>OY728137.1:470942474-480942474 GCA_963277665.1 Viscum album
ACTCTAATCACTTATGAAATGAGAAGGTAGAAAGCTATGAAAAGAAAAAAAAATGATAGATAAATGTATTTCAAGTCTTCTAAGAAAGAAAATTCAAATAAGGTTCTTATTGAAGAAGAAACTAGTGATTTTGATTTTGAAAATGAGGTATTTGAAAATCTTGATGAATTTTTATCCTTATTTTCTAAAAATGTGAGACGAGGTATAAGTAAATATAAAGGGAAATTTCTCTTGAAATGTTTTAAATGTGGATCCATCAGGAACTTTGTAGATAATTTTCCTTGAACAAATAAAGAAGAGGATAGTGAGGAAGATGATAGAAGGTAAAGATCATAGAAAAAAATAGGGTGATAATGATAAATCTTATTCCAATGGTAAAGATAAAAAAATTCTTTAAATCCAAAAGAAGAAGTTTCTTATCAAAAGATGGTGAAGAAGAAGATAGTGAGGCTGAATCTAAAAAATCTTTTGAGAAGACTGGAGAAAATACTTTCATTGCAGCGGTGAACAATGAAGAGTTCAAAAGCAGCAGTTCTGAAGAATAAGGAACTCGACGATAATTTCATCTGAAAGAAGAAATGAAATCTTTTCTGAAAAAGACTAGGATTATTGAGAAAGAAATCAAAAAATTGAAAAGTGAATAATTCTCAATAAATAATCAAGAATTTTTCCCTGATGATAAATTTAAGTTGCTAGAAGAGATTGATAATTTGAAGAAATCTCTAGAGAAAGAAAAGAATCATAATGAACATCTGGAAGTAAAGTTGAAGGCTAAAGAAGAAGAGTTGGAACTCGTCTAATAAACACTTTTTAAAGCTGAATATAGGGTTACAAGTTTCAATAATTCTATCTCCGAAGTTGGTGAATGATCTTGAAAAGATAAACCTAAAAAGGATAAAAATCACCTTCAAAAGTTGAGAATAAATATTAAGTGGTTTTTGAGAAGATAAAAGATGAGAAAGTTGTGTATGTGGATAAGACCAACAAACTGGAAAGGTCAAAAGTTTCTAAAAATTCCAAGTTTTAAAAGGTTTCTAATACTTCTAGTTCTGATATAGATGAAAATAAGAATGAGCTGAAAAATAAGATTCCGGTTGATAATAGAAACATTGGTGTTTAACAAAGTTTTTATAAGAAAGATAAGAAGATTGTTGAGAAACATGCTCACAACTCTGAACAATATGGATCTTTCATAGGAAAATATTCCTTCTATGGATACTACTAGTACTATGGTGGATTCAGTAATATAGAAAATATGCGTTGGTTTAACCAACAACATTACCATTATTCCACAAATTACAGAAGGCAATGTTTGAGGGGGAGTCGATCCCCTCAAAGGAAGAAGTATGTGAAGTATGTTTTAAAGAAAACTGAGAAGGTTGGTGTGAAAATTGAAAATAGGTTCCAACATTTGAAAACCATTTGTGAGATATATGAACAACCTAGAAATCTTGAAAAATGATGTCTTGTTTTGTTACCAACATAACAAAAGTTTGTTAATAATTCTCAGAAGTTGGATGTTAAGAATGATAAAGGGAAATAAAAGGCTCGTGTTGTTGAGACCACTCTCAAAGAAACAAAAGGAGAACAAACTTGGATTTTGGATAGTGGGTGTTCTTCTCATATGATAAGAGAATTAATTTTTTTAAATAATGTAAAATAATTCAAAGAATGAATAATGACATTTGGAAATGATGAATCTCTTTAAATCAAATTCATTGGATCAACCATAATTAGGGGAAAAAAGTTAAAATCTAATAAATATTTGTTTGTTGATGGACTGAAACACAATATGATAAGTGTTTCACAACATTGTGATGAAGGCAACAAAGTTATTTTCATAAAAAATGGGTTTATCATGAAAAGAGAGTAAGATGTAAAGATAGTTACAAGATTCCAACATACAAAAGAAAACTTATTTCAAGTTGGTGAAATAAAAAACTCTTGTTACTTAGGTATGGTGGAAGAAAACTAGTTCTAACATAAAATGATGGGACACATGTGTCAAAGAAACATGAGCAAGTTTTCAAAGAGAGATAGTGTCTGAGGTATTCCTAAAATGTTAAGAATAAGAGATTGGTATTGCACTATCTATTATAAAGGAAATATTACAAATTATGTGCATAAGAAAGTTGACATTTTTTCAAAAAAAAACCTGGAAATTATTCATTTTGATATCTATGGGCCAATGAGAAAATAATCAACTCATGAATATAATTAATTCACCACTTTCATTGATGAATTTACTTGCATTACTTGTGTTATGTATATGAAACATAATTCATATGCTCTGAAAATGTTTAAAAGTTTTAGGAGGAAAGATGGGAAGGAATGAGAGTATTTAATGAAGAAGATGATTATTAATAATAGTAGTGAATAAAAAAATGAATAATTTGAAATTTATATTAAGAATAATGAAATTTAGCATGATTTCAACACACCTTACACTCCTCAACAAAATGGTGTTGCTGAGAGGAAAAATAAAAGTTTGGTGGAAATGGTCCGGACTATGTTACTTGAGCATGGTCTTTCTCATTACTTTTGGAGGCAAGCCATGAGAACTGCTGTGTACATTAAAAACCAATGTTTCTATATGCCAAGTTTAGATATGACTCTATATGAATTTTTTTATAGAAAAAATACAAGCTTGAAACACTTAAGAGTTTTTGGGAGTCCATGCATCATAAATAACAAAGGTGGAAACCTTGGAAAGTTTTATCAGAGAGGTGAAGATGAAATTTTTCTTGGCTATGCTCTGGATGGAAGAGGATATAGATGTTTCAACAAAGAGTCAGGAAGATTATTTAACCCTGTTGATGTAAAAGTTATTGAAAAATATGAGGAAGATAAATAGACTCATGCAGATAAGGAAGATAAACAGGAAGAAATAATTTATGATAAGGATGAAAATAATTTTTATCCTTGTCAAGAAGAAGAATCTGACTCAACTATTTCTATCGATGAGGAAGAATCTTGAAAATATAATCCTAGGATGAGGAAGCAAGTGAAAGCTCAAAAAATTATCGGTGATCAAATTCAAAGGGTTCAGACAATAAAAATAATTACACATACTTCTTTGAATTCAAAATTTGAGCTGAAATATGTGAATGAAGCTTTTGAGCATCTAGAATGGGTTCAGGATACGAATGAAGATCTTTATTAGATTGAAAAGAATGATATGTGGGAACATGTACCTAAACCAAATGATTTTTTTTATTGGTACAAAGTGGGTTTTCTGAAAAAATCTAAATACAGATGGTTAAGTGATAAGAAATAAAACAAGGTTAGTGTGAAAAGGTTACTCACAAATTGAATTCATTGAATTTGATGAAACTTTTTCTCTGTTGGAAAGGTTAGAAATAATTAAAATATTTATTTTTATTACTACACAATAAATTTACAAAAAAATTCAGATGGATGTGAAATCAACATTTTTTTATGGTAAGATTGATGAAGAAGTTTATATTGAACAACCATGTGGATTTGTTGTTGGGAAAGATGAAAGCCATGTGTGAAAGTTGAAGAAAGCCTTGTATGGGATAAAACAAGATCTGAGGGTATGGTATTCCAAATTGGATACCTGCTTAAGAAAGATGAGTTTTAAGAAAGGAAGAGTTGATAGTAATCTGTACATCAAAGAAATTCAAGAGTTTTCCCTCATCATAATTGCTTATGTTGATGATATTATCTTTGATGAGAATAATGAAAGAACTTGTGAAAGATTTGATGAAGAAATTAAAAAGTTTTTTGAGATGTCTATACTGGGATAAATGAAATACTTTATTAGGTTACGAATATTACAAAATAAGAAACACAATTTTATTTATCAATAAAAGTATGCTAATGAACTTCTTAAGAGGTTCAATATAGAAAATTTGAAACTAGTTTTCATACTAATTTTAGTGGGAACCAAGTTATCTAAATATGGTAAAGGTAAGGAAGTTGATTAGAAAGAGTTTCAGAAGCTGATAGGAAGTTTTTTTTATTTGACTTCCTCAAGACCCAACACTATTTATGTTGTTAAGTGCTCCAAAATAATCATATCTATTAGTCGGAAAAAGAATTTTCAGATATATCAAAGGCATAATTTTTTTTGAAATTAGGTATGAAGGCTAAAAAATTATTGATTTATTTGGGTATTCAAATGCTAATTACGTAGGAAATATTAATGATATAAGATCCACATCTGGTGGAGTTTTCTTTCTGGGAAAAAATTGTGTTATTTGGCATACAAAGAAATAGAATTTAGTAACTATTAGCATGGTTGAAGCTGAGTATGTTGATTCAACTCAAGATACTACCCAACTCATATGGATTAAGTCTCAGTTGGAAGATTTACTTATTGAAATGAAGTTACCCTTTCTCTTGGGTTGTGATAATCAAAGTGAAATCCACCTTAATGAAAATCTGGTATATCATTCTTGTTCAAAACATATTGATATCAAATATAATTTCATCAAATATAATGTGGAGAAGAATGAATTAAATCCAGAGTATGTTCCTACATTGGGAAAAGTTGCTAACATTTTCACAAAACCTTTACTGAAGGAACCTTTTCACAAACTAAGGTTGAACATGGGTGTCCAACCTCCCTATCATCAAGGTTAAGGCAAGTGTTTGTGTCCCCTCTCTCATCTAGTCTTTATATAGTGTTGTCAAGGGGTAGAGTTGTTTCATAAATCTATCCATTGATATGTGCTAATTTTTTTAAGGAATCATGTATATAGGGGGAGTTGTGGGTAAGCTGTGATTTCTACATGTAAATGTGTGAACTATTCTAACTATTTTTGGAGTGGTTGTAGGAAACTTTTTTTGATAGGAAAGTTAAAGAAGTGAAGAAAGTTGTGAAGAAAAGATGAAGAGGTTTCATGAGTCACTACTTTTGGAAAACATGTTTTTTCTATCAATAATTCCTGTTTCCTCCAATGAGTTAGCTCACACAGGATTATACTTATTTCTAAGTAATCCATAGCTTTAGGTAACAAAGTTTATTGATTTATGAATCTCGGTTGACAAAAAAAAATACAAAGGGGGTGATTATTGGGACCAAGTTGGCTAAATAATGTTTTTGGAAGCTGGAAGAAGTTTGTGTTATAAGTGTTGTATTTTGTTTTCAAGAAAGAAAGAAATCAATTCACTTTGTAAAATTTGACAATAGGACTAACCATCGTATTCAATACATCATACTCATAGTGCTTAAAAAGTCCATCAGATTGGGAAGATGTTTTTTGAAAGAAAATTTCATCGGACTCACCCTAGTCTTGAGAAGTATTTTGATCATAATAAAGATCGAAGTCTGAATAACAGTGATAAAAATATAATGATTCTTTGTTTTTTTTAATTTCATAAAATTCATAAGTTTTTTGAGAACTTGTGATGCAAGGATTATGAAGTAAATGGGGAGAGTTGGTGCTTCCAATCGTATTGAGGAATGATTGGAAAGAAAGAAACTGTTGGAAAGGATGGGAAGTTACAATACTTCCCAATGTAAGTTAGAAAATTCTATGCCAATATTCAACGCATTCAAAGTCATGAGGAAGTCATGATACAAGTAGAAGTTTGTGTAATAAGGAAGTTTTTGAAGCCGAAGCTTTCCGGTCTCAAGTTCATCAGTATGAGATCACCAGATGTAGATTTGTTTGAAGGTTGAGAAGGTTGATCATAACATGAGAAAACAAAGGTGATGGTTTTTAGTCAGACCAATAAACCATGAGATACAAATATTTGGATAAATAATTTAAGTAATGTAAATTCATTGGTATTGTAATTAGAAGATAAAAGAAGTATTTGAAGTCTAAGATACTGAAACTGGTCCATCAGATGTAGTGTTCCATCGATCATTAGAGGAAGAAATTATCCTTATGGGGAATTGTTGGGACAAATGAAGAATAAAGTGTTGTACCTCTCGAACCCCTCGTGGTTTAATTTTCATGATCACAATCACTCTCTTATTTTACTAATCTTGTTTTCAAGTGTTTTTGTTAATAGGCATGATTTCAGGAGCAAGAAGTGGCAAAGGAAGAACAATGGACTGTCTTTCAGTCCACCGACCAACCAGTGGCTTCACCACCAGCCAGCCGGTGGCACCCAGCCCAAACAGTGTTTGCTACTGCCTCAGCACCGGCCAACCGATGGCCCCCTCACCAGCCAGCCGGTGGAGCCTGAGCCCGAAGGCCTCTCCATTTTCCAAACACCGGCCAACCAGTGGCACTGTACCGGTCAGCCGGTGGAGCCAGTCAAACTAGTCGTTGGGCCTTTGACCAGGCTGCTCCACTTGTCTCCCAACGGCTCCAAAGCCCTTTCCAACGGCTCCGAAGACCACCAAAGGCCATATGAGGGTTCCCCCTCTATAAATAAAGGACTAGGAACCCCCGGAAGCTATAGGAACAACGTCGGAACTATACGGAAGCCCATGGGAACATTTTCCATCATTTGGCGAACCTCCAGCGGATTGTTCCAAGGGAACCCCAATTGCTCCAACCAACTTCCACATCCAAGGAGCACCACCATAGAAGCTTGGGAGAGCACTTCATCAACTTCATCAAATCATTTGGCGCCCAAGGCTTCTCCCATTACGGTTTTTCTTGTTTATCATTTTTGAGCTTCATTTTGGGTTTGTGCCTACAAACCCCCCATTTCTCTCATCCTCTCTTCTTTGGGTTCTCACACCACCTTCAAGGTGTGAAGAGGTTGGTCAAGCCTTACCTTGTAAAAGGCTTGAGACAAAGGTGAGCTAGCCTTCACCTGTAAGAAGGCTAGTGGGTTCTTGCTTAACCATTGAAAGCAAGTGGGTTCTTGCTCAACCAATAAAAGCAAGATGTAATAGGTTCTAGACTAACCTGTAAAGTCTAGTGGGTTTCTTGCTAAAACCATTGAAAAGCAAGCGGTAGTAAATCTCTCAATGGTTGAGTTGGGAGCGGAGACGTAGGCTTTGGGATAAGCCGAACTCCGTTATCAATTGTGTGTTTTGCCTCTTTTATTTCCGCTGCATTTTAACTTTGATTTTAAATTGTTAATTATTTTTTAAAAGGCAATTCACCCCCCCTCTTGCCATTCACTTCCTTTCTTTCTCCGCCCAACAATTGGTATTAGAGGAAAAATTTGAGTAATACCCTAACCGGTTTCAAATTCAAGATCCATTGTGATGACATCAACCTCTTTCGCCCCCGAAGGCTATTCTTTGGGTCGTGCTCCATTTTTTGATGGAACCGACTACACTTATTGGAAAACCCGCATGACCGCTTTTCTTAGAAGCATTGGATATCCTATTTATAAAATTGTCATGCACGGTTATTCTCTTTCTTCTCCCGATGAATCCAAATGGACCCAAGCCGATATTAGAAATTTCGAGCTTGATGACAAAGCCATGAATGCTCTACATTGCGGCCTTGATCGTAATGAATTCAATCGAGTTTCCACATGCACCTCCTCACATGAAATCTGGAAACTATTGGAGGTTACCCATGAGGGGACCAACAAAGTAAAGGATACTCGATTGGATATGTACCGTCAAGATTTTGAGTCTTTTACCATGCATCCATCCGAATCTATTTCTGAAATGTTTACACGCTTTACTGACGTTTGCAATGGTAGAAAGTCTCTTGGTGATGATGTGTCTGCAGAGACGATGGTCAAGAAGATCCTATGGATCTTACCAAGCACATGGGCACCAAAGGTAACGGCAATTCAAGAAGCGAAGGACATAAAGAACATGCCGGTCGAAGAGCTCATCGGATCCCTAATGACCTACAAGATCACCATGAGGAGGCAAGCTGAAAAAGAAGGCAAACCGATCAAAACTCCAAAGAACATCGCCTTCAAAGTTCAACAAGAAGAAAGCTACTCCTCCTCATCATCTTCCTCTTCAAGCGGCGATTTCGAAATGGAGAACCTTGCCCGCAAGATGCACAAATTCATGAAGAAGCACAAGAAGAAGAAATCCCGCAAGGCTCAACCCAATGAAAAATCCGAGCCCAAGGTAAAATGTTACGGGTGTGGCAAGAAAGGCCATTACAAGCCCGATTTCCCACTCAACAAGAAAAAGGCCAAGCAAAAGGAAAAGAAGAAGGCATTCAAGGCCACATGGAGTAATAGCTCCACATCATCCTCCTCCTCCTCCTCGAACGACAACGACAACAAATGCCTAATGGCATTTCATGAGGTAACATCTTCCGACTCCTCTTCCTCTTGTTCTTCAAATTCAAATTCTTTCAATCACATGTCTTATGAAGATCTCCAACATGCGAGAGATCAATTGGAGGAAGGTTTTCACGAACTTTCTTCCAAATTTGTTTCTTTAAAAAAGAATTTCAAAAAACTCTCTTCCGAAAAAGAACAACTTCTCAAAGAGAAGGAAGAGTTGACCCTCAAAATCCAAAACCTTCCCGATATTGATTCCATGGAATCAACCATCAAAGATTTAAGGGAATCCCTTTCCAAGTTCACCCAAGGTGAACAAAATTTGAACAATTTTCTTGGTTCCCAACGCATATCCCGAACCACCGAAGGGCTTGGCTATTCCAAGAAAGCTTCCTCTTCCTATGCTCCAACTATTTTTGTAAGGGGGAGCTCTCAATTTAAATTTTGCAATTATTGTAAAAAACCAGGGCACTTAATTTATGAGTGCGATTGCAAAAATGCCCGGTATGGTAGACCCAAAACCATTTTCTTCAATGATGAATTTTATAGGAGAAGACCCGCCACTAGACAAGTATGGATTGAAAAATCCCTTTTAGCGAGTCTCACCGGACCAAAATTTGTCTCGGTTTCAAAAACTTCTCCCCGGTGATTTTTTGTTTTTATTTAGGGGGAGTTAGGATTGTTTAAGCTTTTTGCGATTTTCGATTCAAAATTTTCTATACAATTTTCATTTCAAACTTTCAATTCGATTTTCGATTCAAAACTTTCAATTCAAATTTTCAATTTCAAACTTTCAATTTCAACACTTGGTATCAAATTTTTCAATTCAAAATTTTCTATTCAATTTTCATTTCAAACTTTCAATTCAAACTGTTATTCAATTTTCTTTTCAAAACTTTCAATTCAAAGTGTTATTCAATTTTCTTTTCAAAACTTTCAATTCAAACTGTTATTCAATTTTTCATTTCAAAATTTTTGATTCAAAACTTTCAATTCAAATTTCAAAAATTTCAATTGGTTTAAAATCTCCATCTTGTTTTTCAACTTTTCCCTCAATCAAGTTTTATGCCCCGTGCTATTTTGATAATCACAAAGGGGGAGAAATTCTTGGTTGATTGGGGGAGAAATCTTTTTCTCATACTTTGCTTTACTTTTCAATTTATTCTTTAAAGCATGCCTTTCATTTCACTATTTTACATTGCTTGTTTTGGTGATTGTGATCATCAAAATAGGGGGAGATTGTTGTACCTCTCGAACCCCTCGTGGTTTAATTTTCATGATCACAATCACTCTCTTATTTTACTAATCTTGTTTTCAAGTGTTTTTGTTAATAGGCATGATTTCAGGAGCAAGAAGTGGCAAAGGAAGAACAATGGACTGTCTTTCAGTCCACCGGCCAACCGGTGGCTTCACCACCGGCCAGCCGGTGGCACCCAGTCCAAACAGTGTTTGCTACTGCCTCAGCACCGGCCAACCGGTGGCCCCCTCACCGGCCAGCTGGTGGAGCCTGAGCCCGAAGGCCTCTCCATTTTCCAAACACCGGCCAACCGGTGGCACTGTACCGGTCAGCCGGTGGAGCCAGTCAAACTAGCCGTTGGGCCTTTGACCAGGCTGCTCCACTTGCCTCCCAACGGCTCCAAAGCCCTTTCCAACGGCTCCGAAGACCACCAAAGGCCATATGAGGGTTCCCCCTCTATAAATAAAGGACTAGGAACCCCCGGAAGCTATAGGAACAACGTCGGAACTATACATAAGCCCACAGGAACATTTTTATCATTTGGCGAACCTCCGGCGGATTGTTCCAAGGGAACCCCAATTGCTCCAACCAACTTCCACATCCAAGGAGCACCACCATAGAAGCTTGGGAGAGCACTTCATCAACTTCATCAAATCATTTGGTGCCCAAGGCTTCTCCCATTACGGTTTTTCTTGTTTATCATTTTTGAGCTTCATTTTGGGTTTGTGCCTACAAACCCCCCATTTCTCTCATCCTCTCTTCTTTGGGTTCTCACACCACCTTCAAGGTGTGAAGAGGTTGGTCAATCCTTACCTTGTAAAAGGCTTGAGACAAAGGTGAGCTAGCCTTCACCTGTAAGAAGGCTAGTGGGTTCTTTCTTAACCATTGAAAGCAAGTGGGTTCTTGCTCAACCAATAAAAGCAAGCTGTAATAGGTTCTAGACTAACCTGTAAAGTCTAGTGGGTTTCTTGCTAAAACCATTGAAAAGCAAGCGGTAGTAAATCTCTCAACGGTTGAGTTGGGAGCGGAGACGTAGGCTTTGTGATAAGCCGAACTCCGTTATCAATTGTGTGTTTTGCCTCTTTTATTTCCGCTGCATTTTAACTTTGATTTTAAATTGTTAATTATTTTTTAAAAGGCAATTCACCCCCCCTATTGCCATTCACTTCCTTTCTTTCTCCGCCCAACAATTGGTATCAGAGGCAAAATTTGAGTAATACCCTAACCGGTTTCAAATTCAAGATCCATTGTGATGGCATCAACCTCTTTCGCCCCCGAAGGCTATTCTTTGGGTCATGCTCCATTTTTTGATGGAACCGACTACACTTATTGGAAAACCCGCATGACCGCTTTTCTTAGAAGCATTGGATATCCTATTTATAAAATTGTCATGCACGGTTATTCTCTTTCTTCTGCCGATGAATCCAAATGGACCCAAGCCGATATTAGAAATTTCGAGCTTGATGGCAAAGCCATGAACGCTCTACATTGCGGCCTTGATCGTAATGAATTCAATCGAGTTTCCACATGCACCTCCTCACATGAAATCTGGAAACTATTGGAGGTTACCCATGAGGGGACCAACAAAGTAAAGTATACTCGATTGGATATGTACCGTCAAGATTTTGAGTCTTTTACCATGCATCCATCCGAATCTATTTCTGAAATGTTTACACGCTTTACTGACGTTTGAAATGGTAGAAAGTCTCTTGGTGATGATGTGTCTGCAGAGACGATGGTCAAGAAGATCCTATGGATCTTACCAAGCACATGGGAACCAAAGGTAACGGTAATTCAAGAAGCGAAGGACATCAAGAACATGTCGGTCGAAGAGCTCATCGGATCCCTAATGAACTACGAGATCACCATGAGGAGGCAAGCTGAAAAAGAAGGCAAACCGATCAAAACTCCAAAGAACATCGCCTTCAAAGTTCAACAAGAAGAAAGCTCCTCCTCCTCCTCATCTTCCTCTTCAAGCGGCGATTCCGAAATGGAGAACCTTGCCCGCAAGATGCACAAATTCATGAAGAAGCACAAGAAGAAGAAATCCCGCAAGGCTCAACCCAATGAAAAATCCGAGCCCAAGGTAAAATGTTACGGGTGTGGAAAGAAAGGCCATTACAAGCCCGATTGCCCACTCAACAAGAAAAAGGCCAAGCAAAAGGAAAAGAAGAAGGTATTCAAGGCCACATGGAGTAATAGCTCCACATCATCCTCCTCCTCCTCCTCGAACGACAACGGTAACAAATGCCTAATGGCATTTCATGAGGTAACATCTTCCGACTCCTCTTCCTCTTGTTCTTCAAATTCAAATTCTTTCAATCACATGTCTTATGAAGATCTCCAACATGCGAGAGATCAATTGGAGGAAGGTTTTCACGAACTTTCTTCCAAATTTGTTTCTTTAAAAAATAATTTCAAAAAACTCTCTTCCGAAAAAGAACAACTTCTCAAAGAGAAGGAAGAGTTGACCCTCAAAATCAAAAACCTTCCCGATATTGATTCCATGGAATCAACCATCAAAGATTTAAGGGAATCCCTTGCCAAGTTCACCCAAGGTGAACAAAATTTGAACAATTTGCTTGGTTCCCAACGCATATCCCGAACCACCGAAGGGCTTGGCTATTCCAAGCAAGCTTCCTCTTCCTATGCTCCAACTATTTTTGTAAGGGGGAGCTCTCAATTTAAATTTTGCAATTATTGTAAAAAACCCGGGCACTTAATTTATGAGTGCGATTGCAAAAATGCCCGGTATGGTAGACCCAAAACCATTTTCTTCAATGATGAATTTTATAGGAGAAGACCCACCACTAGACAAGTATGGATTGAAAAATCCCTTTTAGCGAGTCTCACCGGACCAAAATTTGTCTCGGTTTCAAAAACTTCTCCCCGGTGATTTGTTGTTTTTATTTAGGGGGAGTTAGGATTGTTTAAGCTTTTTGCAATTTTCGATTCAAAATTTTCTATTCAATTTTCATTTCAAACTTTCAATTCGATTTTTGATTCAAAACTTTCAATTCAAATTTTCAATTTCAAACTTTCAATTTCAACACTTGGTATCAAATTTTTCAATTCAAAATTTTCTATTCAATTTTCATTTCAAACTTTCAATTCAAACTGTTATTCAATTTTCTTTTCAAAACTTTCAATTCAAAGTGTTATTCAATTTTCTTTTCAAAACTTTCAATTCAAACTGTTATTCAATTTTTCATTTCAAAATTTTTGATTCAAAACTTTCAATTCAAATTTCAAAAATTTCAATTGGTTTAAAATCTCCATCTTGTTTTTCAACTTTTCCCTCAATCAAGTTTTATGCCCCGTGCTATTTTGATAATCACAAAGGGGGAGAAATTATTGGTTGATTGGGGGAGAAATATTTTTCTCATTCTTTGCTTTACTTTTCAATTTATTCTTTAAAGCATGCCTTTCATTTCAGTATTTTACATTGCTTGTTTTGGTGATTGTGATCATCAAAATAGGGGGAGATTGTTGTACCTCTCGAACCCCTCGTGGTTTAATTTTCATGATCACAATCACTCTCTTATTTTACTAATATTATTTTCAAGTGTTTTTGTTAATAGGCATGATTTCAGGAGCAAGAAGTGGCAAAGGAAGAACAATGGACTGTCTTTCAGTCCACCGGCCAACCGGTGGCTTCACCACCGGCCAGCCGGTGGCACCCAGCCCAAACAGTGTTTGCTACTGCCTCAGCACCGGCCAACCGGTGGCCCCCTCACCGGCCAGCCGGTGGAGCCTGAGCCCGAAGGCCTCTCCATTTTCCAAACACCGGTCAACCGGTGGCACTGTACCGGTCAGCCGGTGGAGCCAGTCAAACTAGCCGTTGGGCCTTTGACCAGGCTGCTCCACTTGCCTCCCAACGGCTCCAAAGCCCTTTCCAACGGCTCCGAAGACCACCAAAGGCCATATGAGGGTTCCCCCTCTATAAATAAAGGACTAGGAACCCCCGGAAGCTATAGGAACAACGTCGGAACTATACGGAAGCCCACGTGAACATTTTCCATCATTTGGCGAACCTCCAGCGGATTGTTCCAAGGGAACCCCAATTGCTCCAACCAACTTCCACATCCAAGTAGCACCACCATAGAAGCTTGGGAGAGCACTTCATCAACTTCATCAAATCATTTGGCGCCCAAGGCTTCTCCCATTACGGTTTTTCTTGTTTATCATTTTTGAGCTTCATTTTGGGTTTGTGCCTACAAACCCCCCATTTCTCTCATCCTCTCTTCTTTGGGTTCTCACACCACCTTCAAGGTGTGAAGAGGTTTGTCAAGCCTTACCTTGTAAAAGGCTTGAGACAAAGGTGAGCTAGCCTTCACCTGTAATAAGGCTAGTGGGTTCTTGCTTAACCATTGAAAGCAAGTGGGTTCTTGCTCAACCAATAAAAGCAAGCTGTAATAGGTTCTAGACCAACCTGTAAAGTCTAGTGGGTTTCTTGCTAAAACCATTGAAAAGCAAGCGATAGTAAATCTCTCAACGGTTGAGTTGGGAGCAGAGACGTAGGCTTTGGGATAAGCCGAACTCCGTTATCAATTGTGTGTTTTGCCTCTTTTATTTCCGCTGCATTTTAACTTTGATTTTAAATTGTTAATTATTTTTTAAAAGGCAATTCACCCCCCCTCTTTCCATTCACTTCCTTTCTTTCTCCGCCCAACATAAAGGAAAATTGGAACTTGTTTTGATCAATGTAAAATCAGATTAGAGAACTTAAAAAATGTATTCAACCATTTTACATCAAGATAAATTATTGGTTGTTTATCATTTGAGTAAAAAAGAAAAGAAGACTTGTTTCTTTAACAAGTGGGTCAAGAGAAAGAAGAACTCTGGTTTGTTTTCATTAGTTTTTGTATCTAGTGGGTCAAGACTATCAGATTGGAGATGACACCGATAAATTCATTGGACTCAAGGTCATCGGTCTGGAGAAAATAAGAAATGTTAAAAGAAATTGTCAAAGTGTTATCAAGGGGATCATAGAAGCAATTGAAGAAGTCTAAAGAATGGTTTTCATATGTTTCTTTTCATGTAGAGAAACATAATGAAGAATCTTCTCTCTCTATCTTAATAAAGAAATAAGATTGGGTAGTTGTTTATAAGAATCATAATGAGAATACATGTGGTTGTTTTTAAATTGGTGCAAAGAAACATAATGAAAAATCTACTATATTCATTGTAATGAAGGAATAAGAACGAGAAATAGGAATCAGAATGAAGATTTTTAAGAAATTATGAAGTAAGATGAAGTCATGAAGGTTTGAGAAGTTTTGAGAAGAGTTAAGAAGCATTGAAGAAGTCAAATATGTAGCCGAGATTTAAGGGACATTTGAAGATTTGGGAAATTTGTTTGAGCGGGAAATATTTTCAAATCCCACCCAAACCTCTTTTGGGTTGACTATTAGTAGAGGAAGTAATTTGTAATTTCTTGACGCTTGTACTATGCACGAAGGAAGAGAGAGAATATCTGAAGTTCTAGGGAGAATAATTTTTTGGATTGTGCTTTCTTAAGGAAGTTTTCTAGAAAAAAGAAGGAAGAATAAGAGGCAAGATCATAATCAGAGTTTTTAGAACCAGATTGAGAAATAAGACCGGGATTTTCAGACTACAGAAGAATAAGTTCAGGATTGTTTCAGTGGTATTCTGACAGAGCAATATTATTATATTGAACAATTGGACTGGGGAATCAGATTGGGAAATTGTACTGAGTATCATTACAAATTCTAGATAATTTATTTCCTGCTATTGGGTAAGGAAATAAAGATTTTTTTGGAAGAACATATTTGTGAAAGTTGATCAAGCAGCACTATAACATGTTTATTACAAAAATTATATTACATCATTTTATCCTACTTTAAGCACACACACTATTGTATTGAACATAATGATACATGAGTGTAAGGTAATATCCAACTCATTTTATTCCACACAAAAGGATTGTTTTATAATGCATTGTGTGGTATCCGATTATATCCATACCATACCAAGGATGTAGCTACTCTTTTTGAGTAGTTAACCTTATAAATTTGTGTGTCCCTATGGATGTGTTATTGTTTTGTTTTCAATGAAAGTGATAAATCTTTAACAAGAGGCGATGTTTGTTTCATAAATATGGAAACTTAAAATAAAAATACATCATTGATTCACCCCCTCCCCCTCTCTATGATACTTGATCTTGACTGGTCACTTATAGGATCAACCCAAAAACTTAAAGAAGAATATAGAGACAAGGTTTTATAATCATGGAAAAAAGTTATAAGATTTAACAATCTCCCCCTATAGGTATTCTTGTCCTAAATAAGTGTATCTAGAGATCCTTATAAAATAATTCAGGCCACTGAGCTCAAATGTATGACACCCACCCTAGTTTTCCTTCTAGATCCATCCATGAGGCCATAAGACACAAACAAGTAGCATCGTCTTCCCCCAAGCACCTTGTCTCTCTGATCTACAATCTTCACTCAGAAGTCCACAAAATATGCATCAAGTTCCAACTCAGCATCACCACAGTTGATCACATGCACAAGATCAAGCTCGCACCTCTGAATTTGAGAAATGTGGAACAAATCATGCATGACTTGATAACTTGGAGGAAGGTACAGTCACCAATCCACTACTTTGATATGTTTGGTGATCTCAAATGATCCCAAAAACCATGAAACCAACTTACCCAAATTATGTAAATGACAATGAACCAACCAAGGTGACACTCACAAGAAAACTCGGTTACCAATTATGAACTCAAAAGGCCATCTCCTCCAATTGACATACAATCACTACCTGCTCTAAGAGGTGACCAACTACTTCCTGATAAACTAAACTCTCTTAGAGGTCTCCTACACCATGCTAGACCCCACAACCACTGCCTCACTTTCCTCATTATAATACAACATTAAGCAACATGGATGACCATAAAGATACTCATAAAGTTTCATATGAATAGATATGTTTAAACTATAGTTGTATTCAAAATCTACCAAGGCTTGGTACTCATCCCATACTACACCAAAGCCTAGGATGCATGCCCAAAGAATATCCTCAAAGATCTGAATTGTTCAATTCAAATGTATATTGGTCTATGAATGATATTCTATAATTAGTTTTAACTGAGTCCCCAATGGATTCTACAAGCCTTGACAAAACCACAATGTGAAATGTATTTCCCTGTCCAATACGATATGGGATGTCACTCCATACAGTAATATAATCAATCAAATATACTTCTTTACCAACACATCTATATAGAGAGTCTCATGAATCAGTAAGAAGCGTGCTAATTTTTTTAACCATCAACTATCACCCAAATAGAATCATGACTCCTTGGGTTCATGGATAACCCCATCACGAAGTCCATCATCACATCGTCACACTTCCACATTGGCACCGAAAGTTTCTGAAGTAAACCATAAGGGAAATGATGTTAGGCATTTACCCTCTAGAAGGTAAGGCATTATGAAACAAAAACAATGATTTATCTCTTTATAATAGGACACTAAAACTTATTTCAGACACCATGGTACATTTTCACCAACTTTGGATGCACTGCCCACTTCAAATCATGGGATTCTTTAATAATCTCCTCCATCAAGGAAGATTTCACTACTAACCCCCTAGATATATATCACATCATCATCATATAAGGACCACCCCAGAACAGAATTATCCTCATCCAGGTGTTCCCACATCACTATGAACTTGCGGTCTGACTCTTGGTTCATTTTCATAGGGTCCACTAAAGAATTCATGATAACAAAAAGTGAACACATCATCACATAAAGAATTTATGATCCATCCATTATCCACTCAACCATCAAACTCATAAAATGAAATTCCTCTTGCGAAGTCCACTCTCTAAACTCCTAGACCTCTGACATTTTCCTACTAAGAGAATATGAAATGACATAGCCTTTCCCTAGATCATAAACCATCTCAAAGTTGAATGTATATAGATACTCTAACTAGTGTCTCTTCCTTATATCAAGATACCATTGAGAGAAGATATTTCAAAAGCTCTTATGGTCCATGTAGAAGAAAAACTTCTCACCAAAGAGATATTGTCACCAACACTTCATGGAATTGACCACAACTTCCAAATATAATTCATGTGTTGGGTAGTTACTCTCATGTGGTCATTGCTGATGTGAACTATACATAGCTACCTGATTCACTTGCATCAACATAGATCCCAACCCAACTCCTATGGAAACACAATAAACTATGTGTCCAATACCAAGATCTAGAAGGGTAAAAAATGGGGTTGTCTTCAATATCCTCTTCAAATCTAGGAATACCTCTTCACACTTATCAAACCACTAAATCTTTTTCCACTTTTTAGTAAATTCCATCATCGTCCCTTCCAAAAATGAGAATCCCTGGCTGAAACATCGATATCACCCCACAAGCTTAAGAAAACTCCTAATATCAAAAACATTCTAAGGGAGAGCCCAAGACATCATCGTATCTACCTTCTTCAGGACCATATAAGTTCTCACTTTAGAGATCTCATTCCCAAGGAATCATACTTACCGAATACAAAAAAATGACACTTCGATAGTTTTTCATAAATCTAATGCACTCAAAGTGTACTCAATATTACCTTAAGGTACTTAGCATGCATGTCTAAAATTTTAGATTATATTAAGATATCATCCATGAATACAATAATGAAAGAGTACAGATATGGATGAAAAATCTTTTTCATGAGAGTCATGAACACTGTTGGAGAATTTTTTTAACCCAAATGGAATGAAAAGATACTCATACAATTCATACCCACTCCTAAACATTGTATTGGGAATGTCCTCTTATTTAACCCAAAGATGGTGGTAGCCTGATCTTAAATCAATATTTTAGAATCATTAAGCTCCCCTTAAATGTTCAAACAAGTCATTGATTATCGGCAATGGGTATTGATTTTTCATGGTTACCTAATTCAAATTCATGTAGTCCACACACAATCGAATACTACCATCCTCCTTCTTTGGGAGCAACACCAAAGCACCCTAGGGATATGTTCTCAGTTTGATAAAGCCTTTCACCTATAAATCCTTAAGTTCTACCTTGATTTCATTCAAATCATCTAGCACCATACGATATGGGTGAATCGATATAGGTTTCACTCTAGGCGCAAGATCAATCTCAAACTCAATTTTACTCTCTGTAGGGAGACAAAAACTATAGGAAAGGAAGAGGCTACTGCTAAATCTGCTGTAAAAACCATTCCATCCACTTAAGATGTAATAAATCCAATCTAAACTAGGTTTGGTCCCATTCTACTTGCTCCAACATCCCAATCATTGGTCATAACAACCTTCCCCCACTTGGGTTAAGTAAAGAATACATGTCTCCTATAACAGTCGATGAGTTCTTAATAACTAGTCATCCATTCCATGCTGAAGTTCACATTTAAGCTATTCATCTCATGGATCATGAAATCCTATATATTTCTATAGTTGAAAAATACTACAAGACATCTTAGACATCTTTGAAGATGATCCGCTTTTTTCCCAAGGGTGTAGAAAGATACAAAAACTCAAAAAATAACTTTATTAGTAAGTCAATACCAACAAAAATTTTCTTAGATATAAATGAATGGGAAGATTCAGTATCAAACAAGGTAGTAGAAAGAGTAGAGGTGATCAAGAATATACCTATAATGGTTTATGGCCCCTCTCTATAGTTATCCAGAACCTGGTCTATCACATACACTCGACCCGCCTCAACTCCACGACCCTATCCTTGATATGTATGACTTGTCTGAGTCATCATCATCTAAGGGGTTTGAACCTAATACTAAATATCCCAGATATTTATTAGAGTTGGTTCCCTAGAGCTAACTATTTTTTAATTTAGATTACATGTATATTTAAAGAAGTGAATATTAATTTAAATATCTTATCACATATTGATTATTCTTATATATAACATTGATGTGATAATGTCCTAGGGTATCTATCACATTGATAAGATCATAACAATTCCCTGCTACGTTGAGAACCTTTAAGTGCCATGATGATATGCTTAAAAATAGTTCTATGGTCAGATAACATACTATGATGAGGCACATAGTAAATATACTGAAATATGTGAGCACTCATAAGAGGTTGAGACTTTATCTTATAAAGTTTTCACTTGGTGGTCTCTAAGACAAGAGGTTATGAGAATAGACCCTCTAGTAAGAATTCCACATGTTTTTGTGTCATTGAATATTCATATCTTCTATCATGTGTAATGTCCCTTAGAATTTAATATTAACATTAATGCATGTCATGACCTACACACTTAGATTTTTTAATGAAAACCATGACGTCATTTTTTCGTGATGAGGTAGGGTACATTGCGTGCATCATGAATGACATGTTATTAATGGATAAGCCAATGAAGGATTTATCACTTCCATATTTATGGAAGTTGATATCTCAGCCCTTTTATTGAAACATAACTATCACATAAATCTCATGGCCATGGTGTAATGACGTTTATTTCAAATAGTCAAATAAATACATATTGAGAAAATAGGCTGATGACACAAATGTGCAACCTACTTGATGAGATATTGAGATAAAGTGATTATATTACACAGCGAGTATTCACATGTGGTTGTCATCATTGTGATATTAATTTCTTTATCTTGGGTTCCTTGACCCATTACTATACAATAATATTGGACTTTAGGCAATCCCACCTAATGACATTGTGAAAGAATCCTAAAGGGTCACACACTAGTGTTTCTATTGATCTCGATTAAATTCTATTTTAATTTAATTATTGGAATAAATATTATTCTCAAGAAAATGGAATAATTTTATTCACGTTTTATTGATTGATAATATTCGAAAGGTAATAAATAATAATCTATTTATTAATAAATAATTTATTTGATTACAGGAATATATATAATAAATATTTATTCACTAGTTTGTAAATAAAATATTGATTTTATTTATTGAATATTTAACCAATATGTTTTTGATGGTTTGTGAATAAAATATTTATTTAAGTGAATAAAATAATTTTATTCGGTTATTCAATAAATGTCAAGGATTTTGAATGGACCAATATCACTTCCATCAATAAATATTTATTTGTAAGATGATAAATAATATTCATCACTGTACAAGTTACCGTAGTTCGTAAAATAATAATAATATTATAATTATTTTATGGCATGAGATTTTATAATGGTGATTATATTATTTAAGGTCTTGTAAGAAATTAAATAATATTTTAACCTAAACCCTAACTCTACAAATAGATGGTTATGGCCATTGTGTAGGGAGAATAAAAAATTTAAGAATAGAGAATCATTGCACACAACGAACTACTCACTCACTCACTCTCTATCTCTCTAGAATTCCTCCTATTTCTCTCTTCCTCTCAAAAAAAAATTAAGAGAGATATTCCTTCAAGATCGAAGGACGAGTGATCAACATGAATAACATAAGAAAATTGATTCATCGATCTAGAAAATGAAATTCAATTGGAATTTCTTGGAGATCAAAGGAGCACACGTGAATCACCACTAGAGGGATTTTACCCTTGGATCCTCACATCGTAATGAAGGCAATCCAAAAATGTTATTTCAGAAGATCAATAATGTTTTCAAATAAAGGATTCCAAGATAAGGTATTTATTTTCTTCATATCTAAATAAATTAATTATAAATTTAACATGAAAGATCCTCACTCAGGGTTTTCGAAAACTAAATATTAAAATAAATTTTAATATAATTCCCACCAACTGGTGCTTCCTCTATGCCCAAAACTAACAAGTGGTATCATATGGGTCATGTTTTAAATTTATAATTATTTATTTAATTATTTATCTATATTTAATCATGGTTTAATGTTTCATTTCATATTATTCGTTCTTTTAATCCGATTTGAATTAACATGTTGTCGACATATTAATAATGTCCATCCAGTGTTTCATTTTATTAAAGGTCTAAGAAGAGATGAAGAATAATCATATATGCCATTGGGAAGTGCCAATTTTTTTATCTAGTAAAAATGGGTTACATAACGTGTAGTCAGAGTACACATCTGTACCCATGTATGCTACACCTAGATGTGTCGTGGGATACACAACATACTGAGTAGTTAATTACACGTGGTGTGTTTATTGTACGCCACATGTAGACCGGACCAACCTGGCACACACGATGTTGGATTACACAGTGTGTAGCTGGCATACACATAGTGTAGTCTACACGGGTCAGCGGCGTAAATCGCGCAATCCATGTGGTCATTATACACAGTCAAACCATGTGAGAATAAAAACCTGTGAATTTATGAAACACACATCATGTATGTGGTGTACACATCACATTGTTCATCATTTCCCAAGTCTGAAATACACGCCAAGTCATTCGGTGAGAATAGAAAACACACAACATAAGGGATATACTACATGTTGTTATATTGTACATGATGTGTAGTCCAGCTGAGATACATGCCTAATCCCAGAAATTTATCCCGAGTACACGAAAAGAAGATACATGACATATATCTGGTATGTACATGTCGTGTAGTCTGGCCAAGTTAACACATCGAAGCCCCAGGTGTGTAGCTCCCATACACGAAAATCAAGGTACACAGTGTATAGCTGGATAGTACACACCTTGTAGTCTCCCAATAAAGAAAAGAATTAAATTACATTAAATTGAAAATTAGAGAATTAAAACCTTATTGTTTTGATTGAAACTTTAAGTGTTTAAAATTTAATAATGGTTTTAAATAATTTTAAATGCTTAATTAATTTATTATAATAATTTTTAATAATTGGCTATGTCATTTATTTGACATGAATTCCACAAATATGGGTATCTCCAAATTAATTCATATGGTCATTAAGATGAAAGGGAATTAATTAATTAATGCAAGTGCATTTATCTTAATACTAAAGAACAAATAAGAAATGAATGTTAGCTAATTATTTTTGTGTATTAATTGCATGTTTTACCGATCATGATCTTTACCAAGACCTATATATGTGTTGGGATTTATTTAATTTAATTTATTACATGGGTTTTTAATTATTAATTATTAAATTAAATTTATGGCATGTGTGTCATCCCTCGAGCCATTATTATGTTGGACCTACATGTCCAAGGTTATTTATGTAATCCCCTTTAAACAATCCTTTGGTTCCCCTTACCTACATGTGAGTAATAAATACTTATAAATAATGGAGTATCCCAAGGCACATGAAGGCCATTCAAGACAGAACCATTATGATGCCAACTCAGGTGATAAACAGGTGGACAGGTGAAATGATACAACTCATGCTAAGACTGACAAAAAAAGTTATCCCCCTAGAAAAAAGGTTGATTTATTTTCCACTTAATAAATAAAAATTTAGATAAGCTCATAATTGGGTAATTTATTATTTATTTATTTCCATATTATTCATTATTTATTATATGGATGTAAGACTACTATCACATAAATAAATGAATTAATGTGAAAATATAGAATTTAAATAAATGGATTATGAGTAAATGTTTTATCCAACATGGTTAATTAATTAAGTAAAATCTACTTAAAATCAACAAGTTATATAAAGGATAAAACAATATAAAATTTATTCATAATAAATCAAAACCCCTAAAATAAATATTAAGTTATACTTGGCCTTCCATTACTTGATTAGGAATGACTATCTTAGAATTAAGTGTTTGACCAACCCTTATTGAGACACTTACTTTTAACGTGGAGTTTTTATGAAGGTTTTGGGTTGACTTAACCATATTGCATCAAGAGAAGTATCCCTCTCTAGACTTAATGTAACTTGGAGGTAGGGGTTGAAGAAATATAAGTCACGATTTCAAGATTGGGTAGTCCACTCAATGAATCAAGGAGATACAAGCCTACAATTGGTAAAGACCCGCCTATCTAAATACCATCAAGTAGCTTGACCAACCCTCATTAGGGTTATATTAAGGGACATACAGATCCTTACCACTATAATGTCCTAGCAACTAAACATTCCAAGTTCAATGATGAGGGATATTGTGACTTGATAAAATAGCAGGAGACTTAATAAAATTAATATTATTATTATGTCTCACATAATTATTATTCAAGCAAAGTAACAATAATCTATTTTAATTAATGTAGAAATATGGAAATCAAAAGCACAAAATTAGTGAAATAATTCCTTAAGTTAGGGTATGCCCTTAAAAATACAAACGTCTAGATAAGGTATAAATGTGATGAATTATTATAAAAAAAATTGTATTATGTTTTGGAATCCCCTATTCTTGTTCTACCACCCTAGAAAGTGAGAAAATGTGATAAGGATGCCTACCAGAGATATATAGAGGATGCTTCCTATGTCTGTTGTATCATATTATCAACTTTTTTTAGAGAGTTGATGATTCAACATAAATACATGGATGCTTAGACCATGATATATCATCTTATTTCTCTTGAGATAGATAAGGAAAAGCTTGAAATAAATAAGATTGTCAATGAACTACATCTGTGTAAACTGGAAGAAGTAAATCTAGCTACTAACCATGCTTTCAAAATGTTGGGGTATATTGACCAGTTAACGAAATTGGGATTCCACCTGGATAAGAAATTATCCATTAATCTTATCTTATTATCATTACCACCATGATTATCCTTAATTGTACAATCCTAGATAAAAAAATGGATAAGTCACTTAGGAAACTTTTGTCTATACATCACAAAGCGAATAAGGACTGGTTAAAATATGTTTATCCACCCCTTATGGTGAATAGTTTGAAAGAAAGGGTTGATGCTCCCATGGATAATCTAAATCTAAAAGATCCTTTATGGCATACTTTAAATAGATAAATTATTCAAAGGTAAAATAATGAACAATCATCTATTTTCTTATTATGTGTAAATAATGGACATCAGAAAAGAAATTGCAATGAATTAAAGAATCAAGCAGTTGTATCCACTTCAGGTATATTCATAAAGTTTCTATTGACCACTTTTGTATTAAATAAAATATTCTTACAACATACATGTATTTGAATATAGTAAAAGAACAAGAATAGAAAGGTTATAGAGTAAAATAAAAAGGATCTAAGAAAGGGTGATACCTATGTCAGACAGGGGGAGATCACTATTTATCATTGTTAAATGAATTGATTCAATTTTGTAATAAGTTTTACCAAAACATATATCTTAGTGTCCGAATGGACACAATGAGACATTATTTCTTTATATAATAAATGTTTTTATGGTACTTTAATACTAAATTAATGGTCTAGTAACTCTTGAATCACAATTATCCATTAAAATGAATTATGAATATAAAATCTAAGACTCTTACTTGATTATGAAAATATAATTATTTTTAAAATAAAACTAAAAGCAGTTGACTTGTTTATTTCCATTAAAGTATTTTTTGTCTCAATTAAGCTAGGATAATAGATATACAGACAAACTACTTATCATATTTTAGATAAAGAAACCTTTTAAATAAAGGCACATCATAACACTTTTAGAGTTAGTTTAACATAACCATGTGAACTATTCTAAAGCTAATGGTAACTTCATATACTTCATGATAAATTTTATAAATGCTTAGAGAAGTAAATGAGTGCACTTGGTAAAATGAATCTCTGAGCAGGCTAGTCAGAGTATATCCTATCCAAGTAACCATTTACCATATATGTGGAGTAATGGTTATCCCTAAATCACATTTCCTTAAATAACTCAATGTTATGATGCTATTAAAATAAATTTCAATGACGAGTATTATATATATTGTAAATATTCCATTATCCATTTTCAAGACAAATTTTTTAAATAGAAGTGAAATTACTAACCATGTACCAAATATATTGTTTAATGGATATCATATCAAATGAAATATGATAAGAATAAATTAGAACACTACCACAAGTGTTTTTTGAAAACCATTTGTTAAAATCTGGCCTTACCTACAAATGAACATCAAAACACTAAGGCACATCTGAGTTAATGATCCTAAAGCCACTAAGGATATTAATATCTAGTCAAGATCAGCTATATTTCCATAAAGGAATCCTATCTCATTAAACATAGTGGGAGCAGACATGACTTCTTGGTTTAAGGATTTTAATACACATGAGTTGGCATAGAGATACTAGACTCCATTGAGCTTATTGGGAGGAGTAGTTCCATAGACACATACTAAATAGGAATTCATAACCAAAGAGGTGGTTCATGTTCACCACAGTGGGTGATATATTTATTATTCTTTTAGAATAATGATTACTATAAAGTAGTAAATGGTAATATTCTAAGGTTTAAAAGTATATATAAATTCAAGTAATGGACTCCATGTATCAATATTTGGGACTCCATATTTTGAATGTTTCTAAGACTTGATACTGCTAGTAAGTATTCAAGAGAAACTAGACATGGATATTATAAGATAATACCAATAAAGTAGGATTGATTATCAAAATTTTGGTCTATGAAAAAACTTATTCACCTCTCATCATAACTAAAATCCTTTTTTGGATTCTACTTGTCAAAGAATATTTCTATGATCAATATATTGGGATATTGATTGTCAAGGCCACCTCATTTAGAGGAATCCTTATAAAAGATGTCTATATGATGCAATCAAAAGAAGATCTTATGGTATATGTATAATAGTAATAATTAAAATGGTCGGTGACATTAATAAATTCTAATAAGATATGAAAATTACATAAATTAATTTATGAATAAATCATGTATAATGGACATAGAATATTATTTTGGAAATGAATGAGTGACATGTGACTCTATTTGGTTAATGGGAGTGCTATAAGTTTTCAAGTTATATATGTTTTTGACATATGGGATACGAATGTTTTGTGTTTACAATTTGTAAAGACTAAGGAATAAATATTTCCCCAAATATGACTTGAAGCAACAACTGTGTTCTAGGGAACAAGATCTACAAAATAGATCCATGTGTTTGGTCAATTTAGTCATATTAAATATATTAAATAATTATTGAAAAATAAAATTTGAAACAATTCAAGACCAAATTCTTGTTAGCATATAATCTTTCCAGTAGAACATGTAAGAGCGTAGGAAGATATCATGGAGATTAAAATTATTTCACAGGCTTAAGTGTTAGGAATTCATATCATGTTCCATGATATGAATTGGCATTTGATATTATTGATGTATAAAGTATAATAGGTTAATATCAAACAAAACCAACATAATTTCATAGAATTATATTTAGAACTATCCAAAAGTACTTTGAAAAGTTAAATTAGATGAGTTATTGGTGTTTGGAGAATTGAGAATACTGGTGATCAAGGTAATTGAACACTTATATTTATTTAGTTCAATTTAATCTAGTATCACTATTAAGGCTATAGTAATATGGAATAAAAACTTATTACAACCATTGGTTTCCATACCCACAATATTCGAGTACATTGTGGATTTTGATGAAGCTTAAGAAGTGATTTAGAAACAACCTGTTCTAATTTTGAGTTATACCAAAATAAATAGATTTATCTTTTTATGATAAGCTTTGATTATGAATTTAGTCAGGATGTTTGGATTATAACATGGGGAAAAGAGGTGGATACTCATTTATATCACCTCTTGATGGATTTTCTCAAGATAGTAATGTTGAAGTAAACATGTTCTCCACAAATACATGTGGATTTTCCAACCCTATCCATGAAAATATGATAGGCCCAACAATTGTATCCATACTCAATGGAAGCATGTTTTTACATGTGAGAACTAAATGGTTGTTAACAGTTGGATCTATTTCAAGTAGAAGTTTGTTAGAGTCGATTCCCAAGATACAAATAATTTATACTCTATATTACATGTATATTTAAATAAGTGAATATTAATTTAAATATCTTATCACATATTTATTTTTATTCTACATATCATTGATGTGATAATGTCCTAGGTTATCTTTCGCATTGATAAGGTCATAGCAGTTACCCACTATGATGATAACCTTTAAGTGACAAGATAATATTTTTAAAATATAGTTCTATGATCAGATGACATACTATGATGAGGTTCATAGTATATAGACTATCAAATGAAAGTACTCATAAGCAGATAAGATTTTATCTCATGATGTTCACACTTGGTAATCTCCAAGATGGGAGGATATAGGAATAGACTCACCGGTAGGAATTTTGTATGTTTTGGTGTTATCAAATATTCCTATCTGTGCGCATGTGTAATAGTCCTTATACTTTCATATTATCTTTAATTCATTTCATGACTCATGCAATTAGATTTAATGATGAGAACCATGATGAAATATGTTCATGATGATGTAGGGTACATTGGGTGCATCGCAAATGACATGTTATTAATGGATAAGTTGGGGAAGGATCCGTCCCTTTAATCTTTATGGAAGTTGTTATCTTGAACCTTTTATTTAAATATAACTGTCTCATAAATTCCATGTTCATGGTGCAATAATGTTTATTTTATATAGTCAAAGAAAGACATATCGAGAAATAGGTTGATGAAATAGATGTGAAACCCGCTTGATGAGATATTGAGATAAAGAGATTATTTTTTAGAGTGAGTGTTTACATGTGGTTGTCATTGTTACGACATTAAGTTCTTTCTCTTGGGTGACTCAACCCATTTCTAGAGAATAATATTGGACTTTAGGCAATCCTGCCTAATGCCAATGAGAAAGAATCCTATAGGGTCACACGCTAAGTATTTCTATTGATCTTGATTTTATTCTATTTGAATTTAATCATCGGAATAAATATCATTCTCAAGAATAAAGAATAATTTTATTCAAGTTTTATTGATTTCTAATATTCAAAAGGTAATAAATAAATAAATATTTATTAATAAATAATTTATTTGTGTCATGACCTGACCCAAATGAGCTCGAGACGCAAATACCCCAAGCTGATATCCATAGGCCAGGGGGTAGTGAAAAGTTCCAAAATACATAAACTAAATGGGATGCCTTTGCCTAATGCACCTATACACACACAACCAACCAACCCAATGTAGAAGTGTTGAGGAATAATAATAAAAAGATGAAATAACTAGAATATGAACCAAGCATGTAAAACCTTTAGGGTGTATAAGAGTATGATGGTGAAAACTAAAAGTAAAGGGGAAAAAATACATGTCCAACTAGAAATAAGTCCCAACCTGACAAAAATGGAAAGTAAAATATTGCTAAGAGAGCTGATCTCCTAATCCCCAAGCTCCGACCATCGTATGTGGTCCAATGCACCAAGTATCCCTAAGATCCTCTATAGCCACCACCGACCTACCCGTCGTCTACATAAGACACAACACATTCCAGAAAATCACATGTAGGGGTGAGTGTATACATACTCAGTAGGAAACCCCAAAATCTGAAGGGGGAGTAGTAAGAGACATGATAAGAATAGATAGGCAGTATACAACTCAACCCAAAGTAAGAGATTAAAAAAAATCTAAGAACATGGATAAATAAATAAATAAATAAATAAATATATAAATAATCAAACTAAAGAAATCCAAAAGAGTGATAATGGGATATCCATCTCATAGACCATCCTAAGAAAAGAGTGCCATCAGTTCCTAAAGTCCATCAGTGATGCCCAACATCTCATGCGTCTGCCTAGTAGAAAACATCCAAGTCAAGCCACACCTCGCCATTGTGCCATACAGTCTAGGGGAATAATCTCTAGGTAGAGGACTCAAGACTTGGTATAATAGGAGGGTGACACTCAGTAAAAAGATAAAGGACCCATTCCATATCTGACAGGAGGGTGACACTCAAGTAGTCAATATAGAATCCATGCCTAGCCCAAATGGAGGGTGCCACTCTAGTAGTTTAGGAACCATGACTTGATACCACAAGAGGTTTCCATTCAAATAGCAGATAGAGGACTCATTACCAGACCAACTAGAGGGTTCCACTCTCACCGTCGAGGACCCATACCCTGTCCCTATAAGAGGGTGTCACTCGATGGATTAGTAGAAGAACCATGCCCTATCCTAGTAGGATGGCGACACTCTAGTAGTAGATAGATGAACCATTCCCTGTCCCAAATGAGGGTTCCACTCTATAGATAGGTATAAGACTCATGCCCATCTCGGCTGAAGGATGCCACTCTAAATCCCCTGGTGATCCTGTCTGATTACCGCAATCATCGAGCATTGCCTAAATAAGCATACCAATCATAAAATCTCACATAGTATCTCAAAATACACTATAGAGTCCACCATCATGTTCTACTTAGAAAAACACTTAGGATATGCTACTCACATGCCAAAATCTAGGTCCAAATGAAGGATATATGAGAGGTTGAAGGTTACTAAAAAGGAAAAAGGGGCACAAAAAATGTGAGGGGACCCACACAACGTGTGGTACCACTCCATTGCCTAGTTTTGTCCCTATCGGTATACATATCGCTTCTCATGTAGGGATATAGGGTGTATAGAGGGTTTGTATGGTGTGTCCAAGCCACCTGGGGTCCTACTTGTGCTCCCTGGCTGTGTCCATGTACTTTGGCTGTGTCTATGTACTTTTCCCATATCTGTGTACTTTGGAACACAACATGTGACTATATGTTCTTGTGATTGTGTAATCTTGGAGTATACACCGAGTTTTTTGCATAAGGTCACATGGATTTTGGGGTTCCTTCACGGTGTGTGATACTTATCTTGCCCGAAACCCTAGCTACCGTAGCCAAGGCCCTACACATCGTGTGTTCTTTAGACTACATGGTGTGTAGTCGTATTTCTTTCTAGAAAGTTAGATATAGTATCTGCGCTCCAGATCTGGTATCTCTACCTTCGGATCTGTCCTCATCTCCTCCCGAAAACAGTGGATCTATCTTCGTCTGATGAATTCTGGACCTCCGGTGACCTAAAATTGGTTCTCCTTCGACTCATTTGAAACCCAATGCACCACATGACTCTCCCATGCCATGAAATATCCATTTTTGGATTCTGATCAACCGATCCATCACCCGCAACCCACAAAACCTTCGATTTCAACCTTAATTCAGTATTCTGTTTTTCATACGCGATTACACAATGAATCTGGGGGGTTTGATCGGGCTTGGTACCACCTAGAAATGTTGAGCCATGGACCCATATCCCAATAGAGAATAACATGAAGAAATAAAGGATAAATTCATAAGAAAAAAAGGTAAAACAATCATTAGACAAGATTTCTTGTCCAATGGATACATAATTAGGGTATTGAGGCGAGAAAACTAAATAACCAAATTAATTTCAATACATGGGTGCATTTAATTGTCCATAATTAGCGTAGATCAAATAAATGGATTGAACATGATCATAAATATAATAAAATGAGGTAGAATCCAAAAATAAAAATCCCTACTTTGAGATTGGATCGTTCTTCATCAAATAACATGCTCGCTAAAGATTGAGAGGAGTCATTGAATTCCCTGCACTTCGATCTACTTCAATTCAGAGTCTCAACATCATTGGATGTCGATTCTCTAATGGAGTAGAGGAAGAATGTATCTTGGAAATCCCATGGTTGTGTGGCTAACCCTAGGAAAATCACCATAACGATGTATTAATAGGAATTTTGATTAGGTTAATCTAATTAAAATAAATAAATCTAATTATTTATCTGAACTAAATGCACTTTCCAATGTTTGTTATTTATGAATTTCATGAATTGACCTATTTTAGTTTGCTCCTAGGGAAAATGTCATGTTTTAGACTCAACCATGGTTTCATATTTCTGATCCGAGATTTTGTTTAAGAGTTATCTCATTTAATTTAAGAATTGTGTACGTATAATATAAAATATATTTAATATTTTTATAAAATTAATTATGAGCACACCATGCCTCAGAATTTCACGTTGTCTCAGTGCCTAGCTATAAAAATTTATATATATAGAAATATTTCAAAGTCTTACAAGGTAAAAACAGAGTCTCTACATCATTCCCACCTTCAATATTTTCATCCCTAAAAAGAAAAACCAAACAAACAACTTGAGATACTGAGCCCGTATCTAGGTCTCCTGCTCCTAGGAATTATCCTGCATGTTCCCATGATACCATAGCATGAGAACCAAGGGGATGGTTCATCCATGCAAGGTCCTCTCTTATTGATCCTCGACATCTAATGGGTGCTCTGCAAAAGTGGATCCATCCTCGATGTCCAGCTCACCTCAATCAATAATGTGTATAGGGTCATGAATGTATCTCCTCGGTTGTGACACATGGAAGATGTCGTGCATGCACTCTAGCTATGGGGGGTAGGGTGTGGTGGTAAGTAACCCCACTAACCCTCTATAAGATATCAAATGACCTAATAAACCTTGGATATAGCTTGCCTCCCTGGATGAATCTATACAATCCTCATCACAGGGAGACTCTCAGAAAAATGTGGTCTCCCTACTCGAACTCCAAGGGCCTATGATGTTAATATACATAAGATCTCTTCTTACTCTAGGCTATCTTGATCCACTCATGGATGACCTGGACCTTCTTTGTCATCTCCAACACCAACTATATACCCACAAGAGATGCCTTTCCAATCTTTATCCAGCATAAATGTGACCTATAATGTCTACCGTAAAGGGACTTAAAAGGTGTCATGAAAATATTATAGTGGTAGCTGTTATTGTATGCAAACTCTACCAAGGGAAAGTGATCCTCCTATATCTGGAAAAAGTTTAACATGTAATACCTCAGCATAATCTCCAACACCTGGATAGTGCACTCAGTCTGCCCATATTTATGGGGGTGAAAGGATATACTCATCCTCATTTCAGTCCCGAATTACTCTTGTAGGCCTCTCCAAAATCTTTATGTGAACCACACATCACGATCAGATACAATAGTCAGGGCACCACATGAAGGCGAATAATCTCCCATATGTACATTTGCCCCAAACTCTCCACCAAACTCTTCTCCCTAATAGTAAGGATGTGTGATGACTTCATGAGTTGGTTAAATATCACCCAAATGGCATCATGGTACTTAGTTGTAGGTGAAATCCACATCATGAAGTCCATGTATATACCATCCTATTTCCACTCTAGTATCTCAAGAGGCTGCAATTTTTTTTCCAGAACCTAGTTCCCAACCTTCACCTACTGATAGTTGAGACACCATGAAATGAACTCAACCACACTATGTCTCATGCTCACCCACCAAAACTATTGCTAAAGGTCTTTGTTCATATTCCCCATGCCAGGATGTATAGTCAAATAAGACATATGGAACTCTCACACCACCTCCTCTCGTATCATGATTAGGACCACTGTATGGACCTAAAAAAGGATAACATGATTCCCTCCTTCAGAAAATCCATTGAGTGAATCTCATAAGGATATTTGGTCATTCAAGACCTCACAGTTGATGTCTCCCAACTGGGACTCTCTCACACGCTAAAGGAGCAGAGGAGTCAATACCATCGATTGGAGAAAAGCTATACCCTCCTGCTCAACCAAGGTGAGATGCATGAAAACCAACTACTCATAAGCCTCATGCACCAAACAATCCTAGGAATTCCTGCTAAGAGCATCTTCTATCATGTCGGCCTTCTCTATAATATATACTAGCTCTAATTCATAGTCCCATAGGAACCCCAACCAACACCATTATCTCAAGTTCAAGTATCTATGCATGAAGACATACTTGAGACTCTGATGGTCTCAGTAAACTAAGAAGCAATATCCCAGAAGATAGTGCCTCTACATCCTATCATAGAAAATACTACTAATTCCAGCTCTAATTCATGAGTTTCATAGTTATGCTCATGGGGTCTCAATTGCTTTAACCCATATGTGATAATTGTCTATTTCTGCATCAACACATAGCTGAGAATGTCTCTCGAGGAATCGTAATACAATACATACTCCATACCCTCCTTTGGTATTCTTAGAATAAGAGTGCTCATTAGACTCTGCATTAACTCCTAGAAGTCCCTCTAGCACTACTCAGTCAAGGTAAAAGGTTTAACTTTCCATATTAGTGCAGTCAAAGGGGATAAAATTCCAGAGAGGTCTTCCACAAACCTCTTATAGTACCATACCAAACCAAGAAAACTTTGAACCTCTGACACACTCGTGGATGTATCCCAAGAAAGTACAGAATCAATATTTATTGGGTCCATGACTAAACCATGCTTAGAAATGACATTCCCTAGGAAGTGAACCTCATGATTCTAGAAATGTCACTTAAAGAGCTTAATATAAATTTGGTGCTCCTAAAGTAAATCTAGGACCATACTCAAGTGCTCTGCATGCTCCTCCTCTGATGTAAAGTAGATGTGTATATTGTTGATGAAGAAGACCACAAACTATTCTAAGTATACCTAGAATATCTAGTTCATAAAAGTCATAAACATGGATGGGGAATTTTTCACACCAAAGGGAATCTCCAGGAACTCATAGTGTTTATAGAGATATTGGAATTCTAGATTTAGAATATCAACCTCACGAACTCTCAACTGGTGGTATCCAGACCTGAGATCGAGCTTCAAGAACTATCTCACACCTCGCAACTAGTCAAATATGTTTTCAATACTTATAAGGGGTAATTTTTCTTTATCATATCCTGGTTCAGATGAAAATAATCCACACAAAACTGCAAGCTCCTATACACCTTTTTTACAAATAACACTGGATCTACCCAGGGGGAACACTGGGCTGATGAAACCCCTCTCTTGAAGGCCCTCTAAATGAAAACATAACCCCTAGAGCCTGATAGGGGCCATCTGATATTCCAAAAAATATATTAGAGTGGTCTTGGGATGCATGTCAATATAAAACTCCATTTACTTCCTTAGAGGTAGTCTCAAAACATCCTCAGGGAATATGTCTATAAAATCCCCCATGAATGAAGGAATCTAGATTCTTGAAGAGCCTACTACACCAATGGATACACTCACCAACTTATGGGTGATGGGATGAAACCTATTTCTTACAAAATCCACTCATCCTTCTATGAGATCTCTCTCGTTCATAAAGTAGAATCTCATCCCATCAGTATGAAGACATTTGACTCATTTGTGATGATAGTCAATATGGTATCAGACAATGGAAAATGAATCTATACCCAAGATAAAGTCATAGGAATCCATCGTGATAAACAAAAGGTTTCACATGAACCTCTCTCCACCAAGTGATAGCTCGCACTACCAGTAGATAAATAATATAGAAGAAGTGTTCCTTGTAGGAACCTCAAGACAAAGTTGTTGGGATGATGCCTCAACTGGGAGCTCTAGCTATTTCACAAAGAGTATAGAGATAAAGGAATAAATCACACCTATGTCTACTAATAATGAGTCAATAGTATAATAAACACTAATCATGCCTCTAATCATCTTGTGTGTCACTAGGTCATATGGCTCCATCACCTGTAGCTGTCTGCAACCCCGACCACCAACTCCCTGAGCCTGATGTGGTCCACCTAGTGGTGGTGGTGAGAGGATATCATAGCATCATACACCACCCATATCTCCTCCTCCTGAAGCTCCACCTACTTCTATACCAACATTGACTCCCTAGGGGCCACCCTACCCTCTCCTGGGAGACCCTTGATCACGGTGCTACCTCTATCATGGTGGTTTGTCAGCTATCTTCCTACGCTCCTCTGCACATATGGTCATATAGTCACATGAAATGTGACCTCTACCATCATAAGAACAATACCAACCCTCTCTAGGCTACCCCGTTTCTCTATGTTGGCCCTGAACACATGCCCAAGACTGATCCTACCTCCTACACTGAGATCCTATAGACTGGAATCTGCTAATTGCTGTAGATAATGAAGCCCTATGACACCCAATGCTAGATCTATCCACTTGGATTTACTATAAAAGGAATCTCTCTATCACTAGTTCCCATTCCAACACCCTAGAATAGGTAGGGATGCACAAGGGTACCACACTGGCATGAATCTCTTTGCGAAGTCCCTGATCAAACTTCTGTGCTTGGAAGTAGCCATCCCAGATCATGTCAAGGGAGTAACACATAAGGTTAATGAACCTTATGGAATACTCATCTACTATCATACATCCTTAATGCAACTCTATAAGCTCTTAAATTCGAATTGAGAGCAAACTAGAGGGGTAGTACTCCTCACATAACAACTACTAGAAGTTAGGACATGAGAGTGTCGACTCATCATGCATCTGGGTAACAAGACTCCACTAACACCCAAACTCTATGTGGAAATGTATAGATTACAACATAACCACTCGATCCATCAGTTTTTGGATCATCCTAAAAACACAGACCACTGACTCTAGCCAATCCTCTATTTCCTAGGGATCTAGCGCACCGTAGAACCTCAGCAGCCTCTACCGCTGGAAATCGTGAAGTGTGCTAAGGCTGTATGCATACTCATCCTACTCTTCTAGTATGATTTGATACTCAACAGAAGGGGGTGATACTACCTATCCACCTAGAGGAAGGATCTCATGGGATGGACCCTGAATTGAGGCTTCATCACTCATCAGATTATCATCACAATCTAGAACTAGTATCCTAGATGGTTGTCATCATAGAGGCATCCTGAAAATTTAGTCAAGATGCACCATGGTCAGATGAGAATACACACACACACACACACACAATGGGGAGATGAATTAAGAAGGATAGTCAAAGACTCAATCCTATATGATTCATGTACCATCGATCCCTATAACCAATGTCTTGGTATGCCGAGTTGACAAGTAGGTAGTTATGGTCCCAGTGAATGGATATATTGGCCACCACACCAATACTATATTCCCTATCCTGAGAACCACACTTGATTTACTTCAACACTATTACCCTAAATCCCAACAAAATAATCATAACGAGACTACACCAAACACCGTACCAAGGAATGAACTGCTATGATACTAATCTATCACAACCTGACCCAATGGGGATTAAGTTGTAACTACCCCCAAGCCCACCTCTATAGGTCAGGGGGTGGAGACAAGAACTAAAATAAATAACCCAAATGGGAGGCATTTTCCTAATGTACCTATATGCACACACTTGACCATATCAATACAAAAGTGTAGATGAATAATAATAAAAATTTGCAACATCTAGAATATGAATCAAGCATGAAAAACCTCTAGGGTGTACAAGAGTACACAAATGAAAACTGAAAGTAAATAGAAAAAATACACACCCAACCAGAAATATGTCCCAACCTGAAATGGAAGGTAAAATATTTTTGAGAGAGCCCAGCTCCTGATCTCCAAGATCCAACCAACATACATAGTCCAATGCACCAAGTATCCCTAATCTCCTCTATAGTCACCATCAACCTATCCATCATATGTATAAGTCACAACACATGTGGGAAAATCCCATGCAAGGGTGATTACATACATACCCAGTAGAATGCCCCAAAATCTAAAGGGGGGGGGGTTAGTAAGAGACATGATAGGAATAGATAGATAGTAGACAACTCTACCCAAAGTAATATAGTAAAAAAATACAATAACATAGATACAAATATATATATATATATATATATGCTCAAACCAAAGAAACTCAAAAGAGAGAGAAGGGGATCTCCATCTCATAACCCAACCCAGGAAAAGAGTGTCATTAGTTCTTGAAGTCCATTAATGGTGCCCAATATCTCCTGTATCTACTTAGTATAAAATATCTAAGTCAATAAACACCTTTACACCATGCCACACGGTTGAGGGTAATAATCTCTAGGTATAAGACCCATGCCTTGGTATAATAGGAGGGTTCCACTCAGTAAAAATCTAGAGGACCCATGTCCTGTCTGATAGGAGGGCGTCACTCAAGTAGTTGGTAGAGGACCCATGCCCATCCCATGTAGAGGGTGTTTCTATAGTAGTATATATAGGACCCATTCCCTATCCTATAGGAGGGTTCCTTTCTATAGATAGAGGAACCATGCCCATCCCAACTATAGGGTGCCACTCTCAAGCCCCTGGTGATCCCTCCTGATCACCGCCATCATCAAGAATCACCTAAAGAAAATTACCACTCATAATATCTCACATCATATCTCAAAATCCATTATAGAGGCCACCATCACATTCTATGTGAAAAAACACCCAAGATAGGCTACTCGTAGGCCAAAATCTGAGTCCAAACAAAGGATATATGTGAGGTTGAAGGTTTCTAAAAAGGAAAGAAGGGGTACACGGCGTGTGAGGGGACCCACATGGTGTGTGGTCCCACCCCATAACTTGGATGTGTCCCTTCTAGTACATGTATCTCTACCCATGTAGGGATATACAACATGTAGAGGGTCTACACATTGTGTATGAGCCACCTAGGGTCCTGCCCGTGCTCCCTAGCCATGTCCGTGTACTTTGCCTGTGTCCCATTTACTCTGGAACACACTGTGTTCTTGGCCATTTCCATGCCCATGTACTCCTAGAGTACATGCCGAGTTTCTGGAGCAAGCTCACATAGCGTGTGGGGGTCCCACATGGTTTGTGATACTTATCTCACTTGAAACCCTAGCCGCCATGGCTAGGGCCCTACACGACGTGTGTTTTTTAGACTACATATTGTGTAGTAATGTTTTTATAGAAAGTTATATTTGGTATCCACTCTAAAGATCTAGTATCTTCATCTTCAGACCCGACCTCGCATCCTCCCAAAATGGAAGATCCATCTCTAGCCGATGATTTTCAACCCTTCGGTGGCCATAAATCGGTTCTCCTTCATCCCATTCGAAACCCGATGCACCGTGCGTCTCACTCATGCCATGAAATCTCCATTTATGGATTTCGATCAACTGATACATCACCCACAACCTAAAAAATCTTTGATTTCATTCTTGATTTTGTATTCTGTTTTTCGTACGTGATTCTTCCATGAATTTGATGGTTTGATCGGGCTCGGTACCACCCGATAACGTCGAGCCATGTCCCTGTAGCCCAATGGAAAAGAATGAGAAGAACAAAGGGAGAAATTTATAAGAAAAAAAGGTGCAACAATCATTGTATAAGTGTTATTGTCCAATAGATACAAAATTGGGGTACCTGGGTGAGAAAACTGAATAACCAAATTAATGTCAATACATGGGCACATGAAATTGTCCACAATTGGATCATATCAAAGAAAGGGATTGATAATGATCAACAATTTAATCAAATGATGCATAATCCACAAATGATGAGCCCTAATTGGATATTTGATCATTCTTCATCGAAGAATGCACTCACCAACAATTTAGAGGAGTCGTTGCGTTCACTGCGCTTTGATTTTCTTCGATCTGAAGACTCACCGCCATCAGATGTCGATTCCCCAATGGAGGAGAGGAAGAATGTCTCTTAGTATTCCCAGGTTTTTGTGGATAAACCTAGGAAAATAAACATAATAATGTATTTATAAGAATTTTTATTAGGTTAATATAATTAAAATAAATAAATTTAATTATTTATCATAACTAAACACACCTTCCAATGGTTGCTATTTCCAAACACCCCACGCCGAACCATTTTAGGCCGTGCCTAGGGTAGAAATAATTTTCCAGACTCAACCATGGTTTCAATTTTTTGATCTAATATTACATTTAAGAGTTATCAAATTTTATTTAAGAACTGCATGCATGTAATATAAAATATATTTAATATTTTTATAAAATTATTTTCAGGAACACTGTGCCTCTGAATTGCATGTTGTCTTAGTGCCTGACTCTAGAAATATATATATAGAAATATTTAAGGAAAAAATAGGGTCTCTAAAATTTGATTGTGTGAATATATATAATAAATATTTATTAACTAGTTTGTGAATAAAATATTTATTTTATTTATTGAATATTTAATAAATATTTATTTGTTAGTTTTTGAATAAAATATTAATCTAAGTGAATAAAATAATCTTATTCAAGTATTCAATAAATTTTGAGAAGTTCAAATGGACTATGATCATGTACGATGGTGAATATTTATTTGCAAGATGGTAAATAATATTCATCATTATAAAATTTAGCATACACCGCAAAAAAAATATTATAATTATTTTATGGCGTGGGTTTTATAATGGTCATTATATTATTTATGGGCTGATATGCAATTAAATAATATTTTAACCTAAACCCTAACTCTATAAATAGATGGTTATGTATATTGTTTTGGGGGAATAAAAAATTCAAGAATAGAGAATCGTTGCACACAATAGACCTCTCTCTCTCCCTCTCTCGAATTCATCCTATTTATCACTTCCTCTCAAGAACAAGAAACACAAGAGATATTCCTTCAATATCAAAGGATGTGTGATCAAAATGAATGATTCAAGACAATCAATTCACCATGATATCACCTAGAAGTCAATTGTCATTTTTTGGAGATCAAAGGAGAATGTGTGGATCACTACCAGGGGGATTATACCCTTGGATCCTTACATTGCAATGAAGGCAATCTAAAAATGGTCTTTTGGAAGATAAAAAATGTCATAAAAAAGGATCATGAGACAATGTATTTATTTTCTTTAGATATAAATAAATTAATTATAAATTTAATATGTAAGATCCTCACATGATGTTTTGAGCAACTAAATATTAAAATAAATTTTAATATAACACCCACCAACCAGTGCTTCTATTGTGCCCGGAACTGACACTAGTCCCATGGAATAACATCTACATCTGAATCGATCCCCCATGGGACCTCATTCATGATGCCTTTGAGAAAAATGGTACAAATTCCCTATCTTTACACATTGATGATGCTTGATCCGAGGCTTTGGAAAAAATTTATGATAATGCCCACTTCTTCCACTGTTGAAACACTGAGGACCTCATTCTACTATAAAAGGTATTGATGAACTGATGCTATGCTCTGGATATCTACCACTACTACTATACAAATATTTTTCCTTCCTCTTATTACTACCAGAAGTATTATTAGGAAGTCCTCTGAAGGATGAAAGAAGACCCACGTCCCTATCTTCCTCTAGACCCTTCTCAATATCTAGGGCCTTATGAAGAACCTCTGTATATGTTTTCAGGTCGAATCTCCTGACCTGATGCCTCAAATCTAGTTGGAGATCAATCACAAACTTCCTGGACTTATATTCCTTGTTTCTAGCCAAGAGAGGAGAAAAACATAACAACTTTTTGAAACATACCGAATAAGCATGCAACATCATCGAGCCCTTATGAAGCTCCATCAACTCCTAATAATGGTCTAAATTTAGCATACTTAGAAATAACTTCTTGAAGAAAAGGTCTTTGAAGGTCATCTATGTAAGAAACTCACACCTACCATCCCAATTCACAACACCCCCACCTCTTGGATAGTTCCTGTAACATGAAAGCATCCAACTTCACCCATCGATCCTCCAGTGTCTAAATAAGGTCAAATATACCCTCAATAAAATCAATCCACTGCTTAGTATTATATGGGACTTCAGTTACCTGGAATGATGGAGGGTTCTAGAGCTTAAAGTCCTAATCATAATCGACTATAGTCTTGGAAAATTCTACACCTTGAATAGGAACTGAGAAAAAAGACTCATGGATGGAGTGGAACTTATACCTAAACCACTAGATAGGGTGCATGAGAATTATCAACTACATTCTTCTACACAACTGGTGGTATAATCAAGACTTCCTCCTTTGTGCGAGCATCCTGGACCACTTCTCTAAGTGGTCCCATAAGATGGTGTTGAGGTGGTATTCTCTGTAATGCTAACGTACACTTAGAACAACTGTAGAATCTTACATATACAATAAACTAAGCAGTTTATAGGCACAAAAAATGGATTATGAAATACCCATCCCAAGATGATATTAGTAATAAGAAAACACACCCCTCTTAATTACCCGATTTACCCTTTACCGTGGTAATAAAAATCAATAAGTTTACTATTCATATTATCTAAAAATAAAATGGATATATTTAATAAATTTAGACTCTCTAATTCCAAATATGAAATCCAAGTTTCAAAATTCAGAATACCGAATTTGTAAAATTTAATTTAAAATTAAACTGGAAAAAATGCAACAAAAAGCAATTTTTTAGAAAAATTCCGTTTTTAAAAATAAAATATTTTTTATACTAAATTCACATATAAAATTCATTTAAAAAACCACAATTGGATTATTTTAAATAAAATTTTACTAATAAAAATTAAAAACTAATCCAAAAAATAATTTGAACATGTAAATACATTAAAATGAAATAAAATTTTCAATTAAAATCAGTATTTTTTTCACTATTTCTTAAAGAATCAATATTTTCATAAAATTATAAAAAATTAATTTTAAGATAATTTTGACATGATGAATTCAAAAATGAAATTAATTTTGTAAAATAATTTTTCTAAAATTTCTAGAAATTAATTATAATAATCACCCACAAATAACAATAAAAATAATTTTTGAAGAAATCATACTTTTGAAGAATAAAATGACTTTACTAAACATCTAGTACTTATTTAAAAAGAATTAATTAATACATTATAAAAGAGTATGAACATTATATATTTTATAATGTAGTTAATACTATTAATTCTCATTAATTTAATAACTAGGTTATAATTGTCTTTTTTAAATAATAATATTGCTTTGTTCGTTTAAGCTTGATGTTGCTTATCTTGTATGCTATTGAACATAGTGTTTATTTTTTAAAATATCATAATGTTGTAGATAATGAAAAAAATGCACAAGAATCATTTAAAACCTAGTTATGGAATCACCATCTTGGTCACATAAATGATAAGTGTTTGACAAAGATTTATTAATATGGTTACTTATACTCTTTTGAGATCAAGCCACTTGAAATATGTCAAACTTATTTATAAGGTAAGATGAACAAAATACCATTTAGTGGTCAAGGTTAAAGGGCTATAGAGATTATATAATTACTACACAATGATGTGTGTGGACCTTTTCAAGCAAAGATAGAGTTGTATTCTCATACTTTATTACTTTTATTGATGACTTGAGTAGGTATGGTTATATATATTTGATGAGGTATAAGTATGAAGCCTTTGATAAGTTAAAAGAGTTCAAGAATGAAGTTGATAATTAGATTGGTAAGAATATAAAGAAACTTCAATCGAATATATGTGGTAATTATCTTAACTAAGACTTTATCAAAAATCTATGGGAGTTTGGGATTCTATCATAACACACTCCACCTTATACACTATAGTGAAATAGTGTTAGTGAAAGGAGGAATTGTACAATACTAGACATGGAATGGTCAATTATGAGTCATGAAAGGATTCCATTATCCTTTTTGGGATATTCATTATACATGAAATCATACTTACTAAATGGAGTACCAAATAAAGTGGAAAAAGGTATTACCTTTGATTTATAGAGTAGAAAGAAACCCATTTTCTCATATGTTCATACATGGGGTTTCAAGGCATTTGTTAAGGATAGATCAAAAAATAAACTAGCATCCCGTGGCATGAAGTGTGTATTTATAGGGTTTCTCAAGGAAACAAGGGAATACTATCTATACAACCATTTAGATAATAAAGTAACTATCATAAGATAGAACATCTTTATTGAGAGGGAGCACATACCAAAGGAGGATAATGGGAGTAAAATTGATTTTGATGAAGTTGATGCTCAAGATACACAAGAGTTGGTACATGAAAAAATTCTATAGGTCCCTATGGAAAAAGTTATTCCTGAAACAAAATTACCTTATAGGAGTGTTAGAGAGGTAAGAGAACCAGATAGACAGTTTTATGGTTTCTGATGATAGTGACTCATTATTGGTTGAAAATAATGATCCTCTATCCTATAAGGAGGAAGTAGAGAGCTCAAAAGATGCAATATGGAATGAATCCATGAATTTTCAGATAGATTCAATGTATCAAAATCATGTTTGGGTTTTGATCGATCCACCAGTTGATGTGAAGCTCGTTGGGTGTAAATGGATATTCAAGAGAAATCTAGATATGAAAGGTAAAGTAAATACCTATAAAGAATGAATAGTGGATAAAGGGTTTAGACAAAGTCAATAAATTGAATATAATGAATCATTTTCTTTAATTTCCGTGTTTAAATCCATCAGAATTTTTCTTTCCATAACTGATTACCATGAATATGATATTTGGAAAATGGATGTCGAAACCGCTTTCCTTAATGAGAAACTTCAATTGAATGTGTATATGACACAACCATAAGGGTTTATAACTCTATTAAATTCCAAAAAGGTATAAAAGTTATAGAGATACATCTATGGATTAAAGCAAGCATCCATGTAATGAAACATTTGATACAATAAAGCCATAAAAGAATTTGGTTTCATTAAAAATGAATGAGAGTAATGTGTTTACAAGTGGTTCAGTGGGAGTGAAATTGTTTTCATAGTAGTATATGTTGATGAAATATTACTAATTGAAAATGATATACCATAATTACACGTGGATAAGGCATGGTTGAGAAAGTTATTCTCCATTAAGGACTTAGGTGAAGCATCCCACATTCTTAGGATCAAGATCATGTGTGATAGATCCGAGAGGGTTCTTGGAATAAGTAATGGTACATATATTGACTAGATATTGAAGAAGTTCAGTATGGAATAATCCAAGAGGGGATTGGTTATAGAGTCACATGGTATATATCTTTCTAAGAAAATATGTCCTTATACATAATAGGAAATAGAGAGAATGAGTAATATCCCATATAATTCTATGATAGGATATATCATGTATTCCATGTTATGCACGAGGCTTGATGTTGTCTATGATTTGATAATGGTAGTAAGATATCAAGAAGATCCATGTGAGCAACATTGTATTATTGTTAAGTTTATCCTTAAGTATCTGTAACACCCCGAGATTTTATGAAAAATATTCTTTTTAATTTCATTAATGTCTTGTGTTGTACGCTACACCAAAATTAGCTTGCACAACACGCATCCCTGACTTGCCTTGCATTACACACAATCACAACCTTCCTCGATAGTGTGTGTAGTATGCAATACCGAGTTTCATTAAACGAGATATTATTATAATATTATTATGAACTAACCGTTATGAATAGTAATACCCACTTTTTGAAATTTTATAAATTTTATCTTTTAAAATGGACTTCATTTTTGGATTCGGAATATCGAAATTAGATTAGGGTGAAATTTTGGTACTTTTCGGATAACTTTTATATTCTAATGAATAGTGAAAATTACTAAATTTTAATTAAAAACAATTTTTTTAATCGAAATAATTAATAGTGATAAATTATTAATTTGAGTGGTTTTAAAGTATATTTAGAATATATTTTTACAATTTAATACAATGTTGGTCATTTGATGTAATTTCACAGTTAAACCAGGCATAAACAAGTGTCAATCTTTTGATAGTTATTATCTCTTAAGAACACGCTATTTGTTTTGATGACGAGAATTAATTTTTTAAATTAATTAATGCAACTGATATGTTTTGAATTTGGTAAAATAGACATCATTTTTGAATTCATAATATCAAATATATCTTAGGCCTAATTTTTGGTATTTTTCTGGAAACTTTCAATTTTTGATGAATAGTGAAAACATTGGGTTACTATTTGAAAACCAACTTTTTATTTAAATAATTATTTATTTTATTTAAATTTATTTTAGTTCAAAATTCATACATAATACCTATATAAGTTCAATGTAATTAATTGGAGTAATTTTATAATAATTTTAGATATATAAAATTTTTATTGAACTTTTCACCGTCTTTTACCCACCTCCTAGGAGAATTTGCAAATTTACATAAAACTTAATTTTACCGCTTCTGTGAGTGGAATTTCAAAAATACGAGAGACACGGTTGATGTCAGTAAGTAAAATGTGGTTCAATGAGATGAAAATAATTTTTGGTGAATAGTAACTTTTTACTTTTATTTACCACGGTTAAAAGTAAATAGGGTAATTAAGGGTAAAAATGATATTATTATTACCCTAACACATGTCCTAATTCTATTGGATAAGTGTAATTCGACCAAAAACAACCTCAGGAATAAAATATGACCATTTAGGCCCACTTGGATTAGATTAGGACATTTATTATTAATTTATTTAAAGAAGGGTTAAAATAGTTAAAATCAAAGTTTAATAAGTAAATAATTTTTAATATAGGGTTATACATAAGATAAATTCGACTATAAATATTAATTAGAAAGATAAAAGGATTTCCTACATAATGGTATTTTATTTGTAATTTTTAGACATTAAAGAATTTAATTTATTTATGACACAAAGATGATTCAGTACTTATCTTATTAATGAAATATTGACATAATTGATGTTATAAATACCCAAATAAATGTAATTTGAGACTTTTTATGAATTACACTAATTTTATAGGTTAATATGACATGTTATTATTTATTTAATTAACTTTTTTCTAACTAATCATTCTGTTATGAGTTTTAAAAAAATAAATTACTAAATAGTGTCAAAATTGACATAAAATAGTTTTTAAAACAAATATTATATTATTAATTGTTATTTTATTCCTAAAAATATAAGGTTAGGCCAAATGCCTTAGATAAGGTTATATATATTAATAATAAAAAACTTGGGGTTCTTTTGGCTTGTTATAGTAAGTTTATTAACCTTATAGTGTAAGAACACAAAAAGACATGGTAAAAGTAAAATTATCTAACTTAAAGTTAAATCTAAATGATAAGGTTAAAATAGTAAACTAAACTTGTCCAAATTATATTGGATGAGAGGATTTAGACCCAAACCCACCTTAGCTTCTAAATAAATCAATTTTGAGCTATTTAAAACCGAATATGGCTTTATAATAAAATAATATTTTTAGTTTTTCCAAAGGTGCCCCTCTCCTCCCTTATAAATGGGCACCTCCTCCCTCTCTTCATCACACCAATTTGAGCCTTCAAGCTCGGCCAAACCCTGAAAAATTATCTTCTCCACTTCCATAGAAACATCCTAGAGGTTCTTTTCTTCTTCAAAGACCAATCTTAGTGCCCTAAGAGGAGGTTTCAAAAGGCGTGTCGAAAGAAGAGGTAATATCCGTTACCGATTCTTTCAACTTTATTTCTTCTTATACTTCTTCTTCTTTAGTTGTTTCATTATGAATTAATAACATCAGTATCAATAATATAGTGATATGTTATTATAAGTATGAAACAGCCCTATTTCACCATCTATACATCCTACGGAAAACGAAATCACCACGCGTGCGTACGTACGGAATACCGTCTCCACGCCGTGGTGTAATCTGTTTTCGACCACCACCTTACTTAGATGGGTATAATGGTGTAAATAAATAACTATATATGATTATTGAAAAGTGATATTGATTCTAAAATATTATACATACACTTCAATGCAATTCCACAATCATGGGAATGATATCATCGCTCGTGCGTACGTACGGACTACCGTCTCCACGACACGATGAGATTCATTCTCCATGTTAACCACTCATGAATGATTATAAAGTATATATAATAAGTAATAATGAAATATATGACATAATAATGATACTGGATTTATGTGTATATATATTTATGTCATCTACTTAATTTCATTCAATTCAATAAGGAAATGAAAACAACGTTCATGCGTACGTACGACCTACCGTCTCCATGAACAGTGTATTTCATTCCTTTTATCGATCTATAATATATATGTATATGATGAATATATATTATATATAAATCATGTTTTACATTCTGGAATTATTTAAATTAGGATATATGTAATAATATCAAGAACTACAAGTCGAAACACATACGATAAATGAAATGATTTTACCCAAAATGCTGCTTTAACATGGAATTTACAAAAGAACGGGTAATATAAAGTCATAAGTGAAACATATATGATATCATAACAATTAATATGATTGTTTAATAAGTCAATGACATTATTTAAATCATTATACAGGAGGTTTAGATACGTACGAAGCATATCGGACCTAAGGTAAGGGAAAATATCACAATCTCAATTTTTATCCGTGATTGTTTATACTTCAGAATTTACTGGGGAATATTTATCATCCACATACATGTTTCCTCAATATGTAATATTATTTCAATCCACCTACAATGGTTTAAATCCAATTTTACCCTTCGACGAGTTTTTATTAAAAGATATGAAAGGAATCTTTTGTCATTTTTTGTACGAGGTACTTTTTGACTTTTCCGACAAAAGTACGAGAAGAATGTTTTTTTAACTTATACGGGATGAATGGATTTTTAAAACATTATTTCCAAGAAGATTCCTTTACAAGTTTTCAAGTTTATTTTTAATCAACTTCTTTTAGTTTAAAATTGTATGACATGTTAAGAAAGGAAAAATGTTTTTGAGGTAAAAAGGATATTTTCCTCAAGAATGGAGTTCAAGTGTTTTATCAAAATTATTTTCCATCTAAAATAATAAAGGGTTCTGTTTCTATCCCTATTATTACATTGATTTGATTATGTTGTGATGAAATTATTTTTATGAATTCCTTTATCTTATATGAATTGTTTTATGATGTCATGATGTTTAAGAATCCCATTTTTATTGCATGGGTTTTGCTATGATGTATGGTTTATGATTTTGTGGCACACATAAGAATGGTATCATTATTAGATGGGTGAGACCTATATCTCCCTCCAATGAATTGGTTAAAGATTTTATATCTCATGAGATAGACATGGCTGGAATGGAAGGTTAAACCGGTTCAGTGAAACAGGACTGAAACGAGGAATGAACTCGGTTCAGAAATGGACTTTGTCCACTAAGATAGTCTTGGAAATGAGTCTTGACTAATAAGAAATGATTATCTATTATTATGTGTGTATTCCACAAAGCTTCATGTTTTAAGTTATGATTATTGTGATTACATTTCACTACCATGATTTATCCCATGTTATGAAATTTTGATCTCTTTTGTAGGGTAAGATTTCCAAAATGTTATGTTCTTATGAATATGATGTGATTGATATTTATTTTGTTTACCCTTACTGAGAATTTGAGCTCACCCTTTTCATGTTTTATTTCCCCCTAGGATTAGAAGAAAGGTTTTAGGTAAGGAAACAAAAAGTGGAAGATCTTTATGGGAGATGTTGAAGATCTTTCACCACAATTAGAAGATTACGTTCTAAGTTTCCAAAGACACTAAACTATTATGGTCCTTGTGTGTCTATTTTTGTTATGTATTATGTATTCCGAAAAAGTAATGTAATATCTATGTACTTCAAGATTCAGGTCTCTACAGTTGGTATCAGAGGCAAAGGAGGTAGGAATGTATCCGATCCTTGGGAACTCTCACATGTGAGCGTTGGACGAAGCATAGCTCTCCGCCCAAGGGCTTCATGAGGAAATGGCTGCCACTGGGGATGGTGGTGTGTCCCGCCCAGGGGGTGTAGATGCCCATGGAGTGCCCTGATAGGTATCAATTATAGTCCATTGGAAGTAATTCTAGACCACTATAGTTGGTATCAGAGGAAAGGTTTAGTCAACCTTTGGAAACTAGGATGCGAGAACTTTAGTGAGATCCCTAGAGATATTTATAAGGTATGTCTAGGGATGTCCCTAAGGTTAAGTATAATTATAGGTTATAGTCATAGAATTACGGTAACGATCTTAGAATTAAACCTAAGATGTTAGATATTGAAGGTACTCCCCCTTTATTATGTTGTTTTCCCTAGCATGATTTTTGCCTCTCACACTATTCTTTTTGGGTTTTAGACGATGGCTGGAACCCGAAGGAACTATGTTGATCAATGCAATGAAAAATGCAATGATTTTCATCTTGAACAAACAAATGTTATGGGAGATGGAGTGCAAAATCTTATTGTTATACTTACACAAGCTATGAATCATTCTGGACTTCCAATTGAGCAGAGAAGGGAACAATATTCTATTGAGTCCTTCATGAGGCAACGTCCACCTTCTTTCAGTGGGTCTTCTGATCCACTTGTTATTGAACAATGGATCAGTACCACTAAAAAGATATTTTCAGTTCTTCAATGTTCTGAACATGATAAATTCATCTTAGTAGTATATCGTTTGGAAGGTGAAGCTGATCAATGGTGGAATCTTATCAAGAATACGAGGCCAAGAGATGAAATTGAGTCCATGGAATGGGACGAGTTCAAGAACTTATTTTTCAATAACTACTTCCCTCATATTATTCGAACAAAGATGGGAGAAGGAGTTTTTTGAACTAAAGCAAAAGGATGATGAATCTGTTGGTGTATACGAAGCGAATTTTACAAGGCTTGCAAGGTATGCATCTGGCTTTATCATCTAACCTGAAAGTAAAGTTGATCGATTCTTCAGTGGCTTAAAACCAAATCTTCGAAGGGAATTAGCTATAAGAGACTTCAGTAGCTATGAAGAAATTGTGCGTTGTGCTATCAAGGTAGAAATGGAAGTTGGTGTTACTTATCCATCTCATAGTTTTGACAAGAAACGAAAGATGGAGTTCAAGGAGAAATCTCAGAATAATGGTGAAAAGAAGATTAATGTTTCCTTATGCTCAAAGTGTGGAAAGAAGCATGGTGGAGATTGTCTTAAAGGGACTAGAAAATGTTTTAAGTGTGGAAAATAAGGTCATCGAGCAGCTGAGTGTCGAAGTAATGGAAAAAGGGTTTCTAATGATGTGAATAAAGAAAAGACTGCAGAGAACGCACCGCCAACACTTCAATGCTTCAAGTGTAAGGAAATGGGGCATTATGCTAATAAATGCCCTAATCCAAGGGTTAGTGATGATCGATATGAGCAACCACTTAAGGCAAAGGACAAAGGGAAGTCACATGAGATCACTATTGGAAATGTTGAATATGACAACGATGTGGTGGAATGATTAAGTGTTTATGTAATGAGATTCCAAAATAATGTTGTATATAGTATCGTGGAATATTGGAATATTTATGTATTGGTCTATTGTGGTTTTCAATAATTTTATGGTACCGGTAACCATGGAAAGTGATTGAGATATTTTTGGAAAAAAGATGATATGCGCATAATGAAGGGATAAGGAGAAAATGAAATGTTTGAAAGTATTCATGAGCTCATGACTGATATAAGGAAATAGTTATATCATGGTTTGAGGTTTTGGTATGTGAAAAGAGTTAACTTTTGACAACACTCATGTTTTCACTAAGATTCAATGGGTATTCATTTTTCAAGAGAATACATGATTAAGGCCTTATAATGTTTGGAATGTGACCAACAAGACATATCTCATGATATATATCGATCAACGATGGTATTAACATGCTTGTTATATGAACTCTTTGGTAATCATTTTCACTATAATATGAGATTGGACAACAGTATTTTGGATAAGCCTAAAGATTGGAATGGATTATGTTGGAAATAAGTTAGTATTGTTTAAGGATAGATGTTTTTTCGATATTATTGATGGGATGTTATAGTAATGTAGTTTTAGAAAAAGTACAACCTGCAGGATGGGCGACAACCCATCACGTCGGACAAGGCTGTGGGAATCGAACCCACAACCGAAGTGTGATTGGACTTTATTGCCTACCACTGGCCTACAGAAAGTCCCTGTTTAGTAGAAACTAATTTTATTATATTAAGCAGTATGATATATGAAGTATAAGTCCATTTTAGGAACCATATATGATTAATCTCACTATATATGGACTTATGTATTTTTGATAACTTTTCTAACCTTTTGTTTGAGACAGATGGAATGACCCATCATTCTATCACATGATCTGCTAACACATCACGAATGACAAATTCAACTTAATTTCTTTAAGAGATGAAGTGGAAATTGTCCAAAGAATGACCAACGGTGAGACTGTACCAAAATCACGAAAGTATTTCTTCTAATTCCAATTTCATCAACATTAGGGAAATGATCTTGAAAACCAAAAATGTTGTCCTAGTGCTCTTATATCCGATGAATCATATGGTACCTTAGATCATCACAAATTTATGGCTTTGTGATTGTTAGATTTTTCATAGCCATGTTCTCTACCACTCTCCATCAGAACTTGATGGTTAGATTTTTCTTCCATATCCATATTTTCACCTATGTTATCCTACGTGGAAACCCAGTGATGAGTTAATTTGGGTAACCGTTACGTTTCATACTTAAGTTTTTAAAGACAATTTTGATATTACTTTTTACGATGTGGGTTTATATTAAAGAAACTTTTGTGTGGTAAACCATTTATAACCCCGATGAATTTCGAGGGTGAAATTCATTTTAAGGAGGGTAGAATGTAACACCCCGAGATTTTATGAAAAATATTCTTTTTAATTTCATTAATGTCTTGTGTTGTACGCTACACCAAAAGTATCTTGCACAACACGCATCCCTGACTTGCCTTTCATTACACGCAATTACGACCTTCCTCGATAGCGTGGGTAGTACGCAATACCGAGTTTCACTAAACGAGATATTATTATAATATTATTATGAACTAGCCGTTATGAATAGTAATACCCACTTTTTGAAATTTTATAAATTTTATCTTTCAAAATGGACTTCATTTTTGGATTCAGAATATCAAAATTAGCTTAGGGTGAAATTTTGGTACTTTTCGGATAACTTTCATATTCTGATGAATAGTGAGAATTATTAAATTTTAATTAAAAACAAATTTTTTAATGGAAATAATTAATAGTGATAAATTATTAATTTGAGTGGTTTTAAAGTATATTTAGAATATATTTTTACAATTTAATACAATTTTGGTCATTGGATGTAATTTCACATTTAAACCAGGCATAAACAAGTGTCAATCTTTTGATAGTTATTATCTCTTAAGAACATGCTATTTGTTTTGACGATGGGAATTAATTTTTTAAATTAATTAATGCAACTGATATGTTTTGAATTTGTTAAGATAGACATCATTTTTGAATTCATAATATCAAATATAGCTTAGGCCTAATTTTTGGTTTTTTTCTGGAAACTTTCAATTTTTGATGAATAGTGAAAACACTGGGTTACTATTTAAAAACCTACTTTTTATTTAAATAATTATTTATTTTATTTAAATTTATTTTAGGTCAAAATTCATACATAATACCTATATAAGTTCAATGTAATTCATTAGAGTAATTTTATAATAAGTTTAGATATATAAAAATTTTATTGAACTTTTCACCGTCTTTTACCCACCTCCTAGGAGAATTTTCAAATTTACATAAAACTTAATTTTACCGCTTCTGTGAGTGGAATTTCAAAAATCCGAGAGACACGGTTGATGTCAGTAAGTAAAATGTGGTTCAATGAGATGAAAATAATTTTTGGTGAATAGTAACTTTTTACTTTTATTTACCACAGTTAAAAGTAAATAGGGTAATTAAGGGTAAAAATGATATTATTATTACCCTAACACATGTCCTAATTCTATTGGATAAGTGTAATTTGACCAAAAAAAACTCAGGAATAAAATATGACCATTTAGGCCCACTTGGATTAGATTATGACATTTATTATTAATTTATTTAAAGAAGGGTTAAAATAGTTAAAATCAAAGTTTAATAAGTAAATAATTTTTAATATAGGGTTATACATAAGATAAATTCGACTATAAATATTAATTAGAAAGATAAAAGGATTTCCTACATAATGGTATTTTATTTTTAATTTTTAGACATTAAAGAATTTAATTTATTTATGACACAAAGATGATTCAGTACTTATCTTATTAATGAAATATTGACATAATTGATGTTATAAATACCCAAATAAATGTAATTTGAGACTTTTTATGAATTAAAATAATTTTATAGGTTAATATGACATGTTATTATTGATTTAATTAACTTTTTTCGAACTAATCATTCTTTTATGAGTTTTACAAAAATCAATTACTAAATAGTGTCAAAATTGACATAAAATAGTTTTTAAAACAAAGATTATATTATTAATTGTTATTTTATTCCTAAAAATCTAAGGTTTGGACAAATGACTTAGATAAGGTTATATATATTAATAATAAACAACTTGGGGTTCTTTTGTCTTGTTATAGTAAGTTTATCAACCTTATAGTGTAATAACATAAAAAGACACGGTAAAAGTAAAATTATCTAACTTAAAGTTAAATCTAAATGATAAGGTTAAAATAGTAAACTAAACTTGTCCAAATTCTATTGGATGAGAGTATTTCGACCCAAACCCACCTTAGTTTCAAAATAAATCAATTTTGATCTATTTAAAACCGAATATGGCTTTATAATAAAATAATATTTTTAGTTTTTCCAAAGGTGCCCCTCTCCTCCCTTATAAAAGGGAACCTCCTCCCTCTCTTCCTCACACCAATTTGAGCATTCAATCTCGGCAAAACCCTGCCAAATTCTCTTCTCCACTTCCCTAGAAACATCCTAGAGGTTCTGGTCTTCTTCAAAGACCAATCTTAGTGCCCTAAGAGGAGGTTTGAAAAGGCGTGTCGAAAGAAGAGGTAATATCCGTTACCGATTCTTTCAACTTTATTTCTTCTTATTCTTCTTCTTCTTTAGTTGTTTAATTATGAAGTAATAACATAAGTATCACTAATATAATGATATATTATTATAAGTATGAAACAACCCTATTTCACCATCTATCCATCCTACGGAAAACGAAATCACCACACGTGCGTACGTACGGAATACCGTCTCCACGCCGTGGTGTAATCTGTTTTCGACCACCACCTTAATTGGATGGGTATAATGGTGTAAATAAATAACTATATATGATTATTTCAAAGTTATATTGATTTTGAAATATTATACATACACTTCAATGAAATTCCACGATCATGGGAATGATATCGTCGCTCGTGCGTACGTACGGACTACCGTCTCCACGACGCGATGAGATTCATTATCCATGTTAACCAATCATGAATGATTATAAAGTATATATAATAATTAATCATGAAATATATGACATAATAATGATACTGGATTTATGTGTATATATATTTATGTCATCTACTTAATTTCATTCAATTCAATAAGGAAATGAAAACAACGTTCATGCGTACGTACGACCTACCGTCTCCATGAACGGTGTATTTCATTCCTTTTATCGATCTATAATATATATGTATATGATGAATATATATTATATATAAATCATTTTTTAAATTATGGAATTATTTAAATCAGTATATATGTAATAATATCAAGAACAACAAGTCGAAACATATACGATAAATAAAATGATTTTACCCAAAATGCTGCTTTAACATGGAATTTACAAAAGAACGGGTAATATAAAGTCATAAGTGAAACATATATGATATCATAACAATTAATATGATTCTTTAATAAGTCAATGACATTATTTAAATCATTATACAGGAGGTTCGGATACGTACGAAGCATATCGGACCTAAGGTAAGGGAAAATCTCGCAATCACAATTTTTATCCGAGATTGTTTATAATTCAGAATTTACTGGGGAATATTTATCATCCACATCCATGTTTCCTCAATATTTAATATTATTTCCATCCACCTAAAATTGTTTAAATCCAATTTTACCCTTCGGTGAGTTTTTAGTAAAAGATATGAAAGGAATCTTTTGTCGTTTTTCGTACGAGGTACTTTTTGACTTTTCCGACAAAAGTACAAGAAGAATGTTTTTTAACTTACACGGCATGAGTGGATTTTTAAAAAATTATTTCCAAGAAGGTTCCTTTACAAGTTTTCATGTTTATTTTTAATCAACTTCTTTTAGTTTAAAATTGTATGACATGTTAAGAAAGGAAAAATGTTTTTGAGGTAAAAAGGACATTTTCCTCAAGAATGGAGTTCAAGTGTTTTATCAAAATTATTTTCCATCTAAAATAATAAAGGGTTCTATTTATATCCCTATTATTAAATTGATTTGATTATGTTGTGATGAAATTATTTTTATTAATTCCTTTATCTTATATGAATTGTTTTATGATGTCACGATGTTTAAGAATCCCATTTTTATTGCATGGGTTATGCTATGATGTATGGTTTATGATTTTGTGGAACAAATAAGAATGATATAATTATGAGATGGGTGGGACCTATATCTACATCCAATGAATTGGGTAAATATTTTATATCTCATGAGATAGACATGGCTGGAACGACAGGTTAAACCGGTTCAGTGAAACAGGACTGAAACGAGGAATGAACTCGGTTCAGAAATGGACTTTGTCCACTAAGATAGTCTTGGCAATGAGTCTTGACTAATAAGAAATGATTCTCTATGATTATGTGTGTATTCCACAAAGCTTCATGTTTTAAGTTATGATTATTGTGATTACATTTCACTACCATGATTTATCCCATGTTATGAAATTTTGATCTCTTTTGCAGGGTAAGATTTCCAAAATGTTATGTTCTTATGAATATGATGTGATTGATATTTCTTTTGTTTACCCTTACTGAGAATTTGAGCTCACCCTTTTCATGTTTTATTTTCCCCCAGGATTAGAAGAAAGGTTTTAGGTAAGGAAACAAAAAGTGGAAGATCTTTATGGGAGATGTTGAAGATCTTTCACCACGATTAGAAGATTACGTTCCAAGTTTCCAAAGACACTAAACTATTACGGTCCTTGTGTGTCTGTTTTTGTTATGTATTATGTATTCTGCAAAAGTAATGTAATATCTATGTACGTCAAGCTTCGGGTCTCTACAGTATCTAAGGTGAAAAACGGATATGTTCTTGGTGTATGAAGGAGATGAAGAGATAATCATCATGGTTTATACAAATGTTAGCTTTAAAATAGATCATAATGATCTGAAGTCAGAGTTTAGATATATCTTTTGTCCCAATATAGGAGTTATAAGATAAAATATTTCTAAGAAGCCAGTTGTTACTAATTCTATAGGGGATTTTGAGTATGTTGTAGCTTCTGATGTAGCTAAGAAAGCAATTTGGATTTTCAACTTTGTCCAAGATCTTAATGTGGTGTATAGTAGTAAAGAACCTATCAAAAATTACTATGATAACACTATAGCGGTATCTCTCTCCAAAGAGCTTAGGTTACACTAAAGGAAAAATCACATACTTCAAAAGTTTCATCTCTTGAGGGACTTTTCTCAACGAGGTAAAGTTTTTGTGAGTAGAGTTTTCAGGAAGGAAAACATAGAAGATCCATTGACCAAGGCTTTATCTTAGCATATCCATGGCTATCATATGATAGTTTGTGGACTGAAAGTTATTTTTAGTTTACTCTAGTGAAAGTGGTTATCTATTGGAGTTGGTTACCTAGAACCAAATTTCTTAGTACTCGATTTCATTTTTTCATTATTAATAAAGTTTACTTATCACATCACTATTGTTCCTATGCATGAAATTTGTATATGATAATTTCCTAAGAATTTATACCGCACTAACAGGTCATAGTAGTTCCCTACTATGATTATAATATGGTGGTTCTATGATATCATTCATGAATATAGTTTTATAGATGGATGATATTTTCACATGGGACATTGAAGATACATGATATCGAGGGTAGGAGGCTCATAAGACATTGATAGACCTTCTTATGGTGTTATACCTTGGTAGTATCCAAGATATGAGGTTATGAGAACATACCCCTTAATTGGAAATCCAATTTTTTCATGTTTCATTATATGTTCCTAGCCACATACATATTTTTTGATCCTTATAATTTAATAGTATCATTAATGGATATCATGACTCGCACAATTTAATGTATTGAAAAAAACCACAATGAAATCTACTCACAATAAGGTGGGAAATGTTGGGTGATTCACGAGTGATATTTCATTAATGAATAATATGAGAAAGGATTTATCCCTTTTTCCCTTGATGAAAATTAATATCTCATGCCATTTGATGAGAATGAAACTGTCTGTATAAATTCCTAGCCACAATGTTCGATTGTTGAGTTCATTTATGGAATTTAAAAGAAAGAGACATCGATCATATAGGTTGATGGCATTGGAATTCAACCTTCTTGATTAGATATATTGTGATAAAAAGTATTATATTACATGATAAGTGTTTATAGGTGGTTGGATATTATTGTGACATTAACTTCTTTCTCTATGGTAGCCTTGGAATGTTTTTAGATGTTAACCTTGGACTTTAGGAGCTTATTCCCAATGCCATTGAAAAATAGGAAAAAGGGTCACACACTAAGCGTATCTGTAATCTTAGTTAAATTCAAGTATTGAATTTAACAAGTTAAAATAAATAATATATTTATTTAGGTTTGGTTGATCACTATACTTTTATCACAAGTTATTCAAAAGAATAAGTTAGTTAAATAATAATAATAATAAATATTTTTTGAAAGGTTTGGATAATATAATATTTATTATATTTATCAATGAATAATTTAGTGATATTTATTTATTAAATAAATAGAAATTATTTAAGGATTGATAAATATCAATGAGGGAAAGTAGACTGACCTCAATGGTCCAACTGGAAATAATATAAAGAATATTTATTTATATATTATTAAATTCATTTCACATGTTAAGAAATTAATAATAATAATAATAATATTAATGGAAACGAGGTCAATTAATAATTATAAATATGGTAAGGGTTTTGTGTGCAATTTTCCAACCCTAAAATTTCCAAAATAAATATCTAATTATATCACTTTCTGTAATCAATTTTGGTGTGCACAATGGATAGAGAGAGACTCTCTGAAGGCCTAGAGAGATATCCATAGATCTAGAGCACACTCTCTCTTCCTCCTCTCTCAATCCATTGATAGAATATCAATAGTTCTTTTTCTTTCAAGAACACATCATCTTTGATCAAACACAAACAATACAAGTGACTAGGATTGGCTATGCTATCACCCGGTGGTTCTAAGATGATGTTCAGAGACTGTGGTGCATGTATGGATCACCACTAGAGGGATTATACACTTGGATATTGTATTATAATGATTATATGATAAGATCTAGTCCACTAGATCATCAATGAAGAGAGAATTACAAGTTGAGGTAATTATATACACGCTCATAAATTAATTATAAATTACAAGTGAAAATCCTCCTCTTTTGGTTATTACATTTTAATATAGTCAATTTTTCACACCCAAACCTCTGAAGTAATTGTTTTATTATTTTATATGGATTTGAAATATTTTTTCAAGGTGTGGGCTGAGTTTGATTGAAAGTTTTCATTTTTGCTGATAAATGAATATTTTGGGCTTGACAATATCTAGCGCATAGTCAAGGCATGTTTGAAGCCGTACAGCTTCACCATGTCACTATGCGGCCTATCCAATGTTCAAAAAAAATTATTATCATTATTAATTAATTAATTAACAAGATTAATAATAAAGCGAAGAAAAAATAAAATAAGAAAAATAAAAGTAAGAATTGTTTTAATAATAATAATAATGGTAATATTATTAAAGGATATTATTATTATAATTATAATTAACATTTTATTAAGTTGTTTTTATTATTATTATTATTAATACTATTAATAGTTTCTTTTTGTTTCTATTTTTATCTTTTTTTCTTTTTTTTTCTTTTTGGGTTAGGGTTTTCTCCCCCCCTTTTTTTCCACCGGGCTGCACCCTCTACCCTGTGCTTCAAACATCTGCGCACTACTCCCCTTGGCTAGCCACCCTCACGCCGCCCTCTCTCTTCTATCCAGCCACCCTCACACCACTCTCTCCCTGCCAGCCAACCACCCTTGTGCCACCCTCGCCTTCTGGATAGCCCTCCTCTGGAGCTGTGACCCGCCATCCTCCCTCCTTCGGAGCTGTGACCTACCAAACTCCCTTCGGAACCATGACCCGCCGGCCTCCCTTCTCGGGTGACTAGACCCCCTATGGATGATCCCCTATAGCACCTCCGCACCCTCTCCCTCCGGTAAGCTTTTCTTCCTCCTTGTAGGGTTTCATTTTTGGGTTCTATTTGTTTAGGGCTCCATCTTAATTCTTTTGGTTCAAATTCTTGAATTAGGGTCCAATTTGGGTTCCTCGTGGTGTGATTAGGGTGCGATTGGAGTTTCACACTGAATTTTGGGAATTTCTACTCCCGAGGTAGGTGGTTCCATGCCCTAAAATTTTTTAGATAATTTAATTTGTTTATTTAGTTAATTTTATCATGTTCTATAGTTTATTTTGGTGGTGCGAACATGTTTTGGAAATTCTTTGACATACATATATGTTGAAAATAAAATTTCTAAAGGAAAATTGTTATGTTTCTATATAGGTCTTGTTGTGAAAAATTGGTGGAAGTGTTTATTCAATTGTTTGAGCTATGTAAAATGTTTTTCTAAGTTGGATGGTATGTTTATATGGTGTGAATGGATTTTATAAGGAAAAATCATTAGATTTGGGTGTGTTTTTTTAGCGCGATGTTTCGTGAAAATGTTTTATGGGTTGGTTATTGGGTGCGAATCATGTTTTAAAAAACACATAAGATTTGAATGTGTTTGAAATGAGGTTTTTAATAAAAAGTGTGTTTCCTTGGAATGTTAAACTTGTTACCCACCCTTTAAATTAAATTTTAAATTGTTTGTATAATGGAAAGCATGTTTTGATAATATTATATTATACATTTGGTTTTAAAGTGTAATTTTATATGAAATTGGGTGTGTTTTGGTGTAAAACTTTGTGTGATAATTTGAAGTGTTTCATAAATTGATTAATTGGATTTATTAAATTATATGTGGAGTGTAAAAGTGGTTTTTGATAGGATTAAATATGTTTTAAGTTTTAAAAGGTAATTTATATGTGAAACTGGGCATTTTTCATATGTAAACCCTTGTTGTGTTGTTTAAAAATGTTCTATAAACTTTTTAATTGATTTATTAAGTTATGTGAGTGGTGATAATTATGTTTGAAAAGGGTTTTGGTGTGCGTGTGTGTGTAAAAATATATATTCAATGGAACTTGAAACATTTTAGCATGTTCCCCTTATTGTGCGCTTTTGAATATAATTTAAGAATTGTTTAAATAATAAAAATATCGTTTAAAAAAATAGTCTTAGGGTATGTGTGAGGTAAATAAAGGGGATTTCCATTAAGTTTTTTGGTTTTAATTGTGTGTTTTTCTTGTGTTTTATAAAAAGGGGAAATATATGAACTGTACAAGTGATGATAAATGCATTGAAAAGAGGTTTTAGTGTGAGTAAAGTTGAAAATGGTCTGTTTTATAAAAATTGGTGGTTTCCTTGATATGCCTGACATCGGCTTATGAAAGTGGTGGTTTTTGTGATATGTGAATGTGAAACCTGATTGAGCACAAAAACGGAATCCTGGGTAACTAGGTGGATGGACTAGGACTAGCTTGATAGTGATTCAGAATTGGTTATGACCCATTTTTACTTAGCAGGATTGATGACTACAACACTAACTAAATATTTGGATGATGATTATAGACAACTTGGGTTATGGGGATGTCCCCTACCAGTGTCTTGTGCATGAGAATTCGGGTTTTCATGGTTTCTATACCACATTTTCACCGAGATGCGAGGGTCCTAGAATCCCACTTGAGCTAGTTTGACCCTAGGGACTCACCTATGATGATCTACCTTATATGATGAGGTGACATTTTTCAGAATATTGTAAGTGGTTTCTTTTCTTTAAAAATGTTTACTCACAAATGGTTTTCTATAAATGTTTTCAAAAAATTAACTTAATTGAGCTTGTTAGATTATTTTAAAATGTTTTGGCATGGAATAATTTATCTGGGTGGCATCCTACTGGGCTTTATCTCACACCCTGTACACACCTTTGGGTGTATGCAGACCCTGTTGTCCTTTGTTATAGGTTAAAGCAAGATGTTAGTTTTGGCAGTTTGAGTTTCTTATTACCTTAAGTGGGGATCTTTGTGGTGGAAATTTTAGGACTTGGTTCCTATATTTTAATGGAGGTTTGGTATAGAGTTTTATTTCCCTTATGTTGTAGTATTTTAGTGGTTTTGTATAAAGTTTTAAATCTTTAAATATGAAAGTTGTTAAGGGCGCCTTTGGAATAATTTTTTAGATATGATTTTTTTTATCTTTTGTTGATCATTTTAATATGTTTGATTTGGTTAAATAATTCCCTCTTATTTTATATGATACTTAGAAACTCGTGTTAGCCCGTGGGGATCTATAATGCCCATCAAGCCTTGCCACAGACCGGGTTGGGCATCAGGTTGGATGGCGACCCGACTTGGTTCATGAAAAAATAGCATCAGAGGTAGGTTATAATCTTTTGAGTCTTGTTACTCGGGAAGAGTTTGGGAAGATGATATCTAGGATTTTTGGGACTTGATGTTCAGGTCATGAGTGTGGTTCCTGGCTAGCACACCTTGTGATGGGACTCAAGTTACCAGGCGAAGTTGAGTTTCATCCGAGTCATTTGGCCTGTGTGGTCGCTTGATGTTTGGGAAATTAAATGGGAGTTTGGTCAATGGTCTTAGTGATCACGTAGGGCCTGACAAGCCATGCAGAGTTGATGATGTTGTCCAAGAACACTCTTTTTGTTGGTAGTGCACTTGGCGTATGGCTGCCAACCATATGTCCAAGCTACCCAACAACACTAATTTCCTCTTAAATGTTCTTATGTATCCTTTTGTTTTGAAAAAAAAAATTAATTTGAAAACCTTTGTTTGAAAATTTATGAAATCTGGACTTTAAAATGGATATGGTTTGATTTTCAAAAGATGGAAAAGTGGGATGAATGTTTATTTTGAAAAGTGAAAGAGTTTTTCTTTAACCTTTGGAATTTCTATGAGTGATCACAAGCATAGGACATGTGCGGAAAGTGAATGGGTGCTCAATTTGACATGAGAAAATTCTTGTGAGAGTCTCTATGGGATACCATTGGTGGATGTCCAACCCACCAATCCGATTTTATTTTCGACATTTTTTTGAAATAAAAAGGTGTGGTGTGTATTTTTTTATTTTTGGGAATGTTATTGTGGGGTGTTTTGGGTTTGAAAGCCTCCTTTGTTTGAATGGTGTTCCATGTTTGTGTTTTGTTGGTGAGTTGGTTTGGAGTGGTGGTTAGTGGTTTCTTTTGAGAAGTGTTTCAGGAAGCCTTTTTCAGTGGTTTCGCCCATGCAATCAGTGTTTACACATGGTATGTTTGGCTAACAGACTGGTTTGATTAGGTCATTGGGTTCCCTTGTTAGCTAGTGCACACCCCCATAAGGAATTGATGGATATTCAAAATACGGCCACAGGTGATTCGCTGTTGGAAAGTCCTCTAGTTGATCAAAGTATAGACTCTCTTATTGGGTTTCAGGGTTGAGTTTATCTCTCTTATTTTTTGGATTAAGAAAATCCTCTCACAGTGAAAGAGTGAATGTAGAAGGAGTTGAAATAAATCATAATTTCTTGAGTTTCCTAAGTCATTGAAGGTGATGTATGACACTAGTGTGTTTGAAGGTCTGGTCCAAAGGTGGTGGAAGGAATTCCAGTGAGGAAAGGCAGAAGTAGTATGGAGTTATCTATTCTGGATGCTATTTTAAAGGGGACTTTGGATATTTCATTTTTTTTGTTTAAGAAAAGGTTCATGTTAGGAAACTAGTATGAAGAATCTGGTCATAAGAGGATTTTATGGATGTTTTTGGTAATCTCATGCTATTTGGGACTCAGTTCAAGGTTTCACTCCTTGTAATGTATCTAATAGTTGCAAGGTTCATGTTCAGTGGTGTCTTACTGTGTTGTTCTCGCTTTTAAAGGCAAAGGTTGATGTTGTAGAACCTTCCAATAACTTATGATTGAATGAAAGTGTGGTTCTCTTCTAAGAATTTATAAATTCCTTGTTCTAAATGGATGTGTCTTCGGGTTTTAGTTCTTCTGTCACTTCTTATTCAGAGTGAGAGGAGCAATGCATATGCATCTTTTAGGTCCCTGTATCGGAGAAAGTACCATATGAAAAGTAAGCAGGTTGCAGGATGTGTTGTGTTCAGTTGATGCTATTGGATCACGGTGTGATTGCTTGTGACACCAGAAGAAGAAGTTTGAATAAGGGTTTTTAGTTCCTGAATGTGAAGAAAGATATGTTTTAATCATTAGATCTCCATCCATAGGTCTTGGAGTGAAGCTGGTGCATATTCAGGAACCCCCCGGGGTTGTAAGGGACCACGATCCAGTCTCTATCTTCAGTTTGGAAACTAAAGATAGTTTAAGTCCTATGTAGTCATTCATTCTAATGTCCCCATTTTGTGTAAAGAGGCATGAATACCTTGCTTCCATTTTGTGACCCGCGTGGGTGGAAGAATTTCTCCTGGGTGATAAAGAGGCATCCATCCCATTTTCTTAGAAATCCAGTAGTTGTGTCTCACCTTGTGTGAGTCTCTGTTTGGTAGCCCTTGTATGGAAAAGCTTGTGAATTAACTTCAGTTTTAGTTTGGGATCATATGAAAATGGAAATACCCCTTGAGAATAGAGAACTATGTTGGGTGTTCATGTTGGTCCTAGAGTCTTCTTTCGTCAAATCCCTCATGATATAAGATATAGTCGGTGCAGAAAGTTTTTGAGTTAGCCCATGTCAGGTTCCTTTCTCTATCCATATCAATAAGTTAATCTAGTTGTCCTCTATGGTGGAGAGACCCACCATGGTTCTCGTAGAAATCCCTTGAAATTAAATCAATGTTAGCCTCTTTTTTATGGTGGGGAGTCTGCTCAGGCATTCCCGTGTTAGTAATCCAGTTTCATCCCTAGTGTTGGTTTGGTAGTTGGTAGTCTCGTCCAAATCTATCCAACCCAAATCCCCTATCTTGAGTAAATTTTGGGGTCAAATCGCGATAATGATGTTGTGAAGTAAGGTTGTGGTAGCCTTGTTTATGTTCGATGTTTGTTTCTAGTAAAATGTGTGAGCCTCTTTGGGAATGTTTAAGGTGTTTTGTATCAGGATGTTGGATCATGCATTGTGAAAATTCTCTCCCTTTTTATTGATGAACTAGAGATGTTTAATCTCTTGGGGGCGGGTCACTTGTAGCGGGGAGTCCATTTTTGCCTCTCGAGTTCAAATCATAAACCTCTTTTCTTGCTGTCAGTGTTCTTGTCATCTTTTCATTTGTCGTTCATTCAGGAATATCCTTGTGTCATAACGGAGTACCAGTTCTTTCTTTTAAATCAACCTTAGGAGGGATTTCTAGGGAAAAAAGCATTATGGTGGGGAGAATTGTCCCACCCAGACCTCTGAAGTAATTTTATTTTATTATTTTATATGTATTTGAAATATTTTGTCTAGGTGTAGGCTGAGATCGATTGAAATTTTTCATTTTTGCTGATAAATGAATGTTTTGGGCTTGACAACATCCAGCGCACAAGAATGGCACAGTCGAATCCGTGTGGCTTTACCATGTCACCGTGCAGCCTGCTCGGTGTTCAAAAAAATATTATAATTGTTAATTAATTAATTAAAAAGATGAATAATAAAGTGAAATAAAAAATAAAATAAGAAAAATGAATGTAAGAATTGTTTTAATAATAATAATAATGGTAATATTATTAAAGGATATTATAATTATAATTATAATTAACATTTTATTAATTTTTTATTTTTAGTATGATGATGATGATGATTATTATTAGTTTAGTTTTGTTCTATTTTTATCTTTTTTTTAGGTTAGGGTTTGGTCTCCCCCCATTTTTTCATTGAGTCACCCCCTACCCTGTGCATCAAACACCTGCGCACTGATCCCCTTGGCCATCCACCCTCACACTGCCCTCTCCCTTCTGGACAGCCACCATCACATCGCCCTCGCCCTCCCAACCAACCACCCTTGCGCCACCCTCACCTCCTGGCCAGCCCTACTCCGGAGCCGTGACCCATCAAACTCCATCTTCCGGAGCTATGACCCGCCTGCCTCCCTCATCAGGAACTGCAACCCGTCCGCCTCCCTTCTCCAGCGTCCTGATCCCCCTGGTCAATCCCCTGTAGTGATGCCACACCCTCTCCCTCTGGTAACCTTTTCTTCCTCCTTGCAGGGTTTTAGTTTTGGGTTCTTTTTGTTTAGGGTTAGATCTTGAATTCTTTTGGTTTGAATTCTTGAATTAAGGTCCAATTTGGGTTCCTCATGGAGCGATTAGGGTTCAATTGGAGTTTCTCACCAAATTTTGGGAATTTATACACCCAAGGTAGGTGGTTCCATACCCTAACAATTTTAGATAATTTAATTTGTTTGTTTAGTTAATTTTAGCATGCTCTATAGTTTAATTTGGTGGTTTGAACATGTTTTGCAAATTATTTGACATGCATATGTGCTGTAAATAAATTTTCTAAAGGAAAAATGTTATGTTTCTATATAGGCCTTATTGTGAAAAATTAGTGGAAGTGTTCAATCCATTGTTTGAGCAGTGATTTTTTTTTCTAATTTGGATAGAATTTTTATGTGGTGTGAATGGATTTTATAAGAAATAATGATTAGATTTTGGGTATGTGTTTTAGCATGATGTTTCTTGAAAATGTTTTATGGGTTGGTTGTTGGGTGTGAATCATGTTTTCAAAAACACATAAGATGCGAATGTGTTGGAAATGAGTTTTTTAATAAATAGTGTGTTTCCTTGGCATGTTAAGCTTGTTGGGCACCCTTGAAATTAAATTGAAAATTGTTTTTATAATGGGAAGAATGTTTTGATAAGATTATATTGTACATTTGGTTTTAAAGTGGTGTTTTATATGAAATTGGGTGTGTTTTGGTGTAAAACTTTGTATGCTAATTTTAAGTGTTTCATAAATTGTTTAATATGATTTATTAATATATATGTGGAGTGAGAAAGTGGTTTTTGATAGGATTAAACTTGTGTTAAGTTTTATAGGGGCATTTATATGTAAAACTAGGCATTTTTCATATGAAACCCCTTATTGTTCTATTTAGAAATGTTCTATAAACTTTTTAATTGATTTATTAAGTTATGTTAGAGGTGATAATTATGTTTGGAAAGGATTTTGGTGTGTGTGTGTGTGGAAAAATTTATTTTCTATGGAACATGGAACATTTGGGCATGTTCGCCTTATTGTGCACTTTTGAATATAATTTTTGAATTGTTTAAATGATAAAAATATTGTTTAAAAAATGGTCTTAGGGTATGTGTGGGGTAAATTAAGGGGCTTGGACATTAAGTTGGTTGGTTTTAATTGTGAGTTTTTCTTGTGTTTTATAAAAATGGGAAATCTATGAACTATTCAAGTGATGATAAATGCGTTGAAAAGAGGTTTTGGTGTGACTAAAGTTGAAAATGGTATGTTTTATGAAAATTGGTGGTTTCCTTGATATGTTTGTAATTGATTTATAAAAGTGGTGGTTTGTGTAATATGTGAATGTGAAACCTAATTGAGCACAAAAAGGGAATCCTGGGTAACTAGGTGGATGGACTAGGACTAGCTAGCTAGTGATTTAGAAGTGGCTACGACCCGATTTTACTTAGAGGGATTGACAACTAAAACACTAAATAAATATTTGGATGATGATTGGATACCACTATGGTTATGGGGATGCCCCCTACTAGTGGATCGTGCATGAGAATGTAGGTTGTCGTGGTTTCTATACCAAATTTTCATCGAGATGCGAGGTTCCTAGAATCCCACTTGAGCTAGTTTGACCCTAGAGATTCACCTATGATGCTCTACCTTATATGATGAGGCACCATATGTCGGCATATGGCGGGCCTCTTGTGTGTGTGTGTGTAATTTTATAATCCCTTTTATCTTTTAAGAAAATGGTTGTTTTGGTTTTCTTTGTAAGTGGTTTCTTTTCTTTATAAATGTTCACTCACAAATGGTTTTCTAGAAATGTTTTCGAAACATTAACTTAAATGATCATGTTAGATTGTCTTAAAATGTTTTAGCATAGAATCATTTATCCAGGTGGTATCCTACTAGGCTTTGGATCACACCCTGCAGACACCTTTGGGTGTATGCAGACTCTATTGTCCTTTGTTACAGGTTAAAACAAGATGTTAGTGTTGGAAGTTTAAGTTTATTGTGGCCTTAGGTGTAAATATTGGTGGTGGTGGTTTGAGGATGTGGTTCCTCTCATTTCATGGAGGTTTGGTACATAGTTTTTCCCCTTCTTTTTTAGTACTTTTTTGGTTTTGTCTAAAGTTTTAAATCTTTAAATATGAAAGTTGTTGAGGGAACGTTTGGATGAATTTTTAAAATCTGATTTTTTTTAGTTTTTGTTGGTCAATTTAATATGTTGAATTCTGATAAATCATTCCCTATTGTTTTATATGATACCCAAGAACTTGTGCGAGCCCGTGGGGATCAGGAATGCCCTTCAGGCCTTGCTGTAGACTAGGTTAGGCGTCGAGTTGGATGGAGAACCGAATTGGTTCGTGACACAAGTAATCTATGTTTTTTATTGGAACTTATGTTTTAATCATGCATGGAAATTATTACATATAAATTAAGACTAAAATACAAGTTGGTAATACCATCATTGGATGCTTCTTATGTAGACAAAACCTAAAAACTTAAAGGATAAGATAGAGATAAGGTTTTACATTCATGAAATAAAAGTTTTGAGACATCACATGTAGATTTTTCACCATGATATTTTCAGAAGGAAGACCAGATACATGCCATGTTAATGATTTTAGCATGATCAGAAGTCAGCTCGATTCAATAAAAGTTACTTTCACGGATGATATCTAGGCATTTCTTTTGTTGTCATCATTAATAGAGAGTTGGGAGGTGATAGTCAGCATTGAAAGTAATTATAATAGAAAATTACACTTAGTATTTGAATATTTCCATAACTTAATCCTAAATGAAGATTTTAGGTGGAGGGAAGTCCAAGAATCTATCAGTAATACTTTGAGCATGAAAGGTATAGGACAATAATCCAACTAGAAGTTTAGTATGGTGAAATAAAATAAGTATAGAGATGAGAGTATAGGTAAATATATCATTCCCAGACCTTCTTGATGAAACTATAGTAAGAGGGTTCATCTCAAGAAAGATTAAAAAGACCATAGAGTGAGTTCCAAAAGAAAAACTATCGAAATTTATGGTTCTTTAAATTCAGGGAAATATACTAACAACTTTCTATTAAGTGTCAATTTTCTAATGGAATCATGGGTTGTTGATTATAGAGTATTATAATATTCCAAATTAGAGTAGGGATTTATGGAGAATTATGTATCCAGTAGATTTAGAAATGTACACTTGGCATATGATTTGGCTCTTGAAGTTATTGGAAAGGGTGATTTGAACATTCAAATGCCTAATAAAAACTTCCTTAAGTTTAAGTGAGAGAGACACATCCCAAGTTTTTGTAAAAATATAATTTATATTGGATAGATGGATGAAGAAGGATATAAAACAAGCTTTAGTAATAGTGTATGGAAAATTACTCGAGGATCAATGGATGTGGAAAGAGGAGTTAAGGATGATGCATTTTATTTGAATGGAAGTTTATATGGAAGTTCAATGGTTGGAACTATAACTTTTGGAAGTTTAAAGTTATGGAACAGTCGAGTTGTTCATCCTAGTGAAAAGAACATAAAGGTTCTAATGGTAAAGGGTTTACTAAACCTCAATCATACCGATGTCAGAACTTGTGAGAGTTTTATACTCAGGAAACATATAAAAGTTTCATTTAATTTGAATGGAAGGTTAAACCTCTCTATCAAGAACTTAAACTACCTTATACCAATGTTGGGGGCCTACCTCAATTTGATCTCATAGAGGTTCCTTATACTTTGTTACATTTATTGATGAAGCAACAATAAGGTCTATGTAATTTTTCTAAAGCACTAGTCAGATGTGTTTGGTGTATTTACTCAATGTAAATCCATGGTTGAAAGAGAGACCAAAATAAGGATTAAATGGATTAAGTTAGATAAAGGTGGTGAATACAACAAAAGGTACTTTAAACAATACTATAAGAAGAAAGGAATCAGACATTAGAAAACTATACTAGAAACACTAGAACAAAACAGTGTGGCTGAATGGATGAACAAAACATTGATTGAGAAGGCATATATCATGAGGCTGCACTCTGGTATGTCTAAAAAAATTTGGGCAGAAACACTAAATTTCACCATGTACTTAATCAATCAAATTCCATCAACACCAATTAGGCATAAGATTACTAAGAAATTTTTATCCAATAAACTAATGAAAATTCATTATTTTAAATTTTTGTAAAGTCTCACATATATTTACATTGATGCTAAGTATAGGGAGAAGCTTGATTCTAAGTCTCAAATTTGTTTCTTTATAGTCTATGGAGATGATAACTTTGGTTATCAATTCTAGGATAACAATCATCATAAGACCATCAGAGCTCAAAATGTTCTCTTTAATGAGAGGGCCTTATAACAATACTAGAATTTATCAGAGGCTAAAGTTTAATTAAAATAATCAATAGGCTAGACATACATTGATCTAAATGGGAGCATTGAAAGTGCACCATTTTTGGCGAGTTCAAATTTTGGTGTAAGTTGACTAGAAGATATGCCAGTAAAATATATACCTTAATGCTCAAGGGATACAGAGGCATGATACATAGCTCTAGAATTTTATACTGTTGAAGAAAGGGAACCCGAAGATGTAGCACCAAACAAATTAGAATCACATATTTAATTGTGAAGGTCTCCCAGAGTCAACCAACCAATATAAAGATATGTCCATGACTTATAATACTTACTTATAACAGATTAATGAGATCCCAAGAGATTAAAATAAGCAACATATCTCAAAAAAATTATTAAATGGAATTTATTTATAAAATAAGAAATAGATTCATTGTATTCTAATAAGATCTAGGAGCTAAAAAATTTTCCATAAGGAAAGAAAGAAGTTGAGAATGAATGGGGTTTTCAGTTGAAATAATAAGTTGATGGAAGTAAGTGCTATAAATCTATGAAGGCGGTGAAGGATTTAAATAGAAATATGGAGTGTATTTCTCTAAAATATTTTCACCGGTAGTAAAACATACTACCATATGGATAGTCTTAAGCTTGGTTTCTAATGATTATTTATCTTTAGAATAAATGGATGTAAAGACTATATTCTTTCATGGTGATTTGGAGGAAGATATTCACATGAAGAAACCAGCTAGTTTTGAGGTTGATCAGAAGAAGTACATGGTGTGTAATCTTAAATGCAGTCTTTATGTATTGAAGCAAGCACTATGTCAATGGAACAAAAAATTCATATCATTTATGGTTAAAAAGGGTTTCATGCAAAGAAACTCATATTATTATTTATACCAGAAGGCATGGAAGGATGAATGCTTTATCATATTGATCTTGTATTCTAATGATATGATTTTAGTGGGTCTAAAAATTCAATGCATATAGGAATTGAATCACGAGTTTCCCATAAATTTTGAAATGAAGGATCTTAGTGTCTCAAAGAATATTCTTTATATGAGTATTGAAAGAGACTAGAAAACTGGAAGTATAGTGTTTTATCAATGGGAACACATCAGAAAGGTCATCAAGATGTTTGTAATAAACAAATGTAAATCAATTTCAACTCTTTTGGATATGAATTTTAAATTATCAATGGAAAAATCACAGTCAATTGAAGATGGGGTGATATGCATGGAAAAATTTTCATTTTATTTGGTATTCATAAGTTTAATGTATGCGATGGTATATACTCATGCTAACATTGTATTTGCAGTGGAAGCTATCAGATGGTATAATGTAAATCTGAGGAAAGAAAAATAGGAATCCGTTAAGTGGATTATAAAATATCTAAAATCTATGTAAGATACTAACTTATTCTTCAAGATATCCGAACCATTAAAATGGTATATTGAAATGATTTTTTGGGGTGATTCTGAAACTTGAAAGAGTATAACAAGCTATGTGTTTGTATTTTGAGGGAAAAAATTAGTTGAATGTCTGAGTTGTATCTAGTGGTAGCACTCTATACTATGTATCCTAGATATTTAGTTGTGATAAAAGTAATAAAGGGGAGGTTGAAACATTTATTAGTGGAAATCAAGAGGAATTATAAAATTGGTTTACTTTACTATGATATCCAAAGTGTGATTCACTTGGTAAAAAATATAGTGTTTCATTCAAGTAAGAAACATATTGAATTGAAATAACATTACATTTGAATGTTTTTGGAGGATGGATAGTTAAAGATATGTAAGATTTCTAGAAGAAAAAATTCAATTGACATGTGTATGAAGGTTATCATCCAATAAATTTTGAGGCAATACTATTCCTCAGTGGGATTGGGGTAACCAGAAGACAGTGGAGAGTATTACTTGTATGCAAAAGGAGGATGATATTTCAAATATTTATAAATGTTGGAGGTTTCCCTAATATCCTTGAAGTAATCTTAAAGTAAGGTATTATTAGGATTATGAATCCTCTTCAAAGCCCCATATTCATTTTACTGAAAGTAGGTAGTGATAATGAAACTTTAAACTAGCAATAAATCAGTTAGAAGGAAGTTCTGATGGAAGTATTGGTTTAGAAGAAATTGAATCACTTAGCGATGTCATTCCTCTAGAGGATGGTGTTGCACTTAGTCTACTAGATATATTCAATCATGTTGAGTATTGTTACAATATATCAATAGTTACTGTTCTAAATGGATGAAGGCCCTTGAAATTAGGATTTTAATGTAACCAAGTGATTGGATGGACCCCATTATATATAGGGGTGGGGACACCTACTGATCTATGATGTGTGCATGTAATGTGAGTACTTACTAAGAGTTATCCATGTTAATAAGAAATCACTTAGTTGAAATCTTTATACTTATGGAGAAATATACTTTGTAGTGTTCTTCTATAGATGCAAGATGAAAATCTATACCAAAAAAATCAAAGTTTTCTTTACTTTGCCACATTTTTATCATTTGATTATTTTTAAGAATGTTTATATTTCTAAGATCGTATACCTCTCATATTTTCCCAACATATGGAGGTTAAATTTTGTTTCATCAATACCTTAGGTTCAAAGAGTTTGTAACAATGTTGGTTGGTGGATCTAACAATGACCTCCCTCTCCAGGTTTGAAGCTTAATATAGATGGATTTTGTTACAATGATTTTATGAGAGGCAGGGAAAATTTTATGAATGGTTATGGTTTAATTATATTTTCCTTTAGTGAATTATATAATTTTGGAACTCCCCTTGAGGATGAAACCCAAGATCATCATGATGGGATCTCCATTAGAATGACCAAGGATCTTTCTCTTACTATTGTGGAAGTGTACCATGATATACTTGTTAATTATATTAAGGGTAAGGCCCAACAACATTGGAAAAATTTCTATATTGTTAGAGAATATAAGAGGATATAAAACTCCAACACTATAATCCAAAACACCTAGAGTGAAGAAAAATAAAGTTATGAATATTTTGGATTCCAAAGGCAATGATAACTTCCATCTCTTTATTTTTACTTCCCTAGGATCCTTCCTAGCTAATTATAAAGATAATATTAGTAGGGATTCCCTTAGGCTCCACCAATTTAGATATCCCTAGGTCTCTTTGTACTTTATTTTACTTTTATATATATAAAATTTTAATTTTCATTCAGTAATGATTTAGGGGCATACAGATTTCTAAGTTCAAGTGATATAACTCATAGGGAGTGTGGTGTATCCACTATTCATGACATTTGAAGGTTGAATTTCTGATGGATGCAAAATCCTGATTCCAATGGTTGAACTTCCAATAAAATCATGATTTGTGCATATCTAGTTTTTTTGTTCTCTCCTAATAATTGGTGGGGGTGTAATGTGTTCTTGTTAAGATCATTGGGTACTCTAGAGAGTTATATCAAGTACCCAGTGGTTATGGTTGTCTTTTTTAGGTGAAAATATATAATTTCTCCTCCAAACCCTCTTTTATCCTCCCATATTCCTCCTTCAACCTCCTTTTGATAAGACCTTTATTTTTACCACTTTTATCTCTCTAAAGATCCTCTAAGATCTTATTTCCCATTCTAAGATTTTTTGGTTGTGTTGGTTATTCCTTGTTAAATCCCGCACTGTATAAGCCATTAGTGGTGACTTGTCTAGCCGTTTCTCCTTAATCCTTATCAAATACCTAATTTAAAATGTTTTTTGTCTGATTCTAGGGATTTAGTGTCTCAGGCATGAGTTTAGTGTCATGGAATGGTCAACAAGATACCTTAAGATTAGGATAGGAAGTCCTTACCATGTTTTGGTATTTACGTATAGTTTCATGGACTGTCATCCATGTGGATTCATGCATTTTCCTGATATTGTTATACTTTAGGTATTGATGAAATTTATTGGGTATTTGGGTAAGGTAATTCAGATCACATATTGGGTTGATTGTATGTATTTTGAACCTATTTAGGTGCCAAAGTAGGAAGGGATTAGAGTTTCTATAAGTCAGCACGAGCTCAGGTCTAAATTTCTATAGTTGGTGGGAAACCATTCCACAACAAAGGGGATTATGGTGTGGTGAGAAGTTGCATAAAATTAAAAAATTTGGTGTAAATTGTGCAAGGATTCTTAGTATTCTATTAACACCTATTATAGGTAGTGAAAATAATAAATAATCTCAGACCCATTATCACTATGCTTAGAAGGATGAAATAATGCATACTGTAACAAAAATGAATAACCTAATGAAACTGATGCATACCTTACACCGAAGCATCCACTACTTCATCTTCATCCTTTTATTCTTGATGAAGATCACAAATAAAAAATCATAGGATTCTTCCCTCCATGGAGAATCAATAGGTTATAATGAATCATTCAATGCTCGAATGGAATCCTTCATCCTACATGGAATGCTAATGCCTCAATATGATAAGGAGGTTGAAGAAGGGGAGATTTAGGGATTAGGGAGTTTTGGACAAGAATTGAGAAAGTATGAACACTTACATCACATGTAATTGGTATTTATAAATACCTTGAGGTTTCTCCTCGAGTGAGAATATATTAACTCATGCATTATAAATAACGGGTTAATGTCTCAACTAATGCATGCATTAATTCATCCACTCATGATTTGATTCATTTAATGAAGTAGTTTATTAATGATAACCAATGTGGGAATGATAATAAAATGTTAAATCTTAGCATTAAATCACCCTAACTATTTAAATCAGTAGCATGAAATATGTTATACAGTATGACAACTGTACCTCACAACTTTCCCATATAGTTCCTTACGATATACATTCAATCATACCTTACAATTGAATATGGAAGTTTCATGGAATCATATTTCATGCATTATGATACATACCAATCTTACCTTATGATATTCCATGTTAAAATCATGTTAACATTCCTTATGATATGTCATATCATAAAAGGTGATATAGAAAATTTCATCTCATGAAAAAGGATTTTGGGTATATTATCTCTTTCAATCTTCCATTTACTCTAAATCTTAATAAACTTTGTGCCATTTCATCTAATATCATATCATATATGATAAATCATGAGATCATATCCAAAACTTGTTTGGATATCTTCTAAAATACTTTTTGAAAACTATTATTAAATTAACCATGTATCTCATCATATGTAATATCTTTTGAATACCCATCCAAAACTATTTTAGATTAACTCTAAAACACATTTAGAGAATCTATCTGAGTAAAACATAATCCCCATTTATCCAACCATAAAAGTATGACCCCATGATCCTTTGTAGCATTGAAAATAAATATGAATCATTAGATATATAAATGTAAGCAAGGAGTATCCTCTAGAAAAGTATCAATGATACTCAAGCTACAAAGGTATCTGGAATGATCTCCATTAAACACAAGTATTGCTATACTTGTGTCCACTAAAAACATCACATGATAGCATGAATTATCATATATTTCCTTTTACCAAGACATCTAGTGACCATGGGGAATGGAATATATCAATCCCATATAGCCAACTCACATGTTCTCGACTCTTAGAGTATAGATTGACCAAGCCAATGAATACATCACATTCCATTCACCTTTATGGATGATCATATCACATGTCCCTAACCTAAATTAATAAGCACATAATATGTACTATCTAGGTGTATCTGCTATTGAGAATCCTTACCAAACATCAACCATCGACTTCTTACTTTTGTAGGGATCCACCCATTGCACTGGACAACTGTCGATTCCCAGTAGCATTTATTGTTCTGATCTCCAAACAAATGTAGATGAAAAATGATCCAAAACCTCAATTATTTACCAAAAAACCATTCTAGGAGTGATTAAAATTACTAACATATCCTCCTTTTAGTGAACTGACTATGCCACTATTGAAAATACGGTGAGCCGACCACCATGCACTTGCATCCATTAGAAATTCTCAAATCCTGATCATATTAAAGATAACCACTGAAGACTTTCTTCCCCTACTCTTACAAGTCCCAAGAGTCTATTAAAGTTTCTCTTTATAGTAAACTAAATCTAGAACTTAAAGAGGAATAAAAAATCAAAAAAATCTCCCATGTGAATATTTCTTCAAGGAATCCCATAAAATCCTCCAATAATTTGGTAAACCAAAACTTATACTTATACTATATGCAATACTCCTCCATTTCCTTCAATTCATCTAAGTAATACTAAGGCACAATATTGACTCAAACTCCCCTAAACTAATTTCATGGTGAACATATCCATTGGATTTTTTTTAATAATCTTCCACAACTACAACTCTCCATCTTCCAACATTTTCTAGATAAAATGGTACTTTAGGTAGATGGGTTTTTTCCTCACATGGAACACTAAATTTTTATACAAGTGTATTTAAATTTGACTATCATAGTAAATAAGTCCAATTTCTTGTATATATCCAATATCCTCAATTAGATGCCTCAACCATGCCATTTTATTACTATACTTTGTTTCTTCGACATACTCTGCATCCGTTGGGGAGAGTTCAATCACTGATTTCAACCTGTACATCCAATGGATCACAGTTCTGCTGAATGTGAAAAAATATCCATTTGTGCTCTTCTATGAGTTTGATTCATTCTCAAAGTTTGTGTCAAGATACCCCCAAAATGGACCATCTTCTATGAAATAAAGTGAAGTATCTTTTATTATTTTGAGGTACCATAAAATCCAATTCATGAAATCCCAATGAACTTTTCTTGGATTTTACATGTACTAAATAGAAACTCCCACTACATGAGAAATGTCTAGAAAAGTGCACACCATTCCATAGAGGAGGCTTTCTATCACTGATGCATATGGTACTCTCACCATTTTCTTTTATTATTCATCTATATATGGTGAATGTTCCTTTAAAATTTTAATGTGACTGACAAGAGGAGTTGAGAAAAAACTACATCTGCTCATGATGAACCATTCAATAATATCCCATATATAGTATTTTTGTGATATAAAAAAATTCCAAAATTCCTATCATGTTCAACACTTATGCCTAATATATTCTTTTCTTCACCAAGATCTTTCATTTCAAACCTTCCTCAAAGTTTTTCTTTAGCTCCTGAATCCGTTGGATCTATGGACCCACTATAAGCATGTCATCCATATACAACAACAAAATGATGAATTCCAAATTACTATACTTATTCTGGTAATAAAAATAGTCTAAATTTATTTTCTTGAAACAATTCTCCACCACAAAAGTTTCAAACTTCCAGTTCCACTACCATAGAACTTGTTTCAAACCATATGGACTCCTCTTGAGTTTACACACCAAGTATTGATTTTGTTGATCCATGAAACCAATATTTTGCTTCATATAGATTTCTCCCTCTAGATACCTATCAAGAAAATCCATCTTCACACCCATTTTTCTATATGTTATACTATAGAATAAACCAAGCTTAGAACACTTTGAATGGTAGTATGTTTTACTACTAAAGAAAATATTTCATAGAAGTCGATGCCACCATTCCACTAAAACCCATTGACCACCAACCTTATATTATACCTCCTTATTCCATCAACTTATCATATGAACTAGAAAATCCACTTATTTTTAAATTCCCTCTTTTTGAGTGGTAGATTTTTTAATTCCTAAGTGTGATTCACATGAATCAAATCCAACTCTTCCTTTATAGTTAACTCCCACATAATAGAATCTTTGAGTATAAACACTCATTCTGGCCTCTCTGGTTCTCCACTATCTATTAAAAAAAATAATTTAAAGCCATATACATACCTATATACTAGTATTCATACTCCCGTTGACCTCTATAATGCTACATGTGGCTTTTCCCACTCTAGTAGGAATACTCAACATAACAAAACACCAACACCTGTACAGAGAACCTACAATGCCCACTTTAGGGGGCATACTTAACATAATAGAACACCTGCACCTACATAGAGAACACGTAATAAAAAAACAAAAACAAAAGAAAGAACAACCTATAAAACTTGTAATTCATACTCTAGTGGGAATACTCAATATAACAGAAAACCTAAAAACCCTGCAATGCCCACTCTAGTGGGAATAGTCAACAAAACATAACACCTAAAAAACTTTCAATACCCACTCTAGTGGACATAATCAACAAAAAAGAACACCTAAAAAACCTACAATTCCCACTCCAGTGAGAAGTAAACTGCCCATTACACCTGTAATCAAAATAGAACACCCGTAATGAAAAAAAACATCCAAAACCTACAGTGAAAATAATAGAACATCCTCAACACATAGAACCTACAATGAAACCAATAGAGCATACTCAAATAGAAAAAAATCAATACATAAATAATGATAATATATGAAATAAATTGATGTATTTAACCAATGATAACAAACATACAAAATATCACATATATTCATTCACACCAAATCATAAAACAAAAAATTTCATAAATATTAGTAAAAAATGTAACATATCAATATGCCCCTCATCACTATAATTATCATCACCTTTATCCTCAGCCTTATCCTCATCCCCATCCTCTTCCTCAACCTCATCCATGCCCTCTTCCTCACGGTCATCCACACCCTCTTCCTCATCGTCATCCTCACCATCACTATCGCCAGGAACGTCATTATCCCGACCACCACTAGGAATACTTCCTGGTGCACTATATAACATACGTATGTTCAACATATATGAAGCACAAGCCACAATGGTCTCTAGTGGAAGTGATGGAAAAATTCTTCCTCTTTCTAGATTTCATCTGACCCTTCCCCAATGAAAAACTGAAATATTGTAATTTATTAAACACATCAGTTCTATACATACGTAGAGGTGGATTTTCGGTCTCTATGGTATTGTAAAATATTCTACGATTATTCCTATATGGATGGTCCGTTGGAAAGAATCATCGATGTCCTATAAAGCTGAAACTATGATGATATTTTTAGTCTTTTGAATCGTGAATTCTTCATACAAACATGACATGATATTTTTCCCTTCATGCTCCATCCATACATCATTTCATAAGTAGGAAAATAATTGATTATACATATAAGTACAACACACATATGAAATATGTCTTTCAAACATGCATTGTATGTGCATACACCCATAATCCAAAGATGTTTCAACTCTTTTATTAAAGGTTTCATGTATACATATATATCATTGCCCAGATCAGAATATTCATATATTAGTATGCACATAAAAGTGAAAGGTTTTTTCATACACATCCATGGAGGAAGGTTATAAATATTTATGAAAACTGGCCATGTGTTGTGCAAAGTAAGCATCTTCCTAAACTGATTAAAATCATCACATGAAAGACCCAGCCTTGCATTACACATGTTAGCTCTGAAATCAGGATACCAAGCATCAAATCTATGCCTTGAAAATCCATCTGCAAGGTGAACCAACTCATAATTATTCTTATTTCTCTCGGTATCATTCCATCACATTTTTATTGCTTTTTCATCATACTTGAAAATATTTTAGAGTCTGGGGATCAATGGAAAGTACCACATTACTTTATTTGGCATACAAGATGGCATTCCATCAGTTTTTGGATTCCATTGGGGTGTCCCAAATTTTATACAATCATTTTGTTCAACAGTTTCCTCCTAGAATAAGCTATAATGTTTTTGGAAAGCATGGATTTTGTTTTTTGAAAATCCAAGTTCCTCAACTAACTTCCATGCTATATAGTGTATTGAGGGAATATCTGCATCATATGGAATAAAGTACTTCAAAAAGGTAATAATGTAATCAATGGAATTATTATAAATCCCACACATTGTTTTCCCATGAAAAACATGATTAAAAATTCAAGCTTCTTCATTTTACCACATTGCCAATATACTGGAGTCGTGGTAACATCATCCAATTTTTTCATCCTATAGACATCATCATTTTCATTAGATGCATCATGTATGCTTGTATCAAAGTTTTATTAGGTTGGAATCTCTTCCTTACCATGATGACAAATACAAGGAAACCGATCATCTTACAAATTCTCCAATCCACTCCTCACATTTAGTTCATGAGCATTTTGTGATTGAATTTTATCCCCATTGTGATACCAAAAAGAGTAGTTTTTTTTGAAATACATATTTGGTTATATGGTAGCTAACTTATTCAAAGCTCAACCAAGGTATTACAACACAATTATAACATGGGAAATGTATGTGACCACTATCTAAAGTATTATAAAATGAAAAATCTAAAAATCTCTCCAACTTGTTTTTAAAATCGCTTAAGATCTGATCAATTTCATACATCTAACTTCTATCCATTCTATTAAAAAAATATGTCATTTCATAAAAGAAATTAAATAAGATTGAAGTTTAATCGAAAATATATTTACAGAAATGAGAATTGGTCAATTTTTATGAAACCATAACTGAAACACCAGTCTATATGAGAGTTATAATATAATAGACAAAAAATACTATATATATAAGAAAATACGACAAATATAAAATCATGATATTGAATTATATTATATCAATGAGTAATAATTTGTCAAATCCATAGAGGGTTAGGGATTTAATTATAAAAATGTTTCTTATGGAATATAAATACCTAAGGGTGTTATTTAAATGATATGTAATTGAGTGAATAAATTGATGAGGCATAAAGGACCTTTATACATTGTTCACCCCACTCATAACCTATCAACCTCCCCCCCTTAAACCCCCTATAACCCATCACACCCCCTTGTGACCCTATTTTTTTTCTTTAACCCCTTAAACCCCCGTATGTTCTATTTTTTTTAGTTTTGCCTATTTTATTTTTTGTCCACCTATTTTATTTATTTGTTTTTAAGCTTCCATTTTATTTTATTGTATTTTTATTTTTAATTCATGTTATGCATTTTTTTCACAATATTTTTTTTCAGTTTAATCTCTTTTTATCCAATGTGTCTTTATTTAATTATTTCTGTTTGAATACTAAAATAAAATTATTTTAATTAAATTAAATTATTAAATTATATAATAATATCTGTATCTTTTATTGTACATGTTTTTGATTCATTAGGGATGATTTTAATAATGAATTTGGATGTGTTTAATTTTTAATTTTTTGTTTTTAATTTTCCTGAATATATATATATATATATATATATATAGAATCATATAATTTAAATTAAATTAATTGGTTGATGATTGGTAAAAAAGTGGCTACGAAGAGATCTACGTCACCGCTATCCTGCCATAAGACCCAACCACATCAAAATTTATAAATCCGGTTTCAGACACTAATAATTCATGCAATCTAATATGAGACCCACACTAGCAAAATTAACCCAAGACACATCAAAATCATAGAAAACCAATCTCAAAAGCACTTTAAACAAAAAAATCAGGAAAAAAATTATAAATCATGTATTAACATAGTTAATACCGATTAGATTAGATGATAGGATGATGGAAAACATAATAAAAATCCTCAGAAAAGAAGAAACTCTATCCTAAACCATAAAAAAATCAAAAAGACCTCACCAAAATTCATGGAAAATAGAATTTAACACCACCATATTTTATGGTATAGGTATACCTATCCATTTGGATTTCATTTCAATCAAGTGGGACCAAGAAATTTGAATTTGATGCAATCAAATTGGTCACCTGAAGTGAAACCCCAAAATGGGTGTTCAAAAAACCTAAAACCCATAATTACCATACCAAAATAACTAAGAATCCAAGAAGAAATAAAGATGAAGAGATGAAAACAACCACACCTAAAAATTAATTAAACTTATAAAGTCATGAGTGTACATACATTAAACAAATATGAGTAAATATTTAAAAACAGTTAGCACTGAGAGTCGATATTGTAACAACATATAATTAACCTAAGAAAATGATAAATTACATCCACTGAAAATATAGAGATTCAATACATAAAAAAATACAACGAATATTGAAAAATTAGATGTATTGAATTTTAAGTTCAAACAAAGATATAGAGAATTAATAGAAATTGGTACCAGTTACACAATGAGATATTATGCTTGGATTTTTTCGAAGGGCGTCACCGCAAAAGGAAATAAAATGGAAAATATGTTTTATAGGAAAAAAATAAGAGAAAATATAGATATTAAATAAATAATATTCATTATGAAAACAAAAAAAACATACATTCAATACATTAGAGTCAATATTGTAATAATGAACATATATAATAATATTGAATGGTGCTCGATACAAAAGAAAGAAATAAACATAAAAGAGAAATATGGAATTTAAATCAATAGTGTACCTATTGTGGGTGATCCGCATACTCTTTTTGATAGGTGAGTGTTTTTAGAGCTTATGTAAAGCACTAGCGGTAACCAAACATGAAAAAATAGTATCATAAATACTATAATGGTATTAATGACACATTTGTAAGAGATAATGGATGATTATGTTCACATGAAACATATATTGAAACAACTCATGGTGACATAGTGGTATTATTTATAAATAGTATAGGTTAACATATTGTTTGTAGTGTTTTAATCACTATAGTATGTTATTGGAAAAAGCATTAAATGGAAGGTTTGAATTTTTTTTAATTATATTGAAATCTGAAAAATTCAAGGAAATAATTATTTAAGGTATTTCAAGAGTATGTAACATCTAAAAAAAGAGTCAAAGGATATTTGATTTTTCTAACAAAAAAATTATGGGAAATAATATAGGATCATAAAATTTGGTAACATACAAACTCTCATGAATCTACATCTAACCAAAAAATAGAGAGAAAACCCGGAGGTATATATAGCTTCCTACTCAGAATTATCTGACAATCACCTTGCATAATACTGATTTAATATTTCATTTTTATAAACATAAAAACCAAACCATTTAGCCTAACCACATATACATGTATAGTATACATAATTGTAAAATGGGTGTTACCCACTTGATAAAATTCATGAACTAGGAAAGTTACCTAGTATGGTATTTTTAATTGAAATGAAAACATTGTTTGGATCATTCAACCCTACAAAAACCATGGAATAGGAACATGAATACAGGTATAGGTAAATTGATAAATAATAGAAAATTTGGATAAATGAAATCACAATAAATTTATTATGGGATTAATCAAAAATCATGTCTAAAATATCATGTACCTGCTCTAAGATAGGAGGAGGGGAGCAACGAGAAGTGATGAGAAGTGAGTGACAAGCAACACTTCTAGGGTTTGGGATAGGATGATGGGAGTGACGAGAAGTAGTGAGTGATGCTACTAGGGCTTGGGATGAGAGGAGATGTGTGGCGAGTGTAAAAAAACATCACTTATAGGGATCAGAATGGGAGGAGGGGAAGAGGGGAGAAACATTGTAGGGATGGGAGAAGGGGAGAACTAGTTTTATCCAAATTTAGTAGGACCTATTCCAATGGTTTTTAAAAACTGTTGGAATAGGCATGGATATACCAATAGTTTTTAGACAACCGTTGGGATATCGTTTGGTATAATGCCCTATCCCAATGGTTTGGGTAAACCATTAGTATAGGTTCGTGGGGATAGACCCTATTTCTAGTAGTGTAAGATTATAATTTCTATAGCCTACAAAGAAACATGTGAAAAACATTACTTAAATATTTTCTTTGTCCTTGGCATACATATGTACATAGGCTAAACTTTTGAATACATTAAGGTTAGATAAAGTTTGTGCTTTACCTGTCCATGGTGCTTCTGAAAGATCCTATCCCATTAGTGGTGAAGGTATCCTGTTGATTAGATATGATGTTTTATTCATTTATTCTTCTCAAAAAACATTTCACATTCCAGAATATAGTGTCATGATCCATAATTTCTCCACCAATTTTTAATTAATACTTTCATCTATGCCATTTTATTCAGGCATCCTAGGTATAGTCTTTTTATGATTAATATCCCTAATCATTCTAATGTTTTGAAAACTACTTATGGTAAATTAGCACTATTATCCAACCTCAAGCTCTTCAACTTGCTTCTATTTTACCTTTAAACCATAATTTTATAATATATAAATACTCCAAACACTTCAAATTTATGTTTCAGGGGGTATACACATACTTTCCTTATATATTCATCAATGAATGTCACAAAGTATCATGATACTTTATGAGATTTGATTGGGATAGATCCCCAGACATATGTATGAACAAGTTCAAGATTCTAACATTTTAGTGTTCTTCTACTCAATTTGAAAGATAACTTTCTTTACTTGTCAATTATAAAACTCTCACAAATTTCAAGGTCTGTATGATCCAATATCAACAAATAAAAATCCATACCTTATTCAACCCATAAATACATGATTTATAACATGAGATGCACTTTCTTACAATTCCAAGATCTTTTTAGTTTATAGTTATAGAAAATTAGGTAAAACATTACATAAAAAAGTGTACATTTTCACACAATATCCATTTTTACGAAAAAACAAGTTCTTTATAAAGAAACACTTTCTTTATTAAAGGAAACTTCTATATTTGGAACTCTAACTTGATTAAAGTTTCTACTCATCCTCAATCCCTATGAAAATGTAGGATGAGAAAAAAATCTTAGTAAGGGATATAAAATAAAAGAAACCTGCTGATCTATTTGTAAAATTGAAAAACCCATAAGAAAATTTTCCCTCTTCACAATAAACATTTGACCTCAAATATCAATTTAATTTTTCATGAAAAGAACTTAATTTCTTAATAGCATTCATGAAACATTTCATAGGCAATAATAAAGGAAAAATCACAATCACAAGGGTTTATTATAAACCATAAAATCTCATGAATACATTTCCTTGAAAAATAATTCTTTCACCTTTATTTTAAAAATAAAAGTCATAACATTTCCTTAAAAACATAATATAATTTTATTTCCTTTTGAAATCAAAATATTTAATTTATAAACCATTTAAATAATATCTTTTAGGTACCTTGTGACATTATCTTTATTTTCACCCTTATAAGAACCATTATAATGGAATCACCTAACCAAATAATTCCCACATCTCTTCGGAGTAACCATCACCAGTAAACTCCATCACTTTACCCAATGAATTAGAGAGCTATATGAGGCCTACCCATCATTAGATCTATATCGGGCTCACCCATCATTCTTATAAAGTGTCCAAGAACCATAACATAAATAAAACACTTATAGTTTTCACTTTAATTATAAAACCCATTTGAATTATCATTAAATATCATAAATAATAGCACTTGAAGTTATCTCATAAAGATGATAAAAATTTTCCATTTCCTTGAAAAATTATTTTTTAAAAATAATAATTCCTAGAATATTGAGAGAAAAACTTTCTTTGAAGATAACCATGGAAACTTGTAGAGTATATGACAACCCATATATTTAATACAACTTAATTCATGATTTATTACATAAAGACACACTTAATACAATTCATGAAGATCAAGAGGACTAATGTATTTTATAAATTAGATACATAACATAATGACTTGAAATAGGGATACAACAACATTTTTTAAAACTCATTAACATGCTCTTAAAATTCTATCTCTCTTCTAAAACTACATGAGATATCCTGGGGATGTACATAAGAAAGGGGTGAGATATAAAACCAAGTAAGAGAATAATAAAAGCAGAACATAATGAAAGTAATACATATTAGTCAAGAGGCACATCAAGGTGACATAAAATAGGTGATAATCATAAACATGAATATCAAATCATGATAAAATATGATAACATTAAGGTAACATAGGAATGTGGTAACAACATAAAACATGACATTATAAGAATAGTCAAGGATAACCACCGATAAATCTTAACATAATGTGATTAAGATAAACTCCCATGAACTATACATGGTATATCATGAGATAAAATGATTACCCAATTCATTGGAGGGCTATATAATTTTGGGCCCACCCATCACATTTATCATGTACATGAATTTGTGTGCCACATAGATCATACAACATAAGGATGTATTTCATCACTTTTAATCACATAATTAAGGAGTGTGATTTATATACATGGAAGTACCAAATTAATGAAGGATAGGTATATATAGGTTAATACCATTGAGTGAAAATGGGTATGGGTATTCAGTACACAACTGTTTGACAAGAAAAATCATAAAATAATTTTAGCAGCATAAAGGATGTACAAAAAGACTCATGGAAGGGTTTAATGAGAGTGAAAGGGGGTATTTCATTACTTTTAAATCATAAGGATAATAAAAGGTATGTTTAAAAAAATATTCCAATAAGAACAATTAGAAATCAAAATTCAAAACTCAAAGAAATTGATTTAATAAATAGGATAAGATCTCCTACTTCAGCATAATATTGACTTAGATGAAGGTTATAACGAGAGGGGATAAATGATCTCTCATTCTTAGAAAATCAATTTTATAGTAAAGGTATATTAATAAAGTCATGAAAACATAATAAATTGAGATTCAAAAGGCTAAATACAAAGAAGGTACTTTAATGGAAAAGAAGAGAGATACGTCCATGAGAGGGTGCTTTAAAAAGCTTGAGAGGAGCTTCTTAAGAGCTTGGGAACACCTTGTTACAGATTTACAGAGGGATAGAGAGATAATAAATTCATGATAAATGGGTTTAAAGTGAATAGAAGTGTAAGGCTATGTGGTATTTGTGGAAAAATATAGCCTAATTCTTTATTAATTTCTAAACATAGATTTTGGATTCTATATGATAAAATAATCAAAACCACAAAACATCCCATGGTTTTTCCCATGGATTCTGCTAAATAGAATTTATTTCTAATATTTTATGAGGATAAGAACCGAACATCTTAAAATTATACCATTGGTGATGTGGAAGTGAGTCAAGTTCATATAGATTTGATTTTAAAACATTATAATATAATATAGGTTATGGAGGATTCATTAAGGGTTTACAAAATTAATCCAATAACTTCAAAAATAAATTATTTTAATATAGAAATATATATTTTTTCATGAACGCCTTTTATGACATTTATTGCATAACTTTTGGGCCATTATGATGTCATAATATAAACCATATATCACTTTCAGGTCATTAAATTATATTATCATTTATATTTAAATAATTATTATCTAATAAGAATATTTTATTAAAATATTATTTATTTAAAAAATTCTTGAACTTATCAAAAGTGTTTCTTAATTGAAAATATATACTTACCAAAAATATATTTTTGATTTCTTCATGTCAAAATATAATTTTAATCAAACACATTATATAATCTTTGATAAGGTAACAATAAAAAGGGATAAATATAATCATTATTTCATTAATAATAAAATATAAAAATTTATACATCCATGGTCTATATATATAACCCCTTATTATGCCAGAGTATGCCCTAAGGGTAAGGTCTTTGATGGTTACACTTTCTTAGGGTGGTTTGACAAATATGGTTTAGGCTGTGATCTCAATAAGCTTGAACTTCTCCTGTAGACAATTTCACTTGAGATTTAGTTGTTGAATTTTATCTTGGACTTGGTTAGGGGAAAAGACTAGTGATTACATCTCCATTATAAGATTTTATAAATGGGATTCATAGGGTATGATATAGCTGTTCGAGGCCATTTCTTCTTCAATCTATGTCAATCAGACTTTATCATAACCCTTAATGTATACTAATCATAACAGTTACTTTACAATGGATATATTATCAAAATTTATGGTTCTTAGTAGTCTTTTAATTCCAATATGTTATTTTATAACTATCCAAAATAACTAAAGTAGTGAATTCATTTTATACAACTACAATACTTAATAATAAATTTATTAACTAAAAAGGGAATTTCATTTATAAAATATTAGGTCATTACATTCTAACCCCTTCATAATTTTCCCTTGAAATTTCATTTCATATACTAGAATAGATGAGGGTAAATCTTTTTCACTACCTCTTCTAGTTCCCAAGTTTCTTCCTCAAACTTGTGGTTCTATCACAACACTTTGACTAGGTGAGTTGTCTTGTTTCATAGAACTTTGTCTTTATGATATAATATCTTCACTAGATGCTCCTCATATGAAAGGTCATTCTCCAAGGGTACCACCTATGGATTTAGTACATGTGAGGGGTTTGGAATATACTTCCTTAAGAGAGATATATGGAACATATCATGTACATGATATAGGTTAGGTGGGAGTACTAGTCAACAATCCACCACTTTGATGCGATTAAGGATCTAAAAGGGACCAATGCATCAAGGACTAAGCAGCCAAGGTACTGTAGCAAAACTAATCATAGAATGGGCATTGGGCCAAAAATTTTGGGCCTTCGGGCCATGTAATGGGCTACATGACCACTAGCCCTTCGAGCCAAATATATATAATGTAATAAAGTGGGGGCACTGTAGCATCGACAGGTACTATGGTAAATGGGTTACTATAGCAGTACTATTCATATAATGGTCCTTGGGCCAAAAATTCTGGGCCTACGGGCCATGTGATGGGATACATTCCCACTAGGCCTTCAAGACAAATATATATAATGTAATAAAGTGGGTGGTTGTGTGGGTTATCCCTTGGGGGGGCTATTACTTTCCTTTCAGGCCTGTGTGTGTGGTGTGTGTGTGTTTGATATAATTGTACCCCTAAGCAACTAATATATATATATATATATATATATATAGGACTAAGCTTTTCCTTCTTCCTAAACCTCATTAATTTATTCCATAGTGATCCACAAAGTAACACTTTATCTCCGACCTCAAAATCTAAATCTCATCAACAATTGTCTTTATAGATTTTCTATTGAATTTTATTGGATTTCATATAATGTTGAATAATTTGATCCTTATATATCATATATTGGATAAGATCAGGCCCCATAATCTCACAATATAAAACTTCATCCCAAGATGTTGTAGTCTAACACCTATTCCCATATAGAGCCTCATATGGTTCAATTTGAATGCTATAATGGAAAATATTGTTATATGATAAATCTACTAGGGGAAGGTGATGTTCCCAACATCCTTGTAAATCCATTGAACATGATCTTAACATATCCTCTAGAGTTTTGATGGTTCTATGAGACAAAACATCCATTTGAGGGTGATAAGTAATATTAAAGCTCAACCCCATATCCAATTCTTTATAAAGTCTTATCTAGAACCTCAAGGTAAACCACATATCTCTATCAGATAAAATAGATAGTGGAACTCCATTTAATCTTACCACTCCCATTATGTATATCATGGTGAGTTTTTTAAGAGATAAATCTTCTATAACATCTTGACCCAGGGTCCACTTAACCTGTGCTCCAATTTGGTGGGTCACATGGCCTCAAGCATGCCTCCCCATATGATAGAGGCCAATGACCAGAAATGAGGGTGTAAAGGTGGTACAATGGAGAAACTATAGCCTCTTATCATAATGGCACAACAAAAATAACCAATAAACATACAACAATGGAAGCAGAATATAAACATACATAATGAATAAACAAGTGTGGAAGCATAAATAACTAAACAACTGATAATATAATAAAAAAATACACTAATGCAGTGTATGTTACATGTATGCATGGAATGCTAATATAAGAAAGGAATATGGTACATGCATATAAAAAACACAAAAGTATAAAATCTTCTCCACAAGTATCTCGAGCGAATGCTCGATCCTATGCTTCTAAGCTCTATCTATAAGAAAATCATGTCTACAACCTGTAATAGGGCCCTTACCCTTATTCATACCCGCAGTCATATACTATTCTTAGGTACCAAAGGCATCCCGAGTAGGGTGTGAGATAAAAGTCTTAGTAGGCTACAACCAATGGTGTATAGAAGTAATAAAATTAGTGCTTGTAACTAAAATAATGTGAATGTATAAAAAGAGGTTAGGAAAACAATGATAAAATAAATAACCATCTCACTCAGGTTCCTGTAGAAAACCTGGTGGTCTACCTGCTTCACCTCATGGCCAAAAATTGTGTCTGAGGAGTAACCATATATATAAAGTAATAATATATATATATTATAATTATATATATATATATATTTCATCCATCTATATAAACCAAGTACATGGGGACGTAAGTGTCCATATACCTAGAGTAATAGTATTGGCTGGACTGGGGAATAACTCAGATATCCTTAACCAGTCTAACGAGCCTATAATCTCAAGAAATAGATAACATGTCCTATATCTCACAATGAGTTATAGACGTCATTCTCATCACTTGAGATGGTGAGTGTTCCATCATGTCAACACTCTAGAAAGGGATGCAACATGTAAATCCTAACGTCCAACTAATGTCAATGATGTGAGATGATGCTCAACACCTAATGTATGGGAACGTGATACCATCATGCTCAATTGAACCCTTACCATCGTACCACAACCTATGTCAAGGCATATCATATTTATAGAATTAATCATGAGGCAATACCTCTCATTTATACCAATAGTCAAGTTCAATTCCAATAAGGCATTACAATTCATATAAGCATTTATAAAGCATAAGTAATATGCATGGACTTACCACCCTTTATAAACCATTTCATTTAATCCATTTAACTTATTTAAGGAAAATAAAACTAACATGTATAAGACATCATATACAACCAAATCCATTTAATTCACTCAACAAGGCATTTCAGTTTACAAAGCCTAAGGAGGAACTTAGGTGGTGCCTTATCCAAGTGGGAAATTACCTACATGGGTGATTAATATGAGAAGTTGGTCCAAGAACTTAAGAAATAGATATGGTTCATTTAAACATTCAAGTATCAATGGAAATTCCATTTCAATTTCAAACCAAACACTAACTAGGCATTCCAATCATTTAAATCAAATAACCATAAGAAAAATTTAACTTGGCACACCCAAGGGGTGACCATAACTAAGTTATACATACTCTAACTTACTAAACAAGGATCAATAACCATGTATCAAGGTTCAAGGATCAATTTTATATGATGGAATTAATTAAAAGGTGATTCTTGGAAAAGGCTGGCATGTGGCACAACGACTTATGCTATGAAGCATAAAAACTAAAGGGGAAAATGATGAGACCACCAACCTCAAGGCCATATATGACTCCCTACTTGATATAGGCCTCAGATTCAGAGTAGGTTAGAAGAAATATAAGAATCGGTCCATCTCCCTAAAAATAGGGTAAAATGGATTGTATCTAAATAGCCCAATGGATTTGAAGATAAACTAACATCTAAGGTAAGAGAATAGAATATCTTACATTTATGAATCCAACGCTTCTAATGGATCTTGATTTGGACACAATATGATGAAGTTATATCAAATACTAAATTAAGGGATTTGGGAGCTCACAGGCGAAGAGAAACCAAGAGATCTGTTGGAGGGAGGAAAAGGAAGAAAGAAAGGGTAAAAATAATTAAAGAGGGGAACAAATTTCATTTCACCAAAAAACATAATAGTGCATGGTTTGTCTGTACGGTTGGCCAAACCATGTGACAACCATTCTCCATTCACTATTATAAGGGGAACCTCACATAGTTAGGCACATAACTTATCCAACCATGTGAAAATCATGAAAAAACCACTCTCCAAAAATTGCAGGTGGGTTGCATGATTGTAGAAAAACTGTGCGTCCTACAGGTGCCCACTATTTGTAACCACACGGTTTAGGGAAACCATGTGGGACATGCTACATGGTTTCCTCTAATCTTGTGGCCCAATATTTTATTTCCATTTTGGGGATCCAGGCTTCGAACAAGCCCTAGACGCACCCAAGACCTCCTTGACTTGATTAAACATCATTATTAGGACCATTTAAAGGAATTTAAACCAAAACAAAATGATCTATACCTTTACGAAAAGACGGGTCATTACCACCTCCCCTCCTTAAAGCAATTCATCCCTGAGTTGGCCTTATGAGGGTAAAAAGGTATCGTTAGCAAAGAGTTCTGGGCACTGAGATCATATATCATCTTCCTGCTCCCAGGATTTGAAGGAGCCCTAGACACATCCGATACCTCCTTGACATGATTATAAATCATTATTAGGTTCGTTTAAAAGAATTTAAACCAAAAAATATTGATCTGTACCCTCATGAAATGACAGGTTGTTACATATTTCTTGATAACAACGAAATGCGTTGACTTTGTAAGTCGATCAACTACCACCTAGATGGTTTTATTGCCATTGGATTTTCTTGGGAATTCTATGATGAATTCCATAGTTATGTTTTCCCATTTCTATACTAGTATGGGAAATTGCTGTGTCATACCCTTAGACTTATGTCATTCATCCTTGAATTTTTGGCATACCATGTATCTAGATACAAATTATGCAACCCCCTATTCTTGTTATCCCACTATATTTTTTGTTTCATATCACTATAAATTTTAGTGCATCCTGGATTAATAGAGAAGGATGATCTATGAACACCATCCAAAATTTCCCTCTTCAGTTTTGGTTTTAATGGGACACATATTCGGGTTCTAAACCTTATAAATCTATCTTTAGAAAAGTTGAACTCTGGAATATTCTCTACCATTTTATGTAGCTCCTCACAATCTTTTTTGGCCTCCTTGATCCTCTCAAAAATATATGGTTGAGAATTAATTTGAGAAAGGTAATATGAATATCCTTTTATTATTCACATGTGAATCCTTTACATGTTTAGGAATATTGGTTACCTTTCAATCCTCATCATTAATAGGGTTGAAAAATTCTTTCTACTTAGAGGATATGCCACTTTGTTTTCCTTCCCAGGATGAAAATGTAATGAAAAGTCATAGTCCTTGATCATATCTAACCACATTCTTTGGTAAATATTGAGATCATTTTGAGTGAATATATATTTTATGATTTTATAATCCATATATATGTATCACTTATCCCCATATAGACAATGTATCCAAATCATCAATGTGAAGATCTATACAGCCAATTCCATATCATGCATTGGGTAGTTCAATTCATGGATCTTTAATTGGAAGGAGACATAGGTTATCACCTTTTCATCTTACATGATGTTGGTTAGAGTGGATACTCAAGAGGGAGGTGAATTGAGTTCCAATTAAAATTTCTGTTAAAAACTTTTAGGATTAAAATCCCCCAAATTAAAACAGCCCAGTTAATTAAGGCAGTAGAGATATAAGTGATTTATTGTTTAACTGGTTTCTCAAAGGTTTATTACTCCTTAGTTGAATCAGTATGATTACTAATTCATATTTTGAAACAAGTTTACTAAAATAATCACATATACACACTAACCAGAACTGACTATCAGAGTGAATGTAAAAACAAATTTCTATCTTTGAAAATATAAGCAGCGAATAAATGTAAAACAGAGTAATTGAAAGTTGAACACAACAATTTAAATAATAGGTTCAGTCTTAAGCTAAGACCTAATACTATCTAATTGGTGATCACCTGCCACCAAGCAGTTATATTAAAAAATGACACACAGTCTGTATCGGGCTTTACAACAGTTTTCACAAACTGTCCAGGTTTAACAACCTCTACCACAGTTCTTCGTGGGAAAAAATAAACTACCAAGCCACACGAGGCTTCTTTTACAGTTATGTGTGGGAAACAAGTGTAAAGAGAGTTTGATATGGGGATTTTCAGTATCCCTCAGTTTAAGTACAAGAGTCAGTGTGTGTAAGACATACACATTGCTCACAAATGTAAAATACTTAAACATAGTAGAGATAAAGATATTAGGAAGAAGTTTAGAATGCTCTGTGTGTTGGAAGACCAGCTCTAGACTCCTTGAAATGAAGGAAATAAAGTTTTGGTCCTTCTCTGCAAGTTGCCTCTAAAACAAAGTGTCGTAACTTCCAGGTTCTGACTTCCAGATGTAGAGATGATCACCTTCTTGGGTCAGAAGCTCTTTGTAGCATACCACCACAGCTTTGAAAAAATGTTCTTTCAACAGATCTTTGTGAAGTTTTAGGATCTTCAATATGAGTGCTTGAGTTCTCTTCTTCTTTCTTCGTATTCCAGGTATTGTATGTGTCTAGTGTTGGGGGTGTCTCTATTCTTTTCTTTATGTCACTATTTTTATATGTCCTTCTTCCAGCTCAGCTTTCCTTTATTTAATTTAGTAGAGGCCGACAAGATGGAATGATTCATCCACGTGTGGTCTTCCTCGTACCTCATACTATCTCTTGATATGCCTGCAAATATCATTAAATAATGTCAGGGGCATTAAATTGTCCAAACATGACTGTTATGATAGTATTAAGAAAATTGGTAAAAGAATAGGTTATAATTAGACTGGCAGCAGATGTATGTCACACAGTAGACTTCAATAGTAGGATCTTCAACTGTGGAATTCATTGGTAGGCTCACAGTAGACCTTTAACAGTAGGCTCTTCAGTCAGTAAGTTTGATCAGTGGTAGACTTCAATCAGTAAGCTTCTAACGGTAGCTCTGTCAGACTACTTCAATAGTGACCTTTCCAGTGGTAGACTATCTTAACAGTTGACTTCATCAACGGTGGAGTCTGTCTATCAGCTGACTTCTATTAACTGTAGACTTGAAAAATAGTGGACTACATTGATAGTAGTAGTTGTCTAGCAGTAGCCTTCTACTAACGGTAGACATGTCCAACGGTAGACTTGAACTGTGAAGCTCTTAACAGAAGACTTGAGAAAGAGTCTGACAGTGGACTTCTAACAGAAGCCTTGTCACAGCAGTGACCTTGTAACGGTGACTCTTTGTCTATAAGATTTGATGAGAAGAGAAACGGTAGACTTGTGACAGTGACCTTGTACCGTAGATCTTCAACGGTGACCTTTTAGTAATAGTGACCCAGAGTGACAATGAGCTATAATGGTGACCTTGAACAAAAGGCTCTTAACAGTAGATTTTAACAGTGAACATATACTTAGATAAATGTAAATTGTAAACTGATGCAACAAAGTTGTGAGACTAAACAAATATATATTGTTCAGGATAAATAATATAAATACAGATTAGAAAGGATTAGAAAATGACTTAATATATCATGATCAGTATTTAAACATGATTTGGGACTATCAAAACAGGTGAGTCCAACAATCTCCCCCTTTTTGATAATCATAAATTATGCCTGTATGTATTAATTATAGATATAATAGATAAACATATAATATAGTTACTAAACAGAGATAAAAAAGGAACCTTAGTTCAGTTGTAATTTATCAAGTATCAGAGATTAATAAGAGTGTAAAATCAGAGGATATTGGTACATGGTATCATAGAGAAAAGTAGAAAAGGTCTATTAAAGAATAATAAAATCATAGATAATAAAATCACAACATTAGTACCATTTCTCCCCCTTTGTGATTAGCAAAAAGAAACACAAATAGAGAAAATAGAGAAAGCTTGTATTAATGGAAGTACATTACATGATCCAAAAAGAATGCATAGTCCCTATAAAAATACATAAACAAACTCAATCCACATCATCCGGAGGGAAGTGTTCTTTCCCTTTGGAAGAAGAAGATGGAGGATGAGCTGGTGGATCAGCAGGTTTAGGAATTGCTGCAGGAATGACTGGAGGGGCAGTAACAGAAGCTCCTGTGGGTCTGTAGTGGGTATCTCTCTGAGGTATCAATGGAGTAAGGCTTCTTATGGCCTCAGCAGGAGACATCATAGAAGAACTACTGGGTTGATATGTAGGTAAGGTAAGAGGGGTTATGATAGGAGTACAATCCACATGAAGAAAGGGTAGGAGAAGGTTTCTAAAGTCCATAATAATGCTTCCTCCTATTTCCATAACCGACATGAAATCATCCTTGTTCTCCATAATTTTTTCTAAGGATGGAGTCAACTGGCCCAACTGAGTGACTTGTTCCTTGAAGGCTCTGTTGACGGGTGGAATATTGATGTTTTCCAACAAAATCTTGAAATGAGCATCCATCTGATTCTTGGAGTAAATCCTGTTATAATAGAAATTAATCTGTTCCTTTATACTCTTCTGGTCCTAGGAAGCCTCTTTCCTGAAGTCACTAACTACCTTCTGAATTTCTTTGGTAGCGGAGATAATATAAGTCACAGATTGAGAGTCAGGTGCACTGACACCAGAAATCTTGGCTAACTCTTCACTGACCACTGTACTGAATGCTGACAAGTCCACAGGTGGTGCAGTGGAGGTTGAAGCAGAGGCAGAGGCAGTCAAAGGTTTGATAGATAAAGCAACATTTTACTTAAAATACTTGGTTAACCCACTGATTAGATTCTTCACATCTTCATCCTGGCCCTTCACACGAGTTTTCATGGATTCCTTAAAACTTTCAAACACTACAACCATCTATTGCACCACACTTCTGATGTAGTGAATGTCTTTGTCTGATTGACCCTTAGAAGCCATTAGAGTAGTCAAGATCACCACTGACTGCCTTAGAAGTTCTATAGACTGAGACTCATCCTTGAGTTGATTCTGACATTGAGATATTTCTTGGGAAAAACTGGCTTGAATGGAAGACTGAATCCTAGTCATCTCAGAGGCAGTCATCTCTTGAATTAATCCTATTGCCTTTTCCATTTCAGAGGCCCTGTTATCAAACATTTGGTGCAGATCTATTTTCAGTTTTTCCAGATCATACTTAGTGACAAGGTTCTCAGGAAGGGGAACCACTGGAGGCACTATGACAGGTTCTAAAACAATAGGTACAGGATGTCTTTTGCTTGTCATATCACAGTCTGAATCATCATAATCCAGCCCAAGTTCCAAGTATCCAAGGTCTTCTGACCATTCTTCAATGTCATGAAGAAATGATACAGAACCAAGATGCTCCCCCTCACTTGAAGCTCTCTCCTGAGTATTCTCCTCTACTGGTTCTGCTCTAGGTAATTCCACAACCTCCTCTTTAACTCCAGCTGATTCAACCTTTGTCTGCTCCGTTGGTTCACCAGTGGGGTGAGTCATAGCCTCCAATGAGTCATCAATGACTTCTATTTCAATGGAAGTAGATGCCACTCCTACTTATTGACCAGACACTGTCCTATCTGTATTACCTATCAGAGGGCTCAAGATAACCTCCTCTTCTGCACTGTCCTTATCATCAGCTTTAGCAACAACAACCTCCTTTCCTTCATCCTTATCACTTTCCTCCCTTTCCTCACAAGCAGAATGGTCTGATTCAGTAGCCTCATCCTCTTCAGAGGTGTCTTTGACAATATTCTAAGATACTTATTCTTCTTCACTGGTCTCAGTATCACTATCCCTTAGAACAATCTCTCTTCTTGGTAGTTCTTTTAGAGAGCTAGGTGCTCCGAAATCTACTGTCCTAAAAGAATGGTATGGTAAATCAGGATCACTCCCATCATCAATGGGGGTGTTTTCTCTTTCAGGTTCCACATCTCCTTCAATTTCTTCCTCATTATCTGAATAAGTCGGTTCTGGATCATCAGGCTTCAGGCCTGGATCTCTCTTGTCTTTTGGCCTAGATGGATGAGTAGTAGGGTCAAATTTTTCATACATCTTTCCTTCATCATTTACCCATGCCTTTTTCTAGGGATTCCAGTTAATTTTCATGAATTTTCAAATAACCTTGGAGATACAAACACTGTTCTTAGCCTCTATCATCTCTTGTTTATTTCCAGCCACACCCTTCACCTTTAGAATTACTGAGATTAGCTTGGCATGGAATATAGCATTGGAATTTGAGGTTGCCTTAGTCATATCCTCCAATTGTGCCATCAGTAACCTACATAGGTTGATCTTTTCCCCATGATTCAGAAAGTACATCAGGAACATGTCCTGATACTTCAGTATTGCAAAATCCCCTCTCCTGGGACTAATCACATGCTGAATGAACTTAAACAAAAGTCTGTCTTCTCCATTCATCTTAGATTCAACGATCTTCCTTGATTTTCCATTTCCTGTCAGCTCTTCTAGAGCTTTTTCATACTCAAAAATTTCACTGTCTGGAGGAGACACTCTAGAATAGTATTCATAAACTCCTTCATGAGGAACTCTCAAACAGGCAATCCACTCAGCAGATGAAAAACTGACTTCATTACCATTGACTCTAGATACCACACTATGCACATCATCTTCCTCTTCGAACTTCAGGTATTCATAGAATTCCTTCCCAAGATTCAGGTAGTATGGACCATTGTTATTGGCAAAGCATTCGGTCCATCCTTGGGCTTCTAGTGATTCCAGCACTAATGAATTGCTCGACAACAACCATTCTTCACTCACCTCCTTCTCAGCAAAGATTTCTCTCTTTGTCAGATGTGGGTTGACAGGTCCCATCAGGGTACTACTGGTGCCACTGGACTCGACTCGAGTCCTCTTTGTCCTTGGTGCATCCTCATTGACAACCTGGGGTCGCTTGGTTCTAGCCATGAAGATTGAAAGAGGTTCTAAGGTTCACACGGAGAGTTAGGGTTTAGGGATTTCAAGAGTTAGGGTTTGAGATTGAGGAAAGAAGGTGGATTGAGATATGTTCATAGTGTTTAGTTTTATCATTTAGGGATTAAAACAAAATAAAATATAAATAATGAATAAGAATAAAACGGTTCAGATTTGCGCATAAAATAAACGGTAAAAATCAAACAGTGAGGTATCCAACAGCGAGGTACACCAGTGAGGTGCAACTGTGAGGTTCAACGGTGAGGTGTATCAGTGAGGTCCAATGGTGAGGTGTATCAGTGAGGTCCAACGGTGAGGTGTATCAGTGAGGTCCAATGGTGAGGTGTATCCGTGAGGTCCAATGGTGAGGTGTATCGGTGAGGTTCAATGGTGATGCCCAACAGTGAGGTGTATCAGTGAGGTCCAACGATGAGGTGTATCAGTGAGGTTTAATAGTGAGGTGTATCAGTGAGGTTTAACAGTGAGGTGTATCAGTGAGGTTTAACAGTGAGGTGTATCAGTGAGGTTTTCTATACTGAAATTAATCATACCTAACTCATGTTTGATGTAATTTAACCTCTTATAATTTAAAGGCTTTGTGAATATATCAGCCAATTGGTGTTCAGTACCAATGAATTCAAGAGTGATATCACCCTTTTGATAATGATACCTCAAAAAGTGACATCTCACATCAATATGATTTGTCCTAGCATGAGATACTAGTTTTTTTGGAAATGTTAATAGCACTTGTATTGTCACGCTTTATAGAGACATGTTTGAATTGATATCCATAGTCTAGTAAAGTGTGTTTCATCCACATAATTTGAGCACAATAACTACCAGCAGCTATGTATTCAGCTTCGGAAGTGGATAATGCAACAAAATTATGTTTCTTACTATACCATGATACTAGTAACTTGCCTAAAATGTGACATGTCCCATAGGTTCTTTTTATATCTAACTTGAAACTGACAAAATTAGCATCAGAATAACTCAACAAATCAAATGATTATACTTTTGGATAAAATAGTACTAAGTTGGGAGTATGTTTGAGATATTTAAAAATCCTTTTTACAGTAGTTAAATGAGACTCTTTTGGATTGTCTTGAAAGCGAGCAAACATGCATACACTAAACATAATTCCAGGTCTGCTAGCTGTAAGATAGAGTAGACTTCCTATCATACCTCTGTAGTTGGTTTGATCCACTAGTTCTCCAGCTTCATCAGCATCCAACTTACAAGTGGTACTCATAGGTGTGTCACTGCCTTTACTACCATCCAAAGTAAAACATTTTAAAAGATCCTTAATATATTTACTTTGATTCAAAACAATGCCATTTTTATTTTGAAAGATCTAAAATCCAAGGAAAAATTTGAGTTCTCCCATTAAACTCATTTCAAACTCATTTTGCATCATTTTTGAAAAATCAATACATAAAGAATTTTTAGAAGATCCAAAAATAATATCGACCACATAAATTTGTACTATAAAAACATCTTTGGAAATCCTTTTAATAAAAAGAGTAGGATCAACTATCCCTTTGGAAAAACCTTTTGAAATAAGAAAAGAGCTGAGCCTATCATACCATGCTCTTGGAGCTTGTTTTAAACCATATAAAGCTTTAGAAAGTTTGAAAACATGTTTTGAAAAATGGGGATTTGTAAAACCAGGGGGTTGTTCAACAAACACATCCTATACTATATACCCATTTAGAAAAGCGCTTTTAACATCCATTTGATAAAGTTTAAAATTAAGATGAGCTGCATAAGAAAGTAGTATCCTAATGGCTTCTAATCTAGCTACAGGTGCAAAGGTCTCCTCATAGTCTATTCCTTCCTCTTGACTATATCCTTGTGCAACTAACCTAGCCTTATTTCTAAAAAAATTTCCAGACTCATCAACTTTGTTCTTAAAAACCCATTTAGTGCCTATGGTCAAAGTGTCCTTAGGTCTTTCCACTAATTCATAGACTTTGTTTCTTTCGAACTGATTTAATTCTTCTTGCATAGCCATTACCCAAAATTCCTCATTGATAGCATCATTAATATTCTTGGGTTCAAGATATGAAAGAAAAGCTTGATGTTCAACCTGGTTTCTTAGAGAAGCTATTGTTTGAGTTACTCTATTTAAATCACCTACAACAGCATCTAGAGGATGATTTTTAAGAGTCCTAACACCTCTAGAAAGGATTGAACTAGATTCTTAATTGTTTTCTATTGGTTTAGAATCAGCAGGTACATATTCTGGAAAATTCTCAGAACTGGATAATTTTATAGGGGATTCAATATCTTTATCATTAAGGTTCAGAATTGAAAAATCTTCCTCAAGATGTTCAAGAGAGCTTTTAGGCTCATGTGAATCAGTCTCATCAAATTTTACATGGACTGATTCTTCCACACATTTGGTTTTCTTATTAAACACTCTATAGGCTTTACTTGAGATAGAATAAACCATAAAAATTCCTTCATCGCTTTTGGGAGAAAAATTTTCAAGATTATCCTTAGTATTAAGAATAAATACTTTGCAACCAAAAACTCTAAAGTAATTAACCTTAGGCTTTCTATTTTTCTAAAGATCATAAGGGGTTTTCTTTAGAACAGGTCTAATTAAAACTCTATTGATAATATAACAAGCTGTATTTACAGCTTTATCCCAAAAGTAAACAGGTAAGTCATACTCATTAAGCATAGTTCTAGAAATTTCTTGAAGGGTCCTATTTCTCCTTTCTACTACTCCATTTTGTTGAGGTGTCCTAGGGGAAGAAAAGTTGTGACTATAGCCATTGTGTGAGTAGTACGATTCAAACTCATGATTTTTAAACTCACGGCCATGATCACTTCTCATGGTCTTAATTCTAAGTCCACCAAGATTTTCTACAGACTTGGAATATTTGATAAAATAGGAACAAGATTCACTTTTGTGAGCTAGAAAGTATACCCAAGTATACCTAGAAAAGTCATCTACAAGAGCATAAACATTGTGCTTCCCATTTAAACTTGAAACTCTTGATGGTCTAAACAAATCAATGTGAACCAACTCAATTGGTTGAGAAGTTGAAACTTATTTCTTTGGTTTGAAAGAAACTTTGTGTTGTTTTCCCTTTTTAAAGGGATTACACACTTTGTCAAGTGGGAATTATAATTTAGGTAAGTCTCTAACTAAACTTTTCTTAGATAGATTCCTAAGTGAGTGCACATTGCAGTGTCCTAACTTTCTGTGCCACAACCAAGATTCTTTATGAAAAGCATTTAAGCAGGAAACATTTTGTTTGGCTAAGGAATTTAGATCAACAACATATACATTCTCATTTCTGCATGCAGTGAAAAGTAAATCATTTTTTGAGTTAAAAACATTGCATGCATCATTTTCAAACTTAACAATAAAGCCATCATCACATAACTGAGATATGGTAAGTAAATTGTACTTTAATCCATCAACAAAAAGTAATTTAGAAATTAATATTGTATCAGGGTTACTAATCTGGCCTAAGCCGAAGATTTTTCCTTTTTCATTGTCACCAAAGGTGACATGCCCACCATCAACTTTGATTAGACTCTTTAATCAAGAATATTATCCTATCATATGTCTTGAACATCCACTTTCCAAGTACCATAGGGTCTTACAGGAACTCTTTAAACAACTTCCCTACAAAACAGATTAAACATGGGATAATTTTGGTACCCAAATCTTCTTAGGTCCAGAGAGGTTAGCTAGTAAAACTTTGGGAACCAATATTTTCTTTATAGGTTTTCTAAAATCAAAAAATACATTTTGAGACATAAATACTTTGTTATGTCCTTTAGAATTTTTTTTCTCAAAAGATGGTCCAAAACTATAACTAGCAGCGAACTGTCCAGATTTTGGAACAAATTTGGTTTTGCTAATTTGTGTCTCTCTGGGCTGATATCCTAGACCAGTTGTGTACTTTAGAGAAATATGTTTTCCTAGAAACTGAGTCAAGGTATCCCTACCAGTAGTGAATTTATCAAGATCCTTTCTTAATTGTTCATTAGATAATTTTAACTATGTATTTTCCTTTAACAGTTTAGTAAATTTATCTTTTTCTATATCTAGATTTGACTTGTAATTTGCATTTTAAGCATGATGTATTTTTAATGACTTATATTTGTCCTTGAGTTCATTAAAAGTATCCTTAATCATTTCACAATATTCAAATAATTATTCTTTAGTCACATCTTCATCATTATGAGAGTCACTATTATAATAAGTATTATGCACAGGGGAATTAGTTGTTACCTAAGATGTCTCTGTTATAAAGCATAGATTGGATTGTTTGTTCTTTTCTGAGTCTGAAGCATCAGATTCACTCGAAATGTCTTCTGAATCACTCCAAGTTACTTTCATAGTCTTTTTGTAACCTTTTCCATTTTCATCATATTTTCTCTTGAATTTCAACTTGGGGTAGTCTGTTTCATATGACCTTTTCGTTTACATTCATAGCACATTATTTCACTTTTGTTCTCATTCCACTTCCAATATTTCTTCCATTATACTTTATGATCATACTTTCCTTTTAAGTTTGAATTCCTTAAGAATTTATTATTTCGGCATAATCTTTTGAATCTTCTGGAAAGTTGTGTCATCTTCTTATCACTGTCTGAAATTGCCTCTTCCCTTGTAGAACTGTCTACAGGTACTTGAATCTTTTCTTTGTCTTTGCCTTTTTGAGGTATAAGTCTTGAATGCTACTGAATTATTTCTTAGTTCTTCTTCTATTTCTTGATTCACCTTAATCTCTTCTTCATACATCATTAGCTTCCCAATTATATCCTTTACAGGTATCTTTCTGATGTCACATGATTCTCGGATTGATACAGAAGTGCCTCTCCATCTGTCAGGTAGGCATCTAACCAGCCTCATGATTTGGTCTTTGCTAGCCACTGGTTTCCCAAGAAGATTCATAGTGTTTACAATCTCATTGAACCTGAGATACATTTCAGAGATTTATTCATCAGGCTTCATCTTAAAATTATCACATTTAATAGTATAGGTATTTAATCTCATTTCTTTAACATTGGTTGTTCCTTCATGGGAAACAACCAAAGTATCCCAAATTTCAAAAGCAATCTTGCAGGCAGATATTCTATTAAATTCTTCCTCACCCAAAGCACAGTATAAGGCATTCAATTCTTTACAATTATTATTATAAGTAGTTTTGGTTACTTGAGACCATGTGTCCCTAACAGTAGCAGGTAATAAGTGTTGTTCCTCAATTGTGTCCCAAATTTCAGGTACTAAGCTTTCAAGATACATTTTCATTTTCAATTTCCACTGACCATAATTATTTCCATTAAAGAAAGGTGGTCTGTTAGTAGCAACACCCTCAACTAGGTTATCCATAGAAAACTAAAAGATTAAAGAACTGAAAATTTAGATATAACAGAAATTTTGAGATCTTTAAGATACAACTAAAATCATAATTGAAAAGAAATTGAAAAGATTGAAAAACTGGTTTGATGGTATGAATAAAGAAACCTCTAATACCAAATGTTGTTTAGAGTGGATACTCAAGAGGGGGGTGAATTGAGTTCCAATTAAAATTTCTGTTAAAAACTTTTAGGATTAAAATCCCCCAAATTAAAACAGCCCAGTTAATTAAGGCAGTAGAGATATAAGTGATTTATTGTTCAACTGGTTTCTCAAAGGTTGATTACTCCTCAGTTGAATCAGTATGATTACTAATTCATCTTTTGAAACAAGTTTACTAAAACAATCACATATACACACTAACCAGAACTAACTATCAGAGTGAATGTAAAAACAGATTTCTGTCTTTGAAAATATAAGCAGCGGATAAATGTAAAACATAGTAATTGAAAGTTGAACACAACAATTTAAACAAGAGGTTCAGTCTTAAGCCAAGACCTAATCCTATCCAATTGGTGATCACCTACCACCAAGCAGTTATATTATAAAATGATACACAGCCTGTATCGGGCTTTACAACAGTTTTCACAAACTGTCCAGGTTTAGCAACCTCTACCACAGTTCTTCGTGGGAAAAAATAAACTACCAAGCCACACCAGGATTCTTCCACAGTTATGCATGGGAAACAAGTGTAAAGAGAGTTTGATATGGGGATTTTCAGTATCCCTGAGTTTAAGCATAAGAGTTAGTGTGTGTAAGACATACACACTACTCACAAATGTAAAATACTTAAACACAATAGAGCTAAAGATATTAGGAAGAAGTTTAGAATGCTCTGTGTGTTCGAAGATCAGCTCTGGACTCCTTGAAATGAAGGAAATGAAGTTTTGGTCCTTCTCTGCAAGTTGCCTCTAAAACAGAGTGTCGCAACTTCCAGGTTCTGACTTCCAGATGTAGAGAAGATCAGCTTCTTGGGCCATAAGCTCTTTGTAGCATAACACCACAACTTTGAAAAAATGTTCTTTCAACAGATCTTTTTGAAGCTTTAGGATCTTCAGTATGAGTGATTGAGTTCTCTTCTTCTTTCTTCTTATTCCAGGTACTGTATGTGTCTAGTGCTGGGGGTGTCTCTCTTCTTTTCTTTATGTAACTATTTTTATATGTCCTTATTCCAGCTCAGCTTTCCTTTATTTAATTTAGCAGGGGCCGACAAGATGGAATTATTCATCCATGTGTGGTCTTCCTCGTACCTCGTACTGTCTCCTGATATGCCTACAAATATCATTAAATAATGTCAGGTGCATTAAATTGTCCAGACATGACCGTTATGATAGTATTAAGAAAATTGGTAAAAGAATAGGTTATCATTAGACTGGAAGCAGATGTATGTCACACGGTAGACTTCAACAGTAGGCTCTTCAACTATGGACTTCATTGGTAGGATCACAGTAGACCTTTAATAGTAGGCTCTTTAGTCAGTAAGTTTGATCAGTGGTATAATTTAATCAGTAAGCTTCTAACGGTAGCTCTTTCAGACTACTTCAACAGTGACCTTTCTAGCGGTAGACTATCTTAATAGTTGACTTCTTCAACGGTAGAGTCTGTCTATCAGCAGACTTATACTAATAGTTGACTTGAACAACAATGTACTACATTGACAGTAGGAGTTGTCTAGCAGTAGCCTTCTACTAACGGTATACATTTCCAATGGTAGACTTGAACTGTGAAGCTCTTAACAGAAGACTTGAGAAAGAGTCTGACAGTGTACTTCTAACAGAAGTGTTGTCACAACAGTGACCTTGTAACGGTGACTCTTTGTCTGTAAGATTTGATGGGAAGAGCAACGGTAGACTTGTGATAGTGACCTTGTACCATAGATCTTCAACGGTGACCTTTTAGAAATAGTGACCCAGAGTGATAGTGAGCTATAACGGTGACCTTGAACAGAAGGCTCTTAACAGTATCCTTTAATAGTGAACATATACTTAGAGAAATTTAAATTGTAAGCTGATGAAACAAAGTCATGAGACTAAAAAAATATAGATTATTTAGGATAAATAATATAAATACAGATTAGAAAGTATTATCAAATGACTTAATATATCATGATCAGTATTTAAACATGATTTGGGATTATCAAGACAGGTGAGTCCGACACATGAGTGTACAACCCAATCCATTTTTGGACACATCTCTGTAGATCCCAAATCCTACCCCACTGGTGGGTAATGTGAGAATAGGTGAAGTGATTGGACTATTATTTAACTCTTTAATGCTCTCCTCATAATCGTCAATCTATAAAAACTTCACTCCCTTTCGATTTAGTTTGGTTATAGGGCTTTAAAATCATGAGAAGTTTCCCACAAATTGACGATAGTACACAGCTAGTCCAAGGAAACTATGAATATTTGTAACAAATGTTGGTCTGGGCCATCCTTCAATTTTCTCTATTTTCAAAGGATTTATAGATATCCCTTTAGTGGTGATAACATTCCTCGGTAATGTTTCTTAATCTATAAAAAACTAGAATTTACTATACTTCACATATAACCTTTCCCTTTTTAAGGTCTTAGGAACAACATCTAAATGATCCTCATAGTCCTTCTTAGTTTTGAAGTAGACAAGAATACCATTTATAATGAATACCAAAAATTTATCAATGTAATCCCTAAATACTCTATTCATTATGTCTATGAAGATAGGTAAAGCTTTAGTGATTCCAAATGGAATCACTATGAACTCGTAGTTCCCATACCATGTAAAAAAAGAAGTCTTGGGAATATCCTCCTACTTTAATTTTACTTAATAATATCCTAACTTAAAATCCACCTTAGAGAAGTACTGATCTCTACATATATGGTTGAACAAGTCATCAATCCATGTAAGAGGATACTTTTTCTTTATCATGATCTTATTGAGCCCATTAAAATCAATTCATAGGCATATTGACCCATCCTTCTTCTTGATGAAGAGGACTAGTGAAACCCATGGTGAAGCACTTGGGTGTATAAACCCTTTATATAGATTTTCCTATAGTCACTTCTCTAGATATTCAAGGCCAACAATGGTCATTCTATATGGAGTCTTGGATATTGGCATAGATCCAAGTATAAGTTCAATTGACAACTCAACCTCACAACTTGGAGGAAGACCAAACAATTCTTCACAAAACACATTATTATATTCCCTTACAATGGACATGTCATCAAGGGTGATATTTTCCTTAGTCTCAATCATTTGAGATAGATATGATCTCTCATAAGGAAATAATATCCATGATTGAGATGATGATATAAAAGGTGATTCATCCTCCTCTTTACACTTTTATAAAATTGGAGGTAGACTCACGATATGTAAAGTAATTTCCTTCTCCTACACTAGTGGAAAAATAGCTTTTAACATCAAGATTTTAACATTGATTATTTAATAACCGACTTTAAATTTTTATGTTGGTTTTATAAATAACTGATGTAAAAACCCTTTCTCATTGGGTTTTAACATCCATTATATATATTACCGATGTTAAAACCCTTTTGTATTGAATTTTAACATTGGTTATATATATAACTAATGTTAAAACCCTGATATGAGAACAATTTAAAATTCATTTATATATATAAATGATGTTAAAAGTAAAATTTCAAATGCACGAGTTTGGTTTTTCAAAATTTTCACAACACACATTTCAATTTTTAAAATATCACCTAAATTTTAAAACATCACCACCAAACATATTTTAATTTATATTATATAACTTCTCATTCTCTTTATTTAAACATTTTAAACCTCTTTAATCCACATAAAATTTTCATTGCTTATTCAATCGATGATTTTAACATGGTATTTATTCTCATCATTTAATTTCTTTATCCTTTTTTTCATCATTGATAAAATTCTGGATAATTTTTATTACGATGAAGGGGAATTCTTCTGAATGAGTTATGAAGATAAAAATTTTGCATGAGATTCACCAATCAAAGTGAAAAATTCTTTATCAATATCCATTATGGTTTCCACATTATTTTTTCCCTAAAAAGAAGATAAATATTGATAAAAAACATATCAATTCAAAAGAAAACACTATAAGCAGTGAAATTAGGTCGAATATTTAATTTAATTTTTTGTTTTTTTCATTTATATTATGCAATTTTTAGTTCATATTTCTCATGTTTTCTTTAAATTGAGTAGTATATATCTATGTTTCAAAAAAAATCATCACTTTCCATGTTATTTATTTTGATAACTGAAATGGAATGTAACTTTTGACATCAATTTTCCAAAAAAAATGATGTTAAAAGTTGAACATTTTACTTTTGATGTCAGTTATTTTAATAACCGACATCAAAATCCTCCAAAAATCAATGTTAGTTTACAAAAATCAATGTTAAAAGTCCCACTTTTAACATCACCAATAATAATGTCACATTATAACTGATGTTTAAAGTATTTTTTCCACTAGTGTTGGAGATTTAGGTTGTCTCTATACAATGAAATCCAATAAATACCTATAATTTCATCAAATTTATCTTAATTGAGTATCATATGTTTTTTTTGGAAAATTTAACCTATAAATATAGATATGGAAGAAATTATATACTTGGGATGTAATAATTTCACAATTTTCCATTCTCATAGATAACTTCACTTATATATTTTTAGATAGTATTAAAATACATATACTAAACTTTCATGATACAAAAGAATATGTAGAAGCATAGCCACATAAGACATTTGAATTTTTTGAATGGATGAAAGGCCTTCCTTTTACAATTTGATTATGGTTCTAATCATTTAATTCATCCAAAATCGACTTAGGGATGAGAATTTTCAAACTATTAAACACATAAAAGGGAAACTATGAATATTAAATGGATAACTCATAAATAACATAAAGTCCTTAACCTATGAATTTATAGGTTTAAATCTAAGTTATCCATAGTCTATTTCTTAATTTTATAGGAATTTTTTTCCCTTAATAATGGTTAGTAGGGAGATTATATATTAACAAAAACATATCCCCTGAGAGTGTCAAATCGTGTGTGAAACAAGGATTCTTTGTCATGCACTAGGTAATGATAGAGTTAATTCCAAATTTTACCTTTTTAAGGTTATTACATTTAGGTACAACTGTTCTAGATCCACATCCACTTATAGTATCCAGATAGAGATTTTGTTTTTTGGAAACCACTTACTTTATATGTTACCAAAAGTTAGTGATGTTTCCCCATGTTTAATCCTACCCTTAAGGTTTTAACTACAATTTTGTAATCCTAATCCCCCAAAATAACTAGACATTGCCTCTGATACCAACCATGATAACCCATATCTTTAATACACCATAATTCATTATTTATTACATAAAGACACACTTAATACAATCCCATAAGATAGAGATGCCTAGTTTATTTTAGAAATTACATACATAACATAATAACATGAAATAGGGATACAATTCCATTATTTGAAACTTCTTAACATTCTCTTAAAATTCCACCACTCTTCTAAAACCACATGAGATAACCTAGGGACATACATAAGAAAGAGGTGAGCTATAAAGACTAGTAAGGGAATAATCAAAGAATAAAATGATGAAAGTAATATGTGTTAGCCAATATGAATATCAAGGTGACATAAAAGGGATGAGAATCATAAACATGAACATAAAATCATGATATAAGGTGATAACATCAAGGCAACATAGGAATGTGGGAACAACATAAAACATGACATCATAAGCATAAGTCAAGGCTAACTGCTAAGACATCATAAGATAGTGTTCTTAGGATAACCTCATATGAACTATACATGGTATCTCATGTGATAAAAACATTACTCAATGAATTTGAGGACTATATAATTCTAATCCCACATGTCACAATCATATCATATACATGCATTTGTGTGCCACATCTATCATACAACATATAAATGTCTTTTATCAATTTTAATCACATGATTAAGGAGTGTGGGTTACATAAATATAAGTACATAATAAATTAAGAATATATATATCTAGGTGAATACCCTTGAGTGGAAATGGGGATGGATATTAACTATATAAATGTTTGGCATGGAAAGTCGTAGGATAATTTCATCAGTATAATGAGCATACATAAATATTCATGGAAGTGTTTAATGAGAGTGAAAGGGGGTATCTCATTACTTTTAAATCATAAGTATAGTAAAATGGATGTGAAAAAACATATTAAAACATTAAAAATAAGAAATAAAAAGGCATAACTCAAAGAAAGTGCTTGAATAAAGAGGAGGAGCAGAGAATCCCTTACTTCGGTATAATAACGACTTAGCTAAGGGTTATAATAAGAGGGGATAAATGATATATCATTTTTAGAACATAAATTAGATAGTAAATTATTATTTATAAAGTCATGAAAACATAATAAATTGAGATTCAAAAGTCTAAATACAAATAATGTACTTGAATGGAAAAGAATAGAGAGAAATACCACTACTAAAAAACTCGGTTTATCCAGCACTAGGCTTTATCAGCGCTAGCTAAAAGAACCAATAAAAGTGGTCCTATATCAATGCTTGTAAAAAAACACTAATAAAGGCCCCCCTTATCAGTGCTAGAAAAACAACACTGATAAAGGGGGTCCTTTATCAGTGCTACTAAAAAATCACTAATAAAGGGGGGCCTTTATCAGTGCTAGTAAAAAAGCACTGAAAAATGGGGGGCCTTCATCAACACTTTTTTAGAAGCATTGATAAAGGCCCCCTTTTAGCAGTGCTTTTTGTTTCTAACACTGATAAAGGGTATATTTCATAAAAAAATTATATTTAATTAAAAATAATATATGAATATATTTATATTGATATAAATATAATATAAATATTTTAAATATGTTTTATATAAGGATAAATAGAAATTTACACTTAATATATAAGATATTTAGTGAATATGGATTATAAAATAATTAAAAAATATGATTAATTAATAATTTTATAATTATTACGGATTAATAGTCATTTAATAATAGTTATATGAAATAAAAAATAAATGAATTAATGAATGGTCTAAGATAAGTTAAAAAAATGACTTGAACTTCAAACGACCATAACTTTTGATCAGGGTGTCCGTTTAGACTCTACTACATATCAAATCAAATCTTGAGATAAGATATACACCCTAATGGCCCAAGAGAACCCTTGGTCTCATTTTTAGAGGAAAAAAAGTCCTATCAGGCCTCTAAATCTGAATTTTTAGTTAGGGTATCCCATTTTTTTAACATTAAATGAAATTTCAACCTCATTTAAGGGGGTATTATTGTGTTTTTTCAATGGAGAATGAATTTATTCCTAGTGATTAAATTCATATTAAAATTATGGTTTTAAATTTTTATCGATTTTCACAATTTAGTTTTATTTATAATTAAATGTATGCATATTTTCTTATATTTACTTATAATAAATCACTTGTATAAATACATATATCAACATATTTAGATAAAAATGTATTTTTAAATATATAAAATCAATATTTATTATTAATTTTATTTAAATTAAAAAATTATCTATTTTATTTACCTTATACAAATGCATTATATACCTATACAAGTAATGTTTATATATAAACTTATGTATATCAATAAAGAAATATATATGTATATGTATATTATAATATATATAAATAAATACATATTATAAAAATATATTTAATGCATTATCTAACCATGTTTTACATTATAAAAATATTTGAATATATATGTTTACACACACTTATAAATATATATATATATATATAATGTTTATATATACATATATGTGTGTATTAATAAAAAGATATAAATTTATATTATATCTTAGTATATGAAAATGAATATAATATATAATACATTTAAATAAATATAAGTATATATATATCTCACACACAAAAACATATATTTTATAGACGTATTTAAAAATACTTATGTAAATATATGAATAATATATATATGTATATATTTATATAAGTATATATATATAAATAAATAGATATATTGTAAAATAGACAATAAAACATCTTGGTGCAGTGGTAAAGGTGTTTGAGTGTCAAAGTAGTGGTACACAGATCAAATCCAAGCATGCATAGGAGGATGGAATTTCACAAATCCCTGATAAAGGGGGGGGGGGGTGCGCTGATAAAGGGGTGGTTGGAGAGTGGGTGAAAATCATTGATGGGGGGGGGCACTGATAATGGGGATGAGGAAGCACTGATAAAGGTGGTGATCAGAGAGGTATGAAAAACATAATCCCCCCTTTATCAATGATTGTTCTAAGCAATGATAAAGTCCAGACTTTAACCTCAATTTGGTAGTCAATACTTTATAAGCACTAATAAAGGCCATTTACTAACACTGTTAAAATACAAATTTTCAGTGGTGTCCCTTGCTTTGAGAGGGAGTTTATTAAAGATTGTGAGAAGATTATTAAGAGTTTGGGAACACCTTAGAAGGTATTTAGAGATGGAAAGTGAGATTAAATTCATGCTCAATGGGTTTTGAGTGAAGATGAGTGGGCGGTTAAGTGGGTATTTATAACAAAAGAGAGGGGAATTCTTTATTTGTTTCTAAACTTAGATTTTGGAGTCTATATGATAAAATAGTCAAAATCAAAAACCTTCACATGGTTTTCCCATGATTTTTCGCAAATAGGAGTGGTTTATAATATTATATAAGTCCAAGAATCTAAAATATTAAAATTATACCATTAATTATGTGTAAGTGAGTCATGTTCATAAAGAATTGATTTTAAAACATTAAAATATAATATTGGTTTTATAAGATTCACTAATGGTTTATAAAATTAATTAAATAAATTCAATACTACACTATTTTAAATTATAAATATATATTTATTCATGAATTCATTTTATGATATTTATTACATCACTTTTCATCTATTATGATGTCATAATACAGATCGTATACAATATCTATTTTTTACCCAAAAATTTGACTGTCTCAGAAAATTATGAAAAATTTACTATTTCCTAGTTTTGGTGGGATAATTTCAAAAATAATATTTATTTTATCAAAATATTTTTCTAAAAATGATAATTTTCACTTTTAAATAAAAATCCCTATTAACTGAAAACTACTAGCTTTTATGATATTAATAAATTTCTGACCCTTATAAAAATTACATTGGACTTCATTAAATTATAATATAATTTATATTTAATAATTATTATATAAAAATAATATTTTTTTTTTCAATTTATCAAAAGAGTGTCTTAATTGAAACCAAAATTTCCCAAAAATACAATTTTGATTTTCTTGTGTCAAAATATAATTTTTATTAAACACTTCATATAATATTTGATAATTTAATAATGAAAAGGAATAAATATAATCATTATTTCATTAAAAATAAAATATAAAAAATTATACTATCAGTGTCTATATACATATCCCCTTATTATGCTAGTGTATGCCCTAAGGGTAAGGTATGCAATGGCGGTTCTTGATTAGGGTGGTTTGATGAACATGGCTTGAGCCGTCATCTTGATAAACTTGAACTTATCCCACAAATAGTTTCAATCAATATTTAGTTATTGAATTTTAGCTTGGTTTGGTAAAGGTAAAATCCGAACGATTTCATCTACCTCGAAATCACTAATAAATGGGATTCATAGGGTATGATCCTAATGGTCTAGGCCATCGCTTCTTCCATCTGTGTTTACTAGACATTATCATAAACCTTGATATATATTAATAATAACATGCATCTTACAATTAATATATTATCAATGATTCTGATTTTTACTGGTCCTTTAAATCTAATATGCTATATTTTATAAGGGTCCAAAATAACCAAAGTAGTGTATGTGTTTTCTATAACTACTATACTTAATAAGGAATTTATTCATTCAAAAGGGAATTTCATTTATAATAGTTTGGGTCATTTTAGAGGAATATTTATAATGAATTATTACTATGATTGTGGGAAAAAGTGGTCAAGAATTATACATTAAAAAATATTCTTTTTTTTTTCACTTTGGTAAAAAAATCAAAATGACTCGTACAAAAAATGTTTAAAAGATTACCTTTTAAAAATTTAAAAATAAAGTCAAAAGTTATTGAAAATAAATTTTAATAGTATTTGGTGTATAAATAAGAACATTATTGTAACATTTTTAAGAACATGGATATATAGGAGAAAGATTTGAAAGAAATATTTTATAATATGGTTTTAAAGAAAAATCGCTTACCTTAAGTCCTGTCTAGATTCATACTTTCTCTTACTCCCAAATAATAAAATTATATCATCTTTATACTAGATTAATAAATTTTTTCATGTTAATTTCATTATTATTATTCATTTTCTTTCATTTATTACCATGACTTATTTAGTTACAAAAATGGTTAAGTTTATGTTGGATGTTTTGGGGTCGTTCATGTTATAACCTCAAAACAACATTAGTGTGTTGAACGGGGTCAAAGGGGTTGTGGTTCCGTCAGCTAAAGAATCTTAAAAATGCAATAATTATCATATTTATACATTAAATACATGTTTAAAACCAACAATTCAAGGAAATCATGAAAAATTAACCACATTATTTCATGGAGATGGTAGTCTGTACGTATGCATCAATGAAATTTTAATTTTTAAAACAGGTAGAAAATAAATAAAGTAGATAATATTTAAATTTTTAAAAATCATAAATATGTTTAAATTTCATATTTTTTCATTAATACCATTATTATGAGCAACCTTATAATGTGGAGATGGAAAATGAATTACATTACTTCGTGGAGGTGATATTCCACACGTACGCACGAGAGTCGTTTTCAATTTCCAATGGATGGAAAGGATAAAAAGGTAAGTAATAAAATATCCTTTAAAAATCATAATAATATCATAAAAATATTATATATTCCTTAATTCCAAATTTATAACTATCAGTGTGAGGTGGTGATGGAAAAAAACATATCAATTCGTGGAGGTGGTAGTCCACACGGACGCACGAGTGATGTTTTCAATTACTAGAAGTTGGAAAATAGATGGAGAAGAGTTATTACATACAAATAATAAAATTTAAGTATATATAATATACTTATTTAATTATGTTATAGTGTTTAGAATATATTTAAAGGAGGTAAATAATAAATAATGATGAAATTGTTTGGTTAGGTCTTATAACTTCTCCTCAGATATCTCCCTTTGGATTTAACCTTAAGCCTTTTAGGATTAGTCTTTTAAAAAGAAAAATACCTAAAATAAGTGGGGAGATATTTTTGGGAGAGATTTTTTTCAAGGATTTTCCAAATTTGAGTGCTCAAAAGGTGTGAGGAAGAGAGGAAAGGAGGTGCCCCTTTATAAGCGTAGGGAGTGACATGCTTGTAATTTTTCTAAACTTATAAATATTATAATTGACTTACTAGTGGTCAAGTGGCTCAATAAGTATCTAATTTCATAGATAATGTAATAAGGGTTGAAATAAAATCATCCAATAAGAATTAAGATAATATTTTTTGGCCTTATCACTTCATTTTTACCTTAATCCGATTTACCCTTTACTGTGGTGACACATTTTTACCATGGTTATTATTCATAATGACCAAAAATGAAATTGAACTATTTAATAAATTTTAACCTCATAATTTAAAATATTTAATCCATTTTTAAATATTTAATTTTTATAAGTGACATAAATTATATTTAATATATGTTCTCCAAACACAAAGAAAACCCGTTTTTATAAAATTTCATTTTAAGTATAAAAATGAACTTATACCAAAATAAAATATAATGTTGGTTACTATATAATTATTTAGATTATTTTTAATAAAATATATTTAATTTCACCTTAAAAATAAATCTTAAATTTAATGAGTCTTTTAAATTAATTTATTTAAATAAAAGAAATGAGAGTTTTGCAAAAATGGATATTTTTCACTATTCACTCAAAAATAAATCTTTTTAGAAAAAAACAAAAAAATCACCCCAAACTATATTCAATATTTTGATTATAAAAATAAATTCCATTTTTTCAAATTAAATTTCTAAAATCTATAAATTTAACTTTTAAATAAAACCATGTAATATTGTTGGGTCTTGAAAATTTTGCATATAAGAAGAAGTAAGTTCCATGAACTTGAAAAGGGGTTGAAATAAATTGAAAATAAGAATTTGAATAAATGTTCCAAAGGGGATGAAGCCATTAAGGAAGGTTTGGGTCTATGTTGTAAAAATCACTACATGAATCATCGCTCATCATGGTGTTCTACCGCTTCGCGAAGCACCCCACAAACAAAATTGTTTGTTGGATGAGATGGTACCGCCAGTGCCTGCAAATGAAACTGAGTCATTTGAGGAGATATATGATGATTTATTCCCCTAAAAATGAGCATACCCAATGAAAAAAATCATTTGTAGGATGATACAGTACCATTAACATATGTGAATGAAACCAAATCATTTGTGGGGCTCGACGATGATTTCTGTCCCCAAAAACTACTTATCCCCACAAACGAAGTTGTTCTTGGGATGTGGAATCCTCCTTAGGATCTTGAAAAAGAATCCCCATGACCCACTATAGAAAACCATCCATTCTAGTATCTGATCCCTTCATTATTTTATAAAATACCACTAAGGGGAACTGAAAAAGTAACTGAAGGGATGAGTGATAAGAAGGAGATGTAAAAAGTGAAGCCACAGAGACAAATTGAGAGAGAGATATTGATTACCAGTAGGTAAAACCACTGCATAGCATTAAGGAGGAATTTAAAATCATCCACCTATCCATAAAATTAAAACCCCTTTCTAGAAACCATTCCACATGGTATAAATGGATGGCCCCTTTGTGGACAAGCACCCCGTACAGAAAAATGATATGTGGGAGGAACCCTTCCCCATGTAGCAAGGAGCTACGTAGGAGGATCATGGCCCTGTGTAAAAACATACTATATAGACATTACCTATCTCCGCATAACAACATGCTATGTGAGAATAACCTAGGTCCACATAGTACAATGATACGTGGATGATACACTCACCCGCATGACAACATGGTACACAGAGGGAACCCCATCATGCATAAAAAAATACTACATGCAATGAGGCACCCTAGGGCACCCAACTCTCCACCTCCCATAACTACCTTTAATCATATAATTGAGCCCCACTTTCCCCCATGTAAACCAATCTAGCGACATCAGGCCAAGGCCTCTTCCAAAGCCACCTGACATGTATCATCAGATTATTAGGCACATTAGTGCACCCCCTTGAGTCTATATACCCATTGTAAGTGGATTCACAAGTGTAACCTCCTCAAAAATGGGGAACCATGGAATTTATTGAAGCCTAAATTCCCATGGCAATGAGGGTTCTGACCTTGAAGGTTCTCACATAAACCTACCAATTCTTTGAGGAGAAACACTGTACTTTTTTTTTCAACAAGATCCAGTTCCAAACATTCCTCTACTCCCCAGGAACCAAACGAGAATCTATCCTAGATTAATACCCTAGATTTTATTACAGTAGGTGGCACTGTTTCTACTCTTCACTAGCCTAGTACATATCAAGATGGGTCACCATATGTGACTATCATAGTTACCAAAATTAAAGAGGAGACGAGAACACTTAAATCCCCCAATCTCTCCTTTTGGGCTCTAGTATCCATCCACCAATGAACAAGTGGATCGTGTGATCTTCAGATATACTACTTTCACTTGTTTCTCACACTGAGCATGACTCGCGTGGGATTAGAGTTTAGCAACGATCATGAAATTTTCATGATCCCAAACACCCAATGGGCCTCCTATATGGTATAATCACCAATCATGCTTAATGGGGATACTTTTGAGTGTAACCCCCAATCAAAATCACCATTCCATAAACATGGTCCTCTTATATAGAGTAATCCTCAAAACCATGCCTCAAACTTCAAAGGGCCATATTCCCAATGAAGCAGCACCAAATAGGCCTCCTATACGGTATAATCCCCAATCATGTTCAATGGGAATACTTCTGAGTGTAACCCCCAATCATGTCACCTCAAATGGGCCTCCTATACTATATAATCCACAATCATGATCAATGGGAATCCTTAAGAGTGTAATCCCCAATCATGTTACCTCAAATGGGTCTTCTATATGGTATAAGCCTCAATCTTGTTCAATGATAATCCTTTCGAGTGTAATCCCCAACCATGTCACCTAAAATGGTCCTCCTATATGGTATAATCCCCAACCATTTTCAATGGGAATCCTTTCGAGTGTAATCCCCAATCATGTCACCTCAGATGGGCCTCATATGCGATGTAAGATGAAACCCTTACCGAACTACATGGGCTTTGATTCCCAACTAACTAGGATATGTAGGAAGCCTCCATGAGATCCAATACCAACACCCAAATTCACCCTGATGTTCTCCAGGACTCATTCAGGGTAGGGTCATATCCACCTAGGAGACCACATCTATTTCAGGTCCCTCAAGGCGCCTCAACATAAGTCCCACAACAAACTTTAACTAGGAAAAATTTTCCTAGACGTCCTTCCTATATGATGTTAAAATGAAAGTTTTGGTCCTTGTAACATGACATTAAAAGGTGATGTTTCCTGTTAAGTGGCACTAAAATATGTGGTTTTTGATTCCTTTCATGAGGATACATTGGAATCCCATCTTATGGGTTCAATCCCAACATCAAAACAACTTCCTTCTCCTTATATGAAAATAAAATCTAGAGTGCCTCACATGGCTTAAAACTAGTATCATTCTAAAAAGTGACTAATGAATTTCTAATCTATCCATAAAGGGTACTATTAATTGAGAATCTCATATACATAAAAATGATTGTAAAACCATACATGATCATAATTGATCATTACCTCAGTGTGTTCTGCATATACATACTTGGGGATGAACAAAGGATTTACGAACATATCTTAAATCTATAAGAGAGTCTCAGAATAGGAAATAGTTCCCCCTAAAAGGGTGTGATGAGCCCAAATTCCCATCCTCTCGACCAATGTGAGTTCTTAAGTTTCATTTACCAAGTTCCCCATTGAACTACTTCCTTTGTAAAGTAGTTGCATGAGTATTCATGGATATGAGTGCCATTGGGTGTTTTTGGATGCGTGAACAAAACCCATTGGAAATAGTTCAGAATTATTAAAACCTTCGTAAATGATTATATAAAACTCAACATCCTATAATTAATCATCAGAAACTGGATTTACATCATAAATAAAATGGTGAGACCGATGTGAATCCTTAACTATGGTGGTGGTGTTACCCCGCATGAGTCCCCTTTCACATAAAAAACAGAAGAGGGTAATTTGAGAAAGTAGATGGTTTCTCACACCATGTAAATGCGATTAAAAACTATGAGAAAACACAAATACCTGTTTTTTCACATTAGGACTACCATAAAAATAAGATGGAAATAGGAGAAAGCATCTGGTATCTCCCGGTTGTAAATTAGGGGCAGATTCATATATATTCCCCTTTATAGAAGTACTATCAGTACTTAATGGAATGAAATGGAGTACTGGAGTAGGAACATATTCCTGCTCCAACACCAAAATAGGTGTATATTCCCATTCCCTCTAAGGATGTCTCTCAAAACATCTTAGTAATGATGGAGGATCATACATGAATCCTTGAACATATCCTACATACTTTCCAAGATGTAATCACATTTGTAGAAATAACTAAGAGTTGGAACCACAACACCACATCCTCAAGTTAGGTGATTCATCCACAAAATGGGGTGGTCACTCAGAAGCATACATTTATCCTTACTCCCATCCCAAAGGGTCATTGGAAATATTCCATGATAAATGGAAAACATGATTGAACAAAAATACCTATTCCAACTGGGTGAAACTGGTCCACTTTGGTGGCTACTCTAGGGCAGACATATATCCCTACCAAAATTTTAGAATCTTACCAGCATATCCCAGAAGCACCGCATGAGCCACGTGAACAAAAACTCGTATATGAAGGCCATCACTTAGAGCAAGAGACCCCAGTCACCCGTAAGAGAGTTCCTAAAAAGAAATCACACTAAAGGAAACTAGAAAATGAAGAGAAGACTCATAACCTTGATCGGTTGGAAGCTGGAGTTCATAAGGCCATCAAATAATTATCATTGGTGGAACATGATATTACCGGACTATTACAAAATTACGTGACTGACTGTAGAAATTTTGAAGGTCCTCTACACAACATTATTACCAGTAGCTCTATAGCTCATCCCCATAGAATCTACCATGAAGGATTTTTTCATAGTCACAAACAAATCGATCATTAGAGCTTATATCCTGATGAGCATCAAGGTATCCATCCTAATGATTAGAAGATCAATCAACAAGAAGGCTCTTCCCTTGATATCATTCAGCCTGAAGGCCATCCCTAGGGTATACACTATAAATTCTCCCTGCAGTCGGACATCGAGTGGTGATTTTAGTTCTCTCCATGATGGAATTCACTAAAAAAGACCCCCCTATAGCGACATCTCATTTTAGTAATAAGGACCCCCCCTTGATGATTCAAATGTGATAAATCTCTCATATTATGAGGCACTTGGAATGGTGGAACTAGATATACTTGATACCCTATTAATTAAAAGTGACATTCTTTCTCAATCAGAAGATAGCCTAGGGAAACACTAATCCTCTGAGCAACCCCCAAACCATTCACATACCAACAAGACCTCCATTATCCCCACTACTTGCGATAAAACCATCAATAATAACTCATGTTGGACTAATCAAGTAGAGGAGTATCTCTTAGAATAACAAGTGGATATGTTATTCATGAGATGATAATTGTGCAGGGATGACATACCCATCATATTTTATCCTTCAACCACTTTTTAGTTTGACATTCTAGAGGCATTGTTAGAATAATTGAAACAAAATATCTATCTAAATATATGAATAAATCTCTACCACCTAAAAGTAAATTTTTTCCCTCACAATGAGTATACAGACCATGACAAAATATTGGAAGATTTTCATCGTCAAATCAACTTGGAAGCCCTTCCATCTGTGTAATGACCATGATCATATAAGAAATGAAAGGATCTTGAATCACCATGCCACAATTAATTTCATGAGCTTATCCATATAATTTTCTATTCCCCACCCAGTGTTCATATCCGGGGATGGGGGGAACATGGATCTTTTCATTTCATCTCATTCCTTGTTTAGTAGAACCCATTGGAAATGAAATCTTGTAATGTCATTAATATAAGGCAACTATTAATAAAAACTCATGATGAGGAAATATGAAACACTCAATAAGAACCAACCTTGAATAAGCCTCAAAATCATTAGGATAAATGATATAAAACCATAAAAAATCTCATGAATCATAAAACTAAGAAGATTAAGTAGGATTCTTGCTTAAGGTAATCCAATCATCAAGCACTTCTAATTTCCTCAGAATCAAGTATTTCACATGTAGACTCAATATTGTATATGGATCAAACTCAAATAGGGATGCACATAATCAAGAGAGTGGCGACAACAACAACCTATGCCTTAGTACGAGATCAACCCTAGCCCATAGGGCTAGGGGATTTTTTAACACAAAATCCCCCCTCAAGGATGACAAACTTGGCCCAAGTAATAACAATAAGAGAATGATAGAAACCTCATACTGCAGGGTAGGGGATATTTTTACCTCAACCACCCCCTCAATGGAAATCAACCTTTTTCTATTTAGGGAGAATGGAAAGTGGTAAGGTCTCCCAGTTCGTCCCATCTCATGACACATTTCCCCTAGAGGGGAGGCATATGACTGAAGTTCCTAGTTTGGATCCAAGTATCATTGAGAGGGGGAGAGGGTGAATCAGTGATATCTTTTTACCTTTTAAGTTTCTACTTTTTGAAACAACCTTCGCCTCCTGTTAAAGAGTTTCTTCCCTGATGAACACACACAACCACAAGAACACAAGATTTTCAAGGTTCACTACTCAACAAGAGTATCTACATCCTTGGTATGGTACAAAAACAATCCAGTACCACACGATCCACTAGAAAAAAATCCTTTGATGTGGAATACAATGAGTAGGATACACCCTTACACTCATGTAGCACTTTGAAAACAATCCAATAGTGTGCGTTCTCCCTCTTAGCACAAATAGGGTAATACAATGGATCAATGCTTCTTAATGAGCTTACAAAAATCAAATCTTTCAAATCAATTCTTCACTTTCCTACCCAGAAGCTGGCAGGAACCCCTGGAGCAAAACAGATTGCACGCCCACTTCCACTTGCACGACCTACACTTGCACACCTACAACTTGCGTGCCTCTTCTTTCACGCTGCCTACGTGCGCGCTGCCCTTCAGACGCGCTGCCTTCTTGTAGCCTGCACGCCAACTAACACTTGCACGCCTCTAACTTGCATTTCCCCAACTTGCACACCTTATAACAACCCTCAACTTGCATGCCCAACTCTCTACTTGCGTGCCCAGAGATCAAAGATAATTCTCAAGTTTTGAGCCTTAAAAAATGAGGAGGCTAGTCGTATATTTATAGGCATTTTGATGACTTGCGCAACCTAGACTTGCACGCCAATACTTGTGTGCCACTCCATCACTTGTGTGCCGCTTCATCATTTGCGCTCCCTTCTATCACTAGCACGACACTTTCTTTACTTTGTCATATTTTGATATGATGATGTTGGAATATGACTTGCGCGCAACATTTACTTGCGCGCCAATACTTGCGCGACACTCTTAACTTGAGCGACACTTTCTAACTTGCATGCCACTTTATTTCCTTTGTCATATTTTGATTAGATAATCTTTAAAATATGACTTACGTTCCACTTATACTTGCGCGCCAATACTTGCGCGCCAATACTTTCACGCCAAAACTTGCGCGCCACTCTTGACTTGCACGCCACTTTCTTTCCTTTTCCAAAATCACTTCTTTACATTTTACGATTTCAGGCCCAAAATTTTGGCAAACACTAGAAAATGGTGCCACCTTAAACTGTTCTTTTGTGCTGCCTTAAGATTGTCTCTTCCTTTGTCATTTCTCTCTTCACTGCTTTCCATAACTATTCTTCAGATTTCATTACGAACTCTGCTATCATGATATATATCCTTTGATAGATCAGCATTAGCATCATCAGAGTTTCAAAAGTCTTTTACAAAGTGAATTGATTTAGCTTCTTTGATAACAAAAGAAAACATTCTGTAACAACAAACTTTCCTTACTTCCTTATCCATCCAAATTGGTCCCAATAATCTTCCCCTTTGGATTTTGTTGTCAACCAAGATTCATAAATCACTGAACTTTGTAGCCTTAAGAAATGGATTACTTATCAATAATTCTAAGCCTATGTGAGCTAACTCATTGTAGGAAATAAGAATTATTAACAGCCAAAACCATGCTGTCCAAAAGCAGTGACTATGAAATCTCATGAGCGTACCTCCTCAGCCTTCTTCAAAACATCTTTCAACAAGAATTATACTTCATCATTCTTCACTTCTTCAACTTTCCTGGAAAACAACATTATTTCCTACAACCACTCCAATAAACAGTTAGAATAGTTCACACACATACATGCTGGATTCACAGCTTACCCACAACATTGTTTCCTACAACCACTCCAACAAACAGTTAGAATAGTTCACACACATACATGCTGGATTCACAGCTTACCCACAACTCCCCCTTTATGCATTCATCTATAAGGATAGATTTATGAAAAAATTCTCCCCCTTGACAACACTATCCAAAGGCAAGATGAGAGTGGGGACAGAAACACATACCTTAACCTTGATGAGAAGGAGGTTGGACACCCATGTTCAACCTCAATTTTGCAAATGGTTCCTTTGGTAACGGTTTTGTGAATATATCAACAAATTGTTCAGATGTAGGAACATAATCCAGCCTCAATTCATTCTTCTCCACCTTCTCTTTGATGAAGTGGTACTTTATATTAATGTGTTTTGAACGAGAATGTTGTACTGGGTTTCTTGTAAGATTGATTGCATTCTAATTATCACAACCCAAGAACAATGGCAGCTTTACTTCAACAAGTAGATCTTACAGCTGAGTCTTCATCCACATTAGTTGAGTTGCATCTTGAGTAGCAGCAACATACTCATCTTCATCTGTGCTAAGAGTTACTGAATTCTGTTTCTTGGTATGCCAACTAACACAACTTTTCCCCAAAAAGAAAACTCCACCAGATGTGGATCTTCGATCATCAACATTTCCTGCCCAATTAGCATCAGAATACCCAAATAGATCAATATTTCCAGAGCCATCATACCTGAATCCAAAATTTGTTATGCCTTTGATATATCTGAGAATTATTTTTCCAGCAATCAAATGTGATTCTTTAGAAGCACTCTAAAATCTTGTACATAAATTGATAGCATAGACGATGTTGGGTCTTGAGGTAGTCAAATACAATAGACTTCTAATCAGCTTTCGAAACTCTTTCTGATAAACTTCCTTGCCTTATCCATCTTTAGACAACTTGATTCCCACTGAAATTGGTGTGGAAACTAGTTTCGAATTTTCCATGCCAAACTTTTTCAGAAGTTCCTTAGCATACTTTTCTTGATACAGAAAAACGTGATTCTTCTTCTGTGAAATTTGTAGCCCAAGAAAGTACTTCATTTCTCAAAGCATGGACATCTCAAATAAATTCTTCATCTCCTCCGAAAATATTTCACATGATCGTTCATCATTTCCAGTAAATATAATATCATCGACATAAACAATAACGATCAGTGAAAACTCCTGACATTCCTTGATGTAGAGATTGCTGTCAACTCTCCCTTTCTTAAAATTCATATTCTTTAAGAAAGTATCTAATTTAAAATACCATGCTCTCGGAGCCTATTTTAGCCCATATAAATCCTTCTTCAACCTGCACACATAAAATTCATCCTTTAAAATAATAAATCCACAAGGTTGATCAATGTAAACTTCCTCTTCAAGGTCACCATTCAAGAATGCGGATTTTACATCCATTTGAAAGATTTTGTAACCTCATTGTGAAACAATAGCAAGAAAGATTCGAATTGTTTCTAATATTTACACCGGAGCAAAGGTTTCATCAAAATCAATGCCTTCAATTTGTGAATACCCTTTCCAAACCAATCTTGCTTTATTTCTTATTACTTTACCTTCTTCATTCATCTTGTTCTGGAAAACTCACTTTGTACCAATAATGTTCTTGTTGTCTGGATTGGGTACAAGTTCCCAAGTATCATTCTTCTCTATCTGATCAAGCTATTTATTCATAGAATGAACCCATTCTGGATGCTCAAATACTTCATTTACATCATTCAGTTCAACTTTTGAATAAAGAGAAGTATGTGATATAGCATTTTTTGTTCTTCTTGTTTGGGCCCTCTGATTTTTATCTCCAATAATGTTTTGAGCCTCCACTTGATTCCTCAACCTAGGATGAGTTGTTTGAACTCCATCCTCATCACTTCAGATCTATGAGTCCTATTTCTCTTCTTGAGTAGGATTAACATAGTCTGAAGCATTATCATAATTGTTAACAAAATCTTCTCTATCCTGCTCGACTTCAACATCAACATATGGCTGCTTTTCTTTCTCAGCATTTTCAACAACTTTTACATCTGAAGAATCAATAATTCTTCCTGTTTCTTTATTGAGGCATCTATATCCTCTTCCTTCTGGAGCATAGCCAAAAAAAATTCCATCATCTCCTCTTTCCTCAAACTTTCCTAGGTTTCCACCTTTCTTCTTTATAATACATGGACTCCCAAAGACTCTCAAGTGTTTCATACTTGGAGTTTTTCCATAGAACATTTCAAATGGAGTCATATCTGAGTTTGGACTATAGAAACATTGGTTCTGAATATACACAACAGTGCTCATGGCTTGCCTCTAATAATAATGAGAAAGACTATGTTCAAGTAACAGAGTTCTCCCAATTTCCACCAGACTTCGATTCTTTCTTTCAACCACCCCATTTTGTTGAGGTGTGTATGGTGAAATGAACTCATGCCGAATTACATGTTTCTCAAGATAACTTTCAAACTCTTCATTCTTATACTCACCACCATTATCAGTTCTCAACTTCTTCACTGAATACTCACATTCCTTCTCTGCTTTCCTTCTAAAACTCTTAAACATTGTCAGAGCATCTGACTTATGTCTCATGTACATAACACAAGTAATGCAAGTAAAGTCATCAATGAAAGTAAGGAATTAATTATCTCCATTTGAAGATTGCTTGCTCATTGGTCCTCATATATCTGAGTGTATGAGTTCCAAGGGTCTTTTTGAGTGAATTTAAACTCTCTTGTGCATAGAATTAGTAACCTTCCCTTCCTCACAAATAGTGCAACACCAATCTCTTTCTCTTGATAAATCAGGCATATCCTGAACACTATATCGCTTTGATAACTTGCACATATTTCTCTGACACATGTGCCGCAGACTTTTATGCCATAATTTATTTTCATCCACCACACTCATGTAACAAGATTTCTGCACATCACCAACTTGGAATAGATTCGCTCTTGTACGTTGGCCTCTTGTAACTATATTTCCATCATTTTCACTTTTCAAAACAAGTCCATATTTTCTGAATATTACTTTGTTTTCCTCATCACAAAGTTGTGACACACTTAACAGTTTATGTTTCAGCCCATCAACATATAGTTTTTTCCTGGATTTCATCTTTTCTTTTCCAATAATGGCCGATCCAACACCTTTGATCCTTATAGATTCATCATTTCCAAATGTCAGTGTTCCTTCTTTGAAGTCTTTCACATTCTTCAGCAACTTTAAGTCTCCTATCATACGAGAGGAACATCTACTATCAAGAATCCATGGATGTTATCCTTTTGTAGCTTTCAAAGCAGTTTTGAAAACAAGAGATTTTTGTTCTTCTTTTTTCCTTCACTTTCTGTTGGGGTTCCTCCAATTTACTAGCCAAGTCAATGTGTTCTGGCCAGACAACCATGCACTCTTTATTTTTAGACTTATCAGGCCTGTCCCTTTTAGCTTTTAAAAACTCTGTCTTTTGAGAATTATTAAGAATCTTTTGTTGCTCTGGTAACACACTAAGGCAGCCCTTGGCAAGATGTCTAGGTCAATCACATCTTTCACAAATAGTTTCCAGTGATTGGAACCTATTATAAAATTTCAAACCAGTCTTCTTAGATATCTTCTGAAATTTATTTGGAGACTTTCTATTTTGAACAGATTGACTCCCCCTCAATCCTTGTATTTAAAAACTTGTGGAATAGTTGTAATGTTGTTGATTAAACCAACACATGTTTTTAGTGTGTACGAATCCACCACAATACCAACAGTAACCATAGAATGAATATTTTCCTTTGAAACTTCTATACTGACTGGAGTTGTGAACATGATTCTCAACAGCCCCCTTAATTGAACTCTGCTGACCATCAACCTTTCTGTTTTCAATCGTAACTTTCTTTTTAAGCTTAGATTTCTGTTCAAACTTATCAGTACCAAAAGTAGTATAAATCTTTCTGGACACAGGATTTTTATGTACTTCTGATTTTTCAGTATTACTTACTTTGGCCACATACATAGCCTTTATAACTTTGTTCCTATTAGAACAAGTTCCATATTTCCTCTCAACTTTTGAAGGTAAATTCTGTGGACCCTTCATTGGTTCATTCTTAATGGAACATTCACCAACTTCAGAGATAGAATGTTTTAAACTGACATTCATTTCTTTAGCTTTGGACAGTTTCTGTTGGAACAGTTCAAACTCTTCTTCTTTTGCTTTCAGCTTTACTTCAAGATGATCATTATGATTCTTTGCATTCTCAAGAGAATTCTTCAGATCATCAATCTCTTTTTCCATCTTGATTTTCCCCTCAGGAAAACCTTGTTGATTGTTTAATGTGGAAATTTCATTTATCAATTTTTTTCCTTATCAAGCCTTCTGATCTTCCACAAACATTCTTTCAACTCTTATTTTAGATGATATTCAAGTTGAGTTTCTTCTTCTTCAGAACTGTTGCTCCCGTAATCTTCATTATTCACTACTGAAATAAAGGTATTCTCTCTAGCTTTCTCAGTAGATGATTTCTCAGATTCAGCTTCTCTATCTTCTTTTTCATCTCTATATAAAAAGTTTCTTCTTTTTGATTTGAAGAATTTTTTATCCTTACCCTTTGAAAAATATTTATCTTTGTCAGGTTATTTCTTCCATGACCTTCTTGGTCATCTATCATCATCATCATTATCTTCTTCATTCTTTTGAGGACAATTACCCGCAAAGTGACCAATCGATCCACACTCAAAACATTTCAAGGGAAGTTTCCCCTTGTATTTCCCTGTACCTCTTTTCACATTTTTAGAAAACAAGGATAAAATTTCATCAAAATTTTTGCATACCTCATCTTCAGAATCAGATTCACCAGTATCATCTTTAATAAGTATCTTCTTTGACTTCTCTCTCTTTGTAGCCTTGAATGACATTTCTCTATCAAATTTTGTTTTTCTCTTCATAGTCTTCTCCCTTCTCATTTCATAAGTAATGAGAGTGCTATGAAAATCATCCAAAGATAATGTTTCAGGGTCTCTGTCTTCTAATGAAGACACTTTAGCATAAAACTTGTCGGGTAGAATTCTAAATATCTTTTCGACAACCATAGAATACTACAATGTTTCACCAAGAAATCTGATTGTACTGACAATGCCATTAATCTGAGTAACGAAGTCCCCAACGGATTCAGATTCTCCCATTTTCAAGTCTTCATACTTTAGCCTCCAGATTTGTAGTTTTTCCTTCTTCACTTTTGTATTTCTTTCATAGATGTTCTTCAACTTATCCCAGATGCCTTTAGCTGTAGCAATACCTTTCACTCTTAAAAATCCACTCTCATAAAGAGATGAGAGTAACACATTTTTAGCTCTTCCATCATTCCCAAGGTTCTTCTTATTGACAGGAGTAAGAGGAACCTTGTCATCAATAACAGGAAATCCATCCGTTGTAGTTTCAAGAACTTCATATCCAAGAGACATAAGATAAGGAATCATTCTTTACTTCCATATGTGATAGTTATTTCCATAAAAAATTAGAATCCCTTTACTGTTCACACAATTTAGATTCTCCATCACAACTTCTCTTCAACCACTTCAGCAAAGAATAAACGAAGGGAACCTATCCATCTGATACCAATTGAAGTTCCCAGTCAGGATCCAAGTATCACTGAGAGGGGGAGGGGGTGAATCAGTGATATCTTTTTACACTTTAAGTTTCCCCTTTTTGAAACAAACTTCACCTTCTGTTAAAGATTTTCTTACCTGATGAACACACACAACCACTACACAAGATTTACAAGGCTCACTACTCAAAAAGAGTAGCTACGTCCTTGGTATGGTATGGAAACAATCCAGTACCACACAATCCACTAAAAAACAATCCTTTGATGTGGAATAGAATGAGTAGGATATACCCTTACACTCGTGTAGCACTTTGAAAACAATCCAATAGTGTGTGTGCTCCCTATTAGCACAAATAGGGTAATACAATGGATCAATGATTCTTAATGAGCTTACACAAATCAAATCTTTCAAAGCAATTCTTCACTTTCCTACCCAGAAGCTGGCAGGAACCCCTGGAGCAAAACAGCTTGCGCGCCCACTTCCACTTGAATGACCTACACTTTCACGCCTACAACTTGCGTGCCTCTTCTTGCGCGCTGCCTACGTGCGCGCTGCCCTTCATACACACTGCCTGCTTGTAGCCTGCATTCCAACTAACACTTGTGTGCCTCCAACTTTCATGTCCCCAACTTTCGTGCCTTCTAACAAACCTCAACTTGCACGCCCAACTCTTTACTTGCATGCTCAGAGCTCAAAGATAATTTTCAAGTTTTGAGCCTCAAAAAATGAGGAGGCTAGTCATCTATTTATAGTCATTTCAGTGACTTGCATGACCTAGACTTGCGCACCAATACTTGCATGCCGCTCCATCACTTGTGCGCCACTTCATCACTTGCGCACCCTTTCATCACTAGCATCACACTTTCTTTCCTTTGTTATATTTTGATATGATGATATTGGAATATGACGTACGTGCAACATGTAATTGCATGCCAATACTTGCACGACACTCTTGACTTGCGCGAAACTTTATAACTTACGTACCACTTTATTTCTTTTGTCACATATTGATTGGATGATATTTGAAATAAGAATTGCACGCCACTTATACTTGCACGCCAATACTTCCACACCAATACTTGCGCACCAAAACTTGCATGCCAAAACTTGCGCGCCACTTTCTTTCCTTTTCCAAAATCACTTCTTTACATTTTCCGATTTCAGGCCTAAAAATTTGGCAAACACTGGAAAATGGTTCCAACTTAAACTGTTCTTTTGTGCCGCCTCCAGATGGTCTCTTCCTTTGTCATTTCTCTCTTCACTACTTCCCATAACCATTCTTCAGATTTCATCACGAACTCTGCTATCATGATATATATCCTTTGATAGATCAGCATTTGCATCGTCAGAGTTTCACAAGTCTTTTACAAAGTGAATTGATTTAGCTTCTTTGACAACAAAAGACAACATTCTGTAGCAAAAAACTTTCCTTACTTCCTTATCCATCCAACTTGGTCCCAACAATGACTAGGATAAATAGAGGTTCCCTCTTAAAGACCCTTCACAAAGAAGCTTAAAGATAATCTTGGAAAGGAAGGGAGAGGTCCAACAAAGGGAAAAAACCCCCCCTATCATTTGACATCGAATATGTTGCCTAAAATTCATTATGCATTGGTAAAAGTCATGGATGTCAACCTTGTAGATGACACCAGAAATGATGAAAACGAAGAGGAGCAAGGAGAGGATGGCTCCATCTGAAACATGGTCCACACTGAGATAAAAAAAGATGGTGTGTGTACTTGTAACCATAGAATCACCCTAAAATTGGGTGCTCTCTTAATCTATCATGTACTGCATACTTAATAAATCTCTAACAATAATAAAGACAAAAAAACATATAATCCACCTCCTTATCTCAATGAGGATGATCTCCCAATGCTTGAAGAATGATTTGATTGGTAGGAGGAATAAATGAAAGAGTTGAGGCGACTCAACACTGAGTTTCTACGAGGTAGCATTACTATAGAATATACTTCCCAACCCTCTTCCCCTTACACTTCCCCTCGTAACCCCACCTCCTACTTCCACCCAATGAGACCTCGAGCTCTCTTATTTGTGACCCTCCTCCCCCAATGCTGCTACCAAACACCGACACCTCACCTCACCACTGATGTTGTTACTAGGATGCCTCCCAACCTCCTCATCCAGCACACCTCCAACGCTATCCCTCAAGGATGTTTTAGATTTTGTACACTGGAGGGTTCTAGAAAAAACCCAAATATGCTATCCCGACTAGGTTTCTACCAAGATTTAGATCCTGTAAGATCTACTATATGCCCTAAAATATAAGGCATTTTGCATTTATCATCTTATATTTTCATTGATATCAAATATCTATGTCAACATTTTTCTCACATTCAATAAATCATATAGAGATTCTCCTCATTGATAATTATCATGTTTATATTTTATTATGCCTCAGATGGTAGTTATTGTCTTCTAATTTAGTCATTCATCTCAATACTTAATGTTTTTCTATATATAGATTCAAATTTTGATAATTTATCCATAAAAACTAGATGGGGGCATCATATAATTCTTTTCTATCTACATTGCATTATTTTTGTGCGTGTGAGAGAGAGAGATTTAAGTGTAGCTATTTTTATTAGGAACCAGATTTTCCTTTTTCTTATGTTTCTACTTAGAAATAAATATAATCTTTACACTTGATTTCACTGATTTAATTATTTATCTAAAATGATTTTTTATTGCTTTCATGTAGAAACCCAATTTTTAGACTTTAAAAAGTCTCTCAGATTCTCTTTCTTTCTTTCATATTTATCTCTGTGCTTAATGATAAACTGTCATAATTTTATTAATTCAATCAAAAAACCTAATGGGTGTTTTAAATGTTAGAGAATTTGGAATTATTACAATGGACTATCTATTCAGATTATAAAATATGAAAATTTCATATTTCACTCTGTAGAAATTATAATTTCTCTAAGTCTTGATGCTAACATAGATTATTTCATTATTACACAAACCTAAATCATGTTTACATAGAGAGATAATAATTTCTACACTAGACAATATTTTTTCTGTGTTGGCAAGGATTTATGACCGCTCATCTAGATTTATCAAACCATATGTGTTTTTTAGAAGTACAATTTGGTTCCTTGAGGCATTTGGTTCATTAATTATAAAAACCATGGATAAGTGATATTTTTTTTATTTAGAAAGTGGGATAGATATCTCAAATATTCTCAATAGATAATATAATGATTAGATGTGTTGAATTCTAATAAGGTTATGTGTAAAGAAAAATATGGATAACTACAAAAAAGTGTGAGAAATATTAATCTATATCAACATTGGAGAGAATATAATAGTATTATATAATAATGAACTCAAGGGATTCATGAAGTGAAGGAGGGTTACCATGACCTGATCAAGAGGTATGTTGAGTGTGTATTCTTGAGAAAATTTAATTTTACTCTTTATTTTCACAATGAACATGAATCATACTGTCTTAGTGTGAATAAGTGATGATTATTTGAAACAACTATGAATATCCTAAATATAATGTTTATGATTTAGATTAAATTATTTTTTGTGTTTTAATTAACTGGTGGTTTTTTCAGATGGCCTAATAGTGGATATTGTTAGAAAAATCCCATGGAATTTTTTGGTTTTTGTTTATTAAAAAAGGATGGAAAGTTACATTTAAATGACTAATTATAAAATTGTAATATTATTATACATTTTTTTGATGAGGTTAAAAGGAATCAAGAGGTGTTTCAATTAATGGAAAACAATCAATATTACGATATATTTTACCATAAGATGATACATTTCTATGTTTTTGAAACAATAGATGCTAAAGGTAAACTATTCATTTTCTACTGGAAAATAATTAATTTAATAATATTATTCAATAGAGATATAAAATACACATAGTTCATGTAATAGTGAGAAGTGGATCTTATAGATTCTATATTAGAAATGGGTAATTCATCAAATATGTGTTTTGATCAAAACATTATTTTATATTGTAGGTAAACATGTGGATACAAGACAAAACTATTTCATGGATGTGAAATTTTGTGAAGGATGATGTTTTTAAATATCAATTTCAGAAAAAATATATTTATTATAGTTCTTCGTATGAAACTGATAATGGATTTGAATATAGAAGATCATGATGGTTAAACTATGATACCCATGTTATGACATGTAGTTCACTATGACATAGTGAATTATAATCAAGGTTTTTAAATTAGGGGATTAAGTGAAAAATATAATATGTGATAATTTTCATCTATGGGTTTTAGGATATGAATGTTAACAAAATAATACACACCATGGTGATAGAAGATCACACCATTATTTTGATGACATGGCTAAAAACTAATAACTCCATATCTCATCAAAGGAGGAATTTTTAATTGATTTAGTAGACGTGTTTGAAAATAAATGTAATATAAATTTAAAAAATTTAACTTATAAAAATTAAAAAGTGATTTTATGATGTATTGGGATGATATAGAGATCCCTTTAAATAAAGACCATGATTAATGATCATGGTGAGTATTTTGAGTGATGAAATCCATGCAATTATATAGATAGATAAATAAGGAATTAAAGTAATGCATTTACATAATTTTCTAGAATAATAAGAAGAAAAATTAGTTCATCAATATGCTTATCTTTTATATATTTTTAATTTAATGTATCTACATGATACACTGATGTAAATATTTTAATTATTATTAATTATACTAATGTTTGAAATATAATATATTCACATGTAATTTTTATTTCACAATAATATGATAGAGATACATGTTGCATCATTTTGAGGGTTATTAAGGGAAAGTGAAAATGATTAAAATTTTGAATGAAAGTTATAAGTGCTTTTGGGGCATTGATAAATTACTATGTATATGATCCTATGAAATATCCCATAATGGGTTATCTAAGTAAAAATTATTAGTCTACAATTCATTATTACTTACATTCATAGTGAGGAATATATAAATATTATAACTAATCAATAAAACAATATTGTAGATGATAGATTAGTTTTTTATAGATGAGTTTTTCCCAAACCATGTATAATTTACCCACATTATTTTTTTAAAAGTTTGAATATATTATCAATAAAAAATAGTGTTTTTTCCATGATTAATTAAACTTATATGAAATACTTAAAGAGGTTTATTTTGAAAAATATGGAATTTATAAGATGAATGTCGAGTTGAAAACAATCTCAAATGAAAGTGATTTTTAGAGAGAACATGGAAGGAAAAATAACTCTATGTTTTTTATTATGATGTTTACATGAAATAACTAAAAAAGAGATATATAAATTGGAATATAAAATTTAATATATATATATATATATAAAAATATATTGTCTAAAATTTATTAATGGCACGCTCCATGGCACACCATTGTGCCATGGCTAGTGCCGAGGACCATTGTTCCATGCAATGCTTGTGCAATTTCCCAGTTGAGATGGCGTGTTGTGGCATGTGCTATGTTGTCCCATTGCATGGTGTGGAGTTTTGAGCACCATTGCACCATCATAATTTTTTGTTTTTGTTTTTTTCATCTTTTTTAATAGTCTAACAAACCACTATTAAAATAATTTATTAAAACACCCTATTGTAAGTAAAGTGATGCACCTACTTCCTCCCCCGAGTATATGTCATGAATTGATCAGGCATCACAGCCAAGCACAAGTTGAATATGTTAATTTTCTATCATTGATAACTATAATTTATATTTTCCAAATCATGATGATTTGGTATTACAAATCTATTTTAATCCTTATTTGTTGAATATTTTAACAATATGTTGGCTGGTTTTATTTATACAAGTCAATTTTTTTGATTATAATGATGTTAGATGAATAATAATACAGAGAAATGAACAATATATTAGAGATTTAGGAATGTCTTCTCTCATAACCACTGTAATTATAATTTATGTTTCAATACTATGTTCTTTTATATTATTTATCTTGTTATCATTTTTTTATTTTATCATAAATTCTACTTTAGGCTACATCATCGAGGAGATGATTGAATTATGCTATGGAGGCTAATTGTATGGAATGCAGTACTAGTACAACAGATTCTATAGTTCATCCTACCCTAATTCATTCACTGAGAGGTCATTTAGTTCAACCTTCCTTCATCCAGCTCCACTCACCATGGGTTCATCGTCTATTTATTCCATCTTAATATTTTCCATACCCACCTTTTCCATACCCCTTTCCTCATACACCCACACATGATGGTAGTTATCAGGCTCCCATCCCTCCTTATTAACCATTCCCACCATCCACTATATAGGGAACTGCTCACTTATATATCCCACTTCTATATCTTTATCCATATCCCTCCTCATTCATATAGGGATATCCATTAGGTTTTCTCCCTCCATCAATATAATTATCACCATTGACTATATAGAGTACTTCTACTATAGATTCCCCACCTACCACAGAAGCTACACCCCCTCCTCTAGATACAACACTTCAGGGGTCAATAGATCCCCCATCTATTGGTTTCTGTTTGAACATTACTAATAGTGATTAATGATAAATTCATACATATTATTTTCCTTTACTAATTATTTTTCACGAAAAGATATATCCTCCACTAGATGACGAGGCCACACAAATACACAAGATTTCTGAAATCGACACATGAAAATCATGGTCCAATACAACAAGGAAAGTTCTATAATTAGAAAACATGGTAAGTAATGAAAAAGTTTCATGGTAAAATTTTTTAAAAACAAAAATATCATTCCAGTTCAACCAATTAGTTCAAGGGAAGTTAGAGAAAAAAAAATAAAGAACACTACTTGGTTATAGATTTGGGTAAGTAATAACTTTTATATATATTAATTTATAATATTTTATTAACAAATATTTTTTCCAATGCATCTTCAGTATAATTTTCCCGATGGAAAAATGCAAAGGACACAAGGTTAATGGAATTAGGAGATATGGGGTGAGCGTACAAGAATTACTTGTATGTTGTATAGAAATAGAGAGTTGATATAGAGCTTAAAGAAATATCGATCATTCATGATTTCCTAATATCACAATACAAAGATATGACTGACTATTGAAAGATCCCAGATTTTAAGTTATTAGTTAAATTTATATATGTGATCATTTATTTATTTGAAAATTATTTTTAAAGTATAAATTAATTATTTTATTTATGATAATGTAATTATATAATTTCTTATTTATAGTAAAAATAAGATAGAATTAAAAGAAATAATAGTGTAATGAAATACATTCATACTCTTGAAAAAACTTCACTACCATATCATGATCAAGCATAGGTAATATATTTTATTCTACCCTCACCATTAATCTTTTCCTTTGATTTTCAGGAATGCTTTATCTCCCTTAAAATTGATATGAATCATTTAATAAGTAAAATAAATAGACATGGGAAAATTGCATTGTTCTTAGTGACTATAACATAGGAATACATTGATGATGCCAACCATATTCTGGAAAATTTCATTTGGATTTCTGATAATAGAATTCACATTTATAAGAAAGGGTGTTTAGAGACCAAAAAATGTGGGTGATCCTACCACTAAAAGAAATAAAAAAACTCTTGGAGTCAATCCTAGATGACATCTATGACCATATTTTTGATGACCCACCAAAAAAAATATAGAAGAATCCTAAAAAAGTGGGTCCTAGTGAATTTCATCTCATTGATATAATTGTTGAATAAATCGATATTCCCATCATTGATAATTTTTTTTTCAGAAAAAGTAATTTAATATCGAGGGTTGTTTTCCTTGCTCCACCTTGTTTTGTAGAAGAAGGAAAAATATAGATGGTACTTTAAGTAAATAGAGACACCTATGAGACGAGTGTGAGTATATTTAAATTTATTTTATTTTGAGAGAATTTAATTCTTTAAATTATTTTATCATTTTAATTTATGTTATATATCACTCAACGGATTGATTTGGAGTCATTAACATAAAAAGAACCCGACAATTTGGGCCCGAATGATCATCTGTATTAGGTATTAGGAAATGAGCATCATGGCAGAGTGTGTTGTCGACCTGGGAAGAAGATTATACCTTATAGATACTATTCTTTTGATAATTTTTCTTTGAGTACTGGTTATGGTATGGTTATAGTGGAACAAATGAACACCACAATCAAACAAGAAACTCAAGAAGCATCTCAAGAAGAAGATTAAAAATTAGAAGAATAGTCTCAACATCGAAATATGATAAATGAACATATAATGAAAGCTATGTATGGTCTTTCTTCTACACTTCCACTAGAAGAAACTATAGTGGTTGATGCCTGTTTAATGTCGATGTATTCTATTTATGTAGATTCCTCTACTGTAACATATCATAATTTCTGTGTATTTTTTTATTTATATTGAATTATTTCGAGACTACGAAATTCAATGACATGTGGTTTCGAGGATAGGAGAGCCCAAAACGGGTTTTTGAACTTTTTTTAAGGTACGTTTATTAAACATGCGAGCGGGATTTTATATCTTTTGAACTGGTGCTCAAATTAAAAATTCAAGGTCATATTTGATTTTAGAATGCTGAGATTTGCCTATAAATGTCTTAAATTCATCCGGCAAGGGCCGGGCAGAAAAGTTTTTTTTGGAATTTTCGAGAAAAAATAATAAAATAATTTAAATGAATTATTTTATTTTCTTTCTCACTTTTGAGTGGCCGAAAACGATGCTATGAGGCATCGATGAGGCGGTGACGATGCGCATTGATGAGGCTCATTAATGGATTGTTAACTCGCAACATAAATATTCTTTAATGACGCGTAATAGTGATGTTGTTTCTTAAATAAAACAATATAATGACGTGACAATGTATCATAATGGAAATGCTGCGATGTGCTCCTATTTATAGTTCAGTGCACTAGGGGAATAAGGGTTAAAAATTTGGAGGATTCTTTGGAGAGACTATAATGTACTTCCACCCCAGCAAAGAATTCCGAACAGTGGTGGGACTTCATTATTTTTGACACCTTTCGAAGATCGGAGCCAGGAAGTGACGTCGACATCTTAATCCCTCAAGGACGAATGCCGTGACATTAGACGTCATAAGAGGTATGATTTTTTGTTTTGATGTTCTTCACTATATTTTCCTAAAAACAAAAAACACATATCAACCCATGAATAGGTTGATCTACGATTTGTGCGTTATGCAGGAGGGTTATTTATTCTTGGGGTTTTATTTATTTGGGTCCAAATCTCGGCATGGAATGATTGAACAGAAACTCCCCAAACCTCCCCTATCTTTAAACCTCTAACTCGGAGGCCCCAGGACATCAAAAATAAGGCCCGAGCACCTATTCATGTGAGTTCTTGGTGGTCATACCATCGAAATGACGAAAAGACAGGTTTGGGATCCTCGTGATGAAGAGGGTGATCCCTGGAGGCCACAGACGCTGACAGCTCGAAGAACGGACCACCGGAGCGTGTCCGGTGGCCCGATAAATTCCTTGTCACCGCACTAGCCACGTGAAGGTGGCAGTCCACACCGGTGGGCCACGTTGATCGGGAATCCACAGATCTTCACCTACGACAACACGTTAGAGGACGTGACACCAGGAAGGGCACCGCGTGGAGGGACGTCCTGCGTCCAGGACGTTTGGATGGCTGGCGAAGCCGCGGTCCATCGACCGTAGATGGTGGAAGGGACTCGTTACCATGGTCCCAAGGGGAGCTAGGTGCGGTATCCAGTCTGCATCTTGGCTGTTCGGCACCACCGGCCGCACCGCGCAGCCGGTCCCGCTACCCAGTAGGCCGAACCCAAGCCTAGCGGGCCAGACCGTGCCAGAATGTTGGACCTGCACCGATAGGCTGGACCTGCACCCATAAGGCTAAGCCCGCACTGACAGGATAGACCCGTTCCCCCTTCGGGCTGGGCCAGACTAGACCAGGTCGCCGGGCGACTCGGCGGGCTAGATCCTCGGCCAACCAGGCTAGGTCCAGTGAGGCCTATTGGTCTTGGCCCACTAGCCAGGCCTGACCGGACCGACCTCAACCTGCACTATGTCGGGTCAAGTCCATCTTAACGAACCAAGGTATGTGGGACCCACAGTCCGGGTTGGTTGGGTCAGTCTGACCGGGTCAGACCGGGCCCTGTTGCAACTGGTCTATTGGTTACTAAAATGCCCGTATCTTGCAAACCGCACGTCTGATTAACAAGAGTTTTGTGGTGTTGGGACCCTCTCGATGAGGTGGATATTTTGGAATGATCCATAGTGACTCTAGTGGAAGTTTAGGTGTAATGAAGGGATTGAGGAGTGGTTCTCCCAAGCATGATATGTATAGAACCCTGTGACTGGATGAGACCTAGAAACTGCTTAATTTTCGACCAGTAGAAATTACTGCTCTATGACTTTTTAGGCCTGCGGTGGGAAGAAATTATCTGTGAATTTGCAGGCCTATGGTATGTGATGAGGAGAAGTACCTCAGTTGGCGATGACTAGTGGGAATCACCTCTCTGTGACTTTTCAGGCCCACAATATGTGATGGGGAGGTGTACCTACGTAGTCCAAGGTTAGTGGGAACCACTTATTTGTGACTTGGAAGGCCCACTATACTTTATAGAGGAGGAGTTCTCCTGTAGATGAGGTGTTCGATGATGTGAATGATGATGCTACTATTACTACCCTAGAATATACCTGGTGTGAGTTGTCTTGTGTTTCATTATTTACTTTGAGGAATTGATGTGTGGTCTTTCCTTTTTGTTTTGGGGTCCCTACTGAGTACTATGTTACTCACCCTTGAACGAGCTTCGCCCGTACATGTTGTGTCTGGTGCATAAGACCGACATTTCGACAGGGGTGCTTAGGGAGATGGGACTGACGGACACTATGAAGGTGGAATTAGTGGCCTAGGACCAAGCGGGGCCCGGTAGGACTGGGAAGACATGACATGCTACTTTGGCTTCCACTAGCTTCACTACTCTCACGATCAGATGTGGTTTTCTATGGATGGCCATCAGAGTTTCCTTTTTTGTACTTTCTATTTTCAGTTCTTTGTTGGGTTTGTATTCTTGCCCACTTACTTTCAGTTGTACTTTCACTTAGCCTTGTTTTAGTGGTACTTGTTTCCCCCTTTAAATGTGTTAGGATATGGTTGGGTGTGTGTGTGCGTATAGGTACTCAGGAAAATGCCTGCAACTTGAAGGTTGATGCCTTCAGTGCTAGTCGCCAACCCCTGGCCTTAGGGAGGCGGGTTTGGGATAGTCACGACATGGGCCTTAGGGGACAGGTTGTGAGAAAGTGGTATCAGAGAGCGGTAGGTTCCCCCTCAAAGACTGAGAGTTTGTGTTTTGTTTGTGGAAATAATGTTAAGTGTTGCGAGTCTAACATTCAGATTTAAGGAGTCCAGTGTTGGTGCGGCGGCCCACGTATCCATACACCAGGACCTTGAATTCTGCTTTTCGGCTCAATACATGAAAACATTGGTTGCATAAGTGTCTACTTATGTTATTTTGAATAAATGTAAGCTCACTAGGTATAAATTTTTTACCGTGGTACATCTTGACCTATCTCGGGATGCCTCCAGGTGGACGACTAGTCAGGATCCTGATATGAGGTCATGAGGATAGCCCGCCCAGCGACGAGGTGTCCATTCAAGGACTAGTGCTTGAGATAGTCCCACCAGGAGGTGCAATAGTGCTACCACCACCCGATGATTAGACTCTACTACCGGCAGTTCCGGTAGAGGACGTTCGTAGGTTCAGTGCCCTACATGAGTTTCAGAGATAGAGACCTCCCAGGTTTAGGGGAGAGATGGATCATCAGGTCGCTAAGGACTGGATGGAGGCTGTGACATGGGTCTTCCGCTTAGTGAGGACACCATCTAAACAGGTGTCTATCTTGGAAACGAGCCGTCTATAGGGCTCAGTAGAGAGATGGTGGAGTTTGACTATCCAGACTCACGATGAGGTGACCCTCACTTAGGTTGACTTTGAGAGGCTTTTCCAGGAGGAGTTTTCCCCTACGACCTTGCACTTTGTGTGCATCCAGGAGCTTCTTATCCTATAGTAGGAAAGCATGACAGTGGTCGAGTACTCAGAAAGGTTCACAGAGCTTTCCCGCTACTCCACATATATGGTGTGATACCCCTTATTCAGGGATTGAACCTTTGAGTAGGGACTCAGGTGGGAGATCGGGGATTAAGTGGTGTCTCTCAATATCCCTACCCAGGACGGGGTGCTAGAGAAAGCCCTTCAGATGGAGATCTTCTTGGCAGATTAGGTGCCGAGAGCTAGGTCTTCCAGCAGACCCCAGGCGTCAGAGACTTCAGTAGGAAACAGATAGTAAACGTGTGGGCCCAAGTGGGCCAGGTCTTTCAAAGGCTGACCCCAAGACTTAGGGTCAACAGTGTGAGGCTCCTAGGCCATAGGGAGTCATCTGGGGGCTAGGATTTTCTATTCATATGGTGGGTAGAGACACATGGTAGGTGACTGCCTGACCCGCCAAACAGATGACCATTAAACGGTCGAGGTGCCGCCGAGACAGCGACAGCGGTTCGAGCGAGGAGGTCCATAGGATATAGGACATGGAAGGGGAGTTGGCCGAGTAGCAGGTGGTGGGAGATATTTTGAGGTGTTACTGCCACCGCTCCTAGGTAGTCCACCTCGACCTCAAGGAGCAGGCGGATAGGGGCGAGATCAGCTTCAGGAAATAGAGGATTATGACCACGATGCTCCAGATATGATTTGAGGTATGATCTGTCTCTTATCCACCATAGATGTAGTACTTATAGACACATGTGATAGCCAATCCTTCTTTTCCACGACTCTTGTTCGGAGCTTTGATGTAACGCCCCGACCCCAGCTACCCAGAGTTGGTGCATTACTTCGTAACATTGGCATGATCACAAAAGATCAAGTCTCGAAAGACCGATTAGTTTAGTAGCCTTGGAAACACTAGATACATTCGTAAACGTTACATTACATCATAAAGTGAAAAACTACAATAACAAAGTCTCCATAGTCCACACTCATATCCTCTTCTCACAATCCCTGCAGGTCATTCATAAAATACTTCTTCACATCCTGGAAAAAAATTAAAACATTGAAAGGGGTGAGCTCAGATGCTCAGTAAGGTTAACAATATAGCGGAAGCTTTCATAAATAAACATTAACATTTAAGGAAATGTATAACTAAAACAAAAGCCTTTTAAACTTGAACTTCAACATAATATGGAAAAAGTAAAATGAGATAATGCCATTTACTTCTTCACATGGATATTCTACTGGTCGAATAATCACATGCAATATCAATAACCACTTTCATAATGATGGAATGCATAATGCCAGACTATCATAACCACGTAGTCAAGGCCTCGTGCCAAGACCACAAATAAGATTTTGTCAAGGCCTCGTGCCAAGACACTAGTTTGTCTCATGAGACCTGCCGATGCATCGAGGAGCTATAGCGGGCTCCACCCGTCACTTATTAAGTCCAACGCATTCCTCATATGAATAGGTTTAAACATATCATAAACCATAACATAATCGTATCACATAAAACATGAATAAAGGAAACATAACATTTCCACATTTCAATCATAAGATATCAATACAAGACATTGATATAAAAAAACACTTTCAAACCCATTTTCAATACCAAAATAAAAGAAAGTTAAAACTTTGTATTTGTTTTTCATTAAAAAAAAGTGATGGCTTTTAGAGGAAGCCTAAACTCAAATAATGGTCACGGCGGCGGAGAAGACATTGTCGCCACATATGTACGGAAAGTAAAACATTCCCTTTTTGTCGTTTAGTAAAACGCTTCGTATAAAAAAGATACCTTTTGAATATACGTAAAAGTCAAAGGGGTTTATACACCGTATAAAAGAAAGTTGTGTATAAAATAAAATATTCCTCAATGAAAGGAGATTGAGACGAAGTCCCATACAAAGATCATTTTTAAAATAAAATAGATATACTATGTGTATTCACTATAAGTACACATAAATAAAGTACAAATACAAGATATGACATAATAATATAATGACATAATTTGAAAGTAGGAGATTAACCCAAAGAATGGAAATTGGGTTAAGAAATTCCCTTACCTCGTGTCTGACTTGACTCAACCATTCTTTAACCTCCTGAATAATAAACTAGAGTTAATATATTCCTTATTAAGAACCATTTTTAATTTCATTATCCTTTTTATATCACTTATTACAATGTTATGAACATTATGTAATTATTTAAGTTAATAACTGTCGTTTTGTCGATCCTTGGTAACCTGAGTCAACAATAAACTTCTTATAATTACAAGTTGTTCATGTGGTAGAATATCCATTATATCCAGAATTATATTCATGATTTAGATGTCATATATATCTTATATATCCAGTATATACATTCATTTATAATATTACGTAACATTTAGAGGTAAGAAATGAAATGCACCGTTCATGGAGACGGTAAGCCGTACGTACGCATGAACGCTACTTTCATTTCTATTTTGTATTTAATGTAATGAAATCATAATTATATAAAGGTATAATATAGTTCCAGTATAATATCATATATAATATCATTTAATCCATCCTCTATACATCCCACATATGGCATTAACGATTCACATCACTTTGAGGGGGCGGTAGTCCGCACTTCCTAAAATGAAATTATCGCGTTTTACCCATAATGGAAATCATAAAGTATGCCATAAATGAGAAATACAGAAGCATAAGTAAAACATAAACATAATATATATCATATATAAAAATAGTTACATCTTAATGGCCACCTTTGAAGGTGTTATATGAGTGTTGAACAATCATCATTTCGTGAGGCAGAAATTCGCCATCCACAGAAACCGTATGTTCTTTAACCATTAGATGTAGGTGTGTGTAAGTGTAGCTAGAATCCTTCTTATAACAACATCCTAGTATATTGAGGATACTGGTGTTGTTACAAAAGAAATGAATAAAAAGAGTTTAGGGGGTTGGAGAAGAAAAATAAAACAAAACAACATTAGAGAAGACATTACCTCAAAATCGGGTAACTCTTTTTGATTTGAGCCAAAGGCTTCCTTGAGAAGAGTTATTCCCAAAGTGAGGCTTCTAGGAGTAAGATAGGGAAGTTGGTAGAGTATTTGGGCAGAGGTTGGCTGAGCCAAATGGCTTGAAGGTGTGAATAAGGTGGGAGAGGTGGGGGCCTTTTATAAGTGGAGAGGAGGGGCTCTTTTGGAAAGATTGAAATGTTACATTATTACACAATGCTTTTCAGATTCTAAAGGTCCCACACTTATATAATTCGAGGCTAAGGTGATAAGGGTTCTAAATCCACTCATCCAATTGGTTTTGGCCATGTGTAGGTTTTATATTTTTCATTATCTTTCCATTTTATTTAAATCATCAAATAATGATGTCATCGCTGCATCATTATTATGTCATATATAATTTAATTTATTTAATGTCTAAAAATTATAAAAAAATACTATGATGTAGGAAATCTTTTTATATTTCCAATTAATATTTATAATAAAAATTTGGACTTGTATAACCCCACTCAAAAATTATTTTAGTAAAAAAATTTATGTTAGTGTCATTTTCACTTTAACATTAAATAAAAATATATTAATGTCATTTTCCAACTAAAGTGGCTCCATGGGGTCCCCAATTTGGCCCATGGCTTGTCTTGGTCGGCCATGACTCACCCAATAGGTGTAGGACAAGTGTCATGGTGTTTTCACATTCTTATAATACCATTTTTACCTTAAACTACACTAATTACCTCTAATCGCGATTAATGAAAAAAAGTTACTATTCACCAAAAAATTATTTTAATCTCATTGAACCACATTTTACTTCTTAATGACAACCATGTATGTCGGATTTTCAAAATTCAATACACATTAGTGGTAAACTTTCATTTAACTGAAAAATCAGTTTGCTTGATTACCACTTAGTGGTTTCACTATTCATCAAAAATTGAAGTTTTTCAGAAAATTACCAAAAATTCACCCTAAGATATATTTGATATTCCGAATTCAAAAATGAAGTCCATTTTAAAAAATTCAAAACATATAAGTCAAATTAATTAATTTAATAATTAATTCCGGCTGTCATGACAAATAGCGTGTTTTTGTGAAACAATAAGTATCAAAAGATTGACACTAGTTTAAGTCCGATTTCAAAGTAAAATTAATTCCAATGACCACTATTGGATTTAATGGTAAAAATATTTTCTAATTTCACTTTAAAACCAATTCAAAAGGTAATCTAATCATATAAATAAATTATATTAAAAAGAGGTTTTGAATTAAAATACAACATATTACACTATTCATAAAAAAATGAACTTTATCAGAAAGGTACCAAAAAATTACACAAAGTAAATTTTGATGTCCCGATTCTAAAGAAGAGTTATATTTGGTCCAAAATAAAGTATAAGAGTGATCAAAACTATATTTAATGACAGTTCACCATTAAAAGGTGATAAGTGAACCTTTAGTGAAAATTAGAGTATATATGCCCTAAAATTGAACTCTTTCCGTATTTTAAGCCTTTATCTTTTATTGGGTAAATGTAAAAACATTTAAAAACATATCTAATCATATTTTAGTTAATTCTATCCATTCCCGCCAATACAACGGCTACTTGTTAACTAACATTTAAAATAATATTATTTTACTACTAGTGTGCTACGTAAGTTTCAAAGAAACTCATCGTTGCGTATCAGGTACGCTATCGAACATAGAAACCCCTTTAAAATAAAATTAATATTTAATTCGTAAATATTAATAAATATGAAAATTCTTTATTCTTTATTTACCTGGGATGTTACATTCTCCCCTCCTTCAATAAATTGCGTCCTCGCAATTTGAAATTTTTCTTGGAAAATAAAAGGTTGAAAATAGAAAATACCTTTGTGGAAAACCCACATTGGAAATAAGGTTTATAGAATTTAGTCTTAATAAGAGGGAAAGGGAAATGAAAAAGTCACCACCCAATTATGATCTCTATTAGGAGAACATTGGTGGCAATTAAAGACATATAATTGGAGGAAAAACGTAAATATTTGTAGGGAGTGATTGAGGTCATCAATCACAATCAACTGTCAAATTGAGGGCCTCAAAGCCTTCAATCTATGTTGATTTAAAATATCATCAGTTCAACAAGACATAAGGTATTAGGATAACACATTTTTTGTTTTAATATCCCTTTACTAAAGTTTAAGAATTAATTTATTCATTTAATAAGAGATAGGTATATATATATTTATGCTTGACAATTAGAGTTTCAACCTTCAACTCATCTTTCACTCAAAAAGATAATAGAACTCAAAAATATTATACTTAAACTAATTGTATATGGTTACAAATGTTAACACATACCATTTAGATTAGTAAAATTATTTTTTATTCACCAGGGACTTCCTGTAGGCTAGTGGTAGGAAATAAAGTCCTGTCGCACTATGATTGTGGGTTCGATTCCTGCAGCTTTGTCCGACGCGACGGGTTATGCCCCACCCTGCAGGTTGTCCTTTTCCTAAAACCATAGTATCATAATATTCCAAAAATAATATTCATAAAATTTTTAACCTTAAACAATACTATCCAAAGATCAACTTAATCCACTCCAACCTTTATAGTTATCCAAAATACCTCCATCCAGACTTTCTCTAAAAGGTCTCTAAATTCCAAAATCAATTGTAACATCAGATTCCCCAAACAAAGAAAAGTTTCTCTTATTGTCACATACTAAAAATATGATTACCTTAATCATATTAAAACCTTACTGAAATCAACAAGTACTGCAGTACAATCCATATATATATATCACATTATTCTTATAACCAGAATATAATCCTTGAGTCCAAAAGCACCAATACATTAATTATTCCGCTTCAACTGTAGTCACAGCATAAGATTGGCCTTGATCCCTTGGCCTTTTCTGAGGTAAATTTCCTTGATGCTTAGGAAATTCATTTGCATAATGCCCCATTTCCCTACAATTGTAGCATTCAACTTTGACAGCCTCTTTCTTTCCCTTGCAATCACGAGCCTGGTGACCCTTTTCTCCACATTTATAACAAACTCCCATTCATTTTAGGCATGTACCAGGGTGATTCTTCCCACAATTATCACATAATGGAAAATCCTTCTTTCCCCTTTTACCTTTATCTGTCTCTTGTTCCACTGTTCTCTTATTCTCTTGCTTTACTTTGTTGTCATAAGACTTAGAGAATTCCTTTTCTGTCTTGATAGCACACGAGACAATATCTTCGTATGATGAGAAGGATTGTGATACTAAATCTCGACGGAGAAATGGTTTTAACCCATCAAAGAAACGATCAATCTTACTCCTTGGGTTACGTATATAATCAGCAGCATGCCTCGCTAACCTTGTAAAGTTAGCCTCATACTTTGCGACATTCTCATCCTCCTTCTGCCTCAAACTCAGAAATTGCCTTTCCATATCTGCTCGATGGTCACGAGGAAAATATTTTTCTAAAAACAGATCTTTGAACTCCCTCCATTCCATATTCGATACGTCATCATCTTCCTTTGTGTTTTGAATAAGCGACCACCACTGATCGGCATCTCCAGTGAGGCGGTAAACTGCCATGACAACCTTCTCCCTTTCACTACTCCCCAAGGCATGGAATATTTTCTCTAAGGAATTTATCCATTGCTCAGCTACTATAGGATTTGTACTCCCATTGAAGGTTGGTGGTTGTTGCCTCATGAAACGGTCTATCATTGATCCTCCACATTGCGGATCAGGGTGCTCCATACGAGTAAGGTTATTATTCATAACCTGAGTGAGTTGTCCCAGTATGGTAATAAGTTGATCAGCACCAGTTGTATCTCCAGATCCACAATAATTATCTTGAGCAGGAGGGCAATCCCTACAAGGAGTTCGTGCATTGATACGGTTTCCATTCCTTCCACTAGGCGCCATTTCTAAACAATGTCATAAACTAGATTAGTTTATGAATCAAAATACATAATTCCATACTTGTTAAACACTTTACATAAATTGAACTATTTATGGATATAATCCATAATCATAAAAAGAAATGTTTTCTTTGAGGAAGTATATACTCATAACCCTTCATAGTGGTTTGTAAATAAAATGAGAATTATCCTAAGCATATCCCCCGGGAGTGTCGTAACCAAGAGTGCAGCAAGGCCCGTTGTCGTGCACCAGTTCCCGTTCGAGTCTAGCTCAAAGCGGTGTTTTCGGGTTTTACCCCTAGGTACATCTATGCCGGATCCGCCTCTACCTGCTCGTATCCAGACAGGGATGTATTGCTCGGAAAACTCACAAAATCTCTACAATAACAAAATTCTAGGAAGTTCTTCTATACTAATCCTCAAAGTCTATCTTTGGGCTATGTGCTCTAATCAGAGTTTATCTAAATCTAGCTTCCAAGGTTAGTACTAAACTGCCTCTGATACCAACTGTAACGCCCCGACCCCAGCTACCCAGAGTCGGTGCATTACTTCGTAACATTGGCATGATCACAAAAGATCAAGTCTCGAAAGACCGATTAGTTTAGTAGCCTTGGAAACACTAGATACATTCGTAAACGTTACATTACATCATAAAGTGAAAAAATACAATAACAAAGTCTCCATAGTCCACACTCATATCCTCTTCTCACAATCCCTGCAGGTCATTCATAAAATACTTCTTCACATCCTGGAAAAAAATTAAAACATTGAAAGGGGTGAGCTCAGATGCTCAGTAAGGTTAACAATATAGCGGAAGCTTTCATAAATAAACATTAACATTTAAGGCAATGTATAACTAAAACAAAAGCCTTTTAAACTTGAACTTAAACATAATATGGCAAAAGTAAAATGAGATAATGTCATTTACTTCTTCACATGGATATTCTACTGGTCGAATAATCACATGAAATATCAATAACCACTTTCATAATGATGGAATGCATAATGCCAGACTATCATAACCACGTAGTCAAGGCCTCGTGCCAAGACCACAAATAAGATTTTGTCAAGGCCTCGTGCCAAGACACTAGTTTGTCTCATGAGACCTGCCGATGCATCGAGGAGCTATAGCGGGCTCCACCCGTCACTTATTAAGTCCAATGCATTCCTCATATGAATAGGTTTAAACATATCATAAACCATAACATAATCGTATCACATAAAACATGAATAAATGAAACATAACATTTCCACATTTCAATCATAAGATATCAATACAACACATTGATATAAAAAAACACTTTCAAACCCATTTTCAATACCAAAATAAAAGAAAGTTAAAACTTTGTATTTATTTTTCATTAAAAAAAAGTGATGGCTTTTAGAGGAAGCCTAAACTCAAATAATGGTCACGGCGGCGGAGAAGACATTGTCGCCACATATGTACGGAAAGTAAAACATTCCCTTTTTGTCATTTAGTAAAACGCTTCGTATAAAAAAGATACCTTTTGAATATACGTAAAAGTCAAAGGGGTTTATACACCGTATAAAAGAAAGTTGTGTATAAAATAAAATATTCCTCAATGAAAGGAGATTGAGACGAAGTCCCATACAAAGATCATTTTTAAAATAAAATAGATATACTATGTGTATTCACTATAAGTACACATAAATAAAGTACAAATACAAGATATGACATAATAATATAATGACATAATTTGAAAGTAGGAGATTAACCCAAAGAATGGAAATTGGGTTAAGAAATTCCCTTACCTCGTGTCTGACTTGACTCAACCGTTCTTTAACCTCATGAATAATAAACTAGAGTTAATATATACCTTATTAAGAACCATTTTTAATTTCATTATCCTTTTTATATCACTTATTACAATGTTATGAACATTATGTAATTATTTAAGTTAATAACTGTCATTTTGTCGATCCTTGGTAACTTGAGTCAACAATAAACTTCTTATAATTACAAGTTGTTCATGTGGTAGAATATCCATTATATCCAGAATTATATTCATGATTTAGATGTCATATATATCTTATATATCCAGTATATACATTCATTTATAATATTACGTAACATTTAGAGGTAAGAAATGAAATGCACCGTTCATGGAGATGGTAAGCCGTACGTACGCATGAACGCTACTTTCATTTCTATTTCATATTTAATGTAATGAAATCATAATTATATAAAGGTATAATATAGTTCCAGTATAATATCATATATAATATCATTTACTCCATCCTCTATACATCCCACATATGGCATTAACGATTCACATCACTTTGAGGGGGCGGTAGTCCGCACTTCCTAAAATGAAATTATCGCGTTTTACCCATAATGGAAATCATAAAGTATGCCATAAATGAGAAATAAAGAAGCATAAGTAAAACATAAACATAATATATATCATATATAAAAATATTGACATCTTAATGGCCACCTTTGAAGGTGTTATATGAGTGTTGAACAATCATCGTTTCGTGAGGCAGAAATTCGCCATCCACAGAAACCATATGTTCTTTAACCATTAGATGTAGGTGTGTGTAAGTGTAGCTCGAATCCTTCTTATAACAACATCCTAGTATATTGAGTATACTGGTGTTGTTACAAAAGAAATGAATAAAAAGAGTTTAGGGGGTTGGAGAAGAAAAATAAAACAAAACAACATTAGAGAAGACATTACCTCAAAATCGGGTAACTCTTTTTGATTTGAGCCAAAGGCTTCCTTGAGAAGAGTTCTTCCCAAAGTGAGGCTTCTAGGAGTAAGAGAGGGAAGTTGGGAGAGTATTTGGGCAGAGGTTGGCCGAGCCAAATGGCTTGAAGGTGTGAATAATGTGGGAGAGGTGGGGGCCTTTTATAAGTGGAGAGGAGGGGCTCTTTTGGAAAGATTGAAATGTTACATTATTACACAATGCTTTTCGGATTCTAAAGGTCCCACACTTATATAATTCGAGGATAAGGTGATAAGGGTTCGAAATCCACTCATCCAATTGGTTTTGGCCATGTGTAGGTTTTATATTTTTCATTATCTTTCCATTTTATTTAAATCATCAAATAATGATGTCATCGCTGCATCATTATTATGTCATATATAATTTAATTTATTTAATGTCTAAAAATTATAAAAAAAATACTATGATGTAGGAAATCTTTTTAGCTTTCCAATTACTATTTATAATCAAAATGTGGACTTGTATAACCCCACTCAAAAATTATTTTAGTAAAACAATTTATGTTAGTGTCATTTTCACTTTAACATTAAATAAAAATATATTAATGTCATTTTCCAACTAAAGTGGCTCCATGGGGTCCCCAATTTGGTCCATGGCTTGTCTTGGTCGGCCATGACTCACCCAATAGGTGTAGGACAAGTTTCATGGTGTTTTCACATTCTTATAATACCATTTTTACCTTAAACTACACTAATTACCTCTAATCGCGATTAATGAAAAAAAGTTACTATTCACCAAAAAATTATTTTAATCTCATCGAACCACATTTTACTTCTTAATGATAACCATGTATGTCAGATTTTCAAAATTCAATACACATTAGTGGTAAACTTTCATTTAACTGAAATATCAGTTTGCTTGATTACCACTTAGTGGTTTCACTATTCATCAAAAATTGAAGTTTTTCAGAAAATTACCAAAAATTCACCCTAAGCTATATTTGATATTCCGAATTAAAAAATGAAGTCCATTTTACAAAATTCAAAACATATAAGTCAAATTAATTAATTTAATAATTAATTCCCGCTGTCATGACAAATAGCGTGTTTTTGTGAAACAATAAGTATCAAAAGATTGACACTAGTTTAAGTCCGATTTCAAAGTAAAATTAATTCCAACGACCACTATTGGATTTAATGGTAAAAATATTTTCTAATTTCACTTTAAAACCAATTCAAAAGGTAATCTAATCATATAAATAAATTATATTAAAAAGAGGTTTTGAATTAAAATACAACATATTACACTATTCATAAAAAAATGAACTTTATCAGAAAGGTACCAAAAATTTACACAAAGTAAATTTTGATGTCCCGATTCTAAAGAAGAGTTATATTTGGTCCAAAATAAAGTATAAGAGTGATCAAAACTATATTTAATGACGGTTCACCATTAAAAGGTGATAAGTGAACCTTTAGTGAAAATTAGAGTATATATGCCCTAAAATTGAACTCTTTCCGTATTTTAAGCCTTTATCTTTTATTGGGTAAATGTAAAAACATTTAAAAAAATATCTAATCATATTTTAGTTAATTCTATCCATTCCCGCCAATACAACGGCTACTTGTTAACTAACATTTAAAATAATATTATTTTACTACTAGTGTGCTACGTAAGTTTCAAAGAAACTCATCGTTGCGTATCGGGTACACTATCGAACATAGCAACCCCTTTAAAATAAAATTAATATTTAATTCGTAAATATTAATAAATATGAAAATTATTTATTCTTTATTTACTTGGGATGTTACATTTGATATTTCGGTAGAGCCGTTGACTTGATCCTTACAGCTAAAGACTCCTATGGGAGGGGATTCAATGATTACACACTGGTGCTGGCAGTGTGAGCTTACTTTAGGATGTGAGAGCTTCAGCTGTGTTTTTCTAGTAGCAGCATCAATACCTTACAACGTCATCTTGGGTATGGACTGGTTATCTACAGTCCATTCTTAGATCTACTATTTTAGGTGTACAGTGTGGTGTGTTCATGGATATGGGACCAGGTTTTCCTTCATCGGTGGGAAGGAAAATTTTGCAGCGCAGGACATACTCTCTCAGAGGGGGGTGCAGCCGATCACTCACCAGTTGGCTAGCCTCACCCTTAGTGCAGTGGAGGAGAGGATCCTAAACTTTCTTATAGTGGTGGATGAGCACAAAGATGTTTTTATTGATGAGGTTCCAGGGATACCTCCTTGTAGAGAGGCAAACTTTTGTATCGACCTATACCCTGAGATGAAACCAATATCCACACCGGCATATTGAATGGATCCCAAAGAGCTTCACGAGCTGAGGGTAAAACTAGAGGATTTGTAGGAGAAGGGGTTCATAAGGCCCAGTATTTCACCATGGGTAGCCCCAATGTTTTTTTCCAAGAAGACAGATGTGAGTTTGAGGTTGTGCGCGGAATTCCGGCACCTGAACCAGGCGACTGTGAAGAATAAGTACCCACTGCTGAGGATTGATGACCTCTCCGAACAGCTAAAGGGAGCAAAGTGGTTCTAAAAGATAGACCTCAAATCAGGCTATCACCATCTTCGGGTACAAGATGAGGATGTACTGAAGATAGCCTTTAGGTGCCAGTATGGACACTATGAGTTCCTGGTGATGACTTTCGGTGTGACCAATGCTTCAATAGTTTCCATGGACCTCATGAACCAGATCTTCTAGCCCTACCTTGACCGGTTCGTTATGGTCTTCCTCAATGAAATATTGGTGTACTCAGTGTTGTAGGAGGAGCACGCTGTGCACCTATGGATAGTCCTAGATAAACTTTTAGAGCACCAACTTTATGGTAAACTCTCGATTGTAGTTGCAAACTAGTATCTTGGGATGCCTCTATGTCCAGGAGATAGTGTGGCTCCACAGGGTGCCTTCAACGATCGTCTCATATTGGGACACTCACTTTACATCTCGCTTGCGGAATGGATTGTGTTAAACTTTTGGGACACAACTACACTTGAGAACAACTATTCATCCCCAGACGGATGGTCAGATAGAGTGGACCATAAAAACCTTAGAGGACATGCTCCGTGCTTGCATCCTTGACTTTGGTCATAGTTGGGAGGACCACCTACCACTGGTAGAGTTTTCATACAACAACAACTATCACTACACCATTGGCATGGAACCATTTGAGGCCTTGTATGAGTGGCCTTATAGATCACCCATATGCTAGACAGACCCAAGGGAGTCGATAATCACGGGTCTAGAGTTGGTATGAGCTACCACTGAGAAGGTGCATATCATCCAGGAGCAGATGAAGACTACACAGAGCATAAAAAATGTCTTATGCCGATAGGAGAGAGAGACCCTTGGAGTTCTAGGAGGGAGATCATGTGTTCTTTAGGGTCTCACCCTGACGAGGATTGAAGAGATTTGTTCGGGGCGACAAGCTATCTTCTAGGTTCCTCAGACCTTTTCAGATCCTGATCAGAGTTGGCGAGGTGACATACCACATAGATCTCCCCCAATAGATGCACCGAGTGCATGATATTTTCCATGTTTTATAGCTGAGAAGGTACGTATATGATCCATCGCACGTCATTGTCTGGGGAAAGATGGACATTGATGATGGGGCGACGTTTGTGGAGTTCCCAATGGAGATAGAGGATCGACAAGAGAGGGTCCTATGTAGGCGGTCTATTCCTCTAGTGCGCATCTAATGGCAACACGAGAATCTCCAAGGGATAACATGGGAGTGGGAGGCTCAGATTCATGCTCAGTACCCCTATCTTTTTGTTTAGTTGTTGTTTTGGATTTCGGGGGCGTAAAGCCCTAAGGTGGGGAGAATGTAACATCTCAGAATTTCTATGTATTGTTTTATTTATATGGAATTATTTTGAGATTGTGAAATTCAACGGCACATGGTTCTGAGGCCTGGAGATTCCGAAATGGGTTTTTGAACTTTTTTTAAGGTACATTCAGTAAACGTACATACGTGATTTTCTATATTTTTAATTGGTGCTCAGATTAAAAATACGAGGGCACTGTTGATTTTAGAATGCTGGGATTATCCTAGAAATGACTTAACTTCGTCCAGAAAGGGATGGATGAAAAATTTATATTTTGGACTTTTCGAGAAAAAAATAATAAAATAATTTTAAAGAATTATTTTATTTTATTTCTCACTTTTAAGTGGAGGATGACGATGCTGCAGGGCAAAGAAAAGGAAACAACGATTAAAATTGATGAGGCTCATTAATGGCTTGTCAACTCGTAGCGTAACGATGCTTTAATGATGCATAAGAGCAACGCTGTTTCTTAAATAAAACAGTGTAACAACATGACACTGCATCATAATGGAAACACTATGATGTGCTTCTATTTATATTTCGATGCACTGGGGAAATAAGGATTAAAAATTTATAGGATTCTCCGAAGAACCTCTGATAGAATTCCACCCCAACGAAGAACGATGAACGCCGGTGAGACTTCATCATCTTCGACGCTTTTCAAAGATCAGATTTGGGAAGTGACGTTGACGTCTTAATTTCTCAAGGACAAACACTGCGACATCAGACATCATAAGAGGTAGGGGTTTTTGTTTTGATGTTCTTCCCCATATTTTATTAAAAATTATGAACACATATTAACCCACAAATAGGTTGATCCATGATTCATGTGTTATGTGGGAGGGTGATTTATTCTTGGGATTTTATTTATTTGGGGTCTAAATCTTGACATGGAATGATTGAACATAAACTCCATGAACCTCCCACATCTTTAAACCTCTAACGCAGAGGCCCCAGGCCAACACAAACAAGCCCCGAGCAGCTCTGCATGTGTTTTCTTGGTGGATATACCATCAAAATGGAAATAAGGTAGGTTTGAGATCCTCACGATGAAGAGGGCGCCCCCCAGAGGTCATAGGTGCTGATGGCTCGAAGAAAGGACTACCGGAGCTCGTCCGGTGGTCCACTAAATTCCTTGGCGCTGCGCTGACACATCAGTGGAAGCTGGCCTCACTGGCCGTGTGAAGGAGGTGTCCTGCACGAATGGACCATGTTGACCAGGAAGCCACGGCTCGTCAGCCGCAGTGGCACGCTAGAGGACGCGACACCAGGAAGGGCGCCACGTTGAGGGACAACTAGAGAAACTGCGGTCTATCGACCACGACTGGTGGAAAGGCCTCATGCCTGCGATGCCAGGGGGGAGCCATATGTGGTAGCCAGGCTGCATCCTGGCTGGTTGGCACTACAGGCCACACCGCGCGGCCAATCCCTAGCTAGCGGGCAGCACCCCCTTTGGGTCGGTCCGGTCCCGTAGCCCAGTAGGCCATACCCGAGCCCAGCGGGCCAGACCACGCTAGTGGGCCGGAACCATATAGACAGGGTAGACCCACACCGGTGGGCCAGACCCCCACCCAGTGGGCTGAGCCCACACCAGTAGGCCTGACCCGTTCCCCCTTCGGGTTGGGTCGGACTAGACCGGGTGGCCGAGCGACTTGGCGGGATGGACCCTCGCCCAACCAAGCTGGACCAGACCAGCCTCAACCCGAAAAAGGTCGGGTCAAGTCCATCTTAATGAACCGAGGTATGTGGGACCCCTAACCTGGTTGGTCAGGTTAGTTTGACTAGGTCAGACTGGGCCCCATTGCAACCAGCCTCCTGGTTACTAAAACACTCGTATCTTGCAAACAACACGTCTGATTGATGATCCATTTGTGGCATTGGGACCCTATCAACAAGGAAGATATTTTGGAAGACTCTATGGAGAATCTCATTGAAGTTAAGGTGTGATGAAGGGATTGAGGAGCGTTTATTCCAAGCGTGCTATGTACAGAACCCTGTGACTGGCTGAAACACGAAGACCACTAACTTTTGGACTAATGGGAAGCAATTATCTATGACTTTGTAGGCCCATGGTGGGAATCACTTCTCTATGACTTTGTAGGACCATGGTACGCGACTAAGAGGAGTACTTAGTAGGCCACGACTAGTGGGAAGCACCTCTCTGTGACTTTTCAGGACCACAATATGTGATGGGGAGGTGTACATAAGTAGTCAAAGTTTAGTGGGAAGTACTTCTTTGTGACTTGGAAGGCCCGCTGTACTCACTAGAGGAGGAGTTCTCCAGTAGATGAGGTGTTTGAAAATGTCACTATTGATGCTACTATTACTACCCTAGAACATACCTGGTGTGAGATATCTTGTGTTTCATGCTTTACTTTGATAAATTGATGTGTGTTATTTCTTTTTTGTTTTAGGGTCCCTACTGAGTACTATGTTACTCACCCCTGCATGGGCTTCGCTCGCATGTGTTGTTTCTGGTACAGATGATAGGCGTTTCGATAGAGGTGCTCAGGGAGATGGGACTGACGGATGCTATGATAGTGGACTTGGTGGCCTAGGAACAGGTGGGGCCCAGTAGGACTGGGCGAACAGTACATACTACTTCAAATTCCAGTAGCATCACTACTCTCATGATCAGATGGGGTTTTCTACGGATGACCATCAGAGTTTCCTTTTTTTACTTGCTGTTTTCAGTTCTTTGTTGGGATTGTATTCTAGCCCACTTACTTTCAGTTTTACTTGAACTCAACCTTGTTTTAGTGGTACTTGTTTCCACCTTTCAATGTGTTGGGATGTGGTTTGGTGTGTGTGTGCATATAGGTACTCAGGAAAATGCCTCCCACTTGCAGGTTGATTCCTTCGATGCTAGTCGCCAGCCCATGGACTTCGAGAGGCGGGCTTGGGGTAGTCACGACATGGGACTTGGGGGACAGTTTGTGACATATACTCCTTTCGGTGCTGGTTCTGATGCCGATGAAATGCTGATGCTGATGCTGATACGATGTCGATGGCAATGCTGATGTTGAAGCCAATGATTATGCTGATGGTGTGAGAGGTGGTGATCGTGTTTCTGTAAGAGGTGTCGGTGAATGTTATCATGGTTTTGATGATATTGATATTGAGGCTCAATTTTTATGTAAACTATAGTTTTAGTTTGTTTATATGTTGAATTTTATTATTTAGTTATGTTTTATTATTGTTATATTGAATTTTATTCTTGGTTGTATGTCTGTTTCTACATATATTAAATTATTGTATTATGATGTATGTCTATTTCTGCACTAGTTATGGTTTATTATTATTATATTTAATTGTATCCTACTCCTTTTATGTGGCCACCAGACCTCTCCGCCAATGCTACTCTGAGGTGGCCTCCCTACCTCCTCTTCAAGTGTGCCTCCGGTAGTATGTATTAATAAATTTTTGAACCAGTTTTTTCTATTTCTTCTATAATGAATTTGTTAATTGTTTTCCATCTAAACTATTTCTCCTTTTACTTCTATGAGTGGAACACACATGAGTGCTGTAGATGAGACCTTCCAAAAGTGGGACCCACATGAGCCGCTCTATACCCTTTCTGTGAACCATACTCCTCCCACACGCAGTTAGTCTTATTCCTTCATCCAAACATTTTTGTTGTAGCTTCCTCATTTTTGTTGAATGATCCTATCATTAATCTTAAGTTCTATTTTGTTTTTATTTTTTCATGTTTTATTCATGTTTTTGTTTAGTCATTGATTTATTTTCAAGTATCAAGCACCTTAAATTATGTTCGATGTGTCTGTTATCTATGAAATGGTTATGATTTTTTGTTTTCTGTTCAACATATATTTTTTCTTTCGATTTGTAATGAGACAAGTAGTGATATTTTGGTTTTTTATTAGATTTTATTGTTTTTTTATCTGCAAATATTAATGTTTACCAGAAGGTTCAAATTCACAAAATATAATGTACTATTCAAATAGATAAGTTTAGTGATCCCTCCCATCATGGTACTTTCATAAAATGATATATACAGGTTCATGGTGTTTAAGTTTTTTACCTTTTTATCTTCCAAGAAAATTTGATGAAAGAGAACTTTGCAACATTGTATTAATGAAATTTTTTCTTTAACAATAATGTTGGATTTCATATATTATATTTATTAATTTATTTATCATTTCATATTTCCAGTATTCCAACAGGACCTTTAATTGTGGTATTGTATTCAATACACCATACATTTGTTTATTTTACAGTAAAAAATGTCAATTTCTCTATAATGAGATACACAGTGTAGATAGTTATTATTAGACATGTTTAGAAACATTAAGATAACCTGCCATGTGTTTCTCACTATTCAAATAGATTATTAATAATGACCTATTTCTCAATTCACCTTATAATCAATATTTATTCTACGGTGTATTCTGATGAGTTTATAGGTTCAAATTTTATAATTATTTATTCCACAATAAGAGCTAAAAATGGAATTGACTTATTTCCTTTCATAAACCCCATCTAAAAAACACAATAAAAAATCCTTTTTGGTCATTAACATGTTCTTTTAGTAGTAATTGAACACTATTAACCAATAATCATTTTCATCTTTCATCCTTTATATCGAAATCTATATTCACCACCATAATTTTATTTATTTCATTAAAAAAATACCAAATCATTTTTAGTCATGTACCATGAGTTTTTCCTGAAACAGAAATAGCTAAATTTGAATTTAACTTCAACTATTAAGAATAATATTATAATTGATTTATTATTTTTTTTAATTTTACAATATATTATCTGTTTACATTATCATAAATCATAACTACAATTCTAATGACGTTGTTTCATGTCTTTATTCATTTACAATTTTTTAATGCAATCCTAAGCATGGATTTAATTTATTAACAAATCCCTTTCCTATTGTAGTGTTTAATTTTGAATGGAATGATTCTCATGTTAAATTCCATTATCCAAAAAACATAAACCTTCCAAAGATAGTGTTGTATATTCAAACTTCTCTTAATTTTACTCTTTCCATTTGATATTTATTTTCATTTCATTTCTCATTACATTATGTATTAATCACAGTTAGAAGTTATTGACTCCTGAACATCAAAAAATTAGATAATTCTATTGAAACTTGTATAATTTATATGGTTTAAGCATTCATTATAAGTTGTGTCAAACAATGCATAAGCATAATTGTTTTTTCTGAAAGAGAACAAATTTTGCTTATTTTTTATAACCTCTTATTATAAGTGACATGTTATAAGAAATTTTTAGTAGTGGTACTTGTGGGGATGAGTTTTATGGGGTGATTCATGAGGACTATCGAGTAACTAGGGGACATATAATGGGGACCAATTAGGTCTAGGTCTATTTTTCCTTAAAATTAGGTAAATTCATTCTTTTACCTAAAAACATATTTACCCCTTCATTCCCCTCCTTCAAAATACACTTTTTTGAGACTATTGGGAGACTCTCTAATGAATCCTCATGGCCTCCCACTTCTCTTACTACATTTCCTTTGCATCATTGTGTTTCCAAGGTATATTTTTATATATCGAAATGAAATCTGAGCTCCCCTATCCTATATTATTTTTCATTATTCATTTTCCCCCAATATATTTATTTTAAATAGATATCATGATTAATTATTTCACTATAATCATTGTGAAATCCAATCATGTTCCTTAGTTTCATCTTATATGAGTTAAGTAAGCCTTAAGTGCGTGATTTCTTGGTGGATGTTCAATATTTTGATTGTGTCGTGATGTGGATTTTTTTAGGGATTTCTTATTCAAAGTATAAATTTTTTGGAATTTTATAATAGTTTTAATTATGTTATTTTCTAATTAGTTACCAGTATAATTATTTTGGTGTTCTACATAGGTTTCAACTTGGTCTCTATTAGGTCTTTAATTTTGTTATTTTGGTTTCAAGTGTTATTGATTGTAAAAGATTTTGGGATGTGTTTGGTTGTTTTTAGGGGTTGATGTGATTACATTACAATATATAAGAAGACTAATTGATATTAATTCATTGATATATCCTTCCAACATATGAAATTCCATAGAAAATTATTTGGGTTTATTTTCCACTATTTTTCTTAATTTAATTAGTCAGATTATATGTATTTACTAAAGATATGAAATAATTATTTTTTATAAATACATTAGTTACATATTTTAATAATTTATATATAGATAAAACCTTTCATACTTAGGAAAAAATGTCAAATCACTAGAGAATCATGGATAATGTGACTGTATTTCAAATATTCACATACCATCTTGTTTCATTAACTTGTATTGCTAAGGGAAATCATTACTTACCTATTAAACCAATATGAGTTATAACCATCCATACTTAACATAGGTTAATAGTTTCATTAGTGGTGTAATAATGGATGTGTTGATTTCAAGGGTAATGGAATGATGCGATTCCTAAAATTAATCAGTTTTAATAATTGGGTTCCAACTCAAACAAGATATCTTATTTTGAAAAGCATTAATTATTTCTTTTCCATTATTTCCACAAGTCATTCTTGATCTTATGTAAAACCTATTTTACATAACATGATTTTATAAAACCACTTCCTTTTAAAAAAATGTTTTACACTACATTTTCTAAAAGTACAGGGTTGAAAGTAAAACTATTGATAACATTGAAAAATGAATATATATATGTTCTTCCTAAAGTAAAATCTATGTATGAGAACCTATATATAAAAGAATATAACTTTAAAATGGCTATCCTAAATTTATCAATTACATCAAAATTAACTCTTTATCCAGGATTTTTTGGGTATGTATTGTCTATGAAAAATACTACATATCGTCTATTACCTATAATTTTATTAATACACCCCAGTCACCACCCATGCAATAGTTAGAGACTTGTTTGGATACGTATTAGAAAACCAAGAAAATTCTCATCCCACATTACATAGAAGTGGTTTCACCTATCTATAATGTATCTAAAAAAGAATGATGTTTTATAAAATGTGTTATGTTTCTTTTAATTTTTTTTACATTTTTAGATACCATAATGTGATGTATATATATTACATATTCTTATGTTATAATTGTGTAAAATATAATTTTTTTTTCTGTATGATGAATTATATGGAATAATATTCAAGGTCTACTTTTTAATTTATTAAGTGTATAAAATTTTTATGGTAGAGTTATTTCCCAAAACATGACTATAAATTTGAGATGTCCAACATGTAATTCTCTATTATACTAATCATAATGATTTTCATACAGTGTATGGTTACTTTGATCATGGTTACCACTTTGATAGAAAATGAGAATATTGCTAGGGGTATTTTGATATCATATAAATTATATATAGGCATGTCACAAGGGAAGTATTTTTGGTCCATTTTTGTGTATGACCCTTTCCAATTTACATTGATTAGTTAAAGACCTGACTCGAGTATACACCTTCCCATTTCTATGAGATGGTCTTTTACTTACAACTCAACCAGTCACTAAAATATGATGAGGTTATCTCATTGGGGAGGAAATACTCATTGCATTATCCTATTCATATCATGTTCAAAGTGTTAGGATTAAAGTTGGTATGTCAGGTATTGATCCATTCAATATAAGAAGTTTTCATTTATAGTTGATATCACTACTAGAAAACTAACCTATTCTCATGGTTTCAAACCGTGGGTATAGCCCCTAAAACTGTGGGTTTAGGCTATACCCATGGTTTCATGAACTATGGGCTAACAAGGAATCAGTATAAACCTATACCCACAGTTTTTAACAAACTATGGGTATAGGTCATAGAAATTATGGTATACCCATGGTTTGGAGAACCATGGGTATAGCTGTATAATATAAAATAAAAAGAACCTATGCCCACGATTCTCCAAACCGTGGGTGTTGGTCCCATTCCCTTTTCATAGCCCCTGAAGCTCCCTTCACAGCCCCTTCATAACCCCCATATACAGCCCCCTCCACCCCCCTTCACAACCACCCCTGCATCCCCCTTCACAACCCCTTCCACCCCCCTTCACAGCCCCTTCCATCCCCCATTCACATCCCCATTGAATTAGTTCTAAAAAATTTATGAAAAAAATCATATATCTAAATTCATGAGAGAAGGATAAAGGATCACTGAGTATTACTAACAGTTTCAGTTTAGAGGAATAAGAATGACAACTGCAAAGGAATACCATTACCATATCTAGTTCTGTTTGTGAAGAGAAGGTTTGGGAGAATAGTGAAAGAGTTCCATTGAAACATCTATGTAGAATAGGATAAAGTTCCACGAAATAATTTTACATTGGAATTATCCTCATCCAAATAATTTTTTTTGTGATTGATAGAAAAAAAGATATAAAGAAGAAAGAGAGAGGACAAAAAAGCTATAGATTAATGTAGAATCACCTAGATATATAGATGCAAGGTATCTTAAATAGATAAGGACATGACCAAATCATCATGTGTTAGAAAGGATACAAATCATGAATATAGATATAAGTTTTAGCCAACAAGAGGAATCAAAAAGTTGTTGAAAGAGAACAAATGTGCTGAGGATAACCTATAAGTGGTTGAAAGATCCAAAACTCACGGATGTTAATAAGTGGTATTAAAAGGTATATGGATAAGTTGTATGCCAAAGGGAGAGTAATAATTCTCTAAATCTAGAAAATGGTGATTGTGTTGGAAATTGATGGAGATTTAAATCACATATCAAATGGAGAGTTTAGTTTATTTAAATCCAATGTTTTAGCTATTCCTAATAAGTGGGGTGGTTTCAATAGGAATATAAAACACACTTACATAAAAATAAAATATAATTTTTTTCTTAACAAAGGTGAATTAGAGTTGATAAATCTACCCTCATGGTGTTCAATGATAAAGGGAGATAATGAAGAGGGAAATCTAGAGAAAGAGACACTTTTCATTTTATTGAAAAAAAGAAAGTAAGAAGAATGAACTATAAATGTATACACTACGATGGAGTATAATTTATGTTATTATTGTCAAAAAAATCCAAAGGGAGGGGATGTTTAAATCAGAAGTTTTTTTTGTATTTATTGAAAAAAATTATTGTATTTTTTTTAAAATAAGGGATGATCATCATGGTGGAATTGTTGACAATGAATGTCAATTTGGTTTTGTTATTGACATGGTTGATGTATGAGAAGACATTGAAGACTTGGTGATATTTAAAAAAATATAGAGTTGGTTATGATACATGGGAACTACATTTAGTGGAGAATAAAAAACAATAATATACAAGGAATTGGAGCTTAAGGATGATCATGAAAGATCAGGTGAGGATGGATTGAAGCAACTATAGTAGCTATGTGGAATAAGTTGTGATAGTATAGGGATATGTTTTTTTGTAGATAAATCTTTAGAGTGGTATTCAATATTTGTAGTGTGATACTCAATATGGAATTGATGGAACACTATAATATTATAATGGAATAAGTAAGAGAAAACATTATCTTATTTGGAAAAGACTAATGGAAGCTTGGTGAAGGAAGAGATTATAATGCCACAGTACTGTCTATCATACTATAATGGATTTCATGTAAGAAAAATCTTATGATATATAATATTAGTTATGGAGATGTCATGTTGTAAGAGTATATGTGACACTGCAAGGATAACTATTGATGAATAAATAAATCCAGTTTTGGAATAGTGTTGCTCCATGAAGGAAGACAAAGTTAAAACCTATTCTAGGTATTAAAAATATACATTGATGGATGATTGGATGAACCAAGAAGGAAGATACTAGAGTGAAACTAGTATTGTATAATTGTAAACCAAGGTTATGTAATAGTAAACCTCTTTAAAACCTGTCATGCTTGAAAATAACTATAGTTCGTGTAATAATAACTACTTGAGTGTCACACCATGAATGATATCATTACATCATAATGAGATCTCAATGATATAATATAGTTGGTTAAGTAAAGGTTGTGTGATTGATCCATGCTAAAACACTGATATGTGAGAAATGGGTGTAGTTCTATAACATGAATATTATAAGGCCCCAGCCTTAAACCTTACTTAATCTTGAGTTATTACAAGATTACACATTGAGGATCTTTTCAGGTTTAGAGTTTTAGAGAATTAGATCATAAAACTTGCATTACATTCCACATTTAAACAAAGTGGTTACATAAAGATAATATTCATTTTTTTCCCATCAACAGAAACATATTTAAAATAAAACATGTATTCTTTCTTGACACTTCCTTGAAACTATCATCATATCATGTACCTTTCCCTTGACCTGTGAAAAACATTTCAAAAAACTTGGGATGAGCATAAAAAGCTCAGTAAGGGTTATAAAAAAATGGAAAGGAAACATGAGTTCATATATACATAATAATGAAATCATACTTTACCCATAAAGCATAGGCACTTTAACATACCTCATCAAATCATGAATAAATCATAGAAATCATAAGACATAAAAGGTAACTTGAGGCATTCATAACATTATTACGTAGGGAGTAACCCTCTTGGTTACGTTTGGAATACCCATCACAGTATATTCCCTAAATATATTTGGAGAAACCTTAACGTTTCACTCCTTCGCGTTACCCAATGAATTGGAGAGCTATATCGGGCTCACCCGCCCTTAGTTTATCACGGAACCACCCGTCTTCATAATAATGCCCAAGAACCATAACATAATCATATCACATAAAACATGCATAAAGAAAACATAACATTTCCACTTTTCAATCACAAGATATCAATACAACACATTGATATAAAAACATTATGAAAACCATTTTCAATACCAAAATAAATGAAATGTGAAAAATGGTATTTATTTTTCTTTTAAAAAGAAGGTATGGCTTGTAGAGGAAGCCGAAACTCAAATAATGGTCACGGTGGTGGAGAAGTCTTTGTCGTAGCATACGTATAACAAAAACATTCCCTTTTGTCGTTTAGTAAACGCTACGTATAAAAAATATTCCTTTTGAATAAACATAAAAGTCAAAGGGGTTTATACACCGTATAAAACAAGGTTGTGTATAAAACAAAATATGCCTCAATGAAAGGAGATTGATACGAAGTCCCATACAAAGATGGTATCCTTGGATTAAGGATAAATCAATTACATAATTATGTGTGACAAATGAATACATGAAATATAAGTGGATATTAAGTGTAAAACAATCATATGTGTAACACCCCAAGCTTCCACGGAACACTTCTCTTTAAATAATACAGTAGCGTGTGTTGTACGCAACTTCGAATTCTAACACACCGCGACTAATCAAAGTAGCCGTTATGAATAGTAATAACCACTTTTTAAATTTATAGAAATTTTATATTGCAAAATGGACTTCATTTTTGTATTCGTAATATCGAAATTATCCTAAGTTGAATTTTTTGTAATTTTCTGAGAACTTCCAATTTTTTATGAATAGTGAAAAATAATTAAAACAACTTTTTTAATAAAAATAATTTATAGTGATATATTATACTATTCATTGGTTTTAAAGTATAATTAGAATATATTTTTACCATTTTATCCAATGGTGTTCATTAGAATAAATTTCACTTTGAAATTGGACATAAACAATTGTTAATCTTTTGATATATATTGTTTCTTAAAAACACGCTATTTGTTGTGACAACGGGAATTAATTACAAAATTAATTAATTAAACTTATATGTTTGGAATTTCATAAAATAGACATCATTTTTGAATTCAGAATAGGGTGAAATTTTGGCATTGTTCTGAAAAACTTCAATTTTTGATGAATAGTGAAACCACTAAGTGGTAGTTAAAAAACTGATTTTTTGTTTAAATGAAATATTACCACTTTTTGTGATTTGAATTTCAAAAATCCGACATACATGGTTGTCATTAATAAGTAAAATGTGGTTCAATGAGATTAAATTTTTTTTTGGTGAATAGTAACTTTTAAGTTCTTAATCGCGATTAGAGGTAATTAGTGTAGTTTAAGGTAAAAATAATGTTTTAATAATATGAGATGAGCTTGACACATGTCCTACCCTCATTGGATGTGCCATGGCCGACCAAGAAAATCCATGGGTCAACTTTGGGACCCCATGGAGCCACTTTAGTTGGAAAATGACATAAATACCTTTTATTTAATGTTAAAGTAAAAAATGACACAAACATGAAATGTTTTACTAAAACAATTTTTACATGGGGTTATACAAGTCATATTTTTGACTATAAATATTCATTGGAAATATAAAAATATTTCCTACATCATAGTATTTTTTTTATAATTTTTAGAAATTAAATAAATTAAATTATTTATGACATCATGATGATGCAGCGATGACCTCATTATTTAACGATTTAAATAAAATAAAAAGATAATGTAAACTCCAAGGCTTACACTTGTCAAAAACCTATTGTATGAGTAGATTTCGAACCCTTATAACCTTATACTCGAATTATATAAGTGTGGGACCTCTAAAATCCGAAACTCATTTTATAATAAAGTGACTTTTCTTTACTTTCCAAGAGTGCCCCTCTTCTCCACTTATAAAAGGCCCCCACCTCTACCACCTCATTCACACTTTCAAGCCATTTGGATCGGCCAACCTCTGCCCAAATACTCTCCCAACTTCCCTCTCTTACTCCTAGAAGCCTCCCTTTGGGAAGAATTCTTCCCAAGGAAGCCTTTGGCTCAAATCAAAAAGAGTTACCCGATTTTAAGGTAATGTCTTCTCTTATGTTATTTTGTTTTATTTTTCTTCTCCAACCCTCTAAAATATTTTTATTCATTTCATTTGTAACAAAACCAGTATCCTAAATATACTAGGATGTTGTTATAAGAAGGATTCGAGCTACACTTACACACACCTACATCTAATGGTTAAAGAACATACTGTTTCTGTGGGTGGAAAAACACTGCCTCACGAAACGATGATTATTCAATATTCTTTTAACAACTCTAATGGTGGCCATTTTGATGAAACTATTTTCATATATGACATATATATTATGTTTATGTTTTCATTATGCTTCTGTATTTCTCATTTATGTCATACCTTTATGATTTCCATTATGTGTAAACACGATAATTTCATTTTAGGAAGTGCGGACTACCGCCCCCTCAAAGTGATTTGAATCGTTAATGCCATATGTGGGATGTATAAAGGATGGATTAAATGGTATTATACACTATATTATACTGGAATTATATTATACATTTATATAATTATGATTTCATTCCATTAAATACGAAATAGAAATGAAAGTAGCGTTCATGCGTACGTACGGCTTACCGTCTCCATGAACGGTGCATTTCATTTCTTACCTCTAAATGTCATGTAATATTATGAATGAATGTATATACTGGATATATATGAGATATATGATATCTATATCATGAATATAATTCTGGATATAATGGATATATCACCACATGAACAACTTGTAATTATAAGAAGTTTATTTTTGACTCAAGTACCAAAGATCGACAAAACGACCGTTATTAACTTAAATAATTACATAATTTTCATAACATGGTAATAAGTGATATAAATGGAATAAAAAACTTGAAAAAGGTTATTAAGAAATTATAAATTAACTCTAGTTTATTATTCAGGAGGTTAAACAACGGTCGAGTCAAGACAGGACGCAAGGTAAAGGAATTTCTTAACCCAATTTCCATTCTTTGGGTTAATCTCCTACTTTCAAATTATGTCATGATATTATTATGTCCTATATTGTATTTGTAATTTCTTTATGTGTACTTATAGTGAATACACATAATAGATCTATGTTATTTTAAAAATTATTTTTTTAAGGACTTCGTCTCAAATTGAGGCATATTTGGTTTTATACACAACTTTCTTTTATATGGTGTATAAACCCCTTTGACTTTTACGTTTATTCAAAAGGAATCTTTTTTATACGAAGAGTTTTACTAAATGACAAAAAGGGAATGTTTTTCTTTCCGTACATATGCGGCGACAACAACTTCTCCACCGCCGTGACCATTATTTGAGTTTCAGCTTCCTCTACAAGCCATCACTTTTTTTAATGAAAAATAAATACAAAGTTTTAACTTTATGTTATTTTGGTATTGAAAATGGTTTTGAAAGTGTTTTTATTATATCCATGTGTTGTATTGATATCTTGTGATTGAAATGTGGAAATTTTATGTTTCCTTTATGCACGTTTTATGTGATATGATTATGTTATGGTTTATGATATGTTTAAACCTGTTCATATGAGGAATGCATTGGACTTAATAAGTGACGGGTGGAGCCCACTATAGCTCCTCGATGAATCGGTAGGTCTCATGAGACAAACTAGTGTCTTGGCACGAGGTCTTGACAAAATCTTATTGGTGGTCTTGACACGAGGCCTTGGCTACGTGGTTATGATAGTCTGGCATTATACATTCCATCATTATGAAAGTGGTTATTGATATTGCATGTGATTATTCGACCAGTAGAATATCCATGTGAAGAAGTAAATGACATTATCTCATTTTACTTTTGCCATATTATGTTGAAGTTCAAGTTTAAAAGGCTTTTGTTTTAGTTATACATTGCCTTAAATGTTTATGTTTATTGATGAAAGCTTCTGCTATATTGTTATCCTTACTGAGCATCTGAGCTCACCCCTTTCAATGTTTTAATTTTTCCAGGTTGTGAAGAAGTATTTTAGGAATGACCTGCAGGGATAGTCTGAAGGGGATATGAGTGTGGAAAATGTACACTATGTTATTGTAGTTTTTCACATTATGATGTAATGTAACATTTATGAATATATCTAGTGTTTCCAAGGCTACTAAACTAATCGGTCTTTCGAGACTTGATCCTTTGTGATCATGCCAATGTTACGAAGTAATGCACCGACTCTGGGTAGCTGAGGTCGGGGCGTTACAGTTGGTATCAGAGGCAGTTTAGTACTAACCTTGGAAGCTAGATTTAGATAAACTCTGATTAGAGCACATAGAACAAAGATAGACTTTGAGGATTAGTATAGAAGAGCTTCCTAGAATTTTGTTGTTGTTGAGATTTTGTGAGTTTTCCGAGCAATACATCCCTGTCTGGATACGAGCAGGTAGAGGTGGCTCTGGCACTGATGTACCTAGGGGTAAAACCCGAAAAAACTGCTTTGAGCTAGACTCGAACAGGAACTGGTGCACGACAACGGGCCTTGCTGCACTCTTGGTTACGACACTCCCGGGGGATATGCTTTGGATAATTCTCATTTTCTTTACAAATCACTATGAAGGGTTATGAGTATATACTTCCTCAAAGAAAACATTTCTTTTTATGATTATGAATTATATCCATAAATAGTTCAATTTATATAAAGTGTTTTACAAATATGGAATTATGTATTTTAATTCATAAACTAATCTAGTTTATGCCATTGTTTAGAAATGGTGCCTAGTGGAAGGAATGGAAACCGTATCAATGCACGCACTCCATGTAGGGATTTCCCTCCTGCTCAAGATAATTATTGTGGATCTGGAGATACAACTGGTGTTGATCAACTTATTACCATACTGGGACAACTCACTTAGGTTATGAATAATAACCTTACTCGTATAGAGCACCCTGATCCGCAACGTGGAGGATCAATGTTAGACCGCTTCATGAGGCAAAAACCGCCAACATTTAATGGGGGTACAAATCCATTAGTAGCTGAGCAATGGATAAACTCCTTAGAGAAAATATTCCATGCCTTGGGGAGTAGCGAAAGGGAGAAGGTTATCATGGCAGTTTACCGTCTCACTGGAGATGCCGATCAATGGTGTTCATTGATTAAAAATACAAAGGAAGATGATGACGTATCGAATATGGAATGGAGGGAGTTCAAAGAGCTTTTTTTAGAAAAATACTTTCCACATGACCATCGAGCAGATATGGAAAGACAATTTCTGAGTTTGAGGCACAAGGAGGATGAGAATGTCGCAAAGTATGAGACTAACTTTACAAGGCTAGCGAGGCATGCTGCAGATTATATATGTAACCCAACAAGTAAGATTGATCATTTCTTTGATGGGTTAAAACCATTTTTTCGTCGAGTATTAGTCTCACAAACCTTCTTGTCGTACGAAGATATAGTCTCATGTTCTATCAAGACAGAAAAGGAATTATTTAAGTCTTATGACAACAAAGTAAAGTAAGAGAAGAAGAGAATGGTGGAACAAGAGACAGATAAAGGGAAAAAGGGAAAGAAGGATTTTCCATTATGTGATAATTGTGGGAAGAATCACCCTGGTACTTGCCTAAAAGGAATGAGAGTTTGCTATAAATGTGGAGAAAAAGGTCACTAGGCTCGTGATTGCAAGGGAAAGAAAGAGGCTATCAATGTTGAATGCTACAATTTTAGAGAAATGGGGCATTATGCAAATGAATGTCCTAAGCGTCAGGGAAACTTACCTTAGAAAAGGCCAAGGGATCAAGGCCAATCTTATGCTGTGACTACAGTTGAAGCGGAATAATTAATGTATTGGTGCTTTTGGACTCATGGATTATATTCTGGTTATTAGAATAATGTGATATATATATAAGGATTGTAATAAAGTACTTGTTGATTTCATTAAGGTTTTAATATGATGAAGGTAATCATATTTTTTTATGTGACAATAAGAGAAACTTTACCTTGTTTGAGGAATCTGATGATACAATTGATTTTGGAATTAAGAGACTTTTAGAGAAAGTTTGGACAGAGGTATTTTGGATAACTATAAATGTTGGGATGGATTAAGTTGAACTTTGAATAGTATTGTTTAAGGTTAAAACATTTCTGAAGATTATTTTTGGAATACTATAATACTATAGTTTTAGGAAAAGGACAACCTGCAGGGTGGGGCATAACCTGTTGCGTTGGACAAATCTGTAGGAATCGAACCCACAACCATAGTGCGACATGCCTTTATTACCTACCACTAGCCTACAGGAAGTCCCTGGTTATTACAAAAATAGTTCTACTAATCTAAATGGTATGTGTTAATATTTGGAACCTTATAGGATTAGGATAAATATAATATTTTTGAGTTCTATTATCTTTTTGGAGTGAAAGATGGGTTCGTGGTAAAAATTTATTAAATAATGAAAGCCGATATGACAAGTAAGTATATTTCCTTACATTCTTAGTAAATCTCTTAAATAAATCCCTCAACTTTATGAAAGGTTACTTAAAACAAAAACGTTGTCGGTTAACTTTTCCAACTGGGGATTCAAAGACCGTTTAACCAATCACAAGTTTGTGATTTTCTTATGGTTAACTTTCTCCTAATCCTGATTTCTACAACTCTCCATCAGACCTTGATGGTTTGTTTCTCCTCCATATCCATATTTTCATAGAATCCTAGTATGGGCTATCTCGGGTGACCTTTGTACTTCTCTTTCTTTCTTTTAATGTTATATTCTTATTAACCCTATTTCCGATGTGGGTTTTCCACAAAGGTATTTTCTATTTTCAACCTTTTATTTTCGAAGAACATTTTCAAATTGCGAGGACGCAATTTATTGAAGGAGGGGAGAATGTAACACCCCAAGCTTCCACGGTACACTTCTCTTTGAATAATACAGTAGCGTGTGTTGTAGGCAACTTCGAATTCTAACACACCGCGACTAATCAAAGTAGCCGTTATGAATAGTAATAACCACTTTTTAAATTTATAGAAATTTTATATTGCAAAATGGACTTCATTTTTGTATTCGTAATATCGAAATTATCCTAAGTTGAATTTTTTGTAATTTTCTGAGAACTTCCAATTTTTTATGAATAGTGAAAAATACTTAAAACAGCTTTTTTAATCAAAATAATTTATAGTGATATATTATACTATTCAGTGGTTTTAAAGTATAATTAGAATATATTTTTACCATTTTATCCAATGGTGTTCATTAGAATAAATTTCACTTTGAAATTGGACATAAACAATTGTCAATCTTTTGATATATATTGTTTCTTAAAAACACGCTATTTGTTGTGACAGTGGGAATTAATTATAAAATTAATTAATTCAACTTATATGTTTGTAATTTCATAAAATAGACATCATTTTTGAATTCGGAATATCAATTATATCTTAGGGTGAAATTTTGGCATTGTTCTGAAAAACTTCAATTTTTGATGAATAGTGAAACCACTAAGTGGTAGTTAAAAAACTGATTTTTTGTTTAAATGAAATATTACCACTTCTGTGATTTGAATTTCAAAAATCCGACATACATGGTTGTAATTAAGAATTAAAATGTGGTTCAATGAGATTAAAATAATTTTTTGGTGAATAGTAACTTTTAAGTTCTTAATCGCGATTAGAGGTAATTAGTGTAGTTTAAGGTAAAAATAATGTTTTAATAATATGAGATGAGCTTGACACATGTCCTACCATCATTTGATGTGCCATGGCCGACCAAGACAATCCATGGGTCAACTTGGGGACCCCATGGAGCCACTTTAGTTGGAAAATGACATAAATACCTTTTATTTAATGTTAAAGTAAAAAATGACACAAACATGAAATGTTTTACTAAAACAATTTTTACATGGGGTTATACAAGTCATATTTTTGACTATAAATAGTAATTGGAAAGATAAAAATATTTCATACATCATAGTATTTTTTTTATAATTTTTAGACATTAAATAAATTAAATTATTTATGACATCATGATGATGCAACGATGACCTCATTATTTAACGATTTAAATAAAATAAAAAGATAATGTAAAATATAAGGCTTACACTTGTCAAAAACCTATTGGATGAGTAGATTTAGAACCCTTATCACCTTATCCTTGAATTATATAAGTGTGGGACCTCTAAAATCCGAAACTCATTTTATAATAAAGTGACTTTTCTTTACTTTCCAAGAGTGCCCCTCCTCTCCACTTATAAAAGGCCCCCACCTCTACCACCTCATTCACACTTTCAAGCCATTTAGATCGGCCAATCTCTGGACAAATACTCTCCCAACTTCCCTCTCTTATTCCTAGAAGCCTCCATTTTGGCAGAATTCTTCCCAAGGAAGCCTTTGGCTCAAATCAAAAAGAGTTACCCGATTTTAAGGTAATGTCTTCTCTTATGTTATTTTGTTTTATTTTTCTTCTCCAACCCCCTAAACTCTTTTTATTAATTTCATTTGTAACAACAACAGTATACTCAATATACTAGGATGTTTTTATAATAAGGATTCGAGCTACACTTACACACACCTACATCTAATGGTTAAAGAACATACTGTTTCTGTGGGTGGCAAAATACTGCCTCACGAAACGATGATTGTTCAATATTCTTTTAACACCTCTAATGGTGGCCATTTTTATGACACTATTGACATATATGACATATATATTATGTTTATGTTTTCATTATGCTTCTGTATTTCTCATTTATGTCATAACTTTATGATTTCCATTATGTGTAAACACGATAATTTCATTTTAGGAAGTGCGGACTACCGTCCCCTCAAAGTGATTTGAATAGTTAATGCCATATGTGGGATGTATAAAGGATGGATTAAATGGTATTATAAACTATATTATACTGTAATTATATTATACATTTATATCATTATTATTTCATTCCATTAAATACGAAATAGAAATGAAAGTAGCGTTCATGCGTACGTACGGCTTACCGTCTCCATGAACAGTGCATTTCATTTCTTACCTCTAAATGTCATGTAATATTATGAATGAATGTATATAATGGATATATATGAGATATATGATATCTATATCATGAATATAATTCTGGATATAATGGATATATCACCACATGAACAACTTGTAATTATAAGAAGTTTATTTTTGACTCAAGTACCAAAGATCGACAAAACGACCGTTATTAACTTAAATAATTACATATTTTTCATAACATGGTAATAAGTGATATAAATGGAATAAAAAACTTGAAAAAGGTTCTTAAGAAATTATAAATTAACTCTAGTTTATTATTCATGAGGTTAAACAACGGTCAAGTCAAGACAGGATGCAAGGTAAGGGAATTTCTTAACTCAATTTCCATTCTTTGGGTTGATCTCCTACTTTCAAATTATTTCATGATATTATTATGTTCTATCTTGTATTTGTACTTTCTTTATGTGTGCTTATAGTGAATACACATAATAGATCTATGTTATTTTAAAAATTATTTTTTTAAGGACTTCGTCTCAAATTGAGGCATATTTGGTTTTATACACAACTTTCTTTTATACGGTGTATAAACCCCTTTGACTTTTACGTTTATTCAAAAGGAATCTTTTTTATATGAAGCGTTTTACTAAATGAAAAAAAGGGAATGTTTTTCTTTCCATACATATGCGGCGACAACGACTTCTCCGCCGCCGTGACCATTATTTGAGTTTCGGCTTCCTCTACAAGCCATCACTTTTTTTTAATGAAAAATAAATACAAAGTTTTAACTTTTTGTTATTTTGGTATTGAAAATGGTTTTGAAAGTGTTTTTATTATATCCATGTGTTGTATTGATATCTTGTGATTGAAATGTGGAAATGTTACGTTTCCTTTATGCACGTTTTATGTGATATGATTATGTTATGGTTTATGATATGTTTAAACCTGTTCATATAAGGAATGCATTGGACTTAATAAGTGACGGGTGGAGCCCGCTATAGCTACTCGATGCATCGGTAGGTCTCATGAGACAAACTAGTGTCTTGGAACGAGGCCTTGACAAAATCTTATTGATGGTCTTGGCACGAGGCCTTGGCTACGTGGTTATGATAGTCTGGCATTATGCATTCCATCATTATGAAAGTGGTTATTGATATTGCATGTGATTATTCGACCAGTAGAATATCCATGTGAAGAAGTAAATGGAATTATCTCATTTTACTTTTGCCATATTATGTTGAAGTTCAAGTTTAAAAGGCTTTTGTTTTAGTTATACATTGCCTTAAATGTTTATGTTTATTGATGAAAGATTCCGCTATATTGTTATCCTTACTGAGCATCTGAGCTCACCCCTTTCAATGTTTTAATTTTTCCAGGTTGTGAAGAAGTATTTTAGGAATGACCTGCAGGGATAGTCTGAAGGGGATATGAGTGTGGAAAATGGACACTATTTTATTGTAGTTTTTCACATTATGATGTAATGTAATATTTATGAATATATCTAGTGTTTCCAAAGCTACTAAACTAATCGGTCTTTCGAGACTTGATCCTTTGTGATCATGCAAATGTTACGAAGTAATGCACCGACTCTGGGTAGCTGAGGTCGGGGCGTTACAATAGGTTATTCACACATATTCATAGAACAGAATATTTAAGGAGTACCAGTTTATCCCAAAGAATAAAATTTGGGTTAAGAAGTTCCCTTGCAAAAATTTGACAGCCTAACAACGTCACTACAAAATTCAGAAAATGAGTTGATGAGAGATAAAAAGGGTATCTCATCACATGGACATAAAATTTAAATCAATAAGGATATAGAAGAACATATCCCAACATAATATTATGTGAATTAAAAGACATAACAAAGGAAGTCTTTTAAAAAGAGGAGGGTGAAAGGTTCCCTTACCGACATGGGTATCTTTCAAAACATACACCCCGTGAAAGAAGGACAATAAAACATTGATGTAAATACTCATAAATGAAACTATATTACACAATGAGTAAAATAATTGGCAGTACATACACCACTCAAATGAAATTGTGGAAAATGTAGCATAAATCTCACGGGAATAAAAGTGAGATGAAAAATCCCTTACGAAAACTCGGCAGCCTATAGACGCCACTTAAAACTTACAAAAATAGATTGATGAGATCAAATAGGGTATCTCATCATATTAACATAAAGTTTACAGAAAGAGGAATATAAAAGAACATCCCCCAACATCACAAAGAGGATCTTAAAAGAAGTGACATAAAGGAGAGTACTTAAAAAGAAAGAGAGGGGTTAGATCTCTTACGAAAATTCAGCAGCCTAACGACGCCACTCAAAACTTCCAAAATGGATTTATGAGAGAGAATAGGGTCTCTCATCATATGAACATAAAAATTACAGTAAGAGTAATATAAAAGAACATCATAATAACAAGAAATATTATATTTAAAAGGAATGACATAAAAGAGTGTACTTAAAAAGAAATAGAGGAGTAGGATCCCTTACCTCAAGTCCAACTTGTCTTGTTCGTTTCTTTATATTCCTGAATAATAAACTTTGATCAATTTATAATTGCTTAAGGACCTACTATAAATATTATTATTCAGTTCATATCACATATTTTAATTTTATAATAATTGGTTAATAATATGAGTTCATATCAGACGTTTTTGTCGATGTTTGGTACATGAGTGAAAAATTGAACTTGTTGGAAAATAATTTTCCATGTAGTTATAGGTACATCATATCCAGAATAGTATTGATGTTTTAATTATCATATATATCCAGTATATATTCATTTTATACTATTCCATATCATTTGGAGATAAAAATTAAAAGCACCGTTCATGGAGACGGTAGGCCGTACGTACGCATGAACGCTACTTTCATTTTTTTTCATATTAATGGAATTAAAACAAAATGAGATATATATATATATGTTATAATTCCAGAATGATATCCATAATTTAGATGAAATATATTACATATATATCCATTATATATATGTACTTATAATAGTACATAACATTTTGAGATAAGAAATGAAATGTACCGTTCATGGAGACGGTAAGCCGTACGTACGCATGAACGCTTCTTCCATTTCTATTTCATATTTAATGGAATTAAAACATAATGATACATAATAGTATTTTAATTCCAGTATGGTATCATATATAATATTATTAAATATATCCTTTATATGTACCACATATGGTATTAACGAATCAAATCACTTTGAGGGGGCGGTAGTCCGCATTTCCTTAAATGAAGATATCACGTTTACCCATAATGGAAACCATAAAGGTATGCCATAAATGAAAAATACAGAAGCTTAAGTAAAACATAAACATATTATATATCATATATAAATATAGTTTCATCTTAATGTCCACCTTTGAAGGTGTTAGAAGAATGTTGAACAATCATCGTTTCGTGAGGCAGAAATTCGCCATCCACAGAAATAGTATGTTCTTTAACCATTAGATGTAGGTGTGTGTAAGTTTAGCTAGAATAATTCTTATAAAAACATCCTATTATATTGAAGATACTGGATTTGTTACAAAATAAATGAATAAAAATAGTTTAGGGGGTTGGAGAAGCAAAATAAAACAAAAGGACTCAAGTGAAGACATTACCTTAAAATCGGGTAACTCCCTTTGGTTTGAGCTCAAAGGCTACCTTGGGAAGACTTATGCCCAAAGTGAGGCTTCAAGGAGTTAGAAAGGGATGTGGAGAGAAACAATGGTCAGGGTTTGGCCGAGCCAAAGGCTTTGTAAGTGTGGGTAAGGAGGTAGAGGTGGGGGCCTTTTATAAGAGGAGAGGAGGGGCACTCTTGGAAAGTAAGGAAATGTTACATTATTTTAGAATGAGTTTCAGATATTAATGGTCCCACATTGATGTGTTTCGAGGATAAGGTGATAAGAGTTCTAAATCCACCCATCCAATAGGTTTTTTACATGTGTAGGTCTTAGATTTTACATTATCTTTCCATTTTATTTAAATCGTTAAATAATGAGGTCATCGCTGCATCATCATGATGTCATAAATAATTTAATTTATTTAATGTCTAAAAATTATAAAAAAATACTATGATGTATGAAATCTTTTTATCTTTCCAATTATTATTTATAGTCAAAAATATGACTTGTATAACCCCATGTAAAAATTGTTTTAGTAAAACATCTCATGTTTGTGTCATTTTTACTTTAACATTAAATAAAAAGGTATTTATGTCATTTTCCAACCAAAGTGGATCCATGGGGTCCCAAAGTTGACCCATGGATTGTATTGGTCGACCATGACACATCCAATGAGGGTAGGACATGTGTCTAGGTCATTTCATTTTATTAAAACATTATTCTTACCTTAAACTACACTAATTTCCTCTAATCGCGATAAAAACTTAATAAGGTACTATTCACCAAAAAATTATTCTAATCCCATTGAACAAAATTTTACATCTTAATGACAACCATGTATGTTGGATTTTTGAAATTCAAAACACAAAGGTGGAAAAATTTTATTTAAACGGAAAATCAGTTTTTATAAGTACTAGTTAGTGGTTTCACTATTCATCAAAAATTGAAATTTTTCAGAAAATTACCAAAAATGCACCCGAAGCTATATTTGATATTCTGAATTCAAAAATGTTGTCTATTTTAAAAAATTCAAAACATATAAGTTTCATTAATTAATTTAATAATTAATTCCCGCTATCAAAACAAATAGCGTGTTTTTATGAAACAAAATGTATCAAAAGATTGACACTAGTTTAAGTCCGATTTCAAAGTGAAATTAATTCCAACGACCACTATTGGATTAAATGGTAAAAATATATTCTAATTTCACTTTAAAACCAATTCAAAAGATAATATAATCACATAAATAAATTGGATTAAAAAGAGGTTTTGAATTAAAATACAACATTTTCACTATTCATTAAAAAATGAACTTTATCGGAAAATAACAAAAATTTACACAAAGTAAATTTTGATGTCCCGATTCTAAAGAAGAATTTTATTTTGTCAAATATAACACATAAAATTTTCAAAAAGTTTATTTAAAAGAGGTTCTCCATCAAAAGGCGGTTAATCGACCTTTGAAAGTATATTAGAATGTTTACGCTTAAAAATTGGATTCATTCGCATTTTTAATCCTCTAACATTTATTGTAAAAAGTAAAAATATTTGAAAATCATATATAATCATTTTGTAGTTAGTTCTGTTCATTCCCTCCATTACAACGACTAGGCATTAACTACCATTTAAAATAATATTATTTTATTATTAGAGTGCAACGTAAGATTCCCAAGAAACTTGTTGTTGCGTATTGGGCACGACATCGAGCATAGTGTCCCCTTTAAAGTAATATTAATATTTTATTCACAAATATGGATAAATGTAAAAATGTCATATTCTTTATTTAACTGGGGTGTTACATCCTTCCCCCCTTTTGGGAATTGCGTCCTCGCAATTTTAAAATTGGGCTTGGAAACTTCATTGAAAATACCACATCGGAACAAGAGTCAGTAAAACAATCACTTTAAAATAAATAAAGGGAAGTACAAAGGTCACCCGAGTTAACCCATACTAGGATTCCATATAGGAAAACATGGATATGGAGGAAAAAACAAAGGGTCATGTTCTGAGGGATAGTGATAGTAAACATGTCCAGGAGAAAGTTAACCATAAGAAAATCACAAACTTGTGATGGGTTAAACGGTATTCGATTCCCCAGTAGGAAAAGTTAACAGACAATATTTTTGTTTTAAGTTACTCTTCATTGAGGAATTTATTTTTGATCTTAAGGAAACATACTTATTTTTCATGTTGACTTTCAACTTTTACTAGATTTCTTACACAAACTCATACTTTCCCCAAAAGACGAGTATTTAGGAAGACTTGTTCACATTAAGAGTACTATAATCAACTTCTAGAGGATCACCTAATCCACAAAAGAGAACTATATACTTCCCATGCCTTTTGACTTTAACCAAAACCAAAACCAAAAAGGTTAGTACAAGATCAGATAATCCACAAAGGTATAATCCTTTATAAAAAGAAAATCTATTCTTAATCTCCGAAATTTGTCTAACAAAACCCAAAGTTCAACGAGGACCATCTGATAAACAAATTGTCCATAAAATACTTCAAAGTAAACCAAACTAAGATTGAAACCAAAATATTTTAAGGATTTAGTCACATAGTCTTCCAAGTTAAATCATAACATTTATCTCCAAACAACATCAGTTGCTCCTAAAGTCTCATATTGAAAAGTAATTAACCTAATCACATATCCTCCATGATAGGTTAATAAATTTCCATAGATAACCCAAAATCAACTTACTCTTAATTCATAAAATCATCTAACTAAAAAGAATCAGTCAAACTAACCAGGGACTTCACGTAGTCCAGTGGAAGGCGATAAATACCAGTCGCACTTTGGTTGTGGGTTCGATTCCCACAGCTTTGTCCAACGCGACGGGTTGTCACACGGTCTGTGTGTTGTCCTTTTTCCAAAACTATATAATTCTTAAAAAATTCCCCAAAACGAGATAAAATCTTCAAAAAAAATAATCATAAAATATTTTAACCTCAAGTTTATCTCATGCCTTTCATTTTCCACCATAACATATAATAACCCATAATTACCTCAAAAGTAAGGATCATATAAACCCTAATGGTTACCTTTATAATTATTACCTGAACTTCCACATCGATTGGTCATCTCGTACATGATGCATTACAAAAAATACCAAGGTTCAAGTGGTTGATCATGACTCCTTGATAGTTGGTTTAGAACAACCATGAGTTTCCTCATTGAATCCCCCATTTCATCCAGTCTCATAATCAGAGAACCACCACAGTTTCCTTCAAACCTATTGTCACTTTGGTGCCTGCTAGATCCATCCATTCACTAAAAATAGAAATGTCAATGTGAGTATATCAACAAAACCATCATGTACTAATGAGGAAGATATACTTACTCATTCACTTTATCTAAAAACTATGACTCTTTCTAAAATCCTAACCATTATGGTAATGTCACTTATGCTTAGAGAATACCCTAACCTCTAAAGTTATCTAAACCGACCTGTAATACCAACTATAAGGCCCCAGCCTTAAACCTTACTTAATCTTGAGTTATTATAAGATTACACATTGAGGATCTTTTTAGGTTTAGAGTTTTAGAGAATTAGATCATAAAACTTTCATTACATTCCACATTTAAACAAAGTGGTTACATAAAGATAGTATTCATTTTTTCCCATCAACGGAAACATATTTAAAATAAAACAAGTATTCTTTCTTGAAACTTCCTTGAAACTATCATCATATCATGTACCTTTCCCTTGACCTGTGAAAAACATTTCAAAAAACTTGGGATGAGCATAAAAAGCTCAGTAAGGGTTATAAAAAAATGGAAAGGAAACATGAGTTCATATATACATAAGAATGAAATCATACTTTACCCATAAAACATAGGCACTTTAACATACCTCATTAAATCATGAATAAATCATAGAAATCATAAGACATAAAAGGTAACTTGAGGCATTCATAACATTCTTACGTATGGAGTAACCCTCTTGGTTACGTTTGGAATACCCATCACAGTATATTCCCTAAATCTCTTCGGAGAAACCTTAACGTTTCACTCCTTTGCGTTACCCAATGCATTGGAGAGCTATATCGGGCTCACCCGACCTTAGTTTATCACGGAACCACCCGTCTTCATAATAATACCCAAGAACCATAACATAATCATATAACATAAAACATGCATAAAGAAAACATAACATTTCCACTATTCAATCTCAAGATATCAATACAACACATTGATATAAAAACATTATGAAAACCATTTTCAATAAAAAAATAAATGAAATGTAAAACATGGTATTTATTTTTCTTTTAAAAAGAAGGTATGGCTTGTAGAGGAAGCCGAAACTCAAATAATGGTCACGGCGGTGGAGAAGTCATTGTCGCCGCATACGTATGACAAAAACATTCCCTTTTGTCGTTTAGTAAACGCTTCGTATAAAAAAGATTCCTTTTGAATAAACATAAAAGTCAAAGGGGTTTATACATCGTATAAAATAAGGTTGTGTATAAAACAAAATATGCCTCAATGAAAGGAGATTGATACGAAGTCCCATACAAAGACTATATCCTTGGATTAAGGATAAATCAATTACATAATTATGTGTGAAAAATGAATACATGAAATATAAGTAGATATTAAGTGTAAAACAATCATAGGTTATTCAAACATATTCATAGAACGACATATTCAAGGAGTAAAAGTTTATCCCAAAGAATCAAATTTGGGTTAAGAAGTTCCCTTGCAAAAATTTGACAGCCTAACAGCGTCACTACAAAATTCAGAAAATGAGTTGATGAGAGATAAAAAGGGTATCTCATCACATGGACATAAAATTTAAATCAATAAGGATATATAAGAACATATCCCAACATAATAGTATGTGAATTAAAATACATAACAAAGGAAGTCTTTTAAAAAGAGGAGGGTGAAAGGTTCCCTTACCGACATGGGTATCTTTCGAAACATACACCCCGTGAAAGAAGGACAATAAAACATTGATGTAAATACTCATAAATGAAATTATATTACACAATGAGTAAAATAATGGGAAGTACATACACCACTCAAAGGAAATTGTGGCAAATGTAGCATAAATCTCATGGGAATAAAAGTGAGATGAAAAATCCCTTACGAAAACTCGGCAACCTATAGACGCCACTTAAAACTTACAAAAATGGATTGATGAGATAAAAAAGGGTCTCTCATCATATTAACATAAAGTTTACAGAAATAGGAATATAAAATAACACCCCCCAACATAACAAAGAGGATCTTAAAAGAAGTGACATAAAGGAGAGTACTTAAAAAGAAAGAGAGGGGTTAGATCTCTTACGAAAATTCAGTATCCTAACAGCGCCACTCAAAACTTCCAAAGTGGATTGATGAGAGAGAATAGGGTCTCTCATCATATGAACATAAAAATTACAGTAAGAGTAATATAAAATAACATCATAATAACAAGAAATACTATCTTTAAAAGGAATGACATAAAAGAGTGTACTTAAAAAGAAATAGAGGAGTAGGATCCCTTACCTCAAGTCCAACTTGTCTTGTTCATTTCTTTATATTCCTGAATAATAAACTTTTTTCAATTTATAATTGCTTAAGGACCTCCTATAAAGATTATTATTCAGTTCATATCACATATTTTAATGTTATAATAATTGGTTAATAATATGAGTTCATATCAGACGTTTTTGTCGATGTTTGGTACATGAGTGAAAAATTGAACTTGTTGGAAAATAATTTTCCATGTAGTTATAGGTACATCATATCCATAATAGTATTTATGTTTTAAATATCATATATATCCAGTATATATTCATTTTATACTATTCCATAGCATTTGGAGATAAAAATTAAAAGCACCGTTCATGGAGACGGTAGGCCGTACGTACGCATGAACGCTACTTTCATTTTTTGTCATATTAATGGAATTAAAACAAAATGAGATATATATATATATATGTTATAATTCCAGAATTATATCCATAATTTAGATGAAATATATTACATATATATCCATTATATATATGTACTTATAATAGTACATAACATTTTGAGATAAGAAATGAAATGTACCGTTCATGGAGACGGTAAGCCGTACGTACGCATGAACGCTACTTCCATTTCTATTTCATATTTAATGGAATTAAAACATAATGATACATAATAGTATTTTAATTCCAGTATGTTATCATATATAATATCATTAAATATATCCTTTATACGTACCACATATGGTATTAATGAATCAAATCACTTTGAGTGGGCGGTAGTCCACACTTCCTTAAATGAAGATATCACGTTTACCCATAATGGAAACCATAAAGGTATGCCATAAATGAAAAATAAAGAAGATTAAGTAAAAAATAAACATATTATATATCATATATAAATATAGTGTCATCTTAATGGCCACCTTTTAAGGTGTTAGAAGAATGTTGAACAATCATCGTTTCGTGAGGCAGAAATTCACCATCCATAGAAACAGTATGTTCTTTAACCATTAGATGTAGGTGTGTGTAATTTTAGCTCTAATACTTCTTATAAAAACATCCTAGTATATTTAAGATACTGGATTTGTTACAAAATAAATGAATAAAAAGAGTTTAGGGGGTTGGATAAGCAAAATAATACAAAAGGACTCAAGTGAAGACATTACCTTAAAATCGGGTAACTCCCTTTGGTTTGAGCTCAAAGGCTTCCTTGGGAAGAATTATGCCCAAAGTGAGGCTTCAAGGAGTTATAGAGGGATGTGGAGAGAAACAATGGGCAGGTTTTGGCTGAGCCAAAGGCTTTGGAAGTGTGGGTAAGGAGGTAGAGGTGGGGGCCTTTTATAAGAGGAGAGGAGGGGCACTCTTGGAAAGTAAGGAAATGTTACATTATTTTAGAATGAGTTTTGGATATTAATGGTCCCAAATTGATTAGTTTCTATGATAAGGTGATAAGAGTTCTAAATCCACCCTTCCTATAGGTTTTTTACATGTGTAGGTCTTATATTTTACATTATCTTTCCATTTTATTTAAATCGTTAAATAATGAGGTCATCACTGCATCATCATGATGTCATAAATAATTTAATTTATTTAATTTCTAAAAATTATAAAAAAAATACTATGATGTATGAAATATTTTTATCTTTCCAATGATTATTTATAGTCAAAAATAGGACTTGTATAACCCCATGTAAAAATTGTTTTAGTAAAACATCTCATGTTTGTGTCATTTTTTACTTTAACATTAAATAAAAAGGTATTTATGTCATTTTCCAACCAAAGTGGCTCCATGGGGTCCCCAAGTTGACCCATGGATTTTATTGTTCGGCCATGACACATACAATGAGGGTAGGACATGTGTCTAGGTCATTTCATTTTATTAAAACATTATTCTTACCTTAAACTACACTAATTACCTCTAATCACGATAAAAACTTAATAAGTTAGTATTCACCAAAAAATTATTCTAATCCCATTGAACAAAATTTTACTTCTTAATTACAACCATGTATGTTGGATTTTTGAAATTCAAAACACAATGGTGGAAAAATTTCATTTAAACGGAAAATCAGTTTTTATAAGTAGCACTTAGTGGTTTCACTATTCATCAAAAATTGAAGTTTTTCAGAAAATTACCAAAAATTCACCCGAAGCTATATTTGATATTCCGAATTTAAAAATGATGTCTATTTAAAAAAAATTAAAAACATATAAGTTGCATTAATTAATTTAATAATTAATTTCCGCTGTCAAAACAAATAGCGTGTTTTTATGAAACAAAATGTATCAAAAGATTGACACTAGTTTAAGTCCGATTTCAAAGTGAAATTAATTCCAATGACCACTATTGAATTAAATGGTAAAAATATATTCTAATTTCACTTTAAAACCAATTCAAAAGATAATCTAATCATATAAATAAATTAGATTAAAAAGAGGCTTTGAATTAAAATACAACATTTTTCACTATTCATTAAAAAATGAACTTTATCGGAAAAATACCAAAAATTTACACAAAGTAAATTTTGATGTCCCGATTCTAAAGAAGAATTTTATTTTGTCAAATATAATACATAAAATTGTCAAAAAGTGGATTTAAAAGAGGTTTGCCATCAAAAGGCAGTTAATCGACCTTTTAAAGTATATTAGAATGTTTACGCTTAAAAATTGGATTCATTCGCATTTTTAATCCTCTAACATTTATTGTAAAAAGTAAAAATATTTGAAAATCATATATAATCATTTTGTAGTTAGTTCTGTTCATTCCCGCCATTACAATGACTAGGCGTTAACTACCATTTAAAATAATATTATTTTATTATTAGAGTGCAACGTAAGATTCCCAAGAAACTTGTTGTTGCGTATTGGGTACAACATCGAGCATAGAGTCCCCTTTAAAGTAATATTAATATTTTATTCACAAATATGGATAAATGTGAAAATGTCATATTCTTTATTTACCTGGGGTGTTACAAATATAGATTGGATCACACTACAATGAAAATGTCATGTCGAAGCCAAGTGAGATTTAGAGAAGAGTAATAAATGGCCACACCTCAACATTCTAGTTGCATCACGAGGATTGTGATTTTTTTCACCATGGAATGAAAACCTATAGAATACTAAAATATGAGGGAACATCACAACTAGAAGAACACACCATAACAAGTCTAAATTTTTAGAATATTTGAGAGGACCATGCTACATTTTTCAATTCATTTTAAATAAGATTCATCCAAATTTTGTGGATTTTGATTGAATAAATTTCCATGTCACAATAGAGGTTTTCTTTCTAAAATTTGGTTTAATTAAACGTGGGTCACACTTTAGTAAGTAATTTAATGCCGTGAGGAGTCATTTTCAAGAATATCTTGAAGATTTATTTTGAATTTAAAGAGATGAAGAATCAGATTGAGATTCAGGGGTTTGAATCAACTTAAATAGGTGTGTTTTAAAAACTCTAAATGACTAGGAGGAAAGAATATTGATCCCAACCATTGATGAAAGGGTTAGAGTTTTGAAGAGTATCATAAAACTTCAAACAACAGTTTTTGAGTTAAATATAAGGATAAAATATTTCATATCCATTTTTAAGATAAGAAAAAAGATAGAAAAAACTCATATCTAGTTTATATAAAGGAAAAGAGATATAATAAGGATAGATGAGTTCTATTCTTATATCTGGTTCATTAGAGGAAGGGACTTGAAGATGAAGAAGTGCTATTAAAATATATGATTGTAAAATAAATCTAGTAAAAAAAGATTATTTTGGTGTTGAATAATATTTATCTATAAGTGGTATTATTTCTATTTTATTTATTTAGAAGATAAATAATAGGCCCTTATATTAGGAGGTCATTGTAATCTATCTTTAGAAGTTATAGACTTAACTCTTTACAAGGAATTTTTCACATCCAACTTTAGAAGTTTAAAAGTGAAAAAAAGTGAATCATAATAGAGAATCTATTCTTAAATAAAATATGTAAGGTGAATTAGTAAATTATTCTGATAAAAAAGTGACCTTCATGTCTATAATTTTTTTAAGATACCCTCAAGTGTATAAACTAATAAAAACCTTCCATGTAGTAGTGTATGAATGAGAAGAATAGAGTGTCCCCCCTTGGGTGAGGAGTGGAAAATCCATAAACCTTATAAAGGTAGCGTGTCTTAGAATGAATTGATCATGATAAAAACTTATAACAATATAAAGTGATTATAAAGTATTTTTACTCTTTGAAAAATCTTCAGTTTAGCCTTGTGCAGGTGAACCAAGTAAAATCCTCATGTGTTTTAGTTTTAAAACAAATGGTGCTTGTTTTTAAATCAGTTTTGGAGATTTTTTAAAACAACCATGTCATGTAAGGGACTAATATTTGAATTGTGAAATGATTTCCATTTGGTTTTGGATGAAAGAAGGCTCAATTTTAATGGTTCCTTGGTTTTCAAAATGTGTTTTTTATAAAACCTTGACCGTCTTAGTAAATAATGTTTGTTTTTTGTCCCTTGTGAAGGGACAAAATGGTGGGATTTTAGTGACATGACCACATAAGGGTCTATGTCTAATGTTTTTTTATGTGAGCCCCTCCCTTAGAAAGATCTAGTGTAAAAGTAGACTGTTATTCATTTTATTTTTTGCGGTATTGTTTATTTTTATCCCCTAACCATGAATTTGGTTGATGGTTTGATCATTCAAGGTCAGTTTTCTTTTGGAATCTCTCATGAGATACAGTTTTGGAACCACCACTTAGGAATGATTTCTCCCACAAATAATTAATTAAAACCATAGAAAATAAATAAAATTTTGGCATGACCCATCCATATGTCGAACATCCATGCTGAAGGGAAAAAAATAATGAGAAGCAACATAGTAAAACCAAACAAAAATGAAACACACTATTAATCCCTATACTACCCTGATCTCCCTCCCCTACAAAGAAAACAATGTAGCTACCTCCAGTTCCCTTCTAGCTCCCTTCACAGAATATAAGTACCCTCTATCTATAGAAAGTGATAAAAGGCCTAAATGACCGATGTGATAAAGAAAATAAAATAAAAACTAAACTAAAACATACCTATCTCCTATGATTAAACAAGTCACCACCCAACATATAATAACCAAAATTTCCCATGGGTCCCAATATGTTCCTGTAAGAAAGGGGGAAATAGATCTAATTTTCAAATGATATTGTCAACTAGTAGAGTCCTATTAATTAATAATTACTCTTCCTATTAATGGTATATAATCATTTTTTCTTGAGTTTGTTTGGGACATTTTCATGAGATTTATTTTATCTTGTTTTTATTTATATTAGCTTGGACAATTTCATTCATTTGGGTTCTAATCGACTCAATTTGATTACATTTGGTTCATATCAGTTTAGTTTAGTTTGGTTTATTTCATGTCAGTTGCATTAATATTAGTTTGAATTCATTATATTTGGTCAAATTTGTTTCATCATTTTTAATATCATATTAGTTCAAGTTAGATAAGTTTGACTCAGTCCAATTTAGTTTCATCCAACTTTTTTTTCTTCTATTTTCTTGATTTTGATCATTCAAATATATTTTGGTTGATCTGATTTAAATTTATTTGAGTAAGGTTCATTTAGTTTGTGAGTGTTTTTTTAAAAAAGTTTCATTATATTTTTTTATTTGGTTTTATTCTATCCATTATGGATCAGGTTGCGTTGATTCAATTAAATAAAGTTTGGTTATACTCAGTTAATGTTAGGTTAACATGAGTTTATGCATGTCAGTTCTATTTGGAGAGGTACAAGTTTGGTTTGGTTTGGTTTTTCATTCTACATGGAAAAATTTTCTTCTAAAGGATAATCATAACCAAGATCCCTAAACATTAGGAATCAACCTAAATAAAAACCCACAAAATGTGCTCTATATAATACAATAAAAATGCGTCACATTATAACAATAGACATGTTCTATGTCAAAGATGTAAACATATCCAATGGGAAAATAGTATACTAGGTCCATGCTAAAGTAAATAAACATGCAATAAAATAAATCATATTGCACATGATCACTATGCACTATTATAACACCATTCTTGTATGATAATAATAACCATGATGCATAAACATGAAAAATCTATTAAACTATCCATAAATAAAATATAATAATACTACAATCAAACATGATAATCTCAATCCAAATGAGGAATGGGTATGCCATTTTAAATCCTTAATACATAATAGGGAGATGTAAAATGAAGATAAAATATCACACATGGTATAGATATCACAAATGAGGCATAAAATAGAGACTGACTATAGTGTTTGGAATAAATCATCAAAAAATTACCAATAATAAAAAGTACAAGGTTATAAGGTATTATTTTTCAAATATGGGTTGTTCATAAATGTTAATCTAGAATAATATTTTTTAAATCACTACTTCATTAATTTAAGACTTCATCTTTAAGTAAAAACATATCTCTTATAGAACAAGTAAGTAAATTATTTTATAAGTTATAAGTGACCATGACCTAAAAGAACATTTGAAAACCAACTTCCTCAATCACTATTTTAATAAAGTGTTACAACTCATATTTTAGAATACATTGGTTTAGAAGATAAAAAATAAAAGATAAAAAGGGAAAAGGAGTGTGTTCATTTATAAACACATTTTGATAAAACATCTAAAGGAATGAGTTTAATAAGTAAAGTGTTTTCAAAAGGATCCAATTACAAAATATGGTTTTTAAATAAAAATTCAATCATTTTAAATCTTATAAAAACCATTTTAATTATAAAAAACCAATACATAATGTTAAAACCAAAACCATTATGATTTTTAGGTCAATTAAAATCCTCTCACTTAATCGACCCAACCACTACATTTCCACCAACTCACTCTCTTAACTTGAAGTTATGTGTGGTTCATTAACTTATAGTTTAGTCATGTTTAAATGAGAAAAGGTGATTCCTTTATAACAATAATAAATTATTCACATGTAATTAATGATATGTACATTAAAATATATCTAAGGCATTTATTTTTTTAAAATAAATATATATTATAAAATAATCTGTTGTAATAATGATGAACACTTTAATATAATGAACATTTAAGATAACTTAGCCAAGTATTTGAAACACATCACCTAATAGAATTTTTAAAAATAACTATTTCATAATATCATGCATTTTCATGCATCCATTTAATTTATACAAGGAATCCTTAAATTAATATAGTACACACAAGTATAGATTTAAAACTATGAATCATCTACATGTGGTAAATTAGTGTAGAAAATATACGAAAACAATTCTCAATTATCATTTACTTAAATTACCATTCATATACCTCTTTTATAAATACTTTAAAATTCATATCATTTTTATCTTAACCCCACAAAATCCTTGAAAAAAACTAGTGAAAATACCTTTTTAGAAAATAACTTTTCATTTTTTAACTACATTTTAATAACATTTATTTAAATAATCCATTATCATTAACAAATACCATAATATTAATTCTATAACTTATTTTTAACCTAATTTTTTTTTCAAAACCATTTTAATCATGATGTCAAATTAAGTTATGCCTAATTTCCATAATAAACTTCACCCCTAAAAACTATATATTATTTCTAAACCATTCAGTTAAAAGATAATTTATAAAAAACAAAATTATAATATATTCTTATTTTATACTTATAAAATTTCATATGTTTCTCTTTAAAATCACCATTTTAATAAAATTTTTCATAATAAATCCTATAATGTCACCAAAAAATCATTTTAAACTTAAAATATCCTTCAAATCATGGTAATTATGTCACACACAATACTCTATTTTAGAGAACATCTAATATATTATTAATTACTGCAAATGAATATCAATCACTATCAAGGTTTTTTAACAATAAACACCACCCTTTGACATATATATAATATCACAGGCATACCATTATCAAGATACATGAACAATATGAAACAATCACTTACCTAATCCCAGTGAGTCATAATGTATCCTATGCATTTTTCATAAAAAATTTCAAGATCACATACCAAGACCATATGAGATCTTTCATACTATAAAAAACCTTCAAGAATCTCCTAAAAATTAACAAACAAAATTCTATCACTAAATAAACTCAATTTTATAATAACTACATTCAAAGAATAACTAATACCTAAGAGAAACCAATACAATAAATTTCTAAAAAATTAACCCAAAATTCCACAAGGTTAAAGTACCAAATAACTATAATATATTATCCCAAAGTTTCACCCTAAAATCTAGAAAACCCCAGGACACAACATATCTTGATCAAATTCCATGAAAAAATAGAATTTTTTTTGCAGGATACCCATAACAGTCTCCTTTATAAAATAGAATTGATATCCCCTTGATCCAAGATGAATTCCACCATGCTTGGGTGGGATTCACCTAACAATATTTAATTAATTAACAAGGATTAAAATAAATGAAAAAAGGAATAGGTTAGGAGAATATGAATACCTTTTGATCTTGGGAGATGGGGGCTGGGAGGTGAAGGTCGGGAGGAGGCATATACATAGGCAGAGGTGGCCGCAGAGGTGGAGGCAAGGGCCGAGAGGTAGAGGAGAGGTTTGGGAGGTGGAGGTGGGGCCGAGAGGCAGAGACGGAGGTGAGGACCGGGAGGTTGAGGAAGAGGTGGGGGTCGAGAGGTGGAGGAGGAGGTGGCTTCAAAAACAGAGGCAAAGGCAAGGAGGCAGAGGGAAGGAGGCGGGGGCCGGGAGGCATAGGCGAGGTCGGGAGGTCGAGGTCAGGGAGGGGAAGAGAGAATAGAGAGGCCATGGCTCAGGGGATACATAGGGAGGAAATGAAAAATCGGGAAAGGGAGCCTAATAAAAACATCAAATCGGGGTTAGAATACCCACAGTTTTAACAAAACTATGGGAATAGATCAAAATAAAGTACCTATACCTACAATTTTTTTAAACCATGGGTATAGATGCGTGGGTATATACCCATTTTCCAGTATTGTATTGATCCTTAAGGTACTTCATTATATACTTCTAATATTATTTTATTGATAACTAGATGTAAAGTTATTTTCATATATATTCATGTAAATGAGTAAATTGATCAAAATCATACATTTTAATGTATTTTATATATGTTAAAAACATGTTGGTTTCCTGATGAGTATTATATGATAAAACTCTGCAGGTGTACTCTGGTGGATATGTAGTTCTATAGTCCTACTTTCAGGTTCCTATAGGTACTAATAGATATTTGGATGATCTATTCCTGTTGTACATTTTCATTGTTTTTATGAGTCGCATGCCTACTTATGTTAGAATTGGAGACTAAATATCATATTTGGAACTTATCCATTTATGTAATAAACCTATTTTAGACAATAAAATTTTACCTCATACATGATTTTCTAATGCATGACATGTATTTCATTAATGTAGTATTGTTGTTTTTTATTTTTATTTGATTAAACATAGTAGGTAAATCACTGCTTAACCATAATCCTAGACTTATGGTCCTTATGAAAGCCCCTAGGTATCAAGAAGTACTCATCGGGTCATGTGGTGGCCTAATCTAGGTATCGTTTATGTGATTTAGATCATGATCATTTAAAAATGATATCTGACTAGGATAATGATACCATTTCTCACTTAGAGCTATTTGGATGGTTGATATTAAGAGTATACATGATGTAGGATATTTAAGAAATAATATGTAACCCATTAAAATGTATGAAAGCCCCTTTATGATGGAATCTAGTGTTACCAAGGTTGTTTGGGTTTCTAGGTAAGTGCCACTACTATAGAAGGGGTATTAATTTGAATACTTAAACCTTATGAAAGTATGAACATGTAAGTTACCTCATTAGGTTTTCACTAATATCCTCCCTAGGATGGATATACGACCAAAATAAGGAATCTAGGATTAGGGGAGAGAATTTTGGAAGTGATTTTTGTAGGTTTGGGATGAGCCATATGGCTTTAAATGCATGGATACATAGGAGGAGTGAGTGAACTTTTATAATTGAGGAGGGGTGGTATTTTCTAAATTCCACAAAATATTTTCTATTGGGAGGTCTCTCTTACCTCATGTTCCCCCAAAGATGATAAATAATGTATTTTACATATTATTTGGTCAATAAAAATCTATAAAACACAAAATAAACACATTTTTACCATTTTATTCATTAGTATTTATGTTTACTAAATTTTACCCTTTTTATTTTTATTAGGGTAACTTGTATCATTTTATTTACCAAGGTGATTTATCCTTTGAGACCTAAATTAAAATGATATTTATTTGATAATTTATACATAAGGATTATATATATGAAATAAAATTAATTAAATAAAAACCATATGATTGTATAACATTAATTTTAATAAAAACACATGTAATGTGAAAAAACCCTTTTTAACCGTAATCCTAGTAGTTAATTTTACTGCTTTCACTAATAATTGTGGAAGAAAATTAATTTAACATTATTATATATAAATTTTTTATTAAAAATATTTAATTCCTTTATCTAAATTCCATTCATATAAGTGTAATAATTTAATTTAAAATTAATATAACTGACGTGATGAGAAATTTTGTTTTTTAAGTGAGAATACTAAAAAGTTTACCAAATTTTATATACAATATCAATATGATATTTATTATAATAAAAAAACTTGTATTAATGGATGTATAATTTTACTAATTTTTATTTAAAAAAATTTTAAAATATAATTAATCTTTACAAATATTTAAAATTAAAAGACAGTTTTCAATTAATATTAAGTATTTTTCTATATTCCTAAGAAATTAATATTTTAATAAAATTCCCAAAAATTCACCTAAGTTAATTTTTATAGGTTTATTATAAAAATTAAGATTAATTTATCAAATTATTTTTCTAAAATTTTTAGAAATTAATTTTAAATTATGTACGCCATGTGAAACAAAACCGCCTTTTTTAGAAAAAATAGGTTTTCAAAAAAAGTTATTTTTAATTTATATTATTCTTATTTAATTTATATTATATAAAAAAATATAAAAATATTCGTAAAATATATATTTTAATAAGTTATTTAATTCTATTCATACCCTATATTCCAATGGCTAGTTGATTTATTAAATAATAATGTTAATAATATATTGTTACTTGGTAAAACTCAGTCTTACGTGTAACACAAGCTATCGAGGAAACTCATTTTTTCATGTAACAAAAAATATTGAGAAAACTCATTATCATGTGTAAAATATTTTAAATAAGTTTTTGTGTTACAAAATATAAACTATATAATTCTTATAATATATAATATCAAAAATATTAAATTTATTTGAAAAACATATTTCACAAAATCCCAGGGAGTTACAACCTAGGTATAACTAAGAGAGTTATTGGATAAACCAAATATAAAATAGTTAAAAGGATAATATAATATATTAAAATTAAAGTTTCGTTGGATAATACATATTAGGATTTAGCTAAAAAATTCATACACTCTGATTCTTTAGGATATTAATATAACCATTTTTGTTTTAGTATTTGATTGAAACTAGATCATGAAGATGAAGATGAGAAAGGTTTGTATTCAAAAATAACAATGTATTATAAAAAATAAGGGATCATACTTAAATATATGAATCTTAGTATGTTTCTATTATGATGAAAAAGTTAATATTGGAGTCATACCTAAGATAACGAGGTTTATACACAAATATAAATTATTTGAGAAGATCTTATCTATTTTAATTAGTGAAGTGATATGAATCAATCATATTTTTGTATTATAAAAGTTATTGAGGATTATGTGAAACATAATAAGATCTTTCTTCAATAGTTTTTCATTAATGATATGAAATCATATACTAAATGGTATCAATAACCATGAGAAATAATTATATTGTAAGGTTATATTTTTAGAGACTACTATTAAAGAATATAGGTTTAAGGGATGAATATGTTTTAGGTTTATTACATGTTTTATGTTAAGATAATAAATTTTTGGGTGATTTTGAAAATTTAAGATATATAGTATTGATATTATTGAAATTTATGATAATTAAATAGATTTTTGGTGAAGTCTATTTCATTTTTTTATTATTGAATATATTTTTTATTGTGTCATTTGATGAACTAATCATTAGTAACATTTAAGGATTAAATATATAATTTTTTTGGAAGAATATGTGATTTAATTGTGGTTTTATTACCAAGATACTTAGGTACTTTTATGGAAGGTATACTTTTGAAAATATATGATTATGGCATAAATAATAATTTTTTTAGAAAGATTAATATATTGATATAACTTAAGATCATACTAGAAGATGCATTTAGAATAATAAATATGTTAAAAATTCAATATGACACTTTCTTCAGTGGTTAATAATTAAAATCATGAGGTTGAAATTTATTTACAGTAATTTTTTCCATTAGGGGTATATCTATTGGGAAAGGAACATTTTCTTGGTAAATCATTTTACCAACAGATATGTCCCTATCACTAAATTGTTGGTAATTTTTTTTCCTAGAGGTTATTAAAACCAAAAATATGATTCTAATGAATTTATAATAATACCAAAATGTCATATATATGTTGGTCAATATGTTTAGAAATAGATTAATATTGATAATACATATATTGATAGTATTATTATCATTTATAAACAATACCAAAAATCAATATCTAATGATAAATTACATTATAACTAAAATATTTTGTGTTGGTTTGTAATATTTATTGTTAAAATGTTATATTATATTTATTAATATAATTATATATAATATATTATTATATTTTTTATATAATAACTTTAATATTGGATTACATTAAACAATAAAAAAATGACACTATAAATGAAAAAACATGTTTAAATATAATTTAAATACATGTTCAAACTTCATGAAAAAAATAATATCCACGAAACATATTTCAAACACGTTTAATCACTTAGAGACATTACATGGACCTCAATGAAACATCATCTGAAATATATTTCTTGAAAACATTGGATGTCACTATTATGTAACCCACATACCTTCACAGGGGCTATTATATACTATAATGGATATGATCATGAAAAAAATAACCATTATCCTTTTGATTCATGTTGAATACCCTTTTATTCTTGAACTAGAACTCAAACCAACTCACACACATTAGACATGATCCAAAATGACCTATATTATGATTATACAAAAAAAAATTGAAAATATTTTTCATTCAAATTCATAATATAAAAATAAAAATACATAATATATCATGTAAAAAATAAATCATGATATAGTATAGTGAATATGATTTCAATTTATAATGGCACTACTTTTCAATTGGGAATTCATAAGTTATATTGACTACATTAACAAAAGATAAACTTCAAACTCAGTATTTTATTATCTAGATTGAAAATTTATATATATATATATATATATTTGGAACCCTAAAAAATAAACCTTCCCAATTAGAAAACTTTTTAATAACCATTAAAAATTAGATAATTGAGAATAAAACAATCTAGATTCAAAATCCTATGAGAACAATATTAGAGGCTTCATCCAGAGAAAAAAACCTCTCTCCATAGAGATAAAAATTCTAATTAAATTATATTATTTTATACCTTAATGTTGTAATTCAAACCATCATGAATCCATCTATAAATTTGTAGTCTGATCCTGGTAAACCATTAAGCATCAAAAGGAACACCCACCATGAAAAATAGAATATAGAAACAACAAGGAAAAAATGCAACTCCAACATAAAGAAACCAAATACAACAACTATGAACCTAACTCTTGTATTAAAACTCCACATAAAACTGGAATCCACATATCAAAATTGGTAGAACCATTCAAACACTATATGGAATCTAGAAAAAATAAAAAATCAGATTTAAAAAAACCGAGTCATGCCATAGAAAATAAATACAACACTAAATAGAAGATTTACTAAAACGAAATATTCCAAATGAATAATATATTGATCATATTCTTCAACCCAATTTAGGAAACATTTTAATAATTTTAAAAACACCATCTTAATTGGGTTGGAATCTTACTCTCTATAGAATTTAGAATGATAATTCCAGGTCATAAGATAACCAGTGAACACAAAAACTGAAAATAACAACACATGATATAAAAATAACAAGAAGATTATCTAACATTTTACCACAAAATAGAATATAACCACTCACTACACTATAAAAAGATAACTAGTGACCACATTATCTAACCTATGACCACAAAAAAATGTTTTTTTAACCAGTGGAAAAGAAAACTATTAGATAATCAAAATATAGACCACTAAAATAAGATTATCAATTCAAGTCTTACAACTTGAATATATAACCAATGGACACAAAATCATCCATAACGCATGATATAAATATAAACGGTGATAATAAAAACATAAAAATTACAAGGATAACCAATGAATGTAAAAAAAATTACTAGTAACCACATTAAGAGAAGATAAAAAGTGACCAAAACTGATAATAATAAGAATATTATTTAACATGTGACCACAAACCATTTAGAATGACACTAATTTCAATTAATAATGTCACATAATTCAAAATAATATGATTTAGTAAAACGACATTAAATTATATATTCTATTAAAGATTCTTTAAATTTATAATGACACTAATTTTCAATTGATAATGAAACATTATTGAATAGATAAAAACCATTTAGTGCAATAAAAACCATATTATTTAAGGATATTTTTTCTATAAAAGTAATGAAGGAAATTTTCAAATTTTATGAATTTATATCAAAACATATTGAGGATATTTTTTTCTTCTATTTCATTATTATTCTTAATGGGGGGAGTTCACCTACCAATGTTAAAATATTCTTCAATATACGGAGAACTAGATTATATAATCATCAGATTAAAATAGAAGACCATCTGATTAGAGGAAAATATAGGTTGATTACAGATCATGTGCATACAAACCATGATGATAAAAAACACCATATGTTAGGGATCCATTATTTATATTTATCACATTTATATTTTTTTACTTATGGTTCTTGTTCAGATTTTTTATGAAATTTTATTGAATATTTACTATATCTGGTGATTTTTATAGAGGATTAAATAGTTTAAATTTTTTTGAAGGGATACTATTTCTTTTATTCTCTAATCACATGGAATGCGATATTTGAATCATAGGCCATGTATGTTTTCAGTGTGGTTAATATTTATTTTTCTTAATGAAAAATAATATGTGGTGTATATCATAGCGTCTAATTTGGTGTTTAATACCCTATATGTCTTTGTTATTCATGAGTAGTGATTCATTATGGAGATAAGATAATAAATATTAGGTCATCCATTAGTATTATGATATTCTAACATTAAATCATATTTATGTTTTTCTTATAGGTATGAACTATTATGCCCTTGATATTTAGATTTGAGTAAACTTGTAATCTATTTACATTTTTATACAACTTGTTTTTAGAGAGAATAAATCACATATAGGACTCTTTGAATATACCTAAAAAATCAGTAGGAATCATCAATAATATTTGAAAAAATTTATAGAATGTGTTTAATAACACTTATTAAGAGGAGACAATTATTGATATGGGATGGTTAGTTGATGATCCTATTAATATCACTCCTGGAGATAATGATTTTATTTGGAATCCTCAATGTTGGTGATACGTAAACTATGGATCTAGAATCAAATAACGTAGAGCTACTCATGTTATAACTTTACAAAATGATTTAAGTATTAATGACTCAAATGATTATAATGATTATTTTATTGAAATAGAATTATCTAGTCATCATAATGATAAATGGGGGAAGAATGCCGACCCACTAAAAATAAGGATCAGAATAGGCTCAATTATTTGAAGCCACATTAAACAAAAAAAACCTAAATACATCTATTCTAAATCAGTAACCTTAAACATAGTTGTAGCTAAAATATGATTTATACATTGTGAGGGAAATACCACTTTCAAGAAAACATATACAATTACAAATGCCTACCAACAACATTTTATCTCAAACATGATTATTCAAAACCCCAAATAAATACTCACAACAAAACCCCAAATGAAAAACACATAGACTTTAACACCATAAGCTTCCACGGTACAATTCTCTTTAAATAATACAATAACTTGCGATGCACAAAACTTCGAGTTCTAGCACACCACGACCAATCAAAATAGCTGATATGAATAGTAATACCCTCTTTTTGAAATTTTATAAATTTTATTTTTCAAAATGGACTTCAATTTTGGATTCAGAATATTAAAAATTATCTTAGGGTGAATTTTGGGTATTTTTCTGAAAACATTCAATTTTTTATGAATAGTGAAAAACACTATGTTATTGTTTAAAACATAATTTTTATTTAAATAATTATTTATTTTATTAAAATTTATTATAGGTCAAAATAGATACATAATACCTAAAAATATCAATGTAATTCATTGGAGTCATTTTATAATAAAATTAGATGTATAAAATTTTATTGGACATTTTAACTTCATTTACCCACCTTTTAGGCACATTTGCAAATTTTCATAAAACGTATTTTTACAGCTTTTGTGAATTGAATTTTGAAAATCCAAGAGACACGGTTGACATTAGTAAGAAACATTTAATTCAATAGGATGAAAATAATTTTTGGTGAATAGTAACTTTTTAATTTTATTTACAGCGGTTAAAAGTAAATAGGGTAATTAATGGTAATAATGATATTATAATTACCCTAACACATGTAATGATTATATTGTATAAGTTTATTTTGACCAAAATAAACCTTATTAATAAAATATGATCCTATTTTATCCACATGGATTAGATTAGAACATTTATTATTAGTTTATTTAAAGAAGAGTTAAAAGTGTCAAATTCAAAGATTAATAAATAAACCATTTTTAATATAGGGTCATATATAAGACAAATTAGAATATAAATATTCATTATAAATATAAAAACATTTCCTACATAATGGTATTTTAATTATAATTTTAACACATTAAATAATTAAATTTATTTATGACACAACGATGATGCAGTAATTACCCTATTAAAGAATGATTAAAATAATTGATATTATAAATATACAAATAAATGTAAATTGATACTTTTGAGGAATTAAACTAATTTTCTAGGTTAATATTACATGTTAGTATTGATTTAATTTTTTTTATTTAAACAAGTTTTGTTTACTTTCACAAAAACCAAATACTAAGTAGTGTCAAAATTGACAAAAATGAGTTTTTAAAATAAATACTATATTATTAATTGATATAATATTTCTAAAAATATAATGTTTGGCCAAAGGACTTATATAAGGTTATATATGTAAATAATTAACCACTTGGGGTTCTCTTGGATTTTTATAGTAAGTTTATTAACCATTTATTATACTAATAAAAGAATACATGGTAAAAGTTAAGCTATTTAACTAAGAGTTAAATTTAAATGATAAGGTTAATATGGTAACCTAAACCTATCTAAAACCTATTGGATGATATTTTTTCGACCCATAACCACATTATACTTGAAATAAATACTTTTTTATCCATTAGAAGCCTAAAATTATTGTATAATAAATTAATATTTCAAGCTTTTCCTAAAGTGACCCTCACATCCACTATAAAAGGGTACCCCCATTCTCTTAATATAACTCCACAAAATCCATTTGGGTGGGTCAAAACCTGCTCAAATACCCCCCTAACTACTCTCAATTCAACCTAGAGGCCTTTCTTTGATCATAATACAACCTAATGATCCCTTTTTATCAAATCAAAAGGAATCACCCGGAGAAGAGGTAATAATTTCATCACCACTTTCAAAGTTATTTTCTTCTTCCACTTCCACTTTATTTGTTGTTTCCATACCAAAATAATAACTCCAATAAATTATACATACTATTATTTTATTATATTCTACAACCATATTCATTATTCTACCCATCCTATGAATGAAAAAGTCATCATATATGCGTACGTACGACTTACCGTCTCCACGTCATGGTGTAGTTTGTTATTCAAAAATTCATCATTTGGATCGCTATAATAATGAGTATAAGTGATTCAAATAATAAATATAACATTATAATGATTCTATAAATATGATATACCATCCAATTACATATTATTTCACCATAAATGGAATGATATTGTCACTTGTGTGTACGTACGGATTACCGTCTCCACAAACATGATGAGATTCATTTCACATCATAACCATTCAAGAGTAATTTTCAAGTTATGATTAAAAATAATGTTTAAGAACTTAATATCATTCTAGATATGAATCAAATACATCGTATCCATAACAAACCTAACTTATGTAACAAAACATACAAAGGAAAACAAATAATTTAACACCCGAAACAATGATACTACATAAATATCATTAACAAAACAATATTATAAGATCATATATGATATCATATTTATGTCTATGGTTATTTTATAATTTAATAACAATTATTTAACAATTATACATGAGGTTAAAGTACCCTCAAATAAGGAAATGTTCATGGTAAGGGTTAATTCTACAATCTCTTCATTATCTGAGGTTGTTTATACGTAACTATCTACTGGGACCTATTTATCATCCACATTTATGTTTCATAAAAATGTATTTCAATTTTTTTTTACTGTTTACTAGACTATGGGTTAAATTAATTTATACCATCATTTTAATTTTTATAAAATGGTCTGAAAGGAATCTTTCCATCACTTTCCAAACATGTTACTTTATAACCTTTTCAAAGAATTAATGTAAGAATGTTTTTTAACTTATACAGCGGGTGCGGCTATTTTCTACCATTACAAAACCTTTGATGTTTTAATTATAAGATTATAAGAATATTTTCAAAATAAATGTTTTATTTTATAACTATGTGACTTTTAAATGATTTCCAAATAGAAAGATATATTTCTCACAAATGCTATTGATTTCATCTATGTCAACATCCTTTGATGGATTTTACACTTTTTTGAAGTTAATTTATTATGATATAATATTACAAATTGTATTGAAGGATTTGTGATATGATTGACTGTGGATATGTTATTTTTATACCATTCATGGTTTATGGACAAAGTATTAACATTTTGTATGCTAGTTTTAATACGAATGTTTACGTTATGTTTCAACCTTTTCATACGAGGACTGCATTGGACTTAATAAGTGATGGGTGAAGCCCACTATAGCTCCTTGATGCATTAGTAGGGCTCATGAGACAAAATATTGTCTTGGCACAAGGCCTTGGAAAAAACATTATTTTTAGTCTTGGCATGAGGCCTTGACTATGTGGTTATGATGTCTGGAATTATGCATTCCATCATTATGAAATTGTCTATTGATATTACATGTGATTATTTGACTAGTAGAATATCCATGTGAATAAGTAAATGGAATTATTTGATTTATCTTTTCCATATTATGCTAAAGTTTATGTTTAAAAGGCTTGTGTTTTAGTCTTATAAATTTACTTTAATGTTTATGCTTATTTATGATAGTTTCCGCTATATTGTTATCCTTACTGAGCTTTTAAGCTCACCCATTTCTATGTTTTATTTTTCCCAAGATGCGAAGAAGTATATTATGATTAACATGCAGGAATAGGCTACGGGATATGAGTGTGTTCAAAGGGAAAAAATATTGTTTTTTTTATTTCATAATGTAATGTAAAACTTATGTATGTATCTTGTTCTTCCAAGGCTACTAAACTAATCGGTATTTCGAGACATGATCTCTTATGATCATGCCAATGTTATGTAATAATGCACCGACTCTGGGTAACTAGGGTCAGGGTGTTACACAGACATAAATCACACACATCACTATAAATTGATTAGTATAGATTTCAAATATGGATACCATATTTTGGTACAATGGAGGAGGTCATTTGAAGATAGTTTTCAATCACTTCATAGCTTTCAAAAATCTGAAAATTACCAACAACTCATCCATTTTCTTCAAGAAAAATCACAATACAAAAAATGAGTTGATAGGTCAGTTTAAGGAAGACCACTTCATAAATGGGTTGGAATAGGTTATGATTCAGTTTAAATGGGTTCAAAATATGGTTAACCTAACATAAATCCTACCCATGAACCTGAATTTCCACATGTAACTCCACATAGATCATACAAAGAATAAAATGTGGCTACATGATAACAACCTTCCAAATCATCCTTAAATTCATTGAATTACAAAGAATATCAATTGAATAACATTTTAAAATCTCATAAGAATAACCATATATGACCTAAAATATAGAAAATATCAACCATTATAAAATGAATTATATCCAATATATATATATATATATATATATAACATATAAATATTAATATATATCAATTAAACACACACACACACACATATATATATATATATATATATAAACAGACCAGGTAGAACACACACACACATATATAACCCATATATATAAAAAATGTGTATATATAATCAATATATTAAAAACATGTGAATAAGAACATAACCATAACTGTGTAAGAAAGTGAAAAGTGATAAATTCATAAGGCATGTCTAATAAACTATATACCCATTCCCATAACTTTTCAATTTAAAAAGATATTTCAAAATTTTAAAATAAAATCTCAAAATCAAATATTATATAAACTGTAAATAAATTTTTATGATATAAAATTTAGTAAACTTGATCAAAGATAAAATTGTGTCTAGAAATGGAAAAAAAATCTCTTACTCGTTCATGAAAACATGAATAAACTAACTGATAACATATTATCAATATTATTCTTTATCCTTTAGTATAATCAATCAGCCAACTATGATAGGAAGTCATTATTAGGAAAATATAAATTTCTTTAAGGAATTGTAAAATATATAGGGTGTTGTGCCAAACAATTTTATAAGCATATGTAACATTCTCACCCCTTTCTTTATGAAAACCTATCAATGTTTATATCTTTTAGCCTTGTTGAATTTTTTTCATGTTATGAGAAAAAACACAGAAAAAAACTCTAGTAAGAAAATAAAACCCATGAAATCCTTAAAAAACTATAAAATCATAATAAAATTCGAATTTAGTAAATGTTTAATAATAATTTCATAAGGAATCATGTAAAAAAGCAAATAGAGGAAGAATCATTGTTGAGCCTACATCACTATAGATCAATAAAGCTTGAGGGAGAGGCCAAACACCACACTGGAATGGTTGCATGGGGAAGGTCATGGATGGTGGGGGTTGATTGGGAAAGGATGGGGATTGAGGGGTTCAAGTGAGGAAGGTTTGGGATGGAGGGGGTCATCTGGTAGGGATGAAAACGACGACATGACATGTGTTGAATGATGACAGTGGGTGCATTGGGTCATGGAGGAGGGGGGCGATGGCGTTGGCAGAGCATATAGAGGAGGCAATAGGGGTCATAGATGAGGTGGGTAGCATCATTCGAAAGTGATAAAGGATACAATGGTGTCTTTGAGGATTGAGGTGGTGGTGTCGGAGGAAAAATATTCATAGAGGAGGAGGCAGAGGGAGAGGTGATGGCAACGTCAGTGGATAACGTTGATGATAAGGGCCGCCAGAGGCAGTATTGGGTGGGGTGGATCATGATGTGGCAGGGGTGGTGAATTATAGTCGAGGATTGATGATTTTTAAAAATAAAATCAGTTAAATCAAATATCAAATAACAAACAATTTTTAAAAATAAAATATTATATATATATATATATATATATGAACTATGTAATTTTTTTAAATTATTAATTTTATTTTATAATATAAAATATAATTTCAATATATGAATTTAAATTATTTACAATATAATATTACTCAATTAATTATTATGTTTTTTAATTATAAAATTTAAATAATTATTTTTTTGAATTTATTATTATATTTAATTAATTTTATTAAATTTAAATACAAATATTAAATGATCATATATGTATAGAGTATCAAACATATATGTAAATGTATCAAATATTATAAATATTTACATTTTTTATAAAAATTATTCATATTTTTATTAAAGGAAAATCATTAAAAAATATAAACACTATTAATGTTTTGAGAAAATTGAAAATTAAAATTAATTAATTAGATATATTTAATAAGAATATAAAACTGTATATTGACTTTGGTCATAAAAATAATATATATATATAATTAATTTCTCTTGATTCATTATAAATAAAAGCTTTGTTGTTATTTTATGGTTTATTGTATTGATTTTTATTAATGGTGGAATATTTGTTGGTAATTTTTATCAATACATACAAATTCATTTTTTGGTAAAAAAATACTATTAGTATGATAAAGTAATAGATTTAACTATTGGTAAATGATTTATTAGCATTCCATGATTAATGAAAATTGATATATCTATTAGTCAAGATAAGTGTTGGTACTTAAAGTTAATACCAATAAAAGTTAATATCTGTTGGAAATTATTTTTTTACAAATAGATATATATGTTTTAAATAAATTTCTATTGGTAGAAGTCATTTTTAGAGTGTTAATGGGTATAATTTTATGACCCATGATTTTGGATCCTTTAAAATAACATTATCTTAAATAGCTTGTGTCACATGCAACACCAAACCAATAAAACACCCAACTAAAACAATCCATGTCATATTAAATTTACATTAATAGATTAATCATTAGTAAATAAAAGGATTATAATAAATAAAAATAATTATATGTTATTATTTTTATTTAATTAATATTTTTAAATAAATTTTCATTTAGAAAACCCATTTAAAATGGGTATTCTATTTTAGCATTATAAATTAAAATTGATCAAATTTAAATTTTTTTCATAATAGGTAATATATATATTTATTAAATAATTTATCAATATTCAATTATTTAGAAATATTATATGAAACAAGATTAAAAAACTTGATGTTTAAAAATGATTTTTAATAAAATAATATTTTCATAATATATTTTATTTTCATTTAAAAGATTATTTAAACATTTTAAGTTTCAATTTGAAAAAATGACTTCATTTTTAGATTATAAATTTTAATATAAACTTAATAATATTTTCTTTTAATTTTCTAAAATAATTTATGTTTAAGAGAATAGTGAAAAATACAGTTTTTGAAATTCCCATGACATTAATAAGATCCATTCAATATAAGAATAACCTAAAACTTATGAAAACCATTTTCATGAAAAAATATATATCATTTATGTGACATTATATTTTTGAAAATATAATGGTCGGATTACGAACCTATATTTGATATTTGAGAGCATAAACAATTATCAAAAATTATTTTTAGTACATTATACATTAGTAGTTTAAAATTAGCTTTTATCAACTGAATCCAATGAAAAAGATTTCAAATTTATAATCAAAGGGTCCAGATTATCTATTAAGGGCCATTTAATTTTTAGGCATACAAATTAATTTTCATTGGATAAATATTAGTTACCCCGGTAAAATATTTATTTTTCAAAGAACAAAATTTTTATAAATATCATGTTTTTTTTAAAAGTAAATGCTCTATTTTTTTTAAAAAGTATCCAAAATAATTTTAGATATATATATATATAAATTAATTCTCATTTAGTTGGTATTTAATATCAACTACATTTAAGATAACTTAATGATTAAAAATATATTTTCTAAAAAAATATTTTTCAGCGCATTATATTATTTAATTTAAAAAATCTAATAAATACAAATTAAATTTCATTAAATGGATCCCAAATTCAGATTCAAAATTTCAATATTTGGTAATAAATTTCTAATTATTTATGTAGTAATAAAATAATGGACATTATTAATATTTAATTAAGCGTAATAGTTTTTGAAATGTCTAATCAATGGTAGCTCAATTTATCTTTAGTTAACTTTAACTTTAGTAATAATAGAAGTAATTTTTAGGTTTTAAAGTATAGACTACATTATTATCAACCTTCCTTCTCTAAAATCTGCTAATTTTTTTGTTCTATTCTTACCCCTTACATAAAAATCTTTTCAACGAAAAAGTCCTTCCTCTTCACTTATAAAAGGGGAACCACTTCTACCCTGTCAATAATCAAATCATATTTTGAAATTTCACTAAATCCCTTCCCAAATTTACTCTCCTTTAATTCATTAACATTACCTAATTACCCTTTTCCACATAAATTATCTTAAGTCCATAAAATCTATGTCCTTCTTCAAGAAGATGTTCAATGTCTCAATGTAGTTAACACAAATTTCATAAAATTTCTATCTTATTATGTCATTTACAAACCAACCATCAATATATAATAATAATTACCATTGTATAATATTTTTCTTGATATGTTATTATAATAATGGTGCAACCAATATTTATTCTCCTTCATCTACTAAGAAAAACATGAATCATCATTAGTGTGCGCGCGCAGATTACAACCTCCAAAAATTCAAAGTTTTATGTTTTCATCAGTACCATTCGTTGATGGATCAAAAAGGTAATTTAATAAGATAAAATAATATTTATAAAAATTTTAATTATTCCGAAATGATATGATACTTTTTTTCAATTTTCATTCCATTCTAAGAAAATGATAGCATCGTCCAGGTGTAGTGAGGACTAATGCCTACATGATATGAAGTTTCTCTTTTGTTTTCCTTATAAAAAATATTAATTGAATTAAACATGTATTTAATGTATAAATAGTTTTTTTAGTAAACTATTAACATTTTCTAATGAAAAATATTATACATTACATAAGTAATATTAGCAATACACATTTTATTAAATTTAACATCTAATAAGGACATATTAATATAACCATTCTAAATTGTGTCCATTCATGGAAAACATATTTAACCATATAAATTTTGTGCTAATACAATAATATAGGAGACAATAATATTCAATCCTATATATTATTAAACAATTTTCAACACCTTTATCCATAAACAATAAATCAAAATTATCATGAAGAAATTCACTGAACAACTACGATTGACCGATATAAGCAAACAAATATTACAAAAAACTACCAATATGTAATAAATAGAACTTATAAAATTAAATAAAGATGAATAATTTTAATGAGTATATATATAATGAAATTAATTTAATTATTCAAGATGTTTAGTGTGTCTGAAAAATGATTTCAGACACAAGTAAGAGTTTTTTCACAAAACTTATTTCTTTGAGACTCATGCTATTTTATTCAACTAATTTCTTTTAAATAGTGTATATATTTTCAATTGGATATTTTTTATAATTAATTGTTATAATTAATTTTATTTTAAATTCAATTTCAATATATCTCCCTTTCAATATGTTTTTATCAGAACGTTTCTTAAACTGTAAGGGTTTCTTCATCTTAATTTGCCCTCATTGAGACATATTGAAATGTTAAGAAACAATTTATTACGTCTATGCTCTTTATACTTAAAAACAATGTATTATGGTATAATAAATCATTTAATTCATGGGATATATATAGACATATGAATTTAAACTTTCAAATGACATTTGATTCAAAAATTTATAATATTGTATGTGTATTTCGTCTCAAATTATTCTTTTTGAGACATGTTTTCTATTATGAAACTATTTTATTTTAAGATTTTTATATTTTACCCTATTCAAATGTTGTATCATGAAATAACCTCTATTAATAAAATTTTAAGTTAAATTTCAATCTCTCTATCATTAAATTATTTTGATGTTAATGTCACTCAACCCGTACGATTTCTATTTCAAACCGAATTTTAAATTAAGACATCTCAAATATTATAACACATATTTTTAATTTGAATAGAATTTCATTGTAATATCAAATTAATTTATTTCTTCTCATTTTATCTATGGTGATATTTTCCTCTCTTTACCTTGTTTTAAACTAGAGGTTTTATAATTTTTTAAGGTGATGTGGATTTAAACAATTTTTTTAAAAGGTTATATTAGTTTTAAGATAATATCAATATTTTTGTAATATATATATATATATATATCTCTCTGTGTGTGTGTGTAAAAAAAATATAAAGTCCATTTTCAACTACCGTGATTTTACTTTGATTTTTTTGAATTAAAATCAGTTAATGTTTTTTTATATGGATCGTTTTTGATAAAAATAACCTCTTGATGTTTTTTTGTAAAAGTATCATTCCACTATTTTTTTGATTTATATTAAATTTACTCTCTCTTTTTTTCATTCATCTAAAAATAAATTATTTTTCCCCTAGTATTATAAAATATTTCTTTTAAAATTATTTCAATGTTCAAGGGTATTTCTTAATTCAAAAGTTAGTTTATTTCTAACACTTACAGAAAAATTTCATCTATGTCAAAAACCCTTGATAAATATTATTCTTGATTAAGTATATTCATAAAATCATACCATCCACCTAATTTATATGGATGAATTATGTATTTATCTCATCTATTGAATGAATTATCCATCACTTTTTATTTCATAATCATTTTTAGTGTATAACCACAATCTTTCTTCTAATATATTTCCTATTAGAATACCCGATTCAATATTCTTTTGATTGAAGGGTTGACACCTAGAATCCATAAATAGATTTACCTGGGAAAATTATTATCTAAACTATATAACCTTTATCAATACGATGTAATATTGTATGCTTTATCATTAGGATTGAATGGTATTTACCTTGAAGGGTACATGATGTCATTGAATGCCCATTTATTTTCCTTTAGATTGCAATGTTATGATTATTTATGGAATTACTAATGATTTACTTATGTGAATCAATATGATACCCATTTTTTCATGGGTTCTTTATGATGTGTTAAATTAATCCCCTTTTATTTCCATGTGTTTCATTTGATAAAAAATTTAATCATTGTCATTCAGAATGTTTTATGAAACCCAATTTGTTTCCACAGGTTCTTTTGGGATATGATAAATGAGTGATTTCAAATGGAACACAAATATATGTATTATGAGATATTTTGGACCTATATATCACTCCAATTAACTATATAAAGTATAATATTTCATGGGATATAAAGGTTATGGGAATGGAATCTCAGGTATCTATGTTCACAATGGGTAAGTGTTACGTTGTTTAACTATACTCACAATTTTATGAGTTAATATATAGGAAAGTATCCATGTTTATAAAGATAATAAATCCTTTTTTTATTATTGTGCCACTTTATTTCCTATGTTCAATGGCTCATGTTTTATTCTTCATGTTTTTTAACTCATGTTTTGACAATATTTTCATACAAAGTAATATTCCATGATTTAAGACCAAATATTTAATAGGAATGCATTTTCTTTTGAATCTTGACTACAACCATATGATCATATTATTATCACTTGTGATAGTCAATTTTTATCATGCACATTTAACCTTATTGATAATCTAAGCTAACCCATTTCTTATGTTTCACATTCCCTAGGTTATGAAGAAACAAATTGTGTAAGATGTGTGTAGGAGTGTATCTGATGAGAAATTTTTTTGGGAGCTATTGAAGAATTTCCATGGATTAAGAATATTTTTAGAATGGTAAAATTTCCATTAGTTTAAAATGATATTATTATTTAGTTATATTATTTTCCTAATTCTCTATAACTCTAAACATATAAGGTTTTGGGAAAATATGGTATTAATTTTTTTTCTTTGATCCATTTAATTACATGACGATTAATTATTGTATGTCATATTAATGCTGAATAATTTTATGAAAACTAAATTTATTAAAAATAAATAGTATTTTTTTCACTCAAGGAAATGTTCCATGAAGCTGAGAGTTCATCGGGGAAAATTTAGTTTAACATAAAAAATTATGTTAAAGTAGTTATAGAATCTTCAAAATAATCTAATAATGTTTTTAACACCACAAAAAAACTTGATGATTATCATAATAAGTAAAAGAATTAATTTTAGAAACACAATGATACAATTAATGTTAATTAAATGATGATAGTAAATGAAATAAAGTTATATAATCATTTGAAAATGGTGATACTCTTATTGTTACTCCAAATGGATGTGTTAAAAATTACAATAAAATGGTTTTGAAAAAATAGAGGAGTTTTTTGATAAGTATATCCACAAGTAATACATTTATTTATAAAATATGAATTTATATTAATCATTAAGTGGATATTTTTTGATAGGTGTAAAATATGAAAATTAAAGTAGGAGACCAACAATGCAATAAAAAGAAGGCATTTTATTGAAAAATAACATTATTTCACTTGATGAGACATATGGTAAGTGTGATAAATAAGGATGTACATCCAATGAGTATCATAAAATTATATCATAGTAGATTTAAAATATATAACTCTAACTATGAATATCTTTTTAGTGATCATGAACATATAATGGTGGTTGGGATTACATAAAATGTTTTGAAGAATGAAAGGCCTTAGTTCTTGGATAGTTGTTTATCATCACACATGATTGATAAAAAATATATTTTGAATGAAATAAAAAAATATATTTTTTAGAGATACTATCTTTGAGAATAATATTTCTTTAGATTTAAAATGCATTTATACAACTCAAATCAATGAAAATAAGATCAATTCAAAGGATTTACTCTTTGTTAATGGGTTGAGACAAAAAAATTTGTGTATATCTCAATGATGATATAATGGAAATGATATTTTTCTTATAAATATAGATATTTAATTAAGATACCAAAGGATATCATTATAATAATGATAGGATAATATACATGTTGAAATCCATTTCAAATCATTGGGGATAAAAATTCTTTCTTATTGAGTATTAAGAAGAAGAATGTTATTTTGTATTAAAGATTTGATCATGTGGGTTTAGGTAACATGAGTAAATTCATCATGTGTAATGATGTATGAAATATTCCAAAGATCAATAAGGAAATAAAAACTCTTGGGATGTATTTCATAAAGGGAAGACAGTGAACAAGAATCATACACTAATGAAGATTAAAAATAAGGAGTCTACATGAACTTATACATCTAGATTCATGTGTCCTGGTGATCTTAAAATCAAAAAAAATAAATATAATTATCTCATTTATTTTTAATGATTTTAGTCTTATTAATTATGTTTATTTCATAGAGAGTAATAAAAAAGTTTATGAAAGCTTTAAATCTTGTCGATGAGATATTGAAATGAAAACAGGGTATGCTATGAATATTTTTTTAAAAAATTGGCCAATGTAAACAAATGATTTTTTTTAGCATGCCTTGAGAAGAATGGAATAATGAATGAATATAACATTCTATAAATTCCTCAATAAAATCGATTAGTGAAATAAAAGAATCGATGTTTTATTTATTAGGAAAGAACCATGTTATTGGATCATGAAACATTGAAATATTTTTAGAGGTATATGATGTTGGAACCTAAGCCAGTATAGTTGAGAGTGTTTAAACTTAAGATATTGAGCAGAAAAATATGGGATTAAAATAGTTGATTAATAAATATGTGATTCCATGATTTATGTTTTTTTAAATCCTTGGGTACATATAATGTAATAACAATGTTATATGACATCGTTTTTATATTAAAGATGAATGAAGAAGACTTTTAAATATTAGAAAAAGTTTTTTTTAAAGTAACAAACCAAGTAATAGTGGTTGATGTTAGACCATTGTTCTAGGAACTATGTCAATGTCTTGAGATACTAGTTATGGTTAAATATATTTTATTTTATAAAATACCTAAAGTACATGTGATATGAAACCACTTAATGGTTTACATCATATTTTATATTAATATGAGGTGTTTATCATAGATTATGATGGATTAAATGGTCATGGTCCATACTTATGATAAGAAAAATATGAAGCTATATTTGATCATTCCCTAGTGTTGTTCATTTGAAAATGATGATAATTCTATAGTTATTTTTGAAAATGTATAATGAAGTATTAAACAATATTTTTTAAAACCAATATATATAAAATGGTAATAATATCAATTTTATGTCCATGATGGTTATTGTTTTTATAGAGAAGAAATTTTGAATTGAGGATGACTGTATCATGCTATTTTTTGGAAGGAATAATATAATTTTGGGTCAATATATAGTGATTTAATAATAGAAATGATCACATATTTTGATCATTTTGAATTTAAAGGTTTTGGTTTTCGGATTCAAGGTGTTGAATGTATCAAACCATGCCATAGTGGGGTATTATTGTGCAGTGGTGTGTTAATATTTTTAAGATATTAAAATTTTGGCCTAATTTGAATTCTTAGGGTTATATGGTTTTTTGGTGACAATAATCCACATATAAAGGAGAGTTTTGATGACTAATTATGTTTTTACAAGTGTCTTTTAACAGAGAGTAACTTTTTATGATAAAATCAAAGAGATGAAAGAGGAATGTTTGAGTATTGGGGAGGATAGTGCATGTTTGGGAGATTGGAATGCTTATTATTCACCTATATAATTATTTTAGAGAAGCTACTGCTATGAAAAATGTTCTTGATGATCCATATTTGATCAAGAATGATGGAATAAAATAATAAATATAGAATTCCCAACCCAATTCACCTCTTTCATGACTAAATTAGAGTTACACATATATCATGTGTGCCTCATCATATTCCAGATACTACTAACTAACAATGTGGGATGATAGATAGTCATGGGAATACTATACCCCCACATATAATATTTATAAATAGTAGAAAAATAAATAAAATTAAATATTTATTATTATTCAATAACAAGAGTACAACTGATAACATACCATAAGATATATATAATGGGGTTCTAAAATGACATACACAATTAAACTAAGTTTCCCATTTATTGATCATACATTGATAAGTTCAAAAGTATTTACAAAAACATTAATGTGACACCATGGATATGCCTGGTCTATCTCAGTATGTAATTTCTGATTTCTGAACTATACATCCACCACACCTTCTTCCACTATACACCAGTTACAAGGAATATTCCCTTGCCTCCATCATGAACAATGAGGACTACATATGCATCGTGGTTCCTGTGTTGAGTGTGAGTGTAAAATCATTAAGAAAAAAATAATGGTTTCCCTGTATAATATCTATAAATGTCTGGGTGAATAAAAATTGAAACATGAAAAAAATAACATATCACACTATACTTTGGGATTAAAAATCTATGGGTGGGAAACCTACCTACATCATCTAGTTCTTTAACGAGAAAATATTCCCATAGTTTGAATATTCCCAAAGGTATACATGGCATTTTATTATATTCATGTATTACATGATAAAACAGACCACCACACATCTTATTCATCCATTCTAATTTTCTTAAACATCACATCTTATGGATCAACTGCATGGATAAACTCTAACTAATAATGAGAGACTCACCCCAAGATAGTGATCTTAATCACCAAAAAAATATCGTGGACAATATCTATAGAGAACTACTCCACACATTTTGTAATCAAAACCACCATCATAATCCATAATATTTAGAAAAATATATCTCTAAAATACAAATGAACAATTCAACCTCCTGGTGTGCACTTGATCCCACATTACAAGCCCAAATAGTGTGATGAAACACTATTCTATTATGACAGTGAACCTGATGAACCACCATCTCCCTATCATTGATGAACAATATATCATTACGAAATCATGCATGTAAATCAAATATTTACTCAAAAATATGAATCAAAATTATCACAAGAAAGAAAATTAACCACTTTTCAATCAAGTATATATACCATAGACCCCCAAAAAACTCACCATATCATAATTCAACCCATAACCACACCTTATTACACTTCAAAACCCCATGGAAAACTCAATATAAATACAGATACAACAACTGGTCTCATTACTAGATACTCAAACACCCCTACCCATGCCAGAAAATCACATGATGCATGAACTCTTATGCTATCACATCCATGAAATATTTTTAAAGGTATTTTTAATTTAATTTTGATTATTTTTTTGGGAGTTTCTCATACATTTTTAGAGGAATGGGTGAGTTTTCATGAATTTGGCCAAACTATGAGACAAATTCCAGATTTAAAAATAAATACTATTTTCTTTATAAATTCTTCATTTTCAATATTTTTTATCCATTCCAATTACTAATGGCCTCCTCGGACCTATTAAAACCACCATATTAATTTGGACCATTTAGGAATCCATAATCATGGTGGATTTGGGTTTTTATTTAAGGAATTGTGCATGCCCTGAAGCCCATTTCTAGTTTTAAAAATAAAGTTTCTATAATTAATAACTTATTCATTTTTAATATTTTTAGTGATTATATTTTCCACTCAACGAATACATCCATAGGTGTGCCCCAATTTCATTTCCCCCCTCTGCGGAGCTCGTACGCATCGCGAATTAGGAAAGACCTTCATAGGGGTTCTCAAATCATCCAGATTTGAAGAGGTAACTTATTTTCTTTATAACTATTTAATTTCTCACTCCTTTCCACCATTCAAGTTCTACATGAACTTCTATTTCTTATTAGAACCTCAATTGCATTTTTAGCTGTTTTTAAATTCAGCTATAATTGTATTTGGGGTGATTTCTTCAAGATACCTCAAGAAAGTGGGTCTCATTCATTATTCTTTTAATTTTCTTAGTTTTTCATTCAATTTTCTTAGGGTTTCTTCCCTTTTTTTGAGGTTCCTAATATCTAGAAATTAGTTTTTAGAACCTTGTGTTTTTTGGTCCAATCATCTATTTTTAGGCTTGATCTACCTTCCTTGAGGTGCGACGGTGGTGCGATTGAGTTTTTTCACAAAGGATTCAAGGGTTTTCATTAATTTGGTAAGTGATTCTATGTTCAGAAAATATTTGTTTCATAGTATGATATATTTATCATATTTTTAGGTTTATCTCATTTTATTATTGCAGAAAAATTTAGTTTTAGTGGTGTTTGTGTTGAAAATGAATTTTAAATGACAATTTAATGTGAAATTGGGGGTTTTTTCATGGAAATGTTTTATCGTTTTATTTGGGTATTCCCTATAAATACCTAATTTATTTTATTGAAATACAATAGGGCTTCCAATCACATTTTTAATCTTTATACCCTTTGGTTGTTGCTACGAAAATGGGTTTTAATGGTGTTTGTGGAACGTGGGATCTTTAAGTTCCATGTTTGTGTGAAAATGGAGGTTTTACAAAGTTATCATTTATTGGTTCACAGGGGGATACCCTAAAATATATTGTTTGGTTTCATTGAAATTTATTGGGCTGAAATTTCTGTTTTGGAAACTTAAAAGTGCGAACATAGTGTACAAAGTGTGTTTTTCAAGGAGTTTTGGGTGCAAAACAATGTGGGATTTTGAGAAATTGTTTCATAAATAATCCAAGGGTTTTGTGGTGTGTCTTAAGTGGTTTAAAATGAGTATAGATATTTTATTGGTTTTATGTGACCCATAGTGTTGTTTCATATGAAAAATTGATTAATGTATCATTCTGAAATTGTCTGAGCACAAAGGCGGAAGCCCAGGTACCTAGGTGGGGCAGATTTGTAGAAGTACGGCTAGTGAACCGGACATGTTTCATCCCTGTTTCACTTAGAATTTTGATAATGAAAACTCTAAATAAACTATGTGGATGATTATTGGGGACCACTATGTTACAAGTATGTTCCCTACTAGTGGCTCTTGCATGAGAACAAAATTTTCTATGGTTACTTTACACTGAGGTACGTGGTACATAGGGCCCAAAACAATCTAGTCCCTAGGGGTGTTTTTGATCGTTTTGCTCATTGTATTTACGGTATTTACCATTTTCATTATGTGTGTTTGGAAGTAAAATATAGTAGATAATAAGTCTATTTTAATGTTTTAATATTCTGAAAGTTTTATCTTGAATTTTTTTTTCAATTGAATATTGCATTTCTTGGAATTTAACACCGATTTCCTTTGCATATTAAAATTGATTTCTTTTTCACGTTGTATTTCATGAAATTTGGAATAATTTGGTGGTATAATATTGGGATTAGGCTCAAACCCAACTTAAACCCCCTGGGTTTAAGTAGACTTGGTTATGTTTGACTCAATAAAATGTAAAGCTTCAGGTGAAGGTGGTTCATGATGTTAGACCCCTCCTGCGATGCAGTGTTGTGGAGATAGCTCAGGGGTGACCACCCCCTTGTCATGTGGAGTCATTGTGGATGTCTTGATTCTTTCTTTATTTGTATTGGGACTACTTGTACTATATTCAAATCCATTTATTAAATTATGGTTTTTTTAAGACTGGTTTGGCTATAAATTTCAGATTGATACAATGAATTGTTTTAAAGGTTTTATGATTTCATACTCTGGTAAATCATTCCCAAACCTAATTTTTTGATACTCAAGAACTTGTTACATCCTGGGGGTATAGGGAATACCATTTGGGCCTTTCCACGGGCCAGGTTTGGTTCGATTATTGGTGGAAACCATATTCGGTTCGTGACAAAATGGTATTAGGGTCGGTTAATGTTTTTGGATTATGTTACTATTTTGGGATGACTCAGGATAGATAAGAGCTAGGATTTTTGGGGCTAGGGTGTTTGGTTGCGAGTAGGGTGCCTGGACAGAACCTCTCATGGAAGACCTTGAGTCACCAAGGGATGTTGGAATTCTCTGATTGGCATGAATTTTAGGTGAGCCGTGTGGGCTGCAGACCACACATGGACATCGGACAAGGGTGGAGTATTTGTTTCTTTTCTTATTGTAATGTGTTTAGATTATTTATATTTGATGTATTTGATTAAAAATTTCAGAATTTTGGTATTGACTATTGTTTTTTTTATTGTTCTATTTTGTAGCAACATGCCTCCCTGGAAAGCTTCCTTGCACCCACAGGAGGAAGCCAGAGAGAGTTCTCCCACACCAATTGATCATAGGCTAGTCGAGGCTGTGGTTCGGGCTGTCCAGGATCTTAGAACGGGACCATCTTCTATTATAGCTCATGTTAGAGAGGATGATACTTTTCCTAGAAAGGAAAAGGCCCAGAAGTTCTTGAAAAATAATCCTTACACCTTTTGAGGTAGCATAGAACCCTAGGAAGCAGAAGAATGGCTCGAAAAGATAGTGCGCATGTTCAAGTTTTTGGATACACTCGGGGAGATTAGGGTGAAATGTGCCTCCTTTCTATTGGAGGGGCCCAGCTACAGGTGGTGGGAATTTTTTCTTCGGACTGGGAAGAATGAGCAAATGCGCTAGGAAGACTTTAAGGCTATCATCAATGAACAGTACTGCCCTGAGGTGATGGCATATGATAGGTCCAGAGAGTTTATTGAACTTGTTAAAGGGAATCTATCTATGATGGAGTATGCCAACAATTTCTCTAGGTTGGTTCAGTATTCTCCAAAAATCATCTTCAATGAGCAGTTGAAGGCCCATAGGTTTAAAGAAGGCTTGCGATCATAGATATAGTCCCATGTGTTCTTGTTTAAGCTGAGGACCTTTGTTGAGTTCATTGATAGGGAATTAATGGTGGAGATTGATAGGAAAGGTAGGGATGGTTTCACTAGTTCAATATCAATAGTGGGCAGTGGAATCTCCTTAGATAAGAAAAAGAAGCGGGAGGATCATATGAAGAAAGGAGGTGGCAGTTCAGGCCACTCTTCCAGGCAGTTTTCGTCTATAGATTCTGATGCAATATTGGTCATGTGCCACCAGTGTGGGAAGTCTGGGTATATCTGATTGGCATGACCACTTCCTCCAAAGCCTTGTTACCAGTGTGGAGGCATGGGGCATTTACAACGCTTCTGCGGTGTGGCACGTCTACTTCTGAGTGGGGCAGGGTCAGTAGCATCAAGAGGAGTACCAGTACAGTCCTATCCGTCAAGGACTCAGGGATCTTGATTTGGAAGTTGTGGTGGTAGGGATGGGTCATATTCTAGGTAGATCCATTTTAGGGCATAGCCATATACTAGCCGTCATCCTCAGGTAGAGACCGAACATCTCCATACGGTGGATCAGGCACCAGCGGGATCAGAGGTGGGACCGTCAACAGTTCAAGGTATGATTTTGATCACATCTTCTCTAGTTGTTTCCATTTTTGATATTGGTGCCTTTGTTACATTCATTTTTTCCATTGTGTGGACACAATGAATTTACCAACTATGTTTTTGTCTTTTGCGATGGAGTTGGTGATGCCGCTAAGAAAGAAGAAGGTGCAGAGTCTAAGGTTCCCCTCATGAGTGCTTTCCATGTCAGGGTATGAGATAGAGTGGGACCTCTTGGTCCTAGATATGGATATTTTTGACATAATAATTGGCATGGATTGGCTTTTACACTTCCATACACACATTTATTGCTATAGGTGGTGAGTGATTTTGACAACACCTGATGGGAGTCTTCATGTTTTTCGTGGAGAATGGGATCCTCAGTCGGGTCGCGCTGGACCTCCACTCCCAGAGTTGGGATGTCTTAACTTATAGTTATTGTCACTTGTTCTAGTGTACGATGGTATTTCCTTGGAAGGTGCACTACATCTTGTAGTGAATGGGTTTGTAGAGGTATTCTCATATTATTTTTCAGGTTTCCCTCGGAGTGGGATGTGAAGTTTTTGATTGATCTGACATCGGGAACATAACCGATATCTATTCCCTCATATATAATGACCCCTACTGAGCTAAGAGAAATAAATATATAGTTGGAAAACTTATAATTCAAAGGATTCATTCACCTGAGTGTCTCTCCTTGGGCTTCTCTTGTGTTGTTCACGAAAAAGGCTGACGGATCCCTCCGATTGTGCATTGACTACCGAAAGATGAATAAGGTAACAATTATGAAAAAGTAACCTTTTCCTAGAATAGATAATTTGTTTGATTATTTGAAGGGGGAAAAGTGGTTTTCAAAAATAGACTTTCATTCGGGATACCATCAACTCAGGGTGAAAGAAAATGATATCACAATGACAACCTTTCGAAGTAGGTATGACCACTTTGAGTATTTGGTCATTCCCTTCAGATTTTCCAATGCTCCAATGGTTTTTAGGGCACTCATGAACACAGTGTTCTATCAGTACCTTGATTCCTTTGTTGTGGTGCTTTTGGATGACATTCTATTGTACTCTAGCTCTGAGGAGGAACATGAACATCACTTGAGGATCATCTTGGGCACATTGCAGGATCATCTCCTCTAGGAAAAGTTGTAAAAGTGAAATTTCTGGATCAGGTAAGTGAAATTTATGGGGCATGTTATCTCTGAGCAGGTGGTTTCAGTGGACCCTAGTTCGGTCATTTCATGGGAGAAACCGAAGAATGAGTTCAATATCAGGTGTTTTCTTGAACTGGATGGTTGTTACAGGCAGTTTGTTTGAGATTTCTCTTAACTTTCTTCACCGATGACTGCGCCCACTCAGAAAGGGGTGAAGTTTGTGTGGGGCCCAGAATGTCAGGAATCATTCAAAGAGCTGAAGAGTTAGTTGAATACTACGCCCGTTCTAATTTTTTCAGAGGCTGGAAAGGGGTATGTGGTCTATTGTGATGCTTCATGTATGGGTCTTGGGTGCGTGCTTATGAAGGATGATCACATTATGGCACATGGCTCTCACCAACTCCGACCACACGAATAGAACAACATGACCCATGACGTGGGTTTGGAAGTGGTGATGTAGGATTAGAAGACTTTGCATTACTAACTCTTTGGGGAGAAGTTTTTGGTCTAATCTGATCACAAAATCTTGGCCTATATCTTCTCGTAGAAGGACCTCAACTTGAGGCAGTGTCGCTGAATCGAGTACTTGTAGGTGTACAACTTTGACATTGTCTATACCCCAGGAAAGGGTAATGTGATGTCCAATGCCTTGTGTAGAAGGGTTCCAGTGAAAGCTTGAAGGGAGTCGAGTGATGAGTGGACATTGATGGGGCTCTTTTCTCATATTCATGTGGAGACCAGGGAGCATAGTGGAGGTGAATTCTTGGTGAGCGTCCAGTTGAATCCTTCATTGTTGGTGTTGATTCAGAGGAAAAAAACCCAATGATGAGATTTTTCAGAAGTCGAGGTAGTTTCTTCATGGGGGGAGATGTCCTCTGATTGGTCATCATCCCCAGAGGGCATATTATGCATCAAGGGTCGCACAGTAGTGCCATCGTCTCTTCGGAAGGTGGTGATGTGGGATAGACACCAGTCTCAATGGTATATCTATCTGAGTTCCACCAAGATGTATTATGATGTGCGACGATATTTCTGGTGGCTAGGTATGTGATGGGACATAGCGGACTTTGTGTTGAGATGCTACACATGACAATAGGTGAATTCAGAGTATCATAGACCCTCTGGTTTTCTCCAGCCATTACCCATTACTACATGGAAGTGGGACAAGGACGCCATAGAATTCATTGTTGGCTTACCTCATAAACCTCGGGGTAAGAATGCCACTTGGGTGGTGATTGATCATCTAACCAAATCAGCCCACTTCATTCCGATCAAAGATACAACTAAAGAGAATGAGTGGGGCCATTTGTATCTTCATGAGGCGGTGAGACACCATGGTGTTCCATTAGCAGTTGCCTCAGATAGAGACCCCAATTTCACTTCTCGGTTCTGGGAAGGCCATCTGATGTCTTTTGGGTCTCATATTAAGATGAGAATGGCATACAATCCTCAAACGGTTGGTCAGACAGAGTGGGCGAATCAGATTTTGGAGGACATGCTGCGTTCCTATGTTTTGGACTTTGGAGGTTCTTGGGATAGACATTTGGGATTGGTTGATATTTTATATAATAAAAATTACCAATCCTCGATCCTAATGGATCTTTTTGAGGCTCTCTATGGTCGGCCTTGTTGGTCCCCCCTGTGTTGGGCTGAGGTTGGTGAGACTTCACTATTGGGGCTGAGCCTTGTGCATGAGACTTCTGAGAAGGTCAAGTTAATCTGGCATCGCTTATTGACATCTCAGATTCGTCATAAATCAAATGCTTATCAGAGGCATTAAGACCTAGATATTTTTGTGGGTGATAGGGTATACTTGAAAGTGGCCCCTCATTTGTGCCATTGTCGATTGGGAAAGAACGAGAAGATGACACTGTGATATATCGGCACTTTTGAGATCATAGATCTTATTGGAATGGTGGAATACATGTTGGATTTACCTTATTAGTTGATATACATCCATGATGTCTTCCATGTCTTCCAGTTGAATAAATACAACATGGATCTGTCCCATGTGCTGAGTTGGGAAGAACTGGAGATAGAGCTAGACTTTTCAGTCTTTGAGCGGGCAGTGCAAATAGTGGACTCCCAAGAGAAGGTTCTTAGAGGGAAGTCTATTTTTCTGGTCCGAGTTCGTTGGCATCATGGTAGTGATACACATGAGACCTGGGAGTGGAAGTCATGGGTTAAGGAAGAGTACCCATTCTTGTTTTCTGATCAAGATTTAGGTTGACTTTATGGGGTAAAAAGAATTTCATAGTGGGGATAATTGTCCCATACATGACATATTTTAAAGTTTTTTTAATTTAATTTCAATTATTTCTTTGTTTTGGGGGTTTCCCAAGAATTTTTTTGGAGGAATGGGTGAGTTTTCATGAATTGGGCCAAACCATAAGCCAAATTTCAGATTTAAAAATAATTTTTCCCCTTTATAACTCCTTAATTTTCAAAAAAAATCATCCATTACAATTACTACATGGTCTCCCATTACCTATTAACACCACCATATTAATTTGGGCCATTTAGTAATCCATAATCATGGTGGATTTGGGTTTTTATTTATGGAATTGGGCCTGCCCCGAAGCCATTTCCAGTTTTAGAAATAAATTTTGTTTATTTAATTATATATTCATTTTTACTCTTTTTAGGTGATTCCACCTCCCAATCAAAGAAAACGTCCTTAGGCCCACCCCCATTTCCTTTCCCCCTTCTTTGGAGCTTGTATGCATCATGAATGAGGAGAGACCTTCATAGGGGTTCTCAAATCATCCAGATTTGAAGAGGTAACTTCTTTCCTTTATAACTCCTTCATTTCTCAATCTTTTCCCCCATTCCAGTTCCTACATGATCTTATATTCCTTAGTAGAACCTCAATTTAATTTTTGGTTGTTTGTAAATTCATATACTAGTGTATTTGGGTTATTTCTTCAAGATACCTCGAGTAAGTGGGTCTCCTTCATTCTTCTTTCAAAATTTTAGGTTATCATTCAATTTTCTTAGGGTTTCTTTCCTTATCCTTGAGTTTCTCAAGGTCCAGAAACTAGGGTTTCAAACCTAGGGTTTAACTTTGGGTTTTCATGGTCTAATATTCTGTTTTGATGCTAGATCTACCTTCCGTGAGGTGCAACGGTGGTGCGATTGAGTTTTCACACATAGGATTCAAGGGTTTTCATTAATTTGGTTGGTGATTTCATGTTCAAGAAATATTTGTGTCTTATAATGATGTATTTATCGTATTTTAAGGTTTATATAATTTTTTTGTTGCTGAGAAAATTAGTTTCAGTGGTGTTTTTATTGAAAATAAATTTTAAATGCCAATTTCATGTGAAATTGGGGTTTTTTTCATGGAAATGTTTAATTGGTTTATTTGGGGATTCTCTATAAATACTTGATTGATTTTATTGAACTGTAATAGGGCTTCCAATAATGTTTTTAATTTTTATCCCCTCTATTTGTTTATGTGAAAATGGGTTTTAATGGTGTTTGTGGAAATGTGATCTTTAAGTTCCATGTTTGTGTGAAAATGAAGGTTTTACAATGCTATCATTTTTTGGTTCACAAGGGGATGCCCTAAAATTGATTGGTTGGTTTAATTGAAAAGTATTGGGTAGCCTTTTCTATTTTGGTAACTTAAAAGTGTGTACATAGTGTACAATGTGTGTTTTTCAAGGAGTTTTGGGTGCAAAACAATGTGGGATTTTGAGATATTGTTTCATTAAAAATCAATGTGTTTTTGTTGTGTGTTTTAAGTGGTTTAAAATGTGTATAGATACTGTACTGATTGTATGTGACTATTAGTGGTGTTTCATATGAAAAATTTATTTTTGTATCATTCTTAAATTGTTTGAGAGAAAAGGGGGAAGCCCGGGTACCTAGGTAGGGAAGATTTGTACTAGTACGGCTAGTGAACCGGATGAGTTTCATCCCCGTTTCACTTATAATTTGGGTAACGACAACCATAAATAAACTATGTTGATGATTATTGGGGAATAATAGGTTATGGGTATGTTCCCTAATATTTTCTCATGCTTGAGAACGAATTTTTCTATGGTTAATTTACACCAAGGTATGAGGTACATAGGGCTCGAAACAATCCAGTGCCTAGGGGTGTTCCCGATTTTGTTTCTCATTGGATTTATGGTATTTACCCTTGTATTAGGGTTTGTATAGAAGTAAAATAATGTAGATAACAAGTCTATTTAAATGTGTTAACATTATGAATGTTTTATCTTGAAAATTGTTTTCAATTGAAAGTTTCATTTCTTCGAATTTAACACCACTTTCATTTACATATTAAAACTTCTTGCTTTTTCACCTTGTATTGCATGAAATTTGGAATCATTTGGTGGTATACTATTGGTATTAGCCTCACACCATACTTAAACCCATTGGGTTTAATAATACATGGTTATGTTTGACTCAGGAAAAGGTAAAGCCTTAGGTGAAGGAGATTAGGGCTGTTTGACCCCTCCAGTGGTGCAGTGTTGTGGAGACGGCTCGGGGGTGACCACCCCTTGTTGTGTGGGGTCCTTATGGATGTCTTACTGCATTATTTATTTGCATTTGGACCTCTTGTACTATATTAAAATCCATGTATTCAATTCTGGTTTTTTTCTGTAGACTTGTTTAGTTGGAAATTTCGGATTTATATTATGGATTGTTTTAAAGGTTTTATGCTTTCATACTCGTGTAAATCATTCCCAAACCTAATTGTTTGATACCAGGGAACTTGTGACAGCCTGTGGGGATAGAGAAAGCCCTTCGAACTATTATATGGGCTGGGTTTGGTGCCAGTATTGGTGGATACTAGATTCGGTTCGTGACATATGCAATAATAGTGGTATTTACGAACCTTGTACCAAGAATAAGTAAAAAATATTATCATTGAATTCCATAAAATTATTCAAAACAAGGAAGAAAAAATCTATAATCTATAAAAACCACCCTAAAATATAGATTTTATTTAGAAACCTTCAAAATAGAGACAATTTCAGAATAGATAGAGGATTATAAGAGAGTACCAAAGAAGAATCCATTTGACTGAAAATAAGAATAATGAATAATGAATAGAGGATATTCCATTAAAGGAGGAAAAGGAAGAGGCAAGAAAGGGTTGAGTGGAACCCTTGAGATGATATAAGGAAATCCTCATTTAACATAATTTTTGACCAAATAATTAAATTAATTAAAAAAATAAAAAAATAAGATAAAGGGATACTGGGCACTAATTACAGGTTCACCAGGTTGTTGATAAACCTCATAGAACCACCCCTAAACTACATTGACACACCAGGTATGTTGTATCAGTCTATCAGTTACCCAATGACAATTGTCTTCAAGGATATATGTATCGCACCAATACCAAATTTTCAAAATCAGAATCTTTCCCCCCATTGACACCTCAACAACTAAAATAATCCCAAATACACAGTGTTATACTATATTTGGACAAAAACTCCTTTCGTAAAAACCCTAGTCCATGTCAACCTACTCACCATAAAAAAACTCATCACTGAGCTGTGTCTAACCACAGAAAAAAACAACCAATACCATAACCTTAATATCCCACTCATCTCACCCTCAAGGAACAAAGTAAGTCTAGTATACATCCATTAATGTTTTCTAACCATGGATAATAGACTCAGAATGACCAATTCAAAATGTGGGTACTCCTCGCCATAGGAACAAACATCCTTCCCACATTACAAAAAACACCTGACATGAAGATAATATAATACTCTACCATTATCCTAAGACCAACATTTAACAGCCACTAAACATACCATCACCACACATCATACTCGATACCCAACTCTCTACCCACATCTTCTCCATCATCCCCATATAGCATAAGTCATACACCATTTCCCAATTTTAAAATTTAATACCAATACAATATTAATTTTTCTCATACCATTAAAGGCTATATATCCTATAAAAAATGGTTTCTCAGCCTCTTTAAATTAACTCAAACCATAACCAACATAACTTTCCAATAGAGTCACACTCTATATTATCTACCGTCTTAGTAATAGATCAACCTAACTACCACCACAACCAACATTATCAAATAAATCCCAAGTAATAAATTGATTCATTTATTCCATTCCTACCACAGATTACTGTGTTTGAAAATGAACATAAGTAAACACTAATAATGATAATTCTAAATAGGGAATCTCAAAATGCAACATCAACCAAAAAACGCATCACTTCTTTGGTGATCGATCAAAATGATCTCAATTTTTACTTGGCTAACCATACTAAAAACACATTGAATATAAACCAATCTAAGGGGGAAGGGATAATACCCTACACTGACTACTCTAATGGGTCTCCCCATACATTCTTTTCTAACTAACTAAATCTCTAATACCTTCTACGTGACACCCACATTCCACTATAGTACTTAGTTTTTTATTTTATATTGTGTTTTTCCAAGTCCCAATAATTTTTTGGGATGGAAATTTGTAATTATTTAGGATTTATTGGCATTTTATAGTTTAACCACATTATTATTAGTATCCATGTGGTGCCCATGTGAAGGGGATTCCATGGATACAGAGTCATTTTAAGGCTTCCATATGGTTTATTAATCCATTTGGACTACCCAAAAACCATGGGGTTGGTTTTGGCCTAGGTAGTGGCATTCAAACAATTGAGCCATGGTTTGGAAAACCATAAAATCAACCCATAATTACATAAAAAGTTATTTGACCAAATTCATATGTTTAGATTTAGGGATATTTCACACCTTTATTTTCCCATTATATCCATCACTACTTTGGATCCCATGTAGGACATACAACCTCTTTCTACTTTGATTCATGGTCCTTTCTGGGTTATTTTCAAGTGGTTATAAGGTAAATATTCTCTTCTTTCTATAATACTCTACTTTATCTCTTCTTTTCATGGTTTCCTCTTCCTTTTAGAAACCTATATCACTTTTTAAACTCGTGACTAAGTTTAGGGTGGTTTTAACCTAGTAATTTGGTTTATTATGTCTTATAGAGGATGTATTTTTTCTTATTTGGGTTGTATCAATTGGAGTTGACACATTTAATCTTTGTTTCCTCTTATTACAAGTTAGTGTTTATATGAAATTATTTTATTTTTAAATTTAATGTGTTCTTTTTCTTTCTAAATCAATTTTTATTCAAAGTATGAATATATATGATATCCATGTGATGATTTGAAATGATTTCAATGTGTTTTGATTTTATCATAAAGTGTTTCTCTTTTGAATTCTATTTTTCATATTTTGAATGAATTTTTTTTATGTGATAAGAACATGTGAAATTAATATGAGGATTTTTTTCAAATGGGTTTAATGGTGTGTGCTGGATTTAGATATGGTTTTGGTTTTTAATGAGTGAAAAATATGTTTTAAAGTAGAATTTGTTTTTAAGTGAGGTGATGGCCTTGTAATGGTTTATAAAGGGGTTATTTAATGAATTTAAAATGTTTCATTGAAATGAATGCGTGGTTTCCCCTTGAGATAATTTTATAATGTGAAATGAAGGCAGTTGGCCTTATTTTGGATTTCAAAGTGGAAAATCCAAGTCTTAAAGGGTGTATTTGAAATGTTTTAAATCTTGTGTGATATTTCCATTGAATTCTAAAGATTGATTAAAGATTCATTTTATGATTTTTGAAAGGTCTTATCGCCCTAATACATAATTTATGGAAATGGTAGGGTTAGAACATTGGTTTTAAATGAATGTTCATGAAATAACCCTAAGGATTTCCCTTAATTTTTTACCCTATGTGTTGGTTGTGTATCACTATGTGATTATTATTTCACCCCTTGTTTGGGAATGTGATTTTTATTCATGGGTGTAGGAGATATATGGTGATATTTTTTATAAGGGTGTGAGGGGTGAAGGAGATTAATTTATTATTCCTTCCATGCTAATATTATATTGTATGTATTATCACATCACTTGTTTATTGGTCATGGGAACCCAAGTAATAAATGGGAGGCCTATACTTATGTTATGATATATGGTTCACATGCTACTAGTGTCCCTCCAGTTATTCTAGGAATTAGGGTTAGGAGGGTTGTACCACTATAATGAGGCTTGTGTGGGATTATTTTAAGTTTTGGGGTTTGGACTCAATATTTGATGAAAATTTGTCCGTGGGTGAAATTGATAAAGTTATACACAAATAATGTTAGAGTCCAAAGGTAGATCCCATGAGACATTCAATAGCTTGGTTGGTTGATTTAATCATTTCCCCTACTTATATTACTATAGTACCACTATCTTACTCTTATCTATTTATATTATTTGTTACATTATGGTACATTATTTTTTACCCAAGACCCATGTGTGTTTGGATCATTTACATTGGAAAATGGTTTTTAAAGATGTCTAGGAATTTTTTTTTGAATTTAATGTCTCCTATTTGGGTTTATTTAGTGGATTTCAGAATGGGTGTTTTTGTTTAATGTAGTATTCAATCAGTTAAATATTTATGTACATATTCTTTCCATTTAATGAAAATAAATTTCTTATTATTGATAACTCTTCATAGGTGTGTGGTTACAAAATATATTAAGCTGGTGGAAATGTTTTCAAAGAATGAGTTTTCATTTTTAGAAAAAATGTGGAATTTTTGGAAAGGTGAATTTAAACATGATTGCAGTTTTCAGATGCTTATGTTTGAACGTTACATTCTCGTTGTATTTTCAAACCTGTATCTATTAATTTACTTATGAAACGAATTGAATTTTATTGGTGAGTGGTGATGCATTGGGTTATTTATCTCACACCTATATATTTTAGGTTCCATGTTCCCAATTGGATATTCTCAATGCCAACATGGGGCGAGTTGGGTGGTAGTGAACAACTCAAGGTCACATGGAGATGGATTTTACCATTGATTTAATTTTTTGAGGTTGTTTTTATTTATTCTTAGTGTTAACTTGACCGATAAGACCTTTATTTAACTAATTTCAGTTGTTTCTTTAGTATTTTATTATTTTATGTTGTATCATTTTTCTGATGGAAAATGTTTTTTCATTATACAAATGGGTTTTATTGATGTTGTTCATTTTGACATGTTTGAATTTCTCTTCCAGTTTAGTTTCTTATATGTTGATATAACATCAAAATACAATGTAAGGAAAATATATATTAGAATCCCAATATATTTTGTACTATCATTCATCATTTTTTAGTGATAAATTATCCTCAAAGGGATTTATATAATTCCTAGGGACTAGTTTCTAGGCCATGGGGATTGGGAATTACCTTTAGGCCTTATGTAGAGTTGGTTTGGGTGCTGAGTGGTTAGAATCCTAGGTTGGTTTTCTATAAAATGGTATTATAGGTTTCAGTTATTTGAGGGGTTACAAAGATTCTTTAGTATCCCCTAGTTTTTATGGATGTCCTGGTAGAAAGGAGATTAATGTTTCTAGGGATTGATAGGTAATGTCAAGAAGAGTCTAGCTAGATTATTCTCATTATGAGCCTCAATCTTCTAGGGAATGTTGAGTTTTAAATTTTGTATTCAAGTATATTTTTAGATTTTTGATGGATTTTGATATGAATTTATGTTTTTTATCCCATTTGAGACTATATATTTGATTTCATTGGTCATACCTTTGGTTTTAGGGTGAAAATAGAGGAAAACCTGAGTTTCATAATTATCTTTCATGATATGGGAAACCATGTGGTGCCTATGCAGAATGGGTCTATGACCTTCACAGAGTGTATATCATGGTTGATGCATGATTACCCAAACTATTTGGACAAACAATGTGAAAGACAATTTCTTCCCAGATTTGATTATATTAACTCCTCTCAGTTATAGATTTATCCTAAAGTGATTCTCACATATTGGAGGAGGAATAATGAGCGTTTTGATTATTTTTTGTTGTGGTTCTTATGATCCTTTTTTGATGGTTTGTGTGGTACTTTGGATATATTTGGATGAAATCCTTGTTTTCCAAATAGAAATAAAAGTATATAAAATGTTTAATTTCAAAACATGGTTTTTGTAATTTTTGTAAAAAAATTCCCTTTGATTTATTGAAATTTTTTATAATATAGTTGTTTCCCTTTTGATTTTTTGATAAGTATTAAAGGAAAAAATGTGATGTCTCAATGTTTCTTCATTTCTTATTCTAAAAATAAATTTATTTCAATTTTTTTTTCGAGATTTTTAAAAAAAAATTCTATAAATATGGATTTTAAAAAAAAAGGATTTGTGTTATGATGAGAATTCATTGGTTTCTTTTATTTTCAAAGTGGAATGAAAATTTGAAATGGATATTTTGACAAGAATTTTTTGGTTGATGTGTGTTCGATCGATGTTTAGAAATTTTCAAAGAGAGTTTTTAGATTGTGTTTCAATCATATACATTAGTAGATGTTTATTTAACAATTCTTAGGTAAATCTTGGTAATTTTAAATGAGAAGTTTCTTTTCCTGATGTTCTTATTGTGTTCCTTTATTGGTGAGTTGTTTTTCTTTGATTTCATTCCTATCTTATATTGTGATTATTTGGTTTATTTTTGAGGCATGAATTGATTTTTTCATTTATCTTTCTATTTTTAATATGCCTACTAGAAAGGATGCATTATTTTATTCAGTTTGAGAACCCACCCAGACTCATATTGGAGTTGTGGATGTGGAACCTTCCCTGTTCTTGGACCCTGTCTTGGATTTTTTTATTCATTATAAATGATTTTTCTAAAGTGATAAAGGATTTATGGAATCATTATGGAGGTCAAAAAATATTTAGTTTATCTTAAATTATCTCAAAAAACCTATATCTTAGAATGTACGAGTAGTTGAGATCATGATTATTATATTTAGAGAAGATTATTGGAATAATTTGGAAACTTATTAGCTACATAAAGGTATGTCTTGGGTGTTTTTCAAGATGGTGTTTAGCCATTGGTTCTTTCCTAATGTGATGATAATGGACAGAGCTCTTTAACTTTTGAGCCTTTATCAGGGTGTGGGATTATTAATGGAGTTTGATTATAACTTATTAGAGTTGGTCATATTCTCTCAAAATATAGTCATTAAAAATTTTAAGAAATATTTTATCTTTAAAGGTGGATTTCACCTAGATTTTTTTAGCTATACTTGTGTCTGGCCTTATATATTTTCATCAAGTTATCAATGAGGACCTTTGGGTGGAAGGTGACCGGTCTAGAATTCCAGTGGTTGGTGATTCCTTGGTTTTATTTTATAGGAATTAGTGTATCCTAGAGGATAAGGAGTAGATGTAAGATGCTATAGTGTTAAAACAAAGGGTCTTCATAGGAATAAAGGACCTCTCATGTGTTTCACTAAGGGACTTCAAAGTATTCTATGCCATTGTGTTTTAAATATCCTTGAGTTTTACTCTATTTTATCTTATTAGGTAATCCTAATAACTGTTTTAAATTGGGTTTTCAAAAGAGGTAATGTATTTTACCCATTAATATATGGGTTATTTTGGGTACTTTCTTTAACTTTTTTAAATATATCTCGACCTTTCAGAGCTTCAGCTTTTGTTATTGGAATCTAGTTAATGGTTCCCTTTTATGATTTTTCTTTTGGATGGATTTGTTTGTTTCTACCATGGGTTTCATTATTATTTTATGAATGGTTTTGAGATATATTTTGATGTCCCTAACTATTTGGGTGAACCTATCATGATATTTTTAGTTTATACCCATTGTTTGTGTTGAGCTCTTGAGGTTCTCATTGGCTAGACATTAAAAAATCTTTGGGGGATTGATTAGAAAACTATGGTGGGTTATCCACTAATTAATTTTTCATACTATATGGTGTTTGGATTAGGAAACTTTGGATCCACTATATAAGGTTTATATAGTTTATGTACCTAGTTTATCTATATGTATTATGTCCCAAGGTGAGAACTCGTGTCATTATTTTGAGGCTACATGTAAGTTATTCTTATGTATTTTGGTTTGGAAGTGATTTTGGTTTGAGTGTGAATTTAACATGATGTTAATTAGTTACTTCTAGGATGTGTCTTTTAGTATTTTTTTTGGTACCACCATAGTAAATGAATTATAAATGGTGGGGAGACTATGCCAGGACTCCCTTGATTCTTAGTACTTCTTGTCTAAGGTTATTGATTTGATTGTGTTGGTGATATTTGAGTCATTTTCTGGGTGATCAATTCAATAATTTTTAGGATTTTAGTTGGTTGGATTTTAGTCTGGATCATGTTGAGTGGGTTTCTCTAGTAAGGTCCTTCTTGGGATATTCCTTTATTAATAGTTATCTGTTTTTCGATTATGAAATTTTTAGGGGAATAAAGTAGCATGGTGGTGAGAATTGGGACACCCAAATGTCACTGCAACACTTTATTTTCATTATTTTTTATTATCCTAGATCATTTATAGTATTATAGATTTTTTTGGGTTATAAATTTAGTTGTTTGGAGATTTTCTATGTGTTTTATAGTTTACCCACACAGAATGAAGCAATAGTGGTGTTCCCATTCAGATGGGATGTTATATAGATAGATCTATATGTATAGATTATTCATAGTTTTTCAATTCATGTCGATCAACACAGAATATGTGTATCTATTTTCATTCTAGGAAGTGGCTTGTGGATGATTGGTTCATAATTTTCAAACCATTTCACCAAACCATGTGGCCTTTCTAGAATCACTTGAAAAGTGATTTGATGAAAATTCCTTTTTCAAGTTTAATGTGGATTTCACCCCTTTATTTGATTATTTACACCATCTAAACCTTGGGATCATAAGTAGGAGATTCTAACACCTTTTCTATCAATTATTGGTCCTTATGTGGTGATTTTAAAGAGGTTCCAGTATAAATATTCTCTTCTTTCACCTATACAGCTCTTCCTATCTTATTTCCATGGTTTCCTCTTACTCTTGGAACTCCGAATCACTGTGTAAGCTATGTATATAGTTTGGTATGGTTATACCATAGGGATTTGGTCTCTTATTAATTTTTGAGGATATATTTTAGGTGGTTCTTGTGGTAGGAAATATGTTTCATCTTGAATCCCACTTCATCAAAGTAGTAATTTATATGCAATTTTTTCTCTTTTTAATTATATCTTTTAGGTTTTAAATGGGCTGGTTTTATCTTATTAGAGTATGTGAAATTCCCATGAGGATTTTTGAAATTTTTTTAATGGTATTTGTTGGATTTTTATCATATTTTGTTTTTAAATGACTGAAAAATATTTTAAAAATGATTTTTTAATGCAAGGTTTTGGCCGTGATATGGTTTATAAAAAGGGTTTTTAATGAAATTCAAGTGTTTCTATGAAAAAGAGTGGTTTCCCCTTATGAAAGTTCTTTAATCGGGTTTTGAAATTCCTTGATGGAAATAAAGGCCCTTGGCCAAGATTTTGATTTCAAAGAGGAAGAAACATGTTTTAAAGGGTGCCTCTAAAATATTTTAAATTATGTGTGATATTTTCATCAAACTATAAATAATGTTTAAAGTGGTATTTTATAAAATGTTGAAGGGCTTGGAATTCAGATCAATGTTTTGTTAGAAAGGCCGAATTTTCAATTTGGGTTTAAATGAATGGCCACGAATGACTCCTCTTGATTTACGCTTGAGTTATTTACAATTGCTTTGGTTTTTTTATCAGAATGTGATTCTTGTTTCACCCATAACGTGGGAATGTTCATTTTATTCTATGGATGTATGAGATATATAGGGGTATTCAGTGTGAGTGTGTTATGGGAGAGGGAGAGTTATTGATTATATCTTATGTGTTATTATTGTCTTGTGTATTTAATCACCAAACTTTTTTATTGGTTAATGATACCTATATACTAATTTAGAGGTTTTTCTTATGTTACACTATTTAGTTAACATGCTGATAGTGTCCCGTCCATCAAGTTTTGTACTGGGGGTTGGTTGGTTGAGACATCACAATGAGCCTTGTGTAGGAAATTTGGATGGTTTTTGGTTTAGACTCGTCATATATCAGTATTTGGTCCATGAGTGGAAAGAATAAATTTTTATAAAACATATGTTAAAGATCCTAGGGTATATCCCATAATGCATTCTATTTCTTGATTAGTTGTTGAAATTAAGGTTTTTAATCAAGATATATATTTTATCATTTACTAGAATTATATTTTGGTCAAAAAAAATATCTTAATCAGATCTATTTATATTCTTTGTGAGATTATGGTTCCTACTATGTTTCTTATGACCTTGTGTGTTTGGCCCATTTCCTTTGGGAAATGGGTTTCAATGATTTTTGGAAGAACTATTTTGGATTTAAATATTCTTGTGGGGATTTTTAAAATTAATTTCAAAAAATTTATTTTTTGTTTAAATAAGGATTCAACTCAATAAAATTTAATTATGTTATTTTATTAATTTAAATAAAAAATTTGATTATTTTTTTGAAATGATAATAGGGGTATGGTTTTGAAATAACTTAGGTTGGTGGGAATGATTTCAAAGCATGTGTTTTAATTTTAGGAAAACAAATTGAAATATTTTGATAGGTGAATTTGACCATGTTATTTATGTTCACATTATTTTGATTAAATCTAACATTGAAGTTATATTTTCAAACAAGAATTTCTGAAATGACTTATAAAATGAATTATATAGTCTTTGTGGGTGGAGAAATACCATGTTATTTAGCTGACACCTATATATTTTGGCTTCCAAGTTCCATGATTGATTTAGGTTTTGGTTTTCAAGGTTGATATATGGTGAGTTTGGTGGTGGGGATAAACTATAGGATGGATGGACATGGTTTTGGTATTGTCTTGAGTTTATTAAGGTATTATTTATTTCTAGATAGTGTTATATCATCCATTATGACCTTTCTTATAGTTGTTTTTTGTTTTTTGTTTCTCATCTAATTATTCCATGCTTTGTCATTCTTCACATGGGTAATATTTTTAACTTTATATGAATGGGTTTTATCCTTTTTTTTTATCTTGACTTATTAGGAATTCTTTTTCATTTGAGTTTTTTTATTTTTATATTAAATCAATTTACAATGTAAGGATGGTTTATGATGAATTACCTATAGATTTTCTACTACCTTTAATCTCTTATTTGGGGTGAAATCATTCACAAATGGATTACTATGATACCCATACACAAGTTTCTATCCCATGGGGATCAATAAAACCCTTTGGGCCTTATAAAAAATCAGGTTGGGTGCCAAGTGGTTGGAAACCAAGGTTAGTTCACAATATTATCTACTTAATGTTTCAATCTGGCTAGCTACAACTCGATCATTTAGATTCTATTCCACTATCAATTCCTAGTTCACTACTTTAGATAATGAAGTTAACCAAAATATTTCAATATATACCTTGATATTACATTATAGACTATCCTTAAGTCTATACACATTAGTTATCTCATATCTAACCAATATTTATGAAAAACATAAAAAATCATTAGACCTAGTGGTATAATCCATATCTGAAATTCCACCTACCAAAATACATGAACTCCTGACCTCAGTCATACCTTGTATTATCAAAAAATAAATTATTAAATAATTCCACATCAAAAAACATCCATGACATCCCCGCATGTCTACCAGCCACAACTGGCATGTCCCACTAGTATTTTTTTAGTCTCTTTAGAAAATACATCAATAAGTTCAACCACAACCCTAGATGATTCTTAATCTAATATTTTTTTTATGAAATAACTCTATCCATTACTCAGCAACCAAGGTTTCACCTTCTACCTAGTATAATGAGAATGAATAAAATAAAACTCTATATACAAACACACAAGGGAAGAATCACCTCCTTGATTTCCCTGGTTAAAAATATATATTAAAAACACCAAAATCATCATAATTTGATAATGAAATTGTTATCTCATCTCAACTAGTTTATCTTGTCAGTCCAAAACCTCTACATGTGGTGAATACTTTTCTCCACCCTTAGGGATCCTAATGGGCATGTACCTCAAAAACATCACATTGTAACCCAAAAAACATACTCAATACATATATCATGACTCAAATACCACAAATAAGAATATATATAATAGGACGTACATGCAAAGCCTATACAAATCTATATTCATACATGAGTCCCAAACAATGCAGACTTACATCCTAATCTATCCATTTAAGAGTAAAACTAATGATCCCTAGAACTATACTCCTAGATCTAGTGGTAAAATACAAACATTAAACATATTATTTGATACCAAGGGTGACAGCCCTAAAAAACTAAAATATATTTTACATCATTTCCATAATTAAAAAGTTACATCTCAAAAATTACAACAACACCAAAACCAAAAGGTTTATTATCTTTGGAGATCAGATACATAGAAAAAATAATTTAGAAAACTGTGAACATTTCTCTATATTTTCACCCCACTAGACCCTCTTTTAGAAATATCACCAGTTACAATATTCTTTATATCACATGGAATGGAAACCTAAGAAAGGGGTAATCTCAAATACACAGTGAGGGTAAATAGTAGATATAATAATGAAAGATCATATGTGAACATAAAATTAGTATGTGGGTATGAGAAAATAATCAAGGTTCATGGACCTTACAATGAAGATTCCTACCCAAAAAAATATAGATCATAAATCACGATTCATGGAATAATGTTTTTAGAATAAAATAAAAAATGATTAATAGTAGTGTGGAAACATGATCCAATAATCATGAAATCATAACATATATCCAGAAATATAGAATATACATTATCATAGAAAACAATAAAATTATAGGCAAATTTAACCACAGTCATGTCCACTCTTAAACTTATGAAAATAGCTACAAAAAATAAAGTGAAAGAACCAACTTGTGAATATAGTTACCTAAAATCATGTCCATTCACATACTTGGTGAACATAGTAACAAGAAATCATGTCCACAAACATACTTTTGAACATAACTACACTAAATAATGTCCACAAACCTACTTGTGAACAAAAAAACCAATATCATGTCCACAAACATACATGTGTCCATAGATACCCACAATCATGTCCATGCATATACTTCTAAACATATTTACTCACAATTATATCCATACATAAACATATAAACATATCTACCTATAATTATGTACACATACATACTTGTGAACATATCTACCCAAAATCATATCCATACACATAATTTTGATTTCCACACACATAATTGTGAACATAGATACCAAAAATAATATCCAGAAAAATTCATGTGAATATATATACCCTCAATAATGTCCTTGTACACACTTGTAAACAAAGTTACCAAAAATCATGCCCAAAAATGAAAACCTGATCACCTGAGATATAAAAATTTACCCAATTAATTTGAGGGATATATCAGAAAAAACCATTATACAATGATAAAACATACATATTTGTGCCACATAATATCAATTATATATCTCATAATTAAAAACCCTTTAATGGATATATGTTATACAACAATTTCAAATATTATTTCATACGACGATGTTTAGTAGTAGATCAATTGATACGAAAAATTAAATCTCCCAAAATAATTATACCATAAGGGAATTTGAAGAGTGATACTTAAAATTAACAATAAGTGATAAATATTTTGTGATATAGTGAGGAAAATTAAAGAGATATTATAAATAAGTTTTTCATAAAATGTTTTTAACAATATTATAAAAAGAATAAGTTATGAGCCACTTTCAAAAATCATTTCTGAGAAGGTGAAAAAATGAATTTTTAGACAAATTATTTTTAATGAATCACCGATAATATAAAAATAAAAAAGAAATATAGATCATGTTTGGAAATATGGAGTGAATGATATTAAATTGATGAAAGTGAAAAAAAATTCCTTTTAATGATTTTATACAGTTTTTGAGAAAAATCATATCGATGAAAAATTAAAAATACATCCTTTTAGAAATTAATAAAGTGAAATATCAATAATATAGGATATGATACATATTTAGATTTCAAAATAATAATGTAAATAATTTTTAGAAACATATAATATAGATATGTAGGAGAAAGAGATAATAGTGAGGATGATATTATTCTTAAAAAAATCATGTTTTTATGAGGAAATTAATCCATCAAAGATGAATATTCTAGAATAAAAATGAAATTTTCAAAAAATAGGAAATAATATAATGAAATAATATTCTATAGTAATATTATCAAATAAGAATATTTTAAAATAGAAAAAATAATGGTTGAAATAAAGGAGTTTGAGTTATGAAACACCATTACGACTTTGGTATTGTATGATTCAAAAGAACACAGAAGGCATATCTTGAGATAGAATTTAAAGTATCATAAAATAAAATAGGTTTATTATATATTAAAAGAATAGGATATTAATTAATCTATATAAAATAAAACATGGCGTACAATATGAAACATGTCTTAAGGAATTGAAATTGATAAAAAGAACCCTTACCTCTACTTGTGATTTCCATAAAACCCATTTTCCATCTAGTATAATAAACATAATCATATTAATCACTTATTTGAGAACCCTATTAATATATATTATATTTCATAATATTATATTATTTTCAATCATTACAAATATACTAGATACATATTGTTTATTCTCATCATCAGATGTATGTAATTTTGATTGTTTCTTACAAGTATTTTAAAGGATATGTAATTCCATATTCATTAATACCAAGTTACTATTACTAGATTAATCAAGGAAGTGGAATAATTATTTTAAACATATTTATTATGTCATGTGTTAAATTGATGAAAATTATAGATGTGGTTCATGATAATGGAATCCATGAAGATCATGTTTCGAGTAATTTACCAATAACAACAAGTTACATCATTTTGATCCTTCATATATTTTAGGTTATACTTCTAGAAAAATATTCACAACATAAATTTATATTAAATATAATATATTACCTATATTAGTTACATTATATCATTCATGATGAAAAATATGATGTTGGTATAACATCGTTCATGTAGGTGGTTGAACTGACATAGATAAGAACATTTTATACTAGAGAATGGGTAAGAGTTTCAAGTTATATAATAGTAGTATCATTTTATAAGAATCATAATAATGTAAATATAATATAATTATAGTGTGTTATGATATTTATAAATATTTTATAAGATATGGTAATTGAAAAATATGGTGAATAACTCGGTACTAAGATAAATTAACTCGTCCTCGACATAGGTTCCTTCAGAATGATGGATTTAGGTTTCATTTGTAGCACCATAAGATAAAAAAATGTTTAATAAGAATTTTTTATATATAAAATGAACATATATTAATGATTTTTTAAATAATATATTGTTTTGAAATGGATAAAGGAGATTTCATTTTATATGTAAAAAATGAGGGATATTTCCTTAGAAACATGAGGAAGGTTTAGGGAAAAGATGGAATCACATGGGATTTCAGTGATTAAATGTCTGTGATAAATATATTTTTCACTCCCGAACCTGATATATTACTTATATAATTCACAAATATAATTTTAATTTAAAAAATAAATAAATTATAATTTAACTCCTTTTACCCTTTTTAATCTTTTCTTAGTATTTATCATGGTATTTTCTTACTAAAAAATACTATGACAACTCTTACCCAAATTTGAAGTGATGATTACAAATTTTAAGTCCATTTAATTTAATTCAATTTTGAAATATTATATATTAATATTTTGAAATAAAATATAAAATATAGAGTGAAACCTTTTTTATAGAAAAATGGATTATTAAAGATTATGTGTTCTTACTAGTATTTCATATCATTTATTAATTAAATAAGTGTTAATATATTTTTAATATATTGAAATATTAAATTAGATTCATCATTTAAACATTATCAATTTAATTTAATAAGATAAAAATATAGAACACTTAAAAAAATAATTCATTTAAAAATAGATCTTTTAAAAATTATATGACATTATCGTTATTACATTCCAATTTAAAATGAATGAATAAATTTTCAATAATTTTAATATAAAAATACATACTATTAAATTTCACAGTTCAAATGGGATTAATTTACCATTTAAATAAAAAAATTTAATATAAAAAAGTGTTTCTTGAAAAAAAAAATTATTTCATTGAATATGAATAATTAAATTACTATTGCTTATAATTCCTTTTTTATTTGTTGTATTTTATTTAATTTTTTTACTAATAATTAATATAATTTAATCAATCTATTTTAATGAAATAATTATTTTAATCATAAATAAAAAAATATATTTATTTATTTAAATAAAATCATAAAAATATTTCAAAAATAATATATGTTGATTAAAAACCCCAATTTGTTTTACAAGATAATACATATCACCCTTCATTAATAATAATAATAGTAATAGTAATAATATGTAACATATTAAAATATTTTTTTATAAATAAATATTTTAATTAAATTGTGTCTTTTTCTTTAATTCAATAATTATGTTGTATTTTCAAATTATATTATTTTATATTAATTATTAAAAATTACCCAAATTTTATATACCTTTTGTTTACATGTATATGAAATGACCATATTTCAAATGAACATATTTCTAACAGCTATGTGATCAATAACCATATATATATAATGATCATATTTCATTCAAATTTATAACCACACAAACATCACTAAAATCTTTCATCCTATTAATTTACTTCTCAATAATAATGTAATAATATATTTCTAATCCTTTTCATTCTTTCTATAGTTATAATTGGTGGTCTAGTCTTGATGAAAAATGATTAGGATAAGGATTTCATGTTCAAGGTCTATTTATTTACTTTTGAATTTATACCATTTATATGTTTCATAATGATGTTTCATAATATATTCACATATTGTATTAATTATTATTTGGAGTTGTAATATTTTATCTTAATAATATATTTTTTGATTAATTTTATTTTAGTGTTAGGTGTGAAACAAACTATTCCACATAATATTTATTTAATAGAAATTCTTACTAAAATCTCTAGGTGTTACAGAGGAACCACACACACATACAAGTAGGATCCAAATACCCAATAATATAAGAATTTAAGAACCTAATTTAATTTATTATAATTCCACCAAGGAACTATACATGAAAAAAATATATAGTTTAAATTTGACACTATAAATAACAAAACCCTTTAATAGGTTTAGATTATCACTACCTGAAAGTCACTTTTATATGTGTATACATATACCCTAATAGTTCTGCAAGAGTTTGATGTATTTTGAGTTTTTTTTGAAATTATAGTACTTTTTATAGGCAACACGGTTGTTGAATAGTTTTTGAAATCATATGAGATAAGTGTACAGGTCTGGATAGATTTTAGTCCAATGGCTCTCGCATAGTTTCTACATGGGTTGCTTAACAATGTGGGAAACCATGTGACCTTATCAGCAAGGCTTATTTGAGTATTTTTGGGGTATTTTAATTGGGGGGGGGGGGGAAAATTTCATTCTCCAAATCAAATAGGACAACATGGGATGTCTTGTCCAAGTTCCACAAAAAATTCAAGGGTTTATGTTGGATTTATTCATGAATTATAATGGTAATCATCCTATTTCACTTAATAATTACTTCCTCTTATTTATCTTTCTATTTATTCTCCTTATTCTTGTTCCACCTTTCCCTAATGGCCATGTTTTATGAATATAATTCCTTTGGGTGATCTCAATATAGGGATTTTGATTCCCAAGTAATGAAGTGCCTAGTAAAGAATAATTATAACATCATTCGTCGAAGGAGACATGATTTCATTCATTTTAGGTTGGTGGCTATATGAAATAACAATTATGTTTTATGACATTTATTCTTGAGTTGTATAATTATATATTTCATTTATAATATACCTTTACATTATATCTTTTAAATAGAATAATTTGTTTCCTATTATGATTTTTTATTCTTAATATAAAATTGGATTTTCAATATGCCCCTAGAATGATTTTTTATACAGTCTAAGTGTTTGAAAAAAATGCATAATAGGATATATTGAAAACAAATAGAAATTAAAGTGGGGTCTAATACAAAAAATTATTTCCAAATGATTCTATATGTGGTGTCTCATAGATTTAAGTGGTTAAATGTATGAAAGTGTAATTACTATTGAGATTATTTTATATCTTAGGTTTACTTTCATATTACACATGTTTTCTAATTATGGTTATATTATTTATATCCAGTTTGATTGATGATTGATCATGATTAAGACACTTAAGATAAGTTAAAATTTTATTTTTTTTCCTCTTTGGGTTGACTATGGTTTATAGTCAATTCTTGGTTTCAAATTGGATTTAAAATATGGTTTCCAAATGTTCCATGGTTGGATTAAAACTAAATTGTTGTTTGGAAAATTGAAATAAAGTATTTTAAAAGAAAGAGAAAACCCATGGTATGATCCCCATTACCTTATTATTTACAAGTATTTATTTATATATTGAGGTGATGTTGATTATGGTTTAATAATTTTCTAAAATATTAAGGGATTATTATTCAATGTTTGGAGAAGGTGAGATAAAGAATCAACATTATTATTAATTTTATAAGTTTTTGATATGTGATTAATGGTTGTTAAGATGTTACCTCATCTCTATTATCATTATAGGAAACCTAGGTTATTAAGTGGGATGAATAGGTAAAGTACTTCTAGGTATTTATATACTCTCTCATTCCTTTGAATTAGGAAGGAATACTAAATAAATAATATGATGACATGGATATGTTTACCACAGGTAATTTGTAATGGTAATCCCAAGTATATCGTTCAGGATAATGGTTATAGATGGTCCGATCGTTGGGAAAATAAAGATCTTAGGGTTCCTTTACCTTAACTACTATAGGGTATATCCCATGATTCTTGATTGTGTTTTTTATTTTCATGATTCCCATTTCATTTTTGTATTCATATAAAGCATAATATTTTGTACTTAACCATATTTGTCTTATCATTTGTTTTACCAAGACCCTTGTTTAATTATTTTTATTTTTTGACCACCTAATGATATTCATTTATTCTCCTTAAAAAATGTTTTTTATTTTATTTATCTAACCTTATAAATATTATGTGTAACACCCCAAGCTTCCATGGTACGATCCTCTTTGAATAATAGAGCAACGTGTTTTGTACGCAACCTCGAGTTCTAACACACCGCGACCAATAAAAGTAGCAATTATGAATAGTAATACCCACTTTTTGAAATTATATAAATTATATATTTCAAAATGGACTTCATTTTTGGATTCGGAATATCGAAATTAGCCTATGTTGATTTTTTGGTATTTTTATGAGAACTTCCAATTTTTGATGAATAGTGAAAAATACTTAAAAACAACTTTTTTAATAAAAATAATTTATAGTTATAAATTATAAAATTGAGTGGTTCTAAAGTGTAATTAGAAAATATTTTTACCATTTTATCCAATGGTGGTCATTAGAATTAATTTCACTTTGAAATTGGACATAAACAATTGTCAATCTTTTGATTGATATTCTTTCTTAAAAACACGCTATTTGTTGTGACAATGAGAATTAATTATAAAATTAATTAATGAAACTTATATGTTTTGAATTTTGTAAAATAGACATCATTTTTGAATTCGGAATATCAAATATAGCTTAGGGTGAATTTTTGGTATTTTTCTGAAAAACATCAATTTTTGATGAATAGTGAAACCACTAAGTGGTAGTTCAAAAACTTATTTTTCATGTAAATGAAACATTACCACTTATGTGTATTGAATTTAAAAAATCCTACATACATCATTGTCATTAGTAAGAAAAATTTGGTTCAATGAGATGAAAATAATTTTTGGTGAATAGTAACTTTTAAGTTCTATTAATCGCGATTAAAGGCAATTAGTGAAATTTAAGGTAAAAATGATATTATAAAAATATGAAAATACCTTTACACTTGTCCTACCCTTATTGGATGACTCATTTACGACCAAGAAAATCCATGGGTCAACTAGGGGACCCCATGGATCCACTTGGGTAAGAAAATGACATTAATAACTTTTTATTTAAAGTAAAAATAAAATTGTCACAACATGTGTTGTTTTACTAAAACAATTATTACATAGGGTTATATAAGTTAAATTTGTTACTATAAATATTCATTAGAAAGATAAAAAGATTTCCTACATAATGGTAATTTTTTTATAACTTTTAGACATTAAATAAATTAAATTGTTTATGACACAATGATGATGCAGCGATTACCTCATTAATTAACGATTTAAATAAAATGAAAAGATAATGTAAAATCTAACACTTAAACTTGTCAAATACCTATTGGATGAGTATATTTCGAACCCTTATCATCTTATACTTGAAATATATCATTGTGGGACCTCTAAAATCCGAAAATAATTTCATAATAATGTAATATTTCATGACTTTCCAAGAGTGCCCCTCCTCTCCTCTTATAAAAGGCCCCCACCTCTACCACCTTATTCACACCTTCAATGCCATTTGGCTCGGACAAAATCTTCCAAAATACTCTATAAACTTGCCTCTATTACTCCTATAAGCCTCACTTTGGGCAGAAGTCTTCCCAAGGGAGCCTTTGGCTCAAATCAAAAAGAGTTGCCCGATTTTAAGGTAATGTCTTCTCTTGGGTTCTTTTATTTTATTTGGCTTCTCCAACCCCCTAAAATCCTTTTATTACTTTATTTTGTAACAAAATCAGTATATTAAATATACTAGGATTTTTTTCTGATAATTATTTGATTTACACTTACACACACCTTCGTATAATGGTTAAATAACATACTGTTTCTGTGGTTGGCGAATTTCTGCCTCACGAAACGATGATTGTTCAATCTTCTTTTAACACCTCTCATGGTGGCCATTATGATGACACTATTTCTATATATGATATATATATTATGTTTATGTTTTCTTTATGCTTATGTATTTCTCATTTATGTCATACCTTTATGATTTCCATTATGGGTAAACGCGATAATTTCATTTTAGGAAGTGCGGACTACCGCCCCCTCAAAGTGATTTGAATCGTTAATGCCATATGTGGGACGTATAAAGGATGGATTAAATGATATTATATATGATATTATACTGGAATTATAATACACCTTTATATAATTATGATTTCATTCCATTAAATACGAAATATAAATGAAAGTTGCGTTCATGCGTACGTACGGCTTACCGTCTCCATAAACGGTGCATTTCATTTCTTACCTCTAAATGTTATGTTATATTATGAATGAATGTATATAATGGATATATATGATATATATGATATCTACATCATGAATATAATTCTGGAGATAATGGATATTCTACCACATAAACAAGTTGTAATTATAAAAAGTTTATTTTTGACTCAAGTGCCAAAGATCGACAAAACGACCATTATTAACTTAAATAATTAAATAATGTTCATAACATGGTAATAAGTGATATAAAAGGAATAACGAACTTGAAAAAGGTTCTCAAGAAAGTATAAATTAACTCTAGTTTATTATTCAGGAGGTTAAAGAATGATCGAGTCAAGTCAGACACGAGGTAAGAGAACTTCTTAACCCAATTTCCGTTCTTTGGGTTAATCTCCTAATTTCAAATTATGCCTTGATATTATTATGTCTTATCTTGTATTTTTAATTTCTTTATGTGTACTTATAGTTAATACACATAATAGATCTATTTTATTTAAAAAATCATCTTTGTAAGGGAACTTCTTAACCCAATTTCTGTTCTTTGGGTTAATCTCCTACTTTCAAATTATGCCTTGATATTATTATATCTTATCTTGTATTTTTACTTTATTTATGTGTACTTATAGTGAATACACAAAATAGATCTATTTTATTTAAAAAATCATCTTTTTAAGGGACTTCGTCTCAATCTCCATTCATTGAGGCATATTTTGTTTTATACACAAATTTCTTCTATACGGTGTATAAACCCCTTTGACTTTTACGTTTATTTAAAAGGAATCTTTTTATAAGATGCATTTTACTAAACAACAAAAAGGAATGTTTTTCTTGTCATACGTATGTGGCGACAACTACTTCTCCACCGTCGTGACCATTATTTGAGTTTCGGATTCCTCTACAATCCATAACTTTTTTTAAAAAATTGAAAAATAAATACCATGTTTTACTTTTCTTTTATTTTGGTATTGAAAATGGTTTTGATAATTTTTGTATTATATAAATGTGTTGTATTGATATCTTTTGATTGAAATGTGGAAATGTTATGTTTCCTTTATGCATGTTTTATGTGATACGATTATGTTATGGTTTATGATATGTTTAAACCTGTTCATATGAGGAATGCATTGGACTTAATAAGTGACGGGTGGAGCCCGCTATAGCTCCTCGATGCATCAATAGGTCTCATGAGACAAACTAGTGTCTTGGCACGAGGCCTTGAAAAAATATTATTTGTAGTCTTGGCACGAGGCCTTGGCTACGTGGTTATGATAGTCTGGCATTATGCATTCCATCATTATGAATGTGGTTATTGATATTGCATGTGATTATTAGACTAGTAGGACATCCATGTGAATAAGTAAATGGCATTATTTCATTTTATTTTTTTCCATATTATGCTGAAGTTCAAGTTTAAAAGGCTTTTGTTTTAGTTATACATTGCCTTAAATGTTAATGTTTATTTATGAAAGCTTCCGCTATATTGTTATCCTTACTGAGCATCTGAGCTCACCCCTTCCAATGTTTTAATTTTTCCAGGATGTGAAGAAGTATATTATGAATGACCTGCAAGGATAGTATGAGGGAATATGAAGACAAGATGTTTTTGTAGTTTTGTTTTACTTTATGATGTAATGTAAGACTTATGAATGTATCTAGTGTTTCCAAGGCTACTAAAATAATCGGTCTTTCGAGACTTGATCTTTTGTGATCATGCCAATGTTACGTAATAATGAACCGACTCTGGGTAACTGGGGTCGGGGTGTTACAGTTGGTATCAGAGGCAGTTTAGTACTAACCTTGGAAGATAGATTTAGATAAATTCTGATTAGAGCACATAGACCTAAGATAAAATTTGAGGATTAGTATAGAAGAACTTCCTAGAATTTTGGTATTATAGAGATTTTGTGAGTTTTCCGAGCAATACATCCCTGTCTGGATACGAGCAGGTAGAGGCGGTTCTGTCATAGATGTACCTTAGGGTAAAACCCGAAAACACCACTTTAAGCTAGACTCAAATGGGAAATGGTGCACGACAACGGGCATTGCTGCACTCTTGGTTACGACACTCCCGGGGGATATGCTTAGGATAATTCTCATTTTCTTTACAAACCACTATGAAGGGTTATGAGTATATACTTCCTCAAAGAAAACATTTTTATGATTATGGATTATATCCATAAACTGTTTAATTTATGTTAAGTTTTTTACAAGTTTGGGATTATGTATTTTGATTCATAAACTAATCTAGTTTATGCCATTGTTTAGAAATGGCTCCTAGTGGGAGGAATGAAAACTGTATCAGTGCACACACTCCATTTAGGTATTTACCTCCTAGTCAAGATAATTATAGTGGAGCTAGAGATACAACTGGTGCTGATCAACTTATCACCATACTGGGACAACTCACTCAGGTTATGAATAGTAACCTTACTCGTATGGAGCACCCTGATCCGCAACATGAAGGATCAATGTTAGACCGCTTCATGAGGAAACAACCACCAATATTTAATGGGGGTACAAATCCATTAGTATCTGAGCAATGGATAAACTCCTTAGAGAAAATATTCCACGCCTTAGGGAGTAGCGAAATGAAGAAGGTTTTCATGGCAGTTTACTACCTCACTGGAGATGCCGATCAATGGTGGTCGCTGATTCAAAAAAAAAAGGAAGATGAAGAAGTATCAAGTATGGAATGAAGGGAGTTTAAGTAAATTTTATTATAAAAATACTTTCCACATGACCATCAAGCAGATATAGAAAGGCAATTTCTGAGTCTGAGGCAGAAGGAGGATGAGAATGTCGCAAAGTATGAGGCTAACTTTACAAGGTTAGCGAGGCATGCTGCAGATTATATATGTAACCCAATAAGTAAGATTGATCGTATCTTTGATGGGTTAAAACCATTTCTCCGTTGAGCTTTAGTATCACAATCTTTCTCCACATATGAAGATATAGTCTCGTGTGCTATCAAGTCCGAAAAGGAATTCTCTAAGTCTTATGACAACAAAGTAAAGTAAGAGAAGAAGAGAACGGTGGAACAAGAGACAGATAAAGGGAAAAGGGAAAGAAGGATTTTCCATTATGAGATAATTTTGGGAAGAATCACCCCGGTACTTGCCTAAAAGGAATGGGAGTTTGTTATAAATATGGAGAAAAAGGTCACCAGGCTCGTGATTGCAAGGGAAAGAAAGAGGCTATCAATGTTGAATGCTACAATTGTAGGGAAATGGGGAATTATGCAAATGAATGTCCTAATCTTCAGGGAAAATTACCTTAGAAAAGGTCAAGGGATCAAGGACAATCTTATGTTGTTACTACAGTTGAAGTGGAATAATTAATGTATTGGTGCTTTTGGACTCAAGGATTATATTCTGGTTATAAGAATAATGTGATATATATAAGGATTGTACTGCAGTACTTGTTGTTTTCATTAAGGTTTTAATATGATGAAGGTAATCATATTTTTATATGCTACAATAAGATAAACTTTACTTTGTTTGAGGAATATGATGATACAATTGATTTAGGAATTTAGAGACCTTTTAGAGAAAGTTTGGACGGAGGTATTTTGGATAACTATAAAGGTTGGAATGGATTAAGTTTAACTTTGGAAAGTATTGTTTAAGGTTAAAACATTTATGAAGATTATTTTTGGAATATTATAATATTATAGTTTTAGGAAAAGGACAACCTGCAGGTTGGGGGATAACCCGTCGCGTTGGACAAAGCTGTAGGAATCGAATCCACAACCATAGTGCGACAGGACTTTATTACCTACCACTAGCCTACAGGAAGTCCCTGGTTATTACAAAAAAGTTTTCTTAATCTAAATGGTATGTGTTAATATTTGTAACCTTATACAATTATGATAAATAGAATATTTTTGAGTTCTATTTCCTTTTGGAGTGAAAGATGGGTTTGTGGTAAAAATTTATTAAAGAATGAAAGTCTACATGACAAGTAATTATATTTCCTTACATTCTTAGTAAATCTCCTAAATAAATTCCTCAACTTTATGAAAGGTAACTTAAAACAAAAATGTTGTCGGTTAACTTTTCCAATTGGGGAATCAATGACTGTTTAACCAATCAAAAGTTTGTGATTTTCTTGTAGTTAACTTTCTCCTAATCCTGTTTTATACAACTCTCCATCAGACCTTGATGGTTTGCTTTTTCTCCATATCCATATTTTCATAGAATCCTAGTATGGGCTATCTCGGGTGACCTTTGTACTTCTCTTTCTTTCTTTTAAAGTTATATTTTTATTAACCTTATTTCCGATGTGGGTTTTCCACAAAGGTATTTTCTATTTTCAACCTTTTATTTTCAAAGAAAAATTTTAAATTGCGAGGACGCAATTTATTGAAGGATGGGAGAATGTAACACCCCAAGCTTCCATGGTACACTCCTCTTTGAATAATAGAGCAGCGTGTTTTGTACGCAACCTTGAGTTCTAACACACCGCGACCAATAAAAGTAGCAATTATGAATAGTAATACCCAATTTTTGAAATTACATAAATTTTATATTTCAAAATGGACTTCATTTTTTGATTCGGAATATCAAAATTAGCCTATGTTGAATTTTTGGTATTTTTCTGAGAACTTCCAATTTTTGATGAATAGTGAAAATTACTTAAAAACTACTTTTTTAATCAAAATAATTTATAGTGGTAAATTATAAAATTGAGTTGTTATAAAGTGTAAGTAGAATATATTTTTACCATTTTATCCAATGGTGGTCATTATAATTAATTTCACTTTGAAATTGGACATAAACAATTGTCAATCTTTTGATTGATATTCTTTCTTAAAAACACGCTATTTGTTGTGACAACGAGAATTAATTATAAAATTAATTAATGAAACTTATATGTTTTGATTTTTTTAAAATAGACATCATTTTTGAATTCAGAATATCAAATATAGCTTAGGGTGATTTTTTGGTATTTTTCTGAAAAATATCAATTTTTGATGAATAGTGAAACCACTAAGTGGTAGTTTAAAAACTAATTTTTCATGTAAATGAAACATTACCACTTCCGTGTATTGAATTAAAAAAATCCGACATACATCATTGTCATTAGGAAGAAAAATGTGGTTCAATGAGATGAAAATAATTTTTGGTGAATAGTAACTTTTAAGTTCTATTAATCGCGATTAAGGGAAATTAATGAAATTTAAGGTAAAAATGATATTATAAAAATATGAAAATACCTTTACACTTGTCCTACCCTTATTTGATGAGTCATGGCCGACCAATAAAATCCATGGGTCAACTTGGGGACCCCATGGAGCCACTTGGTTAAGAAAATGACATTAATAACTTTTTATTTAAAGTAAAAATAAAATTGTCACAACATGTGTTGTTTTACTAAAACAATTATTACATGGGGTTATATAAGTTAACATTTTTACTATAAATATTAAATGGAAATATAAAAAGATTTCCTACATCATGGTAATTTTTTTATAATTTTTAGACATTAAATAAATTAAATATTTTATGACACAATGATGATGCAGCGATTGCCTCATTAATTAACGATTTAAATAAAATGAAAAGATAATGTAAAATCTAACACTTACAGTTGTCAAATACCTATTGTATGAGTATATTTCGAACCCTTATCACCTTATCCTCTAAATATATCATTGTGTGACCTCTAAAATCCGAAAATAATTTCATAATAATGTAATATTTCCTGACTTTCCAAGAGTGCCCCTCCTCTCCTCTTATAAAAGGCCCCCACCTCTACCACCTTATTCGCACCATCAAAGCCATTTGGCTCGGCCAAAATATGCCCAAATACTCTCTAAACTTTCATCTATTACTCCTAGAAGCCTCACTTTGGGCATAATTCTTCCCAAGTAAGCCTTTGGCTCAAATAAAAAAGAGTTACCCGATTTTAAGGTAATACCTTCTCTTGTGTTATTTTGTTTTATTTTGCTTCTCAAACCACTTAAAATATTTTTATTGCTTTATTTTGTAAAAAAAAAAGTATCTTCAATATACTAGGATGTTTTTATGAGAAGTATTTTATTTACACTCACACACACCTTCGTCTAATGGTTAAAGAACATACTGTTTCTGTGGTTGGCGAATTTCTGGCTCACGAAATGATGATTGTTCAATCTTCTTTTAACACCTCTCATGGTGGCCATTAAGATGAAAATATTTCTATATATGATATATATATTATGTTTATGTTTTAATTATTCTTCTGTATTTTTCATTTATGTCATACCTTTATGATTTCCATTATGGGTAAACGCGATAATTTCATTTTAGGAAGTGCGGACTACCGCCCCCTCAAAGTGATTTGAACCGTTAATGACATATGTGGGACGTATAAAGGATGGAGTAAATGATATTATATATGATATTATACCATAATTATAATACAACTTTATATCATTATGATTTCATTCCATTAAATACAAAATATAAATGAAAGTAGCGTTCATGCGTACGTACGGCTAACCGTCTCCATGAACGGTGCATTTCATTTCTTACCTCTAAATGTTACGTAATATTATGAATGAATGTATATACTGGATATATATGATATATATGATATCTAAATCATGAATATAATTCTGTAGATAATGGATATTCTACCACATAAACAACTTGTAATTATAAGAAGTTTATTTTCGACTCAAGTGCCAAAGATCGACAAAACGACCTTTATTAACTTAAATAATTACATAATGTTCATAACATGGTAATAAGTGATATAAAAGGAATAATTAACTTGAAAAAGTTTCTTAAGCAAGTATAAATTAACTCTAGTTTATTATTCAGGAGGTTAAAGAACGATCGAGTCAAGTCAGACACGAGGTAAGGGAACTTCTTAACCCAATTTCCGTTCTTTGGGTTAATCTCCTACTATAAAATTATGCCTTGATATTATTGTGTCTTATCTTATATTTTTACTTTCTTAATGTGTACTTATAGTTAATACACATAATAGATCTATTTTATTTAAAAAATCATCTTTGTAAGGGAACTTCTTAACCCAATTTTTGTTCTTTGGGTTAATCTCCTACTTTCAAATTATGCCTTGATATTATTATGTCTTATCTTGTATTTTTAATTTCTTTATGTGTACTTATTGTGAATACAGATAATAGATCTATTTTATTTAAAAAATCATCTTTATAAGGGAACTTCTTAACCCAATTTCTGTTCTTTGGGTTAATCTTCTACTTTAAAATTATGCCTTGATATTATTATGTCTTATCTTGTATTTTTACTTTATTTATGTGTACTTATAGTGAATACACAAAATAGATCTATTTTATTTAAAAAATCATCTTTTTAAGGGACTTCGTCTCAATCTCCATTCATTGAGGCATATTTTGTTTTATACACAAATTTCTTCTATACGGTGTATAAACCCCTTTGACTTTTATGTTTATTCAAAAGGAATCTTTTTATACGATGCATTTTACTAAACAACAAAATGGAATGTTTTTCTTGTCATACGTATGTGGCGACAACTACTTCTCCGCCATCGTGACCATTATTTGAGTTTCCGATTCCTCTACAATCCATAACTTTTTTTAAAAAATTGAAAAATAAATACCATGTTTTACTTTTCTTTTATTTTGGCATTGAAAATGGTTTTGATAATTTTTGTATTATATCAATGTGTTGTATTGATATCTTGTGATTGAAATGTGGAAATGTTATGTTTCCTTTATGCATGTTTTATGTGATACGATTATGTTATGGTTTATGATATGTTTAAACCTGTTCATATGAGGAATGCATTGGACTTAATAAGTGACGGGTGGAGCCCACTATAGCTCCTCGATGCATCGGCAGGTCTCATGAGACAAACTAGTGTCTTGGCACGAGGCCTTGAAAAAATCTTATTTGTAGTCTTGGCACGAGACCTTGTCTACGTGGTTATGATAGTCTGGCATTATGCATTCCATTGTTATGAATGTGGTTATTGATATTGCATGTGATTATTCGACTAGTAGGACATCCATGTGAATAAGTAAATGGAATTATTTCATTTTATTTTTTCCATATTATGCTGAAGTTCAAGTTTTAAAGGCTTTTTTTTAGTTATACATTGCCTTAAATGTTAATGTTTATTTATGAAAGCTTCCACTATATTGTTATCCTTACTGAGCATCTGAGCTCACCCCTTCCAATGTTTTAATTTTTCCAGGATGTGAAGAAGTATATTATGAATGACCTACAAGGATAGTATGAGGGAATATGAAGACAAGATGTTTTTGTAGTTTTGTTTTACTTTATGATGTAATGTAAGACTTATGAATGTATCTAGTGTTTCCAAGGCTACTAAACTACTCGGTCTTTCTAGACTTGATCTTTTGTGATCATGCCAATGTTACGTAATAATGCACCGACTCTGGGTAACTGGGGTCGGGGTGTTATAGTTGGTATCAGAGGCAGTTTAGTACTAACCTTAGAAGATAGATTTAGATAAATTCTGATTAGAGCACATAGACCTAAGATAAAATTTGAGGATTAGTATAGAAGAACTTCCTAGAATTTTGGTATTATAGAGATTTTGTGAGTTTTCCAAGCAATACATCCCTGTCTGGATACGAGCAGGTAGAGGTGGCTCTGGCATAGATGTACCTTAGGGTAAAACCCAAAAACACCGCTTTGAGCTAGAATCAAATGGGAACTGGTGCACGACAACGGGCATTGCTGCACTCTTGGTTACGACACTCCTGGGGGATATGCTTAGGATAATTCTCGTTTTCTTTACAAACCACTATGAAGGGTTATGAGTATATACTTCCTCAAAGATTTTTTTTATTATTATGGATTATATCCATAAATAGTTCAATTTATGTTATGTGTTTTTCAAGTTTGTAATTATGTATTTTGATTCATAAACTAATCTAGTTTATGCCATTGTTTAGAAATGGCTCATAGTGGGAGGAATGAAAACTGTATCAGTGCATGCACTCCATTTAGGTATTTCCCTCCTAGTCAAGATAATTATAGTGGAGCTGCAGATACAACTGGTGCTGATCAACTTATCACCATACTGGGACAACTCACTCAGGTTATGAATAGTAACCTTACTCGTATGGAGCACCCTGATCCGAAATGTGAAGGATCAATGTTAGACCACTTCATGAGGAAACAACCACCAATATTTAATGGGGGTACAAATCCATTAGTATATGAGCAATGGATAAACTCCTTAGAGAAAATATTCCACGCCTTAGGGAGTAGCGAAATGAAGAAGGTTTTCATGGTAGTTTACTGCCTCACTTGAGATGCTGATCAATGGTGGTCGCTGATTCAAAACACCAAGGAAGATGAAGAAGTATCAAGTATGGAATGGAGGGAGTTTAAGTAAATTTTCTTATAAAAATACTTTCCACATGACCATCGAGCAGATATAGAAAGGCAATTTCTGAGTCTGAGGCAGAAGGAGGATGAGAATGTCGCAAAGTATGAGGCTAACTTTACAAGGTTAGCGAGGCATGCTGCAGATTATATATGTAACCCATGAAGTAAGATTGATCGTATCTTTTATGGGTTAAAACCATTTATCTGTTGAGCTTTAGTATCACAATATTTCTCCACATATGAAGATATAGTCTCGTGTGCTATCAAGGCCGAAAAGGAATTCTCTAAGTCTTATGACAACAAAGTAAAGCAAGAGAAGAAGAGAACGGTGGAACAAGAGACAGATAAAGGGAAAAGGGAAAGAAGGATTTTCCATTATGAGATAATTTTGGGAAGAATCACCCCGGTACTTGCCTAAAAGGAATGGGAGTTTGTTATAAATATGGAGAAAAAGGTCACCAGGCTCGTGATTGCAAGGGAAAGAAAGAGGCTATCAATGTTGAATGCTACAATTGTAGCGAAATGGGGAATTATGAAAATGAATGTCCTAATCTTCAGGGAAAATTACCTCAGAAACGGTCAAGGGATCAAGGACAATCTTATGTTGTTACTACAGTTGAAGTGGAATAATTAATGTATTGGTGCTTTTGGACTTAAGGATTATATTCTGGTTATAAGAATAATGTGATATATATAAGGATTGTACTGCAGTACTTGTTGTTTTCATTAAGGTTTTAATATGATGAAGGTAATCATATTTTTATATGTTACAATAAGAGAAACTTTACTTTGTTTGAGGAATATGATGATACAATTGATTTAGGAATTTAGAGACCTTTTAGAGAAAGTCTGGACGGAGGTATTTTGGATAACTATAAAGGTTGGAATGGATTAAGTTTATCTTTGGAAAGTATTGTTTAAGGTTAAAACATTTATGAAGATTATTTTTGGAATATTATAATACTATAGTTTTAGGAAAAGGACAACCTGCAGGTTGGGGGATAACCCGTCGTGTTGGACAAAGCTGTAGGAATCGAACCCACAACCATAGTGCGACAAGACTTTATTACCTACCACTAGCCTACAGGAAGTCCCTGGTTATTACAAATAAGTTTTCTTAATCTAAATGGTATGTGTTAATATTTGTAACCTTATACAATTATGATAAATAGAATATTTTTGAGTTCTATTGCCTTTTGGAGTGAAAGATTGGTTTGTGGTAAAAATTTATTAAAGAATGAAAGTCTACATGACAAGTAAGTATATTTCCTTACATTCTTAGTAAATCTCCTAAATAAATTCCTCAACTTTATGAAAGGTAACTTAAAACAAAAATGTTGTCGGTTAACTTTTCCAATTGGGGAATCAATGACCGTTTAACCAATCAAAAGTTTTTGATTTTCTTGTAGTTAACTTTCTCCTAATCCTGTTTTATACAACTCTCCATCAGACCTTGATGGTTTGTTTTTTCTCCATATCCATATTTTCATATAATCCTAGTGTGGGCTATCTCGGGTTACCTTTGTACTTCTCTTTCTTTCTTTTAAAGTTATATTTTTATTAACCTTATTTCCGATGTGGGTTTTCCAAAAAGGTATTTTCTATTTTCAACCTTTTATTTTCAAAGAAAAATTTTAAATTGCAAGGACGCAATTTATTGAAGGATGGGAGAATGTAACACCCCAAGCTTCCATGGTACACTCCTCCTTGAATAATAGAGCATCGTGTTTTGTACGCAACCTCGAGTTCTAACACACCGCGACCAATAAAAGTAGCAATTATGAATAGTAATACCCAATTTTTGAAATTACATAAATTTTATATTTCAAAATGGACTTCATTTTTTGATTCCGAATATCGAAATTAGCCTATGTTGAATTTTTGGTATTTTTCTGAGAACTTCCAATTTTTGATGAATAGTGAAAAATACTTAAAAACCACTATTTAATCAAAATAATTTATAGTGGTAAATTATAAAATTGAGTTGTTATAAAGTGTAATTATAATATATTTTTACCATTTTATCCAATGGTGGTCATTATAATTAATTTCACTTTGAAATTGGAAATAAACAATTGTCAATCTTTTGATTGATATTCTTTCTTAAAAACACGCTATTTGTTGTGACAATGGGAATTAATTATAAAATTAATTAATGAAACTTATATGTTTTGAATTTTTTAAAATAGACATCATTTTTTAATTCATAATATCAAATATAGCTTAGGGTGAATTTTTGGTATTTTTCTGAAAAACATCAATTTTTGATGAATAGTGAAACCACTAAGTGGTAGTTTAAAAACTAATTTTTCATGTAAATGAAACATTACCACTTCTATGTATTGAATTTCAAAAATCCTACATACATCATTGTCATTAGTAAGAAAAATGTGGTTTAATGAGATGAAAATAATTTTTGGTGAATAGTAACTTTTAAGTTCTATTAATCGCGATTAAAGGCAATTAATGAAATTTAAGGTAAAAATGATATTATAAAAATATGAAAATACCTTTACACTTGTCCTACCCTTATTTTATGAGTCATGGACGACCAATAAAATCCAAGGGTCAACTTGGGGACCCCATGGAGCCACTTGGGTAAGAAAATGACATTAATAACTTTTTATTTAAAGTAAAAATAAAATTGTCACAACATGTGTTATTTTACTAAAACAATTATTACATGGGGTTATATAAGTTAAATTTTTTACTATAAATATTAAATGGAAATATAAAAATATTTCCTACATCATGGTAATTTTTTTATAATTTTTAGACATTAAATAAATTAAATATTTTATGACACAATGATGATGCAGCGATTACCTCATTAATTAACGATTTAAATAAAATGAAAAGATAATGTAAAATCTAACACTTAAAGTTGTCAAATACCTATTGGATGAGTATATTTAGAACCCTTATCACCTTATACTAGAAATATATCATTTTGTGACCTCTAAAATCCGAAAATAATTTCATAATAATGTAATATTTCCTGACTTTCCAAGAGTGCCCCTCCTCTCCTCTTATAAAAGGCCCCCACCTCTACCACCTTATTCCCACCTTCAAAGCCATTTGGCTCGGCCAAAATATGCCCAAATACTCTCTAAACTTTCATATATTACTCCTAGAAGCCTCACTTTGGGCATAATTCTTCCCAAGTAAGCCTTTGGCTCAAATAAAAAAGAGTTACCCGATTTTAAGGTAATGTCTTCTCTTGTGTTCTTTTGTTTTATTTTGCTTCTCAAACCACTTAAAATCTTTTTATTGATTTATTTTGTAAAAAAAAGTATCTTAAATATACTAGGATGTTTTTATGAGAATTATTTTATTTAAACTCACACACACCTTCGTCTAATGGTTAAAGAACATACTGTTTCTGTGGTTGGCGAATTTCTGCCTCACGAAATGATGATTGTTCAATCTTCTTTTAACACCTCTCATGGTGGCCATTAAGATGAAACTATTTCTATATATGATATATATATTATGTTTATGTTTTAATTATTCTTCTGTATTTCTCATTTATGTCATACCTTTATGATTTCCATTATGGGTAAACGCGATAATTTCATTTTAGGAAGTGCGGACTACCGCCTCCTCAAAGTGATTTGAACCGTTAATGACATATGTGGGATGTATAAAGGATGGAGTAAATGATATTATATATGATATTATACCGGAATTATAATACAACTTTATATCATTATGATTTCATTCCATTAAATACAAAATATAAATGAAAGTAGCGTTCATGCGTACGTACGGCTAACCGTCTCCATGAACGGTGCATTTCATTTCTTACCTCTAAATGTTACATAATATTATGAATGAATGTATATATGGGATATATATGATATATATGATATCTAAATCATGAATATAATTCTGGAGATAATGGATATTCTACCACATAAACAACTTGTAATTATAAGAAGTTTATTTTTGACTCAAGTGCCAAAGATCGACAAAACGACCATTATTAACTTAAATAATTACATAATGTTCATAACATGATAATAAGTGATATAAAAGGAATAATTAACTTGAAAAAGTTTCTTAAGCAAGTATAAATTAACTCTAGTTTATTATTCAGGAGGTTAAAGAACGATCGAGTCAAGTCAGACACGAGGTAAGGGAACTTCTTAACCCAATTTCCATTCTTTGGGTTAATCTCCTACTTTAAAATTATGCCTTGATATTATTATGTCTTATCTTGTATTTTTACTTTCTTAATCTGTACTTATAGTTAATACACATAATAGTTCTATTTTATTTAAAAAATCATCTTTGTAAGGGAACTTCTTAACCCAATTTCCTTTCTTTGGGTTAATCTCCTACTTTCAAATATGCCTTGATATTATTATGTCTTATATTGTATTTTTACTTTCTTTATGTGTACTTATAGTGAATACACATAATAGATATATTTTATTTTAAAAATCATCTTTGTAAGGGACTTTGTCTCAATCTCCATTCATTGATGCATATTTTGTTTTATACACAAATTTCTTCTATACGGTGTATAAACCCCTTTGACTTTTACCTTTATTCAAAAGGAATATTTTTATACGATGTGTTTTACTAAATGAAAAAAAGGAATGTTTTTCTTGTCATACGTATGCGGCGACAACAACTTCTCCGCCGTCGTGACCATTATTTGAGTTTCATATTCCTCTACAATCCATAACTTTTTTTAAAAAATGAAAAATAAATACCATGTTTTACTTTTCTTTTATTTTGGGATTGAAAATGGTTTTGATAATTTTTGTATTATATCAATGTGTTGTATTGATATCTTGTGATTGAAATGTGGAAATGTTATGTTTACTTTATGCATGTTTTATGTGATATGATTATGTTATGGTTTATGATATGTTTAAACCTGTTCATATGAGGAATGCATTAGACTTAATAAGTGACGGGTGGAGCCCGCTATAGCTCCTCGATGCATCAGAAGGTCTCATGAGACAAACTAGTGTCTTGGCACGAGGCCTTGACAAAATATTATTTGTATTCTTGGCACGAGGCCTTGGATACGTGGTTATGATAGTCTGGAATTATGCATTCCATCATTATGAATGTGATTATTGATATTTCATGTGATTATTCGACTAGTAGGACATCCATGTGAATAAGTAAATGGCATTATTTCATTTTATTTTTGCCATATTATGCTTAAGTTCAAGTTTAAAAGGATTTTGTTTTAGTTATACATTGCCTTAAATGTTAATGTTTATTTATGAAAACTTCCTCTATATTGTTATCCTTACTGAGCATCTAAGATCACCCCTTCCAATGTTTTAATTCTTCCAGGATGTGAAGAAGTATAATATGAATGACCTACAAGGATAGTATGAGGGGATATGAAGACAATATGTTGTTGTAGTTTTGTTTTACTTTATGATGTAATGTAAGACTTATGAATGTATCTTTTGTTTCCAAGGCTACTAAACTAATCTGTCTTTTGAGACTTGATCTTTTGTGATCATTCCAATGTTACGTAATAATTCACCGACTCTGGGTAACTGGGGTCGGGGCGTTACATTATGTTCATTGTTTAAATTCGTGTTCAAAATGTTATTTATCTTAAAGTCATATAGTAATACATTTTTCTTACTTATGTCATTATATACACCTGCATACATCATTTTTTGATTTCCATTTTTTATTTTTATGGTTTGAAACAAAGTGTCCAATGTTTAAGAAAATTAAATTTCAATTATATGTTTTAAATAAAAATATTACTCTTCTATGTTATAAAGTTATTTCTTTAATACACATTAGTATAAAGACTTTCAAATGAATTTACCATCAAATAATTCTAGTTTTTTCAATTTTTGGCTGCATTTTTATAAAAAATGGAAAATATGTGTTGATGTTTTTTCATTTCATCAATGATAAAAACTTTATTTTCATGAGATATATCTTCAATCTAGTATTAATATATTGGATTATAAAATAATAACATATAATTTTTTTTTTGACTTCATCTAACTAGGAATATATATCTCACACCCTACATACACATCATAATGTGTATATATTTCTTATTAGTTTTACAGATACTTGGGTTATGATCATATGGGGTTATCATGAACCATTTTATTAGTCAATGGATTTATTTGAATAGAAATGTGACCATGGGACTCATGGTGATGTCCATATGGTTTCTTGGATTTAGTGGTTCATATTAAATGGTTATTACATTGGAAAATTCAGCCTTTTACATTTGGATTTTAATTTACCAATGTTGTACTCTCTTATTATTCATTATTTTAAAGTATAAATGATGGTTTATATAGATTTTTTCCATGTTTAGTTTTTTTTATAATTTTTAAACTACTTATTTCACATGCATGGAAGTCCAATGTATGGATTCTACATGACTAAAATCTAGAAAATATGTACATATTATTTATTTAAATGTTGATGGTGAAACTATTCCCATATGGTATATTTCAATGTCCATGAAAGTTGTTTTCAACCCTGGGTGATCGGAAAAAAATATCGAGCCATGTTTTGGCTAACATGAGTTATATTCTAGGTCGAACTGGATTGGTTTATAAAAAATGGAATCACAATCTAGCTAGTTATCTAGGGGAGTCTGGTAGATAAATCATATGATTACTAGGGACTATATGGCATACCATGAGTAGGTGCTTGATCACCAACTTTTGTGACGAAACATGTGCTTCCATGTGTATTCGAGATACAAATCATAAAGTTGAGTAATTTTTTTCATATATTTTGATTTAAATTAGAAATATTTTAATATATATTGAATTTATATTAGTAAATTTTAGGTTTTACATATTTTGGGGTAAAAATAAAGGAATAAAAAAGATAAACTATAATATTGCATGATATGGAAAACTATGTAGATCCATTTCAAATGTGTTCCAAATTCACTAAAGATTCTATCACATGATTGGTGATGGGTCTGAAAAACCCTACGACCTAACCATACACCATTCTACATCCCTCATAAAATTTTAATTTGAAATCCTTTTTCTTCAAAGTAGTGTGTAATATATTTTCTATTTATTTATAAACGATTAAAATAATATTTTTGTGGTATTTGTTTATGTTTGATTAAAATTGTGATTGAAAGTTAGACTATAATATTGATTCAAAGTTATTCATGGGAAAAGAGATATTATAAAATTATTTTTAAAAATAAAGTGGTAGATGAAATTCAAAAGAGTTTTTATGGGTAAATAACATGGATTTCCTTAAACAATGTTTACTGTTTTGAGTTTAATATCTATTTCTTTAAACTAAAATGTGATTTATAAAAATGTAATTTTTTTTCAAATGATTTGTTTTTATTATTTGATGGGTGAACTATATTTTGATTAGAATTGGGTTTTTAATTTTTCCTTTTTGAGTTAAAATTGGATAATTTGGTTCAAATCATAATATATACATGTTTTAGTTTTTTATTTTATTTTGGTTTATATTTCATTCATTAGAAATGAGTTTATGAATTGTGGAAGCATTGTAATGAGATTTTATTTATAGTGTTTTTATTCTTATTGGTTAAGTGTGTTATTTTGAATCATTGACTCAGCCCAAAATTGGAATTTATTGATTTGGAAAGTTCTGTTTCCTATCAAGTTTCATTCTATCAAACTAGAAATTAAATACTCATTAGGGAGCTCGATTTTCATTAAAGGATTCCTGTCACAAAACATGATTTATTAGAGTTATATATGGGAATCCTATCACCCAAATCACTAGTCCTTGAAACTCCTATGGGTTTTCCTCTTAATATGGGTAATATGAATGGATTAACATCATAGTCCCCTAGGAATGTTCCATGTTTAATGTTCCTTGTAATGTATTAATAACTCATTTGGGTGGGTTATATAGTGTCTTTAGTAAAAAAAATTATTATTATATTACTTTAATGGTAGTGTTACATTATATATTTCAATATAATAAGAAGAAAACATTATTGGTTTGGAGTCTTGTAGTAGGTCTCAAACCTTTGGTAAGATATTTGGTGTATAAAAAATTTCTTTTGAAAACATTTTTTTGTGTACCACTAGAATGATTTGTGATACTGAGTATTACCTTAGGTGGTATGGGGTTAGTGTGATTCCATTGATAATAGATCGATAATTTCTTTTAAAAAGGTAAATAATAGACATCTTATATGAATTTTTATCATGTTTACTATCAAGTAGAGTCTAATTTTAGGACCTCATGCCTCCTGGATCTTGAACAGGGTCATTTCTTAGGGTATATTAGGAAGTCTTCAAAGAATCTGGTGTATTGGTAAAACTTTGAATAATTTATTGTCTCTTCCCCAATGAGCCTCTTGAGTTTTTATTTTCAATGTCTCAGTTTTCTTACTTTAAATTTACTGAGGAATTTCTATGGATGAAGTGGCATTGTGGGAAGAATTACTATAGAAAAAAGTCCCTTTTAACTGTATATACTTTTACCATAATGGGATCCTTGAGTTTGAAGTGTTTGATGTTAATTTTTTTAATTTTTTGGATTTTTTATACACAATTGTGTGGTTATGTATGTAGTGTAGGTTATATGTACTATTCTGGACATCTTTGAGTCTAGTTTCCTTTACAAAATTTGAACATGGTTTAATAAACCATGTTGGTAAACCATGATACCTAATAAAGATAGATTATTTGATACTTTTAGGGTGATTTTAATTAGGGGACCCCATTTCTTTCTCCCACTTTAAATGGATATAAGGGGATTCTTGCCCATGTTTTAACACATTTTCTTTGGTTTAGGGTGGATGTAATTAGGAATTGTCATGTTAATCTTCATATTTCTCTAATTATTCACTCCCTCTTATTAGTATTTTAATTTATTCTCCTAGTCTTATTCTACCTTTCCCTAATTTCCATGTTGGAAGAACCTAATACTTGGGGGTGGTTTCAACATGGGGACTTTTAATTCCCAAGGCATGAAAATATTCACTCAAGACTTATTCTAGTATATTTTATTAAATACAACATGATTTATTCATTTTTATTTAGATGGTTATATGAAACTCCATTTTTTGTCATGTGTTGTGTTCTTGAGTTTCTAATTCAATATTTAAATTAGAATCTCCCTATAAATGTTATATTTGATAAACGTGTATTTGTTTTCATGTGACGGTGTTTTTTAAGCTTGACGTGAAATTGGTTTTTAATTGGTTTTATTATATATACCTCTAGAATGAACTTCAATGTAGTATAAGTGTTTGAATAAATTCTTAAGATGATATTTTCAATAAAATTGGTAATTAATGTGGGTTATTTAACTCTACATGATTTTTAAATTATATAATATGTTATTTTTCATGGTTTTAATGGGTTGTTTGGATGAAAGGTTAATTGTTATTTAGATTATTTCATTTCTTGTATATGTTGTCATATTACTTATTAATATTGTAATGATGTTATCTATACGGGGTTTGATTGATATTTTGTAATTATTAGGAGACATTGTCCATATTAATTTTGTTTTTTTCTCCTATTTGGGTTGATTATTGTTTGTAATCAATGTTTAGTTTCAAGTGAATTAAAAATATGGTTTTACAAATATTAAATGGTTAGATTAAAACTAAATGCCCATTTAAATTCATAAAATAATGGAATTCAAAACATAGACCACACTGATGGTTTGAACCCCTTTCACCAATGGATTACCTTGGTTTATGTATATCTTTAGACGATGTTGATTACAATTTAATGCTTGTATGAATGATTAGGGATATTGTTATTCAAGTATGTTGGGATATGAGATGAAGAATTAAAATTATGATGAATTATCTTATTATATGTTATTTATGTGTGATTTATATGTGTTTAAATGTTTCTTCACCTCCCTTATCTTGATTCATGGGACCCCTAGGTACTTAGGTGCAATGAATAAGGAGTGTATCACTAGGAATTGATATTTTCACCCTATCCATTGGATTATACTTCAACACTGAGAATAGAATATAGTTACCTGAATGTTTTTACTACAAAGACTTTGGAATGATCCTCCCTAGCGGCCAATACACGGGAATTGTAATGGATGCCTTGATAATTGAGAGTAAAAGGATCTTAGGGTGCCTTGACCTGGGCTACTATATTGATCAAAAAAAATTATACGTAGATATTATTTCTTAATTGATTATTATGTAATATATTTCAAAAATACATGATTGAGGATTGTAAATGTTTATTGTATAAAGAGACTAGATACACAATCATATGATTTCCTGAAATATCTTCAACATCTCCTATTAAAATCATCATAATTAGTAAACTTCATAGACATTCCCTACTAAAACCATTCTTCATAACCTGTGGAAAAGAAACACAATAAAGGTTGATCTCATAAGCTTAATACTAGTAAATAAGGAATATATCAACTAATGATCATAAAAAATAATAATATAACCATAAGGGTATGAGATTATGAATATAACATACAAATTTCATACCCAATATATCAGAAGTCATATATTTGATCCATGGTATAAAATATTAACATTTCAAAATACATGAATCATCATAGAAAGAAATCATCAGAAATCAATCATTAATCATATGTTCATGTCATATAAGTGTGACACTATCATAATATGGAAACCATTTCAAATTCCAAGTTTAATAAGAGAGACCATAAAATCAAAATAGATTAGGTGTCACCACTTGTTTATCATTTCCTAAAAGACTAGTAATCATCACATATTTCAAGTAGTGGATCAAGCACATCATACCATTTCCCATAGCAGATCAAGCACATAGGCTTGTATCCCATCATTATCTCAGCATATATAAAACATTACACAATTAATTGGAGAGAGATATTGATCCCAAACATCCCCTAAAACATACAATTTAATTAAAAATGATCATAAAACATTAATCATTTCATAAACCATTAAAAAATAAATGAGTTTCAAAAAATATTTCCTCATAGTATTACTTTAGGAAAAGTAATGTGTTTCATAACCATTTTGTTAACTAATTATTTCAAAACCCATGGAAAAGTAACATGTTTCATAAAAATATTTTCATAATAATAACAATAATAATATAAATTAATATAATCTATCCAAAGAAATAATAAGGATAATACTATTACATCATATCCCCAATAAAATAAATAAAACATCAAAGGTTTTTTTCCTTGATTAATATAAATTCCATAAAAGACTATTATAACATTTTTGAGGAAAATATATATTTTATTTGAAAGAACTTATTTAAAATATAAAAAATTCCCAAAAATTAAGTAATTTTTTTAAAATAACATTGAAACCATTTAAAGGAATCTCCAAATAATTTTGTGGTCATGATGGTGGAAAATTCCTTTCATGTTGTGCACGTTAAAACAAAGATTCATTTCACATTTCAAGTAAATATGAAAAACTAACTCATTCATAAAATGACATGAAGATTCCATTTATTTATTTTTTATAAAACTAAAACATGGGTATAAATTTATTTAAACAATAATTGTATAATAGTAAATATTTATTTATAACATTTTTAGAAAACATGGGCATGGATAAAAAAGTGTTTTTGATCTAAGAGAGAAATAAATTCAGTTTACATTAAAAACAATCATTTGGAATATTGACTACATAATGATATAGAATCTAAAGGAAAAAATGAAATTTAAATAAACAAATAGAGGATTAGAAAATTCATGTGTTTCTTGTGGGGTGGATATTATTATCTCATCAATAGAATCATAATCATACGCAATATCAATAAGCAATGAGATTAAAAGATAAAACTATTACCAATTAGGTATTTATTGAATCATAATCAACATGAAAGAAATAAAATTATATGGATATGTATATCCCATTATTTAATAATAATAATCATAAAATTAATTCACAGGAATTATATACACCACTAAAAATAAAATGTGTAGAATAAGGCATGTGTCCTACAGAAATAAGAGCAAGATGAAAATCCCTTACAACTGTGGTAAATTTTAAACCGTAAGACCCCTGAAAAAATAATAGAAACTGAAACATTAAATATAATGAAAATATATAAATTCATGATATTTCATTTCAATTGTATTTTATATGAACCAAACCAAATAAATGTATGGCTAATATAGCATATGTATCCAAGAAATAAACAAGAGACCAGATATTCACTACCTTATGTTTTGACTTCCTTTATACACATTTTATTGTTGTATGGTGCTAAATATGGTGTTTTTGTGGTTTCTCACTCTCTGTTTATCTCAAAGTGTGTTCATTCTATTGTTTCTCATGATGTGTCGGCGATGCTTCTGTGATGTGCTGAGGGTTTCTACCTCATTCGATGAAGTGGGTGTTGGCATGATGGAAAAGGGATGACAGACTATTTTTTGGTAACGGGACTCGCCGACGATCTGGTTTGGTGGAGTTGGGTGATGCATCTGGGTTTCGTGATTTTGGCCTCGATGGTGAGGGTCGATGGTTGATCACCGGTGATTCATATGTCTTTGCGGTTATCCCGGGGGTGTGGCTCGAGGCGGTTCACTGATCGAGACACCTCAGTCATCGTGTCTATGATGATGAGTTTGGTTTTTGATTTTGAAATTTGAATATGCTGTTGTGATTTTCTTTCTGGTTGGCAGGTTCCATGACCTTCGTTTAATGTTGGATCAATGTTTATGTTGGATCAGTGTCTGTATGGTTACCGGTAATCCATAAACTGGATTTGAGAAAATGAAAAAATGGATTGATGATGATTATAAATATATGTTTATTATACATTTATTATATAACCATTATTATATTTATCATTCCATATATGATTTACTGATGAAATTTTATTTCTTATTTATTAATAATTCCTTGTTAAAATCATGTTTTGGGTAATAAATACTTTGTTTTTTTTGTATTATTTGATTTTGTATTTTTGGTCCAATTTATTTGATCATGGGTCCATGATATCCATGATTTTAAACATGATATAAATAAAATATTTATTTATTTTATATGTATTTTTTGTAATCTGTTAACATTATAGATAGAAAATAAATTAAACTGTTCATGAAGAGGATATCTCGTACGTACACATGAACATTATTTCCATTTTCTAGACTAATGAAGAGAAAGAAATGTAAATAACATTTTAACATTAAATATTCATTTTTATATCATATATATAAAATATTTTCATTAAACCTATATTTGTTACAATCCATGTAAAGGGTAAGTGAAGAAAAAATCACATCGCTTCATGAGACGGTAGTTCACCAAACACATGAGTGATATTATCATATTCTTATGGAGTGAAAATTAATAAGGTTTAAATTATATTATAGTTAAATAAGTATTATTATATCATAAATATCATAAAAATATTTTAAATCCATCATTATATCTATTTTTTAGAGGTAGTGATGGAAAACGAATTACATCAATTCATGAGGTGGAAGTTTGTTGTACACACAATTGACATTTTTGTTTTCCACTTGACAGAAGAGAAGATAAATCTAAGAAATTCCATTAAAATAATAAAATCTATGTATATGGTAGAAACTTGTGTTATTATATAATAAATAATTTAATTAAATTTTAAGGAGGTGGAAGAAGAAATAAAATATAAATTTTCGATTGAGAACAACACATCTTCTTTATATAATATCCATAGGTTTATAGAAAATTCCTTCCTAGGATGGTTTCTTGATGAAAATAAGTCCTATAGGATGTGATTATGGAATTAAGAAAATTAATTTTTATGGTATTGGATAATAAAAGGGGTTTTATAAGGGTTTATAAGAGAGGATAGGGGGTTACCTTTTATAATTGGGGAAGAGGACACACATAGATTGTTTGAAAGGAATAAAGTGTACCCTCGTTTTCCACATGAAAATAAGATAAATAATGTATAATTATTGAAATTTATATGGTTTAAGGTCGAAATATTTATATAAAATGGGATTTGGATATGTTTATTGGTCATTTTACCCCTTATCATTTTAGTTTAACCCCCATTAAAGTTGTTTTTACCTTAGTCGGGGTAATTATTTTTTTACTATTTTTATTATTCATTTTGAAAAAAAATTACATTGAAATCATTACATGATATTAATTATTTTTATTTAAAATACACATTAAATTTTTATAAATTTTATTTCTATAAGTGTAAAAATAAAATTTAAAATTTAACAAACATACAAAATGAAAAAGAAATTTTCAAAAGTGAAAAATTACAGAAGTATAAAAAGTTTTAGTATCAAAATTTATCATTTTAAAGGGTGGTGCCTTGGTCAAAGACCAAATAAAAAATATTAATATAAAGACAAGGAATTTCACAAGTTTAAAAGATGAGATTCTTTTACAATATCTATCATAAAGGGGTAGTAATTCCACTGGAAGTTCCTCCAACCACATGGTGACATGGTTGACTCCCATGTTTGCAAGACCATCTGACACCTTGTTCGCTTCACGAAAGGCATGCGTAATAATGTAGTTGAAGTCCCTGAGTGAATGAAGACAGTCCATGCTGTGTGTTGTAAGAGTCCACACAAGGTGCACCACACCATTTAAAATGGCCCAGATGATAGTAATTGAGTCACATTTAATCCAGATATTTTTCCAACCATGTTGCTTGGAGAAAGAGATAGCATAGATCACACTCATCATTTCAGCCTCCAGAGTTGAGGAGATACCACAAGAACAATGAAAACATCCAATAATCTGCCCAGAGTGATTTCTAAAAATGGAACTGCAACCCGAAGGACCCGGGTTGCCTTTGGAAGCACCATCAACATTAACTTTGATCTAGTCTGGGAGAAGAGTTAGCCAGAACACTTCAAAAGTTCATCTATGTTGAGGATAAGTACTATTAACCCCAAGACACTGTATAATTACAAATTCCCTCATTGTGTTGTTGAAAAATCCATTTTGTATTGAAGCATCTTTCCAAATAGCAATAAGGATCAGCATCCAACCTGTATGTAAGCTAAGTGAGTAATTGTTATGAATAATAGCATTCCTATCATACCAGAGTACATGCATTACTTCAACAATACCAGTTAAAAAAAGGTTCTTGATTTGTTGAGAGTATTCAAGATCCAAACAACTTTGTAGTAGATATTTGATTGAATCATTAAGTAACCATATTCACTCAAAAAGATCAAACACATAATTCCACAAAGCAGTAGCAGTAACACAAGAGAGAAAATGATGGTTAATATCTTCACGATGCTGGTTACAAAGACGAAATTTAGGGCAGAGCTGGATCCCAAAAGACTAAAGGCAAGTGTTAGTGGGAATCCTATTGTGAGCAATATTCCAAAACAGAGTGAGTCTCAAAGGTTTTAACCATAATTTATCAAATTTTTTATCCAACTAAGAGTGTCTTCAGAATTAATAATACTATGATTGTAAAAATTTTTAGAGTTAAGAATGCCATTATGATCAGTTTCCCATACTAAAAAATCATCAGTGTTGGCAAAAGGGTAGTTTTCAATGATATGATTGATACTATCAAGAAAATTAAGGCCATGAGAGCTAACGACCTCCTTGATAGTATGGGTGAAATCATAAGTTTGGTTAGGGGGAATTATAGAAATGAGAGGACCAACAACCTATTTATCAAGAAGGCAAGAGGTATAATAGCATTCCTGATTCTTTGAAGGGAGTTGTAGAATTTAGTGTTTCTATCACCATCAGTGAGCCATTTGGTTTTAAAAATTTGTTTCCTCATGTTATATTTAATTATGAGAAAGGATGAAAGCTTCGTGGTAATATTGATTTCATGTTGTGAATCAGTGACAAAATTGGTGTTAGAAGTGATGTTTTGATGTTGGATAAGTTCTTCTTCCAAATGAACAATGTCATTATCAATTTTCTTGGATTTGGTACTACACCAGCCTTTAAGGATCTATTTGAGATTTTTTAATTCAGTGGTACAAGAAAAATAATCATTGCAATGATGCATGGCAACCCAATAATGATTAATAATGTTAGCACAATTAGGGCCATAAGATCAAGTTTTGTTGAATATGAAGGGGAAAACAAGATTTTGGTGATTGATAGAGATATTGATCGGGATTGGATAGAGGTCAGAGTTTAGTTTTTGGAGGGTTGTTCTAGAGATGGTGTTCCACTTATCTAGATCTATATCATTTGTGAAAGCTCTATCTAATTTGTTAGCCACCACGCTGTTATAATTCCTTATGTACCACATATATTTGGCACCAATAAGATTAATTTCAACAAGTTTGTTATCCTCAACAGAAGATTTAAACTCCATTGAAGATATAGTGGAGTGAGTTGGTCCCATTTTCTCACTTGGAGCAAGGATGGCATTAAAATCACCAACCACAAACCAAGGGCCATGAAGACAATTTCCTAAGTAAGAGAGGCCATTCCAAAGTTGTCTTCTGCCTTGGTATCTATTCTTAGCATAAATGAAAGAGAAAAATATGTGTAATTGGTCAATAGTAAAATCACAAGTGTAGTCATGCTCCGATATATGGAATGTATTAACATTTTGGAGAGTATAGTGAGTAAAGATCCAAAGGGTTTCAATGGAAGAATAGTTTTTACAAGCACCTAAGAAGCTATAACCTGACTAAAAAGGTGATAAAAACGATAGGAGAAACAGATCTTAGGTTCAGAAATTGCCAAAAATTTTGGATGATGAGTATTAATAAATCTTTTTAAAACAATAAAAGTGTCAAGGTTTGAATGGCCCTGACAATTCCAAAACAAAATATTCATTAGAACCTATTTTAGGGGTTGGAACCCCCTTTCTCTTATTTTCTGAACCCTTCCTCCTGGAATATTTTCTAGGAGTTTTTTTCGAGCTTGGATGAGATATCTTTCCATACTTACTACTAGTAACAATAGGATAAGTGTTAGGATAAATGATACTAGAATACTCATTACCCTCATTATTTGTAATAACCTAAACTACAACTGATTCCTTGCAAGGCATAATGTCTGCAATTAAATTTTAGTGGGTGACTTCATAGGGAGTAGTGGATTTTGTGTCAATATATGCTCCTGAAATCAAAATAAGTGGGCTGTATGTGACCTCAAGAGAAATAGGAACACTGTCTTATTTGATAGTGGGCTGTATCTCCAAAACAGTAGCAGAACTAGTGCTATCCCTAGCCAGTAAAGCTATACGATTCTGAGAAAGAATAGGGCCTCCTTCCCCATTAGCTATGTGAAGTGGGATACCAGCACATTGGTCACCCAAACCAGTAGGGACAATAGGAGGTTCTTTTTGGTCCCTAAGATCAGTAGGTGTGTATGAGGAGGCAGGGTACTTCTTGGTGGAGGTAGCAGCCTTTATGTGTGACTCTATCATCACAATTTCTGGCTCAAGTTGAGACTGTTTAATGATCTCCATAATGAAAAGTTCTAATTCCTCTACAATTCAGATTTCTTCAGCTTCTTGATCATCTTCTTAGACTAATTCTGCCCAAGATTTTCCTCCATTATTACCACTGGTATTCAATGTCTTTGATGTTTTCACCCATTTTTCAGTTTTCCTCATGGAGGGCTCTGGTTTATCAATGGTAATACCCTTTTCCTTATTTTGTTTCCTAATTTCAGTTCATTCAGATTCAATTAGTTGGGTGACTTGATTCGTCACCACTCTACAGTTTAAAATAGAGTTTTATATGATCTTAAAATGGTCACAAAATGGGGGCTTACGCTCATACTCAATTCTAATTTCTATTATATATTCATTTTCATTAAAAGTGATACTCCGTGGGAGTTTATATTCAAAATTAACTTCTATCATTACTCTAGCAAAGAGGCCTAGATCACCATTCAATGTTCACTGATCTATCTTAAGGGGAGTGCCTATGCTAGAGGATATGTCATTTAATATTTTTGGGTGCCAAAAATACTAATTTAGACTATGAAATCTATCTCATATTTGGGAAGTAGTGTTCCTATGTGTGTGTGGATTGAAACTGTAATCCCAATCAGAGAGATGAAGAAGACCAGGTTTGAGTTGAATGTTCCATACTCTTCATACTCGATCTAATTCATCCTCGGAGGTAAGAAGTGTGTGAAAATAGCCATTCCCTAAGGGTATGAGCTTCTAGTTTGAAAAACCCAGACAATAAGCAATGAGATTTTTAAGATTAGAGTAAGTCTAGGGTTTATCCCCTTTTATGTAAGAGATATATTCCATAACCGAGAACTTACACATTTGGGATCTTTGATGGAGCGCTTCAGGACCGGCCTCAACTGAAAATTCTCAATCATCCACCATTTTGCAAAAATGCGATTTCAAAGATGATACCTTGAGAAGATCCGCGCCTTTAAGGGCCTCGAGGAAAGATATTCCTTTGGATTTATCAGTCGTAGAATGCGTAGCAGTAGCTTATTTATGGGGATTTTCCTCCATCATTTCCAGAGGCCTAGGATCAAAAGTACACTCCCGTTCAGAATCAAAGGATTCCATGGCCTAGCTGATATATTGAGGAGAGGAATAATCATCACTTAAATCACAAGAACTAGGCTTTCCAATCTAGTCTTTCATCAAGTCTCCTAAGAGGACACCCCACATTTTCCTAAATTATTCTCCATAAGATAATAATCAAAATTTAACATTAAATAGATTCAAATAGAATAAATTGGATTAATAAATATATAATTGGAATATTTTGAATTTTAAAACCATATTAAAATAAAATGTATCTTTTCAGTGCTTTAAATGATAAGTTTTTTTTAATATATATTAATATTTTTTTACTATTCACTGAAAAATTAATCTTTTAGAAAATAATAAAAGTCACCATAAAATTATTTTGAAATTTTTATTTCAAAAACAAAGAATTTTTCTTCAAATTAATTTTATAAAAGTTTCAAAAAATAATTTTATTGTTTTTTCAAAAAAAGCAATAAAAATAATTTTTTGAGGAAAATTTATTTTTGAAGCATATAATGACTTTATTTAAAATTAAGTAGTTATTTATAAATATATTTTCCTTAACTATAAAATCTTTACTTAATTTTAAAAGTGTTATTATTATTATTCTTACTACCAAATTTAATTTATAGGTTATAATGTTCAAGTCTAAATAAATTATATTAATTATACTTCATTATTCTTGAAAACTCATTGTTGTGTGTAACACAAGCCAACAAAAAAATTAAAATTATTTGAAAAAAATAAATTTCACAAAATATTTGGGTGTTTAATTATATTACCATTAAAATAAATTCCATGCTCTAATGTATTCCACCTCGATATAAAAATTGAGGATACTTCTTTCTCATTACATGCTCTAGTTCCCATATAGCTTCTTCAAGCTAGTGGGTTCGATAAAAAACCGTGACCAGGTGAGTGGTCATGTTTCATAACACTTCCTCTATATGATCTAGAATCTCTATGAGTTTCTCCTCATAAAAATATCATGCTCCAGAAGTATGACCAATGAGTTCAGTACATCTAATAGATCATGTATGTACTTCCTCAAGAGTGATACATGGAACACATTGGGAACTTGATAGAGGTACTTTGGAATTGAAAAAATATAAGAAACCAACCCTACTCGATCAAGAATCTAGAAAAGAAAATATTCCTAGGGGTTATATTTCCTTTATTTTGAAATCTCATAACTTTTTTTCATGGAGAAATTTATAGAAACACCTTTCCACAATCATTTTATTCTAGATCACTTTGGATGTTATAAGAATAAATATTATTTCAACTTTGTGATACCATTTTTTTCTGATAAATGGATCTAACCTACTCTTCCATTTATTTAGATAGCTTTGGTTCTAATTGATATCTTTGTCTATAATAATTCTAACATGTTATATATCTACAATTCCTTCCATCAAGGGTTTCATAAGGAGCTATCTAAATGCTTTAGTGAAATATATTGTTTTAAGAAAACTTGAATAGACTAATGTCACGAACCAACCCAGGTCGACCCTGATTGGTTCGTGACAAAATGGTATCAGAGGAGGTTCTTGTTATTTGGGGTGTCCGGTAGATGGATATTAGGACTGTCGGGACTCGAGAGGTAGGTGCGGGAAGGGCGTCATGAACCCTTGCTCGTTCCAAACCTTGAGTTTCCAAGTGTAGTCTGAGATTTGAGTATTGTGTCTTTGTTTTTGGATTGAGGGATGACAACGGAGGCAAGCCGATGTCATTTCGTGACCTCACATGGAGTAGTGACCCATGTGGAGTCCGAGTACATAGATTAAGTTCCTCCTAGTTGTTGACACTTACTTGGGGCGTGGCTCACTACCATGTTGCTGGGTTAGGTGTAACTTCTAGTTCCTCATTCTGATGGTTCTTTGCAAGTTGTACTCCGTTTCATTCTGGTTGGTGAAAGCGTGCTTTTGGAAATGGAAGTGGATTTTTTTTAAATGTAAATGTTTTCTCTAAAATTATTTTTAAATTGGTAAAGGGAATTTTAAAATTGGAATAATTTTAGTAAATTCTTTGGTTTCGATGAGGAAAGGATGTTTCCCATGGTACTCTTTATGGAAGATTACATGTGTGTGGGTGTGTACGGTAAGTGTGTGGGGGAACTTGTTTATGGATGATGTGGATGGAAATGGATGGACACACATGTGATGGTCTATAGAATGCCTTGGGTGCATTTTAATTTATATAAAGGTTTTGGAAATTTGTTTTTCCTTAATGGACTTTTGGCTTGTGAAAAGTGGTTTTGGCATTTGAAAAAAAATCGTGGGATAAGACCGTTCTAAAATTTAAATGAAAATGGTGATTTTGGAAGAGGGTTTTGGTTGTGTTTATATTTTATTGGCTTCTCGACCAGTTTTCTTGGCTTGGGGTGTTCTTTTTTATTGTGTTTTGGATTGAGGAAAGTTTTGGTTTTGTGTCTCTTGTGTTGTTCGGAGTATGCCTCCCAGAAACGTCCCCAGTGTTGCCGATGAGTCATGTCCAGGTTTCGGTTCTTTTAAGTGTCATCGCCCTTTGAGGTGTTGGAGGTCTGGTAGATGTGGTGAAATTACTTGAGGGAAGTGGAGTGTGTATTTTGGTGTTTGGGAACTCCCTAGGATGTTATGGTTCGTGTCATTTCAGGTTTGTTTTAGGGTTAAGTTTGGGACTAGTGGAGGTTGGTTGTCTTATCGTCATTGGAGTTTGGGGAGTAGTTGGTGATATTTGGTTTTTATTAAGGTTCCCTATTTGGCGAGGAGTGTGTGCATGTGGAACCTTCCCTAAGAGGTTATCTTAATTGATCCTGACCCCTAGTTCGTCGGGATTCCTTCGGGCGTGTCATTGGTATGGCTGGTTCGAGCATTCCAAGCCATCAGGCTGCATCCTTCCTAAGTCCTGTCATCGTTGTGGTCATTCGGGTCACCAGGGGAAGTTCTGTGGGAAGTTTCGTTTGAGGAAGGAGCTCTGATTGGGGTATTCTTGTGTCTGACTGTGAGGCATAAGATGCTTCAGCCATCAGAGCCCCAACCTCAGGTCTCGGGGTGAAGCTCGCGCACAGTCAGCGTGTCAGAGGAATTTAAGAGATTTTCTTGGTTCTTTATCTTTTGTATTGAAATACAGACATTCAAGGTTCCTCTGTTCTTATTTTCCTGATATTGCAATTTCATCTTTTGTGGTGAAAGTGCGATGAACTTATCCTTTCGTGATCATAGTAGTTGTGTTCTTCTGAACGTGACCTCTAGAATCGTTAGTTTTTCTTAAAAGTGTTTTGGCCCTTGTGTGGGTTGGTCCTTTTTTTAGTGATCATTTGGAAATGTGAGGTGTTGGGGAGTTTTATATTGGTGTGGGGAATTCATAGTTATGGTGGTGTTGTTATAGGAAATTCCTTATTATGGTGCCCTAGTGTGTCGGGTGGCCTTGTAGTGGTTTTCCGTTTAAGTCTCACCGGTCCTGTTCAACTCATGTGGAGAAGTCGGTGGGTTCGGTTGGGAGTTCCCACGTTGTCTTCTGGGGTGGTTTGTTTAAGTTCAAATTATTATGTTAGGGGAATTCTTGTGGTGGGGAGAACCCTCTCATGTTCTCCCTTTGATTTGTGCTATGGTTTTTCTTTGAGTCAGTCGGGTGTAACGTAGACTGAATAGTCATCTCAAGGCCCATAATTTTTTTCCAACAATTTTGGTCGGGCTTTGGCATGAGTTTTGGTTTTTTTTCAGCTGGGTGACTTTCTAGGGGCAGAAAGTTTTGTGGTGGAGAGAATTTTAACACCCCGATCTTTTAAATTATTTTGTTTTATTATTTCATGGATTCGGTAAGTCTTGTCAAGGTGCGGGTTGAGTGCATGTTTAATTTTTTCTTTTGATATTTGATGTTTTTGGTGAGTTTTGAATCGGTGCACGGGCACAGCACGGTTGGCGGTAACCATGCGGTCGACCCAGATTCCCCTGTGGTTACCAATTACTTAATATAATAATACTTTATTAGAATGAAATAAATTTAATGTTTAACATATAATAATAATAACATTGTTGTGTAGATAAAAATGTTTTTTTAATTAAAATTTTTAATGATCTTATTATCATTAAAATGGTTGGAAATATAATTACTATTTGGTTGTTATTAAATTTGTTATTATTTAAAATAAAATGAATAAAATTATGATTATTATTATGATTATTTTTATTGTTATTATTATTATTATCATTAATAAAATTAATGGCGTTGTTATGATTATATAATATTTTTTAAAATTATTATAAATATTGTCATTAAAATTTTGATTATTATTGTTATTTAAATTATTATAATTATTATCATTATTATTATTATTATCATTGTTATCATTATTATTATTAACATGTATCTTATTTATTTATTCTTGTTGTGGTTAAATTTTATATTTTTAAAAATGGTTTTAAACCCTTTTATTCATCCACCACGCCTCACCCCTCCCATTTAATTTTCCCCCAATTTTTTTTATCCCTATCTCCCATTTAATATATCCCTTTTTGTATTCCTCTCTCCAATCTCCCTTCTCTCCACGCCTCCCCCTCTCACCATTTATTCCCCCCCTTTTTTTATCTCCCTCTCTCCAATCACTCCCCACCTTTTTTTTATCCCATGCGCTTCCTCTCTCCACTCATCCCTATTTCCCCATTTATTTATCTTCTTTTTTAATTCCTCTCTCCACTCACCTCTCTCCAATCACACCCACTCCTTATATTACCCATCACGCACCACCTATCCCCATTAATTCATTTCTTTTTTTATCTCCCACATTCCCCCTTCCCTCTTTTATCCTCCACGCCTCTTTCCTCCTTTTTATCCATCACGACAACCCCTCCCTCTCCCTTACTATTACTATTTTTTTTTAATTTTATTCCCTCACACCACTCTCCACTCACCACCCTCTCCCCCCATTAATCCCCTCTTTATTTTTTTCCAATTATGCTCACCCCCCTCCTTAGACCTCATCACGCTCAACTCTTTTTTTTCCTCACACAGCCCCTCTTCCTCTTACCCTACTTCACACACACCCTCCTCCCCTCCGGTGATTCTTTCGGGGGTGCTCCTCCCTCCGGAGGTTCCATCCGGTAAGTCTCCTCTCATCACTTAATTTCTAGGGTTTTCATATGGGGTTTCTTGTTGGTCAAACCCTAAATGTTAGGGTTAATGTGTATCTCAGATTTACTTTGGTTTTAGGGTGTGCGTTTTGTCCGTGGGGCATCGTTCTCCTTCCCGTTGAAGTTTCATCCCAATCGCATGAGCTTTCGGTAGGTGTTTCCAAGTTTTTCTTTCTTAAAGTCTTTCCTTTTATACTTGCAATTTTAAATAAATTTATAAAATAGTTTCGCAGCTCTATGGAACCCTTAATTAAATTATTGTAGCAATTTGGAATTTATTTGATTTTTTAAAAATAGGTTTTAAATGAGTTTTAGTGTAAATTGCATAGGTTTATAATACCTAAAAAGCTTGTTTGAATTGCTTATGTTTATTTAAGAAGAAAATTGTCCCTTATGAAATGTATCAATGTTATTATGTTGCAAAGACATTTTTTAATAATGAACTTGGCCCGGTTGTGTTATGACTTAGTTATTGTGTTAAAACACTTTTGTAAAGGTTTAATGAATTCAATGTTTTATTTGGAATTCCTTTAAAATAATGTGGGTAAGTGGCGGTTTTTGGGGCAAGACTTTAAAATGATTTCTTGGTGTGCGTTTAATTTCAAAATAGGATTTCGGGTGTTTATGGTTTGATGTTGGTATAACATACTAAACATGTTAAAATGTTTTGGAAAGGTTTTAATGTTTTTTTGGATTTTTTTGTGTTCTATAAATAATGTAGGTGGCCATTTAAGGTTTTAAGGTAATTGGTGTTTTCTTGGAAGTTTAGTCTTCTAAATGGATTTTAGTTTTCAAATAAATTTGGTCCCCTTGAGTGGTTTCTAAAGAGTATTTTAAATGTAGTTTTGTAAAGTGTTTCTTTAAGTATTTTGGAAATCACGGTTTATAATGTGTTCTTTAAGGTTTGACCATTCATTTTAAAACATGTTTTGGTGTGGGTCGAAAAAGGGTAAAAGCATGTTTGATAATTGTGAAGTGTTTGAATGTGTGTTTAGAACTTAATGGCCCATTGGTTTTGTAAATTTAAGAGTGGTGTTTGCAAGATATTTTGAATAAATGTGTGTTATTGATTTGAAATCGTAAACGTTTTCTGAAATGTTTTAAAGTTTATATGTTATAGCAGCCCGGTTGGCACTTTCTTGAATGTGAATGATCGAACACATATATGAGGCGCTCTTGTCTAGTGTAACCCTTTATGGGTGAATGTATAGGAAGCGTCCGTGTTTGAGGAAGGCAAGTGCGTTGAGATGAGTCATGCATGCGAGGGCCTTCCTACCTACACAATATAATTATAACTACCATGGGTTCCTGAGCGTCTTATAGATTATCGAGTGACGATTGCTCACCAGCCCCGATTAGACGGGTTGGTGCCCCCTGGTAGATAGAGAGGCAAGGTGGGATTTGCCACTGATTTTGTCGCGAGGGCGATCAGTGGGTTATAGACTATGGGGCTTCACTATACGCCGACAGGTGGTTCCGAACCAAGTGCGTCCAGGGGTTGTCTAGGGATGTTCAGGATCACCCATGGTAACAACTTGTATTGCTTTATTTTTTTGTTACACTAGTTTATTTTCAGCTCGTAGTGCTTGTTTATTTTTCTGCTACACTGATCTATTTTCAGCATGTATTATTTACCTGTCTCCCTTTTGCACAACCCTGATATCACTTGTTTGGTTTTATTTATAAAATGATAAAGTGTTTTTGAAATAATATATGGTGTGAGTTGGTCCTCATTGTGGGAAAGAGGTTTTATTTTGTTTAAACGGGAAAACCTTATTTTTATAATTGTATTTCCAAACTTGTGTCATCAGAAAACTTTGGGTAAGGAAACACTTGGATTCGGTGGTTTACTTTTGGAATCCCAACTGAGCATTTTTGTGCTCACGCCTATCCTTTACCATTTCAGTTGCAGGTTCAAATGTTGTTCAGGATCTTTCTTAGTGGCTGCTCATGTGGGAGCAGTTTTTGGATTTTTTTAGAGGTGACCAAGGGGTCACATAGAGATCATTGTAGTGGGGTCTTATTTCCATTTTTTTCTTCTTTTAATGATACTTTTTATTTGGATCGGTTCTTTGTTTATTTAAGTTTTAGTTGTCGTTTTGCTCATTCTCTGTTTGTTCTTTTTATTTAGCTGGTCCTGGTTTTATCTCTTGGGCTTAAATCGTTCCCTCGTGTATACTTTGACGCCCGACACTGGTTTCCATCTCGGGGGGATCGGGAACGCCCCTCGGGACATGTCGCGGACCGACTCGGGTGACCGGTTCAGGGTCGACCCGGGTTGGTTCGTGACAACTAAGGAGTTGTTCCAAAACACCATTGGAATCTATAGAAAAAGATCTTAGCATATACTCTAGGGTTTTAATTGTTATCTTTGACTAACCATATGTATGAGGATAATACATTGTACTATAACATAACTCTATATCCTGATCCAACAGATTACTTTTTCAGAACATCGAGGAAGACCTCGAATGTGGATCGGAAAAATAGAACATGGTACTCCATGAAATATTACCACATACATAATGTATATACTGAAAAAATGATCCATATAAAAGTATTCTCTGATAGTGATGAAATGTGATTACATTGTTAGACTACAAACCAAATAGACTTATTCACATTAAATGTTTTGGGGAGTCTGATGAAAAAAATCCATGGTGAGGTTTTACCACTTCGACAGCAGTATGGGTAATGATTGTAACATACCCTTAGAATTTTTCCTATTAGCCTTATTTTCCTATAATATGAAGCACTGAGATAAAAACCCTATGATATCTCTATTTAATCTACCCCAGAAGAAATACTCTTTAAAATTTATATACATACTTGTACTTTCAAGATTAATAAATAATGATAAACTATGATCATCTTATAACATATCCTTCTTCAAATAAATTATAGAGAAAAAAAATACATGGTTCATGGACCTTATCATTCAATCATAGTGAAGGTTGAAATTAGGAGCATTTCTCACCTTATTATGCAACACCCATCATCATCCAGAACCACAATAATATTCCCATGGATATATGGTTGAACATTCATTTAATAAATATAATATTTACCCCCTTCCAAAAATATTTACATATCCATCATTTTAAAATATTGAAATATTTTTCCTTTTTTTTTATCATTTTCATGTATAAGAAATCATGTCCCTTTCAACTAAAAGCATTGATACCCTTGTTTACATTCACAAGGTGATAATGTATTAAATAGGCACAATCATTAATCAGCTCTAACCATATTCTCTAGTACATGTTCAACTCCTCCTATGTGAATATATATATTAAACTTTTGTGATCAGTATATATATCAAACTGTTCTCCATAAAGATTATTCCTCTATATCTGCAAAGAAAAATTTACAACATCTAAATCCAAATCATTATTTGGGTAATATTACTCATGAAAATTAAATTTTCATGAGAAATAATCGATAACCACTTCTTTATGTAGGAGAATGAATTTTAATCCCATATTGGATGCAATACTATAGATTACAGACACTTGTCCACTGTAAGGTAATTTTAAAGAAGGTATACTAACTAATCTTCTCATTAGTTCCTTTAAATTTCCCTCACATTCATATTCAAAGAGGAACTTTCCTCCTTTTCATGTTAACATGGTGAGTAGATTAGATATTTTGTATAAATTCTCTAAAATGGTCAATAATATATAGAAAAACCATGAAAACTTCAGATCCCAGTTGTCATGGTTGGTATAGACCAAAACTCAATAGCCTCTATCACTAATGGATCCACTGATATAACCTCTGTTTAGATTATGTGATCCAAAAAAGAAACATTTGGTATAAAAAATTCACATTATGTAGATTTTTTGTACACTTTCTCCCTCTCTAGGGAATTAAACATAATTTGAAATTGATATTAATAGTCTTACTTTTTCTTTAAATAAATATGAATATCATATATAATGACTACCACAATCTGATCAAGGTGATCACTGAAGAATCTATTATTTAAATCCATGATGATACAGGGGGAAGTAGTAAGACTAAATAAAATCACTATATTCTCATTGTGTCTATACATTGAACGAAATGTTTTCATGGGTATATCATCATTATTGACCATCATTTGATGATATCTAGAATGAATTTCAATATTGTAAACCAATTGAGATCCACCAAGTTGATCAAATGAGTAATCAATACAAGATAGAGGATACTTGTTATTGATTTTGATCTTGTTTAGTGTATATTAAAATAAATCCATCTTTATAACTAACAAATAGAACAGGTGAAACCCAAGGCTACACACTTAGCTGAATGAATCCATTTTTAAGGTTCTCTAAGAGTTTCTTCTTTAATTCAAATAACTCAATCAGACTATTCTATAAGGAGTCTTTAAAATATGGGAGGCACCAGGTATGAGTTATGTTAAGGTCTCAATTTTACAATTCGATGGAATACTTAAAAATTATTACATAAATACATCAATAAAATCCCAAAAAATAGGCATATCACTAATTTAATTTATCCCTAACTATTTGAGATAATCTACCCTTTTGAATATGAATCAACACCAATACAATGGATATGATTTTCATCACAAGTTCATATTTATCATCACACTGATAAATTATCATAGGTCACTTTATAATATCAAATGTGACTTCTCTTCCTCAACAATTGATATGTGATTTATATAGAGAAATTAAATTCTAGCCTAAGATAATATAAAATTCATTAATAGAGAGTATATCAATATTTACAGGAATAACATTCCCATAAACATCAACCGGAGAAGAGTAATTTTTTAGAGATGTGTTCATCATACCAATAGGGATTTCACTTCTAATTAAACATCTAATAGTTGAAGATAGGAATTAAAAATCATAAATATTTTTGTTGATATAAAGGAATTTATTAACTACGCTCAAATGATAGACTTCAATATATGAGCATACTTGTAACCAACCCAACTTTAATGTTCTCTATTCAATAAACTAGTTAAAAAATGGTCAGCATGACTATTAGGAATCACTAATTAGAGTGATCAATGATTTATAGGATATATAAATCATGAAATCTAATTTTCATCCTATGATTCCTTAGGCTTATCCTAGGTCATTCATGATCATTATTTCAATACTTCATGATGGTTCATAAAGAGTTTGTAAATTTCCAAAACATATGGCCCACGAGTGTCAATCCAAGTGCGAAGAAATGCCCATTTTTGTACACCAGGTGAAAATCAATTCTAGATCAATGTTCCCTTTTTGATGTTATTACCCCTTGGTACAACTTTTTTAGTTCCATATATACATGTAGTATCTAGTCATGGATTTAATTTCTCAGAATCTACCCGCTCTATCCATCACAATTTTTTTTGGAATACTAAGTACATAAAGAGAGAAAAGTGAAATAAAATAAATTAATTTCTATAAATATAAATAGGATAATAAAATTAATGAGTTTCTTGATAGTTGTATCATAATATCTCATCATTGGATTCATAATCATAACAAATCATGAATATAAATGAGACTGTAACTTAAAATGTTTAAAATTTAGGTATCTTTTGAATCATAAGGCTAGTGAAACAAAGAAAATAATATGGATATGTATATAACATAATTTAATGATAATAATAATAAAATGAATTCAAGGGAATTATATTCACCACAAAAAACCAATAATGGGTGTATAAGGCATATGTCCCATTAAAATTAAGGCAAGATGAAAATCCTTTACAACTTTTGTATCTTTTGAATCATAAACCCCAATGAATGAATAACATAAAATGAAACATTAAATATCATTAAAATAATTAAATATCATGAGATTAAATAAATTCGTGATATAAAATTAAAATGTGGTATTACATGAACTAGACAAAATAAATGAGTTATGAATATGGAATATGTCTCAAAAAAATAAAAGAGAGACCATAAATCCATTACCTTAAGTTTTAAATTCCTTGGTAAACATTAAAAACTCATATATTAAAATTATAAGTTTATTAAAAAGATATTTCAGAACCATACATAGATATATCATATGAAATATGATTTACTTATTACATTTTTTTACCAATTTATCAATAATTCCTTGTTAAAATTATGTTTTCGATAATAACTGTTCTGTCTTTGATTTGTGTTTTGATTTTTTATTTTTGGTCCACATACTTTGATCATGGTTTCATAATCTCCATAATTTTAAAAATGAGATAAAAAATATATATATTACTTTTATATATATTTATACTAATATATTAATGTTATAGATCAAAAACTAATTGCATTGTTCATGGAGACGGCAGGTCGTATGTATGCATTTATGTTGTTTCAATTTTCTCAAAATATAAAATGAAATAAAGGAAAATAATATATTACTTTTAAAAATTAATTTTTATGTCTTTTATGTCACATATTTTCATTAAACCTATCCTTATTATGTTCCATGTGTAGTATATGTGAATAATAAATAACATAACATTGTAAGGCAGTAGTCCGCCGTACACATGAGCAAAGTTATCATTTTCCCATGGAATGGAAAGTATTGTGTATGTGATATTATAGTTTCATAAGTATAATTTTTTCATCAATATCATATTAATATGTAAAATACTTTAGTATATCCATCCATTTTAGGTTGTTTTGGAAAATTAATTCCATCAGTTCACAAGGTGTTAGTCTATTATACATATGATCGACGCTTTCGATTCCCAATTAATGGAATAGGAGAAAGATGTTGGTCATGAAATTAACATAATAAAATATTATTATATGGTAGATACTTGTGTTGTTATTTCATTATAACTAAAGAAAATTTTAATGTGGTGGAAGAAGATATAAAATAAAACACTCAGTTGAGAATGAAACATCTTCTCATAATAACCACTTTAGGTTTACACCAAATGTAAAGACCCGGAAATTCCATGTAAATTTTGTTTTTAATTATTTTGGATTGAAACGAGTCTGCGAAAATTGACAGCACGTGATTCTGAGGCCCGGTGTTCCTAGAATGGATTTTTGAACAATTTTTAAGGTATGTTCAGTGAACACGTGAGAAACATTTTCTATCACTTGAAATGGTGATCGGATTATAAATACGAGGACACCATTGAATCTGCTGCACCAGGATTCTCTTATGGGAGGATTCACTTCGACTGCAGTAGTCCAGGAGAAAAATTTAGTCTTTGTACTTTTTAATTACAAGTATTATAACATGTAATTGTTATTTTATTTTATTTTTCTCTAACGGATGAGTGGCGGTGGTGGGACCGATGACTTGTCAGGCCATTTAATGGCTTGACATATCAATAGAGTAATTCCACCATTGTGAATTAAAATAGGTTCATTAATTCATTTAATGAACCTCATTAATTCATCAATGCATTACACACCATTCCCCCTCCTATTTAAATGGAGCTCAGGGTGCAGTTTTCGGCATGACTTATTCAAGCGAGGGAACTCTAGAGGATTTCTGCGGCAACATCCACCGACGGAGAATGAAAGCTTGAGCAGCAATGATTCGGGATTGACGAACACCGATGACTCCATATAACATGGATTCTCCTCCCACCGCAACTGAGACACCTCTAACGGATCTCAAGATAGGGGTTTTATGTTTGAATTTTGTTTAACATTATTGAAATGAGTTTATTTAATCTTTTATGTTAGATAAATATTCTCCCGCTTGTTATCATACTTACATAGAGGGCAGAGGCTGAACGAATAAGGCCCAGACCCTCCGCTGCTTTATTCATGTAGCGTTCTTTGGGGTTTTCTTTCCTAAATTTTGATTGCAACATGAGAAAGTGGGTCACGCGGTGACAACAGCAGTTTGGGAGAATCATAGGCACATACGACACCAAGAACGGACCATAGGAGCACGTCCAGTGGCCCATGGAAAGAATTGTCAGTGTGCCATGCCGGTGGCGGCCGACGAGGGATGGAGGAGCCCCGCCGAAACCGGTCATGGGAAATGGGAAGGTGGAAAGCTGTCGTGCACTATGGTGGCCAGAGGCGGCTAGCCCAAGCCGACCGCGCGGGAGAAAGGTGGCATCATAGGCACCACAGCCATGACCAATGGGCCATGGATGGATGGGGCGATGTGACCCCGCGCTGCGCCGCATCGGCTGGAGACCGGTCGGCCCCCCCTTGCTGACCATTGCATGTAGTAGGGTAGTGCCCCACCGACCAGATGAAACGTCCCCACGTCTGCAGGGCCAGCTGGAGACAGCGGTCCACCTTCAGCCGGACCAGGTCGGTCGCGGGTTGGCCGAACGGGCCATACCCTCCCACCGGGCCGGGCCAACCGCGGCTTGGGCCAGATAACCTCCCTTTCCAACCTCTATGGGTAGGACCTAGTGAACCAGGCCAACCCTTAATCTTCCTAACCTGAGTGTGGTCAGGTAGACCCCGGTACCCATTGCGTCGGGCCGACAGGACAAAGTCGGACCTGGCCCAGACCCAACCGACCCTCGAATAAAGAAATGCTCATAACTAATGAACCAAGTGTTAGTTTGACATTCCTTTAGTGTTATTTGGACCCATTTTTGGGAATTGGTCCCTTTGGAATTTTCTGACGGGCCCGACCGAGCTGGGCCTGCCCGAGGTGCGATCACCCCTGTTTCACAGAAAGGGGTGTAACTAACAGACCAAACGTCCGATCAATGCGTATTCTATGGAATAAGGACCCTTTTGAAAAGGAGATCCTTTGGAGATATTCTAAGTGAGTTTTGACAGAGTTTGATGTGCGACCTGGGTTGGATTGTTCATGAATCCAACTGGGCCCTTTTTACAAAAGTGCCCATATCTCATAGTCCAGGCGTCCAACTGAAGCGTTGTCTGTCACGTTGGGACCCCTATGATGGGGCGATCACTTGGGTATGATTTTTTAGAGACCTCATACTGGTTGAAATATGACTGATGGCTTGAGGAGTAGAGTCTTCTGGAGATCAGGCGTGCTTCGTGCGGGAATCTAGTGGCTGACTGTGACATAAAGAATAAGAGCGAACAATACAGGTCAGCATTAGAAAGTACAGAGTTGGATTATCTAGATGTATGAATAATCATCTCTACATCTATTCCAGAGACCAATATGGGTCAACACCAATGACCAATACGGGTCAGCACCAGTGACCAATATGGGTCAGCACCAGCGACCAATACGGGTTAACACCAGTGACCAATACGGGTCAGCATCTAGCGACCAATGCAGGTCAGCATACACTGACCTATACGGGTCAAAATCTAGTGACCAATACGGGTTATCATACAGTGACCTATATGGGTTAGTAGTAGAGTTATTACAGATAGGATGATCTGGCTTTACAACTAGTTATCCCTATCCCAGTAACCTCGAAGTTATACCATTAGAGTGAGCTGTCTCTTTTTATTTATGCTTCATGGTTTAGATTATACTTGTGATATTACCTTAGTGTAATTTCTTGTGATATTTTATTTTTTGGATTACTGAAAGACCTTCAGGGGTCTCAAGGTCCCCTACTGAGGTTCTATAATCACCCCTGCATGGGCTCCGCCCGTACGTGTGTGTGTCGGGTGCAAACTAGTGACTCTCTGAGGAAGACTTTGGAGGTTCGGGACTTGGTGGATCTTGATGCAATGATAGCAGTCAAGGTCTTCTTCTTTGACTTCATACTTACAGCTACTACCCTCTAGGTAGAGCTCTAGGGTAGATGCGATAGCTGTTTACTTCTTTTTCAGTTTCCAGGGCTTGTATTTCAGCCCACTATTTTCAGTTTATAGTTGTACTTGTTGTTGTACTTTACTCTCATGGTCAAACCTTACTTTTGTTGAGTTTTACTTCATATTACCTTTTTGAGTGTGTACAAATATCTAAGGAAATGTTTTCCCTATTCAGGAAATTCCTTCAGGTGCTTGTAACCAACCCCTAGCCTATGAAAGGTGGGCTTGGTGTAGTCACGTTCGGGCCCCGTGGGATGGGTCAAGACAAAGTGGCATGATAGGGTGGTCAGATCTACCATATGAACTAAGATTCTAATTTTAATGAGTCAATGGAGTAAAGTGTCTTGAGTTTGGTTTTCAGTAGAGTTATTCTAGTGTTGGTGAGGTGACCGACATATCCATACACCATGACCCTGAATTCGGTTTTCTGAATCGGTACATGAAAACACCAGTTTCTAGTGTTCTAAAAAGTTTTCTTAATCATTATTGAGTCATCTCACCATGTATAACTTATTTACCATGGAACATCTATTTCTTATAGGATTCCTCCATAAAGACAACCAGCCAGGATTCTAGTTAGATATCGTAATAGTGGCCCACCGAGTGATGAGGCATTGGTATAGGGACCACTAATAGTGATGGAACCTTCGGGTTGTGTACCAGTTGAACCACCACCCATTGATTAGTAGATGCTACTAGTGGATCATGTACACTGACTGAATGCATTTCATGAGTTCCAGAGATAGAGGCCTCTGAGGTTTTGAGGTGAGATGGACCCCCATGCCGCAGAGAAACGGATTGAGGCCGTTTCACAGGTCTTTCACATAGTAGAGACACCCTCTGAACAGATGGCGATCTTGGCCGCTAGCCTTCTTCAGGGCTCGGATGGATGATGGCGGAGCTCTATGCTCTAGGTTCTTGAGGAGACAAACTTCACATGGTTATAATTTGAGATACTTTTCAAGGTAGAGTTTGTTCTAGTGACACTATGCTCTTTGCATATTCAGGAGCTGCTGCATCTGCAGCAGTGCAACTAGACTGTGGCTCAATACTAGGCGAGATTTACTATCCTCTCCTAATACTCCATCGACATGGTACGTGACCATTAATTCAGGGAACAAACCTTTGAGAAGGGTGTCCGACGGGAGATCATAGCTGCCACACTTTCTCTCAGTATCATGATGCAGGCTGGGGTGCAAGAGTGAACTTTTCTAATTGAGAGTTTCCTTGCCGAGTAGTAACTGACAGTGAGAGCCCCTACTAGATGAAAGGTAGAAGATCCATCTATAACTGGCAGTAGAAAGACAACACAGAAGTCCAAGAGGGCTAGACATTTGGGGGGAGACCCCGAGATGTAGGGTCAGCGGTGTGAGGCTTGAGAGACTGAGGGAGCCACCAGCAAGGCATGATCTGTTTTTACTGTGGGGGACAGGATCACAGATCTTGTGATTGTCTAACTCCCCGTGTGGATGATCGGTACATGGTGGAGGGGCCACCGAGGCAACGATATTGGTAGGAGCATGAACGTCAGCCGGGCGGTGAATGAGTTAGGGGAGCAGGACATTTAGTGGGAGGTGGTGGGGGTCACCGGGCACTACTACCACCACCCCCAGGAGGTCCACCATGAGCTCAGGGAGTAGGTGGAGGGGGACAGGCCCAACTACAGGCAGTAGAGGCTCACGATCCTAACGTCCCTGAGATGATATGAGGTATGATATGTATCTTCTTTACTTTATTAGTAGTTCTTATCGATATATGTTCTATCCTTTCTTTCCTTTCTGGTGACTTAGTTTGGGACTCTAAGATTCCGACTGAGCTTTTAGCTCGACCTTTGCATTTGGATACTTCAATAGGAAGAGATTCAACGGCCACACACTAGTGCCGACAGTGTGATCTTACTCTCGGAGGAGAGAGTTTTAGATGGGATCTTCTAGTAGTGGTGTTGAAACCTTTCAGCATCAATATAGGCAAGTACTAACTATAAACAATTCATGCATAGATTGACTACTTGAGATGTACAATGCGATGTACACACATAGATGGATGCCAATTTTCCTTTGTTGATGAGAAGAAAAATAGAGCAGCATGAGATGGACTTGCGCTCAGGAGGGTGAATTCGATTACATATTAGCTGGCTTGCATGACCTTCGACACAATGGATGAGATGAGTCCACAGTTTCCAGTGGTGGTGGACAAGTATGAGGATGTCTTTCCAGAAGATGTCACAAGACTACCTCCTCATAGAGAGGTAGACTTCCACATTGAATTGTACCCAAGAACATCATAGATATATACAAAAGAATATCATATGGCCCATGTGGAGCTCTGAGATCTAATGGTACAGTTGGAGGACATACAGAGGAAGGGATTCGTAAGGCCCAATGTTTCTCCATGGTCATCCTCAGTGTTGTTTTCCAAGAAGGTAGACAGAAGTTTGAGGCTATGTGCAGACTTTCGGTGCCTAAACCAAGAGTCCGTGAAGAAAAAGTATCCTCTGCTGAGGATTAATGATTTTTTTGATTAGTTTAAAGGAACTAAGTAGTTCTTGAAGATAGACCTCAAATTAGGCTATCATCAGCTCAAGTTACAGGATGATGACGTACTGAAGATAGCCTTCAGGTGTCGGTATGGCCATTACGAGTTCTTGGTGATGCCTTTCGGTGGGACCAATGCTCTAGAAGTGTTCATGGGGATCATGAACAAGAAATTTCATCCATACCTCGATCACATTGTGGTGGTCTTCATTGAAGAAATCTTTGTGTACTCAGCGTTTGAGGAAGAGCACACTGTTCACATGAAGATGGTTCTGGACACACTCCGGGAGCACTAGTTATATGGGAAGCTCTAAAAGTGTGAGTTGTGGATATGGAAGGTCCACTTATTTTGAAATGTCATCTCATAGGATAGAGTTGTAGTGGATCCAGTGAATATTGAGGAAGTACATGCTTGGGAGCCACCCAAGAGTGTTACTGAGGTGCAGAGCTTCCTTGGATTAGCATGCTACTATCATAAGTTCATACCTGATTTCTCTAGAGAAGCAGCACCTATGAATGCCTTGAAAAAGAAGGGGAAACCCTTACTATGGTCAAAGACATTCCAGTAGTGCTTTCAATAGCTGAGGTAGAGCTTGACCAGCGCTCACATCCCGAGGTTTCTAGAGAAGGTCACTTACTATGTGGTTTACTGTGATGAATCAGGGACTGGACTCAGTTGCATATTGATGCAAGATGATACAGTGATTGCTTATGGATTATGATAGTTGAGACCTCATGAGTAGAATTATGCGACTCATGACATGGAGTTGGTAGTAGTAGTCTTCACACTGAAGATGTGGTTACACTACTTGATGGGTGAGCGGTTCATTTTTTACTTAGGCCACAAGAGTTTCATATATATCTTCACATAGAAAGATCTGAATATGAGATAGAGGCATTGGATAGAGTCCCTCTAGAACTATTAATTTGAGATAGTCTATACTCCTGTGAAGGGGAACTTAGTGGAATATGCACTTAGCCAGAGATAGAGTTCGCAGTTACTGAATGAGGATTCAGAGTTGTTATCCTCTCTTCTGATATCCAACATGGATAGAGATGAGAGAGTCTACCTCTAGTTGATGGTAGTTTCCCCTCCACTCCATCAACAAGTTAGGGAGGTGTAACTCAGAGACATCAGCTTTAATACTACACGTGCTCAGATATCCTCAGGATATGCACTTGATGGATATTTTGAAGGTGGGGATCATGCTATCCTTTTCGAAGGACGTACAGTTGTACTAGTGGAACTACGAGAGGAGGTGATGAGGGAGTTCCATACACCCCCCTTGGAAGTACATCCAGGTGTGAAGAAGATGTATCAGGACCTCCGACATCAGTACTGGTGTCCAGGGATGAAGAAAGTAATGGAGAATATTGTTTCTAGATGCCTTACATTCTAGCAAGTGAAGGTCAAGCACCAGGTACTAGTAGGCTTGAACCAAACCCTTGAGATACAAAAGTGTAAGTGGGAGGGGATATCGATAGACTTCGTGAAGGGGTTAACACATACATCTAGAGGGCACGATACCATCTGGGTGATCATTGACCGACTCACCAAGTTAGTCCACTTCCTTTCTATTTGAGAGAAGGGTTCAGTAGAGATCTTAGGATGTCTCTACGTTCAAGAGATCATGCGACTTCATGGGGTGCCTTCGATGATAGTCTCAGACCATGACACACGCTTCACATCTCACTTGTGGAAAAGATTGCAGGATGATTTTGGGGCTCAACTTCTCTTGAGCATAGCTTTTCACCTGTAGATAGAAGTTCATACTGAGCGGACCATCCAGACCATGGAGGCGATGCTTCGTGCATGTGTCCAATATTTTGGTTACAGTTGGGAGGACCACCTACCCTTGGCGGAGTTCGCGTACAACAACAGTTATCACTCCAACATTGGTATGACCCCTTTTTAGGCATTGTACGGAAGACCATGCAGATCTCCCTTGTGCTGGATAGATCCAAGAGAGCCATCACTCATGGTCCTAGAGATGGTACAAGCTACCACTGAGAAGGTGCGGGTAATCTGAGAGCATATGGAGACTGCACAGAGCCAACAAAGTCCTATGTTTATAGGTGATGGAGAACACTGGAGTTCCAGGAGGGGGACCACATATTCTTGTGAGTCTCCCCTCGATATGGACTACAGAGAATAGGCTGAGGCATAAAACTCTCAACAAGGGTTATCATACCATTCCTAATACTTCAGAGGATTGGCAAGGTGGCGTACCGCTAGGAACTGCTACTATAGTTGGAGAGGGTGCATGATGTCTTCCACGCATCCCAGCTGATGAGATATGTGTATGAACCATCTCAAGTCATCGACCATGGCGAGCTGGAGATTGATGACAGGGAAAATTTTGTGGAGTACATGGTGGAGATAGAGGATTGATAAGATTGAATCCTTCATGGGTGGTCAATACTTCTAGTGTACATTCTGTGGAAGCACAAGAATCTTCAAGAGAGCACATGGGAGAGAGAGGCTCATATTCTTGCCCAGTACCCCTCTTTGTTTGTGTAGCCTTGTTTGGATTTCGGGGACGTAAAGCCCCAAGGTGGGGAGAATGTAAAGACCCAAAAAAATCCATGTATATTTTTAATTATTTTGGATTATTATGAGTCTTCCAAAATTGACGGAGCTTGATTCCGAGGCCCGGTGTGCCCAAATTTTGTTTGAAATTTTTTATGGTTCGTTCAGTAAACATGCGGGCGATGTTTTCTATCTTTTGAATTGTTTCTTGGATTAAAAATATAAGGACACCGTTGAATCTAAAGCACCAGGATTAACTTAAGGGAGGCTTCATTTTGACTTTAGTAGGTCGGGAGAAAATGTTTATTTTTGGACATTTTAAAGAAAAGTAAAATAATATGTAATTGTTATTTTATTTTCATTTTATCCAATAGATGAGTGGTGTTGGCGGGACTGGTGACTTGTCAACCCATTTAATGGCTTGACTCATCAACTGTGTAACTCAACCGTTGTGATTTAAAAGAGGTTCAATAATTTATTTAATAAACCTCATCAATTCTTGAATGTGCTACTCACCTTTCCCCCTCCCATTTAAATAGAGATCAGGGTGTGGTTTTGGCATGAAATTTTCAAGAAATAAATCTATGGTGGAGTTTTGCGGCAACATACACCAATGGAGGATGAATGCTCGGGCAACAACAATCCAGAATCCAAAATGCCGACAACTCCATCAAATGCGGATGCTCCTCCCGCCGCAACCGCAACACCTCCAATGGATCATGTGGTAGGGGTTTAATGTTTGGTTTTGGATTAACATTATTTAAATGAGTTTATTTAATATTTAATGTTAGATAAATATTCTTATACTTATAATCATGTTAATGTGGAGGGTGCGGGCTGAACGAACAAGCCTCAGACCCTCCACTTCTTCATTCAGGTCGCATTCTTCAGGGATGGATTTCCTTAATTTTGATGGCAATGCGAGATATATGGTCATGATATGATGGTGGTAGTCCGAGAGACTCATCGGCACAGACGACACCAAGAATGGAAAACAGGAGCACGTCTGGTGGACCGTGGAAAGAACCACCGGTGTTCCATGCCAGTGACGGCCAGCGGTGGCTAGAGGAGGCCCGTGACAACCAAACACAGGTGTTGGGAATGTGGCATGCCATTGCGCACCACTGGGGATGGCCCGAGCGGGTCGCGTAGGAGAAGGACGGTGCCCGCAGTCGCCGCCGGCGACAACAGCTGTGGGAGGAGGGGGAAACATAGCCCTGTGTGAGTTGGAGATAAGTCAACCCCCCTGGTCGACCATTGCACGTGGTGGGGCAGCACTCCATCAGTCGGATGAAATGGCCCCATGTCCGCGGGGCTAGCTGGAGACAGCGGTCTACCTTCAGGTGGACACGAGATGGCCCGGACCCACGACCCAGCGGGTAGGCCGAGCCCTACCCTACGGGCCGGGACAACCACGGAATGGGCCCACGAACCTATTGGGCCGACCCCAATAGGATGGACCCAGTGAACTGGGCCAATCCTTAATGGGTCGGTCCCGGGTGGGGTCAGGTAGACCCTAGAACCCGTTGCGTCGGGCCGACCTGACCGAGTCAGACCAGACCCAGACCCAACCGGCCCTTGAATAAAGAAATGCTCGTAACTGATGAACCGAGTGTCCATTTGACACACTATCAGTGGAGTTGGGACCGCTTTTTGGGAAGCAGTCCCTTTGGAATTTTCCAGTGAGCTAGACAGAGTTGGGCCGGACCGAGGTGTGATCACCCTCATTTCACGCAAAGGGGTGTAACTAACAGACTGGGCGTCCAATCGACGTGCCATCAGTTGAATAAGGACCCTTGTGACAAGGAGGTATTTTGGAGATACTCTAAGTGAGTTTTATGGAGTTTGACATGTGACTTGGGTTTGATCATACATGAATTCAACGAGACCCTTTTTACAAAAGTGCCCATATCTGACAAACCAGATATCTGATCGACACACCATCTATCACGTTGGGAACCCTATAATGGGGTGGTCCCTTGGGTATGATTTTTTTAGGACTTATTACCAGTTTAAATATGACCGATGTCTTGAGGAGAAGAGTCTTCTGGAGATCATGCGTGCTTAATACGGGAATCCAGTGGCAGACTGTGACATGAAAAAGAAGGGTGACCCATACGGGTCCGCATAAAGAACTCCAGAGTGGGATGATCTAGCTGTAAGACTAATCATCCCTACCTCTATACTAGCGGCCAATACGGGTGAGCACCAATGACCAATACGGGTTAGTACAAGCGACCAATACGGGTCAACATCAGTGACCAATACGTGTCAGCACCAATGACCAATACGGGCCATCATCTAGCGACCAATACATGTTAGCATACAGTGACCTATATGTGTCACCATCTAGTGACCAATATGGGTCAGAATATAGTGACCTATATGTGTTAGTATTATAGTTTCTTCAGATAGAATGATATGGCTTTACAACTAGTCATCTCTATCCCAGTAACCAGGAAGTTATACTGTTAGAGTGAGCTGTCTCTTTTGTTTTGTGCTTTATGATTTAGATCATGATTGTGATATTAAATTTGTGATATTTCTTGTTATGTTTTCTTTTATGGATTACTGAGAGACCTTAGGGGATCTTGGGGTCCCCTACTGAGTTGTTATACTCACCCCTACACAGGCTCCGCCCACACGTGTGTGTGTCTAGTGTGGACTACTGATGCACTGATGCAGACTTTGGAGGTTTGGGAATTGGCAGAGCTTGGTGCAATGGGAGAAGTCTAGATCCTCTTATTCAACTTCATACTTACAAATACTACCCACCAGGTAGATCTCTAGGGAAGATGAAACAACTGTTTACTTCATTTTCAGTTTCAATGTCTTGTATTTCGGCCTACTATTTTCAGTTTACAGTTGTACATGTGGTTGTAATTTACTCTCGTGGTTGTACCTTACTTTTGTTGGTTATTTACTTAACTTTTCATTTTTGTGTGTGTACAGGTCTCTAAGGCAATTCCAAACCTATTCGAGAAAAGACTTTAGGTGCTAGTCACTAATCCTTGGCCTATGGAAGGCGGGCTTGGGGTAGTCACATCCAGGCCCCATGGGACAGGTCGTGACACCAAAAGCCTTCCTAGGATGGATTATTGATCAAAATAAGGGATCTATGATGGGATTATATAGGTATAGAAGTAATTAGGGATGGAATTAGAAAAAACATGAGGTTTTATAAGTGATAAGAGGATAGTACAGTGGGTTCTCTTCTTTAAGTGGTGGAGAAGACACACATGGCAGTTTTAAAAAGAATAAACTGTACCCAATTTCTTCACATACCAAAAAGTCTCAAAAAAGGGATCATTGTCAAACCATAAATGTAATAAGTCTAAAATGTGGACATAAAATGGGATATATATATATATATAGTATATTTTATGCCTTAACTTTTTAGTTTAAGCCTCGGTAAACCTATTGTAACCCTAACCGCTGTAATTAATTTTTAATATTAATTTCAAAAAAAAATTATGTTGAACATAATATATAATATTAATTAATATATTAAAAAATATGGAATCCATTTTTCTTAATTTCATTTTTATAATTTTAAAAAATTAATTTAATGTTTAAATCGCAAATGTGATGAAAAACCTTTTTATAATGTGAAACCTTTCATAAGTATAACAAGTTATAATATCAGGATTCAACATGAAATTGATTCCAATGACAAAAATTGGATTAATAAAAATAAAATTGAAATATTTTCACATTAAAACATCTTAAATAATTTTTATCTTGTAAATTCATTAATCAAAAAGAATATTTTTTAAAAAAATTAGTATTTACTTATTCTTTTGAAAAATTAATCTTTTCAAAAAACTCTAAAAAATTAACCCTAAGATAATTTTGAAATTTTGATTTAAAAATGATGTTAATTTTATCAAATAAATATTATAAAATTATAAAATATTATTATTTTTTTTCACAAAAAAACAATAAAAATCGGTTTTGAAAAAATGATATTTTCAATCATATAAAGACATTACTTAAAATTAAGAAACACATTATAAATATATTTTTTATATAAAAAAATTGGTTATTACTATTTATACCACCAAATTTGATTCCATGTTTATAACGTTTAGGTTAAAATAATAATATTTATAATATATCATGATTCATTAAAAGTTAGTGTTGCATATAACACAAGGTATCGATAAAAATTAATTAAATTGAAAATTTTAATTCATAAAATTATGGGGGTTCTATAACTACCATAGGGTATATCCCATGATTCATGATTTATATTTTTATTTTCATAATTATCCTTTCATGTTTGAATGATATAAAGTATAATATGTCCTAGATGACCTTACCTTTCTTACCTTTTTTAAAACTAACCATATTTAATTATTATTATTATATGATCAATTTATGATACTAATTTCTAATCCTTCATTAGGTTTGTTTATTTTGTTTTTATAAACTTTTAAAAATGATTTTATTTTTCTACATTCATGTTTACAAATTGGTTTATCTTCATATCATGTAGTAATGTATTTTTCTTTTTTATGTCATTCTATACACATTACAACTTCATGAATTTAGTTTCCTCTATTTATTTTTTTAGTTTAGACCCATGTATAAAATGTTTTGTAAAATAAAAGGGTAAATATTGGGTTTTAAATTAAAATATTATTCTTTTATGAAATGAAAGAATTTATTAATTTTTTTAGTAAAATTTTATCAAAAAATAACCCATCAACTATATCTCTTTTTTTCAAAGTGCGTTTCTATTTTTTTTAAAATATGGAAATATAGGTGTTTATTATATTAAGTTTCATAAATTATAATAAATGTATTTTCAAGAGATTTATTCTGATACTAGTATTTGTAGAGTGGATTATAAAATAATTGCATAGAATTTTTTATTGGTGAAACCTACTCGGCATGTGTAGCTCACACCTTACAAACACACCATAATGTGTATGTTGTTCTTATTTATTCTACCAATACTATGGTTATTCCCTTTTGGTCATAGCATGTACTTCTTTATTAGTAATTGGATGTCTTCGGATTTAGAGTTGTCCTTAGGCCATATGGTGATGTGTGTATAGTAGTTTAGGTTTGGTAAACCATCATAGGTGGTTATAAATTTTGAAATATTGGAATTTTAAATTTGGTTTCCCTTGTACAAGCTATGTGTTCACTTATTATACATTATTTTATGTTATAAATGATTATTTATATAGAGTTGTTCCTTTTGTTGTTTCACTTTATTTTTTGAAACTACTTATTTCACATTCATAGAAGTCCAATGTATGAGTTCCCCATGATGAATTTATGGTGAAGATACACTATTTTTTTTATATAATTATTGGGTGTTAAACCAATCCCATGTAGTATATTTGGATTCCTTTGGAAGTTTTTCCCTGCCTAGGGTGATCAATGGCATATCTTGAGACTTGTCACAACTAACCTGGGTGATTGGCCAGCATAACCCTGGATGTTTTGTGAAAAAATTATATTTGATCCTGGTTTTTAGTTATGGATGTTTATAATAAATGAGATATGAATCATGATTCTTAAGAGGTAGATCATAAGTATGTTATAATCAACACTTTTCTATTTAAAACGTTAGTTTTCATGGGTAGTTGGGATATAAATCATGAAATTGAGTTTTTTAGATTATTTTGATATAATTTGATTTGAATTGATAATATTTAATTTAATTTGAACTTATATGTATTTTTTAGGTTTTAATGGTTTTGGGGTCAATGTAGAAGGAAAAAAAAAGCTCAATGGTTAGTCATCGTGGTTTGGAAAACTTTTTAGAGCCCAAGTTCTTGGGGTCTAAAATCTTTACAGAGCATAATAAAAGATTGGTGCACAGTTTTTCAAATCAGGGTACCAAACTATGCATAGTTTTTTATTTCTCTTTATATTATTTAATGACCTCATTTATCTTCTACGTTGTGTGTAGTGTGTTTTCCATTTTTTATGAAGAATTAATAGAATATTTTTATATATTTGTAGGGATGTTTGATTAAAATTATGACATGAGTTTTTGTTGTTATATTTGAATTCATTCTATAAATATCGTTTTTAATATGGGAAGGGGTATTTTATAAAATTATTTTTAGAATAAATGTGGTAAAAGATGGTTAAAAGAGTTTTATATGGGTAAAAACTACTCTTTACTTAAAAAAGTGAAATATTCCTATGTTTAACATGTAATGATTTAAAATAAAATATTATTTTCAAACATGTAAATATTTTTAAAAGGTGTATTTTTTTATGTGATTGGTGCACTTTTTATTGAAGGGAATTTTGTTTTGATTTTTTCTGTTTTGGGTTATAATTAGATTGTGTGGTTTAAATCTTAATTTTCACATGTTTGAGTTTCTGTGTTTCAATATTGACCATGTCTTAATTTATAACAATTCAAATTTAATTATTTTTATAACTCACAAACAATTAGTAAATCGATATTCAAGAGTATAAAATAATATGGAATCGTAGAAGTGTATACGACTGAACAAAGGAACAAGAGAAAAAGTTAAATAGTGAAAATGTTATTTTGATGGAGATTGTGAAAAAATTTGGAAGAGAGACAAGAAATAGTTGAGATTATGGAATCGAACTGCACTGCATTATTTAGAGTAATTTTTTTCTCTACCTACAAGTTAAAATTTTTATACCAGTGTTATAAAAAAGGTTTGTTGAAAACTTAATTTTCATTAAATGTTTATCATAATATAATTAACTCTCCATAGTGAATATTTTTCAATCAAAACAAACTATAATTTTTTTTATTAAATGTAGAAGATTATAATCAATATTTTTCCAGTTTTTTTCTTTAGTTGACAAATAGAGGTAAATTATACATTATAATCACCAATAAATATGAATAGTAGGGTAAAAATGAAACTCACTAAGAATGAAGATGAGGTCATTAAAAAAATTCACTGATGTAAAAGTGATGATAAGAGTAAAGAAAAAAAAGATTTTCAATTCAATACAACCATATTAGAATAATAAATGGTTAGTTACTAATGATCAGAGTAATAGCTTTAATTAATTTCATGAAATTTATTTCTATAATAAAAGAACCGAAGAATCAATAAATAAAGGAAAAAATATTCTTTTTTGATGTTCATTTACCCTATGCATCAAGATTCACTAGTTCATTCTCATTATTCTAATCCCATTCTAGAATGTCTACACTCTATAGAATATTATAATTTATTGTATCCCCCTTTTCTCAAAATATAAATTAAAATTTTATTGATAATACCCTAGAATTTCATAACAAACATTTTAACTAGGTGAAACCTTCTCCTTTGACTTTCAACTACCGTTATTTTAGTATCCATGTGATAAGAATTTCAACCTTTTAACTAATTAATAGATTCATATGATTCCAAATCATCTCTATATTAAAAGTGAACTAAAAAAATGTCTATATTAGTCCACTGTTTTTTCAGTTTCATCGTCTATAGTGAAGAATAGAAACATCAAACCAACCTCCTTCATTATCCTTTACACAACACAATCGGATGGGCCTTCAGTTATATGTAAATTCATAGATTCAACATGATCATGAATTTGATCCAATACATTGAGTTTATTCACCACCTTTGATAATATTTATTAGTTTAATATTGGGTCAATGTCATTATTCCAAATTACACACAACATCATTGAAATTGTACATGATTTATTAGTGGGTTAATATTTCATGATTTCATGATCATATTTACAACTAAATTACCCATTAAAAACTCACTAACCACTTATCATGAACAAAAAATCTACCTTGTAGCTACAATATTGTGAGGGTATGAGGTCCCCACCATCTCTTCATCCTTCGCACGGAGTCCAGCTAGCATCATTATCCAATTATTTAGAAATCTCACCCAGCCAAAATAGGTGTATATAGAAATTTATTAAACATATTTAAAGGATGATATCTAGTGAAACATAAATCTGAAATCATTCTTCCTTAGCATGTTCATCCAAGAACAAAATATATTCTTCCACACACTATTCCATCATTCATTGACTTCTCCAGATAATACATCGACATGAGTTCAAAATAAGAATATATTTTCCAAATTTCATATTCCTAGGTATCAAAGTCGAGTACATTATAGATTCTCATTAGAGGAAAACTGGTCTTAAAATCAGGTTTCATCAAATTACTTAGTTTTAGTCAGCCACTGTTATTCTCAATACACTCAAATTTGAGTCATCTTCAAGCTTCAATCCCATTATGTCATATTCATCTATCATTGAGAAAAAATTGGATTGGAATGAAAGATTTAGGATTAAATAGTCATCTTATTCTGTGGATCTAAGTTTAATGTTCATGTGGCTTTCTTTTACATTGCATCTCAGGTTTGATAGAATTTGACCAATTCTATACTCACTTGAACAAATCATTTCCCCAATTTTTTAAATCAAAACTTAGGACAGGTGTGGCGGTACACTTCAATAGTGGATCTTCTTATTCAACTATTTCACAATGTTGTCCTTCAATTGAAATTAAAATTGACTACTAAAGAAATTAAACCCCATTAGTGATCCGTGGATAATAATTTGAAATATTCTTTTGGCCTAGATATATAGGTTATGGAAGAAATGGATTCATACATACAATATACCATAAAATATGGATACACGGTTCTTGATAAGAATCAACTACATGAATAATCACATAGAAATTGGTTATTTGGTTGGCACTTATAACTAGCCACATGGGAAATCAATCAAATCTACTACGTTGTGGAAACCTTCAGATATGGCTATGTAGCCAAATAGTGAAAATTACCACATAGAATGGCTATAACCAAAATATTAAAAAAAACGCCAAATAAATATTCAATAAAAACTTATTTAAAAAGTATTATTATTTAAATAATTAAAAACATAACCAAAACATTTAAATAAAATAAATTTAAAATAATTAATTTTTTGAAACAATATATGTTTAAATATTAAAATAAAATTACTAAAAATAGTTATCTAGTTAATTAATTAACTAAATAAATAAATCCTAAAAACAATATAATAAATAAATTTTAATTTAATATTACTAATTGTTTAATTATTTAAATATATTATTTTTGAAGAAAAACCTCGATTAACATTAAAATATTAATAAAAAACAATTTGGTAGATATTAAATACAAAATTCACATAAATAAATAAATACAAGGATTTGATAAGAAAAATCAATTAAAAAAATGATAAATAAAGAAATATTATTATTTCAAAACCCATTAATTTAAAAAATTTACTATAAATTAACTATAAAGTAATAATTAACCAAATTAATATTCAATGGAGAATTAAAAACAAAATTTAATAACTAAAGTAATGTAGAAAAAAGAATCAATTTCAAGCCACATCAAATTCACCCATACTTAATACATTTATTGTCCTAAGGATATATTTTATAACTTACAATGGTAGAAAATAAATCTGAAAATAGAGAAACTAAAATTGAATTAATAATTTATTTTCATATTTATTTTCCCTCATGAATTATCTAAAGTAGAAAATTATGAATTCCCTCTCAAATCAAAATTTTCAGTGAAAAATTGGTTATAAATTTTCAAAAAGATTTAAATTGAAAATTTCAATGAGAATTTAACAAACATCAATTTTAATCCAACTAAATATCTAAACATAGTCTTAACATTAGTAGAAAATAATCACATAAATATAAGACATATTAAATAGACACTCTCTTTAGATTACCATGTTTAATAATTTCAAACAATATAAAAAAGTCATCAAATAACTTAATGAATAAATAATGAAAGAGTATGAAAGTGGTTTTAACATGGATTAAGATTTTCATTTCATAATTCATATCAATTTTTATTCTATGATTTATAATCTAATTAAAATTTTAAATGTAAATGATTATTGTGAAACATTTCACCAAAGTTTCACCAAGGTTCATTTTTTCTAAGGTGGAAAGAAAAATTATTTTCAAAAATAAATAGAAGAATTTTTAAGTATTAACCTCCTCAAAGTATCATCAAAACCTTCCCATTTGAGAATATTTTTCACCTACTGAAAATTCCTATGTTATGATTAAAATAGTAAAATTTCAAAAAAACAATTCAGATATTTTTTGTGGGTTCTCAATGAATTAATGATCAGTGTACTAAAAGACCCCATCCCACACTTAATACCCAAACATTAAACTATTTCAAAATTCCATGGTGTGATAAACAATTTTACAGTAATGATTCTGGAAAATTTTCAATTCAGTAGTGAAATATTCATGTCATAGGGTCACAAGTTAGTTCAAAAAGTATTTTCCCATAAAAAATAATAATCACAACATACACAACTGATTTCCAATGGGATTTACATAAAAAATAACACTAATATATTTTTTTATGTAATTTATGGGATAAAATTTTATTTCAATAATCTAAACATTAAGGAACAAACATTATCATTTAAGGAAAAGATTTATCATTTAATGATTTTAAAATTATAGTAATTAAATGTCAGTTTTACATAATGAATTAAGAATGTAAAATCACTTAAATATTGACTATAAAATCATTTTTTACACCCCAAGTAACATGAAATAGCTTATTTTAATGTAGAATTAAAATAAATACATAATTTTTGTTTTAAATCCCCTATAAGAGATATTTAAAACGTGAATTTTAGTAAAAGAAAACCCCCCTTTTAGAACTTCAGGTATCCAAAATTTAATTAATCAAAATGGAAAATATAAAAATTAAGTTTTAAAATTTAATGTTCAATAAAAATTTAGCTATAGTTAAGATGTAGGGAAGTTTTATCCAATTTTATTCTAAAACGTATCTCGTTCATCATTGATTCACTTTTAGTATCTTCTAAGGAAGTACCAAATGAAGAGAAATGAAGATAATTAAATCAATTATTGCAATTTCTTAAAAAATGAGGCCACGTAAAAAGTGGGTGTTTGTTGGTAAAATGGGGAGAACACATAACCGACTAAGATAAATTTATTGAAATAGAAAAGACAAAAAGAAAAAGTAATAAAATCATGGGCTGCCTCCCATGAAGCTCAAAAGATTAAGTCTTTAGACAGAATTTAGCCATTAAAATTTTCTATTGGTGATCATTAAATGGGTATGAGTTATTATTAACTATATCCATTGTATTATGTTTGGAAATTTTATCAAGTTCACTCAAGATTTCTTGCAATTTCACAACATAAAAAACCCTCCCCAAAAACTCCAATGTTCTAGGACTAAATAACCTTCCATCATAAATTTTATGGAGAAAATATTCATTAAAATAACCTAAAAAATAAATTAAAATATAAAAACTTTTCCTGAAATGTATAATCTCACTACTCACTTACTCATCCACACTCTCCCCCATACTTGAGTCATTTACCAATTCATAATTATATGTAGTGGTTCTAGGACTATATCCCCAATAATTTTAGGTTTCCACATATAAATAACTCCTTGTGGTGAAGTAGTGTTAGAGTTATCAATTTCGTCTTAAAATTTCTCCAATACATGGTTATAAAATTCATAATCCAAATAATAAAAGTAATTAAAGATAGACTTACTATCAAGATATAGTAAAAAATCCAAAAACTCCCCAAAAACACTCTCAATTGAATGTGAAACCTCAAAATAAAACCCAATATGAAATGAACTGACTATAGAATCTAACTAATCTTTATGAAATTTTTTTAGTAGAGGAAAAAATATTAATATACTCACACTTCTTAGGTTTCATGGGATAAGAAGTGTAAATAAATCTTGGAATATGGGAGGGTTGTGAAATTTGAACATCAACCTAATAAATGATATTAACTCTACAGATTGATAGTGGATTTACAACTACATGAACATAAAAACTATATTTTTTATTTTGTTTGTTAATTCTACCTAACCATTCCAACTCATGTTTGGACTCATTTTCTACAAAATTATCTTCAAAATACTCATCAAGAGACTCAATGATAAAATCCTCAACAGGATTTGGATCTTCCATTCTAAACTCAACTATAAACACTTCCTAAAAAACATAAATAATATTACTTATCACCACAAGTGGTGAATCTTGGAAAATATTGAATTGATCTTAATAATCACTAGTTTGATGGAAAATTTTTCTGTTAGAAATATATACAATACACCCAAATGTAGCTAAATATTGTTTGTATGTAAATTTTTCATCACATTTCATTTCAAGTATAATAAATCCCATTAAAAAACATGATTTATCTATATCAACTAATAGGTCATCAACCCTCCATTATGTATGTATAGCTGACCATCCATCTTGTTGTAGATTAATTGAGGTTGGTTGCAGTACATTTAGACCTAAATTTTTGAGTAAGGAGTATGCAATAATATTAATGATCACAACTAATTATTTAAGGCATGTAATCTCCCCACTCCCATCAAAATTAAAATATATGAAAAAGGATCTATGGTGTTTTAGTTTGGGAGGAATATTTTTCTAAACAAAGAAACTACACTCCCAATTAGGATTTTTTGTTGAACTCACACACCAATCTCTTTTATTATCAAAAAATATTTTTTTGAATTTCACATATTATGGTATCTTGTTCAAGGATTCTATAAAATTCATATTAACATTCAATCCCCTAAAAATTAGAAAGAATTATAGTTAATCTAGTTTTGTGTTATTTTAACCCATAGATGAAAATTGATGGGAAGGGTATAATTTTTCAAGAATGGTTTATTACAATCCTTATACTTTAACATAAAATTATTTTTACATTCTTTTATTAGTTCCCACATAATTTTACTTTTTTATTTGATTTTTTAGTTGAAATTTCATATATTTTTTATTCATACTGGACATTTTTATCCAAATTTTCATATTTGGAATTTTCCATATATTTATTTCTATAATTATAAAAAAAATTAGTTCAAATTTCTTAGGCTAATCAATAATATTATCTTGAGTTTTAGGCTTGATATTATAGTGACAACCATTATATTCACTCTAGTATTAGGCTCTATAGTGCTGGTCATATTACATTTTTCTCTTCCTCCTAAATCTCTAGTCATTTGTCCCATTTGAAAATGAATTTTTTTATGCTGGTATGTTGAAAATATACATCTAGTAATATTATACCTAACCATACCCTCTAATTCCAAATTATAATTTTAAGGTACAAAAATATTTTTAAATCGATTCATTGGCTCATGTGCGTATCATGGACTAATAGTAGGTTACAATACACATTTATCTCTCTAAGAAATGTTTGGGTGATTCCTATAACCTTGAATGGTAGAATTATAAAAAGTATTATTGTTTCCATAATTTATACCACTATAGTCTATAAACATGGATCTCTCAACCAATTGAATGGGTAAATCAATGTTTATACAACAGTTCTTACTATTTCAAAACATACCATAGTGTAATAATTGTTCTCTAAGTGTGTTATAATTAAAAAAACTTCTTGAGAGAGGTTATCACTCTTATGAATGGTTCTTTTTTGTATCTTTTATACTGAGAGTTTTGAGCCACTTTATTTAATATTTTATGTAACTCCTAAGTAATTTTATAATAAAAATCACCACTAGAAAACTGGTCAACTACATACTGGTTGTATAGAGTGAGACTATTATAAAAAACTTCCATTAAAAGATGGGATGAAATATGATAGTTAAGCGACTTCATAATAATCCATCTAAATATATCCTATGCTTCATTAGATATCTCTCCTTCATTGTGTATGGATCTTATAATATTATGCCTCGCCTTAGTGGTCATATTCCTATAAAAAAATTCCCCACAAACAAATCGAATTTATAGTCCTAAATACCAAATATTAATTCTTCTAGGTTCTTGAACCAACTCTTTGCTTTTCTATTCAGACAAAAGGGATGAATCTCAACTTAATAACCTCCTCACAAATATTATGGAAAATAATTTGGTGAATTTTGCCATTAAATTCTCTAATGAACTCTAACAAATCCCCCCCCAAGCAGTCTATTAATGGAGGATAACATTGAGAGGTATGATTGATTAATTTCATAATTCCTAGACTTTATGGATAAAAATATACATGAATGATTACATAAAACAATATGAAGTTGGGAATCCTAAATTATGGTGCCTCACAAATCTGATTCCTAGGCTGAGGAGGTATATTATTTCAATATTCCTCAACACCTCTATAAACATCAAGATTTTGTGGATGCTTTTGATTCACAATTTCATATTTTTTCTTCATCTTGAGGGATATATTAATCTCAGGTAAAATGGATGAAGCTTATATTTATCCCTTTATCATTAGTGGAAACTAATTTAATCTCAAAAATTAAAACAATTACACATAAATATAAAGTTCACAAGTGATTTTCAACAGAATATCATTATCTCATTTCTTAAAGAATGAATTTGTTGTTTTTTTAATCTTTTTTTTTGTTTCTATCATGTACCTTCTCCAAAAATATCACCAAAATTTTATCATGTTATAATTTAGAAAATATGAAATTTTATTATTTTTAAAACTCACTATCAACTAGTATAGCATTAAGAAAGAGTATCAAACCAAAAGGAAGTCTAGAATTGTGTACAACCTCAATAAAGGAAGAAACAAAACAAAAGTGAAATAGTGAAAATGTGATTGTGATGGAGATTTTTAAATTATAAGGAATAGATATATATAATAGATGTGATTAGGGAATAATACTATACTATAATGATTAATTTAATTTGTTACTATAACTATAAGTTTTCATTTCTATTCTAGTGTTGTAAAGAAGGTGTACTGAAAACCTAACTTTCATTAAATGATTATCAGAATCCTTTGAACTCTCCATAGTAAATATATTTCAATATGATCTAAGTATATGATTAGTTCTTAAATAGATAATACTATCATTAAACTTTTATAATTTTGGGTACTTTAATTTATGGACACATCGGTTATTTAATGTGTGTTCTACAGAAAGGAGTCATTGCAGTGTGGAATGTTCATATTGGGATGTGTCATCTTGCATAGTACTTCTAATTGTCTATACATGATGATTAAAATCATTGAATTGGTCAATAATATGAATATATCGGTTTATCTATATCTATTTTCCACCTGGTTTCATTATCTAAAGCTTGAAATTAAAGTCACATTGGGGAGCTTCTTCCCATTAATAGAGTCTTTTCCATACCTTGATTAATTAGGGTTCTGTTAAGGAATCATATCACCTGAATCTCTTATCCTTCCATATCCCCCTAGTCTTACCCTTATCAGGGGTAACTCAACTAGCATAATAAACCTATCCTTAGGATGGTTCCATGTTTCATGTTACTTGGGAATTATTAATCTCTCTTTTTGGTGTGTTACAGTGTATCCTTAGTAAAACTATTTTCTCCTTATTATGTTCTTTTCATGGTTATGTGACTTTATCTAGTTCACAATTATAAGGTTAAAGAATTCACAGTAGTGGACCTATAATAGGTCTTATACCTTGGGTTCTATATCTAGTATTTTAATGTATATTTCTAAAATTGATTTTTTGGTTGGCACTAGATCGAGATGTGGTTTCATGTATTACCTTAGGAGGAATAGGATTAGGAAGAGTCCACCGATAAAAATTCCATTATTTACTTATTCAATTTTAATGACATTAAACTTATGATATCTTGGTCATTTAATATTTTATTCAGTTTCAATAACTAATAAGGTGAATTGTACTTATGTTGAATATCTACTAGTGTTCAATTTTGGGACCTCATAACTCCTTGATCTTGAATTGGTTTATAGAATTGGGAACCCTAGGATATCTTCTATTACTCATTTTTATTTGGGATAATTTGAATTATATAGATTTTCTCCTTTATTGAGCATATAGGTTTTTTATTTTCTATATCTAACTTTAGTTCCTCTCTATTCACTGATAACTTTATGGGTGTAGAAAGTGTATGGATGGGAGAACAATCGCACCTAAAAGTTACTTTTATTTTTATATACTTACCATCTAAAGGTTCCCCTTGATTTTTAATTTTTTAGAGATGTTTTTTAAATTTTTGGAGCTTATTCTAGCCTATATAGTTTTAAAATCCATGTGGGAATATTGTGTAGTTCTGGTAGATATTTAGTCTAGTGGAATTGACATGGTTTATATACGGGTTTATAAATTGTGTGGGTAAAACATGAAACCTTATTATAAAGGGTTATTTAATGCTTTTGGGGAGATTATAATTGGTTGGGGGGTGTGATTTTCTTCTCCCACTCAAAATAGATGAAATGGGGGCTTCTGGATTTTGTTCCACCACCTTCCTCATGGGTTATGGTAAATTTAATCACAGATCTTCAATATCATCTTCTTATTTCTCTTATTATTCCCTTCGTATTATTATTATTTCCATTTATTCTCATTATAAATGTTCCTCAATTCTCTAATATTCATCTCATCCATACCTAATGACTAATGTTGGTCATAACATGGGAACTCTGATTTATAAGTATACAATGTTTAACACATGTCCTATTTTTGTATCATTTGTCAACAGTGACATGATTTATTTTTTTAGGTATTTGATTTGATGAAATTACATTTATTTTTCATTCCACATGAAATTATATTTTATAATGAAATATTAAAATTCTAATATAGTGATTAATGTTATCATTGATGAAGAAGAATTGATTTTGTTATGATAATGCCTTCCATGATTGATATAAAATGGGGTTGTCAATGTTTTTAGCTATATTACCCTATAATTAATTTCAATACACTCTAAGTGTTTCATAAAATTTACAATAGTATATTTTCAAAATAATTTGTAATTAAAAATGAGGTCCTAGGCTACAAATGATTTGTAAATGATTTATTTTTTGTTGTTTCATTGATTTAAGGGGCAGTTTCGATGAATGTGTAATTTCATTAAATATTATTTCATTTCATGTATATGTTATCAAGTTAAATATGTTGGTTAATTATTTTTATATTATTTTCATTAAGTTTAATTAATATTTTATCTTTATTAAGAAAACTTTTTCATATTAATTTGGTGTTTGTCATCCTTTTTGAGATAAATGTGGTTTGTAATCAACGCTCTATTTATATGTATCTTTCAAAGATGGATTTAATATTTTTCCATAGTCAAATTAAAACTAATTTTTTTTGAAACAAGAAATAATTTATTTCAAAACATAGACCACACCCTTGGATTTATCCCCTTTACCTTAGGACTTATGCAGGTTTACATATATATTTTAATTATGTTGATTACAGTTTAATACTTATGTAAAAGATTAAGTGGTTTCTTATTCAAGGTTTTTCTCTTATTTAGGTTTATGGGATGACATTTTGATTATGTTTGAAGACTAGGAAAAGTATTTATAAGACTTATATTCTCTCCTTAGCCTTTAGATTATGTTACAACAACAAAAACTGTATGATGAAATGGATGTGCTTACTGCTAGTACATTAGCATGATACTCCCATTTAGTTCTTGCATGAGAATGGTTATATATGGTTCTATCACTAAGAGTACATGTATAATAGGGCGTCTTGACCTTATCTACTATAGGGTATATCCCATGATTCATGATTAAGATTTTCATTTTCTTTCTTCATCATCCATGTTTGAATTTTTATAAATCATAATATTTCCTACATGACCTTAATTTTTATATCCTTTCTTTTTTACTCTACCCTTATTAAATTATTTTAATTATATGATAACATTATTATATTTATTTCTTCTCCATCATTAGGGATTTTATTTAATTTATCTAACCTTATACATATGATGTTCATTGTTTACATTAATGTTTTAAAAGTGGTTTATTTTTGAGTCATATAGTAATGTATTTTAATTATTTATGTAATTATATATACTTGTATACTTCATGAATTTAGTATCTGTTATTTATTTTATTGGCTTAAACCAATTATCAAATGTTTTAAAAAAAAGGTTAAAGATAGTTATTTAATTTCAAATATTATTCATCCATGAAAAAAAATCATTTTTTTAATTTTTTTTTGTAAAAAATGTATTGAAATGAATTTTTCTATCAACAAATTCTCTTATTTTAATATTATAGCACTATTTATATAAAAATGTTGAAAATTTGTGTTGATGTTATATTTTATAAATGATAAAAATTGAATTTTCATGAGATTTATTTTAAAACTAGCATTTATTGATAGTCTTAAAAAATAATTTCATACAATCTCTTATTTTTGGGAAACTACTGTGAATGTGTATCTCGAACCCTACATACACACCCTAATGTGTATTTTTTCTTTTAAATTTTATAGTTCTTAAGGTCTTTCTCTTATGGGGTTATCATGCACTATTTTACTAGTCATTTTATGTCTTCAAATTCGGTGGTGGCCTTAGGACACATGGGAATGTTCATAAAGTTGTTCAAGTTTTGTGGTCTATCTTGGATGGTTGTTGTATTGAAATAATTATCCTTTTACATTAATTTTCTCATATAAGAGTTATATATTCACTTGTTATAATTTTAAAGTATAAATAATTATTTTAATTTATTTCCATGTTTGGTATCAATTTATTTTTGGAATTACTAATTTATCACCCGTGGAAGTCAAATGTGTGGACACACAATGTTTAATTTTTTGAAAATATATACTTCATATTTTTTAGTTTTTTCAGGTTTGAAATCATACGCACTTGTTATATTTTATTTCCCTTGAAATGTTTTACCATATTGGGGTGATCAGTAATTCATATAAGGCCTTGTCACAACAGACCTTAGTGACGGGCTTGGTTGACCCAAGTTAGTTCATGAAATAGAAAATCAAACACACCCGAGAACATGCATTCCATGTTAGTCTAACATTTTGAAAGCATATATAAGTACACAAACACCCTCTTACCTTTTTAGTTAAATATTTAAACCAAACACCAAATAACATTAAAATTCACATCATTTCTATAAATCATTAAATTATAATGTAAAAACACAATGAGACACCCCAAACCCAAGTAACTTTGAAATTCACTATACCCGAGTTAGCTACTCACCTATATATGGTTTCTTTATAAGTAAATTCCATCCTAAAACTCTACCCACCCCTCCCAAATAAAAAAATTATAACCCACTATGATATTACTTTGAAGTGTCCCTGTCTAGGTTCACCTCTACCTTGGTCAAATGGGGGCCCTATATAGCTTATGTTAACCTCCCCATATAAAAGATGCTTGAAACTAGCGGTGAATGTCAATGAGTGATTATGATGTGCCTATAACCTCAAATATAATATTTATAAAACATAGTGGATTATATATAAATAAATAGTAATTATGATATAATATCCTGAGTATAACTAATAATATACCACATAGGGGTGCTTAATGGGATGGAATGAGGAAGTGTAGGCCACAAAAATATAGACTAGGCTTAAAAATATGCATACCATTTAGGCTCACAATTAATATGGGGACAAAAAAATAGAGTCTAATATGGTCTACAGTTTAATAAGACCAATTTGTGGGTAAAACTGCATATGTAATAAGCATTAAAAATGATTTTTTTGGAAAAAATAACAATTAATATTAAGGAATATTTAATATTAAACACTTTATAGATATAACATAACTATATATATATATATATTCACCCAATGATTAAAACATATTTATTTTTCATCCAAAAATTATACATCAAATTGAAGAGGGAAAAAATTAAAAAAGTGAAAAATATTTCAATCTCATGGACTGAACCTCTTATTTTGAGCCCAGTTTTCACAATTCCACAATGTTAAATTCAAAATCTATTTAATCCCATTTAAATTGTGGGCATTATTGTAACAGCCCGAGATTTTATGAAAACTATTCTTTTTAATTTTATTAATGTGTTGTGTTGTACGCTACACCAAAAGGAGCTTGCACAATACGCATCCTTGACTTTCCTTGCATTACACGCAATCGCGACCTTCCTCGATAGCGTGTGTAATACGCAATACCGAGTTTCACTAAACAACGATATGCTATTAAAATATTATTAAAACTAGCCGTTATGAATAGTAATAACCACTTTTTAAAATTTTATAAATTTTATTTTTCAAAATGGACTTCATTTTTGGACTCAGAATATCGAAATTAGCCTAGGGTGAAATTTTGGTATTTTTCTGAATACTTTCAATTTTTGATGAATAGTAAAACCACTAAGTGGTAGGTTAAAAACTGAATTTTGCATAAAACTTAATTTTACCGCTTCTGTGAATGGAATTTCAAAAATCCGACAGACACAGTTGATGTCAGTAAGTAAAATGTGGTTCAATGAGATAAAAATAATTTTTTGGTGAATAGTAACTTTTTACCTTTTTTTACCGCGGCTAATAGTAAATAGGGTAACTAAGGGTAAATATGATATTAATATTACCCTAACACATGTCCTAATTCTATTGGACAAGTGTAATTCGACCAAAAACAAACTTAGGAATAAAATATGACCATTTAGGCCCACTTGGATTAGATTAGGACATTTATTATTAATTTATTTAAAGAAGGGTTAAAATAGTTAAAATCAAAGTTTAATAAGTAAATCATTTTTAATATGGTGTTATACATAAGATAAATTCGATTGTAAATATTAATTAGAAAGATAAAAAGATTTCCTACATGATGGTATTTTATTTTTAATTTTTAGACATCAAATAATTTAATATATTTATGACACAAAGATGATGCAGTAATTATCTTATTAATGAAATATTGACATAATTGATAATATAAATACCAAAATAAATGTAATTTAAGACTTTTTATGAATTCAACTAATTTTCTAGGTTACTATGATATATTAGTGTTGATTTAATCAACTTGTTTTGAACATATAATTCTGTTATGACTTTCACAAAAATCATATATCAAATAGTGTCAAAATTGACACAAAATAGTTTTTAAATCAAATATTATATTACTAATTGTTATTTTATTCCTAAAAATATAAGGTTCAGCCAAATGACTTAGATAAGGATATATATATTAATAATAAACAATTTGGGGTTCGTTTGGCATGTTATAGTAAGTGTATTAACCATATAGTGAAAGAAAACAAAAAGACATGGTAAAAGTTAAATTATTTAACTTAGAGTTAAATCTAATTGATAAGGTTAAAATAATACCCTAAACTTGTTTAAATCCTATTGGTTGATAGGATTTCGACCCATCCCCACCTTAGCTTCGAAATAATACCCTTTGGAGCCATTATAAACCGATTTTTACTTTAATATAAAATAATATTTTGAGATATTCCTAAGGTGCCCCTCTCCTCCCTTATAAAAGGACACCTCCTCCCCCTCCTCCTCACACCAATTTGAGCACTCAAGCTCGGCCAACCTCTGCCAAAATCTCTTCTCCACTTCCCTAGAAACATCCTAGAGGTTCTGGTCTTCCTCAAAGACCAATTTTAGTTCCCTAAGAGGAGGTCTCCAAAAGGTGCTTCAAAGAAGAGGTAATTACCGTTACCAATTCTTTCATCTTTATTTCTTCTTCCACTTCTTTTTCTTAGGTTGTTTCATTATGAAGTAATAACATCAGTATCACTCATATACTGATATGTTATTATAAGTATGAAACAACCCTATTTCACCATCTATCCATCCTACGGAAAAAGAAATCACCGCGCGTGCGTACGTACGGAATACCGTCTCCACGCCGTGGTGTAATCTATTTTCCACCACCACCTTACATGGATGGGTATAATGGTGTAAAGAATAACTATACATTCTTATTACAACATCATATTGATTCTGATATATTGTATAATCTACTCCAATTCAATTCAATATTTATAGAAATGATATCATCGCTCGTGCGTACGTACGGACTACCGTCTCCACGACGCGATGAGATTCATTCTCCACATTAACCATTCATGAATGATTATAAAGAATATATAACAAGTAATAATGAAATATATGACATAATAATGATACTGGATTTATGTATATTTATATATGTCATCTACTTAATTCCATTCAATTCAATAAGGAAACGAAAACAGCGTTCATGCGTACGTACGGACTACCGTCTCCATGAACGGTGTATTTCATTTCATTATCAATATATAATATATATATATGTATATTCTGAATATTTATTATATATAAATCATGTTTTACATTCTGGATATAAGTAATCATGATCCAAGTAATCATATTAATAATTACCAGTTAAAAACACGAACGACAAATAAGACGATTTTACCCAAAATGCTACTTTAACATGAATTTACAAAAGACTGGGTAATATAAAGCCATAAGAGAACCATATATGATATCATAACAATGAATATGATTCTGTAATAAGTCAATAACATTATGTAAATCATTATACAGGAGGTTCGGACACGTACAAAGAAAGTCGGCCCTAAGGTAAGGGAAATATCACAATCTCATTTTTATCCGAGATTGTTTATTCGTAAGTATTTAATGGGGTGTATTTTATCATCCACATCCATGTTTCATAGATATGTAATATTATTTCTATCCACCTACAATTGTTTAAATCCATTTTTACCCTTCGGTGAGTTTTTAGTAAAAGAAATGAAAGGAATCTTTTGTCGTTTTTCGTACGAGGTACTTTTTGACTTTTCCGACAAAAGTACGAAGAATGTTTTTTTTAACTTAAACGGCACGAATGTATTTTTATGGTTTTATAAAGCCTTATTTTCATGAAGCTTCCACCAAAATATTTCATGACTATTTTTAATAAAATCTCTTTCTTTTAAAATTGCATGATGTTTTGTGAAAAGAAATTGATTTTGAAGAAGAAAGGATATTTTCCTCAAGAATTCATTTCAAGTGTTTTATCAAAATTATTTTCCATATAAGATAATAAAGGGTTCTGTTTCTATCCATATTTTTACATTGATTTGACTATGTTGTGATGGAATTATGTTTATGAATTCCTTTATCTTATATGAATGGTTTTATGATGTCATGTTGTTTAAAAATCCCATTTTTATTACATGGGTTATGAAATGATGTATGATTTATGATTTTGTGGCACACATAAGAATGGTATCATTATGAGATGGGTGAGACCTATATCTCCCTCCAATGCATTGGGTAAAGATTTTATATCTCATGAGATAGACAGGGCTGGAACGGTAGGTTATACCGGTTCAGTGAAACAGGACTGAAACGAGGGTTACTCGATTCAGAAAGGGACTTTTTCCACTAAGATAGTCTTGGCAATGAGTCATGACTAACAAGAAATGATTCTCTATGATTATGTGTGAATGCCACAAAGTTTCATGTTTTAAGTTATGATTATTGTGATTACATTTCACTGCCATGATTTATCCCATGTTATGAAATTATGCTCTCTTTTGCAGGTTAAGATTTCCAAAATGTTATGTTCTTATGAATACGATGCGATTGATATTTCTTTTGTTTACCCTTACTGAGCATTTGAGCTCACCCTTTTATGTTTTCTTTTCCCCAGGATATAAAGAAAGGTTTTAGCTAAAAAAAAGGGATGATCTTTATAGGAGATGTTGAAGATCTTTCACCACGATTAGAAGATTACGTTCCGAGTTTCCAAAGACACTAAACTATTACGATCCTTGTGTGGGTGTTTTTGTTATGTACTAAGTATTCCGCAAATGTAATGTAATGTCCATGTACGTCAGACTTCGGGTCTCTACAGTTGGTATCAGAGGAAAGGTTTAGTCAACCTTTGGAAACTAGGATGCGAGAACTTTAGTGAGATCCCTAGAGATATTTCTAAGGTATGTCTAGGGATGTCCCTAAGGTTAAGTATACGTATAGGTTATAGTACTAGAACTACGCTAACGATCATAGAATTAAACCTAATATGTTAGATATTGAAGGTACTCCCCCTTTATTATGTTGTTTTCCCTAGCATGATTTTTGCCTCTCACACTATTCTTTTTGGGTTTTAGACGATGGCTGGAACCCGAAGGAACCGTGTTGATCAATGCAATGGACAATGCAATGATTTCCCTCATGAAAAAACAAATGTTATGGGAGATGGAGTACAAAATATTATTGCTATACTTACACAAGCTATGAATCATTCTGGACTTCCAAATGAGCAGAGAAGGGAACAATATTCTATTGAGTCCTTCATGAGGCAACGTCCACCTTCTTTTAGTGGGACTACCGATCCACTTGTTGCTGAACAATGGATCAGTACCACTGAAAAGATATTTTCAGTTCTTCAATGTTCTGAACATGATAAAGTCATCTTAGCAGTATATCGTTTGGAAGGTGAAGCTGATCAATGGTGGAATCTTATCAAGAATACGAGGCAAAGAGATGAAATTGAGTCCATGGAATGGGACGAGTTCAAGAACTTGTTTTTCAATAACTACTTCCCTCGTATTCTTCGAACAAAGATGGAAAAGGAGTTTCTTGAGCTGAAGCAGAAGGATGATGAATCTGTTGGTATATACGAAGCAAATTTTACAAGACTTGCAAGGTATGCATCTGGCATTATCATCCAACCTGAAAGTAAAGTTGATCGATTTTTCAGTGGCTTAAAACCAAGTCTTCGAAGGGCATTAGCTATAAGAGACTTCAGTAGCTATGAAGAAATTGTGCGTTGTGCTGTCAAGGTAGAAATGGAAGTTGGTGTTACATATCCATCTCATGGTTTTGACAAGAAACGAAAGATGGAATTCAAGGAGAAATCTCAGAATAATGGTGAAAAGAAGATGAATGTTTCCTTATGCACAAAGTGTGGAAAGAAGCATGGTGGAGATTGTCTTAAAGGGACTAGAAAATGCTTTAAGTGTGGAAAAGAAGGTCATCGAGTAGCTGAGTGTCGAAGTAATGGAAAAAGTGATTCTAATGATGTGAATAAAGCAAACAATGCAGAGAACACATCACCAACACTTCAATGCTTCAAGTGCAAGGAAATGGGGCATTATGCTAATAAATGCCCTAATACAAGGGTTAGTGATGATCGACATGAGCAACCGCTTAAGGCAAAGGACAAAGGGAAGTCACATGCGATCACTATTGGCGATGTTGAATATGACAACGATGTGGTGGAATGAATAATTGTTTATGTAATAGGATTCCAAAATAATGTTGTATCATGGAGTATTGGAATATTTATGTATTGGTCTATTGTGGTTTTCAATAATTTTATGGTACCAATAACCATGGAAAGTGATTGAGATATTTTTTGGAAAAAGAATGATATGCTGAAAACGAGAAATTGAAATATTTGACAGTATTCATGAGCTCATGATTGATATAAGGACTAAGTGATATCATGGTTTGAGTATATAGAATTCTGAGGATTTTGGTATGTGGAAAGTGTTAACTTTTAACTGAATTCATGTTTTCACTAAGGTATTCAAGAGAATACATGATTAAGGACTTTGAATGTTTAGAATGTGACCAACAAAACATATCTTATGATATATGGGGATCGACGATGGTGTTAAATCTCTGGTAATTGTTTTCACTATGTTATGAGAGTGGACTGCAGTATTATGGATAAGCCTAAAGATTGGAATGGATTATGTTGGACATAAGTTAGTATTGTTTAAGGATAGAAGTTTTCTCGATATTATTGATGGGATGTTATAGTAATATAGTTTTAGAAAAAGGACAACCTGCAGGATGGGCGACAGCCCATCGCTTCGTACAAGGCTGTGGGAATCGAACCCACAACCGAAGTGCGACTGGCCTTTATCGCCTACCACTGGCCTACAGGAAGTCCCTGTTTAGTAGAAACTAGTTTTATTATATTAAGCAGTATGATATATGAGGTATAAGTCCATTTTAGGAACCATATATGATTAATCTCACTATAGATCGACTTATGTATATAATTTTTGCTAACCTTTTGTTTGAGACAGATGGAATGACCCGTCGTTCTATCACATGATCTGCTAACACTTCACGAATAACAAATTCAACTTCATTTATTTAAGAGATGAAGTGGAAATTGTTCAAGGCACGAACAACAGTGAGATTGTACCAAAATAAAGTAAGTATTTATTCTAATTCAAATTTTCAAATTTAGGGAAATGATCTTGAAAACCAAAAATGTTGTCCTAGTGATCTTATACCTGATGAATCAGATGGTACCTTAGATCGTCACAAATTTATGGATTTGTGATCACTGGATTTTCCATAGCCATGTTCTCTACCACTCTCCATCAGAACATGATGGTTAGATTTCTCTTCCATATCCATATTTTCACCTATGTGGAAACCCAGTGATTGGTTTATTTGGGTAACCGTTACGTTTCATACTTTTGTTTATAAAGATTGGTTTTGGTATTCCTTTTTACGATGTGGGTTTCTATTAAAGAAACTTTCGAATAGTAAACTATTTATAACCCTGACGAATTTTGAGGGAGAAATTCATTTTAAGGGGGGTAGAATGTAACAACCCGAGATTTTATGAAAACTATTCTTTTTAATTTTATTAATGTCTTGTGTTGTATGCTACACCAAAAGGAGCTTGCACAATACGCATCCTTGACTTGCCTTGCATTACACGCAATTGCGACCTTCCTCGATAGCGTGTGTAATACGCAATACCGAGTTTCACTAAACAACGATATGCTATTAAAATATTATTAAAACTAGCCGTTATGAATAGTAAAAACCACTTTTTGAAATTTTATAAATTTTATTTTTCAAAATGGACTTCATTTTTGGACTCAGAATATCGAAATTAGCCTAGGGTGAAATTTTGGTATTTTTCTGAAAACTTTCAATTTTTGATGAATAGTAAAACCACTAAGTGGTAGGTTAAAAACTGAATTTTGCATAAAACTTAATTTTACCGCTTCTGTGAATGGAATTTCAAAAATCCGACAGACACGGTTGATGTCAGTAAGTAAATTGTGGTTCAATGAGATAAAAATAATTTTTTGGTGAATAGTAACTTTTTACCTTTTTTTACCGCGGTTAATAGTAAATAGGGTAACTAAGGGTAAATATGATATTAATATTACCCTAACAAATGTCCTAATTCTATTGGACAAGTGTAATTCGACCAAAAACAAACTTAGGAATAAAATATGACCATTTAGGCCCACTTGGATTAGATTAGGACATTTATTATTAATTTATTTAAAGAAGGGTTAAAATAGTTAAAATCAATGTTTAATAAGTAAATCATTTTTAATATGGGGTTATACATAAGATAAATTCTATTGTAAATATTCATTAGAAAGATAAAAAGATTTCCTACATGATGGTATTTTATTTTTAATTTTTAGACATCAAATAATTTAATATATTTATGACACAAAGATGATGCAGTAATTATCTTATTAATGCAATATTGACATAATTGATAATATAAATACCAAAATAAATGTAATTTAAGACTTTTTATGAATTACACTAATTTTCTAGGTTACTATGCTATATTAGTGTTGATTTAATCAACTTGGTTCGAACATATAATTCTTTTATGACTTTCACAAAAATCATATATCAAATAGTGTCAAAATTGACACAAAATAGTTTTTAAATCAAATATTATATTACTAATTGTTATTTTATTCCTAAAAATCTAAGGTTCAGCCAAATGACTTAGATAAAGATATATATATTAATAATAAACAATTTGGGGTTCGTTTTGCATGTTATAGTAAGTGTATTAACCATATAGTGAAAGAAAACAAAAAGACATGGTAAAAGTTAAATTATTTAACTTAGAGTTAAATCTAATTGATAAGGTTAAAATAATACCCTAAACTTGTCTAAATACTATTGGTTGATAGGATTTTGACCCATCCCCACCTTAGCTTCTAAATAAGACCCTTTTGAGCCATTATAAACCGATTTTGACTTTAATATAAAATAATATTTTGAGATATTCCTAAGGTGCCCCTCTCCTCCCTTATAAAAGGACACCTCCTCCCCCTCCTCCTCACACCAATTTGAGCACTCAAGCTCGGCCAACCTCTGACAAAATCTCTTCTACACTTCGCTAGAAACATCCTAGAGGTTCTGGTCTTCCTCAAAGACCAATTTTAGTTCCCTAAGAGGAGGTCTCCAAAAGGTGCTTCAAAGAAGAGGTAATTACCGTTACCAATTCTTTCATCTTTATTTCTTCTTCCACTTCTTCTTCTTAGGTTGTTTCATTGTGAAGTAATAACATCAGTATCACTCATATACTGATATGTTATTATAAGTATGAAATAACCCTATTTCACCATCTATCCATCCTATGGAAAAAGAAATCACCGCGCGTGCGTACGTACGAAATACCGTCTCCACGCCGTGGTGTAATCTATTTTCCACCACCACCTTACATGGATGGGTATAATGGTGTAAAGAATAACTATAAATTCTTATTACAACATCATATTGATTCTGATATATTGTATAATCTACTCCAATTCAATTCAATATTTATAGAAATGATATCATCGCTCGTGCGTACGTACGGACTACCGTCTCCACGACGCGATGAGATTCATTCTCCACATTAACCATTCATGAATGATTATAAAGCATATATAACAAGTAATAATGAAATATATGAAATAATAATGATACTGGATTTATGTATATTTATATATGTCATCTACTTAATTCCATTCAATTCAATAAGGAAACGAAAATAGCGTTCATGCGTACGTACGGACTACCGTCTCCATGAACGGTGTATTTCATTCCATTATCAATATATAATATATATATATGTATATTCTGAATATATATTATATATAAATCATGTTTTACATTCTGTATATAAGTAATCATGATCCAAGTAATCATATTAATAATTACCAGTTAAAAACACGAACGACAAATAAGACGATTTTACCCAAAATGCTACTTTAACATGAATTTACAAAAGACTGGGTAATATAAAGCCATAAGAGAACCATATATGATATCATAACAATGAATATGATTCTGTAATAAGTCAATAACATTATTTAAATCATTATACAGGAGGTTCGGACACGTACAAAGCAAGTTGGACCTAAGGTAAGGGAAATATCACAATCTCATTTTTATCCGAGATTGTTTATTCGTAAGTATTTATTGGGGTGTATTTTATCATCCACATCCATGTTTCATAGATATGTAATATTATTTATATCCACCTACAATTGTTTAAATCCATATTTACCCTTCGGTGAGTTTTTAGTAAAAGAAATGAAAGGAATCTTTTGTCGTTTTTCGTACGAGGTACTTTTTGACTTTTCCGACAAAAGTACGAAGAATGTTTTTTTTAACTTAAACGGCACGAATGGATTTTTATGGTTTTATAAAGACTTATTTTCATGAAGCTACTACCAAAATATTTCATGACTATTTTTAATAAAATCTCTTTCTTTTAAAATTGCATGATGTTTTGTGAAAAGAAATTGATTTTGAAGAAGAAAGGATATTTTCCTCAAGAATTCATTTCAAGTGTTTTATCAAAATTATTTTCCATCTAAGATAATAAAGGGTTCGGTTTCTATCCATATTTTTACATTGATTTGACTATGTTGTGATGGAATTATGTTTATGAATTCCTTTATCTTATATGAATGGTTTTATGATGTCATGTTGTTTAAAAATCCCATTTTTATTACATGGGTTATGAAATGATGTATGATTTATGATTTTGTGGCACACATAAGAATGGTATCATTATGAGATGGGTGGGACCTATATCTCCCTCCAATGCATTGGGTAAAGATTTTATATCTCATGAGATAGACAGGGCTGGAACGGTAGGTTATACCGGTTCAGTGAAACAGGACTGAAACGAGGGTTACTCGATTCAGAAAGGGACTTTGTCCACGAAGATAGTCTTGGAAATGAGTCATGACTAACAAGAAATGATTCTCTATGATTATGTGTGAATTCCACAAAGTTTCATGTTTTAAGTTATGATTATTGTGATTACATTTCACTGCCATGATTTATCCCATGTTATGAAATTATGCTCTCTTTTGCAGGTTAAGATTTCCAAAATGTTATGTTCTTATGAATACGATGTGATTGATATTTCTTTTGTTTACCCTTACTGAGAATTTGAGCTCACCCTTTTATGTTTTCTTTTCCCCAGGATATAAAGAAAGGTTTTATCTAAAAAAAAGGGATGATCTTTATAGGAGATGTTGAAGATCTTTCACCACGATTAGAAGATTACGTTCCGAGTTTCCAAAGACACAAAACTATTACGATCCTTGTGTGTGTGTTTTTGTTATGTACTAAGTATTCCGAAAATGTAATGTAATGTCCATGTACGTCAGGCTTCGGGTCTCTACAATTATTTTCTATTCTATATCAACCAATAAATATAGGTTCATGAGCTTAGCCCCTTCGGCCTGATGTACATTAAGTACACCAAATAACACATGCTATACCGACTGGGTATGTACAATGTTATATAGTCCATAAAAAAGTAAACTAGATTCCCCATGTACAGATTGTATACTAACATTTCCAAAAGTATATAAAAGGAATAACTCTGATGTGACACTAAATATCTACATAGTTTTTCCCAAAATTAAATTAACATTTTCCTATCAATATGTTCACTACACATATATAAATTATGAACCATTCATAGGGAACTTTACATTGTCCAAATCATGAATCATGAGGTCTACATGAGAATTGGGTTTCCCATGGAAGGTCTAAATATAAACTCAGTAGGCCACCACTAATAGATCCCTTTGATAATATCAACACATATATAGCTGTATGAAAACTACAACGCAATATAATAAAAAAGATAACAAACTATAGAGACTCATAATTTTCATACATAAATATTACATCATTTTAGGTGAATATTTATTATATTAAAAAATAATTTACTATATCAAACAATATTGGTTTAGTGTCTTAGGAATCATGGACACTTAAAAAATTATTTCGTAAAATATCTATATCATTTCTGATTAAATTCCTCCCATATATTAGCATTCTTAGTCATATCACACTGAAACATAAGAGATATAAATCAATGTTCACATGTGAGAATATTTTTATTATAAGAGTATTATAACATGATCAATCATACCTAATCAGTCATAGATCTTTAATCATAAAACATGGCGTAAGGTTTTTTAATACACATGACATAATATATAAGAGGTAGGAATCGTCAATAATCATTAATGTTCCATGAAAATAAATAATAAGAATAAAAATAAAAATTTGTAAATAAAATAAAAATATAAAATCATTTCCTTGAACATGGATCACTTCTAAGACTATCATAGTGGATTGGGTTCACTCCCCAGTCCATCATTTACTTAGTCTAGTTTCAAAACCAAGACTATCTTTTTTTTAAATATCCCTTACTAAAATGGGTTCAAACCATTTTATAGTCATTATTATATCATGAGATATCCTTGTTTACCAAATGAATTGGTGGAATAAGTAATTATAGTCCCACCCATCACATAATGAAAACCCCATATATGTATTCCAAAAGATCCTAATACATTCATCATAACATAAAATCATAATCGATGGAAAGGTTATGTGTTTCATAAAAACGTAATCATGATAATTATAATCCATATAATGAAATAATATAGATAGTAACATTGCATAATATCTATAGTAAATAATATTATATATCAAAGGATTTTTCATAGATTAAAATAACTTTGAAATATCCTGACAACATTTCTTGAAGAAAATACCGCTTTCTTTCTAAAATAAATTAATTATAATATAATTTTTTTTATAATTTTAAGGAAAACACATTCCCTGAAAATAACCATGTAATATTATAAAATAATATTCATGGAATTGAGTGTTAATGTCAGTGTGGAAATTTATTCATGTGGTGGACATTAAAACAAAAATTCCTTTTACATTTTCGATAAAAAGTCAGAAGGACCTTGTTCAAAAAGTGAAAAAATATTATTTTAAATAATTTTCATAGAAATTTGGTCATGGGTAAAAATTAATTCAATAATTATTTGGTTAATATTAAAAATATACTTGAAATTATTTTAAATAAAATACGAGTATGGAATAAAATATTCTCGATCGAAGTGAAAATCATGGACGATTTCCTTAAAAACGCTCCTTCGGTCTCTTGAATATAAAAATGGGAGAAAAATAAAATAAAAAAAATGAAATATATAGAAATTAATGGGGGATAATGAAATAAATAATACTTTTTATAGATAAATATTATAATTCCATCATAAAAAAATTTAATCAGAAACATTCCCGGTAAAAATCAGACTATAATATAAAACCCGTATCACATGTCCATCATTCTTAATATGTTCTATAACCTCATGTATAATAAATTTAAATTTACTATAATTAATTAATATAACCATAAAAATTACTCTTATACCATTAGTGGTTTAATTATAATATCTTATCACCCATTCATTAATAATCTTCCATTATCATCATCATTTAAGGTGTTGTCTACTTCTTTTTTCATTTATATTTTGGTTCAACAGTTATGGTCCTTGTAATTTGATAAAGATATTTTCAATTAATAAACTTTAATATGGATATAAATATCATATGTTTTAATTATATACATATTTAAAATCATTCTAATAAATTAGTGATTAAAAATTAATTACATCACAACATGGAGACGGTAGTCCTTATGTACGATCAAGTCCCATTTACATTTTTTGATGAATGGAAAGAAAGAAATGAAATTATTAATTAATTTTCATAAATAATTATTACAAAAAAATTCATATATAAAAAATTAAACAAATATTAATAACCAACAGTGGAATATGGTGTTGGAAAATGAGTCACATCACTATGTGGATATTGTAGTCCATGTGTACGCACAAGAGATACTTTAACCTCCCACTATATTGATAAGAGTTGGTAAATTTTTTTTCCATCATCATAATAATAGTATATAAAATATTTAAAAATTTATTCATCAATTTTTTATAGATACCAAAATTTTAGAGAAAGTATTAAAAGAAATAAAATTGAAAGAGCGTTAACTCTACTTGGAGAGACCTCCTTTGGATAATTACTTAAGACATTAATGATTGGTATAATGAGAAGAAATGGAGATCATGGATTAAGGGAAGGATTATATGAAGGTATTGGAGTATTTATTTTATAAACTAGATGGTTTAAATAGTATAAATAGGGGAGAATAAGATGTTCCCTTTTATAAGTGAGGGTAGAGACACACATGGAATTTCTTAAAAGATTTCAATGATTTATGGCCACTTTCAATGGAAAGTGGATCTAAATGGTCATTTATTTTATGTTAGTATATAGAAAGGTTGAAATATCATAAAAAATAATTTTATTGGTTTTTCGGGAAATCCTACCCTTATATAATGGTTTTCCCCCAGTAATCAATTTTTAACCATAACTGTGTTGATACAATTTAATTATATTTACTATTCACAATTACCAAAAATTATGATGATAATATTAAGTAAAATTATTTATTATGATTAAAAATATTGAATCCATTTTACTACAATCTATTTCTATAAATAGAAGTCTTTAATTTTATTTCAGCATGTAAATTTCAATAAACACACATTTTCAAAAAATAAAATTTTAAGCATAAAACTTAATTTACATCAACTAATTTTTTTGTAAAAAAAAATTAAAAAGAATATTAAAGTTTTATATTGAATAAATAATATTTTTTTTATTAAAACAATTAATCTATATATATTAAATTATTTTATTAGGATAAAAACACATTTCAGTCTTAAAAATTGGTTTTTTAGAAAGATGTGTCTTTAAGACAAAAAATTAACTTATATAAAAATCAAGAATAATGATGATTCTTATGAAATTAATTATATTATTTATAATTAAATAATTATTAGGTTAATTTAAGATCAAATTAAAAAAATAATGATCAATTTACTTGAAAATAAATAATTTCTTTATAAAAATTGGTATTTTCACTATTCACTAAAAAGTAAATCTTTTTAGAAAAATAAAAAATATTAACAATAAGATAATTTCAACATAATGATTTTGAATTTCATATTAATTTCCTAAAATAAAATATATAAAAAAATGATAATTTTGTTATAAATTTCTGATGAGAAACTACAACGAAAACCATTTTTGAACCATAAAATGACATTACTGAGAATAGAGTACTTATTTATTAAGAATTAATAAAAAAATATAAATATTTTCCGAAAATTGGTTATTTCTATTAATATCTTCCAATTTACATAGGTATATTATGTCCTAATATATTTCTTTTAATAACTTCATCCCAGTAAGTTAGTGTTCTACACTTCTTTATATAGAGGGATTAATAAGGAGCTTTGTTAATACTCTAGTAATAGATATTATTGTAAGAAAACATAAACAGAGGAAAGTGTTGATCCCAACCACCATTGAAATTTAGAGAACATAATATAAACATATCCTCCAAGGTATTAATATACTCTTAGACTGAAAATCTATATGAGGATGATAAACAGTATGTAAATGTAGCTCTGTATCTAAATCTTACAGAAGACTTATCTGCCTCTTTTTGGTAATCCTATAATCTCGATCTGCTAAAATAAATTGGTATAACCTAATAAAACATACCACTTATTCAATATATATCTCAGTATGTTGAACAAGAGATAAATATTCTCTAATATCTATTTAGTGTACAGAATTCAAATGGTGATCAACTACAATAGAAATAATATTATGTTATTTAGATGTTTTCTAGAGTTTGATAATGAAATAAAAGGTGGTGTTTTACCATATATATTTTGGTATTGGTATTTATTGAAATATCCCTATAAAATACCTTTTATCAGTCATAACTTCTTTACATACTTAGTAATAAGATACATACTATGAAATATCCCTCTTCATGTTGTCACACGAGAAATAATCTTTCAGAGACCTATATATTTTTCAATCTTCTCGGATGAATAGAAAATGATTTTCTATGATCTTTTTCCAAAAATATATTCTTACATTATATTATTTATGTTACACCTACTTGGTTCAAAAATCATATTATTCCATCAAAACCAAGTATATTAGTAGGAATATTTCCCACATTCTTTTAAAGTTATACATCTTCCTTTTGTGACTCTTTAGTTTTTACATGGATTGATGGTTTAACACTTATTTGATGAAGACATGATTTCTCCCCTTAATTCAATATTTCATGGTCTATAATTTGAATATATATATATATATATATATATATGTATATATGTATATATATTGGATCTTTTGTAATTATCATCATAGATAAGCCAGTATGCAGCTTTTGATTGAAATCATCACCCACGGTTTCTTTTCTTTCATTGGATGACAATGTATTTAGAGGTCATAATCATTAATCAACTCCAAATATATTCTTTGGTGAATATTAAAATATTTTTCGGTGAATATATAATTTAAAATTTTATTATCAGTATATATGTCACACCTTTATTTGTAATGATAATACCTCTATATTATTAATTCAAGTATTACCATTGAAAAAAATACAAATAACAAGTTGGGTAATTTTTCTCATTCAACATCAATTTGTGTGATCTATAAGATATCACGTATAATTAAGTATGAGAACACATCCCAAAACATTATTTTATACATCACTATAAATCACAAACCTTTCTCCAATATGGGGTAGTTTGACCATAAGTGCACTAACAAACCCTATCTCCAATTCATTGGAATTTTATTTACATTCATAAGTGCAAAGGAACAGAACTCCCCTATGAGTCAACAAGGTGAGTGGATTAGATATTAATGATAAATCCTTCAAAAATCATTAATAATATCTACATAATCCATGAAAAATACATATTTTATTCAGATTTATTAGTCTATGGAAATGTTTAATAACATTCAACTTCGATAAATCCACTGATATACCATTACATGAGATTATATGGACCCAAAATGAAATATTCTATTTCCAAATTTCACACTTGTTAAATTTTTAATATAAATTATCCTTCCATATTTTTATTAGTATAATACAAGAGTGATCTCCATGATATTAAATTATATTAGAATATATAAAAATATCCTCGATAAATAAGATCAAAAATTGGTCATGGTAATCTCTAAAAAAATTATTCATTAAATATATAAAGATAGTTGTGGAATTTGTAAGACCAAATGGAATCACTTAAAATTAATAGGGTCCATACCTCAAATGGATCACTATCTTGGGTATGTATTAACCTTTCATCCTTGAATGATATTATTCAGATCAAAAATCAATCATAAAATAATATTGAGCTCCTCAAAGGTGATAAAATAAATCATCAATAAGGAAAAGTGATAAAATTCTTGATCAAGATATTATTAAGTTCATATAATCAATGCGGATCCACATTGATATGTATTTATTGTTAAAAAAATTACATGTGTTCCCCCAGGAGACACATTTTTTTGAATAAATCTCTTATCAATATTCTCCTCGATTTTCTTCATTAATTTCTATAAATCAATAATAAAAATTATATATAGTGTATTTGAAATATTTATATCACCATATATGAGTTTCATTAAAAACCTAACATCAATATTTAGTGGAAGACTAAGAAACTCTTATATAAAGACATCAAAAAACTCCCATATATTGGTTATATCATTAATTTTTATTTTATCCCCAACCATACGAGAAAAATAAAAACATTGAATCGAAATAAAACCCATGAAATGGATTAAATTTTCTTTATAAATTCACCTTTATCCTTTCATTGATTGAAAATAATTGGTTGGTTTGGAATATCAAATGTGAATTACCATCCCCAAAAATGGAATGGGATTTATAGAAATAATGTAAATTTATGACTAAAATCAAAGTAAATTCTACTAGTAGAATAATATCAATATTTACAGGAAGAAAATTCCCACAAACATAAATTTTGGATGTCTCATAGAAAAAATATTTGATCATCATACTAGTAATAGTCTTACCACTATTTAAACATATATTCATTTAGGGGGTAATGTGACACCCTTATAAATTTTTTAATATATAAAATAATGGGTATATCCATAATCAAATAATACATTATTAGATCTATATTGTACGATATGTTCACCTTTCACCACTACATAATCACACCCCACATCGACAATAGTAAGCACACAAGATTTCCCTTTATCACTAGGCTAAAGAGGTTGATGACATCGTTCATCATAATAAACCCTCATATTTGAGAACTAGTTATCATAATTCACAAAATCTATGAAATTGTAACATTATAGTGTGGGTGGTTCATTCTACATATATTTTTCCCTTTTTATATAATTATCTAACTTCTTCCCATTGCATTGACATTCGATTGTATGATGGACTTCCTTTCTACAATTAAAATATTTACCAATCACCTTAAGAAAATTTCATCCAAATTTTTTATACACTACTAGAATAAAGAAAAACTAATCTTCTTCCCTCTATCATTTTTGTTATTATAATTTCCAATGAATTATGTTTTCTTTTTTTATAAAAATATTTATAATAATGGATAACACCAATATCCCTTTCCACCTTGATAGGAAAGTGAATGATTTTTCATTGACACAGAATTATCTCATGGATAACTCCCTTATGAGAGTAGGTTTTAAGACATTGAATAATCAGTTAATCATACTTTATCAGTTCAATAATAGTTCAAGAAGAAAACCTTTCAAGTATTGTAAAATTATCCCCATAGGTACTAAATGCCACATCATCCTTCTTCTTAAGCTCAATTATTTCATTCTCCATCTTCATATAAAGCGTATAAGGAAATTACTTCTTTTAAAATATTCTCCTAAACTCATCGCACTCCATGGATTCAATTTCTTCCCTTTGCCTCAAAATCTTAATAAGATTCCACCATTTATCTTCTTCACCATCAAAATGATAAACAATTACTATAACCAATTCATGTTATCATCAATATAGAATGTAAAATATCTTTTCAATGGTATTGATCCATTACTCAATATGTAATGGATTGGTGGACCCACTAAAAGAAGGTCTGCATTTCTTTATGAAGGAATAAATAATATATTGTTAATTCCTTTTTTTATTTGGATGTTGAACATGATTCATGTCTTTAAAAGTTATATAATCAAAACAACATGTTTTTTAAATCTATATCCCATAACATTATGTTACTCAAGGTAATAATAATTACATTTTATAACACATTATTCATTAAAGATATTCATTTAGGTTCTGTCCCTTAACTGTAACAAAAAATAATAGTATGAGAAATAATAATTTTAGTGTGAAGTAATGTAATAATGAAAATCATTTATAGGATGTCTAAATCATGAAACCATATTTTCAATCTACAACACCTTATGTTTTACCTAGGTTATCCATGGTCATTATCTATCAAAATAATTCATAATGGATCTTAAAAATGTGTTAATTAAATTAAACATATCCCCAAGAAGTTCCAAACTAGGTTCATAGTAAGGGCTCATTCCTCATGCAATATAATTATGGTTGAGATATACTTAACAACCAACTCTCTCTGAGGTTACCCCTAGATGCATCTGTGTCCAATCCACTCCCAATTGGATAATCTAGACAGGAATAGATTTTATTGGGGAAACCATAATCCTTTATTAACTATAACTTAAAATGTTATCTTATACATATGACTTCTATAAGGTTTCTCACTAATGTTTCCTCATACTAGTTTCCAAATGTTATTAAATATTTTCCCTAATACCGACTATAGTGACCGATAGTTTCATACATAAATATTACATAATTTTAGATGAGTATTAAATAAATTTCACAATAATACATGACTAAGGACTATAAAGGTTTAATGTATTCAGATTCTTGAATACATAGAAAATAGGTACAAAAAAGATCTTCATCATTTAAAATTAATTTCCTTAGAAATAACAACTTTTTACACATATAATACATTAAACATTTATTCATAAACTAGGGAATTGAAACACGAGAAATGGTGTGCTTTGATCCTTTGTAAGGGTAAATGTATGGGATATCAATCAATGATAAAAAGTGAACATATCATAAGCATAAGGGTATGAAAAACTGATTAATACTTACAACAATCACATGCAATTAGTCAAAGTTTGTTAATTATAAAACATTATGTAAGGTTTTTTCAACCAAATTACATAATATATAAGAGTATATAATAGTCATTAATCAATAATGATCCATGAAATCATATCCTAAATATAAAAGATACATTTTTTAATGAATATAAGCATATAAAATCATTTTATTAGTTGTGTACTACTTCTAATAATATCACTCTAGACTGGGCTCACTCTTAATTCCACCATTTACTTAATAAATGTTTACTCCCAAGACGATCTTATTAGATAAAGTCCCTTACCAAACTGGTCTCACTCATAATTATAGTCCATATTCTCTCATGAGATGTACTTCATTACCCAATTCATTATAGGGTTATATAATTTCGAAATCACCCATCATATAATGAAAACCATACACAGGTGTGCTATAATATCACAACAAATTCATCATATCATCAAATCCTATCCTAAGGAAAGGATATTGGTTCCATAAACATTTTATTTTCATAATAATAAACTGTCTGGAGAAAGAATGAATATGTTAAAATAATACCATATCCCTAATAAATAAATAGAACTATCAAAGGATTTTATTAAAGGTAAAAATACTTTTAAAAGATAACTAAAACATTTCTTGAGGAAAAAACATGTTTTATTTGAAATCACTTATTTAGATTCTAAAAATTTTATAATTTTTTTGAAATTTTTTATATTTTAAAAGAAACAAGGAAAATTATAATTTTATATTCAAATAAAATATCATTAATAATGGTGAAAAATTCTATCATGCAGTGTACATTAAAACAAAATTAATTTCACATTGTTGGTAAAAAGTCAAAAAAACATTTTTTAGAAAATGGGAAGTATATTACATTGAAATATTTTAATATAAATTAAAAAATGGGTAACAATGACCTTAATAAGTCATTGGATAATAGTAAAATTGTTTTTTAAAACATTATGAAGATAATATGGATGTGGAAGAAGTGGTTCATGACCGAAGAAAAAAAATGGTCAATTTTTATTAAAACATTATTTTAGTCACATTATTACATAAAGATATAAAATGAAAGTAAGACATGAAATATATATAAATAAAAATATTATAATTAATTACATATTATTTAAGAGAGATATATCATATAATTTCATCAATAAAAAATTCAATCATAGACAATCCTGGTAAAAATGAGATTGTAACATAAAACCCATACCTCAAGTCTGTTTCAATTTGTAAGCACTATTAAATAATGTATATTAAATTTATATTTATTGTAATTATATACTGGAAACATTATAATATATATAATACCATAAATTTTTTACTTATGACATATTATCAGTATTTTTTTAACAATATTTCATTAGCATCATCATTCTGGGTGTTGAGAGCTTCAATTTCCATATATGTTTCAGTTCGGCGGTTACAATCCTTTCAATTTGATCCTGGTTCATTCATCCCAATAATTATATCCATGATATAAATATATTATTAATTCATTATTTACATAATTATAACCATTCTTATAAGGCGGTGATGAAGAATAAATAACATTACTATTTGGAGATGGTAGCCCAAAATTACGTGTGCATGACATTTCCATATTTTTTATAGATTGAATGAAGAAATGGTAAATAGTAATTCATATTTACAGAATAAATTTTATAACATTAATATCATATATAAAAATTAATTCTATCATAATAACCTATCACAAAATATTGTGGTGGATAATAAGATGTATCGCTATGTGGATGCATGAGTCCACACATACACATGAGCGATATTTTCATCTCACATTGGATTGAGAAGAGGGGGTCAATGGTTTTTTCCTAATCATAATAAAATATAAATATTAAGATGATATTTGAGTCATCATTATTTTATTTATACCACATGTTTATATGATGTAGAATAGGTAATAAAATTGAAAGAGCTTTGTTCAAATCTAAACATGTTCTTTGGGAGACATCCTTTGGCTTACTCTTTAAGCCTTGAAAGATTAATATTTAGAGAATAAAAGAATATATAAATACATTTATGGATTCTAGGATGTATTTTAGTAGGTATTATCTATTATAGAAGTCTCAAATGGTCTGAAAATGAAAAAATAAGAGGTTTCTTTTTATTAGTGTGGGGACGGACACACATAAAATTTCATAAAAGATTTCAATGATTTAGGGATCATTTCATTATAAGGTGGAACCAAATGGATATGTATTCAATGATAGGATAAGATAATGATTAAAAGCATTAAAAATATATGAATTTTAAAGTATTGGATAAAAATTCAACCATCATCTCATGGTTTAACACCTTAATAAAACCATTTTAACCTAAAATGCGGTAAATATTTCTATTTTTAATATTCACTCTGAAAAAAATTATGTTTAACCTATTTAATTGTAACGCCCGACCCTAGTTACCTAGAGTTAGTTCATTATTACATAACATTGGCATGATCATAGTGATCAAATCCCAAAAGACTGATCAGTTTAGTAGCCTTGGAAGTACTAGATACATACATAAGTTTTACATTACATCATGAAATAAAAACAACAACTACATGTTGTACCTATTAACCACATTCATATCCCTTAGCCTATCCCTACAGGTTAACCAGAAAATACTTCTTCATATCCTGGAAAAAATAAAACATAGAAATGGGTGAGCTCATATGCTCAGTAAGGATAATAGTAAAGCAAAAACTTTCATAAATAAACATAAACATTTAAGGCAATGTATAAAACTAAAACAAAAGCCTTTAAAACATAACATTCAGAATAATATGGAAAAGATAAATCAAATAATTCCATTTACTTATTCACATGGATATTCTACTAGTTGAATAATCACATGTAATATCAATAACTAATTTCATAATGAAGGAATGCATAATGGCGGACATCATAACCACATAGTCAAGGCCTCATGCCAAGATGAAAAATAATATTTTGTGAAGGCCTTGTTCGAAGACACTAGTTTGTCTCATGAGACCTACTGAGGTATCTAGGAGCTATATCAGGCTCCACCCATCACTTACTAAGTCCAATTCATTCCTCATATGAAATAGTTAAAACATAACATAAACATTCGTATTAAAACTAGCATACGAAATGTTAATACATTAACCATAAACCATGAATGGTATAAAAATAACACATCCATAGTCAAACATATCACAAAACCTTCAATAAAATATGGAATATTTGTATCATAATAAATAAACTTTAAACAAGTATAAAATCCATCAAAGGATATTGACATTGATGAAATCAATATTAACTGAGAGAAATATCTCTTTCTGTTTTGAAATCATTTAAAAGTAATGTAATTATAAAAAAAATCATTTATTTTGAAAATATTATTATAATATTTTAAGGGAATATTCAATGGTGTTATAATGGCGGAGAATAATTGGACTCGCTGTATAAGTTAAAAAAACATTCTTACCTTAATTTGTTGAAAAGGTCATAAATTACCTTATTTGGAAAACGATGGAAATATTCCTTTCAAACCATTTTATAAAAAGTAAAACAAGGGTATAAATGAATTTAAACCACAATCTTGTAAATAGTAAAAATGTTTTGAAATAAATTTTTAAGAAACATGTATGTGGATGATAAAGAGGTCCCTGTAGTCACTTACGTAAAAACAACATCGGATAATAAAGAGATTGTGAAATTAACCCTTACCTTGTAATTTTCCTTGGTCAAGGGTATGTTAACCTCCTATATAATAGTTAAATAATTGTTATTAAATTATATTAGAACCAAATGCATAAATATGATATCATATATGATCTTCTAATATTTATTTGTTAATAAATTTTTAGTAGTATCATTGTTTCGGGTGTTAACTGATTCGTTTTACTTTATATGTTTTGTTACGTAAGTCATGTTTGTTATAGATAAGATGTATTTTATTCATATCTAGAACTATATAATGTTCTTAAATATTATTTTTAATAGTCAAATGAAAATTATTCTTGAATGGTTATGATGGGGAATGAATCTCATTGCGTTCGTGGAGACGATAATCCATACGTACGCACGAACGCTACTTCCATTTCATTTTTTTTTATTTTAAAAGGAAAGAAGAACAAATGATAAATAGGCATATTACGATTCTAGTATAATATAATATTTTATAAATGTTACGTATTTTCATTAACACCATCCTTTATACGTTACATGTATGGTATGAACGAGTCATATCACATTCAGGGCGAGGTAGTCCGCACTTCCCCAAATAAAATCATCGTATATATAAAACATGAAAAGAATAAAGGTTTTCTATAAAAGAGAATTAAATAAGATAATAGATGAAATAAATATCATAAATATAATATATAATTATAGTCCCATCATAATGGCCACCATAAGAGGTGGTAGTAGAAGATTGAACAATCATCGTTTTGCGGGGTAGTAGTTCTCCGTCCACAGAAACATTGTGTTCTATACCAATTTATTGGAGGTGTGTGTAAGTTTAGTTCAAATACTTCTCATAAAAAAACCTAGTATATTGAAGATACTGGTGTTATTATAAAATAAAGGAATAAAGAGAGTTTAGGGGTTGGATAAGTAAAATAAAATAAAATAACTTAAGAGGAGATGCTACCTTTAAATTGGGTAACTCCCTTTGGTTTGAACCAAAAGGATTCCTAGAAGTGACTTCTACCTAAGGTAAGGCTTATAAGAAGAGGAGATAGATGTATGGAGCTTAATTCAGTAGAGGTTGGACCAGACAAAGGGCTTGAGAGGTGTGGGAAATGGGATAGAGGTGGGGGTTTTTATAGGGGTGGGACTCTTTAGGAATGTTTGAAAATATTATTTTATTATATAATGATATTCGATTTATAAAGGTCCAAAACTCATTATAGTCGAAGATAAGACGACCTATATTCTAAATAAAATCATCCAATATGAATTGGATAGGTTTTGGATATTATTTTAATTTTTATAATCTCATTTATTTAAATCATTCTTTAACGAGGTAAGCATTGCATCATTATTGTGTCATAAATAATTTTATTTATATGATGTCTAAAAATTATAAAAAAATTGATGTAGAAAATCATTATAGATTTCAAATAAATATTTATAGTAAAAAATATAGCTTATAAAACCTATTGTAAATATTTTTTTACTAAAAGATATATGTTTATGTCATTTTTGTCTTTACTTTAAATTAATTAATATAAAGTGACATTATCACTCTCAATTGGCTCCATATGGTACCAAAATCGACCCAAAGATGCCCATGGTCGTACATGTATTAAACAATATAAATAAGACACATGTTAGGATAATTTAATAATATTATAATAATATTTGTTTACCCTTATTTACCAGATTTACCCTTTAAGCATGGTAAATAAAATATTTACTGATGTAAATATTCATAATGTCTAAAAATAAAAGTTACCTATTTAAATAATTTGGACCTCTTGATTCCAAATATGGAATCCATTTTTCAAAATTCAAAACACAGAAGTGGCAGAAATTAATTTAAAATTAATTCCCACTGTCAAAACAAAAAACGTGTTTTTAAGAAATATTAACTATCAAAAGATTGACACTTGTTTATGTCCATTTTAAATGTAAAATTACATCCAATGACATAATTATATTAAATGATAAAAATATAATCTAATGATACTTTAAAACCACACAAATTTATAATTTACCACTATAAATTATTTCAGTTAAACAAGTTGTTTTTAATTTAAATTTAGTATTTTTCACTATTCATCAAAAATTTACATTTTTCAGAAAAGTACCAAAAAAATCACTCTAAGATAATTTTGATATTTTGAATCCAAAAATGAGGTCCATTTTGAAAAATAAAATTTATAAAATTTCAAAAAGTGGGTATTACTATTCATAACGATTAGTTTGATTGGTTGTGGTGTGTTAGAATCTCGAAGTGGCGTAAAACGCAATATATTGCATTATTCAAAGGGAAACGTACTGTGGAATCTTGGGGTGTTACATTCTTTCCTCCTTCAAATAATTTTTTCCTTGAAATTTCTAGAATACTACTACATAAAAATATTGGGGTGGTTCTTCATCATAAGTTCCTCATGTTCCCATGTTGCCTCTTCCATATTATGATTTCTCCATAGAACTCTCAACAGACGAGTACTCCGGTTTCTCAACAATTGTTCTCTGGTATCAAAAATTATGATACGCTCTTCGCAATAAGACAGATCAGTTTCTAGTTTTATTTCTTCATAGGTGAGTACATGCATTGGGTCAAGCATGTATTTTCTCAATAGTGATACTTGGAACACATCATGAACTTTGGAGAGACTTGGCGGTATTTCCAAACGATAAGATACAACTCCAATTCGTTCCAAATTTCGAAAGGTATGATGTACCTGGGACTTAATTTTTCTTTCTTACTGAATCATATAACACCCTTACATGAATATACCTTCAAGAAAATATGATCTCCTTCTTTAAATTCCAAATCATTCCTTCCATTATTGGCATAACTCTTTTGCCTGCTTTGAGCTGCTTTGATTTGGGTTTGGATAACCTTCACCTTTTCCATTGTTTCCTCAATTAGTTTTGGGCCTATGAGTTTTCTTTCACCAACATCATCCCTAAAAATTGGTGTGCGACATCTCTTTCCATATAACACTTCATATGGTGCCATCTGAACACTTGAATAGAACTATTGTTATAGAAAAATTATACAAGAGGTAAATATTGATACCACATACCTTGAAAGTCAAGTGAGAAAGATCTGAATATGTATTCTAATGTTTGAATAGTCTATTCTGATTGTCCATTAGTTTGATGGTGGTAGGAAGTGCTCAAACAAAGTTCAGTATCCAAGGCCTACTGAAGAATTTTCCAGAATCTTGATGTAAAATGGGGATCACGATCCGAGACAATTGATAGGGGTACTCCATGAAGTCTTACAACTTCATTAATATATATTTTTTCCAGATGTTCAAGTGGTAACTCTTCTCTTATAGAAAGAAAATTAGCTAACTTGGTAAGAAAATAAACAATGACCCATATTGCATCATTCCTACTAGGAGTCTTTGGTAGCTCATTGAATAAGTCTATTGTAATATCATCCCATTTCCACTCAAGTATGGTAAGAGGTTTCATGAATCCTCTAGGATGTTTTCTTCCAACATTCACTTATTAAAAAACCATACATCTTTGCACATAATTAGAAATCTCTCTCTTCATGTTTTCCTACAAAAAATGTGCCTTCAAATCTCTATACACCTTAGTGCTACCAGGGTATATAGAGAAATTAGAGCTATGAGCATCATCCAACAATTCCCCTTTTAGATCTGGTATGTCAGGAACACAAAGTCTCTTCCCAAATTTCAAAAATCCCATCTTCATATACGAAGTCGATTAATCTCCCATCATTTACAGCTTTAATATTCTTTTGAAACTCCTCATCATCAGTCTGAGAAATTTTTATCCTTTCTAATAAATATGTTTTAGCAACAATTTGAAAAAGTATTGTTGTTTCACCTTCCTTGATTATTCCAATATCCATATTTACTAGATCCATGAACATAGGATCACTTTTAACTCTCATCTTGTTAAAAACTCCATGATCCTTTCTGCTCAAAGCATCTTCCACCTTATTTGCCTTCCCCGAGTGGTAGTGTATGGTGAAATCATTATCCTTGAATAGTTCGGTCCATCTCCTTTGCCTCATGTTGAGTTCTTTTTGTGATAAAATATATTTCAAACTCTTATGATCAATATAAATCTCCCATTGTTCACCATAGAGATAGTGTCTCCATATATTTAGAGGAAGGATTACAACTACTAACACAAGATCATTAGTGGGATAGTTTTGTTCATGAATTTTTAGCTGTCGTGATGCATAGGAAATAAACCTATCATTCTGTATAAGGACACAACCAAGTCCTTTCTTTGAAGCATCACTATAAATAACAAACCCATCATTCCCTAATGGTAGATTCAATATATGTGCATCGACTAATCTTCTCCTTGGTTCTTCAAAACATTCTTCACACTCTTTTTGCCAAACAAATTTAACCACTTTACCTGTGATCTTGGTTAATGGGTTAGCCAATTTGGAAATTTTTTGGATGAAACACTGATAATAACCAATTAAAAAAATAAAACTGTGTACCTTAGTTATACTTTTTGGTGCTAGCCATTCTTGGATTGGATTGGTCTTTGAAGGATCTATAGAGATTCCATCCTTAGAGACAATATTTACAATAAATGAAATCTCTTAAAGCTAGAATTTACACTTTCGGAACATCCCATATAATTTATTTCTTCTAAGAGTCTTTAGAATAGTGTGCAAGTGATTTTCATGATCTTTGTAGCTTTTGGAGTATACCAAGATATAATCAATAAATACCAATACAAAGTCATAATGATATTCCTTGAAAACTCTGTTCATTAGATCCATGAAGATAGAGGGTGCATTAGTCAGTCCAAAAGGCATTACTGTAAACTCGTAATGCCCGTACCTGGTTCAAAATGCTGTCTTTGGAATGTCTTCCTTCATCACACACAACTGATGATATCCAGATCGAAGGTGAATCTTTGAAAAATATTGAGATCCATGAATTTGATCAAATAAATAATCAATGTGAGGTAGGAGATACTTGTTCTTTATTGTTATAGCATTGATCATCCTGTAGTCAATGCACAACCTCATAGATCCATCTTTCTTCTTAACAAAAAGAACAGGGGATCTCCATGGAGAAAACTAGGGAGAATAAATCCTTTATTAATCAACTCTAGTAATTTATATAGCTCCACTAATTCTACAATGGCCATTCTATAAGGGGTCTTCGATATGGGCCTTGAACCAGGAATTAAATCATAAGAAAACTCAATTTCTCGTTCTAGAGGATATCCAAGTAAATCCTCTGGAAATACATCAACATATTCTTGTACAATAGGCAAATACTCTATTTCAACATTACTTTTCCTCACCCATAGTTATTTCACTATCTTCCTCCCCAATAATTTAATTTAGTAGAGCTACAGGGGGTGGATCTAGATAAGAATTAGATGGTGACATTTTTGCTCTAAAGATATGGAATTCCTTATCATCATAAAAAAATTTAACCTCCTTCTTCTTACAATAAATTTTCACATCATGGTCTGAAAGCCAATCCATACTGAGGAGTATATAAAATTCAATCATGGGTATGACAATGAGATTAGCGGATAAAAAACATTTATATGCCCTAATGAAGGCTGATTCATAAAACTTTATAGGAATGATACTTCCCTTAGGTGTTTTGACTGATAACTCCCTTGTTAAATCAAATTGTAAATATCTAATTTTCTTAGCAAACTCGAAAGATATGAAAGAATGCGATGATATAGAATCAAATAAATCATTGGATAAACTTGAGGAAACCATTAAATTACCCGCCACCACATCTTTTGGAGCTTCAACCTCAGCAGTAGTGATCGCATAAGCTTGGACATGCCCCTTGGCCTTTTCTAAGATAAGTTTGTTTGGTGATTAGGGAATTCATTTTCATGATGCCCCATTTTTTTACAATTGTAGCATTCATCATTGACAACCTCTTTCTTTCCATTTCAATCATGAGCATGGTGTCCTTTTTCACCACAATTGTAACAGAATCCCATTCCCTTTAGGCAAGTACTAGTGTGTTTCTTCCCACATTTACCACAAGATATATATTCAACTTTTCCCTTCTTCCCCGTATTTCAATTTCCAAAGCGTTCATCAGATCTCTTCCTCTCTTGCTTTGCTTTAAATTCGCAAGACTTAGATAATTCCTTGTCTATTTTGATAACACATGATACAATTACTTCGTATGATGAGAAGGATTTTGAGACTAATGCTTGACAGAGAAATGGTTTTAAGCCATAAAATAATCAATCAATCATACTCCTTGGGTTACATATATAATCTGTTGTATGTCTTTCTAACCTTGTAACGTTAGACTCATATTTTGTGACATTCTCATCCTCTTTTTTCCTCAGACTCAGAAATTGTCTTTCCATATCCGATCGATGGTCACGAAGAAAGAATTTTTCTAATAAAATCTCTTTAAACTCCCTCCATTCCATATTTTATACTTCTTCATCTTCATTTGTATTTTGAATTAATGACCACCATTGACCTGCATCTCCCATGAGGTGATAAACTGCCATGACAACTTTTTCCCTTTCGCTGCTCCCCAAAGAATGAAATATTTTCTCTAAGGAACTTATCCATTTCTTAACTACAAATGGATTTGTAGTCCCATTTAATGTTGGTGGTTTTTATCTCATGAATCAGTCTAACATTGAGCCTCTGCATTGTGGATCAGGGTGCTCCATACGGGTAAGGATATTATTAATAATCTGAGTGAGTTGTCCTAGTATGGCGATAAGTTGATCAGCACCAGTTGCACCACCAACTCCACTATAATTATATTGAGTAGAAGAGAAATCCCTACTTAGATTGTGTGCATTGATATGGTTCTCATTCCTTCCACTAGGTGACATTTCTAAACAATGGCATACACTATATTAGTTTATGAATCACAATACCAAATTCTAAACTTGTAAAACACTTAACATAAATTGAACATTTTATGGATATAATCCATAATCAAGAAAAAATGTTTTCTTTGAGGATGTATATAATCATAAATAATTCATAATGGTTTGTAAAGAAAATGTGAATTATCCTAAGAATATCCCCTAGGAGTGTCATAACCCAGAGTGCAACAAGACCCGTTATCATGTACCAAGATACCCCGAGTTATGCCTGAAAATCCTTGTCGGAGTTTTCAATCCTAGGTGCATTTTTTCCAGAGCTACCTCTACTGGCTCGTATCCAAAGAGGGATGTATTTCATTGGAAATACACAAAATCTCTACATTACCAAAATTCAAAGAAATTATTCTATACTAATCCTCAAAGTCTATCTTAGGGTAATGTTTTATAATTAGAATTTATCTAAATATAGTTTCCATGGTTTGTACTAAACTTATTCTGATACCAACTGTAATGCCCCAACCTGAGTTACCCAGAGTCGGTGCATTATTACATTACAAAGCATGATCACAAGGGATCAAATCCCGAAAAACTGATCAGTTTAGAATCCTTGGAAGTACAAGATACATACATAAGTTTTACATTAAATCATGAAATAAAAACAACAACAACATTTTGTATCCATTGACCACATTCATATCCCTTAGATTATCCCTACAGGTCAACCATAAAATACTTCTTCACATCCTGGAAAAAACAAAACATAGAAAGGGGTGAGATCAGATGCTTAGTAAGGATAACAGTATAACAGAAAATTTCATAAATAAACATAAAAATCTAAGGCAATATATAAAATGAAAAAAAAGACTTTTAAACTTGAACTTCAGAAAAATATGGAAAACATAAATCAAATAATTACATTTAGTTATTCTCATGGATATTCTACTAGTCGAATAATCACATGTAATATCAATAGAAAATTTCATAATGATGGAATTCATAATGCCAAACATCATAAACACATAGTCAAGGCCTCGTGCCAAGACTACAAATAATATTTTTTCAAGGACCTGTGACAAGACACTAGTTTTTCTCATTAGACCTACAAATGAATCGAGGAGCTATAACAGGCTCCACCCATCACTTACCAAGTCTAATTCATTCCTCATATGAAAAGGTTGAAACACAACAGAAACATTCGTATTAAAACTTACATACGAAATGTTAATACATTAACCCTAGACCCTGAATGGTATAAAAATAACACATCCATAGTCAAACATATCACAAAACCTTAAATACAATATGGACGATTTGTATCATAATAAATCAACTTCAAACAAGTATAAAATCCATTAAAGGATGTTGACATAGATGAAATCAAAATTATTTTAGAGAAATATCTCTTTATATTTTGAAATCATTTAAAAGTAATGTAATTATAAAAGAAAACATTTATTTTGAAAATATTCCTATAAGCTTGGAAGGGAAGCTTCAAAGGTGTTATAATGATGGATAATAACCACACCCACCGTATAAGTTAAAAAGAACATTCTTACCTTAATTTGTCGAAAAGGTCATAAAGTATGTTGTTTGGAAAACTGTGGAATGATTCCTTTCAAACCATTCTATAAAAAGTAAAACAAGGGTATAAATGAATTTAACCCATAGTCTAGTAAATAGTAAAAATGTTTTGAAATTCATTTTTACAAAACAGTTCTGTGGTTGAAAAATAGTTCCCAGTAGACACTTACATAAAAACAACCTTGGATAATAAAGAGATTGTGAAATTAACCCTTACCATGTAATTTTCTTTGAAAGAGGGTACATTAACCTTATTTATAATAGTTAAATAATTGTATTTAAATTATACAAGAACCACATACATAAATATGATATCATATATGATCTTCTAATATTGATTTGTTAATAATATTTTAGTAGTATCATTGTTTTAGGTGTTAACTGATTCATTTTCCTTTATATGTGTTGTTACGTAAGTTGTGTTTGTTATGGATAGTATGTATTTGATTAATATATAGAATGATATAATGTTCTTAAATATTATTTTTAATAATAAAATGAAAATTATCCTTGAATGGTTATGATGAGGAATGAATCTCATCGCATTCATGGACACGGTAATCCGTACGTATGCACGAACACTACTTCTATTTCCTTTTTTTATTTTAAAAGGAAAGAAGACCAAATGATACAAAGTTATATTATTATTTCAGTATAATATAATATTTTATATAATTTATGTATGTTCATTAACACCATACTTTATACATTCCATGTATGGCATGAGCGAGTCATATCATATTGATGGGGCGGTAGTCTGCACTTCCTCAAATGAAATTATCATATATATACAACATGAAAACAATAAAGGTATGATATAAATGAGAATTATAGAAGATTATAGATAAAATAAATAAATTAAATATCACATATAATTATAGTTTCATCATAATGGACCATAATAGGTGGTTGTAGAAGATTGAACAATCATCATTTCGTGAGGTAGTAGTTCACCGTCCACAGAAACATTATGTTTTATACCAATTAGAAGGAGGGGAGTGTAAGTGTTGTTCAAATAATTCTTATAAAAACAACATATTATATTTATTATACTAGTTTTTTTATAAATGAATGGAATAAAGAGAGTTTAGGGGGTTGGAGAAGTAAAATAAAAGAAAAGAACTTAAGAGGTGATGTTACCTTTAAATCGGGTAACTCTCATTTAGATTGAACGAAAGGGCTTCCTTGAAGTGACTTATACCTAAGGTAAGGATTATAAGAGGAAGATATGGATGTAATAAGATTAATTGGGTAGAGTTTGGATGATACAAGGGGCTTGAGAGATGTGAGAAATGGGTTAGAAGTGAGGGCTTTTTATAAGGTGGAGGAGGGGCTCTTTAGGAATGATTGAAAATATTATTATATTATATAATGAATTTTGGTTTCTAAAGGTACAAAACTCATTAAAATAGAATTTAGGATGACTAATGTTCTAAGTAAAATCATACAATAAGTATTGGACTGATTTTTTATATTGTTTTAATTTTTATAATCTCATTTATTTAAATCATTCTTTGATGAGGTAAACACTGCATCATTATTGTGTCATAAATACTATTATTTATATGATGTCTAAAAATTATAAAAAAAATACCATGGTGTAGGAAATAATTTTATATTTGAAATTAATATTTATATTCGAAAATATAGATTATATAACCCATTGTAAAAATTATTTTACTAAAAGATGAATCTTTTTGTCATTTTTGTCTTTACTTTAAATTAATTAATATAAAGTGTCATTATCACTCCCATGTGGCTCCATGGAGGCCAGAAAACGACCCAAGGATTCCCATGGCCAGACATGTATAAGCCAATATGAATAGGACACATTTTAGGATAATTTAATATTATTATAATAATATTTGTTTACTCTTATTACCAGATTTACCCTTTAACCATAGTAAATAAAATATTTTCTGAAGTAAATATTCATAATGTCTAAAAATAAAAGTTACCTATTTTCACAATTTATACCTCTTTATTACAAATATGGAATCCATTTTTCCAAATTCAAAACACATAATTGGCAAAAATCAATTTAAAATTAATTCCCGTTGTCAAAACAAAAAGCGTGGTTTTAAGAAAAATTAACTATCAAATGATTGACACTTGTTTATGTCCAGTGTAAATGTGAAATTACATCCAATGACCTAAATTATATTAAATAATAAGAATATAATCTAGTTATACTTTAAACCACTCAAATGTATAATTTAACACTAAATTATTTTGATTAAAAAAGTTGTTTTCAATTAAAATTTAGTATTTTTCACTATTCATCAAAAATTGAAATTTTTCACAAAAGTACCAAAAATTCACCCTAAGATAATTTTGATATTAATAATCCGAAAATGAAGTCCATTTTGAAAAATAAAAATTATAATATTTCAAAAATTGGGTATTACTATTCATAATGGCTAGTTTGATTGGTCGTAGTATGTTAGAATCTTGAAGTTGCGTACAACGCAAGCTATTGCATGATTCAAAGGAAAATGTATCGTGGAAGCTTGGAGTGTTACATTAATTATATTAATTATTTTCATTAATAAATGGAAGATATTTTACTAAATTTAATTTATATAATTTGTAGAATTTTGTTTTAGTAAAGCATGAAAACCACAATGAGAACTTGTTTAAAAAAAATTAAGCATAAAACTAAATTTACTTCCATTTTATTCGAGGTATAAACCATAAAATGAATTATAAAATTTTATACCAAATAAATAATATATATGTTAAATTTTAATAGTTAATTTATAGAGATTAAATTAATTTTTTATGATAATAACACATTGTGCGCATAAAGATGGTTTTTTAGATATATTAGTTTTTTGACAAAAAATTTACTTATTCATAAAAAGAGTATATTGATGACTAATATGTAATTAATTATATTATCTACAATCAAATTAAACTTAGTTTACTTTAATATAAATTTTAAAACATATTGGTATATTAATTGGAAATTGTTTTAACATAAAATATGTATTTTTCATTATTTACTGAAAAATAAATATTTTAAGAAAAATATAAAGATTCACCCAATGATAATATAGAAATTATTATTTTAAAATTTTCATTGATTTACACATGTATAATTTTTAATAATGGTATAAATTAATTATTACTCTCCTATTAAAAATTATTATAAAATCCATTCTTGAACAAAACATACTTTTTATGACTAAAATTAATTTACTAAAAATTTAGTACTTATTTATTATGAATTAATAAATAAACTTTCATTAATAAAAATTTTTATAGATATTTTATATAATGTGGTTATTATTATTCGTACATAACAATTTAATGGCTTGGTTATAATGGTTTATTGTATCACGATTCTTATAAACTTGAGGTTCCATGTATGGAAATATATCTAATACATCAATTTTTAATTTAATGGAAATATATGTAGAATATTGGGGTGGTACAAAAACCTTAATTCTATCTATTATTGATAACCCATTGGTGAGCATCCTAATTTCTTTGATCAGTACTTGAATGGAATGATGCACCCATAGTTAGAACACACCTAGAGGAAGACATGACCAATAGATTCCCATATCACATGGTGGAACATACAACCACACATATCATTCAACTATACTAATCCTCCAGACATAAATTTTTTTAGCTCAGTGGACTTGATAAAATACAACATACAATGATCACCTCATGATAATATGGTGATCATAATCAAAACATAAAACCAATGACCAAAATCTATTATGAACCCCTCCTTAAATCTTGTGATAGGAACCACTATCCTAAAAAGTAATATCTACATAGGATCCCACTAAAAAAATCGATGAGTAAGTCATCCCCTTATTATTACACAATCCGATGACCTCATCCCCAATGGTCTGTGGAATCAAAAACCTCTGATGAACACAAACATAGTGAATCACCATTTCCCCATAATCAGAAAATGATATATCAACAACAAATAATGTTAGAAAATAACATATCCACCCAATATAAATCTAAAGTTTTTTTATTAGAATTCACTTGAATAACATTTAAATTGGTTCCTCATACTTTTAACCACCTAAAAACATGCTTCATCATATATCAACACATATATAGAACTTATTACATAATATAGCCTCAAGGAATCCTCCCCTAATTAATATAGATATCCATCTGTCTTAATACTTGATTTTCACAGACCACTTCCAATGACAAAAAAGTACTTGATATATGAAATTATATGAAATTAAAGTTGTATCTATGAATCACCTGCATAGATTCATCTAAAATCAAATAGTCAAGATCCATGGAATGATGTAATTGAGAATAAAATTTTTTGGTATCTATAGAAAACACCATAAAATAAAGAATTTAGTTCGAAAAATCCATAATATATAGAATGCCGAAAATAGATAAAGGAGGGTGCTATGCCTAAAAAATAATGAATCGCCATGAACAACATCAAGAATAAAAAACAAAAAATAAAGGATATTTCCCCTTGAGTGGAGAAGAGAATGAGAGAGGGGGAGATAAATATTGAGGGAGAGAGATAGGACAGGGGGTCATGTGGCACCTATAAGAAGAAATAAGGAAACCCTCATTTTACATATTTTATAATACTTAATAATTAAATTAATTAATATTTTAAAAAATTATGATAGAGGAAATTTTTTTACTCAGTACCCAAGGGGTACTAGTCCAAGGTCCTCCTAGTGTCTAGTGGACCTTATAGAATAACCCCCACTCTACCCCCAACAAACTGGTAGCAAATCTAAGTCCACCACGTATTAGATGAAATTTTATTTCATGGACATATATCCTACATCAAGACCAACATCCCAGAACCTAACTCTCATCTTCCATTTACACCTTAATCACTTAAATAATCTAAAAAAATAAATGTCATGCCATTGTTTCACCCATGGTTCATTAGCTCAAAACCCTAATCTGTTAAAGCTTTCCCATAATAGGACAACTTCTCTATGATAATTCTGTAACCATGAAAACTGCAAAACAAGAACATAAATTGAACGTCTAACTCATCTCTCCCTTAAGGCACTGGGATGGTGCTGAATATATCCATATATTTGTAATCATAATGGTTAATAGACTAAAGAAATACTAATTCTAAATGTGAGTAATCCCCACCATAGGAATCAATTAACAAGTCACAGAAAAAAATCAACTTGTATGGAGATGGCATCATACATGGCTATCATCCTAAAAATCAACTTACTAACCAATAAAAACATCATCACCACGAGACTTACTTGATTCCCAACCCTCAACCATCACCTGTTTTTTTTCTTCAGATATAAAAAAATTATTCACTATTATCCATCATGAAAATTCAAGACCAACATAATATTTTTTTACCTCAAACCACAAATGGATCTCCAGTCAAATCAAAAAAAGGTAATCCAATAAACTTGAAATCGACTCAGACCCCAATATCTAGGGTCCTAACCTCCACGTGGAGTGAAAATATATGTTTATAACTAATTCTACAAATGATCATACTTCCCACCACAAAAAAATTATCAGGTTGATTAATCATAACTACTTCCTTACTGCACTACTTTTGATCCTTCCTTAGATTCTTGTGTCTATCTACATTCATGAGAACCCATTGAGTCTAAGAATGCATGAAAAGTACTATTTAAATGAACAATCAGCTCACAAACTCAACTCTCCTTGGATGGTCAATCATAGTGACCTAGAATAGTCTATAGATACTTGTATTTATAACACATAGAATATGACCCAATTAGATGTGGTATATATAATTCCTTTCATTGAATACCCTACTCAGTCTCCTCAAAACTTTTCACCCTACTACTTAATATTCCAATACCTTACCCACCCGGAATAGTTTTCTATAATAGAACTCAACCATCATTAATATTTTTTCTATCAATTCTTGGTTTACATCCATAGAAAATGAAGTCAAATTGAATTTTTTTCATTCACACTTTGATAACTTTATAAATACCATCCTCAAATTTAAAAACCATAATGATATAATTTCTATATAATGATGGTATGAATCATAAAAGGTCTATTAACTTTGTGGTATAATCCATGATAGATTCCTCCCCATACCAAATTCATGAACTCATGGGATTAGTCTTCTATCAAAATCATGGGAAATAAATTCTAAAATCATATCACTTTAATATATGTCCATGAAATCCTCTCATGCCCACCAGCCTACACATGCACATCTTATTAGTGTTTAAATTGTCCCTTGAGCATATATATATATATATATAATATCACCCTCTTCCCTAGATGTGTCTCAATCAGATCAAATATGGTATGGGATGACCCTATATAGTACTTATATACTTGAGGTTCACTCTCTATCTTGAAAAATTGGGGACGATGAAACTAAAAAACTTTTATCAAATATTTATGGGTGGATAACATTTTAGAGTTTCTTGATCAATAATCTATATAACCCCCACCCAAATCACCCTGATCTAATCATTAAATTACATTACAAGCTCAATTGGAAACTCTGACATCCCTAAAATATTCACTTGTGACACATACTCTCCTCTATCCATAAGGGGTCAAATGGGTTCGAACCTTTGATACATCACAATGCAACCCAAATAACAAGATCAATATATATATATATATATATATATATATATCTTAACTTATATATAATTAATTGGGAAAATTATAATAGGTAATGCATACTCATATCCCATACACTACAATAACTACACCAGAATCTCATACTGTCCAGCCTTACAACCCTAACTACCCATTTCTGGGTCAATAACCACACACCCACACAAATGATCTATATACCCAATAATATAATAATGCTGAAAAATTATTTTGTTGATTAAAATTATTCCAAGAATCTATACAAGAAAAACATTATATATTTTATTATTTACACTTTAAACAATTTAAACCTTTATCTAGGATTGGACACCAAAACAAAAAAAAATACATATATGTCATGTGAGTCCTATGTTCATGATGCATTGAAACACACCCACCCTCTTGCCTTTTTAGGCTATTAAATAAACCATAAAATGAATAACTAGCATATACATATCATTTCTATATATAATCAAACTATAATATTAAAAACCCAAAGTAACTTATCAATCCCTGATAACATTGGAATCCCATATACAAGATTTAAATACTCACTTGTCTATGGTTTATTTTCAAGTCTCATCCATCATAAATTTCCAATCACCATTCCTAAATTAAAAAATAATAACCAACTCTAATAAAACTCTGAAACATACCTAACCTGACTCACCTATAACATGATCAAACTAGAGTTCCACATGCCTCAAGTGAACATACTTATATGCTAGAGGTTTTCAAATAGTGATGATTGTCAATAGGTGATTTTAGAGATATTATACCCTTAGATATAATATTCACAAACAATAGTGGAAGATATAATAATAATTTTTCATTATGATATTACTTCAAGAGTAAATCCAATAACAAATCACATTATATACATTAATTATGTCTATAATTTCACAAATATTGTTAAAATATAGACTACATAATCTATTGGAAAATGTATACAATTATTTCCAAAATTAAACAAATGGGATAACTCCAATATAGAACTAAGGATCTATGCAGTCAATCTCAAAATGAAACCGATGATGTCCAAACTATAAATTATTTTCACCTACATCCATTATTCATCACTCATAGGTCTCTTTCCATTTCTTGTTTCAGGAATCATGAGGCATGTATAAGTATCAGGGTTCCATTGTTTGGCATGGGTATAAACATCAAAGGACACCACCAATGATGTATTTGGATAATACCCAAAAATATATGGGTTCATGAGAAGTGGAACATATGAAAACAAAAAAGAAAACAAACCCAACTCTATCCTATGATATATAATCCATGGGTGAGTATCCTGCATATATTGGATAATGGAAGAATGAGACAATGTCGCAATAGTCAGATGACAATAGGAGGGACATGCAAACCTCCAATAGATTCTCATACCACTTGACAAAACATACCGGCCTATATCTTGTTCAACCATAAAAAACCAATAAATATCACATATTTTGAATCAACAACCTAGATGAACAATAACATATGAAGAGTTCCTTACCCCAAGATAGTGGTCAAAATTGCTACAGAAACCCCAAGGCCAACATCTATGGAAAACACTTTCACATAGTTAGTGATCAACACCAACACCCTAGGATAAAATATTTACTTAGTATCCCCAGAATAAGTTTAGTGACTATGTCACCCTCTATATTCACATAATCCCATGTATTTAGTTCTAATAAATATAATAAACACCAATATGGTATAAAAATGAACCTAAATAACCACCATAACCCTATAATCAGTAAACAATATATCCCAAACACATCATTTTATTGAATCACATTTCCTCTAGAAATATGATCTTAAACAATCTTAAGAAACCATGTCAAACACTTATCATATGAGATATTGGTATATTGAACACCACAAAACATAACTCGTTATAACCTACCCTATAAAAATACCTTCCCACATTAGACAACCCCAAATAATCCACCCTTAAATCATGAATACAATAAACATTCCTTTTACTAGATTCTCAAACACCCTCTCACAAACCCATTTATCTCATGAAGAAAAAATTCATATAAAATAGAATAAGTATCTATGATCTTCTTACCTAGAATTTGAATAAACCTACATGTCAAGTCCTATATCCTAATTTGAATTGAGGTAACAAATATGGGAATCCAATGAAAATGACCTAAAATAGAGATTTTAGTTGAAAACTGTCACAATGGTGACAATGATTGAAACAGATTGATGTGTATATATGAATACATACCCATGAAGACTCCATTAAATTTATGGAATGAGGAATAAAACAAAAAATAAGGATACACCTCCATAAAAAGGGAAGATAATGAGGGATATGGGAGAAGGGGTTTTGTAAAAACCTAGGGAGGAAATGAAAAAAACCCCATTTAACATATTTTTTAAAATAAATAAATAAACAATAATTATAAAATAAAAACCATAATATAATTGGGTACCTAATTTCCTTTTACATGGTACCCATACTATGTTCACCTGGTGTCTAGTTGACCTCACTAAACCACCCCAAAAATAATCAATCACATCAGGGATCTAGTATTAATCCATATATTACATAGTGGGATATCTATTCTAGGATAGATGTCCTGAACTAAGACTATCTTAACAAAAAATCAACTCCTAGAATCCACCAACACCTCAATTAGAAAAATAATCCAAAATATACACGGTTAAATTGGAGTTATATCCAAATCATATTCCCTTAACACTTCGAGCCATTTTGAAAAACACCCTTACGAGTTTCTAAAATATTTGTTGATATTATTGTGAGGGAACTATGTGTTGACTAATTATTTCATAATTTTCCTTGAATTAATATTTATATATGTATGAGGAGGAATTTAACCTTGGTTTGGTCATGATACTTACCTAAATAATGTAAGCAGATATAGTGTTTAGTGATTTTTGGTACAGTTTTACAATATTGGTTATATGGTCCGTGAATATTTCCCATTATGGTGAACCTAATAAAATTTTCATGTTATTTTACATATTTAATAAATTTGGATACAATTGATGTGTAATTTGAACTAATAGTTTTAACATTTTCCTTTCTAAATAAGAAAAATATTCATTTGATGTTGATTAGAAAAATTGAAACCCAAATTCACCCATTTGTTAGTGTATCTAAGGCTAGTGGTTGCAACAAATTATATCAGAACCACTATTGGAGTTGTTTCCAAAAAAACTAATTTTTAGTTTAGATTACTTATATATTCAAATATCATAATATTAATAAATTTTTTATCACATATTGATTTTTATTATATATAACATTAATTTGATAATGTCATAGATTATTTGTTGCATCGAAAGGTCATAATAATTCTCCATTATAATGAGATCCTTGAATTGCAATAATGATATTATTAAACATATGTTTTATTTATGAAAAAAATCATCTAATTATAAAAAAAATAATATAGGCTATCAGGGGTGGAAGTATAATAAGACATTGATATTTCTTCTCATTAATTCTTATCTTGTTAATCTTTAGAAGAGGAGGTTATGAAAAAAACGTGGTAATAAGAATTCAACTTGTATAAATTTTATTGAATAAATTTATTTTCAATAATGTTTACTGGACATTTTAAATGTGATTATTATTATTTCATATTACAAGTCACATAATTTAATTTATTGATGAAATCCATAATGATATATTCTCATTGTGAGGTAAGATACATTGGGAGCTCCACAAGTGATATTACAATAATGAGTAAGTAAACATAGGATTTGTTGCTCCCATTTTATGATGTTGGTATCTCAAGACTTTTAATATAATGGATCATTTGATTAAAATCCATGGCCATGGTATATTGATGAGTTCATTTTAGATAGTCAAAGAAATAGAAATTGATCACATAGGTTGATGACAAGTGAATGCAACCTTCTTAATTATGAGATATTAATATAAAAGGATTATATTTAAAAATGATAATTAAAATGTGGTTATTTTCAATAATACATTAACTTCTTCCTTTATGGGCTCCTTTACATGTTTCAAGATATTGATATTGGACTTTAGAAAATCCCTCCAAATTTCATTAAGGAAGAGGCCTAGATTGTTACACACATAGTGTATCAATCGACAACAGTAATATTTTATTGGAATTTAACAGTAGGAATAATTTTATTCCCCACACCAAGGAATAATATTTATCCAAGAATTATTGAGCATAAAAATACATTCACCATATTTATTTACAGGAGTTTAATATTAAATAAATATTTATTTAAAAGGCCAAAAAAATTATTATTTTTTTAACAATTTTCTATTCACAAAATCATAGATAATATTTGTTAAATTAATATTTATTTAGTTACATGAATATTAAATTATTATTTATTTATCAACTAAATAATATTTATTATTTGAGGCTTGGTAAATAATGAGAAATGTTGACATGAAGAGTCAAGAACTAGATATTTTAAGTGACATAATCATAAATATAATTTAAAAAAATTATAAAATATTTATTTTATTAAAATGATATTTATTTTTAATGGTTTTTTAATTCAGTTATATATTATTATTATTATTGGCACAAGATATATTTTTGATTTAATATTTGACTTTGGGAATTTGTGAAATTATCAATATTAAAACCTTAGATCTAGACATTCTAAGTTATATCATTATAGGGGTTTCCATAACACGTTAATTTTTCACCATGATTCCACTCGATAGAAAATTTTAACCATGAATAACATCTCTATGGTTCTTCTCAAGTCCTCTTGAATTTATCTACATCCTCCCTCCCTCTCAAGAAATATCGAACATGAGAGTTAATAATCAATTCTAAGGGACTTCATTATGATCAGTATCAAAATATAAATATGTTTATATCATTTGTTCTAGAACCCATAATTCCATTGGATTCATTTTTAGATCATGGATTATATGTGAATTATCACTATTGGGATTCTATTTTGAATCCTCTCAGCATGATAAAGGGGAAAATCAAAAAAGTGGGTGAAACCATTAAGATAGACTTGGTATAAGTGATGTTTTCAAATATATTCATGGAATTCATGATGAAAAAAATATGTGGATACTTTAAATAAAATATAGATGAGATCTCCTCCTTTATATAATTCAAAGGTGCTAGTTCTCGAAGAGATGATTTTGGAAGAGAATTTATTTGATAATTTTCAAATAAGTTTGGTTACTTATGTGATGTGTATGAATTTAGATGGATATAAAAGGTATTTTTCCAAGTAGTTGGTAGCCAATACTATAGAAAATCTTAGCACACATTGGGATAAATATGGATAATAAGGTGCAAGTGTGGAATTTCTATTACTTAGGGCATGAAAATTCATATGAGGTAAAATAATTATTATGGTTAAGCTAACATTGAGTTTTTTTAATTGTGAAAAGGTTTGATATATTACTGTAGGAAGTATATGGATGTTTAATAGGGATGTTAAATCAGATTACCTAGAAAATCAAAAAAATAAATTTCTATTTAAATAAAATATAAAATCTAAAATAAAATTCAAAAGTAAGACCATGGTTTATAAAGATGTGGACAAAGATGAAATCATCATTTAAGAAGGTAATATATTGTTTAAATTATATTTGGATGATTTTTTGATAGTGATAGTTGAGAATGATCAATATGAAATCATTGATGAAAAAAACCTGAGGGGGTTAATGATCTAAAATTTAAACTCAAAGTCTCACTGAAAGAGCTTAACCTACCAAGGAGGAAGAACTAGAAAATAGGTGGATAATTTAAGGTGACTTTAGAGTATGTTAATAAACATGAAGCCAAAATTACTCTATGGGAGAATGTTTTTTTGGATGAAGCTATTACAAAAGAGAATCCAAAAAATGATTACCATTTTTATGTTGAAAATTGAAAATGATGATAAGGGTATCAATGAACTCACTGATTATATTTAAGAGAGAGGGAAATTGGATTAAATAATTAAAGAAGGAATAATGATATTGGAGAAGTGTCTTGAGGTTTAATTAAAAAAATGTTTTAAGATGAAACTAGATTTTGGAAAATAAACATGAAACTATTGACCTCATAAAAATTGGTATGGTGTTTGATGTTGAATAATCAAAATCTCGGGCCATATACTCAAAGGAGAGTGTGAAGTATATTTTTAGATATAAAATGATGTAAAAATTACATCATATTGATTTATCAGATTTATTGGGTTGTGTATGATTAAAATCCTGTTGAAGAAGTTCTCTAGTAGATATGATCTAGGGGTATTAAAAAAATAATGGATTTGTAAGACTTTAAATACGATATGATAAGTTTTCATAATGTTTTGGAGAAATCTAAAGATTCATATTCTAGTTGGATGTGTTCTTTCACAAAGTATATGGGATCATGGAAGTGACATTCTTGGATTCAGTGATGTTAACTAATGAAGGCATTGTGTTTTTTTGTGCAAGTGAAGGGTTTCATGGAAGAATGGGGTTTTCCTATATATAGGGTAAAATTAATATCACTATTTAGAGAATAAGACATAAAGGACATTGAAGTTATTTGTTTTTATGTAAGACTTAAGTGAACATATGTTTTTTGGTGGTAATTTTATATGTCCACCAGTTTCACAAATAATGGACATTATGTGCACTGATGTTGTGCTTACATATTTTTCAAATACAATAATTGATCACTAGGATGGTTAAATAAAACTTAAATAAATTTTATAGACTATCTTTGGTAAAGTTTGATTCATTATTTAGATGAATAAAGATCTTTATGACACACTAGTTGTGGTGTGGAAAAAGTTAATCCCAAACATTTAAAAATTATTATGGAGGATCAGGGTGTTCAATTATATTGAACGAGAAATGATTTCTCAAAACATTAGTGGTTGTAATCCAAGGTGGATAGTATGTCCAATCCTGAAATAATAATCATGTGTTGTTCTGAGTGATTCTAGTACATCTAAACATTTTTTTTATACTCATTAGATTATCTCAGTACTAGTAAACTATTTAATAATTTCATACACCCATCATTATTTTATTTATTACTTAATATCTATTGTGAGGGATAAAGGTGTTACTACTAACAATAGAATAAGATGATTTTTACTTGTCATTTAAATACATTGAAATACCCTCATTCAAACCCCCTTGAGGATATTTAGCTTTAATGGAGAGAAGAAGTGGTATCCGAGAAATGGGTTTAAGTAGAAAAATTTATCACCAAATGGAGGATATGGAACTAATAATTCATAAATGGATTCTTATTTTCAATGTAAATATTTTCCAATTTTATTAATGGTTTGACTAACATAATAAAATCCATGTAAAAAATATAAAATAATTTAAGGGAGAATACATTATTTCATTGTAAAAATTAAAATATCATGAGATATTTATTGACTCCCAATATGATATTAGGATATCTAAATGAAATGGTTGAAAATTAAGTGAAATTGAATATTAGAGTACTAGAAAAACAATTAGTGTTTTTTTGAAATAAAAATAAACATTAGAATAACAAATCTAGAATAGGGCTTGATCATAACTAAAAGGTAGTTATGGTTTATGCTATACCCCAAGAACCAACTCTAATGTTTATGGTTTATTTGGGTGTGACATAGAATGAGAAAACATAAGGATCCCAAAATAACAATAGGGATATTGTAAGGACATAAAAATTACACTTAAAATATGGTGTTATTTTTGTGTGAGGAAAATACACTCACAAAACATGTGTCCCATATACATGTGAAATATAATAGAATAAGACCAACTAAGGTAGCCATATAGGGTTCAACATTATTGGTTTGATTTTAATGGAAATTATTTTTTTTGGGATATGGTCATATAGACATATTACACATCATTACGATTCATACCAGAACCATAGAGATTTAGTGTCTTTGGAATTTTAGATATATAATTTTTTTACTAAAATCTATAGAATCGATGAAACGAATTTCCACATCTAGTTCCATTAATAAGAAAAACAACACAAAATCATACCCAATAATTCATAGAATATAATTATCAGTCATGACATAAATCATAGTAGTTCAAAAGACATAAATCACAAGGGAGCCAAAATAAATAAGCCATGAGAACATATCATAAGCATATTATCATACCATTGAAGAGTTGTATAAATTTTAAAATAATAATAATCATAGAAATAACATGCCAAGGATAATTACCAGAACCATCATTTATTTGTGGATATAAACTGATTATGGAAAATCCCACATGAACAATTCGAACAAATTTTAGTAGTAACATCCACCCAGTTAACTTCATCATCATTACCCAATGTCTTGGCCTAAATTATAATTCTATAACCACCCATAATATATCATAATATATTTATATGTATTCTACTAGATCATAAAACATTCACTGTATCAACATAACATAACCTGTGGAAAATAAATTTGTTTCATAAACCTATCATCATCATAATCATAAAAGCATTCATCAAGGCATAATTGGCCCATAGAAAGAAAATTGGTTTCATATAAATTATCAAATCATCATAAAACATCTAAGGAAATAATAAATATAGTATCATAAGACGATATACCTATTTGATAATAATAAATATCAATGGATTTTGAACTAGATGAAAAATTCCATTAAAATACAATTTAAAACATTTCATTGAAAATATAGAAAATATACTTTTATTTAAAAATAATTAAAACTAAAAATCCAAGAATATTGATAAAAATATTTTTTTTAAATAATAAAAATAAAAAAAATTTAAATTAATCTTAAAAAAAGGGTCATGACATTGTGGAAATCTATTCATACTGTGTACTTTATAAACATTTTTTAACACTTTTCTAAAAAGGTTAAAAGTGACTCATTCAGAAAATGACAAGATGATTAATTTAAAAAAAAATCAGTTAAAATTAAAACATATTTAAAAATGACAAGAAAAAATCATTGGATCATACAAAATGATTATATTTGAAACATTTTATAAAATATAGACATAGTAGAAAATTATTCCCAACCACAAGGAGAAATAAGGTTAATTTTCTTTAAAAACATTCTTTGGGTAGTATTTTAATACCAAAGAGAGGAAAATGAGAATAAAAAATGAAAACCGTAGAGTAAAATATAGGATAAGAAAATAAATGGGATTTAATAATATTAAAATAATATAATTCCCCCAAATTATGTTTAAACATAAATGACCCCATTTGAAAGTAAGATAGAAGAATTAACCCTCACCTCTTTGATAACATTTAAATCACATGAATGATGAAATAATAAATTACAATGAAATTTTAAATATAATGGAAATAAGGATATACCAGATATAAAATTTCAAAGGGGTAGTATTTAAAAATCATAAAATAACATAGCTTTATAAAATAACATTTGTACCAAAGAAGATGATATGAAACAATAAATACTTACCACTTTTCTAACAACCAAATAAAATACCCTTGTATGAAATTATAATAATTTTAACTTCAAATACCTTGAATTAATATGTAAACTTGATATAACTTGTCAATGGGGGTAGTATGTTTACCTAATATACATAAATAGTTGCATAACATCAAATACGTGTCAATGAAACAATATAACCCTTACAACTTTGGTAATCACTCAATAAAAAACTCATGAAAGAAGGAAACTTATATAGGATCTTAAATAACCCTAATTTTAAATAAAATTATCATAAAATCTATTCCTGGGTATTATATACACCACAAAAAGGAAATAATTAGTGAATATGGCTTATCTCTCATAGAAATTAATGTTAGATACAAAACCCAACTCCAACACCAAAATTTCATCATAAGTGATATAATATTTTGTAGAATAAATTAAAATTTATTATAATTCTATAACATAATAAAAATAATTATAATATATTTATGATCCAATTAAAACATTTCAACACCTATTTGTTAATAATTCTTTATTAAAATCATTTTTTTAGGTGTTAACTATTTTGTTTTTCCTATAAGTTTCGGTTTATTAGTCCCATTAATTATACTTTGATCATGGTTCCATTATATACAAAAGGTTAATAATTTTCATACTGTCATATGTAACCATTATATACAATTTTATAACTACTCATATAAAGAGGTGATAAAAAAATTACATCACTTCATGGAAATGGTAGTCCATACATAAGCATTAGTAATGTTTTCATTTTTCAATAGATGGAATGAATGAAACATGCATAAAAATTAAAATTTATAAAACCATAATAATACCTTAAGTATTTTATATATTAATTAAATATATCATTTTAATTTTTTGCATGAGGTAGTGATCAAAAAAATCATATAACTTCATGGAGGTGGTAGTCCACATGTGCGCACAAGCGATACATTCATTCCCCATTTCATGGAATAAGGAGATGAATAAATTAATTACATTAACATAATAAAATTTATTCATATTTGAGATTATGATTTTATTATATTGGAGTAGTTATTATAGAATAGAAGTAGTAAAATGAAAACAATCAGTTTTGAAGATTATATCCTCTTTAAAGAACTGCCTTTGGATCTCTATTTATGGACCGTAGGGATGGTCTTTTAAGGGTATCAAAACATATTGAATGTAATAAGGAATTTAATAAGTGTTTTATTCAGGGGTTGGTAAATCATATTTGCTCAATAGGTGTAAGTAAGTGAGGATATGCAGTGTCCATATATAGGAGAGAAGAGGCACACCCTTCAAATTAATTGATGTATAAAATAAATATAAATTATTTTCTTATTTATGTTGATCCAAATGGAAATATTTTTAATATATGGGGAATATTTGTTGAACAAATATCATAAAATAACATTTAGACAATTTTATCTGATTTTTAACCCATACCTCTTAGTTATAACCTCTCTACCATTACCACATTTGATTATTTCTGTGATATCAATGTTTTTTACACTTTAGGGGTCAAGAATTTTAATATAAAAATAAAAGTGATATATAATGAAAAAATGGTTGATATTATAGATCATTATCATTCATTAGTATAAGGATAATATCTTTTTGAATTTTAATTCATTAAATGAAATATTATTTAGCAGTAGAAACCATTAGATTCATTTTTAGGGACTGTTCACAGAGTTGAAAAAAGAATATAGTGATTTGATTAAAATATAAATTTTACCATGTCACTAATATATTATATTTATCCAAAAAATTCATGTAAAACCATTAATCATCCAAGAATTATTAATTTTAAATTTTTTAAATGAACTTACCTAATTTATTTTCCACATGAAGAAGCATTATATAAGTATTATGTATGCATTAAGGGTAATTATTCCATAACTAAAAAATAAAAAAATTTAACCTGAGGAAAAATCGTTTATATTTAAAATAACCAATTAAAACTGAACAAAAACTCTTTTTATCTCCATGAATAAATCTTTCAGATATTAAAACAAAGAGATTGGAATTTTTCATGTATTCTTTACATAAAATAATATTAAGGACATTATCAAAGAATAATGGAACCACATAGCCATATCCTTAAATATCAAATGAGGATGGTCAAACTAAACTCATAAAATATAAATAAGATAGGTCATATATATAATTTTAAAGCATTATCAGATTATTTTTAACCTTAATTACAAGATTTTCACTTACTGAGGTGAAAAATATTTATCATATTTACTATTCATTATGAAAAAAAGTTGACATATTTAACAATTTTTAAAATTCTTATGAAAAATATGGAATTAATTCTATCATATTAAATCCCTATAAGCCTCATAAATTACGTTTAATATAAACTCATAAAACATGAGAAAACTATTTGTTGGAAAGATGAATTTTTAACTATAATAATTCTTTATACTAAAATTATGCATAATATTGATTAAATTTAAAATAATTAGACAATTTTTAATAAAAAACTTATTATATTTTAAAACTAACTAAAAAATGGTAATTTGTAAATACATGAATAGAAAAATTATTTTCTATAAAATCATTATTATTTCACCATTCACTGAAAAGTTAATCATTATATAAAATCCTGATATTTCATCCTAAGATAATTTTTACATGAAAATTAAAAAAATGATATCCTTTTAATAAAATTAAATATCTAAAAGTGCAAGAAATTAATTATAATCGTTGTGAACAAAATTTAAGAATGAACAATTTTTGATGAAAACATATTTAGAAGCATTAAATGAATTTAGAGAAAAATTTTATATTTATTTTATAATCATTAGTCAACAAATTTTCATTGAGTATGACCATTATACATATATTTTATATTGATATTAATCCCATTAAAACCCACAAATTTAATGACTAGTTTATAATGATTAAATTTAAATAATAATAATTTTATAGTATATCATAATTCCTTTATAGTTCTAGGTTTCATATTAAGAAATATATATATATATATATATATATTATTTTATTCTAAATTTGAATGGTGTTATAGGATAGGTATTTATCATAAAAACGAACATGACTGTGGTTATCGAGATCCGATGAGGTCGTACATAATATGTCAATAAATCATTAAGCAGGTAGAAAAAATATAATCAATTTACTAATATACATGATGAAGTTGGTCCATCATATTTTTAGGAAGTTCAATTATAAAAATAAACACTAGGTGTTATGTCAAAAACATGTATTAAAAACAAAGAATATGAAAATCAAATGGTTTTTGATATTTCTATAATGGAAACATAACAAATCAACGTGAGGAACCTTGAAAACAGATGCTATTACTATATGCCAAGATATTGTGATAGTGGCACAAACATTAATTATGATAAATAAAGTGTTTTCAAATATTGAAAACATGAAGGATTAAATATTCTTAATATAGGTAATATTGCGACCCACGCCTTTTTCATATATCATTACATAATTTTAAGCATAATTATGCAACAGAGTATAATACAAGGATTGTTAAGTCTAGTGTCTTGGAAGACTAGGTACATAAAACATAAATCATGGGGATAAAAAAACTTCATTATTTAATCTTCATAAAGAGATCCTAACTTCCTTTGAGCTCTTACATATGTATAGGGTACCCTGGGGAACACATGAACAAAGGGATGAGCTGAAAATCCCAGTATGGGAAAGAATATAAGGATACGTCTTAAGAACACGAGTTAGGAGTCATGACATATTGATATCAAAATAATAGAACATATAAAATCATATAATATAATCATGTGATAAAATAAACATGGAATCATATAATTGAGGTAGAATCATAAAACATTTCATTATCACGTGTCAAGGCTAACTTCCAATCCCGTTTCCAATTTTAGTACGGGTCAAGGCTAACCACCAATCCCATTTCACATCGCAACTCATGAGATTTGACTTTACCCATGTAATTTTAGCACTATCTTGGCACACCAATATCAAAATTTTCATGAATATTCTTTCCACATAAATAATCATACATAATCAAGCATACATAAACATAAGGGTACCCATGAAAATAATTGGGTACTACAATCATGACATAAAGCATAACCAATGGGTGTATCCTGAAAGTTTCCATGATAGAAAAAAATTTAGAACATAAATGGACATTCATAAGGTAAAATAGTCATATAACATGTAAAGAGATTTCAAACCTAAGTGAAAACATATAAGAAATGTATTTTAGAAACAATACCATTAAAACATTTTTGTGTGGTTTTAAGGAAAATACTATTAAGGCTTTAAAATAGAAAAGAGGAAAATATCTTATATAAAACCAGAGTTGAACCAAGAAGGTTTTAATTATAAAAAGAAATATTTTTTAAAGGAAATGGTGGCTTAAAACAGAGGATAGAGTGCGCTTTAAATTGGGTAAAAATTTGGGAAGTTCCCTTAAAACTGGTTTTCTTATCGGAAAGTTCTAAGGAGGGAATGTTTCAAAAACATGTATATCCCAAAAGGAGAGTGATGAAAGGGTCCTCATAAAATAATTTTTTACAACTAAAAATCATTTAGAATATGTACAAAAATAGATAATATAACTTCATTTTGATATAAATAAAGATAAGGCAACCCGAAAGAATAAAGGAGGTTCGAGTAGATTTTGTTACGGATTATCAGCATGGTGTCAGGTGCACGTAAGAGGGCTTGATGAGAGAGAGAATGGGTTTCTCATAAATTATAAAACAAGTTGGAAGTATGGGGGAGGTGAGAAAAAATACCATATCATTAGGGATTACACATAAAATGACATTGCACAGAGGACAATCTTGATTTAAGAGGGAAATGGAGAGGATCCCTTACCTTAAATCCGTTGGTGTTCTCCACTTGTTATTAAATACCTGAATAAAAAAAATTGTTTATTAATTAATAATTCCAGAACCTATTTTATAATTAATTGGATTAGTATAATAATTTTATGTTCATTTATAACCATTTTTATTGGTTATGAGTTTTAATTTCATTGTTCGTGCTCTTTTGTTTACTTGGTTTTATTGACCTGTTCACTTATATTCATATTTAGATAAACATACAAGATGAAAGTGGTTGTCTAGAATATATGTTATATGCTATTAGTGAACATACAGAATATTAAATGGTTTTAAATTTAATTTGGTTACTTAGAGTGAAGTTGAATTATTATATAAAACCACAGTGACAACTGTTTTTGTTAATTGGGAGGGGGGGTTTGATTACAAAGAACATGTTTTTGCTTTATAAATTAATACCATTTGTAAAAAAGGATTACAGAACCAAAATAGTATATATTACCTATATAATAATCTAGTTCAACCATAACATAAATGGTTTAATGATCAGAATTAAATATAACAATAGAAATTGATAAACCATTGTCCTTGAATGTGCTAAATTAGCACATCTCAAATGATGTTTTCATTTCTTTCAAATAAAAGGCAGGGAAAGGGGAGAAGATAATGAAATATACCATTAGCATAAAAACATTCTAGTACATGTCCACTACTAGTGTTATCATACTATTTGGGTGAAGGTATGTGAGGAAAGAAACAAATAGAAATGAACTTAAAAGAAATGAAGTAATTGTAAAGAGGAATTTACCTATTGAGACTTCCTCCTTTGAGAACCTCTTAAGGGGAGAGGTTTTGGTATTTTAAAGAGGATAGGGGATTTTTGACGTGGGTGAGGAGTTTGGGGAGATATTTGGGTAGAATATTGGCAGGGAACAAGGGTTAAGAGTAGTGAAGAGAAGAGGGAGTGAGCGGGGTTTTATAGTGGAGGAGAGGAGGGATTTCATAATATTATAATCATTACTTTATTATTTATTCACAAGACAAGGAATAGTAAGTATTCCAGGACCAATAATAGTAATAAAAGCATTTGAATTCGAACCAAAGTTCATTTAGATCATCCATGACTCAAACATGATGCAGAAATTAAGGTTTTATAATTTATTGTGAATTATTGGATTTTACTGTTCATAAAAAATTTAAGTATTTTAAAAAAATATCAAAAATTCACCCAAATCATTTTTCGACATTTATAATCCAAAAATGAAGTCTATTTTTCAAAAATAATTTTCTAAATACTATTAATTTAATATTTAATTAAAATAATAATTTATTATTAAAAACTAGTTTTAAAAAATTTATTTACTTATTCTAAAATATAGGTATATCATACTTTAAAATTGAATATTATTTATAATTATCATAGGTATGGTTTAAATTCAGTATGGTATATCACTATTGATAAGGGTATGTTACAATTAATAAAGGTAGGTTACTATTCACCAAAAATTATGTTTTTCTTATCAGACTCCAAATAACTTACGGATTTCAACCATGTATGTCAATTTTTTGAAATTCCAAACACAGACATGAAAAATTATGTTTAAAGGTCACTTAGAACTTAGTAGTTCATTAATTTTTGTTTTCATGTGATTATATGAAATATTTATAATAAATTAATTTCCATTTATAAAACATTGGGTTGTTACATTCTTCCCCCCTTAGGAAATTTCACCCTCAAAATTTCGTTATACATTCTAAGACATAAACAGTTGGGGGTACTTTTCCTTCATTGCTTCCTCTAGTTCCCATGTTGCCTCTTAGTACTTATGGTTTCTGCATAGTACCTTGACCAAATGCGTAGTGTTGTTGCGTAGAAATTTGTCGCTATGTTCCATTATCTTCATTGGATGCTCCTCCTAGGAAATATCATCCTCCAACTATAAAACTTATGAAGAGAGTACATCTGAAGATTCTGGAATGTATTTCTTTAAGAGGGGTACATAAAAGACATCATATACTTTTGACATGGTAGGTGGAAGTGCCAGTCGATAGGCCACAACTTCAACTCAATCAAGGATCCCGAAGTGGCTGATGTACCTGGGACTTAACATCCCTTTCTTTCCAAACCTCATGACCTTCTTCCATGGAGATATGCATAGAAATACCATGTCTCTAAATTTGAACTCAAGGTCTCATCGACAATTGTCTACATAACTTTTCTGTTGACTTTGGGATGCCTTGATATGTTGCTGAATGGTTTTTACCTTCTCCACCATTTCTTCGACCATTTCAAGTCCTAGGAGCTTACGCTCACCAACTTCATCCCAACATGCTAGTGTTCTTATCCTTTTCCCATAAAGGGCTTCATATGGATCCATTAGAATGCTCGAGTGGAATATATTGTTGTAGGATAATTCAACCACTGGAAGATGTTAGTCCCATCCTCTTTTGAATTACATAGAACATGCTCACAACATATCTTCCAGTGCCTGAATAGTTTTCTCTGGTTGGCCATCAGTTTAAGGATGATAGGCTGGACTGAAGTTCAATTTAGTGCTTAGAACATATTGGATACTTTTCTAGAACTTCTAGTTGAATCTTGGATCACGATCGGATACAATAGACAGTGGTACAATAGGCAGTATTACCACTTCTTTGATGTAAATCCATGCAGTTTGATCCAATGAGAAGTCCTCTTGAATCTTGATAAAGTGATATGTCTTCATAAGACGATCTAGAACGACCCATATAGCATTGTTTCTTTGGATGTACTTGGAATTCTAGTGACAAAGTCCATGGTAATGTTCTCCTACTTCCATACTGATATGGGTAGTGGTTGCATCATTACATTAGACTTTTGCCTCTTAGCCTTCACTTGCTGACATACCAGACACTTTGATGTATATTCGGCAATCTCCCTTTTCATATTTCCCAGCAAAAGTATTCTCAGAGATCTTGATACATCCTTGTACTCTTTGGGTGGATAGAGAAGGTTGAGTTTTTTGAATCGTTCAATAGATCCTTCTTTATCTCTCGATCAGATGGTACACATAGCTGTGTCCAAAATCTTACAACTCCCTCCTCATCAATTTTAAAATTGGAATATTTCCCATTTTTGATAGCATCCACCCTTTTTTAATTTCCACATCTTTTCTTTGAGCATAATTTATTTTTTCCAAGAGGGATGGTTGAGAAATAATTTGAGAAAGGATTGATTATATTCCTCCTTTAATGATTCTTATGTCTATTCTTTTCAAATCTAAGAATATCAGATCCTTTTCAATTCTCATCATTGATAAAGATGCATGATCCTTTATACATAGAGCATCTGCCACCTTATTTGCCTGTCCGAGATGGTAGTGGATTGAGAAGTCATAACCCTTGATGAGCTCTATCCATCATCACTGGTGCATATTAATCTCTTTATGTGTGAATATATATTTTAGACTCTTGTGGTCAGTATATATCTCACACTTCTCCCTATAAAGATAATTTAGCCAGATTTTCAATGAGAATATCACAACCACCAACTCCAGATCATGCGTGGGATAGTTTTCTCATGGATTTTGAGATGCCTTGAAGACTATGCTATCACTTTATCATTTTTCATTATCACACAGCCTAATCCCTTCTTTGAATCATCACTATACACCATAAAGAGTTCTCTACATGTTGGGAGTGTGATTACTGGCACAGTGATAAACCTCTTTTTCAACGCCTTGAAACAGTCTTCACATTCCTGAGTCCAGACAATCATTACTCCCTTCCATGTCAGCTTGGTCATTGGGTTTGAAAATCGTGAAACGTTCTTCACAAATCATCAATAATGCCCAAATATACCCAAAACGCAGTGGATCTCTGTTACAGAAGTTGGCCTAGGCTACTATTCAATTGCATTTGTCTTGGAAGGGTCTACTGATATCCATTTGCTGGTGATAACATGCCCCAAGAATGATACATCCTTCATCCAGAACTCAAATTTACTATACTTTTCATACAACTCCCCCCTTCGCAAAGTCTTGAACACAATATTCAAATACTTCTCATGTTCCTATTTTCTCTTGGAGTATATCAAAATATCATCAATAATGACTACCAAAAAATTTTCAAGGAAATATCTAAATTATATATTCATTAAATCCATGAAAATTGTTGGATCATTAGTGAGTCCAAAGGGAATCACTATGAACTCATAGTGTCCATAGCTCATTCGAAATGCAGTCTTGGGAATATATTCCTTCCTCGCCATTAATTGGTGATATCCCAACCAAAGGTCCACCTTAGAGAAATAACTAGACCCATGAAGCTGATAGAACAAGTAATCTATCTATGGAAGGGGATACTTGTTCTTTATCATGATTTTATTGAGCTAATGATAATCAATACAGAGGCGTATTGATCCATCCTTCTTCTTGATGAAGAGGACTGGCGCACCCCATAGTGAAGAACTTGGGAATATAAAACCATTCTCTATATTCTCCTGTAACTACTTCATCAGATCTTCCAACTCTATAGTGGCCATTCAGTAAGCGGTCTTTGAGATAGGTATAGATCTACGGATAAGGTCAATTGAGAACTCAACATCTTTGTTAGGAGGAAGACTAGGAAACTCTTCAGGGAATATATCACTGTAATCCCTCACGATGGGCATGTCTTCAATCATGATTCTATCCTTTTCCCCAATCATTTGAGCTAGATATGCTTTCTCACAAGGAATAAATACCCAAAAATGAGATGAAGATTCTAAAGGAGACTCATCTTCTTCCTTATACTTTTATTGAATTGGAGGATGCTTTGGGATGTAAAGAGTGATTTACCTTTACTGATAGTTGATGTTGGCTTTGTATAAATATATCCAATCCATGCCTAAGATAGTGTCTAACTATACTAAATGAAGTATGAAGATATTTTTTGGGAGGTTCAGTCCACAAACGTTTACCAGGGAGGATTTATAAACCATGGACATAAAAATTTCCCCATTTCCTATTCTCACAGATAACTTTTCCTCCAAATTTATAGGCGGTGTTTGAATAGTTCTACTAAACTTGCAAGATATGAAAGAATGCGTAGAACCAGAATCAAATAGTACGTTCACTATTCTTTAATGAATAAATAGCATACCTAGCACCACATCATTTTCTAGCTTCACCTCAGCAGTAGTGATAAAATAAGCCCTTCCTTGTTTCCTTGGAGGTTGTTGTTGATTGCATTTGACAACCCTCGACTTAGGGAAATTGTTCACATTTTCCCATGCTCCTTGTAGTTGTAACACTGCACCGTAGGCTAAGTGTTGATATGAAAATTTCTTTATTCTTCAACATTAGTGGGTTTTTTCATATCCCTTCGATAGTTCTTGCCCATATGGCAAATCATTCCACATTTGAAGCAATTCTTGGTTCCCTTCAAATAGTTACTAGGATTCTTCTTCCCACAACTTTTTCAAGGGGAAAAGTCATCCTTCGTTCCATCCTGGGATTTGTTTGATAAACCACACATGTTGTTCTCCATTTTTTTCTTCTTATCATTGGGCCCACAAGACCAATGAGAGTCTCTAATCTCCATTTCAACCTTGAGGGCACAACAGACAATATCATCATAACTGTTGAAGTCTCGAATTTCCAACACTTTTCATAGACTTGGCTTTAGTCTGCTAAAGAAGCGATCCAACTTGCCTTCAATGTTCATGAAAAATCCACATGCGTACCTTCTGATACTTGTAAAGTTTTCTCCAAATTCCTTTATGGAATCATCTTCCTTATGCTTGAGTATGAGGAACTCTCTTTCTATCTTGAGATTGAGGGTTCGAGGAAAATATTTATTGAAAAAAATCCTCTTGAATTCCTCCAAATCCATGGAATTAATTTCCTCTTGGGACTTTTTATTCTTGATCAGTGTCCACCACTTATCAACTTCCCCATTAAAATGATAGACCGCCAGTACAAACTTATCTTCTTCCGAGCACTAGAGGATAGAGAATATATTTTCAATAGAGTTAATCCACTGTTCCATAAGGAGGGGATCAGAAGATCCACTAAACATGGGAGGACTTTTCCACATGAAGGATTCTATGATAACATGCTCTTTCCTGTGAGGAGGGAATTATGCATGATTTATGTTATTATTCATAACTCGAGCCAGTTGATTAAGTACTACCATGAAGTTTTGATCTCCCACTCTTTTCATATTAGGCATATCATTATGGGAATCTTCACATTTCTGATCACATTGGTTTTTGGAACATATTCTTCTATCTCTCACCATTAACTAAGAAAAAGAACGTATAGTTAGAGTTATTGAATACTTAGATATTGAGTATAAAAGAAAAACTTTGAACATAAAAGGATAAAATTATAAAGAAGAAGTATATCCTAATTTGTGATTCATCAGGTTTAAATCTAGGTTATCCTTGATCTATTTATTAAATTATATTCTTATGGGATTTTTTTATTATTTGTCCTTTAATAATGTTTTGTACCAAGCCCATGAATCTACCAAAGCACATCCCCCAAGAGTTTCATAAACAAGAGTGAAGAAAGGCCCATTTTTGTGTACCAGGATACCCCAGGTCATGCCTGAAACTCTTTGTCGGAGTTTTCACCCCTAGGTACATCTGTGCCAGAGCTGCTTCTACCTGCTCATATCCAGACATGGATGTATTTTCTTGATAAATGACTTAATCATTACTCAATAAAATTTAGGAATTTTTCTTATACTTATTCTCATCCTTAAGGTTCTCACTAAGGTGATCTATTCATAATCACTAAAAATAACTAGACCATCCTCTGATACCAACTATAGTGACCCAAGACTTTTTCATATATCATTACATGATTTTAAGAGTAATTATATATTAGAGTACAAGACAAGGATAATTATATCTAGTGTATTAGAAGAATAGGTACATAAAACATAAAACATGGGACTTGCTACATAAGGTACCCTGGGGAACACATGAACAAAGGGATGAGATGAAAATCCCAGTAAAAGAAATAACATAAGAATATGTCTTAAGCACACGAGTTAAGAGGTATGACATAATGATATCCAAAGCATAGAATATATAAAATATTATTGTATAAGAATGTGATCATATAAACATGGGATTATATAAATGCGGAAGAATCATAAAACATTTATTTAGTTTGGGTCAAGGCTAACCACCAATCCCGTTTCCCATTTTAGTACGGGTCAAGGCTAACCGTCAATCCCGTTTCACATCACACCTCATGAGACTTAACTTTACCCAATGAATTGGAGTGATATATGGGTGAACCCATCTCAAAATTTTCATGAATATTATTTCCACATAAATAATAATACATAATCAACCATACATAAACATAAGGGTACCCAAGGAAATAATTGGGTACCATAATAATGACATAAAGCAAAAACAATGGGTGTATCATGAAAGTGTCCATGAAAGAAAGAATTTAGAACATAAATGGACGTTCATAAGGTAAAATTTTCATATAAAATGTTAAGATATGTCAAATATAAGTGAAAACATATAAGAAATGTATTTGAGAAACAATAGCATTAAAACATTTTTGTGCGGTTTTAAGGAAAATACTATAGAGATTTTAAAATAGATAAGATGAAAATATCTTATATAAAACCAGAGTTGAACCAAAAAGGTTTTCATAATAAAAATAATGATTTTATAAAGGCAATGGTTTATTAAAATAGAGGATAGAGTGCACTTGAAATTGTGTAAAAATTTAGGAAGTTCCTTTAAAACTGGTTTTCTTATCAGAAAGTTCTAAGGCGGGAATATTTTAAAAACATGTATATCCCTGAAAGAGAGGGATGAAAGGGTCCTCAGAAAATATTTTTTTACAACTAAAAAGAATTTATAATATTCAAAAAAATATATATGATAATTTTATTTTGATATAAATAAAGATAAGTCAACCCGAAAGAACAAAGGAGGTTTGGGTAGATTTTGTTACGGATTATCGGCACGGTGATGGGTGCACGTAAGAGGGCTTGATGAGAGAGAGAAGTGGTTTGTAATAAATTATAAAAAACTAGGTAAGTATGGGGAGGTGATAAAACATACCAAATCAGTAGGTATTACACATAAAATGGCATTTCATAGAGGACAATCTTGATTTAAGAGCAAAATGGAGAGGATCAATTACCTTAAATCCGCTGGTGTTCTCCACTTGTTATTAAAGACCTGAATAAAAAAATTTGGTTTATTAATTAATAATTATAGAACTTATTCTATATGTAATTGGTTTAGTATAATCATTTTATGTTTATTTACAACCATTTTGATTGGTTATGAGGTCCAATTTCATTTTTTGGGCTCATTTGTTTACTTGGTTTTAATGATCGGTTCGCTTATATTCATGTTTGGATAAACATATAAGATGAAATTGGTTTTACAGATGTGAAGTTATATGATATTAGTGAACATAATGGAGATTAAATGGGTTTTTGATTAATTTGGTTACTTATAGTGAAGTTGAATTATTATATAAAACCATAGTGACAACCGTTTTTCAATCGGGGGGGGGGGGGTTGATTACAAAGAACATGTTTTTGCTTTATAAATTAATACCATTTGTATAAAAGGATTAAAAAACCAAAATAGAATCTATTACCTATATAATAATCTAGTTCAACCATAACAAAAATTGTTTCATTACCATAATTAAAGATAATAATAGAAATCGATAAACCTTTGTCCTTGAATGTGCTAAATTAACACATCTCAAACACTATTTTCATTTCTTTCAAATAAAAGGTGGGTAAAGGAGAGAAGATAATAAAATATCCCATTATCATAAAAATATTATAGTAAATGTATGTTATTGGAGTTAACATACTATTTTGGTGAAGGTAGGTGATGAAAGAAACAAAAAAGAAAATAACTTAAAAGAAATGAAGGAATTATAAAGAGGAATTTACCTCTTGAGACTTCCTCCTTTGAGAACCTCTTAATGGGAGAGTTTTTGGTATTTTGAAGAGGCTAGGGGATTTTGGATGTGGGGGAGAAGCTTGGGGAGATATTTTGGTAGAATATTGGAAAGGTCAACGGCTTTAGAGGAGTGAAGATAAGATGGAGTGTGTGGGGGGGGGGGGGGTTAATAATGGAGGAGAGGAGGGATTTTATAATATTATAATCATTAGTTTATTATTTCTTCACAAGACAATGAATAGTAAGTATTTCATGGCCAAGAATAGAAATAAATGCATTTGAGTTCAAAATAAAGGTCATTTACATCATCCATGACTCAAGCATGATGCAGAAATTAATGTTTTAGCATTTATTGTGAATTATGAGATTTTACTATTCATCAAAATTTTAATTATTTCTGAAAAATCTCAAAAATTCACCCTAACCATTTTTCGACTTTTAGAATCCAAAAATGAAGTCCATTTTTCAAAAATAATTTTCTAAATACTGCTAATTTAATATTTAATTAAAATCACAATTTATTATCAAAAACTAGTTTTAAAAAATTTATTTACTTATTCTAAAATATAGGTATATCGTACTTTTAACTTGAATATTATTTATATATTATCATAGGCAAGGTTACTATTTATTAGGATACATCACTATTCATAAGGGTATGTTACTATTCATAAGGGCATGTGACTATTCACCAAAAAATATGTTTTTCTTATCGAACTCCAATTAACTTAGTGATTTCAGCCATGTATGTCAGATTTTCAAAATTCCAAACACAAAAGTGACAAACTTATGTTTAAAGGTCACTTATAACCTAGTAGTTCATTATGTTGTGTTTTCATGTGCTTATATGAAATATTTATAAGAATGAAATTTTAATTTATAAAACATTGGGTTGTTACAAGTAAAGACAAATTTGGGGGGAAATACATGAGATATGATGATTTTTTATTATTGAAGGACTTGTTTAAAACTTAATAAGTATTGGTAAATTTTTTAACATAGGACTTTTAGTGAATTTTACTTAGAAAAATTGTATCATCAATGGAAAGGATGATACTATTATGACTAAAGGAAAGTTTCGAAATGAAAATCTACACTTTATTAGTGGAGAATAAGATATGTTCGTTTATTCCAAGAAAGAATAAAAAGGGTTATGGAATAGATGGCTTGACCACTTGAGACAATATTCTGTGGAATATTTGGTAAAGAAGGATATATCTCCTGATATCAACAGACTTTCACATGGTCATTCACACGTGTCTGATTTTTTTAAAAGGGAATGATTTTTTAGAATCCATACAATATTAAATACCAATGTTTAATTTTAACATAGCCTACTTGAGTGGCCTAGAACCGGTGATTATTTTATTACATTGGAATAAGATATAAGGAATCACTTCCTGAGGGAAAAGATAGTATAGTATTATTATCAAACTAGATACATACATGATTCACAAATGAAATTTGAAAAAAAAAATAACAACATATTATTTTTTCAATAACGAAATTATTACCTCTAGAATATACATTAATAATAATAATAGTGAATTTCATGGATTCCTGGTGATAAAAAACAATATAAGGGTAAGATAAAATGATCTTTAAGGGTTATGTATAGCGTAAGAAATCATAAATTAATAAGGATAAGAAACATGTAATGTTAAATAAATAAGAACACATTACATTTAATAACTAACTTTTCTATTAATATAAGATAATCCATAAACATTTTGGCATTGTATATAATCGGAAAAAATTCCATTTAATCAATAATTTGTGAAAAATATAAAAGCATGGATTGCATCATTGTGAAAATATTATGGATAAAAATAATTGAATTATTAATGAGGGAAAATCTTAATTATTAAAAATCATGTTTCCCATACACATGATACATTTACCATTATGACCATTCACAAGACAATTTTATCATTATGGGTGGAAACCAATTTATGTTTGCTAACTTATTCAACTCATGAGGCTACCGATGCATCGATGATATTTTCTATATATGGTCACCAAATGTTATTGAATTTCTAAAGAATTCCTCATATATTGAAAAATCAATTTAATTCCATATAATTTGATTTATCATCAAGTATCAGTGTTGATTAAAATAATTAGATTTATCACTATTTGTCCAGTTAATCAAATTACTTTCAAATTAAACATTATATGTTAAAATGATATACAATTTATTTAATAATCATATCCATTATATAGGAAACAATTATATTTAATAGAAATGAAATTTTTAATAAATTAATATTAGAAATAATTCAAAGGGGTAGTATATACATCATAGAAAAGAAATTTGGTTCATAATATTAAAATATGCCTTAATGATGTGAAATTGATATGAGACATTTACAAAGATCATATCATCGATGTGAGGATTAATAAAATAAATTTATTATGTGTAAATTATGTAAATACGCATACTAAAGTGAAAATACAACCTAAAATTATCAAAATTCATTACACATATAATATTATCATGAAATAATCATCAATGTAGATGTTTAAACCAATGAGTATAAATTGATTTTAGAAATCTCTTACCTTAGATTCAAACTCCTAAACATGTTTTAAAACCTTATTTATATTTTTCATAAACATGTTATAAATTAATACTAGAACTATATTAATTTATATATATATATATAATCTTATAAGATCCTTTATATCATTATAACTCTTGTTCATTAATAATATTTCATCATTTTAAATGTTTAGGGTGTCAATTTCCGTATTTTATCATGCTTGTTCTATCTTGAAAGTCTCAGTTATTCTAAATAAGATATAGGTCCAACATATCCATAATTATAATTATTTTTTAAATATAATATTTAATCATCAAATACATTTTTATAACCATTCTTGATTGTTTAACATAGAAAATTAATTTCATCACTTTGTGGAGATGATAATCCATACATACAGACAAGCGATGATATTAGTTCTATATGGTATCTATAGTAGAGAATTGAATTATATATTAAATTTATAGAATAAATATCATTTCATAATTATCTTATATATATACATTATTTAAATCAATATAATCATCCAAAAAAATGGTGATGAAAAATGAATTACACCGCTAGGTGGAGACAGAATGTCGTACGTACACACGTGTGACACATTAATTTTTCATAGGATGGGAAAAAAATTTAATATGGTTGTATCATAACAATAATAAAATATAAGTAGATATGTTATAGTAGATATATTATTTTTTACTATAACAACACATGAAGAGAATGTTGAAGACAAAATAATCTTCAAAGAGACGACCAAGACAATTAACTCTCCTTCAACGAACATCCTTCAGATATCATCTTAGCGACACTAGGGTGGGTATTCTCATAGGAAAAGAACATAGAGAACATTTATAAATATGTTAATAATATAATTTTTAATATTTTGGTTGATTTATATGGCTGAAATAGGTGTAAATAAGTGTAGAAATGGGTTCACTTTTATAATTGAGGTGAGGGGAACTTTAAAAATTTATTAAAATAATAAATTAATATAAATTAATTTTCAATTAATAATGGAATAAAAATTATTAATTTAAAATATAAGATTATTATTGGTCTATATCCCCTCTTAAAATAATTATTTATGTTTAGACTAAAATTATACCCTTATCTTTTGGTTTTAACCATTTTAACCACTTTAACTCTTACCGTGACAACAATGATTTTTTAGTTTTTGAGGCTTAATATTTTAACTATAAATATCCAAAAAACCTATAAATGGATTATTTATTAATATTAAATCATTATAAAAATATTTTATCTGAATTTAATATTTTTAGGAATTTTCTATCATCTAATAAAATATTATTTAGTATAGAATATTCATAATTACAAATTTTAAGACTATTCATTAAATTAACTTTAATAATATCAATATAACAGTTATAATTAAAAACCATTAATTTTATTAAAAATATACAATGTCATTATATTATAAAAATTATTTTATAAAATTAATTATGTATTATTTTATTTTTATATTTTTATAACACTTATTTTATATTTCCAGTAACAAAATAATTACTACATTAACATTGTAAAAGAATCTAATTAATTATTACTTCACAAAAATTTATAAAAAGATTTAAATACGAATATATATATATATAATATATTTAAAAATAATATTTATAGTTTAATATATTTTCCAGATAATACCATAATGAAAATGTTATAGCTATTAAAATCATTAATGTGAAATCATTGACTATTCATTAAATAAAATAATATGAGGGTCATAATCACTTCCTAACTGAAAAAATGGTCATATATCTCATGAATTATTATCGGTTAAAATTAGTTTTATAATAAAATTTGGGTAAGTGTTAGGTTCATTTTCTTCTCCTTATCATTTTATTTATAACCTATATTACCCAACTTACCTTTTACTATGGTAACTAAAATTACACAGGTTACTATTTATTTTTAAAGAAAAATAAAATGGACTTATTTAATGAATTTGGACATGAATTATAATATGTAATATATTTTTGAAAACTAAAAATAAATAATTTTAATAATTTAATATAAAATTAATCATGAAAAATTCAATGAAAAACCATTTTCTTGAAAATTGCATTTTAATCCCCAAAAAATGAACCTATACAGAAATAAGTTATAAGTATGATTAAATTGATGTTAATTAGATTATTTATAACTAAATAATAATTTTATTACATTTAAATAAAATTAAAATCATAAATTTAATTTTAATATAAAGAAATTGATTAATTTATAAAAATCAGAAAATTTTCATTTACCACTATAAAATCCATTTTTGAAGAAAATCATCAAAAATTCACAACATTATAATTTTAATATGATAATAAAATAAATTATATTAATTTATAAATTAAAATTTATAGATGTTATAGAAATTAAATATAATATTTACTCCTAAAAAACAAGAAAACCATTTTTAAAGAAAACATATTTTTTTAAATAATAAAACGAATTTATTATAAATTAATAAATTATTCACAAATAAATAATTAATACATTAAAAATGAGTTGTAAAATTATATATTTCATAATGTGGTGAATATTATTCATTTATTCCAATTTAATAGCTTGTTTATAACAATCACATTGAAATATTTCATTGTTCTTTTATGTTGCGTGTTACGTACAACATAGGCTAACGAAGAGGATAAATTTAAAAAGGGATATACCATAAAATCTTGGGGTGTTTCAATATAACCTAATTAATTAAATTTCACCCTATAAATTTAAAATTTTACTTTGATAATAAATTTTTGATATTTGAAAATTCTTTTATGGGAAACCCACATCATAAATAGGGTTAATAAAACATCCACTTCATACGCATGAAAGCGAAATGAAAAGGTCCCCACAAATTTTTGATTTTGAATAAGAGAATTTTTTTGAAAATGTGGATAAGGAATAGAAACATAATTATCAAGTTATAGTAGAGATTGATAGTGAAAATGGTCATTATAATGTTAACCATTACAAAACTGTAAATTTGTTATGGTTAAAAAGACCATAAAATTATCAATAAGAAAAGTAAATGGATATTGATTTTGTTCGAAAATAATTTTTCATTGAATTTAGATATTCCTTTATTATAAATAGAAACACTATAAAAATAATATTACTATATTTATTTCCATTTCATATGTATAATATCATCCTTTGTTTGTTCTTTGATCTATTTTTAATTCATCTCTTATGTCAAGAAATGTAAATTCAAGATGATTTTTTCATTACTAAAGAATGAAAATGAATCATAAGATCCACAAGTCATTCCTTAGTACTTTAAATATTTACAAAAACAAAAATGTTGATCACATATTATAAATAAAAAATAATATCCAAAGTTTTACTTAATAGATTCTATAAGAATTTAATCTTAAGACACATCTGAAATATATCTATCCAAATTAAATGTTAAAAAATTATAAGGATAGTTACTAAATTTAATAAATCAACATAAAATTAGATTCCCAAACCAATATAATATAGGTCTTATTTTCACATATGAAATATATTAATACCTTGAACACCATAAAAACTTAATGAAAACATGCATTCTTTAAAAAATAAAATATAAGGTTGTTGAATATATTCCTTAAATCCAAAAATATTGTAAAATCCATAAACTATACAATTATTAACCAATTAAATGTCCACCTATACTGTCCCATTATAATTTCTTTGTCATTGGGAACATATTTATGGTAATATTCCTTAAATCACATGTTCTCTAAATGTTCAACTTTCAAAATAATCACTTCTCTTGGTTTTTGGTAATATTCATCACATTATTCCAAATCCATAAAGAAGATGTAATATTGTATAACCCTTATAAATCTAATGATGTTTACATCCAGAGAAATTTTGAAAAAATAATTCTTGAATCCAAATACACATGAACACGGATCATTTTAAATTATTATTAAACCTTCAACAAATCTTCATCATCTTATTCTATAATACCTCCTTCCATTCACATTTCATTTGTATACACTTAATCATCAAGAGTACAACCATTACTTGTATAACCTTTTTTATTATCTTCTTGAGTTTTCCCCTAGCACATAAATTTTCATAATGTCCATATTTTCCACATTTAAAACATTAAACCTCCAATAATACCTTAGGTGTATCATTATTCAAAACGTTTCATTTTCTTTAAAAAATTACATACATTATATCTTAATTATCTAAACCCAAAAAATCTTCATATTACTCTAAGGAATTAACTTGTGTGTTTCTTCTCACATTCTCAACATATAAGAAATTAAATCTTTTATCTTATATGGTTTTCAGAACCTGATATTGTAAAGAACTTTATCATTATCTTCATTGGTGAGTCTAAGAGTTGGTCAGGGGGCATTTTATGAATCATATATCTTTATAATTAGTTAATCATAATCAAAATATTCTTCATTGCTATAATTATCCCATTTGGTTTCTCATCGAAACATTGTCTATCACATTCATAATTAACCCTGTTCCTTTTAGTTACATTAATTGACTAAAACCAAAAACATAGTGGGGGAAATGCTAATCATAGTCACAAATCACATAGTCATGAAGAATAATTTATAGGTTATCTAAATCATGAAACATTCTTAATATATGAATCCTTATGTTTATCTTAGGTTATCCACTATCATTACCAAATATATAGGATGATATATTATTCTTAGACTTATCTTAAAAGTATGTAATTTCATTATATTACCTAATTGATGGTTTCCAAAATCTAGTTCCGAAAGATTCCACAAAACATAATCTTATTCCAATTGTAACATTATGACCTTTAATAACCCAGAGATTGTGGTCAAATTATTATAGTGGTATAAGTTACAAGGAATCACACCCAAAAGGGTTGAAAAGTTTAATAGTGTTGGTAAACTGCATATATACATGATTCCAAATTACATTTTAAAAAATAAATTTCAAAATATTTTTTTATTAATTACATTATTCCATGTATCATATCCTTTCATAACAATCATAATAGCCTTCTTGGATTCATAGTGGAAGAAAAAAATAAGGGCGAGCTCAAATGATCAGTAAGGTTTAAGTACAGTTGAATCTATTATAAATAAAGAAGAATAAATAGTATGGGAAGATAGATAATGGAATGATAATTCCATTTAATGGAAAAAAAATTTATATTGAGGGGATAAGGTATAAAAATTATCAAAATATAAATAATTGGAATAAATTCCCATTTAATGAGTAACTTTTGCACAATCTAAATCCATGAATAATATCATTAGGAAAATATCATAGATAAAAATAAATGAATTATTAATGAAGCAAATGAAAAATTATTGGACATCATGTTTCCCAAACACATGATACCATTACCACTATGACCATTAACAAGAAAATTTAATATTTAATGGTAAAAACCCATTTAATTTGTCAAAATTATTCATCTCTTGAGACTACCAATTCATTGAGGTGATTTTCAATATATGATACCAAATCATTCATATATTTCCAAATCATTCCTTATATATCGAATAATTGATTCAATTAATAACAATTCACCTTATCATAATGTATTCGTATTGAGTAAAAACATGGATTTTTCATTATATCCCCAGTTAGTCAAATGACATTCAATGTAAACACCGTTATTCAAAATTACATATGGTTTAGTAAATAATCATATCCATCATAAAAGAAATATGTATTTTTAGGTGAAATGAAATTTTTATTGAATTATGATCATAAATAAATCTAAGAGGTAGTGTATACACCATTAAAAATCAATTCGGTGAATTGTATTAAAATTTGACTTAATGAAATTAAATTGAGATTCAGTCCCTTATAAAGATCATATAATTGAAGTGATCATAAATAAAATGAATTAATTATATGAATTCACTATAAATAAATATAAAATAAGTGTAAATAGAACATAATATAATAAAAACAAATTACCCACATAATCTTATCATGACATAATCAATAAAGTAGACGTTTTACCCAATGAGTGGAAACTGAGTTAAGAAATCCCTTACCTCAAGTTTAAATTACATAAAAAATATTCAAAAAAAATTTATAATTGTTTTAAATATGATATTAATCTATATTAGAACCCTTTTCATATTTATATGATATTATATAATATTTTTATAATATCTTATCACCTGTTCATTGATAATATTTCATTATTTTCTTTGTTTTTAATGTTAATTGCCTTGTTTTTTCATGATTGGTTAGGTATGAAATTATGAGTTATCTTACATAGGATATATATCTTAAAAATAAATAATGATATTAATGTTATTAATATAATATTTAATCATTAAATACATTTTTAGAGCCACTTTTCAATTTTTAACATAGAAAATGAATTGAATCGCTTTGTAGAGGTGGTATGTTGTACATATGCACAAGCAATGATATCATTTCGAAATGGATGATATGGTATAAAATTGGATGGTGCATTAATTTTAAAGAATAAATTTAATTTCTTAATTATTATATATATACATTATTTAAATCTTTATAACCATCTAAGTAATATAGTGTTGTAAAACAAATTAGACCATTATGTGGAGACGATAAGTCATGCGTATGAAAATGTGGTGATTTAGTTTTTCATTGGATAGAAAAAAGGTATAATAAGATTTTTTAATAATAATAATATCATCTAAGATTATATATTTTACTATATTTATTATTTTAGTATGGAAAAAACATTAAGAAGAAGCAGACGTTGAAATAAACTTGAAAGAGTCGGGAAAGATGATTACCTATTCATCGAAGAACTTTCTTTAGATCGCCTCATTGGGGTAGTAGGGTATGTATTTTTGAAGGGAAATAACCTCTAGAAAACGTATAAGTATGTAAATAATAGAAATAAATATATTTTTTGGATATATATGTCTCAAATTTGTGTAAATAAGTGAAGTAAGGGGTTCCCTGTTATAATTATGGTGAGGGGTACTTTAATAATTTCTTAAACTATTTATTTAATATAAATTAATTTTCACTTATAAATGGATAAAAACATATTAATTTATAATATAATATTATTATGGGTAAAAATAACATTTGAAAATTAAATTTATATCAGATTAGACAAAATTTCTTTGCTTATCATTTGGTTTTAACTCTAATTTATTCTCTTTAACTCTTACCTTGAGAACATGAATTTTTACCTTTTGTGGGTTATTATTTTTACTATACAATTCAAAAATTCCCATAAATGGAGAATTTATGAAATTTTAATCCTTCTGAAATTCATTTGTAAGATTTTATCAATTTTATGAATTTTATATTTTTTAATTAAATGTTATTTAGTACTAAATAATCATAACATCAATTTTAAGAACTATTCAACACTTTGACATTAATAATATCATGAAAACACTTACAATTATAAAAACTATTTCATTATATCCCTAATATGTCAATATCATCTATAAAATTATTTTATCAAATTAATTATCTCAAATTATATTTATTTAAGTATTTTAAATAACATTTATATGATATTTCGATTAATAAAATGATGACTCCATTAGTATTGTGTAAGAATTTAAGGTACTTATTTGTTCACTATTAATTAAAAATAAATTAACATGATGAATATAAATAATATATATTTTAATATAAAATTTAAATTAGAAGTCATATATTTTATATAACCATATTAAAAATGATATAGTTATTAAAATCATCAATGTGTCATCTTTTACTTTTCTTTAAATAAAATATTATAAGGGCCCTAATCATTTATTAATATAAAAAATGGTCATATATCCAAACATTAAATTATTATGGATAAAAATTACTCACCAAATATTATTTTGTCATATTTTAGGGTCATTTTCTTGTCCTTATCATTTTATTTTAAACCTATATTACCCAATTTACCTTTTACCGTGTAAACAAAAATTACAAAGGTTACTACTCATATTGGAAAAAATAAAAGTATACTATTTAATAAATTTACAACTTATCAATAAAAATATGTAATAAATTTTTTCAAATTAAAAACAAAAAATTTGAGAATTTAATTTATAATAATCCTACAAAACGTAACAAAAATAGTTTTACTGAAAAATACATTTTTAATCCCAAAAGATGTACTTATACCAAAATAAGATATACAGATGATTAAATTGAAATTAATTTAATTATTTATAACTAGATATTTCTTATGTTTCATTAAGATAAATTTAAAATTATAAATTTACTTTGTATATATTGAAATGTAATGTTTTATAAAAATATGTATTTTTTTAACTATTCCCTAAAAAATTAATCTTCTTTGAAAATTAAGAAATAGTCACCACGTGATAATAATAATATTAGGATTTAGAAAATATTTTATTTTATAAATAAATTATTGATGTTCCAAAAATTTATTATAATATTTACCCTTAAATATAAAAACTATTTTTGAAGAAAACATATTTTTTTAAGAATAAAATGATTCTACTAAAAATAAAATAATTATTAAAAAATGTTAATTAATAAATAATAAATGAGTTGGAAAATTATATATTTTATAACGTGGTTAATACTATTCAATATTTCAATTTTAACAACTATGTTACAATGATCATATAATAATATTTCATTGTTTGTTTAAGCTGGCTATTGCATGAAACATAAGCTATCAAATAGGTTAAATTTAAAAAAGAGATATAATACAAAATCATGGGGTGTTACATCAATGAGGATTCTTGAGATGGTTTATGATGACATATGTGACCCTATATCATTAAATTCCATTGATGAGAAGAGGTAGTATGTGTTATTCATTAATTATTACATTAAGATGATATGTATTATAGTGATCAACCACTAGTTTGAGATGCTCATCCATGTTACTCATCATTGGAGGAATAATGAAAATAAGATATGGAAAAAGAATATAAAATTATGAAATGATAATTACATGTAGTTTAATAATATACATGTAGTAGATAATATCGAGAAATATGAGATAAGGCACGAAGGTTCAGTAATGATAACTCCTCAACAAAATGGAGTAGTTAATAGGAGAATTTTTATCATAGAAAATATGGTGAGAATGGTTCTTATTCAGAAAGATATACAAGATAAATTTTGAAAATAATCTACATTAACATTAGACTATATTTCTAATAGATCATGGTTTTGTTCAAGAGATGAAAATACTCCATATTAGATATGGAATGGGAAGAATCTAATTATAATTTTATTTAAAAAATTTAAATTTAATTCTATAATTCTCAATATGGATAAATATAAGATGTTTATGCCACATGTTTATGAATGTATTTTAATTAGATACTCATATAATATTAGGAATATAAGTTATTTGATATGTAGATTAAAAATACTATTTAAATTAAGGTATCATTTGATAAATAAGATATCATTTTTAAATAATCATATAATAACTAACATAGGATGAATTGTTGAGAATTTTATAAAAATAATGATTTTTAAATGAATAGTGAAAATTATTGATGTTTATTGAAAACTTCCATTTCTTTTCATGTATTTACAAATTCAAAATCTATTTCAGAATATTTTCAAATTTTAATTAGTTTATTTTGATAAAAATTAATCAAATAATTTTTAATGGAATAAATATTATATTTGAATTTGGCCTGAAGATATTTATATACTTAAAATGCATTTTTATGAAAAGCTATTTTTTGTCCCATTTTGGGGATTTAATTTTAAACTGAATTATACAACTTCAATGAGTTAAATTTGGTAAAATTATTTAGATATTTTTAAAAAGAATAAGTATTATTATGTAAAAATTTTAATATAATTTTTCTTTATATTGAATAGTACAAACAGTAAAAATTTGTTACCAAGTATAAAGCTAAAACATGTTTACTGAGGAGTTAAACTAAAGAGATGACGGTTAAAATAACCTAAAAACATTTCTAAAACCTATTTTATGTAAATATTTATACCCAACATCATCAAGTATTCAAATATTACCCATTTTAGAGCCCTATTTTTAATTAATACATTATTATATTTTAATCTTTTTAAAAATTACAAGCGTTTCCTCTCCCCCATTTATAAAAGGACACCCCTTTCTCCATTATTCACAAATGAGACCATTTTTAGGCAATAAATACCCAAATAACTTCTTAAAATCACTCCCCACATTATATATGCCTTTTTTTATCATAAAATCAATATAATAAGGATTTAGTATAAACCTAGAGAGGATATATGAAGAAGACGTATAAGTCTTAATCTATCATTTTTATATTATTTATTCCTATACATCCTTTAAATAATATTCCATCACGATAAAATAATTTTCATGAATACCTCACCCCCCAATGATTTCCCCTCATGGTAGAGAAACAAGAGAAAGATGATAAAGATTGCTAGAAACCTACCTCCATTAGGCCTCAGGTTGGTGACTAGAACCAAAAGTATATCATACACAAAAATAAAAGTCATTGGACTCTAAGAGAACATTAGGAAGAGAGATATAATATAGATATAACCATCAAAACCATTTAATGAAGAGAAAATAAATTCCATGTAACATCTTATGTTTCTAAAATGAAACACTATGTTCAATAGAGTACATGATACACCACATCATGGTTAAACGAAGAAATAAATGTAATTATTTAATATAATGGTAATTTCATTGCTATTATAATAGTGAGAATTAATGATATTACCTTAATTATAAAAATATGGTTTATGCATGTATATATAATTAATTATTTTTGACCAATTAATTATAAATGAGGATAAAACTATTTTTAAAATAAAAGGAAATGTTTTTTCTGAAAAACAATTCAAATGTGCACAAGTTTGTTTTTTACCAGTAAATAATAATTTATATTTTTTGGATTATATTAATGAAATATATATATAATATTTAATCCAATTTTTAACATTCATCTTATGTGTATTGTTGACATGATACAAGAACAAATCTATTTTTTTTCGAATAAAATTAATATTTCTATAAAAGGAATGTTTGCTCTCTTTTGATGGAACACTTGTTTTAATACTATTTTGACACTTTTATAAATTAAATTTCAAAAAGTAAAATTATAAGTTAATATAGAAGAATCAAAATGTAATTTTTTTGAATTTTTTATTTTTTATGATAAGATATATTTTTTAACAAATAGTATAAAAAATAAAGCATTTTAATTAAAAACTGCTTTTTAATAAAATTTATTTATAGTGTTAAATTATATTTTTGAATTGTATTAAAATATATTTAGATAATTTTTTATAATTTAATCTATTTTAGTTCATTGTAATACTTTAAAGATTAAAATTGGATATAAAAATGTTGTGAACTTTGGAATGTTTTTACATTAAAAACCCATTTTCACAATCCGTCAGTGGGATTAATTTCATCCATAAATTTTTTATATTACATTGAAATGTTAGTTTCATTTTAGAAGTATTTTTTCAAATTTTTTATTTCTATTATGATATTTTTAAAAATTCATGTAATGGATATAGTGAAAAAGGACATTATTGATATATTAAAATAAATAATAATTAATTAATTGATATAAAATTTCTAAAAATCTAAAATTTGGAAAAATTATTGAGATATTTCATTAAATTTCATAAATTACTAATTCATTGGTATTTTTATATTTTATTGCAATTATATTAACCCTCAATTTTTAAATTACATGATATCATTGTAGTAGTTAAAATGATTAAATAATGGTTAAAATGATAAGGATTAAAAGTAGTTAAAACTTATAAAATATTTATTGGATGAAGTTAAATCAAACTAAAATAATAATATATTGTAAATAATTCACTTTTTAATCATTTTTAATAGAAAATTAATTTATATTAATTTAATATTTTGAAGAATTCTAAGATTACCCCTCCCGTCTCTTATAAAAGGGCTCCCATTCTTCTCTTTTACTCACACTTAAAAAACTATTTGGTTTTGGAAACAAGGATTTTATTTTATAGAAATGGATTTTGGTTTGTGTTTTTTAATCCTCACATGAATTATCATAGAGTTTTAAGAAAATGAGATCTTAGAGTTTGAGATGACAATAATTTTAAAAGAGACATTGTTTTCTATTGTTTGCCAAATTTTTGGGTTCAATTTTATAAGGGATTAAATCACAAAATGTTGTTTTGTGGTATTAAATACTCATAAATATTTTAATTTAATAGTATTTGTGAAGGATGGGTTATGGATTGTGAAGATATACTTCATACCAAATGAAGACGGTGATCCTATGCAATTTAAAGAAGTAGAGCATCGTGACTATGCGATGTGGTGATAGAGAGCTTCATGAATACATCAAATTTTATTGGAGAAACATAACGGGAGGATCAATGTGAAGGTGTTTTTTTGAATGATATAGAATGTAAATTTGAGGTGGGGTTATCGTGAATAACTGATCCTATAAATATAAGGCTACCCAACATCTTTTTACATGAAGAATTCAGAGAAAATCTGGAATCTCCCTAATTTCACGAAGAAAGGGGAGCTCCATGAAACATGGACTCTAAATGAGCTTGATAATTGAAAGATGACTATATCAGTCTTGACTGATTCCAATGCTTATATGTATTGAGTTATTCATGATGATTGGTTGCTTTACGTTCATTTAGTGAGCATCACAATGTTGGATTGCTCTGCAAAGGCAGAGGTGCTTCACGAAGGTGTGAGATTCGCAAAGGAGCTTCAAAAAAAGACCGTTTGAGATTTAGTTTTTCAGTTAATAGGGATTTCAGTGTGAATAATGTCATTTTTTCAGTGTAATAAGAGTCTCATGAAATGATATGGACAAATTATTTAATTCCTAATCATTGAAGTGACCTTAATATCGATAAACTCAGTATGACTTATCTCAAAGAAGAGATCTAGGGGATTCAACAAAAGTGTTTAGAGGTACATAGTGCGTTATCCCTAAATTATTGTTAAGGTTGTGTTTCTAGCATAGAGTAAATGATTCTTATTTCTATTACTACATAACTAGTGAAAATTAGTGGACTTAGGCACGACCGACACACTATCGGTGTTTGTTTCTTTAACTAGCCTTTAGTGGTGAACTATGTAAAAGTTTTGTGTAATCTATTTGAATGTGATTGTTTTAACGTTTTAATAGGTTCTTACCATTGTTGGACCATTATCTATCTTTTTATGAAGAAAATTTCGACACCATGATTGACCCCTCCCCTCTCAGGGTGTTTCAGGTTCCCCCATGTGGTATTAGATCCCGAGGATTCTTGTGTTAAAGCTATGCTTTTACAAAATGGGGAATTCTATAAATGTCATGGGAATTCATCTTTTAATGGAAGACATTTCATTATTTGGAAAAATATGATGATATATCATCTATGATATCTTTTAATGGAATACTTTTATTCTACTACACATGTAATTAAATCATTGATCCAATTGAACTATCTATGACTAATACAGACAGAAAAGTGATTGATGTAGATTCCAAAGCATTTAATTCCATCACCACAACTCTTTCTAATAAGAACTATATTAAGGTAATGACTTGCGCCTCAAAAAAGTCTATGTGGGTAAAACTCAAAAATATTTTTTAAGGAGATAGTAAAGTAAAGAAGGTGAGATTCAATGTTTTTCACAACAGGATTGATGATTTGATGATTCATCCTAATGGAAATGAATATTCATTCTTCAATTAAATTAAAAAAGTTATAGGATAAATTCAAGGACATGTCAAAGAACTCATTGACATTGAAATTGTATTGAAAATTTTGATAAGGCTTCCACCACTATATAATAAAAAAATTTCACCCCTTGGGAAATGGGATCTACTTAGTCTCTCTTTGGATGATCTATAGAGAAGTTTAGTGATAGATGAAATGGGAGCCATACTTGAAGAAGCAACGAGTCGAGTATATTAGAAAATGGAATTCAAATCCATTAAAAACTATAAATTTAATGAGATAGTTTTTATGAATACAACAAGTCGAGTAGATTTTTTTTGGAGGACAATTGCTTCGTATTGTTAGTTCCACAAATGTTGGGCTTATCCCAAAATCAAAGGATTCTTCTTATATCTTGCAATTTAGGCCTATAAGCATGTGTAATGTTCCCTATAAAATCTTTTCTAGTATAATTAATGCTCATTTATATGTCTATTTTCCCAGGTGGATTTTGTTAGAGAAACGTGGGTTTGGGAAAGGTCACTCTATACAAGGGGATATTGCTTTGGCCCAAGATTTGATCAGGGATATCAATCTTAAAACCAGGGGGCCTAATGTGGCTATAAATCTAGATAAGAATAACACCTATGATCGAATGGAGTGGAGTTTTATTAACAAGGTTCTGGCAGGTGTGGTTTTTTCGCAAAGAAATGTTGATCTAATCTTATGATGTATTTATTCTCCTTGGATGGTAGTTTCATATATGTTAAAGACATATTGTTTTTTAAATCCACCCATGGTCTTTGTCAGGGGGATCTAATATCCCCTAGAATTTTTATCATTTCTCATAATGTTCTTAGTAGGCATTTACATTTAATATTGAATAATGGAAGCATTATGGCTTATCGAAAAAGATTGGAGGTTTCTCTGGTTTCTCATTTTATTTTTTCAGATGACACTTTGATATTCATGAATGGCTTAAGGAAATCACTATGTGGTCTGAATAAAGTTTTAGATGATTATATCCATTGGAGTGTTTAGCAGGTTAACAAAAATAAAAGCTATTTGTATATTTACAGCAGATGTACTAGTGAAAGGATTTATCTGGTGAGATCTCATCTTAATATACAAAGAGGCGTTTTTCTCATGAAATAGATGGGAGCCCCTCTTGCTTCTAGGAGGGTGCATATATGTGATTTTGATCATATTTCTAGTAAAATCTTGGCTCGTATTCTGAACTGGAAGAATTATTTCCTATCCTTTAGTGAGAGGATATCTTTGATTAACAGTGTTCTCTTGACCTCTCCAATCCATGATCTTTCAGCTATTAAAGTCCCCAAGGGTGTGATCTGAAATATTGAGAGGATTCTTGCCATGTTTTTATGGGATCCAAAGATGGAAAGGAAAAGGCACTGGGTTGTATGGGGGAGGTTGGATTGGCCTGTTATTGAAGGAGGTGTTGGTGTGAATAGTTTTGAGGGAACTATCAAATGTATGCAGGCCAAGCTAGCTGTGGAAGTCTTAGAGGGTTTCACGCTTTGGGGAAGGTCTATGATGTGTTATCTGAATAGTGACAAGACTACTTGGTTTTATCCTTTCTGGGTTGAAATTGATTCAATTATTAGCTCTCTAAAACCTCATTGCCATTGGATTATTGGGAGAGGGGATATTTCTTTTTGGAGTAGTAATTAGTGTGGGAAGATCCTTGAATACCCAGGTTGTCCGGTCCCACAGATTACTTTCAAAGAATCTTATCAACATCATGGATTCTTTAATATTGTTTTAAACAGTGAACAATTGTATTTCTTTAAACAAATGAAACTTTCCCTTAATGAGGACAAGCTGGTCTTCTCTCCTTCCTCCTCTGGATCCTTTAATTCTAAAGATTACATAGGGATATCACCTATTCTGGTTACGGTCAATGAAAGCTTTGGATATCTTTGGGAAAATAAAATTCCATTAAAATACAAATTCCTTCTCTGGAGGATTCGAATGGGAGCTTTTCCTACAGATGAAAATGTTAAACACTGTGGGATTTATATTGTTTCCATATGTGTCTATTATAACATCCATACAAAAGAAATCTCGGACCACTTGTTTTTCTATAGAGAGTGGGATCATGCTGTTTGGAGTTTCTTCAGTGGTTTCACTGGTTTTTCTTCTAATACTATGTCTGATCGTCCATTTCTAAAACTGTGGTTTTATGGTTCAGGTTCTAGTGGTATGAAGAAAGATGCTCGCCTTGCTATTCTTCATGCTGGATGCTGGTGCTTATGGCAGGCAAGAAACAATTGGATGTTTAAGGAGGTACCTTCAAATAGCCGTGGTATTGTTTGTAGAACCAAAAACCTCCTTCTTGACTTGGTCACAGCTTTGGGGTGCGGTAGAGAGGCACCATCATTATAGGGTCACCTACGAGTCTCTGCTGCTCCTCCTCCAGTCTATAAGAATTTTCATGGCTCCTGGATCTGCTGGTCTCCTCCTCAAAGCGGCTTGAAACTTAATTGTGATGGCTCCTATGTCTCGGGAGAAATCAGTGGAGGGGGGATTGTACGGGACTCCAGTGGTTCAGTCTTTATGGCCTTCTCCATCAAGATTGGATGTGGAAATTCTCTCCAAGTAGAGGCCCTGGCTTTATTCACTGGATTGAGTTTATGTATTTAGAGGAGGCTCAACATTTCTATGGTAGAAACTGATTCTATGATCCTGTATAATTCTCTTTGTAGCAGAGGTAATGTTCCATGGTCCATTTTATACACTATTCATTAATGTTGGCGTATTATTGATGATCATATCAAGGTGTCCCATACTCCGTGAGAGGGTAATAAAGCAGTGGATTTTCTTTCTTCGGTGGATTTTACCGGCTCAGAGTGTTTATTTCTTCATGATTTGGTAAGTCTCAAGGCTGAAGGTGTTAATATAATTAGGGGTGATGCTCTTGACCTTTTTCACATTAGCCCACCCTGATTCTGGTTCTGTTTTGGTCCTGCCTTTGTGGGTCTTTATTTTTTGTTCTTTTTTTTCCATTTGATAATAAAAAAATATGATTTGTGTATAATGAGGAAACCTAACTTATTTCTCTCATTTACATGAAATTAAAGTGGGGAAAACTTGAAATTTGAAGGTAAGATACCCTATGGATTATTTTGGTATGTCAAAGTTAGGAACATTGTCTCTCAGTTCTCAAGAAATTTTGATGATGAAGAAAGTGAATCTAGAAACATGTATAAGCCTCAGAAATATCGAAATAAATTATAGTAGAAGAGTTTTTTCTATGAAGAGGAAGATGATGATAATTAATTCTTTGAGGAAGAAGATCCTTAATTTAAATATGGAACACATGCTTCCATGATGGATACCATTGAAAATTAAGAACAATCAGGAGATAAATCTAGAGATAATTAGTTGACCATTGATTTTTATCACAAGTTGCAACTAAAGGTTGATATTGGTAAAGTTTCGATTCCAAGTAATAGATAAAAAATTGGAGTGTAATTGTGAAAGAATCATATGAATATGTTTATTAGCTTGAAGTTGAAATTGAAAGATTGGAATAAGTAGTGAAAGAAAAACATTAACCACTAGAAGAATAGAAGATACAATGGAAGTGAAGCTTAGAGTTGATGAAAAAGAAAATTCCATCATTGAACTTACCTGAAAACTAGAGGAAAACTCCAAGACTACTGAGGTACTTGAATAAGAAATTCTTTTTCATAGGATTATACTTGAAAGTGAATAAAATTAAAAACAAGAAAATAAGAAAATACAGGTCAAAAAATTCTCAGAAATTGAGTTGCTGGATAGATCTAAGCATGGTTCTGAAGGTGTTGAAAATATTTTTAATGATTAAAGAACCATATTCATTAGAAATAGTGGAATCATTTTGGATTTCAAAATATAAAATGATACAAATAAAATGGGAAAAATAAAGGCAAGAATAAATGAGGACATGCTGAAAAGTCACCTGAATTGCTGAAAAAGAAACCCTAAATTCAAACTGAAAAGAGAACTAAGAACCATCCTCATAAATATATAAATGATAGGTAGAATAAAAATATTCCTAATGAGGGAAACATTATGAGGAATATAAATTAGAAAAAATTTCTGCTTATGGAATGTCAATTCTGTGGTTATTTGGGCCATACCATGTAATACTCTGAAGAGGAAAGGAGCTATTTGAATGGGGAATAGCTAGGAGGAAAACATAAGAGAAAAAAATTAATTTCCTACTTGTTATATAATAAATAATTTACATGGATATTTTTTCTATTGCACTATATTTTTCCATAAATTTGTTTATTATAGGTAGAGGAAATGCATGCATAATTTATACAGAACTCAGAGACAAGTCAATACTCATCAACTAGATGGTGTTTCTCTTAAAAATAGGTTTTTGCTAATGGATGATGATTATCAGTATGAAGAACCTTCTCACATAGAATAGAGATTTGAAATTCATTCTTTATCCTTCACTCAATAAAATATATAATTGAAGGAAAAGAGGAAAATTGAAAAACCCAACTCTCCGAAGTCGCTCTCAAAGGTACAAATAGAATCAACACCTTGATTCTTGATCGAGGATGCTGATCCCATATAAAGGGAATTGTTGACATATTGCTGAATGTTAGGAAAAGGGTTTATGGAATATAAAGGTTCGATAATGATGTTACTTTTAAGATCAAAGGAAGTGCTAGTACTGAAATGGCTAATGGAGAGATAAAGAAAACTATAGGTCTTTATATAGATGGTTTAAGTCACAATATCCTTAATTTGAGTCAACTATAGGACTCATAACTTATAGTGACTTTGAATAAAAAATGTTTCACTATAAATTGAAAGGCATGGATTTATCTCATGAAAGGATATATAATAGATGGAAACTTATATCAGGTTGATTGTAAAGAGAACATTTTATATAGAAGTGATGAAGGATCAAACAACTTGTGGAATCTATGTTTGGGGAAAATTAATAAAAAACTCTTTGAAAATATTTTTAAGTTGAGGATAGTCATGGATATCCCCAATCTGAATCATGAATGGGAAAATACATGTGATGCTTACATAAAAGGGAAGTTGGTCTGCAGATCATTTCGGCCAAAGAAGAAAAGAGCATTAATTCTTCAGGATATCATCCATATAGATGTATGTTGTCTGATAAATGTTGCTGGAACTCATAGAGAAAGGTACTTCATCATTTTAATTGATGATTATTGTATAATGTCTTCTGTGATGGTTATATATTGGAAAAAAATGTGCTTTAATGCATGGAAACTTATCGCCGAATCGATGAGAATGATACTTTATGAACAATCAATGTTCTCCAGTCTGAAAGTTGAGGGTAATACACATCCATTGAGTTTTAAAATTACTTTTATAAGCACATAATACAACATAAATTTTATTCTATTAGAACCCATAGAAAAATGGAGTTTTTGAGCGTAATAATCGACATGTGAACAACATGGATTGGACTATGCAGATTGAGATTCATATCCTTCAACATTTTTTAAAAGAGGATGTTTAAATTTTTTTATATTTAAAATTGAAGAGGGATTTATATGGGTAAAATAGAGATGTTTCATGAGTTTTGGTATGGCAGGAAGCCCGCTTTGAAGTATTTCTAGTGTTTTGGAAGTAAATGTTTTATCAGAAGTAAAGAAAGAAATCAAGGAATGTATGGTGATGCAGAAGATGAAAAAATTTTCATTAGATATTAAATGAATAGAAAATCCTAAAAAATTTTCAATAAAAACCAAAAAAATTTGTGGAATGTAAAATTGTTAAGGTAATTGATGATAAGACCAAAAATATAATGAGTGGATCTTATGCTGATGTGATTGAAGATGAATAAGGTATTGGACATGGAATAGATTCAAATACAGATATAGAGGAAGGAGTGAAAACATTTAGAGGACACAACAAGATATTGATTTAGAAGAAGAATAAGAAGACGAAACCATGGCTGAAGAAAATTATTTAGAACCTCATAGGAGAAATCGAAGAATATAAATGGTTCAATCCAACATCATTGTGGATTAGGCATGAGAAACCCAAAAAAGGATAATGATGTATAATTCAAAATATTCCTTTCTATTAGTTTTGGAACCATCATCATTTGAGGAATCTGCCAAGGATGAATTATTAGTTAAATCCGTGAATGAAGAGTTGGATCTGAGTGACTAGAACCAATCATGGGATCTAGTTAAGAGACCCAAAAATCACAATGTTATTGTAATGGAGTTTATTTTCAAGAATAAATTTGATGAACTTTGTAATTTTATTATAAACAAAGAATATTTTTTCTGTAAATGATATTCACAAATTGAAGGTGTTGATGTTGAAGAACCATTGGCTCCAGTGGCAAGTCTAGAGTCAATAAGACTTTTTCTTTCCATGGAAATTTAGAGAGGATACAAAGTGTATCAAATGGATATAAAATATCCTTCTTAAATTGTGTTATTAAATAATAAGTCTTCAAAGAACATCCCATGGATTGTTTGCTTGGTAATGTTGTGATTAAGGCTTACAGGTTAAAAAAAAGGCTCTCTATGGTATAAAACAAGAATTGGGAGTTTGGTATTCCAGAATGGATTATAATGTAAGAAGGTAGAGTTTAAAAGAGGTGGGGTGGATCATAATATATATGTGAATAATTTTCAGAAAAATTATTTCCTAGTTCTAGTGTGCGTAGATGATCTTATATTTAGTGGTAGAAGATGGGGATCAATGGAAAAAATTTCCAATCACATGAAAGTAGAATTTGAAATGTCTTTGATTAGGGAAGTCATAAATTTATTGGGATTTCAAGTGATTCAGTGTAAATACTGCACATTTATTTCTCAGGAAAAGTATACAAGGGAGTTGTTGATGAAATTCAATATGAATGACTCCAAACCAATTTCGACTTTGATTGTGGTTGGGAAAAAATTGGGAATGCATGAGGATGGGAAATCTGTAGATCTAACGATGTATATGAGAAGCATATGAATCTTATAATACTTGACAGTGACATGGACAATTATTTTCTTTACAACATTCTTAGTGGAATGATTTCAAATTAATCTGAAAGAAGAACATATGGCTACAGTGAATAGTATCATGACGTACATTCAAGGTACTTACATTTATGGATTATACTTTGCTATAGGTAGAGATAGTTAAATATAAGAATTTTATGATACTGAATGGTTGGAGATGTTGTTTATAGATATTACACAAGTGGTGGATCATTCATTATTGGAAATAAATGTGTTAGACAATTGAGTAAGAAACAAGAAAAGTAATTATTTTAGTACTACTGAGACTGAGCATATCTTCTCTACCAAGGCATGAACAAAACTACTTTTCATAAATAAAGAAGTAACTGATATTTGTGATTAGTTGAAGTAGCCAATGGTGATTCACTATGATAATAAGAGATAAATTGATCATAGGAGGAATCATGTTCAGAATTATCACATGAAACCCATTAAAATTATATATCACATTATCATGGAAAAATTTGTACAAGGAATGATTAAAATGAATCATATTGACACTGATGATCAAGTGGATGACATAATGACCAACCCATTATCAGCACATGTGTTCAAGAAGCATCATTTGAACCTTGGTGTTCAGCCACCTCATAGTGGATGAGGAGGTTATGAACATCCCCTCACCCTAGTTGTGTTAATATATTTAATCTGTTTGTGGATGTGATGATGGTTTATGTGGGAGATATGATCCAAGGGGAGTATGGTTTAATCTCTACAAGTCAATGTTAGGTTCATTCAATTTATTTCTAATTAAAGATAATGTAGAAATTAAATGGTATAATATAGAATGAAATGATTCTTTGGTTTTGGGAGAATAGAGAATAGAGAGTAGATAAATTCATTGAGTTACAAATGAAAAAATGAGAATGAAGAAAAAATTTCATATTTATGAGGAAATAGTTTAGGGAATGCAAGGAATTTATAACATGATTAGAGATTATTCTTGATATCTTTAAGAATTCCAAAACATGAGAACATAATTCATGATACCCATATTGTTTTTTATAGTAATCAGTACTCACATAGAAATTTAGTGTTGGATGAGTTGTTTCTTGAATTTCATGTTATTATTATGGCTGGTGATTTATTGAATTTTTCTACAGATTGGAAAAAAACACAAAGGTGGATATTTTTGGGATAAATTATATTATTTGATAGAAATGGAGTATGGATTTCATTTTTTAAATCTTCACATGGAAGATAAGGGAGTATTCAAGTAATGGGTTCTTACAATTAAATATGGTATCAGTTTGAAAAGGGGTGTCATTTTCTAGTTTTTTTCCAAATTTTTGGGCTCAATATTTAGGGGAAGGTCTCGTATATCGAAAGGTTGTTCTATGGAGTGATATTTTAATAAATATGTTAAAGGAATGGGTTTCAAAAGTACTAGGTTAAGAATTGTAAAGATATAGAGCATTGCAAATGGAGACTACATTCCTATTAGATTAGAAGAAGTGGAGCTTCGAGACTACAAGATGTGGTGATGGGGAGCTTTGCAACTATGTCAAATTTCATTAGATAATTTTGAGGGGAGGACCATCATAAAGGTGTTTTTTAATGATTTGAACACCAAATTGAAGGTAGTGAAGCATTGATAATGGTTAAGCTTATAAATATAAGGCTACCACCAAATCATTTTACACGAAGGATTCTAAGAAAATCTGTAATTTCTTTGATTTAAAAAACTAAGTGGAGCTCCATTAAACTGGGAATCTACATGATATTGAGCACCGGAAAAATCTATCTCATCCTTGAATTATTCCAATGCTTCTATATATTGATTGATTAACATTGATGAGTTACTTTAAAATAGTTTAGTGATACTTGTGAAGTAGTTTGTTTCATGAAGGTAGAGGTGCTTCATAACGGAGTTAGCTTTGTGGAAGGAAGTTTTAAACAACAATTTCTTATTGAATGGGGATTTTAATTTTAATTAATTATGGTTTTTGGTTCATGAAGAGTATCATGGTATGTCAGGGTTAATATATTTAATGATAAACCATTGAAGAAACCTTCAAGTTGATAAATAGATTTTGACTTCTCTCAAAGCAGTGAGATAGGGGGATTTAAGGGAAGTATTCTGAGGGACATAATACGCTATAGCTAAATTCGTGTAAAGGTAGTGTGCCAAGCATAGAGTGACTGTGTATAAATTCTTGTACTGCACAATTAATGAAGAATAGTTGACTTATGTATAATAGGAAAATAGTCGGAGTAATATCCTTGGACAATCCCTTTTTGGAGAACCAAGTAAATCTGTTTTGTCATCTATTTTCATGTGATTGTTTGCCAGTTTTAATAGGTTCTGACCAATGTGTTAATAATATCCATCTCTATATGAAGAAGAAGTTGACACCCTAATTCACCCCTCCCCTATCAGGGTGTTCTGGGACCCTTTATTTGGTTCAACAAAATTCTTCCTAAATAATTTCCAAGAATTCCCCCTTCATTATATATGCCTCATTTTAGGGAAAACATGCTCCTTAAGGGTATTAATGTGTTAATCAATGGAGATCATCTGAATAATAGGTATCATTTTTAATTAAGTGTTTAAATTTAATTTCTTATTTAAATTCCTTAAAATCTTCTTCAAAGATGATGAAATAATATATAAATGATCCTCAATATACTGAGATTTTTTATGCTAATATAATCAACTAAATCCATCTCTATGTTTGCTAAATGAGATTGGAATTAATCATTCATGTGTATGATTGACTACCACCTTGAAAACTGATACAATTTATTTTCTATCACCATCCCTCAAGACTGGTTTTAGAGATGGATTTAATGTTTATATATGATATTCCAAGAATATTAATTATTATTAAAAGATAATATATCATTTTTTTGTTACCTTTCAATGAACATAAAAATGATATTGCCATTCGTGTGTATGTGTGAACTATCACCTCCATGAAGCGATGTAATTCGTTTCTCATCACCACAAAAAATGAATGATATATAAAAGTATATTTAAATTATTAATAAGATATTTATTATATTATTATCATTCTAGAAATATAAAATAATATATACCCTATTTCTATAAGGATCATTGAAAAATGGAAATGTTACTCATGCGTACATACAACGTACCATCTCTATGATTGTAACATTTTTCATTTCTCATATAAATATTTAATTGATTTATTTAATATATTAATTGATAAAAAAATTGATTATTAGGTCATAAATAATATTCTAGAGATTAACTTATGATCACTTTGAATTTTGAAATTTTACTAAATTCATTTTGGACTCAAGTATCAAATATCATCAAAATGCCTCATGTGAAAAAATTAAGTAATTGTTATAACATGTTAATAAGTGATATAAAAGGAATAATAAACTTGAAAAGGGTTCTAAATAAATTAAATAATTAACCTATGTTTATTATTTATTAATATAAAAAACATAAATGAATATTCAGACTCATGGTAATGGATTTCATCTCAATCTCCTTTCATTGAGGAATTTCTCGATGATATGCACCTTTATTCATTTCAAGGTGCATATATAGCCTCTCTGAAAGTTTATATCCATATTTTATCTACCCTAAATTTATTTAATATTTTTCTTAAATGTTCTTCTTTCATGAGGCTGGATATTTAAATGTTCAAAGTTGTATGGGATTCATTGAATGTTAATATTTTTAATTATCAAATATTTTCTCCATGTAAATATTCCAGATATTATTTTACATTATTATTATATGGATATAAATTAATTTCATAAGAAATTTTATTATTATTTTTAATTTTATTAAAAAAATTAAAAATGAATCTATTTTTCATGTATTTTATTGAATGGTATAAATAAAGAAAAAAGGAATGTTCTTTTTGACATATACGAAGAAAAAACTTCTCCACCATTATGGGAATTATTTTATATTTGGATTCCTCTACAAGTCTTCTTAGATTTAAAGAAAAAATAAACTACCCTTTTATTTTTTTCGTTATTTGGTAAGTAAATATGGGGTTTGAAAATGGATTGATTATTTCTATAACATGAAATGTTTTCTTATGAGTAAAAATAAAATTTTAAGAGTGATATGTTGAAAATTTCAAGATTTTATGTGTAATGATTGATATAATATAACTTGGAAATTTGATGAGTAGTAACATGATAAAACAAGATGGGTGGTTTCAAAATAAACAAAGGATGGGTGGTTATGTTATAACCTCCAATTCATTGGGTATGGAAGTCAGCCATATGACTATTCCATTTGTAAGAGTGACATGTATGGAAGTAAACTACATATTTATTCCATTTATATGAGTGAAAAATATAATTATATCCTAAGGTAACTTTATTTACCTTTTGTTCTTTCTATGGGTTTTATAGTAAAATAGTTATTATAAAAAAATAATGAAAGGAGCTAATTTTTAAAGGACAATATTTACAACATATTAAGGGTAAAAATTATGACTTTATGATAACGTGTTCATGTCTTTTAATGTTTATAAATGAAATAAATGTTTAATTATTTTTATATGCCATAATGAAATTTTTAAGCTCAACCCATGTTTTAATGGTTTTCATGGGACTTAAGGATGAGTAAGGATTGGGATATATCACGTTGAATGTCATGAAGAGTTTTCATAAAAGTGTCCATACATTATTTTAAATGTTTTAGATTATGGAAAACCTAGATATAGTTCATAAGTGTACACTTGTATTGTTTGAATTTTTTTATTTAAGGCCTAATTTTATAAAATACTAAACTGAAAAGATCCTCAAATGTAAATTATAGTTTTAAAATATTATAAATATTTAGGTTTATGGTCGGGTAATTATATACCAGGTGTATACAAATAATTTCATGCATTTAAAAACAACTAAAAATCAAACTAAAAGTACCAAAAATTAAATACAACATCGAACACGAAGCCTAAACATCTCTTGAAAAATAAAAAGATAGTAATATCTATCTCAATATACAACCCTCTCCTTTTGGACTAAAAATACATTATCTATATACATGGATTCAGAATAATAGTATAGTCAATATGAACCACAATAGATCCAGTTTTGAAAATGAAAAATAAAACATAATAAAGCCTAGTAAACAAAAAGTGAAACTCACTCATCACCAAAACATGTATAGAAAGTTCCCAAACTCAACATGGATATCTATATCCATGTAAAAAAATAAAGGAATCATATATTATTATAATGAATAATAAAGGGTACCTTGCTATCCCTTCCCGATAAGTATGCCCCTCTACCCCAACATCGGATGTCCTGGTCCATATCTCTCCAAAAGAAGCCACCCCATAGACACCTGGTCTGAGTATCAAAAAATTCCCATCATGCAACAAAATATATCATTGAAATTTTATTATATAGATACCAAGTAGTTTTTGGTAGCCACCATAACTTGTACGAAATGTATCAAACATCTGGTATTATGACTCAATCCATCACAACCCATATACTGAGTAATGTATCTCAAACCATCACAGTCAATACCTATCTTACATATAATAATCATTTGGATACTATTTGTATAGAATAATTTGTGAGAAATAACCAAAATACACCACATCCCTCTACAAACATATATGGAGAAACTAACCACTATTAACACTAGCACATATTATTATAAAGAGAAGAGTGCATGACTAGAAGGGGTAGTCAGCCATCCATCCTCTCACTAAGATGTTTGGGAAAACTCCCTTCTTAGAGACCAATGGGTATAAGTTTCCCAAAATTACGTGGTTAAAGTATCTTATGAAATTAAAAAATATAGATGATATAATATAGCTCAGAACCACACTATTTGAATAAACTAATCCAAATCTCAAATGAAGTTATCATCAGTCAAACACCTGGATGCCACTGTAAGGGACTAGACATCCTATAATATCACAAGTATAAAGAATACAAAAATTAAATTACATAATTCCATTTAACATTCCATATTACATCAATTAATTCATTAACCATTAATTAAAATTATTTTCATTACGTAACATTAACTAACAAATCCAAGTCGATGACTTACAGGAATAATCCAAACATGTCCATAGTTTATCAATGTTAACAATATCATTTGAATTTGAATTTTATAAAACACATGTGTAAAACATTTATTAAACAATATTAATATTTCCATTATTCAAGGTACTGTAGGAAAAAATCCTAAGTTTCCATCATATTAATGAAACCATGTCCTTCCACCAACCTTAATCAGTGTGAAAATGATTACAGATAAAAATAGACATCATCCATTTAATATATTGATTCAGAATAAAAATCTCCAATTTAATTAAAATAATGGAAAAGACCATATTCAACCCATTCCATCATCTTAACACAATCTCTGACACCCACAAGAATATAACCATATATCTCATTGTAACAATCGTAAGTTTCGTCCATAGCCTCTGGCCTCAACAACCATTTCTCATTTTCCATCTTAGGCACATCCATCATTGGATCATATCACATCACATAGTGAGGCTCAAATAAAAATAACATATATGGTTTATATTAAAAAACATGTTGATTTAGGAAATTGGTGTCCTTAGAAAAGAAATTTATAATTCACATGTATATAGGCTCTCACAACCCCATACTCATGGCATTCAACCTTCTCAAACAACCATGCTCTCATGCCCCAAACATTTATATTTACAAAATTGGTTTTTATACGATCATGAGTTAACATATACATTTTTCATAGTTTAAAAATACAAGAAACCCAATACATCTGCTATCTCAACCTGTAAAAGTTATGTAAACACGCTATTATCATAAATCCCGTTTCAATAAACTCTGAGAAAAACAATTCTCATTTAAAATATCTTTTTTAATTTCCTTAAAATCAACAATAATTAAATATTTATGTTCCTTATGAAATTCCATCATCACATGGATTAGTATATTCAATTTAATATGCATACTGGCATCAATTTTATTACCAAAAAATTATAAGAAACTTCATATTATAAAAAAAATACTCTTTAATTCTTTTGAAAATTAATTAATTCCAATTTTCTTTCTTAATCCAATTTCATCAATCAAACATGTTAATATTAGTATAAGCATACCAACATTAATTTTACAAATTGTACACTATCTATAAAATCATGTAGAAAACCATTTTCAAGGTATAAAATGTATGATTGATAACTATAACTAATTTCAATATTAAACTAACTTTAATCATAATTCATTTTATTTCACTACCATCAAAAGGAGATAAAACATAAAATCTTTATGATTTCATGTAAATAAATAGGAAAAGTAATGAATCCCCTATGAAAATGATTTGATGTTTTGGAAACAAAAATGGAGTAATAATGAAAATCTTAGTTCACCTCTCCCTTGAAGAAACTACGATCTCCCAATGATTTTGTACAATGAACATATCAATTTTTATTAAGAAAAATTGAATTAGAATAATGGAGATCAAAATAAAATCACGGAATGAATAATGGAATGGAAATGAGAAAAATGATATTGAAATTGGTCAAAAAAGGAGGAAAAATAACATTGGATTACTATGGATTAATCTATATGAGTTTAATATCAATCCCTTTTTAAAAGAGCCAAAAATAATTCATAATTATGTTATGGGTTCCTTGGGATCAAGTGGAAGAATTGGGAGAATGTGGGATTTGAATTAGATTTGTGGTGTTTTTAGACCCACTGAAAAATATAGGACCACCATGCAGTCAAATGGACCACACCACAGATCTAGATGACATGTGTTATTCTACTACACAACATGAGGGACCATAATGTATATTCCCTTGGTTAAAGTAATATCTGAGTTCCATTGGTATATCCTATAAAAATTATATGGGAAAATGTATCATCCTTAAACACAATTATTTGGTATTGCTTCACTAACATGGATGCTAAGTCATAGCCCAACCACTACATCATAGCTCTGATGATTGGAAGAATTGTCAAACCCCACTACGCCATAGTCTCCTCTCTCTACACTACAATACTCATCCACTAAAGAAGGGCATATTCCATAACCTAACTTCATGGATCACCCATTCCTTAAAATGATGTAGCTACAAATTTCCTCTCCAATGACTCTACACTGTAGTTGGATCCACCAAACTACATCCACCTTCACAAATGGTGAATCATATTCCTCTATATCATATAATTTCCATTTTTATTAGTGGAACCACACCTTTACCTAAAAACACTCCATAAATCATATAACCTTCTCATGTATCCTAAAACACTTAGAACTCAAAATGGGAAGAGCTACCAAGATTTGGTCCCTTACATCAGATAACTCCCAAACGATTCTCATCCTTTATAATTCAAAACAAAACCCAAATAGAATGAAAGAAACCTTATTATATAAAAATTCACCCAATGAGATACCTCTCAAGTGTCTCACCATTATAGGATCTCAAATTCCACTCCTAGTGGAAAGTTGTTAATAACCATGAAATATTAACAACTCCTAAATAATCTCCCTTGGGAGATACGTCTCGAACAAGAGTAAGGACACAACAAGAAAAAAGAGAAAAGAAAACCCATAAACAAGAAATGGTCCAACAACAAAAAATACCCTTAAAACAACTAAACATATAAATATCATATAGCTTGGGTTAATAAGATAGTATCTATGACTCACATTCCTGGGTACTGTCTTCCATTCCATTATGTCACCACAAGACACGAACCGGGGAAATAATATGCCCATGATACCCACTTTCTCGACATTCCAAGCCATCCACATACAACTCCTTCAAGGTTGAATCATCACCAAAATTGATCACTACTAAATAAATGATGTGGGAATTTCCATGAAATTAATGATATAGCTACAAAATGTGAAAAACATCATGTATTAGGCTAATCTAAGGGGGAAATTATACTAGATATTCCACGATTCCAATGTACCCAACACCTAGAAAGGCCCAACAAAATAGGAAGAAATATTACTCCCACAGCCAAACCTTCACTACCCAAAATATGAAGCCACATTCAGAAGAACATGATCACTAACTTCAAACTCTAAAGGTATCATCATATAAATGACATAAGATTTCTAATGATAATGGATGATTTGATCCTCTCATGAATTACAGACAACATATTTTTCATATTATGTACAAGTTCTTACATAATAATTATAGCCACTATGACACCAGTCCTATACAATAGAGAATGGATAGGTCGAATATAAAAATTATCATATGGTTCTATATCAATGGCAGAGTGGAAACTATTTTTATAAGAATTCATGATAAAGGGTAGGTTCCACATCTAAAAACCTATAAAATCTAGGACTTAAGTGTGAAACATGTCTTCAAGATTCTAGATAGTTTGATTTTTTTGACCATCATTCTTTGAATGAAAATAAGTGTTAAGGTATTACTAAGATCCAAAATCATGTCTGAGAAATATCTATTCCCTAGATGTAAAATGATGATCAAAATCAAAGATTATCATCCTTAAGTCTCCTTGGAGTCAAACTACCTCCTCTATAAACTTACTCACCAAAACCTCCACTGAGCTCAACACCTTGATAATTTTAAAGTTAGTTGATTTCTTAAAAAAATTTACTATCACCCTTATTGAATCAAATCATATATTAGATCAAGTTCAAATTATAATGGCGTTCATCAAGATTTTCCCCCACATGAAATAAGGAAAATATAATTGCTAAAAAAATCCACTAAGAAAAAGCTTCTTGACCTTCACTTTTTGGAAGAATAATCATTGAGACCCAAACTTTGTAACTATGTACTTCAATCTAGACCACTAAAATTGGCCTATCAGAGAAGTCACATCCTTTTCACATAGGGTATTTTCACCAAAGTTGAAATATAATACTCATGGGGAACCTTCTCATTCATTGCCAAAGGGTTGAAAATAATATTATAAAAAACACTCAGTGTTTTCCATCCTTAGACTAACCATCATGGGAATCACAAAAAACAACTCAATCACTCTAGAACTCCACCTAAAACCCCTCCAAATGTTACTACTCTACCTAATAGACTAAATACAACTATATTTTCATCTGTAAAATACTACCTCAACTATCAACCTATCCGAAATCAATTTGAATCTCTAATTATTCTTCCATCACTCACTAAGAATCTCTATATTTATACATGGATTCACTAAGTGACTTCTTGTTCTACACATTAACTATAAAATTAATCATTTCTAGTATATATACAATTTTGAAGTTTTTATCCCGTAATAATTCCTTTTTACTACCCTTTCATGATGATCTAGTTTTGGATAGCATGATAACAAAAACATTCTCCCTTTCCAGCATCTCAAGTAATGTTAATAAGATAAACAGGGTGACATGGTTATGGATATATGGATGAAATGACTCTTTGAAATATAAATCCTTATCCACCTATTATAAAAATAGGTATGAAGCTTATCGTAGAAGGGTCCTGAAATGGATCCCAAACTCTCGTACACAGGAACTCCCCTATAGAAGTGTAATCATCTCTTGCTAGATGGGTGCCTTCATGGGTGAAGAAAGAAACTACACTAAGATCATGAATAATAAATTGTACCATGATACTTTTAAATCCCCATTAATCTAATGGAATAAGATCCACCACTTCCTCGTAGCTCCACACAATATCATCCTAACCATAGATACCCATGTGTCCTTCTGAATATTGATTGAACCGAAGGAAATATCCACCTACACTAACCAGTATTTTATGACTTATTCTAAATCATATCCCTTATACTTCTCTAGTATTTGGTGATGAGACACTCATAGTTTCCTCCTACAAGCTTCGTCATCATGATCCTCCAATCCATGAAGATCTACTGGCACATCTTTTTGAACATATTTTGTGTAAACCTAATGAGGAACTCATCCTTGATCCATTTTTACTAAAATAAAAAAATTTCAGTGACTCCAAAACCAAGAATATAGAATAAATAAAAATTAAAAATTAATTCTATTTTTATATTGTTTAAAGTTTTAACCCATCCCATAGTCTACCCATTTCAAACTTTGGTGTAAAGAATAAGGATGCATGCTCCTTTACCAGTTCTATACCCCACAAGAAGAATCAAATAATATAATAGGACTGGTAAACATAGAGTTCTATGTGTTATATCACAGGGAGCTCTATATAACAATGACTTAGCTAGTCTTTATTTTTTATGATGCTTACTAAACATAGCTGACACAGTTTCCCCGCCAACCCACACCATCCTCAGTTGTTCCTAACTCCTAAGTCCATCCTATCTCTCAACCTAAAACTTTGATACCACTCTATCACCACTCACTTTAACTAAATAGTACCCATAATGGGATGACAATGAGATGAGGATTGTGACTACAAGAGTCCGACATCTAGTAGAACATGGTTCAACGAATTTCACCAAGGGTATATCATACATTCATATAAGAGGAATTAACATATAAGAGGACATATAGGAGAGAGAAATGAGACAAATAAACACATCATCATATACTAATAATGATAAAATAAATCCCAAGTGAATATATAAAATGTAAAAAATTACTAAATAACTAAAAAAACTAAATTTATCAAAGGGTAAAGATGAAAATTACCATGAAGCCTAGAAAAATCCTATAAAACCACGAGCTTGTAATAACTAGCCTAATCTAGGATGTACTCTTATTGACATGAAAAATTTATATATGTACATGTGTTTAGTACAAATATATACTCATATGGATCCTCTTCAGATCCTCTCGGGAAAAAGATAAATACATCATACTAAACACTAATGAATAACAAGTGAAAATAACTCATAACCAAATTAGGTATATTAAGTTCCCAATATAATCATGGTTATCTCTCACAAATTAAAACATACATGAAATCATATATTATAGAAATTATACTTCAATGTTACCCAACTACCACTTTCCCACTGGTTTTTCACTCTACCCCAACATCACACATCTTAATCCATCTCTCTCAAAAAGAATCCAGCTCAAAGACACATAGGATAATTTTCACAAAATACACCACGTACATCACCTAATCCCATATACATCTCCATATATAGCAATGAAGTATTTTTATGGAGCCACTATAGCTAGTATGACATGAATTATACATTGGGTATTATATTACAATCCATCGCAGCCCATACACTGAGTATGGTTCCTCAAAATATTAGATTTAATACATTTCATACCTATAATAATCCATTGGATACTATACCCAGAGATACATGTTTGTGAAACAATAACAATACATAACATCCCTCTAAAAATATATATAATAAAAATTACCACCACACATGTTGTAACATTTTACTACAAAGAGAAGAGAGTGGGGCCAAAAGGGGAAGTTATCCATCCATCACCCAATAGAGATGTTGTAGAAAACACCCTCCTAGATTCCACTGGGTTACTATCGCCCAAACCGCACTAGGTGTGGTAGCATATAAAAGGGAAAAAATAGAATATAATATTTATCAAAACCACACTATGAGAATAAACTATTCATATAATAAATTTTAGTTATCGTCACATGGACACCCGACTGCCACTACTAGGGACTATGTATCTTATATGTATAAATGCATAAAGAAGACTTACAAAAAATTACATCTTTCCATTTAAAATTGCACCTTACATTAATTAGGTCATCATATATTAATTAACATTATTCTAACTAGATTACATAAAAAAAAATCCAATTCCATGCCTTTTATGCAAACTCCAACAGAGTCCATAGTTTCTTATGATTAGATTTATAATCTTCATTTTTGTAAAACAAACCCCATGGGTTAAAAATTTATTATAAATTATTAATGTTTTGGTAATTCTATGTACTCTAGGAAAAAATCATAAGCTTCTAAAAATGGGATGCAACAGTGCACATCAAGATTCCATAGGTAGTAGGTAAATACACATAGATAAAATAATTGACCAATAAATCATCTATTTAATGGATTAATTCACAATAAGAATCCTTTATTTCATCATAACAATAGGTAAGACCATATTCAACACATTCCATCATCATAATGTTACCCACGACACCCACATATAGACCACTATACATCTCACCGTCACATGCATCAACCGCTGCTATGACCTTGGGCCTACCCGCCCATATCTCATCAGTCATCCTAGGCTCATACATCCTAGGATCATGTCCCATCACATTATAAGGCTCACATGCAGAGAACATTAAATGATGAAAAAAAACACATTCAATAAGTAAATCTAGGCCATAAGAAAAATAATTCAATCTTTATATTTAAAGGGGCTCTCACACTCCCAAATACATGACATTTATCCTTCTAAAAAAAGTCATCTCACCACCCCATCATTTATATTTATCAAAAATATGTTTTTATTCCATATTTGATTAACTTATTCATTATTCATAGGTTCGAACTATGAGAAATCAAATTAATTATCTATCACAACCTATTGGAATCATGTAAACATTATCTTAGAAAAAATTAGCATTAAAAAATTCAAAGAAGAAATTTTCTCAATTAACAGGAATTTTAATCTCATTAAATTTAATAAGGGATAAAAAATCATGTTATTCATAAAATTTCATCAACAAATGGAATACTATATACAATTAAACATGCATACTTGCATTAATTTGACTACCATCAAATTATAAGAAACTATGGATTAGTAATCATGCCTCTTTAATTTGCAATATATTTAATTAATTAATTCTAGAATTAAATTTTTATCCAATTTCATCAAATAAACATTATAATATAATCATAAAAATGCTAACAATGATATTTTAGATAACAAAATATCCAGAAAATGAAGAGGAAACCCATTATATCTATATAAAATAGGTAATTTCTTACTGTAAAAAATTTCATTGTTAATATTATTTAAAAGATAATTAAGTTAATTTCAATATCATCCAAATGAGACAAATCATGAAAAAATTATGATTTAATGTAAATAAATAGGAGAAGCAATGAATCCCCAACCTTAATCATCTTAAATTATTTTAATGGAAATAAAACACCAGTGTGGGACTTTGATCACCTCACCCATAAAGAAAATATCATCTCCTAGAGATGTTGTTCTATGAACACACTAGAAAATAAGAAATCAAAACTATATTAGAAGGATGGAGATGAAATGAAAAATCATGGCTAGAATAATGAGAGTGAAACAAGATCAAAAAGTGGTTAACCACTTGAATAATATTGTATAACTTAGATTGGATTTACATTGAATGATATCTATATCCTCCTCACTGTATAAAAATATGCATGACTACTAAAAAAGGGATTACATCACCTCCATAGAATATACATTCCTAAAAGGGAAGTATCCCCAAATTTCCTCTCTTGGGACCCTATGTTGTAGTCAGATCCACCATGTCATAGCCACCATCACAATAAAAAAACACATCTATCCACACTAAAACTATGCCGTTATTGGTAGTGGAACCCCATTTCCCACAAATACTCTCTTAACTTCTTAGAACATTCTCTAGGATCCTGCAACACTCATAACTCACAAAGGGATGGTCTACTATGATCTTAGACCTTTTAATAATAACATTAATATATTCCATATAATGAGATGTTATTATATTAAGGTAATGACCTATATCTATTTATTCTTCCATAAAATGATAAATGAAACCATCGTTCTTATGTATATTTGACCACTACCTCATGAGCCGTTGTAATTTGTTTTCCATCACCACCTCTCATAGATAGTTATAATAGTGGATTTAACACACAAACACACACACACGCACACATACACACACACACACACACACACAGATATATATATATCATGGTAAAGAAATAATTATCATTCTATAAAGATAATATACCACATATATTCCTACTGTTCAATCCATTGAAAATTGGTAATTTCGTTCATTCATACGTGTGAATTACCACCTCCACAATGCGATGTGATTCATTTTTATCATTTAATCACATGGATTGTACATATAAATTTATTTAAAGAGAGATAATGATATTTATTATATATAAATAACTATATAATTATAAAATAATAATTACTTTCTTTCCCTAATGTTTATTGAAAAATAGAAATGTTACTCATTTGTACAAATGGCTTACCATTTATATTATTATAATATATTTCATTATTCATAGCCATATTTACCAGTTTTTAAAAAAATACAATTAATGTATAAAAATGATATTTATTTCTTGATTATTATTTTTATAATGATGTAACAGTTTCCATTTTGATCATGGCCATAAGACCAATGTCATTTTTTAATTACGAACCAGACATCCTCAAAACACCTTAAGTGGACCTAACTAATTATGTAATTAAATGTTTTGTTGAAATAAATGAAATAAGTAGTTTAATTATAAGTAATTAATGTTATAAAATGATATTATGAATAACAATAATTGGTATACATTTATTATACAGATGTTTATGAATATACATCATAAGTCTACACTCGAGGTATCATCTGGATTCAGAAGGCGATGTTATTAGTTAAAGTAGTGTTTGAGAGAGGTATATTTATATACCTATAGAAAGATGAAGTTTTGATATCCTATAAATATACCTAAAAACATTTATAAGAGGATATTTTAGGATTTAGTAGGACACTACAAAAAATTTTATACTACCCTATTCTGACTATTAATACCCCTGATTACGCTTTCAATGAATGGGGTGAAGTTCTTGTGGTAGGACTAGTGTGAAGAGGAATTTCATGGGTTGAATGTGAGGTTGAATACAACTATAGTATTGATACTTTCTGAGCCAGGTATCACTTAACCAATATACTATGATGCATCCAGAATTAGTTTGGGAGTAGTAGTGATGTAGGGGGAGTGGGTAGAATCTTATCGGAAACACCATCTAAAACCACATGAGTTGAACTATCCTACCCATGAAATGGAGTTATAAGTACTGGTCTATGCTTTGATGTGTTGGGGACCCTATATATTTGGTAAGAAGTTAGAAATATAGACCAAACACAAGTGTGTCCATTGTTTCATCATAGAGAGGGACCACAATTTGAGGAAGAGGTAATTTTTAGATTGAGTTTAGACATTCTACTTTGATATGTATTATACACTAGGTAAAGGTTACTACATTGTATATTCTCTTAGCCATAAGATGTAGGTAACTAAGGAGCATGATCAACGAACCTCAGTGGAACCTAAGAAAATGATGGGCTTATTATCCAACTAGTGGATAAATGATTATGAGGACTGGGTATCAATAGTTTGTTTTGTTACACCTAAAAATTTTAGATTATTTTTTTCTCTAAATAAATTGAAGTGTTTTATAGTTTTTGTTAAACAAAATACTTAGTGTAGATGAATCGTGATATATTAACCCTTTATAAAATTGTTAGTGAATTATAGGGTATGAATAATAGTAAAAATAATCTAAAAATTTTGAATAATTTTTTAAAAAAACTAATAGTATTGAGTAATTCATAATAAAAAAGAACTCAATTTTCAGTATAGTCATTTTGTGATCAAAAATACGTTTTCTTCTAAAACTATTTTTTTGATAAAATTTAAAAGAGAATTAAATATTATTAATTTAATCCATTTTTATAAATTTTATTTGAGTAAATTAATATCATTATTAAAAACAAAATTTCATATATTATCGTGGTGTTAATTGTTTTTTTAATTCTATAAAAATATTTATTCTTCAGTATATAGTGAAAATATAAATTATTATAAAACACTCATTTATTTTCAAGTAAAATTAAAATTATTATTTTTATTTTATATTAATGTATAATAAGACTTGATTAATTATAAAAAACATATTTAATTATATAATAATCATCATTATATTTTATTTTTGTATAAGTTTATTTTCGGGGTTAAAAACACATTTTTCTAAAGACTATTTTTATTTTGGACAATGTGATTTTCTCTTGATAAATTAAATTAATCTCTATTGATTAATAATTTTAATAAAATATATTTATTTTATATTAAATTATAAATTGAAAACATTTATTTTATTTTTTTATAATGAATGGAATTTATGAAATTATGTTTTATGATTAAAGAATAATTTTCTTAAAATAGGTTTTCATTGTAGGTTTTACACTTATTTGTAATTAATTTTTTACACTTATAAAAATTGAATCATGTAAAATGGATTCCATAGATTTAATAATCCAAATTAATATAATCTATTAAGTTTAACATAATTTTCAGTTGTATTTAATAGTAAAAAAACAAAATTTTATTACTATGGTTAATGTTAAAACAAGTTTATTAGTGGGGGGTGAGGGTAAACCAAGATATAAGGGTAGGATTTACACCCCGAGTTGTTTAATTATTTTTGGATGAATAAATTTAATCATTTTAAAATTATACCTTTTATATCTTACACATTTTGAGATATTTTACTATGGAAGTGACCATATATAGTTAAAATCATTTAATAAAATCCAACAGTATCCCTTCCCTCGCTTATGAAAGGGAACCTCTCATACTCCCTTATTAACATAATTTGAGGCTTCTAACTCATAAAATACCCAATAAAACTTATTTATTGAATACATACCTCCATCCTAGATATTTTTATCTTATTTTAAGACCAATTCTTAATTTTGTAAGTTGTAAGCCAAAGGTGGGCTTTCAAAAAAGTGGTATAAATATTAACCATGCCCTTTCAATTTTATTTATTCATACACATTCTATAAAAATTTCATTGCATAAAAACATGATGAATACAGTATCCTAAATATACCTCTATTTTATTATTATGATTTTAAAACAATTTAACACCACTTCTTAATAATATTTGAGATGAAAGTATCGACCGTGCATAAGTGTGGGATACCACATCCACAAAGATATAAAATTCATTTTCAATAACCAGTTAACATGAGTAGTTATTATGATGGTTTAAAAGATTATATATGAAATTTTCGGAATAATTATGTTTCTATATTTATAATATCTTAAATGCCTTCTTCCCTTATAATCCATTGTAAAATGATAATGTTTCTCATGTGTACATATGGACTACCACATCCACGAAGCGATGTGATTAGTTTATCATTTATATTATACAAGGATGGAAACAAAGATATTTTTAATTAAAATATATTATATTTATGACATAATAATTATTTTCTACCATTGAATTATCATATATATTTAATTTTTTATTTCCATTGAAATGTGGAAACACCACTTGTGTGTACTTACAAAGTATGATCTCTACAAAGTGATGTGATTAATTTTTCACCATCCCCTAATATGAATGGTTACAAATATATGTTTAATTAATATATAGTATATTTATATCATTATTATCATTTTGGAAATATAGGAACCATAATCATGTGCATGGACCAAAACTGCCAAACTAGAACACACATGAAAAATGAAGGAGTTAACACCCAGAATGACATCTTTAATTGAGAATTGCTAATAAAAACGTGTTTAAGTGACATAAGTGGATAATATATGATATTATATTTATAAATATTTTTTATCATATAATTATAAAAAATTTAAATTTTTTATAGAGGAGGTTAGAGAAATTTCAAATTAATACAAAACTGAGGTAAGGTTTTCATCTCAATTTCTCTTTATTGAGATTTGTTTGAATGTTATAAAACAATTTATTATTAAAATGACTTATAAACATACCAATAATTTATTTATCAATACCAAATTATTTAATGTATTATATTTATAGAATCATATTATTTTAAATCATTAAATGTATTTCATTTTGAAAACTACTAAAGACATAAAGGTTCTTTATCTAAATGTTCTTCATTGATGCATGTTTGATGTTATTTAATAATATTATTTTATGAAATATATCTAATAAAACTAAAATATTTATATTCATGATTATTATTATTTTTATGGTATTTAATGTTTCATTTGAAGTTATATTTTTCATGGTGGATTGGATTCAAACGTTACCACAACTATAAGGGTTTTATATTACAATATCATTTTTTCCAGAATTGTTTATGGTTGAGATTTTATGATGATAAAATCAAATGATATATCTAAAAATAATAATATTTATTTTATTTTACTCTAGATATTTCATTATATTACATGTTTTTATTTATTTTTCCCCAATTTATATACTTAAGAGTGATAATGATATTTTTTTAAGTAAAATAAGATTTATTTCACTTTCGGTCAAGAATATTTTCTTCCATATCCATATTTTCATTAAAAATATTTTAATAATATTTTAAATATTTTAGAAAGATTATTTAGTTATATTTTATAATATATTTTACTTAACTTAAAAACATTAACAGTAACATTCTTACCATTTTCGAAACATGGCACTTTTTGCTTTTTTCTTTTCTAAAAATGATAAAGGAATTTTTTATTTATCTTACCCAATATAAATAACATTCATAAGAATAATGAATACTCATTTTTATAAATATTCCTATAAAATTTTCTTTTTAACTTTTTAATGAAATTTTTACCTTAATTTTTTTATAAAATTTTAGATTAGAAATAAGTGATTCCAAATGAAAACTGTAATTTCATTAAGAAATGTTCCCATTATCTTTAAATGATATTTTGTCATATAAAAAAAATACTTTGATGATTCTTATGATTTAATGAGTATATGATCCCTTGTTACTGAGTTTATTATTTTTCAAGATGGATTACTATTTTGATGATGATTTTTTATAAAACCCATAACCTTTCCATGGGTTATGAATTTATGAAATGATGAATGTTTTGTTATGTTATGGAAAACATATGTATGGGTTTTTTTATGTGATGGGGGGAATAGAATAATATAGACCTCTAATTTATTGGTAAATGATAGAAATTCCATTATATAATAAGGATTGTATTGGTGAGTGATCCTAGTTTAGTAATAGACATTTTTTAATTAGATGGTATTGTGAGTGAACCTAAACTAATGAAATGATTGGATGGGTTGTGAAAATAATGAACTAAAATAGTTATGGTAGTGATAATTGACTAGGGAAATTATTTTCTATGACTATGTAAGTGACAAAAAACTATGTCTTATTCTAAGGATTTATTCTCATGGATCATTACAGATTACTGATGATTTTCACTATTATCTCTATTGTATTTTGACTGATAAAATATTCTGACATTTTTCATGATTATGATCTATGAATTGATGGGTATTATTTTCTATTAATATTCTCATGTTATCATACCCTTATGCTTTTATTATGATCATTGATTTATATATATCATTATTTACCCTTAAAGAGGATCTGAGATCATGCATTTTTTTGTTTCCCTTCCCCATGTTATGAAGAGAGGTTTCAATTATGATCTTTATAATAGGTGTTCTAGTTGTGATGAACTAAATGGGAAATGAACTAGATATTTTATTTACTAGATTTTTATGTATCCATGTTTCCAAAGGCAGTAAAATATTATTTTTATAGAACGGATAATGTTGATATTTAAGGAATACTCATATAATTATATTCTATATTTATGATTGTAAGGTATGGTTCCCCACATGTTATCCATTGGGGTCAAATGTTATTTAGTATACTTGGTAAAGGGTGTATAATAGACTAAACCATAGTGTTTTGTGATGTAGAAATAACTAGTCTATAGTAACTCATTACTCAGGTGGTTCTTTGATAATGATAATGTGATCCAAGTATAAAGAAGAGTTATAGTCCCTTATTCTATCAAGGATTATTTTATGAGATACATCCATACCTCTAAGTGGGAGGTACATCCTAGGGTGTAAAAGTAGTATTGTAACTTCTTTCAAGAGTTATTGTTGATAGGGATAAAGTGTGATATTGTAGGATTTGTTTCCTGACCCTTTATGAACTAGAGGATTAAGGTCTAGCGTTGGTGTATAAGTGGTTTTCATTAACCACTTATTGTTCCCATGTGGATGTAGAAGGATGTTATGATGTAAGTCTTGATTGGGGTTATGTAGGATCCCTTGGAGTCATAATACTATATTGGTGATTATAGATCATTTGATGATAATTTTTTATTTCGTTGTGATCGTTGAGACTCACACATTAGATGTTATGGGGAAGTTATATGTCCTTGAGATAGTACACTTACATGGATTTCCCTTGCGGGAATGTATTTGAAATATATTCAAATTTTTTATCACTATTTTGGTTGGGCTAACAGAAGGACTTAGAGACTCTACCGATGTTGAGTACAATATACCACGCTCATAGAAATAAAGAAATAGGGGAGACAATTTGTATATTAGAGTATATGACCCAAGACTGAATTCTAGAATGTTATGGATCTTGGGATGTTCACTTAGCCTTGGTTGAGTTATCATACAAAAATAATTACTAGGTTTGAATTAATATTTCACTTTATGATGCACTTTATGGTATTAGATTTCATTCAAAACTTTTTTGGAATGATATTGGGGAGGCAACATTTTTGGGGCTTCATCTGATACAAGAGATCTTTGAGAGAGTGTATCTGATTTAGAAAAGTTTGATCACAACTGAGAGTAGGAAGAAATGTTATTCCAACCAATGAATGAGTCCTTGGGAGTTCAATATATATTACCGGGTGTTTCTAAGAGTGAATAACAGATTAGGCCATTAATGATTGAAGAAATAGGGTAGTCTAGAGTAATACAATGTTAGACCTTATGAGATCACTAAGAATGTTGGGATAATTTCATACTATTTGAATTTTCATTCTTTATTTTGTGGTTTGCATGATTTTATTCATGTGTATTAGCTCTAGAGTCACATTTTTTGTCATATGCATGTTATCAACTCGGTGGGTATTGAGGTAGATCCTGACATATCATATATAGATCTATTGATGAAAATTATATACCAGATTGATATATTCTTTAAAGAGAATAAAATACCACATGTTCATGTTCTATAGTATCATGTCATAATACAGGAGAATCCTTGGGTGTTATAGGCTGATGTTTTGAATTATTTTCTTTGGGTTTTTAGGAGAACCATTGAATTTACTTCTTTGGGATGAGAAGTCTTTAGATGGAGGGGGGATGGGAATTGAAATCGACGCACTTTTTTTAATGTATGATATTTTATGTTTAGAAATTATCATTTATTTTTTAATTATTTTATATTATGTGAGTTACATATTGTGGTTTTTTGTGAAAAAGGATCTAGGAATTGGGGAAAGAGTATTTAGAAGATACTAGGATGTTTGGAGGTTGAAAACTACCACCATCCAGCTAGTGGAGTCACTATAAATCTTTTGGGAAATGAAAACCCCATATGATGAATACTAGAAGAACCCATTTGGTTCTTCTAGAGACATCAATTAGCCGATGGTTCCATTGGATCGCTGATGAGGCCAACCAAGAAGCCGGTGGGCCTAGTCTTTGGGTGAAATTAATACACCTCATGGGGTTTTAATGGAACTCATTTTACCCCCTTTTACTACCAACTCGGAACTCCATTTCCAAATTCCCAAATTTTTACTCCCTCTAATGAATGTAGGCTCTTGAATTATAATCCCATTTTCCCTCCAAGCGTTGATTGAACCAATGATGCTATAACTATGATATTTCTTTAAATCTATGCCATGTACTTCTTCCCACATGATAGATGAACATAGATGCGTGATGGATCTATGTTTTATATACTGATATGATGGTGAATCGTCCCATTATTAATATATTGGGGATATAACTTGTGTATTTAAGATGTTTCTTGATCAAATTGAGATCTACTATTGGAAATGAACGTTCAATAAGCATGATCTTATGAATCGTATTCCTAAACCTATTTTTGATGGTTTATCGACAATAAGTCCTTATTCCATTGACTATTCTTTGGTAGATCGATTTAGTATTTGATGTGTGAATGGAAACCCCTTTATCAAAGATAAAATTATCAAGAATAGTGGTTGTTTCTTATTAATCGATCATAGAAAAATCTCACTAATATCATCTTATTATTTAATATAATCTTGATTCTTTTTTCTGTTGAGGGACTGATAGTAGATAAATTGTCATTGGATGTACTGGAGGATCCAGTCTCTAGTTGGTGATGAATTATTGAATAGTTCTTAAATTGAAAATTTATCTAATTTTTTGAATCATTTCCTTTGATATACCTTGTAATTGGTTTTTATGGACTCCTTTATGGATGTGATTATATAACTAACGTTCTTGACATGTAATATTATTGAGCCTCATTTGAAAACTTCTTTATTAATGAACCAATACAGGAATAGATATCCTTGATGTGTGAGATTGTTCATCATGGGTGTGTGACATAGTTTTGTCTTCTATCTTTTGATGAACCTTTGATTAAATTATTAATAACCTTCAGGTAGGAGTTTCCTTACCATAAATATCCTTTTATATAATGTTGTCATGAAATTATTATTAGTTTTTGATAACCCATGATATTTAATTTTTTACATGGTGGTGTGTGAGGAACCTTGAGACCTTACATGTTTGAGATAATATGATTTGTTTGTAGCATCTTTAGAACTATTATTGATATTTCATGTTGTTCCTTTCTATGATTCATATTATTTTTTGGTATTTGATAGCCAGTAGAACCATGCTTCAGATATCAGGATGACTGGGTGGATCAATTTCTGTTAGAAATCTCCTTGGAGGGGGACTAGAATGACATGATGATGGATATTAAGTTTGTATGACTTGATGGTATATGTCACATTGTGGATATGCATGTTTACATGCAAGTAGACCATGAATGGGAATTTAAATTCTTATAACTTCAGGCTGAAGTAGTGGAATAGTTTGATAGTGTGATGTGTTATCCAATTACATAAAACACAAAGGAGAGACTTACCATTATCATCGGATAATGACTACCATCAAGGTAGGGCAAAAATAGTTCTTGATGATGACCTCCATTATGGTGGGGTTTGTTTTGTATCCTTCATGTTGGATCATGGTTTGACAGAAATTTACAGATTTACTGGAATCATGCCAATATAGGTAGGGACATGGTTTGTGATGTCCTGGTTAGTGCATGATGAATTAAAACATGTTGTTTTGTGTTTATTTTGGAATTTAAATTTTACATGATGTATATTTGAATATACATATACACTTATGTGAAGGATGTATTTGTGGTGTCCTACAGTGTTTATTGCACACTCCCTTTATGGGAATCTCAGTGTGTATTCAAATTTCATGATCGAAGATATAGTCAAAGAAGAGGTACCTAAGAAATGGTTTTTTTGGAGATATAGGATCTGATTCAGAGTCAATGATAGTCCATACTCTACACTATTACAACTATAACTATTTTTCTTCTATCCTTTGTATACCTTTTTTTAACTTTCAATTTCGGGAGACCGTTTCTTTATTTGTTATATGATATGCATTCCATTTTTTATTATTTTATTTCATATTGTTAACTCTGAGATTTTTTATTTATTTATATTTTTGGTTCAAGGATTGATACTAAGGGTATATTCTTTCCTTTATAGACTTCAAACCCTCACTAACATTGGGAAATATATTAAATACAGACAGTCACACATGTGGTCATTTGACTCTCTAGCATAGTATTGGTGGTTTGATTTGGGGTAGTATAGTTTTAATGATTTTTTAATTCTCTTAGGGATATAATATTAGTAAATAATTTAATTCATATATAATGGATATAATTGAGGGAACATGTCATGCTTATATGTTTCATTAAATAGAGGGTCATTTTTGAAGATAAATTCAAAAATATACAAAGTGTAATATAAAATAATTGGAGAAGATGACATGTGTTTGAGATATTAGAGAAATTATTACATATATATAGAATTTTTTAAGACAATATATTACTATTAATAATGTTATTTATGATTATATTTTAGTGAATAAGGTTGGAGAATTAAAAATAACACCATTGCAAATTTGGTGTTTAAATATTATGTTGATATTATTGTGAGTGATAAGTGTTTCAACTCATTCTTTATTTCCTTATCTTAATGAAAGATATTTATTATTACAAAGAGAAAATGGAATTTGGTTTGTAATAAAGTATTGCCAAAATCATGTAATGAGATATAGTGTGTAGTAATTTTTAGTATAGTGATACTCTATTGATTATATACTCCTTGGATGTATTTTGTTTTGGAGAACTAAGAAAAATCGATGTGTGCTTAAATTTATTTTTCATATTTGATATCAATTGAATTTTATATGATTTTTCATTCTAAATGTGTTATTTATAATGTGATAATAAGATCCATTTAATGTTGAGAAGAATAATTGACACCAAACTTCACTCCCTCTTTGGGTGTCATTGGGCCTGTGGTCGAAATGAGCCACAAAATCATCTAACAATATTCCAAATAAGTGTTTTATTTGACCTAATTTAGTCAACATTCATTAAGAGATGTGGTTTAATAAGGATTTTTTTAAGATCTTGTGTGTGTTTTATAGTAATTATTTCACTAAAATAAATTGTGGGACTTTTGTAAAATTAGATGAATGTATCGATGGAGATATTTTCCTTGGTTATACACATGGTAGAATATATAATAGGTGTTATAAAAATAATTAGAAAAATATAATTAATATATTTGATGTTATTTTAATGGAATAATATAGTACTTGATGAACATAATTATCATTTGACGATGATAATAAATAATTTTATAAACGAGAATATAATTTGAAGGGTAAAACATCAATTGATATAATAGATTCAAATTATTTAAAATATGATTTTTAAATTTCAAGTGATGTGAAAGGCATTAAACAAAGTGGAACTATTTTCTCAAAAAATAGATAAAATGTGGAGCAGAAAAAAATAATTATTGATGACATCAATGATGTTTAAACACAAATAACATTAAGGGGTTCTAGTCACAAAATCTGACTTTTATAAGGTCAAAAAAGAGGTTAAGAATATTTATGATATATATAATGGATTTATGTGATGAGGGATAGGTTAAATAAAATTGAAGTGAATGTCACTCAGGTGTTGGTTTCATATCCCATGTTCAAAAATGTGATGGGGGGAAATGGGTTTTGTGAGATAAGATTAATGAGAAAAGAGAAATGGAATACAATAAAGATCACATTTTAGAGCCCAAAGAAACAATATGGTTTCCAAATAGTTATCAATAATGTTTATTTATACATAGATTTTTATTAGGAGGTGTGTATTTAAAAAACAGAGGGATTTATCCTTGATGATTATGGTTTTTGAGTGTGAATATTGATGAAATTTCTCCATTTGATCAAATAATTTTCCCAAGAATGATATTTGAACATGGAACATAGAATAAAGAGCATGGTGTGTAAAATATGAAATTTAAACAACAACCACTATGTTAAGTAAAACAATATTAATTCAATTATTATGATAATGCTAGTTGTTGAAGTTATTTTTTAACAAAATTGAAGAGAATACTTAGTATTACATTGATAAAAAAATTAATAAATAATTTTAAATAGATTTTATTGGTTTTATAAAAAAATTTATAGGGTTTACAATTTGTGAATATTATATATTATATATTTCATTTATAGGAAAAGTATTCTCATGAATTTTTGGATGTGATTTTGAATAGATAAATCAAGATAGATATCTAATCCCATATAAATTGAGACTTAAATTATAAAATATTATAATGTAAAGTAAATGTATTAAAAGTATTTCAATAGGTTGATCATAATATTTCTATACATGATGAAATAAATGCCGAATATCATGTTTATTATTAAACATTATTCCCAATTCTAATGAAACTTGAAGGAGTCATATCTTCTGTATTAAATTTATATATTTTTTTATAATAAGAACTATTGATTATGTATTAAGTAATTGAAATGATAAATCCACTATAAATTGTGCTTTTTTTATACAAATTTGGTAGATGATGTTGGAGATTGAAATAACTCTTATTGGGTGGACATGTATTTTTACCACTCTAAGAAGAAATATTCTACAAAATTTATAACCGAATAGGTTTATTTTATTATCAAATTTTAAGGGACAAGATAAATGATTTTTATGAATTCATAAATTATTTTAAAAATAGGTAATTTCATACATCTGTTGAAAATTGGGTTAGACAACCAAACTAAGATAAACTTGTTACAAAATCTTTTATAAAATTGACTACTAAAATATATTGATACTAAATACCATAACATCAAGAAAATAAAATATTGAGATGAGAAAACATTGGAATACATTTCAATAATGAAAAAAATTCAAATATATATATATATATATATATTAAAACATTAAAATAGGAATTTTTCTAGCTACATATAGTGTTTTCAAGGCGTTCTCTCTTAAAATCAACATGAGTTAATTATTTATATTTTCCCCCATTAATTATTATTTTTTGATAATTAGGTATAATATTTTGTGGGTTTCCATGAAAATTATTGGTTTTATATTCATCATAATAGAATACCAAGGGAGATAAATGTTTTTGTGAGGGTTAACTTAAGGGGGAGGCATGAGGGTATGTTTGTATATTAAAATTTAATTTCCATATGAATGCACGTTTCTATGAAATTCAAAGTGGTAGATTAAATAGTGTTTTCAAAGTAAATTTATAGATGGTAAGATATAGTATTTATAAAAAAAACTTGATTAATGTTATAATTTTATTTACAATAATAGTAGTATGTTATCCCAAACATTAATCAATATAGTAATTTGGTGTTTAGATTACTCTTACATTGGGAGTTTATTATGACATTGTTTCTTTAGTTTTTGGTTAATGAGATTTTAGTTTTTCTTCATTTATTATTTATTTTTAACATGCTAATTTATTAAATTTAGACTGATTGAAGTTGATTAATCCATAAATGAATGAGTAAATTTATAAAAATATTAAACCATGTCACAATGTGTTTAAAAACATATTGTGATTTTCTTAATGAAAAATGACTGGCGAAAAGGTTGAAAAAATCATGGTACTAGATATAGTTCATGGAGATTAATATATGCCCTAAATAATGCCCATAAGGAGAAACAATCATGTTTTTTCATCAAATCATATTTTTAGGAAAAATAATCATAGTTGGTTAACATATTCTAATGTATTCGGATTGATAAATTTACTAAAGTAATTATACATCATTTGAAGAAACCATGTAATGTTTTATTCAAATATTCCACTGTATGAAGTAAAAAAATATTATTTTTTAGTGAATTTTATTTATTATGAATAAAGATAAGTTTCTAAACTCATAGTTATCCTCCTAAAAAAGAAACCATACTGTGATTGAGTTGATTATGTTATGGAATAGAACAAAAAAACTTATTGAGATTAAAGTAAAATTCTATGTCACAATAAGGAATAAAGAATATTAGGATTTAATAGAAAAAAATTGAATTTAAATATAGAAATAAACTCTAAATTTAAATAGATATCCATATTATCATTTTCTATTTGATACATCTTTGACTAGATGAACCAATAATGTGGTTATGCTCAATAGAACATTATTTAATAGGTTATATAAAAAGATAGAAATTCACATGGTGAAGTGTGACAAGCCAAATAGATACTAACCCATAAATACTTAGTATAGTTTAATAGAGTTAAAGTATCCTGATTAATATATGAATAAGAAAAACTTATTATACATTGATTTTTGGAACATGAGGAGAAACTAATAAGATCATAAAAACATTATCATGATCACAAGTTATGTCTCTTACATTATTTTAAAAATGACATAATTATCAATATTATAATAATACCTTTACAATCTATCCTTTATTATTTATTTTTTTAAAAATAAAACTATGTGATTTTTATAATGAAAAAATATCACTATAGATCATCCACTTATAAAGTGATATTAGACCTTATAAAAATACCATATATTCATGTGTCATTCTATCTCTCTCAATATATCGAATCATAATAGATTTTTTTATAAAATATTATAATCACTAAATAGTATTGTAGTATCATGTGTGGTGTGGGATAATTCTTTATAAACAACCATTTCACCCCCAATCACTTCTTAGGAACATCAGAATCTCACCAAGATTTGATTAACAGTTACTAGATATGCTTATAGCATAAGATACAACCTAAAAAGTATAAAATATGTAATATGTTATTGATCCAATATTTTAGTGTATAAAAAATATTATTGGTAGATTTATTTTTTTACCTCCACATAAGAAATATGAGACTTTTTATGTTTAATGAAAAGTGACAATAATAAATTCTCCCTTTTGGAGTTCTACATGCTAAAACTCTCCAAAAATTTACCAAAATATGTGTTATGAATCAGAACAAGTGAGATCAAATATATATATATATATATATATATATATATATATTCTTGTATAGTATGTTGAAATGTTCACCCATGTATTTAGCTGAGAATCATTTTACCAACTAACCTTTAGTAATCATTAATGTTATGATATCATTTATAATGAGTATGATTCAATCCATATAAAATAATAGAAATACAATAATTCTCTTATTATCCCGATTATATATACAAGATTCATACCAATTTTTATGGAACCAGTTAAATTTTCTACATCATAAAAATAGTTATTCAGTATCTGATATTCTTAATCCTGTCTATAAATGGGTCATCAAAAATTTGAAACCTTAACAATATGATTTGGATCCTAAAAATATTCATGTTTCTTCATATACAAATACTCAATGAGATTTGAATTAAATAAATTTCTTTTAATATTAATTTGGTATACTTTATAATCATTATAATTTTTATCATTACAATAATATGTTCAAAGTATTAAATCTTAACATTAAAATTAGACCATTTTTTGAGTACACAAATAAATTTTCCACCTTAAATTAAATAATTTATAAGAAAATATCTTATAATAATATATCAATTTAGAGAAGTCTAAAACACTCAATTCATATTATATAATCACATAGAAATCATTTTATCTTAGTCAAAAAATATATCTTGCAACATTCTAATATGCCCTATCAAAACTGGCTCATGATTTTAAATATAATCATTATGTATTCTCAAGACATTTCCCATTTTCATTAATTTTATTTCAACATATATTTTACCTACCATTTCATCACTTAAAAAAAATTAAATAATGAATTAATAATTCAGTAACACACTAAGAATGAATAAAATGTCTGGGTTTAATTTTTTACTGAAAAACGAAACTAAATTCATATTCCAACATAATATTGAAAAATCAAGATAATACATGAAATTTCAATTCATTTACATTACATATAACTTTTTTCTTATCGATGATTATATAAAATAAAAATAATGGTATTAATAATTTAATTCTACCATATATTGGTCACAATCATGGTTTTCATAACCTATTATCTCCATTGTTCTCACTAGAGATGTAATAGGACATGAAATAAATATAAATAAATAAAATTTCAGAATTTTGTACTATCATCATATCATAATCAGAATCATGAAAATATACATAATGAAACCTATACTAATAGGTGGTGGTGTAATAACTTAAGGTGTTACCCATATAAATATTACATTGCATGCATTGATATAGGATTTATCACTGCTCTTGGTGCAATATATCGTAGGAAACAACGTCACTATTATATAGGATATTATTGGTTCATGTATATTCTACTATATTATAACTACCATTGGTTAAATTTTACTAAATCATGAATTTTACATCGACTATGTGAGTGTTTTGGTATGTATGGGACGTGCATAATAGAACGGAAATAAGAGAAAAAGATGTAATAGAGGAAAGTAAGGGTTTGCTTTAGATGGATAGTAGGACATGTTAACTAATAATTAATCCCTTCTGGAGTTATTGAGTGAATATTAATAAATAGAATATAAATTATGGTGTTATTTTGGTTGTCACTATTGATAGTGATGTGGTTGAGCGAGTCTTCTATAGTAGATTGAATCTAAGTTTATCACATGATCTAGGGAGCTGTGTTTTTTTAGGATGATGATAAAAATATTATCAATGTTACTTTCATCATATTTATAATTGAATAACAGTTTTATGGACTAAACACTATCAATAAGGTCTGATGGATGTTATACTAGAGTCATAGTGATTAGAGAGTTATTATATTATAAAGAGATTGAGGTATTTATTCCATAGTTAAAGAAATGTGTGAATCATTTCTAGAGGATATAGAGTTATGCATGATTTCTCAATAAGATATAAGTTATATTTATATATATAGGAAATGAATTGATGGTTAAACTAACCCTAGGAGACAAGACTTGTTATTGTAGATTCAGAGTATTGTGTGGTTTCATTACAAGGAAAAAAGTTGTTTGTCAAAGGTGGAGTGATGCATAATTTCTCAACAAGGGATAGTGGCTTCTAAATCAGATGCATAGAGATTTATGATTTCATAAAAGGGTTTAGGGAATATATTTCATATTAATTTTTTTATGAATAATTCCACATGTCAACTACATTATTCCATAACCCTGATTCCTTTATTGAAGATGGTTTCTATTATATCTTGACCCATGATTGAGTTGGATGAAAATTAAATTCCACGTGTTAAATACATTATTCCATGATTTTTGGAATGTAATTTACATGGTTATATTATTATATGATATAGAATATAATTATAACATTATTAAAAGTATTTATGGTGGGGGATTGTGGTGGATAGGTAAGCACACAAATTACTGATAGTGATTGTTTATTACCTTATGCTTATTATGATATATTTTTATTTCATTTTATGTATTGAACTCTAGGTGAAAATTATATTATTATTTTATATGGTTTCATTATATGATAACATGAATTCATATTTACTCCATGTTGGGTTTAGGGGATTTTGGTGATGCCTACCAAGATGAGTTTACAGAATCACTACCCCAAATTGCATTTAGGTCCCACATAAAGTAGTCTCTAAGAGGGATGGGTTAATTAGTGAATAATATAAATTTATGATTCTTCATTGACTAAATTTTTTCACCATTTCATATGATTATAAACGAGATATATTTTAAAATTATTTTTCAACAATGAAGTTTTTGAATTTAGTCAATTTAGTTCACTAATTTCATTTTCACATACACGCAGCCAAAGTGAACATTGTAATGTACAAGGTTCACCATTCAAAATAAAGGTCTATATCATAGGCATGAAATGGTATATTACCTTTCAATTAGATCAACTAGTATAATCCAATGGGATAAAATTAGTAGGTTTTTTCCTTGAACTCTTGTGCGTGTAAATTCTTTCTGAAAAGTAGTATTTTCTCCCACACACTAAAAAATATCACTACAAGATACATAACAATGAAGAGTATTTAAAATACAATGAATGTATCTATAATTTTATCAAAAGAGTACCACATCATACTATCATAATTATTAACTAATAAAATGGAATTTAAAATCTGAGCACTTCTCTAACACTAAGATATAATGATGTGTATATGAATTTAATATTAGTAAAAAATTAGAATAAATTTAGTAACATCCTGAATAACCAAACATGTCTATATTATTATATTTAGGCCTTAAATATTTACTTTATAATTATTTTCCTTTCAATAATTTATTTATGTGAATATAAAAACTTCTTCCCCACTTCCCTTAGGTTTCTACTATTCATCTACACTCCTCCAACATTCATTCAACACATTATTCATAAAAATCTATACCAAAACTCCACAATTTTTATAAATTTTTAATTTTGAACATAAAACTCAAAAAAAATAACATCTAAATTTGAATTCCATCTTTCACCCATTATTATTAGCATTCTGATCGCTCAAGACCATCAAATCACTTTTGATATTTTCAAAAGGAATTGATTGTTAATATTGAGTTGTCTATATGAAATATATCATTCCAACTCATCAAAAAATATTAAAAGCTATAATCCTACATAAATCATGGGGTTATCAACATTATCATGGAGTAATTAATGTAGTTACTAAGAATATTTTTATAACTGATCCTTGATCTAATCCTCACATCATATAAACTGCGATGTAATATTTATTATTACAGAATAATGTGCTCAACTTTTCTATTGGGATTTTTAATCGTGGTTAAATTTATTATATGAGAATGGATAGTTAAAAAAAATTTATTATACCACCACATTTTGATTTAGTTATGATATTCATGACATAACCATTTACTTTATAATGAAATCATATCCCCACAAAAAACTAGCCATAACATGTGTAAATCAAAACCTCTCCAATATAGTGTGACACAAATGGTATGATTACATGTACATGCATTATGACATCTAGTAGAAAATCATGATGAAATTTTTTTAATATAAGGAACAATACTTATCTAAATAGTTTCCTTAGAAACTGACAATAAATATTACATCATGACATAATCTTTTGTTGCATAATTTGTTTTACAACACAAATACTCCACCAAAACCTTCTTGAAATATTACAAAAACATTTCAGAATCTCTAAATTCTCTGAATCCAACAAATTTTCATAAAGATTTTTGTTTTTAAAAAATATTTTAAGGATATCAACACTATTATCACCAACATTTTCAAATATTTCATCTCTAAGAATACATAAAAATTCTCCCAATACCTTCTTTTTTTTCAACAATATCCCCTTTAATTATTTTATTAGTAAATGAAGATAAATTACTCTCAAACATATAAATAATTCCCTAATCAATCATTATAATTATATCTGAGTTAACTCAGTGGAAGAATTTATAATTAAAAATACTAATAAAAAAATCTTAATAAGATAAAAACACGTTCTATAGATACCAAACCCTTTATTAAAGGACTATTAAATTATTTTTAAGATAAACAACATAACAGTGATACAACACCAAATACAAAGGATTAGGGTCTTAGGAAAATGAGGTTCATACCTAAATTAAACATAATAAAAACTAAAAAGTACCTAAATTATTATTCTTTATTCTTATATAGATCTCATGATCTCTTTAGTACATGTAGTCACCTGAGGATATATATCAAAGAAAGGGGATATCTAAAAGCACAGTATGGGAAGGAATAACATAAATGAATCAATAAAAAATATTTGAGCATCATCATTTCATAATTATATGAAAATATTAAAAATCATGAGGAATTTTTTTTATAATGGAATGGAATGTGAAATATTAATAAAATGGAACATCAAGAAATTGTGGTAAAATACGATACATAGTTGTGACCAAATGCATCATCATGTCCACAAAAAACATATGTGCATAAATCATAACATAATCATTGTGAAAAAATAAAGCATTATATTCATACATATTACACATTATCTCATCAGATATGTCACATTTACCAATTTTTTATATGGTTATAATTCTTTAACCACCCATCATATCATAAATTATACATAATCATGTGTGGCACATAGAAGGATATCAATTATAGTCATGAAATATCTCCTGGAATGGAATGAATTTTATATAATATTTTACATATCATACTTCATAAAATTAACATTAGGATTCCAAAATGAATAATGAAAAAATTATAATGGAATAAAAGATCATTTATTCTTTTAATGGAGAAACAAAACAAGAGGATTTAATATATGTTTTGTAAATTGAAGTATTTTTGAAAAAAATTATTAATGTCTTAAAAATGGTTTGTAAGGTTATAAAAATGTATAAAACTAAAATAAAATAGAAAGAATATTTAAATTAAATATTTTTTTTATATTACAGGAACATTAATATTGAAATAAATTTTAAAAATGAGATAACCTAAAATAAAGAGTTTTTCTTTGAGAATCCCTATACCTAAACTACCGCATTATTTTTTCAATTTTCTGATTCATGGATAATAGAATTGGGTTTATTAAAAAACCAAAAAAATAAGTGAATTACTATAATTGTTTCAATATTCATCAATTATAATCATTGAAATATGCTTCTCAATTCCCTTTTTTAAATGGAAACCATTTTTATAACATGTTTTCTGAAAAAAAAAATCCTTGTTTTCTAGAATTTTTCTATTTTTGTTCATGGACATTTATATATTAGTAAAAATATTTCCAGAAACATAAAATAAATATATTGATACATTCAAATATCATAAATAATTTTTCAAGACCAAAAATGAGGTTGGTTATAATAAAATAATTGGAAACATCCACAATAGTGGTTAAGCGATTTTTATCGAGACATTTTCCCAAAAAAAGGCATATAATATATGTTTATGTAGAAAAACTAATTTTTTTATCTAATATTTAATTTATAAATATAATTTTATAATAATATATAATTGGTTTAATAAGGATTTATTTTGAAAATATAAGGATGATATTAAATTAGAAAAAGAAAATAGAATCAAGGGATGAAAATACTTTACCTCTTTCTTGAGGTGGTTTCTTCTTTACAACCCACAACTTCGTAAAGAATTGGAGTTTAATTACTCTAAAACAACCCTAAATATTATAATTTTATTATGAGAGGGGATTTAGGAAGATATTTTTCCTTAAAATGTGTAATTGATGTGGGTTTCCAAGGGGAGGGAGAGGGGTTATTTTTACTTTAGGAGAGGGGTATTTTTTGCATAAAATATTACATAAAACACAATATACAATGTAAGCCTTGTAATTTTGATATTTTTTGAAATAATGTGTCATATATCAAGATTATATAATATTTTTAGGTCATTAACTCTTTTTATATTTTTAATTCAACCATTTATTAAAAAAGAAAGTGTAAAAAAGTAAAAGTCTATTATTTTAATAGAATACTTTAGACATAAGACTTTGGAAAATTATTTTTAGGAATGTAAAACTTTTTTATTATATTTAAATTAATAATTTATCAAATTTAATTTTTTCACTGGTCTAGAGTCATTTTTACATCATGAATGATGTAATTTAAAATAAAATGGTAATGAAAAAAATGTATTTTTTCTATTCACCTAAAATTTAAATTATTTTAGAAAATTTACAAAAATAACCCTTGGAAAATATTTATGTGATGATACCAAAAATACCATTCATTTTATCAAAATAATTTTCTAATAACAGTTATTTTAATTTTTGATATACAAATTATGTTTTTTTTAAAAAACCTTAAAATAATGTTTATTAAAAATATGCTTATATTTTCTTTTTGTTTCTAATAATGATATTTATTTTATAGAATTATAATATTTATATTTACATAAATTACCCTTTAAAATGTTATTAATATTAAATTTTATTATTTTTATGTGAGATTATTATTCCAGTGGTAAGGTTAGTATTCTCAACAGTTATGTTACTATTCTATGTGGCCAGGTTACAATTCTAACAGTCATATTTTCTCCTATAAATACTAACATATTCCTTAGTTCATTATTCACCTAAAATCCAATCAAGGTTATATATTTCTATTTTATATAATATTGATTGATTTAATCATATTTTATTTCATTTCTATAATTTTATTTATGGGAGGGATGATTCTAACATATTTGAGTCATTGATATTTCCCCATTTTTGTTTTTCAATATTATATTTTATCCCATTATAATGTTTTGAATTTTAAAATGATTAGTTATGAAATAATGTAATGTTTTTATTAATTATATAATGTTTTTTATTTATCTATGTTTTTTTATTATATAATACTATATTATATAACACATATTTATTATAGGAAAAAAATATCATTTATAAACTCTCAGTTATTAAATTATTCCTCCTATAAATATTTCATCCCTAAAATTTCAACTCAAATTATAAGTTACAATAGTTAGGGTACTTATATTTCATCATTTCCATGGGATACCACATCACCTCTTCATATTTATGGTTCCACAACATCACTTTGATAAGGTTAGTTTTCTTTTTTTGTAGAACTTTGTCTATATGGACATGATCTTCACTAGATACTCCTCATACAAGATGTCATTCTCTCTTTTTACTGGTTCTGAATTCAGTATATGTGATGGGTCTATTATGTACTTCCTCAAGAGAGAAGCATGTAACACATCATGATTTTCAGACATATTTAGTTAAAGTGCATTCCAATAATCCACTAATCACATGCCATAAATGATCTTAAAGGAGACAATGTACCTTGGGTTAATCATACCATTCTTTCCAAACCACATAAAACTCTCCCCAGGTGATATTCAAAGGAATTTTTTTTCTAAATATTCAAATCACATGTCCCTTCTATGGTTGTTACAATATACATTCTTCAAAATATGAGTATCTTTTACATGTTTTTGGATTTATTGAACATTATTTGTAATTTAATACATAAGATTATGTCTAAGTAGATTTTCCCCCCAAATTCATCCAAAAAAATAATGAGTTCTAAATATCTTCCTATAGTGGTTCATATGGATCCATTTGACTACATAATAAGAATCTATTAATGCATGAGAAATTAACTAATGGTATATGTTGATATCATCCTCCACTAAAATACCTTATTTAGTCACACATCATTCCCTCGGGTGTATGAATAGTCTTTTTAGATGAGCTATAAGTTTAGGGTGATGTGACAAGATAAAATTCAATTTAGGATTCAGATAATATTGAATAATTCTCCTTAATTTATATGTGAACCTTGGATCAAGATTATAGATGATCAAAAGTGGTGCCCCATATATCCTCACAACTCTCTTTAAACATATCTTGGAAATTTGATCCTATGATAATTTTTTCGAAATAGTGATGAAGTGGGAATTCTTGGTGAGTCAATCCACAAAAACCCATATCATATTGTTTCATTTCGATGTCTTTGAGAGAGAAATAGAAATGTACAAGGTGATGTTCTAAAATTTTCCATTGGGTATTGATAATATTTGCATCAACCCATATGTGTTTTTTACAATTCATTAATTTAGTGACATACCATGCACATTGAGGTATACTCGATGAAATCTTATAAATATAATTTATCTCAATGATCACGATACATCTTGGTGATTATAGGATGGATAGATAAATATGATCTATGAAAATTATAAAATAGCTCATTCTTTATTTTAGGTGATTAATATAAAAAAAATCGAGTTTCAAACCGAATCACACCATCATCATCGATATTGAATTCATAAAGCTTCCATTACTTCACCATGTTCACAATTTTCTAATGGTCAAAATCATCCCTTTGTACCTCCTTGATATTCTCTTAGATATATAGTTAGTAATTTATTTTATAATGGTAGGATGTACTCCCTAACATTACAATTTCTAGATCAATCCTTTATATATACATAAAGATAGATTCATTTGAAATCCACATCGATGATAAAGTAGAAGGTTATTTTATAATAAAATCTCATTCTACCTTGGTTACCATTCCTAGATAGAAGTGAATAAGAAAATTATTGTCCATGATTAGTTATAACCAGATTCTTTAATTCATGAAGAGATCCTTCTATATGAATATATAATTCATAATATTTTGATATATATTTATGTTACACTTCTCTCCATAGAGTCAGTTCCGCTAAATCTTCAATGAAAAGATCACATCCCCTAAATCTATATCTTTCATCAGGTATTCATAATCACGGATCATTAGTTTTCATGAGGTATAGGATATCACCTTTTCATTCTTCATGAGTATAAAAACTATGTTTTTTAAGTGTAAATTTATATCACAAAACCTTATCCACTTGTTGTAGTGTGAGTACAAGTGTAGTTATTATCCTCTTCATATGATCCATAAATATTTCCTCACATTTCTCCTTCCAGACATACTTTACCCATTTCCATGTTAACATGGTTAGTGGGATATATAGTCATGAGAAATTTCTATGAAAACATTGGTAGTACCATACTAGACCATGAATACTTTGTATTTCATTGACACTAGTTAGTCCTATACATTCCTTAATGACCTTTGTATTTGAAGGGTATTCATAAATTCCTTCACTTATGATCACATTACCTAATAATGTGGCTTGTTACATCTAAAAGTCACACTTTCAAGACATAAAATATATGTTCTACATCCTTAATGTAACCAGAACAATACATATATTTTCTCCACATTCCTCATTTCTCTAGGAATAAATGAGTATATATTAAATAAACTCTTACAAAAAAATTATATGTAGCATTTACTAACTTTATTCATCAAATACATCAATATTTTATAGGTATTAGTAAATCTGAAGTGCATCATTATAAATTAATATTCCACATAACTACTACATAATGTTGCCTTCTAAATTTCTTACTTCTTCACATTAAGTTAAAATTATCTTTAATGGAGGTTGAACTTATAGAATCACAGATCTTATCATTTACTCAAATAATTTTTCAATCCTTAAAAGTGGATACTTTTTCTTTATGATGATATTTTTGATCTCCTAATAATCATTAAAAAACCACATAGATCAATGATTATTCTTTTCAAATAGGACTAGTGCACCCAAAGGAGATGCACTAGGGTGTATGGAAACTTTATCCAAATGAAATTATATCTAACTCATTAAATCATTCTATTCAATAGGGTAAATCTGATAGGGGAATTTGGTGATCAGAGTGGATCTAGGTATAAGATCTATTGATAACTCTACCACATGATCTAGTGGATGTCCAGAAAACCCATTCAGAAATACATTAGTATATTCCCTTACAATGAGAATTTCCTCAAGGTTGATACTTTCCATTGAATAAACCATTTGAGAATGGTATTCATCATCACATGGTATCATCAGCCAGACCATTGGTCAATTTTACAAAGGTTAACCATGATACTCCTTTCATTTATAAGAAAAATTGGATGGTTTGGAATATAGAATGTTGTTTCCTTTTCCTAAAATATGATGCGTGCTCTATATAAAAAGTGCTAATCTAATCCCATTATAGTGATAAATACCACCATGGGAAGGATTATAATAATTTTTGCAAGAATATTCCAAAAAATTCTAACAAGAGAAGAGTCTATCACTTGGGTTGAAATGATCACAACACTATGGTTTTTAATGATATATTTACATTAATTTATCAAGGATTCAATTCAACAGTTATGGAAAACTTACAAGTTATAATGGAATATTTAGAACTAGAATCAAATAAAACATTTTCCAATATTGGTTGAATAAGAATTATACATTGTATTAAATTAGTATCATTCTCTACAATAGTAGTGCTGATGGATTAAGATTTCCATTGAAACAATGGATTTACTAGTTTCTTATGCGGATTACCATCAAGGACCTATAGTTTAAGGTACTTTCTTACATAGTTCCCTTGCTCCCTATAGTTTGAAGCATTGTAAAATGGGCGGTGCGTTATGAGTTTCATTCCTTTACTCCACCATGTTGGTATACTTATTTATATCTCTTTAACATTCATGATCTTGGTATCCTTATCTCCCACACTTTGTGTATTTACCCATACATTTAATGAAATTTCCATGATACTTATTACCATATTTTAGACAAGTGGGTGGCTGGATCCTCTTTACTCCTTTGTCATTTGATCCACCGGTTTGAGAATCCATTATTTTATTATTATTTTCATAACCATGGGAAAAACAATTAATTTCCATCTCTACTTTCAGAGCATGTTAATAAAATTCTTAATTACTTTGAAAGTCTTAGATAGATAAAGCCCTTTTAAGGTATGAGTTTTAAAAAATAAACTATCTATATTTTTTTTTCTAATTTTTGATAAAAAAATCACTCTATATCTCTAAAATTCTTGTGATGTTTCCCTTATAATCCATGAAAGATTTACCTTCATTTTACTTCATCATTAAGAATTATATCTGTATATTTGTTCAAATATTTTTAGTGAAATAACTATTATGAAATGTTTTCTTAAATTCTTTCCACTCCTTATATTTCATTTTATCCTCAATATTGGTGTTCTTTATAAACACCCACTGTTGATTGACTTCTCCATCTAAATGATAGAAATATTGATTCAACTTATCCTTCTAGTGAAATTGATGTAAGGAAAAGATTTTATCTATTCAGTAAACTGACTATTCTGATATAATTGGATCACAAGATCTGTTAAAACATCGGTGGACATTTCTGTATAAAGGAATAACTGGCTAGATTCTCCTTCTTCAATGAAGGTGGATATTTCACATGGTTAATTTTTTCATCTCTAGCCATACAAAAGAGGGTGATCATCACATAATGTTTTGAACCCCATTACTTGTGGCATTAGTGATTTCATTTAGATAATCATTGCATCTTCCCTCACATGGGATTTTTTCTTAGTTTCTCCTAGTCCTCACCATTTTCTAAAATATAAAAGGTTTTAAAAAAATGTTATTCAACAAATCATGAATAAATAATTTTTTATGATGCGAAAATTAATTCTTAATTCATATGTTATGAGATCCTTATGTTTATCCTTTTTAAAAAATGGTTCTACTTGGATAATTACCTATACATAGACTTATATGTATTGTTTTCACTATTGTATTTTGATTATAATTATCAAATTAACTAAAACATGCTCTGATATCATATAAAAAATCTGAATTTTTATTACATAACTATTAATTTTTTTAAGATAAACAACCCAATAGTTATATAATCTAGGAAATAAAGGGTTAATGTCTTGTAAAATTAGTATCATAAATTAATTATAAAAAATATAATATAAAATATATCTAAATTATTCTTTATTAATCTTATATAGATCTCATGATCTCATTATTACATGTACTAACCAAAGGATGTTCATTAAATAAAGGGGTGACATAAAATCCCATTAACAGGAGGAATAAGGGACACGAATAAATAGAACAAGGATGATCATCATAAAATCATAATCACAAGACGTCATAAACATAATGAGGGGAAAAGTGGTAAATTAATGTATGTGTTATATATATTATAATGAAACATCATGGAATACTGGTCAAAAACCACACATAGTTGTGAATAATGATGGAATCATATCCCCCCATAACATATGTACATAAATCATAACATCATCAGTCCAAGTAAATCTAGAATCATTTTCATGAATAAAACACATTATATCATGAGATATATCACATTACCCAATTCATTGAAGGTGTATATAAATCAATTCCCACCCTTCACATCATAAAACACTCACAATCATTCATGCTTTATGGAAGGATAATAATCATAATAATGAAATAACCCATGTAATGGAATGGGGTTTGTAAAATATTTCACAAATAATACATAATGAAAGGAAATTTAGAATTACAAAAATAATAGGATAAATATTACATTCACATAAAATATAATTTTATTCATTGAAATAAGAAGAAACTTGAGAGGATTCAAGATAAGTTTTTGAAATTGATGTCTTTTTGAAAATGAAATTTAAATGGATTAGAAAACATTTTAAAAGGGTATAAACATATATATCCCTAAAGGAAAATAAAAATATTATTGAAATTACATCTAATGGATACTAAATTTACATTCATACTGAAAGATATTTTAAATCGGAGATAGCCCAAAAAAAGTGTTTGGGTTTTTGAATCAAACTATCTTAAATCCCCCTATTTTATCTCTTTTCCACCTCATTAATAATTGGCTTAGGTTAATTAAATTTTTGAACCAGAAGTGAATTATTTTTATTTTCTTCACTATTTTTAAATTATAACCATTGGATTATATTTCATAATTCCCTTGGTTAAGGGAAAATATTTTTATATCTTATTTTCCTTAAAAATTTGATGTTTTTATTTCATTTCCCTATTTTTTCAATAAAATTTATACACTATTATTATTAATTATAGAATATTAAAATAAATATATTTATAATTTTTTATATAAAAATATTATATTATAACCACCAATATGTTTGGTGATAATAAAATATTTTGAAACATCCCCATTGGTGGTTAACTAACTATTAATGAGTAATTTTTCAAAGAGGGGGTGTGAGATGTATAACATATACTTATGTAGTAAAAAAACATTCTTATAATATTTTAACATTATATAGATCATGTTAAAATATATTATAGTTTATTTAAGATGGTTTTAATTAGTAAACAGAAGTAGGATAAGAAATTATAAAAGGTAAATGGAATAAAAGGATAAAAATCTATAACCACTTTCTTGAAGTGTTTTCATCAATACAACCCTTAACATCTTCAAATATTGGAATTTGATTACTCTAGAACTTATATAAGGATTATAATATTCTTAATATATAGTATTTTTATATAATTGTTTCTTTGGAAAGTGTTATTTAAACAGTTTTCCAAAGGGAGGGAGGGGGTTTATTTAAACACAAGGAGGGGGTATATTTAGAATAAAATATTGAATAAAATACTATATCAAAGGTAAACCTTATGATAATGATAATTTTGGAATAATGAATAAATATAAATATTATATAATAGATTTAAGACTTTAAAATCTTTTATAATTCAATTTAAAATGATTATTAAAAAGGTATGTGAAAAAAAGATGAAAAAATGTTATTTTAATAGAATACTTTACACATTAGGCTTTGGGAAATAATTTTTAGGTTTGTAAAATAGGATTATTGAATTTAAATGACTCATTTATTAAATTTAATTTTTTATTGATCAAATGTTTTTATATAATTTATTTATTCATTGTTACATCATGAATGATTTAATTTAAAATTCCCCAATCATGAAAAAATTGTATTTTTACTATTCACCAAAAAATTGATATATTTCAAAACAATTACCATATAATAAATCATGTAAAATATTAATATTATAATTTTAAAAATGAAATTTATTTTATCAAAATAATTATATATAAAATATGTAATTTTAATTTTTATATAAATATTTTGATTTTTTTAAAATAACTTAACATAATGTTTCTTAAAAATATGATAACATTTTTGTGTGTTTTTAATCATGATAAATATTGTTTAGAACTATAATATTTATATTAACATAAATTAATGAATATAAATATCATTAATATTACATTTTATTATTTTTATGTAAAACTACTATTCCAACAGTCAATTTACTATTCCCAACGATATGGTTACTATTCCCAATAGTCATATTACAATTATAATAGTCATATTACTACTCCAATGATCATATTAACTCGTATAAATAATATTTCATTCCATAATTCATTATTCACCTCAAATCAAATCAAGTTTCAACATTTATATTTTCTATAATGTCAACTTGTTTACTAATATTTTTTTTCATTTCTATAGTGTTGTTAGTGGGAGGGATAATTCTAGCTAATTGGGGAGATCCATATTTTCCAAATTTAGTTTTTCTATTTTATATTTTTTATCCCATTATAATATTTTGAATTTTTATATGTTTAATTGAAAAATAATATAATGATATTTACTAATGAAATAATGTGTTATTAATTACATTATGTTCTATTATTGTATAATACTACATAATATATTACATTCATTTCATGAAAAATTTCATTTAAAAACTCTGGGTTGTTTCACATTCACATTGAATATTTTATTATCAAATTTATTTTCACATAAAAACATCCCAATATATGTGCTATTGCATTTCCTATTCACCCACTTAATAGAAAAATAATAATTTTCACAAATTAACCATACACACAACACATGTATATGTTCAATTCATATATTTCCTCTTTTAAAAACACTATTAAATATATAATCCCCATTAATAAAATATTTATCCCCCAATAGTAAATATTTACATTTTGATTTATGTTTCTATACTTATTTCTGTTTAACAACAACAATCCAAAGAACATGAAAGATATAGGTTAAAATAATATACATTAGCTTTGATAATGTCAAGGTTGAATAACCAAAATAAACCATAGTATTTGAATTGAATGATGATTAGTGTATTGATAAAAACATCTTACACTTTCTCCTTTATAGGAACAAGTTTCATCTTGATGAATCCTTCTTCAATATTCTACATAATAAAATGGTAATTGATATGAATGTCATATGATCAAGAATGTTAAACTAGAATTCCTGAAATATAGATAACACATTAATTATAATAACTAACTAGAAATTTTAACTTCACTTTGTAACACATTAATATTTTAAAATAAGAACATTATGTCTAATAGTGTATACAACAAACCACACCAAGCCAAAGAAAACCATGAAATATTATTATTAAAATATAACTGTTAGAACCAAGCTATTAAATTGAAAGGTATGAAAAGTATTAAATGAATTATTAAATATATAAATAAATTTACTAATAAATATAAATTTATTGATAAATTATTATTGAATAATCAATCAAATTTTCAGTAAATCGATTTCATTCATCAAAAATATGTTTTCTTCAAATAAGACTTTTACTGGTTTTCTTGAGAAAATATACAAATTAATTTAAAGAACGTTTAAAATAATTAAATTATAAAATATATAATATATTTTGAAACCATCATATCAAATTTATCTTATGGTGAAATTTTGAGATTTTTTTAAAAAGTTTGATTTTTTGGTGAATAGTAAAAATTACCGATTTTCAAATCATATCATTACTTTTCGTTAAATTAAGTAATTTAAAAGACCAATTATATTACTTAAATTAATCATAATTTTATTTATGAAACATTTTGTTTATAATAATATAATTAATTTCATTTAATTTAGTGATTTTGTTGATTTTGGTATAATTTTATTTTTGTTCTCAAAATTCAATTATCTAAAAGATATATTTTTATTAGTCAAGGCCAAAGTGATTGAAAATGGGGGTTTCACTATTGATCCTTAAATTAAAAGGCCATGGAGGGACTATTTTAACCTTCCATGAAATGTATATACAAGATCTTTTTCTATGGTGTCTATTATAGACAATACAGATATCCTCAAGATCTTCAAGCAAGGAAAATCTCAATCTGAGTTGGAAACTGTTGATGATTGTGATTATGGAAATTACATGTCTTATTATGATGTTTTACTTTTTATTTTTTGGGATGAAGTGAAATTCCTATGTCTACCGCACCCATCTCTTTCATGTACCTTCCTTTCTTTAATAAATGGTCAGAAGCTTTGCTTCTGGATGGACTTGTTTAGTAAATTCGACCACTTATGTGAATTGAATATTTATATATGGATTTCATATTCAAAATTGAGAGGTCAAAATTTGGTAAGTTTTCTCCTTTTATTTCTAGTAATTTTGAATAGTAGTCATATTAAATTTTGTTACCACGGTAAAGGTAAAACTTTTTAATTAAGGATTAAAATAAAGTGATATGAAATAAAAAGTAACCATAACACTTGACTTAATTTTATTGAATGAGGAAATATTATCTATAATTATCCAAAATTTGAATATGTAGCATTTTATTTATTTGTTCATGAATGTGATCTCTATAATTCTTAATGTAAATAAAAGACAGAAAATGTCCCTTTTTTATTTTAATAATTATAATAATTAGTGAAAGTGAATAAAATATCATATTTTCTATTATAAATAAAAACTTTAAATATAAATGACTTTTATCATGGTAATTTATTTATAATTTTTATTATTAAATAATTACCGTATATGATTACACAATGCAGACATAGTAATTATTTATTTAGAAGGATAAAAAAGGATTTTTAAATGAAAGAAGTTATATAATTTGAATAAATTATTATGTTACAGAATTTTTTAGAAAATTATTACATGATTGGGATTTTTTAACGTTATAGATTTGAATTCCATATTTTTATTGATTATTTTATAATTAAATTAAATGAATATTATAAAAATTAACATTAATGATATTTTATAACAAATAATGAATTATTAAATATTTTAAAAATTGAAAAAATATTATATATAGACAAATTAATGTGAAATGTTTTATAATTTTAATAATGGTGCATTTATCAATTGTTTTTCCATTTTTAGGAACCTTCTAGACTTCTAAAGATTAAAAAATCTAATACTATGGTAATTTTAAAAAAATAGTTAACTCAAGTTAGAATAAAAAGATAATATTGAAAACATAACCTAAAATTTTAACATATTTATTGTATGAAATTATTTCTAATCATACTAATATTATCCTAAAATATTATAAATTTTGATCATTTTTAATATATTAATTAATTAATTTAAATTTAAAAATTTATGAAATTCCAAAAATGCTCCACCCCTCAATTATAAAAGTGAACATCCCCTACTATTTTCATTATACATCATAAAACATTATTTTATCCAATATCTACTCATATACCTTCCTTCAATTTTCATAGCACATAGGAATTTGTTTTAAAAATCCACCTAATGAAGGCATTTAGTGTAAATATTAAGAGGTTTTCCGAAGAAGTGGTATATTTCCTAACCAAGCATTTTAATTATGTTTTCTTTTCAGACTTCATATAATATTCTTAATCAGTGTTGAAATAAAATTAATATTCTATCTCAAATTATTGTATGTTGTTATTTTAATGTCTTAACCTATATCAAAACCTTCTTCCATCAAATTAGAAATGATACCATCGTATGTGTGTGTGGAGGACAACTGCCTCACGAATCGATGTAATTCATTATCCATCACATCCTATTAAAATAGTTTTAAGGATGGATTTAATATATATATATATGTGTATATTATATTCATAAAATATTTTTCATTCTTAAAACATAATGTATCATTTACTTTTTTACATTTCAAATCATTGAAAATGGATAACATCGTTTTGGAAAACGTGTGGGCTACCACCACCACAAAATAACGTGATTGTTTTTTAAACACCTAATCAAATGGATGATATATATATATATATATATATATATATATATATATATATATAAGTTCATATAGATAAAAAATATGGTATTTATGATATTATTATCAGTCTAGAAATATAAACTAAAACTTATCATCTTTTCATAATGATCATTAAAAAATTAAACCATTACTCATAAGTTCATATGACCCACCTTCTCCATCATTGTAATGTGGTTCATTTTTCATAACCATAGTTCATGATTTGTTTTAGAAGTAAAAATCATGTATAAAAATAATAATTGTTTCATTATTATTATTCTGTAGATAATGGAATAATGTGATTTTAACTATTCTCAAACCATCAATGTCATTTTGGATATATGAGTTGAATTTCGTCAAAATGAGTTAAATTAACATAATAGAATAATTAAATAAATATAAAATTTTATTTAAAAAAATGGAATAATAAACTAGAAAACATTTATTAGGAAATTAAATAATTAATATAAATTTATTATTCAAGAACATAAAGAATATATGCGATGAGTCAGACCTAAGGTAAGAGATTTTTTTCTCAATATTTTTCTTTGAGGATTTTTTATATTATAAACCAAAATTATTTTATATGGCATATATACATCCCATTTTACATGTTTTATCACAAATAATTCATAATTGATGTTATTTAATGTTTAAATAAAATTTATTTCATCCAAGGAGATTTGAATTTAATGTTATTAAGTGGTAAGTTGTTTCATAAATCAATTTATTTTCACTAGGTTATATTACTTCAACATTATGTTTAATATTATAATATTTTGTGTTTAATGACTTTTGATTATTTTATGTTTTATTTACACTTGTTTCATCTAGATTTACTTTTTATACCCATAATCAATTCATTGATTAATTCTCACTTCAGCAGTATCATATTTGTAAGAGATTTCAACTCAATTTCCACTATACTATGACATATTTGGAATTATGCAGCTATTTATTTATATGAGGTGCATAAAATTAATGTTTGATATGTTATATCATGAATACATTTATATTTAGGGTATTTAATGTTTCATTTTAACTTATTTCTTTTATGTGTGTTATGATTCATAAGTTACCGAAGGAGTTAGGGTTTATTTTACAATCTCATCATTATTCACGATTATTTATGTTCATGTCTCTAATTGGTGGAATTATTTTAAAATTATATCATAAATAGAAGATATTTTTTATCTTATGTTTATTTTTAGAAATTAAATGTTTTTCTTTCATTTTATACTCTTTATGTACTCAAGATACCAAAATCTTATTTAAAGGAAAACCGACTTGTTATTTCTACTGGTTCAAGAATACTTTTCTTCCAGATACATATTTTCCTAGAAAAATTAAAGAATATTTTTAATATTTTAAAAATAAAATAAAATTAATTTTTACACATTTATAAAATTTTATAATATTTTTTATATAAATCTTCTCGTTGTTTTCTTAACAATTTAATTTTAAACTTTTTATTTAAAATTTTAACGGAGTCATTATTTTAATATTCTCAGCATGCAGAAAATTTCCCACCCCCATGAAACTCAATGATTAGATACATAAATTACTTGTTTCTAAGACTATTTTCAAATAAAATATTATTCGCAATATCTTCGAAACCATTGGTTCTTAAAAATGATTTATTGAGTGAAAAGGGTATTTTCCTCAAGAATGATTTTGATGATATTTTATGGTAATTTTATTCATCAACATCAACAAAATTTTATTTTAAATATAATCCACTAGGGATATGTTTTAATAATACCAAGATTATTCTTTCTCTAGATGGATTATGATTATTTTAACTGGTGAAATATTAACATTTTGTATTATAGTTTTCAATAAGACTGTTTATGTTGATTATGAATTGAATTTATATTATCCTAATTCATATGATGAATGCATTGGAATTATTTACCGATGGAAGAATACCTCTTTATCCCCTCAATTCATTAGTAGGTCCCACAAGATAAACTAGTTTGGGTATTTTGTAGAGGCCTTAAATGTTGTGTATGATATCTTAGAATGGGGCCTTTATAATATATTTATGATTTATGACATTATGAATTAAATCGTTATGAAATTATTTATTGATGTCCATATGATTTTTTTTATTTGTTATAACATCCATTGAAAAGGTTCAGGATCATGTGATAACTTATTTTGAATAGTTTTATCTTCATTTACTCTTACCATACTAATTGTCATGCTCATAGTTATTGATTAAAGGGAATGTGTTTTAGTTATTTTTCTTTATCATATTGTTTATGAGTTATTTTATCATTATAGATTCTATTATAAATAACCATTATTGAGTATATGATCTCACACTTTATTTTTATTCCTTTTAGCAGGATATGAAGATAAAATATTTAAACGAGTTTAATGATGCAGAGTATTTACTTTCACCATATTTTAATTTATGATTTGCAAAGGTAATGAGGGCCTCTAGTATGTTTTTATTTTATATAGAATACTAAACTATTTGTTTTTTTGATACAATCACTTATATTATATACCAATGTAATTATGTAACCACTAGATATAGGCTATGAGAGTCAGGGTGTTTATCGTTGGTATCATATAATGTTTTGTAGAAACCCGTAGAAGTATATTTAAATATATATATATATGAAATAACAAAACCCTATGAAATAATTTTAGAAAATACCCCAAAGACATTGATTTTAGGATTTATATTACGGTAGTTTAATATTCTTAGTTACCCTAAAGGGATGATATTTTTTCACAAGAGAATAGATAATTGAAAATTCTAGAGGGGTAAATTTAGTTCCAAAAATTTTCATTACTTTTAAACCACCCGCTTCAAGGTATGTGAGTTACAATATTTTTCTTAATAAAAAATAATGTAAAAATATTAAATAATAGTAGAAAGAGATTTAACACAAGATATTTATAGTAGTTAGGGGAATAGAAATCACCTAGTGTACTCCACCAACACTATAAAACCTGATATTGGTGATTTAAACTATGATAACCCCTTTTCAAGGGGGATCCTAGATGAGTACAAGAGTATGTTACTTATTATACATGCAAAATATCTTTCATCCAACCTATCCATTTATATGACATATCAATGTTCTTAATACACTAACATACAATGAGTGCAGAGAAAATAGAGACAGATGAACTTTAATGAATTGTGGAAGCACACTATTGTAAGGAGAAACTAACATAGAGAAAGATACACCATGAGAAGATAATGATCTATAATGCACAAAATTTCATGATCTCTGGTTGCTACAAATAAACATGTATGCATAAAACAAGGGAATTGTATGATATTTTTTCTATGTATATGCATTCTTCATCAGTGTTATCAGAGTATTCCTATGTATGTGCACATATCTATCTCTATATCATTATACAGTATATAACTCTTAATATTTATATCTCTTTATTGATTTTGATGTTAGGCATATGAGATAATTACAATGGTCGAGTGAATAATATATTGAAAAGTTTATAATATATTCTCTTAATGGAATATGTCCATTTATATGAAATATAAAAAATAATTTTACAATAGAAATGTCATAAATAATCTTCTTCGGATCATTACATTAAAATAAAAACATCCCTTTATACAAATCTATCATTCCTTAGTTGGATAAACCCTTTTCTGATATGCTTAATATTATTAAATAACTTACTAAGAGATTATACTAACATTAATAAATCAATCATGAAGATCAGTCCAAAAACACGTTCTTTTTAAGATAAAAAACTAGTAGTATTATTCTCATAAAATAAATTTCTAAGAGTCTTTATAAGATAAAATATATCTTTTACTTCTATAGTTAATAAGATAAAATATAGTAAACTTTTCATAGAATAATTCTATTTTTTAATAGAAATATGTTACTGATATGTGATACATAACTTTGAAAATATATCTTGGCGCTCATAAGATAATTTTTTAAAAATATCCTTTATATAAGATAAATAATTTTCAATTAAAATTTATTTCTTTGAACATGAGGTAGCTAATTTATACTATTCTTAAGAAAATATCATTTAATGTAAGATTAATTTTCAATATTGAGTTTTCTAACTATAATAAAAATAAATGATAAACTCTCAAAACATGATTCCCATAGGATGCAATAATTTTCCACAACTTTTATCATTTTACTCAGCATAATATAATCACTTATCTTAAGAGTAGAATAATCCCTTTTGTAATAAATATCTTATATCACATAATAAAATACAATATGAAACACTTAAGATGAACTCATTAGAAATAAAATAGAGATTTTTTGAATCATAAAAAATATAAAAACCAAGTTATTTTGGACCAATATAATTATGTCCAATAATATCCTCATTTATGATGATCATAAAACACATTTAATAATAAAAAATTACAAAAATAAACTTTAAAATATATCTTAATTTTTTGTATTGTTATTTTTAATTCTTCTCCTTTTTAATATTTAAAAAATATGGATAACAATAATAAATAAAATTAGTATGGGTCATGAATAAGTGTACATATTTAACGCTACTAAATGTGAAAATAATTTAGATGATGTGGTATTTAGAAAATTATTAAGCACTATAAATCATTAAATAATTAATGAAAATCAATAAAGAGAAAAGAAATATAAACACACAATTGTGAATAAAGTATATGAATAAAATATGAGAACATTGAGAATATAGATAAACATATTCAACATAATATATAATAATTAAAATGAAATAAAGGATTTAAAAACTTTAAATATATTCATAAAACTATTAATTTTTTTTGAAACACCATTCAAATGTTTGTAAGGTATCATTCAACAAAACAAAAAAATCATGAAAGTATGTCAGTTCTAAGGTGAAATATCACTTTTTATAGGGGGTATTTTGAATGGTTGTGGCTAGAAAATAGTAATGGAAGATGTAGGAATATATGTATCATCAATTTATCCAACAACATCATCCATTTATAATAAATATTCTCTATGACCATCTCTATCACCTCGAGGAATCCCTACTTATGTGAACTGAATGTTGAGAAAGCTTTTTTGTACGTTTTACATATCTAAATTATCTGTATGGAAAAACAAAACCATAAAGAGGGATCTAGAATAGGTAATGAAAATAACTTTTCAAACATGATATTTTACTTAAAATATATTTCATATCATTTAAAAATTTCATAGAGTCACTAGGATGTAGAGGCATTACGATCAGTAATAAGATATCCATGAAAACATATTCCTAATAAATGAAATGGAGACTCCTCAAATTAGTCAATAATATTCACTATACCATCTTTTCGATAGACTATGAGTGTTTTAAAACTGTTCTAGACTATTTGAGAAAAATATCCATGGAAATTTTGTATGTCTCATTTCCTGGAATAGCTAAAAACTAATTTTGTCAATGTTTCAAATTTATTTTTGAAAAATCAAATAGAAAATCAATATAAATAATATATTTTTATTTTTAGGATACTTGAAGTTTCTAGGATCCACTACATGAATCTTCCACTTATTCTTCTTATTATTCATCAAAAAATTACTTTACATTATTTTATACCAACTAATTGAAATTTAAAAATGTGTTCTCTAACAGATACTAATTATTTTCAAGTGATCCAACCAATTTTTTAACCTTCTTATAATAATGCTGGTATCATGTTTCACATGAACAGAAAAATTTAAATTTATGGAACTTTTTTCTTCAGTATGAAAATTATTTCTATATATGATTGATTAATAGACAATGTATACCTTAGAAAATATAAAGGCATCCTTATATCTTCAGAAATCACATCTCATTGATGATGTTTTAAAATTCCTCTAGAAGGAGTCTCCCATTTCATGTAAGAAATAATGGAAGTCATTGTTTCTATACCATGAAACACTCCTTCAAATTTCCATTATATATCCATTTTATTTTAAGATTCTCATAAATATTACTTAAAAAATTATCTAAATGTAATTAAAAATAAAAAATTCATTTATATAAAAACATATTTTGAAAAATCATTCTCATGAAGAGTCATGATATCACCTCTAGACTTGACTATCTATTTCTTAAGGTATCCCACTTCAGAAATCAAATTATAATATATCTCTCTGGCCTATTCATCTATAGCATCCAACCGTGCTATGTGTATTGATAAACTTATATTCACCATACGAATAGCATATGACATATAATGTTGAGATTATATACTTCAATTTTCATAAACCTATTGAATTTCACAAATGATGATTATTTCATCCACAAAAAATAGTTCTCAAGATTCTGATATGTCTATCATTTTAAAAATATGATGTGTTAAATATTCTGGTTTTTCTACTTCTTCACTACCTATAACATTTTGATCAAAAAAACCAACTATATATATTCTGATATTTTTACTTATATCCATGTATATATAAATATTAAGAAGATAGATAACACCTAATACTCTTGAGATAGTCATTTCCTTTCCAACACTAACTAAACTGGTAATGTTTGAGAATAAATATTATCTATCATAAAAAATTTAAATGAGATCTTGTTGAATGATTTTGAGTGTAGGATATGAACTAATACCCTGTGTAGTTTCTTCCATGGGCTGAACAACAACTCTCACTCTTCTTAACCATTTAGTGAGTGTTTCATTATCAATAAAATATCATACATACGTACCTTTTCGTGGTCCTTACACATAAGAAATAAAATTCATTAGAGTGTGAGGAATATAATTTTTATCAATTATCTTGAGGGATGAGTCCTCCTGAGTAGTAGTTTGGTATATCTAAAATTATTCTTACAAACTAAAGGAAAAAAGATTATTAAAATATGAAATCTAGATAAAATGAAACCATCTTAAGACACATTCACTCAATATTGTTATTATTTAATAACATGTTGAATTAGTGTCTTCCAGAAAGATAATGAAATTGTGAAATACTATGGTTAATATCAATATGAAAGGGTAAAATTTTAATTAATTGTTCTGAATATGAAACATATAACTCAAAATGTATTATACCAATTTAATATATTTTTCAATCATAAGATGATATAATAAAATAACATATTGAAAAATAAAATTTTCAAAATCACATTTCTATTTCCCAATTATAGACTAAATGAATTTTATAAGAACTTTTATCTCTGGTTTCAAATCATTCACTGACTTATTTTCAATATCATATAATAAAAAAAAACAATATTTTTTAGTGGTATTACTTCTTCTATAGGAACTATATAGATACTGAAGTCGTCATAACCTTCATGAGGATATTAGAAAGCTCCATCCATCACTATTGATGTACTAATTCACAATCATTGTAACCAGGATAAAATTTTCACCAAAATTAAATACAATTGTCTCATAAATCTCTAAAACTTATTTTTTCATAAAAAACTCAATGTTTACATCAAAAACAATTTCCCAGCCTCAATGATTTATAACCTTTTTATGTAACATAATAGTATTATCATACCAACTGAAATATATTACTCCTCCACTCAAAATTTTTTTTGGAAATATTTGGATGTTTTATACTTCTGGTGGTATCAGCATCATTTATTTTGGATTTCACTATTTTTGAAATGGGTTTTGAATATCGGAGGGTTAGGGAATAGAGTTTTGGATAGTAAACAGATGAAGCTTAATAGGTGTGGAAGGGTTTTGTGCATAGAATTGACTTACTTTATTTTGTTTTATAGTAACGAAAGAGTAGGGAAATGTAATGAATAGAGTAATCATAAAAAATCTTGGTGAATTGTCATATTTTGATGTGACCAATACAAAAAATTGAGACTCCAAATATTAAATTAAAGAATAAAAATAAAATTTTAAAATAATTATAAATTCACCCTACAAAATTAATAAAATTAAGATCAAATTAAGACAAGTTCTACAAAAATAATTCAGATTTGATAACATTAAATCTGTCAGTAGGAAATTATTTTGTACAAATGTTCACAAATTGATATTTTATGAAAAACAGTCTAGACCGATATCACCCATTTGTGAGTTATCTCTTAATAAATGATGTTTTGAATCAGTTTTCATTGTTATTAAATGGTTTATTAGATTGTTTTAAATGTTTATATAAATTTTATTATCACATTTTATTGTAATATAATTAAAATGAAATCCAAAATACATTAGCTTGTGTTTTATCCATAATAGTTGCACACAACAACTTCTAGATGTAATATATTCAGCTTCATTTGTTGATAATGATATAGAGTATTATTTATTAGTTGACCATGGTACTAGATATTTACCATGAAAATTGAAATTTCATGAGGTTATTTTCCTATCTATTCACCATCCACCAAATTTAGCATCTGAATTAGAAGTTAAATTGAAATCATATGTTTTTGAAAAAAGTAGATAGAGAGCCGTAGTTCCTTTTAAATATCAAGGAATTCTTTTTGACATCATTTAAATGAGATATTTTTGGATTGGATTAAAATATTTCAAAATGAAATAACAAATATATTATTTATGATCTATTTATAGTAATATGAAGTTAACATCCAATTATTTATCTATAAAACATACTGGAAATTGGTTTTCTCTCCTCATCCATTTCAATTTTAATATTGGGGATTATAGGAGTTGAATAAGAATTATTGTTTTCAAGTCCAAAATTTTTAAGTAAGTCATATGTTTATTTTATTTGGTTGATGGCACTCCCAATTTTTTTTGATAAATTATAGATCCTAGAAAGTTGCCTAACTAACCCATCATGATCATTTCAAATTCCTTTTACATATGTCTGAAAAAATTAGTACAATATTTTTGTTTATTGACCAAAAAATAAAATCAACAACATATATTTTTTCCAATAAAATATATAAGGATGAAATTTTATAAAATAATATTGGATATTCCATTCCTATTAAAATAAAAGTTAATAAAATAAAATAACTTAATCTCTAATACCATGCTCTAAGTTTTTTTTAAGTCTATTGGGAGATTTGGTTTGTTTGAAAAAAAAAATAATTTTTAAAGTGTGGGCCTTTAAAAATATGAGGTTTTTAAACCTAAATTTTGTTCGCTAAAAATATATTTAGAAAAGAATATTTTACCTCTATATAATATAATTTAAATTTAATATAAGATTAATATTATATAATTATTTTAATTTATTCTGACCTAGTTATAGTGTCAAAGGAATATTCAGAATATATTCTTTCTTCTGGATTGTATCCTATTTTGTTTAATCAATATTTATTTCTTTTAATCACAACATGATTAACCATTTGGTTCATAAATACCAATTTAGTTCAAATAAAAGGATAGTCAAAGGGATTATCATATAATTATCAACCCTTTTGTCCTTAAATCCCTCTTTATTTAATATCTTTTCCACCTCATTAATAATACACATATGTTAATTAAATATTTTAACCAGAAGTGACTAATTTTCATTTTCATCACTATTTTTCAATTATAACCATCGAATTATATTTCTTAATTCCCATAGTTAAGGGAAAATATTTTTATATATTGTTTTCCTAAAAAATTCCACGTTTTCTTTCATTTCCCTTTTTTTTATTGAAAGTTATACACTATTATAATTAATTAAGGAATATTAAATTAAATATATTTATAAATTTACATATAAAAAATAATTTATTATAAACACCCATATTTTCAGTGATATTAAAATATTTTGAAACATCCCCATTTGCAGTTAACCTACTATTAATGGGTAATTTTTTAAAAAGGGGTGCGACATGTATAACATATACTTATGTAGTAAAAGAAATTTTTTATGATATATTAACATTATCTAGATCTTATTAAAATACAATATTATTTATTTAAGATGGTTTTAATTAGAAAACAGAAGGAGGATAAGAAATTAGTTAATCGAAATAAAATAGAAGGATGGAAATTTGTAACCACTTTCGTTAAGTGGTTTAATTTATACAACCCTTAACATTTTGAAATATTGAAATTTGATTACTCTAGAAATTATATGAGGATTATAATATTCTTAATATATGGTATTTTTTTAGATATTTTTCTTTAAAAAGTGTAATTGAAATGGTTTTCCAAAGGGATGGATGTGGTTTATTTAAACTCAAGGAGAGGGGTATATTTAGAATAAATTATTGTATAAAATACTATATCGAAAGAAAACCTTATGATAATGATAATTTTGACATAATAAATCAAATATAAATATTATATAAAGGATTTAAGTCTTTAAAATTCATTTTGAAATGATTATTAAAAAGGAAAGTGGAAAAGGAAGAAAAAGTGTTATTTTAATGGAATACCTTTCACTTTTGGATTTGGGAAATAATCTTCAGGTTTGTAAAATAGTATTATTGAATTTAAATGACTAATTTATAAAATTTAATTTTTTATTGATTATTTTTTTTATATAATTTATTTTCTCATTGTTACATAAGGAATTATTTAATGTAAAATACACCAATCAAGAAAAAACTGATTTTTTACTATTCACTAAAAAATTGATGTATTTTTAAAAAATTAAGAAATAATAATCCTTGGAAAATATTTATATAATAATTCGAAATAAGAAATTTATTTTATCAAAATAATTATGTAACATATGTTATTTTAATTTTAATATAAATATTATGATTTTTCTGGAATAACATAAAATAATGGTTCTTAAAAACATGATTATATTTTATTTTAGTTTTTAATAATGATAAATATTGAAATGAATTATAATATTTATATTTACATAAATTAACGAATACCAAGGTCATTAATATTACATTTTATTATTTTTATGTAAAATCACTATTCTAAAAGTCAATTTACTATTCCCAATGGTCTGGTTTCTATTCCCAATGGTCATGTTACTAACCAGATAGTCACATTACTATTCCAGTGATCGTATTAACTCATATAAATAATATTTAGTTCTTTAATTCATTATTCACCTCAAATAAAATCAAGGTTCTATATTTATATTTTCAATAATGTCAATTTGTATAAAAATATTTTGTTTCGTTTCTGTAGTGTTGTTCGTGGGAGGGATAATTCTGGCTGATTAGGGAGATCTATATTTTCCAATTGTAGTTTTTCTATTTTATATTTTTTCCCATTATAATGTTTTGAATTTTTATATGTTTAATTAAAAAATAATTTAACGATATTTATTAATGAAATAATGTGTTGTTGATTTCACTATGTACAGTTATTGTATAAAACTATATAATATTATAATGATTTATTTCACGAAAAAAATTCCATTTATAAATTGTTGGTTGTTTCACATTCACATTGAATATTTTTTTTATCAAAACTTATTTTCACATAAAAACATCCCAATATATGTGCTATTTCATTTACTATTCACCTACTAAATAGGAAAACAATTATTTTCACAAACTAACCGTACACACACCATATATATATGTTCAAGCCATACATTTCCTCTTTTTTAAAAAATACTCCTAAATATATAATCCCTTTTAATAAAATATTTCTCCCCCATTAGTAAATATATACATTTCGATTTATGTTTCTAGATTTCTCCCCCTTTGATAACAACAATCCAAAGAACATGAAAGATATGGGTTAAAACACTATACATTATCTTTAATAATTACAAGGTTGAATAAATGAAATCAACCGTTGTGTTTGAATTGAATCCATGAGTAGTTTATTGATAATAATATCTAACAGTTTCTATTTTATAGAAACATGTATCATCTCGATGAATCCTTCTTCTATATTCTACATAATAAAATGGTACTTAATATGAATGTCGTTTGATCAAGAATGTTAAACTAGATTTCTTAAAATATAGATAAAAAATTAATTACAATAAAAAACTAGAAATTGTAACTTCACATTGAAATTTTTTAATATTTTGAAATAAGAACATTATGTCTTATAGTGTATATGGAAAACAACTCCAAGACTAAGAAAACTATGAAATATTATTATTTAAATATAACTGTTAGAACCTAGATATTAAATTGAAAGGTATGAATAATATTAAATTCATTATTAAATATATAAATAAATTTACTAATAAATATAAAAATATTGATACATTATTATTGAATAATCAATAAAATTTTTAGTAAATCGATTTCATTCATCAAAAATATGTTTTCTTCAAATAAGACATTTTTTTAGAAAATATCAAAATTAATTTATGGAAAATTTAGAAAATTTAAATTAAAAAATAGATAATATATTTTTAAATCATCATATCAATGTTATCTTATGGTAAAATTATGATATTTTTATAAAAAGATTGATTTTTTGGTGAATAATAAAAATTTATGATTTTTGAAGTCATATAATTTCTCTTTTTTAAATTAAGTAATTTAAAAAATGAATTATATTTTTGAAATTAATAATAATGTGATATATCTATCATTTTGTTTATAATAATACAATTAATTTCATTTGATTCAGTGATTTTCTTGATTTTCGTATAATTTTATTTTTATTCTTAGAATGCATTTATCTAAAAGATGCATTTTTATTAGTTAAGGACAAGGTGATTGATAATGAGGGTTTCACTACAAATCCTTTGAAGAAAAGGGCAAAGAGGGAATATTTTAACCAACCGGGAACTATATCTACTATATCTTATTTTAAGATGTCTGTGAAAACCAATACAGATATCCTCAAGATCATAAAGAAAGGAAAATATCAATCTGAGTTAGAAACTCCTGATCATTTTGATTATGGGAATGACATGTATTATTATGATATTTTACTTTTTTATTGTTTTGGATGAGGTAAAATTATTTTGTCTACCCTTATCATATATTTATTATACTTTCCATTTAACAATAAATGGTCAGAATCTTTGCTTCTGGATGGTATTCTTTGGTAAATTCGACCACTTAAGTGAATTGAATATTGATAAATGGATTTCCTATTCGAAATCAAGAGGTCCAAATTTGGTAAGTATTCTCCTTTTATTTCTAGTCATTATGAATAGTAATCATAGTAAATTTTGTTACCACATTAAATATAAAATTGGTTAATTAAGGATTAAAATAATGTGATAAAAAATAAAAAGTAACCACAAATCTTGTATTAATTTTATTGGATGCGGAAATATTATCCATAATTATCCAAAATTTTAATATGTGATCTTTTTCTAAATGTTCATGAATGTGATCTCTATAATTCTTTATGTAAAGAAAAGATAAAAAATTTCATTTTTTAATAATTATTATATTTGGTGAAAGTGATTAAAAAATCATATTTTCAGTTATAAATAGAAACATAAATATAAATGATTTTTTATCATGGTAATTTTTTTATAATTTTTATTAAAAAAATAATTACCTTAAATGATTATGCAATTTTTACATAGTAATTTTTTAAATAAAGGGATAATAAAAAAATGATTTTTAAATATAAAAAGTTATAAAATTTGAATAAATTATTATATTAAAGAATTTTTTTAGACAATTATAAAATGATTGAGATGTTTTAATGTTACAGATTTGAATTCCATACTTTTATTGATTATATTAAAATTAAGTTAAATGAATTTTATAAAAATTGACATTAATGATATTTTATAACAATTAATGAATTATTAAATGTTTTAAAAATCCTGAAAATATTATATATAGACAACTGAATCTGAAATGTTTGATAATTTTATTAATTGTGCATTTTTAGGTTATTTTTTATTTTGTAGAAACTTTCTTGACCCCTAAAGATTAAAAACTCTAATACAATGGTAATTATTAAAAAAATCGTTAACTCATGTAAAATAAGAAGATAATATTGAAAAAATAAATTAAATTGTAAAATATTTATTATATAAAATTATATCTAATCATACTTATATAATCTTAAAATATTATAAATTCTGAGCAATTTTTAATATGCGTATTAATTAATTTTAATTTAAAAATTTATGAAATTCTAAAAATGATCCTCCCCTCAATTATAAAAGGGAACATCCTCTACTATTTTATTTATATATCATGAAAAAAATTAAACAATATCTACTCATATCCTTTCCTAACATCAATTTCTATAGCATAGAGTCCTTTTTTATTATAAAACCTTCAGAATAAGGATTTTGTTATAAATATTAAGATGTTTTCTGAAGAATAGGTATAGTTTGTAACCAATAATTTTCATTATATTTCCTTTTCTGACTTCATATAATATTCTTAAAAAATATTGAAATAAAAATAATAGTGTTTCCCAAATTATGATATGTTATTACGTTAATGGAATAACCTATATCGGCACTCTCTTCCATTAAATTAAAAACGATTCCATCATTTGTGTGTATGGTGGACAACTGCCTCACGAACCGATGTAATTATTTCATCATCACATCCCCTTGAAAATGTTTGCAAGGATGGATTTAATATATATATATATATATATAGGAAATATTTTTCATTTTTAAAACATTATATATCATTTAGTTTTTTACTTTTCCCATCATTGAAAAAGGATAACATCGTTTCTACATACGTGTGGGTACCACCACCATAAAAAAATGTTATTTATTTTTAAACACCTAATCACTTAGATGATATATATATATAATTGTGTTTAAACAAAAAATATGGTATTTATGATATTATTATTAGTCTGAAAATATATAATAAATCTTATCATCTTTTTATAATGATCAATGAAAAATTAAACCATTACTCATAAGTACGTATCACTTAATCACATTGATGATATATAAATATATACATTTTTACACATTTTTAATGTTATAATAATTTTTAAAATAAATCTTCCTATTGTTTTTTTAACATGGTACTTTTGGACTTTTTACCAAAAATTTGAAAGGATTCATAATTTTAATATACTCAGCATGAATAAAATTTCCCACCTTCATGAAAAATCAATGATTAGATACATGATTTACTAGTATCCAAGATTATTTTCAAATGAAATTTTATTCATAATTTTTTTTCCGAAATTATTGGTCCTTAAAAATGATTTATAGAGTGAGAAGGGTATTTTCCTCAAGAATGATTTTAATGATATTTTTATGGTATTTCTATTCATCAACATCAATAAAATTTTATTTTAAATATAATCCAATGTAGATATGTTGTAATAATAACGAGATTATTCATTCTTTAGATGGTTTATAATTATTTTAAGTGGTGAAAGATTAAAATTTTGTTTTCTAGATTTCTAATAGGAATGTTTATGTTGATTACGAATTTAATTTATATTCTCCCATTTCATTTGATGAATACATTTGAATTAGTTACTGATGGAAGAGTCCCTCTTTATCCCCTCAATTATTTGGTAGGTCCCACTAGATAAACTAGTTTGGGAATTTTCTAGAGTCCTTAAACATTGTGTATGATATCTTGGAATAAGGCTTTGATAGTATATTTACGATTTCAGACATTATAAATTAAATCATTAAAAAATTATTTTTTGATGTCCATATGATTTTTTATTATTTATGACATCCATTGGGAAGGTTCAAGATCATGTGATAACTTAAATTGCATAATCTTATCTTCATTTACTCTTACCATACTAATCATCATGCTCAAAGTTACTGATTAAATAGAATGTGTTTCCATTATTTTCCTTGTTATATTATTTATGCCTTATTTTCTCATGATATCTTATATTATACATAACTAATATTGAGTATATAAAATAACCCTCTATTTTTTTTACATTTAGTAGGATATGAAGATGAAATCTTTAAATAAGTTTAAAGATTTTGAGTATTTACATTCACCACGTTTTCATTAATGTTTTCAAAGGCAAGGAGGGCCTCAAGTATGAATCTATTTTACCTATAATACTAAACTATTTGTTCCTTTTTGATACAATAACATATATATTATACATATGTAATTATGTAACCACTATATATAAACTAATAGAGTCAAGGTATTCACTGTTGCTATAAGAGAATGTTTTGTAGAAACCCGTGGTTTTAGATTTAAAAAATATATATATGAAAGAACATAAACTTATAAAATAATTTTAGAAAATACCCCAAATACATTGAGTTTATGATTTAGATGAGGGTAGTTTAATTTTTTAGGTACAATAATGTGTAAATAATGTTTCCCAAGAGAATAGATAACTAAAAACTCAAGAGGGGTTAATTTAGTTCAAAAAAATTTCATTACTTTTATAACACCCTCTTCATGGTATGTGAGTTCCAAAATTTTCCTTAATAAAAAATAATATAATAATATAAAATATTATTATAAGGATATTGAATAGAAGAATTTAATAGTGGATAGGGGAATAGAAATCTCCCAGTCTACTCCACCAATACTGTACAACCTTATATTCACAATTTAAACTATGACAACCCTTTTTCAGGGTGCTTCTAGTTGAGTACGAACATATGTTAATTATTATACATACAAAAGGTATTTATAGCATCCTATCCCCTCATATAAAATATATATGGTCTTGACACACTAATGTACAATAAGTGTAGAGAAAATAGAGATGAATGAACTTTAAAGAATTGTTGCAGCACATCGTTGTAAGGAGAAACTAACATAGATACTGATATACCATGAGATGATAATGATCTACAAAGAACAACATTTCATGATCTCGGGTTTCTACTAATAAACATGTATGCATAACATACGTGCATTGTATAATATTTTTTATATGTACATGCATTCTTTATTAGTGTTATCAGAGTATTAATAAGTACATGCACATATATACCTCTATATAGTTATATAGTATATAAATCTCCATATTTATATCCCCACATTGATTTTGATGTTACGAATATGATATAATCATAATAGTTGAGTGAATAATCTATTGAAAAGTTGATGAGATATTCTCTTAATGGCATGTGTCCATTCATTTGAAATATAAAAAATATTTTTACAATGGAAATATTAGAAATTATCTTCTATGGATCATTCCATTCTAATAAAAACATCACATTGTACAAATATATCATTCCTTAATTGGATAAATCCTTTTTTGAAATTCTTAAAAAAATAAAATGAATTATTAAGATATTATACTAATATTATGAAATCAATCATGAAGATCATCCCAAAAACACAATGTTTATAAGATGAAAAACTAATAGTTATATTCTCATAAAATAAATTTCTTAAGTATTTATAAGATAAAATAGATATTTTACTTCTATAGTGAATAAGATAAAATAAAGTCAACTTTGCAAAGAATAATTCTTTTGTTTAATAGAATTCTATTACTGATGTGTGATACCAAACCTTAAAAATATCTATTAGTTCTTATAAAATAATATTTTCAAAATATCTTTTATTTAAGATAAATAATTTTCTAACTAAAATATATTTATTTGAACATGATGTAGATAATCTGTACTATTCGTAAGAAAATATCATATTATGTAAGATTAATTTTCAATATTCAGTTTTCTAACTCCATGAAAATAAAAGATAAACTCTAAAAACATGATTACCATAAGATGAAATTATTTTCTACAACTTTTATCATTTTAGTCAGCATAATATAATCACATATATTAAGGGTATAATAATCCATTTTTAACAAATATATCATATCACACAATAAAATACAATATGAAACACTTAAGATAAACTCATTAGAAAGAAAATAGGATTTTTTGAAACATAAAATAATATAACAACAAAGATATGTTGGACCAATATAATTCGGTCCAATAATCTCCCCATTTTTTATGATCATAAAACAAATTGAATAATAAAAAAATTAATAAAAGAAACCTTAGAATGTATCTTATTTTTTTGTATTCTTATTTTTATTTCTTCCCATTTTATGATATAAAAATTTAGGATAAAAAATAGTATGGGTCGTGAATAAGTGTAAATATTTAACACAACTAAATGTGAATAGAATTTGGATTATGTTGTATTTATAATATTATTATACACCAAAAATCATTAAATAATTAATGAAAACCAATAAAGAAGAAAGAAATATAAAAAAATAATTGTGAATAAAGTATATGATTAAAACATGAAAACATTGAGAAAATAGATAAAGACATTTACTATAATATATAATTAATAAAAATAAATAAATGAATTTAAAACATTAAATACATTCATAAAACTTTTAATGTTTTTGAAACACCATTCAAATTTTTTTGTGGCGTCATTCAACTAAACAAAAAATTCATGAATGTCTATCAGTTCTAAAGTGAAAAATAACTTTTTATATGGGGTATTTTGAATGATCGTTGCTATAAAATAGTAATGGAAGATATAGGCATATAAGTATAATTAATTTATCCAATAACATTATAAATAGAAAATAAATATCCTCTAAGTCCATCTCTATCGACTTGAGGAATCCTTACTGAGGTGAACAGAATGTTTAGAATCATTTTTTGTACCTTTTCCTTATCTAAGTTATCTATAGGGTAAAAAAAATACATGAATAGGGTTTAGGTAGAGGTAATGAAAATAATTTTCAAACAATATATTTTCCCTAAAATACATTTCATATCATTTAATAATTTACCTGTCTCTAAGATGTAGAGGCATGATGGTCAGTAATTTGGAGTCAAAGATAAAATCTTTCTAAAAAGTTATCTTGAGACACTTCCAATTATTCAATCATATTGACCACATCATCTATTAAATATTTTAAGAGAGTTCTAAAATTGTTTTATACTATTTGAGAAAAATTTTGAATGGAAGTTTTGTATATCTGCCATTTGGGCATAGCCGACAACTAATTTCATCAATGTTTCAAATAGTTTTTTATCACAAAAAATAAAAAATCAACATAAATTATATATTTTCTTTTTTTATGATACTCGAAGATTATGGTATTCACTTAATTAATATTCAACTTATTATTATTCTTCTTCATTAAAAAATTAATTTCCATTGTTTTCTACTAACTGATTCAAATTTTAAAACGTGTTTTCTAACACAGAATAATTATTTTACAGTGATCCAACCATTTTTTTCATCCTTGTGATAATAATGCTGGTATCATGTTGCACTTGAAACAAAATATCTAAATTTATGGATCATTTTTCTTCAGTATGAAAATTATTTTCATATATGATTGATCAATAGACAAGATATATCTTTTAAAAAAAGTAGGCATCCTTATATCTTCAGCAATCACATCTCATGGATGATGTTGCAAAATTTATCTATAAAGAATCTACCATTACATGTATGAAATGGTGGAAGTCATCATTTATATACCATGAGAAACTCCTTAAAATTTTATCTATATATCTATTTTATTTGAAGCTTCTCATCAATATTCCATAAAACCATATTTAAATGTAATTAGAAATAACAAATTCAGTTATATAAAAAAAAAATTGAAGCAAATTTCTCATGAAGAGTCCTAATATCACATCTATACTCAACTATCAAAATTTTAAAATATCCCACTTTAGAAATCAATTCGTAATAGATCTCTCTAGCTCATTCATCAGTAGAATACAACTCTCCGATGGGAATTTATAAACATGGATTCACTACAAGAATAGTATAGAACATATACTGATGAGATTCTATACTCAAATTTTCATCAACCTATTGATTTTCACCAATTTTGATTATTTTATCCACAAAAAATAGTTCTCAAGATTCTGATATATCTATCATTTTCAAAATAGTATGAGTTATATATTCTTGTTTTTCTTCTTCTTCACTACCGGTAACTTTTTTATTACCAAAACCAACTATTTCTGTTTTTATTTTTTTACTTGTATCCTGGTATATATATATATTAAAAATATGGATAACACCTAATACTCTTGAGATATTCCATTCCTTCCCAACACTAACAAATCTAGTTAGTGTTGAGGATAATTATTCTCTAACATAAAAAATACGAATAACATCAAGTTGAATGATTGTAAGAGTTGTACCTGAACTAATGTCTTCTGTAGTTTCTTCCTTGGACTAAAAAATAACTCTCACTCTTCTTATCCTTTTAGTGAGTCTTTAAATTTTTAAAAATATAACAAATATGTACCTTTTTGTGGTCCTTACACATAAACAATAAAATTATTAAGAGTTTTTGCAACAACATTAGTATCAATTATATTCAGGGATAACTCCCCCCGAGTAGTATTGAGGTATATCTAAATTTATTCATCCAAAATATAGGGAAAAAGTTTATTAAAAAAATAAAATATAGGAAAAATGAACCCATATTAACACACATTCACTCAATATTTTTATTCTTTGACAACATGTTGCATTAGTGACTTCCAGACAGATAATTACATTATGGGAGATTATGGTTAATATCAATATAAAGGTATAAAAATTTAATGACATGTTTTGAATATGAAACATATACCTCAAAATGTATCATACAAATTTTATAGCTCTGTCAATCATAAGTAGATATAATAACATAACATATCGAAAATTAACTGTGAAAAAATCACCTTTTATATTTCCCAATTATAGACTAATGGAATTTTATAAGAACCATTATCTCAGGTTTTAAATCATTCATTGACTTCTTTTCAACATCATATACTCAGAACAAATACCTTATTATCTCTAGCGGTCTTACTCCATCTATAGAAACTATATAAATAATGAATTCAGTATAACATTTATGGGGATATTGGAAGGCTTCATCCATCACCATTGATGTAATAAAAAAATTCCTAATTCACAATCATTGTAACATGGTTTTAATTTTCACCAAAATTAAATAATATGGCCTCATAAATATCTAATACTTATTTTTTCCTAAAAAACTCAATATTTTTGGGAAAAAAATGTCCAACCTCACTGATTAATAACCTTTTTATGTAACACATTAGTACAATCATTCCAACTGAAATATATTACTCTTTCACTCAAAACGTTTTTGGATATTTTTGGATGATTTATTCTTTTAGTGGTAGCACCATCATTTATTTTGTATTTCAATATTTTTGAAAGGGGTTTTTAAGATTTTAGGGCTAGGGAATATAGTTTTGGATAGTTAAGAGATAAATATTAATAGTTTTGGAAGGGTTTCATGCATAGAATTGACTTTCCTTATTTTGTTTTATAGTAATCAGAGAGTAGTGATATGTGATGTGTAGAGTAATAATAAAAAATCTTGGTGAAGTGTCATATTTAGATGTTACCAATAAAAAAAATGTGACACCAAATATTAAATTATATAATGAAAACAAAATCACTACTAGAAATATGATCTATACCAACAGTTTTGGGAAAACTGTTGGTATGGTTCACTAATTTGGACCTATACAAATGGTTTGGCCAAAACTGTTGGTATAGGTCTCTTATATGGACCTATACCAACGGTTTTGGACAAATTTTTGGTATAGAGGGAACCTATACCAACGGTTTGGCCAAACCATTGGTATATGGTGTCCATAATGGACCTATACCAACGATTTTGAGAACCATTGGTATAGGTACATGTATTTTTAATGGAATATTCTTAAAGAGGACATTAAATAAATAAAAATTTAAAATAATTATGATAATACATATATATATTTATGAAATTATGTTCACAAAATTAAGTTAGGTTAGTGGTTAGGTCGTTCAATCTCAAACTGGAGGTACTGGGATCAAAACGAACCGAATGATTATTTTTTGAATTACATATACCAATAGATTTATGGAACTGTTGGTACAGATTTTCATATTACTTATACCAACGGTTTTCAAAACTTTTGGTATAGACCGATCCCCATGGCTTACTTGGCAACGGTTCTCCAAACCGTTGGTATAGGCTATACCAATGGTTCGGAGGCCTATACCAACTATTCCAAACCATTGGTATAAGGTATTTTTCCAATAGTGAATATTTACATAACTATAAATTCACCCAACCAAATTAGTAAAATTAAGATAAAATTAAGGCAAGTTAAAAAAACTAATTCAGATTTGATAACATTAAATCTGCAAGTAAGAAATTATTTTGTAAAAATGTTTTTCTACTTGATATTTTTTGAAAAATAAATCTAGAGACATATCACTTGTTTTTGAGTTATCTATTAATAAATTATGTTTTAAATCATTGTTCATTGTTATGAAATGGTTTATTAGATTATTTTAAATGTCGACATGAATTCTGTTATCACATTTTATTATAATTAAATTAAAAATTAATTCAAAATACATTAGGTTGTGTTTTATCCATAACAGTTGCACACAACAACTTCCTAATGCAATATATCCAACTTCAGTTGTTGATAATGATATAGAGTGGAATTTATTATTTGACCATGGTACAAGATATTTACTAGGAAAATAGAAATTTCATGCAGTTTCTTTCATATCTAGTCTACATCCACAAAATATAGCTTCTAAATATGAAGTTAAATTGAAATCCATGTTTTTGAAAAATATAGATAGAGAGACGTAGTTCCTTTTTAATATCAATGAATTATTTTTGGCCGCATTTAAAAGATATACGTTTGGATTGGATTGAAACATATCAAAATGAAATATCAAATAAAATAATTTATGATCTACTTATAGTAAGATAATGTTAACATCCAAATATATTTCAATAAAACATGTGGGAAATTGGTTTTCTATCCTCATCCATTTCAAATTTATTATTCAAGCTCATAGAAGTGGAATAAGAATAACTATTTTCAAGTCCAAAATTTTTATGTAAGACATATTTTTATTTTATTTGGTTGATGACACTACCAAATGTTTTTTGATAAATTATAAATATTAAAAAGTATCTTAACTAACCCATCATGCTCATTTTAAATTCCTATTACATAAGTCTTGAAAAATTAGAAGACATTTTTTTTGGGTTTTGACCTAAAAATAAAATCAGAAACATATATTTTTTCCAATAAAATATATGATGATGAAATTTTATAAACTAATATTAGATATAACATTCCTATTTAAAACCATTTAATAATATAAAATAATATAATCTCTCATATCATACTCTAGGTTATTTTTTAAGTCTATAGAGAGATTTTGTAGGATTAATTTTTTTAATGTATGGGGTTTCAAAACTAGGATTTTTTTAAACATAAATTTCATCCATTAAAAATAATTTTAGAAAATAATATTTAGCCTATATCTAATAAAATTTAAAAATAATATAATATTCATATTAGATAATTATTATAATTTATTCGGACTTAGCAACATTGTAAAAGGACTATTCATAATCTATTCCTTCTTCTTGATCGTATATTTTTTCATTCAATCAAGCTTCATTAATAATAGACATAGGTTAAATAAATCTTTTAACAAGAAGTGAATTATTTTAATTTTCTTCACTATTTTTTAATTGTAACCAATGGATTATATTTCTTAATTACCTTGGTTAATAGAAAATATTTTTATATCCTGTTTTCCATAAAAATTCCACATTTTTCATTCATTTCCAAAAAATTTTCAATGAAATTTATACACTAGTATAATTAATTAATGAATATTAAAATAAATATAATTATTAATTTATATATAAAAAACAATTTATTATAACCACCCATAAGTTAGGTGATAAAAAATACTTTTAAACATCCCCATTGGCGGTTAACCAACTGCTAATGAGTAATTTTCCAAAGAGGGGGTGCGAGATGTATAAAAAATAATTATGTAGTAAAATAACATTTTTATAATATATGAACATTATATAGATCTTGTTAAAATATAGTATTATTTATTTAAAATTGTTTATTTAGAAAATAGAAGGAGGATAGAAAATTAGAATAGGGAAATGGAATAGAAGGATGAAAGTCTATAACCACTTTCTTGAAGTGGATTCATCTTTACAACCCTTAACATCTTTAAATATTAGCACATGATTACTCTAGAACATATATAAGGATTATAAAATTATAGAGATTGGATATTTTTTAGATATTTTTCTTTAAAAAGTCTAATTGAAATAGTTTTCCAAAGGGAGGTAGGGGTTTATTTAAACTCAAGGAGAGGGGTATATTCAGAATAAAATATTGAATAAAATACTATATCAAAGGTAAACCTTATAATAGTGAAAACGTTTACATAATGAATCAGATATAAATATTATATAATGGATTTAAGACTTTAAAATCTATTTTAATTCTATTTAAAAAATTATTAAAAAAGTGGAAAAAGATGAAATAATGTTATTTTAATGGAATAATTTACAGTTTAGGCTTTGGGAAATAATTTTCAGGTACTGAAAATAGGATTATTGAATTTAAATTACTCATTTATCAAATTTAATTTTTTTCCTGATCATATTCTTTTTATAATTTATTTTTTCATAGTTACATCATGAATTATTCAATTTAAAATACACCAATTATGGAAAAATTGTATTTTTACCATTCACAATAAAATTGATGTATTTCAAAAAATTATTAAATAATAAAACTTGGAAAAAATTTATATAATAATTTGAAAAATACATTTTTTTAAAAATAAATATATAACATATGTTATTTTAATTTTAATATAAACATCATGATTTTTTGAAATAACTTACAATAATGTTTCATAAAAATTTGATTATATTTTTTTTGAGTTTTTAATCATTATAAATTTTATATAAAATTATAATATTTATATTTATATAAATTAACAAATATAAATATCATTATTATTACATTTTATTATTTTTCTTTAAAATTACTATTTCAACAGTCAATTTACTATTCCCAAACAATCTGGTTTCTACTCCTAATGGTCATGTAACTATTCTAATAGACACATTACTATTAAAATGATCATATTAACTCTTATAAATAATATTTCATTACTTAATTCATTATTCACCGCAAATCAAATAAAGTTTCTACATTTATATATTATATAATATCAATTTGTTTACTAATACTTTGTTTTATTTCTGTAGTGTTGTTCGTGGGAGGGATAATTATGACAGATTGAGGAGATCCATATTTTCTGATTGTAGTTTTTTAATTTTATATTTTTCATCCCATTAAAATGTATTGAATTTTAATATGTTTAGTTGAAAAATAATGTAATTATATTTATTAATTAAATAATGTGTTGTTGATTTCACTGTGTTCTATTATTGTATAATACTATATAATATAACACTCATTCATTTCATAATTTTTATATTAACTATGGGTTGTTTCACATTCACTTTTAATATTTTATTATCAAACTTATTTTCGCATAAAAACATCCCAAGATATTTTCTATCGCATTTCCTATTCACCTACTCAATATAAAAACAATAATTTTCACAAACTAACCATACACACGCCACATATATATGTTCAAGTCATATATTTCCTCTTATGAAAAAATAATCCTAAATATATTATCCCCTTTAATAAAATATTTCTCCCCCATTAGTAAATATAGACATTTTGATTTATGTTTCTATATTTATCCCCATTTGACAACAACAATCCAAATAACATGAAAGAGATGGGTTAAAACAGATTACATTGGCCTCGATAATTTCAAGGTTGAATAACATCTTTATAATATATTTTTAATTCATGATATCAATGTTATCTTATGGTGAAATTTTTAGATTTTTATAAAAAGTTTGATTTTTTGGTGAATAGTAAAAATTTCCGATTTTTCAAATCATATCGTTCCATTTCATTATATTAAGTAATTAAAAAGTCCTGTTATATTTTTAAAATTATTCACAATGTAATATATAAAACATTTTTTTATAATAATATAATTTATTTCATTTGATTTAGTGATTTTATTGATTTTTATATAATTTCATTTTTATTCTTAAAATGCATTTATCTGAAAGATTAACTTTTATTTGTAAAGGCCAAGGTGATTGAAAATGAGGGTTTCACTAGTGCCCATTTTTTGAAAATGAAATAGAGGGAATATTTTAACATACTATGAACTGTATCTACCTAATCTTCTTCTAAGGTGTCCATGATACCCAATACATATATCCTCAAGATCATCAAGTAAGGTAAATCTCAATCTGAGTTAGAAATAGATTATGATTCTGATTATGTGAATGGCATTTCATATTATGATATTTTACATTTTTATTTTTTTTCAGGAGGTAAAATCCATTTTTCTACCTTGACCATCTCTTTCTAATACTTTCTTTTATTTAATAAATGGTTAGAAGCTTTGCTTCTGGATGGACTTATTTTGTAAATTCGACCACTTATGTTAATTGAATATTGATAAATGGATTTCATATTCAAAATCAAGAGGTTCAAATTTTTTAAGTATTATCCTTCTATTTCTAGTCATTATGAGTAGTAATTATAGTAAATTTTGTTACCAAGGTATAAGTGAAATTGGTTAATTAAGGATTAAAATAATGTGATATGAAATAAAAAGTAACCATGACACTCGACTAAATTTTGTTGGATAAGGAAATATTATCTATAATTATCCAAAATTTGAATATGTAACCTTTTTTATATGTTCATTATTGTGATATCTATAATTATTTATGTAAATAAAAGACAAAAAATGTCACTTTTTTCTTTTAATAATTATAATAATAAATGGTGAAAGTAATTAAAATATCATATTTACAGTTATAAATATAAACTTTAAATATAAATGATTTTTCATCATGTTAATTTATTTATAATTTATATTAATAAAGTAATTACCATAAATGATTACAAAATATTGACATAGTAATTATTTAATTAAAGGGATAATAATAAAATTGGTTTTAAATATAAGAAGTTATCTAATTTGAATAAATTATAATGTTACATAATATTTTTAGACAATTATAACAAGATGTGAATTTTTTAATGTTATAGATTTGAATTCCACCATTTTATTGATTATTTTAAAATTAAATTAAATGAATATTATAAAAATTGGCATTAATGATATTTTATAACAAATGATGAATTATTAGATGTTTTAAAAATCCTAAAATTTAGATATATATACAACTGAATGTGAAATGTTTTATAATTTTATTAATGGTTCATTCGTGGGTTTTTCCTTTAGAAAGAACTTTCTTGACCCCTAATGATTAAAAAAATTAATACTATGGTAATTGCAAAAAAAAATTTAACTCAAGTAAAAATAAAAAGATAATGTTGAAAACATAACCTAAAATTGTAAAAATTTTATTTTATGAAATAAATTATAATAATAATTATATTATCTTAAAATATTAAAAATTTTGAGCTCTTTAAATAAGTTAATTAATAAATTTTAATTAAAAAATTAATGAAATTCCAGAAATGATCCTCCCCTTAATTATAAAAGGGAACATAATCTACTATTTTCATTATACACCATGATTGATTTTTTATCCAATATCTACCCACATCCCTTTATTATATCAAATTTTATAGCATAGATGCCTTTTTATTACAAAACCTTCCAAAGCAGGCTTTTGGTGTAAATATTAAGTGGTTTTCCGAAGAAGAGGAATACTTCAAAACCAATCATTTTCATTAGGTTTCCTTTTCTGAATTCATATAATATTCTTAAATAATGTTGAAATAATAAAATAGTGTATCCCAAACTATGATATTTTATTATGTTAATGGAATAACCTATATCAATACCCTCATCCATCAAATTAAAAATGATACCATTGTTTGTGTGTATGGTGGACAACTGCCTCGTGAACTAATGTAATTTGTTCTCCATCACATCCTCTTAAAAATTGTTGTAAGGAAGGATTAAATATATATATATATATATTATATTCAGGAAATATTTATCATTTTTAAAACATAATATATTCTTTACTTTTTTACATTTCTAATCATTGAAAAAGGTTAACTTCCTTTCTACATACGTGTGAGCTACCACCACCATAAAACAATGTTATTGTTTTTTAAAAACCTAGTCACATGAATGATATATATATATATATATAAGTGTATTTAAATAAAAAATATGGTATTTATGATATTATTATCAATCTAAAAATATTATCTAAAACTTATAATTTTTTCCTAATTATCATTGAAAAATTAAACCATTACTCATAAGTACTTATGGCCTTCCATCTCCATCATTATAATGTGGTTTATTTTTCATAACCATAGTTCATGATTTGTTTTAGAAGTAAAAATCATATATAAAAATAATAATCATTTCATTATTATTATTTTGTAGATGATGGAATAATGTCCCATTTACCATTCTTAAACTATCAGTGTCATTTTGGATATATGAGCTGAATTTCATGAAAATGTCTGAAATTAACATAATAAAATAATTAATTAAATAAAAAAATGTTATTAAATAGAAAAGTAATAATAAAAAAGAAAAACTTTCTTAGGAATGTAATAAATTAATAGAAATTTATTATTCAAGAATATAAATAATGTGTGTGATGAGTGAGACCTAAGGTAAGGGATTTTTTTCTTAATATTTTTCTTTAAGGATTTGTTATATTATGAAACAAAATTATTTTATATAGTGTATATAATTCCAATTTAACATGTTTTATCATGAATCATTCATAATTCATTATATTTAATTTTTAAATAAAATTTATTTTATTATAGGGGATTTTACTTGAATGTTACCAAGTGGTAAGTGATTTCATAATTCAATTTCGTTTCATTGGGTTATATTACTTCTACATTATCTTTGATATTTTAAGATTATCTGTGTAATTAATTTTGATTATTTTATGTTTATTTCCAAATGTTTTTATCTATATTTACATTTTATACACATAATATTTTCATTGATTAATTATCAATTCAACGGTATGATCTTTGTGAGAGATTTCATCTCAATTTCCGCTCTACTGTAACATATTTTGAATTAGGTAGCTATTTATTTTTATAAGGTGCATAAAATTTATGTTTTATCTATTATATCCTGAATAATTTTATATTAAGGGCATTTAATGTTTCATTTTATCTTATTTATTTTATGGGGTGTATGATTCAGAAGCTACCAAAGTAGTGAGGGTTTATTGTACAATCTCATCATTATTCCCAATTATTTATGTTCATGTCTCTGATAGATGAATTATATTACCTTTCTATCATAAAAACAAGATATTTTTTTATCATATGTTTTTTAGGAAATTTAATTTTTCCTTTCATTTTCTACTCCTCATGATACCGAAATTATGTTTTTATGGATAATTGACTTGTTTTTCTATGGGTTCAAGAATATTTTTCATCCATATCCAAATTTTCCTTAAAAAAATTAAAGAATATTTTTAATTTTTTAAAAATAATTATTAATACATTTTTATGCATTTTTAAACTTTTATAATATTTTTTAAAAGAAATCTTCATGTTGTTTTCTTAACATAGTATTTTAGGACTTTTTACTAAAAATTTGAAAGGAGTCCTTATTTTAACATAATCAGCTTGAAGAAAATTTTCGACCATCACCAAAACTCAACGATTAGATACATAAATAACTAGTATCCAAGATTTTTTTAAAATTAAATATCATTCATAAAATTTTCAAAATCATTGGTTCTTAAAAATGATTTATAGAGTGAAAAGGGTATTTTCCACAAGAATGCTTTTTATGATATTTTTTTGGTATTTATATACATAAAAATCAATAAACTTTTATTTTAATTATAATTTAATGGGGATATGTTGTAATAATTCCAATCTTATTATTTCTCTAGATGGTTTATGATTATTTTAACCGGTGAAATGTTATCATTTTGTATTCTGGTTTTTCAATTGGAATATTTATGTTGATCATGAATTGAATTTATATTCTCTCATTTCATATGGTGAATCCATTTGAATTAGTTACTGATGGAAGGTCCCTTCTTGAGCCCTTCAATTCATTAATATGTCCCATGAGGTAAACTAGTTTGGGGACTTGGTATAGGAATTAAATGTTGCGTATGATATCTTTTTATGAGGCCTTGATAATATATTTATGATTTCTAACATTATGAATTAAATCGTTATGAAATTATTTATTGTTGTCCATATGATTGTTTATTAGTTGTGAAATCCATTAAAAAGGTTCAATATCATGTGATAACTTATATTTCACAATTTTATCTTCATTAATTCTTACCATATTAATCGTCATGCTAAAAGTTATTGATTAAATGGAATGTGTTTTAGTCATTTTCTTTATCATTTTGTTTATTCCTTATTTTCTCATAATAGATTCTATTATACATAACCTTTATTGAGTATATTAGGTCACCCTTTATTTTTTTTCCTTTTTGTAGGATATAAAGATTTAATGTTTAAATGAGTTTAAGGATGTAGAGTATTTACTTTCACCAAGTTTTAATTTATGTTTTCAAAGGTAATGAGGGACTTAAGTATGTATCTATTTTATAAAGAATACTAAACTATATTTACTTTTATATACAATCACTTATATCTTATACCAATAAAATAATGTAACCACTAGCTATAGGCTACGAGAGTCGGGGTATTTACCATTGGTATGATAGAATGTTTTGTAGAAACCTGTTGAACTAGATTTAAAAAAATATATAAATATATGAAATAATATAACACTATGAAATAATTGGGGAAAATACCCCAAAGGCCTTGAGATTATGATTTATATGAGGGTAGTTTAATATTTTTATATACAATAACAGGTTAATAATTCTGCCCAAGAGAATAGATAACTGAAAACTCAAGAGGGGTGAATTTAGTTCCTAAAATTTTCATTACTTTTAAACAAACCTCGTAAAGGTATGTGAGTTCTAAATTTTTCTATAATGGAAAATATTGTAAAAATATAAAATATTAGTAGAAAGAGATTGATCAAAAGATATGTATAGTGGTAAGCAGAATAGAAATAACCTAGTCTACTCCACCAACACTATACAACTTAATATTGGTGATTTAATCTATGACAAAACTTTTTTAGGGTGCTCCAAGCTGAGTATAAGTATATGTTACTTATTATTCATGTAAAAGATATTTCAACATGCCTATCCATTTATATGACATATCTATAGTCTTTAACACACTAATTTACAATGAGTGTAGAGAAAATAGTGTTGAATGAACTTAAAAGAATTTTTGCAGCACACAAATGTAAGGAGAAACTAACATAGATAAAGATAAACCATGAGAAGATAATGATATACAAAGCACAACATTTCATTATCTATAATTGCTACAAATAAACTTTTATGCATAGAAAATGGGAATTGTATGATATTTTTTCAATGTACATGAATTCTTCATCAATGTTATCAGAGTATTCATAAGTACGTGCACATCTCTATCTCTATAAAATTATACAGTATAAAACTCTCTTTATTTATATCCCCTCATTGATTTGGATGTTAATCATATGAGATAATCACAATGGTTGAATGAATAATCTATTGAAAATTGGATGAGATATTCTCTTAATGGAATGTGTCCATTCATTTGAAATACAAAAAATAGTTTTATAATAGAAATTATAGAAGTCATCTTCCTTGGATAATTACATTATAATAAAAACATCAATTTGTACAATTATATCATTCCTTAATCGGATAAATCCATTTCTTGTATTCTTAAATTCATTAAATTACTTATTTTGAGATTATACTAACATTTTGAAATCAATCATGAAGATCAGACCCAAAAAATTTTCTTCATAAGATGAAAAAATAATATTACTATTCTCATAAAATAAATTTCTAAGAGGATTTATAAGAAAAAATAGATCGTTGACTTATATAGTGAATAATATAAAATAAAGTCATCTTTTCATAGAATATTATTTTATTTAATTCAATTCCGTTACTGATGAGTGATACATAACTTTGATAATATCTCTTGGTTCTCATAAGATAATATTTTAAAAATATCCTTTACGTAAGATAAATAATTCTCTCACTAAACTATATTGCTTCGAACATTAGTTAATGAAAATACTTTTTCAAACATGATATTTTCCCTAAAATATATTTTATATCATTTAAAAATTTCATTGGGTCTCTATGATGTAGAGGCATGACGGTCAGAAATAGAAGGTCTAACAAAAAAATCATCCTAAAAAAGGAAATAGAGACTCTTAAAATGAGTCAATCATATACACCATATCCTATTTTCAATAGTCTAGAAGAGTTTTGAAACTGTTCCAGACTATTTGAGAAAAATTTCCATGGAAATTTTGTATGTCTTCTTTCTTGGCATAGCTGACAACTAATTTCTTCAATGTTTCAAATTCATTTTCTAAAAAACCAAATAAACAATCATCATAAAATATATATTTTCCTTTTTAGGATAATTGATGATTCAAGGATTCACTAAATGAATCTTCCACTTATTCTTCTTATTCTTCATTAAAAAATTACTTTAGATAGTTTTCTATAAACTGATTCAAATTTTAAAACATGTTCTCTAACACATAAAAAATATTTTCCAGTGATCCAACCATTTTTTTAAACCTTGTGATAATAATTTTAGTATCATGTTGTACTTTAACCGAATGATATAAATTTATGGAAAAATTTTCTTCAGTATGAAAATCATTTCCACATATGATTGATCAAAAGACAAGATATACCTTTGAAAAAATGTAGCATCATTATATCTTCATCAATCATATCTCATTGATGATGTTGCAATATTTCTCTAGAATGAATCTACCACTTCATGTAAGAAATGGTGGAAGTCATCATTTATATACCATGAGACACTCCTTAAAATTTCAACTATATTTCCATTTTATTTTAAGCTTCACATCAATATTTCTTAAAAAAATTATCCAAATGTAATTAAAAAAAATTAATTTATATAAAAACATAATTTTAAGAAACTTTTAAATGAAGAGTATTGATATCAACACTAGACTCAATAGTAGACTTTTTAAAATATCATACGTTAGAAATCAATTTGTAATAAATCTCTCTGGACCATTCATCAGTAGCATCCAACTCTGCTATGGGAATTTATAAACTTGTATTCACTATATGAATAGTATAGGAAATGTATTGATGAGCTTCTATACTCTAATTTTCATAAATATATTGATTTATAATTTTTTTGATTATTTTACCCCCACAAAATAGTTTTTTTGGATTCTAATATATCTATCATTTTTAAAATAGGATGCGTTACATATTTTTATTTTTCTTCTTCTTCCCTACCTGCAATTTTTGATTTAAAAAACCAACTATTTCAGTTCTGATTTTGTTACTTATATTATTATATAAATATATATTAAAAATATGGATAACACCTAATAGTATTGAGATATTCCTTTCCATTCCATCACAGAACTATCTAGTAATGGTTGAGGATAATTATTTTCTAACATGAAAAATATGAATGACAACAGGTTGAATGATTGTGAGAGTAGGAGATGAACTAATATCTAGTGTATTTTCTTCATTCGACTAAAAAAACCCTCACTCTACTTAACCTTTTAGTGAGTGTTTCATTTTCTATAAAATATCATAAATATGTACCTTTTTGTGGTCCTTATATATAAATAATAACATTCTTAGGTTTTTGAGAAAAAAAATTATTATGAATTTTCTTGAGGGAAGACTCCCCCTAAGTAGTAGTGACGTATATATAAATTTATTCTTCCAAACTAAAGGAAAATATCTTTTTAAAAGATTAAATATAGAAAAAATAAACCCATCTTAACACGAATTCCCTCAATATTTGTATTCTTTAACAACATATTGCATTAGTGTCTTCCAGACAGATAATAAATTTATGTAAGAATGTGGTTAATATTAATATAAAGGGATAAAAATTTAATGACTTGTTTTGAATATGAAACATATACCTCAAAATTTATCATAACAACTTCATTGATTTTTAAATAATAAGTAGATTTAACAACATAACATATTGAAAAATAACTTTTTCAAAATCATATTTCTATTTCCCAATTGCAGACTATAAATGGATTTTATAAGAACCATTTTCTCAGGTTTTAAATCTCTCACTAACTTCTTTTCAACATAATATACTTGAAAAAAATACATTATTATCTCTAGCAGTATTACTTCATATATAGAAACTATATAAATACTCAAGTCAGCGTAACCTTTATAGGGATATTAGAAATATTCATCTATCACCATAGATGTAATCAAATAAAATTCCTAATTCACAATCATTATAACCTGGCTTTAATTTTCACAGAAATGAAATACAATTGTCTCTTAAATCTCTAAAAATTATTTTTTCATAAAAAACAAAATTTTTTCATCAAAACAATTTCTAAATTCGATGATTTATAACATTTTTATGTAACATATTAGTACCATCATGAAAACTAAAATATATTACTCTTCCACTCAAAACATTTTTGGAAATTCTTGAATATTTTATTCTTCTAGTGGTAGCACCATCATTTATTTTGGATTTCACAATTTTTGAAAGGGGTTTTGAAGATTTGAGGGTTAGGTAATAAAGTTTTGGATTATGATGAGATGAATTTTAATTGGTTTGGAAGAGTTTCATGCATAGAATTCACTTAACTTATTTTGTTTTATAGTAATCGAAGAGTAGTGAAATGTGGTTTATAGAGTAATAACAAATTTTTTTTGTAAATCATCATATTTTGATGTGGAAAATAAAAAAAATTTGGACACAAAATTTAAAATTAAATAACGAAAATAAAATATTTATATAAATATAAATTCACCCGACGAAATTATTAAAATTAAGATCAAATTAAGACAAGTTAAAAAAAAATAAGTTGGACTTAATAACCCAAAATCTTCAATAGGAAAATAATTTGTAAAAATGTTTTCTAATTGGTATTTTATGCAAAAAACAATATAGAGATATATCACCCATTTGGGTTTTAATTCTTAATAAATGATTTTTTTAAATCAATGTTCTTTGTTATGAAATGGTTTATTAAATTATTTTAAATGTTGATATAAATTTTTTTATCACATTTTATTATAATAGAATTAAAATTAAATCAAAAATCCATTAGGTTCTGTTTTATCCACAACAGTTGCTGACAAAAACTTCCTACTATAATATATTCAACTTCTCTAGTTAACAATGATATAAAGTGTTATTTATTAGTTGACTACGGTACTTGATATTTATAAAGAAAATTGAAATTTCATGATGTTATTTACCTATATATTCTACATCCACCAAATTTAGCATATGAATATGATGTTAAATAGAAATAAGATATTTTTTTGGAAAAGTAGATATAGAGCCTCAGTTTCTTTTGAATATAAACAAATTCTTTTTGAAATAATTTAAATGAGATATGTTTGTATGGGATTTAAATATTTCAAATTGAAATGCCAAATACATATTTTATGATCTAGTTATAGTATGATATATTTAACATCCAAATATTTTTCTATAAAACTTGTTGGAAATTGGTTTTCTATCCTCATCTATTTCAAATTTTATATTGGATATCATAGGATTTGAATAAATATTACTGTTTTCTAGTCCAAATTTTTTAATTAAGTCATTTTTTATTTATTTTTGGTTAATGGAAGGCCCAATTTTTTTGATAAATTATAAATCATAAAACGTAGCTCAAATAACCCATCATGCTAATTTCAAATACCTTTTACATAATACTTGTAAAATTAGTACACATTTTTTTATTGGGTGATCTAAAAATAAAATCAGAAACATATATGTTTTCCAATAAAATATATGAGGATGAAATTTTCTAAAATAATATTGTATATTCCTTTCGTATTAAAAAAAATAATTTTAAAAAATAAAATTACTTAATATCTCATAGCTTTCTTTAGGTTGTTTTTATGTTTATAGAGAGATTTGGTAAGTTTGAAAAAAATAATTTGTAATGTGTGGGACTTTAAAACTAGGATGTTTTTAAACATGAATTTCCTCCATTAATAATCTATTTAGATAAGAATATTTAACCTCTATCTGATATAAGTTAATATTAATATAATACATTATATAATTATTCTAATTTTTTTTGACATAGCTAAAATTTCAAATGAAAATTTATAATATATTAGTTCTTATTTATTGTATCCTTTTTCATTTAATCAATATTTATTGCTTGTGATCAGAACTTAATCAACCTTTTTGTTCTTAAATACCCATTTAGTTCAAATAAATGGATATTTAGAGGGTTTATCACCTAAATATCAAACCTTTTCCCTCTTGAATTGGTCTAACTCTTATTTCATAGTTAAACCCAAAATTTCATCATAAAAATATCCTTCTATAGTTTTTGGTTCTAGTTGGGATAAAAAAGAATAGAATTCTACTATATTTCATATATGTCTTCATGTTTTTACACCTTCATCTGAAATTCCTATAACTGTATCTAGAGGATTTTCATTAATGTTTCTAGGTTGTCAAGGAAATATAATTTTTAGTTTAATAGTATCAACCATTATAGGGTTTGGTTCATGATAATAATGTTCCAAATCCTCAACCATATTATTTTTAATGAGGGGTTTAGGTCTCACAACCATAATAGATTCACTTATCTCATCTATTTTAGTACTTTTGTGCTGAAAATAATTAGTTAATCAAGAAACATATGAGTTGATTCTTATAGTACTTGAACATTTTTTTGAAAACTCTATATTATTTGTAAGTAGTAGAGTAACCTAGTAATATACCATCATCATCTTTTAGAAAAAATTTACTGTGATTTTACATGGTGTTTAAGATATAATCCCTGAATCCAAATACATTAAAATAACGTACATTTTGTTTTCTGTTATTCCATAAGTCATATGGTGTTTTATTTAATAAAGGTATATTTATAACTATTTTAATGAAATAACATATTATGTTAATAGATTCATCCCAAAATTAAATGGGCATGTTACACTTAAATAACATTATTCTGTAAATTTCATGTAATGCCATATTCCTCCTTTCAACAACTCTTTTCTATTGAGGTGTAAGAGGGTTAGAAAAGGAGTGTTTTATAAAGTTCTTTTATTAGTATGAAATAAATTCATAATGATGAAATTAACCTTCATGATCACTTGTCAAATTCACAATTTTTTAATCCTTTTCATTTTTCACAATTTTTAAAAAATTAATAAATATAGAACATGGGACACTTTTAATTCTAAAAAATTAACCCCAATTAATTCTTGGAAAATAATCAACCAAGACATTGAAAAGGTATTTCACATTATGACATAGTCTTAGTGGGCCTGAATATATCCATATAGATAAGCTCATTATGGCTAGATTTATAAAACTATTTAATTGGTTTAAAATATTACTTGTGTTTCTTTCCCATTTGATATTCATCACAATTTTTTTATATTATTTAACACCAGAAAATAAGAAATAAAATAATTTTTTTTATAAATCATGAAAATTGAAAAGTACATGTATTCCATTTCAAATTGATTATTCATTAATTTAGTCATTCAAAAAAATTAAATTTTTTTATTAAAAGAATTATAGTATATAGTATAAACATTATATGTTCTTTGTTCTGTAAACATGTGACACTTTTCTTTGAAAACTAAACATGCCTTATTAGTAAAATAAAATAAATAAACATCATCACAAAAGTGATAAATACTTATCAGGTTGTTCTTTAACCATTAAAAAAAATTTCTTTGTTGATTAGTATAGATAGTGTATTTCTAACGAATCCAATTAAATTTTTTTTTACTTTTCCATTATTTTCAAATATGACATAGCCTCCAACAATTTTGAATTTTGGGTGAATGTTTTTGATATTTCCACACATATTTCTTAAATATCCCCTATCCATAACCCATTTTTAATTATTGATCACATGGATAGTTCCCTACAATAAAAATTTAGACCATAAGATTTATAGTTCCCAAATACTCTTGGTTCCATCAATGTTATCTATAAAGTACTTGGGAATCTAATTTTTTCCTGAAAATGTTTCAAAAAAATTGAGATGATTATTGTATGAAAATAATTTATAATACCACAATATTGAATATTTTTCATATTATAGATATTATTTTCATTTCGTATTTTTTTATAGGGAAAACAATTTATGTTGGATTTCTTAATTTTCAGAACTAAGAAAGAAATATTTTTTTATTTAATTTGGTACTTTCACCTTAACTTCCTATTACAATGTTTTTTAGATGATTTTGAACAAGATGCCTTTTAGGTAATTCCCTAAGTAAAAATACTTGCGATATCATTGAATTTTTTACCATCCATCTTTAGGTTCCCAATAATGTTAAATGGTTTAGTATATGATGTAGTAAAATTCTCCAACTAATCATTTAAATATTAGATTTTTCTATTTAAGTGATCCTCTTAATAAAAAATTTTGTTATCCGAATTCCTAATATATTTTTTCATTTTTTATATTTCATTCTTAATATCTAACATGTTTTAATATTTATATAGTTCTTTGTATGAGAAATTTCCATTTTTAAATTCAAACTCATGGTCCGAAGAATATTAAGAGAGTAGCTCATCTAAATGTTCCATAAAACACTTGTTGGAGTTTTTATTAAGGACAATAATATCTAATAATGAAAATTTATATTTTATTGAGTCTTCATAAGAAATCTACATGGCCTTCATATCATTCTGGGATTTCTTTACATATCTATTATTTTTGATGAAACTCATTTCAATCTTTTTTCATGCAATTTTGGAATATCACTTCTATAGAATTGTCACCATACTTCCAATACTTGGTAAGGGGTCTTCTAATACCTCTTCTATTGTTATAGAACATTCTAATCATCTAGGTAAAAAATTTACGTTCATCATTCGATATAGAATTTCTTGAGGAATATTCCTCTTCATATGTTCTAGATATCTGTATACACTTTTATTTTTTATCATCTTTAAAAGTAAAAACATTCAAATAAAAAATTTCATTCTTAACCATTTAATATTATATATCGTAATATTATATTTATTCTTTATACCTCATAAGAGTTTTAGTGAGATATTTTATTTTATAATTGTTGACATCTATGGATTTTTTTATTGTAGATGATATTCCACTCCACAAAGGTGATACAACTCATAGAAATATCAATTATTTAATGGGGTCAATAATTTGAGAACCTAGAGAAGAAAAATTATTTTCAATATCTGCATGTATTCTGTTCCATTGATTAATGTTGTCCCTGTAACATCCCAGGTAAATAAAGAATATGAAATTTTCATATTTATCCATATTTGTGAATAAAATATTAATATGTCTTTAAAGGGGACGCTATGCTTGATGGCGTACCCAACACGCAACAACGAGTTTCTTGGGAATCTTACGTTGCACTCAAATAATAAAATAATATTATTTTAAATGGTAGTTAACATGTAGCCGTTGTATTGGAAGGAATGGATAGAAATAACTAAAATATGATTATATATGTTTTTAAATGTTTTTACATTTATCCAATAAAAGATAAAGGCATAAAATACGGAAAGAATTCAATTTTAGGCGTATATGCCCTAGTTTTCACTAAAGGTTCACTTATCGCCTTTTGATGGAGAACCGTCATTAAATATAGTTTTGTTCACTCTTATACATCGTTTTGGACCAAATAAAACACTTCTTAAGAATTGGGACATCAAAATTTACTTTTTGTAAATTTTTGGTATCTTTCTGATAAAGTTCATTTTTTAATGAATAGTGTAAAATGTTGTATTTTAATTCAAAACCTCTTTTTAATATAATTTATTTATATGATCAGATTATCTTTTGAATTGGTTTTAAAGTTAAATTAGAATATATTTTTACCATTAAATCCAATATTGGTCGTTAGAATTAATTTCACTTTGAAATCAGACTTAAACTAGTGTCAATCTTTTGATACATATTGTTTCATAAAAACACGCTATTTGCTCTGACAGCGGGAATTAATTATTAAATTAATTAATGTGACTTATATGATTTTAATTTTTTAAAATATACTTCATTTTTGAATTCGGAATATCAAATATAGCTTAGGGTGAATTTTTGGGATTTTTCTGAAAAACTTCAATTTTTGATGAATAGTGAAACCACTAAGTGGTAATCAAGCAAACTGATTTTTCAGTTAAATGAAAGTTTACCACTAATGTGTATTGAATTTTGAAAATCCAACATACATGGTTGTCATTAGTATGTAAAATGTGGTTCAATGGGATGAAAATAAATTTTTGGTGAATAGTAACTTTTTTTCATTAATCGCGATTAGAGGTAATTAGTGTAATTTAAGGTAAAAATGATATTATAAAAATATGAAAACACCATGACACTTGTCCTACCACTATTGGATGAGTCATGTCTGACCAAGACAACCCATGGGTCGATTTAGGGGACCCTATGGAGCCTCTTGTGTGAGATAATGACTTTAATGCCTTTTTTTAAATAAAGGTGAAAACGACACTAACATAAATTGTTTTACTAAAACAATTTTTAGAAGGGGTTATACTAATCATATTTTTGTCTATAAATACTCTTTGGAAAGATAAAAATATTTCCTACGTCAGGATAGTTTTGTTATAATTTTTAGACATTAAATAAATTAATTTAATTATGACATCATGATGATGAAAGGATGACCTCATTAATGAACAGTTTAAATAAAATGAAACGATAATATAAAATCTAAGACCTACACTTGTCCAAAAACTATTGTATGGGAATATTTAGAATCCTTATCATCTTATCTTAGAAATATATCAATGTGGGACCTTAGAAATTCGAAACACTTTTGAAAATAAAATAATAGTTTCATGATTTCCAAAAGTGCCCCTCCTCTCCTCTTATAAAAGGCCCCCACCTCTACCTCATTTCACACCCTCATCAAGCCTTTTTCTAGGCCATCCCCTGCCCATTTAATCTCTCAAAATAATTCTTCTCATCCTAGAGGATTCCCTTTGGTCATAATCCTTTCAAAGGAATCCTTTAGGCTCAAATCAAAAGCAGATACACTTTTAAAGGTAATTCATTCTCTCATGTTCATTTGTTTTATTTTGCTTCTCCAACCCCATAAACTCTTTTTATTTACTTCTTTTGTAACAAAACCAGTATCTTCAATATACTAGGATGTTTTTATAAGATTTTGTCGAGCTACACTATCACACAACTACATCAAATGGTTAAAGAACATACGGTTTCCGTGGATGGCGAAATTCTGCCTCCCGAAACGATGATTGTTCAACACTCATATAACACCTTCAAAGGTGGCCATTTAGATGAAACTATATTTATATATGATATATAATATGTTTATGTTTTACTTAATCTTCTGTATTTTATTTTGTTTCATACCTTTATGGTTTCCATTGTGGGTAAACACGATAATTTGATTTTAGGAAGTGCGGACTACCGCCCCCTCAAAGTGATTTGATTCGTTAATGCCATACTTGGGACGTATAAAGGATGGATTTAAAGTTATTTTATATGATGTTATACTGGAATTATAATATACCTCTATATCATTATTGTTTATTTCCATTAAAGTATGAGATATAAATGAAAGTAGCGTTCATGCGTACGTACGGCTTACCGTCTCCATGAACGGTGCATTTCATTTCTTACCTATAAATGATTATGTAATATTATAAATACATGTATATTCTGGATATATATGATATATATGATATCCAAATCGTGAATATAATTCTGGATATAATGAACCTTTGACCACACAAACAACATGTAATTGTAAGAAGTCCATTTTCGACTTAAGAACCAAATATCGAAAAAAACAAACATTATTAACTTAAATGATTACATAATGTTTATAACATGGAAATAAGTGATCTAAAAGGAATAATGAACTTTAATAAGGTTCATAAGAAAGTATAAATTAACTCAAGTTTATTATTCAGGACGTTAAAGAATGATCGAGTCAAGTCGGACCTGAGGTAAGGGATCATACTCCACTCTTTCTTTTTAAGTACACTCTTTTATGTCATTCCTTTTAAAGCTAATATTTCTTATTATTGGGATGTTATTTTATATTAATCTTACTGTAATTTTTATTTTCATGTGATGAGAGACCCTATTCTCTCTCATCAATCTATTTTGGAAGTTTTAAGTGGCGCCGTTAGGCTGCCGAATTTTCGTAAGAGATCTAACCTTTCTCTTTCTTTTTAAGTACTCTCCTTTATGTCACTTCTTTTAAGCTCCTCTTTTTATGATGGGGGATTTTCTTTTATATTCCTCTTGCTGTAAATTTTATTGTAATGGGATGATATACCCTATTTTATCTCATCAATCCATTTTTGGAAGTTTTAAGTGGCGCCGTTAGGCTGCCGAGTTTTCGTAAGGGATTTTTCATCTCACTTTTATTCCTGTGAGATTTATGCTACATTTTCCAAAATTTCCTTTGAGTGGTGTATGTAATGACCATTATTTTACTAATTTTGTAATATTATTTCATTTATGAGTATTTACATCAATGTTGTATTGTCCTTCCTTCACGGGGCGTATGTTTTGAAAGATACCCAAGTCAGTAAGGGAACCTTTCACCCTCCTCTTTTTAAAAGACTTCTTTTGTTGGGTCTTTTAATTTACATATTGTTATGTTGGGATATGTTCTCATATATCCTTATTGATGTAAATTTTATGTCCAAGTGATGAGATACACTTTTTACCTCTCATCAACTCATTTTGATGTGACGCCGTTAGGCTGTCAAGGGAACTTCTTAACCAAATTTCGATTTCTTTGGGTTCAACATGTAGTTATTGAATATGTCATCCTTTGAATATGTGTGAATGAACTTTGATTATTTTACACTTAATATCCACTTATATTTGGTGTATTCGTTTTTTACACATAATTATGTAATTGATTTATCCTTAAACCAAGGATACCGTCTTTGTATGGGACTTCGTCTCAATCTCCTTTCATTGAGGCATATTTTATTTTATACACAACTTTATTTTATACGGTGTATAAACCCCTTTTACTTTTACGTTTATTCAAAAGGAATATTTTTTTTATACGAAGAATTTACTAAACGACAAAAGGGAATGTTTTTGTCGTACTTATGCGGCGACAACGACTTCTCCGCCGTCGTGACCGTTATTTGAGTTTCGGCTTCCTCTACAAGCCATACCTTCTTTTTAAAAGAAAAATAAATACCATGTTTTTCTTTTCTTTTATTTTGGTATCGAAAATGGCTTTCATAATGTTTTTATATCAATGTGTTGTATTGATATCTTGTGATTGAAAGGTGGGAATGTTATGTTTCCTTTATGCATGTTTTATGTGATATGATTATGTTGAGGCTCTAGGGAATTATTATGAAAACGGGTGGTTCTGTGATAAACTAAGAGCGAGTGAGCCTGATATAGCTCTCCAATGCATTGGGTAATGCGAAGGAGTGAAACGTTAAGGTTTCTCCGAAGAGATTTAGGGAATATACTGTGATGGGTATTCCAAACGTAACCAAGAGGGTTACTCCCTACGTAAGAATGTTTTGAATGCCTCAAGTTACCTTTTATGTCTTAGGATTTCTATGATTTATTCATGATTTGATGAGGTATGTTAAAGTGCCTATGTTTTATGGGTAAAGTATGATTTCATTATTATGTATATATGAACTCATGTTTCCTTTCCATATTTTTATAACCCTTACTGAGATTTTTATGCTCATCCCAAGTTTTTTTGAAATTTTTTTCACAGGTAAAGGGAAAGGTACATGATATGATGATAGTGTCAAGGGAGTGTCAAGAAAGAATCCGTCTTTTATTTTAAATATGTTTCTGTTGATGAGAAGAATGAATATTGTCTTTTATGTAACCACTTTGTTTAAATGTGTAATGTAATGCAAGTTTCATGATCTAATTCTCTAAAACTCTAAACCTAAAAAGATCCTCAATGTGTAATCTTGTAATAACTGAAGATTAAGCAAGGTTTAAGGCTGGGGCCTTATAGTTGGTATCAAAGGTCGGTTTAGACAACTTTAGGGATTAGGAGTTCCTGTGAGACACATGATTAGTCCCTATATCTATTATTTCTGTTAAATCCTTGTTTTATAACTTTTTTTAGGTCAAGTAAATTCGGTTACGAATGGAAGGAGAAGGATCTCAAACGACATTTCTATCTCTTCTTGATGAAATGATTGCAATAATTATTGCAAAGTCATCTTCGGATGATTGTGAAACTTTTTCTAGCATACAACTCACTTGCAAGCAGTTGTTTGAGATATCAAACACCTCCACTATACCTCGTTATCATCGTGGATCATGGGTTGTTTTTAGAAAAATACTATTTTCAAAATATTCTCATATTTTCAAGAAAGGTAAATATTATCAAGGTATTTTCAAATATTTTACCTTATCACAAGAATTTGAAGCATATTATGATTTTAGAAATGGTGCTGAGGAAGGAGACCCTTGCGCAACCTATTTATATTTTCTTTTAAAATATAGTCTCACATCACATACTTATGGTATTTTAAAAGGACCAATAATAGAAAGTTTCAACTCAATTTCGGTCCGACTATTTTAGAGAAATCAGGTTTTATCAGATGTTTTGGAATTATATGTCATACATGATTAGTTTCCAAAACTGTTTTTCTATGAACACCCATATGACCCATGTTGTACGAGGTGTATTTGGATGGAGGAAGCAAATGATTTTGAAGGATCTCTAAATCATTGTTGTAATGCATGGGACTTCTACCTACGTGAGCAAGATGACGATGAAACCGAGTGGATGACATGATCAAGGTATGATGTTATTCATTTTGGGACTCATTTTATTTTATCTTATGGTGGTGAAATAAGACTTCAAGAATTAAGATGTTGAGATCGTAACGAATTCGGATGAAACTTAAAGGTATAAGGAAACGATTGAGGTTAAAACATGTTAGGGTTATTTTATGTAGTTTTGGAAAAAGGACAACACGCAGACCGTTTGACAACCCGTTGCATCGGAAAAAGATGTGGGAATCGAACCCACAACCAAAGTGCGGCTGGTATTTATCGCCTACCACTGGACTACGTGAAGTCCCTGGTTAGTTTGACTAATTCTTTTTAGTTATTTGATCTTATGAAATCTAGAATAAGCTGATTTTGGGTTATCTATGGAAATTATTATCCTATCATGGAGGATATGTGATTAGGATAATTACTTTTCAATATGAGACTTTTAGAGCAACTGATGTTATTTGAAGATAAGTGTTAATTTGTACCTTGGAAGATTGTGTGACTAAATCCTTCAAATATTTGGGTTTCAATCTTAGTTTGGTTTACTTTGAATAATTTTATGGACAAATTGTTTATCTAATGGTACTTGTTGAACTTTGGGTTTTGTTTGACAAATTTTGGAGATTAAGCATAGATTTTATTTTTATAAAGGTTTATCCTTTTCTGGATTATCTGATCTTGTACTAGCCTTTTTGGTTTTGGTTTTGGTTAAAGTCTAAAGACATGGGAAGTATATAGTTCTCTTTTGTGGATTAGGTGATTCTCTAAAAGTTGATTATAGTACTCTTAATGTGAACAAGTCTTCCTAAGTACTCTCCTTTTGGAGAAAATATGATTTTGTGTAAGGAATCTAATAAAAGTTGAAAGTCAACATGATAAGTGATTATGTTTCCTTATGAATAAATTTATCAATAAAAAGTAACTTAAAACAAAAATGTTGTCTATTAACTTTTCCTACTGGGGAATCGAATACCGTTTAACCCATCACAAGTTTGCGATTTTCTTATGGTTAACTTTCTCCTAAACATGTTTTCTATCACTCTCCATCAAAACATGACCCTTTGCTTTTTCTTCCATGTCCATGTTTTCCTACACGAAATCCTATTATGGGTTAACTCGAGTGACCATTGTACTTATCTTTCTCTATTTTAAAGTGATTGTTTTACCGACTCTTGTTCTGATGTGGGACTTTCAAGGATGTTTCCAAGCTCAATTTTAAAAATTGCGAGGACGCAATTCCAAAAAGTGGAGAAGGATGTAACACCCTAGGTAAATAAATAATATGAGATTTTCACATTTATACATATTTTTGAATAAAATATTAATATGTCTTTAAAGGGGACGCTATGCTCGATGGCGTACCCAACACGCAACAACGAGTTTCTTGGGAATCTTACGTTGCACTCAAATAATAAAATAATATTATTTTAAATGGTAGTTAACATGTAGTCGTTGTATTGGCGGGAATGGATAGAAATAACTAAAATATTATTATATATGTTTTTAAATGTTTTTAAATTTATCCAATAAAAGATAAAGGCATAAAATACGGAAAGAATTCAATTTTAGGTGTATATGCCCTAGTTTTCACTAAAGGTTCACTTATCGCCTTTTGATGGAGAACCGTCATTAAATATAGTTTTGTTCACTCTGATACATCCTTTTGGACCAAATAAAACTCTTCTTAAGAATTGGGACATCAAAATTTACTTTGTGTAAATTTTTGGTATCTTTCTGATAAAGTTCATTTTATTAATGAATAGTGTAAAATGTTGTATTTTAATTCAAAACCTCTTTTTAATATAATTTATTTATATGATTAGATTATCTTTTGAATTGGTTTTAAAGTTAAATTATAATATATTTTTACCATTAAATCCAATAGTGATCGTTGGATTTAATTTCACTTTGAAATCAGACTTAAACTAGTGTCAATCTTTTGATACATATTGTTTCATAAAAACACGCTATTTGCTCTGACAGCAGGAATTAATTATTAAATTAATTAATGTGACTTATATGATTTGAATTTTTTAAAATAGACTTCATTTTTGAATTCGTAATACCAAATATAGCTTAGGGTGAAATTTTGGGATTTTTCTGAAAAACTTCAATTTTTGATGAATAGTGAACCCACTAAGTGGTAATCAAGCAAACTGATTTTTCAGTTAAATGAAAGTTTACCACTAATGTGTATTGAATTTTAAAAATCCGACATATATGGTTGTCATTAGTATGTAAAATGTGGTTCAATGGGATGAAAATAAATTTTTGGTGAATAGTAACTTTTTTCATTAATCGCGATTAGCGGTAATTAGTGTAATTTAAGGTAAAAATGATATTATAAAAATATGAAAACACAATGACACTTGTCCTACCCATATTGGATGAGTCATGGACGACCAAGAAAACCCATAGGTCGATTTAGGGGACCCTATGGAGCCTCTTGGGTGAGATAATGACTTTAATGCCTTTTTTTAAATAAAGGTGAAAATGACACTAACATAAATTGTTTTACTAAAACAATTTTTAGAAGGGGTTATACTGATCATATTTTTGTCTATAAATACTCTTTTGAAAGATAAAAAGATTTCATACATCAGGATATTTTTTTTATAAATTTTAGACATTAAATAAATTAATTTAATTATGACATCATGATGATGCAAGGATGACCTCATTAATGAACAGTTTAAATAAAATGAAACGATAATATAAAATATAAGACCTACACTTGTCCAAAAACTATTATATGGAAATATTTCGAATCGTTATCATATTATCTTCGAAATATATCAATGTGGGACCTTAGAAATTCGAAACACTTTTTAAAATAAAATAATAGTTTCATGATTTCCAAAAGTGCCCCTCCTCTCCTCTTATAAAAGGCCCCCACCTCTACCTCATTTCACACCCTCCTCAAGCCTTTGGCTCGGCCATACCCTGTCCATTTACTCTCTCCACATCATTCTCCTCATCCTAGAGGATTACCTTTGGGCATAATCCTTTCAAAGGAAGCCTTTAGGCTCAAATCAAAAGGAGTTACACTTTTAAAGGTAATTCATTCTCTCATGTTCATTTGTTTTATTTTGCTTCTCCAACCCCATAAACTCTTTTTATTTACTTATTCTGTAACAATACCAGTATCTTAAATATACTAGGATGTTGTTATAATATTTATTCGAGCTAAACTCTCACACAACTACATCAAATGGTTAATGAACATACGGTTTCCGTGGATGGCAAAATTCTGCCTCCCGAAACGATGATTGTTCAACACTCATATAACACCTTCAAAGGTGGACATTTAGATGACACTATATTTATATATGATATATAATATGTTTATGTTTTACTTAATCTTCTGTATTTTCTTTTGTTTCATACCTTTATGGTTTCCATTGTGGGTAAACATGATAATTTCATTTTAGGAAGTGCAGACTACCGCCCCTCAAAGTGATTTGATTCGTTAATGCCATACGTGGGACGTATAAAGGATGGATTTAAAGTTATTTTATATGATGTTATACTGGAATTATAATATACCTCTATATCATTATTGTTTATTTCCATTAAAGTATGAGATAGAAATGAAAGTAGCGTTCATGCGTACGTAAAGCTTACCGTCTCCATGAACGGTGCATTTCATTTCTTACCTCTAAATGATTATGTAATATTATAAATACATGTATATTATGGATATATATGATATATATGATATCCAAATCATGAATATAATTCTGGATATAACGAACCTTTGACCACACAAACAACATGTAATTGTAAGAAGTCCATTTTCGACTTAAGAACCAAATATCGAAAAAACAAACATTATTAACTTAAATGATTACATAATGTTTATGACATGGAAATAAGTGATCTAAAAGGAATAATGAACTTTCAGAAGGTTCATAAGAAAGTAGAAATTAACTCAAGTTTATTATTCAGGACGTTAAAGAATGATCGAGTCAAGTCGGACCTGAGGTAAGGGATCCTACTCCACTCTTTCTTTTTAAGTACACTCTTTTATGTCATTCCTTTTAAAGCTAATATTTCTTGTTATTGAGATGTTATTTTATATTAATCTTACTGTAATTTTTATTTTCATGTGATGAGATACCCTATTCTCTCTCATCAATCCATTTTTGAAGTTTTAGGTGGCGCCGTTAGGCTGCCGAATTTTCGTAAGAGATCTAACCTCTCTCTTTCTTTTTAAGTACTCTCCTTTATGTCACTTATTTTAAGCTCCTCTTTTTATTATGGGAGATGTTATTTTATATTCCTCTTGATTTACATTTTATTTTAATGTGATGAGATACCCTAGTTGATCTCATCAATCCATTTTTGGAAGTTTTAAGTGGCGCCGTTAGACTGCCGAGTTTTCGTAAGGGATTTTTCATCTCACTTTTATTCCTGTGAGATTTATGCTACATTTTCCACAATTTCCTTTAAGTGGTGTATGTAATGACCATTATTTTACTCATTGTGTAATATTGTTTCATTTATGAGTATTTACATCAATGTTGTATTGTCCTTCCTTCACGGGGCGTATGTTTTGAAAGATACCCAAGTCGGTAAGGGAACCTTTCACCCTCCTGTTTTTAAAAGACTTATTTTGTTGGGTATTTTAATTTACATATTTTTATGTTGGGATATGTTCTCATATATCCTTATTGATGTAAAGTTTATTTCCAAGTGATGAGACACACTTTTTATCTCTCATCAACTCATTTTGATGTGACGTCGTTAGGCTGTCAAGGGAACTTCTTAACCCAATTTTGATTTCTTTGGGTTCAACATGTAGTTATTGAATATGTCATCCTTTGAATATGTGTGAATGACCTTTGATTATTTTACACTTAATATCCACTTATATTTGGTGTATTCGTTTGTCACACATAATTATGTAATTGATTTATCCTTAAACCAAGGATACCGTCTTTGTATGGGACTTCGTCTCAATCTCCTTTCATTGAGGCATATTTTATTTTATACACAACTTTCTTTTATATGGTGTATAAACCCCTTTGAATTTTACGTTTATTCAAAAGGAATATTTTTTTATACGAAGTGTTTACTAAACGACAAAAAGGAATGTTTTTGTCGTACGTATGCGGCGACAATGACTTCTCCGCCGTCGTGACCGTTATTTGAGTTTAGGCTTCCTCTACAAGCCATACCTTCTTTTTAAAAGAAAAATAAATACCATGTTTTACTTTTCTTTTATTTTGGTATCGAAAATGGTTTTCATAATGTTTTTATATCAATGTGTTGTATTGATATCTTGTGATTGAAAGGTGGGAATGTTATGTTTCCTTTATGCATGTTTTATGTGATATGATTATGTTGAGGTTCTTGGGAATTATTATGAAAACGGGTGGTTCCGTGATAAACTAAGGGCAGGTGAGCCCGATAAGTCTCTCCAATGCATTGGGTAATGCGAAGGAGTGAAACGTTAAGGTTTCTCCGAAGAGATTTAGGGAATATACTGTGATGGGTATTCCAAACGTAACCAAGAGGGTTACTCTCTACGTAAGAATGTTATGAATGCCTCAAGTTACCTTTTATGTCTTAGGATTTATATGATTTATTCATGATTTGATGAGGTATGTTAAAGTGCCTATGTTTTATGGGTAAAGAATGATTTCATTCTTATGTATATATGAACTCATGTTTCCTTTCCATATTTTTATAACCCTTACTGAGCTTTTTATGCTCATCCCAAGTTTTTTTGAAATGTTTTTCACAGGTCAAGGGAAAGGTACATGATATGATGATAGTGTCAAGGGAGTGTCAAGAAAGAATCCGTGTTTTATTTTAAATATGTTTCCATTGATGAGAAGAATGAATATTGTCTTTTATGTAACCACTTTGTTCAAATATGGAATGTAATGCAAGTTTCATGATCTAATTCTCTAAAACTCTAAACCTAAAAAGATCTTCAATGTGTAATCTTGTAATAACTCAAGATTAAGTAAGGTTTAAGGCTGGGGCCTTATAGTCCCCTTCATCCATTATCAATGATTAAAACTTATGTTTGAAAATATCATATTTTAGGTGCTTCTCATTGAATGTAACCTTATATGAAACTTCTATAGTAGTCCACATTTCAAGAGTTGTTTTAGATTGAGAACATGATTGAAATCATCTATTATGAGTCTATATAATATAGTGTTTAAATCATTAGAATATTTATCATATCTTTCTACAGTATCATCATCTCTATTTTTTCGTTGTTTCTTGGTAATTTCATAAGGATTTTATACTTTAGGATAAACCATTGACCATAGGATTTTGGAATAGATTGTCATTTATACAATCCATCAACCATAATTTTCACCATTAAAATATGGAGTTATAATCATTGAGATTTATTCTTAGTTATCAGCCATGATTGTAGGGACCCGGACCCTAGTTGTCCAGAGTTTTTTCCATACATCATTACATTTTCATAATAAACCCAGAAGTCGTACACTAAATGAAAAAAAATATTAGTAGTATTGGAAAAGAAGATACAAACATATGTTTTAAATTATAAATTTGAAAGGAAATATAATATATAAATTCCATAGGAAACATTCATAACTCTTAAATTAACACTGAAAGGATTTTAAAATATTCATATTCACATCATAGGAAAAAAATATAAGAAATGTATGTGATCAGATGATCAGTTAGGGTATGTAATACAACAGAAGCATAAATAATATGGCATGTTAAATAACTAAAAGTGAACATGACCTTAAAATATAATCTTGGGAATAAAATGGATGGAATAAAATATTATTAAATAATTCTATATTAAAACTTAACCATGGATATTCTACTTGTAGAATAATCACATGGAATATCAATTACTAGTTCATAATGAGGCAATTCATAATCACCAACATCATAAATATATCATTAAGGCCTCAGCCAAGACACCATACAAAATGGGTAAAAACACAATCTAGTTTGTCTCATTAGACATACTGATACATCGAGGGGCTATAGAAGGCCCCACCATTAACTTAATTGGTCCAACGCATTCATCATATGAATGATTATAAACATAAAAAATATATACAAATGATATATAAATAACTATCCCCAATCAATAAATATAATCTCTAACCATTTTGAGTAGTATGGTGAATGGTATTAAGATAGTACGTCCACAGTCAAACTGATCAAAACCCATTTAATAAAATTTGGTGGATGAAAAACATAAGAGATAATACTCAATAAATAATAAAAATCAATATAGTTTCTCAAATATTTGAAAATACTTTAATAAAATCATCAATTAATTCTTGATAGAAATGCACTTTTTACTTTTAAAATAATAGTTCTTTTTAAAAATATTTGTATTTTTCATGATTGATTATATAAAACCAGAAATGAAAAAATTTATTTTATTGTGAATTTTTTTTATTATATAAAAATAATGATTTCTTAATAAATTTATGAATGGTACATGAAAAAGGGTATGAAATCAAGACATTCCCTTTAATCAGGATCAAACATCGGGAAGAAATGAGAAGAAATCCTTGTAAAACATTTATTCTCACATCAAAGAACAATGAAATTAAATGGATGTATTATCTACAAAAAATATATATAGTTTATAAGAAATATATAAAAACATTGAAGAATTAAATTGGTTTAATTGAGTAATAAATCATAACCCGAATGAAAATGGAGGTTTATGAAGAAAACCCATACCTTATGTCTGAATGCGTTCTACACTTGACCTTCATTTCCAGATAATCAAATTAAATAAATTAATTTACTAATTCATAAAATTTTATACATTTATTGGATTTATTATAATTTTATTAATTTAATTCATGTAATTTTTGGTGAGTTATAAAAGATAATGTTATTGCTCGGGATCATTCATTTACATGGTTTTCACAATTGTTATACTTGTATATGAGTTTGGAAGTTCATCTGGGATGGGTGTAATTATTTAGAATTGATTTTATATCATATAGATGAATATAGAAAATATTAAATAGTTACATAATTAATTTATTTATATGATATGAGGATGATTCATTAGATAAAACATTAGTGACAATCATTTTTATTATTTTAATGGTTTTTTTATCATCGCGAACTAGTTTTGTCATATGAATTAATTATATGTATATATACTTGATATAGAAAATTAAATAGGCTATAATAAATATATTATAGTCTATTTTAATAATAAATATGATTTTATTATCTACGTTTAAATATAAATTGAAGAACAAAAATCCAAATTCAATGAAGGTTGTAAATCGGCACCTCAGAGATGATGATTTCATTTTTAAAATAAAAGAGAGTGAGAGAAGATTTTGATTATTGATTATTACATTAGCATTATAAAATTATAATATATGTAAATTACTAGAGTTATGATTATATTTTGATATAATAGGTGAGGAGAGGATAATAAATGAAAACATAAAATCCAAGGAAATTAAAAGAAAAATAATGATGATTTACCTCTTGAATTCTCCATTTTGAGAACCTTCTTAAGGTACCTTGTTTTTGTATTTTTTTTGAAAATAACATCCTAAATGTGGGGGATATAATTTTTTAAGTGATTTGGGATGAATTTTTGAAGGCATCAAGGGTTATAGGTGTGAGTAGATGTAATGGTGAGGGTGGTATTTATTGATGATGAGCGGGGTGATGTTTGAATTTTTTTTTCATTTGTTTATTATTTTGGCTCATGAATTTGAATAGATTTAGAAACATTATAAAATATGTTAAAATATTTAAGGTGAGTTTGATTTTATAGTGATTAAATTATAATTGACTCATCGAATAGTGTATTTAATTTATAATTTATTTACACTATAAATTACCGAGTTTTACTTGTCGTAAAAAAATTCAAGTATTTTAGAAAAAACCAAAAAATTAACCCTAACAATTTTTTTACACGAAGAATTAAAATATGGAATATATTTTATGAAAATAATTTTCTATGTATGAGAAATTTAATTTTTAATTAAAACCATCATTTACTCGAAAAATACAGATTTTTAATTTACAATAGAATTTATAACACTATAAAAGACTAACAAAGGTCCCATAAAAATATCCTAAAATCATATGAAAATAAAATGTTATTATAGGAATACATTTTATGAGAAAAAATTTTATTTTAAATAATTTTACTAATTTTAAAATTGTAATTAAATATTTATGACTTACAAAACTTCCAACATTTAATTTATAAGTTTTTAAATATTCATTTACTTATACTATGATATATATATCATAATTTAATTTATAAGGATCATAAATTTTATATATTCATTCATGGGTGTAGTTAATTTTCCTTTGGTGGATAAACTATTCATAAGGGTAATATTTCTATTTCTCAGGTCAATTTATTATTTTATTTTTATAGATTCCTAAAATTCAAGAAATACCTCTTATCTCATACATTAATGTTTGTATTATGTTATATAAGTAATTTTATGTGATTTATACTATATGAAATTAAAATAGGAAGGTGAATCCCATTGATATAATTCTGGGTCATCACATTCTCCACTCCTAAAAAAATTCATCCTCAAAATTTGAAGAATGACATCTCATAAAAAAGATAAGGGTATTTCTCCCTCACAAGTTCCTCAAGTTCCCACACTACCTCTTTAATTTTATGATTTTCCAATGTAAATTTTCAAGAAAAGTCATCTGATTTCTCATCACATGTGCTTTAGTGTCCAGAATCCAGATAGGCTCTTTATAAAAAGTCAAATAGTGTTTTAAATATATTCCTTCACAAGTGAGTACATGTATTGGGTATGGCATATACTACCTTATCAGTGAGATGTGGAACACATTATGTACTTTTTAGAGTCTATGTGTAATTTCCAATGATAATATATAGCTCTAATTATCTCTAGAATTTGAAAAAGGTATAATATAATTTGGGCACAATTTCCCTTTCTTCCCAAATCATATGACACCATTCCATGGAGATAATTTCAAGAAAATATGATCAACCACATGAAATTCCAAATCCTTACATCGATTATTAACATAGACTATTTTCTAAAATTGAGCTAATTAGATATGGTTTTGAATGGTCATTCCTCGTATTATTGTTTCCTCCATAAGCACTGAGACCACATGCATCCTTTAACCAAATTCATACCATCAAGTTGGTGTTTGACTTTTATTTCTATATAATTCATTATATGGTTCCATTTGGATACTAGAATGAAAACTATTATTTTGGAAAAACTCCACCAACTGTAAAAATAGATCCCACATACCTTGAAAGTCAAGTGATATTGATCTCATCATGTTATATAAAGTTTGGATTGCCATTTCTAACTACCCGTCAGTTTGAGGGTGATAAGACATACTCAAATAAAGCTTAGTATCCAAATAATTTTTAATACTTTTCTATAATTTATAAGTAAATTTTGAATAATTATTATATAGAATTGAGATAGGTGCTACATGATGACTTAAAACATCATTAATATAGATTCATTCAAAGAGAGACATTGGAAAAGCCTCCCTTATAGCACAGAAATGTACATATTTTGTAAGTTGATCACCAATCACCCATATTGAATCATTATTTATTAGAGTTTTTTGTAATCTTGTGAGAAAATAAACAGATATATCATCCAATTTCCATGTATAAATAGATAAAGGTTGCATGAATCCTCTTGGATTTTTTTCTTTTAGCCTTCAATTTATGATAAAACAAACGTCTTGATACAAAGTCATAAATTTAATACTTCTTGTAATCCCATCGTAAGTGTTCCTTAAAATATCTATATATCTTAGTGATACCATGGTGTATAAAGAAATTAAAACTATGATCATCATCCAATAACTCCCTTTTTTCTATAGTATAGATGGAATAAAAATACACTTCCCAAATTTCAGAATTCCATACTCAAACATGAAGTCTTCCAACATCCCATCATCCCCAGATTTTATTTTCTTATGAATATTTTCATTATCAGACTGAAAAATCTTAATCTTTTCCAATAAAAATGGTTTGAAAACAAATTGAAATGATGATGATATTTCACTTTCCTTGATAATTATTATATGTGTATTTTCAAGATATATGTATGTTGGGTGCTTTTAAATCCTCATTTTGTTCATAACTCCATGATCATTATTACTCAATGCATCTAATTCCTTAGTCGCCTTCCCAAGGTGGTATTGTATTGAACAATCATAATCTTTGAGTAGTTTGATCCATCACCTCTGCCCCGTATTGATTTCTATTAATGACAAGAGATATTTAAATCTCTTATGATCTGTATATATCTCACATATTTCAACATAGAGACAGTGTATCCATATATTCGGATCTAATATTAAAACTTCTAGCTCAAGATCATGTTTTTGGTAGTAATGTTGAGGAGTATTTAACTTCCTTGATGCATAAACAAAAACTCTATCATTATATATAAGAACACACCCGAGTCCTTTCTTTGATGCATCACTATAAATAAAAAATCCACCATTTCCCCAATATTTGATTCAAAATTGGGGCATTCACTAATATATTCATTATTTATAGAAAATATTCATCAGATTCTTTTATCCATAGAAATATAACCCTTTTATGAGTAATCTTGGTAATGGGTAAGACAATCAGGTGATGTTCTAAACAAAATAGGGATAATAACCTCTAAAAATAGTAGATCTACATACCTTGGTTATGTTCATTAGTATTGACCATTATTGAAAATCCTTTTTCATCATAGGATCAACTAAAATTCAATCCTTAATGATACTATTTCCAAAAAGGAAGCATTTTGAAGCTAGAATCCACACTTGCTAAAGTTCCCATATAACTATTTTCTTCTTAGATTTTCCATTAAAACCCCTAAGAGGTACTCATGGTCCTCATAAATATTAGAATATATCATTATATCATTAATAAATAACACAAAAAAAATCATCAAGATATTCTTTGGACACTCAATTCTTTAGATCCTAAAAAATAAAGGGTGAATTAGTCATTAAAAATGGAATTACATTAAACATGGAATGTCCATACCTATTTAAAAATGTTATCATCTAAATATCTTCCTTCCTCATATATGACTGATGATAAATAGATCAAATTACAATCTTTGAAACGAATTTATCTCTATAAATTTTATCAAATAATCCATAAATGTGAGTTAGGGGATACATTTTATTTAGGGTAATAACATTGATTTCTCTATAATAAATACACAACCTCATGGATCCATTTTTCTTATTTAAAAATAGTACGTGGGTTCCCTATATGGAAACAACAGAGAAAATAAATCCATTATCACCCAATTACTTTCATTGTTTCTTCAGTTATACTCATACCATAGTTTCAATTCTATAAGGAGTCTTTAATATATGTCTTTTTGTAGGAATTAAATCAACAGAGAAATAAAATTATTTCTCTGGTGGATGTCCAGGAAAATCCTCTGGAAATAAATCAATATATTCTTACACAATATGTACATTTTCAATATAAATATTTCATTCCTCACCCATAGATGATGATTTCTCTTCTTATACAAAACGTTCATTCAGAAGAGACACTGGGATTGAATCAAAATAAGAATTAGATGATGAGGTTTCTTCTTTAAAGATAAGGTATTACTTATCCTCATCAAAAAGTATAATTTCCTTATTTTTTTGAAATAGATTTTCACTTCATATATTTAAGTCTAGTACATACCTAGGATTATGTCAAATTCCATGAGAGGTATAACGATTGAGTTAGACACTAGATCAAATTTATGTGTCATAAAGGGGAATGGAAGACACATCTTGGTTGAAATGATACATCCATTAAGAGTTTTTACTAACAAATCATATATTAAATAAAAAAGGGAAAATCCAAATTTTCTCAAAAAACATGGAATATATAAAATAATGAGATGATCTAGAATCAAATAATGTTTTGGCTATGTTTGAGGAAATTATTAATGTAACACCTAGTTGTTTTATGAAATATTTTCTTTAAATAATTTTAATTCTTCAATAGCTGTCATTGAATGAAATTATGAGTTTAAATGAAACATTCCCTTAGTATAAAATGACCATTATAGCCTAGATGTTAGGTTAGCGGGACTACGTATAACTAACTTATGAAAATTAATTGGTAATTTATTGGCTGCTAAATAGTTATAAAAAATATTAATCAATTACATATTTGTTTTTTATGTATTAATAAATTGAGTGAATTGCCATTATTAATTAAATTGAGGAGATATATTTTTTATATGTTTAATAAAATATTTTTCATACTAATCTAATTGATATTTTAGTCATAGGGCAGGAATAAACCATGTTTGATGTATAAAAGCCTAAATTATTCAGAAGTTTAATTTTACACCTTATAATGGGGAAAAACTTTTAAATTTTGATTTAGACACATTAATAATTTATATATGATAAAATAAACACGTAATTTGTAAGTAGGTTATACAAATTTACTTTGTATTAAATTTTAATTTTTTTCTAATAACTTTCAAATTTTGATGAATAGTAAAAATACAATAAATTTTAATTGAAAACAAATTTTTCATCGAAATAATTTATATGGTTAAATTGTGATATTTAATGGTTCTTGTGTATAAATAGAATATATTTTTATCATTTAATTTATTTTATGTAATTATTATTAACTTTCCATTGAATATAGATGTAAAAACATTTCAACTTTTGTAATGTTTTAACTTTTAAAACTCGTTTTATGTTTCCGACCACAAGATTAATATTAATTAATTACTGAAACTTTTTTGTTTTTAATTTTAAAAACTTTATTCCATATTTGGAATAAATAAGTCAAAATTATGCAAATAAATTTATTTTTTTTGGGCATTATGAATAATAACTTCATTAATTTTTATTTTTACAGTAAAAGGTTAAATCTGGTAACTAAGGGTAAGATTAATATTATAAAATTAACCGTATAATTGTCTCAATATCATTGGATGAGTGTGATTCTACATAAATCATCATTGGGTCGAAATGGTATCCTTTGGAGTCCACTTTTAGGAGATTAAGTCATTTATTTATTTCATTTAATGAAAAGTTAAATATGTCTCACTCAAATTTTTATAAATAAATAAATTTTTATATAAGGTTATTCAGTAGATAAATTTAATTATAAATACTAATTTGAAATATAAAATGTTTTTCTTTATCACGTAAATTTTATTTGTAATTTTTAGGAAATAAATAATTACATTAATAAAATATACATTAATGATGCATAAATTATTTGATTGATGAAAAATAAATAATATAGTTTTTATTAAAATGATTATACCCATTAAAAGACAATAAAACATGGCTAAATCTTATTTTTCGAGTATATCTCGACAAAAAGAAACCAAGGTTCAGGTTATTGATAATTTTTAGCCCTATAAAAGGGATTATAACTCTTATATTATTTTATTTAATGTGATGATATACTTACCGTATTACAGTTTTAATTAATACAACATTTTTAATATAGGATATTATAGAAGATATATTAAAAAAAATTATCTAAAATTTAGAATATTTATTTTCATCATAGTATTTTATTTCAAATTTTTATTCAAATAATAAGTAAATTAAATTAGTTCACAAAAATTTTTGTATTAATTATTTTAGTATTGGAGAAAACATATTAATGTTACTAAAAATGTTAAAATAAATATAATTTGGTTTAATTAATTTGTCCAATGAATTTTCTATATTACCTTGACCTCTTATTAATATAATAAAATAGTTTTTCAATGTAAATTATTTATCTTAATATTTTTGAAACTAATGAATTGAATAGTGTCAAAATTGACACTGTTGGCTGTTTATAAAACAAGGTTTTATTAAATTATTTAAAATTCATTATTTTTTTAAAATAAAATAATTAATATAAGGTCTAAAATGTTCTAATGTATTTATTTATTTTCGATTTGATATCAAATAAGTAAATATATCCCCATTTTAATATTGATATATTTGTTATGTTAATAAAAATCAAATAGATTGATTAAGTATTAGTTAAGAAGATAATTTTGAATTTTACATAAACCCTAGTCTAAAATTTATTGGTTGATGAGATTACAAATGTAACACCCCGAGCTTCCACGATACTCTTCTCATTCAATAATGCAATAGCTTGCATTGTACGCAACTTCGAGTTCTAAAACACCGCGACTAATCAAAGTAGCCGTTATGAATAGTAATAACCACTTTTTAAAATTATAGAAATTTTATATTTCAAAATGGACTTCATTTTTGGATTCGGAATATCGAAATTAGCCTATGTTGAATTTTTGGTATTTTTCTGAGAACTTCTAATTTTTATGAATAGTGAAAAATACTTTAAAACAAATTTTTTAATCAAAATAATTTATTGTGATAAATTATACTATTTAGTGGTTTTAAGGTATAATTAGAATATATTTTTACCATTTTATCCAATGGTGGTCATTAGAATTAATTTAACATTGAAATTGGACATAAACAATTGCCAATCTTTTGATATAAATTGTTTCTTAAAAACACGCTATTTGTCGTAACAGCGGAATTAATTATAAAATTAATTAATGAAAATTATATGTTTGGAATTTTGTAAAATAGACATCATTTTTGAATTCGGAATATCAATTAAAGCTTAGGGTGAAATTTTGGCCTTGTTCTGAAAAACTTCAATTTTTGATGAATAGTGAAACCACTAAGTGGTTGTTAAATAACTAATTTTTCGTTTAAATGAAATATTACCACTTCTGTGATTTGATTTTCAAAAATCCGACATACATGGTTGTCATTAAGAAGTAAAATGTGGTTCAATGAGATTAAAATAATTTTTTGGTGAATAGTAACTTTTAAGTTCTTAATCGCGATTAGAGGTAATTAGTGTAGTTTAAGGTACAAATAATGTTATAATAATATGAGATGAGCATGAAACTTTTCCTACTCCTATTGTATAAGTCATGGCCGACTAAGACAACCCATGGGTAAACTTGGGGACCCCATGGAGCCACTTTAGTTGGAAAATGACATTAATATATATTTATTTAATGTTAAATTTAAATTGACACAAACATGAGTTGTTTTACTAAAACAATTTTTAAGTGGGGTTACACAAGTCCAAATTTTGATTATAAATATTCATTAGAAAGATAAAAAGCTTTCCTACATCATAGTATTTTGTTTATAATTTTTAGACATTAAATAAATTAAATTATTTATGACATCATTATGATGCAGCGATGACCTCATTATTTAACGATTTAAATAAAATGAGAAGATAATGCAAACTCCAAGGCTTACACTTGTCCAAAGCCTATTGGATGAGAAGATTTCAAACCCTTATCACCTTATCCTCGAATTATATAAGTGTGGGACCTCTAAAATCCGAAACTCATTTTATAATAAAGTGACTTTTCTTTACTTTCCAAGAGTGCCCCTCCTCTCCACTTATAAAAGGCCCCCACCTCTCCCACCTCATTTACACTTTCAAGCCATTTGGCTCAGCCAACCTCTGCCCAAATACTCTCCCAACTTTCCCCTCTTACTCCTATAAGCCTAACTTTGGGCATAACTCTTCCCAAGGAAGCCTTTGGCTCAAATCAAAAAGAGTTACCCGATTTTGAGGTAATGTCTTCTCTAATGTTGTTTTGTTTTATTTTTCTTCTCCAACCCCACTAAACTCTTTTTATTAATTTCTTTTGTAACAACACCAGTATCCTCAATATATTAGGATGTTTTTATAAGAAGGATTCGAGCTACACTTACACACACCTACATCTAATGGTTAAAGAACATACGGTTTCTGTGGATGGCGAATTTCGGCCTCACGAAACGATGATTGTTCAACACTCATATAACACCTTCAAAGGTGGCCATTAAGATGTCACTATATTTATATATGATATAAAATATGTTTATGTTTTACTTATTCTTCTGTATTTCTCATTTATGGCATACTTTATGATTTCCATTATGGGTAAAACGTGATAATTTCATTTTAGGAAGTGCAGACTACCGCCCCCTCAAAGTGATGTGAATCGTTAATGCCATATGTGGGATGTATAAAGGATGGAGTAAAAGATATTATATATGATATTATACTGGAACTATATTATACCTTTATATAATTATTATTTCATTACATTAAATACGAAATAGAAATGAAAGTAGCGTTCATGCGTACGTACGGCTTACCGTCTCCATGAACGGTGCATTTCATTTCTTACCTCTAAATGTTACGTAATATTATGAATGAATGTATATAATGGATATATATGATATATATGATATCTAAATCATGAATATAATTCTGGATATAATTTATATTTCACCACATGAACAACTTGTAATTATAAGAAGGTTATTGTTGACACAAGTACCAAAGATCGACAAAACGACCGTTATTAACTTAAATAATTACATAACATTCATAACATTGTAATAAGTGATATAAAAAGGATAATTAAATTGAAAATGGTTCTTAATAAGGTAGATATTAACTCTAGTTTATTATTCAGGAGGTTAAAGAATGGTCGAGTCAGGACAAGACGCAAGGTAAGGGAATTTCTTAACCCAACATCCATTCTTTGGGTCAATCTCTTACTTTCAAATTATGTCCTGATATTATTATGTCCTATCTTGTATTTTTACTTTATTTATGTGTACTTATAGTGAATACATATTATAGATGTAATTTATTAAAAAAAACTGATCTTTTTAAGGACTTCGTCTCAATCCCCTTTCATTGAGGCATATTTGGTTTTATACACAACTTTCTTTTATACGGTGTATAAACCCCTTTGACTTTTACGTTTATTCAAAAGGAATCCTTTTTATACGAAGCGTTTTGATAAACGACAAAAGGGAATGTTTTTCTTTCCGTACTTATGCGGCGACAACGACTTCTCCGCCGCCATGACCATTATTTGAGTTTCGGCTTCCTCTACAAGCCATCATTTTTTTTAATGAAAAATAAATACACAGTTTTAACTTTCTTTTATTTTGGTATTGAAAATGGTTTTGAAAGCATTTTTATTATATCAATGTGTTGTATTGATATCTTGTGATTGAAATGTGGAAATGTTATGTTTCCTTTATGCATGTTTTATGTGATACGATTATGTTATGGTTTATGATATGTTTAAACCTATTCATATGAGGAATGCATTGGACTTAATAAGTGACGGGTGGAGCCCGCTATAGATCCTCGATGCATCGGCAGGTCTCATGAGACAAACTAGTGTCTTGGCACAAGGCCTTGACAAAATCTTATTTGTGGTCTTGGCACGAGGCCTTGACTACGTGGTTATGATAGTCTGGTATTATGCATTCCATCATTATGAAAGTGGTTATTGATATTGCATGTGATTATTCGACCAGTAGAATATCCATGTGAAGAAGTAAATGGAATTATCTCATTTTACTTTTTCCATATTATGTTGAAGTTCATGTTAAAAGGCTTTTGTTTTAGTTATACATTGCCTTAAATTTTAATGTTTATTTATGAAAGCTTCCGCTATATTGTTAACCTTACTGAGCATCTGAGCTCACCCCTTTCAATGTGTTAATATTTTCCAGGATGTGAAGAAGTGTACTATGACTGACTTGCAAGAATAGTCAGTGAGGATATGAGTGTGGACTATGAAGACCATGTTATTATAGTTTGTTTACTTTTTGATGTAATGAAAGAATTATGAATGTATCTAGTGTTTCCAAGGCTACTAAACTAATCGGTCTTTTGAGACTTGATCTTTTGTGATCATGCAAATGTTACGGAGTAATGCACCGACTCTGGGTAGCTGGGGTCGGGGCGTTACAGTTGGTATCAGAGGAAGTTTAGTACTAACCTTGGAAGCTAGATTTAGATAAACTCTGATTAGAGCACATAGCCCAAAGATAGACTTTAAGGATTAGTATAGAAGAACTTCCTAGAATTTTGGTATTATAGAGATGTTATGAGTTTTCCGAGCAATACATCCCTGTCTGGATACGAGCAAGTAGAGGCGGATCTGGCACAGATGTACCTAGGGGTAAAACCCGAAAACACCGCTTTGAGCTAGACTCGAACGGGAACTAGTGCACGACAACGGGCCTTGCTGCACTCTTGGTTACGACACTCCCGGGGGATATGCTTAGGATAACACTCATTTTCTTTACAAATCATTATGAAGGGTTTATGAGTATATACTTCCTCAAAGAAAACATTTTTATGATTATGGATTATATCCATAAATAGTTCAATTTATGTTAAGTGTTTTATAAGTATGGGATTATGTATTTTGATTCATAAACTGATCTAGTTTTCGCAATTGTTTAGAAATGGCGCCTAGTGGAAGAAATGGAAACCATATCAATGCACGCACTCCATGTAGGGATTGCCCTCCTGCTCAAGATAATTGTAGTGGGGCTGGTGATGCAACTGGTGCCGATCAGCTAATCACCATACTGGGACAACTTACTCAGGTTATGAATAATAACCTTACTCATATGGAGCACCCTGATCCGCAGCGTGGAGGATCAATGTTAGATCGATTCATGAGGCAACAACCACCAACGTTCAATGGGAGTACAAATCCTTTAGTAGCCGAGAAATGGATAAATTCCCTAGAGAAAATATTTCAGACTTTGGGGAGCAGTGAAAGGGAAAAAGATATCATTGCAGTTTACCGCCTCACTGGAGATTCCGATCAGTGGTGGTCGCTGATTCAAAACACAAAGGAAGATGATGACGTATCGAATATGGAATGGAGGGAGTTCAAAGATCTGTTTTTAGAAAAATATTTTCCTCGTGACCATCGAGCAGATATGGAAAGGCAATTTCTGAGTTTGAGGCAGAAGGAGGATGAGAATGTCGCAAAGTATGAGGCTAACTTTACAAGGTTAGCGAGGCATTCTTCCGATTATATACGTAACCCAAGGAGTAAGATTGATCGTTTCTTTGATGGGTTAAAACCATTTCTCTGTCGAGCTTTAGTATCAAAATCCTTCTCATCATACGAAGATATTTTCTCATGTGCTATCAAGACAGAAAAGGAATTCTCTAAGTCTTATGACAACAAAGTAAAGAAAGAGAAGAAGAGAACGGTGGAACAAGAGACAGATAAAGGGAAAAAGGGAAAGAAGGATTTTCCATTATGTGATAATTGTGGGAAGAATCACCCTAGTACTTGCCTAAAAGGAATGGGAGTTTATTATAAATGTGGAGAAAAGGGTCACCAGGCTCGTGATTGCAAGGGAAAGAAAGAGGCTGTCAAAGTTGAATGCTACAATTGTAGGGAAATAGGGCATTATGCAAATGAATGTCCTAAGCGTCAGGGAAACTTACCTCATAAAAGGCCAAGGGATCAAGGAAAATCTTATGCTGTGACTACAGTTGAAGCGGAATAATTAATGTATTGGTGCTTTTGGACTCAAGGATTATATTCTGGTTATAAGAATAATGTGATATATATATATGGATTGTACTGCAGTACTTGTTGATTTCAGTAAGGTTTTAATATGATTAAGGTAATCATATTTTTAGTATGTGACAATAAGAGAAACTTTTCTTTGTTTGGGGAATCTGATGTTACAATTGATTTTGGAATTTAGAGACCTTTTAGAGAAAGTCTGGACGGAGGTATTTTGGATAACTATTAAGGTTGGAATGGATTAAGTTGAACCATGTATAGTATTGTTTAAGGTTAAAGAATTTCTGAAGATTATTTTTGGAATATTATAATACTATAGTTTTAGGAAAAGGACAACCTGCAGGGTGGGGCATAACCCGTCGCGTCGGACAAAGCTGCAGGAATCGAACCCACAACCATAGTGCGACAAGCCTTTATTTCCTACCACTAGCCTACAGGAAGTCCCTGGTTATTAAAAAATAGATTTACTAATCTAAATGGTATGTGTTAACATTTTGAACCTTATACAATTAGGATAAATAGAATATTTTTGAGTTCCGTTACCATTTGGAGTAAAAGTTGGGTTTGTGGTAAAAATTTATTAACGAATGAAAGTATACATAACAAGTATGTATATTCCCTTACGTTCTTAGTAAATCTCCTAAATAAATTCCTCAACATTATAAAAGGTAACTTAAAACAAAAATGTTGTCGGTTAACTTTTCCAACTGGGGATTCAATGACCGTTTAACCAATCACAAGTTTGTGATTTTCTTGTGGTTAAACTTTCTCCTAATCCTGTTTTCTATAACTCTCCATCAGACCTTGATGGTTTGTTTCTCCTCCATATCCATATTTTCATATAATCCTAGAATGGGCTATATCGAGTGACCTTTGTACTTATCCTGCTTTCTTTTAATGTTATATATTTATTAACCTTATTTCCGATGTGGGTTTTCCTCAAAGGTATTTTCTCTTTTCAACCTTTTATTTTCAAAGAAAAATTTCAAATTGCGAGGACGCAATTTATTGACGGAGGGGAGAATGTAACACCCCGAGCTTCCACGATACGCTTCTCATTCAATAATGCAATAGCTTGCATTGTACGCAACTTCGAGTTCTAAAACACCGCGACTAATCAAAGTAGCCGTTATGAATAGTAATAACCACTTTTTAAAATTATAGAAATTTTATATTTCAAAATGGACTTCATTTTTGGATTTGGAATATTGAAATTAGCCTATGTTGAATTTTTGGTATTTTTCTGAGAACTTCTAATATTTATGAATAGTGAAAAATACTTTAAAACAACTTTTTTAATCAAAATAATTTATTGTGATAAATTATACTATTTAGTGGTTTTAAGGTATAATTAGAATATATTTTTACCATTTTATCCAATGGTGGTCATTAGAATTAAATTAACATTGAAATTGGACATAAACAATTGCCAATCTTTTGATATAAATTGTTTCTTAAAAACACGCTATTTGTCGTAACAGCGGGAATTAATTATAAAATTAATTAATGAAACTTATATGTTTGGAATTTTTTAAAATAGACATCATTTTTGAATTCGGAATATCAATTATAGCTTAGGGTGAAATTTTGTCCTTATTCTGAAAAACTTCAATTTTTGATGAATAGTGAAACCACTAAGTGGTTGTTAAATAACTGATTTTTCGTTTAAATGAAATATTACCAATTCTGTGATTTGATTTTCAAAAATCCGACATACATGGTTGTCATTAAGAAGTAAAATGTGGTTCAATGAGATTAAAATAATTTTTTGGTGAATAGTAACTTTTAAGTTCTTAATCGCGATTAGAGGTAATTAGTGTAGTTTAAGGTACAAATAATGTTATAATAATATGAGATGAGCATGAAACTTGTCCTACTCCTATTTTATGAGTCATGTCCGACCAAGACAACCCATGGGTCAACTTGGGGACCCCATGGAGCCACTTTAGTTGGAAAATGACATTAATATATATTTATTTAATGTTAAATTTAAATTGACACAAACATGAGTTGTTTTACTAAAAGAATTTTTAAGTGGGGTTACACAAGTCCAAATTTTGATTATAAATATTCATTAGAAAGATAAAAAGATTTCCTACATCATAGTATTTTGTCTATAATTTTTAGACATTAAATAAATTAAATTATATATGACATCATTATGATGGAGCGATGACCTCATTATTTAACGATTTAAATAAAATGAAAAGATAATGAAAAATCCAAGGCTTACACTTGTCCAAAGCCTATTGGATGAGAATATTTAGAACCCTTATCACCTTAGCCTCGAATTATATAAGTGTGGGACCTCTAAAATCCGAAACTCATTTTATAATAATGTGACTTTTCTTTACTTTCCAAGAGTGCCCCTCCTCTCCACTTATAAAAGGCCCCCACCTCTCCCACCTCATTTACACTTTCAAGCCATTTGGCTCGGACAAACTCTGCCTAAATACTCTCCCAACTTTCCCCTCTTACTCCTAGAAGCCTCACTTTGGGCAGAACTCTTCCCAAGGAAGCCTTTGGATCAAATCAAAAAGAGTTACCCGATTTTGAGGTAATGTCTTCTCTAATGTTGTTTTGTTTTATTTTTCTTCTCCAACCCCACTAAAGTCTTTTTATTAATTTCTTTTGTAACAACACCAGTATCCTCAATATACTAGGATGTTTTTATAAGAAGGATTCGAGCTACACTTACACACACCTACATCTAATGGTTAAAGAACATACGGTTTCTGTGGATGGCGAATTTCTGCCTCACGAAACGATGATTGTTCAACACTCATATAACACCTTCAAAGGTGGCCATTAAGATGTCACTATATTTATATATGATATAAAATATGTTTATGTTTTACTTATGCTTATGTATTTCTCATTTATGGCATACTTTATGATTTCCATTATGGGTAAAACGTGATAATTTCATTTTAGGAAGTGCGGATTACCGCCCCCTCAAAGTGATGTGAATCGTTAATGCCATATGTGGGATGTATAAAGGATGGAGTAAAAGATATTATATATGATATTATACTGGAACTATATTATACCTTTATATAATTATTATTTCATTACATTAAATACGAAATAGAAATGAAAGTAGCGTTCATGCGTACGTACGGCTTACCGTCTCCATGAACGGTGCATTTCATTTCTTACCTCTAAATGTTACGTAATATTATGAATGAATGTATATACTGGATATATATGATATATATGATATCTACATCATGAATATAATTCTGGATATAATGTATATTTCACCACATGAACAACTTGTAATTATAAGAAGGTTATTGTTGACACAAGTACCAAAGATCGACAAAACGACCGTTATTAACTTAAATAATTACATAACGTTCATAACATTGTAATAAGTGATATAAAAAGGATAATTAAATTGAAAATGGTTCTTAATAAGGTAGATATTAACTCTAGTTTATTATTCAGGAGGTTAAAGAATGGTCGAGTCAGGACAAGACGCAAGGTAAGGGAATTTCTTAACCCAACATCCATTCTTTGGGTTAATCTCTTACTTTCAAATTATGTCATGATATTATTATGTCCTATCTTGTATTTTTACTTTATTTATGTGTACTTATAGTGAATACATATTATAGATGTACTTTATTAAAAAAAAACTGATCTTTTTAAGGACTTCGTCTCAATCCCCTTTCATTGAGGCATATTTGGTTTTATACACAAATTTCTTTTATACGGTGTATAAACCCCTTTGACTTTTACGTTTATTCAAAAGGAATCCTTTTTATATGAAGCGTTTTGCTAAACGACAAAAGGGAATATTTTTCATTCCGTACTTATGCGGTGACAACGACTTCTCCGCCGCCATGACCATTATTTGAGTTTCGGCTTCCTCTACAAGCCATCATTTTTTTAATGAAAAATAAATACACAGTTTTAACTTTCTTTTATTTTGGTATTGAAAATGGTTTTGAAAGCATTTTTATTATATCAATGTGTTGTATTGATATCTTGTGATTGAAATGTGGAAATGTTATGTTTTCTTTATGCATGTTTTATGTGATACGATTATGTTATGGTTTATGATATGTTTAAACCTATTCATATGAGGAATGCATTGGACTTAATAAGTGACGGGTGGAGCCCGCTATAGCTCCTCGATGCATCGGCAGGTCTCATGAGACAAACTAGTGTCTTGGCACAAGGCCTTGACAAAATCTTATTTGTGGTCTTGGCACGAGGCCTTGACTACGTGGTTATGATAGTCTGGTATTATGCATTCCATCATTATGAAAGTGGTTATTGATATTGCATGTGATTATTCGACCAGTAGAATATCCATGTGAATAAGTAAATGGCATTATCTCATTTTACTTTTGCCATATTATGTTGAAGTTCATGTTAAAAGTCTTTTGTTTTAGTTATACATTGCCTTAAATTTTAATGTTTATTTATGAAAGTTTCCGCTATATTGTTAACCTTACTGAGCATCTGAGCTCACCCCTTTCAATGTGTTAATATTTTCCAGGATGTGAAGAAGTGTACTATGACTGACTTGCAAGAATAGTCAGTGAGGATATGAGTGTGGACTATGAAGACCATGTTATTGTAGTTTGTTTACTTTTTGATGTAATAAATAATTATGAATGTATCTAGTGTTTCCAAGGCTACTAAACTAATCGGTCTTTTGAGACTTGATCTTTTGTGATCATGCCAATGTTACGGAGTAATGCACTGACTCTGGGTAGCTGGGGTCGGGGCGTTACAACAAACATTTCCCATTTGATCTTTGTAATGGGACATTTTGGTGGTTTTTTGTTGGGTTTTATCTTATTATAAATTAATATTTTTGAGGTTTCCAAAAATTCCTCTCAACTAAATTATAAATGGGATACTCCCCCCTCACCACTTCAATTTAAATCATGCCTTCAAGCTCAACCATCCCATACCCGAATAACAAGTAATAATGAAATTTTATTAAAAAATGGATTCATATATGATCATATAGGATATCATAAAAAACACTATTATTATGGAATATGTTAACTTTCATTATCTAAATCATTATATATGAGGTTTGGATACATCTGGAGGATATCATACCAAAGGTATGGTATAATTTTTTAATCTCATAATTATCCATTATTGTTTATTCATAAGTATTCATTAAGGAATATTTATAATCCACATCCATGTTCACTTAATACATAATACACTTTATATTATTCTACAGTTGTTTAATGTCAATTTTACCCATTGGTAAATTCTTCCTAAACAGTATGAACAGAATCTTTTGTCGTTATTTATTACGATGTACTTTTTGACTTTTTGGGAAAAAGTATAAGAAGAATCTTTTTTTTAACTTATAAAACATGAACTTATTTTTAGGTCTTCATAATGCCTTATTTTAATGAACCTTCATCTATTCAATTTATAGTTTATTTACAAATAAATTATTTTCTTATTAAATTTCAAAATATTTATAGAAAATAATTTTTTTTGACGAAGAAGTGATATTTTACTTAAGAATTAACATAAAGTGTTTTTAAAAATTATTTTCCATCTATGATAACATTATTTAATATGTTTTTTTATCCCTATTATTACAATGGTTTTATTGTTTTTTATGGAAATCTATTTATGAAATCCCTTTGTTTTATATATATTATGAAGGAATGATGTTTTAGAAATCCATTTTATTCATTGGGTTATGTTATGATCAATGATTTTTGTTTTTGTGGAAAATGTAAGAATTAATTCATTTTGAGATTGGTGGGAGATATATCTCCCACCAATGAATTGTGTAAATATTTATATCTCGTGAGATAGACAAGAATAGAACCTGGAGTTATCTCAGTTCAGTAAAAAGGGCTTGAATGAGTAGTAAACTCAGTTTAATAATGGAATTTTTCCTCTATGATGATCTTGGAAATGATCCTTGAAAAATATGGAATGATTTTTTATAAAATTTGTATGACACAACACATCATGTTTCATGTTATGAATTTCTGGATTATGTTCATTGATTCTTATGAAATTTCGGGATTTATCCCATGGAATGTTATCACTATCTTTCACATGCCAGATATGATTTTCATATGTTACATTCTTATGTATTATGATTATCATATTATTGATATTTATTTTGTTTACCCATACTAATAATTTGAGATCACCCTTTCATATATATCTTTTCCCATCCAATGGCACAAAGGCCTTCATTTTTTTTTGATTTTTGATAATCCACCTTTCTAGGGGTGTGGTGAAACCCTTACAAGGCCCGTAGGCGTAAGTATTACATGGCCCATAGGCCTTAGAGGAATTCATTTCCCGTAGGTTTCAAAAATTACATACCACCCAGACTAACTACTTGGAACTGCTCCTCCTTAGCATCTTCATCATGATATCAGATCTCCACCTTTTCATGGTTGTTCGGCTAGGCTTTCTCGTGTATGCACAAGCTTGTCCTGATGGCAGGTTCCATACCCTCTCATTATTACAATCCATTTAGATTCTAATATGGTGAAAGCTCCTTGATCGTCCTCCTTCCCTATCTTGTTCTATTTAGGTTGTATGGTTTACATCTATAGTAAAGGTCGCCCAAAGGCCATGAGGTGGCCCAACGGCCTCGAGGTATCCCAACGACCTTACTGACCCAAAGGCCTTGGTGGCCCAAGGTCCTAAAAAGGACTCAGGGACTAAATCGGTGGCTAGAAGGCCCAAATGGGGGAATAGTCTTGGCTACTACATATAAGTAATGTTTGGGTCATCATAGTTAGTATCAGAGGGAGGGTATAACTAACCTTTGGAAACTGGGATGAGAAAACTTTAGTAAGAACCCTAAGGATATGTCAAAGTATATGTTAAAATCCTAGTGTTTTATAATTGATCATGAATAACTAAGGATAAAACCTAAGTGTCAAAAATTGATCTTTTATTCTTGATTAGGTTGTTTCACATTATGATTAGTGTTGGTCACACTATGATTCTTAGTTTTAGTCAATCGATGGAACTAGAAGGTACCGTGTTAATACTCAATACGACATGAAATGCAATGATTTTCCTACAAAACAACCAAATGTTATGGGTTATGGAATGAAAAAAATTAAGTATGATCATGAAAATTTCTCAAGATATGAATCATTCTAGACATCAAAATGAGGAAAGGTGGGAACAACATTCTGTTGAGTCCTTTATGTGAAAGCATCCACCTTTTTTCAGCGAGTATTCTAATCCATTAGTGGATGAAAAATTGATCACTACCACTGATTTTTTTTCATTTCCCCAATGTTCATAACATGATAAATTCATCTTATTAGTCTATAGTTTGGAAGGTGAGGCTCATAAATGGTGGAACCTTATCAATTATATGAGGAAAAAGGATGAAATAGAATCCATGGAATGGGACGAGTTTAAGAACACGGTTTTAAATAAGTAATTTCTTTGTATTTTTGAAACCATGATGGAAAAGGAGTTCCTTGAAATTAAAAAAAAAAGAAGATGAATTGTTTGGTACCTATGAAGAAAAATTTTACAAGACTTGTAAGGTACACTTCTAGAATGATTATCCTACCCGAGAATAAAATTGATCGATACATCAGTAGCGTTAAACCAAGACTCTGAAAGGAATTATCAATAAGGGAATTAAATAGCTATGAAGAACCATTTCATGTGCTCTCAAGGGTTATATGAAGAATAGACTAACACATCTATCTTATGGGTTTGATTAGAAGAGAAAAATGAAATTCAAGTTAAAATATAAAGACCACAATGAAAAGATGATGAGTTTTTATATATTCTCAAGGTGTGGAAATAAACAAAGAGTTATTTGTCTTAAAGGGACTAATAAATTTTTTAAATGTGGAAAAGAAGGTCATTGGGTAGTTTAATGCCGAAGTTATGGGAATTTTTTTGATGATGTGAATATAAAAAAGGATACATAGAATTTTCCTCCTATACTTTAGTGATAAAATTGCAAGGGAATGGGGAATTATTCCAACCAGTGCCCTAATCCAAGTGTTATTGATGATGATTGGCGTCAGTATACTCTTAAGGATAAAGAGAAAGGAATATCACGTGTGATCCCTATCGGTGATGTGGAGTATGATAATGAAGTGGTGAAAGGTACACTTACCATCCACTTTAAACTATAAAATGTTTTATTTCATTTTAGGTCCACCCACTATTTTATTTCTAATGAATTTCCTAGAGGTATCACCATAGTACCTCAGCAATTAAATGTTGAGTTACCTGTGACAACTCTTAATGGAAGAATAGTCACATCCAAAGTTTATAATTCTTCTTTGGTTGAAGTTTGTGTGAAGTTGATTCCTTAAAATCTTATGATCATTCTTATAGTGGAATTATATGTGTTTCTTGGCATGGACTGGATTTCTCTACATGGATCTCATATCAATTTCTATGGAAGGGAAATTACATTTTATATTAAGGATCAATCTATGATCATCTATTGATGCAAGAATGAATATAACCTTCTAATAGAAATTTATTCTATCTTATAGGACTAGAAAAATATAAATGAAGATTATTTATCTCAAATGCAGGTGAGAAACTCACAATTATGTATACACCCATTGTACGGGAGTTTAATGATGTCTTTCTGGAAGAATTTCCACATCTTCCACTGAATCGTGAGGTTGAGTTTACAATATAACTCATAAAAATTTCTATGCCTATTTTTAATACACCTTATTTGATGGCCGCAATTGAGTTATAGGTACTAAATAATCAATATAAAGAGAATCTTAACAAGGTATTCATACGCCCTAGTGCATAACCTTGGGGATCACCTGTTCTATTTGTTAAGAAGAAATATGGATCAATGATAATTTTCATTCATCATCGAGAACATAATAAGATCCCTATCAAGAAAAAAATCACATTCCTCACATTGATGACCTATTCAACCAACTACATGGAGCTAAATACATTTCCATTATTGATCTTCATTCAAGATATCATCAATTATGGGTCAGTAAAGCGGATATACCAATGATTAAATTCTATAAAAGGTATGGACACTATGAATTTATAGTGATGACTTCTGGTCTTACTAATTCCTCCTTTATCTTCATTGATCAAATGAATAGAGTCTTTAGATACAGTCTTCATAAAGTCATGGTATTCATTATAGGTGATATTCTTATCTATTATAAGATAAAGTAAGAACATTAAGATCACTTGAGAATTTTATTTAAGACCCTAAGAAAGGGGAAAATTTATGAAAAATTTTCCAAGTGTGAATTTTGGATTCAGAATGTTTCATTTTAGCGTCACATAATCTCAAGAGAGGGGATATTTTTTGATCCATGGAAAACATATGATATTGAAAGTTGTCTGTGACTAAAAATGGTAACTGAGTTCTGAGGATTTATTAGTTTGGATGGATATTATCAAAGTTTTGTGAAATATTTTTTATGATTATCTAATTCAGCCAACAAGTTGACTCCTAAAGGAGTTAAGATTCCATGGATGGAGGAATGTGAAGAGACTTTAATGAGCTAAAAATATGTTTAGCTAGTGCACATGTTCTCACACCTTTTTTTAGTGGAGAAATTTTTTTAACCTCTAGTGATGAATCCAAGAAGGGGATGAGATGTGTTCTCATGAAAGATGATATAGTGATTTATTATAACTCATGATAATTAAAAATCCATTATAAATATTACCCAAGTCATGATTTGGAGTTAGTTGTGGTAATCATTTCACTAATGATATGGAGGTATTATCTTTATAGTGAATGGTGAGATATTTATATTGATCATAAAAGGTTAAAGTAGATTTTCAAATAAAATGAGTTTAATATATGACAAAGAAGATGGTTGGAGTGGATTAAATATTATGACTACTCAATACATTACCACCCTGGGAAAGAGAACAAGGTGGAAGATGAATTGAGTCAAAAGGACCATTCTACCCTATCCATGATGGGGACTATAAAAGATCAAATATTTATGGATTTCCAAAGGATGGATCTTGAAATTTTAAAGGAAGGGGACACATATTTTCTTTCTCTAATGAATGTTAAACCATCTATATAAGTGAAGTTTAAAGAGGCCCTTAATGAGGATTTAGAAAAAAAAATAATGCAAGAAATGTTACCAAATTCAAACTTTATTGTGATGAACTAATAAGGTTTATGAACCAGGTTTGTATTCCTCGCACACTAGATTTAATGAAGGGGATTTTGGATGAAGCTCATTGTTCTTCATTCTTTATTCACCCATGAAGCAAAAATATGTTCAATTACCTTAATCAGTATTTCTAGTGGGATGACCTGAAATGAGATGTTGTCAAATATGCATTTTAGTTCTTGGTTTGACAGAAAGTTAAGGCTAAGAGACAGAAGTCTAAGGGGACATTACAACCATTACCCATACAAGAATGGAGAGGAGAAAACATCATTATGTACTTTGTCACCATATTTACCAAATAATATAATGGAAATAATGATATATGTGCTATAGTTAATCACCTTATGAAGTCAAAAAACTTCATTGATTTTATATAGGATATATCTATTGATCATCATGAAATGATATATGTAAAGGAAGTGGTTTGATTTAATGAAGTACAATGTCCCATTATATCTAATCTAGATATGAGGTTTAACTAGAAGTTCTGGAGAAGTCTTCTATATGCTATAAATACAGAGTTATGTTTTAGCACTACTTAACATCCTCAGATACACGGTTAGTCTAAGAGGTCAATTCGAACACTAGAATACAATTTGAGATATTGCTCTATGGATTTCAAAGGTGGTTGGGCCCAACACCTACCTTTGTTGGAATTTTCATTCACCAATATCTTTCACTCTAGTATTCAAATAGATCCTTATAAATCCCTCTATGGAATGAAGTTCATAACTTAAACATGATAGGATGATGTTGGGGAAATAAATCTATTAGAATTTGATCTTGTATATGAAATGGAATAAAATATCAAATCTATTGAACAATGCATAAGAGAAGCTCATATTCAACAAAAAAACTATACTGAAAACCAAAGAAAATACACATAGTTTAAATTGGGTGACAAGTTTTTTCTAAAAATCTACTCCTGGAAGAGTGTAACGTGATTGGTAATGAATGGGAAGTTGAGTCCTTGGTATATCGGTTTTATCGAAATTATGGATCATGTTGGGAATGTAGCTTACCAATTGGAACTTCCACCAAAACTCTCTATATTTTAGGATGTTTTCCATGTATCTATCCTAAAAAATTACACACCTGATCCTTCACATAAACTAAAATTAGAAGTTATACATTTGGAGGAAGATCTTTCATATTAAGAAAATTCAATAGAGATTATGGATTGTAGTGAAAAAGTTCTAAGAAACAAGGCCACTCATTTGGTAAATGGTTTTATTGAATAACCACCCATTTAAGGAAGCTATTTGGGAACTTTAGGATACAATAAGAGAGATTTATCCTCATATTTTTGTTTCCAATTGAAGAATTTTGATGGAGAAATTTAGTTTAAGCGGGGTAGAATGTAATATCAATTTTTTATGAAATATTTTTTCAATAAAATTTTAATTCTTTAATATATTGAATTATATGAAATAATGAGTTTAAATGGACCAATACCTTAGTATAAAATGTCTGTTACAGCCTGTCCATTATTTTGGTAGGAATTAGTACAACTAACCTATGAAAATCTATTGTGAATTCATTGGCTTCTAATTATTATTGAAAAACAAAAATCAATTTTATATATTTATTTTTTGTATTAATAAATTAAATGAATTAATATTATTAATGAAATTGAAGAGATATATATGTTATATACTTAATAAAATATTTTTTATATTCATCAAATAGATATTTTATTAATAGGTTATAAATAAACCATATTTGATGTATAAGAACCTATATTCTTTAAAAGGGAAATTTTACACATTTTAATTGAGAAATCCTTTTAAATTATGATTTTGGAACATTAAAAAAATTATATGATAACATAAACATGTTCTTTGGATGCGAGAAATAAAAATTTACTTTGGATGGAATTTTAATTTTTTTATGACAACTTTCTAATTTTAAGGAATAGTAAAAAACAATAAACTTTAATTGAAAACAAATTTTTAATAGAAATAATTTATATTGATAAATTATGATATTAAATTTTTTAAAAGTTTAAATATAATATATTTTTATTATTAAATATAATGAATTTTGTTAGAATTTATTTTTCACTGAATTAAAATGTCTTAACATATAAGTCTTTTTCTATATTTTAACTTTTAAAACATGTTCTCCCTTTCGGACACCAGGTTAATGTTAATTAAATAATGGAACTTATTTCATTTGAATTTAAAAAAAGTGATTCCATATTTTTAATTATTAGGTTCAAAATATGTAAATAGATTTATTTTCTTTTTGGGAATTATGAATACTAACATTGGTAATTTTTGTTTTACAGTAAAAGTGTAAATTAGGTAATTACTGGTATGAAAAATATTATAAAATTACCTGAACACATGTCCTAATATCATTAGATGAGTGTTTTTTGACCAAAACCATCCTTGGGTAGAAATGGAATTTTTTAGAATCCACTTGGATGAAATTAGGACATTTAATCTATTTTATTTAAAGGAAAGTTAAATATTCGTCACTCAAATTTTAATAAATAAATTATTTTATTATATATGGATATCTAGTAGATAAATTTTATTATAAATATTCATTTGAAATCTAAAATATTTTCCTTTACCATGATAATTTTTTTTAATTTTTTTAGGAAATAAAAAATTAACTTAATATTTTACCCATTAATGATGAATAAATTATTTAATTGAGGGAAAGTGAATAATATTTTTTTTATTCAAATTATAATACCCCTTAGAAGACCCCAAAATTGGAAAAAATCTTTTTTTTTCGAGTACATAGTGACAATAATCATCCAAATGTTGAGTTATTGACCATTTCGATCCTTATAGAAGGGATTTTGATACTTATATTGTTTTATTTACAATGATGATAAACTTTCCATGATCATGTTTTAATTAATATAAAAATTTTAATATAAGATTGCATAAAATATATATTCATCTAAAATTATTCAACTTAAATTTACTATATTTTTCTTCATCATAGTATTTTTTATAAATTTTTATTCAACAAATAAATATATTAAATATTTATACAAAATTTATGTAGTAATTATTTTAATATTAAAGATAATATATAAATGTTTTAAAAAATGCTAAAATAAATATAATTTACTTTAATTAATACTTCCAATGAATTATATTTATCAACATGGCCTCTTATGAACATAATAAAATAGTTGGATTGAATTAAACATGTTATCTTAATATTTTTAAAATCAATGAATTGAATATTGTCACAATTGACACTAATAGGATTTTAATAAAATAATATTTATTTGATTATTTATAAATAATTAATCATTGTTAAAAATATATATTAATTATCATATTTTCTTAAAGTTTCTATTTTATTTATTTATGTTATATTAAAAATTAAATTAGTAATTATTTTACCATTTTAATATTGAAATATTTATTATCTTAATAAAAATTAAATAGAATAACTAACTCTTATTTAAAGTGATAATGTCCAAATTAATATAAAAACATGTATAAAATTTACTATCTAATGATATTACAACCCTATTTCATATCATATTTAAAATTGGGACATTTTGAGGTTTTTGGTTATGGTTTTATTTTATTATTAATTAATATTTTTGAGGTTTCCAAAAGTGCTCGTCACCTAAATTATAAAAGGGAACCTAATACATAACCTATTAACTTCACATTGAGCCTTAAATTATTTAAATCTTATAATATTTTCCTATATAAACATATATAGCTACATTCTAGAGGTTTTTTTATTTTTCAAAGACCAACTCTAGTGCTCTAGGAGGAGATTTAGAGGAAGCACGTTAAGGAAGAGTTAATCTCATCGATTGATTCATTCAAACTTATTTTTCTTCTAATTCCTCTTAAATAAACATTTAATTATAAAGTATTAACATAAGTATCACTCATATAATTATATGTTATTATTTTTATGAAACAACCATATTCCACCTTTTATCCATCATACGAAAAATGAAATCACCAAGCGTGTATATGTACACCGTACTGGCTCCACACCGTGGTGTGATCTTTTTTCATAACCACAACACATGGATGGGTATAATAATGTAAATAATAATTATATATTATTATTATAACATGAAATTTATTCTTAAATATTATATAATATTCAATTCAATACCATTAAACAATTATGGAAATTATACCATCGTTGTGTGCACGTACGACCTACCGTCTCCAAAATGCGATGTGATTAGTTTTAAGTGATCTCTATTATATCATGATTATATAAATGTATATAATGAAAAAATATGATATATATTATGTTAATATCATTTTTTAATGATATAACTATGACCTTTGAAGGATAAACACAACTTATCTGATAAAACAAACATGAGAAAATGAAGCAGTTAATACCTGAATAACAAGTAATAATGAAATATTACTAACAAATAAATGATAATATTATCATTTATGTTATCATAAATATTACTATGATTCTTGAATAAGTGAAAAAATTATTTAAATCATTATACAAGAGGTTCAATTACATTCGAAAGATATCAGACCTAAGGTAAGGGATAATTTTTCAATCTCATTATTATCCAAGAATATTTATTCGTAAGTTTTTAATGAGGTATATTTACCATCCACATACATATTACCTAAATATGAAATAATATATATATTATTATAATGTTTTTTAAAGTGAATTTTACCCAATGGTAAATTTTTACTAATCTTTATGAAAGTAACATCTTGTCATTATTCTATATGATGTGCATTTTGACATTTCTGAAAAAAGTATGAGGATAATTTTTTTTAACTTATACATCATGAATGGATTTTTACATCTTTATTAAACCTTATTTTCCATGACAATTACTCTCTGGAATTTAATGTCTATTTTGAAATTAATTCTTTTCTTTTTTAATTGTGTGAAATTTTGAGAAAGGAAATCTTTTTTGAAGAAGAAAGGATATTTTCCTCAAGAATTAATATCATGTGTTTTATGAAAACTATTTTGCATCTATGATGACATTATTTAATAGAGTTCTATTTCTATCCCTATTATTACTATATTTATATTGTGATTATTTCTGAATGCTATTTATGAAATCCATTTGTTTTATATGAATTAGGATTGAATGATGTTAAAAAACCCAATTTTATTCCTTTAGTTATATTATGATGGATTATTTATTTTTTTGTTGAACATGTAAGAATGATTTCATTTTTAAATGGGTGGTACCTATATATCAACCCAATATATTGGGTAATGATTTATTTCTCATCAAAAAAATGGATATAAGGGGAAATTATCTCGGTTCAGTAATACTTGGTTGGAATGAGGATTGAACTCGGTTTAGTAATGGGATTTGTCTACTATGATGGTCTTAGAAATTATCCTTGAACAATATAAAATTGTTATTTTTTCATCTATGTATGCCAAAAAACATCAAGTCTTATATTATGAATTTTGGGATTATGTTCATTGATTCTTTAGAACATTCATGATTTATTTCATGTCATGATATCACGATCTTTCATATATAGTATAATATTTTCAAATGTTATGCTCTTTTGTCTTCTGATTATGATATGATTGATATTTACCTTGTTTAACCTTACTGGGAAAATGAGATCACCCTTTTATATGTTTCTTATTCCTAGATCTTGAAGAAAGGTATTATGTGAGATATGTCAAAAAGTGGTTTAGTTATGGAAAAATAAGTTGGAGACAATGAAGATTCTAATTGAATAAGTTGTCTATGTTTCTCAATTTCTAAAGACACAATACCTATATGGTCCTTTCATGGATTTGTTATATTTTTTAATGAATAGTCTTTAACTTTTATGTAATGTCAATGTACGTAATGTATGGGTAATTATAATTAATTTACCTTCCAACACATCATTAGGAACTTGAACCTCAGCAGTTCTGACTGTAAAATCTTGGCCTCACTCCCTTGGCCTTCTTCAGTGAAAATTTAAACGATGCATAATAAATTTTTTTCGTAATGTCCAACATATTTTCAATTGTATCACTGAACAATGGTATCTTCTTTCTTTACATTTCAATCAAGGGCTTGGTGGCCTCTTTATCCCATATTATAACAAACACCCATACCCTTTAATAAGTACCAGGGTGTTTATTCCCATAATTATCACAAAATGGAAAATAAACTCTTCCCCCTTACCCTTTTCCTTATTAACTTTTACAGATAGTTCAATATCCATATTTTTCTCTTACATTACTTTGATTTCATATGACTTAGAAAATTAATTTTCTATCTTTATTGGATATGAGACTATTTATTTCTATGATGAGAATTTTTTGGAGACCAGTGAAATTTGGAGGAATGATTCTAAAGCATCAAAGATTGATAAATATTTCTCCTTTTATTACATATGTAGTCCATTACATTCATTAATAATGTTGTAATGTTTTCTTCATACTTGGAAATGTTTTCATCATCTTTCTATCATAGACTCATGAATTGCCTCTCCATATCTTCTCTATATTCATGAGGAAAATATTTTTAATGTTAATTTCTTTAAAATCCCTCCATTCCATATTTTTTATTCCTTACCCAACTTTTTTATTTTAAATTAATGAACAAGATTGTTCTGTATCACCCAATAGATGATAAAAATTCATGACATCCTTCTCCCTTTTGTTACATCCCAATGTGAGAAATATCATCTCTATAGAACTTATCAACTTATCTGATACAAATGAGTTTGTAGTCCCATTAAATGATGAAGGTTGTTGTTTAAAAAATCAATCCAACATTTCTCCTCCAAATTGTGGATCCTGATGCTCCATATGTGTTTGGATATTGTTTATATCCTTAGTCAACTGTCCAAGTATAGTTATAAGTACCCCAGAACCAATTTCATCTCCAATAATGGAAACATTATTTTTCATAGGAGGTAAAATCACTACATGGATTACATGTGTTGATACGGTTTCTATACCTTCCACCAAGATCCATTTTTAAATAATGGCATACACTAGATTAATTTATGAATCATAATTTATAATCTCTAACTACCTAAATATATAATGAAAATTAAAATTCAATTGCTAGTTATTCTCATAATCATAATAATTTTTTTGTTGGGAACATATTTACTTTCAAATCCATTATAATGGTTTGTAATAAAAATTTGACTTATCCTAAGTATATCCTCTAGGATTCTAAAACTAAGTATTCAGTACGTCTTGTTGTCATTTACCATGTTACCCTGAGTCAAGACTGGGATACCATGTCCGAGTTAATTCCCCTAGGTACATCTATTCCAGAACCACGTCTACTTGTATTAACCATATAAGGATGTATTTTTAGAAGATCCACATAATATATACCTTAACAAAATTCTAGGATTTTCTTCTATTATTATGGTCAATTTAAATCTTATAGTTATGTTCCTTAATCTAAGTTTTCTAAATCTAGTTTCAAAGGTTTCAACGAAACGTTCTTTAATACCAACTATAGATACCCCGACCCCCATTACCCGGAGCCAGTTCCTTCATTAATTTTTCATAATAATCATGGAATTCATGTACCTAAAGACTGACTAGTTTCATAGGTTTATAATACCAGAAAAAATATAATTTTTACATTGCATATTTAAATTTAAATACAATATATAAATTCCATTGAAAATATACATAACTCCTAGATTAACCCTACAAGTCATTTATAATATTTATCATCTCATCCCAGGGGAAAATAAAACATAATAACAAGGTGATATTAGATTCTCAGTATGGTTAAGTAATACATTAGAAGTAAAAATAATAAGGCATCATGAATAATAAATATTACATATACCATTAAAACATTATATTGATCATAAAATGAAAGGAATAAAATATGATTAAATAATGGAACAAGAAAACATAACCATGGATATTATTATAGTAGAATAATAAAATTTAATATCAATTAATATTTTCATAATGACTGAATTCATAATTCCCGACATCCTAAACATATTATCAATCCTTTGGCCAAGACCCCATATATAATGGCTAAAAACATACTCTAGTTTTTATCATGAGACCTACCGATGAATCGATGGGATATATCATCCCACATCAATCACTTAATAAGTCTTATTCATTACTCATATTAATGGTAACAAATTTAAACAACATATAAAAATGAAATGTAAATAACTATCCCCAATCTATAATCAAAATCTACAAACGTTTTGAGTAGTATGAAGAATGGTATCAAAATTGCACTTTCATAACCAAACTGATCATAAACTATTTAATATAATATTTTGGATGAAAAAAATAATATATAAACCTAAATAAACAATAATATTCATTAAATTTTTTTAATATATGAAAATATTCAAATAAAATTACTAAGAATTGTTGAGAAAAATACCTTTTTTTACTTTGAAAAGAAGAGTTCTTTTGGAAAAATAATTTTTATTCATCATGATTTTATTTATAAAACTAAAAATGAATTCATTTAGTTTTTCATGAAAAAACTAGTGATTTAAGAAAATAATGTATTCTTATGAAATATTATGGATGGTTCTTGAAAGTGGGTATGAAATCGAGAGATTCCCTTTAATCGACCGTGCTTATCGGGAATAAATGAGAAGGGATCCTTAAAAATCATTTAGTCTTTAATAATAAAATTATAAACTGATTTGGATATATTATTTCTAAAATAAATATATAATTTTGAATAATCATTTAAAAATATTGAATAATTACATTTCTGTATAGAGGAAGAAAGCATAACCCGAATGAAAATGGAGGTTTGGGAATAAAAACTCTTCCTTATGTACAAATGTGTTTTGTACTTTTCCATAATGTCATGGATAATCAATATAATGCAATAATTAACTAATTTATAACCTTTTATACCTGTATTATATTTATAATAATTTTATTAAGTTCAATTATGACCATTTTTATGAGTTATAACATACAATTTTATCGCCTTAGAGGATTCATTTCCTTGGTTTTCATAATTGATATACTTGTTTATGAGTATGGATGTTCATGTGGAATGTGGATAATTATACATAATTGAATTTATATAATATTAATGAAAATAATGAAGATTGACTTTTTATATAATTCTTTTGGTTTCATGTAATGAGGATGATTCGTTAGATACAACTTTAGTGAAAATCATTGAGATTATTTTTGGGGTATTTTGATCATCTTGAACTAGTTCTATTTTATGAATTAATATTATTTATATATAGTGGTTATTGAAATTTTAATAGGTTTTAATAAATATATTATAGTTTTTTAACCATAAAAATGGTATTATTTCAAGCATTTATGGGGAATTCAAAAAAATAAAATCTGGTGTAGAATAATGTTGCATATCGGCACCTCACAGATGAGGATTTCATTTTTAAAATAAAAGACATCGAGAAATGATTTTGATGATGGATTATTAAATTATCATAATAAAATTATAGTATATTTAAGTTAATGGATTTATTATGTTATTTTTATTGAGTTTGTGTGGAGAGGATAAGAAAAGAAAAAAGAAAATGAAAAGAAATTAAATGAAAAAGAAAGAGGATTTACCTATAGAATTCTCCTCTTTGAGAGCCCCCTTTAGGAACCTTGGTTTGGTATTTTATTGTATCCAGAAACAAAAGTAAGTGGGGGTGATACTTGGGAAGGGTATTTGCGTATAATTTTGGAAATATTCAAGGCTTATAGGTGTTATTAGAAGTGGTGGTGATGGGTGGTATTTATAGCGGACCAGAGGGGTGTTTTTTAAATATTTTATTAATTTGTTTATTATTTTTCCTCATGACTATGAATATATTTAGAATTTTCATAAAAAATATTAAAATAATTTATTTTTTCTTGATATTATGGGTCTTATATCCATGATCACCCAAGGAATAGTGTATTTATATTAAAATATTTTTATATTGTAAATTATTATATTTTTATATTCACAAAATATTCATGTAATTTAGAAAAATCCAAAAACTTCTCCATAACAATTTTTGATACATAGAATTAAAAAATGAACTCAATTTTATGAAAATAATTTTCTAAATAAGATAAATTGAAATTTCAATTAAAATCATCATTTACTAAAAAAATAATGATATTAAATTTATAGAAAATTTATAACCCTCTGAAAGATTAACTAAGGTCTCGTAAAATATTCCTAAAATCAAAAGATAATAAAATGTTAATTTGGGAATAAATTTTATGAATAATTTTTTTTAAATTATATTATTAACTATATAATTTTAACTAACTATTTAAAACTTACAAAAATACCAAAACTTAATTAATAATTTTTAAAATATTCATTTACTTATATTATGATATAATTATATGATACATTAATTTATAAGGTTCCTAAATTTCCATTATTTTTATGGATGTGGTTACGATACATTTCACCGGTTTAATATTCATAAGGGGAATATTAATATTCTTATGGTTGAGTTACAATTTCATCGGTATAGCTTCCTTAACATCTCGAAATAACACTTATTTTATCCATTAATTTTTTTATTATGTTATATAAGTGAATTTTTGGCATCTATACTACATGAAATAATCATAGGAAGGGAATTATCAATGATAAAATTTGGGGTCATTACAATGATATAAAATTGAAAGTAGATATTTGGACTTCAAATTTTGGATAGCTTTGAATTCAAGAGTCATGAGCTCTAAAACAAATTAGTGTCCTAGAGAATGGATAACTGAAAACTCAAGAGGGTGTGAATTGTTGTCCTAAAATTTTATTTACTCTAAAACCTCCCACATCATGTTATATGAGTTCCAATATTTTTCTTTAATAAAAAAATATATTGGAAATATAAAATATTAGAGGAAAGATATTGAACATAAGGGATATACAATGGTTCGAGGAATATAAATCCCCTTGTCTACTCAAAAACACATTACTCCATTATTTTGATGATTTTCACTATCACTTCCCTATTTTTGAGTGCCCTTAGCTGAGAACAACTTGTTGTTACTTGTTAAAAAGGTATAAGAGATTTCAACCAAAATCTACCTTTACAAGACCTATCCATAGTCTTAACACACTCCCTTGGAATGACTATAGATAAAAAAGAGATGAACAAAATTTAAGAATTGTTACAACACATAATTGAATGTAGAAAACAATATAATATAATGATACCTATTGAGTAGATGATGATCTATAAATCACATCTCTATAAGAAATTCAATTGAAACTAATATACATGTAAGCACATCATGTGAGTGTTGTATAATATTTTTTTTAAAATGTTTTCTTCATTATAGTTATCAGAATATTCATATTTATGTTCAAATATCAACCTCTATATCTTCATGTAGTAAGTAAATCTAAGTCTATATATCTCTTTTTTGATTTTGAACATATGCATAGTATATAATCACGATGATCGAGTGAATAAAATTTTGAAAATATTATGTGACATTATCTTAATGGCATATATCCATTCCATCCAAATATGAAATAAACTTTTTCAAGGGAAATTTCAATGACCTTATTCTTCAAATCATCCAATTCATCGAAATATAGTGATTTCTAAAATTTTATGTTTCCTTGATTGGAAAACTCTTTTTCTGATACTCTTAATGGAATGAAATGAAATATCGAGATATTTTGATGGCATTATGAATTAAATCATGAAAATATGTATATCATATCATTATTCATAATAAAAAAGGTGATAGTGCTATTATAATAAAATATTTTTTGGAGGCTTTATAATACAAAATAAATATTTAAATTCTATGGTGATTAAGATAAACTAATTTTATATTGGTGTAGAATAATTCTTCTGTATAAGAGAATAATTTTACATAAGTGTAATAATTACCATAAAAAACATCTACTAGTCCTCACAGTATAATAATTTTAGAACATCCTTTCTGTAAGATAATGTCTTTTTCAATTGAAATATCTAGCTTTGAACATGTTTTAGCTAATCTATTATATTCGTTAGAAAATATCTTATATAGTAAGATATGTTTTCAAAACACAATTTTCTAAAACTAAAAAATTGGAATAAAAATATCAAAAATAGATTCCCATAGGATAAAATACATTGCCATATATTTGAATGTTTTACTCATTGTAATCTAATTATATATATTATGACTAGAATACAATCCATTGAAACAAATAGATCATATCTTACAATTTTTTTTAAACATGTAAGATAAAGTCATTAGAAACAAATATGGAATTTTTTAATCGTCAAAAGAATTAAAAATGAGATATATTGGAACAAAATAACTCTATAAAAAATAGGTCTATAGATGATTATTTTTTATGGAATAAATATAATTTCTTGGGTTTTATATGATGGAAGTACCTTGGAGACATTTATTGGGTTTTTAAAGATGCTTGATGTATATATAACTATTTTTTATAATGTTTGTTTTAGTAAGAATTCTATTAAAGGAATAATTATTTTATATTTTTTGGAAATAATATTGAAGTTATTTATAACCTTTATGGTTAATATGATCATTGATATTAAGTTAACATTATTCAATTAGGATTATCTAATTTTGTAAAAAAAAGTTTTATTGAAAACCATAGGGGTTAAAAAGTGATTATATGAGTAATGTTATTTTTGAGAATGTTAATCAATTTTTTAGAACATTATAGTAATCATATTAATATAGTTTTAGGAAAAAGACTTCCTGAATATTAGGTGATAAACTATCTCATCTTTTAAGATCACATGGCTTGAACCCACAACCTAGTTGTGAAAATGGTGAAATTCATAATAATGGCCTATGTGTTATCCTTGATATTATGTCATTGATTTTTACATTATTGGTTTGATGGTTTAAATATTATATTTATTTTTTGAACATATTATAGGATCAATTTTTTTTTTATTTTGAGGTTATTAATGATATTCTAGGAGGTGTTTTATTGGGTTAAGCTATTTATATATAACCATTATGATTAACATTAAATATTAGTTAGAAATAATGAATATATTTTTTTTGGGATGTTTGTTAAATGGAATGAAATCACCTTTTAGGTGAAAAATTCTTTTAATTTTGAGAATGTTGAGGTGAATTGGGATTTTTTATTTTTGGAATAATATTTGTTAAACCTTTAGTGGCAATATTGAATTGAAATGTATTATTTCTTCACATGAAGGATTATAAAATTTCATTATCATCTTAACTTGTTGTAACCATTTTAGTTTTTGATAATATTTAAATTCAATATTAATAGATTATTATTCTATTATGGATCTTATGATATTTTAAAAGTGAATTATAGTTCTTTAGGCATGAAAAATTTTATATTGGATATTTTTTCCTTGTAGTATGATATAATGTGGAAATTGATCGATGCACAACCAAAGGATGAAATTATTCTTATGAAATATTTTGATATAAAGTAAGTATATTTCCTTATATTCTTGGTCTTGATTCTAAAGGAATTATTCAAATCTTGTAAAAGAATATGGAAACAAAAAAATTTATCTTATTACAATCATTTCTAATGAATTTATGTCCTTTTCATATGTCATAAATTTATATATTTATGGTTGATAAAATTATACTAACCACGTTTTTTATAATCCCAAACTAGTTATTGGTAATTTTTTCTCCTCCATATTCATATTTTAAATCCTCATTGATGTTATACTATTTAGAAACATAAATAAGTTATGACCAAAATATTTCACTTACCCTCTATTTAATAGGATGTTTTATTAACACCTTTATAATGAGGGTTTTCTATAAATGGATTTTCCAATGTCAAACACTTGATTTTTGAGAAGAAGTTATCATTGTGTGAAATTTTTTTAATGTGGGGAGAATGTAACACCCTAATATTATAAAATAAAAACATTACTTTTGATAGTGTATGAAACACACAACACCTAGCCTAAAAGAACGATGCAATATTATCATTTAAATATGACCATTATAACCTACACATTAAATTGGCAGGTATGAATAGTATTAATAGATATATGAAATTTATATAAAGTTAATACATAAAAAATGTACTCATTAATTATTAGTAAATGATCAGTAATTTTTTTAATAAATTCATTTTATTCTTCACAAATACAATTTCTTAAAAAATGGTTCTTATTTATTTTTTTGAATAAATATTATAAATAATTTCTTAAAATATCTGAAATTTTATTAAAAAAAATAAATTTTTAAATATTCATATTAAAATGTGAATATTGTGAAATTTTGATATTATTATAAAATGTATTATTTTTTAGTGAATAATGAAAATTACAAATTTTCAAGTACTTTCATTTCATTTCATTAAACAAAGTAATCTAAATGTAACATTATATTTTTTACTTCATATTAATATCAAATACTAAAAATTTTATTTATAATAATTTAATTATTATATTTTAAGAATCAATTATCATGACTTTGGTATAAGTATATTTTTATGCTAAAAAACACAGTTTTCTGAAAACTGTTTTTAAAGTACATAATGTTTTTCAATTTTGATTAATTAAAACATACAATATATAATGAAAATTTAAAGAAAATTTAATTTAATTTTATATATTATATATCTATTTATATAAACTTAAATTTTTATTATAATGATTTATAGTCATATAATTAATATAATATCGTCTGTTTCTTGAAAAATACATTTCTGCAAAAAATATTTTTCATCTCGTTTTGCTGGGTTAATCACAAAAATTTATTTTTCCAATTATGTGAATTGAATATAGAAAAATGGATTATATATTTTAAAATATAAGAACCAAATTTGGTAAATATTCCAATTTATTTTTATTCATTAGAAATAGTATTCATAGAAAGTTTTTTGATTGTGGTTAAGGTAAAATGGGTTAATTAAGGGTTAAAATGATGTAATAAAGACTAAAATGTATCCATAACACATTCATTAATTTTATTCATTGAGTAAGATTCATCCATAGTAATCCAAAATTATAATATATGACCTTTTTCCATATTTACATGATTGACACCCTTATAATACTTTATGTAAAAAAAAAATCCAAAAATGCCACTTTCTTGATTTTAATAACTATAATATTTTTGGTAGGGATAAAAATAACCTAAATTCAGTTTTAAATATTCATTTGAAAGATAAATTCTTTTTATCATTCTAATTTTTTTTTCTAATTTTATTAATGAAATAATTACCTTAAATTCATACACAATGTTGATAGAGTAATTATTTAATTAATAAGAAAATAAAACAAATGGTTTTCAAAATATTAAAAGCTATGTAATTTGAATAAATTAGTATGATATAAATTTTTTTATATAATTATAAAATTTTAGGGTAGTTTTAAAGGTATATTTTATTCTTATATATTTTTCATGATGTTTATAAATCCAAATTAAATGAATATTATCAAAATTGACATTAATGATATTTTATAAAAAAAATAATGTTATATTAAATGACTTAAAATTACAAAAGGATATATTTTCTAAACGTGAATTATAAATTGATGATAATATATACCATGTTCATGTTATGAATAAATTTTTACATTTATTAAATCTTTATTGACCCCAAAAGAGTAAAAACCTTAATACCATGATAATTATCAAAAGGTTTTAACACGGGTTAAAACAAAAAGATTATATTGAAATCATCACATTAAATTGTACAATTTATATTTTAAGAAATTAAATAAACTAAAAATTATATTATATTCTAATTTTATCAATTTAGAAATATTTTTACATGATAATTAATTAAAATTAATTTAATACTTTTTTAAATTCCAAAAGTGCCCCTCTATCACTTATAAAATCCCACATCTTCTCTTATCTTCATAACACATAATTAACCATTTGGTCAACATAATAATATATAAAAATCCTTAATTAAATACAATAACACATGCTATAGTCCTTGGATTGATTATAAAACCGTTATTGTAAAGATTTAGTTATAAACCTTATGAAGTTGTTAGAAGAAGTAGAATATTTCTTAACAAAGAGTTTTCATTTTATATCCTTTTTGAACTTATTAAAATATCGTAAATCCATTATAAAATAATAATAAAATAATATAAAATGTTATTCAATGTTATTATATTAATATAAAAACATATATCTATCTCATTTACCTTCAATTCAGAAACGTAACCACCGTTCGTGCATACGACATACTACCACCTCATGGACCACGATAATTTGTTTCCCAAAACATATTCATATGATTTGATTTAATGATTGATTTAATGTATATATATGATAATAATCAAATACTATTTATTTTAAAATTTTAATATATCATTAAAATTATTACATTTACATTTAAAGAAAAATAATAACCTCATTCATGTGTATATGTGAACTACCACCTCCTTGAAGAAATGTGGTTCATTTTTCATCACCAAATTACATGGATGATATATATTAGTTTATTTAGACAAATAACATGTTTTATTATTATATGTATATAGTTTTATTAGTTAAAATAATACATACCTATTTTCCATAATGGTTGTTGACAAATGGAAAAGTTACTCGGGTGTACGTACGACCTATCATCTCCATGATTGTAACATAGTTCATTTTTAATAACAATATTTAATTATTTGATTATAAAGTAGAATAAATTATTAAAAATAAAAAATATTTCATCATTATTATTTTTGGGATGATGAAATAACTAATTATTTTACCATATTCAAATTGTCAAAGTCATTTTAGACATATGAACCGAATATTATCAAATCATTTGGCGTGAAATTAATACAATACGTAATTAAATATAATAGGGTTGTAAAAAATATATAATGGATAATAAACATGAATTTTTTTTCTAAGAATATAAATAATTAACAGATGTCCATTATATATGAAGATAAATAATACTTGGGAGTATTCAAACCTAAGGTAAAGAAAATTTTCTCAATTTGGTTTCTTTTTATTATATTTTAATGTTATAATTTTAAACTACACTAAATGGTGTATATAATAACATTTTTATAGGTTCTATAACAAATCCTTCATACTTTATTGTATTTAATTTTGAAATTAAAATTATTTCAACCGAAGGTATTTTACTGGAATGTTACTATGTGTAAGAGGTTTCATATATCAATTTATTTTTAGGGATATATCACTTTATAGTTGTCTTTTGATATTTTAAGATTATTTTTGTAATGGATTTTTATTATTTTATAATTTATTAACACTTATTTTTTGTGGATTAAATTTTGATACACATAACTAATTCATTGATTAATTATCACTTCAATGTTTTGATATTTGGAAGAGACTTAGAATCAATTTCCACTCTATTGTGGCATATTTGGTATTGTGAACTCTTTAATTTTATGTGGTGTATTTAATTCCTCTATTATATGCTATATCATGAATATATTTATATTCATTGAATTAAATTCTTAATTTATATTTATTTCCTTTATGGGGTTTATGATTCAAAAGCTACCATTGTGTGAAGGGTTTAATTCACAATCTGATAATTATTCAGGATTATTTATGTTTAAGTCTCATATATGGAAATTATTTGATCTTTCTATCTTAAACCCAAAATATTTTCTTATACTATTTTAATTTAATGAAATTATTTGTTTTCCTTTAATTTTCCACACTTTATGTACTCAAGATACCAAAATCATGTTTTTAGGGGAAACCATGTTTTTTCTACTAGGTCGGGAATATTATCCATCTATGATGATATTTTCCTAAAATTTATTTTATAAATTTTTATTATTATTATACAATTTTTTATTAAATAAAATTTTATTTAGTTTTGAATTATTTAAATATTTTTTAAATTGATGATTATTATAGTTTTCCAAACAAGGTACTTTGAGAATTTTCCCTAAAAAATTTGGAGGAATAATTGTTTTAACGTACCCAACATGAACATAATTTCCTGTCTTCATGACCAATAAATTATTTGATACCACTATTACAATTTTCAATTCTTCTTTTCAAAAAAAAATGTTTTTCATAATGTTTTGTAAGTATTTAGTTTTTAAAAGTAATTTTCAAAGTGAAAAGGGAATTTTACAGAAGTATAATTTTATTTATATTCTTATGGTATTTATATTCATCAATAGTAATGAACCTTTATTTTAGTTATATTATCCTAGGGAAATTTTGTACTGATACAACCCATTTTCTTTCGATTTATGGTTTATGATCAATTTGACTAGGGAAATATTTTGAATTTCTATGCTAGTATTTCAATAATAATGTTGATGTTGATTATGTATTGAATTATTATTTTACCCTTTTATATGATGAATTCATTGGACTTAGTATGTAATGGGTAAGGCCTACTATAGCCCCTTAATGAATTAGTAGGTATCATGAGAAAAACTAGATTGGTTATTTGGTTGAGGTGTTACTTATTTATGTATGATATTGTGGAGTGAGGCCTCAACATGATGTTTATGATATCTAACATTATTCATTCAATTATAATGAGATTATTTATAGATGTTCATGTGATAATTAGATTAGTAATGGTATCCATGGATAAGCTTCATGACCATATAATTATTTATATTGAATAATTTGGTCTTTATTTACTCATTCCATATTATTATTCATTCTAAATATTATTGACTAATTAGAAATTTCTATAATTATTTCTATTTCAATATTTTTTATGAGTTATTTACTTATGATAGATTCCAATATATGTAACCCTAATAGAGAATCTAATATCACCCTTAATTTTTTTCATTTCCCTATGATATAAAGAATGAATCATTAAATGAGTTCAATTATGTAAAATATATATCTTCAAAATGTGGTAATTTATATCTTATAATATAATGTGAGACTCAAGTATGTATCTAGTTTATCAAGAGTATTAAAAAAATTCAGTCCTTCAAGATGTGATCCCTTGTATCTTATGCCAATGTCATAATGTAACCATGAACTCCGTACTACCAGAGTTTGGGTCTTTACAGACAACCACATTGACATATTGAGGTTGTGTCTTCAAAAATATTAATTGATATGTAACTTTGGTAAAAAAAATATTTTTTAAAAATTATATATAGAAGGTATCATACTTATACCTTTTAACATACCATGTATCACACTTTTTCCCCAGTAATAATTCACCAATCTATATATACCTTCTATCATTAAAACATTCATCCTAGTGAACATCATCAAATAAAAATAGTATAGTATTTTATTTATTATTATAAATAATTCTATAGTATTTATTTCCTTTTAGGCCCTGAAGGATTACTTTTAATTCTGTGAAATGATACTCCTTTGGTATACTTTGATAGATTCTATAAAAAACAATATCATAGACAAAATTTCGTTTCGAATGATTCAAATGGATTAAATTTATACTATTATTCTAGAAATCATTATAATATAATTACCGTCCATTTTAGTCCTTTTAGGGTTGGGATAAAACTGAATTTTTTAAATAATATGACTCTACCTACTTCATTCTATACTTCATCAAAAAATTCCTAGAATTGTTTCCCAGAGAAAGAAATATATGATTATTATCTTTTAAAATTTTAAATGCAAAAATGTACATCATTTCCCAAAGAAATAATATTTTAAACATCTTAATAATTTTAATGTAAAATTCCTCACAAACTCATTTTTAAATTCTAGAAAATATAATATCATCATCATAAATGATAAAAATGGAATAAATATCCTTTCATTATGTGATGTCACGATTATTTCCCAATCTCCCTTTTCTAAAACCTAATGACTAGAATCATAATTAAAAATATGAAAATAGTTATCTTATATATTTTTTTAAGTTATAATTTTTTTTATACCCAAATATTTTTTTTCATAATATCAATGAAACAATTCCTATCGGTTTCTCAATGTACACTACCCTCACCATATTTACCATTGGGGAAGGATGACTTGAATTATATCCAAAAAATATTATATCATTTATGAGCAGTGATAGAAAGAAATTTCTCTACAATTTCATGCCTAAAAAATAGTGAAAATATATCATTTATTTCAATTGCATGATCCTAATAATACCCTTTATATAAAAAACTTCTTTATTATTTATAACTCACCCTTCTTATTCAAGTTATTATAAAACAAACACTTTTCTATAATAACATTATTTTTTATTATATTTGGAAATAACTCCATAATTTTTTTATTCTCATTATAATCCAATTCTCAATTAATGGAACTAATACACTCTTCATGCTTTAATTTTTCATTAACACTCCTCCATTTTACTTGTGAAATTATTAATGCATGTGATGAAGTCCTAAAATATCACCTTGTCTAAAATAATTTCCCTTGATCATTAATGATTTCATGGACATCCACATACTTTTTTTACCTTTATACATTGAATGTATTTATTTTTCATCATAATATAATGTCTAATAATCTTCTTCTTCCTTAACATCACTCGAATCCACCATATTTAAAACAATTTATTCGTAGATCCCAACTAAATGTTTATCTAATATATCAAATTTAGAAGAAGATAATTATTATTCGCACTCATAATATGAGTGATCAAACAATTTCAAAATTATTATAATTATAAACCGCTTCACATTCTTCATTGTAGTAGTGATATACTCTATATGAATGGAAATTCCTTCAACTCCTCATTTCTTAAACATAGTTATATTGTTGTTTTTCACCTTAATGATACAAGGACTACTAAACAACCAAAAATACATCTAGTTATGGTTTTAAATATATTAAATCTCATTAGAAGTCATATAAAAGTTTTCATGATATATGTAATTACATTGAATGTGTATCAATACCCCAATATATTGCATTGAAAATAATTGATAAGTACCAAATTACACTAACATGGTTTGATCTATTTTAATATAAATATAATTCTTAATCTTAGATACAACATTTTTTGAAAATATAGGGTACATTGTAATCATTATGAATAACATGATTATATAAGAACACGTTAAAGTATTCACTTTTATATTCAGACTCATTGTCTTTATGGATCCTCTTCAATAAAGAACCATATTCTATTTCAACACTTCTCTTGAAAGTATTTAATAGTGTTAATTCTTCAAATTCATACATCATGAACATGATGCATGTGATCTAGTAAAATAAACCAATAAACTAGGTTTAACATTTATTGATTTCTTCTTCATCGGTCCAGATTTATGATAATGGACATGTTCTAAAGGATGATTTTATTGAATCTCCACCCCTCAATCTAAATAATTAAAAAATATTTCACTTTTTAAATTATTGAGACTTACTATTTTAATTATATTATTATAAGTGACATATCAAGAACATTGTATCCTCAAATGAACTTATTCAGGACCTTTTAAAAAATGTGGCCATGTTTTCTATTCCATAACTCATTCCATTCCTTTATTCTCAAATAACATGAGGTTTTAGTGCCTCCTACATGGAACAAGTTACCTCTCATATACTGTTCTAGATTCATAACACAAAATTATTTCAATATCTACACCAAATATTAATCCTTATAAAAAACCACTTCATTTAATTTATAACATAGTTATGAAATACAGAACCGGGTATGTTTCATGAAATTAATGAAGTAAGTAACTTATGATTTTATCTTATTATATATAGTATCTTTTTAGGTAACTAATTTGGTTTTAATTTATCTATTTTATTATAATATAACTACTCATTCATAATACATATCAAATCATGGGAGTATAATCTTATCACCCATCATATGTGATGAAAAACCACTATAGAGTATACATAGATAGTTATTTTGTGATCCCTTTAATTAAACATGCACCATAAGTTTGTTCTCCATTAATCTTTCCTTATTCTTATGAAATATTTATGATTTAATCATACTAAATTGAACAATAAAAATATTAAATTATTCTATAGGCAAGTGACCTATCTAATCAAATCATATACAAACTTCATTTAAAACTTCAAGGTAAATCTTCACTTGAAATTTATTATCTTCAGCCTCTCTCTAACCATTTACTCATTGAGTGGTTTCGCTCATTTGAAAATCCTTCCTTCGAAAGATTATATATTTTCTGCATTATTTTATTTATTATTAAATAAATTTTTTCATTACAATATCCAGTGTGATAGTAACAATAGAAAATAAATTGAAATCCTTTAATATACAATTCATGCTATCCAATCTATAACTCCTACTATAATTGACCTTTTGACAGCTAAACTTAATTTATTTTTATAAATTAAAATATTAGGTTGTTTCTAACATATTTCCTTACATATTGTAGATCTTCATCAATACTTTCATCTTTCCATTTATATAATTTTTTTAACAAGTATCAATTATAATATATTTTAGAATTCTATATTTTTTCATTTGATCTAATTGATATCTTCATATTTTAAAATGTTTTAACATTATGTATATTCTACATAACTTTTTTACTTTTGAGTTTCTATATAATTTGATTCATTATGAATAGAATGTTAATCAAATTCTAGGATGTTTTACTAGAATTATCCTTATCCTTTAATCTTTAACCACCTTGTTTCCATGATTTATCAAAATAATACTTTATTTCTCTTCAAATGATCCTAAAAAAAAATAAAACATATTACTAAAAATAAAAAAGTTATTTTTATTTTACTTTTATTTCATCTTTAATATTATCAATCATCTTATTTTCCTGAATTTATGAGTAATTACAACTGTCAAATTCATTCATGAATTTAAATAGTTTTTCTACTTTGTATTTTTAACAACATTCGATATTTTAGGTAAGATTATGAACTTATTATTATCCTTATCATGTTTAGTGATATTTAGGATACCTTAATTATGTAACGACCCGACCCCAGTTACCCAAAATCGATGCATTATTACATAACATTGGAATGATCATAAGGAAATCATGTCTCAAAAGGCCGATCAGTTTAGTATTATTGGAAACAAGATTCATACACAAGTCCAATTTTACAACTTGAAAAGAAATACAACACAAATATATTTAATTAGAAACATGTTAGCCTCCTAGATTATGCCTGCTGGTCACTCATAAATAACATCTTCATATCTTGGGAAAATGAAACATAAGAAAGGGGTGAGCTCAAACGCTTAGTAATTGTAAGTAATACAACAGAAAATGACATAAATATTAAGCAAGGTAAATAATTAAAACCACATGCCTTTACCAATAATTAAGATGAATACTTTTATGGAAAGAATATGAGATGAGTAAATAATGCCATAATAAAACATAATCATGGGTATTCTACTAGTAGAATGACTACATGAACCATCAATATTATTTCCATAATGAGGGAATGTATAATACCGAACATTCTAAAACATTTTGTCAAGGCCTCAGCCAAGACATCTAAAAATGATTAAGGCCTCGGCCAAAACCATAAATCAAATTGGGAAAGGGCCTCGACCAATTCCACATCTAGTTGTCTCATGATACTTAATGATGCATCGAGGAGCTATAACGGGCTGCACCCTTCACTTACTAAGTCCAATACAATCCTCATATGAAATGATTTAAACATATCATAAACATTCGTATTAAAACTAGTATACGAAATGTCAATACTTTAACCATAAATCATGAATGGTATAAAAATAGCACATCCATAGTCAAACATATCACAAAACCTTCAATACAATATGGAAGTTTTGTATCATAATAAATCAAATCCATATAAACTTAAAATCCATCAAAGGATGTTGACATAGATGAAATCAAAACCATTTTTAGAGAAATATCTCTTTCTATTTTGAAATCATTTAAGAGTCACATAATTATATAATAAAACATTTACTTTGAAAATATTCTCATTACATTGTAAGGGAAGATTAGACGAGTTTATAATGGTAGAAAATAGCCGCACCTTCCGTATAAGTTAAAAAAGAAATTCTTACCTTAATTTTGTCGAAAAGGTAAAAAAGGGCCTTGTTTAGAAAACGACGGAAATATTCCTTTATAAAATTCTTATAAAAATTCAAACAAGGGTATAAATGAATTTAACCCATAGTCTGTAAAATTTTATAAATGATTTGAAATACATTTATAAGAAACCTGGATGTGGATGATAAAGAGGTACCAGTAGATAATTACGTATAAACAACCTCAGATAATGAAGAGATTGTGAAATAAACTCTTACCTTGTACTTTTCCTTGGTTGAGGGTAGGTTAACCTCCTGTATAATGGTGAAATAATTGTTAGTAAATAATAAAATAATCATATACAATAATATGATATCATATATGATCTTTTAACATTGATTTGTTAATAATATCTTAGTATTATCATCATTTCAGGTGCTAACAGATTCATTTTTCTTTATATTTTTTTGTTCTGGGAGCCATATTTTTTATAGATGGGATGTATATTATTAATATCCAGAATGATATAATGTCTCTAAAAATTATTTTTAATCATCAAATAAAATTTATTCTTGAATTGATACGATGGGGAATGAATCTCATCGCGTTCGTGGAGACGGTAATCCGTACGTACACACGAGTGACAGTATCATTCTTTTGATATTAAAAAAAATTTATAATTGGATGCTATATAATATATAAAGAATCATTATCATGTTATATTTATTATTTACATGAATTACACATCATTATTATACCCATCCAAATAATAATGTATTGAATAACAATTACACCACGACGTGGAGACAGTAGGTCGTATGTACGAACGTATGGTGACATGTCATTCAAAGGGTGGATAGAATACTGAATATGGTTGTACCATATTTAAAATAACATCACAGTATATATAAGATACCAGAGTTATTATTTTATAATGGAAATAACAAATAAAGAAGAAGTTGAAGATGAAAGGAACTTGAAAGAGGGTGGTGAAACCATTACCTCTTCGTCAGGTTCTTCCTTTTGATTTGATCAAAAGGACTCTTTAGGTTGGATTTATGACTAAAGTAAGGCCTCTAGGATTAAGGGAGGATATTGGATAGGGTATTTGGGCAGATTTTGGCCAAACAAAAAGGCTTTTAAGGTATGAAGAATTGGTTAGAAGTGGTCTCCTTTTATATGGGGGAGGAGGGGCTCTTTAGGAAAAACTTAAAGTATTAATTTATAATAAATTCATATTCGGGTTATAATGGCTCAAAAGTGGATTATTAAAAGTATAATGTGGGGATGGGTCGAAATCATTTCATCCAATATATGTTAGACTGTTTTGGGTCACTATATTAAACTTATCATTTATATTTAACTCTTAGTTAAATAGTTTGACATTTACCATGTCACTTTGTATTTTTATATTATATGGTTAATAAACTTACTATATACTTCCAAGAGACACCCAAGTGGTCCCGTAATGATACAAATATCATTATATAAGTTCTTTGGCTAAACATTATATTTTTAGGTATAGAATATCAATTAATAATATAATATTTGTTTTAAAAACTCTTTTATGTCAATTTTGACACTATGTAATAATTGAATTTTGTTAAAGTCTTAAAAACATTATCAATTCCAACCAAATTCATTTAAGCAATAATAACATGTCATATTAATCAATAAAATTATTGTATGTCATCAAAACTTTCAAAATATATTTATTTTAATATTTATAATACCAATTATTTGATTCTTTCATTAATAAGAAAAATAATGCATCATTATTCTGTCATAAATATATTTAATTATTCAATGTATAAAAATTATAAATAAAATTCGTTCATGTAGGAAATCTTTTTATATTTCTAATGAATATTTATAGTCGAAAATATAACATATATAACCCTACTTAAAATTTTTTTTTCTAAAAGATATATGCTTTTGTCATTTTTGTATTTACTTTAACTTAATTAATATAAATTGTCATTATCACTTACAAGTGGATCCATCGGGTCTCAAAATCGACCCAAAGATGACTATGGTTGGACATGTATAAAAAAATAGGGTTATTACACATTTTAGGATAATTTATTATTATTATAATATTATTTTTTACCCTTATTTACCAGATTTACCCTTTAACCATGGTAAATAATATATTTACCGAAGTAATTATTCAAAATGTCTAAAAATAAAAGTTACGTATTTACCAAATTTAGACCTCCTAATTCTAAATATGGAATCCATTTTACTAAATTCAAAACACAGAAGTGTTAGAAATTAATTTAAAGTTAATTCCCGCTGTCAAAATAAAAAGCGTCTTTTTAAGAAATAATAACTATCAAAAGATAGACACTTTTTTATGTCTGGTTTAAATGTGAAATTCCGTGCAATGAACAAAATTGTATTAAATGGTAAAAATTTATTCTAAATATTCTTTAAAACTACTCAAATTCATAATTTATCACAATTAATTATTTTGATTAAAAAAGTTGTTTTATATTAAAATTTAGTGATTTTCACTATTCATCAAAAATTCAAAGTTTTCAGAAAAATACCAAAAATTTACCCAAAGATAATTTCGATATTAAGAATCCAAAAATGAATTCCATTTTGAATGATAAAATCTATTAAATTTTAAAAATTGGGTATTACTATTCATAACGGCTAGCTTGATTGGTTGTGGTGTGTGTTAGAACTCGAAGTTGCGTACAACACACACTACTATATTATTCAAAGAGAAGCATACCATGGAAGCTTGGGGTGTTACATTCTCCCCTCCATCCTCGAAATTTCTATAATATTATTTCATAAAAAGACTCGAGTGGTTCTTCATCATAAGTTCCTCGGGTTCCCACGTTGCCTCTTCCATCTTATTGTTTCTCCATAGAACTTTTACTGGACGAGTCGTCTGGTTTCTCAGCACTTTTTCTCTTGTATCAAGAATCCTGACGGGCTCCTCTCAATAAGATAGATCGGGTTCCAGTTTTAATTCCCCGTAAGTGAGTACATGCGTTGGGTCAGGCATGTATTTTCTCAACAGTGATACGTGGAACACATCGTGAACTTTCGAGAGACTTGGCGATATTTCCAAATGGTAAGCTATAGCCCCAATTCATTATAGAATTTCAAAAGTTCCTATATATCTAGGACTCAATTTACCTTTCTTACCGAAACGTATAACTCCCTTCCATAGAGATACCTTCATGAAAACATGATCTTCTACCTGAAATTCCAAATCCTTCCTTCGATTATCAGCATAGCTCTTCTACATACTTTGAGTTGCTTTGATGTGGTTTTGGATTACCTTCACCTTTTATATCATTTCTTCAACAAGTTCTGGGCCTACAAGATTTCTTTCACCAACGTCAACCCAATAGGTTGGTGTGCGACATCTCTTTCTGTACAACGCTTCATATGGTGCCATGTGAATACTTGAATGGAAGCAATTGTTATTGGAAAATTCCACTAGAGGTAAATATTGATCCCACATACCCTGAAAGTCAAGTGAGCATGATCTAAACATGTCTTTTAAGGTTTGAATATTCCTTTCTGATTGTCCATCTATTTGAGGGTGGTAGGTAGTGCTCAAACGAATTTCAGTATCCAAGGCCTTCTGAAGACTCTTCCAGAATCTTGAAGTAAAACGGGGATCACGATCAGAAACAATCGATAGGGGTACTCCATGAAGTCTCACAACTTCATTAATATATAGTATTGCTAGATGTTCATGCGGTAGATCTTCTCTTATAGCAAGAAAATGTGCTGACATGGTAAGATGATCAACAATTACCCATATTACATAGTTCTTTCTAGGAGTCTTTGGTAGTCCCCTGATAAAGTCCATCGTAATATTATCCCATTTCCACTCAGGTATGGGAAGAGGTTGCATGACTCCTCCATGTTGTTTCCTTCCTGCTTCCACTTGTTAACAAACCATACATCTTGATACAAAATCAGAAATCTCCCTCTTCATGTTGTCCCACCAAAAATGTTCCTTCAAATCTCTATACATTTTGGTGCTCCCAGGGTTTATAGAGAAATTGTAACTATGATCATCATCCAAAAAATCTCTTTTTAGATCAGGTATATTGGGAACACAAAGTCTCTTCCCAAATTTCAAAATTTCATCTTCATACAAAAAGTCACTCAATCTACCACCATTCACAGATTTAATCTTCTTTTGAAACTCTTCATCATCAGTCTGAGAAATCTTTATCCATTCTAGTAAATATGGTTGGAAACCATTTGAAAAAGTATTGAGGTTTCACCTTCCATGGTGATTCCCATATCCATCTTTACTAGATCCATGTATATAGGATCCTTTTCAACTCTCATCTTGTTTATAACTCCATGATCCTTTCTTCTCAAAGAATCTTCCACCTTATTTTCCATCCCCAGGTGGTAGTGTATCGTACAATCATAATCCTTGAGTAGTTCAAGCCGTATCCTTTTCCTCATGTTGAGTTCTTTCTGTGAGAAAATATACTTCAAACTCTTGTGATCAGTATAAATCTCACATTTTTCACCATAGAGATAGTGTCTCCAAATATTCAATGCAAAGATTACAAAAGCTGACTCAAGATCATGAGTAGGATAGCTTTAATCATGAATTTTCAGCTATCGTGATGCATAGGCAATAACTCTATCATTCTGCATAAGGACAAAATCAAGTCCTTTCTTCGATGCATCACTATAGATAACAAACCCAAAATTTCCCTATGGTAGAGTCAAAATAAGAGCATTGAATAATATTCTCTTCAGTTCTTCAAAACATTCTTCCACTCTTTTGTCCAAACAAATTTAACCCCTTTACGTGTGAGCTTCATTAATGGGTTAGCCAATCGGGAAAAGTTCTGGACGAAACGCCGATAATAACCTACTAAGCCAATAAAACTGCGTACCTCGGTTATACTCATAGGTGCTGGACATTCTTATATTTCTCTTGTATTAGAAGGATCAATAGAGATTCCATCCTTAGAGACAATATGTCCAAGAAAAGAAATCTTCTAAAGCCAGAATTCACACTTGCTAAACTTCCCATATAATTTGTGTCTTCTAAGAGTATTCAAGATAATGCGCAAGTGATTTTCATGATCCTTGTAGATTTTGGAGTATACCAAGATATCATAAATAAACACCACCACAAAATCATCGAGATATTACTTGAAAAATCTATTCATTAGATCCATGAATACAAAGGGTGAATTAGTCAATACAAAAGGCATTACTGTAAACTCGTAATGCCCGTACCTGGTTCGAAATGCTGTCTTCGGAATGTCTTCCTTCTTAACACACAATATATGGTATCCAAGTCGAAGTTTAATCGTTGAAAAGTATTGATCTCCATGTAGTTGATCAAATAAATCATCAATGTAGGGTAAGGGATACTTGTTCTTTATTGTTATAGCATTGATTTCCCTGTAGTCGATACATAACCTCATAGATCCATCTTTCTTCTTAACAAAAAGGACATGGGCTCCCCATAGAGAAACACTAGGGCGAATAAATCCCTTATTAATCAATTCCTCTAGTTGATTCTTCAGTTCAAATAATTCAACAGTGTCCATTCTATAAGGGGTCTTCGATATAGGCCTTGAACCAAGAATTAAATCATTGGAAAACTCAATTTCTCATTCTAGAGGATGTCTGGGGAAGTCTTCCGGAAACACATCAACATATTCTCTCACAATAGGTACATCCTCTATTTAAACATTACTTTCCTCACCCATAGTTATTTCATTCTCTTCCTCCCCGATAATTGAATTTAGTTGAGCTATTGGGGGTGGATCTAGATAAGAATCAGGTGGTGAAGGTTCTGCTCTAAAGATAAGGTGTTCTTTATCATCATTATCAAAAATCATAACCTCCTTCTTATTACAATAAATTTTCACATAATGGTCTGAAAGCCAATCCATACGAAGGATTATATCAAATTTAGTAATGGGTATGACGACGAGATCAGCAGATAAAGAACATTTTTATGCCCTAATGGGAACCGATCCACAGAACTTTATAGCAATGATACTTCCCTCAGGAGTTTTAACTGAAAACTTCCTTGTTAAATCAAATTGGAAATATCTAATTATCTTAGAAAACTGGGAAGATATGAAACAAATCAATGATCCAGAATCAAATAAATAATTTTCTAAACTTGAGGAAACCATTAAATTACATACCACTACGTCTTTCGGGGATTCAACCTCAGCAGTAGTGATTGCATAAGCTTGTCCTTGATCCCTTGGCCTTTTCTGAGGTAAGTTTCCTTAACGCTTAGGAAATTCATTTTCATAATTTCCCATCTCCCTGAAATTGTAGCATTGAAAATTGTTAGCATCTTTCTTTCCATTACAATCAACAACTAGATGGACTTTCTGTCCACACTTGTAGCATACTCCTTTTCCTTTTAGACAGGCACTAGGGTGCTTCCTTCCGAAATTATCACAAGGTGGAAATTCAATTCTTCCCTTCTTCCGTATTTTCTTATTTCCTTTCCCAGAGTGTTCATCAGATCTCTTCTTCTCTTGCTTTGATTTAAATTCATAAGACTTAGATAATTCTTTTTCTGTCTTGATAGCACACGAGACAATATCTCCGTATGACGAGAAGGATTGTGAGACCAATGATAAATGGAGAAAAGGATTTAACCCATCAAAGAAACAATCAATATTACTTCTTGGGTTATGTATATAATCTGCAGCTTACCTTTCTAACCTTGTAAAGTTAGCCTCATACTTTGCGACATTCTCATCCTCCTTTTGTCTCGGACTCAGAAATTGCCTTTCCATATCTACTCGATGGTCACCAGGAAAGTATTTTTAGAAAAACAGATCTTTAAACTACCTCCATTCCATATTTGATACTTCATCATCTTCCTTCGTGTTTTGAATCAATGGCCACCATTGATCAGCATCTCTAGTGAGGCGGTAAATTACCATGATAACTTTTTCTCTTTCACTACTCCCTAAGGCATGAAATATTTTCTCTAAAGAATTTATCCACTGCTCAACTATTAAGGGATTTTTACTCCCATTGAATGCTTGTGGTTTTTTCCTCCTGAAGCTATCTAACATTGATCCTCCATGCTGTGGATCAGGGTGCTCCATACGGGTAAGGTAATTATTCATAACCTAAGTGAGTTGTCCCAGTGTGGTGATTAGCTGATCAACACCAGTTGCATCACCGTCTCCACTATAATTATCTTGAGAAGGAGGGAAATCCCTAAATGGAGTGCATGCATTGATACAGTTTTCATTTCTTCCACTTGGCGCCATTTCTTAACAATGACATATACTAGATTAGTTTATGAATCACAATACATAAATCAAAACTTGTAAAAAACTTAACATAAATTGAACAGTTTATGGATATAATCCATAATCATAACGATGTTTTCTTTGAGGAAGTATATACTCATAAACCCTTCATAATGGTTTGTAAAGAAAATGAGAATTATCCTAAGCATATCCCCCTGGAGTGTCGTAACCAAGAGTGCAGCAAGACCCGTTGTCGTGCACCAGTTCCCGTTCGAGTCTATCTCAGAGTGGTGTTTTTGGGTTTTACCCCAAGGTACATCTGTGCCAGAGCTACCTCTACCTGCTCGTATCCAGATAGGGATGTGTTGCTCAAAAAACTCCCAAAATTTCTACAATACCAAAATTCTAGGAATTTCTTCTATACTAATCCTCAAAGTCCATCTTAGTTCTATGTGCTCTAATCAGATTTTATCTAAATGTAGTTTCCAAGGTTTGTACTAAACTTCCTCTAATACCAACTATAATGCCCGGACTCTAGTTACCCAGAGTCGGTGAATTATTACATAACATTGGCATGATCATAAGGAAATCATGTCTCGAAAGACCGATTAGTTTAGTATTATTGGAAACAAGATTCATACATAAGTTCAATTTTACAACTTGAAAAGAAATACAACACAAATATATTTCATTAGAAGCATCCAAACCTCCTAGATTATTCCTCCTGGTCACTCATAACTAACTTATTCATATCCTGGGAAAATAAAACATAATAAAGGGGTGAGCTCAAATTCTCATTAAGGGTAAGTAATATAGCTGAAAATGACATAAATATTAATCATGGTAAATAATTGAAAACACATGCCTTTACCAATAATAAACATGAATACTTTTATGGAAAGAATATGAGCTGATTAAATAATTCCATAATAAAAAATAATCATGGGTATTCTACTAGTCCAATGACCACATGAACCATCAATATTATTTCCATAATGAGGGAATGTATAATGCCAGACATTCTGAAACATTTTGTTAAGGCCTCGGCCAAGACGTCTAAAAATGATTAAGTCCTCAAACAAAACCATAAATCAAATTGGTAAAGGGCCTTGGACAATTCCATGTCTAGTTGTCTCATGAGACCTAACAATTCATCGAGGAGCTATATCGGGCTCCACCCGTCACTTACTAAGTCCAATACATTCCTCATATGAATAGATTTAAACATATCATAAAAATTCGTATTAAAAATAGCATACGAAATGTCAATAATTTAACCATAAATCATGAATGCTATAAAAATAGCACATCCACAGTAAAAAATATCACAAAACCTTCAATAAAAAATAGAAGTTTTGTATCATAATAAATCAAATCCATATAAACTTAAATCAATCAAAAAATGTTGACATTGATGAAATCAAAACACTTTTTAGAGAAATATCTCTTTTTATTTTGAAATCATTTAAGAGTCACATAATTATAAAATAAAACATTTACTTTTAAAATATTCTGATCAGATTTTAAGGGAATCTTCGATGAGTTTATAATGGTAAAAAATACCTACACTTGCCGTATAAGTTAAAAAAGACATTCTTACCTTAATTTTGTCGAAAAGGTTAAAAAGGACATTGTTTGGAAAATGATGGAAAGATTCCTTTATAAAATTCATATAAAAATTCAAACCAGGGTATAAATTACTTTATCCCATATTCTGTAAAATAGTAAAAATGATTTGAAATACATTTTTAAGAAACATGGATGTGGATGATAAAGAGGTCCCAATAGATAATTACGTATAAACAACCTCGGATGATGAAGAGATTGTAAAATAAACCCTTACCTTGTACTTTTCCTTGGTTGAGGGTAGTTTAACCTCCTGTATAATGGTAAAATAATTGTTAATAAATTATACAAGAATCATTTACATTAATATGATATCATATATGATCTTTTAACATTGATTTGTTAATAATATCTTAGTATTATCATCGTTTCAGGTGTTAACAGATTCATTTTTCTTTATATTTTTTTTGTTATGTGAGCCATATTTTTTATGGATGGGATTTATATTATTCATATCCAGAATTATATCATGTCTCTAAAAATGATTTTTAATCATCAAATAAAATTTAGTCTTGAATGGATACGATGGGGAATGAATCTCATCGCGTTCGTGGAGACAGTAATCCGTACGTAAGCACGAGTGACAATATCATTCTTTTGATATTAAAATAATATATAATTGGATGGTATATAATATATACAGAATCATTATCATGTTATATTTATTATTTACATGAATTACACATCATTATTATACCCATCCAAATAATAATGTATTTAATAACAATTACACCACGACGTGGAGACGGTAGGCCGTACGTACGCACATATGGTGACATGTCATTCAATGGGTGGATAGAATAATGAATATGGTTATACCATATTTATAATAACATCATAGTATATAGAATATACTATATTTATTATTTTATAATGGAAATAACAAATAAATAAGTTGAAGAAGAAATGAACTTGAAAGAGGGTGGTGAAAACATTACCTCTTCTTCGGGTTCTTCCTTTTTATTTGATCAAAAGGGCTCCTTAGGTTGGCTTTCTGACTAAATTAAGGCATCTAGGATAAAGGTAGGATAGTTTAGAGGGTATTTGGGTAGAGTTTGGGTGAACCAAATGTCTTTTAAGGAATTAATAATTTGTTATAAGTGGTGTCCTTTTATAAGGGGGAGGAGGGGCTCTTTTGAAAAAACTTAAAGTATTAATTTATAATAAATTCATATTCGATTTATAATGGCTCCAAAGTGAATTATTCAAAGTCTAAGGTGGGGATAGGTAGAAATAATTTCATCCAACAGATTTTAGTTAGGTTTGGGTCACTATATTAACCTCATTATTTATATTTAACTTTTAGTTAAATAGTTTGACAATTATCATGTCACTTTGTATTTTGATATTTTATGGTTAATAAACTTACTATATACTTCCAAGAGACACCCAAGTGGTCTATTAATGATATAAATATCATTATATAAATCTCTTGGACGAAACATAGATTTTCAGTAATAGAATATCAATTAATAATATAATATTTGTTTTAAAAACTCTTTTATGTCAATTTTGACACTATTTAATAATTGATTTTTTTAAAGTCATAAAAACATTATTAATTCAAAAAAAATTCATTTAAGCAATCCTAAAATGTCATATTAATCAATAAAATTCTTGTATGGCATCAAAATTTTCAAAATATATTTACTTTAATATTTATAATACTAATTATTTGATTCTTTCATTAATAAGAAAAATAATGCATCATTATTCTGTCATAAATATATTTAATTATTCAATGTATAAAAATTATAAATAAAATTCGTTCATGTAGGAAATATTTTTATATTTCTAATGAATATTTATAGTCGAAAATATAACATATATTAGCCTACTTAAAAATTGTTTTTCTAAAAGATATATGCTTTTGTCATTTTTGTATTTACTTTAACTTAATTAATATAAAGTATCATTATCACTTACAAGTGGATCCATGGGGTCCCAAAATCGACACAAAGATTCCAATGGTTGGACATGTATCAAAAAATAGGGTTAAGACACGTTTTTGGGTAATTTATTATTGTTATAATATTATTTTTTACCCTTATTTACCAGATTTACCTTTTAACCATGGTAAATAAAATATTTACCAAAGTAATTATTCAAAATGTCTAAAAATAAAAGTTACCTATTTACAAAATTTGGACCTCCTGATTCTAAATATGGAACCATTTTTCTAAATTAAAAACACAGAAGTGGCAGAAATTAATTTAAAATTAATTCCCACTCTCAAAACAAAAAAGCGTGTTTTTAAAAAATAATAACTATCAAAAGATTGACACTTGTTTATGTCTGGTTTAAATGTGAAATTACGTCCAATGACCAAAAGTGTATTAAATGGTAAAAATATATTCCTAATATACTTTAAAACTGCTCAAATTCATAATTTATCACTATTAATTATTTCGATTAAAAACTTATTTTTAATTAAAATTCTGTACTTTTCACTATTCATAAAAAATTGAAAGTTTTCAGAAAAATTCCAAAAATTCACCCTAAGATAATTTTGATATTCTAAATCCAAAAATAAAGTACATTTGGAATGATAAAATGTATAAAATTTCAAAAAGTGGGTATTACTATTCATAACGGCTAGTTTGATTGGTTGTGGTGTGTGTTAGAACTCAAAGTTGCGTACAACACACGCTACTGTATTATTCAAAGAGAAGCATACCGTGGACGCTTTAGGTGTTAAAAATTAATTATATATTTAGTATGAATTACATTTTTTTATTCTATATATCCTTTGATAGATAATATTTATTAATTCGCATTATAAATAAATACTTTTTCAATATGATTACCTACTGATATTTTTTCACCAATTTCACTATCACCGCATACTTCTTCATCAGATATTTGGAAATAAATTTTATTTTTTAATTTATAAAATTTATTTTCTATTAAATTGTAATGTTACTTATTTTGGGTAAATTTTTATGTCATATTCCTTGATAAATTTTTTGATGACCCATGCTTTCCTTCACTATTAAATTATTTTATCTTTTCAAAATTATCAGTAAAATAAACAATAGTCCAATATAAAACACATTAAAGTATTTTAATGTTGATATATACATATTATCCTCTATATAAATCTTGAGATAAGTGGAATGAGCTTGTAAAACATCACATCAAAATCTACATCCTAATTTAATGCTTCACCATCTTCTTTAACATCCATAAAATTCATATCATCCTATAAGGGATTTAATGAGATTTCATTATCTACTTTACATACCTTATTGAATAAATTACATTTACTCATATCATATAAAAACAAAAATATATACAATCTATCTAATTAAAATGAATTTAGTTCATGATTTATGAAGGACACATCCAAGATGTCAAACATGATAAGAAACAACTTATTTAATATCATTTAATATAGTAGAATTTCTCCAAATCCTCTTATAGAGTGAATAGTATCATTAAACCTTGTAAGGAATTCATCCAATGTTTATTAATCAAGAAAAAAATTTCTTTAAATTAGTTATGAATTATTTTATTTTTTTCTTCTTTCACTCTAACATTCCCTTCATGATTATTTTGAAACATTTCCCATATTCATTTTTATTAATTTACCCATATAAAAATGATGAATTTAATTTATTAATGTGAGGTTATGTGAAAATTACTATAATATTCATCTATCTCAATAATATTTATATTTTCTAGGTTCATCACTACACCTTTCACGACGAGAGTAAAACCATCAGTTACAATATCGATGACATCCAAACCAAATAATGGAAAGTACTGTGACACAAATTCATCACAAAAAATATAATTTTACCAATAATTGTAGGACAAAATTTTCTATTCACTATGTTAATATAATTCGTGATATATGTAAAAATATTGAACATTGTTTACCTTGAAAATAGAATGTACACCACACCAATAACCTCAAAAAACATTAATGACTTCAATGGATAACAAAAAAACTACATTTATAAAAATTATAAAATAACTACAACCAATTATAATGTGGATAAATATAAATTATTCATTGAGTGTGGGTGGTGAATCAGTGAATAAAAATATATTATGATTTTTCAATAATAAACCTTTATCACTGAATAATATAATTATAAACAAGTATCCATTCAAATCCCTTATTCTACACATAATTTTATAAATTTGAAATATATCGTCAAATTAATACATTTTCAAATACAAAATAAATGTGAATATTGGGATGTAACTTTTTCACTATTCATGATGAATGGATACATCCTTTTCATGAAATATTATAATCTATTTTCATATATTCTATTATTATAATATAATGGGTTATAATGAGAATTTTTTATCCTTGATATTATGATAGTAAAACAACATCCTTAAAATTACGATTTACCCTATATATTATATTATAAGTTTATATGATGTAAAAAAAAATTAGAATCTTAGAACTCTAAATAAATTCTCCAAAAAAGATTCAATAGTGTATCCACTCTAATAATAATATTTTTTTATTGAAACTCTAAAATTATGAAGCAAAACCTTTCTTAATGACCATAAAAAACCTTCCATATTCTTATACAATGATATGTTAATGTTTAGATGAGTCTATCATAAAAAAATTTGAATAAACTCAATAACACATTTCATAATAAAAAATTTCATATTCTTTAAAGTTAGACTTCGATAATTTTTATAAGGATTAATTCTTCAATAATATATGTTAATGAATTTATAAAATTATTGTAATTTAACCCTTGGTGTCATGTGTACATATAAAATATATTTCTCTCTTATTTATACACATTTTCATATATCTTCACTTCAATTCATTTATGTCTCTAACTTTTTTATTTTGAAAATTATTTCAAATACATTATCTTCCAAATTCAACTTCCACTCCCCCCTTCCTTGTTTACTCCAAGTTACTCCATACAATCACATCACCTTTTATATGGTCAAAATATATTAATGGATGAGATTTATAAGACAACATTCCACAAAAAATTCAATATAATAAAAAACTACTAAAATTTGTCACCTTTAATTAGTCATGGTGTAATAATCTCTATTGCAATATAATGACTTCAGTTTCCAAGAGGTATTTTATGAGTTATTCTCAAATTGCATCCAACTTCATGTATGTATCACCATAGTATATTAACCCAAATATATTATTGTCCCTTGAAATTATAATGAAATATATTTCTTAAGAATAGTTAATCAAACAAAACTTTTGTTAAATACGTAAATTTTCATTTAATTATGATATTCATGGAGATAGAAATTAATTCACGACACAATAAAATACCAAAAACAACTATCAAGAACACGTGAATATCATTAACTCTTGATTATATTATGATGAATATGTTATGATGAGAATTAAAAGAATAAAAATCATTAACAGAAAATTATTGAATAATATTAACCCATTGCAATAAGATATTTTTTGAAAAATATATAAATGAAACTCCAAAAAAATATAAACGCATTACATATTGTTTTTTCGACATTATTGGTTATAAAACATAAACAATCCATAAAATCCATGTCCAACTCTTCCAAATAATCTAAAAACCTATAAATCCCTTAAATTATGTTGAGATTGATAATGATTCATTTATTAAAAAAATAATCCAACAATTTGATGAATATATTCTCCAGAAACCCCCCCCCCCAAAAAGAATATCATCTATTTGAATATGAAATACTCCCTAAACACTTTATTTGGTATCAATAAGGCTATCATAATATGGATGTTCATAATTATACACAAGTAACCTGTAACGTCCTGATTCTGGGTGCTACCCAAGGGTTCCCCATACCCGGTTGGAAACATGGCCTCAAGAGATTTTCCCCGAATTCCAGAGGCTTTCGACTACCAGTGAGGGCCTTGGGTGTGATAGTGGGGACACTATGCCCTCACTGGCAGAGTAACACAATGGAATTAAATAGACAGCAGTAGCAGATGTAGTAATAATATCGAACAAAAGTTAATAGAGGAATAATAATAGTAGATAAACAACTGCCGCACATATATAAATAATGATGCATGTCACAATATATTGGAAAATATCCAAACAAGTCACACTTCTAGATTAAAGTACTAAAACAATGTTCAAGGGAAAAACAAGTAAACAACTCCAACTGTATTTCAAGCCCTAGCTAGGTTCTATGCTCTCTAGCTCCATTTCAATCAAGTACCTGATGTAAAAGGGCACTTTCCCTTATCAATAACCGCATCAAGATAATATATTTGTGCCTAAAATCATGACCCAAACAGGGTGTGAGAAAAATACTAGTAGGAAACCATCCAAAGATCTATGCCTAACTGTCAGTGAATATATATAATCGGAAAATATGAAAAATGAAGTAATAAACAAGGAGGTACTCAAAAGTAAACAGTCCTACAGTTTCAACCACAATCGTAGAAATTTATTAAATATTCAACCAATCATTCACAAGAAACCATATAGAAACGTTTTCATAGCCCAAACCCTCTAGTTCAATTTATCTTTTAACAATAAAGATATAACGACCCCTTGGTATAGCTCACACAGTCTAACCCCTTTGCTCTTATGAAAATAAATACTATATGAGGAATCACTCACTGTCAATTCCCCTTATAGTATTTTAATGATAAACTACAAACTATATGAGGAAGAACTCAACGTCAATTATCCCTATGGTCTTATAAAACTAACTATATACACTCTGAGGGAGCACTTAGCATCAATACCCTCTATGGTCTCACAGCGTGAAAAGTACAAAAAACAATCTGGGGAAGCCCTCAACATCAATTCCCCCTATGGTCTCACTACACTAGGTTCCCATAGCTCTGTGTAAATCAATCGTGCGCAATGATATTCTGTAGACAAAGTAAATCACAATATAAAACTTGGCTAAACAGCTACAAAACATGTGACAATAAAGTTAGATAGTATCAATCCATCTTATCAGCACTTGGCATAGAAAATAGATCAGTCTAACATACAAAACTAGTCCCAATGGCCAATATTAGTTCAAACATGGGGAAAAACATCCATATCATGGTAATTAAACCCAATTCTAAAACAAGAGCCCTAAGTCATGCAATCAAGGCATAACATTCATTAAAGGGGTAAATTCCCTAAACATGCAATACCCCGAACTAGGGAATTGTGCAATTGTTCTCATATAATTCAAAGAAAAACTACAAAAAGGCACAAACCACCTTCCTCGAAGTTTCACAATCTATATATATGAACGTCATCCTTTGAATCAACCTAGAATGTCGTTGATATACAAAAACAACGAAAATTTTTAACCAAGGATATCTCAAGAAAGAAGAGGGATCAAGAGATGAGGCTCTAGAAGAAGGAAGAACTCATTATGGAAATTCCAACATAATTGACGGTGGTTGATTCGGAGAATGGATGGTCGATCGGGGGATCTGGGAAGAATCAGTGATATCCGTCGCTCCTGGATGAGACAAGCTAAGAAGAGGATGTTTCTATCGATTAGAATTGACCCTGGCCCACTTAATAAATTAAAATTTAAATTAAACTATGTTTCCTTCAAAATTACATGGCATGTATATGCCTTTAATGGGACCCACATTAGGTGGTCTCCAGGTCACGCCACATGACCATGTACTCAGCCGTTACACGGCTAATACACAGCTACCTGTAGAAACCGGGTACATGACATGTACTCTAAAGTACACGGAGTGTACTCCATAAATTTTCAGAAACTCCTCTTTTCGTAAAAAATACCAGAAAAAAATACATATCTGAAAAGAAGATCTGAGTTCTAAAAAACTTCCTCCCTTAAATAAATTTGTCGCCAAATTTCCCTATGAAGGTGGTAAAGATGAATTCTCAAGCATCTCTATCCACTGCGACCGTACATCAGTCTCCCTCTCTCGAGTCTCATCCTGTACTCACCCGTGCTGCCATATCACCTATACCATAGGAATACACCGACCATGGGGAACCTTCATGCAGTGATCAACAATCCAGATAGGATGCTCCTTAAACCAGCCGTCCATCTCCAACTCAACCTCCTCGGGTTAAAAAACATGAGATGGTTCTAACAAGTAATGTCGTAACTAAGAAACATGGAAGACATCGTGTATAGCCCGATACGTATGAGGTAACTGTAACTGATAGACAACCGGCCCAACCCTTTCGAAATCCTCAAACAACCCGAATTATCTTGGAAAAAGCTTACCATGTCTCTTAATCTTTATGTGTCCCATCCTCGGTGAGACACGTAAAAAAACTTGATCTCTAACCTCGAACTCTAGAGGTCATCTCCGTCGATTAGCATAAGACTTCTGCCGTGATTGTTCAGTAGCTATCCTCTTCTGAATCAACTCCACCTGCTCTGTGGTCTCCTAGAAAAAATGATGTCCCAACAAAGCTGTCTCTCCTGATTCTAGAAAACACAAGGTTGATCAGCATGGCCTACCATATAAAGCCTTATAAGGTGCCATCTGAATATTTTCTTGGAAACTATTATTGTAGGACAACTCCACCAGAGGTATGTGCTTCTCTAAAGAACATCCAAAATGTTGGACGCATGCTAGAAGCATGTCCTCCTACACCTGAATTGTATGCTCATATTGGCCATCTGTCTGGGGATGGTAAGTTTTACTCAGAAGTACTTGTGTACCCAAAGCCCCCTATAGACCCTGCCAGACCAGAGAAGTAAAACGGGCATCCCTTCCTGAAACAATGGAGTACCGAACCCCATGTAGATGTATAATCTCTCAAATGTACAACCTTCCTATATCATTAGCACTAAAGGTATTATTTATTTGTAAGAAGTGGGAAACCTTAATGAGTCTTTCAATGAAAAATCAAACATCATTGTTCCCTCGAGGTGACCTTGGTAAGCCTATCAAAAAGACCATCACAGCATCATTCCGCTTCCCCTTGGGAATGGGTAATTGCTGAAAAAGCCCTGATGGTCAATGATGATCCACCTTCACCTACTGAAAGGTGGTACATATCATCACAAAACCAAAAACATCTCTATTTATACTAAGAAACCAATACTTACAGTGTAGATCTCGATACATCTTGCGGAATCCAGGATGAACTGCCAAAACTGAGGAATGAAAATACCGCATCAAATCCTCGCATATGTCTACTAACACCCATACATGCCCATGAAAACACAATATCTCATCCTCTCATATGGTTCATCTAGAAATAGTTTATTATCCTCAGACACTCTCCCATAGAACTAGGCCTTGAGAATATGATAGCTTCCTCATTCGCACTCACTTAATAAGAGTAGAGGCAACAACTAAAGAAGAAAGAAACATTTTCCCCTATCTATGATGCACCTCTAAATGCATCTCATAGAATAGATCCAAAAGCTTCCAATCACTGTTGGCCTCCTGAATTGCCTGTATCTGAGTCCTCCTGCTCAACACATCAGCCACTGCATTGCCTTTCCCAGGCATATAGGCAAGATCAAATTCAAAGTATGGAAGGTACCCAAAGCACCATCATTGTATCAAATTCAGATAATGCTGAGTGAATATGTACATGATACATTTGGGGTTAGTGAAAACCACCAAATTATCTACCAACTGATAATGTGTCCAATAGCGTAAAGCATGAATAACTGCAGCAAACTCAAGATCGTGTGTCAGGTAATTCCTCTCATGTGGCCACAACTACCAAGAACTGTACACAACGACTCCTTCCCCAGCAAAACCACTGCTCCCAACCCGATACCTAATGCATCACAATAAAATCAATAACTCTTTCCCAGATCTGACATAACCAGTATTGGTTCTGATGTCAACCTCCCATTCCTCTTCTAGAAGGCTGACTCACAAGAATCTGACCACAGTTAATTCACACCCTTCTTAGTCAAGCCTGTCAGTGGAACTGCTAAGCATGAAAAGACTTGTATAAAACGTTTGTAGTAACTAGCCAACCATATAAAACACCGTACATCAAAGATGTTCTTCTACTGCTCCCAAGAAACTACTACTCTTACATTCTATGGGTCTACCAATTATTCTGTATCTGAGATAACATGACCCTTGATGTGAATCTGGTCAATCCATAATTGGCATTTTGAAAGTGTATCATATAACTGATGCTCTCTTAGTGTACTCAAAATAATATCAAGATGGGTATCATGGTCGTGTAGAGTGTGAGAGAAAACCAAGATATTTTCCAAAAAAACCTCCTCGAGGGAATCCAAGTATGGATGGAACACTCGGTTCATCAGTGTCATAAAAAATGCAGGTGCGTTTGTGAGACCGAACGACATAACCACATACTCTTATAGACCATACCTGATCTGAAAAGCAGTAAGAGGTATATCATATGGTCTAACTTGCAATTGATGAAAACTGGATCTCAAGTCAATCTTTAGTAACACATGTGCTCCTAGAATCTGATCAAAGAGGACATCAAACTATGACAAGCGATATCAGTTCATAACCGTCAACTGGTTCAGCTTCCGATAATCCACACAAAGTATGAGAGTACCAACCACCTTTTTGTAAATAGGACAGGCGAACCCCAAGGAGAATTACTGGGTTAGATGATACCCTTTTCCTGTAACTCCATTAACTACTTCTTGCGCTCCTGTAACTCTGGTGTAGCCATGTTATAATGAAGAATGAATAGTGGTACTGTTCTTGGCATAAGCTCAATAAAAAAGTATACCTCTCACTCTAGAGGAAAACCTAAAAAATACTCTATAAAGACATCCCTGAAATGATCCACCATTGGAGGGAAGTCCATTTGTGAAGTCTCTCAGTCATCCAAGTATATACTAGAAAATTGTGCTCTAACTCCTACCAACCCATGATGTTCGGGTCCCGCTCTACTCGCACGAACATCCCATTCGCCCTTATATAGAAACGACATACTCTCTGGTGATGTGAAACTCACCCTATGGTGATAGAAATCGACAACACCCTAGAAGGGAACCAACCAGTCCATTCTGATAATGACATCATAGCCTTTCGTCTCTAATACCAAGAGGTCCCATAAGAAGTGACACCCACCAACCTCAAGATGACACTCATTGCACTAACGTTCACTATCCGTTCTAGTCCCCAACAATGTCTCAAACATCAATACATCAATATAAATAAAAATATAATGCCCAATTCTCTACACAACAGAAACAGATATGAAAATATGGAAATCCCCTATATCGAAAAGAGAAGAATATAAAACTGAGGAAACCAAAATCACACCTCTAACTATGGAGGGTCTAGGATTCTTCTCCTGCTGAATCTGATCTCCTGTAAAAGAGTGACCTACATTGTGGCCCTACGCCCCTGCCTGGCCCCCCTGAGCAGATCCACCATATTTTTGTTGAAAGCATGGAGATTGGATACCACGACCACAAACTCCACCTTGGCCTGAGAGGCCGGATAAACTCCAATTCCTAGACTGATCAGAAACTGGTGGTCCTGCTGCTAAATGAGGAGTCATAGAAGAACCTCTGTCACCCACGGATGGTGACAAGAGCTGACAGAAATGCTAAAGCTGACCTATCTTGCTGTAATATCGGCACTCAACTGGATTTCTCATGCAATGTGGCCTTGTATTATCACATTTCCCACACTGGTAGCATACCACTTGGCTACCTGAAGGTGCATCCCGCCTACTCAGATCTCCACATGTAGAATCTATGTGGCCCTTCCTACTATCAGCTGGAGAAGCACCAACTATTGATGCCAAACCACCCTGGCCCATATATCCGGAATCCCTCAGGTTGCGCTCAATGATCAACACCTGGTTGACTATGGAATATATGGTCATCAACCTAAAGATGTTCACCTGGGACCGGATGTCATGCCTACGACCATCCTCAAAATTTATTTCCAAAAATAACTCATCACCCCTAGAAGGGGTGTGATGAACTGCAACTCTATGAAGTGAGAAGAATAATCCATGATTGAGAGTGTACCCTACTCCAGACTCATGAACTCTCGGGCTTGATCGGCCCTCAAAGTCCCCAGGTAGAAGTAGTCATAGAAGGTACAATGGAACTCTTCCCACGCCATAACCTGCTGGTGCCCTACCTATGATATCACATCCCACCATGTCATGGCAGAATACCGAATAATATACATAGAGAGCTTCACCCACCTCTATGGAGGTGACTCAAGATGCTCAAAAATCGATAGAATGGCTTCTAACCACGACTCTATAGCCTGAGTTCCTCCATCCCCTAATAATGTAGGAGGATGATGCTTTTGAAAGACCCTAAATTCCACCATAGATGGGGTAGGATGCGGTGCTCCTGTAAGGTCTAAATAAACCTCATGGAGCCTTCTCTGAACTATGTGTCAGCACCTATATTCGGAATGACATATGGTGCCAAGAATGACACAATGGGAGCATCTGCTGGTAGTCCCTGATAAAAAATGTCTGGTGTCTAGTCATTTTTTTGGAATCTGGCGTACAACCAAAAGACATCTTAGTGGCATGACTTTTCAAGGTCTATCGCGCACCTCAGTTCAAGATTATAATGGACATAATCTTAGAATTCCAAGAAAGGAACATTATGAATAAAGAATTCAAGTTATTCAAAACATGGATAAATGGCGTGTATAACCCCTACACGGTGTGTTCCCTTAAATCATTACATGGGCATGTACTTCCTCTAAAACTGGTCATGTAACATCCTATACACATGGCATGTTATCCATTTAAATGGTGTGTAATTGAATCCTTTCCCCCTGCCCGAGTTCCTCTACATGGATAAACCACATGGCTCCCTCCTAGAACAAAAAAACATGACTTTTTTGTGCCAAACACAACATGTACGTATTAGGTTTCAATCGCTTGTGTTATTAGTAACATGGTTGGAGACACGGATGACTCTATAGAGAATGTTTTTTCCAGACACAATCTGTACTATAAAAATTTCATCCACCTGTGTCATTAGTCACACGGCCGGACAGATGGACTCTACAACACGTTGTGTACTTTCATTATAGAGTGTGTTCCACTAAATATTTCCCAACCCCATGTCCCTACCCACACAGGCAGTCACACGGTCAAGGATTACATGGTGTTTACTTAATAAAAACATATCCCTCCTGAACGAAAAAATACATGGCATGTATAAATCAATACACATCGTGTATTCTGTGTTTTTCCAGACAGTAAGCCTTAGAAACTACTCTGGAACCCAAAAAATGATGAAACAAACATTAATGTGTCAAATTCCAATCCGTGAGGCCCCATACTCCCCACGAATCAAATAATGGCATCATATTCATGTCACATAACAAGTATAACTGTGCAAGAAATAAATGATCCACCAAATTTTGATCCATGGGGGCCTATAAAACCTCAGGGACCATTGATTGGGGCTCATTAAAATGAAACCTTACACTATAAGAAATGCACTATAAACTAGTAGGTATTCAATCAAGGAATCTATCACAACAACATGTATATCGGGTATAACATCTATCACAACAACATGCAATTACCAATTCCTCCTAAATTGAATGACAAGAATTTATTACATGTGATCCCTAGAAGGTGCCTATATGATTAATGAGATGGAATACCATCATCTCATTGGGTTGAAACAAAAATAGAACCCTAATAATATCAACAATAATAGCACAAAACATGTGAATCACCCAACGGTGAAATAAAATCAACTGTAATAATTGCAAAACTAGAAAAATTGCAATAATCGAGGTAAATTTACTTTTCCATATACATGGGTTAGCTACTCCTAGGAAAAACTTATTACCAACTACCTATTCGTTCATATCCCTGGCTATAGGCTAAAAATAGTAATTCAATGATGAAAAGAGTCCCTCGGATACCACTTTATAACATCCTGGTTCTGGGTACCACCCATGGGTGCCCCGTACTCAGTTGGTTACATGGCCTCAAGCACATTTTCCTGAATTCCATAGGCTTATGACTGCTAGCAAGGTCCTTGGGTGTGATAGTGGAGAAAATATTCCCAAATATGGAAGAGTAACACAACAGAATTAATTTGATAATAGTAGAAGAAGTAGTAATAATACCATACAATAGTGAACAACTGAAGACTGATAGTAAATAAACAACTGAAACACATATACAAATAATGATGCATGTCAAAATATCTATGAAAACATCCAAACAAGTCACCATGATAGAATTCAGTACATAACAAAAGTACAAGAGAAAAAAAGTAAACAACTCCGACAACATCACATGCCTCAGCTTGGTCTCATGCTCTCCAGCTTCATATAAATCATGTACTTGAAGTAGAAGTGAGATTTCCCTTATCTAAGATAATATTATTGGGCTCAAAATCATGACCCAATCTTGGTGTGAGATGATTCCCAATAGGAAACCACCCAAAGATATGTCACTAACTGTCAGTGAAAATATATAACAGAAAAATATGAAAAATGATGTAATAAACAAGGAGGTACTCAAAAGTAAATAGTCCAATATTTTTAACCACGTTAATTTACATTTATTAAATATTCAACTGATCATTCACAAGAAACCCTCTGGGAAAGTTCTCATAGCCTAACCCCTCTAGTTTAACTTATAATTTAACAATAAAGATATAAAAACCCCTAAGATAGCTCACATTGTCTAACCCCTTTGATCTCAGGAAAATAAAGACTCTATGAGGAAGCACTCACCATCAATTCCCCATATAGTCTTTTAACGATATACTATATACTATTTGAGGAAGCAATCAACTTCAATTCCCCCTATGGTATTAGAACTATAACTATAGACACTCTTAGGGAGTAGTCAATGCCAATCCCCCATATGGTCTCACAGCGTGAAAAGTACAACAGACACTCTAAGGAATCCCTCAACATCAATTCGCCTAGTGGTCTCACTACACCAGGTTCCCACAACCCTGTGTAAAGCAATTTTGAACAAAGATATTCAATAGCGAAATCTAATCAAAATATACTACATGGATAAATATCTATAAATCATGGAACAAGCAAGTTATATAATATCACTCCATCCAGTCAGTGATAGGCAAGGAAAACAGAGTAACCTAATTGATAAAACTAGACCCAACAACAAATATCAGTTCAAACATTGGAAAACACATCCATAGCCTAGTAATTAAATCATATTCTCAAATAAGAGCTCAGACTCAAGAAATCAAGGAATAGAATTCATTAAAGGGGTAAATTACCTAAAACCACAATACTCCCAAACTATGGTATTGGGAAAGTTTGCACATATAATTCAATTAAAAACTATAGAAAATCACAAACCACCGACCTCGACATTTCATGATCAATATAGTTGAACCTCATCCATTGAATCGACCTAGAATGTCGTAGATCTACAAAAAATTCCAAAACTTTCAACCAAGGATATCTCATGAAAGATAAGGAATCAAGAGATGAGTCTCTTGAATAATAAATAAATCACCATGGTGATTCCAACGTAATTGAATGTGGTTGATTTAGTGAACGGATGTCCCATTAGGGGTGCTGGGAAGAATCAGCGATATCCATCACTCATGGATGGGATGGTCTGAGAAGAAGATGTGTCTTTCGATTTGATGTGACCCCAGCCTGTTTAATCAATTAAAAAGAAAAGTTCACAATATTTCCTTTAAAATTACATGGCATGTATATGCCTTTACCGTGCCCTTTCTTTAGGCAGTCTCTAGGTCACCCCACACACCCATGTAATCGGTCATTACAAGATTAGTACACGGATACCCGCAACAACCAGGTACACAACGTGTACTCCTAAGTACATGGTGTGTACTCCTAAGTACATGACATGAACTCCTTAAATTTCCAAAAACACCTCTTTTCATCAAAAATATCAGATTACAAAATCCATACCTGAAAAGTAGATTCGGGTTCTTATATAACCCATGTTGTTAAATCATATTTTTTGATCAGTTTATAGGGATATTAGTAGGGATACATTTGTGGTCATTGAGTCCATTATAGTATCATATCAGGTATGAATGATTTATGGGAATAATATAGTGATAATGAAAATGTGATATTTAGAGAATTTATAATGATCTCCATTTATACTATATTAATTGTTATTATGTTACTTATCTAAGGGTGAACATAAGTTGTATGAAACATTAAAATTATTATTTATTAGGTTATTATATTATATCATCTTGGTTAAGGTAGACAATGGAGTTTTCATTGATATTTATAGTGAAATTATTTTACAGATTTGTTTCATTTAAAATAAACAAGAAAAAATATGAATTGATGATATTACATGAATAATTAAAAACCTATTATATAAACCAAGGATTCTATTGTAAAACATATCCTCACATAAAATCATTCCATAATCCTAAGGGAAGATAAATAGAGAGAACCCAATTGGTTTATGCACCCATACCAATAATACACACCCAACCCTATCCATTTGAGAAAAATATAATTTTATAAATTGCATATGGTGTTTTAGATTTATAAATGGAATTATGTGTGGAAATAGTATATTGGATAGATATATTCCTCATACTTATACCACATTATGGACTACATTCCCTCATGAAATATATATGTGAGGAAGGAATTTTATAATCCCATATATTCTTTATTATTAACATTAATTTTTATCTTATCATTTTTTCACTAGGTGTACCACTTCCAAAACTTTTAATCTATCTAAAAATATCAACTATATATCTCCCTAAAACATAAATCACTACTATTTTTGACTTTTTAACCACTTCTTTATATATTGATAAAAAACAAAGATCCACCCATTACATTATATATAGATTAAAATAATAATAAAGTCACTTGTATTTGGGGATATCATACTCTATAACATTTTGTAAAAAATAAACTAAATATGTGAAATGGGTTATGGAAGTAATCATCAATAATTTAACATATTGAAGATCATTTTTTTTAAATTTATACATTCATTGAATTTTAGGGTATTATTTTTAGTTAAAACTTCATAAAATCTATACCATGTTAAATTTATACCCTTATTTATAAGAATCATTTTATGTATTAGTCAGAATGCCGTTCCATATATCTTAAAAACAGTAGTCTTACCTAGGATACCATTCAAGGTATTCGATAACATTAAAGTTTGAATAATATTATTAATCCAATACATAGATAATATTTTCCCAAAATCACCAATTACTAGTGGGGAACATTTTTATAGAATTCTCAATTTTGAATTAAATTATTCATATCATGAAACAAATCACTTGAGAGCCTAGTAAACCTATATGAATTTCCAAAAAACATGAGGGTCCATAGGTTCTCACTTAGGTGGTACATTCTGAATGACCCAATTCTTTTAGTTTTCAATATTCATTACACTACAATTCCAAGAAAACCACATTAATACATTCTCATGAATAATTATTCAACATGAAATCGTAAGAAATACAAAACATTTTAATACCACCATAACAACCCCAAAAATTTTAGTTGGTAATTGGTATAACCTAATACTCATGTATTGTTCTATGAGATAATCTATTTAATGTATTTTAATATTTATCTTGATAATAAATTTTTAATTATATGTGTGTTTACTTTTTTTTAATTTTATATTAAATTTTATCCCTTGACTAAGGTAGAGATACTCTTTAAGCATTTAATGGTATTCAGAATCAATAAAGTGATAAAAACAATGAAATTATTTTTTTAATTTTCAAATATAACACTCATATATTCATGTGAAATCCTCTTTTGAATATTTTTACTATCACTGGGTTTTTATTAAACTCTATACAAAAAATTATCTTTTAATACAATCACCCCTTTTCAAAATTCACACTTTCACAAGGATTACAAAAATATTTTAAAGAAAGATATTGTTTTCATGTGATACACATGGTAAAATATTTATTAATTAAAATAATATATAATTGGTATAAATTTGATCATTTTCTAATGTGAAGATGTTGTAGTTTTTCTAAAATCACCAAAAAACTATTTTTGGTCTAAATCTCGTTTAACCACCTCGTTACATAAAATTTTCTTACTTATTACATTAAAAACCCCATAAAATGTGTAATATAGAATAGTTTCTACACTATAATAGTGTTCTAAATTTAATCCTATTCATTCTATTGGTTTCATAAAAATATAACATTCAATAATTAAATTCATCATTTTATAAAATTTTAAATTTTTCGAAAGAATATATATGTGTTTGTAAAATCAATGTCATTATATACATGATACATGATATTAATTCAAAATTAAAAATTATTATTAGTACATAAATATTTTTTATACAGAAAATAATCCAATAATGGGTAATCAAAAACTACCTCAACATTCCATAAAGATCATTCCTAATAAGTACTCAAAAAATCCAAAGTAAACTATAATTCCACTATCATTTTAATGAACATGAATATTGATTATATTCCAAAAAATATATTTACAATATATATATGTATAACCATACATTCCAAAAACCTTCAATGGTAACATTTTATAATGACCAAAGAAGAGAAATCATATCCCTAAATTATGTCTCTATATGCCTCAATTTCATTTTTTTCATGTGAAAATGGTTAGATATTAACACCAAGTGTTTATTAAAAAATGGGGAACATTCCCCAATAACTATTCTTTCAAATTACTTTGCTACAAATTTTTTTATGCACTTTTAACTAGTTGGATTTCAAAAAAACTGACATATTTACAAAACAATATGTACACATTTCCCTGAGTAACCCAAAATAAAAACAAATGGCCCCATAACAAAATATATATCCAAATAAACAAAAAATATGATATCATATCATATTCACATGATAATTTTAAAGTAAATACATATATAATAATATTTAACAAAGATAAAAAAATTACTAATTTCATATATCAGTCACATATTCATATGTGTGAGTTTGGTTACACACCAAAAAGAAAATAAAAATGGTCTCAAAAGTATGTCAGATAAAACTCTTTAGTCCTTTACTATTATCATAGACATATATACTAATTTCTCAAATAGTACATAATTTGATCTTACCCTTTATTAATACCTCATAATATAAATTATACATACAATGTTTTGACTGATTCATGAATTTTCACATAAAGAGGGAGATTAATCAAACCAAAAAGGATATCCCAATAACTAAAATATCAAATTTTTTATTTAAGGGGAGTTTACATTCATGTTCATAAAAAGGTGTAATTTTTATTTTAATCTGTATAAGAAAAAAATAGCATATAAAAATATGTTTGCTTAAAAAATCATAAATATTATAATCCAAAATAATGTTCAATCACCCCTCCTCCACAAATAATAGTTGTGTCTATATACATTCCTTCACTCATTATATTTATAAAATGATTCAAATTTCTCAATTTTAATTATCATTTCTAAATAATTCTTTTATTGTTTCCTTTTAGGATTATTAGGTTGTTCTAACCATGTACTTGTAGGATATGTACATAAAGGGGTATATAATATTAAATGATATACTCCATACCATATGTTGTAGCTTACATGGAATAAAAGTCATGTGTTGTGATTTGATTTAATTATAATAAGTACTATAAATCCTTATATACATGTATCATATTTTATGATACACATATGAAATATGATTCATCTATATGAAATTTAACATGAATTCCTTATCAAACACATGCAATCTACACTGTAGTTTATTCCATTATGAATTGATTAAACACAACATGAGTATTCATTGAACGAGTTCAATGCATCAACATCATTGATTCATAATTCATGGGAGGAATTTTATGAAACTTGACATGGTCAAAACATTATTCATTTAAGGAGGATGGTCAACGAGACCTCTAAAATGGAATGAGTTCACTCATTAATTATTGTAAATTTCATAGTGGTGTTGATAATAAGTTTTATGAAAATATTTCTATAATCTCCCTTTACCTAATATTATTTCATCACTCTCAACTGAGGGTTCCATCTCCCATTCATGCATTTGATAATCCTTAGATTGTAAACCATGATCCTTTAGCCAGTGTAATCCCTTTGAAGTTGGAAGTATTCACTTGCTGCTTTGGTTATTATCAATATTTTTTCATTACTATAGATTGAGGATGGAGGCTACTTCCCCAACTTTATAGGTATATTATTTTTCATTTAATTTTACATTCTTATTTCCTTAATGATGTATCATACATTTTCATGGGATTATTTCCATTTCCAATGATCATTAGACATTCCCCAAAACCCCATCAGTTGTATAAAGTCCCTATACTTCAATGAATAATCATGTCTAATATATGTTTTTTTAATGAAATTTTATATCATAATTCATTCAGGAAATATAATAATTTATGATAAGTCATATTTCTTCTAATTTTCCTCATCTTATAGTATGATATATTTATGTCATGAATTATGATATATCAAAAAGTATTGTTTTGGTTTATATCATCTGTTATGATATGAGATATCATAATATATTATTTAATTAAGGTTTTTATGGAAATATGAGACAATAAAATAGTTACTATATTTCAATATATCATAAAATATGATTTTGTCACTCTAATTTGGCCTGAAATATACAATATTAATAATCATCACATATTATTGGATATTAATCATAAAATAAAACAAACACAAATAATATCCCTCTAACAAATATTTATCATATTTTATGACTGGTAAGATGATTACCAGTTATAAAATATTATATGTAAATACAATTTCCAATTTTTATAATTTTATAAATTTGGTTATAAGTTATAATTTTCTATAAATTATATATGCTATAAATTAGAAATTAATTTTTTCAATTAAAAAATAAATTATGAAAATGTTCATATTATTTTCTCATTTTTGAAGATAAATAAATAGATTTTTACTGTATTATTCCTCAATCATTCATGTTTAGTAAATTTCATCATATATTAACATTTTTATAATAAATTTATATGATAAATTGATTTTCAGAGATAGAAACTTGCATTACATGTTACGTATGACTCCATAAGATCTTTATTCTTACTATATCGACCATGGTTTTTTATATTTATAAGATTCAATATAGTTTTTGAATATATTTGTTAAATAATATGTGGTACTGATATCATGAATTAAATTCTCACATGAGTAATGTTTTCCCAGGGTGTGGGACATGAGGTAGGATTACCCACTAGAAAGTAGGATTATGCCTTTTAATAGAAATGTGGGTGATTTAGTATCTATCACTCTAGGATTACTCATTTATATATTTTTAATCAAATATAATTATATTAAATTTCATGAAGAGTTCATGTACCTTATACATGAGAGACAATTGGATATGTGTAAATATACTTGGCTTCTACTTTTGGGTGAATAATATAAAAATATGGTTTTGTAAAGAGTTTCACATTAATTTAGTGAGAACACAATAATTTTGTGAATGGAATGGGATCCCAAAACTAAATCATTAGAAGCATGAATATAAAAAAGAAAACAATTGTGAAAATAAAGTTTTTATAAGATGAAATTGGTTTAAAATACATTAGATGATTGTTAAACTAGTGAAAATTTTGAATATAAAACCCTTAAAAGACTTTGTGTGAGATTCCTTATAAATATGTATTTTTCATATCCTCAATCATTATTTATGTTTCACCCAAATAATTAGGTTCCCATAGATTACCTTTTATATCAATAAATGTTACAGGGTGACCAAAAATATTAGGTGCCTTGTTCATGGTGTTTGATTTGGGATACACTTGCAGAGAAACCTTAACTATAAGGATACCATAAAAATAGAGTCAAGTGATTTTATATAATGGATTTGAATCAAATATTTTTTACACTATACGATTCTTGAATCATATTTTTTATGTTTTAAAAAGTTATTGTATAGAAAATATAGTCATGTCTTTTTTACATGTTACCCAATATAAGTCATGGTGAAATATGGATCATGGCTCCCAAAAAATATATTATACACGAGGTTATCAATTATAGTGGGACTAATTTCATTAAAATTCCTTGATTAAAATATATAATACATGACAATCATTCAAAAATATATCAATGTTATCAGTTATGGATTAATTCATGATAAACATACTAAGATCCCTCATATGTATGACTTATAGAATAGTTATAGATTGGTATCTAGGATTTAAAAGTGTCCTCTAGAAGAAAAAATCTATGAATCTAAATTTTAATGTTATTGAGATCAGTTCCATCAACTCTAACTCAGGGGTATTTGATATCGGGTGTACATCACACATTTGTGCAGATAAACACAAGATAAAATATATGTTAGAGTAGATAAAGCGTGAAATAGATTTTATTATCTATAACGGAATAGTTTTTATTCCATTAGTAGTTAACACATATGATTAGACTTTGACAAGTGGATTAATTCTACAATTATAGAACAATTATTATTTTCCAACCATAAACATTGATTTTACATTAGTATTTTGTTATGAAAAGATGGTATTCTCATTAAATATAAAGAACAGTAGTTATTATATATATATATATATATATTAATGATATGTTTTATGGAATTTGGAATCTAATTTATAAATTTTACATTGTATAGATAGATAATAATTTTTATAACATAAAAAATAATAAAGTTAGAGTAGATTCTAATTTGACTTTCGAAATTATTTTTTTTGCCACTAAATTGAAAAAAAACATCCAATGAATTCATATATATTCACTATTAGAACCATTCAGTTATGAATTTTTGGAAAATTGGAATACTTTTCTTTGAGTAATGATGATTAATGTACCTTTTAGTTGAAATAGTGAATAGTCTAGTGGACTCTTAGATCCCATAGATAGTGATGTATACATAACAATATGAACTCAATCAAGTGGTAGATTAAGGTAACACATTACCAAGATAGTGGAATTTATTTGGTTTGAATAGGATCTTCTATTGAAATAGAAGAATGAATCTTTTAAAAAAATTAGTGATTTTTAGAATAAAATACAATATTATTCATGAAAGATCAATCAGATCATCAGATCAAATCAGTTTGGTGAATAATAATGCTTGGAATTCATTGATCTCCATAGAGATTGGTGATTTTTTTCACAACTCACATCTCATACAACAACTTAAAAGAATGGTGTGTCTTAGAGGAAAAATTCTTCATTATTATACATGGATCTTTCAATTATAAATCAGCGTGACCTTCCTATTTAATTTTTTATTAATGATATATAGAATAATATATTTTTTCTAAACTATCCTCTATCTAAATTAGTCATAAAGACACCATCTAAGATATGGTATGAGAAACATCCTTGTTTTTATTTTATAAATATTTGGGTATGTAAACTATTTTTATGATATTTAGATTCTAGTAATAATGACTCTAACTATGTCAATATATATTATTTCCATTGTCCTATCATAAAAAAAGTGAATGTGGATTGATATAATTATTTATGAATAATTTATCAACCACAGACTTAGTAGATGTTTTTTTAACTTAAAGAAGCTAATGAAAAAAATAGTATATGTTCTTGAGATGGAGATTGATCCTGTTCCACATAGAGTTTTTTTTATAATAATTGACTTAATCTATATAATTACGTCAATTTTGTTATATTATTCTTCACAATCATGTGAGATATGTATTTCCAAAAAAAATTATTATGAATTAATGATCATAGATGATAATCCTTATACCAATCATGAGGCCATTGAGTATTCATATGTTATGATATGGTTAAAATCTATAGATCTAAAATGGAATCCATGTACACTGATTATGTCTGGAAAATATAGGATTCACCTAAATTGGTGAGACCTATAGAGTGAAAAATGGTTTTTTCAAATTATAAGTAAAATATATGTTACTGTGTATACCTATAAATAATTCCTTCTAGAAAAAGGATAATGAAAATTCATGTTATTGACTATGAAGAATCATTTTCACATGTTTTGATGATAAAATTCATTAACAAATTTCTTTCCATAGTGCCTCATTTTTATTATGAGATATATCAAATTGATGTAAAAAACAACCTTCCTTAATAAGAATTTAGTCAATAGCATGTGTATGATACAATATATATATTTTGAAGATCAAAATAATAATGTTATGGTAAGAAAGAAACAATGATAAATTTATTTGTTGAAGTGGGATTATTAGAGTTGGATAATTTGGTTTGATGATACAATTAATTTTTTTCTTCATAAAAATGTAAATGATTATGGTATATGAAATCCATGTACTGGGATCATTGTAGTATTTATGATATTTTATGTAGATGAAATTATATATATTGGAAATGGTATATCAACACTTGACTCTATAAACATGTGGTTTGATAAATGTTTTTTGATGAAAGAAATGGATGGAGAAGCCTACATACTAGGTATGAAAATCAATAGCGATAGATTTAGTAGGAAATGTAAACTCATCCAGGACAATTGTATTGGTAAATTTCTAAAATAGTTTAGTATTGATAACTCCACTAAAAGTTATTTTCCAGTGTTACATGGCATTAATCTTTAGGTGATTCGGTATACATGTCTATAATTATAAAGGACGAATATAATTTCAGAAGCATATTCCATAATATCTATCATGTCTTCCTTATTGTGTACTAGACCTTATATTTCTTGTTCTCTATGTGTAACTAGTAGATAATAATAAAATCTTGGTGAAATTCACTAGATTACTATGAAGATCATCCTTAAGTACATGAAAATGACTAAATATGTGTTCATTTTATTTGGAGGAGAGGATGAGTTATGTTTAAATATATACTTGGATGCTAGATTCTAATTTGATAAAGGATTTATGAAATCAAATTTCAGTTTCTTATTTATCCTGAATGGTAGATCTATCAGTAATAACAGTTATAAACAATCCATCATATCATACTTGTAAATATATGAAGACTCCATCGATGCATCTGATGCCTCGGAGGAATCTATTTTGGACTAGAAATTTAATATCTAAAATTGTTTTGGTTCCCATCATTGGGGGATTAATTGGATTTTACTGTGATAATAACAGACCCATCACTCATACTAAGTAAACCTAGTCTCACTAATGGCCAAAAAAAATCATTTGGTAATACCATTTCATATAAGGTGTTATTGATAGGGGCACTACACTGATCTATTCGGTGGCTACAAAAGAAAATGTAGTATATCCATTGATGGGACCATTATTTCAGTATCATCATATGAGTCATGTATAATGTATGGGTGTCACAAACATGAGACAATAGTTGTAAATGTATCATGATATTATAACAAAAATAAAAAATGCATATTTAATTTATTTATGCGTGTTATATTTTAATTCATATGAACATTAAAATGATAATATCCCCTCAATGTGTGACTTTGAGTTATCCCTAATTGATGATTATCATAAAGAATAATGGTGTAAGAGGATATTTTAAGGATAATATGAATAGAATCATGCAATCAATATAAAGGGTTTTATATGAGATATTAAGAATGGGTTCATGACTTAATATATAGAGACCTATTACTTTGAATAACATTCCAAATTATATATCATATAATTTCATATACTCATCAATATACTTATGGGTGTATTTTTTTATCAATTCATATTACCCATGATTAGGGATATAACTAGCATGAGAACATTCATGCTATGATTAAATTCTTATGCATGTAAAAAATGTAACTTAGCTAAAATGGGGTGGTTGGTTATTTTCTTGATCACTAGTTTTATAGGGGCGAAACCAAGATGATATTGGTCCACTTATATGGCCCATAAAATATATATGGCCCCTGATTGAATTCTACTGAAGACATTCATATTTATGAACAATTGTGTCACATATGATTTTTTCAATAACATAGATGAGGGAAATGTGATGTGCACATCCAATGAATGAAGGAAAATTATGTATTAATCATTTTTCTTAATATTTTTTAGAAAATAAATAAAATATTAGATGAAAAATAATATATTGACATTTTTACATGTCTAGTGGTCCCTATTTGTTTGGGACAAAAGGATATGTTGTTATGAATAAGATTTCTATGATATATCTTTTGGTGGCCATGTTTTTACATAGATATGTGTACGTTTGATGTTGATCAAATTAGACTACTTTATAGATAGAGTAGAACTAATGATTTTCTATGGGCTTATCTTTCCTTACAACTATGAAATAGAGATTTAATATTTATTTTAAATGTTACAAAGTCTAGAAGGGACATGGAATTAGTCCCATAGATTTGGAATACATTTCAAACAATGTTTTTGTTCTAAAATAAAGGGATCTTGATGAAACATAATCCTAAATATGATTTTTATGGATTTATAGATATTTTTGAAGTTCAACATTGATTCCTCGTGAGATTTAAGGGAATGTGGGAGATTATGGGATATAAACCTTATGCAGTATATCAATATTGATTATATACACCATATCATATATTGTGACTTCAATGTGATGAAATTCATGACTTACTATTTTATTTTATTGTAAGAATTATTATTAATCCATTTCCATCTATTTTGTATAGTATGTCACACAGACGTATTACTATTTAGCATTATGGGATGAAACATGCATGACACATAACACCCAAATAGTTTCATTAATTTATAAAACCATTATGAATAGATTAAACATGGAATGAATATCCATTTAATTTGTTAAATATAACAACATAAACATAATGTAATTCAAGGGTGGAATTTGATGACACCCGACATGGCTGATGCATTCTTCATTTAAAGAGGAGAATCAATGAGGCCTATAAAAGGGAATAAGTTTCCTCATTAGGTTATATAATTGTTATAATATTTTCTATCTTCAGTTTCATAAAAATATTTGTAAAAACTCTATTCTCATTATCCTAATTCAGTACTCCCTAGTGAAGGTTCTAGTACCCCATGGATTTTTCTGGAGTGATTGGATAGAAGATATGATCAATTGGTTTATGTAATCTATCGAAGCTAGGTATCATTAATTTTATTATATAGTGATCACCATCAATATTTTTCAACAAATAATCCGACATATTGGATACTTCCATTTCTTTATAGAAAAAATATTATTTATTTACTATTATATATTTAATTCCTTAAATTTGATATTTTCATGGGTTGTTTCTAGTATTAATGATAATTATATGATCCATTTACACCCATAAGTATTAAAATTGACTTTGATACTCATATAGTACCTGGAATAGAGTTATATGAAACTAAAAATAATCCACACTGTACAATAATTAGTGACTATAATAGAGGATCTTAATATATGGTTTAATAAATGATTTTCCTTCATTATTATAATCAAAATTCATATTTAGGTTCAAGTGAAAATCTATCCAAACTCACATGTAACTCAAATGTGCCATAATATTAAATGAAACCGACCAACTCATAAGAGCATAAATCTAAATGAAAAAAGACCAAAAGTCTCTATATAAATGAACATCAGAGTAAAAACATGCATTATACTATATACACCAAGACATATAACATGTAACAAACTTACCCACCAAGGAACGCCTGGTCGATGGAAGGCCGACCCACCACTACCCCTAGCTCAAATATAATAGTTTATGGGATAATGACGATTTATTTGAAGGGATATCACACAAATGGTAGGACTTATTATATGGCACCTATATAAACGCACACACATACATCTCTGTGAAATAGTGGAGAGATAATAAAATATCCAGTACCATAAATGCATGCATACATCTATCCCATAATCAGAGTAACAAAGTATTGAAATCATGAAGGGGAAAAGGAAACCCCATCAAAAACAAAAAAAGTAATCCAAACTACATAGAAGGAGGGTACTTCTATAAGATGTAACTGTTAGTACACAGCTCATTCTATCAAGATCTCTATGCTCTACCTGCTCCAGATCTTCAAAGGAATCCATAAACAGGTCTGTAGTCTGTATTATACATGACATGTGGGGGAATATCCAATGAAAGGGTGTGTGTAAAACACAAAATAAAAATACCAAAACCCCAAAATAAATGTGAGAAATTGAAATGAAAAAGTCTTCACAACCCAAATCTAGAGGGGAAACCCAAGTAAGAGAGGACAAGAAACTCCATATCAGTCACTAATAATCTGTACATATTAAGTTAGCTCATCTCTACATGGTACTACAACCCAAATATGTGAAATCACTACTAGTAATCTCAAATATCCCAGATATAGTCATCTCATACTCCAAAGTCTCATGAGGTCCCAACCTTAGTACTCATAGCTCAAAGGTAACACTCATTTAGGATATCTTAATCCATGGTCCCTTCCATCCCTAATGGCACTAAGATAAGAGATATAAATCATTAGGTAGAAATAATACTATGGAATATCCCTACCATCCTAGATGGAATACTTCTGAGAGAATATGATCATCTTGTGTCTCCATGAAGAGAGTCATGTTGGAGCCTTGTAGATCTGAATACCCTAATAGGGGATATCATCTGTACCTAATGGAGGAAACCTTGAACCCTACTGAAAAAACTAAATATATCATCTCTTACATAGGTGATCACACATAGGACCATTGGGGGACACCATGAGCCTAATATGGATACCTGGGATCATATCGCTTGTATAGGGGATGACCACCTCTGTAGTGTTGCCATAAAATTTCCAAAAACCCCATTTACAACAACACGTTCTGTCATGGATCCTATAAATGATGATTTGAAAAAAATACCAAATTTTCCCACTATGTAGGGGATTATATATTTGATTATAATAAAAATCATTCTAAAACTGTCTAATAAATTTAGGATTCAATACATGTTGATACCACAAACCCTACTAATCTAGCTTGTTAGATAAGTGATTTTCACCCATGAAGTGTTGGTCATGATGATTCCATGAACCCCAACTTGGGAAGTAGATATCATAGAGGATCCCTTAACAACCTACTGGAGTGATACACCAACTCTATCTAAGATCAGCCTATTGAGGGGATCACAATCATTTGCAAAGGATGCAAGGTCACCCAGTACTCTCATAAGGATTGGCTAAAGGAACCCACTAAACCAATACTAATATATAGGTCTCTAACATGTGAATGAATAATCTCTCCTCACATCTCATCTCATACACCAAAACTTTGGCCACCATCACTTTCCACATGAAAAAAATACTCTAGATAAGCCACTCATGGGCCTCCATCCAAGTACTGAAGATGAATATTGATGAGGGAGAAGTCTATGTGGTAAGTACACTGTGTGTAAAAAAATTACATGATGTTTTTCTCAAAACTAGCCTTTGGTTATGTCCCCTATTAGTAATCAGTGTGTATAAATTGGAATACATAGTGTATACCCCATGTCATAGGGAATGTAACCAAATCCAATGCTCAATGTGTATCCTCACCTACACACTACCAGATAAGCCATGCTTCCACACGTATCATGTACCCAATGTACATGACATGTTCTTATAGTATCTCCCATGTGTGTGTCCTTATATGTACACATGTAACTCAAGTTTTTCAAGTTTTTTATGATTGGTTACTACCACACAACCATTTCAGATGACAAGTAATGCCTATCCATGTTCTTGGCCACATGAAGTGGACTGACTACATGGTGTGGAACTAAGATAGATGGAATTTAGTCCCTAAAGTTCATCTTCCATTAATGGGATTAACACATAACACGTGCTCCGACACTACACATTGTGTGATTAGGAATTTTAAATCTGAATCCCATACAAGCCACCTAAAACACACAATTTTTAATGAAAACCCATAGATATACTCCTAGGGGATCTCATGAAGTCAAAATATTATCTAATACCATACAAAAAACCACTGATATTATGGGTACATAATGCTCTTAAATTTTACTACCACTTGGAGAAATGCTAAATCTTTTGTTGTAAAATGATACTTGAAAGCTATTACACCATGATCTGGTGATGATCGGTGTAAAAAAATGATTGGTGGCACCTCATCAACTCAGTTCTTACATAGGTTGTCCATCATCATGGGAGGAAAACCTCCCCTCCTATTGATTGTGTATAAAAAAGTGATGTGGATGGGTTAATGATTTATTTAATTCTATTAAATTAAAAAACCTCTATTTAACTCCTCATCAACACCCACCTCCAACTGTACATCTGACATTGAAAAAATTTATACCATGGAAAGGATAAAAATTGTGTTTTAGAATCAACCACGATGATAGATTTCTGATCCCTGACTGATCTCGAGAGTTATTCCACATTTACCGAAAACATATATGCATGTGATAACATGTTTAGTATTTTTACTATCAACAAAATGAGGATATTTGGGCCACAAAATTGCACACAAACTTATTTCATGGGATTATAAATATTCCAATGTCTTATAGAGAATAAACAGAGTAATAACACTATCCAAACTTTTAGGATTTTCTTTTCAACAAGATAAATCCTATTAATAAGGGGGAAAGATGAGATTTAAACTCGGTATATCATTCTAGTGATACCTCATAAGGGTTCCCATGATATCTAAAAACAAATACTTAGAAGACCCACAAAACCTAGAAGGGATATCTCTGGTTAGATCCCAGAAAGAATCATATACCAGAATGGTTATACCACCCCTAAAATCTAGCTCAAACTAGGTCAACATCATGTAACGAATCATGAAAATGTATCCTTATGTTCCAGAGGTGGAATACACCAAGAACATGACCCATCTATGATCTAAGATTCTCTAGGTAAAATAACTCTTTAACTCAATTCAAATAATAAAATAACCTGGTAGTCCTCATCTGACCCTAGATGAACTGCTATATCAACATCTATCTTTAGCACCAAATTGAGGCCCACACACGTTGTCTACCCATTGATCTATCTAGTACAGTGGTGACCTATAGGGAATCTAGAATGTCTCCTCAAATAGTGCTATAAAAATGAAGGATTGATAACTACACTACACCACACATGAAATTCTATATCATGTTATCCAAAACCCATATTGTTTTCTATATATGGAACGAACACCCCTCTTTGGAGTAAAAATTATGGGAAGTAACCTCCTCAGCACCTCAACTCATAGTGTGACTAGAGTTGTCATAAATCCTTGTAATTTTTAAATACTCCCCACCATCAAGAAACCCATCATGAACATGCCCAATAGATATCCTGTCATGTAAGATCGCATGAGAAAAATCAACTAGATGTGCCTACAAACCTCACTTCTATGTATAGGGGTGATAACCATTATGTAGAGACATGTATCATGATCCTCAAGTGTCTTATGTGAATCTATAACAACGATCACATGAGGGTACCAAGGAATCAAATAATTTCATGAACTGATTAAAAAATGGTTGTTGTATCTGATTCTCATGTATCAAATCAGCCTCCCAAGTGAATGTGATAGGGTGTCCCATGTTTACACATTGGGTTAAACTAATCCCTCATTATAAAAACCCCCACCATCACCATATATCAAAAATATCTATGGGAGTCATCCAATATGATGATAAAAATATTATGTGTGTCCATAGGTTCTATTCTATAGAGAAGTATAACTCTCTATGGGATGGTTAACCCATCATGTCCTTAGGAATACGTCCACAACTCCACCACAATAATCGGAACATAAAATCTCATATCCCCACTACTTCAATGGTCATACTAGTCATGTGACAATAAAAATCTATATCTATATACACACGAGTTCATACTTCTCATCCATGGATCAATCTACTATAAAATAGGAAAACTCCCTCTCAAAATATATAAAAAAAATTATGCACCTACTGGTGGTCAACCACCTAATAATTGATGGTAGGTAAAAAATCCTTAATGATAAAAGTAACGTAGGGTCTCCCGATGACACCATGGGTGTGTTCTATGTGAGTATATCTATATTAGAGAGTCAAGTCACTCTATAGATAATAGTGAATGATCTATGAACCTTTATAATGGACCCTCAAAGAATAAGGTTTGAGAAAAAAGGATCTAATGGTATCACTATGCCTCGAATTGGGGATTCGGTCATGGAAAAGTGGAACATGATTGTGCAGATACTGTTGGAATAGTAAAGACAAAGGATGTAGATCAAACCACACTCAAGATTTGATAATATAAGCATCTTCAACTAAAAGCTCTTCATTTCCCATTCCTATATGTTCTCCCTAATAGGGCATATGATTGAAAATCAACACACCAACCTACCCCAAGCACACAATTCAAAATAACCAATTCTCCACACATCGATTCTATTCTAGTTTGGTGTAATTGACTCACCCACATGGTTTTTTATAGCATATCAAGAATAAATCTCAGTTGAGGAATCATCCCACTTTATTATTTGTCTAGGAACACTTCAAACATCACTTGAACATTGATTTACTAATGCCTTGAGTCAACCTGAATAAGCCTCACAAAAGTATTTGAAGGAAAAGGATCTCTCAAACATATATTTAACAATACTAGTGAAAAATTAGAAAAGATATTTATTGTAACTCTAATAATCATCCGAGCCACATGGGAATAGGCCTTCATGTCCTGTAGCTATCCTTGCCACTATCATATAGCTCTTTTACCCTAGAACTAACTAATAAAGGGTGGTGGTGGGAATAGGTCAAATCAACTTCCACCTCCTGTTACTCTCCCCACCCTACAAACATGTTCTCCATCCTGAAAAAATTCATGATCCTATCACTTTCTCTACCATGTTGGGTCACCTATTCTATCCCTCCAGTAGTATAGTTGTTCAGAAAATCTCATGCTCTATTTCCTTATCCTTAACAATAAATATTCCACCTCTCTCAGAGCTGACTAGAACTATTGAGGGAGCCCCATGTTACAAAACCTATTTCTTAGGATTGTCTTATAAATCATGTCACATATATGGATCCCCTATAATACCATTGGCTACAATCTACCAAGCTATTATCTCGTGTATGCATAGAAAGAATATACAACTTCTTCTCAGTGTAAAATCACCCACTAACTATCTCAGTCAAGCAATCCCGTATATGTCTGAATTCAAAGCGATATCACTAAATAATTGATATTTCATTGTAATTCATTCTCAAAATTCCATTCTTCGAAAAAAGGTATCTTGAACCATATCCAAGTATTATTATTAATTATCTCTAAACATTGATAAGTACTCAACCATGGTCATGATATGCTTACAAAGCTATAGAAGCACCTTGAAATGAATTGATTCAAATATGGATGGATAAAATCATACATGAAGTGTATCTCAGAATTCGTCCAAGTGATCATTATCTCATTGTGATTCTACATCCCCAAACACCACCATCACTAGAATAATCCCTGCAGAAGACTCGCTACTAGTAAAATCATCTGATCAGGAGGGTTCTTAACAAGTTTGATAATGTGAATTACTCAATCAATATAGTAATCAGTTTCTTGAGTGGTATAGCTCGCCTAGATACTTTAGAAGTCTACATCTCTAAAATAATGCAATGCACTTAGCTTATGCGAATTTAAGACTGGCCAAGTAAAAAAATATTTTTCTCAATGGGTAGTGGATCGAATTGTATAAAATCTAATGATATCATCTCCAATAAAATACCATACACCAAAACATCATCACTTAGAGGATAATCATCAAAATCTCTCCATTGAACCCTACCTAGTTGTCATCATGGTGGAACCCTGAAATAGAATCATAACATGCTATTGTCAATAAGTATATCTCAATTGCAGACTCAATATGTACATGGGACCCAAAAACTAGTAATATATGATTCATGTGCAAAATTTTCCATTAATGTTGTGTATTCAGGTACTGATTCAACATGTGGGTTTTTAGAGTCCTAGTGAATGGATATGTCTGATATAACACAAAAGCTGGAGTCCCTGGCCTACAAGTTTAACTTGATACACCATAATATCACAGCTATAAACCCAATACATGCTCATAGCAGGAAAAATCCAAACATCATTCCTTTAGAAGGACCTCCACTATTACCACTCTATAATGAACCAATCCATTAGGGCCCACCTGGATAGTGGGAGGATGATATTACACAACCCAAAGGCGGCCAAAAATAGATTTGGGGCTAGAGAATAATTTCTAGTTTGAATATCCCACACATGGGTGGCCTTAGAATATGGTAACTCTATGCATTCACAAACATGCGTCACTTTGAAAAATGTAGAGAAAATAAAATAACTAATACCATAAATGGATGTGTTTATCTATCCCAATATCATAGTATGAAAAAAGAATTGAAATTTTGAATGTTCAAAATACAAGCCCACCAGAAAATGAAAAATAATTCAACATGATCAAAAGTTGGATACTTATATCAATCAAACCACCAATATACACCTCGGTCTATCTAGATCTCTATATTCCACCTACATTGGGTTCTCCTTGGAATCCATTGAAAGGAATGTCATCTATATTAGAAATGACATGTATTGGAGGATCCCATGGAGGGGTGAGTATAAAAATACTGAGTAGGAGCTCCAAAAATATAAAATGAAAGGGGGAAACTAAAATAAAACAGTTCTCATAACCCTAATACATAGGAGGAAACCCAATCGAGATAGAAAAATAAACACTATCACGACCACTCCCCAACTATACATAATAGGTAATCTCATATCCACATGGTATGTAAACTAAGATATGTGGCATAAATACCGAGTATCCTAGAAAATCATAGACATAATAGTCTCAGAAAACATGTCTGATGAGGTCCCAAACTCACTTCTAACCACATGATTCTACTCATGGATGAAAGTTAATGCTCATCTATTAGATCTCACTCCATGATACCTTCCATCCCTGATGGTACTCAACTGGCAGATATAACTCATTGTGTATCACTATCTTAATGGAACATCTTGGCCATTATAGATGGCATACATATGAGTGAAAAATGTTTTTAGGTCAATCCATGAATAAAATCTTACTATAAACCATCGTATCTCGATACCAAGATAGTGGACCTCACCCATCCCTAATGGTATAATCCTCAAAACCTACTAGAAACACTAATTATCTCATCACACAAATTGGGGATCTTACCCTAGACCACTTGGGGACCCCATGAACATAATATGTGTAACATCCCAAAATTTTGAAACATAGTTTTATTATATAAATATTTAATTAAATAGATTAATTTATGAACTAATGATTTTCTTTAACGAAAAATAATAATAAATGAAATTAAGTGTTTTGTTAAATTATAAGTTAATTATAAAACTTATAATTAAATATACTTGTTATTTATAGTTTTCAAATTTATTCCAAAAACAAATATGGTTTTACTTTGTTTAAAATAATATTTAAAAATAAATATTTTTATAATTTTAGGATAGAATTTATATTTATAGATAAAAATATTAATAAAAAATTAAGGGGACAAACTTGTTTTAAAAGGGAATTTTTATAAAGACAATATATTTTATAAATGTGTGAAAAATTTATTTTGTTTTAGTTGTATAAAATTTAGACATGTACATAATTATTTTAATAAAAAAATACACTATTATATATGTGTTAAAAAATATGAAATGTTTTGTAAATATATATAGTTATTATATATATATATATAACGTGATATTTATTTGTATGTATATAAATATTTATATTTATTGTTCTCTTTTTAAAATTTATATATGATTTAGAGTTATAATTTTCTAAATATATAGATTATCGTTTATATTTTAAAACCAATATGTGTTATATTATTATAATGGTGAGATAAAAAAGTGAAAATTTAAATGATGAAAAGTAGGGTCTAATCTTGGAAAACACACAAAAGCATAATGATTAGTGGTGACTCACAATAGCCAAAGAAATATAAAAGGTTAGAAAGGAATAAATGTGCATGACGTGGATTTTTCCATAAAAATGAATAAAAAATATATTAAAATGAAAAGAATAAATACTAATTTGTGACCACGCACACACTAAACGATGAACGAACAACAAGACTAGGTTGTTTTCAGTGCCTGAAAAAAATAAATTAATGAGAGATCAAGATGGCTCGTGACTCAAATCTATATCTTTATAATTGAGTTAATTAATATAAAAAAATAAAACCTTTTTACTTGTGGTTAATTATTTGGTTAAAAAAATATAATACCCACCTTCTCTTAGATGCTAAATCTCATACCAAATTTATTTATATAAGTGAGACCTGAGATAACCCATCCTCCAAGGTTACAAGACCCAAACCTCACTCTGCCAAGCCCTCTATTGGTTTATAGACGCCCGCAACCCCTCTTTTGATATAAATTAGGTAATGGAGTTTATATATTTAGTTTTTATATTTCAATTTTAACAAATTATTTTATGGTTTAATTGAGTCTGTGTAAGTGATTCATTATTTTTGTGTGTTAAAACTTATTTCAAGTGATCATTTCATTTTTTTTATTTATGTCTTATGGAAAGGTTGGCCTAAATTATGTTTTTTATAATTTAAATAAAGGTTAGAATTTCTCCTTACAAAGTTATTTTTCTTATAATTGGGTTCTATATAAAGGAAATATATTTTATCATATATTTATGTTTCAAATTAATTGATTAATTTCATTTTAAAACATTCAACTTGAGAATTCGAACTTTTTATTTATTATATATATATATGTTCATCTCAAATCAATATTTTATACACGATTGATTCCCATATATATATATATATATTGAATTTAAAATTCATGATATATGTATGTATGGATAAATATATGTATGTGATTTAAATTTCGTCACACATAAATATATATAAGTATTTTTATGTTTTAATTATCAAAATCTATGACTAACTGATTTGAAGGAATGTAAATAGGTGCAATATATATATATATATATATATATATATCTGTGTGTGTGTGTGTGTGTCATGCTATTCAGATAATTCATATTTTTATATATATCGACATATTTGCGTGGATTTGAATGTTCAAACAGATCATGTATGGATATGAGCTAAAGTTAATATCAAAGATCTTGTATAAGTGCTTATTTGTAATTTACTCATGGTTGGAGTTGTTATAGTAATTCGTAATATTTTATTATCATATTTTTTTTAAAAAAATTACAAAGAATGTCATCAAGTTATTTTAAAATTTAAAGATGTCGCATCTTCGTATAATTATGGCCATATGTTATGCTTATCATTATCATCGGTTTCATTTTTAATGTGTTCATAGTTTAAATTTAAATTTTATGGTTTAATTCCAAAAATTAAAATAATCTCATGATTATTATTTGAAGAATTTTTTTATCAAACATTCATTATTTCATTTTCTTTTTTTAGAAATAAATTTTCAAGCATGAGATTCTCTGTAATTGATTTTCGAAGATCTTTTTAAAATTTCAATGAGACCCTTTCGTGAGAAATAATATTTTGTAGGTATTTTGATTTTTTTTGTGATAGTGATGATAATGGCATATCTATGAGAAATTTTTCTTTTGAAAATTTGGCACGGGTGAATTAAGAGATGGTATGGGGAGTGAACCTGTACGTCTATGTAAGACCTATGGCCTCATGCTATGGATTTAAACATAGATGGAAAAGTATTTTTGACGTCCCATAGGAAAATTAGTATTTTCAATAGATAATCCCCAATTATTTTCCAAGTATAATTGTTTTCAAAATTATTGTTTTTCCATATTTATATTCATGTGTTTGTGATAATTTGATTTAATTGTGACTTATAATTTTTTGAAAATATTTAAAGGATTTTATAAGTTATTTTGAAAAATCCTTACTAGGAAATTTATCACTCATCCTTTGATTTGAAATATTTTCATAGGTCACTTTGAAGTCCAAATTTGGACGTTATCAAAGCTGTGTGTGGAAGCGAAGTTGTCTTTCTGATTGATTTTATTACAACTCTGATAAATTGTATAGTTTGTATCTAACTCTTCAGCACCTAGAACTGTAAAAGGTCCTCTGCTATATAATGTTTATGGTTGTATCTTTATAATTGGTATCGGAGGAATGGTCTAGACAACATTGGAGAGTAGATTTTTTCATCTAAGCGGTAGGTCTAGTAGTCCTAGTTTTCAGAATTATTTTTAGTCTGACAAAAAGAATTGCGAGGATACAATTCTGTTAAGGGGGAATAATGTAACATCACAATATTTTGAAACATAGTTTTATTATATAAATATTTAATTAAATGAATTAATTTATATACCAATGAATTTTTTTATAAAATAATAATAAAAATAAAAATTAAGTATTTTTTTAAATTATAAGTTAATTATAAAACATATAATTAAATATTATTGTTATTTATAGTTTTCAAATTTAATCTAAAAAAATATTGTTTTACATTATTTAAATTAATATTTAAAAATAAATATTTTTATTATCTTAAAATATAATTTATTTTTATAGATAATAATATTAATAATAATTAAGAGGAAAACTTTTTTTAAAAAGAAAACTATTATTAAGATAATATATTTTATAAAGGTGTGAAAATTTATTGTGTTTTAGTTTTATAAAATGTATATATGTACATAATTATTTTACGAAAAAATACACTATTATATATGGGTTAAAAAATTTGAAATATTTTGTAAATATATATAGTTATTATATATATATTTAAACATGATATTTATGTGTATGTTTAAAAATATTGATATTTATTTTTTCTTTTTAAAAAATATATATATTTTATAGTTATAATTTTCTAAAATATATATATTATCGTTTATATTTTAAAACCAATATGTGTTATATTATTATAATGGTGAGATAAAAAAAGGGGAAATTGACATGATGGAAATTTGGGTCTAAGAGTGGAAAACACACAAAAGCATAATGATTAGTGGTGACTAACAATAGCCAAAAAATGAAAAAAGTGTGGAAAGGAATCAAAGTTCATGATGTGGATTTTTCCATAAAAATGAATAAAAAATATAATAAAATTAAAAGAAGAAATAACAATTTCTGACCACACACACACTAAACCACACATGTACTACAAGACAAGATCGTTTTCAGCACCTGAAAAAAATGAGGGATCAAGATGGCTCGTGTCTCAAACCTATATCTTTATAATTGAGTTAATTAATATAAAAAATAAATCCTTTTTTACTTTTGGGTTATTTTTTGTAACACCCCAAGATTTCATTGTAAGTTATCTTTTTTAAAGTAATTCAATAGCTTGCGCTACACACAACACTGAGTTTGAGTGCCCCACAACTTACCAAAATAGCCGTTTAAAAAGCGGTTATGAATATTATTAACTAAAATTTGAATTATATATACTCCACATAATTTTATAATCCATATTATGGTATTTTTTGGGATATAATTTAAGAACAAATTTAAATATTTCAGATAAAGGAAGTATTTCTCAAAAAATACAATTTTACTGCCTTTTAATGAAGAACCCTTTTTAAATACAATATTTGACACTTTTTTTATATATCAAATTTGTGAAAATAAACTACTTCTTTAGAATTTGGACATATAATTTTATTTTGGATAACATTTTGGTGTTTTTCTGATAACTTTCATATTTTGATGAATAGTGAAAATACTAAATTTTAATTGAAAAAAACTTTTTTTTAATTAAAATAATTTATTGTGTTAAATTATACATTTGAATGGTTTTGAAGTATAATTAGATTACATTTTTACCATTTTATCTAATTTTGGTCATTGAAAGTAATTTCAATTTGAAATTGGACACAAACAAGTGTCAATCTTTGGATAGTTATTATATCTTTAAAACACACTCTTCGTTTTGACAACATGAATTAATTTTAAATTAATTTATGACCCTTATGTGTTTTGAATTTGGAAAAATGGGTTACATAGTTTTAATCAGGATGTACAAATTGTTTAAATAGGTAACTTTTATATTTAGACATTATGAATATTTAATTCAGTAAATATTTTATTTACCGTGGTTAAAGGGGTAAATCCGGTAAATAAGGGTAAAAAAATAATATTATAATAATATTAAATTACCCTAACTTGTGTCATATTCCTATTTGTTGATACATATCCAACCATGGAAATACTTGGGTCGATTTTGGGACCCCATGGAGCCACTGAATAGTGATAATGACACTTTATATTAATTATTTTAAAGTAAAGACAAAAATGACATAACCATATATCTTTTAGTAAAACAATTTTTACATGGGTTTATATAAGTTATATTTTATACTATAAATATTAATTTTAAATAATAAAATATTTCCTATATCATGTTATTTTTTACAATTTTTAAAAATCAAATAAATAAAATTATTTATGACACAATAATGATGCAGTGTTTACCTCATTAATAAATGATTCAAATAAATAAGATTATAAAAAATAACAAATATCCAAAACCTGTCAAATTTTTATTAGGTGATATTATTTCTAACATTAGTCATCTTATATTCTATTTTAATGAGTTTTTGACCTTTTGGAACCGAAAATCATTATATAATAAAATAATATTTTCAAATATTCATAAAGAGCCCCTCCTTCCCCTTATAAAAAGCCCTCACTTATAACCCATCTATCACACCTCTCAATCCCCTTGGATCATCCAAACGTTTCCCAACTAAGATCCTTACATCCCACTCTTCCTCTTATAATCCTTACCTTAGGAATAAGGCACTTCAAGGAAACCTTTTGATTCAAACTAAAGAGAGTTACCCGATTTAAGGGTAACATCTCCTCTTAAGTTATTTTCTTTTATTTTACTTCTCCAACCCCATAAAATCTATGTATTCCTTTATTTTATAACAATAACAGTATCATAAATATACTATGTTTTTTTTATAAGAATTATTTGAACTACACTTACACACACCTCCATCTAATGGGTATAGAACATAATGTTTTTGTAGACGGCGAACTACTGCCTCACGAAACGATGATTGTTCAATCTTCTACTACCACCTATTATGGTGGAAATTATGATAGAACTATAATTATATATGATATTTATGATATTTATTTTATCTATATTCTTCTCTAATTCTGTTTTATATCATACCATTATTCTTTACATGTTGTATATATACGATAATTTCATTTGAGGAAGTGCAGACTACCGCCCCTCAAAGTTATATGACTCGTTCATAACATACATGGAACGTATAAAAGATGGTGTTAATGAACTAATGTAACATATATAAAATATTATATTATTCTGGAATAATAAAATACATATGTATCATTTGGTTTTCTTTACTTTAAAAAAAATGGAAGTAAAGTTCGTGCATACGTACAGATTATCGTCTCTATGAACATGATGAGATTCATTGTCCATCACAACCATTCAAGAAAAATTTTCATTTGATAATTAAAAATAATATTTAATAACATAACATATTTCAGGATATGAATTAAATACATCCTATCCATAACAAACTAGACTTACGTAATAAAATATATAAATGAAAATGAATCAATTAACACCCAAAACAATGATACTACTAAAATATTATTAACAAAGAAATATTAGAAGATCATATATGATATCATATTTATGTATGTAGTTCTTGTATAATTTAATAACAATTATTTAACTATTATACTGGAGGTTAACATACCCTCGACCTGGGAAAAGTACAAGGTAAGGGGTTTTCATCTCACTTCTTATTCCCTTGGGATTCATGCTATATTAACACTATTTCCTTTTTTGTGGTGTATGTACTGCCCATGATTGTATTTTTTGTGTAATATAATTTAATTTATAGGTATTTACATCTTCATTTTATGATACTTATCTCATGGGGTGTATTTTTCGTAAATTACCAAATCGGTAAGGGAATTTCAAATTTCAATTTCCACTCATTGGGCTTTACACATACTTCATTGATTATTTTACTCCAAGATTATATGTGGAATCACTATTTATTATTTATGTAGTAATTTACACCCCCATTTATATGGATACACCTTTTATAAACATAATCACTCCATTGATAAATTCACATTCCATTGATATGAACTTGTTAAGGGAAATCTTAACTCAATTTCCAATCATTGAGTTAAACATCCAAGTCATTAGTTTTTTTTTCAAGAATACGCGTGAATGTAATATGATTGATTTAAAATGAATATTCAATTAAATTTATTGTATTTATATTTTTCACACATAATTATTTCACTGATTTATCCTTAATCTAAGGATGCGGTCTCTATAAGGTATTTCGTCTCAATTTACATTAGTTTGAGACCTCTTTATCGTTATGCACCAATTCACTTTTATATGGTGTATATACTTTCCTTTGACATACTATATCATGAATACCCTTTATTTTAATGAAATTATAATGTTTTGAATAATTTAATTCCTCAATTAATTGAATTCAAGCGTCTCTTATGTGGTTAAGAACTTTTTAACTAAATTATTATTTTAAATGTTTTAAATATTTATTCTTATAAATATTTCTCATTAATGTATGTGGTTTAAAAATGGGTTTAATTATTTATTTAAATGGAAATGAATGTTTTGAAATTAAAATTACTTTTGAATGTTATAAAGTGGTATGGGACACTTTGATTCAAAAATCTCTTTTAAACGGATTCTTTGATAAATAGTGCAATATTTAAATGTTTTCAAGAAAATGGGGATATTTATCTCAAATAGTTTTAATAAATATTTTCATCTGTGTCAATATCCTTTAGTGTATTTTATTCTTGATTGAGGTTGATTTATCATAATACAGTCATCCCTATTGTATAAATGAGTTATTTTTTACTGTGGATGTGTTATTTTTATGCCATTCATGGTTTGTGGTTAAAATATTGACATTTCGTATGCTAGTATTATAAAAATGTTTAGATTATGTTTCCCCCTTTTCATATGAGGAATTTATTGGACTTATTTAGTGAAGGGTGGAGCCTGCTATATCTCATCTATGCATCGGTAGGTCTCACGAGACAATTATATGTGGAATTGGCCTAGGCCTTTCCCAATTTGATATATGGTTTTGGCCGAGGCCTTGACAAAATGTTTTAGAATGTTCGGAATTATACATTACCTCATTATAAAAATAATATTGATGGATCTGGTGGTTATTCTGATAGTATAATACCCTTGAAAATGTTTTATTATGGAATTATTTACTTAGCTCATATTCCTTCCATAAAGTATTCATGTTTATTATTTATAAAGGTATGTGTTTTCAATTATTCACCTTGCCTAATTTTTATGTTTTCTTCCGTTTTTTTGCTTACTCTTACTGAGTATTTAAACTCACCCCTTTCTTATGTTTCATTTTCCCAAGATATGAAGAACCTAGTTATGAGTGACTTGCAGGCATATCTAGGAGGCATGTATGTTTCTAAGGGAATAAATTAGTCTTTTATTTCTTTTCAAGTTGTAATGTTGAACTAATTTATGTATATTTTTTCCAAGAATACCAAACTGATCGATCCATTGGGACTTGATTCCTTTTAATCATTCCAATGTATTAAAATAATGCATCGGCTCTGGGTTTCTAGGCTCGGGGCATTACAGTTGGTATTAGAGGAAGTTTATTACAAACCTTGGAAACTATATTTAGAAAAAAAAACTATGATTTGTAAACACTACCCTATGATAGACATTGAGGATTAGTATAGAATAACATCCAAGTATTTTGGTAAATTAAATGTTATGTGGGTTTTCCAAGAAATAAATCCCTGTCTGGATACGAGCAGGTAGAGGCGGCTCTGGCACAGATGTACCTAGGTTTGAAAACTTTGACAAGGAGTTTTGGGCTTGACTCGGGGTGTCCTTGTACATGAAAACAAGCCTTGCTTCACTCTTGTTTATGACACTCCTGAGGGATATTCTTAGGATAATTCACATTTTCTTTACAAATTTATTTGATGGATTTTAATATAATATGAGAATAAATATCCTTGTTTAATCTTAAGGTTTTTTAGATTAAAAATAAGTTTTTTTATATTATCTAAATGATTTTATGAATCACACTATGATTTCTTGTGTTAGTCAATGCCTGGATTCCAAGGAGTTCAAAGTAACATTGAACATGATGTACAAGGTTGGCACGATGGTAAAAATGAGAAAAAAATGGAATGTTGATAAGTGTAAAATATATCATGATCATGCCAAATCAGTTTTCCAAAAATATGATCAACAACATATATATATATATATATATATATATATATTAACTAACCCCCGTACTCAGAAAATAAGATAAAGGTGGTGGATGATAAGAGCTCCAGCAGTGTACACCATGAAGAAAAGAAAGATCAATTTCCATCATGCATGAAATGTAGAAGGATACACCTAGGAAAGTGTCTCAATGGAAAAGATAAATGTTTTATGTGTGGTAATGAAGGACATAAAGTAAAGAATTGTCAAGTAAAAATGAAGAGTACTATGGAAGAAAATAAAAAATATCCCAAGAATCCATTTATAGTAATTTGTCGTAAATGTAGGGGACCTGTGCTTTACCCGGGTGAATTCCCTTTTCTATAGGATTACCTCTTGTTAAAGGAAAAACCTATGTGGAAACAAATGGATGGAGAAATGTTTACAAGTATTAGTGCTCTATGTTGATGGGATTACTTTGGAAGATTTTTCTCTTGTATGTGTAAACCTACAGTTTGTTACGCAAAAATTCTATTTTAGGAAGAATTATCTTTTCTATTGTTGATATAGTTATAAATAACCATTTGGGTTTATATGATCCTTGAATTTGAGGCAATTACAATTTATTAAAGTTTGGGATGAAAATGAGAGGTATGAGATATCATTTGTGGCGAAATTATGTTAAGGTTATTTTGAGTAATTTATCACATTTTGGGAATGTTATAAAATATAGTTTTTGAAAAAGGGCAACAGGCAGACCATGTGATCACCCGTCATGTCAGAAAAAGTTACGGGAATCAAACCCACAACCAGAGTGTGATTGGGATTTATCACCTACCACTAGAATATGTGAAGTCTCTGGTTAGTGTTACAAATTCTTTTTAGTCAAATGATTTTATTGATAAATAATAAGTTTATTTGGGATCTTATGTCTTATCAAATGGATATCCTTAGTATAGGAAAATGATTTAGCGATTAAGTGATAAATGTTATTTTGGAAGATGTTCGCTCTATTAGGAACACTATATGCCTAAAGAAAATAGAATACTAGGGGATTTCATTTGAGAATTAATGGTGAATTTTTATCTATGTTCTTATTGTGGATTTATAGTGATTTGGGTTATTTATGGAAATTATTAACCGATCACAGAGAATATGTGATTAGTTTAATTACTTTTATGTATGTGTCTTTAAGAGTAGTCGATGTCATTTGGAGATACAATTTAATGAGGAAGACTATGTAATCAAATTATTCTAAGTATTGGGTTTAAATATTAGTTTGGATTATATTAAAGTATTTTAAATAAAATTTTTTATTGAATGGAATTTATTGAACTTTGGGTATTGCAGGTTTAATTTTTGGAATTAAGATTAGTATTTATTTATTTAAAGGATTATCCTTTTTGGGGATCATCTGATCTTATACTAACCATTTTGGTTTTGATCAGTCTTTAAATACAAGTTAAATATATGGTTTATACTTTGTGGATCAAGTGATTCTCTAGAAGTTTATTCTAGCGCTTCATGTGTGACTAAGTCAACTTGAATACTCATAATTTGAAAAAAATATGAGTTAGTGGTATAAATTTATTAAAGGATGAAACTGTACTAAAAAAGTAAGTATATCTCTTTATGTTATTAGTTAATCTCATAAATAAATTCCGCAAATTTATGAAATGGATCTTAAAACAAAAAAAAACGTTGTTCATTTACTTTTCCTCCTGGGAAACTAATGACTGTTTATCCCATCACAAGTTTGTGGATTTCTTATTGTTAACTTTATCCTGATCATGTTTTCTATCACCCTCCATCAGAACTTGACACTTAGTTTATCTTCTATATACATGTTTTCCAACATGGAATCCTAGTATGGGTTTTCTCAGGTGACCTTTGTACTTCTCTTTATTTCTTTTAAGGTGATAGTTTTATTAACTCTTTCTCTGATATGGGGATTTCAATGAATTTCCCAAGCCCAATTTTAAAAATTTATAGGAATCAATTTCCAAAATGGTGGAATAATGTAACCTCCCAATATTTCATATAAAGTTATCTTCTTTAAAGTAATTCAATAGCTTGCGCTACAAGCAACATTGAGTTTGAGCACACCACGACTTACCAAACTAGCCATTCAAAAAGTGGTTATGAATAGTATTAACTGAATTTTTAATTTTATATACTCCATATAATTTCAAAATTAATATTATGTGTTCTTTTAAACATAATATAATAAAAAAATCAATTTTTCAGATAAAATAATTATTTTTCAAAAAATTAAATTTTTACCGCATTTTAATGGTGAACCCTTTTTAGATAAAATATTTGACACTTTTTTATATATTAAATTTGAAAAAATAAACTTCTTCTTTATAATTGGGACATAAAAATTGAGTTTGGATAAAATTTTGGGGTTTTTATGATAACTTTCATATTTTGATAAATAGTGAAAAATACTAAATTTTAATTGAAAACAACTTTTTAAATTAAAATAATTTATATTGTTAAATTATACATTTTAATGGGTTTGAAGTATAATTATATTATATTTTTACCATTTAATCTAATTTTGGTCATTGTAAATAATTTCACTTGGAAATTGGACACAAACACGTACCTATCTTTTGATAGTTATTATTTCTTAAAAACACGCTCTTTGTTTTAACAACGATAATTAATTTAAAATTAATTTCTGCCACTTATGTGTTTTGAATTTGAAAAAATGGATTCCATATTTGGAATCAGGAGTTCCAAATTGTTTAAAAAGGTAAATTTTATTTTTAGACATTATGAGTATTTTTTTCAGTAAATATTATATTTATCGTGGTTAATGGGGTAAATATGGTAAATAAGGGTAAACAAATAATATTATAATAATATTAAATTACCCTAACATGTGTCATATTCCTATTTAATTGTACAAATAATACCATGGGAATCCTTGGGTTGATTTTGGGACCCCATGTAGCCACTTGATAGTGATAATGACACTTTATATTAATTATTTGAAAGTAAAGACAAAAATGAAATAACCATATATCCTTTAGTAAAACAATTTTTACATGGGGTAATATAATTTATATTTTCAAAAATAAATATTAATTTTAAGGATAAAAAGTTATTTTAAATCCTGGTATTTTGTTTATAATTTTTAAACATTAAATAAAAAAAATTATTTATGACACAATAATGATGGAGTGTTTACCTTATTAATAAATGATTTAAATAAATAAGATTATAAAAAATAAAACAATATCCAAAAACTATAAAGCTATTATTGGATGATTTTATTTTGAAAATGAGTCATCTTATATACTACTTTAATGTGTTTTGGACCTTTAGAAACCGAACATCTTTATATAATAAAATAATACTCTCGAACATTCCAAAAGAGCCCCTCCTCTCCCTTATAAAAAGCCCTCACTTATAACCCATCTCTCACACCTCTCAAGCCCCTTGGATCGTCCAAACTCTTCCGAAATAATATTATTACATCCCACTCATCCTCTTAGAAGCCTTACCTTAGTCATAAGGCACTTCAAGGAAGCCTTTTGATTCTAACCAATGGGAGTTTCCAGATTTAAAGGCAATATCTCCCCTTAAGTTCTTTTCTTTTATTTTACTTCTCCAAAACCCTAAAATCTCTTTATTACTTTCCTTTATAATAACTCCAGTATTATCAATATACAATTATGTTGTTATAAGAAGTATTTGAACTACACTTAGACACACCTCCATCTAATGGGTATAGAACATAATGTTTCCGTGGACGATGAACTACTGCCTCACGAAACGATGATTGTTCAATCTTCTACTACCACCTCTTATAATGGCCATTATGATAGAACTCTAATTATATATGATATTTATTTTATTTATTTTATCTATAAGCTTATGTAATTCTCTTTAATATAATACCATGATTCTTTTCATGTTGTATATATAAGCTTATTTCATTTGAGGAAATACGGACAACCGCCCCCTCAAAGTGATTTGACTCGTTCATACCATACATGGAACATATAAATGATGGTTTTAATGAACATAAATATCATATATGAAATATCATATTATAATGGAATAATAAAATACATATGTATAATTTGGTTTTCGTTCCTTTTAAAATAAAAAAATGGAAGTAAAGTTCTTGCGTACGTACACATTATTGTCTCCACGAACGCGATGAGATTCATTCTCCATCACAACCATTCAAGAATAACTTTCATTTGATTATTAAAAATAATATTTAATGACATAATATATTTCTGTATATGAATGAAATACATCCTATCCATAACAAACATGACTTACGTAACAAAACATATAAATGGAAATGAAGTAATTAACACCCGAAACAATTATACTACTAAAATACTATTAACAAACCAATATTAGAAGATCATATACGATATCATATTTATGTATATAGTTCTCGTATAATTTAATAAAAATTATTTAAATATTATAATGGAGGTTAATGTACCTTCGACCAAACAAAAGTGAAAGGTAAGGGGTTTTCATCTCACTTCTTATTCCCATGAGATTCATGCTATATTTCCACTATTTCCATTTATGTGGTGTATGTAATGCCCATGATTGTATTATTTGTGCAATATAATTTAATTTATGGTTATTTAAATCTTAATTTTATGACACTTCTTTCATGGGGTGTATGTTTTGTGAGTTACGAAATCACTAAAGGGAATTTCAAATTTCAATTTCCACTCATTGGGATTTACGCATACTTCCTTGATTATTTTACTCCAAGATTATGTGTGGAATCACTATTTATTATTTATGTAGTAATTTAAACTCCCTTTTTTGTGGATATAAATTTGATACACATAATCTCTCCATTGATAAATTTACATTCCATTGATATGAACTTGATAAGGGTAATCATAACTCAATTTCTATTCATTGAGTTAAACATCCAAGTCATTGGTTTTGTTTTTTTACAAGAATATGTGTGAATGTAATCTGATTGATTTAAACTGAATATCCAATTATATTGAGTGTATTTATATTTTTCACACATAATTATTTGATTGATTTATCCTTAATATAAGGATACGGTCTTTATAAGGTATTTCGTCTCAATGTACATTCCTTTGAGGCCTCTTTGTCATTATACACCAATTCATTTTATATGGTGTATATACTATCATTTGAAATATTATATCATGAATCCATTTATTATCATGATATTATAATGTTTCGATTAATGTTATTTCTCAATTACCTGTATTCAAGGGTCTCTTATTTGGTTAAGAACTTTTTAACTAAATTATTGTTTTAAATGTTTAAAATATTTATTCTTTTAAATCATTCTGATTAATGTCCTTATTTTAAAAAATGGTTTTAAGTATTTATTTTTATGTACATGAATGTTTTGAAATTAAAATTCATTTTTAATGTTTCAATTTGGTATGTGACACTTTGATTTAAAAATCTCTTTTAAACGACTTCTTTGATAAATAGTGCGACATTTAAATGTTTTCAAGAAAATGGGGATATTTATCTGAAATAGTTTTAAAGACTATTTTTATTTATATCAATATCCTTTAGTATATTTTATTCTTGACTGAGGTTGATTTATCATAATAAAATAACCCATATTGTATTAAATGATTTATGTTTGACTTTGGATGTGATATTTTTATGCCATTCATGGTTTGTGGTTAAAATATTGACATTTCACATGCTAGTTTTATATGAATGTTTAGATTATGTTTCTCCCTTTCATATGAGGAATGTATTGGACTTAGTAAGTTATGGGTGGAGCCTGGTATATCTCCTTGATGCACCAGTAGGTCTAATGAGATAATTATATGTGTAATTGGCTGAGACCTTTCCCAATTTGATATCTGGTTTTGGCCGAGGCCTTAATCATTTTTAGACATCTTGGACAAGGCCTTGAAATTTTTTTTCAGAATATCCGGCATTATACATTCCCTCATTATGAAAATAATATTTATGGATCATGTGGATATTCTACTAGTAGAATACCCATGACTATATTTTATTATGGCGTTATTTACTCAGCTCAAATTCTTGCCATAAAGTATTCATGTTTATTATTTGTAAAGGAATTTGTTTTCAATTATTCACATTGCCTAAGGTTTATGTTATCTTCAGTTGTATTTATTACTCTTACTGATCGTTCGAGCTCACCCCTTTCTTATGTTTCATTTTCCCATGATATGAATAATTTAGTTATGAGTGACTTGTAGGAATATCTAGGAGGCTTGGAAGTTTCTAATGGAATAAATTAGTTTTGTATTTCTTTTCAAGTTGTAATGTTGAACTTATGTATGTATCTTGTTTCTAAGAGTACTAAACTGATCGGTCCTTCAGGACTTGATTCATTTTAATCAGTCCAATGTATTAAAATAATGAACTGGCTCTGGGTTTCTTGGGTCAGGGCATTACATTTTTTTGTTAAAAAATATAATACCCAGCTTCTCTTAGAAGCTAAGTCTCATACCAATTTTATTTATATAAGTGAGACCCAGGATAAACCATCCTCCATGATTACAATACCCAAAACTCACTCTTCCAAGACCTCTATTGGTTTTTAGAAACCCTCAACCCATCTTTCGATCTAAATTAGGTAAGGGAGTTTATATATTTAGTTTTCATATTTTAATTTTAACAAATTATTTTCTTGTTTAATTGAGTCTGTGTAAGGGATTCATTATTTTTTTTGTGTTAAAACTTATTTTAAGTGATCAATTAATTTTTTTATCTATGTATTATGGAAATGTTGGCCTAAATTATGTTTTTCATAATTTAATGAATGGGTTAAATTTTTCCTTAAAATGTTATATTTCTTATAATTGGGTTCTATATAATGGAATTGTACTTTATCATGTATTAGTGTTTCGAATTAATTGATTTCACTCATTTTATAATTTTCAATTCAAGAATTCAAAATTTTTATTTGTTATATATATATATGTTCATCTCAAATCCAAATTTTATACATGAGTGATACCCATATATATATATATTGAATTTAAAATTCATGATATATATATATATATATGTATGTATGTATAAATATATGTATGTGATTTAAATTTTGTCACATATAAATTTATATAAGTATTTTTAAGTTTTAATTATCAAACTCTATGAATAAATGATTTGAAGTAATGTAAATAGGTGCAATATATATATATATATATATATATATATATATATATATATTATGTTATTCAAATAATTCATATATATATATCGACATATCTGTGTGTGATTTGAATGTTCAAACAGATCCTGTATGGATATGAGCTAAAGTTAATATCAAAGATCTTTTACATGTACTTTTCTGTAATTTACTCATGGTTTGAGTAGTTATAGTAATGCTTAAATTTTTTTATCATTTTTTCAAAAAATGTACATAGCATCTCATCAAGTTATTTTAAAATTTAAAGACTCCACATTTGCATATAATTATGGCCATGTGTTATACACATCATTGACATATGTTTCATTTTTAATGTGGTCATATTTTAAATTTAAATTTTATGGTTTAATTCCAAAAATGAAAATAAGTTCATGAATATTATTTGAATCATTTTTATATCAAACATGCATTATTTCATTTGCATTTTTAGATGTAAATTTTAAAGTATGAGATTCGCTATAAATGATTTTTGAAGCTGATATTAAAATTTAAATGAGACCCTTTCATGAAAAATAATATTATGTAGGAATTTTGAAAATGTCTTGGGACGTAGATGATAATGGCATGTCTATGAAAAATTTTTATTTTGAAAATTTGGCACTGGTGAATTAAGAGACATTACGAGGAGTGAAAATTTAAGTCTATGTAAGACCTGTGGCCTCATGTTATGGATTTAAACATAGAAAAAAAAGTATTGTTGACGTCCCATAGGAAAATTAGTATTTCCAATAGATAATCCCCAATTATTTTCCAAGTATAATTGTTTTGAGAATTATTTTTTTTCTATATTTATATTCAAGTGTTTGTGAAAATTTTCTTTAACTGTGATATGAAATTTTCAAAAAATATTTAAAGGATTTTATTAGTTATTTTGAAAACCCCTTACTGGGAAATTTATCACTCATCCATTGGTTTGGAATTTTTTTCACAGGTCACTTTGAAGTCCAAATTTGGACGTTATCAAAGTTATGTGTGGAAGCGAATTTGTCTTTTTGTTTGATTTTATTGCAACACTGATAAATTGTAAAGTTTGTATCTAAATCTTCATAACCTAGACCGGTAAAAGGTCCTCTGCTATGTAATGTTTAAGTTTTGGTCTTTATAATTGGTATCAGAGGACCAGTCTTGACAACTTTGGAGATTATATGTTTTCATCTATGTAGTAGAGATTAGAAGTCTAGTAGTCCTAATTTTCATATTTTCTTTATTATAAAAATAATAATTGCGAGGACGCAATTAAGTTAAGGGGTGAATAATGTAACATCCCAAGACTTCAAAACATAGTTTTATAATATAAATATTTAATTAAATTGATTAATTTAATCACTAATGTTTTTTAATTAAAAAATAATAATAATTGAAATTAAGTGTTTTGTTCAATTATAAGTTAATTATAAAACTTATAATTAAATATAATGTTATTTATAGTTATAAAATTTATTCTAAAAAGAAATATGGTTTTATTTTGTTTAAAAGAGTATTTAAAAATAACGATTTTTATTATTTTAAAATTTAATTTATTTTTATAGATAATAATATTAATAATAATTAAGGGTGAAACTTTTTAAAAACGAAAATTATTATTAAGATAATATATTTTATAAATGTGTGAAAATTTATTGTGTTTTAGTTTTATAAAATTTATACATGTACATAATTATTCTACTAAAAAAATACACTATTATATATGTGTTAAAAAATTTGAAATATTTTGTAAATATATATTGTTATTATATATATAAGCATGATATTTAGGTGTATGTTTATAAATATAAATATTTATTGTTTTATTTTTAAAAAATATATATGGTTTATAGTTATAAGTTTCTAAATATATATATTATCATTTATATTTTAAAACCAATATGTGTTATATTATTATATTAGTGAGATAAAAAAAGATAAAATTGAAATGATGGAAATTTGGGTCGAAGCGTGGAAAACACAAAAAAGCATAATGATTAGTGGTGACTCACAATAGCCAAAGAATGAAATAAGGCAGAAAGGAATCAAAGTGCGTGATGTGTATTTTTCCATAAAAAAATAATAAAAAATATATTACAATGAAAAGAAGAAATAACAATTTGTAACCATGCACATACTAAACTATGCACGAACTACAAGACAAAGTCATTTTTAGCGCCTGAAAAAAATGAGGGATCAAGAAGGATCGTGACTCAAACCAATATCATTATAATTGAGTTAATTGATATATAAAATAGAACCTTTTCAATTGTGGGTCATTTTTTGGTTAAAAAAATATAATACCCATCTTCTCTTAGAATCTAAGTCTCATACCAAATTTATTTATATAAATGAGACCCGGGATAACCCATCCTCCATGGTTACAAGACCCAAAAATCACTCTGACAAGCCCTCTATTGGTTTCTAGAAACCCACAACCCCTCATTCAATATAAATCAGGTAAGGGAGTTTATATGTTTAGTTTTTATATTTCAATTTTAACAAATTATTTTCTAGTTTAATTGAGTCTTCATAAGGGATTCATTATTTTTTTGTTTTAAAACTTATTTAAAGTGATCATTTCATTTTTTATTTATGTCTTATGGAAATGTTGGCCAAGATTATGTTTTTTATAATTTAAAGAAATGGTTCAATTTCTACTTAAAAGGTTATTTTTCTTATAATTGGGTTCCATATAAAGGAATTATATTTTATCATGTATTGATGTGTCAAATTAATTGGTTACTTTCATTTTAAAACTTTCAATTCAAGATTTTGAAATTTTGATTTGTTATATATATATATATATATGTTCATCTCAAATCCATATTTTATACACGGGTTATTCTCATATATATATATTGGATTTAAAATTCATGATATATATATATATATGTATGTATAAATATATGTATGTGATTTAAATTTTTTCACACACAAATATATATAAGTATTTTTTAGTTTTAATTATCAAACTCTATGACTAACAGATTTAATGTAATGTAAATAGGTACAATAGATAGATAGATATATATATATATATATGTATATTATGCTATTCAAATAATTCATATATATATATATATATATATCGATATATATATGTGTTATTTGAATGTTCAAACAGATAATGTATGGATATGAGCTAAAGTTAATATCAAAGATCTTATACAAGTCTTTATTTGTAATTTACTCATGGTTGGATTTGTTATATTGATGCTTAAATTTTATTATCATATTTTCAAAAAAATGTACATATCATGTGGTCAAGTTATTTTAAAATTTAAAGACGTCACATCTACGTATAATTATGGACATGTGTTATGCACATCATTGACATTAGTTTCATTTGTAATATGTTCATAGTTTCAATTTAAATTTTATGGATTAATTCCAAAAATTAAAATATGTTCATGAATATTATTTGAAGCGTTTTTGATATCCAACATGCATTATTTCATTTTCTATTTTTAGATATAAATTTTCAAGCATGAGAGTCTCTGTAAAATATTTTCAAATCTCTTATTAAAATTTTAGTGAGACCCTTTCATGAGAAATAATATTATTTAGGTATTCTGAAAATGTTTTGGCATAGAGATGATAACGACATGACTATGAGAAATTTTTCTTTTGAAAATTTGGCATTGGTGAATTAAGAGATGTTACAAAGAGTGAAATCATAAGTTAATGTAAGACTCATGGACTCATTTATGGATTTAAACATAGACTGAAAAGTATTATTAAAATCCCATAAGAAAATTAGTAATTTCAATTGATAATACCCAATTATTTTACAAGTATAATGTTTTTGAGAATTATCATTTTTCTATATATATATTCAAGTTTTTTGTGAAAATTTTATTTAAATGTGATATAAAAATTTCAGAAAATATTTAAAGGATTTTATTAGTTATTTTGAAAAACCCTTACTGGGAAATTTATTGCTCATCCATTGCTTTAAAATTTTATCACATGTCACTTTGATGTACAAATTTGGAGGTTATCAAAGTTGTGCATGGAAGCGAAGTAGTCTTTTTGTTTGATTTTATTGAAACTATGATAAATTGTAAAGTTTGTATCTAACTCTTCAGAACCTAGACTGGTAAAAGTTCCACTTCTATATAATGTTTAAGGTTGTGTCTTTATAATATGGAATACTAGAGATCATATCACTTTGATTGGAGATCAATGCTTATGTATTTTTGTTCACGACCATTCCATGCACCCCATCTAGAACAACCATATATATAGGGGATATTATAGTTAGTGATACCACAAACCATATTGAAAATTTATACTATATAGGGGGTCATATACTCAACAATACCACAAACCCTACTGAAATGACCCATTTAGTAGGGGTTCATATACTCGACAACACAAAAAACCCTACAGGGTTATCCTACTAGATAGGGAATTTCCTCCCATGTAGTGATTTCCACAATGATTCCACAAACCCATCCTAGGGAAATCGATGTGATAGAGGATCACAACCTGGCCTCACTGAAGAATATACCAACTCTATAACTAGTCATCCAGTCGAGGGGATCATAATCCTTTGATGAGGATGTAATTTCACACTTTACCCTCACAAGGATCGACTAGGGGAACCCAATCAACCAAAACTTGTCTATATGTTAATAACATGGTACCCACTAATATCACCTCGAATCACATCTCACATCCTAAAACCATGTCCACCATCACATCCCATGGTGAAAACTAATAAGGATGGACCACTCATGCGCCTCCATTTAAGTACTAAAGATGAAGATGCATCTTAGAGAAGTCTCTAAGGTATGTACACCATGTGCACCTAAAGTACATGTCATGTATGTCGTAACAGGTCCTCCTCCATGTACCTTCTTGGTATGGATAATTTATAAAGGGGAATAATTGGTGTGGTCCCCATTTCACATGGTATGTGACATTGTCTGCAGTTATATACATGTGATTTCCTACACACGACCATATTGATCATGTTTCCACACACATCAATTATGCTAAGTACATGGTGTGTTCCTCTTAGTTAGGAAAAATATTGTGTCCTTGTAATTCCCATGTAACTAAACTAATGATCATGTCTTGTAGTTGTGTACTAGAAAACAACCATATACCTTAACATAGAAAGCCCATCTATTTCCTTGGCCACATAGTCTGGTCTCACTACATGGTGTGTAACCACAGTACATTTCATGCAGTACCCAAAGCTCAGCATCCCCAAATACGAATAAAACACAACATGTGCTCCTTTAATACACACCATGTTATTAGAAATTATAAATGGAAATCCTCTATAAGCCACATGAATCCCTTGATTTCCAATTGAAGCCCACAGATCTACCCGAAGTGGATCTCTAACAGTCATAATAGAATTATAAAACCTAAAAAATACATCAATGGGGATTGGGAAATAAATACTGTAAATTTTCCTACCTTGTGGTGAAATAAATAAGTTTTGAGTACAAAATGAAAACCAAAAGGTGTTGTACCTGGATCTACTGATGATCATTATCAAAAATGTGGTTCAATAGAACGTCCACACTTTTGTTCATCATCAGGTCATTTGTTTTGGTGGGAAGAAAAATTTCTCTTGATTCTTCTGTTCTTGAAAAATGAATAACGATAGGTGGATTATTAATTTAATTTTATTAAATTAATAAGCATCCATTTTGACACCCAACCAATTATTTATTCTAACTAGATGTCTGAAAACGGCCAACATTATATCACTCTAAGTGTAAAGACCACTTTCTAGACACAATGATTATCTCTAATTACTAATATGAGAATCCTCTTTACAGTTGATAAACATTTACTAAAAAATTATTTATTTGATAGAATGTTTAAAATTATTACTATAATCAAATTGAGGCTCTCTGGGCCCCAGAATCCCACACCGAATCTTCATCTGGATTCAAAAATATTCCTATAAATATTGAAAAGAATTATATGGATAAATGAGAGTCTCTATATAATATACTAATCTAAAAAGTTCCCAAGAAAAAGGACTGACTAGTATAAATATGTGGAGTTCCAAATGAAACCTCAAATCACCCCCAAATAGCTCCAACTCCGATGTTGGATCATATCCTACTTCTATAAGAAAAAAAATAGATCAGCCAGGATAAACCAATATTTTCCCACATACATTTAAGTAGTAAAAAATAATCAAAATATAGGTTGAATTTTCAATATGGTTTCCATGAAAAATGTGAGTATAAATATTTATTAGGGAGCCACCAATTTTGTCTTAATATAATAGTAAAAAATAGTTATATGTATAGAAAAGTATACACATATACATAAATATAGAAAAATAATTTTACAATAAATAAGAATATTTTAATGGTATACTAGAAAACAATTAGTGTGGTATACCAACAGTGGAACAATATGGATAACTATAAAAACATTATATATTATCTCTATAAACTGATATGGTCATTATTTTCTCTACCTATTTCTGGAAAATACACATAATTTGATATTAGTAGGATATTTACAATAATAATCTCATCAGTACTACCTATGTATATGGAATTTATTCAAATATTAGTTTGGTTGAAACATTCATCCTATGGAGATGGTAATTTGTATACAAGAGTTAGGGAATCTAGGTTACAAGAGTGAAATATAATAACCTCAAAATGATATATATGTTAAACCATAAAAATTATATATTCCAAGAGAAACTATTATTTATATTTTATAAATCATTTAGTCACTCTTTCTAACATGATCACTATCAAAATAGTAGTAAAAATCAAAATAATATAACAAATTATACCACTCATCAGATATTATACCAAAAGGTAATAAAATGAATATAAGAAAATGAATCATTATACATGACCAGTATGCTCAACTATAAAATTACATAAATAAGGAATTAGACATCATGGATTATAAACATGGAAAGTGAGTATGCCATTCCAAAATAAGAATATAACATATAAAAAGTCAAACATGTTATTCTTGCCCTAATTAAACCATAAAAGTTTGGTATACATGTATTCCATGACACACAAAGAGGACACCAAATATGGTATTGTGTGATTCATTAAAATATCTCCTTCATGTTGTGTATGAATCAAACAATGTATTTAGTTAGGTCATACTAGTAGTAGTTATTGGGCAAAGACAGTAAATCCACGACCTAAAAATAGAGGTATAATATTGTAAAGGATTATTGAATTCAACCATGTAGGTTCAAGTCCCTATTTGAAAACCAACCCAACACTAAAAAAATTTATGACTGATACATAGTAATAACTAAATTTTAATTAAGTTACTATGTTCCAAAAGAGAAAAGGTTTATACAATTGAAATTTGTTTTAGTGCATTTAAAAGAATTAAGAAATAAAGATAGTGTTGAATGTTTTTATGAAATTTGTTCTAAAAAATATTTTTCAAAACAAGGTTTTTCATAAAACATCCCCTACCATAAACCCTTATGAACAAAATTGTCACGACCCGCCCTCGGGGTCCGTGTCGTGACTACCCCAAGCCCGCCTTCCATAGGCCAGGGGCTGGCGACTAGCACCAAGGTGTAAATCCCGGTAAAAAGGGAAGACATTGCCTTTATAAAGTAAACAAACACCACAGAGTAAGCAAGCGGAAAGTAAACACTAAGTAAAAACAGAGTACAACTGAAAGTGCGGAAAAGTAAATGGGCCAGTATAAAAACCCAAACTGAAAGTAAAGTACAACTCGAAAAAGGAAAACAACAACTGTAAGTAAAAGCCGCTACACCGAGTTGTCTACTGAAGATTCCACCTGAAGGGTGGGTACAGATAGCTCCACTGCTCCACGGGTCCCGTCGTCCGCTCCGAACACGTCCCGCCCAGTGGTCCACCTCCAGGTACCGTCCTGCTCTGCAAGCCACAGCCAAGATCAACGCTGTCCGTCGTCTACAACCAACACAACGTAGTGCGGGCATAGCCCGTGCAGGGGTGAGTATAAGCTACTCAGTAGGGACCCCGAGACCCCCGAAGGTCTCACAAAATTCCACAAAGGATAATCCACAAAGGAAGATACAAACACAAGTAACAACTGACACTGATTAGGTATATGCCCATACATATACCTAAGTCATCAATTTCAAATACGCTCCAACCTCTGAGCCCAAGTACAACTCAGTCCACACAGGAAAGTAAACGTATTCCACACAGGAAAGAAAAACGTAATCCACACAGGATAGCACAACACAATCCACACAGGAAAGCAACATGATTCAGCTCACACAGGTATACTTCTTTGAAAGACGATAAAGATGATCTCTGATCCATCTAAGTCATCGGACCCACGAAGGATCGATAGGTAACTAACCCCCGCAAAGGACCCACACAGGATCGGGCCCACATAGGACCTGTAGGCGATGGTTCACACAGGACCGCTGAGCGCAAAGACCCACACAGGATCGGACCCACACAGGATCGGGCCCATACAGGACCTGTAGCACTGATCCACGTAGGATCACTGAGTGCTGTAGTCGTCGTCGTCGAATCCACACAGGATCTCTGTACTGTCGTCGTCGCAGTCACAGTAGCAGTAGCAGCAGTAGTAATCACAGTAACAGTCGCAGCCAACACTAGGGTTCCCGCACACAGCAAGCTCGTTCGGAGGGTCCGCTCCATGAGCCGAGAGGCTGATACATCAACTATCACAAAGTCCAGAGTTGATGTATCCAAAAGTCCCGTATCGTCAACAGGAACTCAACGCAACAGACGGCGCATCGATCGGACGCCCGGTCTGAGAGTTATTGGCATTTTCGTCCCCGGGGCCCGGTTGGTTTATAAGACAAAACCAACCCGACCGTACTCCACCTGCGTCCAAACCTCGGGCGGAGTATGCCAAATGATCTGTCTCACTAAGAGGAACACAACAAACCTGACGGCACGTCAATCGGACGTCCGTAGCTCAAGATATGAGCGTTTCCGCTCCGAAGGCCCGGTTGGTTTCGTGTACGAACCAACCCAGCCGAACTCAAAGTCTTCTGAAACCCTGAGTGTAATATACCGAAACGACCGTCTCAATCCAAGGATCGCGTTTCCGCAGACGGTTCGTCATTCGGAGGTCCGTGGCTCAAGTTATGGCCAAAAGAACGAAGTTGTCTCGAAAACGGGGGGTCCGGGTCCGGGCCGACCTGGCCCGACCCCCCCTGGGTCAGCCTGAACCGGGTAGACCCGACCCGGATCCGACCAGAACCGGGTCGGTCCGACCCGGTCCGCTGGACCCGGCCCGGCCGGCGGCGCGGCCCGACCGCTCAGCTCGGCCAGTTGGCCGAGTGCTGGTCGAGGAAACGGGGGGGCGCAACCCCCCGTGCTTTGCAAAACAACCCCCCCCCCCCCACGTGGGGGGCCCGCTCCGCCTTCATCCGGGGGTTTAATCCCCAGGAATTCCTGGAAACGGCCGGCCATTTGGCCGGCCGAAAAACGAAATGCGGGACCCTAAAGGGTCCCCCCCTTGGACCGTCGCGGCAGGCTTTGCAGGCCGCCTGTTGACCACCGCGGCTTAGCCGCGGTGGGTTACTCCGGCGGCGCGCCTCCACCGCGGGTCGCCGGCGCCGCCGCGCCGGAGCGGCGCACGGCCGCCGTCTTCCGCGGACCACCGGACACACTCCGGTGGTCCGTTTCTCTTGCGGTCTTCGCCGGCGATTTTCTCAGATCGAGATCTTCGGAACGGATACCTCATTTTCCCATTTCCGATTCGTTTCCTCATCACTGTCAAATCCACGCACCAAAAACAAAACTACGAAGGGTTGTCGGGCCGTGTTTGTTCGGCCCACGCCCTCCGCATTAGATGCTAACAATCGGGAATAACCAACACCCAAATGGCGCAATTTTTAATTAATTAAAAATTGAACCTTGTTTCAAACGATTCACACGTAAATTAAATAAAATTCCCTACAATCCTCATCAAACATTTTTCCCAATCCCACAGTAGATTTAGAAGGGGAAAACATGGAAAGTGATAATCATATTAAAGTAAACCCCTACCTCGATAGTCGCACGTTGACGTAGTCGTGGGAAGCGGTCGTCGTTTCATTGACGTCGGTTAGAAGACGAAGAAGTCAGGGAGGAAGCAATCGGAGAAGACGAGTCAAGATGTCATCGTCGGTGTTCTTGGTGGGCGGTGGACGTTCTTCGCGTTCTTCCACGAAGGAGATGAAGATGATGGAGGATTTCTTCAGCTTCTCTCCAAAGCTCTTCCACACCTCACCCAACAATCCAAATAAAATAAGGTCCCTCCTTATTTTATTTACTAAGCCAAGCATTTCAAAAACTTAAATTTCAAAAACAAAACACTTAATTAATTATACATGAGTTGTATAATTAATTAAGTGTTAAGTTATCAAGCTTTAAAGAGGGAGAGAGGGGAGTTAGGAAATTTGAAAAGGTGGGGCTCGGGTGGGCCCCTCTTCACCTTAATCCTCTCTTAGGTGGTTAAACCACCCAACTTCCAACAAAAGATTTTAACCACTTTAAAGATATAAAATAAATATTGTATCACAATTTTATTTTACTCTTCATTTCATCCAGAAAAATTAAACAACTCCTCCTAGGCGAACGCAACTTCGGAAAAGGTCTTCTTAAGCGAATATCGGTGCTGTGAGTTCATCGGTGTCCTCGGATTTCAATTCCGAGCACCGGATCAAAAGTTAGGAATTCCCGCTCGTTCGTTCACTGAACGTACCTGAGCCAAACTTTGGAAAATGATTCAGGGCACTCCGGGCCTCGGAATCAGGTGCCGTCTGAAACCGCGCTCTTGTAAAATTTCAAAGAAAATTAAGAAAAAAAATTTTCTTCGAATTTTATAGGTCTTTACATTACTCCCACCTCAGGGCTTTACGTCCCCGTAAAGATACATCAAAAACTAGGGAAACAAATGAGGGTACTGAGCACGCATCTGAGCCTCCCGCTCCCATGTGCTCTCCTGGAGGTTCCTGTGCTGCCATCTGATGCGCACAAGAGGAATCGATCACCCACGTAGGACCCGCTCCTGTCGATCCTCTCTCTCCACCGGAACCTCCGTAAAAGTCGCCCCATCGTCAACGTCAAGCTCCCCATGGTCAATGATGTGTGTCGGGTCGTGCACGTATCTCCTCAGCTGAGACACGTGGAAGACGTCGTGCACCTGGTGCAACTGAGGTGGTAGATCCAGGTGATAAGCCACCTCTCCAATCCTGCTGAGGATCTGGAAGGGTCCGATGAAGCGTGGAGATAACTTGCCGCCACAGCCAAATCTCTGAATACCATATCGAGGTGAGACCCACAAAAAGACGTGGTCACCATCCTCGAACTCTAGTGGCCTCTGCCTCCTGTCAGCGTATGACTTCTGCCGGCTCTGAGCTGTCCTCATCCGCTCCTGGATGACCTGGACCTTCTCTTTCGTGGCCTAGACCATCTCCGGTCCCACAAGTGCTGACTCCCCAGGGTCTGTCCAGCACAAAGGAGATCTACAAGGTCGGCCGTACAACGCCTCGTACGGTGCCATCCAGATGGTGGAGTGGTAGCTGTTGTTGTACGCAAACTCCACCAAGGGTAGGTGGTCCTCACAGCTACGACCAAAGTCGAGGACACATGCGCAGAGCATGTCCTCGAGAGTCTGAATGGTCCTCTCCGTCTGACCATCCGTCTGAGGGTGAAAGGCTGTGCTCAGACGTAGATGCATCCCGAACGCCTCCTGTAACCCCTTACAAAGCCGGGATGTAAAGCGAGCATCTCGATCGGAGATGATAGATGATGGAACACCATGGAGCTGCACAATCTCCTGAACGTAGAGATGTCCCAAGCTCTCCACTGAGCCCTGCTCTCTAATGGGTAAGAAGTGTGCCGACTTGGTGAGTCGGTCAACAATCACCCAGATGGAGTCGTGACCTCTGGAAGTACGTGGAAGTCCAGTCACGAAGTCCATAGATATGTCGTCCCACTTCCACTCCGGAACCTCCAAGGACTGTACCAAGCCCGCTGGTACCTGATGCTCTGCCTTCACCTGCTGGCTGGTGAGGCATCGAGAAACGAACTCTGCTACTGCCTTCTTCATGCCCGGCCACCAGTGCTGTCGTCTGAGGTCCTGGTACATCTTCGCCACTCCAGGAAGTACCGCCAAAGGAGAAGTGTGAAAATATCTCAGCACTTCCTCTCGCAAAGCGACTGGTACCATGGTACGTCCTCTGAAAAGGATGTTGTGCTCTGGTCCAAAGGAGAAACCATCAGGTGCCTGTCCCGAGGATATCTGTGCACGCCGTGTCTCACAGTCAGCGTCCCCACGCTGTGCCTCCCTGACTCGCTGCAGTAGTGGAGGAGTGACTGTGAGAGACTGAAGGAAGGCTGCTCCATCTCTATCCACGAAGGATATCTGCAAAGAGGCTAGCTGCTCTGTCGCCTCCTCAAGTAGCTGAATGCCCGTCCTCCTGCTAAGGGCATCGGCTACTTCGTTCCCCTTCCCAGGAGTATAGACTATCTCAAAGTCATAGTCCTGGAGGAACTCGAGCCATCGCCGCTGTCTCAGGTTCAGGTCCTTCTGCGAGAAGATATACCTGAGACTCTGATGATCGGAAAAGACTGTAAAGCGCTCGCCCATCAGATAGTGTCGCCATGTCTTCAGAGTGAAGACCACTGCTGCTAACTCCAGGTCATGGGTAGCGTAGTTCTACACATGCGGCCTCAACTGACGTGATCCATAGGTGATCACTACCCGCTCCTGCATCAGAACACATCCAAGTCCGGTCCCTGATGCATCGCAGTAAACTACGTACCCTACTCCCTCCTCGGGCAACCTCAAGATAGGTGCGCTAGTCAATCTCCGTCTTAGCTCCTGGAAGCTCTGCTGACATCTGTCTGACCACACGAAGGGTTTCCCCTTCTTTGTAAAAGCTGTGAGTGGTGCCGCAACTCTAGGGAAGTCTGGCACGAATCTCCGATAGTATCCAGCTAGTCCCAAGAAACTCCGAACCTCAGTCACACTCCTGGGTGGCTCCCATGCTAACACAGCCTCAATCTTCGCAGGATCCACTGCAACTCCCACCTCAGAGATGACGTGACCCAAGAAGTGGACCTCACGTATCCAGAACTGGCACTTCGAGAGCTTACCATAAAGCTGGTGCTCTCGGAGTGTGTCTAGTATAACTCGCAAGTGATAGGCATGCTCCTCCTCAGTCATAGAGTAAATCAGAATGTCGTCGATGAAGACCACGACAAACCGATCGAGGTATGGCTGAAAGATCCTATTCATGAGAGCCATGAACACTGCTGGAGCATTGGTTACACCGAAAGGCATAACCAAGAACTCATAGTGGCCATACCGACATCTGAAGGCCGTCTTCTGCACATCCTTGTCTCTGACTCTGAGTTGATGATATCCTGACCTGAGGTCTATCTTCGAGAACCACCGTGCTCCCTTGAGCTGATCAAAGAGGTCATCAATCCTCGGTAGCGGATACTTGTTCCTCACTGTCACCTGGTTCAGGTGACGATAGTCAACACAAAGTCGCAAGCTCCCGTCCGCCTTCTTGGCGAACAATATCGGGGAAGCCCAGGGTGAAACACTGGGTCGGATGAACCCCTTTCCCTGCAAGTCCTCCAACTGTACCCGTAGCTCTCGAAGCTCGGTGGGGGCCATCCGATATACTAGAGTCGATATCGAGGCTATCCCGGGGTACAAGTCAATATAAAAGTCTACCTCTCTGCGTGGAGGTAGCCCTGGAACGTCGTCGGGAAAAACGTCCGCAAACTGGTCCACCACTGCAGGAAAACCAGGACTCCACACGTCAACTGCTCCAAGGATGAGGCTAGCTAACTGATGAGTAATGAGCTGTCCTCGCCTCCGCGGAAGTCCATCCTGTGCTGCTAAGGCTCCCTTCTCGCCGGTGAAGGTGAACCTACTCCCGTCGGTGCGTACACATCACACCTTGCGCCTAAAACAGTCAATCTGTGCATGGACCGTAGATAGCCAATCCATGCCCAAGATGACGTCGTAAGGCCTCGACGCTGCTACAAGAAGATCCCAGCCGAAGCTCTCGCCTCCTAGAGAAAGCTCACACTGCCGACACCAGTGCGTAATCGTCGAGTCTGCTCCCGTAGGAGTCTCTAGCCGTAAGGATCGAGCCAACGGCTCTGTCGGAATCTCCGAGCTCCGAACAAGGTCAGCGGCTATGAAAGAGTGACTCGCTCCCGTGTCTATAAAAACTGCAGCAAGGGTGGAATAGACACAGATAGTACCTCGAATCATCTTGTGTGCGCCGTGGTCGTAGGCCTCTGCTGCCTGGAGCTGTGCCTGTCTCTGCCCGCCAGCTCCCTGTGGTCGGGGTGGACCTCCTGGGTCATCCGTCGACTGCCTGCTGCAGATGACTCTGCCACGTGCCGCCCTGCGGTGGGTCGCTGCGCTGGTGTAGACTCAGCAAGGAAGCTCTCGATCAGAAGGGCCCGCTCCAGTACTCCTGTCTGAGTCGGTATGCTGAGGGAGATCAGTGATGCCCTGATCTCGTATCTCAAACCCTGCTCGAAGGTCTGGGCCCGGAATAATGGGTCCCGTACCATGTCGGTCGAGTAGCGCGAGAGATCAGTAAATCTCGCCGAGTACTGAGCGACCGTCATGCTGCCCTGCCACAGTTGAAGAAGCTCCTGGATACGCACCGCACGAAGGGTGGCTGGGACGAACTCCGAGCGGAAGAGGCTCTCAAAGTCCGTCCATAGTAGAGATTCCTCATCGTGCACCTGGAGCATCAAGCTCCACCATCGTCCTGCTGCTGCGTGTAGTAGGCTCGCAGCGAGGATCACCATGAGGTCTGATGGTGTCCTCACTAGCCTAAACACACGTACCACTGCCTCCAGCCAGTCCTCGGCTGCTGGGGATCCGTCTCCCCGCGAAACCTGGGCGGTCGCTGGCGCTGAAACTCATGCAGTGCGCTGAGGCGACGTGCATCGTCAGCGGCTGGCGCTGGAAGCATCGGGGGCTCGGCAGGTAGTGCTACCGTCGGTGCCACTGCTGACAAAGGGCCCTGCACCGAGGCCTCGTCGCTCGGTGGGTTGTCGTCACACTCGACTCTCGGAACCCTAGCTGGCTGCCGTCGTGGGGCCATCCTGAAAAGGAAACAGGTGCGCCACGGTCAGAACAATATACCTGGTGAGCTGATATAAGTAATCACAAAGAAAACTTGAAACACACATGCAATCAATGTTTTCGTGCATTAAGTCGGAAATCAGAAGTCAGGGTCCTGGTGTACGGATACGTCGGCCGCCGCACCAACACTGGACTCCCTGGACTGATAACCACACTCAATACGCTAAACATTATTGCTTCACATAGAAAAGATCAGAGTTCACGGTAGAACCGAATTCCTCTGATACCAATTTGTCACGACCCGCCCTCGGGGTCCGTGCCGTGACTACCCCAAGCCCGCCTTCCATAGGCCAGGGGCTGGCGACTAGCACCAAGGCGTAAATCCCGGTAAAAAGGGAAGACATTGCCTTTGTAAAGTAAACAAACACCACAGAGTAAGTAAGCGGAAAGTAAACACTAAGTAAAAACAGAGTACAACTGAAAGTGCGGAAAAGTAAATGGGCCAGTATACAAACCCAAACTGAAAGTAAAGTACAACTCGAAAAGGGAAAACAACAACTGTAAGTAAAAGCCGCTACACCGAGTTGTCTACTGAAGATTCCACCTGAAGGGTGGGTACAGATAGCTCCACTGCTCCACAGGTCCCGTCGTCCGCTCCGAACACGTCCCGCCCAGTGGTCCACCTCCAGGTACTGTCCTTCTCTGCGAGCCTCAGCCAAGATCAACACTGTCCGTCGTCTGCAACCAACAAAATGTAGTGCGGGCATAGCCTGTGCAGGGGTGAGTATAAGCTACTCAGTAGGGACCCCGAGACCCCCAAAGGTCTCACAAAATTCCACAAAGGATAATCCACAAAGGAAGATACAAACACAAGTAACAACTGACACTGCTTAGGTATATGCCCATACATATACCTAAGTCATCAATTTCAAATACGCTCCAACCTCCGAGCCCAAGTAAAACTCAGTCCACACAGGAAAGTAAACGTATTCCACACAGGAAAGAAAAACGTAATCCACACAGGATAACACAACACAATCTACACAGGAAAGTAACAGGATTCAGCTCACACAGGTATACTTCTTCGAAAGACGATAAAGATGATCTCTGATCCATCTAAGTCGTCGGACCCACGAAGGATCGATAGGTAACTAACCCCCGCAAAGGACCCACACAGGATCGGGCCCACATAGGACCTGTAGGCGCTGGTTCACACAGGACCGCTGAGCGCAAAGACCCACACAGGATCGGACCCACACAGGATCGGGCCCACACAGGACCTGTAGCACTGATCCACGTAGGATCACTGAGTGCTGTAGTCGTCGTCGTCGAATCCACACAGGATCTTTGTACTATCGTCGTCGCAGTCACAGTAGCAGTAGCAGCAGTAGTAATCACAGTAACAGTCGCAGCCAGCACTAGGGTCCCGCACACAGCAAGCTCGTTCGGAGGGTCCGCTCCACGAGCCGAGAGGCTGATACATCAACTGTCACAAAGTCCAGAGTTGATGTATCCAAAAGTTCCGTATCGTCAACAGGAACTCAACGCAACAGACGGCGCGTCGATCGGACGCCCGGTCTGAGAGTTATTGGCATTTTCGTCCCCGGGGCCCGGTTGGTTTTTAAGGCAAAACCAACCCGACTGTACTCCACCTGCGTCCAAACCTCGGGCGGAGTATTCCAAAAGATCTGTCTCACTAAGAGGAACACAACAAAGCTGACAGCACGTCAATCGGACGTCCGTAGCTCAAGATATGAGCGTTTCCGCTCCGAAGGCCCGGTTGGTTTCGTGTACGAACCAACCCGGCCGAACTCAAAGTATTCCGAAACCCTGAGTGTAATATACCGAAACAAACGTCTCAATCCAAGGATCGCGTTGCCGCATATGGTTCGTCATTCGGAGGTCCGTGGCTCAAGTTATGGCCAAAAGAACGAAGTTTTCTCGAAAACGGGGGGTCCGGGTCCGGGCCGACCCGGCCCGACCCCCCCTGGGTCGGCCCGAACCGGGTCGACCCGACCCGGGTCCGACCCGGTCCGCTGGACCCGGCCCGGCCGGCGGTGCGGCCCGGCCGCTCAGCTTGGCCAGTTGGCCGAGTGCTGGTCGAGGAAACGGGGGGGGGGGGGGGGCAGCCCCCCGTGCTTTGCAAAACAACGCCCCCCCCCCCCCCACGTGGGGGGCCCGCTCGGCCTTCATCCGGGGGTTTAATCCCCTAGAATTCCTGGAAACGGCCGGCCGTTTGGCCGGCCGTTTGGCCGGCCGAAAAACGAAACGTGGGACCCTAAAGGGTCCCGCCCTTGGACCGTCGCGGCCGGCTTTGCCGGCCGCCTGTTGACCACCGCGGCTTAGCCGCGGTGGGTTACTCCTGCGGCGCGCCTCCACCGCGGGTCGCCGGCGCCGCCACGCCGGAGCGGCGCACGGCCGCCATCTTCCGCGGACCACCGGACGCACTCTGGTGGTCCGTTCCTCTTGCGGTCTTCGCCGGCGATTTTCTCGGATCGAGATCTTCGGAACGGATACTTCATTTTCACATTTCGGATTCGTTTCCTCATCACTGCCAAATCCACGCACCAAAAACAAAACTACGAAGGGTTGTCGGGCCGTGTTTGTTCGGCCCGCGCCCTCCGCATTATATTCTAACAATCGGGAATAACCAACACCCAAATGGCACAATTTTTAATTAATTAAAAATTGAACCTTGTTTCAAACGATTCACATGTAAATTAAATAAAATTCCCTACAATCCTCATCAAACATTTTTCCCAATCCCACAATAGATTTAGAAGGGGAAAACATGGAAAGTGATAATCATATTGAAGTAAACCCCTACCTCGATAGTCGCACGTTGACGTAGTCGTGGGAAGCGGTCGTCGTTTCGTTGACGTCGGTTAGAAGACGAAGAAGTCGGGGAGGAAGCAATCGGAGAAGACGAGTCAAGATGTCATCGTCGGTGTTCTTCGTGGGCGGCGGACGTTCTTCGCGTTCTTCCACGAAGGAGATGAAGATGATGGAGGATTTCTTCAGCTTCTCTCCAAAGCTCTTCCACACCTCACCCAACAATCCAAATAAAATAAGGTCCCTCGTTATTTTATTTACTAAGCCAAGCATTTCAAAAACATAAATTTCAAAAACAAAACACTTAATTAATTATACATGAGTTGTGTAATTAATTAAGTGTTAAGTTATCAAGCTTTAAAGAGGGAGAGAGGGGAGTTAGGAAATTTGAAAAGGTGGGGCTCGGGTGGGCCCCTCCTCACCTTAATCCTCTCTTAGGTGGTTAAACCACCCAACTTCCAACAAAAGATTTTAACCACTTTAAAGATATAAAATAATTATTGTATCACAATTTTATTTTACTCTTCATTTCATCCAGAAAAATTAAACAACTCCTCCTAGGAAAACGCAACTTCGGAAAAGGTCTTCTTAAGCGAATATCGGCGCTAAGAGTTCATCGGTGTCCTCGGATTTCAATTCCGAGCACCGGATCAAAAGTTAGGAATTCCCGCTCGTTCGTTCACTGAATGTACCCGAGCCAAACTTTGGAAAATGATTCCGGGCACTCCGGGCCTCGGAATCAGGTGCCGTCTGAAACCGCGCACTTGTAAAATTCCAAAGAAAATTAAGAAAAAAATTTCCCTTGAATTTTACGGGTCTTTACAAAAATCTTAGTTATCGGGATCAATGTTTTGGTAGTTATTAAATAAATTAGTATTTATATATCAAATAAATTCCTCTAAACATACTAATCAATACACCACATCTCCATCAAATAAATCTCGTAACAATTGGTTATTTTTAGTTCATTGACTTATATCCTATTCAGTATCAAGTGGGAATATATGATTTATTTTATTTAATATGGTTTGGATTTAATGAATTATGTATGGTTTATATAATAAAATAAAAATAAGTGTTATATTGAGGAAATAATCTTAAATTAGAAGCTATCCTCAAGTGTCTTTGACACTAAAAATCTCCAAGGGTTTCCATTTTAGTGCATGATTTATATTAATAAAATAGTCCAACACAATGAGATAATATGGTTTAGGGAAATATCTTAATAACGAACTACACACCATATGTATCAAGTAAAAATCATGAAAAAAATATCTAGGTTTGTAAGGGATCAAAAAATATAATCTGGTGTAATGGTGATTATAATATGAAGTAGGGAGAAGGAAGTATCATTATATAGATTTGAGAATACCCCACTGAAAACATTTAATCCATATTATAAAAATTATAATTAAAATAAACTCATTTATAACATCAATATAAAAATAATATTCATTAATAATATAGAAAAAATGATGTAATAATGTTATAATAATATCCCAAGTGTCATGTGGGGAGTTGAGACAACCTAACACAACCATATGCGATCTTTTACAATTCCCCTTATCAACCTCGAACAAACATATTATATTCAGCCAAAAAAATAATTGAAAAAAAACAAATAAACCCACATGATACTCCATGTAGTAAATGTATAGGATGTGTCATGATTTTGTATGAATTACCCCATGATTCGGTGGAATTCACATGATAATCTCAAACCAAGATTATGGAAATTAAAAGGAAGTAGAAGGAGAGGAAATGGGAGAGCATTGGAAATACCAGAATTTTATTTCACATGAATAAATCCCATGAATCGTTAAATAATAAAGGGATAATAATTAGGGAAAATAGAATCCCAAATAAGGTACAAGGATGGCTCCCATGTTGTTGAGAGAAAATGGGGTTTAAAGTAAGATGACAAGTGCTTATTTGGGTTGAAGAAGAAATGATAAAATATTCCCCAATGAAATAAAATGATATAACATCTAGGATAATTGTTTGGGGCCACTGGTTACCCAAAGAAACCCTAAGACACCATGGCCTCTAGCTAGTCTAGTGATTACCTGATGTCGCATGTAGTTAACTACATGTGGAACCTCTTTATAAGAGCTTTAAATTTACAATAACTATACTGATCATCAAACTGTATCTAGAAACACTTAATAATTTGTCATTAAATGATCAAATTCTAATGTAAACCCTCAAAAAATTATCCATCAACGAAAACCATAAATTCAAATAACCGTGTGATTTAACCATGAAAAATCTATTTTTAAGACATAAATAACACCTCAAAAAAGGTAATTAGGCCACATGTCATTATAAACACCTCACCATATGACTTCTAATCCCCAATAAGTCTTAGAAGATGCTTAAACAATGGTTCAATACTTTTATGACTCCAATATATATAAGAAGGCATCCACTAATCATAATGCAAGACATTAGAATCAATTAAGAGTCACCAAAACCAACCAATTATGTATCCTAAATAAACAAACCAATATATATATATATATCAAATATACATAATTTAAACCACATCATGAATCATTTATCAAATAATCTATCCCATTTTCTTATTCATAGATCACAAAAATGAGCTGAACCACTAAAACGTGAATTTACATATCCATTCAAAATAAAAAATAATTAAATTCCAAAAAAATAATACATATAAAATATAAAAACTCCAAAAAATCCTCAAATACTCCATCAATATTCCAATGAATGATTCATAATATTGGAATTATACTCATAACTACAATAGTAAATCAGATCTAACGGTTGTCATATTATCTACATTATCCTATAAATAATATGAAATAGTCAAAAAATAAGATATGGTACTCTATATTATATAATAATAATAGGATATCTATGCCTTATCTTCCATTTAATGAAATTTTCTCATATAGATTCATTTATTAGGAGGTTTATAGAAACCATTCTTCATTTAAAAAATCATATACTAAATCATTTATAAGATTAGTACATTTTACACAATGAACCCATTTTTAAAATTTTAGTTACAATTATAACATATCAACATATATTTTTAATGATTATGAACATATTTATATAAATTACAAAATTCTAGTACACTGGGTTCTATTTCATTAAAAATTTAATATCGATTACATTCAAAAATCATTTTCTCATTTTACATTCAAAATAAAGAATTATTTTTTAAGATATTTATCCAATTTAAAAAATATATATGGGTAAAAATATTTTCACCAATCTCATTCCATTTTAAAAATAGAAATATGAAATTTTTATTAAGAAACACCATGTTTTTTCATCCCTAAAAGGCTTGAAAAACTAGGCTTAAAAGAACCAGAATCTCTATTTAAAAATATAACACCATTTAAAACAAATTTATATTAAATAAATAACTATAATTTAAAAAATTTAATATTAATAAATCTTCTCTTTTACTCAATGAATCTAATAGAATCCTCATAGTTAATCATACCATATGAAAAAAGATCCCCTAGTTTATGACTTAAAATTAGTAACCATCATATTTTACTACATCATTTTCATAACCATTTATACTAGAATATAAATACATAAGGAAAATAAAAAAATGTTCACTAGAATGATATAAATATGTTTGATAATATAATTAAATTCTAAAACAAAGAACATGATCACAAAAATGAAATTAAAAAAATGTAAAATAGTTACATGCTTAGAAGGAAAATGAAGTCATTTAACAAAGTAATGTTTATAATATAATTATAAAAAATAATTTCAAAGCTCAATAATAGGATACACTCATATAAAAAGAGAATTCAATACAATGAGGTGTTAAATCGTATTAAAAAACCATTGTTTCTTCTAACCATATTATAAAAAGAACCTAAATTCATGAAATTTGACAACACACTCTTTGTGTACCTTCCTATCGACACTGTGCATGATTCTTGAATGAAAATAGAGGTTGAATCCCAATAGAGTTCTATATGAACTTCTCATGTTCCATCCCATTTTACATAGGATAAGAAAATGGGTAAATAAATTAATCATGTAGTTTGTACCAAATACCCAAAATTATTGGTTTTGGATGTTCATCAAATGAAATAATTTTGTGGAAGATAACCCATAATTTCTCAATATATCATTAATTAAATAATCATGAATAAAATAAAAAAGAACAATGTACTTATAGAACCGAATTAACCACCAACATCTCAATATTTTCTACATAATGATGATCATGGAAGAATAAGACATAATCTTCTTTCCTACCAAAAAGAGGACCTATGATAATATCATGAGGATTCCAAAAAATCAAGAGGGGTGCTAGTGTTTTCATTATATAAGATGAAAAATTCTTCTGGAAGAATTATTTTTTATAAATAATTACATTAAACTGATGATCACAATCACCTCTAACACACATACACACAAATAGGAGGGATCACATATCTTTTTTAGCCCCCTTGATGTGTTTATTGAATGAAGAACGTATGAATCATATATGGTGTTGTCAAATTTTATTGATAAATTATAAACCACTAATGTAACCATTGAAATCATTCAATGAACTCATTAAATAAAATTAATGCATTGAAAATGGATTTATAATAGATGGAAACTAGGTGAGAGGGAGGTGGCAGATTCATTCACTTATCCTATACTACTTTGGGTGTAACATAATCTTCGGATGCATTATATACAAAAAAAATTATATTATAACCAATGTAATTTTAGGATCCACCGTAATGATTTATTTTCACCAATGATCCCTTAAAACATATTTATCATATACATATTTTTTAGTGTATAACAAAAAAGCTCTCATATGAAATAAAATACAAATGGACTTTATTTATAAATCCATGTATATTTTTAAATCCATCCAAAACTCCCTATTGAAATGGTTTCATCAAAATATCAAAGTTTTTGTATAAATAAATTTGCTGAAGATTAATATCTATCAAAAGGCATAACTCTATAACCATTTTTACACAAGTAGAATTGTAAAAATATATAAACAAACTATTTTATAGTTATATTTAAATACAATTTTTGTAAAAAATCAAATTTGCAACTCAAAATACTAAGGGTTATAATGTGATCTCCATCAGAAATTATCATATATCTAGATAAACATGTTCACTAAAAGATATATCATTTAAACTATATTTATACCCATATTATCATTTTTCTCATGACATCAAGTGACCACTAGACCTAGAACATTGTAAATATAATAGAGGTAGTCTAATCATTTTTTTGATTCTCTAAAAAAGGCTAACCATGTCGATGAATTCACCACAAGTAATTCGTATAAAAAATGTGTACCTCACATTACTCTCATCTATGTAGTTGAAAAAAACAAATATGAATCTACTAAGACAACCCATGTATTTATTAAATCTAATTCAATTATAGCCCAAATTTATTTTCATGTTATATAATTAGAGAACTCTTGTATTGTTTTCACTCCAATCAAAAACAAGATCAACAACATAAAAAACTTCCCCTTAATTAGCCATGTCAGTCTAGAATTTTGTAAGATGTGTATCAATGTAATAAGGTTCTCATTATAGGCATCTCATCAAACTCAGATAATAAGGATTGTTAATAATAATACAACCCTATGTATATCAATAAATATATGACATTCTAGGGGCACACAAGGTAGATTAATCCAAGAAATAAGTCTCCATTAATGACCTCACAAATATATTCTTTCTATCTCAAATAAAAACCATTGTAACAATTATAGTATTTTATTAATTTTAATATTAATCTATCACAATAACCTATAATACTCTATGATGATAATTTATTAAGGATAACTCAATGTCATAATTTGAGGGGATATATCATTCTATTGTTACCATATTGAAAATTAAAACACATATTAATGAATTATACATTGATATTTTCTTTAATATAATAACATTATGCATTATGAAACCATTATAGAATTTTTTTAAGCATCATAATATTAGCAAAATATAGAAAACCCGAATGGTTTTTTTATAATAAAAAATTTCTTAATGGAACCATTACATTATCATATGTTATCACCCAGTTGATCTTTACCTCACCCCTCTCAATGATTTCTCATATAATATGGTAATTTAGTGTGATGTGTTTATTCTTTTATTGTGACATGGGGTTTTTAGATTGAGTAATAATTCAATTGTAGACATATTAAAGCTCATTTTCTCTATTAATTATTGGAGAAACCTCTTGTTCAATGATAAAACTTCTAATACAAATAGATTCCATTAAAGTGTATGAAATAGTATTGGACTCTACCTAAATGTAAATTCTACTGTGATTGTTTATTTATAAATTTTCCAAATTAAATCACCACCATTCATGGAAGGTAAAAAACTATTTTGAGAGTTCATATCATCTCTATCAAATTGGAAACTAGAATTTGTGTTACCCTTTACTGAAATATCATACTTTACTGAAAAAAACATATCCTTAGTCTATATTATTCACTTGAAAATGTTCTTCACAACAATCCATTGAATCTCAATTGAATTTTATTCATGTATAAAGGTAATTATAATAAAATAAGAATCATTTATTTGAGTACACAACATTCCATACATTATAGTTCCTATGGAGGTTGTACAGGTAATTATATCCATAATTTAAATATGTTTATAATGATCCTAAGTGTTTCCAAGGTTAATTCATTGTAACACTAATAAATACCCTATTTTAAGCACTCCTTATCAAACCAATTAATTACTTTACTAAAATAAATTTTCTAAACGAGTCCAATTATCCTCATAGATCTAACTTTAGAGATATTTGTTCCCTGTTTGAAGATAGCTTCAAAATTGTCTTTCATTAAGATTAATTTTCCAAACAACGTCTCCAAATAGTGAAGTGTTAGGATGTAATTTCTGATAATTATTATATCATCTATATAAAATATTAAAAATACCATAACACTCCCACTAATATAATAATTTAAAATAGAATTATGAAAATTCATGATAAACCAAAAAACATTAATTAAAAAATAAATATGGATATTTCTACTCCAAGAAGTATACATTAATCCAAAAATGGACCATCATAACTTTCATACCTTAGCTATTTAATTAGGCACTTTAAACATTAGGGTTTTTTTCATATAAAGATACATGATTAAATGAAAATTAAAGAAATTTGTTTTCGATATCCTATTGATGTATCTCAAAATCGAAATGAGATGTTATAACTAGAAAAAAAATTAATGAATCTTATCCTCACAATCAATGATAATGTTTCTTCATAATCAAAATAGTGACTTATCTTGTAACCTTTTCTAAATAGGCATTATTTATAGGCTAAAAATTTACCATCCATTTATGTTTTCTTATATAAAACTCAAATGAAACGTTTGTTTATACCCCCTTTTAGTTCATCCTCTATGCTCTAAACACGGTTAGTATATAGGGATTCCATTTTATATTCAATAACTTTTAGTCATTTCTAAAAATAAAAACTCAATATATCCTCCGGGTTGTTGGTATGTTTATCTCTTATGAACACTACCTCGTCATTATTAAAAATAGAAAATCCATTCCTTATATGTTCTTAACAAATCCTTCTTGAACATCAAGGTTCATATGATACTTGAGTCAGTTCTTCTTTAAAACCACTGGGTGAAATTTGCTAAAATTTCATTATAGAAACATAAATTATTGTTTGGTATTGAGATTCTCCAATTCAACACTCATACCACTAAATCAATGATCAATTAGTTTCTTTATAAGGAATAAAAAATTTGTCCCAATTTTTTTCATAGAACAATTAATGAAATAATATCCCTTAGTTTTCTTCAGATAACTAGTAAATAATAATTTTTGAAATTTTTAGTCAAGATTATCAAAATCTAGTCATAATATAAATGATTAACATTGATAAATTTTAATAAAAAAACTTTATGGTTTTTCCCATTATATATCTCATATGGTCTATTTATTGTTTGAAACCTTGTTTGTATGGGTTAGAAAAATCATGAGGTAATTTTAATTTATAATGATTGGATGTGTTAAAAATTTATCAGATATTTTCAATGGAATTATGAGAGTTGGAACATTTTAAAGTGATATTTTAAAATTTTAAATGGTGTAGAAAAAGTATCATTGGTTATCAAGCTAGTATAACAGTCGCCAGTCCAGAGTTCAAATTTTTTTGGAAGGGGTTTTTACACATTCATGGGTTTGGGTGAACATTTGAGTGGAAACATTATGAAAACCTAGTTATTTGGGTGTTTACAATAATTTTTCATTTGATCACATATTGAACTAATTATAGAGAATAGTTAATGGTAATACATGTGAAATTATATCGGATACCATGAAATCAAATTTTTGATGGTTTATAGCTATTTAAAACATTTAGTGGATGGTTTGGTAAATTGTGTGCCCAAACCATGTGAGATGTATGTCTTAGAGGTAGATCAATCTACACGGTTATCCCATGGTTTGGAAAAATGTGTGTTCAATCCCTGTGGAATATTAAAATTATGTTTTAATTTTTTCCCCTATATATTTTTATTGGGGATCCCCATTATTTTATATTCTAGGTCATGTGTGTGACCTAACCATCTTTTCCATTATCCCATAAACATGTAATTTTTTTAGGGGAAATATTAATGCATATTTTGGAATATTCATGTATGTATCTCCCATTAATAGTCTTTGTGTGTTAATAATTTTTTTTCAAAATTAATTTTGGGTTTCCTTATAAGGGTTTTGATTTCTAATTTAAACATATTATGGTGGAATTTTATAGTATCATTGGGGTTTCCATTCCAATTGTGATGAGGGCATCCTGAGATTCCATCTGCACCTTGATTCTTGGTGATTCATCAAGGAATGTCACCATTATGAAATATAATATGTTTTCTTGCCAAATTAAAATTTTAATGTTTATGGATTGGATTTTAAATTCTTAGGATTTGGTTCAGATTGGGATTATGTGTGTATTGTGGGTGGACTACACCACATTGATTGATGTTTCAATGGATGACCAAGGCCGAGTGATTTCTTTTGTATAATTTTATATTTATGTTTAATAAATGATTTTATTATAAATAAAATAAATAAATAAATAAATATTTAATTAATGTTTTTTACATTGAGTTAGGATCTTGGGTGTTCAAGATGAACATTTTTTAGTATGTATAAGGATTTACGGGCCTAGATGGTCCTTGGAAGCTATTTCTATATTTTGTATATAATTGGAAAAATTTGAGCAAGGTTTGTGGTCTCGTATACTAGCCCAATAGTTTCCATGTATTTTATATAAGTTGTTGAATATGATTTTATTATTATGGGTGTGAAGATTATGATTGTAGAACTCCATCATTATATGATAAAGTTATAAAAAAATTCTATTGGATGCTAAGAACTCCAAGGAAATGAAATGAGATGTTAGAGTTATTCAACTCCGCATCAAGTTAGATTAGAGTTGATAGATAAGATATACTAAAAATCATCAGTGAAATATTTGTGAGATGGAATTTCTATGAATTTCACCATGAAATAATGTCATTATATTTTAAAATATGGGAAAGACGAGCCCGATGTATATAGAACCCTTTGAGATTCTTGATTGATTAAGGATGATAGTCTATCTTTAGTGCTTCTACTAAACCAATCCCACATTCATGTTTTTTCATATGTATCTCATATGAGGAAGTATATACATTATATATCACATATGTGGAACTCATATGTTATACTGATAGAGCATGATCTTTAATATCATGAAAAACTAATTGAAATATTTTATTTTAAAGATAAATCCATATAGAATTAGACTACTCACCTAGTTAATGTTTTTCTCAGAAGTTATAAATCTGATGAAACTACATGGAAACCTGAAAATTTGTTTAAATAGAGATATAATCAATGTTCTATATCATAGTATTCTAATTTAAATGAAAATTTTAATTTTAATGGCTATTGAATGTAACATCTTGAGATTTTATGTAATATTTCTTTTCAAATAAATTTATTTTCTTCGACAGCTCACTATACACGAATCCCCAAGTCCTAATTATCTATAACACAATATACATTGTTACCTATAAATCAAAATGGTGGAAAATTGATATAAACACATTTTTAATATTTTTATAATTTTTTTAAATAAAATATATTCATAAATAAATACTCTCTTTTTTGTAAAGTAATTATATTCTTCAAGAATATATATTTTCCTACCAATTTTTCTATTTTTGTGGTAAAATAATATAATGAATTTTTTCAAATTATAGAAAACATATATTATAAAATGAAATTCATTTTTGAAATTCAAATATAAAAATTATTTACTAATGATTTTTTTATAATTTACTGAAAATATTATTTTTTAATGAATATTAGAAATACTATTTTATTCCAAAAAATGTCTTTTTAGTTTAAGAATTTAATACATATTAATTTATTTTAAAATAATTAAAAATTTATAATAGTTTATTTATATTATTATTAATCCAATCATGGTCATTTAACTAAATGTTATGTTCAATTTTTCTAGAAAAAAATTTTATACTCAAGAAGTTTTTTCCTAGAAAACCAATTTTTCATGAATTTTAAATGTATAATTCTAAAATAAATTATGACAAATATATGAATTAAATTTTAAAATATGGATTAAATATTTTGAATCATATTAATTTATTTTATTTAATATGATCAATTTAATTTTTTAATATAGTTAATTGAAAAAAGGGAAAAAAATATTGCAGTTATAGTAAAAAAGGGGTTTACCATGGGTTTGAACATAAGACAATGGAATTTATTTGAGTTAAAATTATTTAAATACTACAGGATAGGATAATTTTCATCTCATCCTATCCCACCTTTGAATATATATACATATTTAATCATTTGAATTGAGTATGTCATTATTATATTTTAAACTTTTTAGAAAATTCATATGTGTCCTCCCCCCTTATGAAAGGAAACTACTCATCTCTCTTAATTATATCACATAAAGAGATTAATCACAAATAAAAAATTAAAATTTATATTCTAAACTTCCATATAAAAAATATATTGTTTCTATTCAACATAAAAGACCATAACAAGGGTCCTTTAGGTAGGATCTAAAGGAGGGAAACTGAAGAAGAGGTAATTTTTTAGACGACCACAATCAGTTTATTTCATTTAATAAACCCTATAAATATATGTAATCTGTAATAAAATAATAACAACATAACCAAAAATTTATTGAAATTTTATTATTATTAGGTTACCATCATAATTCATCCCCTTTTCCATCAAATATAAGTGTAAATATTTATTATGATTACATATGGATTACAGCCCTCAAGAAGAGATCCAAATTATTTTTCATCGCCATTATTAATGTATGGTTATTATGAAGGGTTTGATGTTTATAAATTAAATTAATGGAATAAATATAATTATGTAATTATATTATATTTTCTACCTTGTTACCCACTAATTAATTGGAAAATGATAACATCAATTTTGTGTACGTGTGGAGTACCATCTCAATGAAGCGATATGATTTATCTTTCACTTAATCTTTAAATGGTTATCAATTAGAAAAATTTATTGAAAGTATATGATATATATGATAAAATAATTATTCTATAAATGTTAATTATTGTTTATTATTCTTTCATTCCAATTATCAAATTGAGAAAACTATATTCATGCTTACAAATGGTCTACCTTCTCTATGAATGGTGTAATTAATTTTTACACATCTAACTTTTATAGATGAATCTATATATATATAATACATATATATTATTTTTACATCATTGTTATTCCTTCTCTTATTATATGTTAACCAAACAAAAATGGTTCTCACAAGGTCATATAATACTCAAAATGATATTATACTACATTAACCTCCAAATAATCAACAATTTATACCCATAGATCAGCATAAGCCATTAAATAAATAACAAACCCTAAAAATCATGATGATATTTTATACTAAAACTAGTACCCAATGATTATAATAATTTGATCACATATTCTTCCATCAAAATTTGAGAACTAATCTCTAAATAATCTCAATCGGTAATATGGTCAAATAACAAAAATATATACTATTTAATGATATAATATAAAATAATTTGATAATTTTTCTATAAATAAACCAAATAAACATAAATCCACATTAGAAATATATATTCTACCCAAATAAAATTCAATATTTATTACATAAATAGAATCCCATTTTGTTTAAAAAATGTTATCTTTACCTTAATCACACTATATTCTATAAAAATATAATTATTTTGTTCCAAAATAACTTTAATAAATTATCCAAAAAATAAATTTTCAATTTTATAGTTTTCCATAAGATAAAACATATTTTCCCAAACTGTAATAAAATATAATTAGAACAATACAAAAGATCATATAAACCCTAAAGTTTACCAATACCTTTAAAATTTTATCTAGAAAATATAAAAGAATTATTCCTCAAATAAATTTCTCACATCTTATAAATAAGGGTAAAATATACCTCATAAATCTATCAAAACTAAATAAACATCTCTTAATGTATTCCCATTACATAAAACCTAAAAATGGGTACTAAATAAATTAAAATTATGACTATACATAGAATTATCAATCCATAAAACATTAACGTTATCCCATATCCTTATGGATTAATGTAGTTTTTAATTGGTTCAATAATTTCGATACTTATAATGGTTTATAATGTTGATATGAATTAACCAAATTATTATCCCTTGGGAGTGTCTGTCTAGGTGTGAAATGTTAGGAACACTCATCATGAATTGGTCATGATCATGTTATACCAAATCCCTTTCTTTCATAATTTTTACCCCTAGGCGAATATGTGCCATAACCACACCAACAATCCAATATCAAGACATGTATTTCATTACTAGTAATCTACGAAATCAATATATTTCCATAAAATGTGATTTTATCCTTATCATAAACTTATCCCCAATATTATCACGTAAGATTCGTAATTATAATCTCAAATGTTCTCTATATATTTCCTCTGGTAACAACAATAAGTAATAGAATTAAATAATCAATAAATTTAATCTTTAGAAAATAATCCACTTTCTTTCATTTTTAGGATTGTCTCAGTTTTTAGTTTTAGAAAATTAGTAGAAACTCTTTCATAAAAACCCCATATATTAAAAAGTGGAAACATCAACATAGTATCTATTTTTTTAGAAAAAAATAAATTTATACAATGAAATGTTCCTTCTCTTTTGGAAAATTATTCTTGAATTTAATATTACTTCTTATTCATTCATAATCATCCGTAAACCATGTGAATAATGATTAATAAAATGGTACATGCAAAAAAGTATCTTTATGGTATATATATAAATAAATAAAGAAACCCATTAGTCAATTTCAAAAACCTAAGATCATGAAATATTTTTTTCCTTTATCATTGTAAATATTTTTTCCAAGTAATAATTTACATACATATGAAATACACTTTATGACCTAATTTTTTTCGTAGATTACATTATAAGAAAAAATAACGGGGAACTCATAATCATGGTTGTATTCATAGAAAATGATAATACCAAATAATTTTTTTTCATAAAAACCAATCTTTTAACAAAAAATAGAATAATCATTCCATTCAAACAAAAGATCATTAACATACCTTTTGAAATAAAATTATTTTTAGGAGAAATTAATTGAATGAATAGAATATCCATGTAGGTTTCTTTGTACATAGTCTTAATATCATTATTACAATCACTCTTATAAGTATAATTATCAATATGGTTGACTTCATACATAATTTTATGGAGAACATAATTATTACCCAATAGATTAGAGATCTATATCACTATTACCCATCAAAATGAACTATATTAGTCTCACCAATCACCATAAACAACGTAAAAGAGAAATTTCAATATTGAAACAATAAAATATTTCATTTCCATCCTGAAACTCACAAAAATATACTTTTTACCCATAAACATGAATTTTTTTTATTAATATATCATTTTCCTTTTAATTTTTTTTTCAAAACTAAAATTATTATAAAAAATGGAAATAATGGTATTATTTAAAGAGAACATGGAATTATATGGAAGAATACAAAGATAAAAATAATAGATGAAATTTTTGAAACTATAATTTATGTTTTATACATTAAAATATAACATTTTTTTTATTATCTGACGAAAGTCCAAATATTCCGTATAAAATATGAAAAATGATTTCATTTTAAAACCCTGGAAAGAAACTAAAATAAGTTATAAAGTTCCCATTGAAATTAATATATGATGATATAAATACATATAACTTTTTTTATCTTTATGGACAAGGAAGAAAATGATTTATAAAATAAATCATTAAAACATTTAATTTTTTTCACATTAATGTTTCCCATACCACAAGACCAAATCATCATGTTCGATGTTTCTATCATATATAGAAAAAATTTATAAATTATTTTATTTATTATGATCCTTTTAGTGGTTTAATTGCATATCATTAAATAATTTGTTTCATTTATTCCAATAAATGATTTATTTACTTATTTTATGAAGTCTCCATCATGAGTTTTGATGATATTCGATTTATAGGTGCAAAATAACTTTGGCAGGTTGTCTATGGTCAAATAATTAATTATTTCACCATATCTTGAATAATAATAATCAAATAATTTTCATTTTAATATAATAATTATACTTTTAAAATAATCCTTCAATTATGGTTATAAAAATGAATTATCTTACTATCATTGAGATAATAGGTCGTACGTTAATATGGGCAACATTTCCATTTTTAAACGAACATGTGGGAATAAAGATATGTTTTGTTTAATCTTTGTATAAATATTATTTTATTATAAATATAATATTCTATCCCGAAATGATCTTCTATATAAAATACATGTGATGTGGTCATAAAAAAAATGAATCACATCAATTTGTGTAGGTGGTAATCCACTCATATGAATGAACGACATTATCACTATTCAATGGATGGAATGATAAGAAAGTAGATGATATAATATATTACCTGAATTATAAATATTTCATGACTGTCACACACCCAAACACACACACAAACACACATATATGTATATTAAATGCATAATTATAAGAATATGTGAGAGGCAGTGATGAAAAATGAATTTCATCAGTTCGTGAGGTTGTAGTCCACTATAAATATAAACAAAGGATTCATTTCTCATTTAATGTATGTGGAGATGGATTTAGGTAATTACATTAAAACAATAAAAAATAATTTTATTTAATATAATTATTTTTTTATTTTATCATGGATTATTAATATTTCAAGGATGTAAAAGAATAAATAAAAATAAAAATGATCAGTTAAGATATATACCTCTTCATGGGGGAGCCTCATTAGGTTTATATATAAATCCTACCAAGTTTCATTGAATTATCAATATAACTCCCCAATGATATGTGGAGAGATGTTTATATTGAATATCTATAGTGATATGTTATATTAGAGTGATTAAATTGTTTGAGGAAGAGAGAAGAAGAAGTTACTTTTTATAATTGAGGGAAATAAAACACTTGGATTTACATAAATGGTTAAATAATGTTTTTATATATATATGATAAAAAAGTCAAGTGGAATCGTGTAACCAAAAAAATGAATATAATATGTTATTGGTTCAATACAAATTCAACCGATCACATTTAGAAAAGTGTTGGATATATTTTATGTATTATCTCTTAATTAAACTGCATCAAACTCATTCTTACCTTAATCATCACAACATGAATTTCTACCATGAAAAAATAATTTTATGACAAAAAATAAAGAGGTCATTCTAATTTTTTTTGAAATTTATTGAAAAAATTTGAAAACAATTTTATTTTTCATTTTTTAATAGTGGAATAGATTACTATTATTATAATAACACAAAATACATGTTTTTTTGGAAAATACCTTATTTAAAAGTAAAAGACATTTTACCTTGAGATAGAGTAATAAAGTTGTTACATTGATTTTTTTGGTAAAATAATTTAAAAATGAATATTTTTAGTCATTTTAGATTGAAAAAACCAAATGGTATCTTCCTATATTTTAATTAAATTCATAGACCCAAAAATAGTTTTAGATTTTAGAAAAATGTATGTTATATTCTTAAAAGCCAATATTAGGTTCTCAAATTCAAATTTATGTCCTGAAATACAAAATTTAACTCCTTAAATATATATTTGGTTTAAAAATACCTAAAACTGGAAAAATGAATATGTTTAGGTAATTATTTCTATTATCTCTATAGTTTAACCCACTAGAAAAAAAAATTAACAACAAAATAGGAAACCAATATTTATAGTTTTTAGTATTCATTGGAAAAAAATATGTTGAACTTAGTGAATTATATTAATTATAATGATTCTAATTACCAATACCATTTTATTTATTTTAATTCAAATAATTGGTTGAATTTAATTTAAAATTTATTCAATAAATTGGAATTAAAAGCAGTTTTTTCAGAGATTTGTTTACGTATAAAAATGCTCTTATGAAAAAAATATATCATATGTATTTAAATGAAATTTAATTTATTATTTTTAATTATAAATAAGTATTAATTTTTTTAATATAGTCCAAACTACAATGTGCAAATTTAAAATCTAGAAAAGAAACAATTATTTCAAATAAAAATCATGTATTTACTACTATTCATTGAAAAATCCATCTTTTCAATGACAACCAAAAAGTTCACCCTATGAAAATTTCTATATCTTGTTTTAGAAAATTATATCCTTTTTTAAAATAAAATTTATAAAATTGGAATAAATTAATTCTAATATTTATCAAAAAAAATGAATTCATTTTTGAAAAAATGTATTTTGAATAAATTTTTGAAAAAACAAAAAATTGAGTTATTTTTTCATAATAATTTATAAAAAATAATTTATTTATTAGTAGTTATGTGCATATAACATAATTTACTTACATCTTTTTAGACCTTCTCATTCAATGGATATGTTATAATGGTATAAAGATAATAATATTTTTTTGGTTTGTTTAATATTGGTGTTGTGTGTTGTATACACTATGAAACATAGTGTTCTATTAAAATATCAAGTAATTACATAAAAATGAACATAATATATCCATTTCATCTCCCACCAAGTAATTCATAACTATAATCGTACTTTGGCATATCAAAAATAAAACCATTCATTATATTGTGTGGAAAAGGAAAAATAGGGGTTCCCATTGATTCACAATAAGGGTTAAAAAATAGATATGAATCAATGATAATCTACAGGAATTTAATGATAATAAGGGTATAATAACATGTAGTTAACTTTTTTAAATCATAACTATAAATTCATAAATGTTAATCTTGAGTTATGGAATAATTTGTGTATAATCAAAATTTATGAATCTTAATAGAGTTAAAAATGTTAACCATGGGATAACAACATCAAAATAAGATCATGTCATAAAATAGTGGCATAAATACCACACCATTCACTACGTGACAGATTTGGTATAACCACCCATGTGCCAACTTCTAGTTTCAAATAAAAACCTATGTACCCTCTTTTGGGATTTAGATAACCTTTAGTGTAACATATTTTGGTCTTAGTTTAACATACCATGTACACTACATATAGATTTGGATAACCACTAAATTATTGTAATGACCCAAACATGACATATAACGATATTAATTTATTTTCAGAATATACAAACTTTAAACAAATGTATTCCAAAAGAATGTATTATTTTAGTTCCTGTGAAAAAAATGGAACAAAAATTAATAGTCTATTGAAATATTTTCAATGTTTCTCATAAGTATCTCTCACTTTAATACTGAAACCTAAAACCTTTATTTATAACCTGGGGAAAAGAAAACATATGAAAAGGGTGAGATAAAATTCTCAGTATGGGTAAACACGGGATATATGTAAACATAACCAGGAGAATAAATGTATAATAATTTGATAATAACATTAGAAGATAATGCCTTAAATATAAAATGTAAGAATGAATGATAAGTTAATAAAATAACATAATCCATAAGATCATAAAATTAACATAAGACATGAAATTTTGGCATACTCATAAACTTATAACATTTTGAACATGTATATATAGTTACATGTTCACTTATTAAATTAATGATAAGAAATTTGGACCTTGAATAAACATATATACAAGAAAACCAGGTCCACACATAATATTATGGACATGAAAACTAGGCCTATGCCTAGAATGTTGAACATGAAATCAGGTTCACGTATAATATATATAGCTCATTAGTTATCCATTATTACCCAATTCATTGTAGGGAGATATAGGTACCACCTTTCACATTACAAAAAACATACATACATGTGCCACAAGAAAATAAATCAGATCATAACCCATGGAATGAAACGGGTTTTATATACATCATTCATTCATATCATAAAATATGGAAAATAAATCGGTATCATGAATATCATTATATTATAAAATAATCAATCGAAAGGATATGGATTTCATAAATATCATTTCAACATAAATATGACTAAACCATAGGAAAAATGAGTATTTTATACATTAAACTCATCACTATTAAATAATATATTCTTAGGTGGAAATTAATTTTGAGAGAACACTTGAAATTAATTCTTGAGGAAAATATCCATTCATTTTTTTAAACGTTTTATTTTCTTAAAATGTCATGAAAATATAAATTAAAATAATTTCTTTGAAAATAACCTTAAAATATTAAAAGTAAATAAGGAATTATGAATGTGTAAAAACCCATTCATTCTGAATAAGTGAAAAGGAAACATTCTTCTCATACTTTTTTCAGAAAATTCAAAAAGTGCCTTCTTTGAAAAATGAATGTAAAATTTTCCCTCAAACCATTTAGTGAAAAGTAAAAAAATGGGTAAAATTTACTTAAAAATTCCAAATAATATTATTAAAAAAATTATTCTGATTTTTTTATAAAACATAGGCATGGATGAACAATATACCTCAGTAAATACAGATGTATAAATAATCTTATATAATAATGAGATTGAAAAATAATCCCTTGACTTAGGTCTAGGTTCTTTGGTACATGTCTGAACCCCCTATATAATGGTTTATAAAATGTAATTAATTTATTCAATAATAATATCCATTTTATGATATCATAAGTTATCATATTATTATATATTTGTGAATAACCTTTTTACTCATCCTTTGGGTATTAACTGCTTTATTTTTGTACACATGTTTTGTCAAATAAGTTCCAATTACAATCCATAGGTTATATTTATATCACTCCCTGAATGATATTAATATATTATATATCATATTTATTTGTTATATACATTTATATATTCATACATTAAATAGATATCAAGGATAATGAATCACACTGTGTCGTTGAGACCATATGCCGCACGTATAGATGACCAATGATATCATTTCATTAATTATGAAATGATATGAAAGTGGATGGTATATAAATTTTTATAGAACCAATATATTTTCATAATAATAATATATAGTAATTATTTCTAAAATTATACCCATACGATTAATGTGGTGGTAAAAAACATATTACATGATTGTGTGGAGATGGTAAGTCGTATGTACGCATGCGTGGTGATTTTATTTTTCCTAGGATGGATATAAGGTGGAATAATTTTTTAAAAAACAATAATAACATATCAAAATATAAATGATAAATTATATAGAACTTTATAACAAAATCAAATCTTGAAGAGGATTTAGAAGAAGAAATATGTTTGAAAGAATCGATAGAGAAGATTACCTATTCTTTAACAAGCTCCCTCTACATTTTATCTTAATGGGACTGGATTGGGTCTTTTGAGAAGACAAGAACCTCTAGTATGTAAATATAGATGTTTATAAGGTAAATGTTCATTTAATGGATGATATTTAAGGCTCAATGTGAAGTGAATAAGTGATGGAGGAGGTGCGCTTTTATAATTAAGGTGAGGAGCAGTTTTGGAATCTCCAAAAATATTAATTTATATAAAATCAAAACACATATAAAACATCAAAAAATTTCTTTTTTTCAAATATCATATGAGATAATATTGTAATCTCATAATACATTAATATTTAGACTCATTTTTTGGTATATTTAAACCTTATAATTTTATTTAGCAGTTAGTCATTCTATTTAATTTTATATATGGTAACAAATATGTCAATATTAAAAGTGTGAAATATTTACTTATTTGATGTAAATTATAACATAAATGAAAATTTTATAAAATTTCATAGAATTTCATAATTATTTTTTATTTTTAAATATATATTTTTATTTTTATAAAATTTATTGAAACACAATTTGGGAAAAATATCAATAGTATCGAGTTTGTCACTATTCATTATTTATATGTTTAAAAGTATCAATATTAGATGTTATCCTAGAACCAAATATTTTATTATATCCCTAAGGGGTTAAGGTAAAAATAAAATTCATTGTATATATTCATCATCCAATACTATATTTATAGTCATATTTTTAATAATCTTATTTTGATATTTCCATTAATAAAATAATTACTAACTCAATTTTGTGTAATTATTTAATATAAATATTTTTTGGGTAAAAATTAAAAATAAAATATAGTAATGAAGATAAGTATTATATATTTCATAGGTATAGTTATTTTTGAATATATATTCTCTAAAAACCTATGTTAAAAATGTTATAATTTTTAAAACATGAATATGACATCTTTGAGTTCAGTTTAAATAAAATATTATAAGTATCATTATCATTCCATGTGCCATAAAATAGTCAATAATTAGTTCCTTGTATGATTATGGTATATATATACTTGAACAATAAGATTTTTTCATGTTTTTTGGTCTTTTAATGGTTATTATCATTTAAATTAAAATTATTTTGTTGATTTTTCATCAATTAATTAATTTTTAAATCATCATTATATAAGCCTTTAAGAGAATTTATTTATATCCAAAAAATTAAAAATAAATTACCATGATATATGAATTTTTTTTGGATTTCATATGAGTATTTATAGTCAAAACTATCTTTTTTATAACATTATATTAAAACTGATATACTCATTGAAACTTGAGTAAGATATATTTTACTATTAATTAAGTAAAATATATTAAATTTACTAATCTCAGCCAAGTGTATTAACAAGGATACCATTTCTTCCCAAGAATGATTTATGTCAAAACCAACTTATCCAATGATATTAGGACAATTGGTATAGTAAATTTATAACATCATTTTACCTCTAATTTATTGATTTACCTTTTTACCATATTAATAAAAATTACTGAATATACTATTCATTAAGCAAAAAAATAATAGAAATATTTTTAAATAATTTTGACCCACTAATATAAAATAGGTGATTAATTTTTCAATATTCAAGAAATATGAATATCATTAATTCTTTTAAAATTAATCTCATTGTCTGAATGAGAAAATATGTTTCAAAAGAAAACAAATTGCAAAAGATTGGACTGTTTTTACATAAAAATTAAATGAAAATTAAATGATAATGAACTAATTTATATTAAATGATAAAAATAAAATAAAATTATATTTTATAATCATTGGTAATATAACTTAACCATATAAATTCTTTTGAGGAATTTTTTATTCAATTAGATGTTAGTGTATCAATAATATTCATCAAAACATGAAACTTATCCGAAACATATCCAAAATTCCTCCAAAGTAAATTATTATATCCCACTTCAAAAGAAGAAGTCTATTTTTTCAAATATAATTTATATATTTGCTAAGAAATATATGTACAATAGGAGTGCCATAAAAATGATGAAAATTTTCATTTTTTATAAATAATTATTTTATCTGTCAAATTGAATTTGTTCCTATATCATGTATAAGAAACATATATAATGAATTTTAAAAATATTATTGAATATATTACACATATATTTCCTTAATAAAATCCATCAAGGGTGATTTTATCATATAATTATCCTAGACTGATGGCTACTGTAATCATATTATTCATACATTGGATGATATGTTTAGAGCATGCTCTGTGGACTTCAAAGGTGGTTGAGACCAATATCTTCCTCTGGTAAAATTCTATTACAAAAATGGTATCCAATCATGAATCCCAATGGAACCATTTGAAGGATTTTATATGAAAAGATGAAAATCACCTTCATATTGGGATGAGGTTGGAGAAAATTTTCTTTTGGGACATTGGATGATCAAGGAAATGGTTGAAAAGGTGAAGATAATTTTGATGCACATCAATGATTCCCAAAATTCATAGAATATCTATGAATATAATCAAATATGAGACCTAGATTTTGATGTTGGAGATAAGGTATTCCCCCACATATCTTCATTGTATAGAGTCATGATATTTGGGAAGAAGGGAAAACTAAGCCCCAGGTACATCGACTCCTTTCATGATCATGTGGTAGATGTGGCCTATCGACCATCACTTCCACTAACCATGTATCAAGTATATTTTTTTATTACATGTATCCCACTTGATTGAGTACATACAAAATGCCTCACCTAGATTAAATTAAAATGTGGAACAAATGGATAATGATATCTGTAGAGATAAAGTTCTATGAAATAAGACTACTCACCTGTTAAAAGTATAATGAAAAAACTATTAATAGTAATAGGCAACATCAAAACTAGAGGAAGTGATGAAAGATAACTAAACTCACATATTATTAACTTAGTATGTAAAAAAGAAATTTCTAGGGTAATATTTCATATGGGGGGAATAATATAACTACCTATAATTTTATCAATGGAATTTCACATCATATAATTATTTCCTGTTTAATAAAGATCATATATGTTATAGATAAACCCATAAAAAATTAATATAATAAATGAGGAATGATACATTAGTCAGAAAATAAACCAATAATATTTCAAAAAATTACAACATGATAATAAATAGAAATTAAATAATAATAATAGGATAATTTGAATCAGTTTGATCAACCAGAATGAAAACATTCATGAACAAATATGTTGAAATACAAAATTATTTTGATAAAAAAATATTAAATTTTAAGATAATATTATTTGTAAAAATGAGAAAAAGAATAATTTAATGGTGACTAAATATAATATGGGGTATTTATAGGATGTACTAAACCCATATGCCCACTATAACCTAATAGTTGGAATAATGATCTTACCATTAAAATAGTACTCTAACCATTACAAATAGTAATCTGATTATTATAATAGTAACATTATCTATGGAAATATAAAATAATATTTGGGAATCTTATTAAATTAATATATGATATAATTAAATCATATTATAATGAAAAAATGTTTTAAAAGTAATTATTTAAGCTTTAATATTTTTATAAAATTTAATTCCTTATAAAAAAATAAAAAATAAAATTTAATTGTTTTATTTTTAATTTTATAATTAATTTAATGATTTACAAGATAATTTATTTTAGTAAAATGGATTAATAAATTAATATTATGATTTATTATAATTTTTATATAATTTTATTTGACCATTAGTAATTTTTCAAAGGTTCCTAAAAATGTCTATAATATTAAAATCATTAGTTTTTGAATAAATAATTATTTTATTTTAAATTAAAAATACTCATATTTCGAAAATTAATTTCATAAAATGGATTCCATTTTTGAAATATTTATTTCAAAAAATATTTAGGGTTAATTTTTGGGATTTATTAAAAATAGTTGAATTTTTGGTGAATAGTGAAATATGTTAATTTATAGTAACTTTCATGTTAATCCAAATACTTGAATTTTCAAGTCACGAATGTTGTAATAACCCATTAGTCCATACTAAAATGACCCATTTAATATATATAATATCAATAGTGAATAATATTGATAGTATTGAGGCCAAATAATATACTAATATATATAATTATTAAAAACACCCCTCCCCTCCTTTTATAAATACCACCCCACAACAGCACTTATCCTCACACCCAAAAAAAATAAATAATTCTGAATCATTAACAAAACTTTTCCACTCCTCTACGCCCATGAAAATATTCAATAGGTCTCACCAAAAGACCAATTCTATACTCTTTAAGGGGTCCTTCAAGGTTGTGATATTCAAGATGTAATATTCTCAAACTATCTCGTTTGATTTATGTTTTTATTCTACTTTATCCTCAACTGATTAAAGAATTATATAAAAATAAATCCATTATCTTGTACATACATGAATTTTATATTTATTTTTTAATATCTTCTAACCATATATTATCTTATCTCTCTTTATTTAACGAAATTATTATATTGTCCAAATTATGGTGGTTAACCATCTCTCTGGATGATGAGTTTTCATTTTACATTACTGTATTCTGGGTTGGTCATGAAACTATAATTCTGGTTAAACAATATTTTAATAAGTATATTTTCACTTATTTCAGGTTTTGGAACAAATTTATAGATATAATATTAAATAAAATAAAATAAATTTTTCATGGCGGTAAAAACCGCCAAAATAAACAAACCATTTATCATTAGCGTTATATTAAATGAATCATCCAAATATCAGATAAAAATGACATATAAGACCATTTTAACTTCTATATGTTAATTAATACTATTTCATGTCAATTCTGGAGTATTATTTTCATCTTGCAAAAACATCCATAATTATAAACAATTGAACCAACCCTGAAATCCTGAAACAAGCACTCCAAAAACAACAAAAGTAAACTTTATAACTTATTTAAATTCCATAAATACTCATAAAAAAATTATAATAAATCAAATATATATATATAATATCTTATGTATTAATTAACTAATGAATCTAATTTTATTACCCTGGACATTATGTGCAAGTGCAGAATGCATTCCGACATAAGGAAAGGGGTCTCTCCAAACCTCTAAATTTACATTGGGTAAACTTTTCCTCCATTCCTTCAATTTATCTATTAATTATTATTATATAATTTTCCTATATTCATTATATATTTTACAAACATATATATTTTACACAATTAATCTTTTTTAATGGGGAAATAAATCTATCAAAAGGATCCCTTATGAATTCCTCTCGATAAGAAAAACCAATTAAATGGAACTTCTCTATTCCTTATCCATTTTCAAGTAGAAAAAATAAATTTTTTAAGAAACCAATGTTTATTAAAATAATTACTTTTTTATTTGAAAACAATTTCAGTTCATTTTTTATAATATGGAAATAATTTTTCTTTTATACTCTTTAAGTAATCTTTAATTATTTCCCTTAAACTGCACTAAAGGGACACATTTATAAATTTACATAATCACCCTTTTTCATGGTGGGCTTCATTATTCATTATATATTCTTATTTTTTACACTATTATACCCCAATAAATATTTAATACTTTATTTCTTGGATTCCATCATTATAATCCCTTTGGTGATACCCTATTACAAGATTATGAAACCCATTTGTTTCTACTAGAAACCCTTATGTTCATTCCTTATGTTTGATTTCATTATGTGGTGAAAATTTGAATGAACATGTTATGATGGGTAAAACCCTATAGTTATCCAATTAATTAGGTAATTTTTTTCATCACAAGACATTATGTGTGGGATTAGGGAATAAACCTAATCCATTAAGGGACTATGTCCACGATGTGATATTCTCTTGGTATTGAGACTTGAATTATGCCTATGTCCTGTTATTTGTCACTTCCACATTCATATATTTCCATGAGAATATTATTTCATGTTCTATTTTTATTCCCATCTAAGTTTATTCATTATACATTCCTTTTATTTTATCATTTATTCCTTTTGAATGATGTATTATTCTTCTTTTCCAACTTTATTTACTTAATCGACATTTTAGCTCTTCCCTTTTTTCATTATATTCCCTAGGTTATCATAGGCAGTCATAAGATATCAAAGGGAGTTTGGAGATCATTATGGGGATTAAGAAAAATATTTTTTAATATAGTTTAATTTTTTCTAAATGTTTACCTAATATTTAAAGGACATAATGTTTTTAGTTCCTCGGTTTGTATATGGTGGATAATTATTCTCAAAATCAAATAAATAAATGTTTAAAAATTTTAGGTCACTATATTTTTAGTATAAAAAAATATAACATAAAACATAGATATTTAATATATGAGATATTATGTATCAAAAGTTTCATTGATATCTATATTGAGGGCCAGATGTCATCCACAACTAATGATCTCTAAAGTGAATCGGTTCATAACTATTCATTTAGGACACTTCCTCCACCATAATGTTCTTATGAAATTCCATAAATGAATTTGTTTTTATAAAAACACCACATATGTATATTCTAGTATCCATTACATTCCTATAAATTTCTATTCTTCCTATAAAATTCAAATATGTTCAATGTGAAAATGAATATCTGATCATAATATTTTATTATTTTTGTGTGTGCATAGTAGGAACAAAATACAAATTCTCCATAAATCTATTCATTTTATTCCATCAATACCATTATAGATCAAGGTGAATGTTTATGGTGAGACCATTATAATTCCAAGAACATAAATATATGGAGGAACCTTCCATATCCATCATGTATTCATTAAATAAAACTTCTACTATTATATTTGGTTTGGAACTTCCAATGATGATGAATTATGGGCATAATTCAAGCCATCAAAAATGTTGTCCTTCGTGAATATAAATTAAAATTGATTGAGTCTGATTGTAATCATTCTATTGAATCCATGATGTCCAAAACCGTGAATGTTCCTCAGAATGTTCTACATTATTGGATTCAATGTATTCATGACACTAGTCATCTCAACATGATTGGCTCAACTACCCATTAGGAGTTCAACCAAGTTGTGGATTACATGTTGAAAAGAATGATTTTTAATATGAGATCAAATGTGGTAATTTTAGAGAATTGATTATTTTAGACCCTTGGTTGATGCAGAAATATAGAGTATAATTCAAAATTTTCTTTATAAAACACCATGTAATTTTTTTAGAGGTTGGGGCCGAAGCCTCATTTTATTATTAAAGAAAAGCAAAGACCTCTTTTAACTGTGTAGAGGGAGACCCATTACATAGCCTGAAGGCCCAGTGGGAATTTATCCCATTAAAAATCCCGTAGGCCCAAATTTTTGGCCTAAAGCCCATTCTGTGAATAGTAACCCTGCTGCTACAGTACCCGCCGCTGCTACAGTGCCCTTCCGATGCTACAGTACCCGCCGATCAATAGTACCACCGCTACTATAGTACCTCTATAGTACTGCTACTATAACTTGCGCCCCATGGGTTTTGAACCCCCATTTTTCATATAGGATTACGGGGTGCTTACCATTAAGCCAAACCCCAACTACAATAAAACATCATGTAATGGATGAACTACTTGTTTATGTTTTCTTTAATAATTTATAGTATCATGTTCTCCCAGAATTTGATTCTTTTGGAGTATGATAAAAATATTATGTTTACCCTATGATATTATATTAATTATTTAGATTAAATATATGGTATCTATTTAAAAATATTTAAAATATACAAATGGATGAAATTATTTTTAAATAAACATGGATAATGTATTAATGTAATATTTAAAGAAAATAAAATTTCATGAATAAAAATGATTTTAATTCTATTCCATTCATTATAAATAATATTAAATGAAATTTAAAATATTTAGATGAAAATATAAACTATATATTTGTTTAAAAATCGCATAAAAATGATTTTAATTTAATTTAATAGGATAAAAACTAATTGCACAATTAAAAACATTTCTTTAAACAAATGTGTTTTTAAGAACGAAGATTATTATATACAAAAATCATTCATAATATTGAATCCTTTTCAATTAAATATATTATTTGTAATATAATAAGGATAAATTTTCTTTTATATCATGTTCAACATATAAAGGAAATTTTATGTTACATCATTTTCTGAAAATAAGATTCAGTTCTGCAAAAAAATAAGCATGTTTCTCTATTCAATGAAAAATAGATTCCTTTTAGAAAAATAATAAAAATTAAAAATATGGAAATATGGATATTTATAATTAAAAAATTATATTAATTCCCATAAATTTAGTTTCAATGAATTTTTAAAATTTATTTTAATTTATGTACAGAAAATTTAATCAAACCAATTTTTAAAGATAACATAATTTTTTTAAAAAAAATGGATGAAATAATTTTTTTTATAGATTTATTATGAATAAATAATTAAATTTTAATTATATAAAATATTTATACATATTTAAATATTTTTATTATTCCAATCCATATTTCCAAATTAATGGATATTTTATAATAGTCACATTAATATAATAATATTTTTATAGTATATTGTAGTTCGATTAAAACATTGTGTTACTTGTTAATGAAGAGTTCAAGAATGATATCATTTTAAATTAAATTATTGATGTGTTGTATCCCCCCTTAACTAAATTACTTCCTCAAAATTTTTATCTCAGGAATAAAGGGATCAATATTTGAAAATTCATTTCTTAAAAATTCACATCATACTAAAGGATAAAAAATAAACGCTAATAAATAGAATCTGAAAACATAAAAGTTTTCTGAAATAACACATAATCATTTATCTAAATAAATATATCCATATTGGTATGTTAAAATATTTCCATGGATTTGAAAGAAAATATCCAAAGAATAATAGACATTTATAGAGAACATAGTAAAGAAAATGTTAAGGAAAAAAACCATAAGTCGATGAGGGGTGAAAATAACCATCAATACATATGAAATGATTGTAAAAGGATAAAATTTTCATTTTTAGATCATTTTCTTTGATTTGTATAATTTTATTATTATCAATATAAATAACATGACAAAATATATTTACTTGTTTTATTTTCATTTTAGAATCCCAATATCATCTTTTGGGTGTGCATCGATGAATTTATTTTTTATCTCATTTCTTACTATACGAAATTAATATTTAAGAGGAATTTTTTGGGGCTAAAGAACTAAAATTAAATTTTAATGAATCATAAGCCGCATTAAATAATGAAAATGTATTCCTACTTTGTTCTAGATATTTATCATATCTAAAATTATTAGCATAGGTAATAGAATGTCTATAAGTATTCATATCATGAATTTGTGCATTAATATTTAAAAACTCATCAATAAAACCCAATTTTCAACATAAATCAATCCATAAATATTTAATCTTTAATACTCCTCCAAAATATGTCTAACTAAATTAAAAAACAAAATATTTATAAAAATGGTCCGAAAATATTCAAATAGAACATAATATTAATCCTAAGAAGTATATTTTTTATTTAAATGTCAGACAACAAACATATGTAAAACATGGTCATATATTCTCCTAAATCATATTAATAACGCAAATAACTAAGAAACTTAAAATAAATAATTGATAATTCAAGAAAAGTTACTCTATCCATATTATATAAATAAAATAAAATACTATCAAATATATTTCATAAATACGAAAAAGAAATAATCATTATCAAAAATAACTTTTTCTTCAAATCAAAAATCAATGCCATGGCCTTAAATTCTATACAATATAATATTCTAAATCAATAATCAGATTATCTTAAATAAACGTTATTAACTCTATATGAGGAACATATAAAAGTTTATATATACAAAAATCATTTGTTTTAAAAAAATATCACCTTATAAATGAATAAATTTTCAGGCTTATCAGTATTATTTAACACATTCTTGCTAATTTTTAATAAAAAATAGTGTAGAATAGTCACTAGATTATTTATAAATAATATAACCAGAATATTATTAATAACCCACTTCTATAAAATAATTCATGAATTCTAAAACATAAATACTTTATTAATCCCAATTTAGAGATTATAATTGCATATTCCCTTACTCAAAAAAAGTGTTACACATTGGATTATGGAATTGACTCATATAATTCACATGTTCCCCACATATTATACATTAAACTATAAATTTTACCATTGGATGTAATTTATTTTCCCCATTTAACTTTTAATTTTCCCTAGAATGTACATTCTTTGTGTATTTATTTTTTTATCCCGAAACATCTTCCCCTTATTTTGATACATTTTTCTAGGTGTTTAATGCCGCATTGTTGAAATGCAGTAAGATGAATCTTATTTTGTAAACAATCTTTAATAAACATCATAATCACTTATTTATTTTATTTATAATCCAACCAATGTTCTAGTATTTAATAATTTATATGATAATTAGTAATTAACAATAAAAATCATTTGAATTCTATCTCCCAGTTCATTTTTTCCTCATGATAACAACCATAGCATCGTTCATCACATTCAGTGATAACTTGATTCATCAAATTTCAGTCCATTAACTAGAACCAATAATCATATCATGAGAACCAATAGCGAGTAATCATATAATAATGAAAAATTATTCATTGGATGTCATAATCTAGAAACATTAATTCCAATCAAAGACACCTTATTATTACCCTATGTTATCCATGTTTATCATCGATTTCAATCATACATAGTGATTCATAAAAAAATGTTAATTATCCAAAGTATATTCTTTTTGAGTTTTTAACTAGGTGTGTAGCCTTAAGACCACTTATCATGTACTAGTGACAATCGATTAAATACCAAATATTATGATTAATAGTCATTAACCATATGTATATCTATACAATAGATGAATCCAAATTACATTATCCAAACAAGTATGTATTTTCATAGAAAATAATACTAAATTCCTTACTATAACATAATATGTTCTCATATACATAAGATTTTATGAAGGGTCATGACTAAATAATTATTATTATAGTTTCCAAAAAAACTAATCCCTACTCTAATAAAATTTTTAATAATGCAAATAATACCTAAAAATTACATCTTGTTTGATTAATATTATTTACATATTATATCAATACTTACCAGAATACAAAAATTTTAGTGTATTTTGAATCATGGATACATAAACAACTTTCACTTTGAATAAAATCATTATCTCTTGATAATTTATTCTCAACATGATCCCCTATTCTAAATAACATACCTAAAATAATTATTCATATCTTTGGGAAAATAAAATCTAAAAAAAGGGTGAGATAAAATGCCTAGTAATGTTAAACACGGGAGATAACAATAAATAGTAATTTTTAATCACAGAGTGAGAACAATGGTATGATAACATATGCATAACATTTTAATGTAAAACCCAAAAGAAATTTATTTTATAATCATGATTCAGGAAATTAATAATGTATGTTCACAAGGCATGAATCATAAAGGTATCAATGATAATGTGTTGTGACAAAATAAAAATGGCATAAGATCATGTCCTAAATGTTTGGAATAAAGTGTATAGAAATCATAATCAATAAATAATTATAGAAAAGATACCCACCAAGACATTCGTCACATTCTAGGCATTAGCATACCTCTCATGTAACAGATTCGATCTTGGGAAAACATTATGTTCACCCTCATTCATTCGTGGGATAAAATCTCATGTACCCTCCTTCAGGCATGGGATAACCACATGTGTACCCACTTCCAGGATTGGAAATACATCTCATATACCCTCTTATGCCATGAAAATTAATCATTACCCATGAATTGAATTGCTGTGAGACACCAACCAATCACATAGTCATGATATATTCATAGGTATCCTATAATATAATGGAAACATTTTTCATTTCATCAACATGTGACTCATGTAAAAGAAAAATCGGTGGATAAATATTTAATCATTATAGTTAAAAAAACAAATAATTATAAATGTTTCATTTGATCATATCCTATGTATATTATAATTAACATGAAGGTATTTTTTTCATAGATAAAAATATCATTAATAGATCACTATAAAATTTTCTCAATAAAAATACCCTTTTCATTTTAGAATAACATATTTATAATTGAAATGTTTAAAAAATAGTTAAGAAATCATTTTATTTTAAATTAGACAAGGATTCATGTAAATTATTATTCTATATATTGATTAAACATGTTGGCAAGAAAATATATTGATGTGGTAAATGTAAAACCAAAAATACTTTCAAATTTTTGTTAAAAAGTTAACAATACCAAATTTAAAAATGAAAAGAATATTTATTTTAAAAAATTTCATTAAAATAAAAAAAATCGTAAAATGAATTTAAATTATTATTATAAAAATGTATTAAAATTATTTAAAATATTTTAAATAAAATATTTACATGGAATGAAACTATTTTTGATTGAATATAAAAAATATGTTTATTATCCATAAAATCATTCTTTCAGAATATTGATTTCCTATGGAGATGAAAATGATATCCAATTTTTTTTATTATAGAAGTAATCAAATGATAATAAATAAAATAAAAATGGTTATAGACATATCATATTATTTTATCATTGAAAATTTAAGTACAATCAATCTAGAAAAAATTGAGATAGTGGAATAAATCCCTTATAACCTTGGTAACTTTTGAATCATAAAAAACATGAAATAAATAACATTAAATGAATCATAAAATGTCATAAAAATAATTATATTCCTCATAAAACATGTAAAATTGGATTTATATACACCTCATCATAATGATAGGTGTATAACAAGCTATGTTTCTCAAAGAATACAATTTGATATGGTATAACCTTACAACATGGTAACATTCAAATTATGTCCCATTAGAATAAATAATTTGAATTGTAAATTAAAATACCATCTATTAACAATTATTCTAAATATTTAAGGTCAAAATTTTAGTATTTACTCATCATAGACATAAATTAGTGCATCATATAAGACATGTCTCAATGAAAAAATATTGAGATGAATAACGCTTACCTTATGTCCAAATTGATACAAATGTGGTATATCATTAAGTAAATAAATTTATAATGATTATTATTATATAAAAAAATAATAAAAACATATAATATCATATATTATCCACTTACAAAATTTCTATGACCATTTAATTATAATTATTCAAAAAAAAATCTCATTTCCTACTGACAATTGATTCTTTGTTTATGTATTTTTATATTATAAAGCTAAAGTTAATAAATATTTATCAAGATTAAATCATATAAAAATATTAATAAGTTAATAATTATAATTTTAATTAGTATATACACTTTATTATCAAATCATAAAATATGGTGAGGAAAAATCAAATGTGTATCTTCTTGTATTGGTTAGTTTGTATGTATGCACAAGTGATGTTTCCACATTTCAATTGAAAAATAAAAAAAAGGGTAAATAATATTCCACCATTATAGAATCATTATTATATAATAAATATATATTATATTCATTAAAACTATCCTTATTAAAATTCTAGTGAAGGGAAAATGTAAAATGAATCACAGCGGTTTACGGTGGTGGTAGTCTACACTTTCCCACAAGAGACATAATCTTTTTGAACATATTGGATCGTAATAAAGAATATAAGATCTTATAATTTGAAAATAATAATTATTCAAAAAATTTAATACATAAATCCAAAATAAATCATATTAACTAATAATTATTTATAGTGACTGAAAATGAATCATATTATTATGAGGTGGTGGTAGTCCAAATGTATGCACAAGCAATACATTCATTTCTTAGATGATGGAAACAAGGTGGAAAATGGAAGTGAAATAATAATAATATAATAAAGGAATATTTATTATACTAGATTTATATTTTTATTATGTGTTAAATATATTTATAGTGGTAGTAATAAGAAATAAAATTGAAATATATCGGATAAGATTTATCCATGTTATTTAAAAGACCTCATTTCCCTTACACAATTATCCTTCAGATGTTTAAAATAGGGGGAGAAGAGAAGCTCTAGGACTACATTAAGGTATATAGTAAGTCATTTGGGAAGGTATATTCATAGTTATATGGATTAAATTATATGAATAAAGGATTATAAAAGTTAATCATTTATAAGTGAGTATAGGGACGCATAATTAATTACATAAAAGATTTTAGTAATATAAGGTCTCATTCATCTGAAAGTTGATTAAAATAGAAAATAATTCTATGGAACTAAATGATAAGGGTTAAATATCTTTATTAAATTTTTATTATTCAATTTTATAGGGTAATTAAATCTATTATCTCTTTGTTTAAACCCATGTGTAAACGTGTTTTAACCTTAACCGTTGCAGCACCATTTTTAATTATTAATATTATTGATGAAAAAATAGATTGTCCACAACAAATTATGTTAATTAATATGATTTATTATATGTTGTCCCATTTATATGATTAAATTTCTATAAATGGAATAATATAATTTTATTTAAGCAAAAAAACGCAATAAAACCCACTTTTAGAAAAATACATTTTTAAAAATAAAAAGGAGTATACTTCCAATCAATAACTTCTAAAAAATATAAAATGATTATTAAAATGGTTTATTAAATATATAATATATAAATTTAATTATAACCACAATCCAATATAGATTAATTTAATTTATAAATATAAAAACACATTGTGCAAATAAAAAAAAATTATAAAAAATTTATTATTAATCTCAAAAAAGATCTTATAAAGAGTCATGTTTAATGAAGATTCATATATAATTAACTAAAATAATTATAATTAATTACGAAATATATTGATTTAATATGAAATTAAAAAATAATGGCACATTTAAATTAAATGACTTCATTAAAAGAAAATTTAGTTTTACAAAAATCATTATTTTCATTATTCACTGAAAAATAAATCATTATAGAAAAATCCTAAAAATTCACCCGAATATATAATTTAAATTATTATTTATTAAAATATATTCATTTACTCAAATAAATTTCAGAAAAAATTATAAATTTATTATAATTTCTATGTAAAAAATGTAATAATAACCATTTGTTGAGAAAAAATATTTTAAAAGCATAAAATGACTTTATTAAAAATTGAGTAATTATTTAATATTAATTAATAAATAAATTTAATTATATAATAAATTTATACAAATTTTATATAATGTTGTTATTCCTATTCATACAAAAAATTTAATGGCTAGGTTATAATTGTCACAAGTAAATAATAAAAATTTCTTAATATATCATAGTTATGATAAAGCTCAGAGATTCCTGTTAAGGAAAATATTTAACAATGTAATCATTCAAAATAAATTTCATCATTGTTAGACACATTATATAGATTTTACTTTCCATTAATTTAATATTTGTCCCCTTGATTTTACTATTTAATTAGGTTATAGAAGTAAGTTTTCTTCTACATTTTCATGGTAATAAAGTAAGTTTGACGATGGTTAATTTGGGTTTGGACCTACGGTGGTTCCTATATTTTTTGTTAGTGGTTGATCTATAGTTCATCCATTAAAGTGTAGTGTTATTTTAAACCATTAATAAATTTAGAATATTTGAGACTTATCATATGTAATTACGTTTAAATGTGTAGATTTCATTATGAAGTTTCTAATGGCTAAATTGTTGATATACATTTAAAGAATATAAAAATATGGAAATAAATAATTTGATGGGATGCCATTGATTCTTTTTATGTAGTTGTGTTTATGTTTTATATTATTACCTCATTATATATCATATATTTGGTTATAGGCTATTATTGGGGTTATTTAATCCTTCCCTAAAAATTCTTAATTCTGAAGACCAATAAATAATTATAATTCCATTAAAGAAAGGAGAATTACGAACATGTAAATCATTGACTTTATTTTTATTCCATATAATCTTATATCAGGAAATATTATTTGTTGATCTTATTATTATGATGAATATTATTTTTGTTAATTATTATTTTGTGGTTTTTAATTTAATATATAATATATAAAAAAAATAATTGGTTAAATAAAATTTTAAATAAAGATAATGATTTTTTAAATAATAAGGATTGATTTTTTTAAACATTGTTTTCTATAATATTTCATAATTTTATTGAAGAAGAATAAATTTTTCCTTGAAAATTTTTTCCACTTGGATTCATATTTTTTTCCATATATATTTTAGAGTGTTAAAACTACCCATTCATTATAATTTAAACTTAATTTTAGGATTTTTATTATGGAGAGGGTTGAGAAGTGTTAGAATGATGGATGGGTGTCATGAAATGAGTGATGGTATGATAGTATGAAAGGATTTTTTTGATTGATATTTAGAAATTTGAATTATGGTGTGAGACATAATTTAATATTGTCTTCCTATTTTAAGTTTTCATTTTCATATTTCTTGAAGGTGATAACTTAATCCACTCAGGTGGTTCCTTTGTATAGTATGTATGACCAAGGCATGGGCTTGATGATCAAGGATGGTAATAATTTAAAAATTATTTATGGTAAGGATAATTATAGAACCTTATCAATGATTATCATATGTTAAAAAATTGAATCCATAAATTATACCTTTTAAATAGTTAAAATACCATGGTTATGGAAACACAAAAAATAATAATGAATAAATACACTATTACATTATATGGTTAACATATTAAATGAGAATTGATTATATGTTTTTAAAAAATGATCAGTAATTGATTTAAATTAAAATTTTAAATATAGTGTTGAATATTGATTATTCTGTTCATGGAAAGTTCTAGTTTCCTAGTATTGAGTGATGGTGGTTGAGTTTTCATGTGATACATTTATTATATTTTGATTCATAGGTTGAACGATTTACTTTAGAATGGTGTTTTTATATATTATTAATTATTTTATATCATTTCTTACACAACAACACCAATGTTAAATGGGGTGAATGAAATCCATATTTAGTCTTGGGTTCTGGGTATTATTCAAACCACTTGTTTTTTAAGATATAGATTCTTTTCCACACCCCTATCCAATTATCCCCTCCAGAAATAGTTTGGTATATAGTAATTTTTTAGCATTGGTGGATGATTATTATTTTTTATATAATAATATAGTCTATATAGGCAGTTAATTATTATATACATATTGGTGTAGGTTTTGTAATCTTAAGGTTATAGGGCATACTTTTACCCAGGATGTAATGGACTGGCAGTACTATATGTGTACTTAAATATTTCAATAATGGATTAAGGTATAGTGTGTATTTACATGGTATATAATTTTTTTCAACGCAATTTAGTGATTATGGGAATGTGACAACATTATGGAGGTTATTGTGTGTATTGGACATGATATGATCAGTGTAATGGGTATTATGACTTATAAAGGGAAAATAATAATCGTGATGAATGATGCTGGTGTTTAGGGGGAATTGATTAATAAGTGTGTGGTATTAGAGTACATTTATTCAATATATACTTAATTGATGATATGATACTTATTTTTGTGTTTCACATGGTTAGTGATACTTTTTGAGGTTGGAAATATAATCCACTTAATTTAGGTATTGATTTGGTTTCATTAATTATTCAATTGTGTTTTAGTTTTCTTCTTTATCATTTTAATGGGATATTTTTTTAGGATCCTAATTTGTATACGTGTACACTAAACCCTATATATATATATATTCATTTCAGGTGCACAAGTGTGAATTAGTGATTGAGCTGATCCTTACTAGCATTTAGAGATTGTTCAAGTGATTGCTGGTGTTCAATGTCTCTATTTGGGAATTTCCATATAATGTGTCATTAATGTATTTTATTGACTATATTTTTATGAATTACGTTTTATTTATTTATTATTATAGAGTTTTTGGTGACTTATTTATAATTTCATAAGATCATTGAGTGTAATTATCCCATATATATGTGTGTTATATATACTTTAAGAAAGTCACCAACCCATGAACTATAATTGGCATCCTTTATGGGTCACACTTTTCTTCACTGTAAGACCAAAAGGGGTAATAATGGAGTATATTCATGATAGTGAAGGTTTATACCATGATAATGTATCAATCCACTACATGAATAGAAACCACATAATAATGAATCAATGGTTCTACTAAATTTTATTTACTTTGAGAAAAATCAATTAGATGTCATGGGGTTCTCTCTATGATGAAGTATTATTGAGAACTATGTCATTTTTTCATATGTATAGGCATCAATATGTTATTGTAGAGTTAATCCATATAAATTAGGATCATTAAACCATCCCAAAAGACCTCCTTGAAAAAATGTTCAATCAACCATAATGGAATTCAATTAAATATAAATTAATTAACAAATATACACAATGTCCTCTCCTCTTTGAATTAATAATCTAACCCCATGAAGGTCCCCATCCTAAAGATGTGTCAAATAAAAACCATATATGTATATTAAAAATATTAATATATAACAAAATATATATAGATGCACAACATGAGGAAGAATTAATCATTTCCCATGTAGCGGAATATTTTAACTGAAGAATAGGTCCTCCCTCTGATGAATTATTAAAAAACTATCAAAGAGGTACTACCCAAGAAAAATTACTGGTTAATATGTTTGGATATTATCCTATTAATGAATTATTATTCAAACATCATAGATGTCCTCCATAGGATAAGTGTGAACCTACAACTAAAAATATCATCCCCCTGTGATTAAAAATACAGCACTATAAACCATTATGATTCCCTAGGTAGAGGAACTAAAAATATAAATTAACATTAAATTAATGTCAAACACTATTATAATGATGAAATGAAAAATTCTTGTTTGTATCAATAAATAAATAATTTCTTATAAGAGGATTATTATATATTCACTATCAAAAAATCCCTATGATGGATATTGTGAGAAAGTCTAGTCATACCTATTAAAAAAATTCCCCTAATTATGTTCCTTCTAGGATATGAATAAATTGGAAAACTAATATCAAAATATCTTGAAATAAAAACCAACAAATTTAGTGGAGAGAAAATTTAAATTAGGCACTTTTTTAATTTATTTCTTGTTGAGTAATGAGTACCCTCAATCACTACCACACAGACCCTAATATAGTAAATGTTATTTGTTTTGTCCTGAACTGGCATGGTTTATCTATCAAATTATTACATGTGTTGGTGTAAAAAATTAATAAAATGTTTTTATTGATCACTATAGTCTAATGAGAAGTTATTGGGTATCATGAAATACATTAGGAATTATTTTTCAATCATTAACATAAAATAAGGATATAATGGTATATAATATGTCGATATTCTAAAATAACACAACATCATGAAAGATATGAACATAAGGAAAAACAAGTTTCAAAACTATAAATAAAATCCTAATCTACATGTATATAAATAACCCAACTACATGTGACATAATGTCACCTTATACCACACATGCCTTGTAAATAGACTAACTAGCTACAACACTGTACGATCATATCCTCACCAGTATCAGAAAAAACCATGTTTACATAAACCCAAGGGTATATGAAGGGTGTTATAAAAACATCCTTGTAAGATCCCACCAAGTTTTTTATAATAATACATTATAAAATATACCTAATAGGTTAATGTAAATATATATAATACCTGAGATACAATTTTACATAGTCTAATAGAAAAAATGTAAAATCACATTTTTTTAATTTAAGAAAGCACACCAACAACCTAGATTTCGAATAATTTTTATAAATAATTAAAACAAACATATAAAAAATTAAAATACATAATTAATTTTCTTGTGATAACATTAGTACTAAATAGTGAGGATCCTCATAATTTTTATGTGATTATAAATCCACCTTTTGTGCACATTACCAATGTAGAATAGGTATATTGGGTAAGAGTAAAATATAGATAGTGTATCCCTAACACAAAATAGTTCACCTAGTGCACATATTACCAAATAAGAATATGTATAGGGGTATGTATTCACCCCTAAAGATGTATCCCTTACTCATAATTGACCACATGAAGGATAACCATATAAAAATCAATGAAAGGTTGTTTTATATTTGAAACCATACAGATCATACCACAAAATCATTGTCGTTAACAAAATCACATAGAGAAATTAAATTAAAAACCATATCCAAACTCACCATATATTAAAAAAACCATTTTAATTATTTTAACAAATTTCTAAAATCAATTTCTCTGATAATATTAGAATGGATTATATAATAAAGATAACTCATGGAAGAACCTACCTTGAAACACATTGAATATCAAAAATTTTGTGGAGAGCAGAAGTTAAGATAAATCTAGGATCCTAGGATTTATGGGAGGACCCTAAAATAAAAATTCCTAATATTGGGTCTAACAATTTTCAAATTATATAAAAATGTAATCAAAATGAATCACTTAAAACTATAATTCCCAAAAAAATCACTAAGCGGATTGAAGATAAGAAAGCATATTAATTCCACAATAGATCTAAAATAAATATACTTATAAACCTATATCAAACAATTCCCCATCATTGGAAATGTTGTTCTATATGGAGAATAAATATATATATAGGTATGAAGGTGATCTGAAAATAATACAAGGATAGAATGACCAAAAAAGAACTATAGCCTAAATACAAACATTGATCTAATAAGAAATTGAGATGGTAGAACCAATTATTTCCAAAGATATCATCCAAGATCAAAAGGGTAAAATTTGGATAAATGGAGAATTATTAATAAATAAAATGGTGGATTTGTGGAATACAAATAAAATTCTACCCTTACTGAACATAGATAGATTAACAAAATCTGTGATCAACTAGCCTCATTCAGATGTCCTCTGGGTATAAGAGCATTGCATGCTTTTTTTTCTATTTGACCATCATGTTAGTGAAAGAAACATAGTTCTTTAGTGACAACCATTACACAAAATCTAGTTGGTGTCCCTCACCAACTATCTCATGGACCACTTGAAGCATTATTAACTACAGGGCCAAGTCCTTATCCCAAAAACATTTCAATACACAGCCCAAAATCCTAATAGTTAGTTAAAACCAACACACACAAAAACTACGGTCAAGGTATAAGGGATGATAAAAAATTAAAAGATGATAGTAAATAAATTCATCAAGGGGAAGTTAAAATTCCCCTAATCATATTTATTTATTCCCCCATAAAGTGTAATTCTTTATGTTTTTAAATATGTAATTTTTCTTATGTATATATAAATGCTTCATAAATGGAAATATAATATTATATAATTCATATAAAGCAAGTGGTATTTTTTTTTGACATTTTTATCATTATATTTAGAGAGTAAAAATTTCCATAATAATTCATTGTATTACAATATGGTAAAAAATATAAAATTATGCAATAGTAACAAGAAAATTTGGTTTTTCTTGATACCCCAAAATAATCATGGTTCCGAGGAGCACTATAAAACTGATTGAGTATGTTTGTAATGAAATATGGGTTTTGAAAATAAAAATCTATATTTATCATTGAGATATATTATAAGTGAGTGAAGAACGAAAAAAATATGAGGTATTTATTTAAAGTAGAGAACTATATTATTATTAAAAATTAGACTATTTGAATAGTAATATAACCCTTTGAATAGTAACCCAAACATTCCAATAGTAATTAGAAATTTTTTTTAACACCCTGAGATTTTATGTTATATTTTTTATTTCTAATAAAGATAAATTCTTTAGTGTCTTGTGTTTCATGCATTACTGAGTCCTAATGAAATGTGACACACTACCAAAATATTATTATTTAAAGTGATATTTATTTTATAACAAATGGATTGGTTTGTTTTAATGTTATTAACTAATTTATGGTAATTTATAGTTTCATAAGTATATTAAATGAAATATTTTTCCAATAATTATTTAGAAATGGAATTTAAAATAGCTTGAAAATAAAGGGAATGTTTTCGGAAATTTAATTTTTGTGCATAAAAAAAACTTTATCTAATGAAATTAAATAAATATTTTTTTAATGTTTCTAATGAAATTTATATATTATATATTCAATAAAATTTTAGTTGTCATTTTAGGTGCCTTATAATTGTTAGTAAAGAATAATATCAATTTTATGATTAAGAAATAAATATTTTTTAAAGTAATTATATTACATTATTCATAGATATTATAATATGAATTATTTTAAATTAAATAGTAATTATAAGAAAAAATTAACATCATTTTTTAAATTGAAAAGTCAAAATTATATTCGTGAAATGTTTTCATAATTTTATGATAAGATAATTTTTTTAGAGGACAAATAAAAATAAATATTTTTAATCATTTTAATTCATTGAATTTACAAGATAAATTTTATTTAATATTTATTTCAAAGATAAATTATTTAAAATATATATCTAATATTACAATTTAGATAATTTTAATAAAAATTTATATTTAATTTTGATATTAAATCTTTTTAAACTTTTCAAAATTTTCTATTTGGAAAACCTCTTTTTTAGTGTGTCACTCGGTTAGAATTTATATTTAAATTTATGACATATATGAATGGAATTTTTAAAATTTGAATATATGTTTGGAATAATAATTAACAATTTTATATAATAATCTCAACTTAATTTTTGACCATAATGAATATTTAAAACAATACAAATTAATTACTATTGTTAAGGTTTGAACTAGTTTTCCAGGGGTAAATTAAAATGATAAAGGGTAAGATAACATCGAAACTACTAAAATAACAATGTTTTAGAAATATTTATATCTTATAAACTATATGTTTATATAATTTCTTGTTATAGAGTTTTTTGACCTTTGAAAAGTGTTGTTACACTTTATTCGTTTCAAAAATTCCTTTTGTGTCATCTCCCCCACGTAGAAAAGGACACCCATTATCTTTCCCCTTTCACACATATAAAACCATTTTATTTGGTCAATAATTAAGAAAAAAAATTATACAACCATACCTATATCCAAGATTCTTTGATGATATCATAAATACAACATTGGAAGGATTTAGGTTAAACATGAAGAGTTTGTTCGAAGAAGAGGTAGAGTCTTAAACTATGCGTCTTTGTTTTTCTTCTTATTATAACTCATTAAAATATAATTAAATTAAGATGATATAATAAAAATATTTTCTCTCATATACATATACAATATATTTTTAATGTAATAACATATATCCATTATTTCTTCTAATTAATTTAAAAATAACCCATCAATTGTGTGCATGGTGGACTACCTCCCCACAAATTGCTAATATTTTCTTTCCATAAACACCTCTCACAGATAGAAATAATGACGGATTTAATATTTATATAAGATATATATTAGATTATTATAATTTTATAATCTTAATACTACACCTAAATTGTTACCTATCTACCTTTTGGTAAAACAATAACGCCACTCATGCGTACAAAATATTATTGTATCCCAAACCGACTTGATGTGTTTTCCATTTATATATTTCAAGGATGGATATAATTAAAGACAAAATAAATATATGTTATATTTATAACATAATTATATCTAATTATATAATCTAGTAATTATTTCTTTTTACTTTACATTATGTGGGGGATACAATGTCATCACTCTTGTGTATGACAGACTAATGTCTCGTGAAGTGATATGATTCATTTTTCACTAAAGATTTTCATGGAAGGTAATAACTATAATGTTAATAAATATATGTGATATTTATAAAATTATAATTATACTATGATTATGAAATATTCTATAACCTTATATGGTTCCACCCATTAAAAAATGGTAACAACCTTAATGCGACATACAAGTAATATCATGAATTTATTTATTTTCATAATATTTTAGGTTTCATTTAATGTTTTTTCCATGCGGCTTATAATTAAATGTTTTGAATGTTGGAAGGTTTTTATAATTAAATCTCATAATTTTTCAGGATTATTTAATCAAATAGGTTTAGGAGTCGAGCAAGACCAAAAGAGGTGTAGTTATGGGTAACGAGGTATTGGTGTAGCCTTAAAAAATGTGCATCACATGTCGCCCATGAGGCCCAAAGTGGATTAACATAGGCTTGGTCCAGTTCCCTAATGGGGGTATAGGGTCCAAGAGACATTATTAGTTTGTAATCATAGGAATTTTACTACAAGGACTTGAACCTAGAACCTTAGGGTCAAGGCTCCACAACCGAAACCACTCTACCATGCCTCTACAGGAAAAATGTGTATTCAGGTAACGAGTTATAGGTGCATTTGCACCACCTGCACTCTACAAATCCCTAGTGAGGCCAATTGTAGTCAACCATGGGATAATTCCACATCCCAACATGGTATAGGTTCCATGAGTAATTATTAAAGGCATCTCAGGTGTTTTCTTATAAGGACCCGAACCTTGAACCTCGGGGCCAGGGTGACACAACTATAGCCACTCCACTATGCCCCTGCGAGCACTATCAAAATAATTAAATATTATTTATCTGATGAAAAAATATTATTAAATCCATATCATTTAACTTAGTACTTTAGTTATCATATGGTTATTTATTAATAATATACATTTTTTATTCATTTTCATCTCTTTATGTACTCATTATTTCAAAATAATTCTTTTAGAAAATATAACATTATTCCCCTCTTTGGTGGAAACCCTATTTCATCCATTATAAATGTTTACTAAAAACGTTTTTAAAATATTTCAATGTTTCTTTGGTATTTTTTAAATTCATTTTGATGATTTTTTAACGTTTATAGAAAAGTAATCTTCATACTATTTTCAATATAGGTTCTATTTGGATTTTATGAAGAACGTGAAAGGAATATTTGTTTTAATGTATATGGAATTTACTATCATTATATACAAACAATGTCTTAAATATTATTTTTTATTTTTAAAAATATATTTTCAATGAAAAATATTTCTAATAAGTTTTATGAATTTCTATTTTAAAAAATTTATTTTCAGTGAAATTTGATTTTCCTCGAGAAAATTTCCTAGTATCTTTTTAAATTAATTCTCCATACAATGTGAGAAATTTTGATGTTAATTAATTATTACTAGGGACATGATATAATTTTACCATACTTATTATTTCTCAAGATGGTTTATTATTATAATAACGACATTTTTATAAAACTCATTACTTTTACATGGGTTGTGCTTTGATGAATTGATGAGATGATTATAAAAGCCATTTTATATCTATAGTTAATGTTATGATGAATTTTTTTTAAAACCAATCTCTTTTCTCTGGGTTATGATATAATGAAATGTTTATGAGGATCATTTCCCTTGTATAGGTTATGATATGTTTAAATATTATAATATTATGGATCACAGATGTATATATTATGTGATGGGTGGTACCTATATCTCCCACCATTACAATCGGTAATGATTTATGTTCTGTGTGTTTTGAGGGTATGTGAGAGATTAACCTAATCCTCAAAAGAGGGTATATGGGAGGATATCCCAATCCCAATAATGGTAAATGTGTGGTTCTTCCAAGGATAACATGTTATGAATGTCTTAGTTTAATCCTTGACAAATGGTTTTCCATACTTATATTTTTTCTACAACTTAATGTATTATGCTTATTATATTCCCTCTTGATTCGATATCTTTGATTTATTTATAATTTATGTCATATAAACTACCAATATTTATTTAATGAATCATTATTTTGATATTTGATATATAGGGTGTGGTTCTCATATGTTTTTCTCATGTTATCACACCCCAATGCTCATGTTATGTTCATATATTTCCCTTCTTTTCCCTTATTGATAATCTCATCTCACGCATTCATATGTCTCTTTTCCTGAGATATATTTATATTTATTATGTGTGATTTGTTTAATAATGGAGATACTTATGATTATTTATGTGTAAGATTATGTATAATTTTTATGAACTATTTATTTATGTTTTTATGTTTTTAAGGGGACCATTCCTTTATAATTTTGAGGAATGTTTCTGTGTAATATAATGAATATTCATCTTAAAAGATGTAATATCTGTGTATGATAAGATCTGTTAATTATACACGGTATTAGAGGATTGTTTTAGTTAAACTTTTGTACCATTGAAGATAAAACCTTCATGATATCCCTAGGGATATGTCTAAGGATAAGTCTACAGATAATTATACATATTGGAAAATATCATGTCATATTGGTAAAGGTTTGAGAGATTTGTTTCCATGAAATAAATCCATTATTTTAAAATATATGTGGATTTGGTTCTAGATGATATGTACATAGGTGTAATGTCTTACAATTGGTGAACTGGTCTTGACTCAAGCATTACATGGTGCATGAAAACATAAATTATTGTGAACCTTATTTGAAATTTATGAGAGATATGTTTTGGAAATTCACAAACTCTGTTAGACTTATAATAATGGATTTCAATAATAATGAGTATCGACCTAGGTTAAAACTATGTTGTAATATGTTGAAAATTAGTTATCATGATTTAGACATCTCATATGTTATATTTATGATTACATAGTTTCCCATTATGATTTGTTTTTATAACACTATGATGTTTTGTTTTCATTAATGTATTAAGATTGATGGAGATGTGTTAATGGTGAGTGAAATATAAAATGAAATGATGTTCTCCTCAAAAACTAAATGTTATGCAAGATGGAATGAAATATCTTATTGATATGCTCCAAAACTAATATCAGGATATGAATCAGGTTGGGATTATGAATGAGAAAATGAGGGAACAACATTTTATCGAGTCCTTGATGAATCAATATTAATTTAATTTTAATGTTTCCAATGATAAACTAGTTTTCAACAAAATGTATTAGTACAATTGAAAATTATTTTATGTTCTCTAGTGTTTATAACATTAGAAATTCAATTTTTCCAATCTATTATTTGACTGTTGAAGTGGATCAAATATTTACTCTTATCAAGAATATTAAACAAAAATTTGAAATTTTATCCATGGAGGGGGATGAGTTTAAGCACAATTTTTCATATAAAAACATACCTCTTATTTTTTATAAAATAATTGGTAATTAATTCATTTAATTAAAGAAGACGGATAATGAATCCATTGGTACTTATGAGGAAAATTTTACAATACATGTGAGGTCTTCTTTAGTAATTACCATCCAACATTAATGTAATGTTTATGATTAATTTGTGGAATAAGACCAAGTCTCCGAATGGTATTATCCATAAAGGACTTCATTTGATATGGTGAAATCAGGTTTTGTGCCATCATGGTGGAAATAGAGATCAGAGTTACCCATAAATCACATCATTATGATAAGAAAAGAATTATGAAATTCATGGTAAACTCTAAAAACAATAGAGAAAAGAAGAAGACAAATACATTATTCTCAGAGTGTGGAAGGAAAAATAGATGAAATTTCATTAAGGGGACTAAGAAATGTTTCAAGTGTGTAAAATATGTTCACCAAGTTTCTGAATACTAAATTTATGGGAGAAATTTAGAAAATGATGAAAATAAATGGAATTATATGTAGAATTCACCACCCACACTCCAGTGCTTCATTTGAAAGGGGTTTAGGCATTATGAAAATAAATTACCCAACCTAAGGCCTAATGAAGAGATAAGAAAAAAAATCAATTAATTATAAAGGATAATGGGAAGGCTTGTGTAATCATAATGGATGATGTGAATAATGATAAATAAGGACCATTGTTCATCTACTCCATATTTTCAAATTTCATGATTAATTTTTTATAAAGGAATGTTTTGAAAACATTATTTCTCATACCTTAACAAATATTTATGTGATTTTGAGGATTGATTATCCACTTATACGTAGATTATGGAGAAATTAAGTCACATTTGATATGCTATCGGTGTAGGATGAACCCATGCTTTCAAAGGATTTTTTACCTAATAAAATATCTTATTTAATGAATATATAGAAAAATTATCTATTTGAAGCATGTATAGCCCCATATATAAATTATGTAATATACATGGATACCAACATGGGTTTATGAGTTTAAGAATGATTATATGTTCAATGTCTTAGAAACCCCTTTTGAGGTTTTATGTGATGAGATTATGTCATGATTACGGGTTTTTGGGAATCATTTTTGGAAATACAACCCATTGGATATTTTTCAGGGGAAATTTTATTTGTGGAGTAATTAATTTAAATATTATCTATATAAAATTATTGTTATTGGAGACCTCTAGGATTTTTCTTATCTTTGATTTTTGGGTAATTATTTATTATTATAAAGTTTTAATGTTATAATTATTATATTAATATAGTTTCAAAAAAAAAGATAAAATGCATAGAAGGTGTTAAATCATGGCATTTGGAAAGGCCACGGGGCTTGAACCCATATCAAAAGGGTTGAAATAGAATAACACAAAAATTGGGCCTACATGAAATAGTATTTTTGTGTGACAACAAAAAGATAATTATTTATGAATATGTAACTAAGGGTAGGATATGTCAACAAGTTAAGGTAAGGAGAAAATTTTTTAATGGGATGATCCGACAATTATCTATATGAGAATGGAAGTGGTTAAACATTACAATAGATTTTTTCATGAGACGGTGTAAAAATTATAAAGGTCATAATGATAGATGGTTTATATTTGATCTCCATAAACAATAGAAAAACTCCTCACTATTATAGAAAGTTTCTCTCAAGCTCTGATTACAAACATACACATTAAGTTAGTTGTATGACAGAATGGAGTACCCAATTCAATAGTATTTGATCGGGATCTAATATTTATCTCAATGTTTTAGAGAAGTCCCCACTAAGATCATGACACACAGTTAAATTTATGTACTTGGTATCATCCTCACATATATGGTCATTTTAAGATAACAATTCATATACTATAGGATATGTGAAAATCATATTCTCTAGATTTCAAAGGTTTTTGGGATCAAAAAATTACTCTAAATTATTTTTCTTCCAACAATATATTTTACTAAATATTTTAGATGGATCATTATGAATCCCTTAATGGAATTTTTTTTCGAACTACAACATAATGGGATGATGTTGGAAAATGAAATCTGTTGGGGAATGATTTTGAAAAATAAATGGAAGAGATAGTTATAGCCAATAAACAAAACATAAGGATAGGAAAAAGTTAGTCAAAGATTTATCCTGGAAACCACTAATATAATATATAATTTTATGTTGGTGGTATGGTGTTTCTATATATTTAATCATGGAATATAGAAGATTAAACTAATAACTAGGTATATCACTCCACTTAAAATTTATGATCATATTAGGATGATAACTTATCCTTTGGTAATTCCATCAAACCTCTGCCAATTTCATGATTGTTCCATGCATCCCTCCTGAGGAAGTATGTATCTGATCCATCACATTTACAAGAATCATGGGTAAAACTTCTAGATCATTATATTTCTTATGAGGAACAACTGGTGGAGCTTCTATTTCGTTGGGAGAAGGCTCTATTAAAAAAGACCACTCACCTGATCAATGTTTTGTGGGGAAATCACTGTCTTAAGGAGGACTTGTGGGAACCTAAAGATCTAATTTGGGAGAATAATTCTTTTTTGTTTGTAATAAAGTGATAAAATCTTGTGGGATAAATTATTTTTAAGGGGGGTGTAATGTAACACCATGAAATATAATATATATATATATATTCAAATATATTTAAAATATTTTATATCTTTTTTACACATAACACAACGTCTTAGTGAAACATGACACACTAATAAAATATAATTATCAAATATCATTGTTATTGAATAACTGTTTAAAAGGAAGGTATTAGTAGAGTTATCTAATTTATGAAAATATAATTTTTATGCAATTATATAAAATTAATTCTTATTGACCAATTAATTAGATGTTTAAATTAAAACCCATTTGAAAGTAAAGGACATATTTTTCATGAAATATTTTTAGGAGAAAGAACATGTTTTGTAAAAATAAATTTAATAAATAAATTTTATTGGATGATTTTAATGAAATGTAAATATTATATACTCTATAAAATTTTTAACATGCATCCTCTGTTTTTTTCTAAGTATAAGATAATATTAAATCAAATTTTACTCTTAAACACTATTTTCTTCTAAAAAAAGTTTTATTTCCTTTTTTCACTTATATTAATATTAATTTTTTTTAAATTTTATTATTTATAAATGAGACACGTTTTTTAATTAATAATTTTAATATTATCTTGTGCAAATTTTTGTAGATTTTTTAAAAAGTAAATTTTCATTGAATAGTGAAAAATAATATGTTTTATTAAAAATTAAAATTCTTATTCAAACAAATTTCAAGCTGAATTTCATTTTAATTTAGTTTTAAAATTTACATTAGTACTATTATAAAGATTTTAATCCAATTTATGTTGTTAGAATAGACTTAGTATATAAATTTGATATAATTTTTAATTTTTTTAATATTTTCCCTTTGAAAAAACTCTTTTTAGTCTATTCTATAGGATTAATTTTAAGTTAAAATTTTCCACTTATATGAATAGAATTTTGAATAATTGATTCCATATTTGGAATCTAAAAAATTAGTATAATATAATAATTTGAATATAATTTTTTACCAAAATGAATTGTAATAAGAATGAAATGTAATTATTGTACTTAACATTGAAACATGTTTACTGCCGGTTAACATAAAATGATTAGGATTGCAATGATGTAGAAACTTAAGAATTTTTTCACTTGAGTGAATATAAACAATAAAATATAAGGTTTGATAATGGAACATTTGATGTCTTTTGTAATGTGAAAAACATGGGTAGACTTTATTCTTTTAAAAAAATTCTATTTATGTCCTCTTTTTAAATTATAAAAAGCCACCCCTCTCCTCCCATATTAAAACTTCAAAACCCAATTATTTTAGAAAAAATACTCAAATAAATTTTCTAAATCTATAAACACAAACATTAATCCTTTTTTAGATTATAAATATGATCAAGAATGGTTTAGGCTAAACAAAAATCTATTTTTTTTAAAGAAGAGGTATTATTTTAAACTATGATTTTTTATTTTAATTCTTATTCTAACTCCTTCCTAAATAATTAAATTATGATGATATAAAAAAGTATTATATTTTATATAATTATATATTATTATGTTAATGGAGTACCCTACATCCATCTCCTCTTACATAAAATGGTAAAGTAAATCGTTAATCGTGTTTATGGCAGACTACCTCCCTACGAACCAATGTTATTTGTTTTCCATCATCAATACCTTTGGTTGGATATAATAACATATTAAATTTTAATAATATGTATATATATATTATTTATATAAAATTATAATATCAAACCAACATTATTTACCTCAAAATCTGTTGGAATTTGTTTTTCACTCGGGTGTACAGTGGACTATCGCCTCAAGAACCGATTTGATGTGTTTTTATGTTTCCATATTACATGGATTGTTTTGAGGACAAAACAAAATAAATATATATGATATTTTTAACATAAAATTACCTATTTAATTAATATTTCACATATACCATCATACTTTCCATTCTATTTAAGATATAATAATGTCATCGGTTTGTATAACGGGTTACCCCCTCCTGAAACAATGTGATTCATTTTTCACTGAAGCTTTGTCAGGATGGCCAAAAGGAGAAAGTTAATAATTATATGTGATACATATATGAAATAACCATGATACTATAATGTAAAAAATAAATTACCTTTATTTTTACCATCTGTTATTAAAAGTGGAAACAATTTTCTTTCATATGTACGACCTACCATATACATGTACAATGTATTCCATTTTATTTCACTAAATTTTGCTGATCACTCTCAATAAATACTAACTAAATATATAAGATATTTATATCATGGTAAAAATAATGGGGATGATTAAAATATTATTAATATAAAATGATCTAAAATACAAAATCAAAACATACGTAAAACACAAATCACATATTAACCAAAAATAATTTTAAAAAATAAATTTTAATAAACTGATAATTAAAGGTAATATGTAAATAATATATGGTATTATATGTATAAGTATGGTTCTAATATTAATTTATAAAAAAAAATATTTTTTATCCATGGGGTTCAAACATTTATAATGGACATCAATGATTATAGTAAGGGATTTGTGTCTCAAGTTTTCTTCTTTGGGTAATACCTTGGGTTATGCACCTATATTTTTAAATGAGGTATATATGTAGCCCCATTAACTTGTAATATCACCAATTTTTTATTATCATTATATTTAATGATTAATTTAATTCTATTATTATTTGGGGAATATGATTCAATGTTTCTAAAGTGATAAGGGTTTTATGATACAACCTCATCATTTATCTATAATTTTTTAATGTTTATGATTCCAATGATGAAATATTTTAAAAAATCTATCTATTAACTCCTAAATTTTTATATACTTGGGTTATATTTTGAGTATAATTTTTCCCCTTCATTTTAATCTCTTTATGTAGTCATTATTCCAAATGAATTTTATTAAATAAAAATGACTTTATTTCAATCTTCAATTGAAAATACATTTTAATTATATATCCATATTTTCTAAAAATATCATATTAAATGTTTTAATATCCCTCTTAGATTATTTAATTTCTTTTTTATAGGTTTTTAAATTTATATTCATTTAATAATAAATCTTCATGTTTCTTTCAAAACTTGGCAGGATTTTCATTTGTCGAAAATGTTAAAGTATCATTATTTTAACATAAACAGAATATCCCACCGTAATGTCCACTTAGAGTTTCAATGATCCCTTTATTAGTTTCAATGTTTATTTTCAAATAAAATTATTGATAGAATGTTTTATGATTTTTTATTTTTAAAATTTAATTTTCAATGAAATTATATTTTCCTCAATAAATAGACCTAGTGACATTTAAAAATCATTTTCCATATATGATTACATGAATTGATGTTAATTTTGATTTAATAGGGTAAAGATACAAATTTACCAACCTTATCATTCTATAGATGGTTTATGATTATAATTAATTTATAATTTTGAAATGCACTGGATTTACATGGGTAATACTATGATTAATGGATGCGATGATTATAAAATACATTCCCTTTCCATGGGTTATGATATAAAGAAATATTTATGAAACCAATTTACATTATATTAGAAATTATATGTTAAAATGTTTATGAGACATATTCAATTTATATGGGTTATGATATGATGTATTTTTTATGATCTCATGGCCCAAAAATGTATGGATTATGTAATGTGTAGGTCCTATATATCCCTCCAATTCAATGGGTAATGATTTATGTTCTATGAACTCTAAGTGTACCTTGGAGGTTATACCAATATTGATAAGAGGGTACATGAGAGGTTATCACATGACCAATGTTGGTACATAGGTAGGTATCCCAAGCCTAACAAGTTATAAATGTCTTGGTGGGTATCCATGAAAAATGTTTTTCAAAGCTTTTGTGTTTTCCAAAACTCCCTATCTTAAACCCATGTTGTGATCTAATAACTATTTGGATTTTATTTCCATGTGAATCTGGTATTATGGACTTCTAATAATTATTCAATGAAACATTATTTTTATCTTTGACATATATTGTATGATTTTTATATGTTATGATCATGATCTCATACACTAATGTCCACATTATGTTTACATATTACCCCTTTTTACCCTTATTGAGCTTTTAAGCTCACCATTTCTTATGTTTCTTTTACAAAGGTTATGATGAGAGATATTATGTGTGATATTTCTATGAAGGGTACTAGTTATAAGGAATATAGTGGTTGATTATGTATAAATATTATGAACCAGTTATTTATGTTTCTATGTTTTTGAAGGTACTATACCTTTATGATCCTTTGTTATGTGATTTTATAATTTAATGAATGTCATTTAAAAAGATGTAATATCTATGTTTGATAAGCTTAGGTTGTTATATTTTTGAGTAGAAACCAAGATTCTAGAATAGCATACTTATATATACAAGTGTAATATAATATTTTTTAATCCTATAAAATGAATATATTACATATTTATATCATCGTATAAGTTGATAACTATTTGAAAAATATTGAAAAATTATATTCATTTTTGAAAATAACAAAGAACAATGTTAATTTTTATATAAAATATAATGATTTTGAAGAAATTTTATTTTTAAATAATTTGTTTATAAATTTCTGTTATGTTGCATTATAATTATAATATTTTTTAATATTTTTTAATATATTAGGATATTTTTTAAAGTGTTAAAAATGATCATATTATTAAAATTGATATATTACCAAATAAATAATTATTTTATATAAATGATAAATTTATCATATTTAGGTAATTTTTTTCCATAATATGCATTTAATTTCAAAAATCCTAGCTTTGGAAACCATATTTTATGATTTTTTTTTATTTTTTAAAAGGGATAAAATTTATTTTTTATGAATAGTTAAATATGGTAAAATACAGTGTTTAAAATTATAAAATAAACACTTGATTATTTTCCATATATAATGAAATATACCATTAATTAAAAATAAAATGAATCATTTATTTGATATATTAATAAGAATTAGTACTAGTGGTGGTGTTAAGAGATAATAATAAACTGATGAATATAATATTTAAAAAAACCTGCTCCCCCTTATAAATACCACCCTTCTAACCCATTCTATTAACACCATAAAATATGTGTAAATTTCAGAAATTAAACCCATACAATTCCCAGTAATATCCCCCACTCTCTAGGGCTATTGGTCTCACCAAGACATCAATTCTAGGATCTTTAAGGAGTTATTAATGGAGACTATTCTCAAGGGTCAATATCTCAAACTACATCGTTTAAATTCAATTATATTTTCTTCATTATCCTCATATCCATCGTCTAACATGGAATAATAACTCTAGTATCATATATATATATACTATAATTATATAGTTCTAATGTAATATCACCATTTTTCCTCTCCTATTATTACATTATTCTAAAAATGAAACCATTATCCACACTTAGTTGATTAACTACCTTCATGGATGATAAGAATTCATTTACCATTACCGCCTTGAATTTGAGATAAAATTATTTTTATGGTCAAATAAATTAATAATAAGTATATTATACCATAATTAATGTTCTATAGAGAATATATAAACATAAAATTAAATAAAAAAGGTAGTTCATGATGGTCGGTAACCCAGCATAAACAAACTACTCATATAACATTTATAGTTTTACTAATTGAATAATTTCTATTATTAAGAGAAGGATATATAGGACCATTATAATTTAAATAATATAATTTCACATATTGAGTTTCATTCCCATTTGATAAGGGCATCCATAATTTTATAAAACAAAGGCCTCAAGATAAGAGAAATTAAACATTATACCTCACTAAAATGATTATAAATGAATTTAAGAAAATTATGATAAATAAAATATATTTGTTAAAGGTAAAGAATAATGTAATTAATGAATTTAATTTTATTATTAAAGAAATTATGTGAAAATTAGAAAGTATTTTGGAACATAAGATAAGGTATATCTCCGAACCACCCACTTTCTTTGAATTTTAACCTTTATCAATATAACTCACCTTTTATCTCTCTCTAATTTTTTGAATGATTTTAAATTATGTATATATTTATAATATATATATATATATTCCAAGCTTATTCTATCTTCCATTTGTGGCTAAATACTTTCCACATGTTCATTTAAAAAATGGATTCACTAAAATAAAACTCAATAAAAGAAAACAATCCAGAAACTTAATCCTTTTATGTTAAAATAATTTAGAGAATTTAATTTCATTCAACATTCCATTAAATAAAGTAAAATTTTATGTATAACCATTCTAATTTACCTATTTTATCAATGAATATTCCATATATATTCCTTATCCAAATACCTTTAACTGATTTTTTAAAACACTATTTTGGATGTCTATTTCTATACACAAACCTCTCCGCTTAATCATGTGCTTTATTTCAAATAAACACAATATTTTTGGAACTATTCCTAAATACTCTAATGTAAATATAAAAAATAATTAATTAATCCTTATATATTTAATATTTATGAAATGTATTTTGATTATTATATGAGATATGATTAAAAACCCATTTCCCTCCATGGGTAATTATTTTGTTAATGACTTGTGATTAATTATATTTTTTCATGCACATAATGATGTAAATATTTATGATATGTGTTTTTATATAGTTCTAAAATTAAATGGGTAATGTTTTTTCTCATAAGACCTTATGTATGATTTTTTGAGTAAACCTAATCCATGGTGGGATAGAGTCCACCATGGGATGTTCTCTCGAAAAGTAGATATAACTTATATTTTTTTCATGTAATACATAAATTCTGTATTTCTATGCTTCCATGATCTTATTAATACATGTTCTTAAAGTTATTCTCACATTTTTTATCCACGAGCATTGTTATCTATGATATAATTTTTTTCCTCTGACTCATATGATATTCCTCATTATTAGTTTTATTCTATTATGAGTCTTTTTACACAAACATTTTTTTTATTTATTCCCTTTATTATCCTATGATATTCTTGGTCCACTGAAGGGATTATGAGATCATTAAGGTTATGAATATAATTATTCTTTATTTTAGTATCTTTTCTATATATTGTGGACATATTATTCCAAATACACTATTCTTATCGATATTTGGGATGTGTTTATCGGATGTCTAATTTAAAAATAATTTAATAATATGTTTGAAACCCTTGTGTTTCTACAGTTGGTGTTAGATAATTATCTAGTTATATTGTAGAGTAGGACTAGATTACATTCATGAGAACCCAAGTTATAGGTCTATGTATATTGGAATATCATGAAATATTGCTGATGTATTTAGGGAGAGGTTTCCAAGAAATAACTTACCAACATAGATACTACAATTAGATGTGGATCTATAAAAATTTTAACTTAGGGGTAATAAACCTAAAAAGGTGCATTATTTTGTAGCTCAATCATCACATGGTCCTTCAAAAAGGGTCCTTTTTATACACATTTTTTTACACTAAAGCAGTATTCTTTTTGAAATTTAGAAACTCTCTTCGAAACATTATAATGTATTGCAATAGTTTTTAGGTTAGAAAACCTAAGAAGAAATATTTATATAGATAACATAGATTTAAACATAACGACTCATATGTTTTGATATAATTTTCATTTTTATGTGACTCCATCAATTTTTATTATTTCAATTTTTACATATATCATTTGGAGAATTATTTTGCATTTTTATATTAGTAAATTAAGGGAAATACGAGGAAATGTCGCAACATAATATATTATAAGAAATTAGATTATAGACCTAATGATATTACTAACATTATGGGAGAGGGATTTGGGAAGTTAATTTTAGTTCTAGATAAACAGACTCATGTTATTAATCATAACATGAAATGTGAGGAATACCCTCTATATTTCAATAAATAACATGTTGCAGTTGAGTCTTAATTGTGATAATCTCTACCTACAATTACTGTTAGTTATGGTCCCATCATTTTAGAAAAATTTATTAACTCCATTTGGAAGATCATCTATATCCTCCAATGATTAGAATAATATATATTCATGTTGGATGTATATCATATTGAATAGTATTATGATCCGTAGTTGAAAGTGATCAAGATAAAAAAGTCAAAATAAGAAATTGATTCGATGGAATGGGAGGGATTGAATATAATAATTTTTCCCCAAATTAATTTTTATAAATATTATAATGAGTTTCTCAAACTAATGAAATGGGAATATTATTTTATTAGGGTGTACAAAGAAAACTTCATAAGGCTATCATAGTACGCATCTGGTATTGTCATAAACAACAAATATAAGGTAGATTATTTTTTTGTTAAAGTTGATTCAATGAAATTATTCATAAATTAAATAATTTTATAACTATGAATTGATATTCCATTATTTCATTAGGGTCATTATAGATATTGGATACTTTCATTGCTATTGTGGTATTCAAGAAAAAATAAAAATGGAGTTTAATTTAGGAGGATATATGGATAAATATCATGAAGGAATTAAAATATATCTTTCCTTGTGTCAAAAATATAAGATGAAGCATGTCTAAAACATCCTAAAAAGGACCATGAGATTATTAAAATTTGTAAAATAAAGGAATTAGGCAAATAAATACTAAAGGGAGATAGATAAGATCACTATTATAAAAAAATATGGTTTAGGTAAACGCACAGCCAGAGGTATAGTGTTTCAATTATAAGAATCATAAGAATTACGCAGCCCAATTCTTAAGGCCCTAGGTTATTGGAGACAATCAACTATAATAACCTTCAATACTAATATATCATGGATAAACATATTTTATCACTACTAAGGAGGTTTATTTCAATAATAATGTTATCAAAGGTATGTTATTTATTCAATTAAGAATAAATAACATACTTTTTAGGTTATAAACATTGTTTCAAATTATATGTAATTTTTTGAACTATTCAAGTGCCACATCTTCACATTCATTTTGATTTATCTTTGAAAAAATAAAAATGGAAAAAATATTATATCTAAAGTATATGATTCATCCTTTGTTAATGTTCATAGACATATCCTTACAAAAAACATTTTTTACTTCTTTTAGTGGATTATGATGTTATATTGTGAATGATTTTGGATATCACTTTAAAAAATCAACTTTTGGGAGAGGGATATCACTCTTAAACTCTTGATTAATCCTCCAATTCTATTCATGTTTAAGGATTATCATGAAGATCCTTTTAAATCTTCACCACATGATTGGATATTATTACCTTATAAACAAGCATAACTATCTCAAATTATTGATGTTATGGGGAGAATAATTCTCCATGACATGCCAATTGTGAGGGTATACACTAATGTATCCCTTAATGATTTGTTTGGTCATTCTACTAAATACAATTTTGAGTTATCAAGAAATATTGTACTAAGATCTATGGAAATATCAAAGACTCCTAATAAAATTTCCACCATTATGATGGTTGAACAGAAGAAGTTGTTGCGAGAGAACCTTGAAAAATGGAGTTATACATCCAAGTGATTATTTATATTGTGGTCTGGTTAACTTCATTGAGAATAAGAATTGGTTGATGTTCCTCTCCAATGATTATCATGAACTCTATAGAACCATGATATATAACAAGTATATGTTTCCATAGATAGATGAATTATTAATCAAATATGTTGTCCCAATGTGTCACTATGGTGTACCTTCCTTTAAGATACCACCAATTAATGGTGGATAAAAACAATATTTCCATGAATTACATTTGAACAATGTATAGAGACTACATATTCATAGTTATTCCCTTCAAACTCACTAATTTTCTAAAAATATTTATTGACATAAATAATAGTGTCCTTAAATGTTTTCTTAAGTATTTTTGGTAGTCTTTCTAGACGATATTTTGATATACCTTAAAATAATGTTGGATAATGAGGTGAATTTTAATATTGTTCTATATAATTTGAGAAAGAATATTTTATACAAAATGTATTTTAAATTTGAGTTATGGATGGAGGAAGTGTCATTCTTAGGTAGTGGTATCACCAAAAAAGGGATATATGTGAACCCTTCCATGAAAAAGGAATTTGAGGAGTGTCTTTAACTAACATATTTTATTGAGATCCATGGATTATTTTGTCCAGTAGGGTATTACAAATGATTTGTGAAAAACATATCCCAATTTTCAGTTCAACTAACCATGTTGAATGAGAATGGATTAGTGTTTTTCTAGATTGATTAATGTGTATAGAGTTTAATGGAAATGAAAAAAAGTCTTATCATAGGAAAACTCTTCATGTTCACCTAAAATGGGGAACTCTTCAGGGAATACAATAATTCTTCAATTAGGGTATTGATATTTTTACTAATGTATAATGATAAAGTGACATCATGTGACTTAGGGTAGTTGAAAGATCCTAATTAGAACTACCCAATACATTATCTAGAGTTAGTTATAGTGATATTTTCTTTTAGGATTTTAAATCACTATCTTTATTTGGATAAGTGTGAAATATATATGTATCAAAAGAGTCTTAAATATACATATTATCATAGAATTTACTTAATTTGAACTACGGAATATACTTATAAATGATAATGGACTGTGAATGCTCAAAAAACTATGATCCTATGAAATAAAATAAAGTATAATTTAATCTAGGTAGGGAGGATCAAATAGATTTATTAATTATGTGAATTGAGAAGTATCCAATAAAAATATACTTAAAAATTAGGAAAATTGGATAAAAAAATGAACATAATCATTATTTTATCAAATAATTTCTAAAACATCATTTTAATAGAAATTAAAATATTCTGAATGAGATAAAGTTTAAATATAGAATAACATGGAAGATATAAGATGTAATTACCCAAACTTTCATTAATGGAAATCCATCTTGATCTAATTAAATGTCTCTTTATGTAAAATATTTATATAAAATGTCAAATTCTTTGGTTTTTTGTTAACAATTTTGACCGTTGATAATATAGTCATTGAGTAGTGATCACATGATTTGTATAAATATAGGGTTTTAACAAATCCAATTTGCTCAGACAAAGGAAGTGATGACACCATCCAGTAGATGTGCCCCATATGAATCCCATTTGTCAGATCTCGGAAAGGAGGTGGAATCATTGGGATTCTCTCTTGACCAAGCTCAAGTCAATCTTGAATACATTAAGGTCCAGCAGGACCACCTTCGAGAGAAGTCGAAGATGATAGAGATTACCACCCGAGCAATGTTATCTGAGCCACCCCAAGAGTTTTTCACCATTTCACACCTTAATATTCAGGCGTATGCGGGTGTTATAAGGGGTTATGTAACAAGACCTTATCACTATGGTTATGTACATTATTTTTCTAAATAATAATGAATATAATTTTATTTTATTATTGTTACCTTGTAAATAGTTTTTAAAGCACAAATAGTATTTTTAGTTAATGTTCAACTAGGAAATATATTTTAATGAATTAATGTATTTTTGAATGAAATAATATTTTTTAAAAAATATTATTATTGTTATTAAATAAATTTTTATTAAATATAAATGATCGTATAATTTTATAAATGCAATTGTAATTTTTATTAAGGTTTGAAAGCCATTTTTGTTAAAACCCATGAATTTTCGATAAATGTCGGTTTTTATTTTATAAGTAAAAATTAACATATTTAGAAAATTAGTTAGATAAAATTAATATTATTTCTAGAATTAGGATGGTGAAATTATCCAACAGTAAATTTTTCATAATTTTCTGAGACAGTAAAATGTTTGGGTAAAAAATTAAATTCCGTTTAAATATAAATGTGTTTTATGACATCATAATGACCCAATAGTGATGTAATAAAATACTGTAAAATTTATTTCCAGCCAATATATGTTTTTCCATTAAAATAATGTGATTTTGGGTTTGTTTGATTTATTTTACAATGCTTTATTGTACCCTTCAAGACTTATTAAACATTTTGTCTTTTTAAATTGTTTTCCTTGGGAGTGTGACTCACTTTCACAAAAGAAACCCCGTTATTTTCATAATTTCTGACTTTATCTTTATAAAATATTTTTTTCCACTCCCCTTTGGCAAAAAACCATGGGAAAAACCTGGGCTGATTTGTGGTTTTGATTAGTTTAATGTGAGGTGTCCCAAATCAAAATAATAAACAATTCCCTCTTCTTTCCTATATAAACCCACCCAAGATCCCACTTTCTCCTCACTCAAAGCCTTTTGAGTTCATCCAAACTCTTCCCTCCTCTCCCGAGAATCCTACCAAGGTTCCCAAAGCACCCATGAATCCTCTCTCAAGCCTCTCTCAAGCCTTTGGAAGCACACTTACAAGTAAGGATTTTTCTTCCATTCTCATTTTTGTCCAATATTATTTCCATTGTTATGCCCTTTTAATTTCAATTATAAATGGTGGGGTATGGTTTAACAACTCCCCCATACTACCCTATTTATGTTTGAATAATTGGGGACCCCTTTCTCTCTCATTAAATTCCTCCCATGTACACCTGTTACTATGCCAAAATTGGGAAAGGAATTTCTCTCTCCTTATTTACATTCAAGTAATTATTTTGTATCATGAATCTAAATTCAATTACATTTGTTGGTAACTGTATATATATGACCCCTTACTATCCATGTCATTTAAATATGATGATACACCCCTTTCTCTCTCATCATCCATTTTTATGAGTTCTTATGTGACATCGTTATGCTGCCGAAATTGCACCGCATTTTTCCAAGCCAAAGTCATTGTGTAGTGAATACCATGTCTATTTATCTATCAAGGGTATTCAAATTTATGAACATTTAACTTTTGTTTAAATAGTTTCATGTATGTATTCCACATTAATTTATCATTGAATAAATGATTATGTTGAATGATTCAATGATTTAGGATCCATGTGGCACACTTATGCATGAAATGAAATGTTTAAGAAGGGTGCGCCCTGATAGCACTCCAATGCATTGGGTAAAGTATAGTATCATGATACGTCCTATGCAATGGGTGTTTACTCATACTAATTCAAGTGAGACGAGGGTCTACTCATGCTTCATGTGTAATTGGGGTTTAATCTTGCTCCATGTGCAATGAGCCTTGGCTCATGCTAATTCCATGTTAAGTGTTGTTGCCACATTTCCATGTTATGATTATCATGCTTTATCATGAATTTATGTTTATGCTTCTATTGTTCTCTATTGATATGCCTATATTCTGACATTTATTTTATTCCTCATGTTATTCCATGATTATTCCATTACTTGGCTTTATAGCTCATCATTTTCTTAATCATGTCCTCAGGTTATCCCATGCAATGCTAAGTACAAGGGAATATAGTGATCATGTAAAATAAGTTTTCAATAAAGATGTTGTATTTTGTGTTTTAAGTTGTTATGTAATGATCCTAAGACCCAAAGACACTATACCTCTTGATCTTCTATGTTGTATCAAGTGAATATTTTGTAATAAATTATGATTAATTGTGTAATAAAAAGTAGGTTTGTCATAGTTGGTATTAGAGGTGGTAACCAGCCTTAAGTGCGGTGCACTCCCTGGGTTGAGATGTAGGGCTCACAACGAGAATATTGTTCTCTAAAGGGGTGGTGATTGTAACACCTCAGAATGATAAAGGGTTAAATGACTAAATGATATGAATCATGTCAACAATGTACACCTACCATTTTAGAAGCCTTCTTGATTAGAACTCCACAGTTAAGAGTGCTTGGTATGGAGTAGTGATCAGGATGGGTGACATTCTGAGAAGTTTCTCAGGTTGTGTGTGAGTGAGGAAAAATCACACTAGAAAGGAAAAGTGTTGGCCTGTGGGGACTGTCATTAGTCAGATGAACCGTTCGAGCATGTGGGTGGGCCCCATGGCGAGGACCACGTGTTTTCGGGGCAACTGGGGTACCTAGCGGGTCAGGACCTAACAGCCTTATTAGGGGGGGGGGGGGGTTGTGCTATCACCGGGACCCAGTTGCATATTTGGTATCAGAGGGAGTTTTAGTTATTTTTGGAATTAGGATTAGAAAACCCTAGTGAAGCCTTATATATAAGACTAAGTATAAAAAAACATCCCTATGTTTTGGTGAGTATTGAGTAAGTGGTTTATCAACAAAATACATCCCTCTCTGGATTCGAGCAGGTATAGGCGGCTCTGGCACAAATTTATTGTAGAGACTCGAAAATTGACGTACATTGACATTACATTACATTTGCGGAATACGTAGTACATAACAAAAACACACACATAAGGATCGTAATAGTTTAGTGTCTTTGGAAACTCGGAACGTAATCTTCTAATCGTGGTGAAAGATCTTCAATATCTCCCATAAATATCTTCCCTTTTTTTTACCTAAAACCTTTCTTTATATCCTGGGGAAAAGAAAACATAAAAGGGTGAGCTCAAATGCTCATCAAGGGCAAATAAAGGAAATAAAAATCATATCATATCTTTTTGAAAATCATAACCTGCAAAAGAGATCATAATATCTTAACATGGAACAAATCATAGAAGTGAAAATGAGATACCCATAATCATAACATGAAACTTGAAACTTTGTGGCATGCACACATAATCATGGAAAATCATTTCTTGTTAGTGATGACTCATTTCCAAGACTATCTTAGTGGACAAAGTCCCTTTCTGAACCGAGTCACCCTCGTTCCAGTCCTGTTTCACTGAACCGGTATAACCTACCATTCCAGCCCTGTCTATCTCATGAGATAAAAAATCTTTACCCAATGCATTGGAGGGATATATAGGTCCCGCCCATCTTATAATGAATCCTTTCTTATGTGTGCCACATATTCATAAATCATACATCATCGCATAACACATGTAACAAAAATGGGATTCTTGAAACATCATGACATCATAAAACAAATCATATAAGGTAAATGACTTCATAAAAATAATTCCCTCACAACATAATCAAATCAATGTAATAATAGGGATAAAAACAGAACCCTATATTATCTTAGATGGAAAATAATTTTGATAAAACATTTGAACTCCATTCTTGAGGAAAATATCCTTTCTACTTCAAAAACACTTTTCTTTTCTTGACATGTCATACAATTATAAACTAAACAAAGTTGATTAAAAATAAACTTGAAAACTTATAAAGGATGCTTCTTGGAAATAATGTTTTAAAAATCCATTCATCCCGTATAAGTTAAAAAAACATTCTTCCCGTACTTTTGTCAGAAAAGTCAAAAAGTACCTCGTACGAAAAATGACAAAAGATTCCTTTCATATCTCTTACAAAAACTTACCGAAGGGTAAAATTGGATATAAACTATTGTAGAAGGATGGAAATAATATTACATATTGAGGGAACACGGATGTGGATGATAAAATACACCCCAGTAAATACTAAAGTATAAACAATCTCGGATAAAAATGAGATTGTGATATTTCCCTTACCTTGGGTCCGATTTTCTTTGTATGTGTCTGAAGCTCCTCTTCTTTGGAATGCCTCTTTGAATCCTCCACTTAGGGAACTAAGATTGGTCTTTGAAGAAGACCAGGACCTCTAGGATTATTCTAGGGAAGTGGAGAGGAGAAAGTGTCAGGGTTTTTCCGAGCTTGAGTGCTCAAATTGGTGTGAGGAGGAGGGGGAGGAGGTGACCTTTTATAAGGGAGGAGAGGGGCACCTTAGGAATATCTCAAAATATTATTTTATATTAAAGTCAAAATCAGTTTATAATGGTTCCAAAGGGTCTTATTTCGAAGGTAAAGTGGGGATGGGTCGAAATCCTATCAACCAATAAGATTTAGACAAGTTTAGCTTATTATTTTAACCTTATCAATTAGATTTAACTCTAAGTTAAATAATTTAACTTTTACCGTGACTTTTTGTTTTCTTATACTATATGGTTAATACACTTACTATAACATGTCAAACGAACCCCAAATTGTTTATTATTAATATATATTTCCTTATCTAAGTAATTTGGCCGAACCTTAGATTTTTAGGAATAAAATAACAATTAATAATATAATATTTGATTTAAAAACTATTTTGTGTCAATTTTGACACTATTTGATATATGATTTTTGTGAAAGTTATAAAAGAATTATATGTTCGAACCAAGTTACTTATATCAATAATAACATGTAATATTAACCTAGAAAATTAATTTAGTTCATAAAAAAACTCAAATTATATTTATTTGGGTATTTATAACATCAATTATGTCAATATTTCATTAATAAGATAATTACTGCATCATCGTTGTGTCATAAATAAATTAAATTATTTAATGTCTAAAAATTACAAATAAAATACCATTATATAGGAAATCTTTTTAGCTTTCTAATTAATATTTATAGTCTAATTTAACTTATGTATAACCCCATATTAAAAATGATTTACTTATTAAACTTTGATTTTAACTATTTTAACTATTCATTAAATAAAATAATATTAAATGTCATAATCTAATCCAAGTGGACCTAAATGGTCATATTATATTCATAAGGTTATTTTTGGTCGAATTACACTTATCCAATAGAATTAGGACATGTTTTAGGGTAATAGTAATATCATATTTTCCCTTAGTTACCCTATTTACTATTAACCGCGGTAAAAAAAAGTAAAAAGTTACTATTCACCAAAAATTATTTTTATCTCATTGAACCACATTTTACTTACTGATTTCAACCGTGTCTGTCGGATTTTCTAAATTCCATTCACAGAAGCGGTAAAATTAAGTTTTATGCAAAATTCAGTTTTTAACCTACCACTTAGTGGTTTCACTATTCATCAAAAATTGATGTTTTTCAGAAAAATGCCAAAATTTCACCCTAAGCTATAATTGATATTCCGAATTCAAAAATGATTTCTATTTTACAAAATTCCCAACATATAAGTTGCATTAATTAATTTTATAATTAATTTCCGCTGTCACAACAAATAGCGTGTTTTTAAGAGATAATAACTATCAAAAGATTGACACTTGTTTATAACTGGTTTAAATGTGAAATTACATCCAATGACCAACATTGTATTAAATTGTAAAAATATATTCTAAATATACTTGAAAACCACTCAAATTAATAATTTATCACTATTAATTATTTTGATTAAAAAAGTTGTTTTTAATTATAATTTAGTAATTTTCACTATTCATCAGAATATGAAAGTTATCCGAAAAGTACCAAAATTTCACCTTAGGCTAAATTCGATACTCCAAATCCAAAAATGAAGTCCATTTTGAGAGATAAAATTTCTAAAATTTTAAAAGGTGGTTATTACTATTCATAACAGCTAGTTATAAAAATATTTTAATAGCATATCGTTGTTTAGTGAAACTCGGTATTGCGTACTACACACGCTATCGAGGAAGGTCGCGATTGCATGTAATGCAAGGCAAGTCAAGGATGAGGGTTGTGCAAGCTCCTTTTGGTGTAGAGTACAACACAAGACATTAATAAAATTAAAAAGAATATTTTTCATAAAATCTTGGGCTGTTACATTCTACCTCCCTTAAAATGAATTTCGCCCTCAAAATTCGTCGGGTTATAAATGGTTTACTATTTGAAAGTTTCTTTAATAGAAACCCACATCATAAAAAAAGAATACCAAAACTTGGCTTTAAAAACTAAAGTATGAAATGTAACGATTACCCAAATAAACTAATCACTGGGTTTCCACATAGGTGAAAATATGGATATGGAAGAGAAATCTAACCATCATGTTCTGATGGAGAGTGGTAGAGAACATGGCTATGGAAAATCCAGAAATCACAAAGCCATAAATTTGTGACGATCTAAGGTACCATCTGATTCATCAAATATAAGATCACTAGGACAACATTTTTGGTTTTCAAGATTGTTTCCCTAAAGTTGAAGAATTTGAATTAGAATAAATACTTACTTTATTTTGGTACAATCTCACTGTTGTTTGTGCCTTGAACAATTTCCACTTCATCTCTTAAATAAATGAAGTTGAATTTGTTATTCATGAAGTGTTAGTAGATCATGTGATAGAATGACTGGTCATTCCATCTGTCTCAAACAAAAGGTTAACAAAAGTTATTAAATATACATAAGTCATTCTATAGTGAGATTAATCATATATGGTTCCTAAAATGGACTTATACTTCATATATCATACTGCTTAATATAGTAAAACTAGTTTCTACTAAACAGGGACTTCCTGTAGGCCAGTGGTAGGTGATAAAGGCCAGTCGCACTTCGGTTGTGGGTTCGATTCCCACAGCCTTGTCCGACACGATGGGCTGTCGCCCGTTCTGTAGGTTGTCCTTTTTCTAAAACTATATTACTATAACATCCCATCAATAATATCGAAAAAAAACTTCTATCCTTAAACAATACTAACTTATGTCCAACATAATCCATTCCAATCTTTAGGCTTATCCATAATACTGTAGTCCACTCTCATAACATAGTGAAAACGATTACCAGATATTTAACACCATCGTCGATCCCCATATATCATAAGATATGTTTTGTTGGTCACATTCCAAACATTCAAAGTCCTTAATCATGTATTCTCTTGAATACCTTAGTGAAAACATGAATGTAGTTAAAAGTTAACACTTTCCAAATACCAAAATCCTCAAAATTCTATATACTCAAACCATGATATCACTTAGTCCTTATATCAATCATGAGCTCATGAATACTTTCAAACATTTCATTTTCTCCTTATCCCTTCATTATGCGCATATCATCTACTTTCCAAAATATCTGAATCACTTTTCATGGTTACCGGTACCTTAAAATTATTGAAAACCTCAATAGACCAATAAATAAATATTCCAATACACTATAAAAGTACCTGAACAACATTATTCTTGAATACCAATACATAAACACTTCAGTGCATCCACTTCCATGATTTTCCTGGAATAATTCCTTCCTTGATTTAGAAGTAACTTTTTAGGTCAGGGCATTGAGTTGGGTAATGCCCATGTTCTCCACAAATAAGACATTGAACTCCATAACAGTCTGTCACTCTATGACTCTTTTCTCCACACAGATAACATTGGTCCCTCCATTTGAGGTATTCCTCAAGTTTCTTCTTCCCTTCTTTAGAAATCCCAATCTTCCTTTCTTTATGCTCCTCAACATGCAAACATGCATAATAGTCTATCTTCCTCTTCTTTGATGAATTAGGCATACCACTAAATTTCACCTTGTTAATCATATATCACGATTACTGATTCGGCATAATCACAATATCTTTCTCTCTAGGCATTACACAATTATGTTGCTCATAGTCACCAATTTGTCCATTGGATTCAATGTTAACCGAATTCCTTCTGGTTCCCTCCGTTAACTAAAACACAAAAATAATTATGTGAGAGGCAAAAATCATTCTTGAGAAAACAACATAGTAAAGGGGAAGTAACCTCAATATCTAACATCTTAGGTTAAATTCTAAGATCGTTAGCGTAATTCTAGGACTATAACCTATACGTATACTTAACCTTAGGGACATCCCTAGACATACCGTAGAAATATCTCTAGGGATCTCACTAACGTTTTCGCATCCTAGTTTCCAAAGGTTGACTAAACCTTTCCTCTGATACCAACTGTAGAGACCCGAAACTTGACGTACATTGACATTACATTACATTTGCGGAATACTTAGTACATAACAAAAACACACACATAAGGATCGTAATAGTTTAGTGTCTTTGGAAACTCGGAACGTAATCTTCTAATCGTGGTGAAAGATCTCCAATATCTCCCATAAAGATCTTCCCTTTTTTTGCCTAAAACCTTTCTTTATATCCTGGGGAAAAGAAAACATAAAATGGTGAGCTCAAATGCTCAGCAAGGGCAAATAAAGGAAATAAAAATCATATCATATCTTTTTGAAAATCATAACCTACAAAAGAGATCATAATATCTTAACATGGAACAAATCATAGAAGTGAAAATGAGATCCCCATAATCATAACATGAAACTTGAAACTCTGTGGCATGCACACATAATCATGGAAAATCATTTCTTGTTAGTCATGACTCATTGCCAAGACTATCTTAGTGGACAAAGTCCCTTTCTGAACCGAGTCACCCTCGTTCCAGTCCTGTTTCACTGAACCGGTATAACCTACCGTTCCAGCCCTGTCTATCTCATGAGATATAAAATCTTTACCCAATGCATTGGAGGGAGATATAGTTCCCACCCATCTTATAATGAATCTTTTCTTATGTGTGCCACATATTCATAAATCATACATCATCGCATAACACATGTAACAAAAATGGGATTCTTGAAACCTCATGACATCATAAAACAAATCATATAAGGTAAATGACTTCATAAAAATAATTCCCTCAAAACATAATCAAATCAATGTAATAACAGGGATAAAAATACAACCCCATATTATCTTAGATGGAAAATAATTTTGATAAAACATTTGAACTCCATTCTTGAGGAAAATATCCTTTCTACTTCAAAAACACTTTTCTTTTCTTGACATGTCATACAATTATAAACTAAAAAAAGTTGATTAAAAATAAACTTGAAAACTTATAAAGGAAGCTTCTTGGAAATAATGTTTTAAAAATCCATTCATGCTGTATAAGTTAAAAAAACATTCTTCCCGTACTTTTGTCAGAAAAGTCAAAAAGTACCTCGTACGAAAAATGACAAAAGATTCCTTTCATATCTTTTACAAAAACTTACCGAAGGGTAAAATTGGATATAAACTATTGTAGAAGGATGGAAATAATATTACATATTGAGGGAATATCGATGTGGATGATAAAATACACCCCAGTAAATACTAAAGTATAAACAATCTCGGATAAAAATGAGATTGTGATATTTCCCTTACCTTAGGTCCGATTTGCTTTGTATGTGTCCGAAGCTCCTCTTCTTTGGAACGCCTCTTTGAATCCTCCACTTAGGGAACTAAGATTGGTCTTTGAAGAAGACCAGGACCTATAGGATTATTCTAGGGAAGTGGATAGGAGAAAATGGCAGGGTTTGGCCGAGCTTGAGTGCTCAAATTGGTGTGAGGAGGAGGGGGAGGAGGTGCCCTTTTATAAGGGAGGAGAGGGGCACCTTAGGAATATCTCAAAATATTATTTTATATTAAAGTCAAAATCGATTTATAATGGTTCCAAAGGGTCTTATTTCGAAGGTAAAGTGGGGATGGGTCGAAATCCTATCAACCAATAAGATTTAGACAAGTTTAGCTTATTATTTTAACCTTATCAATTAGATATAACTCTAAGTTAAATAATTTAACTTTTACCGTGACTTTTTGTTTTCTTATACTATATGGTTAATACACTTACTATAACATGTCAAACGAACCCCAAATTTTTTATTATTAATATATATTTCCTTATCTAAGTCATTTGGCCGAACCTTAGATTTTTAGGAATAAAATAACAATTAATAATATAATATTTGATTTAAAAACTATTTTGTGTCAATTTTGACACTATTTGATATATGATTTTTGTGAAAGTTATAAAAGAATTATATGTTCGAACCAAGTTACTTATATCAATAATAACATGTAATATTAACCTAGAAAATTAATTTAGTTCATAAAAAATCTCAAATTATATTTATTTGGGTATTTATAACATCAATTATGTCAATATTTCATTAATAAGATAATTACTGCATCATTGTTGTGTCATAAATAAATTAAATTATTTAATGTCTAAAAATTACAAATAAAATACCATTATATAGGAAATCTTTTTAGATTTCTAATGAATATTTATAGTCTAATTTATCTTATGTATAACCCCATATTAAAAATGATTTACTTATTAAACTTTGATTTTAACTATTTTAACTATTCATTAAATAAAATAATATTAAATGTCATAATCTAATCCAAGTGGACCTAAATGGTCATATTATATTCATAAGGTTTTTTTGGTCGAATTATACTTATCCAATAGAATTAGGACATGTTTTAGGGTAATAGTAATATCATATTTACCCTTAGTTACCCTATTTACTATTAACTGCGGTAAAAAAAAGTAAAAAGTTACTATTCACCAAAAATTATTTTTATCTCATTGAACCACATTTTACTTACTGATTTCTACCGTGTCTGTCAGAGTTTCGAAATTCCATTCACAGAAGCGGTAAAATTAAGTTTTATGCAAAATTCAGTTTTTAACCTACCACTTAGTGGTTTCACTATTCATCAAAAATTGAAGTTTTTCAGAAAAATGCCAAAATTTCACCCTAAGCTATAATTGATATTCCGAATTCAAAAATGATTTCTATTTTACAAAATTCCTAACATATAAGTTGCATTAATTAATTTTATAATGAATTTCCCCTGTCACAACAAATAGCGTGTTTTTAAGAGATAATAACTATCAAAAGATTGACACTTGTTTATAACTGGTTTAAATGTGAAATTACATCCAATGACCAACATTGTATTAAATTGTAAAAATATATTCTAAATATACTTGAAAACCGCTCAAATTAATAATTTATCACTATTAATTTTTTTGATTAAAAAAGTTGTTTTTAATTATAATTTTGTAATTTTCACTATTCATCAGAATATGAAAGTTATCCGAAAAGTACCAAAATTTCACCTTAGGCTAAATTCGATACTCCGAATCCAAAAATGAAGTCCATTTTGAGAGCTAAAATTTCTAAAATTTTAAAAGGTGGTTATTACTATTCATAACAGCTAGTTATAATAATATTTTAATAGCATATTGTTGTTTAGTGAAACTCGGTATTGCGTACTACACACGCTATCAAGGAAGGTCGTGATTGCGTGTAATGCAAGGCAAGTCAAGGATGTGGGTTGTGCAAGCTCCTTTTGGTGTAGCGTACAACACAAGACATTAATAAAATTTAAAAAATATTTTTCATAAAATCTTGGGCTGTTACATTCTACCTCCCTTAAAATGAATTTCGCCCTCAAAATTCGTCGGGGTTATAAATGGTTTACTATTCGAATGTTTCTTTAATAGAAACCCACATCGTAAAAAAAGAATACCAAAACTTGGCTTTAAAAACTAAAGTATGAAATGTAACGATTACCCAAATAAACTAATCACTGGGTTTCCACATAGGTGAAAATATGGATATGGAAGAGAAATCTAACCATCATGTTCTGATGGAGAGTGGTAGAGAACATGGCTATGGAAAAGCCAGCAATCACAAAGCCATAAATTTGTGACAATCTAAGGTACCATCTGATTCATCAATTATAAGATCACTAGGACAACATTTTTGGTTTTCAAGATTGCTTCCCTAAAGTTGAAGAATTTGAATTAGAATAAATACTTACATTATTTTGGTACAATCTCACTGTTGTTCGTGCCTTGAACAATTTCCACTTCATCTCTTAAATAAATGAAGTTGAATTTGTTATTCGTGAAGTGTTAGCAGATCATGTGATAGAATGATTGGTCATTCCATCTGTCTCAAACAAAAGGTTAACAAAAGTTATTAAATATACATAAGTCATTCTATAGTGAGATTAATCATATATGGTTCCTAAAATGGACTTATACTTCATATATCATACTGCTTAATATAATAAAACTAGTTTCTACTAAACAGGGACTTCCTGTAGGCCAGTGGTAGGTGATAAAGGCCAGTCGCACTTCGGTTGTTGGTTCGATTCCCACAGCCTTGTCCGACACGATGGGCTGTCGCCCGTTCTGCAGGTTGTCCTTTTTCTAAAACTATATTACTATAACATCCCATCAATAATATCGAAAAAAAACTTCTCTCCTTAAACAATACTAACTTATGTCCAATATAATCCATTCCAATCTTTAGGCTTATCCATAATACTTCAGTCCACTCTCATAACATAGTGAAAACGATTACCAGAGATTTAACACCATCGTCGATCCCCATATATCATAAGATATGTTTTGTTGGTCACATTCCAAACATTCAAAGTCCTTAATCATGTATTCTCTTGAATACCTTAGTAAAAACATGAATGCAGTTAAAAGTTAACACTTTCCAAATACAAAAATCCTCAAAATTCTATATACTCAAACCATGATATCACTTAGTCCTTATATCAATCATGAGCTCATGAATACTTTCAAACATTTCATTTTCTCGTTATCCCTTTATTATGCGCATATCATCTACTTTCCAAAATATCTGAATCACTTTTCATGGTTACCGGTACCTTAAAATTATTGAAAACCACAATAGACCAATAAATAAATATTCCAATACACCATAAAAGTACCTCAACAACATTATTCTTGAATACCAATACATAAACACTTCAGTCCATCCACTTCAATGATTTTCCTGGAATAAGTCCTTCCTTGATTTAGAAGTAACTTTTTAGGTCAGGGCATTGAGTTGGGTAATGCCCATGTTCTCCACAAATAAGACATTGAACTCCATTACAGTCTGTCACTCTATGACCCTTTTCTCCACACAGATAACATTGGTCCCTCCATTTGAGGTATTCCTCAAGGTTCTTCTTCCCTTCTTTAGAAATCCCAATCTTCCTTTCTTTATGCTCCTCAACATGCAAACATGCATAATAGTCTATCTTCCTCTTCTTTGATGAATTAGGCATACCACTAAATTTAACCTTGTTAATCATATATCGCGATGACTAATTCGGCATAATCACAATATCTTTCTCTCTAGGAATTACACAATTTTGTTGCTCATAGTCACCAATTTGTCCATTGGATTCAATGTTAACCGAATTCCTTCTGGTTCCCTCCATTAACTAAAACACAAAAATAATTATGTGAGAGGCAAAAATCATGCTTGAGAAAACAACATAGTAAAGGGGAAGTACCCTCAATATCTAAAATCTTAGGTTAAATTCTAAGATCGTTAACGTAATTCTAGGACTATAACCTATACGTATACTTAACCTTAGGGACATCCCTAGACATACCGTAGAAATATCTCTAGGGATCTCACTAACGTTTTCGCATCCTAGTTTCCAAAGGTTGACTAAACCTTTCCTCTGATACCAACTGTAGAGACCCGAAACTTGACGTACATTGACATTACATTACATTTTCGGAATACTTAGTACATAAAAAATACACACACATAAGGATCGTAATAGTTTAGTGTCTTTGGAAACTCGGAACGTAATCTTCTAATCGTGGTGAAAGATTTCCAATATCTCCCATAAAGATCTTCCCGTTTTTTGCCTAAAACCTTTATTTATATCCTGGGGAAAAGAAAACATAAAAGGGTGAGCTCAAATGCTCAGCAAGGGCAAATAAAGGAAATAAAAATCATATCATATCTTTTTGAAAATCATAACCTACAAAAGAGATCATAATATCTTAACATGGAACAAATCATAGAAGTGAAAATGAGATCCCCATAATCATAACATGAAACTTGAAACTTTGTGGCATGCACACATAATCATGGAAAATCATTTCTTGTTAGTCATGACTCATTGCCAAGACTATCTTAGTGGACAAAGTCCCTTTCTGAACCGAGTCACCCTCGTTCTAGTCCTGTTTCACTGAACCGGTATAACCTACCGTTCCAGCCCTGTCTATCTCATGAGATATAAAATCTGTACCCAATGCATTGGAGGGAGATATAGTTCTCACCCATCTTATAATGAATCCTTTCTTATGTGTGCCACATATTCATAAATCATACATCATCGCATAACACATGTAACAAAAATGGGATTCTTGAAACATCATGACATCATAAAACAAATAATATAAGGTAAATGACTTCATAAAAATAATTCCCTCACAACATAATCAAATCAATGTAATAACAGGGATAAAAATATAACCCTATATTATCTTAGATGGAAAATAATTTTGATAAAACATTTGAACTCCATTCTTGAGGAAAATATCCTTTCTACTTCAAAAACACTTTTCTTTTCTTGACATGTCATACAATTATAAACTAAACGAAGTTGATTAAAAACAAACTTGAAAACTTATAAAGGAAGCTTCTTGGAAATAATGTTTTAAAAATCCATTCATGCCGTATAAGTTAAAAAAACATTCTTCCCATACTTTTGTCAGAAAAGTCAAAAAGTACCTCGTATGAAAAATGACAAAAGATTCCTTTCATATCTTTTATAAAAACTTACCGAAGGGTAAAATTGGATATAAACTATTGTAGAAGGATGGAAATAATATTACATATTGAGGGAATATGGATGTGGATGATAAAATACACCCCAGTAAATACTAAAGTATAAACAATCTCGGATAAAAATGAGATTGTGATATTTCCCTTACCTTAGGTCCGATTTGCTTTGTATGTGTCCAAAGCTCCTCTTCTTTGGAACGCCTCTTTGAATCCTCCACTTAGGGAACTAAGATTGGTCTTTGAAGAAGACCAGGACCTCTAGGATTATTCTAGGGAAGTGGAGAGGATAAAATGGCAGGGTTTGGCCGAGCTTGAGTGCTCAAATTGGTGTGACGAGGAGGGGGAGGAGGTGCCCTTTTATAAGGGAGGAGAGGGGCACCTTAGGAATATCTCAAAATATTATTTTATATTAAAGTCAAAATCGGTTTATAATGGTTCCAAAGGGTCTTATTTCGAAGGTAAAGTGGGTATGGGTCGAAATCCTATCAACCAATAATATTTATACAAGTTTAGCTTATTATTTTAACCTTATCAATTAGATTTAACTCTAAGTTAAATAATTTAGCTTTTACCGTGACTTTTTGTTTTCTTATACTATATGGTTAATACACTTACTATAACATGTCAAACTAACCCCAAATTGTTTATTATTAATATATATTTCCTTATCTAAGTCATTTGGCCTAACCTTATATTTTTAGGAATAAAATAACAATTAACTATATAATATTTGATTTAAAAACTATTTTGTGTCAATTTTGACACTGTTTGATATATGATTTTTGTGAAAGTAATAAAAGAATTTTATGTTCGAACCAAGTTACTTATATCAATAATAACATGTAATATTAACCTAGAAAATTAATTTAGTTCATAAAAAATCTCAAATTATATTTATTTGGGTATTTATAACATCAATTATGTCAATATTTCATTAATAAGATAATTACTGCATCATCGTTGTGTCATAAATAAATTAAATCATTTAATGTCTAAAAATTACAAATAAAATACCATTATATAGGAAATCTTTTTAGATTTCTAATGAATATTTATAGTCTAATTTATCTTATGTATAACCCCATATTAAAAATTATTTACTTATTAAACTTTGATTTTAACTATTTTAACAATTCATTAAATAAAATAATATTAAATGTCATAATCTAATCCAAGTGGACCTAAATGGTAATATTATATTCATAAGGTTGTTTTTGGTCTAATTACACTTATCCAATAGAATTAGGACATGTTTTAGGGTAATAGTAATATCATATTTTCCCTTAGTTACCCTATTTACTATTAACCGCGGTAAAAAAAAGTAAAAAGTTACTATTCACCAAAAATTATTTTTATCTCATTGAACCACATTTTACTTACTGATTTCAACCGTGTCTGTAGGATTTTCGAAATTCCATTCACAGAAGCGGTAAAATTAAGTTTTATGTAAAATTCAGTTTTTAACCTACCACTTAGTGGTTTCACTATTCATCAAAAATTGATGTTTTTCAGAAAAATGCCAAAATTTCACCCTAAGCTATAATTGATATTACGAATTCAAAAATGATTTCTATTTTACAAAATTCCCAACATATAAGTTGCATTAATTAATTTTATAATTAATTTCCGCTGTCACAACAAATAGCGTGTTTTTAAGAGATAATAACTATCAAAAGATTGACACTTGTTTATAACTGGTTTAAATGTGAAATTACATCCAATGACCAATATTGTATTAAATTGTAAAAATATATTCTAAATATACTTGAAAACCACTCAAATTAAAAATTTATCACTATTAATTATTTTGATTAAAAAAGTTGTTTTTAATTATAATTTAGTAATTTTCACTATTCATCAGAATATGAAAGTTATCCGAAAAGTACCAAAATTTCACCTTAGGCTAAATTCGATACTCCGAATCCAAAAATGAAGTCCATTTTGAGAGCTAAAATTTCTAAAATTTTAAAAGGTGGTTATTACTATTCATAACAGCTAGTTATAATAATATTTTAATAGCATATCGTTGTTTAGTGAAACTCGGTATTGCGTACTACACACGCTATCGAGGAAGGTCGCGATTGCGTGTAATGCAAGGCAAGTCAAGGATGTGGGTTGTGAAAGCTCCTTTTGGTGTAGCATACAACACAAGACATTAATAAAATTAAAAAGAATATTTTTCATAAAATCTTGGGCTGTTACATTCTACCTCCCTTAAAATGAATTTCGCCCTCAAAATTCGTCGGGGTTATAAATGGGTTATTATTCGAAAGTTTCTTTAATAGAAACCCACGTCGTAAAAAAAGAATACCAAAACATGGCTTTAAAAACTAAAGTATGAAATGTAACGATTACCCAAATAAACTAATCACTGGGTTTCCACATAGGTGAAAATATGGATATGGAAGAGAAATCTAACCATCATGTTCTGATGGAGAGTGGTAGAGAACATGGCTATGGAAAAGCCAGCAATCACAAAGCCATAAATTTGTGACGATCTAAGGTACCATCTGATTCATCAAATATAAGATCACTAGGACAACATTTTTGGTTTTCAAGATTGTTTCCCTAAAGTTGAAGAATTTGAATTAGAATAAATACTTACTTTATTTTGGTACAATCTCACTGTTGTTCGTGCCTTGAACAATTTCCACTTCATCTCTTAAATAAATGAAGTTGAATTTGTTATTCGTGAAGTGTTAGCAGATCATGTGATAGAATGACTGGTCATTCCATCTGTCTCAAACAAAAGGTTAACAAAAGTTATTAAATATACATAAGTCATTCTATAGTGAGATTAATCATATATGGTTCCTAAAATGGACTTATACTTCATATATCATACTGCTTAATATAATAAAACTAGTTTCTACTAAACAGGGACTTCCTGTAGGCCAGTGGTAGGTGATAAAGGCCAGTCTCACTTCGGTTGTGGGTTCGATTCCCACAGCCTTGTCCGACACGATGGGCTGTCACCCGTTCTGCAGGTTGTCCTTTTTCTAAAACTATATTACAATAACATCCCATCAATAATATCGAAAAAAAACTTTTATCCTTAAACAATACTAACTTATGTCCAACATAATCCATTCCAATCTTTAGGCTTATCCATAATACTGCAGTCCACTCTCATAACATAGTGAAAACGATTACCAGAGATTTAACACCATCGTCGATCCCCATATATCATAAGATATGTTTTGTTGGTCACATTCCAAACATTCAAAGTCCTTAATAATGTATTCTCTTGAATAACTTACTGAAAACATGAATGCAGTTAAAAGTTAACACTTTCCAAATACCAAAATCCTCAAAATTCTATATACTCAAACCATGATATCACTTAGTCCTTATATCAATCATGAGCTCATGAATACTTTCAAACATTTCATTTTCTCCTTATCCCTTCATTATGCGCATATCATCTACTTTCCAAAATATCTGAATCACTTTTCATGGTTACTGGTACCTTAAAATTATTGAAAACCACAATAGACCAATAAATAAATATTCCAATACACCATAAAAGTACCTCAACAACATTATTCTTAAATACCAATACATAAACACTTCAGTCCATCCACTTCAATGATTTTCCTCGAATAAGTCCTTCCTTGATTTAGAAGTAACTTTTTAGGTCAGGGCATTGAGTTGGGTAATGCCCATGTTCTCCACAAATAAGACATTGAACTCCATAACAGTCTGTCACTCTATGACCCTTTTCTCCACACAGATAACATTGGTCCCTCCATTTGAGGTATTCCTCAAGGTTCTTCTTCCCTTCTTTAGAAATCTCAATCTTCCTTTCTTTATGCTCCTCAACATGCGAACATGCATAATAGTCTATCCTCCTCTTCTTTGATGAATTAGGCATACCACTAAATTTCACCTTGTTAATCATATATCGCGATGACTGATTCGACATAATCACAATATCTTTCTCTCTAGCCATTACACAATTTTGTTGCTCATAGTCACCAATTTGTCCATTGGATTCAATGTCAACCGAATTCCTTCTGGTTCCCTCCATTAACTAATACACAAAAATAATTATGTGAGAGGCAAAAATCATGCTTGAGAAAACAACATAGTAAAGGGAAAGTACCCTCAATATCTAACATCTTAGGTTAAATTCTAAGATCGTTAGCATAATTCTAGGACTATAACCTATACGTATACTTAACCTTAGGGACATCCCTAGACATACCGTAGAAATATCTCTAGGGATCTCACTAACGTTATCGCATCCTAGTTTCCAAAGGTTGACTAAACCTTTCCTCTGATACCAACTGTAGAGACCTGAAACTTGACGTACATTGACATTACATTACATTTTCGGAATACTTAGTACATAACAAAAACACACACATAAGGATCGTAATAGTTTAGTGTCTTTGGAAACTCGTAACGTAATCTTCTAATCGTGGTAAAAGATCTCCAATATCTCCCATAAAGATCTTCCCTTTTTTGCCTAAAACCTTTCTTTATATCCTGGGGAAAAGAAAACATAAAAGGGTGAGCTCAAATGATCAGCAAGGGCAAATAAAGGAAATAAAAATCATATCATATCTTTTTGAAAATCATAACCTACAAAAGAGATCATAATATCTTAACATGGAACAAATCATAGAAGTGAAAATGAGATCCCCATAATCATAACATGAAACTTGAAACCTTGTGGCATGCACACATAATCATGGAAAATCATTTCTTGTTATTCATGACTCATTGCCAAGACTATCTTAGTGGGCAAAGTCCCTTTCTGAACCGAGTCACCCTCGTTCCAGTCCTGTTTCACTGAACCGGTATAACCTACGTTTCCAGCCCTGTCTATCTCATGAGATATAAAATCTTTACCCAATGCATTGGAGGGAGATATAGTTCCCACCCATCTTATAATGAATCCTTTCTTATGTGTGCCACATATTCATAAATCATACATCATCGCATAACACATGTAACAAAAATGGGATTCTTGAAACATCATGACATCATAAAACAAATCATATAAGGTAAATGACTTCATAAAAATAATTCCCTCACAACATAATCAAATCAATGTAATAATAGGGATAAAAACAGAACCCTATATTATCTTATATGGAAAATAATTTTGATAAAACATTTGAACTCCATTCTTGAGAAAAATATCCTTTCTACTTCAAAAACACTTTTCTTTTCTTGACATGTCATACAATTATAAACTAAACGAAGTTGATTAAAAATAAACTTGAAAACTTATAAAGGAAGCTTCTTGGAAATAATTTTTTAAAAATACATTCATGCCGTATAAGTTAAAAAAACATTCTTCCCGTACTTTTGTCAGAAAAGTCAAAAAGTACCTCGTACGAAAAATGACAAAAGATTCCTTTCATATCTCTTACAAAAACTTACCGAAGGGTAAAATTGGATATAAACTACTGTAGAAGGATGGAAATAATATTACATATTGAGGGAACACGGATGTGGATGATAAAATACACCCCAGTAAATACTAAAGTATAAACAATCTCGGATAAAAATGAGATTGTGATATTTCCCTTACCTTGGGTCCGATTTTCTTTGTATGTGTCCGAAGCTCCTCTTCTTTGGAATGCCTCTTTGAATCCTCCACTTAGGGAACTAAGATTGGTCTTTGAAGAAGACTAGGACCTCTAGGATTATTCTAGGGAAGTGGAGAGGAGAAAGTGTCAGGGTTTTTCCGAGATTGAGTGCTCAAATTGGTGTGAGGAGGAGGGGGAGGAGGTGACCTTTTATAAGGGAGGAGAGGGGCACCTTAGGAATATCTCAAAATATTATTTTATATTAAAGTCAAAATCAGTTTATAATGGTTCCAAAGGGTCTTATTTCGAAGGTAAAGTGGGGATGGGTCTAAATCCTATCAACCAATAAGATTTAGACAAGTTTAGATTATTATTTTAACCTTATCAATTAGATTTAACTCTAAGTTAAATAATTTAACTTTTACCGTGACTTTTTGTTTTCTTATACTATATGGTTAATACACCTACTATAACATGTCAAACGAACCCCAAATTGTTTATTATTAATATATATTTCCTTATCTAAGTAATTTGGCCTAACCTTAGATTTTTAGGAATAGAATAACAATTAATAATATAATATTTGATTTAAAAACTATTTTGTGTCAATTTTGACACTATTTGATATATGATTTTTGTGAAAGTTATAAAAGAATTATATGTTCGAACCAAGTTACTTATATCAATAATAACTTGTAATATTAACCTAGAAAATTGATTTAGTTCATAAAAAATCTCAAATTATATTTATTTGGGTATTTATAACATCAATTATGTCAATATTTCATTAATAAGATAATTACTGCATCATCGTTGTGTCATAAATAAATTAAATTATTTAATGTCTAAAAACTAAAAATAAAATACCATTATATAGGAAATATTTTTAGCTATCTAATGAATCTTTATAGTCTAATTTATCTTATGTATAACCCCATATTAAAAATGATTTACTTATTAAACTTTGATTTTAACTATTTTAACAATTCATTAAATAAAATAATATTAAATGTCATAATCTAATCCAAGTGGACCTAAATGGTCATATTATATTCATAAGATTGTTTTTGGTCGATTTACACTTATCCAATAGTATTAGGACATGTTTTAGGGTAATAGTAATATCATATTTACCCTTAGTTACCCTATTTACTATTAACCGCGGTAAAAAAAAGTTAAAAGTTACTATTCACCAAAAATTATTTTTATCTCATTGAACCACATTTTACTTACTGATTTCAACCGTGTCTGTCGGATTTTCGAAATTCCATTCACAGAAGCGGTAAAATTAAGTTTTATGCAAAATTCAGTTTTTAACCTACCACTTAGTGGTTTCACTATTCATCAAAAATTGAAGTTTTTCAGAAAAATGCCAAAATTTCACCCTAAGCTATAATTGATATTCCGAATTCAAAAATGATTTCTATTTTACAAAATTCCCAACATATAAGTTGCATTAATTAATTTTATAATTAATTTCCGCTGTCACAAAAAATAGCGTGTTTTTAAGAGATAATAACTATCAAAAGATTGACACTTGTTTATAACTCGTTTAAATGTGAAATTACATCCAATGACCAACATTGTATTAAATTGTAGAAATATATTCTTAATATACTTGAAAACCACTCAAATTAATAATTTATCACTATTAATTATTTTGATTAAAAAAGTTGTTTTTAATTATAATTTAGTAATTTTCACTATTCATTAGAATATGAAAGTTATCCGAAAAGTACCAAAATTTCACCTTAGGCTAAATTCGATACTCCGAATCCAAAAATGAAGTCCATTTTGAGAGCTAAAATTTCTAAAATTTTAAAAGGTGGTTATTACTATTCATAACAGCTAGTTATAATAATATTTTAATAGCATATCGTTGTTTAGTGAAACTCGGTATTGTGTACTACACAAGCTATCGAGGAAGGTCGTGATTGCGTGTAATGCAAGGCAAGTCAAGGATGTGGGTTGTGCAAGCTCCTTTTGGTGTAGCGTACAATACAAGACATTAATAAAATTAAAAAGAATATTTTTCATAAAATCTTGGGCTGTTACATTCTACCTCCCTGAAAATGAATTTCGCCCTCAAAATTCGTCGGGGTTATAAATGGTTTACTATTCGAAAGTTTCTTTAATAGAAACCCACATCGTAAAAAAAGAATACCAAAACTTGGCTTTAAAAACTAAAGTATGAAATGTAACGATTACCCAAATAAACTAATCAATGGGTTTCCACATAGGTGAAAATATGGATATGGAAGAGAAATCTAACCATCATGTTCTGATGGAGAGTGGTAGAGAACATGGCTATGGAAAAGCCAGCAATCACAAATCCATAAATTTGTGACGATCTAGGGTACCATCTGATTCATCAAATATAAGATCACTAGGACAACATTTTTGGTTTTCAAGATTGTTTCCCTAAAGTTGAAGAATTTGAATTAGAATAAATACTTACTTTATTTTGGTACAATCTCACTGTTGTTCGTGCCTTGAACAATTTCCACTTCATCTCTTAAATAAATGAAGTTGAATTTGTTATTCGTGAAGTGTTAGCAGATCATGTGATAGAATGACTGGTCATTCCATCTGTCTCAAACAAAAGGTTAACAAAAGATATTAAATATACATAAGTCATTCTATAGTGAGATTAATCATATATGGTTCCTAAAATGGACTTATACTTCATATATCATACTTCTTAATATAATAAAACTAGTTTCTACTAAACAGGGACTTCCTGTAGGCCAGTGGTAGGTGATAAAGGCCAGTCGGACTTCGGTTGTGGGTTCGATTCCCACAGCCTTGTCCGACACGATGGGTTGTCGCCCGTTCTGCAGGTTGTCCTTTTTCTAAAACTATATTACTATAATATACCATCAATAATATCGAAAAAAACTTCTATCCTTAAACAATACTAACTTATGTCCAACATAATCCATTGCAATCTTTAGGCTTATCCATAATACTGCAGTCCACTCTCATAACATAGTGAAAACGATTACCAGAGATTTAACACCATCGTCGATCCCCATATATCATAAGATATGTTTTGTTGGTCACATTCCAAACATTCAAAGTCCTTAATCGTGTATTCTCTTGAATACCTTAGTGAAAACATGAATGCAGTTAAAAGTTAACACTTTCCAAATACCAAAATCCTCAAAATTCTATATACTCAAACCATGATATCACTTAGTCCTTATATCAATCATGAGCTCATGAATACTTTCAAACATTTCATTTTCTCCTTATCCCTTCATTATGCGCATATCATCTACTTTCCAAAATATCTGAATCACTTTTCATGGTTACCGGTACCTTAAAATTATTGAAAACCACAATAGACCAATAAATAAATATTCCAATACACCATAAAAGTACCTCAACAACATTATTCTTGAATACCAACGCATAAACACTTCAGTCCATCCACTTCAATGATTTTCCTGGAATAAGTCCTTCCTTGATTTAGAAGTTACTTTTTAGGTCAGGGCATTGAGTTGGGTAATGCCCATGTTCTCCACAAATAAGACATTGAACTCCATAACAGTCTGTCACTCTATGACCCTTTTCTCCACACAGATAACATTGGTCCCTCCATTTTAGGTATTCCTCAAGGTTCTTCTTCCCTTCTTTAGAAATCTCAATCTTCCTTTCTTTATGCTCCTCAACATGCAAACATGCATAATAGTCTATCTTCCTCTTCTTTGATGAATTAGGCATACCACTAAATTTCACCTTGTTAATCATATATCGCGATGACTGATTCGGAATAATCACAATATCTTTCTCTCTAGGCATTACACAATTTTGTTGCTCATAGTCACCAATTTGTCCATTGGATTCAATGTTAACCGAATTCCTTCTGGTTCCCTCCATTAACTAAAACACAAAAATAATTATGTGAGAGGAAAAAATCATGCTTGAGAAAACAACATAGTAAAGGGGAAGTACCCTCAATATCTAACATCTTAGGTTAAATTCTAAGATCGTTAGCGTAATTCTAGGACTATAACCTATATGTATACTTAACCTTAGGGACATCCCTAGACATACCGTAGAAATATCTCTAGGGATCTCACTAACGTTTTCACATCCTAGTTTCCAAAGGTTGACTAAACCTTTCCTCTGATACCAACTGTAGAGACCCGAAACTTGACGTACATTGACATTACATTACATTTGCGGAATACTTAGTACATAACAAAAACACACACATAAGGATGGTAATAGTTTAGTGTCTTTGGAAACTCGGAACGTAATCTTTCTAATCGTGGTGAAAGATCTCCAATATCTCCCATAAAGATCTTCCCTTTTTTTGCCTAAAACCTTTCTTTATATCCTGGGGAAAAGAAAACATAAAAGGGTGAGCTCAAATGCTCAGCAAGGGCAAATAAAGGAAATAAAAATCATATCATATCTTTTTGAAAATCATAACCTACAAAAGAGATCATAATATCTTAACATGGAACAAATCATAGAAGTGAAAATGAGATCCCGATAATCATAACATGAAACTTGAAACTTTGTGTCATGCACACATAATCATGGAAAATCATTTCTTGTTAGTCATGACTCATTTCCAAGACTATCTTAGTGGACAAAGTCCCTTTCTGAACCGAGTCACCCTCGTTCCAGTCCTGTTTCACTGAACCGGTATAACCTACCGTTCCAACCCTGTCTATCTCATGAGATATAAAATCTTTACCCAATGCATTGGAGGGAGATATAGTTCCCACCCATCTTATAATGAATCCTTTCTTATGTGTACCACATATTCATAAATCATACATCATCGCATAACACATGTAACAAAAATGGGATTCTTGAAACATCATGACATCATAAAACAAATCATATAAGGTAAATGACTTCATAAAAATAATTCCCTCACAACATAATCAAATCAATGTAATAACAGGGATAAAAATAGAACCCTATATTATCTTAGATGGAAAATAATTTTGATAAAACATTTGAACTCCATTCTTGAGGAAAATATCCTTTCTACTTCAAAAACACTTTTCTTTTCTTGACATGTCATACAATTATAAACTAAACGAAGTTGATTAAAAATAAACTTGAAAACTTATAAAGGAAGCTTCTTGGAAATAATGTTTTAAAAATACATCCATGCCGTATAAGTTAAAAAAACATTCTTCCCGTACTTTTGTCAGAAAAGTCAAAAAGTACCTCGTACGAAAAATGACAAAAGATTCCTTTCATATCTTTTACAAAAACTTACCGAAGGGTAAAATTGGATATAAACTATTGTAGAAGGATGGAAATAATATTATATATTGAGGGAATATGGATGTGGATGATAAAATACACCCCAGTAAATACTAAAGTATAAACAATCTCGGATAAAAATGAGATTGTGATATTTCCCTTACCTTAGGTCCGATTTGCTTTGTATGTGTCCGAAGCTCCTCTTCTTTGAAACGCCTCTTTGAATCCTCCCCATAGGGAACTAAGATTGGTCTTTGAAGAAGACCAGGACCTCTAGGATTATTCTAGGGAAGTGGAGAGGAGAAAATGTCAGGGTTTGGCTGATCTTGAGTGCTCAAATTGGTGTGAGGAGGAGGGGGAGGTGGTTCCCTTTTATAAGGGAGGAGAGGGGCACCTTAGGAATATCTCAAAATTTTATTTTATATTAAAGTCAAAATCGGTTTATAATGGTTCCAAAGGGTCTTATTTTGAAGTTAAAGTGGGGATGGGTCGAAATCCTATCAACCAATAAGATTTAGACAAGTTTAGCTTATTATTTTAACCTTATCAGTTAGATTTAACTCTAAGTTAAATAATTTAACTTTTACCGTGACTTTTTTTTTCTTATACTATATGGTTAATACACTTACTATAACATGTCAAACGAACCCCAAATTGTTTATTATTAATATATATTTCATTATCTAAGTCATTTGGCCGAACCTTATATTTTTAGGAATAAAATAACAATTAACTATATAATATTTGATTTAAAAACTATTTTGTGTCAATTTTGACACTATTTGATATATGATTTTTGTGAAAGTAATAACAGAATTATATGTTCGAACCAAATTACTTATATCAATAATAACATGTAATATTAACCTAGAAAATTAATTTACTTCATAAAAAATCTCAAATTATATTTATTTGGGTATTTATAACATCAATTATGTCAATATTTCATTAATAAGATAATTACTGCATCATCGTTGTGTCATAAATAAATTAATTTATTTAATGTCTAAAAATTACAAATAAAATATCATTATATAGGAAATCGTTTTATCTTTCTAATGAATATTTATAGTCTAATTTATCTTATGTATAACCCCATATTAAAAATGATTTACTTATTAAACTTTGATTTTAACTATTTTAACTATTCATTAAATAAAATAATATTAAATGTCATAATCTAATCCAAGAGGACCTAAATAGTCATATTATATTCATAAGGTTGTTTTTGGTCGAATTACACTTATCCAATAGAATTAGGACATGTGTTAGGGTAATAGTAATATCATATTTACCCTTAGTTACCCTATTTACTATTAACCGCGGTAAAAAAAGCAAAAAGTTACTATTCACCAAAAATTATTTTTATCTCCTTGAACCACATTTTACTTACTGATTTCAACCGTGTCTATCGGATTTTCGAAATTCTATTCACAGAAGCGGTAAAATTATGTTTTATGCAAAATTCAGTTTTTAACCTACCACTTAGTGGTTTCACTATTCATCAAAAATTGAAGTTTTTCAGAAAAATGCCAAAATTTCACCCTAAGCTATAATTGATATTCCGAATTCAAAAATGATTTCTATTTTACAAAATTCCCAACATATAATTTGCATTAATTAATTTTATAATTAATTTCTTCTGTCACAACAAATAGCGTGTTTTTAAGAGATAATAACTATCAAAAGATTGACACTTGTTTATAACTGGTTTAAATGTGAAATTACATCCAATGACCAACATTGTATTAAATTGTAAAAATATATTCTAAATATACTTGAAAACCACTCAAATTAATAATTTATCACTATTAATTATTTTGATTAAAAAAGTTGTTTTTAATTATAATTTTGTAATTTTCACTATTCATCAGAATATGAAAGTTATCCAAAAAGTACCAAAATTTTACCTTAGGCTAAATTCGATACTCCGAATCCAAAAATTAAGTCCATTTTTAGAGCTAAAATTTCTAAACTTTTAAAAGGTGGTTATTACTATTCATAACGGCTAGTTATAATAATATTTTAATAGCATATCATTGTTTAGTGAAACTCGGTATTGCGTACTACACACGCTATCGAGGAAGGTCACGATTGCGTGTAATGCAAGGAAAGTCAAGGATGTGGGTTGTGCAAGCTCATTTTGGTGTAGCGTACAACACAAGACATTAATAAAATTAAAAAGAATATTTTTCATAAAATCTCGGGCTGTTACATGTATCCTAGGGGTAAAACTCAAAAACATCACTTTGAGCTAGACTCAAACATGAACTAGTTCCTGAAAACAGGCCTTATTGCACTCTTGGTTATGACACTCCCAGGGGATATGCTTTAGTAAATTCACAATTTTAGTATGAACCATTATTAAGGGACAAAAAAAATCCCTAAGAATATATGTTAGAAAGTAGATCGTGGATAACATAGACTGAATCCAAAAGATTCATATGTTAAGGAAATAAAAGTTATTTATAAGTCATCAGTTTTTTCCTTGTATTACCCTTTATGTGTTACCCCTAACTTTCATTTTATTCTATACAATGTCTGGTAATATGAGGACTCAGGATAACAACCAATGTGAAGATCTATGTGATGATTATACTAATGAGATGCCTAATCCAATGGGAGCAGGAATCGCATTGTCACGCTTCTCTCTCCACTAACTCAATCTTTGAATATAATCACGGTTTAAGAGGAACGTTCATTCCCCCCCAAGAAAGAACATGTTTCTATCGAGAACTTCATGAGGAAAAGGCCTTCTACTTTTTATGGATCATCTGATCCCTTAATCGCTGAACAATGGATCAACTCCATTGAAAAGATCTTCTCTATCCCTCAATGTTCGGAATAAGATGAGGTTCTCCGAGCTACTTATTGTATGGAGGTTGAAGCTGATCAATGGTGGACGTTGATAAAAAATATGAATCCTGAGGAGGATATCGAGGCATTTGAATGACAGGATTTCCAGAAGATATTTTATGATAAATATTTTCCGCACACCCTCTGGTTTAAGATGGAAAGGGGCTTCCTTTCCCTCAAGAAAAAAGGAAATGAATCTATTGGAGTATAAGAGGAAAACTTCACAAGGCTTGCATGATATGTTTTTGGATTTTTCATTACCCCTGAATTCAAGGTTGACCGCTTCTCTGGTGGGTTGAAACCTAGCCTACAGAAAGCACTGGTGATCCGTGACTTCGACAGCTATGAGGAAATTTTCTGATGTGCCCTCAAGGTTGAAATAGAGATCAGAGAATCTTAGGGGTATCATGGGGGTAAGAAGCGTATGGTGAACTTTAATACTGTTGGTCCAATGGATAAATCCAATTTTACTAAGAAGATCTAACACCCCACTTGCCAAAGGTGTGGAAAGAAGCACCTTGGAAATTGCCTGAAGGGTACGAGAAAATGCTTTATGGGTAGAAGAGAAGGGCACCTGACTGTTAGCTTTCAGCAAGAAAAACCTACAGCTGAAATATAGAAGAGGAATGCTCCATTCGAAACTCAACGTGTTGTTCAATGCTATAACTACAAAGAACCAGGGCATCATGAAAATTATTTCCCAAATCCAAGGGTTTTCTGTGGCAACCAACAACCTCCAAGGCAGTAAGGGCGAGCTTTTTCCATCACTACTACTAAAGTAAACCCCGAAAACAAAGTGGTGACAGGTACGCTAGTTATTAATTCAAGAATAAAATACATACTTCTTGATTCAGGTTCTACTCATTCTTTTATATCTCGAAAGTATAGTAGAACAATCCCAGCACCACTATAAATCATGGAAGTGAAGATGTCGGTGAGTACGGAAAATGAGTCAATCATTTCATCCCATGAATATAACTCCTCCCTTATCATAATATGTGGATCTAACTTCCTGATGAGCCTTATCATACTCCCTTTGGTGAAATTTTATGAAATTCTTGGCATGGATTGGATTTCCTTATATAGAGCCATCATAAATTCTCGTGAGAGGGAAATCACTCTACATGTGGAGAATCGACCCCTGATTCTTTACAAGTAAAAGGAGGAAGATGAATCTTCTTTAGCTCCATCATCTCAAGTGTGGATATTACTGACCTATGAGAATTCTTATCTGGCTCAGATGATTGAGTCTAAGGAGGCAACCATCCTAGAAGACATGCCTATTGTGTGGGAATTTGCAGAAGTGTTTCCTGATGAATTTTTTGGTCTTCCTCCTAGAAGAGATGTTGAATTCTAAATTGATCTTATACCTAGGGCATTGAAAATATCCCAAAATACATATAGAATGGATTTTCTGGAGCTTGAGGATCTGAAGAAACAACTACAAGAGAATCTAGATAAAGGGTTTATACGGCCAAGTGCATCACTATGGGGTGCACATGTCCTCTTCGTCGAGAATAAGGATGGGTTAATGCACCTTTGTATAGATTATCATGAGATTAACAAAATCATGATAAATAACAAGTATCCTATCCCACAAATTGATGACTTATTCGATCAACTGTGTGGAGCACAATACTTCTCCAAGGTGGATTTGCGGTCGAGATATTATCAAGTAAGGGTGAAGAAGGAAGATATCCCCAAGACTGTTTTTCGTACAAGATATGGGAACTATAAATAGATAGTAATGACTTTCAGACTCACTAATGATTCATAAATCTTCATGGAAATGATGAATAGAGTCTTTATAGTTTACCTCGACAAATTTGTGGTAGTCTTTATAGATGAAATTCTAATATACTCCAAAACCAAGGAGGATCATGGGGAGCATCTAAGAACTGTACAAGAGACCTTGCGGAAAGAGAAGCTCTATGAAAAGTACTGAAAGTGTGAGTTTTGGTTGAAGGAGGTCTCATTCTTGGTCCATATCATCACAAGAAATGGGATATCTGTGGATCCCTCCAAAACAGATACAATTGAGGGATGTCCGAGGCCAACATCATTAATGAATATCTGTAGCTTCTTAGGGTTAGTTGGATAATATCGACGATTTGTGAGAAATTTCTCACGATTGTCCAACCCTCTTACTAAGATAACTCGGAAGGGGGTAAAATTTTCATGGAGTGATGAATGCAATGAAAGCTTCAAGGACTTGAAAAGAAGGCTTATCACTGCACCCGTTATCACTTTACCCACAAGTGGAGAACTTTTTATGTTATTCAGTTATGCTTCAAAGAAGGGCTTGAGATGTGTGTTGATACAAAATGACAAATTCATTGCTTATGCTTCAAGGCAATTGAAATTTCAGGAATAAAACTATCCAACACCTGACCTCGAGTTGGCTATAGTGATATTTTCTTTGAAAATTTGGCATCATTATCTCTTTGGGGAGAAGTGTGAAATATATACGAACCACAAAATCCTCAAGTATATATTCACACAGAAAGAGTTGACCATGCACCAATGAAGATGGTTAGAGCTGATCAAAGACTATGACTGCTCAAATCCATTACCACCCTGGGAAAGCAAACAAGGTTTTGGATGCCCTAAGTAGAAAGGACCCGATGATTCTATCATTGATGAGAATTGAAAAGGATCCAATCTTTTAAGATTTTATAAAGATGGACACAGGAATCAAAGAAAAGGGAACATCGTCAATCTTTTCACAAATGATTGCTCAACCTTGACTTTTGGAAAGGTTAAAGGATGCTCTAAAGGATGATGTGGTAATTAAGGGGAAAATGGAAGCTATTTGAAAAGGGAAATCCTCAAAGTATAATGTTAATGGAAAAGGAATTGTGAGATTTGGGAAAAGACTACGTGCTCCATCATGTCTGGAGTAGAAGAAGAACTTTTGGATTATACACATAGTTCAAATTTCTCTATTCACCCAGGAAACACAAAGATGTATTGAGATCTACGAGAGGATTATTGGTGGAATAATATGAAGAAGGAGATCGCTAAATATACATAAATGTGTCTGGTGTGTCATTAAGTGAAGGTAGAGAGGCAGAAGTCTAAGGGGATGATGCAACTATTGCCATACCAGAATAGAAATGGGGGATCATCACCATGGAATTTGTCACTAGACTTCTGAAGACATCCAAAGGAAATAATGAAATCTGGGATGTTGTGGATCTTCTAACAAAGGCTGCACACATCATTGCTATTCGAGAATATTTCTCATTGGTTCAACTAGCACAGATATATAATAGGTAAGTGGTAAGGCTGCATGGATTACCACTATATATTGTGTCCGATTGAGATATAAGATTCACCTCTAACTTTTGGAAGAGTCTTCAACATGATCTGAATATTGAACTAAACTTCAATATGGCCTATCATCTTCAAACTGAGGGACAATATGAGCGGACTATCCAAACACTTGAAGACATGTTGAGAGCGTACTCAATGGACTTTAAAAGAGGATGACATCAACATCTTCCTCTGGTTGAGTTCTCTTATAATAACTGTTTCCACTCGAGCATCCAAATGACACCATCTAAAGCCCTTTATGGGAAAAGGTGTAGAAAACTGGTGTGTTGGGATGTGGTCAGTGAGCATAAGCTTCTTGGACCAGAAATGGTCGATGAAACGGTGGAGAAGGTGAAAACCATTCAGCAGCATATCAAGGCATCCCAGAGTCGACTGAAGAGTTATGTATATAACCGTCGATGAGACCTTGAGTTTAAAGTTGTAGACATGGTATTTCTACAGATATCTCCATGGAATAAGTTCATGAGGTTTGGAAGGAAAGGGAAGTTAAGTCCAAGGTACATCGGCCCCTTTGAGATTATTGATCATGTCGGGGCTGTATCCTATCAACTAGCACATCCACCAACCTTGGCCAAAGTACATGATGACTTTCATGTATCCCTCTTATAAAATTACATAACAGACCCTTCACATGTACTCTCTTTATAGGTGGTACAGTTAGAGGATGATATTTCTTATGAGAAGCAACCAGTGAAGATATTAGATCATAGAGAAAAATATCTACGAAATAAGAAAATTCTCTTCATTTAGGTGTTGTGGAAAAACCACACGTTTAAAGAAGCGACATGGGAATCAGAGGAAATGATGAAGTAGAATTACCCAAATCTATTTTAGTGTGGGAAAAGGAAATTTCGAGGTTGAAATTTCTTAAGGGGGAAGATTGTAACGACCTAAACATTCATTAATGGAAATCACTCTTAATATAATTTAATGTCTCTTTATGTAAAACATTTATATAAAATGTCAACTTCTTTGGTTTTATGTTAAAAATTGTGACCATTTCTAATATAGCTGATGAATATTGATCACATTATTAGTATAAGTATAGGGATTTAACAAATCCAATTTACTCAGACAGAGGAAGCGATAGCCTCATCCAGTATATGTGCCCCATATGTAGCACATTTTTTAGAGATCAGAAAGGAGGTGGCATCATTGGGATTCTCTCTTGACCAAGCTCAAGCCAAGCTTGAATTTGTTAAGCTCAATTAGGACCACCTATGAGAGAAGTGGAAGTTTATAGAGATTACCACTCGAGCAATGTTATCCGAGCCACCCCAAGAGCCGGTCACCATTTCACACCTTACTCTTCGGTATTATGCGGGTGTTAGAAGGGGTTATGTAATAAGACCTTATCACTATGGTTATGGACATTATTTTTGTTTATAATAATGAATATACTTTCATTTTATTATTATTACCTTGTAAATAGTTTTTAAAGAACAAATAGTATTTTTAGTTAATGTTCAACTAAGAAATCTATTTTCAAAAATTAATGGATTTTTAAATTAAATAATTTTTCAATAAAATATTATTATTGTTTTTAAATTAATTTTTACTAAATATAAATGATCGTATAATGTTATGAATGAAATTGAAATTTTTATTAAGTTTTGAAATCCATTTTTGTCAAAACCCATGAATTTTCGATAAATGTCGGTTTTTTTAAAGTGAAAATTAACATATTTTAAAAATTATTTTGATAAAATGAATATTATTTCTGGAATCAGGATGTTGAAATTATCCAATGGTTAATTTTTCATAATTTTCTGAGACAATCACATTTTTGGGTAAAAAATTAAATACCATTTAAATATATAATGTGTTTCATGACATCATAATGACCCAATAGTGATGTAATAAAATACTATAAACTTTATATTCTGAAAATATATGTTTTACCATTAAAACAATGTGATTTTGGGTTTTTTGGATTTATTTAAAAAATCATTAGTGGACCCTTCAAGACTTATTAAACATTTCGTCTTTTTAAATTGTTTTCCTAGAGAGTGTGACTCACCTCTACATAAGCAACCCCATTATTTTAAGAAGTTCAAACTTTATCATTATAAAATATTTTTTTTCACTCCCATTTCACAAAAAACATGGGCAAAAACCATGAGTTGGTTTGTTGTTTTGATTAGTTTAATGTGTGGTGTCCCAAACCTAAATAATAAACAATTCCCTCTCCTTTCTGATATAAACACACCCAAGCTCCCACTTACTCCTCACTTAAAGGCTTTGGAGTTCATCCAACCTCTGCCCTCATGTATCTATAATCCTCCCAAGGTTCCCCATGGTCCCAAGAAGCCCCTCTCAAGCCTCTCTCAAGCCTTTGGAAGCACACTTCCAAGTAAGGGTTTTTCTTCCTTTATCATTTTTGTCCAATATTCCTTAAATTGTTATGACCTTTTAATTTCAATTATAAATGTTTGGTTATGGTTTCAAACCTCCCCCATCCTGTCCTATTTATGTTTGAATGATGGGATACCCCTTTCTCTCTCATTAAATGCCTCCCATGTACACCCATTACTATGCCAAAATTCTGAAAGAAATTTCTCTCTCCTCATTTACATTAAAGCAATTCATTTGTATCATGAATATAAATTCCATTACATTTGTTGGTACATGTATCTATATGACCCCCTTACTTTACATGTCATTTAAATATGATGAGACACCCCTTTCTCTCTCATCAAATTTTTTTATGAGTTCTTTTGTCACGTCGTTATGCTGCTGAAATTGCACTGCGCTTTTCCAAGCCAAAGTCATTGTGTAGTGAATACCATACCCATTTCTCTATCAAGGGTATTCACCTTTATGCACATTTACTTATTGTTTAAAGAGTTTCATGTATGTATTCCACATTCTTTTATCATTGAATAAATGATTATGTTCATTGATTCAATGTTTTATGATCTATGTGGCACACTTATGCATGAAATGAAATGTTTAAGAAGGGTGCGCCCTGATACCGCTCCAATTCATTGGGTAAAGTATAGTATCATGATACATCATGTGCAATGGGTGTTTACTCATTCTAATTCAAGGGCAGTGATTTTTTACTTTTACTTCATGTGCAATGAGGGTTTACTCATGCTCCATATGCAATGAGCCTTGGCTCAGGCTAATTTGATGTTAAGTGTCATTGCCACATTTCCATGTTATGATTATCACGCTTTATCACACCTTTATGTTTATGATTCTATTTTGTTCTATTGATATACCTATTTTCTAACATGTATTGTATTCCTCATGTTATTCCATGATTATTCCCTTACTGGGCTTTATAGCTCACCCTTTTCTTAAGCATGTCCTCAGGTTATCCCATGCAATGTTAAGTACGAGGGAATGTAGTGGTCATGTAAAGGATTTTTTGAATAAAGATATTTTATTTCATGTTTTAATTTATTATGTAATGATCCTAAGACCCAAAGACACTAGACCTCTCGATCTTCTATGTTGTATAAAGTGATTTTTATGTAATAAATTATGTTTAATTATGTAATAAAAAATAGGCTTGTCATAGTTGGTATCAGAGGTGGTGTCGAGCCTTAAGTGTGGTGCACTACCTGGGTTGAGATGTAGGGCTCACAACGAGAACATTGTGCTCTAACGGGGTGGTCATTGTAACACCCCATAGTGATAAAGGGTTAAATGACTAAATGATATGACTCATGTCAACAATGTGAACCTTCCTTTTTGGAAGCCTACCTGATTAGAAATCCACAGTTAAGAATGCTTGGCTTGGAGTAGTGATCAGGATGGGTGACATTCTGGGAAGTTTCTCAGGCTGTGTGTGAGTGAGGAAAAAGCACACAGGAAAGGACAAGAGTTGGCCTGTGGGGATTGTCATTAGTCATATGACCCGTTAGGGAACATGGGTGGGCCCAATAGTGGGGACCACATGTCTACGGGGAAACTGGGGTACCTGGCGGGCCGGGACCTGACGACCTTAGCAGGGTGGTTGTGCTTTCACTAGGACCCAGTTGTCATATTTGATATCATATGGAGGTTTAGTTATTTTTGGAATTAGGATTAGAAAACACTAGTAAAGACGTAGAGACAAGACTATGTATAATAAAAACATCCCTAAGTTTTTGTGAGTATTGAGTATGTGGTTTATCAAGTAAATACATCCATGTCTGGATACGAGCAGGTAGAGGTGGCTATGGCACAAATGTATCCTATGGGTAAAACTCAAAAACACCGCTTTGAGCTAGACTCAAATAAGAACTGGTGAATGACAACAGGCCTTGCTGCACTCTTGGTTACAACACTCTTGGGGGATATGCTTCAGTACATTCACAAGCTTAGTATGAACCATTATGAAGGGACAAAAAATGGTCTAAGGATATATCTTAGAAATTAGATCATGGATAACATAGACCTAAGCCAATAGATTCATATGTTAAGGAAATAAAAGTTATTTATAAGTCATCAGTTTTGTCTGTGGATTACCCTTTATGTGTTTCCCCTAATTTTCCTTTTATTCCAACCAATGGCTGGTAATATAAGGACTCGAGCTATCAACTGATGTGAAAATCAATGTGATGATTGTACTAATGATATGGCCAATCCAATGAGAGCGGGAATCACGAACTTTTTCACACTTCTCTCTCAGATAAAACATGCTTTGAATATAAACATGGGTCAAGACTAACATTCAACCCCCCCCCCCCCATGAAATAACAGGTTGCTATCGAGAGCTTCATGAGACAAATTCCTCCTACTTTTAATGGATCATATGATCCCTTAATCGCTGAACAATGGATCAAATACATTGAAAAGATCTTATCCATACTTCAATGTTCTGAATAAGAGAAGGTTATCTTGGCTGCTTATCATATGGAGGGTGATACTAATCAATGGAGGACATTGATCAAAAATACTAAGCTTGAGTAGGAGATCGAGGCATTGGAATGGAAGGATTTTCGAAAGATGTTTTTTGATAAATATTTTCCGCACACCGTCCGACTTAAGATGGAAAGGGACTTCCTTGCCCTTGAGAAAAAAGATGACGAATATGTTGGAGCTTATGAGGAAAACTTCACAAGGCTTGTACGATATGTTTTCATCTTTGTCTTTACCCTAGAATTCAAGGTTGACCGCTTCTTTGGTGGGATGAAACCTAGCCTACGGAAAGCACTGGTGATCAGTGACTTCGACATCTATAAGGAAATTGTATGATGTTCTCTCAAGGTCGAAATGGAGATTGGAGAATCTCGGGGGTATCATGGGGATAATAAGCATAAGTTGGACATAAATTCTGGTGGTCCGATGGATAAATCCAATGGTTTTAAGAAGATCCAGCACCCCACTTGCCAAAGGTATGGAAAGAATCACCCTAGAAATTTCCTGAAGGGTACGAGAAAATTCTTTAGGTTTGGAAGAGAAGGGCACCTGGCTATTAACTATCGGCAAGAAAAACCTGCAGATAAAATAGATGGGAGGAACTCTCAGTTCGAACATCAACGCGTTGTTCACTACTACAACTACAAATAACCATGGAATCTTGCAAATTGTTGCCCAAAGCTAAGGGTTTTCAGAGGCAACCAACAACCTCTAAGACAGCAAGGGTGAGCTTTTTCCATCACTACTGCCGATGTAAACCCTGAAAACAAAGTAGTGATAGGTATTCTAGTTATTCATTCAAGAATAGTGAACATACTTTTTGATTCAGGTTCTACACGTTATTTTATATATCGAAAGTTTAGTAGAAAAATCCCAACACCACCACAAATCATGGAAGTAAAGATGTTGGTGAGTATGAAAACTGGTGAAATCATTGCATCGCATGAATATAACTCCTCCCCTATCTTAATCTATGGATTGAACATCCCGGTGAACCTCATCATACTCCCTATAGTTTAATTTGATGAAATTCTTTGTGTGTATTGGCTTTCATTATATAGAGCCATCATAAATTACCGTGAGAGGGAAATCACTCTACATGTGGAGAATCGACCCCCGATTCTTTACAAGTACAAGGAGGAAGATGAATCTTCTTTAGCTTCATCATCTCAAGTGTGGATATTACTGCCATGTGAGCATGCATATATGGCTCAAATTATTGAGTCTAAGGAGGCAACCATCTTAGATTACATTCTTATTGTGAGGGAATTCACTGAAGTGTTTCCCAAAGAATTGTCTGGTCTTCCTCCAAGAAGAGATGTTGAATTATCAATTGATCTTATACTTGGGGTGGTTCCAATATCCAAGAATCCGCATAGAATGGCTGTTGTGGAGCTTGAGGAGTTGAAGAAACAACTATGATAGAATCTAGATAAAGGGTGTATACGTCCAAGTGCTTTACCATGGGGTGCACCGGTCCTCTTCTTCGAGTAGAAGGATTGGTCAATGCGCCTTTGCATCGATTATCTTGAGCTTAAAAAAATCACGATAAAGAACAAGTATCCTCTCCCACGAATTGATGAATAATTTGATCAGATGTGTGGAGAAAAATACTTCTCCAAGGTGAATTTGCAGTCAGAATATTATCAAGTAAGGGTGAAGAAGGAAGATGTCCCCAATACTGCTTTTCATACAAGTTACAAGCACTATGAAATCAAAGTAAGGCCTTTCAGACTCACTAATGCTCCAATAATTTTCATGGACTTGATTAATAGAGTCTTTAGAGATTACCTCAACAAATTTGTGGTAGTATTTTATAGATGATATTATAATATACTCCAAAACCAAGGAGGATCATGAGGAGAATCTAAGAACTGTACTAGAGACCTTGCGGAAGGATAAGATCTTTGCAAAGTACAGAAAGTGTGAGTTATGGTTGAAGGAGGTCCCGTTATTAGGTCATATCATCACAAGAAATGTGATATATGTGGATCCCTCCAAAACAGATTCAATTGAGGGATGGCAGAGGCCAACATCGGTAACGAATATCTGTTGCTTATTGGCGTCATCTGGATATTATCGATGATTTGGGAGGAATTTCTCATGATTTCCCAACCCTCTTACCAAGATAACTCAGAAGGGAGTAAAGTTTTCTTGGAGTGATGAATGTGAAGAAAGCTTCAAGGAGTTGAAAAGGAGGCTTATCACTGCACTCGTTCTCACTTTATCCACATGTGGAGAAATTTTTGTGGTATTCAGTGATTCTTTGAAGAAGGGCATGGGATGTGTGTTGATACAAAATGACAAAGATGTTGCTTATGTTTCAAGGCAATTGAAAGTTCATGAATAGAACTATCAAACACATGACCTCAAGTTAGATGTAGTTATCTTATCTTTGAAAATTTGGCGGTATGATCTCTTTGGGGAGAAGTGTGAAATATATACGGACCACAAAATCCCAAAGATATATTCACACAGAAAGAGTTTAACATGATCCAAAAAAGTTGGTTAGAGCTAATCAAAGGCTATGACTGCTCAAATCCATTACCACCCCAGGAAAGTGAACAAGGTTTTGGATGCCCTAAGTAGAAAGGCCCCACCGATTCTATCATTGATGAGAATTGAAAAGGATCCAATCTTCTTAGATTTGATGGAGATGGACATGGGAATCATAAAAAAGGTAACATCATCAATCCCTTCACAAATGATTTCTCAACCTTAACTTTTGGAAAGGTTAAAGGATGCTCAAAAGGATGATGTGGGAAATTAGGAAAAAGTGGAAGTTATCAGAAAAGGGAAATCCTCAGAGTTTAATGTTAATGAAGAATGAATTGTGAGATTTGGGAAAAGACTATGTGTTCCATCAAGTCTGGAGCTAAATAAGAACTTTTGGATGATGCACATAGTTCAAATTTCTATATTCACCCAGGAAACACAAAGATGTATCGAGATTTTTGAGATCATTATTGGTGGAATAATATGAAGAAGGATATCATTGAATATACATAAAAGTGCCTGGTGTGTCAGAAAGTGAAGGTAGAGGGGCATAATTATAAGGGGATGATGCAACCATCACCCATACCAAAATGGAAATGTGGGAACATCACCATGGAATATGTCACCAAACTTATGAAGACATCTAAAGGCAACAATGTAATCTGGGTTGTTGTGGATCATCTTACAAAGGCTGCACACTTCATTTCTATTAGGGAGGATTTCTCATTGGATCAACTGGAATGGATATATATCATGGAATTGGTAAGACTGCATAAAGTACCACTATCTATTGTGTCTAATTGAGATCTATGATTCACCTCTAAGTTTTGGAAGAGTCTTCAACATGCTATGAATACTGAACTGAACTTCAGTACGTCTTATCATCCTCACACTGATGGCCAGTCTGAGCGGACTATCCAAACACTTGAGTAAATGTTGATAGTGTTCTCAATGGACTTTAATAGAGGATGGGATCAACATCTTCCTCTGGTTGAGTTCTCTTATAATAAAAATTTCCACTTGATCATCTAAACGGCACCATCTGAAGCCCTTTATGGGAAAAGGTGTAGAACATCGGCTTATTGGGATTAGGTCAGTGAGCATAAGCTGATTAGACTAGAAATGGTCGATGAAATGGTGGAGAAGGTGAAAACCATTCAACAGCATATCAAGGCAGCCCAGAGTCGACAAAATATTTATGTAGATAACCATCAATGAGACCTTGAGTTTAAAGTTGGGGACATCGTATTTCTACTGATATCTCCATGGAAGATGGTCATGAGGTTTGGAAAGAAAGGGAATTTAAGTCTATAGTACATCATCCCCTTCTAGATTATTGATCGTGCTAGCACATCCACTGACCATGGCCAAAGTACATGATTTCTTTCATGTATCCCTCTTAAGGAAGTACATAACAGACCCTTCACATGTACTCTCTTCGGAGGTGGTATAGTTAGAGGATGATCTTTCTTATGAGAAGTAACTAGTGAAGTTCTTAGATCGTAGAGAAAAAGTTCTACGAAATAATACAACGCCCCTCATCAAGGTGTTGTGTAAAAACCACAAATTTGAAGAAGTGGCGTGGGAATTAGAGGAAATGATGAAGCAAAATTACCCAAATCTATTTTAGTGTGGGAAAAGGAAATTTCGAGGGTGAAATTTCTTAAGGGGGAAGATTTTAAAGACCCAAACATTCATTAATGGAAACCCCACTTGATATAATTAAATGTCTCTTTATGTATAATGTTTATATAAAATGTCAACTTCTTTGGTTTTTTTTTAATAATTGTGACCATTTCTAATATAGTCTTTGAATATTGATCACATGATTAGTATAAATATAGGTCTTTAAGAGAGCCAATTTACCCAGACAAAGGAAGCGATGGCCTCATCCAGTAGATGTGCCCCATAAGAAGCCCATTTGTCAGAGCTCGGAAAGGAGGTAGTATCATTGGGCTTCACTATTGACCAATCTCAATCCGAGCTTGAATATGTTAAGCTCGAGCAGGACCACCTATGTGAGAAGTGGAAGTTGATAGAGATTACCACCTGAGCAATGTTATCTGAGCCACCCCAAGAGTCAGTCACCATTACACACCTTACTCTTCAGTCTTATGAGAGTGTTATAAGGGGTTATGTAACAAGACCTTATCACTATGGTTATGTACATTAATTTTGTATATAATAATGAATATAATTTCATTTTATTAATTTTACCTTGTAAATAATTTTTAAAGCACAAAATGTATTTTTAGTTAATGTTCAACTAAAAAATCTATTTTAAAGATTTAATGGATTTTTTAATTAAATAATATTTTAATAAAATATTATTCTTTTTATTAAATTAATTTTTATTAAATATAAATGATCGTATAATTTTATGAATGCAATGGTAATTTTTATTAAGGTTTGAAAGCCATTTTTGTCAAAACCCATGAATTTTCGATAAATGTTGGTTTTTATTTTTAAGGTGAAAATTTACATATTTAGAAAATTATTTAGATAAAATGAATATTATTTCTGGAATCAAGACATCTAAATTATCCAACGGTTAATTCTTAATAATTTTCTAAGGAAGTCTAATTTTTTGGTAAAAAATTAAATACCATTTAAATATACAATGTATTTTATGACATCATAATAACCCAATAGTTGTGTAATAAAATACTATAAACTTTATGTTCAGCCAATATATGTTTTAATATTAAAATAATGTGATTTTGGATTTGTTTTATTTAGTTTACATAGCATTAGTGGACCCTTCAAGACTTATTAAACATTTTGTCTTTTTAAATTGTTTTCCTTGGGAGTGTGACTCACCTCCACATAAGCAACCCCATTATTTTAAGAGGTTCGGACTTTAGAATTATAAAATATTGTTTTTCACTCCCCTTTGACAAAAAACCATGGGCTAGTTTGTGATTTTGATTAGTTTAATGTGAGGTGTCCCAAACCTAAATAATAAACAATTCCCTCTCCTTTCCTATATAAACTCACCCAAGCTCCAACTTCCTCCTTACTAAAAACCTTTGAAGTTCATCCAAACTCTGCCCTATTCTCTCTAGAATCCTCCCAAGGTGCCCTAAGATCCTAAGAAGCATCTCTCAAGCCTCTCTCAAGACTTTGGAAGCACACATCCAAGTAAGGGTTTTTTTCCATTCTCAATTTTCCCAATATTATTTAAATTGTTATGCCCATTTAATTTCAATTATAAATGTTGGGGTATGGTTTCTAACCTCCCCCATACATCCCTATTTAAATTTTAATGATGGTATACCATTTTCTCTCTCATTAAATGCCTCCCATGTACACTCGTTACTATACCAAAATTCCGAAAGGAATTTCTCTCTCCTCACTTACATTCACGCAATTCTTTTGTATCATGAATATAAATTACATTACATTTGTTGGGACATGTATCTATATGACCCCCTTACTGTCCATGTAATGTAATTTTTATGAGACACCTCTTTCTCTTACATCAACCATTTTTATGAGTTCTTATGTCACCATGTTATACTACCGAAATTGCACCGCGCTTTTCCAAGCCAAAGTCATTGTGTAGTGAATATCATGCTCATTTCTCTATAAAGGGTATTCACCTTTATGCACATTTACTTATTTTTCAAAGAGATTCATGTATTTATTCCAAATTCTTTTATCATGGAATAAATTATTATATTGAATGATTCAATGTTTTATGATCCATGTGGCATACTTATGCATTAAATGAAATTTTTAAGAATGGTGGGCCCAGATAGCACTCCAATGCATTGGGTAAACTATAGTATCATGATATGTCATGTTAAATGGGTGTTACTCATTATAATTCAATTACAATGAGGGTTTATGTTGGCTTTATATTCAATGAGTGTTTACTCATGCTCCATGTGCAATGAGCCTTGGATCATGCTAATTCCATGTTAAGCGTTGTTGCCATATTTCCATGTTATGATTATCATGCTCTATCATGCGTTTATGTTTATGATTCTCTTGTGATCTATTGATATTCCTATTTTCTAACATTTATTTCATTCCTCATGTTATTCCATTATTATTCCATTACTGGGCTTTATAGATCTCCCTTTTCTTATGCATGTCCTCAGGTTATCCCATGAAATTCTAAGTACGAGGGAATGTTGTAACAGCCCGAGATTTTATGAAAACTATTCTTTTTAATTTTATTAATGTCTTGTGTTGTACGCTACACCAAAAGGAGCTTGCACAATACGCATCCTTGACTTGCCTTGCATTACACTCAATCGCGACCTTCCTCGATAGCGTGTGTAATACGCAATACCGAGTTTCACTAAACAACGATATGCTATTAAAATATTATTAAAACTAGCCGTTATGAATAGTAATAACCACTTTTTGAAATTTTATAAATTTTATTTTTCAAAATGGACTTCATTTTTTGACTCAGAATATCGAAATTAGCCTAGGGAGAAATTTTGGTATTTTTCTGAAAACTTTCAATTTTTTGATGAATAGTAAAACCACTAAGTGGTAGGTTAAAAACTGAATTTTGCATAAAACTTAATTTTACCGCTTCTGTGAATGGAATTTCAAAAATCCGACAGACACGGTTGATGTCAGTAAGTAAAATGTGGTTCAATGAGATAAAAATAATTTTTTGGTGAATAGTAACTTTTTACCTTTTTTACCGCGGTTAATAGTAAATAGGGTAACTAAGGGTAAATATGATATTAATATTACCCTAACACATGTCATAATTCTATTGGACAAGTGTAATTCGACCAAAAACAAACTTAGGAATAAAATATGACCATTTAGGCCCACTTGGATTAGATTAGGACATTTATTATTAATTTATTTAAAGAAGGGTTAAAATAGTTAAAATCAAAGTTTAATAAGTAAATCATTTTTAATATGGGGTTATACATAAGATAAATTCGATTGTAAATATTCATTAGAAATCTAAAAAGATTTCCTACATGATGGTATTTTATTTTTAATTTTTAGACATCAAATAATTTAATATATTTATGACACAAAGATGATGCAGTAATTATCTTATTAATGAAATATTGACATAATTGATAATATAAATTCCAAAATAAATGTAATTTAAGACTTTTTATGAATTACACTAATTTTCTAGGTTACTATGATATATTAGTGTTGATTTAATCAACTTTGTTCGAACATATAATTCTGTTATGACTTTCACAAAAAATCATATATCAAATAGTGTCAAAATTGACATAAAATATTTTTTAAATCAAATATTATATTACTAATTGTTATTTTATTTTTAAAAATCTAAGGTTCGGCCAAATGACTTAGATAAGGATATATATGTTAATAATAAACAATTTGGGGTTCGTTTGGCATGTTATAGTAAGTGTATTAACCATATAGTGAAAGAAAACAAAAAGACATGGTAAAAGTTAAATTATTTAACTTAGAGTTAAATCTAATTGATAAGGTTAAAATAATACCCTAAACTTGTCTAAATCCTATTGATTTATAGGATTTCGACCCATCCCCACCTTAGCTTCGAAATAAGACCCTTTGGAGCCATTATAAACCGATTTTTACTTTAATATAAAATAATATTTTGAGATATTCCTAAGGTGCCCCTCTCCTCCCTTATAAAAGGACACCTCCTCCCCCTCCTCCTCACACCAATTTGAGCACTCAAGCTCGGCCAAACTCTGCCAAAATCTCTTCTCCACTTCCATAGAAACATCCTAGAGGTTCTGGTCTTCCTCAAAGACCAATTTTAGTTCCTTAAGAGGAGGTCTCCAAAAGGTGATTCAAAGAAGAGGTAATTACCGTTACCAATTCTTTCATCTTTATTTCTTCTTCCACTTCTTCTTCTTAGGTTGATTCATTATGAAGTAATAACATCAGTATCACTCATATACTGATATGTTATTATAAGTATGAAACAACCCTATTTCACCATCTATCCATCCTACGGAAAAAGAAATCACCGCGCGTGCGTACGTACGGAATACCGTCTCCACGCCGTGGTGTAATCTATTTTCCACCACCACCTTACATGGATGGGTATAATGGTGTAAAGAATAACTATACATTCTTATTACAACATCATATTGATTCTGATATATTGTATAATCCACTCCAATTCAATTCAATATTTATAGAAATGATATCATCGCTTGTGCGTACGTACGGACTACCGTCTCCACGACGCGATGAGATTCATTCTCCACATTAACCATTCATGAATGATTATAAAGCATATATAACAAGTAATAATGAAATATATGACATAATAATGATACTGGATTTATGTATATTTATATATGTCATCTACTTAATTCCATTCAATTCAATAAGGAAACGAAAACAGCGTTCATGCGTACGTACGGACTACCGTCTCCATGAACGGTGTATTTCATTCCATTATCAATATATAATATATATATGTATATTCTGAATATATATTATATATAAATCATGTTTTACATTCTGGATATAAGTAATCATGATCCAAGTAATCATATTAATAATTACAAGTTAAAAACACGAATGACAAATAAGGCGATTTTACCCAAAATGCTACTTTAACATGAATTTACAAAAGACCGGGTAATATAAATCCATAAGAGAACCATATATGATATCATAACAATGAATATGATTCTGTAATAAGTCAATAACATTATGAAAATCATTATACAGGAGGTTCGGACACGTACAAAGCAAGTCGGACCTAAGGTAAGGGAAATATCACAATCTCATTTTTATCCGAGATTGTTTATTCGTAAGTATTTACTGGGGTGTATTTTATCATCCACATCCATGTTTCATAGATATGTAATATTATTTCTATCCACCTACAATTGTTTAAATCCATTTTTACCCTTCGGTGAGTTTTTAGTAAAAGAAATGAAAGGAATCTTTTGTCGTTTTTCGTACGAGGTACTTTTTGACTTTTCCGACAAAAGTACGAAGAATGTTTTTTTTAACTTAAACGGAACGAATGGATTTTTATGGTTTTATAAAGCCTTATTTTCATGAAGCTTCCACCAAAAGATTTCATGACTATTTTTAATAAAATCTCTTTCTTTTAAAATTGCATGATGTTTTGTGAAAAGAAATTGATTTTGAAGAAGAAAGGATATTTTCCTCAAGAATTCATTTCAAGTGTTTTATCAAAATTATTTTCCATCTAAGATAATAAAGGGTTCTGTTTCTATCCATATTTTTACATTGATTTGACTATGTTGTGATGGAATTATGTTTATTAATTCCTTTATCTTATATGAATGGTTTTATGATGTCATGTTGTTTAAAAATCCCATTTTTATTACATGGGTTATGAAATGATGTATGATTTTTGATTTTGTGGCACACATAAGAATGGTATCATTATGAGATGGGTGGGACCTATATCTCCCTCCAATGCATTGGGTAAAGATTTTATATCTCATGAGATAGACAGGGCTGGAACGGTAGGTTATACCGGTTCAGTGAAACAGGACTGAAACGAGGGTTACTCGATTCAGAAAGGGACTTTGTCCACTAAGATAGTCTTGGCAATGAGTCATGACTAACAAGAAATGATTCTCTATGATTATGTGTGAATGCCACAAAGTTTCATGTTTTAAGTTATGATTATTGTGATTACATTTCACTGCCATGATTTATCCCATGTTATGAAATTATGCTCTCTTTTGCAGGTTAAGATTTCCAAAATGTTATGTTCTTATGAATACGATGTGATTGATATTTCTTTTGTTTACCATTACTAAGCATTTGAGCTCACCCTTTTATGTTTTCTTTTCCCCAGGATATAAAGAAAGGTTTTAGCTAAAAAAAAGGGATGATCTTTATAGGAGATGTTGAAGATCTTTCACCACGATTAGAAGATTACGTTCCGAGTTTCCAAAGACACTAAACTATTACGATCCTTGTGTGTGTGTTTTTGTTATGTACTAAGTATTCCGCAAATGTAATGTAATGTCCATGTACGTCAGGCTTCGGGTCTCTACAGTTGGTATCAGAGGAAAGGTTTAGTCAACCTTTGGAAACTAGGATGCGAGAACTTTAGTGAGATCCCTAGAGATATTTCTAAGGTATGTCTAGGGATGTCCCTAAGGTTAAGTATACGTATAGGTTATAGTACTAGAACTACGCTAATGATCATAGAATTAAACCTAAGATGTTAGATATTGAAGGTACTCCCCCTTTATTATGTTGTTTTCCCTAGCATGATTTTTGCCTCTCACACTATTCTTTCTGGGTTTTAGACGATGGCTGGAACCCGAAGGAACCGTGTTGATCAATGCAATGGACAATGCAATGATTGCCCTCCTGAACAAACAAATGTTATGGGAGATGGAGTAAAAAATCTTATTGCTATACTTACACAAGCTATGAATCATTCTGGACTTCCAAATGAGCAGAGAAGGGAACAATATTCTATTGAGTCCTTCATGAGGCAACGTCCACCTTCTTTCAGTGGGACTACCGATCCACTTGTTGCTGAACAATGGATCAGTACCACTGAAAAGATATTTTCAGTTCTTCAATGTTCTGAACATGATAAAGTCATCTTAGCAGTATATCGTTTGGAAGGTAAAGCTGATCAATGGTGGAATCTTATCAAGAATACGAGGCAAAGAGATGAAATTGAGTCCATGGAATGGGACGAGTTCAAGAACTTGTTTTTCAGTAAGTACTTCCCTCGTATTCTTCGAACAAAGATGGAAAAGGAGTTTCTTGAGCTGAAGCAGAAGGATGATGAATCTGTTGGTATATACGAAGCAAATTTTACAAGACTTGCAAGGTATGCATCTGGCATTATCATCCAACCTGAAAGTAAAGTTGATCGATTTTTCAGTGGCTTAAAACCAAGTCTTCGAAGGGCATTAGCTATAAGAGACTTCAGTAGCTATGAAGAAATTGTGCGTTGTGCTGTCAAGGTAGAAATGGAAGTTGGTGTTACATATCCATCTCATGGTTTTGACAAGAAACGAAAGATGGAATTCAAGGAGAAATCTCAGAATAATGGTGAAAAGAAGATGAATGTTTCCTTATGCACAAAGTGTGGAAAGAAGCATGGTGGAGATTGTCTTAAAGGGACTAGAAAATGCTTTAACTGTGGAAAAGAAGGTCATCGAGTAGCTGAGTGTCGAAGTAATGGAAAAAGTGATTCTAATGATGTGAATAAAGCAAACAATGCAGAGAACACATCACCAACACTTCAATGCTTCAAGTGCAAGGAAATGGGGCATTATGCTAATAAATGCCCTAATACAAGGGTTAGTGATGATCGACATGAGCAACCGCTTAAGGCAAAGGACAAAGGGTAGTCACATGCGATCACTATTGGCGATGTTGAATATGACAACGATGTGGTGGAATGAATAATTGTTTATGTAATAGGATTCCAAAATAATGTTGTATCATGGAGTATTAGAATATTTATGTATTGGTCTATTGTGGTTTTCAACAATTTTATGGTACCAATAACCATGGAAAGTGATTGAGATATTTTTTGGAAAAATAATGATATGCGGAAAAAGAGAAAATGAAATATTTGACAGTATTCATGAGCTCATGATTGATATAAGGACTAAGTGATATCATGGTTTGAGTATATAGAATTTTGAGGATTTTGGTAACTGCATTCATGTTTTCATTAAGGTTCAATGGGTATTCAAGAGAATACATGATTAAGGACTTTGAATGTTTGGAATGTGACAAAAAAAACATATCTTATGATATATGGGGTTCAACGATGGTATTAAATCTCCGGTAATCATCTTCACTATGTTATGAGAGTGGAGTAAAGTATTATGGATAAGCCTAAAGATTGAAATGGATTATGTTGGACATAAATTAGTATTGTTTAAGGATAGAAGTTTTTTCGATATTATTGATGGGATGTTATAGTAATGTAGTTTTAGAAAAAGGACAACCTGCAGGACGGGCGACAGCCCATCGCTTCGGACAAGGCTGTGGGAATCGAACCCACAACCGAAGTGCGACTGGCCTTTATCGCCTACCACTGGCCTACAGGAAGTCCCTGTTTAGTAGAAACTAGTTTTATTATATTAATCAGTATGATATATGAGGTATAAGTCCATTTTAGGAACCATATATGATTAATCTCACTATAGATCGACTTATGTATATAATTTTTGCTAACCTTTTGTTTGAGAAAGATGGAATGACCCGTCGTTCTATCACATGATCTGCTAACACTTCACGAATAACAAATTCAACTTCATTTATTTAAGAGATGAAGTGGAAATTGTTCAAGGCACGAACAACAGTGAGATTGTACCAAAATAAAGTAAGTATTTATTCTAATTCAAATTTTCAACTTTAGGGAAATGATCTTGAAAACCAAAAATGTTGTCCTAGTGATCTTATACCTGATGAATCAGATGGTACCTTATATCATCACAAATCTATGGATTTGTGATTACTGGCTTTTCCATAGCCATGTTCTCTACCACTCTCCATCAGAACATGATGGTTAGATTTCTCTTCCATATCCATATTTTCACCTATGTGGAAACCTAGTGATTGGTTTATTTGGGTAACCGTTACGTTTCATACATTTGTTTTTAAAGATTGGTTTTGGTATTCCTTTTTACGATGTGGGTTTCTATTAAAGAAACTTTCGAATAGTAAACTATTTATAACCCCGACGAATTTCGAGGGCGAAATTCATTTTAAGGGGGGTAGAATGTAACAGCCCGAGATTTTATGAAAACTATTCTTTTTAATTTTATTAATGTCTTGTGTTGTACGCTACACCAAAAGGAGCTTGCACAATACGCATCCTTGACTTGCCTTGCATTACACGCAATCGCGACCTTCCTCGATAGCGTGTGTAATACGCAATACCGAGTTTCACTAAACAACGATATGCTATTAAAATATTATTAAAACTAGCCGTTATGAATAGTAATAACCACTTTTTGAAATTTTATAAATTTTATTTTTCAAAATGGACTTCATTTTTGACTCAGAATATCGAAATTAGCCTAGGGAGAAATTTTGGTATTTTTCTGAAAACTTTCAATTTTTTGATGAATAGTAAAACCACTAAGTGGTAGGTTAAAAACTGAATTTTGCATAAAACTTAATTTTACCGCTTCTGTGAATGGAATTTCAAAAATCCGACAGACACGGTTGATGTCAGTAAGTAAAATGTGGTTCAATGAGATAAAAATAATTTTTTGGTGAATAGTAACTTTTTACCTTTTTTACCGCGGTTAATAGTAAATAGGGTAACTAAGGGTAAATATGATATTAATATTACCCTAACACATGTACTAATTCTATTGGACAAGTGTAATTCGACCAAAAACAAACTTAGGAATAAAATATGACCATTTAGGCCCACTTGGATTAGATTAGGACATTTATTATTAATTTATTTAAAGAAGGGTTAAAATAGTTAAAATCAAAGTTTAATAAGTAAATCATTTTTAATATGGGGTTATACATAAGATAAATTCGATTGTAAATATTCATTAGAAATCTAAGAAGATTTCCTATATGATGGTATTTTATTTTTAATTTTTAGAAATCAAATAATTTAATATATTTATGACACAAAGATGATGCAGTAATTATCTTATTAATGAAATATTGACATAATTGATAATATAAATACCAAAATAAATGTAATTTAAGACTTTTTATGAATTCCACTAATTTTCTAGGTTACTATGATATATTATTGTTGATTTAATCAACTTGGTTCGAACATATAATTCTGTTATGACTTTCACAAAAATCATATATCAAATAGTGTCAAAATTGACACAAAATAGTTTTTAAATCTAATATTATATTACTAATTGTTATTTTATTCCTAAAAATCTAAGGTTCGGCCAAATGACTTAGATAAGGATATATATGTTAATAATAAACAATTTGGGGTTCTTTTGGCATGTTATAGTAAGTGTATTAACCATATAGTGAAAGAAAACAAAAAGACATGGTAAAAGTTAAATTATTTAACTTAGAGTTAAATCTAATTGATAAGGTTAAAATAATACCCTAAACTTGTCTAAATCCTATTGGTTGATAGGATTTCGACCCATCCCCACCCTAGCTTCGAAATAAGACCCTTTGGAGCCATTATAAACCGATTTTGACTTTAATATAAAATAATATTTTGAGATATTCCTAACGTGCCCCTCTCCTCCCTTATAAAAGGACACCTCCTCCCCCTCCTCCTCACACCAATTTGAGCACTCAAGCTCGGCCAACCTCTACCAAAATCTCTTCTCCACTTCCCTAGAAACATCCTAGAGGTTCTGGTCTTCCTCAAAGACCAATTTTAGTTCCCTAAGAGGAGGTCTCCAAAAGGTGCTTCAAAGAAGAGGTAATTACCGTTACCAATTCTTTCATCTTTATTTCTTCTTCCACTTCTTCTTCTTAGGTTGTTTCATTATGAAGTAATAAAATCAGTATCACTCATATACTGATATGTTATTATAAGTATGAAACAACCCTATTTCACCATCTATCCATCCTACGGAAAAAGAAATCACCGCGCGTGCGTACGTACGAAATACCGTCTCCACGCCGTGGTGTAATCTATTTTCCACCACCACCTTACATGGATGGGTATAATGGTGTAAAGAATAACTATAAATTATTATTACAACATCATATTGATTCTGATATATTGTATAATCTACTCCAATTCAATTCAATATTTATAGAAATGATATCATCGCTCGTGCGTACGTACGGACTACCGTCTCCACGACGCGATGAGATTCATTCTACACATTAACCATTCATGAATGATTATAAAGCATATATAACAAGTAATAATGAAATATATGACATAATAATGATACTGTATTTATGTATATTTATATATGTCATCTACTTAATTCCATTCAATTCAATAAGGAAACGAAAACAGCGTTCATGCGTACGTACGGACTACCGTCTCCATGAACGGTGTATTTCATTCCATTATCAATATATAATATATATATGTATATTCTGAATATATATTATATATAAATCATGATTTACATTCTAGATATAAGTAATCATGATCCAAGTAATCATATTAATAATTACAAGTTAAAAACACGAATGACAAATAAGACGATTTTACCCAAAATGCTACTTTAACATGAATTTACAAAAGACCGGATAATATAAAGCCATAAGAGAACCATATATGATATCATAACAATGAATATGATTCTGTAATAAGTCAATAACATTATGAAAATCATTATACAGGAGGTTCGTACACGTACAAAGCAAGTCGGACCTAAGGTAAGGGAAATATCACAATCTCATTTTTATCCGAGATTGTTTATTCGTAAGTATTTACTGGGGTGTATTTTATCATCCACATCCATGTTTCATAGATATGTAATATTATTTCTATCCACCTAAAATTGTTTAAATCCATTTTTACCCTTCGGTGAGTTTTTAGTAAAATAAATGAAAGGAATCTTTTGTCGTTTTTTCGTACGAGGTACTTTTTGACTTTTCCGACAAAAGTACGAAGAATGTTTTTTTTAAACTTAAACGGCACGAATGGATTTTTATGGTTTTATAAAGCCTTATTTTCATGAAGCTTCCACCAAAAGATTTCATGACTATTTTTAATAAAATCTCTTTCTTTTAAAATTGCATGATGTTTTGTGAAAAGAAATTGATTTTGAAGAAGAAAGGATATTTTCCTCAAGAATTCATTTCAAGTGTTTTATCAAAATTATTTTCCATCTAAGATAATAAAGGGTTCTGTTTCTATCCATATTTTTACATTGATTTGACTATGTTGTGATGGAATTATGTTTATGAATTCCTTTATCTTATATGAATGGTTTTATGATGTCATGTTGTTTAAAAATCCCATTTTTATTACATGGGTTATGAAATGATGTATGATTTATGATTTTGTGGCACACATAAGAATGGTATCATTATGAGATGGGTGGGACCTATATCTCCCTCCAATGCAATGGGTAAAGATTTTATATCTCATGAGATAGACAGGGCTGGAACGGTAGGTTATACCGTTTTAGTGAAGCAGGACTGAAACGAGGGTTACTCGATTCAGAAAGGGACTTTGTCCACTAAGATAGTCTTGGCAATGAGTCATGACTAAAAAGAAATGATTCTCTATGATTATGTGTGAATTCCACAAAGTTTCATGTTTTAAGTTATGATTATTGTGATTACATTTCACTGCCATGATTTATCCCATGTTATGAAATTATACTCTCTTTTGCAGGTTAAGATTTTTAAAATGTTATGTTCTTATGAATAGGATGTGATTGATATTTCTTTTGTTTACCCTTACTGAGCATTTGAGCTCACCCTTTTATGTTTTCTTTTCCCCAGGATATAAAGAAAGGTTTTAGCTAAAAAAAGGGATGATCTTTATAGGAGATGTTGAAGATCTTTCACCACGATTATAAGATTACGTTCCGAGTTTCCAAAGACACTAAACTATTACGATCCTTGTGTGTGTGTTTTTGTTATGTACTAAGTATTCCGCAAATGTAATGTAATGTCCATGTACGTCAGGCTTCGGGTCTCTACAAATGTAGTGGTCATGTAAAGGATGTTTTTAATAAAGATGTTGTATTTCATGTTTTAAGTTGTTATGTAATGGTTATAAGCCCCAAAGACACTAGACCTCTCGATCTTATATGTTTTATCAAGTGATGTTTATGTAATAAATTAGGTTTAATTGTGTAATAAAAAGTTGGGTTGCCATATATGACATTATAAATCCCCAGAGTTCAAAATTGATGAATTTGGAGTATTATGATTTTGGTGGGGACAATGTGTACAATAAAATATTATTATGAATATTTATTTAATGAATTATTTTTATAGCTCAACCTTTTCAATCCACATAAGAAGCAAGAAAATGTAATGAGATATATTAGATAAATTGTTATGGGACAATATGAACAAGTAGATGATATAATATAAATTAAATTATGGATAAAAGGAAAATGTTCAATGGGATGATGAAATTATTAGTGAAACCTACATGGATATAGGAAATCATCACGATAGAATTTTCTATTTTCCTTCTAAAGACTTCAAGTAGGAATAATTTTATATGGATTATGGTGGACTAGATTACAATCACTACTCATTTAACCTCTATTCAAGAAAAATTATTACTCAATACACTTGAAAATATATATATCACATATTTAGGGAAGTATCATGGAATACCATTTTCTATTTTACCTTATCAATTTATGAGATTTAACTCCTAATTCTAGAAGAGTGTCCAACAAGATCAAAACATTGAGTTAAACATATGGATGTCTTATCAACCCAAAAAATAATACTACTCTGGGAAGACTATATAAACATTAAAGATGAGTTTATAGAAATCATTATGGACATCAAAGTATTATGGGATCAAAAACTTCTTCTAGTTGATTTCTCATAAAATAAATTTGTCCAATCATGCTTAAAAATAGATCAATATGAATCCCATTATGAAAAGATATATAGAATACCATTGTAATGGGATGAAGTTAGGAAAAAAACTACTCCATCATGAAATTGTCAATGAAATTGTATAAAAGGATCGGACCATTCAGAAACACATCAGTTATTCTAAAAGTCAACATAAAAACTATGATGAAAATCTTCGATGAGACCTAATGATTGATGTTTGATAATAATTATTCCCCCTCATATTTCTATGTAAGTGAGTCATGATATTAGGGAGTAATAAAAATATATGTACCAGGTACATTAGCCCATATGAGACTCTTGACCTTATAGTTGATGTGGCCTAACGACTAGAACTCCAATAATAGTTTCTCAATTACATGATGTATTCCATGTATCCCTCTTTAGGATGTACATTTCGGATACCACAAAAGTTCAAAAATTACAATTAGTGCAAGTAGGGAATGAACTCTCTTATAATGACTAGTCAATGTAGATCATGGAATATAGTAATAATGTTCTACACAACATCAAAAATTTACATTACAAAGTTCTATAATCAAACTATTATTATGAGGAGGGAACATGCTAAAACAAGAAGAAATGAAGAAGAATTACCCTTATGTGTTTTCACCTTAAAATGGAAAAAAGTGAAATTTAATTATGGGGGAAGAATTTAACATCACATAATTATATTAATGTAATCTTCAATTTAAATATATAATTTTTTTATACATAGTATTATAGTATTTTATACTATACACACACCCCATGATAAAACCCAATAATTTTTCTAAAAATATTTTACCATTACATTTAGAGAAAAATATGTCCATAAAAATTGAGTGTAGTACAATGGAACAAATAATTGAAAATAAGAAAATAAAAATATATTTTTTTATATACATGATCCACTATAATAATCACACTCAAGTAAAATAACATATAAATAAGGAATAATGTTAGTACAGTGAGCTATACATTTAATAAATAAATATCAAATAATTTTAGAGAAATATTCACTACATAAAATGACCATTAGCACTAGAATCATACAAGATTAATTTCCTTGGTGAAAAGATACATAATCATATTATTTCATAATTGATCATCAAAATATCTCACAAATATGATCCTATATAGTAACTTCCATAGACATACCATACACAAATCCATTATTCACATCCTAGGGAATGGTAACATAAGAAAGGGTGAGTTGAGATGCTTAGTAAGGATATATGTGGGATATATCATTGATTATATCCACAAAACATGATTACAAGGTTATGAGAACATAACCTAAAATTAAAATAATCCCGATGTTTTAAACAAGTTCATAAAACAATCATCGTATCATCATATCACATCCTATGGAAAAGAAACGGGTTTCATAAACATTTTATCATTTCTTCAAAGAATAACCTATGTAAAATAAATGGTTTCCATAAACATCACTTTATTATAATCATAATCCACCCAGATAAGGAATGATGGTGGTATCCTTATTTCATAAACTCATTAAATAACAATTATATCAATGGATTTTATCATAGATTAAAAATTCCTCTAAAAGATCAATTGATCATTTCATGAAAAAATACATTTTTCATTTTGAAATAACATCTTTAAAACTAAATAAATTACAAAATAATATGTAAACAAATTATTTGAATGAAAATTTGAAAACATGTATTGAATGTTTCGATGTATTTATTGGTCATGAAAGTGAGAAATTTATTTCACTCTATTTATATTAAAGAAAAAACTTTCTCATATTCGGTAAAAATTCAAAAGTGTAGTGACCCGACCTCAATAGTGTGGATACATTGTCTACATTATTACATTCAAATAATATAAAAAGGAATAAAATCCTGAAAACCCGAATTGTATTTTCGGATTTCTAATCTAGATACATGAATGAAATTAACATTATATTTTAAAACCTATAATAAAAAAATACTTTTTATAAAAAAATCCATCATTCCCCTATGTTTATGAATTCATATTAATTAAAAAACACTTCATCGTATCCTGGGGAAAATAAAACATAAGAAAGCGGTAAGATTAGATGATTAGTAAGGGTACACATATAGAATAATACTTTAAGAATTAAGGAATAATCAATATGGAAAAGTAAAGAACCAAAAGACATTCCATTTAATCAATAATCATAATAAATTTAAGTAGGAATAAATTATGATCAAATATTTCAATATAAATAATAACATGATAATGAAAAATTACCATGGATATTCTAATTAATTGAATAATAACTTGGAATATCAATAATTGAATTCATTGTGATTTAATGAATAATCTTGTAAAACTAAAATGTATTCTTGATGTGCTCTGAAAATAAATATAATACCATCAAATCCTTGTTCTAATAAATCTATAAAAATTGGTAATTCCTTAGCTAAAACCAAATCTAGTTTGTCGTATGAGACCTTCCAATTTATAGAGGGTATATAAGAGTATCCACCAATCAAATAAAAAATTACATTGAATTTATAACAAGAAATGTGTGAAACAAAACAATCACATACATTCATGTTGGAAAACTATCATATGAAATGTTAAAACATTCCCCAATAAATATAGAAAATCATAAACCATCCAGAGTAATATGTTGAACGGTAATAAAATTTTACATCTATAGTCAAATTAATAATAATAAATCAAATTAAACAAAAAGAATGATTTCAATAGATCATATCACTGATTTATCATATGTTCAATAAAGGGTTAATTTTTTAGATGAGTAAAAATACCATACTGTGTTATTTAAAAAAAAATTGAGGAAAATATCCTCTTCACATTGAAAAAACTTTTAAAAATGAAGTTAATAAAATAGTTTGAAAAATATTTTATTTGAAAATATACTTTAAAATAATTTAAATTAATCTTTAAAACTTTGATTGTTCATGACAATGGAAATTGTTGTTCATGTCATAGATGTTAAGGCAATGATTCATTTAAGATTATTAATAAAATACAAACAAGAATTGTTTTAAAAATTTGAATATTACTTTAAAAAAATTAAATAAATAAAAATGGGAAGTTTTTTATTAAGAATTAATTTTTAAGTGTTTATTACAAATTTTAAAATAATTTTAATAAACATGGGTTTTGACGATAAATGATTTCCTAATGAAGATAGAATTAATGTTTGATTTTATTTAAAATATAATCTCAATCATTTTAAGTAATAATGAGTTTTAAAATGGAAGAGTTACTTGAAAATTTCATCAATAACCATAGTTCAAGTATATATATATATATATATATTAATATGAAAAGTACAGAATAAATTTCCAATGATAGATGTAAACATAAACAATCATGAATGATGATGATATTATGAAATAAACCATTACCACTTTAGTAACTTCAGAATCAGAAACCCAATAAAAAAATAAATTCAAATTTAAAATAACATGAAGATAAATATATTATTGATATACAATGTAAAATGGGAATAATAAACACTGCACAAATTAAATATTTGGTTAATATGTCATATGTCTCTTAGAAGCAAAATTGAGGTGATAACCCCATACCATGAGTCCAACTCATCTTGTACGTTCTCGATATTCCAATATAATAATATTTTTAAATTATTTACTTTCATAAGATCTTTTATCAATTTTATTATTATATATATTTTAATTATTAAAATGTTATATAGTATTACTATATCAATTAAATTTAAGTTGTATGTTTCAATAATATATAGTTTATGGGTAAAAAAATAATTTGATAGGTTGACTACTTTCAATGATGTCATTATAAAAATAAAACCCGAAAAATTATAATCAAATAATTATCATATTTATATATAAATTATACTTTAAAAAATAATAGTTAAATATGGTAATTAAAAATGAATTACACTACAATCATGGAGATGGTAGGTCATATGTACATAATAATAATGTTTACATTTTTCAATGATCACTATGGAATGAAGTTAATTAATATTTAATATTTAAATAATGATCATAATTTCATATGCATACAATATAATTTATTTTATTATACTTTTATATCATCCATGTGGTGTGGTGTTGAAAAGAGATTCACATGGATTTGTGAAGGAGGTAGTCTAAACATACATGAATGATGTCATTATTATTTTATGTATGAAAGAAAATGATATATCATCATTTATGAATTATTAATTTTTCATGATTATCATAATATTTTAATTTATATCACATATATTCATTAACATTATCTTTACTACCATCAATTTAAATCAAAAGTTAATGAAGAATCATATCACTTCATGGGGTGGTAGTCCTCTGTACACACGAGTGTGATTATCATATCCCATAAGAAATTAATGATACAAAGGATTATATTATATAGTGAATAAATATGTATAATTCTTATATAAAATTAATATATATGCAATATATCCACTGAAAAACCCAACCATGATATGTTGTAATTCATAATGGAATGACATCTGTTCACGAGGCGGTAGCCCTTGTAAACACGAATTAGGATTTCATAACTCATTTGATGGATGTGGGGATGGTTTTAGGTAATTAAATTAACCTAAAAACCTATAATAATATTAAAAAAACTAAATTTATTATATCATAATGTTTTAACAATAATATAAGACGATGTAGGAATAAATAAAATAAAAATTCGCGTTGAATAATATTACCTATTCTTCAGGTAACCTCCTTATGATTGCACCAAATTCTTTCCAATGATGTATTTATTGAAAAAATAATCCATCTATAACTATATAAGGGAATTTCATAAGGTATTGGGATATGTATTGTATGGTTAAAATGGTTATATAAGTATGAATAAAAGAGGAGAGTTGGTGACCTTTTATAAGTGAGGTGAGTGGCACACCTGTATTTTTTGAAATGAAAAAGATTTCCCCTTTTTCTTCACTTAACTAATAGTTCCAAAAAAGATTATTATTAATAATTATAGATTATAATGTCTAAATATTTTATTCAAAGGTATTTTATTGATGTTTTATGCGATTTTAACCGTTATTTGTTTTGGTTAACCCCCGTAGTAAACACATTTTACATTAACCGTAGTAAATAAGTTTTACTATTTTTACCATTAATAATGATAAATAATTTAGAATAACTCATGTGATAATATAAATTATCCCTATACTAAATATAGAATCCATTTATATATATTAAATTCACATAATTTTAAATATTTAATTTTCAATTAATCCCAAAACAGGTTGAGATAAAAAGTTTTCAATGATAAAATGTCCAAAAGTGTAAAATGTTTTTATATCAAAATAATTCAAATTATCTAAATTGGATTAATATATATATATATTTGAAATATGTTTTCTTTAAAATAAATTAAAATTTTAATTAATCATTACAAATAAATTAAATAAAAATCCACTTTCAATGAAAATTCAATAATTTTGACTATTAATATTAAAATGAAATTCATCAAAATAAACACTAAAATTTACCCAAAGATAACTATGATATAATAAATTACTAAATTAACTTCATTTTTTCAAATAAAGTATCTAATATTCGTTAAAACTATTTATAAATTATGTGTATGTAGTGAGGCTAGGCCACCTTTAAGAAAAATAATATTTTCTAGAAAATATTTATATTTCTCTCAAATAGTTCTAATTTTATATCTAATAAATAGATATAAATCCTTTTTATTTTAAAAATTTGTAATCCATATCATTTTAGTAATTTATTTTTTACTTTTCATACTCACCTAATTAATAACCATGTTATTATGGTAGCGTTTAAATAATGACATTTTAATAGATTATATTATTTTGTTCAAATATGGGGTTGTGTGGATTGAATTCTACTTATGTGATTGAATTTATTTTAAAAAATATATCATAATGTGTGAGGGTGTTACATTCACTTAAAATATTATTTTGGAATCTCATATAAGCTATGAGACCTAATGTTACGCTTTTTGAAAACATGGGGCACTATAAAAAGTACCACATTCAGAAAACGATAAAAAGATTCATTTTCAAACATTTTGTAAGAAATAAATCATATTTTAAAATTATTTAAAAAGTTATTTTAAATTGTTAAAATCATTAATATGATAATTTTTTAGAATCATAGGCAAGAAATAAAAAGAAATCATAGCCAAATATATTAATAAGGAACGATTTTCATAAAACAAATATTTTAGTAACTTGAGTACTTAAAGAAAGAAAAATGAAACTATATCATATAGAATAAATAAATAATCATAATATAGTAAAATTCCTGATATTAATGAGATTAATATCATGATATTTCATCATATTAAACCTACTCATAAAAAGTCCATGTAAACAATGTGATTATAACAAGAAACTCTTACCATCTAGATAAATTTTGAATTGTAACCCCCATGAATAAATATCTTCAAATTAAAAATTAAATATATTTATCATAAAGATATTAACAATATAATATTTAAAATAGTATGTATGTACACCTTAGAAAATATATGTTCACAATATAATCTATTAGATAAATAATTCAATTTGAGATGATAAACCCTTACCGCAATTACGACAAACATCAAAAGTTATCTTACCACCAGTATAATAAATTTAAATTAATAAATATTCAATAATTTTATTATTCTTATAATATCAAATATTATCCAATTATAATATTTTAATACACTTTTATTAATAACTCCTGATTAAAATTGTCTTCTTTGGCTATTAACTATTTCATTATTTGTGGAAATTTTGTTTCAACATTTCTACTTATTATATATTGATCCCAGTTCCATAATCTCCATAAACATGATAATTATTTAAATTATATATATATATTCATTATATATATATATATATATTCATCTATAAATTACATATATAGAAAAATGAATTACACAGTTCATAGAGATGACAAGTTGTTTGCACGAAGGAACAATGTTTTCACTTTTTAAAGGATGAAATAAATGAAAGACAAATAATAATTCACCTTTATAGAATAATTATTACATTATATATATGATATATATTCGTTAAATAAATACATAATTCCATACTATTAAATTTTAAATGAAAACTGAATCACATCGCTTAATGGAGGTGGTAGTCCACACGTACGAATGAGCAAAGTTATCATTTTTAAACAAATTAGAAGGTAAGAAGTTAGATATTATATAAACATTATAGAATAATAATAAATTCATAACTGTCATGTGTAAACATTAAACCCATAATAATACCCTTCCCTGAAAAATGGTGAGGAAAAATGAACTGTATTGCTACATGGATGTGGTTGTCAATTTGTACAAATGAGCAGTACGTTCACTTCAATTACATATGAAAAGAGGGTGAATAATCATTTCCCAATAATTACAATAAAATTTAATTATATTAATGAAAATAACTGTTATTTTATGATGAATAAAATATATTTATATGAGGAAGAAGAATAAATAGATTAAAAACGCTCGATTAAGAGTCATAGCTCTTCGTTGAGAAACCACTATTTACCTACACCTCAATCATAAAAAAAATTAGTTTTTGGAAATAATAAACTTTATAAGATTTGGGGAAATAATTTATTTTTATTTTAGGTTAATTTTTTGATCAATAAGGCATAAGCATTGTGAATAATTAAAGAATGGAGAATCCCTTTTATAAGTGACTGGTCGGCACACTTGGAATCACTTAAAATATTAACAAAAATTAATTTTTTGGTAAAATAGATCAAAATTGAATTTAATATAATTTTAGATTATTATTAAAATAAATTAACTAATCCTAACAAATATGAGCATGTTTTTTAATGATTCTACCACTATGTCATATTTTTAACATCATGTCAACCCTTTTGACAACAACTATGATATCAGGATTTTGTCTTCTTTAGTGTCTAGAAAAGTTACTACAAATAGAATAGTGACCCATAAATGGAAATTTGATGATATTATTATCAATATACCGTTCACCAATCCAAAGATTATTTTTTACAAGTTTTAAATTATTTTGTAAAATATTTTTTTATTATAAAATATAATTAATGCAATTTTTAGAAATACATAATATAATATAATTTAATATGTTTCTATGTCATGTAAAATGGTTCCAAAATAAAATTTCATAAAATTTAAATTTAATATGATCTTAATAAAATCATTGAATATTGTTTTTTTTGTTTTAATAAAATTTTAAACATATATCTTGGTTTAACCCCTTGACTACGTAATTTTATCCTTAACAGTAGTAATGACTATTTCAATATTAATTGTGTAGCTGGAGTGGTGAAGGGGTGGTAAACCTTATAATAATAAATCCAAAAGAACAAGGTTTCTATTCTAGAATGTACCTTGTGGAATTCATGTCATAGGTAGCGACGTAGGCATGACACGGTTAGGAGGTGACACATACATGATGCAAGCAAGTAGAGATGTGGGTATCACACAGGCCTGGTGACGTAGGTAAGATAATGCTGACATGATGCTACAATAGAAATTCCATCCACGTTCATTGGCCACATTTCATTGGGCCAATGGTCTATGTAATGGGTATCCATCTTCCAAGATACAAATGTGTTTTTTACATAATAAAAATACGTTTTGACACGAATTATTTTAAAAAAAACATAGAAGGGTAATAATTTTACTTACATGATGAAAATGTTCTCAAATATTTCAATAGAATAAAATTTTAGATCATTTATCATCCAATAGTTTTTTTGGATGATATATATCATTTTTAAATTAGTTAATACAATATATTTAACATAAAATACTATTATTGTCATTTGAATAATTATTCATATAATTTGGATTTCAAACCAACATGTCTAAAAAATATTTTAAATATAAACCATTAACACATATCTAGTATTTTTTATTTATATTAAAAAACTTATGGAAACTTTTCATTTCCCATACAATACGAATTTTAGTTTTTTTAAATCATTTATATGATTTTTTTTAATGGTTGCAGAAGTATTATGTTAGTGTTGAATAAATAGTTATGGTAATTATTTAATCACTAAAACAAAAAAAATAATTTATAATGATACCAAACTATTTCCTATTTCAAATAATAATATATAAGTAAATATAACTTTTTTTATCACTGTCACAAAATATTATATATATTAAAAGCACTAAAGATACATTTTTTTACTCAATCATTTAATTAAATATAATAAAGGCCAAAATCAATATAAAATGAAAAAAAGTAATAATTTAAAAGTTTGGATAATCATAGAAAAAATAAATCCATCCAATTAAATAATTTTACGTGTTTGAAAAAATTATTGGTATTATCACATTAGTTTTAACCATGATTAACACATTTTACAATTACCATGGTAATAAAAAATTTCAATGTTTACTATTAATTGTGAAAAAAATAAAAGGGACCTAACTAAAAAAATGAAAATCTAGATTCTAGTTACAAAATCTATTTTCAATATTCAATTTACAGATGTTTTAAAAATTAGTTTATTGTAAAAACAAAAAATGAAAGAAAAAATGTTTTGCCTAAAATCCCCTTTTTTATAAGAAATTTTTATTCCAAATTAAACTATACAATGGATTCCATGTATCATAATTGTATTATTAAAAATATATGAGAACTAATGGTACTTTTAATCCATTTTATAAAAATAATTCCTTCTAAATTATTTAATGAAAACTGTTTTTTATATTAATATGTATTTTTCATTGTTCATTGGAAAATCAATATTTTAAAAAATATATGAAAAAATCAACCTAAATAAATTTTGATATGATGAAATTAAAAATGATATTATTTATAAAAAATAAAATTTTAAATATATATATAAATTAATTATAGTATTTTCTCACAAAATGGAATAACACGAAATTTTGAAGAAAATGTATTTTGAATAATAAAACCACATTACTAAAAAATAATTTCTTATTTACTAAGAATTTATAATTAATTATTTATTCAAAATGACCGTTATTTATATTTTATAAATCAGTTACATATATTCATACATTCTAATTCAATGTTTATCTTTTAACAGTGAAAAAATAATAAAATTCATTTTTTTGTTAAATCCCAGTTTTGCGTGTTGTAAATGCTATCAGACATAGTGTGCATTTAAAATAAAAAGCTCTTATATTATTCCCATCTAACAAATTATGTCTTCACAATTTAAAATTCTTCTTGGTAATTAAGGGTAATATAATTTCAATTTATTTGTTGAAAACCAAAATTGTAAAAAGTGTTAAAAACATCATGTTGAGTTGTGGTGAAGGGAAATACATAGGCCATATTGAATACCAAAAAACTAGGTTTCCGAGTTTGAGAAAATTAATTGGACATGTTATATTGAAATGGAGAAAAAATAATTTTATTAATAATCACATGGTGTTACAGAGATCATTTATTATAAGAAATTTAATGATAATGATAAAGTTAATGACCAAAAAAATTTATCCAATTAGGAATGGAATGGAAACTGATTCAAACAAATGTGAATGTAATATGAAATTTTTTTGAAGATCCCTTTCCTTGAGATGAAGAATTATTTTACCAAATAGACTAAGAATATAGGGTAATATACTTACTTGAGATGTATAATATCATCCTTTAATTAATTTCCAGCAAAATATAATCTTTTTTCTCTGAATGATGAATATTCAACATGATTTTTTTCATTACTGAAGCACTAATATCAAATTATAATAGATCGTATAACCCAAAAAAGGATAATATATTATTCTTTATATCATAAAAAATTTTAAAAAACCAAAATAGTTAGAATAATGTAAGGAAAAATGAATAAATATGTCCACCTTTATATAAACAACTCTAAAATTTCCATAATAACACCAGAGGTTAAAATTAGATCATTCCCCAACAAATTAACCAACATACAAAATTATAATAATAACCAAAAAATTATTGAATGTTTTATCATAAGGGGTAGTCTCATATTTTTCATCTTAAATCCCTAAAACATTAATTATATGTTTTCTAAATAATATTTTAGGATGAATCAAATGTCATACCTAAGGGTTTCATATTTCTCAAACTAATGAAAAATATCCAAAAATATCATAATTTTCTTGATAAATCACTATAAAATATTATATTGAAGTGATATTCACCAAAGTAACATGAATCAAATTTTGATTCAAACCTGTAAGGTAATCCTTCACTTGATAATAAATATATTCTAAAAACATCACCTTATTGATGAAAAGGTTTTTAACCATTATTATTATTTATATCCTTCTATCCAAAATACCACAATTATCATATCATCAAATTATATTTTAACCCAAAAATTTATCTAACCCTCAATAGATCATTCTTCGTAAACCCCTATAATACTTCCAATCCACCTAAAAATCTCATCACATATAACATCAATGGAAATGAAAATTCATAAATACAGTCCAATATAATTGAAAAATAAAAAATGCAATAAATTTCACTAAAGAGAGCATAAATCACATTGCCATAAATTCACCAATCAATTCTGTAACTTCCCTGTTCCGGAAGCCACCCAGAGGTGCCCCGTGCCTAGTTCGCCACATGACCTCAAGCGCATTTCCCCAAACGCCAGAGGCTACCTACTAGCAGTGAGGGCCTTGGTAAGTTATTGGGGAAACTATGCCCTCATTTGGTAAGGTATACAAGAAAAGAAGTAACAGTAAATAGTAGAAGCAGTAAACAATACGCAACAACTGAAATCAAACAGCTGAAGAAATAAATATACAACAATGATGATAATGATGCAGCAAGTACAAGTATCTTAGTAAAATGGAAAACACAAAAACATGCTGAAATACAACTGCACACAAGAACTAAATCAACAAAAAAGGAAAAATAGATGAGCAACTCCTCAACATCACAAGCCTCGCCTCAGTCCCATGCTCTCCAACTCTAGTGCAATCAAACACCTGAAGTAGAAGGGCGCTTTCCCTTATCAATTCCTGCAACAACAATGTCTGTTTGGGCCAAAAATCATGGCCCAAACAGTGTGTGAGATACAATCCCAGTAGGAAATCACCCAAATATTTGTGCCTAATAGTCAATGAATACAGGGCAAGTAAGAGTGAAGGAAGCTATAAACAGAAAAACACATAACAACTACAATCCACAGTTCTAGCATATAATGTACACAAGTAAACAACCAACCACAAGAAGAAAAACAGGTAACCCTCTGGGTATCCCTCACAGCCTAACCACTATGGTTCAACCTACAAGTATTAGCAACCCTCTAGGAGGCACACACAGTCTCACCCCTCTGGTTCATCTAAGAGTAGACTTTCTGAGGAAGCAGTCACCGTCAATTACCCCTATAGTCTTGTATCGTGCTAAAGGCTCTTTGGGGAAGCACTCAACGTATCATTCCCCTTATGGCCGCGTCAAGGAACTACAAACTCTATGGGGAAGCACTCATCGTCAATTCACCATGTGGTCTCACATCTTATTAAAAGACACTCTGGAGAATCCCTTACGTCCATTCTATCTATGGTCTACTACACTAGGTTATCACAGTCCTGTACGGAAATTAAACATGCTCATCACGCGCACATCATCCAAGTAAACCCCAAGAACTACTTGGCTATCAATCTAAGTCTCAACAGCATAACAAAGCAACTGTTCCACTATCCTACAACTAGGCATGGCAACTGGAAAACACCAAACAAGCAGAACAAGCATAGAAAACATCTAGAGTAAAGTAAAAACTACCACAATCATAGGCAAAACATCTACTCTAGCAATCAAGCAAAGCAGTCAATACAACAAGGGAAAAACAGGAACAAGCAATACCCCTTTCAAGGGTATTGGTGGAAGTTTTACAAAATACTCATCGACTTTCTAAAAAAAGTCACAAACCACCTACCTTGATGCTAGGGGATCGATATACTTGAACCACGATGCTTGATTCTCCTCAGAATGGCATAGATCTAAGAAAACACACAAAACACTCCACCCATGATAACTTGAAAACGATGAGGAACCATGGAACAAGGCTAAAGCAGAAGAGAGAGATTACCGAGGCGATCCCAATGCAATCGATGACGGCTGGAATGAAGATTGGACGGAGGCACGGGGGCTCGGGGAAGATCCAGCTGTACGGATCTCTCTCGGATGAACAAAACCTAGAATAAAACGCCTATGTGTGTCAGGCGCGACCCCAGTGCGTTTAGTGAAAAAAGAAAAGTACATGGAGTGTACATTTAGAGTACATGGTGTGTACTAGGTTTTTCCGTAATCCGCCAAAATCGGCCTCCACGTCACCCCTACACACCATGTGTGTGGCCCGGACATGGCCACCATACGGCTTCGAGCGGAAAAAGACTACACGGCGTGTACTCAGAAAGTACACGGTGTGTACTTTAAAATTTTCCAGAAACTCCATTTTTTTTAAAAACTCCAGAAAAATGAAAGGCGTACCTGAAACGAAGATCTGGGTTCTTACAAACTTCCCCCCTTAAATAAATTCTTCCCCAAATTTCCCTAATGAGGCGTAGAAGAAGAAACCCCAAACACCTCCAGCCACTACGATCGTACATCGGCATCCCTCTCCCAGGTCTCGTCCTGTACTCGCCCATGATGCCATAACATCCATACAAGAGGGACAGACTGCCCACAGAGAACCTTCGTACTGCGATCGACAATCCAGATGGGATGCTCCTCAAATGATGTATCTTCTTAGAGCTCAGCTTCCTCAGGCTGAAAGACATGATACGGGTCTGAAAAGTAACTTTGGAGCTGAGAGACGTGGAAGATGTCGTGCATGTCCCGGTACCTCTGGGGTAGCTGCAACCGATAGGCGACCATCCCAACTCTCTCCAAAACCTCAAATGGCCTGACGTGCCGTGGTGAAAGCTTACCCTGCCTCCGAATCCTCTTGTGTCCCAACCTCGGGGAAACATGCAGGAAAACCTGATCCCTAACCTCAAACTCCATAGGTCATCTCCGCTGATCAGCATAAGACTTCTGCCGAGACTATGTTGTAGCCATTGTCTTCCGAATCAGTTCTATCTGCTCTGAAGTCTCCTGAACAAGATGAGATCCCACCAAATCTACCTCTCCTTCCTCCAGCCAACATAAGGGTGATCGGCATGGCCTACCGTACGATGCCTCGTATGGTGCCATCTAAATAGTCGCCTGAAAACTGTTTTTGTTGGAGAACTCCACCAGAGGGATATGCTTCTCTCAAAAACCACCAAAGTCCAGAATTCAAGCTATGAGCATATCCTCTGGTACCTGGATCCTACGCTCGGACTGGACATCTGTCTGGGGATGGTATGTCGTACTCAGAAGTACTTGTGTACCCAAAGCCTTCTGAAGTCCCTGCCAGAACCAATAAGTAAAGCGTGCATCCCTTTCTGAAACAATAGAGTCGGGAACTCCTTGCAGACGTACGATATCTCTGATGTAAATTTATCTCAGATCATCAACACTGAAGGTATCCTTGAGTGACAAGAAGTGAGAAACCTTCGTAAGCCTGTAGACAATAACCCAAACAGTATCGTGACCCTGAGGCAACCTCGGCAACCTGGTCACGAAGTCCATCGCAACATCGTTCCACTTCCACTCTGGAATGGGTAATTGCTGCAAAAGCCCCTCTGGTCACTGTTTCCCTACTTTCACCTGCTGACAAGTAGAACATATCATGACAAAACCAGCGATATCTTTCTTCATACACGGCCACCAGTATTGGCGATGAAGATCCCGATACATTTTGGTGACGCCAGGATGAACTGCCCAAACTGAGGAATAAAAATCCTGCATCAGCTCCTCACGTATGTCTTCTGGAACCCATATGCATCCCGGGAAACACAAGATCTCATGCACTACCACTGTTCATACATGAAGAGGGTCCTCTCCTGACATGCTCTCTCGCATGACTAAGACTTCTGAGTCTAATAGCTGCCTCATCTGTACCCGATCAAGAAGCGTAGAGGTAACAGCTACAGAAGATAGGAAGGTTTGTCCCTGTCTATCATGCACCTCCATATGCATCTCAAAGAACAGTGCCATCAGTAGCCACTCACTGTTGGCATCCTGAACTGCCTGAATCTGGGTTCTCCTGCTCAACGCATCTTCCACTGCGTTTCCCTTTCCCGGCGTATGGGAAAGCTCGAAATCAAAAGACTGAAGATACATAACCCACCTGTGCTGCCTCAGATTCAGATCATGTTGAGTGAAGATATACTTAAGACTCTTATGGTTAGTGAAGACCACAAAGTGCTATCCCAGAAGATAGTTTCTCCAACAGTGTGAGGCATGAACAACAGCTGCCAACTCTAGATCGTGTTTCGGGTAGTTCCTCTCATGTGGCATCAACTGCCGAGACCTGTACCCAATGACTCCATTTCCCTGCATAAGAACAGCTCCTAACCTGATACCTCAAGAATCACAATAGACGGTATAGCTCTTTCCTGGATCTGGCAAGACTAGTATCAGTGCTGACTTCAACCTTCCCTTCAGCTCCTGAAAGGCTGACTCACAAGAATATGACCATAATAACTTCACCCCCTTCTTGGTCAGACCTATCAATGGTGATTCTAGGCATGAGAAGTCCTGAATGAAACATCTGTAGTATCCAGCCAGCCCTAGGAAACTCCGTACCACAAAAACATTCTTCGTCTTCTCCCAAGAAACTACAGCTCTCAATTTCTCTAGGTCCAAAGATACTCCTACCTCTGAGATGACGTGACCCAAGAAGTCAATCTGTTCTATCCAAAAGTGGCACTTCGAGAGTTTAGCATAAAGTTGATGCTCTCTCAGTGTACTTAGAATGATCTCAATATGGGTGGCATGGTCCTATTGAGTGTGATAGTACACCAAGATATCGTCCACGAAGACCACAAAAAGGAGTCCAAGTAAGGATGGAACACTCGGTTCATCAGTTCCATGAAAACTTCAGATGCGTTCGTGATACCGAACGACATGACTGTATACTCGTACAGACCATAACTGCCCCTGAAGGCTGTCCGAGGTATATCTGATGGTCTAACATGAAAATGATGATAACCGGACCTCAAGTCGATCTTCGAGAACACCCGGGATCCTTGAAGCTGATCAAAGAGGTCATCAATCCTCGGCAAGGTATATCGGTTCTTGACCATCAACTGGTTCAGCTTCCAATAATCCACACAAAGATGAAGGGTACCGTCTGCCTTCTTCACAAACAGGACAGGCGAACCCCAAGGAGAAGTACTAGGTTGGATGAAACCCTTTTCCTATAACTCCTCCAACTGCTTCTTGAGATATTGAAGCTCAGGTGTAGCCATCCTATAAGGAGGAATGGACACCGGTGCTGCTCCTAGCACGAGCTCAACAGAAAAGTCTACCTCACGCTCCGAAGAAAAACTCGAAAAGTCCTCTGGAAAGACATCCCTGAAACAATCCACCACTGGAGGAAAGTCTAACTACGAAGTCCCCTGATCATCTAGATAAAGACTAGGAATATGGGATGTCACCCTTCCTAACCCATGATGCTCGAGTCCTTCTCGACTCGCCTAGACATCTTATTCGCCTCTATGCAGAAAAGATTCACCCTCTGGTGAAACGAAACTCACTTTGTGGTGATAACAGTCGACGACTGCCTGGAAGGGAACTAACCAGTCCATCCCGAGAATGACATCATAGCTTGTCATCTCTAGGTCATAGAGATCCCATAAGAAACGATACCCTGCAACCTCGAGAGGGAACTCTCTACACTGTCGTACACTATATTTCTTTGTCCCCAAAGGTGTGTCTAGTGTCAACGAGTCGGCAGAAAAAAGAAGCAGAGCCCAAGGCTCTCCATGACAGCAATAGAGAGAAAGCTATGTGTAACACCAGTATCAAAAAGTGATGAAGAAAAAACTGAGGCTACTAAAATCGTACCTTGAACTGTAGAATGGTCGGGATCCTACTCCTGATAGGTCTGCTCCACGACGAAAGACTGGCATGCACCGTGGACCTGCACCCCTGGCTGACCACTCTGAGATGAACCTCCCTGCTGGTGCTGAGGGACTGGTGGCTAACCACCACGGCCTAGACCTCCACCCCGGCTCGAACAGCCGTAAGAACTCCAGTTCCCTGACTGGTAAGAAACTGGTGGTGCTGCTCCTGAACGAGGAGTCATGGAAGAACCCTGGTCACCAGCTGCTGGTGAAAAAACCTGGTAGAAACGCTGAAGGTGACGCATCTTGCCACAAGATCGGCACTCCACGAGGTCTCTTTGGCACTACGGCCTCGTGTTCCCTGACCGGCCACACTGGTATCATATCACTTGGCTTCCTGACGATGCATCCCGCTTCCTCAGATCACCGCGCGTAGACTCCCTATGGCGCTTCTTGCTGTCTTCTGGATGAAAACTAGCTATGGAAGCAGAACCTTCCTGGCTCGTAGCTCCATAGTCTCTCAGATTGCACTCCGCAATCAGTGCCTAGTTGACGATGAAAGTGAAGGAAGTCAACTAGAAGATATTCACCTGCGAGTGGATCTCCCGCCTGAGACCATCCTCGAACTTTCTTGCTAATAACACCCCACTCTCATCCTAGAGGGGTGTTAAATGTTGCAGCTTAGTGAAACGAGAGGAATAATCCATGACAGAAAGAGTACCCTGCTCTAAGCTCATGAACTCCCAGCCTTAGTCAGCCCTCAGGGTCTCTGGGTAGAAGTAGTCATAAAAGACACACTGAAACTCCTCCCAATCCATAACCTGCTGGTGACCCGCCTGTGAGATCACGTCTCACCACCTCTTGGAGGAGTCTCGTAGCATATAGGTAGCGAGCCAGACCCGCCTCTCTGGAGGCGTATCCAGATGCTCAAAGATGGTCAACATGGCTTCCAGCCATGACTCTGCAGCCTGAGGTCCTCCTTCCCCGGAGAACGTGGGAGGATGATGCTACTGAAAAACCCACGTCAAGTCTGCCATAGTCGTGGAAGGAGGCGGTACTCCCTGAAGGGTCTAGATCATCCTCATAAAACCTTCTCTGAACTACGCATCAGTGCCTACAACTGGTATAATAGTCAGTGCCAAGGCTGGCCTGACTGGAGGATCGGCAGGAAGTCCCTAATCAGCCATATCTGGCATCTGATCACTGCCTGATGACAGACATACAACTGGAGGACGTCTCAGAGGCATAGCTCTGAAAGATCAAAAGAACACCTTAGATCAGAAAAACAAGTACAGAGAACACAAGAGTACAAAACTGGAATAGGGGAAGAAAACACACAAGTTTACAAAGCACGACTACACCGCGTGCATAGAAACTACACAGCGTGTCTTCATAAGCCACTGACATGGGCGTGTACCCTGCCCTACCGGCCGTGTAACACCTCAAACTACACGGCGTGTTGACCCCACACACGGTGTGTACTTGAAAACTATTCCCCTGTCCGAGTCTCTCGACATGGCTAACCCACACGGTCCGACTTAACCTGAGACTACATGGCGTGTTCTGAACAAACACGATGTGTACTAGACAAGGCTTCAGCGGCCCGTGTTGTTAAATACACGGCCGTCTACACGGCTGGACCTTACACGGCGTGTTCCGAAAACACACAGCGTGTCTAAGAGAAGGTGACGCCGACCCGTGTTGTTCGTGACACAGTCGGGTACCAGGATGGGACTACACGGCGTGTTCCTTTACAACACAGTGTGTTCTACTCGATCTTCCCCGAACCGTGTTGTTAGTGACACGGCCGGGTACATGACTCCGAACTACATGGCGTTTACCAACCGTACAAGGCGTGTTCTTGAAGTTATTTCTATAACAGCGTGTCCCTGCTCACACGGTCATTGACATGGTCTAAAAACTACACGGCATGTAGCCAAAAAGTAAATGCCATGTATTCTAGGTTTTTCTGGGCAGTAGATCAGAAACTACATAGAATCCCAGAAAACACAGAAAACAAGACAAAGAGGTGCCAAATTCTGATTCGTGGGGACCCATACTCCCCGCGAATCAAAACTTGGTGTTTATTTAAAGAGAAGTAGAATACAACAATCCTCTAACAAGGCAGCAAGGATTCTATCAAGCATCTATCACAACAGCATGCATAATCTACACAAAGTCTATCAGAACTGCATGCAATCGCTAATGCACCCGAGATGGCATGGAAAGCATGCATGGAATTTGATTTCTACAAGTGCATATATGATGCATGAGATGGAATACCCACATCTCATCGGGTTGCGACAGAAATAGAACCATAATCGTCAAGAAAAATAACAACACAAAGCATGTGAATCACTCTAGGAAAAATCATATCAACCGTAAAATCTCAAAACCAGCAACTACAATTAACGAGGTAGTATGGCTTTTCCCTGTACACGGGTTAGTTACTCCTGAGAACAGCTTAACACCAAGTACCGAATCCATACAATCCCTGGCTAGAGTCTCTACACAGTAAATCATGAGAATGAACCTCCTCTGGTACCACTTTCTAACGTCTCGGTTCCGGAAGCCACCCAGAGGTGCCCCATGCCTGGTTCGCCACTTGACCTCAAGAGAATTTCCCAAACGCCAGAGGCTACCGACTAGTAGCGAAGGCCTTGGTAAGTTATTGGGGAAACTATGCCCTAATTTGGTAAGGTATACAAGAAAATAACTAACAGTAAATAGCTGAAGCAGTAAACAATACACAATAGCTGAAATCAAACAGCGGAAGAAATAAATATACAACAATGATGATAATGATGCAGTAAGTACAAGTATCTAAGGAAAACATAAAACACAGCAACATGCTAAAATACAACTGAACACAAGTACTAAAGCAAAAACAAATGAAAAATAGATGAGAAACTATTTAGCATCGCAAGCCTCGGCTCGGTCCCATGCTCTCCAGCTCCAGTGCAATCAAACACCTGAAGTAGAAGGGCGCTTTCCCTTATGAATTCCTGCAACAACAATGTCTGCTTGATTCCAAAAGCATGGACCAAACAGGGTGTGAGATACAATCCCATTAGGCAATCACCGAAAGATTCGTGCCTAAAAGTCAATGAATACAAGGAAAATAATAGTGCAGGAAGAAGTAAACATAGAAACACATAACAGCTACAATCCACAGTTCTAGCCTATAAATTACACAAGTAAACAACCAACCACAAAAAGAAAAATAGGTAACCCTCTGGGTATCCCTCACAACCTAACCCCTATGGTTTAACCTATAAGTTCTAGCAACCCTCTAGGAGGCACACACAGTCTCACCCCTCTGAATCAGCTAAGGGTATAATTTCTAAGGAAGCACTCAACATCAATTCCCCATATAGTCTCGTATCGTGCTAAAGGCTCTCCGGGGAAGCACTCAATGTCTCATTCCCCCTATGGCCCGTGTCGAGGAACTATAGACTCTATGAGGAAGCACTCATCGCCAATTCCCCCTGTGGTCTTGCATCGTATTAAAAGACACTCTGGAGAAGCCCTTACATTCATTCTCCCTATGGTCTACTACACTAGGTTCTCACAGTCCTGTGCGAAAATAAAACATGCTCAGTGCGCATGCGTCATCCAAGTAAACCCCAAGAACTACTTGGATATCAATCTAAGGCTCAACATCATAACAATGCAACAGTTCCACTATCCGACAACTAGGCATGGAAACTGGAAAAACGCCAAACAGGAAGAACAAGCATAACAAACATCCAGAGTACAGTAAAAACTACCATAATCACAGGAAAAACATCTACTCTAGCAATCAAGAAAAGAAGGAAATATATCAAGGGAAAAACAGGAACACGCAATACCCCGTTCAAGGGTATTCGGTGGAATTTGCACAAAATACTCCTCGAATTTCTACAGAAATGCACAAACCACCTACGATGATGCTATGGGATTGATATACTTGAACCACGATGCCTGATTCTTCTCATAATGGAGTAGATCTAATAAAATGCAAAAAATTCTCAACCCACGATAACTTGAAAATGAGGAGGAACCATGGAACAAGGCTAAAGCAGAAGAGAGAGCATATTGAGGTGATCCCAATGCAATCGACTGTGGCTAGAACAGAGATCGGACGGAGGCACAGGGGCTCAGGGTAGATCTGGTCGTACGGGTCGCTCTCAGACGAACGGAACCTAGAAGAAGATGCCTCTGTGCATCAGGCGCAACCCTGGTGTGTTTAATGAAAAAAAGGACATGGCGTGTACTTTTAGAGTACACGGCGTGTACTAGGTTTTTTCGTACTCTGCCAAAATTTTCTTCCACGTCACCCCTACACACCATGTGTGTGGCCCGGACACGGCCACCACACGGCTTCGAGCGGAAAAAGAGTACACGGTGTGTACTTCAAAATTTTCCAGAAACTCAATTTTTCTTAAAAACTCAAAAAAAAGGAAAGGCATACCTGAAACGAAGATTTATCATCTCAACATTAATCACATATTAAGGGTTATTTTTTCCTTGGTCATATGTATCAAAATAATATACCTTATAAATAAATATATATTCAAATCCTTACGAAAATGCTATTTTGGATTAATCCATAGATGTTTCATGATGTTTATATCTAAAATATCAATTATATAATATATTAATAAGATAATAATAAATAGACATATCAGTCTACCCACTTCATCAATTGTAATTGAATAGGTCTTTCTATGATATGGGTTTTAACTCTTGGATTAGGCTGTTGACTAAAGTATTTTTTATATTCTCCATGTAGATGACATTGAAATATATGTGGTACTTTAGGATGAAGTTCATATCCCTCCATAAAACTATTTATTTTCCTATTGTAATTAATTATCTATTCCCTTATTCTTCACATATAAAATGTTTTCTAATTTTTATGAGAAATTTACATTATTTATTTTTGAAAAATAGTTTACTTTTAGGATTCTGAATCAAAATTTATCTATTGACTTTATGAATCTACACCAATATCTTATTATCTGTTTCATGAAAGTCACCCATATTGATATTGCTAATCATGAAATGAAATATTTATTTAGGTATTATCACAAGGATTTTCCTTCAAGATATAGTTTTATATGGTTATATATGCGTATAATCTTCCCATTGTCAGTCACATTCTACATTGGCACAAATCGTACTTCTTCCAATCACTGACTAAAAAGAAAATATATAGTTTAAGGAAAAATAATCATTGTGAGAAATCATATAACGAAGAATAATCATTCATAGTATTTTAAACCGTGGACCTTTATTCCCAATCTAAGAAAAATTTTGTTTTACTTAATCCATACTTGGTTATCATTTATTCAAAATATTGGTTCATTAGGATAATGTGAGTTAAAACAAGTTTACCACTTGAGAGTTTAAAACTATATGTTATTCATAGGAACACACATCATCAAAACTAAAAAGTAGGATATTTCTATGGTTTGAAATGATGGGCACTTCTTTCATGTACAATATGGCCCAGCTATGAACACTGTTTAAACTGTGGGATTATGTTATCTATTTCCACTATTTAAACAATGTAAATAGACTAATATATCAGTAGTTTAACCATGGAAATTAAATCCTAATTTCAAAGTTTAAACTATGGAAGTAGGTCATATATTATCATGGTTTTAACAAAAGAAAATAGCCTAATATTTCCATGGTTTAATCATGGCCATTCAATCCTACTACCATGCTTTAAACAATAGAAGTAGGTCATCTATTTCCATGGTTTAAATAATAAGAATATCCTAATTTGGACATATATTAAATATATCCATTAAATCTCACTACAATGATTTAATCCATGTTAATATCCTAATATAGAAAATTTTTAAGCATGTCTATTAAATTCTACAAAAAATTATGGAAATGAAACCCCCTACAGTATACCAAATACACCACCTAGAACATCCATTTTACATGAAAATACATATAAAGATACAAAAAAACATAACATATTAATTTTCTGTAAAAATGTTAAATATATAAATACAAAAAATATCAATAATTCCACTCAACAATGTCATTTGAATCATCATCATTTTCTATACAGATATCAATATCATTGACATGTGTGTGTCAACAACTAGCATTCTCTTCACCATCATCTTCCTCTCCATCACCATCAACCTCTCCACCATCAGCAACCTATCCAGCACCACCAACATTATTTCCCTCCTCGTAAATTTAGAGAATATTTTATAAACATTCATCAATGGTTTCTCTTCCCTCTGATGGTGGTATTAAGAATATAGTAGTTACTAGTTTGAAAAAAAATCATCTTTCTTTTTTTCTTCTATTGAAACTCTTATTGAACATGTTTATTTTCTGTCTTGTTAGAGTAATTTAACTGTACAAGAGTTAAAATATCTAGGTTATTTTAAAAAAATTAATTCTTGAAGACAAATATTTAGATTTTACGATGTTCTTTTTAGGTTTTCAAATAACTCTACAACCATGTTTATTACTTAAGACCTAATCTAAATGATCGCTCGGTTGAAATGGGTTTAGTTACTCCACCCCAAAATCATGAAGAGAATCATATAAATGTGTTCTATTATTTTAGTAGATAATAAAAAAAAATAAACATGAACATCACATATAAAAAATAAACATGATAAAATATAATCAAAAAATAATTAATTTAGTTAACCAATTCTTGTAAGAAAAATAGACCAAGATCATGTTAATATATGTTAAAGGGATCTCAAAAGTAGTACAAACTCTAAAAAATATTCAATTAATTTTATATTACTTTTTATGTAATTTCAATATAAAATACAATTATTTTTTCTTTCACATAATAGTACCAAAAAATCATTTTTTAGACCATATTTTTTTAAATAATTATTTTTTATATATAATTCATTCTCATTTTGAATTTATCCTAATATTTTTTCTACAAAATGGTTATCCTAAATTGCATTCTTCATGTTCAAGAGGTGTGGGTAAGATAATCCAAATTGGGATGCACACACATGATATTCCACGGTTCAAATGGGATTATGGTCATTTCTACATCAATCATTGAATCCACCTTCTTGGGGGATGTATTGGACACTGACATAGTACATTCCTTGGCTCAACAGTAATGAAAAAAATATTCCTTAAAAACATAATTTCTATATATATATATATTGTCTATTAATCAAGACAATTATTAGCTATTGGGACTGTGCGGTGATAGTTTTTATTAAAAATAAAAAAACAAAAGAAATCGAGGTATCTTGCATATCTGATCTCAATACACATAATTCATATGACAGTGAAAAGTTACTAATTGGAAGGAATAATTTTATTTCTTAAATTCTAACAACATGAGGAATCATGAATCTATAGTTCCTATCAATTTTGTACACAACTATAAAAAGAATAAACGTCTATAGCACGCCCACTTTCATTCTGCGACATTAAAAGAAATAAGATGACACAATTTAGAAGACCCAACCTAGTCGTTACTTGATAAGAATGTGGGAAAATGTTGAAAAAACTCATAATCTTGGGTAATGTCACATGAATGGATAAACATTACTCAATTTTTGTGAAAAAATAATAGTTATAATTATGTTATACTCATATATTGTTCCATACATTTCCTTTATAATTATTCTTCAAGAATCGTCATTTCATAATGCAGATAGTGAGTCATATATGGTGACATATGTTGGTTTGAATATATGTATACCTTCATCTTATGGTGCTATGTTAATTCCTCACTAAATCATTATTATGTAAACTCACAATGTATCAAAAATTCATACTATATCATGTTCGTTCATATATCATTGTATCATTCCACTGATTATATTCATATTTATTAAAATATATATCATTTAATAGTGGTGGAGACTGATATCGTAAATTATAGTAATGATATGGACTAGTTTTTAAACTATAGTTTCTTAACATATTTGGGGTATTATATTTGAAAACACAATGATTATTTATACATGGTTCACTAAATAATATATGGTGTTGATATCTGACAATGTGATCTTGGTTAAAAATTGCTAAAATGAGAGTTTCTAAAATAATTAAAAAATCTAGTGGTTGTTTCAAATAACCTTAGGCCAGGATTCAATGTGCGGCTAAGGTGGATATTTTAATATAATTTGAATATTAATTTTCATATGTCTACCATGGAAAGAATAAAAGAAATCAAATTCATATAAATATTGATTGGTGTATAGGTAAATCTTCTTGATAGTTCTTCATGGTTGGTAGATATTTTTTTGATTAATATTATTATTATCACCAAATTGGTTTATTATTTCATGATACATAAATGGAATGTGAATATAATTATTAAGAAAAATATATTGTCAAGAAATATTGGTTAATATGGGAGTATAATGGAGAAAAAAATCATCACCATTTAATAAGAAATGTGTTTTAAGACTATTGATATAAAAGGACTGAGAACCAAAAGTAATTTGTATTTCAATCAATACTTTCAAGATCAATGTTTATAGATAATTATATTTAGTAGAGGTAATAATAATTATTTTTTTATATAATTGTTTCTAAAACGTGAAAAGATAGAGATAAACTTATATATATAATCATTTATCAATAAGAATAAAAATTGGCTTATCGATCCATTCTAATGTATTTAAAAATTATTGTCTTTGTGAATTTGTCTTTGAAATTCTAAATAGAAAATTTTATTAAGACTTATTTTATTTACTTTATAAATGAATCATATATTATTAAAAGGTACTTAATGTCAACATGAAATAAATATAATTAAATGAATTAAAATAAAAAATTATACCTTATGAAATATAAACATAATATTTTAAAATAATCTTACTATTTTTATTATGTTTCTAGATTCATGACACTTTCATCTTTCCTTTTTTTACTGGAAAAAAATGGTAATGATTTGGGAACATGTTTATAAATATTTAATTATTGTTTCTTTATGAAGGTTAAAAATAAATCAATGAAAAAATAAATGTATATACAATGTTAAATTTTATATTACCCATGAAATTTCATGACATAGAATTGTAGGGTTCCCCAAAGTGTAAATATATTTCATGGAACATTTATTTCTTATGTTCATTTTAGATGATTCCTATTTTTTTTTAAAAAACTTTCATTTTATCAAGATAAATGGGATTAATAATAAATTATTCAAAATAATGAATTAATTATTTTGAGGAAAATCTTAAATAACCATGTTTTACATATTTCATAAAACCAAACACACTCATAAAACAAATATTTAAATTCAATTAATTGAAAAAAAATAAATATAATCTACTTTGAACTTAACGTATAAATTCTAATAAAATGTTAGCACCAATCAATGGAAAAAAAGAAAAAGTAAACCCCATTTTTTAAAACCATCATTAAACATTAATTTACGAGTTACAAGAAATCTAATTTAAACATAAATGTGAAAAAACTATACAATATCTATGTATATTTAAAAAAAATCAATTAATTTTAAAAAAATGTAGATATTTAAAATTGATTTCATATTTAGAGTGTAATTGTTCTACAAAGTGGGGTTAATTCTTTATTTTATGTAAAAAATAATAATTTATCATGTAGGTGTGCTTCCCAATTGATTGCATGCGAAATTTAAAAATCTTCATGTTTAAAGGGTCATCTATTATAAAATCCTAAAATGGTTCTTCACCTGAGTGTGGTGCTAACTCTTAATGATATATATGGATATCCTTTCTTATTAAAAGAGATGATACCATTAAATTATAATCAATTTCATATAGAGATCAATGTAGGAATTGTATTTGAATTAGTGTTTGATCATTACTATAAATTCAATCATTTAATTTTTATAAAAACCCACACTATGGGGGTTATTGGAAACCCTCATAGAATTTCCAGAACTAAAATAACCAAATAGGATATAAAACAATCCTGAAAAATACTAAAATATCCATAAATGATCCAACTCGTCAATATATACTAGAATTAAATTGGAATATGAAACTTGTTTGTATAAAAATCGACATAGTTGTATCATGAATACTTCTTCCCAATACCAAATCCAAATAGGAAAAAGAAGAAAAAACATCATCTCCATCACCTAGACGCAGTAGTTCAGGAAAAATTATATCAAAACAATACCTAAGGATGCACCATTCAACACGTTAAAAACTTGAAATTTTATTTTTAAAAAAATTAATCTTTCAATTTGGTTAGTGTGATATTGATTTAATTCATGTTTTATATGGAATTTAGGTGTTAATATATTCTAGAGGTGGGAATATAATAATTATAGGAATATTAACTGTCATATATCTAATATCTCAATGAGGTTATTAGATTAATTAAATTATGGCAATGAATTTATGGGAGGTATTATAACAATAGTCATCTACTTCAGATGTCATGAGGGAGGATGCTTAACCATCATAATTTCATGCTACAGATTAGGCAATCTGGTCATAGTGATGTAGATTTGGAATCATGGGATATCACATGACGTATTAGATTGGGTCCAGGCTGGTGGGTGTTGCGTGTTTCTAGTCAAGCATCTCACTGCTGTTTATGAGTGTTGAGTCCACCACTCAATGCAAGAGAAATCTATATTCTATTTATAGAATCAAGTTGATGATAACTCCTATAGGAGGTGTAGAAATGTGCTGGATTAGGGTTAAATGATTGATTTTTTCATACAGTAGTGATATTTTGGAGATGTTTAATGATTAAAATATTAAAGGATCAAATATGGTTCTTCTCTACAATGATTGTGGAAGATTGTCATGTGATGTAAGATCATGAACATATTTTAAGGTACTCCCTTGCATAATTGTTTTTTAAATTAACATGGTTATGGCTAATGAAATGGTTATTGGGTGTACAGGGTGTTTTGGGAGTCTCTTGGGTTGTGTGAGACACAAAATGAGAATAAAAGAGTACAAACAAGGCATAGTTCATAGTTGGAACATGGTTATCATAAACCATGCACCTAGAATAGGAAATTACGAGGTTTGGGGACCATTTGGATATAGGCAGACACATAGTTACTAAAAAAATTTCAAACCATGCAGGTTCTCATAGGAAACTAGGCATCTTGGCCCCACTTAGCCTGAGGGACTCACACGGTTGCTGCACTATTTGGATAACCATGTAGCCAAACCATACAGACTTCAAAATATGTGTTTCTATAGTTTTCAAATCCTATCCTATTTTTTTCTCTATTTTTCATCTGATTCAACCCTCTATAGAAAAGGTAACGAACCAGAAGCCTCCTCCTCCACTATGGGTGATTTTCCTACAATTTGTGGTTGTTTTGAGTGTTGTTTGGTTCTAATAGAAGTTACGGGAGATTATAACACTCATCCTTGGTATATTATCTAGATTAGGGCTTATAAAAATCTCTTATCTCCCTCCAAACCCCTAAAATCCTCATTATTCCAATAGAAATTATGTGGGGGATTAAAAGGGTGTTTGAGTTTATATTAAGAGATATGTTTGGGAGGGTAATCATCTTCAAGATTGAGGTAGGTGGTATTGAATCCATTTCCCAATTTCTTGACATTCTATATGTGTATGTTATTATTCCATTATGTTTCCTTGTTTCATTTCCCTATCTTTGGTTGTGGAATTTGAATTGGGCCTTAGATTGAGGTGTGAACCCCTTCACCAGCCCCATTGGGTCCATATGATAGTGATACTGAACCAAGGGGTACACATGGGGTATGTTGGATCCCTTGTAAATGGTATATAAAATGGGAAAACATTGAGATAGGTGTTTTTTAGAGAGAATGGGTAGTAAAAATGTAATTTTTATGTAGGTACAGTTAATTGGTTGATTGAAACGATTTTAAGTTGGTTTTTTATTATTACATAAGAGGTTTTGAAATGGTTTTGATAGTATGTTCTGGGACATTGACCTAATTATCAATTTATTGATGGAAACAGTTGTTTGAAATTTAGAAATTTTTTAAAGGAGGCGTCGATCTCAATGCAAAACAAAATGGTATTTTCTAAAGAGTTTTCAAAGGATGTTTGAAATGAGGGAAATTTTCCTTTTTCTAAAAATGGTTTAATGTTTGTATTGGATGGTTGAAATAGAAACTGAAGCCATTGGGCATGATGTATATTTTATAGGGGAAGGACCCTGTTTTAAATGGTCTCTTCAAGATGATTTCAGATAAGTATTTTGAATTGTGTTTTTAGCATTATGTGGTCATTAATGTCCATTAGGAACATAATGATTGAATTGATTTGTGGTATAGGGAGATGGGACCTATAGAATTTTCTATGGCATGTTTTTATAGTTATAAATTTAATTAAATGAGATTAGTGTCAATTATATATAATTTACAACAATGGAAAATGGAATGATTGAAAAAATGTAAAAGGTTTAAATAGAATTAAATTACTGTCTTAAATAAATTATGAGTTTATAATGGAGTTTCATGTTTTGGTTATTGGTTGTTAATTGAAAAATTATTTGAAATGGGTTAAATGGGTCATGATAAGTAAATGTTAAATGTTATAATGGGTTAAGTATTTATGATGATGTGTATGATGATTGGAATGTGAATTGTAAGTGTTTTTTGAATTATTTGGGAATGTTTTTTGACTTGATATTTTTGTTAAATGGTGAAATAAACATGTGTATATGGATTTGTGGTGTGGGATAAAGGGTTAAATCTCCTCTGATGGTTCAACTTGGACTGACCCACCAAACCTCACCCTATAGTTCATTGGTTAGGGAGATGGACTAATGTTTTAGGCCCCTTAAAATTTCATTGGTTATACTACATGGAATGATTCTCCAAGGATAGTGTAATAGACTAACTCGACTGATGCTCCAATGTATGTGTGATAGAAAATATAGAGTTATTCTCCAAGGTAAGTGTACTTTGTTTTTTTAATTAATTGATTGTTCCTTGGGAGATAAGGAACCTAACTATTCTTTTATGCAAGGTAATTAATTGGCTTATTCAATAGTGTAAATAATGTAAATTCCTAATCCATTGAACAAATGATGAGAATAATGAAGTGGATATTGTAACTAATTGGTATGTGATAGTTTTTTACTAGTGAACACCCCCTTATTGTTAAAAGTGTATGTAACCCCTTGTTCCATGGATTATACTCCCAATTTGACCTGTGTTATTTTTTTGATTGGTTGAATCTAGAGAACATAATGGATAAATGGATATTAGATAATTACGTAAATAGTTCCACATTTTATTATTTACTTATTTCAAATATTCTATGCATACATTATTGTATGGACTAGCTACTACTTTATACATCATTGGTGGTGTCCTACTATATTGTACTTACACCCTGCTAGGGCTTCCAGGGAACATGGGTACCTGAGAATATGTTTTTTATTTTCAAGTACATGTTCATGACATGGACCTGGTGTTTGGTGGTTCATGTGATGATGGTTCATGTGATGATGGGTTGGAGCATGGGAGGCTTGAACAAGGATGAAACTCATGTCTTGGATCAGAGTATTTTGATATTTTTGTTATTTTTTATATTGTGTGGATTTTAGGCATGTAGTGCATTCACTTGATCTTGTTATAGCATGTGTACTTGGTTACGTTTTGGTTTCTGATGCAAACTTTTCATTTCATTTTAATGTTACTTCTATTTTGGATTCACTCTGATAAGAAGGTATAGTCTCCCCATAATTCTCTTAAGAACCACACTACTTAACCGCATCCTCTGGCATATAGGGAAGAATTTCTGAGGTCATGTAACAACCCAGCTCAGGGAGCTGGATAGTGGCCATAGGGTCAGGGAGGTTACAAATTCATATCAAATAAAGTCTTTTATGTAAACATTTGGGGCATTTTTGATATGATACTAGGATCTTTTCGGTTCCTGGTAATGAGCTTATGCCTAGGAGCCTATATCCCCATGTGTGAGGGAATATTTGGGCTTCTAGGGGGAATCAATGTTCAATTTTTTTTCTTTTCTAGTAGGTTTTTATTTCCACCTCGATTTTGTGCACCTAGATGTGATTTTATTGATTTAGGAGGTTTTATCTCTTAGACTTTTGTGTAAAGAGTTGGGTGTGTGATTTCACGCATCATTCTAGTCACATAATATAGATAGGCCATCCATATGTTTCCTATGATTGACTTTTTAATGACATGATGTTAAACCAAATGGGTATAAATATAGAATTGAATACAAAAATAGATATTCAAAAGTGGTTTAAAAAGTATTTGGGAAATGTACGTCCTTGGGTTTTAGAAATGGGAAATGATTTGAAATATGAATTCGAATAAATCATATATTTTTTTAAACATTGGTTAATAAAACGGTTTTGAATGTGTAAAATCATTGGTTTTTACCTTCAATGGCCCGAAGGCCTTCATTTTTTATTGATTTTTGATAATACACCTTTCAAGGGGTGAGGTGGAACCCTTACAAGGCCCGTAGGCGTAAGTATTACATGTCATGTAGGCCTTAGAAGAATTCATTAACCGTAGGCTTCAAACATTACATACAACCCAGACTTGCTACTTTGAACTGCTCCTCCCCATCATCTTCATCATGAAATCATCTCTCCACCTTCGCATGGCTATTCTTCTAGGCTTTCTCATGCATGCACATGCTTATCCCAATGGCAGTTGTCATACCCTCTCATTCTTACAATCTGTTTAGCTTCTTCTATGGTGAAAGTTTCTTGCTCCACCTCCTTCTAAAGCTTGTTCCTTATAGGTTGTCTGGATTTCATCTGCACTTTAAGGTGGCCCGAATTCCTTGAGGTGGCCCGAAGGCCTTACTGACCCGAAGGCCTCGGTGGCCCGATGGCCTTAAAGGACTCGGGGACCAAATTGGTGGCCCAAAGGCCCAAATAAGGGCATATTCCCGGCTACTACAGTGCCAAACAGTGCCTTCTACAGTTCCCGCTACAGTACCTGCTACAGTTCTACACAGTTCCTGCTATAGTAATGCTACAATACTACTACAGTACCTGGAAATTATCCCCCACCTAGATTTGATCCAGGGTCTCTTGGATGCACTTAAGGAGTCCTCACCATCTGGTAATGTTTAATTAGTAAGGGAGATAAAACAAGATGAATATGGTAAGGATATTAGATAGAGGTATCCCTAGTGTTGTGATCGGATGTTGTGTATAGATGGTTTGTGTAGTGAGAGTGTCATTATTCGGAGACCTCATGTTACAGGATGTGAGACCATGCTGAGCTAGGTGTTCAAGATAATGGGATGTTTCTTGTTTTATTTTTCCTAGGTTGTTACAATGAAGTTATGGAATGAAGTCTATTAATGTGAATGTGGTGACTCCTGTGGATTGAAATATTGTGAGATGTGTTTTTTTCCCTAGTGGTGGTGTTTGGTATGTGGTGTTAATGTATGTGTGTGGGTATCATGGTTGTCAGACCTATATTAAATGGTTATTTGGTGGATTAGACATAGTGTGTTTGTAATGGGGGTAGGATGACTGTGAGGAGAAACCAATTGCTTGCGGTTTGGTGTGTATGGATTAGAGATAGCCAGTGAAATTTTATTTGTGTGGCTCTGTATTGGGGAGTTGGTATCATTTGACTTTTGAGGATGACCTAGGAGAGTTCATCATCAGGGTGTGAATGATTTTGGGTTCATACTGTACAAGTAGTCATTTTGTACCTTGGTAGTGGCACAAAAATTTGTTTTCCTAGTGCGGGATTAATCTAGAGGTATTAGTGGGAAGGTTAATGGTTTCTAGAGATGTGTATTTAGATATTGTTGTGAGTTAAAAATCATGATAACTCATCGGTATCCCTAAGGGATGTAGACCTAGTATTGAAGGGGACTTATAATGTGGAGAACATGTGGTTGATTCCAAGGTGAAAATTATGCACTATGGGTTCCATCGAGTTTTATAAAAAGTGTATAGTTATTTGGTGGAATCACCTCATGGAGAACCTGGGTGCTACCATTAGTTTTTATGGGTGTTTATGAAGGTAATGATCATTTAGATTCATTCCCATGTATTTCTGATGGAGTAATATAAAGATAGAAATCCTAGTTTGGGGTGGATAGGGAACAGGTGATCAAAGTGTGGATGGATTATTTTTTTGGAGGAAACCTAGGGGAGGGAGGTAATGTAGTTGGTCTGGTTATAGGATTGGTTTTTTCGGGTGGGATGTTGACAAATAATTGGATCCAATGAAGCTAGATTATTATGTGGAATTATCGGTTGAGTGATTTGTTTTTTGGGCCTAGCTTTGGTGTTGTACGGATCGTGTGAGCTAGAGATGGGTTTTCTATATGGTCACAAGAGAGTGAAATACCTCAATGGTTCCGAGGAGTACCAGGTGATGTGAATATTTTATGGATTCATGATTCCATCAGGATATTCTCCCGGGTGGGTTGGATGTTGGTACACATGTTTTCCATGTAACCAAAGTTGAGAGGCCCTGGTGGTGTGAGAATCTTGTTGGTTTTGGACTGGTGGAAGGGATTATTATGTATCTATTATGATCAATGGGACAATTAAAGAATATCCTGAGTGGGATGATGATAATGGTTCCAAAAGGAATTCTTGTTCATGAATTCATAGTATAGGGTTAAGACCTTTTAGTGAGTTGGAAATGAATTTAAATTGAGTTATTGTTATTTAGTGTTGGTAATACATTAGTGGTGGATTCGGAAGGATGTTCTAATAAAATTAGCCGGAATAAGGATGATGGAGGGGTCCTCATTACAGTTTCTACATGAAACTATTTTCAGGGTTTGGAACAACAGGATGCAAAGGTGAATAACCCAGTAAATACTGGTTCCAATGCGGAGACTGGATCTCAGGAGGATACTATTGCAAATGAAGAAATGATGATGGTGTTGTGTGAAGATCATGAAATGGTTGAACAGCCACAATGCTGAGCATTAATTGATGCTAATGCTCAGTTTCAGCAGAATCATATAGAACCTTATAAAATAGTGGTTATCCCTTGAAAATGGGGAGAGGTTTTTGAGAGTGATAATGAAAATAATGGTGGATTGGTAAGGCCCTCGTATAGCAACATTGTCCAGGGGGGAAGGTGAAGGTATTTGAGAATCAGGAGGTGAGGATTGCCTCACCACTAAGGCGACCGAGGAAATATTACTCCATTTTTACAAAGCCAATGTCCACTAGGTCATCTATAACAAAGGGAGGCGGGGAAGGTCTAAATAAAGGTATACAATATCCTAATGCATTTATTTCTTTAGAGCGGTTAAATTTGAGGAGGAATTTTTCCAAAATCCTGAAGCATTATGAGAGCTCGGAATGGGAATTAGCTACTGCGGATGATGCTTTCTATCATGGGTGTGGAGACGGGTATGGTTCAGATGGTTTCTAGTTGATGTTTTTGTGATTGTGTTCTTGTGTACTGAACTTTTATTTTATTTTAATAAATGGTCGGAGGTTAGCCTCTGACTGACTTTCTGGGTACATTTACGGTCATGGAGGTCAGAGTCCTTTTGTAGATTGATGTGTTACCTTTGTGAGGGATGACATCGATGGTTGATAGTTTTTGTGGGGTTCCTAAAGGATTAATTAGCATAATTTTAGCCAACTAAGATCGTTCCCAATACATTGATATAATATTAGGTAATATAAAATATCTCTAGATTTATACGTAGCTACATAAAAGTGTTTTGGATGAAAATGTAGACTCTTGGATGATACACTCAAGGTGTGGTTTGTTTTTTGGTGTCGTATAGTGGGGGAGTAAATAATCGAACAGTTTTGGGAGATGTCCTCAGGATGGACTACATATCGAAAACTTCCTAGGGTGTCATTATCAAAATCTAAGAATAAGTAGTGGGTGATGTTTTTTTTGTTATTAAGTGGAATATGGACGGATATATCCATGTTTCACGGTTCATATTTTGATTTAGTGTGACCTACAGGGGTATAAATTACTTGAGGAAAGCAGTAGAAATGACACTCCTAAGGTGGGGAGTGTTATATTAAGTCATGGATGTGTGGATCAAGCTATGATGTGGATGTGGTTGTATAAAGCAACCCTTGAAGAACCTGTGGGGTGCATGTTTGGGTTCTTTATAAAAAATCAAGTTATCCCTATATGATATGGTCGATCGAGTAGATCTTTTTCTTTAACCTTAGGTTAGTTCTGATGGTAATCAATGTGGTCATGTTGGATATGTGTTTATGGGTACTATAGAGTATAAAAACTTTTTTAGGAGTATTGAATATTTTGATGGAGGTGTTTTACTAGAATTTGTGGATTAATTTGAAGGTAAATGTGGTTGATGGTTGTATGCCTTTAGTGAAAGTGAATCATGGCTAGGTAAAGTGTCGACATACCAAACATGGAAGTTGGGCATCAATGGAGTGAGTCAACTGGGGACAGCCCAACCTTACTAGGAAAAAGGGAAATATGTGGTGGGATATAATGAATCAATGGTTTACATTGTAATGATAAGCACATTTTGGTAAAGGGAATGTCCTTTAAGGAATATCCATGTTACCCTTAAATGAGTATAGACAATGGAGGTTTCTAATCTATGGGGTTTTGATGGAAGAGATGAATGCTAATGTTGGATGGTGTTATTATGGATGTTTGGGCATAGTGAGTTGGAAAACATGATGGGTATGTTTTTAAAGAAGAACTATGTCTTTTTTTTTCCTCAATTTGATGATACGTTTATGTCATGATTTGTTTATGGAATCCGGATGTTCTTTTGGATGGCACTAGGCATGGGTCACCATTAGCACCATGAATGAAGTGGGTAACATGATGCTAAGTGATTTGTGTCTATAAGTTATGGATATGATAAGACTAATGGTGTTCCAGCTGGCTCCTCCATAGAAATTTTGTTTCTCATTGTTATTCTTAAGTGTAGTGGTTTATTGGTGTTACCTTTAAATTTCTTGTGTAGTTATTGTGGTGATAATGAGTTCAGGTAGATGCTCCCTTCTAGAGTGTTGATATTGTGATTGCGGATCATAGTGGGGGAAATTTTTTTTGGGGTAGGATAATTTTCTTGGTCCTAGAACCCTTACGACATGGATTATTTTATAGAGAAAATTATGAGGTGATGCTTGATTGGTGGGACTATGGTCTATTATTTTGGTCTTGAAGACAATTGAATGAATGGAGGTGTGGATTGAGGATGATCTATTAAAATGTGGGGATGTTGTAAGATACCGACATTACATGAAGGTATATCCTTGTTCATATTTTTGTAAAATTACCTTTTTAATGAATAAATAAATGGTTGGTGTACATGGAGTTTTGGGATGTCTCAAGGGTGAATGATATAAAAGGAGAAGAAAAGTTGTGAAATAGTGCATGGAACACGATTTGTATATACTGTGCACCTCGCCCATAAACTGTGTAGTTTAGGGACCCTCAATATTAAGGATGAAACATGGTTACCGAATGGGTTTTCAAATAATGTGGTTGCACCTAGGAAGTCATGAATCTTGTCCCCTCATGGATAGAGGGAGCCATATGGTTGTAAAATGGTTTGTCAAATCATGCAGCAAAACCATACATCATTTTAAAATTGTGGTTTTTTATTTTTCCCTCTCTAGTTATATTTATCTATTCCTTAATTTTTCATTTCATTCAAACCCTTAAAATAAGGGTGATGAACCAACAGCCTCCTCCTCCTCCATGAGTGATTTTCCTTCAATTCTTGGTCATTTAGAGTACCTTTTGGTGAGAATCAAAACTTTGGGTGATTCAAACAATCCTCCTTCTCTATTTTATAGTTCAGTTTGTATAGAATATTTTATTTACTTTTAAATCCCTAAAATCATCACTTTTCTATAAGATATTAATTCGGGGCTTTATAGGGTGTTTGAGTTCAAAAAATCATATGCGTATTTTATATTAATCATCTTTGAGCATGTGGTAGGTTGTATTTATGATTCTTCCCATAGTATTGATGTTATATATTTGTATGTGGTTTTAAAAATGTGTATCCTTGATTCACTTATTGTCTTTGGGTTGTGAATTGTGATTTGGACCTCATATTGAGGTGTGTAACCCATCACGGACATGATTGGGTCCATGGGTTAGTGAGACCAACCATTGGGATACCCAAAGGTTAAGTCAAACCACTTATAAATTGCGAATGAAATGATTAAACATTTAGATATGTGTTTTATGAGACTGAAAGTGTTCTAAAAATGTAGTTGGTATGTGGGTGGGTTATTGGGTTCATTGAAATGATTATTTGTTGGATTCCTATAATTTATTATGATGATTTGAAAATTTTTTGACTCTATGTTTTGGGGCTTTGATCTGATTATAAAATTATTTATGGGAAATGATGTTTGAAAGTGGGAAATGTTTAAAAAGAGGGTTTTACCTAAAAATGATTAAAATAGGGGTTTTCTAAAGAGTTTTAAAATTATGTTTTAAATGATGGAAATGATCCTTTTTTGTTGAAATGGTTTAATGGTTTTCTTGGATGGTTTAAATGGAAATAAACTCCTTGGTTCATGTTGTAGTTTTCATAGAAGAAGTCTTATGTATTAAATGGTGGATTCAATATGATTTCAAATATATATTTTGAAATGTTTTTTTACAATGATGTGGTCTTAATGGTCTGTTAAGCCCATAGTCATGGAATTGATTTGTGAGCTAGGGGTTGGGACCCATGGATATTATTTTGGCATGTTATCTTGGTTATGAAATCAAATAAATGATATTAGTGTCAATTGTGTTTAATTGACAACAATGTCATAAGATATTGTTTGAAAAAAAGTGAAAATGAATAAATAGAATTATGTTAATTTGTTAAATGAATTATGAGTTCATAATGGAGTTGTGTGAATGGGATAATTCTTGTGAATTGATTAATTGTATGAAATTGGTTAAATAGGTCATGCAATGTAAATGGTAAATGTGATAATCGGTAAAGGATTGACGATGATGCACTTATAGATTGGAATGTGAATTGTAAATGTTATGTGAATTATTTGTGAATTGTTTATGACATGGTATTTGTGGTAAATGGTGAAATAATCATGTGCACATGGCTTGGTTGTGTGGGATAAAGGGAGGCTCATCTCACAGGTTAGGTTGGACTAAGGCGTTAAACCCCACCCATGAATGTACATGTTTATGATTTTTACTTATTCTATATGCCCCTAATGGTTATATTGGATTAGAATACATGGAATGATTCTCCAAAGTATGTGTGATAGACTAACATTACGGATTCTCCCTGGTATGTGTGATTTAATTCCTTGATTGATGATCCATGGTGAGTGTATTATGTTTGTTAATTAAATGTTTATCCCTAGTGAGATAGGGAACTTGAATACTCCATTATGTATGGTAATTGACTGGATTAGTCCGTAGTGTAAATAAGGTAAATACCTAACCCATTGGAAAAATGGTGATAATGATCAAGTCAATATTGTAACTAATGGGTATGTGATAGTTTGTAATTAGTGAGAACCCCCTTATGTTAAAATGTTTTTGTAACCCTTTTTCCTTGTATTACACTCCAAGTGTGACCTATGTTAGTTTTTTTATTGGTTAATTTTATTGAACATAATGGTAAATGGATATTATATAATTATATATATATATATATATCTTTTCCTTATTTCCTTATTTACACATTTCACTCATTCCTTTTAGAGACTATTGTAATGAAGGTATAATAAATTATACACCATTGGTGGTGGGCTGATGAGTTTTACTCACACCCTTCTTGGCCCACCATGGTTCTTGGGTACCCAAAAAGATGCTACCTATTTTCAATTATAGGTTTAGAATAGTGACATGGGGTTTGTTTACGCATGGGTTGATGGGTTGCAGCATGGGTAGTAAAGCCCAAGATGAGACTCGGGTATGGTTTAATAGAATTTTGATAATTTAACCCTTGGTTTATATTGTATGAGTGTCTGTAATGTAGCGTAATCATTAGATCTTATTATAGAATTTGTAATGGGCTGATTTTTTTAATGTTGTCAATTTATTGTCCATGCTGGTTATTTTATCTATTGATGTTACTTCTATTTTTGGATTCACTCTTATTAGTGGGTATATTCTACCAATGTTTCCCTTTAGGCCCACTTAGCTAGTCTCCAGCCTCTGGTGTATGGGGAGGTTTGCCTAAGGTCATATAATGACTCGTTTTGGGGCACAATATTGTGGTACTAGTTCGGGGATGTTACATGTGGGGGTTGGAACGGTTCAAGATGGACATCCAAATAAAAAGTTATTTTTGATTAGAATCTGAATAATAGGTCATTCAGGAGCTATGATGGAGGATGAAGACTTAACTGGTTCATGAAATTCTATTGGTATTAAGCATGGAGTTCATTGTTACTGAGACAACAATTACAACGCTATCTATAGAATTCAGTTTTATAGATTATTATCCAACTATTCTGTGTTCACGTTCCCCTCACTCTACATGTCCAAAGCTTAATAATGAAATGTTAGGTTAGATTTTGGGAGGAATATAGATTGTGTTGTGCAAGAGGAAATTATAAATTTAGATCATGTGCAGGCATAAGTTATGTATAGGCTAATATGTGGACTAATATGGTTCACATAAAATTATAAACTGTAGAAATAAAACTCATTTTAAAAAATTTAATATTCCATGATTCCAAACTAACATCAATGAGTCACCATCACTAACCAAGGAAGAAACCAATAACCAAACTGTAATCTGGAGCTTCTGGCAGACTAGAAAAATTATTTCTTATAGGAAGTCTTTATCTCATTAAAATTAATGTTGTGTTCCCTATTTCTATCTAAAAATATTGTATCATGATATCTCTTTGAAAACATTATTAAGTTCGCATCCTCCATAATTGTTTTAATAGAAATTATGGATTTTCTGTATACAGACTCTTAATTCATCTAAGAATTTTATTATTTTAAACTCAACATTTCATTTTAAATATATGTTCAGGTGGTAGTTTCTAAATGAAGAAAAAAATATTTAATAATGTAATTTATTTTTACTTCATGGTATAAAATTCAAGCATCTCCATGATAATAAGATCATTATAAACACGTGAAAGGAATGATTTCAGGTAACTTTATTTAATTAAAAACTTAATTTTTTTTCTTTTATGTTCACCAGTTAGTGAATCCTAATAGAAAAAAACTAAATTATATGTATAATTGAGTAAATTATCATAAATGTGGAACTGCTCCAATAATACATTAGTTCATATTAAACTCATCAAAGTATATATACCTTCATATTATACCATGTTATAATAAAACGAAGTCATATAATATGAATATAGGTTTTCACTATTAGTAGGAACATGAAAATATGAATGATAAACCAAGTTATGAAAAGTGTATGTGAAATCCTAGTAATCCAAGGTATGAATACCATAAAGTTAGACCATGTTTCAATATAAATAAAAAAATGACATAATTTGAATATAAGATTTCTAATCAGAGAGTTATTCATGTGAATTATATTTTAAAACTGTAATGTTGAATCCTCAAATGAAGTTATTATTTCAAATAATAACCTTTTCATTACAGTAATTATCATAAAATATTTCATGATCATAATGACTTGTGAATTATATTAATAACATATGCTTCATTTTTATAATATTTACAATATTATAAAATTGAAATAGTAGTAAATGATGATACATTGACCCCTATGACACTTAGTATATTTATCCTTGATTAGAATATTTTATTAAAAAATATTTAGATTATTTTCATATATATTTCATTTATTTCATAATCACTATCACTATGGGGAAAATTTGTGTTTGGTTTCATTATTAAAATTATTACTCTAATGTCTTGAACAAACTAAATCAATTGATAAAACATCATAGTTCATTATTTTTCTCACTCAATTCTTAACCCTTTAAACCCTATTCCCCAATCATGTGAACACTGTTCCTTAAAATGCGTAATGGGAAATCAGATATAACTAATGAATGTGCCTCATGAAGTTCAAAGAAAACTAATGACATAGGTAATATGTGGTGAACTCTTCTTGGTATGGTTGTAAATTTTATATATTTCACTTTCATAGAGATTTTATTGAAGAAAGTGTCATTTCTTCAAGGATAGTGGTTTTTGTTTGATAAAATGGAAATAAAATATTTTATTAAAGTTTCATATTTTTATGAAAATGATCAATTCATTTTTTTCTCAATATTAAGATAACTTCTCTCTAATATGAAGGAAATTTCATTTTATACTATTGAGTTGGTTGAAATTTTATACTAGCCACATAATGGGAGAATCATATTTGTCCTAAGGGAGAGAGAAATGAGTTTTTTATTTTAAAGGATTTTATATTCAATCCATTTGGATCCCATACAGTCATTCTTATTCTCATTAATGGCATATATCAAGAAGAAAATATTCTTATTATGTTAATTTTGGTTGGGATTTCTCAATGGGAAAGGGATTTTGAAAAATTATTTTGTTAAGATAGGTATTATCTTTATTTTCTAATAAATTATGTGAAAGTAAACTTGAATAGATATATGATGATATACATGTATCTTTTATTACATAGATTAGTTAAAATAATTTTCTATCCTTATGGTTTGGTGCTGATCCTTTTGTTTGACAAGTCATATTTATATTCAAATCATTTAATAAAATGTTATCATAGTTTCATTTTATACGCTGATAATTATAGAATCATTATATTTTTCAAAAAATATCCTTAAAATAGCTAGTGGTTATTAGAAATGATATGAGGAAGAAAATACTAATGAAATCCTTATATATTCTTAGGGAAATAATCATAGAGAATATAAAATTTTCCCTATTCTATATATAATAGCTCAGGCAGAGAGACATCCTCACCTATTGATGAAGTCATATATGATGGGGTTAAATAGTCATCTAATTTAGGGAAACCTTCTATAAATTATGAGATTTAGGCTTATATGGTTGTAGTTAATGATTTTTAGAGGCTAGATAATGGGAAAAATGGATTTTGAGTCTCATCTTGAGACAATGAATGAGTATATTTATGATTTTAGAAATAAAGTAGATGAGGTTCAAGAAGAAGAATTTTTTTATGTTAATAGACTAATTAATTCAATTCCTTAAAATTTATTGGAGTATATTGAGTGTTTTGAGGTTTTTGTTGATGAGATTACATTAATAAGATGGAATGAGTTAGTTTAGGATGACAATATCCCCTCTATTACTATTGATGAAATTGAATATGATACACATTATGTCAATAAGAATGATATTAGTTTAGATACAAATTAAAATGTTTTGAGCTTTCACTTTTATATTTTTTTTATAATTCAATATATTGTAGAAATCTATTTTTGGTTTTAGGTTTAATCTTAAATATGTTGTAGAAGAGTTGTAAATATTGAAGGAATTTTTTTTATATTGAGGAAATAAAATCAAATATTGTCTCTATGTCAAATTTTAATGATTTAAAATATTTTATGAATTTTCAATATATATATTTTTGGAATATTAAACCTATTCCCACAAGTTCTCTAGATTCATTTCTAAAATATTCTAAAAATGAAATGAAATATATTTCATTAGATTTGGACATTCTAAATGAAAGTGTAACTTCTCTATAGTGTGATACTATATCTATTGAAGATTTTCCTTGTTTAAATAGATATCTTATGAGTGAAATAAAAGATATAAATTCTAAAAAAATGTCTAATTTTTTTAATATTCTCTATTTTATTAAATAGTATTTTTTTCTTTAATGGAGAGTATAAAAAAATCGAGAGTACTGTAATTATTTCCAGGTATTGAAGGAATTGAAAACATATTTCAATATTAATATATAATGTTTATCTAAAAATCTAGTGGATATTAGGAAAGGTATTTGAAATTTTAGTTTTCAATGAATCATGTTTTAAAATGATGAATAAGAATTAATAAAATGATATATAGTTTCCTATATATATATATATTGTAAAGGTTTATAAAATAATGGGTAGTGAAATATGTAACACTGAGTAAACAAACATCATTTTTCTATTTTATAAGTCAATTTCACATGAACATTCATTATAATAAACTAGGTGGAAGGAAATAATGAGAAAATAAGTGAGACCTAATGAATTCTTATATATATATCTGTTATAATTGTGTCAACTGTACATGCTAAATGATATTTTATTCAATAACCACCAATGAAAAATGAATATTAAGATTGATATTCACATCACAACACTAAATAAAAAGATAATTAATATATGATTTTTGTTCAAATGATATCCAATGTAACTCAATACATACAATATTGAGTGGTATAATGAATCACCATATAACAAAAACCACAACATGATGATTTTTTCTATCTATAGACTTATAATTTAGTGCATTTTTAAAATAATATACCACTTTACCATATACATTAGTGGTTTTATTCAAATCATGAAAATAATTGGGAAATGATTCCAACTATTTTAGATATGATTTTCATATAAACACCCTCAAAAAATGAGAGAAAACATCATAATAAAATTTGTACTAACTATATGTGATGTTTTATAACTATATATGTTGTATAATATAACATTCCTTTGTAGGTATGTACTCTTCTTATATTTTTTAGTGTTTCATAGGGGTTTTTTATAACACTTGTAACTGACAGATCTACCATAGAGGATAAAACAAGAAAAAAATATTTAGATCCCATATCATAGATTTTAGTTTGGAAACTATCATATCTATAGAAAATTATAATGATCTCATAATCACTTCCATAAATAAATAATATATCAATATTTTTCTAATGTAAATAAAAATAACTCTCGAAAATATCTAGTGAGTCTCATCATATCTAGAAGACTATATGATATGGTCAGAACTATACTTACCAAGCCTGGTACCCCGAGATTCTTTTGGTTAAAAGCTATCACAAAGTCAAGTATAATTAAAAATATATTTTCTATTACAATAAATTTTAGCATTGATTCTTATAAGATATGTATCATAATGATTAAATGTGATTGATTTTAGAGGGTTTTAGAGATAATTCTTAATAAAAAATGATATAACTAGAAGCATATTTCATGAGAAAGTAGTTGTAGGAATATTCCTTATTCACACACCAAAATAAAATTCTTATAGATGTTACAAAAAATGTTAATAGATAATTTTTTAAAGAGTTAATTTTATAATTTTTTAAAATGAAGAAGATATTATGAATTATTTTATGATATATATTGGGGATGTTGTTGTTGATGATAGATATGTAGAATTAATGGAAGAAACTAGAAAACCTTGAAATATGATGTCGACTGTTCATATACTATTGATGATGAATGAAAATAGAATCTTACCAATACATGTTAAATGAGGATGAATCATGTGGGTAGTGATAATATAATATGTGACTAGATTTTGGGTGGTAAGACCGAGATAAGAGATGTAATAATCAGTCAGAACATCTTTCCTTCCAAGGTAGAACCAAAAATTGTTAACGATAATTTTGAACATAATGTGTGAATCAAAGCAATGAATAAACAACCTAATAATATATGGAATATAGAGACATGGTTTATTTTCCCAAGGTAGATAGAGAAAAAAAATTTGGATCAAAATAGGGTTTTAAGAGCATGACAAATAATAAGGGAGATGTTCCTAAAAACCAGGTGATACTTTTATGCAAGTGGTACACTCAAATTGTGGGTATTTATTTTGATTAGGTACATTGCCAAGTATCCAGGCATAAAAATGAAAATATTTAGTAAAATTCATACTCAATAAAAATTTATTTTTATTCAAATGTATAATTTTTTTTCATTTATTAATTATGAACTCAATCAGGGAGTATATATAGAAAACATATGGTATTTCTAATAGAGTATTCTATTTTAGAGGTAAGTATATATTATTCCAATGAAAAAAACATACTTCATCCACTTCAAGTAGAACCATTTAAAAATATATATTTTTGTCATAAGATGATACTAAATTGATGTAAATGAAGAATCCTCTTGAGTAAATTAAAATTCACATCAGATACCCAATGATGATCAACTATTACAATTTGAGTTGAAAATTTATATCTAACTATAACACCCCGAGATTTTATGAAAAATATTCTTTTTAATTTCATTAATGTCATGTGTTGTACGCTACACCAAAATTAGTTTGCACAACACGCATCCCTGACTTGTCTTGTATTACACGCAATCGTGACCTTCCTCGATAGCGTGTGTAGTACGCAATACCGAGTTTTACAAAACGTGATATTATTAAAATATTATTATGAACTAGCCGTTATTAATAGTAATACCCACTTTTTGAAATTTTATAAATTTTACCTTTCAAAATGGACTTCATTTTTGGATTCAGAATATCGAAATTAGCTTAGGGTGAAATTTTGGTACTTTTCGGATAACTTTCATATTCTGATGAATAGTGAAAATTACTAAATTTTAATTAAAAACAAATTTTTTAATCAAAATAATTAATAGTGATAAATTATTTATTTGAGTGGTTTTAAAGTATATTTAGAATATATTTTTACAATTTAATACAATGTTGGTCATTGGATTTAATTTCACTTTTAAACCAGGCATAAACAAGTGTCAATCTTTTGATGGTTATTATCTCTTAAGAACACACTATTTGTTTTGACAACGGGAATTAATTTTTAAAATTCATTAATGAAACTGATATGTTTTGAATTTGGTAAAATAGACATCATTTTTTAATTCATAATATCAAATATAGCTTAGGCCTAATTTTCTGTATTTTTCTGGAAACTTTCAATTTTTGATGAATAGTGAAAACACTGGGTTACTATTTAAAACCCGACTTTTTATTTAAATAATTATTTATTTTATTTAAATTTATTTTAGGTCAAAATTCATACATAATACCTATATAAGTTCAATGTAATTTATTGGAGTAATTTTATAATAATTTTAGATATAAAAAAAGTTTATTGAACTTTTCACCGTCTTTTACCCACCTCTAGGAAAATATGAAAATTTACATAAAACATAATTTTACCACTTCTGTGAGTGGAATTTCAAAAATCTGAGAGACACGGTTGATGTCAGTAAGTAAATTATGGTTCAATGGGATGAAAATAATTTTTGGTGAATAGTAACTTTTTACTTTTATTTACCACGATTAAAAGTAAATAGGGTAATTAAGGGTAAAAATGATATTATTATTACCCTAACACATTTCCTAATTCTATTGGATAAGTGTAATTCGACCAAAAACAACCTAAAGAATAAAATATGACCATTTAGGCCCACTTGGATTAGATTAGGACATTTATTATTAATTTATTTAAGGAAGGGTTTAAATAGTTAAAATTAGAGTTTAATAAGTAAATAATTTTTAATATAGGGTTATACATAAGATAAATTAGACTATAAATATTCATTAGAAATCTAAAAATATTTCCTACATAATGGTATTTTATTTGTAATTTTTAGACATAAAATAAATTAATTTATTTATGACACAAAGATGATGCAGTGATTATCTTATTAATGAAATATTGACATAATTGATGTTAAAAATACCCAAATAAATGTAATTTGAGGCTTTTTATGAATTCCACTAATTTTCTAGGTTAATATGACATGTTATTATTGATTTAATTAACTTTTTTCAAACTAATAATTCTGTTATGATTTTTAAAAAAATAAATTACTAAATAGTTTCAAAATTGACATAAAATAGTTTTTAAAACAAATATTATATTATTAATTGTTATTTTATTCCTAAAAATCTAAGGTTCGGCCAAATAACTTAGATAAGGTTATATATATTAATAATAAACAACTTGGGGTACGTTTGGCTTTTTATAGTAATTTTATTAACCTTATAGTGTAAGAACACAAAAACACACCGTAAAAGTAAAATTATCTAACTTAAAGTTAAATCTAAATGATAAGGTTAAAATAGTAAACTAAACTTGTCCAAATTATATTGGATGAGATTATTTAGACCCAAACCCACCTTATCTTCAAAATAAATCTATTTGGAGCTATTTAAAACCGAATATGGCTTTATGATAGAATAATATTTTTAGTTTTTTCAAAGGTGCCCCTCTCCTCCCTTATAAAAGGGAACCTCCTCCCTCTCTTCCTCACACCAATTTGAGCCTTCAGGCTCGGCCAACCCCTGCCAAATTCTCTTTTACACTTTACTAGAAACATCCTAGAGGTTCTGGTCTTCTTCAAAGACCAATCTTAGTGCCCTAGGAGGAGGTTTCAAAAGGCGTGTCGAAAGAAGAGGTAATATCCATTACCGATTATTTAAACTTTATTTCTTCTTCTACTTATTATTATTTAGTTGTTTCATTATGAAGTAATAACATAAGTATCACTCATATACTAATATGTTATTATAAGTATGAAACATCCCTATTTCACCATCTATCCATCCTACAGAAAACGAAATCACCACGCGTGCGTACGTATGGAATATCGTCTCCACGTCGTGGTGTAATCTGTTTTCGACCACCACCTTACTTGGATGGGTATAATGGTGTAAATAAATAACTATATATGATTATTGAAAAGTGATATTGATTCTAAAATATTGTACATACACTTCAATGCAATTCCACGATCATGGGAATGATATCATCGCTCGTGCGTACGTACGGACTACCGTCTCCATGACGCGATGAGATTCATTCTCCATGTTAACCACTCATGAATGATTATAAAGTATATATAATAAGTAATCATGAAATATATGAAATAATAATGATATTGTTTTTATGTGTGTATATATTTATGTCATCTACTTAATTTCATTCAATTAAATAAGGAAATGAAAACAGTGTTCATGCGTACATACGGCCTACCGTCCCCATGAACGGTGTGTTTCATTCCTTTTATCGATCTATAATATATATGTATATGATGAATATATATTATATATAAATAATTTTTTATATTCTGGAATTATTTAAATCAGTATATATGTAATAATATCAAGAACGACAAGTCGAAACACATACGATAAATGAAATGATTTTACCCAAAATGATGCTTTAACATGGAATTTACAAAAGAAAGGGTAATATAAAGTCATAAGTGAAACATATATGATATCATAACAATTAATATGATTCTTTAATAAGTCAATGACATTATTTAAATCATTATACAGGAGGTTCGGATACGTACGAAGCATATCGGACCTAAGGTAAGGGAAAATATCACAATCTCATTTTTATCCGAGATTGTTTATACTTTGGTATTTACTAGGGTGTATTTTATCATCCACATCCATGTGTCCTCAATATGTAATATTATTTACATCCACCTACAATTGTTTAAATCCAATTTTACCCTTCAGTGAGTTTTTAGTATGAGATATGAAAGGAATCTTTTGTCATTTTTCGTACGAGGTACTTTTTGACTTTTCCGACAAAAGTACGAGAAGAATGTTCTTTTAACTTATAAGGCATGAATGTATTTTTAAAACATTATTTCCAAGAAGATTACTTTACAAGTTTTCAAGTTTATTTTTAATCAACTTCTTTTAGTTTAGAATTTTATGACATGTTAAGAAATGAAAAGTTTTTTTGAAGTAGAAAGGATATTTTCCTCAAGAATGGAGTTCAAGTGTTTTATCAAAATTATTTTCCATCTAAGATAATAAAGGGTTATATTTATATCCCTTTTATTACATTGATTTGATTATGTTGTGATGGAATTATTTTTATGAATTCCTTTATCTTATATTAACTATTTTATGATGTCACGATGTTTAAGAATCCCATTTTTATTACATGGGTTATGCTATGATGTATGGTTTATGATTTTGTAGCACACAAAAGAATGGTATCATTATGAGATGGGTAGGACCTATATCTCCCTCCAATGAATTGGGTAAAGATTTTATATCTCATGAGATAGACATGGCTGGAATGACATGTTAAACTGGTACAGTGAAACAGGACTGAAATGAGGAATGAACTTGGTTCAGAAATGGAATTTATCCACTAAGATAGTCTTGGCAATGAGTCTTGACTAATAAGAAACGATTCTATATGATTATGTGTGTATGCCACAAAGCTTCATGTTTTAATTTATGATTATTGTGATTACATTTCACTACAATGATTTATCCCATGTTATGAAATTTTGATCTCTTTTGCAGGGTAAGATTTCCAAAATGTTATGTTCTTATGAATATGATGTGATTGATATTTCTTTTGTTTACCCTTACTGGGCATTTGAGCTCACCCTTTTCATGTTTTATTTTCCCCCAGGATTAGAAGAATGGTTTTAGTTAAGGAAATAAAAAGTGGAAGATCTTTATGGGAGATGTTGAAGATCTTTCACCACGATTAGAAGATTACGTTCCAAGTTTCCAAAGACACTAAACTATTACGGTCCTTGTGTGTCTGTTTTTGTTATGTATTATGTATTCCGCAAAAGTAATGTAATATCTATGTACTTCAAGCTTCGGGTCTCTACATTTGGTATCAGAGGAAAGTTTTAGTCAACCTTTGGAAACTAGGATGCGAGAACTTTAGTGAGAACCCTAGAGATATTTCTAAGGTATGTCTAGGGATGTCCCTAAGGATAAGTATAAGTATAGGTTATAGTCCTAGAATTATGGTAACGATCATAGAATTAAACCTAAGATGTTAGATATTGAAGGTACTCCCCCTTTATTATGTTGTTTTCCATAGCATGATTTTTGCCTCTCACACTATTCTTTTTGGGTTTTAGACGATGGCTGGAATCCGAAGGAACCGTGTTGATCAATGCAATGGAAAATGCAATGATTGTCCTCCTGAACAAACAAATGTTATGGGAGATGGAGTGAAAATTCTTATTTCTATACTTACACAAGCTATGAATCATTCTGGACTTCCAATTGAGCAGAGAAGGGAACAATATTCTATTGAGTCCTTCATGAGGCAACGCCCACCTTCTTTTAGTGGGTCTTCTGATCCACTTGTTGCTGAATAATGGATCAGTACCACTGAAAAGATATTTTCAGTTCTTCAATGTTCTGAACATGATAAAGTCATCTTAGCAGTATATCGTTTGGAATGTGAAGCTGATCAATGGTGTAATCTTATCAAGAAAACGAGGCCAAGAGATGAAATTGAGTCCATGGAATAGGACGAGTTCAAGAACTTATTTTTCAATAAGTACTTCCCTCGTATTCTTCGAACAAATATGGAGAAGGAGTTTTTTGAACTAAATAAAAAGGATGATGAATCTGTTGGTGTATACAAATCGAATTTTACAACGCTTGCAAGGTATGCATTTGGCTTTATCATCCAACCTGAAAGTAATGTTGATCGATTCTTCAGTGGCTTAAAACCAAATCTTCGAAGGGAATTAGCTATAAGAGACTTCAATAGCTATGAAGAAATTGTGCATTGTGCTATCAAGGTAGAAATGGAAGTTGGTGTTACTTATCCATCTCATAGTTTTGACAAGAAACGAAAGATGGAGTTCCTGGAGAAATCTCAGAATAATGGTGAAAAGAAGATGAATGTTTCCTTAAGCTCAAAGTGTGGAAAGAAGCATGGTGGAGATTGTCTTAAAGGCACTAGAAAATGTTTTAAGTGTGTAAAATAAGGTCATAGAGTAGCTGAGTGTTGAAGTAATGGAAAAAGGGTTTCTAATTATGTGAATAAAGAAATGACTACAGAGAACGCACCACCAAGACTTAAATGCTTCAAGTGCAAGGAAATGGGGCATTATGATAATAAATGCCCTAATCCAAGGGTTAGTGATGATCGACATGAGCAACCACTTAAGGCAAAGGACAAAGTGAAGTCACATGCGATCACTATTGGCAATGTTGAATATGAAAACGATGTGGTAGAATGATTAAGTGTTTATGTAATTGGATTCCAAAATAATGTTGTATATAGTATCGTGGAATATTGGAATATTTATGTATTGGTCTATTGTGGTTTTCAATACTTTTATGGTACCGGTAACCATGGAAAGTGATTGAGATATTTTTGGAAAAAAGATGATATGCGCATAATGAAGGGATAAGAAGAAAATGAAATGTTTGAAATTATTCATGAGCTTATGACTGATATAAGGAAATAGTTATACCATGGTTTGAGGTTTTGGTATGTGAAAAGAGTTAACTTTTGACAGCACTCATGTTTTCACTAAGATTCAATGGGTATTCATTTTTCAAGAGAATACATGATTAAGGCCTTAGAATGTTTGCAATGTGGCCAACAAGACATATCTCATGATATATGTGGATCAACTATGGTATTAACATGCTTGTTATATGAACTCTTTGGTAATCATTTTCACTATAATATGAGATTGGACAACAGTATTTTGGATAATCCTAAAGATTGGAATGGATTATGTTGGAAATAAGTTAGTATTGTCTAAGGATAGATGTTTTTTCGATATTATTGATGGGATGTTATAGTAATGTAGTTTTAGAAAAAGGACAACTGTCAGGATGGGCGACAGCCCATCACGTCAGACAAGGCTGTGGGAATCGAACCCACAACCAAAGTGCGACTGTCCTTTATCGCCTACCACTGGCCTAAAAGAAGTCCTTGTTTAGTATAAACTAGTTTTATTATATTAAGAATTATGATATATTAAGTATAAGTCCATTTTAGGAACCATATATGATTAATCTCACTATAGATGGACTTATGTATTTTTTGATAACTTTTCTAACCTTTTGTTTGAGATATATAGAATGACCCATCATTCTATCACATGATCTGCTAACACATCACGAATGACAAATTCAACTTCATTTCTTTAAGAGATGAAGTGTAAATTTTCCAAAGAACGACCAACTGTGAGACTATACCAAAATCACAAAAGTATTTCTTTTAATTCAAATTTCATCAACATTAGGGAAATGATCTTGAAAACCAAAAATGTTGTCCTAGTGATCTTATATTCGATGAATCATATGGTACCTTAGATCATCACAAATTTATGGCTTTGTGATTGTTAGATTTTTCATAGCCATGTTCTCTACCACTCTCCATCAGAACTTGATGGTTAGATTTTTCTTCCATATCCATATTTTCACCTATGTTCTCCTACGTGGAAACCCAATGATGAGTTAATTTGGGTAACCATTACGTTTCATACTTAAGTTTTTAAAGCCAATTTTTGTAATCCTTTTTACGATGTGGGTTTCTATTAAAGAAACTTTCATGTAGTAAACCATTTATAACCCTGACGAATTTTGAGGGCGAAATTCATTTTAAGGGGGGTAGAATGTAACACCCCAATATTTTATGAAAAATATTCTTTTTAATTTCATTAATGTCTTGTGTTGTACGCTACACCAAAAGTATCTTACACAACATGCATCCCTGACTTGTCTTTCATTACACGCAATCACGACCTTCCTCAATAGCATGTGTAGTACGCAATACTGTGTTTCACTAAATGAGATATTATTATAATATTATTATGAACTAGACGTTATGAATAGTAATACCCAATTTTTGAAATTTTATAAATTTTATCTTTCAAAATGGACTTCATTTTTGGATTAAGAATATTGAAATTAGCTTAGGGTGAAATTTTGGTACTTTTCGGATAACTTTCATATTCTGATGAATAGTGAAAATTACTAAATTTTAATTAAAAACAAATTTTTTAATCGAAATAATTGATAGTGATAAATTATTAGATTGAGTGGTTTCAAAGTATATTTAGAATATATTTTTACAATTTAATACAATTTTGGTCATTGGATGTAATTTCACATTTAAACCAGGTATAAACAAGTGTCAATCTTTTGATAGTTATTATCTCTTAAGAACACGTTATTTGTGTTGACGACGGGAATTAATTTTTTAAATTAATTATTGCAACTGATATGTTTTGAATTTGGTAAAATAGACATCATTTTTGAATTAATAATATCAAATATATCTTAGGCCTAATTTTTGCTATTTTTCTGGAAACTTTCAATTTTTGATAAATAGTGAAAACACTGGGTTACTATTAAAAAACAGACTTTTTATTTAAATAATTATTTATTTTATTTACATTTATTTTAGGTCAAAATTAATACATAAGACCTATATAAGTTCAATGTAATTAATTGGAGTAATTTTATAATAATTTTAGATATATAAAAATTTTATTGAACTTTTCACCGTCTTTTACCCACCTCCTAAGAGAATTTGAAAATTTACATAAAACTTAATTTTACCGCTTCTGTGAGTGGAATTTCAAAAATCTGAGAAGCACGGTTGATTTCAGTAAGTAAAATGTGGTTCAATGAGATGAAAATAATTTTTGGTGAATAGTAAATTTTTACTTTTATTTACCACGGTTAAAAGTAAATAGGGCAATTAAGGGTAAAAATGATATTATTATTACCCTAAAACATGTCCTAATTCTATTTTATAAGTGTAATTCGACCAAAAACAACCTCAGTAATAAAATATGACCATTTAGGCCCACTTGGATTAGATTAGGACATTTATTATTAATTTATTTAAAGAAGGGTTAAAATAGTTAAAATCAAAGATTAATAAGTAAATAATTTTTAATATAGGGATATACATAAGATAAATTCGAATATAAATATTAATTAGAAAGCTAAAAAGATTTTCTACATAATGGTATTTTATTTTTAATTTTTAGACATTAAAGAATTTAATTTATTTATGACACAAAGATGATGCAGTAATTATCTTATTAATGAAATATTGACATAATAGATGTTATAAAAACCCAAATAAATGTAATTTGAGACTTTTTATTAATTACACTAATTTTATAGGTTAATATGACATGTTATTATTGGTTTAGTTAACTTTTTTCCAACTAATAATTCTGTTATGATTTTTACAAAAATCAATTACTAAATAGTGTCAAAATTGACAAAAAATAGTTTTTAAAACAAATATTATATTATTAATTGTTATTTTATTCCTAAAAATATAAGGTCTGGCCAAATGACTTATATAAGGTTATATATATTAATAATAAACAACATGGGGTTCGTTTGGATTGTTATAGTATGTTTATTAACATTATAGTGTAAGAACACAAAAAGACATGGTAAAAGTAAAATTGTCTAACTTAAAGTTAAATCTAAATGATAAGGTTAAAATAGTAAACTAAACTTGTCCAAATTATATTGTATGATATTATTTCGACCCAAACCCACCTTATCTTCGAAATAAATCAATTTGGAGCTATTTAAAACCGAATATGGCTTTATGATAAAATAATATTTTTAGTTTTTCCAAAGGTGCCCCTCTCCTCTCTTATAAAAGGGCACCTCCTCCCTCTCTTCCTCGCACCAATTTGAGCCTTCAAGCTCGGCCAAACCCTGCCAAATTCTCTTCTCCACTTCCCTAGAAACATCCTAGAGGTTCTGGTCTTCTTCAAAGACCAATCTTAGTGCCATAAGAGGTGGTTTTAAAAGGCGTGTCGAAAGAAGAGGTAATATCTGTTACCGATTCTTTCAACTTTATTTCTTATTCTACTTATTATTCTTTAGTTTTTTCATTATGAAGTAATAACATCAATATCACTCATATAATGATATGTTATTATATGTATGAAATAGCCCTATTTCACCATCTATCCATCCTATAGAAAACGAAATCCCCACGCATGCGTACGTACGGAATACCGTCTCCACGCTGTGGTGTAATCTATTTTCGACCACCACCTTACTTGGATGGGTATAATGGTGTAAATAAATAACTATATATGATTATTGCAAAGTGATATTGATTCTAAAATATTATACATACACTTCAATTCAATTCCACAATCATGGGAATGATATCATTGCTCGTGCGTACGTACGGACTACCATCTCCACGACGCGATGAGATTCATTCTCCATGTTAACCACTCATGAATGATTATAAAGTATATATAATAAGTAATCATGAAATATATGAAATAATAATGATACTGTATTTATGTGTATATATATTTATGTCATCTACTTAATTTCATTCAATTCAATAAGGAAATGAAAATAGCGTTCATGCGTACGTACGGCCTACCGTCTCCATGAACGGTGTATTTCATTCCTTTTATAGATCTATAATATATATTTATATGATGAATATATATTATATATAAATCATGTTCTATATTCTGGAATTATTTAAATCAGGATATATGTAATAATATCAAGAATGACAAGTCGAAACACATACGATAAATGAAATGATTTTACCCAAAATGCTGCTTTAACATGGAATTTACAAAAGAACAGGTAATATAAAGTCATAAGTGAAACATATATGATATCATAACAATTAATATGATTCTGTAATAAGTCAATGACATTATTAAAATCATTATACAGGAGGTTCGGATACGTATGAAGCATATCAGACCTAAGGTAAGGGAAAATATCACAATCTCATTTTTATTCAAGATTGTTTATACTTTGGTATTTACTAGGGTGTATTTTATCATCCACATCCATGTGTCCTCAATATGTAATATTATTTCCATCCACCAACAATTATTTAAATCCAATTTTACCCTTCGGTGAGTTTTTAGTAAAAGATATGAAAGGAATCTTTTGTCGTTTTTCGTACGAGGTACTTTTTGACTTTTCTGACAAAAGTACGAGAAGAATGTTTTTTTAACTTATACGGAATGAATGGATTTTTAAAAAATTATTTACAAGAATATTTCTTTACAAGTTTTCAAGTTTATTTTTAATCAACTTCTTTTATTTTATAATTGTATGACATGTTAAGAAAGGAAAAGTGTTTTTAAAGTAGAAAGGATATTTTCCTCAAGAATGGAGTTTAAGTGTTTTATCAAAATTATTTTCCATCTAAGATAATAAAGGGTTCTATTTCTATCCCTATTATTACATTGATTTGATTATGTTGTGATGGAATTATTTTTATGAATTCCATTATCTTATATTAACTGTTTTATGATGTCATGATGTTTAAGAATCCCATTTTTATTACATGGGTTATGCTATAATGTATATTTTATGATTTTGTGGCACACATAAGAATGGTATAATTATGAGATGGGTGGGACCTATATCTCCCTCCAATTAATTGGGTAAAAATTTTATATCTCATGATATAGACATGGCTGGAACGGCAGGTTAAACCGGTTTAGTGAAACAGGACTGAAACGAGGAATGAAGTCTATTCAGAAATGGACTTTTTCCACTAAGATAGTCTTGGAAATGAGTCTTGAATAATAAGAAATGATTCTATATAATTATGTGTGTATGACACAAAGCTTCATGGTTTATGTTATGATTATTGTGATTACATTTCACCACCATGATTTATCCCATGTTATGAAATTTTGATCTCTTTTGCAGGGTAAGATTTCCAAAATATTATGTTCTTATGAATATGATGTGATTGATATTTCTTTTGTTTACCCTTACTGAGAATTTGATCTCACCATTTTCATGTTTTATTTTCCCCCACTATTAGAAGAAAGGTTTTAGGTAAGGAAACAAAAAGTGGAAGATCTTTATGGGAGACGTTAAAGATCTTTCACCACGATTAGAAGATTACGTTCCAAGTTTCCAAAGACACTAAACTATTACGGTCCTTGTGTGTCTGTTTTTGTTATGTATTATGTATTCCACAAAAGTAATGTAATATCTATGTACGTCAAGCATCAGGTCTCTACACTAACAATCTAGTGTATCGTTTTAGGTAAAAATAGTGATATAAAATCCCATTTTATGAAGAATAAATTGGATGATGTTGTTTTGTGGTTACAATTTGTTCCATTTAAGTAATAAGTTGATGATACTATGAAATTCCTCTTACAAGTTATTACATAAGTTGATTGTTCAAATTAGAGTGCATCCAAGTTTTTATATTTGAGGTGTGGAATTTATAAATTTCCACCTATCTATTGTAATGATAAAATTCTGAGTTGATGTTATATACATAGAGATAAATATATTATTAAAATTGATGAATTTTATTAATGTACTATTTATTATGTTCAGGGAAAATTTTTTGTAATCACTTTTAGTTTTTTCTCCATTAATTAGATTTTTGAATTAATGGTTTTTAGATGAATGTTTTTAATGATATAATTTATGAAAAAGTTAATCACTCTTTTTTCAATATCAATATAGTTGGATTAGACTTAGAGTTGAAAATTTCATGTCATCTTTTCTTATATATGTTTTTATTTATCCATGATAGTTGTTTTTATTGGTTTTATTTTGAATAAATGGTATATGAATGAGTCATAATGACAATATATCCAATTGTTTAGAGAGTTGAACTCTCTCACATATGATGCTATATTTATTTAAAATACTTGTTATGTGAATATCAAATTAATACAAAGATTTATATACATGGTGTTTTTGTAGTTATTTATAAGATCATTAGTTTGATGAAAATTATTATATAAATACCTCAAATCTCATAAAATATCATTCATCTATTATCTATGAATGATCTGTATGTGCTAAGATGAGTTAAATGAGTTTTTATTTTATTTTTAAAATTTTGTTGTCATAAAGGCCAGATACAACTAGTAGTTGATGAGAGTACTGTACATAATATATTATAATAAGGCGTGAAATATAGTTAGGTTGAAGGGGAGGTTAATGAATCATAGGTTAAAGAGGATGAATTTTGAATGATGAGTGGATAAATAATATATGGAGCACCGTGTATATATTCAATTATATAGAAAAATGAAGTTTCTTTGGGTGATGATTTTTTATTAGAAGTGGTTGAGAAACATTTAGGATGATTTATAGATTTTCTATGATTAACTAATCTTATTTTGTAAATTTCAAGTTGAAACATGAATTTTTATGACTTTAGATTAGGAACATAAATATTTTGAAGAAAGAGTTGGATATATTTTTGTGAAATGTATGTCATTTAGATCTAGAGTTAGATTTTTTACCCACATAAAAATTTAAAAAATTATCATATTAAATTGGAATGTGTTTTCCATATGACCATTCTATAGGATGTGTATGATATTTTAAATATTCATATATTTCTTTACAATGTGTAATCCTTAGATTTACTGTTCATGACTTTTTTGGACCATATGTATTTGTTTTCACGCATATATGAATTTATAACTTTTTATAAAATATAAATTCATTCTAAATTTTAAAAGTCAGAGAATTTTTGGAATTTTTATTTTAATGAAATGTTTAAATTTAGGTGATGTTGTTCCTTTCTTAAATGCTTTAAAAATCACAATTATGTTTACCATTGATATATAATGAATTTAATGAAAGGTGATATAAATGGTGATTTGTACACATGCTTAAATGATGGAACATATTCAATGAATCTATATAATTAGGAAATATACATTAAAATGGGTCAAGTATTTTTAATATATTTATTCCATTATGTGATTTCTTTGTATCAATGAGTTATATAAGGATAATGTTATGGAGTAGGTTTTACCCCAACTGTAGACATGAAAATCATAGCAGTTTCATTGAAAGTTTTCATGTAATTAAAATTATTTACAACAATGATAAATTAAAATAATGGTACATGAGAATTCATGTATTGATTTGAATTTATTACACTAAGTATACATGGGGTGACATTAATAAAGAGGAATTGATAAAAAATTAGGAAATAATATTCATATAGGTTGTGAATATTATGAGAGGAAATGATGAAATAAGAGGAGTGGTTTGAAAAAAATTATTCATGTGTGAATATAATTTGAGTATATAAATAATAAATTAGACATTATTTAGAGAATATGAACAATATATTAATCAATAGATTTTTATTAAGTTCTTTATTTGTGTTATTGATTTAACTTATTTTTTTATTGTTTAGGTTTAACAAAGTATAATATTTACATCTCCATATGGTTCCAATAAAATGTAGTTGGTTCATGTTAAACTTTTTTTATTATCTATAACATTGTTATTAATTTATAGTTGTGTGTGATTTTTATATGAAGTACCATGCACTGAGGACACAGTATTCCTTAGGGAAGAAAACCTTATAAATAAAAATGTTATGTTCAAAATTTATATTCAATATTAATTTGGTTGATGAGATAACAGTTAAATAAGAATAAAGGAATACATGTTACTGAAAAATGTTGAAATATCTAATTCACCCCCTCTTAGTATTCACCATAAATTTATTGATTACTCTGAGAAACTGCTATAGGGTATTACAGTAGGTTGTCCCCTAGATTGTGCGTAAGTGATACATGGTTCAGAAATCAGATTATATTCAATACATTATCATAATAAAATCCACTCTAAATTTAATCAAAAAATTTATATGGACTTCCCTGAGTCATCCTCTAGGTCAGTTTCATTGGGTAAGTCCCAAAAATATTCAATATTTTCTTCACACCTAATTAAAAAAATAATGAACATACACTAAAGAATTGATAGAAAAATCATTTAATAATAATTTGAGTACAATCAAGAAAATAAATAGTAGAAGAAAAAATAAAAAGTGTAATTATATAAAAAATAAAAAAAATAGAAAGAGTATAGAAAAATCCAAAAACATTATGGATCAGATTTAATTTCACTATTGTCTCAAGTTCATGACGTGATAGCTTAACACCTAAAATGAAATTGAATCTTTTAGAATCCTAGAACAAATGAATACTTATAAATGATCCAAAATTTCTACAAAAAGAAAACTACTATCACTTATTCCTATAGTAGAGTTCCTAAAACACCCATTCGATGAACATGTATAAATGAATCATGTTTATAATGACCTAGAACAATAAAATATGAAGTATTTATTAATTCATTAGTTTGGTTATGTAAATGATTCATCTAACATGAACAATAAAAATAATTAAAAATTAAATCACCAAAATAGTATATTAAGAAGAATTTTGATGGGTGTATTTTCCTTAACTGTGAGAATAATATAACTATTTGAATAAAATTCTAGAAAACTCAAATGAAGGAAATTATTGTGGAATATTCCAGAAATTTGACAAGTCAGTGGCAATTCTGGGGTTGTCGCCTAAAGTGATCCCTAAGTTCCAAATTTTCATTCCATGAATTGCTGATAAGAATCATCCTCATGGTATGGTTATGATATTATCACTCATAAAAAGAAGGTTTAGTGATAATTTATGGATTTGATTGCGACACCCATACAGTTTTAGAATAGATTTCTAGATTTCATACATTTTTAAGGAAGGTTAATATTTCAAAAGGGTGTTACATTGTTAAACTTCATGTTCAAATCAATGTCTACATATGAGAAACTAAATATGATGATATAAACCTCCATGTTTCAATCTATTTAGAAACATGGATCCTTATTCAATTTGAATATTGGGTTGGATGTAATGACCATATCATAACTGACACTCTTGGAATGACTATGAATCAATAAGGAGTTCATGATAATTTTTTTGATGTAGAATTGAAATGATTTGGCCAACCCTTTTTGGGAAGCATCTCCCACAATGAGGAGTAATGGTATAATAACCTTCTTTTGATGGGGATTGTCACCACTGAAACCCTAATTGAATGGGGAGATCATAATTGTGAATGAGGAGTGGGGGGTTTGGGGATGGTGGGGTACTGCATTGTATATGCCTCAGAGTTGCATTAGAGGAGGAGGATCATTGAGCGGTGGAGAGGTCATATCAGAGATGCATCAGTAGGGAGGTGGAGAGGCCTCATCGGAGTCATGTCATTGGGGATGTGGGATGGCTACGTTAGAGGAGGATGATCATAAGTAGCTTATCATTGGACTATAAAATTTAATGGTTGAGAGCCTATGTGGAGGTGGGTTCTACATTGATGGGATAAGGGATGGCTCGATTGGGTGGGGATGTACTGGTGTGTGTTTCCAGGGCTTAAAATAAACAATTCTAGTAGATAACCATTTCCCACCATTTTAATAAAAAGTGACTATAGATATGTGGAAATTGAATATTTTTCTTGTAGTGCATGTACTAGAATTATAGTCAACATATACTCAGCCAACAATTTTTGGGGTAATTACCACTATATGAATATGTTCTAATAACACATCCACTTCTAGTATCCATACATGAAATTATTTTAAGAAAAATCACATTATTTTTCCTTTAATAAATATTTTGGTACTAATACTATACCAAATTTTATCCATACCATTTTCATTAATGTCATCAATTAAAAATATCTAATGAATTACTAAACCCTTCTATGATACCAACAATAAAAATACAATCATTTCTTATAAAAATATCTAATCAATTTTTATGAATATTCAATACATAATATTAAGATACATTCCATAAATGTATAGTTTTATTGTATTTAGAGACTGGTTACACAATTCTCTTATATCATGGAATATCATAAACATCACCCACACTAATCTACCCACATATTACACTTCATAAACATACTATACTTATGAAATTTCATCATAACATAGGAGAAAGGAATGTAAGAAAGGGTGATCTTAGATTCCCAATAACTATAAATAGGGAAGATATTAAATATCAAATAAATATAACATGAGAATAAGTGTATGAGAACATGATCTAGAAATTTGAAAAAATTTACCCAATATATCATATTTTATATTAATGAATCATGGAATAATTCTTAGCAGTACTTAATAAATGAATTATAAAAAAGACATGATATATGAGAGATTAACATTAGAATAATACTTAATTTTGTGGAATAAAATTTATTATAGAAATTATTTACTTAGTTAAATAAAAATTACCATACTATCATAGTAGATTGGGTTCACATCCTATTCCATTGTATCCTTACCCAAATTTCATTCCCAAGACTATCATAATAGACAAAGTCCCTTATTAACATGGGTTCACACCCTATTTCATTAGTGGGAAATATAATTCTCATCCCACCAATCAGATAGTTATAATCATACATATGTGTTCCAGATAATTAGAATACATTCATCATATAATCATATAATACCAAATGAAGTTAAATGTGTTTCCTAAAAATTTAGACATTTCATCATAGAATAACCCATGAAAAATAAATTGGTTTGATAGATATTTCATAATCATCATCATAAAATATCCAGATAGTATATATGAATAGTATCATTAGGTCACTAACTCTATAAATCATAATTTTCATTAAATGATATCATTATAGAGGAATAAATCCATTAAAAGTTCACAAGAACATTTCCTGAGAAAAATAAACATTTCATTTTGAAATAACTACATTAAAGTCTAAATATTCCTAAAAAATATTAATTTTTTTTTATTTTAAAAGAAACCGTGAAACATGTAATTGAAGATTAAAATCATTTATATTACACCATGACATGTAATCATATTCTAGAAAATTATATTAAGACAAATATTCCATTAAATTTGTTTTGTAAACTATCAAATGCAACTCATTCAGAAAAGGAGAAGAACATTCCAATTAATACTTTTTTATAAAATGTTAATCTTTTTTTTTAAAAAAGTAAAAAATTATTTTACATTAGTGAACCAATCCTAGATTTTTTTTAGAAAATAACATTATAGGATATTTTTTATGATCTAATGGATAAATAAGTTTTGGGTTCCATAAAAATATTTCTTTGGTCTCTTGGGTACATAAATTGAGAAAAAATAAGTTAAATAATGAAATCAAAAGAAATAATCCTATGACAAGAAAATTAATGATATTATTTAGATATAGGTCATGAAATATGACCATCAAAAACTTAATCATAAAAAATTACGATAAACAATAAAATTCTAACATTCAACTAATACTGGTTTGTTAGCTTTTGAGTCATAAGCCCATGAATAACATGAAATTAAAAATTAAATATCATTATCAAAAAGATTTTCCCAATATGATTTGTCAAAAAGGTATAATATACAAATAATAAAATAATCTAGGATCATCACATAACCAATATCTTAAATAAGTTAATTTGAGGTGACAAATAGTTACCACTTGTTTGGAATACTTCAAAAGGAATCTATCCTTCTTTGTAATAATTTTTGTTTTATTAAAACTATATAAAAGATTCATTTCCATTATTATAGTAGCATATATTTTCCATTTATAACATTTTAGAACTAAATTATTAACAATTCCTTATCAATATCATTACATCATGGTGTTATGAGATTTGTTTGCCAAGGATGTTTTTATTTGGTATTTTTTGTCCTTGTACTTTGATAATGGTTATATCATCCACATGATATTAATTGTGATATAAATATCATATTATATATATATATATATATTTATCCATAAAATAAAGAGATCAATAAATTAATTACTTTTTTTATGGAGACGGTAGGTAGTATGTACACATGAATCCTATTTTCACTTTTCAAGGGACCAAAAGAATGAAAGGTAAAAATTAAATTAATTTCCAAGAATAATTATTATATCATATATACTAATTATATCTTTATAATTACCATCCATTAAAAATGTAAATGAAAAAATAAACACATCACTTTTTAGAGGTGGTGGTCTACACGTATGCACGAGAAGCGTTATTGATTTTGAAAAATATTTTTTGAAAATGGTAGAAATGATAATATAATTATAAATTTATAAAAATTTCATTAAAATAGTTTTTAAATATTAAATGCATCATAATACACATCGATGAAAGATGATTTTGAAAAGTGTTTTGTATCACTATGTTGAGTCGTTTGTCCTCACATATTCATTAGTAATAATTTTACTAGCCATTTTATGGGAATGGGGTGAATAATTAGGGATCTATAATAATCAAAACATTTAAGGATATTTAGGTTACTAAATATAATGATTTATAATGAATAAAAAAATTAGAGGAGTTAAAATAAAAAATAAATTTAAAATTAGGGTTTAAGTGATATACCTCTTCATTTAGAAACTAATTTTAACTAACAAATTAATCCCCAAATGATGGATTTTTTAAAATGAAAAAAAAGATCTATGATGTGTTAAAGGAATATTTTTTTATTTTTTGGGAAATGGATCATGTAGAGGGCTCAAAAATGAGAATCATGAGGGAGAGGATGTTCCCTTTTATAAGATAGGGGAGGGTCCCTATTGGAATTATTTCAGTTATTAATATAAATTAGTTTTCTAGGAAAACAAGATCCAAATTAAAATAATGAAAATATAAAATGAGTATGATCAATAATCCACTAATAAAATAATATTTGTACATTTTTTTATTTTAGTACCTTTAGGACTTAATTTTACCCCATTGTAAACTCTTTTGACAATTAATAGAATATAAAAGTTTTTTTTACTCTTTATGGATCAAGAAAAGTAATATGGAAGTAAAATTGGCCTATAATTAATGGAAATTTATATAAGAAAAAAGAAAACAGAACAAGAAAAATACAAACAAAAAACACCAAAACCATAAAAAATGGTTAAGGTGAAAAAGAAAGAAACCAAAGCCGACAAACACCCAATGGTTAAGGGTGGGCTATGGGATGAGGCCACCAATGCCGCCAAAAAAGATCAAAGCCGGATCAAGAAAGATATCTCCAGGATAGAAGAATCTCCATCAGCCCTGGCCTTTATTAGCCAAAAACAGCAACAAAAAAGCCATCCTTCCACCAAAAGAAGCCAGCAACTAAGCCTCCAGCCCGCTCCAAACAGCACACTGATTCCCAGAATTTGGGAAACCAAATGAAGCCAGCTACTCTGCAGACTCCAGCCTGCTCCAGATCAGCACACTGAATCCCAGAATTTGGGAAACCACAGCAACTCGACACAGCAAAGCTCTACTGCCAACCTGAAGAAAAAGAAACAAGCCACTCCAAAAACAAACAGGCCCCAAAAGAAACTTACAAAAGTCTAAAAATGGGGGATTTGTCACGGTCCCTATTAATAAAAATAAGGAGATCATCAGGAATTTGATCAAACCAAACAAAATCAACACCATTAACACCTTTATTAGCCAGACCATCAGCAACAGAATTGGCTTCCCTATAAACGTGAGTGATAATATGATTCAAAGAAAAAAGAGTCTCCAAACAATTAATCCAGCAATTAGTAAGCTTCCAGGACAAGTGATAAAAACCCATCCTAATTGCAGAAACAACAACAGAAGAATCACTCTCAAATAATAATAATAAATATAATGATATAAAATTTCTGTTTAATTAAATCATTTATTAAAATCATGATTTTATATATTATCATTAATATATTTCTTAAAATACATGAAATAATATAATATATTATGTGTCGAACGAATGTCAAAATTGTTCAAAAATGGCATGGATTAGAAGATAAGGAAGATAATTTTAATATATCCAGATAATAAAAAAATTATAGGATTATATATCTCTTTAAACATTATATTTTACTTTAACCCCATGGTTAAATATTTTTATCCTTAACCACTGAAATGACTTTTTGGATATTAAAGGGTGATAATTTCTCATATAAAAAATGTATAATTAATAGAAAATGGTTGAAATTTTAAAACATATATAATCAATATTTTAAATTGTATTTACTTTTATAAATTTTAAATAATTTATGAAATTATCATTAGCATTAAACACTACTAATGACAATTTAATAACTATTCACATAATTTGACTTTGAAAACAACATAAAAATGTGGAATTTGAATATAAACCTTAAAAATATATCTAATATGTTATATTCATCTTCAAAATAAATATTAAAAATTAAAATTACATATAAGATGTTACTTTTAGTGTTTTTAAAATAATTTAATTTTTTTTTATTTCTTGTATAAGGAATGTGTCAGCATTGCAGAACAATTTAATGTAATTATTTCAACAAAAAAATTAAAAATAAATTACAATGAAAAAAATATTCATTCATATTTAATATAAACATTTATAACTAAGATGATTTCATTTTTATCCCAGTCCTAAAATATTTTAGATATTAAAAGTGACGAAGTTACATTTTTTACATTATCTTTTACTTTAACATTATAGAGGTGAAATTAAATTTGAATAAAAAACGTCATATTATTGAATTTTGGACATTAATGGAACCAATAGACTCATAAAACTAAATTTAGTAAGGATATCCAATGAATTTAAATTCATATCAGAAAAATTTTAACCATAAATAAACCATTTCTCTATTACAATGGTGATATAAATTTAATGTGGTTACTATTCATAATGAAATAAAATTTAAATGGAACCATTTACAAAATTTTGTTCTCATAATTCCAAATATGAATTTTTTTTTCTTGATTAAAATTTTATATGTGGAATAAATTAATTTAACATGAAAAGAAAAAATAAAATGTAAAAAATTATTCAATAAAATTCCATTTATTGTTTAAAAATTCAATTCTTCAAAATTCAACCATAAATTGATTCTAATGAACATGAATAGTTTATTCTCAATAATATAGAACATATATTAGAATTAAATTAATTTAAAATAAAATTTCACATTTTAAATTCTTGAAACAAAATTTCAAATTTCAATAAAAATTAGTATTTTCACTATTCACTATAAAATTAATACTTTTATAAAAATCCAAAAAAATGATCTAATTTAATTTTGATATATGGATTATAAAAATGGTATTTTTTATCTAATATAATTTTTAAATGAACAATAATTATATTATAATATTAACTCACAAAAAAATAAAAACTGTTTTTTAATATAAAATAATTTGAAGATTACTAAAAATTTAGTTATTATTTCATAAAAATTTATAAATAAATTTTTACTATTATGAAATTTATATATAATTAATAATTTTTTTAATTATATTAATAACTACCAATTCAGCATATATGTTATAATGATCATAAAGTATGAATATTTCATTGTTCATTAAATATATGTGCTACATGTTGTATATGATACCTAACATAGTGTTCTTTTAAAATATTGGGTTGCTACATTTAGTAATTAAAAATGTATTTTTCAAATTAATGTTTATATTGAGAAAATTACTTTCATAAAATCTATATGTTTTTTAAAATCAACTCATTGAAAACTTGTTAATTTTTTTTTGTATTTTTCTAAAATAGTTGACTTTTTGTTAAGTGATGTAATAAATTAAAATGCGGGTGTCATTATTCTATACTAAATAAACAATTATTTGACTAATAGATTATGTAATAACCCATTATTTCTGACTCGAGTTCCCCATTTACTATATATAGTCATAATAATTAATAATATTGGCAGTATTGATCCAAAATGAAAATCTAATGTTTATAATATTCAAAAATGCCCGTTCTCTCCTCCCATTATAAATCCCACCTCCTGACAACCCCTTGTCTTAACACCATCCAATCCATATATATTACCAAATATCATCCAAATACTCAATCCAATCCTCTCGCAGATGTCCATGTGATTTTGGTCTTTCCAAAAGAAAATTTCCTAGAGCCTTGATGAGTTTATCTAGGAGATGACATTCAAGAGGTTATATCTCAAAATACATATTTTAAATTTTTTATTCTCTTTTTTTCTCTTTATCACTATTATTTATCCTTGAATAATAAATATAGTATTAACTATATATTAGATTTTTATAAATATTATTTTCTTAGTCCATGAACATCCTTATTTTAATGATGTAAAATAATGTTTATTATGTTTCAAAAAAGTTTAATGTTTTATGTATAATAATTTTCTGAGCAAAATAATCCAACTTTTACATGTTTGGTATCTATCCTTTCATGATATAACTAGTTAAACTTAGACATTTTGAGTTTAAATCTTTTACCATTAGGATTTATTTTAACACCCAATGAATTTATAAAATATTTTTCATCCATTGAATTTTAACATCATTGATAAATTTTTCTACAAACAACACGAAATATTAATGAAACACTCCATACTATTAAAATATTATAGTTTAATATGATAATTATCCCCCAGCCCTTGGAATGGTGAGTATATATAGTATTGAATATCTTATGAAAACATATTGTTTACACATGTATATAAAATTAATTATTTTCTAACTAATTAATTAGAAATTAAAATATAAACCATTTTAATATAAAGGAAAACTATTTTTGGAAAAATATTTTTCTACACGAAAATGCATTTTACCACAATAAATTAAAAAAATTCATTTTTTAATTATTTTAATTAAATTTATATTTTATATATTCAACAAAATTTCTTATATTAACCTTTTTTACTTTTCTATATATAGATAAGAATAATTCTAGTTTTATGCTTAAAAACTATATTTTTCAAAAAATAAGTTTTTTCTTATTTTGTAGAAATATTTTAAAAGATTAATTTTTTTTAAAAAAGGTATTTGAAAAAGTGCACTTACTTTTGTAAATAATCATGTAAAAGTTATCTTAGGGTGATTTTTGAAATTTTTATTAAATGATTAAATTCTTAGTAAATATTGATGAATTTTTTATTTTATTAAGAATTGACGTTTCATTTAATGAATTTAAAAAACATCCAGATTTATTTTTGACAGTTTAAAAAGATTAATAGGTTAAATTATAAATTTTTAATAAAATTTGCTTTATTGGAATCAGTTTTTTATTTTATTTTGATATAAATACTTTTAAAACTTTTGATTATTTTCTCTTTGGAAAAATATTTTTCATCATGCCTATAAGAGTATTATTAATTTTTAATTTTCCCCTTATATGAATGGAAATTGAAAAAATGGATTCCATATTTGGTATTAGAATAATTAATATTATATTATACGATGATATTAATTTTTTACCATAATTAATAGTAAAACATTCAAAAATATTTATTGTGGTTAAAGTTAAAAATGACTAGAAGATGGTTTATCTAAAACGATAATGGTTGTAATGACCTAGAAACAGGTCTAACATGAATTATAGGGAAATAATTAGACCATATCACATATAGGGATCAATAATGAACCAGTTTGGATTATTTTTACAAGTGAAAGACATGAGTACATCTTTTCCTCTTCAAAAATTACAAGTGTGCCACCCACCTACCTTTTACAAGGACAACAACTATCGCCACCTCTTCACATCTTCAAAAAACTTTTTTGAAGTAAATAACATAAAATATATCTTCTTTAATTTTATACAGATGACCATTATCCCTTTTTGTATAAATCCATTAAAATAATTCTTTTAGTGATTGCATAAAATATATTTGCTTTACTTTTACAAATGATTCTAAAATTAGTTTTTTAATGAAAACCTACTCTATTTATCTATTCGGTCGAAAACAATTTCTATTCAGTATCCATGTTTTCTAAAAAAATTCCAAAAAATATTTTAACAATATACAATGGATTAATAAAGTAAATTTTTACCCATTATATCATTTTTCATAATTATTATAAATTGAATCTTCATGTCATTATCTAAATAATGAATGTTTCGGTTTTAATGAAAATCTAAATGGAATTATTGTTTTATGCTGCACAATAGGAAAAATATTTTCAAACATCACGATCATCCGACTCAGGGATTAATTTATTCCTATATAAGTTTCAAATATTATTTTCAATTAAAATTATTTTGAAAATGAGGAATAATGTGTGTTTTGACAGTTTATTTTGAAATTGGAAATAATATTTCCTCAATAAATGTTTTAAAAGATATTTATTACTTTTTTATATGATTCCAATGTTATTTTCAATAACAAATATTTACACTTTAAAAAAATAATTTTCATACATTAAATGATATTTTAATCAAGGAATCTTTTAAATGTTCTTTAATTCCTTCAATTATATTTTTGAAGGTTATATGAAAAGAAAAGTATTTTGAAAATGCTTTATATTTGAAATGGTATTTTTCAAATTCGAGATTCTATTTCTATAAAGAAATGTTTTAATTGATCTTTCAAAATAATTTTCCTTGTAAGATGAAATACATTGATGTTAACAACTCATTATTGGGGGTTTTATCCAAGGATACCCTTCATATTATTTTATTGAATGGTTTTTGTTTTTGTTGATATGGTTTCTATTAAACCTGTTTCTTCATGGTGTTTTAGGATATATTAAAATTTTCAAGAAACCAATTTATTTTCATGGGTTTTAATATGATTAATGTTTCATGAAGGAAATTAATTTTATGGGTTTTTATATGATTAATTTTTTTGATCTTGGAACATATAAATGTACGAATTATGTGATGTATGGGACCCATATCCCACTCTAATTTATTAGGTAATTATTAATGTTATACGAGATCAACAACTACATGGGAGGTAATTACAAGAATGAAAGAGGGCACATGACATGTTATCCTATGCTCGAAATAGGGTAAATGGGATGTTATCTGAATCCCAAAGTTGGTACATGGGTGGTTACCCATAGTCCAACATATTATGAATGTCTTAGTGGGTATCCATGAATGAAGGTTTTCTATAATTATATATATTATATAATTCCTTTTCACGTGCTAATGTTATGCTCTAATGAACATGTTATTTAGTTTCCAAATGATTTATTTTTTATGAACTTCCAATTTTATTCCATAAATCATTTCTATGATGGTTCTTTTTTTTTGTATGGTTTTCATATGTCATGTTGATGTTCTAAGATGCTTATAATCACATTATGTTTACAAATTTTCATTTATTACCCATACCGAGCATCTGATATCACCCTTTCTTATGTTTATTTTCCCCAATATATGATGATATTTATTATGTTTGAAACATATAATAAGGTTGACAGGTATAAGGAACAATTATAGAGTTGATATAGAACTCTAATGACCTAGTTTTTCATGTTTCCATGTTTCAAAATGCACCATACCATAATGATCATCAGGAACATGTTTGTGTTTTGTAATTAATAATCATATAAATAGATTTAATATATTTGTATGAAATAACCAAATTAATATAGTAGGAAATAATGTATATGTTTATTTTACCATTATAAACTAGGATGGTAAAAAATTAGTGAGATTCTAGATGATATATCTATGTATAAGTATAAGAATACTCCAAAGAATAGGTAAGTGTCTTGTAGATTTAGAAAATAGCTGAGTAAGTGGTTTCCAAGAACAAACATCTTTTTTGGATAATAAATGTACATGTAGATATATAACAGTTGTACCTTATGGTAATAAATATTAAAAGGGTGCATTGAACTAGACTCAATCATCACCTAGTGCCTAACATCGGGCCCTCCTGCACACCAAGTCTGACACTCGATACAGATACTCATTGAAAATTCCGAAACATATTACCAACCATCATGATGTGATTCAATAATTACCACAAAGGAACTAGGTTAATCTAATGTTTTAATATATCTAAAAGTAGGTTCCATGATTTATACATTCTATAAGTAATGTTTTCCTTATTATATGGTTTCCCACTATGATTATTGTTTCAGACACTATGATTTTTTATTTTAGTCAATAGAGGGAACTTAAAAGTAATGGGTTAACATTGTATGTGAAAGACAATGTGTTGATGTGAAACAAAATAGGTTGATAAATAGTGTAAATGATATTTTTATCATTCCTAACTACATATCATGATATATAATTAACAACACACACCTTCATAAACTCTCAGACTCCCCAAATAAGAGAATGATAGATCCCCCCAAGAGCTAGGGTGGTGGAGACCCTGGAAGAATGAACATTTAGTATCCTATATAATGAGAAAGGTGTAAGAATAACCCATGTTTCTGTCTTAGAGGACTAAGATGATGTTTTAATGTGGAAATGAATGACACAAATGAATTAATTTTCAAGGAAAATGAAAATTCATTCAATGTAATGGATGGAAATAATGTCTCCCTTAAGTAATCATCAATTTTTGAATTTTATAAATGTGAAATGTGTTTGAATTATATAAATCAATGTGGTAGGGGAATTCTCAAGAAGTGGGTCAAAAAGGTGGTGTAATTAATGTTTGTGTTGTTAGTTCTCAAGATACTATGAATGAATTATGAATGTTATGGGTTGTTCTAAGTATATTATTTATCTAAAATTTATGAAGAATGACTAAATTGAGGTGGATGAATATTAATACCAGATTCATATTTTATATTGTAGTAAATATGTACTAAATAATAAGATTATTAATCCTGGTTTATAGCCAAATAATAAAATTCAATGATTGAGGTGATTATTCTTAGGAAAAAAAGAATTATATTACATGAGTTATGAAATTTATATAAGGATTTTTTCAATGTATATTCTCATTAATAATATTAAAGAGTATGATGAATGGTACTGATGGAATAGAAAATTGATACAACATAATGGTGATATTTTATGGAAAATAATTCATTAAGGTATGATAACCCTTAATATGTTATTATTGTTTAGATAATGCTTTTCAATTTTAATAAAGGGATGAATGGTTGGGATAATAAAAATTAGATAGTATAGATGACCTTGGTACTAATTAATGATATTTTGACAATGTGGTTTATGTTATCATTGATAGAGATTAAAAAATTATTGACTTTATGGAATAAATTCAAATATTGATGTTTTCATTCATTAAGGAGGGTCCATGCCTGTTTTTATTATTGTATTATGGTAATTGTGGTAATTATGGTAATAACTATGTTTTATAAGAATATATGACCATGGTATTTTCATATTTTTTTTATGTGAAAATAAGAGATAAATTATGATATTTGGGAGATTAATGTTATGTTTTTATTGGTAATTTTAGGCATATTTTTTATAAAATTTTAATTTCATATGTTTTGTTACGTTAACCAGTTATGAAATGGTTTATTCTAAACATTGGATGATATTCTAGAGATTGTTATATTATTTCACCACATAAATATTTATTCATACAGGATAACATGTGATAAAAATTACTTTATTGATAATAACTACTAATATAATGAATAAATTATCATTCTTTTATGGATCTTATGATACACTACTATAGCTATATTAGAATTATTCATTTTTTATTTTCTAGAGTAAAAGTTAAAGTGGAAATTGATCAAATCACAAAAAAGGATAATATTGTTATTTTGAAATAGAATGAATTCATGTAAGTATATATTCTCATAAAAATTAATCAACATTGGGGGATACTATCTAAAAATAAAAAAATTTATATTTACCTTCATTTCAGATAATTAATAGTCTTTCAACTCATCGTAGATTTGTGGTTTTTCTATCTTAAACATTCTCATGACTATTCACTTTCATTTGATCAATAATGTATTGAAATTATTTTTATTATATGTAAGAATCATTAAATTCCATGAATATATTCCTTTTCATAATCCTACTTCTATTTAAATGTTGATGGCCCTCATATCTCTATCTCGATTTCTTTTCAAGAGGCAGCTTTATCAATAATTTTTTGCTGTCGGTTTCCCATAAAGGAACTTTGAAATGTCAAACCCTTGACTATAGATATCATCATTAAATTGAGAGGATATTTTTTAAGGTGGTTATTATGTAACACCTCAATATTTTATGTAATATATTTTTTTAAAATAATTTTAATTTCCTCGAGGGATTGGCATCACGCAACACAGAGTATTAATGAAATAAAACATACAATTAAAATATTATCATTTGATCTGATATTTTTATCATATCCCTTGAAAAGGATGGTATGATTAGGATTATAATAAAATAAAAATATATGGTTTAAAATGCATATAATATTAATTATTTGGATAATAATTAATTTGAAATGAAAAAGTAAAATTTGAAAGGAATGGAAATATTTTTATGAAAACTATTTTTATATACTAATTATTTTTATCCAAATTTATTAACTAATATACGTTTGGTTAATGATTTTAATGATACTTATATATTATATAGTCAATTACGTTTTTAACATTAATCTTATGTGTTTTCTAAGAAAAAAATAGAATAATTCCAATTTTACGCATAAAGAATGCATTTTTCATAAAAGGATTTTTAAAACATTTTGTGCACATATTTTAAAATTAATTTATGCCAAGTTCTAAAAAATGATATTAAAATAATGATTTTAATTTTTTTATTAATATTATAAAATTTAAAATGTTGTGGTTTTTTTATTCTTTTATAAATTGATAAAATATTCAGTGAATCGTGAAAAGTAATGGTTTTTATAAAGAATTGTCTTTTCAATAATGAATTTAAAATAATTATAATTATTATAAGATGGTTTTAAAAGATAAAATAGTTTAATTATATATTTATTAATATAATTTTTTTCATTTTAATTATTTTATATTAAATTTTTATACAAAAATTGTTTAATTTTTTGAGGGATTTCTTTTAAGAAAAAGCATTTATATCGCATATACGGGTTTAATTTTAAATTAAAATATTGTACTTATATTAATATAATTTGGAAAAATGGATTAAATATTTTAAATAAGAAGAATTATTATTATATAATCGGGCTAAATTCATTTTTTAAAATAATTAATAGTAAAAATATTAAAAATGAAATACCATAATTAAGGTTAAAACTAATTTTATAGGGTCTAAACTAAAAATATATAGGGTAAAATAACATAGAAACTTTCAAGTACCAATTTTATAGAAATATTTAAGACTTGTCAACTATAATGTTCTATAAAGATCCATTATGGAGAACTATTTCATGAGAAAAATGTTGGTAAACCTTTTCCTTTTGAAAAACTACAAGTGTGCCACCCACCATAGTTATAAAAGGCCACAATACATATTCCACTCTTCACAAATAAAGAACCATTTGGAATAACCAATCAATTCTAAATAACTTCCTAACACCCCACCCCATGTAATATATACCTTATTTTAATCATAAATCCATCCTAAAAATCCGTATGGTTCTTAACTAATGAGGTTATCTAAAAAAGAGGTATTGTTCTTAATTGAGAATATTTATTTTATTACTTATTCAACATCCTAAAAATATTTATAACTTATTATGATTTAATAAAACCATTGTATTTTATATAATTTTATGATATTATTTTCTTTTTATATCCTAAATCATATCATCTACCATAAAATGGGAAATAAAATCATCATTCATGTGTATGGAGGACTACCGCCTCTCAAATCAATGAAAATGGTTTTACGATACAATCTCATAATTTATTAGGATTGTTTATGTTTATTATTTTTATGATATTATATTATTACCTATTTTAATATAATCTAATTAATGTTTTAATCCTTTTTTATCTCTTGAGAATATAGTTTTTACCTTCAATTTCATGTATTTATGTACCCAAGATTCGCAAAGAATATTTTAAAGAACACCTAATTTATTCTCTATTTGGTCGAAAACTCCTTTTCTTCCACATCCATGTTTTATAAAAATGTATTATAATTAATTTAAATTTTCCAAAGGATTTATTCAGAACATTTTTACCTATTTATGGGTTTTAATATGATTTTAAAAGGAATATTCATGTAGTTTTCCAAACATATCCTATTTGGATTTTACTGAAAATGTGAAATAAATATTTGTTTTAAAGAGTACTGCATGAATAGTATTTTACACCCCCATGTCCACTCTTTTCTTTAAATAATCTTCTATATTTTTTAATGTTCATTTTCAAATAATGTTTTATGGAATTTATTTATGATTTTTTAGTTTAGATTAGTGATTTTTAATATAGGAAAAATATTTTCCTCAAGAAATGTTTTCAATGATCTTTAAGCCATCATTTATATGTTTCCATATTTATTTTCATTGAAAAAGATTTTGAAAAGGTTTTATGTTTTCAAAATAGTTTTTCAAAGAGAATAGGATATTTTCTTCAAGAAATTATTTAAATGATATTTATTGATTGCTTTATATGATTTTCAAGAATATATTAAATAAAAATGTTTTGGAAATTTTTTTTGGTTTTATAATGTTTTTTTCAAAGTTAAAAATATATTTTCCTTTATAAATATTCACAATGAACTTTCAAAACCATTTTCCAAATAAGATAAAATCCTTTAATGTTACCTATGATTCACAAGGGATAATATATAAGTATACCATTATTATTCATTCACTAAATTGTTTATGTTTGTGATTACAAGGTATTTATGGAACAACATTCTTTATCATGGGTTATGCTAATTTAAAATGCTCATGGAAACCATTTCTTATCATGGGGTCTAATTGGATGAATTTTTTATAAAAAATATTTCAATTCGTGTGACCTATTATAAGTATTTTTTTAATCTTAAGGAAACAATATGTATGCATTATGTGTTTCATAAGACCTATATCTTTCTTTAATGAATTGGGTAATTATTAATTTTATTATAGAAAAAAGGGTACTTGTGAGGTTATCCCATGAATGAAAGGCAGTAAACAAGAGTTATCCCATGTTTAAAATAGGGTATCTGAGAGATTATCCTAGGCATAATGTAGGTAGTCATATGGTAATACCAAGACTAACATGTTATGAATGTCATTGTGGGTATACATGAAATATATTTTTCAATTATTATGTGTATTCCAAAATTCTATGCATTTTTTCAATTTTATGATTTTATGACTCATGTTATTTTATTTATTTATGATTTATATCTTATGAACTATCAATATTTATGTCAAGAATCATGTTTATGACTGACCATTATCCTTTTATTATATAATAAGAGTAGGGGTCATATCATGGGGTACGAATGTGGTGAAAACCAAAATCATCCCCTTAACAATCATCTTATAATCATTCAAAAAAGTACTAGTGAAAAAGTAAATAATAATAGGATCATTTTAATCCCCCTTTCTTTCTAATATATCATCTAAAAATTTACCTTTACTCCATGTATGTTTCACCTCAGTACCTTGATTGATTAACACTATGCTATTCTGAATTTAGAATGCCAAGTCCTGCAAAATGTTTATCCTACATCAGAAGAGGCTTAACAACACCGTAGAGTTTTATTCCACTTTTGAAATATAAATATTAAAAATTCTACACATCTTTAAACCACTTAACTAGGCCCTCACTTCATCTTCCAAAGAGTTACATGGACCATAAAAATAACTAAAACCAAATATGACTTATGATCTTCCATTTGTCACTATCCCAATGCGTCTCAGGTCACCTTAAGTATGTGATTTTTGATATATAAGGTATTTTTTTCATATGTTATGATCATTTTATCATACCCTTATTAAAACATTATGTTTTCATTTTTTCTTTGTGTACCATTAGAGATTGTCTAAGGTCACCATATCCTATAATTATTTTCCCAATTTTATGATGATATGTATTTCATATGAAATGACTATGAAGGGTTATAGTTATGTGTAATTAACATGAAGCTGATGTATAACTCTTGTAAAATAGTTTTTATGTTTTCATTATTCTAAAGGAAATATACCTTTAGGATCCCTAGGAATAATTTTGTGTAATGAAATGAATATTCATATAAAAATAAGAAGTATCTATGTATGAAAATATAGGATTTCTATAGTTTGTATCAATAGATTAATTTAGTTATCCTTTGGAATATATGATATGAAAACATTAGTGAGATCCATAGTGATATCTCAATGTATATTTTTATGGGTAATAAAATGTGAATAAATGTATTGTACAATTTTGATGAAGTATATAGTATACGGTTTCCAATTAATCATATTTATATCTCTATAGTGTCAGTTGATGTGTCTCTTATATAGCTTTACCTAGGGATATTAACTCTGAAAATGGAACATTGAGCTAGAATAAATCATCACTGAGTGTATAAAAATTGTCCATTCCACACACCTGGTTTGAAACTCACAAGGGACAAGATTGGTAATTCACAAACACTTTAAAATCTCTCAATAGTGATTTGAATAATGACCATGAATGAACTAGGTTAAACCTATGGTGTCAAAGATTGAAAATGTTTTTCTATTATTTTTTAACCCTTTATGTGATTTTTCATGATTATGTGGTTTTACATTATGATTATTGTTGCTCAAAAAATTCTTTTATTTTTTAGTAATTGAGGGGAATTATAAAGAACTAGGATCAAATTGAATGTGATAGAAATTGTGTTAATGAGAATACAAATATGATGGTAACTAGATTTAAAGATATTTTGATTTTCTCGAATCAGTTATAATGATATATGATTAAAAACATTTACCTACACTAAATATTGGACTCACCAAAAAAGAGATTGAAAGATATTTCTAAGATCTCAGGTGGTGCAAGCCATGTAGAATAAAATATTCAGTTGACTATACTTCAGTAATGTGGAAAGAAGCGCCTAAGTGAATGTATCTGAGGAATGGGAAGATGTTTAATGTGGGGAGATGAATGATATAAAAAATGTAATTTCCAATATAAAATGAGATTTTTAGTTAGATCAATGGATTAGAAAAATGTATTCCCTAAGGAATCGTCAATGTTTGAATGTTATAAATGTGGAAAGTATATGAATTATATAATTTTATGTCCCTATGGAAAATATCAAGAATAGGGTCGGCGAAGTGGTACAAATAATGGTTTTTTTGTTGATGATAATGAGACTACAAATGTTATATGAATGGTTTGTACTATTCTAATAGTATTATATATAATAAAAATTGTATTGATATTTTAATTAAGGTTTACACATATTAATAGAAGAATAATATTTCACATTATAGAAATATGATATTAATGGATTTGATTATGAATCCCAATTAATGGTTAAAGAATAATGTGAAATTATTAAAGTGATTATGTTTTTTAATAAATAATTAATTTTTATGAATAATGAAATATATATGTGGATTAATCAGTAGATATTTTGAATTTTATATGTGAATGAATATATTTAATGGAACTTATGGCCTTGGAATGTGATTCAATCGAAATATGATATTTTATAAAAAAATGATTAAGGTAAGATAACCCTTAATATATTCCTCATGTTGAGATAATGGTTTTTAGTTTAGACTAATAGATGACTAGTATAAATAAATTAAATTAGATCGTATTCATAACCATGGAACTGAGAATTGATTTATTATTAATGTGTTTTATGTTATATTTGATCAATTTTAAGTAGTTATTCCATTTATGGAATATATTCATTAATTAGTTGTTTTATTCATGGAATGAGGAAGCATAGATGTTTTCATTATGATTTTATTGTAATTATTGTTATTACTATGTTTTAGGATAATATTTGACCAATTTATTGACATAAAATATCCTAAAAATTATTATTTTGATAATAACTCAAGATATACAGAATGAATTATCAGTCTTCTATGGATCTTTTGTCCCACTGGTGCATCTAGAATTATTTTTGTTTTCATTTCCTACTGTGAGAAAGGATGTGTAAATTGATCAAAGAACAACCAAAGGATGGTATTCATATTATGGAATGGAATGAAATCATGTAATAGTATCATAACAATGATATTTATCAATTTTACTGATAAAAATATTGAAATAAAAAATTTTATACATTTACCTTCAATTTTTATGAATGAATGGTCCTCTAACTCATCATAGATTTTTGGTTTTGTGGTCTTTAACATTCTCATAATCATTCAATTTCATGTGATCAATGATCTATGAAAATTATTTTTATTCTATGTTTATATATAAAATTCCCATTAATTTTCATAATTTGGAATCCTAGTATTGTGTCATTCTAGATGATCATTTTAATTCTCATTCATTTTATTTTTAATATGAATATTTATCAACCATTTTATGATATGGGTATTCCTTAATTGGGGTTTCAAATTTCGAACCCTTGAATACCAAGAGTAATTTTAAACTGGGAGGGAATTTATTAAGGCGACTGAATGTGAAAAACATTGATTTTGAGAAATTTTTTTATTTTTTATATAATTTTTATTTCATTGATACCTAGTGCTATGTGCAACTGAGAGTTGTAATGAAACATGAAATACTATTATAATATTTTTATTTTTATCAAAGTAATCTCTTTATTATGTGAAATGATGGTATAAGTATGATTAACTAAATTATCAAAATATATTATTTAATATTTATATTAAATTAAATCATTGTTGATCAATTAATTGGAAAAGAATATAAGAACCATTTAAAAATAAAAGAAATATTTTTCCAAAAAGAAATTTTTATGCCAAAAACTAGTTTTTCCACTGTATAATAAAAATACAACTTTTGGTGAACGCTTTCAACTAAATGTATATATTATATATTCAATAAATATTTTAACATTCATCTTATATATTTTATATGGAATATATAATCATACATCAAAATTTACACCTAAAATATTTATTTTTCTAAAAAACAATTCACATATATCTCACATAATTAATGATTTTTCTAGTAATATAGAATATATCATAACAATGATATTTATCAATTTTACTGATAAAAATATTGAAATAAAAATTTTATACATTTACCTTCAATTTTGATGAATGAATGGTCCTCTAACTCATCATAGATTTTTGGTTTTGTGGTCTTTAACATTCTCATAATCATTCACTTTCATGTGATCAATGATCTATGAAAATTATTTTTATTCTATGTTTATATATATAATTCCCATTAATTTTCATAATTTGGAATCCTAGTATTGTTTCATTCTAGATGATCATAGTAATTCTCATTCCTTTTATTTTTAATATGAATATTTATCAACCATTTTATGATATGGGTTTTCCTTAATGGGGGTTTCAAATTTCAAACCCTTGAATACCAAGAGTAATTTTAAACTGGGAGGGAATTTATTAAGGTGACTAAATGTGACAAACATTTATTTTAAGAAATTTTTTTATTTTTAATATAATTTTAATTTCAATGATACATAGTGCTATGTGTAACTGAGAGTTGTAATGAAACATGAAATACTATTATAATATTTTTATTTTTATCAAAGTAATCTCTTTATTATGTGAAATGATGGTATGAGTATGATTAACTAAATTATCAAAATATATGATTTAAAATTTATATTAAATTAAATCATTGTTGATCAATTAATTGGAAAAGAATATAAGAACCATTTAAAAATAAAAGAAATATTTTTCCAAAAATAAATTTTTATGCCAAAAACTAGTTTTTCCACTGTATAATAAAAATACAACTTTTGGTGAATGCTTTAATTAAATGTATATATTTTATATTCAATAAATATTTTAACATTCATCTTATATATTTTATATGGAAGATATAATCATATATCCAAATTTACGCCTAAAATATTTATTTTTCTAAAAAACAATTCACATATATCTCACATAATTAATGATTTTTCTAGTAATATAGAATATATTTGAAAAAGTGTACATAATTTTTAAAATAATTATTTCAATGTTTCTTTTGAGATTTTTTTGGATAATTTTTTGTAAATAATAAATTTTCAATGAATAGAAAAAATACTCGTTTTCATTAAGAATATTATTTTTGTTTAAAGATTTTAAAAACAGAAAACAAATTGTTTTAAAAAGTTTAATTGAATAAACCATATATTTTTAACCAAATTTTATTTATTTTAATCAATTTCATACTAAATATTTACATGATAATGTGTTAATCTTTGTAATGATTTTCTCTTTAGAAAACGTTTTTTTCATCTATTGATTTAATTTTCAATTATTTTTATCCACCTAAGTGAATTGAATTTGTTAAAATTGATTACATATATGGAATCATCATAATTAATACTATATAATTCTTTAAACATAATTTTTTACTATAATGAATAATAATAACAATAAAAATTTATTATCATTGTTATTGTTAAAACTGTTTTATCTAAGGTTCAATAAAGAAAATAATTGTTAAAATGGCCGAGAATGTATTCCAAAACCTATCTTATATAAAAATATAGAACATTTAACCAATATTGTTGTTTAAATACTCATTTTTGTTCCATTTGGCATGTGAAAAATATGGATACGCCTTTTCCTTTTAAAAAATTACATGTTTGGCACCAACCTCATTAATAAAAGACCACCCACTCTCCTCTCATATTAACACCATTAATTCTATTTTTCAAAGAATAAAATAAAAATATATATTAATTAATTCCCTAAAAAAAACCTAGATCCGTCATTTTTTATCATAAATTCAACCCACAAAGTCTATTGGTGCTTATCTAAAGAGGTTGTTCGAAGAAGTGGTATCACGTTTGACTAAGAATCATTATATTATTTCTTCTTACATATCCTTCAAATAATTTTCAATTATGACTATATGATAAAAAAATCTAAAAGATATTGATTTTTTATTATTTTCAGTTAATAACTTTAATCTATATCCTCTTTAATTAAATGGGATATAAAATAATCATTCGTGTTTATGGCATACAATTTCCATGCGAACCATTATTATTTGTTTTTTGTCCCCACCACTCACTCATAGATATAATGACTTATTTATTTTTTATATATGATATTAATTTTATTATTATACCATTTTAATAATAATAACATATCTATATACTTACCTCACAACATGTTGGAACATGATAATGTCACTCATTTGTACGATTGACTATTGTGTCACGAACCAGTGCAATGTGTTTTTTCATTTATGTGTTATGTGGATGGTAATAATGATATATTAAATTAATATATATGATATTTTAACATAATTATACTTTTATAATTATTATATTAGATATAATTTATTACTTTCTATTATTTATTGGATATGATATTTTCATTCCTGTGTATGGTGGTCTACCGCCTTACGAAGCGATGTGATTAGTTTTTCAATAATGCTTTTCCTGGAAGGTAATTAAGAAAAATTTAATGTAAATTTATGATATGTATTCCATAAAATTTATTATTTATACTTAATATTATTTTTCCTTTCTTTCAATTCATCAACAGAAAAAATAAAAATAATGTTTATGCATATATATGACCTATCGACTCAATGAACAATGTATTTCATTATCTATCTCTAACATTTAAGGATTGAAATTAATAAAAAAGTATATATATATATATATAAAGAATATATATTATATTCATATCATGTTTAAATTTTTTGATATTATGGAATAAAAAATAATGTATGATGGAAAAAAATTAAAACATACCTGAAAAACAAAGTAATTATTGTCCAAAATGTGATTTTAACATAGAATTGTAAACCAATGAATAATAAAATTTCATAAGTAAATAATACATATTTAGATAAATATATCCATGGTTTTGTATTATATTTATATTAACCTTATATTTTTTACAATGGATGATCAAATAGGTATGATGGATTTTGAGACTATAGGTATAGGATTTTGTCTCAATTTCTCTTAGTTGGGTCATATATTATATTATACACCTATAATCTTTTATGAGGTGTATATACAAGAAAATTTACATGAAATATAATGATTTTAGTAAATAAAATTATATTTTATGTTTAATTTATTTCTATTCCTTCATGGGGACTATGATTCATAGTTAGAAAACTAGTAAGGGTTTTATAATACCATATCATTGTTTATCAGGATTATTTAGTTTTATGATTCCTAAGATAAAAAATTATAATATATCTCTCATTAATGTCATGAATTATATTATACTCTGTTAATTTATTTATAATACATGGTTTACCTTAATTTAACTCTCTTTATATGCTCATTATTCTGATTTTTTAAAGAAAATAGACAATATTTCTCTATTCGGTCGAAAACAATTTTTCATTGATATCCATGTTTTCTAAAAATATTATAATTTTTTATAAAATTATATATAGGATTCATTAAATATATTTTCAATCAAGTTTTAATTTTATTTTTTTAAGGAATATTTATGACAATTTATAGTCAATTCATTTTTTTCTTCTACCAAACGTGTGAATGGAATCTATGTTATTAAGTGTAAAATTTTCTAGTATTTCCCACTACCATGACTACTCATAATTTTAAGGATTCCTATATAAATATGAATTGTTGTTTTGAATGAAATTTATTTTGAAAATATTTTATGATATTTATTTTAAAATTTAATGTCTATTTTCATCAAGAAATTATTTAAATGACTTTTAGTGATTCATTTTTATGTCTCCAATGTTATTTTCAAAGAAAAAGAATTTTGAGAATATGTTATATTTTAAATATTTTACTGAAAATTGGAATGAATATTTTCATAGATTTTTTTAAATGACATTTAATGCTTCATTATATGTTTTAGAGTTTATATTAAATGAAAATTATTTTAAAATTATTAATTTTTTGGAATATATTTTTCAATGCGGATGGGTTATTTTCCAAAATAAATGGTTGAAGTGATATTTCAAAATCATTTTCCATATATGATGAAATCATTTGATTTTACCTATTTTATACTAGTGATATAACGAAAGGAAATCATTATAATTATTTTATGAATTGTATATGTTTATGATGAAAATATGTAGAAGAAACTTATTTCTTTACCATTGGTTATTTTATGATGAAATTTTCATGAAACCCATTAATTTTCATGGGTTATAAAATAATGAATGTTTTCTAAAAACCATTTTATTTCAAGGGTTCAGAAACAATAAATATTTTATGATATTTGATAACACAAATTTATATATTATATGATAGGAGGCACCTATATCTATCATAAATTAATTGGGTAATGATTAATGGTACACAATTTTAAATCATACATGAGAGTTTGTTGCAATCCCAAAAGTTGATACAAAATAGGTTATCCCATTCTCAAAAGTGGGTACATGAGAGGTTATTCAAATCCCAAAGAAAGTATATATGTGGTTATTCCAATTAAAACTTTCAATTAATTTCTTGGAGGGAAAAAATTAAATATGGTTTTCTATTATTATGTGCATTCAACAGTTCTATGTATTATGCCAATGTAATTATCTCAGGAATAATGTTCTTTGATTTTCTTATGATTATGGTATTATGACATGTCAATACTTATGTCATGGATCATGTTTAGGATATTTAATATGTCAGGGATGGGCTTCATATGTTATTGTTAGGTAATCATACCCTTATTACCGTGTTAGGTTTATTTATTTCCCTTTTTACCCATACAGATCATCTGATGTCACCCTTTATTATATTTTTTTCACCAAGTTTTTATGATAGGTATTGTTTGTAATATGTCTAAGTGGGTGTTAGTTATAAGAAACCAAAATGGAGATTATTTATAACTCTTATGAACTAGTTTTTTATTTTTCCATGTTTCCAAAGGAATTATACCATTATGATCTTTAGGCATGTGTTTTTATAATGTAGTGAATATTCATCTAAAGAGATGTAAAATCAAAGTATAAAAAGTAAGGGTTTCTATATATACAACCATATTATGCTACTGTTTTGCATATCTTCCACTATCACTAGATAATAATCTACTAGATAATCCACAATTGAGTGTGATATCGTGAAATATAACTATTGACAAGTGTTTCTTCCACCATGCTCAACTATCATCATACTCTCCTATATCTAGAAGAGATACCTTATGTTATTTTCAACCACAACTCTTCAAATTTTATTTCAAATTTAGTTACACCAATTTATTGATTAATCTATTCAATTAATGTCATAGAAATATTTATTTAAGAATTATTATTATTAAATAACTCCAAAAAAGTTTTAAGGACATGTTAGAGTTTCTAGATCAAACTATAAGTATGAGGATTATTCCTTTTCTATTATTCCATTGTAATTGATAATTGGACCAATAAGAATGAAATAAATTAAGAAGAACCCCTCATGTACATGGGTGAGAAATTTCTAAAAAGAAATTAAAACTCATACATATAAATACACAAGTGTGTGTAAAGTAATTGAATAATCAATTGAGAGTGGAAAAAAATTATCCGATATTCCAATGATACTTTTCTTCTATACATTTTCTCTATAAATTTGTTTGATCCCATTCAAAGGTAAATTCAATGACTCCAAAATGACCAATGATGATCATACTAATATTCATCAAATCATAACACTCTTTATTCTTTTTTTATCATACATATTTATTTATGTTTCTCTTTACTCCTATAAGGTCCAATGTATTTTACAAGATAGAATTTCTATTACTGTTAGAAATTTTAATTTCATGAATAAGAAAAATGTTAAACTCTGAATAAATATGAAATTATGAGTTTTGAGACACATAAAGGTTTTTCTTTTGAATTTTTTTTAAGGGATGAGAGGTGCATGGGGTGTTTAGTTGAGTTTCGGGAGTATAGTGCTCTGATAACTCAGATTCTAGATAAACAAACAAGGTTCATTGATGGTATAAAGTTAGTAATAACTATTTTGTCCTAAATTTGAATCCTAATTGTATAGGGGAATGATTTTTGGAATATATGTTCCCTTCCAAGTTAAACCTTGCAAGGTGTCAAGAGGTTCAAGATAGGGGAACAAAGGCTGCACTCGATTTTCAAAAACCATGTGCGTAGCATAGACGGGTAGTGGAAATTAAGTAGTGAGCCCGCATATTTGGAAAATGGTTTGGACAAACATAGTGGAAAACCCATGAAGCTCATTAAATGGGGTGATTTAAACCTTTTATCCATACCATCTGTAACCATAAATACACCTCTTTTCTCCCTAATTTCACAGACACACAATAGTTACTCATACTACCCTCATCCTCACCATCTCCAATGGTTCTACACTGTCCATACTCAAAATTGATCATTGTTGGTTGTGTTCAAAGCATACTAGTCATTTTATGATTCCTTCTTCCTCCATTATTCATTTACCATTCCGTATTGTTTTTGTTTCAATGAGATCTCATATACCATATTTTCCATCATTTATCTATTCTACCATTTTCTATGTAATTGGATCAAATCAGATATTGATAATGGAGAAGTAATGAATCCAATGAATGTGATAAGTAGTATATATATTTCTCTTTAATCTATTATTTTCATAAAATGATCCATAGTGATACATTGTATATTTTCCAAGTGTTTCCCTCAAAATGTGAAATTTATTTTAGGAAACCTAATACTAGAGATAATTTTTTTTTTAATTTCACTCATTGAGTATACTTAATTAAAATCGATCCAACAAATTATTTTTTTTGTTTCTTATACACCATAACTTGTATTAGTTGTCTTGGAAACTATAACACCCTTCGGGTGTGTTAATTTAAATGTCTATATTTATAAATCAATTAGTACGCTTTAATTAACTTTTTAAAAATGTCGAACTACTCCACTTATGGATAATTTGTATTCAAACTGAAATTGTTTTTGTAGGATAGTAATGCCCTCATTTTTTAATAAAACCATATATATGGGGAACTAACTAATTTTACAAAATGGGAAATCTCATGGAGTTTTAAATTTTCATAAAGGGGATTATCATGTATATGGACCAAAAATTACTAATAAATTTATTATAACATTCTATGTCCATATTAATTACAAAATTAATGGATGACCCAAATTAAATACTTGAACTATTATATTAATTATATATACATTGCATTTATGTATTCCATACTTAATTTGAGAGAAGGAATTATTTCTAACATGGAATTATTTAATTCTTAAATTTAAATGGTATATGACATGTATCACACATTTAGAGAACTGTGGATTTCCAAGAAAAAAATACATGGAATGACTCTTAGGTTTAGTGAATTATTTATTCTTTGAATGATACTCTAATTTCCTTATACGAAATGACTTGTATCGGATCATAGACTGATTGAGACTAGATGAACCATGAGTGACACATTGGTTCCTTACTTGGAATGTCTATGATGTGATTAGAGGTAAAATGTATTAAATTACTCCATTGGAGATACCTAGATTCATTACACATCATTCATTTTATGGGATCATTATTTTAATCAATTTTAATATAATATAGATTGATTCATGTGGTTTTTATATGGAACTCATTGGATAGGGTAATTAATTAAGTGATTAAAAATGAACCTAAAAAGACACATGGATTCCCAAGTAGGAATACCATGCACAGGCTCATATGAGAATTTATATTTTAAATACATGATTGGTCACCCTTATACATAGATTTCATGTGTTAACCTAGGGTCCTATATAACTGTTATATTTTTAAGAGAATTTCTAGGTCTCCTGGTTAGGGTGTTTTGGAAAATTCCCTAAATAAATAAATAACCATATTGATTATGCATAGATTCAGAAGTTATGCCATGGGTTATAAATATTTTTACTTATATATATATATATATCTATATATATGTTATTAATAATATAGTGAATATATATATACATTATTATATAGATATTATACCGATATAGGTGGTGACACAAATTAAAAGGTAATCCAAATTTTGTAGAAGTAGGTACGGTTAGCCATGTACTATTTGAGGAACCTAGTATGGACTTCTTTTTATATAATTATCTTATAATTGATATATGTAACCAATGTTATATTTTATATTCATATACTGGATAACATTGGATTTCTTTTATGGTGTCCTCATATGTTTATCTAGCATCCCATTCAGGCCTCCATTAGGTTCCCGAATAGACCTCATGATCGCAAGATCATATTCAAAATTCAGATTTCTTACTGTTGTCCATTCTTTGTTGATACTCGTGAACATGGGATATTAGGAGCACATGACCGTGTCGGATTTTAGGATTCTCCTAGAGATCAAATTTGGGGAGTTTTTATTTTCACTATATTTTTTCAATGTATTATATGCTAATGTTTACTACCCTGTATATTGTGAGATCACATGGACATGCATGGTTGTATTGTTTAACATTTCCATGTTATCTTATTTATTTCTACAACCATTAATTTATTCTAATTTCAGTGTTGATTTATTTATTATTTAGTGTTTTTAAAACTCTGAACATGGCTGTATATTCTCCCCGCCATTCCATCATTAGAGCATCGCTACTATTTAGTTTCATCTAGCATATTGGGAGGCATGATTGTGTCAATATGAATGACCAGCTCAGGACTTTGTCTCAGTGTAACCACAATCGATATGTTACAAAGTGGAATCAGAGTGAAAATAAAATGTGTTAATTGAGTGGAATATTTTTTTCATTCATTATTATAGTTTATTATTATTTTATCTTGAGTGATTTGTGTACATTATTCTGCTTAATGATTTATGGGATTTTCAATCTTTTTGCATTGGTATGTTATGACAAGTATTATTACATGAATATTTATATGAAAATAGTGATACACATTACATTCATACTCCATAACAAATAGGTTTCAGTTCAATACTTCATCATACATGTTGGAAGTTTCTTATGTGATTTATCGTCATTCATTTCAATACACCCTTTTTAATTGATTACATTGCATGATTTTCTTATATACCATGCTTATATAGTTTAATCGTTATATTCCTACATAATTACTACTATTTGGAAGCATGACATGTCATAATTATGAAAAAATAATTGGTTATTAATGTGTTTTCATCAACTTAATGGTGTTTTCCCATATATCCAGATAGGAGAACATAAATTAATAAATTATGACATGATAAGTAATTAGGAACCATTAGTTTCATGGGATAAAATTTTAATGGTTTTGTTTATTTGGGTTGTAAATGAATGTTATTAAGAGTATGGGCCATTATAAATCGGGGAATGGTGACTCGTATAATTAAACAATTTTATATGGACCTATTATATTGTGATACTAACGGTGGAAACTTGGATATAGTTACATGATTGATAGTTGTATGTTATAGATGAATGTACCATTATAACATGGTAATGGTAACTCATCTAACAAAACGACGATACATACATATACCTTAATAGGAAAATTTAAAAATTTCAAGTAAATTTGGTTTAATTGATATATTCAAACCATTTCCAATGGATATCAGTTAATTGTGTGTCACGTTCAACTTAAAATGTGTTTACCATCATAACATAAAAAATGACAACATGTATGATTTTATTTCTGAATGCACAAATCCTCTTAATTAGGTCATTCGGGTAGTGTTTCATATAAGAAAAAATGGGAATGACCCCAGTAGGTGTTACCTAACATGGTATTCCAATATTATAAACTATCTAAGAATGTGTTTATTACTTAATAAATCAACTACTATTGGGTTTCATTTTTATAGATCAATTTTGATAAGAAAATACCCTAAAAGGTCCCATTTATTTTAATATTCTTTTGTACATAACCCCTTGGAGGTATACTCGTGCTACATATATATAGTTATATAATGTTTCATCATCCACTTATAAGGTGTAAATTTAAATCAATGGTGGTATACTACTAAACCATTTCCATTAACTTGATAAAATAGCTTTTATATATTCTTGATATTTTTTATTATAATGCATTAGTTAATTACAATGGAAGATGCAACCATAAGGGTGTTTTACCCTATAGCTTGGGAGATAAATTTTCTTTAACTAAGATAGATATGAAAATATTATGGAGATAGATAGTGGATAAAATCAAAATATGAGATAAATTTACTTAATATGATATGATATGAGAAAAATAAGTAATGTTTGAAAGGTTTATTTGATATAAAATGACTATGTTTCAAAGTGGTGTTATCTAAATGAAGGACCATGAATTTTTTCTATATAACTACTATTGAATGTTCATTTAACTTAGCCCCATAATGTTTAAAATAAATTTTATTTTTGTTAAAGGATTAAATAAAACATTTTAGGTGAATTTATAGAATGATTCCTTATGTAAGGATTAACTATAATGTTTCCTTGACAGTTTCCATGGATCGAGAATATGATCAATTCCCATTGTCTTTTATTTCTATCAGTTCAACTTAAAAGATGGGAAGTAAATCCTAGTGACCTATTTAGTGTGACTCTATAATAGAATTCGATTCCATTTCTAAAATATGGGAAATCAATTTATAGTATCACCCTTATAAGAAAATTTTATGTTACTATTTATGAAAAACTTCAGATGATAGGATTTGTTCAGGTTTCTTTTTTTACTAGATGTCTTACTGATGAGGTGACTCTCTCTATATAGAATGGTTTTTTTGTAAGTTAATACATTTTAAGGATTACACCATCATCTATTTCTTGGAATGAACTGAAACAAAATTTATAAGGAATATTCGGCCTTAGAATATGTCACATGACTTTTATTCTTCTATGATGAAGGAATCCAAAGGTTTTCAGTTTGATTAATATCCTTATGAGATAATACAAATCTGGATAAATATTCTTAATGGGATATAAAATGTTGGGATAAACAGTGTCGATAGGCCTATGGATAATGTCAAATGATCACTTGTTGCATTGGTAAAATATCGAGGGAGTACACATTGATATATGTGGTCCATATCATGTTGTCAAAATGAGCTAGTGAACTGTATGACTTTAATGGAATTCAGTACAATCGTGAGTAGTTATAATGTGTTCATAGGTTATCTCTTATGTAGAGTGATCGAGGAATTAGATTAGTGTGACTTTTCTAGGTTTGGGGGGTTGACCTTAAAAATGGATCATGTGTTGCAACAACATGGACCTGTTTAGTTCATTATTTTATGCCTGGTACTGGCGATATGCATGAGCACATATTTAGGGTGACAGAGTTATTCACATGTATAGATTAATCTAAACCTATTAAACTTGTAATTGGTTCATTTATCCCTACTTTCACATTGGTTCTTGGTATACTAATTTTTTCCATATCCATGAACAATGTTTGGAGGTGGAAAAAGTTAGTTCTATGGGATGCATCCCCATTCAATGTGAATGATGACAAGGAAACTTTTAGGCTGGAGAGAATCAGGTCATATTTTTTTACCACATCCTTATGTAACGACCCGAAATTTTGAATAAATCTTGTTTCCTAATTTTATGTATTATTTTATTTTATTTTTGTACTCAACAAAAATGTTTCATTTGATAACATGAGTATAATTAAAATGAGACTGTTGGGTTTTGACCGTTATTTGACCATTGGTCAATATGACCACTGTAAACTAAACGTTTTGATTATTGTCTCTAAATACAAGTAATCTTGGTTAATTAATATAGAAAGAAGATTCGATGGCCTCACCCAGTAGTCTTGGACCAATCGAAGCCCATCTAACATAACTTGGGAAGGAGGTAGCACCACTGGGCTTTGCTCTGGACCAAACCCAAGCTGAACTTCATCGTATGAAGCTAGAACAGGATCGCTTTTACGAGAAGTTCAAACTGATATAAATTACTACTCATGCGATGTTGGTCGAGCCTCCCTCAGATTCTCTCACCTTAGCACACCTCACACTTTGGTCCTATGCTGGTGTGATAAGGGGATATATAAGGAGACCGTAACTGCCTTGTGTAATCCTTTGTTTTAAATAAAAATTTTGATTTCTTCTTTTGATGAAGTTTATGAATTTTCAAATGACCGGATAAATATAGTATGCATATTTTTGATGAATTTTAGAAAAAGGATATTTTAAAAATGTTTATGTAGACCTTAAATAATTTAAAATGTGTAATGATTTTCGAAAAATGATCTTCTACAATTATGTTCAGTACAAAATTTAGAGTCTAATAAGATCAACATAATTTTTGATGAATAGTAAATTATGAATAGTGATTTTATGCCTAGGATTAGTAATGTGACCAAATTGATTAGTAATCTCACTTAAAGAAAGTATTAAAATAAGCTAGGCACTTTGATTAAGTAATGTGATTCAATAAAATGGTTAAATAACGATTTCATAAATTATTATTCAAGTATTAGTTTTCTCATATGAATAGTGTTTTTTTAATTAAAATTTTAATTAAAAATATTTAGAAAATTATTTTTATAAAATGGACTTCATTTTTGAACTCAGAGCATCGATATTATGTTAAGGTAATTTTTGGGGATTTTTCTGAAAAAAATGAATTTTTGATGAATAGTTTTTTTAATTAAAAATTTAATTAAAAAAATTTATAAAATTATTTTTATAAAATGGATTTCATTTTTGAAATTAGAGCATTGATATTTGGTTAAGGTAAAATTTTGGGATTATTCTGAGAAAGTTGAATTTTCAATGAATAGTGAAAATACAGTTTTTAAGTTACGGGTGTTTAATGACATCATTAAATGATGTATTAAGTATGTAATCAATATGGTCGACTTATAAATATTACGATAAGGTATGAGGTGTCCCAAGTGGCCAATACCATGGGAAAATACCATGGGCAAGCCCATGGTTTTTCCAAAACCACTAATGAGGTGTCCCTTGGCCATTAATGTCTTGTCCCCTCACTTTCCCTATAAATACCAAGCCATCCTCTCATCCATTCGACTCCCCACTCTCCCCCAACAAAGTTCTGGTCTCATTACCTCCCAAGGAGTCCTCCCAAGGTGCCCCCAATCCCTCAAGGTCCCAACCTTTGAGTTTTAAGAGTTACGTTTTAAGGTAAGGGATCTGACCTCTCTCTTTCTTTTCAAGAAATCTCTTTTATGTAATTTCTTTTATGCTCCATGTTCTTATGTTAAATGATGTTCTTTTATACTCCTCTTACTTCCCTTTTCATGTTAATATAATGAGAGATCCCCTCTTACTCTCATTATTTCGTTTTATGAAGTTTTAAGTGGCGTTGTTAGGCTGCCGAAATTTTTGTAACGTATTCTTTCTCCCTTCTCATTTTTCAAGATCTATTTTCATGTAAAGTATTTAAAGTTCCTTTTTATTATGTTGGGGCATGATCTCTAAATTTATCATACTGATATTTTATGATCATATGATGAGAGACCCCATTTGATCTCTTAAATTCAGTATTTTGAAGTTTTAAGTGGCGCTGTTAGGCTGCCAAATTTCTAAGGGGTTCTTTCACCCTTCTCATTTTCAAGAACTACTTTCATGTCAAGTCTCTCAAGTTAATTTTTATTATTTTGGGGTATGATCTCTAAATTTATCATACTGATCTTTTATGATCATATGATGAGAGACCCCATTTGATCTCTTCAATTCAGTATTTTGAAGTTTTAAGTGGCGTCGTTAGGCTGCCGAATTTCTAAGGGGTTCTTTCACCCTTCTCATTTTTCAAGATCTATTTTCATGTAAAGTATTTCAAGTTCCTTTTTATTATGTTGGGTCATGATCTATAAATTTATCATACTGATCTTTTATGACCATATGATGAGATACCCCATTTGATCTCTTCAATTCAGTATTTTGATGTTTTAAGTGGCGCCGTTAGGGTGCCGAATTTCTAAAGGGTTCTTTCACCATTCTCATTTTCAAGATCTACATTCATGTCAAGTCTCTCAAGTTCATTTTTATTATTTTGGGGAATGATATCTATATCTATCATACTGATCATTTATGTTCATATTATGAGAGACCCCATTTGATCTCGTCAATCCATTTTTGGGAAGTTTTAAGTGACGTCGTTAGGTTGCCGAATTCTCATAAGAGAAATCTTATTTTTGTCTTCCTTTCAAGTTCTTCGTTTCATATGGTATATCATTAAAATTTAATTACCATGTTCTTAAATACTATATATTCTATTCCCCTACTATTTTATGTATCATTTTTGAGTTGGTGAACCATGTCCCCTCTCTTTTCAATGTTTTCTAAAACCATGTATCATAGACGTTATGATGCATAGTTTTCGTCTCAAAATGCCTCCCTCTTTATCTCAAAATTATTTCATGTTATTAAGTTAATACTAAAAGCTCTTATTTCTATAGGGGTATTCACATATATATAAAAATGTTCTATTTTAAATTCTGGGATTTACATATATGAAACCTGCTTCCCCTTTTCGTGGGTTTAAAGTGACCTAAAGATCATGTCTTTAAAGCAGTTTTTAAAACGTTATGATGATGAAATAGAACCCATTTCTTTTATGTCATATGGGTTGTTTATGAAATGATTGATGATGATATATTTGGCTCACATGATAATGAAGACATGTCAAGGGTGCTCCCAGATAGCGCTCCAATGCATTGGGTAAAGACTTAATCTCTAGAGATGACTTTTTAGACTGATACCTTGGTGAATAACCTTGGTAATTTTTAATGACACCTTAGGGATGGACCTTGGTGAAATGAAATGATTGTGAATATTAAATGTTGTAGCCACATCTTCAAATTCTAAAAAATTTTATTTTTATTATGATATTCCACATGATTCTTTCTCATGCCTTAAAGTTCTTTTTCATGACATAGTTGATGTATCTCAAGTTCACATGTTAAATGTTTCTCTTGTTTACCTTACTGGGCCTTCTGCTCACCCTTTCTTTTGATGTATGTCCCCAGGTTATGAGATGCAGTAATGAACCTAGGATGAACATGAGGAGAAGCCTTTCAAGTGTTTAAGAAGAATGTTTTATGTTTTCATGTTTTAAGTTCCTGGTTTCCAAGACACTAAACCTTAAAGATCCTCGGTTTTGTAAAATGTAATGAATGTTTATGTGATAAAAAGTAGGGATGCTATAGTTGGTATCAAAGGATGGTTTAGTTATCTGTGGAAATTAGGATATGAAAACTCTAGGAAGAACCCTATAGAAAAGTTTAAATATAGGAAATCTTCCTGGTATTTTGTTGAGTATTGAGTAAGGGGTTTCCAAGCAAATACATCCCTTTCTGGATACGAGCAGGTAGAGGTGGATCTGGCACAGATGTACATAGGGGTAAAACCCAAAAACACCGCTTTGAGCAAGACTTGAACGGGAACTGGTACATGACAACGGGCCTTACTGCACTCTTGGTTACGACACTCCTGGGGGATATGCTTTGGTAAATTCATAAGCTTAGTATGAACCATTATTAAAGGAACAAAGATAAAATAAAATAAAGATTCACATAAGAATATATGATCATGGATAACCTAGATGGGAACCTAGGGGATCACAAGTTAGGGTATAATTTTCTTCTACAAGTTATCATTATATGCTTTCAGTTCCTTTTCATGATTATTGGCAAAGTACTTAAGCCCCTAATTATTCTTTCTCTTCTTAGTTAATGGTGGGAAATGGAAGAACATGTCCCAACAACCAATGTGATAGGAAATGCGATGATTTTCATATTAATATGACAAAGATGATTAGTGGATTAAAATATTATTATTATTTTGGAAGACGTTCACTATTTTGGGGACCCTATTTGATCGAGGTAAATAGATTACTATGGTATTTTAATTGAGGAGTAAGGTTGACTTATATTTTGAAGAATCGATGAATTTAAGGTGAACTTATGGTAATTTAGGTTACTTATGGAAATGATTAACCTATCTTGGGTAAAATATTTTTAGGTTAGCTACTTTTGTTATAAGATGTTAGGAGTGATAGATGTTGTCTCGAGATGAACAATGAAGTTGTTTTGGAAGACTATGTTATCAAATCCTTCTTGTATTTGGGTTTCAATCATAGTTTGGTTTATTTTGAGTAATTTTAAGGACCGTTATTTATGGAATGGTCTATGATGAACTTTGGGTAGTACCATGGAACTTTGACGATTTAAAATTAGTTTTCCTTCCTATGGGATTCTTTCTTTTTGAAGAGTTGTTTTACCTTAATCTTTCTGTTTTTGGGATAATGTTTAAAGATAGAAGAAATAGATAGTTAATCTTTTGTAAATTATGTGATTCTATAGAAGATGATTCTTGTGCTTTTTATGAGACCAAGTGTTTTTGAATTCTCATCATTTGGGGAAAAGATTAGTGTTGGTAGGGACTTATTAAAGGATGAAACTCTACTTGAAGGTAGGTATATTTTCTTATGTTTTTGTTCTATGTAGTAAATGAATTCCTCAAAATTATGAAAAGGAACGTAAAACAAAAATGTTGTCGATTTACGTTTCCTACTAGGTAATCAAAGACCGTTTACACACATCGTAAGTTTGGGATTTTCATATGGTTAACTTTCTCCTAATCATGTTTTCTATCACTCTCCCTCAGAACTTGACCCTTTTTTTTCATCCATGTGCATGTTTTCCTACATGGAATCCTAGTGTGGGTTATCTCGGGTGGCCTTTGTACTTCCATTTCTTTCTTTTAATGTAATAGTTTTACTGACTCCTTTTCTGATGTGGGACTTTCAATGAAATTTCAAAACCCAATTTTAAAAATTGTGAGGACGCAATTTCTTAAGGGGGGGAAGATTGTAATGACCTGAAATTTTGAATTAATCTTGTTTCCTAATTTTATGTATTATTTTATTTTATTTTTTTACTCAACAAAAATGTTTCATTTGATAACATGAGTATAATTAAAATGATACTGTTGGGTTTTGACCGTTATTTGACCATTGGTCAATATGACCGCTGTAAACTAAATGTTTCGATTATTGTCTCTAAATACAAGTAATCTTGGTTAATTAATATAGAAAGAAGATTTGATGGCCTCACCCAGTAGTCTTGGACCGATCGAAGCCCATCTAACAGAACTTGGGAAGGAGGTAGCACCACTGGGCTTTGCTCTGGACCAAACCCAAGCCGAACTTCATCATATGAAGCTAGAACGGGATCGCCTTTGCGAGAAGTTCAAATTGATAGAAATTACTACTCGTGCGATGTTGGTCGAGCCTCCCTCGGATTCTCTCACCTTAGCACACCTCACACTTAGGTCCTATGCTGGTGTGATAAGGGGCTATGTAAGGAGACCGTAACTGCCTTGTGTAATCATTTGTTTTAAATAAAAATTTTGATTTCTTCTTTTGATGAAGTTTATGAATTTTCAAATGACCGGATAAATATAGTATGCATATTTTTGATGAATTTTAGAAAAAGGATATTTTAAAAATGTTTATGTAGACCTTAAATAATTTAAAATGTGTAATGATTTTCGAAAAATGATCTTCTACAATTATGTTCAGTGCAAAATTTAGTGTCTAATAAGATCAACTTAATTTTTGATGAATAGTAAATTATGAATAGTGATTTTATGCTTAGGATTAGTAATGTGACCAAATGGATTAGTAATGTGACCAAATGGATTAGTAATCTCACTTAAAGAAAGTATTAAAATAGGCTAGGCACTTTGATTAAGTAATGTGATTCAATAAAATGGTTAAATAACGGTTTCATAAATTATTATTCAAGTATTATTTTTTAGGATGAATAGTGTTTTTTTAATTAAAATTTTAATTAAAAATATTTAGAAAATTATTTTTATAAAATGGACTTCATTTTTTAACTCAGAGCATCGATATTATGTTAAGGTAATTTTTGGGGATTTTTCTGAAAAAAATGAATTTTCGATGAATAGAGTTTTAATTAAAAATTTAATTAAAAATATTTAGAAAATTATTTTTATAAAATGGATTTCATTTTTGAAATTAGAGCATTGATATTTGGTTAAGGTGAAATTTTGGGATTATTCTGAGAAAGTTGAATTTTCGATGAATAGTGAAAATATAGTTTTTAAGTTACGAGTGTTTAATGACATCATTAAATGATGTATTAAGTATGTAATCAATATGGTCGACTTATAAATAGTAAGATAAGGTATGAGGTGTCCCAAGTGGCCAATACCATGGGCAAATACCATGGGCAAGCCCATGGTTTTTCCAAAACCACTAATGAGGTGTCCCTTGGCCATTAATGCCTTGTCCCCTCACTTTCCCTATAAATACCAAGTCATACTCTCATACATTCGACTCCCCACTCTCCCCCAACAAAGTTCTGGTCTCATTACCTCCCAAGGAGTCCTCCCAAGGTTCCCCCAAGTCCTCAAGGTCCCAACCTTTGAGTTTTAAGAGTTACGTTTTAAGGTAAGGGATCCGACCTCTCTCTTTCTTTTCAAGAAATCTCTTTTATGTAATTTCTTTTATGCTCCATGTTCTTATGTTAAAGGATGTTATTTTATACTCATCTTACTTCCCTTTTAATTTTCATATAATGATAAATCCCCTCTTACTCTCATTATTTCGTTTTATGATGTTTTAAGTGGCACCGTTAGGCTGCCGAAATTTTTGTAACGGATTCTTTCTCCCCTCTCATTTTTCAAGATCTATTTTCATGTAAAGTATTTCAAGTTCCTTTTTATTATGTTGGGGCATGATCTCTAAATTTATCATACTGATATTTTATGATAATATGATGAGAGACCCCATTTTATCTCTTCAATTCAGTATTTTGAAGTTTTAAGTGGCGCCGTTAGGCTGCCGAATTTCTAAGGGGTTCTTTCACCCTTCTCATTTTCAAGATCTACTTTCATGTCAAGTCTCTCAAGTTCATTTTTATTATTTTGGGGTATGATCTCTAAATTTATCATACTGATATTATATTATCATATGATGACAGACCCCATTTGATCTCTTCAATTCAGTATTTTGAAATTTTAAGTGGCGCCGTTAGGCTGCCGAATTTCTAAGGGGTTCTTTCACCCTTCTCATTTTTCAAGATCTATTTTCATGTAAAGTATTTCAAGTTCCTTTTTATTATTTTGGGTAATGATCTCTAAATTTATCATACTTATCTTTTATGTTCATATGATGGGAGACCCCATTTGATCTCTTCAATTCAGTATTTTGAAGTTTTAAGTGGCGCCGTTAGGCTGCCGAATTTCTAAGGGGTTCTTTCACCCTTCTCATTTTCAAGATCTACTTTCATGTCAAGTCTCTCAAGTTAATTTTTATTATTTTGGGGTATGATATCTATATCTATCATACTGATCATTTATGTTCATATTATGAGAGACCCCATTTGATCTCGTCAATCCATTTTTGGGATGTTTTAAGTGACGCCATTAGGCTGCCGAATTCTCATAAGAGAAATCTTATTTTTGTCTTCCTTTCAAGTTCTTCGTTTCATATGGTATATCATTAAAATTTCATTACCATGTTCCTAAATACTATATATTCTGTTCCCCTACTGTTTTATGTATCATTTTTGAGTGGGTGACCCATGTCCCCTCTCTTTTCAATGTTTTCTAAAACCATGTATCGTAGACGTTATGATGCATAGTTTTCGTCTCAAAATGCCTCCCTCTTTATCTCAAAATTATTTCATGTTATTAAGTGAATACTCAAAGCTCTTATTTCTATAGGTTTATTCACATATATATCAAAATTTTCTATTTTAAATTCTGGGATTTACATATATGAAACCCGCTTCCCCTTTTCGTGGGTTTAAAGTGACCTAAAGATCATGTCTTTAAAGCATTTTTTAAAACGTTATGATTATGAAATGAAACCCATTTATTTTATGTGATATGGGTTGTTTATGAAATGATTGATGATGATATATGTGGCTCACATGATAATAAAGACATGTCAAGGGTGCGCCCAGATAGCTCTCCAATGCATTGGGTAAAGACTTAATCTCTAGAGATGACTTTTTAGACTGATACCTTGGTGAATAACCTTGGTAATTTTTAATGACACCTTGGGGATGGACCTTGGTGAAATGAAATGATTGTAAATATTAAATGTTGTAGCCACATCTTCAAGTTATAAAAAATGTTATTTTTATTATGATATTCCACATGATTCTTTCTCATGCCTTAAAGTTCTTTTTCATGACATAGTTGATGTATCTCAAGTTCACATGTTACATGTTTCTCTTGTTTCCCTTACTGGGCCTTCTGCTCACCCTTTATTTTGATGTATGTCCCCAGGTTATGAGATGCAATAATGAACCTAGGATGAACATGAGGAGAATCCTTTCAAGTGTTTAAGAATTTTTTTTTATGTTTTCATGTTTTAAGTTCCTGGTTTCCAAGACACTAAACCTTAAAGATCCTCGGTTTTGTAAAATGTAATGAAAGTTTATGTGATAAAAAGGCGGGATGTTATACCTTATATATATATGGAGTGGAAATAAATAATAAAATTTGGAAAAGGTCATGACTTCTTTTGAAATACCATGAGGCTCATAATTTTGAGTTCTAATCCTTGAATCAATACTCAAGATAAAACCTGTTTATGGGTTTTCATTGTGTCTGCATGATAGATTTAGACTTGGGGTGCATGAGTGATCTATGAATGTATTTATTATGATGAGTATTTTTTCTCTCAATGTAGCACGATGATAAAATGTATGGTTGTATATGAAAAAATTAAGCACACTCTGTGTCCATGTTGGACTATTGTGGGGAGTTTTCAAAAAATAATAGAGTTCCTCAGTAGTGAGGGAATAGTTGTTAGAAAATGATGATGCATCTGTAGGTGTATTAATTATATTTTTAAAATAAGTTGGAATTTAGTGGTTTTACTATTCTTCATATTTGAATTTGGATATGGTTGGTTGTAAACCATGAAAAGAACTTCTTGATGGATTTGACAAGAGTTTCTCAGGTATTATTAGTAATTATTGAAATCTTATTCTTGTACTCCTGTCTTAGAGATGAAAATTCCTCTTATTCTGAAATCATCTATGGTATATTGAGAGAGAATTTTTTATACGTTGAGGTAATGAATGAAATTAAATCCTTACTATATTTATTAACAGACTCTTGATATTTGATTTCAAGGACTTTGGATGATCATAAAAGCATGATTTTTACTATGTAATACTAGGATTCCCATATAGGGACATCCTATATAGACTCATAAAGACAAAATGATTATTTGACTCAATAACTTGAAAACATACGTATGTTGGTCAATGATGTTGTTCTTAGTACCTGTACTTCTCATATAGGTACTAACCTCTCACTTGTAAACTTTTGAGAATGAATTAACATGGATAAGCTACTTGGACTCTAGTTTTTTATTCTATTGTCACCCTGGAATTATGGTAGGGTTCAGCTGGTGTGATCAAAGTGTGGAGATCCAATTATGATGTATTATATATACACTTAGGTTCATGTGGTTCCAATATAATATAAATGAACTCTTTGGTTAAAGACGTCACTAGAAGCCGACTATATTATTCAAGGTGCAAGATTGAAATGACTTGGACTAAAGGTATTAGAATTAGTTTAGAATACAATGACTGTTAGAGTTGAGGGTATTCAATAATATCCATACTATAGTGGCATGAAATTCTTTTCATCATGTTGGTTGAATGTGGTCAGTGATGAACCACATAAAGCACACCATAATATGACGTGATTAAGAGTAATAGTTGGTTGTTTCTTTTAATGGGAAAGACAACATGATAAAACAAATTGAGGATTATTTGGTATCGACCATTCCATAAAATTCAAAAAATGTACCATAAGAACCATGAAAAGGATAATGGATGGTATTTTTAATTATTTCTGATGGTGGGTTGTACCTTAGTGAGAAATTGGATGGTTTATGAAAAATAAGAAAACATGAGCATGTATCATGTTAAAATGTCTTGGGTATGAATTGTCCTGATGATTAAATTGTGAATGTGATTATTGTATTGAGTATTAATGGTTTATGTACAAGTATATAGATGTAATTATTACAAGAAATATGGGTGGTTAAAATGAAACTTGATTGTTTGACTAAATATTTTACAACGCAGGTAGGTCGGTAGAATCTTTCATTGTTCCCCGATGCTTCATGGGGATGATAAGTTATAGGGTGGGGATATTTTAAGGAGCCATTTTTTATCGAAATAAATTTACTTGTAATGTATATTTGAATATTATTTATGGATGTTTCTAATATTAAACAGAGTTTTGGAATGTATATTTGAGGGTCGGAACACATAAAAAGGATTTTTTATTTTTTTAAGGACCTTGGGGTGGCAGAGGTGTTTGATTGTTTCTTGGGAGCATCAAGCTCTAAAATATCACTTCTAAGAGAAACAGGAAGGGGATCGTATTATGTGTATGGTTATTACTTAAAATGAAGGCCAACCCATATTTCCTATCTATAAAGGGGAAAATTTTTGTTCAACCCATAAACCACTAAAAAGGAAATATCATGAGGTGTGTAGAGGGTATGTAGAGGGTTTCCTAGGTTTTTCATGGTTTTCCAAAACTAGAAACCTATCCCACACAGTATTTCTATATAGATAGTGACCCTGTATAGCTGGAACATGGTTCGGCTAAACCATGACGAAAAAAATACACCTAAATAAACGGGATCATTTTACAATTTTACCCATTCTTTATTCAACCCAAATTCCACCTCTTTTTCCCTCATTTTTCTCATACACAATATCCACTTGATCTCTTCAGGGCCTCCTATTGGGGTTATGTTCTTTTTGTTCATCCAAAATCTAAATCGTTTTATTTCACATGCATTTGAAGAACAATTATTTTTATATATTCCCAATTTCAAACATTATTCATTTATCTTTCAATATGGAATTCTATTTTAATGTGAGATAATATGCCACATTTTTAGGATGGTTGTCTATTCATATATTTTCTCCCAATATAGATCAAATAAAAAATAGATAATGTATGAGTAATGAATTATAAGAATGATTTAGATTGTATATTACTTTTCCTATAAATTCTCATTGTTTTATTAAATAATTAATTAGGATGCATGTTATATTTTCTGTTTATTTCCCTTTTAATGTGAAATAAATTACATAAAACCCAATGCCTTAGATATGATATCTTATGTATATTTGATTACTCTTATTGTGGGTTTTCAACTTAAATAAAACCATTCACCTGGGCTATATTTCTTATATTTCATGTGTTATATACATATTTGAGGAAACTATACCACTCTTGGGGGTGTTAGTTTAAATCCATATAATTAAAAATCACATTGTATTCATTAATTACATATTCAGGTATTTTAATTAATCCCCTTAAAGATAATGATTATTCTAAATTTAATGGATTTTTATGAAAGTTATTCATTCGTTTTGTAATATTTCCACCTTTGTCCTGTCTAATAAGAAGTGTAAATCTCATGGAGTTTTTAATTTTCATATAATGAATTATCATATATATGGCCAAAATATTACATATATATATAATAAACATTCCCATGTCCCTCTCAATTGATTATACATGGGATTCCCAAAATTTTATACATGACTTTGGTATGAAATTATTATGGAATTATCATCTTTATTTTCCATACATGATCTAAGAGACACCATACTTACTACCATGCCCATATTTGTTACTTAAATAAAAATGTTTGATGAATTTTATCACACATTTAGGAATATTTGGTTTCCCAAGATGGAATTACTTGAATGGGCTCATAGGTAGAATGAATTAGGTACCTCATGAATGATACTTGATTTTCCTAATATAAAACAACTTGGATTGGATCATATGCATATTGAGACTACATGAACCATGGGAATAATTTTTTTACCTCATGTTTAATTCCTTTTATTGTCTATGAGGATAAAAAAATTACATTAATCCATGGGTGATACATTGGTTACTTACCTAGAATGCCTTAAATGGTCTCATTGGGTAAATGAATTTTAATAGAACATGGACCGATACATGGTTTCCTTATACATAACACTGATTATGGGATCATTGGTTATATGATTTAGACTATACCTTGGTTGATACATTGATTCCCAAATAGTAATACTGAGCACATGCTCAATGGAAAAATGATATTTTTAATACTTTTTTTATCACCATTATTCATGGATGTTGTTATCTACTCTATGTCCTATAAAACTATTATAAATTTATGACTATTTATATGTACCCTAGTTGGGTTGTTTTGGTTGATTCCTTAATTAATTAAATGAATCTTAGGATTATTCATGGATACCCGAGTTATAACTTTGGTCCCAGATAGAACTACATATCTATATATATTCTGAAAAGACCTCATAGTTGCGGTAATATGTCATTGATAGGTATTTCTTGATGTTGTTCATTTAATATTGATAAATTTAGATAATGGATCATAGAATCACTAGATCAAATCAAAGATTATGATTATTATAGAGATAGAGAATGATGTTTTTATACCTTTTCTATGTTTTTTATATCTTGTATTATGATATTAAATTCCTTGAATATTGTGGCTTCGTATAGACATGCATTGTTGTATTATTTGGATTTACCAAGTTATCTAATTCATTTCCACTTCCCTTAATTTATAAAAATTCCAATGTGGATTTATTTATTATATACCACTGTGCTAATTTGGTCATGATAGTATAGTCTCCCCACTATACCATCATTGGGCCCTCACTGCTAGTCAAAAACCTATATTGTATCGGGAGACACACTTGAGGGAAAGTGAAATACTGATTTGGGGAACTGTTTTATTGTATCCTAGATATATATGTTACAAAACTAATTATCTTGAAACACAATCTCCTACATTGAATTATAGAGTTATAGATACTCTCTTTAAAATATTTACATTTTTATTCCCATGATTAACTATGTAAGAGGTCCTGTGTGGGTTCAAATCATTTTATCCTATAAGAAATAGTGGTAGAGGATTTTTTATAATGTTAGACTATCTTAGTATGGTTTGTCTTAGAAACTTGTTTTATGATGGTTATCAGTTTATATTATAATAAATATCTTGATAGTGGGTGATTTCTAAGTATAGGGGTTTAGAACATGCCATAAATCTTAACCAATTAATTAAATTAAATTGTGGATTACTTATTTTGTTTTCTTGATTTTACACCAAAAAAATATATTTTCTAAAAATTACTTTAATAGTTTATTTTTTTACTTCTCTTTTATATAAGGTGTTGATTCAAAAATATTTTTTCCAAAAGTTAAATTGATTTCAATATTAATTTAAATAGATTTTGATCAAACTTTGTATGGAAATTTATAATAGAAAAAATTATGTAATTTGATTGTTTTTATTCTTATTGGGCGATTTTAATAAATTTGAGGATTTATGATATAAGTGATTTTAACAAAAAAAAAATAATTGGAAACTAAATTACCCATTTTCTTGAGTGTTCTAATATTACCATAATTTATTATAAATGGTGTTTGAAAATACCCTTTATAACGATTTTTTTAATATTATAAATTTTTGTTAGATCAGAAATTTAGTATTAATGGATAATCATAGACAAGTACGAGCAACCACTAATCAGTCTCATTTTTTAATGGTTCTATCAATTATTATTGGTATATTATGATTAAAATTTTATTGAGAGAATGTGATTTAATATTTAGATAGTCATTCAGAAAAAATAAGAAAAAGAAAAATATTCTAAAGTTCAGTGGAGTGATTCCATTATGTTTTCATATGATTAAAAATGTAATGATATGGATGAAATATATAATTCATTGGGAGAGGTTGAATTTTATTTAATATATTCATGTTCAACTACTGTTGGAATTTTGGATACTCTTTTTATATCTAATGATAGAAACTCAAATGTTAAATAAATCTATATAAATAATTATACAACTAAATATGATACATAAAAAATTAATCATGATGAATAAATTTCTAATATGTATCTTGGTTCAATGAAATAGTCAACCCATTGAATTCACATAGATGAAAATTTATAAAAAATATCTTTTGATACCATTGCTAATATTTTTACCTGACCGATGGTGGTGAACATTAGTTTCCATGAGAGAATCTGACAACATCAGTACACTGTTAGTCAAAGATCATATTGGAAATCTCATGAAGGATGAGGAGGAACTTAAATTAAATAACAAATAGAAAGCTGAACCCAATAAGAAGTTAGTATCCTTCAAGACATTTAATTATAAAATAAAATATAATATCAAATTTAATAGTTCATGTGATGAAGATTCAGCCATATACAATGATAGGAAAATGGATCCCTTATCCATGTGATTTACAATGTTCTATAGGAAGAATAATTTTTTCAGAAAGACAATCTATTGATCCATATATTATAATATAGGATATTTATGGAATGTTTTGAAAATGGATGACTCTACTAAGTAGATAACTTTATTTGAGTGTAAAATAAAAAGGGAATATTAAAATATACTTTACAGAGTTAAAATATAATAAAATGTACGCAGAAAAAGGTAATTAAAAAATGTATATTATAGCCACTATGATTTCATTAGAGTGATAAAAGAGAATTATGATTCATATAGATAAGATATAAATTAAATTGCCAACATGTGTTTCATGGTAAAAAATATGAGGTATCAAATATTTCTCTAGTATCACATGATCAAATTTGTAATCTTCTGAAAATGAAAATAATGATGAAAATATGTCTAGTGATGACTTATTTAAATGTTGTAATATGATTAAGGATACATTTAATGTGTAAAAAGATAAATATAATAGTTTAAATATACAGCATTCCATCTCTACTCATTAAATCTGATTTTTTAATTGAAAAGGATAAAAATGATAAATTATTAAAAGAAAATAATGAGAATAAAATGGCCAGTGGAAAATTAAAGATGGGTTTGGATAGATTTATCAAATTTAGAAAACCACTTACTGAAATTCATTGGAAACAAACCACCCCTAATAATACTATTATAATTGGTTACCAAACTTGATAGAGGTAGATATATATTAACAAATTTGTTCCATGTTCTAGTTGTTAAATGTCAATTAATAGATCTTATTCCTCTAGACCAAAAAAATTATTTATTTTTAAAAGGTTAAAATATCATTTTATTAAACAAATTTAATAACATTGTATTCCTCAAACTCATAAGACTAACATTATGGGACCCAATAAAAAATGGGACCAATATAATTTCTTGTTTAAATTTTCTTATATGAAAATTTATTGATGAATATCAGTAATAAATTATTATATTTAGATATTATATTTTCTAAAAACATTATTTAGGACTACATAAACACCCTTATCAATGTTGATGGTGGAAATCTAAATTTTTATGACAAATCCAAAGAAAAAATAATAATACATCTTGAAATTGATAGTTATAATACTATTTTGATTTATAAATTTTTAATTTTGGATTGTTTAAAATAAATTATTCTTTGCATATCATAGTGATGTGATTATGGATAACATTTTATGAAGGAAAATAGTGCATGTAAAAATTATGAATTTAAGAATTAGTACCCTATGAAATGAGGATGTTTATAAAGTTGTTTTATATTTTTTATTTTGTCAAATTATTTATTTTTTATGTTCATTTCAAAAAGAATCATGGATTTTGAATAGGAGACTATGCCATTGAATCCTTCAATAACTTTCAAATATAAATAGGAAAGGATTTTCAAGGATCTTTCGAAACTTGAAATTCTAACAAGAAATTCCTTTAACCCATTTTAGAATAGGAAGTAGTATAAAATCGCATTCAAACTAAGGGAAGAAGTTTCAACATATCAACCCATATAGTTGGTCCACATTGATTTTTTTTGTCCCTCTATTATTTATAGCCTAAATGGGAAGCACTATTCTTATATTCTGATATATGATTTTTCTAGACACACATGGGTATTAGTTGTAACTCATAATAGTTATTCTTATTTTTTGAAATATGAATCTCTTATTAATAAACATTGTGGTTTGTTGAGTTAAAAAAATATGAACTTGTCATGGATATGAGTTTGAAAATAAATACATTTAATCATTATCCCCAAATTTTTTTAGTCACAACTTTTCTACTAAATGGACCTGATAGCATAATGGTGTAGTCAAAAGAAGAAACATAACCCTTCATGAAATTTCACAAAATATGATTATTTAATTTTATTTACTTGTTTATTTTATGTATAGGTCGTGAATACATATTTATATATTGGTAAAATAATTCTAGTTAAACCTCATTTAATAAACAACCCATATGTGTTATCGAATGGAAAAAAAATGTTAATTAAATTAGTGTTTTTGGTTGTAAAGTCTCTATACTCAAAAAAAAAAAAAATTTAGACAAATTTTTAATCAAAATCCTTGAAGGAATTTTATTTGGATATTCAACATCCATAAAAGAATATTGGTTGTTCAATAAAAGGTCAAAAATTGTGGAAGAATTTGTACATGTAAAATTGTATGAAATGGATCCACATTAACCTAAGACATCTATAGAAAGCCCCGGGGAAAACCATTCCAATGAGGATATCAATTCCAAAAATAGTAATAATTTTATTATAACTAATTTGATAATTTATCCCTGTTAATGAGATCATTTTGAACAATTAATTGAAGAATGTAATGAATTATCAAATAATTTTATTCCTATAGTCAACAAGAATAATAGATATCATCCCTTATATGAATTTTTAGGAATCCCAAATAATAGAACATATACTAGATATTCTATTAGAAACCAAGATGAACATCAATCATTCTTATCACATATTGATCCTTGTAAAATTTTAAAAGTAATTAATGACAAGTTCAGGGTAAAGTAAATTCAATAAGAGGTTAATTAGTTTGAAATAAACAATGTATTGGGATTTGTCAAAAGAGTGAAGTACTACCTAACCATTGGAACTTAATTGGTATTTATAAATAAATAAAATGTGATCTATGCACTATAATTAGTAATAAGGAAAGAATGGTTTCACAACAATACAATCAAGATGAATCCATTGGCATTGGGATGACTATTACCGCAGTATCTGGAATTGATGCTATTAGAATGTTTCATGCAATGAAGAAAATTTGGATTTAGAATTATATAAAATATATGTCATGAATAAACAATTAAATTTTTATATACTTGAGGATATTTTTAGTGACAACCCTTATAGATTTCAAAACCCTCATTTTTTTGTTGGAACCCCCTATATTTCAGAATTTTGTTGTTTTATTAACTACTAAAGATGAGTGTATATGTAATGAATTGAACATTTGAATAATATTTTTTTCCTAAATTTGTGTGTTATTTCATTTTATAATTCATAAAACTATATCCTTTAATTAATTAAGTGAGTATAATTAAAATGAAACTGTTGGGTTTCAACTGTTATATGATCGTTGGTCAATATTACCATTGGAAACTAAACTCTTTATGTTATAATTATTGTTTATAAATATAAGTGATCTTTGTTAATACAGAAAGAAGAGTCGATGACCTCATCTAGTAGACTCGGGTCATACGAAGCCCATCTGTTAGAGCTTGGGAAGGAAGTGGCCTCACTGGGCTTTGCTCTGGACCAAGCCCAAGTCGAACTCCAACATGGGAAGATTGAATGGAATTTCCTAAGGTAGAAGTTCATATAGATAGAAATCACCACTCGGGCAATGTTGTCTGAGCCGCCCCATGATTCTATCACTATAGCACACCTTACACTTAGATCCTATGCACGTGTTATAAGGGGCTATGTAACGAGGCCTTGGATACTTTTTGTAATCCCTTGGTATAAATAAAATTTTTATTTATTATTATAGTAAATTTTGTGATTTTAAAATATCTGGATAAATGTTGTATGAAGTTTCATATTATTGATGAATTTTAGAAAAAGGGGTTTTCTAAAATATTTTTGTATACTTTAAATAATTAATAATGTGAAATTATTTTCAAAAAATGGTCTTTTACAGTTGTGATCGGTAAGAAATTTACAGTCTAATAAGATCAACTTGTTCTTTAGTGAATAGTAAAGTATGAATAGTAACATAACCTTATGAATAGTAATGAATAGTAAATCATCCAAAAAAATAGAAACTTCTCCCATGAATGTATAAATACAATTTAGACATCTTAAAAGTGAAAAAACAATCATAGTATAAGTTTTGATATTTTTGTATGACATAAATATTTTATTTAAAATTTTATAAATAATTTAATAATTTAAAATGAAAATTTATTTTCATAAAATGTAATCATAAATTGTTACTTTTTTGTCTTATGGTTATACGATAATTTTATGGGACCTTGATTTCTTATTCCAGGTGTTACGAAACAATTTATAGTTTAAGAGCTGTTTTTCTTAAATAAATAATGAATATATTTAAAAATTAAATTAAAAATATTTAGAAAATTATTTTCACAAAATGGAGTTCATTTTTTGAATTCATATTACTGGTATTAGGTTGGGGTAATTTTTTGGGTTTTTTTTGAAACAGTTGAATATTCAGTGAATTGTAACAATACAATTTTGAGTTGCGGGTGTTTAATGACATCATTGATGATGTAATCATGATGTGATAAATATGGTCGACTTATGAATAGTAAGATATGATATGAGGTGTCCCAAGTGGACAATACCATGGGAAAATAGTAGAGGAAAGCCCATGGTTTTGCAAATACCACCAACGAGGTGTCCAATGGAAATTAATTAGATATCCCCTCACTTTTCCAATAAATACCAAGTCATTCCCACATTATTTTCATTCCAAAATCCCCCTCAATGAATCTCTAGTCTTTCTAAGGAAGGAGAGGATTTTTGAGAAGTTCAGAAAATTTGAATTCTTGTTGCAGTAAGTTTCTTTCTTGGGGCACATAGTAACCAACGAAGGAATCATAGTTGACCCTACAAAGACAAAAGTTATAGAGGAGTGGACTCAGCCAACAACAATAACTATGATTTGTAGTTTCCTTGGATTAGTGTGATATTATAGGAGGTTTGTGAAAAACTTTTCAAGAATTTCTAATCCATTAACCAAGTTAACTCGAAAAGGGGTCATGTTCATCTGGACAAAAAAGTGTGAGGAAAGTTTCCAAGAGATGAAGAAGAGATTGGTTACTACACCTGTGTTAATTCTGCCCTCAAGTGGAGAAGGATTTTTTATTTTTATCAATGCATCTCTAAAAGGGATTGAGTGTGTCCTCATTCAAAATGACAAAGTGATTACTTATGCATCTCAATAGTTGAAGACTCATGACAAAACTATCTTATGCATGATCTGAAGTTGGATGTGGTTATTTTTGCTCTAAAGATATGGATGCACTATCTTAATGGATAGAAATGTGATATATACATAGACCATCAATGTTTGAAGTATATTTTCACGCAAGAGTAATTGAACATGAGACTAAGGGGATGGTTGTAACTTGTCAAAGACTTTGATTTTTCAATTCATTATCATCCCAGAAGAGTTAATAAAGTCACTGATTCATTAAGTTGGAAAGACCCAGTTGTTCTTTCCATGATTAGGATTCAAAAATATCCTTTGATCAATGACCTAGTATAGCTGGACATGGGAATTATAAGGGAAGGTACATCATCAACCCTAACCCAAATTATTTCTCAACCATCATTACTAGAGAAGATCAAGAAAGCTCAGAAATAAGAACCTTTGTTACAGAAGAAGTTTGAGGTTGTGAAGGATGGGAGATTTCCTGAGTTCAATATCGATCAAGAAGATGTACTGAAATTTCATACAAGACTATTTGTTCAATCTTTTCTTGAAATAAAGAAGGATCTGATGGATGATTCTCATAGATCTACTTTCTCTATACATCCTGGAAGCACAAAAATGTATAGGGACCTTCGTGATCATTATTGGTGGGATAATATGAAAAGGGAGGTTGATGACTACACTTCAAGGTTCCCATTATATCAGCAAGTGAAGGAAGAGTGACAACTTCTTAAAGGTGTATTGCAACCACTACCCATACCAGCATGGAAGTGGGACAATATCACTATAGACTTCATCACTAGTCTCCTGGGAATGTCCAAAGGAAACAATGTGATATGGGTTATTGTGGACCATCTCACCAAGACTGCACATTTTATCTCTATTCGAGAAGATTTCTCTCTTGATCAACTTTTAAGGATTTATGTGAAGGAAGTGGTAAGGCTGCATTGAGTTCCAATTACTATCGTATCTTATTGTGATCCAAGGTTCACATCAAAATTATGGATAAGTCTTCAACATGCTTTGAGAAATGAATTGTATTTCAGTATGGCCTATCACCCCCAAATTGATGTCCAATCTGAAACGAAAATCCAACCACTCGATGACATTCTCAATGGAGTTTAATGGTGTGTGGAATCAATATCTCCCTTTATTTGAGTTCTCTTACAACAACAGCTTCCACTCGAGCATTCAAATGGAAAACTATGATGATCTATATGGTAACTGATGTATAACTCCTACATGTTATCATGAATCTTGTGAGAAAATGCTTATTGGTCTTCATCTTGTGGAAGAGATGATAGGAAAGGACCACGCCATCCAGCAAGAAGTTAAGGATGCTCAAAGTCGGCAAAAGAGCTATGTCAAAAACCGTCAAAGGGACTTGGAGTTTGATGTTGGTGAAAAATTCTTTCTTCTAATTTCACCTTGGAAGAGATTCATGAGGTTTGGGAAGAAAGGGAAGCTTATCCCTAGGTACATTATCCTCTATGAAATCATTGATCACGTAGGAATAGTGTCCAATTGTCTTGCACTTCCTCCAATTCTAGCACAAGTTCATGATGTCTTCCAAATATCCCTCTTGAGGAAGTACATACCCGACCCTTGACATATACTAAATCCAGAGGTGGTACAACTGGAACATGACCTCTCTTATGAAGAGCAGTCAGTCGAGATCTTAGATCGTAGAGACAAGGTTATACGCAACAAGACTACCCACCTTGTTAAGGTGTTGTGGAGGAACCACAAGTTTGAAGAAGCCACATGAGAACCAGAGGATTCTATAAGGAAGAAGTACCCATATATTTTCTCTTCTTAGCTTACAAGTTAAAATTTTGGTGATGATATTTTTTAATGGTGGAAGAATGTAACAACCTGAACTTTTGAATAATATTAGTTCCCTTAATTTTTGTGTTATTTCATTTTATACTCCACAAAACTACATCCTTTAGTTAATGAATTGAGTATAATTAAAATGATACTGTTGGGTTTTTACTGTTACATGACTGTTGGAAACTAAACTATTTATGTTACAATTATTGTTTATAAATACAAGTGATCTTGGATAATATAGAAAGAAGAGTTGATGGCCTCATTAAGTAGACTCGGGCCGTATGAAACCCATATGTTAGATATTGGGAAAGAGGTGGCTTCACTGGGCTTTTCTCTAGAACAATCCCAATCCAAACTCCAACATGTGAATCTTGAATGGAATTTCCTAAGGGAGAAGATCAAGCTGATAGAAATCACCATTCCGGCAATGTTTTCTGAGCTACCCCAAGATTCTATCACCATAGCACACATTACACTTAGGTCTTATGCAGGTGTTATAAGGGGCTATGCAACAAGGCCTTAGATACTTTTTCTAATCCATTGGTATAAATAAAGTTGTTATTTCTTATTATGGTAAATTTTTTTATTTTTAAATATTAAAATAATTATAGGATGAAGTTTTATATTATTGATGAATTTTGAAAAAAATGGTATTTTAAAGTATTTTTGTATACGTTAAACAATTAATAATGTTCAATGATTTTCAAAAAATGGTCTTCTACAGTTATGATGAGTAAGAAATTTAGAGTCTAATAAGATCAACTTGATTTTAGTGAATAGTAAAGTATGAATAGTAACATAACCTTATGAATAGAAATTAATAGTAATTCGTCCAAAATAAATTAAACTTCACCCATGAATGTATAAATACATTTTAGACATCTTAAAAGTGAATAAACAATCATAGTATAAGTTTTGATATTTTTGTATGTCAAAAATACTTTATTTATAATTTTATAATTAATCTAATAATTTAAAATGAAAATGTATTTTCATAAAATGTAATCATAAAGTGTTACCTTATTGTCTTATGGTTATATGATAATTTTATTGGACCTTGATTACTTTTTCAAGGTGTTACAAAAAAAGTTATAGTTTTGGAGTTTCTTTTTTAATATATAATGATTTTATTTAAAAATTAAATTAAAAATATTTAGAAAATTATTTTCATAAAATGGAGTTCATTTTTTGAATTCAAAGCATCGATATTAGGTTAGGGTAAATACCAATCCATTCCATCATTATTTTCATTCCAAAATCCCCCTCAAAATAACTATAGTCTTTGTACCTCCCAAGTAGTCCTCCAAAGGATCCCTCTATCCCCCAATGTCCCAACCTTCATGTTTTTGAAGTTACACTTCATGGTAAGGGAACCTTTCACCCTCCTCTTTTAATTCATGACTTCCTTTATGATATGTTTTCTACTTTCTATTTCATTCTATAGGAGTATGTTATTCTAAATCATTATTATTGTCCATTTTATGTCCAAATTATGAGAGACCCTTTCCGCTCTCATCAACTGGTTTTCTGGATATTTAATTGATGTCGTTAGGCTGCCGAATTTTGGTAAAAGAAATCACATCTTCTCTTTTTTTCAAGTTTCCTTTCCATGTGGTATGTCATTCAAATATCCATACGATGTTCTTGTTTCTATTTTATTCTATCCCTATACTATCTTATGAGTAATATCTGAGTGGTTTACCCTTGTCCCTTATCTTTTTATTGTTTTCTAAAACCACGTTATATAGCTGTTATGCTATAGAAATTTGATCTCAAAATTTCTCTCTCTTTCTCTCAATAAATTATATTATATTATTTATGTGAATACCGAGAAATATTTTGTCTATATGGGCGTTCATAAAGACATAAAAATTATATTCATGATTCTGGAATTCACATACATATAACCCTCATTCGCTTCCATGGGTTATAAATGACATAATGATCTAATGATTAAGCACTTTTAAAATGCCACAATTTTGAAGTGAAACCCATTTCTTTTACTCTCTTTGGTTTATTTATGAAATTTATGATTATGATCTATGTGGATCACATGAAAATAAATTCATATTAATGGTGTTCCCTAATAGCACTCCAATGCATTGGGTAAATAATCTAATCTCTAGAGATGACAAGTTTTATGATACCTTGGTGAATAACCATGGTAATTTTTATGAAACCTTGGGGATGAACCTTAGTGATATGTTCCTGAATTTCAAAATTAAATGTTGTATCCAAATATTCAAGTTATGATTCAAGTTATTATGAAATTACTCTATTTTCATTTCTCATGTCTTTATATTTTTTATCAAGTTCTTATTGATTTTATAAGTAAACTAATTCCCTTGTTTTCCATATTGGGCCTTCCACTCACCCTTTTCTTTGATGTATGTCTCCTGGTTATGAGATACAATAATTTAAATTAGGGTGAACTTATGATGAATCCTTACAAGTGTATTAGAATAATGTTTTTATGTTATCATGTTTTATGTTATCATATTTTATCTTCCATATTTCCAAGACACTAGACTTTAAAGATCCTCTGAATGTAAAATGTAATGAAAAGTTTTGAAATAAAAAGGTGGGATGTCGTAGTTAGTATCAAAAGATAGTTTAGTTATTTATGGAAATTAGGCTATGAAAACATTATGAATAACCCTATAAAAAGTTCAAGTATAGGAAAACTTCCTGATATTTTGGTGAGTATTGAGTAAGTGGTTTATCAAGAAAATACTTCCCTATCTGGATACGAGTAGGTAGAGGTGTCTCAGTCACTGATGTACTTATGAGTGAAAACTACAATAAGGGGTTTTGGGATTGACTCAGGGTATCCTGTTACATGACAACGGTCCTTGCTACAATCTTGGTTATGAAACTCCTAGGGGATATATTTGGTTAATAATAATCTTTTTATGAATCATTATGAAAGATTTATAGAGAAATGTAATTGTTTAAAGCATGATGTTTTAAGACATAAAATCATTTATTGTTAAATGATCCATAAATAAAATAAGTTTCTAACTAAGTTTTTGATTATTTTATAAAATGGAGGGAAATAGGAGGAACCGTGCAAATGGTGACTGCAATGGAACATGTGTTGACGGCCCTCTGATGGAAGCAGGAATGGAAACATTCATGAAAATGATGAACCAACTGACTAAAGATATGGTAAATAACCTAAATCAAGAAGAGATACAGATCTCACCATGAAGGGAACAACTTTCTGTTGAATCCTTTATGTGTCAAAGACCACCAACCTTCAGTGGATCTACCGACCCTTTGATTACTGAATAGTGGATCAGCCTTATCAGGATGATCTTTTCTATGCTCTGTTGTTCTGAACAACATAAGGTTACCTTTTCTATTTATCTCTTGAAGGGAGAAGCTAATCAGTGGTGGGAACTGATTAAAAACACAAGGCCAAGAGTAGAAGCCGAAGCTATGGAGTGGGAAGAGTTCAGAGGGATATTATTCAATAATTATTTCCCTTGATCAAAGAGATCAAGAATGGAGAAGGAATTTCTCAAGATGAAGGAGAAAGAGAATGAATCTATTGGAAGATACGAGATGAACTTTACAAGGCTTTCATGTTACACCTCTAGCTTTTTCAAGGATCCAAATGTTAAGGTGGATAGATTTTTCGGTGGACTAAGACCTCATCTAAGGAATAATATAGCCAACTGAGACTATGATAGCTATGAGAAGATCATGTGAAGTGCGATGAAAGTTGAACTAGAGTTTGGAAAGACGCGGTGGTCTCATAAATCCAATGACAAGAATATATCAATGGAGCCAAGCCTATGGAGAAGATTCAATCAAGGAATAGGAGGAAATAAATTGCAATGTCCAACGTGTAATAAATGTTGAAATAAGCATTCGGGGAACTACCTACTCTGAAGAGGGAAGTGATACAAGTGTGGTAAAAATGGCCATATTGTGTGGAGTTGTCACAGTGAGGTGAATCCTCAACTACCAAACACTAACGACAAAGGGAAGATACTGCAGGCCCTACCTAATGTCCAATTCTATATGTTTTGACAGCTTGGGAACTTTGCTAATCACTGTCCAAATCTGAGGGGCAGTGGAGGGGAATCACCATTAGCTTCAACATTGGCCAAGGGAGCAAGGTTGTGCTTTTTATATCACTATGGATGAAGTTGAAGTGCCAAATGATGTAGTTTCAGGTACTCTTGTTGTTCTCTCAAAGCTAGTGAGTACTTTGTTTGATTCTGGATCAACGCATTCCTTTATTACCTCCAAGTTTTCAAATAATTTAGAATCAACCCCAGATTTTCTAAAATTAGAGTTATCAGTCAAGACTCCTGGTGGGATTATCCAAGAATCGTCAGTGTTTAGAAACTCTATTATTTACTTCAGAGAGCACAATCTTATCACAAATCTAGTAGTCATTATCATACTAGAATTCGACATTATACTAGGGATGGACTGGCTCTCAATTTATAATGCTAAGATCAAATGCAGAAGCAAGTAAATCTCAGTATTCTTGAATGGAAAACCTATAGTTATCTTCCAAGGAGAGATATCTCGATCTGATCTATATATAGAAGAACCTCATATATACTTCTTTATGGATTTCATTGGTGATGAAGAAGAAGGAGATGAGGGTTTAAGGATAGAAAATGTCCCCATCGTCCACGAATACCTTGACGTATTTCCCAAGGAGTTTCTTGGACCTCTCCCAGGAAGACAAGTGGAGTTATCAATTTAACTCATAAATGGATCTCATCAGATATCGAAGACACCATATAGAATGGAAAATATAGAGCTAGAGGAATTAAATAGGAAACTCCAAGATCTTTTGGAGAAGGGTTTTATCTGACCGAGTGTGTCTCTTTGGGGAGCACCAGTTCTCTTTGTGAAGAAGAAGGATGGATCAATATGGTTATGTATTGATTATAGAGAACTGAACATGATCATAGTGAAGAACAAATACCCTCTTCTAATAATTGATGACTTATTTGACCAACTTCATGGGGAATAGTTTTTCTCTAAGATTGATCTTCGATCAGGTTGTCATCAATTGAGGGTGAAGAAAGAAGATATTATGAAAACTGCCTTCCGATCAAGATATTGGCATTATGAGTTTGTTGTTATTCCATTTGAACTGACTAATTAACCTACTATTTTTATGGATTTTCTGAATAGAGTCTTTAAGGACTACATTGATAAGTTTTTGGTAGTTTTTATTGATTTTATTCTGATATATTCCAAAAGTCGGGAAGAGCATGAAGATCATTTAAGGGTGATTTTAAAAAATCTACGGAAGGAGAGGATTTTTGAGAAGTTCAAAAAATGTGAATTCTGGTTGCAACAAGTTTCTTTCTTAGGTAACATAGTAACCAATGAAGGAATCACAATTAACCCTACAAAGACAAAAGTTGTAGAGGAGTGGACTCACCCAACAACAATAACTATGATTCATAGTTTCCTTGCATTAGCGTGATATTATAGGAGGCTTGTGAAAAACTTTTCAAGACTTTCTAATCCATTAACCATGTTAACTCGAAAAAAGGTCAAGTTCATCTAGACGAATAAGTGTGAGGAAAGTTTCCAAGAGCTGAAGAAGAGATTGGTTACGACACCCGTGTTAACTCTTCCCTCAAGTGGAGAAGGATTTTTTATTTTTAGTGATGCATATCTAAAAGGGATTGGGTGTGTCCTCACGCAAAATGACAAATTCATTGCTTATGCATCTCAATAGTTGAAGACTCATGAGAAAAACTATCATATGCATGATTTGGAGCTGGCCATGGTTGTTTTTTCACTAAAGATATGGAGGAACTGTCTTAATGGAGATAAATGTGATATATACACAGACCATCAAAGTTTGAAGTATATTTTCACGCAAAAGGAATTGAACATGAGACTAAGGGGATGGTTGGAACTTCTCAAAGACTATGATTATTCAATTCATTATCATCCCAGAAGAGTTAATGAAGTCACTGATGCATTAAGATGGAAAGACCCAGTTGTTCTTTCCATGATTAGGATTCAAAAAGATCCTTTGATCAATGAACTAGTATAGCTGGACATGGGAATTATAAGGGAAGGGACATCATGAACCCTAACCCAAATGATTTCTCAACCGTCATTACTAGAGAAGATCAAGAAATCTCGGAAATTAGATCCTTTGTTACAGAAGAAGTTTGAGGTTGTGAAGGATGGGAGAGTTCCTGAGTTCAATATCAATCAAGAAGGTGTACTGAAATTTCGTACAAGACAATGTGTTCCATCTTTTCTGGTTACAAAGAACATGCGGATGGATGATGCTCATAGATCTACTTTCTCTATACATCTAGGAAGCACACAAATGTATAGGGACCTTCGTGATCATTATTGGTGGGATAATATAAAAAGGGATGTTGATGACTACACTTCAAGGTTCCTGGTATGCCAGCAAGTGAAGTCAGAGCGACAACTTCCTAAAGGGGTATTGCAACCACTACCCATACTAGCATAGAAGTGGGACAATATCACTATAGACTTCATCACTAGTATACTGAGAACTTCCAAAGGAAACAATGCGATATGGGTTATTCTGAACCATCTCACCAAGACTACCCATTTTATCTCTATTCGAGAAGATTTCTCTATTGCTCAACTTTCCAGGATTTATGTGAAGGAAGTGGTAAGGCTGCATGGAGTTAAATTACTATCGTATCTGATTGTGATCCAAGGTTCCCATCAAAATTATAGATAAGTCTTCAACATGCTTTGAGCATTGAATTGTATTTCAGTATTGCCTATCACCCCCAAATTGATGTCCAATCTGAAAGGAAAATTAAACCACTCGAGGACATGCTCAATGGAATTTAATGGTGGATGGGATCAACATATCCCTTTAGTTCAGTTCTCTTACAACAACAGCTTTCACTTGAGCATCCAAATGGAAACCTATCATGCTCTATATGGTAATTGATGTAGAAATCCTACATGTTATCATGAATTTGGTGAGAGAAAGCTTATTGGGCTTGATCTTGTGCAAGAGATGATAGGAAAGGTCCACGCCATCCAGCAACAAGTTAAGGATGCTCAACGTCGGCAAAAGATCTATGTCGACAACCGTCAAAGGGATTTGGATTTTGATGTTGGTGACAAATTCTTTCTTTGAATTTCACCTTGGAAGAGAGTCATGAGGTTTGGTAAGAAAAAGAAGCTTAGCCCTAGGTACATTTGCCCCTATGAAATCCTTGATCACATATTAACAGTGGCCAATTGCCTTGAACTTCCACCAATTCTAGCACAAGTTCATGATGTCTTCCAAATATCCCTCTTGAGGAAGTACATAACTGACCCTTGACATGTGCTAAATTCCTAGGTGGTACAACTAGAACATGACCTCTCTTATGAGGAGCATTCGGTCGAGATCTTGGATCATAGAGACAGGTTTATACGCAACAATACTACCCACCTTGTTAAGGTGTTGTAGAGGAACCACAAATGCGAAGAAGACACATGAGAACCAGAAGAGTCTATAAGGCAAAGGTACCCACAACTTTTCTCTTCTTAGGGTATGAGTTAAAATTTTGGGGATGAAATTTTTTAAGGGGGGAAGAATGTAACTACCCAAACTTTTGAATAATATTAGTTCCCTTAATTTTTGTGTTATTTCATTTTATAATCCACAAAACTGCATCCTTTAGTTAATGAATTGAGAAAAATTAAAATGATACTGTTGGGTTTCAACTGTTACATGACCGTTGGAAACTATTTATGTTACAATTATTGTTTATAAATACAAGTGATCTTGGTTAATATATAAAGAAGAGTTGATGGACTCATTCAGTAGACTCGGGTCGTACGAAGCCCATATGTCAGATCTTGGGAAAGAGGTGGCTTCACTGGTCTTTTCTCTAGACCAAGCCTAGACCAAACTACAACATGTGAAGCTTGAACAAAATCACCTAAGGGAGAAGATCAAGCTGACAGAAATCACCACTCAGGCAATGTGGTATGAGTCACCCCAAGATTCTATCACCATATCACATATTACACTTAGGTCCTATGCAGGTGTTATCAGGGGCTATGCAACAAGGCCTTAGATAAGTTTTGTAATCTATTGGTATAAATAATATTTTTATTTCTTATTATGGTAATTTTTTTATTTTCAAATATTCAGATAAATGTATGATGAAGTTTTATATTATTGATGAATTTTGAAAAAAGGGGTATTTTAAAATATTTTTGTATACGTTAAACAATTAATAATGTGTAACGATTTTCAAAAAATGGTCTTCTATAGTTATTATGAGTAATAAATTTGGAGTCTAATAAGATCAACTTTATTTTAGTGAATAGTAAATTATGAATAGTAACATACCCTTATGAATAGTAACGAATAGTAAATCGGCCAAAAAATTCAAGCTTTACCCATGAATGTATAAATATATTTTAGACATCTTAAAAGTGAAAAAACGATCATAGTATAAGTTTTGATATTTTTGTATGTCATAAATACTTTATTTATAATTTTATAATTAATTTTATAATTTAAAATAAAAAAGTATTTTCATAAAATGTAATCATAAAATGTTACTTTGTTGTCTTGTGGTTATATGATAATTTTATGGGACCTTGATTACTTTTTCAAGGTGTTTCAAAACGGGTTATAGTTTTGGAGTTGTTTTTTAATAAATAATGATTTTATTTAAAAATAAAAGTAAAAATATTTAGAAAATTATTTTCATAAAATGGAGTTCTTTTTTTGAATTCAAAGCATCGATATTAGGTTAGGGTAAATTCCAAGTCATTCCCTCATTCTTTTCATTCCAAAATCCCCCTCAACAAAGCTCTAGTCTGTGTACCTCCAGAGTAGTCCTCCAAAGGTTCCCTCAAGCCCCCAAGGTCCCAACCTTCATGTTTTCGAAGTTACTCTTCAAGGTAAGGGAACCTTTCACCCTCCTCTTTTAAGTCATGACTTTCTTTATGTTATGTCTTCTAGTTTCTATTTCATCCTGTTGGAGTATGTTCTTCTATATCATTCTTATTGTCCACTTTATTTCCAAATGTTGAGAGACCCTTTCCACTCTCATCAACTGGTTTTCTGGATATTTAATTGATGTTGTTAGGTTGCCGAATTTTGGTAAAAGAAATTGCATCTTCTCTTTTTTTCAAGTTTCCTTTCCATGTGTTATGTCATTCAAATATCCATACCATGTTCTTGTTTCTATTTTATTATATCCCTATACTATCTTATGAGTTATATCTGAGTGGTTTACCCTTGTCCCCTATCTTTTTATTGTTTTCTAAAACCACGTTATATAGTTGTTATGCTGCAGAAATTTCGTCTCAAAATTTCTCTCTCTTTCTCTCAATAAATTCTCTTATCTTATTTATGTGAATACCCAGACCTATTTTTTCAATATGGGTGTTCATAAAGACATGAAAATTATATTCTTAATTTTGGAATTCAGAAACATATAACCCTCATTCCCTTACATGGGTTATAAATGACATAATGATCTAATTTTTACGCACTTTTAAAACTTCACAATTTTGAAGTGAAACCCATTTCTTTTACTCTATTTGGATTATTTATGAAATTTATGATTATGAACTATGTGTCTAACATGAAAATAAATTCATATAAGGGTGAGCCCTAATAGCGCTCCAATGCATTGGGTAAAGAATTTAATCTCTAGAGATGAAAAGTTTTATGATACCTTGGTGAATAACCATTGTAATTTTTATGAATCTTTGGGGATGAACCTTGGTGATATGTTCCTAAATTTCAAAATTAAATGTTTTATCCACATATTCAAGTTATGATTCAAGTTACTATTAAATTCCTCTATTTCTATTTCTCATGTCATTATATTTTTTATCAAGTTCTTATTGATTTTACAAGTAAACTAATTCCCTTCTTTTCCATACTGGGCCTTCCACTCACCCTTTCCTTTGATGTATGTCTCCAGGTTATGAGATACAATAATTGAACGTAGGATGAACTTATGATGAATCCCTACAAGTGGAATAGAAGAATGTTTTATGTTATCATGTTTTATGTTATCATGTTTTATGTTCCAGATTTCCAAGACACTGGACTTTAATGATCCTTTGAAAGTAAAATGTAATGAAAAGTTTTGAAATAAAAATGTGGGATGCCATAGTTAGTATCAAAAGATATTTTAGATATTTGTGGAAATTATTCTATGAAAACATTACGAAGAACCCTATAAAAAGTTTAAGTATAGGAAAAATTCCTGATATTTTGGTGAGTATTGAGTAAGTGGTTTATCAGGAAAATGCTTCCCTGCCAGGATACGAGCAGGTGGAGGTAGCTCAGGCACAGATGTGCCTATGAGTGAAAACTACAATAAGGAGTTTTGGGCTTGACCCAGGGTATCCTAGTACATGACAATGGGTCTTGCTACACTCTTGGTTACGACACTCCTAGGGGATATATTTGGTTAATCATAAGATTTTTATGAATCATTATGAAAGATTTATAGAGAAATGTAATTGTTTAGAGAATGATGTTTTAATACATTAAATACTTTATTGTTAAAAGATCCGTAAATCAAATAATTTTTTAACAAATTTTTTGATTATTTTATAAAATGGAGGGAAATAGGAGGAATTGTGAAAATGGTGACTACAATGGAACATGTGTTAATGGCCCTCTGATGGAAGATGGAATGGAAACATTCATGCGGATGGTGAACCAACTGACTGAGGTTATGGGAAATAACTTCAATCATGAAGAGATATAGATCTCACCACGAAGGGAACAACTTTATGTTGAATCCTTTATGTGTCAATGACCACCAACCTTCAGTGGATCTACCGACCCATTAATTGCTGAATAGTGGATCAACTCTATTAGGAAGATCTTTTATATGCTCCACTGTTCTGAACAAGAGAAGGTTACCCTATCTATTTATCTCTTGAAGGGAGAAGCTAATCAGTGGTGGGAACTAATTAAAAACACAAGGCCAAGAGTAGAAGTTGAAGCTAAGAAGTGGGAAGAGTTCAGAGGGATATTATTGAACAATTATTTCCCTTGATCGATAAGAACAAGAATGGAGAATGAGTTTCTCAAGATGAAGGAGAAAGAGAATGAATTTTTGGGAAGGTATGAGATGAACTTCACAAGGATTTCATGTTACACCTATAGCTTTTTCAATGATAGAAATGTTTAGGTGGACAGATTTTTCAGTGGACTAAGACCTCATCTGCAGAAGAATCTAGCCAACTCAGACTATGATAGCTATGAGAAGATCATGTGAAGTGCGATGAAAGTTGAACTGGAGTTTGGTGAGACACAGTGGTCTCCTAAATCCAATGACAAGAATATATCAACGGAGCCAAGCATATGGAGGATATTCAATCAAGGAAGAGGAGGAAAGAAAGTGCAACATCCAATGTCTAATAAATGTTGAAAGAAGTATTCGGGGAACTATCTACTCGGAAGAGGGGAGTGCTACAAGTGTGGTAAAGATGGCTATATTGCATGGAGTTGTCACAGTGAGGTGAATCCTCAACTCCCAAACACTAATGACATAGGGAATATAGTGCAGGCCTTACCTAATGTCCAATGCTATAAGTTTGGACAGCTTGGGCACTTTGCCAATCACTGTCCAAATCTGAGGGCAGTAGAGGGGAATCACCATCAGCTTCAACATTGGCCAGGGGAGAAAGTTTGTGCTTTTTCTGTCACTATGGATGAAGTTTAAGTGAAAAATGATGTAGTGGCAGGTACACTTGTTGTTCTCTCAAAGCTAGTGAGTACTTTGTTTGATTCTGGTTCTATGCATTCCTTAATTACCTCTAAGTTTGCAAAGAATTTAGAATCAACCCCATATTTTCTAAAATTAGAGTTATCAGTCAAGACTCCTGGTGGGATTATCCAAGCATCATTAGTGTTTATAAACTCAATTATTTACTTTAGTGAGCACAATCTTATCGCAAATCTAGTAGTCATTCCTATACTATAATTTGACATTATACTAGGGATGGACTGGCTCTCAATGTATAATGATAAGATCAAATATAGTAGCAAGGAAATGTCAGTATTCTTGGATGGAAAACTAATAGTTATCTTCCAAGGAGAGATATCTCGATCTGATCTATGTCTAGAAGAACCTCCTATATCCTTCTTTATGGATTTCATTGGTGATGAAGAAGAATGAGATGAGTTTTGAAGGATAGAAAATGTCCCCATCGTCTAGGAATACCTTGATGTATTTCCTGAGGAGTTTCTTGGACCACTCCTAGGAAGATAGGTAGAGTTATCAATTTAACTCGTACCTGGATCTCATACGATATCGATGACCCCATATTAGATGGAAAATATGGAGCTGAAGGAATTAAAGAAGAAACTCCAAGATCTTTTGGAGAAGGGTTTTATCTGATGGAGTGTGTATCCTTGGGGAGAACCAGTTCTCTTTGTCAAGAAGAGGGATGGATCAATATGGTTATGTATTGATTATAGAGAACTGAACAGGATCACAGTGAAGAACAAATACCCTCTTCCAAGAATTGATGTCTTATTTTACTAACTTCATGGGGCCCAATTCTTCTCTAAGATTGATCTTCGATCTGGTTGTCATCAATTGAGGGTGAATAAAGAAGATATTATGAAAACTACCTTCCGATCATAATATGGTCATTATGAGTTTGTTGTTATTCTATTTGGACTGACTAATTAACCTACTATTTTTATGGATTTTCTGAATAGAGTATTTAAGGACTACCTTGATAACTTTGTGGTAGTTTTTATTGATTATATTCTGATAAATTCCAAAAGTCACCAGTAACATGAGGATCATATAAGGGATATTTTAAAAAATCTAAAGAAGGAGAGGATTATTGAGAAGTTCAGAAAATGTGAATTCTGGTTGCAATAAGTTTCTTTCTTTGGGAACATAGTAACCAATGAAGGAATCACTGTTTACCCTGCAAAGACAAAAGTTGTAGAGGAGTGGACTCAGCCAACAACAATAACTAAGATTCGTAGTTTCCTTGGATTAGTGTGACATTATAGGAGTTTTGTGAAAAACCTTTCAAGACTTTCAAATCCATTAACCAAGTTAACTCAAAAAGGGGTCAAGTTCATCTGGACAAAGAAGTGTGAGGAATGTTTCCAAGAGCTGAAGAAGATATTGGTTACTACAACCGTGTTAACTCTTCCCTCAAGTGGAGAAGGATTAGTTATTTTTACTGATGCATCTCTGAAAGTTCTTGGGTGTGTCCTCATGCAAAATAACAAAGTCATTGCTTATGCATCTCAACAGTTGAAGACTCATGAGCAAAACTATCTTATGCATGATCTGGATATGGATGTGGTTGTTTTCACTCTAAAGATATGGAGGCACTATCTTAATGGAGATAAATGTGATATATACACAGACCATCAAAGTTTGAAGTATATTTTAACACAAAATGAATTGAACATGAGACTAAGGGGATGGTTGGAACTTCTCAAAGACTATGATTGTTCAATTCATTATCATCCCTGAATAGTTAATAAAGTCACTAATGCATTAAGCTAGAAAGACCCAGTTGTTCTTTCCATGGTTAGGATTCAAAATGATCCTTTGATAAATGACCTAGTATAGATGGACATGGGAATTATAAGGTAAGGGGAATCATCAACCCTAACCCAAAAGATTTATCAACCGTCATTACTAGAGAAGATCAAGAAAGATCAGAAATATGATCCTTTTTTAGAGAAGAAGTTTGAGGCTGTGAAGGATGGGAGGTTTCCTGAGTTCAATATCGATCAAGAAGGTGTACTGAAATTTTGTACAAGACAATGTGTTCCATTTTTTCTGGAAATAAAGATGGAGCTGATGGATGATGCTCATAGATCTAATTTCTCTATACATCCTGGAAGCACACAAATGTATAGGGACTTTCATGATCATTATTTCTGGGATAATATGAAAAGGGAGGTTGATGACTACACTTCAAGGTTCCTGGTATGTCAGTAAGTGAAGGAAGAGGGAAAATTATTAAAGGGGTATTTCAACCACTGCCTATACCATCATGGAAGTGGGACAATATCACTATAGACTTCATCATTGGTCTCCTCAGAACTTCCAAAGGAACCAACGTGATATGGGTTATTGTACCAAGACTTCCCATTTTATATTTATTCGAGATGATTTCTCTCTTGATCAGATTTTCGGGATTTACATGACGGAAGTGGTAAGAATGTATGGAGTTCTAATTACTATCGTATCTAATTGTGATCCAATGTTCACATCAAAATTATGGAGAAGTCTTCAACATGCTTTGTGCACTGAATTGTATTTCTGTATGGTCTACCACACCCAAATTGATGTCCAATATGAAAGGACAATTCAACCACTCAAGGAGAAGGTTAATAGAATTTAATGGTGCATGGGATCAATATCTCCCTTTAGTTGAGTTCTCTTACAACAACAGCTTCCAATCGATCATTCAAATAGAAACTTATGATGCTCTATATGGTAAATGATGTAGAACTCCTACATGTTATCATGAAGCTGGTGAGATAAATCTTATTTGGCCTGATCTTGTGCAAGAGATGATAGGAAAGGTCCACGCCATCTAGAAACAGGTAAAGGATGCTCAAAGTTGGAAAAAGATCTATGTCAAGAACCATTAAAGTGACTTGGAGTTTGATGTTGGTGACAAATTCTTTCTTCGAATTTCACCTTCGAAGAGAGTCATGAGGTTTGGGAAGAAAGGGAAGCTTAGCCCTTGGTACATTAGCCCCTATGAAATCTTGGATCGCGTAGGAACAGTGGCCAATTGTCTTGCACTTCCTCCAATTCTATAACAAGTTCTTGATGTCTTCCAAATATCCCTCTTGAGGAAGTACATACCTGACCCTTGACATGTACTAAATCCATAGGTGGTACAACTGGAACATGACCTCTCTTATAATGAGCCGTCAGTCGAGATCTCGGATCTTAGAGACAAGGTTATACGCAACAAGACTACCCACCTTGTTAAGGTGTTGTGGAGGAACCGCAAATGCGAAGAAGCTACATGAGAACCAGAGGAGTCTATAAGGTAGAAGTACACATAGATTTTCACTTCTTAGGGTACGAGTTAAAATTCTTGGGATGAAATTTTTTAAAGGGGGAAGAATGTAACAACCCGAAATTTTGAATAATACTTGTTCCCTTAATTTTTGTGTTATTTCATTGTATACTCCACAAAACTACATCCTTTAATTAAGGAATTGAGTATAATTAAAATGATACCATTGGGTTTCAACTGGTACATGACCGTTGGAAACTAAACTATTTATGTTACAATTATTGTTTATAAATACAAGTGATCTTGGTTAATATAGAAAGAAGAGTTGATGGCCTCATTCAGTAGATTCAGGCCCTAGGAATCCCATATGTTAGATCTTGGGAAATAGGTGGATTCACTGGGCATTGCTCTAGACCAAGCCCAATCCAAACTCCAACATGTGAAGCTTGAACGGTATGTCCTAAGGGAGAAGATCATGCTGATGGAAATCACCACTCGGGCAATGTTGTCTGAGCTGCCCCAAGATTCTATCACCACAGCACACTTTACACTTAGGTCATATGCTGGTGTTATAAGGGGATATGCAACAAGGCCTTACATACTTTTTGTAATCCATTGGTGTAAATAAAAAATTTTATTTCTTTATATGGTAATTTTTTTTTATTTTCAAATATTTAGATAAATGTAGGATGAAGTTCCATATTATTGATGAATTTTGAAAAAAGGGGTATTTTAAAATATTTTTGTATACGTTAAACAATTAATAATGTGCAATGATTTTAAAAAAATGTTCTTCTATAGTTATTATGAGTAAGAAATTTCGAGTCTAATAAGTTCAACTTGATTTTACTGAATAGTAATGTATGAATAGTAACATACCCTTATGAATAGTAATGAATAATAAATCGGCCAAAAAAATTTAAGCTTCACCCATGAATGTATAAATACATTTTATACATCTTAAAAGTGAAAAAAAAATCATAGTATAAGTTTTGATATTTTTTATGTCATAAATAATTTATTTATAATTTTATAATTAATTTAATAATTCAAAATGAAAATTTATTTTCATAAAATGTAAACATAAAGTGTTACTTTATTGTCTTATGGTTATATGATAATTTTATGGTACCTTTATTAATTTTTCAAGGTGTTACAAAACTAGTTATAGTTTTGGATTTGTTTTTTAATAAATAATGATTTTATTTAAAAATTAGATTAAAAATATTTAGAAAATTATTTTCATAAAATGGAGTTCATGTTTAGAATTCAAAGCATCGATATTAAGTTAGGGTAAATAACAATTCATTCCCTCATTCTTTTCATTCCAAAATCCCCCTCAACAAATCTCTAGTCTTTGTACATCCCAAGTAGTCCTCCAAAGGTTCCCTCAAGCCACCCAAGGTCCCAACCTTCAAGTTTTCGAAGATACTCTTCAAGGTAAGGGAACCTTTCACCCTCCTCTTTTAAGTAATGACTTGCTTTATTTTATGTCTTCTAGTTTCTATTTAATTTTGTTGGATTATGTTATTCTATATCATTCTTATTGTCCATTTTATTCCCAAATGATGAGAGACCCTTTCCACTCTCATCAATTGGTTTTTTGGATATTTAATTGACGTCGTTAGGCAGCCGAATTTTGGTAAAAGAAATCACATCATCTCTTTTTTTCAAGTTTCCTTTCCATGTGGTATATCATTCAAATATCCATACCATGTTCTTGTTTCTATTTTATTATGTCCCTATACTTTATTATGAGTTATATCTAAGTGGTTTACCCTTTTCCCCTCTCTTTTTATTGTTTTCTAAAACCACGATATATAGTCGTTATGCTGTTGATATTTCGTCTCAAAATTTATCTCTGTTTCTCTAAATAAATTCTCTTATCTTATTTATGTGAATACCCAAACCTATTTAGTCTATATGGGTGTTCATAAAGGCTTAAAAATTATATTCTTGATTCTGGAATTTACATACATATATCCATCATTCCCTTCCATGGGTTATAAATGACATAATAATCTTATTTTAAAGCACTTTTAAAACGTCATGGTTTTGAAGTGAAACCCATTTATTTTACTCTCTTTGGGTTATTAATGAAATGTAGTATTATGATATATGTGGATCACATGAAAATAAATACATATTAAGGGTGCTTCTTTATAGCACTCCAATGCATTTGGTAAAAAAATTAATCTCTAGAGATGATAAGTTTCATGATACCTTGGTGAATAACCTTCTTAATTTTTATGAAACCTTGGGGATGAACCTTGGTGATATGTTTATGAATTTATAAATTAAATGTTTTATCCATATATTCAAGTTATGATTCAAGTTATTATGAAATACCTTTACTTCCATTTCTTATGTATTTATGTTTTTTTAACAAGTTCTTATTGATTTCATAAGTAAACTGATTCCCTTGTTTTCCTTATTGGGCGTTCGGCTCACCCTTTCCTTTGATGTATGTATCCTAGTTATGATATGAAATAATTGTACTTAGGATGAACTTATGATGAAGTCATACAAGTGGATTAGAATAATGTTTTATCTTTTCATGTTTTATGTTTCTGATTTCCAAGACACTAGACTTGAAAGATCCTCTGAATGCAAAATTTAATGAAAAGTTATGAAATAAAAAGGCGGGATGCCATATTATAGTTGTAGGTAGTTCTTGTGTATAGATACTATAGATGAAACACACTTTACTAGACTATGGATATCATTTTATACATGTACCTATAAATTGTGATAATAGAAGTGCAATAAACATTTCCATGAATTCTGTATCTCACCATATAACACAAACATAGTTATATAAGGCATCACATTTTTGGAGTCCATTTTAAAAAAAAAAGATATAACACTTAAATATAATATTACTAAACATAATCTTTTGAAATATTCACAAATACATAGAATTATAAATAATGGTCTATATCTAATATGATTGTGGAATGATTAATATATTTTAGTCATTTATTGTTTTTTTACATTATTTATGGTAGATGTAACTCAAAAAACCTCACTACCATGAGTATCTACCATAGTTATATTAACATAAGTCGTTGAAACCACTAGTATGTTATCAAGGAAATATAACATTTGTCTGGTACTATGAATTTATACTATTTAGATACTACTGTGGATGTGCTCTTATTGTTATTCCACAATAGAATATTACTATTGTTTGAATCAATGGGGACCTACCATTCAGGTTCTACTGTTATAGATTCTACTGCTTCTGTATCATTTTAGGAAAAGTTATTTTCTCTCTTGAGTTCAAATAATGAATCTTATATCATTTATAATTAATGATACAATCCCTAAATGTAAAAAAAGAATATATAAGGGTCCAGATTTGCTATCATCTCTCAAAACCCATTTCAAAACCATTCATTTTCTATCTCAACCCATGATCCTTCACCTTCAACTTGAATCACTCAAATATGTGTGAAAATGGTCTGACTAAATAATTTATGTGCATCTTATAATGAGACACGTGCATCAATGACGTTTTGTGGAGAATCGATTTATCCTATCAAAAAAATACTCATCATGCATCCTGAGTAATTATTTCTGATATGGAATATAATTCTATATGGTAATCTTAAGTCATGTCACTTTTAAGGTAAGTTACATAAGTCCATGGATGTTTATATTGGTTATCAAGGAATTTTAGACCATTCTACCCTAAGTTAACTTGTAATTTCTATCTACATGACAATTATCAGTTTGATAATAATAAATATTCCAAAAAAACCATGGTAGATAGAAATAACCTCATATTATCATCGAAAAAATGGTATTTATGTTTGAATGTTCTTAATAATGGTATCTATAAGGAATATTACGGTTCCCTTTTCATAAATCGTGAGAACACTCTAATGGGGGATTCTCTTCTTAAGATCACTAGGAATAGAACTATTCAAAGACGTCTTGCAATTGAGTAAGATAGAGAATAAAAGTTTCTTTTTTATTCTCAGTCAATATATGTTGTGTCCTCTGAAGTGTGACATTAGTATTATGAGGTATCAATATATATTAATTTTTTCTCTAATTAAGATTTGATACACAAGTAATCTATAATTATTTCTAATGGTTCACTTGGCATACTTGTAAAAGATGGCCCCATGATATAATACTATTTCATACCGTAATATGATATATACAATTTTTGAAAATATATTTCTTTTTCTTAAAGTATAGGAAAAATTTATAATGTGTGATGGTTATTGTCTTATAAAATACACGTGAATGAAGATGAAAGTCAATTGGAATCCTAGTTTAAAAAGGTGGATAGTGGATGTTGATAAATTTAATGAGAAGTATATCTTAATGGAGAACCCTTAAAGACCAAGAAATTTGTATTAAAATTGTTTGGATCTAGATTTGGAAGTATATTATTCTTATAATTACAAATGTGAGGTTGTTTTTTGTGATGAAGTTGAAGAAGGGGAAACAACAAATAAAACATATATGGTTATTCCTCTTTTTGTAGACACACAAAGTGACCCAATCATTGTTAATACTTCAAAGGTGGAATATTGAAATACTATTAAACCTATATCTCTCACAAAAAAAGAGATATTTCTATAATAAATTAGTTAAATAGAAGATATGGAAGCATAAAATGCTGCTCACATTGAGGGATCTATATTTGAGAGTATATAAGATGTTATTGTTCTATCTGATGATCGTATGTGTGATATTGATAGATTGGATGAAGATGATGAATGAAATATCTAACATACAATTTGTTAGACTAGTATGTCTAAATATTAATAGTGTTCAAGTATATTCCAACATTCTTCATAAATTTATGCTTCTATAATCCATGTTGAGATAGCTTATTCAGAGAATGATTTATATAATGCACCATCTATATGGGAGAAATACACCATATTTTATATTCTTTTTTAACCATATTTTGTCTCTAATTATGATTATGTTTATGGAGAGTATGATTATAATGGTGGTCCACTAGGGCACGGTGGAGCAATCATCATTATTTTATAGAAAGATCATTCAAGATATATAGTATAAAGCATTGATGAAGAAGATTATTTGAGGACATTTATTTATATAAAGAATGTTGTAGAAATTGGTCATAAAGACAATTCAATGCCTAACAAGGATGGTAATTCACATCCTTCTTCTTATCCTCCCCACTCTAGTTATCTAAGAATAGATTATCTTGATTATTTTATAAAATTTTCGTTATCAGGTCTTAGTGACAATTTTTTTTCCAATTATTATCATGACACTACTGGAAAGGGGATGTTTCCCCACACATATATTCCCACGGTTTTTTAAACCGTGGGTATATATGGTTATTTATTATCTATACCCACGGTTATAATAAAACCGTGGGTATCCAACCCCTAAATTTACCCCGATACTGGGATCCTCCTCACTTCCATCGCACTTCCGCCAACCTTAAACCCTAGCCTCCCCCGACCGCTGACTCCCGGCCCTGTCCTCCCCTCCCCGACCACCGCCTCCTGACCATTTGACCTCCGCCTCCCAGCCCTCTCCTCCCCTCTCCAACCTCCGCCTCCCGGACATCTGACCTCCACGTCCATTCCATCTCATCCAATCACCGACCTCCGCCTCCCGACTCTGGCTCTGCTCCCGACCTGGAACTCCAAGCCTTCGCCTCCGCCTCAACATCCCTACCATCGCCGTGCTACCCCCAGCTCCGGCGACGTCCACGCTTCCCCATCTCGGCTCCCTCTTCTCCTGCAACTTCCCGGCCAATTCTTTCCAAATAGGTATTGAATTTCTTCTCCTTATCTTTTTTATTATTTTTAAACTAACCACTTATTCTTATATAACTACACAATTTATGTTTTTCACTGTTTATTTAGTCAATAATCACTCATCTTAGAGGTAAATTTTACTTCCTCTGATTGTTATTGCAACATCTATTTATCATTCACAGCCCCTTATAGAACTTAAACTCTAGTCACATCATCAGAGATTACACTCCTATATGATAACTCACCAACACCAAGTTTTGGTTGTTGCATCTGCCATTTATTTCCTTTCAGTCTCTACCCTTCTGAATATCAACATCATCCTTTAGTTATGGCTCCTTTGACACTTGTGTGCACCCATGTTGTCTTCTCTACAGGGGGATCCACCTTAGCATTTTTTAGTCCCTGTAAGCAATTGTTAGGAATACTATGAACAATTTGTACAATGTAAAATATATAAAGGTCCCTAACTAGTCAGCAAATTAGCACTACTATATATCATGTGCAGGCATACACCCTTTGGAACTAGTTAATTTTTATATCCTGTATAAATCAATACCCCAACCTTCAGCACATAGTTCAGTATACACATCACCTTTTGATTCTTCCACTGATTATTATTCATAACAACTCCTTCCAAAAATTCATGATAAATTCTTCTAGTAATCCATATTCAGTGAATTATAATCAGAGTGACTTACAGAAAACCATCAATATAACCTTTGTAACTTCAATTAATAATTCATAAGATACCCCGTTAATTAATGTCACTATGTCGTCCAAAATATTAAATACCACCTCCATGATCATTTGAAAGATTCCCCTTTTACTACTCATATTCCACTATGAACCATCCAATGGACTTCTTATACCTAGATTCCTTCTCCTCCTCAGTCCATTTTTTTTATTCTTTAAGAATTCGCTTTATGGAAAAGTGGTAACCGTACAAAAACTTCTAGAAACCACCCACATAAACCTCCAGAATGCTTCTTCTAATCCTAACATAAAAGGATTCTTGTAAATTATATTCAACTAGCAGTGTTTCATCCACTGAACTCCATCTGTTCAACTACATCCATTCAATATCATTCATTTAATTGCTTATGATAATATCCTTCTACTGGATTGATTCCATACATTCCATGGTGCTAGTACAATTCCTCGATTCAGGTTCCCAAGTATTATTTCTCGAGTATGTACTTCTGGATCCCCAACAATCAACCCCAAAAAGCATTTATCACATCAAAAACAACACCCAAACCTTAATACTCGTCAATTATTACTAAATGATACACCTAACAATGACCTCAATACATCATGGTATAACATTAATGATAGAATCCAACCAATAACAGGCCTACCTATTTACATGTGAACTTAACAATGTATTAACAATACACATGACAAAAAATTCTATCCTTCAGAAAGAAATATTCCTCAAACATAGAAAATTTTATAAAACACCCAACCATTGATTTCCAACTTCTACATATTGATATCATCAGTCATGTTTAGGACATAAATTATTTTGAGTTCTATCTAAGAATCACTTAATTATCCACATTTGATTCTAAAATTTATTCTTGAGATTAATTATACTATATATCTCATCATAAAAAAATATCATTATCATACATTCTCATTGTATATTGACATTATGCATCATGAACTCTAGATAAGAACAATTCTTGAATTCCATTCTAGTTAGTTATAAAATTTAATGAATTTCTAAGTATTGAAAAAATATACATATATGGATATGACTCATAAATAAAACCATTTCCCTAATCATCTAACAGTGAAATTAATTTGTCATAAAATTCAATGACTAAAAAGTATCATGTGATTTAATGTCATTTGGAAACCAATATGAAACCACCACCACCCATGAAACTGGTTTTCCTACACATCATCCTCAATTTTTACAACAATCCTATAGAGATAAAGATTTTGTTAATAAAAAAGTATATGACATACTTACCACCTTATATTTTTTTGTATCTATCCCTCCCCAATAAATTAGTGCATCTGGTTCCTATCATCACTCAAGTAACATTAGTTCTAAGATATACTCATAACAACCCAACTAAACCATTACATGATCCTTATTCTAGATTAAAGAATTTAATTGTGTTGAGAACCACCATTGACCGAGACAACACGCTAATCTCTAAAATATTAAAATTTAAGGAAACATCTACCAGGACAAACAATACATATTTGACTTCTTTGGAGTATGTGTTAAGGCAAAGTGAGTAGTGTATGTACTCTTTATGAATCATTAATCATATTTCCAAAATTATGGATTTTCATGAATTAATTTATTTTCAAGGTTGATATGAAGTAGATTAATATATTAAACTTATCTACTTCATTTCTTACTAATTAACCAAACTACCATAGCTTCATGAATTCCCATAACTTCTCTAGGTGTATAGTCTCTCGATAGAATGTCTCATTGAAGAAAGAGTGGAGATACATCCAGTATTATATTCTTCCTTTCATTCCTAGATCTATTTTCATATATCATTTACATGTATAACCATCCAACTAAAAATTTTTGATGGCGATGTATAACTTCTATATGTACCATTTTTTTAAAAAAAATGAATCAAATACTTTTAATCCAATTTTCAATTTCATGGGTTGTAATTCATAACTAGGAGAAGAATATTATAGATATAAAGAATAGGGATAACCATAAACACTATCCATTCTTCTTTTACTAGACCTTTATCAAATCGTCATAAACTCACAATACACTTACTGTGAAAAATAAATCCACTAGATCACCCCTTTTTCTTATCCTGAAGGTCCATCATCACTAAAAAAATATTAACCAAGGTCCATAAATTTCCATTTCAAACATGCATACATGTTGGAATAAAATTTTGACCTACTCAAATCATATTATAATTGTTCTGGTCAGATTAGTCCTAATCTGACACTTAGTCAATTAGATGAACTATTCATCCTCTCCTCTCCTCTCCCCCCTTAGTTATTCTTCCATTATCTATTGAGTTTCAATTCTCACACGGTTTCTATTTATATTTATAGGTGCAGAATGGGGTGAGCATGTAAGATGGGAGATCTATTTTTATGGAAGATCTCCTTATTCTCCCTCGTTTCTCTCCTCATCCTCATTTCCTACCAGGTTATTTCCCTAAACCCTCGATAACAGGTCCCAATTTAAAGGCTCTATTTTTTCTTCATGTATTCATATGAACTCTTGGATACTTTTGATATACCTCAATCATGTGAATTCACTAGAAAATCATGAAACATTATCTAAATCTTGAAGTAAATAATCTTGATTCAACCTGAAAGATTCCAAAATATGATTAATAGATCTAATATTCTCAGCCTTTGGATTAAAATATAGATTCACTTATTAAATATCCTCTTGTCTCACTTTATGTAAAGAGTTGTGGATGTTTTAAAATTCATTTTTGAGTATTGACAACATCTCTGATTTAAAAAAATCTAATTAATCTTTAGTTATATATGAAGATGTTGGAATTGAGGGGGAAGGATAAGAGAGAAATGGATCACTAATCAGATTCCTACCATCAAACATAGGTAAATCCTCCATCAAAATATCTCTCGTAGTATTGAAAAGAATTCAAAAACTACACCATTTTTTATTCTTGTTTTCATTATACCTGAGGTTTTTTATTCTTGTTTCACTTCACCTGCTTTACAGATGGGATTCTGCCTTGCTATGGAAATTTGAGCATCCATGGATGGACCCTTTATGTTGTACTGGTATATGGACTTGTTTAGCAGTTCTGATTTTTTGTTCTAAAAATTAATTCTGAGGTTTTTTAATCCTGTTTTCATTAAACATGCTTTTTTGATGGTGTTACTTCTTTGCTGAGGAAATTTTGAAGCTATCTAAGGATGGATCATCCTCTTATCGCTCCTGATCAGAAGGTTAGAGCTGGCTGAATTGTTTTTCTAATGTTTATTTCTGGTTTTCTCTAGTTTTTATTCTGGTTTGCGGTTTTTATATTCTCATTTATAGTTTTTATATTATGGTTTGCGGTGGATAGGTATAGTACCTCTTGGTATATGGATTTATAATCTATATATAGGGGTGGGGGCTGGGTGCAGGGGGTGGGGGTGGGTGCAGGGTGGAGGTGGGGATGGGTGCATGGGGAGGGGGGCTGGGTGCAGTGTGAGGGTGGCTGGGTGCAGGTTGGGAGGGAGTGCAGGGGGTGGGGTGAGGGTGAGGGCGGCCTGGGTGCGGGTTGGTAGGGGGTGTAGGGGGATGGGGCTACAAACATGGGGTGGGGATGGGTGCTGGGGGTAGGGATGGGTGAAGGGGGTGGGGATGGGTGCATGGGGGTAGGGTTGGGTGGAGGGGGTGGGGCTGGGGCTGGGTTCAAGGGGTGGGGTTGGGTGCAGGGGGTTGGGTTGGGTGCAAGGGGTTGGATTGGGTGTGGGGGTAGGGGGAGGGGGTTGGGTGCACGGGTGCACGGGTGGGGGCTGGGTACAGGGGGTAGGGTTGGGTGCAGGGGGGTGGGCTAGGTGTGAGGTGAGGGTGGGGTGGGTGCCGGTTGGGAGTGAGTGCAGGGAGTGAGAGGATTGTTTTTTATATCAGCATTATTTTTTGAGTTCTCATCTAGGAATTTTGAATCCACTATTAGAATTTATTTATCTTTAATAAGAGATGATTGATTTTGATACTTTGTCATTATGAATTTATTTAGGAATTTTATGGTATGAACATTTTTATTCATTGAACAGTTTGGCCATCTCTGCTTATGTTTTAACAATGCATTGAAAACAATTCATTCTAGTTTTATTTCTAGTTTAACAATCCATTATTCATTCTGGTTTGCATTATTCTTATTTAGTGTGGTTTAAAAATTCATTATTCAATCTGGTTTTTATTCTAGTTTGCATTATGGTTTTTAAACAATGCATTCTAGTTTATTCATTGCAGTTACATTGATTTTTCATGTTGCAATTCATTCTAGTTTATTCATTTATTCATTGAATAATTCATTCTAGTTTGATAGGAAGTTTACTACATTGATTTTAAACAATGCATTCTAGTTTGCATTCTGGTTTTCAACTGCAGTTACATTGCAGTTACATTGGTTTGCCTGTTGCAGGAGCAAGATGAAGGCTTCTTTTCATTGATTTTCATTCTGGTTTTCTTTGATTTTTCATTCTGGTTTTCATTGATTTTTCATTCTGATTTGCAGTTGCAGGTTGCAGGTTGCAGTTCCACAACATTTTGGTTTCCGGTTGCACTTTGCAAAGGAAAAGTGTGCTTGTTCTGTGTAAAGTTTCTATACCCACGGTTTAAGGAACCGTGGGTATAGATTTTGCTTCAAAAACAATCTATACCCACGGTTCTCTAAACCGTGGGTATAGATGTATACCCACGGTTCATTTAAACCGTGGGTAATATGGTATTTCAGTGGGTTATACCCCCGGTTTCTACAAAACTGTGGGTATAGGGCTATATCGACGCCACTCCAGCGCACGGTTAATCAAACCGTGGGTATAGCCTATATTTCCAGTAGTGTGATAAGAATCAATGTGAAGGTGACACCATATTGAAGTTTCTTTTGTCGTGTCACATATCAAACAAATTATTTATATAAAAATTGGAAAAATATAAAGATATAACTAGAGGTTAGTAAAGAAAATGAATTTCAATCCTTCAATCATGGAGTATATGTGATATAGTTTCACTAAAATAGAGCTATCACTTCTATAGAGGCAGGAATATTTTCTTACTACAAGTTATTATTCTTCTAGAGCTCCAAATACCTCTTCCCATGCCTCTACTAATTCTAATATGATCAGATCCATTTTAGAGAATATTTTCCATTTTTTGGTTATTTATCTACTTTTAATTATTAATTTCTTTGATAGATTAAATCCCATGGGTAAGACATTCACATTTTTGTAAGAGAATGATTAAATGAAACGAGAAGTGATAGAGAAAACAATCAAAAAATCCATTATGTACAGTCTCTCTAGATTTTTTACCAACAAATAATTGAATGCTAATTTTATTTTCTTGGATGAGAATCTATAGATACCTCCTATTACCAAGGAATTCAATGGGTAAGTGAATAAGTTGTTGAATTTTTCACCCCTGATGTCGTAATTAATTCATAAAAACATATAATTGTATATATCCATAGACCATGGTGGTTGTGTTATTACCCAGTTTTTTGAGTGAATGGAGATATTTTTATACACCACTAAGACCAATTTTATTACACATATAACCATTCTAATGTCTTTTACCCATAATAACCTCTTATCCACACCCTTACAGTCTACATCCATTACTATTAGTTATATTGGATGTACATCTATAAAATATTTGACACATATCTGTATTGTTGCATATTTTATATTATTTAGGTCTCTTATACCTTCTGCAACTCCTACACATATTTTTTCTTTTAAATCCTAGGACCCAGTGGATCCAACCACTACTCTATCTATTAATACTTATTCAGATTCACATTATGATTTTATAGGGATTTTATTTTTAAATTATTTTTTGGAAATACATTATAAACTTTTATGTTTAATGAAAATTATCTCACTTTATGTGTAATTATATCATTTATTTCCTTTAATATTAATTATACCTTTTTTATAATCCTTAAATGGGGAGTAAGGTTATATTCTAGTTGTATGGAAGAATTACCATCAATTAGTTAAAATCTACAAGATTCGGGATCTATAACCAGATTGTTCTACCATCGACCGAAGCTCTCTCTACCACTAGAGCATCGACCACTAAATAATCTTACATTGAGTGTGATAAATTTAAATGGGGCTACCATTAAGTTACTCTATAGCCAAGTGATGGTACTTCTTGGTATATAATCTTTCAATATCATCTACCACCATAAGTGCTACTATAGTTATTTGCTTCCAACAATATTTTGAATTACATAGTATTTAATTACTCTAATGACTAGATTAATACGTTTAATGAAATTCAGGGGCATGCGAATTTAATAATATTTATTCTAAAATAGTTTCATAGTTGTTTTAAATAAAATTCATTTTTTATTAAATATGAATCACAGTTTTAGTACTATAGTTACTCTATAATTATCATACATTAGATATTTAGGGTAGTTAGAATTCAATAAATTCATAAGAACCACTCATGCACAATGGTGTGGAATTTATCATATAAATATTGACATAAATATATAGAGATAAACATGTCTGTGGAAATACACTGACCACAAGACTAGCTTATAGAAAATGATATTCCCTGACTCCTACGGCACTATGTTCTCCTGCACATTCTATAAAAAACTAGTTTATCTATTTCAATGAATGATTGAGTAAAACATGAAAAAAATACTAATTAGACTTATTCATATAAAATCTTCACACATAATATTATTTTCTCTTTTTACCATAATTATTGAGTTCTATTTTAGTTTACAATTTGTATTCATAAAAATAGTCTCATGTACTGAAGTAGATAGATCATGACACTCTCCTTAAAATATTTTCTTTCTTACTCCCATGAATAACTATAGAATTGATCATTTGTTACTTGAACGCATTTTATCCCTTGATGAACTATGGTAGATTTTTTTTATAATATTGGACTGTCATAGTAATTTTTTATGAAAAAATTTTCTAGATTTTGATCCAATTAGTTTATAATAAACTTCTTGGCCATGGGTGATTTCCTTTTTGATCAGACTTGGTCTTGGATATTGGTAGAAAACATTGTTTAAATTCTATTGGGCTATTTCTTATTTCATTTTCTTGATTTTCAACCAAACCTAATACTTTTACCTTTACATTACATTTATAGTGGACTTTTACTGTTGTTTTATATGATGTATTTATTCTATTTATATTAGTTTAAAAAGTAAATCTGCATTAAAAATTATGTTAATTTATTTTTTATCACACTTTTGATAACCATTTTGAAAGATCAAAATATATAATTGAAATATTTTACTTAATAGAGTGTTTTTAATAATTTTAGGGATTAAATTTTAAAAAAACAAACTTTTTAAATAAAACACAATTAGACCCCATCTGGGAAAAAGTTATATTAATGGATCTACTATACATCCTCTTATATTGTCCAATTATTCTATAAATAAAGAAATTGTCTATATTATGTATGTTCACATCCTCCATGGAATATGGGTATTTTTTTCCACTATGTCACAACCTGTCCTCGGGGCCCGTGCCGTGACTACCCCAAGCCCGCCTTCCATAGGCCAGGGGCTGGCGACTAGCACCAAAGGCGTAAATCCTGATAACAGGGAAGGCATTTCCTTTATAAAAGTAAACAAAACACCACAGAGTACAAGCGGAAGCAAAACACTAAGTACAAAGGAAAGTGTTGAAAAGTTAATGGGCCAGAATACAAACCCAAATGAAATTACAACTACAACTGAACAAGTACAACAGGAAATGGCAACAGCTGGAAGAAAGGAAGTAGCTCCTAGGTTGTCCTCCTCAGATCCTACCTAAAGGGTAGGTACAGATTACGCAGCTTCTGGATTGTCCACCACGGATCCTACCTGAAGGGTAGGTACAGATAGCCTCCACAACGCTCTCTCCCATCAACCTCCTCTGTGTGTCGTCTCGCCGTGAAGTCCACCTCCAGATACTGACTCATCGTGTAGTCCACCTCCGGGTACCGTCCAGTCCTCGAACACTCAGCCTCCGTCAGCACTGCCCGTCGTCTGCAACCAACACAACGAGGTGCGGGCATAGCCCGTGCAGGGGTGAGTATAACGATACTCAATAGGGACCCCGAGACCCTCAAGGTCTCACTAAAACCAACATGGATATCCACAAATAAGATCTCAACAAATAACCTCTACTTAGGTATATGCCCACACATATATCTAAGTTATCAAGTAACTCATCTCAATAATGAGGGAAACACAAAGATCATGAAATCAACGGATAACCACTACCCAGGTATATGATCATACATATACCTAAGTTATCAAGTGACCCATCTCAATCAAGAGGTAAAGACAAAGGTCAAAAGTCTCAGCTCAAACCAGGAATTTCATTATCGAAAACGTAACTGTTGAAGAGCCTCGTCTCTGGAGTGTACAGTGGTCCTGTCACGACTCCGAGGTACTGCTCACTAACCTAATATTGTTGAGGTACTCCTCCTGTCGAGTACTGCAGGTCTGCAGCCTACTACCGGGCGCTCCATCCGTTGTGGGTCTGTCGCCAAATACCGGGTGCTTCCCCTAATAGCATATAGAGGTACTCCTCCTATCGAGTACCGCAGGTCTGCGGCCAACTATCGGGCGCTCCTTCTGCCATGGGTCTGTCGCCAAATACCGGGCGCTCCGTCCACTGGGCTAGTCGACTCACTCCAAGTCGAGTCGGTCAAGCAGTCGTCAGGTCTCAGCCGGCTACACGGTCTCCGTACTCCGTACGCTCATCTCCGGGAGGGTCTGCTCCACGAGCTATAGGTCGATACTCCAAGTATCACAATTTCCCACAAAGAAGTATCTCAAAGGACCGCCTCATCATAGGGGTCTCAACGCAACAGTCGGCGCGTCAATCGGACGCTCGGTCTGTGAGTTACTAGCCTTTTCATCCCCGGGGCCCGGTTGGTTTTGTGTGCAAACCAATCTGCCCATAACTCAACGATACCCCGAACACTCATAGAGTATACTCATAGGGACCGTTTCTCAACGTGATCACCAACGCCGCAGACGGTTCGTCAAACGGACGTCTGGTCTGAATGATATCAGTTTTTCTGTTCCAGGCGCCCGGTTGGATTTCGGGTACAATCCAACATGGCCACTATCCAACAGAAACCAAAACTCGGGCGAAGTATGCCAAAAGTTCCGTCTCATCAAGAGGAAAACAACGAGACAGACGGCGCGTCAATCGGACGCCCGGTCTGTGAGTTATTGGCTTTTTCGTTCTAGGGGCCCGGTTGGTTTCGTGAGAGAGCCAACCCGACCGCACTCCGACAGCATACAAACCTTGAGCGGAGTAATCTAAAAGATCCGTCTCACTAAGAGGAATCCAAAAAAGTCGACGGCACATCAATCGGACGTCCGGAGATCAAGTTACGAGCATTTCCGCTCCGAGGGCCCGGTTGGTTTCGTATCCGAACCAATCCGGCCGAACCCAAAGTATTCTGAAACCTTGAGTGCGATATACCGAAACGACCGTCTCGATCCAAAGATCGCATCTCCACTGACGGTGCGTCGATCGGAGGTCTACAGCTCAAGATATTGGCAAAAGTCCAAAGAGGGTCCGAAACGGGGGGTCTGGGTCCGGACCGACCCGGCCGGCGCGGCTCGGCCCGGCCGGCTCGGTCCAGCTTGGCCAGCACGGCCGAGCGGAAGCCGCGGGCGGGGGTGTGCGCGGCCCGGCCTCACCGCAATTGAAGCCGGCGGCGACCGCCACCTTCCGTGGACAACCGGACACACTTCGGTGGTCCGTTTCTCCTGTCGTCTTCGCCTACGGTCCTCCCGGGACCCGACCTTCACTGCGAAGGGATTAAAACGCCATAGCAGCCTGCTTCGTCGTCGTCTGTCGATCCGCACATCGATAAACAAGCTGCGGAGGGTTGTCAGGCCATGTTTGTTCGGCTCGCGCTCTCCGCGTTAGGTGTTATCAATTGGAAAAAAAGTAAGATTTTAAACATGATGAGGGTATAATTTATCGAAAATAAATTATACGAACACCTTGAAATCAAATACCCACGCACGAGAGTTTGAAATTTGAATGCGCGGTGTGACGATGTCGCGCATTCTTACCGCTCGATCCCGCATTGTGCGACGACACCACATCAATTTCATTCGATCCGCAACAACAAGAAAAAAAATAAGGGAGGGGGCGGCCGTGTTTGTGCGGACCGACATCCTCCCGTTAACTGATATCATGCAGTCCAAAAAGACGTGGAAAAAAGACGGAAGAGAAATCACATATAGAAAAATATGTAAACCCCCTACCTCGGTTTCAAGAGCGGAGTCGCGGAAAGAGGATTTGAAGATGACGTCGGGGTGCGTCTGAGGAGGAAGCGGCGTCTCCTCACATGTTGCGGTGAAGAGGAAGGATGGCACATCGTTGTTCTTCGTGGAAGGATGGTGTTCTTCGTCGGAGACCGATTCGTTCTTCGCGTTCTTCATCGTTGAAGAAGATGTTCTTCAAGCCTCCCAAATCCTCCCAATACGACAAGAATCTAACCAAAAATAATATAAGCCCAAGTCTTATTTTATTAACACAAGATAATAAAAAGTTTAATTTCAAAAGTTTGAATTAATCCTACTTAATTAATTCAAGCCAAGTTGTCAACATTAAAGGGTGAGTTGAGGGAGTTAGGAATTTGAAGGGGTGGGGTTCGTGTGGGCCCCACCTCACCTTAAATCCTCCCATGGGTGGATAACTCCAAGTGGGTCCTACCCCTAACTCCCTTACATAGATTTAAACTACTTAAGAGAGGATCAAGTGTTATAACACAACACTCAATCTACTTAACAGGAGAATAAAATACATTTGTAACAATTATATTTTATCCTTCACTTTTATTAAAACAACACCTCCCTAGAAAACGCAACTCCAGAAAGGGTCTTCTTAAGCAATTACCGGTGTTGCGGTTTCATCAGTGCTCTCAGAATTCGATTCCGAGCAACTGTTCAAAAGTTAGAAAAACCCGCTCGTCCGTTCACTGAACGTACCCGAGCCAAACCTCAGAAAATGATTCCGGGCACACTGGGCCTCGGAATCAGGTGCCGTCAGAAACTGCGTTCATGTAAACTTCCAAAGAAAATTAAGAAAAAAATTTCCTTGAAATTTCCGAGTCTTTACATTACTCCCACCTCAGGGATTTACGTCCCCGTAAAGCTTCAACACAAACTAGGGTTACAAAAGCGGTATTGAGCACGCACCTGAGCCTTCCGCTCCCATGTGCTCACCTGGAGGTTCCCGTACTGCCAGAGAAAGTGCACCTGAGGAATCGATCATCCTCGTAGGATCCGCTCCTATCGATCCTCGATCCCCAATGGAACCTCCGTGAAAGATACCTCATCGCCATCATCCAGCTCCTCATGGTCGATGATATGCGAAGGGTCGAGCACGTATCTCCTCAGTTGAGATACGTGGAAGTCGTCATGCACCCGGTGCAACTAAGGTGGATGGGTGAAGCGGTAAACCACCCCACCTACCCAGCTGAGGACCTAGAAAGGTCCATTGAACCTCGGAGATAACTTGCTGCCTTGGCCACATCTCTGTTATCCTCGTCGAGGTGAGACCCGTATAAGGACATGATTGTCATCCTCGAACTCTATAGGCCTCCAAGTCCTGTCAGCATAAGGCTTATGTCAGCCATGTGCTGTCCTCATCCGCTCTTGGATGACCTGGAACTTCTCTAGTCTCACAAGAGCTGCTATGATTTCTTATTTTCCGATAAGAGAAATCCGGTCTCATCCCCTGGATGAACCACATTCATTGCTTAATATAGTCAATCCTGACATGAATGATGCATTCATGCCATGGATGACGTCGTAAGGCCTCGACGTAACTACCAAGAGATCCAACTGTCACCCTCACCTCCAAGGGTCGAGTCACACTGTCGGCATCAGTGTGAGGTCACTAGGTCTCCCCCAGTAGAAATCTCGAAAGTGAGGGTCAAGTCAACAGTTTTAACCGGGACAACTCAGTATCAACCAAACAAAAGGACAGGAAAGAAAACATCACAAAGATAAGTGTCTTTTTATTATAGCATCTCATAGTACAAAGACACTAAGCAACTACAGACAAACATTAACAAAACTAGAAGCAACAGGATCAATAGCCTCTAGGTCAGGAGCTAGTCCTGCTCCTGTCCATCTGCTTCCGGAGCTTAATGACCATAGGCCTCAGCTGCCTGAAGCTGAGCTCTTTCATGTCCTCATTTCCCCTGCGGTCGGGGTGGGCCTCCTGGTGGTGGGGGTGGCAACACCCCGAAGCGTCGTCCACCTCCAGTTGCACGACTAGCTCCTCTTCCATGGCCGCCTGCTCCTTGCAGTCTGCCCTGATCGAACCTCTGCCTCTGGCTGGGAGGTTCTTCATTTAACTGCTGGTCATCTGCATGGCTGGTCGGATAGTCACGTGCCATGTGACCAATTCCGCTGCAGGAGTAACACTGTCCACTCTCGGCACGTCTGGCTCTGACTCCACCCTGGTTTCCCCGCACAACTGAACCTGAGTTGTGCAGTCGGCCACCGGTAGGTCTGGTCCTCTTGGACCTCTGCGTTATCTGTCTACTGCCTGCTGCAGAAGACTCTGCCGCAAGACGGCTAGTGGTGGGTCCTGCTGCTGGAGACTGCTCAATAAGGAAACTCTCCACTAAGAGGTCTCTCTCCAATACCCCTATCTGCGTCGGAATGCTGTGAGAAACAACAGAAGCTCTAATCTCTCGCCTGAGCCCCTGCTCGAAAATTCAGGCCCTGAAGAATGGGTCCCGTACCATATCTGTGGAGTAGCGCGAGAGGTCTGTGAACCTTTCTGAATACTGTGCCACTATCATGCTGCCCTGCCGCAGCTGAAGTAGCTCCTGTATATGCACTGCTCGAAGGGTGGCTGGTACAAACTCTGCCCGGAACAGGCTCTCGAAGTCTGCCCAAAGAAGTGCCGCTTCGTCATGCATCTGGAGCATCAGGCTTCACCATCTGCATGCTGTTGCCTGAAGAAGGCTGGCAGCAAGGATCACCATGAAGTCTTCCGGCGTCCCCACTAGCCTGAAGACTCTCACCACACCCTCCAGCAAATCCTCAGCCGCCTGCGGGTCCATATCTCCTCGGAACCTAGGTGGCCTCTGGTGCTAGAACTTGTGCAGTGCGCTCAAGCGACGTGCACCCTCTGCTGTTGGGGATGGTGGCATCGGTGGCCCAACGGGGAGTAGTAATGATGGTGCCTCTGTTGGTGCCTCAATTGGAATATAACCCTGTACTGAGGCCACGTCGCTCGGTGGGCTGTCAGTACGAACAACTCTCGGGGCTCTAGCTGGTCGTCCGCGAGGAGGCATCCTGAAAGAAACAAGCATGACATGATCAAAAGACTTATACCTGGTGAGCTGACCTGGTTTGAGCTGACATTTAAAAACTTCTGTAAACGCGCACGCAATTGGTGTTTTCATGCACAAATTCGGAAATCAGTTGTCAGAGTCCTGGTGTATGGATACGTCGGCCACCCGTACCGACACTGGACTCCCTGAACTGAAAACCACACTCGTTACTCTTAACACCATTGCTTCACAGAAAGAAAATATCAAAGTTATAAGTTCTGTGGTAGAACCGACTCCTCTGATACCAATTTGTCACGACCCGTCCTCGGGGCCTGTTCCGTGACTACCCCAAGCCCGCCTTCCATAGGCCAGGGGCTGGAGACTAGCACCAAAGGCGTAAATACCGATAACAGGGAAGGCATTGCCTTTATAAAAGTAAACAAAACACCACAGAGTACAAGCGGAAGCAAAACACTAAGTACAAAGGAAAGTGCTGAAAAGTTAATGGGTCAGAATACAAACCCAAATGAAAGTACAACTACAACTGAACAAGTACAACAGGAAAAGACAACAGCTGGATGAAAGGAAGCAGCTCCTGGGTCATCCTCCTCGGATCCTACCTGAAGGGTTGGTACAGATGACGCAGCTCCTGGATAGTCCACCACGGATCCTACCTGAAGGGTAGGTACAGATAGCCTCCACAACGCTCTCGCCTGTCAACCTCCTCCGTGTGTCGTCTCGCCGTGAAGTCCACCTCCAGATACTGACTCGTCGTGTAGTCCACCTCCGGGTACCATCCAGTCCTCGAACACTCGGCCTCTGTCAGCATTGCCCGTCGTCTCCAACCAACACAACGAGGTGCGGGCATATCCCGTGCAGGGGTGAGTATAACGATACTCAGTAGGGACCCCGAGACCCTCAAGGTCTCACTAAAACCAACATGGATATCCACAAATAATATCTCAATAGATAACCTCTACTTAGGTATATGCCCATACATATATATAAGTTATCAAGTAACCCATCTCAATCATGAGGGAAACACAAAGATCATGAAATCAACGGATAACCACTACCCAGGTATATGCCCATACATATACCTAAGTTATCAACTGACCCATCTCAATCAAGAGGTAAAGACAAAGGTCAAAAGTCTCAGCTCAAACCAGGAATTTCATTATTGAAAACGTAACTGCTGAAGAGCCCCATCTCTGGAGTGTACAGTGGTCCTGTCACGACTCTGAGGTACTGCTCACTAACCTAATACTGCTGAGGTACTCCTCCTGTCGAGTAATGCGGGTCTGCAGCCTACTACCAGGCGCTCCGTCCGCTGTGGGTCTGTTGCCAAATACCGGGCGCTTACCCTAATAGCCTACAGAGGTACTCCTCCTGTCGAGTATCGCAGGTCTGCGGCCAACTACCGGGCGCTCCGTCCACCGTGGGTCTGTCGCCAAATACCGGGCACTCCGTCCACTGGGCTAGTCGACTCAATCCAAGTCGAGTCAGTCAAGCAGTCATCAGGTCTCAGCCGGCTACACGGTCTCCGTACTCCGTACGCTCGTCTCCAGGAGGGTCTGCTCCACGAGCTACAGGTCGATACTCCAAGTATCACAAAGTCCCATGAAGAAGTATCTCAAAGGACCGCCTCATCATAGGGGTCTCAACGCAACAGTCGGCGCGTCAATCGGACTCCCGATCTGTGAGTTACTAGCCTTTTCGTCCCCGGGGCCCGGTTGGTTTCGTGTGCGAACCAATCCGGCCATAACTCAACTATACCCCCGAACACTCATAGGGTATACTCATAGGGGCCGTTTCTCAACATGATCACCAACGCCGTTGACGGTTCGTCAAATAGACGTCTGGTCTGAATGATATCAGTTTTTCCGTTCCAGGCGCCCGGTTGGATTTCAGGTACAATCCAACCCGCCCACTATCCAACAACAATCAAAACTCGGGCGAATTATGCCAAAAGTTCCGTCTCATCAAGAGGAAAACAACGAGACAGACGGCGCGTCAATCGGACGCCCGGTCTGTGAGTTATTGGATTTTTCGTTCCAGGGGCCCGGTTGGTTTCGTGAGCGAACCAACCCGACCACACTCCGACGGCATCCAAACCTTGAGCGGAGTAATCCAAAATATCCATCTCACTAAGAGTAATCCAACAAAGTCGATGGCACGTCAATCGTACGTCCAGAGCTCAAGTTACGAGCATTTCCGCTCCGAGGGCCCGGTTGGTTTCGTATCCGAACCAACCCGGCCGAACCCAAAGTATTCTGAAACCTTGAGTGCGATATACCTAAACGACTGTCTCGATCCAAAGATCGCATTGCTACTGATGTTGCGTCGATCGGAGGTCTACAACTCAAGATATGGGCAAAAGACCAAAGAGGGTCCGAAACGGGGGGGTCTGGGCCCGGACCGACCCGGCCGGCACGGCAGGCTCGGTCCGGCTCGGCCAGCACGGCTGAGCGGAAGCCGCGGGCGGGGGTGTGCGCAGCCCTCCCTTGCCGCTAATTGAAGCCGGCGGTGACCGCCGCCACCGGTCTTTCGGCGGAGCGCCGCCGCCGCCTTCCGCGGACCACCGGACGCGCTTCGGTGGTCCGTTTCTCCTGCCGTCTTCGCCTACGGTCCTCCCGGGACCCGACCTTCACTGAGAAGGAATTCAAACGCCATAGCGGCCTGCTTCGTCATTTTCCGTCGATCCTCACATCGATAAACAAGCTGCGGAGGGTTGTCGGGCCGTGTTTGTTCGGCCCACGCCCTCCGCGTTAGGTGTTATCCATTGGCAAAAAAATAAGATTTTAAACATGACTAGGGTATAATTTATCCAAAATAAATTATATGAACACCTTGCAATCAAATACCCACGCACGAGAGTTTGAAATTTGAATGCGCGGTGTGACGACGTCGCGCATTCTTGCCACTCGATCCCGCGTTGTGCGACGACACCACGTCAATTTCATTCGATCCGCAACAACAAGAAAAACAATAAGGGAGGGGGGCGTCCGTGTTTGTGTGGACCGACATCCTCCCGTTAACTGATATCATGCGGTCCAAAAAGACGCGGAAAAAAGATGGAAGAGAAATCACGTATAGAAAAATAAGTAAACCCCCTACCTCAGTTTCAAGAGCGGAGTCGCGGAAAGAGGATTTGAAGATGACGTCGGGGTGCGTCTGAGGAGGAAGCGGTGTCTCCTCACGTGTTGCGGTGAAGAGGAAGGAAGGCACGTCGTTGTTCTTTGTGGAAGGATGGTGTTCTTCGTCGGAGACCGATTCGTTCTTCGCGTTCTTCGTCGTTGAAGAAGATGTTCTTCAAGCCTCCCAAATCCTCCCAATACCACAAGAATCTAACCAAAAATAAAAAAATCCCAAGTCTTATTTTATTAACACAAGATAAGAAAAAGTTGAATTTCAAAAGTTTGAATTAATCCTACTTAATTAATTCAAGCCAAGTTGTCAATATTAAAGGGTGAGTTGAGGGAGTTAGGAATTTGAAGGGGTGGGGTTCGTGTGGGCCCCACCTCACCTTAAATCCTCCCATGGGTGGATAACTCCAAGTGGGTCCTACCCCTAACTCCCTTACATTGATTTAAACTACTTAAGAGAGGATCAAGTGTTGTAACACAACACTCAATATACTTTACATGATAATAAAATACATTTGTAACAATTATATTTTATCCCTCAATTTTATTAAAACAACACCTCCCTAGAAAATGCAACTCCAGAAAGGGTCTTCTTAAGCAATTACCGGCACTGCGGTTTCATCGGTGCTCTCGAAATTCGATTCCGAGCAACGGTTCAAAAGTTAGAAAAACCCGCTCGTCCGTTCACTAAACGTACCCGAGCCAAACTTCAGAAAATGATTCCGGGCACACCGGGACTCGGAATCAGGCGCCGTCAGAAACTGTGTTTTGTAAAATTCCAAAGAAAATTAAGAAAAAATTTTCCTTGAAATTTCCGGGTCTTTACACACTACTAATTGGACATAAAAATATTTTATGGTTACATAAGATCACAAAAAATATACTATAACTTATTTCACATTATTCAATTAATATATAGATATAATATTAAATTTAAATAAACTAGTTCATTATAGTTATTAAAATTACCTATATAAAAAACCACATGATGTTAATATTTTTACGAAGTGACTTTTCTATATGTCATAACCCAAAAAAATTATGGGTTCATTATAATTTCTATATATACATTAACACAATTTCATTTCACTTATAGTGTTTTATTACCATTTGATAATAATATCCATAGTTCACACAAGTCATCCAAACATCTTACCCCAAAATGAACACCCCTATAAAAGAGAAACTAAACATCAGATCACCCAAAAATGGATATAAATGAACATTAAAACATTATAATAATTAAAATATAGGAGAATTTTTTTATGAATTAGGTAATGAATTTATTTAATTTAAATATTCTAGAAATTAATTGAATGTTTGGGATGATTTTGTAGAATAATTTAAGGGATCTCTTTAAACCACCATTTTTGTTGGGTTAAAATATTTTTCTTCCCAAATAAAATTCTTTCTCTCTTTGATATTATTGAATTATTATAAATTATAATTATATGCCTATTATATATATAATTCTTATTATACCTATATTTCATGTGATAATACAATATTTAAGATCATTTCTCAAATGCCTTCATTAAAATCAAACTCGATAAATGGAAACTTTTTTATCCCTTATTCCCTTTATGTAACACTAATTTAAATTATTTACAAAACATAATTATTTCATTAAATAATGATAATATATAATTTATAATTATTTATAATTACCTGTGGGGTTCAATGAAAATTCTACAGTCATTCATTCTCCATAATTCTTTAACTGGTTCAATAAAATACCATTTTAAAAGTAAATTTCTGTACAACATACTCTACCCTTTCTCATATTGTTTTTCCAAATGGAGACCATATTTTTAGATTTATGTTAATGTACTATGGTATACATGTCAAAAATAGTTAATTTACTCTTCTCTTTTGAATCACTATGAAATAAACTTTGAATAAGATATGATCTGGTATTATTTATCCCATTTCATTCCATGGGTAATTAATATGTTTTAATCTTATGATTTACTTTTTTTGGGTCAGACATATGCATTTAAATGGTATTATGGGTGCTCTGAGATAGTGATACATTGTTTTGAGTAATTTTTTATTGTTTCATGAAATTTTATGAATGGGATTTGAGAGTATGGCTAATCCATGATAGGACATTATTTTCCATATGATGTTCTCTAGGTAGTTAGCCTTTACTTATGTTACTGTCAAGTTATATTTACTTATCAAATTTACTATGTTTCCAGGATCTTATGAATACATTTTTATTTTATTGTACTTCCTCTCAATTTTCCAAGAGATTTTTAGTTTATGATACCATGTTATGACTTTTACTCATGGGATATGTTTCACTTTCATGTTTATTACCTTACATGGTTTCTTATATGACCACTTTTCTTCATGTATTCCCAATATTATCCTAAATTGTTTATGATATTAAAAATATTTAGAATATCATTTTTGAGGTATTGGGGTATTCTAGACAAAATATACTATATGATATGAGTGTTATGCGATGTGATCAATCCATGAAGGGATAAAATCCATGTGGTGGTGGGATGCGAAGATCTGAATCCATTTCCACATTTGACTTTGTGTTTTTCATTATAAACTATTTTATTTAAAATTATCTTGGAATTTGATTTCATGATTGAGGGGGGAATAATACTCTCTTATTTTAATTTTATTCACTTTTTTATAAAAAAATTATCAACTTATGATTGTAAAATAGTTTTCTTTTTTATTAACCTTTTTTGGTGGAGGTCTCCCCATTGAGCATAGAAAGTTCAACTAGTTGTGATTTTGTGCTGGTGTTTGGTCAATGAGATCACATTCATAAGTGGATAAACACCCGTTTTTGAGGTATCAAGATCATTTATGGTCAATATACATGTATAAATTGGGATCATGAGTTATGTATTTAATAATTAAAATTTAAGACATTGGTAGAAAATGATACTATCAATGTTTGAGGATCATAGTTTTTCCACCACTTATTTAGTTTATTTCTTTCAGTTTAACATTCATGGGATTTATAATCACTAATGTATATTTTATATTGATTTAGGAATTTGAAAATTTAATGTTTTTTAACCCATTATAAATTTTTATTTATAATTATAAATTTCATAAAAACAAATTTCCAATGTTATAGTTTGACAAAATAGCATGAAACGTCCTCATTAGACCACTCTATTTTCACCATTATACTACATTTTGAGGGGGAAATTATTAACTGGTGTTTCATGAGAAAAACAATGGTGTCAAATTCGTTCAATTTTCAGGGAGATTGCCTATGTTTTTTTAATTTGTTTTTGACTTTCTATGAATTTAACCTCTAATTTAGAGTCTAAAAAATGATTTTCAAAACTATTACATTGATGGTTTGAATGATAATGAAAAATATCAGGATCCTATAAATGATTAATTTTTTAAATTTAAATTCAAAAAGAAATAATCTTCAACTTCAAGAATGTAATTTGGTTATTCTACAAAATATTCAAGAAATAATCCAAAAAATTTAAATTCATTCCAACGAATTAAAATAATTGAACGAAAAAAAAGTGAAAAAAGATGCTCAAGAAATGGAAAATTGTGTCCCACCTACATTTGATGATTATGAACCATTTATGGATTAGTTTAAAAATTATTTGGATTCACTTTTTTAACAAATTTTAAGGAATAAATCATCATTTATTCACTAACTTATGTGAGTTTTGTAAATAAATTTTTTTATGAGAAATGATTGGAATAAATTTGTTCGAAATGAAATTTCATTTGAAGCCCAAAATTTTGAAATTACAAACTCCAATACTTTTTAAAAAAATAGATAATTTGGAAGAGAACATGATCCATTAACTTTGAAATAGAATTTATAGTAATTTGAGCTACTGAACACTTACAATAAAACTGTTTTTTACTCCAATATAGATATCAAACCTGAGATCCCATATTGATATGTCTCAAATATTGATCCAATTTTTACTAATTATTCTGATAATAATTTTCTAACTGATTATCCCCACTAAAATTTATTGACAACTAATTTGGACTAGAATAATTTTTCTGATGAATTTGATGTCAAGGATGTAATTCAAGAAAAAATGGTGTTACCATTTGACTATATTGTTACACATGTTAATAATGTGACCATGATGATTTTCAAAGAATGAATAATTTTTAATGATATACTTGATAATGAGACACATCTTGAGATTAAAATTCAACAACTAGTGGATTTATTTTGTGAGGATAATGACTTTGGAAAATTATTTTAGGCTTTCTTCCCACTTTCATTTCATAATTGGAACCATGATTTCATGGAGGGGAACCTAATGAAATATTTTTTTGGGAACTTCTACGATATAAGGGTGCTGAATAATATTGTAGAGACTTATTTTGGTGGTTCATGAGAAATAAACATCACCCGCCTTCAGATTGGGGATGATCTGCTTGAACTTCCCAACTAGGGGTAGTGAAATACTATCACCCACTTCAGTGTTCATACCATGTATAGTTTATCTTATCCTTCTATTTATTTTTATTTTATTTATCTGAAAAAAAATCATGTTTCATTTTTTATGTAGGTTTCTATGTTGTTGATTTTTGGAGGCTAGATGTAGGCTACTACTGCTCAATAAAAACTAGGTTCTATATTTCCTTCCTACTATTTTTCATGGAAAATTTTTTTATATTAATTTCTTATATAATCTATTTAGAACGAGAAAATTGTACAAAATAAGTGCAGTGGGAGGAATATGCTGGGTAGATTAGGATTTTGTGTTTCTTCTTCACAAATTTTTAATACAAATTTTGTGTTAAAAAAACAATTGAGATGCAAAGTAATATCCTTTTTGAATTGATAATTTTTGTTAATGGAAGGAACCATGTTGACTAATGAAACTGAACATAAATGATTAATTAATTATGATTTGTTCTAGATTTATTTTTTGTAAATTCATGAAATTTCCAATAAATTTTAAATTCTATGCCATAAAGTTTGTCGAGTATTGAATATCACTTACCCATGGGGACCATGACCAATTTTTTCAGCTTATTCATATTCACCCACCTTCTTGGGTGAACCAAGTAATTCTTGTTTTAACTCAATCTTTCCAATTTTCTATCAAAACACGTGAGATTTAATGAAGTTTTCTTCATAATGATTGAGGAATTTCATTAGATTTTGACACCCCTATTTTTTGTGAATATTTTTTATATGGACTTACCTGTATATTTGATCATTGTGAATACCTTAGTGTCCATGTACATCCTATCTAGTTAGCCACATTAGAATCCATTTTCCCATTCTAACCTGCTTTAGAAGTGAAAATTCATGATCTATTGGAAAATAAGTGTGGGGGAGATGACTGGTGGTGTGATATCTAATTTGGTATTTCTCTGGTTAGAGATCCCAAATTTGAAGAGATTTTTTTCCACTAGAAGATAGTTTTCTCATATATGTTCCCATATGGAGCTCTAAAATGAAATGGAGTTGTGTCTATCTAGAGAATTTAATGGATGAAAGTGGTGACCTATCTAGATATTTCCAAAAATTATAGAAAACTGTAAATTTTTCTTCTGATGTACTGATGAAATGGGATGGAATATATATTCTCATAGATTCTCAGATCCAATTTTCATTGGATGAGAGTAAGGAGAAGACAACACTGAAGTAAATACATGAATCATGTGATTTTTGTTCATTAAATACCCACAACATATATTTCTGACTCTGAATTTTTCACATTTAAAAGCCCAACACCTATAAAAAAAATGAATAACCCATTCAATGTCCTAATTATGGATATAATTTTTTGACAGAATTTGGTGGAGATTTATAAAAAATTTAGGCCTAGGAATAAACTTTCATTTCATTGGGTGAGAAATATTTATTGAAAAAAAAATCATGTGTTGAGTGAAAAAAGTGATGTAGGTATAATTGGGCATAGAGGAAACAATTAAATGTTAATAGAATGAATGAAAACAATTACGAATTTTTAACTGATGATTTTTTAGTGTCCTCATAAGTGTGGTTCATCAATTGTGAGCTTTTGAATTTCATTGTCATATATTTTGATTTTTTGTTGTCGAATTATTTTGAAGGGCTCACTTATCCAGAAGTCCAATTGTTAAGTGTGGGTGATTAATAGAGATAATATTTTAGATTTTTTTATTTTAATTTCAATTATTTAATCCATTTTTTTCATTTTTTGTGAAATTGCATAATTTTTTAAAATTTTGAAGATGTTGAGATAAATTATGAAAGTGTTTTAATTATAGAATTTGAGCATCTTTCTATCAGTTATTTGTTTTGGGAATAACATTTTCTTTAATGAACCAATTATTAATATTATTATTTTTATTAACCCTACATGTGTGGGCATTAACTTCTCTTACTAGTCCAAGTGATTAATTGACCATTTGGAGGTCCAAAAAAAACATTAAATGTGGAAACTCATTTCCAAAAAAAATGGACCCCACCATATTTAATAGAGTATAACATGGGATACCAGTATCCAAATTAAAGTATTCAAATTGGAGATTAAATAAAAAACATTGGTTTGATTTTATGATAAATTTAGATAGAAAATTCAATCATTAAAGTTGTATTTTAGTGAGTCACATTTGATGATGTTGAAGTGTCTATTCGGGTAGAGAAATTGGCCTTTATTATTTAATTTATATTTTTTTATCCATGTTTCATTGGTAGGTGTGATTAGTTATAGAGAATGAAAACTAGATTCTAAAAAAGATTTATGAAAACTCCAATATTGGATTCGGTTAAGAAGAGTCCCAAACATATCAATATTTTAGTGAAATAGCTCTGGATAGATGATTTCTGAACTATTGTCTCTTTATATTTTCGTCTTCAGCTTCATTTGAGATGGTTATATTGAGGGAGTGAGATATGGTGTAGGATAGTGGTATTATATGAACTGATCGATCCATGAAGGGATAAACTCTATGTGGTGGTGGGAATAAATGATAAAAAGGAATTTCCCCTTTTTAGTTTATCCTATTCATAGTAAAATTATGGCACCACAATATCCCAGTGTATCTCTCTCTCTCAGAGTTTCCATTTCATGGGTTTACTCCTAAATCATCCTCCATTGCTTTGGCGATACATCGGAGCTCCACTGCTCATCTTCTCCTTCCTTCTTTCTTCAGTATCATATCTTAGGGATACAATCTTTAGGAGTATCACTCTCATGGTGCTTCCATTTATAGGGTTTCCTCTTGAAATTCTCCACGGCAGCATTAGTGATGCATCAGAGAACTTCCATGATTCTTCTCATCCATTTCGATGTTGATTTTCTACTACTGATTCCCTATTATGTTCTTCCTATATCTTTGACCTCATGTTCCCCATTGAATGTCAAGGGTGTATTTTGTGCAATGGTTCAAGAGGCTTTGTGTTTCATGATTCGAAGTTTGATGGGTCTGAAACCACTACCGGATTCAGTTTCATCATACTTGGAAGCCTCTTGGTTTTATACCTCATTGACAATATAATCATTGGGATACCTTGGTCGCTCAACAGTCATCCCCAAAATCATGTTCCACTACTCCTATCTTGGTCAGATCTAGAGTAGTGGTAACATTGATGTGTTGGGAGGTGTTGTTTGGTGACCATTAGTGTTCGAGGAAAGAAACGTTCACTAATGCATTTTTTCAGATTTCTTCCTAATGATTTTCGTGAATGATTGTTTTCTTCTTATCAAAAATTGATTTTCTCTTTGGTAGTGTATTATTTGTGTATTTTTTTATACTGGTGTTTGGTTTATTTATGTTTCACTAGGGGATGATGACGACATGATGCGATGCAATATTCTTTATAGGGGTCGATGGATTCTCTTATTTTCTTCCTAGTGTTAGTGATTTGGTTTTTATGTGTGATTTGGAATGAAAACGTGTTAGTTAATTATTAATGGTGGCTCCAGTGGTGGTTGATGGTCTCCATTGTCTGGTGTATTGGTTAGTGGTGATGATGACGTAGGGAAGGATGATGATGATGAAAGTAGTAGTAAATATGGATAGCGATGATTAGAGAATTTCATTGGGTGTTGGTATTTTTTTTGAATTTTGAAATGTGAAATTGTGTATCTTTTATTTTTTGTTCCCATGTGGAATGTAGGTTGTTGCTAAACCATAAAGTAGTATTTGAAATTCAAATAAAAATGAATTTTTATTTAATATCTTTTCTTTTAAATTATCCTAGAATTTGTTTCTTGATTGAAGGAGGTATCTTTATTTTTTGTTTTCATTATCTTCTATTTTTTTCTATAATTTTTACAACTTATGATTATAAAATAGTTGTCTTTTTGTTTAAATTTCTTTGGGTGAGGTCTCCCCCTTTAGAACCACATGTTCAAATAGTTAAACTTTTCATAGGTAGTTGGGAAATCAGATCACTTTCATAAGTAGATAAACACCAATATTTTAGGTACTAATATGGTTTCATATCAATATGGTTGTATAACTTTAGGTCTTGAGTTATAAATTAGATAATTTAATTGGAAAATATTGGTAGATAATGATAAAGTGAGTGTTTTAGGATCATAGTTTTTCAACTATTTCCTTCTTTAGTTTGTTTCTTTCACTATATCATTCTTAATATTTCTAATCATGAATATAGATTTATTAATTAATTAATAATTTCAATCAAATATCATTATTTAACTCAATGAAAATCTCATTTTTCTAATTTTGAATATAACAAAAACAACTTGAAAAAGTAGTAGTTTGATAGCATAGTATGAAACCTCCCCATGAGACAACCATGTGGTCACCAATATGATAAATTTTAATTATAAAATTGTTAGATGGTGTTTGATGACAAAAACTCAAGAGTCTGAAAGGTTTAAAAAGATAGTTACCATGGTGAAAAGAAAAATGTTAAATGTAAGTAAACATAGAGGATAAGGGAATAATTTTTTTTAAATGATTCATTTAATGTTTTTAGGTTTTCCATGAAATAAATATCCCTCCATTTCATTACTTATCAATTTTTGGGTAACATAGTGTGGTTGTGACTTCACATTATTGAATAGTTTTGGGTATTTACAAAAAATATACTTCCCCTGAATTATAAAATGGAAACCATTGCCCTCACTTATTCACCCCTATCATGCCATTTGGCATGAAAAAACCATACAAAAAACTTTCCCCAAAATAATTATCCACATTTTGGAGGTTATGGTATTCCCAAAGACCAACCCTAGGGTAATTAAGAGGATATGTGAAGGAGGTATCTCCAAGAGAAGGTAATTCTCTCAACAAATCTATCTTTTTTATTTCTTTTTTTACTACCATTAAGTATCTGTTACAAATAAAATATAAATACATAGATATATAATATATAATGAGAGGTTATTATGTTAATTTAATAACCTATATCCATGTCCACCTCAATAAAATGGTAAATAAAATCTTCATTCTTGTGTATGATGAACTACCATCTCACAAACTAATATAACAAATTTTACATAAAAACTTCTCACGTTTGGACATAATGATACTTCATATTTTGAATATAATGATGGATTTAATTAATACATATAATATTTATGATATAATTATAAACCATGAATTATAATTTGATATATACATTCTTACATTACGTTCCATTTAAAATATGATATTGTCGCTCATGTGTACAGTGGACTACCGCCTCCTGAAGTAGTGTGACTCATTTTTCATTTATTCTTTACATGGATAGTAATAAAGAAAACGTTAATGAATATATATTATATATATATCATGATATTATTTATATAAAACTATCTTATCACCTACTTTCATACCTTTCAACCCATTAGTAAATTATATCATCTATCGTGCATACCTATAACATACCGTATTCATGAAGAAATACAACTCGTTTTATTTATTCAATTTTTAAGAATGGTTATAAATATATATGTAATGAGAAAAATATACGTAAAGAGTTACTATAATTCTATAGATGATGGATCTATATCCTATTTTCAATATCCTAAACATATATGACAAAACATTCATGATAAAATAAGGCAATAGACACCTGAATCAATAGTGATATTGAATTATTATTAACGAATAAGTGATAAGATGTTATAAAAGGATCATATATGACATTATAAATATAAATAAAGTTTATGTATATGTTTTTAAAGTGTTTTAATCCATTATATATGAGGTTAATTATTTCTAAACTAAAAATAAATCATGAGGTAAGGGACTTCATCTCAGTTTTCACTCCATTAAGAATAATTTGAAATTATACATCTATTTATTTTTATGTTCTGTATAAAATTCCCCATTGAGACCAGTTTTCATTATACACTAAATTTATCTTAAATATACATATTCTTTATATCATTTATATGCTTATTTTATAAATTTTAAACCATTTCTAAATGCATAGTTTACATTGAATGTAATTTTATTAACTAGGGAAAATATTAAAAAATCATGTATTCTTTTCTCATTATAGTTTTTTTGATAAGGCATATTATTTCCTTATTTAAATAAAATATTTGATATATGGGGATTGATTTGGGTATTCACTTATGGTAGGGTCATTGAATTATAGATCCACTCACTATAGCAATATATCTCATGAGACAAATCATATGGCCAAATTAAATGGGTTTTTAACAATAGTTTTAAACAATCTTGTGAATAGTATTTAATGTAGATTTATTATTATTCATAATATTTTGATGAAAAATATTTAAGAATTTCTTTTATTGATAATTTATTTATCCTTATTGTCCATGATATTTTTACATGGATATTATCTATGGATTCATTATTTTCTCAATTTGTTGATTAAATGGATAGTGTGTTTAGTTATTTATAATTCTATATCGATTATTCCATATTTCCTACTCAAGTTATTTTATTATATGTATTTTTTTCAATTACTTACCTATCCATATTTATTATTATTTATTTACTCATGGTAACTTTTGACATATATAAACCTTACTGATAATTTGAGATAACCCATTTTTTCCTTTTCCCGCACTATGAAGATGATTTCATTGAATGAGTTTGAATAAATCTGAACATTTTATTATTCTTATATTTTATTATTTTAACTATAATTTTAAATTTTAAATTTTTATGTATCTATATCATCTAGACTACTAAATTGATCATTCCTTTTAGACTCCCCCTACCCTTATATCTAGGCTAATGTAATATAGTAGACCTAGGCTCCATGTTACTGGGATCGAAGTGTTTGTAGTTTATAAGATAAATTTAGTTGAACCTATGAGAACATGAATTAGTAAAACATAAATTAGGTAACATAACCCTGTGATAAACATTGAGGATATGTCTAAATATAACAAAATATCATGATGGTTTTGGTAGGAAATAAATTGTCTTGTTTACCTAGAAATACATCCCTATATGGATACAACAAGTGGACTCGGTTCTAGCACAGATTTACATAGGGGTAATATCTTTAAAAATGGAATGTCGGTCTAGACTCGAGTGTCACCTGGTGCACAAAAATTAGCCTTGAATTACACCATATGTGATACTCTAAAGGGATATGAATTTTTTATTCTATTATTCATTAAAATCATTATTAATGATTTATAATATTATAAAAAACAAGTTAATGATTCCATGTTTTAAAATACATAAATTTTCTATTTATTTTATGTATTACCTAATATTTATAATTAGTCATTTTTATTAAATATTCATAGTTTTAAGAAAAAAATATAGTATTTAAAATGTTTGGATATGGTTCTTGGATGAACGTAGGGTACTTCTCAAAAATCTAAATATTTATCTATTGAGCAAGAAAATATAGTTGATATTAGAACTGGGAAGATCATGGCTTTATTAGGGTGTCATGATGAGGCTATAAAAATATCCTTTCTAAATGGTGCAACTTTATTTTCCACAAAATGATTCTCGTATCTTAGATCACTTCATGTGACATAATCGCACATTATTTAGTGAGAGTAATTATCCTTTGGAAGATGAGAAATGGATTAATTCCCTTGAGAATATATTTATAGACATAGGATGTGATGAAAATTCCAATAGTATACTAGAATTATATTGTCTCAAAGGAGATGTTGGTCAATGATGATCATTGATCTAGATTTCAAGGGAGGACCTAAGATAAGACTCTAAACGGAATTTCCATCACAAAAATTTTCATCATAGGATGAAATAGTTTTATGTACCATAAAAATGAAGTAGAAATTTTTATGATCCTTTTTTCTCAATGGAAATAATGAAAATAGAGTTTAACTAAGAACTAAGAAAAAGGGAACCCATCCAAGAATATTAATAGAATAAATAAATTTCTCTCCTGTGAAAACTATGGATAGAACAATCTTATAAAATTCTTGAAGGTCACGATATATTTTTATTAGTGTATAGATAAGGTTCATCAAGATAAATAATTAAAAAGGGAGAAATAAATCTTATCTATTAAGTTTTCGAAATTTAAATGATTGGGGAATTATTCAGACCAATTTCACATGAGTCGGGACAACATATCATAGTAGATTATAAGGGAATATTGTAAGGGTTTTGTGATCACTATAGTTGAGGTGGAAGTACCCATTGATGTGGTGGAAGGTACATTAATAATAGCCTCAAATTTTCTAATTACCTATTTGATTATATATCCTTTCAATCATAAAAATATTCAATATTTTCCTTGATAGTTAACTATTTTCCTATTACCTTAAGATAGTATTTTTTAGTCAAAACTGCAAGTGGAAGTCTCACTACATCAAAGCTGTGTTAGGAACTCCCCATTATGATAGATAGACATGATTTATTATTTTAATTTAATATAATACATATGAAATAATGAGATATAATCCTTGGTATGAAAATTATTTGAAAATATTGTGCAAAAATTATTTCATGATGAAGGAAATTATTATTTTCGATAAAGATATAGGATTCCTTATCATTAGTGAAGAGACATAATAAGCTAAGACCCATCTATATACATTCCTTATATCTTGTATTACCCACTATTTCTATAATTTAACCCTTATATTATGTTTTTATGTATATAAAGTTGAAGTGAGGCTATTGGGAGAGTTTGGGGAACTTTCAATGAGTTTTTAGGGCTAAAGGGGAAGCACACAGGTTGTGCATGGTTTGTCTATACCATATGAAAATCCTAGGAGATACCATGAGCTTTGGTATATGTTTAACAATAGATTCGGAATGGTGTGTTCATTTTTGTGGATACCATGTGACGAGCCCATGCAAGGGTCTTCCCAAATAGTATATAATGCATTGTTAGAGAACATTTGGACGAACTATGTGAACTAACCGTGCGCGGGGTCAAAGTGTGATCCTTAAAAAATGGATCTCATGTGTTTTTGACTATAACTCCATAATTTTTGTCATTTTCCAACATAACTCTATATTTTTCCCCTTTGAAGGATACAGAACCTCTCCTAAGAGAATTTGAATCAATATGGAGCCTTCCTTTTTCTTTTAGAAGCTCGATTCTTGCTATATGTCATCATTTTGAATCATTCTTGTCATGTTTCCTTAGATATAATTCACCCAAATTCTTGGATTATTATATCTACAACCTCTCTAGTTATATCTGAGATTTTAGATTCTAAATAATATAATATATTTTCTTGATCATGTCAGAGGATGATATCTAATGTGGTTTTGTGGAATTTTTATTTGGTTTCGTGAGCATTCTTCGTCCATTTTTAGATATCATCAAAACAGTCAAGGTAGATGGCTTCACTCTCGACTCCTCTTAGTATAACTAAATAGAATGATTTTAAATTTATTACCATGGTATGAAATAATGAGTTGTTGGCTTTTTTTGATTGTTAGAATCCTTCTTGAATGTCGGTTTTTGGAAATCAAGAAAATTAGTGTTCCAGAATAATGATCTTGTTTATTGATTTTAAAATGATGAATTTTAAATAGTATTTTTTTGAATTTTGGAAAATGGATTTGATAAATGTGTTTTCAATAAAAGGATTTATTTCATTGAAATGTAATGGGTGTTTTAATTTGGTTTTTTAATAGTTTTCAATAAAAAATGTTTTTATTGAAATGGGTTGAAATGGTTAAACACTTTTTGTTTTAGCATACGTTGGCATGGGTTGCGGTGTCTGTTAATATTAATTGAGATTGATAAGGGCATTAAATAACCCCATAAAAGGTTCAGATAAATATAATATTGATTTACCCCCATCAAAGTGGTCCACTAAGTAACAGCTTATTGGATGGATCACTCCCCGCTTCCAAGTATACGAAGGTCCAGGTTACATGCATGGTTGGGTGTATAGATAAGGGGAAAATAATGGTTAAGAAAAAAGGATGCTAAGAAATGGTTTTCAACCCTTGTTTGGTTTTTTTGAAATGTGACCTTCTGGAAAAATAGGTTGAAAATAGAAATTTTTTACTCTTTGTTATAAATAGTTTTTGGATAATTTTTTTATTTAGTAATAATCTATTTTTCAGAATTTTTATCTAAATGGTTTTATATAAATATTTATAACTTTTTGTTCCTAGTGAAGTGAGTTGGAAAATCATTTTGGAAAACCAAAAATATTGTATACTCATCTCTACTTGGAAACTTTGTTGCTTTTGTAGATGCTAACATCCTGGACATGGGTAAATGAAAAGTATCACACGTCATTATCACCACTTCGTGATACTTGGGTTGTTTGGTGATTGGAGAATGGAACTTATGGAGCATGTAGTCTTGTTATCCTATTGAATTTTATAAGTTCTCTTTATTCAATTTAATTTTATGACTATTTTTCCTTATATTGATGTAAATTTTGAATAGTTTTTTTATAAAGGATATTATTGAGATTTATTTTAGTTAGTCATGGATCTTACGGTAGTTTTGTGTTATGGTTGTTGGTTTTGGTTTTATTCTTAATGTTTAAATTTCCACCTCGCTTTTATTAAAACATTTCAGCATTTATTTCTGGACTATAGAGCTTGGGGATGTTTCTTAAGGCCAATTAAGATTCATTTTATTCTAAATCCAATGACAATAAGTGGGTTATTAAAAATGGTATCATCTTGTTTAGTCCTTTCATAATAGGTAGTCTTCAGTTTCTTGGTCATGGAGTTGAATTCATTCTTATCTATTTCATGGGTTGGAATCTTAAAAATGAGTAGGTTTTCATGACATGAAATGTAGAGCATAAAAATAAACAACTATCATTTTTATGTCGAACTTCATGTTACCATGGATTTAGGTAAGTAAGTGTTTTAGAGACACTTATAGGAATTAAATCCAACTATGATTTCATATTTCATTTTGAAACAATGATATATGATGAAATAAATTGTGTTGATTTTGTAAAAGTGAAAAAATAAAATTCAAATGAATGATTTTGAAAAGGGCGTAGTAGGTAAATTTTGAAAATGGGGTGATTTTCAAAAGTAAGAATATATTTTTCAAAAATTGTTTAATTTGGAAAAGGATAATTTTGAAAAACAATGTTGTGATAGTTTATGTGAAAGTATTTGGAATGTTATGCCCTCAGTTCCTAGAGATGGAACCATATAGAGTTAGTTGTTATTTTATAAAATGGCACTTGGTAGGCATTATAGAAACCAAAATAATGAAGCTGTGAATAATTTGGTTCCACCTGAACCATAGGTAAACCTAGAGGAAGTTCATAGCACTGTCCATGTGTTCCAAGTTGTGGACACAGGGAACTTGGGGGATGATCAATGACATGTGGGCCATTCCATCCAATTCATGAAGTAGAATCCACCAGTTTTATGGGGTGATTCTAAAACTGAAAAGGTTGAGGTGTGGATGAATATAATGAATCGTATCTTTGATTTCATTGTCACACCATCAGATTTGAAAGTCAAACTTGAAACATACGTGCTCAAGGATCTTACATGCTAGTGGTTGGACCTAGTGATCAGGCTAAACTAGATAAAGTAAATAGTTGGGTGGATTTTGAATAATTTTCAACAAACAATTCTATCCTCACACCTTTATGATTAAGAGAATGATAGACTTCATCAGCATGATGTAGGACAATCTCTCAATTATAGAATTTGTGGATAAATTAATGAATATAGTGCACTTTGTAGCAGAAGTTGTAGCGAGTTCGGCCTTAAAGACACACATCATTGAATTAGAGATACGGTGGGAGAGTCGATCAAAGATTGAGGTTCTCTGTATTACAGGTTATGTAGAGATGGAGAATAAAGAGGTAGTGGATGAATGTGATATATCAACAACTATTGGACGAGGAAGTATTATTATACCTACTGGAAATAGTGGGAACTCAAATGTTGGGAGAAAGAAGAATAGGGAAACCTATTTATAAGGTGGTAGTGGGTCTCAAAATCAGACAACTGGATTAGTGGACCATCATCCATGACCCAAGATAAAATAGGTATGTTTCTTAATGTTGTGATCTGGACCATACAAAGAGCTATTTTACAGCACAACCTAGATCATGTCATAACTCCAAGCAGATAGGGCCTCTTTAGTGCTATTGATGTAGTGCTATGAGGTTGGGTTCTCAAGACACTTTTCAGGTGTTGAGATCCTCATATTCTTTAATGTGATGAGGAAAGCCAAATTAGACTCATCAACAGAGAAATTCTAGCCATGTTGATTCAAGGAATACCATGAATCCTCAGTAAAGAAAATATCAATAAGGAAAAAAGGACCATGGTGCAGCAATAAAGAAATTGTATGGATATGAGTAGGTGATTTTGGATTATAAGTCTAGACCATCTATGGTAATAGGTATGATTCTATTGAATTATACCCATATATAAGTTCTCTTTGATACTAGTGAATCACATTCCTTCGTTGATTCTCATTCTATTGATTTCTTAAGTATGAAACATTAGATGATGCCCTCCATGTTAAAGCCAGAAACTCTTATAGGTAAAATAGAATGTCAATCCTTTATGTGTATAGAATGTTATATAATCATTTATGGAGCTGATTTATAGTTGAACTTATCAGTTTTTTATGTGTATGCCTTTGATGTAATCCTGGATATGGATTGGTTGACAACATTCAAGTCTCACATCAACAGTTATATTAGAATAGTTAGTTATAAAAATGAGGATGAAATAAAGCATCTTTTAAGAGGAAAATGATTGTGAAGACATGTTCAATGGAATTTTGGCACCAGTAGTGGGATATATTTCTTAACAGTTTGTGATATTGACCCTGGAATCGATAAAAGAGATCTACAATATCAATTTTCCAACTATTATGGATCAATTTCAAGATAAATTTCCTAGGAACATCTCATGGTTACCACCTAAAATGTAAGTGGATTGTATGATTAATATCCTCATAGGGACCATTCCTATTACCCTTACTTCCTATAGGATGGAAAAAATAGATTTTAGGGAATTGAATGTGTAGTTGGATGATTTGGAAAGAAAATCATGCATTCAGCCGAGAACGTCTCTATGGGTAGCACCAGTTTTTTCGTGAAGAATGCAGATAGAACACCAAGTCTATGTCTGGATTATCATACAATTATAAAAGTTATGATAAGGAATTGGTATCCAATTCTAAACATTGATGATCTATTCAATCAGTTAAGGGGAGCTCAGTTGTTCTCCAAAATTGAATTGCGGTTAGGATATCACTAATTGAGAGTTCGAAATGAGTATATTCTGAAGACAATTTTAGAAGGAGATAAGGATATTATGAATACGTAGTCATGAATTTTGGTCTTAAAAATGAAACAACAGTCTTTATGGAATTGATAAATAGTATATTTCAATGATATTAGGACTTTTATACTGTGGTCTTTGTGGATGACATATTGGTGTACCCAAAGAAAAGGGCTAAGCATGAGCAACACAAGGAGACAGTGTTTATGAATCTTGAGAGATCATCAGTTGTATTCTAAACTATCTAGGTGTGATTTTTGGGTACAAGATTTATAATTTCTTGGTTATGTAATTTATGAAAAATGTGTTTCAGTGGATCCTGAAAACATAGAAGCTATTATCTATTAGAAACTACCAAAAATTGTGTTAGAGAAACGAATCTGTCTTGGACACACTTATTATTGTTGTTGTTTTTTCATGAGTTCTCAGGACAAGAATTGTCTATGAAATCTTTTAAAAAGTATACTGTTCCATTCTGATGGAATGAAGAATGCTATAATTCTTTTCATGAGCATAATGATTTACTGACATCATCACATATTTGGATTTTTCTGGAATCAAGACTGGGGTTTATGGTGTATTGTGATGCTTTGAGATCTAGGATAGGATGTGTTCTCATGGAAGGATACCACATTGAATCTTACGGTTGAAGACTGTTTAGAGTTATTGAAAATAATTACCCACACATGATTTGGAGTAAGATTTGGTTTTTCATGCCTTAAAGACTTTGTGTCATTATCTCTTTATTGAATAATTTACTAGGCTAACAGATCATATAATCATGAAACATATTTTATCACAATGGTATTTAAATCTTAGTAAAAGGAGATGGATGGAATATCTTGGGATGTTTGACATTGACTTGATGTATACACTAGGGAATTGTAATTCAGTGACTGATGCATTGTGAAAAAAGTTCTATACTCAGTTGGAAGAAGAATCTTCAGATATGTGGTAGTTGATGTCAGCCCTAGCCAATATTCGTGTCAAATTTGGAGACAAATGTGATATTTCATTTTTCTTTTTAGTTATCTGGATTCTTAATTTGGTAAAGATGGTTAAAGAGGCACAAACATTTGATGAAAAATGCATTGTTATGAGTTTAAAACTCAATGGCGAGGAGACTATTGAGGTAGGGAAAATCAGTAGGAGGTTGGTTTTGTGTTAAGAGATTATATGATTTTACCTATTCTTTTTAAAGATAAACTTATTCAGGCTTAAAAACATTCGATCTGGGATGTGCATATTGGAATATAGATTATGTGTAAGGCGTTGATGGTGTAGTTTTGGTGGATTGGTATGAAATGGAAGGTGGGTGAGTTTGTTGAAAAGTGATTAACTTGTTTGTAAGTTAGGTAAAAACATCAACAAAAAGACTGTGTATTTCATTAATTACCTATCCCAATGTAGATTTTAGAGAAGATAGACATGTATTTTGTTATAGGTCTCTTAATAGAGGTTTAGAAAAACTATGTCAAATGTGTGATAGCGTATAGGTTCACAAAGTTATCTCATTTCATCACTATTCGTGAAACTCATATGGTTGAAGATCTATCCAAAATCTATATCCATGAAGTGGAAAATAAAGATGAAATGCTAGTTTCAACAGTCTCATACTGAGATCCGAGATTCACATCTCATATTTGGAAATCCTTATTGAAATCCCATAGGACTTAGTTGACTATGAGTACGACGTATCATCCTCAGATGGATGGGAAATCTGAATGGATGATAAAAAATTTGGAATACATGTTTTGGGATTATGTAATGGATATTGGTGGCTCTTGGGAGGAGAATATGTCATGAACCAGGCCGGATCGTCAGCCGACCCGACACTCGACCCGGTCCGCGACATGGCCCGAAGGGCGTTCCCGATCCCCACGGGCTGGCAACTAGTGCCTGGCATCAAAACAACCCAGTTGGGAACGGTTTAGCCCATAACAAGATAAATAAACATAAACTGAACAAGCATATAAATAAAAGAAAATAAACTGAACAACGTGGCAGCGGAAAAAGAAATAAGCCAAGAACGTGACATACCTCAGGTGACCCTGTGGATCACCATAGTACGACAACCCCACTCGCTCCCAAAAGTGATCCAAGACTAAAACCTGCAACTGAAAAGTAAAGTAGGCGTGAACACTGAGATGCTCAGTAGGAAATCCAAAAACAACCACGTCCTATGCCTCCACCTTTATTAAGAAATCCAACTATGCCAGTTTGAAAATAAGATATAATAAAATATTGTTTTCTGTTATTTTCAAATTCAAGTCACGAGTTTGCATTTTTAGATAAATCATTTCACTCTTACTACATTTTCAAAATAGGTTCCAAGCGTGCATTAACATTTCAAAATGAAAAGAAACCAGTATGGAATAAAATGTGATTTTTACAAAACAAGTCACCAGGTATGAAACAACTAGAAAGAAAGTTACATCACAAGCAGCATGTCACAAATGAGCACCATGGGTAATCCCTATAGGTAGCTAGAACAAGTGGGAACCTAAAGACCTCGTACCTCGGTAAAACGTGGCTTAGAAGACCACGACCCTCAGAAAACGTGGCTTAGAAGGCCACGACCCTCAGAAATCCATATGTTTAGTTAGTGTTGTTGCGTCAATCCTGCTAGACAAACCGGGACGAACCCCTGTCGTGTCATCTAGCGTACTAGTCCTGGTCACCCACCTAGATACCCGGTTTTTCCCATTGTGCTCTATTTCAAATGGTGGTGAGTTTTCTTTATCAAACAATCAAACAAGTACATTAAACTTTCTTTATCCAAAATTCATTCAACCTTTCACCACCGCACTCTCTACTTAAGTGCATTCCCCCTCTTTACACCACACAAACACGCACAAGCCTTTACACTAGGCACACATCACAAACCACTCATCAACACTTGCATCACATTTTATTTTCAAATTTAGGGGAATGACTCAACAAGGGGTTTTCTATTTTCGAAAACCAAATCTTAATGTGCCAAACGGGCCTCAATAGAGGTTTTTCTATTTCATAAAACATTCTTAAGATGCCAAACATGCTTAATTGCATAAAGGGAACACTTTTTAAAATCAACCGGCCAGAAGTCCAAACACCTTTAGAAATACACATTACCAATTCAAACCATTTAGGAAATCAATTCTTTTCCAAGAAAAGTCACTTAAGTCCAACGGCTTTGAAATAAATTTCAATTTACCAATACAAGGCATAATAGTTTCTAGCAACCGCAATCAGATTTCCATAGCATGTATATATATATATATATAGCATAGTGTGAAACATATTCTTAAAAAAGTCAATCAATTATGAATTTCAAATTAAAAGCTTAGGCATAGGGGACCTACCTCAAACATGTCGCTATTTGCCGATGGCCACTCGAACCGACACTTGGTGCACACACACACATGCATTTATACGTATATATATCCACACCCCTAGCTGCATTGCACATATTCCCCGCGCCATGAGGGAATATGTACAAATAGGGCATATATATATATATGTCTTACCCTATGCATGTACGTGTAGGGTACTTCGACACCCGCGACCCAAAACCATCGCAGCAAAGTCCAACACACTACACAAGTAATTTAATAAAACAAATCAAACAATAAAATAATCTATAAAACATTTCAAAATAACACATCAAAGGCCCACACCAATTACACACTAAACTTCATGCTGGGAAGCCACTTTGAAACCAGATTTACAACAAATAGGCATTAAAACATACCTTACATAATTTAAAATAATTTACAACACATATTGATGAATTCACAACAAAACACACGCAAACCCCAATTCCATTTTGAAAAATGACGCACAATAAAAACATTTGAAAACTTCATCTGCATCACCCACAAAATTAAAGAAACCACCAGAAAAACTTGCCAACCCATTTGAAAATACGATGCACGACTAAAACAATGAAAACCCACTCAAATGATCATCTATGACAGAACGCATACCGACACTACCCCAAAACACCAATTGCTCCCCTTGCACACCCTAATAAAGTAACTGCACAACTTACAAAATTTTAAATAACAAACTTCATGATTTATAAAATAACATCACATAACACAACATGGGTTTTCTTCAAAAACACACCCAATTTTTATACAAACATGCTATAAAATATCAAAGGCATAATAACCTTCTTTAAAACCAGTTTCGCACCAACTGATCAACCACAGAACACAAAATTCATTAAAGCAAGTAAAATAATTCTCCAAATAAACACAATTCGCACTCAAAGAATTAATTAAAAAACATCCTAAATTAATTAAACAAGCAAATTAATTCAAACAGTGCTTATAAAAGGAAACTCTTACCATCGATGTCGAAAGCCCCGAATTTTGAAGCGAAACTCCAATCGTGCACCAAACGCATCACAAACAACATCAAATAACCCTAAATCAAAAAACAAACCACACACAAAGAAAACAATGAAATCAAACTCCAAAGGAAAACAAACTAGAACCCTAGCTAAGAGGAAAACGGGGGATACCGAAGGGAAGGGGAGGGTTTGGCCGGAAGGAGTCCGTTCGCCGGAGGGAGAGGGAGAGGAGGCATCAGCCGAAGGGCCTGCTGGAAGGGGGGTGTGCGGGTCCAAGAGGGAGGGAGGCGGTGGTTGTGGGAGGCGGAAAGGGACCGGAGACGGCAGGGGGGGTCTCGGTGAGCGCGGAGGGCAGAACGGCTGGCCGGAGGTGCGGCGTGGCCGGAGCGGGAGGACGGGACGGCGGCGAGGGCGGCGTCAGGAGAGGGAGGAGGCGCGCGGCGGCTGCTGGCCGGGGGAGAGAGCAGCGGGTCGAGAGGGGGGGGGGGTGCGTCGGCCGCGAATGGGAGAGGGAGAGGGAGGGGGGCCGACCGTGAGTGGGATAGGGAGAGAAAGGGGCGTCATGTAGGGTTAGAAGAGAGGGGGAGAGATGTGCGCAACACACAGAACAACAAGGAGAGAAAAAAACAAGAAAGGAAGAAAAACAAATGAGGAAAAAAAATTAAATAAGACATGAAATAAAATAAAAGAAAATAAAATAAAACAAATAAGACTTCAATAAATAATAATAATAAAATTAATAAGGATCTTAATAAACTCCAATAATAATAACTTAATAATAATTATTATAAACTAAACAATGATAATATTATTATTAATAATAATAATAAAAATTATGATTAACATTATAATAATTAGATAATTAACCATAATAATAATGACAATTATCACCAATATTATAATTATTAAAAATACATTATTAATAATCGTTTTCTTAATTTTCCTTGAATATGAGGCAGGCCACACGGTGGTCTGGAGAAGTCACATGGCTTCATTTGTGCCTTTCCAGTGCGTTGGAATCTGCGAAGCCAAAACAATCGCTTATCAGAAAAAGCGCACAAATTTCAACTCAGGCTCGGCTCGCAATCAAAACGAGGATTGAGAAAGTTAAAATAATTAGAATAGTAAAATTCTTGAAATGGGGTGTGACAGAATATAACCTTATTGGAGTTCATGTATAATAAATGGTATTATGACTCAATTCATATGGCTCTTTTTGAAGATTTGTATGGGTTTCCTAGTCGTTCTCCACTTTGTTGGGTGAAAAAAGGTGAGACATTATCATTTGGGAAGAACCTTTTACAAGAAACAATATAGAAAATTTAATTGATCATAAAGAGAATAAAGATGGCTCAGATTCATAAGAAATCATATGAGGATCATCATTGAAGATTTTTATCGTTCACGGTGAGTGATCATGTGTTCTTAAGGATATATCAAAGCCTTGGACATCATCATTTTATGAAGCATGGAAAGTTATCTCATCGATACATTGTCCCTTTCAAGATACTAGAATGGGTTAGAGATGTTGAATATGAGTTGGAAATACCAACATGGTTTAGTTTGGGGGAAAATGTGGTCCACATATCTCAATTGATAATGTATCACCCTAATCCCAACCATGTGATCAGATGTGATCACATTGACCTAGATCCAGATGCTTCATTGGTAAATATCCTGGTCTGAATTATGGCTAGGAGGGATAATGTCTTATGTGGAAAAATAATTGGTCTTGTATGAGTTTTATGGAAACATAGTCAGATTCAAGAAGAGACTTTTTAATTAAATAATGAAATGAAAGTGAAATGGTCATAACTCTTTTTGGGCATGGATGGTTTTCTACTTTCCTGGGATGTAAAGACCATTGGTGGGGAGAATGTGGTGCACCACATTCTGTTATGCAACCCTTTATTTATGTATTTATGTATATAATGTATAAGGATGAAGGTTGTGAGATTATGTGGACCATTCAATGATTTTTAGTAGCTAAAGTGTAAAAGAATGGGTTGCACACGGTGTATCTAAAATGTGCAGAAACCATTGGAGAAATCAGACACTTTTGAAGTTATTGGACAATAGATTCAATGGGGTGTATGAATAGTTACGGAGACTGCGTGAGGAGGCAATGTGAGGGTATACCCAAACAGTATATAAGTTATTGTTAGCACACCGTTTGTCTTGCTGTGCGAACTAACCGTGGGGCAGGGTCAAAGTGAGATCCTAAAAAATGGACCTCACATGATTTTTTACTCCAATCCCATTGTTTCTGATCTTTTGTAGCCCTAAATCAGTATTCTTCTCCATTAAAGGATTCATAACCTCACCCAAGAAAATTGGAATCGATTAGGATCCTTCCAATAGTGTTTAGAAACCTAATTCTAGTGGTTTTTCATCATTCTACAAATTTCTTATCATGTTTCCTTAGATATAATTTTCCCTTCTTCTTGGATTCTCATATCTACGCCCGTTGTGGCTAGATATATGATCATGATGGAAAATAATTTGATTTTGGGTCTTTATCATGATAGGCGATGACATCTAAGGTGGTTTCATGGAATTATTAACTAGTTTTGTGAATGTTCTTAGTTGGTTTTCAATTTTCATCAAAACAGTTGAGTTAGTTGGATTCACTCTAGAAACCTCTTAATAGAACATATTGGAATGATTTTAAATTGATTACCTTGGGATAAAATGATGATTAATTGGTTGTTTTTTATTTCTAGAAACATATTTCAAAGTCTGTTTCAGGAAATTGTTAAAATTGGCCTTCTTGAATAAATTGATTGATTCTTTATTTTAAAATGATGATTTTAAAATGGGATATTATGGAATTATGGTAAATGTATTTGGTTAAATAGTTCTCAATAAAAGTATTTTTTTTAAATGGAATGGGTGGTTGAAATTGGATTTTTTTAATGGTTTTCAATAAAAGAATGGTTTTATTAAAATGGGTTAAATTGGTTGAACACAATTGGATTTGCCTTGGGTTGGAATGGGTTGTGGTGTGTGTTCATATGCATTGGGATAGATAAGAGTGTGATAGACCCTGATCAAAAGGATAGGATCGATATGGGTGTGAAGTACCCCTTTCAAAGTGGCATATTATGTAATAGCTTAGTGGAAGGATAGCTCACTGCTTGTGAGTATACGGAGGTTCATTTTTCATCCATGGTTGAGTGTGTGGTTATATAGAATAGAATGGTTGTGTTTAAATGATTTTAATAAATGTTTCAAAATAATTTTTTTGTTTTTTCTAGAAATGTGAATTTCTGGGAAAATTGGATGAAAATAGAACTTGTTTACTCTTCATTATAAATGGTTTTTGGAATTTCTTTATATTTATTCATTAAAAGTTTGGCAAAATTATTTTATATAAATTGTTTTACATAAAGTTTTCTAACTTTTATATCTTAGTGTCATGATTAGGGAAGTCATTGGGGAAAACATACTATGTTTTATACTCACCAGTGCGTTGTAAATTTGGTTCTTTTGCAGATGATATCTTCTTGGATGTGGGAAAAGGTAAATTATCACATGTCTTTAGCACCACCTCATGATACATGGGATTTTTGGTTATTGGATCATATATATTATGGATTATGGAGTCATTTTGTCATCTTGGAGTTTAATATTTGTTTTGATTTTTTTTTCTTTGTTGATTAGTTTGTCTTCCGTTGTTGCACAATTTGGTTGTTTTTTATAAAGAATTCTATTGAGTTTTCTTTTAATTAGTCTTGCATCGTATAGTGGTAGTTTAGTTATGGTTGTTGGATGTGGATTTATTCATAAAAGATAAATCTTCCCCCACATGTATTTAAACCCTTTTGCGTTTATTTCTATCCATTTTTCTCTTGGTGCATGGATTAAGGCATAGTAATGCTTCATTTTATTCTTAATCCCATGATAATTACTTGGTCATTACATATATCTAGTTAATTTGATTCCTGGAGAAGATGAATAAATACCATATAAGGATGAAAATGGTAATCTTAAAATAGAGGATATACCAATTCTATAATAATATGTTGATGTATTCCCAATGGAATTACTTAGGAATACCCTAGATCATGAAGTCATATTTTCTATTACTTTCATCCCTGATACAAGGAAAACATCAATGAATCCCTATAAAAAGGCTGGTAAAAAATTAGTGGAGTTAAAGAAATAACTATAGGAGTTGTGTGATAAAGGATTTATTCTCCCAAGTGTTTCACTATGGGGATCCCCTATTCTCTTCACTAATAAGAAATACTGATCCATGAGGATATTCATTTATTTTAGAAAAATAAACTCTATTATGATATAGAAAATGTTGCATATTCCTCACATTGATGATCTATTTGATCAACATCATTGATAAATTTTCTTTAAAATATTTACCTAAATTATAGGTACCATCAATTGTGAGTAATTAATGGAAAAAATTCAATGGAATGATTCTGAACAAGGCTTGCACATTACGGGTTTACAATCACAACATTTGGATTGACTAATTTAATCACTATTTGTATAAACCAAATGAATATAGTATTCAAGGAATATCTTGATTATTTTTTATGGTATTCATTATTGATATCTATGTCTATTAGAAAATATATGAGGACCATGAGAATCACTTAAGGATATTTGTTGATAATCATCGGATAAAAGAGTTACATATAAAATTAATTAAGATAAATTTAAAGAATTATGAAATTTGTTTTAATGTCTACAATGTCTCTAAGGATGGTATCTCGTGTGATATAGAATAGAAAATAATAATTCAATAATTGACTACACCGACATACATAATCAAGGTATGCAATTTTATTGGTTCAGTAGGTTACTATTTGAGATTTCTTTAATGTTTTGATTAATTGGTCAACCCTTTAAGTAAGAAAACACATATATTAGCTATGTACATTCTGAAAAATGATACTAATGAATTTTTTTAAAAACTGAATTGAATATTTGTAAATTATATAACTTGGACTCCACCATCAGGATGTGATGAATTTGAAATATATACTGATTCATCAAAGATGGGACATTTTTTGTACTTATTAAAAATGATAATGTTATTACATGCACGTCAAGGATGTTAAACACTCTTGAATAGATATATAAAACACATAATATTGATTTGGTAGATATAATCATTACATTTATGTGTTGAGACAATATCTCTATGGTAAAAGATGCAAGATATACATATAAAATATATCCTAAAATACATCATTTCATTGAAATGGATCAATATGAGTTAAATGAAATGTCTTGAGATACTAAAATATTTATACTTTTCAATACACTACAACCTAGGAAAATAAAATAAGTTATTGAAAGAATTAATCATTATATGTAATGGACTTATGACCCAAATAAGGATTCAGAGGGATCGTATGTTCATAGATCTAGTAAAAATGGACATATGTGTTATTAAGGAAGGGGGTTGATAATTTCTTTTTAAAAATTATTTTAAAACCATACTTATTAAAAAAAGATTAGAAATTATCAATATGATGATATAAACTTGTACAAGAGAATTAATTGACTAAATGATAGAAAATTAGGAAATTTCATTAATAAATATAGTATTCTGAAATTTAGAAAGAGCTATTTGTTTCATCTATTTAGGAGAAGAAGAGGCAATTGTAGAATGATTCACATATTCATAATTTCCTTATATACCTCAGTAAAACCAATATTTACATGAATTTTAGGGAATAATTTTGTTGGGATAAAATTAAGTGGGAAATTCATGATTATATATCAAGATGCTTGGTTTTTCAAAAGTTCAATGATTTGTGACAACATCCTAGAAGAGTCATGAAACCTCTTATTATTTCTATGTGGAAATGGGATTACAATACTATGTACTTCATAAATGGATTACAAAAAACATCCATGAGGAATAATGAAATATGGGTTATTTTTTATCTCCTTACCATATCTACACATTTCTATGCTATAAGATATGATTTCCCCCTTAAACACATTGTACGACTCTATATTAATGAAGTTATAAGACTTTCGGGTGAACCTTTTTCAATTGAATTTGTTTTTAATCCTTCCTTTACCTATGAATTTTGGAAAATAATTTATAATGATATTGATATTATGATTCATTTAATTCTGATCTACAATATTCAAACTAATGGAAAGTACCAAAATACTATTCAAATAGTGAAAATCTTTTGGAGGTCATCCTAACATTACATTCATTAAACGTGGTATCAATATTTACATTTGGTAGTGTTTTTTATAATAATATATTACACTAATGTTTTAGAATGTAGTTTTATGAATGATTATATTGTAAGAGATGTTGTACACTAACTTGATGGGATGATGTTTGTGAACTGAAAAATTTAGGCCCAGAACTTGTTGAAGAGAAAATAACAATGGTAAAGAATTTATAGGTTCTTGTCAAATAATCTCATAGAAGGAAAAAGATTTTTAAAGAAAATCATATGAATGATTTGGATTTTCAAGTTGTAGGTCATGTTTTCATAAAATAATCTCTATGGAATGGTGTCCAGTGGTTTCAAATGAATAGAATATTTTTCTCCAAGTACATTAGAAGCATTGATTTTTTTGAAGGGATGGGGGTTGTGGCTTACCACTTTACAATGAATCCAAGCGTCTCCAAAGTAAATGTTGTGTTAAATATAGCATTTTTAAGGCGATATATGCCATACCTATCACTAGTTCTAAACAATGATGAAATATAATTGGAACTCGATATATCTTATTGTGATGACCCCATTATGATTCTTGATACTAGATAGAATGTGTTGAGGAATTAGATGACTTTATTAGTAATGGTAATATCGAAAATTCATAAAATGGAGGAAGAAATATGGGATCAAATAGATTTTATGAAGAAAAAATAACCATATTTTATTAGAAGGAAATATCCATGAAATATTGAGGATGAATTTTTTATTAGTGTGAATAATGTAACACCATGAGACTTTATGATATTTTCATTTTTTAAAATTCCATCTATTTGATAGATTGTGATAACCACAAACCGAAATATCAATTATAATAATTGAACATTATATTTCAATAAAACAATAAAAAAATAACATTTTAATATTTAATATAATGAAAAATTCTAATTTTATAGGAATAATATCATCTTTGAATATGGTAAAAATAAGCATAGAGTGATTTTTCGAAATTTTCTTTTAGAAATAAAGTTTTATAAAAAATAACTAATGTAGTAATTAAGAATTCTTACATTAATATATAATATTTTATTATAATATGTTTAATTAAAATTTTATTAACAATAAATATGACAAAAATATATATAACAACAATTAGAGGTAAAAGGGATCTTTTTAAAAACAGATTTTTTAAAGGCATAATGTATGTCCATATTAATTAATTAAGATAGTCTATAATAATGAATATATAAAAAAATTTAATAGAAAACTATAAATTTATTAATTTATAATTTTAATTTCTAGTCGTATAATTAATATAAGATCATCTTATGCTTGGAAAATTTAGTTCATAAAAAACTATTTTTCAACACATTTTGGTTTTTTATTTTAAATTGAAATTTTTCTATTATGTGAGTTTAATTTGAAAATGGATTATATATTTTGAATAATAATAATATATATTATTTACTAAGGACATCTTAATTTTTTTTAAATGTTTTGTACAAATATTAATAAATTAATTAACACGTTTAATGATAAAATGAGATTTTACGTCTTATATAAAATTGTGATAAAATTAATCTTCCAAAAATTTTTAAATTGGATTAAATATATTTAATTTTTTATTCTATATTATCAAATAAGGATCATTTTAATTTAGTAATAATGAATAATTTACCTATGATAAACAAACTAGTTATTGAGGTGAAAACTAAAATGGTAAAATTAAGTAAACTTAGTTGATAATAGAATAACATGTTCAGAAAAGATTCCTTTTATGTGGTGGAGGTGTGGCTTGACCTCACCTTCCATAAAATCCATTATTTATAAATATTAGGGATTAACGGGTGAAATTTTATTCTCATTATTATGTATTGTTATTTCATTACAAAAATGACACTTCTCCTCAATTTTAAAAGGTCACCCCTCCCATCACTGAATCACACCTCTAATGCCTCTAGGATCGATCAGAACCTACTGAAATATCACTCAAAATTCTTTGAACACATTCAAGAGGTTCTCATCCACCTAAAAGGACATATCTATGGTCCTAATGATGGGATACAAGGGATGATTCTCCAAGATAAGGTAATCATCTTAACAAAGGTCTTTATTTTTCTTTATTCTATTAAACCCATAAATTATATATTAAAACATAAAATATAATAACAATAGTGTATTATTTATATAGATATTTTTATATTTTAATTTAATCATCTATATTCATCTTCTATTCTATCATAGGGGAAATGAAATTATTGATCGTGTGTACGACAAATTACTACCTCACGTACTGATGTATCTCATCTTCCTTTATAACTTCTCACAGTTTGATATAATGATGGATTTAATTTATATATATAATATTAATGATATAATTATACTTCTAAGATTATAATATCACATATAACTTATAAATTTTTGAATTATTTTAAAATAAAATATTCTCTCTCATCTATACAATTAACTACCACCTCTAAATGCGATATGACTTTTTTCACATACACATTATGTGGAAGGTAATAAGGATAAATTTATTAAAAATATGTAATATATGTGAAATGATATTAATTATATAAAAATAATATATCATCCACTTTTTAATCTTCCACCCATTACTAAATGATATCATTTCTCATCTATATGTACCGGTTTATGTCTCGATGACACGATGTGATTCGATTTCTATGTACAATTTTCAAGAATAGTTATAAATATATATATATAATGAATAAAATAATATTTATAAAATTAATATATAAATTTTTATGGATGGAACTATATCCTATGTTTAAGATCTAGAAAATTCATGACAAAACATGCATGAGAAAATAAGGCTATTAACACCCAAAATAACAGTGAAATAGAAAAACTTTTAATAAATGGTTGATAAGATGTTATAAAATGATAATATATGATGTTATAAATATTAATCTGGTTCTATAATAATTTAATAACATGTTTTAAAAAACTAATGTTATGTTAATGATTGTATGGAAGGGATGCGTGATGTTTGTGATTTCGTCTCAATTTCGACTCCTCTAGGAATTATTTGAAATTATTCGTGTATTAATTATTATGTGGTGTATATACATAACAATTGGTATTTTTTGTTTATCAAAAATTAAATTACACTTAAATATCCATATTTCTTGTATCATGGATATTATTATTTCCTGAATCAAACACCATTTCTACATATAGGGCTTACTATGATTGTTATTTTATTAACTATGGAAAATATTGACAAATCTATATTCTTTAATAAATATCGATATTTGTTGATTAGGTATAATATTAATTAATTGAATATATTATTTGATATAATATGATTATTTTATAAATTCAATGATATGTGCTGAGAAAATTATAAAACCTATCAATTCATTGACATGTCTCATTTGATAAATCAGATTTTCAAGTTAAATGTTTGTACCCAAAGTTTTAAACTGGCTTCTGAAAGGTCTTCACAGTAGAGGTATCCTGATTCCTGAGATCATGGTGCCTAATAATTAAAAATTTACATTATTTATACTTCATTTTTTATCATTATACATGGTATTATCACATTTATATTATTTATTGACTCATTTAATTCTAATTTTATTGATTAAATGGAATGTTTCTTGTTCTATTTACCTTGAAATATTGATTATAACCTATTAAAATCATAATTTTTTTTAAAGTCATGTGTTTTGAGTTTTTTACCATAACATATTGATTATTATCTTTTTACTCATGATATATTCCACAATATGTTACCCTTAAAGGGAATTTTATCTTATCCTTTTTTTTTGTTTCCTTTCACTGGGATAAGAAGAATAATTATTTCAATGATTTTTAAGGATACATAAAATTTTCTTTTTCATTGTTCTATTATTTTATCCCCAATGTAAAATGGGTATCACATTGTTTCTTAATAACCAAGAAAAATAAACTAATTTATCCCCTTGGATTTGAACCCCTTGCATTTATTACAGTGTAACAAAGTAGACATTAGATCTAGGTTACTAGGGTCAAGGTCATTATAGTGTCCATTAATATGACATGTAAATGGCTATTCCATTTTCTAGGTGCAGTAAAACTAGTTGTTTTACAACGAGGACACTATGTGAAACCACATCCTCCATCACATCCTTGGATCTACCCTTTATTCAATGAATTAATAAAAACAAAAAAAAATTGAACCAGCTCCAACACATCTTAAATAGAAAACAACTATGATAAATCTCAAAAGAAAAAGTTAAAATAAAGGAAATCCCTAGATTAAAAGGTTGGTATATTACAATTATCCCCACCATAAATGCATTCATCTACAAGAAATCATACACAAGAAGCTTGGTATGTATAAGTGAGTCCACTATTGTCTCATAAATGCAATACACTCCCATTTCTCATGATCATATGAACCATAATGCCAAAAAATGTTGACCAAATGTATGGATAAACCATGAAGAACCTTCACATGAGAATCAAAAATTTGAATTAGATTCTTAATCATAGTCATATCAAGTTCTAAATTAACGTATTAAATATTCAATAAATGATACAGGTGAACAAGATATTTCTAGAGATGTGACATGAGAAACTTGTTATAAATTGGATATATTTTTTTTCGAATAGTTAAATGGTATTACACTATCTCAATATACCCCACAACATCAAAAGTTACCACATATCTCTCTTCCATATTCTATTGTTTTCTAAGCTTGTGATAAACCTGCCTAGGCAAGGAACTCAAGAATAGTTTATCATAATTATATTGGGGCCTTTATGCCTCTGGTTTGGGATTATGTGTCTTAGGGACTTCGGGCCACCAGAGACCTTTGAGCCATAAGGCCTTTGAGCTATAGGGCCTTCAGGCCACCAATGGCCTTCGGGCCACATGGCTTTTGGGCCCAAAAATACCAAATAATGGAAGAATACAAAAGAATATGCCTAGATGAATATTTATAGGAAAAATAGAAACCACCAGAGTAGAGATAACCAAATTGGAATAATGAGATGGTATGGTAACTGGCAATGGGAATACTCACTGTGAAACTCTACATGGGGAAATGATTATTGATCATCCATACAAGGTCATAAGCTAGGTGCCTTCAAGATGCATATTCAAGGAAGGGGATATTTCATGTGTGTCATGTCTTAGGCCTTTAAGGTCATGTATAGGTTCATGTATAGGCCTTGTGCTTTGGCCTATGGGTCATGTAAGGGTTCCCTTCATCACTTAAAAGAAGGATTGTCCAAGATAAAATAAAAATAAGGCTATAGGTCCATTCAAGTGATAGATTAATAGTTTATATTGATCTTGGAAACCTCAATGTGTACCAAATGGAAATATCATGTTCCTCTATAGTCATGGATAGAAGCACAAAGCATGTCCACAAAAACATATATATCTGACTACATCAAACCATTAATTTGAGGATAATATGTTTTTTAACCTGAATTGGGATCTGATTGCCTTCTATATTGTTCTCTAAAAATGATATTTGAATAAAAAATTCTTATCAAAAAAAATGGATGAGGGAACTCTATGAAACTTGATAACCTCCTATATATATGGATCTGTCGAATGCATATCATTGGTTGAATCATGGATGTGAATAAATTGAGTTGATGTGGTAAGTTGTTCAGGAATTAACCAAATTGAATTCTTTCCTCAAGTGGTATGTGGAAGCACATAACATTATCCCATAAATATCTCATCCCATTTTAAATTCATCATGAGGAAAGTTTGAAACAAACTTGATGGATTATAAGTCTTGGTTTTGATTTTGGATTTGGTATAATAACAAGAAATAAAATCAGTGATATCTTATTTTATAACAAGCTACCAAAATCAATTGTTTCTATCATAAATTTTTTTTTCATCCATAGGTAAACCAACCAATATGAATGATAATAATCCCCCATGACATCAATTCTCATAGTTTATGGAATAACATATCATTTCTAGCTATAAATTATTCCCTTAGGAGATTGATAGCATCCATAGGTGATCTCCCAACAATAAAAATAATTATTAAAACCACATAACCAAAAAATCAAGATGGTAACCGTAGAAGATTATATCAATAAGATATTATGATAAAATAACACTCACTAGATAATACCTTATCTCAACCTTCCATAATATCAACAACTTGTGAGAAATGTGTGACATTAGATTCACTACTCACATGAATCCTTCATAGCCTGGTGTAGAAACATCCAACTAAGAGTATTAGGAAAAAACTCTCTATCATAGGGGTATATGATATTTAGAATTCCAAACATTATAGGTTCTCCACCCATTTCCTTTTATGGAGATTAAAATCTTTTTTTTGAGTAGATAAATCATAAACTCTTATGACCATAGTAATTAGTAGTGTTTTCCCAAAAATATCTTTCCACCAACTCGTAAGAGCATGCATTAGAACTGTGAGATTGATATGTTATGTCAGATAATTTTTCTAATGTCACAAAAAATTACCTGAATTATAGTATTCCACATGATCACCCTACATGATAATGCTACCAAAATATGAACCTAAATAATTAAATAAAATTTCATAAACATATCCATCATCTTGAAGAGTAAATACGGAATATGATGTTCAACAAAACATCAAATCATCTAAGGAAGTATAGAACTTCAAATACAAAATTAACTTTAATCACTTACATTTTTTATTAGTCAATATAGAATTTCTCTTGGAGAAATAATTTTAGAACTGATGATAAAACCATAAAAAATCTAATAATGATCTAAATCTAAGTGAAATTAAATAGTTCGAACCATTAACTGAAAACAATCAATATTTTGGGGTCAACTAAAAGAACATATTTAGAGAACACGTTCCCTAATAATATTACAATCTGAATTAAGAATTGAAAATCTAAAATCAAGGCATAGGTCTTTGAATTTATCAAGATGTTAAGAACTACTCTCAAAGGATATACATGATCCTCTTTATTTTTTGAATTATCCAAGTTTCCATCTATGAATTACACAATGTATAAGTCGAGATACTTGTTGATAATATTATTCATTAATACCAAAAACATTTTATGAGAATTGGTTAGGCCAAATTTCATAAATATAAACTTATAGTGGACATACCTACTCCTAAATGTGGTCTTTGGAACATCTGACTCATTAATCCTGAAGTGTGGATAACAAGGATTAAGATAAAAATTTGAGAAGAACTTGAACCGTTTAGATGGTAAAATAAATTGTAAATATAGGGAAACAAATACTTTTTGACAGTAAATGAATTGTATTTTTTTAATCCACACACAATAAAAGGGTTCTATAAGTATTTTTGGAAAAGATAATTGTTGTGCCCATAGTGACTCATTGGGACATATGAATCCTTGAGACAATGAGTAATCCAAAGGAATTATTAACTCCAGCATTTAATCAGATTCTACATTATAGGATTTAATGAATATTTTTTTTCACCAAAATATTTTTTTATAGATAAATATAAATCACTATCTAGTGGTAGGATAGAAAATTTTTATGGAAAAACATTCAGAAATTTAAAAGATACTCGAGGAAGATCACTATAAGAGGATTCTTTCTGTAGTAAAAATACAAAAGGATACCATCCTCCAAAGATATAAGAGAGTAGGTCTCTCTCATGTATTAAATGGGTACCATTCTTATAGAAAAACATTGAACTCTCCATTTGGGGAAGTAATGGACACCCTCTATAATAGCAGCCAATCCTAGCATTTTGAATAACCAACCGATCTATTTTGAGAATAACATACCAATGACTCATTTGAATAACCTGAAAGGGGAAGATAGGTTTGATAATTGAAAAGATAATTCATAATATGGAATCATAGACTCTACTCTCTCTTCATCCAGAGAGGCATTATAATCTCCATCACATAATGCATTAGTTCCATTTGAAGATCCAATAGGCCCATATTGTGTATTGATACGAAATATTGATTGTACCAAATATAATATAAAGTAGTCACTAAATATGATGCAATAAATATGATACCTCTCAATAGTAGAAGACCCAAATCGGTTCCCACTAAAGATTCTTCCACTATGTGATGTTTATATGTTCCTGATGCAGGTGCCTAAGACTCCATTATTCATGAAGCATATAATTGAGACATCGTTCCGCTCTATAATAAAGATCCCATGTCAAATCATGGGTAAATAAAAATATGGAGAATCATTCATAAGATGCCTAAATGTATACACTAGATGCAAATATTTAGTGATTAGGAACACATTATTCAAGTTCCCAACCATACCACACTAGAAACAAGTTATTTGGCCATTACAAGACACAACAAATAGTCGATAAGGGTTCTTCTTCCATTGACCATCACTAACATTTATACAAAGAGGATCAATATTATTTATCTTCCATTTAAAAGAACCATTAATGTTACTATAGTGGGTAGTAGGAACACCATTGAACCCTAACATACTATCCATGTTAAGTTTCATTATTAGAGACTTTTCATGAAAAACATCATAAGAGGTAAGAATTAATGAAAATACCTGATATAAAATATCAAGTAGGTGGACCATCTGAAACATCTGAGTTATAAACTTCTCATTTGACAACACCTCAATTTAAAGTTGAGGGTGTTCTATAATTATATCAGAATACTGAGTCACATTCCAATGACCTTGGTGAGGGTTGAGAAACTCCATGGACTTAGACAATAATATCACTATAGAAATGATTTCCCCCAAAAGTGTGTATTCAATTCCTTGTACTCCATTCCCAAATCTGCTTCACATGAACTATAACATACCACTATGTCATTTTTGGCCCCAAAATCATAAATATAGATCTCTTCTCATTAATGGAATTTGACATCTCCATGATTTTGATGTTTTGTTCAACCTTTCCCAACTAAACCTCTGCCTACTAAGTATTCTTTATTTGTTGGGAAGATAGTGGTTTCAAGAGAAAAAATCATGGGAATTTTATCATTTATCATCTCTTATATGTTCCACATTAGTACCCTAAATGGGGAGAGGTTCAAAACATTATTCTGGAGCATAGACCACATGGACTATCACCATTATGATGTAATAGACAAATACATGGTCTTCTTTTTGTAGTTTACTAGAATATACCACCTTAAGCGTGATTCGATATATTCATGGTCTCGTGTTACTAAAAACCATCAAAATATAACAATTAATTGTCAGTCAAGGGGCCTTATAGCACCAAATCTATCCATTATAACTAAACATGCAAATAGAAATCATAAATCAATGTTTTCAATAAATCTAAAATCATATCAATAGTCTCCTCAAAGGAACTTTTTTCAAACCCCCCAGGTATTTATGGTTTTTTACTATTATAGATATCAATATACTAACTCATTACCTAACCCTTTAGTCCCAAAATTATATCTATTTTCAACTAAGACATCCCAAAAGTTATACTGACATCCAAAAAAGTGACAAAAATCCTTTGATGACAATTTTTCATGAACCAACATAGATGTACCACTAATTCAGAAGATGAATAAATCCTTACATCACCCAAATATATTTTCCAATCACTAGGAATTAATGAATTCAAATTTTGTTTTAGGAACAATCATGTAGAAATTATTATTTTATAATAAAAAAACGAACAATGTAGAATAGATGATTAGAATCCATAAAAATTCAATATTTAAAATTTTTCAACTAAGAGAAATAAAAAATCCAACATATTACATAAACCAAATAATAAAAAACCACTGTGATCTCATCATATAGGTGGGTCACATATCCAACTTCCACCACTAACTAAAAAAGTATCACTATTAAGAACTCCCAACACCTCTAAGTGGAGTTTTCCCTTTTCAAAGAGATGAAAAAAGATAGTCAAAAATTCATAAAGGAATGAGTACAATGTGTGTGGAATAATATCCCATTATGATACCACCAAAACATTTCAAATGTATTATATATCAAATGAACCAAATATACCTAATTTTTAATAAAACATGTATTGGTAATCTTTTTCACTGTTAATAATAAAACATGAATACTAATCAGGTCAATAGAATGTGTAAAGGATGTAATAAATATGAATTTCCATCAAAATAGTATTGATAATGAGTTATATAAAAATAGAAATCATAAATCATGTTATCAAAATATTATAGATAAACAAATTTACAAACACTATAACGTGTACTTTGTTTCCATTCATAGCACCATGGTTATGAGTTCTAAGGATAGATGGACTAAGGCTCACGGTTCTATAAATATTCAATTAAATATGGATCTTAGTGTGTACACTTCCCTATATCTCAAGGTAAGGGTGAATATAAGTCCACACCAATGAATGAACCCCTTCCAACATTATGTTTAGTAGTGTCAAAATAATCATTCCACTACTTTATAGAGCATATAAATACTTATAGTGTATATATGAGACCTCTTACTAAACTACCCATGATCCTTTATAGTTAAATAAAATCAATCAATGGAAAAATAATTCTTCTCAAATGAATTTCATTAATAATCATTAATTAAAGCCTAGGTAATGTTTCTAAAAATTTAATTTCATTTAAAAATACAACATCAAATGGTTTTCATCAAAACTCATGACTTAAAAAATAATTTATTTTAAATTTCATGAATAATTTTATTTCCTTATTTTTCAAGAATCATAAAAACTCATTCCTCAAATTATCCATTTAATATCAATATTTTTCCTGAATTCAATAAAATTATTTCAAAATCCATTTTTGAAGAGGTTTTATCACACCCCAGGCTATTTGAAAACATTTCACAACATTATCGTATCATTATATATAAAATAATTTTTGAATCTATTTCATAAAAAACAAGATACATGGTTTCAGTTGATTATAAGTAGATTATCTGACCACCAACCTAGTGATGGATAAAACCTCAACACATCTATGACTAGTTAGGGGAGAGGAAGTGATCTAGTCCTCCTAAATATAGATATTAAATGGGAAACATAAAAAAAATTTAGGGTCCCCCTAACCACTACTTGAAAAATTATTATCAACCAAACATCATTGAGAAATACACTCAATATAAACTTAAAGGTAATGGGTGGGTAAAAGAAATTTAGTGGAGGGAAATAATTTAAATAATACATTGAAACACATATTAAGTTTATACATCACTAGAGAAAATATCACCTAGATGTTCATGACTAGTGGGAGTTTTAAAAAACTGAAACCATTACCCCTTGCTTGTGTGATTCCCACCATAGTGTGGTGGAATCTTCCATGAAACTTTTCATGAGGTCAGTCTATAGAATGGTCTTCATACGAGTGCAATATTTTCCCACAATGACCTACAATATAGCAGTAGTGAGGCTTTTTGTCTATGTGACATAGTTAAACCACCATCACTCCATGGTTGGGACCAAACACTACTATTTTTATTAAATATTTTTTAGTTTTACATTGAGGGATCCATGGGAGACCCAATCCTAACTCTTAACCATATTTCTTCCTATTATGAACCAAAGATATAGAGGAAATAATTTTTTTAGCCACTATGAAACTCTAATGATTCTAAAATAATGAACAACCAACTAAATTCCTAATAGAAAACAAGGTAAACAGAATAATTTACTTGAAATATAATATTTATATACTACACCTTGTCACCAACCATACATGCTAATGAATGGTTATTTTGATTCACATTTAACTTTTATTAACTTTGATCCATCATGAAACACTATAAAATTAACTACAACATTACTATTGTTTCTCGAACCATTCTTGGTCCTATTAATGAATATTCGACAACCTCAAACCAACAAAGATAGGAGTTGTATCATCAACCATAAAAATTTAAAAATGTTAAATATATATTAATTATTGATAACTATTATTATATTAAAACACAACTATCCCATGATATATATCCCAAGAACACATATTGTCAACAACAAAACCCATGGAGCATGTACTCTAGAGTCTCAATAGCACATTCCATCTATTCATCCTTTTGAGGGTGACATGGTGTGCTCAATTGAACCTAATTTCCAATCACCTCATGAATATCCTTCTAAAATATGGATATAATTTGAGGGTCCCAATTTGGGAATTTCTTTTCTGATCTGTATAAAATGGTATTATATATGTTTTTAAAATTCCCAATGCCATCTACTATAGTGTTGAAATTACTATAGGAGAAATTCATCAAAATTTTCAATCGATCAATCCCTAGAAAAACTACTTTCTTGCCATGTAACATTTTAGGTAAACCTATGTTTAAAGCTATTAAAATATCATTCCATTTGTATGATCGCATGAGGAGAGGTTGAACAAAACATGATGGATTTTAGTTTATAGAAATAACATACTGGAATGTGTATCATCGAGATACAAAATCGGCTAAATCATATTTCATATATGGACACCAAAACTGACGTCACATGTCATAAAGAATAATTGTTTTTCCTTGGTGTATAGACCATAAATAATGAATATAATATACTAGCATGATCATATTTATAGTTGATGAAACAGTATATTGATTCCAAAAATAATGAATAACTTCCAAAAAAGAGACTACTTACTGATTGTATTCCCATGATATAAATAATAAATGATATTATAGAGATTTTTATCAAGATGATTATCTTAGACTATTAACTCAAGAAGGGAGGTTGTTTGATTAACACATTTCATAACAACATCAGTCTCTTACTATATGACTCCCATGAGCTTCTGAGTAAATAATAAAATCAAATTCCATCCATCAAATCTTATATTCATAGTCTGATAATTAATATCCAGATCATATAATAAACTATAATAACCTTTCACATAGTATAGGCATTGTCAATTTCAAAAAAAATTAGGTACTCATCCCATCACCTCTTCCGAAGGTTCAAATATTTCTAAGAAATGAGGTACCCCAAACAATTATCATTATCATTAATGGTAATTTTTCCATGAAGAGATAGTGATGAATCCTTTTAAGGGAATTCACAAAAACTACTTGTTCTAAATCATTAGTGGTATAATTCCTCTAATATTTTCAAATATGATGTTATCCATAACATGTTACATGTTGTCTTTGTATAATGATGAAACCAATACCCAAATCTAAAGGATCACTATAAACTATGTAGACCAATCTACTATCTAGTTACATCATAATTGTTTTTGAGGTCATATTATTCATTAATTAGTCAATGTATTCCACAAAATTTAAATTCCATAAGGATATATACCCCCATTCATTTGAATGTAGTTAATATTGAAGTATTTTTTGAGTAATCCTTTACAAATCATCAATAATATCCAACGAAACACATGATAATTCAAATCTCAAATAAATTTTAGGTTCTTCACTAAAAATAATGGCAGTCGCCTTTTTTAGGATTTACTAATATACCATGTAATTATATTATATATCCTAATAAAATTGATTATTAGAGGAATAATTGATATTTTAATAAATTTTCATATAGGTGGTGATCCCATTAAATCCCAAAAACAGACCTCAGGTGATGACTATGATATTCCTCTCTCATTAAGTACACTTGGATTTCATCAATGAAAACTCTGATGAATGTCTCAAACTATTTTGGATAATTGGCTCCTCATTTAGATGAAAACTATGAGAGTGTTAGTAAGACTAAACAAAATTATAATGTACTTGAAATGACCATACATGCTCCTCAATAAACTCTTTGGAATATTGGATTCTTTATTATAAGCTAGTGCTAACTCGACCAACGATCTATTTTATATAACCACTTATCCCATTTCATCTAATCATAAAAATAAAAAAATGAGGAAATGGATATTTATTATTGGAAAATACTCAATTTTTATTTTGATAACCAACACATAAGGAGAGAGATCCATAATCCCTATTGAAAAAGAATATAAGGGTTTCACATGGTGACACTCAACTATTTCTTAGATATCAAATAATTCAATTAACATTCAACATTTTCTACTCATCTAGAGGAATATGATAATGTGGAATTGATATCAACTGAGTTCGTAAAACTATGTCGATCAAGAAATCATATCCCATCTATAGAGGAAAAAATTTCATCCTTAAGAAATTTATGTATCTCCATGATTAATAGAGAATGTTTACTTATAATAAATTGAAATTCCAGTTTGATAGTATACATTAACATTAATTTACTATGCTCTGAAGGTGGAGGTCCTACCCAACTAGACCTCAGGCCTCACTCACCTTGAAACACATAAGAGTTTTCATAAGTTATAGTAAAGGAATCCCCTAGGTGATAACTATTAATTAAATCTATGTGAGAAATCATGAAATCTAATATGATAATAATGTCAAAGAGGTTTATGTTAAGAACTATAAAATCCCAAACCATCTCAATGTCGCAAAACATGAGAGAGAAAGATGTTCATCAGAAGCACTAGTCCTTATTCATTCCTAGATATATCTCTAAATAAATATTCATAGCATGAGTTCCATTGGATGATTTGAAGGATCAACCATATGAGTTTATGGAAAATTTATAGAGGAACATGTATCAAATAAATCATTCAATAATGTTGGAGATATATAAACGGTACGTCTCATGGATATGGGAACCCCATAAAATACAATTTGAAATTACTGCACTGCATGTAACTACTTCATTATACAAGCCTATATCGAGAACTATATATACCATGAAGAATAAAACTATACCTGTAACACCATACTATTTTAAAAAAACACTATGTTTTATATATTATTCATCACATAACATTGAGTTTAGACAAACAACGATTTAATATTCTTATTTATATGTGATCGATATAAAATAACAATTCAACTAGCGGGTATTAATATTATTATATAATTATAATTATACATATGTATATAAATTTCCTATTCAATAAAAATTCATTTTTACATTATTAATAAAAAATCACTTAACTTTACAAATATATTTTATTCAAAAAATGTGATTCCTTTAAAAAATATTTTTACTATTTCTGTAGAAAAATATTATAATTATATTTTTAAAAGTATAGAAATTTTAATTTAAATATTTTTTTCCATCAGTGTAAGAGATTTAAAAATATGGAGATATTTGGGGATTTTTCAGAATAAAATTGGAGTTTCAGCGAACAGTGAAATATGTCGATTTTCGGTAAAACTATAATTTCATTTCCAGAAATTAATTAATTTAAATGACCCATTATTTAATTAATATAATATACAAGTGACGTAATTATTATTTACTTACATTACATCCATTTAATTACATTTATATTATATTTATACTCCATTTTATTGTTGTTTAGTTCTATGCTTAAAACACATAATTGTAAAAACTATATTAATGTGCATATTATTTCTCCATTATAACTATGTAATATAACCCCAAATGTAGAATAGTTTAAATTAAATTTATATATTATATATATAGTAATAGTAATTTCAATTAACTTAATTTTTATTACTTTTCATATTGTAATTATAAGATCTTCTGATGAAAAAAATGAATTTCTTGAAAATTTGTTTGTTCGACACATTTCCAGGTTTAATATTAAATTAAATTTATTTTATTATATGAATTTAATTTTATAAATTGAATTAAATATTGATAATAATCATAATATATATTATATAATTAAGTCAATAAAATTTTGGTCATAATGAATAGTAAATACATTAAAATAATAGTTAATATGGTAAAATAATTAAAATAGTAACAGTGAGTAACCATAGAGGTAAAGAGGATAAATGTTTAAAAAAGGTTTAAATTTAGTTTTTTTCATATGTATCAGACATATCACTTCTCCATTACTTTAAATTTTTTGTTTCGAGGCACTTGCCTTGCGAGTGACGTCCCATTATTTAATAGTTTTTGGTATTTTCAAAAATGCCACTCCTCAATTATAAAAATTCCCCATCCAGTCACTTATTCACACCTATAAAGCTATTTGGATCAAATAAAACCTACCTTAATATCTCCCCAAAATACTAAGAAACATTATAGATCTTCATATAATATCAAAACATCTTCCACGGAGTTTTTAATATGTTTTCCAAAGGATGTTCTTCTAAGGAAAGGTAATCATCTTCATCGAGATTCTAATTTTATTCTTATTATTTTATAAAATTCAATTATATAGTAACATTTAAAATTTAATAATACCATTATATCCTATATAATTAGATTTATTATGTTTATTTAATAATATTCATCTATATATTTTTCAATCTAATTGTAAACTAAACCATCGTTCATGTGTACGATAGACTATCACCTTACAATCTGATGTAATTTTTTTTCTATGATCACCTATCAAAATTGTTCATTAAGACTGATTCAATTATTATATATTATATTCATGAAATATTAACCATTCTATAAATTTAATAAATAATTTACATTTTCTCCATACCATCAATGGAAAAATAATAATGGTGTTCGTGTATACGGTGGTCTACGGCTTCGTGAAGTGATGTGATTAATTTTTTAGTACCAAATAACATAGATTTTATTAAAGTGTGTTTAAGGAATAAATATTATTTTTTGATATTAGTATCATTATATAATGGAAAAATGACACATAAAATTTTTATAGTGTGATCATTGAAAATTGAAAACATCAAACATGCGTATGTAGGGCATACCATCTCCATGGTTGTATGGTAAATCATTTTTCATATCCATAATTCAGGTTTTTTTAAGTATAATTTATGTATAAAAATTATTATTATTTCATGATTATTATTATGGGTATGTTGGAATAATTTTTTATTTGACCATGGAAAACACCATGTTTCCTTTTTCAAATTATGAATTGTGTGTCCTCAAAACACCCATCGCGGACACAACTCATTAAGTACTAATAATAATAATTGATATAGACGAAGTGAGTTATTTATGCGTAAGGGAAGAAACCATATTTTTTTGTAAAAAATGATTTATATAATTCTATGATACAAGAGATAAAACACATAATTGATAAAGTCCAAACTTGAGGTAAGGGTGTTTCAAAACATCCTACTTTGAGACATAGTTTCTTCAATGAACCTAATTTATTTTAAATAGTGTATATAAAACCACATAACATATTAAATTAATAATCCTCAATACTCCATGATATTTTATCTTACACCATGTATAATTCTAATTTGGGATTTATGATTAAAAAGTTACCAAAGGTCTAAGCGATTATGTTCGAATATCATTTCAATTAGGATTTTTTATTCTTGAATGTATATTGTATGAAATTATTTTATTATTTTCTTATAAAACCAGTTAATTTTATTTTACTATATTTATTCATGAAATTTTCAATTAATTGTACCATTTTTCTCTATTTGGTACTTAAAATAATTTATAAAACATATTTATGAAAAGATTACTATATTTATATCTTTGGTAAAATATATATTTTTTCTATATGGACTATTTATAAAAATATTTTTAAGAATATTTTTAACATTAAACAAAAGATTTATTAAAGAAATATTTTCTTATGTTTTAATTTTTACAAAATGGTTTGAAAGAAATATTATTCATTTTTTTGTGAATGGTGGACTTTTTAAACATTTTTAATCATTATGAAATGAATATCACTTATGAATTTTATTACTTATACAAAATTACCCACCATCCTGAACACTCAACCCTTTAAAGGTTAATTTATAATATTACATGTTTATTTTTAAAGAAATTTTTTTCTAAAATATTTTTCAATTTTAAAATTTTGATGAATTGATTTCAAAGTTATAGGATACAATTATAAAGATGTATTTCATGTAATCATTTAATGAAATTTCCATCAATCATAAAATCGTTTTATGTTATGGATAGGTTATAAATTATGTATATTTGTCTATCAGGTATATACATATCTTTTTCTCCCTTAACATTATGTGGTAATACATGACTTATATTCATCCCATAAATTCCTTAATTTTGAAATTTTGTTTAATTAAAATATTAAAGAAGATTATGCAACCAATTTTCATTCCATGGATAATTATTACGTTATTCCATGTGAATGATATACTTTTTTTGTCATATATAAACCCTGAACATGTTAAAATGGGTGTTCCCAAATAGAGTCTGGTAATCCTGATATAAATTATAAAATTGGTGCACCCATGTAGTTTTCTATTTCTTAGAAAATATTTTTATTCTCGTGAGACTTCATATATGGGATTATGGAGAAAATCTAATCTATTATGGGATATTGTCTAACATGATATTGTCTATGTAGTTATATTTGACCCATTTTTATTTCACATTATATTTTTCATCCAAATTTACTATGATTCTGTCATATTATGATAACATGCTCAATACATTATGATTCCATTTGATTACTCATACACTTTATCTATTATGATAGCATGTTATACATTTGACTCACAAGTTATACTTCCTTATTATGTTTATTACCAGACATGGATTTTTAGATCACTACATTTTTCTATATATTCCCCATGAGTTCCTATGTAGTTTTTGGTGATTTGAAGGATTTATGATCTCATTATGGAGAATAAAACAAAGATAACATATTTTAATTCAAATATGATTTATTATGAACCATGTCCTCCAGATACACTATGAATGACAATATTTTGATTCTAATTTAATGTTTTTATGATACGATCATGATATAATATGTGTTAGTGGAATTGTTCACTATATTTGGTATAAGAAAAAAGTAATAGTTATAATTTTGGAAATTAGGATGACAAAAGTTGAGTGATAACCCTAGTGATTTGTTTATGGATAATTTTATGAATAGGAAAATGCCTTGTAATTTTTGAGAAGGTTAGATTTAGTGGTTTCCAAGAAATTACATCCCATTCTAGATAATGCAAGTGGATATCTATCTAGAAAACTAGTACATAGGGTTAATAAATATGAAAAGGGTTCATTGGGATTCCACTAAATCACCACCCGGTGTATGATAATCGACCTCACTACACACCTAGTTTGAAACTTCTAGGGGGTATGTTTTGGAAATTCATATAAACCTTATGAACTGTCACTAATGAATATTGTTGATGATTATCACATATGACATAGGATAAACCCAATGTGTCTTGGTTTGATATGTCTAATGTTGATCATAATATTCATGGCATAAATTACCCTTTTGAAGACATTGGTTATTGATGTTTATGATGATTAAGAGTATTTTGGGAGATATTTAAGGTAATAAACCCCTTCCATTTATTATGTAATTTAGTAAAAAAAATGATAAAGAATAGATTTATATTTTTTGGTATATACTTATTGGTATTGATATCCTTTAGGGTTCATTATATCTTTAATTTTATGGTAATATTATTCAATTAAGTTTACATTATTTTGTGACATAAAAATAATTATATAGAAATCCAGAGTGGTTAAAAATTGATTTCATGTTTATTGTTATTTTGATTATTTTCTTCAAATTTATCGGAATATTTTGGTAATTCTATCAATAATGTTTTTGATGAAGGACAACCCTAAAGACAAGTGACAACCCATTATATCCAGTAAGGTTCTGGAGAGTGAACCCAAAACTAAATGAAGATAAGGGTTAATCACCTACCACTATCATGCATGATGTATTTGTTAATAGAAATATTTCAATTATGAAGATTAAATTTATTTAAGTGGGTATAATATAAAACACATGATTTTAAAAGAACCTTATTCTTGATATCATATTCAACATGAAAAACTAAGTGAAAACAAACCACTATATAATATTATTATACAAACCTAATAGATAAAAACTATCCATTAAATTTTTGTGTATGAACAGGATTAACAACATTTTAAAATGTAAACAAAATTCACACTAAATATTAATTTAATCACAATGGTCAAAAAATATACACTCATATTTAATAAAGATATTTTATTTAAAAAAACAGGTTTCCTTCAAAAATAATTTTTATTGTTTTGAATGAAAATAATAAAATTAATTTTGAAATTTTTTTGAAATTTCATTTTATAAAATGAAAATATTTTTCAAAATCAACAAAGATAGATTTACTTTTGGTAAAATTTTTAAATTTCATAGAAAATAATTATTTCTCATTGATTATTAAAATAATACCAATTTTTGGTTAAATTGTCATTTCTATTTTCTAATTTATGTTATTTAAAAGTCCAATTATTATTTTAATATAATTTTAATTTAAAATAATTATTAATTAGTTATATTTAGTCAAATTAATTACTTTTATATCATCATAATACTGAATTTTAAAATATTTTATTTTTATGTTTTAGAACATATTTTTATGAAAGAATATTTGAATTGCATAATGTTTTTTCATTTTAATTAATTAAAATTACCCTTATTTAGGACTTATTTAAATGAAATGTATATAATTTATATCTAAAAATAATAATTTATTTTAATTTAATTATTTTAAATTTTCATCTAGTTATCATATGATCATCTTATGCTTGAAAAATATATTTTTTGAAAACTGTTTTTTCAGCACATCTGTGTGTTTAATGTTATATTAAAATATTCCACATCAATGAATTGAATTTGATAAAATTTATTCAATATATGGAATTAAAATAAATTATATTATATAATAATTTGTCTTAATTTTTTATCACAATTAATAGTAAATAATGTAAAAAATAATCACTATGCTTGAAGAATTAAAATGGAAAAAGGGATTACCCTTAAAGGTATAGAGGATAAAATGTATAAAACGTGTTTATTTTATGTTTTAGTGGATTTTATCATCCTTGTAAATCTTAATCTCATTTATTTTTCCATTTTGGTGGAACATGGCTATAGAATGATGTTCCATTATTGAATAATTTAGGTTATTTACAAAAAAATACCACTACTCCTCAATTATAAAAGGGAACCCCTCCCTTCACTAAATCAAAATAATCATGAAATTTGGATCAAATAACTCTAATAAATATCTCTTTAAAATCCATATACAAATTTCATATCTTATGGACCTTAAAAATGAGTTTAATGGTGGTTATTCTAAGAGATGGTTATCGTTTTCACCAAGTTCATTATTTTTATTATTATTTTCTTTATTTCTTTATGCCTTAAAAATTTCAATATAAGAACCCCAGTGTCTCCAATATATGGATATTATAATATTTAAATGTAATAATATTCATTTATATCCTCTATCATCAAATTCGAAGTTAAACCGTAATTTATTTATATAGAGGACTGTCACCTCACAAATCAATGTACTTTTTCCCCGTTATCACCTATCATAAATTTTTATGATGGTTTAGTTAATATTAATATATTACATTAATAAAATATTAAAAATTATATAAAATTAAAATAACATATACCTTATTACCTTACCATTTATGGAATAATGTTAACGTCGTCTATGTGTAATGAGGACTACTGCCTCACGAAGTGATGTGATACATTTCTTATTACCGAATCACATGGATGTTTTATGTTTATGTATGTAAAGAAATAAAATTATATTTATGATAATATTATCAATATAGAATGAAAAAATATCTCTTAAATTATTTTTATCATGATCGTTTAAAAATATAAATGTTAGACAAGCCTATGTACGGCCAACCGTCTCAATGAATATAGCATAATTGTTTTTTTATAACCATAAATCATTTATATTTTTTAGTGTATAATTTAGGAATAAAATTTAAAATTATTTAATGGTAATTATTTTGGACATGATGGAAAAATTACCAATTTAACCACAGTTAACACCCAGATTCCCTTTTGAGGTTCTTAATTGTACATCCTGAAAAAAAACCCAATGTAGACATAACTGATTAAGTATGTAAATAAATAACTGGAATAAATTTAGTAATATTTTTAAATATAAGGGTTTAATACCAGAAAATTTTCTTAAGAACACAAATAATTGATATATTTTTATTATATAAGAGATAAAAGACACACAATGTGACATCTGGACATCGTGTAAGGGTTTCATCTAAAATATATTTTTTGATAATTTATGTTAAAATAATATAATTCTTTCATATATTTTTGATTCAAATTTTAACAAATAGGTAATGTTTTACATTTTAATATCATTTAAATCAGGATTTTCTAGGATTAAAATTTCATTATAATAATTTAATTGATCATTTTATAATAATACTATTCAATTTTATTTTCCTCTTATTATTCATGATGTTTTTCAGTAATATAACCATTTTTTATCTTTGGTACATAAAATGAATGAGAAAAAGTTTTCTATGAAATCTAACTTTATTTACCTCATTGGTAAAATATGTTTTTTTTATTCTATATCTATTTTTTTAAAAAAATATTTTCAAAAATATTTTTAACTTTCCACAAAATATTTATCAAATAAAATTTTACCCATTATTTTTCTCTATTTTACAATAAGTTTTAAAATTAATATTCTTTCCATTTTCCAAATGATAAAATTTTAAAATTTTTAATATATTATAAAATGAATGTTTCTTTTTAATTATATGTAATGTATGGATGTACCTATTGTATTACCAATAAACACTTTGAATATTCCATTATATGTTTCCATAGTTCTTTTTAAGGAAAATGTTTTCTGTAATATTTTGGAAATTTTTATATACTAAAGAAGTGATATCAATGTAAAAAATGAATTTTCCTCAATAATTATTCCATGTAATCTTTTTCTAAATTTTTCATTAATATATATAATTATTGATGTTATATATCACTTTCAAATTATATATATTTTTCACTCACATATATACCAAGATTCTCTCCCTTACATTGATATGGTAATAGATACCTTATATTTATCTCTAAATTTCCTTCATAATGAAATTTATTTTGATTATGTTATGAGTAAGGATTACACAACCCATTTTCATTTTATGTGTAATTACTATGTTATGAATTATCATTGATTTTATTTTTTTGTTACACATAAATAATGAACCTATTAATATGGGTGCACCCAGATATTGTTTATTGTGCCTAATATATCTTATATGATTGGTGATCCAGGATAGTGCTCCACGGATTTGGGTAATGTTTTTATTCTCACGATACATCTTGTATTGGATTATAGAGTAAACTAATACATTTTGGGACATTTTCCACCTTGTGATATTGACTAGGTGATTATCATTGAATCATGTTTAAGAAATGTTATAAGTTGCTACCAAATTTACAATGATTTTGTGTTCTTATGATACTATGTTCTATATTTGGATATTCCATGTGATTACTCAGGATCCTTTTCATTTATCATGTCATTTTATACCTTTGACTCACATATTATGAATCTTTATCATATTTATTCCATTACTATGCCTTATAGACCTTCCCTATTATTTATGTCATCCATGTGTTACTCTATTTAGTTTTAGGAGTTCAAAAAGTATTTTGGAGATTTTTATGGAGAATAAAATAAAGAAGTTTTATTTTACTCTCATTATTATGTATTGTGAACCTATTGTGCCAATGAATCTTGGAATCATGATATATGGGTTGTAATTTAATTATTTTTAGGTAAAAATCATTTTTTAATATGTGTTAATGGATTAGGTTTCTATATCCCCTCAGATGCGTTATGTTACAATGTTCCTATTTTAGAGAAATGATAATAAAAATCAGGGCATATGTTTTACATTTGACCACTAAATCCACATGATTTATATACCTTAGGAGGTACGAAAAAAAGTCTTTAATTTGTCTTATCTATCCACATTAGTAACATGCCAAGCCTGAAGATTATAATGAGGTTATAGGAAAATACATATAAGATAAACCACTAATTTTTCATTTATAAAACTATTTTTACTGCCTCATTCCAGTAAAAAATCCACTAGTTCTACAACCAAAATTAGGATGTACTCCAATCAACCCTGACATACCCACCACTATGACAATCATTACCTAAATTAACTATCCACCACATAAATATGGGTAGAAATATTTATAATTTGAAATTGTTACTTAATATCATATCAAAGACCTATCAGATACCTTAGATACCTGGTCTTGTCATTAGACATATCCTTTTGGGGAAAATAGAGATAAAAAAGAGGCGATCAGCATAATCTAACACATTCTAATTTCTTTCCACTAGGATAATAAATTTCATGAATCTCATAAACTATTTGTATTTGTTCATAGTAAATTTTGACTAGATCTGTTTCCACTAAAAGACATCATTCTTCTGTTCCAAGAAAAATAATTACCACAATTTTCAAAATGGGAATTTTATCTTTAAAATAAAACACATCACCATGAAATAATCAAAAGTCTCTATAAATTTTTTAAAAATATTACCATCATTCCAAAATAATCATACAAATATCGAGGATCCTTCATCTCTTTTATAGATAGAATTTTCTTGTGAACAAACTCTGAAGATATATTCCTATCATTTTCTATGAATATTCAACCTCTACAGACTAAATATGGGACGTTGTTACACTATGTTCCATAACCCAGATAGTTTTAAAAAAAATCAATGACATTCTGGACAACATGAGGATTTTCCAATTAAGGTTCACTAGAATAACCCTCTATATGAGTCGTTAGTATTCATCTAGGGGGATCATAATATACATAAATAGGCAAATAGAAATAATAAAAATAGATCTATGGATAATTTATTATTTATAATAAATGAAGTCAATTAGAATTATAATGAGGCACAAGAAAATAGTGACTGGAATAGAAAAACTCTAAATTTGAAATGTCATTTTTCCTGACCACCCTAGGTATCTTAAGGATTTTCATGATGTGATGTAGTCATGTAATAATTCACTACCAACCACAGACATCCCAACACTAACATCTTCTCTTTACTAAGACACCACAATATGTATACAGAAAATAAAAAATGTCATCATTTCAATTAATACCTTTTTTTAGGATCTAATCTAGATTATCCAAAAAAATCAACATGATTCAATTTTCATCATGGAACAATGGGAATCCCCCATCACCATGAGTTAACAATAAGTGTCGGTGTATAATGAACTACCATGGGGAATTATTTTACCCCAAAAACTTGAAAAAGGTGATAAAGGTGCATAAAATGTTTGTATATCAAAACAAGAAAACTAAATTATAGATACAAACCAAAATAAATACATGTGAAAAAACCACAAACGGAATCATAGAAAACTAGTAAAATAAAAACACTACACAGTGAGACATATTTTCACCTTTAGACTCTCACATAATGTTATTGAACAAACCTTACACCACCCTGTGGTTAATTTTCCCTTTAGTATATTTAGAAAAATAAGATCTACATAATCTCAAAGGTGATTCTAATTCATGAGTGGAAGATCCCAATAGGATCCCACTAATTATTTTATAATAATAGTTTATAAGAACACAATAATTTTATAGAAAATATAGTGAATTCATGTGATACAATTTTACCCAATCCAATAAAATGTATGATAAATCCACGCTGCCATGAAAAAATTACAAACTTCAATAACCCATTTTCAAATAATTTTGATAAAAATTTCAAGGATCCCAATAGAAAAATGATTTCTATGGGATTATTTTAGTCTAGGATAGTAAGGAATCTTATAGTTTATTTTAATAGTAGGTCACCTAGTATGAACCTAACCTAAGAAAAAAATGTATATAGTGTAAGAGTTCCCACCTAATAGTGTATCTATACCAAAAATTAATCCATATAATTCAAGCACTATCCAACTAGAATAGTTCTAGGTGGAAATAGTATATCCATGTGGATGGATCCTAGAATCATAATTGTTCATTATCAAGTTTACAATATAAAAATAATTCATTAGGAATTTCACCTTTGAAACCATACATATCATGACTCAAAACCATTTTCCTTAACAAACCCAGAGGGAGAAATCCATTTTAAAAAATGTTCCAAAAAACCATATAACTGAAGAACATTTTAATGCCTTTAACTAATTTTATAAACCAATTTATAGGATCATGTAATCAAGGATTGTAATATTATGAAATTTTATGAAACACCTACCTTAAAATACACTAAATATCAAAACTCTTATAAAAAATATAAGTTAATATGAATTGAGGATCATAGGAATAATGGAATGATTGAAAAAAAATAATTCACAAGAAATAATATCTCAAATGGTAAATCTAGAAAGTTGCAATAAAAAATGAATCACATACCACCAAAATTTTAAAATAGTTAATCAAGATTATTGAAGTTCTGAATAAAACCTTTTAATTTTACAATTGATCTAAAAGGAATATGATTAGAAAAAAGAAAAATAAAATCATTATCATTGAAAAAAATGATCGATAGAGAAAAGTTAGAGGGATACAAGGATTATGGATATTCATTACCAAAATAAAGATAGAATTACCAAGAGAGGACTACGGCTTCTATTGATACAACAATAGACTAATAAATTTAGTTGGGAATATATATATATATATATCCATAATGAGTCTAAAAGTTTAAAAGGGTTTAATTTTGATCATGTGATGTGGATTAAGAATTATAGTCGAGGCTTGGTAGCGTAATAAAACAATTATCCCCTTATTATACTAGGTCATATATATGCTATAAACTAGCTACTGGCCATTACTAGTGGGTCGGTGAGAACCCTCAAGTGGGATTTTGGTTGTATTATAGTGATGTACCACTTCCAACTTCCCACTTATTGTATGATAGACCCCACCAGTGAGCTGGTGGACCACCTATATCTTTATTATATATAGGTTCAAATCCACATCCCACCAACTTCCTAGACACACACACGACTCCTCCGAAAAATTTAAAACCTTCCAAAAATCTAACAACTACTAGTGAATAATGGTTAGTAACAAAACAATAATATGGTAGTAATTAAAAGAATCAATCATATGCTACAATGTTATTATCAACCCCATTGATTTTCCATCCAATAGTGATATCACTATGTATCTTTCAACCAATAATGTTTTTAGTGAGACAATATCTATGCCCAATACTTCAGCTATCACCACAGATTGACCTACTATTATAGCAAAATCATATGGATTAGCTCCTAAAGTTTATTAGGGAAGGATATAATAAGATTCATTTTTTTATTCAGTGAATTCTATAATAATTTTATTTATTCAACATTAAAGAGCATCATTAAAATTATATATATTAAAAGTATATAGGATGAGGGTTTAGGGAGACACTATAGATAATTTCCCAATCTGTGATATCATGGATATATAATCTAAAAAATATTTTTTAAGGATTTACTTTATATGTGGCTAAATATGTTCCTGATGGGGTTAAAGAAACTCAAGTAACATTAAACATGTGTTTCATCCACCATTACTTGTTTAGAAAAGAAGGATGAAGATGAGGTGAGTACCTAAGTAAGGATATACTCTCAAAGGATTCATAACACAAACATTGTTAAGGATGAAACTATCATACTAGGATCTAGAATAATTTTTCAATTGTGGACAAATTTCATTACCCAATAACATGAAATTATTTTGGAGGTATCATGTATAATACATTACGTCAGTTCATGATACTAGTTTCATGACTGTAAAATGAACATTATTTTAATGAAATTACCTATATTATATTAAAAAAATTAGTAGATATTGTTTATTTATGAGGACCGTAAATTTCATTGTTTATTATCTTTAATGTATATTTTAATACCATGGGTAAATCTTCATTTAAAAATTATGTTGAATAGTTTAGTCTAAATTTTTTATATCATGATGTTAAAATAAATGAAATATCATCCTCATCACAATATTTTAAAATTTAAGAGAAAAATTATAAATCAATTATTTAATAACATGGGCCAAATCAATTACAAATTACCCATTAATGATACGTACCTTCTAAGTCAATGTAATCCCTTCACCAACATTTCATTTTGTCATTACCAACTCAATTAAATCATATATCGATCTCCGATGTCATCAACAATTATGATCATGGTTTATTCCTTTTTATTTCATTTTATGATTTTATCATGTTGAAAAACAATATACACTTTCCAACAATTCATATTATCCTTTACACCCCATCATCAATTTTTTTATATTTCCCCATCCCATTAAATTATTCAATTCATGGTCAAATAACTTATAGTAAATTTAACCATTCTTTATTATCTACATCATTAACAAAATAATGTATGGAATTAGTTCCTAAGTCATTATTTTCAATCCCATTATGGATATTTGTAACATGAATATTATTTTATTTAAATGGTCACACCAGACTTACCCTAATTGTATATATTCACCAAGTATGGCCCATCGATAAATATCTAGGTAATATAAGAGCTAAAGAAAAGATCCCCTAATGTCATGTACCATTATCCAAGGGGGTGATGACTACCCCACTATTTAGAATACAATCAATGTTCGTCCTTATATTACTAATCATCGTCATCATCTTATCATTTCCAATTTTTTATTTCAAATAAATGGTTTAGTTATCCACACACCTATCAAAATGTTTATTTGTACACCTTTATCACCCCCCCCCCCACAAACAAGAGGAACTCTATTAGTCTTAATTCATATAGGGTAAACAACCCCATATATAAAAGTATGTGTGGGTTTATTATTATTTTAAAAAGTTTTATAATAACACATTGAACCATTGTCTTAAGACTAATCCCAGCAATATTATCCCTATAAGGGATCCCAAAATAATTCATCACTTTATGTCAGGATTGTGATATTCATTTCAAAATAATAAACTACATTTAAAACTTGTTCAAACATTAATATCCATAATCTATGAATCACCATTTTATGTTAGTTATGTAACCATAAAATATAATTTTCTTATTAGTTTGAGTTATATTCCCAAAAATAATAATGTGGAAAACATCGTAAGAGTTATATAAGTAAACAAAAAAACATAATTTTTATATGTTTTATGTCCTTATACTATAAAGTATTATGACCCTTTGATGATTATAAAAAGTGACATAATAATTATTATATATAAAAACATTAGTGTGTGGTGTAATAAAATTATATTCAATGAAGTTAAATATACTATTGTAGGGGTTGAGATATAAAAATTTCATACTAAAAAAAGAGACACTAATCATATCTGGCCAATATATGGCCCTAAAAAAGGAAATATAAAATCATTCAATCCAATAATCTAGTAAAATGTTATATATACCAAAAAATGTTACATAAAAATTCATATATGCAACATAAAATAACCTTTCTAATAAATCTACTATCATATAGTGATCACATCCATATATTCATTGATGTGTTCATCTCATCTAAAAATAAAAATTGCAATTCAATTCTCTATAGAACTCCAAATCGAATGAATATTTTAAAATGGTATTTACTAAATCCCAAGAACCCTTATTCAATGTTGAAATATTATTTTTTTATGTATTTAGTATTTTAATAATATTTGGCATATTTTCCTCAAAATTATTATCTATATAAATGAGGGTGATTAATCAGTTCTGGGTGCACTTCAGGTTCACCATTTTATTTTACCTTGTTATGAAATTCCACTTCCACATCCATTTTTCATGAGAATTTATTTTAAATTTTCTATATTTTATGATATTTTTCATATTATTTTCTCCAATAATTAGAATTTAACTATTTTTTAAATTGATATGCATCGTTTAATATTCTCTTATTATATCATTTCAGCCTAATGATTTTCCGAATTAATGGTGGTTTAATCATAGGATGAGTGATCAAATTTTTTAGATTTCTTATTTCATCTAGACCACTTCATGGATAAATAATATTTATTTTCAATTAAAATTGTATTCCATTCATGGATACTAGTAACAAGTACATAATGTTTTCTTAACATACCCCCTTATATTATGATGATGGAACTTTTAACCCCTAATATTGGAAACCTATACATATAAAGAGAAATTTCCTTGGAAAAAATATCCCATAATCCAATGTTTTATTTTTTTGGTACAATACAAAAATTTACCTTTTTAATGATCACAATAATCATTTTAATCCTTTATATGATCATATACTTGTATTAATGAACCAACTTAGTCTATTGGGATGACAAATGATACCTATTATTGACCTAAAAATACCATTCAAGGGATCATTGTCTAGAAGAGATCCTCTTAAACTCACCATCATCATTAATTCAATCATATTATTCCATATTTTACCTAATCCAATTTCCAATAATCATGTTTGTTTATGATACATAATAGTTTAATGTCATGTAACATTCATATTTTCTAGAATAATTAATAACATACTCATTAAATTATTGACCATTTTATATAAATATTTAATGATTTATTCTTATTATAATATAATACATAGTGATGAATAAAATTCTTATCTCGCACCTATCCATGTGGTTCTATATTGATTAAGACTTCAATAAGAAGTAAAACATTAATGTTGTCGATTGAATTCCACATATCAACTTAAAATATAAATGAAATTGATCCATATTAAAAGAGTATAAAAAATTAAATACTAGTAAATGTTAGAGTTAATTAAATAATAATAAAATAACATAACATAAATTCTTCTTGGATAAGGGATGAAGAAGAATGAAAACCCACCTAATTAAATACTCATAAATAGAATATTGAACAAAATATAACTAATTTCTCAATAATCCTACTATATATAGATTATTAAAACTTATAATTAAAAATAATAGGTAAAAGTTTTACAGTAGAAACACTTTTTCCAAGAAAAAAATACATTACATTATATAGTTCCACATATATTTGAAAAATGAATTATTAAAACTCTATTTCTATTATTTATCCACTTGTATGTTCCTAAACATCAAAAAATATCTCATTGAGGATGTCCACATCCAATTTAGATATTATACATCCATTTAGATTTATAGTTCATTATCCTTATTATGTAATGTTACACTACATGTGATTAAACTAGATGTGATCTCATTTAATGTAACTTGATAAAAAACTATACAATTTTTTGAGAAATATAAACGAATAAAAACCATAATTGGTTAAAGGTATTTAGAATTAAAGTAGTGATCACTATTTGGTTAATTTTATACAACCATAAGCTAAAAAAATAATTGGTTCAAGATTTATGACCTAAAATAAGCAATAATTACATTACCTAAAATTAAAGAAATTGATCTTCATTGATAATATAGGAAAACATCTCATACTAAAAACTTTTAAATGAAATTATGATAAAAATGTTGGAAATTATAATTAATATCTCATAAAATGATTACAAAAATGATAAAGCATAAATTTTTTAATTAAAAAATATAAAGGGTTTTATTATTGGACATAGTATAATTAATTTCATTCCACATTTATTTATAGATCAACTATAAAGTTGAAGTATTTATCCTTCCACTATTTCATTATGAACAAAAGCATATTCTGTGTAAGAGTACCTTTTATCATTACCCAATTCCAAGAAAGGATCACCTTCCTATATTAGTGAATCCTAATTAATTTAAGTGTATTCCACTAACTTTTAATTTGAGAGTTTTTTCTCCTTACTAATTATTTTTTGTTATTGAAAAGTATATTTAATTTTATCTATATATAGAACCCATTTTTTATTGATTCTTGATTTTAGAGGATATATATTATAATGTATGATTCTATTTTATTTCCATATGACAATTCTTTAGATTTTCCAATGCTTAACTATTTCACAGATAACATTACTCTAGTCTTGATTCATGATCGAGGATATATGACCATTAAATATGGGAATACATATTAATTCACTTTATTATTCCAACATTCATGTCAGGTGAGAAGCTTAGTTTTTTTTAACTTACACTTCATATGAGATAACATACTAAAGATAAATAGTATCTCAATTTCCCTTAATGAATAACTGTAAATTTTATTTATAATAGTTGATTCTTGAGTTCCATAACACCTCAAAAATAATTTCATGATATTTTACTCAATATCTAACTCAATTCATTATAGTCTAGTAATATAGTTCTCAACCCAATAATAAAAATTCTCATTTATAGAAAAATTAAATAATATCATTGATACTTCATTCAAGTTTATCAATTTAAATACCTTCATAAAAATATCTAAAAGTACCTTTTTGGTTTTTCATTATAGAATATTTCCATAATCTCAATCCCCATATAACTTTACAAGGACTATGACCCATGGTAATAAATATCTTCATATTATATCTAAATAATATCCATCATTTCGTAATGATGGAACATTTTTCTAGTCAAGGACCACCTATATCTCTCCATGGAACATGTCTTGGAGGAAATCCTTGAGTAATTATTATAACATTTCATTAAAGCATTATCATCCTTGATTTACAACATAAACATATAAATATATATATGGATTGGAATACTATTTGTTTTCATCCCATGTGCATCATTTATTCTCTTAAGTAGAGAATTTATATAAAAAAATTCATGCATCAACTCTAAGGAAAATCTAACACACTCTGATTCCATGAAATATAATTTTTTTTTCAAAATATATTTAATTTCTTCAATTATGTGTGTTACACATAATTACGATTTTCAATGAACCAATATATATTTTTAATATTTTTTGTTAAAAATGACTATTTTAACCTCACCAATAAATTTAGTGGAATTTATCAGAATAAAAAAATTATAATTAAGTACAGTGGTTTTATATAAGTAAAAAAATTGATAAAAAACAAAAAAAAATTTATTAAAGTCATTGTTTGTTGCGAAAAATAATTTTCTATTGTGAATGTTTTTATTGATTGTTGAGAAAAAATAATAAATGTATATATTTATAACAATAGAAATATTATTTGAAAAATAAAATTCATTTTTGAAATCAATATGTTGTAATTATCCTAGATAGAATTTTTTATTATTTTTTTAAAGGATAAGTTCTTTAGTAAATAGTAAAAATAATGGTTTTTATTAAGTGTTCATTTTAATTTTATGAATTTAAAAGTAAATTTTTTATTAATTTGATTTTAAATGTAAAATTAGTTTAATTATATTTTTATAAATCTAATTTAGTTTATTGTAATTAATTTTATGTTATACATTGATATAAAATATTTTTTTACTTTTGAATAATTTTCATTTTGAAAACCACCTTTTCAATGCATTGGTGGGATTAATTTTATATTATATTATTACACTTCTATGAATTGAATTTGGAAAAATTTATTCCATATTTGGATTAATATTAATTAATATTATATATTATGTTCAACTAAATTTTTTATAATTAATAATAAATACAGTCAAAATTAAATTTTTTGGTTATGGTTATAACATGTTTACCGTGGGTTAAAATAGGGGTATAAGGTTTAAAATTACATTGAAACTTGTTAAAATCCTTTTTTATGACCATATAGTGACCTTATACCATGTTAGGTTTGATTCTGAAGTGTTTTGAATCCTTTTTCTACATTTAAAACATGGGTATAAGTTTTTCCTTTCAAAAATACCAATTGTTTCCTCTCCCCCATTTAAAATGGGAACCCATATCCTCTCATATTAACACTTAAAAAATATGTTTGGTTATAAAAAACCTTACTAAAATATATTCCTTAATCTCATAAACATGTCTTATTGTCCCTTTTTTTAGAAAACCCTCCAACGAAGGAGTTTGGTGAAAACATATGGATGTTATCTGAAGAAGATGTATCATTCTGAATTAAGGGTTTAGTTTTTTTATTCCACCTCTATAAAATATTATTCAAATAATATGATATATTAAAATATTAATATTTCATATAATTAAACATGATCATATTATTTTTATATCCAATACCCATCTCATCCTTCATCAAATGGTAAATGAAATGGTCGATCATTTAAACGATGATCCACTACCTTGCGTATTGATAATATTTGTTTTACATCACTACATCTAAATAATTGAGGAAATTATGGATTTAAGTTTTATATATGATATTTATTACATATTAATAGTATTTAAATTATAATATCACGCTTACCTTCATACCTTTCAATATATTGGAGAATGATAACGTGGACTATCGCCTCCATAAAGAGATGTGATATATTTTTTTTCCTTTTAATGGTAATAAGTGTAGATTTAATTAACATATATGATATCTATGACATAAAAATTATTATGAATTGGTGATAAAAAATATAAATTTATTTTTTCCCATCCACTGATAAAATGGAAACAATGTTCATGCATATGTACAACCTACCGTCTCTTTGAATAGTGTAATTCATTTTCTATTTCTAAACTTTATGGATTACAATAAATAATTATATAATAAATATATATGACATTTAAATCATGGATTAAATTTTTTGAATGAAGGATCCATGATGAATGTAATAGGACTGAAAATATGAAACCAAAACATACATGATAAATGAAGCAGTTATTACCTAAAACATGATTTAAACAATAAATTGTTTATAAATAAGTAATAAAAGATAATATGAAAATCATTTTTTCTCTGAAAAATATTATTTTGGTTATGTAAATTAATGTAAAAAAACAATATTTATTATACATGAGGTAATAATGTGTATGAATAATGTTGAGAAATAATGTAAGGGATTATCATCTCACCTTAATTTATGTGAGACACATGCCATATTTACCACTTGTTTAATTTTTTTGGTGTATATACATCCAATAAATGTATATTTTGAATAATATCCTGAAATTATGGTATATAAATATCTTTATAATGATACTTATTTCATGGGGTTTACAGTTAAAAAGATACCAATGGGGTAAATATTTTATGTTATAATCTCATTGTTTACCAGGGTTGTTTATTATTAAGTTATAGTTATGAAATGTTATGATATATCTCTCATGAACATCCTGAATATTAATATAATATGTTATATAAGGAAATTAAATATTCTTATTTCATTTTCCTCTAATTATATACTCATGTGATTAAATGAATGTTTTTAGAAAAAATCAACTTTCTTTCACGCTTCGGTCAAAAATTTCTTTTGCTTCCATTATGATATTTTATAAAACATTTTAATAAAACTCTTTACTATTATAATATCATTTTTTAAATAAAAATTTTCCAAGGATTTCATTTTTTAAAAATTGTTTCAAAGAAATCTATTTATTTTTTTCTATACTATGTATTTTTTGCTTTTCTCTAATAATGTGAAAGTAATTTTTTATTATATAAGGCACGAATGGTATTTCCCCCCATCATTACCACTAAATGAAAAAAAAACATTAATAATTTGTTTCCAAGGATTTATTAATAGAAAATTTTCTCTTTTATATTGGAGAGATTTTTCAATTTGAATAAGATATTTCAAAGTATATGGATATTTTCTTCATGAAATGTTCCAAGTGATATTTTAGAATCATTTTTCATATAAGTTGTTATTTATTCTTTACTAGGTACATGATACAATGATTCTATCCCAATACATTTATTTGATGGTTTATTATTATTATGACAAGATGTTTATAGAATTCGTCTCTTTCCATGGGTTTTGTTTATAAAACCCATTTTTTCTATAGGATATTTTATGATGAAATGATGAAAGGTTGATGAAACCCATTTCTTTCCCACTTGTTATTTTATGATGAAATTTTTATTAAACCCACTACCATACAATGGGTTATTATATGATGAATTTTTTATGATCTTGTGGCATGCATCTATATGTTTTTTATTATGTGATGGTTGGGACAAAAATTATATATCCCTCTATTGAATTATGTAAATACTAATATGTGATGACATAAACAAGACTTGAATATTGAGTTAATCTAGTTCATTAATGGACCCTTTACACCATGATAGTAATGGGAGTGAACTTTGAATACTATAATAGTTTATGGATTGAAAACATTCCATTGTGATATCCTTGGCAGTATTCCTTGAATTCTCATGAATGATTTACTATTCTTATGTGTATTCCACAATTCCTTGTCTTATTCCAATGTTACAACTCTATAACACTAGTATTTGATTTCATTATTAATCATGTCTTATGAGAATGAAAATTTTATGCCAAGAATAAAAATTATTATCTTTGATATGTAGGTTATAGTTTTTTAATATTATACTCATGTTAACATACCCTTATGTTCTTATTATTCTTATATGAACCTTGATATCTCCCATGATATCCTTTACAAAGTATCTGTGATCAACATTTCATTTTTTTAATACATATTATTTGAAGAAAGGTATTAATAATGACATATCAATGAAGGGTTCTAGTTAGAAATAGATTATTAGGAGATGATTTAGTTTACTTATGAACATATTGTTTATGTATATAAGTTTCCAAAGGAACTAGACCTAAATGATTCTGGTACGTATATTTATGTAATGTAGTGAATATTAATATTTTAAGATGTGATATATTTCTTTGAAAAGTTTGAGTAAGGTATATTATTTATTACAGAAATCATTAGTTAATAATAGGATACTAAGATCATAAAACCTTACCAAGAACCCCTTGGAATGACTGGAAAAAGTCCCAAATTTTTTGGGAGGGATAGAACAAGTTATTTATAAGGAATTAATTTCTTATTTAGATACTAAATGTGGATATTTCTATATAATATAAGTATTTAGGGGTAGTAAATTTTAAAAGTATGTATTGTTCTATTACTCTAATATCACTTGGTGTATAATAATGGGATTTACTACACACCTGGTTTGACACTCCCGGTGGATATGTATTCAGAATTTACCAACTCTTTAAGAACTTTAATTAAATTATTTTAATATATTATGAACATTAATAAACAATTTTAAAAATAATTTTTCATTTATTAAAAATAACTTATCATGATTTAGACATACTATAAATTATTTTTCATGATTATATATATTCCCCACTTCTATTATTGTTGCTCACACTATGATTTTTTGTTTTTGAAAATAGTTTGATCCAGAACGATTTATGTTAATTATGATAGAAAAATATAAAAAAATAATTTTCCTCCTAATAGACAAACTTTTATGGGAGATGGAATGGAAAATATAAATTCTATGATCACACAAATTTAGAAATCTATGACTCACGGGGAACTTCAAAACAAGAAATAATGAGGAAAACATTCTATTGAGTCCTTTAGGATGAAACATCTTCATTCAATTATTAGGTTCTCTAATAAACTAGTTTCTAAGAAATGGATCAATACCATTGAAATGCTACATTCCATTTTCTAATTTTTTAAGCATGAAAATGTCATTTTTTATTGTTTGTCATTTAGAAGTAAAAGAATATCAATGGTTCACTCTTATTAGAAATAAAATAAATCAAGATGAAATTGACACAATGTAGTGGTATGAGTTTAGGATGATATTTTTCAATATGTACTTTCAACATATTATTCATTAGAAAATGGATAAAGAATTAAATGAGATAAAACTGAAGGATAAAGGATCTGTTGGTACCTATTTGGAAAATTTTACCAGATTTACATGGTATGATTCTTGAATTATCATCCAACCTGAAAATAATGGTGATCGATTCATTAGTGGGTTAAAACTAAGACTCTAAATGGAATTATCCATAATATGCGTCAGTGGATATAATGAAATCATTTGATGTTCTATCAATGTGGAAATAGAGGTTAGATTCACCCATTAACATAATTATTTTAATAAGAATAGATAGGTGTATATCAAGGGAAACACTAAAATCATGGAGAAAGGAAAATGATATTCCCAATATGTTTAATGTGTGTAAGTAAATATTAATGAAATTCTCTAGGATTATTAAATTATTATATTGTGGAAAGGATGGTATTTGGGTAATTGAATACTGATGTGATGGGAAGAAGTTATTTAATGATGTCAATATAGATAAATCACTAAAAAATTCTCCTCCCACACTCAAGTGTTTCAACAGAATGGAATATTGGAATTATACTAACTAATAGTCAAATTTAATGGCTGATGATGATGATCAACATCATCAACCTCTTATTTTTAGAGAAAAAGGGAAATCATTTTCGATCAATATTTCTAATGAGGCATGTGATAATAAAGTGGTAAAATATACCCATACCATCCACACTAGAACATCTAATGTATTAATTGAGTAATAATCCACCAACTATATTATATATTCATAATTTTTTAATGGTTTCAAAAATACACCATGACATATATATATTGAATTAGTATTGAAAACAACTAGTGGTGGGATGATTGTATCTCAATTATAAAAATCTTCCCTAGTTGAAATTTTTGGGAATTTTATTCATGTAAATATATATATTCTCTATCTAGTTGATTTTGATGTCATCTTAGCCATAGATTATATTTATTTAAATAAAACTATAATCAATTCATGAGGAAGGTAAGTACCGTTTTATATTCAAAAGTATCATATGATCATACTTCAGTGTGAAACATATTATGTAATTCCAATTGAAGACACATTCATTCAATGGGTTTCTATTCCCATTCAAATGGTGGGTTTATATATGATGGTTGGGGAGAAATGAAACATCATGGATATAGCTATTATATTGGGTTTTGTTGATTTATTTCAAAAATGATTACATAGTCTCCCATTGAATCATGAGTTTGAGTTCTCAATAGATCTCATACCTAGTTTTATTTCTATTTCAAATACTCTATATTGAATAGAACCAATTATGTTTATTTAATTAAATAAAATAATCCATGAGATTCTTGAAATGGGATTTTTTGAGCCCTATGTGACACCATTTCATGTAAATATTCTATTTTTTCAATAAGTATGAGGGATCGGTAAAACATTGTACTTATTATCGAGAAAAATAAAACATCACAATCAAGAACATGTATCTCATTACCTCTATTGATGACTTATTCTATCAACTATTTGGATCCCAATACATTTCCACGATTAGACTTCATTCTATATTTTATCTATTATGGGTAAAGAAATAGGATTTACCCAAGTTGGAATTGGGTAAAAGTTATGGACACTATGATTATATAATGATGCAAATTTGTTGTGATAATTCCCATTATAACATCATGGATTTAATTAATAGAGTCTTTATATATTACCTTGATCATTTTTATTGCCTTTATATATTATATTCTGATCTAATAATAGAGAATGGAAGACCATGATGATTATATTAGGATTGTACTAAATACCTTGAGGATTTATAAGTTGTTTGGAAATTTAATGAATCTATTTTTTAAATGTAATGTATTTGAATATATCTAGAAATATTTTTGTGATCATGAACTAAGATAAAATTAGATTTTGAGGACCTATTACCCTTGAATTAATGTTTGAAATATATTAAATAGTTTAAGAGCATGAACGATCATTTTTCTTCAAAAAGTGGAATAACTCCCAAATGGGGACTCAGATAAGAAATATGATGACTTTGATGAGTTCATAACGTGGTTTTTACCTTAGGTATGACATAACCTTGAAGTGTGCCAAATGATACGTTTAGTTAGAGTTGTGAGAAAAATATTAAATAACTTACTTAAATTGAAACAATTTATTGTAAGACATTGGCGTGACCTAGAGTGGTAAACAAATATAGTTGTATGAAAAAAATATAGCAGTTATACATAACCATTGAGATCTATGAGAGAGAATTGGAGGATTTTTTTTAGAAGAACAAACACTGGATTGGGGATTTTTTATCAGTGTGTAATGAAATTCAACGATCTAACCAAAGAAGATGACATGGATTAGTTCTTCATTATCGATAAATCCATCATGAGGTAGGACCTTTTTTATGTGGATTTATCCAAGTTTTCTTATCATATAATGAATGCTAATCTATCGACCAATTGATTGATTCATTGATCTATTGTCTTAGAAGAACATGTTTACTTATCGGATATTTGGGATAAATTTTTCATTACTTTTGGATATTTCTTCTTCATTCTAATTGAAAGGAACTGAGGTCAACCCAAAAAAGAACAAAGTTTTTTCATCTCTTCAATTTATTAGTTTTATACAAATTTTATTCATTCATTCATCCCTAGTTTTAATTTTTTTTGTGGTCTTAAAATTACTAGATAATAAGTTATTGTGCACCCATTTCTTGGAACAATAGATTTATATAACATATTAAGGTTCATATCGATGTTGAGATTGAGATGTGATGATGGTGATGATAAATTGGTATATGATCGGGGATTTACATGCATAATTTTTTGGAATGAAGTGGAAACAGTGATTTAGGGTGATTCTTATGTAACTAGAACTTCTGGAAATTGACTTTTTTGTAAAGATCGAGCTTAGATAACCCATACCCAAAATCTAGTAGTGGGATTTTTAGAACTTTTAGTGGCTATAACAATAGATTTGGAATATTCATCAGGAACCTGTGGGTTTTGTTAAATTTTTAAATACACTATGTGTAGATTTGGAACACACATCCTGTATGATTTCATACTTATAGTCCAAGGGTTTTTTCTGTTTTTATGTATCACACAACCTGTAACCCCTAACATATTATTTGTTACTCAACTTGGAATCTCAGAGTGTATCACAAAGGATACATGACCATACATGCATGGATATAAGTATTCATACATGAATGCAACCATCCATACATAGACACAGTCAAGAGTACATGGGGTTAGATATACTATGTACTCAGACTCAGACACAAGCACAAGTCATGTTACACAGGTAGAACCTAATGCCAAAGGGACGTGCTGTTTACATCATTAAAGATGGCTTAGACACCTTATCCTATTAATCTAGGAAAATATTTTCTAGTATACATTACCTTGATACATTCATTGGTGGTTCAGTATGGAGTCACATCCTATGATGGGGTTCTATATCATTATTTGGTAGTCAAGTGTTTCTTGTATGAGAAGAAACAAATAGTTAGTGTTGGTAGTGGTCCCATCAAAGTAGATAATTAAGAATTAGGGATACAATGATGAACATAGGGACCTGGATATGTTAGATGATTCAGTAGGTGATCCCAATATAGAAGGACTATGCTCCAGGTCTTGCATAATGGATCTAGAAATCCATGAGAAAGGTGTTATGACTCATGTTAAAATTTGGGACATATTACGCTAGATTGTCTGGCATAAATTATGAATATATAGAGACTATGGATGGGACACCCATGAAGAGGTAGAGGTAGAAGCATGTAGGTTTATTGGGAAGATGACAAGGAAGATGGGATGGGAGAGTAGTTGGAGGTGGTAGATGTTTTTACTTGTTACCAACACCACCACAGTTGGTCCTCACCAGGATCAGGGGGCTAGTGGTTTGGGGTGAGGGAAGCTACATGCGGTTGGGGCTTTTCAACCAGAGGTTGTATGGATAATATAAGGATTGATATTTTTCTTCTATACCATTTTTATAGTATTGAAAAACATATATTTGAGTAATTCTTTTATTTAAACTTATCTAGTTCTCGATATTTGAGATTCTAGTGGTTCCCTTATCTTGCTCCTTACACTTAGAGACTCCAACTGGAGGTGAAGAAATGATCACACGCAACTACAGGTTGTGTGATCCGACTCTTGGAGGTGATATTTCCTTTTGGGATATTATTGTACATGCTAGGAGGCCTTATTATGTTATATTATATATCGAATGGTTATCTATAGGTCATGCCCAGATAGAGTGTTTCAAGAAGAGGACATAGTGTGTCCCCAATGATGGGACAAGGTTTTCTTTTGTGGTTAAAAATGAAACCTAGATAGAGATGGATGGACTCAAGTGTTCTATGGTTAATCTGATTACACAAGATATAGCTATAATGACTATTATTATGATAGATTCTATGAGTTTAAAATTTCCTACAGTGGTGGTGGAGTATAAGGAAATCATTATGAAGGGACTTAATGGATTATCTCCCCACTACGGGATATAATTATTCATTGATCTACACCCCTAGAATGACCTAATATCTATGTCATAATATTGGACGGCCCCTGTAGAGAAATTTTATATGAGGGTGTTATTGGAGTACTTATAGAGGAATGTATTTGTCAAGCCAATGGTTTCACACTAAGATGCCCTAGTGTTATTCACCAAGAAGGATGAAGGAGTTTGAGGATTTATATTACATTTATATCTCCTAAACTAGGTGACCTTAAATAACATGTATATACTACCATGGATATATAACCCCTTTTATCAAAGTATAGGTTCACGATTATTCTCGAAGATTCACATCATATTAGTATATCATATGTTGTGAGTTAGAGATGTGTACATAATGAAGACACATATCAGATTTCATTATAGTCTCTATTAGAACAAATAGATTCCCTTTGAAATGAGAAATTCAAAATTATTTTTCATCAGAAACATTAATTGAATATTTTAAATTTTATTTGAATTATTTTTTTGTAATCTTAATCATTTATATCTTAGTGTACTCAGCACATGTAGTGGATCACACGAGTCACTTTTGGATGGTCGTAGTCATACTTCGAGATAACTGGATTTATGTGAAGCTACTGAATTTCTAGTTATAGATTTAAAATGACAGATTTTGGTACATATTATCTTATTAGACGGTGTAATAGTGGATTCAATGATTTTAAAGCAAGTGTTACCTTCAGATCCACCCAAGTGTGTGATGGGGGTACGAAGCTTCTTTGTATTGGAATGAAACTACTAGAGATTCGTACTTTATTTCTTTAGGATATTAGATCCATTAAATTATCTGACCTATAAGAAGAAACCCTCATGTGAACTGAGAGTTTTAAGTAGTCTTTCTATTTTTTGAGATAGTGATTAATGATTTCTCCCATCGTGATATTTTTAGAGTAGGGTTTTCAATACATAGTGTTTGGGTATGCATCAGGATATAGGATTTGTTATGTTATGATGCTAAGGCGGGTTTTTATTTCCTAAGGTTTACATTAGTTGATACTAAATGAATATAACTATGTGACCCATGATCTTGAACTAGTAGTAATATAATTCACACTATAAATGTGGTGAAACTACATTATTGCTGAGTTATTTGTTGTCTATTCTATCCATATGAGTCTAAAGTATATCTTCTCATAAAAGTATGTTGACTTGAAATAATGGGAATTTCTATAGTTCTTCTTGGCTTATGAATTTTATATTTTCTATACTCCTAGGGAGGGGGACATTGTGGTAGATGACCTCAGCAGTATATATTGCTCTTAGTTAATAAGTGAGGCTTCAAAGTTGTTATTCTCTTTGAAATTATCCTTTTTGGATTGGGATTGACCAAATTAAATTTGTTTAACTATTATTATCCATCCAATTTTATAGAGAGTCATGGAGGTATAACTTGGGGATACTGAATTTGAGTCCCTACATACTCGGATATCTTCTAGACATGCTCTAGATCTATTTTCTGATGGGGTAGAACATGTAAATCTTTTTAGGGGATATATGATATTACCTATTGCATTAAGAGTAAAGGGGATGATATAATTCCATAATTAATCCATAGTGGTACCTCTAGGTGTGGTGATGATTTACCAGGACCATTAGAAGTAGTTTTCATGGATAGCGATAAAGAAGGTAGTTGCTGACTTTGTCTCTCGATGCCTTAAATGTTAGCAAATAAAGGATGAGCACAAGGTTCTATTGAGTTTTTCTCAACCCCTTGATGTTACAGAGTGAAAGTAAGATGATATATCATTAGAATTTTATAGGGGGTTACAACATACATCCTAAATACATTATTCCATATGGGTGGTCATAGACCAACTCACCATGTTGGACCACTTCCTAGCTATTCAATATAATTATTCATTAGAGAACATATGAAACCTTTACATGCAGGAGATAGTCTTAATACATGGTATTACCTTTATAGTCAATACATACGGTGATCCTCACTTCACATCTCAATTATGGAGGGGATTGTACGAATTCATTGAGACTCAATTTCATTTGAGCATGACATTTCACCTCTAAACTGACATCCAGACATAAAAAACCATTTATGTCTCGAATGAGATGGTGATATCTTTTATGTTATTAATTGACTGTCATTGGTAGGGTAAAATAAAATTCGTTTATTTTTAATACAATAAGAGTTACAATTAAACCCTTTGTATGGAACCATTTGAGGTATTGTTCGGGTGACCCTGCAGGTCACCACAATGCTGGACCAACCCAAGGGAGTCTATATCTATTGTCATAGCATTGGTGCGAGATGTTATAAAAAGGTTTGGATCACATAGTAGGAGATTTGGAATACACAAAGACATCACATGTCTATTATATATTAATGAAGAAGGCTTTTGGTGTTCAATGAGGGAGACCATGTGTTCATGAGGGTCTCATCCCAAAGTGGGTTGCAGATATTTTACCATTGTGGTAAGCTATCTTTGAGATTCATTGGACATTTCTAGATAATGTATATAGTTGGTGAGTTCGAATAACTATTAGCTCTAACAATGATGTTAAACTAGGTAGATAACCTTTTCCACATAGAGCAGCCAACGTAGTAAGTGCCTGACTCATTGCATGTCATCGAATAGAGAGAGATGGGCATAAAGGGTGGGTCCACCTTTGCTGAGTACCTAGTAGAGATAATGGATCAGAAGGAGAAAATCATCCATGGGATAGAACTGCTTTATTTTATCTTTGGTGGTAGCATGGGAATCTTTAAGAGGGTACCTATGAGTGAGAGACCAAGATGCATGGTTAGTACCCTAATCTCTTTGTGTAATATTTTCTTTTACTTTCCTAGACATAAATACCCAAGGTGGGGAAAATGTAACATCTATTTTATTACATGAAAATTATATGAATATATCATGTATTATTTCTAAAACCTTGAACTAATATGAAGTATGATTCTATGGACCAAGGATCATGGAATTAATGTTTAAAATATAATAAAATTTTAAAAGAACATGTGTGTAGTTTTACCGAAAAATAGAAATAACTCCTAAATAGTGATAATTTGAAATATGATTCCACCATTGACTATAGATAATGGATTTTACCATATGTGTGATATTAAACTAGACCATATCATAATCTTGGGTTGGCCATAGTAATGGGAAAATATTTTAATAAATTGAATAAAATAAAATAAATTTTTTAATTAAATCATAGTGAAATATCATGGTCAATAAATATAATACTATGGAAAAATTTCAGGGTTTTATGAATGACCCTCAATATTCATGAGAGAGTGTTGGAGGATCATTCTATGCTAAAATACCACTGGATAGATGAAATTTGATCAGTTTGCATCGTAATTCAAGGATCCTACTAATGATAATGATGTGGATTCATTATTCATTAGTGTTTAATCCATATCAAGGTAGAGTTCTTTTTATGTGTATATATCCCCATTTTATAATCCCATTATGAATGTGAATCCATCGACCAATGGATTGATTTATATATAAATAATATTGCATGTATCGGTATATTTTTGGGGGGAATTGGGAGAAATTGTTTAGTAATTTTGGATTTTCATTCATCAATTTATAAATGTGAATCAAGGCATGTCCTAGGTTTTTTCCTATCTTTTGTTTCATGGTATTCTCTAATAATTCTTCATTTGGTCATCGTTGAAATTCATTTTTTCTAGTGGTTTGAAAAGAAATAAGAAAAAAATAATTTTTTACCCATTTCTTGGTGAAATATATTGATGTCCTATATCATGGTTTGGATTGACATTGGGATTGAGCTTTGATGTTGGTGTTGATATATCAAGACTAGATTGGGGATATACATGTGTGGTTTTTGGGTGTGTGCTGATATAAAAGTTTCAGGGAAATTTCTATGAAAATGGAATGGAATGAAATTAGATATCTAGTAATGATTAAGCTTGGTTTACCTAGGTATGTAATCCAAATGTGGTATTTTTGGTGTTTTGGTGGAAAAATTAATTTGAAATCCACGGGAAAGATCTATATTTTATGTGAAATTTCAAACTACATGACATTTATTTTTTGGAAAACGGACTATATATGGGGCCCTAACTACAACTCTAGGGTTTTCTAAATAATGAATTATCACACGTTGTGTGACCTATGTCACACGTCACGTAACTCGACATGAAGATTCATTGTGTATCACGTAAGATACATGTCCAGACATACATGAACATGGTTATCCATATTAGAACATGGACATATGTACATGGACATAGTCATATGTTCATGGGGTCAGACATTCCATGTTCTCGAACAACTACATGTCCATGATCATTGTTACATGGCTACAACCTGGTCCTGAAGGGATATTCCATGTAATCCCTATAAACTTAGTCAACTTATTTAAATATATCATTGAGAAATTTTCCTATTCATTTTGAAAATGTTTCATTACGGTACATTTCCTTGATACATTCCCTAAAGGTTTAGTATGGAGTCTCATCCTATACTGAGGATAATTATTCTCTATTATAATATTTAGTCTTGGAAGGAGTTGTTGGAATCCTTTCTTGAGGGTAATATTGAGATCATATATCATCATCATTTTCCCTAGGTTTCGTTATTTGTATCATCATGACTAACACTATGTGTGTGTTGATCCCCTACTTAATTGTTTAATCTAGATTGGGTTATTAGTATACCCCCATGGACTTGGGTGTGATCCCCATGTGTTTATTTATCTTTTCAAACCTCCATTGTATTCTTCATATAGGGATACCTGACTAGTATGACATCTTCTATAGACACCATCAGTGATATCTAACTTAAGGAATTTGTTCCCACTGATGAGGGATATATTGAACCTTTGAGCATGAATCCTAGGATGGACTTATTGTTGTGATCTTTCCTTGAGATTGTGTCTACTTTGATTATATCTTTATTTTATTTTTATATATACTATTGGAATATACCGGTGGTGATTTGATTATTTTTTATGATTCTATATGGATTGTAATTTTTGGGTGTAATGCTATGTATTTTTATACTCTCCCAGTATGGGAATTTTTTTGCACATGTCATATCTTATTGAGATAACTAAACATTTTATAGTGCCCAAGCGGGACCAAGCCAAGGTGGGGCTTAGTGATCTTGACAAACCATTGTGTGTTTTTATGGTTACATTGATAGTAGTCCACCCTAACTTCCCATGTTGGACTTGTTTTCATTTTATATTGATATTGTATTTTCCCCATTCTTTCAATTACATGTTGTCATGTCTTTATGGTGGGATTTTAAATGTATAAATGTTGATGGAAAAATTATTTTTTATTTTATTATCAAATCACTTTTAAGGAGAAGTGAGAAACCCCAAGTCCATCAAACAGCCAAAAAACAGCAAAAAATAACCCCAAGAAATTACTGGTCCTGCCACTTCCCAGCAACTCAGCATTAAAAGGCCTCCACCAAAGCATGGGACTCAGTGAATAGTCCCATGAAAAGATGCACGGGAATGGTACCAATGGCCAAGCCATACCCTCTCATCCTTCCGCTCTAAGTGACATGCAGAAGTGATGACCTTGTGCTCTAAACCTAATCTAAGGAAAGACCATAAAACTTGCTGGAATTGAAACAACCAAAATCACCTTGGGACACACAAACTGAAGAAGATCTTCCTCATATCCAAACATCTCAAGAAAAAGAGAGCACACCAGCATTAGTCAAATAATGTTAAAGTAGCATCGCTGAAAAACAATTCAACTCTTCCTGATACTGTATCTCTAAAAAACCTCCAGGATATAGAAGATACCTGGGTATGTGGATATCCCCTTATCAGGACTTCAAGCGATGAGGTCAGTTTGTCCCAGGCCTATATGTACTCCTCAAGTCTGATTATCCCTTTATTGAAGCCCCCAACCAAGATCGTGTCCTGTTTGTCGACCCAAATATATTGTTCCTCCTTAAGATTCACTTCAATGTCCTGACCCATCAACTTGGTTGCTTCCTCTTCCGACACATTGAGAAATAAGACCTACTCTATCACCACATCATCTGAACTTAAAATCAGCTCCAACGGAAGTGCAGAATGACCAGGTGGTTCCAATTGACACCTAACCTCACTGTCCAACTTCTCATCCATTTTCTTTTTTGATGACTGAGTCTTCATGGGAGGTGGTAGGGATGAGTAATCCTTCCTACCCATCCTCCTCCTATTTCTCATATTTCCCCTCGGACTGGACTCCCCTGTAGATAAACTCTTACTATTTACAATGGGTTCCTCCACCCCACTTCCAATAGAACAATCTTGAAAAACATGGTCATTTTTTCAACTTCTATATTAAGGCCATCGATGTTCTTCCTGTTAGTCTCCTCTCCCTCTACCGCAATAGGTGCTTCCTCTCCCGAACCTACCTCTACAAGACCTTCAAACCTATTTCCCAGGATGATTGGGGTCCAAATTGAGGAGCTCGCACCCCTTGGTATGTTGTAGGGACTTTCAAGGTCCTACCGTAACCGCTTGAACACATCGGTAACCTTCGGATTGCATTGGTGCGTCACGACTTCCTTCCCTGCGCCATAACCCACGCCAACCTCCGGGCTACAATCCGCTGCCTCGTTGCTGGTAGGTTTCTCCACACCCAGTCACTGTAATCTATCTTCACCATTACTATTATACCCTCCTATTTCCCTATGTCAAGTTCCAACCACCTCACGAGTTTCCGAAGTCTTATTCTGAATAGGTGCCACCATCCTTGGTGGAACCGGGACCTCCCGATCAACCTTCAATTTATTTTTAAGTTCCCTTCTCACCTTCGATTTATGCTCCCGAGAACAGAATTCCATGGAATGACCCAGCCAACCACATGAACAGAAAAAATCTTTCCAACTCTCATAAACCACACACTTCTTGCATATGTACTCCTCTTCAACTGTGATCCAAACAAAATCAAAGGGAACTCTAGACACATCAATCTATACATAGATTTGCGGATTTACAGGGTGACAAACCGAATCTGTGTGTCTATCTGAACAAATATACCTACCGATCATATTACCTATAATTCTGATAACAGATGGATTCTAGAAAGGTAATGGAAAATTAGGAAAACTAACCCAAATTTCAATGGAGGGCAAGTCGCGCTTCATGTGGAAATCAAACAACCAACAGAAGAGAAAGAACCGAAGGCCATTGCAGCATCATGGAGCCCTCTCCCAGGCGCTGATGAGGTCCTCCTCTAATGCGAATTGGATCATGATGTGGTGATTTTCAATTAATCCCACTGTCGCCCTATCTTTCAAGTCTTAGATGCCGAAGACGAAGTGGTCAAAGCAGTCAAATGAAGGTTTTATCTGTTTTAACCACGCCACCAGTGTGAGATTCAGAAGCGTAGAGGTTTCCGTAAACTCTGATGTTGATATCTGAAGGTTCGGAAAACCATCAAGGAGCTCCGGTACTTTAGGCCATATCGCTGCCTTCGGGAAAGGAGGTAGCAGGTCTGGGTTGGAGAAGGGTCGGAACCTCTAAGAGCCCTCCCCTACCGGGGGGGAGGGATCCACCTGGCCTCCACCGTCTTCTCCGATAAGAAAACGACTCACCTATGGTTCTCGATGCCTCCCCCCATGTTGGATAATGGTTATTTTACATTTTATCATTTTATAGGATTATAGATATCTCTATGTGTACAACTATATTTAGTGAAGGCCTCTTATGAGTGACATGACTACTAAACACAGGTCATTATCCCCTTTTCTATTAGATGAGGTCTTTGGGTGGTCATGGTTCAATCACCATTAGGCTAGGTCATTATATAAAATTTTATTTTTTTTGAATTGTTGCTAGAAAATGGTTTAACGTTTTGGGAATATAATCTCATGAGATAGTATATCAGTATATCCATCTAAGGAAAAAGTAATTTAATGATTTCTCTAAAAAACCATGTGATTGATATTAAAATTTTCCTTTATTTGGATTGATATTATCACTAATTTTAAATAATTTACATGGATATCAAATCCACTCACAAAGTAAACTTGTTACGGAGCCATGATTCTTTGGATATTTGAATGTGAGTAAAATTTCAAGGAACTGATTAAATGGTCACTCAGTGATACATTACATATGATACCCTATAGTAGAGAATGGGTATGTGATATATATATATATATATATTGATGGATTGAAGAAGGTAATAATATGTATTTTCATGAATAATGACATGATTATAGCACATGACTCATTATAATTGATGGTTCAAGAGAAAAATTACACTACTTCTTATTTGCAGATAGTTGTGGTATTTTTTGAACTAAATATAAGGACATATTTTCTTAACGGAGAAAGATAAGATATATATTCTAACAATAATCTTTTAAATTATATGTTCACAATGAAAGAGTTAAACATTCTTTAGATAATAATGTTATAGTTGATTAACGATTATGAATACTCTGTACATTACAATCATGAGAAAGAAAACAGTGTGTCTGATTATTTCATATGAATATAGTATTCTATATTATAAATAATGAGTAAAAAATATGTAATATTCATATATTTTCAAAGGATGTATCTGGAAATTGTGAAGGAAGGGTGAAATCCCAACTTTCACAAATGGTTGTTTAGCTATCTATCCATGTGAAGATTAAATTGGCACATAAGGAAGTCATAGATCAACAATAGTATGAGATAAATGATCATAAGATTAACCTTGATTGTGATCGAATGACATGGTTATAGAACCGTGTGTTTGTTACATCCATATCATATTTGAATTAGGATCTCTTTTTGGAATGTAATAGTCGTTCATTATCAACTCATCCAGGAAGTGAAAAGATGTATAGATTATTGAAATACTATTTCTAGTGGGATGACATGATGAGAGAAATAATATAATTTTTATCATTTCGTGTTATATAATTATTATAAGGTTCATATAAAAAATATATGGGTATGTTATAACCATTACCCATACCAAAATTGAAATGATAAAACATCACAATGGATTTTATCGTTGGACTCCCCAAAAAAATCTAATGTGCACACTGTTGTATTAGTTGTAGTTGACCGCCTTATAAAATCATCATGAATCATCACTATGAAAAAATGTTCTATTTTTATAATTTTAAAAGGATATACATTAAATAAATGGAAAGGTTTGATGGAATATCTGATTCTATTATATTTATTTAGGATTTGAGAATTACCTTGAAGTTCAGGAAGATTCTTCACCAAGCTCCAGATACAAAGATGAGATATAAAAATATGTATCATCCTTTTAAATTTGGTTTGTTTGAGAGAACAATTAAAAACCTAGAGGGTATGTTGACATATTTTTCTATGAATATCAATGGTGGTTAGGATCAATAAATTCTCTTAGATTATTTTCTTACTAAAATATATTTCACTTAGGAATCCATATGGATACTTACGAAGACTTCAACTGAATGAGGTGATGGTATTCAGTATGTTGCAATGAAGAAAGTGAAACAATGAAATTAAACCCAATTATAAATGTTGAAATGGAAGAAAAAATTAATTTCATTCATCAACACGTAATTGTATAATAAAGACAGGATAAATGTTATTCTGATAATCATTATTGTGATCAGAAATTTGATGTTATATTTAAGAACTCGGATCTTCATTTGAGGTATGGATCTTGATTTTGGGTGTTTTTGAGGAAAAATGATATTTTGAAAATTTTATAAGTACATGTTGTGTACTCTTGAGTACATGCAATGTACTCAGTTGTCATAGGTGGTCATGTACTGGACTTATAACAGCCGAGTACATGGCCGTGTGGACAGCCTAATGTGGGGGCTAGTTGAGGCTAGTACACAGTGTGTATATAAAATGAACACACCATGTACTTTTCTTTTTAATTGATTAATCGGACCAGGGTTGCATCTAATATCCAAAACTATTTTATTCTTCTTGTGTCCCATACAGGAGAGTAATGTACGACTGATTATATTTGAGTGCCTCACATTCCTCCATCAAAGCTCTGATTGAGTCACCTCCAGGTGCATTGGATTCCCACCGGTGAGCTCTCTCTTTCCATATAGTCTCTCTTCCTTACTTATCCTCTTTCTTGAGTTATCCAAGGTTGAACATTTTTGACCTTCTTATAGATCAAAAATGTTCAAGGATGATTCAAGGGTTGGTGTTCAAAATTTTTCCTCATATGACATCGAGGTAGGTGGTTTTTTTTCCTTTCGGAGTTTTTATTTGAGTTATATATGCCTAAGTTCCTATTACCAAAGATTTGGGTATTTTGTGTTAATTAATTGAACCCTATTATCATATTCATTAGATTAATTTGTAGATTAAGGGTTTTCATTGATATATTATGCTAAATTTCATGTTTAGGGGACACCCCATGGGTGCATTTCCTTGATTGAGTTTTTATTACTGTTTGGTCCAGGTTTTCTATGAGGCAGACCTTGTTTCATTTCCATGCTTTTTAGGTGGGAATTAATTTGTTAATTGATTCTTGTTAAATTATTTTATTATGCTTTGTAGCTGCACAGCTTTGTAGTAGTGAGATTACTTGGGCTGATGGATATTGTTTGTACATGATTTTATTACACTAGGGTGTGAGAACCAAGTATAGTTAGACCATAGTGGTAATTGACATTGAGGGCTTCCCCAGAGTGTCTATTATATTTACGTTTTGAGACTATAGGGAGTATTGATGGTGATTTCTTGCTTAGAGTATCTATAGTATGTTATGATGAGACCATAGGGGGAATGTACATTGAGTGCTTCCTCATAGAGTCTGTAGTTTATCATTAAAAGTGAACATTGGGAATTGACGGTGATTGCTTCCTCATAGAGTATTTGTATTTTTTGAAACACTTAATCATAGGGGATAGACTATGTGATCCACCTTGAGGGTCATTGTGATATTTTTATTGTTTATTGTGATGAATCTGTTAAGAAAAGGCACAAGCTTGTACTTGGACATACTTGATTATTAGATGGTCTTCTGAGACATCTATTTTTCTATTAAATAAAGGATACAGAACATAGGCTAGATTCTTGGATTTCATTATTCAACGGTTTGAATAATCAATAAATTTAAATGAATGTAATTATAAACTGTAGTTTTGTTTACTTTTGAGTACTTCCTTGTCTATTACTTCATTTTACATATTTCCTGATATATATATATATATATTCACTGATAGATGGTCACAGATATTTTGGTGGTTGCCTACTGGGATTTTTCTAACACCCTATTTGGGTCATGATTTTAGACCCAAATAGATTATATGGTTGCAGGTATAGATAAGGGAAATCTCCCTTCTTGATCAGGTACTTGATTGTTGTGGAGCTAAAGAGCATGGAACCAAGCTGAGGCTTGTGATGCTATTGGAGTTTACTGCTTTCTGTACTTTGGTTTTAATGTTGTATTTCCTGCATTGTGACTTGTTTGGATGATTTCCTGTACATATGTGGCATGCATCATTTATATATATTCTCCATTTGTTATTTACTATTAGTTTTCAACTGTTTACTTATTTTATGGTATTACTACTTCCATGGTTGTTTATTATTATAATTTGGTTGTGTTTCTCTGTCAATGAGGGTATAGTTTCCCCACTATCACAACCATGGACCTCACTGTTATGGGGAAACCTCTGATGATTTGGGAAAATGATCATGAGTCTATGTGAACAACCGGGTATGGGGAACATTTGGTCATCACTTAGAACTGGGACATTACAAAGTGGTATTAGAGGAGGTTTTCTCTTCTACTTAGTCTTACTGTTTGGAGCCTATAGACAGGGATAATAAGGAATAGGTTGTTTGTAATAATCTATTCCTAGGGGTATCTGACCAGTGTAAAGGTAAAATCCAATTTACCTCGAATATTGAATTTTTTTTGGTTTTTTAATTGTTACAATTGATTTGATTTCACCATTGGGTGATTTACATGTATTTTGATGTCATCATTGAGATTATTAAGGCTCTACTTCTATTTTAACTTGATTATATGAGGGTATTAAATATCATTAGTCATATAGGCACTTGATAGATATCACACGTCATACATTCTTTTCATGCCATTTAGGGTGAATTACTGATTACATGTTATTGTGATAGATTTTGTGATAGATATGCATGTTGTTGTGATAGATGTTGTGAAATAATACCTGCTCTTTTTATAGGGTATTAGAACATTTATTTTTTAATATGAATGGGTACCAAACTTTGGTCCTTGAGCTATTATGGGCCCTCTTGGATTGAACTTTTGTGACTCATGTATCAACTTTAGTTAAATTTTGTCAACTTAAGATATCAATAAGGATTCAAAACATTGTTTCATGAGATTATGGGATCTCACGGGTTGGAATTTGTTATTAAATGGAAAAAATTTTATGTTATTAAGGGTTCTAGATAAGTTTCAAAGGACTACTATCTAGAAACCCAGACAACACGGTGTGTGGTTTTATGAACACACATCATGTGTTCTTCTGTTCTGGAAGAAACAAATTTTCTTAAGTACACACCATGTATTGTATCTACACGTCGTGAAATTTGTTAAAATGTGACTGAATGTGTGATAAGATACATAGGGCTGGGAAACATTGGTATAACACGCCATGTATTGGGAGTACATTTTGTGCTTAAGATTCCATGCATTTGACCGCGTGACTAACGACACAGATGGATGAAACTAAGGTTGTGCACGCCATGTCGTGTTCTTACACTCCATGTAGATTTGAACATGTCTATGACTACATGACTAATGACACTGGTGGTTTGAACATAAGTGGTACACACCATGTGTAGGGTGAACACACCGGGTAGTGTTACCCATGAGGGAACCGTGTGGTTTTTCCATGTGGAAGAACTCGGGCATGAAGAAAAATTCAAGTACACACCGTATCACAGGAGGAACACACTGTGTGTAGGGGTGTTACACGACCATGTTTGGTAGAGGTACATTCCCATGTTGAAACCTAAAGGAACACCTCATTTAAGGGTTATACACGTCATGTACCCCTTATTTTTAAAACATGATTGTTTTTATTATCCTGTTCTTTTCTTGTACTTATAATTTTAAGTCTTTTATAATCTTGAATTGAGGTGTGCACTTGACCTTGAAGATTCATGCCACTGAGACATCCTCTGGTTGTATTCCAGATATAGTCGAACAATCCAACACTAGAAATGGTAGATCAGGGACTACCCATAAATCCTCTCATCGTGCCTATCTTAGCACCAGCTGTTATACCAGACATAGGCATCGATGCATAGTTCTGAGAAGTCTTCGTGATTTTTATGCAGACCTACCTAGGATCACCATATCCTGTTGTATCCATGGTAGAGTTTATGTGGGGTTTTCAACAGTAGCATCCTTCCACTTTCTCAGGGGATGGAGGATCTCAGGCTATAGTGTCATGGTTAGAATACATGTAGTCTATCTTTGAGTATCTCAATACACCTTTTGTGAGGAGGTTGAATCTCCCAACCTACATGCTTTGAGATTCTGCCTTGAGATGGCAAGATGTAATATCATAGGTAGGACACCAACGAGTTATGGTATGGGATGAGTTCCAGCAATCCTTATATGACTATTTCTACCTAGAGACCTTGAGGGATAATCGAGCCTAAGTGTTCCTGGGTCTGGAACATGGTACTCCTTCAGTCATGGAGTAATCTTCTCGCTTCATGGAGCTGTAGTTATTCACATCAATTCTAGGGGTGATGAGTTATTTTTGGATAGGAAGTTTGAGGATGGTATCAGACATGAATTCTGATCCCAATTGATCATCTTCAGGTTGACTTCTATATCTTCTATAGTCAAATAGGCATTGATCGATGAGCATGATCTAAGGGAGTTTGGAGCTGTGAGCTAGGGAAGTTTGGCCTCTAGAGTTGTTATTCCTCTGACTGATAGTAGGAAACACCATATGGAGTCTACGTATGGGGATCTGAGTAGATGGGATACTTTTCAGGTAGCCTGGTGGTGTGACACCAGTGTGACAAGAGTGGGCATAGAAGATCTTGTTACATGAGATACCCAGTTGAGTGCTGAGATTGCAGCAAGATGGGACATATTCAGACTTTTTTTGGTTTTTCTCACCAACAGTTAGTGATAGAGGTTCTGTAACAACTCCACATTCAGGAGCAAGACCACTAGTTTCTTATCAGTCAGGGAACTAGAGTTCGTCTGACTGTTCAGGTTGAGGGGGAGGGCATGGTCGTGGTAACCAGTTGGTAGGCTTTCAGCAACAGTAGGGTGGATAATCTCAAGGTAGTTAGGTAGGGTTGTAGGGCTATGGAATAGGTCAAACTTTTGTAGTGGAGTAGTCCCAACAAGGTTAGTATCCCTAACCCTCTACGGTTAGAGGTACGATTCTAGTTGCCTTAGTTTTAACTTCTGCTCTTTTTTATATATGGTTTTCCCTTTGTTTTATATATTTTGACATTGTGGAGAGACATGTACTCTGTATATTTGAATATGGTGATGTTATGATGCTAGGAACTTTGTTGGGGATTAAAACGACTAGTGTACGCCAGTGCAAAGAGTTCCCTCTTGAGTTTGTTGGGGGTAACTTCTTGTGGTACATCTATGTCTTAGAGAAGACAAGTTTCGATGTCATTCTCAGAATGAATTGGTTGGTCTCCTTCCAGACCGTTGTTGACTACTATCACCATAGGTTTTGTTTAACGTCACTAGAGGGTATCTCTGTTCTACACATGGTTGAATGGGATGTTCAGGTGAGAAGATCGGGACACAAGCATCTTGGGTTGGGAGGAATTATAGCCTAGATTTCTAGTTTATATCTGGATGACTAGGGGTCTCCACAGATGGGAATTACTATAGTGGTGGATCATTTTAGAGTTGCCTTTCTAGAATATTATTCAGGTTTACCACCGGAGTGAGAGGTGGATTTCTCTATTGATCTTGTTTTAGGAGTGGCACCAGTGTAGTCATTCCTCATTATAGGATGGCTACACCAGAGTTAGAGGAGCTCAAGAATTAGTTAGAGGAGTTGTAGGAAAATGGATTCATCTGACCTAGTACTTCTCGTTGGGGTTAACCTATCATTTTCTTGAATAAGGTGAATGGTACCCTTGGACATTGTGTGGATTTTTTGAGGCTAAACAAGTTGACAGTAAAGAACTGATATCTCTTGCTGAGGATTAATGATCTCTTTGATCATCTTTGAGGATCTCGGTTGTTCTAAAAGATTGAAATGAGATCCAGTTATCATCAGTTGCATGTTAGACCATCATATATACCTCTTACATCCTTTTAGAGTAGGTATGGTCTATAATAGTATGTGGTTATGTCGTTCGGTCTCATGAATGTGTCGGCAATTTTCATGGAATAGATGAGCCGAGTGTTACATCCTTACTTGGATTCTTTTGTGGTAGTCTTTATGGATGATATCTTGGTGTACTCTCACACTCTACATGACCCTGCCACCCATTTTGAGATCATTTTGAATACACTGAGAGAGAATCAGATATATGATAAGATCCCAAAATGCCACTTTTGGATGGTCCAGATTCACTTCTTAGGTCATGTCATCTCAGAGTCAGAAGTATCAGTAGACCTAGAGAAAGTGAGAGCAGTAGTTTCTTGGGAGAATCATAAGAACATCTTTGAGGTATGAAGTTTTCTGTGGCTATCTGGTTACTAAAGGTGCTTTATATATGACTATTCATGCTTAACAACACTATCGATGGGCCTAAATAAGAAAGGTGTGAAGTACTTATGGATAGATTCTTGCGATTCAGCCTTTTATGAGCTGAAAGTGAGATTTAAATCAACACTGATACTAATTTTTACAAATCTTGGAAAGAGTTACACCATTTACTTTGATTCATCATGTATTGGTCTAGGAGAAGTGATTTTGCAGGGAGAATAATTTGTTGCGTATGGTTCTCAGCTATTGAGGCCACATGAGAGGAATTACCCGATGAATGATCCCGAGTTAGCTGCATTTGTGCATGTTTTATGCTGTTAGAGACATTATCTTTTAGGAGAGAATTTTTTGGTATTAACTGACCACAAAGCCTCAAGTGTATCCTTACTCATCATGATATGAATTTGATACAGAAAAGGTTGGTTGAGAACCTTCAGTCAGTTGACATTGAGCTAGCCTACACACCTGGGAAAGGCAACACAGTAGCTAATGAGTTGAGCAGGGGGGCTCAGATACATTCAGTTCATGAGGCCATCAATGATTGGTAGCTTATGGATCAATTCTTTGAGATGCATTTGGAGGTGGACGATAGATATGGGTAGACATTTCTTTCTTCTATATCTGTTACCCCTACCCTTCCTGATCGAGTGTGAATGAGACAATTATCTGATTCTAAAGGCCTAGTCCAACGAGAGAGTGTGTCATGAGAGGACCCTACTCTTGGGTGGACTGTATGCATGAAGGAGGTCTTGTGTTTTTAGTGACACGTATGGGTGTTATAAACATAAGATAGAAGATTTTTTTGGGGTTTTCATTCCATGGTTTGGGAAATTCATCCTGGTTCCACTAAGATGTATCGAGATCTACACCATCAGTATTGGTGGCTAGGTATGAAGGGAGAAGTTGTTGGTTTTGTGATGATATTTTCCACTTATCAGTAGGTGAAGGCGGATCATCAATGACTAGTAGTGATTTTATAGAAGTTACCCATTCTTGTGTGGATGTGTAATGATGTCATGATGGATTTCGGGAAGGGGTTACTGAGGTTTCTTAGAGGGAATGATGAAATTTGGGTTATCATTGACAAACTCACGAAGGTTTCACAGTTCTTACCGATCAAGGAGACCTTCACTGTTTATGATCTTGGAAGGTTGTACATATGAGAGATTGTATGGTTGCATGGGGATCTGCACTCTATCATTCTGAACATGGACGTGTTGTTTTCTTATTATGTCTTGAAGGGACTACAGAGGTCTTTGGGTACATATGTACTTATGAGTACATCATACCATCACCAAATAGATGTTCATTCTGAGCACATGATTTAGGTGATAGAGGACATGCTTCGATCATGCTTGCTTGACTTTGGGGATTCTTGGGAGAGACATATAACCCTAGTGTAGTTTTCTTACAATAACAGTTTTCAAGAGAAGATTCAGATGGATCCTTATGAGGCTTTATATGGTAGGCCATACTGATCACCCCTAGGTTGGCTGGAGGTAGGGGAGGCATCTATGCTGAGACCTCATCTTGACTAGGAGACCACTGAGCAGGTGGAGTTTATTTGGAAAATTATGGCTATTGTATAGTCTCATGGGAAATATTATGTTGATTGATGGATACGACCTTTGGATTTTGAGGTCAGAGATCAGGTTTTCTTGCATCTCACACTGAGATTGAAACATAGGAGGATTAGGAGAGAGGGAAAGTATTCACCGAGATACATTGGTCCATTTGAGGATTTGGAGAGAGTCAGTCTGGTTTGATTATTGGTTGAAGTTACCTCATAGGTACCAGGAAATGCATTACTTCTTCCATTTTTCTCAGCTACGATGTTACTTTTCAGACTCATCTCACGTTTTTCAACTTGAGGAGGTTGAGTTGGAGGTGGATTAATTATTCTAGTGGAACCCTATTTGAATTATGGATCGTAGCATGAAGGTTCTATGTGGCTAGTCGGTTCCTCTAGTATGGGTTATGTGGAAGCACATGCATGTATAGGATGAGACATGGGAGAGGGAGGTCGACGTTCGATCGTAGTGGCCATAGTTGTTTGATGTTTCTTTTTCTCTACCATTCGAAGGAAAATTGTAGAGACTCGAAGCCTGACGTACATGGACATTACATTACATTTGCGGAATACTTAGTACATAACAAAAACACACACACAAGGATCGTAATAGTTTAGTGTCTTTGGAAACTCGGAATATAATCTTCTAATCCTGGTGAAAGATCTTCAACATCTCCCATAACGATCTTCCCTTTTTTTACCTAAAACCTTTCTTTATATCCTGGGGAAAATAAAACATAAAAGTGTGAGCTCAAATTCTCAGTAAGGGTAAACAAAAGAAATATCAATCACATCATATTCATAAGAACAGAATATTTTGGAAATCTTAACCTGCAAAAGAGAGCATAATTTCATAACATGGGATAAATCATAGTAGTGAAATGAAAATCCAAAAATCATAACTTAAAACATGAAACTTTGTGGCATACACACATAATCATAGAGAATCATTTCTTGTTAGTCAAGACGCATTGCCAAGACTATCTTAGTGGACAAAGTCCCTTTCTGAACCGAGTCACCCTCATTTCAGTCCTGTTTCACTTAACCGGTATAACCTACCGTTGCAGCCATGTCTATCTCATGAGATATAAAATCTTTACCCAATGCATTGGAGTGAGATATAGGTCCCACCCATCTTATAATGAATCCTTTCTTATGTGTGCCACATAATCATAAACCATACATCATAGCGTAACCCATGTAATAAAAATGGGATTCTTAAACAACATGACATCATAAAACAATTCATATAAGATAAAGGAATTCATAAAAATATTTCCATCACAACATAATCAAACCAATGTAATAATAGGGATAAAAACAGAACCCTTTTATTATCTTAGATGGAAAATAATTTTGATAAAATACTTGAACTCCATTCTTGAGGAAAATATCCTTTCTACTTCAAAAACATTTTTCCTTTCATAACATGTCATGCGAATTTAAAATAAAAGAAGTTGATTAAAAATAAACTTGAAAACTTGTAAGGGAAGTTTCTTGGAAATAATGTTTTAAAAATCCATTCATGCCGTATAAGTTAAAAAAAACATTCTTCGTACTTTTGTCGGAAAAGTCAAAAAGTACCTCGTACGAAAAACGACAAAAGATTCCTTTCATATATTTTACTAAAAACTCACCGAAGGGTAAAATTGGATATAAACTATTATAGAAGGATGGAAATAATATTACATATTGAGGGAACATGGATGTGGATGATAAAATACACCCCAGTAATTACCAAAGTAAAAACAATCTTGGATAAAAGTGAGATTGTGATATTTCCCTTACCTTAGGTCCGATTTGCTTCGTAAGTGTACGAACCTCCTGTATAATGATTTAAATAATGTCATTGACTTATTACAGAATCATATTCATTGTTATTATATCATATACGGCTCACTTATGACTTTATATTACTTGTTCTTTTGTAAATTCATGTTAAAGTAGCGTTTTGGGTAAAATCGTCTCATTTGTCGTTCGTGTTTTTAACTTGTAATTATTAATATGATTACTTGGATCATGATTACTTATATCCAGAATGTAAAACAGGATTTATATATAATATATATATTCATAATATATATATATATATATAACATATCGATAAATGGAATGAAATACACCATTAATGGAGACGGTAGTCTGTACGTACGCGTGAACGCTGTTTTCGTTTCCTTATTGAATTGAATGAAATTAAGTAGATGAAATACATATAAATATACATAAATCCAGTATCATTATTATGTCGTATATTTCATTAGTACTTATTATATATACTTTATAATCATTCATGAATGGTTAATCATTGAGAATGAATCTCATCGCGTCGTGGAGACGGTAGTCCGTACGTACGCACGAGCGATGATATCGTTCCCATGGTCGTGGAATTGTGTTGAAGTGTATGTATACTATTTAAGTATCAATATCACTTTATAATAATCATATATAGTTACTCATTACACCATTATACCCATCCAATTAAGGTGGTGGTGGAAAATAGATTACACCACGGCGTGGAGACGGTATTCCGTACGTACGCACGCGTGGTCATTTACTTTTTCCGTAGGATGGATAGAAGGTTAATTAGAGTTGTTTCATATTTATAATAACATGTCAGTATATAATAAATACTGATGTTATTACTTTATCATGAAACAACTAAAGAAGAAGAAGTTTAAGAAGAAAGAAATTGAAAAAGATCGGTAATGGATATTACCTCTTTTTGTCGCGCCTTTTCTTAGCCTCCACTTAAAGAACTAAGGATGGGCTTTGAAGAAGACCAGAACCTCTAGGATGATACTAGGGAAGTGCAGAAGGGATTTTGTCAGGGGTTGGCCGAGCTTGAAGGCTCAAAGTTGTGTGAGGAGGAGGGGGAGGAGGTGTCCTTTTATAAGGGAGGAGAGGGGCACCTTAGGAATATCTCAAAATATTATTTTATATTAAAGTCAAAATCGGTTTATAATGGTTCCAAAGGGTCTTATTTCGAAGCTAAAGTGGGGATGGGTCGAAATCCTATCAACCAATAGGATTTAGACATGTTTAGGTTATTATTTTAACCTTATCAATTAGATTTAACTCTAAGTTAAATAATTTAACTTTTACCGTGTCTTTTTATTTTCTTACACTATATGGTTAATACATTTACTATAACATGCAAAAAAAACCCCAAATTGTTTATTATTAATATATATATTCTTATCTAAGTCATTTGGCCGAACCTTAGATTTTTAGGAATAAAATAACAATTAATAATATAATATTTGATTTAAAAACTATTTTGTGTCAATTTTGACACTATTTGATATATGATTTTTGTGAAAGTCATAACAGAATTATATGTTCGAACCAAGTTGATTAAATCAACACTAATATATCATAGTAACCTATAAAATTATTGGAATTCATAAAAAGTCTCAAATTACATTTATTTTGGTGTTTATAACATCAATTATGTCAATATTTCATTAATAATATAATTACTGCATCATCATTGTGTCATAAATAAATTAAATTATTTAATGTCTAATAATTAAATATAAAATACCATTATATAGGAAATATTTTTAGCTTTATAATGAATATTTATAGTCGAATTTATCTTATGTATAACCCCATATTAAAAATGATTTACTTATTAAACTTTGATTTTAACTATTTAAACTATTCATTAAATAAAATAATATTAAATGTCATAATCTAATCCAAGTGGACCTAAATTGTCATATTATATTCATAAGGTTGTTTTTGGTCGAATTACACTTATACAATAGAATTAGGACATGTGTTAGGGTAATATTAATATCATATTTACCCTTAGTTACCCTATTTACTATTAACCACGGTAAAAAAAAGTAAAAAGTTATTATTCACCAAAAATTATTTTCATCTCATTGAACCACATTTTAGTCCTTGATATTAACCGTGTCTCTCGGATTTTCGAAATTCCACTCACAGAAGCGGTAAAATTATGTTTTATGAACAATTCAGTTTTTTTAACTACCACTTAGTGGTTTCACTATTCATCGAAAATTGAAAGTTTTCAGAAAAATACCAAAAATTAGGCCTAAGATATATTTGATATTATGAACTCAAAAATTATGTCTATTTTACCAAATTCAAAACATATCAGTTGCATTAACTAATTTAAAAATTAATTCTCGTCGTCAAAACAAATAGCGTGTTTTTAAGAGATAATAACTATCAAAAGATTGACACTAGTTTATAACTGGTTTAAATGTGAAATTACATCCAATGACCAAAATTGTATTAAATTGTAAAAATATATTCTAAATATACTTTAAAACCACTCAAATTAATAATTTATCACTATTAATTATTTCTATTAAAAAATTTGTTTTTAATTAAAATTTAGTAATTTTCACTATTCATCAGAATATGAAAGTTATCCGAAAAGTACCAAAATTTCACCCTAAGCTAATTTCGATATTCCGAATCCAAAAATGAATTCCATTTTGAAAAATAGAATTCAAAAAATTTCAAAAAGTGGTTATTACTATTCATAACGGCTAGTTTTAATAATATTTTAATAGCATATCGTTGTTTAGTAAAACTTGGTATTGCGTACTACACACGCTATCAAGGAAGGTCGTGATTGCGTGTAATGAAAGGAAAGTCAAGGATGCGTGTTCTGCAAGCTTCTTTTGGTGTAGTGTACAACACAAGACATTAATGAAATTAAAAAGAATATTTTTTATAAAATCTCGGGGTGTTACATTCTACCCCCCTTAAAATGAATTTCGCCCTCGAAATTCGTCGGGGTTATAAATGGTTTACTATTCGAAATTTTCTTTGATAGAAACCCACATCGTAAAAAGGAATACCAAAACATGGCTTTAAAAACTAAAGTATGAAATGTAACGATTACCCAAATAAACTAATCACTGGGTTTCCACATAGGTGAAAATATGGATATGGAAGAAAAATCTAACCATCATGTTCTGATGGAGAGTGGTAGAGAACATGGCTACGGAAAATCCAACAATCACAAATCCATAAATTTGTGACGATCTAAGGTACCATATGATTAATCAGATATAAGAGCACTTGGATGACATTTTTTGTTTTCAAGATCGTTTCCCTTTAGTTGATGAAATTGGAATTAGAAGAAATACTTTCGTGATTTCGGTATAGTCTCACCGTTGGTCGTTCTTTGGACAATTTCCACTTCATCTCTTAAAGAAATGAAGTTGAATTTGTCATTCTTGATGTGTTATTAGATCATGTAATAGAATGATGGGTCATTCCATCTGTCTCAAACAAAAGGTTTGAAAAGTTATAAGTTCATCTTATGGTTAGATTAATCGTATATGGTTCCAAAAATGAACTTATACTTCATATATCATACCGCTTAATAAAATAAAACTAGTTTCTAATAAACAGGGAATTCCTGTAGGCCAGTGGTAGGCGATAAAGGCCAGTCGCACTTCGGTTGTGGGTTCGATTCCCACATCCTTGTCCGACGCGATGGGCTGTCGCCCGTCCTGCAGGTTGTCCTTTTTCTAAAATTATACTACTATAACATCCCATCAATAATATCGAAAAAAAACTTCTATCCTTAAACAATACTAACTTATGTCCAACATAATCCATTCCAATCTTTAGGATTACCCATAATACTGCAGTCCACGCTCATAATATAGTGAAAACAATTACCAGAGATTTAATACCATCGTTGATCCCCATATATCATAAGATATGTCTTGTTGGTCACATTCTAAACATTCAAAGTCCTTAATCATGTATTCTCTTGAATACCCATTGAACCTTAGTGAAAACATGAATGCAGTTAAACGTTAACACTTTCCACATACCAAAATCCTCAAAATTCTTTATAATCAAACCATGATATCACTTAGTCCTTATATCAATCATGAGCTCATGAATACTGTTAAACATTTCATTTTCTCATTTTCCCTTCATTATGAGCATATCGTCTTATTTTCAAAAATATCTCAATCACTTTGAATACCACATTAGACCAATACATAAATATTCCAATACTTCATGATACAACATTATTTTGTAATCCCATTACATAAACACTTAATCATTCCACCACATCGTTGTCATATTCAACATCGCCAATAGTGATCGCATGTGACTTCCCTTTATACTTTTCCTTAAGTGGTTGCTCATGTCGATCATCACTAACCCTTGGATTAGGGCATTTATTAGCATAATGCCCCATTTCCTTGCACTTGAAGCATTGAAGTGTTGGTGGTGCGTTCTCTGCAGTGTTTTCTTTATTCACATCATTAGAAACCCTTTTTCCATTACTTCGACACTCAGTTGCTCGATGACCTTCTTTTCCACACTTAAAACATTTTCTAGTCCCTTTAAGACAATCTCCACCATGCTTCTTTCCACACTTTGTGCATAAGGAAAAATTCATCTTCTTTTCACCATTATTCTGAGATTTCTCCTTGAACTCTATCTTTCGTTTCTTGTCAAAACCATGAGATGGATATGTAACACCAACTTCCATTTCTACCTTGATAGCACAACGCACAATTTCTTCATATCTACTGAAGTCTCTTATAGCTAATTCCCTTAGAAGACTTGGTTTTAAGCCACTGAAAAATCGGTCAACTTTACTTTCAGGTTGGATGATAATTCCATATGCATACCTTGCAAGTCTTGTAAAATTTTCTTCGTATATACCAACAGATTCATCATCCTTCTGCTTCAGCTCAAGAAACTCCTTTTCCATCTTTGTTCGAAGAATACGAGGGAAGTACTTACTAAAAAAAAGTTCTTGAACTCGTCCCATTCCATGGACTCAATTTCATCTCTTGGCCTCGTATTCTTGATAAGATTCCACCATTGATCAGCTTCACCTTCCAAACGATATACTGCTAAGATGACTTTATCATGTTCAGAACATTGAAGAACTGAAAATATCTTTTCAGTGGTACTGATCCATTGTTCAGCAACAAGTGGATCGGAAGACCCACTGAAAGAAGGTGGACATTGCCTCATGAAGGACTCAATAGAATATTGTTCCCTTCTCTGCTCATTTGGAAGTCCAGAATGATTCATAGCTTGTGTAAGTATAGCAATAAGATTTTGCACTCCATCTCCCATAACATTTGTTTGTTCAGGAGGGCAATCATTGCATTGTCCATTGCATTGATCAACACGGTTCCTTCGGGTTCTAGCCATCGTCTAAAACCCAAAAAGAATAGTGTGAGAGGCAATAATCATGCTAGGGAAAACAACATAATAAAGGGGGAGTAACCTCAATATCTTACATCTTAGGTTAAATTCTAAGATCGTTAGCGCAATTCTAGGACTATAACCTATACGTATACTTAACCATAGAGACATCCCTAGACATACCTTATAAATATCTCTAGGAATCTCACTAAAGTTCTCGCATCCTAGTTTCCAAAGGTTGACTAAACCTTTCCTCTGATACCAACTGTAGAGACTCGGAGCCTGACGTACATGGACATTACATTACATTTGCGGAATACTTAGTACATAACAAAAACACACACACAAGGATTGTAATAGTTTAGTGTCTTTGGAATCTCAGAATATAATCTTCTAATCCTGGTGAAAGATCTTCAACATCTCCCATAAAGATATTCCCTTTTTTTTTACCTAAAACCTTTCTTTATATCCTGGGGAAAATAAAACATAAAAGGGTGAGCTCAAAAGCTCAGTAAGGGTAAACAAAATAAATATCAATCACATCATATTCATAAGACATAATATTTTGGAAATCTTAACCTGCAAAAGAGAGCATAATTTCATAACATGGGATAAATCTTAGTAGTGAAATGAAAATCCAATAATCATAACTTAAAACATGAAACTTTTTGGCATACACACATAATCATATAGAATCATTTCTTGTTAGTCAAGACTCATTGCCAAGACTATCTTAGCGGACAAAGTCCCTTTCTGAACAGAGTCACCCTCGTTTCAGTCCTGTTTCACTGAACCGGTATAACCTACCGTTCCAGCCATGTCTATCTCATGAGATATAAAATCTTTACCCAATGCATTGGAGGGAGATATAGGTCCCACTCATATTATAATGAATCCTTTCTTATGTGTTCCACATAATCATAAACCATACATCATAGTGTAACCCATGTAATAAAAATGGGATTCTTAAAAAACATGACATCATAAAACAATTCATATAAGATAAATGAATTCATAAAAATATTTCCATCACAACATAATCAAACCAATGTAATAATAGGGATAAAAATAGAACCCTTTTATTATCTTAGATGGAAAATAATTTTGATAAAATACTTGAACTCCATTCTTGAGGAAAATATCCTTTCTACTTCAAAAACATTTTTCCTTTCATAACATGTCATACGACTTTAAAATAAAAGAAGTTGATTAAAAATAAACTTTAAAACTTGTAAAGGAAGTTTCTTGGAAATAATGTTTTAAAAATCCATTCATGCCGTATAAGTTAAAAAAAACATTCTTCGTACTTTTGTCGGAAAAGTCAAAAAGTACCTCGTACGAAAAACGACAAAAGATTCCTTTCATATCTTTTATTAAAAACTCACCGAAGGGTAAAATTGGATATAAACTATTTTAGAAGGATGGAAATAATATTACATATTGAGGGAACATGGATGTGGATGATAAAATACACCCCAGTAATTACCAAAGTAAAAACAATCTCGGATAAAAGTGAGATTGTGATATTTCCCTTACCTTAGGTCCGATTTGCTTCGTAAGTGTCTGAACCTCCTGTATAATGATTTAAATAATGTAATTGACTTATTACAGAATCATATTCATTGTTATTATATCATATACGGTTCGCTTATGACTTTATATTACCCGTTCTTTTGTAAATTCATGTTAAAGTAGCGTTTTGGGTAAAATCGTCTCATTTGTCGTTCGTGTTTTTAACTTGTAATTATTAATATGATTACTTGGATCATGATTACTTATATACAGAATGTAAAACATGATTTATATATAATATATATTCAGAATATATATATATATATATATATATATAATATATCTATAAATGGAATGAAATACACCGTTCATGGAGACGGTAGTCCGTACGTACGCATGAACGCTGTTTTCGTTTCCTTATTGAATTGAATGAAATTAAGTAGATGAAATACATATAAATATAAATAAATCCAGTATCAGTATTATGTAATATATTTCATTAGTACTTATTATATGTACTTTATAATCATTCATGAATGGTTAATCATTGAGAATGAATCTCATCGCGTCGTGGAGACGGTAGTCCGTACGTACGCACGAGCGATGATATCATTCCCATGGTCGTGGAATTGTGTTGAAGTGTATGTATACTATTTCAGTATCAATATCACTTTATAATAATCATATATAGTTACTCATTACACCATTATACTCATCCAATTAAGGTGGTGGCGGAAAATAGATTACACCACGGCGTGGAGACGGTATTCCGTACGTACGCACGCGTGGTGATTTCCTTTTTCCGTAGGATGGATAGAAGGTTAATTAGAGTTGTTTCATATTTATAATAACATACCAGTATATAATAAATACTGATATTATTACTTTATCATGAAACAACTAAAGAAGAAGAAGTTGAAGAAGAAAGAAATTGAAAAAGATCGGTAATGGATATTACCTCTTTTTGACGCGCCTTTTCTTAGCCTCCACTTAAAGAACTAAGGATGGTCTTTGAAGAAGACCAGGACCTCTAAGATGATACTAGGGAAGTGGAGAAGGGATTTTGACAGGGTTTGTCCGAGCTTGAAGGCTCAAAGTTTTGTGAGGAGGAGGGGGAGGAGGTGTCCTTTTATAAGGGAGGAGAGGGGCACCTTAGGAATATCTCAAAATATTATTTTATATTAAAGTCAAAATCGGTTTATAATGGTTCCAAAGGATCTTATTTCGAAGCTAAAGTGGGTATGGATCGAAATCCTATCAACCAATAGGATTTAGACAAGTTTAGGTTATTATTTTAACCTTATCAATTAGATTTAACTCTAAGTTAAATAATTTTACTTTTACCGTGTCTTTTTATTTTCTTACACTATATGGTTAATACACTTACTATAACATGCCAAAAGAACCCCACATTGTTTATTATTAATATATATATCCTTATCTAAGTCATTTGGCCGAACCTTAGATTTTTAGGAATAAAATAACAATTAATAATAAAATATTTTATTTAAAAACTATTTTGTGTCAATTTTGACACTATTTGATATATGATTTTTGTGAAAGTCATAACAGAATTATATGTTCGAACCAAGTTGATTAAATAAACACTAATATATCATAGTAACCTAGAAAATTATTGTAATTCATAAAAAGTCTCAAATTACATTTATTTTTGTGTTTATAACATCAATTATGTCAATATTTCATTAATAATATAATTAATGCATCATCATTGTGTCATAAATAAATTAAATTATTTAATGTCTAATAATTACAAATAAAATACCATTTTATAGGAAATCTTTTTAGCTTTCTAATGAATATTTATAGTCGAATTTATCTTATGTATAACCCCATATTAAAAATTATTTACTTATTAAACTTTGATTTTAACTATTTTAACTATTCATTAAATAAAATAATATTAAATGTCATAATCTAATCCAAGTGGACCTAAATGGTAATATTATATTCATAAGGTTGTTTTTGGTCGAATTACACTTATCCAATAGAATTAGGACATGTGTTAGGGTAATAGTAATATCATATTTACCCTTAGTTACCCTATTTACTATTAACCGCGGTAAAAAAAAGTAAAAAGTTACTATTCACCAAAAATTATTTTCATCTCATTGAACCATATTTTAGTCCTTGATATTAACCGTGTCTCTCGGATTTTCGAAATTCCACTCACAGAAGCGGTAAAATTAAGTTTTATGAACAATTCAGTTTTTTTAACTACCACTTAGTGGTTTCACTATTCATCAAAAATTGAAAGTTTTCAGAAAAAATACCAAAAATTAGGCCTATGCTATATTTGATATTATGAACTCAAAAATGATTTCTATTTTACCAAATTCAAAACATATCAGTTGCATTAACTAATTTAAAAATTAATTCTCGTCATCAAAACAAATAGCGTGTTTTTAAGAGATAATAACTATCAAAAGATTGACACTAGTTTATAACTGGTTTAAATGTGAAATTACATCCAATGACCAACATTGTATTAAATTGTAAAAATATATTCTAAATATACTTTAAAACCACTCAAATTAATAATTTATCACTATTAATTATTTCTATTAAAAAAGTTGTTTTTAATTAAAATTTAGTAATTTTCACTATTCATCAGAATATGAAAGTTATCCAAAAAGTACCAAAATTTCACCCTAAGCTAATTTCGATATTCCGAATCCAAAAATGAAGTCCATTTTGAAAAATAGAATTTACAAAATTTCAAAAAGTGGTTATTACTATTCATAATGGCTAGTTTTAATAATATTTTAATAGCATATCGTTGTTTAGTAAAACTCGGTATTGCGTACTACACACGCTATCAAGGAAGGTCGCGATTGCGTGTAATGAAAGGCAAGTCAAGGATGCGTGTTGTGAAAGCTCCTTTTGGTGTAGTGTACAACACAAGACATTAATGAAATTAAAAAGAATATTTTTCATAAAATCTCGGGGTGTTACAAAAATTCAGGGACAAATTTTTTTAATGGGGGAAGATTTTAAGAACTTATATCTTCATTTCATGTATGGATCTTGAATTTGTGTGCTTTTTAGGAAAAAGGGATATTTTTTAAGTTTTTTATATACACACTGTTTACTCTGAGTACACGCCGTGTACATAGTTTCCATGGGTAACCATGTACTAGTGGTGTAATGGTCAATTACATGGCCATGAGGACTGCCTAAAGAGGGGGTCGGTTGAGGCTATAACACATTGTGTACATTAAATGAACATGCTCTGTAATTTTTTTTTTAATTGATTAATTGAACCAAGGTCACATATCATCTCCAGAATTCTTTTCTTCTTCCCGTGTCTCATACAATAGAGTGACGTTTGACCGATTATCTTTGAGCACCTGTCATTCCCCCATTTGAGCTCCGATTGAGCCACCATCAGGTGCGTTGGATTCCAACCAGTGAGTTCTCCCTTTCCCCAAAGTCTCTCTTCCATATTTATCCTATTTCATGAGCTATACAAGTTTTATTTTTTGACCTTTTTGTAGATTTACAATGCTCTAGGTCGTTTCAAGGGCCGACATTCAATATTGTTCCTCATAAAACATCGTGGTAGGTGGTTTGTTTCCCTTCGGAGTTTTTCTTTGAGTAATATATTCCTAAGTTCCAATTACCCATGATTCGAGTATTTCGTGTTATGGAATTGAACCCTATTATGATATGCCTTAGATTGATTGATAGATTAAGAGTTTTCATTCATATATTATGCAAAATTGCATTTTTAGGGGGCACTATGTGGGTGAATTTCCTTTTTTTTAATGTTTACAACCATTTGGTCCAGGTTTCCAATGAGGTAGACCTTGATTTATTTCCTTTCTTGTTATGTTGGAATTGATTGATTAATTGTTTCATGTTAAATGCATGTGTTATGATTTGTTTCTACTAATCCATGTAGTAGTGAGATTACTTTGACTACTGGATATCGCTTGTGCATGATTGTATTAAATTAGGCTGTGGGAACCTAGTCTAGTTATACCATCAAGGTAATTGATGTTAAGGGCTTCCCCAGAGTGTCTATTATATTTAAGTTTTGAAACCATATGAGGGATTGATGGTGAGAGCTCCCTTATAGTGTATATAGTATATTGTGGTGAGACCACATAGGGAATGGACATTGAGTGCTTCCTCAGAAAGTCAGTAGTTTATTATTAAAAGACTACAAGGGGAATTAATAGTGAGTGCATCCTCAAAGAGTCTTTATTTTTTTGGAACACTTAATCATATGGGTTAGACAGTGTGAGCCACCCATAGGTTCAGTATGATATTTTGAATGTTGATTGTAATGAATCTGCTAAGACAACACACAAGCATGGACATAGTCTTACTTGATTGTTAGATAGTCTTTTGAGACATCCATTTTTCTATTACATAGGTGATAAAGATATTATACTAGAAACTAGGATTTCATTATTCAACTATTTGAAAAATTCGTAAATGTAAATGAATGTAATTGGAAACTATAGGATTGTTTAATTTTGAGTACTTCCTTGTTTGTTTCTTAATTTTGAATATTCCTACTATATATATTCAATAATAGTTAGGAACATATTTTTTAGTGTTTTTCATACTGGGATTCTTCTCACACCTTGTTTGGGTCATGATTTTGGACCCAAACAGATTATATTATTGTAGGTATAGATAATGGCAACTGCACTTCTTTATCGGGTACTTGATTAATGTGGAGTTTGAGGTCATGTGACCAAGATTAGGATTACGATGCAATTGGAGTTTATGGTTCTCAGTAATTTGGTTTCATTGTTGTATTTCTAGCATTGTGACTTGTTTGGATGCTTTCCAAGACTTCTGTGACATGCATCATTTATATATGCGCTCTAGTTGTTTTTTAAAATCAGTCTTCCATTTTTTTACTTATTTTATGGTTTTACTGCAACTAATATTGGTTATTATTGTTATTCTTCTATGCTACTCCTCCAATTAGGTTATAGTTTCCCCACTGTCAAACCCAAGGCCCTTGATTCTAGTAGGTAGCCTTTGGCATTTCGGGAAATGCGCCTGACGCTATGTGACCAACCGAGTATGGGGAACCTTTGGGCGACAACTGGAACATGGACTTTACATTAGTGAGAAATTGTTTCTATGAATTTATCCATGGAACAAGGCTATAATAGTTTAAAACAATGGAATATTGAGCCATGGGTTTATTGGCCCTTTTTATATTGTTTATTGAGTTGGGATGATTTATTATAATTTATCACTCTCAATAAATCTATATTATATCAATGTTATGTTCCATGTATCCCTTTCGAGGAAGTACATACTAAAACCTTTGTATCTATTTATCTCATTGGTTGTACCACTAGATAAATATCATTATAATGGGGAAAAACCAGTGGAGATTCTAGATCAAAACGACAATGTTTGATGAAATAATACCAATCACCTAGTCAATGTTTGGTGGTGAAAAAATCATACTGTGAAAGCTACATTGGAACTTGAGAATATGATTAGAATTAGTATCCATAGTTTTTTATATCAAAGTAAAGGATATTTTGAGGGAGAAATTTTTTTTGAGGGAGGTAGAATGTAGAACCTTGAGAATATGATTGGAATTTTTATTATATAATAAGGTTAACTTAATTTTTTTCTATAATTTATAATATTAACAGAAAAAACTAATTACTATGGTTAAGGATAAAATGGTTATACCATGCATTAATAAAAATAGATAAGGATTAAAATGACATAAAAAGGTCATAATCCTATTTTATGTCCATATTTCAACCATAACATATATAAGGTTTGATAATGATCCATTTTTTAACTGTGTGGTATGACAACACACATCATTAATATATCTAATTTCATGATTAATTATAAAAAGGTTCACATTATACAGTCATAAATGATCATGAAGCCTAATGTATTTTAGAAATTATGTACATAGAATAAAAACATGAAACTAAATATAAAATCAATATATTGAATAAATTCTTTACATGTTTCTAAAATTCCATCATTCTATTCAAAACTGGACAAGATAAACTGGGGATGTATAAAGAAAGAGGTCATCTATAAATCCCAGTAATGGAATAAAGAAATCCTAATATAAGGTAAAGCACTGCATATGATCCAAGAGTCACATCATAGTATATTTAGAGGGTTTATAGTCATAATAGTGAAAATTGAGTCATCATATAACATTATATAATAAAAAAATAAAAAACTCATAAACAATATAAGACATGACAACATAAACAAAAGTCAAGGATAACCACCAAGACAACAAGACATTGTGTGCTGAAGAGAAAAAAAATTAACTATACATGGAATATCGTGAGAAAAAAACATTTAGCAATTCATTTTAGGGGTATATAATTCTAGGACCACATGTCACATTCTTATCATGCACTCATACAAGTGTAACAAACAAATCATACAACATAAGGATGTTTTTAATCAATTTAACCTCATGATTAATGATGGTGTGAAACATAAAAACAATTACCTTGTCATGGAAGAATAGGTAAAACTATATGAGTACACATGATTACAAATTTATATAGGTATTCATTGCAAAAATGTTTGAACAAGAAATTTACTAGATAATTTCATTAGCATAATGTCTATAGATAATGATTAATAGAAGAAGTGAGTGAGAGAAAAATGGGTATTTAATTACTTGTGAATCAAAATGAATGTAAAAAGGATATATAAAATCATATCTCGACATGAATAATAGGAAATAAAAATGCATGACATAATGAATATTCTTAAATGGTGGATAAGATATCTCTTTCCTTGGGAGGATGCTTCTAAAATATTGGGAGGGTCTTCTTAAGAGATTGGGGGAACCATGGGAGGGATATATAGAGGTAATGGTAGGTTAATGTCATAATAAAAGGGTTTTAGTGATGAATAATGACATTTATGATGATATTATATATAAAAAGTGAATATTATTCTTTATAAATATCTAAATATAGGTTTTGTACTCTATATAATAGAGTAATAAAAACCAAAAAACCACCCCGGGTGTTTCCCATTATTTCTACTAATTATGATTGGTCTTCATTATTGTATAAGTATAATAATGAATCATGTTAAAATAATACCCTTGGTTATGTCTATGTGAGTCATGTTTATAAGGAATTGATTTCAAAACCTTAAAATATAATATATGTTTTGGAGGGTTCATGAAGGGTTTATAAAAATGATAATATAACTAAAAAAATTATTTTAAAACAGAACTCATAAGTTTTTTCTTGCGTACTATTTAATGTATTTATTAAATCACTTTGGGGGTTTTATGATGTCATAATACACACTGTATATTTATACCACATTCAATTTTCACCACAAAATTTAATTATCTCCAAAAATTATGAAAAAGTCAATATTTGTTAGTTTTGACATACTGATTTCAAAAATAACATTTATTTTATCTAAATAGTTCTATATATATGATAATTTACACTCTTAAATCATAAAAGGAATATTATTGATAAAATAATGGTGTTTTAACAATTACAGTTTTCTATCCACTATAAAATTTATCTTTAACTTCATAAAATTATATTACAATTTATATTAAATATATATTATTGAAAAATAGTATTTTATTAAAATATAATTTTTTAATTTATTTTTGTATAATTAAAATAGATTTTCATGATTGAAACTATGCATATTCCAAAAATACAATTTTTGTTTCCTCATATCAAAGAAAATTGAAACTCATTATCTAAAGAAATATTGAAAATGGGTAGAAAAATAATTTTATATTAAAAAAAATATAAAAATTCATAAATTTATTTTCTAGATACATATCCCTTTATTACACATGTTGTTACCCTAATTTTATGTTCTATAATGGGGGGTATTTTCATTGGTTGGTTCGATGAACATGGTTTGGGCCATGATCGCGATTTGTGTGAACTTATCCCTTAAATGGGTTTTCCTTTACTTTAGTTTTTGAATAATAGCATAGTATTTATCAAGGGATCAACCTACTGATTCTATTACCCAAATGAGTTTTTATAGTTTGAATTCGTTGGGTGCATTCCTACTACTTGAGTATATCCCACCTTCTATCTTTATCAGTTGGACCTTCTCATGATACTATGTATTCTAATATTAATGGTATCTATAAAATGTCCATAATATCAATGGGATTAATCATTAACCTTCCTTTATATTTGAAATACCAAATAGTAGTCTAAATTAACTAAAGTAGTCCATGTGTTTTCTATAACTGTATTCCCTAATAATGAATTTATTCATTCGCAGGGGATTTTAATTTTAAAATGTTTTGTTCATTATATTGTCCCCCATTCAAAAAATTCTCCCTTTAAATTTTCATTTCGCATAGGAAACTTGTTGAGGGTACATACTTTTCATCACCTATTCTGAATAAAATTTGGATTACTCAAACTTATGGTTCTTATACATCACTTTGACAATATGATATTTATTATTTCATAGAACATTGCATTTATGATATATGATTTTCACTGGAAAATTCTTATATGAAAGATCATTATACAATGGTACCACCTATAAATTTTTTACACATGGGGTATTTTATTTACATCATCTAGGTACATACATGGAACACTTCATATTCTTGAGAAAGGTTAGGTGGGAGTGCTAGTTGATAGTCCCCCTATCTGATGAAACCAATGAACACAATGGGGTGGATGTAACTATGAATAATCATTCCCTTACTCCCAAACCAAATGAATTTCATCCATGGACATGTTAGAAGGAATAATTTCTCTATATCCTCAAACTCTAGGTCTATTTGATAATTGTATTCATGGAATTTCTATAAATTTTTTGTGGATTTCATTTATCACTAAATTTTTTGAACCTTTTTTTATCATCTCTTGGATATGATCAGCTCCCATCAGCTTCCACTCTAGAACATTATCCCATTATGTTGGAGTTTGAAACCTATTCACATATAGAACCACTTAAAGATAAATTTTAATTATAAAATAGAATATGTTTTTATATTATAACTAGACTACGAGAGTTATTGTTTCCCACATCCATAGAAATCTAATGAACATGATCACAAAATGTTTTATAGAGTTTGAACAGTTATTTCAGAGTAAACGTCCATTTTAGGTTGATATGCAGTGCTAAATCTTAGAACCATATAAAATTCTTGCTAAGGATTATCCAAAACCACAATTTATAATTTAGATATTGATCAGAAACAATAAATAGTGGAACTTAATTCTATATTAAAAAATTTACTATATATAACATGGAGTGTTTGTAAAGGGTCAAATATTCCTCAATATCTATAAAATGTGTTATCTTGTTAAGGCGGTCAACTGCCACATAGATGTTGTTATTTCATTAAGGAGATATGGGGTTTCCTATGATGATATCTATGGTCATTTTTTTCCATTTACATATTATAATGAGAAATGGTAATATCATACATTTTGTTTTATTTAGTACTTCCTTGATTTTTTGGCATACCATGCATTGTGATACAAGATCGACAATCTCTATATTCATTTTATCCCACTAAAAGATTTACATTAAATTTCCATGCAACATAGTGATTCTTAAATTAATAGAGAAGGATGAGATGTGTGTCTAATCCGGATATTCCCTCTTCATTTCTAGTTTTTATGAGACACATTTCTAAGTTCTAAAGCATATAACTACATCTTTGTTGAAGTTAAACTCCAAAATACATACATTTTTCTTCTATATAATTTCATCACATTTAAAACACTACTTGATTCTCTCATGAATTTATGGTTGAGAAATTATTTGATAAAGGTATGATTAATATCCTTTTATTATTCCCTTATTCATCCTTTTCATTTCAATGAATATTGTATTTTTTTTCCAATCTTCGTCATGAGTAGAGTTGCGGTATCTACTCTACTTAATGAATATTCCGCTTTTTTTATTTACCTATATGGTAACGAGTTAAAAATAATAATAATTGATCAGATGTAACTACATTTGATGGTGAATACTGACCACCTTTTGTTTGAATATATACTTGATACATTAATGGTCCTTATATATGTTACACATATCCTGATAGAGATAATTTTGTGAAATCTTCAAGGTAAGGATCACTGTAACCAATTATATATAACGAATTGTACTGTATAACTCATGAATATTTAACTATAAGGAGTTATTGGGTATCAATTTTTTATATTTTATGGGTACAAAATACTATTACTATTTGGATGCATCATTATAGATCAGAAATCAATCCCCACTAGTGTTTATTCTGAGCATATGTGTAGTACTTAGCCTCTTTGTCAACTCATTAAAACTGTCTTCAAATTCATTAGTACTAAACAAAATGTCACCATTTTTAGTTATCATGGTTAGTGGGCTTGAAAATCTTGATTAGTTTCTCAAAAATCAATGATATTTCCCACCCAATATAAGGAAACTTCATATTTCTATCACATATACTGGTCTTATATGTTATTCAACTAGATAAATTTTTATTTAATCCACATATATCCTTTTTTGGTGACAAAATTCACATCGAATATTACATTAACTATCAATGGGTTTAGTTTACTATACTTCAAAAATAACTTTTCCTTTTACAAATTCATCAGTAATGAATTAAAATACTCTTCATCTTACTCCATGCTTTTGAAGAGGATAATAATATCTTCTATAAATACTATAATAAAATTTTCAAGGTATTCCCCAAACACATTATTCGTAAAATACATAAAAAATTTGTGATAATTATTGGGTGCAAATGGATTTACAATGAACTCATTAGGTCATTACCTTGTATGAAAAGTTATCTTGGGAATATCATCATTATTCACCATTAATTGATAACATACGAAAGATCAATCCAACTTAATGAATTAATATGATACATGTATGTAAAAAAATAAGTCATAAAAATATGGAAGAGGATATTTTTTCTTCATCATAATGTTTTTTTGCTCATGATAATAAATTTAGAGGTGTATTGACCCATCCTTCTTCTTGATGAAGAGGACCAGTGTACCCAACATTGAATCACTTAGGTGTATAAACCCTTTATCCAAATTCTACTATACCTTCTTCATAATCTCATCAAGTTCAAAAATGGATATTCTATATGGATTCTTGGATAATATAAAATATCTAGGTATAATTTTAAATAATATCTCAATCTATCATCTTTGTGTTAGAAATATAAATTCATCGAAAAACACATCATTGAATGACCTTATAGTTAGAATGTATTCAATGATGAAATTTTATTTAGTCTCAATAATATATATTGGATAATAATTATCATAATATAATAATATCCATTCATTATTTAATGATACAAAAGGATATTCATCGTCATTCATGTAATTTTATAGAACTAAATTATGATTCATGATATAGAGGGTGATTTCCTTATTTCATAAATTTATGTTGGTTCTATATAAGGAACACTAATCCATGCCTTTAATTTCATCAAATTCTGCTAAAGGTATTATCACAATGTTCTCTAGCCTGTTCATCTAGAACATATTTATATGGGATGGGCTATAGGCTTGGGATTCATATATTAACCCATTATTTGTATTCAATGATAACTCAACTCTTGTTTTGAGTTCATGTTTGAATAATTCTAAAAAATATGTGTAGTCTAAAAAAATAAATAAAATTACAATCTAATAGTAAACTCAACATCCTATAATGAATAACTAGTGTAACATTCACAAATTCATTGTATGTAACCACCTAAGCATTTGTGATGGCATATACTCACCCTTTCAATCAAGGACATGGAACTTTTTTTCATCGATTATTTGTCAAAAACCCTTGGCATAGGTCATTGATTAACATATTTTCATTATTCCTTACTTATGAATCATTGTAAAATAGGATTAAGTGCAACCACATCATTCATTTATTCCACACCATGTACTGATACATATGTGTTCCTTGAGATCCACTGATCGTCATCTCAACTATGAGGGAACATAAAACAATTTCTTTGTAGATATCATGTCTCGTATGACTAATCATTTTTTGTATAATAGTATTTATCCCATCAAATAAGTGGTCAAATTTACTTTATAGGGTTATAAAAAATATCAGGCATGTTGTGAAAGTCTTGTGATGTTTTCCTTATAGTGCATGATGAATTCTATTTCCATTTTTCATGAGGCTGAGGAATTCCCTCTCCATTTTTATTCATTGAGTTTTAGAAGCATAATCTTCAAAAAAAATCAACAATTCCTTACACTCTATCACTTTTATCTTCTCCTTTGTATTTTTATGTTTTTAGAACATCCACCTTAAATTAGAATCTCCCCTAATATGATAAACGTAAAGAAAAACCTTCTCTTTCTCACAGCATTAATTAATAAAGAATATCATTTCAATTGACTAATTTGTTGCTCCATAATTAATGGATCGTAATATCCACTAAATTTTAGAGGCCTTTGTCACAAGAAGTTTTCAATTGTAACATACGTTTTTGGGGGATTCACTCATACCTCGTGATTTAAGATTATATTAAAAACAAGATACAATTGAGAAAGTAATTTCATGTTGTTCATGATTCCTACTCCCATCAAGTTGGGTTTCATATTTGGGTAGTCATCACATTGACCCTCATATAGGATGTAGAATCAGTTCCTCTTATTTCCATATATTGACTAGAAGAAAGGGAAAATTTGATATGCATATTTTTAAACTATTAAACAAATAATCAGGAAACCATGAATATTAAATGGAAAAATCATAAAATATATATATTCCCTCACCTATAAATTTCAAGGTTTCAGTCTATATGTTTTCTAAGATCTATTTCATAATATAAAATCATATAAACATTTTCTTCCCTTTATAATGGTTATAAAGGGATTGAAAATTTACCCAGGAATATACCTAAAGACCATCAAACTATTTTTCTAGTAATCCCCACATTCATGCACTATCACATGATCAAGTTCATATCAATGGACCCTTTTTTGGTTGTTAACCCTATTTAAAACTATGCTAGATACACCTCCATTGATAGTGTCCATACTTTGATGTATTTTCCTAGAATCCAGTTACACTATAATTTACTAAAATAGGTGATTTTTCATATTTGTATCCTTATCTATATGGCTTTCAATATATTTTTCTCATCCAAATCATAATAATAACTATACATTTCTCTTATAATAACTTTGACAACATATATGATTAATAAATCTTGTTTCATGATTTATTATATAATGGTACACATTAGAAAAGACTAGAAGATCATGAATCATAGTATACTTGGGATATTTTGTACATAGAACAATAACATGAAATATAAATATAACTGCAATATTGAAAACATCATTTACATTCTCTTAAAATTACATCATTTTTCTACAACTGTATGGGATAACATGGGGATATACAAAGATAGTGGTGATCTATAAAGCATAGAAAGGGAATAAGTCAAATCCAATCAGATTTTAAGGATTTAAATTTCATCCAAGAGGTATATAAAGGTAACATAATACTAGTTAAATTCATAATCATAAATAATAGGGAATTATATAACATGATAACATAAAAGAGACATAGGAATCTTGAAAGTACATTAAACATGACACCATAACCATATAACAAGGCTAACCACCAAGAAAGAATAACATAGTGTGATTTTTATAACTTCCCTTATATCATAAATGAAATATAATGAGATAAAATCATTACCCAATTCAATGGAGGTATATATAATTTTTTTCCCACCCATCATTGCTATTACTTATATACATAAGTGTTCCAAATAGATCATACTAAAAAATATGTATCTCAAAAATTTCAAACAAAACAATAATGGTTTGAGTGTTACATATATGTAAATACCTAAAATATGAAATATATTTACATCTAGGTGAATAAACTTGAGTGGAAATGGATAGGAGTATTCACTAAAAAACGTTCTAAATGGAAATTCGCAAGATAATTTTGCAAGAAAGATGGGTGTATATAAAAGTTTATAGAAGGGGTGAATGAGAGAGAAAAGGTTGAATAATTACATGAATAATTTAATGATAGTAATGAAATTTTATAAAATAATCCCCCAACTTGAATAATTCAAAATCAATAGTCATGGCATAAAATATATCTTGAATAAAAAGAAGTAAGATAGGATACCTTACCTTGAGAGGATGCTTCTTAAATACTGGGAGGTGCTTCTTTAGAGCATAGGGGAACCTTTTTAGAACCCTAGAGAGATAAATATAGTGTAATATTATTATCCAATAGATTTTATTAAAGGGAAATTTCATATTGGGTTGGTTTATATTGAAAAATAGAGGATATTTCTTTATTAATTTCCAAACATAACATTTCGACACTACATGATAATGTGATAAAAATAAAAAACCTTCCCATGGTTTATAACAAAGAAGATAGGTTTTCATTATTTTATATGGTATAAACATGATCACATTAAAATAATACCCTTGGTGATGTGAATATTATTCATATTTATAAATAATTGATTTTAAGACCTTAATATATAATATGGGTTTTGGAGATTCAATAAGGTTTTAAAAAATTAATCAAATAACCTCAAATTGATTTATTTTAAAGGAAAAAAATTATTTCAGTCATTGATACTATTTATAGTATTAATTACATCACATTGGGGATTTTATGATGTCATAATACACATTTTATATGAATACCATGTTCAATTTTGACACGAAAATTTTTATGACTCTAAAAATAATTTAAAAATAGAAATTTTCTAATTTAAACATTAAAATTTCTAAAAAATATTTATTTTATATATTTAATTCTATACGTATGATAATTTAAATTCTTAAATAAATATTCCACATTTTTTAAAAATACAAGTTTATTTTTCAATATCAATTTTCTGACCATTATAAAAATTATTTTTGACCCTATGAAATTATGTTATCAATTTAATTATATAAATATTTTTTTATTAATAATATTTTTATAAAATAATATGTCATTTAAAAATTCATTAATTCATTAATATTGAGTGTCTTGATTTAAACTATACATTTAAAAGAGAAATAGAATTTTCTTTTCATCATATCAAAATATAATTTATGCTCATTATCTAATGTAATATTTTAAATAGATAAATATAATAATTATTTTTTTTAAAAAGAGAATGTAAAACATTATACTGTTAGCTCAATATAATTATCCCCTTATTAAATAAGAAAATATCCTAAGGTTATGGTGGACAGTTTTCATATTTTAATCATGTGGTTCAGTGAACATGGTTTGTTTCATGATCTTTATTATTATGAAATTATCCTATAAAAAATTTTAACTCATGTTGTAGTTGATTAATCTCAACTTGGGATAAGTAAAGGGAAAATCCCAGTGATGAAATACCTCTATGAAGTTATAATAAATGGGATTCAAGGGGTATGATACTACTGCTTAATGCCATAACTGTAACACCCCAATTAAATAAAGAATATGACATTTTTATATTTATACCTATTTGTGAATAAAATGTTAATATTAATTTAAAGTGAATGTTATGCTCGATGGCTTACCCAATACGCAACAATGAGTTCCTTTGAAATCTTACGTTGCACTCTAATAATAAAATAATTTTATTTTAAATGGTAGTTAACACCTAGCCATTGTAATGACGGTAATGAACAGAACTAACTAAAAAATGATTATATATGTTTTTCAAATATTTTTACTTTTTATGTTAGAGGATTAAAATTCGAATGAATCCAATTTTAAGCGTAAACATTCTAATATTCTTTAAAAGGTCGATTAACCGCCTTTTGATGGCGAACCTCTTTTAAATCCAATTTTTGACAATTTTATGTGTTATATTTGACAAAATAAAATTCTTCTTTAAAATAGGGACATCAAAATTTACTTTGTGTAAAGTTTTGGTATTTTTCCGATAAAGTTCATTTTTTTAATGAATAGTGAAAAATGTTGTATTTTAATTCAAAACCTCTTTTTAATATAATTTATTTATATTATTATATTATCTTTTGAATTGGTTTTAAAGTTAAATTAGAATATATTTTTACCATTTAATCCAATATTGGTCATTGGAATTAATTTCACTTTGAAATTGGACTTAAACTAGTGTCAATCTTTTAATAGATATTGTTTCTTAAACACAAGCTATTTGTATTGACAGCGGGAATTAATTATTAAATTAATTAATGCAACTTATATGTTTTGAATTTTGTAAAATAGACATCATTTATGAATTCGGAATATCAAATATAGCTTAGGGTGAATTTTTGGTATTTTTCTAAAAAACTTTAATTTTTTATGAATAGTGAAGCCACTAAGTGGTAGTTTAAAAACTAATTTTTCATTTAAATGAAACTTTACCACTTCTGTGTTTTGAATTTCAAAAATCAGACATAGATGGTTGTCATTATAATGTAAAATGTGGTTCAATTTGTCACGACCCGTCCTCAGGGCCCGTGCCGTGACAACCCCAAGCCCGCCTTCCATAGGCCAGGGGCTGGCGACTAGCACCAAGGTGTAATTCCCGATAAAAAAAGGGAAGGCATTGCCTTTGTAAAGTAAACAAACACCACAGAGCAAGCAAGAATAAGTAAACACTAATTAAAACTGGGTACAATAGTAAGTGTGGAAAAGTAAGTGGGCCAGAATAAAAACCCAAACTGAAAGTAAAGTACAACTGGAAAAAAAGTACAGCAACTGAAAGTAAAGCCACAATGTCGAGCCGTCCACTGGAAGTCACACCTGAAGGGTGGGTACAGATAGCCTCCTCAGCTCCACGGGTCCAGCCGTTCGCTCCGTGTACGTCCCGCCCAATGTTCCACCTCCAGGTACCGACTTGCTCCACCAGCCTCCACCACGATCAGTGTTGTCCGTCGTCTGCATCCAACACAATGTAGTGCGGGCATAGCCCGTGTAGGGGTGAGTATAATATACTCAGTAGGGACCCCGAGACCCCCGAAGGTCTCCCAGAATCCACAAATGATAATCCACAAAGTAAAGATAATATAACAAAGTAACATCCGACACTACTTAGGTATATGCCCATATATATACCTAAGTCATCAATTCTAGTTCGGCTCCAACATCCGAGCCCAAGTACAACCCAGTCCACACAGGAAAACACAACCCAATCCACACAGGAAAGAATAACGTAATCCACACAGGGTATCAAGTCAATCTTATCGAAGATAAGGATTGAAAGTCAAGACTCATCTCACACAGGAATACATCTTCGTAAGACGATAGAGACGATCAGATGTAGCCACTAATTCATCTAAGCCATCGGACCCACACAGGACCGATAAGTACTAACCCCCGCAATGACCCACAAAGGATCGATAGGTACTAACCCCCACAATAACCCACACAGGATCTGACCCACACAGGATCGGTATGTGCTAGCCCACACAGGACCGCTGAGCGCTGACCCACACAGGATCTGACCCACACGGGATCGGTAGCACTGATCCACACAGGATCGCTGAGTGCTCTAGTCGAATCCACGGAGGATTTATGTATAGTCGTCATCGTCGTCGCAGTCGCAACCAGCTCTAGGGTTCCCGCACACAGCAAGATCGTTCGGGAGGGTCTGATCCACGAGTCGAGGGGCTAATACATCAACTGACACGAAGTCCGGAGTTGATGTATCCAAAAGTTCTGTATCGTCAATAGAACTCAACGTCACAGACGGCGCGTCAATCTGACGCCCGATCTGAGAGTTATTGGCTTTTTCGTCCCAGGGGCCCAGTTGGTTTTTAAGTCAAAACCAACCCGACTATACTCCAACTCCGTCCAAACCTTGAGCGGAGTAAGCCAAAAGGTACGTCTCACTAAGAGGAATCCAATAAAGTCGACGACACATCAATCGGACGTCCGGAGCTCAAGTTATAAGCGTTTCCACTCCGAGGGCCCAGTTGGTTTCATGTTCGAACCAACCCGGCCGAACCCAAAGTTCTTCGAAACCTTGATTATTATATACCGAAACAACCGTCTCGATCCAGGAATCTCATCGCAGCTGACGGTGCATCGTTCGGAGGTCCGTAGCCCAAATTATGGGCAAAAGACCGAAAGAAGTCCGTGAATAGGGGGTTCGGGCCCGGTCCGACCCGGCCCGATACCCCCCCCCCCCCCCCTCGGGTCGGCCCGACCCGATAAGCGCGGCCCGGCCCAGCCTGGGCACGGTGCGGCCCGACCTGGGCGTGGCCCGGCCCGGCCTGGCTCGCTCGTCCTGGCCGGTGTGGCCAGGTGGCTCGGCCGTAACGGCCGAGCGGAAGGGGGGGTGTTGCCCCACTGTGTGTAACCGCGGCCCCCATGTGGGGGGCCGCTCCTTTGGCCAGCCGGGGGTTACGACCCCCGGCCTTCTCGGTGACCGGCCGGCCCGGTCCGGCCGTCCGGTTGCTCCTGCCGCGGGACCTCCATGGTCCTGCCCTCCTGCTCCGGCGACCGGAAGTCGACCGACGCTCCCTGCTCCGCCGCGGCCTTGGTCCGACCAGCGCGGCGCGACGGCGTCACGCCCCTCCACCACGGCCCCGCTCCGTCCGCGGCCTCTTCGACATTCTCCGGCGCGGCGCAACGGCGCCGCGGCTTTGTTCGACTTCAACGGCGCGGCGCGACGGCGTCGCGCTTCCTCGCCCATTCTCATGTTTTTGCGCGGTGCAACGGCACCGCGCTGCCTTTGCACAAGATGCAACAAAATCAACAATCAAGGGGGGAGGAGGGTCGGTCATGTTTGTGCGGTCCAACCTCTTCCTGTTATTGCGATATCAGGCGGCTCAATTAGAGACAAATATCCGCGATGAAAGTAATCAAGAACAAAAACAAATAATCCCCTACCTCGATGGAATCTTTGAATGAAGGTTTGTTGCGGAAGAGGGTTCTATACACACTTGATGGAGATCGTCCGAGGTGGGGCGACATCTCACACCGGTTGCAGAGAGGAGTAGAAAGACACGTCGTCTTTCTTTGGTGTTGGCATTCTTCGTCGGAGAGTGGCGTTCTTAGCGTTCTTCAACGTGGAAGATGAACTTCTTCAGAGGAAGATTTCTCCCTCTCTCAAAACCCCAACACCAAGAAACAACCCTCAAATAAAATAAGTGTTATGCTTATTTTATTATAACATGCCATGCATTTAAATTTTTAAAATTCAAATGATTAACTACCAAATTAAAAGGCATGATTTAAAGTGAAAGGAAGTCATATCATTTAATACATGGGGGTTTAAAGGGGAAGAGTTATGGGGGGGTTAAATAATTTTAAGGGGTGGAGTTTGTGTGGGCCCCACCACCCTCTTAACCTCTCATGGGTAGTTCCCCAACTTCCACTCAAAGGATATAACTACTTGAAAAGAAATAAAATTGTAGCTCAATTTTATTTTTACCTTCCACAATTTTTAACATCTCCTCCCGAGCAAACGCAACCCCAGAAAAGGTGTTCTTAAGCAATTATCGGTGTTGCGGTTTCATCGGTGCCCTCAGATTTCAATTCCGAGCACCGGATCAAAAGTTAGAAAAACCCGTTCGTCCGTTCACTGAACGTACCCGAGCTAAACTTCGGAAAATTATTCCGGGCTCACTGGGCCTCGGAATCAGGTGCCGTCAGAAACTGTGTTCTTGTAAAATCCCATAGAAAATTAAGAAAAAATTTCCCTTGAATTTTAAAGGTCTTTACAAAATGGGATTAAAATAATTTTTTGGTGAATAGTAACTTTTAAGTTTTAATCGTGATTAGAGGTAATTAGTGTAATATAAGGTAAAAATAATGTTTTAATAATATAAAATGACCTTGACACATGTCCTACCCTTATTTGATGAGTCATGGCCGACCAAGAAAATCCATGGGTCAACTTGGGGACCCCATGGAGCTACTTTGGTAGGAAAATGACATTAATACCTTTTTATTTAAAGTTAAAATTAAAATGTAACAAACATGTGTTGTTTTACTAAATCAATTTTTACATGGGGTTATAAAAGTCATATTTTTTACTATAAATATTCATTAGAAATCTAACAAGATTTCCTACATCATGATAATTTTTTTTTATAATTTTTATACATTAAATAAATTTAATTATTTATGACACCATGATGATGCAGCGATTACCTCATAAATGAACGATTTAAATAAAATGGGAAGTAAGGGTGAAATCTAAGTCTTAAACTTGTCACAAACCTATTGGATGGGTGTATTTCGAAACCTTATCACCTGAGACTCGAAATATATCCATTTGGGACCTTTAAAATCCGAAAATCATTTTATAATAAAGTATTATTTTATAACTTTCCAAGAGTTCCCCTCCTCTCCTCTTATAAAAGGGCCCCACCTCTACCCCCTTACCCACACCTCTCAAGCCTTTGGATCAGCCAACCCCTGACCATTTTGTCTCTCCACATCCCTATATTACTCATAGAAGCATCACTTTGGGCAGAAGTCTTTCCAAGTAAGCCTTTGAGCTCAAATCAAAAAGAGTTACCCGATTTAAAGGTAAAGTCTTCCCTAGTGTTCTTTTTTTTATTTTGATTCTGCAACCCCCTAAACTTTTTTTATTCCTTTCTTTTGTAACAACACCAGTATATTAAATATACATGGATGTTGATATAAGAAGGATTCAAGATACACTTACACACACATCCGTCTAATGGTTAAAGAACATACTGTTTCTGTGGATGGCGAATTACTGCCTCACAAAACGACGATTATTCAATATTCTTTTAACACCTTTAAAGGTGGCCATTATGATGTTACTGTATTTTATATATGATATATATGGTATTTATGTTTTCTATATGATTCTGTATTTTATATTTAAAAGATACCTTTATTCTTTTCATGTTGTGAAAATGCGATAATTTCATATGAGGAAGTGTGGACTACCACCCCCTCAAGTGATGTGACTCGTTCATGCAGTACATGGAATGTATAAAGAATAAAATTAATTAACATATGTGACCTATATAACATATATATTATACTGGAATTATAATATATATATATATATATATCTCATTTATTTTTAATTCCATTAATATGACAAAAAAATGAAAGTAGCGTTCATGCGTACGTACGACCTACCGTCTCCATGAACGGTGTTTTTCATTTTTTATCTCCAAATGTTATGGAATAGTATAAAATGAATATTTACTGGATATATATGATATTTTAATCGTTAATACTATTCTGGAAATGATTTACTTATAACTACATGGGCAATCATTTTCAAACAAGTTCATTTTTGACTCATGTACCAAACATCAGCAAAAACGTCTGATATGAACTAACATTATTTAACAATTATTATAACATTATAATATGTGATATGAACTGAATAATAATACTTAAAGAAGGTCTTAGGAAATTATAAATTGACCAAATTTTATTATTCAGGAATATAAAGAAATGGACAAGACAAGTCGGACTTGAGGTAAGGGATCCTACCCCTCTCTTTCTTTTTAAGTACACTCTTTTATGTCATTCCTTTTAAGCTCATCTTTATTATGATTAAGATGTTAGTTTATATTAATCTTACTATAATTTTTATGTTCAAATGATGAAAAGATCCTATTTTCTTTCATCAATCCATTTTGGAAGTTTTGAGTGGCGTCGTTCGGTTGCCGAATTTTCGTAAGAGATCCAACCTCTCTCTTTCTTTTTAAGTACTCTCCTTTATGTCACTTCTTTTAAGCTCCTATTTGTTATGTTGGGGGATGTTATTTTATATTCCTATATCTGTACATTTTATTTTAATATGATGAGAGATCTTATTTGATCTCATCAATCCATTTTTGGATGTTTTAAGTGGCACTGTTAGGCTGCCGAGTTTTCGTAAGGGATTTTTCATCTCACTTTTATTCTCGTGAGATTTATGCTACATTTTCCACATTTTCCTTTGAGTGGTATATGTACTACCAATTATTATACTATTTTTTGTAATATAATTTCGTTTATGAGTATTTACATCAATGATGTATTGTCCTTCTTTCATGGGGTGTATGTTTCGAAAGATACCCAAGTCGGTAAGGTAACCTTTCACCCTCCTCTTTTTAAAGACTTATTTTGTTGGGTATTTTAATTTACATATTTTAATGTTGGGATATGTTCTTCTATATCCTTATTGATGTAAATTTTATGTCTAAGTGATGAGATACCCTTTTTATCTCTCATCAACTCATTTTCTGAATTTTGAAATGATGCCGTTAGGCTGTCAAATATTTGTACGGGAACTTCTTAACCCAATTTCCACTCTTTGGGTTAATCTTATACTTTAAAATTATGTCATCATATTATTATGTCCTATCTTGTATTTTTACTTTCTTTATGTGTAATTATAGTGAATAGACATAATAGATCTATTTTATTTAAAAAATGATCTTTGTATGGGACATCGTCTCAATCTCCTTTCATTGAGGCATATTTTGTTTTATACACAACTTTCTTTTATACGGTGTATAAACCCCTTTTACTTTTACATTTATTCAAAAGGAAAATTTTTATACGAAGCATTTACTAAACAAAAAAAGGGAATGTTTTTTTTGTCGTACGTATGCGGCGACAATGACTTATCCGCCGCCATGACCATTATTTGAGTTTCGACTTCCTCTACAAGCCATAACTTTTTTTTGAATGAAAAATAAATACCATGTTTTACTTTTCTTTTATTTTAGTATTGAAAATGGTTTTCATAATGTTTTTATATCAATGTGTTTTATTGATGTCTTGTGATTAAAAAGTGTAAATGTTATGTTCCATTTATGCATGTTTTATGTGATATGATTATGTTATGGTTCTTGGGAATTGTTATGAAGACGGGTGGTTCCATGATAAAATAAGGGCGGGTGAGCCTGATATAGCTCTCCAATGCATTGGGTAACGCGAAGGAGTTAAAAGTTAAGGTTTCTATGAATATATTTAGGTAATATACTGTGATGGGTATTCCAAACGTAACCAATAGGGTTACTCCCTATGTAAGAATGTTATGAATGCCTCAATTTACCTTTATGTCTCATGATTTCTATGATTTATTCATGATTTGATGAGGTATGTGATTATGTTTTATGAGTAAAGTATGATTTCATGCATGGACTAATTTTTTCATTTCGTACTTTTATATCCCTTACTGAGCTTTTTATGCTCATCCCAAGTTTTTGAAATGTTTTCCACAAGTCAAGGGAAAGGTACATGATGTGATGATAGTGTCAAGGAAGTGTCAAGAAAGAATACATGTTTTATTTTAAATATGTTTCCATTGATGGAAAAAATGAGTATTATCTTTTATGTAATCACTTTGTTTAAATGTGGAATGTAATGCATGTTTTATGATCTAATTCTCTAAAACTCTAATCCTGAAAAGATCCTCAATGTGTATGCTTAAAGTAACTCAAGATTAAGTAAGGTTTAAGGCTGGGGCCTTATAATAACACCTTACTTTTGTATCAATTGGACATTATCACATCCCTATATATATGCTATTTTTAATGACCATTGAACAAAAAACTATAATATGAAAAGTCATGATTCCTAATGGTCTTCTAAATTTGGAAAACTATATAACAATCCAAAATAACCAATTTATTTCATTATATTTCTATATAAAAATACTTAATAACAAATTTATTCATTCATAAATTTAAATTAATTTAAAAATATTTGGATCATTATATGTGTCGTGTGTAATACATAGATATAAACTTTTATTTTCAATAATTCCCATTTTTTTCTCCACTAATAATAAAAGAGAACACTCTCCTCTTATCTTCACACTAAAAAATTATATTTGTTCAACTAATACCTTCCAAAATAACTTCCTTACATTCATCCCTATTTAATTTAGTCCTTATTTTTATTAGTAAACCCTCATAATAAGGAATTTTGTGTGCTCCTAATGAGGTTTTCCAAATAAGAGGTATCATTCTTAAGTGAGTGTTTTGTTTTTTTTCTTATGAAAACTCATTAAAATATGAATCAAATATACTAATATAGTAACATTAGTATCATCTATATATTGATATTTTATTGAGTTAGTGGAATAATCTATATCCATCTCCTCCTCCATCAAATAAGAAATAAAATATTTGATCATGTGTACAGAGGACTACAACGTCCTGAAGCAATGTAATTAGTTTTCCATCACCCATCTTACTATTATAGATAATAATTTATTTAATGTTTTTATATGATATTTTTGGAATTATTATAATCATGAAATTATAATATCACATATAACTTCATACCATCCAATACATTGGAAAATAATAATGCTGTTTATACATACATGTGGAGTATCGCATCAATGAAGCGATGTTCTATCTTAATTTAATTTTGACATGAATTATGATAACTATATATTTAATGAATATATATGATATATATTACATTAAACCGAATCTATAATAGTGAATTATAATATAACATTATTTTTTTCTATCCATCGAGAAAATGGAACCAACATTCATGCGTATATACGACCAACTGTCTCCAAGAATAGTATAATTTAATTTCTATCTATATTATGTATGTATTAATATACATCAATATATAATGAATATATTTTATATTTAAATCATTATTAATATTTTATTTATAATGGTACACTCATCAATGAAAAAGTACAAAAAATAAAAATATATACGTGAAAAACAATGTAGTTATTGCCTGAAACATGATTTTAAAATGGAATTTTTAATTAATGGGTAATAAAATGTCCTAAATAAATTATATAGGATATGGAATATCTGAGTATGGATACATAATAAATTTAAAACCCATATTTATTATATAATTGGTTTTAATGTGCATGAATAAAGTCAAGACTTAGCGTAAGGGATTTTTGTCTCACTTTTATTTTCATATTTCATATTCACCACTTGTTTGTTTTGTGTGGAGTATATAGTACCCAATAATGTATTTTTTATTTATTGTAATTAAATTATTTGATATATATATTTTAACACCCTGAGCTTCCACTATACGCTTCTCTTTCAATAATACAGTAGCGTGTGTTGTACGCAACTTCGAGTTCTAACACACACCACAACCAATCAAAGTAGCTGTTATGAATAGTAATACCTAATTTTTGAAATTTTATAAATTTTATTTTTCCAAATGGACTTTGTTTTTGTATTCGTAATATCAAAATTATCCTAAGTTGAATTTTTTGTAATTTTCAGAGAACTTCCAAATTTTTATGAATAGTGAAAAATACTTAAAACAACTTTTTTAATCAAAATAATTTATAGTGATAAGTTATACTATTGAGTGGTTTTAAAGTATAATTAGAATATATTTTTACCATTTTATCTAATGGTGGTCATTAGAATTAATTTAACATTGAAATTGGACATAAACAATTGTCAATCTTTTGATATAAATTGTTTCTTAAAAACATGCTATTTGTTGTGACAGCGGGAATTAATTATAAAATTAATTAATGAAACTTATATGTTTGGAATTTTTTAAAATATACATCATTTTTGAATTCGGAATATCAATTATAGCTTAGGGTAAAATTTTGGCATTGTTCTGAAAAACTTCAATTTTTGATGAATAGCGAAACCACTAAGTGGTAGTTAAAAAACTGATTTTTCGTTTAAATGAAATATTACCACTTCTGTGATTTGATTTTCAAAAATCCAACCTACATGGTTGTCATTAAGAAGTAAAATGTGGTTCAATGAGATTAAAATAATTTTTTTGTGAATAGTAACTTTTAAGTTCTTAATCGCGATTAGAGGTAATTAGTGTAGTTAAGGTAAAAATAATGTTTTAATAATATGAGATGAGCTTTACACATGTCATACCCTCATTGGATGTGTAATTGCAGACCAATACAATCCATGGGTCAACTTGTGGACCCCATGGAGCCACTTTAGTTGGAAAATAACATAAATACCTTTTATTTAATGTTAAAGTAAAAAATGACACAAACATGAAATGTTTTACTAAAACAATTTTTACATGGGGTTATACAAGTCTTATTTTTTACTATAATTAGTCATTGGAAAGATAAAAAGATTTCCTACATCATAGTATTTTTTTTATAATTTTTAGACATTAAATAACTTAAATTATTTATGACATCATGATGATGCAGCGATGACCTCATTATTTAACGATTTAAATAAAATGAGAAGATAATGTAAAATCCAAGGCTTAAACTTGTCCAAAGCCTATTGTATGAGTAGATTTATAACCCTTATCACCTTATAATCAAATTATACAAGTGTGGGACCTTTAGAATCCAAAAATCATTTTATAATATAATAACATTACATTACTTTCCAAAAGTGCCCCTCCTCTCCACTTATAAAAGGCCCCCACCACTCCCACCTTATTCACACTTTCAAGCCATTTGGCTCGGCCAAACTCTGCCCAAATACTCTCCCAACTTCCCCCTATTACTCCTAGAAGCATCAATTTGGGCATAACTCTTCCCAAGGAAGCCTTTGGCTCAAATCAAAAAGAGTTACCCGATTTTAAGGTAATGCCTTCTCTTATGTTCCTTTTATTTTATTTTTCTTCTCCAACCCCTAAACACTTTTTATTCATTTCTTTTGTAACAAAACCAGTTTCCTAAATATACTAGGATGTTTTTATAATAAGTATTCGAGCTACACTTGCACACACCTACATCTAATGGTTAAAGAACATACTGTTTCTGTGGATGGCGAATTTTTGCCTCACGAAACGATGATTGTTCAACACTCATATAACACCTATAATGGTGGCCATTATGATGACACTATTTTTATATATGATATATATTATGTTTTTTTTTCCTTATGATTTTGTATTTTTCATTTATGGCATACCTTTATGGTTTCCATTATGGGTAAATGCGATATTTTCATTTTAGGAAGTGCGGACTACCGCCCCCTCAAAGTGATTTGAATCGTTAATACCATATGTGGGATGTATAAAGGATGGAGTAAATGGTATTATATGCTATATTATACTGGAATTATATTATACATTTATATCATTATGATTTCATTCCATTAAATACGAAATAGAAATGAAAGTAGCGTTCATGCGTACGTACGGCTTACCGTCTCCATGAACGGTGCATTTCATTTCTTACCTCTAAATGTTATGTAATATTATTAATGAATGTATATACTGGATATATATGATATATATGATATCTACATCATGAATATAATTCTGGATATAATAGATATTTCACCACATGAACAACTTGTAATTATAAGAAGTTTATTGTTGACTCAAGTACCAAAGATCGACAAAACGATCGTTATTAACTTAAATAATTACATAATGTTCATAACATTGTAATAAGTGATATAAAAAGGATAATGAAATTGAAAATGGTTCTTAATAAAGTAGATATTAACTCTAGTTTATTATTTAGGAGGTTAAAGAACGGTTGAGTCAAGTCGGACATGAGGTAAGGGAATTTCTTAACCCAACTTCCATTCTTTGGGTTAATCTCCTACTTTCAAATTATGTCATGATATTATTATGTCCTATTTTTTATTTTTTATTTCTTTATGTGTACCTATAGTGAACACACATAATAGATCTATTTTATTTTAAAAATGATCTTTTTAAGGACTTCGTCTCAATCTCCTTTCATTGATGCATATTTGATTTTATACACAACTTTCTTTTATACGGTGTATAAACCCCTTTGACTTTTACGTTTATTCAAAAGGAATCCTTTTTTATACGAAGCATTTTACTAAACGACAAAAAGGGAATGTTTTTCTTTCCGTACATATGCGGCGACAATTACTTCTCCGCAGCCATGACCATTATTTGAGTTTCGGCTTCCTCTACAAGCCATCACGTTTTTTTTAATGAAAAATAAATACAAAGTTTTAACTTTCTGTTATTTTGGTATTGAAAATGGTTTTGAAAGCATTTTCATTATATCAATGTGTTGTATTGATATCTTGTGATTGAAATGTGGAAATGTTATGTTTCCTTTATCCATGTTTTATGTGATACGATTATGTTATGGGTTATGATATGTTTAAACCTATTCATATGAGGAATGCATTGGACTTAATAAGTGACGGGTGGAGCCCGCTATAGCTCCTCGATGCATCGGTAGGTCTCATGAGACAAACTAGTGTCTTGGCACGAGGCCTTGACAAAATCTTATTTGTGGTCTTGGCACGAGGCCTTGACTACATGGTTATGATAGTCTGGCATTATGCATTCCATCATTATGAAAGTGGTTATTGATATTTCATTTGATTATTCGACCAGTAGAATATCCATGTGAATAAGTAAATGGCATTATCTCATTTTAATTTTTCCATATTATGTTGAAGTTCATGTTTAAAAGGCTTTTGTTTTAGTTATACATTGCCTTAAATGTTAATGTTTATTTATGAAAGCTTCCGCAATATTGTTATCCTTACTGAGCATCTGAGCTCACCCCTTTCAATGTTTTAATATTTTCCAGGATGTGAAGAAGTAATTTATGAATGACCTGCAGGGATAGACAGAATAGGATATGAGTGTGGACTATGAAGACTTTGTTATTGTAGTTTTTACTTTATGATGTAATGTATCATTTATGAATGTATCTAGTGTTTCCAAGGCTACTAAACTAATCGGTCTTTCGAGACTTGATCTTTTGTGATCATGCCAATGTTACGAAGTAATGCACCGACTCTGGGTAGCTGGGGTCGGGGAGTTATAGTTGGTATCAAAGGAAATTTAGTACTAACCTTGGAAGCTAGATTTAGATAAACTCTGATTAGAACACATATCCCAAAGATAGACTTTGAGGATTAGTATAGAAGAACTTCCTAGAATTTTGTTGTTGTAGAGATTTTGTGAGTTTTCTGAGCAATACATCCCTGTCTAGATACGAGTAGGTAGAGGTGGCTCTGGCACAGATGTACCTAGGGAAAAAACCCGAAAACACCACTTTGATCTAGACTCGAATGAGAACTGGTGCACGACAACGGGCCTTGCTGCACTCTTGGTTACGACACTCCCGGGGGATATGCTTAGGATAATTCTCATTTTCTTTATAAACCACTATGAAGGGTTATGAGTATATACTTCCTCAAAGAAAACTTTTTTTATGATTATGGATTATATCCATAAATAGTTCAATTAGTGTTAAGAGTTTTACAAGTATGGAATTATGTATTTTGATTCATAAACTAATCTAGTTTATTCCATTGTTTAGAAATGGCGCCTAGTGGAAGGAATGGAAACCGTATCAATGCATGCACTCCGTGTAGGGATTTCCCTCCTTCTCAAGATAATTATTGTGGATCTGGAGATACAACTGGTGCTGATCAACTTATTACCATACTGGGAAAACTCACTCAGGTTATGAATAATAACCTTACTCGTATGGAGCACCCTGATCCGCAACGTGGAGGATCAATGTTAGAACGCTTCATGAGGCAAAAACCTCCAACATTTAATGGGGGTACAAATCCATTAGTAGATGAGCAATGGATAAACTCCTTAGAGAAAATATTCCACGCCTTGGTGAGTAGCGAAAGGGAGAAGGTTATCATGGCAGTTTACCACCTCACTGGAGATGTCGATCAATGGTGGTCATTGATTAAAAATACAAAGGAAGATGAAGAAGTATCAAGTATGGAATGGAGAGAGTTCAAATATCTTTTCTTAGAAAAATACATTCCACATTACCATCGATCAGATATGGAAAGGCAATTTCTGAGTCTGAGACAAAAGGAGGATGAGAATGTCGCAAAGTATGAGGCCAACTTTACAAGGTTAGCGAGGCATGCAGTAGATTATATACGTAACCCAAGAAGTAAGATTGATAGTTTCTTTGATGGGTTAAAACCATTTCTTCGCCGAGCATTAGTCTCACAAACCTTCTCGTCGTATGAAGACATTGTCTCATGTGCTATCAAGACAGAAAAGGAATTCTCTAAATCTTATGATAATAAAGTAAAGCAAGAGAAGAAGAGAACTATGGAGCAAGAGACAGATAAAGGGAAAAAGGGAAAGAAGGATTTTCCATTATGTGATAATTGTGGGAAGAATCACCCCGGTGCTTGCCTAAAAGGAATGAGAGTTTGTTATAAATGTGGAGAAAAAGGTCACCAGGCTCGTGATTGCAAGGGAAAGAAAGCATCTATCAATGTTGAGTGCTACAATTGTAGAGAAATGGGGCATTATGCAAATGAATATCCTAAGCGTCAAGTAAACTTACCTCAGAAAAGGCCAAGGGATCAAGGCCAATCTTATGCTGTGACTATAGTTGAAGCGAAATAATTATTGTATTTGTGTTTTTGGACTCAAGAACTAGATTATGGTTATAAGAATAATGTGATATATATAAGGATTGTACTGCAGTACATGTTGTTTTCATTAAGGATTTAATATGATGAAGGTAATCATATTTTTAGTATGTGACAATAAGAGAAACTTTACTTTGTTTGGGGAATCTGAGGTTACAATTGATTTTGGAATTTAGAGACCTTTTAGAGAAAGTCTGGACTGAGGTATTTTGGATAACTATAAATGTTGGAATGGATTAAGTTTATCTTTGGAAAGTATTGTTTAAGGTTAAAACATTTATGAAGATTATTTTTGGAATATTATAATACTATAGTTTTAGGAAAAGGACAACCTGCAGGGTGGGGCATAACCCATCACGTCGGAAAAAGGCTGTAGGAATCGAACCCACAACCATAGTGCGACAGGCCTTTATTTCCTACCACTAGCCTACAGGAAGTCCCTGGTTATTAAAAAATAGTTTTACTAATCTAAATGGTATGTGTTAATATTTGGAACCTTATACAATTAGGATAAATAGAATATTTGTGAGTTCTATTATCTTTTTGAGTGAAAGATGAGTTTGTGGAAGAAATTAGTTGAAGATTGAAACTATACTTATCAAGCATAAATATATATAAATACCTATATCTTATTCTATGAATAACTTAATTCTTAAACTTTATTAAAGGGATATTAAAACAAAAAAATGTGTTATCGTAATACCTTATGTCTTGTTGAACTGATAATATTTTAAATCAACATAGATTTAAGGCTTTGAGGCCCTCAATTTTACACTTGTTTGTGATTGATGACCACAATCACTCCCTACAAATATTTACGTTTTTCCTCCAATTATATGTCTCTAATTGCCACAAATGTTCTCCTTATCGAGATCATAATTTGGTGGTGACTTTCTTATTTTAATTTCCCTCTTATTAAGGCTAAATTTTATTAACCTTATTTCCAATGTGGGTTTTCCACAAAGGTATTTTCTATTTTCAACCTTTTATTTTCAAAGAAAAATTTCAAATTGTGAGAACACAATTTATTGAAGGAGGGGAGAATGTAACACCCCGAGCTTCCACGATACGCTTCTCTTTCAATAATACAGCAGCGTGTGTTGTACGCAACTTCGAGTTCTAACACACACCACAACCAATCAAAGTATCTGTTATGAATAGTAATACCTAATTTTTGAAATTTTATAAATTTTATTTTTCCAAATGGACTTCGTTTTTGTATTCGTAATATCAAAATTATCCTAAGTTGAATTTTTTGTAATTTTCTGAGAACTTCCAAATTTTTATGAATAGTGAAAAATACTTAAAACAACTTTTTTAATCAAAATAATTTATAGTGATAAGTTATAATATTGAGTGGTTTTAAAGTATAATTAGAATATATTGTTACCATTTTATCTAATGGTGGTCATTAGAATTAATTTAACATTGAAATTGGACATAAACAATTGTCAATCTTTTGATATAAATTGTTTCTTAAAAACGCGCTATTTGTTGTGACAGCGGGAATTAATTATAAAATTAATTAATGAAACTTATATGTTTGGAATTTTTTAAAATAGACATCATTTTTGAATTCGGAATATCAATTATATCTTAGGGTGAAGTTTTGGCATTGTTCTGAAAAACTTCAATTTTTGATGAATAGTGAAACCACTAAGTGGTAGTTAAAAAACTGATTTTTCATTTAAATGAAATATTACCACTTCTGTGATTTGATTTTAAAAAATCTGACATACATGGTTGTCATTAAGAAGTAAAATGTGTTTCAATGAGATTAAAATAATTTTTTGGTGAATAGTAACTTTTAAGTTCTTAATCGCGATTAGAGGTAATTAGTGTAGTTTAAGGTAAAAATAATGTTTTAATAATATGAGATGAGCTTGACACATGTCCTACACTCATTGGATGTGCCATGTCCGACCAATACAATCCATGGGTCAACTTGGGGACCCCATGGAGCCACTTTAGTTGGAAAATGACATAAATACCTTTTATATAATGTTAAAGTAAAAAATGAGACAAACATGAAATGTTTTACTAAAACAATTTTTACATGGGGTTATACAAGTCATATTTTTGACTATAAATAGTCATTGGAAAGATAAAAATATTTCCTACATCATTGTACTTTTTTTATAATTTTTAGACATTAAATAAATTAAATTATTTATGACATCATGATGATGCAGCGATGACCTCATTATTTAACAATTTAAATAAAATGAGAAGATAATGTAAAATCCAAGGCTTAAACATGTCCAAATCCTATTGGATGAGGATATTTCGAACCCTTATCACCTTATCCTATAATTATACAAGTGTGGGACCTTTAGAATCCGAAAATTATTTTATAATAGAATAACATTTCATTACTTTCCAAAAGTGCCCCTCCTCTCCACTTATAAAAGGCCCCCACCACTCCCACCTTATTCACACTTTCAAGCCATTTGGCTCGGCCAACCTCTACCCAAATACTCTCCCAACTTCCCCCTCTTACTCCTAGAATCCTCACTTTGGGAATAACTCTTCCCAAGGAAGCCTTTGGCTCAAATCAAAAAGAGTTACACGATTTTAAGGTAATTCCTTCTCTTGTGTTCCTTTATTTTATTTTTCTTCTCCAACCCCGTAAACACTTTTTATTCATTTATTTTGTAACAAAACCAGTATCATAAATATACTAGGATGTTTTTATAAGAAGTATTCGAGCTACACTTACACACACCTATGTATAATGGTTAAATAACATACTGTTTCTGTGGATGGTGAATTTTTGCCTCACGAAACGATGATTGTTCAACACTCATATAACACCTCTAATGGTGGCCATTATGATGAAACTATTTTTATATATGATATATATTATGTTTTTGTTTTCCTTATGATTTTTTATTTTTCATTTATGGCATACCTTTATGGTTTCCATTATGGGTAAACGCGATATTTTCATTTTAGGAAGTGCGGACTACCGCCCCCTCAAAGTGATTTGAATCGTTAATACCATATGTGGGATGTATAAAGGATGGAGTAAATTGTATTATATGATATATTATACTGGAATTATATTATACATTTATATCATTATGATTTCATTCCATTAAATACGAAATATAAATGAAAGTAGCGTTCATGCGTACGTACGGCTTACCGTCTCCATGAACGGTGCATTTCATTTCTTACCTCTAAATGTTACGTAATATTATGAATGAATGTATATAATGGTTATATATGATATATATGATATCTAAATCATGAATATAATTCTGGATATAATGGATATTTCACCACATGAACAACTTGTAATTATAAGAAGTTTATTGTTGACTCAAGTACCAAAGATCGACAAAACGACCGTTATTAACTTAAATAATTACATAATGTTCATAACATTGTAATAAGTGATATAAAAAGGATAATGAAATTTAAAATGGTTCTTAATAAGGTAGATATTAACTCTAGTTTATTATTTAGGAGGTTAAAGAACGGTTGAGTCAAGTCGGACACGAGGTAAGGGAATTTCTTAACCCAACTTCCATTCTTTGGGTTAATCTCCTACTTTCAAATTATGTCATGATATTATTATGTCCTATTTTTTATTTTTTATTTCTTTATGTGTACCTATAGTGAAAACACATAATAGATCTATTTTATTTTAAAAATGATCTTTATAAGGAATTCGTCTCAATCTCCTTTCATTGAGGCATATTTGGTTTTATACACAACTTTCTTTTATACAGTGTATAAACCCCTTTGACTTTTACGTTTATTCAAAAGGAATCTTTTTTTATACGAAGCGTTTTACTAAACGACAAAAAGGGAATGTTTTTCTTTCCATACATATGCGGCGACAACAACTTCTCCGCCGCCGTGACCATTATTTGAGTTTTGGCTTCCTCTACAAGCCATCACGTTTTTTTTAATGAAAAATAAATACAAAGTTTTAACTTTCTTTTATTTTGGTATTGAAAATGGTTTTGAAAGCATTTTCATTATATCAATGTGTTGTATTGATATCTTGTGATTGAAATGTGGAAATTTTATGTTTCCTTTATCCATGTTTTATGTGATACGATTATGTTATGGTTTATGATATGTTTAAACCTACTCGTATGAGGAATGCATTGGACTTAATAAGTGACGGGTGGAGCCCGCTATAGCTCCTCGATGCATCGGTAGGTCTCATGAGACAAACTAGTGTCTTGGAACGAGGCCTTGACAAAATCTTATTTGTGGTCTTGGCACGAGGCCTTGACTACGTGGTTATGATAGTCTGGAATTATGCATTCCATCATTATGAAAGTGGTTATTGATATTGCATGTGATTATTCGACTAGTAGAATATCTATGTGAATAAGTAAATGGCATTATCTTATTTTAATTTTTCCATATTATGTTGAAGTTCATGTTTAAAAGGATTTTGTTTTAGTTATACATTGCCTTAAATGTTAATGTTTATTTATGAAATCTTCCGCAATATTGTTATCCTTACTGAGAATCTGAGCTCACCCCTTTCAATGTTTTAATATTTTCCAGGATGTGAAGAAGTATTTTATGAATGACCTGCAGGGATAGACAGAAGAGGATATGAGTGTGGACTATGAAGACTTTGTTATTGTAGTTTTTACTTTATGATGTAATGTATCATTTATGAATGTATCTAGTGTTTCCAAGGCTACTAAACTAATCGGTCTTTCGAGACTTGATCTTTTGTGATCATGCCAATGTTACGAAGTAATGCACCGACTCTGGGTAGCTGGGGTCGGGGCGTTACATATATCCATCTAGAATTATTTATTTCATGGGTTTTATGATTCAAATTTTACCCAAGTGGTAAATTTTTTACGTTATAATATCATTGTTTGTTGGGGTTTTTATTATTATGTTCTGATGATGAAATAATTTGTTCTATATCTCAAGAAACTCGTTAATTTTATTATCCTATTTTTTTGGAAATAATATTTTGTTCTTTTATTTTTCACACTTTATATACTAAACATGTAAAAAGGATTTTTAATAAACAATTTTCAATTTTGTACTCTTCGGTCGAAAATCATTTTTCATCTATCTATATATTTTGAGAAGTGTTTCAAAGAATCTTTTTACGATTTTAAATTATTTTTAAAGAAATTTGTCCCAATTTGTATCTTTCAAATTGTTTAATGGATTCTTCATGTATTTTAACAAATTATTTATTGTTGACATTTTATAGAAATTGTTAAATGAATCATTATTTTAACATATACGACATGAAAAATATTTTTCACCTTTATGACTTCTTAGTGATTTATATCATCCATGACATATTTCTAAGATTAATTTAAAATATAATTTTTCATTTTATATTTTATAAAATTGAAAATGTTAAATATGTGATTACAAATTGGAAAAGATATTTTTCTTCATAATTGTTCCTAGAGATCTTTTGAAATAATATTCCATCTAGGATGTTAATTATGGTTTACTGGGGATATGATGCAATGATACAATCCTTATTAATTCACTATATGGTATTTGATTATGATGAAAATATGTTTCTCAAAACTATTTCTTTTAAATGTATAATGTTTATGAATCCTATTCTATTGCATATATTATGATATGAATAAATGATGAAATGTTTTGGAAACACATTTCTTTTCCTTGGATTATTTTAGTATGAAATGTTTATAAAACACATATTCTTCAATGGTTTATTATATGATGAATGTTTTATGATATCATTGAAAAAATATGTTCGGTTTTAATTAGGTGATGGTTGGGATTAGAATTATGTATCCAACCTAATATGTTGGGTAAATATTAATAACTCATGAGGTAAACATCACGATAATGGGGTGTGAACCCATTTGATTAAGGGACTCTATAAAATATGATAGTCTAAGAGTAAACCTTGACTATTATAATTATTTTTATAGTGAACTCATTGAAAAATGATAGTCATTTAAATAATCATTGACTACTATGTAAATCATTCTTTAAGCCTATGTGTATACCACAATTCCACGACTTATATAATGTTATAATTATATGGATCATGTTATTTGATTCCATTATGATTCATGTATTGTGAACATTGAAAAAATATTACATAACTCAATATTATAATCTATGATATATTGGGTATTCTTTTAAAAAATTAATCTCATGTTATTATACCCTTATGCTCATGTAATACTAATGTGGTCATTGATATCTCACTTCTCTAACATTATTGAGAATCTAATCTCGCCCTTTTTTATGTTTCATTTACCTAGGTTTTTAAGAATTCTATTTAATATGATATATCAAACATATTTTACATTTATGATGAAAAATGTGGGAGGTGAGGTAGTTTACTTATGAACTTATTGACAAATATATACATGTTTTTAAAATCATTGAACTTAAATGATTATGGTGTGGATAATTATGTTATATAATAAATATTAATCATTTAAAATATGATATTAATTCATGAAAATAATTGGGTAACAATAAAATATTAGTATACATTAAATTAACGTATGGACCATATAGTGCCAACCCCATGATATTTCACTTTATACCCTATGATAAGAATTTTAATACTTTGTGATGATAGAATTCATGATTCAATATTATTAGAATTCATAGAAAACAAATTCTAATACAGTGACATCCCAGAACATGGAAAAATAATATTCAAACTAATGGTTATCCAGGTCCAATGAAGATACCTTCGTTTGTTGTTTTTTAAAGATGGAGCCAGGAACAGTCTTTTAACCCACCTAATATTAAAGGAATGCACTAATGCTTTCTAAATTAATGACTAACTATAGTATTTTATTCTAATGAATAAAATTATAAGTGGTATTTAATGTTATATAAAAAATGACATTATCATCCATAAATCTCAGCCAGAGACAAACTCTCTGACCATTTATTAAAATAAATGAAAAGTACAGCAAGAAGCATAACAAGCCATGAAACCCAACTATATGTCATAACAACAATACCCGTCATCATTCCCATAATAAAGTGCTTCATCTACAGTGGCTGATTCCCATTCTGAGCTTTCATAATGCTTGATAACCTTATCATACTTTCTCCTGAGATTTAACTTTTCCAGATATAAGAACTCCTCAGAAGGATGAATACCTTTGCCTTTGCTAACGGAGGACCTAGTTAGCATTGGATTTGGCATAGAGGAGTAATATCTCCTTTGATTTCTTCTTGTAGGATTAGTCATACCTTCTTCCTTCCCTGATGAAATCTTCTCACCACCCTGAACAATATCACTATAAGAGGTCCTAACCCTCCTGCCCGCATTCTCCTTTTCACTTTTAGATATATCTCTCCAATTTCCAGAGATACTAACCCCCTTGAAGCCAACATTCACTCCTTGTTCTCACCCAATGAGGCTGTTAGAATCAACCATTGCTAAGCATTGTGGATGTTCCATAAGTTCAAGATCACCATGAACCTCCTTCTGCAAAATATCTTCTTCACATATATCATTCGGAGACAGAACATCGGGCTGTATTTTGTCACCATCATTCCTTTACATCTCCTTGTCAACATGAGAATAACTCCCGTGAATACATTCTTTTCCCAGGTTCTGTGTCCCGCTGCCATTAAGGTCATAAACAAATTCAACAGTTGTCTCGCCATGAGACATAGAAGATACAGCTTGCTCCACCATAGCCTGATCCTGAAACAATTCCAGACCATCATTCATCAAACCCTCAAAGCAATTTCCACGTGCAATGTTGGTCACTTGCTTTCCCAGCTGTTGCCTTCTCCCGGCTGAAACCTTCACCCATCCTCCATTTTCATCCAAAGGCCCACCTTCCTGGATACCCATAGGAGGGCTTCCCCTCACTGCAACATTATTCCCATTAGGTTCGGCTGCTGGGATCACATCATCCACCATAGATCCTGTTTTTTCAACCTCAAGAACTTTCCCATTGGTCCCGGATGGTTTTTTAGCTTGAATATTGTCCACCAGACATCTTGTACACCTTCCAGCCACTAAATCCACCCTTGATTTTAGAGGCACCTCCACCGAATTCAAATGGACTTCGCTAACAGGATCCAAGACCTGCTTCCCTGGCTGTTGCTGCAAGTTCCCCACAACCAATCTATCTGATGCAACCTGCAAATCCACCCTTCTACCCCTGCAAACATCCTTTTGATTCCCAACTTTGAGACATTGGGAGCAGTACTCAAGCCACAACTCAAACACCACATATTGCTTATACCTAAATTTTTCACTCACAGCAATGAAAAAAAAATTGACCAGAGGCTTCGAGAGATCAACTTCAACGCATATTCTCGGCAAAACTGGATGGCACACAGCCTTAGTTCTACTGTCTAAACAGAGATACCGGCCAACCAAGTTTCTGAGAATATGAATAATGTCAGGGTTCTAGAAAGGAAGCGGAAATTCAGTAAATCTTACCCAGATTTCAGTGGTCGGAGAATATCGTTTCATGTGGAAGTCATACGACCAACGGAAGAGAAAAAATTGAGCTCCATCACATGTTCTCAGGGCAGAGGACCACTCCATAACCAGATCCTCCTCCAAATGAAAAGAACCATTACATGTCACGAGTCCAGGAGACCAACAGTTGTGCACTCCCTTAAATTCCATGAATCGAAGATGAAATGATCAAAGAGATCCATGGGTGGACGTCGTTGCTTGAAACGCGCAATCAAGGTCAAGTTCAACAGAGATGAGGCATCAGTGAATTCACAGGCTGTGAGCGATAGTTGCGGAATCCCATCGAACAACTCAGGGACTTTGGGAGATAAAGGGATTTTCAGAAACGAAGGCAGGAACTCAGGATTTGAGAAAGGAAGAAATCAATGAGCCATATGGGGGAGCGACGATCCCCCCTCCACCAAGGGAGGAGGGATCTGTTCGGATGCCATCACCGCCTACGGTGGCGATCGCCAAGATCGAACCCTAATGCCATCTATCCAAATGTGTTGTATGGGTAACGAGGTATAGGGCTGGCCTACCCACCTGCGCGCTGCATGCCCCCAGCTAGGCCCAAGGTGGCCAACCCTTGGGCTTCGGCCAGTTCCCACGGAGTCGAGGGGACGCGAGGATCACTGGCGTATGGTGCACATTTCATTTGTGAGGACTCAAACTTGGATCCTCGATGACGGGATACCACCGCCTTGAACCAAATCACCGGTCCCCCGTGGGCAAACGTGTTGTATGGGTAACGAGGTATAGGGTTGGCCTACCGACCTGCGCGCTGCACGCCCCCATCTAGGCCCAAGGTGTCCAACCCTTGGGCTTGGGCCAGTTCCCGCGGAGTGGAGGGGACGAGAGGATCGATGGCGTATGTTGCACGTTGCCTTTGCGAGGACTCAAACCTGGAACCTCGATGACGGGATGCCACCGCCTTGAACCAACTCACCCAGTTGTCATTCCAAAAAGAGTAATGAGTTAATCATTAAATTGGAATAATGGGTAGATTTAAAGAAAAATTAATTTATAACCCCACATGAATCCAGTCTCCATGATTTTAATTTATTCACACACAATGAGGAAAAAACATTCTTAAAAAACATTTCCTAATATTGTAACATGATGTTGAGAACCTCCTATTGTTATTATTCTATGAATTTAGTATATAACTGATGAAAAGGGGAACATCATTTACACATGATCATTTAATGAATAATGGAGGTAAAAACATTGATGTAAACATCAATAATCATGTTATAAAAGAAATTAAAAATACACACAGGGGACTAAAAGATCAGTGTAGAGACCCAAAGCCTGATGTACATGGACATTACATTACTTTTGCGAAATACTTAATGCATAACAAAAATAGACACACAAGGACCGTTATAGTTTAGTGTCTTTGGAAAATTGGAACGTAATCTTCTAATCGTGGTGAAAGATCTTCAACATCTCCCATAAAGATCTTCCAATTTTTGTTTCCTTACCTAAAACCTTTCTTTTAATACTGGGGGAAAATAAAACATAAAAAGGGTGAGCTCAAATGCTCAGTAAGGGTAATCATGGATAAAATAAAACATACCATATATATTTGAACTTAAAAAACATGAACATAATGTTTAAACATAAAAATCTTGAGCAACGACATAAAACATAGAAGTACATAAGGCATAGATCATAATGGAACATAAATAATGATAAAATAGCATGGGAATAAAACATGTAATTGTGGAATCCATTAAGCACATGTAATGATTTCCATAGTAGCCAAGGCATTATTTCCAAGACCATATTAGTTGACAAAGTCCCTTTCTGAATCGAGTTCACTCCTCGTTCCAGTCCTGTAATACTAAACCAGATTAACTTACCGTTCCATCCATGTCTATCTAATGAGATATAAATCTTTACCCAATGCATTGGAGGGAGATATCGGTCCCACCCATCTCATAATGAAATCATTCTTTCATGTGCCACAAAATCATAAATCATACATCATAGCATAACCCAATAAATAAAATGGGTTTCATAAACATCATCCCATCATCATATAATCTATATAAAAGAAATGGATATCATTTCATAATAAGAAAAGTGAAACCATATAAATCATAGAGACATGATACTTGAAACATACACATATGAAATAATGTAATCTTAGATGAAAAATGGTTTTGATAAAACACTTGGAATGAATTCTTGAGAAAAATATCCTTTCTTCTTCAAAATCATTCTCTTTTCACAAAATGTCATGAAATTTTAAAAGAAAAGTATTTTGTTAAAAATAGTCATGAAATCTTTTAGAGGAAGCTTCATGAAAATAAGGCTTTATAAAACTGTAAAAAAACCATTCATTCCGTATAAGTTAAAAAAAATCTCCTCATACTTTTGTCAGAAAAGTCAAAAAGTACCACGTATGGTAAACAAAAGAAAGATTCCTTCCATAACACAAATTAAAAGTCAAAGAGGGGTAAACATACCATTAAAAATACATTGAATAATATTAAACACTATATGAAAAACATTTTATGATCACGGATGAAAAATATAACCCCAGTAAATACTTACGTATAAACAATCTCGGATAAGAATGAGATTGGAATAATTATCCCTTACCTTAGGTCTGATATGCTTCGTACGTATCCAAACCTCCTGTATAATGATTTAAATAATGTCATTGACTTATTACAGAATCATATTCATTTTTATTATATCATATATGGTTCACTTATGACTTTATATTACCCATTCTTTTGTAAATTCATGTTAAAGTAGCGTTTTGGGTAAAATCGTTTCATTTGTCGTTCGTGTTTTAACTTGTAATTATTCATATGATTACTTAGATCATGATTACTTACATCCAGAATGTAAAATATGATTTATATATAATATATATTTAGAATATACATATATATAATAGATCAATAAATGAAAAGAAATACACCGTTCATGGAGACGGTAGGTCGTACGTACGCATGAACGTTGTTTTCGTTTCCTTATTGAATTGAATGGAATTAAGTAGATGACATAAATATATATATATATATATATATATATATATATACATAAATCCAGTAGCATTATTATGTCATATATTTTATGATTACTTATTATATATACTTTATAATCATTATTTAATGGTTAACATGGAGATTGAATCTCATCGCGTCGTGGAGACGGTAGTCTGTATGTACGTCCGAGCGATGATATCATTCCCAAGATCATGGAATTTTTATGTATAATATTAAATAATAAATATCAATTTAAAATAATCATATATATTCATTACTTTCACCATTATACCCATCCAAGTAAGGTGGTGGTGGAAAATAGATTACACCACGGCGTGGAGACGGTATTCTGTACGTACGCACACGCGGTGATTTCGTTTTCCGTAGGATGGATAGATGGTGAAATATGGTTGTTTCAGACTTATAATAATATATCAGAATATTATTGATACTGATGTTATTACCTCATAATTAAACAACTAAAAAAGAATAATTGGAAGAAGAAATAAAGTTGAAAGAATCGGTAACGGACATTACCTCTTCTTTGAAGCGCCTCTTTGAGACCTCCTCTTAGGGAACTAAAATTGGTATTTGAAGAATACCAGAACCTATAGGATGTTTATAGGGAAGTGTAGAAGATAATTTTGCAGGGTTTGGACGAGATTGAAGGCTCAAAGTGGTGTGAGGAAGAGAGGGAGGAGGTGCCCTTTTATAAGGGAGGAGAGGGGCACCTTTGGAAATATAAGAAATATTAGTTAATATTAAATCCCAAACCCACTTAAAAACATCCAAAATGACTCATATCTTAAGATTATATTAGATAGGGTTGTAATCGCATCAAAAAATAAAATTTAGACATGTTGGAAATTTATTTTAAACATTATCAACTTGATTTATCCTTATTTATCAATTTAATTTTATTTGTGGTAATAATATTCTAAATTTTAAATTATTATAAATAATTACATATGTGTTGTTAATTTTCCATAATTTGACGCTTTATGACATGTTAGACCATATAAATTTAAATTTATAATTTTTAAATATTTTTTGTGATTTTTAAACAATTTTATAATATGTTATTTTTATAAAATAACAACAGTGTCAATTTTGACACTATTCATTTATTTGAATTTAAATAGACAATATACAGAAGTTATGTTCGAAATAAAAGATTTAATAGATTCATAACATGTCATATTTATCTATAAAATTAGTGTATCTCATTAAATAGTTCATATAATATTTATTTTAATATTTTTAAAACCATTTATTTGATATTTCTCTTAGTAAAATAATTCCAACGTCACTATTATGTCACCTTTAATGATAATTATATAATCCCTAAAAATTATAAATAAATTCATATAATGTAGATAATTGTATTAGATTATTGTAGAATATTTATATCCGAAGTTTCATGAAGATTATCACTAAACTAAAATTATTATACTTATAAGATTTAAGAAAGTGACATGTTGTCACTTTCTTTGGTTTTAATAATAATTAAATTATTTTCATAGAAAAAAGTCCATTAAATGAATCTAATCCGACCCTTAGGTGATATGGGTCTACGTTTAGTCATACAATAGGATTTTTTCAGGATTTAGGGTATTTTTATATTCTTATATTTACCCTTAATTACCCGATTTACCTTTAATTATGGTAAATAAAATTTACCGTAGTTACTATTCATAATGCCCAAAAATAAAAAGTAGCCTATTAACATAATTTGGACCCACTTATTCCAAATATGGAATCCATTTTTCAAAATTCGAAACACATAAGTTGCAGTAATTAATTTAAAATTAATCTCATTGTTAAGAAAATGTGTTTTAGAAGTTAAAACATTGCCCAAGATTGAAATGTTTTACCTATGAATTCAATGTGAAATTAATGATAATGAAATACATTATATTAAATGGTAAAAATATATTCTATTTATACTTTAAAACCATTCAATATTATAATTTAACCATATAAATTATCTCAATGAAAAAAGTTGTTTTTAATTAAAAATTAGCGTATTTTTACTATTCATCAAAATATGAAAGTTATCAGAAAAATATCAAACAATTATCCAAAGTAAATTTTTATATACTGATTCAAAAGAATAATTTTATTTTGTCAAATTGAAATTATAAACATGTCAAAAAAATAGATTTAATGTGGGTGTGCCATCAAAAGGCGGCAAAACTGCATTTTTTGAAAAATACTTATTATACCCGAAAAATTGATTTTGTTCTCTTACCATGTTATAGAAAATGTGTAAGATGAATAATAATGTTATAAAATTTAAAATTTAGTTAATACTATTCATAACGGATAGTTCTTGATAATATTATAACCATATATTGTTGTTTAGTGAAACCCGGTATTGCATACAACACACGCTATCGAGGAAGGTCGTGATTGCGTGTAATGCAAGCCAAATCAGGGTTGCGTGTAGTGCAAGACTCTTTTGTTGTTTCTTATAACAAAATCCAACCATATTTCATTTATACATTGAATATATATATATACACTAAATGTTTCATAGAATAACTACTATCAAAATTGTGTGTAACATGATCCAAGAATAGTGTTGTGTATATTGCAAGCTAATACAGTATTGTGTATAGTACAAGCTAATCCAAGTGTAGTGTATAATAGAACACATCAAAGAAATTAAAAATAATATATCTCATAAAATTTCAGGTTTTTACATTCTACCCCCCTTAAAATGAATTTCGCCCTTGAAATTCGTTGGGGTTATAAATGGTTTACTACTTGAAATTTTCTTTCATATAAACCCACATTTGTAAAAAGGAATACCAAAACTTATCTTTAAAAACTAAAGTATGAAACATAACGGTTACCCAAATTATCTAATCAATGGGTTTCCACATAGTAGAACATAGGTGAAAATATATATATGGAAGAGAAATCTAACCATCAAGTTCTGATGGAGAGTGGTAGAGAACATGGCTATGAAAAAGACAAAAATCACAAAGACATAAATTTGTGATGTTCTAAGGTACCATATGATTCATCAGATATAAGAGTACTAGGACAACATTTTTGTCTCTCAAGATAATTTCCCTAACGTTGAAGAATTTTTGAATTAAAAGAAATTCTTACTTGATTTTGGTACAATCTCATTGTTGTTCATGTCTTGAACAATTTCCACTTTATCTCTTAAAGAAATGAAGTTTAATTTTTTATTCGTGAAGTGTTAGTAGATCATGTGATAGAATGATGGGTCATTCCATCTATTTCAAACAAAATTTTAGCAAAAGTTATATACATAATTCCATCTATGGTGAGATTAATCATATATGGTTCCAAAATGGACTTATACTTCATCTATCATCCTGCATAATAAAATAAAACTAGTTTCTACTAACCAGGGACTTCCTGTAGGCCAGTGGTAGGAAATAAAGGCCTATCGCACTTCAGTTGTGGGTTCGATTCCCACAGCCTTGTCAGACGTGATAGGATGTCGCTCGTTCTGCAGGTTGTCCTTTTTTTCTAAAAATACAATATTATAACTTTCCATCAATAATATTGAAAAAGTTCTAGCCTTAAACAATACTTTGTGATGTCTAAATTAATCGATTCCAATCTTTAGGCTTATCTAAAATACATATGTCCAATCTCATAGTAAAGAAAATGATTACTTGAAAGGTCACATAATAAGCACGCGTATACCATCATTTATACCCCATATATCATAAGATATATCTTGTTGGTCACATTCCAAACATGTGAATACCTTAATCATGTATTCTTTTGAAACATGAATTACCATAGAACCTTAGTGAAAACATGAGTGTGGTCAAAAGTTAACTCTTTCCACATACCAAAATCCCAAAATTTATATATACTCAAACCATGATATCACTTTGTCCTTATATCAGTCATGAGCTCATGAATACTGTCAAACATTTCATTTTCTCCTTATCCCTTCATTATGTGCATATCATCTTTTTTTCCAAAAATAACTCAATCACTTTCCATGGTTACTGGTACTAGAAAATTATTGAAAACCTCAATAGATCAATACATAAATATTCCATTATTCCATGATAATATATACAACATTATTTTTGGAATCCCATTACATAAACACTTAATAATTCCACCACATCTTTGTCATATTCAACATCGCCAATAGTGATCGCATGTGACTTCCCTTTTTCCTTTGCCTTAAGTGGTTTCTCATGTCGATCATCACTAACCCTTGGATTAGGGCATTTATTAGAATAATTCCCCATTTCCTTGCACTTGAAGCATTGAAGTGTTGGTGGTGCGTTCTCTGCAGTCTTTTCTTTATTCACATCATTAGCAACCCTTTTTCCATTACTTCGACACTCAGCTGCTCGATGACCTTCTTTTCCACACTTAAAACATTTTCTAGTCCCTTTAATACAATCTCCACCATGCTTCTTTCCACACTTTGAGAATAAGGAAACATTCATCTTCTTTTCACCATTATTCTGAGATTTCTCCTTGAACTCCATCTTTCGTTTCTTGTAAAAACCATGAGATGGATAAATAACACCAACTTCAATTTCAACCTTGATAGTACAATGCACAATTTCTTCATAGCTACTGAAGTCTCTTATAGTTAATTCCCTTCGAAGATTTGGTTTTAAGCCACTGAATAATCGATCAACTTTACTTTCAGGTTGGATGATAAAGCCAGATTCATACCTTGCAAGCTTTGTAAAATTCACTTCATATACACCAACAGATTCATCATCCTTTTTATTTAGTTCAAGAAACTCCTTCTCCATCTTTGTTCTAAGAATACGAGGGAAGTACTTATTGAAAAATAAGTTCTTGAACTCGTCCCATTCCATGGACTCAATTTCATCACTTGGCCTCGTATTCTTGATAAGATTCCACCATTGATCAGCTTCACCTTCCAAACGATATACTGCTAAGATGACTTTATCATGTTCATAACATTGAAGAACTGAAAATATCTTTTCAATGGTACTGATCCATTGTTCAGCAACAAGTGTATCAGAAGACCCACTGAAAGAAGGTGGACGTTGCCTCATGAAGGACTCAATAGAATATTGTTCCCTTCTCTACACATTTGGAAGTCCAGAATGATCCATAGCTTGTGTAAGTATAGCAATACGATTTTTCACTCCATCTCCCATAACATTTGTTTGTTCAGGAGGAAAATCATTGCATTTTCCATTGCATTGATCAACACGGTTCCTTCGGGTTCCATCCATCGTCTAAAACCCAAAAAGAATAGTGTGAGAGGCAAAAATCATGCTAGGGAAAACAACATAATAAAGGGGGAGTACCTTTAATATCTAACATCTTAGGTTTAATTATAATATCATTACCGTAATTCTAGGACTATAACCTATACTTATACTTTACCTTAGGGACATCCCTAGACATACCTTAGAAATATCTCTAGGGATCTCACTAAAGTTCTCGCATCCTAGTTTCAAAAGGTTGACTAAACATTTCCTCTGATACCAACTGTAGAGACCCAAAGCCTGATGTACATGGACATTACATTACTTTTTTGGAATACTTAATACATAACAAAAACAGACACACAAGTACCGTAATAGTTAGTGTCTTTGGAAACTTGGAACGTAATCTTCTAATCATGGTGAAAGATCTTCAACATCTCCTATAAAGATCTTCCACTTTTTGTTTCCTTACCTAAAACCTTTATTTTAATCCTGGGGAAAAATAAAACATAAAAAGGGTGAGCTCAAATGCTCATTAAGGGTAATCATGGATAAAATAAAACATACCATATACATTTGAACTTAAAAAACATGACCATAATGTTTAAACATCAAAATCTTGAGCAACGACATAAAACATGGAAGTACATAAGGCATAGATCATAATGGAACATAAATCATGATAAAATAGAATGGGAATAAAACATGTAATTGTGGAATCCATTAATCACATGTAAAAATTTCCATAGTAGTCAAGGCATTGCTGCCAAGACCATCTTAGTGGACAAAGTACCTTTCTGAATCGAGTTCACTCCTTATTCCAGTCCTGTAATACTGAACCGGATTAACTTACCATTCCAGCCATATCTATCTCATGAGATATAAATCTTTACCCAATGCATTGGATGGAGATATGGGTCTCACCCATCTCATAATGAAATCATTCTTTCGTGTTCCACAAAATCATAAATCATACATCATAGCATAACCCTATAAATATAATGGGTTTCATAATCATCATCCCATCATCACATAATCCATTTAAAAGAAATGGATATCATTTCATAATAAGAAAAGTGAAACCATGTAAATCATAGATACATGATACTTGAAACATACACATATGAAATAATGTCATCTTAGATGAAAAATGGTTTTGATAAAACACTTGAAATGAATTCTTGAGGAAAATATCCTTTCTTCTTCAAAATCATTCTCTTTTCAAAAAATGTTATGAAATTTTAAAGAAAATGATTTTGTTAAAAATAGTCATGAAATATTTTGGAGGAAGCTTTATGAAAATAAGGCTTTATAAAACCGTAAAAATCCGTTCGTGCCGTATAAGTTAAAAAAAACATTCTCCTCATACTTTTGTCGGAAAAGTCAAAAAGTACCACGTATGGTAAACAAAAGAAAGATTCCTTCCATAACACAAAGTAAAAGTAAAAGAGGGGTAAACATGTCATTAAAAATACATGGAATTATATTAAACACTTTATGAAAAACATTTTATGATCATGGATGAAAAATATAACCCCAGTAAATACTTACGTATAAACAATCTCGGATAAGAATGAGATTGGAATAATTATCCCTTACCTTAGGTCCGATATACTTCGTACGTATCCAAACCTCCTGTATAATGATTTAAATAATGTCATTGACTTATTACAGAATCATATTCATTGTTATTATATCATATATGGTTCACTTATGACTTTATATTACCTGTTCTTTTGTAAATTCATGTTAAAGTAGTGTTTTGGGTAAAATCATTTCATTTGTCGTTCGTGTTTTAACTTGTAATTATTCATATGATTACTTAGATCATGATTACTTACATACAGAATGTAGAACATGATTTATATAAAATATATATTCAGAATATACATATATATAATAGATCGATAAATAGAAAGAAATACACTGTTCATGGAGATGGTAGGTCGTACGTACGCATGAACGCTGTTTTTGTTTCCTTATTGAATTGAATAGAATTAAGTAGATGACATAAATATATATATATACATAAATCCGATAGCATTATTATGTCATATATTTCATGATTACTTATTATATATACTTTATAATCATTCTTGAATGGTTAACATGGAGAGTGAATCTCATCACGTCATGGAGACGGTAGTCCGTACTTACGCACGAGCGATGATATCATTCCCAAGATCATGGAATTGTATTAAAGTGTATGTATAATTTTGAAGAATAAATATCACTTTACAATAATCATATATATTCATTACTTTCACCATTATACCCATCCAAGTAAGGTGGTGATGGAAAATATATTACACCACGGCGTGGAGACGGTATTCCGTACGTACGCACGCGCAGTGATTTCGTTTTCCATAGGATGGATAGATGGTGAAATATGGTTGTTTGATACTTATAATAACAAATCATTATATGAGTGATACTGATGTTATTACCTCATAATGAAACAACTAAAAAATAAGAAGTGGAAGAAGAAATAAAGTTGAAAGAATCGGTAACGGACATTACCTCTTCTTTGAAGCGCCTCTTTGAGACCTCCTCTTAGGACACTAAAATTGGTCTTTGAAGAAGACCAGGACCTCTAGGGTGTTTCTAGGGAAGTGGAGAAGAGAATTTTTCAGATTTTGGCCGAGCTTGAAGACTCAAAGTGGTGTGAGGAAGAGAGGGAGGAGGTGCCCTTTTATAAGGGAGGAGAGGGGCACCTTTGAAAATATAAGAAATATTAGTTTATATTAAATCCCAACCCCACTTAATAACTTCAAAAATGACTCATATCCAAATATTGGATTATATAGGGTTGTAATATTATCAACCAATAAAATTTAGACATGTTAGGAATTTATTTTAAACATTATCAACTTGATTTATCCTTATTTATCAATTTAATTTTATTTGTGGTAATAATATTCTAAATTTTAAATTATTAAAAATAATTACATATGTGCTGTGAATTTTCAATAATTTGACACTTTATGACATTTTAGACCATATAAATTTAAATTTATAATTTTTAAATATTTTTTGTGATTTTTAAACAATTTTATAATATGTTATTTTTATAAAATAACAATATTGGTAATTTTGACATTATTCGTTTATTTGAATTTAAATAGACAATATACATAAGATATGTTCAAACTAAAAGATTTAATAGATTAATAACATGTCATATTTATCTATAAAATTATTGGATCACATTAAATAGTTAATATAATATTTATTTTAATATTTTTAAAACCATTTATTTGATAGTTGTCTTAATAAAATAATTCCAACATCACTATTTTGTCACCTTTAATGATAATTATTTAATACCTAAAAATTCTAAGTAAATTCATATGATGTAGATAATTTTATTATATTTTTGGAGACTATTTATTTCGGAAGTTTCATGAAGTTTATCACTAACCTAAAATTATTATACTTATAAGATTTAAGAAAGTGACATGCTGTCACTTTCTTTGGTTTTAATAATAATTAAATTATTTTCATGGAAAAAAGTTTATTAAATGAATCTAATAAGACCCTTAGGTGATATGGGTCGAATTTTAGTCATCCAATAGGATTTTTTTAGGTGTTGGGGTAATTTTATAATCTTATATTTACCCTTAATTACCCGATTTACCTTTAATTATGGTAAATAAAATTTACCGTAGTTACTATTCATAATGCCCAAAAATAAAAAGTAGCCTATTAACATAATTTGAACCCACTGATTCCAAATATGGAATCCATTTTTCAAAATTCAAAATGCATAAGTTGTAGTAATTAATTTAAAATTAATCTCGTTGTTAAGAAAACGGGTTTTAGATGTTAAGACATTACCAAAGATTGAAATGTTTTTACCTATGAATTCAATGTGAAATTAATGCTAATGACATAAATTATATTAAATGGTAAAAATATATTATATTTATACTTTAAAACAATTCAATATTATAATTTAACCATATAAATTATCTCAATGAAAAAAAAAATTAATTAAAAATTAGCGTATTTTTACTATTGATCAAAATATGAAAGTTATCAGAAAAATATCAAAAATTTATCCAAAGTAAATTTTTATATCCAGATTCAAAGGAAGAATTTTATTTTGTCAAATTGAACTTATAAACATGTCAAAAACTATATTTAATGTGGGTGCACCATCAAAAGTCGGCAAAAGTGCATTTTTTGAAAAATACTTATTTTACCCGAAAAAATGATTTTGTTCTCTTACCATGTTCTAGAAAATGTGATAGATGAATAATAATGTTATAAAATTTAAAATTTAGTTAATAATATTCATAACGGATAGTTCGTGATAATATTATAACCATATATCGTTGTTTAGTGAAACCTGGTATTGCGTACAACACACACTATCGAGGAAGGTCGGGATTGCGTATAATGCAAGCCAAATCAGGGTTGCATGTAGTGCAAGACTCCTGTGTTGTTTCGTACAACAAAATCCAACCATATTTCATTTATACATTGAATATATATATATATACACTCAATGTTTCGTAGAATAACTACTATCAAAATTGTGTGTAACATGATTCAAGAATAGTGTTGCGTATACTGCAAGCTAATACAGTGTTGCGTATAGTACAAGCTAATTCTGGTGTAGTGTATAATAGAACACATCAAAGAAATTAAAAATAATATATCTCATAAAATCTTGGGTTGTTACAATCAGAACCATGTATATGATGTTGAAATGTTAACAAATATGAAATTTATCCACAACCCCTTTACCAGGGTTATGTGTACATATTCCATTCATTATATTGGTGTTGATAGCTTCATGAATATTCCAAATAGGTGTATAATTACCCATATAGAATCACTATATTAGGGGATAGAATTTTTGATGATTTCTATATATGAATAAGATTTTCTATAGGTATTATTCTACTACAAACTATGAACATGTGTTTCACACATGCCTTTTCCTCAATAACTATCAAGATTCGACTTTATTTAATTATGATAATTCAAAATTATATTATTTTCATGAAATTTCCTAATTAAAATGTGGGATTCACAAATACCACTATATTGTTTTCCCCTTTTAAATGGATATCATTTATATATGTCCTTTACCTCTATAAAATATTAATCCTTTATGAAACTCTTCTATTCTCCATAGTAAATTCAGATGAACAAAAAGGTTTAGCAATAATGAAATGTTGTTGTAACGAATATCCCTTCAAATATTTTTTAGGCAATTTGTATGTTTCTTTCTTATATAAACCACTATATTATTATATAACAGAACTATTTAATCTAAGTGTCTCATCATCATGTAAGTTATGATTCTACCACGACCACTTCATCTACGTCTATAACAATATATAGGTCATCCGCAATTGTGAACCCTTATACTTATGGTTATCATACTACTATATCCATATCAAGGATACTTTCATGTATGTAACAAATCATTTCCAAACCATGATATCTATTGATGGAAATATCTCATAATTAATGGGAATAAATTATATAGATTAAACTTTACCAGATGATTATATAATATATTATAGTTGTCCTCACAATAAAATCTATATCACACAAGATTCAATTTTAGTCAAAATTTTCATTTAATGATACAATAGAGAAATGGACACAGTTTTATTCAACAGTGTAGTTATAAAAATTATAAATTTTAATTTAAAAAAAAATTATTTTACTTTTAAAATAATCATACAAAAACTAAACTATGATAAAATTTTAGGATATCCCTAAAATGATTTAATTTTCAATGAATAGTGGAAAATACTTATTTTAAAATACTATAATTTATTATAAATAAATAATTTAATTTTAATATCCCATTAAATTTTGGGTTTTTGAATGTAACATATGATCTATTTTACTCAAAAAAAATATAATATCAGTAAAAAAATTAATTTTTTTATTTAAATTATGTTTTTATCGTTAAAAACGCATTTTTGGTTAAAAAAATTTCATTGGGATTTTGGATTTTTTATTATAATTAATTTATTACTCTTATTGAAAATTAATCATGAAAAATTTATACCATATTCTAACTGAGGAGGATCAAATTTTGTATATAGGCCCCCTTTTTTTAATACATTACAAATAGTTATGGTGGTAAAATGTTTCACAATAATAAAAGGTTAATTATAAAACTAAGGTTAATAATAATGTGATAAGTCATTAATTATCTTCCCAAACATTAAAATGAGTTCATTGGATGTGATTAATTCATCTATATCCATCTAATATTAGATTATATAGAATTTGGGTGCCTTTTGACTAGTGGTGAAATTTACATTATTTTAAGTAAATAAAATTTGAAAATGGCCCTCTCCTAGTTTTAATTTATTTTATTTATTAATATAAGGATTATAATATGTTATAAAGGAATATAAAATACTATTTTTAACATAATTATTTTATTTTTATCATGGTAATTTATTTCTTATTTTTCATGACAGTATAATTAGTTAAAATTCTTATGAAACACTGAGATGATATCTATTAAATTAATTGAAAAATATGATAAGTAATAGTAAAAATACTAAAAAATATTTTTGGATAATATATATTTAGCTGATAATTTTATAGAAATATATTTCATATTATAGATGTGTTAATATTCTATATTCAAAACACATATTTTTCTTGACATCTTTAACGTCAAATAAAATGAACAGTGTCAAAAATGAAATTCTTTATATTTTATAAAAAAATATATTTTATGAAATAATTTAAAAATCATAAAAATATTTAAAGAGAATAATTAGGATCATAAATGGTCTAAATGTCATTACATGTCAATTTATTATCAAAATTATTACACTATATGTAAATTTATAACAAATTAATATTGAAAGAGTCATTATTATGGTAATGTTAAACACTAGTACAAAAATAATTTCTCATGTCATCATTATCATGCTGGTTATTCATTAATGATTTCAAAATGACATTTAATTAGATTTATCATGTCACTTATTATATAATCGACCTAATAAAGATATTTATGTTCTATTTCATATAGTTTATTATTTAAGTAATGTGAAAAATCTGAGTATGTTTATTTATCATGTTAGTTATTATAAAACAAGTGTGATAAAGCATATTTCTCTCACATTATCATGTTAGTTAGATAAAAAAATATTTGATAAAGCATTTTTTATTATTTTTTCACTTTAGTTTTATGATAATTTATATGAAAACCCTGATTTTTCACATCAGTTATTATGTAACTAACATTATATGTTATTTAATATTAAATGAAAATTTTATTTGTATCACTCTGATGTTATTTTCTCTCATGAAAAAGTCTCATTTCTTTATTATATATGACCTAACCCTCATTTCATCAATCTGATATACTCAAATCTCAGTTTTCAATCTTTATAGATCCTTAGGTTTCGTCAGCCTCATTATTAGGCATTCGATTTTTACCACTCTCAGATAAGACTCCCAAATCGATCATCTATTTTGGTGGTTCAATGGAACAGATTCCATAACATTATTTTTTATTCATTGTACTCAAATATTTCTTTACCACCTTCTTGAACCCTATGATTTCATCTGTCTCATCATTTAACATTTGAATATTGATATTTTCATCACAAATCATACATTAATATCTTCATATACTTTAGTTAGGCACTGATTTAAGTGAAAAAGATTGTGGATTGGATTCTTTCTTAATGTTATTGTGTTTCTTTTAAATAGAATGCCATTTAAACATAATTCTTTCATATATTATTATAATAAACCCCATCTAAAATTTCCACAATGACTCTCAAAATATTTATTATTTGGATGATGTTTCTAATTCATTCATTGTTTATGTATACACTGGTATATATGTGGGTAAATTACAATTAGTTTTATAAACATATTTGTGACTTAGTAACCTTAAATTTTATTATATAAATTCATTCAATTTGCATAAAATTAAATATAAAATATCATGTATCTAGTTTATACTCATATCAACACTTTTCTTTTAATGTTAGCATATTATTACCTCAAAAAAGAATACATTAAATACGGAGTCTACATATTATTTGTTTATATAAAATTAAAGTTAAAATATTTCAAGAATACACAATAGGATCATTCAATTTTTTCTTTGCATATCTTGTTATATTCCAATAGATATATTTTCATGGAATTACACATTCATCACATGTTATTCACACTAAAATCATCTTTCTACCCAAAAATTTGATTCTTATTGTATCAAATAAGGTAGACTTTAATAATTAAAATTTAGGTTATTAGTGTGTTACATTCAAATAAAACATATTGTCAAAAATTAAAAAATACATAATATGATTCACACAATTTTAATAATACACTAGGCATAAATGAAATATAATAATAATTATTTATATATATGTAAAACATTACAAATTCATCATTGGATTTTTTAACTTTGTTATATGGTTATATTATAGTATGAATTAATTTTTCAACTAATAGTTATTGGATATTTTATACATGAAAAGTTTCATTAAAATTCTGATGATAAAGATTCTAAAAAATGGAAATTGTTCACTTTATTTGGATTATGTTAAAAAATATTTTATTTCATGTTTCATCTAATTTAATTCAAACTAAAATAAAAAAATGATATAATGGTATAACTATATTTTCTTTTGTAAATTAATTCAATGAATATCTTTTTATTATTAACCATTTAAATTTAAACTTATATTCCCTTGTTTTCTATAATTTATATTTATACTTTTCAAATAAACGTATATTTTTTTTATATTTCATAATTTTTTAACTTTTAAATTATGGAATCTTTGATATAAATTTAAATCTTTTTTATCTGGAAATGATATATTTTTATCATATTTTTTATAGATAATAATGATTCAATTTTGGATAATAGTAATTTTAATATGTGATGAACATTAAGAAGGTTTTTATTTTATTTTTTGAATTTTCTAAATGAAATGTTCCAAAAAAACATGTTTTCCTATCCATTCAAAAAATGTAAAAAATGAAGAATTTGGAATACAAAGATATAAATGAATATTTATTTTTTCCATGGTTTTAATCCATATTATATCCCTTGTATTTGGCATAGTTAAACTTTGCAAAATATGAAATCTCATTATGATGATTCTTTGGAATATGATAAGTCTGATCAAATTGAAGAAATGATTCATGGTATTTATGTGGATGAAATTGGGAATGATCCAAAAATTGAGTGTCTATATAGAGATTCTAAAAATACATTGTATCATGGTTTTATTAAATTTATTTTTTTATCATGGGTGAAAAAATTGATTAACTTGAATATAAAACATTGATGGTGGGACCAAATTTTTATTGATTTTATATAATTGTGGAAATATATTCTTCTAAATGACAATAATCTTACAGATTCAAATTATAATGTTAATAAAATACTATGCCTATTGGGATTAGGGTAAAAAAGTACATTCATTCCTAAATGACTTTGTGCTATATAATAAGGAATTAAAATTCTTTTCATGGTGTCATAAATGTGGGATGTCATGGTATAAGTTGAAAGAAACATCATAGGCTGATTTAGTAGTCACTGAAACTCCTAACCAGTAATTTCGGTATCTTCTTATAATTCCTCATTTGGAACTATTATTTGAAAATTCACATTATGAAAAATGGTTAAGAAGACAGTAATATGAGTGGATATGTGATGAAAAATTAGAGCATATGGCTTATTGTCTACATTAGAATAAAATTTATCACTAGTTTCCTATATTCCAAAAATGAAGCTAGAAATCTCAGACTTGGACTGTCTATATATGGAATGAATCCCAATTAAAGCATTAGTAGTACACATAGTTCCTGGAATATTTTATTTTTAATTTAAGTCATATCTATATAATTTTTTATGAAGAAGAAATATTTCATGTTGAGTTTAATGATCTCTAGACTAAAACATCCTATAAATGATATTGATGTTTTCTTGTCACCATTAATAAATTATTAGAAACTATTATTTGATAAATGTATAATGGTGTAGGATTCATATAAAAATAAATATTTTTAAATTTATTTAATAATTATGTTCACTATAAATGTTTCCCAAAATATGGGAATTGTTTGTATACAATGTTAAGGTGTATAAATTTTTCCAATTTTTGAACAACAGACTTCATATTATCAACTACAGCATGGGAGAAAATCTATTTTCATGGGTCATCGAAAGTTTTTTTCTATAGATCAAACTTATAGAAGATTAAAAATTTATTTCAATGGAATAAATGAATTTAATATTTCTCTAAAACCCTAATCTGATGATCATTATTTTGAGAGTGTGAAAAAAATTGATGTAACATTCAGAAAGACACACAAATCGGTTAATGATAAAAATATTTAGAAGAAATGGAAAATATTTTTAAAGATACCAAATTGGAGATATAATGTGTTCAAACATTACATTTATGTCCTGAAAATAGATAATAATATATGTAGCATCTTGACATGCGAATTTTTAGATATTAAAGGAATTAATAAACATGGGTTGAATGAATGATTGAATATTCTCTCAAGGAGAATATTTTTGGAGTTGCCTCCCACTCCTAATGGAAGGAGAACATTCTGTCCCTCAGCTTTTCTTACATTATCCAAGAGGTGAAAAATTATGTTTTTAAAATTTCATCATGTTATCAAAGATTTATATGGTTATTCTTCAAACGTAAAATTTTTTGTGTCTTTAATTGATTTGAATTTAAATAGTATAAAATCTTATGATTTTCATATAATGAAGCAACATCTCCAACCAATTGTATTATGTGTAATATTTCCCACATAACTTATAATGACTACCATAAAAGTGTTTTATATATTCAATTAAATTTTTAATAAGGTGAATAATTCAAATTCTTTGAAAACATTTGATAATGAAGTGGTTTCTATACTTTTTAATTTCTAAATGTATTTTCTTCCATCTTTTTTTATATCATTTTTCATTTAATTATTCAATTGGTTTGAAAAATAATGCTTTTTGGACTTGTACATATTAGTTTCATGTATCCTTATGAATGGTATATCATGATAAATAAGGGGTATGTTAGGAAACCATATCATCAAAAATCACCCATTGTTGAAATGTAAATTTATTAGGAGGTTTTTAAGTTTTTTACAAGATACTTGTCTGTAGTGAATCACATCGGTTTGCCAACATATTTACAAGAATGAGTTAATTATGGGGGATAGAGGATACATGGATTGAAAGTAAAATCATTGATTTATGAACATAAAATCAAGGAGTATTTATACATCTTGAATAACATGGATGTTTCTCATCCATATATAGCAACTCGTATTAATGTATTTAAAAAATGTTATCCAAAGAAGAAAGATATATGGATTTTGAATGATCAAAAAAATTGATATGATTTAATGATATCACCATTATTAGATCATATACATCAAAAACATTGAGATGGTTAGTGGGAGGTCCATTTTTAAAATTGTTACCATTGTCCAAGTATGATGTTAGTTTCTCTATATTTCATATGAATGATTATAAAAAAAGTATGGTTCATAAAAGTAGTGTGTTGGTGTTTGTTGAAGAAACTCATTTTTTGAGTGCCAAAGATAGAACCCTAATATCAAAATGAACAATATATTATGGATTCATTGAATAAATATGGGAGGTTTATTACATAAAATTTCAAATTCCAATGTTTTGAAAAAAATGGTTTATCAGTAACAATAGTGTCACACATGATAAATTTGGAATGCACTAGTTATTCTAAATAAATTGGAATACACAGCTGATCCATTTATCATAGAAACCCATGAAAAAAATAATATGTTCTTTATTAATCCAAAATGTAGTAGTCAATTGTTTTACAAGGAAACAATAGTATTTTGGTGATGATAAACTTGATGGATATGCTGATATATTTGAGATCCCTACTTTCATGGAAGGATTAAAAAAATATCAATGAGATCATTGATGACATGGTTTGTTCTATATGGAACAATAATGATTAAATAATAGGGGGAAATTATTTAGTATATTCTTATTATTACAAGTAACATATTTTTGGTTCTCTTTTACTTTTTAATATTTCATAAATTGTTTGATATTTTAATTTTAATTTCATTATTAAAACATGTATTATAACTAATAAGTTAAATTTTTTGTTTATATTAGTTTAGATTTTTTTATTTTATCATTTTTATCCTTACATGAATTATATTTTAATTTATTTTATTTAAAACCATTTTTTATAATTTAATATGTTTAATAAAATAAATATTATATATGAGTACACTATAAATAAATTCTTCTTAATGTAAAAATGATTTATAATGATGAAGACTTTTCACTATTCACACAGAATTTCTAGATTAGTATCAATAATTTATTTCATTTCATCTTAAATTAATATTTATATCATTTTTTTAACTATAAAAAATATAAATAAATATATATTGAGTTTAGTTCCCTTTACTTTCTTTAAATAATTATTCATTTTTTATTTACATTTTTATATAATAGTTATATTTGTATTTCTTTGTACTAATTGTTGTTGATTTTATTTCTTGAACATTGACAGATCAATCATCTAAAAAACCACATAATTTAATAGATTATTATACTCATTCCTCTCGGGGGAATATACACATAATCCTATTGATCAACTTCCATATCCTTCTTTATATGAGACATCTACTTTTATAAGGGGAAAATAGTTTAAGGGTTGGTAAATGTAGAACCACGCATTTCCAAAAATTATAATTTTACCTTTTTTAGAACTAAAGGATAGTAGTATACTTTGAGGATACTTATATTTCAATAAGTCTAATTTAAAAAATTATGACTTTTTAGTAGTTTAGGGTAAAAGAAAAGTGAGTATTTTGTTTGATGACTGGTGAAGCTTTGACAAAGTTACATTATTGAACTTGTGAGAGAACATTTTGGTGACATCATTTTTTAATATTTTACTTATGTTGAGATATTTATAGTAATAAATTTTTCCACCTTCTTATTAGATGACTTATGATATACATTATAAAATAGGAGTCAAGAGGAAATATTTATTATTGGTTGGTAAGAGATAAAGAGATTTGAAATTATCTTTAACATAATAATTAATTTTTTGGGATAGAGAAAATCATAATCCATGTGATATATATCAATTTATATATTTAGAAACATTGATTATTTTTTTGGAAGTAGATGAAGAGAATATTTTTTTGTAAGTGTAATGTTACCTTATTGATGTTTTATTTTATTAATTATGATGTTAATTTTTATATATTATTTATTATTAACTGAGATCAGTCAAGGAAATATCTCTTCATAAGATCTAATATAGAAACTTATACCATCATATGTTATCTTGGGAGGGTATAAGTTATTTGAAGAAAAATGGTAGCATTAAAACCTAACAATCAGAAATTTGAGTCTGTAGGGTCTGTAGAGGTTTCCCCTCCTTCCCACCATTAGACATGAAAAATAGAAGATGAATCAGATGATCCAAATATAGTAAGATATTACAGAATAGTAGAGGGTTGTAGTTAGGAGGATAGTGATATTTTTACTTTTTTATATATTTATGTTAAATAAAATCTTTAAAAATTTTGATTCATTACATATGATTTCAGATATATCATATAGGATTATCTTGAGGAGGAGAGCACAAATGGGGTTCTTATTGCTGAGGGTAGAAAGGATATTTTAGCTACAACATTGGGGAAGCTAAAATAATTAGGTCTTGTATGAGGATACTTGGTAGGTATCGGTAAAAAAAAATTCCATGTTTGGAAGATTCGCCAATGGGGGATGTTTTTTTTAAATAGAATCTTTGGAACCCGATGTTTGGGATATTTGTGTTTTGATGGAGGAAAGAATTAGAACTTTATTATAGTTGATGTTTGTTGACATAAAAACATAGTTTCAGACTACCGATCATACTCCTCCATATCCTCTAGTAGATACCACTCATCCAACTCATCCAACTCATTCATATCTTCATATAGACCTCACTCATTCACATCCCACCCCTACACCTCTCCCCCATAGCTTCCCAGTGAATAATAGTTATATATTGATGATCTGTAACATATGATTTCATATAGGATGATAATTTATATTATTGATACCGTTAATCATAAATAGATATATATATATATATATATATATATAACATCATAGGGTCACTTTACATGATTTTATAGATATATTAGAAAAAATACAAGGTCCTTTAGATTAGGTGAGTACTGTTTGACAAAGTATCATTCATTTTTTAGTTTTTCCATATATAATTCCTCGAAATATTACCATTAAGGTGTGTTTATATTTTATATATTATTTATTTTTTATATTAAACTTGTTTTATCATTTTAATGAGTATATATTTATATAATTTTATATAGTAATACTTAATAGGAAAAGAATTATTGTATAAAAAAATTACAATATTTTATGACTATATATACAAATTTTACCAGTCTTAATATATTTTGAACACATTAAAATTTATTAATGGATATGTATTAGTTTCCAATTAAAGTTGTTTTTGTGGGAATGAAATAACTGTGGAGATTCTGAAAAGTGATATCATGGATATTTTAGCTTTATATTAGTTGCACATCAATATGATGCAAAAAAATCAGATGTAAGTCAATTAAAAAATTTTATATTTGATTAATTTATTGAAAATATATAATTATGTTTATTCTATATTAGGTATCATTATAAAAGTTTTACAAAGAAAAAAAATCAAATGTATAGGGATTTATAGACCCATATATTATTTCACATATAGTTAGGAAAATGAATTATGTGAAATGGAAATTTTATATTACTAAAATATTTTAAAATAATTCAATTATTTTGTGAAGGATGTTCCTATATATTCAGAATTATGAAAAATATTTCATATAATTTATAATATATATATTAACATAATAAAATATCACATAATTTTTTCTTATATATATTAGTGCCCATTTGTTGTTGGGTGTTCTTTTTCAAGATAGGAAACAATTTATTAGTTATCCTATATCTATGGTGATGTGAGAGAAAATTTTATGAATGTACATAACATGTATGTTTGAGTATTTTAAATTTTTTTTATATAATAATGACTAATATTTATTTTCATTCATATTACTTTTCAAACATCAATAAAATTTATTATTGGGGATGACATAAAATATGGGTGTCAAGATCATATCTTTATAAGATAAGGTGAATTTTCATTTAAAACTTATAAAATTTGGTTATATTACTTGAAAATTTTATTTTGAATTAAAATTTATTTGGAACATCATTTCCATCATAATGAAGCAGTAAAATAATATGGATATTATGTTTTAATATTTTTGTATAAAATAATTTCAACTGTGATAGTTATGATGTTTAATAAGGATATATTTCATTACAAATATTTCTTTAATACTTCATTTTTATTGAAAAATACAAGATACATGCTTTATTATGTGTAGCTTTTTAATGACCCATGACCATATAGTTCACAGGTGTTGAGAAATTTAAAAATTCAATGGTAAATTCATTTTATAGGTTTGATTTAATTTTAGTTTATTATTTATATATATTGTAAATTTGAATGATCAATTGTAAGTGTGTTTTCTAGGATGTTTTTGTTTTTTCCTACTTCATTTTCTATTGGTATTTTTATTTTATTTTTGTGAACATGTTTAATCAATTTAAAATTTTAAAAAAATATTTTTTTTACTTAGGTTATAGGATAACCGACATGAAAAATAGAATACAACACATTTTTCATGTCAGTTATCCGATAACCATTGTGAAAAACAGACAGTAATATGTTTTCAACATCGGTTATTAGATAAACGACATGAAAACCACCAACATAGATTTATTTAAACTATCGGTTTTAATTAATAGACATTAAAATGTAATTTTCAATTTTACCTTATAATCTATGTTAAAAAGTAAAAAACAAAAAAAATTGTTTATGAGTTAGTGGAAATAGTATAAAGAAGGGGTTAAACCAAAATATAATGTTTATAATTGTAGAGACCCAAATCTTGACGTTCATAGACATTACATTACATTTGCGTAATACTTAATACATGACAAAAACAGACACCCAAAGATCGTATTAGTTTAGTATCTTTGGAAAGTCGGAACATAATCTTCTAATCATGGTGAAAGATCTTCAACATCTCCCATAAATATCTTCCCGTTTTGTTTTCTTACCTAAAACCTTTATTTATATCCTGGGGAATATAAAACATAAAAAGGGTGAGGTCAAATTCTCTGTAAGGGTAAACATCGAGAACATAAAAACAATCCATAAACATTTGAAGGTAAAAACATGAACATACGCAATGACAAAAATGATGGCAGTACATAAGGCATAGATCATAAAAGAACATTAATCTTGATAAAATATCATGGGAATAAAACATGTAATTGTGGAAATCCATTAATCACAGGATATGATTTCCATAGTAGCCACCGTATTATATCCAAGACCATCTTAGTGGAAAAATTCCCTTACTAAATCAAGTTCACTCCTCATTCCAGTCTTGTATCACTGAACAGGATTAACTTGTCATTCCATCCATGTCTATCTCATGAGATATATATCTTTACCCAATTAATTGTAGGGATATATAGGTCCCACCCATCTCATAATGAAATCATTATTTCATGTTCCACAAAATAAACATACATCATTCATAATAACCCAAATAATAAAATGGGTTTCATAAACATCATCCCATCATAACATAATCTATATAAAAGAAATGGGTATCATTTCATCATAAGAAAAATCAAACCATGTAAATAATAGAGACATTATACTTGAAACATAAACATAATAAATAATGTCATCTTATATGGTAAATAGTTTTGATAAAACACTTGAAATGAATTCTTAAGGAAAATATCCTTACTTCTTCAAAATCATTTTTTTTTCTCAAAATTCCATGAAATTTTAAAAGAAAATGATTTTGTTGAAAATAATCATGAAATTTTATAGAGGAAGCTTCATTTATGTAACAGCCCGAGATTTTATGAAAAATATTCTTTTTAATTTTATTAATGTCTTGTGTTGTACGCTACACCAAAATGAGCTTGCACAACACGCATCTTTGACTTGCCTTGTATTACACACAATCGCAACCTTCCTCGATAGCGTGTGTAGTACGCAATACTGAGTTTTCACGAAACAACGATATTCTGTTAAAATAATATTAAAACTAGCCGTTATGAATAGTAATAACCACTTTTTAAATTTTAGAAATTTTATATCTCAAAATGGACTTCATTTTTGGATTCGGAGTATCGAATTTAGCCTAAGGTGAAATTTTGGTACATTTCGGATAACTTTCATATTCTGATGAATAGTGAAAATTACTAAATTATAATTAAAAAACAACTTTTTTAATCGAAATAATTAATAGTGATAAATTATTAATTGGAGTAGTTTTAAAGTATATTTAGAATATATTTTTACAATTTAATACAATTTTGGTCATTGGATGTAATTGCACATTTAAACCAGACATAAACAAGTGACATCTTTTGATAGATATTGTTTCTTAAAAACACGCTATTTGTTTTAACAGCGGGATTTAATTATAAAATTAATTAATGCAACTTCTATGTTATGAATTTGGTAAAATATACTTCATTTTTGAATTCGGAATATGAAATATAGATTAGGATGAAATTTTGGCATTTTTCTGAAAACCTTCATTTTTTGATGAATAGTGAAACTACTAAGTGGTAGTTAAAAAAACTGAATTTTTCATAAAACTTAATTTTACCGCTTCTGTGAATGGAATTTCAAAAATCCGAGAGACACGGTTGATGTCAGTAAGTAAAATGTGGTTCAATGAGATGAAAATAATTTTTGGTGAATAGTAACTTTTTACTTTTTTTTACCGCGGTTAATAGTAAATAGGGTAACTAAGGGTAAATATGATATTATTATTACCCTAACACATGTCCTAATTCTATTGGATAAGTGTAATTCGACCAAAAACAACCTTATGAATAAAATATGACCATTTAGGCCCACTTGGATTAGATTAGGACATTTATTATTAATTTATTTAAAGAAGGGTTAAAATAGTTAAAATCAAAGTTTAATAAGTAAATCATTTTTAATATGGGGTTATACATAATATAAATTCAACTATAAATATTCATTAGAAAGATAAAACTATTTTCTACATGATGGTATTTTATTTGTAATTTTTAGACATTAAATAATTAGTTTATTTATGACACAATGATGATGCAGTAATTATCTTATTAATTAAATATTGACATAATTGGTGTTATAAACACCAAAATAAATGTCATTTGAGACTTTTTATGAATTACACTAATTTTCTAGGTTACTATAATATATTAGTGTTGATTTAATCAACTTGGTTCGAACATATAATTCTGTTATGACTTTCACAAAAATCATATATCAAATAGTGTCAAAATTGACACAAAATAGTTTTTAAATCAAATATTATATTATTAATTGTTATTTTATTCCTAAAAATCTAAGGATCGGCCAAATGACTTAGATAAGGATATATATATTAATAATAAACAATTTGGGGTTCGTTTGGCATGTTATAGTAAGTTTATTAACCATATAGTGAAAGAAAACAAAAACACATGGTAAAAGTTAAATTATTTAACTTAGAGTTAAATCTAATTGATAAGGTTAAAATAATAACCTAAACTTGTCTAAATCCTATTGTTTGATAGGATTTCGACCCATTCCCACTTTAGCTTCGAAATAAGACCCTTTGGAACCATTATAAACCGATTTTTACTTTAATATAAAATAATATTTTGAGATATTCCTAAGGTGCCCCTCTCCTCCCTTATAAAAGGGCACCTCCTTCCCCTCCTCCTCACACCAATTTGAGCACTCAAGCTCGGCCAACCCCTGCCAAAATCTCTTCTCCACTTCCCTAGCAACATCCTAGAGGTTCTGGTCTTTCTCAAAGACCAATTTTAGTTCCCTAAGAGGAGGTCTCCAAAAGGCGCTTCAAAGAAGAGGTAATTACCGTTACCAATTCTTTCATATTTATTTCTTCTTCCACTTATTCTTCTTAGGTTGTTTCATTATGAAGTAATAACATCAGTATCACTCATATACTGATATGTTATTATAAGTATGAAACAACCCTATTTCACCATCTATCTATCCTACGGAAAAAGAAATCACCGCGCGTGCGTACGTACGGAATACCGTCTCCACGCCGTGGTGTAATCTATTTTCCACCACCACCTTACATGGATGGGTATAATGGTGTAAATAATAACTATACATAGTTATTAAAACATCATATTGATTCTGATATATTGTATAATCCACTCCAATTCAATTAAATATTTATGGAAATGATATCATCGCTCCTGCGTACGTACGGACTAACGTCTCCACGACGCGATGAGATTCATTCTCCATGTTAACCATTTAAGAATGATTATAAAGTATATATAAGAAATAATAATGAAATATATGAAATTATAAAGCTACTGGATTTATGTATATATATATATGTATGTCATCTACTTACTTCCATTCAAGACCATAGGGAAAGGAAAACAGCGTTCATGCGTACGTACGGACTACCGTCTCCATGAACGGTGTTTTTCATTTCATTTATCTATCTATTATATATATATATATACTGAATATATATGATATATAAATCATATTTTATATTCTGGAAGTAAGTAAATCATGATATAAGTAATAATAATGTCAAGAACAACAAGTCAAAACACCTACGATAAAAGATACGATTTTACCCAAAACGCTTCTTTAACATGGAATTTACAAAAGAACGGGTAATATAATGTCATAAGTAAACCATATATGATATCATAACAATTAATATGATTCTGTAATAAGTCAATAACATGATTTAAATCATTATACAGGAGGTTCGGACACTTACAAAGCAAGTCAGACCTAAGGTAAGGGAAATATCACAATCTCATTTTTATCCGAGATTGTTTATTCGTAAGTATTTACTGGGGTGTATTTTATCATCCACATACATGTTTCATCAATATGTAATATTATTTCCATCCACCTACAATTGTTTAAATCCATTTTTACCCTTCGGTGAGTTTTTAGTAATATCTATGAAAGGAATCTTTTGTCATACGAGGTACTTTTTGACTTTTCCGACAAAAGTACGAAGAATGTTTTTTTTTAACTTATACGGCATGAATGGATTTTTAAAACATTATTTCCAAGAAACTTCCTTTACAAGTTTTCAAGTTTATTTTTAATCAACTTCTTTTATTTTAAAGTTGTATGACATGTTATGAAAGGAAAAAATGTTTTTGAAGAAGAAAGGATATTTTCCTCAAGAATGAAGTTCAAGTATTTTATCAAAATTATTTTCCATCTAAGATAATAAAAGGGTTCTGTTTTTATCCCTATTATTACATGGATTTGATTATGTTGTGATGTAAATATTTTTATGAATTCCTTTATCTTATATGAATTGTTTTATGATGTCATGTTGTTTAAGAATCCCATTTTTATTACATGGGTTATGCAATGATGTATGATTTATGATTTTGTGGCACACATAAGAATGGTATCATTATGAGATGGGTGGGACCTATATCTCCCTCCAATGCATTGGGTAAAGATTTTATATCTCATGAGATAGACAGGGCTGGAACGGTAGGTTATACCGGTTCAGTGAAACAGGACTGAAACGAGGTTTACTCGATTCAGAAAGGGACTTTGTCCACTAAGATAGTCTTGGCAATTAGTCTTGACTAACAAGAAATGATTCTCTATGATTATGTGTGTATTCCACAAAGTTTCATGTTTTAAGTTATGATTATTGGGATTACTTTTCACTGCCATGATTTATCCCATGATTATGAAATTATGCTCTCTTTTGCAGGTTATGATTTCCAAAATGTTATGTTCTTATGAATATGATGTGATTGATATTTATTTTGTTTACCCTTACTGAGAATTTGAGCTCACCCTTTTATGTTTTCTTTTCCCCAGGATATAAAGAAAGGTTTTAGGTAAAAAAAAGGAAGATCTTTATGGGAGATTTTGAAGATCTTTCACCACGATTAGAAGATTATAGTCCGAGTTTCCAAAGACACTAAACTATTACGGTCCTTGTGTGTGTGTTTTTGTAATGTACTAAGTATTCCACAAATGTAATGTAAAGTCAATGTATGTTAAGATACGGGTCTCTACAGTTGGTATCAGAGGAAAGGTTTAGTCAACCTTTGGAAACTAGGATGCGAAAACGTTAGTGAGATCCCTAGAGATATTTCTAAGGTATGTCTAGGGATGTCCCTAAGGTTAAGTATACGTATAGGTTATAGTACTAGAATTACGCTAACGATCATAGAATTAAACCTAAGATGTTAGATATTGAAGGTACTCCCCCTTTATTATGTTGTTTTCCCTAGCATGATTTTTTCCTCTCACACTATTCTTTTTGGGTTTTAGAAAATGGCTGGAAACAAGATGATTCATGATAATGGAGAATATGATGGACAATGGAATGATATTCTTCATAGTGAAATGGGATTTGGAAGTCCAAACATCATTATTATGCCGAATCAGCAATCTCATAATATGATCAATAAAGTAAAATTTGGTAAGTTTCCTGACTCGGCTAATAAGAGAAAGATGGAGTATCATGATGATCATAGAGGAAAAAAAGTTCAATTTCCCCTATGTAAATCATGTGGGAAGAGGCATCGAGGAGAATGTTTCAAAGGAACTAGAAGATGCTTTGGGTGTGGAAAAGGAGGACACAAAGCAAGTAAGTGCAAAGGAAAAGGTTCAGTTAACACCATGGATGAGGATAATGGTATTGCTACGACATCAACAATGGTTAAATGTTTTAAATGTGGAATGTACGGGCATTATGCAAACCAATGCCCTAAGGAAAAGTCTCATGAAGAGAATCAGTATGGTCGTATGGGTAGTATTTATGTTGATGATGATGAAGAGACTACAAATGATATGTGAGATGAAAGAATTGTTGAAGCTCGGTCAATGGTTTATGAAGGTAGTGGAATGATTACATGTTTATCAAGTGTAATGTTGTATAAAGAATCTCATGGTACTATTAAATAAAGAGACATCTAAGTATTGATACATTGTTGTCCTTCCTTGAGTTTTGAAAGTGTATGATTAATGGTACAAGTATCCATGAAAGGTTATTCAGATATTTTTGGAATGTAGATGATATGCGCATAATGAAGGGAAAATGAGAAAATGAAAAGTTTAACAGTATTCATGAGCTCATGATTGATATAAGGACTAAGTGATATCATGGTTTGAGTATATAGAATTTTGAGGATTTTGGTATGTGGAAAGTGTTAACTTTTAACTGCATTCAAGTTTTCACTAAGGTTCAAGAGAGTACAAGATTAAGGCCTTTGAATGTTTGGAATGTGTCCAACAAGATATATCTTATGATATATGGGGATCAACGATGGTATTAAATCTCTGGTAATCGTTTTCACTATGTTATGAGAATGGACTGCAGTATTATGGATAGGAATAAAGATTGGAATGGATTATGTTGGACATAAGTTAGTATTGTTTAAGGATAGAAGTTTTTTCGATATTATTTATGGGATGTTATAGTAATATAGTTTTAGAAAAAGGACAACCTGCAGGACGGGCGACAGCCCATCGCTTCGGACAAGGCTGTGGGAATCGAACCCACAACCGAAGTGCGACTGGCCTTTATCGCCTACCACTGGCCTACAAGAAGTCCCTGTTTAGTAGAAACTAGTTTTATTATATTAAGCAGTATGATATATGAAGTATAAGTCCATTTTAGGAACCATATGTGATTAATCTCATTATAGATCGACTTATGTATATAATTTTTGCTAACCTTTTGTTTGAGACAGATGGAATGACCCGTCATTCTATCACATGATCTGCTAACACTTCACGAATAACAAATTCAACTTCATTTATTTAAGAGATGAAGTGGAAATTGTTAAATGCACGAACAACAGTGATATTGTACCAAAATAAAGTAAGTATTTATTCTAATTCAAATTCTTTAACTTTAGGGAAACGATCTTGAAAACCAAAAATGTTGTCCTAGTGCTCTTATATCTGATGAATCAGATGGTACCTTAGATCGTCACAAATCTATGGCTTTGTGATTGTTGGCTATTTCATAGCCATGTTCTCTACCACTCTCCATCAGAACATGATGGTTATATTTCTCTTCCATATCCATATTTTCACCTATGTGGAAACCCAGTGATTAGTTTATTTGGGTAACCGTTATGTTTCATACATTTGTTTTTAATCATTGGTTTTGATATTCCTTTTTACGATGTGGGTTTCTATTAAAGAAACTTTCAAATAGTAAACCATTTATAACCCCGAGGAATTTCGAGGGCGAAATTCATTTTAAGGGGGGTAGAATGTAACAGCCCGAGATTTTATGAAAAATATTCTTTTTAATTTTATTAATGTCTTGTGTTGTACGCTACACCAAAATAAGCTTGCACAACACGCATCTTTGACTTGCCTTGTATTACACACAATCGCAACCTTCCTCGATAGCGTGTGTAGTACGCAATACTGAGTTTCACGAAACAACGATATGCTGTTAAAATATTATTAAAACTAGCCGTTATGAATAGTAATAACCACTTTTTAAATTTTAGAAATTTTATCTCTCAAAATGGACTTCATTTTTGGATTCGGAGTATCGAATTTAGCCTAAGGTGAAATTTTGGTACATTTCGGATAACTTTCATATTCTGATGAATAGTGAAAATTACTAAATTATAATTAAAAAACAACTTTTTTAATCGAAATAATTAATAGTGATAAATTATTAATTGGAGTAGTTTTAAAGTATATTTAGAATATATTTTTACAATTTAATACAATGTTGGTCATTGGATGTAATTGCACATTTAAACCAGACATAAACAAGTGTCAATCTTTTGATAGATATTGTTTCTTAAAAACACGCTATTTGTTTTAACAGCGGGATTTAATTATAAAATTATTTAATGCAACTTCTATGTTATGAATTTGGTAAAATAGACTTCATTTTTGAATTCGGAATATGAAATATATCTTAGGATGAAATTTTGGCATTTTTCTGAAAACCTTCATTTTTTGATGAATAGTGAAACTACTAAGTGGTAGTTAAAAAAACTGAATTTTTCATAAAACTTAATTTTACCGCTTCTGTGAATGGAATTTCAAAAATCCGAGAGACACGGTTGATGTCAGTAAGTAAAATGTGGTTCAATGAGATGAAAATTATTTTTGGTGAATAGTAACTTTTTACTTTTTTTTACCGCGGTTAATAGTAAATAGGGTAACTAAGGGTAAATATGATATTATTATTACCCTAACACATGTCCTAATTCTATTGGATAAGTGTAATTCGACCAAAAACAACCTTATGAATAATATATGACCATTTAGGCCCACTTGGATTAGATTAGGACATTTATTATTAATTTATTTAAAGAATGGTTAAAATAGTTAAAATCAAAGTTTAATAAGTAAATCATTTTTAATATGGGGTTATACATAAGATAAATTCGACTATAAATATTCATTAGAAAGCTAAAAAGATTTCCTACATGATGGTATTTTAAGTGTAATTTTTATACATTAAATAATTTAATTTATTTATGACACAATGATGATGCAGTAATTATCTTATTAATTAAATATTGACATAATTGGTGTTATAAACACCAAAATAAATGTCATTTGAGACTTTTTATGAATTCCACTAATTTTCTAGGTTACTATAATATATTAGTGTTGATTTAATCAACTTGGTTCGAACATATAATTCTGTTATGACTTTCACAAAAATCATATATCAAATAGTGTCAAAATTGACACAAAATAGTTTTTAAATCAAATATTATATTATTAATTGTTATTTTATTCCTAAAAATCTAAGGATCGGCCAAATGACTTAGATAAGGATATATATATTAATAATAAACAATTTGGGGTTCGTTTGGCATGTTATAGTAAGTTTATTAACCATATAGTGAAAGAAAACAAAAAGACATGGTAAAAGTTAAATTATTTAACTTAGTGTTAAATCTAATTGATAAGGTTAAAATAATAACCTAAACTTGTATAAATCCTATTGGTTGATAGGATTTCGACCCATCCCCACTTTATATTCGAAATAAGACCCTTTGGAACCATTATAAACCGATTTTTACTTTAATATAAAATAATATTTTGAGATATTCCTAAGGTGCCCCTCTCCTCCCTTATAAAAGGGCACCTCCTTCCCCTCCTCCTCACACCAATTTGAGCACTCAAGCTCGGCCAACCCCTGCCAAAATCTCTTCTCCACTTCCCTAGAAACATCCTAGAGGTTCTGGTCTTTCTCAAAGACCAATTTTAGTTCCCTAAGAGGAGGTCTCCAAAAGGCGCTTCAAAGAAGAGGTAATTACCGTTACCAATTCTTTCATCTTTATTTCTTCTTCCACTTATTCTTATTAGGTTGTTTCATTATGAAGTAATAACATCAGTATCACTCATATACTGATATGTTATTATAAGTATGAAACAACCCTATTTCACCATCTATCTATCCTACGGAAAAAGAAATCACCGCGCGTGCGTACGTACGGAATACCGTCTCCATGCCGTGGTGTAATCTATTTTCCACCACCACCTTACATGGATGGGTATAATGGTGTAAAGAATAACTATACATAGTTATTAAAACATCATATTTATTCTGATATATTGTATAATCCACTCCAATTCAATTAAATATTTATGGAAATGATATCATCGCTCCTGCGTACGTACGGACTACCGTCTCCACGACGCGATGAGATTCATTCTCCATGTTAACCATTTAAGAATGATTATAAAGTATATATAAGAAATAATAAGGAAATATATGACATTATAAAGCTACTGGATTTATGTATATATATATATGTATGTCATCTACTTACTTCCATTCAAGACCATAGGGAAATGAAAACAGCGTTCATGCGTACGTACGGACTACCGTCTCCATGAACGGTGTTTTTCATTTCATTTATCTATCTATTATATATATATATATATATACTGAATATATATGATATATAAATCATATTTTATATTCTGGAAGTAAGTAAATCATGATATAAGTAATAATAATGTCAAGAACAACAAGTCAAAACACCTACGATAAAAGAAACGATTTTACCCAAAACGCTTCTTTAACATGGAATTTACAAAAGAACGGGTAATATAATGTCATAAGTAAACCATATATGATATCATAACAATGAATATGATTCTGTAATAAGTCAATAACATGATTTAAATCATTATACAGGAGGTTCGGACACTTACAAAGCAAGCCGGACCTAAGGTAAGGGAAATATCACAATCTCATTTTTATCCGAGATTGTTTATTCGTAAGTATTTACTGGGGTGTATTTTATCATCCACATCCATGTTTCATCAATATGTAATATTATTTCCATCCACCTACAATTGTTTAAATCCATTTTTACCCTTCGGTGAGTTTTTAGTAATATCTATGAAAGGAATCTTTTGTCATACGAGGTATTTTTTGACTTTTCCAACAAAAGTACGAAGAATGTTTTTTTTTAACTTATACGGCATGAATGGATTTTTAAAACATTATTTCCAAGAAACTTCCTTTACAAGTTTTCAAGTTTAATTTTAATCAACTTCTTTTATTTTAAAGTTGTATGACATGTTATGAAAGGAAAAAATGTTTTTGAAGAAGAAAGGATATTTTCCTCAAGAATGAAGTTCAAGTATTTTATCAAAATTATTTTTCATCTAAGATAATAAAAGGGTTCTGTTTTTATCCCTATTATTACATGGATTTGATTATGTTGTGATGGAAATATTTTTATGAATTCCTTTATCTTATATGAATTGTTTTATGATGTCATGTTGTTTAAGAATCCCATTTTTATTACATGGGTTATGCAATGATGTATGATTTATGATTTTGTGGAACACATAAGAATGGTATCATTATGAGATGGGTGGGACCTATATCTCCCTCCAATGCATTGGGTAAAGATTTTATATCTCATGAGATAGACAGGGCTGGAACGGTAGGTTATACCGGTTCAGTGAAACAGGACTGAAACGAGGGTTACTCGATTCAGAAAGGGACTTTGTCCACTAAAATAGTCTTGGCAATTAGTCTTGACTAACAAGAAATGATTCTCTATGATTATGTGTGTATGCCACAAAGTTTCATGTTTTAAGTTATGATTATTGGGATTACTTTTCACTGCCATGATTTATCCCATGATTATGAAATTATGCTCTCTTTTGCAGGTTATGATTTCCAAAATGTTATGTTCTTATGAATATGATGTGATTGATATTTCTTTTGTTTACCCTTACTGAGCATTTGAGCTCACCCTTTTATGTTTTCTTTTCCCCAGGATATAAAGAAAGGTTTTAGGTATAAAAAAAAGGAAGATCTTTATGGGAGATTTTGAAGATCTTTCACCACGATTAGAAGATTATAGTCCGAGTTTCCAAAGACACTAAACTATTACGGTCCTTGTGTGTGTGTTTTTGTAATGTACTAAGTATTCCACAAATGTAATGTAAAGTAAATGTACGTTAAGATACGGGTCTCTACAATTTAAATAGTCGTTATGAAACCATAAAAATCCATTCATGCCGTATGAGTTAAAAAAACATTCTTCTCGTACTTTTGCCAGAAAAGTCAAAAAAGTACCTCGTATGGTAAACAAAAGAAAGATTCCTTCCATACCATGTGGTAAAAGTCATAAAAGGGTAAAAATGAATTCAAAATTACATGGAAGAATAGTAAACATTTTATGAAATTTTTTTGAGAAAACATGGACATAGATGATAAACATAACCCCAGTAAATACTTACGAATAAACAATCTTAGATAAGAACGATATTGGAATAATTATCCCTTACCTTAGGTCAAATTTCTTATGTATGTGTTTGAAACTCCTGTATAGTGGGTTTAAACATATTATTAACTTGTAACAGAACCATAATAATATTTATGATATCATATATGATTCACTTATGACTTTATATTACCTGTTCTTTTATCAATTCCATGTTAAATCATCATTTTGGGTAAAATAATTTCATTTATCGTACGTGTTTGGACTTTTTGTTCTTGATATTATTACTTATATACTAATTTAATTAATTCTAGAAAGTAAATAATGATTTAGATATAATATATATTCAGCATATAAATATATATGATATATCGATAAATGGAAATGAAATATACCGTTCATGGAAAGGGTAGGTCGTAAGTATGCATGAACGCTGTTTTCATTTCCATATTAAATTGATTGGAATTATGTAAATGAAATGTATATGTACATAAATAAATTATAATTATTATGTCATATCTTTCATGATTATTTATTATATATACTTTATAATCACTCTTGAATGGTTATCATGGTGAATGAATCTCATCGTGTTCGTGGAGACGGTAGTCCGTACGTACGCACATGCGACAATGTCATTCTTTTGATATTAAAATAGTATATAACTGGATGGTATTTCATTTCTAAAGAATCATAATAATGTTATATTTATTATTTATATCATTTATACTCATTATTATACCCATCCAAATTATTAAATGTTTGAATAACAAACTACACCACGACGTGGAGACGGTAAGCCGTACGTACGCACGTGTGGTGACTTTTCCATTCATAGGATGGATAAAAAAAATAATATGGTTGTGCCATTTTTATAATAACATCACAGTATATAGAAGATACTGGATTTATTATTTTATAATGGAAACAACAAAGAAGTAGGAAGTGGAAGCAAAAAGGAACTTGAAATAGGTGGTGAGATATTTACCTCTTCTTCAGGTTCTTCCTTTTGATTTGATCAAAAGGGATCCTTAGGTTGGTTGTCTGACTAAATGAAGGAATATAGGATTAATGTAGGACAGTTGAGAGGGTATTTGGGCAGGTTTGGCTGAGACAAATGGCTTTTTAGGTGTGAATTTGAGAGAAGGGAGAGTACCCTTTTATAAGAGGGGTGAGGAGCACCTTAGGAAAAACTTAAAATATTATTTTATGAAGTCATATTCGGTTTATAATGTATCACAATTTATGTATTTCGAAGAGAAATTAAGTATGGGTCTAAATCCTCTCAAAAAATAGGTTTTAGACAATTTTATGTTACCATTTGTACCTTATCATTTAGATTTAACTCTAAGTTAAATAATTTAACTTTTACAATGTCTTCTTGTATTCTTACACTATATGGTTAATAAACTTACTATAAACTACCAATATAACCCCAATTTGTTCATTAATGTCATATATATTATTATATAAGTCTTTTTGATGAACCTTTGATTTTTAGGACTATTATATCAATTAATAATATAATATTTGTTTTAAAAACTCAGTTATGTCAATTTTGACACTATTTGGTATTGTGTTTTTTCTAAATTTATAACAGCATTATTACTTCTAATAAATTGATATAATCAACCCTAATATGTTATATTAACCTAAAAAATTAGTTTAATTCATAAAAAGTCTCAAATTACATTTATTTGGGTATTTATAATATCAATTATGTTAATATTTCATTAATAAGGTAATTACTATATCATCATTGTGTCATAAATAAATTAAACTATTTAATGTATAAAAATTATAAATAAAATACCATTATGTAGGAAATGTTTTTATCTTTTAAATAAATATTTATAGTCGAATAAATATAATGTATAACCCTATATTAAAAATGTTTTACTTATTAAACTTTGATTTTAACTCTTTTAACTCTTCTTTGAATTAAATAATAATAAATGTCCTACTCTAATACAAGTGGACATAAAGGGTCATATATTATCCCTAAGGTTTTTTTTGGTCTAATTACACTTATCCAATAGAATTAGGACATGTTTTAGGGTAATAATAATATCATTTTTACCCTTAATTACCTTATTTACTTTTAACCGTGGTAAATAAAAGTAAAAAGTTACTATTCACCAAATATTATTTTTATCTTATTGAACCACATTTTACATACTGATATAAATTGTGTCTCTCATATTTTTTAAATTCCACTCACATAAGCGGTAAAATTAAGTTTTAGGTAAATTTGCAAATTCTCCTAGGTGGTGGGTAAAAGACGGGAAAAAGTTCAATAAAATTTTTATATATCTAAAATTATTATAAAATGACTCTAATGAATTACATTAAACTTATATAGGTATTATGTATCTATTTTTACCTCAAATAAATGTAAATAAAATAAATGATTATTTAAATAAAAAGTCAGTTTTAACTAATAACTCAATGTTTACACTATTCATCAAAAATTGAAAGTTTCAAGAAAAATACAAAAAATTCACCCTATGCTAATTTCGATATTCCAAATCCAAAAATAAAGTACATTTTGAAAGATAAAATTTATAAAATTTTAAAAAGTGGGTATTACTATTCATAATGGCTAGTTTATATAATATTTTAATAACATATTGTTGTTTAGTGAAACCCTGTATTGTATACTACACACGCTATCGAGGAATGTCGTGATTGCGTGTAATGCAAGCCAAGTCAGGGTTGTGTGTAGTGAAATATCCCTTTGGTGTTGCGTATAACATAATCAAAACTTATTTCATTTATACATTAAAAAAATATATACTTAATGTTGCATAGAATAATTTCCACAAAAAAACTTGAAATTGTGTATAACACGAGCCAAGAATAGTGTTGCGTATACTACAAGCAAATACGGTGTTGCGTATAGTAAAAGATAATCTTGGTGTATTGTATAATAGAAGACATCAAAGAAATTAAAAAGAATATATCGCATAAAATCTCAGGGTGTTACATTATACCCCCCTTAAAATGAATTTTTCCCTCGAAATTCCTCGGGGTTATAAATCGTTTACTACATGAAAGTTTCATTCATAGAAACCCACATCGTGAAAAGGAATACTAAAACTTAATTTTAAAAATTGAAGTATTAAACATAAGGGTTACCCAAATTAACTCATCACTGGGTTTCCACATAGGTGGAAATATGGATATGGAAGAGAAATATAACCGTCAAATTCTGATGAAGAGTGGTAGGGGACATGTCTATGAAAAAGCCAATAATAAGAAAGCCATAAATTTGTGATGATCTAAGGTACCCTCCGATTCATCAGATATGAGGTCACTAGGACAAAATTTTTGGTTTTCAAGAACATTTCCCAAATGTTGAAGAATTTTTTAATTAAAATAAATACTTACTTGATTTTGGTACAATATCACTGTTGCTCATGCCTTGAACAATTTCCACTTCATCTCTTAAAGAAATGAAGTTGAATTTGTCTTTTGTGAAGTGTTAGCAGATCATTCGATATAATGATAGGTCATTCCATCTGTCTCAAATATAAGGTTAGAAAATGTTATATACATAAGTCCATCTATGTTGAGATTAATCGTATATGGTTCCAAAAATGGACTTATACTTCATCTATCATCCTGCTTAATAAAATAAAACTTGTTTCTACTAACCAGGGACTTCTTGTGGGCCAGTGGTAGGCGATAAAGGCTTTTCGCACTTCGGTTGTGGGTTTGATTCCCACAGACCTGTCCGATGTGATGGTTTGTCGCCCATTCTGTAGGTTGTCCTTTTTCTAAAACTATGCAATTATAACATTCCAGAAATAATATCGAAAAAAAGGATTTATCCTTAAACAATATTATCTTATGTCTAGCATAATCCATTTCAAATATTTAGGCTTATCCAAAATACTTCTATCCAAGCTCATGGTATAAAGAAAATGATTACTAGAAATGACATCAACCAAGCATGTGAATACAATCATTTATCCCCCATATATCATAAGATATATCATGTTGATCACATTCCAAACATGTGAATACCTTAATCTTGAATTCTCTTACAATGTGAATTATCATAGAACCTTATTGAAAACATAAATTCTATCAAAAGTTAACTCTTTCCACATACCAAAATCCCAAAAAATCTTTATACTCAAACCATGATGTCACTTTGTCCTTATATCAGTAGTGAGATCATTAATCATATTATTTTCTCCTTATCCCTTCATTATGTGCATATCATCTGATTTCCAAAAATATTTCAATTACCTTTCATGGTTACCGGTACCATTAAACGTATACTTTCAAATACTTAAGGAAAAACAATAGTGTAACAATCCTTAGATGTTTCATTATTCCATAGTACCATTAAATTACCTATACAACATTACTCTTGATAAACATAAAATCATTCCACTACGTTATTAAATCATCGACCGAGCTTCATCATTTTATTCTTCAATACTTCTTTTATATCATATATCATTTTTAGTCTCCTCATCATCATCAACATAAATACTACCCATACGACTATGCCGATTCTTTTCATGAGACTTTCCCTTAGGGAATTGGTTTGCATAATGCCTGTACATTCCACATTTAAAACATTTAATTGTTGTTGATGTCTTAGCAATACCATTATCCTTGTACATAATGTTAACTGAACCCTTTCCTTTGCAATTACTGGCTTTGTGTCCTTCTTTTCCACACCCAAAGCATCTTCTAGTTCCTTTGAAACATTCTCCTTGATGTCCCTGCTTACATGATTTACAAGATGAAAATTGAACTTTCTTTCCTCTATGATCATCATGAAACTCTTTCTTTCTCTAATTAACTGAGTCAGGAAACTAACAAAAGTTGATATTATTGATCATATTATGAGATTTATAATTAGGCATAATAACAATTTTTAGCCTTCCAAATCCCATTTAATTTTCTTGATCATGAAGGATATCATTACATTGTCCATCATATTCTCCATTAAGGATATCATTACATTGTCCATCAATTTCCAGGCATTTTCTAAAACCCAAAAAGAATAGTGTGAGAGGCAAAAATCATTCTAGGAAAACAACATAATCAAGGGGAGTGCTTTCAATATCTAACATCATAGGTTTAATCCTAGGTTATTCATGATCGTTATCATAATTCTAGGACTGTAACCTATACTTATACTTAACCTTAGGGGCATCCCTAGACATACCTTAGAAATATATATAGGGATCTCACTAAAGTTTTCGGATCCTAGTTTCCAAAGGTTAACTAAACCTTAACTCTGATACCAACTGTAGAGACCCAAAGCTTGATATTCATAGACATTACATTAATTTTTCAGAATACTTAATACATGACAAAAACAGACGCCCAAAGACCGTATTAGTTTAGTGTCTTTGAAAACTTGTAACATAATCTTCTAATCACGGTGAAAGATCTTCAACATCTCCCATAAATATCTTCCACTTTTTTTTCTTACCTAAAACCTTTATCTATATCTTGGGGAAAAGAAAACATAAAAAGGGTGATCTAAAATTCTCAGTAAGGGTAAACATGGAGAACATAAAAACAATCCATAAACATTTGAACGTAAAAACATGAACATAATCAATGAAATAAATCAGGGAATTACATAAGGAATAGATCATAAAGGAACATTAATCATGATAAAATATCATGGGAATAAAACATGTAATTGTGGCAACCCATTAAGCACCTGAAATGATTTCCATAGTATCCAAGGCATTGCTTCCAAGACCATCTTAGTGGATAAATTCCCTTACTGAATCGAGTTCACTTCTCATTCTAGTCCTGTATCACTGAACCAGATTAACTTGTCATTCCAGACATGTCTATCTCATGAGATATAAATATTTACCCAATGCATTTGAGGGAGATATAGGCCCCACCCATCTCATAATGAAATCATTCTTTCATGTTCCACAAAATAAACATACATCATTCATCATAACCCAAGGAATAAAATGGTTTTCATAAACATCATCCCATCATAACATAATCCATATAAAAGAAATGGGTATCATTTCATCATTAGAAAAATCAAACCATGTAAATAATAGATACATTATACTTGAAACATAAACATACTAAATAATGTCATCTTAGATGGAAAATAGTTTTGATAAAACTCTTGAAATTAATTCTTGAGTAAAATATCCTTTCTTCTTCAAAATAATTTTCTTTTCTAAAAATTCCATGAAATTTTAAAATAAAAGGATTTTGTTGAAAATAATCATGAAATTTTGTAGATGAAGATTCATTGAAATATTCATTATGAAACTGTAAAAATACATTCATGCCGTATAAGTTAAAAAAACATTCTTCTCGTACTTTTGCCGGAAAAGTCAAAAATTTCCTTGTATGGTAAGCAAAAGAAAGATTCCTTACATACCTTGTGGTAAAAGTAATAAAAGGGTAAATATGAATTTAAACATAAATGGAATAATAGTAAACATTTTATGAAAACATTTTGAGAAAACATGGACATAGATGATAAACAAAACCCTAGTAAATACTTACGAATAAACAATCTCAGATAAGAATGAGATTGGAATAATTATCCCTTGCCTTAGGTCCAATTTCTTCTGTACGTGTCTGAAACTCCTGTATATTGGGTTTAAATATATTATTAACTTGTAACACAACCATAATAATATTTATGATATCATATTTGATTCATTTATGACTTTATATTACCTGTTCTTTTATCAATTCCATGTTAAAGCAGCGTTTTGGGTAAAATCATTTCATTTATCATACATGTTTGGACTTTTTGTTCTTGATATTATTACTTATATCCTGATTTAATTAATTCTAGAAATTAAAACATGATTTTTATATAATATATATTCATCATATAAATATATATTATAGATCGATAAATGGAAATGAAATACACCGTTCATGGAGACGGTAGGCCGTAAGTACGCATGTACGCTGTTTTCATTTCTCTATTGAATTGAATTGAATTAAGAAAATAAAAATATATGTACATAAATCCAGTATAATTATTATGTAATATATTTCATGATTATTTATTATATATTCTTTATAATCACTCTTGAATGGTTAACATGGAGAATGAATCTCATCGCGTTCATAGAGACGGTAGTCCGTACGTACGCATGAGCAACAATATCATTATTTTGATATTAAAATCGTATATAATTGGATGGTATTTCATTTATAAAGAATCATAATAATGTTATATTTATTATGAATATCATTTATACTCATTATTATACCCATACAAATGATTAAATGTTTGAATAACAAACTACACCACGACGTGGAGATGGTAAGTCGTACGTACGCACGTGTGGTGACTTTTTCATTCATAGGATGGATAAAATAACTAATATGGTTGTACCATTTTTATAATAACATCACAGTATATATAAGATACTTAAGTTATTATTTTATAATGGAAACAACAAAGAAGGAGGAAGTGGTAGCAGAAAGGAACTTGAAATAGGTGGTGAGATATTTACCTCTTCTTCAGGTTCTTCCTTTTGATTTGATCAAAAGGGATCCTTAGGTTGTATTTATGACTAAAGGAAGGCCTCTAGGGTAAATGGAGGACAGTTGAAATGTTATTTGGGTAGGTTTTGTCCAAGAAAAATGGCTTTGGATGTGTGAAATGGAGAGAAGAGTGAGTTCCCTTTTATAAGAGGGGTGAGGGGCACCTTAGGAAAAACTTAAAATATTATTTTATAATAAATTCATATTCGGTGTATAATGGATCCAAATTGATTTATTTCAAATTTAAAGTGGTTATGGGTCTAAATAATCTCAACAAATAGGTTTTAGAAAAGTTTAGGTTACCATTTTAACCTTATTATTTAGATTTAACTCTAAGTTAAATAATTTAACTTTTACAGTGTCTTCTTGTATTATTACACTATATGGTTAATAAACTTACTATAAACTACAAATAGAACCCCAATTGGTTTATTAATGTCATATATATTATTATATAAGTCTTTTGGCCAAACCTTTGATTTTTAGGACCATTATATTAATTAATAATATAATATATTTTTTAAAAACTCTTTTATGTCAATTTTGACACTATTGGGTATTTTGTTATTTCTAAATTCATAACAGCATTATTACTTTGAAAAAAAATTGATCTAACCAACCCTAATATGTTATATTAACCTATAAAATTAGTCTAATTCATAAAAAAGTCTAAAATTAAATTTATTTGGGTATTTATAATATCAATTATGTTAATATTTTATTAATAAGGTAATTACTGCATCATCAATGTGTCATAAATAAATTAAATTATTTAAAGTCAAAAATTTATAAATAAAAAACCATTATGTAGGAAATATTTTTATATTTCTAATGAATATTTATAGTCGAATATTTCTTATTTATAACCCTGTATTAAAAATGTTTTACTTATTAAACTTTGATTTTAACTCTTTTAACTCTTCTTTGAATTAAATAATAATAAATGTCCTAATCTAATCCAAGTGGACCTAAAGGGTCATATTTTATCCCTAAGGTTATTCTTGGTCGAATTACACTTATCCAATATAATTATGACATGTGTTAGGGTAATAATAATATCATTTTTACCATTAATTACTCAATTTACTTTTAATCGTGGTAAATAAAAGTAAAAAGTTACTATTCACCAAAAATTATTTTTATCTTATTGAACCACATTTTACTTAATGATATAAACTATATCTCTCGGATTTATGAAATTCCACTCACAGAAGTGGTAAAATTAAGTTTTATGTAAATTTGAAAATTCACCTAGGTGGTGGGTAAAAGACGTTAAAAAGTTCAATAAAATTTTTATATATCTAAAATTATTAAAAAATGACTCCAATGAATTATATTGAACTTATATAGTAATTATGTATCTATTTTGACCTAAAATAAATTTAAATAAAATAAATTATTATTTAAATAAAAAGTCAGTTTTAACCAATAACTCAGTGTTTTCACTATTCATCAAAAATTGGAAATTTCCACAAAAATACAAAAAAATCACCCTAGGATATTATTGATATTTAGAATCCAAAAATAAAGTCCATTTTGAAAGATAAAATTTATAAAATTTCAAAAAGTGGGTATTACTATTCTTAATGTCTAGTTTATATAATATTTTAATAACATATCGTTGTTTAGTGAAATTCGGTATTGCGTACTACACACGCTATCAAGGAAGGTCGTGATTGCGTGTAATGCAATCCAAGTCAGGGCTGCGTGTAGTGAAAGCACCCTTTGGTGTTGCGTAAAACCTAATCAAATCTTATTTCATTTATACATTAAAAAGAATCTATACTTAATGTTGTGTAGAATAATTTCCACAAAACGAACTTGAAATTGTGTGTAACACAAGCCAACAATAGTGTTGTGTATACTGCAAGCTAATACGGTGTTGCGTATAGTACAATCTAATCTTGGTGTATTGTACAATAGAATACATCAAAGAAATTAAAAATAATATATCTCATAAAATCTCAGGGTGTTACAATAATACTACTTAAATAGGTAAAGGTTTTATTATCTAGTGGGATTTATAATATAACCTATATAATACTACAAATTATGGAAACATTGTGCCAATTTGACAAACAAATATATTTAAATCTTTTTTTAAAATTCCACATGTTTCCTTCCATTCACTATAATAGAAATTCATATCCTCACTTCTATACAACAACTAGAGCCTATTATCTTGACCAAACCCTTAAAAAATATTCAAAATAACCTTATTAAATTTATATAGGATTTATTATTCTTATATGTCAAACCATGGGTCCCATAAATGGTGATCTAAAGGACCTATTTCAAAGAAGATGTAATCATCTTTACCAACTCCAAAAATTTATTTCCTCTTCAAATTCAACTAAAACTTTTGTAACCATCATAAAATAGTAAATATATTTTCATAAATAAAAAAATATGATATTAATATTATTACTGCAAAATCATTTTTCATTTATTTTTAAACCTATAAAAAGTGAAAACATTTCACATGTATAAATATAACTTAACATCTCCATGTAGCGGTGTAATTCGTTCTTCAAAACCACAATACATGAAAAGTAATAAATATGTTACTAATAAATATATATGATATTTAAGATATAACAATGATTTTGGAATTATTATATCATATCACAATTCTTACCTTCCAATCCATTAGAAAAACATAATGTCACTCATGATTATTTGCGAACTACCACCTCCCCGAGTTTATGCAGTCAATTTTTCATTTCCACTTTAAATACATGGTAATAAGGATTAATTTAATTTTTATATATGATACATATATAATGATTAAAATTATAATGATTATTGAACTATAATCAAAGTAAAAGGACCAAATCATTCATGAAAAAACATGCAATGAAAAAATAAATCTGTTAACACATAAAATAATGATAATAATGAAAGACTATTGATGAATATGTGATAATATGTTATAAGTTGATCATGTAGGATATTATAAACACAAATATGGTTTTTTATAAATTAGTAACATTTTTTAATGTAGTATAAAAGAGTTTAAATCATTTTCTACCAATAGTAAACACACAGTAATGGATTTCTTCTTGATTTACAATCCATTTGGACATATTTGGTATTATGGACCAACTTACATTTATGTGGTGCATATAAATCTAATTTAATGAATATAACATGAATATTTATTTATTTATAATGATTAAAATTTCAAATAAATTATTTTATTTTATGGTTTTACTATTTGAAATTTATAAATGATGTAAGGATTTATTTTTCATTTTCATTTTTTAGTATTGACCTCATCTTAATTGAAGGAATCATATAATCTATCCTTATTAAAAACCATCTATTATCTTATCAACATGATATTTAAGGATATTAATTATTTATCCCAATGTTTCATCTATTTTTCACTTGAAACTATAAATGAATCATTTAATAGAAAATATGATCTTATTTCTATTTTAATTAGGTATATTTTTCATCCAAGTCCCAATTTTTCAAAAAAAATTACAAAATTAAATTTTTATTAATGACATTATTTATTATGTAAATTTTATTCAATATATTAAATTTTAACTATTTTTTAAGGAATAATTTTTATATTTCTCAAAAGGAACTTGTTAAATTTTCTTATAAAAAGTTAAAAGTAATGTTTTGTTTTTAACATATACAATATTAACAGAATTTCCACCCACTATAACAATTTTATTATCTTCAAATTTTTCATCATGATTTGAACAGTTTTAAAACTAAATCCCTTTATAGAATGATTATTTTAATATATATGTTCTATATTTTTATTTTACCAAATTACATTATTGTATTATAGAACCTATATTTCCCAATAATTTATGATCATCACTAATATCATATTAATTTTGTAATCATTAACTTTCCATTGAAATATCAACTTTCTTATGTTCATTATATATTAAATTAATCGTAAATATCTATATTAATTGTACTGTGGATATTATTATTAGAATAACCATATACCATTTCAACATATGGTTTTTTTATTTTAATGTGATTCAATTCAATATGGAAATATTTATAATCATTATTATTTCACTAATATGGAGATTTGATAGTAAGAAAACTTTTTATTAATTAAATTTATCCTTTAATATATGAATTATTCATTTAAAATGAAATAATTATTGGGGTCTTGAATTATATTTTCCCTTAATTAAATGATAATATAAATGGTAAAAATTATTTATCCAAAATTATTAAATTGATTTTTGGTGTATATATAACTATAGTTTAAACTATCTTGGATCAATGATTTATGGGAAGAGATATCATAATTTATAAGATAATGAAGTTCAATATTATCAATTTACTTCATTGATAATTCATTTATTATTATCCATCATATTATTTAATTCATATTATTGATATATAAATTTTTAAACTAATATTATTGATTAAATGACATGGGTTTTCAGTCATTTTCCAACACATATTAATTATAACATATTTAGTCATAGTAGAATAAATTGTAATTAACCCTTAATGAGAATTTGAAACCACTGAAATTTTGTTTCCTTTCCCTAAGATATGATGAAATATTTTTAATTAATTTCAAGAGAGTCAAACATTTTTTTGTTTTATATTTTATTTACAATGTAAAATGGGAAACATTTAAGTATCTATTTCATCCAGAGTAATTAATTTAAAGTTCCATTAGGATTAGATCTTTTATATAATATTAAAATGTAATAACGTAGAAACCATCTTAGGGTTACTGGAGATAGCATCGTTATTTCTCATATTAGAATAATTTTACAAGAAAACTTAGGAACTAGATATTAAATGAACATATATAAGTTGATAATTATGATAATAAAATATATTAATTTATACCATTTATCATTATATTATTTTTTTTCATTATAGATAAATATTAATTAGGATTATAAAATAACACAATGTGTTCCATTATTTAGATATGACACCAAAAATTTAAAATAGAATCAACCCTCGTGGTCAATAAAAGGTTCTCCTTGGCGAGTAATACAATACCAGTAGTTTTGGAGTGGAGAAAATCATGGAAATTATAGAGAATAATAAAACTAATATATATCATTGTATATATATAGAAACATAATGTTACATAGAATGATACACATATATTGGATCATTTAATGTGCTCAAGCCTCCATCTTTTAGTATAATTTCTAATCCATTTTAGATTAGAGATGGATTAAGTCTATCGAAAAGATATATGGACATTAGTTAAAATGAAATGTAGAAATTTATAATATTTATGTATTTCCTTAGAATATATTTTGATCAATGGTGGTAATTGATCTAGATTACTATAGAGGAAGAATAAATAGAACATGTGTAATTGAGTGATTTTAATGTATTATTCTTTAACTAAAATAACCCTAATGATAAATAAACAATAATTATGGGAAATTTATATACATTAATAAAAATTTATTATAAAATTGGTGAGGATTTTGAGGATATCATCAAAATTCTATCTATATATGATATCGATTACATTTGAAATCTAGAGAGAAATATTAAGCATTTATTTAAATTCCTTAATCCAATCCTCTTATGGGGTCTTATTTCTTATTTTATTCATTATATGATAAAATTGTAATATGTAGAATAAAAATTAGGAAAATAATTTTTTAGATTCTATATCTTCAATGGAAATGATTAGTAGAAGAGGATTCCTATGAACTACGAAAATAATATTGTTTCAAATAAGAATAAGTTAATGATTCAATTTCAATCATGTAAAAATTGTGGAAAGAAACATGTTTTATAATGTTTGAATGGAATTATATTTTTTTTAAGTGTAGAGATAAGATTTATATAGCCAATTAATTAAAGTGGAAGAACCAAAATATGTTTTACATTGCATCATCTGTATTGAAATGTATAATTATCCATAAAAATTCACCAAACATGAAGAGAACCTACTCCAGAATAGAATAATGGATGAAAACTAGGATTATGTAATCACCGCAGCTATATTTTATGTTAATAATGATTTGTTGTAAGGTACATTAATTAAATAATAACATTTATCCATTTTTAATATAGTTATTTTATTTCAAAATCGTTTACATCTTCCTTATTCTGAAGAAAATTTTGTATTTACCAAACACATTATGATGTGAGGTGTTTACCAAATATCCTATAAGGAATCTCATTGCAACAATGATGTGTTATTCAGTTCCTAATATGTCATAAAAAAATTATATTTTCATATTTTTATTACAGTTATGGTTGATTTTGATATAATAATTCAAATGGATTAAAATTCAAAATATTTTTCAAAAAATCTCAAAGAGAAGGATATTATGATTTGTTATGAGGATGTATATTCTATGAATTTTGAGGGGAGACATAATCCACAAATTTATATCTAGATCCACTCATATAGATATCTTGAATGAGATTATTGTGGAATAATAGTAGAAATAATTAAAAAATAATAATAAATAATAAAATTGAGTATTTAACTATGGTATAAGAATAGATTGATGTATTTCTTGAGGAATCCCATATACATACAATAAAATAAGAGGTAATGTTTTCAATTGATGTAATTTCTAATTAAATGATAATATAGAATATTCTCTATTAAATAAACATTTTTTATTTATTCTAGTTGAGGAGAGAACTCTAGGAATTGTGTGAAAATGTATTTATACTCCCTTCTGTTTCACATTGGGGATACCATATTATTTTAATTATGAATAATAATGGATATATGAGGCCATACATTGATTATTGCTAAATTAATGATATTTCTACAGAGAACAATTATCATTTTCCATGAATTTAGGACCCATTAGATCATAATTATAGAAATTAATATTTATCAATGATTTAATTTTGTTCTGGGTATCATCAATAATGTGTAAATACGGAAGATATTCCAAATAAAACATTTCATTAAAGTAATGGGAATTTAATGTTTATATTAATTATATTTTGATTGACTAATTAACCCAATGCTTTTGTGGTTATAAGGAATTGATTTTTCAAGGAATATATGGATAATTTTTTATGCAATTTATTTATGATATCTAGGTATAATTTAAAATCAATAAGAATCATGAGGTTTGCTTACTCATCATTATTAAGACTCATAGAGAAAAATAATTTCATGGTAAATTTAGGAAGTGTGATTTCTAGCTTCATAAGGATTTTTTCTTGATGATATTATATGAAATGATGGAATCTTATTTGATAATATAAATATAAAGGTAGTAAAATAATGGACAATGAAAATAAAAAACAATTTTACATTTTATCATTGGATTGGAAATTCACTATAATTTATTTTTTTCAAAAAAATTATAAATCAGATAACCCATTAACCATGATTACTCATAAAGGGTATATGATCAAATATAAAATAAAATATAAAGATTTAGTAGAATAATTGATGAGGAGATATGTGAATGATCATATTTTGACTCTATAATCATGAAATGTTGGATTTGGGATATATATAGTGATTCATAAAATATGGTACTTAGTTGTTTCTTTATATAGATGGATAGTGTTTTCTTCTATACATCAAGGTAGATAAAGAATAAAGAACATAACTATCCCACTAATGATATTGAGTTGGCATCCCTAATATTTTCAATATCTATGGTGAAAGATGTGATATATACATAGACCATAAGACCCTAAAATACATCTCTTAATATAAATTGATCAATATGAGGAAAAGGATATGGATCAATCTACTCAAAAAATTGATTTCCTAATACATTGCAACCAATGAAAGGAAAATATAGTAGTCAATGCAATGAGATTGAAAGATCAATGAGACCTGACCAAAATGAGGATCGATAAGGATAATATGTTCATAGATTTAGTGAGGATAGATATGGGAATTGTCAATTAAAGTGAAAAATAATTCTTTTTTTTAAATTATTGTCAAAAAATATTTATTATAAAAGATTAAAGTTTCTCATCCTAATGATATTAAATTTTTTTAATAAAATATCTAAATGATAGAATATTAGTAGACTTCGTATATGTATATGGTGTTTTGAAATTTTGAATGAGGCTATGTGTTCTATATATACCTGACTTGAAAATGGAATTATTAAACAACTCTCATAGATCAAATATCCATACACACCCTTGTATATCTTAGATGTATAGTGTCTTGGGGAAATGTTTTTTGTGGGATAATTTTAATCATGAATTTGATGATTATACATCAGGATGCTTGGTTTTACAATAGGTGGTGGTTGAGAGACATCATCCTAGATGATTTATAAAAACTCAAACTTTTACTATGTGGAAACGGTATGACATTACTATGGACCTTTCCACTATATCAAAAAATAAAAATCTAGAGAATGGTGAAATAAGGGTTATTGTTGATTACTTTACCAAATATATACATATCCTCACTATAAGTTAAGAATTGCCTCTTTAGATCCTTTAATTAATCTATATTAATTATATTTTAAGAATTGATTTTGTAATAATTAAAATTTTGTCATATCATGATTAATAATTTACATAAAATTTACTGAAAAGTATTCTGAATGATCCAGGTAATGATCTTAATTTGGGAACTGCATATCACCCTCAAATAGAAGGACAATACAAAAGGAAAATTCAAACATTAGAAGACATATTTTGGTCATTATTTCATGACTTTAAAGGTATATGGGATTAGTATATACTGTTTTTGGAGTTGGATTATGACAACAACCTCCATTTAAGTATTTAGATGGCTTTGTAAGAAGCATTATATTGAAAAATACTTCATAGTTTAACATGTTAGGTTAAATATTGTGAAAGAATAATTGTGATCTTAGAAATTGTTTAGGATACCATGGAGAAGGTAATGATTATTAAAAACCACATTGAAGAAGATAAATCTAGGAAAAAGGTCTATCGTGATAACATATAGAATGACTAGGAATTTTAAGTATGAGATAATGTTTTATTGAAAGTATATATACTGAATGGTATTATAAGGTTCAGTAAAAAAGGAAACTAAATCCCATGGTATATCATACCATTAAAAATTCTAAAAATAATTTGATCTATGGATTACCATTTTTAAATTCCACCATACCGCTCTAAAGTACCTAATGTCTTTCAAATCACATTACTGAGGAAGTACATTGCAAAGCCAACACAAAATATCACCTATATTGAAAAATTATTGTAACCCTATTTATATTAAAATAAATAACATATCCATATTCTAGACAATAGAGACCATGTGTTGAGGAATCAGATGACACAGCTGGAAAATGTATTTTTGAGAAACTACAAGGTAAAAGAGGTGAAGTTGAAACCTAATGAAATTATGAAAAATAAATACCCAAATAAATCCATAAGGTGAAATTATATATGTTTCAAGTATGATATGTTTTAAATAGGGAATAATTTAACACCCCAACATCAATTATAGTATGTTTTTCCTGTTAAAGAAGCTATTGAAAAACAAACATTATTTTATTCATTAATGAGATTAAAAAATTAATTTAAAATTTTTATAATCTTAATTTAGATAAATTAATTTCATTTTTGAAATCAATATAACAATGTTTACTTATGGTTATAATTTTCTATTTTACCGAAATGATTTAGTTTTCATTGAATAGTGTAAAATACCATTTTTTCATATATTATTATTTATTTTCAATAAATCATGTAATATAAAAGTATAACTATATTTTCAAATTTGTATTAAAGATGCATATGATCTATTTTAATTTTAAACTTATAATTTGAATAAATTAAATTTTTATTTTTATATAAATTTTTATTTTGAATAAAAATGCATTTCTTCTAAAACTTGTTTTTCATTGCATTATATGGATTTTTATTAAAATAAACTTATCAAAGATATTAAAAATTAATCGTGAAAAATGGATAAAATATTTAGAATAATGACATTAAAATTTTATAAATATGGTCTTTTTATCTGTTGGCATTATGAATAGTAACCATGCACAAATTTACAACATTAGGAAGGGGTTAATTGGGTAATTAAGTTAAAAAATTATGTGATAAAGAACTAAAAATCCATTAAAAATCTATTTTATTTTATTTTATTAGATAAATTAATTCATTTCCTTCTAAAATTAGATTTTGTTTTCTTTTGGTGTAATTTACCTTTGAATTAAAATTTATATTATTTTAAGTCAATAAAATTTTAAAATGTCCCTCTCTTTAACTTACATTATTTTATATGTTCACATAAGGAAAAGAATATCTTATTAATTCATATTAAAGAATATATTAAAAAAATTTAGTTTGTTATGGTAATTTATTTATAATTTTCATTGATCGAATAATTTTCTTAAATTCCTATGCAAAACCAACAAAGTTTTTATTCTATTAATAGAAAACAAAATAAATTATATTAAAAAATATAAATTTATTATTTCTTGGGTATGTTATAGTGACCCAAAAAATTAAATATATATCAAATATTATATATGTGTTAAAATTATATACATTCAATATATTTTCTTCTTGATCCATTTATAGTAAAATTAAATGAATGTTGTAAAAAAATCAATTTTTATGATTATATGAAAAATAATTTTTTATTAAATTATTTAAAAAACATAAATACATGAAAAAGGAAAATTCAAATAAAATGGTTCCAAATTTTATCCCCTTTCCATTTATGAGAAAGTAATTACCATATATGTACAACTCTATCCTTATAAAGATGAAAAAAAAATCATAAGGTTAAGGGTAAAATTGTTTAAAGAAGGGGTAAATCCAAAATAGATGGATTAAAATAGATCGTGAACTTTTCCAAATATTTTTAGATAAAGGGATTCGAAATATTCCCTATATTATCTTAAAATTTATGGCAATATTTTGAAACTTTTTAATAAAAATGAATTTGATATATTTAAATCATTTTATTAATTCCATGTGTGTCCTTTCATTCACTATAATGAGACACCACAACTTCCTTATTATATACAACAAATAGAGCCACATTCCTTGACCAAACCATGATAGAAAATAATATAAAACTCTTTATTCACGTTTTTGGTGATTTTTTCTTCCTAAAATAGAATCTCTAGGTCTATTATGTGATGATATAAATAATATATTTTGAATAAAAGGTAATCATGTTTAACGACTCTTTCAAATTTATTTCTTATTCAACATCATTTAATTATGTTGTAACCATCCTAAAATAATAAATAATGTATCATAAATATAGTTCTATTTTATTATGTTTATTTTCTAGAATAATTTCCATCCATTTTATATCCTAAAAAATTTAAAAACATATCCAATGCTTACATACGACTTACCATCTTCACATAGCGATGTAATTCATTTTTCATCACCACTTTACTCTGATGATCATAAAGATCAAATTAATGAATATATATTATATTTATGAAATATATATACTTTTATAAATATAATATCATATATAACTTATTACCTTCCAACTTTTTTGGAAAAGGATTATGTCGCTTGTGGGTACGTTAAAACTACCGCCTCAACAAAGCAATCTAGCCCATTTTTCATTCCCAATTTACATGGATGGTAATAATTATTGATTTAATGAATTTATTTTACACTTATATCTATATTAATATCATATATATTATGGAAACATATTCAAATTACAATTACTATAATATCCATGACAAATTGTGCATGAAAAAAAATCACCCAACACTTAAAATAGTGTTAATAAAGAAAGATTATCAAGAATAGGCGATAGGGTGATAGAATATTTTCATATATGATATTATAAATATTAATATGGTTCTATAATTAATAAATAACATTTATAAAATCATTAAAAATTGGTTAATTTTCATTTAAATAAGATCAAACATGAGGTAAGATACTTCACTCAAATTCAACTCTGATGGGAAATATTAGACAATCTACACCAATTTAATTTTATACTATTTATATAAAAAATTATATTTATTTTAAATGAATGTTTTATTATTACTTATTATTAATGTTTAAATTATTTTTTACTCTTTTAATGGATAACTATTTTAATGTTATAAAATATCTATGAATTGAATTTATAATCTCATTTTTTCATCCTGCTCTTATTTTTTATTAAAGGAATATTTCAATATAACCTTATTAAACTACATATATTTTCTTATCCTCTAGATATTTAAGTATTTACATTATTTTATTCCAAATTTTCATTCCCATTTTACTTGATTCTTTCAGAGAAACACATAAAATAGATGTTTAATATATTTCTCTTTTGATCGTGTACATTTTTATTTTATGCCCATCTTTTTCAAACTATTGTAAAAAAAGTGTTTTTTATTACATTTAAGATTTATTAAGGTAAGTTTTCATCATCTATGACATTTTAAATTTTCAAAATATAATATATATAATATTTTTTTTCAATTTTTAATTCTCATCATTATGTAAAAAAAATATGTGTAAGATTTTATTTTTTAGGTTTACGACCTTGACGGAAATTCGTACCACCATATCCATTTCACACCCATTAGTTTTTTTACAATTTTTCAATTTTTTTAAAATTAAATATTATTTTTATTTTTAACTTCAATTTTAATTATTTATATGAAGGAAAATATTTTATTATAAAACATATATTTTTGATGAATCACGGATAATTTCATATCTCTTATTAATTTTATGTTCATTAGATTTCTCTTGACGTAATAAATTTCCTATGAAAAGTGGATATTAAGTTTCTCATAATAATTATTTTATTTATATCATGGATATGATTATTTCTAAAAAAATATAACATTTCTAAATATCATTTTTTACTTTAAATGTTTTTTGATTCCTTGGGGAAATATTGATATTACATATTATTTGTTAAATTAAGAGAATTATTTAAAAGGTTTATATTTTATTACTTAAATTGATAATTATATATATTATGAATGAATTTTACATTTAGTGATGGGTTTGAACTAGGATTATATATCTTCTCAAGTCATATATATTTCTCATGAGAAAAACTAGTTGGATAAAATTATTAAATGTTTTTTGGGTTTTCCTACCCATAGATGAAACTTTATTTATATAAGGCTTTGGCAGTATACATTTCAAGATTTTTGAGATCATAATGTACAATAGTATTCAATTAATTCATTGAGAATTATGTTATTATTATCCATCATATTAATACATTTATATTATCTATGGATGCATTTCGTGATCAAGTTATTGAATAATGGAATATGTATTCATTTATTTACCATTATAATTGATTTTTCCTTATTTTCTCATAACAATATCCATTGTAATTAATCCTTGATAAGTATTTAAGATATAACTTATTCTCTTTCCATTCCAAATGGATATGAATAAGTATTATTTGAATGTTTTTCACGGATGATAAACATTTTATTTTGTTGTGTTTTATATTTTATTTCCATTTTAAAATGCGAGTCATTTTTTTCAGGTTCTTCAAGAATATTAAACTAATAAGCACTCTAGGATGAGATCCCATTTAGACTATTCCAATGTAAAAAAGTAGGCACTATCTCTAGGTTTTTGTAGTTTGGGTCTTTTCATAAACACAAATGGTATAGACCTTAGTCCATATGATAATACCTTAAATTTTATGACCTTGATTTCAGAACACTAGATAATCAATTGTATAATATATAGTCCATACCCTAAAACCTAAAATTACATTATTATTATTCTTGTTTGAACTATATAAAATTACATGATTAAGAAACATTCCCACATAATATAAAAATTTGTTTCCCACCATCCTTTCATTAAGAACTTAAACTATATGTTTTTTATATTCCTTCACACCTTTAAACTTTATGGACCACATTTAGGTGAATGTAATATTCATTGTATTCAATGATTTTAGTTTTTGAATTTATTACCATGGATGAGTTCTATAATCCTTATAATGGTTTTAAACTATACAACAACCACATTTTCTTTCTGTTGGGTTATAAAATGATGATCTATAAGTAACCACAAGAACATTTTATGTGGAATAGTGTATAAAAAATTAAAAAATAAGTAACCCATAAAATAGTGTACCATAGCTGAGATAAAAATCTAATCCAATGATAGGGACTAAAATATTCCACTGATAATAAAAACACCATGAATAAAACACGAAATTGAAACAAAAGAACTAAATAAATGATAACAAGATATTACATGGCTTATAGATTGTCATATTCCATTAGAGAACAATTATAATTTAATTTATAAAAATGAATTTGAAATTACTAGACACAACATATAATACATGTTACCCCACTACACCTAATTTTATTGGGGATCATCTAGTGAAATTGGTTCCACCACTTTCGAAATCAGGAGAACAAAATACACTTTGACATATCCCATGAAATAAATGCCATTACCTTAAATATCCCATTTAATAAAAAAATGAAAACATTATTACGTAGTGTTGTAGATTATATAATATATAATTTGGAAACAAATTTTTATGTAGATACATAAAAGGAGTCAAATAATCATAGTTTCTCCTTTCTCACTTCCATCATTTTAGCACATTTTCTAACCAATTAGTTCTTGAATATTTACATCCATAGCACAAATAAAATTTTTGGTATTCTAATAAAAAACCTTCCCAGGTCTACATACCATGTTTTATATTATCTATTTCTAGTTTCAAAGAATGATATCATAAAATTCAACTTTATAGTTTCTTAAAAATATCATATATAAAGAAAATATTTAAGGATTTAAGGATTCCATCAATAGTAAGGAATTTTTTGAAAAAACAAAAATATAAAGAAAGAGTTAAATTCATCATTTATTCTTCCCATCATCCATTTCCCACTAATTCAAAATGTTTCAACTTAATTTCTTAGTCTATGAACTTAGCGAACAATTTAACTAGATTTTTACATCATCCAATCTTCTGTAGTTTGATCAACCCATCATCTACATCAATTGAATGAAATTATACATGAAATATAAAATTATAATAAATTTTAAGATAAAATTTCTTCATGTATTATTAAAATTCATTAACAAGATATTATAGACATATATTGATTGTAAGATATTAGCCAATTTATCAGTAAAAAGAAAATTCGTTGTTTCTATCCAAATTTGGATTTTATATATCAAATAATTTTTTTAAAAGAATTATTTTCAAATAATAAAATATATATTTTTAAAAAATAAATTACTTTTTAAATTAATAAATTATAAATTATCTAATGAATAAATTATTGGAATTTTGGGAATTTTTTATTTCTCGATGATAAGTGATTATTTTGATTTTAATTGAAATTTGTTGTTTATTTTATAATATGTACAAAGTAAAATTATACTTAGAGTAATTTTTAAAATTTAATAATTCTGTATAATTAATATGAATATAATAAATTCTATTAGAATCAAAATTATACTTTAATTTGGAATGAAAAAAATTTATACATAGAAATATATTTTTCTAGAAACCAATTATTGTCATGTTTTGTGGGATTAATTTTAAATTATATTATTTAAATTATGATAATATAATTTGATAAAATGAATTAAATTTTTCGAATATGAATAACTAATATTAGTTAATATGTTGAATATAATTTTTATCCAATGGAATAGTTAAAATAGTAAAAATATATTACGACTGTTTGGGTTAACAAATGTTTACATGGGGTTAAAATAAATAGTTAAGGGTAAAATGACATAATAAATATGTAAATACTATTGGATGGACATGTTTGGAAACTGTAATATCAATTATTCAAAAATGGTCTATTTTTACCACTTTTATTGAGTAATATATTTTTATATTATATTCCTTTTAAAAATTCCATGTGTTTCATATCACAAGTTTATAAAAAGAAATGCACTATACACTCTTATCCAAACATAAAGAGACTTCCCCCCCATAACAACAAAAACTCCTTCAGTAAATCCCTTCCGAAATCCTAGAGGTTCCATTTAAAAAATCAACTTAGGAAGTATTTTTTTATAAACCTAAAGATGTTGTATAAAGAAGGGATATAGTTTTTAACATTCTGTTTCTGTTTTATTTATCATTCTTACTCAATGAAATATTATTCAAACAAGATAAAATAACAAAAATAATATTTTAAGCATACTAATATGTTTTTATGTTCATTTCATAACCTATAACCTTTTCTTTATTTAATAAAATGGAAAATAAAACCATCATTCATGTGTATGATGGTCTACCAACTCGCAAACCGATTTAATTTTTCCTCCATCACCACCTTTAGTAACTAGTTATAATCGTAGATTTAATATATAAATATATATGATATAAATGAAACATCTATCATTATATAAATTTAATATTTCATCTATTTTATTTCCTTTAAATACATTGAAAAATATTATATTGTTCATGTTTATGTGTGGATTACCACCTCCACGAAGCGATTTGATTCAACTTTCATCATTGTATCATGTGGATGGGATATATAAGTGCATTTTATGATACAAAATAATATTTATAATTCATAATAATTTTATAATGATAAAATTATACATTCTTTCTTTTTTCCATTCCCATTAACAAATGAAAATGATTCGCATATGTATGTATGACATATTATCACCATTATTTTATTGAAATAAAATTTTTATAACTATATTTAATTTAATTTAATTAAAATTAAGTTATAAGGATAATAATTATAACATTATTATCATTCTAGAAATGATGTAATAATTTTCTTTATTGTCCATAGTCAACCAACAAAATTCCTTTTTGACCTATGAATTGAATATCATCAAAACATATAACAAGAACATAATTAATTATTTAATTAAATATAACATGGTAATAAAAAATGAAAATGAATAATAAACAAGAAAATGTGCTTATTAAAGAAAATAATTAGCATAATATTATTATTCATCATGATAATAAAAGTACATGATGAGTCAGACTCATGGAAAGGGACACTTTAAATTAAAAATCATATTTTATTATTTTAAGGATTCATATCATAAATATTATTCTTCCATGTACACACAATTAAAAGTAATTTTAATATGTAACTATATGATCATAAATTATTTATAAATGTTATTGTATCTCTCATTTTACTATATTCAAAAAAAATCAAAAGGAATTAATCTTCTTTTTAATACAGAACATATTGAATTTATTTAAAAAAGAAAGAAATGTTTGTTTTTGACATATGCACCATCAAATGATTGTTTCCAATATGGAAACCATTATGTGATTTTTAGATTCCATTATAAGAGTAATCTTTTTATAGAAAAGACCCTTATTTCCATGTTCTAGGAATTATAGTTTAGAAAATTGGATTTTAATGTTAATAGAAATATCAATATTCAAAAAATATTTTCTTATGGGTTTAATAATATATTTTAATGGGCTTGATGATAGAAATGTTTTTAATTTTTTTATTGATTTCATAGTCCACTGAGTTTTTCTATGATGATGGGTGAACTTGATACAACTCATAATGATGGGTGAGCCCAATATAACTCATGACGATGCATTATCCCGATATAGATTTCCAATACATTGGGTAAATACTATGTTCCCTAGAAAATAATTTTTTAAGATGAACATATTGGTTAGTATTTTTGTAATTTTTTTAATTAATATGATTTCTAGAGGCACTAACATGACATTTCGATTACTGGTAATGAGATTTCACGGAAATCATTTGATTTCAAAAGGTAATATAATGATATTTTTTTTAAATAATTATTATTACATTTTAGGGTAAATTGTATGTTTTATAAGAAAAATTATTTTTTTGGGTTCTCATGTTTTTCATAAACCACAAAAAATTATTATTTTCATTTTATATTTTCTCACAATGTGTTTTATGAAATACTTTGGATAGAATGGTTAATTTTATATATAAGTATTTTTTTAATAACCTCATGTTTATTGTAATAAAAAATACATTTGGAACTCATAGTTTTTAGATATAATAATTGGTTTATTTCATTTTTTATTTCCCTTAATGATATTTTTTGGCTCCTCCCATGTTTTCAAATATTTCTCACATGTTTTAAGGAATAATAGATAAAATATGAATTCATCTAGAAAATAATAAATATTTTTCTTGAAAAGATTATCTGTTTCATTTTAAAATTCCTATATTATGTGAAAATAGATACTATGATGATGTTTCCAACTTGAAATGTGTGTGTTTTATGTAAAGAGTTATAAACAATTCTCTAAAAATCTTTACATGAAAACATATTTAATGATTAAAAATGTATTATTTTTTAAAAATAAAATCATGGATTGAATCAATGTTGATTATTTATATTTGTTATTAGGGAAACGGTTTAGATAATTTTAGAGGATAAGATAATGGGAATAAATACTGTAAATATTTTATAATTTATAATTATGATGATTTATAATTTTAATATTACAATGTTTCTTTATCTAAATTATGTATGTACAAGATGGGTTTCCATAGAGTAATCATGGAAGATAATGTTGTAAGACACCAATAGTATAATATCCTTCTGAATCTATAATCTAGAATTCTTCAAGTTCGAACACTGTTGTTTGTTTATATGGAATATCAATTAAAACATGCTTCAAATGGTGGTGGTATCCATTCAAGTGAGTAACCACATTCATTATACAGAATATGTCTATAGTGGGAAATTTCATAAAAATGAAACCTATATCATTTATTGGATCATCTAACCATGTGATAGCTGAAGGATGTTTTAAATACATAGCTATGATATTTTATGTCATGGGTTTCTCGAAATAAAAAAATGTTAAACATTCAATTCTCATATTTTAAGGTGAATAGAATCAATTTTTGTAAATTAGTAGGAATATAAGAGTAAGAGAAGATATTGACACCATGTAATGGGAAAAAATAAGTATATATTTATTGAGAAATACATTTATGTGGTTGTTTTACATAGTATAGGAATGAAATATATTGAATTGAGGAAAGAGGAAAACCCAATGCCCACATATGAGGAAGACAACATGAAATTGGATTGGTATGAACAAAATTTCATCATGAATATTTATTACAAAATTATATAGTTTTAATGAGGATTGATTCCTTAATATCAGTTATAGTTGAATTTCTGTGAATTTAAAAGTAATGAGATTACATTTTATGTTGCAATAAATATAACAATCCTGCTTTTTATTACACAATTAAACATAATTTATTACATAAACTTAACTTGATACAACATAGAATATTGAGAGGTCTAGTGTATTTGGGGATTATGATCATTACATAACAACTTAAAACATGAAATAAAACATCTTTATTGAAAAATTTCTTTACATGACCACTGCATTCCCTCGTACTTACCATTGCATGGGATAACCTGAGGACATGCATAAGAAAAGGGTGAGCTATACAGCTCAATAAGAGAATAATCATGGAATAACATGAGGAATACAATACATGTTATAAAATAATAATATCAATAGAGTACCAGAGAAGAATAAACATAAAGGCATGAAAAAGCATGATAATCATAACATGGAAATATTGCAACACTTAACATGGAATGTAACTCCCCGAACCTAGTTACCCAGAGTCGGTGCATTATTACATAACATTGGCATGATCACAAGAAAGATCAAATCTCGAAAGACCGATTGGTTTAGTATCCTTGGAAACACTAGATATATTCATAAGTTTTACATTACATCATAAAATGAAAAACTAGTACAACAACATAATGTCTCCATAATCCACACTCATATCCCCACATAATATCCCTACAGGTCATTCATAATTTACTTCTTCACTTCCTGGGAAAAATAAAACATAGAAAAGGGGTGAGCTCAAATGCCCAATAAGGATAACAATATAGAGGAAACTTTCATAAATGAGAATAAACATTTAAGGAAATGTATAACTAAAACAACAGCCTTTCAAACTTGAACTTTCAACATTGTATGGCATAAATAAAATGAAATAATGCCATTTACTCATTCACATGGATATTCTACTAATCGAATAATCACATGCAAAATCACTAACCACTTTCATAATGTTGGAATGCATAATTCCAGACTATCATAACCACATAGCCAAGGCCTCGTGCCAAGACTACAAATAAGATTTTTTCAAGGCCTTGTGCCAAGACACTAGTTTGTCTCATGAGACCTACCGATGCATCGAGGAGCTATAGCGGGCTCCACCCATCACATATTAAGTCCAATGCATTCCCATATGAAAAGGTTTAAACATAACATAAACATTCGTATTAAAACTAGCATACGAAGTGTCAATAATTTCATCATAAACTATGAATGGTATAAAAATATCACATCCATAGTCAAACATATCACAAAACCTTCAATACAATATAGAAGTTTTGTATCATAATAAATCAACTTCAAATAAGCGTAAAATCCATTAAAGGATTTGACATAGATGAAATCAAAACACTTTTTGGAGAAATATCTCTTTCTATTTTTGAAATCATTTAAGAGCCATATAAAATAAGACATTTTCTTGAAAATATTCTTATAAACTTGTAAGGAAATCTTTGAAGATTTTATAACGGCAGAAAATAACCGCACTCGCCGTATAAGTTAAAAAAACATTCTTACCTTAATTCTGTCAAAAAGGTTTAAAAGGACCTTGTTTTGAAAACGACGGAAAGATTCCTCTTATAAAAAGTCAAACAAGGGTATAAATGACTTTAACCCATATTCTTGTAAATAATAAAAATGTTTTGAAATACATTTTGAAGAAACATGGATGTGGATGATAAAGAGATCCCAGTAGATTATTACGTATAAACAACCTCGGATAATGAAGAGATTGTGAAATAACCCTTACCTTGTACTTTTCCTTGGTTGGGGTAGGTTAACCTCCTGTATAATGGTGAAATAATTGTTATTAAATTATACAGGAATAATATACATTAATATGATATCATATATGATCTTTTAATATTGATTTGATAATAATATCTTAGTATTATCGTTGTTTCGGGTGTTAACTTACTTGTTTTCTTTTATATGTTTTGTTACGTAAGACATGTTTATAAAGGATAGGTTGTATATTATTCATATCCAGAATGATATCAAGTCATTAAACATTATTTTTTAAATCATCAAATGATAATTATACTTGAATGGATACGATGGAGAATGAATCTCATCGCGTTCGTGGAGACGGTAGTCCGTACGTACGCACGAGCGACAATATCATTCTTTTAAAATAATATATAAATGGATGGTATATCATATATACAGAATCATTAACATGTTATATTTATTATTTTCATGAGTTACATATCATTATTATACCCATCCAAATAATAATATATTGAATAACAATTACACCACGACGTGGAGACGGTAAGTCGTACGTACGCACGTATGGTGACATGTTATTCAAAGGGTGGATAGAATACTGAATATGGTTGTACCATATTTATAATAAAATCACAGTATATATATGATACTGGAGTCATTATTTTAGAATGGTAACAACAAAGGAAGAAGAAGTGGAAGAAGAAATGAACTTGGAAAAGGGTGGTGAAATCATTACCTCTTCTTCGGGTTCTTCCTTTTGATTTGATCAAAAGGGCTCCTTAGGTTGTCTTTCTGATCAAACTAAGGCCTATAGGTTGTAGTGAGGGAAGTTGGGAGAGTATTTGGGCAGAGTTTGGCCGAACCAAAAGGCTTTGAAGGTGGGAAGAAATGAGAAGGAGGAGTGCCTTTTTATAAGAGGGGTGAGGGGCACCTTTGGAAAAGCTAGAGATATTAGTTTATAATAAATTCATATTCGGTTTAAAATGGCTCCAAAGTTGACTACTCAAAGGTTAAGGTGGGTATGGGTCGAAAACAACTCAACCAATAGAATTTAGACAGGTTTGGGTACTTATATTAACCTTATCTTTAAGTATTAACTCTAAGTTAATTAGTTTCACTTTTACAATGTCTCTTTGTATTTTTATATAATATGGTTAATAAACTTACTATATACATCCAAGCGACCCCCAAGTGGTCCATTAATGATGAAAATATCATGATATAAGTCTCTTGGCCGAACCTTATATTTTTAGGAATTTAATATCAATTAATAATATAATATTTGTTTTAAGAACTCTTTTATGTCAATTTTGACACTATTCAATAGTTGATTTTTTTAAAACTCATAACAGATTGATTACTTAGAAAAAAGTAAATTAACTCAATACTAATATATCATATTATCCTAGAAAATTAGTTTAATTCATTAAAAGTTTGATATTATATTTATTTGGGTATTTATAATATCAATTAATTTAATTTTTCACTATTTTAGTAATTACTGCATCATCATTGTGTCATAAATAAAATAAATTATTTAATGTCTAAAAATTATAAATAAAATACCATTATGTAGTAAATCTTTTTATCTTTCTAATGAATATTTATAATCTAAAATCCAACATATATAACCCTATGTAAAAATTGTTTTGCTAAAAGATATATGCTTGTGTCATTTTTGTATTCATTTTAACATAATTAAAATAAAGTGTCCCTATCACCTACAAGTGGCACCATGGGGTCCCAAAATAGACCCAAAGATGCCTATGGTCGAACATGTATCAACCAATAAGTCTAGGACACGTTTTAGGGTAATTTAGTATTATTATAATATTAATTTTTAACCCTTATTTACCGGATTTACCCTTAACCATGGTAAATAAAATATTTACCGCAGTAATTATTCAAAATGTCTAAAAATAAAAGTTACCTGTTTACACAATTTGAAAATCCTGATTCCAAATATGGAATCCATTTTTCTAAATTCAAAATACATAAGTGGCAGAAATTAATTTAAAATTAATTCCCGTTGTCAAAACAAAAAGCGTGTTTTTAAGAGATAATAACTATCAAAAGATTGACACTTGTTTATGTTCGGTTTAATTGTAAAATTATGTCCAATGACCAAAATTATATTAAATGGTAAAAATATATTATAAATATACTTTAAAACCACTCAAATTCATAATTTATCACTATTAATTATTTTGATTAAAAAAGTTGTTTTTAATTAAAATTTAGTAATTTTCACTATTCATCAAAATATGAAAGTTATCCGAAATGTACCAAAATTTTACCTTATGCTAATTTTGATATTCTGAATCCAAAAATTAAGTCCATTTTGAAATATAAAATATATATAATTTCAAAAAGTAGGTATTACTATTCATAACGGCTAGTTTGATTGGTTGTGGTGTGTGTTAGAACTCGAAGTTGCGTACAACACACACTACTGTATTATTCAAAGGAAAGTGTACCGTGGAAGCTTGGGATGCTTCATTTTAAATTTTTTGATGTCCCCCTTTACTCAAAAAGTTTAAAATATTGTATTTAAAATGGGTTCACTATTAAAAGTTGGTAAAAGTGCAATACTGAAAATGAATTTGTTCTTACATTATGTATAAGAAACTCATAATATGGATTCTAAAATTATAAGGATTATATAAAGTTTAAAATTTAGTTAATATTATTCATAACCTCTTTTGAACGGCTTGTTTGGTAAGTCATGGTGTGCTTGAACTCGGTGTTGCGTGTAGTGCAAGTTATTGTATTATTTTAAAGAAATAACACACTATGAAATCTTGGGGTGTTACATTCTCCCCTCATTCAATAAATTGTGTCCTCGCAATTTGAAATTGTTCTTCGAAAATAAAAGGTTGAAAATAAAAAATATCTTTGTGGTAAAACCCACATTGGAAATTGGGTTACTCAAATTTAGTCTTAATATGAGGAAAAGAGAAATGAAAGGGTCACCACCAAATTATGATCTCGATTAGGAGAACATTGGTGGCAATTAGAGACATATAATTGGAGGAAAACGTAAATATTTATAGGTAGTGATTGAGGTCATCAATCACAAACAAGTATAAAATTGAGGTCCTTAAATTCATCAATCTATGATGATTTGAAATACCATCGGTTCAACAAAACATAGGGTATTAGGATAACACGTTTTTGACGTTTCAAAATATCTTAGTTGAAATCCCACATCGAAAAATGAATTAATGAGGCCTCTATTTAAAATAAAGAGTCGAAAGTATGAAGATTACCGAAAATAACACATACTAGGGTTCCATGTAGGAAAATATGGATATGGAAGAAAAATGTAACCATCAATTATCTGATGGAGAGTGGTAGAGAACATGGCTATGAAAAGGCCAACAATCCCAAAGCCATAAATTAGTGATGATTTAAGGTACCATCTAGGAAAACATTTTTGTTCTAAGTTGCTTTTCTTAATATTGAGGAATTTATTTATGAGATTGGCTAAGATCATAAGGAGATATACTTACTTTATAATTAGAGTTTTATCCATTAATAAATTTCTACCACAAACTCATCTTTCACTCTAAAAGATAATAGAATGTAAAAAAAATTCTATTTACACTATTCATATAGGGTTCCAAAATAAACGAATTTATAATTCATCTACAAGATCTTTTAATAAAAACTACATTATTTAATCCAGGACATCTCGTGGGCCAGTGGTAGGTGATACACCCTTGTCGCCCTTCGGTTGCGGGTTCAAGTCTCACAGCCTTGCCAGACGCGACGGGTTGTTGCCCGACCTCCGGGTTGTCCTTTTATGGCAATACAAAATAATCCAAACTAGAACTATCCAAAATACTTCTATCCAAACTCACAGTCCAACATTTATAAGGAAGGTAAACATAATATAGATCCTTTTTACCCTGTAATAGCATATTAATACCTTCATCATGTATTACCATATTCCATATTGATTACATTCATGCTCCCTTATTCCATATAGAATGCTGGATATACTTCATTAATCCAAAAATGTTTTAAACCCCAACAATGATGGAATATACAAATCATTAATCAGTTCCAAGTTAGTCAAGAATATCCAATATAATTTATCCAAAACAATCACATATTATTCCAAAATCACTACCTCAGTATCAGAACTATATTATGATTTATCATTCTCTCAACCATATATTTTCCAAAATTTTATCCTTATATTGAGTCACTTTTCTTTGTTCCACACAATCTCAAGTCCTTAATGAAATAGTACTGCAGTACAATCCTTATATACTCCATAATTCTTATAACAAGTACATTGTTGATACAACACTCAATTGACATAATCAACATAAGAACTCTAATCATTCCTCTTCATCTGTGGTAGTATCATAACTTGATTGTTATCCAATAAAATCATTTGCGGCATAGTCTGATGACTGGGACATAGATTCGCGTAGTGTCCAAACTCCTTGCAAATGAAGCATTGTACATTTAAAACCATTTTCTTACCCTTGCAGTCACGTACTTTGTGCCCTTTTCCTCCACACTTATAACAAACTCCCATTCCTTTCAGGCAAGTTCCAGGGTGTTTCTTTCCACAGTTACCACATATGGTAAAATTCTTCTTTTCCCTCTTCCCTTTATCCATCTTTCTCTCTTCCATCCTTTTCTTCTCTTACTTCCCTTCAAATCCATAGGACTCAGTAAACTCTTTACTTATCTTATCAACACATGATATTATTTCTTCATATGATGATAATACATGGGAGACTATTTCTCTTATAAATTCTAGCTTAAGACCATGAAAGATATGATCCTTCCTTCTCTTTGGATCATGTGCATTTCTGGAGTTCTCATTCCTTCTACTGGGCGCCATTTCTAAAAAATGGCATACATTAGATCAGTTTATGAATCAAAATACATAATCCCATACTTATAAAACACTTAACATAAATTGAACTATTTATGGTTATAATCCATAATCATAAAAATGTCTCCTTTGAGGATGTATATACTCATAAATCCTTCATAATGATTTGTAAATAAAATGAGAGTTATCCTAAGCATATACCCCGGGAGTGTCGTAACCAAGAGTGCAGCAAGGCCCGTTGTCGTGCACCAGTTCCCGTTCGAGTCTAGCTCAAAGCGGTGTTTTCGGGTTTTACCCCTAGGTACATCTGTTCCAGAGCCGCCTCTACCTGCTCGTATCCAGACAGGGATGTATTGCTCGGAAAACTCACAAAATCTCTACAATACCAAAATTCTAGGAAGTTCTTCTATACTAATCCTCAAAGTTCATCTTAGGTCTACGTGCTCTAATCAGAGTTTATCTAAATCTAGCTTCCAAGGTTTGTACTAAACTTCCTCTGATACCAACTGTAATGCCCCGAACCTAGTTACCCAGAGTCGGTGCATTATTACATAACATTGGCATGATCACAAGAAAGATCAAATCTCGAAAGACCGATTGGTTTAGTATCCTTGGAAACACTAGATATATTCATAAGTTTTAAATTACATCATAAAATGAAAAACTACTACAACAACATAATGTATCCATAATCCACACTCATATCCCCACATAATATCCCTACAGGTCATTCATAATTTACTTCTTCACTTCTTAGGAAAAATAAAACATAGAAAAGGGGTGAGCTCAAATGCCCAGTAAGGATAACAATATAGCGGAAACTTTCATAAATGAGAATAAACATTTAACGCAATGTATAACTAAAACAACAGCCTTTCAAACTTGAACTTTCAACATTTTATGGCATAAATAAAATGAAATAATGCCATTTACTAATTCACATGGATATTCTACTAATCTAATAATCACATGCAAAATCACTAACCACTTTCATAATGTTGGAATGCATAATTCCATACTATCATAACCACATAGACAAGGCCTCGTGCCAAGACTACAAATAAGATTTTGTCAAGGCCTTGTGCCAAGACACTAGTTTGTCTCATGAGACCTACCGATGCATCGAGGAGCTATAGCGGGCTCCACCCGTCACATATTAAGTCCAATGCATTCCCATATGAAAAGGTTTAAACATAACATAAACAATTGTATTAAAACTAGCATACGAAATGTCAATAATTTCACCATAAACTATGAATGGTATAAAAATAGCACATCCACAGTCAAACATATCACAAAACCTTCAATATAATATAGAAGTTTTGTATCATAATAAATCAACTTCAAATAAGCGTAAAATCCATCAAAGGATGTTGACATAGATGAAATCAAAACACTTTTTGGAGAAATATATCTTTATATTTTTGAAAGCATTTAAGAGACATATAAAATAAAACATTTTCTTGAAAATATTCTTATAAACTTGTAAGGAAATCTTTGAAGATTTTATAACGGCAGAAAATAACCACACTCGCCGTATAAGTTAAAAAAACATTCTTACCTTAATTCTGTCAAAAAGGTTAAAAAGGACCTTGTTTTGAAAACGACGGAAAGATTCCTCTTATAAAAATTCAAACAAGGGTATAAATGACTTTAACCCATATTCTTGTAAATAATAAAAATGTTTTGAAATACATTTTGAAGAAACATGGATGTGGATGATAAAGAGATCCCAGTAGATTATTACGTATAAACAACCTCGGATAATGAAGAGATTGTGAAATAACCCTTACCTTGTACTTTTCCTTGGTTGGGGTAGGTTAACCTCCTGTATAATGGTGAAATAATGGTTATTAAATTATACAGGAATAATATACATTAATATGATATCATATATGATCTTTTAATATTGATTTGATAATAATATCTTAGTATTATCGTTGTTTCGGGTGTTAACTTACTTGTTTTCTTTTATATGTTTTGTTACGTAAGACATGTTTATAAAGGATAGGTTGTATATTATTCATATCCAGAATGATATCAAGTCCTTAAACATTATTTTTTAAATCATCAAATGATAATTATACTTGAATGGATACGATGGAGAATGAATCTCATCGCGTTCGTGGAGACGGTAGTCCGTACGTACGCACGAGCGACAATATCATTCTTTTAAAATAATATATAAATGGATGTTATATCATATATACAAAATCATTAACATGTTATATTTATTATTTTCATGAGTTACATATCATTATTATACCCATCCAAATAATAATATATTGAATAACAATTACACCACGACGTGGAGACGGTAAGCCATACGTACGCACGTATGGTGACATGTTATTCAAAGGGTGGATAGAATACTGAATATGGTTGTACCATATTTATAATAAAATCACAGTATATATATGATACTGGAGTCATTATTTTAGAATGGTAACAACAAAGGAAGAAGAAGTGGAAGAAGAAATGAACTTGGAAAAGGGTGGTGAAATCATTACCTATTCTTCGGGTTCTTCCTTTTGATTTGATCAAAAGGGCTCTTTAGGTTGTCTTTCTGATCAAAATAAGGCCTATAGGTTGTAGTGAGGGAAGTTGGGAGAGTATTTGGGAAGAGTTTGGCCGAACCAAAAGGCTTTGAAAGTGTGAAGAAATGAGAAGTAGGAGTGCCCTTTTATAAGAGGGGTGAGGGGCACCTTTGGAAAAGCTAGAGATATTAGTTTATAATAAATTCATATTCGGTTTAAAATGGCTCCAAAGTTGACTATTCAAAGGTTAAGGTGGGTATGGGTCGAAAAAAACTCAACCAATATAATTTAGACAGGTTTGGGTACTTATATTAACCTTATCTTTAAGTATTAACTCTAAGTTAATTAGTTTCACTTTTACAATGTCTCTTTGTATTTTTATATAATATGGTTAATAAACTTACTATATACATACAAGAGACCCCCAAGTGGTCCATTAATGATGAAACTATCATGATATAAGTCTCTTGGCCGAACCTTAGATTTTTAGGAATTTAATATCAATTAATAATATAATATTTGTTTTAAGAACTCTTTTATGTCAATTTTGACACTATTCAATAGTTGATTTTTTTGAAACTCATAACAGATTGATTACTTCGAAAACAGTACATTAACTCAATCCTAATATATCATATTATCCTAGAAAATTAGTTTAATTCATTAAAAGTTTCATATTATATTTATTTGGGTATTTATAATATCAATTAATTTAATTTTTCACTATTTTAGTAATTACTGCATCATCATTGTGTCATATATAAAATAAATTATTTAATGTCTAAAAATTATAAATAAAATACCATTATGTAGGAAATCTTTTTATATTTCTAATGAATATTTATAATATAAAATCCAACATATATAACTCTATGTAAAAATTGTTTTGCTAAAAGATATATGCTTGTGTCATTTTTGTATTCATTTTAACATAATTAAAATAAAGTGTCCCTATCACCTACAAGTGGCACCATGGGGTCCCAAAATCGACCCAAAGATGCCTATGGGCGAACATGTATCAACCAATAAGGCTAGGACACATTTTAGGGTAATTTAGTATTATTATAATATTAATTTTTAACCCTTATTTACCGGATTTACCCTTAACCATGGTAAATAAAATATTTACCGCAGTAATTATTCAAAATGTCTAAAAATAAAAGTTACATATTTACACAATTTGAAAATCCTGATTCCAAATATGGAATCCATTTTTCTAAATTCAAAACACAAAAGTGGCAGAAATTAATTTAAAATTAATTCCCGCTGCCAAAACAAAAAGCGTGTTTTTAAGAGATAATAACTATCAAAAGATTGACAATTGTTTATGTTCGGTTTAATTGTAAAATTATGTCCAATGACCAAAATTATATTAAATGGTAAAAATATATTATAAATATACTTTAAAACCACTCAAATTCATAATTTATCACTATTAATTATTTGGTTAAAAAAGTTGTTTTTAATTAAAATTTAGTAATTTTCACTATTCATCAAAATATGAAAGTTATCTGAAATGTACCAAAATTTTACCTTATGCTAATTTCGATATTCCGAATCCAAAAATGAAGTCCATTTTGAAATATAAAATATATATAATTTCAAAAAGTAGGTATTACTATTCATAACGGCTAATTTGATTGGTTGTGGTGTGTGTTAGAACTCGAAGTTGCGTACAACACACATTATTGTATTATTCAAAGGAAAGCGTACCGTGGAAGCTTGGGATGTTTCATTTTAAATTTTTTGATTTCCCCCTTTACTCAAAAAGTTTAAAATATTGTATTTAAAATGGGTTCACTATTAAAAGTTGGTAAAAGTGCAATACTGAAAATGAATTTGTTCTTACATTATGTCTAAGAAACTCATAATATGGATTCTAAAATTATAAGGATTATATAAAGTTTAAAATTTAGTTAATACTATTCATAACCTCTTTTGAACGGCTTGTTTGGTAAGTCATGGTGTGCTTGAACTCGGTGTTGCGTGTAGTGCAAGTTATTGTATTATTTTTAAGAAATAACACACTATGAAATCTTGGGGTGTTACATGGAATTAGCGTGAGCCAAGGCTCATTGCACATGGAGCATGATTAAACCCTCATTGTGCATGAAGGAAGAGTAAAACCTAGTTGAACTTGAATTAGCATAAGTAAACACCCATTGCACATAACGTATCATGATACTATACTTTACCCAATGCATTGGAGTGCTATTAGGGCGTACCCTTCTTAAACATTTCATTTCATGCATAAGTGTGTCACAGGGTTCACAAAACATTGAATCATTCAATATAATCATTTATTCCATGATAAAAGAATATGGAATACATACTTGAAACTCTTTAAACAATAAGTAAATGTTCATAAAGTTGAATACCCTTGATAGAGAAATGGGCATGGTATTCACTTCACAATGACTTTGGCTTGGAAAAACGCAGTGCAATTTCGGCAGCATAACGGCGTGACATAAGAACTCATAAAAATTATTGATGATAGAGAAAGGAGTGTATCATCATATTTACATAACAAGGACAGAAATGGGGTCATATATATACATGTAGCAATAAATTTAATGGAATTTAGACTCATGATACAAAAGAATTTCTTGAATGTAAATGAGGAGAGAGAAATTCCATTCAGAATTTCAGCATAGTAACGGGTGTACATGGGAGGAATTTAATGAGAGATAATGGGTATCCCATCATTAAAACATAAATAGGGTAGTATGTGTGAGGTGAAAAACCATACCCCAAAATTTATAATTGAAATTAAAAGGGTATAATAACTTAAAGAATATTTGAAAAAAATGAGAAAGGAAGAAAACCCTTACTTGGAAGTGTGCTTCCAAAGGCTTGATAGAGTCTTGAGGGAGGCTTCTTAGGAGCTTGGGGAGCCTTGAGAGGATTATTGAGAGAGGAGGTAAGAGGTTGGACGAACTCCAAATGCCTTGAGTGAGGATTAAGTGGGATCTTGGGTGGGTTTATATAGGAAATGAGAGGGAATTGTTTATCATTTAGGTTTGGGACACCTCACATTAAACTAATCAAAACCACAAACCAGCCCATATTTTTACCCTTTTTTCCAAAGGGGAGTGGAAAAAAATATTTTATAAGGACAAAGTCTGAACTTAATAAAATAATGGGGTTGCTTATTTGGAGGTGAGTCACACTCCTAGGGAAAACAATGTAAAAAGATAAAATATTTAATAAGTCTTGAATGGTCCACTAAAACTTTGTAAAATAAATCAAACAAACCCAAAATAACATTATTTTAATGGTAAAACATATATTTTCCGAACATAAAGTTTATTGTATTTTATTACATCACTATTGTGTCATTATGATGTCATAAAACACATTATATATTTAAACGGTATTTAATTTTTACCCAAAAATTTGATTGTCTCATAAAATTATGAAAAATTCACTATTGGATAATTTTGACATCCTTATTCCAGAAATAATATTCATTTTATCTAAATAATTTTCTAAATATGTTAATTTTCACTTTTACAATAAAAACTGACATTTATCGAAAATTCATGGGTTTTGACAAAAATGGGTTTCTAACCTTAGTATAAATTACAATTGAATTCATAAAATTATACGATCATTTATATTTAATAAAAATTAATTTAATATTAATAATAATAATTTATTAAAATATTTTTTAATTCAAAAGTCCATTAATATATCAAAATGGAATTCATAGTTGAACATTAACTAAAAATACTATTTGTGCTTTAAAAACTATTTACAAGGTAACAATAATAAAATGTATATATATTCATTATTATATAAAAAATATTGTACATAACCATAGTGATAAGTCCTTTTACATAACCAATTATAACAAATTCATAAGACCGAATATTAAGGTGTGCGATGGTGACAGACTCTTGGGGTGGCTCGGATAACATTGCTCAGTTGGTAATCTCTATCAACTTCTACTTCTATCATAGGTGGTCCCTCTCGAGCTTAACATATTCAAGCTCGACTTGGTCTTGGTTAAGAGTCGATCCCAAAGACTCAACCAACTTTCTATTCTCTGAAAAATCGGCTTCTTATGGGTCATGTCTATCGGATGAGGCCATCACTTCCTTTTTCTGAGTAAATTGAATTTCTTAAAGCCCTATATTTATACTAATCATGTGATCAATGTTCAACAACTATATTAGCAACGATCACAATTATTAACAGTATTTTAAAATACAAAAACATAAAACCATAGAAGTTGAAATTTTATATAAACATTTTACATAAAGAGACATTTAATTATATCAAGAGGGATTTCCATTAATGAAAGTTTGGGTCGTTATAATAAAGGTAAAAAATAGAGTTTCTGATTGATCATATATTCCATGAAAAAATGTTGATGATGAAATCTAGATGGTAGACTAAGGGAAAGATTCCAACAAATAAATTCATGGGTATGAAACTAAATTTTCTATCCTATGAAAAGGGTTGTAAAATCTACTCAAAATAATGTACTATATAATTACTTATTTTTTAATGTTTAATTTTTTGACATGTGGATTGTGACTACATAGAAAATGATCAATCCTATAATAAATACCCGATAGTAAGATTCATTAATTTTAATGAGATGGGATATTAAGTGACTACTTATCCAAAGATGGGAGTATAGTATGTGAATATTCAAGATCATAAAAAAAATGTGTGTCCAAATCCTTTTAGACTAGTTTACAAGACGTTATACCATCCCAAGATGTGTTGTCAGGTACATTTCTTGTTTATTCTGATAATTCTAATGTATTTGTTTGTTTTAGGTCTATAATTTCATTTATTAATGATAAATTTTATGCTAAATTGGAAATTTTATCAAAAGAAATAAATTCAGATATGTTGGTAAAAACAGCTGGGGAAGTATTAAGGAAAATGTATTATTTGAATATTCCCATTCTTTTTTATGGAAAGTACTTACTATATAAATTTATTTTATTTCCCATTATAGAGTTTGATTTTATATTAGGTATGTATTGAATTTCTATTTACCTACTATAAAATCTTATAGATAAAAAAGATGTTATTTTTAGAATTATTTTCTATTTTTTTACAAGAATGAATTAATACCATTCATAACATCTCAATAAGTTGTGAAACTATTAATGATGGGAATGATATTTTTCATTCAATTATTGTTAATAAGAAAGGATATTATTTATATTTATGTATTCCCTATTGTCAATTAATATTTTTTTTATTTTTTATGAGTTTTGTTGTATTGTACATGATCGATAAGTTGAGTTTACTATTTATATAATTCTTGATGTTAGGGAAATTACAAAACTACCTAATCTGGTGGGTGAATAAAAAAAATTGAATTGAAATGTAGTTGAAGTATTTTCTTGATAAATGATTCATTCACCATGGATCATCATCATAGAGTTCTCATGTTTTACTTTTTATGATGAATGATGTATCAATAAGATGTTTCATTCAATATAGAACCTTCAATAACATTACTATTAATATCAAGTATCATTTTATTCAATTTTATGATTTATTTCATCGTCTTTATATATATTTGTATTATTCAAAGTAATTTCTATTTTTAGGATACCAATAGTTGAAGGTTAATGGTAAATGTATTCTATAGACAATATCTCAGACTAGATAGAGGAATTAGGAGTTATTACTTATAATTTTTGGATTTCTAATTCTCTAGCTGTATTCATGGAAATTTTGAATAATGTTTTACATTAATATGATGATAAATTTATCATTATCTTTAAAAATGAAATTTTATTTTATTTTATATGTTATGAGGATCATAGAAAATATCATTGTATTATTCCAAAAACTATAAATGAGACAAATTTATATGGAAATTTTAGTAAGAGTTAATTTTAGTTTAAATAGATTTGTTTCAATGGGAATGTTGTTTATAATGATGTAATTTGTATTGAACCTTCTAAAACAAATTTTTTTGAATAATATCCATTTCTTAAAAATGTTATATATATTCTTATACTTATTTGATTATCAGGTTACTACTAGATGTTTTTTGAAAACATTTCTTATTTATCTTGCCCAAAAAATAGGTTAACTCAAAAAGGTGTCAAATTCATTTGGAAAAAATAATGTGATAATTTTTTCTATGAACTCAATTGATGATTATTGAGTAATCTAGTTTTTTTCTAGGCTTATATAAATTTTTAATTTTTAATCTACATTTATGCTTCATTGAAGGGACTTATTATTATTCTAAAGCTGAAATATTTGGTATTTTTTTATTATTCATTTCAGCTAAAACCTCATGAGTTAAATTATCCTACACATGATCTAGAAGTTTTTTATCATCTCTTTTTCTTTAAAAATTATGGGGCATCCAGAATATAGAGTAAATTATGATATATATATTTTTCAAAAAAAATTGAAGTGTATATTCACTCAAAAAGAATTGAACATGAGGCATATAATTTGGATGGAATTAAATATAATATTTTAATTGAATGAATCATTCTTATCATGGAAAACAAATGTATCCAATGCATTTAGTCAGAATGAAATTGATACATTACCTATTATGTTTTTGGTATATATGCCTTGGGATAATTATTTTTTTGATTTTTTGCTAAAATTATTAATTTAGTATATTCCCCTATTTTGTTTCTTATGATAGTACAATTGTCTCTATCTGAATTATTATAAATGATCATAAGGAGGATCATGTTTAATAAGAAAAGTAAAAATATTTGGATAAGGGTAAGTTTCTAGAGTTTAGTTGTTAAAACCAAACATTTTATCAATATAAATTGCCTTCTTATAATTATTTAATATATTATAATCACATAAAATTACCTTAATAACACAATACAAACTTTTAAAATGATGAATCAAGGAAAAAAGGTATTATTAGAAGATAGGGAACACATACAAAAGGAATAGTGACATGACAATTGGAAAAGTAACATGACCCTTATGAACAGTAACCCAGAAAATTGAATAGTATCCTTACTTAAGAATGTATACATAAAATTTATCCATATTACAAGTGAAAATATGACATAATTATATCATATTATAAGTAAGTAAATATTTAAATAAATATTAATAAGTCGTTCATATTTTTGAAAGTCAAAATATTTTATTACAATATTAATATTAATTTAATAATTTAAAAGAAAATTTATTTTCATTAAATGTATTCATAAACAAGTATTTTTATTTATTTTTATTATATGATAATTTAATGGGAACTTAATTAAATTTTCCATGTGTTATAAAATCAATTATAATTTTAAATCTATGTTCTCCAAGTAAATAATTATTTTGTTTAAAAATAAAATTACTCATATTTAAATTTTTTTAATAAATGGAGTTCATTTTTGAATTCTATACATCAAAAATGGTTATTGGGAATTTTTTGGAATTTTATAAAATAATTTAATGTTTTTATTAATAGTACAATACGATAATTGACAATAAAATCTAAATATATGAATTATGAAGTCATGGATGATGTTATGTTGATGTAAGAATCATTGGTTCCAATTAAAAAGATCTAGTTACAATATTTAGTCTCAGGAATCATCATTATTGCTTGTCTTGAGAAAAATAATAATGTAATGAATTAAATAATGAGAAATCACCCCTCTCATCCATGATAAATACCACCCCTCACAACCTCTTCACCTCACACCTATAAATAATTTTTTATTTATCCAAGTTCTTCTATAATCCCTTACTAAGACCCTCTCTCATGTCCAATAGAATTTTTTTCCTAACAAAAGTTAAAAACCAATCCCTTATAGAGGCCCTCAAGGTGGACAAAATCAAGAGGTAAACCCCTCTTTTTTTCTTTTAATTTCTTTTCATGTTATTTTCTTTTATTTCCCTATATCCTATCATCCACAAGGTATTAAAACTCTAGTACCATAAATATACTATAATTTTATAATTATATTTTATTAATTCATCAATATCTCGATATTCCCCTTCTTTTACACTAGAAATGAAAACACCATCCGAGATGTGTTGATTTATCACATTCAAGGATGACTGGATTTAAATTTATTTTAACATCTTCATGGATGGTCATGAAACCATTTTTATGGGTTAAAAATCATAATATATGTATTTTATATTATTTAATTTTCTACAATCATCATACAAGTATAATGTTCAATAATAAATCAAAACAAGCTCGTTGCAAGCGAAACTAATCAAAATTACCTAAGCGATTATCATTAATGTTTTATATAATGATTCATCCACAATGAAAATTAAAAAAATTAATTATGTGATCATTTAACATTTTTATGATCATTAATAACATATAACATTAATTTTGGACTTCAATTCCCATTTTACATGAACTTCCAGTCTCTTATTTAAGTGAGCCAATCATGAAAATTAACAAAATGAGCACTCATGAATGATGAAATTGAACTCTATGACTCATAAAAAGGACATGAATGAACTTAAATAAATTATAATAAATAAATTAAACAAATAAGAGGTTATGGAATTACTAATTAGATATTCTGATTTTATTATACAGGACATTAAGATCAAGTGAATAAACCTTCGTTCTTAAGGTAAAAGATTCTACACGAACATTCATTATTCCTTCGGGTTACTCTTCTTGTATTTTTACCCAAATGAAAATATATTTTATTCTATTTTTTTAATTCAAATATTGTTTATATTTTCCAAACTAATTTATCAATATCTATTCATCATGATTTTTTGGGATATAAATGTTTTTAAAAAAATTCCCTAGTCAATTCTTCCAAATAAGAAAGCCCAATTTAAGGGAACTTCCTGAATACTTACCTATTTTAAAGTGAAATATATAATCTATTTTTATCCACTATATATTTCCTAAAATCACTCATTTTATCATTAAATCCTTCTTATCTCACCTCTGGTTTTATAAAAATGATTATTCCCATTTCTATTTTAAAATAACTTTAATATTTTCTATAAAACTCAATAAAATTATTTAATTCTAATATTTCTTAAATACTCTTTTTACAAGTTTTCACTTCAGTTTGACATAACTTTTCATGATATATTCCACTTTTACTTTATTAATTTGCATTTATGATTTGATACCTTTGTTTTATAGACACATTTACGATACGACTATTTATTATTATTTATGACATGATTATGAAACACAATTTGTACCATGGGTAATCCTTATGTTTATGATGAATCCTGTATGTATGATTAGTCATGTGGCACACATATTCATGAACATGTTATGATGGGTGTTTCTAGATAGTTCTACAATAAAATTGGTAAATTATAGTCTCATGATATTTCACGTGGAATGATCTTGGTTACAATTGACTCATTCTCCATGTGCAACAGGCTTGGTGGTTAGCCTTAACTCATCCTCCCCTATGTGCAATGAGCCTTTACTCATAAAAAAGTCTTTTTTTATGTTTTTTCCACATTACAATGATTCTATTATCATATTATCCCATGTTATATATGTTATGTTTCCATATGTTCAATCATATTCCATTCCTTTTTATATCACTATGTTACACCTTCTAACCCATGTACAAATATTTATTTTAATGTTTATTCACTTACTATGATTTTTATATCATCCCTTTGTTCATGTCATACCTAGGTTATCCTATGATGATTTAAGGGAACAATGGATTTTAGGATATCTTAATGTATGAAAAATTAAATAATGTTTTATTTTGTCCCATGTTTTTTGTTTTTTGTTCCAAGTCTTCCAAAGACTCTAGAATTTATGGTCCTCTACTTGTAATATATTGTTTAATTGTGCCTAAAATATTGTAATGGTATGTATAAAAAGATTGGGTCTCTATAATTAGTATCAATTCATGGTCTATTTATTTTTGGAGATTATTACTAGATAACTTTATGAAGAACCTTTAGGATAAGACTATGTCTAAGAAAACATCCATAAATCTTTATAAGTGCAGAGTAAGTTGTTTATCAAGGAAATACATCCCTATCTCTATACTAAAAGTTGACATGGTTCTAGAATATATATACCTTGTAGTAACGACTCTAAGAAGGTATTTAATGCCTGACTCATGGTAACCTATTACATGACAATGAACTTTACAACATACCCGTTTTGACACTCCTAGGGGATATGCTTTGGTAAATTCATAAGATCAGTATGGACCATTATTAAGTGAACAAAAGTAAATTCATATAATAGTATATTTTAGTGAAAATATCATGGATAACCAATATTAAAACCTATGTAATCATATTTTAGGATATAATTTTCATTTACATGTTTATCCTTTTATGTTTAATGTTTCCTTTTTACGCTTATTATATTTTGATTCATGCCCCTAACTGAACATTCTTTTTTTTCATTGGTGGAAAATATAATAACACATTCCAATAGTCAATGTTATTATAAATTTAAAGATATACCAAATGATATGAAAAATATAATGGGAATGGGTGCTCGGACGAATATGACAATACTTTCTCATCTAGTTCAAGTTATGAATAAAACATGAATTGTGTGGGACACCCACCTTCTTCAAGGAAAGAGAATGTTTCCATTAAATCCTTCATGTAGAAAAGTCCCCCCATGTTCAGTGGATCTTCCAATATCCTCCTCATGTAATAGTGGATAAAGTCCATTGAAATGAAATTCTCTATAATACAGTGTTTAGAATAATAAAATATTTTGTTGGTGGCCTATTATTTTGATAGGAAACTAATTAGTGGTGGACAGTGAACAAAAATAAAAAGTATGAAGAGGAAATTGATTCCACGGGATGGGATGAATTCAATAAAATATTTCCCAAAAAAATTTCTCCCTAAACCCTTTGTCTCAAGATGGAATGATAGTTCCTCAGACATAAGCAGAAGAAAGATGAGTCTATTGGGTTGTATGAAGAAAACTTCATAAGGATTGAATGAAATGCCTCCTGATTTGTCATAAACACCCAAACCAATGTGGATCACTTCATTGTTAGACTAAATCCAAGTCTATAAAAATCACTGGTGATTCGTGACATTGAAAGTTATGATGATATTTCCCATTGTTCCCTCAAGGTTAAAATGGATATATAATACACTCAATGGTCTGGTGGGCCTATTGAAAAAAATTTAAAATGGAGACTAATATATATGGATCAGTAGATGAATCCCAGGATAGAAAGAACACTAAACATCCCATATATCAAAATTATTGTAAGAAGAATCTTGGGAACTATTTGAAGTAAACAAAAAAGTGATTCAAATTTCATCAATGAGACATATGGATAAGAACTACTAAAGGAATATAAAGAATCCCACTAATATAGAAAGATAAAGGAAGCATTGGATCAAAAATCAACCTATATTGGAGTGATACAACTGTAAGGGACAAGGGTATTATGTGACAATTTACCTATGCCAAGGATTTTTGGAGGCAATCAACAACAACCACCAAGGAAACAAGAAAGGGGTAATGATATAACTACTACTGAGGAGGAACTAGGAAACGATGTGGTGATAGGTATGCTGGTTATTCATTCAATAATAGTGAACCTATTATTTGATTATGGTTCCATGCATTCATTCACATGTTTCTTGTTTAGTCAAACTATTCACACACCGCATCAAAATATGGAGGATGAGTTACCATTGAGAATAGAAAATGGTGTAATTATTGAATCTGAAGTATATAACTCCTCTTCGGTTAATGTTTGTGAAATGAACCTCCCATAGAATACTAACATACTTCATTTGGTGGAGTTTGATGCTATATTGGTAAGGGATTGGCTATATTTATACTAATCCTGCATTAACTGTCGGGAAATTGAGATCACTCTTTGCATCTCAAAACATCCTCCAAATCATTACAAGTGTAAAGAGGAAAATGAATCTACTTTAGAATAATTGTCTTATGTGTAGATACCAAAACCTTATGAGAATGAATGTTTAGCACAAATTATTGAGACAAAGGATAGATTCATGCTCGAAGACATGCCCATGATAAGAGACTACACTTATGTATTCAATGAATAATTTCATGGTCTTCCTCATAATCAAGAGTTTGAGCTTGCAATTTAACATAACCCTGGATGTCTTCCTATATTAAATAAACCATATTGAATACCAATCGTAGTTCTAAAAGAACTGTAGAATCAGTTATAGGAGAATCTGGACAAGGGTTTTATATGCCCGAGGGCTTCACCATGGGGTGTGTTAGTCCTCTTCATCAAGAAAAAGGATGGATAAATGCTCCTTTGTATTGATTATCACTGGATCAATAAAATAAAGATAAATAAAAATCTTCCCCTACCACATATATATGAAATGTTTTGTAATCTACATGGGGAAACATATTTCTCTAGGTTAGACCATTGGTCGATATATCACCAATTATAGGAGAGGAAGGAAGATATTCCTAATACTTCCTTTGGAACAAGGTATGGACACTATGATCTCATAGTAAATGTCTTTTGAACACACTAATTATCTAGAAATTTTCATTGATTTGATGAATATAGTCTTTATAGATTACCTCGTAAAATTTATGGTGGTTTATATCTATGGTATTCTGATATACTCCATAAGTAAGGAGAAACATGAGGAGAATTTTAATACTATGATAAAGAATTTATGGGGGAGAAGATATATTAATATTATAGTAAATTTGAGTTTTGGATAGAGTTATTATCATTCATGGGGTATGTTATCCCGATAAAAAGGATATTTATGGACCCTTCTAAGAAAAATGCAATCGAAGAGTGTCTCGGGCCCTTATTCGTAATGAAGATATCCAGTTTCCATAGCCTAGCTTGGTACTACTGATGATTTTTGAATCACTTCTCATGATTATCAAATAAAATGAAGAAGCTAACACAGAATGGAGTGATGTTTTTCTATACACAAGAATGTGAGGAATGCATTAAGGAGCTCAAAAAGAGGATTATCATTATTCTAATAATCACACTCTCTAAAAGGGGAGAAATATATATGGTATATAGTGATTCTTCAATAAATGGATAATCATGTCAATTGATTCCAAATGATAAAGTGATATCCAATGCCTCAATGTAGTTGAAAATTCAGGTGCAAAACTATCCCACACATGAACTAGAGTGGGAATCTGTTATTTTACATTGAAGATTTGGCAGAATTATATCTATGGGAAGAAGTGTGAGATATATAATAATAAAAAGAGTCTCAGATATATATTCTCAGCGAAGGAGGTTAACATGTGCTATAGAATATGGTTTTAGATCTTTAAGGATTATGAATTCTCAATCCACTACCATCCTATCACAGAAAAAGGTGGTTAATACTCAAAGTAGAAATGATCCTAAATCATTATCAATGATAAAAATTGAGAAGGATCCCATATTTATAGATTTAAAATAGATGGAAATGGGAATCATTAATGAAGGAATATAATCAATCCTATCTCAAATGATTGTTCAACCAGTTATCATGGATAAAATAAAGGATACTCCATGAAAGGATGTGGAAATTCAGAAAATAGTAGAAGCTATCAAATGTGGTAAATCCTTTGAGTTCATGATTGATAAGGACAGATTTATATGATTTAAGTTGTGATTATGTGTACCTTCCAATTCAAAGATAATGAATGATCCTCTAAATGACGCATAAAGATCAACTTTCTCTATTCACCCAGGGATCATATAGATGTATTGAGATCTCTGAGAGAACCACTGGTGGGAAAATATGAAGAAGGAGATCACTTAATATACATAAAAGTGATTGGTTTGTCCGCAAGAGAATTTTGAGAGGAAAAGGTATAAGAGGATAATGAAATCACTACATATACCAACATAGAAGTGGGAAACCGTTATCATGGACGTTGTCACATGTCATCCAAGGAAATCCATAGGAACCAATGAAATATGGGTCATTTTTTATCATCTTTCAAAGATATCTCACTTTATTTCAATTCAAGAGGACTTCTCATTCGATAAAAATTCATGGATAAATATCAAAGACATGGTAAAGTTGTATGGGGTACCACAATATATTTTATCTGATCGAGATCTGAGATTCACCTCAATGTTTTGGAAAAGTCTCCAACATGATTTAAGAACTGAGTTGAACATCAGTATGGCCTATCATCCTCAAACTTATAACCAATCTGAGAAAACTATTCAGATAATTGAAGATATGTTGAGGGAATTTTCTATGGACTACAAAGGAAGATGGGACCAGCATCTACCTATAATTTATATCTATTAAAATTATAGTTTCCACTCTAGAACCCAAAAGGATCCATATGAATCCCTTTATGGGAAAAGGTTCATAACACCAGCATGTTTGGATGGAGTTATAAAACGTAAGCCACTAGGACCTGAAATGGTCAATGAAATGGTGGATAAGTTGAAAAAAATTCAACAGCACATCAAGGTATACCAAAGTTAAAAAAAGAGTTATGCAGACAATCATTGATGATACATTGAGATTAATGTTGGATACATGGTATTCATCCACATATCTCCATTGAAGAGGATCATGAGATTTGGAAATAAAGGTAAGTTATGTCCCAGGTACATTGGCCCCTTCGAGATCCCCAATCATGTTGAAGTTGTGTCCTATCAAATGGAACTTCCACCTACCATCTATCAAGTATACGATGTATTCCACATATCCCTCTTATGTAAGTACTTATGAGATCTTTCACATACACTATAATTAGAGGTGGTATAGTTGGGGAATGATCTTTCTTACAAGGATAATCTAGTGAAGATATTGTATCGTTGAGAAAATGTTCATTGCAAAAAACCTACTCACTAGATCAAATTACTATAGAGAAACTATATATACAAAGGGGAAACTTGTGAACTGTAGGGATTGATGAAGGATATGTATCCACACTTGTTTTTAGCATATAATTTAAAACAAAATTTATAGGGAAAATTTTCATAAGGGGGGAAGAATGTAATGATCCAAAGATTTATTAGTGGAAATTCTATTCTTATAATTATCTCAAATAGAATAATCATATAAAATCACATTAAGAACACAATAAAAACTTTATGAATGATGAATTAAAGAAATAAAACATATTTCTAGAATATAGGGAACACATGACAAATGAATAATAACTTGACCTTTTGAATAGCAACATGACCTTTCTAAATACTAAAATAGTCAATTGAATAGTAATATCACTAAGAAAAGTATAAATAAATTTTTTCCATCTTACAAGTGGCTATATGATATAATTATATCATAGTATATGTAAGTACTTATTTTAAAAATTATTAATTTGGTGTTTTTATTTTTGAAATTCATAAATATTTAATTAAAATATTATGATTAATTTAAAAAGTTAAAAGAAAATTTATTTTTATAAAATTTATTTATAATTTAGTATTTTGGTATCTTATTTTATAAGATAATTCAATGGGACATTAATTAATTTTTCAATGTGTTATAAAATCAGTTATAATTTTAAATATGTATTTTCCGAGTAAAGTATTATTTTAATTAAAAATTAAATTACTAATATGTATAATTTTTTTAAAAGAGTTAGTTTTTGAATTCAAGAAATCAAAAAATTGTAAGGGTGAATATTTTGAATTTTTCTAAAATAGTTGAAATTTTATTAACAGTAAAATATGATAATATAATAAATATTCTAATCTTAGGTTTACCTTCAATCCATGTGTCCATCCTATATACATCAATGCTATAACTCAACCTATAATCCATGTCTACCCTCCACATAAAACCACTAAACTAGCTTCATCCCTCTCTGTTGCAACAATACCTCAGATTCTCCTCCCACTCGCGTTGTCGTACTAGGATTCTTGCTACATGAGTTGTCGTATAACTTCATCTCAATTGGTTTCACCTCCCTATCGGCCTCTGACATCGCCTCGGTTGTCGCTCCATCCCTATTCACTGTGACATTACCCTAGGTTTCTCCACCCACTCGGGCTATCAAACTAGGGTTCTCACTATACAGAGTCTTCGTATACCTTCATCTAAACCAGTTTCTCTGCTCGCTCAGCCTCCGAATTTGCCTCAACCTCCTCCTCCTACTATTTCTAGGCCTCCGTCTATGTAGTCTACCACTCCTTGTTTACTTTCACAACTCCTCCATCTACCATTCCCAGTTTTTTTCCACTTATATGTGGTTTACATCTGACGATATCTACCTCCTTCTCACTATGTAGGTACAATCAAAATCCTTTCTAGGTAACCCTACCTACTACAATATCAGAATCCGATTCTGGAAACCCTAAACATCTACAGTAATCTCCCACACTCAATTTGTAATAAAAACTCTAAGAGTTTCCTACCATCATTTGGATCTCAGTTTTGGTACATATTAGCATTCGGTCATCTTACCGTACAGTTAACACTCTTATAACTTTCCAAAAAACATTGCAACCTACATTTCACAACTATCTCTGAAGATTACAGCTTCCAAGACCGACGCGACCCATTACACATGACAAGGGAGTAATTTACACTCACCTGTTAAAAAATGTATGGTATTAATACTTGTTGAGTGTTTAATTAGTTTTCATATATATTTTCTGAATTCCTATCTACAGAAAAAAATTTATTACATCATGCAAAGTAAACATACCGTAACTAAAATTGTATTCTGGTCATTATTTAGGTGTTTTACATTCATTTTTATAGAGAAGACATGTTTTTTTCCTTTCCAATAACTGATAAATTTAAATTTCATGTTTTCTACCTAATATTATTACATTTATTCTTTCTGTATAATATTCAATCCCATAATAGACCATTTTATTTCAATGGAATGTTTGAATGTTAGTTGTTTGTTATACTCTACAGTGATGAAATGGGTCACAATTAATTGTAATTCTATGTTCGGAATCATGTACAATATTAGAATATTCATTTATAATGAAATTCCATGTTTCTATATTAAATATTTGTTATACTATGAAATAATGAAATAGGTCACATGTTATTATAATGATCTTTTGGGTTATTGGATTTTTTCATTTTAAAACCCCCATTTTTCTTGGGTGATCTTCATGACTAAAATATAGCAGTATGCATTCAATTAGTCTTCATGCAACAAATCATCATGCAGGTAGTGTGTCCTTCAATTTAAATACCCAACTGATTTAGACACTATTCATTCTTTATATGGATAATGATGTATTGCATGACAAGTTCTGTATATTTTCCAATACAAGAATAATCAATTTTATTGTAATACCAGGGCATTAATTTTTGGTTTATCAATGAATAAGTTTAAATTTCGAACTTTTAAAACACATTGGTGGTGTCTTTCTTGTTCATGGATCTCAAACATCTCATGATGAATGTATTCAAGCATCCACCATTATCAGAATTCACACTAACCTATAAATTCTAGAATATTGTAACTCGTATTTATCCATACATTGAGGTAGACTATTTTTAAATTTCATATTACATTACAGTTTTAAAAATACTATAATATTAATAATTAACCATGTCATTTGAGTTTCCATACAACTCATACTGTCTCTGCAGATTCCAACTTTCAGGACCTGCGTTACCCAATGTACTTTACAAGGGATCATCTTCTTCTCCAGCACATCCCAATTAGCAGAATTCACACTCACCAGTTAGTTCGATATTATTGTAATATGATTATCTTCTTGCATTGAGTTATTGTACATTTAAATCACCTATTACTGGACTATTTGTAAAATATGCTTATATTAATCAGTAACTATCTCATTTTAGTTTTCAGACAGCTCCTACTGTATTTTCACAACTATGACTCATACAACATCTTTAATCTACAATCAGATTGTTTACATAACTGCTTCCAAATCCCAAACTACCATCTTTTATTTACATTGAATCATAAAATACTATATGGGTATGACTATATTATTTTATTCAATACATATCGTCCACTATTTCTTTGTTTAAAATTTATGAACTTGTCAATAATCTATTATATATACTAAACTTGGGTACCTCTAGCAACATTTGTCACCCACTCAGACTTACACGTCTTACACCCACGCCATTCCTTGAAACCCTCCACCCATATCATATCATTCCTACTCACGTTCTTCCAAGAAACCTAGTGTTGTGACTGAATCTTTTCATTAATTCCTCCTCCGCCTACCGCACAACTCCGGTTACGACTCCTGATTTATGTCCTCCTCCCAATCCCATTCCTCCTGATTTCATTCTTCCTCCACTCCCAATTTCCTTCATCCTGTACTCTAGATTTCTTTCATCCTCCAAATATGTCTCCCTTGTTTCCTAGAGGTAGTCATTGGCTTGTACATCGCTTGAACCCCAGCTTCCCCTAACATCGAATTTCAGTTGCGGTATTACTCTGAAAATTTGTCACATCCAGAATCTCTATTCAATGATTTTCATAACCCTACATGTTAGTATACCAAAAACCCACTCACAAAATTCCTCATCTCCTCCAATTATTCCCTATGGTCCCCCACTACTACAAAATCTAGCATACTCCTTCTATAATTTTTAAATCCATTGAGGCCAACATTAGCAGTCGCTCGAGCATCAGTAGTCGCATCGTTCCTACTAAATTCACCTATACATCAACTTCTTCAATATAAACCAGTCTTTTCTAAATTGATTTTCAAGGACCTCCCCGGGACACATCAGTTTAATAGGTATCTTCTACTTCTCTAGGACATCCACAGTTCTACAATACCACACTGGACTATTCATTCAAAAAAAATCAATGGTTAAGACTTACTACATAAATGTAGTCTGTATAATAATCTAGTATTCTTAATAAATTATCAATTTACTCTAACATTCGTGAATCATTGTCTCATTATAGTACCCCTAAATCTGCTACTATATTTTTAATACAGATAATCTAGCGACAACAGAGAACTACATTTATTTCAATAGGAGAATTGATAGCTTTCTTTTGTACCACATCAGATTGTATAACATGGGTATGCCTTTATTTTTTTTAATTCAATACATTTCATTCAATGTTTATATGTTACAAAATTCATTTAATAGTCCTTACTGATAGTATAAAACTATGAAATTCCAATTTAATCCAATTTAGTGTTTGAATTCTAAATTTATATTGAATTCCTTTTACTATAAACTTTGCATAATATGGTTTCCTTGCACACCTTGATAATTAAATATAAAGAAAATAAATAAAAATATGAATATCCCATAAAAATCTAGTGATGCAAGGTTCTAAAGGAGACTACTAATGAAGGAATGAAAAAAACATTGTGAGTTCTCTATTGTAGTCACTTTAAGATGATCTACTTATTATCATTCTTTTAGTAGTAATATTCATCATAAATGACACAACAATAGTATCGACATATATTATAAATCGTTCAATGACATCAACCAATATGTATGGTATTCCAATAATTGAACCACTATTAATAAATGACATCACAAAGAGAGTCACACACATTCCATTACCACCTCTGTCTATTAATGGTACGTTCTATTTAAATTTACCAGAGGAATCCAATATATTTCATACTTAAAAAAATTCCTTATCTTCTTCATTGTTAATAGTGCCACAACAATCTTTTACACGGTCAACACCTAATGGATAAAACAAGAAAAAACAAAGATATGAAACATTGACAACATCCACTGTACCATTCTATAATATATTTATATGGTTATCTATGAGAGAATATGTTTACTATTTCATTTTTTTAAATAATTAATATTTGATTTGTCATTTTTAAATGATGATAATTTTTTTCATACCTATGTTGTTGAGTTTTTATGGGGTTAATCATTTGTGATTATAGGCCTTTCCCATACCATGATCCCATCTTATGACAGTATTCCGATTAGGTATGAATATCCCTTCATCAGCTGAATTACCTATATAGAATTAATTTGAAGTCAACTTTAGTATGGTTGACTAATGGAACTACACATATATAGTGGTTCTGAAAGATAACATCATAGATGAGCTCATCAATGATCTGAATAAAGGGGAGGTAGATGCATGATGTAGTGATAATAAGGAGTTAAGATACACAAACATATTCCATTTAATTTCATAAAATTTAGTGAGTATAGGATTCTAAAGATAACATTTTCTGAATTATGGGGAAAAATCATATATTCCATTTTCATATATTACAACATGAAATTTAAATATATAATTATTTATCTATTGATAATGTTATTTATTTTTTGAACAGGTTAATATCTTCTACAATTTAATTCTAAGCTTCATCTCCATGTGCTATTAATTTTTATTCTCATACGTCAATAAGTGATGTTTAAAGATAAGTTTGTTGATGACATGTTATTCATTTTTCAATTGGTGTCATACTATATTTTAAAAAAAATTGCTCATTATTAGTGTTATATAACTCAATTTTCAACTGTTTTATCATTTTCTAAATGAATTTGATAGTTACATCTATATTATTTTTTCCATCAAATGAAATAAATTTTTGGTTTTTACTACCTCCTTCCCTAAATAGGTTTCTACATTTCCATTTTCATAGATCATCTCACCATGTCTTGAGATACCACTTTATCATGCAGAACATATTCCATCATATATGTTAATTAAGATTTTCTATTTAATATTAATTCTATTTAAATTCACACATATTCTTCTTTTGATAAAATACATACAATCTATTACATATTCATCAAAAAATTTATTTACAATATGAATTAAATTTATCAATAATGGAAATTTTTCCGGGTTTGTATTCTCATGTGTTTTTATAGCATGATAGAGACATGTTTACTTCATATCATGTGGAAGACCTATTTTAATTAAGGACAATGTATAAATTTTCAAGCATAATTATTATATTATGGAATACTAGGCTTACACTTAGTAGGTTATGGGGTAAAACACAAGTTTGGTCAATTCTATAATAAAGCATTCCATCATAGATTTATGTGAAAAAATTACATCTTTTATTTTCAAAGATTTAAAAATGAAATTTACATGAATAATATGGTGTATGTTCAATTGAAATTAACTTTTTTTACTTTTTAATTATTTATTTTATGTTAACATTCATTTTTTTTATTCTAAAAATTAAGGTATTCTTATTTTAAACCTTTTTTATATGCATAAAAGTTGGTTCCATGCATTTGAAGATGGATATTTGTATAGTGTGACAAAATTTTTGGGTGACATCGTACAACTTCAACTTACATTTAATGATTGATATAGTTCTAAAAATACAAACATTAATACTTATATTGTGTATTTTAAATTTCAAATGTCCAGTAATGATATGTGTACTATAAAACATTAAAGATCAAATATAGGTTCCTATGTTGTTATACCTCAATTTTCACACTTCAAAAAAAATAGCCATTTTCATATAACCTTTCATTAATATATGGTTTGGGTTCAAAGTGAAATTTAAACTGGTCACCATCAATGATATCAGGATATCAACTAAATTAATGAGAGTACAAAAACACATAATAGATCATATTTAAATGAATTTCATGAGAGGTTCATAGAGAATAATGAATACCCATGCATTATTATTTAGTTAATAAGTAGTATCATATAATATTTTCATAATATATTCACTGTCAGTCATCTTATTTCACCAATATATATTTTCATTGACTATTTGTAAATTTTCTTAACTGTTAGTTTGTTGTATTCACTGTATGTGTTTCCTGTTTCTATAATAATGTTGTTATATATGTTACTATTATGTATGTATATGCTATTAGTATGTTGTTATATATGATATCATATTGTCAATTTGATTCCATTAACTGTTAGTATGTTGTACTTTTGGTATTTATTTTATATACTAAACCTGGGTACTTCTTCACTTACGTGTCACCAAAACAGATCTCCATGCCTCCTATTCAATCAACTATTAATTTTGAAACCTTAACCAATCTTTAATTTTCATTTACATATCCCTCATTCGGGCTTTGACAGAAGGGTTCTGCGCATGATCAATAATCATTATTAAGTTAATCCCTTTGGTCTGCATGATTGATCTCTCTGCACTATTAATTTCTCATAAATAATGCTTTGATTGTGGAAATTGTTTGTGACGGTAATATATTAAAAATTGAATCATAGATTATATCATAAAAAAATTTCATGGCCTTCATAAATTGACCCTTAACTAATTTTATAGAGATTCTCACTAACCTCCACTTAATCAATGCTTTATTTGTGACCTCTGGATCCACCATGCACATATATACTATCATGAATCCACTTGTGACCCAGTAAGATAGCAGCTCCTCTAAAACCTAGATTATCATTACTATGTTAATTTGGATCCACATCATTAGAACATGAAATGATTATTCGGATTTACATGGATTATACAGCTACTTCAGCATGGACAGATTTTGAGGGCCAAACTAGTTGATGGAAATAGTCAATGGCTAGATTATTTATTATCAACTAGTAAATATTATAATTTATTTGTGTCATCATATTCTCATTATTTTAGATACATGTATAAATGGAAATAAATAAGTGCTTTGTGTCATCAATCAATACAACATATGATTGAATATGCATAGTTTTATTTTTCAAAACAGGTTCTTCTATTCATATGAATAATATGATTTATCTCATGATAATTTTTTAGCTGTTTCTATTCAAAATAGGTGTTGATATGGTAATACCATAATGAAATGATTAAGACCATAGTGAATATGCACAGTTTAATTTTTCAAAATAGTTGTTTCTATTCAAAATAGGTGTTGATGAACACTTATGTTTATACTATAGGAAATGATGGTATTGTGGTTCAGAGTTAGATCAATAGGATATGGTAGTTGAATGTTTTTTGGGTAGTGAAATGGTTACTTTTAGATTTAGTTTTTTAGGGTTCAGGTTGATGGTAATAAATGGTTAAGATATAGGGTTTGGGTAATATAATATGTAAAGACCCTTAAAATTCAAGGGAATTTTTTTCTTAATTTATTTGGAATTTTAAAAGAACGCAGTTTCTGACAGCGCCTGATTCTGAGGCCCGGTGTGCCCGGAATCATTTTCCAAATTTTAGCTCGGGTACGTTCAGTGAATGAACGAGCGGGTTTTTCTAACTTTTGAACCGGTGCTCGAAATTGAAATCTGAGGGCACCGATGAAACCGCAGCACCGGTAATTGCTTAAGAAGACCCTTTCTGGAGTTGCGTTTTCTCGGGTGTGTTTTTTTTAAATTTTGTGTTAAGTAAATGAATAAAATAAAATGGTGCAACCAATTTTATTTTATTTAAAGTTGTTTAACCTAAGATAAGTGGTTGAAGGGGAACCCACTATATCCTACTCCACTAGGTAGGATATTTGTGGGGTGGGGCCCACACGAGCCACACCTTTTCAACTTCCTTGAAACCCCCCACCTTTAATTAGGTAACGCACCCGCACCCCCCTTTAAATGAGAGTAAACTCTTACGTTTAACTTAATGTTTAAATGCCTCATTAATTTGGGCGGTTTAAACTTCTCAATTAATTCAATTAATTGATTGATTCAATTTTTGAATTTCAAAACATTTGGCTTGTGTATTAGTAAAATAAGACAAGTCTTATTTTAATAAAAGGGGTTCATTGTGCGAGAGGGTTGGGGAGAAATCACTCAAAACCTGGAAGCACTCCTTCCTCGACGAAGAATGCGAAGAACGCGAAGAACACCGACCTCCGATGAAGGTCGACAATAACGCTGGATCCTCAGAGATCGACGATGCGACGCCGACGAATCTTTTCTACGAGACACAATGATCCTCCTTCCGCGACGCCTTCTTCCGCGACGTGCAATTCCATGACGAAACTTTTTTCAACTTTTTCTTCAAGGTAGGGGGATTATTTCTTTTTGTTCTTGAATACTTTCTTCGCTGTTTATCGTCCAATTTGAGCCGCCTGATATCACAATAACGAGAGGGGGTCAGACCGCACGAACATAGCCAACCCTCCTCCCCCCTTGATTGTTGATTTGTTTGCAGCACAAACAAGGCAACGCAGTGCCGGTGCACCGCGCGGAAAAATATTAAAGTTTGGGCGAAGAAGCACGGTGTCGTCGCGCCGCGCCGTTGAAGTCGAACAAGCCGCGGCGCCGTCGCGCCGCACCGGAGAACCTGGAAGAGGACGTGGCCTTTGGCCGTGGCGGAGCAGGAAGGGCCGGTCGGCTTCCGGCCGCCGGCGTCAGAGCAGGAGAGCGGGACCCGGGCGGTCCCGCAGCGGCAGCAACCGGTCGGCCGGACCGGGCCTGCCGGATTCCCAGAAGGGTTGGGGGTCATAACCCCCGACTGGCCGACAGGAGCGGCCCCCCACATGGGGGCCGCAGTTACACGACGACCCGTCCTCAGGGCCCGTGCCATGATTACCCCAATCCCACCTTCCATAGGCCAGGGGCTGGCGACTAGCACCAAAGGCGTAAATCTCGATAACTGGGAAGGCATTGCCTTTATAGAAGTAAACAAAACACCACAGAGTACAAGCGGAAGTAATACACTAAGTACAAAAAGGAAGTGTTGAAAAGTAAATGGGCCAGAATACAAACCCAAACGAAAGTAAAGCTACAAATGAACAAAAGTACAACAGAAAAAGACAACAGCTGGAAGAAAGGAAGTAGCTCATGGGTTGTCCTCCTCGGATCCTACCTGAAGGGTAGGTACAAATAGCGTAGCTCTTGGATCGTCCCCCACGGATCCTACCTGAAGGGTAGGTACAGATAGCCTCTATAACACTCTTGACTGTCAACCTCCTCCGAGTGTCGTCTCGTCGTGAAGTCCACCTCTAGATACTGACTCATCGAGATGTCCACCTCTGGGTACCGTCCAGTCCTCGAACACTCGGCCTCTGTCAGCGCTGCCTGACGTCTGCAACCAACACAACGAGGTGCGGGCATAGCCCATGCAGGGGTGAGTATAACGATACTCAGTAGGGACCCCGAGACCCTCAAGGTCTCACTAAATCCAACAAGGATAACCACAAATAAAGATCTCAACAGATAGCTTCTACTTAGGTATATACCCATACATATACCTAAGTTATCAAGTAACTCATCTCAATCATGAGGAAACACAAAGATTATGAAATCAACGGATAACCACTACCCAGGTATATACCCATACATATACCTAAGTTATCAAGTGACCCATCTCAATCAAGAGGTAAACACAAGGTCATAGACTCAGATCAAACCAGGATTTTCATTATCGAAACCATAACTGCTGAAGAGCCCCGTCTCTGGAGTGTACAGAGATCCTGTCACGACTCCGAGGTACTGCCCACTAACCTAAGACTGCCGAGGTACTCCTCCTATCGAGTACCGCGGGTCATCCACCCAAACACAGTAGTGCTTCCCACCAGGGTTTGCCACCCAAACACATTAGTGCATCCCCCCTAATAGCTTGCAGAGGTACTCTCCGGATGAATACCGCGGGTCTGCACCCAAACTCAATAGTGCTTTGTCCGCCATGGGTCTGCACCCAAACAAATTAGTGCTCCATCCACTGGGCTAGTCGACTCACTCCAAGTCGAGTCGGTCAAGCAGTCGGCAGGTCTCAGTCGGCTACACGGTCTCCGTACTCCGTACGCTCGTCTCCGGGAGGGTCCGCTCCATGAGCTACTGGTCGATAATCCAAGTATCACAAAGTCCCACGAAGAAGTATCTCAAAGGACCGCCTCGTCATAGGGGTCTCAACGCAACAGACGACGCGTCAATCGGATGTTCAGTCTGTGAGTTATTAGCCTTTTCGTCCCAGGGTCCCGGTTGGTTTCGTGTGCGAACCAACCCGGCCATATCTCAACTGTACCCCGAACTCTCATAGGGTATACTCATAGGGACCATTTCTCAATGTGATCACCAACGCCACTGAAGGTTCATCAAACGGACGTCCAGTCTGAAAGTTATCAGCTTTTCCGTTCCAGGGGCCCGATTGGATTTCGGGTACAATCGAACCCAGTCATACTCCAAATGCGTCCAAATCTCAGGATAAGTATGTCTAAAGTTCCGTCTCATCATGAGAAATTCAACAAAGTCGACAGCACGTCAATCGGACGTCCGGAGCTCGAGATATAAGCATTTCCGCTCCGAGGGCCCGGTTAGTTTCGTAATTGAACCAACCCGGCCATACCCAAAGTTCTCCGAAACCCTGAGTGTAATATACCGAAACGACTGTCTCGATCCAAGGATCTCATCACAGCTAACGGTGCATCGATCGGAGGTCCGTAGCCCAAGTTATGGGCAAAAGTCTAAAAGAGGTCCGCGAATTGGGGGTTCGGGCCCGGTCCGACCCGGCCCGATACCCCCTGGGTCGGCCCGGCCCGGCCTGCGCGGCCCCTCCATGCGCGCTTGGCCTGGCCGGCGTGGCCAGGAGGCTCGGTCGTAACGGCCGAGTGGAAGGGATGCGGGGGGGGGGGGGGGGGGGGGGCTGCCCCCTGCCTGTTCGTGTAACCGCGTACCCCATGTGGAAGGCCGGTCCTATCGGCCAGCCAGGGGTTACGACCCCCGTCCCTTCTCGGAAGCCAGTCGGCCCGGTCCGGCCGGCCGGTTGTTGCCGCCACGGGATCGCCCGGGTCCCGCTCTCCTGCTCAGGCGCCGGCAGCCGGAAGCCGGTCGCCGCTTCCTGCTCCGCCGCGGCCTCTTCCAGGTTCTCCAGCGCGGCGCGATGACGTCGCGGCTTGTTCGACTTCAACAACGCGGTGTGAAGACACCGCGATTCTTTGCCCAAACTTTAATATTTTTTCACGAGGTGCACCGGCACTGCGCTTCCTTTTTCATGCCGCAAAAAAAATCAACAATCAAGGGGGAAGGAGGGTCGGCTGTGTTCGTGCGGTCTGACCCCCTCTCGTTATTGTGATATCAGGCAGCTCAAATAGGACGATAAATAGCGGAGAAAGTATTCAAAAACAAAAAGAAATAATCCCCCTACCTCGAAGAAAAAGTTGAATGAAGGTTCGTCACGGAATTTCACGTTGCGGAAGAAGGTGCCGCGGAAGGAGGATCGTCGTGTCGCGGAGAAAAGATTCGTCAACGTCGCGTCGTCGATCACTGAGGATCTGGTGTTCTTGTCGACCTTCGTCGGAGGTCGGCATTCTTCGCGTTCTTCATCGAGGAAGGAGTGCTCCAGGCTTTGAGTGATTTCTCCCCAGCCCTCTCGCACAACGAACCCCTTTTAATAAAATAAGACTTGTCTTATTTTATTAACACATAAGCCAAACGTTTTGAAATTCAAAAATTGAATCAATCAATTAATTGAATTAATTGAGAAGTTTAAACCGCCCAAATTATTGAGGCATCTAAACATTAAGTTAAACGTAAGAGTTGACTCTCATTTAAAGGGGGGTGCAGGTGCGTTACCTAATTAAAGGTGGGGGGTTTCGAGGAATTTGAAAAAGTGTGGATCGTGTGGGCCCCACCCCACAAATATCCTACCTAGTGGAGTAGGATATAGTGGGTTCCACTTCAACCACTTAGCTTAGGTTAAACAACTTTAAATAAAATAAAATTAGTTGCACCATTTTATTTTATTCATTTACTTATCCCAAAATTTAAAAAAAAAACACACCCAAGAAAACGCAACTCCAGAAAGGGGTCTTATTAAGAAATTACTGACGTTGTGGTTTCATCGGTGCCCTCGGATTTCAATTACGATCACTGGTTCAAAAGTTATAAAAACCCGCTCGTTCGTTCACTGAACGTACCCGAGCTAAACTTCGAAAAATGATTCCGGGCACACCGGGCCTTGGAATCAGGCGTCGTCAGAAACTGCGTTCTTGTAATATTCCAAAGAAATTAAGAAAAAAAATCCCTTGAGTTTTACGGGTCTTTACATTACTCTCACCTCATGGATTTACGTCCTCATAAAGCTTTAACACAAACTAGGGATACAAAGGCGGTACTGAGCACGCATGTGAGCATTTTTCTCTCACGTGCTCACCCGGAGGTTCCCGTGCTGCCTACGAAAGCGCACAAGAGGAATCGACCGTCCTCATAGGGCCCGCTCCTGTTGATCCTCAACATCTACTGGAACCCCACAAAAGTCACCCCATCGCCAACATCCAGCTCCTCATGGTCGATGATATGCGAAGGGTCGTGCTCATATCTCCTCAGTTGAGATACATGGAAGTCGTCGTGCACCTAGTGAAACTAAGGTGGATGGGTCAAGCGGTAAACCACCTCGCCTACCCTGCTGAGGACCTAGAAAGGTCTGTTGAACCTCGGAGACAACTTTTCACCTCAGCCACATCTCTGTAAACCTCGTCGAGGTGAGACCCGTATAGGGACGTGATCATCATCCTCGAACTCTAGAGGTCTCCCTTTCCTGATTAGAACTGAAACTCAAAACTCCTACTGCCACGAGGGTAAGGTTGACCGACTCAAGAGTGATTGGCCGCACCCTCCTATGCATGAATTTATCCAGTGCTGCCTGGGGTTTCCTTTTCGCCGACCAAGGAAAACCCATCTCGACGTCGTAGTTAAACCACAACATTTTTGCCCAATACTTTCAATTTTAGTATGAACTGTGATTTCCCAGTCCATACTCAAACCAACATCGTAAGGCCTCGACGCTACGGAGATGTGGCTGAGGTGACAAGTTGTCTACGAGGTTCAACGGACATTTCTAGGTCCTCAGCAGGGTAGGCGATGTGGTTTAACTCTTGACCCATCCACCTCAGTTGCACTAGGTGCACGACGAATTCCATGTATCTCAACTGAGGAGATACGAGCACGAACCTTCACATATCATCAACCATGAGGAGCTGGATGTTGGCGACGGGGTGAATTTTGTGGGGTTCCAGTAGAGGTTGAGGATCGACAGGATCGGGTCCTATGAGGACGGTCGATTCCTCTTGTGCGCTTTCGTAGGTAGCACGGGAACCTCCAGGTGAGCACATGGGAGCAGAATTCTCACATGCGTGCTCAGTACCACCTTTGTATCCCTAGTTTGTGTTAAAACTTTACAAGGACGTAAAACCCTGAGGTGGGAGTAATGTAAAGACCCGTAAAATTCAAGGAAATTTTTTTCTTAATTTCTTTGTAATTTTACAAGAACGCAGTTTCTGACGGTGCCTGATTCCGAGGCCCGGTGTGCCCGGAATCATTTTCTGAAGGTTAGCTCGGGTACATTCAGTGAACGAACGAGCGGGTTTTTATAACTTTTGAACCAGTGATCGTAATTGAAATCCGAGGGCACCGATGAAACCACAACGTCAGTAATTTCTTAATAAGACCCTTTCTAGAGTTGTGTTTGCTCGGGTGTGTTTTTTTAAAATTTTGGGTTAAGTAAATGAATAAAATAAAATGGTGCAACCAATTTTATTTTATTTAAAGTTGTTTAACCTAAGATAAGTGGTTGAAGTGGAACCCACTATATCCTACTCCACTAGGTAGGATATTTGTGGGGTGGGGCCCACACGAGCCACACCTTTTCAACTTCCTCAAAACCCCTCACCTTTAATTAGGTAACGCACCCGCACCCCCCTTTAAATGAGAGTCAACTCTTACGTTTAACTTAATGTTTAGACGCCTCATTAATTTGGGCGGTTTAAACTTCTCAATTAATTCAATTAATTGATTGATTCAATTTTTGAATTTCAAAACGTTTGGCTTGTGTGTTAATAAAATAAGACAAGTCTTATTTTATTAAAAGGGTTTCGTTGTGAAAGAGGGCTGGGGATAAATCACTCAAAGCCTGGAAGCACTCCTTCCTCGACGAAGAATGCGAAGAACGCGAAGAACGTCGACCTCCGACGAAGGTCGACAAGAATGTCGGATCCTCGGATATCGATGATGTAACGCCGACGAATCTTTTCTCCGCGACACGACGATCCTCCTTCCGCGACGCCTTCTTCCGCTTGTACTCTATGGTGTTTTTTTTACTTCTATAAAGTCAATGTATTCCTAGTTATCGGGATTTACGCCTTTGGTGCTAGTCGCCAGCCCCTGGCGTATGGAAGGCGGGCTTGGGGTAATAATGGCACGGGCCCCGAGGACAGGTCGTGACCTAATATTTATCTGGTTTTGGGTTTTATAATTTGAAATTAAATGGATACCCTACCAATTTCCATCAGTAGCGATGATTAAAATTACAAACCAGTGAAAAGAACTAATTTGAACTGCCAATCAAACATTTTAAATTTAACTACACAAAAAGCCATGGGTGTAATGAATGGTGGTTTCTAATAACCATGAATGTGTTAAATTGTCACTCAATATCTTAATATGCATAAATAATAAAATATCTGTCATTAATTAAAAAATAAAATTATCTACTTTTCTAGAAAATTTTACCATTTCTTATTAGAAATTTAAAAAAATCGTGGGGATTTTGAAGTGACAAATAAGTGAATACTCTATAAAATATGAAAGTCACAAAGGGATCGTTTCTATTATTTGTATCCTCCCACATATCCCAACTCACTATAAGCACAATGTGATATTCAATATGTTCCTCTCTGCTCTGTCACAACATGTTTATGCAGTCACTACCTTTATATTTTCAATGGATATAGATGCACAACTTCTCTGTTTCTAGGCAGACTCATAGAGAGGCTTATAACTTTTCTCTTTGATTGTATTGGATCTCAGAATTTTGTTTCCCTTGTTGAATTTAGTTCATATGATTATTCTCAATATATGTTTAGCACAAAATAGTCACTGGACTTCCTGTATTTTTGAATTTTTCATTTATCATATCAACCTTCTTGATGTGGAATGTCACGCAGCGTCGTATTTTGGATTTTTTTTTATACAATGGGTCAAAGCTAGAAGTGGGGGTTTGTGTTTTTAAAATATCCACATTTTTTATAATTTTCATTGGTGATTTTGATTAATTGAATAATATTTTTCTAATTCCCATACTTATTGGTTTTTCCTTTAGGAAATGATGGTCTTCAGTAATCATTGTAAAAAAAACCCAGACAGTGAGCCTAGATGGAATTTTAATGTCAGTAGCTTCCATCAGGTGACACTACATTCAATTTGAGGGTTGATATGTGTTAAAAAGGAAAAAATGTATCTATATATGATCCACCACCCATTTTGGTCTTTATATCTCGTGAAAGCATGTATTTCCATTCTAATCGTTGACAAAATATTATTTAAAGTTAATTATCATTTAACTCTCATGTGTATTTATCTATACTATAGTTTTTACTCTCCTATCATTACCATGTTAATATAATATGCGGGTTGAGGGATGGTAATGGGTTCAGTGTTCATGTAGAAAAGAGGGGATATGATGATATGACTGTTTAGCAGGATGGGATTCTTGGAGTGGATGGACCTTCATGTATTTCAATTCTCCATAATGAAAATAATTTTCTTTTCCTTATATATTCTTCTATAAGTTTTCAAATGTATTTATCCAAAATTTTACCTACTATCATAATGATGTCTATATATTTTGTCTAATGGTATTCCAATATTAAGTATCACTATTTTTTTATTTCAATATAGTCAACATTCATGTTCTTTATTAACATTGAAATATAGTTTTTTCTTCTTAAAAATATGCATTGAACCATATTATAGTGTGAACACATGGGTGAGTACTAGTTTATAATAAAAGATAAATACATGAATTATAGAGTCACGGATGATTTTATGATGAGGTAATCACCATTAGTTTAAATTAACATGATCTAGTTACTATATTTAGTCACAAGAATCATCCCAATTGCTTTTCATGAGTAAAATAATATACTAATGAATTAAATAATGTGAAATGTCCCCTATACTGCATTATATATATCACCCCCTCGTATCCTCTTCTCCTCACACATCTAGATACTTTTTCCTCATGAACATTATACTCAAATTACTTCCCAATCCACTCTCCCACGTAAATGATATTTTTTTTCTTAACAAAACACCAAAACCAATCCACTAAGGAGGATTTAAATGAGGATAAATTCAAGAGATAAACACCTCAACTATTTTCTTTTAATTTCTTTTCAAGTTCTATTCTTTTATTTCCTCTCCTCCCCTCATCCTAAAGGTATGAAAACTACATGACCATGACTTGAGGGATGAAATGTAATGTATTATAATATATAGAACATGGGATCATATAATCATGGAATAATAATAATTTGGAAGAAACATAAAACATTAAATTATCATAAGTCAATGCTCAATGCCTAGAGAGAAGCACGATTCAAGGATAACCACTAAGACCATTGCACATAGAGCAGAAGTCAAGGCTAAAAACCAAGATGGTTGCACATGATGTCTCATGAGAGTAAAATTTACCCAATGCATTGGATAACATTAGTATTATTCACCATAGATTAATGGTATTATAGAATAAGGTTATTCATCAGGTTAGGGTTGTTTTTGAAAAAAATAGTATGACTGAAAATGAAAATGGATTTTAATAAATTAAATAAAGGAAATATATCACCAATTATTTAATTTTTAAGTGAAATTGTTAGAACACAATTTCAAAAAGGGTGTAAGAATGTAAAACCTAAGGTAATATCATGTGAAATAATATTTATTTCATTTTAAAAATCTTTAATAATATTTTATAGAGCTATATTCCTTATAAGAATATTAAGTAAATTATATATGAAAATGAAAAAGGCTTTATTTTTAACTAAAAAGGGTTTTCGTGTAATATATATATTTATTTAAAATCATGACTTCCAATTTAAGGATTTTTTATTTTAAAAATTGAAAACTTTAATTAATTTATCATGTTTAATTCATCTTATGATGAATTTTTGAGATTTTTCTAAAAATTATTATTTTCTGACGAATAATGAAAAATACTAATTTTTTTTAAAACCTTTTTACATTTTTTGGTATTTATATAGTTTTAATACATATTTTTTATTTTTTTTAAATTTTATTTCAATTTTTTATTAAAATTAATCCATCAAATTTCTTTATAATCAAAATAATAAATGAATTTTTTATAAAAAAATATTTTTATACATAAAAGGCATTTTTTGGAAAAATGATTCTCGTCACAATTTGAGGGTTTATTTAAAATTAAATACATCCACATATTTGAATTAAATTTTATAAAATATATTAAAAATTTAAAATCAATATAATTAATATTAGGTAATAGGGTCGACTCACTTTTTCCTCATATTTAATATTAAAAATAGTAACAATTTGTTACTATTATTAAGGTTTGAAAATGTATATTAGAGGATAAACTAAACAGATAAGGGCTAAAATGACCAAGAAATATTAAAATCATATTTCATTCCAATTTTTATACCCTATTTCTTCTAATATTCATTGTTTTCCTATTATTTAGTTCTTTTTCTTAAGTAATACATTAATATATTTTCATCTTTTTTAAAATTTCAATCGTTTATCCTCCCTCACTTATAGAAGGACACCTGTTATCCACTCCACTCTATATTTCAATAGCCATGTGGAGCCTCCAATCCTAGAAAAAATAACATCATTACATCCCTCAAATTATCCTATAGGCCCATTCATTATCATAAAACTAACATATGAACGCTTTAGGTATAAAAATAAAATTGCTATCCAAAAAAGGTATAAATCTATTAATAAAAGATTTTTTTACTTATTTTTAAATATACCTAAAATCTACTTCATACATGATGAAATAAGACAAAAAATATCATCAATATACTAATATATTGTTATGTTAATTGTATGTTATATATCCATCTCATTATTCCATAAAATGGGAAATGGAACCATGATTTGTGTTTACGACCAACTACCACCTCAAGAGTTGATGTATTTCATTTTACATCACACTCCCAAAAAAATGGTAATAATTATTGATTTAAATGATAAATTCAATATTAATTACATATTTATAATTATATAATGATAATAGATCATCTATTTTATGTTCTTTCCATCCATTCAATAATGATAACGTCATTCGTGCACATGTGTGGATCACCACCTCCATAAAGAAATGATATATATTTTCTCTCATTGTATCATGTTTATGGTATATAAAATTATATTTAATGATATAATTTGATAATAATTATATAATAACCATTATGTGACTACAAGATCATAATTAAATACTTTACATATTACTATTTGTAAAATGAAAATGTTACTCATGCGTACGTACGGCCTACCCTCCCTATTATTGTAACATTATTAAATGTTTATAAACCTATTTCATGGTTTGTTATAAAATTATCATTAATGTATAATAATGTTAATTATTTCAGGAATATTATTCTTTTATGATGGAATAATGAACACTTTGACCAAAGCTAACCTACCAAATTCATTTTTGACCTATGAGCTGAATATCATCAAAACATATGATGGGAACTTAATTTTTTAAGTAATTGAATATAACATGGTAATAAATAAAATAAATGAATGAATTAAAATATAAATTAATTTTATAAAATTTAAATACTTAACATAAGTTTATTATTTAGGAAGATAAATAACATATGTGATGAGTTGGACTTGAGGTAAGGGACACATTACATTAAAACATCATTTTAAATGTTTTACTAATTATTTTTATAATATTTTTCTTACATGTTTATAATATTAAAAATTCAATTTATATTATTTATATTGAAATTATTCAAGTATAAATGATAATTTATATCTATTTTAAATCTACTCAAATTTTTTTAAAATTAATGTAACATTTTCACATTCATTAAAAAAGGAAAAAAGGAATGTTATATTTTAATTTATATATCATCAATAGACTTTACCATCATCAAAACCATTATTTTATATTTGTATTAATTTATCTAATTATACTATTTAATTAAATAATCTTAATCCATCCCTTGTTGTGGAAATTTTGGTTTTTAAAATTCGGTTTTAATGAAAAGGGATATATCAATATCCGAAAATATTTTTCTTATGGATTCAATAGTATATTTTTCTGATTTTGATGACGAAATTTCAAGATTTTTTTGAATATATTTAAATTCCTTGTAAATTGTTTATAATGAAGGATGTGACTGGTATTTCTCATTATTACAAATGAGCCTCATATTGACCATGGTGACATGTGATCTCAATATAGCTCTCCAAAGTATTGGGTAATGATTATGTTAAATGGAGAATTATATTAGATGTAAACTATATTTTTTATTCAAATTCTATGGGTTGTTATATGGTTTCTATTATGATGAGGTACCATGAGACCAAAATAAATATTTTATTCTTTCTAATGATTTTTTTAATTCATTTGACTTTAAAAGTTAAGATAATTATATTTTGTTAAAGGGAATGACTATTCCCTTTTAGGGTGAAAATTATTTTTTATAAAAAAAATTCATGGTATCTAATATTTTTTAATATTCCCTCAATATTATCATTTTTCCTTTATTTTTTTTATTTAGTGTTTTATGAAAAAAAATTGGTAGTAAAACATATTCATGTGTATGTAGATGATTATTTAAGATCAAAATTTATTATGTTAAAGGAAAAATATCATTCATGATCTCATAGTTTTGTAACTGACTGGTGTTTTTATTCATTTTTATATCCATTGCTATGATTTTTATGCTCATTTGACATTTTCAAATGATTTTCATAGGATTAAAGGATGTGTAGTAACAAATAAGAATTCATGTTTAAAATTATAATGATCATTCATGAAAAAGAAAAAATGTTTTACATAAAAAAAATATTTTTGAGGGAAAACTATATAGTTTGAGGAAGTATAAATATTTTATGGTATGAGTTTGGTAAATAAGATGAATGACGTAATTCTAAAAAAATATAAACTTTAAAAGATCCTCCGGAATGTTGGAAAACTAATTCATGATTAAAAATTAAATTACATATTGAATAAAGTTTGTATCCTTACATTAACTCATTGTGTTTCATTCATGAATGGAGATCTATATTTTTTCTAAATGCATTACACTAAAACTATCACTGAACAACACCCTTATTTCATATATCATTCATAGATATTCCATTAATCACATAAAATAAATCAATTCACTCCATACTTCCATAAAATTAAGTGATATAATTATATCATTTCAGGTTAAACTACCAAATAGAGTCATAACATCTATATTATGGTCTTCCATCTATATATGAACATAAAACCTATGGTACCTTTATGGGAAACCAAATCTCCACCAAACTCTAAATCAATATTCTTTTTTAGTTTATCATACATAAAAAAAACAAGTATACGTTTATTTTATGCTTCTTGATATTGAAGAATACACTTCACCACATCTATGTAATCTTTTGCATGTTTTATCATATATCACCTGAAAATTTTCACTACATGAGATATTTATATACTCATTCAAACCATTACATACATTAAATTTCTAACAATGGATTTATATGCAAAAATTTCTCATATTTTCCTTCATCTTCCATTTTTATTCTCTCAATCTATATTAAATGGTGTTTTTAAACAATGTACTGGGTATAGGATTACATTTAGCTATTGTGAAATTTTTTATGATATTTAAAATATACTCCTCATATGGAGGAATCTAAATTTTAGTCTTACAGTCCCTCTAAATCTACATCACAAAAACCAGATTGGACTTACTAAAATCCTTTATTTAATATATGTTATAAAAACCAGCCTTTTACCCTATAATGAACACTATATCTTGATGTTCAAGTAGAATATCATCCATGTAAAATATAAGTATGAAAATTTATTCATCAATACACATCTTCTAATAAAATCAAGGATGAAAATTTCTCTATAAAATATATTCTCATCCATAAAGATGACAAACATCTAGTTCCATTATCTTGTTGCTTGCCAAAAATCATACATGGTTTGTTTTATCTTGAAACCATGAAATCGTTATATTTACCAATGAAATCCTCAATCTTATTAAAAAGGATATACACCTCTATATCACTATAAAAAAATTTATTTTTATATTTAACTATTCAATATATAATCTTTATGGAGATTTGAAACATTGCACCATCAAATGTATTGTATAAACAACAAGATGAAGAATAAATTCCAAAAAAATTACCCCTTGATTCTATTAAATCCTTGTTATAGTGAAACTATCCTTGTACCATATTCATCATTTTCCATACACATTCAACATGTACACCCTTTTTTTCTATGGATCATTCTCTCATTCTGGTAATTCCTTCATCTTTGAAGATCTATTTTCATAAAATTAATCATATTTCACTTTAATATCTAACTCTAGATTTATAGAATTTCATAGTCTCGTCACTTCTTCAAGGATAATGGTTTCTCCTCCATATATTGGATTCAATTATGGAATATTAGTTTCAATTCATTGAATTTTTTATCAAATCATAGTAGATATCTTCTATTACACTTTAGGATCCTCTAATATCAAAAATTTATATTATTGAACAAATCCATATGCTTATATAGTCTCATATACATTGGTACATCATTTCTTATTGGATAATTAAAATATTATTTACATTATTCACATTTTGAAACATGCATAATTCTATTTAGATATTCGTGAAAAAGATTAGTTGATTCTTTGTCTCAATTCTATATTCTTAAAAGTGATAATAATTATGTAAGTACTTTTCATTGATGTGAGTTTTTGATATTCTTGTTATCTTCCATTAATCATTATAAAAAATATGAAACTAGACAAATTTTGTAGTTCTTCAGTTTGAGAATCATTCTTCTCCCTCAAATTAGTGGTCATGTCAATAAGCCTTTAATTTAATCATCTTAGCTTGTTAACCTCAGTTTCCATTACTTGGATCAAGATATATTTAGATTTGATCACTTCATCAAACTTATGATCCAATTCCTTTGTTTCATGGAAAACCTCCACTTTTTTCCTTCTAGGATTTTCTTCATCATCAGTAGTTCCAACATCACTTGGAATATCAGGTTCTTCACTCATTACTTCAATATCATTGAATGAGTAAGTATTTTCACTATATAATTTATCCAAATCATTATTCTGTTCACTACTTGATTCCTTTAACTAAATCACACTCTTTTCGTTGACACTTCCATATTGGTGAATTTCATAGGACTTCTGCTTCTTCTTTGAAGTTCTTCCCTTTGTCCTGGAACACTAAGATAAGTGCAGAAATAATATTTCACCACTAAAATTTACTAAACCAAGTCATAGAAAAAACTAATAAAAGAAACCTTCCCTTTGATACCAATTGTTATGACCAAAAGGTGCCTAGATACCCTAAGAGAGGGGTGAATCGGGGTATGGATATTCATTTTCAAATTCTTTCTGCCCCACTGGATCTTGACCTCTTTATTATGAGGGTCACTTTTTTTGCACTTGTGTGTTTATGATGATCACTTATTTTTGAATTTATCTGATGATTATACTTTAAATTCAATGTAGGTAAGAAAAAAGGTAGACATATAGATTTTTACTTGGTTCACTCTCACTGGGCTACTTCCAAGGAGCATACAACGGCGATGTGCCACTGTAACAAATCCACTAAATCTCACTCCCAATAATGTTCGGGATAGATCACTTCTATTCCCAGGCACCCTACCTTTAAAAATTTTAGGGTAAGCTCACTACTTCTCCAAGGTTCACTCCCTGTTCCTCTCTCTCTGGCTCACTACCAATAGAAAGGATCACCTTCTTCCTCTTCCATTGCTCACTGCTCTGGAAAGTAACCACTCACAGTTTATAGACCTGTAAGTCTCTTCATTATCTATAATGAAATCTTTTTCCTTAACTATTGATATATGTTCTGTTGACATCCAACTTTCACCTGCAGATGAATCTCTCTTTGCACCAGGTTTACCGGGCAACTCCAATTTTTACGTGCAGCCGTCCCTAGGCCTTGCGCGCAATTCCCTACTTTTGTGTGAAATACAATTTTTATGTAACACCTATTTTATGCGCAACCAATTATTTTACCAGTAACAACCTTATTTTATGAGAAACCTTTTATTTATGTGAAAACAAATCTTTTATGTGCAACCTAATCTTTACGTCCAACCTCCTCTTTACGCGCAGCCTGAAATTTATGCACAAACAACTCTTTTACGTGCAGCCTAAGATTTATGTGCAACCTCATCTTTACGCGCATCCTGGAATTGGATATGATGATTCCACTCCTATGTGTGATAGGAAAATAGAAGTTAAAATCTTCATAGAAAATAAAAACCTTGTAGGTGCAAGAGATAGACCTAAAAAGTCTTTTACAAGAATCAATGATAGCATGTGATATTTTTGTGAGATTCATGGTCATACATCAAGATTCTATTCAGAGGCTTAGGAATAAATTTTAGGCTATGAAAATAGAAACTGTACTAAATTTGAGAATAAGAAGAAGCATCCTGAGAAATTATAGAGAAGAGTCTCTTAGAGGAAAATATTCATCAGATGTTGTTACTTTGGAAGAAAGGGACACACTATGAGTATGTGTCAAGAAGTTCAAGAGCTCAATATCATAGGAAGAACTCAAACTGCATCAACATATCAACATAGAAATGATGAAATGGGGTATGCCTTTGATGGAAAATGTTTTATGTTCTGATTATGGGAATTTGGAAAGACATTACAGTAAGAAGAAAGCAAGAAAGGAAAATGAACTCGAAAGGAGATTCTCGACTCTAGTGATGCATGATAAGAAATTCTACACTGGAAGACAAAGTGCTAAGTTAAATAACAGACTTATAACCTCATGGAATTCACAAGGAGCTAAAAGAAAGTTGTATTAATCATTTTCTCTATCACACTTAGAACTGCTCTCGTGGAGAGAATGTGAACAAACCTGGAAGATTAAGGGTAGATCTACTCAAGAAGTGAGTAAGAAGAATGCACATTTAGTGGAGGACTCACTACCAGTGCAAAATAGTGTGGTGACTCAAATATATGATAAAAGAAAGATGAACATATAACGTATTTAAAAATCCACATGTCGTGTGCCACAGAGAGAAGTGGAAAAAAGAGGAAGATCCCTACAATGGTGGAAGAATCAAGGGAATATGCCTAGTAGAGAGTTTCCTACTCAGATAAGGAATCAGGGGAAGTGTCATATTGTTAGAACAGTAAAGAAGGAAATGTCTACCAGTGGGTTTAAACCCAAAAGTTTAAGAAAGACCAAGCCTGTAGAATCTGAATATCAGAAGAAGAATCAGAATAGGGGTAAAGAATTCCTAGTCATATGTCCAGAACTATTGGATTTGGGTAGGAAATTGGAGCACGCAAGGAAATAATGTGAGGTGTTGAAAGAAAGAATCAATGTGTTGACCCATCTGGATCAACCACAATCCTCTTCTTGAGGATTCTAGAAGATAGCCTCTCCCTATGTATATAAATGCTATTAACTGATGATTCATGTGTTTCGGGTTTTATGGAGATAAAATCCAAGGGGAAATGGAATCTAAATATGCGAATTGATGAGGTGATATGCTCCAGAGTTTCAATTGATTCAAAATAGGAACTAGTGTTAAAAAAAAGGGATCAAATAAGAGAAATAGAAAGTGATTGTGTTATTAACTTTATCTCTTGTTTCCTGCACTGAGTTCCAAATCATTAGGCTTAGAGATTTTGTTGATATCTCATTGTTAAGTGTTTAATTCTTTCAATGATGATCCCGTTGATATTATTGAGCTAGAGAAGTTTCTCAAACCTACAATCACATGTGAAGAAATGATGCAGGAGTAGAAGAATTTTTATGGGTCTAAACAATATGCATTATAACTAGAAGATATGGACATCATTGGGGGATAATTATACCTATTAATCAGATGAAATCTCTCAAATGGGTATGATGGTTTATGAAATTATATGAGAATAGAATAATCAAAATAGTTAAAGCTCGCATATGATATCATATTCAACAAGTGATATTACACAATGGTTTCATCACTCAAATCTGTCTTCGATGGTTGTGTTCTCTAGAAATAGAAGATGATATGATAAAAAGTAAACATTTAAAATGAATATCTCTCAATGATATAAATGGATGATCCAGGGGTTTTAAGTTTCATTGAATATATATCCATTGTTATCATGCCCCAGTTTAAATGTTATGTGTTAGTTGTCCACTGTGAGAAGAAGAATTGCAGTGAAACCAGCAACAATCTTGCATTTCAAGATTATCTATTTTGATCTAACAATGTGGTATCAGTTGAATGTTTTCAAGATACCAAGAATCTATGAGAGAATATCAACAATTGTTTAACAAGAAGCTGAAGAAATAAGTCGAAAGAAATGAAATGAAATAGTATAAAGATGTTTCTTAAAATTAATAAAGTTTTAAGAGACTCAGGGGGAGAAAAAGTGGAAATGATGATGCCAAAGAAAATACAGATAATGAGCATGAGGAATTCAAGTCTATATCTTCAAATATTCCAAATATTCGAGATGAAATTTATAGGCATAGAATCATTGGTTATTAGATGGTTTTAGTATAGACGAGGAAGATGGTAACTCTAAAACAAGCACGATACTTATCATAGGTAGATCCTAAATGTTTTTAATAAGGAACTCATGATGAGAGTTAGGTTCAAGCTATGTTAAGAGCTTGACCAAGTTGAGAAGAATCAAACATGGGAGATTTTTTTGAGGCTAACATATCAGATTATTCTTGGCCATTTCAGTACAACAGAGGTTCAGAGTGTTCCATATGCATGTTAAGTCCGTATTTTTTAATGGGATTCTAAAAAGAAGAATTGAATATTGAGTAGCTAGAATAGAATGGTATTCAATGAAGGGCCAGTTTTTGAAGAAGCTTAGTTTTTGGCATGGAATAATTGATTGCAATATGTATGTCAACAATGATTGTAATCAAAGGATGATGAAGACAAGGTAGTCAATATCACGGAATATAGGCAAATTATTGAAAGTTTACTGTATTTGACCATAAAAAGGCATGACATTGTATTCGCCACATGCCAAGCATCGAGATATCAAAGCAATTTTAAGGAAATCCACATGCTTTTAGTGAAAGGAATACTTTGGTATATAAAGGGCACAGTGTATTTTAGCTTGATATATAATGAAAAATCTCAGTCAGAGTTATTGGGATATACTTATGCAGATTGGTCCAGTTCAGTGGATGACAGGAAATCAACGATAGGAGGTTCATTCTATCTTGGTGGACTATGTATTGATTTTCTAAGAAAGAATAAATATTTCATTTCATTAAGCACCGTAGAAGCTGAGTATATTTCAGCCACTCAAGCATGCACACAGTTATTATTGATGAGGTAGCATCTTGATGATATGGGAGTTGAAGTGAAGTCTCTGATCGGAATCCAATGTGATAATTCAAATTCTATAAATCTTATCAAAAATTGAATCCATCACTCAAGGACAAAGAACATTGAGATAAAATATCATTTTATTAAGGATAAAGTGAATAAAGGGCTAGTGAAGTTGAAGTATGTGCCTATAAGGCTACAGTTTGTAGAAATTGTGAAAAAGGCCTTGCCCAAGGATGCATTTGAGAGGCATCAGTTGGCTCTGGGAGTCCAGTAGACTCCCCACACTTGAAAAAGTGTGGATGTGGGCCCTTCCCCCCTCTCCCCAAGGTATAATGTGTTTTCCCCTAATATACTGATATTTGTTTTTACCCTGTTCCAGACTACAAAAGAGTGACCTTTGGGTTCGTTAACAAAGGGGGATAAAATATTGATTGTTCAAGGGGGAGATAGTGTGGATATTTGAGAAATCATGAATGATATGGGGAGAATATGACAAGTGGAGCAGCGGGATAGGGGGATTTGAAAGCTGAAGAGGAGTTGAAGTGATAAATAGATAGGGGGAGTTTTAAAATCTGACAATGCTAGAAGTGATCAATCAAATAATAGATATCACGATAGCTAGGGATCGTGATAAAAGAAGAAGATTGTTGTTGGAATGATGTTAAAAGGATTCCATCACTCTGTAATTGGTATCTATTTGGTATCAACATTTGGTGTCAGAAATTAAGTGATTCATTGATTAACTTTTAATTTACTCTTGTTTCTTACATCGAGCATTGCTCATGTGGGCTTAGAGTATGTGTTGAGTGAATCCTTGATCGATATCAGAATAGTAGGAGGAAAATGTTGGATGATGTGTTAATTAGGTATCATTCATGAAAAAAAATCAACAAACCCAAAGGGGGAGATTGTTGGGAACAAATTCCTTCAGGCATCATTGAAGCATTTTTGGGTGGTTGTGTTTGTTGACAAATCCAGCCTCGATGTTTTTTTTTGTTGACAAGGTGGGTTTCTAACTTTAGTTTTTTGACAAAAGAGGCATCCATTGTGTTTTTTTTGGGTTAAAGAGATGTTTTTGATAATCCATGATTGATAGAAGAACCTCGAGAAAGGAATGGATGATCTGGAGGTGGTACAAAAAGAGCAGATACAAGGTGGTGTTTCTTTCCAATGTTTTCCAAATTTTTGGGCCTGAAAATTGGTAAATAGAGAGATGTGATTTTGTAAAAGGAAGTTCTATGAAATATTTAAGTGGTATGAAAAATAGAAGAATGGAATTTTTTGTTCAAGAGGTGTTTCGAGATCAAAAGATCGAAAATTGGAAAAGGTGTGAGGTGCGCGAAAAATTGGAGTAGTGCACGAAATATGGTGTTGTGTGGAAGATGTTTTTTTCACACATGAAGAGGATTACGTGATCAAGGAGGGTTTTTCACACTAGGTTTAAGTTTTCTTATAAATATGAGGTGACCTCTCTCATTTGGTAAATCTCAAGACTTAGATAGAATCCGAGCTCTGGCGTACAAAATTAGAATAAGCAAGGGATGTGTGTGTAAACGTCAAGTTTGTGTGTAAAGAGGTGTTTGCATGTAAATTTAAGGTTGTGTTTAAAGAGGAGGTTGCACATAAATCTTAGTCTGCATGTAAAAGAGTTGTTTTCAAGTAAAGTCCAGGCTGTGTGTAAAGAGGAGATTGCGCGTAAAGCTTAGGCTATGCGTAAAAGTGTTTTTTGCACATAAAGAAAAGGTTTCACGTAAAAGAAGGTTGTTGCGCGTAAAAGAATTGGTTGTGTATAAAAGAGGTGTTGCACGAAAAATTTTATTTCTCAAAAAATTAGGGAATTGTGCGCAAGTCCTAGTGACAGCTGCACATAAAAATTGGAGTTTCCTGGTAAACCCGGTGCAAAGAGAGATTCATCTGTGGGTGAAAGTTGGACGTCAACAGAGCATCTATCAATAGTTAATGGTGCAGATTTCAATATAGATAATGAAGAGACCTACAGGTCTATAAACTATGAGTGGATATTTTTTAGAGTAGTGAGCAAAGAAAGAGGAATAAGGTGATCATTTCTACCAGCAGTGAGCCAGATAGAGAGGAACGGCGAGTAACCCTTGGGGAAGCAGTGAGCAATCCCTAAACATTGTAAAGGCAGTGAGTCTTGGCATAGAAGTGGTCTAGACCGAACATTATTGGTAGTGAGATTTAGTGTATTTGGTATAGCAGCACATCATCGTTTTATGCTCCTTGGACATAGCCCAGTGAGGGTGAACCAAGTAAAAAATCTATGTGTCTACCAATTTGATTCTCTGCATTGCATTTAAAGCATCATCATCAGATAAAGTCAAAAATAACTGATCATCATAAACACACAAGTGAAAAAAAAACAAGTTACCCTCATAATAAAGAGATCAAGATCTAGTGGGGCAAGAATAATTTTAAAATGAATATTCATACCCTGATTCACCCCCTCTCAGGGTATCTAGGCCCCTTTTGGTCCTAACATGGACTCTATATGATAAATTAATTAAAATAAAAAACCTTCCCATAATTTTTTATCATTATTTATACCATAAAGGAGTGATCTTAAATATTTTATAAATATAAGAACCAAAAAATTTAAAATAATATCATTGGTGATGTGAAAGTAAGTCATGTTCATAACGAATTGATTTTAAAACCATAAAATAAAATATAAGTTTTGAAGGGTTCATTAAGGGTTTATAAAATTAATCAAATAACTTAAAAATCACTTTATTTTAAAGGTGAAGTATTTATTTATTTATGGATTCATTTTATAGTATTTATTACATTACTTTTAGGCTATTATTATGACATAATACAGACCTTATATTAATACCTTATTTAATTTTTACTCAAAAATTCAACTCTCTTATAAAATTAGGAAAAATTAATCATTAGCTAATTTCGATGTTCCAATTTAAGAAATAATATTTATTTTACCAAAATAATTTTCTAAATATGAGAATTTTCACTTTTAAATAAAAATAATTATTTACTGTAAAATAAATGTTTTAAAACACTAACAAATTTCTAACCGTTATAAAAAATTATAATGGACTTAATTAAATTATATTATCATTTATATTTAAAAAAATATTTTTAAATAAAAAAAAATATTAAAAAAATTATTTAAAAATCATGAATTTATTAAAATATTGTCTTAATTAAAACTATATATTTACCAGAAATACAATTTTGATTTATTCTCATAAAAATATAATTTTTATCTAACTCATTACACAATAATTTATAGAGTAATAATAAAAATGGATATATATAATAATTATTTTATTTAAAATAAAATATAAAAAATCATACCTCTATGGTCTAGATACATTAACCCTTATTACACCAGTGTACGCCTCAAGGGTAAGGTGTACGATGGTGGTTCTTTCTTGGGGTGGTTTGGAAAATATGGTTTGGGTCATGATCTATATAAGCTTGAACATATCCCATAAATAGTTGTGTTCATGTTTTAGTTATGGAATCTAGGCTTGGGCTTCGGTTCATGGGGCATCTTGGAAACAAAAAAGTAGAAGATGACACATAGTGACCAACCGATCAATACAGCACATCATGTAGGCAGTGTAGTCTGGCTATAAGAAAACATTTCATAGCTCGAAAGAGAGATAGGTACGTTGGTAGCTATAAAATATCCCTCAAACCACTTGGGATAAGGGTTTTTTCTTCCAATACATTGTAAATTGAATCAAAGTGTTATGGTTCTTAGTAGATAGGGTGAAGCATCATTTGAATAATGATGACCAGACAGGAGAACTGATAAATATTGTTAGGCATCATGGCATGGTGTCATGCAGGTGTCACTAGGCGGGTAGATTTAAAGAGTGATCATTGCACTAGAACCTATCATATGTACCTTTACCCATACTTGGGTTAAAATAGGGGTTCTCTTCTATGACTTTATGGTGGGGCAGTGCAATGAAAAGGATGATAGTAAGGGGTCGTCATAATGAGAAGACTGGGATAATGATGCGAATTTTGGAAACTCGTCTTGGGCCTTCAATCCATATCCTTCTATTTTCAATCCACATGGACCTCAGGTCATCAAATAATTATTATTCTACAAGTCATTAGGCCTATGTGTCATTTAAGGGTTACCTCTAAACTATATTGAAAAAGGAATTTTATTCCTTAATAAAAAGTGGGTGTTTCCCCTACCTATTTAAAAAAATATCATCTTGGGCTTTGTCAAGGGAAAAGCCCAATGATTCCATCTCCCATGGAATATTTAATAAATGTACTTCATATATTATGATTCTTATAGTAAAGGTTATGGATTCTTCTACATATATCAATTATACTTTATCATAACCCTTAATATATGTTAATCTTAATGTTCACCATGTAATTTATATATTATCAACAGTTATGATTATTAGTGGTATTTTAAATTTGATATTCTATATTTTATAATAGTACAAAATAACCAAAGTATTTCATGTTTTTTCTATAAATATCTTAATTAATGAGTAATTTATTCATTCAAAATGGAATTTCATTTATAAAAGTTTGGGTCATTACATTATTTCCCCCATCAAAAATTTTACCCTATAAATTTCATTTCATACACTAAAATAGATGAAGGTACTTCTGTTTCATTACCTATTCTAGTTCCCATGTTGCCTTCTCGAACTTTTAGTTCATCCACATCACTTTGACTAGGTGAATTGTATTGTTTTATATAACTTTTTCTCTATGATATAAGATATTCATCGATTTCTCCACATATGAAAGATCATTCTCCAAAGGTATCACCTAGAGATTTAGTACATATGAGGGTTCTGGTATATACTTCCTTAATATGTATATAAGGAACACATCATGTACATGAGATAGGTTAGGATGGAGTGATAGTTAATATTCCACATCTTCAATGTGATCAAGTATATCAAAGGTTTTTATATATTTAGGACTAATATTTCCCTTCTTCCTAAGACTAATGACTTTCTTCCAAGGTGATAAATGAAGGAACACCTTATCTTTAACCTCAAACTTCAGGTATTTTCAATGATTATATTCATAACTTTTATATTTAATTTACATAGTTTTAATATATTGTTTAATGGTTTGAACTATATCTATCATCTCTTGTATAAGATTAGGTCCCATAATATTACACTCCCCAAATTCAACCCAACATATTGGAGTTATAAACTTTTTCCCATATATAACCACATAGGTTCTATTTGAATATTAGAATAGAAACTGATGTTATATGATAGCTCAACTATATAAAGGTGTTAATCCCAAGATCCTAGGAAATTTATTAATATGATCTCATTATATCCTTTAGAGTTTGAATTATTCATTCAGACTGTCCATTAATCTCAGGGTGATAAGTAGGGATGAATATCATCTTTGTATCCAATATATTCTAAAGGATTCTATGTAACCTCGAGGTAAACTTCATATCTCAATCAGATTCAATGGAGAGTATCACTTCATGTAGTCTTACTGCTTCTCTTATGTATATCTTGGTGAGTTGTTTGAGAGAGAAATATTACATTATATAAATGAAATGTGATGAATTTTTAAGGTGTTCAATTACCACCCAATTGATGTAATTTCCTTTAGAATTCATGGGGAGTCCTACAATGAAATATATATTTGTGTTTTCCCATTTTTAAATTGGTCTGGGAAATATTTGCTTCATACCCTTAGAATATTATTTTTCATCCTTGAATTATTGGCATACCATGTATTGAGATAAAAATTATGTAATCTCACTCTTCATATTATTCAACCATAATTTTTTCTTTAGATATTTATACATCTTAGTTCATTCACGATAAATAGAGAAGGATGTGTTATGAGCATCATCCATAAGTTCCCTCCTTAGCTATGGTTTTAATGGGATACTTATCTAGGTTTCAAACTATATAAATCCATATTTAGTAAAGGTATGCTCTAGAAAATTTTCTACCTTTTTTAGATCCTCATCATCCTTTAGTCCTTCTTGATCCTCTCTAGAATGGGTGGTTGTTTAGTTATTTTATGAAGGTAGGATGAAGTCCCTTTTATAATTTTCTTGTATATCCTTTACATGTCCAAAAATATTGGATCCTCTAAAATTCTCATCATAGATAGGATTTCAATATCCTTTATACTCAAAAAAATTTCTACTTTATTCACCTTTCCATAATGGTAATGGATTAAACAATCACAATCATTAATCATCATTAACCACCTTTGTCAGTTCATATTGAGATACTTTTGTGAGAATATATACTTGAGGATTTTATGATATATATATATATTCCACACTTTTCCCTATAGAGATAATTTCACCAAGTATTCAATGTGAATATCACTACATCCAATTATAGACCATGAATTGGGTATTCCTACTCATGGATCTTTAATTTGTGGTAGACATAGGCAATCACTTTGTCATATTGCAAGAGAAAACAACCGAAGAATTTTTTGGAAGCATCGATATAGATCAAAAATCATTCCCCATTGGTGGGAAATGTGAGAAAAGTTGAAGTGATTAGCCTCTTCTTGAAGACTTAAATCTATCATAATATTCATCATTATATATAAACTTCACTCCCTTATGAGTTAGATTTTTTATTAAGCTTGACAATCATGAGAAGTTTCTCACAAATCGATGATAGTACCCAGTTAATCCAAGGAAACTATGGATATTCATCATAGATGTTGGTTTTCACTATACTTTAATTTCCTCTATTTTAAAAGGACCCACAAATATCCCTTTTTGGGGGATAAAATTCCCTATAAATGTTCCTTTCTCCATCCAAAACTCAAAAAAAATTACTTTTCCTATAAATTTTTATTCTCCAAGGTCTTAAGTATAATATTAAATTGATAATCATGTTCCTCCATTTTTATAGTAGATAAGAATATAATCTATAAATACTACCAAAAATGTTTTGAGGTAATTCCTAAAGAATCTATTAATTAAGTCCACAAATATATCTAGATAATTGGTGAGTCCAAATGGAATCACTATAAACTCATAGTGACCATAAATTATATAAAAAGAAGTCTTGGGGATATCCTCCTTCTTCATCTTTACTTGATAATATCCTAACTAAATATCCACCTTAGAGAATTATTGGGATCCAAGGATCTGATTGAATAATTCATAAATTTTTGGTATAGGATACGTGTTCTTTATCTTGATCTTCTTTAACTCATTATAATCAATTTAGAGTCACATTTACCCATCCTTATTCTTGATAGAGGATGGGTAAACCCCATGGTAAATCAATTATGTGTATAAACCCTTTATCTATATTATATTGTAGTTACTTATTAATCCCTTCAAGTTCAATAGTGGTCATTCTATATAGAGTCTTGTATATTTGAAAATCTATAGGTATAAGTTCAATTGATAACTCAATATATTAGTTTGAAGGAAGGCTAGGAAATTTTTCAAAGGTTTCATCATCATATTCCCTTATAATGGTCACTCCATCAAGGATGATATTTTCTATAGTCTCAATCATTTGATCTAGATATGATTTCTCATATGGTAATATTACCCATTTTTGATATGTGGATTCCAAATGATATTTATCTTCCCCCTTGTACTTGTATATAATTGGATGTTGATTCACAGTATGGAGAATGATTTCCTTCTCTCAATAATTTATTTTGGTTCTATATATTGAAATCCCATCCACACCCTAAATATAATTGAATTCTACTAAAGGGCGTATCATAAGGTTTTCTGAGAAATTCAACCAAAAAAATATGGACAAGGGAGAAGTTATATACTTAGGATACAATAATTTCCTCATTTATCATTACCATAGATATCACCACTTCCATATTTTGAGGTGGTGTTTAAATAGTTCTACTAAAATTGTGTGGTATGAAAGAATGTATGGAACCATAATCATATAGGTAATTATAAGTTCATGAATGGATGATAATCTTTCTTTTTTCTATTTAATTTTAGTTTTAATCATTTACGTTATCCAAAATAGACTTAGGGATGTAAATTTTTAAACTATTATACATATAAAAGGGAAACTATGAAGATTGATGGGATAACTCATAAATGACATATATTCCTTAAACTATTAATTTCTAGGCTTCAATATATATAATCCATGGTTTATTTCCTAATATAAAATGTTATGGCCCATTTTGTTCCCTTCATAATGGTTCATAAAGTGTTCGTAAATTTTCCAAAGCATGTCCCCTGAGAGTATCAAACTAGGTGTTTAACAATGTCTCTTTTTTGTGCACCAGGAGATGATTGAGTTAATACCCAATAAACCCATTTCAAGGTTACTACATCTAGGAACAACTATATCAGAGCCATGTCCACTTATAGTAACTTGATAGGGATTTTTTACTGGAAACCACTTACTCCAAACTTTACCCAAAATTATATATTTTTTAATAGTCTTATCCCTAAGTCCTTCACTAAGGTTTTATAATCAAAATCCCAAAAAATAACTAAACGTTAATTTGATACCAACTATGAAAAATCATATCTTTTATACACCTTATTCATGATTTAAAACATAAACATACACATAATATAATCCCATAAGATTTATAGGCCCGGTGTATTGAGGAAATAAGATACACCACACATTAACTTAAAATAGGGATTCGAATAATTTATTTAAAATCACCATTTTTCTTAAGCTCCCTTGATCTTCTAATACTGCATGGGATAACCTGGGGATATACATAAGATAGGGGTGAGCTATAAATCTTAGTAAAGGAATAATCTAATAATAAAATGATGAAATTAATACATGTGAGTCCATAGGAGTATCAAAATGACATAAAAGGGTAATGATCATAACTATAAACATTGAATTATAATATAAGATGATAACATCAAGGAAACATAGAAATGTGGTACAACATAATATAGGACATCATAGGCATAATTCAAGGATAAATTCCAAGACATCATAACATAGTGTGATTATGATAACCTATCATACACTATACATGGTATCTCATGAGATAAAAACATTACCCAATTCATTAGAGATATATATAATTCTGGGCCCACCCATTACATTCATATCATGTACACAAATTTGTGTTCCATATAAATTATACAAGATAAGAATGTATTTCATCACATTAAATCCCATGATTAAAGATTGTGGGTTGTATACATGGAAGTCTCTGATCAATTAAGGATGGTTACATCTAGGTGAATACCCTTAAGTGGAAATGGGGATAATTATTCACAATACAAAATCTTTTCTTGGAAAATGATGGAATAATTTAGGTGACATAATAGGTTCAAATAAAGATTCAAATAAGGGTTTAATGAGAGTGAAGTGTGGTATATATTTTTTTTTAATAATAAAAAAAGTAAATGGATGTGTATAAACACATTTCAATATAAAAAATTTAAATCAAAAGGATTGTTATAAAGAACATACTTGAAATAAAAAAGGAAGATAGGAGGATCCCTTGGCTTGAGAGGGCTCTTCTAAAAGATTGATAGAAGCTTCTTAAGTGATTGGTAATACATTGGGAGGAATTTATAGAAGTACAGGGAGAAAAAATTCATTATCAATTGGTTTTGAGTGAAGAGGAGTGGGAATTTGGGTTGGTATTTATAAAAAAAGAGAGGGGGTTCTTTATTAATTTCTAAACCTAGGTTTTGGAATCTATATGATAAAATAATTAAAACCACAAACCTTACCATAGTTTTTTACCATGGTTTATAACAAATAGAAGTGGTTTAAAATATTTATAAGGCCAAGAACTGAACATATTAAAATAATATCATTGGTTATGTGGGAGTGAGTCATGTTCATAAATAATTGATTTGAAAACCTTAAAATATAATATAGGTTTTGTAGGATTCATTAAGATTTTATAAAATTAATCTAATAAATTCAAAAACACATTATTTTAAACAGTAAATCTATATTTGGTCATGGATTCCTTTTATGGAATTTATTACATCACTTTTGGTTTATTATGAAGTCATAATACATACCGTATATTTATACCATATTTAATTTTGACCCAGAATATTGACTATCTAGGAAAATTCAGAAAAAATAGAAATTGGATAATTTTGATGGGCTCATTAAAAAAATAAAATTATTTTCAAAATTTGATAATTTTTAATTTTAAATACAAATAATTATTTACTGGAAAATGATTGTTTTTACAACACAAACATCTTTATATACCATATAAAAATTACATTATTATTCATTAAATTATATTATCATTTATATTTAAAAAAAATATTATTTAATAAGAAAATTTAATTAAATTAACTTTTATTTAAAAAATTATTTAATTTATCAAAATAGTGCCTTAATTGAAACTATATATTTCCCAAAAAAACAATTTTGATATATTCTTAAAAAAATATAATTTCTATCAAAATAATTATATAATAATTTATAAATTAATAATAAAAAGGAAAAAATATTCATTATTTTATTTTAAATAAAATATAAAAATTCATACCACTAGGGTCTAGATACATAAACCCTTATTAAATAATTATATTCCCTAAGGGTAAGGTGTACGATGGTGGTGCTTTATTTGGGTGGTTTTATGAACATGGTTTGGGTCGTGATCTCAATAAAATTGAACTTCTTTCATAAATAGTTTTATTCATGTTTTAGTTATTGAATCTCTGTTTGGGATCAGTCAAGAGAAAATCCTAGTGATTCCATCTCCCTCAGAAGCTCTAATAAATGGGCTTCATAGGGTATGATCCTATTGGTCAAGGCCATCGTTTCTTTTGTTTGTGTCAATTAGACATTATCATAACCATTAATATAAACTAATATTGTACAACAACTATATTATCAATGGTTATGATTCTTAATAGTCTTTTAAATTTGATAGTCTATATTTTATAATGATTTAAAATAAAAAAAATAGTTCATGTATTTTTTATAACTTTATTTCTTAATGAGGAATTAAATCATTAAAAATGAGATTTCATTTATAAATTTTGGGTCATTACAATTGGGGATAGTGGTAGTGCCCTTAATCTTGGTTTTTCTTTATTTTCCACCTCACTATTTAATATGTTTTCTATATCTTCACTTGAGTATTGGTATATGGTATAATTATTTCTCTATTGATGATTTAAATTTAGTTACAAACTAGTGGGGTTAGTGATGGATCCACTCTATGTTGAGGTCTTTTCCCTCTTCTAAACCCAAGAGAAAGTAGTATGTGGTGCATATGAGGTATCCAATGGTATTTTATGTCTACATATTCAAGGCTAGATATGGTGAATCTATGAATGGTAGGACATTATCATAAAGTTAAATTTTGGAAATTTTAAAAAGAATATCAAGGAACATTTTGGAAGAATTAAGGAAGGATTTTTTTTCTTGGTAAATTCATTTTTTTGGTATTTCATTTTCATGTTTTAAAGTCTCTATCATATTTCAAATACTCAACATTATAAAAAACCCTTATATTTTAGTTTTTAATTTAATAGTATATTTTAGTTATATTGTAATCAGTGACAATAAAATAATAGTGTTTTCAAGTGTCCTCCATAAGAGGTCAACCCTAAGTTATTCACTATATAACATACTTAGGTAAATAATAAAATTATTGATGAAATATTCTTGAAAATACCTAATATCATTTTGGAATTGTTTTCAAATATGTGAATCACTCATAGAAATTATTTTTTATAAAAAATATATAAAAATAAATTTCAAAAAAACTAAAAAATAGAGCATAATTTCATATCATCCCATGAGAAATGCATATATTCACTATAGTCCTTTTGGATTTTAAAATGTAATTTTAGGGGGAATATTTTTATTTGAATTAAATGGTGAAATTTTTTCATAAGGATTTTTAGAGACTTTATTATTCATGTTTTGAGTATAATATCTTGGGAGAAGTAAAAGTATCTAACAAAGAAACATTAAAGGTTAAAATAATTGATCCTTTGTCCAATGAGATCCATGAATTATTTTGGGGTTTTATGATAGTGTGTAAGAAAAATAAAACCTTCCACCAAGAGTAGAATAGATCCTCTAAAATTATCAAGAATGAAATCTACTGAAGATTAATTAATCATTGAAGCTTACCCATCACCTCAACTCTCCACCTTCATACCAAATTCAGTGCACAACCTTGACATGATAGTTAAAAATATAAAGGTAGTTAAAGACAATATGGATTCTCCATTATTTAAATTTTAACAACCTAAATTTCATAACCAATTTATTGATTTAAACTTTTCATGTTTAGCACCATTGTATCCTTCCTTGATAATGAATAAGAATAATCTATGAAAAAAAATTATATTATTGAATAGAATGTAGATTTATTAAAACTATGCCTTGTTGAACATGAGGATGATGTAATGACATTACACATTACTGAATATTCAATTGTTGAACATGAATCATAATAGAATTCATATCCTATGAGTAATACTTTATAACTAACAGGAACCATTATTATATTAGAAGTAGTAAATTATTCCAACTTACTTCCACACACTCCTTGAAAATCATATCACATTGGAAAAAAGGTGAACACAAACTACATTGATAAATGGAACCTCTAGGATAATAAGCAAACTAATAACAGTAAGGTAAATATAAATATGTGACGGTTATTCTCAAAGAAGGAAAATACTGCATTAGAATGGTGGAAATTTAAAATTTATTAGGCTATGGATAGTATAAAATAAATCACCTCTTGGGGTATTTTACCCTATATTTATCCACTTATCCCTTCCCTTTTTCTTTTTATTTTATTATTCTTTTTTATTTCAAAAAATTTCCCATGTATATTTATTTTTATTTATAGATTTTTCATAGAGGTTAGTATCATAAAAAACATCAATTATCAATTAAGGGTAACCCATCCGAACTAACCATCAATTTACATCACTCCTTTTCCTTATTTTTTTACTTCCTAATTAAAATTCTACATACAAGGATATCATAATAAAATTTTAACATTTAATAGGGGTTGTAAATTGATAAGTATGGGGGGGATCAGCATATTTATATAGGATTTTTTTGTTACATTTTTTAGTGTATTTTTAGATAGAAAATTCCATTTATTATGTTTTCCTTCCATTTGAAAAATCTTGTGTATTTTTTATAATTTCACTAGTTTTAAATTTTTTTGTTTAAATGAATAATAAAATAAGTATTTTGAAAATTTCATGTAATTAAACTCTTATATGTGGGTTTGAAATTATTTTCTAAGCCATGAATTGACTATATAGTTATTATTAATCTCCAAACCAAGAGACATTATGAGATTAATTTCTCATACTCTTTCTTATAATCATTTTCTTGATAGTCTCAATTCATGTTGTGAAACTAGAACTTGACTATTTTCCAATTTGAATATATAGGATTCAAGTGTCTTATATATGATAGAGGTCATCATTCAATAGAAAATTACCTTTTTAAAATAAACTTCTTCTATAGATATCTTAACATTTGACCTATTTTAAGACTAGATAACATGAACTGCCTATTACTTAATCCACAATACAAGATGGTTTAATACCTACCCACCCATCACTTTTGTGCATTTCATGTTATATTTTCAACTAAGTATGGGGGAGATGGTGTGTTCATACTAATTCTGGAAATGAATCTCACTATTTTTGGTTGAATGTGTGGTTCCCTAAAATCTATTGGGTATTTTTTATAACCTATTTTCATTGCAACTCATTTTCATTGAAAAAATGAAAAAAATGAAAAAAAAATGGAGAAGAGAGGATGATTTACTTACTCATAATTATACAATTGTAACTCACACAAAGTAAAAAAGGGAATATATGTTTGGATAAATTCTCTTATGATGGAATAATTATATTTAACTTTTACTAAATTTAAACCTCCTAAAATTCAGTATATAATGTGATTAAGAGATTCAAAATAATCTTTAACCTCAATAGTTTTTACATCTTAAATTTTTTAGACCTTAAACTTCATAATAACCTATTAAAAATCCTATTTAGTAGTAAATTTTCCTCTATCTGTAGATAACCTAGAATCCTAGAAACCATATGGTAGATAACATATACTCTAGGAATGAGAATAACTTCATTTAAATATTCTCATAGAGAAGAGGGAAAAGATTACATAGAATGTAAGTTGTGTAATGGCTTAGTTGGGATTTAAAATATGAATTCTCAAGTAAAATAAAGTGGGAGGTACTTATTGAAGAAGAATGATATTTTCCATAATGAATTAATTAGGTATTTTTTTCGTTTCTACATTGAGTTTCTATGATTGAAGGATAATATTTTTCATCACTTTTTTTCATTTCCCATGAGTGTAATGGTTTTAGTGTAGGAGAGTTAATATAACTAGTATTTTCATTATTTTTATTCTATTTTTCAATGATAATTAATCCCAAAATTAATATAACACCTATAAAATTAATACATTTTTGGAATATTAGTGATTTTTTGGAATCTTTGCAAAATGGGCTTAATATTTATAATTTTTTAATGATTATAAAAAAAATTAATTTAATTTAGATCAATCCTACACTGAAAATTTATTATTAAAAGTTTTTCGGGTATGTTTTAAAATATTGACATGAAATATAGGAAGAGGACTAAATTTACAGAAGTGGAATTATTCTAAAAAAATGTTTATATGTAGTAAAGATATAAAGAAAAACTTTTGTGACATAAATAAATTTTCTAAATATATTCCCCAATAAGAACAAAATGAATACATAAGTGTTTCATTCTTTTATATAAGAGTCATTTTGGAATACTGGGAAAAGATCTGGAAGCATAGGGATAATCTCAAAAAGTTACAAGTTGAAGAAAATTTTCAAGTTCATGGATATGAAAATTCACTTTTCCTTATATGTAAAATTCACTAGAATCATGAACAAAAGTTATTACCTTTTCCACTAAATATGATCAAAAATTAAATATGGAAATTATAGGAAGTTTCTAATTTTTTAAGTGAAGACCCTTACGAATGAATATATGATATTAATTTTTATGGTGCATAAAATTAAATGACCCATACACTGATAAAAATTCTTAAAGAGAAGACTCTTACATATGGATATATAAGAGTCATTTCTCAATCTATAAGAGTCCTCTGGCCGGATGCATTGAATATTTAGAAAAGTCTATACAGTGCTTCCCTTATATTTTGAAGGGTGAATTTTCAATACATAAGATTCATCACCACTGAAGTATCTCATGTGTAAGAGTAAAATACTTTCATGGTGGAGAGAAATAAATAATATATAAGAGTCCCCAACATATGAAACATTAAGTTACATGACTTATCAACTAGAGAATAAAATATAACCATCAAATATTAAAATAAAATTAATTAGGGATCGACATAAAAATCAGATTCCTTATTCTTCAAAATTCTTTCCCATTGATTCCATGTGGAATTTATTTATAAATTGAAGGATATGAGGAATAATGGGAATAATTATAAAGAAATAATATTGGAAAGAATTTTTTATCCCTATTCACCAATATATGTGGAATCAGAGAAGATGGATAATCATTAGGGATAAATAGTGGGTGAATTTAAAAATAAGGAAAAAAATAATACTGTATAAATTATTGAGGATTACTCAATTGTAAAGGAATTTTTTTTAATTCCCCACTAGATATTAGACAAAATATATTATTTATTGTACTTTGTCTAATATAAAATAATCTAATTTCATTATTCATACAATTTTCCTATTTTATATCTCTTATTTGTCTATTTTTCATACTAAAATCTCTCAACTCTCACTAATGGTGGAGGTCTAACCCAAGATTCACTTACTGGATTAATCCATATGTTTTCGGAGTCCTTACACCATATTTATTGTTAACGTTTGAAAAAAATTGGATTTCTAAGGTAGACCAAGGTTGGGTTTTGTAATATTTACTTTCATCTTGGTTTTTCTTTGTTTAATTCCTAGTTAATTAATTTGTTTCCTCTCCCTTCACTTGAGTACTAGTATATGGTTGAACTAGTTTTCTTTTGTTAATTGTAATATGGATTCAAACTAGTGGAGGTAGTGAAGTATTCACTCTCAGTTGAGTTTTTTTTTCTATCCTAAACCAAAAATATAGTAGTATGAAGTACACTAGATGTATCTAGTAGTGTTTCATGTCTACACCTTCAAGGTAAATTAGGGTAATTGTGTGAATGGTGGTACATGACCATATAATTAGATTAGTGAAATTTTAAAAAGACTATTAAGGAATATTTTTGAAGGACTACGATGAGGGTTTCCTTTATTATAAATTTCATTTTGTTTTCATTTCATTTGAATATTTTAAATTATCTTGCATTTTTACACACACGGAATTAGACAACCCACCCCCCCCCCCCCCCCGCTATTTTAGGTTTTCATTTAGTAATATATTTTAGTTATATTGTAATTAGAGATAATAGAATAATAGTTTTTATAAGTTTCTTCCTTATGAGACTAACCCTAGGTTGTGCACTATAATAAATTCTTTAATAAATACAAAAAATTATTGTAGTGGGACTCAGGAAAAATCCCTCATATCCACGAGGGAATCTTTCTAGTGCATTACACTAGCCCTTTATACTGTACATTACATGGGTTGTGAAATATGTGGGTAGACTTTTATATTTTATTACAGGTTCATATATCAGTATGGACTTGTAATTATAGCTTAGAAAAAGAAGTGTTAAATTTTTCGATGAGTCAGTAAGTGATGGTATTATTGTTAGGTCAAATTTCAATGTATTTTTCTAATTTTTTCACTACATATGTATAAAACATGAGTTTATTTATTTATATATTCATTGTTATATATTTCTATAAAATTGAAATGTCATCCGTTTGATGCATATCATACATACTTTTTTATTTTTTATATTGAACTATGGGATGCCATTATTAGGTACATGTTATAATTTCAATAGTTTTATGTTTTATCAAAGGTTGATTAGTTCATGATAAATTTTTAATAGATTAAAGTATGAACCATATGTGTTATCATTAAGGGTATAGTCACCCCATTATTAATTTAGGCCCCCATCACTATTCATAAGTTAAGAATATGTGGAGGTACACTTGAGTTCTTAGAGAATTTAGGCACGGACACTTTAATGGGTAATCAGTCAAAGATATCACAAGTTAAAAAAAGAAGGCCCAATGCCTATGGTTATAGGTTTCAATCATGGGCCTGGTTCCCATGAGAACTATTTCTATGAAGATAATCCCATGGGTTGGTACCACAAGCATGTTCCTTGGTGATATCTCGATGGTATGTCCACAGACCACACTGCCCATGGTCTTATTACTCTCTCTGGACATGGGAATTGAATACCATGGTATTAGATTCTATTATGGAAGGCACAACTTCCATTGTAACAACTGAGGTACTTATAAAATAATTTATTTTTATTTTGGAATTAAATGTATAATGAAATAAGTTATATTTATCTAAATTAAGAAATATATACTAATAGAATATTAACATAATCTATTAGAGTATAAATAAAATTTATGTATCTTATAAGTGAAAATCTTATATATTTATGTATTAAGAAAATAAATGTTTTGAAAATGATAAATTAAGTGTTGTTGTTTTTATGACACGTAAATTATTATTTTCAATTTTATAATTAATATAATAATTTAAAATAAAATTTATCTTCATAAAATATATTAATAAATTAATATTTTGTTTTATTATGATTATATTATAATTTTATGAGACTATAATTAATTTTTAAAGTGTTATAAAATCAGTTACAATTTTAAAATTTGTATTTTTCGAATAAATGATGATTTTAATTAAAAAATAAATTTCTCATATTTATAAAACTATTTTCTTAAAATGGATTTCTTTTTTTAATTCAACACATCAAAAAATGGTTAGGGTGAATATTTGGTATTTTTTGAAATACTTTTTTTTAATTGTGAAATACGTTAATTTATGGTATATATACATTATAAGTTAAGTACATTATTCCTTGATCCATTTCTGATATAACCACCATAATCTCAAACTTACCTTAATTATTTTAATATATTTAATGTTACTTATATAACTATTCATAGTATTGAGCCAAAATAATAAACTAAAAAATAAAATAATTAAAAAACACCCCTCATTCACAATAAATACCAAACCTCACTACCTCTTCTTCCCACACATAAAAGCCTTGTATATTATTTAATTTATACCTAATTCCATTCCCAAGACTCTTCCCTAAGTCTAATACCATTTGTTATCAACCAAATTCCAAAACCAAGTGCCTTAAAGAGGTTCTCAAGGAGAATAATTCAAGAGGTAAAATCTCATTTCTTTTTCTTTTATTTTATTTTCAATTTATTTTCTTTTTTTATCTCCTAACCTTACCTTATACAAGTTGCATTAAAACTCCATTATATTATATATAATATAATTTTATCGTGTTTATAGAAAAATCCATCATCAAACTTCTTCTTCGTACCCTTTTATTCTAAAAAATGAAAACATCGTCCATAATGTGTCGATTTACCATCATCATGGATGATGTGTTTTCATTTTCCTTTACCACCTTCAAGGATGGTCATAAAATAATTATTATGGTTAAATTATATTTTATTATACATATTATAAGTTATATGATGTTCTAGAACCATTATATAAACATGATATTAAATAAAATGATATAAGTTCATGATGGTTGTAAAAACGTCAAAATAAACTAAATCATTTTCATTAATGTTTTTTCCAATGATTCATCCTCATATAAAAAAAATGATATATGGTATCATTTAAAATTATAAAAACATATTAATACCATATATTTCTACTTCTGGAGTTTTTCTTCCATTTGATAATAAAATCCATAATGAACCGACCATGGAAACCATGAAATAAATGCACTCGAAATGATGAAAATAACAAAATATAATTAATAAATGGGTGGAAATATGTCATAATAAGTTCATATAAGGAATTATAAATATGAATATAGTTATTAAATATATTAATAATAACACATTATACAGAAGTTTTGAACCATTATACAGAAGGTTTGAGCCATTATATAGTAGGCTTGAACACATTTTAAGTAAGACGAACCTGAGGTAAGGGACTTTTCTTTAAAAACCTCTTTTAAATTTCTATTTTTACAAAATTTAAAAGGAATTTTTTTATGATGTAATTATTCTTGCTTTATGATTATATTCTATTTCTTATGAATTTTTTAATATGAAGTGTCGGACCTATATCTCCCTCTAATGTATTCTGTATTTTTATGTTGGAAGTTGATTGTAATGGTTATTCTAAGTGTAACTATGATGGTTACACCATAAGGTATTTTTTAGGGTTACATCATAAGGTAAACATGAGGCTTATATTGTAAGGAATCCATGAGGGTTACAAATAATTTGGTATCTAAAAGGGTTACAATATTAATTAAGTAATTCCCCATGTTACCTATATGGTTTTATTTATTTTTTCTATGTTTTATGGAAATATATTTTTTTCACAAACTATATGATACTTTATGGGTGAGAAGTATGTCTTTATGAAAATGATTTCATATGTTTATAAGTATTCATGGTCTAAAAATTTCATTCCTTATTTTTTATTCCTTACTGAGATTTTTTGTAATCATCCCAATTTTTAAAATGTTTTTCACAGGGTTTAAGGATGGGTAAGAGAAAAGAAGAAGAAAAACTGAATTTTGTGAAGAATTTATATTTTATTAAAAAAATTATAATATGGAATAAATGGATATTGTTTTAGTAGTATGAAATTTTTATGCTTATGGGTTTTCATGTATGTTTTATGAACTAATTATCTAAAACTCTAAACTGAAAAGATCTTTGGGAATGTAATAAGTGTATTCACTACTACAAAAACGGGCAAGGGAAGCGCCACCCTTTATCATCGCTAATCAAAAAGCGCTGATAAAGGATAATATTTATCAGTTCTAATTAAAAGCGCTGATAAAGGGTAGATTTATCAGCGCTTTTGTAGCGCTGATAAAGATTATCCTTCATCAGCGCTAGAAAAGCGCTGATAAATTGACCCTTTATCAGCGCTAAGATTTTAGCACTGATAAAGGGTGGCTTTATTAGCGCTTTTCTAGGGCTGATAATGGTGTCCTTTATCAGCGCTAAAAAGGCATTGATAAATCGATCCTTTATCAGCGCTAAAATCTTAGCACTGATAAAACTTTTCTCCAATTTTATTAAAAGCAGGCACATAGTCTCCTATTTTTTATCGGGCCCCAAGCTCTCGCGGTACTGTACCCCTGCGATATCTTCCCTCCCCCCAATCTTCCCTTTGCCAGACCTCCGCTGTACTCTTTCTCCTTACCCTCAAACCACTTCCGTGGATCTTCCTCCCTCTGAACCCTACTCCTCCTCTTCCCCTCTGGACCATACTCCGCATGAACCCTACTCTAGTGGATCTTCCACGGATCTTCCTCCCTCCGAACCCTACTCCTCCTCTTCCCCTCTGGACCGTACTCAATGGTTGGTGGCTCCTCCCGTGCACCCCCCACTCTGGAAGTCGCGCCTTCCCCTCCCGAGGCAGCGCAGAAGGCTCCCTCACCCTTTGGGTTTTTCCTTGGACTTCATCAATTTCTTCACCCAAGGTCAGTAGATGCCTTAAAATATTTAGATGTTTTTAGTATGAGTTTTTGTGCATTTATTGTTATTCTATAAATTAATTTTGTGGTGCGAATTGGGTTTTCGAATCATTTTGTATGCCTATGTGTTTGGAATTTGATTATATTGTTTGTGGTAAATGTCTAGATTACATTTTATATAGTTCATCTTTTAAATATTGTTTTGTCCTCTTGATTTACCCCTTGAACAATACACACCAACCCTACTTCCATCCTTGGGCCATAGTGAAATCCTAATCACTCGATGCCATTCAAGATGCTTCAGATTGATCCCATGTAAAACCTATGCTCAGACATATAAAATAGATATATGGTCTGAACATGCTCCAAAGTGCCTATGCATGGCATGAGAAATACATCTCAGTAGGGTAACACCATGTTCCCCTAGTATATATCATCATATCCATATATGGATGAGGAAAATAAAAACATCACTTAAGAATGTTAGATGTCATGTGCTAACTAGGGCACCCTGACTCAATGAATGTTAGGTCTTTATGTGCTAACTATGACACCATAACACATGATCATTCCATATTTGGTACCATAAAAAATTCCATCATCACCACATGCCATCATATTGGTACCCATGTTCCAACCCAAACCCAAAGGCTCGGGGAAAGCATCATCCAAGAACTCAACCCACTATTAAAAGGTACAAGGTAATGTCCTAGGTTCAAATCCTAACCCACTGCCTCATAACTCAGGATAGGGTCCATCATCCACATGTCCCATATCATTAAAACCCAACATTGTCACTCAAGGCATTCCACCATCATGACCCAAGCCTTTCCTCTAAAGGAAAGTTCCATCATCCACATGTCCCATCTCATTTCTTTCATTACTTATTCCTTTTTGTGTATTTAGGCAACATTGGCAGCTAATTGTGGTGAATTTGGATACTCCCAGGACTTATTTTCTAGATTCAAAGCACGGATATCCAACAAACTGACCGCATGTGATGCGGTTTTTCAATCTATAAGACACTACATCCTACGTTTTAGGTCTAAACATCAAGTTATATAATATATATTATCTTTTACTGAAGATTCTGTTATGATAGGGTGGTGTACCAATATCATCGAAATCATGGTATGAGGACAGGGGCTAAGCATAAGGAGCCGAGAAAGTACTACGTCTGGAAAAGTATCAGGGTATATATAATAAAATTGCACTATCCAAACATATATCAAAACAATTTACTTACTCGCCTCATGATCAATGTTTCTGCAGTGTCCAAAAAAACAAACGACAAAGATTGCAGTTATTATGTTTGTAGATTCATGAGAGAGATCGTTGTCAATGGACAAACTAGCATCCCTAAAGAGGTATTTTCGAAAACAAGTACTATTTCATTTTAATTATTTATTAATTCTTTATTTATATGTTTTTCAGTACTATTATGAATGCCAAAAATCTTCATATTCACAAGACGATATAGATATGTTCAGAAATGATTGGGTCGTATACCTGATGCAAGATTGTCCAGAAATAGCATGAAAATCTTACTTTTATTGCAAGAGTTGCAGACGTGTATAATTGGCAGACATTTTTTAGATGGGTTCATGGAGATAAAAAGATGAAACATTCTTGTATGTAAATGTTTGTAGAAAAATTGTAATTATTATTAAATAAAACATTCTTTCTCCAATGGGTCATTTTTTCATTTTAACAGATGAAATGCACCAGCAACATGAAAGAATGATGAACCACATTTCTTTGGTCTTTGGACAAAAAAACCTGTAAAATCACCAAAATACCTTCATATCACACATGAACCAGTAAAATCTCCAATCGTTAGTTGCATGTATATGGCAGCTTCCATGATAGATTAAAAGTTCACCAATCCATTTGATGAACAAGATGGGATGCTAAATCTGGAATTTAGTACATCCAATGCAGGAAATTTTTCCAAGGATCCGGAAATTGATGCTACATTTAAAGATCTTTCCTCTGTTTCATCAAGCGAGTCAGTGCCTAGTTCCAAAAATAATTCACAAACATGACTATCTAATTATTCATTATGAAAAACATAAAGGTACCATTAAATACTTACATTGGTCAACTTGTTTTGGAAATTGTTTATCTTCATCTGTGCCTTGTACTTGCACCCATGAAAATGAAGTTGAGTATGCATACATGATAGTTGACATTCTTAGATAAGAGTTTCTGGAAGAGTATAAGAGACATGAAGAAATGAAGATCATTAGAGTGTTGGAGCAAATGTGGTTGCTACAAAAAATGTGTAAATCGGCTTGTGCAACACGGCCTAAGTTACAACTTTCAGGTATTGTACTTTATTTTTTTCTGGAGGGTTTCAATGTAAATGCATTTTGGAATGATCATTTCTATTCATTGTCTTTTAGGTTTTTTTGACAGCCGAGGGGAAAGGGTGGGGTCTGCAGACATTGGAGGATATGTCGAAGGGTGATTTTGTGTGTGAATATGTTGGAGAAATGTTAACTCACGCAGAACTGCGATAGAGAAAGCTAACTAAGAGTAGTGAAAAGCATGCATATACAGTTCTCTTAGATGGTGATCGGGGTTCGGGGAGCTTGAAGGTCAAAGAGGTCATTTGGTTAGATGTTAGATACTATGGTACCACCTAGAGAACTGTATATGCATGCTTTTCACTACTCCATGAACTCCGATCACCATCTAAGAGAACTGTATATACATGCTTTTCACTACTCTTAGTTAGCTTTCTCTCTCGCAGTTCTGCGTGAGTTAACATTTCTCCAACATATTCACACACAAAATCACCCTTCGACATATCCTCCAATGTCTGCAGACCGCACCCTTTCCCCTTGGTTGTCAAAAAAACCTAAAAGACAATTAATAGCAATGATCATTCCAAAATGCATTTACACTAAAACCCTCCAGAAAAAAATAAAGTACAATACCTGCAAGTTATAACTTAGGCTGTGTTGCACAAGCTGATTGCCACATTGTTTGTAGCAACCACATTTTCTCCAACACTCTAATGATCTTCATTGCTTCGTGTCTCTTATACTCTTCCAGAAACTCTTCTCTAAGAAGGTCAACTATCGTGTATGCATACTCACCTTCAAATTAAAGGGTGCAAGTACAAGGCATGGATGAAGATAAACAATTTCCAAAACAAGTTTACCAACATGCATTATCCTCGATGGAATTAAGATAGAAATTCACATGGATGTTCTTAAATATATGATTTTGATGTATATAGTGAAAGGGTGGTGGATGTTCATTGTTGATGTTGTTTGTCTACGGGACTTTCACCTTCTCTTCTCCTCTCACTATGTCTTCGATATCATACAATAGCCTTATATCATGTGGGGTAAATTGAGGTTTCTGAGCAACTATGGCACCGCATGATCTTTCATGTCCAGTGCCCTCAAGATTGTTTTGCTAATCAAGCTGCCTCGGATCATTAGTTGCGTGTAAAGGTGGTGCGGTAGCCTCCATGATAGATTAAAAGTTGACCAATCCATTTGATGAACAAGATGGGCTGCTAAATCTGACATTAAGATCATCCAATACAGAAAATTGTTCCAATGATTCGGCAAGTGAGGCTACATTTAAATATATTTCATGTGTTTCATCAAGCGAGTCAGTTCCTAGTTCCAAAAAGTATTCACAAACATCACTCATCAGTTTCCTCAAGGATAAACTTGGGTTCATGGCTTTATATGATCAAAGAGATCTATCCTCTACTACTTTTACAACCTATGTGGTGCATGTTTCAAATTCCTCCAGGAAAAAGGAACAAATGTGGTGAGTTGTAAGCCACATCTATTTGATGTTTTGAAATGTTAATTATGTTTTGAAAATGGGTTCAATCTTTGAGGAAAAGTTGAATTATCCTTTATTCATGTATGGATGATGGATTCACATCCATTCCAAGTGGTTTTGATGGAAAGGATGGATGATAACATTGGTTGGTGTTCTCATGGATGTCTAAGCATGGTAAGTTAGAAAACATGTTGGGTATGTTGTGGAGTTTTAGTTGGGGTTCTAGTGGTTCTTTCCCGATGATGGAGGTGTTAAACATCATATAGTGGTGTTTTTGAGCTAAAGCATATAGTGGGGAGCACCATAGAAATTAAGTGGTCGGTTGATGACATGATCGGCATTTTGAATTAGATAGTCTTGGGTAAAATCCATCTTGGTGTTTAGATCGGTTGAGTACATTGAGATGAAGGTTGTGGTTGGGTTGTGTTATGGGTGTTTGGGGCAATGTAAGTATTTAATGGTACCTTTATTTTTTGCACAAGGAATAATTAGTGGATCACATTTTCTTGTTTGATATACTGGTTTTTCTGCAGGTCTTGTTCGGCTGGCTGTACTGATGTAGATTTTCTATTCACAGCAGGCAGGGATTTAACAGCGCTAAAAAAGAACTGTTAAAGGGGCCCACCCCTTTATTAGTGCTGATCTTTACAGCGCTTTTTTAGCGCTGTTAAAGACTGATTTGAGTACTGATATTGCCCGTTTTTGTAGTATTGATTCTAGCTAAATTAACTAAATTATGTAATGTTTAAGTTCAGGTCCATACAGTTTTTATCAGGAAATAGTTTTGATAACTTTAAAAGGTTAGGATGATGTTAATAAAATGTCATAAATAATTTTCACCACTTGGTTATTTTTAAATGATATATAATTTAAAATATTACCATGTTGATTCATGTATGATATGTTTGTTCAGAATGGGTTTCCACATAAGAAATAGGGAAGCTTAAATAAGAAGGCATTGAGAGGATGATATCTTTCTAAATCTTGAACATGGAATAGTGGGAATTGGAACCGAGTAGTTTTTTATAGTAATGTCTTAGTTAAAATAGGATATAAATGGAAGTGGAATTCATGAAAGAGAATAAAAAGTTCTAAAAAAAGGAATATGATGATATTTGAATAATTTATGAGGCAACACCCTCCCAGGAAACTACTGCTTTCACTTTCTTTGGGTCTACTGACACTCTTTTCTCTGAGATAACATGACCCAAGAACAGAATCGGATCCATACAAAAGTGACATTTTGAGACATTAGCATATAACTGAGGCTCCCTCATTGTACTCAAAATGATCTCAAGATGGGTAGCATGGTCATGTCGAGTGTGATAGTACACCAAGATATCATCCATGAAGACCACCACGAAGAAATCCAAGTATGGATGGAACACTCAGTTCATCAGTTCCATAAAAACTATAGGCACGTTCGTGAGACCGAACGGCATAACCAAGTACTCGTACAGACCATACCTGCTCTGGAAGGCTGTCAGAGGTATATCTGATGATCTATCTCGCAGCTGATGGTAACCGAATCTCAGGTAAATCTTCAAGAAAACCTGGGCTCCTCGAAGCTGATCAAAGATATCATCAATCCTGGGCAAGGGATATCAGTTCTTGACTATAAACTGGTTCAACTTCCGATAGTCCACACAAAGCCTGAGGGTACCATCAGCCTTCTTCACAAACAGGACAGGCGAACCCCAAGGAGAAGTATTGTGTCAGATGAAACCCTTTGCCAGCAACTCCTCCAACTTCTTTTTGAGCTCCTCCAACTCATGTGTAGCCATCCTATAAGGAGGAATGGACACTGGTGCTGCTCCTGGAACAAGCTCAATCGAGAAGTCTACCTCATGCTCTGGAGGAAAACCTGAAAATTCCTCTGGAAGGACATATCTGAAAAGATCCACCACTGGAGGAAAGACTAATTGTGAAGTCCCCTAGTCATCCAGATAAATACTAGAAATCTGGGTTATAACTCCCCCCAACCCATGATGATCTGGACCCACTCTGCTCACCTGAACATCCCACTCGCCCCTATGAAGAAAAGATCCACCTTCTAGTGATATGAAACTCACCCTGCGGCGATAATAGTCAACGACTACCTGGAATGGAACTAACTAGTCCATCCCGAGAATGACATCATATCCTGTCATCTCCAAGACATAAAGGTCCCACATAAAGTGACATCCATCAACCTGTAGAGGTCACTCTCTGCACCGATGTACACTAGTCGTTCTAGTCCACAACGGAGTGTCTAGCATCAAGATATCAGTAGAAGAAAATATGCAAAGCCCAAGGCTCTCCAAAACGGTGACAGATATAAAGCTATGGGAATCCCCTGTATCAAAAAGAGCAGAATCTAAAACCGGGGCTACTAAGATCGTACCTTGAATGGTAGAAGGTCTGGGATCCTGCTCATGCTGGGTTTACTCCACTACAAAAGTCTGGCCTATATCGCGACCCTATGACCCTGCCTGACCACTCTAAGCTGATCCACTCTGTTGTTGCTAAAAACTGGGAGACTTGCTACCACGGCCATGACCTCCACCTTGGCCTGAATAGCCGGAATAACTCTAGTTCCCAGAGTAGTGAGAAACTAGTGGTGATGCTCCTGAACAAGGAGTCATAGAAGAACCCTTGTCACTAGCTACTGGATAGAATATCTGACAGAAGTGCTGAAGGTGACCCATCTTTCTGCAATATCGGCACTCCACTGGGTCTCTCTGGCACTACGGCCTCATATGCCCATCCCTTCCACACTGGTATCATACCACCTGGATACCTGAAGGTGTCTCTCACCTTCTTGGATCATCACGCGAAGACTCCCTGCGGCACTTCCTACTATCAGTAGGAGGAATTATAACTCCAGATACCAAGCCGCCCTATCTCACAACTCTGGAATCCCTCAGATTTCGCTCTATGATCAGCGCCTAGTTAACGATAGAAGTGATAAAAGTCAGCTGGAAGATGTTCACTTGTGATCAGATGTCATTCCACAGACCATCCTTGAACTTCCTTGCCATGAACAACTGATCAACTCTCGGAATTGGCGTGAAGCTCTACAGCTCGGTAAAGCGGGAGGAATAATCCATAACAAAAAGAGTACCCTGCTCCAGACTCATAAGCTCCTGAGCTCGATTGGCCCTCAGGGTCTCTAGATAGAATTAATCAAATAAGATGCGTTGAAACTCATCCCACGTCATAAAATACTGGCTTTCCTCCTGTGATATCACATCCCACCACCTCTTAGAGGAGTCTTGGAGAATCTAGATAGTAATATTGACCCTCCTCTCTGGAGGAGTCTCTAGATTCTCAAATATTTTCAGCATGGCTTCTAGCCATGACTCTACAGCCTGAGTTCCTCCTTCCCCTAACAAAGTGGGAGGATGTTGCTGTTGGAAGACCCATGTTAAATCAGCCATCGACGGGGCAAGAGGTGGTTCTCCCTGAAAGTTCTGCATCATCATCATGAAGCCTTCCCTAAACTGTGTATCAGCACCGGTAACAGGTATAACTACTGTAAGATCCCTGTTTTTGGAAAGGTATGTTTTTGTTGTGTTTTGGGTTGAACCATTTGTTTTTCAGGGCTTTAAAATGTTTCCTGGATGTGTGAGAAGCCTTGGGGGTGTTTCAGGGGCTCAGGGAATGGAAGAAAGGAAATATGGGCAAGACAGGCCAGGGTGCATGGCATGCGCACAGCCAGGTAAACCGTGCGGCCTGCCCAGGCTAAACCGTGCGACCCTTCCTCCTACGAACAGAAGCATGAGCATGATTTGTGCACGGTTTTCCAAACCGTGCGGCTAAACCGTGCGACCCCTCCTCCTCCAGACAGTGGCATGCACACGGTTTTCCAAACCGTACGGACAAACCGTGCGGCCACTTAAAGTTTGGAAAAATTATAGGTTTGCCACTCTGTGCTTTTAAAACTCCAACTCGGGATTTTCTCTCATTTCCTCCCTCTCTACCCTAGGCACGAACCAAATCACCCAAAAGCTCCAAGAGACCAATCTCCCTCATTTCTAAGGCATTTTTGGTTGCGTTGGTTGCGGATCGAAGCTCTGGGTAAGGCTAATCACATCCTTGCTTCTCTTTTTGGTTTAGGGTTTGTATTTTCTCTCCCTCTCATTCTGAAGCTCTAAAACCCTAAATTTTGGGTGAGTTTTAGGTTGAATCTCCAAAGGTTGGTTAGATCAAGGTCTAAGGACTCGATTGAGAGTGCGTTCAACCGTGGTTTCGAGGTAGGTGTTCTACAAGTGATATCCCATAGTTATTTGGGAATTTGTGCATGTTTAGTTGTGTTCTTGTTTCCGCTTGGTTATGTTTTGAATAACCTCGGAATGTTTGGTAATAATGGTGTTTAAAATGGTAAATGGGAACCCTCAAAATCCTCGTGGTATGTGTTGGGATTTTCTTGACCTAATTAGGTCCATCCATGGGATGTGCCGGCTTTTCCCGGGTTTCTGGATTGTTATTAAACAAGTGGCCTTGTTGTAGTAAATTGTAGAGCCCTTGATGAACATGTTGGCATGATTAGTTGAACTTGGAATAGAAGTTAGGTGATTCACCTATACTTGGAAATAACCTAGGGTTTATTTGAAATGGAATGAATGGTTGATTCATGAAAATGATGAATGGGTTAAATGGGTTAATGTGTAAACTGATTTAAGACCATAACGGGATAGGTTATGGGTCTAATGTTCAATGCTTAGTGAGATAGGAATAACACATGGGAATTGGGTAAATGGTTAAATGATGTGAAATGGTAATGTGTTAATGGGTTAAGTCATGATGTGGATTCCCATGTGGGTTGTTGTGAATAATTTTTTTTGAAGGGAAATGGTTTGGATGGTTGATGGTTACTTATATAGAAGCATGTGCACATGGCTTCAAAGAGTGGGATATGACATGAGGATCTATGCCCACGGGTTGAGCTAAGACTGGGGTTCTAAACTCCACCCTAAATGCACGGGTTAGGAAAGGGGACTGAGGTTCTATTCTCCTAACGGTTGCATCCACCCGGACTGAGGCTTCGAGGTGAGGATATGGTTGCTATGAGGGGGTTAGTCCTAGTGAGATAGGATAACGATGTGTTTACCCTCTTGTGTGTTATTATTGTCCTTAGACCCATGTAACATAATGAATGTGATTAACCCATGGAAATGTGATGAAATGGTAAGTGATGATAATTGGTTATAAATGAATGGTAATGGAAATGGAAATGGCTTTGGCTCTGAACTTGTTAATGGAACCTTAATTAATTACTTGTAAATTATCATTCATATTCCTTTTTCATGCACTACCTATTAATACTGTATATTTTGTAGACACGATTAGTGGTGGCCTACTGAGTTGTACTCACACCCTGCTCGGGCCTCCTTTGGGTACCTGAGCAGACTTCATGTTTGCAGGTCAGGAGAAGGGAAAAGGTTCTTGCTAGATAGTGAGTGGACATGGGTATCACTTGGTGAAGGATCCAGACTTGGAGTTGGGACCATTTTGGGGATTTTGGATGTTGTCTTTATTTGGGGCTTTTGTTCACTCTTGCACTTATAGTATGACATGGAATATTTATTGTTGGAAATGATTGTTATACATGCTCTGTGGTTATTGGTTATTTTTTCTGCTACTCGGTTTATTTCTGTTGTGGCTTACTCTGATAAAAAGGGGGTATAGTCTCCCCAGTTGACTTCATAGACCCCTACTGCTAGTCGGCAGCCTTTGGCGTATGGGGAGGTGTGCTTAAGGTCATGTAACCACCCGGCTCGGAGCACTGGTTTAGTGGCTTCCGGGTCGAGGACGTTACAACTGCTGGTGCCAAAACTATCACAACTGGAGGATCTACTGGAAGTCCCTAATTAAGCATGTCTGGTGTCTGATCACTTCCTAGAAACCGGCGCACAACCGGAGGACATCTTAGTGTCATGACTCTGCAAGGTCAAGCACACACCTTAGATCAAGATCTCAAGGATTGAAAACAAGGAGTGTAAGAAGGGAACAGAATAAAGAAAGTACTCAAGTTTTTCAAAACATGACTACTTGGCGTGTACAATTCCTACACGGCGTGTTCCCTGAAGTCATTCACATGGGCGTGTACTCCTGACTAAACTGGTCATGTAACACCCATACACACGACGTGTTGTATTAACACATGGAATGTACTTGAATCCTCTTCCACTGCCTGAGTCCTTCTACACGGTTAAGCCACACGGCTCTCCTAAGACAAGACTACACGGCGTGTAAAATTCCTACATGATGTGTATTAGACAAGCTTCACATGGCCCATGTTGTTATTGACATGGCCTAATACACAGCTCAAACTACATGATGTGTTCTAGATGGACACAGCATGTATGAGAAGGGATAACACTGACCCGTGTTGTTCGTGACATGGTCGGGTGCATGGTTCAGACTACACGGAGTGTTTAAGGGGAACACGACGTGTACGTGAAAGGGTAACACCAACCCGTGTTGTTTGTGACATGACCAGGTACCTAGGTCATACTACAAGGCGTGTTTAAATGGAATACGGCGTGTATTATACATGACTCGTCCAACCTATGTTGTTAGTGACACGGGTGGGCATGGGGTCGACATGACACGGCATGTATGGGCGATACACAGCATGTTCACTCTAGATTTTTTCCCATCCCGTGTCTCTACCCACACAGCCTATGACACAGTTAGAGACTACATGGAGTGTACATAAATTACATGGTGTGTACTTAAGAAAAATAGTTTCTTCTCGAACAGAAGAACACATGTCATGTACTTAACACTGCACGACATGTATTCTGGGTTTTTCCAGAAAGTAAGCCTTAGAAACTACTCTAGAACCCAGGAAACAATAAAACAAGCATAGAAAGTGCCAAATTCTAATTCGTGAGGGCCCATACTCCCCACGAATCAAAGTTTGGCATCTTATTCAAGTTATAGTAAGGAAAACAAAACAATGATCCACCAAATTTCAGTCCATGAGGGCCCAAAACACCTCAAGAACCAAAGTTTGGCATTCATTCAAGAAAATCTCTACACAAAACAATACCCTATCAAACAACAGGTATTTCTATCATGAAAACTATCATAACAACATGCATATTTTACATATCATTTATCATAACAACATGCAATCTCTAATACATCCTAGATGGCAGGGAAAAAATTCATGACATGTGATTTCTAGAAAGTACCTATATGATGCATAAGATGTCATACCCTCATCTCATCGGGTTTCAACAGAAATATAACCTCTATAACATCAACAATGACAACACAAATCATGTGAATCACTCAAGGTGAAATCAAATCAACTGTAATAATTGCAAAACCAGAACAAATTGCAATTAAAACAAGGTAGATTTTCTTTTCCCTATACACGGGTTTGCTACTCCCAGACACAGCTTAATAACAAGTACTTATTCCTTCTTATCCCTGGCTAAAGGATCCAAACAGTAAATCAAGAGAAAAGAAATCCTCAGATACCACTTTGTAACATCCCGGTTTCAGAATCCACCCAGAGGCACCCTATACCCAGTTGGTCACATGGCCTCAAGCTCATTTCCCTGAACGCCAGAGGATGCCGACTAGCAGTGAGGGTCTTGGGTGTGATAGTGGGGAAACTATGCCCTCATTGGTAGAGTACACAGCAGAATTAAACAATACATGCAAGATAGGAAGCAGTAGTAATTACATACAACAGTAATAGCAGAAGACTAAAAGTATAAACTGGATAATACATATATAAAATGATGCATGATACATATGTCTAGAAAAATAGACAAACAGTCACAATTTTGGAATACAACAGTGCTAAACCAAAGTGCAAAAGAAAACAGATAAACTCCTCAGCATCGCAAGCCATAGCTTGGTCCCATGCTCTTCAGCTCCACAGAAAGTCAAGTACCTAAATTAGAAGGGCAATTTCCCTTATATATACCTGCAACAATATAATCTGTTTGGTCCCAAAAGCATGACCCAAATAGGGTGTGATACTAAATCCCAGTAGGCAACCACCCGAAGATCTTTGCCTAATAGTCAGTGAGTATACGGCAGGTAAAAGTACAGAAAGCAGTAAACAATCCACAGTTCAAAGCATTAAAAACACCACACAGCATGCAACATCTAAACAAGAAAATAACACAATAGGTAACCCTCTGGGAATTACTCATAGCCTATCCCCTCTGGTCCTACCTAACAAGTAAAAGCAACCCTCTGGGTAGTACACTCAGTCTGACCCCTCTGGTTCAGCTTAAGCATAGACTCGCTGAGGAAGCACTCACCATCAATTCCCCCTATAGTCTCGTATCGGTACAAAAGGCACTCTGGGGAAGCACTCAATGTCAATTCCTCCTATGTTCTTGCATCGTAAATTATAACGACACTCTGGAGAAGCCCTAATTATCCATTCTCCCAATGGTCTATACACTAGGTTCTCACGGCACTGTATAAGTTAAGAAAGTGTAGCAGCACGTAACAGACAAGGTCAACCTCAATAACTACTTAGATATCATTCTACAGCACAACAACATAACATAAGAATAGTCACACCATCCTATAATACTAGGCATGGGAAAGCAAACAGCAGCCTATGGGAAAACAAGACCCAAAGGTCAAAATAGGAAAACATGCATGGTAAATACATCCAAAGCACAACAATCCACCCTATTCACAATCAAAAATAATCTACTCAGGCATACCAACATAGCAAATAAATAATAGGCCCAAGACGGTAAATGTTCAATACCTCGTTCAAGGGTATTGGGAAAATTTGCACATAAAACTCAAAGACTTCCTACAGAAAGGCACAAACCACCTATCTCGGGGTTAGGATATCTATATACGTGAACCTCAAATCTTGAATCTCCTTAGAATGTCGAAGATCTACAAAAATGTATAAAAAGTTCTACCCACGATAACTTGGAAAATAATAGAAATCATGAAACAAGGTTCCAGCAGAAGAGAGGACTCACCGATGTGATTCCAACGCAACTGATGGTGTTCGAATTAGAGGATGGATGGAAGCTCATGGTCTCATCAAAGATCTGTGGTTTCTTGGTGCTCTCGGATGAACGGAACCTAAAAGAAGTGAGTTCTGGAGATTAGATGTGACCCCAGTGCGTTTAATGAAAAAAAGAAAGTACACAGTGTGTACTTTTGAAGTACAGGGTGTGTAATATCCTTTTCCATACTCTTCTTTAAGCAGCCTCCAAGTCACTCCCACACGCCATTTGTGTGGCTATTACACATCTTGTTGTGGTAAGGAACTACACAACATGTACTCATAAAGTACACGGCATGTACTTATAAAATTTCCAGAATTTCCTATTTTCTCCAAAAACAACCAGAAATGAAAAACATAACTGAAAATAAGGTATGGGTTCTTATAACTTTCATGATCCTTGGGGTGTGATTAGATGATCATGGGATACCTCCAGGGGTAAAGTAATCATGATCGGGTAGTGATGATGCGTCGATGGGTGCAGTTAAGTGTTTTTGAGAAGATTCAACTAGAGGTTGTTAAACTATCATTTTCATGTGTAATTTAATTTTTGTGGGTTCAGATCCTCATTCGAATCATCCCTAGAAAGGTAGTACACCTTGTTTGGGGTTTTCCAGCCTTTTCAAGGAAGATAAAGTGTCTTCAGTTCGTGGTTGGGTGGTGAAGGCACATTTTTTGGCTTCAGAATAAGAAACTGAGAGCCATTTCTAGGTTGGAATCACTCTTGTGTGAGTTGAGGTAAAATACACTAGGAACCATGTCAATTAGTTCGGTGGATAGCTAAGATCATGCTTTGATAGGAAATTTCGATGGCGAGGGGTGAAAAGATTCAAAATTGGATTTGTAAACTAATATCTATGGTGGTAGAACCATTGAGTGGTTAATCTAATGATATGATGATGTAGGTGTATTAGGTTATATTATTTCTATAGAGTATTATCTCGATGTTCGATGAGTAACACAAACCTCAGATCAAGTTCGAGCGAATTCATGTCTTCTGTTAGGTATTATGCTTTGGAAACACATCAGGTGATCAAAAATGTAATAGAGCCATTTGAATGGGATTTGTTGAAGGAAATAGGCTGAGTTATGTTTTTGGATATCCATCATGGATTCTTGGGGATGATAAGTTTTATGGTAAGGAGGTTGTAAGATCATGTAACTATATGGGTTGATAATTCCAAAGGAATTTAAATTTTCAATTTGGTGGACAAGTTGTTTTTAAAATCAAGGTTAAAAATAGAATTATGAGAGTTTTTACATCTTAAAGTGTTTATTTTGGATAATTGTTTAGTATATAGAGGTACCTCAGGTTCCCAAATAAGACTTGGGAGCCTCAGACTTTAAAATAACAGTTTTGAGAGAAATAGCTCAGAGTGTATGGTAAGCACACGGTTAGTGATAATTATGCACCCCAAACCATGTGACTTGTTTTTTATGGTGCATAGTATGTTTAAACTATGTGAGGGGCTAATAAAACCATGTGGTTGTCTGAAGAAGTGTAGGTGGATCCATGCAGTTGGTGCATAGTTTTTTAAATCATGGGCTATGACCGTGTGAGCTTGGGGTGCTTCAAATAGTTAGTCCACATAGTTGTCACATGGTTTTCCAAACCATGTAGCCGAACATTGATCCTAATTAAAATGAAAAAAATGATGATTTTCAACTCATACCTTTAAATGTTTCTACCCCCTTTTTCTCCATCATTTTCCTAGCAACATCTCCCAAATGTGTCTCTCCTTCCTCCTCTTCCTTTGGGTGGTTTTCATCCTTTTCTTGTCCAAATCGAACATCATCACTTTTGATCAAGATATATCATAAATTTTATCCCTCATATATCTTCCTTTCTTATTTTATTTTGTTTTAAAGATTCCTCACATTGTTTATGTGGGTTATGCCCTATTTTCAAGTTATTTTTATTATTTATCATTTTCTCTAAATTTAGGCCAAACTGGTGGTTGTTACTTGATAATTGAAGCTTCCTAAGGAAAATGTGGGTTTCATATATGCTTTTCCCTAAAATTACTATCATTTATAAAATGCATCATTGTGCTGCATGCTAGTAATTCTAATTTTTGCCCCTAAAATTTATAATTCCTTTAAATTATTTCCTAAATTATATCATATATTCATTATAAACATTACTTATACCATTAGAGGTGGAAAACCTCAACTCAGACCACCCCTTAGGGTGCATTTGGCTTAAAACCAATGAAAACCTTGTTCTTTATAAAACTAAAACAATTTTTAAGGTGTGTTTGGATTAAATTTTTTTAAATCCCCAATTTAATTTTCCCAAGTAATAAAAACACCCCTTAGCATGTTTTTATTGTGTCACTTAAACAATAGAGCTCTTGATTGGAACATGGGAATGCCTTAGGTTAGTTAAATGTTTTTAACCACTTCAGGTGTCATGAATAAATACTATATCTCAAGTTCATTTCTTGTTTCTAACTTCTAAAAATAAATACACAAATTTAATTATTAAATGATATAAGTAACTTATAGAAAACCTTGGGATACACCTCCAATGTTGTGGTTTAATTTTAATAAAATCCTTATTATGATTACTTTACTTGCACCTATGAATTATACCATGAATGCCTTGAATTATTTTTTGGGAATGACTTGGAACTTATGAATTATTTATATGGGAATCTTTGAGTATATAAATGAAGTTAACAATGTTGATAAGTTATTATACCCTTAATTAAATAAGGTAACTTTTAAATGGTAAATCCAATGGGTTAATGTCTAATGAAAGGCTTGGGGTGTGTTTTAGAATGAATGGCCTTGATCTATATTGCATGTTTGTTTTAATTAAACTACCTTATTTCCCAAGGGGATCATATGCCTTATAGACTTACTTATATAATGAAATAATATTATGGTAAAAATGATACATTTCATGGGTAAGTGTTGGATTATAGTTTTGAATTCCAAACATTATCCCGATGGATGTCACATGATTCATTGATGTGAATAACAAGGGATAATCCCACAATCGATTTGGTCAAATTATTATATTCATGAATTCCTCAACCTAGCACTGATAATTCATCTAGAAACTTTGGAAACATTAGAATTCCTTGGATTATATCCAAGATTTATCTTGATATCCTCATACACATAATTCCTTAGATTATCTCATTGAATTATAATCTATCCTCTCCTAAGATTACCTTAGACTTACTTCTTGGGATCGGTTAGAGTCTTATTAGAAATTGGAATATTGATGTTTCATCCCTTGGTTTCTAATACAAATCTAAATACCATGGCTTGATCACAAAGGGTTGGCTCACCTATTCTATACATAGAATTCCTTGGTGTATTCCTTGGATTCTCCTAATTCAGATATGTAGGAATTCCCAAACCCATTCTGTGGATTCACCTATGATGCATGCTCTTAGAATCATAGGTTTATAAACATAGGTCCTATGACTACTTTATTATTCTAATAATCATAGATAGTCTATCCTAGGCTAGTGTAGGTGGTATTCCCTAATTCACCTCCATTTTACTTCTTTTCTTATTTATATATTTTACACTATTATATTTTATACTCACAAAATGGAATGAAATAGACATTGTTGGTGGTGTCATACTAATTTTTACTCAAAGCATGTTTGGTCCACTTCTTGGTTCCTGATAAGATCTCATGGATGTAGGTTAGGACCTTAGATCATACCTCTTTATAGTTACTCATTTGGCGCTAGGACATGGAATGGGAGCAGTGGACTGAGTGTATACTCGGATTGTATATTAGATTTGGGTATTTTATTTATTCCTTCATTTATCTATCTACTCCACTATATTTATTTATTTCTATTAGTTTTGTCTTTTTTGTACATGTATCATCTAATATTCATGCGCAGTTTCATTTTATTGGAAATTTTTGAGTTTTCAGTTTATTATTATCCTCCTACAGTTATTTTTATTTATTAATTTGTTGTATTTAATATTAATCTAGAGTGTATAGTATACCCACCATACCGTCATTAGACCCTCACTACTATTTGGTAGCCTTTGGCATATGAGGAGGCATGCTTGAGGTCATGTAGACCTTGCTGGGACCAAGTTGTATAGAGATGATTTTTGGATTTTTAATGAATTTGTTGTATTTTTTTCAAAGAGAAAGAAATTGCCTCAATTTTTCAAGGATGGTGATCAAACTCAAAATTAGACTTATCATCATAATCAGGAAATCAGATGCAAAATTCTGAAGAAAATACATTAGTTAGAGGAGAAGTTTTCTGGGTGAACAAGTTCATCGGACACACCTTGGGTTTGAAATGAAAAATCCTAATAAATAAGTGTATCAGAGTCTAGATGGATCTAATGTAAATATGATGATGCCTTTTTTATTTTTATTTCACAAAATTCATAAGTTTTCTACGAAACTTGTGATGAAATATTTTTGAAGGAAAGGGGTCGAATAAGTGTTGCCAATTGTATTGAGGTCTGGTTGGAAAGAAAGAAGATGTTGGAAAGGATAGGAAGTACAATACTCTACATTATGAGTCATATTATGCTACACTAATCTAAAATGTTCTTAAATTCATGAGGAAGTCATGACACAATCACAAGTTTGTGAAAGAAGGAAGTTGTTGAAGTCAAAAAAAATTTGTCTCAATTCATCGGTGTGAGACCTCTAGATATAGATATGTTTGCAGGATGATAAGGTTGATTGGAATGTGAGAAGATGAATATGATGGCTCTCTATTAGACGGATAATCCATGAGATATAAATCTTCAGATAAATAATTTTATCATAATTAGAGAAGAGAAGAAGTTGTTTCAGACGCCGGTTTATTAGACTCAGTGTGCCACCGATCATCAGATCAATATTGACACTGATCATCAGACATAGTGATGGTTAAAAAATAGAATCAGAGGAAAAACAAGTTTATTAAAGAAGAATTGTTTTATTGGGAGTTTTTGGAGCTGAATAAAAATGGGATTATAGATCAACCAGTAATATAGTCGACCATTTTCATCGAGTTGATTTGAATTGTATTTCAATTGGGTTAAGTATGAAAGAATAAATATAAAATGTTTCTATCAATTGGGTCAAGTTTCATAGCATTGGAACTGAAATTGATTATCAGAGTAAAGAAGAGACCAATTAACCAGACATATAATGATCCAATAACATCATCAGACTCAGGATCATCGGTCTGTAGAAAAGAAGAAGATGAGTTTTTTTAAGAGATTGGAAAAAATATTATCAAGTGATTTTTAAGCTGATGCTGAAGTGTTTACAATGAATTATTGAAATATTTATAATCTTTGATTATGTTTAGGGTATAATGATTTCAATCTATTATATTTAATCAGTTGGTATGGAAAAATGGAATAGACAATTTTTTTTAGTTGGTATCATTCATCGTAATGAGAAGTCATCTATTTTATTTTAGTTTTCAATTATTGTGAAGAAACATATTGAAGAATATGTAGGTGTACATCATAATGAGTAAATTGGAATGAAAATTGAAATTGAACTGAAAATTTTAAAAAAAATATGAAGTGAGATAATGTTGTGAGAAGATTCGAAAAGGTTTAAGAAGAATGGAGAAGATTTTTAAAGCATTGAAGAAGTCAAAGATAGAGAATAGATTTAAGGGAAATAAAAATTTAACAAAATTTGGGTTAGCAGGAAAGTTTTTCAGAATCCCACCTAAACCAAATTTGGAACACCTATAAATAGAGGGAAGTACATTTTACTTTCTGACTAAAGTATTGTTCATGGGTATAAATAGAATTTGGAGCACTGAAAGTTTCTAGAGAGAAGAATGAGTTTTCAAATTGTGAATTCTGGTGGAATTTCTTCAGATATAATGAGAATATGAAATATTATAATCAGTGAGTTATCAAACCAGGTAGGTTCATCAGACTAGGAAATTGGACTGGGATTATCGGACTCATACAGAAGTAGTTCAGATTTTTTTTACTGGTATTCTAACATAGTTATAAATAGAATGATTTCAATGTGTTATATTTAAAGTTAATTTTCAGGGAGATATTGATGATTTGAATAAATATCTTGAGAAATAAAATAATGGTAAAGAACATCTTGAAGTTTAGTTGAAAGAAAAATAAGAAGTGTCGAAACTTTTAAAAAAACTTTCTAAAGATGAATAAAGGGTTACATGTTTCAATAATTCTATTTTTAAAGTTAGTGAAGGATCTAAAAAGGTTAAACCTAATAAGGATCAAAATATACCTTCAAAGGTTGATAATAAAGTTAAAATTGTTTCTAAGAAGAGGAAATCTAGTAAAGTTTTGTATGTGGCCAAAAACAACAAAGTGGATAAGTCAAAAGTTTCTAAATAATTTGAGAATAAAAAAGATTATATTACTTCTAGTTCTGATAAGGATAGAAAACCCGATCTGAAAAGGAAGATTATGGTTGATAATATAAAGTTTAGTGGTTAAAAAAGTTATGATAAGAAAGATAATAAGGTTGTTGCGAAACATGCTCACAATTCTGGACAGTATGAAAGTTTCAAAGGCAAATACTCATTCTATGGATACAATTGGTATTATGGTGGGTTTAGACATATAGAAAATATGTGTTGGTTTATCCTAAAACATTATTACTATTACATAGATTACATAAGGAAAATTTTGAGGTATAGTCAATCCTCACAAAGGAAGAATCCTAAGAAGTATGTTATGAAGAAATCTAAGAAGGTTGGAGTAAAAATTGAAAATATATTCCAACCTATTGAAATGATTTTTGAGATATTTGAACATACTAGACATCTTGAAAAGGAATTTATTATTTTTTTTACTGGAACAACAAAAGTTTGCTAAAAATTCTCAGAATCTAGATGTTAAGAAATATAAAGGGAAAGAAAAATCTCTTATTGTAGAAACCTCTCTAAAAGAAAAAAAGAATAATGACCTTGGATATTGGATAGTGGTTTTTCTTCTCACTTGAAATGAGACTTAAATTTTTTGAATAATTTTAAAGAATTCAAAGAAGGAATAATAACATTTTATAATGATGAATCACTTAGAATCAAAGGTTTTGAATCATCCATCATTGGGGAATAAAAGTTAAAATCTAAGAAATCATTATTTTTTGATGGGATGAAACACAACTTGCTAAGTGTTTCCCAAATTTCTGATGAAGAAAATAAATTTATTTTTAGAAAATATGGTTTTATTGTGAAAAGATAGGGAGATAGTAAGATAGTTAAAATAGGTCAGCATACAAAGAGAAACTTTTCAAAGTTGTTGTGGTTCAAAACTCTTGTTACCTAAGTATAATATAAGGAAATTAGTTATAGAATAAAATTATGGGGAAAATATTTTAAAGAAACATGATCAAGTTGTCAAAGAGAGACATAGACTATATAATTTATAATATGTTAAGAAGAAGGGACTAGAATTGCACAATTTTTCAGAAAGGAAATATTACAAACTTTGTGCATAAGAAAGTTGAAGTTTGTTCAAAAAGACCCCTAGAACTTATCCATTCATATATATATGGGCCAATGAGGAAACAATAAACTCATGGAGATAAGTACTTCATTTCTTTCATTGATGACTTGACTATCATTTCTTATATTTTTCATAATTTAGATGCTCAGAAAATGTTTAAAAGTTTTAGGAGGAAATATGAGAAGGAATTTCGGTATTTAGTGAATAGGTTGAGATCATACAATGGTGGTGAGAAAAAAATGAATAATTTGAAAGTTATATTGAGAATCATGGAATTTATAATGACTTTGGTACACCTTACACTCCTCAAAAAAATGGTGTTGCTGAAAGAAAAAAAGAAGTCTGGTGGAAATTGGGCGAACTATGTTACTTGAATATGCCCTCTCTCAATACTTTTGGAGGAAATCCATGAGCATTGTTGTGTATATTCAAAATCGATGTTTCTATAGTCAAAGTGCAGATATGACTACATATAAAATTTTTTATGACAAAACTCTAAGTTTGAATCACTTAAGAGTTTTGGGGTGTCATGCATCATAAAGAAGAAAGGTGAAAACCTTGGAAAGTTTGAGCAGATAGGTGAAGATGTAATATTTCTTGGTTATGATCTCGAAGGAAGAGGATACAGATGTTTCAAAAATGAGTTTGGAAGATTAGTTTAATATATTATTGTGAAAGTTATTGAAAAGGCTGAGTAATATAAACAAACTCATGCAGATTAGGAAGATGGACAAGAAGAAATAATTTCTGATAAGGATTTCGATAAGGATGGAAACAATTTTAATCCTACTTAGGAAGAAGAATCAATCTCAATTATTTCTAGTGATAAAGAAGAATATCAAATATATCATCCTAGGATGAGGAAGAAAGTGGAAGCTAAAAACATAAATGGTGATCAACATAAAAGGGTTCAAACAATAAGAACATAAAAATCTATTACACATACTGATTTGTATTCAAAAATTAAGTTGAAAGATGTGAATAAATATTTTGATCATCAAAAAATGGTTCAAGATATGAATTAAGAGATGGATCAAATATAAAATAATGATATTTGGGAACTCATACCTAAAACAAATGAAAAAAATGTTATTGGTAAAAACTGGGTTTTCCAGAACAAGATAAATGAAGATGGTGAAGTTATAATAAAAAAATCAAGATTAGTGGGAAAAGGTTACTCATAGATAGAAGGTATTGATTTTGATGAAACCTTTTCTCTAGTGGTGAGATTAGAAACAATTGTAATCTTTCTTGTTATAGCTTCACAATAAAGTAAAAAAATTCAAATGGATATGAAATTAGTATTTTTGAATGCTGATCTTGATGAGGAAGTTTATATTAAACAACCATGTGGATTTGTTGTTATGAAGGATTAAAGTTATGTGTGAAAGTTTAAGAAATACTTGTATGGGATAAAGAAAGATCCAAGGTAATTTTATTCCAAATTTGATACTTTCTTAAGGAATATGATTTTTAATAAATGAAGGCTTTAATGAAATCTATACATCAAATAAAGTTATGATTTTTCCCCATTGTAATTTTTTATGATGATGACATTATCTTTGTTGGGAATGATGAAATAACTTGTGAAATATTTTCTGAATAAAATTAAATGTTGTTTGAGATGTACATAATGTGAGAAATTAAATACTTTCTTCGGTTACAAATCTCATAAAATAAGAAACACATTTTTCTTTCTCAAGAAAATTATATTGAGGAACTTCTTGATAAATTCGGTATGAAAAATTTGAAACTAGTTTCCACACAGATTTTAGTGGGAACCAAGTTTTCTAAAGATGTATATGGTAAGGAAGCTAGTCATAAAGAGTTTAAAAAGATAATTGGAAGTTTTTTATATTTGACTGCCTCATGACCCGACATTGTTTATATTGTTACCTTATGTGAAAGATTTCAGATATCTCCAAAATAATCATAACATTTGGCTGGAAAAAGAATTCCTAGATATATCCAAGGCACAAAAAAATTAGAATCAGGTATGATAGCTCAGAAAGTATTAAGTTGTTTGAATATTTAGAAGCTAATTGGGTAGGAAATTTTGATGATAGATGATCCCCATCTAGTATAGTTTTCTTTCTTGGGAAAATTTGTCTTAGTTGATATACAAAGAAGCAAAATTAAGTAACTCTTATTATAAGGAACCAACCTTATTACATTACATAAACATGAATTTAGTCAATAAATCACTTCCCTTAAAATAGAGGATCTTATAAATTTTATAGCTTTAAGGAATTGGTACATAATACATTCATAACATTAAACATTAATATAGAGTGGATACCATAAAAACAGTATTCATTTCTTCCAAAATATAAAAATTTTCAAATAAAACATGATTTCTTTGACAATTATTCAAAAATTTAACTTGATTTTATTCTTTGTCTTACACATCCTTATAAACTGTGAAAATCATTTAAAAACTTAGGATGATCACAAAAATCTTAGTAAGGGATATAAAAAGGAGGAAACAACAAATTGTTCCATGAATACTTGTAACGTATAAACTCATTTCCAAAAGACATACTTGCCACCCATATATACTTACTTTGTGAAACATGATATTTCCACAAGATTACCACAAAACATAAGAACAAAAATAGAACCATAAAGTTATATTGGGGCATTACTTACATAATATTGTAACCCTCTCAGCTACCTTATAATTTTTAACCCTCATAGATACCTTACAATTTGTGTAACCATCGAAGTTACACTTGGAGTAACCATTCATATGACCTCCAACTTACACATAACCAATGCATTTGAGGGAGATATAGGTCCCACCCTTAATAATAAATAATTCCCAAGAACTAGAACATAATCATACAACATGAATAATTGCATAAAAATGTTTCTTTTTAATTTTGAAAAATAGAATTTTAAAAGAGGATTTTTGTAGACAAAGCCCTTAAAATATCATATAATAGAGGTGGGACTTAATAAAGTGGATGGAATATGTATAAACACTATAAATACACATAATTAAACATAATATAAACAAAACCCATTACACAAACAATTTTAATACCGCATAAATAACGAAGTAGAAGGTTAACCTAAAGAATGGAAATCAGGTTAAGAATTTCCTTACCTCGGGTTTGTCTTACTTAAAACACATTTAACCCTCATTTATAATTTTTAAAATAGTGTTATTAATATCATATAGAAATATATCCATCTTTATAATACCTTATATTATCATTTCATGACATCATTTCTCCCTTTAATTGTTGGTATTTTGTTCCTTCTATTGTTTTGGGTGCGTTCTTTACATGATTTCCATGATCGGTTCATGATCGATATTATTTTCGATTGGAAGTGAAACTCTAGAATTGGAATGGAGTGGTATTTAAATATTTCTAAAACCATAAATTATACCATTTATCATTTTGAATTCTGTCATGAGGATGATTCATGAGTTAATACATTATAAGAACTCATTTGGTTTTATAAATTAATAACATGTGTGAAAATTTATTCCAGAACCTTATATAAGATATAATACATAAATTATAATCCTGTTAAACTATAAAAATGGTTTAATTACCAGTCTTGAAGAAAGTAAATGAAATTGAAATCAAATCGTCTACATTATCGGTAATCGACACATCACAGACGGTGTTTTAATTTCTTGAATAAGTGGGAGAGGAGAAGAAGTATAATAGTGAGTCTTACATAAATGTGATGAAATCTATAATATGTAAGATACTGGATCATTCATTCCTCTCGGATAAGTGGAGGTGAATAAAGAAGAAGAATAGAAAAGAAAATGAAAAGGAAAAGAATGAAAACAAAATAGGATGTTTACCTCTTGATCTCTTCTCCTTGAGATCCTTCTTAAGGCCTTTGGTTTTGGCCTTTTGGTGAGACCAGAAGCTCTAGAACGTGGGGAAGATCCTTGGGAGGAGTATTGGGTATAACTTAGGTAAGTATCAAGGCTTGAGAGGTGTGGGAGGAAGAGGGAAATTAGGGTGGTATTAATAGTGGAGGAGAGGAGGTATTTTACATTATTTTAATCATTGTTATAATATTTTTTCTCAAGACTATGAATAGTCTTAATTCATGTGACCCCAAGTAGTAATAATGGCATGTTAGTTTGAACCAAGTGGTCTTACATAATCCTTGCATCACCTATAATGCATTAAATAAAGTATTTATCATTTATCATATTTTATCGTATAGTACTATTCATCAACAATTCTAGAATTTCAAAAAATTACCAAAAATTAATCTTAACCATTTCCCGATGTGTAGAATTAAAAAATGTACTTTATTTTTTGAAAATAATTTTATAAATATTATTAATTTAATTTTTAAATAAAATAATAATTTATTCAAAAATAACAATTTTAAATTTATAACATTTTTTAACACCTTGAAAAATTAATCAACATCACATTATCTTATATCCTTAAGAAAATATAATAATAATATGATTTATTATTCATAAGGGTCATATTACTATTCATATTACTATTCATAAGGGCATGTTACTATTCACCAAAAAAGCAAGTTGGTTATTTCATACTCAAATTAACTTAACGATCACAATTGTAGATGACCATTTCTTGAAATTCAAAACATAGAAGTGGAAAAATTATGTTTAAAATCTAGTTATTAATATCTACTTAAAATGAAGTTTCATGCATTTCAATTTATTTTTTAAAACCTTCTGGTGTTACATTATCCCCACCTTCTGGAAATTTCATCCTCGTAATTTTATTTACTTATTAAACAAGTGAGGGTTTCTTTCCCACATAGAATTTTTAGATTCTCATGTTTCTTCTTCAAACGTGTGGTTTATACACAAAACCTTTACCTGGTGGATTACCTTATTCCATAATAATTTTTCCCTTCGATCAATAATATGAACTGGTTTCTCTTTATAAGAAAGGTTTTCTTCCAGCTGAACTGCTTCTGGGCTCAAAACATGAGTTGAATCTGGCACATACTTTCTCAACATCTAAACATGAAAAATATTATGTGTGTGAGATAAAATTCGAGGCAAAGCTACTCAATATACAACTGGTCCAAATTTCTCCAGTATTTCAAGAGGACCGATAAAATATGGGCTTATCTTCCCTTTATTACCAAAATTCATCACACTTTTCCAAGGAGAGATTTTAAAGAAAACATGGTCACCTACCTCTAGAGAGAAGTATTTCCTTCTGTTATCTACATAACTTTTCTACCTACTCTGAGTTGTCCTCTTGTGCTTTTGGATCATCTTCATTTTCTTAGCCACTTCCTCTACTAATTCTATCCCCCATCAACTTTCTTTCACTAACCTCATCCCAAAACACTAGAGTCCGACATTGCTTCCCATACAATGCATCAAAAGGTTCCATCTGTATACTGGAATAAAAACTGTTATTATAAGAAAACTTAACTAAAGAAAGATTTTAATCCCAACTTCCCTGGTAGTCTATTGAACAAGGCTGAAACATATCCTCCAAAGTCTGAATCGTTCGTTCTAACTACCTATCTTATTGAGGATGAAAAGATGTACTAAAATTTAATCCTTTACCCAATGACTTCTGAAGGCCCTTCCAAAAGTTAGAAGTGAACCAAGGATCCTGGTTAGATATAATGGAAAGAGGAACTTCATGTAACCTGGAAATCTCTTTGAGGTACAATTGAGAAAGCTAATCCAAATACATTATATATCAAATAGAAATAAAATGTGCAGATTTAGTCAACTGATCAACAACAACCTAAATCAAATTATTACCTCAAGAATTATTCGGTAGTCCCACCAAAAAGTATATGGATACATTCTCCCATTTCCACTCTGGCACTGGAAAATTATGAAGCATCCCCTTTGGTAACTATCACTATGCTTTAATCTATTGACATGTCAAAAATTTCATAGTAAAATTAGCAATATCTCTTTTCATTTCATCCCACCAATAATACTCCCAAAGGTCTCTGTATATCTTAGTACTTAAAGGATGAACTGAAAATGGAGAACTATGAGATTCACATAACAAATATTTATTCAACTGAGAATCACAAGGAACACACAACCTTTTACCAAATATTAAAACAAAATCTTTATCAAGGTTAAATTTTGGAAACTTACCCATTTTAACCAATTCTACCTTTTTCTATAGCTCACGGTCTTCCTTCTACGCTTGCATAATTCTGTCTGATAATGATGATTCCACTAAAACCTGAAACAAAATAGAGGTATTTCCTATACCAACAACTTGTCAGAAAAAATCCATCAAATAATTAATCAAGGGGTCATGTTCTAAACATAACATGGTTAATGATGCATGTTGTTTTCAACTCAAGGCATCTTCCACTTTGTTTTCTTTTCCTAGATAGTAATTGATAGTACAATCATAATCCTTTATCAGTTCAATCCATCTTATCTACCTCAAGTTTAATTCTTTCTGAGTGAATATATACTTCAGACTTTTATGGTTAGTATATATTTTACATTTGGATCCATATAAATGATGCCTTCAAATTTTCAAAGAAAAAACCATAACTTCCAATTCTAAATCATGTGTGGGATAATTTACCTCATGAGGTTTTAGTTTTCTTAAAGCATAAGAAATTACCTGATCATTATGCATCAGAACACAACCAAGTCCATTCAATTAAGCAGCATTGTAGATGACAAACTCACCATTTCAGTAAGGAAAATACAAATCTAGAGCATTCACCAATCTATTCTTCAGTTCCTAAAAACAAACATCACATTATTCTGTCCAAATAAATTTAACCCCTTTTCATGTTAACTTAGTTAGTGGGCTAGATAACAGTGCAAAGTTTTAAAAAAACTGTTGGTAATAACCTGCTAATCCAATAAAACTATGAATCTCTGTAACATTTTTAGGTCTTGGCCATTCATCGACCACTTTTTTTTAAGGATCGACTCTTATTCCATCCTTATTTACAATGTTACCAAGAAAATAAATATGTTGCAACCAAAAATCACACTTTCTGAATTTTCCAAACAGTTTATTTTCCTTTAAGGTTTTAAAAACAACCCTTAGATGTTTTTCATGTTCCTCTTTATTCTTAGAAAATACCAGAATGTCATCAATAAACACAACCACAAACTTATCCAAGAACACATGAAATATTATATTCATATGATTCATGAATACAGCAGGTGCATTAGTTAATTGAAACAGCATAAAAATAAATTCATAATGCCCATATCTATTACAAAAATCTATTTTTGGGATGTCATCCTCCTTCACCTTCATCTGATGGTATCCAGATCTCAATTCAATCTTGGAAAAGTACTAAGCTCCCTAGAGATGATCAAAAAAGTCATCGATGTGAGTCAAAGGATACTTGTTTTTAACAGTGATGTTATTAAAATCTATATAATCAATGAAAAGTCCCATGGAACCATCTTTCTTTTTAACAAAAAAAACAGGATCACCCCATGGTGAAGTGCTAGGACGAATGGAGCCTTTATCAAGAAAATCTTGCAACTGATTTTTCAATTCAAGAAGTTCCATTTGAGCCATTTGATATGGGGTTTTTGAAATTAGATTATCATCAAGAACTAAGTCAATTGTGAATTTTATTTCTCGATCAGGTATGAAACTGGGTAACTCATCAAGAAAAACATCAAGATATTCATTTACCACTAGCATATAATTAATCTGAATAGTTCCCTTGTTTTCAATAATATCAGCAAGATAACATTCATTTCCATCTTTCAACAGTTTCTCAGCTTCCTAATATGTTATCAATTATATGGGTTTGTTCTTGTATACAAACTGAAACTATTTCTGAAAAAACAACTTCTTTAGCTCTATAGTTAATCTTAGCATAATAAATAGAAACCCAATCCATTCCCTATAATAACATCAAACTCAACTAAGAAAAAAACAACAAGGTTTTTAGGTAAAGTCTTTCCACATACCACAATATAAATATTATTATAATTCCTCTTTTCTATAATATTTCCCCCTGATGTTTTAATAATAAGTTCTGGTATCATTTGTTGAGGTGATATTTCTAATTTACCAGAAAATTTTTCAGAAATGAAGAAATGTGTAGACCCCGTATCGAACAAAACATTGGAAAAATATGAGTAAACAAACAAATTACCTGATACAACTTCATTGGATAGCCTGACATCTGCTAACATAGTTGCAAAGGATCTCACTACACCTTTCTTCTTATATTTTGGCTTCTTTGCATCATTTATATCCCTCTTTGGGCATGCATTTTCATAATGACCCATCTCACCAAATTTAAAAAACATAATAGTTTGCTTATCAGTATTAGTATTAGGATCATTTTCATTACAATCTCGGGCCATATGTCCAAACTTACCACATCGAAAATACTTCCTAGTTTTGGTAATGTATTCCCCAGGGTTCTTTTTTCCACACTTTTTACAAATTGGAAACTGTATTTTCTTACCATTAGATTTCTTTGGTTGATTCTTACCCATCACTTTCCATATGTACATATTTTTATCTTTATTGTCAAAGTGGATGTGATCATCAGAAAACTTCATATCTACCCTCTCAACACATCGAAAAAATTTCTCATAACTTTTGAATTTATGGGAGGCCAATTCCCTTCAATACATTGGATTTAGTCCTGAGAAAAAGCGATTAATTTTTCTCTCAAGATCCAGAATAAGATTTGGAGCATACCTTGCCAGTCGAGTGAAGTTTTCTTCATATACATCCACTGAATCTTCCTCATTTTTCTTCAATTAAATTAATTTCTTCTCTGTTCTAAGTTTCACCACCTTAGGAAAATATTTTTCAAGGAAAATAATTTTAAATTAATCCCACTCTAAGGCATCAATATCCTCTCTATCCCTGATATTCTTTAACATTGACCAACATTGATCAGATTAAACTTCAAAATTATAAATGTAAAGACTTTCCTTTTGATTATCTCAACATCCCATAACATCAAATATCTTTTCAAGGGCTTTAATATGTCCTTCAGCTGCTACTAGGTCAGAGGATCCATTGAAAGCAGGAGGGTGTTGTCTCATAAAATGTTCCACTATTTTCTTGTTCTGTTTTGGTAATTCTAGTTATTCTCTTGCATGGATTACACCACCATTTATTTCCTTCTTTATCTGATCCATTGCTGTCACAAAATCTTTGGTTCCAATCCCTACCATTCTAGGCTGCAGATTCGGAAGGATGTTGTTCTGTCAGTGCCTCTCCTCTTCAGCTTCTCTGTTTCTTGTATAGACAACCATTCTAAATAAACATATCTTAGTCAAAGAAACATGGTAATATTTAAATTCTATAACATTTCAAATTAATAATAGATTAAATATCATTTATGTTATTCTATTAACATTATCCTAACCCCAAAAGTTATTTAAACCATCCTCTAATACCAACTATAAGGACCCGACCTTTTTAAATTATATAAACATGAATTTAGTCAAGAAATAACTTTCATTAATATTGATGATATTCTCAAGTTTATATATTTATATAATTGGGACATAATACATTCATTACATTACACATTAATATAGAGTGGATACCATAAAAATAGTATTCATTTCTTCCAAAATAAAAATTTATTCAAATAAAACATGATTTCTTTGACAATTATTAAAACATTTAACTTGGATTACTTCTTTGTATTACACATACTTATAACATGTTAAAATCATTTAAAAACTTGGTATGATCACAAAAATCTCAGTAAGGGATATAAAAATTTGGAAATAACACATTAGTCCATGAATTCTTTAACGTATGAAATCATTTTCAAAAGACATACTTGTCACCCATATATACTTACTTTGTGAAACATGATATTTAAAAAATATTCCCACAAAACATAAGAAAAAAAATAGACCCAAAAAGGTATCTTGTGGAATTACTTACATAATCTTGTAACCCACTCAGCTACCTTATAATTTGTAACCCTCACGGCTACCATACAAGTTGTGTAACCATCGCAGTTACACTTGGAGTAACCATACGTCCGGCCTCCAAATTACACATACCAAATGAATTGGAGGGAGATATAGGTCTCACCATTCATAATAAACAATTCCCAAGAACAAGAAAATAATCATAAAACATGAATAATTTCATAAAATTGTTGCTTTTGAATTTTGAAAAACAAAATTTTAAAAGAAGATTTTTAAAGAAAAACCCCTTACAAATATAATATAATTGAAGTGAGACTTAATATAGTTGATGAAATATGTATAAAAACTTTAAATAAACATAATTAAACAAAATATAAACAAAACCCATCACACAAATAATTTCAATATCACATAAATAACGAAGTAGAAGGTTAACCCAAAGAATGGAAATCAGGTTAAGAATTCCCTTACCTCAGGTTTGTCTTACTTCAAACTCATTTAAAACTTTTGTATAATGGTTAAAAGGGTGTTATTAATATCTTATAGAAAAATATCCATCTTTATAATACCTTATATTATCATTTCACTACATTATTTCTCTCTTATAATTGTTAATATTTTGTTCCTTCTATTATTTTGGGTGCATTCTTTACATGATTTCCATGATCAGATCATGAGGGATATTCTTGTCGATTGGAAGTGAAACTCTAGAATTGGAATGTAGTGGTATTTAAATATTTTAATAAAGATAAATTACACCATTTATCATTTTTAATTCCATCATGAGGATGATTAATGAGTTAAAATATTATTGATATTTTTTTAGGTTATTTTGGCGATTCTTTGACTGTAAATAACTCATTTTGTTTTATAAATTAATAAAATGTGTGAAAAATGATTCCAAAACCTTATATAAGATATAATACATAAATTATAATCTGTTTCAACCATAAAAATGGTTTCATGACTAGTCTTGAAGAAAGTAAATGAAATTGAAATCACATCATCTACGATGTTGGTAATCAACACATCACGAACGGTGTTTTAATTTCTTAAATAAGTGGAAGAGGAGAAGAAGTATAATGGTGAGTCTTACATAAATATGATTAAATCCAGAATATGTAAGATATTGTATCATTCATTCCTCTTAGATAAGGTGAGGTTAGTAAATAAGAAAAATATAAAATAAAATGAAAAGAAAAGAAAGAAAACAAAAGATGATGTTTACCTCTTGATCTCTTCTCCTTGAGATCCTTCTTAATGCCTTTGGTTTTATCCTTTTGGTGATACCAATAGCTCTAGGACGTGGATAAGAGACTTGGTAGGAGTATTGGGTAGAACTTCGGTAAGTTTCAAGGCTTGAGAGCTGTGGGAGGAAGAGGAAAATGAGGGTGGTATTTATAGTGGAGGAGAGAAGGTATTTTACATTATTTTAATCATTATTATAATATTATTGCTCAAGACTATGAATAGTCTTAATTCATGTGAATCCAAATAGTAATAATGGAAATTGATTTCAAACCAAGTGGTCTTACATAATCCTTCAATCACCTATGATGTATTAAATCAAGTATTTAGCATTTATTGTACTTTATCATATTTCACTATTCATCAAAAATACAAGAATTTCGGAATATTCAAAAAAATCACCCTAAAAATTTCTCAACATGTAGAATTAAAAAATGAACTCAATTTTTTTAAAATAATTTTCTAAATTTTATTAATTTAATTTTTAAATAAAATCATAATTTATTCAAAAATAACAATTTTAAATTTATAACTCATTTTTTAACACCTTGAAAATTTAATTAACATATAATTATCTTATATACTTAAGAAAATAAAATAATAATATGATTTACTATTCATATGGGTCATTTTACTATTCATAAGGGTATGTTACTATTCCCCAAAAAAACAAGTTGGTTCTTTCAGACTCGATATAACTTACTGATCACAATTTTAGAAGACCATTTCTTGAAATTCAAAACATAAAAGTGAAAAAATTATGTTTAAAGGATAGTTATAAATATCTACTTGAAACGAAGTTTCATGCATTTTAATTTATTTTTTAAAACCTTGGGGTGTTACACTTATCATTTCTAAAGCTGGGTATTTTTCTTCTACTCAAGATATTATCCAAATTATGTGGATGAAAACCCAGTTGGAAAATTTACTTGTTGAAGTGAAGTTACCCTTTCTCTTGGTTTGTGATAATAAAAGTGCCATTAACCTTACAAAAAATATAGTACAACATTATTGTTCAAAATATATTGATATCAAATATCATTTTATCAAAGAGCATGTGTAGAATAATGAATTAAAGTTGGAGTATATTCCTACATTATAACAAGTCGCTGACATTTTCATAAAACATTTACTAAAGGAACATTTTCACAAATTGAGGTTGAACATGGGAATCCAACCTCCTTATCATCAAGGTCTAGGTATGTGTTTTTATATCCTCTCTCATCTAGTATTTGGATAGTATTGTCAAGGGGGATAATTATTTTATAAATCTATCTATTGATATGTGCTAAACCTTTTAAGGAATCATGTGTGTAGGGGGAGTTTTGGGTAAGTTGTGATCTTAGTATGTAAATGTGTGAACTATTATAACAGGTTTTTGGAGTGATTTTAGGAAAAATTTCTTTATAGTGAAGTGAAATAAGTGAAGAAAGATGTGAATAAAATATGAAGATGTTTCGTAAGTCACTGCTTTTGGACAGCATGGTTTTTCCTATCAATAAATATTATTTCCTACAATGAGTTAGATCACATAGGCATAGAATTATTGATAATTAATCCATATATTTAGGTTACAAAGTTCAGTGATTAGTGAACCTTCATTGAAAAAAAAAATAAAAAGGGGGATATTGTTGGGATATGTTGGTGGGAGAAGGTTTTTTTGATGTTGAATGAAGTCATTGTCTTTTCTTTTCAAAGAGAAATAAATCACCTCGCTTTGTCAAAGATGGTGATCAGACTCAGAATAAAACATAGAATCATAATTAGGAAATCAGATGCAAAATTCTTAAGAAATTCCATCAATTTGGGGAGAATTTTTCTAGAAGAATAGGTTCATCAGACTCACCTTTGTTTTGAAATAAAAACATTGTAATAAGGAAGTGTATTGGAGTCTGTATAGCTCTGATGTAAATCTGATGATGCTTTGCTATTTTTTATTTCACAAAAGTCATAAGTTGTCTAAGAAAATTGTGATACAATATTTCTGAAGGAAAGGAGGAGAAAAGTTATGACAATCATATTGAGTTATGGTTGGAAATAAATAAGATGATGAAAAGGGTGGGAAGTTATTATACTTTCTATTATGATTCAGATGATTCTAAACTAATCATAAACATTCTTAAATTCATTATTAAGTCATGATACAAGAAAAAGTTTGTATAAGAAGAAAGTTGTATAAGTAAAATATTTTGGTCTTAATTCATTTGTGTGAGACCAATAGATACATATTTGTTTGAAGACTAATAAGGTTGATCAGAATGTGAGAAGATAAAGAAGTTAGTTCTCAGTCAGACCAATAAGCCATGAGATACTAATATTTAGAGAAAGAAGTATATCGTAATCAGAGAAGAGAAGAAGTTATTGCTGATATTGGTTTATCAAACTCGGTGTGCCACCAATCATCAGATCAATATTGACATCGATCATCAATCACAGTGATGGTTGAAAAAAGAGAATCAGGGGAATAAAAAGTTTGTTTTTAAGAAGAATTATTTTATTGGGAGTTGTTAGATACAATGTAAAATGGGATCAGATATCAATCAAAAATGTAGTCAAACATTTTCATCATGTTGATTTGAATTATATTTCAATTGGGTAAAGTATGAAAGAAGAATTATAATATGTTTTTATCAATTGTTTCAAGATTCATAATACAATAACTCATACAAATTATCATATTAATTCAAATACTGATTCATCAGACATAGGATAACTCCGATAACATCATCGGACTCAGGATCATCGGTCTGGAGAAAATAAGAAGATGAGTTTTTGTTTGAAGAGTTTGGAAAAAGTATCTTCAAGGGAGTTATAATATGATTATTATGTATTGCCAAGGAAGTAGTGGAATCTTTAGAAGTTGCAAAGATATTTATGGCATAATGATTTCCATGTGTTGTATTTAATTATTCGGTATAGAACATTGGAATGGATAGTTTTTTAGTTGGTATTTTTCATCATAATTAGAAGTCATCTCTTTCCTTTTTATTAATTAGCATGGAGCACCATATTGAAGAATCTATAGGTGTACATCATAATGAGGAAATCATAATAACAATATGAATCAGACTAAAAATTGTGAATAAATTTTAAAGCGATCAAAATTTGTGAGAAGATTCAAGAAGGTTCGAGAAGAATGAAGAAGAGTTATGAAGCATTGAATAAGTCAATGATAGATTTGAGATTTAATGGAAATCAAATTTTTGGGAAATTTGGTTAATCTATAATGTTTGTTATAATATTTCCTAAACCACATTTTGAATACCTATATACAGAGGGAAGTACATTGTAATTTTTGACAGGAGTACTGTTCATAGGTATAGAGAGAAGGTGGAGTGTTGAAACTTTCTAGAGAGATGAAGGAGCTTCCGTATTGAGTATTCCTGAGGAATTTTTTTAGGAATAAGGATATGAGGAAAGATCATAATCAGTGGGTTATCAGACCATACTAGGTCATCAAACTAGAAAACCATACTGGGATTACCATACTAATATAGATGTAGTTCAGATTTGTTTCATCAGTATTCTAACAGAGTTATATTATCAGACTAAGAAATCAGACTGGGGAATTGGATTGGGTAACAGATTGAGTATCAGTATGAAGTCGAGTTATGTTCTTACCCACTGATGGGTAGGAAAGTGAAGAATTAGTTTTGAATACCAAATTTGAGAAAGCTAACAAGGCAACACATTAACATTTTTTGAAGCAACTGGTGAAAGTTTCTTAACTTGTTACAAAATTTGTATTACATAAGTTCATGATAATTAAATCACATACATTATTGTATTAAAAATAGTTCTATACAATTGTAAAGGAATATAATACTTATTTTATCCACCCAAAAGAATTATTTTCTAGTTCATTGTGTGGTATTACATTGTTTCTAAACCATACCAAGGATGTAGCTACTCTTATTGAGTAGTAAACCTTGTAAATTATTATGTTATTGTGGATGTGTGATTTTTTTGATTTTAAAAAATTAAAAACTCCTTAATAGGAGGTGAAGTTTGTTTCAAAATAAAGTAAACTTAAAAGAAAAATATATCACTAATTCACCCCCTCTCCCTCTCGGTGATACATTGATCTTGACTGGGAAATCTCATCCCTTGGGTTCAATTACTTATGAGTTAATTAGGCCCAGTAAATCATAATGGTTGTGTCATAGGTGTGGTTCTTAGAGTGTCACCTTGAACATATTTTGAGAAAACAAAGGCATAAGGGGAAGTTGATGATAGAATAAAATACATGGAGGAATAGGTAGATGTTATAAATGAAAAAGTTAGTTGGTAGACTAATTTAATATAATAATTAATGTGAAAACATCAAGAAAAATAAACAATAACTCTTCAAACACCATATTAAGAGCCACTCCCCCTAGATTTGAGGCTATTAATTCCACTAAAAGGCCTTCTTTGTGTGAGGTAATCTATTTTTTCATAACAGTTTCTACTAAATGAGAATAAAAAAACTATTGATACCATTATTGTGATAAAATTATACATGGTTAAATTGAATGTGATTTATATCTATCATCACCCACCCATCACCATGTTGAGAGGGGTATAATGTATAATATTAAAGAAGATATTATGCACAATAAAGAACTTATTAAAAATTATGTGAGAATAGGGATTAATCTAGCTCATGAGTTGATCATTAAGCTACATGTTCCCCTTGATGATATATATGTTCACATGATTTAACTTTATATTAAAACTTTCATTTAAAGGTCATTTAATCTTGTAAAATTACTTGAAGATAACAAGGTATTTCCTTTAAACAAATTATGCAAAATATTTAAAATTAATTAAAAATGTCCTGAATTAAGGAATGTTATTACATACAAAGAAATAGAAGGAGAAATAGAATTTCTAATTAAAACAATATAAAGGATAAATCAATAAATATAAAATACCTTCTGGGAGTACCTTTACCCCAGCCATTCAACTGTTTCATTTAATAATATTACAAGTTCATACAGATAAAACATTCAAAGATAATAATAATGCCTTTATTAATTTTGAAGAAAAATGTATGAAGAGGCCATTATAGATAATTTTTTTCTTGAGAATTTAGATTAAATTCTCAAGCATAGATGGTTGGGAACCATAGTTCTAATTTTATACACGTGGTGAGTTTTCATAATTCTATAATAGTTGATCTACTATGTTAATTATATATAAACAATATTTTTATTTTTTTGTTGGAATATATATCAATACTATGTGAAGGGAAACCAATGAGAATAAAAATTTAGACTCATTATCCCTCGAATCACTTATAAAAAAATAATTAAATAGAATAAAAATAAATTTCAAAAATAGTGGATCAACTTTGAGACACCTCTGACTCACACTCCCAAATTTGGTATAAAAACACTTTCTTAAAACAATGTCTTTGATACCAAGTGAGAAGTACCAAACTAAAATTACATATATTTCAATAATTTAAATATTATATCTCATAATAATCACACAATATCAAATATGGAATTTTTATTGTCTTTGAAGATCAGCTACATAAATAACTTCTTTTATGATAATTGTGAATATTTCTCTATAATCAAACCATGCTAGACTCCCTTATATATTCCTCATGGGTAATACTCGTCTTCATAATAAATGTAATGGAAACATAATAAAGGGTGAGCTCAAAAACTAGGTGAGTTAAAACATGTTATCAAAGGTTATGTCATAAGTATATGAGAAAACATGAGTAGTGGAGAAATATCTTATTAAAAAGAACATAGAAAAATAAGAGTTTTCCATAAGCCATGATAAAAAACATATAATCTAAACAGAACAAACATGTACCATGGTATAAGAGTGTGAGATAATAAACATTAGCCACAAATCAAAATTATAGTCATATGACATAAAAATATGGCATAATAATTAGCATAGGAAATTGTAATATTATGAAAAAAGTTAATATAAATCATGTTCAAAAACAATATTTTGAATAAATAAAAACATGATCATGTCCATGCACAATCATGTGAATAAAGATATATGTGATCATGTCCACATACCAACATGTTAAAAAATCTATATAAGATCGTGTTTAGACACCATCATGTGAAAAAATATCTATGTGATCATGTACATACACCATCATATGAATAAAGCTATATATGATCATGTCCATGCACCATCATGTGAATATATCAAAATGTGATCATGTCCACACATAACCTTGTTATCTCATGTCATATAAAAACTTATCCAATGCATTGGAGTGTGATATAGAACCCCACTTGTTAAGAATCCATACATATATGTTCCAATTTAAAACAACCATTCATTACATCATAAAGAACCCATGGAAAGAAAAATGTTCTTTGTAACATTTTTAGTTAGTATCACCAAAATTGACCTCAACAATGTAAATGGTTGATACCCAAAATCCAATCAATCCAAAAAAATATTTTATAATAACATTTATAGGGTTATTAATGAAAAATAATATTCAAGGAAATAAACTCTTTAGAGTTAAATAAATAAATGGAAGTGAAATCATAAATGATTTCTTATAAAATTCTTTTATCATGGGTGTAAAATAATAATTTTTAGTCACTTTGAAAATTTATTTTCAAAAAGGTGAAGTGAAAAAAATTTAAATCGTTTACTTTTAAAAATAACATTCAATAGTGGAACCTTGAAATATAACTAAATAATATCAAATGGAAATGTAGAGTGTAAGATAAAATAAAGGAATATGTATAGAAAATTTAACACCCTAAAAATTTAGTTTTAAAGAATAATAAGCTCAATATAATGATTAACATGCATCATCGATCTTTAACTAAATTGAGATACATTATAAAAATATTTCTTTTTAAATGTGACCTAGTAGTTGAATTGGTGGGTATGAATACAAGTAGACGTGATATAAAATATATGTATAATGATCTTACTCAATAAAAATGTACTAATTAATTCTTAGTAAATAAGCACTGAAATTTTTTTGAAGACATTTCATGCTTCATGTAAGATCCCAACCTTTTATAAAGATGTATTGGGCTCATTTAAAGATACTAGTTTTCCTTCTATTGTGTAATTTTAATTTTAATTTTAATTTGGGGTGTGTTTGGGTGAAAACTAATAATTGTTTAAGAAAATAGGGCAATGCATGGTTGGAACACAGTTTTTACTAACTGTGCGCCCAAGCCCAATAGACCATACAACCCTAAAAAAGGGAGTTTTCATGGATGGAACACGGTTTTTCAAAACATGCCCCCTAAAAGGAGAAACCATTCAACCCCCCCCCCCCACATAAGCAGCACATGGTTAAGGTGCACAGCTAGGTGAAATCATGAATCTATGCCTAGCAAATTGTGCACACGGTTTTAATTAATACAAAAATTAGACTTAAAATCACCTAAACCACCTAATTAACCCAAAATCAACCCATACTCAAACCAACATGAATTATCTCATTTTTTGAGGTTCCAGGACACATTCTTAGGGATTACAATCTCTGTTCTTGGTGGTTTGAAGCTCAGATTCAAGATCTTCACCCCTCTCGGTAAGTGAATCTTATCACGCTTAGTTTCCCATTCTTATTAATTTATTATACCATTTTAGAAAGTGTTTTATTTAACTATTTTTATTAGATCTAGATATGGTTTAATGGATATAGATATATTATTTTGTATCCAGATCTAGATTTAATGGATCTTGATTTATTCAATCTTGGATTTAGGTTTTAGATTCAGTCCTCATTCTATATTGTTACTCCTCTAAAATTGGGTATTTCTATTGGGAGATAACTTGTTAATGAATCGAGGTGGGTAATCTATTATTCAAATCCCATAGTCATGATTTCAATTATGTTTATGTAATTTAAGAATTTATAGGGTTTTTTAGCAATTGAATTTCCAAATTGAATTAATTAATTTTTTGAAATTAATTAATTAAGGGATTTTTGGAATTGGGGATGATTAATTGTTGAATTAATTATCAGAATACTGAAATTTTGGGATTTTGGGAATAATTAATTGCTAAGTTAATTATTTTAATATTTATATTTTTGAATTGTAATAATTAATTGATGAATTAATTATGGGAATAATTATGATTGTAGATTTGATTAATTGAATATTGAATTGATTAACGGAATTATAGATATTAATTAATTAGTAAATTCATTAATGGGATTGATGTGATAAACTAATTTTTGAATTATTAATGATACTGATGTAGTTAATTAATTGTTGAATTAATTAATGGAATTTATGTGACCAATTAATTGATGAATTGATTTTTGAATTAATTAATGGAGTTATTATTATTTATTAATTGTGGAACTAATTAATGTGATGTTTTGATACATGTGATTTATGATATACATGTTATATATGTGATACAAGTGATAAATATTATTGATTGAGAAAATCAGGTGTGGGACATGGACTAATGCTCTAAAACCCAAGGGGTCCTAGCCATGATGTTCAAAGACCCAAGGAATGCATGAAAATTGTGTGGGAAACGGACCGATGCTCCAAATACCCATGATGTGTGGGATAGGTAATGATGCTCCAAATACCCATGATGTGTGGGACAGAAACTAACGCTCCAAATATACATGATGTGTGAGATATGGATGGGTGCTCTAAATAATCATAGGGGTTATACATGATGATCTATACTGAAAATAGTCTCATTGGACTATGGTTCCAATTATCCATATTATGAATTGAAATGAAATGGAAAATAAAATCCCATTTTTTTATTCAATTGTGAATTAAAAATTTGAAATGGTTCAAACTCTGACATAAGCCAAAGCAGGTATTGATATTCAGGTGTCCTTGGGAACCTGAGGGTTTATCCGATTAAATAAAGTATAATTGAATAAATGTAAATTGTTTTCTTTATTGCTTATATTTTATTATTTATACAATTTCATACACTATTATTGATTGGATTTATTTTAGATGATGTTGTTGGTGGCCTACTGAGTTTCCCTCGCACCCTACTCAGGCAACCTGATCGGTACCCGAATAGACCTTATGTTTACAGGATGGGAAATGGAAAATCCATGTGTTAGATGGTTGATTTGGAATGGAGAATAGATGGGGGGAACTGGAAATTTTTTAGGACCTTCTTGGGAGTTGTCAGTGTCTTTACTTTTGGGTCTTCATTTTGAAACTTAGAGAGTAATTTAGCATGGAATATCTATAGATCAGTTTTGATATTGTGTCTCTAGTTTTGGTCATCTTATGATCTTGGAATTGTTCTGTTTATGGTTATGATTATATCTACAGGTTGATATTGAGTCTTATTTTATACTAGTTTATTACTCTGATAAAATAGGGTATAGTATCTCCATGATTGATATTATACCCTTGCTGGTATTTAGCAGTCTCTGGAATACGGGGAGGCATGCTTGAGGTTATGTGACTGATCGGCTTAGCGTACCGACGTGTGGCACCCAAGCTGGGATGTTACAAAGTAGTATCAGAGCCCATTTTTCTTTTCTTTTCTTTTGTCTTACTATTTGGAAAAGGTAGATGGGAGATTTGGGAGATTTAGCACTTGGACATCAGCTCATGCATGGGAGTTTCAAACCTATGTATATAGGAAAACCCAAGTACCTAGGATGGAATTATTTTTATTGATGTGTTCTATTATAATTGGATGTTATTTCACCTTGGGTGATGCACTTGTTGTGTAATGTTATAATTGTTTTAGAGATTTTTTGATATTTGACTCATGGCCTGGCATGGCATGAGAGATGAGTATGAATTCATAATTCTAGGAACTAAGAATTATTTTGTGAAATTCATCATTTTATGCACACATGGGAAAATAGGTTTTGGGTAAGTTTTTGAACTTGAACTGTTTTTCATTTCTTGTGAAATTGAATTGAAAATGTTGCCTAATATGAAATTTGAAGTGGTAAAATGGTGAAAAGTTTAAATAATTGTGTGTCTAAATGAGAAAATTTATTAATGAAAATGATTTTACCCTTTTTTAACCTTGACCTAGATGTATGATGGTTAAGGTTGGTGATAGTTCCTTGGTTTTGACTGTGTGGTGAGGTTCACGGAAAAGACTTATCATGGATTGTTGTGATTTTCCTCTTATGTAATGTGTTAAAGTTTTGAACTATGTCCTAAGGTGTGTGTTTGGAACTATATAATTATTCTACCATGATGATTCTTATTGTAACACCTTGATATTTTTTGAAATATGTTTTTCAAATTAATTTAATCTTTTTCAGATTTTTCATTTCACACAATACTAAAAATAGTTTATTTTATATTAAATAACTATGTTTGGCTTGGGTTAGATGAAATGAAAATTTATTGTGAACTAAACAAAAATAAATTTGAAAATGCTCTACATGGAACAAAAAATTTATCGTACATTACATGTAATATTGACCTTCCAAGATGGCTTGTGCAACATGCAAGACCGAGTATTACCAAAATATTATTAGAAATATTATTATAATGAGATATAACCTAGTCATTAAGTTTAGGGTTATGAATAGTATTAACTAAATTATGAAAATATGTGGTTTGAACAAATATAATATGAATTCATAGGTTTCCAACTAATTATAAATTAATATTAAAACTGATTGAATATAAAAGAAAATATTATTATCGTGGTCACAAAGCTGTTTTACCCTAATAAATTAAATTAATTAAAATTAGTGAGTGATATTAATGTAATATATATTATATATATTCAATAAAATATTTTTCATATTCATCCAACAGATTTTATAGACATAGGATAATAAAGAACCCAATTTTATACTTAAAACCATATATTTTTATTAAGGCATTTTTATCACCTACTAATGGAGAACCCATTTTTAATAAAATTTTTGTAAATTTTATAAATTTAATATGTAAAAATAAAATTTCTATTTGGAATTAAAATTAAAAAAAGTAGGTTAGGATAATTTTTTGGTATTTTTCTATAAGGTGTCATCTTTTAATGAATAGTAAAAAAACACTGGATTTTAATTCAAAACTACTTTTTCATCTAATTTATTTATAAGATTAAATTATATTTTTAATTTGTTTCAAATTTTACATAGAAAATATTTTTATAAATTAATCCAATTTAAGTCCTTGTAACCAATTTAACAATGAAATTTGATATAAAAACTTAGCAAACTTTTATCCATTTTTACTTTAAAAACCCGCAGTGTCATCCTGTCAACGAGATTAATTTTAAATTAATTTTTTCCAATTATGTGTTTAGAATTTGGAAAAATTGATTCCATATTTGGAATCATCATAATTTATAATTTCTAATAATTTTAACTTATTTTTTGACCAAAAATATTAGTGAAATTATTTAAAATTAATTACCTCACTTAAGGTAAAATTAAGCTTAACTAAGGACTAAACCTTAAATTTAAGACTCAAAACGACCTAGAAACTTTTACAATATCAATTGGATGGAAATCTTTAGACCCTATCCTCCATTTTCTCTACTTTGGTCCATTATTTCATCCACTTTCAACATGAAAAATGTGGGTGGAATTCTCTCTTTAAATATTTACAAGAGTGACACTCCTCCTCCACTATAAAAAGGCATCCTCTCCTCCCACTTCCCCACACCTCTCAATCCCCTTGTATCGCATAAAATATTCTCAAATAATCTCCCAACATCTCTAATCTCCTCTTATATTCCTCCCCTTGGACATAAATCCGCCCAAGGAATCGTTTTGGAACAAACCAAAAGGAGTTACCCGATTAAGAGGTAACATCTTCTCTCAAACTCCTTTATTTTATTTTATTTCTCCACCCCCTCCACTATCTTTATTCAATTATTTTATAAAAAACCAGTATAATAAATATACTATGATTTTTTTATGCTAATTTTTTTACCTACACTTACACACACCTCTATCTAATGGGTAACGAACATACTATTTACATGTATGGTGAATTACTGTCTCACTAAACGATGAATATTTTTTTTCCTTTTTGACTCTCATGGTGGACATTATGATGGAAAATATATTTATATATTTCATGTATTATATTTATTATGTATTTAATATTATTGATTATTTTTACAACATGTATCTTTTTACTTTCCATTGGGTGTAAATAAGATAATTTCGTTTGAGGATGTGTGGACTACCGCCCCATCAAAGTGATGTCATTCATTTACACACTACATCGAATGTATTAAGGATGGGTTTAGTGAACTTATATTATATATATAATATTAAAATTCTAATGTAATGAAATTATATACATATATACATATATGTAATTTACTCTGTTTCTTTTAATACGACAATAAAAATGGAGATAGCGTTCATGCGTACGTACGGATTACCGTCTCCATGAACGGTGTATTAAATTTCATAATTATATATTATATATATTATTATAATACACATATAATGAATATAAATGATATTTATACCATGATTTACATTTTTTAAATCATGATATAAGTATAAGGACCAAAGATATAACAAATTAAGACACATGCGAAGAACAAAGTGAATATTACCCGAAGTTAAACCTTAAAAAAGGATGGTTAACAAGTGGGTAATATATAGTTTAAAGAAAAATATATATAGTATTAGATATAATAATATCTTTATATAAAATATGTGTAATAAATACATATTTATTATACAGGTGGTTAGAATGAGTACGATGAGAGTCAAGACACAAGGTAAGGGGATTTCATCTCACTTTTTATTCCTATGAGATATATGATTTATTCACCACCCATTACTTTTGTGTGGTATATATAATAACCATGAATGTGTTATATTATTATTATTATTAAATTTATGGGTATTTACAGAACCATTCTATGATATTTATTTCATGGGGTTTAAGTTTTAAAATTTAACAAATCGGTAAAATAGTTTTGTCTCAATTTTCCTCCTTTGAGACTCATGTTTTGTAAAGCACTTAAATTATTTTTGAGGTGTATATAATTAAATTTTAAATCTTATTTCATGAATCTCCTTATTATTTTTGAAATTTTAAACATTATTTAATTTCACTTTCTTACATGGATATTATGATCTCAAGTTACAAAGTTATAAGAGTTTATTGAAACAATCTCATCGCTTTTCAGGATTATTTATGTTTATTCTTCCTTGGATTAAATATTATGATCCATATATAAAGAACATTCATGAATTTTCTTATCCTATGGTTATTAATTATTTATTCATATATTGGTACCATTTATTCCTCTCTTTGGTATATAAGATAGTTAAGAAAGTGTTTTTAAGAAAGCCTGACTTTACCCTCTCTTTGCTCAGAAATATATTTTCTTTTAAAATAATATTTTCTAAAAAGGGTTTCCAAGAATATTATGATATTCTCCTATTATAATTAAAATAAATTTTACCCTTTTATTTTTTTAATATTTTCAAAGGAATCTTCTTATCATTTTCTGAATGAGTCCTCATTCTAACCTTTTTACTGTGCGAAAATAATATTCTATTTACCTCCTATGAAATTTATGGATTTATAAACCATCAATCCTTTGAATCTTTATTTTATATGTTTAAAGGTTAATTTTTTAGAAAAATATTTATAAATAGATTTTCAAATAAATGGTTTTCAAAAGGTTTTCAAGCTTTTTTTATTATTTTTCATGGAATTTATTTTTCAAAATGTTATCATGATTCTTTTATAAGTTTTCAAGGAAAAGGGTTTTTAAAATGATTCCAAGCCTCATTTATAAGTTTGAAAAGTATTTTAAAAGAAATGGTTTTCAAAACATTTTAAAGCTATTTTTAAAAGTTTTCAAGGAAAAATATTTTCAAAATGTTTTGAATCTTATTCTATAGGTTTTCAAGGAGAAAGGTTTTCAAAATGATTTCAAGTATTCTTTATAATTTTTCAAGGTATTTTCTAAGAAAATTATTTTCAAATAGTTTATGCATTAAAAATCCTTTTTCAAATAAGAAATGATATTTTACTCAAAAATGATTTTTAAATATATTTTAAAATTATTTTCCATCTAAGATGACATCTATTGATGTTACTCATTCATTTCTAGGAAACAATCTAGGGGTTTCATTAATACTCTTTCTACGAATGGGTTATTCATAATTCCATGGTATTTATAAAACTCATTTCTCTTTCATATGATATATGTTTATGAAATCCATTTCTCTTTCATGGGTTATGATTTTGATGAAATGATTATGAAACCTGAATCTTTTTCTACATGTTATGATATGTTTACATGTTTATGATACCCATTTAATTTTTTGGATTATGATATGATTGTTTATAATTTTGTGGCACATGTATGTTTTATTTCATTATGATATGGGTGGGACCTATACCTCCCTCAAATTCATTGGGTAAAAATTTATATCTCATGAGATAGACATGTATGGAATGATAAATGAACTTAGTTCAGTATTACAGGGTTGGAATAGGAAATGAACTCCATTCAGTATTATAGGAATGGAATGAGGAGTGAACTCTATTCAGTAATATAGAGCCGGAATGGGGTGTGAACCCAGTTCAGTAAAGTACTTTGTCCACTAATATGGTCTCAGAAGTAATTCCTTGAGTACTATGGAAATCATTATATATGTTTATGTGTCTTCCATAATTCCATGTTTTATTAGTATGTTATTATTTTAGGGCTTATGTTCTTTATTTTCTTATGATTTATGTCTTATGATCTATCATGATTTATGTTATTATTCATGTTTATGTTCTTTGATATTAAGGGTATGATATTCTATTTTCATGATCATGTTCTCATGCCCTTATGCTCATGATTATGCTTACATATCTCCCATATTTACTCTTACTGGTCATATAAGCTCACCACTTTTTATGTTTCCTTCCCCCATGTTATGAACATATGTATTATTTTTGATGTGTCTAGGAAGGGTGTTAGTCAAGAAGAACCTAGTGGGAGATGATTTATCTCTTTTATGTACCAGTTTTAATGTTTCCAGGTTAGTCACTTGACAAATATAGTCTTTGGGAATATATTTTTATAATGTTTAAATATTTCATAAATGTAATGTAATGTTTATGTATGTAAATAATGGGTTGTTATAATTTTTGAGAGAATTATAGGATTACATGGATGGAGATGATCTACCAGTAGTGTAACCTGATGCATAATTAGTGTTAGGTGAAGAAACAGTGGATCAGTTATGAGAGAACTTTTCTCACTTCATAAAATTCATGGAAATAGACCTAGGGTGTATTGTGAAAAGCATGTCTGATCTGATGAGGGAGTTCTAGTTGCAGCACCCTCCAACTTTTACTATATAGGTTAAAACTAAGGGAGTTGAGTTCTGGATTTATTTTATCTAAACTATACTTGACCACTTAGAGACTCCTAAAGATAAGATATTCAAATTAGATGCCTATATGTTATGAGTATCAGTAGAGAACTACTGGGATATCCAGACTCAGGATGGAAAGCTGGAGACTATGGACTAGAAGGAATTTTTTGAGAAGTTCTTATTGCACTTTTATCCAGAGACTCTCATATAGGAGAGAGAAATTGAGTTTAGACAGTTGACTCATGGGATCATATACAAGATGGACTATGTTGGACACTTTATATACTTTCAAAGATTTTCTCCATCATTGGTAGTAGATGAGGCTACTTCTGAAAAACAATTTCAGGATGGGTTTAAATGTGAAATTAATTCTGAGGTGAATGTATTCAAGCCAAAGAAGTTTTTAGAAGTGGTGAATTGGGATCTCATCTCAGAGGGTAACCTAAAGGAGGATTACAGTGGAATATAGGTGGTTTCTTCTTGGTGATATAGAGGTACATATTCCAAGATAAGTAAGCATAATTATGAGAATATTATCCAGGGAAGTGGGAGGAAGAGTAGCTAGACCGAGGGATCGGTTACTCAGGATCTTACCCAAGTAATTTTCCACCAGTGTGGTAGGCTGGTCCAATTTTGTAAACATTGTCACTGGACACTTTAGAGTGTCGAGATTTTGGAAATATGGGCATATATATAAGTTCGGTAGGAACCCACAAAAAATAGGTATTTATAGAGGAGATAGACATAACTAGGGTGAGGGAAGTGAATCTTCTTCACCATATCAGTCTAGCAGTTAGAGTTCTACTTGAAAAGGAATTAGAGTTAGTGAGCATGGTGCTTTTAGGAAAGAGAGCCCATATCATCAAAGTGGTGTATCTCAAGGATCTCAGACTGTATCAAAGGGAAGAGGGGAAAGATAATTACATGTGGTTCATCCTACACTTGGGGATAGCAAGGCTGGACCATCAACTGTGAGAGGTACTCTTATTATAGCTTCAACATTAACTAGTGCCATATTTGATACTAGTACCTCTCATTCCTTTATATCTATAGTACTTTTTAACGATTTAATCTGGGTAGTGGGGTTTGTGAGTGGGGTAATTATGATAAATACATTATTCGGAGTATGTTCAAGAGACATCTATTTGTTCAAGTGGGGTTCTCTCAAAGTTGGGGAGTATCATTTTATATGGGATCTCTATATTCTTCAGATGTCAGGATTTGTCCAAATTGTGGGTATATACTAGTTATTAGCATACTTAGCTCACATAGATCGTTACCATAGGAGAGTGAATGTTACATCTTCTAAGGATGACAACTATATTCACCATAGAGAATGGGATATCCAGGCAGGTTGAGTAGGTCCATTTACTCAGCAACTAGGAGATGTCATAGATGAGGTTTCTATTTTATTTTTGGATGATGGAGGTGTAAATCATGATGTCTTACCACCGGAAGTGGATAGATTTCAATATGTGTTTCCTAAATACTTCTCAGGGCTTCCACTTGAGAGAGATGTGGAATTTAATATTGAGCTCATGATGGGGGATGATTTGGTCTCTATTCCACCATATAGAATGGCATTGATAGAGTATCAAGAGCTCAAGACTTAGTTGAAAAATTTGTAGGATAATGGATTTATCTATCTGAGTATGTCACCTTGGGGTTCACCTATTTTGTTTTCAAAGAAGGATGATAGGACATTGCGCTTATGTGTTGACTACCGGAAGTTGAAGTCGATGACAGTGAAGAACCAGTATCCTCTTCCATATATCGATGATTTGTTTGACCAATTAAGATGATATTGTGTATTCTCAAAGATTTACTTGAGATTAGGGTATCATTAGTTGAGAGTTCAAACTTATGATATTCTGAGGACTTCTTTCAGAGGAATATATGTCATATATAAGTTCATTTTAATGATGTTTAGGTTGATGAATCACTAGCAGTTTTGTTTGGACTTGATGAATAGAATCTTCCATTTGTACCTAGATTAGTTGGGGGGTAGTGTTTGTGGATGAAATATTGGTGTACTCCATGACTCATGTCAATCATTCCCAACACCTTGACATTATCCTGAGTACACTAAGAGAGCACCATCTATATTCTAATCTATCTAAGTATCAGTTTCAGATTGATTAGGTATACTTATTAGGTCACATCATCTCAGAGGAAGGTATTTTAGTGGACCCAGAGAAAGTTTAAGTAGTTTTATATTGGTATCATCCGAAGAACGTGTTATATATTTGTAGATTTCTGAGTTTAGCTATATATTATCATAGATTCATCAAGTAATTTTCTCATTTAGTAGTTCCAATTTTAGGCTTGACCATGAAGGGGATAAATTTTTAATGGTCAGAATATTTTGAGAATGATTTCCATGATTTGAAGAAGCATTTAAAATCAGCACCAATTTTGATCCTACCCAATCCAGGTGAGGAGTATATGGTGTCTTTTTATGCTTATAGGATAAGTCGTGGAGTAGTGTTGATTTAGGTAGATCAAGTTGTGGTGTACGGGTCTTAGAATTTGAGGCCTCATGAATGGAACTATCCTATGCATTACCTCGAGTTAGTTTTAGTGGTTTTTGATTTGAAGTATTGGCAAAATTATCTTTTGTTTGAGAATTTTACCATGTATATGGATCAAAAGATCTTTAAGTATATCTTTTTGCAGTGAGACTTGAATCTTCAATAGTGGATATGGGTTGAGTATATTCAGTTATTCTATTTTGAACTAGTATATACACCGAAAAAGGGAAATAGTGTTGCTGATTCTTTGAGTAGGAAAGCTTAGAGTCAAGCATTTCAGGAGTCTAGTGCTAAGTGAAATATGATGAGTTTGTTGGATGAGATACATGTTGTGGTTCAGGAGAGTCAGGAGCAGATGACTCTCTTATCAATTTCAGTGGATTCTACACTTTTGAGATGGATATAAGAATTATGAGGATCTAGAGTGCTTGACCTTGAAGAAAAACCTTGAAGGTGGGGAGTCACCTTTTGATTGGAGAATAGATGAGTATGAGATCTTCTATGTCAAGAATTGGGTTGTGGTGCCTATGAGCATGTGAGAGGAGTTGATGTGGGAATTTCATGCCTCTAAGTGGGTTTTTCATCTAGGTGTGAGAAAAATATATCATAACCTACATCAATAGTTTTGGTGATCAAGCATGAAAAAAGAGAAACTGGGGTTCATGAAACAATTCTACACATGTCATAAGGTGAAGGAAGAGCATCAACAGCCTGGAGGTTTGCTACACCAATTTCCCATTCTAGAGTAGAAGTGGGATGACGTGACCATGGAATTTGTGGTGGGTATCTCGAGGATTCCTTGGAAGAATGATGTTATTTGGGTTGTTGTGGACCAAATGAAAAAAGTAGTACATGTATTGCCTATACGGGAGACTTTATCAGTAGACCATCATCATCATCATATTTTTTATTTATTTAGGAAAAAGGATACATGATACATGAGACATGATACATACAGCAGGCCGACCTAAGGCGGTCTAAAGTAATGAAGTCCCAGGGAATCCCATCTGACTATGTTATTCCCCTTCATACCTAAAGAGTTAATGCTTTTAAAACAGAAAGTACTGAGGGATTAGACCTCCATGGAAGTAAGAAAATTTGTTGCCTTGTTTCCCTTGTACTAGGTATGAGACACTTGAATGTTGATATTGAGAAGGCCTATACACTTCATGATGATATAGGATATAGACCAAGAGATCATACCAGTTCTATTCACTAGTGTAGAAAAAGTTTCTTACGGCGGTTATTTTTTATTTTTTACGTCATATTTTGGCTAACGTTATTACAAGAGACGTTATAAACATTGTTTTTTACATTTTTTATTTTACAACGGACATAAAAAAACACAAATCCAAAGCGATTTTCATGTCGGTTGATAAAACCCCGATGTGGAAAATGCTTCGGAGTCGTGGTTTATTACGTCGGGTATTTAAAAACCAATGTGGTATATACTCTTTCACATCAGTTATTATATAACCGACATCATAACTCACTCCTCTGAAGCATTTATCATGTTGGTTATTTTCATAACCGACGTGATAAACCTGTCTGTCAAGTGGTTTACAACGTCAGTTAAATAATAACCGACGTGAAAACATATCTACTACGTCGGTTATAAAATAACCGATGTAAAAATCTATTCATTTCCATTTATTATGTCGGTTATGAAATAACCGACGTAAAAACCATTTCCCATGCAGTTAATACATCGGTTTCCAAATAATCGATGTTAAAACTAATCCCAATGCATTTTTTACGTCGGTTATAAAGTAACCGATGTAAATAAAATAAAATAAAACTGATCAACCACTGTTATGCCCTGTCAAAAGACCTAAAACAGACCAAAAACGTACCAAAAACACTGGATTTTAATTCAAAACTACTTTTTCATCTAATTTATTTATAAGGTCAAATTATATTTTTCATTTGTTTCAAATTTTACATAGAAAATATTTTTATAAATTAATCCAATTTAAGTCCTTGTAACCAATTTAACAATGAAATTTGATATAAAAACTTAGCAAACTTTTAGCCATTTTTACTTTAAAAACCCGCAGTGTCATCCTGTCAACGAGATTAATTTTAAATTAATTTTTTCCAATTATGTGTTTAGAATTTGGAAAAATTGATTCCATATTTGGAATCATCATAATTTATAATTTCTAATAATTTTAACTTATTTTTTGACCAAAAATATTAGTGAAATTATTTAAAATTAATTACCTCACTTAAGGTAAAATTAAGCTTAACTAAGGACTAAACCTTAAATTTAAGACTCAAAACGACCTAGAAACTTTTACAATATCAATTGGATGGAAATATTTAGACCCTATCCTCCATTTTCTCTACTTTGGTCCATTATTTCATCCACTTTCAACATGAAAAATGTGGGTGGAATTCTCTCTTTAAATATTTACAAGAGTGACACTCCTCCTCCACTATAAAAAGGCCTCCTCTCCTCCCACTTCCCCACACCTCTCAAGCCCCTTGTATCGCCTAAAATATTCTCAAATAATCTCCCAACATCTCTAATCTCCTCTTATATTCCTCCCCTTGGACATAAATCCGCCCAAGGAATCGTTTTGGAACAAACCAAAAGGAGTTACCCGATTAAGAGGTAACATCTTCTCTCAAACTCCTTTATTTTATTTTATTTCTCCACCCCCTCCACTATATTTATTCAATTATTTTATAAAAAACCAGTATAATAAATATACTATGATTTTTTTATGCTAATTGTTTTACCTACACTTACACACACCTCTATCTAATGGGTAACGAACATACTATTTACATGTATGGTGAATTATTGTCTCACTAAACGATGAATATTTTTTTTCCTTTTCGACTCTCATGGTGGACATTATGATGGAAAATATATTTATATATTTCATGTATTATATTTATTATGTATTTAATATTATTTATTATCTTTACAACATGTATCTTTTTACTTTCCATTGGGTGTAAATAAGATAATTTCATTTGAGGATGTGTGGACTACCGCCCCATCAAAGTGATGTCATTCATTTACACACTACATCGAATGTATTAAGGATGGGTTTAGTGAACTTATATTATATATATAATATTAAAATTCTAATGTAATGAAATTATATACATATATACATATATGTAATTTACTCTGTTTCTTTTAATATGACAATAAAAATGGAGATAGCGTTCATGCGTACGTACGGCTTACCGTCTCCATGAACGGTGTATTAAATTTCATAATTATATATTATATATATTATTATAATACACATATAATGAATATAAATGATATTTATATCATGATTTACATTTTTTAAATCATGATATAAGTATAAGGACCAAAGATATAACAAATTAAGACACATGCGAAGAACAAAGTGAATATTACCCGAAGTTAAACCTTAAAAAAGGATGGTTAACAAGTGGGTAATATATGGTTTAAAGAAAAATATATATAGTATTAGATATAATAATATTTTTATATAAAATATGTGTAATAAATTCATATTTATTATACAGGTGTTTAGAATGAGTACGATGAGAGTCAAGACACATGGTAAGGGAATTTCATCTCACTTTTTATTCCTATGAGATATATGATTTATTCACCACCCATTCCTTTTGTGTGGTATATATAATAACCATGAATGTGTTATATTATTATTATTATTAAATTTATGGGTATTTACATAACCATTATATGATATTTATTTCATGGGGTTTAAGTTTTAAAATTTAACAAATCGGTAAAATAGTTTTGTCTCAATTTTCCTCCTTTGAGACTCATGTTTTTTAAAGCACTTAAATTATTTTTGAGGTGTATATAATTAAATTTTAAATTTTATTTCATGAACCTCCTTATTATTTTTGAAATTTTAAACTTTATTTAATTTCACTTTCTTACATGGATATTATGATCTCAAGTTACAAAGTTATAAGAGTTTATTGAAACAATCTCATCGCTTTTCAGGATTATTTATGTTTATGCTTCCTTGGATTAAATATTATGATCCATATCTAAAGAACATTCATGAATTTTCTTATCCTATGGTTATTAATTATTTATTCATATATTGGTACCATTTATTCCTCTCTTTGGTATATAAGATAGTTAAGAAAGTGTTTTTAAGAAAGCCCGACTTTACCCTCTCTTTGCTCAGAAATCTATTTTCTTTTAAAATAATATTTTCTAAAAAGGGTTTCCAAGAATATTATGATATTCTCCTATGATAATTAAAATAAATTTTACCCTTTTTATTTTTTTAATATTTTCAAAGGAATCTTCTTATCATTTTCTGAATGAGTCATTATTCTAACCTTTTTACTGTGCGAAAATAATATTCTATTTACCACCTATGACATTTATGGATTTATAAACCATCAATCCTTTGAATCTTTATTTTACATGTTTAAAGGTTAATTTTTTAGAAAAATATTTAGAAATATATTTTCAAATAAATGGTTTTCAAAAGGTTTTCAAGCTTCTTTTATTATTTTTCATGGAATTTATTTTTCAAAATGTTATCATGATTCTTTTATAAGTTTTCAAGGAAAAGGGTTTTTAAAATGATTCCAAGCCTCATTTATAAGTTTGAAAATTATTTTAAAAGAAATGGTTTTCAAAACGTTTTAAAGATCTTTTTAAAAGTTTTCAAGGAAAAATATTTTCAAAATGTTTTGAATCTTATTCTATAGGTTTTCAAGGAGAAAGGTTTTCAAAATGATTTCAAGTATTCTTTATAATTTTTCAAGGTATTTTCTAAGAAAATTATTTTCAAATAGTTTATGCATTAAAAATCATTTTTCAAATAAGAAATGATATTTTACTCAAAAATGATTTTTAAATATATTTTAAAATTATTTTCCATCTAAGATGACATCTATTGATGTTACTCATTCATTTCTAGGAAACAATCTAGGGGTTTCATTCATACTCTTTCTATGAATGGGTTATTCATAATTCCATGGTATTTATAAAACTCATTTCTCTTTCATATGATATATGTTTATGAAATCCATTTCTCTTTCATGGGTTATGATTTTGATGAAATGATTATGAAACCTGAATCTTTTTCTACATGTTATGATATGTTTACATGTTTATGATACCCATTTCATTTTTTGGATTATGATATGATTGTTTATAATTTTGTGGCACATGTATGTTTTATTTCATTATGATATGGGTGGGACATATACCTCCCTCAAATTCATTGGGTAAAAATTTATATCTCATGAGATAGACATGGATGGAATGATAAATGAACTTAGTTCAGTATTACAGGGTTGGAATAGGAAATGAACTCCATTTAGTATTATAGGAATGGAATGAGGAGTGAACTCTATTCAGTAATATAGAGCCGGAATGGGGTGTGAACCCAGTTCAGTAAAGTACTTTTTCCACTAATATGGTCTCAGAAGTAATTCCTTGAGTACTATGGAAATCATTATATATGTTTATGTGTCTTCCATAATTCCATGTTTTATTAGTATGTTATTATTTCAGGGCCTATGTTCTTTATTTTCTTATGATTTATGTCTTATGAACTATCATGATTTATATTATTATTCATGTTTATGTTCTTTGATATTAAGGGTATGATATTCTATTTTCATGATCATGTTCTCATGCCCTTATGCCCATGATTATGCTTACATATCTCCCATATTTACTCTTACTGGTCATATAAGCTCACCACTTTTTATGTTTCCTTCCCCCATGTTATGAACATATGTATTATTTTTGATGTGTCTAGGAAGGGTGTTAGTCAAGAAGAACCTAGTGGGAGATTATTTATCTCTTTTATGTACCAGTTTTAATGTTTCCAGGTTAGTCACTTGACAAATATAGTCTTTGGGCATATATTTTTATAATGTTTAAATATTTCATAAATGTAATGTAATGTTTATGTATGTAAATCACGGATTGTTATAATTTTTGAGAGAATTACAGGATTACATGGATGGAGATGATCTACCAGTAGTGTAACCTGATACATAATTAGTGTTAGGTGAAGAAACAGTGGATCAGTTATGAGAGAACTTTTCTCACTTCATAAAATTCATGGAAATAGACCTAGGGTGTATTGTGAAAAGCATGTCTGATCTGATGAGGGATTTCTAGTTGCAGCACCCTCCAACTTTTACTATATAGGTTAAAACTAAGGGAGTTGAGTTCTGGATTTATTTTATCTAAACTATACTTGACCACTTGGAGACTCCTACAGATAAGATATTCAAATTAGATGCCTATATGTTATGAGTATCAGTAGAGAACTACTGGGATATCCAGACTCAGGATGGAAAGCTGGAGACTATGGACTAGAAGGAATTTTTTGAGAAGTTCTTATTGCACTTTTATCCAGAGACTCTCATATAGGAGAGAGAAATTGAGTTCAGACAGTTGACTCATGGGATCATATACAAGATGGACTATGTTGGACACTTTATATACTTTCAAAGATTTTCTCCATCATTGGTAGTAGATGAGGATACTTCTGAAAAACAATTTCAGGATGGGTTTAAATGTAAAATTAATTCTGAGGTGAATGTATTCAAGCCAAAGAAGTTTTTAGAAGTGGTGAATTGGGCTCTCATCTCAGAGGGTAACCTAAAGGAGGATTACAGTGGAATATAGGTGGTTTCTTCTTGGCGATATAGAGGTACATATTCCAAGATAAGGAAGCATAATTATGAGAATATTATCCAGGGAAGTGGGAGGAAGAGTAGCTAGACCGAGGGATCGGTTACTCAGGATCTTACCCGAGTAATTTTCCACCAGTGTGGTAGGCTGGTCCAATTTTGTAAACATTGTCACTGGACACTTTAGAGTGTCGAGATTTTGGAAATATGGGCATATATATAAGTTCGGTAGGAACCCACAAAAATAGGTATTTATAGAGGAGATCGACATAACTAGGGTGAGGGAAGTGAATCTTCTTCACCATATCAGTCTGGCAGTTAGAGTTCTACTTGACAAGGAATTAGAGTTAGTGAGCATGGTGCTTTTAGGAAAGAGAGCCCATATCATCAAAGTGGTGTAGCTCAAGGATCTCAGACTGTATCAAAGGGAAGAGGGGAAAGATAATTACATGTGGTTCATCCTACACTTGGGGATAGAAAGGCTGGACCATCAACTGTGAGAGGTACTCTTATTATAGCTTCAACATTAACTAGTGCCATATTTGATACTAGTACCTCTAATTCCTTTATATCTATAGTACTTTTTAATGATTTAATCTGGGTAGTGGGGTTTGTGAGTGGGGTAATTATGATAAATACATTATTCGGAGTATGTTCAAGAGACATCTATTTGTTCAAGTGGGGTTCTCTCAAAGTTGGGGAGTGTCATTTTATATGGGATCTCTATATTCTTCAGATGTCATGATTTGTCCAAATTGTGGGTATATACTAGTTATTAGCATACCTAGCTCACATAGATCATTACCATAGGAGAGTGAATGTTACATATTCTAAGGATGACAACTATATTCACCATAGAGAATGGGATATCCAGGCAGGTTGAGTAGGTCCAATTACTCAGCAACTAGGAGATGTCATAGATGAGGTTTCTATTTTATTTTTGGATGATGGAGGTGTAAATCATGATGTCTTACCACCGGAAGTGGATAGATTTCAATATGTTTTTCCTAAATACTTCTCTGGGATTCCTCTTGAGAGAGATGTGGAATTTAATATTGAGCTCATGATGGGGGATGATTTGGTCTCTATTCCACCATATAGAATGGCATCGATAGAGTATCAAGAGCTCAAGACTTAGTTGAAAAATTTGTAGGATAAGGGATTTATCTATCTGAGTATGTCACCTTGGGGTTCACCTATTTTGTTTTCAAAGAAGGATGATAGGACATTGCGCTTATGTGTTGACTACCGGAAGTTGAAGTCGATGACAGTGAAGAACCAGTATCCTCTTCCATATATCGATGATTTGTTTGACCAATTAAGATGATATTGTGTATTCTCAAAGATTTACTTGAGATTAGGGTATCATTAGTTGAGAGTTCAAACTTATGATATTCTGGGGACTTCTTTCAGAGGAATATATGTCATATATAAGTTCATTTTAATTATGTTTAGGTTGATGAATCACTAGCAGTTTTGTTTGGACTTGATGAATAGAATCTTCCATTTGTACCTAGATTAGTTGGGGGTAGTGTTTGTGGATGAAATATTGGTGTACTCCATGACTCATGTCAATCATTCCCAACACCTTAACATTATCCTGAGTACACTGAGAGAGCACCATATATATGCTAATCTATCTAAGTATCAGTTTCAGATTGATTAGGTACACTTATTAGGTCACATCATCTCAGAGGAAGGTATTTTAGTGGACCCAGAGAAATTTTAAGTAGTTTTATATTGGTAGCATCTGAAGAACGTGTTATATATTTGTAGATTTCTGAGTTTAGCTATATATTATCATAGATTCATCAAGTAATTTTCTCATTTAGTAGTTCCAATTTTAGGCTTGACCATGAAGGGGATAAATTTTTAATGGTCAGAATATTTTGAGAATGATTTCCATGATTTGAAGAAGCATTTGAAATCAGAACCAATTTTGATCCTACCCAATCCAGGTGAGGAGTATATGGTGTTTTTTTATGCTTATAGGATAAGTCGTGGAGTATTGTTGATTTAGGTAGATCAAGTTGTGGTGTACGGGTCTTAGAATTTTAGGCCTCATGAATGGAACTATCCTATGCATTACCTCGAGTTAGTTTTAGTGGTTTTTGATTTGAAGTATTGGCAACATTATCTGTTGTTTGAGAATTTTTCCATGTATATGGATCAAAAGATCTTTAAGTATATATTTTTGCAGTGAGACTTGAATCTTCAATAGTGGATATGGGTCGAGTATATTCAGTTATTCTATTTTGAACTAGTATATACACTGGAAAAGGGAAATAGTGTTGTTGATTCTTTGAGTAGGAAAGCTTAGAGTCAAGCATTTCAGGAGTCTAGTGCTAAGTGAAATATGATGAGTTTGTTGGATGAGATACATGTTGTGGTTCAGGAGAGTCAGGAGCAGATGACTCTCTTATCAATTTCAGTGGATTCTACACTTTTGAGCTGGATATAAGAATTATGAGGATCTGGAGTGCTTGACCTTGAAGAAAAACCTTGAAGGTGGGGAGTCACCTTTTGATTGGAGAATAGATGAGTATGAGATCTTCTATGTCAAGAATTGGGTTGTGGTGCCTATGAGCATGTGAGAGGAGTTGATGTGGGAATTTCATGCCTCTAAGTGGGTTTTGCATCTAGGTGTGAGCAAAATATATCATAACCTACATCAATAGTTTTGGTGATCAAGCATGAAAAAGGAGAAACTGGGGTTCATGAAACAATTCTACACCTGTCATAAGGTGAAGGAAGAGCATCAACGGCCTGGAGGTTTGCTACACCAATTTCCCATTCTAGAGTAAAAGTGGGATGACGTGACCATGGAATTTGTGGTGGGTATCTTGAGGATTCCTTGGAAGAATGATGTTATTTGGGTTGTTGTGGACCAAATGAAAAAAGTAGTACATTTATTGACTATACGGGAGACTTTATCAGTAGACCATCATTATCATCATATTTTTTATTTATTTAGGAAAAAGGATACATGATACATGAGACATGAGACATACATCAGGCCGACCTAAGGCGGTCTAAAGTAATGAAGTCCCAGGGAATCCCATCGGACTATGTTATTCCCCTCTATACCTAAAGTGTTAATGCTTTTAAAACAGAAATTACTGAGGGATTAGACCTCCATGGAAGTAAGAAAATTTGTTGCCTTGTTTCCCTTGTACTAGGTATGAGACACTTGAATGTTGATATTGAGAAGGCCTATACACTTCATGATGATATAGGATATAGACCAAGAGATCATACCAGTTCTATTCACTAGTGTAGAAAAAGTTTCTTACGGCGGTTATTTTTTATTTTTTACGTCATATTTTGGCTAACGTTATTACAAGAGACGTTATAAACATTGTTTTTTACATTTTTTATTTTACAACGGACATAAAAAAACACAAATACAAAGCGTTTTTCATGTCGGTTGATAAAACCCCGATGTGGAAAACGCTTCGGAGTCGTGGTTTATTACGTCGGTTATTTAATAACCAACATGGTATATACTCTTTCACATCAGTTATTATATAACCGACATCATAACTCACTCCTCTGAAGCATTTATCATGTTGGTTATTTTCATAACCGACGTGATAAACCTGTCTGCCAAGTGGTTTACAACGTCAGTTAAATAATAACCGATGTGAAAACATATCTACTACGTCGGTTATAAAATAACCGACGTAAAAATCTATTCATTTCCATTTATTATGTCGGTTATGAAATAACCGACGTAAAAACCATTTCCCATGCATTTTTTACATCGGTTTCCAAATAATCGATGTTAAAACTAATCCCAATGCATTTTTTACGTCGGTTATAAAGTAACCGATGTAAATAAAATAAAATAAAACTGATCAATCACTGTTATGCCCTGTCAAAAGACCTGAAACAGACCAAAAACGTACCAAAAATAGACCAGCCCCCCCCACCCCACTATACAGCCCCCACCACCGATCAACCACTGCTATACCCAACAAAAAGACCTGAAACAGACCAAAAACATACCAAAAACAGACCAAAACCCGACCAAAAAGAGACCACCCCCCCCCCACCCCACTGGACACCCCCAGACCAAAAACAGACCAAAACCTGACCAGACCCCCCCCCCCCCACCCCCCCACCCCACTGGACAGCCCCCACCACACCCCTGGACACCCCCCCCCCACACACACACACACCCCTGGACTCCCCCCCCCCCCCACCCCCTGGACAGCCCCCCACGCCCCTGGACACCTCCCCCACCCTCCTGGACACCCCCCCACCCCCTGGACAGCACTCCAACACCCTGTACATCCCTCCCACACCCCTAAAACCCCCCCCCCCCACTAGATAGCCCCTACCACACCCCGAACACCCCCCACCCCTGGACTGCCCCCACCCCCTGGATAGCCCCCCACACCCCTGGACAACTCCCCCACCCTTCTGGACACCCCCCCCCCTCACCCCATGGATACCACTCTCACGCCCCTAGAAAGCCCTCCCACACCCCTATCACCCCCCTCCCCACCCCACTGGATAGCCCCCACCACACCCCTGGACACCCCCCCCCCCCCCCCACACCCCTGAACTGCCCCCCCCCACCCCCTGGATAGCCCCTGGACAGCTGGTGTTGGTAAAGGAGGCGCCGCCATTTCTTGGGGGGTTGAACGCCACTGGAAGGTACTCATCACTCTTACATGAGAATATTGATCTCTCAAAATGTTTCACCAATGCTTTCTTCCCCTGTAAAAAACATTCATTCTGTCACTTTGATGCTAGTATAACCAGGGGAAACACCGTCATGTGTGACTAAAATACCTGGATCTTGGTGGTGGCAATCTCCCAGATCTTGCGGGACTGGAAATGATGCTCCCAAGGCTACCCATGAGATGCCTGAAATGACGTTAACAAAAATCGTGGAGGTGGAAATATCACATAAGGGATATTCTTATGTGATATTTCCACCAACTGAAATGGCGCCCTCTTCCCACCTTCGAGCTTTTTGTTAATGTCATTTTAGGCGTCTAATGGGTAGCCTTGGGAGCATCATTTCCAGTCTTGCAAGATCCAAGAGATTGCCATCACCAAGATCTAGGTATTTTAGTCACACATGATAGAGATTTCCCCCTGGTTATACTAGCATCAAAGTGATAGAATGAATGATGTTTATAGGGGAAGAAAGCATTGGTGAAACATTTTGAGAGCTCAAGCTTCGCATGTGAGAGTGATGAGTACCTTCCAGCAGCGTTTATCCCCCTGAGGGATGGCGGCGCCTCCTCTCCCACCCCCTAGACTACCCCCCCCCCCCCCCCATCCCCATGGACACCTTGGACACCCCCCCCCCCACCCCACCCCACTGGAAATCCCTCCCACACCCCTGGAAACCCCCCTCAACCCACAGTACACCCCCACACCCCTGGATAACCCCTGGACAGCCCCCACTCCCCTGGACAACCCTCCTACCCTCCTGGAAATAGTCCCCCCTGGACTGCCCCCCACTCTCATGGAAACCCAGGACATCCCCCCCCCCCCCCACCAACCCCACTGGACAGCCCTCCCACACCCCTGGATACCCCCCACCCCACTGGACACCCCCCCACACCCTTTAACCCCTCCCCCCAGACCAGAATTCATACCATAAAAACCATCATAAGTAGACCAAAACAAGAATTAGAGAAAAATTAAACATTCACATATATAACATTCAAAACATACAATGTCAACTTAAAAAAACTAAATCCAACCTAAACGATTACCAAATACACAATTACAATGACAATATTCAAAATTACATTTTACACTACAAACAACTAAAATTCAATCAAACCTGTAAAATAATTTGACCATTCCACTTGTACGTGTTTGGAGTCTTGAGAACTATAGGTTTGAGGGTCATCAAATAGATACAAATTAAAAGGATAGTTGTTAATGTTTATAATTAGTAAATCAAATGAAATATTATGGCAAAGTTTAAAAGTAAATCTTACCAGGTCAAAGTTCACAATTGTTCCAGTTGTTATTATTTCATACATAAATCTTAACATATAATATACGCATTCGATGACGCCTTGCTGTTCATGATAATTTTGTTTGAATGAGTGTAAATTAAATATATTATTTTTATGTAATAAATCAAAAAGTACAAATTATAAATGGATATTTACCTTTACATTTACATATTTTATCTTCGCACTCTTTTTCTTTGTGTTTTTTCGAAATTAAACCCATCCCCTATTAGAAAATAATACGAATGGGATAAATTTAAAATTCATTATAATATATAAAACTATTGAGAAATTAAAACTTACTTTTCCAACATTTTCTTAAAAATTTCCCACACATCGGCATGGATAGAGCATATCCAATAAAGTGTTTTCTCCCTTGGGAAAAAACACCTAGAATCCAATGATCACTGATAAAATAAAATTTAAGGTTAGTGGTTTTTTATGTTAAAAGATAATGAACTCTTTGAGAGAGACGTGTTTCATACCTCTCACAAAAAGGAATCATCCAACATTGTGTGACAATATTCTTTTCAAATCTTTCATCAATATAAAGCATTCTTTGTTCCTCATCCAATGCACGTGCTTTAGGGGAAATCAAATACGGGTCCATGAATCCATATACATCTGTCCAATCATTCTTCTCACAAATTTTATAAAGACACCTAATACAAAACAGACATAAGTATACATTTTTAATAAATATAATGTAGGGAAAAGGTGTTAATACTTACATAGAAAAAAAATTCACCACGTTGATGCCCGACTTATCTCTAATAACAACCTCCATGATATCAGTTTTCACAATCCCCATAGTTATTGCACGTCCACAAACATGAGCTTCCATTGGAAACTCATAATGATCCGCCAACAAATTTGAATATCTTGACAATCTTTCAAGACTACTAGAATATGTATCTGATTTCATAGACATTTGTCTTTGTTGTTGTCTATACAGTATTTCATTACCTTTGAAGTATTCCTGTAAAAATAAATAGAAAAATATATTAGTTTTCAAATGATAAAACAACTTTAATAAAAAAAAATAGAAGATATAACATACATACCTATATGTTAATGAGTCGCAGAAGACTGGATGGACAAATTAAAAAATGGCCAATACTATGTCCAACTATCGTCACCTCATCTGTAGGTAATGGTACTCGAGCTGATCTATCTATAATATCCTATACAGTGACCCTATGATTCTCTACCTCTAATTTTTTATGATGAACTGTATATCTTATACAATATATCATCCCATAAACAACTATATGATATTGAGTATTATCAACATACAACTCACAATAAGTAGGAAGTTTCGGAGGAGGAGTAGGATAAAAAATGGGGTCCGTAGGCTGAGGTGGGGGAGTGGGAGCTACTGGTGGAGGTGGAGGATAAATAATGGGGTCTATAGGGGGAGGTAGCAGAGTGGGATCTGTAGTCTAAAATTGTATTTACATGTCTGAAAACATATATTATACCGACGCTCTAATCTTTTCCTCCATCGTCGCATTACTATTATGAACTTCAGCCTCCAAGGATTCTATTTTTTTATAAACACCCTCAATGTAAGAAGTTGAAGAATGTGGCAACACTTTTCTTACTGATACACCTGATGGATATCCTCATACATGACTAGGATGTTCAGGCTTTCCCAATGTTGCAGATAAAATATCTTGCCTCCCAACAGCTGTAAATACCCCCTGTGAGCTCTACTCCTCAAGAGAATCCTATATTAATTAATTGAACATTTCTGTAATGATTGAAATTATATGAAGAATATAGTTAACTTAAATAAATAAAATAGATATCTTACAATCCTCTCATCTATGATTCTCGAATCTTCCGAAAGATATTTCCCTTTTTTGCCCATATGAGCTCTCTTACATTTTTCATGTCTAGATGGAGGGGATGGAGGGGCCACCTCTCCAGAGCTTAAAGACTCAGCTCTTAGTTTTTGTAATTTTTCTGCCATCATTTGTTCTTCCAATAATGTATACCCTCCCCAAGATAAACTATGAGGGTATACATTTTTAGATTGGATCTCCTAATGAGATTTCCTTGTTTTCTGTAAATTAAGAATAATAAATCATTAAAAAAACATTAATAAGATCATTTATATAAGAAAGATTATAAAATTTTACATTGCCCTTACCAAAAATGAATCTTTTCTTCTACTTTCAACAAACTGTCTCCATGTGTCTTCATCTATTAAAGGATATATATGACATGGATTGTCATGACTCCTATGACCAAAAATGAAATTAGATGAGAGGGTTGATTTGAAATCCCTCCATCTCTAAGAACCCATCGATAAGCATTTATTCCTGACTCCTCTAGTGTCAGGAATATCAAATCTCATCTAATAAAGAAGAGGTTATACATATTATATATACTATAAAAATTTAAATAATAGGAAAACAATAGCAAAAGATCTTACCAAAATCGTCTCCCATAACTGAGAGATTATCGATTTGTCCACACTTCTCCAGTCATCATACAAAATGCTTACTTTTCTCTTACCCTGAGTTGATACAAAACTCTTAAAATATTTTGCATTTGGACCTCTAGGAATATCATCTCCATCAAGATCAACGAGTATCCTCTGATCCTACGTATGGGAAAGTGATAATTTTGGTAAATGTGTGCACCCACATTTACCAACTCTTTAACTCTTTTTCGTAATGGGAGCACATGAGGAAGATTGGGGAACATCAAGAGGAGCATGTGAATGTTATTCCCCAGAGGTATGACCAATATGCATATCTCCAGAATCATGTGGTTGATCAACTGATTGATCTATCATTATCCTTCAAATCAAAAAAACAAACATTAGTTCACAAATATACAAATTCAAATATTACAATACTAATGTAAACATAAAATAGAAAATTGTACTAAGTTACGTAATAGTAAACATGGTTAATATGGTAAGCATGTTAAACAATGGTAAATATGGTAAAGATAGTAAAGATGGTAAACATGGTAAACATGGTAAATTAATTTTCATTGAACAAAAATAATAGATATATAATTTATGTAATGGTAAACATGACAAAGTAAACTAAACAAAATTAAAACAAACAAAAACTTATACTTATTTGTTTTAATACATGTTTTAATAAAGAAAAAAATTAAAATATCTAACATTTTATGAAAATAATAAATGTAAACAAGAAATATAAAAATGTTTCCTGTAATTTTAGGAATGTACAAATGGATTGTTTTCCAAAATTGCTTCATCAAGATCGTTCCTTATGGCACAAACCATGTCTTCAACATGTTCATCATTATGTTCTGTTAATCTTTCTATGGAAGTAGGGATATCACATAAATCATAATCTTCATCAAGTTCATCCTCACCATTATATTGTTTTTTCCCTTGTAAAACAACAACCCACTGTATATCTGATCGATATACTACATAGAAAATTTGTTTTGCATGTGTTTCCATTATAAAAGAATCAACTGTGTCTTCCAATCTATTCAGAATAACAACTGTCATTCCAAATTCATCATGTCTGATACTTTTGTTACCGATAAACCATTTATAGTTAAAAACATGAACATTAATTTTAAAGTAATAAACCTCCCATATTTCTTCAATCACTCCATAATATGCACTTGATGCAAAAATTGGGTTTTTGTCTTTATCACTTGAAAAATGTATTGCTTCTGCAAACACTAATACACCACTATTATAAACTATACTTATTTTGTCCTGAGATTTTGTATGAAATATATATCCATTAATGTCATAACCGGACTATGTTATCACATTTAAACATGGACCACCCACTACCCATTTTAATGTCTCTGATGCATCTGATCTACCAAGCAAGGTCTTTTTAAACCATGACAAAAATGTTTTGTTGTGCTCATTCAAAATCCACATTTATTTCTTCTTTGGATGACATTGTTTTAACTCATTAATATGCAATGTGATATACGGTTGAGTATTAGCTATGTTATTCAAGATGTATAATTCCAACTTCTTCATCTGTTCAGCTGACAATGATTTGACTTTCAAGCCACGAATCCCCTTTTCCCTAATTATTAACTCGTTCATGGAGAGATGAAGGCAAACCTATGTGTTGCACCACAGCCAAGTAGATCATACAAAACTCTGCAACCTCCTCAAAAATATACTTTTCAATAATGGAGGCTTCAGGTCGATGTGAATTCTTGGCATACCCATTCAACATTTTCATATACCTTTCAGAATGATACATCCAACGAAGATATACAGGTCCACAAATCTTTATTTCTCAAACCAGATGAATCATTAAATGCACCATTATATCAAAAAAAGTTGGAGGAAAATACATTTCCAATTGACAAAGTATACAAATTGCATCTTTTTCTAAAATTTTCAAAGCATTCACATCAATCACCATATTACAAATTGAATTGAAAAAATAACACAACTTCATTATAGTCTTTCTGACACGGATGGGAAATATTCCACTCAATGCAACTAGTAGAATTTGTTGCATCATGACTTGACAATCATGAGATTTCATACCTATCAACTTTAAGTCCTTCAATGAGAAAAAAAAATTTACATTTGAAGAATAACTTTGAAGAACTTTTATATCATGAAGACACTGACAAAAGCTAATTTTATCCCTCTTGGATAATGTATGACAAGCCAGGGGAAGAAATTTTTGTCTTCCATTAGGAGTGGAAGCTAACTCTAAACGTATTCCCATTGATAGTAAGTATAATCTTGCATTCAACCCATATTTTGTCTTTCCTTTAATATATAACAATTACCCAATCAAAATATCATAGATATTCTTCTCCACGTGCATGACATCAATATTATGTTTAACTTCATGATATCTCCAATATGGTAGCTCAAAAAATATTGACCTTTTCTTCCAAATATATCTATATTACCAGATTTTTATGACTTTCCCAATGTCACGTCAAGGTTTTCCACCCTCTCAAAATACAGATCAGGGGATAAATGTTTTGAAGAAATATCAAATTCTTGTGATCCATTGAATGCCTTTTTTAGTCTTCTATAAGATTGATCCATAGAAAAAAAAAATCGATGACCCATGTACACTGTTTTCCTCCCATGATGCAATTGACTATATGAAGTCTGTTGTTCGCAAATTGGACATGATTTATGCCCTGTAACATTGTATCCAGAAAAATTTCGGTATGCTGGGAAGTCATTTATAGTGAACATAAGCACTGCATGCAGTTGAAAATATTCCATTTTATAAGAATCATACACCCTAATACCATCCTCCCATAAAAGTTTCAAATCATCAATCAATGGTGACAAGAAAACATCAATATCATTGTCGGGTTGCTTTGGACCAGAGATCATTATACTCAACATGACATATTTTCACTTCATAAAAACTTCGGGAGAGAGGTTGTAAATTACCAATAAAATAGGACATGAACTATGTGTGTTACAGAGGGTTCGGTATGGATTCATTCCATCTGTTCACAACCCTAGTCTGAGATTTCTAATTTCATTTCCAAATGTAGGATACTGCTCATCAATTTTCTTCCATTGTAGACAATCAGCTGGATGACGTATTTTTCCATCACATATCTGCTCATCAGCATGCCATCTTAATCTTTTTTCATCATGTGAATTAGCAAATAAATGTTTGAAATGATGAATTATAGGAAGATACCCAAATACCTTGGAAGGGATTTTTGTAATCTCTACATCAGCCTGTAATTTTTCTTTCACCTTATACCGTGATGTCCCACATTTAGGACACTCTAACATAAATTCTTATTCCTTCCTATATATCATACAGTCATTCGGATAGGTATGTATTTTATTGTATCCCAATCCCATTGGGCATAATATTTTCTTGGCCTTATAATGTGAATCTGGAAGATCGTTATCTTTTGGAAGAATGTCTTTCATCAATTGTAGCAGCTCTGTAAAACTTTTGTCACTCTATCCATGTTTCTCCTTCAGGTTAATCAATCTTAACACCACCGACAAAACTGTAAAATATGTACAACTAGGATACAATGGTTTTTCAGCATCACCATATAGACGCACAACTTTCGGTTCTATATAAAATTGTTCTGCTACAATATCATGAATCATTTCTTCAATTCCATCGGAGTTACCGTATTGTGAATCATCATTATTAGTAGATCTTACATTCCATCCAGTTTCACCATGACAAATCCAAGGGCTGAAACTCAGATTAAAACCATGACAAATTATATGATCTTTTATCTCTCTAATTTTCAACTTCTTCATATTCAAACATTTCAGGCATGGATAGAAAAAAATTCCAATGCTTAGAACATTTTTTTTAGAAAATTACATAAAGGTATCAACAGCTTCTTCATATTCATTACTCATTCGATGTGTCGTAATACAACTTTGACTCATTATTAACTATAAAAAATATCAAAATTATACATCTTTTTAAGATATGAAAAATATATTTTTATATGAAAAATATCATAATTTGAATGTAAAACAATTTTGAAATATAAAACAAATATATGCGTGTTTAAAAAAAATATGCGTGAAAATGATTTTAAAAAGAAAATATAGTTAGATATAACAGTTTTAAATTCATCTTTGATCCTTTCTTCTTAAGTTTCACAAAGAATACATCCTGGTGAAACTAAATACCAAATTCATTCTTCCATAAAAAATAAATATGAAGTATAAATATTAAAATATGTATACATTCACTACTGAAAATTACACATATTCTAACGATTTGAAACATCAGGACAACCCACCCCTCTGGACATCCCCCCACCTTCTGGACACCACCCCCATCCCCTTGGACACCACCCCCCACCCCCTGGACACCCCTACCCCCTTGGAAAACACCCCTACCCCCCTTGGACACCACCACCCACCCCCTTAGACACCACCCCCACCCCCTTGGACACCACCACCCCCTTGGACACCCCCGGGACACCACCACCCCCTTGGACACCCCCCCCCCCACCCCTCTGGATAGCCCCCACCCCCTGAACATCCCTCCACCCCTCTAGACAGCCCCCATCCCCCCCCCACCCCCTTGGACACCCCCCACCCCTCCTGGACACCACCCCCACCCCTACCTCCTTTGACACCCCCCTCGACACCCCCAACCCTCTGGACAGCCCCCCCCCCCCCTAGAAAGCCCCCCAAACCCTCTAGATAGGCCCCCACCCCTTGGACACCCCCCCCCCACACCACACACCCTTGGAAAACCCCTCCACCCTTTTCAACACCCCCCACCCCCTTGGACCCCCCCCCCCACACACACACACACCCCTAGACTGCACCCCCCCCCCCACCTCCATGGACACCCTGGACACCCCCCAACCCTCTAAACAGCCCCTCGAACCCTCTAGACAGCCCCCACCCCTCTAGACAGCCCCCCACCCCATGGATATCCCCTCAACCCTCTAGACAGCCCCCCACCCCCTGGACACCCCCTACCCCCTTGGACAGCCCACTCACCTCCCTGGACACCCCCCCCCCACCCCCCTGGACACCCTTATCCCCTTGGACAGCCCCCTCACCCCCCCCCCCCCCGGACACCCCCCCACCCCCCTTGGACAGCCCTAACACCCTTGGATAGCCCACGCAACCCCCACCCCCCACCCCCCCCGGACACCACCCCCCACCCCCTTTGGCATCCCCCGCACCCCTTGGACACCCCAACACGCTTAGACAGACCCCGCACCCCCCCCCACCCCCTTGGACACCCCCTATACACCAATACCCCCTTGGACAGCCCCCTCACCCCTCTGAACACCCCCCCCCCACACACACACACACACCCTGGATAGCCCCCACCCCTCTAGACATCCCCCCCCCACACACGCACACACCATTGGACACCCCCAACCCCTTCTATACACCACCCACCACACCCTGCCCCCTTGGACACCCCCTGGACAGCCCCCCCCCAACCCTCTGGACAGCCCCCCCCCCCCAGACAGCCCCCCAAACCCTCTGGATAGTCCCCCCACCCCCTTGTACACCCCCCCCCCCCCACCCCCACCCCTTGGACACCCCCCCCCCCCACCTCCTTCGACACCTCCCCACCCCCTTGACCCCCCCCCCCCCACACACACACACACACCCCTGGATCCCCCCCCCCCTCGAACCCTCTGGACAACTCCCCACCCCTCTGGACAGCCCCCTACCCCTCTAGAAAGCCCCCCCCACCCACCCCCATGGACACCCCCTACCCCCTTGGACAGCCCACTCACCTCCCTGGACACCACCCCCCCCCCACCCCCTGGACATCCCTATCCCCTTGGATATCCCTTGCACCCCCCCCCCCCCCCCAGACACACCCTTGGACACCCCCAACCCCCTTAGACAGCCCCTACACCCCCTGAACACCACCCCTCACCCCCTTTGACACCCCTTGGACACCCCCACTCCACTGGACAGCCCACCCAACACCCCTGGACACCCCCCCCCCACCCCCTTGAAAAACCCCTGTACGTGCACACACACATGATTGAACACACAAAAATCATAAACTTGCATGATATCACTTCTATATGTTTATTTTACCAAAAAAGAATTTAGCATGGTATAAATGAACACTATAAAACTTACCATGAAAGCAAGAACAAAGAAAAATAACATCTCAAAAATTTAGTTTAGGGCATTGCGGAAAATAAAAACTGAAAACGAGTCGTGTGAGGCTTACTTGAGTGTTTTGAATAGACCTGATAGATTTGATGATAATAAATATAAATAATGATGTTGGAAAAATGAGGTTGTAGGGCACGACTTTGAAGAATCATTTCTAGGTTTTCCGTGCGAGAGAGACGAGTCGCAGGTCGCCCGATCAAAAAAGCAGAATGACTAAATACAAGGTGCGATAAATAATTTAAAATATTTATCGCGTTGATTATTTATTAACCGACGTGATAAACTATTTTTTTTAATTTTTATAACGTCGGTTATTTAATAACCGATGTAGAAAACAATGTATCACATCATTTATAAAATAATCGACGTGATAATTGTCGCTTTATCACGTTGGTTATTTTGATAACTGACATGATAAATTTCTAAGATTAGCTTTATCACATCAGTTTTTTATAACAAACGTGATAAAGCGCCGATCTTTCTTTTATCACGTCGGTTTTTTTATAACCGATGTGATAAAGTGGGGCAGATTCAATTTTCACGTCAGTTATACAATAACTGACGTAAAAAAGCTAATATCAGTATATTTTACATCAGTTATAAAATAACCAACGTAAAAAATGGATCTTTATTGATATATCATGTCGGTTATAAAATAATCGACGTGATATATCGATTATTAAAGCTTTGCATGTCAGTTATATATAACCGACGTGAAAAATGCCGACGTGTTAAATGTTTTTTCCACTAGTAATTCAAGGAAATATAAAGGATGTGAGAATCTATTTCAAATTCTATTATAGAAATGTTCTTCTAGTTGTATAGGTGTAAACTAGTGAGAATCTCTTTTCCTTACACTTGGAGAGAACACCCACTGCCAAAGAGGGATGTAAATTCCATGATAATTGAGCCACAAAAGTGAAGGACCCCCCCCACCTTTCATGTCACCTGAAATACAAGAGTCATAGATATTGAGTTTGAGTCCCATGAGGGGGAAAACCAATAAACCCACTATCCCATGGAGCCACTGCATGGGGGTTGAGCCAAGGAGTTTCTCACATGAAGCACCCTAAGAGAAGGGGCATCACGCCAGTCGCTAAAAAGGAAGACCACATCAATAAGCATATTCCTAATTCTGATAACAAGGGCCTTATCTATAGAACGTGTGTCCTCATGCCTCGATTTATTCCATGCTTCCCATATAGACCATCACCCAACACTAAGGATAAAATCACAAGTTTTCCTTTCTTTCCCCATCTTACTCGCTGAATCAAAACAATATTCCATGAAGGGGAGATCTGAATGGTTCTAAGAGGATAAGTTCATGAAATCATCAAAGAAGTTCTAGATAGCACATGCCCACTCTCCTTAGAAGAAGAGGTGGCTGATAGAATCCTCCATGTGGCGTTTATAGTAGTAGCACCGAGAGGTGAGGGGAATACCACAGCACTGGATATTATCATCGGTCGACACAGCCTTGTTCCTGACTCTCCAGAATATTAAATTGTACTTAAAGGGGATATTATGTCACCATAGGATATAATTCCATCGATCAAAGGTCCTGGTAGAAGCAGAAACCCTTCAGAGGTTGCTGTAGGAGAAAGATCATGTGGATGAGGGGGTAAAAATACACCTATCTGGTTTAGAGTTCATATCGATGATTTTGAATGTAGCTTGTTGATTTGGATCCATGACAACCTTGATAAAAGGTGAGTTGTTTCTCACCTCCTTAAAAGAAATACTATGGATAGGACAGTTGGGAAAACCTATGATTGATCCAGCCCAATTTTTGTGCTATAAGGAAATCTAACCTTTTCTAATAATCTACAAGAGAAAGGAAGCAGATTTGAGACCAAGGGAGAAATTAAGGACCAAATTGGGGAGCCATGATGGTGCCCATCTGGTGCGTCACTACATCATAGGGATATAGACCTTCCCCACAGGGTGTTCCCTTCATTAACTTCCCACACCAGATTCGCGTTCATGATGTTCAATGTATCTAGGAGTCTACACACATTAATACCTTCTTCTCAAATTGGATTTTCTATTTTAGACCAAGATTCCTAGTGTCGTTTACCTTCATAAAGAGTATCCAAAATAAATCCTATGAGCACATTGAGGATATGTTGTGGGAATGTGTCATAGACTTTGATGAGTCTTAGGAGAAGTATCTGAAACTATTAGAGTTCTCCAATTACAATAGTTATTAGGAGACTATTCTTATGTCACTATATGAGGCACTTTGTGGTAGGCCATGCAGATTACCGCTATGCTGGATGGAGCCAGGTGAGTTAGAGTTTCTGGGATTAAGTCTCATGCAGGAGACATCAGAGTAGGTTTATCTTATTCAAAAGCATATGGCTATGGATCATAGTAGACAAAATTCATATGATGACAGAAGTTGATGACCCTCAGAGCTTTTAGAGGGTGATCATGTATTCCTTCAGGTGTTACCAAGGTTGGTTCACTACAGGATACATAGACAAGGAAAGTTGGTGCCTAGGTTTGTTGGACCGTTTGTGGTTGTGGAAAGAATTAGGCCGGTGGAATCCCGATTGGCTCTTCCATAGATATATAGTGCTATGAATGATGTTTTACATGTGTCACAACTATATCGTTATCACCATGACCCTTCCCATATGATCGGTGTGGATGATATTGATCTTGAGATAGATGCTTCCTTTGAGGGTCATCTAATACATGTGTTGGATAATGGTGAGAAAGAGTTGTAGGGAAAGAATGTGATGATATTTTGTGTATTGTGGAAACATGGATGCGTTCTGGAGTAAAATTGGGAGAGAAAATGGATATGTGGGCTCAATGTATTGATATTTCTTACTCAAAATCTTAGAGATTCTTGGGAGTGAAACTCAAGGATGATCAGTTATAAGGTGGGGAGATTGTAAGATCCCGATCTTTTATGGAGATGTCTCAGGCTCATTTACAAGTACTCTTTTTTCTTGTGTTGGGTACATTTCATTTGGATTTTACTTTGGGGTGAATTCTGGTTAAAACTATTGATTTTTGAAGGAAAGAGGGTATTTCATGGTTGGTTCATGGTTTTCCCTAACTGTGCACCATGACCCAGCAAATTGTGAAACCCTGGACAGAGAGGTTTTGAAAAGCTGGCGCACGGTTTTTTGAACTATGTTCCCTAAAAGGAGAAACCATGTACCCCCCCCCCCCCATAATAGGTACACAGTTAAGGTGCATAGTTAAGGGAAATCATGTGCCTCTTCCCAAAAAACTGTGCACACGGTTTTAATTAATCCTAAAATTAGAAATAAAATCACCAAAACCCTCTAATTAACCCAAAATCAACCCCTACTCAAACCAACATGATTTCTATAATTTTTTGGAAGTTCACATTTGTATTCCTAGGGATGATAACCTTCATTCTTGATGGTTTAAATCCCAGATCAAAGATATGCACCCCTCTCGGTAAGTGAATCCTATCCTGCTTGGTTTCTCATTCCTCTTCCTTTCTTCTCCCATTCTAGAAAGGGTTTGTTCTATCTATTTTGATTTGATCTAGATCTGGTTTTTTGGATCTAGATCTAGGATTGTGAATTTAGATCTAAATTTAAGGTATATTGATTTATTTGATCTTGGATTTAGGTTTTAGATCTGAATCTCATTCTACGTCATTACTCCACTGAAATTAGGAATTTTTATTGAGCGATCACTCATCAAAGAATCGAGGTAGGTGTTCTATTAATCAAATACCATCATCACGATTTCAATTATGTGTATATAATTGTATAATTTAAAGGGTTTTTTTAGAAATTGAATTTCCCAATTGAATTAATTAATTTTTTGAAATTAATTAATTAAGGGATTTTGAAATTGGGGATGATTAATTATTGAATTAATTATCATAATATTGAAACTGTTGAATTTGGAAAATAATTAATTGTTGTGTTAATTATTGGAATATTGAGATTTTTTAATAGTAATAATTAATTGATGAATTAATTATGGGAATATTTTTTATTTTGGATTTGATTAATTAATTATTGAATTAATTAATAGAAGTAAAGGGATTAATTAATTGGTGAATTAATTAATGGAATTGTGTAGATTAATTAATTGGTGGAATAATTAATGGAATTGATGTGATAAAATAATTTTTGAATTAGTAATGATATTGATATAGTTAATTAATTGTTTAGTAAATTAATAGAATTGATGTGACCAATTAATTGATGAATTAATTGAATGGATTGTCATGATTAATTAACTGTTGAATTAATTAATGGAGTTTCTATGATTAATTGATTTTTGAATTAATTAATTTAATGTTGTGATACATGTGCTTTATGTGATATATGTGATTGATTGAGAAAATATGGTGCGGGATATGGACTAACACTCCAAATACCCATGGGGTCCTAGCCATGACATTCTAGGACCTAAGGCATGAATACAAATTATATGGAACAAGGACTAATGCTCCAAATACCCTTTATGTGTGGGATGAGGAATGATGCTCCAAATACCCATGATGTGAGGGATAGGGACTGATGCTCCAAATACCCACAATGTGTGCGATAGGGACTGATGCTCCGAATACTCATGGGGTGCTAGACATTATGATCTATGCCCAAAATAGTGGAATTAGACTATGGTTACAAATATCCATATTATTAATTGAAATGAAATGGATAATGAAATCCCATTTGTTAAATAATTTGTGAATTGAAAAAAGTGAAATGGTTTAGACTCCATCATAGACCAAAGAAAGTATTGAGATTCGGGTGCCCTTGAGAACATAAGGGTTTATGCGGTTAAATAAAGGATAATTGAATAAATGTAAATTGTTTACTTTATTTATTGTATTTTATTCTTTATACAACTATATGAATTATTATTAATTGGATTTATTTTAAACATCGTTGGTGGTAGCCTACTGAGTTGTACTCACACCATACTCAGGCTTCCTGATCAGTACCTGAATAGCCCTTATGTTTTCAACATAGGATAAGGTCAAAGGCCCAATGTTAGATGGATGATTTGGGATGGATCATGGATAAGGGAACCAGAGATGGTTTGGGACCCTCTTGGGAGTTGTTAGTGTCATTAATTTTGGGTCTAAATTTTGACACTTGGCACGTACTTTAGCATGGAATATCAACAGTTTAGTTTTGATATTGTATCACCAATTTTGTTCATCTTGTGATCTTGGTATTGTTCTTTTTATGGTTATGATTATATCTCTAGGTTGTTATTGATTCTTATTTTCTACTAGTGTGTTACTCTGATAAAAGAGGGTATAGTCTTCCTATGATCGATATTAGACCATTGCTACTAGTCATCTTCATCTAGCATATAGGGAGGAATTCTTGAGGTCATGTGACTGACCATCTTAGGACACCGGCATGTGGAAACTGAGTCGGGGCGTTACACTTCAAAATTAATTTTCTCCAAAATTGATTTTTATTTAATTTTATGTGTAAAAATTTTAATTACTTTTTTTCACTTTTAGAAATTTTATTTTATAAATTTAAAATAATTTGTTAAATCAATATATAAAAATTAAATTAGGGTGACATTTTTGGATTTTTCTAAAATAATTGATTTTTTAGTGAATTGTGAAAAATATAATTCTTTCAAATACTCTCGTTTATTTTAATTAAATAATATAATTTAAAAGTCCCATTATATTTTTTAATTTAGCCTTAATGTGACATATGATACATTTTATTTTTAATTATCTGATTAATACCATTTAAATTATCAATATTCATGATTTTGATATAAGTTAATCTTTATGCTTAAAAACATGTTTTTCTGAAAATTATTTGTCATTACGTTTTACACATTTATATTAAAAATAATTTCTACCAATTTAGAAAATTTATTGTAAAAAATTAAATTAATTTTTTAAATAAAATTTTCAATATTATCTTAGAGTGAATTTTTGAAAAAAAAAATGAAAATATTTATTTTTCGACGAATAATGAAAAATACAAATTATTATTGAAAAGTGACGTTTCATTTAAAACATTTAAAAAGTTAAATTTTGTTTTGAAATGATTTTTAAAGTATAATTAGTTAAATTATATTATGATTAATCCAATTTAGTTCATTGGAATCAATTTTATGTTGAATTTTGATATAATAACTTTTTATATGTAAGGAAACTTTTGGGGGGGAAACAGCTTTTTGTTGCGTTTTACAGGTTTAATTTTAAATTAAATTATACCAATTATATCAATTGATTTTATTAAAATGGATTCCATAATTTGAATCAGAATAATTAATATTTTATAATAAGGTAAAATTAATTTTTGATTATAATGAATGGTAAAAAGGGTAAAAATTCCTTATTATGGTTAAGGTTAAAACAGGTTTATTAGGGGTTAAACCAAGATATAAGGATAAATTTACCAATTAAAATTGACTAAATAATATTTTATTCCCACATTTAGACCTTATAATATCCTACCTTAAAATATTAGGTCTTTCAGAAGCATTTGGACTAGGTATGATTTTATTATATTTTAATATTTTTAGAAATTCTAAACGTGTCATATCCCCAACTTATAAAAGGAGAGCCCTAATTTATCTTTTTTACACCACTTTGATCCATATAGATCAACTAAAACCTAAAAATTATATTCTGAAATTATATATACATAAATTAGAGGTTACATTCTTCTTAAAATACCATTCTAATGGTCCTTAAGAAAGGATCTAAAGGAGTCTTATTGAAGAAGAGGTAATCATCTTACTTGACCACTTTCAATTTATTTATTTTGCTAAATCCTCTAAATAGATGGTATTAATAATAAAATAATAAATTCATTATCATAAATATACTGAAATTTTATTATTATTATATAATTATAACAACCTAGAATTTTATCTATGGAATTTCCCTTCTTATAATTATGGCATGTGGTATAAAGCACAAACATCACATTGATAAACCCAAAAAACATTATTCTCATAAATGAATAATGATAAATTAGTCATAAAATAAACTAATAATAATTTCAAATATTATAGTGGTAAAAAAAATATAAAATAATGGGATAATAATGGGATAGTTTGGATCTGATCGATCCACCAGAATGACTGCACTCAAGAACAAAGTAGTAGAAATAAAACATAATGTTAATAATAAAAAATCATTTTGAAGATGAAAGTATAAATAAACCTGAGGTAATATATAAGTGAATAGAGAATTAATTGGATAATAGGTATTTATAGGAATTAGTGAACCAACATTACAGTTATAAATATGACCTTTGGAATAGTAATTTGACTGATGAAATAGTAATCTGATTATTGGAATAGTAAAATGACCATTATAAATAGTAATCTGGCCGATATAATAGTAAAATCACCTATGGAAATGTAAAATAATATTGATGAATCATATAAAATGAAAATATGATATGTTTATATCATGGTACAAGTAAATAAATATTTTAAAAATGATAAATTATGTTTTTTTATTTTTGTAAAATAAAAATATTTTATTTTCAATTTTATAATGAATATACTGGTTTAAAAGAAAATTTAATTTCATAAAATGTATTCTTAAATTATTAATAAGTTGTATTATAATTATAATATGATTTTATGAGACCATTTCAAAGGGTCATAAAATCAATTATAATATTAAAATTGGTATTTTTCAAATAAATTATGATTTTATTTAAAAATTAAATTTATCATATTTAGAAAATTATTTTTGTAAAATTAATTACATTTTTTAAATATACACATCAAAAAATGTTTAGAGTTAATTTTTGGTATTTTTCTAAAATAGTTGAATTTTTGTGAATAGTGAAATACGGTAATTTACGGTATTTAACATTATAAGCCAAATACATAAATTTTTGAGTCATGCATGATGTAATAACCAATTAGTTATAAATAACATGCACTAGTTAAATTATATTGTCATAAGAATCAATACTATTAATATTATTGAGCCAAAATAGTAAACAAATGAATATAATAATCAAAAACACTCATCTCCTCCACTTATAAATGCCACCCCTCACGACCCAATATCCTCACACCTTATAAGATTTAGATCTTGCCGGTGTTCTACCCTATTCCATTCCCAAGCCTCTTCTCCATGTCCTAGTGTTTCTGGTCTCACCAAAAGACAAAATTCAAGTGCCTTAAGGAGGTTCTCAAGGAGATGACATTCAAGAGCTAAAATCCTCTATCTTTCTCTTTTAAATTCTTTATTTCTTCTACCTTATCCACACCTAACCTATTAAAAGTGAAATTATAAATATATTATCATATATATACTATAGTTTTATTGATTTAATGTATTATTCATCATCAAATCCCCTTCTCTCCTCCTTTTATTGTAAAAAACATCATTAATAATATGTCAGTTCACTACCTTCATGGATGATGAGTTTTTGTTTTTCATTACCACCTTCAAGGAAATTAATAAAACCATTATTATGGATAAATAATATTTTAATACTTATATTATAACTTATTTCATGTTCTGTAACCAATATATATAGAAATAATATTAAATAAAATGATTCTAGTTTGCAATGGTCGTAAAACCGCCAAAATAAACTAAACATTTATCATTAACATTTTATCAAATGAATTATCCTCATTTTAGGAAATAAAATTATATATGGGACCATTTAAACTTCTAAAAGTGAATTGATACCATATAATTTCAATTCTATAGTACTATTTCCATTTTATAAGAACATCCATAAATATACAAAAGTTAACCAACCATGAAACCGCGAAATGAACGCTCCCAGAATGATGAAATTAAACTTTATAACTCATAAAAATGGCCATAAATGAACTTAATAAAATTATAATAAATCAAATATAAATGAATAATTTTATTAAATAATGAATCTAATCTGATTATCTTGGACATTAATTGCATGTGTAGAATATATTACGACATAAGGTAAAGAATCTCTTCAAACCTCCATGATTCATTTGGGTAACACTTTATCTCTATTTGGCTCAAGTTATCTCTTAATTATTCTTATATAATTCTTATATATATTTTAAATATGTTTCAAACATATATATATCAATTCATCTTTATTTTATGGTGAAATACATATTTTAAAAGGTTCATTCTCAATTCCTCTCAATAAGAAATCTCGATTAAAGGGAACTTCTATGTTTCTTACCCATTTTCAAGTACACTCCATGAAAAAATTTAAGCCAAAAATTAGTTTCCAAAATCACTCAGTTTATCATGAAAACCCATTTTATATCATTTTTGTTTTATGGAAATAATTATGTCTTTATCTTTTTAAATACACTTTATTCTTTTTCCCTAAAAGTGTGATTAAGTGGAAACTTTCTAAAATTACCAAACAACCCTTTTTCATGTTTTCAATTAAGTTAGAAAACATTATTTATGATCTATTATTATTGTTCCTTTATTAATTTCAAATAATGATTTAAATCCCTTCTTTCATGGATACCATTATGATACACCCTTTGGTTATGTCATATGTCAGGATTACAAAACCCATTTCTTTCCATGGGTAACCCTTATACTTATTCCTTATGTTTGATTTTATTATATGGAACACATTTTCATGTTTATGTTATAATGGGTGTTCCCATATAGCACTCCAATTAATTGGGTAATGTTTTGTATCATGGGATGTTATATATGGGATTAGGGAGTAAACATAATCCATTATAGGACTTTGTCCACCATGTGATATTGTCTTGGTAGTTATCCTTGACTCATGTTTATGTGATGATATATGTTGTTACCACATTCCTATGTTTCCATGATCATATGATTCCATATTCTATATTTTATGACTTCATATGTTTATTCATGATCCATGTATTTTATGTCATCATATTATTCCTTCTAACTCATGTTCTATGATTCATTCCCATGTTTATTCCCTTACTGGACTTTTTAGCTCATCCATTTTGTCTATGTCTTACTCAGGTTATCCTATATAGTTATAGGAGCTCAAAGGAAGTTAGGATCTCAATATGGAGATTAATAAAAAAGTCTTTTTATTCTAATTTCATGTTTTCTAATTATGTACCTAGTCTTACAAAGACACTATAATTTTCAATCCTTGGTTTGTAATTGATGGATGATTATGCTTAAAACCATGTAATAATATATACAAAAATACTAGGTTCACTATAGTTGGTATCATAGCATGGTCTAGTAATTTTTTGGGATTGGTACTTCTAAACCATATTAAGAATTATAGGGATAATTCTATCACCATGGATAACCTAGATTGAAAACTAGGTAATCATAAGTTAGGATATACTTTTCATTTATGACTTTATACTTATATGGTCATAGTTTCATTTTTATATGATTAATAGCTAAGTATTCAATCCCTCCCATAATTTTATTTTTATTTTTTCTAGTTAATGGTTCGAAATTATAGAACCCGTGCTAAAAACCAATATGATAGGAAATATGATGATTTCCCTAATGAGATTCCAAACCTGATGGGAATGGGTGCTCAAAACTTCATGACAGTGTCGTCTCAACTAGATCAAGTTATGAATAATAACTTGAATTGTGTGGGATGATCTCCTTCTCATAATAAAGAGAAAGTTGCATTTGAATCTTTTATATGAAAAAGGACTCATATCATTAGTGAATCTTTTGATACCCTTGTTGCAAAATAATGGATTTATTTAATTAAGAAGATATTATCTATCCTCTAATGCTCAAAGGAAGAGAAAGTTGTGATGGAAGTCTATCGTTTTGATGGAGAAACTAATTAGTGGTGGAAACCAATCAAAAACATGAATTATGAGGAGGAAATTAACTCCATGGAATGAGAAGGATTCAAGAAAATATTTTTCAATAACTATTTTTCCCAAACTCTTCATCCTAAGATGGAGAGTTCAACATTTTGGCCAGACTAAACACTAAGACGGTAGCCTGACCGGTGGTTCACATGGCCTCAAACACACCTCTTTGTATGCCAAAGGCTTCCAACTAATAGTGAGGGTCTAAAGAGGAGATAACAGAGAGACTATAACCTCATGTCATAGTATTATATTGATGTAAGAGATAAAGAAACAATATAAAATAGCAGAATAAATGATAATTGAAAGAAAAAGTAGAATATGATAATTATAACAACTAAATATAAAAGGATGGCCAACGCCACTATACAAATATGCATACATGTACAAATAATGATACATAAACTAAAACAAAATACATACAATGAGTAAAAGATATAGTTTAGTACATAAATAAAGGAAACAAAGTCCCCATGGGCGATCTCCATGAGAATCCTGATCTCCAACTTAGTCTTATGCTCCTAACACCCAAGGACTAGCAAACAACACAAGCAAGGGTCCATAGTCCTATGTACATAAAGGTCTACTCGTGTACCCTAGTGAAATGGTGGCTCGAGTAGGGTATGATATATAAATCCTAGTAGGTTACAAACCACGATTTATAAAGATAATCCAATCCATAAATATAAATAAAGTAGTATGCAAGTAGTATGAATAAATAAACAATACAAAAAAATAAGTAGTGTTGAATAAATAAACAACTAGCCCGATCAGGTTTCTAAAGGACACCTGATGGATCTACCTGCTTCGACTCATGGCCTAAATGATAAGTATGACCAATAACTATATATAAATATATAGTATAGTTATATATTTCATCCACTTATATGAACCAAGTGTGTGTCGATTCCAATTTTCATATACATGGAATACTAGTTGTTGGCTGGATTAGGCATAACTCAGACATCTATGACTATTATAAACAAGCCTATAAGCTCAAGCAATAGGGTACATTACCTACATACCAATAGTGTGATACATCATGCATAACACTCTAGATAATGAGTTAGTCATCATGTTATCACTCTAAATTGGGAGCATGGTGCCTCTGCCCAACATCCTATATAGTATCAATGGTGTGAGATGTCATGAAATCAAAATCTGATGTAAGGGATCATGATTTTCCTCCATGCTCAATAGATCTCTTACCATCATTCCACAGCCTATATCAAGTCATAATTATATAACAATATTAATAACCAGATCCATGAGGCATTACCACTCATGCTCTACATTTAGAAAGCCCATTTAACATTAGGGAATTATATTTTACTTATAGCATATACAAATAATGCATTGAATGATGTGTCCTTTCCACCCTTTACAATTCATTCAAGGAATGAAAACCATCATGAAGAATACCATTCATTATAATCAATTCATTTTATTTAAAACATTGTATTTAATTAAATAAAGCATGGAAATTTATTTAACAATTTGCAAGAGACACTTAGAATGTGTCATTGTCAAATGGGAATCTACCCACTTGGGAAAATCACATTTATGAAGAAATATAAGCCCTTAAGAGGATCTTGTTTCAATAACCAATTAGGTTTCAATGATCTAGGCAATTCACTTAAAAGCTACAATGGTTCCATTTAACATTTATAGGAGGAAGGGAAATTCCATTTATAATAATAGGAGAGGTCATGTACTAAAAATGACTCATAACTGACATTAACATCAATCATAGAGAAAATCCAATGCAACAAACCAAGAATGATTAAAAACATAAATCACCACTTTGTAATTTTGAAGATAGTGTACCTTATCTAATGGGTTTTATTATAAAGACTTGACATTATTCATAAACAATTCATTTATCACAAATATGCATTTCATTCAAGAATCATATCTCAATTCACTAAAATAAGAATTTTAGGAAAACTGCCATATAAGGAAATTTAATTATAAATCTCAACATGGAACTTAAGTGGTTCCATTATTAATTGGGTTGTCACCTACAAGGAAAAACACTATTTATACTCAAAAATGAACACTTAGAAGGTGTTTCTAGCATTTAAACAACTAATTACACGGGGAAAATTGAGTCGGCACACCCAATGGGATGTCTATGATCGATTTTGGAAACCTCTAACTACTCAACAATTCTTAATGGGTGTAGTACAAGTTGTAATGGTCAATTAAATATGAAGGAATCAATTATAAATCAATTTGTGGAAAAGGTCAACATGCGGCGCAATGGATCTATTTATAAAATGATTTAAATTTGAAGAAAAATTCCATACACCACCTACCTTATGCTTAATATGTATCACTCATCTAATATCGTGGTCTGATTCATTCTAGTTTGAAAGAAATTGATGAAATGGAAATTTTTCCTAAAAATAGGGAAAATGAACTCGTACCAAAATATAGCAACAGGTTGGAAGATAAAATTATAAAAGATTAAAGATGAATTAAGATAATATCAATGTGGATCCATTGAGACTGATGGTGTTCAATTTGGACAATGGATGAAAGAGATCTATCCATGCCTAGCTGAGGGAGGAGGAGGAACCCACATCGTATGAGAGGAGGCTCACACAGCTTTCAAGAGAAAAAGAAAATAGGAAATGAGAATTTAATCTCATTAAAGGAAAAATGGTCATTTCACCATAAAAAATAGTTCATATGGTTTGGACACATGCTTTATCCAAATCGTGAGCCAATCATGTGGCAGCCACTGCCTTAGAAACCCACCTCACATAGTTGTCCCACATGGTTATCCTAACTGTGTGCCAACCATGCAGTGAATAGCGCTTGGGTACTACCTAAGTGGAACTAACCTTGTGGGATGGGTGTAGGGATTTGAAAAATCATGTGCAGCCTATGCGCTTCACATATACACCTCTGAAATAGGATGCATGGTTTGATACTGGGGGTCACACAGTTTTAGACAAACTGGGAACCCTATATAGACCACCCAAACCTTGATTTTTGAGGCTCAATGCTCTCAAAACTAAACAAGAACTCCAAGGGACCTATCATACCTTTACCCAAGTCAAAAAAACAAATTTAAGTGTTCCAAATCTCCAAATTATGTTCTGAATCTTGGTTTATAAAACATCTCGTCCAGTAAACTCCAAAATTCAAATTTCTTTAGATTTTCATCTGATTCAAAAACATGGTTCATTACAGAGAGGGATTTCTTCAAAATGAAGAAAAATAAATATGGGAGTATTGGGGCGTACGAGGAAAACTTTACAAGTCTTTCATGATACGCCTCTAACTTTTTCATGAACATGGAAAGTAAGGTGGATCACTTCTTTAGTGGATTAAAGTCGATTCTTTGAAACTTTTCGGTGATTTGAGACTTTGACAGCTATGAGTATTTTTTTTTGTTACCTTAAGGTTGAGGTGGATATTGGATACTCTATTTGTTCTCATGGGAATAGATTTAAAAGGAATAAAATAGAGTTCAATATGGGAGGATCAATAGATAAATCCCATGGAGGAAAAAAACCCAATATCTTATGTGTCAAAAGTGTGGGAAGAAGCATCTCAGAAACTATATAAAGGGAACTGGGAGTTGATTAAAATGTGTAAAAAAGGGGAAAAAAGATAATAATTACTGATGGGATATTAAGAAGTACACTAATTCATAAGAATAAATGAGGTTTCAAATCCACACTCAGCCTGCAGTACAATGTTTCAACTACAAGGAATATGGACATTATGTGAGCCAATGCCCTAAGCCAACAGTTGTTAGAGACAATCAACAAAAAAACCTCCAAGGAATCAAGGAAAGTAATTTGATATCATTATTACTGAGTTGGATCATGAAAATTATGTGATGATAGGTACACTGGTTATTCATTCAATAATATAAAACATACTTTTTTATTCTAGTTCAACTCATTCTTTTGTATTTTTCAAGTTTAGTAGAACTATTCAAACAGCATCTCAAAATATGAAGGTTGAGTTATCTATAAGAACCAAGAATGATGAAATTATTGTATCTAAAGTATATAACTCCTTCTTAGACAATGTGTTTTGTCTATACCTCCCAGAAAATATCATCTTACTTCCTTTTGTGAAGTTTTATGATATTTTGGGCATGGATTGGATATCTTTATATAAACCCAACATCAATTTTTGGGATATGGAGATCACTCTTAACATCTCAAAGAATCCTAAAATTATATACAAGTTTAAGGAGGAGGATAAATATCCTTTAGAATCATCACCTCAAGTTTTGATATTATTGCCTTATGAGAAATCATATATAGATCAAATGATTGATACAAAGGAGAGGATCCTTCTTGAAGACATAACCATTTTAAAAAAATACACCAATGTGTTCCATGGAGAATTGTCTGGTCTTCCTCCTAATTAATAGGTTGAGTTCTCAATTGAACTTATACCTAGATCTCTACCAATATCAAAGTCTCCCTACAGGATATCCACCATTGAGTTGGAAGAACTAAAGAAGCAGTTATAAGAGAATCTGTATAAAGGATTTATATGCCTGAGTGTTTCATCGTGGGGTGAACCAGTCTTCTTCATCAAGAATAAGGATGGATCAATGAACCTCTAATTTGATTATCATGAACTCAAGAAAATAATTATAAAGAACAAGTATCTTCTACCATAGATAGATTACTTGTTCGATCAACTATGTGGGTCCAATTATTTCTCTAAGGTGGACCTTCGGTTGGGATATCATCAGTAAAAGGTGAATAAGGAATATATTATCTATAATTCCTTTCGAATGAGGTATAGATACTATGAATTCCTAGTGATTCATTTTGAATTCAAAAATTCTCATTTAATAGTAATGGATTTTATAAATAGAGTCTTTATATATTACCTTGAAAAAAATTGTAGTCTTTATAGATGATATTCTGATATAGTCTAAGAGTAAGGAGGAGTGCGAGGAGGATTTGAATACTATGATAAATACTTTGAAAAAAGAGAAACTATATTCAAAGTACAGTAAATGTGAGTTCTAGTTGGAGGAAGTATCATTCTTGGAGCATGTTATCACTAGAAAAGAGATATCAATGGACCCTTCTAAGACAAAGGCAATCGAGGAGTAGCTGAGAACAACATCTGTAATGGATATCCATAGTTTCCTTAGTCTAGATGGTTATTACCAATGATTTATGAGGAACTTATCATGATTTTAAAACCCACTAACCAAGATTAATAGTAAGGTATATAAGTTCATATGGGCCAGTTAATATGAAGACTACTTCAAAGAATTGAAAAATATGCTTGTCACTACATTGTTACTTACACTACCCATAAGTGGGAAACTCTTTATGATATACAAAAATGCATAAAAGAAGGTATTGGGCTATATAGTGATGAAAAATGATAAATTGATAGCCTATTCCTCAAGGCAGTTTAAAGTTCTTGATAAAAACTATCACATGTATGATCTGGAGTAAGCGGATGTGGTCTTCTCATTGAAAACCTGGCAGCATTATCTCTATGGGGAGAAGTGTGAGATATATACTAATGATAAGAGATTCAAATATATATTCACATAGAAGGATATTAATATGTGCCAAAAAATATGGGTATATTTCATCAAGGATTATAACTACTCAATCCGCTACCATCTTGATAAAGAAAAAAAAGTGACATACGCTCTAAGTATAAAGGATCTGTAGCCTTATTATTGATAATAATTGAGAAGGATACACTCTTATTAGACTTGAAAAGGATGGAGATGAGAATCTTAAAGGAAGGAACATAATCATTCCTTTATAAAATGACTTCTCAGTCATCCCTTTTAGATAAGAAAAAGGGTTCTCAAAGAAATAATGTAGAATTTAAGAAGAAGGTAGAAGCTATCAAAAATGGGAAATCCTCCAAGTTCAAAAATTGATGAATAAGGAGTTGTAAGATTTGGTTCATGACTATGTGTACCTTAAAATTCTAAGATAAAGAGGGATATTTTGAATAATGAAAATAGCTTGAACTTCTCCATCCACCTAGGGAGAAAAAAATATGTATTAAGATCTCTGAGAGCACTATTGGTGGGACAATATAAAGAAAGAGATCACTGAATATACATCAAATTTCCTAGTATGTCATAAAGTGAATGATTAAAGTAAAATAGTATAAGGGGATGATACAAACATTACCCATACCTACATGAAAATGTAAAAACATCACCGTGGACTTTTTCACTGGACATCTAAAGACATATAGAGAAAATAATGTTATATGGGTTGCTCTAGATTGTCTTACAAAGACTGCTTACTTCATTGCAATTTGAGATGGCTTCTCACTTGATCAACTTGCATGGATACACATCAGAGAAGTGGTAAGGTTTAATGGGGTACCATTATCAATTGTATCTGATCGAGATCTGGCATTCACCTCCATGTTTTGAAAGAGTCTCTAACATGATTTAAACATTGAGCTAAACTTTAGTGTATCTTATCATCCTCAAACTAATGGCCAATATGAGTGGACTATTGAGACACTATAATAAATTTTGAGAGCATGCTAGATGGACTTCAAAGGAGGATGGGACCAATATCTTTCTATGGTTGAATTCTCTTACAAAAATAGTTCTCACTCAAGAATCCAAATGGATCCATATAAATCCCTTTATAGTAATAAATGTAGAACACCAACATGTTAGGATAAATTTAGAAAATTTAAGATATTGGGACATAAAATGGTCAAAGAAATGGTAGAAAATGTAAAAACCATTCAACATAACTATAAGGCCCCATCCTTAAACATTACTTAATATTGAATTAAATGAATAATTCACATTGAGGATCTTTTCAGTTTTAGAGTTTTAGAGAATTATAACATAACTATTACATCTCAAAAGATTTACAAAGTAGACACTTCTACCAAATTTCCATAGAATAAAAAAACTCTTAAAAAGAAACATGTCTAGTTCCATGTTTTATATAGCATGACATTCCCTTGATCCCATCCTTGACCTTATTCCACATTAAGTCCTGTGAAAAACATTTCAAAAAAACTTGGGGTGAGCATAAAAAGCTCAGTAAGGGATACACAATGAATGAAAACTGTTAGTTTTTCAAACATCAAGTAAACCATGTATACTTTATCAAAGTAATACCTTCACCATCATGAAGTAGTAAAAAACTCTTCACTGAATAAAATATCATTACTTACCTTTTTGTAACCAAAGGATTACCATAAAACCCATATAAAGAACACATAACATATATAAAGGTAACTTGGGACATAAACATACTTAAGTGGAATAACCATACGGTCGACTTCCACACATATCACTTAATGGAATAGCCATACGGCCAACTTCCATACATACTTAATGGAATAGCCATACGGCCGACTTCCATACCCAATGCATTGGAGGTTATAACATAACTACCCGTCCTGGTATTCACGGTGCCACCCGTCATATGGTTTATCACGTAACCACCCGACAAATGTCCAAGTACCATTATAAAATCATAAGACATAAAACAAACATAATGGAAAGAAAACATTTACACACTTTGATCACAATATATCACTCAAATATATTGACATAACAAATCCATTATAAAAAACATTTTCAATACCAAAATACAAAAAAGAGTATATGGTATTTATTTCATTTTAAAAACATCATGGCTTGTTGAGGAATCCAAAGACCAAATAATACCCGCGGCGGCGGAAAAGGTCATTGTCACCGCGTACGTTAAAAGAAACATTCCTTTTTGTCGTTTTGTAAAACGCTTCATAGAAAAAGATTCCTTTTGTATAAAAGTAAAAGTCAAAGGGTTTTATACACCGTATAAAAGAAAGTTGTGTATAAAACGAAATATGCATCAATGAAAGGAGATTGAGACGAAGTCCCTTACCTCGGGTCCGACTTGACTCGATCGTTCTTTAACGTCCTGAATAATAAACTTGAGTTAATTTATACTTGATTAAGAACCTTTTTAAAGTTCATTATTCCTTTTATATCACTTATTGCCATGTTATAAACATTATGTAACCATTTAAGTTAATAATGTTTGTTTTGTCGATATTTGGTTCTTAAGTCGAAAGTGGACTTCTTACAATTACATGTTGTTCGTGTGGTCAAAGGTTCTTTATATCCAGAATGAAATTCATGATTTGGATAGCATATATATCATATATATCCAGCATATACATGTATTTATAATAATACATAATCATTTAGAGGTAAGAAATGAAATGCACCATTCATGGAGATGGTAAGCCGTACGTACGCATGAACGCTACTTTCATTTCTTTGTCATATTAATGGAATTAAAACTAAATGAGAGGAATGTATATTTTAATTCCAGAATTATATTCATCATTTAGATGTATAATTAATTATATATATCCATTATATACATGTACTTTTAATAGTACATTACATTTGGGGATAAGAAATGAAATGCACCGTTCATGGAGACGGTAAGTCGTACGTACGCATGAATGCTACTTTCATTTCTATCTCATACTTTAATGGAAAGGAATAATAATGATATATAGGTATATTATAATTCCAGTATAACATCATATATAATAACTTTAAATCCATCCATTATACGTCCCACATATGGCATTAACGAATCACATCACTTTGAGGGGGTGGTAGTCCGCACTTCCTTAAATGAAGATATCGTGTTTACCCATTATGGAAACCATAAAGGTATGCCCAAAATAAAAAATAAAGAAGCTTAAGGAAAACATAAACATATTATATATCATATATAAATATATTTTCATCTTAATGGCCACCTTTTAAGGTGTTAAAAGAATGTTGAACAATCATCGTTTCGGGAGGCAGAAATTCGCCATCCACGGAAACAGTATGTTATTTAACCATTATATGTAGGTGTGTGTAATTGTAGCTCGAATACTTCTTATAAAAACATCATAGTATATTTAGGATACTGTATTTGTTACAAAAGAAAATAATAAAAAGAGTTTATGGGGTTGGAGAAACAAAATAAAACAAAAGGACTCAAAAGAAGACATTACCTTAAAATCGGGTTACTCCCTTTGGTTTGAGCTCAAAGGCTTCCTTGGGAAGACTTCTGACCAAAGTGAGGATTCAAGGAGTAAGAGAGGGAAGTGGAGAGACAAAATGGGCAGAGGTTGGCCGAGCCAAAGGCTTTGGGAGTGTGGGTAAGGAGGTAGAGGTGGGGGCCTTTTATAAGAGGAGAGGAGGGGCACTCTTGTAAAGTTACAAGATGTTACTTTATTTTCAAAAGAGTTTCGGATTTTAAAGGTCCCACATTGATGTATTTAGAGGATAAGGTGATAAGGGTTCTAAATCCACTCATCCAATAGGTTTTGGACATGTGTGGGTCTTAGATATTACATTATCTTTCCATTTTATTTAAATCGTTAAATAATGAGGTCATCGCTTCATCATTATGATGTCATAAATAATTTAATTTATTTAATGTCTAAAAATTATAAAAAAAAATAATATGATGTAGGAAATCTTTTTATCTTTCCAATTATTATTTATAGTAAAAAATATGACTTGTATAACCCCATGTAAAAATTGTTTTAGTAAAACATCTCATGTTTGTGTCATTTTTACTTTAACATTAAATAAAAAGTTATTTATGTCATTTCCCAACCAAAGTGGCCCCATGGGGTCCCCAAGTTTACCCATGGCTTGTCTTGGTCGTTAATGACACATCCAATAAGGGTAGTACATGTGTCAAGGTATTTTCATTTTATTATAATATTATTTTTCCTTAAATTGCACTAATTACCTCTAATCGCGATTAAGAACTTAAAAGTTACTATTCACCAAAAAATATTTTAATCTCATTGAACCACATTTTACTTCTTAATAAAAACCATGTATGTCGGATTTTTGAAATTCAAAACACAGAATTGGTAAAATTTTATTTAAACGAAAAATCATTTTTTATAAGTACCACTTAGTGTTTTCACTATTCATCAAAAATTGAAGTTTTTCAGAAAAATACCAAAACTTCACCCTAAGCTATATTTGATATTCAGAATTAAAAAATGAGGTCCATTTTACAAAATTCACAACATATACGTTGCATTAATTAATTTAATAATTAATTCCCGTTGTCAGAGCAAATAGCATGTTTTTATGAAACAATAAGTATCAAAAGATTGACACTAGTTTAAGTCCGATTTCAAAGTGAAATTAATTCCAACGACTACTATTGGATTAAATGGTAAAAATATATTCTAATTTCACTTTAAAACCAATTCAAAAGATAATCTAATCATATAAATAAATTATATTAAAAGAGGTTTTGAATTAAAATACAACATTTTTCACTATTCATTAAAAATTGAACTTTTTCAGAAAAATACCAAAAAATTACACAAAGTAAATTTTGATGTCCTGATTCTAAAAAAGAGTTATATTTGGTCCAATAGAATGTATAAGAGTGATCAAAACTATATTTAATGACGGTTCGCCATCAAAAGGTGATAAGTGAACCTTTAGTGAAAATTAGGGTATAAAAGCCTAAAATTGAATTCTTTTCGTATTTTAAGCCTTTATCTTTTATTGGATAAATTTAAAACATTTAAAAACATATATAATCATATTTTAGTTATTTCTATCCATTCCTGCCTATACAATGGCTACATGTTAACTACCATTTAAAATAATATTATTATATTACTAGTGTGCAACGTAAGTTTCCAAAGAAACTCATCGTTGCGTATCGAGTACGCTATCGAACATAGAAACCCCTTTAAAGTAACGTTATGAAAATGTATTATTCTTTATTTACCTGGGATGTTACATCCTTCCCCCCTTTTGGGAATTGCGTCCTCGCAATTTTATTCACTTATCAAAATAAGTGGGGGTATTTATCCCTCATAGTATTTTCATATTCCCACGTTGCCTCTTCAACCATATGGTTTTTCCACAAAACCTTTACCTGGTGGATTACCTTATTTCATAACACTTGCTCCCTGTGGTCAAGAATATAGACCAGTTGTTCCTCATAAGAGAGATTCTCTTCCAACTGAACTACCTCTGGGCACAAAACATGAGATGGATCTGGCATATACTTCCTCAACATTGAAACATGAAAAACATTGTGTACCTGAGATAAACTCAGAGGTAAAGCCACTCTGTATGCATCTGATCCAACTCTCTCTAGAATTTCATATGGTCCAATGAACCTTGGACTCAGCTTTCCTTTCTTACCAAATCTCATCACACTTTTCCATGGAGAAATCTTGAGAAAAACATGATCACCTACCTCAAAAGATAGATCCTTCCTCCGGTTATCCTCATAACTCTTCTACCTGATCTGAGCTGTTCTCATGTGTTTCTGAATCAACTAAACTTTTTCTGCCATCTCTTCTACCAATTCTGGTCCCATCATCTTCCTTTCACCCACTTCATCCCAAAATGCTGGAGTTCGACACCGCTTCCCATATAATGCCTCAAATGGTGCCATCTGTATACTAGAATAAAAACTGTTATTATAAGAAAACTCAACCAAAGAAAGATGTTGATCCCAACTTCCCTGATAATCTATCGAACAAGCTCGTAGCATATCTTCCAAGGTCTGAATTGTTCGTTCTGACTGCCCATCTGATTGAGGATGAAAAGCTGTACTAAAATTTAATTCAGTACCCAATGACTTCTGAAGGCCTTTTCAAAAGTTAGAAGTAAACCTGGGATCACGATCGGACACAATGGAGAGAGGAACTCCATGTAACTTGACTATATCTTTAAGATACAAATGGGAAAGTTCATCTAGTGAAAAAGTATCTCTTATAGTAAGGAAATGAGCAGATTTAGTCAAGCGATCAACAATAACCCAGATTACATTATTACCTCAAGATGTCCTTGGTAATCCCACAACAAAGTCTATGGATATGTTTTCTCATTTCCACTCTGGCATTGGTAAAGGCTGAAGCATCCCTTTTGGTAACTGCCGCTCTGCTTTAACCTGCTGACAAGTCACACACTTCACAGTAAAATCAGCAATATCCCTTTTCATTCCATCCCACCAGTAATACTCCCGCAGATCTCTGTACATCTTAGTACTGCCAGGATGAACTGAAAATGGGGAACTATGAGCCTCACATAACAACTCATTCTTCAACGGTTAATCACAAGGCACACATAATCTCTTCCCAAATCTCAAAACTCAATCATTATCAATGTTGAATTCAGGCAACTTACCCTTCTGAACCAGCTCTACCTTTTTCTGCAACTCACTGTCTTTCCTCTGTGCTTGCTTAATTCTGTCTGATAGGGATGATCTCACTGATACCTGAAACAAAATAGAAGAACTTCCTTCACCAACAACTTCTATGCCAAAATTCATCAAATAAAAAACCAAAGGATCTCGTTCCAAACGTAGCATGGATAATAAAGCATTACTTTTTCGACTCAAAGCATCAGCCACTTTATTTGCTTTTCCCGGATGGTAATGAATTGTACAATCATAATCCTTGATTAATTCCAGTCATCTCCTCTGTATCATGTTCAATTATTTCTGAGTGAATATATACTTTAAACTTTTGTGATCAGTATATATTTCACACTTTACTCCATACAAATGATGCCTCCAAATTTTTAAAGCAAAGACAACAGCAGCTAATTCCAAATCATGTGTAGGGTAATTTACCTCATGAGTTTTCAACTGACGTGAAGCATAAGCAATTACCTGATTATTTTGCATAAGGACACAACCAAGTCCCTTCAACGAAGCATCACTGTATATAACAAACTCACCATTCCTGGAAGGAAGTGCCAAAACTGGAGCATTCACCAATCTTCTTTTCAACTCCTGAAAACAATAATCACATTCTTTTGTTCAGATGAACTTAACACCCTTACGAGTTAGCTTAGTCATTGGACTAGAAAACCGTGAAAAATTTATAACCAACCTTAGGTAATAGCCTTCCAAACCAAGGAAACTACGAATCTCAGTTACATTTGTGGGTCTTGGCCATTCTTCAACAATCTTTGTTTTTGCAGGATCAACGGTTATCCCATCTTTAGAAACAATGTGACCAAGGAAAGAAATTTGTTGCAACCAAAACTCACACTTTCTGAATTTCCTATACAATTTCTTTTCTTTTAAGCTTTGAAAAATAACCCTTAAATGTCATTCATGCTCCTCTTTACTTTTATAAAACACCAAAATATCACCAATAAAAAAAACCAACATTTTTCACCTGAGTCAACTGAGCTATCACTGCAACAGACTGTTTAGTTCTGATTCTGACCATCTTAGGATACTAATTTGAAAGGTCATTTCCCTCTGTATTCCATCCCAGTAAAGCTGTTTTGTTTCCTCTATGAAAAACCATTCTTAACACAGAAATATCTTAGGAGAAGCAACATGGTAATCTTTAAATTCTATATCATTTCAGTCATAACATAATTTAACTTATAATTTAACACTTTTATAACTCCTAAAGTGGTCTAAACCGACCTCTGATACCAACTATAAGGCCCCGGCCTTAAACATTACGTAATATTGAATTAAATGAATAATTCACATTGAGTATCTTTTCAGGTTTAGAGTTTTAGAGAATTATAACATAACTATTACATCTCAAAAGATTTACAAAGTAGACACTTCTACCAAATTTCCATAGAATAAAAAAACTCTTAAAAAAACATGTCTAGTTACATGTTTTATATAGCATGACATTCCCTTGATCCCATACTTGACCTTATTCCACATTAAGTCCTGTGAAAAACATTTCAAAGAAACTTGGGGTGAGCATAAAAAGCTCAGTAAGGGATACACAAAGAATGAAAACTGTTAGTTTTTTAAACATCAAGTAAACCATGTATACTTTATCAAAGTAATACCTTCGCCTTCATGAAGTAGTAAAAAACTCTTCACTGAATAAAATATCATTACTTACCTTTTTGTAACCAAAGGATTACCATAAAACCCATATAAAGAACACATAACATATATAAAGGTAACTTGGGACATAAACATACTTAAGTGGAATAACCATACGGTCGACTTCCACACATATCACTTAATGGAATAGCCATACGGCCAACTTCCATACATACTTAATGGAATAGCCATACGGCCGACTTCCATACCTAATGCATTGGAGGTTATAACGTAACCACCCATCCTGGTATTCACGGTGCCACCCGTCATATGGTTTATCACGTAACCACCCGTCAAATGTCCAAGTACCATTATAAAATCATAAGACATAAAACAAACATAATGGAAAGAAAACATTTCCACACTTTGATCACAATATATCACTCAAATATATTGACATAACAAATCCATTATAAAAAACATTTTCAATACCAAAATACAAAAAAGTGTATATGGTATTTATTTCATTTTAAAAACATCACGGCTTATTGAGGAAGCCAAAGACCAAATAATACCCACGGCGACGGAAAAGTTCGTTGTCACCGCGTACGTTAAAAGAAACATTCCTTTTTGTCGTTTTGTAAAACGCTTCGTAGAAAAAGATTCCTTTTGTATAAAAGTAAAAGTCAAAGGGTTTTATACACCGTATAAAATAAAGTTTTGCATAAAATTAAATATGCCTCAATGAAAGGAGATTGAGACGAAGTCCCTTACCTCGGGTCCGACTTGACTCGATCGTTCTTTAACATCCTGAATAATAAATTTGAGTTAATTTCTACTTGATTAAGAACCTTTTTAAAGTTAATTATTCCTTTTATATCACTTATTTCCATGTTATAAACATTATGTGACCATTTAATTTAATAATGTTTGTTTTGTCGATATTTGGTTCTTAAGTCGAAAGTGGACTTCTTACAATTACATGTTGTTCGTGTGGTCAAAGGTTCTTTATATCCAGAATGACATTCCTGATTTGGATAGAATATATATCATATATGTCCAGAATATACATGTATTTATAATATTACATAATCATTTAGAGGTAAGAAATGAAATGCACCGTTCATGGAGACGGTAAGCTGTACGTACGCATGAACGCTACTTTCATTTCTTTGTCATATTAATGGAATTAAAACTAAATGAGAGGTATGTATATTTTAATTCCAGAATTATATTCATAATTTAGATGTATCATTCATTATATATATTCATTATATACATGTACTTTTAATAGTACATTACATTTGGGGATAAGAAATGAAATGCACCGTTCATGGAGACGGTAAGTCGTACGTATGCATGAACGCTACTTTCATTTCTATCTCATACTTTAATGGAAAGGAATAATAATTATATAGAGGTATATTATAATTCCAGTATAACATCATATATAATAACTTTAAATCCATCCTTTATACGTCCCACATATGGCATTAACGAATCACATCACTTTGAGGGGGCGGTAGTCCGCACTTCCTTAAATGAAGATATCGTGTTTACCCATAATGGAAACCATAAAGGTATGCCCAAAATAAAAAATACAGAAGCCTAAGGAAAACATAAACATATTATATATCATATATAAATTTAGTGTCATCTTAATGGCCACCTTTGGAGGTGTTAAAAGAATGTTGAACAATCATCGTTTCGGGAGGCAGAAATTCGCCATCCACGGAAACAGTATGTTATTTAACCATTAGATGTAGGTGTGTGTAAGTGTAGCTCGAATAATTCTTATAACAACATCCTAGTATATTGAGGATACTGTAGTTGTTACAAAAGAAAAGAATAAAAAGAGTTTAGGGGGTTGGAGAAGCAAAATAAAACAAAAGGACTCAAAAGAAGACATTACCTTAAAATCGGGTTACTCCCTTTGGTTTGAGCTCAAAGGCTTCCTTAAGAAGACTTCTTCCCAAAGTGAGGCTTCAAGGAGTAATAGAGGGAAGTGGAGAGACAAAATGGGCATAGTTTGGCCGAGCCAAAGGCTTTGGGAGTGTGGGTAAGGAGGTAGAGGTGGGGGCCTTTTATATGAGGAGAGGAGGGGCACTCTTGTAAAGTTACAAGATGTTACTTTATTTTCAAAATATTTTCGTATTTTAAAGGTCCCACATTGATTTATTTCTAGGATACGGTGATAAGGGTTTTAAATCAACTCATCCAATAGGTTTTGGAAATGTGTGGGTCTTAGATATTACATTATCTTTTCATTTTATTTAAATCGTTAAATAATGAAGTCATCGCTGCATCATTATGATGTCATAAATAATTTAATTTATTTAATGTCTAAAAATTATAAAAAAAATACTATGATGTAAGAAATCTTTTTAGATTTCCAATGACTATTTATAGTAAAAAATATGACTTGTATAACCCCATGTAAAAAATGTTTTAGTAAAACATTTCATGTTTGTGTCATTTTTACTTTAACATTAAATAAAAAGTTATTTATGTCATTTCCCAACCAAAGTGGCTCCATGGGGTCCCCAAGTTGACCCATGGCTTGTCTTGGTATTCCATGACACATCCAATAAGGGTAGGACATGTTTCAAGGTATTTTCATTTTATTATAATATCATTTTTTCCTTAAATTGCACTAATTACCTCTAATCGCGATTAAGAACTTAAAAGTTACTATTCACCAAAAAAAATATTTTAATCTCATTGAACCACATTTTACTTCTTAATAACAACCATGTATGTTGGATTTTTGAAATTCAAAACACAGAAGTGGTAAAATTTCATTTAAACGAAAAATCAGTTTTTATAAGTACCACTTAGTGGTTTCACTATTCATCAAAAATTGAAGATTTTCAGAAAAATACCAAAACTTCACCCTAAGCTATATTTGATATTCCGAATTCAAAAATGAGGTCCATTTTACAAAATTCACAACATATAAGTTGCATTAATTAATTTAATAATCAATTCCCACTGTCAGAGAAAATAGCGTGTTTTTATGAAACAATAAGTATCAAAAGATTGACACTAGTTTAAGTCCGATTTCAAAGTGAAATTAATTCCAACAACCACTATTGGATTAAATGGTAAAAATATATTCTAATTTCACTTTAAAACCAATTCAAAAGATAATCTAATCATATAAATAAATTAGATTAAAAGAGGTTTTGAATTAAAATACAACATTTTTCACTATTCATTAAAATTTGAACTTTTTCGGAAAAATACCAAAAAATTACACAAAGTAAATTTTGATGTCCCGATTCTAAAAAAGAGTTATATTTGGTCCAATAGAATGTATAATAGTGATCAAAACTATATTTAATGACGGTTCTCCATCAAAAGGTGATAAGTGAACCTTTAGTGAAAATTAGGGTATAAAAGCCTAAAATTGAATTCTTTTCATATTTTAAGCCTTTATCTTTTATTGGATAAATGTAAAAACATTTAAAAACTTATATAATCATATTTTAGTTATTTCTATCCATTCCCGCCAATACAACGGCTACATGTTAACTACCATTTAAAATAATATTATTATATTACTAGTGTGCAACGTAAGTTTTCAAAGAAACTCATCATTGCGTATCGAGTACGCTATCGAACATAGAAACCCCTTTAAAGTAACGTTATGAAAATGTATTATTCTTTATTTACCTGGGATGTTACAATAACATTTGGGTAGCCCAAATTTGATATAAGAGTTATGAAAACAATCATCGATGGGACCTAGATTTTGATCTTGGAGACATGTTATTCTTTTCAATGTCTCTATGGAAGAGAGTCATGATATTTGGGAAGAAGGTAAATCTAAGTCCTAGTTACATTGGACCCTTTGATATTATTTATCACATTGGATTTGTGGCCTATCGACTGGCACTTCCACCAACCACATCTCAAGTACATGATTTATTTCACATATCCCTCTTGAAGAAGTACATACTAGATCTCTCACATGTACTAAATTCACAGGTGGTAAGGCTGGAAAATGATCTCTCTTATGAGGAGAAGTTGGTGAAGATCTGGACCATAGACATAAATTTCTACACAATAAGACTATTCACTTGGTCAAAGTACAATAGAGGAACCATAAATGTGAAGAGACAATATGGAAACTCGAGGAAGTGGTGAAGGAGAAGTACCCTCACCTATTTTCACCATAGTATGTAAAATGAATTTTTGAGTGAGAAATTTCATAAGGTGGGAAGAATTTAATTACCTATAATTTTATCTATGGAATTCCCTTTCTTATAATTATGTCATGTAGTATAAATCACAAACATCACATAGATAGACCAATAAAACATTATTCTCATAAATGAATAACGATACATTAGTAAACAAATAAACCAAAAAAATGTGAAATATTATAGTGGGACAATAAATAGAAAATAATATAATAAGAATCTGATGATTTGCATAGCTCGATCCACCAGAATGATTGCAGTCACTAACAAAGCTGTAGAAATAAAATATAATGTTAATAATACACAATTCATTTTGAGGATAAAAGTATAAATAACCTTGAGAGAATGTAAAAGTGAATGGAGAATGAATAGGATTATAATTATTTATATTAAGTATTGAACCCATATTACCATTATAAATATGACCATTTGAATAGTAATCTGACTGTTGGAATAGTAATATGATCGTTGGAATGGAAAATTGACCGTTAGAAATACTAATCTAACTGATAGAATAGTAACCTCACCTATGGAAATGTAAAATAATATTTAGTAATCTTATAAAATTAAAATATTATATATTTATATCATGGTAAAAGTAAATAAATTTTTTAAAAAAGATAAATTATATTTTGGTATTTTTTAAAATGTAAATATTTAATTTGTAATTTTATAATGAATATATTGATTTAAAAGAAATTTTATTTTCATAAAATGGATTCATAAATTAATAATAAGTTTTATTTTAATGATAATAAAAAATTATGTGGTCGTAAATAATTTTTCAAAGGGTCATAAAATTGATTATAATATTAAAATTGGTTTTTTATTAAATGATGATTTTCATTAAAAAATAAATTTATAATATTTAAAAAATTATTTTCATAAAATTAATTCTATTTTTTAAATATACACATCAAAAAATGGTTAGGGTGAATTTTTGAAAATTTTCTAAAATAGTTGAATTTTTAGTGAATAGTGAAATATGCTAATTTACGGTATTTAACTTTATAAGCCAAATACATGAATTTTCAAGTCATTAATGATGTAAGAACCCATTACGTAGAACTCAAATACACTATTTATTTCATATAGTCACAATAATCAATATTATTGATAGTCTTGAACCAAAATAATGAACAAATAAATATAATAATCAAAAACACCCCTCTCCTCCCCTTATAAATACCACCCCAACTCCTCATACCTTATAATATTTGGATCTTGAAAATATTTTTCCCAATTACCTTTCCAATACTATTATCCACATCATAGTGTTTTTGTCTCACCAAAATACCAATTCCATGTTTCTTAAGAAGGTTCTCGAGGAGACGGCATTCGAGAGGTAAAATCCTCCATCTTTCTCTTTTAAATTCTTTTTTTCTTCTACCTTATCATCACCCCTTATCCAAAGTGACATGATAACTATAGTATCATATATATACTATAGTTTTATTGTTTTAATTGAATATACATCATCAAATCTACTTCTCTCCTCCTTTTATTGTAAAAACAAAAACATCGTCCGTAATATATCGGTTCACTGCCTTCATGGATGACGAGTTTTCGTTTTCCATTACTAACTTCAAGTATGGTCATAAAAACATTATTATGGTTAAATAATATTTTAATATGTATATTATAACTTATTTCATATTCTGGAACTAATATATATATACATAATATTAAATAAAATTATATTAGTTCATGGTGGTCGTAAAAACTGCCAAAATAAACTAAATATTTGTCATTAAAGTTTTATCAAATGATCAGCCTCATTTTAGAAAAAAAAAATATATATATAAGACCATTTAAAATTATTTAATTTCATTAATACCATATAATTTCACTTATGGAGTACTATTCTCATTTGATAATAACATCCATAAATATACACAAGTTAACTAACCATGAAATCATGAAACAAATGCTCCGGGAACGATGAAATTAAACTTTATAACTCAACAAAATGGAAATAATTTAACTTAATAAAATTATAATAAATAAAATATTAATGAAAAATATTATGAATTAATTAACTATTAAATTTAATCTTATTATCTTGGACTTTAAGTAAAATTGTAGAACACATTCAGACATATTGTAAGGGATCTCTCTGAACCTCTATAATTCATTTGGGTAACAATTTATCTCTATTTTACTCAAGTTATCTCTTAATTATTATTATATAATTATTATATATATGTGTGTGTGTGTTCAAAAAATATATATCTAGATCAATTCACCATTCTTTTATGGGGAAATACATATTTTAAAAGGTTCCCTTCTCAATTCCTCTCGATAAGAAAACCCGGTTAAATGGAATTTCTCTGTTTCTTAACTATTTTCAAGTACACTCCATAAATTTTTTTAAGACAAAAATATTTTCCAAAATCACTCATTTTATAATGAATACCCATTTTTTTATTTTTGGTTTTATGGAAATATTTTTTCCATTATCTTTTTAAAGACTATTTATTCTTTTTCCCTAAAACTGTGCGTAAGTGGAAACTTTCTAAAATTACTAAAAAACTCTTTTTCATGTTTTCAATTTAGTTATAAATCATTATTCATGATCTATTATTATTTTTCCTTTATAAATTTTCAAAAATTATTTAAATCCCTTATTTCATGGATACTATTATGATACACCCTTTGGTTATTCCTTAAGTCATGTTTTCAAAACTCATTTCTTTCCATGGGTAACTGTTATGCTTATTACTTGTGTTTTATTTCTTTATGTGGAACACATTTGTATGTAAATATTATTTTGGGTGTGACAAGATAGATCTCCAATGAATTAGGTGATGTTTTTTCTCATGAGACATTATGTATGGGATTAGGGATTAAACCTAATCCATTATGAGACTATGTACACCATGTGATATAGACTTGGAAGTAAGCCTTGACTCATATTTATGTCATGATATATGTTTTTTAAACATTCATGTGTTTCCATTATCGTATTATTTCATGTTCTATATGTTATTCCTTCATATGTTTATTCATGATTCATTCCTTTTATGTCATCATGTTATGCCTTGTAACTCATGGTCTATGGTTCATTCCCATGTCTATTTCCTTACTAAGATTTTTAGATCATCCATTTTGTCTATTTATTCCCTAGGATATCCTATATAGTTTTAGAAGATAAAATTTATTTATCTTCCCAATAAGGAGATTAATAAAATGTTTTTTTATTCTATTTTCATGTTTTCTAATTATGTACCTAGTCTTCTAAAGACACTATACTTTTCAATCCTTGGTTTTTAATTAATATATAATTATGCTTAAAAAATGTGATAATATGTTCAAAATACTAGGGTTTATATAGTAACCAAAAATATCAAACTTTTATTCCATCAAATGGGAAGTGAAGGTATCGCTCATGTGTACGTGTAGACTACCACCTCCACATAGCGATACAATTCATTTTCCATCACCAGAATTCATAGATGGTTATTATGATAGGTTTAATGTTTATACATGATATTTATGACATAATTATGATTCTATAATTATAATATCAAATATACCTTCTTTCCTTCCAATCCATTGGAAAACGATAGCGTCGCTTATGCTTATGTGTTGACTACCACCTCTACAAAGCAATGTGATTTGTTTTTTATTTCCTATTTACATGGATGGTAATAATGATAGATTTAATGAATATATAGGATATATATTATTTAATAATTATTATAAAAAACTTAATTATTATTTTACTTCCTTTCATTCTATCTATCTAAAATTGAAAATAGCATTCATGCATACATACGGCCTACCGTCTCCATAAATAGTGTAATTCATTTTTAAATCTCTAGCTTTTATAAATGACTTTAAATATATATATAATGAATATATATGATATTTATATCATGAATAAAAATTTTGAGATTATGTAGCCATGATTAAAGTACAATGATCGGGTTTTGTCTCTCATTGGTGATGCCCTAGCTATGATGGAGAAGGCTTTTTCCTTCCCCCCTCCCACCATTGGGAGGGGGGAGGACCTCATACCACTAGCTATGAATCCTCTCCTCTTCATCCAATTATATAACCCTGATGCTTTCCTCTTGTTCCTATAAATTTCTCTTAGCCTAAATTTTCCCGACCTTCTTGACGGTGCCCCTTAACTTCCATTTTCGATGTTAGAGTTCATGGAAGCTTCAAACCTTATAAATCTGACCCCTGTGGCTCATTTTGGGCATCACAGACCATCTATTGGTGATTTTGATTGCTTTATCTTTGAATTTTTGGGGTTACAAGACTACTCTATTATGGTCCTTATTGATAATCACCATTTGACAATTCGTTTCAACTCAGAGGATGATCTTATCTACACTTGAACCAGTGCTCTTCATAAGTTCCTTAGCTACAGGTTCTTCCTATTTCATTGGTTTTATTATTTTCATATGAATCGAGATTATTCCTCTATTTTGATCAGGATTAGCTTCCAAAAACTCCCCATTTCATTTCAAAACCCCTCAATTCTTCGAATATTAGGAAATATGTTAGGTTGTTATCTATGATCTAATAATAGAACCAGCTCTGTTAGCCATCCAGTTAACCCATAGATATGAATGGGGTTTGAAATCTCCAAACCATTGGTGGAGTGGGTGTGCATCAATGTCAATGAATAATTTAGGTATAAACAACTGGTATTATTCAAATCATGGGTGAACTATTTTAAGAAGTGTAACCGCCTGGGGCATTTGGATGCTTGTTTTTGGTGAGGTATCAAAGGTGGTATGGATTCGAAGATGGGTAAAGATGTAGAAACAGATCAGGTGGAGGACCATTTTCAATCCACATTTGTGGAGGGGAATTTTTTTCAAGTGGGGACCCAACAGGACTTTTAGCCACCCATCACTAGAGGGATAGCTGGTCTGTGAGGTGGGGGTAAAGTAGCAAACTTGTTATCCATTCAGAAGGAGGTTTGTCTGAATGAGGTTAATACCAAATTTTTAGATGTTTTTAGAATAATGCATCATGATCTGGATGGTCTAGTTAAATAGGATTTGTCCAGGTTAGGGGCCAGAAGGATCATATGCCTTTGGTCCTCCTACCTCATCCAATGCATCTTCTTATGTATAGGTCATAAGAGATGGAAGTGGTTCCTCTCTAAAAAAGGGACTGACCAAGATGTAGTTAACCAGTCCAATTTTGGAAATGGTTTAAGTTTTCAGGGCACATGGGGTTCTAATTCTAGTGAGAAAAGGCCAAATCCAATGACCAGACCTTTGATTCAACCGAAAAATAGATTTGAAAGACTAGATGATGAAGGATTGAATATAGATCAACAAGACACGTTCTTGGCTGAGGGTTTAGTTTGAGTTAGTAATGGGGTCTACATGAATGAATCCAGTGAATATGGTTCTAGTTTTCCTACAGGTGATAGTCCAATCTTGATGAGAAATAAGAGCTGAAAGGGAATCTGTAAAGAGAAGAATGATTACTCATTCTTACCACCTAAAATGGAGACACAGTCAGTAAAGAAGTTGAATTCCAAATAGATAGACAACATTTTCACTTTTTATCAGAAGGTAGGTGGTGTTTTTTAACAATCCTTGGAATTGCTTTTGAGCTCGAAAGAAGATGTTGTCGATCAGGTTTTATCACTCAATTATTCTGAATAGAAAGCTTCCAAAATGATGGGGAGGTCATTAAGGGGGACTCTAAATGAGGATAAATATACATGGATTGAAAATCAGTACTTTATTCTTTTTGGAGGATTCAACAATTGTAAGATCATCCTTGAGGAGTACATCTAGTCCTAGGATAAGTTATCCTTTAAGTTTGAATATTTGACAATGAATGAACCAAACTCTCAGGTAACCAATATCTCTTGGAAATTGTTTAGGGAGATTAAAACCGGTAGAATTAAATTATATTTCAATGGATCTGTTATTTCCTTTTTTTGGTTGAACTCATGGTTTCTCACTTTTTCTTAAAAGTTTTTGAAATAATAAAATTTTAATTTTCAGTCAATACCAAAAAATAAATATTTTAATAAGGAATTATTAATAAATGGGTGTTGAAATATTATAAATGGATTATATATGATATTTTAAGTATGTAAATTATTTTGGTATATAATTATAAAAAAAATTAATTTATTATAAAAGAGGTTAGAGTACTTTTGAAGCAATTCAAACTTGAGTTAATATATTTTCGTCTTGCTTTTATTTTTGTGAGACACATATCATATTCACCACTTATTTATTTTATGAGTGTGTATATTGAACATGGATGTATTTTATGATTCTTATCATAAAAATTATGTGGATTTACATATCCATATAAATTTCTCTCTTTCGTGAGGTTTTGATTTGAAAGTTACCAAATTGGTAAAGGATTTATGTTACAATCTCCTTATTTATTGGGATTGTTTATGATCAAGTTTTAGATGATAAAATTTTATGACCTATCTCTCAAGAATTCCATGAATTTTTATTATCCTATGGATATTTCTATAAATTAAATGTTTTCCTTTTATTTTTCACTCTTTAAGAACTCAAGATATTTAAATAATTTTAAGGAAAACGGATTTCTATCTTCGGTCAAAAATCTTTTTTCTTTAATATCCATGTTTTCTAAAATATTTTCCAAAATTATTTATTAATATATAATGATTGTTTAAAGTCAAATTTACCCATTTTTTAGTTTTTAAAAAATGATCTAAATAGAATCATCTTTTCATTTTCCGAATGAGGTACTTTTAAATTTTTAGTAAAAATGTGAAAGGGTTATTTGTTTTTACATGCATGGCATGCATAGAATTTCCCACCATCATGAATATTCAGTGATTTGAAGTTTTCTTTACAAGTACCAATATTATTTTTAAATAAAATGGTTTTCTTAATATTTGGGAAATTATTAGATTCTAAATGAGTGATTTCAAAATGAAAAGGTTATTTTTCTCAAGAAATTTTTTGGTGATCTTTTAAAGGAATTTTTATCTATAAAAACATCCTTTGATGTTACTTTTAATTTATAAGGGTTATGATACAAGGATTACATCATTATTATTTCTATTTATGGTTTAATATTATGATGATGATATGTTTATGAAACCCATTTATTTTCCACAGGTTATTTTATGATGAATTATTGAAATGTTTGTGAAAACTATTATCTTTCCATAAGTTTTGATATATATTGAATGATTTATGATCTTATGGAATACATATGAATGGATTGTGATTATGTTATTGGTGGTCTAGGAATTATATAGGCCACCAATGAATTGGGTAAAGATAGATATCTCATGAGATAATAAGGACTGGAATGTGGATTGGACCCAATTTAGAAAGGGATTATATTCACTGTGATGGTCTTGGGATTGAACCTTAACTAAGGATATGATGGAATGGGGAGTGAACCCAATTCACTATGATAGTCTTGGTAGTGATCCTTGACTAAGTAAATTATTTTCTATTATTATTTTTATGCCAAAAACTTATGTCTTTTTTCAATGTTATGCTCTCGTGGCTCATGTTCTTTGATTTCTTTATGATTAAAATCTTATGAATTTCTAAGATTTATGCCATGATTTAAGATTATGATCTATGATACGCTAGTTATGGTTTTAAAATTTTAAGATAATGTTATCATACCCTTATTCTCATGTTATTATTTAGTGATCATTGATATATATATTGTTTTCCCTTACTGAGCATTTGAGAAAACCCTTTATTATGTTTCATTTCCCCAGGTTATAAAGAAATTTTTCAAGTATGATATGTCTAAGAAGGGTTCTAGTAATGAAGAACTTAGTGGGAGATGTTTTAGATCTATTATGAACTAGTTTTTAATGTATTCATCTTTCAAAAGATGATAAAACAATATGATTTTGGCATGGATAATAATATTATGTATTGAATATTCATATAATAAGATGTGGAATTTACATATGAAAAGTATTGGTTGTTATAGTTGTTATCAGAGTAAGTTTTAGTTACATTTTGAAACTATGATGAGAAAAATTTATTAAGAACACTTAGGATAATCCTATATTTAGGATAATTTCTTAAGTTATAGTAAATAAAGGAGTGTGGTTTTATAATAAAAAGATCACTAAGTGGATACTATAAGTGGATGTGGTTTTTACATGGATTCATCTAGAGGTAATAACCCTAAAAATAGTTATTCAATTATATTTTGACCATAGTTATGATGACCGTTAAGTTTTACATTACTATTCACCTGGTTTGACACTCCTGGGGTATGTTCATGGGATAACTCGCATTTTATTTATGAACCATTATGAAGGATTTGAATAAATGATGACCATGAATATACTAGGTTAAACCTAAGGTGTCATAGATTTAAAAGAAGGTGTTGTGATTTAGACATCCTAGAAATGATTTTTCATGATTATGTAGTTCCCCCCTATTATTATTATTGCTTACAATATGCTTTTTGGTTTTAGTCAATAATTGGAACTAGGAGGAATTATATTAATTTTGAATGTGACATATAATGGAATAATTGTCCTCATGAAAAACCAAGTGAAATGAGATCTATAATGTGAAATCTTGTGATTATGCCTAATTGGATATCTCATTATATGATTTACAATATCATTTTATATGAGTTTTTCAACACGCCTAATAAGAGAAAAATAATGTTTTATAAAGACCATGGAAGGAAAAAGATTTAGTTTCCTACATGTCAAGTATGTGGGAAGAATCACTCAGGGAAATTTCACATAGTAACAAGATGTTTTATGTGTGGAAAATAAGGTCATAGAGTAAGTAATTTCCAAGGAAAAATAATAGTTTGATGGAGGGATATTAATTTCATCCAAAGGTACTATTTATAGTTCAATGTCTTTCATGTGGGGAACTTGGGCATTATCTGATTCAAAGACATAATCCATGGGTTAACACCTAGACTAAGAAAGAAACTATGTTATGCCAATTATTTTAAGTGAAAGGATTTAAGTGTTTATATATTGGGATTAAAGAATTATGTTATAAGAAATGTTATATTAATGATATTCAGGTTATAAAGATCATGAAATATATAACGATTATTCCATAGTAGTTTTTCTTTAATGATTTTAAAACATATTTTGAATGGTACTGATAACCAAGAAAAGTGATTTAGTGGTAAGGTGGTATTTTAGGAGAACACGTGATTAAGGAAAAGATAACACTTAATATGTGCCTAATTTTGAGTTAGTAATTTTTTATTTTTGATAAATAGATGATTGAGATTTTTGATGTAAATGGGATGGTATTGGTAACCTTGAAATTGGATAGTGATTTAATGGAAAAGTAATTTGTGTTATCTTTGGTGAATCTTATTACATTTTTGGATTTATAGAATATATTCAACAAATTTTTATTTTATTTTAGGAATAAGTATTGTGTTAATTTTTGGAAGCATATATGTTTTAATTGAGGTTTTATAGTGATTCAGGTTATTAGTATGATTTAATATAATATATAATTAAGGTATTCACTTACTTATTATATGACATTATGATCTACTTTATGTTTTATGGGATAAATATTAAAGTTGATTTTAAAATTATGTGATCAAATATTTTTTATTTTTGGGGTTTGAAGTTGGTTACATAATTATTTGGAATAGTTTTAAGGTTAACTATTTATGGAATGGATTAATTTAAAAATTGGGTGTTATTATTGATATTTTAGAGATTAATGTATAATATTTATCCATATGGAATAACTTATGATGGCCATTTTAGTTTTAGTAAATATTAAGAGATGAAAGGAATGAATTTTTATTATTTTATGGATCTTATGATCTCTTAAAAGTTAATTTTAGTGTTTTAGTCATGAAAAAAATCATCTTTAATATTCATTTCATGTGGTAATAGATGAAGTGGAAATTCATTGAAGCATAACCAAAGGATGAAATTATGCTTATGAAGCAGAAAGAAATCAAGTAACTACATTTTCTCATGTTCTATATCATTAAAATAAAAATAATCCATCAACTTTATGAAAAGGATCTTGAAATAAAAATCTTATTCTTTTACATTCATTTCTAATGAATTCATAGTCTTCTCACCCCTTGTTGATTTATGGTTTTGTGGTCATTAACTTTCTCATGACTATATTCATTATCACTATCTATTAGTCCTTGGGCATTAGTTTTCTCCTCTATGTCTATGTTTTAACTTCCCATAAATATTCTTATTAAATGGGAACTCGATTATGTGTTATTTTGGGTAACCTTTATGTTTCCCACTACCCCTTTTCAAAGAAAGTTTTATTATACCATTTTATAATTTGGGTTTTCAATAAAGGTATTTTCAAATATTGAACCTTTGATGATAGAGATAAAATTATAAGGGAACAATTTATTTAAGGGGTATAATGTGACACCATAAAATTTTAGTTTAAAAGAATGATAATTTTGATAGCTTGATTAACATGAAACATTGATCTTTAAGCAAATTGATATATATTATAAAAACATTATTATTTAAATATGGCCTAAAAATTTAATTGGTAGGTATGAATATAAGTAACCACATTATAAAAAAAATATGATGGCCCTACTCAATAAAAAAAATTATTTATTAATTCTTAGTAAATAAGAACTCAATTTTTAGTGTAGTTATTTCATGCTTCAAAATGTATTTTCTTCAAAAGTAGTTTTTATTGCATTTTGTGCGTGGAAATTATAATTAATTTCTACCACTTTTAGATATTTTATTTTATAAAATTAAAATATTTTTTTAAATCATCATATAAATATTAACTTAGGGTGATATTATTTTGATTTTTATGAAATGATTTATTTTTCAGTGAATAGTGAAAAATGCAGTTTTTTTCAAAATACTCTCATTTATTTTAATTAAATTAAGTAATTTAAAAGTAAAATTATATTTTAAATTTTTTATTAAAGTGACATATGATAAATTTTATTTTTAATAATCCAATTAATTATATTTTAATTATTAATATTCATGATTTTAATATAAGTTAATTTTTATTCTTAAAACACATTTTTATAAAAGTTGTTTTTTATTGATTTTTTTTAATTTATATAAAAATTAATTTCTATAAATTTTATAAAAAAATATTTTAAAAAATTAAATTAATTTTTTAAATTATTAGTTCAAAATTATCTTAAGTGAATAATTGAAATTTTTTTGAAAAGATTGATTTTTTTTACAAATAGTGGAAAATACTGTTTTTTATTGAAAACTGACTTTTCTTTTAAGGAATTTACAAAGTTAAATTTTCTTTTAAAATGCTTTTAAAAGTATAATTGGTTAAATTATATTATTAAAAATTAAATTTAGGTTATTATAATCAGTTTTATGTTGAATTTTGATATACAAACTTTTTATACTTAAGGAAACATTTTTTTTGGAAACATGATTTTTATTGCGTTTTACGGGTTTAATTTTAAATTAAATTCTTACACATATGTGAATATAATTTTGTAAAATGGATTTAATATTTTGAATAAAAATAATTAATATTTTATAATAATTTTAACTTAATTTTTTGTCATAATTAATAGTAAAAATAGTAAAAATGCATTAACATTATTAAGGTTAAAACGGGTTTACCAGGGGTTAAATCAAGAGATAAGGATATTATTTCAAATTAAACTTGTATAAATTTTTCTTTTGGACATATTTAGAACTTATAATATCCCAAATTCCAATATATGGCCATTTTTAATCATTTTTCCTGGGTTTTACTTTATTATATTTTAATTTTGTGTGAAATTCCTAGTGTATGCTCACCCCCATTTATAAAAGGGCACCCCTCCTTTCTCTTATTTACACCACTTTGATCTATATTTCTCAACAATACCCTACCAAATTATCTTATAAACATACCTATACATGAATTAGAGGTTCTTATCTTCTTAAAAGACCATTCCAAGGGTCCTTAAAAAAGGATCTGAAGGAGGCCTATCGAAGAAGAGGTAATCGTCTTACCTGGACTCTTTAAAATTATTTATTCTTAGACCTATTATAAATATTTTTTATTCATAATAAAATAATAAATTGAGTATACTAAATATAAATAAATCTTATTATGATTATTGAATCACTAATATACACCCTTTATTCCATAAAATGGGAAGTGAAAGTATCTCCCATGCATACATGTGGACTACCACCACCACATAGTAATGAAATTAATTTTTTATCACCATATTTAATGAATGGTAATTATGATGGTTTTAATGTTTATAAATTATATTTATGAAATAATTATAATTTTATAATTATAATATCACATATACCTTCTTACCTTCTAATCTGTTGGAAAATGATAATGTCGCTTGTGCATACATGTGGACTACCACCTCTATGAAGCGATGTGATTCATTTTCCATTTTTGATTTACATTAATGGTAATAAGGATAAATTTAATGAAAATTTATGATATATATGATATAATAATGATTCCTTAAAGATGAATTATTATTTAAATTTCTTTATTTTTATCCATCAAAAGGTGAAAACAGCGCTCATGTGTACGTACGGCCTACCATCTCCATGAAGGATGAAATTCATTTTTATATATCTACCTTTTATGTATAACTATATATATATATAATGAATATATATTATATTTATATCACTAATAACATAATAGATATTATTTAAGCAAGATTAAATTATAAGGATCGGAATTACCATAGCAAAATTCTCATGAAAAACAAAACTGTTAACACCCAAAAACAACAATTTTAATAAGTAATTATTAATAAATGGGTATTTAAATGTTATAATTAGATCATATATGATATTATAATAATTTAAATTATCACTTTATACAATTATAATAAATTTAAATTTATTATAAAGGTGGTTTGGGATATTTTTGAATCAAGTTGAACTTGAGGTAAGGGATTTTTGTCTCACTTTTATTTCTATGACACACATGTCATATTCACCACTTGTCTATTTTATATGGAATGTATACTGACAATGAATTTATTTCATATACATAACCTACTTAAAACCTTTATTCATAACCCATTTAAATGAAACATAAGCAAGGGTGAGCTTAGATTCTTAGTAATCTAAAACAAGGAAAATTCATAAAAATAACATGAACATAAGGGTATAAGAACATGAGGATAATATTTGAAAATAATACCCTTCATATAAAAGATCATAATATTTATTCATGGAATAAATATAGGTATTTAAAAATATATGAATCATAAGGAAATCAAATAACATTATTCATGAGAGCATAACATTGGCATAAGACATAGATTTGTGGCATACACGAAAGCATATAAAATATCCTTTCATATTTGAAAAACACCTTTTAAAACATAAAACATTTTAAAAATACTTTTCTTTGAAAATTACCTTGAAAACTTATAAAGGAAGTTTTAAAATCATTTAAAACATTTCTTGAGGAAAATATCCTTTCTGCATTAAAAAAACTTTCAAAACATAAAAACTTCTGAAAATAATTTTCTTTGAAAATAACCTTGAAAACTTATAAAGTAATCGTAAAATAAAATAATGGCCATGATAGTGGTCAATTATGTTCATGCCATACATGTTAAAACATATATTCCTTTCACATTTTTGGTAAAAACTAAACAGGCATTGTTTGGAAAATGAAATGAAGATTCCTTTCAAAAAAAATTAAAAATTAAAAAATGGGTAATATTTTATTTAATAAATTATTTGGAGAATGATAAAAATATTTTTGAAAACATTTTTTAGAAAACATGGTTTTGGAATAAAAATGGTTTTTGACTAAAGAGAGAGATAAAGATGGTTTTTCTTAAAAACATTCTTTTGAACTCTTGAGTATATAAAGAGAGAAAAATAAAGGGAAGAATTTATTCACACGAAATAAATTTAGTATAATAAAATTCATTAGTTTCTTGAGATATGGATCATAATATTTTATTAGTAGAAACATAATCGTAAACAATCCAGATAAACAATAAGATTGTAACCTAAAATATTTACCACTTTGGTAAATTTGAATTATAATCCACAAGAAATAATAAATTTAAATAAAACGTATAATATGATAAAAATAATTATATTAATTATATAACATTTAAAATGGGTAGTATATACACCTCATAGAAGAAGATAGGTGCATAACATAACTTAGGTCTCCTGAAAGAAAATTTGAGACAAAAAATACCTTACCACTTTGGTAAATTTTAAACCATAAACCCTATAAAAGATAGATCATAAAATGGATATATAAATCCTCATAATTTTAAGGATAATAATAATAAAATAAATTCATGGGTATTATTTACACAACATAAAAGAAACATGAAGTTAATATGGCTTGTGTCTCCCAAAAAATAAAAGTGAGAAAGAAATCCCTTACAACTTTAGTAATATTTTGAATCATAATACCCAATAAATCATAACATAAAAATGAAACTTTTAATATCATTAAAATAATTAAATTAATGATATAAAATTTAAAATGAGTATTATATACACCAAACAAAAGAAAAAAGTAGGGAATTTTCATATGTCTCTCAGAAATAAAAGAGAGACTAGAAATCTCTTACCTTAAGTCTCAAATTCCATCATACACGTTCAAAACTCCTATATAATAAACATAATTTTAATATAAATATATTAAAAACAAATTATTATATATATAATATCATATATTATTTCCTTATGACCTTTTATTACCCATTTATTAACAATTCCATGTTAAAGTCGTGTTTCGGGCAATAACTGCTTTGTTTTTTTGTGTATGATTTGATTTTAAATTTTTTGTTCACATACTTTGATCATGGTTAAATAATATAAATAATTATAAACATGATATAAATATCATATATATTCTTTATTTTTATTTTTTTATAACAATTCATAAAAGTTAGAGATAGAAAATGAAATACATCATTCATGGAGACGGTATGTCATATGTACGCGTGAACACTGTTTCCATTTTATCAATGGATAAAATGAAATAAAGGTAAATAATATATTACAATTAAATAATGATTTTTATGTCATATATATCACATATTTTCCTTAAAATCATCCTTATTACCTTCCATATAAAGCATGAATGAATCACATTACTTTACAAGGCGGTAGTCTGTCGTACACACAAGCAGCGTTATCGTATTCCCATAGAATGGAAAGTATAAAGGTATATGTAATATAATAATTAAAAAAGTATAATAATATTATAATTATAATATATAAATATTAAATCCATCGTTATATCCATATGTGAGAGGTGGTTATGGAAATTTAATAACATCGGTTTGTAAGGCGGCAGTCCGTCAAACACACGAATGATGATTTTGTATCCCATTTAATGGAATATTAGATGTATTTTGGTTATGAAATTAACATAATAAAATATATTTATATTTAATATATTTATTTTATTATTTAATCATTTTTTAATAATAATTTAAGGAGTTGTAGGAAGAAATATAATAAAACGCTCGGTTAGGGACATTACCTCTTCTTCATAAAATTTCATTTGGGTTTTACCAAAAGGATTATTAGGTTGGATTTATGACATAAATAAGGATTATAGGATGGTATTATATAATTAAATAATTTATTTTTTTAGGTTTTGGGTGAACTAAATGGTTTTGTAAGTGTTAATAGGAGAGTATAAGGGGTGGCCTTTTATAAGCGAAGTGAGTGGCGCACTTGAAATTTTTTGAAAGTAAAAATGTGTGACCATGTTTTTCTCATTACAAAAGGACATAAAATGAACCATTATAGATAATAAAAGATATAAGGTTTAAATATTTCCATAAAATGGGTTTTAGATAAGTTTTTGGTCATTTTTAACACTAATCTTTTTAGTTTAACCCCTGATAAACACATTTTACCTTAACTGTAGTAAATAATTTTTACTCTTTTTAATATTAATTATGGTAAAAAATTAAGTTAAAATTATTGGATAATATAATTTATAATTATTAAAAATATATAATAAATTTTTATAAATTCCATTCAAATAAGTGGCAAAAATTAATTTAAAATTAATCTCACAAACGCAATAAAAAGAAAAAATGTTCAAAAGCTAAAAGAGTTTTTATATAAAAATTCAACATAAAAATTATTACAATGACTGAAATTGGATTAATTTATATATAATTGATATAATTTTACTTTTAAAACCATCTTAAAAAATATTAATTTATTTAAATGCTTTAAAATAAATGAAAATTCTTAATAAAAAGAAGTATTTTTCACCATTCATCGAAAATTTTATCTTTTCATAATATTCTAAAAAATTAAATCCAAGATAATTTTTAAATTATGACTTAAAAATTGAATTTTATTTTTTAAAATAATTTTTTTTAAATTTTAAAAAAAAATAGTTTTAAAAATAAGTTCACAAAAGGTGGCAAAATTTCTTTTTAGAAAGATATAGGTTTTAAGCATAAAAGTGGATTTGTTCTTATCTCTTGTCTAAAAAATAATATGAATATTAAAATATTGATTTAATATATAATATATATATTTCATTAAAATATTTCACCAAAATTAGTTTGTTTAATTTATTAATTTAAAACACACTTATGTGTATAAAAATAGTTTTTTAGAAAAATATTTCCTTTATTTTCAAATGGTTCTTATTTTCATTTCTAATTAATTGGTCACCAAATAATTCATTTTGTATGCATTTTTAAAGCATGTATTTTCATAATTTAGTTAATATTATTCATACCCACAATTCCAATAGCTTGGTGAAAAATTTCATATTAAATAATAATATTTTAATAGTATGTCACATTTTGTTTAAACTCGGTGTTTCATGTAACGCAAGCTAAACTCAGTATTGTATGTAACACAATAAAAACATAGTGTTGTGTGTATTTAAATATAAAATAATTGTTCTATGTAACATAAGATATCTAAAATATAAAATTTATTTGAACAAAAATTCACAAAATCTCAGGGTGTTACATTCTACCACCTTAAATAAATTGTGTCCTCATAGTTTAAACTTTTACTCAGTAAAAAAAGGGTTAACATTTGAAAATCTATTTGTGGGAAACCCATGTCATAAAAGGGGTTAATAAAACTTCCTCTTTAAAATAGATAAATGGGTGTACAAAGGTCATCTAAAATAACACATAACTAGGTTTTCATATAGGATAAATTTGGTGGGAAGTGAAAACATGGACATATAAGATAAAACTAACACTCAAATACTGGTGGAGAGTGATAGAGAACATAGTTAGGATAAAGTTAATAACCATAAATCCATAAATTTTTTATAGGTGAAAAGACCATTCATTCATCCGAAATGAAGTTAAAAGTATAATATTTAATTTAAATATCATTTTCTTAAAGTTGAATAATTTTCAAGAGACGATATACTTACTTGATTTCACTTCATTTCATAAGAACAATATCATCCTTTGGTTGTGCTTTGATCAATTTACACTTCATCTCTTACTTTAAGAAATGAAGATGTAATTTTTTTATGCCTGAATCACTAGTGGATAATAAGATTCATAGAATAATGATAAGATATTTTTTATTTTTTTAGTTATTATAAAAAATATAATTTTTATCATAGGTTATGTAATAACATCAAAAGTTCAAATTAATCCATTCCATAAATATTTAACCATAAGGCTCCTCCATGTATGGTCGAAATTGAAATCCAAAAATTTAGAAATAAGGTCACTAAATATTTGAAATCAAATTATCATTAATCCCCCAAACTACATGAGGAATCTCTTAATGTCACATACCAAATATGTGAATACATTGATCATATATTCTCCTGAAACATGGTAATATCTTAAATTACCATAAAACCTTAATGAAAACATACATGACTTCAAAAATTAAATATTTCCCCATTTCTTAAATAAAATCATAGATTATTTAATATATTATATAAAACCAATAATGTTGTAAACTCCATCAATGATAACATAAAACATTTTTTCATAAAATAATTAATCAATTCAAAGGGAATGAATATTATCTAATTTACTTTATTCATATCTATCATCTCTTTATCTAAACTAAACACAATTTTATCTACATCAAGAACATATTAAGGGTTATATTCTATTAATCAAAATATCACATTGCTATTAAATCACTTTTATAGTCCATCGATACCATTTAACAAATTATTGCAACTCCTTAATGAAAAACTATTATGGAACAATCCATTAATGTTTCATGATTCTAATAACCAAGATATCGCAAATAAAAATATAATTCTTTGAATACCAATACATAAAAAAATTAATCATTCCATTTTCTTTATAAACCATCAACCAATCTTCGTCATCTTATTCGTAAAGACTTCTTTCCTTTAATATGTCATTTGTAGTCTCTTCATCAACAGAAATATAATAATTACTCATACAAACTTTTTGATTCTCTTCATGAGATTTCACTTTAGGACATTGATTTGCATAATTCCCATACATTCCACATTTTAAACATTCAAACTTTAATGATATATTAGGGAGTCCACTATTCTCATCCATTGTGTTACCCAAAATTTTTATTTTTACTCTAAAATTACTTGATATGTGTCATTATTTTCCACACTAAAAACATCTTCCTGCTCCTATAAGACATTCACTTGGGTGCTTCTTCCCACATTCTTGATATAAAGGAAACAGAATCTTCTTTCCTCCATGGTTTACACCACCTAAACTCTCAAAAAATATATCCTTATATTCTTTGGTGAGTCTGAGAGTTCATTAAGTTACAATTTGTTAATCATATATCATAATAATTGATTAGTCGTAATCAAAATATCCTTCACTCCAGTCATCATCTCATTTGGTTTCTCATTAACACATTATCTATCATAATCAATGTTAATCTGGTTCTTTATGGTTCTCACCATTGACTAAAACCAAAAATCATAGTGTCAGTAACAATAATCATAGTGTTATACCACATAATACTAAAAAATAACATATTGGATAATTAGATCATGAAACCTTCTTCTCAATATATAACACCTTAGGATTAACCTAGGTCATGCATGTCCATTATCTAAATACTTCATGATATTTTATAAAGAGTTTTTGAATTTCCAAAGCATGTCCCTTAGGAGTGTCAAACCAAGTGTGCATCAAGTCCTGTTGTAATGTACTAGGTGATGATAGAGTCCATATAAATTCACCCTTTTCATAGTAATTACTCTTAAGTACCTCTGTTCTAGAGCCATATCCACTTATAGTATTCATACATAGATGTAATTTCTTGGAGACCACTTGCTCTATCCTTTACCAAAATTCCATGACATTTTCCTGTACTTTGACTCATCCTTATACTTATCCTTAGAGACATCCCGAGACATGTCCTTAGAAATATCCTTAGATATTTCACTAAAGTTTTCTCATCATTGTTTCTGAAGGTTAAGTAAACCTATACTATGATGCCAAATATAAAAGACCCAATATTTTCATATATATATATATATATATATATATATATATTACATAAACACATGCCTGGGGATCAAAATGGCATAGTTCCTTTAGATACTAGGTACACAATATTCATAGGTAGTGAAATCTCTTCAATGTTTTCTACAAAGATCATCCCATTTAGTAATATTTATAGATATACCCTACTTAAAACCTATCTTCATAACTCAGGGAAAGGAAACATAAGAAATGGTGAGATCAGATTCTTAGTAAGGTAAAATACGTAAACATAACATGAATATAAGGGTATGATAACATGAGAATAATATTTGAAAACTATACCCAAAATATCAAAGATTATAATATTTAGTCATGGAATAAAGAATAGTAGTTAAAAATACATTAATCATTAGTAAATCAAAGAACATGATCCATGATAACATAAATTTGGAATAATACATAGATTTGTGTCATACATATAAGCATAGAAAATCATTTCCATAATAGTCAAGGCTCACTTCCAAGTCTATCATAGTAGAATGGGTTCACTCCCCAAACCATCATAGTAATCAACATTCACTCCCAAGACCATCATAGTGGAAAAGATACCTTACTAAATTATGTTCACACCCTATTCCAATCAAATATATTTCATGAGATATAAATCTCTACCCATTGTATTGGAGGGAGATATAGGTCTCACCTATTACATAATGAAAATCATAAGTATGTGTGCCACAAGATCAAAAAAACATCCCTCGTATCATAACCCATGAATAAAATGAGTTTTATAAAAATTTCATCATATCATAACATGTGGAAAATATATAGGTTTCATAATCATTTCATCATTTCATCATAGAATAGCCCATGAAAAGAAGTGGGTTTCATAAGCATTTTATCATGGTATAACCTGTGAAAGAGAAATTGGATTCATAAATATCTTTTCATCATAATAATAAAACATCCATAGAAATAATAATAATGGTATCCTTGAATCATATCCCCAATAAATCATAAGTAGCATAAAATTATTTCATCTTATATGGAAAATGATTTTTAAATATCATTTAAAACATTTTGTGAGGAGAATAACTTTTCATTAAAAATCACTTTTTAAAACTAAAAATTTATAAAATAATTTGAAAATAATTTTCTTTAAAAATAACCTTTAAAAATAATAAATGAATATTTAAAAATCATTTAACACATTTTTTGAGGAAAATATTCATTTCACTTTGAAGCCCACTTTTTAAAAAATAAAAAAAATGGAAAATACCTTTCTTTGAAAATAACCTGGAAAATTTATAAAAGAAATTTTAAAAATAATTTAACAATTTTCTTGAGGAAAATATAATTTATTCTTTGAAAAAACTTTTTAAATATAAAACATTTTTAAAATCCTTTTATTTGAAAATAACCTTGAAAATTTATAAAGTAATCTTTAAAAATCATTTAAAACATTTCTTGAATAAAATATCCTTTCTTCTTTGAAAAACACTTTTTAAAACATAAAACATTTTAAAAACCATTTTATTTAAAAATAATTTTCTATGAAAATAAAATTGAAATCTTATAAAGTAATATTCAAAGAAAATAGTGGTTATGATGGTGGAAAATTGTGTCTATGTCATACATGTTAAAACAAATATTCCTTTTATATTTTTTGTAAAAGAAAAACGGGCATTGTTTGGAAAAAGACATGAAGATTACTTTCAAAAAAATTATAAAAAGTAAAACATGGGTAAAAATGTATTTAATAAAGCATTTTTATAATTCTAAAAACATTTTTGAAACATTTTTTAGAAAACATAGTTTTGGAAGAAAAGGGTTTTTTGACTGAAGAGATAAATGAATATGATTTTTCTTAAAAAAGTTCTTTTGAACTCGTGAGTACATAAAGAGAAGAAAATGAAGGGAAAAATTTAATTCTCATGACATTACTATTGGATAATAAAAATTTTGATCTTATTGAGAGATGGGTCATAATATTTTATCATCAAAAACATAATCATAAATAATCTTGATAAATGATGAGATTGTAACATAAAATCTTTACCACTTTGGAAAATTTGAATTGTAAGACCCATGAAATAATAACATTAAATGAAAAATATAATATCATTAAAATAATTTTATTCATTATATAACATTTCAAATGGTTAGTATATACACCTCATAAAATAATATAGGTTCATGACATAACTTAGATCTCCAAGAAGGCAATTTGAGACAAAATCTATTGCCGCTTTAGTAACTTTTGAACCTTAAACCCCATGAAATATAGATCCTAAAATGGATATTTAAATCCCCATAATTTTAATTATATGAATATTGAAATAAATTAATTTGTATTATATGCACCACATAAAATAAACACATGGTCAATATGGCTCGTTTCTCACGAAAAATAAAAGTGAGAAGGAAATCCATTACCGCTTTAGTAATACTTTTAATCATAAACTCCAATAAATAATGAAATAGAATGAAACATTAAATTTCATGAAAATAATTATAATCATTATATAACATATCAAATAAGAATTATATGCACCACACAAAAGAAACAAGTGGTGAATTTTTATATGTCTCCCAAAAATAAAAGAGAGGCTAGAAATATCTTACCTTAAGTCTCAACTTCCATCAGACACGTTAAAATATCATGTATAATAAATATATGTTTATTATATATATATTAAAGAACCATTATTATATATATAATATCATATATTATTTTCTTATGAACTTTTATTACCTTTTTATTAATAATTCCATGTTAAAGTCATGTTTCGGACAATAACTGTTTTATTTTTCATGCATGTTTTGATTTTTTATTTTTGGTTATATTACTTTAATCATGGTTCTATAATCTCCAAAATGTTAAAAATGATATAAAAATCATATATATTCCTTATATATGTATTTATAATAATCCATAAAAGTTATAGATAGAAAATCAAATACACCATTTATAGAGGTGATAAATCGTACGTACGTATGAATGTTGTTTCCATTTTCTCAATGAAAAAAATGAAAGAAATTTATATAATATATTACCATTATAGAATAATTTTATTTAATATATATCACATATGTTCATTAAACACATCCTTATTACCTTCCATATAAATCGTGAATGAATCATATCGCTTCGTGAGGCGGTAGTCCGTCGTACACATGAGTGGTGTTATCGTATTCCTATAGAATAAAAATTATGAAGGTATAAGTGATATAATAATTAAAAAAGTATAATAGTATCATATATACCATATATAAACATTTAATTCATAATTATATCTATTTTTGATAGGTGGTGATGGAAAACAAAAAACATTTGTTTGTGAGGCGGTAGTCCGCCATACACATGAATGATGATTTTGTATCCCATTTGATGGAAGAGGAGAATGATTTAGATTATGAAATTAAAATAATAACATATAATAATATTTAATATACTTATGTTATTATATCAGCATGTTTTAATAGTAATTTAATGTTTTGGAGGAATAAATAATATAAAATGCTCAGCTAGGGACGTTACCTTTTCTTCAGACAACTTCTTTTGGTTTACACTAAAAGGCTTCTTAGGTTGGATTTATGACCAAAATAAGGATTATAGGATGGTGTTATGGAATTAAATAATTTATTTGGATATTAATTTTCTAAATTAAATAGTTTTTCAAGTGTGAATAGAAGATGATAATGGGTGGCCTTTTATAAGTGAGGTGAGTGGCACACTTGTAATGTTTTGAAAATAAAAAGGTGTACCCACATTTTTATCATCCCAAAAGGATAAAAAAAATACACCATTATATATACTAGAATAAATAAGATATAAATATTTCCATTTAATGGTTTTTTTAAAAAAAAATTGGGTCATTCTTAACCTTTATCGTTTTACTTTAACCCCCTGGTAAACACATTTTTACCTTAACCACAGTAAATAATTTTTACTTTTTTTACTATTCATTATGGTGAAAATTTAAATTGAACATATTATATAATATAAATTATTATTATTCCAAATATTTAATCCATTTTTATAAATTCTATTCATATAACTGGCAAAATTTAATATAAATTTAATCCCGCAAACGTAACGAGAAAACGGGTTATCGACGAGAAAAAATGTTCAAATGTTTAAAAAGTTTTATATCACAAATAAATATGAAAATTATTCCCATGAAATAAATTATATATATATATAATTGAACTAATTTTAATTTTTAAAACCATATTAAAAAAAGTATGTGTTTAAATGTTTTAAAAGAAATGACAATTCTTAATAAAAACCAGTATTTTTTTATTATTCATCAAAAAAAAATATCTTTTCAGAAAATTATCAAAAATTCACTACAAGATAATTTTGAAATGATGATTTAAAATTTTATTTTATTTTTTCAAAATAATTTTATAAAATTGGTAGAATTTAATTTTAAAAATAAGTATGCAAAAGGAGACAAAACTACTTTTTAGAAAAATACAATTTTTAAGCATAAAATTGGATTTATTCTTATGTTGTCTAGAAAAACATAATATGAATGTTAAAAAATTAATTGAATATATAATATATAAATTTCATTAAAATTATTCAACAAAATTTTTTTTTTAATTTATTGATGTCAAACTCACTTGTGTGTATAAAAATAGTTTTTCATAAAAATAATTACTTTATTTTCAAATGGTTCTTATTTTAATTTATAATTAATTATCCATTAAATAATTCATTTTATATACATGTGTAAAGAATATATTTTCATAATTTAGTTAATATTATTCATACCTACCATTCTAAAGGTTAGGTATTGACTTTCATATTAAATATGAATATTTTTATAGTTTCTCATGTTTTGTTTAAACTCAGATTGTGTGTAATGCTAGCTAAAATCAGTACTTCGTATAATTAAAGAAAAATTATTATTGTTTATAAAACCATATAAACTTGATTTTTATTTTAATGTAGGTTATCTAAAAATTAAAATTTTTTGAAAAAAAATATTTCACAAAATCTCAGGGTGTTACAGTTATGATCCAAGGATACCATCCTTATTCTTTCTCTAGATGGTTAAATATTATGATTATGAGATGTTTTTGAAAACCATTTATTTTCCATGGGTTATGATATAATGACATATTGAAATATTTATAAAACCCATTTCCTTTCCATGGGTTATGATATATGATGAATGATTTATGATCTTGTGGCACATATATGAATGGATTAATATTATATGATGTATTAGCCCAAAATTATATAGACCTATAATGCATTGGGTAAAGATATATATCTCATGATATAATATGGACTGGAATGGGGAGTTAACTTAGTTTAGTAAATAAATTTTTCCACTATGATAGTATTAGGAGTGAACCTTGATTAAGGATATGATGGAATGGGGAGTGAACCCAATCTAATATGATAGTCTTGGAAATGATCCCTGATTAAGGAAATTATTTTCAATTATTATGTGGATTCCACAAGCTTATGTATTATTCCAATTTTATTCTTCAATCACTCATGTTATTTTATTCCTTTGTGATTCATGTATTATAAACTACCAAAATTTATGTCATGATTAAATATTATGATCTATGATATGTTATGTATGGTTTTAAAATTTTAATATTATATTCTCATGAACTTATTCTCATGCTATGATTTAGTGATCATTGATATCTCCCTTTTTTACCCTTAATGAGTATATGTTCTCATCCTTTATTATGTTTCATTTCCCCATGTTATGAACAAATGTTTTAAGTATGAAATTTCCAAGGGTTCTAGTTATGAAGAACTTAGTGGTAGATCATATAGATCTCTTATGAACCCATTGTTTATGTATCCAAGTTTCTAAATACACTAAACCTATATGATTATAGCATGGATAATAATATTATGGATTTAATATTCATCTAATAATATGTGAAATTTATGTATGAAAATGATGGATCGCTATAGAACACCTTTTTAATATATTAAAATACATTTTTTGAAATCACACATCATAAAAACGATAATCAAACTACCTTTTGAAAAGAGGAAAGGGGAAATGTAAATATAAAAATAGATTTCATATAATTGGGTTTCAAAATATAAAGGAGAACATTGTCAGGAATAGAAACCATGGATATGGAATATAAAGATCTTACTTAGGTTGGATGAGAATTATTCTTAACAACTTTATAATTTTATGAGAAATAAATTCATCATGGAAGGATTTTTTTAATTTAAAATTTATTTTCACTTGGATAGGAATAGAAGATAAAATATAATTTAATTTTATGGTGGAAGAACCCAATCATGTAAGAAATAAGTTCAACATAAAATATCATAACTCAAAGAAAGAAGTTTTGAGCTATCATTATCCTTTATGGCTTAAGAAAAATTTTAACAAAAAACACTTAAAATAGAGGGATAAAAAATTGAACTTAAAATACCAAGAATAAATATATAATTCATGATATTATATATTCAATAGTCAGTATACACAATATTTAAATGTAATTAGGTGCATAAACAAAACATGTCTCAAATAAAATTGAGATGAAACACCCTTACCTTCCATTCCTGCTTTGTCAAACGTGGTTTAATATCCTATAAAAAATATCTTAATAACCTATATTAGTACCTTATTCATACATATAACCATTTATAAACTTAATTTATAATAATTTATTGCAAATATATTATTTATTTACATTTCAATTTCATCATCATATGTTATTTGTTTGATTATTTGTATTTAGCACTAGTTTTGTAATGGCGATGTTGATTATTTCTTATAGACTCAAAATTAATCATTATAAGATAATTATAGGTACATTAATATATGTTTTATAATGATTTATAATTTTCTAAGTTTATTTTATAAATATTTTATTTATGATTTATGATGATGAAGTTAGTGTCAAGCTTGTTTCGGTAATTTTTATAATGAATAAAGGGTGGTATTAATGATAAGTTAAATATTAATATAACCTTCCAAAAACCTTAAACCAAAAATTATTTTATAATTAATGATTAATAATACCAGTATTTAAGTATATATAGTCATATATTATATAAATTTATGTCATTGTTCATGTAGGTGGTTAAACTGACCCAAAACATGAACATCCTATAATTTACGGGTAAGTGTGGTTAAAAAAGTGATTATTTTGGAATAATATCAATATTAAAAATTATAATCATATTATTTAGATTTTTATGGTATTTAATCATATTTTAATAAAATTTAATAAATAATATAAGTCTTGATAAAAAATGACATGTGTTTCTTCGTGAAGGTGATAGACAACACATATACAGGGTCATCGTTCTTATTTTACATAGAATATAAAGAAGGTAATAATTAGTTAATATTTTAAGAATATTAAAAAAATAAAATATCATGTTTATTCATTAAATACCTTCTTTTAAACATACATTTAAGGTGGTTATGAAAAATGGATCATGTCACTTATGGAGGCAGTAGTTCATGCATAACACAAGTGACGTTTTCATTTTTTGAATGGTTGGGAGTATAGAAACTCAGGCATTTCATACATAAGTATTTCATATTTTTAGATGAATATTCAATACATTAAAAAATTATATTCCTAAGGACCATAATATTTTAGTGTCTTTGAAGACTAAAAACACAATATTCTTATTTGGTGAAAGATTGCCAATATCTCCCATAATTATCTTCCCATTTAGTACTCTTCATAAACATACCCTACTTAAAAACTTTCTTTCTAACTTGGGAAAGGAAACATAATAATGGGTGATCTAAGATTATCAGTAAGGGTAAACAATAGAGAAATATAAATATTACATGAGAATAAGGGTATGATAACATGAGCATAATATTTGAAAATCATGCCCCGTATATCAAAGATCAAATTCTTGAGTCCTGGTATAAATATTGGTAGTTAGTAAGAAATGAATCATAAAGGAATCAAAGAACATGAGCCATGAGAGCATAACATTGGCATAAGACATGAAATTTTGGAATACACATAAACATGGAAATCATTTCTATAGTATTCAAGGCTTAGTGTCAAGACTATCATAGTAGAATGGGTTCACTCCCTAAACCATCATAGTAGTCAAGGTTCACTCCCAATACCATCATAGCAGACAAATTCCCTTACTGAATTGGGTTCAATCCCCATTCCATTCATGTCTATTTCACGAGATATTAATCTTTACATAATGAATTTGAGGGAGATATAAGTCCAACCCCTCACATAATGAAAATCATATATATGTGTACCACAAGATCATAAAAACATTCATAATATAATAATCCATGAAATGAAATGGGTTTCATAAACATTTCCTCATATCATAACCTAGGAAAAAGAGACAGGTTTCATAATCATTTCTTCATTTCATCATAGTATGACCCATGAAAATAAGAGATTTTTATAATCATTTTATTTGGTATAACCTTTAAAAGATAAATGGGTTTTGTAAACATATTGTAATCATAAACATAAACCATCTAGGAAAAAAATAATGGTATCCTTGGATCATATCCCCAATAAAGAATAAATAACATCAAAGTATTTCATCTTAGATAGAAAATTATTTTAAAAATATCACTTGAAAAATTTATTGAGGAAAATAAATTTTCTTTGAAAATAAATTTTTAAAACTAAAAATTCATAAAATATTTTGGAAATTATTTTCTTTGAAAATAACCTTGAAAACTTATAAAGGAAGCTTTAAAATCATTTGAAACATTTCTTCATGAAAATATCATTTACTCTTTGAAAAACACTTTTAAAAATATAAAACATTTTGAAAATAATTTTATTTTAAAATAACATTGAAAATTTAAAAATGATTCTTAAAATAAAATAATGGTCATGTCAGTGGGAAATTTCATTCATTTCATACTTGTTAAAGCAAAGATTCATTTCACATTTTTGGTAAAATCCAAACGGACATTGTTTGGAAAAAGACATGAAGATCCATTTCAAAACATTTTGTAAAAAGTAAAACATGGGTAAAAATTTCTTTAATAAATAATTCTAATAATGTTAAAAACATGTTTGAAAATATTTTTATAAAGCATGGTTTTATAAGAAAAAGGGTTTTTGACTGAAGAAAAAATAAAGATAATTTTTATTAAAAACATTCTTTTGGAATCTTGAGTACATAAAGAGATGAAACTGAAGGGAAAACATATATTATCATGAAATTATTATAGGATAATAAAATTCATGAGTTTATTGAGAGATAGATGATAATATTTCATCACTGTGGCATAATCATAAATAATCTTGATGAATGATAAGATTGTAACACAAAACTCTTATCACTTTGGTAACTTTGAATCATAATACACATGAAATAAAAACATTAAATGAAACTTATGATATCATAAAAATAATTTTATTCATGATATAACATGTAAAATGGGTATTATATACAACACACAAAATAAACAAGCGGTGAATTTGTATACATCTCCCAAAAATAAAAGAGAGACTAGAAATCCCTTACCACTTGAGTCTTGACTTCCTTGATACACGTTAGAACATACTATATTATAAATATAGGTTTATTATACATCTTTTATAGAATAATAAACATACTTATAATATCATATATTATCCCCTTATGGCATTTCAACACCCATTTATTAATAATTCTTTTATAATATCGCTATTTTTTGGTACAGGCTGTTTCATTTTTCATGAGAGTTATGGTTCAGTAGTTTCTGTTCTTATACATTGATAATCATTACATCATAACCATAATTTTAAATATGAAATTAATATCATATATTTTCATAATATAAATATTTATATTCATTCAAAAAGTTATATATAGAAAGATAAAATGCACTGTTCATGGAGACAGTGGGTCATATAATTGCATTAACATTATTTCCATCTTTCAACCAGTAGAATTAAAGAAAAATAAATAATTATTAACCTTTAAAGAACCATTATGATTTCATATATATCACATATTTTCATTAATATAATCTGTATTACCTTCCATGTAAATCATTAGTGAGAACGAATCACATCGCTTCGCGAGGTGGTAGTTCTCCATACACATGAGCGACGTTAGTGTATCCCCCCCACGGAATGGAAGTTAAAAAATGTTACATGTGATATTATATTTATAGAAGTTAAATTATGTTAAAAATACCATATAAATATACTAAATTCATCATTACACTAAATCGTGAGAAGTGGTGATGAAAAATGAATTATGTTGGTTCGTGAGGCAGTAGTCTGTCATGCACACAATCAACGGTTTCATTTCCCATTTAGGGGAAATATATATCGATATAGGTAATTACTTTAATATAAAAATCTCTAAGTATATTTATTATATTTATTTTATTATATTATAATGTTTTAGTAATAATTGAAGAAGGTGTAAGAAGAAATAAAATGAAATCACTTAGTAAATGAATATACCTCTTCTTCAGGGAACTCCTTTAGGTTTACACCTAAAGCCTTCTTAGAGGAGATTTATAATCAAAATAAGACCTATAAGAAGTTATTAGGGAAGTGAGGAATATTTTTGGGCAGGTAATGGATGGAAAAAAAGAGTATATTAGTGTGTGGAGAGGAGAGGATGGTATATGTACTTTTATAAGTGTGGAAAGGAACCCATTTGGAAACTACTTGGAAATTTCCCAAATGAATCCAAAATAGTAAAATATTTCCCATTAAATAGTCTTTAAAATGAACCTAAATTAGAAATAAGGAAGTATAATATGAAAATATTTCCATCCAATAGGATGTAGACATGTTTTTATTCATTTTTAACTATTATCTTCTTAGTTTAACCCCTGGGAAAACCCATTTTTACTATAACTGCGGTAAATGTTTTTTATTGTTTTCACTATTCATTATGGTAAAAAAAATAATTTTAAATTATTAGATAATATAAATTATTATTAATATTAAAAATATTGAATCCATTTTTTAAAATTTAATTCACATAAGTGGAACAATTTTATTTAAAATTAATCCCACAAATGCAACTAGAAAGCGAGTTTCAAAGATAAGAATATTCAAAAGTTTACAAAACATTATATCATAATTAAATATGAAAATTATTCCAATGGATTAAATTATATTAATAGATATATAATTTAACATATTTTACTTTAAAACTATATTAAAAAAATTAATTTTTTAAATTCTTTAAAAGAAATGATAGTTCTTAATAAAAACTAGTATTTTTTACTATTCATCAAAAAATTATCTTCTGAGAGAATTATCAAAAAATAACCATAAGATAATTTTGAAATGATTATTTAAAAAATACATTCTTTTAAAAAACTAAATGTTCTAAAAAAAATTAAAAAAAATTAAAATAAGTTCACAAAAGGCAACAAAACTACTTTTTAGAGAAAAAAAATATAGTTTTTAAGTGTAAAATTAGATTTATTCTTACATATTTTCTAGAAAAATATAAGATGAATGTTAAAAATTTGAATTAATGTATAATATATAAATTTCATTAAAAATATTCACTATTTTTTTAATTTATTAAGGTAAAACGTGTTTTTGTGCATAACAATTGTTTTTCAGAAAAAGATTTCTTTTATTTTGAAATGGTTTTTATTTTAATTTCTAATTAATTGGTAACCAAAGAATTAATTTTATATAAATATGTAAATCATATATTTTTATAATTTATTTAATCTTATTCATACCCTATATTCGAATGGATAGGTGATAACTATCATATTAAATAATAATATTTTAATAGTATGTCAAGTTTTGTTTAAACTTAATGTTTCGTGTAACGCAAGTGAAACTCGGTATTTCATATAACTCAAACCAAACTCAATGTTTCATGTAATTCAAGTTAAAATCAGTGTTGCATGTAATGAGAAATATCGAAAATATTAAATTTATTTAATATATATATATATATATATATTTCACAAAATCATGGGGTGTTACATTCTACACCCTTAAAATGAATTCCTCCCTTGAAATTAGTCACTTTGATACAAAAAACTGGGGATAATTCTACCTCATTACATCCTTAGGTTCCCACATGGCTTCTTAAAACTAGTGGTTTCACCATAAAACATTGACCATATGAGTTTTCTTGTTTCGTAGCACTTTTTATGTATAATCTAGAATCTTAACTAATTGTTCCGTATAAGAAAGATCATGCTTCATCAGTGTGACCTCTGAGTTCAGTACATGTGAACGATCATGTATGTACTTCCTTAGGATAGGTACATGGAACATATAGTGAATCTAAGATAGGTTTATTATAAGTACAAAATGATAATATATTTTCCTGATATGATCAAGTATTTCAAAGGGACTGATATACATAGGGATTATTTTTTTCTTCTTTTTCCATAGATAAATTCATAGAAACACCTTCTCACAAACATAAAATTCTAAATTGCATTGAAAATTTTTATCATGACATTTCTATAAACTTTTTGCTACACTTACATGTTATTTAATGGATATAACCTTCTATTCCATTTCTTTAGCTATCTCAGATCCCAATAGCTTTATTTTTGTAACTTAATTCTATTATATTGGAGTTCTACACTTATTCCCATAAAGGTATTTATAAGGAGTCATGTGAATGTTCTAGTGAAAGCTATTATTGTAAGAGAACTCAACTAGAGTAAGGTTTTTATCCCAACTACATTTTAAATTCATATAGCAATATCTTAGCATATCCTTTTGGGTTTGAATTGTTCTATTAGACTGACCATCTATCTAAGGATGACACACAGTGTTGAAACATAACTTTGTATCAAGAGCTTACTGAAGACATAACCAAAACCTCAAGGTAAAATTCATAACCTAATCAGATACAATTTAATGTGGTACTCCATGAAACTTTACCACTTCATTAATGTATATTATGGAAAGAGGGTCTAGAGAGAAATATTCTCTAATAGAAACGAAGTGTGTTGACTTTGTAAAGTGATCAAGTACAAACCATAATTTCCTCAACATCAGAGATAAGATAAACCCTAAATATTACCAATAACTTTAATAATATTTCCTCAAATTGTAAATGAATTCCTCCTCAAATAATTGTTTCACTAAAATATATATGAAACCAAAGGGTTTTATTACCATAAATTTCTATTGAAATACCCTCAATCTTTATAAACTACCATCACATAAATCCTCAAAAGGGGTGCCAATGAATTTGAAATTATGATCAATATTAAACTCATAAACCCATGATGGTATCCACAACTCTTAAGTTAATCTTAAATGGATACACATACACTTCCAAATGTTATTTCACCTTTTATTCCTTATATAATCTCTTATATTATACAAAAAAAATTCATTAGAAGCTTGGGTTTATCCTTGTATCAATAGAATATCAAATGTGATTCCATTATTCTAGAATCTATGTAGAGGGAGACAATCACATGAAATTTCACTTAAGGATGAACAATAATATTTTCATAGGGCTCATTCATACAAAATTGTACATGAAATTCCCAACTAAGGAGGGGAGGATAAGTGTACCCTAGTTAACATGATTCACTCCATCTATTGTGATTTCATAAACTTTACCTTTGTCCTTTTTCTTTAGAGTTTGTTATGGATTATCATCCCCATTAGCCCTTGGATTGGTTCATTGATTCACATGATTCCAAAACTTTTTTCACTTGAAACACTAGAGTTTGGGTGACTCATTATATTGATCTCTCTCTATTCATTTTATTGATTTTCTTCTTCACATCAATTCTATATTATTTTTATCTATGGTTAGGCTTCCAACACTTGTAAAAACCTATTCTTTCTTTTATTAATTCACCTAAGTGATTATTTCCACATTTTTGGCATGTAGGTGACTGAAATTTATTTCCACCTTGTGATTTATTTGATTTCTCAAGAGACTAAATCTTCATTTTAATATCAAAACCATGGTAATGGTTTGAATCTCCAATTTTCATTTCTACCTTCAGTATACATCGAATAAATTCTTCATAGAAACTAAATTCTCTTATAGCCAATGTATTTTGAAGACTTGGCCTTAATCCACTAATGAATTGATCAATTTTTCTTTCTGGACTAATGATAATACCGCAAGATTACCTTGAAATTCTTGTAAAATTATTTTTTTAGTAACTAATAGATTCACCATCCTTCTATTTAAAATTTATATATTTATTCTCAATACTTATTCTCAGAATACGATGGAATTACTTATTAAAATATATCCTCTTAAACCCATCCCATTCCATGGATTCAATTACCTCCTCTAGAATCGTATTCTTAATAAGGTTCTACCATTGATCTTATTCACCTTCCAAATGATAGACAACCAAAATGAATTTTTCATGCTCCAAACACTAGAGAATGGAAAATATATTTTCAGTGGTGTTCATACATTTCTTATAGACTATTAGATCATTAAACCCACTAAAAGAGAGTAGAAATTTCTTCATAAAGGACGCAACATAATGTTTTTCCCTCTTTTTATCATTTGGAAGTTCAGGATGATTAATATCTTGAGAAATTTTTTTGAGCATAGAAATGATGTTTTTCATTCCAACTCCCATAACATTATGTTGCTTAGGAAGAAAATCATTTCAGTTTTTGTTACACTCAGCAATAACATATTTCCTTCATGTTCCATCCATTAACTAAAACCAGAAATAATAGTGTGAGAAATAGTAATCATAGTGGAAAACCATATGATCATGAAAAATTGTTTATAGGAGGTCTAAATCATGAAACCTACTTTTCAATCTATGACACTGTAGGCTTAATCTAGTTCATTCAGGGTCATTATTCAAATACTTCATGATGGTTCATAAAGAGTTTGTGAATTTCCAAAACATGTCCCCCAGGAGTGTCAAACCAAGTGTGCACTAAGGCTCATTGTCATGCACCAAGTGATGATAGAGTCTATCTCAATGCACCCTTTTCAAAGTTATTACCCCTAAGTACCTATGTTCTAGATATATATCCACTTGTAGTATCCAGATAGTGAAATAATTACTTGGAAACCACTTGCTCTATCCTATACCAAAATTTCATGACATATTCCTATAATTTAACTCATCCTTAGACTTATCCTTAGAGACATACCTAGACATATCCATAGAAATATTCCTATGGATATCACTAGAGTTTTGTCATAATATTTTCCAAAGGTTAACTAAACCTTTCCTATGATACCAACTATAGAGACTCGAGGTTTTCATTTATAAATATTGCATTTTTTAGATGAATATTAAATACATTACAAAGGTATATACCCGAAGACCATATTATTTTAGTGTATTTGGAGACTATAAACACAATATTATTATGTGGTGAAATATATTAAACATCCCCATAAAAATATTCCCCTTTAGTACTCTTCATAAATATACCCTACTTAAAACCTTTATTTGTGACCTGAGAAATGAAATATAAGAAAGGGTGAGCTTAGATGTTCAGTAAGGGTAAATAAAGGAGATACATAAATATGACATGATAATAAGGGTATGAGAACATGATCATAATATTTGAAAAGCATACCTTGTATATCAAATATCATAATCTTGAGACATGGAAAAAATATTGGAAGTTCTTAAGAAATGAATAATAAAGGAATTAAAGAACATGAGATTTGAGAGCATGATATTGTCATAAGACATAGAATTGTGTCATACACATAATCATAGAAAACCATTTCCTTAGTAGTCAAGTATCACTATTAAGGATATCATAGTGGAATGGGTTCACTCCCCAAACCATTATAGTAGTCAAGGTTGACTCCCAAGACCATCATAGTGGAAAAAGTCCCTTACTGAACTAAGTTCACTCCCTATTCTAGCCATGTCTATCTCATGAGATATAAATATTTACCCAATGAATTGGAGGCAGATATAGGTACCACCTATCACATAATGAAATTCATATGTATGTGTTCCACCATCACATAAAACATTCATCATATCACAACCCATGAAATAAAATGGGTTTTATAAACATTTCCTCATATCAAAACCTATGGAAAAGAGACAGGCTTCATAATCATTTCATCATTTCATCATTGTATAACCCATAAAAAGAATTATGTTTCATAATCATTTTATCATTGTATAAACCATGGAAGAGAAATGGGTTTCATAAACATCTTTTCATAATAAATATAAACCTTATAGAAAATAATAAGAATGATATCCTTGGATCATATACCCAGTAAAGCATGAGTAACATAAAATGATGTCATCTTAGAAAGAAAATTATTTTGAAAATATCACTTGGAACATTTCTTGAGTAAAATAGCTTTTCTTTGAAAATCACTTTTTAAAACTAAAAATTAATGAAATATTTTGGAAATACCTTTCTTTGAAAATGACCTAGAAAACTTATAAAGGAAGATTTAAAAATCATTTAACACATTTTTTGAGGAAAAATATCATTTTAGCTTTAAAAACAATTTTTAAAACATAAAACATTTTGAAAATATTTTTATTTGAAAATAACCTTGAATTATTGGAAAATGACCATATGCCCATAGTTTGGAACTATGGGTATAACCCACAAAACTGTGGGAGCTTAAGTCATCGATATAACTCTGAGTTATACCCACAGTTTGAAAAATTCTATACCCATGATTATGAATAGTGGGTATAGGTGTATGGGAAATTTTTCAACGTGTCAATAACCTTATACCCATAGTTCTCAAAATGTGGCTATAGGATTTTTAAAAAAAAATCCTATCACTGTATTTGAACCCTAGACTGCCTCTTTAAAGTCGATGCACCTAACCACTACCCCACATAGCATTATGCATATATAAATATATATTAACTTCTATATATTTTTAAAAATTGTGGCTATATGTGGAAACCCATGGGTATAGTTTCTCCCGTGTAAATTTTTTTGTTCCTATGGAAATTTTTTTCCCCATGTTTACACAGAAAAGCTATACCCACAGTTCACAAAAATTGTGGGTATATAGTGGACCTATACCCATGGTTTTGGAGAACCGTGGGTATAGGTTTGTAACCAAAACTTATACCCATGGTTGTTGGAAAACGATGGGTATAGGGTCACCCTATACCCATGGTTTTTTTTAGAAGCATGGGTATAGGTATTTAACCAAACCCTATACCCACATTTTTTCAAAAACTGTGGGTATAGGTTGGAATTTTCAACCTATACTCATGGTTTATAAAAACCATGGGTATATGTTCTAAACCAATCCCAATACCCATGGTTTTTGTAAAACCATGGGCATAGGGTCATTTTCCAATAGTGTTTAAAACTTATAAAGGAATATTCAAAGAAAATAATGTTAATTCCAATGGGAGATTATATTCATACCATACATGTTAAAATAAATATTCATTTCACATTTTTAGTAAAAGACAAATATATGTTGTTTGGAAAAAGTCATGAATATTCCTTTCAAGACATTTTGTAAAAAGTAAAACATGTGGAAAATGTCTCTAATAAATCATTTTTAGAAATTTAAAAACATTTTTCAAAACATTTTTAGAAAATATGGTCTTAAAATAAAAAGGATTTTTGAATGAAGAGTGAAATAAAAATGATTTTTATTAAAAAAAATATTTTGAAATATTGAGTACATGAAGAGAGGAAAATGAAGGGAAAACATTTATTTTCATGATATAACCATAGTATAATAAAATTAATATGTTTCTTGAGATATAGATCATAATATTTAATCATTAGAATCATAATTATAAACAATCTTGATAAATGATGAGATTTTCTCACAAAACTCTTACCGCTTTGGTAACTTTGAATCATAATCCCCATGAAATAATAAAATTAAATGAAACTTATAATATCATGAAAAGAAGTTTATTCATGATATATCATGTCAAATGGGAAGTATATACACCACATAAAATAAAAAAGTGGTGAATTTGCATATGTCTCCTAGATATAAAAGAGAGACCATAAATCCCTTACCACTTGAGTCTTAAGTTCATTCGTACACATTAAAACTTCTTTTATAATAAATTTAGGTTTATTATAAATATATTTAATAATCATAAACATGATTATATTATCATATATAATCCCCTTATAATGTTCAACACCCATTTATTAATAATTCCTTTATAGAATTAATATTTCTGGGTGTTAACTGCTTTGTTTTTCATGAGAGTTTTGGTTCAGTGGTTCCAAATATTTTACTTTGATCATCATCCCATAATATAGAGAATGTTAAATATCACATTAATATCATATAATTCCATTATATACATATTTATATTCATTCATAAAAGTTACATATAGAAAGATGAAATTCATCATTCATGGAGACGGTAGGTCATACGTACACATGAACGTTGTTTCTATATTTTGACGAATGGAACAAAGGAAAAGTAACTAATTATTAAACTTTAAAAAACTATTTTAATTTAATATATATCAAATATTTTAATTATCATAATCTTTATTACCTTCCATTTAAAGTGTTAATGACAACAAATCACATCACTTCGCGAGGTGGTAGTCTACCATACACGCGAGCAACATTAGCGTATTTCCCATAAAATGGAAAGTAAAATGGGTATATGTGATACTATTTTTCCAAAATTGAAATTATTTTACAAATATAATATTAATATACTAAATCATTCATTAAACCAAACTATGGGAGGTGGTGATGGAAAACGAATTGTGTTGGTTCGCAAGGCGGTAGTCCGCCGTACACACGATCAATGGTTTCATTTCCCATCTAAGGGAAATGTATATAGATATAGGTCATAAAAATAATATAAAAATTTATAATTATATTTAATATAATAAATTTATTTATTATAATTTTTTTTATAATAATTTAAGTATGTGTAATAATAAATAAAATGAAAACACATAGTTAATGGATATACCTCTTTTTCAGGGAACTCCTTTAGGTTTACACTTAAATCCTTGTTAAAAGAGCTTAATAATCAAAATAATTCCTCTAGAAATTAATAGGGTAAATTAGTAATGTTTTGAAAAATGATATTGGGGTGTGGACATAAGATTATAGGAGAGGTCCTTTTATAATTGGAGAAAGGAACCCACTTGGAAAGTACTTTGAAATTTCCAAAAAGAATCCAAAATGATAAAGTATTTCCCATTAAAAAAGCCTTAAAATTGACCTGTATTATAAATTATTAAGTTTAATATGGAAATATTTCCATAAAATAGGATTTATACATTTTTGGGTCATTTTTAACCCTTATCTTCTTAGTTTAACCCCTGGTAAACCCATCTTTACCTTAATCGCGGTAAATAATTTTTACTATTTTCACTATTCATTATGGTAAAAAATTAAGTTGACCATATTAGATAATATAAATTATTATAATTAAAAATATGGAATCTATTTTTACAAATTCCATTCACATAATTGTCAAATTTTAATTTAAAATAAATCCCATGGATGTGATGAGAAAGCGGGTTTTTGAAGAGAAAAATGTTCAAAAGTTTACAATGTTCTTATATCAAAATTCAATATGAAAATGATTAAAACGAAATAAAATTGGATTAATAGATATATAATTGAAAATATTTTACTTTTAAAACCATATTAAAATAATTTTTAAGTTTTTAAATGTTTTAAAAGAAATAAAAATTCTTAATAAAAACCAGTATTTTTCACTATTTATCAAAAAAATTATCATCTCAAAAAATTATCAAAAAAATCACCCTAAGATAATTTTCACATGATTATTAGAAAAATAAAATTTATTTTTTCAAATAAATTTCTAAAAGTTTCAAAAATTAATTTTAATATAAGTTCTCAAAAGGTGGCAAAACTGTTTTTTATAAAAAAATGCAGCTTTTAAGCGTAAAATAAGATTTATTTTAATCTATTTTCTATAAAATAATAAAAGATAAATTTTAAACATTTTATTGAATATATAATATATAAATTTCAATAAAATAATTCACCAAAAAAGTGATTTTTTTAATTTATTGAGGTAAAACGTGTTTGTGTGCATAAAAATAGTTTTTCAGAAAAAGATTTCATTTATTTTCAGATAGTTTTTATTTTCATTTATAATTGATTTTTAATCAAAGAATTTATTTTATAAACATGTGTAAACCATATATTTTCATAATTTAGTTAATCCTATTTATACCCTTCATTCCAACAACTAGGTGATAACTATCATATTAAATAATAATATTTTAATAGTGATATGTTTTGTTTAAACATAGTATTGCATGTAATGCAAGATAAACTCAGTATTGCATGTAATATAAGATAAAATTATTATTGCATGTAATGAAAGTTAAACTTAGTGTTGTGTGTAATGTAAAATATCGAAAAGATGAAATTTATTTAAAAATATATATTTCACAAAATCTCAGGGTGTTACAAGGAGAAAGGTAGAAAAATGGTTATCCCATAAACATAATAACATATCAGTATACTTATGATGTTGATTTAATTATTTCAACATGGTTATATTAGATTCATAGGAGGTAGAAAAATAAAGAAATAAAAGTAATGAAAAAAAGGAGTAATTGAGAATTTTACCTTGCTCCTTAGAAGAACTCCTTTACAAATTGGATTAAGGCTTTGAGAAGTGGTCTTTTTTGAAGATTAGAACCTATATGAAGTTTATAGGAGTTTTATAAAGTTATTTGGGATTATTTTTGTTGAATATAAGTGTATTGGGTTATGAGGAGAAGTGGGGGTGGTGGTGACTCTTTTTATAAGGGGGAGGAGTGGTAGTTTTGTAATAATATAAAAGGTAAAGTCGTTATTCAAGGGTCAAGTGAATCCAATAATAGATAATAATGAATTTTTGGAAGGTTTAAGGTTTATAAATCCTAATCCATACATTTTAATACATGTTTTTAATGTTTTTAATACTTTTAGTCTTAGATTTTTCACTTTCTCTATTTTCTGTTTTTAATGTGGTAATTAATTTATAGCTGAGTAATTTATATTTAATGCCTAAAAATAAAATATGTATTATTAAATAATTTTGACCTATTTATTCTAAATGTAAAATAAATTTTATAAAATAGAATTTATAGGTTTTATAAAAATTAATTTTAATATTTGTGCACATAACATGTAAAACCCAATTTTAGAAAAGGTATATTTTTTATACTTAAAATTATGATTAAGATATAATTATCGTTTTTATTGATTTATATGATATTAATTGGTTTATTATTAACCAAATAAAATTTATGTGGCTTTAAAAACAATCCAAAACTGAATTTCATCTTGTAGATACTTAGTTAAAATAAATAGACTAATAATAGATTTTATTAAAGTAAAATATTACTTCAGTTTCCAAAATGTTAAACATGGGTTTTATAAATTCAAAATTGTATTTTTAAATGATTCATTTTACTTTATAAATATAAATTTTTTATATAAAAAAATCATAAACTTTCAAATAATTCTTGTATTACGATATTGTCATAAAAGTGATAGTATTAGCAAAATCGATATTTTTCACTATTCACCCAAAATTCAAACTTTTCTAAAGAATATAAAAAATTAATCCTAACCTAATTTTGACATGATTAATTAAAAAATTAAGTTCATTTTATAAAATTTAAATTAAAAAATTTATAAATTTATTCTTTAAATGAAAATTACAAAATATAAAGAAAAACTAACTTTATTGAAAATAACGTTTTATGTGTTCTTAATAATATTTCATATAAATTTATAATTTAAATAATGTTAATATATTATTTCATATATAATAATATTTTAAAAAAATTCTATTTTATTTATTAGGATAAAATATACAACACTTTTAAAAAATTGTTATTTGAGAAAGAACGATTCTTTTTAATATTAAATCATATTAATTATTTATCCTCTAAATGTAAGCATTTTTATTTGAGTGATATCTTTTAATTTACTTTTGTTTTTATCATTATTATAATTTTCTTAACAATATTCATCTAATATGTTGTGGCTTGTTTTAGTTAGTGTTGCATGTGGAGCAAGCTATTGAACATGGTATTTATTTAAAGGAAATATATATAGTAAAATATTGTGGCATTACATTCTCCACCCTTAAATAAATTATGTCTTCATGATTTTAATTATCATTTACTAATAAAAATATCTAATGGTACGACTTATGATATAATTTCGGACTCTCTATCATGGATAAGACTATATAACTCATGATTTCTATTATAATAGGCATATAATGAGATTCTCAACCACATGTACCAAATATGCCTATTTAGATATCAATAATTCTTATGAGTTTTAGAGACATTCATTTCTTATATTCCATTTCATTATCGAGTTTCCAACCAAATAATAAATCCAAAAATGGTTATGATACTATCCAATAAAATCAAAATGAATAATTTTATGAAAAATCAATCTTAAGATGTCTTCTCCAATGACACCTTAATTTCACCCTATGATACTTTAGTTTCAACAATGATATAATTGGATCAAATTTTAACTCATACAATTTAACATAGGTTTTCTATGGTCATTTTCCTATTAGTTTATCCAACAATACCATAAAAATGTACTCATATCCTTCATAATGGTTCATAAAGAGCATGTGAATCACCAAATCATATCCCCCTTGAGTATCTAGACATGTGTGCAGTTATATTCCCACTAATCATTCACCAATTAAAGATCAAGTTGATACTCAACCCTCATTTTTCAAGTTGATTACCACTATATGTATTTATGCCACAACCGAATCCACTTTTCGATATAAAGAAAAGGATGTAATTTCTAGGAAAATCACATACTCAAAACTTTACCAAAATTTTAGGATGTTACCCTATAATTAAACTAATCCTTAGGGTTTTAAAAAAATTTAAATTATCCCAATAACAAAATTAATATCCAAAAATAACTAATCCCTTCTTAGATACCAACCGAGGTGCCCCAGATCTACACTTTTAGGTTTGGTGAAAAAACACTTTCTTTAAACATTGTCTTTGATACCAAGTGATATGTCCCAAACTAAACTAACATATATTTCAATAATTTAAACATTACATATTACAATAATCATATAATTACAAGAACATAAGGTTTAGTTTCTTTGACTATCAGCAATATAAAAAAATTATTTTATGATTCTTGTGAACATTTCTCCATAATCGAACTGCACTAGAGTCCCTTCAAAACTCCCCATAGGTTATAATCATCTCCATAACCTAGAGAATAAAAACATAAGATATTGGTGAGATCAAAATATCAGTAATTTAAAACATTTCATAAAGAGTCATATCATAAGAATATGAGAAAACATGAGTATGAGAGAAATATTTTATTAAAAAGAACATAAAACAATAAGATTTGTCCATAATTCATGACATAAAAACATATAATCTCAATTGAACAAACAGGCATGATGGTGTAAGAGTGTGAGATAATAAAAAAGATCCATGGATTGTAATAATAGGTATATGAAATAAATATATGGCATAATAATAGACATAGTAAATTGTAATATTATGAACAAAGTTAAGAGCAATCATGTTCAGATGAATTCTTATGAACAAAGAAATATGTGATCATGTCCGCATAAAATCATGTGGACAAAGATATATGTGGTCATGTCTACACACCATAATGTGAATAAATTTATATGTGATCATGTACATTCACCATCATGTAAACAATGTTATATGTGATCATCTCCATGAACTATCATGTGAACAAATATCTATGCGATCATATCTATACACCATCATGTAAAAATAGCATAACGTGATCATGTCCATACACAAATTTTTAATCTCATGAGATATAAAAACATAACCAATGCATTGGAAGTAAATATAGATACCCACCCATCAATCATCCAAATATATGTGTTCCAATTGAAAATAATCATTCATCGTATCATAAATAACCCATGGAAATAAAAATGGGTTTCATAATAATTCCAGATGGTATCACCAAAATTAACATCAAGAATATAAATGGCCGATAGAAAAAATTCAATCACTCAAAAATCTTATTTTATATTAAAATTTATAGGGTGATTCATGAAAACTAATATCTAAGGATATAAATACTATACATATAAAGATAATAATAGAAGTGAAATCATGAAAGAGTTTTTAGAAAATGATTTTATCTTTGGTGAAAATATACAGTTACGATCACTTTGAAAAGTTATTTCCAAAAATGTGAAGTGAAATTTTTAAAATAATTTACTTTTAAAAATAATTTTAATTAGTGGATCCTTGAATAGGATATGAATTTTATCTCAAGAAAATATAGAGTGGGGAATAAAACAAAATAATATGGAAGGAAGACCTTTTTAATATATTAAAATACATTTGTTGAAATCCCACATCAAAAAAATGGTAATAAAACTTCCTTTTGAAAATAATAAAAGGGAAGTGTAAATATCATAAGATATATAACATAATTGAGCTTCCAAATATAAAATAGAACATTTTGGGGAATAGAAAAAATGGATATGGATGATAAAGAGCTTACTTAGGAAAGATAGGAATTATTCTTAATAATTTTATAATTTTATGAGAAATAATTCATCATAGAAGTTGATTTGAATTAAACATTAAATTTTTTCCAAAAATTAAGATAAAATACAGTATAATTCAATTTTATTTTGTAATAACCCAAGTATGTAAGAAAAAATTTCAAGAAGAAATATCTTAACTTAAAAAATGATTTATCAATATCCTCTATCGCTTAAGAAATGTTTTAATAAAAACCTATTAAAAGAGAGGGTATGAAATTGAGATTAAAATATAATTAATAAAATATAATTCATGATAATATATATATAATAGGTAGTATACATGCTATATAAATTAAATTAAGTACATAAAAAACATTTCTAAGAGAAAGGAAATTGAGACGAAACACTCTTAGCTTTTATTCCTACTTAGTCGAACGTTCTCTAACATCATGTATAAAAAAACTATCTTAATCACATATTTAATAACCTTATTCATATCTATTATCTTTTATAAACTCCATTTATAATCATTTATTACAAATATATTAGTTAGTTATATTTTATTTTCCTCAGTGGATGTTATTAGTTTTGATTTTGAATACTAGCTTTGTAATGTCAGTGTCGATTATTATTTATAGACTCAAATTTCATCATTTGGATATCATTATAGGTACTGTAATAGATTTTTAATAATTATTAATAATGTTATAGTTTCATTTTATAAGTATTTTAGTTATGAATCGTGATGAAGAAGTCGACGATGGGATTATTTCACTAATTTTTTAATGAATAAAGGGTGATTTTAATAATAAGTTAAATATTAATATAACATTACCATAAAATTAAACCAGACATTATTTTATAATTAATTTATAATAATACCATTATTTAATCTTCAAAAATCAACCATGATATAAATTTAAATCATTGTTCATGTAGGTGGTTAAACCGACCTTAAATAAGAACGTGATATAATCGATGAGTGGGTATGGTTAAGTAATTGATTACTTTAGAACAATATAATTAATAAAGAATTAATTTATATTTTTTAATTTGTTTAATCATATTTTAATAGATTTGGATAAATAATATAAATCTAGATTAAAAATTAAATGTGTTGCTTTGTGGTAGCGGTTTTCCTCACGTACACCCGGGCGACATTCTCATTTTCCATAGAACTTACCCCGAATGGCCCGAAGGCCTTCGTTTTTTTATTGATTTTTTTATAAACACCCTTTCAAGTGATGAGGGGGAACCCTTACAAGGCTCGTAGTCTTTTTATATATTACATGGCCCATAGTCCTAAGAGACATTACATGACCTAAAGGTATTAAGGAATTCAACCAAACTATAACTACAAGGAACTGCCCCTCCTTAGTATATGCATCGTGATGGTAACTATCCACCTTCTCAAGGACATCTGGATAAGCATCTCGTGCAAGCACAGGCTGGTCCCGATGGTGTATCCATACCCTCTCATTATTCCAAATCTGTTGGTTCTGCTCTGGTGAGTGCGCCTGCTATAAATCCTCCTCTAAAGCTGCTCCTTTTTTGTAGAGTCTGTCTCGGGCAACTACATGAGGCTCGAAGGCGTTGAGGTGGCCTGAAATCCCTACTGACCCAAAGTTATGGGTGTCCCAAAGGCCTTAAGGACTCCAATCTCAAACAGGTGGCCTAAGGTGAATAGTTCTGACTACTACAGTATCGAACAGTACCTACTACAGTACCTGCTACAGTACCCGCACAGTGCCTGCTACAGTACCCACATAGTTCCTGGTACAGTGCTGCTACAGTAACCCAAAAATATGCCTCCACCTAGTTTTGAACCTGGGTCTCATGGATGCACTTAAGGATTCCTCACCAACTGGGCTGAGGCTCATGTGCTTTCCATAGAACTTAAAGATGGTAGAAAATGGTTTATATTTAAAGAATATTGATAATGTTTTATATGTCATTTTTACTCATTAAATAACCCCTTTTAACCATCCATGTAAGTTTTTTAGGAAAAACATATCACCCTACTTATGGAGGCGGTAGTCCGCATATAACACAAGCGACGTTTTTATTTTTCTGATAGTTGATAGGAAGGTATATAATAGTTATCTAATAAATATAATAAATATAAATATACTTATGATATATAAGTAATTGTGTTTACATGGGTAGATTATATTCAAAGGAGGTAAAATAATAAATAAAAAAAATTAATAAAAATTAGTAATTAATAATTTTACCTTACTCCTTGGAATAGCTCCTTGAAGATTGGATTAAGGCTTTGAGATGTGTTATTTTGAGAAGAAAAAAATCTATTAAGTATCTAGTAGTTTTGGGGAGTTATTTGATCTATTTTTTTCAAATCTAAGTTACTTAGGGTTTGAGGAGAAGTGGGGTGGTTATGGATCCTTTTATAAGGGAGAGGAGTGGAAATTTTGTAATAATATAAAAGGTAAATTCAATATTCAAATGTAAAATAGATACAATAATAGAAAATAATTTAGTGGGTAAGAGTTAAGGTTGAGAAATACATAAACATATATTTTTACACATGTTTTTAACATGTTTTTAAGTCTTTTACTATTAAATTTTTCACGTTTACCATTTTTAGTTTTTATCATGGTAAATAATGTTTACTTGAGTAATTTAATTGTAATGCCTAAAAAAAAGTGGGTTTTATTAAATAATTTTGGAACAAATTATTCTAAATATTAAATTAATTTTATAAAATAAAATTACAAGGTTTATAAAAAATAATTTTAATTTTACTACACATAATGTGTAAAAAATTAGAAAAAGTGTATTTTTCTGCTTAAAATTTATGATTAAGAAAAAATTATCATTGATAAAGATTTATATGACATAAATTGATTTATTATTAACTAGATAAGAGTTATGTGGCTTTAAAAATAAGACAAACCCTAATTCCATCTTGCAGATACTTAGTTAAAAGAAACAAACCTAAAATAGTTTTTATTAAAGTAAAATATTATATAAGTTTCCAAAATGTTAAAAATGGGTTTTATAAATTAAACATTATATTTTTAAATTATTTATTTTAACTTTTAAATATATATTTTCTATATAAAAAAAATTCATAAACATTCAAACCATTCTTGTATTATAACAATGTCATAAAAGGGAAAGTGTTTGCAAAATCGGTATTTTTATTATTCACCAAAAATTCAACCTTTTTTGAAAAAATATAAAAAAATTATCCTAACCTAATTTTGACATGTTGAATTAAAAAATTAAGTTCATTTTATAAAATTTAAATTCTAAAATTTATAAACTTAGTCTTTAAATGAAAAATACAAAATATAAAGAATAACTTCTTTTATTGAAAAATGTTTTTAAATTGCTCTTAATTTTATTTATATCAATTTCTAATTTAAATAATGTTAATATATTAGTTTATGTATAATAATATTTTTAAATTTTTAAATTTAATTTATTAGGATAAAATATACAACACTTTTAAAATAACTGTTATTTGAGAAAGAACAATTTGTTTTAATATTAAAACATATTAATTATTTATCCTCTAAATATATGCAATTTTAGTTGAGTAATATATTTTTATTTACTATAAGTTTTATTATTCTTATAATTTTTTTTTCAAAGGTTGGGGCCGAAGCCTCATTTTTATTATTAAAGGAAAGCAAAGACCTCTTTAACTGGGTAGAGGGAGACCCATTACATAGCCCGAAGGCCCAGTGGGCATTTAGCCCATTACATGACCCGTAGGCCCATTTTTTTTGCCCAAAGACCATTCTGTGAATAGTACTGCTACAGTACCCGCATTGCTACAGTACTGCACAGTACCCGCCACCGCTACAGTGCTCTGCCACCGCTACAGTAACCTGCGCCCAATGGGTTTTGAACCCCCATTTTTCATGTAGATTTAAGGGGTGCTTACCACTAAGCCAAACCCCAACTACATTCTTATAATTTTCTTAATAATATTCATCTAATATTTATCAACTCATTTAATTTCATTTTTCTATGTAGATAAAGCTATCAAACATAGTATTTATTTAACAGAAAGATATGTAATAAAATCTTAGGATGTTGCAAATTGGTTATAGCATTTTTAAAGATACTTACATATGAAAAACACTTCTTAATACACATAATAAAAGGGTAAAAATCTATAATCTAATCATATAAATATATTATTATTCCTTTTTTTATTTTTAAGAAGCATTGGTTTCTCATTGCAACTAATTTAAATAATCCAAAGATTTATTTTTGGGTTTCAAAGCATGGATTTCCAAAAAATAAACCACACATGATGACCTTTATCAATTTTTAACACACTTCATTCAACATTTTTCAAATAAAATTCAAGTTATTCATTTTATATTGTGTTTTAATGAAATAAATATGATTGTGTGGTGTTTCAATATCATCAAAATCATGGTATGAAGACAATCCAAGAGCTCAAGAAACCTATCGATTTCTAAAAATATATAGGTATTAAGGTATATATAAAAATATTTCACTATCAAAACATATATAGAAATGAATTAATTATTTTTATCAATGTTTCTGTAGTGTTTGAAACAAAATAATTATAACGATTATGGTTATTACATTTATAAATTTATGAAAGATATCATATTCCATGAATAAAATAGCATCCCCGAAGAGGTATTTCTAATGATAATTATAGTTTAATTAAAATATTTATTAATTGTGTATTTATATTTTTTAAGTAATACTGGGACTTTAGATATTCCACATATTCAAAAGAGGAAGTAGAATTGTTTAGAATGAGTTGGTAGAATACATCGTATCATAATTTTTCCAACATTATAAAGGGGTGACTTTATACTACTTATTTAGTAAATTTTATTATTATTTTATCTACTTATTTTTTAGTTAATCTTCTTATCATTTTTATCTACTACTTATTTAGTTAATTTTCACAGAGATCATAAAGTGATTAATTCCTCGAGAAATGATTTTTCTCCTTTCATTTTTTACTTTTCATAAGCACAAAATTCTTAGATAAAAAATAATTCTCGGTGTATGCTTCAATAAGGATAGTTCACTCAAGTACTGTTTGTTCTCTTTATAGGGTTTTTTGTTCTTTATTTTATTTTTTTATGTTCAACAGTGATGAAATTCATTCCCTTTTGGTTCCAATACCATTTAAGAACATGTTTTTTAAACAACATTGGGATGTGTAGTAATTAGTCACACATCAATCTAACACATAATGTGACTGGTATAACTCAATTTGTATGTTTTTAGTTTAAAAATTAAATTTTAATTAAAAACATGTGTCACTCACTGAAAACTAATAAAACACACTTGAATTGTCTTGATATTTTAGAAAAAAGATCCATGATTAATTTTTGAAATATATGAATTAATTTCACATTGATCTAACAAACATTTTCCTTAGTATGACTTAAAGTGCTTGTTTTCAGTTTAAAAGTGACATTTTAGTTCAAAACATGCTTCACTCACTAAACACCAATAAAAAACACTATTTTTTATCTTTATAATTTAAAAAATTATCCATAATTCATTTGTGACATATAGAAATTAGTCACATGACAATCTGACGTACGGTGTGCCCAGTATGACTCAAGGTGTGTGTTTTTAATTAAAAGTACCATTTTAGTTCAAAATATTTTTCACTCACTAAAAACAAAGAAAATGAACTCGAATTGTCTTTATAATTTATTCAAATAATCTATAAGTCTTTTGGGATGTGTAAAAATCAAATGCATGTCAATCTAACACACAATTTGTTCGTTATGATTGAAAGTTCATGTTTTCAGTTTACAAATGACATTTCAATTCAAAATACATGTCACGTTCTCAAAATAGATTAAAATTTATTGTATTTTCCTGATACTTTATTAAAATTATCCATGAGTAATTTTTGATGTGTAGGAAACATATGCACATCAATATAGAACATGGTGTACCAAGTATAACTCAGAGTGTGTGTTTCTTGTTAAAAGGAAACACTTTATCTCAAAACATGTGACACTCACTGAAAACTAAGAAAACATATTCATATTGTTTTGATACTTTATAATAATTACCCATAAGTTATTTTATATATATTGGAATTAACCACACATTAACCCAACACACAGTGTATCTGTTATGATTAAAAGTGTATGTTTTTATTCAAAATTGAAATTTTAGTTCAAAGTATGTGTAACATACTCAAAACTAAGAAAACGTGATTAGATTGTATTGATACTTTATAAATACAATCCATGCATAATTTTTAACATGTAGGTATCAATCACACATCAATGTGAAACATGATGTTCCTAATATAACTCAAAGTGTGTGCTTTCAGTTTAAAATTCAAATTTTAGTTAAAAACATGTATCACTCAATGAAAACTGAGAAAACACATTCAAATTGTTTTGATACTTTGGGGAAAATATCCATAAATAATTTTTTATGTATAGGAATCATCCACACATCAATATGACACACGATGTGATTGGTGTGATGTAAATTGTTTGTTTTTAGTTCAAAAGTAACATTTTAGTTAAAAATGCACGTTACTCATTGAAAAGAAATAAAATTTACACATATGGTATTATTGTTTTATGAAAATAATATATAAGTCATTTATGATGTTTAGTAATTATTTGCACATAAATCTGATACACGATGTGATTGGTACGACTCAAAGTGTGTGTGTTTTGTTTAAAAATGATAGTTTAGTTAAAAACATGTGTCGCTCATTGAAATCCTATAAAACACACTTGAATTGTCTTGACACTTTAGAATAATGATTCATAATTCATTTATGATGTGTAGAAATCAACCTCACATCAATATGGATCACGGTGTGTCCAGAATGACTCAAAGTGTATGTTTTTATTTAAAATTAACATTTTTGGTTTAAAACACATGTGACATACTCAAAATTGAACAAAAATGATATAATTGTATTAATAATTTAGGAAAACAAACCATAATTTATTTTTTATATTTAGGAATTAATTTCATGTCAATCTGATATGTGGTGTGCTCAATATGGCTGAAAGTGCATGTTTTCAATATAAAAGTAACATTTTACACTATAAGAAAATTACATATCAGCAGTAGTTTATTGTTGTCAGTTTCATGTAAACACAACTAATTAGAGAAAAATTGAATGTGTTTTAATTTATTATCAGTGGTTTAATTTTACTGTTGTTAATTAATTATTAACAGTGGTGTTTTTTTAAACAATTGCCACTAATATTTACTATATATCTGCATATGAACCCCATTCTCCCCCCATCTTTCACATAAATCCCTAACTAAAATTTATTCCTCTCTCATGATGAGATCTGATGACTCCTCCCCTACACAACATCCTCACAGTGAGCTCCAGTGACTCCTCCCTTGCACAGTGTCCTCACAATGAGTTCTGGAAACTCCTTCCCTACATGGCATCTCAAGTGTATATCCTCCATTAGGTGTTTATTCGATCGATTTGGTGTTGGATTTAGGTCTTGGTGAATCTAAGGTAATACTTTCATTTTTATCATATGATTTTATCAATTCATATGAAGTGATCCTTATCCATAGGTTTTTATAACCTTAGTTGATCTAATCTTTTAATTTGTGGCATTCACCTTCTTTTTTATACCCAAGAATATAGTGTAACATAGTTTTGGTAGGGATACCCCTTCCTTACACTCATGTAATTAATTTTTATGGGTCTGTAGTGGCATGGAGTATATTAATAATGATATTACAACTATTTTCTTCTTAAAGATAAATGATTTGTTATGAAACGAACTATAATTTAGTTTCAATATCTTCAAATGATACTTAACTATAACATATTTCTGTTGTAATAATATTATAATAAAAAATTATATAAAATTAATAAATTGTTCTTCAATTCATGGATATAAATATCCATCCACTCTATATTTATCATTCTCCCTCCGAGACACATATACATACACACCTAAAAGTAAATTATGGAGTTGAAGCACTCAAATATCATTTATTCTTAAGTCCCTCCTTCTTATGATAAATATATATTAATTCATGAAGAGACATGATGTGTTGATCATGTCCTATAATTTATAGATGTTTCTAGATCGAATGAACTTAGACATATCAAATTATATTTAACATTCAAGTTAATTTCTTCAAAAAAAATATTGGGGTAGTTATTTTATATACAAAACTATTTAAATTTTTCATGTTTCTTTAATTAATAATACTTATTTTATATCATAATTTCATTTGGTAATTTTTTCTCAGTCAAAACAAATGATAATATTTTTTATATATTAATGTCATGTTATTACATAAAACTTTTTGATTATTCTTAACATGATATTATTTAATTAATTAGAATTATGTTTTTTATAAAAATATTTATCAATATCATACCACTAATAAAAAAAATAGGCCTTTAACAGTGTTATAATAGGCCTTTATCAATGCTAAAAAAGTACTGAAAATTGGAGCATGGTTAAAAGCCTGAAACTTTTATCAACGCTAAAAAACACTATTAAAGGGCCCTTTTAACATCGATTTTTTAGTGCTGTTAAAGGGAGACTTTAACAGTGTTGTTTAGCATTAATAAAGGAAGCATTATTAAAAGGGGGTAAAATTATATTTTTTTCAGACATCCATGAGCTCGACCCCCTTTATTATTGCTTCCATGACACCTTTAACAGCACTCTCCCACCCTTATCAGCACTTTTCACCCCACCACCCCTTTTAACAACACTTTGCAAATTTCATACCACATGCGCGCCCGCCAGGATTCAAACCCTACAACTCTCCTTCGATGATGGAACGCACTTACCACTACACCATGTTGTTTTTTTGTCTGTTTAATGATATTTCTATTTATTTGTATATATATATTTACATATATTTTTATATATATTTTTTTTATTCATATATTTGTATAATTATTTTTAAATATATTTATACAATATGTGTGTGTGTAATATATATATACTTATATTTATTTAAATATATTATATATAATATTCATATACATATACTAGAATATAATAAAATGTATATTTATTTATTAATACACACATATATGTATATGTATATATAATGTAAAAAATGGTTAGATGATATTTTAAATACATTTTTAGAATATTTATTTATTTACATATATTAGAATATAAATTTTTACGTAAATACATTGATATATATATTTATATGAGTGATTTATTATAAGTAAATATAAAAAACATACATATATTTAATTATAAATAAAATTAAATTGTGAAAAATGATAAAATTTTAAAATCATAATATCAATATGAATGTAATTCCTAGGAATAAATCCAGTCTTCACCAAAAAAATTCAATAATACCCCCCTTAAATGAGGCTGAAAATCCATCGAATGTTAAAAAATTGGGATACCCCAACTAAAATCTCAGTTTTAGAGGCTTTCTGGGTCTTTTTTAGCCTTGAAAAATGTGACAGAGGTTTACTTGTGTCACAAAGGGTGTAGATCTCATCACGGGATTCGATTTTATATGTGTTATAGCTCAAACGGACAATCGAATCAAAAGTTATGGTCATTTTAAGTTCGATTTTCATTTTCAACTTATTTTAGATCTTTTATTGATTTTTTGATTTTTTTATCTTAAAATTGATATTAAATGACTATTACTCGATAATAATATAAAAATTATTAATTAAAATTATTTTTTTAATTGTTTTATAAGCCATTTTAACTAAATATATTATATATTAAGTCTAAATTTCTATTTACCTTATCTAAAACATATTTTTTAAAAAATATTATATTTATATCAATATAAATATATTTATATATTAATATATTATTCTTAATGAAATAATTTTTTTTGAAGTATACTCATATCAGTGCTTCTAAAAAAGTGATGATTAAAACCCCCGTTTATCAGCGTTTTTTTACAAGCGTTGATAAAAGACCCTATTTATCAGCACTTTTTTAAAAGCATTTATAAAGAAAGGGACTTTATTAGTGCTTGTAAAAAACACTGGTAAAGGTCCCCCTTTAACAGTTTTTTTTAGCATGGACAAAGGGGGTCTTTAATATCATTTTTATCCAGCACTATTAAAGCCCTAACACTAGATAAACCCGTACAAATAGATAAAATTTTGATTAATTTACCCTAAAATGTAACTCAATATATTAAGGGATTGAAGGAGTTCCTAGATTTTTCAATTATAAATTGATTCGTAAGTTAAAGAATAAAATTTCCATGACCTGATTGTAATTTCAAACAATGGTTGAAAATAAATGAATTTTATAAGAACTTAATATTGAGACATTTTCTTACTAGATATGTGAGATGTATTTGGAATGTGTAATTAGACATTTTAGAAAGTTCAATGTGTGACCATCATCAAAATGAACAACATACTACCCTAATAGTGGAGAATGAGATTCAGAAGGTCTGAAAACATGGACTAATGGCATCTTTAAAAAATTAATAGACTTGGGATACTATAGGAAGTTGATTTACATTATAAAATTAAAATATCATGGAAAATTTTCGGTTGCTTTATTCAAATGCAAGTGGGTGATATTTACATGGACATAAGAAATATTGGTTACAATTTAATTGTGTTAACTTTTCTCATTTGATTGATATTGGTGAGCATGAATAACATGATCCATATATTTTGGCCTCACAAGATAAAATGGTATATTATGTGGATGATAGATTAAATGAAGGATATATTGTTTTAGTCTATTTTAAACCAAGAGACTTTTATGACATGGGTGATGAAGTTATGGAATTGTTTTGTGACATCGAACTTCATCAACAACAAGAGATTAATTTATCTATTCACAATGATATTGAAATAGTTGGTCTTGCAAGGGAGGATGAAGATGAATAAATCATGTTAATATTGGATGATAAAAATAATATGGTTAATGATGAATTAATTGATTGTATGTTCTTTGTTTTAACTTATATTTTATTTGTTTTTTTATAATACATGAATTTAATTAATCGATATACAAAATTTTCAAATAATTTTCTTGTTTCATATTGTATATCATGTTCTAACCTATTTTATATTCTTGTTGGATGTATTAATTTTGGGAAAAATATTTAAAGATATGAGTTGATCATCCACAAATCCTATGATGTTGAATGACCCATCTAATACACTTCCACCTACATTAGGTATGCTCCCTATTTTTGGTTTTCTCACAATTCCATCATTTTATGGCATCTAATGTTCTCCCATATTCATCAAGCACGTTCCCCACTTCTAGTGCATAGCCTTATGCTCTAAGGATATCATAGGGATCATATAGAGGAGCTGAGGAGCGATCGTCGACTAAGCATGTGGTTCCATAGTTATCATCATGAGGGTATTTGAGGGACACCATTATTGTTACGTAACTATTAATTTGAAAATATAATTTATTACATCTAAATACAAATTTTTGAATACATTTATTGAATAGATTCAGAAAATAACAAGATAAATAAAAACATGGATATAACAAATGTTTGGAGGCTGATCAATTTTTAAAAATTTAAGTTCTTTAACATGTTTGGGGTTCTAACAGATGATTTTGAGGGCTTATATGGATAGATATTGGACCAGTTATCATGTGAGACAATGTACCTTCTCATCATTTATCATGAATAGAGGCATATTCACTCCAATTGTAAGAATGTTATTTTTTATAAACAATTTAAGGTAAGTCAAAATAAAATTTTTAAGTTTTATTATCTAATATTCCTATCAAATGTCGGTCTAATTATTTTTTTCATATTTAATATGTAGATGATTTTTTCCATCTTGATGTGCATAATGTGATTTTGTGTCAATGGACATTGAAAAGTTTGGGGGGAAGTGGAAGGAATTTAATTATAGGTTTTGGTGTAAGTTCAACGACACCTCTATGAGTGTCCATCAAATGCATGAAAAGGTACCTGAAGGGATACCTCAGGATTAATGGAATTCCTTTGTGGATATGCATCATTTTGGTTCACATAAGGTATTTGGTATTGTCTCTCTACATTGATCTTAATTTATTAAAAATAATTCATTTTTTATTAATATTAACATTTTTTGTTAACAATCTTCTAAAGAAAACATCAAATGGTGTGAAAAAAGTTATCTCATACACAGCTGGTTATAAAAGTTTTTCAAGAAGAAGGTAAAATAAGGTAATATTCTATCTATTTATTAAATATAATTTTTTTCATTTTAAGTATTGAAATTTTTATAGTTTTCATTTTTTTATTTTATGAATAGGTGAAATAAATTGTTCATGAGGTTGGTCAAACTGAGTTGTGGTTTGATGTGCACAAGAAATCTGATGGAAATTACGTAAATGATTATTCTACAAAAATTGGGTTAAAAATATAGATCATGGTTTACTTTTATTGAAGAAATTTATTTTTAAAATATATATATATATTTAAAGAAAAAATTAAAGAGACATGGGATGAAAATCCCTCATATTCATCATTTGTCTGCCACAATGATGTTATTGTCCAAGTTTTGGGAAAGGAGCATGATAGTCATGTTTGAGGGTTATATTTTAGATCATACCCCTCACAAGTATTTGGGAGGATCTCTTCTTCATTCATTGTGATTTTGCCTCCTACAAGTTTGAGTAATTTTATTGTTCTCAATCCATTAGAATCACAAAAGAAAATTTTGATTCGTGATAACAGAATACAAGAGTATGAGACATGATGGTTAGATTGAGATGATCATTTTGTAGCTATGGGGAGTGCATCGGTTATGTTATTTCAAAGCATGATTGGGTTAATTCCTATAGGAATTTCAACCTTGATACAAAAAACTACAACAGTACTGAATCTGTTACATTTATTTTAGTTTTTTTATTTTATTATAATAATTTTGTTAAATATTTTTTTATATACTATTAAATTAAAACTAATTTTTATTCTAAATTTTATTTAATGTAGGCACTAGATGCAGTTGAAGCTTCTAGTTGAAAAGAAAATCATGAATATATATCATCTGGAGGCATCCAGCAAGACATAGGAAAGCAGCATTGATGTTGAGTCCATCTTTGTATCGGTTGTATTTTTGAATGAAACTAATACATTCTTCTTGTGAAACATTTGGATGATCCGTTATATGTTTAGATGATCTTTTAATGTATGTAAATATTATATTTTGTATGTTTCATTTGAGTATTGAAATTATTAAATGGTGTATATTGTAGATATAACTTAATTTTTATAATGGAGGTGATATCATATTTAAAGATATTAATATCTTATTTGTTTTTTTAATTAGTGTCAGATATAACTGTCACAAGTCACTGATGAACCACTAAAAATTTTTGTTAAACCATCGTTAAATTTCTATCGAAATTTATAATCACCACTATATAAAGAAAAAAAATTAAAAAAATCCACATATATTATTTTTATTGGTTAAAACAATTGTAATGTTAACCTAATTTTTTTGAAAAAACAATGCATTCGTTTTAGCAAAAATTAAAGCACCACCACTAAGTACATATGGGAAATGGTTTCACCAAACCACTAAAAATATCAAAATAACTAACACTAATTAAATAACAACTGAGGAAAATGTGGCAGTTTTAATAACCACTTCATATTAATAAGTGATGGTTAAAACTACTGCATTTTTAAAATAATTGCTTCTAATTAGTGTTTTTCTTATAGTTTTAGTTCAAAACATGCATGACATACTTAAAACCAAGAAAACATGCTCAGATTGTCTTAATAATTTAGGAAAATGGTCTGTAAATCATTTATATCATGAAATAATCAACCACATGTCAGTTCAACACACATGTGCTCGGTATGACTCAAAGTGTCTATTTTCAGTTTAAAATTGACATTTTAGTTAAAAATGTGCATCAATCACTTAAAACTAAGAAAACAAATTCATATTGTTTTGATACTTTAGAAAAATGATACATGAGATTTTGTTATGTGTAGGCATCAGTCTCACCTCAATCTGATACACGGTGTGGACGATATAACTTGAAGTGTGTGTTTTTAGTTTAAAAGTGACATTTTAGATAAAAACATGTGTGATTCACTAAAAATCAAGAAAACACACTCATATGGTCTTGATACTTTAGGAAAAAAATTCATACTTAATTTATAGTATGTAGGAATCATTTGTGTATCAATCCAATATATGGTGTGACCAATATGATTCAAAGTGTGTGTTTTCAGTTTAAAAATGAAATTTTAGTTAAAAATGTGTGTCACTCACTAAAAAACAAGATAACACACTCATATTGTCTTGATATTTTAGAAAAAAAAATCTATTAATCATTTTTAATGTGTATGAATTTATTTCATGTCAATTTGACACACGATGTGGCCGGTATGACTCAAAGTGTGCGTTTTTATTTAAAATGAACATTTTAGTTTAAAACACACATCGCATACTTAAAATCAAGAAAAATCTTTCATATTATATTTATGATTTATAAAAATGATTCATAAATCATTTATTATGTGTAGGATTTAACTGCACATTTATCCAACATACGATGTGTCCAGTATGACTCGAAGTTCATATTTTTAGTTTACTAGTGACATTTTATTAATGTGTTGTATTATATTTATTTTTATTTATTTATAGTATTACTAATATAAATATTGTTTTTTAATACAGTTAAACTATTCTTTTGTTTGAACTAGGGTGTGTTTTTTGAGAATTGGTATCATAATCAGACTCTTTTGGAAGATGATCCAAAGACAGTGAAACAATGTTTTTGAATTTGTTAGAATAATGTTTATAATGAATAGTAAGTACCAATATAATTGTACATATCAATGTTTGAATTATAATTTTTTTAAGCATTGAAATTTTTTGTATTGTAATGTAAAATTAATTTAAATTAAATTATATATTTTTTGATGCACTATGTTGTAAATTATAGAAGTGCATTGCTGCAATATTGCTTTTATCAGCGCTATTTTTAGCACTGATAAATACCTGATCTGTAGTAGTGTTTACTCATGTTTTTTTAAGATAACATATGGATCATATGGGCCATAAAGTTTGTAATATATTTTGATTATATTAATGGTAACATGAGTGTTTATACATACAATATAAAACATCAATAACTATATAGTTATATTGAGTGATATGAATTGTGAGAATAGTTTTAGTAGATGCTCAAATGCACATGTTGAGTGAGATTTTAAAACCTAATATGTAATAGTGGTTTTTTTCATGAGAATTATCTTAGTTATATATGCGATTAGGTTCTAGAGAAAAATAATTTATGTGGAGATAAAGATTATATCTAGATTAAGAGAGAACTTCTACAATGGTAATATAGAAAAAAAAATACCTTTTATTGATTTAGTCATGTTTTATTTACAATTATATTATCCCATACTATTATTATCATTTGAATATGGAAGAGTATAATGGTTATCATTTATTATTCATGTCCTTTCTAAATTTGACCAAGTTAATGTCACGTTTTATCTTATATATTGATTTTATACTATTAAAAAAATATGAAATATTGTTTACTCCTCTTAAGAAAGAATAATATTAGTCACACTATCATTGTTCCTAAAGTACTCTCTATTTTTTCAGATAATTCCAGAGGAATCCCAACAAAATGGGTGGACGCGGTTTTTTTGATCCATCAGAATAATCCTACTAAACTTTTCCCTCACGTTTCCTCCCTCGCCTTTGTCTCATCCTCTTCCTCCTTCGGCCCTTCCAATGGTGGAAAGTTTTATCATTTACAACCTATAGCTCTATAAATTTTATACTCATATCGCTCTCTCATCCCCAAACTAACATATTTCTCATGAAATTATATTATAATAAAAAATTATAAGTTAATAAATGGTTCTTCAATTCATGGATACAAATCTCCCTCCACGCTATGTCTATTATTCTCCCTCCTGGACACACACATACACACACTTCAAAATAAATATTGGAGTTAAATCACTCAAATATAATTTATTCTTAAGTCCCTTCTCCTTATGATAAATATATATTAGTGCATTAAGAAACATGATGTGTTGATCATGGCTTAAAATTTATAGATGCATCCAGATCAGGTAGCCTTAGACATATAAAATTATATTTAACCTTGAAGTTACTTTCATAAAAAAATTATTATAGTAGTTATTTTATATGAAAAAACTATTTAAATGTTTCATGTTTCCTCAATTAATGATACTTATTTTATATCATAATTGCATTTGGTGATTTTTTATCAATCAAATATTACAAATGATATTTTTTTTGATATTAATGTTTTGGTATTCCATAAAACTTTTGTATTATTCTTAGCATAATATTATTTAATTAATTGGTGTTATGTTTTTTTACAGATATTTATCAATATCATACAAATGGATAAAAATTAGATTAATTTACCCCAAAATAAAGGTTAATATATTAAGGGGTTGAATGATTTTTTAGATTTTTTAATTACAAATCGATCCGTAGATGGAAGAATAAAATGTCCATGTCTTGGTTTTAATTTCAAACAATGGTTGAAAATACTTGAAGTTTATAAGCACTTGACATTAAAACAACTTCCTGTTGGATTTTATAGATGGATTTGGCATGGGGACTTGAAAATTTTAGAAAATTCAATGTGTGACAATCATCAAAATGAATAACTCACTACCTCGATAGTGAAGAATGAGATTCAGAAGGTCTGAAAACATAGTATAGTGGAATCTTCACAAAATTCACAAACATGGGATACTAGAGGAAGTTGATTGACATTATTGAATTAAATTATCATGGAAAATTTTTAGTTTTGTTATTCAAATGAAAGTGGGACGATATTTACAGGGGCATAAGGAAAGATTCGTTATAATTTACTTATGTTAACTTATCTCATTTGATTGATACTAGTGATCGGAAAGAACATGATCAATATATTTTGACCTCAAAAGCTAAAATGGTATATTATGTGGATGATAGAGTCGATGAAGGATGGAGTGTTGTTGTCCATGTCAAACTAAGAGAATTTCATGATATGGGTGATGAAGTTGAAGACACAACCACATATATAGATTTTAAAAGCATTAAAAAACACTTTTATCAGCACTAAAAAAGCGCTGATAATTGAAGCACTATTAAAAATGGGTCCCTTTTATCAGTGCTAAAAAAATATTGATAAAGGCTCCTTTTATCAGCACTAAAAAAGCACTTATAAAAGGGTCTTTTATCAGTGCTAAAAAAAGCGCTAATAAAAGGGGCATTTATCAGTTCTTTTTTAAAAGTGCTGATAAAAGTCAAAAAAAATAAAATAATAATAATTTTTTGTAAATCAGAGGCTCTTTTAGCAACGCTTGACCACCCCCTTAATAGCGCTTTCCCCCCACCCCACCCACCTGCACACCCACTCACCCCCTCTCTTGCCCGCGCACCCCTTTAAATGTGCTTGACCCACCTGCACCCACCTATGCACCCCTGCCTCAGCTTGAATTCAAACCCAAGACCTCTCCCTTGCGCACCTACACCTTTATCACTTGCCCATTTTGTTTTTTTTCTCCATTTAATGATATATCTATTTATATATATATATATATATTTGAAGAAGGTCGTGCCCTAGCCAAAGACCAAAGCACTATTTATTGAATAAATAAAAGGGATTATAAGAGACATATATATATATATATATATATATTTAGTTATATTTATTATTATATTAATATATATTTATATTGATATATTAATATATATTTATATATTTAGTTATATTAATATATATTTATAATATTGGTTTTAAATACATTTATAAAATATCTTTTTTTGTGTGAGTTAATAAATAAATAAATACATACATACATATATACAACATACAAACATACATACATATATATATTATATATATGTGTATTTATAAGTATAATTATACATATTTATACATATTTACATATATTATATATTAATATGTATATACATATTTTAGAATATATTGATAATATATATCAGTTTGTTAATACAGACACACACTAATACACACACACACAAACACTCACATTATATTGATATATAAATATTCATATATTTTTATTTTAAATAAAATGGATATTAGTTTTTATTTAGATAAGTCTTATATATTGGGAAATATATTTTATATGTAAATATGTTTAATTATTTATTTATAAAATTAAATTTTTATGTGTGAATATATACAAAATAAGTATATATTGTTATATATTTGATTATAAATAACAATACATTGTGAAAATCGATAAAATTTAAAAGCCATAATATCAATATGAATGTAATCCCTAGTAAGAAATTTAGTCTTCATTGAAAAAGGGAAAAAATACCCCCTTAAATGAGACTGAAAATCCATCAAATTTTAAAAAATCGAGGTACCCCGACTAAAAACTCAGTTTTTTAGGACTTATGGGCCTTTTTACCTCAAATTATGTGATTTAGGGTTTTCCCTTAGTTTCTAAGGTGTAGATATCATCTAAATCTTTGATTTGATATGTGGTATAGCTCAAAAGGACACACTAATCAAAAGTTATGATCGTTTGAAGTTTGAGTTGTGTTTTCAACTTATTTTAGATCATTAAATTATTTTTTCATTTTTTTTATATTCAAATTGTTATTAAATGACTATTAATCGATAAAAATTGCAAAATTATTAATTAAAAATATTTTTAAAATTATTTCATAACCTTTTTTACAAAATATATTATATATTAAGTTTAAATTTTTATTTATCCTTATGTAAAAAATATTTTAAATATATATATTATATTTATATCAAATAAATATATTTATATATTTATATATTTATATATTATTTTTAATGAAATATTTTTTTTGAAATATACCCCCTTTATCAATGCTAGTAAAAAATCACTAATAAAGGGGGGTCTTTATCGGCGCTTTTTTACTAGCATTGATAAAGGGTACCGATGCACTTGCACCAATTTGTGGTTGTGAGAATTGTTTGTGACATTGAACCTCATCAACAATAAGAGATTGATATATTTTTCTATGATGATATTGAAATAATTGGTTTTTCAAAGGAGGGTGAAGATGATGAAATCATGTTAATGGTGGATAATGACAATAATATGGTTAATGATGAATTAATTGATTGTATGTTCTTTCCTTTAAATTATCTTTTATTTGTTTATTTAGAATACATTAATATAATTAATCTATGTACTACATTTTGATATCATTTTCTTGTTTTATATTGTATATCATGTTCTAACTAGTTTTATATCCTCATTGGATATAGGAATATCGATAACAAAAATATTTAAAAATATGATCTGATCATCCTCAACTCCTATGATGTCGGATGACCCATCTGATATTCTTTCACCTGTATCAGGTGTGATCCCAATTTTTTTTCTCACATTTCCATCATTTGATGTCATCCAACATGCTCCCATATTCATTGGGCACACTCTCCACTTCCAGTTCATAGCCTTCTGCTCCAGGGACATCAAAGGGGTCAAATGGAGCAGATGAAGAGCGGTCATCGACTAAGCATATGGTTCCATAATTGCCATTATAGGGGTACTGGAGGGACACTATTATTGTTATGTAATGGTTAATGTGAAAAAATAATATATTACATATGTATACTAATTTTTGAATATATTTATTTAATAGACTCAGATAATAACAAGACGAAGAAAAATATGAATACATCATATGTTTGGAGGCTAAGAAATTTTAAATTAGTTGTGTCATTTGACATGTGTAGGGTGTCTACAGATGATTTTTGAGGCTTATATGGGCAGATTTTGGTCCAGTTAGCATGTGAGACGACATCCCTTCTTATCACTTATCATGATTGGATCCATATTACCACCAATTGGAAGAATGATATTTTTGATAAACAATTGAACGTAAGTCAAAATTAATATTTGAAGTTTTTTTATCTAATATTTCTATCAAATTTTAGTCTAATTTTTTTTGCATATCTAATATGTAGATGATTTTCCATTTTGATGTGCATGATGTGGTTATGCATCAATGGACATTGAAAAGTTTTGGAGGAAAGTGGAATGGCTTTAAGTATAGGTTGTGGTGTGAGTTTAATGACACCTCCTTGAGTGTCCGTCAAATGCATGAAAAGATACCTAAAGGGATGCCTTAGGATCAGTGGAAGTCCTTTGTGGATATGCATCATTTTGATTCACATAAGGTATTTGATTTTGTCTTACTAAATTGATCTTAATTTATTAAAAATAATGCATTTTTTATTAATATTAACATTTTTTTAGGAATCTTCTCAAAAAAACACATCAAACAGGGACAAACAAGTCATCCCACACACAGCTGGTTCTAAAAATTTTTTGATAAGAAGTTCGAATAAGGTAATCTTCTAGCTATTTTTATAAATATACTTTTGTTTCATTTTAAGTATTTTAATTTTTATAGTTTTCATTTTTTTTTATGACATAGAAAAAAGAAGTTGGTTATGAGGTTGGTCGAATCGAGATGGGGTTCGATGTGCACAATAAAGTCAATGAAAATTATGTAAATGATCCTGCTGCAAACATTGGGGTAAAAAATCTAAATCACATTTTATTTTTCTTGAAAAAATATACTTTGTTAAAATTTGTTCTATTTAAAGGAAAAAATTTAAGAGGCATGGGATGAAAATCCCTCACAGTCATTATTAGTCTCCCACAACGATGTTATTGCCCAAGTTTTGGGCAAGGATTATGTTGGTCATGTCTAAGGGTTGGGTTATAGACCATCCCCCTCACGGGTCTTTGGAAGGAGCTCTTTTTCATTCATTGTGACGCCTCCTCCTACATGTTCAAGTAATTCTACTGTTCTTAATCCCTTAGAATCACAAAAGAAAATTGTGATTCTCGAGAATATAATATATAAGCAAGAGACATGATGGGTAGTTCGAGATGAGCAGTTTGCAGTGATGGGGAGTGCATTGGGTATGTTATTTCATGACATGACTGGGGGAATTTCTGAGGAAATTGTAGCCCTAGTATGATATACTACAATGGTACTGAATCTGTTATATTTATCTTAATATGTTTATATTATTATAATAATTTTTTTAAATATTTTTTTATTTTTTATCTAATTAAAACTCATTTGTACTCTAAATATTATTTAATACAGGCACCAAATGCAACATAAGCTTCTAACTGACACAAAAATCAGGAGTATGTATCATCTAGAGGGAGCCACCAAGACAAAGGATAGCAGTTTTGATGTTGGATCCATATTTGTATTGGTTGTATTTGTGACTGAAACTTATATATGTTGCTTATGCAACATTTGACTAATTAGTTTTATGTTTAGATGATTTGTTAATGTATGTAAATATTTTATTTTGTATGTTCCATTTGAGTATTGAAATTATTGAATAGTGTATATTATAGATATAGGTGTATTTTTATATGGGAGGTGGTATCATATTTAAAGCTATTAATATCTTTTTTTAATTAGTGACAATTTTAATTGTCGTGAATCACTAATGAACCACTGCAAAATGATGTTAAACCGCCGCTAAATTTGTAGCAGTGGTTATAACCGCTGCAAAAAAAATTAGCAGTGGTTATAACCGCCACTATATAAGGCAAAAAAATTTAAAAAAACTACCGCATATATAATTTACGGTGGTTAAAACCTCCACAATGCTAGCCTAGAATTTTTAGGGGGTAAACTATTGTGTTCGTTTTAGTGACGGTTGAAGAACTGTTGCCAAATACATATGGGCAGTGGTTTCACCAAACCATTACTAATTAAATAGCAACTTAGGAAAATACATAAGTTTTAATAATCATCGCATATTAATAGGCGACAGTTAAATCCGTTGTGTTTTTTAAAAAAAAAATCCACTGGTTAGTGTTTTTCTTATAATGTTAGTTCAAAAAACGTGTGATATACTCAAAATCAAACAAACACATTCAGATTGTCTTAATAATTTATAAAAACAATCCATAAATCATTTTTGATGTGCAGTAATCAAATTTAGGTTAGTTCGATACATGTGTGTCTAGTATGACTCAAAGTGTGTGTTTTCGATTTAAAATTAACACTTGAGTTAAAAACATGCACTACCACAAAACAGTGCAAGGAAAGTGATGCCCTTTATCAGTGCTAAATAGAAAGTGTTGATAAAGGGGTGTGCCTTTATCAGCGCTAGCTAAAAGCGCTGATAAAGGGCACATTTATCAGTACTATTATTAGCACTGATAAATGTTTTTATTATTAATTTATATAAAATTATTATATTTATATTCAAAAATAATGTTTATCTGTATACATTAAATAAAAAAAATTGTTTATATTTAATATTTTTTTTAATAATTCAAATATATATATAATGTTTTAATTGAAAAATTATTTCTAAGATTATAATTATATATATATATAATTAAATAATTATAATATTATAATAAATTACATTAAATAATAAATATATTTATTAGATTTATTATATTTATTAGATATTTATTAGATTAATTCATTGTATTTATTATATTTGTTATATTTAATATATTTATTTTATTTATAAATATATAATACCTTTTAATATATATATTTATAATTAAAATTATTGAACATATGTGTGTTTTCCAATGAATTTGGTCAATGAATATATGTGTATATGTTATGTATGCATGAATGTTCATTTGTATATTACATGATGTGGTATATATTGATTAATTCATAATGTTACTCATATGAACTACATATGTTCTAAAAATGTACTCATAAAATTACATTAAATATATTTAAATAATAAATATATTTTATTATATTTTTAATGATATATATAAATACTTTTCAAATACATTTGTAATTATAATTTTATTAATATATATTAACAATTATATACCAATATTTATAAATATATAATATTTATAGTTATAATTATTAATAAATAAATATATATTTATCCTATATGTCATTTTAAATGAATATATAAGAATATAAATAAATTATTAAAATTATACTTTTATAAAATAAGTATTTATCAGCGTTATAATTTTAGCGCTGATAAATAGTTGTTTTATCAGCACTTTTTTAGCGCTGATAAAGGTATTCTTTATCAGCACTTTTATTTTAGTGCTGATAAAACATACCTTTATCATCGCTTTTAACTAGCGCTGATAAAGGTTCCAGTGGTTTTTATAAAAGAACCCTAACAGGCCCCTCCTCTCTCGCACCCATTCAAGCCTTTGCGGAAGCTGAAGCCAACCCTTCCTTCACTGTGACCCCTCCTCCTCCTCCTCCTCCTCCTCCGTTTTCATTGCCTTTTCCTCCTCTTTCGTGATTATCCTCCTCCTCCTCCGCCACCGCTGCCTCCATCGCGATCCCTCCTGCGCTGTGATCCCTCCTACTTGGTAACCCTTAATGGTTTATACGGACATATTGTGGCTTGGTTTACTAGTTTTCATTGAAGGAAGAATCATTCATCTTGTTTATATGTATGTGCCATATGATATAATAATGTTGATTTCTAGGAGTTTTTTAAGCCTTATTATGGAATAGGTTAAGTACCAATTGTATAGAAAAATTCTCAAGTGGCCTTCAAAGCTGAAAAATATTTTAAAAATTCAAATTCAGTACTATATAAAGGTTTTTAAATGGGAGTTTTACACGTATTGATTTCTAAATAATGTGTTTGGGGTGTGTAATGTTATTGAAGTGTCCTAAAGGGGTTGTTAGATTTTACAAGGGTGTGTTAACCCATATGAGTTATATTATAAACATTGTGATAGATTGTCACTATTAAAAATGTTATTATTTTGGATTTTTGGATCCCATGTGGTTTTATAAAATTATATTCATAATATTGGTCTTAAGAGTTGATTTGGAAGATATTTTAAATCATTTTATTTGCATTTGCACCCTTAATTTTTTTTTTGTTCATTTGGGACATTATGAGAAATGGTTTTTTTATAAAATCCTTATGATCAAATTATTCCCATTTTTGTTTTGTTCTAACTAATGGGTGGTTCTCTATACATGTGGTGTTCTTGTGATAGAGAAAGGTGATGTTTCTTTCTAGGGAATTTGAGGTTGGGTGATCATTTATTTATAAATGTATTCAATTTGGATGATTTTTGATGCATTGAATTTATTGATTTCTAACCACCTGGTTTGATGTCTTAGGACTCTTAGGAGACTAGGTATTGATCTAAATATGTGTAAACCATTGTATAGGATGTCTATAATATTTGGAGGGTGGCCTATAGGACCGAGTGAGATAATAGATTGGAGAGTGATCATGAGATCATGGAAGGTAAGGAGATAGAATCTTATGTCCCATAGTATTTGTTTTCTCCTAAGATATTTATCCCTCGACCATTCGATTGGGGGGATGCTTGGTGGGTACTAGTGATGGAATAACTAGTGGGTAGGTTGTTGGGTGAGATATATCAAGGATTATTTTAAATCTTATATCATGTTGAGTACATGGTTTGTATTGATTATCCCATATAAAATATTTATCATGGATATATGAAATTGTGACATCTCCCTTAGAACCATTATAGGTACAGTGCATGGAGTGGGGTTGATTATGATGTTAGTGGAAATGATAATGTAGATTCCTTATGACCTTAAGGGTAGGGAAATCCACACATGGGTGGTTTAGTTTGGTAACAAAATATGAATAAAGAGATTTCTTGTTGATATATTGTTACTTATAGGTCTTGGGATCATCATGATTTATTTTTTAACTATAGGATGTGCTAATGATGGATACGTTTAGTGAGGTTTCTTAGTATGTGTCATGTATGAGCTTCTTATGTAATAGACTCTTGCTCGATGCTAGGTATCAATCATTTGCTAGCTAAGATCTAGGATGAGGATTATCTTTCATGCTTGTTCATTATATCTTAATTGTTATTATATATCTATGATGAGGATGTGGCCTAGAGACCTTGGGATTTCAATGTAGAGATACTCCACCAAGGTGAACATTCTTTAAAAAAAATTAAAGTTTATGTTTGGATATACATCATGGGGTATATATAGTTTTCCACAAGACATAAATTATTTTAGTGGTTCGGATTGTGTTGAAGGTTAGATTGGTTATTCCTCTTTAGGTCCTCTTTTATGTATGTGAGTTTATCCATGGGACCTACCTTATGTTAATGGTTTGGATCATGTGGGAGGTTGGATATGTTATGTCTTCCATACTATTTTTTGGGGGTGGATGTTATTCCATGAGTCATATAGTCACATCACAATTCATGATCATGATTTAATGGTTCTGCCTAGGGGATGAGTGTTGCAGTGTATACCTTATGGTAATTCAACAATGTGACATCATAGGGTGTACTATGAAATAGACCCTTAGGCTACACAATAATGTACCCTATTCTTGAAATGAAAAGATATGTTTTAGTCTTTTTAATGAGGTTACCCTATTCCTTATTTGCCACTTGACCCCATCACCCAAACCCCTCTTCCCCATAATTTTCCCCTCTCATAATTCACTCTTTAGGATCCCTAATGGTTGTTTCATATTGGACAACCCACCCCCCTGGACAGCCCACACCAGTAGAGACTTGGGTTTTTCCCTTTAAGACTTTGGAATATTCCTATGAATAATTCCAGAGCTAGGCGCGAAGATTTCATGCGCTTCCGAGGCCCGGTGTACCCGAAATTAATTTTATAAAAATATTAAGTATTTTTATACTATGAACGTGGCGGGGGTGTGTTATCTCCTAAAGGGTAGCTCAAAATGGGAATTTGAGGGCACAGTTGCGTTCGGAGTGTGTTGTTTACCCTAGGCGGGGTATAAACTTTGCGGGCGCGGGCCTGCTGTGAGAAAAGCCACCAAGGGTGTTTTCGTAAACAAATGGAAAAGTTTATTTATGAGCGTCAGCTCGAATAACTCCCGAACGAAACCTCAGATCGCAATTCTGAGTGCTTCATTGCATTTAGAATTCCATGTTTACCCAAATCATGATATAATTTTAGTCAGCGTCGGGTGCCGGGTCGGAGGCGTGATGGCGGGGAGATGAAATGATTTTTTTTTAATAAAAAAAATAATAAAGGAAATCAATCACCTCCCCCCCCCAATTCCTCTCTGTGCACGATGATCCTCCCTCCTCCCTCCTCCGTTTCTTCACCGAATCGAGCCGCAACCTTCCATTTTCTGCGCCGATCATCAGCGGATCAAGCTTCAGGGTGTCGTGGGCGTCGTTCTGCACCCGAAGCTTCGGCGTTTCGCCCGCGAGGTAGGCGGTTTGGGTTGTAATCCCCTGATCTTGTTTCTGATTCTAATTTCTTTATTTTTTTCATATCAGGGAATATTGGGTCCTGAGGGTCACGCAAGAGGTCGCGGATCGCAAAACGAACCACCGGGGTGACCCCGGCGGTCCGCAGAAGTTCCGCCGGCGCCGGCAGACCCGCGGCGGTCCGCGGCAGAGCGCGGTGGCCGGCCGCCCAGGACGGCGGCGTGCCGGCCTCACCGGCAGAGTGCATTGGTGCATGTCACTGCGCGGCGGAGGGCCGCTGGCCAGGGCGGGCCGGCAGCGGCACCGGCCGGGTCGGCCGGTGCGGGCTGGCCCAGGCCCTCTTCGTGTATACGGGGGGGGGGTTAAAACCCCCGTAACTTGCTCCCTGAAAATCTGAATCGCGGCGACGCGACCCTGGCGATGAGGCAAACCCTTCGGTGTGGGTTCGGGAGTTTTAAGTTTCGGGATCGTAGCCCGGAAGTTTGAAACGTCGAATAAAATAATAATATTTTATTATTATTTGACTTCATGTCGTTGTATCTTCTACCCGGAGCATCCGATTGACGTGTCATCAGTGGCATTGAGGCCCTGATGGTACGGCGGAATTTTCTTGTTGGTTTTCTGGTGTTGGGGCTGAGTTTGGGGTGTGGGCCCCACGAGGCCGGGTTTTGGCATTTGCGGAGAAACACAACTTTCTCACAATGAGTTCGATTTTGGCGGATGAATAGTCGATCTTGTGTGTTTTTCTGAGAGGATCGCAATGGTGCAATCCGTTCAATGTGTTATGGGATTGAGGCGTGGGCCCCACCCAGGCTGCCTTTGGTGAATAGTACCTTTTTTTCACCGGGGGTCCGTTTCGGACGAACGAGTAGTCGATCCAGTGTGTTTTTTCGAGGGGATCACAGTGGTATGATCCGATTGATGAGTTTCAAGATTGTAGTGTGGGTCCCACACGGGCTAACTTCATTGAATAGTGCCTTTTTACCAGTTGTCCTTTTAAGGTGAGTAAAGAGCCTATCCTGCGTGTTTTTCCGCGTGGATCGCAATGGTGGTCTTGGTATCGGCCTTGGAGGTGCACGGTGTGGCGTTGTGGAGGGTAGCTCGGGTTAGCAACGTTTGGACCAGCAGTGGTTGAGGGTGCACCCTTGGTTCATTCCTACGAGGGTTCGCGCGGTATCAAAACCTTGGTATATGTTTGTGATCTTCTCGATGGGATGTTTAAACTATTAGAGTTGTGGCATCCCTCCGGTGGTCCCGGAGCGGGATCCTCTAGCATCGTTTCCCTAGATCGGGTTCTTGGTATTGTTGTGACCGCTTATCCACAGGCGATGATCCCCTATCTAGCAGGTTAACCCCATAGGGTTTGTGGAATCATCAGGAATATGATCCCCTACGCAGTGGGCCGTGCTCAGTAGGGTTGTGGCATCGTTGGGTATACGATCCCCTACTCAGCATGTGGTTTCTGTAGGGTTGCGGCTTCGTTAGTTCGATCCCCTACAGCATGAGATGTACCAGATAGGGTTTCAGTATCATCGAGACCATCATAACATGGGTGACGATCCTCTATCTGATTGACGTGTTTCTGTACGAATGTCAGATCGGGTTGTGGTATCCCCCAGCGGATCCTAGGAGTAATCCCATATTTGTGAGATCTACGAATGCCAAATCGGGTTGTGGTATCCCCCAGCGGACCCTGGGAGTGATTCCCTATCTGCGAGATCTTCGTATACCAGTGTGAGTTCTGGTATCCCTTAGAGGACCCTAGGAGCGATCCCCTATCCGAGGGGTTTGGTGTTTATGTTGTTTCAGCGAGGATTCCTCAGTGACGATATCCGACGAGCGTGATCTCTCGGGTGATCGTCTGAGATGTTTGTGTGGGACCCGATGTAGTGTATCTCTTAGACGAGTGTCATCTGGGATGACAGTAAACATGGAGTTTACTCTCCTAGTTGTGAACTGTTGCTGGTGATGAGGTTGGTACCTCATGTGGCTTGGTGCGTGAGCTGAGTATATCTGGATGTTCAAGGTGTATGTATGGAAATACACCTAGTTTGAGCTGACTAGTTGTGTTTAGCTGAGGATGGTCACGATATGAAGTTTCTCTCTCATCTGAGTTCCATCTGGCTGGGATGAGCGGATTGTTGTCTTTCAGTTGCTCTCTTTTGTTTTGGGTTTTTTGGGGTGTCTACTGAGTATTGTTATACTCACCCCTGCATGGGTTTTGCCCGCACATGTTTGTGTCTTGTACAGACCACAGGCCTTTTGACGGTGTCCTAGGAGGACCCGGAGCAGGCGGAGCTGAGTGAGCGGGACTAACCATGGAGTCTTACTGGAGCTGTGCCGAGGAGATTTCTGGTGGTGCTTTTGGCATCATACCCCTTCTTCTGAGCAGGTTGGATGCCTTTGAAGTTTTCTTTTGGTGGGCCCTGTTTTGCCTTTTTTTTGTACTGTTGTTGCACTCTGGTTTGGGATAGGTGTGTGCATGCATTTTCTTTTCAGTTTTATTTAACTCTACACTGTTGCATGGAGGTGTATGTGGGTGCATGTGTATAGGTACCTTAGGTTAATTCCTCCCTTGTGTGTGATAGCCTACTCGGTGCTAGACCCTAGCCCATGGCCTATTAGAGGTGGGATTGGGGAGTCGCGGCTCGAGCCCCGTTGGGTCGGGTCATGACAGAGTGGTATCGTAGGAGGTTCCACTTTTGGGATCTCAGAGTGTAGCTAGTCTAGCTATGAGTTTGGTTTGGGTTTCATAGTGGCACTGTTAGGATGTTTCGAGTTCATCTTTTAGGTCAGGGACTCCAGTGTTGGTGCAGCGGCCGACGTATCCATATACTAGGACTCTGATAATCTGCCTTTTGACTCGGGACGTTTGGACACTAGTTGCAGGGACATAACGGTGCATGCATAATATAGGACTGGGTTTTTGGGTTCCCATTGTTCTTCTTGATTCATCTCACCAGATATACTCTTTGACTATGGGGCATCTTGATTTTATTTCAAGATACCTCACGATGACAACCAGTGAGGGTTCCACAACGGGATTATGGTGATGATCCGACCCATGTAGAGGCTGTAGACCAGGGCACAGGTTCTGAAGCTGCACCTCCAGGTGGTCTGCCAGTTGAGCCACCACCTGTCGAGCGGCTGGTTGTGTCGGGAGTGCAGGATGAGGTTGCGCACAGGCTGAGTGCGCTGCACGAGTTCTAGAGGCAGCGACCTCTGAGGTTCTGGGGTGATCCAGACCCTCAGGCAGCTGATGACTAGCTCGAAGTAGTCACCCGTGTTTTCCGCCTAGTGAGGACACCTCCAGATCATATGGTGGTCATAGCGGCGAGCCTTCTGCATGGTTCAGCCGGGAGATGGTGGAGTTTGGTGACATAGTCCCACGATAAGGAGACACTCACGTGGGTAGAGTTTGAGCGGCTCTTCAAGGAAGAGTTTTATCCTGTGACGCTAAGGTCAGTACGGATTTAAGAGCTTCTGCAGCTTCGGCAGGAGGGCATGACCATGTCAGAGTACTTAGTTAGGTTTAAAGACCTGTCGTGATACTCCCTGGATATGGTTCGAGACCCGTTCTTTAGGGATTGGAAATTCGAGCAGAGCCTACACAGGGACATCCGGGCAAGTGTGGTTTCCTTGTGTCTGCCTACTTATGCTGGAGTGCTGGAGTGGGACCTAGTGGTGGAGAGCTTTCTGGACGAGCAGACCCACCTGTTAGTGATGGGCACGTGAGAGCTGAGACTTCGTCAGTCGGATCGGCATCTGGTAGCCGACAACAGACTCAGGGGCCCAGACATGGGCGACATTTCAGGAGGCGACCCCAGGATGGAGGATATGAGGCTCAGGGCTCGCAGGACAGTTTTGGTCAGCTACAGGAGAGGCGATGTTACGCTTGCGATGGTCGGGGACAGCTTTCTAGAGATTGTCCGACCCGTCGTGATGCTGAGAGGGAAACGGTCGAAAGACCTCCTTGACAGAGGTAGCGTCTCGAGCAAGGAGATCCGCAGGGTGGCGGACGTGGCGGCGGAGCTGGTGCAGCAGGAGGAGGTGGTAGGCGGTATCAGTTGCCACCACCCCCACCCCCAGGTGGTCCATGACGAGCTCAGGGAGCTGGAGGGGGAGGGAGAGGACAACTTCATGCCCTATAGGATGTTGACTCAAAGGCTCCGCGGATGGATAGAGGTATGCCTTGTGTCATTTCTACTTTCTGCAGTAGTTTGTTAGACACTGTTTAGCGGTACTCTTTCGTTTCCGTTTCTTGCTCGAGTTTTGTTCAGGGCGTTGGTAAGACCTTGTGTGGGTGTTGTTCGGCGTGCTTCGAATGTGTGAGGAAGAGGGATCCTTCCCCCACTGAAATGTGTTTTTGTGACGCGATCAAAACCATGCGGGCAAGTCAGTACCGCCCAAAGAGGATAGTGTTGAGGTGTGGTGGATGAGTCCCTCTAACTTATGTGTTCAAGCAGAGGTGTTTGTTGGCGAACTCGCTGGTGTGGGAGACCCAGTTGAGAGTCCAATTGCTTTATGTGTGATTAGGGCTTTTCGGGGATGAAAATTTCTAAGGTGGGGAGGATGCAGTGACTCAGGTTTTGGCTCTGTCAGACTTTGGAATGTTCCTATGAATAATTCCAGAGCTAGGCACGAAGACGGCATGCAATTCTGAGGCCCGATGTGCCCGGAATTAATTTTATAAAAATATTAAGTATTTTTATACTATGCACATGGAGGGGGGTTTTATCTCCTAAATGGTAGCTCAAAATGGGAATATGATGGCACAGTTGCGTCCAGAGCATGTTGTTTACCCTAGGCGGGGTATAAACTTTGTGGGTGCGGGCCTGCTGTGAGAAAAGCCACTATGGGCGTTTTCGTAAATAAATGGAAAAGTTTATTTATGAGCGTCAGCTCAAATAACTCCTGAATAAAGTATTAGATTGCAATTATGAGTGCGTTGTTGCATTCATAACGCTGTTTTTACCCTAGGCGCGCCATAATTTTAGTCGGCGTCGGGTGCCGGATCGGAGGCGTGATGGCGGGGAGATGAAATGAATTTTTTTTAATAAAAAAAAATAATAAAGGAAATAAGTCACCCCCCCCCCCCTCAATTCCTCTCTACGCACAGCGATCCTCCCTCCTACCTCCTTCGTTTCTTCTCTGAATCGATCTGCAACCGTCCGTTTTCTGCGCCAATCGTCAGCGGATCGAGCTTCAGGGCATCGCGGGCGTCGTTCTGCACCCGAAGCTTCGGCGTTTCACCCACGAGGTAGGCGGTTTGAGTTTTAATTCCCCGATCCTGTTTTTTCTTCTAATTTATTTGTTTTTTTGTCGTAGAAGGAAAGATCGGGTCCCGAGGGTTGCGCAGGAGGTCGCGGATCGCAAAACGGACCACCGGGGTGACCCCGACAGTCCGCGGAAGTTCCTCCGGCGCGGCACCGGCGCGGCGACACTGGCGTCAGCGGACCCGCAGTGGTCTGTGGCAGAGCGCGGCGTCCGGCCACCCAGGGCGGTGGCGCTACGGCTTCACCGGCGGAGCACGGCGGCGCGGGTCGCCGCCCGGCGGAGGGACGCCGGCCAGGGCGGCCGGCCCAGGCCCTCTTCGTGTATACGGGGGGTTTTAAAACCCCCGTAACTTGCACTCTGGAAATCCGAATCGTGTGCCATCTACGGCGACGCGACCCTGGCGATGAGGAGAACCATTCGGTGTGGTTTCAGGAGTTTTAAGTTTCGGGATCATGGCCCGAGAGCTTGAAATGTCGAATAAAATAATAACATTTTATTATTATTCGACTTCGGGTCGTTGTATCTTTTACTCGGAGCGTCTGATTGATGTGTCATCAGTGGCGTTGAGGCCCAAATGGTATGACAGACTTTTCTTGTTGGTTTTCCGGTGTTGGGGCCGAGTTTGTGGTGTGGGACCCACGAGGCCGGGTTTTGGCGTTTGTGGAGAAACACAACTTTCTCACCAGGAGTTCGATTTTGGCGGATGAATAGTCAATCCTGTGTGTTTTTTCGAGAAGATCGCAGTGGTGTAATCCGTTCGATGTGTTCTGGGATCGAGGCATGGGCCCCACCCGAGCTGCCTTCGGTGAATAGTACATTTTTTCACTGGGGGTCTGTTTCGGATGAACGAGTAGCCGATCCCATGTGTTTTTTCGAGGGGATCATAGTGGTATGATCCGCTTGATGAGTTTCAGGATCGTAGCGTGGGCCCCACATGGGCTAACTTTGGTGAATAATGCCTTTTTCACCCGTTGTCCGTTTCGGGCGAGTAAACAGCCTATCCTGCATTTTTTTCACATGGATTGCGATGGTGGCCTCAGTATCAACCTTGGAGGTGCGCAGTGTGGCGGGTCGCTCGGGTTTGCGCCGTTTGGACTAGCAGTGGTTGAGGGTACTCCCTTGGTTCGTTCCTACGAGGGTTTGCGTGGTATCACAACCTTGGTATAGGTTTGTGATCATCTTGATGGGATTTTTAAACTGTTAGAGTTGTGGCATCCCTCCGATGGGCCCAGAGCAGGATCCTCTAGCATCGTTTCCCTAGATCGGGTTCTTGGTATCGCTATGACCGCTTATCCACGGGCGGAGATCCCCTATCTAGCAGGTTAACCCTGTAGGGTTTGTGGCATCCTCGGGAATATAATCCCCTATGCAGTGGGTCGTGCTCAGAAGGGTTGTGGCATCATCGGGTATATGATCCCCTACTCAGCACGTGGTTTCTGTAGGGTTACAGCATTGTCAGTTCGATCCCCTACATCGCGAGATGTACCAGATAGGGTTTTGGTATCGTCAAGACCGTCGTGACATGGGTGACGATCCTCTATCTGAGTGACGTGTTTCTGTATGAATGTCAGATCGGGTTGTGGTATCTCCCAGCAGATCCTGGGAGTGATCCCTTATATGTGAGATCTACGAATGCCAGATCGGGTTGTGGTATCCCCCAGCGGACCCTGGGAGTGATCCCCTATCTGTGAGATCTTCGTATAGCGTTGTGGGTTCTAGTATCCCCTAGCATACCCTAGTGGCGATCCCCTATCTGAGGGGTTGGGTGTTTATGTTGTTTCAGCGAGGATTCCTTAGTGACGGTATCCGAAGAGCGTGATCTCTCGGGTGAGCATCTGAGATGTTTGTGTGAGACCAGATGGAGTGTATCTCTCAGACGAGTGTCATCTAGGATGACAGTGATCGTGGAGTGTGCTCTCCTAGTTGTGAACCGTTGCTGGTGATGAGGTCGGTACCTCATGTGGCTTAGTGCGTGAGCTGAGTATATCTAGATTTTCAAGGTGTATGTATGGGAATACACCTGGTTTGAGCTGACTAGTTGTGTTTAGCCAAGGATGGTCACGAGATGGAGTTTCTCTCTCGTCTGGGTTCCCTCTGGCTGGGACGAGCGGATTGTTTCCTTTTAGTTTCTTTTTTGTTTTGGGTTTTTTGGGGTGCCTACTGAGTATTGTTATACTCACCCCTGCACGGGCTTTGCCTGCACATGTTTGTGTCTTGTGCAGACCACAGGCCTTTTGACGGTGTCCTAGGAGGACCCAGAGCAGGCGGAGCTAAGTGAGCGGAACTGACCATGGAGTCTTACCGGAGCTGTGCCGAGGAGCTTTCTGGTGGTGCTTTTGGCAGCATACCCCTTCTTATGAGCAAGTTAGATGCCTTTGTAGTTTTCTTTTGGTGGGCCCTGTTTTGCCTTTTTTTGTATTGTTGTTGCACTCTGGTTTGGGATAGGTGTGTGCATGCATTTTCTTTTCAGTTTTATATATCTATGCATTGTTGCATGGTAGTGTATGTGGGTGCATGTGTACAGGTACCTTAGGCTAATGCCTCCCTTGTATGTGATAGCCTACTCGGTGCTAAATTCCAGCCCCTGGCCTATTGGAGGCGGGGTTGGGGAGTCGCAGCTCGAGCCCCGTTGGGTATGGTTGTGACAACACCCCCTACCCCACACCCCTGCACCCCCCACCCCACCTGGAGGGAGGGAGTGTCCAGGAGGGAGGGGGTGTCCAGGTGTGAGGGTAGGTGGGGGTGTCTAGGTGTGAGGGTGGGTGGGGGTGTCCAGGAGTGGGGGTGGGGTGTCCAGGAGGGGAGGGAGGTGTCCAAGAGGAGGGGTTTCCGGGAGGGAGGGGGTCTCCAGGTGGGAGGGGGGTCTTCAGGTGGGTGGGGGTGTCCAAGAAGGAGGGGGTGTCCAAAAGGGAGGGGGTGTCTAGGGGGTGTCCAAAAGGGAGGGGGTGTCTAGGGGGTGTCCATGAGTGGGGTGTCTAGGAGGGGAGGTAGGGGGTGTGTCTAAAAGGGAGGGGGTTTCTAGGAGGGAGGGGTGTCCAGGTATAGATCCATTAAATTCAATTCAATATTGATAATATACAATGGGTAGATCACTTCTAGAGTAGCCTGAAGTGGGTCCGTAGTGAGGCGTCAAAAGTTCCAACCAAACAAACCAATTCCAAGCCCATGTAAAGGCCCAAGAATTATATTCCAGTTCAATTTGAGGCCCAATATATCTTATTTAATGTCATAAAGACCCAAAATATGCATCATTTACCTTTCTCACATTAGATTTCTAAGAAACACACTTTTTCTCTACACCAACGTTGTAGTAGAATACATCTACTGGAAAAATTACTGATGATATATGAGTTTGATGGAAGGAATAATTTCTGATCTAGAAGAGTTGTGAGGACACTCAACTAAATCAATTTTGACCCTCAATCCTAGCATGTGGAAGAAATCTACGGAATGAGATGTTTTTTACCAGAAACTGAATTCCAGAAGATGTATCCCCGCTACTTATATATATATCCCTTCTCCCACTTTCCATAGGATTAGCGTCCATCGGTTGTGTCATATGATCTCTATATTTCTGCTTTATGTATTTTTAAATTATATTTTTGTTAATGTTATGTGAAATTTCATTCCTATTCCTCCAATATATTATTTGTTTGGTGTTTTTCCTTGATTTTTTGAACTGTATCTCTTCAAAAATCATGAAATTGGAGTACTAATCCAAGTTCATGAATTCCCAGGGGATGACACTAAGTACTCCAATCACTTTTTCTAATTTTGAATATCTTATTCAATTGATAAGAGGCAGCAAATTTTATTCATGTTTGGTTTGGAGACTAATAAATTTCTCTAATGATCTTCATGTCTCTTTATAACCTTAGAAAATCCATTATCTACCCCTTGTTCTAGCTCTCATTATACCTAATGCGATGGAGGGAGTTAGGTACATGAAAAAAAGACAATGGAGTTGGGTGGAGTTTGATTATTTGTCTATGATTATGGACTGATCAATATTCAAAACCATGTAGGATTTGAAATTTAGTACACTTATGATATTTCTAAAATTATATATGATTTTATAATTCATATTAGTGAATGATGGTGTATGAATAATATTTATTCCATTATCAAATAGATGATGAAAATATAGTTGGATAAAGAAGGTTATTAATGGGTATACACTGGATTCATCCCTTTCGTACTAACATCATTTTAGGATTGTCTAATACTTTATTTTAATTGTTTTATACTTTATTTCCAGGGGTGGGAGGGAGAGGGGGTTGTCCAGGGAAAGGGAGGGGGGCTTCAGGGGGAGTGGTGGGGGGAGGGGGTTGTCCAAGGAAAAGGAGGGGGTTGTAGGGGGAGGGAGGGGGTTGTCCAGGGGGAGGGAGGGGCTGCAGGTGGAGTGGGGGTGATGTCCAGGGGTGGGGAGGGGGTTGTCGAGGGGGGCTGTCTCAGAGAGGGGAGGGAGGGGGTCTGGCTAATCACACTAAAGAACTAGGAGGGAGGGGGTGTCCAGGTGGTAGGGTGGGTGGGTAGGTGGGGGAGTCCAGGAAGGAGGGGTGTCCAGGAGGGAGGGGGTGTCCAGGAGTGTGGGAGTCCAGAAGTGGGGGGTGTCCAGGAGGGGAGGGGGTTGTCCAGGGGGTGGGAAGGGGCTGTCTAGGGAAAAAGGGAGGGGACTGCAGGGGGGAGGGGGTTGTCCAGGAGGAGGGAGGGGGATGCAGGTGGAGTGGTGGGGGGTTGTCCAGGGGTAGGGAGGGGGTTGTCCAAGGGTAGGGAGGGGGCTGTCTGAGGGGGCTATCTCAGGGAGGGGAGGGAGGGGGTCTGGCTAATCGCACTAAAGAACTAGGAGATCAAGAGAAAAGTGAACTGGTATGATCATGGGCTATCTAATTGTGTAGGTTCTAATCAGGCCCTTTCATACCTTCAACGGGACCTTAGATATTGTATGGGGTCCTTGGAGAGGCATAAGTGGTCAGGGTCCAAGCAGAGTTGGACCCAATGTCTGATGCGGACGCGCTAGCACTCATTCTCTTTGACCTGGCATGGGAGAGTACACTCTTAGAGGCTCCTAATATATGTAACTATTAGGTTTATAACCTATCTAGGATGGTGGTATCACTAGGAAAATGTTATAATTTATTCTAAAATTGAATACTCCTATGAAATTGAATACACCATCATGTATGTATCATATTGTATAACTTGTGGAGATTCCTCCCTTTTTTATTATCAATAAATGAAACCTTTTGGATTCCATGTTGTTGTTGACATTTCTTCCTCTTCTTTTCTCATCCATGTAATCTTAACAAAACAATATTTATAAGTCAATGAATCGTGTTGAGCCTCTTCTAAAATATTAATTCAATCCAAGGAAATATGGACATGTAGAGGTTGTAACAAGTAACAATTGACATTTTATTAATGTATTATTTCATATTAATATTTAATTTATTTCATTGTTATATTACTAACATAATATTTGTTTTCTTATATAGGTGAAATTTTTTTCCCTGGGTTCGAATGCTTTGTTCGGCAACTAATACAATGGACGACAATTTTTGAGAGGGGATCACGGATGCAAAAAGGATGAAACGTTAATGTTTTTAACTGTTTATTGGATAATTGTAATTGTAACCATATTAAACATTGTTTGAAATGTATATAGTAGTGTGTTTTTTTGTATTCATGATTTCAAGTAAATGTATATAGCATTGTTTGGGAAACTCTTGTGCGTGTTGTTTTGTTCTTTTATGCTTTGTTTGTGTGTAGGTGTTGTTTGAGTTGTGTGTGCAGGTGTTGTCTCAAGTGTGCAGGTGTTGTGCAGGTGCTGGGTTTGCTCAGGCAACTTGGCCTTTATCAGCGCTAATTAAGTGCTGATAAATGTGTATTATATCAGCGCTCAAAATAGGGCTGATAAATGGGGTCTTTATCAGCGCTATTTTGAGCGCTGATAAAGGGGACCCCCTTTTATCTTCATCGTGATTAATATCGCTTTTCTAGCGCTGTTAATGGCGGTTTTTAGCGCTCTTAAGAGCCCTATTTGTAGTAGTGATGTCACTACTAGATTTTTGAGTTTTTGCGCCTGTGGAAACGGGCGACCGCCATTGGCGGTCGCTATTAAAAGCATTAGCGACCGCCAATGGCGGTCGCTAATCCGGAACAAAAAAATCGCGGGATTTTTCCCGCCCCGTTCCTCTTCCTTGTCATTTTTCCCCGCCACCGCTGCAAATTTGGTGTCGTCGCGCCGATGTCCCCGCCGCCGCCCCCCCACCTCATTCCGGTCACCCTCAGTGTCATGTGTGTCACCCTCCGCTGCCCCCTCTACCATCGCAGCGTCCGCCTATCACCCCGCCGCCGCCCCCGCCTATCACCATCACTTGATAACCTACCGGAACTCCCTCCGGCCGCCGCATGTCCACCATTGATGGCCACCGAAGGTCACCCAAGGCCCCCACATGCCTTCTGCGTTTCTCCGGTAGCATTTTTGTGTTTCTGCGTTTCTGCGTTTACATGAGCTACAACGACCGCCATTGGCGGTCGCTGTTGCTCATTACCGACGGAGCAACCGCGACCGCCAAAAGCGGTCGCTGGGCAGCCAGTAAAGCCCTTTAGCGACCGCTTTTGGCGGTCGCTAAAAGCCCTTATTTTAGTAGTGTGTCATTTACTGAATACCGAGCAAACACATTCAGATTGTTTTCATACTTTAGGAAAATGATTCAAAAATCATTTTTGTGACGTGTAAAAATCAGCCCAAACTCAATCTGAAATAAAGTGTGTCCGGTCTAACTCGAAATGTGTGTTTCAGTTTAATAGTGACATTTTTGTTAAAAACACGTTTCACTCACTAAAAACCAGGCAAACACACTTAGATAATCTTGATAGTTTAGAAAAATGATTCATAGGTTGTTTGTGGCGTGTAAGAAACATTCGTACATCAATCCAACACACGGTATGACCAATATGATTCAAAGTGCATATTTCCAGTTTAAATATGGTATTTTAGTTAAAAATGTGTGTCACTCATTGAAAACCGAACAAACGTATTCAGATTGTCTTGATGTTTTATAACAACAATCTATAAATCATTTATGATGTGTAGGAATTAGTTGCGTATCAATTCGACACACGTTGTGTTCTTTATAACTCAAAGTGTGTGTTTTTATTTAGAATGAACATTTTAGTTCAAAACACGTGTCAGGTACTCAAAGTCGAGTAAATGCGCTCAGATTGTCTTGATACTTTATGACAACGATCTCTATGATTCAATTGCACGTTAATCCAGCACATGATGTATCTGGTATGACTCGAAGTGCGTGTTTTTAGTTTACAAGTGACGTTTTATTAATGTGTTGTATCGTATTTGTGTTTTATTTATTTCTTTATAATATTACCAATATAAGTATTGATTTTTAATACATGTACACTATTTGTTTGTTTGAATTGTGACGGTATGTTTGACAATTGGTACTACAACCAAACTCTTGGAAGAGGATCCAAAGACAATGAAATAATGTTTTTGAACTTGTTCGAATAATGTTTGGAATAAATAGTAGGTACTAATATAGTTGCACATACCAACATTTGAATTGTAATAGTTGTAATCATTGAACATTGTTTTTTGTTGTGTTGTGAAATAAAAATATTTGGAACTAAATTATAGCACAACATGACATTTATCATCATTAATAAAAAACCATTGACTTTTAAAAGCATAATAAAAATTATTTTTAGCACTGAATAAAGACTCGATTTGTATTAGTGTTTACTCAAGTTTGTTAGAGACGACATACGAATCATAATTGGCCCAATCTTTTGATTGTATTAAGGGTAACATGTTCTTAATAAACCCAACCAAGCTAATGTCACGTTTTATTTTATATTTTGATTTTATACTATTTAAAAAATATGAAAGATTGCCTCGAGGCGGAAAAATATCAGTATCATTGTGCCCGGAGTACCCTCCGTTTTTCAGATAATGCCATCGGACTCCAAACAGGACGGGTGGACGCGATTTTTCGATCCATCAGAAAAACCCTACTAAATCCATCCCTCGCGGCGCCTCCCTCGCCTTCGTTTCATCCTCTTCCTCCTTCGGCCCCTGCCATGGCGGCAAGCTCTATCATCGCCAACCTGTCAGCCCTGCAAAGGCCGTACTCGTCTCGCTCTCCCATCTTCCGGCATTCATTCCTCCGATCCGGACCGATTCTGCGCAGAAAGCTCGAATCGGCGAGACGGATTTCTGCAGCGAACGCCGCCCCCGGGACCGGAAATCCGCCCCCAAAACCGAGCGGCGAGAAGGTCCGAAAGGTCGGCGGCACGGCGGAGTTCGACGAGGCGCTCAGGGGGGCGGGGGACCGGCTGGTGGTGGTGGAGTACGCGGCTCCTCACAGCTCCCAGAGCCGTAAGATCTATCCATTCGTGGCGGATCTGAGCCGCGGCTGCGGCGATGTGGTGTTTCTGGTGGTGGCGGGAGACGAATCGCAGGGCGCCCGGGAGCTTTGCCGGCGGGAGAGGGTGGATCGGGTGCCGCACTTCAGCTTCTACAAGGGGGGCGAGAAGGTGCACGAGGAGGAGGGGATCGGGCCGGACCAGCTGGTGGGGGACGTGCTGTACTACGGCGGCGACGCCGGGTCGGCGGTGGCGCAGCTGCACGGGAGGGCGGACGTGGAGCAGCTGATCGAGGCCCACCGCCGCGACGGGAGGCTGATCGTGGTGGATGTGGGGCTGAAGCACTGCGGGCCGTGCGTGAAGGTGTACCCGACGGTGGTGAAGCTGGCGAGGAAGATGGCGGAGACGGTGGTGTTCGCGCGGATGAACGGCGACGAGAACGAGAGCACCATGAATTTTCTTAGGGCCATGAAGGTGGTGGAGGTGCCCACCTTCCTGTTCATCCGGAACGGCGACGTTTGTGGGCGGTACGTCGGGTCCGGCAAGGGCGAGCTCATCGGGGAGATTCTCCGCCACCAGGGGGTTCGTGTGACTTGATCGGACGCGGGCGCCCCACCCGGCGCTCCGATTTGGGACCCGAAATGATCAGATCCGACGTTTGCTCAGCCTTTGAGAGGGAAAATTTTGACGGTTCGGATCATGATTTTTTTTTTAATGTAAACAGTAATTACAGACAAAATACGAAGAATTTCGTAGATCAAGATTTGATTCATATGGAAAGGGCCGTCTTGATAAATTTGTTAGTTTGGATAAATAACACAGATCCGATGACAACATCCTTCGTTAAAGAAGATGTGTGGCCAAGTTACCAAGTGAAGAACGACCATTCTTGAGACGTGAGCACAAAGATCCACTACGGTTTCCGACAATGGTTGTAAGAGATCAAGACTAAGACCCATGACCCATGCGTCTGATGATGTAAGTTTTTACATTTCTACTTATTGTTATGTAGCTTTAGATGTTTGTTTCATTAACTTGTATGCTATAATCTTTTTCTTTTGATCACTAATAAAACGTGTGAGTCTATGAGTGATGTTATTGTTGTGCATGTAGGCCCCAATAGGGCCGAAACACATTAAATCTTTGCTTTCTTTGCTGCTTTCTTAATTTCTTACATCTTATATGTTTTGTTTCCGTTGAACTTGACTTGGAAACAAAAGTCCCAATTTGATCCTTTTCGGGTTTGTGCGTTTTGCCTTTGCCAGTGCACATTACCCCTCACAAAGTGGTATCAAAGCCTCATTGGTTCTCTTTTGTTGTCGAATCAGTTTCTTGGTTTCAATTATGATTTCTGTTTTAATTTCTGCACTTTGATCTCGTCTTAATTCGCCCCCTTTCTCTTATGTTTGTAATTAAAGCCACTATAACCTCTATAATTCTTTTGAATTCTAAAATCTAGCTGGTTAATCATATATACCCTTTGATATTGGTCAATTCTTGGGGGCGTATGCTTATCGTTGTCCGCAATAACTCAGTATCTAATTATTTGAGTAAACATGCGCACACTAGGTTTGAGATTGAAAAATTCGACGGAGACAATGATTTCAATATATGGCGGATTAAGATGAGAGCCTTGCTGGTTCAACAAAGCTTAATTGATGTCCTCTTCAGGCCTAAGAAACCTATTGTAACTGTATCAAAAACTGAATAGTCATCCACTGTTTATCAAGATATATCCCCTGATGTTTTTGTTAAGGTACACAATTCTATGCTTCTTTCATTATATATGATAGCTTCTTTAGTTAGTAGACTTTATAAGAAACACCGCATGTTTACATTTAAAATGAAACCTGATATTTCAATTAAAGCATATTTAGATGAATTCAATAAGGTGATGTTATATCTAACCAACATAAATGTAACCGTTGATGATGAAGATCAATCAATGATCCTTTTAATTTCTATAGATAATGCCTACAGTACTTTAGTAGAAACAATGATGTATGGTTGTGACTTCCTAACCCTATAAGAGGTTAAGTCTACCCTATTCTACTCTAAACCTAGAGCTAAAATTGAAGCAAAGAGTTTTTTCAAAAGAGGTAGACCACATTCTAGCGGTAAAAAGAAAGAGTATAATAAGAATAGAGGAAAGAATAATAAACCATCTAAGTATAGGTAGTATAGGAAAAAAAAATTGTTTGCTTCCACTATGGAAATCTTGGATACACTAGGCCCAAGTGTAGGAAGCTTAAACAAGAACTTGAGACCAAACAGCTCACTGACTAGTCCCTTTTTGTGGATTCTAGTTATGACACAGTTGAAGTGCTAAATGTGTATAGTCATGCCCTCAACCATGAGTGGGTCCTTGACTCATGCTACTCATTCCACTGGTGTCCATTTAGGGATCCATTCCTAGATTTGATAAAAAGAGTAAAAGGATATGTCTTGTTAGGAAATAATAAGGTGTAAAGTAGATGGAAGAAGTTTAGTTTTAGTAGAACTTGATGACTACACTATCATTACTTTGCTAGATGTTAGGTGAGTTACTGATCTCTATAGAAACCTATTTTTCTTATGGATTCTAGACCACAAGGGCTTCACTTTTAGGTCTGAATTAGGCTGTCTAAAAATTTCCAAAGGCTCTAGAACTATCATTAAGGGTTCCCTTATTAATAGACTATATGTTTTGAATGGAAAGACTCATTCAAGACAGCTGGGTAGTGTGTATACCACTAATGCTGATAATACCTTGTTATGACATAGGTGATTGGGGCATGCAAGTTCCAAGGGTATAGAAAAACTTAACAAACAAGAGTTGTTGATTGATATCACACTAAGAAACCTTCAATTTTGTGAAGATTGTGTGATGGGTAAGGATAAGAGAGTTACCTTTAATATGTCTAACTTCAAAGCTTCTTACCCTTTAGAATACATACATTCTGACCTATGGGGACCATCTAGGACCACCTTCCATGGTGGAGGTTCTTATTTTGTTACCTTTACAGATGACTTCTCCAGAAAGGTGTGAATTTACATACTGGAAAATAAATCTGATGTTTTTCAAACCTTTCAAATATAGAAAACCCTAGTAGAGAATGAGATTGGGAAAAATATTAAAATAATGAGAATAGATAATGGCTTAGAATATATATCTACTGAATTTATTCTGTCATGTGATTCTGAGGGTATTATAAGACACCATATTGTTATGGAAACCCCCAACAAAATGACCTTACTAAAAGAATGAATAGAACCATTTTAGAGAGAGTATGAAGGATTCTTGCATGCACGGGTCTCCCTAAATCTTTCTGGGAAGAAGCTGCCACCATAAAATTATACCTCAAAAATATATGTCTTTCTTCTGCTAATCACTTTAAAACCCAAGAAGAACTTTGGAATGGAAAACCACCCTCTTATAATTACATAAGAGTCTTCGATTTCACTTATGATCATATAAAAACTGATAATCTTGAGCTTGGAGCTCTTAAATGTATCTTGGTGGGATATACTGAGGGTGTAAAGGGTTATAAACCTTGGTTTGATAAACCTATTTACAAAAAATGCAACATTAATAGAGATGTGGTGTTTTATGAGTCATGTTCTCCTAAATCTAAATTTTTCACGCCTGACAATTATGATCTTGTTGATACTGGGCATACAGAGGAAGCCTCAAAAAGCGGGATTTTAAAAATTTCCACCAACGAGCGACATGACTATGTCATCGCCAGAGAAGCGCTGCCCGAATTCTCCTGATGTTCTTCATGTGAATAATTTATGCACAAAAATAAATTGAAGAAATACCTCTTTTGATCCAAAGCGGTGTTGGACATCTGCTCATCACCGGTGATCATTGCTCAAAGGATCCAAGTTCGAATCCCTTCAGATCATCCACACGTTCTTCAAAATAATGTGGGAACATCAATCATTTGAATCCGGCTACTAGTGCGAAGTTTCGACGATGCATTCAACATCCCGACGATCACTGTTGCTCTGTTCCATCTACCCGTGAAGAAATACAGTGGTCGAGCGCCTGGAACCAAAGAGTATCTCTCTAAGAATCGGGAAGAGAAGAGAGAGAGACTCACCATTGAGCAGTGAATAGTTCCTGTCATGAGATCTCTCTCCTTTATTTATACTAAATCAATAAATACCGGAAATAAACTCCCGATACCTGAATATTTATTTCTCACTAAATAAACCATAAATGATGTGTTATGACCAATTGGATCATAAATTTTATTTATATTATTATAACTTACTTGTAATATAATAAATATATTACATGATAAAAGCGAGTTATTAACTTGACTCGTCATTCCCGCAAATATTAAATGAATCTTGAATATTTTAAACTAATATTCGTTCATATAAAATTTTCCATGTATTTACTTTAAAACTTATAAATAAATTTAATAAATAAATTCAATATCAATTATTGTTAACTTGAATAATATGATTTTTTTATTCCTTTTGTGATCATACATCCTTGGAAAAATCTCAAACCCTAGTGGCGGGCCCACCATGTCCAAAACTCCTATTCACCAAAATAGGGTAGAATTTTGAATATGCTATTGTGTGTGATCCTCTAGGCCGTTATCTCGATAGCAGTGAATACCATTCACAGACAAAGAGCAGATTCTAGCAACCTATAAAGGCCCCTAAAGAGTTAAAGAGTAGTCATAACAATGACAACCAACCTACGAACACGCACTATGTAATATAATCTCTTTGTCTTTAGATATCTCATAAAGAAGAATGCACACTCATGTCATCATCCTTTCTTACTTTATTATTTTTTGATCTAACTTTGGGCTACCATGGACATGGATTTAACAAGGTACTACCATCTTAATCAACCAGACTCGAGATATATTACCTCCTCAACTCAGAAGCGAAAAATTATATCTTGATTATTCAACCAATTCCATACCACCAATGACACACCCAACACAAGATTCCTTAGTATGATATCATTATCATGGTTTTTGCCTTACATCAAAGTACATGATCAAATGACACATACAGATAATGATCTCAAGTTAGGAGACAAATACACATGTTTGTAGATAGAAACATCCAATGAAACCCAAAACATGTGGTGTTCCTATTGGTGAGTCTGTACTCATGATATCAACTACTAAATATCACCAAATGAGAACTTCACGAGAAGAAGTCTCAATGATTACGATCCACCAACACTTGATAGCCAGACATCATCTGTGTCCAGTCAGAATGATGTATCTAGACCACAAGACACATGTTTAAGATTAATGTCACAGTATCTTGAGGTTCTCATTATAACATGAGATCTACTATAACCTTTTTGACACAACAATTAATCTATGTACATTACCATTTAAATAGTGGATGCATAAATGTCTACACTATAATGGTAAGTATACATCATGCATATATCACTGTATACGTGAAATGGTAATCGAAAAGTTCTGTATTGTTGGGTCTAGGGAACCCACTATTACAACACTCCCACCTGCACTAGATCCAACTTGCTAACCATCATTGTTAGCTCTCACATGATTAAGATCATGTTTCCACTGAGTCATGACTTTATTTGCTGGGTTTGCCACATTTTCGCTACGTAGTGATTCTGCAATGTGTGGCCTCACCTCCTTGAGTAAAACTTCTCAAGAGATGTGAACTTCGAGTGCATACTCTTTTGTTCACTATAAAAACTTGAAATATTGAATAATACTAGTAAAAGAATCATCATGATGATAAATCTTTACTTACTAGTTGCAATTCCAAAAACTAGAACAAATCGTTGCGTTTAATGCACTGCTTCTTAGCTACCTCAGAAACTGCAATGTACTCGGTATTTATAGACATGGCTACCACTGGATTGTATGATATTGTCTCGCTCATTCCATTAGCATGACTACAATATTAGATCACATTGATCGAAGGAAGACTAGTTTGTATCCCCTCAAAACTAGTATCATTTCTTCTCCGCTTACCAGGCATATATCTTCTGTACTTCTCAAATACAATTGGATAGTTTTTACTGCTTCCCTTGCAATTCTCTTGAATATAATTGATATTTTCATATCATGAAGTATATCTTGGAAATATAAATTCTTGTACATATCATGTAATAAATGATTGATCCATTTCTAAAGCATATGGAATTCAACTCATCACATTAATTTACTCACATGTCCCGAACATTTCTACCTAGATAGATTTATGTCACATGACACTGGAAAAAATTCTAACTCGAATTGTTCCAACTTTTATTTTCAATACCTTGTCAGTATATGTACGATTGACTAGGTCTAAGAAACCATTAGATATACCTTAGTAGATCTTTTTCCCTAGAACTTAGGTTTCTAATTTAAGTCAATCACTAGAGAATTATTTTCATTCTGGTCTTAGCGAACTATAAGACCAATAACTATTTTCCATATGCAACTAAACATATTTTACTTGAAAAAATGACACACCCACTAACCTCTGGTTGAAACATGGAAAAAATACATCCCAAATGAAAATCCTATGATCTTTTTGATTACTTTAATACTGAAATGGATTTGAGTAACTTGCACCCCTTATTGGCATTCTATGATATCAACATCCCTTTTTGGTTGTTTCATATAAACAACTTCCATGATTGGTGGTCTTGATATACAATTCTCAATATAATGATAATATAAATTAGTTATAACAAGTGAAATTCTAATGGATTTGGGTATAATGACTTGGTATAACCAATCAAGACTTATTGGTACTACGCTTGTACCATCCATGTATCGTCTCACTTGAATACCCACCACAATATTCAAAATAATAATCCTCCTTCACTTTGATACATGGAATCCATTATTTAATTTTAATTGATCTTGTAAATCTTATCTAATTTCTATATACTGCTTGCTTGTAGGTATTATTATTTATAACGAATAATGGATCACCGACCACGATGAATAAAAAACTATCACCATGGTTATATTTTCCTATGCAATATGTGTCTCTAGAACATTCTTCTTCCACATGCTCTTAGAGAACTTGTTCCTATTCCAATTACTTTTGTATCTCAGACATTGTCTAAACCCAAGTCAATATTACTCCCACTATCTCAAATAGAGATGTGCACCCTTATATAGAAATTGATCAATAACTTTGACTATCACTTTTCTATCTTAGGGATTTCTGTAATATCCTAAGAAACTTTTAGGATAACTACTTTAGATGCACTTTGTGTTTTTCTTGACACAAGTTTGTTTATATCTAAAAAAACTCTTTGTATCCAAACACATGTTATTATGAAAATGGATTTCCATCATAATACAACTGCTATGATACCCATTTGTCATGATAGTTGTCATATGGTTATAAGATATCACCTTCATTTCCAAAGCATGTCTTGAAATTTAATAGAAGTTTTTGCAAGTTACAACATTGATACTCCTTACATCATGAATCTGATGTATAAAATGTGCATTTAGGAATTTCTCCACACTACATTTTATCGATCAATGCTAACATGAAATACTCTTCATTGATCTTATTTATTAGCATCATAACCCATGTGTAGAAAAGGCAATGTACATTTAATAATTACTCCACACTACATTATATTGATCATTGAATGATTGGTCAAGATATTCTTCATCATGCCAGCCCAAAGCATCTCATATCTTCTAACCATGTATATACCATACTTTATTTTCACATTCCTTAACCACTTAAAGGAATATTATGAAGTATACTTACCATTAGATTACCCTTAGAATAGTTCATGCTCTTTAGCTAACCTAATTCCAAAATATTTGCGGCGTACCTTTATTTCTAAAGGTTTCTTTGTCCAAACTAAACAAGTATATGCATCGATAATACCTAAGGAGTTTAGCTCCACTAAGACTAAATACCAGAGTTGGTATTCCTTGATGTCCACTTTTAGTTTTTAACTTGACAAATAATTATCTTTCCACAACTAGGTAAATAATTCTTACATTTTATATTCATTACGTATTTCCTATGATTTAGGTATCTTTGAACTATTGGATGAGTATTAGACACCACAAACAACATTCATTTCTGAACTTGGAATAATGTCTTCTTGTGTACAAAGGACACATGAGATAAATGTTTTGGCTATACTCAATAAAAATCCTAATTGAATCATTTACTTGGAAATTTAGAAGTTGTGTGTTTCTCACCGCTGACTTAGGAACCACCATTTCTCATCTTCTTGGAGAATACACATTACTTATAGAAATGTTTCTATACCGACTTGGTTACTATATTTCAATACACATACATGATGAGTATCTTGTATGTAATACCCAAGAATCATGTCAAAAACAATACTTACAACAATGAATATTCATTGAAGAAGAAGCAAGTGATTTCTTATTCAATTCAGTTCATTGTGTTTATCTTCCGTAGAATTATTTCATGAAATGAGAAGCAAATAACTGTTAGGTCGGAATATACCAATATACATAAGAGGGGGTGAATTGTGTATTTTCAAAATCTTCCACAATTCTGATTTCAGAAACCCTCTGTAAATAATACTGATCTGCAGTGTTCATCTGCTGTATCAAAGTATGAGCAGCGGATAAAACAGAAATACAGAACATTACTTTTTATAGTGGTTCAGGGCACAAAGATTCCCTAGTCCACTCCACCAATTACTATCTCTGTGAGCTTGGTGAATTTCACTAGTCAGGTCCTCATATCATAAGACTAATCCACAATTGAGTGCACGCAGTTGACACCTTTACAAATAAGGATAAAAACAGAGCCTTCTAGTTCTTTAATAGAGAACTGAATATCCACAGCTTAGATCGAGAAGCTGATACTCCACCACAGCTGAGTATGAGTAGTTGAAACTCTCAATAAAAAGATATTGATTTAAAAAGGTTTTGATTGAACTTCACAGTTGTAACAACAAATGATAGTAGATGGATCTTAATCTTCAGAAAACAATTTCTTCAAGAAAGAGTAGTTCAAAATCGATCTGGTTGCAATAGATCTTTAAATAAAAGAAGCGATGATTACCAACAACAAACTTACAACAAATACAAGATTCAAAACATGTATGTATCCAAAGTATATCCTCTTCTATAGATAACAGAGTTTGATCGATTGTTGCAGTAGATATGTAAAATATATTCACAAGAATTCATTTGAATAGAAACATGTTTCCTTTTTTTTATTTTAACCACACACACATATATATTGAACAAATACACCAATAGAATAAATAAAGCAAAGAGCCTACTTTGTAATTTCAGATCCAAGAAAATATCCTGATAGATCGTGAGAATTAAAATTCATAAAACATCTTGGAGTAGTCGTAAATTCCCTTAAGAATAGGAGATAATTTCTCCACTAAATACGATTCTTTGAATCAATCATAATGAGCTTTGAATCAGTTGAAAATGAGCTTTAAATTAGCCTAATATTCTGCAAAGACTGTTGCACAAAACTCCGATAAAATCGTAAATTCAAATCTTTGACGTTGAAAAGTCAAACATAGGGTTCCTTCATAAAATGACAAAATACCAAACATATGATTCAACTACGTAGCATTCATTCTCCGAATGCAGGGTTGGCAATGTAAGGTTGATCACAAAAGTAAGGCTGATGATCCATATGTTTTCTTCTAAAACGTAGGGTTCCATACTTACGTAGGGTTCTTTAACCATACTTTTTCTCTTTGTCAAACGTAAGGTTCCATCCAAATGTAAGGTTCTTTATACATACGTTTTTATCAATGTAGGGTTGATTAACCATACGTGCTGATCTTTCAACATAAGTTTTAATATAAACGTAGGGTTTGTTCCTTACGTTACGTTCTTCAACGTAGGGTATGAACATTGTTTCCAGAATACGACGAACAGTGTTTCCAGAATATGCGTAAGAGCATTTCAAACACTTTGATGAATATTCCTTGCGAATAAAAAGCTTGAATAGAATTCCAAAAAAAGAATTATAAAAAATATCAATTTCATGAAATACACTTAAAGTAATATCATTAGTAAGACAGAAAAGGGTATTTGTGAGCATCAAAATCAATATGATTTATATAGTATTGTTGAGACAATACATGACCAACAATCTACCCCTTTTTGATGATCACAAAACCCATAAAATTAGTAAAAGAATTTATAATTTTTTAAAAATTTAAAAGAAAATAATTCGAAATTTGATTTGAAAGAATTATTTTGATAAAAAGAAATGTCGTGTTTATCCAATTTTCTCCCCATTTTTGTGAGATCACAAAGAATGTATAGAAAACGATTAAAACACATTTAATTTTTCACAGATTAGTAAGTGAATGTTATAATAATCTGTGTAGATAAATAAGACTAGAGTTTTGGCTGTAGACATAAACTTAAAAGAATATGAAATAAAGCACTGAAAATAAGAATAAAGAAAATTTTATTGATAAAAAATCACAACAGTTAGTGTGATTAGGAAATATGTTAGCCAATTAATATGGTTAGGGTAGAAGAGGTTGGGTAGGATTTGGCTTGGTTCTGGTTTTATAGGATTTTGAGAAGCTTGAAACACATCTTTCAGCTCTTCCATCTGTACCTGCAATTTTTTCATAAGACTATCTCCCAACTTCATAATCAAAACTCTAGAATCTTGACTAATATGCAAATTTTCAACAAGATTGACTTTCAAAAAGTCATGAAAACTCTCCTCTTACTGCATAAACTAGTTTAATTTATCTGTGAATTTTTTAGCATAAATTTGATACTAGGTTCACTTTGAGTCAATTGGTCAATTAGAAATGTCTGATTGTCCAACAGAACTGAAAAAGGAACACTATTTAACTAAAGGTTCTATAGACGATCATTCATAGCATCCATAATATTTGTGATTGCCTAAAATCTGTGAATCAGATCTGGAGAGGTAGAAGGGGTATAGGTAGATGTATTGGTCTAACTGACACTACTTTTGATTGACTCAAATTGTCTCCCCAAATACCACTTTAGATTTGCAAAGTCTGATTTAGAAACAACTTCAGACTTGATCTTTCCAACCTCATCCAACATTTCTCTTTTGAAAGAATCAAAATCATTTTTATAAATAGAATTATCTTTAAGATCCTGAATCTTTTTCCTTGCAACTTCAAGCTCTTGCTGAAGATTTACATTTTCTTCCTGAGATTTATTATACTCAATCACAAGATCTTAAACACGATGTGACAAAGAATTAGATGTTTCTTCATCTGGATTATGTGTATGATCAACAACCATAATTGATAAAGGATTAGAAATTGAATTATCCTAAAATTTTTCACTAGAGCATGATTGATTATTACACACTTCTATTTTCTCTCCATAGATAGGTCCTGATATCTCCACTGACTAATGCTCAACAAAATCTATAACTTCAGTTACTGATTTTTGAACTTGTTGTTCTTCTTGAGAAGATTCTTCTTGAACATTATATTCATGAATATTCTTTTCTTAAATATTCTTTTCTACTTGATCAACTATAAAAGGTACATCCTGAAGCTCTCTAGCTTGACTATCCACTTGATGATCTTTTCATGAACTGGTTCTTCAAAATGAATCGATAAAGTAGCTTCTTCAGAACCCAACACTGGTTCTTAAATTTGCTGAACTTCTCTGTTTCTTGTTTTGAGGACAAGTCCCTCCTGAATTTCTTCTTCTATTACTTTTTTTATTCTTCTTCTGATGCATTATATCAAAGCCTCCTCTTAATTGGCTTGGAAATACCATCTATTATTGATTTAGAAACTCCTTTTCTAACAGACCCTTGCTCCCCCTGAGCAGAAGCTCCAGAACCCTATTGATCATCATCACTAACAGGTAACAAGTTACATTTCACAGTACTCCATAAAAAACCTAACTTCCTTAGAGTTCCCGTATTGAGTAAATTATTACAATGACATTTTATTTGAGAATCAATTAATCGAATCATATCTTTCTTAAACATAATTTTAGAAATTATCCTTTCATAAGGATAAAAAACCATCCTTGCATTTGGTTGAAAATAGTATTGAAGTCATCTGAACATATACCTTGTAAAATTTAGCTTTATTTCACTTAAAAATAGAAACATGATGTACATGTATGGATACATAATTTTCTCTATTTCATCCATCCTTGGAGAAATTCTAGTTTGAATAAATTTAACAAATATTTGCTGATCTACCTCAAGATCTTTGACAAACATATTCCTTATGTTTTTTGAACCAAAAAGAAAAGTCACAATGTCTTCAAACTTATGATCTTTATCTTCAATAGACTATAGATCAAAGTGAAAGAATCCTTCATGAGGGCAGTTCAAAATTTGGGAAATTTCAGTAGAAGAAATGAAAAAATCCTTATATTATATTCTTGAAAAAATAGTATCTTCAGAATCATCAAAACTAAACTATACTCTTTTCTAGAAATAATTCAGTTCTACCTCATAGAGAAACTCTGAGTTCACTTCATTGAACATAGACTCCAGACCTTGAAATGCTAATTCCTGTTTTTAAAGTAGATTCATCTGGTAGAGCCATTCAAAATCTACCACTTTTCCTTGAAGAATCTTTCTTCTGGAAACTCATTGTCACTTTGGATCACTGGCTTCACCCTCTTCGATTCGCTTGGTTTTTGTCATTTCTAAAAATCTAAAACTCTGAGGTTTTTTAGCTTCTAGGGTTTGGAAGGTAGATGAAGGTTTGGGTTAGGCGAAACGGTTTGAAAAATGAAGAGTAAGGTATTCGAAAGGTTTCTGACAGGTGATGTCATATCTTTGTTTCCTGTGCCGGTCACATGGGGTAATTAAGATTTTTTTTTGAAAAAACACGGCGTGAATAAATTTAAGATAAAATAAATAAATTAAAATATATAGAAAAATAAAAATATTAAAAAAAATTAGATTTACAGTAATCCTATTTTTTTTAACATAAATAAATCAGGATATTTTTTAAAAAATAAATAAAAATATTAACATTTATTTAAAAATTAAATAAACCTAACTCCCCCTTAATAAAATCAAAACTTACTGTGGGAAGTGATTTAGTGAAAATATCATCTAATTGATATTTAGTGTTGACAAACTCTAAAGATATATCATTTTTAAGAACATGATCTCTTAGAAAATGATGCCTAATATCAATATACTTAGTTCTTGAGTGACTTATAAGATTTTTTTGAAATATTTATAGTACTTGTATTGTCACATAAAATAGGCATACTATTAAAATTTTGTTCAAAGTCCATTAGTGTGTTTTTCATCCATAATACTTGTGAACAAAAACTATATGCAGATACATATTCTGCCTCGACTGTTGATAGGGAAACTGAGTGTTTTTTATTACTTGACCATGATACTAAATATTTTCCTAAAAAGTGACAGGTTCCTGAGGTAAATTTTCTATCTAATCTACAACCTCCAAAATCAGCATCTGAATATGATATTAAATTAAAATCATAAGTTTTTGGATAAATAAGAGATTGAAAAATAGTTCCTTTTAAATATCTAAAAATCATTTTAACATCAATAAGATGGAATTCTTTAGTATTTTTTTGAAATCTAGCACACAAACATATAGAAAACATAATGTCAGGTCTTCTAGCAGTACGATATAATAAACTACCAATCATACCTCTATATAATTTTTTGTCCACTGGTTTTATAAATTCATCCAAATCAAGTTTTATATTAGTACACATGGGAGTTGTATATGTCTTGCTGTTCTCAAGAAAAAACTTTTTCAATAAATCAATAATATATTTACTTTTTTTAAAACATTTCTATAATCTTTTTGACAAATTTGAAGTCCTAAAAAATTTAATTCTCTCATCATGCTCCTTTCAAATTCTTTTTTCATGAGTTCTGAAAAATCATTATAAAGTTTTTCATTAGTTGAACCAAAAATAACATCTTCAGCATAGATTTGAACTAATAAAATGTTAGAACAAATGGTTTTATTAAAAATATTTGGATCTTCCAATACAATAGTAAATACATTTTTCAAAAGAAAAGAACTTAATCTTTCATACCAAGATCTAGGTGCTTGTTTAAGGCCATAGAGAGCTTTAGTAAGTTTAAAAACAGAATCTGGTTTTTGAGAATTTTCAAAATCAGAAGGTTGTTCAACATAAACTTCCTCTATTAAATAACCATTTAAAAAGGTAGATTTAACATCTATTTGATATAATTTAAAGTTCATATGTTATGTATAAGCTAAAAGGATTCTAATTGCTTCTAATATAGCTACTAGGGAAAATGTTTCATCATAATATATACCTTCTTCCTGATTATATCATTTAGTTACTAATCTAGATTTGTTTCTAGTTATAATCCCTTGATCATCTTGTTTATTTCTAAAGACCCATTTTGTTCCTATAAATGGATAATTTGATGGTCTTTCAACTAATTTCCAAACTTCATTCCTTTTGAATTGGTTTAGCTCTTCTTGCATTGTTAACATCCAACTCTCATCTTCTAAGACTTCTTTAAAAGATTTAGGTTTTATTTGAGATATAAAGTCAGAGAATTCAACTAGGTTTCCTGCATTTCTTCTAGTTCTTATTCCTATGTCTAGGTCTCCTATAATAGTTTCTAAAGGATGATTCTTTAGGGTTCTAGACTGTCTAGGTAAAACACTTTTAGGTTCATTAGTATCATGTTCTTATAAACTGGACTGAATTTTATTTACATCAGTTTCAAAATAATTTTTCAGGTTTTCAAGTCTCATGTTGTCAAAAGAGTCAGTAATTTCATCAATTTGATCTTTCTCTTTAATAAAAGGGTCAGTTTCATCAAAATTCACATGAACTGATTCTTCAACAATCCTTGACTTTTTATTAAACACTCTATAGGATTTAAAGGTAGCAGAATATCCTAAAAATATTCCTTCATCTGCTTTTGGATCGAACTTACCAAGACTATCCTTGGTGTTCAGGATATACACCTTGCATCCAAAAACTTTAAATTACTTTACCTTAGGCTTTCTGTTATTCCAAAGTGCATAAGGTGTCTTTTTGAAATTAGGATGAATTAAAACTCTATTTATGATATAACATGTTGTGCTTATAGCTTCTGCCCATAAGTTGGTAGGAAGACTGTATTCATTCAGTATAGTCCTAACCATTTTTTGAATAGTTATATTTTTTCTTTCAACAATTCCATTTTTTTGAGGCATTCTTGGTGCAGAGAAGGTGTATTTAATACCCAAATTTGAACAAAAGGAATTGAATTACTGATTCTCAAATTCTCCACCATGATCACTTCTTAATGAAATTATCTTAAAACCTTTTTCATTTTGAACAATTTTACAAAAACTTTCAAAAACAGTAAAAGCTTCACTTTTGAGTTTTAGAAAATAGACCCATGTAAATCTAGAATAATAATTAACTAAAACATATACATATAATTTACCAAAAAAAAATTCTACTCTTGATGACCCAACCATATCCATGTGGATAAGTTCTAGAGGTTTTGATGTAACAATTTTGTTAATATATTTGAAAGAAGATTTTTGTTACTTGCCAATTTGGCATGCATCACAGAATCTGTCACCATCAAATTTAAGACTAGATAAATCAGAAACTAACTGTTTCTTAAACAATTTATGTAAAGTATAAATATTACAATGACCAAGTATCCTATGCCAGATCCATGACTCATTTATATTATTAGTTAAACATTTCACTTTCTATTTACTCAAGGAATTTAAATCAAAAGTATAAACATTATCATTCCTAGATGATCTAAACTTCAGAAATTTATCTTTAAACATAGAGCATGGATTGTTAGAAAAATAAACATAATATCCATCATCGCAGAGTTGAGAGATACTTATCAGGCTGTGCTTTAGCCCTTGTACATATAGTACTTTGTTGATTGAGACAGTTTTTGGATCTCCAACAGTTCTAAATCCAATTATTTTTCCTTCAAAATTATCACCAAAGGTGACTAGAACTCCATCTATTTGAGTTAGTGTATTGAATTTTGATGAGTTTGCACTCATATTTCTAGAGAAACCACTATCCATATACCATATAGCTTTTATTTTTTTTGTGACCTATTTCCTACAAAAAAAATTTATAAAAAAAGTTTGTTTTGGTACCCATATCCTCTTGGTTCCAGCAATGTTAGCTAGCAAAGATCTGGGAATCTAGACCTTCTTTGTTTTTTCATAACTCATATCATTTGATTAAAATAAACTTTTTGAAATAAAATATATTTTAATTCCACTTATTTGAGTATTTCTCAAATAACACTTTTTTGTTATATGTCCTTTTATTCCAAAAAAATGACAAGTAATAGTTTTTGAGTTGGAAAAAAATAATTATTATACAGTTTAGATTTTTCACCCTTACTTTCTATACCAAATATTTCCTTTTTAATGAAATTATTATCAATAATTTCATTTAGAATATTTTATCCTTTTGTAAATAAGAGAGCATCACTTTTATAAGTTTTTACTTTGTATTGTAATGCCTTAATATTATTTTCACGATCAACAAAGTTTTTGGTAGATGAGTTAAAATTTTCAATTAACCTTTGATGTTGTTTAAGGTATCTCTTTCTCCTAAAAAATAATTGTGAATATTCTTTAAATATTTTTGTTTTTTTAATAAGGAGTTATATTTTTCTTTTAGCATTGTGCAGTAGGCAAAAAATTTATTATTTGAATAATTTGAATCAGAATCATAATTAGAATTAGATAAATAATAGGTTTGTACCTTATCTTCTTCAGCCATGAAGCACATATTTGCTTTTATATTTGATTATTCTTTTTCTGAATCAAATTTTGATGATCTATTGGAGTCTTCAGAAACACTCCAAGTAGACTTCATTGCTCTTTTTTACTTTATGTTCATAATCAACATTTTTTTGATGTTTCTTTTCTGTCTTTCTCTTTTCACCTTTTATATGAGGACAATCAGGTTTTATATGACCCAATTTCTTGCATTTATAGAACATAAATTCTCTTGAGTATTTCTCATCATTTTTGAAGGGTTTTATGAATCCTATTTTCTTCTTATAAAACTTGATAAACTTTCTGGCTAATTGAACCAGTTCTATTTCAGAATCAGATATATCTAAATTCTTTTATTCTCTAACTTCTTGCTTTATTCTTCTACTTTTCTTATGAGATGTTACCTTTAGATAAGTATTATCCTTTTTCACTAAGACTTTATGATCTTCAGCTTCATCTTGCATTTCAGATTCATACATCATCAGTTTCCCAATTAATTCTCCCATTGTCAGATTTTTGATAAGTGATTATTAGTGAATTATAGTTGATATACTATTCTATTTAGTAGGTAGTACTCTCAATACTTTTAAATCTCGATCTTCTTGTTTGATAGGATCACCTAAGGCTATAATATTATTGATAATATTTGTAAGTCTTCCATTCATATGAGGGATACTATCCATATCAAACATTTTAAATGCGTCAAATTTCAGTTTTTTTGCATACCTCATTTATATTACATTATATGTCCCTTTATAGGCAACTGTAATGATTTTCCACATTTCATAAGTAGTAGGAAATTTCGAGACACGATTGAATTCATCCGGTCCAAGATCAAAGATAATAACATTCATAGATTTAGAATTTATGTCATACTCAGCCTCTATATCATCATTCAAAGTTTCAGGATTTTCAGGAATTATATAAGGAGTAATGATCTTTGAGTAGACTTTAAGTCTCAGATTCTTCAAATAGATAATCATCCATGATTTCTAACATCCATAATTTTCACCATTGAAATAAGGAGCATGAATCATTGACATTCCTTCTCTATGATTAGTCATTTCCATCTTTGTATAGACCTTATACTTTTAGATTATTATAGCTTTGTTCAAAATCTCTCATATGATACCAATTGTTAATTCAGAATATACAAATATACACAATAGGGGGGGGGGGGGGGGTGAATTGTGTATTTTCAAAATATTCCACAATTCTAATTTTAGACACCCTCTGTAAATAATGCATATTTGTAGTGTTTATCTTCTGTATAAAATTACGAGTAGTGGATAAAATAGAAATACAAAACATGAATTTTATAGTGGTTCGAGGAACAAAGACCCCCTAATCCACTCCACCAATTACTCTCTCTATGAGTTTGACAAATTTCACTAGTCAGGTCCTCATATCATAAGACCAATCCACAATTGAGTGCAGAAAGTTGACACCTTTACAAATAAGGCTAAAAATAGAGCCTTCTGGTTCTTTAACATAGAAGAAAATATCCACATCTTAGATCGAGAATCTGATACTCCACCAAAAATGAGTATGAATAGTTGAAAATCTCAATAAAAAGATATTGTTATAAAAAGGTTTTGATTTAACTTCACAGTTGTAACAACAACTGACAATAGATGTACCTTCTTATTCAGAAAATAATTTCTTCAAGAAAGAGTAGTTCTAAAGCGATACAGTTGTAATAGATATTTAAATAAAAGCAGAAATGATTAGAGGTAGCAGACATACAAGAAATACGAGATTCAAAACATGTATGTATCCAAAGTGTAGCCTCTTCTGTAGATAACAAAGTCTGATAAATTATTGCAGTAGATCTGTAAAAGATCTTCACAAGAATGTAATTGAATAGAAATATGTGTCCTTTTTTTTATTGGAACCACACACACATATATATTGAATAAATACACCGATGGAATAAATAAAGTAGAGAGCCTTTTTTTCAATTCCAGATCCAAGAAAATCACCTGATAGATCATGAGAATTCAAATTCATAAAATAACTTAGATTAGTCATAACTTCCCTTAAGAATAGAATAGAATTTCTCCACTTAATACGATTCTTTGAATCAATCATAACTAGCTTTTAATCAGTTGAAAACAAGCTTTAAATCGGCCTGATATTCCACAAAGACTATTGCAAAAAACTCTGATAGAATCGTAAATTCAAATCTATGATGTTGAAAAGTCAAACGTAGGGTTCCTTCATAAAACAAAAAAATACCAAACATAGGGTTCAACTACGTAGCGTTCATTCTCCGAACGTAGGGTTGACAATGTAAGGTTGATCATAAAATTAAGGTTGATGATCTATACATTTGCTTCTAAAATGTAGGGTTCCATACTTACGTAGAGTTCTTTAACCATACTTTTTCTCTTTGTCAAACGTAAGGTTCCATCCAATCATAAGGTTATTTATCTATATGTTTCTATCAACATAGGGTTGATTAACCATACATGTTGATCTTTCAACATAAGGTTTAATAAAAATGTATGGTTTGTTCCTTATGTTACATTCTTCAATGTAGGCTATGAACAATGTTTCCATAATATGGCGAACACTATTTCCAGAATATGCTTAAGTGCATTTTGAACACTTTGACGAATATTCCTCGTGAATAAAAATATTGAATATAATTCCAAAATAAGAATTATAAAGAATATAAATTTCTTGAAATACACTTAAAGTAATATCATTAGTAAAACAGAAAAGGGTATTTGTGAGCATCAAAATCAATAAGATTTATAGAGTGTTATTAAGATAATACATGCACAACAATAACCTCATGTTAATACCCATTTCATTAAAGGATGTTGTGAAGGTGACTTTGGCATTACTCCTTCCATTATCCTTATCACCTTTTCTTTCAACTTGTTTTACCTAAGAACTAAAGATGAATCTTTATTTAATGTTCTTATTTCATAGCGAACCTTTCCAAGAAGGTAACAAATAATTTTCCCCCAAACTATTCATTTTATAATCTTAAACAAAATTGGAGAATTTGGGTGAAAATGATATTAGAATAGGATGTTTTTAAAGATCATAAACCGTCTTTCAATTTATATAGGTCCAATGTAAACATTACCTATTCATATCTCTACTTATATTTCTCCTTTCCAACTTATCATAGATGATACTATATGTAATATCCCATGTCCTGATGTAGTATCCACAACCTAAAATGGAAGTTGGTGATAACATTATGACATAACCATCATATGTATAAATCATGAGTCTTTTGTAAGAATAATCACACCCTCACTTCATGAGGTGGCACAACATGTATTGGGGACTCCAATACCTTGAATTTCTTAAAGTTTAGTAATGTGCGCAAGCACCTATAATACTCTTTGGAAACTCGTATTGGATAAGAAATTAACTTTTTCCAATAGGTATCATATAATTTCTTATGGTATTACTTACCATTTTTCTAAAAAAATAAATCCATAATATCGTTCTTTTAATCTTGATTACTGATTTAGACACCATTGATTAATTAAATCATTAAAAGTATCCCACTATTTTATCAAATTATAGAAACCTTCTGTACTAGAATTGGAATATTTTTTCACTTGATTATTCTAGTAGAAATGATCCTTGAACCTCCCCACACAGTCTATAAGCTATGGTTATGCCACTACGGAGAGTTCAAGGTAGGTGTTTGACCAACCAACCACATTAACTCATAGCTCCTTGATCTACTGAGTGAAGTCCTAGATTCTCAGAATCAAAACCCTGATCTCCTTAATGATCTACCTCTAAAGTGATAACAAGTTATCTATGTATAGTCATTAACTATCAACTTTAGTTAAGTTAACCCATCATTCACATACGAGCTCCCCAGTATCAGGAGGCATCCTCAACTATGGATGATCAAGCACCTTGAACACCTGATTGTGTTCAAATTCAAACGACATATTTCTTTGAGGGTTTTTATATTATTAAATGATGAAATGAAATAATTTTATATTTGATAATCACATACTATGTGACTTCAACCACAACTGAACATAAAATAAATAGAAAATATCCATCATGTCACATATTCATTTTATCCATGCATTCTTGTTTATTATTCTATGTGATCTCACATAAACTACACACATATAAAATAATAAACCATGCATAAATAAAATGATGATTTGATCATGATTCGATACTAATGTTTGATCCATTGAGTGAATAATGGATCAACCTATACCCTAGGAGTAACTCTTTGAGTTGCATCACTTGAAACCTGAGTTGCGTCACTTATGACTCTAGTTGTAGCACTCACCCATCCAATACGTCAAAATGTTGTCTGTTGCATCGCCATAACTTGGAATGAAGTATGTCATTGATCATCTTCGTCATTATAAAAAAAATACTCGCACACAAGTGAGGGGGTCTCAGGAGTATAAAATACAACTGAGATATTGGACATACAAACCCTTATACATATAATGATAAAGATGATCTACATACCATTATTTATTAACAAATTATTACAAACAACCATTGTAATAATTTAAGTAATTAAATAAACACACATCAAACATGCATTGGCTGATCTATGACTCATGATTAGTTGATACAAATTAAACTTGTGTATTAAATTAATTGCATAAATAAAAATGAAATATGTAATAAATTATTCTATAGAGAAAATTTATTGAATTAAAAATTCTCTCTAATCTTTAATTAAAAAATTGTCTTCATTCAGTTTTGATATTAATTTAATTTTAAAACCAAAAATTAAAATAATTAATTAATTTAATTTAACACCAAAATTAAATTAATTTTACCCACAATATTAAAATCAAGTTTTTAAAACAAAAAATAATATTTAATTAATTTAATTTAAAACCAAAAATTAAATTAATTAAATTAATTAACTTTTGATTATATAAAATAAAATTGGGCCCTAAAACCCTGTGATAGACCTGTGCGGGTCGACCTGAACCCTTGTAGGACAATACCAGACCGTGCAGGCCCTGTGTAGGGGTATCCTAGATCGAGTTGGCCCGTATGAACCCTTACTGGGCTGGGCATACCTGCTCTGGCCTATTTCGGGGTGACTTGGGTCTATGCAGAGTTGTGGGAGGAGTTACCTCACACCTATGTCTTCGTCAAGGGAACTTTTTGGGTTAATAGTAGAGGCAACGATGGGCTATGTACTACACGACACTGGAGGGCTAGTCAGATCTCTCCTAGAAGGGTGGAGAGGTAGTTGCTACATGGATTGTGAGTGGCTGGTCGACGTGGGGAGTGGCCAAGCTCGCAATGGCAGTGACCATATCTGGTGATTGGTGACCAGATATAGCGGTTGGTGAATGGTATATGACCTAAGATGAGGTGACACTAGGAGGTGCTTCATCGGTAAGGTGTGTAGTGGACGAGCCCAAGGAGGTTTGGTCGGGAGCTGGGTCCAGCTCGAGTACCGCATGCTTCAAGTGGGAGGAGCGGCAGTCCTGGCCATGCCAGATCCAATAGGGAGGAGGCCATCAATGTTAAGGCGATGTTCCAGCATCAGTGGATGGTGACGGGCATCTGCAATGAGGGTCGCTGAACGAGGGAGATGGGGGAGGCAAACACTCGAGAAGGTAGGAGGGGCGATTGGCAGCTCACACTGCTGTGGGGCACTTAAGGAGGTGCTGACCAGGAAGGGGTCGCTGTGAGGGGAGGTGGCAGCCTGGAAGAGGCTGACTTGGTCCGTGGATAGCACCTGGTCGAGCAGGGAGGAGTGCCTCCTCTGACGGCGTCCAACAGAAGAAAGAAGGAGGGGAAAAGGGGGGCCCCTCCTTTTTTGACAACTCATTTTTTTGGATGTTTGTTGAACAGCCAAACACACAGGTCAAGCCTCTTTTTTTATTTATACATAAAATTTTCGCAAAGCCTATTTCATAGCCTATATAAATTTTAATAATATTTCCATACATTGTGGAAAAACATTTCATCAACCATATTTTACTATTCTGTTTATCTGAAATCCGGCCGGTGACAGATTTTGTCAAAAAACCCCAATCATTGGAAAAAACCTCTACCGGTAACTAAATTTAGATTAAAAAACTAATTAATATATGGGATTAAATTTAAAAACCCTCAAAATTGTGTTTTCAATCCAATTTAAAACTTCGGACGGAAGAAAATTCACTGTAAAATATCACATTAAAACTCCATCTGCGACATTGGGACCAGAACAACACCATCTTCAAAGTTTAATGTAAATTTAATTTTTCCACTGGCTTAAAATTTTCATGTGCTTCCTTTGATACCAATTTTTGGTACTCGGTGTGCAGAGGAAGCCCAAAAAATTGGGATTTTAAAATTTTCCACCGATGAACGACATGACTACATTATTGTTGGTGAAGCGTTGATCAGTTTCTCCTAAGTATCTTAGCATGAATAATTTAAGAACAAAAATAAACTGAATAAATATATCTTTCGATTCGAAGTGGTGCTGAACATCTTCTCTTCTCCAGTGATCATTGCTCGAAGGATCCGAAGTCGAATCCCTCTAGATCTTCCACACGTGCTTCGAAAGCCTGATAGAACATATATCATCTAAATCTGGGTGCTAGCACGGAGTTCTGAAGATGCCTTCAACGTCCCAATGAACACCACTGCTCTGTTCTTTCGATTCACAAAGAAATACAATGGTTAAGCACTTGGAACTAGAGAGTCTCTCTCTAAGAATTGAGAGAGAGAAGAGAGAGATCCTCTCACCATTGAGAAGTAAATATTTCCAGTCATGAGATCTCTCTCCTCTATTTATATTGAATCAATAAATATCAGAAATAAAATCCCGATACTCGAATATTTATTTCTCACTAAATAAAATATAAATGACGTGTTATGACCAATTAACTGGGTCATAAATTTTATTTATATTTTTATCACTAAATTCTAATATAATAAATATATTTCATGATAAAATCAAGTTATTAATTCGACTCATTATTCCCATAAATATTAAATGAATCTTGAATATTTTAAACTAATATCCATTCATATAAAATTTTCAATGTATTTACTTTAAAACTTGTAAATAAATTTCATAAATAAATTTAATGCCAATTATTCTTAACTTTAATAATATGATTTTATTTATTCCATTGGTGATCGTACATTCTTTGAAAAATCTAGGACCCTAGTGGTAGGGACCACCATGGTCCAAAACTCCCATTCACCAAAATAGGGTAGACTTTTGAATATTCTATTGTGTGCGACCCTCTAGGATCCTATCTAGATAACAGTGAATATCATTCATAGACCAAGAGCAGATTCTAGAAACCCATCAAGACCCCTAAATAGATAAGGAGTAGTCATAACAACGTTAAACAACATATAAAAACACACTGTATAATATAATATCTTTTTCTTTAGATATCTTATAAAGAAAAACGCATAACCAAGTCATCATCCTTTATTGCTTTATTATTTGTTGATCTAATTAGATGAATTTACCTTGGACCATAATGGACATGGATTTAACAAGGTACTACCATCCTAATCAACTAGTCCCAAGATATATTACTTCCTCAACTCGAAAGTGAAATTTTTTATCTTGATCAGTCAACCAATATCATACCACCAACGACACACCCAACACAGGCTACCTCACCACAATTTCACTATCATGGTTTTTTCCTTGCATCAAAGTACATGATCAAATGGAACACACTGATAATGATCTCAATTCAGGAGACCAATATATATGTCCATAGATAGAAACATCCAATGACACCCAAAACATGTGGAATTTCTATTGGAGGGTCTGTCCTCATGATCTCAACTACTAGAGATCACCAAATGAGAACTTCATGAGAATAAGTTTCAATGATTATGATCCCCCAACACTTAATAGTAAGACATCATATGTGTCCAGTTAGAATTATGTATCTATACCATAAGACATATGTTTAAGATTAATGTCATAGTATCTTGAGGTTTTAATTATATCCTGATATCTACTGTATCCTTTTGATATGATAATTAATATATGGAAATTACTATTTAAATAGTTCACGTAGAAATGTCTACACTATAAGGTAAGTATATATCATGGATATATCCCTATCTACATGAAATGGTAAATGAAAAGTACTGTATAGTTAGTTCTAGGGCACCCACTATTACAACAAATCCAACTATAGATTAGGCTGATGAAACTGAGCCTTCATCTCATTTTGAGGATACTATTCAACCTCCTCCACCTGATCCTTATCCTATGACCCAAGATGATTCAAGATCTAGTTCTGATTCAGATTTAGGAGCTGAACCTCCTGCCAACAATATAGACTATCAGTTGACCCAAGATAGAGTTAGTAGGGTTCCTAAACCACTTGCTCAATTTATCCAATTTGATATGACTTATTATGCCTTTCATGATTCCTAGGATATTTTTGATAACGATCCTAATACATATAAAAAATACTTTAATGATAAATATTTAAAATAATGGATCTTTTCCAAGGATGAATAAATTCATTCCTTAAGAAAAAATCACACCTGGTCAATCTTAGATAAACCAACCAATGCCAAAGTAATTGGATGTACATGGATTTATAAAAGAAAGGAATATAACACTATTGGAAATAAAATTAAATTCAAAGCAAGATTAGTTGATAAGTGATTCCTTAAAAGAGAAAAAATAGACTATTTTTAAATTTTATCTCTAGTTGTTAAGAATTATTCAATATGATTGCTACTTTATTTTGCTACTTATATCGACCTTAACATCGAACAACTTGATGTGAAAACTAATTTCCTTCATGGTGAATTTAGTGAGAAACTATAAATGAATCCTCATAATAGTTACTCTAAATAATTCAAATTTAACCAAGTTTTCCTTTTAAATAAATCATTATATGGGTTAAAACAAGCCTCAAGACAATGGAATAGAAAATTTTACTTTTTATACTTGATAACCATTTAATTAGGAGATAGTATGATTCTTGTGTTTATTTTATGTCAATTAAAAATTTAATGCTTTACCTACTTTTGTATGTTTATGACATGATTATTATTTTCAATGATATAAATCCCATTATTACTATTAAATCTCAATTAAAATTCATGTTTTAAATAAAGGACTTAGGTGAAACAAAGCAAATTCTAGGTGTTGAAATCATTTGGGCTAAACCCAATTTTTTTTTATATCTTTTAAATTATGATTATGTTATGATAATTCTCAAAAGGTATCTATTTAAATCTCTCAACCTTGTAAATATACCTTTTGGATAGCACTTACAAATTTCATTAAGTCAAGCACCTATTGTTGCTGTTGATATTGAGTTTATGTCTAAAATTACCTATGCAAACATAGTCAGCAACATCATGTATTTTATGGGTTTCACTAGGCCGAATATAGACTTTTCAATATACACCCTTATCATATTTATGTCCATTACAAGGAATCCACATTGGCATTCCTTGAAGTGGCTGCTGTGATATTTATCATGTACTTTTAATTTGTCTTTGTGTTTTGGTAAGAATGCAGATACTGCTAAATTATTTGTTGGATATGTAGATTCTGACTATACAAGGAACATTCATACCCAGAAGTTATTGGATGGGTATGTCTTCACTACTCATAGAGTCCATATTTCCTAGAAATGCAATATAAAATCTATGGTTTCTTTATCAACCAATTTTTTTTGAATATATAGCCTTAAACAGGATGTTAAAGAATCCTTATAAATTAAGGGTTGTCTGGTGAAATCAAATTTTATAATTATACTATTAATGTGTATATTGATTGTTAATATGGATTAAATTTATCCAAAAATTTAGTATTCCATGGTGAATCTAAACAAATAAATATTAGATTACATTTCATTAGATATGTTATAGAATCTGGAACCGTGTGTGTCAATAAGATACACATTGATGATAACCTGGCTGATAGTTTGAATAAAGTTGTGGTATTATCTAAATTCAAATATTTATTAGATTGAATGAATTTGGTTCCCATTCTATATACTTAGGTGCAAGAACATAAACAATTTCAATTAAAAACGGTGGAGATTTTTGAAATTATGTGTTTCATTTATTTTTATATTTAAATTCCATGTTTATTTATCTCCCATTTAAATTAAATTATGTATATGCATGGAATTTTTTTTTATTATGCTCATTTTTATCATTTCAATTAATTTTTCTTCTATTATGTCTAATTTACACATGGGCATGTTTCTAGGTTATTCCATTTGTCCTGCTTGAGTTTTCCTTCAAGATGCGTCCGCTACATCATTAATCTATGTGGATTTTATTCCTGGTCATTGATTGCTGCTGCTACCCATTTGATCCTCTCCATCCACCTATGCTGGTTTTGTTGATGCACCATTAAAATTTCTATTTGGCATGGATCTATTGCGCTCATTGGTTGGGTGTTCCATTTCGAGGCTCTGTAGGTGTCAAGGGAATTGATGACCCCTTCCCCCTCATCTATTTGACATTTTAGGTTTCTTATTCACTTCACTATAGTGGTTTTTCTCTTTCTATGGTTTTAGAACCCTAGATTTGGTATTTTATTTCTTGTTGGTGATTTACTATGTCTTTAATCCTCCATTGTACACTGCTTGTGTACCGCTTTTGGTGGAGTTTTAAAGACGACATCCTTCGATTGGGAAGATGTGTGGCTGAGTTCCCGAGTGAAGAAAAACTGTTCTCCAGACCAGGTGAGCACCTATACAGGCACACGATTTTCTATATAGGCCCCCGATGTCAACCACATCTCCCTCTATTATCCACCTCCTGAAACCCCTAAGGCCAAACCTCCTTTGCTGATCACCCCGCTCGAAAGAGGGACGCCCCTTGAACATATTTTTATGATTCATTACATATTATTATTATTATTATTAAAGAAAAATTTGACATGTTTATAAAATTCAAAGAAATATTTTAATACCAATTAATTAATAAAATTTAATGGTTAGAAGATAAATAATTAATTGTAATGGGATGTGATTAAAATCATTTAATATCAAAAGAGATATTTTTCAAAGAATTATTTGTTATAAGTGGTGTGTATTTTTATCATAATAAATTAAATTTGTCAATTTTAAAGGATGATTATAATAAAATTTATTATTTATATGTATAAAAAAATATATTTAAACTCATTTATTTATTAATATATATGAAATAATATTAAGTAAAAATGATATTTTTCTACAAAAATAATTATTTCTATATATTTTATGTTTTTATTTAAAAGATAAATTTATCATATTTAGAAATTTAATTAGATAAAATGAATTCAAAATTTTCAATCAACATTTCGAAATTAGGTAAGATGAATTTTATTTTTTGATAAAAAAATAATTTACTGAGAAAAAATTGAGTTCCCATGGTAAATGAAAAATGAGGTAAAAATGTTAAATTAAGGGGTGAAAACCTAAAATATCTCTAAAATTATCTCTAAATTGTGTGTATGAGGCGATTCATGACTTATATTATATATTTTTACACTTTGGATCTACTTTCCATATAAAAATACATTCCTTACACATTAAAGGATGGATATTTGTGGAAATAGAACTCAAAACTCACCTATAAAAGGACCCCTCCTCTACACCTCCAAAACCAATCTTTGAATTTAGTTATATCTTTAATCAAAACCTAAATTCTCTCCCCTAAAGTATAATTGCATATTTGTTAGCATGTGGTTCCAATAAAGAGCCACAAATCATTCATTCTCAAGGAACTGATTTTGAGGAGTGAATTCATCAAAGTATCTTGTTCTTCACCATATTTTTCAGTTACCTTATCTTCTCAACTCTTTCTATTTATAACATCCCATTACCATATTTTAGTTACTTCTAATCTCTGGTTTTTATCACCCTTTGTTTGGGTCTTGGTTCATGTTTTTTTGGATAATTTTGGATAATTTTGGAAGATTTTAGGGATTTGAACAGTTGGCACACGGTTAGAGAAAAATCATGTGGGTTGGCCCAGGAAATTGTGTACCTTTTTATGAGGTTCCTAAGGGGGCTCACAATTAGTAAAAACCATGTGGCTTCCTCTTCAAACCATGTGACTTGGTGTAGTGAGGAAATGCACAGTTGGAATATAATTTTCTAATAGTGTAGAAAAACTATGCACCCTTCCCAGTATCCTAGGAGGGAGTGCATGATTTGTCTAACTATTTTTTCAAACAATGAAACTCTCTCCAGAAGCCTAGTAATAATGTATAGTTAGGAACACAGTTAGCTTTAACCATGCGACCTAACCCATGAAACTATGAAAATGATATTTTAATCCCCCCAAATTTTTAATTAAAATATATAACCCCCTGTTATAAATCCTAAACACCTCCCATTCAACCCTAATTCAATTATTTGTATTTTGGAAGTTCCTAAGAGGCTTTTTTGATCCTCTAACCCCTCTTATTCTCAAATCGAAAGTCCACTGGATGTGATTGATACCTCTATAGTAAGTGTAAATATCTTTAGTGTGGAATCCTACTTTATTATTCTATCTCATTCTTTGAGAGTGATGGATCTGCATGTTGTCTATGGATTTTATTCTTGATTTGATGGATTTTAATTTTAGGGATTCGTTTTTTATTTTCCTTGCCTTCAACTCTCCATTGATGGTTCCTAATTCTAGTGTTGTCTTGGCCGTGTGATTAAAGGTACGTGGTTTTGTAAGGATTGTCCTACATTTGAAACCTTGATTGATTTATTGAATTAGAACATAATTTCAATTGATTTAATTAAATTATTAAGATTTTATGTTTTATTTGAAAAGGATTGGAAGTGTGAAATAAAACCCCCTTTTCAATGGATTTGATAAATAGGGCGTATTTTGAGAAATATTTATTGGAATGAGAAATGATTTGATAAAATTATTTGGTGTTTATTATTAAGAAAAATATATTTAAACTAAATATGATTTTAAAAGGAATGAATTTGATGACAACCTATTATTTGGTTTTGAAACTGAAAAGGCATGTTGACACCTGAAAATGAGCATTTGAACTGTGAATGTTGATTTGAATTTAAATCATTTTCCTTGATTTATTGATTGATTGAAATAAGATGTGATCCTGAGAAGTTAGTGGGTGATATGAAAAGAACTCTAGGACTATGACCCCCTAGTAATGGATTAATGATGAAAACTCTAACTAAACCTATTTTTCCAAGATTTTTTCCTGATGGGACATTGATTGATTTTATCCCGATGGTATGAGCCTTAGGGGCGTGTGCACATATAACAAACCTTATTTTAATTAAAAATTAATAATTTATTTATTACATTAAATTACAAATAATAAGACCAAAAATATTGAGAAGTATAGTGTATTTGGGAATTAGGTACATGGAATAACATCTTGAACATGGGATACAACAACATCATTAAAAACTTCCTTAACATGCTTCTAAAATTTCATGTCCTTTTGAAACTACACAAGATATCTTGGGGAAAAACATAATAAAGGGTTGATCTATAAATCCTAGTAATGGAATAAAAAAGGAATAACATGAAGAATATAATACATTTTATATAATAATAATATCAATAGGGAATAAAAGGAACATGAATAATAAGGCATGATGTAGCATGATAATCATAACACGAGAAATGTGGTAACAACTTAAAACACTGAATCATAAACATAGTTCAAGGATAAACCCACCAATACCTCGTAGTGGAAAAAGTCACATAAATTAATTAGGTTCACTCAATATCCCAACATGACATATCATGATACAAAACATTACCCAATGAATTGGAGCGCTATCTAGGCGCACCCATTATAATCATTTCATTCTCATGATAAAATGTGCCACATAGATCATACAACATGGATTCATTCATCATAATAATTTATTCCAAAATCAATGAGTGTGTAATAAATACATTTAAGTCCCCAATCAATAATTATATGTGCATAAAGGTGAACACACTCGATAGGAAATGGGTACGGTATTCACTACACAATTGGTTTGGTATGGAAAATCCCGGTGATATTTTGGCAGCATAACAACATCACTTAGATATTCATAAAAATGGGTTGATGAGAGATAAATTGGTCTCTAATAACATATACATAAAATGGGAAGTAATAGGAACATGGAGAAATATATCCCAACATTATAATTTGGAAATAAAATGCATAAGGTAACTAAGAAACATGAATAAATAAATGAATCCTAACTATTTTTCGACATGGTAATGGGTGTACATAAAGGATAATGGGAGGATTAATGAGAGTTAAAGAATAAATACCATCATTATAAATCAAATTTACAATAAGGGGGATATGTAAAATATATACCAACATGATCAAACTGAAATTAAGAAGCATAACATAAAAGGGGTTCTTGAATAAAAAGAGAGGGAATAAATCCCTTACAAAATTTCAGCATAGTAACCGCTTAGATAAAGGTCAAAATTAGAGGATAAATAATATATAATTAAAATAAAATAAATTGGATATTAAGGAAATGTTTATAAATAAATTACATTATAAAAAATTGAAATTAAGAAGAAAAATCCCAAATAAGATGCTTGAATTGAAAAGAGGAGGGGAAGGTGAGGATCCCTTACTTGAGTGTGTGACTCCAAAGGCTTGGGAGGGGCTTCTTGAGAGATTTGGGGAGACTTGGGAGGACTATAAAGAGTGTATTTAATATTTTTAATGCGATAAAATGAGTTTTAGTGAAGATAAATGAGATCTTGTGTGGATTTATATAGGAAAAGAGTGAGATTTCTTTATTATTTTGGTTTTGGACTCTACATAATAAAATATCCAAAACCAAAAACCATCTCATAGATTTTTCCCATGGTTTCTTAAAAATGTAAGTGTTATACATTATTTTACGAGGTAAAGGTCCAAACTTAATAAAATAATTCCCTTGCGTATGTGGAGGTGAGTCATACTCTTAAAGAAATAATTTTAAAACCTTAAAAATATATTATAGGTTTTGGAGGATTCATAATGACTTTACAAAATAAACCAAATAAAATTAAAATCATATTATTTTAAATTAGAAACATTGATTTTTTTATGTATCCAATTTATATTAATTATTACATCACTTTTGGTTCATTATGATGTTATAAAACACAAAGTATATTTATACGATATTTAATTTTTACCCGAAAATTCCACTATCACAGAAAATAATAAAAAATTAACCATTGGATAATTTAGATGTTATGATTTAAAAAATAATATTCAATTTATTTAAATAATTTTCTAAATATGTGAATTTTCAATTTTAAAATAAAATCAAAATTTATTAAAAAATGCTAGGTTTTTTGATGATAACAGTTTTCCAACCCTTATAAAAATTACATTATACTTCAGAAAGATTATACAATCACTTATATTTAATAGTAATTTATTCAATAATAATATTTTATTAAAATGTTATTTATTTCAAAAATAAATTAATTTTATAAATTTAATAATTAAATTAGAATATTAACAAAAAATAAAATTGTGCTTTACTATATCAAAATAAAAATCATTTACAAAGTAACAATAATACGATGAAAATATATTCATTATACTATAAATAATAATGTACATATTTATATTTCTAGGTTCTTGATACACATCCCTTTAATACACCTGTAAACACCCTAAGGGTAAGGTGCACAATAGTGAGACTTTCATGGGGTGGTTCGATGAACATTATTTGGGCCGTGATCTCAATGAACTTGAAATTATCCTATAAATGGATCAATCATGCTTAGGTTTTTGGATATAATCTTGGTCTTAATCAAGGGAAAATACTAGAGAGACTATATCCCTTGGAAGCTCTAATAAATGGGATTCATAGGGTATGATCCTACTGGTTGAGTCCATCACTTCTTTTGTTTGTGTCAATTGGATTGTTAAAACCCTATATTTATACTAACCATGCGATCACTGTTCAAAGAATATATTATAATGGTCAATTAAATATGAAAGGATATAATTAAACCAAATAAGTGCATGCATTTTTTATAACCATATTTACTTAATAATACATTTAATTAAATAAAAAAGGAATTTTATTTATAACATTTTGGTTCATTAAAATATTTCCCCCTTAAAAATATTTCACCGTAAAAATTTTCTTTTCCCACACTAAAACAGATGCGGGTAACTCTACTTCATCACCTCATCTGATTCACATGTTGCTTATTCGAACTTGTGGTTTCCCTTCTTCCCAAATCTCATAACTTTATTCCATAGATATATGAGGAGGAATTCCATGTCTCCAACATTAAACTCTAAGTCTAGTCAATTATTGTTATAATAACACTTTTTTCAACTCTGAGTAGCCTTGATGTGATATTTATTGGTCTTAACCTTTTCCATAATTTCCTCGACCATTTCAGGACCTAGCAGTTTGTGTTCCCCAACTTCATCCCAACATGTATGTTTTCTAAACCTCTTCCCATAAAAGGATTCATAGGGAGCCATATGGATTCTTGAGTGGAAACTATTGTTGTAAGAGAACTGAACCATAGAGAGATGTTGATCTCATACTCCTTTAAAGTCCACAGAACATGCTTGAAACATTTCTTCTAGTGTCTAAATAATACACTCATATTGGCAATTAGTTTGAGGATTATAGTCCGTACTAAAGTTCAAATCAGTGTTTAAAACATGTTGGATACTTTTACAGAACTTGGAGGTGAATCTCATATCTCGATTGGATATAATTGATAGTGGTAATCCATGCATCCTTACTACTTCTCTGATGTATAACAATGCAAGTTGATCAAGTTAGAAGTCCTCTTGAATCGTATTAAAGTGATTTGTATTTGTAATAAGATCCAAAACAACCCATATAGCATTGTTTTCCTTGGATGTATTTGGAAGTCTAGTGACAAAGTCCATGGTTATGTTCTCCAATTTCTATGTTGGTATGGGTAATGGTTGCATCATCCCCTTATAATTCTACTATTAAGCCTTTAATTACTGACATAATAGACACATTTATGTATATTCAGCGATATCCTTCTTTATATTTTCCTATAAATAGAGCTCATAGCAATGTTGATACCTCTTTGTGTTTCTTGGGTGAATGGAGAAATTTGAACTATGCACATCATCCAATAGTTCTTTCATTAACTTAGGATTTTATGGAACACATAATCTTGACCCAAATATCACAATTCCTTCTTCATTAACATTGAACAATGAGGATTTATATTTCCTTATAGTTTCCACTTTCTACAAAATTCCAACATCATATCTTTGAACAATGAGGATTTATATTTCCTTATAGTTTCCACTTTCTACAAAATTCCAACATCATATCTTTGATAATCCTTTAACCTTTCTAAAAGAGATAGTTAAGAAATAATTTGTGAAAGGACTAGTGATGTTTCTTCCTTTATGATTACTAGGTCCATCCTTTCCAAATATAAGAATATAATGTCCCTATCAATTCTCATCAATGATAAAATTATTGGATCCTTTCTACTTAGATAATTTTCCACTTTGTTTGCATTCCTAGGATGGTAATAAATTGAGCAGTCATAATCTTTGATTAGCTTTAACCATCTTTGTTGGCACATATTCAAAACTTTCTATGTGAATATATATTTAAGACTTTTGTGATCCATATATATTTCACACTTCTCCCCAAAGAGATAATTACACCATATTTTCATCATAAAGATCAAAACTACCAACTCCAAATCATGCATGGGATAGTTCTAATCATAAACTTTAAACTACCTTGAAGTATAGGCTATGGATTTTTCATTCTACATCAACACATAGTCCAATCCCTTCTTCAAAGCATCGCTGAATATTATGAAAATTTCCCCACTTGTGGGTAGTGTGAGAACATTGGTAGTGATAAGCCTCATTTTTAACTCATTGAATATTTCTTCACATTCATCATTCTAAGAAAACTTGACTCCCTTCCGAGTTATCTTAGTCAGAGGGTTTGAAAATTGTGATTTTTTTTCACAAATCAGAAATAATACCTAGATAACCCAAGGAAAATATGAATATATTTCAAGGATGTTGGCCTCAAACATCCTTAAATTTCTTTTTTCTTTGAAGGATCCACATATATCCCATCAATAGTGATGGTATACCCCAAAAATGAGACTTCCTTAAACCGGAACTCACATTTTCTGTACTTGGAATAAAGATTCTCCCTTCACAAGGTCTTTAGCACGATGCTCAGATTCTCCTCATGATCCTCCTTGGTTTTGGAGTATATTATAATATCATTTATAAATAATACCAAAAATTTGTTGAGGTAATATCTAAAGACTCGATTCATCAAGTACATGAATATTTATAGAGCATTAGTGAGTCCAAAAGGCATTACTATGAACCCATAGTGCCTGCACCTTGTATGAAAAGAAATCTTGGGGATTTCCTCATTCTTCACCCTATATTGGTAATATAAAGACAGAATATCCAACTTTGAGAAGTATTATACTCCACGTAACTGATTTAATAAGTCATAAATCCATGGAAAATGATACTTGTTCTTTATCATGATCTTTTTGATTTCACGATAATCAATGAAAAGACAAATTGACCCTTCCTTCTTCTTGATGAAGAGGACTGGTGTACCCCATGGTGAAGTACTTGGGCATATGAACCCTTTTTCTAGATTCTCCTATATTTTTTTCTTAATCTCCTCAATTTTCACAACAACTATCCTATATAGAGTCTTGGATATTGGAAATTCCCTAGGTATGAGCTCGATAAATAATTCAACCTCTCGGGTAGGAGGAAGACCAAGAAATTTCTCAGGAACACATCAACATATTCCCTCATGATATACATGTATTTAAGGATGATAATTTCCTTAGAATCAATAATTTGAGATAGATACTCTTACTCATAGGGGAATAATATCCATTCTTGAGATATTGTTGCTAAAGAAGATTCATCATCATCCTTGCACTTGTATAGGATCAGGGGTAGATTCTCCATACAGAGAGTTATTTCCTTCTAATAGAAATTTATTTTGGATCTATATAGGGAAATATAATCAATTCCTGGAATTTCATCAAATTCCACCAAAGGTAGAATGAAAAGTTTCACTGGGAAGTTTATCTCACAAATTGTAACAAGGGAGGAGTTATATACTTAGGATGAAATAATTTTCCCATTTTCTATTTTCACTGATAAATCTACTTCTAAGTTTTGTAGTAATGTTTTAATAGTTCTAATAAACTTTTGTGATATGAAGGAATGTGTATAACTATGGACTATAAACCTACCTTTCACTTTTTGATTCTGGTTCTACTCATTTACTTCTTCCAAAAAAGTCTTAGGGAAGATATTTTTTAAACTATGAAACACATAAAGGGGAATCCTATGACATTAACGATTATTTATAAATTACATTTATTTCCTTAACTTATGAATTTATAGGCTTCAATCCATGTTATCCACAATCAATTTCCAAACATATATTCTTATGGGTATTTTTTTGTTACCTTAATAATGGTTCATAATGAGCATATAAATTTATCAAATCATATCTCTCGGGAGTGTCAAACTAGGTTCGTAGTAAGGCTTGTTTCTCTATACCAGGTTACCCTCAGTCAGGCCCAGAACACCTTGTCAAAGTTGTTACTCCTAGGTACATCTATGCCAGAACCACGTCCACTTCTAGTATCTATGAAGGGATGTATTTTATTTTATAAACCACTTACTCCATAATTTAAAAAAATTATGTTTTCTTATACTTAGTTTTATCCCTAAGTCTTTCTCTAGAGTTTTCTAATCCTAATCCCAAAACTAACTAAACATTTGATCTGTTACCAACTATAACAACACTAATCTTCATTAAACATTAATACTTTATTTATTATATTAAAGTAAACATAATAAAACCCAAAATATTGATAATTTTAGTGTCTTTGGTAATTAGGTACATGGCATAACATCTTGAATATGTGATACAAACACATTATTAAAACTTCCTTAACATGCTTTTAAAATTTCATGTCTTTTTAAAACTGCATGGGATATCCTGGGAAAAAAAATAAGAAAGGGGTGATATATAAATCCCAGTAAGGGAATACATAAAAAATAACATGAATAATACAATACATGTTAGATAATAAGTATGTCAATGTGGAATAAAAGGAACATTAATAATAAGACATGATATAATATGATCATCATAACATGGGAAATGTGACAACAACTTAAAACAATGAATCATAAACATAAGTCAAGGATAAACCTAGTAAGACATCATGGTAGAAAAATCCCCATAAAGGAATCAAGTTCATTCCCTATTCCAACATGATGTATCATGATACTAAACATTACCCAATGAATTAGAGTGCTATCTGGGTGCACCCATCATAATCATTTCATTATAATGTTTAAGTGTTCCATATAGATAAAAAAAATGGATTCATTTATCATAATAATTTATTACATGGTCAAGGAGTGTGGAATAAATAAATGTATGTCCTCAATAAAAAAGTATACGTGCATAAAGTTGAACATCCTTGATAGGAAATGAGTACGGTATTCACTACACAATTGGTTTGGCATGGAAGATCCCGGTGATATTTTGGTAGCATAACGACGTCACTTAGAGATTCATAAAAATTGGTTGATGAGAGAGAAAGGGGTATATAATCACATATAAATAAAATTGGGAGAATTATTTACATGGAGAAAAATATCCCAACATTATAAATTCGGAATAAAAGGTACAGGGTAATGAATAAACATGAATTGAGAAATGAATCCTAACTATTTTTTCGGTATGGTAATGTGTGTACATAAAGGATCATAGGAGGATTAATGAGATTTAAAGGGGGAATATAATAATTTATACATAAAATTAAAAGTAAGGGGGATATAGAAGAATATATCCCAACATGATCAAACTGAAATTAAGAAGCATAACAAAAATGGGTGCTTGAATAAAAACAGAGGGGATAAATTCATTACAAAATTTTGAATAGCAACGACTTAGAAAAAGGTAAAAATGAGTGAGGATAAATAATATATCATTCAAATAACATAAATTGGATAGTAAGGTAATGTTTATAAAGAAATGATATTATAAACAACTGCAATTAAGAATATAAATTCCAAAGAAGGTGCTTGAATTTAAAAGAGGAGAGGAAAGTGAGGATCCCTTACTTAATTGTGTGACTCCAAAGGATTGGGTGGGGATTATTGAGAGCTTTGGGGATCCTTTTGAGGAATCTAGGGAGTGTAGTATAGAGTGTGGACTTGATACAATTATTTTTAGTGAATCTAAATGAGATATTGGGTGGGTTTATATAAAAAAAGAGGGATTTCTTTATTATTTTGGTTTTGGACTCTATATAATAAAATATCTGAAACCACAAACTATCCCATGGTTTTTGACCATGATTTCTAAAAAATGGGAGTGGTATACATTATTTTATGAGATAAATGGATTAACTTAATATAAAAATTCCCTTTCTTATGTGAAGGTGGATCATACTCTTAAAGAAAAGATTTTAAAATATTAAAATATATTATAGGTTTTGGAGGATTCATAATGGATTTAAAAAATATGAAAAATAAACTTAAAATCAAACTATTTTAAAAGGAAAACATTTATTTGTTCATGGATCCCATTTATAGTAATTATTTAGTACCCTCGGTTTCTGGTAAGTAACCCTTACTTGATGCTTTTCTTCATTTTAAAAGTTATGGGTGACGTATGGGAGAATCAGGAGATCTTGGAGTGAAGTTTGAAGCAAAGGGGAAGGCGCATGGGCGGCGCACGGTTTGTAAAACCGTGCGGCCAAACCATGCATGTCTGACTGAGGAGGCAGTGGCTTCCGCACGGTCGGCGCATGGTTAAGGGAAACCGTGCGATGAGGTAGTGTGTGAAGGATGGCCGAGGCAGAAGTTAACGCACAGTTAGCGCACAGTTTGTCAAACCGTGCGGACTAACCATGCGGTCACATAAAGTTAGATCCTAAAATTGTGGATCTAACTCATTTCCCTTTAATTGCCTTATTTAAACCTCCTAAGTGGCCCTAACTCGGGATTACTCTCCCTTGAAGGTTGGAAGACTTATCCCAAGCGTTCTGGAGGCGATCCGAAGGCTTCTATTGGCGAATCGAAGCCAGATTCTTAAGGTATGTGATCGTTCTTGATAGGTTTCTTAGATCTACTTAGATCTACTCCTCCTCTTCTCTCATTTTCTTAGATCTACGCCCATTATAAGGGTTTGGATTCCAAATATGACAAGATTTGGTCTTGGTTGTGTTAGGAGAAGAGATCTGAGGTGGGTTTTTGGAGATTTGACCCGGTGTTCTTGAGCGTTCTTCGTCCGTTGCTTGGTTTCACCTTTTTTTTGAGGTAGGTGGCTTCAATATCGACTCCTCTTGTTAGAATTTGTTGGCTTAGTTTCAAATTGGTTATTTTAATGAAATTGATTGTGAAAATCATGGAATAAATATTCTTTAGTTATGATTTATGGTTTTGATGAAATTGTGAAATCTTAGTGAATTATGTGAAAAGTGGCTTGGATATTTGAATTTAAAATGTTGATTTTAAATTATAAAATTGCTGAAATTGTAAATGGTTTGATGAGAAATGGGGTTTCAATAAAAAGGGTGTTTTATTGAAATGGTTTTGATGGATTTGGTTTTCAATAAAAAGGAAGCTTTATTGAAATGGTTTGAATTGTTTGAACACACTTGGTTTGGATGGAAAATGGTTTTCAATAAAAGGTGTTTTATTGAAAGGATGGCTTGGCATGATTTTTGGGAATGTGTGGTGTGTGTTCATATTGCATGTACGGGGCTTGGTTGAAATAAGACCTTGTGCTCAGTGCCAAATGTTTAATGGCACATGGTAACTATATGTACGAGGCTTGGTTGAAATATGACCTTGTGCTCGGTGCCAAAGGTGTAATGGAACACGGGAAATAATTACCTTGTGACGACTTGGTAGATCGAAGAGAGATCACTCATGAGTATGGAACTGTCATAACGAAGCATGCATGGTTGATTTCACGGGTTTGTGAAATGGTTGGGTTGCCAAAACAGGATGTTTGTGAAATGGTTTGGAAATGTGGTTGGTTATTTTTATGGAAAAATAACGTGTTGGAAAAACCGGTTTGAATTGCACTTTGATGTTTTTGAGCATGGATGGTTTTGGAAAACTTGTTTATATTTAGTTATAAACTACTTTGGTGAAAATGTTTTATATAAAATGTTTTTTATATAAATGTGGCTAACTTTTCTATCCTAGTGGCATGAGTAGGGAAGTCATTGGAGAAAACCTACTGAGTTTTATACTCACCCCTACTTTGGCACTTTGGTGCTTTTGAAGATGTTGTATTCTGGGACACAGTTAAAGGTAAGGCATCTCATTACTAGTGGTTCATGGTGATGCTTGGGAGATGTGGTGGTGCTTGGAGCATAGAGCTCGGTGTGGAGATGTGGAGCATGTTTTGGTCTATTTTGGTCTTTTGTTAGTCTTCCGCTTGGTGCTATGATATTGTGTTGGTTTTATTGGTTTTTGGAACAGTGTAGTTCTCTTTTGGTAATGCATGAGTTGGTCTTTCATTTGTTTCATGCATCATATAGTGAATGGTTAATGGATGGGTGTATTTTTCTTAAAGGGTAAATCGTCCCCCAATTGTACTTGAAACCCTTCAACATTTATTTCCAGCCTTTGGCATCTTGGGGATGTTGCTTAAGTCCTAGTAATGACTCGTTGAGCTCTCAAGCCAATGAGAATTGGCGGGTCATTACAAATGGTATCAGCTTGTTCAGTACTTGCCTAACAAGTGGTCATCGATGTTCTTGGTCCTGGAGTTGAAATTCCTTCTTTTCTATTCCTTGGATGGCCATCTTAAACAAGAGTAGGATTATCAGAACTTGAAATGTATAGCATAAAAGGACGTAGCTAACCCGTTTATGATGAACTTCAAGTTACCAGGGGTTGGGTACATAAGTGTTTTTGATACACTTCTAGAATGTTGGAAATCTCATTGTCGTGGGTTTATCCAATGATAAGAGCATGAAATGCATTGTATAGGAATGAATTCCCACTAGGATTGCATATCTCATTGTGAGGAATGAGTAATAATTTCGTGAAAGGGGACTATTTTTGAAAAATACAGAAATTGTTTTCAATCGAAAGACTTTGAAAACAGGGTATTTGGTGTATTTTGAAAATGGATTGATTTTCAAAAAGTATGTTGATTGTTTTCAAAAATGGTTAAACATGGAAAAAGGGTGTTTGAGAACAATGTTGTGATAGTTGATGTGATAGAATTTGAAATTCTAAGCCAACAGTTGCTAGAGAGTGAGATTGATAGAGTTTGTTGTTGGTTTAGAAAATGGCACCTGGTAGGTGTTGTCAAAACCAACCTGAAGAAGCTGCGGAGAATGTGGTTACACCTGAACCACGTGTGAACCAAAAGCTGGTCCAGAGTATTGTCCAAGCCTTTCAAGCTGTGGATACGGGGAACCAGATGAATGAGCCATGACATGTGGATTATACCATCCAATTCATGAAGCAGAATCCACCGAACTTTAGAGGTGATGCTGAACCTGAGAAGGAGGAGGTGTGGCTAAGTAGGATGAATCGTATATTCGATTTCATCAGCACACCAGTGAAGTTGAAAGTAAAGATGGTGACGTATATGCTCGATGATCTTGAACGTCAGTGGTGAGATTTAGCGGTGCATGCTAAATTTGATGAAGGCCTTACATGGGAGGATTTTGAATAATTTTTTAACAAATAATTCTACCCTCACACGTTCAAGATCCAGAAAATGACAAATTTCTTTAGCTTGAAACAGGAGAGCCTATCTGTCATAGAGTATGCGGATAAGTTCATGAATTTAGTCTGTTTTACACCAGAGTTTGCGGCAAGTGCTTCTTTGAAGGCACACATCTTTGAATCAGGGCTAAGGTAGGAGATTCGATTGAAGATTGTGGTGTTCTGTATTACGGATTATACAGATATGCTGAACAGAGAAACAGTTGCTGAACGTGATATCTCAGGATCAATAGGAGGAGGCATGATGATACCCATGGGAATGGGTGGCAACTCCAATGCTGGGAACAAGAGGAAGAGGGACACCTACTTCTAAGGTAGGAGTGCAAATCAGAACCAGACGGCAGGATCAGTCAACCTTCCTCCATGACCCCAGAGCAAAGAAGGTTACTTTCAATGTGGTTCGACTGATCACATAAAACGAGAATGTATAGCACCACCGAGAGCATGCCATAATTGCAAGCAGATGGGACATCTACAACGCTATTGTAGAAATGCTCCGAGGTCGGGTGCGCGTGACACTTCTCAGGCGTCGCAAGCATCGTATGCTTTGATAGGGTGAGGACAACAAAATCAGTCTCTCCAGTAAGAAAAATCTAGTTATGGTGATTCCAGGAATACCATGACTCCTCAGGCAGGGCAATCTCAACAAGGCAATAAGGAGAAAAGTGCAACAACAAAGCAAGTGTATGGAGCTGAGCAGATAATGGTCAATGATCAGGCTGGACCATCTATGGTGAGAGATTCAATTATTTTGAATTCTACCCTCATGCAAGTGTTGTTTGATACTGGTGCATCGCATTCATTTCTTGCTTCTCATATTGCTGTTTTGCTGAACTTAAAACTAGAAATGATGCCTTCTGTCTTGAAACTGCGAACTCCTCTTGGTGAAAGAGAATGTCAAACCTTCGTGTGTAGAGCATGTGATATAACTGTTGATGGAGCTGAGATGAAATGATATTTTTCTGTGTTGTAGATGGATGTCTATGATATAATCCTAGGTATGGATTGGTTGAAAAGGTTTAAGGCTCACATCGACTATTACAGGAGAAAGTTAGTTTCACAACTGAAGATGGTATGGAGCATCTCTTCAGAGGAGAGAGAATGGTAAATAAAGGTGCAAAGATCCTGTTGGCACCAATGGTGGGAACAATCTCTTACCAATTGGAAGCGTTGACTTTGACATCATTAGAAGAGAGTGAGGAAAATATTTTTCCAGCTATGGTGGATCAATTTCCTGATCTTTTTCCTAAAAACTTCTTAGGATTACCACCTGTAAGAGAAGTGGAGTTTACGATTGATCTCCTTCTAGGGACCAGTCCTATCTCACTTCCTTCTTATAGAATGGAACCAATGGAGTTAAAGGAATTGAAAGTGCAGTTAGAGGAGGTAGAAAGCAAGGGTTTCATTTATCCAAGCGTGTCTCTATGGGCAGCACCAGTTTTTTTTGTAAAGAAAGCAGATGAAACTCTTTGGCTGTGTGTTGATTATCGTAAACTTAACCAAGTTATGATAAAGAATAGATATCCACTTCTACGCATTGATGATCTATTCAATCAATTAAGGCGAGATTAGTGGTTCTCCAAGATTGACTTGCGATTAGGATATCACCAATTGTGAGTTCGGAAGGAGGATATTCTAAAGACAGATTTTAGAAGTAGATATGGCCACTACGAATATGTATTCATGCCTTCCGGTCTAACGAATGCACCATCGGTCTCCATGGATTTGATGAATCAGATATTTCATCAATATCTGGATTCTTTTGTTGTGGTGTTTGTGGATGATATATTGGTGTATTCAAGAACAAGGGATGATCAAGAGAAACACTTGGCGATAGTGTTGGAAATCTTGCGAGACCATCAGTTGTATGCCAAATTATCAAAGTGTGATTTTTGGATACAGGAGGTACGTTTTCTAGGCCATGTTATTTCTGAGAAAGGTGTTTCAGTGGATCCAGAAAAGATAGAAGCTGTTCTTTCTTGGAAACCGCCGAAGAATGTCTTTGAAATACGAAGTTTTCTTGGTCTAGCTGGTTATTACCGACGCTTTGTCCGTGAATTCTCACGACTAGATTCGCCTATGACAGCATTGACAAAGAAGAACAGTGCATTTCAATGGACTGAGGAATGTCAGATATCTTTTCAAGAGTTGAAAGTTCACCTTACATTAGCACCTATCTTAATATTACCAGAATCAGGGAAAGGATACGTGGTGTATTGTAATGCTTCGGGAACAGGGTTGGGTTGTGTTCTCATGAAAGGAGACCATGTGGTTGCTTACGACTTAAGGCAGTTGAGAGTGCATGAGAAAAATTACCCAACACATGATTTGGAGTTAGATGCAGTCATCCATGCTTTGAAAACATGGATACATTACCTCTTTGGTGAGAAATTTACTGTGTTTACGGATCACAAAAGCTTGAAACACATTTTCTTATAGTGAGATTTGAATCTGAGGCAGAAGAGATGGATGGATTACCTTTAAATGTTCGACTTTGAATTGATGTATACACCGGGTAAGGGAAATTCGGTGGCCGATGCATTAAGAAGAAAGTCTTATGCTCAGTTGGCGAAAGAAGCTTCAGATGAATGGCAGTTGATGTCGGTCTTAGCCGACATGCATGTGGAATGTGAAAACCGAGGTGATGTTGCGGTTTTATTTTCAGCTACGCTTGTTCCTAAATTGGTAAAAGTGGTCAAAGAGGCACAAACATCTGATGTGGAATGTCTGATAATGAGTTCAAAACTCAATGGTGGGGAGACCATTGATGGCTGGAAACTGGAAGCGGGTTCAGTTTTGTGTTTCAGAGATCGGATGGTTGTACCTATAGTTTGTCAGGAAAAACTCCTTAATGTTTACCACCATTCAAGATGGGATGTACATCTAGGTATACAAAAGATGTATAAGGTACCAAAGGCGCGGTTTTGGTGGAGTGGCATGAAAAGGAAGGTGGCCAAATTCGTCTCACGATGCTTAACTTGTCATCAGGTTAAAGTAGAGCATCAGAGACCAGATGGTATGTTACAGTCTTTACCTATCCCAGTGTGGAAATGGGATCAGATAACAATGGATTTTGTTATAGGTCTTCCAAGAATGGTCCGAAAACACAATGCCATTTGGGTGATAGTGGATCATCTAACCAAGTCGGCCCATTTCATCCCGATTAGTGAAACTCATACGGTAGAAGATCTTTCAAAAATCTATATCCGAGAAGTGGTAAAGAGGCATGGGGTATCAGTGTCTATCATCTCAGATATAGATCCAATATTCACATCTCGTTTCTGGAAATCATTACAGCAAGCCCTAGGGACTCAGTTGATGATGAGTACGGCGTATCATCCTCCAATGGATGGGCAATCCGAGCAGACGATACAAACTTTTGAATACATTTTGTGGTCTTTTGTAATGGATTTTTGTGGCTCATGGGAGGAGCATATACCCTTAGCGGAGTTCTCATACAATAACAGCTATCAAGCCTCGATACACATGGCTCCGTTCGAAGCATTGTATGGGCGTCCTTGTCGTTCTCCACTATGTTGGGTGGAAACTGGTGAAACTTCACTAGTCGGGCCAAGCCTTGTCCAAGAAACAATGGAGAAGATTCAGTTGATTAGAAAGAGGATGGAGACGGATCAAGGTTGTCAAAAATCTTATGCAGATCACCGTCGCAGACCGTTGGTGTTCGTTGTGGGCGATCATGTCTTTTTGAGGATCTCTCCAAGACTTGGACAACGTCGTTTTGGGAAGCTGGGAAAATTATCTCCTCGATATATATGACATTTTGAGATACTGTAATGGGTTGGAGAGGTGGCGTATCGGTTGGCATTACCACCACGGTTCAGTGTAGTGCATAATGTGTTCTATGTATCTCAGTTGAAAAAGTATCATCCTGATCCTGACCATGTGATCAGATGAGATCACATTGACCTAGAGCTATATGCTTCATTGATACATATCCCGGTATGGATTGTGGATAGGAAATACAAAGTCTTTTGTGGAAAAAGAATCGTTCTAGTGCGGGTTTTATGGTAGCATGGTCAGATTCAGGAAGAGACTTGGGAATGAGAGAAAGAAATGAAGGAGTAGTGGCCAGAACTCTTTCATTCAAGCATTGGTTTTCTACTTTCTGGGGATAGAAAGGCCAATGGTGGGGAGAATTTAGTACCCCCGGTTTATGTTATGTAACCCTTACTTGATTCTTTTATTCGTTTTAAAAGTTATGGGTGACGTATGGGAGAATCGGGAGATCCTAGAGTGAAGTTTGAGGCAAAGGAGAAGGCGCATGGGCGGCGCACGGTTTGTCAAACCGTGCGGCCAAACCATGCGTGTCTGACTGAGGAGGCAGTGGCTTCCACACGGTTGATGCATGGTTAAGGGAAACTGTACGATGAGGCCGTGTATGAAGGATGGACGGGGCAGAAGCTAACGCACGATTTGTCAAACCGTGCGGACTAATCGTGCGGTCACTTAAAGTTAGATCCTAAAATTGTGAATCTAAATCATTTTGAATTTAATTGCCTTTTTTAAACCTCCTAAGAGGCCCTAACTCAGTATTACTCTCCCTTTACGGTTGGAAGACTTCTCCCAAGAATTCCGGAGGCGATCTGAAGGCTTCTCTTGGAGAATTGAAGCCGGATTCTGAAGGTATGTGATCGTTCTTGATCAGTTTCTTAGATCTACTTAGATCTAATCCTACTCTTCTCTATTTTTCTTAGATCTATGCCCTTTATGGGTATATATAGGGGGTTGGATGCCAAATATGACAAGATTTGGTCTTGTTTGTGTTAGGAGAAGAGATCTAAGGTGGGTTTTTGGAGATTTGACCCGATGTTCTTGAGCGTTCTTCATCCATTGCTTGGTTTCACCTTTTTGTTGAGGTAGGTGGATTTAATCTTGAATCCTATTGTTAGAATTGGTTTTCTTAGTTTCAAATTGGTTATTTGAATGAAATTTATTGTGAAAATCATGGAATAAATCTTCTTCAGTGATGATTTATGGTTTTGATGAAATTGTGAAATCTTGGTTAATTATGTGCAAAGTGGCTTGGCTTTTTGAATTTAAAATGTTGATTTTAAATTATGAAATTCCTGAAATTGTAAATGTTTTGATGAGAAATGGGTTTTCAATAAAAATGGTGTTTTATTGAAATGGTTTTGATGGATTTGGTTTTCAATAAAAAGGCAGCTTTATTGAAATGGTTTGAATTGTTTGAACACACTTGGTTTGGATGGAAAATGGTTTTCAATAAAAGGTGTTTTATTGAAAGGATGGTTTGGAATGATTTTTGGGAATGTGTGGTGTGTGTTCATATTTCATGTACGGGTCTTGGTTGAAATAAGACCTTGTGCTCGGTGCCAAACGTTTAATGGCACGTGGTAACTATATGTACGAGGCTTGGTTGAAATATGAACTTGTGCTCGGTGCCAAAGGTGTAATGGAACACAGGAAATAATTACCTTGTGATGACTTGGTAGATTGACGAGAGACCACTCATGAGTATGGAACTGTCATAACGAAGCATGCATGGTTGATTTCACGGGTTTGTGAAATGGTTAGGTTGCCAAAACGGGATGTTTGTGAAATGGTTTGGAAATGAGGTTGGTTATTTTTATGGAAAAATAACGTGTTGGAAAAGATGGTTTGAATTTCACTTTGATGTTTTTTATCATGGATGGTTTTGGAAAACTTGTTTATATTTATTTATAAACTGATTTGGTGAAATTGTTTTATATAAAATGGTTTTTTTATATAAATGTGGATAACTTTTCTATCCTAGTGGTGTGAGTAGGGAAGTCATTAGGGAAAACCTACTGAGTTTTATTCTCACCCCTGCTTTGCCACTTTGGTGTTTTTGCAGATGTCATATTCTGGGACACAGGTAAAGGTAAGGAATCTCATTACTAGTGGTTCGTGGTGATGCTTGGGAGATGTGGTGGTGCTTGGAGCATAGAGCTCGGTGTGGAGCCGTGGAGCGTGTTTTGGTCTGTTTTGGTCTTTTGTTAGTCTTCCGCTTGGTACTCTGATATTGTGTTGGTTGTATTGGTTTTTGGAATATTTTAGTTCTCTTTTGGTAATGCATGAGTTGGTATTTCATTTTTTTCATGCATTATATAGTGAATGGTTAATGGATGGGTCTATTTTTCTTAAAGGGTAAATCGTCCCCCAATTGTACTTGAAACCCTTCAGCATTTATTTCCAGCCTTTGGAATCTTGGGGATGTCTCTTAAGGCCTAGTAATGACTCATTGAGCTCTCAAGACAATTAGAATTGGCAGGTCATTACAAATTATTACATCACTTTTGGTTCATTATGATATCATGAAGCATAAAGTATAATTATACAATATTTAATTTTTACCTGAAAATTCAAATGTCTGAGAAAATTATGAAAAATTAACCATTCAATAATTTTGACATTTTGATTCCAAAAATAATATTTTTTTATCTAAATAATTTTATTAATATGTGAATTTTTACTTTTAAAATAAAATCTACATTTATTAATAAATACTAGGTTTTTTGATGGTAAAAGTTTTTGAACCCTTATAAAAATTACATTTGACTTCATAAAAATTATATGATCATTTATATTTTATAAAAATTTATTCAATAATAATATTTTATTAAAATATTATTTATTTCAAAAATATATCGATTCCATAAATTCATTAATTTAATTTTAATATTAACAAAAAATACAATTGTTTTTTTATTTATGAAAATAAAAATCATTCAAAAAGTTGAAATAATAGGATAAAAATATATTCATTACACTATAAAAAATAATGTACATATTCATATTTCTAGGATCTTGATACATATCCATTTATTACACCAAAAACTCCCTAAGGTTTAGGTGTGTGACGGTGGTACTTTCATGGGGCGGTTCGATGAATATTGTTTGGATCGTGATCTCTTTGATCTTGGACTTCTTCTGTAAATAGTTTCACTCATGCTTAAGTTATTGGATATCAGCTTGGGATTAGTCAAGGGAAAATCCCAAAGATACTATATCCCTCTGAATCTTAGATATATAGGCTTAATAGGGTATGATCCTACTAGTTGAGGCTATCAGTTTTTTTTTCTATGTAAATTGGATTGTTAAAACCCTATATTTATACTAACCATGTGATCACTATTCAACGATTATATTATAACAGTCCATTAAATATGATTGGATATAATTAAAGCAATAATTTCATGTGTTTTATATAACCATATTTTGTTAAAAATATATTTAATTAAATAAAAAGTAGAATTTTATTTATAATTGTTTGGGTTGTTACAACACACATTGAGCCATGATGATCGACTAAGTAGTGAGAGGATATTAGATCTTGGAACTAACATAACTTAGTGCACATGAACATGGTGATTAGTTCTGATTTTATTATTACATTCTAGTGTTTATTGAACTGATTTATGAACATCCTTTCTCTTTGATGAAAAATTTTCATTTAATTCTATTTTGATATATTTTCCATCTACTTGTTTTGAAATCTTATTTTACTGAAAATTTGAAAATGATTTTCCATGCCTTGTTTTATTTTAAATTAAATATAAATGGTTTCTTTTTTATGGAATTTATTATGTAATATTTGGTAAAATCTAACTAAGATATTTTTTCTCACACCCTACCTTTTTCTTTAAGGGTTTGTAGATTATGTTATGCCATGTCTAGGTAAAGGGAAAGTGCCACTTTGAGGTGGTAGGTGTGATTGACTACCAGGATATTGGGTCATGAAAGTGAAAGGTGGATATATTATCTAATCTTTACATGATAATTCTGGGATTTGGACTTGATGGATGTTGTGTCGTTTATTTAGTTAATATACCCATCTAATCTTTATCTATTTGCTTTTGGTACTTTTCTCATCAAGGAGTGTTTGGAATATTGAATATTCATTACTTTATCCTTTTCTATTTTATATTGATTATTTGTTCTCATGGAAAAAATCTTTCCCTTTGACCATTTGATGATGTCAAACACTTTTCACTAGCCCATGGGGATCAGGAATTCCCTTTGGTTTATGTCAGTGTCTACTTAGGTACCAGTATACCAGGGTATCCAGGTTGGTTCATGAAAAAATGGTATCAAATGATGGTTTATTGTATTTCCTTGATTTCGGTATGAATTCTAGGATGTCTTGGTAGACAAGAGGTAGGATTTTTGAGACTATTTTATAAGCTAGTTCCTAGATAGATATCATCGTAGAGAGCCTTGAGTCACTATGGGTGTTTGGGAAAGACATATTTGATGAATGAATTGATTTGATTTTAACTCTTTTAGAAACTTGATTTGAGTATTTTAAAATCCCAGAAAACAAAATTCTATCTGATGAAATTGATATTTTTGTATCTATTATTTGAGTTGATGATCTGAGTATTATTTTTTATGTTTTAGTGTTTTTTTGTTGATGTGGTGTAGTGCTATACCCCCCAAAAGCCGTTCAAATAGACCAAAGGAGGGACCTCTTGATGAACCATGACAACTAAACCCTCTCATTTATCAGAATATCATTGAGATAGTAGTGTGTGCTGTCCAAACTCTAGGACAGGTAACCACACCCATTCCCATTCTAGAATTGGTAGTGTAACCTCAAAGGTATGAAACTAGAGATCATTTATAATATTTTTTTGGTAGAAGACACCAAATTTATAAGGCTTGAATGATCCTAAAGAGGCATAGTATTGGTTGAAAAATATTGAGATACTTTTTGAGTTCTTGGAAATGCAAGATTATTTTAAGGTGAAATGTGTTGTCTTCAAGCTCGAAGGTCCTAGAAATAGGTGGTGAGATTCGATGATTATAATGAAGAAACATGAAGGATTAAAGTGGAAATACTTTAGATAAATTTTAATAGAATAGTTATTTATAGAATTAATGGTTTTTAAAAAATATATTGATTTTCTCATCCTCCAACATGGAGACAAGACCATGACTCAGTATATAAACTATTTTTCTGAACTTGTTCAGTTTTATATCAAGGTAATGATGAATGAGATGCCAAAAACCCAAATATTTGAGATGGGTTTTCGATATGATATCTGATATTTTTTTTTCATGATGAAGCTCACCTATTATACATATATGCTGGATAGAGCTTTGATGAATAATATTGACCTGGATGGTAAGTTAGGGTTGGTGGGAGTTCCACTTACTCCCGCTGACAGTTTTTTAGTTCTTCTAAAGGAAATAGGAAGTGCGATGAGTCTCATGATGGATACTGACTCCACAAATCTTTTAAACCTTCATAGGTGTATGAAAAAGGCCTATTTACTTTCTTTCAATGTGGAAAGGATGGCCATTCAAAGATAGTTTATATGGATACACTAAATATCTATGGTTTATGTGGTTTCTTAGGCTACCTAAAGACGTTCTATCATATATTTTATTCCTTTCACAGTGGAATAGTATCATTAGAACCTAAAGGTACCACGTTTCAATTATATGGTTCAAGAACTAAGGGGTTCCATCTATATACATCTGCAACTAATCTTCTTCTCATAGTGGAAAACTCTCTACAGGAAGCTGACGTGGGTCTAATGATAGTGATAGGTAATATCACTATAAATTAATCTTTAGTAAAAACTCTATTTTATATTGGCTCATATTAATATTTCATTATGACTTAAGTTGTGAACCTTTTAAACCTTCCTAACTCACTCCATGAAAGAACCATCAAAAGAGTGTAATTTTTTGGATCTCATTGCTCGTATGCATTTGGGGGTTTGGGAGGATGAGACTGAGATTGTTTTGAAAAATGTTCAGTTGGAATACTCTCTTATCAAGGTTATTATTCAAGAGTAACTAGTAGATGATGAGTTCTAATGCATTAGGGCCTCTCTTTATGATGGTGAGACCGTCAATGAGTGGTCATTATCCTATGAGTTTATCTTATTTTTTCAAAGCTTGTATGTTGTACCTTTGTCCATGAGAAAAGCTGTGATGGGGGGTTTTCATAGTTCCTAGTGGGAGGTACACTCTTGCCCCATTAATATGTTCTATGACATAAAAAGGTGATTTTGGGGGCTGTGTATGAGAAAAGATACCAATGATTTTTTTTCATTGCTATACCTGTCAGTATGTCAAGGACGAGCACTATAAACCTCCGAGTTTTCTTCATCCCCTTTTAGTGTCTACTTGGAAGTGGGATGATGTTTTAATGGACTTCATGGTTGAGTTTACACACACTCATATAGGAAAGAATTCTATATGTATGGTTATCAAATGACTGACCAAATTGGATCACTTTATCCCCATTTGTGATACAACCAATGTCAAGGACTTGGGATGTTTGTATGTGTAGGATATTTTTATATCAAATAAGTTTCAATATATTATAGTTTCTGATTGATATCCTCCTTTCACTTCTCATTTTTGGAGGGGCCTATAGGTGGTTATTGGATCTCATGTTAGTTTGAGAATGGTATATCATATTATATGTATGGACAGATAGAATGAGCTATATAAATTCTTAAGGACATGATTTGTACTTGCATTCTCGACTTTGGGAGAAATTGGGATAACCACTTGGGATTGGTCGATTTTTCCTATAAAAACAATTACCAATCATCCATAAGGATATAACCCTATGAGGCCTTGTGTGGAAAACCATGTAAATATCTATTATATTGGTCATAGATTGGTGAAGATTCCCTGGTTGGGTCAAGATTGGTCCAAGAGATGATGACAAAAATTCAGTTGATTCATCATATAATAGTGATAGATCAAAGCTAGTATAAATCCTATTCTGACATTCATCAACTCAATTTTGAGTTTTTTGTTGGTGATTGGGTGTTTTTGAGAGTTTCACCTTGGTTGGGTTACTGAAGTCTTTGAAAAGAGATAAAACTTACACCGAGATACATGGGACTATTTGAAGTTGTTTTTGTAGAACCTCGGGATTCCCTGAGAGGGGAGGGGTGAATCAGGGTGTCAAATTTTTATTTTAAAGTGACGAATATTTTCCCACATTAGTAGGAACACATTAAACCTATATGATGGATATAAACAAAAAATAAACAATCACATGAAAAGAGACCACCCAACACTTTTACATGGTTCACCACAAAGGGCTATGTCCAAGGAGCATGCACCGACAATGTGTCAGTTGTACCAAAATCCACTAATCTTCACTAGTTTTGGAGTAAAAGAGTTCGATCACAGTCACTCTATGCCAGACACACTACCTTTAGAAAAAATCAGGGATAGCTCACTGCGTCCCTCAAAACACTTCCGTCAACTCTCCCTTGCTCACTGTCTTGGGAGAAGTCTTACTCAGTTTATTGACTTGAGGGTCTCTTCAATAGATTTTCATTGAATTATTTGTCTCATTACAGCACGAGACACTACTTGAATCAAAGTATTGAATAGATGCACTTGAAATCAATGAACACACAAACCAAATATTAAAAAACATGTTATAAGCGTAACAGCACACTTGTGCGCAATACCTCAACTTGCGCAAAAGATTTCTAAATTTTTGCGAAAGATGGATTTCGTGCAAACCCTAATTTACACGCAACACTTATATTTCATGTAACTACACCAAAGGGTTCACTTTGTCTTTTAATACTAAAGGAACAACTTGTGTGCAAGATTAACTATCTTCAATTATTTCGTACACAAATCTTTCGTGTGGTAGAGAAACCGGATTTTCATTGGAAAATTATTAAGTCCTCCATGGGGGAGCTACATAATTATAGGCCTAGATGAAACTATGCACAAATTTTAGATGTGTCTTTTTTAGTGTGCACAAGATTCTTCTTAAGCACGGAAAACCCCTTTTGACATCGCATTGGGCGCGTAAGATTCTTCCACGCAACCTCATCTTTCACGCACATTTAAGACTTGCACGCACTTTTTTCCTTTGCCATATTTTGATGCACTGATCCCAAATTAAGCCTTGTGCGCAAGTTTCTAAACACCCTTCAATATTTCATGCAACTCCCTTTTTCAAAATCACTTTTATACATATTCTATCTTTTGGACCAAAAAATTTGGCAAACACTGGGAAATGACGCCACCTTCAAAAATGTTGCTCACCTGAACTGTATGATCCCTTTCCTAGAAAACTTTTGGAGCTTCTGATAAGGATTAAAAACAAACACAAACCAAACTCTATTTACAATATAGAACAACCATGGTTCCAACAATATCCCCCTTTGTGTTTGTTGGCAATATCTAGATAAATTCAATAGAGCACCAGCCACTATCAAAACCTGATACGCAAGAATCAACTCATCCAACACTCTAAGTCTATGTGAGAAATAATCGGTGTAGAAAACAAGAGGGGGTGTTTTAGTTGGGTTCTCATGTTTTTGAATTCTTAATGACACCCAAGCTATTCTCTTACTGTGTCAAAGAAGAATTACATGTCCTGAATTTATTCCTTCTCCTTTTAACACCGAATTCTCATCATGTCACAGAAGCATTACATGTCCATTACATGTACTGAATGTATTCCTTCTCCCCCATTGACAATAAACCCAAAGACCAATAATCATCCATTGTAGATCTCAAAACATACTCTCCCTAGATTTTATCTCCACCATAAACCTACAAAACTTCCACAAAATGGATTAAAATAGTTAAAAAAACTAAGGAGAGGGGAATCTCGTAACCTCCTCATGCACTAGGAGTAGGTTGAACACTGAGTTTCAACTGATGCTTCGTGAACACATGTGCGGAAAATGGATTGGTTAGTATGTCAGCCACTTGATCACAAATTCCAATATGCTCCATTTTAATCATTCCTTGTTCAACTTTTCTTTGATGAAGTGATATGTGATTTCAATATGCTTTGTACGAGAATGATGAACATGATTCTTCATAAGATAAATTGTGCTATTGTTATCACAATGAATCTCCATTGGTTGTTTAACTTCATCACCAATATCTATCAGTTGTTTCTTTATCCATAGTAGTTGAGTTCATGAATTTGTATTATATATATACTCACCTTTAATGGTACTGAGCGAAGTGATTTCCTGTTTCTTTCTCAACCATCCCACACATTTCTTCCCAATATAGAATGCCCCACCACTGGTGGTTTTTTTGTCCACTATATCTCTAGCCCAGTCAGCCTTAGAGAATGATGATAGTTCACTATCCTTTCCTGTATCAAAGTATAACCCATAATTATGAGTACCTTGAATGCACCTCATGATTGTTTTTACTACCACCATATTTTATTCCTCTGGATTACTTTGAAACCGGGCTGCCAAGCATGTTGAAAAGACAATATATAGCCTTGTCATTGTCAGGTATAGTAGGATTTTAATGATCCTTCTGTGAATGGTGGGATCAAAAGATGTTCCATCCTCATGCTTTCCAAGTTTGGTTCCAATCGCAATCAGAGTTGACATTGGTTTGGATTCATGCATATTAAATTTCTCCAGTAGCTCTCTAGCATATTTTTTTTGAGAAATGAATGTGTAGTCATATCTATGTATCACTTGCAGCCCTAAGAAGTATGTGAGTTTTCCATTCATAGACATTTCAAATTTTGACTTCATGTGATTAGAAAATTCTTCAACTGATCCCTGTCTGCTACTACCAAAGATAACATCATCCACATAAACTAGCACCATGAACTGATCTTTCTGAGAATTCTTCACATAGAGATTGTGATATAATCCTCCTATTTTGAATTCCATCTTCTTGAGATAAGAATACAACTATGAATACCATTATCGTGGTGCCTGCTTCAAACAATAGGGGGCCTTCTTTAGTTTGCAAACCTTTATTTCATCATTACCAAGTAGAAATCCCACTGGTTGTTCAATGTAGACTTCCTATTCGATAAAACCATTCAAGAATGATGTCTTGACATCCATTTGATATAATTTATATCCTCTTTGGATTTCCTTGACAAGAAAAATCCTGATTGACTCCAGTCTAGCCATTGGAGAAAATGTTTCTTCAACATCAACACCTTTAATCTATGAATATATTTTACATACCTGTCATTCCTTGTTTCTAATGACACTTACATGTTCATAAAATTTGTTCTTTAAAATCCAATTTATACCAATAACATTGTGACCTTTGGGTATCTTAACTAGGTCCCATGTTTGGTTCTTTTCATTATGATACAACTCTTCATTCATGGATTTAACCCATGATTCATCCTTTGTAAATTCTTCAAATGAGGATGGTTCCACAACTGAGAGGAATGCAGATTGAGAATTACTATTAATTATTCTTGTATGGGTTGGTACAGTTCTATCCACAATGATATTGGATTGACCTATTTCATCTCTTCTATGTTTCCTGTGAGGTTCATATGGGGATTCCTCATGCATTGTTTATTCTTCTGATTCTTCTTCTAAATCATCACCATTTTGTAACTTTTGAATGTTTTCTACTCTTTCCTCCACTTCATCATTTGTATCTGCACCATGTCCACATTATTCCTCATCTTATATCACATCAGCATAACAATTATTTTATGCATTTTTGGTTTTTTCTTCAATTATATTTACATCACAAATTTCCACAATTTTTTCAAGTCTCTTATTGAAGCATTTATAGGATTTTATTTTCATTTAGTATCCAAGGAATATTTCTTCATCTGCCACATCACCATACTTGATTTCCTTATTTGTTTAGGATAAATCATTTACTTCTGAAAACATGGAAATACTTCAAGGAGGAATTCATTTCATGCCATAACTCATATGGTGTCTTGGTTTCACCCATATAGATCCCTATTCTATTTTGAGCTTGATGTTGGAGACATGGTAACTCTACTTCATCACCTCATCTGATTCCCATGTTTCTTATTCAAACTTTTGGTTTCCCTTATTCACAAATCTCATAACTTTATTCCATGGATATATGAGGAGGAATACCATGTCTCTAATATCAAACTCTAAGTCTCATCAATTATTGTTAGCACAACTCTTTTTTCGACTCTAAGTAGCCTTGATGTGCTGTTGAATGGTCTTAACCTTTTCCATCATTTCTTTGACCATTTAAGGACCTAGAAGTTTGTTTCCCCCAACTGCATCCCAGCATGTAGGTGTTCTACACTTCTTCCCATAAAGGGATTCATAGGGATCCATATGTATGCTTGAGTGGAAACTATTGTTGTAATAGAACTGAACTAGAGGGAGATGTTGATCTCATAATCCTTTGAAGTACATAGAACATGTTTGAAACATTTATTCTAGTGTCTGAATAATAAGCTCATATTGGCCGTTAGTTTGAGGATTATAGGCTGTACTAAATTTCAAATCAGTGTTTAGATCATGTTGGAGGCTTTGAAAGAACTTGGAGGTGAATCTCATATATCGATCAGATACAATCGATAGTGGTATCCATGCATCCTTACCAATTCTCTGATGTATATCAATGCAAGTTGATCAAGTGAGAAGTCCTCTTGAATTGCGACAAAGTGATCTATCTTTGTAAGAAGATCCAAAACAACACATATAACATTGTTTTCCTTGGATTTTTCAGAAGTCTAGTGACAAATTCTATGATTATGTTCTCCCATTTCTATGTTGGTATAGGTAATGGTTGCATTATCTCCTTATACTTCTACCATTAAACCTTCAATTATTGACATACTAGACACATTGATGTATATTCAATGATATCCTTCTTCATATTGTCCCATAAATAGTTACCATAGAGATCTTGATACCTCTTTGTGCTTCTTGGGTGAATGAATAAATTTGAACTATGCACATCATCCAATAGTTCTTTCTTTAACTCAAGATTTGATGGAACACATGATCTTGACCCAAATCTCACAATTAATTCTTCATTAATATTGAACAATGAGGATTTACCTTTCCTTATAGTTTCCACTTTCTCTTGAATTCCAACATCATATATTTGAGAATCCTTTAACCTTTCCAAAAGATATGGTTAATAAATAATTTGTAAAAGGATTAGTGATGTTTCTTTATTTATGATTACCAGGTCCATACTTTAAAAATATAAGAATATAAGATCCCTCTCAATTCTCATAAATGATAAAATTGCTGGATCCTTTCAACTTAGAGCATCTGCCACTTTTTTCTCTTTCCTAGGATGGTAATAAATTGAGCAGTCATAATCTTTGATCAGTTTTAACCGTCTTTGTTGGCACATATTCCAAAATTTCTTTGTGAATATATATTTGAGACTTTTGTGATCCGTATATATTTCACACTTCTCCCCAAAGAGATAATTCCACCATATTTTTATCATAAAGATCACAACTTACAACTCCAAATCATCCATGGGAACTTTCAACTGCCTTGAAGTATAGGCTATGAATTTTTCATTCTACTTCTACACATAGCCCAATCCCTTATTCGAAGCAATGCTAAATATTATGAGAATTTCCCCACTTTTGGGTAGTGTGAGAACATGGGTAGTGATAATAATACTTTCTAACTCATTAAAGCTTTCTTCACATTCATCATTCCAAGAAAACTTGACTCCCTTCTAAGAAATCTTGGTAAGAGGGTTTGAAAATCATGATTTTTTTTTCACAAATCGATGATAATCTCCAACTAACCCAAGGAAACTATGAATATCTTTCATGGATATTGGACTCAACTATCATTTAATTTATTTTTTCTTTTAAGGATCCATATATATCCCTTTTATAGTGATGGTATACCCCAATAACGAGACTTCCTTCAACCAAAACTCACATTTTCTATACTTGGAATAAAGATTATCCCTTTGCAAGGTCTTTAGCACAGTGCTTAGATACTCCTCATGCTCCTCCTTGGTTTTGGAGTATATTAGAATATAATTTATAAATAATACCACAAATTTGTTAAGTTAATATCTAAATACTCTATTCATAAAGTACATGAATATTTCTGAAGCATTAGTGAGTCCAAAAGGAATTACTATGAACCCATAGTGCCCCTACGTTGTATGAAAATAAGTCTTAGGGATTTCCTCCTTCAACCTAAATTGGTAATATAGAGACTGAAGATCCAAATTTGAGAAGTATTGTGCTCCAAGTAGCTGATCAAATAAGTCATCAATCCATGGAAAATGATACTTTTTCTTTATCACGATCTTTTTGAGTTCATGATAATCAATGAAATGACAAATTGACCCATCCTTCTTCTTGATGAAGAGAACTAGTATACCCCATAGTGAAGCACTTGGGAATATGAACCATTTTTCTAGATTCTCATATATTTTTTTAAGCTCCTCAAGTTTCACAACAACCATCCTATATATATTCTTGGATATTGGAAATTCCCTAGGTATGATCTCGATAGAAAACTCAACCTCTCGACTAGGAGGAAGACCGAGAAATTTCTCAGGAAACACATCAACATATTCCTTCCTTATAGAAATGTATTTAAGGATGATCCTTTCCTTAGAATCAATAATTTAAGATATATACTCTTACTCATAGGGGAATAATTTCCATTCTTGAGATATTTTAGCTAAAGAAGATTCATCATCCTACTTGCACTTGTATAGGATTAGGGGTCGATTCTCCATACAAAGTGTTATTTTCTTCTAATAGAAATTTATGTTGGATATATATAGGGAAATATAATACATGCCTATAATTGCATCAAATTCCACCAAAGGTAGAATAAAAAGCTTCACTGGGAATGTCAGCTCACAAATTGTAACAGGGGAGGAGTTATATACTTGGGATGAAATAATTTCCCCATTTGCTTTTTTCACTGATAACTCTAATTCTAAGTTTTTTAGTGGTGTTTTAATAGTTATATTGAACTTTTGTGATATGAAGGAATGAGTATAACTATGGACTATAACCCTACCTATCACTTTTTGATTCTGGTTCTACCCATTTACATCTTCCAAAAAAGTTATAGGGAAGATATTTTTTAAACTATGAAACACATAAAGGGAAATCCAATGACATTAAAGGGATTATTTATAAATTACATTTATTTCCATAACTTATGAATTTATAGGCTTCAATCCATGTTATCCATAATCAATTTCCTAACATATATTCTTATGGTCATTTTTTGTTACCTTAAAAATGGTTCATAATGAGCATATGAATTTATCAAAGAAAATCTCCCAGGATTGTCAAACTAGGTTCGTAGTAAGGCTTATTTCTATATACCAGGTTACCCTGAGTCAGGCCCGAAAAACCTTGTCAAAGTTATTACTCCTAGGTACATCTGTGCCAAAACTATGTCCACTTATAGTATCTAGACAGGGATGTATTTGATTCGATAAACCACTTAATCGATAATTAAAAAAATTTAGGGATGTTTTCTTATAATTTTCTTTATCCCTAATGATTTCACTAGAGTTTTCTAATCCTAATCCCAAAAATAACTAAACATTTGATCTGATACCAACTATAATAACCCTTCTCTTCATTAAACATTAATACTTGATTTATTAAATTAAAGTACACATAATAAAACCGAAAATATTGATAATTATAGTGTATTTGGGAATTAGGTACATGGAATAACATCTTGAACATGAGATACAAACACATTATTAAAACTTCCTTAACATGCTTATAAAATTTCAAGTCTTTTTAAAACTACATGGGATATCCTGGGGAAAAAAATAAGACAGGGGTGAGCTATAAATCCCAGTAAGGGAATAAACAAGGAATAACATGAAGAATATAATACATGTTAGATAATAATCATATCAATGGGTAATAAAAGGAACATGACTAATAAGAAATGATATAGAATGATAATCATAACATGGGAAATGTGACAATAACTTAAAACAATGAATCATAAACATAAGTCAAGGATAAACCTGGTAAGAAATCATGGTGAAAAAATCCCCATAAAGGAATCAAGTTCATTCCATATTCCAACATGACATATCATGATACTAGATATTGCCCAATGCATTAGAGTTCTATTTAGGTTCACCCATCATAATCATTTCACTCTCATGTTTAAGTGTGCCACATAGATAATAAAAAATGGATTAATTCATCATTATAATTTATTACATGATCAAGGAGTGTGGAATAAATACATGTAAGTCCTTAATCAAAAAGTATACATGCATAAAGGTGAACACCCTTGATAGGAAATGAGTATGATATTCAATACATAATTGGTTTGGCATGGAAAATCCCGATGATATTTTGGTAGCATAATGACGTCACATAGAGATTCATAAAAATGGGTTGATGAGATAGAAAGGGGTATATAATCACGTATAAATAAAATGGGAAGAAATATGTACATGGAGAAAAATATCCCAACATTAGAAATTGGGAATAAAAAGAAAAAAGGTATTGAAGAAACATGAATAAAAAAATGAATCCTAACTATTTTTCAGCATGGTAAAGGGTGTACATAAAGAATCATGGGAGGATTAATGAGATTTAAAGTGGGGATATAATAATTTATACATAAAATTTAAATTAATGGGGATAAATAAGAATATATCCCAACATGATCAAACTAAAATTAAGTAGCATAACAGAAAAAGGGGTGCCTAAATAAAAAGAGAGGGGATAAATCCATTACAAAATTTTGAATAGTAACGACTTAGAAAAAGGTAAAAATGAGAGGGGATAAATAATATATCATTAAAATAACATCAACTGGATAGTAAGGTAATTTTTATAAATAAATGATATTATAAAAAATTGTAATTAAGAAGACAAATTCCAAAGAAGGTGCTTGAATTTAAAAGAGGAGAGGAAAGTGAGGATCCCTTACTTGAGTGTGTAACTCCAAAGGCTTTGGAGGGGCTTCTTGAGAGCTTTGGAGAACCTTTTGGGGACTCTAGGGAGTGTAGTATAGAGTATGGAAATTATAAAATTATTTTTAGTGAATCTAAATGTAATATTGGGCGAGTTTATATAAAAAAGAGGGGGATTTCTTTATTATTTTGGTTTTGGACTCTATATAATAAAATATCTGAAACCAAAAACTATCCCATGGTTTTTGAAAATGATTTCTAAAAAATGGGAGTGGTATACAATATTTTATGAGATAAATGGATTAAATTAATATAAAAATTCCCTTTCTTATGTGGACGTGGATCATACTATTAAAGAAAGGATTTTAAAACCTTAAAATATATTATAGGTTTTCGAGGATTCATAATAGATTTAAAAAATAAAAAAATAAACTTAAAATCACATTATTTTAAAATTAAAACATTTATTTGGTCACTAATTCCATTTATAGTAATTATAACATCACTTTTGGTTCATTATTATGTCATAAAGCATAAAGTATAATTATTTTTTACCTGAAAATTCAATTGTCTCAGAAAATTATGAAAAATTCACCATTGGATAATTTTAACATTTTTATTCCAAAAATGATATTTGTTTTATCTAAATAATTTTATAAATATGTAAATTTTCACTTTAAAGTAAAATCTACATTTATTAGTAAATTCTAGGTTTTTTGATGGTAAAATTTTTCGAACCCTTAAAAAAATTACATTTGAATTCATAAAAATTATATGATAATTTATATTTAATAAAAATTTATTCAATAATAATAGTTTATTAAAATATTATATATTTTAAAAATCTATTAATTCCATAAATTCATTAATTTAATTTGAATGTTAACAAAAAATACAATTGTGCTTTATTTTATCAAAATAAAAATAATTTACAAATTTGTAATAATAGAATGAAAATATATTAATTATACTATAAAAAATAATGTACATATTCACATTACTATGATCTTGATACATATATCTTTATTACACCAGCAAACTCTTTAAGGTTTAGGTGTGTGATGGTGGGACTTTCATGGGGTGGTTTGATGAATATGGTTTGGTCCGTGATCTTAATGAGATTGAACTTATCCTGTAAATGTTTTCACCCATGCACAAGTGATTGGATATCAGATTGGGATTAGTCAAGAGAAAATACCAAAGATGCTTTATCCCTTAGAAAATTAGATATAAAGGCTTAATAGTGTACGATCCTACTGGTTGAGGCTATCAGTTTTTTGTCTATGTCAATTGGATTGTTAAAACCCTATATTGATACTAACCATGTGATCAATATTCAGCAACTATATTATAACAGTCAATTAAACATGATTGAATATAATTAAACCAAATAATTTCATGTGTTTTATATAACCATATTTAGTAAATAATACATTTAATTAAATCAAAAGGAAAATTTTATTTATAATAGTTTGGATTGTTACAACACACATTGAGCCATGATGATTCAATAAGTAGTGAGAGGATATTAGAGCTTGGAACTAACAAAAATTAGTGCATATGAACATGGTGATTAGTTCTGATTTTATTATTACATTCTAGTGTTTATTGAACTGATTTATTCACATCCTTTCTCTTTGATGACAAATTTTCATATAATTCTATTTTGATATATTTTCCATCTACTTGTTTTGAAAGAATATTTGACTGAAAATGTGAAAATGATTTTCCATGTCTTGTTTTATTTTAAATTAAAACATAAATGGTTTATTTTTTATAGAATTTATTATGTAATATTTGGTGAAATTAAACTAAGATATTTTTTCTCACACTCTACCTTTTCCTTTGAGTGTTTGTAGATTATGTTATGCCATGTCTAGGTAAAGGGAAAGCGCCACTTGAATGTGGTAGGTGTTCTTGACAATTAGGACATTGGGTGATGGAAGTGAAAGGTGGAGATATTATCTAATCTTTACATGATAATTCTGGGATTTGGACTTGATGGATGTTGTGTCGTCTATTTAGTTAATGTACCCCTCTAATATTTATCTATTTGATTTTGGTGCTTTTATACTTAAAGGGTTTTTGGCATACTGAATATTCGTTACTTTATCCTATGATATTTTATATTGATTATTTGATCTCATGGAAAAAATCTTTTCCTTTGACCATTTGATGATGCCAAACACTTGTCACTAGCCCATGGTGATCACGAATTCCCTTTGGGTTATGTCAGTGTTGACTCGGGTACCAGTGTACTAGGGTATCTAGGTTGGTTCATGAAAAAATGGTATCAAAGGATGGTTTATTGTATTTCCTTGATTTTGGTATGAATTCTAGGATTTCCTGGTAGACAAGAGGTAGGATTTTCGAGACTAGTTTACAAGTGATTTTCTAGCTAGATATCATCGTAGAGAGCCTTGAGTCACTATGTGTGTTTGGGAAATACATATTTGATGAATGAATTGATCTTTCTGAAATTTATTTATTTTATTCATTTAAAACCTTACATAATGCAATGAATTACGGTGGTCTATAATGGTGGAGCCCAAGAGCGTCCCCCAGAACAATACCAACACATTCCTGATGAAGGGATCCCATAGTATCGAAAATCATCAACGGATCTCCAGGACAACTACCGCGAGAAAGAGCATCAACAGAAAAATTGGCCTCTTTGGGAATATGACGAACCACACATCCACAAGAAATTTCAGAAGCACAACCACGAACCAAATAGGTCAAGTCCCAAGGAATCACACCTTCCCCCTATAAATCCTGAACTAGAATCTCAGAATACGACTCCACCTCCGAAGCCACCCAACCGACCCTCTTACAAAGCATCAGGACAGAGTGCAGAGCTCTCACTTCTGCACCCAGTGAATTCCCCGGACCATAAAATCTACTAAAAGCCACCAACATAGATCCATTCTTGTCCTGTACGAGACCCCCCCACACATATGCCCATTTAAAAAGAAACCATCAACATTAAGATTCAGTCCGGTACATGGAGGATGCCAACGTACCCAACTTCCCTGGATAACACGATGAGAAACAGGCCTGTTGAGAAGACTGCAGATGATATCTGAATTTAACCCACCCTTCACTAGAGACACTAACTCATACAGAAACCCTCTCATTCTCGTTCGGAGAAGAGGGACTGAGATTCTTATTTCTAACCTGGCTTTATTCCGAGCCTCCCACAGCGTCCAGAAAATAGCTGTGAAAATAATACAGCGGACCTTGCTCCCCATACCCTACTGTTCCACACCTGCAAACCAAGACTCAACAAACTCTTGCATGGAAGCGCAAGCCAAAGAGAACTTACCCCATATCTCAACTGACTTCCAGAGGTAGACTACCCAATCGCTCTTGATAAATAGGTGCATATGTGATTCCACATGAGAAGAGGTACAACAGTAGCATCTCGACGCTAGTCGGATCCCTTTACTCTGAATATTGTCCTCTATTGGAAGTGACTAGTTTTGAGCTCTCCATAACAAGAAACTCATCTTCGTAGGAAGCTCCTTACACCATAGGTGAATGTTACACTCATCCCATCTCCTGCTCTGTAGAATTATATAATGGTAATCCCGGCCTTTGAACAGCCCTGAACTAAAAGTAGTAAAGCATAACTGGTCATCCTCCTCAGAGAAAACAATACTGGTGGAGATTTCCTTCTGGTCGTCATTGAGAATAGCCTTCAACAGCCCGGGGTGCCTCCAAGCCTCCCTCACAGACATCTCCAAACCAGGACACCACGAAAAGAATAATTTATCACCAAGCCAGTTATCCCTCCTGAAATTAACCTCCCCACGTCCCAATACCCATCGAGAGGAGTCCTGCAGCACATCCAGATGAGATACCACTGTCCATCCCAGTCTGGAAAGTTTGGCTCTATTCTAGTCTTCCTAGTGAGCACCATATTTTATTCTTAAAGTATTCTCCCACATCGAATTCCTGATAAGGAAATCCCAAGCCATCCGAGCCTGCATGGATTGCATGGTTGAATATAAGTCTCTAAGGACCACCCCTCCCTCCTCAACCGGCTTCGCCATTCGAGTCCACGAGGCCCAATGCACCCTTCTTGCATCATTAACATCCCAAATAAACTTATTCATGATCACCTCCATAGAAGAGATAACCCTCTTTAGAGGAGAAATAATAGATAGAATATGCATGGGTATCGAGGAAATAATACTATTCAGCAGCACGACCCGACCCCCGAAAGAGAGGAACCTATTCTTCCAATTGAAAATCCTTCCAATCATTCTGCTAAGAAGGTCCTCAAAGAAGACTCTTTTCACCCAACCAGGAGAGATAGGCTCCCCAAGATAAACCATGGGAAACTGGATATGAAGGATTCCAAGGATGTCTTGGATGTTCCTCCCCCTCCTTCTAGAACATTTATTAGAGATAAAGACGTTGCTCTTCCTTGAATTGATCCTTTGGCCACTTAGTCTATCATAAACCTCCATGAGCCTCATAAAAGAGACCAAGGATGACCTCCTTCCATTGAGAAAGACCAGAATGTCATCAGAAAACATGATGTGAGAATAGTAACCATCTGAAGCCTTCGAAATATATGGGAGCATATTATTATCCATAATGTTCCCGCGAAGATTCACAGACAAGGCCTCTTGAGCAATGATAAATAAGGTGGGTGATAAAGGTTCCCCTTGCCTCACCCATTACATTCTTGAAGAAACCAAACCCTTTCCCCATTAAAGAAATTGTGATCCAAGGAGAGGAGAAACATGGGATCATAGATCATAAACCCACTCAGTAAACCCAAGATTCCTCATCACCCTAATAATGAAATTCCATTCCAGTTTATCATACGCTTTTTCAATATCCACATGAATAATAACATTTGAACCAACCACTTTCTTGTTTGCATCCTCCAATAGCTCCTGAACCACTCCCATCGCCCCTTGAATACCTCTACCTTGGACAAAACCATGATGCTCCTGAGAAATAATCTTCAGAATCATCTTGTTCAGCCTCCTCACCATGAGACTTGAAAGGATCTTATATGAAACATTACATAGGCAGATTGGACGATACTAATCAACTTTAGTTGGGTTTTTTACTTTTGGAATAAGAACCACCCGAGAGGCACACACCCCCCTGTTGAGAGGGCCTCCTCGAAAAAAATCTTGCACTGCCTCTGAAACCATTGGGCCCACAAATCTCCATGCAGCAACATAGAAGGCACACGGGAAACCATTTGGACTAGGAGAACTCTCCGGAGGTAGACTGTTAACCACCTCCCAAACCTCCTCACCAGAAGGAACGACAGCCAGAGACTCATTATCCTCCCCCTCAATTTCCCTGGGGATCCTCTCCATAAAAACATATTAATCCGACACATAAGAGTCCTATCCCCAAGGCCTTGTCCGGGCACCTGCCAGTAACCGTTCAAAGTGCTCCAACGCCATCCTTCCAGCAACATCGATATCTGAGGAAAAAGAACCATCCTATAACCTTATATTAACCTTCAAACTTTGTTGCTCCTTCAAGAACGCATGGAAGAACCCGCTGTTCCGATCTCCTTCTTTAAGCCATCTGACCCTGGATCTCTGTTTGAGGTCCTTCTCCACCTCCAATAATTTTTGTGCAAGAAAGGCCCAACTATCACATAGCCAAATGAAGACAACCTCATCCTAGTTTTTCTGAATAATCTCTTCGAAATGGTCGATTTCCTCCTGTAAATCCTCCATTGAATCATCCGTAGAAGTTGTACTTCGAAGCCAGCCGATAATATCATCCTTGAGTCGTTTGAGTCATCTAAACAGGCCTGCCCAAGCTCTCTCATTCATATCCTGCTCCCAGGACTCCTTCATCATCTTCATGAAACCCTCTCTATTATGCCAATTATCCGAGTACCTGAAGATATGGTTGTCCGCATTTCCAGCTTTCAGCTCCAATAGCATAAAAGAGTGATCTGAAAGCGCACGAGGAAGGTGTACTACCGAGATCCTGGGGAAAGAGATCAAACCCTGTAAATTAGAGAGACACCTATATAGTCTGCACCAAATTCTACTTCCACCTTTACGGTTATTACACCATGTATATCTGTTCCCCTGAAAGCTCAAATCCAAGAGTCCCTTGCTGGAAATGCAGTTGCTAAAATACAGCATGCCATTATTAGACATAATAGTACCTCCATTCTTCTCCGAGATATCAGCGATGGTATTTAAGTCTCCTCCGACAAACCAGGATAAACTAGCTGCCTCCAACGAGCTAAGGTAATCCCATAGGGTCCTTCTTTCCAGAGAGTTGCTACTAGCATAAAAAAAGGAAAAAAAAACTTCCAACCCTCTGAACTGAAATTTAAATTAAATGCACTGCTCCATTACCTGAACAACCTCTACCTAAATAGTTTTCCTCCAAAAGATCCAGATGTGTCTATTAACCGGATTCCCATGAAAGTGACATGAAAACCCAGACTTCTTTTAAAAATCACTAACCTTACTGGAATCCTATTTAGGTTCCAGGACCACCGCCATCACAGAACCTGTCTTCCTTGATTCATAAGCCATCCAAGCACACTTCTCACACCCCCCAGCCCCCGTGCATTCTATATAATAATAGACAACATTACAGGGAAACCTCGTTTTCCCTTCAGGCAGGATTACCTGGATGCGGCAAAACAACTCCTTGCAATAGTCCCCCTTCGCCATCGAATGAGTCACCGGTCGAGAGGAACCTTCCGACGAGTAGCCCTTTTTAGGAAGGAGAATTCTTTTCTTAAACGGACTATCATTATCCTCTATAAATAAGAAATGAATCCCCATCCGCTCAGAAGGAGAAAAATGAGATCCTTCATACTGGAACCTAGACAACAATATCAACTTATGCGGCGACCTATGGGACAAATCTATCTCTTTCTCCACCCCTCAAGAAAACCATCCCTCGGACGAGCCAGATGAAGCCCGTCAGAACTATTGTATCTATTAGTTTAGTTGATGATATGAGTATCTTTTTTGATGTTTTAGAGTTTTTTTGTCGATGTGGTGTAGTTCCATACCCCCAAGAAGATGTTTGAATAGACCAAAGGAGAGACCTACCAATAAACCACAACAAGTAAACCCTCTCATTGATCAGAATATCATTGAGATAGTAGTGCATGCTGTCCAAACTCTAGGATAGGTAACCACACCCATTCTTATTCCAGAATTGGTGGTGGAACCTCAAAGGCATGAAACTAGAGATCATTTATAATAGTTTTTTTGGTAGAATCCACAAAATTTATAAGGCTTTAATGGTCCTAAAGAGGCATAGGATTGGTTGAAAAATATTGAGATATGTTTTGAGTTCTTGGAAATTCCAAATGATTTTAAGGTCAAATGTGTTACATTTAAGATCTAAGGGCCTAGAAATAGGTGGTGGGATTAGATGATTATAATGAAGAAACATGAAGGATTAAAGTGAAAATACTTGAGATAAATTTTCATAGAATAGTTATTTATAGAATTAGTGGTTTTAAAAAAATCTATGGAGTTTATTAGCCTCCAAATTGGTGATAAGACCATGACTCAGTATATAAACTGTTTTTCTGAACTTGTTCAGTTTTATATCATGGTAATGATGAATGAGATGACAAAGGACCAAATATGTGAGATGGGTTTTCAATCTGATATCCGATATTAGGTTTTCATGATGAATATAACCACTTATACATATATAATGGATAGAGATTTGATGAATAATCTTGACCTGACTGGTAAGTTAGGGTTGGTGGGATTTCCACTTACTCCCGGTGATAGTTTTTTAGTTCCTCTAAAGGAAAAAGGAAGTGTGATGAGTCTTATGATGGATCCTGACATCAGGAATAATTTAAACCTTAATAGGTTTATGAAGAAATCCTATTTACTTTCTTTCAATGTGAAAATTCTGGTCATTCAAAGATATTTTGTATGGATACACTAAAGATCTATGGTTAATGTGGTTTATCATGCTACCTAAAGAAGTTCTGTCATATATTTTCTTCTTTTCACAGTGTAATAGTATATTCAGCACCTAAAGGTACTACATTTCAGTTAGATGGTTCAAGAACTAAGGGGTTCCATCTACATACATCTACATCTAAGCTTCTTCCTATAGTGGAAAACTCTCTATAGAAAGATGATGTGGGTTTAGTGATAGTGATAGGTACTATCAATATAACTTAACCTTTAGTGACAACTCTATTTGATACTAGTTCATATTAATCTTTCATTATGACTTAATTTGTAACCTTTTAAACCTTCCTAATTCACTCCATGAAAAAACCATCAAAATATTATAATTTTATGGATCCCTTTGCTCGTATGCATTTGGGGGTTTGGGAGGATGAGAGTGAGATTGTTTTGAAAAATGTTCAGTTGGAATCCTCTCTTATCAAGGTTATTCTTAAAGAGAAACTAGTCGATGATGAGTTCTGAGGCATTAGGTTCTCTCTTTATAATGGTGAGACCATAAATGAGTGGTGATTATTTTTTGAATTTATCCTATGTTTTTAGAGTTGGTATGTTGTACCTTTGTCCATGAGAAAAGATGTGATGGGGTATTTTCATAGTTCCTGGTGGGCGGTACACCCTAGCCCCATGAATATGTTCTATGACATGCAGAGGTGATTTTGGGGGCCATGTATGAGACAAGTTATCAATGATTTTGTTTTTCATTGCTATACCTACCAGCATGTCAAGGATGACCACCATAAACCTCTTGGTTTTCTTCATCCCCTTTCAGTGTCGACTTGGAAGTGGGATTATATTTCAATAAACTTCATGGATGAGTTTACAAACACTCATAGAGTAAATAATTCTATATGGATGATGATCAAACGACTAACCAAATTGGATCACTTTATTCCCATTCGTGATACAACCAAAGTCTAGGACTTGGGAAGTCTGTATGTGTAGGATATTTTTATATCAAATAAAGTTCCATCTATTATAGTTTATGATAGACATCCTACTTTCACTTCTCATTTTTGGAAGGGCCTATAGGAGGTGATGAGATCTCAGGTTAGTTTGAGAATGGTATATCACCTTATATGGATGGACATATAGAATGAGATATAAAGATTCTTAAGGAAATGCTTTGTACTTGCATTATCAACTTTGGGAGAAATTGGGATAACCACTTGGGATTGGTCTAGTTTTCCTATAAAAACAATTACCAATCATCCATCAGGATGGAAACCTACGAGGCCTTGTATGGAAAACCATTTAAATATATGTTATATAGGTCATAGATCGGTGAAGCTTCCCTGGTTGGGTCTAGTTTGGTCCAAGAGATGATGATAAATATTCAATTGATTTATCAAATAATAGTGATAGATCAAAGATATTATAAATCCTATTATGACCTTCATTGAATCACTTTGGATTTTTTGGTTGGTGATTGGGTTTTTTTGAGAGTTTCACCTTGGTTGGGTCACTGAAGTCTTGGAAAAGAGATAACTTACACCGAGATACATGGGATTGTTTGAGGTTGTTTTGTAGAACCCTGAGACACCCTGAGAGGGGAGGGGTGAATCAAGGTGTCAAAATTTTCTTTTAAAGTGACAAATCTTGTTTCCACATTGGTATGAACATGTTAAACCTGTATTATGGATATGAACAATAAATAAACAAGCACATGCAAAGAGACCACCCGACACTTTTACTCGGTTCACCAGAACAGTCTACGTCTAAGGAGAATACACCGAAAGTGTATCAGTCATACAAAAATAAACTAATCTTCACTAGTTTTAGAGTACAAGAGTTTGGTCACAGTCACTCTATTCCATACACACTTCCTTTAAAAAAATTCAGGGATAGCTCACTGCGTCCCTCAGAACAATTCCGTCAACTCTCCTTTGCAAACTTCCCTAGGAGAAGTCTTACTCAGTTTATTAACTTGAGGTTCTATTCAATAGATTTTCATTGAAGTCTTTGTCTCAATACAACATGAGAAAATTCTTGCATCAAAGTATTGAGTAGATGAACTTGAAATCACTAACCACACAAACCAGATATTTAAAAACATGTTATAATCATAACACCACACTTGTGCGCAAGATTTAGGAATTTTTGCGAAAGAAAACTTTCGTGCAAACCCTACTTTCTATGAAAAACTTATCTTTTACGTAACTACACCGAAGGGTTCACTTGGTCTTTTCAGACTAAAGTAACACCTTTCATGCAAGATTTACTATCTTCAATTCTTTTGCGTACAAATATTTCATGCAACAGAGCGACCAGATTTTTGTTGGAAAAATATTAAGTCCTCCATGGGGGTAGCTGCATATTTATAGGCCTCGATGACCCTGTGTGAAAATTTCTGATGTGTTTTTGTCGGTGTGCACAAGATTCTTCCTGAGCGCGCAAAACCTCTTTTGATGTCGCATTGGGCACGTAATATTCTTCCGCATAACCTCATCTTTCGCGCACATTTAAGTCTTACATGCACTGTTTTCCTTTTCCATATTTTGATGCACTGATCCCAAATTATGTCTTGCACGCAAGTTTCTAAACACCCTTCAATCTTTCACACAACTAACTTTTCCAAAAACACTTTTCTCCATATTTTAATTTTTGGACCTAAAAATTTGGAAAACACTGGGAAATGGTGCCATCTTCAAAACTGTTTCTCGCCTAAACTGTATGATACCTTTCCTAGAGAAATTCATGATATTTTAATGAGGATTGAAAACAAACACAAACCACACTCTATTTCTATCATATAATGACCATAGTTCCAACAATATCCCCCTTTGAGTTTGTTGGAAATCTCCAGATAAATTAAACAGATCACCAACCACTATCAAAACCTGATACGCAAGAATCAAATCAGCCAAAACTCTTAGTCTATGTGAGCAATGATTGGTGTAGAAAACAAGAGGGAAATATTGAATTGGGTTCTCATGTTTTGTAATTCTTAATGACACCCAAGATATTCTCTTACTATGTCACATAATCATTACATGTCCTGAATGTATTCCTTATCCTCTAAACACTGAATTCTCATCATGTCACAAAATCATTACATGTTAATTACATGTATTGAATGTATTCCTTATCTCCCATTGACAATAAACCCAAAGACAAATAATCATACATTATAGAGATCAAAACATACTCCCCTTGGATCGTATCTCCCCAATAAACCTGTAACACTTTCACAAAATAGATTAAAATAGTTAAAAAAACTATGGAGAGGGGAATCTTGTAACCTCCCCATGCACTGGGAGAAGGTTGACCACTGAGGTTAAACTAATGCTTCCTGAACACACATGCTGAAAATGGATTGGTCAGTATGTCATCCACTTGATCATTAGTTCCAACATGCTTCATTTTAATCATTCCTTGTTCAACATTTTCTTTGATGAAGTGATATCTGATTTCAATATGCTTCGTATGAGAATGATGAACACGATTCTTCATAAGATTAACTATGTTCTTGTTATCACAATGAATCACCATTGGTTTTTTAACTTAATCACCAATATCTATAAGTTGTTTCTTAATCCAGAGTATTTTAATGCTTGAATTTGTAGAAGAGATATACTCAAATTTAGTGGTACTGAGTGAAGTGATTTCCTATTTCTTGCTCAACCATACAACACATTTCTTCCCAATATAGAATGCTCTACCACTGGTGGATTTTCTATCCACTATATCTCCAGCCCAGTCAGCAACAGAGAATGATTATAGTTCACTATCCTTTCCTGCTGTAAAGTATAACCCATAATTATGAGTACCTTGAACGTACCTCATGATTGTTTTTACTACCACCATATGTTCTCCCTTTGGATTACTTTGAAACTGGGCCTCCAAGCATGTTTCAAAGACAATATCCAGCCTTGTCACTTTCAGGTATAGTAGGCTTCCAATGATCCTTCTGTACATGGTGGGATCAACAAAAGTCCCATCCTCATGCTTTCCAAGTTTGGTTCCAACCACAATCAGAGTCGAAATTGGTTTGGAGTCATGCGTATTAAATTTCTTCAGTAGCTCTCTTGCATATTTTTCCTAAGAAATGAAAGTGTAGTCCTTCATCTGTATCACTTGCATCCCTAAGAAGTATTTGAGTTTTCCAATCATAGACATTTCAAACTATGACTACATGTGATTAGCGAATTCTTCATCTGATCCCTGTCTTCTACCACCAAAGATAATATCATCCACATAAAATAGCACCATGAACTGATCTTTTGGAGAGTTCTTCACATAGAGATTGTGATATACTCCTCCTCTTTTAAATTACAGCTTCTTGAGATAAGAATCCAATGGGGAATACCATTCTCGTGGTGCCTACTTCAAACCATAGAGGGCCTTATTTAGTTTGAAAACCTTCCTTTCATCATTACCAAGTAGAAAGCCCACTGGATGTTCAATGTATACTTCTTATTCAAGAACACCATTCAAGAATTCTATCTTTACATCCATTTGATATACTTTATAACCTATTTGGATTTCCATGGCAAGAAAAATCCTGATTGACTCCATTCTATCCACTAAAGAAAATGTTTCTTCAACATCGACACCTTCAATCTATGAATATCCTTTACATACCAGTTGTGTCTTGTTTCTAATAACACTTCCATGTTCATCGAATTTGTTCATGAAAATCCACTTTGTACCAATCACATTATGACCTTAGGGTACCTTAACTAGGTCCCATGTTTGGTTCTTGTAAATTTGATCCAACTCTTCATTCATGGATTAAACCCATGATTCATCCTTTGAAACTTCTTCAAATTATTATGGTTCCACAACTGAGAGGAATACATATTGATAATTACTATTCATTCTTCTTTTCTGGGTTGGTGCGGTTATATCCCCAATGTTATTGGGTTGATCTATTTCAACTCTTCTGTGTTTCCTGTGAGGTTCAAATGGGGATTCCTTAGGAATTGTTTCTTCTTCTGATTCTTCTTCTGAATCATCATCATTTTGTGACCTCTGAATATTTTTCACTCTTTCCTCCACTTTATCATTTGTATCTATACCATGTTCACATTGTTCCTCATCTTCTATCACATCAGCATAAGAATTATTTGATGCATTTGTGGTTTTGTCTTCAATGATATTTATATCACTACTTACCACAATTTTTCCAAGTCTCTTATTGAAGCATTTGTAGTCTTTTATTTTCATTGAGTATCCAAGGAATATTCCTTCATCTAATGCATTACCATACTTCCCATGATTTCCTTCTTTGTTTCAGTTAAATCATTTACTTCTAAAAACACGGAAATACTTCAAGGAGGGATTCCTTCCATGCCACAACTCATATGGTGTCTTGGTTTCACCCATATAGAGCCATGTTAGATTTTGAATATATACCGCTACTTGAAATGCCTCTTTCTAATAATAACGAGGGATATTGATATCAATCAGCATTGTTCTAGACATATTGTTCACTTGGATATTCCTACACTTCACAACTCCATTCTGCTATGGGGTTCTCAAAGCTGCCACCTCATGTTGTATTCTATGCTTCTATATGTAATTATCAAACTCAATGGACATGTATTCCCCTCCATTATCAGATCATATAACTTTAATTGTCTTCCCAATGTCATTTTCAGCAATTTGGCGACAAGTCTTAATGCAATCAATAAATTTTCATTTTCTATGTATAACTATCACACATGAAATTCTGCAATAATCATCTATGTAAAGGAAAAAAGTACCTTTATCTTTGAGTTTCAATAATATTTATTAGGCCACATACACCAGTATGAATGAGGTTAAGAAGATTAGATGCTATTTTCTTCTTTGGCCGATAGGAACTGCAGATCGACTTCCCACAAATGCAAGCATCACACGTATTTTCAAGTTCACACATTTTTTCGGGGATATCCATGAAAATATTTAGTTTTGATATCTTTTACATGTATTTTTGATTGATGTGCCCCAATATTAGGTTCCAAAATTTGTTTTCTTCTTCAGATTTCATATAGAAAATGTTCTCTTTACCATCAACTTGATATAGGTTTCCATCAGTTCTACAACCCTTCATGAGAGAATTCCCCGTTTTTCCCTTTTATCGTGCATCCATTTTTATTGAATGTTACTATAAGTCCAGAGTCAAAAAGTTGAATCACACTTAGAATATTGTGATGTAGACCATCCACATACAGAACTTCTATCTTATTTAGCTCTCCATTATCTAGTTCTGTACATCCATTGACTTTGATCTTAAAATCACCATCATTACCGAACCACACTGTTACATTGAACTTTTTCTTAATATTCATTAACAGTTCTGCATTTCCCATAGTATGGGATGAGAATCCACTGGCAAGAATCCAAGTGCTACTGTTCTTGGTAGCCTTGAGATCAACTTCAACAAGATTGGATTTTTCAATCTTCTTCTTTTCATTCCATGAAATATTAGCTTGAGTGAAGGATGAATATGGATTTTCAATTCTAATTTTACTTTGAATACGTTCATCATATTCACACTATTATTCTAGAAGAGAAAACCTATTTGAAAGAGAAAAACCATCTGATTGGCGAGTGTTGACTTGTCTCTAAGATCTGTATGAATTTTTCATGTCATTACTTTGCTTACAATACACAGCTCTGTGGCCAAAGTTAGAGCAATTAAAACAATATCCATTGAACCCATTTATTCTATAAGAAGTTTTATATGAATTCATTCTCTTATATTGACCTCCTAGATCTCCCCCATTCAAATAAATCATTGCCTCTTCACAGTATGTCATGGTATGGCCTAGATATCAGTGGAATTGACATTTCATAAGAAGAAACATATTTTCACTTTGATTCTTTTTCATGTGCCCTTTCTTCAAATAATATTTTGACTGATTATTATTTCTGAAATCTTGTGAATATTTTTCAGTTCTCCATCCAGTTTGTCTTGGGACTTTTTTTATTTGGACTTCAGGTGATTTTTCAACATGTCAAACTTCCAGCTTTCCTTTATTTCAACTCAACTTATTCCTAGTATTTGATGATTCAACATCACAACTAATTCCAATATTCCCCATGCATGTAGGTCTTTGATATTTCAAAATATATTCAACTCCATTAGAACCACTCTTAGCTCTCACTAGTAATTTTTCATCTAAAAATCTTCCAAACTGTATTTTCTTATTTGCCTCTTTTGAGTTTGATTGACTTTCAAGTTTAATTCTAAGAGTAACAACTTCTTCTTCAAGACCCTCAATAGTCTTGGACCTCTCTTACATTCAGGAGGTAAGATCATTGATGACCATGGGCTATTCTTCATTTTTGAGATTTAGTTCTACAACATATTCCGTGCTTTAAATTATTGAATACTATACTTTCGCAAATTCTTACAGTCATTCAATTTCTGCTTCAATCTGATCTACATAGTCAGATTATTCTTGCACAACTACTCTCCATTTTTTTCATCTGTTACATTGATTCTTAGTATTATGAGGAGCATCCATCAATTCAATTTTGGGGTCGACATCAGTGTTCAACTGATTATCTCTAGCTTTGTTACTTGATGGTTTAGACTTTTCTATAGTATCCATCATGGAAGCATGTTCCTCAGATTTAAATTCTGGGTCTTCTTCCTCAAAGAAGTCATTATCACTGTCATAAACTTCTTCACAAAGAAAAATTTTCCTCTATATTTTCTTTCCAGACTTGAAGTTTCCCTTTTGAGAAAAACTCTTCTTAGGATTTTGTGTATTTCCACCTTCACTTTCATTATCATCGAACTTCATTGATCCTTGTGAAATAATGTTTCCAAACCTACCATAATGAAAACACACCAAGGGTATCTTCCCTTCAAATATTCCTTTTACTCTATTTAATTTCTTGGAAAATAGAGAGAGAAAATCACCTTCATCATCAGTATCATTAATGTAGTCTCCTAAAATATTGAGTTTTCCATGGATTTGAATGCCATTTTCTTGCTAACATTCCTTGTCGCATCCTCCAATTTTACACTCATTTCATATGCATTCAAATTGCTTAGAAGATCATACAAAGAAGTCTTGGACAAATATATTTCTTCAAGGGAAGACACTTTCTGATTATAGAGTGGTGGAAGCCTTCTCAAAATTTTATTCACAATGTATATGTCTTTAATTTCTTCTCCAAGTCCTTGAATTTCTCCTACAACTTCAGTAATTCGATTGAAGAAGGAAACTACATTTTCATCTAGATACATCTTCAGATCATCAAACCTATTATGTAGAACTTGTAGTTTTTCCTCTACTTTTCTATTCCCTTCATAAATATTCTCTAGCATTTTACACATAGACTTAACTGAAGTAAAACTCATCAATTTTAGATGAATTTGATCATAAAGTGCTGTAGTAAGAGAATTATGTGCTTTGGCATCAACATAAAGCATCTTTCAATCTGTATTTTTCATTGAAATCCCTGTAGGATCTGTGACTTGTATTCCTTTAATAGTAGAAAATAAGACATCCATTCCAAGAGATCTTAGATGAGATCTAATCCTGTTTTTCCATATTTGAATGTTTCTTCCATAGAAGAGGGGTAATCCCCTAACATTGACTGAATTCTCCATTATAATGAAGGAAAAATTCAACACCAACAACCCCCCTCTGATACCACTTGTAGAACCCTGGAATGCCCTCAGAGGGGAGGGGTGAATCAGGGTATCAAAATTTTCTTCTAAAGTGAAAGATCTTGTTCCCACATTGGTAGAAACACGTTAAACCTGTATGATGGATATGAACAACAAATAAATAATCACATTCAAAGAAACTGCCCAGAACTTTTACTTGGTTCACCACAAAGGGATACGTCCAAGGAGCATACACCGAAAGTGTGTCGATAGTACCAAAATCCACTAATCTTCACTAGTTGTGAAGTACAAGAGTTTGGTCATAGTCACTCTTTTCCAGGCACACTACCTTTATAAAAATTTAGGTATATCTCATTGCGTCCCTCGAAACACTTCCATCAACTCTCCCTTGCTCACTACCCTAGGAGAGGTCTTACTCAGTTTATTGACTTGAGGGTCTATTCAATAGATTTTCATTGAAGTATTTGTCTCAGTCCAGCATGAGACACTGCTTGCATTAAATTCCTAAATAAATTCACTTGGAAGCACTGACCACAAAAACCATATATTAAAAAACATGTCAGAAGCATAACACCACACTTTCTCTCAATACCTCAACTTACATGAAAGATTTCAGAATTATCGTAAAAGATGACTTTTGCACCAAACCTACTTTCCACGTAACACCTATATTTTGCGCAACTACACTGAAGGGTTTACTTGGTCTTTTCAGACTGAATGAACACCTTATGCGCAAGATTAACTATCTTCAATTCTTTCGTGCACAAATCTTTCGCGTGGTAGAGCGACCAGATTTTTGTTGGAAAATTCTTAAGTCCTCCATGGGGGTAGACACATATTTATAGGCCTTGATGATATTGCGTGAAAATTTATGATGCATCTTTTTCGGTGCATGAAAGATTCTTCCTGAGCATGCAAAACCCCTTTTGACGTTGTATTGGGCGCGTACGATTCTTCCACACAACCTCATCTTTCACGCACTTTTAAGACTTTCATGCACTTTTTTCCTTTTCTATATTTTGATGCACTGACCCAAAATTAAGCCTTGCATGCAAGTTTCTAAACACCCTCCAATATTGCGCAGAACTCCCTTTGACAAAAACACTTTTCTACATATTCCAATTTTTAGAGCCAAAAAATTGGCAAACACTGGGAAATGGAACCACCTTCAAAAATATTGCTCACCTGAACTGTATGTTCCCTTTCCTAGAAAAATTCCCGAGATTATAATGATTATTGACAATAAACACAAACCAAACTCTATTTCTAGCATATAACAACCATGGTTCCAACTTTTTTGATGATTGGAAAGGTGTCTTACCATTTGTGTTTTCTAATTTGGTTTGCATAAATTCATAACAAGTTCCATGTGTCACAACTCAGAAAGCATATCTCTGTCCCATATCATGTCTTGAACTGGGAGGAACTTTATTTAGAACCTGACTTATCTATGATAGAGAATCCAATTCAGATTCTTGATTATAAGATACATGTTCTTTATATAAATTCTATACCTCTAGTTTGAGTGATTTGGCAGCATGGTTTTAATTCTCATGAGACTTGGGGGAATAAGACATTGATGAGGGAGAGGTGGACTCATCCATTTGATAAAAATTATTATTGATAGGATTTCTAGGGGCACAAAGTGTTTATGGTGGGGATATTATAACTTCCTATTACCAACTTTCAAGCACTTCCAATCCCTTGTTTTTTATCATCATTTGTTTGGTTTTTTTGGAGATTTTTAAATATTTTTGGAATATTTTCGGGATGTTCATGGTTGGTACATGGTTAGGTAAAATGGTGTGGTTTGGATCATGAAACTCTGTGATTTTTCATGAGGTTCTTGATGGGGGTTCACGATTAGTGAAAAAACACGAGACCTCCCTTTCAAACTATGAAAATTGAGATAGTGGGGAAATTCATGGTTGGTGCACAATTTTCTAACCATGAATCCAAATTGTGAACCCTTCCTAGTGGCCCAGAAAAGAGCACATGGTTTTTATAATCATGTATCCAAACTGTGTATGAGAGGACCAGTTTGGGATATGCCTAACACCGAGGGGGGGGGGGGGTGAATCAGTGTTGGGGACTTTTTAAACCAATTCTTACTTTTTATCCCTGTACCTCTTGACTTGTTAAGATCTTTATTCTCTTATTATCTTTTTCCTATCGCATTATATAATAAAAAAGAGTAAAAATATGCACACAATATTTTTACAGGGTTCATTACTCAATAATAGCATCTATATCCTTTCCATGTCTAGGAATGACTAGTGCATGGATTCTCCACTATAACGTGACAACTATTACAGTGGATTGTATAGGTAAAAAATAATCTATCCAGTGTGGGTCCCTAAACTTTGGAGGGGGGAATGAAAAAATACTTTCGAGCGTGAGTCCCTACACTTTATAGGGGGAAGGGAAACAATCCTCTTCCTGAACCGGTGATGACCTAGTCCAACTTGAAGCTCCTTAATGGTTCTTTATACTGCCTCTGAAGATAGTATTCTTCATTATTGATAAGATTTGTTATTCTCTTGATCTTATTTAGTGCTCTTCACTTGGTTACTTGAAAATAAGTAGGAAATCAAATCTTCTTTCTTCTTCTCTCTTCTTCTCTAGTGCAAAACCAACTGCACTACTTCTTCTTTCTTCTTCTTTAGTGCAACAACCAACTACACTGGAACTTCTGCTTCTTTTTTATTCTTTTAGTGTAATAACTAAATGCACTAAAACTAATTCTTATTATTGGAAAGAATCACAAAAACCTATGTGATTATTTAATCAGTGAAGATTATCTTACTTGGAATCATCATAATCAACTTCTTCTCTTTTATTCTTTTCATATATGCATGAGATCATGCATGTAGATTTTAGTTAAACTCTTGTCTCCACTTATTCTCTCTTGTGTATAGAACCTAATGCGTATAAAATTTTTCACACACACACACACACAGAATCTTCTTCTTTTCAGTTTGTTTGTGTGTTTTTAATTCATTCACATGAGTTCATGCATGTTTTATGTAAAAACTAAACACACCATTGACTTATTCTTTGTATGCACATGAATTACCTTGGTGTAACCATGCACAAAGAAACCCTAACCAAATGGGTGTAGAACTTTGAACAGGTTCTTCCTTTTTCACATGTGCACACACAATGCCTTAGGCTTCTTCAAATCATGCATATGAATGCATGAAAATATGTACTACCCTTCTTTATGCAACCTCCTTCTTCACCAAAAACGAACCACAAAAAGATAGTATAGATATATCATGCAACCAAGTGTTCTCACTTTTTCTTCATGAAACCAAGGGTTTGTGGGTATTCCTCTTTGTGTAAGGATTTCACAGGTAAGGTGTCTTTGAAATGCACAGTGAGAGTGAAAGACTCAAGCACTGGCTCACAGTTAGATGGCCTTCGTAAAGCACAAAGAGGGTTTGGAAAACTGGTTGCGTGTTCACGGTAACCAGTTCATGCTATTCACTAAAATTCTTCAAAAAGCTATTTGAGAGTGCGTGGAACTTGTAGAAGGATTTCGGGATCTCCTCTTCACAAATCTATAAAGGCCTATGGGTCTCCTTGTGCCTTCGTAAAGAACATTGAATCAGGGAGTGCTCTATTTTTTTGAACAGGAGCACTCGAATATGCAGAGGGAAACAACAAGTGTTCTTTAGATTAGTACCTCTCCTTTTATAGGTAGGGATATCTTCTTTTCTGAGTTCAAATATCCACATGATATTCCATAAGTCTGGGTATTTGAAAGCCCAAGATCTTCGATTCTTTAAAACTTTCAAACCCATGTACGAGATACGCCGAGAATTTTGGGTGTTTCCTTTTCAAGCCCGTAGCCTTCTCCCTGATCACATGCATGTATTCAAGATTCCATGAATCTCATTTTAAATCCTCATTTGAATCCACATGTCCTCGATAACATCATTTTTTAGGCCTACTTCAAACTTCACTATTTCATTGCAGGCATGAAAATGTAATTGCATGCATTGTCTCATGACTCTCATACATCCATAATGTAGTGTATTGGATCATCATGGTGGCTAGGAGCTCAATCATGGTGGTTTGGCTGCAACTCAGGAAAGCTGTGGCATCGAGATCCCTTAGGGGGTTCATAGGTAGAAGATGACATGGATGCAAGAGCATCAGATGGTCTTCATTTAATTTAGTGAGGTGCGGGATGATAGATAGCCATGATTATATGGTGAATACATATGATATGTGTGGCTGAGAGAACTTCCTCGTTTTTTAAATGATGAATAGTACCCACATGTTTTTGTCCCACATAGAAACTGAGACACGAGGATTCCGCGGTTTAAATAACACTTCGCTCCACTACATACCTAGATTAATCCCTCTCCCTCCATGGTACCGCCTTGTACCATGTTATCTATGAGCACAATCTACACCCACCCTCTATAGTCTTTGGCCCAAAAATCTACGGGCATGCTCTGTGCCCACTCTCTACCTCTTGCGGGCTGGCCTAGCTGGATTCCCCATGGGTGTGGTTGACTCCTATCCCTCATTATCCTCATGTTGAGGCTATATGGATAGCTTGAGGGTTGGCCCATTTTTCTTAAGTAAGGCCACAAAAAGTGTTAACATAAATGTTAATATGAAATAAAATGCATGGACACCTAGTAAATCAAAGTCCATGCATGACCACCCTTCTTATTCTCTTCATTCTCTCATCTTTTACACTTCATGAAAATCACATAATTCTTTTAATTTTTTCATGATCACACTTATAATATTCAATCATACTCAATGGATGATACTTTAATGTTGTAAACACTATGTTACCTTTGACACAAGTTCTTTGAAATTTAGATCAGTGCATCAATCATCTAATTTTTCACTATGATGAATTTCCCAATTCTCCATGTATCATCACTACTTTATTTTGACTAGTACTAAAAACTATTGACAAAAAATACAACTTCATACACAATTTGTCCCAATAATGTAACTCTCTCCAAAATCTTAGTAAGGGAACAAATTTAGGCACATGATTAGATCTAACTATATAAACTAACCCCAGAATCCATGATAATGAGATTTTAATCGCTTGAAAATTTTAATTAAAGTCCCAAAAACCCCATTATAAATCTGGGACACCTTCCATTTAAACATAGTTTGATCATTTTGGTTTTGTAATCTCTTATGAGGAAGTTTGGTTCCTATAACCTCTCTTTTTACCAGATAAAAGGGCCAGTGGATGTGATTGATCCCTCTCTTGTAAGTGTAAATGTTTTTTTGGGGGATCCTCATTTATCATTATGTCACCTTATTTGAGAATGATGAATAATCATGTTTTTTAGATTGGATCCTTGATTAGAAGGATTTTAATTTTAGGGATTCATCTTTAATCTTCCTCACCTTAGACTCTTCATTGGTGGTTCCCGATTTGGGTATTTTATTGATCATATGATTAAAGGTAGGTGATTTCATAAGGATTTTAATACATTTGAAACCTTGATTTCTTTCTTGAATTGGAATACAATTTCAATTTATTTCCTTGAATTATGAATATTTTATGTTTGATTTGAAAAGTCATGGAATTATGGAATAAAACCCCCCTTTTAAAGGATTTGATAAATTGGGTGAATTTTGAGGAAAGATGGCTTGAAATGAGAAATGATTTGATGAAATAATTTGATGTTGATTCCTGAAAAAAATGTATTTAAATAAAATATGATTTTGAAAGGCATGAATTTGATAAGAACCTATGATTTTTTTGAAATTGAAATGGAATGTTCAAACCAAAAAATGGAAATTTGAACTATGAATAATGATTTGAATTGAGATGATTTCCCTTGATTGATTTATTTATTGAAAGGAAATGTGATCCTGAGTAGTTAGTGGATTATAGGACAAGAAAACTAGGACCATGACTACCTAATAATGGATTGAAGATGGAAAATCTAAATAAACGAAGTTTTGAAAGATTTTTCCCTAATTGGTATTGATCGATTCTATCCCGATATCCTAAGCCTTAGAGTCCCATGCACACATTAATTAATGGTGATTTACTAAGTTGTGAGAGGATCCTAGTGCCTGGAACTAATGAACCTTGAGAAATATGACCATGTTGTTTAGTTTTAATTTGATTATTACATTCAAGTGTTTATTGAATTAATTTATTCATGTTCTTTATCTTTGATGAAAAATGTTCATTTAAGCCTATTTTGATATATTTTAAATCTACTTGTTTTGAAATATTATTTGATTGAAAACATGAAAATTATTTTCCATGACTTTTTTTAAAATTGAAGTATAAATGGTTTATTTGTCATAGAATTGATTATAGAACATTTGGTGAAATTATAATAGGATATTTCTTCTCACACCCTACCTTTACCATCAAGAATTATTATATTATGTTATACTAAGTCCAGGTAAATAGATATCCATACCTGGAGGTGATAAGTGTGCTTGACTAGTGGGCCCTTGGGTGATGGTAGTGATTGATGGAGATTTGATCCACTTGTTATATGGGGATTCTGGGATTTGGACTTTATGGATGTTGTGTTGTTTATTTTTTTGATGTACCCCTATGATCATTATCTTCCTACTTATAGTAATTTTATCCTTGAGAAGTGTTTGTAATACCAAATTTTCTTTTTTTATCTTTTATTTTTCTATATTTATTATTTTTTATCAGGGAAAAAATCATTACCTTTGACCATTTGATGATTCCAGATGCTTATCACCATCCCATGGGGATCGGGAATTCCCTTTGGGTTATGTTAGTGCTAGATCGGGTACTGGTGTACCTGGGTATCCAGGTTGGTTTATGACACTAAATCTCATTCTCCACTATAATAATGTTATATTAATATTATTATGCTTTTATGAAAATAAAATTACCATTATATAACTCTATACTCCTACTCATTCATGAATGATGCTATACCAACATCATTATTTTCTTCATGGATGAGTATTGAGGCATTAATATAGGTAATATATGATATTAAATAGTAATTTATGTTATGAATATAGTTATGGATGGGTGAAAAATAAATTAATTTTCATTATAAAATAAAACGTTGTTATTGGTAAATTACATGAAACATGGTCATCATAAATTCTATTCTCATGAAAAATACCCGTACCTTCCATCAAATGAACATGATACTAAATAAATAATTACAACACAATGATTCCACTAACTTAAATAATCTGTTAATGATGAACTTTTATCAAATAATGAGGATCTTCATCGCCATTATGAAAATTCTATAAAATAATACATATCACTAACATCTGATGATGAAAATTAAAATAACTAACTAATATAAATGATTACAATTGAAGAGTATAAAAGGAAATATATATGAATAAGGTTCTAAAAAAGTTATTAATATGTTTATCCATATTATATAGGATTTAGAGAACCTTCATGTAATTTTGGAGTAAAGGTAAGGGTTTCTTTTCCAATATGACATTAAAATTAGGATTATCTATGTCTAAATTCTTACTTAGGGAAATTTTATTTACTTTCTCTCTAAAATCATATTTATTTTCTTATCCTCTAGTTATTTATAGGGTTTTCATGTCTCCTTACCATTTCACCTCCCCTTGGTTCACAATTTATCCTAAAGGATGCTTGTAAGTGGATCCAACTTTAGTTTTTCTTTTCAATCAAGAATATTTCTCCTCCATGTCCAATTTTTTTCATATGATTTATATATGTACTTATAACCGATTATATTAATTATTAAGGTAAATTTATATTGACTTTGAATTTATTTTTCAAAATTGTAAAAGGAATCCTTTTAAATTTTTCCACATGGTCTATTTTTTCTACTATTTTCTTTGGTTTTATTTATGAAGCCTCCTTTTCAAGTTTTCATTATTCTTCAAAGTAATTTTTATTTACACTATCAATATTTTTATAAAAGTACTTTTTTATAAATTATTTCTTTTTAAAATAAAATTTATGAAAATGTAAATGGTATTTCTTCTTATTTTTCAAATTGATTTCCTATTTTTATTTTTATGTATTTTTCATATATATTAACATCCTTTAATAATTCTCATGATTCATTGGGGATATGATCTAATGATACCATCCAACTTATTTATCTGAATGTATTATGATAATTTATTATGGAAATTTTTATGAAACTTATTTCTTTCTCAAATTTCATTTATGCTATGGTTGATTTTTGAATCTGATCATGTTCATGGTCCACACATAAGTGTGATTTTAATTTTTTGATGGGTGTAAATATAATTATATAGAAATTTAATGCATTGGTTAATAATTTATATCTCATGAGATGACATGTATGAGAATGGGGAGTGAACCTGATCTATCACATTTATGATAATGATGAGTGAACCCAATCCACAATGTTATATGAATTTTCCCAATATGTAATGCTGGTCCTAGTAGTGAGATTTGACATAAGGAAGGATTTTCTATGCTTATGTTTGTGCCACATTTCTATATTGTGTCATATTCTTATGCAATAATCCATGAATCATGATTTTTGTCTCATGTATCTACATTATTATACATCATTTACTATATTATTCTAAAATACTTAGGACAAGATTCATAATTTATTATCTACATTTTCATGAGTATGATTTTCTTCTATTATGTTTATACACCTTGATTATTTTTTTATAATAACATTTTTATCTTATGATCACTTATGATATTTTATTGATATATATTATGTTAACCCCTTACTGAGTATCTAATATCACCCTTTATTATATTTCTATTCCCTATGTTTTGAAGTATATTATAACATATGATATTTCTAGAAGTGGGTCTATATTTGGTGAAATTATAGATAGATATTCACTAGGATATATAATAATTAGTTTATGTTTCTAATATTAAAATACACTAAACCAATAGGTTTGGGGTGTGATTTATTATGATATGTAATGGATATTCATGTAAATGATGTAATATGTGTGTGTGTTATGATTAGTTCATCTCAGCTGGTATTAGAGTAGGGTTTAGTTATTTTGGGGTATTAGGTTATGAAGAATAAGATGATAAAACTTAAATCAACCTACGTTGAATCAAAATTATTAGAGATGGTGTTCTAGAACCAACTATTTGTTCTTTGGATTAAATGTATATTTGAATATTCAAATATTAATAAAAAATCTTATTAAATATTTTCATTTTTCTGTAATAATTTAATGTAATAATATCCTAGAGTATCTGTTGCATTGATAAGGTCATAACAGTTCCCCGTTATGATGAGAACCTTTAAGTTCCATGATGATATTCTTAAATATAGTTCTATGGTATAATAATACACTATGATTGGAAACATAAAATGTTTAATGTCAGCTATGAGTACTCGTAAGTTGACGAGTCATCTTCTCATGAAGTTTTCACTTAGTAATTACCAAGATGGGAGATCATGAGAACATACATTTCGGTAGAAATTTCAAATGTTTACGTGTCATCAGATATTCCTATCTGTAGGAATTTTTAATAGTCCTTATACTTTAAGATTATTATTAATGTTTTTCATGACCCAGGTAATTTGATGTACTGTCTAATACCATGATTCCATATGTTCATGGGATGTTGGGTATGTTGGGTGCGTCATGAATGACATGTTATTAATGAACAAGTCAAGGAAGGATTTTTCCCTTCTATATTTATGGAAGTTGATATATCAACCCTTTTGTTGAAATGGAACTGTTTCATTAAATTAAATGGCCATGGTTCAACGATGAGTTTATTTAAGATAGTCAAAGAAAGACATATCAAGCACATAGGTTGGTGACACGTGTGTGAAACCTGTTTGATGATATATTGTGACAAATAGATTATATTACACAATAAGTGTTCATGTGAAGTTTTCAATTTTTCCACATTAACTTCTTTATATTGGGTACATTGACCCATTACTAAATAGTAATTTTTGACTTTGGGCAAGTCCACTTAATTCCAATGAGAAAAAAGCCTAGAGGGTCACACACTAAGTGGTTCTATTGATCTCAATTAAATTCTATTTGAATTTAATTATTAGAATAAATATTATACCCAAGACTGAAGAATAAATTTATTCAATTTTTGTTGATCAAAAATATCTATTCACAAGGTAATAAATAATTATATATTCATTAATAAATAACTTATTTAATTATGTGAATAGTTAATAAATATTCATTCACCAGTCTATGAATAGAATATTTATTTTATTTATTGAATATTTAATAAATACTTATTTTCTAGACTATAAATAGACTATTTATTTATGAATAAATATTTATTCATGTATTTGATGAATTATGAGGAGGATGATAAGACCAAGATCATATTTAGTGATAAATATCAATTTGTAAGCCGATAAAATAATATTTATCATTGCACCAGTTAGCACATGCCATAAAATAATAATAATATTTTATTATATGGAATGGGGTTAGATAAGTTTTATTATATTCTTTAAGGGTCATTGCAAAATTAAATAATACTTTATTTATAACCCTAACTGTATAAATAGATTTCCAGGTTTATTATGTAGGGTTAATTGTTAATTGATAATTGAGAATTGTTGTGAACAAAAAATTTCTCTCTTGAATCCTCCTCCTATCATCCTCTCAAGAATGAGTGATTCTTTTTAGCTTGAAGGAAATTGAAGTGATCAATATTTAAAACACAATATGATTAAATCACTATACTAACAATCGACATTTTATCAGTGTTGTTTGGACACCAAAGGATCACTTGTAGATCACCGCTAGAGGGGCTCTACTTTGGGTCCTCCCTGGGTAACGATGGTAATCCAAAATGGTATTTCAAATGATCAATAATATCATAAAATAAAGATCATAAGATCAGATATTATTTCTTCTAATTTATTTAAATTTATTATGAATTTAATGTGAAAAGATTCTATCCACGTTTTGGGATTTCTATGTAAATATTCATTGGAAAAATTTCATTGATCACGAAATTTGTGTCTTGAAAAATTAGAAAATGACCCATTAAATATTAAAAAAAACTTAATGGTTATTCACTCAAAAGGTTCTTCTACAACACCTAGAACCTTTAAGTGGTATCATATGGGTCACGATTAAATTCATAATTATTTATTTTATTGTTGATCATATGTAATTATGGTTAGTTTTTATTTCCATATTATTTGTTCTTTAATCCAAAGTTTAATTAAAATACTTTTAAAATTTTAATATTCATTATTCAAGATTCATGTTTTATTAAAGACCAAGAATTGATGGAGAATGATTAGATATTCCATCAGGAGGTGTCAATGTTTCTGGATGGTAGATTGGGTTACATGGTGTGTAGCCATAATATGCACATTGTACCAAAGTTCACTACACCTGGATGTGTCACGGGATATACAACATTCCAAGAAGATATTATACTAAGTGCATTTATTGTTTACTTTGTTTATAATGGTCCACACTAGAGCACCATTTTTTAGATTACACAATGTTTAGATGGCATACATGTCATGTAGTCTACATAGTTTATTGACAAAATTCATGTTAATTGTGTGGTCAAATATTTAGTTTCTAACAATGTGATACTGACATCCAAGATAATTAATGAAATACATGTCATGTATTCAACATATAAATCATTTAACTCATTAATTACCACATCTGAAGAATACACTCAGTCAATCGGTGGGTTATATAGTCACATGGAAACCGAAACACCCAACATGTATCTAGAGCACACGTCGTGTGGTTCTTCATACAAAGAAAATGAAAACCCAATTAGCGAATTACGTAGAAACACAATAAGAGAAACACATGAAATGTATCTCATTATTATACACCATGTAATCTGAAAAAGATACATACCTAGGCTCTAGGAATTTATCCCAAATACGCAGTAAGTGAGGAAAACATTGTGTAGCTCGATAGTACACACCGTGTTGTTTCCCAATAAAGGATAGAATTAAATTACATTAAAATAATTAATTACAACATTAAAAACTAATTACAATGATGGAAACAGATGTGTTTTACTATGTAATAAAGGTTTTTAAGAATTAATAAATGCTCAATTAATCTATTGTAATTATCTATAATTACTAGTCATGATATTTTATATTCCATGAATTCTTTTATAATGGGTATCTCCCAGAAACTTCAAATGGTTGTTAAGATGAAGTGAATTGATTAACTAGTTAATTAATTAATATAAAAATTATTATCTTAATAAAAAATAATGAATTGAAGTGAATGTTAACTATTGTACTTTTTCATAATTATTGCATGTGTATGACCAATCATGAGCTTTAAACAGACCAGTGTATGTATTAGATTTATTTAATTTAACTTATTTTATGGGGTTTGAAATTATTTATTATTAAATTAAATATGATAACATGTGTTTCATCCTTTCCTATTTTATTATGTAGGCCCTACGTGTCTAAGGTTGTTTATGTAATTCCCCTTAACCAATACTTTGGTTCCCCTCACCTATGTACGAGTTATAAACACAAAAACACACACACACACACACAGATATATATATAGGGTGATTAGGGGTAGAATTATATTCAAACACACACACACACACACACACACCACACACACAGGTCAGAAAGGAAAACCATACCCCCAAGGGGATAACCCATCCATCAAGCCTTATTTATTTAGTATATGGACCATATGACTTGTGGGAATGAATCCCATAACATGCCTCGAAATCCTAGTGTAACATCATGCCTGTATCATCCTACATACATCACCAGGTCTGTGTCATGCCTATGTCACTGCCTTCCTATATCAGCATCTATGTCACCACCTGCATAGTACTGTAATAATACCTTTTCCCAATAGGGATTGAACCCATGACCTCTTGGATGCCAAGCAGGAGCCTTTACCAATCGGGTATATGCTCGTTGGATGAGTTATAAACATATTTAATAAAATAAGTATCCTAAGGTGTATGAAGGCAGTTCAAGATAGGACTGAGATGAAACTAACCTGGGTGATACACAGGTGGACATGTGGAATGCTATAACTCATTCCAAGACAAGCACACATATTTTTTTTCCATGGTTCATAGGTTAATTTATTGTCCTCTTAATAAATCAACCATTATATAATCTTATGACCAGGTCATCTATTTATTTATTTCCATCTTATGCATTATTTATTTTATAGATCCAAGACCATGTTCACATGAAGAAATTCACTAATATGAAATGATGAAATTTAAATAAATGGATTATGTATAAATGTTTTATCAAAAAATGGTTAACTATTTAAATTAAAATTCACTCAATATTAAAAATAAATTTATAGGATAAAACAAGAAAATTGTATGCATAACAAATAAAATCTCCCAACTTAATATTAAGTCAAACTAGGACTTATGTTACTTGATTATGAATAAACATAATAGAACTAAGTGTTTGACCAACCCACATTGGGACACTTACTTTTTTTATAGATTTATTATAAAAGTTTTCAGATTACTTAACCAATTTACATCAAGAGAAGTAGACCATGCTAGAGTTGATGTAACTTGGAGGTAAGTGTTGAGGATATTTGAGTCAGGATTTACGAATTGGGGAGTCCAATCAATAGATTAAGGAGTTTCAAGCCCAAAGATGGAAAAGTCCTACCTACCAAAATACCTTTGAGTAATTGAATGAGACCACTCTTGGGTTATGAGAAGGGGAATATGGATCCTTTCTACTATAATGTACAATTAACTAGACATTTTGAGTTCAATAGTGAGGGTTATTGGGACTTGATTAAATAGTGAGATACATAATAAAATCAAATTCATCATGTCTCACATAATTTGTAATCAAGTTAAGTATTAATTATTTTCTCTTTTATAATTATAGAATAATGGAAAGTTTTTCAACCAAATTATACTTTCAATCAATTTTAGAGAAAGACCATATCTTTACTAGAAACAAATTTTAGGAATGGTTTAGGTTCCTACAAGTAGTGCTGTTTCATGTACAAAAATGTTATGTACTATAATCCTCATTACCTATTCTTCCTACTAAGGAGGTGAGTGATGAGGATTTCATTGAATATGATAATAACCTGAGTGGTGTAGTTGACATTAAATGTTTAATTATTTCATCCATGTCTAATAAACTCATGAAGTCACATGAAGACATGGATTATTATAGGATGCTCCATCATCTCCATGGTCTATATTAGGAGAGATCTAGAAAAGAATGGTTTCATATATCCATGGAGATATTTAAAAGTAATCTTAGAGAAGGTTCACCATCTAGGCCACATGTAGTCAAACTCATCAGCTTCATTGAGTACTTAGAGGTTCTAGGTTTTAAACTACCTAATGAACAACACACTGATCTCATTATTTCATCACTCCCTTAGAGATTCTCTAACTTTTTTGTTAATTTTAATATGAAGAACATAGATAATTATATCCTGGATCTTCACACTCCACTTATCAAAGTTGATAAGGATATGATTCATGAAAATCCTTTTATCCTTATAGTGAATAAAAGGAAATTCTAGGAAAAGATATCTATGTCCAAATCTTATTTGCAGGGCCCTTCTAAAAATAGAAAGATCAAGGGGAAAGAAAGGGAACATAATGATATCTATTTTTCATGTGGTAAGAAGGGCTATTGGGAGAAAAAATTCACCAAGGTAAATAATTAAAGGGAATCTTTAGGTGTGTACATTATCAAGTGAATTTTATCCATTTCAATTAATTGAGTATTAGATATAGAATGTGGTGATCACATATATATATTCAAATTCATGAACCAAATTGATTATGAAATATTTAATTAGGAGAGGTAGATCTATGAGCAGACAATGGAGTAAGGTTTTCTACCATTAATATCAAGGAATACCACCTCATGTTGTTTATAGAAATTATCATAGTTTTAAAAGATTGTTATTATGTGACTTCACTCACCAAAATCATTATATCTATATCCAGGATAGATATATATGAATTTATTTCCATATTTGGAAATAAATGATGTTTCTTTTATAAAGAGATCATATGTTATGGTAAGGTATATTTAAATAACAAACTTTTTGTGTTGGATTACATGAACCAAGTACTAGTAATTGATAAAAAAAGTAGTTTACATGAATCATACCACACGAAACTATGGAATCATCTACTAGGTTATATAAAAGAAAAACATTTGAAAAAATTTAACCAAGATGGATATTTGGATTCCCTTAAACTAAAACCACTTGGTGTATACCACACATGTTTACAAGTAAAAATTACCATATCCCCATTTAGTGGAAAAGGTGAAGGGATAATAAGATTCTTTAATTAGTTCATATTGATGTGTGTGGACCATTTACATTTGAAGTAAGGGGTGGGTTCTCATAATTCATAACTTTTACTAATGATTTTAGTACATAAGAATATGTCTACTTAATGAGGTATAAATTAGATTATTTTTATAGATTCAATGAATATAATAATGAAGTTGAGATCCATATTAGTAATAAAATTAAGAAATTCCCTCAGACTGTGGTGGTGAATATCTTAATCAAGACTTTATTGATTATTTATGGGAGTTTGGTATTTTATCCTAACTCATAACTCCTTAAACACCACAATTTAATGATGTAAGTGAATTGAGGAACCAAACCCTATTGAAAATGGTGAGGTAAATGATGAGTCATGTGAGTCTTCCATTATCCTTTTGGGGATACACATTGAAAAAAATGGCATACATACTAAACCAAGTTTCAACTAAAGAGATTGATGGTATTCCATAATAATTGTGGAGTGAAAAGAAACATGTGTTGTCATATTTACATGTGTAGGGAGTTGAAACATTTGTTAAGGCTACTTTAGGAAAAAAACTTACACCCATAGGAACAAAGTGTATATTTAAAGGATACCCTAAGGAAACACGAGGATATTACTAATAAAACCCCTTAGATAGAAAGGTAATAGTGTCAAACCACACCGCATTCCTTGAGAGGGTACACATATCTAAAAGATATAGTTGGAGAAAGATAAAATTTGATAAATTCCCACTCAAGGTATACAAGAGTTGACACAATAACAAATTCCAAAAATCCTCATGGAAGAAGAAGTTAAGAAAACACAAGAATTATGTAGAAGTATAAGAGCTGTTTAAGAATATGAAATATATGTTTTTCTAGTCACTGATGATGGTGACTCATTATTAGTTGATAATAATGATCATATAACCTACAAGAAATTTTTAAGTGTCATAGAAGTTTCTAAATGGGAAGAACTTATGAATTCAAAAATGGATTCCATATACCAAAAACCAAGTATGTATTTTGGTAGATCCTCTAGTGGATGTAAACCCTATTGGTTTTAAATGGGTATTCAAGAGTAAACTAGACATGAATGGAAAATTAAATGCTTATAAGGCATGAAAAGTTGAAAAAGGGTTCAAACTACATCAAGGAATAAACTATGATGAAATGTTTTCACCGTTTCTATACCAAAATCCATTAGAACTATAATTACCATTAGATCTTACCATGACTAAGAGATTTGGAAAATGGATTTGAAAACAATTTTTCTTAATGAGAACCTTTAGGAAGATGTCTATATGACAAAAATCGAAGGGTTTATGACTCCAAAGGATTTCAATAAGTTATGAAAAATTTTGAGATTTATTTATAGATCAAAGAAAGAATCTAGGTCATATAAAATTTTGTTTGATGATTCCATAAGAGAATTTGGTTTCATAAAGAATGAATGCGAGCCTTGTATCTATAAATGGCTTAGTGAGAGTGCAGTCATTTTCTTAATAGTTTATGTTAATGAAATACTAATTATTGGAAATGAAATACTATTCTTATAGTATTTTAAATCATGGTTAAATAAATCTTCTCTATAAATGAATTAGGTGAAGTGGCATATATTCTTGGGATCAAGATCTATCATGATAGATCCAAGTGGCTGCTTGGTCTATGTAAAGGTACACATATTGAAAATACATTGGAGATATTAAGTATGGAACAATACAAGAGGGAATTTTTTCTAATGTCACATGACATTCATATTTCTATAAAAACGTGTTGTAAGATACATGAGAAAAGATATAGGATGGAAGGGAATCCATACACAACGACGATTGGGCCGGTCATGTATGTTATACTATATACTAGGCTAGGTGTCAACTTCATCTTAAGTGTGATAGGAAGATATCAAGATGACCTAGGTGACCACTATTGTATTGAAGTCAAGACCATCCTTAAGTATATAAGGCATACTAAGGATATATTCCTAGTCTATGGAAGAGATGAAGAAATATTCATCCGAGGATATACAAATGATATTTTATAAATAGATCAAGATGATCTATAATTACAGACGGGATACATCTTCACTATTAATGGAGGTTTTGTGAGATGGAAGACATCAAAGAAAGTTATGGTCACATTTTATATAGTATATTTTGAGTATATTGTGCTTTTTAAGGTAGATAAAAAAGTATTTTGGATATATAACTTCTTCCAAGAGCATGATGTGGTTCCAAGCAGTAAAGATCCTATCATACTCTATTGTAATACTAATACAAAAGTGGACCTTGAAGAGGAGACAAGGTTAAATTAGTAGACGAATAAAGTACTTAGAAAGTATCATCTATTGAGGGTTTTTTCTCAAAGCAATGAATTTTAAATAAAGAGAATATCTAAGGAAGAAAATGTGGTGTAACCCTTGTCTAAATCCTTAACTCAGCACAAACATGATCATCATGTGAGGTCTAGCAGACTGAAAGTCATAGGCAGTTGGCTCTATTCTAAGTGAGAGTTTGTTGGGGATGATTTTATAGAACCAAATATTTTTACTTTGGATTTCATGTATATATATTTTATTTTAATATCAATAAAACACCTTATTACATATTTTTCATTATTCTGTATGACTTTAATGTAATAATGTACTAGTGTATCTATCACATTGATAAGGTTATAATAATTCCACGCTATGATAAGAACCTTGAAGTTACATTAAGTATTAAATATATTTCTATGGTCAGTTAACATACTATGTTGGGACACATATAATTTTGACTATTATGTGAGGGTACTTGTAAGAAGATGATACTTCTTCTCATGAAGTTAACACTTGGAAATATCCAAGATAAGAGATTATGAGAACAGACTCACCTGTAGTAATTTCGCATGTTTATATGTTATTATATATTCATATCCATAAGTTTATGTAATGTTACTTAGACTTTATTATTATTAATGTTGGAAAAAATCCCTCAAGGTAACATTGTAGAATTTTCATGTTGGTTGTGTTTGTTGACAAAGCAGGTTTCCATGATGAATCATCCAGTTCCAAAGATGTTGTTGAAAATCCATATTGACAAAGAACCATGAAAAAGGAATGAAAGATCTAGAGGTGGTACAAAATAACAGATATAAGGTGGAGCCGTTTTCTAGTGTTTGAAAAATTTTTGGGGTCCAAAATTTGGAGTTTAGTGAGAATCATGAAAAGTGGATTTTCTTGATGATCTCATCAAAATATAGAAAAGGCATGAGTTTTGAAAATATGGAATTCTTGAAGTGGATTTCATAGAGAATGAAAGAATGTTGATGGTGATCTCTGTGATTATGATGAGTTTTGAGAACAATAGAGGTGAAGAGTATTGCAACTAAGCTTTGCTATGACGGTGCAAAGAAATTAACAAAACACTCTACAATTATGAAAAGCTTTGTGTATAAGGACCTGGCCTTATTACATAAATAAATCTTGAATTTAGTCAAGAAAAAAATTTATTTTACATTGAGGATATTTTCAAGTTTAGATATTTAGATAATTAGGACAAAACATTCATAACATTACACATTGTTACAAAGTGGATACCATAAAAACAGTTTCCATTTTTTTTTCAAAACATAAAACATTAAAAATTAAAACTAGATTCCTTGAAAATTCTTCAACATTTAACGTGTATTCCTTCCTTGTATTACACATCCATTAACCTATGAAAAATCATTTAAAAACTTGGGATGAGCAAAAAATCTCAGTAAGGGATGGAAAAGAAGGAAAAATCACATTAGTCCATGAATACTCATAACGTATGAAAACATTTTCAAAAGACATGATTTTCACCCATAAATACTTAATTTGTTTAACATGAGATTTAAACAAGATCCAAACAAATATGAGAACATAAATATAATCATATAGGTATCTTGGGGCATTACTTACATAATATTTTAACCATTCTTGGCTACTTTATAATCTGTAACCCTCACGGCTACCTTACTTTGTGTAACCATCGCATTTACACTTGGAGTAACCATACGGCCGACCTACAACATACACATACCCAATGAATTGGAGGGAGATATAGGTCCCAAAATTCATCATAAATAATTCCCAAGAACCAAAACATAATCATAAAGCATGAATAATTCCAGAAAAACATTACTTTGGAATTTCGTAAAACCGAATTAAAAAAAGGATTTTTAAAGAAAAGCCCCTTATAAATATCATAAAATTTAAGAGAGACTTAATAGAGTGGATGGAGTATGTATATATTCTGTAAATACACATAATAAAACATAATATAAAAAAACCCATCACACAAACAATTTAAATAGCATATAAATGATGAAGTAGAAGGTTAACCCAAAAAATGGAAATCGGGTTAAGAATTCCCTTACCTTGGGTTTGTCTTACTTACAACTTGTTTAAACCTCAGGTATAATAGTTAAAAGAGTGTTATTAATATTTTAAATAAACATGTTCATGTTTATAACATCTTATGTGATCATTTAATAACATCTTTTTACCCTTAATTGTTAGTATTTTTCCCCTTGCACTGTTTTTGGTTAAATTCTTTACACGATTTCTATGATTGGTTCATGGTGGACATTCTTGTCGATTGGAAGTAAAAATCCAGAATTGGAATGGATTATTATTTTAATATAAACATTAACATAAATTATTCCATTTATCATTTTTAATTCTTACATGAGTATGATTCATAAGTTAAAACATTAATGATGTTTGTTTAGATCCTTTTAGTGGTTCTTTGATAATAACAACCTCATTTTGTCTTATAAATTATAAACATGAGTAAAAAAGAATTCCAGAACCATGGGTGAGTCATAAAACATATATTATAACCTGGTTCAACCATATAAATTGTTTCATGACCATACTTTAAAGAATTAATGGAAATTGAAATCACATCGTCCACGATGTCGATAATTTGACACAAACAGACAATGTTTTTATTATTTAAATAAGTGGGATAGGAGAAGAATAATGATGATTAATTTTTAATAAACATGATAAAATAAAGATTATACATGATTTCTGGAGATTTCATGCCTCTTGGGTAAGGAGATATGAAGAAAGAATAAGGAAGGAACTCAAAATAAAAGAAAAAGTGAGAAATTTCTTACAAAAATTCGGCTGCCTAACAACTACACAACATGGTTTTAGAAAATATTAAAAATGGAGGGGAAAAGGGTCACCCATAAAGAAATGAATCATAATATATAGAATATCAATAATAATAAGGAAATAAGAACATGGTATGGAAACTTGAAAATTATACCACATAAAAGAGAACTTGAATAGAAAAAGAAGAAAATTGAGAATTTTGTTACCTTGTAGAGTAACCCTTATAACTTGAAGGCTGGGACTTTTGGGGCTTGAGAAAGCCTTGGGAGGACTACTATGAAGGTAAAGAGTCCAGATATTCATTGAGGAGGAATTGGGAATGAAGTTAATGGAGGAGTGGGTTGGTATTTATAGGGAAAGTAAGGGAATATTTTAATAATTTTCAAGGGACACCTCATGAGTGGTATTTGAAAAACCATGGGATTTCCCATGGTATTTGCTCATGTTATAAGCCACTTGGGACACCTCACACCTTATTTAACTATACACAAGTCGACCATATTTATGACAACATTATTATATCATTAATGATGTCATTAACACACTGAAACTAAAAACTGTATTTTTTACTATTCACCAAAAAATCAATTGTTATAGAAAAATTCCCAAAATTCACCCTAACCATTTATCGACATGTAGATTTCAAAAATGAAGTCCATTTTTTGAAAATAATTTTCTAAATATTATTAATTTAATTTTTAAATAAAAGCATACTTAATTCAAAAATTAACAATTCTAATTCTGTAACTACTTCTATATCACAATGAAAAACTAACCTAGATGCTATTATCTTAAAGCCTTAATAAAATAAAATAATAATAAAATTTACTATTCATTAGGGTCATATAACTATCCATATTACTATTCATAAGGGTATGTTACTATTCACCCAAAAAAACAAGTTGGTTCTAATAGACTCCAAATAACATATTGAACACAAATGTAAATGACAGTTTCTTGAAATTCAGAACATAGAAGTAAAAAAGTTATGTTTTAAAGGAAAATTAAAAATATAAATTTAAAATAAAGTTCCATGCATTTATATTTATTTTTAGAAAAACATGGGGTGTTACATTATGCCCACCTTCTGGAAATTGCGTCCTTGCAATTTTATTTAATAATTTAACAACTGAGGGTACTTTTCCATCATATCATTTTCAGACTCCAATGTTGCTTTTTCAACCATGTGGTTTCTCCACAAAACCTTAACCTGGTGGATTACCTTATTCTGCAATACCTATTCTCTTCGATCAAGAATCTACACCGGTTTCTCTTCATAAGAAAGGTTCTCTTCCAGCTGAACTGCTTTTGGGCTCAAGACATGTGATGAATCTGGCACATACTTTCTCAACATCAAAACATGAAATACATTGTGTACTAGAAACAAACTCGGAGGCAAAGCTACGCGGTATGCAACTGTTCCAACTTTCTCTAAGATTTCAAAAGGACTGATGAACCGTGGACTTAGATTCCCTTTCTTACCAAAACGCATCACACTTTTCCAAGGAGAGATTTAAAAAAAAAACATAGTCACCTACCTTGAAAGAGAAGTCTTTCCTTCTGTTATCTACATAACTTTTCTGCCTTCTCTGAGCTGTCCTCATGTACTGCTGGATCATTCGCACTTTCTCATCCATTTCTTCTACTAATTCTATCCCCATCAACTTTCTTTCACCAACTTCATCCCAAAACACTGGAGTCCGACACCGCTTCCCATACAAGGCCTCAAAAGGTGCCATCTAAATACTAGAATGAAAACTGTTATTATAAGAAAACTCAACTAAAGAAAGATGATGATCCCAACTTCCCTGAGGGTCCATTTAACAAGTTCGAAGCATATCCTCCAAAGCTTGAATCGTTCGTTCTGACTGCCCATCTGATTGAGGATGAAAAGCTGTACTGAAATTTAACTCTATGACCAATGATTTTTGAAGTCCCTTCCAAATGTTAGAAGTGAACCTGAGATCTCGGTCAGATACAATGGAAAGATGAACTCCATGTAACCTAACAATCTCCTTGAGGTACAATCGAGAAAGCTGATCCAATGACATTATATCTCGAATAGATAGAAAATGTGCAGATTTTGTCAGCCGATCAAAAATAATCCAAATCACATTGTTACCTTGAGAAGTCTTTGGTAGTCCCACCACAAAGTCCATGGATACATTCTCCCATTTCCACTCTGGCATTGTCAAAGGCTGAAGTATCCCCTTCGGTAACTGTCACTCTGCTTTAACCTGTTGACATGTCAAATATCTCATGGTAAAATCAGAAATATCTCTTTTCATTCCATCCCACCAATAATACTCCTAAAGGTCTCTATACATCTTAGTACTACTAGGATGAATAGAAAATAGAGAACTACGAACTTTACACAACAATTATTTCTTCAACTAGGAATCACAGGGCACACACAACATTTTTCCAAATCTTAAAACACAATCTTTATCAAGATTAAATTCTGGAAACTTACCCATTTTAACCAATTCTACCTTATTCTATAGCTCACGGTCTTCCTTCTGCGCTTGCTTAATTCTATCTGACAACGAAGACTGCACTGAAACCTGAAACAAAATAGATTTATTCCCTGCACCAACAACTTCTAAGCCAAAATTCATAAAATCATTAATCAAGGGATCATGTTCCAAACGTATCATGATTAATGATGCATGATGTTTCTGACTTAAAGCATCCGCTACTTTGCTTTTCTAGGATTGTAATTGATCATGCAATCATAATCCTTTATCAGTTATAGCCATCTTCTTTTCCTCATGTTTAATTATTTCTGAGTGAATATATACTTTAGAATTTTATGGTCACTATATATTTGGAATTTGGTTCTATATAGATGATGCCTCTATATTTTCAAAGAAAAAACCACAACTTCCAATTCCAAATCATGTGTGGGATAATTTAGCTCATGATGTTTAATTTGTCTTGAAGCATAGACAATTACCTGATCATTCTGCATCAAAACACAACCAAGTATCTTTAAAGAAGCATCACTGTAGATGAAAAACTCGCCATTACGGGAAGGTAAGTCCAAAACTCGAGCATTCACCAATCTTTTCTTCAGATCCTGAAAACAAACATCACATTCCTCTGTCCAAACAAATTTAACCCCTTTCCGTGTTAACTTAGTTATCAGGCTAGATAACCGTGCAAAGTTCTTAACAAACCGTCGGTAATAACTTGCTAAGCCTAGAAAACTATGAATCTCTGTAACATTTTTGGGTCTTGGACATTCATCAACTACTTTTTTTTGGTAGGATCAACTGTTATTCCATCCTTATTTACAATGTGACCAAGAAAAGAAATCTGTTGCAACCAAAAATCACACTTTCTGAATTTTCCATATAGTTTCTTTTCTTTTAATGTTTGTAAAACTACCCTTAGATGTTTTTCATGCTCCTCTTTATTTTTAGAAAATACCATAATGTCATCAATAAATACAACCACAAACTTATCCAAGAACTCATGAAATACTCTATTCATAAGATTCATGAATACAACAGGTGCATTAGTTAATCCAAATGGAATAACAACAAATTCATAATGCCCATATCTAGTACGAAAGGCTGTTTTTATAATGTCATCCTCATTCACCTTCAACTGATGGTATCCGGATCTCAAGTCAATCTTGGAAAAGTACTGAGATCCCTGGAGCTGATCAAACAAGTCATAAATATGAGGAAAAATATACTTTTTTTTAACAGTGATGTTATTCAAAGCTCTATAATCAATGAAAAGTATCATGGAACCATCTTTCTTTTTAACAAACAAAACATGGGCTCCCCATGGTGAAGTACTAGGACGAATGAAGCCTTTGTCAAGAAAATCCTATAACTGATTTTTCAATTCAAGAAGTTCCATTAGATCCATACGATATGGGTGTTTTGAAATTGGATTAGCATCAGGAACTGAGTCAATTTTGAATTTGACTTCTCGATCAGGTATGACACCAGGTAACTCATCAGGAAAAACATCAAGGTATTCATTTACCACTGACACATCATTAATTTGAATAGTTCACTTGTTTTCAACAATATGAGCAAGATAACTTTCATTTCCATCTTTTAATAGTTTCTCAGCTTCCTGATATTTTATCAATTTTATGGGTTCATTCTTGTATACAAACTAAAACTCTTTCTGAAAAACAACTTCTTTAGCTCTACAGTCAATCTTAGCATGATAATAAGAAAGCCAGTCCATCCCTAAAATAACATCAAACTTGACTAAGGGTTAAACAATGAGTTTTATACGTAAAGTCTTTCCACAGACCACATTAGAAATATTCTTATAATTCCTCTTTGCTATAACATTTCCCCCTGGTGTTTTGACAACAAGTTCGGGTCTCACTTGTTGAGGTGATATTTCCAATTTACCAAAAAATTTCTCAGAGATGAAGGAATGTATAGACCCCGTATCAAAAAAACTTTAGAAAAATCTGAGTGAACAAACAAAGTACCTGATACAACTTCATTGGATGTCCCGACATCTGCTGACATAGTCGCAAATGATCTCACTACACCTTTCTGCTTGTAGTCTGGATTCTTTGCATCATTCAGAACTCTCTTTGGGAAGACATTTTCATAATGACCCATCTCACCACATTTAAAACACTTTACAGTCTGTTTATCAGGATTAGTCTTTGGATCATTTTCATTACAATCTCGGGCCATATGTCCAAACTTACCACATTTAAAACACTTCCCAGTTTTACTAGGAAATTCCCCAGGGTGTTTCTTGCCACACTTTTCACAAACTAGAAATTGGATTTTCTTACCATCAGATTTCATTGGTTGATTCTTACCCATTTCTTGCCAACTGGACCTCTTCTTCTCTTTGTTTCCAAAATGCACGTGATCATCAGAAAACTCTATCTCTACCCTCTCAGCACATCAAAAAAGTTTCTCATAACTTTTCAATTCACGGGAGGCCAATTCCCTTTGATACCTTGGCTTCAGTCCTGAGTAAAAGCGGTTGATTTTTCTATCAAGATCGAGAATAAGATTTGGTGCATACCTTTCTAGTCGGGTGAAGTTCTCTTCATACATATCCACTGAATCTTCCTCCTTATGATTCAATTCAAGGAATTTCTTCTCCATTCTAAGTCTCACCACCTTAGGAAAATATTTTTCAAGGAAAAGACTTTTAAATTCATCCCAATCTAGGGCATAAAAATCCTCTCTACCCATGATATTCCCTACCATTGACCACCACCGATCAGCTTCCCCTTCAAAACGATAAATGGAAAGAATTACCTTTTGATTATCTGAACATCCCATAACATCTAATATCTTTTCAAGGGCTTTGATCCATCCTTCAGCTGATACTGGTTCAGAAGATCCATTGAATGCAGAAGGATATTGTCTCATAAAATGTTCCAATACTGTCATGTTTCGTTGTGGTACCTCTATTGGTTCTCTTGCATGTATTCCACCACCATTTATTTCCAATGTTAGCTGAGCCATTACTGTCACAAACTGCTCGGTTCCAATCCCTACCATTCTGGGCTGTAGTTCCGGAAGGATGTCATTCTATCGGTGCCTCTCTTCTTCAGCATCCCTGTTCCTTCTGCGGACAACCATTATAAACAAAAATGTCTTAGATAAAGTAACATGGTAATCTTTAAATTCTATTACATTTCAAATTAAACATAGAGTGACAATCATTTTTGGTATTCTATTAACATCACCCTAACCCCTAAAGTTATCTAAACCATCCTCTGATACCAACTATAAGGACCCAACCTTATTACATACATAATCTTGAATTTAGTCAAGAAAACAATTCCTTTTACATTGAGGATCTTTTAAAGTTTAGAGCTTTAGAGAATTAGGACAAAACATTCATAACATTACACATTGTTATAGAGTGGATACCATAAAAACAGTTTCCATTTTTTTTTCAAAATATAAAACATTAAAACTTAAAACAAGACTCCTTGACAATTATTCAACATTTAACGTGTCTTCCTTCCTTGTATTACACATCCATTAACCAGTGAAAAATCATTTAAAAACTTTGGGATGAGCACAAAATCTCAGTAATGGATAGAAAAGAAGGAAAAATCACATTAGTCCATGAATACCCATAACGTATGAAAACATTTTCAAAAGACATGCTTTTCACCCATAAATACTTACTTCGTGTAACATGAGATTTACAAAAGATCAAAAAAAACATGAGAACATAAATATAATCATAGAGGTATCTTGGGGCATTAATTACATAATATTGTAAACATTCTTGGCTACCTTATAATCTGTAACCCTCACGGCTACCTTACTTTGTGTAACCATCGCAGTTACACTTGGAGTAACCATACGGCTGAACTCCAACATACACATACCCAATGAATTGGAGGGAGATATAAGTCCCACCCTTCATCATAAATAATTCCCAAGAACCAAAACATAATCATACAACATGAATAATTCCATAAAAACATTACTTTGGAATTTCGTAAAACCGAATTAAAAAAAAGGATTTTTAAAGAAAATCCCCTTATAAATATCATACAATCGAAGAGAGACTTAATAGAGTGGATAGAGTATGTATATATTATGTAAATACACATAATAAAACATAATATAAATAAAACCCATCACACAAACAATTTAAATAGAACATAAATGATGAAGTAGAAGGTTAACCCAAAGAATGGAAATCAGGTTAAGAATTCCCTTACCTTGGGTTTTTCTTACTTAAAACTTGTTTAAAAATCCTATATAATAGTTAAAAGAGTGTTATTAATATTTTAAAGAAAAATTTTCATGTTTATAACATCTTATATGATCATTTAATAACATCTTTTCACCCTTAATTGTTAGTATTTTCCCCCTTGCACTGTTTTTGGTTAAATTCTTTACATGATTTCTATGATTGGTTTATGGTGGAAATTCTTGCCGATTGAAAGTGAAAATACATAATTGGAATGGAGTAGTATTTTCATATAACCAGTAACATAAATTATTCCATTTATCATTTTTAATTCTTACATGAGGATGATTCATAAGTTAGAACATTAATGATGTTCGTTTAGATCCTTTTAGTGGTTCTTTGATAATAACAACCTCGTTTTGTCTTATAAATTAGAACCATGAGTAAAAAAGAATTACAGAACCATGGGTGAGTCATAAAACATATATTATAACCTGGTTAAACCATATAAATGGTTTCATGACCAGGCTTGAAAGAATTAATGGAAATCAAAATCACATCGTCCACGATGTCGATAATTTGACACAAACGGACAATGTTTTTATTCTTTAAATAAGTGGGAGAGGAGAAGAATAATGATGAGTAATTTTTAATAAACATGATAAAATCCAGAGTATACATGATTTATGGAGATTACATGCCTCTTGGGTAAGGATATATGAATAAATAATAAGGAAAGAAATCAAAATAAAAGAAAGAGTGAGAAATTTCTTACAAAAATTCGGCAGCCTAACAGCTACACAACATGGTTTTAGAAAATATTAAAAATATAGGGGACAAGGGTCACCCATCCATAAATGAATCATAATATAGAGAATATCAATAATAATAAGGAAATAAGAACATGGTATGGAAACTTGAAAATTATACCACATAAAAGAGAACTTGAATAGAAAAAGAAGAAAATTGAGAATTTTCTTACCTTGTAGAGTAACCCTTAGAACTTGAAGGTTGGGACCTTGGGGGCTTGAGGAAGAATTTATAGGACTACTATGAAGGTAAGGAGTCCTGATCTTCGTTGAGGAGGAATTGGGAATGAAGTTAATGGAGGAGTGGGTTGGTATTTATAGGGAAAGTAAGGGAATATTTTAATAATTTTCAAGGGACACCTCATGAGTGGTATTTGCAAAACCATGGGCTTTACCATGGTATTTTCTCATGTTATAATCCACTTAGGACACCTAAAACCTTATTTAACTATACACAAGTCTACCATATTTATTACATCATTATTATATCATTAATGATGTCATTAACACACCGAAACTGAAAACTGTATTTTTACTATTCACCGAAAAATCAATTGTTTCAGAAAAATTCCCAAAATTCACCCTAAACATTTATCAACATGTAGATTTCAAAAATGAAGTCCTTTTTAAAAAAATAATTTTCTAAATATTATTAATTTAATTTTTAAATAAAATCATACTTAATTCAAAAATTAACAATTCTAATTCTGTAACTACTTCTATATCACAATGAAAAACTAACCTAGATTCTATTATCTTAAAGCCTTAATAAAATAAAATAATAATAAAATTTACTATTCATTAGGGTCATATCACTATTAATATTACTATTCATAAGGGTATGTTACTATTCACCAAAAAAACAAGTCGGTTCCAATAGACTCTAAATAACATACTGAACACAAATGTAGATGACAGTTTCTTGAAATTCAGAACATAGAAGTAAAAAAGTTATGTTTTAAAGGATAATTAAAAATATCTATTTAAAAAAAAGTTCCATGCATTTCTATTTATTTTTAGAAAATAATGGGGTGTTACACTGTGATCCAAAAGATTTCCTTGGTGCTTCGCGATATAGAGAGAATTTCGGAGGAAATTTCGAAGATTTGAAATTTTAGCTGACGCAGCGTTGAGTTTTCATGGAAGGTTTTTGATTTGGTGGAATTGATTATAAATAGACCTCGACCCCCTCAAGAGAAGTAGATAGATCAAATGAAAAACTTTAAGCTCTCGAATTATGAAGGAGATTCAGGGAACAAGGAGGTTCGTGAAAGAAAAGGGAATTCGCAGAGGCAGTTGAGCTCTGCAAAAGGAAGGCGCACTATGAAGGCCAGTTTGGCTTTGTAGAGGATGTGCGCTTCATAAATTCTTGTTTAGCTTAGTAAAATTGCAAAGACCGGTGTGAGATCTACTAAGTATTGATCTCTGCGATCTAGAGAGCTCTACGATCTAGTGAGCATTGCGAACCTATGAGCTTCGTGAAAATGTTGGAGAATTATGAAGGCTTGTTTTATCTTTGCAAAAGTGGGGGCTTCGCAAAGGTAGTGTTCTTTATGAAAGAGTTTCAAAAGGGACTGCCTAGTGATCAGAAGCAAAGTGTTACTCATCGGTGGATGAAAGTGGAACTTCAAAAGAGAATCTATTTATAATTGAGGATGTATTAATTAGTGATAATAAAGATACCTATAGGTCTATAAACATTGAGTGGATATTATGAAGAAGAAGTGATCTCACTTCAGTTGAGAGATCAGTGAGTTCTCAAATTGTGAATGGTTGTAAACTAGGAGGGAAAGTGAGTACACTTTGAACTTGTAAATAGCTGTGTTCTTATAGTGGATTTGGTACATCAACACATCGCCGGTGTATTATCTTTGGACGTATCCTAGTGAGGGTGAACCAAGTGACATTTCTGTGTCCTATGCATGCTTTAAGATTCATTCATACTCTGCAATAGGAAGGAGAGAGATAAGAGTGTTTTTTCTAACAACAAAACAAGATCAAAATGGTAAGTTATTTTAATTTTTAATACCGTAATTCACCCCCTATTAGGGTATCTAGACTAGTGGACCTAACAATTGGTATTAGAGTGAAAGGTTAATATCTGTGTTTCTCTCTCAAATGGAGGTCACCAGTCATAAATGTATTACTATCTTTTACGGGAACAATTTCAGCTATGGAATAATTAAATGTAACACTACTTTCGATCTTTGGGAATGGATGTGTTTACAACAGTAATGCACGATATAACAACCAATATTAATCGTGGTGCATTATCAGAAGTCGAGTGAGGATAATTAGATACTGATTCCAAGGGAATCAATGATTTAGGGGGATCCCTATCCAATTCTATATATACCAAGGTGATTTCATGAAAAAAATTACATGATATGTTGGAAAAGTTATTGAACATATATGAAAGAGATACAATGGTCAGAGAGGTAAATATGCAAGTGTTGTGGAATAAGTATGAAGATCTGAAAATGAACCCGAATGAGTCTGTTGGTGAATTATTTGACAAGGTAAATATTATTGTGGAAGATATGATAGGTCTTAGAGAATTCATTGAATACATAAAAATTGTGAAGTTCATCTTGAGAAAACTTCCACCTCGGTTCAATCCGAAAGTTTCAGTACTGGAAGATAAAGATCCGAAAGAGATTACACTGGACAATTTACACAGTACCTTGGTTACCTATGAAATAAGGAACAATGATAACGAGGCTGTGGAAAAGAGAAAATCCAAAGAGGTGGAATTCAAGGCCATGAAGAAGATCACCATTGAAGATACTCAAGAAGAAGAAGAGATAGATGAGGTGATGTCATTACTTTATTCAAATCTACAAACAATAAAAGGAAAGTTTAAAGGGAAGCTTCCACTAGTATGCTTTGGATATGGAAAGGTGGGTTATCTTGCAGCAAGGTGCCTCAAAAAGTTTCAAGATGATGATAATGATGATGATGAAGTTGAAATTCCCAATAAGAAGTCTTCAACCTATGTGAAAGAGAATAAATAGTTCAAGATAAATTTATTCATGAAGAAGAATATTCTTTCACAAGAATTTGATAGTTCAGATGAGTTTGAGGTTGAAGAGGTTAAGGTGATTGAAAACTACAAAGATCATGGAGAAAATTCTATGGTGGCTATTGTCGGTAGTGTTCAGAAAAAGGAAGAAGCCAACACTAATGAAGAAGAAGAAGTTGATGGAAGAATTGATATGCAAGCTGAGTTATAATCCTCTATTAAAGAGATAGATATTTGGAAATCCAAAACAAAGAAATCTAATAAAGTTTCATGTGATGGAAAACTCTACATGCAGTAGCAAGAAGAAGAAAAGTCTAAGCTAACAGAAAAAATTGAGAAACTCAAGTCATCAGCACCAAATAACTCAAAATCGGTAAGTGATTATAAAATTAATGTTGAAGAGTAGAAGAGGGAGATTGATGTCTTGAATAACATAGTAAAAGTTCATGTCAAGCATATCGAAGAGCTTGAAGAGGAAGTTGTTAGTCTGCAACAAAAAGTTAAGGACCAAGAAAAAATTCGGATTCCCAACATGTTATTGGGAAAGCAGATCATTCAGAAGACTGAAAATATGAAAGATGAGCCTAGTTGTTTAGTAGGAAAGAAGCAGTAATCGAGATCAGATGTTAAGGCAGATTTGGGGATCAATCAAAAATAGAAAGTAGTTAGGGTTGAAGTCAGACCGCAAGCACCCATTATGAGGATGAAAATTGATATGGATACAAAGTAGAATTCGGAAATTAAAAGAAACCAAGGGACAACTGGCAGTACAAAAGTGACACGCAAGAATACACCTTTCATCAGGTGTTATTGCGGTGGAAAGATGAGACACTCACAAGATGTGTGTTCTATAGCTAAGAGATAGCGAAGAGAACAAGAACAGAGGTGGAATCCAAACAGAGAATAGTTATCTAGAACATATTTTGAAGGACACTATTTTTGATGCAGAGTATTTGGGCACATGGCTTGATACTACGCATCAACTATATAGAGGAATGTGTTAAAGCAAAATCAAAATGTTTGCAAGAAGTAGATCAATGAACCAAAAGGTGAGTTGAAAATGAAAAATATATTTGTATATTTTCAATATGAAGTTGGTCCGTAATACTCTAAGAAAGATCAAATGTCTCAAGCTATTCCAATTGTGAAGACAAAAATATGGACTAAGAAGAAGAGAGTAGAAAAGGCAGTGGTTGCTGAAATTTCCCTTAAAGCATCAAACTATTCTGGTGTATGGATCCTTGATAGTGGTTGCACATCTCACATGACATAAAATAAGGATATGGTTATAGGCATAAAATATGACAAAGAATGAGTTTTCAAGTTTGGAAATGATGAAGACTTGAAGATAATTGGATCGGGAAAGGCCAGGTTTGGAGGAAAAGAAATAAGACGTGCTGATGTCTTGGTTGTAGAAGGTCTTAGTCACAGTTTACTCATCATCAGTCAACTGTGTGACTAAGGGTATTCAATATGGTTTACCAATAAGGTATGTTTCATAAAGGGAAGTGATGGTACAATTATCCTACAAGAAAAAAGAACAAAGTGGAATCTCTACCTAGTAAGTGGAGAAGAAGATATGTGTTTTTTATCTAGAGTGGAAGAAAACAAGGTGTGCACAAATGACTTGGTCATCTATTCTAGCCATCCCTGGAATATTTGGTAAAGTGTGATGTAGCTAGAGACCTCCCTAACCGATCACGTGATTGTACTCATATGTGCGATGCATTCCAACAAGGTATGTTCATCAAAAATACATATAAGGAAAAGGAAAATAAGTCAACAAGAGTGCTTGAATTGGTGCATGCTGATGTTTGTGGGCCTATCACACCATGAGAAATTTACAGAAAGAGGTACTAAATTCTTTTAATTGATTACTATAGCAGAATGGAATGGGTATTTGTTATTTCCCATAATTCTGATGTGTTTTGATGCTTAAAGCAGTACGAGAGGGAGTGTGAAAGGATGCTTGGATAGAAAATTCTGAAGTTTCGTACTAATAATGGTACAAAATTCACAAACAGTCAAGTGGAATACTATCTTGAGAAACACAGGACAGGGAATCAAGTTTCCTCAGTGAGAACTCCCCAACAGAATTAAGTGTTTGAAAGGAGAAATCAGATCATCAACAACATGGACAGAACGATGCTTATAGAAAAATACGTACCAGAGAAGTTCTGGAAGGAAGCAATGTTGACATTGGTCTACATTTCTAACAGATATATATTGTGTGTGAAGGAAGAAAAGAATCTGTATGATATGTAGTATGGAAATAATCCAATATTTAAATACTTTCGAATCTTTGGAAGTAAGTTCTTTATCCTCAATAAGGATAAACATAGGAAATTTGAGTCTCTTGGAGATGAGGGGATATTCCTTGGATACTTAGGAAAAAGAAAATCATACAAATTCTTTAACAAGAGGCTGGGAAAAGTAGTTGAGAGCAATTATGTCACTATTTTGGAAAATGAAGAGAATGCTCAACAGCATAGTGAATAGTTTCTTGATGAAAGTGATGAAGAGGAAAGTATTACAAGAGGAGAAAAAGTGCCCGATGCTGATTGAGAAGAAGATACTGATGATGATCATGAGGAAGTAAAATCCACATCTGCATAGAAGCCAAGAAGTCAAGCTGAAATTGATAGGAAAAATATCATTGGTGATCAATCAGCTTCAGTTAAGACAAGAATAATTAAATCATTGTAGAATACATCTTTCCTATCTCAGGTAGAGCCTAAATTCTTTACCGATGTAGCTGAAGATGAAAACTAAGTTTAGGCTATGAATGAAGAGCTAGATCAGATTGAGAAGAACCAAATGTGATAGATTGTTTTGAGGCTAGCAGATAAGAATTTCATTAGGACTAAATGGTTCTATCGCAACAAGATGAATAAATATGGCATAATGATTCAAAACAAAGAAAAATTAGTGTGAAAATGATACTCTTAGATAGAGGGAATATATGTTTATGAGACATTTGCACCAGCTGCAAGGCTGGAGACAATCAGATTATTCCTAGCCATTGTAGTACAACATAAGTTCAAAGTGTTATAGATCGATGTCAAATATGCATTATTGTATGGGGTTATGGAAGAAGAACTGTATATCGAGTAGCCAGATGGTTTCCTCATTCATGAGGATGAGAACAAGGTTTTTCAGTTGAAGAAGTCATTGTATGGTCTAGAAAAAGCACCAAGAGTATGGTACTCGAGGCTTGATCAGTATTTTAAGAAGCTCGGTTTCCAACGTGGTAAACGTTATTAAAATATCTATTTCAACAATGATAATAATAAAAGGATAATGGTTCTAGTTTATGTTGATGAAATAATATTTGGTGGATCAGATGAATCTGAATTTATACAATTTTCTGAATTCATGAAAAGTGAGTTTGAAAAGTAAATGATTGGAGAGATGACATTTTTCCTTGGTTTACAAGTGTCACAAGGAAGGAATGAAACTTTCATTTCTCAATTAAAATATATGAAGAAGGTTATGAGAATATTTTTAATGGAAAATTATAAGGATACAAAGACTCAGGTTGCTACCTGGATGAAATTATCGAAAGATGATGATGGAAAGGTAGTTAATATCACATAATATAGGCAGATTATTGGAATTTTACTGTACCTAATAGCGACAAGACCTAATATTGTTTTCGGAACATTCCAAGTAGTGAGATATCAAATTAATCCCAAGGAAGTACACATGATTTTAGTAAAAAGGATACTTTGTTATATCAAAGAAATGATGGATTTTGGTTTGATGTATAATGAAAAATCTTAGTTGGAGCTGTTGGGATATACAAATGCAGATTGCGCTGGTTCAGCAGATGATAGGAAATCAATGTTAGGAGGTTATTTCTATCTTGGTGGCTTGTTTATTTCTTGGATAATAAAGAAGCAAGATTTTATTTCATTAAGCACCGCAAAAGCTGAGTATATTGCTGCCACTCAAGAATGCACATAATTATTGTGGATAAAGAAGCAACTTGATGATATGGGAGTTGAAGTGAAGTCTCCGATTGGAATCCAATGTGATAACTCAAGTGCTATAAATCTCAGCAAAAATATCATCCATCATTCAAGGACAAAGCACATTGAGATAAAGTATCATTTTATCAAGGAGAAGGTTGATCATGGAATCATGAAGTTGGAGTATGTGCCTACAAAACTACAAGTTTCAGACATTCTGATAAAGGTCTTACCCATGGAATATTTTGAGAGGCATCTACTGGATCTTGGAGTTTAGTCGAATCCCAGCACTTGAACAAGTGTGGATGTGGGTCCCCCTCTCCCCGAGGTATGGTGTGTTTTTTCTAATGTTCTGATATTTATTCTCTACACTGTTGTAGACCACAAAAGAGTGACCTTAGGGTTCATTGACAAAGGGGGATAAATAGTTCCTTAAGGGGATAAAATGTGGATAAATAATGGAGAAAATGTCTTAGTCAAAGACACATGGAGAAGTTGACAGGTGAAACAGAGAGATAGGGGGATAACAACAAGATATGGGGAGTATGAGTTTTAAACCTGATGATGCTTGAAGTTATCGATAAAAGATTAGATATCATGACAGATGAGGTTTGTGATGAAATCAGTTTATTGGTATTAGTATGGTATCAAAAATTGGTGTTAGAAATAAAGTGATTCATTGATGAACTTTTCATACTACTCTTGTTTCTCACGCTGAGCATTGCTCATGCGGGCTTAAAGTATGTGGTGAGTGAATCATTGGTCTCTATCTAAATCACAAGAGGTGAATTATGGTAGATGATGAAAGGAGATTCAGTGAGGTATCAAGTGTAGAGAATCATTATGAGAAGAGTTGTCAACAAACCCAAAGGGAGAGATTGTTGAGAAAATATCCATCAAGGTAACATTTCAGCATTTTCAGGTTGGTTGTGGTTGTTGAAAAAGCAGGTTTCCATGGTGAATCTTCCGGTTCCATACATGTTGTTGAGAATCCATGTTGACAAATAACCATGAAAAAGGAATCAAATATCTGGAGGTGGTAAAAAATAATAGATACAAGGTGGCATCGTTTTCTAGTGTTTGCTAAATTTTTGGGGTCCAAAATTTGGAGTTTGGTGAGCATCGTGAAAAATAGATTTCCTTGAAGATCTCATCAAAATATGGAAAATGCATGAGTTTCATGAATATGGGATTCTTGTAATGGATTTCATAGAGACTAAAAGAATGTTGATGGTGAGCTCTACAATTACGACGAACTTCACGAACAATAGAGGTGAAGATCATTGCGATGAAGCTTTGTGGCAGTGGCGTAAAGGAATTGTCGGAACACTCCACAATTACGACAAGCTCCATGATCCAAAATATTACCGTGGTACTTTTTTATATAGATAGAATTTTGACATAAATTTTAGTGCTTTTTGATTTGATATGACATTGCACTAACTTTGCATAGAAGGTTCTCAAGTCAATGGAATTGCCTATAAATAGACCTCAACCCCCTCGAGAGAAGTAGAGAGATCAAATGAAAAAACATTAAGCTCTCAAATTGAAAAGGATATTCATGAAGTAAGGAGATTCATGAAAGAAAAATGAATTCATAGAGGCAATTTAGCTCTACGAAAGGAAGGTGTTCCGCGAAGGCCAATTTGGCTTTGTGGAGGACATATGCATCACAAAGGCTTGTTTAGCTTAGAAAAATCGCAAAGACCAATGTGAGCTCTAGGATCTAGAGAGCTATGTGATCTAGTGATCATTGAGAACCTATGATCTTTGAAAACCTATGAGATTCATGAAGAGTTTGGAGAATTGCGAAGGCTTGTTTCAGCTTTGCAAAAGTGGGAGCTTTGCAAAGGTAGTGTGCTTTGTGAAAGAGTTTCAAAAGGGGCTACCTAGTGTTCAGAGGCAAAGTGTTATTCATCAGCGGATGAAAGTGGAACTTTAATAGAGCATTTATCTATAATTAAAGATGTATTCATTAGTGATAATTAAGAGACATACTTGTCTATAAACTATGAGTGGATCTTATGAAGAAGCAGTGAACTCACTTCAGTTGAGAGAGTAGTTAGTTCTCAAATAGTGAATGTTTGTAAACCAGGAGGGACAATGAGTCCACTTCGAACTTGTAAACAGAAGTGCGCTTATAGTGTATTTGGTACATCGACACATCACTGGTGTATGATTCTTGTATATAGCCCCGTGAGGGTGAACCAAGTAAAATTGTTGTGTCCTGTTCATTCTTTAATATTCATTCATACTCTACAATGGGAAGGAGAGATAGAAGAGAGTTTTGTCTAAAAAAAATACAAGATCAAAAGGGACAGTTGTTTTAATTTGTCATACCCTGATTCACCCCCCTCTCAGGGTATCTAGCCTAGCGGATCTTACAATTATTAATTATTTTCATGATTCACTTACATTGATGTACTGAACAAAATCAAGACATCATATGTTCATGGGAAGTAGAGTATGCTGGGTGCATCATGAATGGCATGTTATTAATGAATAAGTCAAGGAAAGATTTTTCCCTTTTATATTTATGGAAGTTGATATCTCTACCATTTTATTTAAATGGAACCATCACATTAAATTACCTGGAAATGGTGTAATGATAAGTTAATTTTTGATAGTCAAAGAAATATGTATCAAGAATATAGGTTGGTGACATGTGCATGCAACCTGTTTGATGAAATATTGTGACAAAGTGGTTATATTTCATAGTAAGAGTTAATTTGTGGTTGTAAACATTGTGACATTAAATTATTTCTCTTGGGTGTCTTGAACCATTACTAGATAATAATCTTGGATTTTAGGAAATCCCCCCTAATACTAATGAGAAAAAATCCTAGAGGACCACACAATAAGTGTTTCTGTTGATCTCAATTAATCTCTATTTGAATTTAATTATTGGAATAAATATTATTCTCAAGACCGAGGAATAATTTTATTCAAATTTTATTGATCTAAAATATTTATTCACAAGGGAATAAATAATTATTTATCCATTAGTAAATAATTTATTTAATTACACAAATAATAATAAATATTTATTTCTCTATCTCAAAATAGAATATTTATTCTATTTATTAAATATTTAATAAATATTTATTCAAAATACCATGAATAAAATATTTATTTATAAATAAATATTTAATAAATATTCATTTCGGTATTTGATAAATGATAAGGAGGATGAACGAACCAAGATCATGTCCGGTGATAAATATTAATTTTATAGTCGATAAAATAATATTTATCATTATTCTAGTTAGTGCATGATATAAAATAATAACAATATTTTACTATATGGAATAGGGCTAGAAAAGGTTTATTTTATTATTTAAGGGCTGTTGTGTAATTAAATAACATTTTAACCTTATCCCTAACTCTATAAATAGATTTATATGTCAATTGTGTAGGGTTAATAGAGAATTGATAATTGTTGTGCACAATATATTTCTCTATTAATTCCTCCTCATTGCATCCTCTCAAGAAAAATAGATTCCTTCTATCTTGAAGGAACTTGAAGCAATCAATACTTTCAACACAAGATGATTTAACCACCATGCTAGCACATGAAATTCTATCAGTGTTGTTCAAAGATCAAAGGACCATGTGTGTATCATTGCTAGAGGGGATCTACTTTGGGTCCTCACTATGAAACATAGGTAATCTAAAAATGGAATTCAGGTGATCAAAAATATCATCCAAGAAATATCCTAATATGATGTATTCTTTTTCATAATATATTCATATTTATTATAAATTTAATGTAAAAATATAATCTCCATGTTCTAGGATTTCTATATCAATATTAGATGAAAAAATTTCATTTTTCATGATGTTTATGACTTTCATAATTGTTGAATAATCCATTAAATCCAACAAAAACCGTAATGATTATTTATTCAAAAGGTGCTTCTATCGCACCATAACCTTAAAAACATATTATAGGTTTAACTAATATTTTCATAATTTGAACCTAATATGTTATAAGGTGTCATAATTAGATACATTGGGATTTATTTTCATTATCATATGTTTCTTTAATATGAATATTATTATTAAATACTCATGTTAACCATTTTGGTTTTAGTAAGGGACTAAGGACCAAATCATTGAATTGGGGTGGTGACATGTATGATAAATATTGAAAAAAACTTATTTGATTTGGATTCTATGAATTACCTTATGTCTTGAAATGTCTCTAAGACCATTAATTTGTATCCCTAGTGATTAGATATTACGTTATCAGTGATATATCCTAGTGGTATGCTGATTTCATCCCAAGTATATAATTCCTCTCTAATAGAAGTTTGTGGGAATGTGCTTCCATTAAATCTTATTATTCCTTTTTAGTCAAATTTGATTTGATTTTGGGTATGGATTGGATCTATATACATAAATATCATATTAATTTATGGGATATGAAAATAATATTTAATATCCCAAATCAACCCATGATCTTCCATCAATTCAAGGTTGATTATAAACTCCCCCATGAAAGTTAATTACCTTATATGTTCCTTTTTTACCTAATAATAAGGGATATTTAGCTTAAAGGATTTGGGTAAAACTTAATATTTAAGATATATCTACTATGCATGAATATGTTGATGTATTTCTAGAATAGTTTTATGTAATTCACACATATCATGAGTTTTTTTTCAATAGAACCCATACCTGGTACTAAGACTATATTAAAAACTCCTTATAGAATCACCTAGATTGAATTGGAAGAATTCAATAAGAAACTCCATGATAATCTAGATAATGGTTTTATAATCCCAATTGCTTCACCATGGGGTTCATTGATTCTATTTTTTTTATAATAATAATGGATCAATGTGTCTTTGCAATGATTATTGTGAACTTAGCAAGATCATGATCAGAAACAAGTATCCTATCAAGACCCAAACTTCTCATATATATATATATATATTAAATCATAATAGATGAATATTAATTACATAACATAATGAACCACACCAAAATCATACAGGTCTAGTGCATTTGGAAAATTTGATATATAAACAACTGGTTCATATGTGAACTACACCATCTCTCACTAATTTCATAATAACTATCACCCTTATTAGATATATCACACATAATATATTTCTTCATAATTTGGGGAAAAGAAACATAATAAAGGGTGATATAAAATGATCATTAATGTTAAACAAGATAGATATCAACATAACATGAGCATAAGGGTATGTAAGTAAGAGAATAACATTTTAAAACCATACCCTGCATATCATAGATCATAAAAACGAGTCATATAAAAAATCTTGGTAGTTCATAAGACATGAATAAAAATGGAATCAAAGAACATGATCCATGGGAGCATAAAATTTTCCTAAAATATAGATTTGTGTCATACACGTAAGCATAGAAAATCATTTCCTGAATATTCAAGGATTATTTCCAAAACTATCATAGTGGAAAGGATTCACTCCCCAAACAATTGTAGTAGTCAAGGTTCACTCGCAATAATATCATAGTGGAAAAATTCCCTTACTAATCTGGGTTCACTCCACATTCCATTCTTATTTATCTCAAGAGATATCAATCTTTATCCAATGCATTAGAGGGAGATATAGTTCCCACCTGTCCTTGGTTATAACGTGGCCACTATCCTTAGTTATAATATAATAACCATCCTTGGTTATAAAGTAACCACTATCCTTGGTTATAACATAACTACCATCCTTTATTATTATATAACCACCTTCTTTTTTTATAACATAACCAATTTAACATAATGAAAACTATACATAGGTGTTCCATAGGATCACAGAAAATTCATCATATCAGAACCCATGAAAAGAAAAAAGCTTCATAAAAATCTTTTCAACATAATAATAAACCATATATAGAAATAATAAGGATGGTATCATTGGATTTTATCCCCAATAAATATTAAGTAAAATCAAATCATGTCATCCTAGATGGAAAATTATTTTGAAAGATCACTTGGAATGTTTCTTGAGAAAAATAAACTTTCCAATTTGAAAAATAACCTTTTAAAAACTAGAATTTAACATAACATTATAGAAATAAATTTCTTTGAAAATATCCTTGTAAAATTATAAAGGAATATTTAATTATTGAGTGGTAATGATGGTGGGAAACACATTTAATGTTGTAAATGTTAAAACAAAGATTCCTTTTATATTTTTAATAAAAGTCAAAATTACCTCATTTGGAGAATAGAAATAAGATTCCTTTAAAACCATTTTTAAAAAAAGTAAAAAATAGGTAAAAATTTATTTAAAAAATATTTTAATAATAGTAAAAAATTTATTTAAAATATTTTTTGAAAACATGGACATGAAATAAAAATGATTTTCGACCGAAGAGAGAAATAAAGTTGATTTTTATTAAAAATGTTCTTTTGGACTATTGAGTACAGAAAGGGAGTAAAATAAAATTAAAACATGAATTTTAATGAAATAAATAGATGATAATAAAATACATTATTTTCTTTAGAGACATATCATAATAGTTCATCATTAGAACCATAATTATAAATAGTCCTAATAAACAATGCGATTGTATCATAAAACCGTTACTAATTTGATAAATTTTGAATCATAAGTCCCATTAAACAATAATAATAAAATTAAACATTAAATATCATAATTATAAGGATATTAATGATATAAAATTTCAAATGAGTAGTATATAAACCACAAAAAATAAATGAGTGGTGAATATGGTACATGTCTCACAAAAACAAAAGAGAGACTAGAAATCCCTTACATTAAGTCTTAACTTCCTTCATACACATTCAAATATAATGTATAATAAATATAGGATTATTATAAATATATCACAGAACCATATTTAAATATACCATATCATATATGATTTACTTATGACCTTTTATTACATGTTTATTTACAATTCCTTGTTAAAATCATGTTTTAAGTAAAAAATACATTATTTTTTGTGTATGTTTTGATTTGGCATTTTCGGTCCATTTAAATTAATCATGGTTCCATAATCAATTTTTTTAAATATGATATAAATATCATATATATTCATTATATATGTATTTATAGTAATCCATAAAAGATAGAAAATGGATTACACCGTTCATGGAGATGGTAGGCCATACGTACACATGAACACTGTTTCCATTTTATAAATGGAAAGAACCAAAGAAAGGTAAATAATATATCACCTTTAAAAAGTAATTATAATTTAATATATATCAAATATTTTTATTAAATTCATCATTATTACCTTCCATGTAAATCATAAGTGAAAAACTAATCACATTGCTTTGCAAGGTGGTAGTCTGCCTTACACATGAGCAACGTTATCGTATTCCTAAAAAATGGAAAGTAATAATATATACAAGAAATAATAATTATAGAAGTATAATTATGTCATAAATTTAATATAAATATGTTAAATCCATCATTATATCCATCCATGAGATTTGGTGATGGAAAACAAAAAACATCTGTTCTTGAGGCGATAATACATTGTACACATGATTGACAGTTTCGTTTCTCATTTGATGGAAGAGGATATGAATACAGTTTATTAAATTAACATAAAATATTCTTAGTATATGTTAGAAACTGATTCTATATATAATCATAGTTGAATAGTATTTTAATGAGGTGTAAGAATATATAATACAAAAACACAAGTTTAATAATTTTACCACTTATTTGGAGAACCTATTTAGGTTTACACCTAAAGCCTTATTATGAGTGTTTAATAATAAAAATAAGGACTATATAATGTGGTAAGAGAATTAATTAATATATTTTGGTAGGTATTGGATGAAAAAAGGGTTTTTTAAGTATGAAGTGGAGAGGAGAGGGGGTGCCCTTTATAAGTGGGGGTGAGGACACACTTGGAATATTTTGAGAAGAAAAAGGTGTACCCACTTTTTAAACATGAAAAAGGATCCAAAATGGATAATTATAAAACCTTAGAGGTGATAAAGTTGAAATATTTCCAAAATATGTGAGTTTGAAAAGTTTTTAGGGAATTTTATCCCTTATCGTTTTTGTTTAACCCCCAGTAAACCCGTTTTAACCTTAACCGCGCTAATTATATTTTGCAGTTTTTAATATTCATTTTTACAAAAAATTATGTTAAACTTATTATATAATATTAATTATTCTAATTATAGGTATTAAATCCATTTTTGTTAATTCCATTTACATAATTGTAAAAATTTAATTTATAATTAAACTCATAAACATGATGAAAAAGCGCTTTTACAAAGAGAAAATTTTCATAAGTATAGAAAGTTTTAATCTCAAAATTCAACATGAATTTTATTAAAATTAAATAAATTAGTTTAATAATAATAGTAATAAAATAATTTTACTTTTGAAACATTTTTAAACAAGATATAACTTTTTGAATTCTTTAAACGAAAATATTCTTTTAATAAAAATCAATATTTTTTCACTATTCACTAAAAAATTCATCTTTTTAGAAAATTATCAAAAATTAACCTAAGATAACTTTGACACATTGATTCCAAAATTTAATTTAATTTTTTTCAAATAAATTTTCTAAAAGTTTGAAAAATTAATTTTATTATTTATTCACAAAAAGTAATATAATTTTTGCTGAGAAAAAATTATTTTCGAAGAATATAAAGACTTTTCTAAAAATTTAGTACTTATTTATAAATATATTTTATTTATATAAAACCTTTACAATTAATTTTAAAAATTTGGTTATTACTATTCATACCTACAAATTTAATGTCTAGTTTCTAACTGTTATGTTTAAATAATAATATTAATAGTATATCACGGTTCGTTAAAACTTGGTATTTCATGTAACACAAGCTATTAAATAAATTAAAATATTGAAATAAATATTTCATAAAGAATTATGGTGTTACATTATAACCCCCTTAAAATGAATTTATCCCTTAAAATTCCATCATTTTAGTTCAAATAATTGAGGATACTTCTTCCTCATTACATCCTCTGGTTCGCATGTTGCTTCCTCAAGCTGGTGGTTTTGCGACAAAACATTGACTAGGTAAGTTGTCCTATTTCATAGCTCTTAATGTGTATGATCTAAAATCTCTACCAATTGTTCCTCATAATAAATATCATGCTCCAAAAGTATAACCTATAAGTGTAGTATATGTGATGTATCAATTATGTACTTCCTTAAGAAATATACATGGAACACATGATGAACTAGAGAGAGGTTTGGTGGAAGCACCAAGAATTAAGCTACGGTCTTGATATGATCAAAAATTTAAAAGTGACCAATATACCTAGGAATTAGTTTTACATTATTTCCAAATTTCATAGCCTTCTTCCATGTATAAATTCATAGAAAAACTTTCTCACCAACTTCAAATTATAGTCCACATTTATGATTATCGACATAAATTTTCTGTAAACTTTGTGCCACCATTATGTGTTGTTAAATGGATCTAACTTTCTATGTCATTTATTCTTCTAGATATGGTCCCAATAGTTTTATTTCTCAAAATTTATCCCTACACATTGTAGTTCTATACTTATTTCCATAGAGGGATTTCTAAGGAGCCATCTAAATGATCGATTGAAAGCTATTATTATAATAAAACATAACTAAAGGAATGTGTTTATCCCAACCACCTTTGAAATCCATAGAATAATATCTCTACATATCCTATAGGGTTTTAATTGTTCTCTCAAACCTACTATCTATCTAAGGATGATATGTAGTGCTAAAAATGAACTTTGTATCAGTAGATTACTAGATACTTCACCAAAACTTCAAGGTAAACCTCAGATACTGATTAGATATAATGGAATGTGGCACTCCATGAAACCTTACCACTTATTTAATGTATATCTTAGAAAGATGATCCAAATAGGAATCTTCTTTAATATCGATTAAGTGTGATAAATTTGTAAGGAGATCCACTACAACCTATATATCATTATGACCTTTAGATGTTTTGGAGAGTTTAACAACAAAATCCATGGTGATGTTTTACCATTTCCGTTCTAGTATTGGTCATGGTTATAACATCCCCTTATAATTTTGTCTCTCAACCTTAAATTTCTGACATACTAAGCACTGAGATGAAAACTCTATGTTATCTCTTTTCATTCAATCCCACCAGAAATACTATTAAAAATATATATACATATTTATACTTATAGGATGAATAAAGAATGAAGAACTGTGATAATCATCTAATAGATCCTTAAAAAATGGTATTTAAGGGACATAAACATGGTTTCTAAACCTTATTACTATATTACAATCAAGATTAAAATTAAGAACATTTATAACATTTTTTTCAGATCTACATCGTCCTTATTAACCTCTTTAATATTCACTTGGATAGATGGTTGAACACTTATTTGAGAAAGATAATATTTCTACCCTTCCTTTAAGATTTAAAGATCCATCCTTTGAAAATTCATAAATATTGGATCTTTTGTGATCCTCATCATAGATAAGCTAGTATGATCCTTTTAACTCAAAGCATCAACCACATTATTCACTTTCCCATGGTGGTAATTCATTGAGCAGTTATAATCTTTAATTATATCTAACCATATTCTATGGAACATGTTCAACTTCTTCCATGTGAATATACACTTAATTTTTTTTATCGATATATATATAAAATTTTTCTCCATAAAGATAATTACTCAATATATTTAATGAAAAAATTACCTAAGCTAACTCCAAATAATGATTCAAGTAATGTTTCTCATGAAACTTCAATTGTCATGAGGCAATAGCTATAACCATGTCATTCTGTATGATAACACATAAAAATCCCTTCTTTGATGCATTAATATAGATTACAAATCCTTCTCCACTATGGGGTAATGTAAGAATAGGTGTACTCAATAACCTTATCTTTAGTTTGTTGAAATTTTACTCACATTCATCTATCAAAAGGAACTTATATCCCTTTCAAGTAAACTTGTTGAGTAGTTTAGATAATCATGAGAAATTCTCCACAAACCATTGACAATATCTAGCTAAACTAAGAAAACTATGGGTCTCAGTTATAGTGGTTATCCTAGGCTAATGTTCAATTGCCTCCATATTTTATAGATCCACCAATATACCCTCTCTTGATGTTATATAACCCAAAAATGAAACCTTTTATATACAAAATTCACAATTTGTTAATTTTGAATAAATTTAATCATTACTTAGGGTCTTTAGTACAATTATCAAGTGATTTTCATGCTCTTACTTTCACTTTGAATAAATGATAATATCTTCTATAAATACTACCACAAATTGATGAAGTTATATATAAAGACTCTATTCATTAAATATATAAAGATAGCGGTGGAATTTTTAAGATCAAATGGAATCACTATATACTCATAGTGTCTATACCTTGTATAAAATGCTGTATTGGATATATCTTCCTTCTTGAACCTCAATTGATTGTATGAAAAACAATATTCAATTTTGGAAAAGTATTAAGCTCCACACAGTAGATCAAAAAAGTCATCAATATAGGGTAGATGATACTTTTTATTGATTATGATCTTGTTCATATCCCAATAATTAATACAGAGTTTCATTGATCCATCTTTATTTTTAACAAAAATAATAGGTGCACCCCATGGTGACACAATTGGATGAATGAATCTCTTGTTAAGTTTCTCTTGAAGTTTCTCCTTTAATTACTATAACACAATCTGTTCCATTCTCTAGGGATTCTTTAAAATAGGTGTAGAACAAGGTATGGGTTCCATTGAGAACTCAACTTCACATTTTAGTGAAATACTAGGTAAATATTTTAGATATACATAAAAAACTTTCGTACAATAGGCATATCACTGATTCTGAGTTTCTCCCTAACCATATGAGATAAGCACTCCTTTGTAATAGGATGAAAGACCCATATAATGGATGAAATTTCAATTGTAAGTTCATATTTATCATCACACTAGTAAATGATTATAGGTTGGTTCAGAATATCAAAAACGAATTCCCTTCCCTGGTAATTAATGTGGGGTTTATATAGATGAAGCCAATCCATTCTTAAGATAACATTAAATTCAACCAGAGGTAGAATAAAAATGTTTGTAAGAAACACATTCCCACAATATTCAATTGGGAAAGAGTCATATAATTGAGATGTGATCATCATACCATTAGAAGTTTTCACTTACAATTCAATATATAATCATTGAGTATTGGAATTAACATTCCTATATACTTTTCATGATAGAAAGGAATTTATATAACTAATATCAAATAATATACTTCAATATATGATCATACCCACCACCACCCAACTTCATTTTTTCTATATCTACTCCCTTAGTAAAACCAAAATGGTTTTCATGACTGTCATACATCTTTGATATAAATTATCAATCATAAAAAAACATTAATAGGATGTCTAAATCAAGAAACTTACTTTTCAATCTATGAAACCATAGGTTTAACCTAGTCCATTCATGGTCATTATTAAAATCCTTTATGATGGTTCATAAATATTTTTTGAATTTCCAAAACATATCACCCTAGGAGTGTCAAACGGGGTGTGTAGAGAGGCTCATTTTCATGTGCCGGGTAATAATCAAGTCATACTCAATGATCCATTTTCCGAGTTATTATTCCTAGGTACAAATATTACAGAGCCACATCAACTTGTAATATGAAAAAAGAGATGTAATTTCTTAGAAAATAGTTACTCTATCCTTCACCAAAATTCTAGGACATTTTCATGTGTTTAAACTTATCTTTAGGATTATCCCTAGGGTTCTCACTAAAGTTTTATCATCATAGTTTCCAAAGGATAACTAAAACTTTTCTCTGATACTGACTGTAGAGACCTAGAATTATTATAAATATATATTAAATCATATTAGATGAATATTTATTAGATAAAATAATGATCCATGCCATAATTTTATAGGTATAATGCGTTTAGAAAATTAGATACATAAACAAATGGTTCATAGGTGAACTACATAATCTCCCCCTAAGTTCTTTATAACTTTAACCCTTATTGGACATATTATGCATGATATATTTCTTCATAACCTAGGGAAAAAGATTAAGAAATTTTGAGCTCATATGATTAGTAAGGATAAAAAAGGGAGATATTAACATAATGTGAGCATTAGGGTAAGAGAACAATATAATAACATTTGAAAAACATAAGATGCATATCATAGATCATAAACATAAGTCATATCATACATATTGTCTATTCATAAGACATGAATAATAATGTAATCAAAGAACATGATCCATAAGTGAATAAAATTGGCATAAGACATAGATTTGTGGAAAACACATAGGCATAGAAAATCATTTCCTTAGTAGTCAAGTCTTATTTCCAAAACTATCATAGTGGAATGGGTTTAGTCCCCAAACCATTATAGTAGTAAAGGTTTACTCCCAAGTCTATCATAGTAGAAAAAGTCCCTTATTTAAATGAGTTTACTCCCCATTCTAGTCCTGTTTATCTATTGAGATATCAATCTTTACCCAATACATTGGAAGGAGATATAGGTACCACCTATACTTGGTTATAATGTGACCACCATCCTTGGTTATAATGTACCATAATCCTTGTTTGTAACATAACCAAAATCCTTGGTTATAATGTAACAACCATCCTTGGTTATAACTTAACCAACATCCTTATTTATAATGAAATCACTTTCATATAATAAAAACCATATATAGGTGTGCTAAAATATCATAAAACATTCATCATTTCAAAACCCATGAAAAAATGAGATTCATAAACATATTTTAATCCTAATAATAAACCCTATAGATAAATAATAAGGATGGTATCATTGAATTATATCCCTATTAAATCTTAATTAACATAAAAGGATTTCATCTTATATAGAAAATTATCTTTAAAGATTACTTGAAACATTTATTGAGGAAAATAACCTTTCCACTTCAAAAATAACCTTTTAAAAGATAAAATTTCACATAAAATTGTGTAAATAATTTTTTTTAGAAATATACTTGTTAACTTATAAAATTATATTTAAAACATTGAGTGGTAATTATGGTGGAAAATACTATTTATGTCGTACATGTTAAAACAAAGACTCCTTTCACATTTTTGGTAAAAGTAAAAAGCACCTCATTTAGAAAATGAAAAGAAGGTTTCTTTAAATACATTTTATAAAAAAGTATAAAATGGGTAAAAATATATTTAAACAATCATTGGATAATAGTAAAAACTTTATTTTTTTAGAAAACATGGACTTAGAAGAAAAAGTATTTTTGACTGAAGAGAGAAATAAAGTCAAATTTTCTTTAAAAAATTATTTTGGACTATTGAGTACATAAAGGTATAAAAATGAAAGTAAAACATTTATTTTAATGAAATAACTAGATTAAAATAAAATACGTGATTTTATTTAGATATAGATAATAATATTTCATCATGAGAAGTGTAAACATAAACGATCCTGATAAACAATGATATCATATCATAAAACTCTTACCACTTTGGTAACTTTTGAATTGGAATACACATTAAAGAGTAATCATAAAATTAAACTTTAAATATCATTAAAATAATGAGATTAATTATATAAAATGTCAAAAGTGTTGGATCGTTATAAGTATGACAAAAATACTAAGGGGGGGGGGGTGAATAATCATTTTAAAAATTTAATCATAGTTATAAAAAATTATCAGAGTTTATAAAATCAAACCTTGTGGGTGCAGATTTATTGTAAATAAATGGATGTGGTTAAAAAAATAAAGAAAAAAGAACACAAATAATTTTTATAATGGTTTAGATATAAAAATCTTAGTCCACTCATCAATCTCCTTTACTCCTCGGGAAGACAGATACCCACTAACCCTCACTTTTAAAGGTGTGATAACCTTTTGCAGAATCTACCTTTTACAATACCTGGAGGAACATACCAATATTTAATATAACAGACTACCCTTTTATTTTTCCAATAATTTTGTTCGGGTGTCACAACCCAAGCCTTCCTTTTTGGTGGTATAATAACCAGAGAATGAGAAAATCGAATTTTAGATGGGAAAAAGCATAAACTAGATACAAAAGACTTACAAACAAAATATAACAGAATTATACAATTTAAACAAAACAATGAAAAGTAGTAGATGATCTGATAGATGTTGATGTATGTAGCACAATATCATTAGTCAATTTAAGGAAAAAATGTAGAAGATATAGTCCTTATTGTGATCATAGTAGATTGAAGAACTCATATTTTATTTCAAAACATTTTTCGAGAGAATCAAATATTTTTGAAGTATCACACAATTCTCATTGTATGAGTTTCTCTACCTTTTTAGAATGATCTTCACAACCCATTTTATAGGAGTACCTTTGAATGGTTCTTCGGGAACATTTAAACAGAGTCCACAAAGTGTGTATCTATATTCACTCACTTCACGACACTTGTTAAAAATAACAAAAATAATTCCATTACAAGAAGGTGATACAAAAACATGGTTAATTCAAAAATAAAACAATTGGGCTATTAAATCACATGAAATATTAATCAAAATAATTAATATAAATAAAAATGACCTTGTAATCAAATTTAAAATGTAAAAAATTGAATTAATCAATTGAAATAACTGTTTCAAACATGCAACAAATATGCATTAAAGCATAGAATCATATAAAATATTAATATTTTTTTATAAAGTCTTATAAAACATTTTAACACATTAAAATAATTATTTTAATCATGAAATAATAAAAACATTATTCTAACATCCAAATAATAAAATTTAAGAAAAGTAAAATTTGAAGAAGAAAATTTAACTAAGTAAATTTATTTACTAGTTGATGAACAACTATGAATCATTTGACATAACATTGTATGAAGAAAACAGTGACTCAAATGACATACCATTTTATGAAGACAATGGTGACTCATTTTACATATCTTTGTGAGTTTAAGAAAAACTAAATTGAGTTTTACAAAACTAAATACATAATGAATATCTATGAAAAAAAGGAAACATCTTAAATAATAAAAAATTTACTCACCATTGGAAGTCCAATGGTGACTTACTGACCTACCATTGTATGAAGCCAACGATGACTAGAAACAGTGAGTCATCTATTGGTGACTCATTCAATGGTGACTCGTTTCAATAGTGAATCGTTTCAACGGTGACTCATTTCAACGGTGAGTCATTTCAATAGTAAATCATTTTAACATTGACTCATTTAAATGGTGACTCTTTTAAATGATGAGTCATTTCAATGGTGACTCATTTCAATGGTGAATCATTTTAAAGATGACTTGTTTCAAATTTCCAAAAAAAATTGAAAATTTAATGATCTCAAATTTAAAGTAATTTATCAAAACATAATTTAAAAGGGAGAAAATAAATTTAACACTTTTAAATATTTTTAAATCCTAACAAACTCTCCCTTTTTTAAATTAAAAAATATGAAAAATATTAAATTTTAAACATAAATCGCCCGCTTTTATAAATTTATCAGAAAGAAAACTTAATTTTAAAATACAGTGAATATTCGAACAAAGATTTTAAGCATCTAACACACCTAATTCGAATTTAAGATTTTCAAATTTAGTAGAATATAAGGGTTTTTTAAATATGTGTACTAACTGATTCTCATAGGACATAAATTCCATGTAAATATCACTTTTTTTAACACGATATATTAATAAATAAAATATAACATCTATATTTTTAGTTCTAGAATGTTAGAGAGGGTTCTTAGAAATTGAAATAGCACTAGAATTATCAATGTAAATAGTAATTTTATCAAAAAAATATTAAAATCATACAAAGTTTGTTTAATCCATATTCTTTGGGAACAATAGGTAGTAGTAAAAACATAATCAGCCTCAGTTATTGATAGTGATAATGATAGTTTTTTCCTTGAGCTCCAAGAAATTAAACTTTTTCCTAGAAAGTGACACATGCCTATGGTACTTTTTTGGTCAAGTATGCAACCTCCAAAGTCAGAGTCATAGTAAGACAATAAATCAAAATAGTTTAATTTTTAATAAAATATCCTAGTACCAAAAATACCTTTGATGTATATTATTATCCTTTTAACAACTTTTAAGTGGATTTCTTTAGGGTTAGATTAAAACCTATCAAACAGGCATACTAAAAACTGATATCTGGCCTAGAAGCAGTGAGATATAAAAGACTACCAATAATGCCTCTATATTATTTAATTTCAATAGACTTACCAGACCCATCAAAGTCTAATTGAATACTAGTTCTCGTGGTTGTTTTTATAGATTTACTAGGATCTATAAAAAATATTTTTACAAGATCTTTATATATTTATCTTGATTTATGAAAATACCATCTTTCCTTAGATTAATTTGTAATCCAAGGAAAAAATTTAATTCACCCATCAATATCATATCAAATTTACTAGACACAAGATTATAAAAATCATTACACAAAAAAATAATTTGTTAAACTGAATATTATATCATCTACATAAATCTGAATAAGAATTAAGTCATTTGAAACTCTTTTGATAAAAAATGTTGGATCAATATTACCTTTATCAAAATCATTTTAAATTAAAAACTGTGTAAGTCTCTCATACCAGGCTCTTAGAGCTTGTTTGAGACCATATAAGACTTTATTAAGTTTCTAAACATGATCTGTAAACTCATCTTTTTCAAAACTAGATGGTTGTCTTATATAAACTTCCTCTAAAATAATTCCATTTAGAAAATCACTTTTTTTTCATCCATTTGAAATAATTTTATATTTTTAAAACTTCTAAAGGATATTAGGATTATAATTTCTTCAATCATTGTAATAGGAAAAAAAGAATCTTAAAATTCAATGCCTTATCCTTGGGAATAACCTTGAGATACTATTCTATCTTTATTGTTATCAATGTATCCAACCTCATCAAGTTTATTTTGAAAAATCCATTCGGTAACTATTATAGGTTTAACTTTAGAAAAAAACCAAGTCCCACACTTTATTTATTTCAAATTTTTTTAATTCATCATGCATGGAATTAATCTAATTTGAATCACTTAAACCAATTTTTAATATTAGTTGGAACAAAATCAGCTACAAAAGTAGAATTAAAACAATAAAGCATAATGGTTTTTCTGATTTGAACACCAGATTCAACATTTCCAATTAATTTATCAATTGGGTGATCTTTATGATATTTACATTCCTTTGGATCAGTTATAGAAGAGGCATTCACCCCCTCAACTGATTCATTATCATTGTCATGATCATTATCTTCACCAAAATTGATATTTCTAAAATCATCATTTTCAGTTAAAGAACCAAAATCCTGATTTTTAGAACAAATTTCATTGAACTTTACATGCACATATTATTCTATAACTAAAGAAGCTTTATTGAAGAATCTATAAACTTTAATATCATATGAATATCCTAATAAAATTACTTTATTTTATTTGGATTCAAATTTATTTAAGTTATATTTAGTATTTAAGATAAAAACTTTACACTCAAAGAACCTGAAATAACCTACTTTAGGTTTATAACATTTTAAGAGCTCATAAGGGGTCATATTTAGAAAGGTTCTAATAGATACTCTATTTAACAAAGGGAAAGATATATTTACTACTTCTTCCCAAAAATATTTTGGAAGAGTATATTCCATTAGTATGGATCTATCTATTTCTTGAATGGACCTATTTTTTCTTTATACAACACCATTTTGTTGTGGTGTCCTAGGTGTTGAGAAGAAATGTTTATATCCATTTGATTCAAAAACTTTTCAAACTCTAAGTTCAAAAACTCACCATATATATCACTTATGATAAATATTATTGATGTATTTTGGAAATTATGAATTAGTTTATAGAAAGTAGATAATTTGGATAAAGTTTCATTTTTATGAGAAAATAAATAAATCCAGAAAAATCTACTGTAATCATCTATAATAACAAAGACATATCTTTTAACACCTAAACCACCAGGTTGAATTGGTCTAAACAAGTCATGATTCAATAATTCTAAGTATCTATAAGAACTAACATAATTAATAGATTTAAATATTTCTTTGTGTTGTTTACCTTTCAAACAGGAATCAAACAAATATGACCTACTTGTTTGAAGCTTTGGAAATTGCAAAACTTGTTCATTTTTTGACAGTTTATGTAACAGTCTGAAATTTGCATACCCAAGCCTCATATTCCATAGTACATTATCTGTTTCTATAGAATTCAGACACTTTACCTTTTGTTTGGTTAATTTATAAATATTAATATAATAAACATTTTCTTTTCTAATTTCAGAAAATAGAACTAAGTTATTTTTCAGAACTTTACACTTATAATTTTCTAAAACAAAATTTAAACCATTATCACACAGTTATGATATAATTAAAATATTATTTTTCAATCCATCTACATATATTACTTTTGAAATTATTATAGTTTTAGAAAAAACTACCTCACCCATACCTTTAATCTGTCCTTTGGAGTTGTCTTCAAAAGTGACAAGGCCACCATCACATGTTTTATATAATAGAAATTTACTAATATCACCTATCATGTTCTTAGAGAATCCATTGTCTGAGTTCCATGTGTTTTTGAGACTTCCAAGATAGATTTCTTGCAATTAATTAATCAATAAATTGTTTTTTCACCCATGCCAACTTGGGTCCAATTGGGTTAGTAACATCAAATTTTAGAACCCATATAAATTTAAAGCATTTATTAGAGGATTTATTCAAAAGTAAATTATTTGCAAAATAAGTTTTGGTATGTCTAAAATATTGTGTGAATATTCTTGAAAACTCATTGGCATAATGTTCTTTCAATTTTCATTTAAAACATGTTACACTTGAAATATTTCCTTTCGATCTTTTAACAAAAGTAGTTTTATTTAAGCTAGGAGTAAAACTGTTGGAACTAAAACTAGTATTATTATGATTTATTATCATTAAAGACATCATATTATCATACTATTTTTTAACATTTACAAAGTTAAACAATTCTAGTTTAATATTAACCACTTTATCTTTTAAATCCATTCTTTCCTTTTGAACAGTTTCTAAATCTGAAAAGACATTTTCATTTGTTCTAGATAGAGTATTTATTAGTTTCCTATTTTCTTGTTTAATCTTATTACATTAATTTTACACTTTTGTTAAATAATAAACAATAAATTTAAATATTATATCTTGAACTTTATCATTAACATCCATAAAATATTTAATTATTTCATTTACATCCTTTAGTTTAATCAGTTTTGAATTTTGATCTTCTCTAGAATTATTATTCTGGGAATTATAGATTTCCATATTTTCACATTTCCTTTTAAAAGAAATAATTTATTTTGAAAAATTCTTGTTCCTTGATTTTAACTCATTATATTTTTCAATTAATCTTGCTCCATCATTCTTTAATTATTTAATTTCTTTAATCATTTTATTTGATTTATTATTTTTAGAATCAGAATAATATAATGAATCAGAAAACATTATAGTTTCATTTCTAGATAAATCATTTTTATCACTAACAACATGAAATATCAAACAAGTAGAAAGATAGTTATGTACCTCATTCTAAATACTTATTAGGGCTAATTTCTCTATCTCCTATTCATATCTAGAATTATTATTACTATTATAAGTATCTAAGAAGTCCCAACCTAAAAATAGAGCTTGTTTCTCTTTCCTTATTTTCTATTTATATTTATTGTGATGTATGATTTTAATGAAGTCAGTGCTTTTATAACCTTTATTCATGTAATCATAACAAGTTAATTTGGAAATATCATTATTATTGGTAGAATTTCCATTTTCTATTGTCCTTACTGAATTTCTTCTTGAACGACATCTAGGCACCTTTTTTTTTGTGTAATTGAAAAATTTCTTACTGAAGTTGGCCATATCCTTGTCACTATCTTGACACTCAGATTCAGAGGAATCAATGGTATCCACTATTTTTGATTTAAAATTAACACCTTTTCTTTTGGCAGACTTTTCATCAGCGATGTTTTTTATCTCATGATTATACTATTGTAGGGAGCTTATCTGTTTATCCAAAGTGTATTATTTTAAGTTATTACTCTCATCAATGGACACCTTATTTGAATTCCATATCTTTGGAAGAGATCTCAGTACTCTTTATACTTGAGAAGTTTTATCCAATGGTTCACCAAGACCGCACATCCCTTTTAAGGTGATCATAAACTAGTGGAACATCTTGTTCATAGATTCTTCATCACCCATCTTGAAATATTGATATTATGCTCATAGCATTCCCAGCTTGGTTCTCTTAATCTTGTCAGTTCCATAAGGGGTCACTTGTATAATCCTCCATACGTCATGGGTAGTCTTACAGGATGATACATGGCTATATACACTCCTACTAATAGAATAATACATATTGTTTTTAACCATGTAATTTAATACATATCTCACCATGTCATTACCAGTAAGATTCTCTAGATCATATTTAGGTAACTTGTATTCCTTTTCCATTATTGACCAGTGTTCAATACTTAGTTTCTTCAGGTAAGATTCAATTATTTCCTTCCAGCAACTGTAGTCACTCCCATTAAATAACGAGGGTTTTTGTGGCATCCATCCATCATTAGCATTGATACCTACCATTATAAAATAAATATCCTCATTTTATTCTTAGACTGTTAAGTCTAGAAATTTGGGTTAGCACATCAATAACAAATAAGTAGTGGTACTTTTATTTTAACAAAAGATCTATAGAGCCAAAAAACCAACCCTCCTCTGATACCAATTGTTGAATCGTTATAAGTATGAAAAAAATACTAGAGGGGGGTGAATATTCATTTTAAAAATTTAATCACAGTTACCAGAAATTATTTGAGTTTTTAAAATCAAACCTTGTGGGCGCAATGTTCTTGTAAAGAAATGGATGCAATAGAAAAATAAAGAACACAAAACCCAAAGAATTTTTATAGTGGTTTAGATATAAATATAATTGTCCAATCATCAATCTCCTCTACTACTCGAGGAGATTGGTAACCACTAAACCTCACTTTTAAAGGTGTGATAACCTATTACAGAATCTTCCTATTACAATACCTAGAGGCACAACCCAGTCTTTACTATAGGAGACTACCCTTGTCTGTTTCTCTGAATTTTGTTTGGGAATCCCAACCCAAGCCTTCCTTTTGGGTGGTAGAATAACCCGAGAATGAGAAAAACTACTTTTAGAAGTGAAAAAACATAAACCAGATACATAATAATTACTAACATAAGATAAAAAAATTACATAATTTAAAAAAATAATGAAAATAAGTAGACAATATAATAGATGTTGATGTATGTAGCATAATATCATTGGTCACTTGAAGGAACTAATGTATAATATGTAGTCCTTCTTGTGATCAAAATGGATAGAGGAAGTCGTAGATGCCCGTGAAACAATTTTTGAGACCAGTAGGTATTTTATAATTATCACAAAGTTCTCATTGTATGAGTTTCTCTACCTCTTTAGAATGATCTGCACAACCCATTTTATAGAAGTCCCTTTGAATGGTTTTATGAGAACATTTAAACAGAATCCACAAAGCATGTATCTATTTTCACTAACTGCATGACACTTGTTAAAAAATAAAAGAAATAATTTTATTATAAGAAGGTGATATAAAAACTTGGTGAATTCAAAAATAAAACAATCGGGCTAATAAATCACATGAAATATTAATCAAAATAATTAATATAACTAGTAACGTACTTGTAATAAAATTATAATTGAAAAACAATTGAATTAATAAATTGAAATAACTATTTAAAACATGAAACAAATATTCATTAAAATAGAGCATCTTATGAAATATTAATCTACTTGTATAAAGTCTTATAAAACATTTTAACACATTAAAATAAATATTTCAATCATGAAATAATAAAAAAATTATTCTAACATCCAAATAATAAAATTTAAGAAAAATAAATTTTGAAGAAGAAAATTTAACTAAGTAATTTTATTAACTAGTAGATAATAAACAGTGAGTCATTTGATGTAATGTTTCATGAAGCCAATGGTGACTCAAATGAAATACCATTTCATGATTCCAACAGTGAATCATTTGAACTACCTTTTTGAGTTTAAGAAAAAATAAATCAAGTTTTAAAAAAATTACTACATCATGATTATCTATTAACAAAAATGAAACATTATAAACAATAAAAAATTTACTCACCTTTGGAAATCCAATGATGACTTAGTGACCTACCGTTGGGTGACTTACCGACCTACCATTATATGAAGCCAACGGCGGCTGGCAATAGTGACCTGTCTATTGGTGAATCAGTCAATGGTGACTCATTTAAATGATGAATAATTTCAATGGTGACTCATTTCAAAGGTGACTCATTTCAATGGTGACTTGTTTCAACGGTGACTCATTTAAACAGTGACTCGTTTCAACGATGACTCATTTCAACAATGACTCGTTTCAACAGTGACTCATTTTAATAGTGAATCGTTTAAAATTTCAAAAAAAAAATATATTTGAAAATTTAATGAACAAATATTTAAAGTAATTTATCAAAACATAATTTAAAAGAGAGAAAATTAATTTAAAACTATTACATATTTTTAAAGTCTAAAAAAAGGGGCAGTATATACACCATACAAAATGAATGAGTGGTGAATATTATATATGTCCACCAGAAATAAAAGAGAGACTAGAAATCTCTTACCTTAAGTCTGGAATTCATTTAGATATGTTCAAACCTCCTATATAATAAATATATTTTTATTATAAATCTATTAAAAAACAATAATTATATATATCATACCATATATGATTTACTTATGACCTTTTATTACCTGTTTATTAACAATTCCTTGTTAAAATCACGTTTTGGGTAATAAATGATTTTCTATTCTTGTATGTTTTGATTTGGTATTTTAGGTAAATTTAATTTAATAATGGTTACATTATATCCATAATTTTAACCATGATATAAATATCATATATATTCCTTACAAATGAATTTAGAGTAATCCATAAAAGTTAGAGAGTAGTCGTACATACGCATGAATACTGTTTCCATCAAATTGACAGAAGGAATAAAAGGAAGGTAAATAATATATAAAATTTAAAGAATAATTATTTTTTTATATATATCATATATTTTTATTAAATTTATCCTTATTACCATCCACGGAACACATAAGTGAAAAATGAATCACATCACTTTGCGGGGCGATAGTCTTCCGTACAGATGAGGGATGTTATCGCATTCACAAGGAATGGGAAGTAATAATTTATATGTAATATAATAATTCTAGAAGTATAATTATGTAATAAATATCATATAAATAAGTTAAATCCATCATTATATCAAACTATGAGAGGTGGTTATGGAAAATTAAATACGTTGGTTCGCAAGGCGGTAGTCCGCCGTACACATGATTGACAATTTCTTTTCCCATTTGATAGAATAGTATATGTATATAGATTATGCCACAAATATAATAAAATATCACTATATGGGAGATACTGGTGTTATTATATCATCACATTTAGATAATACTTGAAGGAGGTGGAATAATAAATAAAACAAAAACTCAAGTTTAAGAATTTTACCTCTTCTTCGGAGAACCACTTTAGGTTTATACCTAAAGCCTTCTTAGGAGGTTTTAATAACAAAAATAATGAATCTAAGATGTGGGAAGATAATTATGAAATATATTTGGGTATGTAATTTCTGAACCAAAGGGTTTTGGAAGTGTGAAGAGGATATGATATGGTGTTCCCTTTTATAAGTGGGGGTGATGACACACTTGGAATTTTTTGAAAAGAAAAAGGTGAACCCATGTTTTAAACTTGAAAAAAGGTTTTAAAATGGATAATTATTGAATATTATGGGTGATAAGTTCTAAATATGAACATATAAATGGTTTTAAAATGTTTTTAGTTATTTTTAACCCCTTTTTATTTTATCCATCTAGGTAAACCCGTTTTAATCTTAACTGCGATAATTAATTTTTATTATTCTTACTATTCATATTTAAAAAAAATTAAGTTAACCTTATTATATAATATTAATTATGATGATTAAAAATATGAAATAATTTTTTATAAATTCTATTAACATAAATTAAAAAATTTAATTTAAGATTAAACCCACAAATGCATAGAAAAAGAAGTCTTCCAAATAAAAACTTTTCATATGTATAAAAAGTTTTAATATCAAAATTCAGCATAAATTTTATTCAAAAGACCTATATTGGTTTACTAATAATATAATTAAGATAATTTTATATTTAAAACATTTTTAAATAATATGTTATTATTTATATTATTTAAACGAAAAGGCATTTTTTAATAAAAATAAGTATTTTTTACTATTCACAAAAAAATTAATCTTTTCAAAAAATTATAAAAAATAAACCCTAATATAATTTAGAAATTTTGATTAAAAAGATAATGTTTATTTTTTTAAATAAATTTTATAAAATGTTAAAAAATTAATTTTATTATTTTTTTACAAAAAATAATACAAATCAATTTTTAAGGAAATAGTATTTTCAAAGCATATAAAGGCTTTACTAAAAATTAAGTAATTATTTATAAATATATTTTATTTATCTAAAACATTTATAATTAATTTTAAAAATGTGGTTATTCCTATTCATACCACCTTATTTAATGACTAGGTTATAATAGTCAAGTTAAAATAATAATAATAATATTATATCATGGTTTGTTAAAACTCAGTGTTGCATGTAACGCAAGGTATCGAAGAAATTAAATTATTTGAAAATAATATTTCATAAGTAATTAGGGTATTATATATCCTATACCCCATATTTATGAATTTTTCAATTAACCGTGAGGGTATTAATACTTCTCAAAGTTTAACCTTTAATCTAGATATCATCAATTAAGGGTGAGCATGGATGATATACCAAAAACAACCTTTTTTATAAGATATAGATACTATGAATTCATATTAAGGCCATTAAAACTTAAAAATTACCATAATATATTTATGTATTATATGAATAGATTTCTTAGAGATTACCTCAATCAAATTTTTGTAGTATTTATAATGACATTCTCATATATTCAAAGATTAAGGAGTCTTATGAGAAGTATGAGCATTCTTCATTGACTTAATCTAATAGAGACACACATGAAATTTTTTTCAAGCACAAATTCCCACCAAAACCTTCAAGTTGAGTAATGTGGGGATGATCCACTCACTAGAGGAGGCCATGCAAGGATGTGTACAATGTATCTATTTATATGAATCTATATACATGTGAAACTTTCATTGACTTTTAGATTTGTTTAGATTTAATTAATTCATGTAAAAAATTATGATACAATAATTATTGATTCAAGAGTAAGAAAGAACATGAATATCACTTGAGGATTGTGCTGAAGACCTTGAGAATGGATAAACTTCATTCTAAATTTAGTAAATGTGAATTGTGGATAAAAAAGTATCATTATTGGTTCATATAATCACAAGTGAGGGTATATATGTGTATCTTTCAAAGAAAGAGAGGATTTAATAATATCCCTGACCAACCCCTGTAACATAGATTCATAATTTTCTTGGATTAGATGGATACTATCAATGATCTATGATAAATTTATTGCAACTATAAAATACATTAACTAAGTTAACTTTTAATGGAGTTAAGTTTTTTTTCACATATGAATGTGAAGAAAATTAAAAGAATATTAAGACAAGGTTGATCACTAAAACTGTACTAAAACCACCCTATTTAATAGAAGGGTTTTTGATATATAGTGATGTATTAAAGAAGGGATTGTGATTTTTCCTCATATAAAATAACATGGAGGTAACTAATACCTTAAATCAATTAAATTTTCAAGATAAAATTACTCAACACATGATTTGGAGCTAGCAATGGTGGTATTTTCATTAAATACACGGTGGTATTATCTATATGGTGAAAAGTGTGAAATATATACTGATAATAAGATTTTAAAGTAAATATTCACACAAAAGGAGTTGAATATGTTCTGAATGAGATGGTTAGAGTTTATAAAGTGCTATGATTTCTCAATACATTACCACTTTTGGAAAGAAAAAGGGTGGATGATGCTTTAAGTAGGAACAATCATGAAATTTTATCCATGATTAGGATTAAATGAGACTCAATACTACTATTTTTTCAAAGCATGGGACTAGGAATCATAATGGAATGATGGAAATTATATCTTTACTAAATAACTACTCAACCATATATCCATGTAAATATCTAGAAGAAAAAAAAGGATGATATAAAGATATAGAAGAAGGTAAGAATTATTTTAAATTTCAACCAAAAAATTGATGTAATCATAAGATTTAAGAAACAAATATGTGTCCCTTAAATACCAAAATTGAAGGAGTTATTGGATGATTAAGATAGCTCATCATTCTTTATCCATCCTAGATGCACAAAGTTGTATAGAGATACCAATTAATTGTTTTGGTGGAACAACATGAAGAGGGATATTACAGATTATATATAAGTCCCCAGCCTTAAACCTTACTTAATATTGAATTAAATGAATAATTCACATTGAGGATCTTTTCAGGTTTAGAGTTTTAGAGAATTAGAACATAACTATTACATCTTAAAATATTACAAAGTAGACACTTCTACTAAGTCTCCATAAAATAAAAACTCTTAAAAAGAAAGATGTTTAGATTCCATGTTTTAGATAGCATGAAATTCCCTTGATCCCATCCTTGACCTTATTCCACTTTAAGTCCTGTGAAAAACATTTCGAAAAACTTGGGGTGAGCATAAAAAGCTCAGTAAGGGATACAAAAAGAATGAAAACTGTTAGTTTTTCAAACATCAAGTAAACCATGTATACTATATCAAAGTAATACCTTCACCTTCATGAAGTAAAAAAAAATCTTCACTGAATAAAGTATCATTACTTACCTTTTTTTAACCAAAGGATTACCATAAAACCCATATAAAGAACACATAGTATATATAAAGGTAACTTGGGACATAAACATACTTAAGTGGAATAACCATACGGTCGACTTCCACACATATCACTTAATGGAATAGCCATACGGCCAATTTCCATACATACTTAATGGAATAGCCATACGGCCGACTTCCATACCCAATGAATTGGAGGTTATAACGTAACCACCCGTCCTGGTATTCACGGCACCACCCGTCATATGGTTTATAACGTAACCACCCGTTAAAATGTCCAAGTACCAATATAAAATCACAAAACATAAAACCAATATAAAGGAATGATAACATTTCCACATTTAAATCACAATATATCATAAATATATTGACATAATAGAATCCTTTTTCAAAACCATTTTCAATACCAAAATACATAAAAGAGTATATGGTATTTATTTTATTCTAAAAACATTACGGCTTGTTGAGAAAGCCAAAGACCAAAATAATACTCACGGCGGCGGAAAAGGTCGTTGTCACCGCGTACGTTAAAAAAAACATTCCTTTTTGTCGTTTAGTAAAACGCTTCGTAGAAAAAGATTCCTTTTGTATAAAAGTAAAATTCAAAGGAGTTTATACACCGTATAAAAGAAAGTTGTGTATAAAACGAAATATGCCTCAATGAAAGGAGATTGAGACGAAGTCCCTTACCTCGGGTCCGACTTGACTCGATCGTTCTTTAACATCCTGAATAATAAACTTGAGTTAATTTATACTTGATTAAGAACCTTTTTAAAGTTCATTATTCCTTTTATATCACTTATTTCCATGTTACAAACATTATGTAACCATTTAAGTTAACAATGTTTGTTTTGTCAATATTTGGTTCTTAAGTCGAAAGTTGACTTCTTACAATTACATGTTGTTCGTGTGGTCAAAAGTTCTTTATATCCAGAATGAAATTCCTGATTTGGATATCATATATATCATATATATCCAGCATATAAATGTATTTATAATATTACATAATCATTTAGAGGTAAGAAATGAAATGCACTATTCATGGAGACGGTAAGCCGTACGTACGCATGAACGCTACTTTCATTTCTTTGTCATATTAATGGAATTAAAACTAAATGAGAGGTATGTATATTTTAATTCCAGAATTATATTCATCATTTAGATATATCATTAATTATATATATCCATTATATACATGTACTTTTAATAGTACATTACATTTGGGGATAAGAAATGAAATGCACCGTTCATGGAGACGGTAAGCCGTACGTACACATGAACGCTACTTTCATTTCTATCTCATACTTTAATGGAATGAAATAATAATTATATAGAGGTATATTATAATTCCAGTATAACATCATATATAATAACTTTAAATCCATCCTTTACACGTCACACATATGGTATTAACGAATCACATCACTTTGAGGGGGCGGTAGTCCGCACTTCCTTAAATGAAGATATCGTGTTTACCCATAATGGAAACCATAAAGGTATGCCAAAAATGAAAAATACAGAAGCTTAAAGAAAACATAAACATATTATATATCATATATAAAAATAGTGACATCATAATGGCCACCCTTGAAGGTGTTAAATGAGTATTGAACAATCATCGTTTCGGGAGGCAGAATTTCGCCATCCACGGAAACCGTATGTTATTTAACCATTTGATGTAGTTGTGTGAGAGTGTAGCTCAAATAAATATTATAACAACATTTTAGTATATTGAAGATACTGGTGTTGTTACAAAAGAAGTAAATAAAAAGAGTTTAGAGGGTTGGAGAAGCAAAATAAAACAAATGAACCAGAGAGAATGAATTACCTTTAAAAGTGTAACTCCCTTTTGATTTGAGACTAAAGGCTTATTTTGAAAGGATTCTGCCCAAAGGGAATCCTCTAGGATGAGGAAAGGGATGTGGAGAGAGTAATTGGGCAGGGGTTGGCCGAGAAAAAGGCTTTAGGAGTGTGTGAAATGAGGTAGAGGTGGGGGCCTTTTATAAGAGGAGAGGAGGGGCACTTTTGGAAAGTAAAGAAATATTACTTTATTTGAAAATGTGTTTCGGTTTTAAAAGGTCCCACATTGATATAATTAGTGGATAAGGTGATAAGGGTTCGAAATCCACTCATCCAATTGGTTTTGGACATGTGTAGGTTTTAGATTTTTCATTATCTTTCCATTTTATTTAAATCGTCAAATAATGATGTCATCACTGCATCATTATTATGTCATATATAATTTAATATATTTAATGTCTAAAAATTATAAAAAAAAATACTATGATGTAGGAAATCTTTTTAGATTTCCAATTACTATTTATAATCAAAATTTGGACTTGTATAACCCCACTCAAAAATTATTTTAGTAAAACACTTTATGTTAGTGTTATTTTCACTTTAACATTAAATAAAAATATATTAATGTCATTTTCCAACTAAAGTGGCTCCATGGGGTCCCCAAGTTGGCCCATGGATTGTCTTGGTCGGCCATGACTCACCCAATAGGTGTAGGACAAGTGTCATGGTGTTTTGACATTCTTATAATACCATTTTTACCTTAAACTACACTAATTACCTCTAATCGCGATTAATGAAAAAAAATTACTATTCACCAAAAAATTATTTTAATCTCATTGAACCACATTTTACTTATTAATGACAACCATGTATGTCGGATTTTCAAAATTAAATACACATTAGCTGTAAACTTTCATTTAACTGAAAAATCAGTTTGCTTGATTACCACTTAGTGGTTTCACTATTCATCAAAAATTGAAGTTTTTCAGAAAATTACCAAAAATTCACCCTAAGCTATATTTGATATTCCGAATTCAAAAATGAAGTCCATTTTACAAAATTCAAAACATATAAGTCAAATTAATTAATTTAATAATTAATTCCCACTGTCATGACAAATAGCGTGTTTTTGTGAAACAATAAGTATCAAAAGATTGACACCAGTTTAAGTCCAATTTCAAAGTGAAATTGATTCCAATGAACACCATTGGATTAACTGGTAAAAATATTTTCTAATTTCACTTTTAAACCAATTAAAATAATAATCTAATCATATAAATAATTTATATTAAAAAGAGGTTTTGAATTAAAATACAACATTTTACACTATTCATAAAAAAAATGAACTTTATCAGAAAGGTACCAAAAATTTACACAAAGTAAATTTTGATGTCCCGATTCTAAAGAAGAGTTATATTTGGTCCAAAATAAAGTATAAGAGTGATCAAAACTATATTTAATGACAGTTCGCCATCAAAAGGTGGTAAGTGAACCTTTAGTGAAAATTAAGGTATAAATACCTAAAATTGAACTCTTTTCGTATTTTAAGCCTTTATCTTTTATTGGGTAAATGTAAAAACATTTAAAAACATATCTAATCATATTTTAGTTATTTCTATCCATTCTCGCCAGTACAACGGCTACTTGTTAACTAACATTTAAAATAATATTATTTTATTACTAGTGTGCCACGTAAGTTTCAAAGAAACTCATCGTTGCGTATCGGGTACGCTATCGAACATAGCAACCCCTTTAAAATAAAATTAATATTTAATTTGTAAATATTAATAAATATGAAAATTCTTTATTCTTTATTTACCTGGGATGTTACATCCTTCCCCCCTTTTGGGAATTGCGTCTTCGCAATTTTATTCACTTATCAAAATAAGTGGGGGTATTTATCCCTCATAGCATTTTCAGATTCCCACGTTGCCTCTTCAATCACATGGTTTTTCCACAAAACCTTTACCTGATGAATCACCTTATTCCATAACACTTGCTCCCTGTGTTCAAGAATCTGGACTGGTTGTTCCTCATAAGATAGGTTCTCTTCCAGCTGAACTACCTCTGGACTCAAAACATGAGATGGATCTGGCATATACTTCCTCAACATTGAAACATGAAAAACATTGTGTACCTGAGATAAACTCGGAGGTAAAGACACTCGGTATGCAACTGATCCAACTTTCTCCAGAATTTTGTATGGTCCAATAAACCTTGGACTCATCTTTCCTTTCTTACCAAATCTCATCACACTTTTCCAGGGAGAAACCTTGAGAAAAACATGATCACCTACCTCAAAAGAGAGATCCTTCCTCCGGTTATCCGCATAACTCTTCTGCCTGCTCTGAGCTGTTCTCATGTGCTTCTGAATAAACTGAACTTTTTCTGCCATCTCTTCTACCAATTCTGGTCCCATCAGCTTCCTTTCACCCACTTCATCCCAAAATGCTGGTGTTCAACACCACTTCCCATATAATGCCTCAAATGGTGCCATCTGTATACTGGAATGAAAACTGTTATTATAAGAAAATTCAACCAAAGAAAGATGTTGGTCCCAACTTCCCTGATAATCCATAGAACAAGCTCGTAGCATATCCTCCAATGCCTGGATTGTTCGTTCTGACTTCCCATCTGATTAAGGATGAAAAGTTGTACTAAAATTTAATTCAGTACCCAACGACTTCTGAAGGCCTTTCCAAAAGTTATAAGTAAACCTGGGATCACGATCCGATACAATGGAGAGATGAACTCCATGTAACCTAACTATCTCTTTAATATACAAATGGGAAAGTTGATCAAGAGAGAAAGTATCTCGTATAGAAAAGAAATGTGCAGATTTGGTCAAGCGATCAACAATAACCCAGATTTCATTATTACCTCGAGATGTCCTCGGTAATCCCACAAAAAAGTCCATGGATATGTTTTCCCATTTCCATTCTGGCACTGGTAAAGGCTGAAGCATCCCTTTCGGTAACTGCCGTTCTTATTTAACCTGTTGACATGTCAAACACTTCACAGTAAAATCAACAATGTCTCTTTTCATTCCATCCCACCAGTAATACTCCCGTAGATCTCTGTACATCTTAGTACTTCCAGGATGAAAAAAACAACTCATTCTTCAACTGTGAATCACAAGGCACACACAATCTCTTCCCAAATCTCAAAACACAATCATTATCAATGTTGAATTCAGGAAACTTACCTTTCTGAACCAGCTCTAACTTATTCTGCAACTCACTATCTTGCTTCTGTGCTTGCTTGATCATCTTCCTTACAGTTACGAGCAATATGACCAGACTTACCACACCGAAAGCACTTACCAGACTTGGATAAACATTCTCCAGGATTCATTTTACCACAGTTCTCACAGGATGGATATTTTGTTTTCTTACCTCCTTGCTTCTTTGATGAATTCTTCCCCTTTTCCTGCCAACTAGACCTCTTATTCTGTTGTTTGTCATAGAACACCTGATCATCGGCAAACTCCATTTCCACCTTCTCCGCACATCGAACAAGTTTTTCATAACTTTTGAATTCACGAGAAGCTAAAGCCCTTCGATACTTTGGCTTTAACCCTGAGTAAAAATGGTTTATTTTACTCTCAAGATCTCGTATGAAGTTTAGAGCATACCTTGCCAATCGAGTGAACTTTGCTTCATAAGCAGCCACTGAATCATCCTCCTGCCTCAATTCTAGGAACTGCTTTTCCATCCTAAGACAAACCACCTTAGGAAAATATTTCTCAAGAAACATACCTTTGAATTCATCCCAGTGAAGATCCTCAATCTCATCACTATCCCTTATATTTTTTCACCAACGACCACCACTGATCAGCTTCACCTTCAAAACGGTAAACAACAAGAATAACCTTTTGATGTTCTGAACACCCCATGACGTCAAAAATCTTCTCCAGTGCTTTAATCCACCCTTCAGCTTGCACAGGGTCAGATGATCCTCTGAATGATGGGGGATGTTGCCTCATGAAATGTTCCACCACTGACATGTTCCTCTACGGTTGATCTGGATGATCTCGTGCATGGATACCACCACCATTTATAGCCTGAGTCAACTGTGCCATCACTGCAACAAACTATTCAGTTCTGATTCCGACCATCTCAGGTTGCTGATTTGGAAGGTTGTCTTCCTCCTGATGTCGTCCCAACATAGCTGCTTTGTTTCCTCTACGGAAAACCATTCTGAACACAGAAATGTCTTAGGCGAAGCAACATGGTAATCTGTAAATGCTATATCATTTCAATCATATCATAAATTAACTTATAATTTAACAATTTTCTAACTCCTAAAGTTGTCTAAACCGACCTCTGATACCAACTATAAGGCCCCAGCCTTAAACCTTACTTAATATTGAATTAAATGAATAATTCACATTGAGGATCTTTTCAGGTTTAGAGTTTTAGAGAATTAGAACATAACTATTACATCTTAAAATATTACAAAGTAGACACTTCTACTAAGTCTCCATAAAATAAAAACTCTTAAAAAGAAATATGTCTAGATTCCATGTTTTAGATAGCATGAAATTCCCTTGATCCCATCCTTGACCTTATTCCACTTTAAGTCCTGTGAAAAACATTTCGAAAAACTTGGGGTGAGCATAAAAAGCTCAGTAAGGGATACAAAAAGAATGAAAACTGTTAGTTTTTCAAACATCAAGTAAACCATGTATACTATATCAAAGTAATACCTTCACCTTCATGAAGTAAAAAAAATCTTCACTGAATAAAGTATCATTACTTACCTTTTTGTAACCAAAGGATTACCATAAAACCCATATAAAGAACACATAGAATATATAAAGGTAACTTGGGACATAAACATACTTAAGTGGAATAACCATACGGTCGACTTCCACACATATCACTTAATGGAATAGCCATACGGCCAATTTCCATACATACTTAATGGAATAGCCATACGGCCGACTTCCATACCCAATGCATTGGAGTTTATAACGTAACCACCCGTCCTGGTATTCACGGCACCACCCGTCATATGGTTTATAACGTAACCACCCGTTAAAATGTCCAAGTACCAATATAAAATCATAAAACATAAAACCAATATAAAGGAATGATAACATTTCCACATTTCAATAACAATATATCATAAATATATTGACATAATAGAATCCTTTTTCAAAACCATTTTCAATACCAAAATACATAAAAGAGTATATGGTATTTATTTTATTCTAAAAACATTACGGCTTGTTGAGAAAGCCAAAGACCAAAATAATACTCGCGGTGGCGGAAAAGGTCGTTGTCACCGCGTACGTTAAAAAAAACATTCCTTTTTGTCGTTTAGTAAAACGCTTCGTAGAAAAAGATTCCTTTTGTATAAAAGTAAAAGTCAAAGGAGTTTATACACCGTATAAAAGAAAGTTGTGTATAAAACAAAATATGCCTCAATGAAAGGAGATTGAGACGAAGTCCCTTACCTCGGGTCCGACTTGACTCGATCGTTCTTTAACATCCTGAATAATAAACTTGAGTTAATTTATACTTGATTAAGAAACTTTTTAAAGTTCATTATTCCTTTTATATCACTTATTGCCATGTTATAAACATTATGTAACCATTTAAGTTAATAATGTTTGTTTTGTCAATATTTGGTTCTTAAGTCGAAAGTTGACTTCTTACAATTACATGTTGTTCGTGTGGTCAAAAGTTCTTTATATCCAGAATGAAATTCCTGATTTGGATATCATATATATCATATATATCCAGAATATACATGTATTTATAATATTACATAATCATTTAGAGGTAAGAAATGAAATGCACCATTCATGGAGATGGTAAGCCGTACGACGCTACTTTCATTTCTTTGTCATATTAATGGAATTAAAACTAAATGAGAGGTATGTATATTTTAATTCCAGAATTATATTCATCATTTAGATATATCATTAATTATATATATCCAATATATACATGTACTTTTAATAGTACATTACATTTGGGTATAAGAAATGAAATGCACCGTTCATGGAGACGGTAAGCCGTACGTACGCATGAACGCTACTTTCATTTCTATCTCATACTTTAATGGAATGAAATAATAATTATATAGAGGTATATTATAATTCCAGTATAAAATCATATATAATAACTTTAAATCCATCCTTTACACGTCACACATATGGTATTAACGAATCACATCACTTTGAGGGGGCGGTAGTCCGCACTTCCTTAAATGAAGATATCGTGTTTACCCATAATGGAAACCATAAAGGTATGCCAAAAATGAAAAATACAGAAGCTTAAAGAAAACATAAACATATTATATATCATATATAAAAATAGTGACATCATAATGTCCACCCTTGAAGGTGTTAAATGAGTATTGAACAATCATCGTTTCGGGAGGCAGAATTTCGCCATCCACGGAAACCGTATGTTCTTTAACCATTTGATGTATTTGTGTGAGAGTGTAGCTCAAATAAATATTATAACAACATCCTAGTATATTGAAGATACTGGTGTTGTTACAAAAGAAGTAAATAAAAAGAGTTTAGAGGGTTGGAGAAGCAAAATAAAACAAATGAACAAGAGAGAATGAATTACCTTTAAAAGTGTAACTCCCTTTTGATTTGAGCCTAAAGGCTTCTTTTGAAAGGGTTCTTCCCAAAGGGAATCCTCTAGGATGAGGACAGGGATGTGGATAGAGTAATTGGGCAGGGGTTGGCCGAGCAAAAGGCTTGAGGAGTGTGTGAAATGAGGTAGAGGTGGGGGCCTTTTATAAGAGGAGAGGAGGGGCACTTTTGGAAAGTAAAGAAATATTACTTTATTTGAAAATGTGTTTCGGTTTTAAAAGATCCCACATTGATATCATTAGTGTATAAGGTGATAAGGGTTCTAAATCCACTCATCCAATTGGTTTTGGACATGTGTAGGTTTTAGATTTTTCATTATCTTTCCATTTTATTTAAATCGTCAAATAATGATGTCATCGCTGCATCATTATTATGTCATATATAATTTAATTTATTTAATGTCTAAAAATTATAAAAAAAATACTATGATGTAGGAAATCTTTTTAGATTTCTAATGACTATTTATAATCAAAATTTGGACTTGTATAACCCCACTCAAAAATTATTTTAGTAAAACAATTTATGTTAGTGTTATTTTCACTTTAACATTAAATAAAAATATATTAATGTCATTTTCCAACTAAAGTGGCTCCATGGGGTCCCCAAGTTGGCCCATGGCTTGTCTTGTTCGGCCATGACTCACCCAATAGGTTTAGGACAAGTGTCATGGTGTTTTGACATTCTTATAATACCATTTTTACCTTAAACTACACTAATTACCTCTAATCGCGATTAATGAAAAAAAATTACTATTCACCAAAAAATTATTTTAATCTCATTGAACCACATTTTACTTATTAATGACAACCATGTATGTCGGATTTTCAAAATTAAATACACATTAGCGGTAAACTTTCATTTAACTGAAAAATCAGTTTGCTTGATTACCACTTAGTGGTTTCACTATTCATCAAAAATTGAAGTTTTTCAGAAAATTACCAAAAATTCACCCTAAGCTATATTTGATATTCCGAATTCAAAAATGAAGTCCATTTTACAAAATTAAAAACATATAAGTCAAATTAATTAATTTAATAATTAATTCCCGCTGTCATGACAAATAGCGTGTTTTTGTGAAACAATAAGTATCAAAAGATTGACACCAGTTTAAGTCCAATTTCAAAGTGAAATTGATTCCAATGACCACCATTGGATTAAATGGTAAAAATATTTTCTAATTTCACTTTAAAAACAATTAAAATAATAATATAATCATATAAATAATTTAGATTAAAAAGAGGTTTTGAATTGAAATACAACATTTTACACTATTCATAAAAAAATGAACTTTATCAGAAAGGTACCAAAAATTTACACAAAATAAATTTTGATGTCCCGATTCTAAAGAAGAGTTATATTTGGTCCAAAATAAAGTATAAGAGTGATCAAAACTATATTTAATGACAGTTCTCCATCAAAAGGTGATAAGTGAACCTTTAGTGAAAATTAAGGTATAAATACCTAAAATTGAACTCTTTTCGTATTTTAAGCCTTTATCTTTTATTGGGTAAATGTAAAAACATTTAAAAACATATCTAATCATATTTTAGTTATTTCTATCCATTCCCGCCAGTACAACGGCTACTTGTTAACTAACATTTAAAATAATATTATTTTATTACTAGTGTGCTACGTAAGTTTCAAAGAAACTCATCGTTGCGTATCGGGTACGCTATCGAACATAGCAACCCCTTTAAAATAAAATTAATATTTAATTTGTAAATATTAATAAATATGAAAATTATTTATTCTTTATTTACCTGGGATGTTACATTATATATCTTGATACTTGGTATGCAAGGAAATTAAGGAAGAATTACTAAATTCTAATGGGATAATGGAACCATTACCCATACTTATATGGTAATGGGATAATATCACCATGGTTTTCATTATAGGTATTCCTAATACCTCTAAAGTCCATAATTCTATTTCAGTTTTAGTTGATCACCTTATAAAATGAACACATTTCATTACTATTTGATAAGATTTATTTCTCGATCAACTTTCCAAGAAAAAAATAAAGTAAGTGGTAAGGATACATGGAGTACCGCCATTAATTGTATCTAATTGATATATGATATTTATCTAAATTTTATGAATAAGTATTCAACAAGAATTAGATATAGAGATTATTGTTACTAAAACTAATCATCCTCAAAATAATGGTCAATCTAATATGACCATTCTAACTCTAAAATATATGTTAATATCCTAGCCAATGGATTTTAAAGGAGGTTAGGATCAACATCTTCCTCAGATAGAGTTATTATCTAATAAAAATTTTCATTATAGTATTAAAATTGCACCATATAAGGTTCTATATGATAAGAGGTGTATAAATACAACATGTTGGGATAAATTCAGATTTATAATGATTTTAGGACTATATCTTGATCAAGAAATGTTAGAGAAGATTCAAACCATTCATAAATACATTAAAGATACATAAAAAAGAGTTATGTTAACAACATCAGTGATATTTGGTGTTTGAATTTGAAGATAAATTATTACTTAAAATATAACCATATCATAGGGTTATTATATGTTGGAATAATTTAAAGTTAATACAAATTTAAATTTCCCCCTTTTAAATTCTTGATCATGAAAGGATAGTATCTTATCACCTTTCACTTCCACCAAACCTCTAATAAGGACCAATTTGGGATACAATCAACACTGAGGGGGTGGGGGTGAATTAGTGTTGGTACCATTTTGTTAATTTTAAAACTTTTTATCCCTTTAACTCTCTAATAACTTAAAATATTGATTATACTATTATCTTACCTTGATTTTATTGACCAGGACACATAAAAAGTGAATGGAATATTTTCAAATTTCACCTTTCAATAATAAAGGCCAATCCTGGGTCAAATCAAGAAACAATCCATGACCACATAAACCACTAGAAATAGTTAGTTATTTACAAATAGGTAGGGTATATTATTAAAATTTTTGTTTAACTAATCTATTTTATAGTGATTCAGTTGTTCTTTGTACACATGTGCCTCCTTACCTTATGATGATTATTAGTGTATTGATTGGGTCTTCTCCTTCATCTCTTACTTGCACAAAATGAAAAAATAAACACGTTTTATTTTTAATGAACAATTTTAAACACACTTCTTATATCAAAAAGTTCGAGTGTTGATCCTTACATCTGTTATTTTTATGAAAACTAAACTGTATAACCACCTTCTTCATGTAAACTTCAAGGATAACTCATCAAATTCAACCAATTATTATTATTATTCTTCCTATAAAAAATAACTACATAAAACTCATATATTATAATATACTTTTATCATTATTCTTCCTATAAAAATATATATGCATGAAAAACTCTTATTATCCTCTCTTATTCTTCTTCTTCTATATTTGAAAATAGATACCCACACTCTCTTCTCTTTTTATTCCTTCTTTCCCCTCTTCTTATCTTTTTATTATTTAGTGAATATGATATGAAATAGTTCTATTCTTCTTGGATTCAACTCACAACATGTGTATGAGGATATTTATCACAGATTTAGTTCTCATTCTTCTTGACATGAGAATATTCTCCTTTAAATCACAATGTTGAACTTCTCTCTCTTATTCTATATATCTTCTTTATTGATCTACAGTGTATATATATAATAATAAAACATGTATCATTGGTTACCTTCCTCTTTTTATATTTAGTTTATATTAAAAATACTATGTGAATTCACAATTTAAATTAATAATGTTTATGATAATTCAAATCCTCCTATATTTTCAGAAACGACTTTCAGTCTTTTTGTATTTTTCCAATCTTCAATATTATTTACACATTCTCTAAAGACTTATCTAAAGATCCAATTATTCTTTTTTATTTTCATTCCATGATATATAGAAATATATTTCATTAATAACTCTATAAAATCCATATATTTAAACTATATCCATGTCTGTATATTAAATATGCATTTCTTATGATCGTGTCTCACTTGCTTCACAGAAAACAGTTCACAATTCTTCTTTACCTTTTTCTTCTCCACAACACTAATCATCACCGAACCATTAATGGCCTTATTTACATGATAATTTTTCTATATTTAAACTATATATGAATATAAAATCAAACTTGATCATTAAATATCTTTCATTCTCAACTTCACATCTCTATAAATTCCTCCTCAAATTCATATACAAGATTTTTATGCACAACACATGAAATTATTCTTTACTTCAACATGAATAATGATTAAGATTACCATGATATGTATTTTAATTTAATACCTATTTACCTTGAATATTCCAAATTATTATCACCCTGAAATAAATATTCATTTTGAACCTTTCATCTATCCTCTCTTCATACTATATAAAACATATCTTCGCATACATGATGTAATTCATGTACATGTCCAATTCGCATACATCGTGCTTTGTATGAACATTCCTTGATGTGTCCAAGTATCATCCATATCTAATACATATACATTAACTATTATCCTATGTAACCCATCATGTATCCAAATTCTTTAATGTAGACCATTTTCTTACATGGTCTAACATAAATCCAAATACACGTACATGTTGAGTTCTCCTATGTGACAAGTCACACATCCAAATATGCATATGTGGAGATATTATTCCATGGATATTAGGACACTTTGTGGTGAATAAGAATATATATATTTTCCTACATAGGAAAACCTATATATGGATATATATATTCTGTTACATGGTTTTGTACTCCTTCAACTAGATTTCAAACTTCATCTTCTCCCATTTTTGACCTTCTTCCTTTTTTCAAACTTCATCTAAAAACTTATTGCAACTATCATGATAACCAATACCATGATATTTTTACCTTATAAGAAAAATTCACTTTGCATCATCAGATTCTCCACCAATTTTCATGAATGAAAGTAACATTGCATCATGTATAGTGAACACATGTAAGATCTGTACTCACAGAAGGTCCATATTCATAGAAGGTCTATAAAAACATTATATGAACATACACAAAGAAAGTTCATACTCATGGAAGGTCCATGAAGATAGTTTATGATCATTCACATTTATAGTCTATGTAGGTTTCTCATGAAATATTCATGTTCATGATGCGCACATATGAAGTTATGCTGCATGTTAGGTACATAATTTTTTCATGTGATAGCTTCAAATTTGTTCATGTTAAATATTCATGTCACATATTCTTATTTCATGGATTCTTATAAGTATTCATGTTATTGATCAAAATTACTCATGGAATCTAATTGCATGAAATATTATTCCACATAATCTCACTTCACATATTCTTATTCCATGCAAGCTCATTTCATGGATGCTTATCCCATGAAATCTCAGTGATATTTGTGTAAAAGGGCTCAGAAACTATTCCAAAACAACTCCACTCATATAGATGATAGTGCTATAATATACACCAAAATTTTTCATAAATTCATTGAAGAAAATTATATTATTCCTCAAAAATGAATCTATATATTTTTTTCACGTGGTTGATGAATTTTGGTAGCTATACATATATGTGTGGTCGATATTCACCCCATCACTCCTCAACCTACTATGAAATTAGTCATACAATCAACTATCCTATCACTCATCTCTAAAAGCTTCTCTATCTTTTGTGTTTCTCACAATAAATTCCTTTTAATTTCTATTCCCGTAAAACATCATCCAACACATATGGTCAGGACTTTGACCACTTCAACAAAATTAGATTCCTTATTATCCATAATAAATACTTCATCATCACAATCTTCATTAAATATCAAAGATACTTCTTCTTCATCAATATATTTAAATTTATTAATAATCATTCATTGAAAACAAATAAAACTCACACAAAGTGGTCTTAATATCCCCCCTTTGTATTTATCATAAATACCTTCTTAATGATGTGTCAATAGGTGCTTTCTTCATTCCCACTCTCCCCATTTATCATCAATATTTAATTTGCCTTTACCCCCTTATTGATAATAAATACAAAGTACTTTGTAAAAGGGTATCGATTTATTCTTATGAAATGCACCTTCAATCATATCACTCTAAGTCCATGTGTTCCATGCTCAGTGTAGAAAACAAGAAGCTTTGATTTAGATAATTAGGATATACATTTTTAATTTAAATTGATACCAAATAAAATGAGAACTCTTTTTCATTCTTAAAATTCTTCTAAATATTTTCTAGGTTGAAATAATCACTTGATACTAATTTTGATACAAATATATTATAGAATAAATAAACCTAAATTTCTTCTTCACTCAATTAAACAAATGGGTGAAAAAATTTCAAGTATGAAGCATAATTGAAGTTCTAGGAAATAGCTCTGAATTTTATTCAAAAACATATTTAAATTAAATTAATTTTTAATAAATTTCTCTCTATTTGTGTAATGATTTTTTATTTTAGTTACTAAGGATGAGAGATAAGAAAATTATACCATTTCAACGACACATATTTAAGCACATTATAGAATAATTAGATTTGTATGAAATGATAATTTTGGAATATTATTTTTCCTTTCCATTTATCACCCAATAAAGGAGACACACATCATGATATTTATAATAGTTTATCTCTTATAAAGATTAATCACATTATATTTCATGTTCAGACTATAATAAAACGGATCTTCTACTTGTGTTTTTCCATATTTGAAAACTTCCACATCTTCACCCAAGGATGATATCCACGTTATTACAAAATGTGTAATAAAACTATGATGATAATTTATTCTCTTTTATATCTTGATTTGATATCATCCACCTCCTTTAATTTCATCAAATATGTCCCTTTAATCCTATTTTATGAATACCAATTGAGAATCCAATATTAAATGATGGATTCTTCATATATATTGTCCAAAATTGACACCCATCACTCCTAATCAGGGTATCTCCCTAAGAACAATATTTACCTTCAATTATCAACATTTAAATAAAAAATAAAGCATACAAAGTTTAAATGAATAAGGTAGATCTTCCTTGATTCTAAATGTAAACAACCAGTTTGAGAGGATTCTCTAAACCAAGTTTCTCCACTCTTTATACCACTACTTATGGTATTTAAAATAGATTTTGTTTTAGTGAGAATGAATCTTATAATATCCTATTCTACTTTTTTGGATAAATTTTCTTCCCATCATACTTCTTATAGTATTAACATGACATCTTGTGAGTGTCTTTCATCTTACCAGACCTTTTAGATGATACACTTCTCCTGATATTATTGGGTTTATTTACCAAGGAAGAATCATTTTATTTCTTATCAATCTTTTTTAGTATTATTTTACCATTTTTATATTCATATAAGAATGAGTATGCGTCCCTTTCATGATAAAAAAAATATTGCAAACATAATAGATTCCATAAATATTTCCAAATCTTTTTGATATAGACATATTCCTTTTAATTTTTGAATGATTCTTCCTCTATTAATTTATCCATTATTAAATGGTATTTCTTTAAACTTAAGAATTTAAAGAATTATACCAAAAATAAAATACCTAGTGACCAAATATATTACAACAATATCAAATACCTAATTTTTTTATCTTATTTTATTCATTGTATGCTATCTATAATTTTTAGCATAATGAGAATTCTATTTGTCGGTATTCTTCACTACTTATTATGATCTTACTAGGGAACTAGATTCTTAAAAAAATCTCATATCCACCATATATATGATTTTAGGCTTCTCATTATTTATACCCATCCATACATGTATAAATCTTGTTTTTAAACCTAGATTCTTCACAAAAACATATTTACATAAATCAGTACAAGTAGGAAAAGATGGAACCTATTTATTTTTGGATGATTGATAATGATCAACAAGTGATTTAATGTCCCTATTACCATATGATGTAGGTCCTTTGTTAGTATAATATTCTATAAAACATAGAAGTAGCTATTTTTTACTTATTTTATGAAGAATCAATATTTTTACATTAAAAATAAACCAATTTAATTTACAATTTGAGACACATCATATTGAGGATGTTCTTACGATATTTAATCATAATAATCTTATCTTTACAATTATTTTTAATTCTATCAACTTCTTCATCATATATCTTATTTATTTATTGAAGAAAAGTGTCGAGTTCCTTGATCCTATTTGAATTAACTTCCAATTATGCATTCTTAACATCAATTAAATTATTCTAAGATATTTATAGCGTATAGATATTATCTTCATTATCTTTATTAAAGTATTCAAATTATTTAGTGGATCCATCTTTCTCTTGAGTTGTTTTAATCCACTCTTTTTCCAATCTAGAGCATCTTTCTCCAACTTCCACTTTCTCATTTTATTTAATCTTAATTTGTTTAGAGATATTTATAAATTATATAACTTTTCTTTGAATATATTTTTATCCATATTATTTCCATCACCTTCAAGTTGGGTGATTTATTATTTCATACTTTCAAACACCCCACACACAAAAGAAGTTTTTTTTGGAATGTAATGACGAATTTTTATTAATTCATCAACTGATATATCTTGAAAACTTATATATATATGAGCATAAGAATTAATGATTGGTTCTTATTATGGATAAATTTGACAAGAATCAATACATAACTCTTTATTAACTAGATGTCTTGATTCATCTGAGGTAGAGGGGATTCCCTTTTCCTTATTGGTAATTTGAATCAACTGCTCTTCTCTATTGAAGAAAAATGTATCTTTTTCAATTCTATGGATTAGATGAACTTATTATTTAGGAAAGATAGAAAACATTATTATATTTTTCTTCTGTTTATTTTTCCTATTCATCAAGGTTTTGGTAGAGATTGAATTATGATATGAAATAAATGAATCTTCACCAAAAATACACTTCAATATTAATAAAATAAAGGAAATCAAATATCAAAAGTGAATAACTTAAAAATAGAGAATACAATAGTGTTGAAAATACTTTTATACCAATTTTAAGGAACACCTTGGGATAAACTCAACATCGATGGGGGGGGGGGGTGAATCAATGTTGATTCCATTTTTGTTCAATTAATTTTTTTTTATCCCTTTATCACTTTGACTAGTTAAGATCTAAATTCTATTATTCCCCTAACTCCCTTTCATTAATTATCCCACACACAAAGTGGAATTGATATTTACATGGTTTATATTTAAATGAGAAAGTAAAATCCTTAGTTTAATCAATAAAAAATCCATAACCACATGATCCACTAGAAATAACCAGTGAGTTACAAACATGAAGGGTATTGTGATGATCTGCATCATCACAAGTTGTGGAAATTAGGGGAAATTTTATATTTTGGTTATTAGAGGTGTTTCAAGGGTAAAATAGTAAATTATATTATAATATTATCTTAGATAATTTTTCTGACCACTATATTGGTCCTGGAAGAGGGTGTTTACTCTAAGAAATGAGTTAAGTGGAAATCCAAGCCATTTGAATTTTCATGGAATATTTAATGTTTAATTAATTAAATACTAAATTAATTAAGGCATATTAATTAAATGATATATTTTAAATAGAGTTTTATATTGATATTTCATCTATTCAGTTGAGTTCAGAATGGGGGGTTTTTTTGTGGTGAGGCATAACTTTCCATCAAGCATTTGGGTCAGGCTCATGCCCCTTTTATTTTCCTTTTTTCTTCTTTTTTACTTATTTAATTTTCCCCTATACTTTCCTATTTTTACTCACAAACATTACCCATGGTATTCTATCCATTTTGGATCTTTGGTTAAGAGATGGAGAGGGAGAGAAGATGGATGTGGAGGAGGAGGCACTATCCAGGGAGCTTATCCAAAGGTAGATCAAGGCTCTGTGGGTGTACGACATAGATCCAGTGTGATTCTTTAGAGGTTTATACTAGGAGGTAGGTTTGTTTTATATTTTTTTGCTATAAATACCCATATAATAGTTTTTTTATGTTTTTAAATCCTTTTTTGTGTTGTTTGGGATCCCACAAATGTTGTTCTAGACTTAATAAGTAATAATAGAACATTTTAGGCCATTTTGGTGGTTTTTTCATTTGGGAATACACATGTACACGACATGTGGTTCAAAGAGCACATACTTTGTGTTATTAATATTTAGAGAAGATGATTTTTTGGGACTACACATAGTTTAATTTGGAGTACACATAGTGTAGTGTTCTTCTGAGGGTGTAGATGAGTTCTCAACCAAACACCCCATGCAGGGGTACTTGGCCGTGTAGGGTACATGTCCAGACCCTATGTGGTATGAACTCCATGAAGGAGTACACAAAAAATGGAACACATAAACATTAAAAGTGTGGTAAATTTCTAGGTACCCCATGTGGGAGTACACGCTGTGTACCGAGACACACACTATGTACTTAGGAGGGGTACATGATGAGTGGGGCCGAGGTACATAAGAAAGAAACCCATTTAGGGTAAAAACTATGTACTAAGAGGAAGACATCATGTAATTTAGAAATGTATATGCTGAGTATCCTGAGTCACATGGTCCGGTAGGACCTTTGGGGGTACATTCCGTGTACCCCAAGTACACACCATGTACCTCAAGTATGCAACATGTACTTTTCAGGCCTTAGCCCATTTTCCTGTTTTTTTACCTTGGTGTCAAAATTAGACTTATAAGTATTACATTTTGAGTATTTTTACACATATATCAAAATGGTTTAATCTCTTCATAATTTAGAGTCCACTTGGATGTTGTTTTGGACTAGGAGATAGTTTACAGGAGGATTTATTTAAGGTTTGGTTTCAAAATCATTTTGATGGTTGGGTTGTGAGATATAAAGATTGGGTGAGGATTGTGAGCTCAATGATCATCTTGGATTGAGTGTTCCATAGAGATATATTTTAGGTTCATTGGAAGGATTCCAAAATATAAGATCATGTAGTATCTCTGATGAGATATTGGTTTGTCCATGTGTGTCAAGACTGGTTTCTATAGGTCAAAGAATTTGAGGTTTAGATCTTGTGTTTTAGGATCAGAGCTATTGGAGCCTTTATATTGGGTTGAAATCATGGGGTGGTGGTTACAAATAGGTTACTTTGATCTATTGAGATGAGTTAGAGGGAATCTTGAGGATTTTCTAGTGGGATGGTTGCTGATCAAGTGATTAATGGTTTCCATAATCGACTATTGAGAAAGGATATGTGGCATAGTTTGTCTTATGTTGAGTAAGCCTTATATGGTATTAATATTAAGGTGGTAATGAGGACCATTGATGCTACCCTTAGGGGTGTGCTTTTCTTTTGGGCACATTTTTGATCAAGGATCAGTTGAAAGCCATTGAGGATCGTTTGAGATGTTTCCTCATTGGGTGTGTCCTATGATTTTGGATGTCCTAGGAACCCTTTGTAGGGTGTCTTACTCTTGTTGTGTCATTTAGGCCATTTGATTATCATTGGATGAAAATTTCTTGAGATATTGGGTGCAGTAGGGGAGTCCTTAATAGGATGTCGCTTTATGCTATGACCCCGAGGACTATGGGATTCCCACGATTTGGTTTGTACCTAAGGTGGGTCATGGAGGTCTCATGGAAGATATTTATTGGATGCTAAGATCTAGGGGTATAAGAGAGGCCCTATGCTTTAATGGACGAGTGTTGAGCGATGCTGCTAGTTAAAATTTTTATATGGTGGGTTTGAGGTTGGATCGTCCCATGTTCGGTTGGACATTGCCCGTATCATTTAAGGCAGTTTCTAATCAGGGATATTGTTTGAGGTAGAGAACACTGGGATATCTTGGATTGGTCATTGGTCTAGAGTGTGATTTAATTCCATCCTCCATTGGATTATTTTGTTTAGAAAAGATTATGAATCTAATGGATGATTACAACCCCCTTTAGTTGAGTGTGTTCCCTAGATAGAGTGGATTTAGACTTGTGAGGTGTTGAGGCACTCATAGAGTGGGTTTTGTCCATCGTGGATGCTGTAGTGATTTTGGACCCATGGGTTCAATGTGTTTTTAGGTTTATGTATGGATCCCACCTATTTTTAGGTCCATATATAGTTTCTAATCCATTCTGAAGGACCTTTGAGACTAAAAAGTTCTCTAGTTGTGTTGACCTATATGTTTCTATCGTTAGTTAAGATCATGAATTTGGAGTTCTAGAGCTTGGTATACACACTTTTTGTGTGGATTCATAGGGTTATTCTTTTGGGTCCAACATTCATTTACGTTTTTAGATGTTTTGGAGCTTTGTAGATCTGGAAAACACCCCAGTTATCATGTGGATGGGTAATCCATGTCCTATAAATCATCTAGAATAAGCTAGAGTAGGGGTAGATTTACCTTGAGTGTCATAATAGAACCCATTTTTGGATTCTTTATTTATTTTATTTATCCCCTTCCCTTTTATTTAGTGGTTTATCTCTATTCCAGCTATTATTAGTATTCATCCAGGCTAGGCATATCACTTGTGCATGCACTTATTATAGAAACTGATTATTGGTCCTCCATTGGGGGTGACCTACTAAGATTTATTTATCACCCCCTGTACATGAACTTTGATTTGTGAGAAGACCTGATGTTTGATTTTAGATCATATTACAAGTTTCATAATGGATGGGTCTAATGGATATCATTTCTTAACTGAGTGGAGATGCTTGTGTGGAGTCTTAGGACCAGTCTAGTATAGCTCCAACACTGTGGAGACAAGGTATATGGTTAGACTTGGTGTTGGTAGTGGGGCCTGTTGTATTTATTTTTAGTTTTCTTATTTTTTATATATGGATTGACATGATTTTAGTCTATATTATTGTATAATGCATTTCATTTATTTTAGAATGATTATATTTGAGTTTATTTATTATGCATACTATGATGTTTATCCCTATGAATAATTTTGGTTATTTTTCACTATTATTTCACTCTGAATAGAGGGTATATTCTAACTACCATATCTATTAGACCCTCTAATCTATTCAGAAACCTCTAGTGTATGGGGAGGCACACTTGATGCCTTATAGTGGGTTGGATCGAGTGATGTGTCAGGTTGACCTGGGCTAGTTCGTTACAAACTAGTGAGATTTTCACCGATGATGAAGATGCATTCCCTGCATCGAGGGATATATGGAGTCCCTTTTGGGTTGGTAATGGGATCTTATTTCCATGTTTGTGGACCAATGAGAGAAAGGATGATAGAGAGATCCTTGGATCAGGCTTGATTTTCCTTGAGGTGGTGGTTCCCCTAAAGTCCCAAGTTTGTGTTCCTTGAGAGTGATATTTTCTTTCCATATTTGGTATGCTTGGTCTTGTATTGGGGCCCATTTTCCTAATATCATTGATGGATTATGTGGGCATGGTTTTTATAACATGGTGAGGCCATTAGGGCATTCTTTCACCAGGATATGGTTATGAATGAGGATGCATGGAGATTGATAAGTGGAGTGATGGGAGTGATCCCTGTCTTGTGGATGGCATGAAAGGGAAGGTTTGGTTGGGTCCATGGACATGATCATTTTAGTTATACCTTTGGTAGTGTAGTGGAAGCATGGTTGTATTATTTTGGTTTTGGATCGATGATCAAGTGAAGATTGGTCGATCATGGCATGAGTGAGATTCCTAGATATTGAAGAGGAGAGCTGAGGGTGATTTTGTTTGTTGGAACTAACTTGTTTGAGGAGCATGTTCCGTGGTTTTAGGCATGTTAGCCTAAATTTGTTAAGACTTGACTTGTTTGAGTATGAGTCCAATTGTGTGCTTAAGGTGAGAGGTAAAAAATTCCTTGTGGTGGGGAGAGTACCATAGGTTATTGGAGGTCATTATCCCTATTTTAAGTGGTTTGTTGAGAACCAAGGATTCATTTCCTAGTGGACTAAGAATAATCCATTTTGTTTTCATTATAGTGATCATGTGTGAGTATTTTTTTCAAATATATACATTGTGTTTAGTGACGGACATAACATGATCCATGTGTTTTCCCCATTAGGTAACAAGGTGATGATAGAGATGCTTCTGTGGTGGCGATCATTAGATCAATTGTGGTTGAACGTCTCTCATGTTGGTAGAGAGTTAGGGAAGATGTAATATTGGTAATTAGATGGTTAAGATATCATTGGGTTTTCCAGTTCTTTGTGATGATCATGGACACTGGTTTTCTAACAAGGTTTTTTAGGGGGTGAGAAGCATTTGTGTCGGGGAGTTTGTGATGATCCACATCATCATGAGTTGTGAAAATCAGAAGAAATTTGAACAATTTGTTCCTAGTGGTGTTTTAGTGAAAAAGGGTAAATTATCCTATCATATGTTCTTAGATAATTTTTTTAACTACTCTGTTGATCCCAGAATAGGAAGTTTTTCCTAAGTACTGAAGTTTTGTGGAAATCCAATCCATTTAAATTTTCACAGAATATTTAATATTTAATTAATTAAATATTAAATTTATTCAGACATGTTTTTTCAGTTATATATTTAAAATAGAGCATCGAATTGAGATTCTATCTCCATGTTTGAGTTTGGAATGAGGGGATTTTCCTAGGTGAGGAATAACCTTGCATCGGGTGCCGGGCATGATCCTCTTTTCTTTTATTTTTCTTTTCCATTTTCTTTTTTTACCTTTTCCTTTTCATTTCCCCTATTTTACCCTTTTTCTTCCCATGAACTCCTTATGACCCCCCCTTTGGGGTCTTCAACTGAGAGAGGGAGAGGGAGAGAAGAGGGAGGGGGAGGAGGTGGCACCACCTAGGGAGCTTGCCCGAAGGTAGATTGAGGCTCTATGGGTGTGTGGCATAGATTCAGTGAAAAGCTTTAGCGGTTTCCACCCAGAGGTAGTACCATTTATTTTTTTCACCATAAATACCCGTAGCATAGTTGTTTTTAAAATTTTAAATCATTTTTGGGCTTTTGGGGAACCCCTGAGGGTTGATATAAGATTAATCGTGGAGAATATTTAGTTTTAGTGTGTTTTGGGGGTTTTGTGTTTGGGAATACCCACATACAAAATGTGTGTTTTAGAAAAAAAATTACATGTGTTATTATAGTTCAGGGAAGATGAGTTTTTTTTAACTACACAACATGTAATTAGAAGTAAATTTTTTCTTGTTTTCTTTTAGGGGTGTGGCAGAGTTCTCGGTCATACACTCTGTGTGGGGGTTCGTAACCATGTATAGTACACGGATAGACCACATGTGGGATGCATTTCATATATTCATTCGTGGATATATGAAACACATGGACATTCCATGTGTCGTACATGTCTAGGTACCCCATGTGGGAGTAAAGATTGTGTACTAGGGCAACACACCGTGTACTTGAGAGAGGTACATACTGAGTGGGGATGAAGTACATGGGTAGGTACCCCATTTAGGGTTCATTCCATGTACTGAGAGGAACACACTATGTAATTTTGAAAATTACATGCTAAGTGGATTGGGGCACACAAACAGGGAGGAACTTTGGGGGTACACACAATGTTCCCCAAGTACATGCCGTGTACTTTTCTTACATTGGCCTGTTTTTCCAATTTTTCACCCTGATGTCAGAATTGGATTTGTAAGTAGTTCATTTTGAGTGTTTTTTTATGTAGATCATGATATTGGAATAATTTTTGAATTTATAGGCCGCATGGATGGTGTTTTATAATATTATATAATTTTCAAGAGGATTTCCTTGAGGTTTGGTTTTAGAATCCTTATGGGGGTTGGGTTGTGAGCTGTGAGGCTTGGGTGAGGATTTTGAGTTCAGTGATTGGAATAGATTGAGTGTTAAATGGTTATATGTCTGAGGTTCTTTGGATGGATTTTAGAATATGATATCTTGTAGTATCTTTGATGTGATCTTGGTTTTTCCATGTATGTTAGGACTAGTTGCTCAGGGTTAGAGCAGTTGAGGTTTAACACCAGTGTTTGAGGATCATAGATATTGGATCCTATATGATGGATTGAACCCAATGGATAGTGGTTATAGATAGGAGTTTTTGAGATATTGAGATGATTCAGAGGGACTATTGAGGATTCCCTAGTGGTCTGTTTGCTGATCGAGTGATTTGTGGTTGCAATAGTCGATGGTTGAGAATTCTTGTGTGGCATGGTTTGGAATGTGCTGAGAAACCCTTATAGGGTATCTATTTTTAAGTGTTTATAAGAACCATTGAGGCTACCATTGTAGAAATTCTTTGATTTTGGATACCCATTTGCGAATATAGTTTACTAAGGATCAGTTTGAGGCCACTAAGGGACACTTTTTATGTTTTTTATTGGGAGTGTCCTATACTTTCGGATGAGCTAGAGGAACCCATCATAGTGTTTTCTGCTCTTGTTTTATCCTTTGGGTAGTTTTATGATCTTTGGATAGGAGTGGAATGAGATATTGGATGCAGTAAGAGATTCCCTTATAGGAATTGACTTTATGATGTGACCCTGGGGACTGTGGGATCCCCGAGTTTTAGTGTATCCCTAAGGTGGGTCATGGAGAGCCCATGGTGGATGTTTGTTGGATGTTGAGATATATGGAACTAAGATAGGTCCCATAATTTTTTGTTCTAGAGGTGTTTCTAGTTTAGCTATTTATATGACGAGTTTGAGGTTTGATCGTCCCATGTTCAGTTGGCTATTGGCTGTGTTGTTTGAGTTAGTTTCTATTTAGGACTATGGTTTGAGGAGGAGACCCTTAGGATATCTTAGATCTTGCATTGGTCTAGAGTGTTGATCAAGTTCTCTCATCTATTATATAGCTATGGTTAAATGGTCTTGGGGTGCTAATAGATGATATGGATGAGTGAATTCCCCCTTTAGTTGAGTGTTCAACCTAGCTATAGTGGATTTGGGCTCATGAGGTGAAAAGGAACTCACATAGTGGGTTTTATAAGTGTGGATATTGTGGTTCTCCCAACCCTATAGATATCACACACTCCCAATTTTATATATATATCCCACTTATTTTTGTTTCCATAGAAGTTTCCTAATTATTTCCATAGGACCATCATGATTGATAGGTTCTTTAGTTGTGTCAACCTAGATGTTTCTATTGTCTATTCAAATTGTGTTATTAGAGTCCTAGAGATTGGTAAATGAGATTTTTGTGTGGATTCCTAGGGTTATGGCCTAAGATATGACATTAATTCCATTTTATTTAGATGTTTTGGATCTCCCATGTAGAATAGGTGGATGTTTCATTTTTCATGTGGATAAGTGATCCACATGATGTAAATCCTCTATCATGGTCTAGAGTAGAGGTAGATTTACCTTGATTGTTTGACTAGAACCTACAATCATATGATTTATCTGTTTTTTATCCCCTTTACTTTTATGTAGTGTTTTATCTTCATGCCAACTATTATTAGTCTTCATCTAGGATGGTCATATCATGTGTGCATGAAATATTTATAACAGTATCTTATAGGTCCACCATTAGGGGTGGACTACTAAGATTTTTTTCTAACCCCCTGTACGTGCACCTCTATATACGTGCAAACCTAATGTTTTATTTTATATTGGAGAATAGGTTTCACAATGGATGTGGCCAAGGCCTAGAATTTCTTGATCAAGTGGAGATGCTGGTGTGGATTCTCAAGATTGGGATGGTCCTTCTCAAGCATCATGAAGACTGGGTATATGGTTGGGGTTGGTGTTAGTAGTGTATCCTATTATATTTGTTTTCAGTTTATTTATTTATTATATGTGTTCGGCCTAATGGGTAACCAAATTTTGTATGTGTTTAATTATTTGAGTCTATATGATTATATAATGCATTTCATTTATTATATAATTATTCTATTTTAGTTTATTTATTATTCATACTCTGATTCTTATCCATGTGTATGAGTTTGGTTATTTTTATTATATTATTACACTCTGATTGGAGGGTATAGTCTCCCCAATATATATATTAGACCCTCACTGCTATTAAAAAGACTTAAAAATATGGGGATGCATGCTTGAAGCCTTATAGTATGACATATCAGGTGATTTGTTAGGTCGAAATGGGTTGATACATTATAAAATAGTGAGATGTTTTTCGGTGATATAGGTGCATTACCTTTGTCGAGAGATGCATGGAGACCCTTGTGGGTTGGTAATGGGATCCAAGTTCCCTATTTATGGATATATGAGGGAAAGTGATCCTAATATATCCTTGTATTGGGCTCAATTTTGCCTGAGGTGGTGGTTTCCCTGATATCCTAGGTTTGTGTTCCTTGGGAGGGAGCTGTTCTTACCATGTGTGATCTGACGGGTCCTATAATGGGGCCCATGTTCCTGTTACCATTGATGGATTGGGTTGGTGTATATGTTCTTCCTTGGTGGGTCAATTAAGGTATACTTTCACCGGTGTGTGTTTAAGTGTGATGATTCCTTGTGTTTTAGAAGTGTAACACTGGGAGTTCTCCATGTCTTGTAGCTATATTGAGAGGGTAGTTTTCATTAGACCCCTAGAATTTCTGATTTTGGTTGGGCATTGGGTAGGATAGTGGAAGTGTGGTTGGATGCTTGTGGGTTTGGATCATTTCTTGTGTGGAGTATGGTCATGTGGTTGATCTTTTCATGATGGAGATGCCTTGATGTTGAAGTAGAGTGCCAATGGTGCCCTCGTTTGTTGGAACTAACCTGCGTGTGGAGCATGGTTAGTAGTTTTAGGCACATTAGACTAATTTTGTTAGGACTTTTCCAATGTGAGTGTGAGTCCTATTGTGTAATCAAGTATTAGGGTAAGGTAATCCTTATGGTGGGGAGAAAACTATAAGTTGTTATAGGTTATTAAACTTATTTTTTGTGGTTTGTTAAGTGCAGAGGTTGTTGTTCCTAGTGGGATAAAAATAAATAGTTTTGTTTTCATGCTAACAATCAGGTGTGACTGTTTTTTCCATGTTTATTTATTACATTTGGTTATGGAAATAGTTTAGGATGTGTGGTTTTAATTTGATAAGTAGGTTTGGAGATATGGATAATCCTACAGTGTGGAGCATCATATGTTTTAGATTAAACATCCCTGATATTAAGAGATTTTTGGGGATGCTATAAAACCAATTGTTGGACAGTCAATATAGCATCGGATGTACTAGTGCTTTGGGAGATCATGGATTATGGTTGACCAATGAGGCTTCTTGGGGGTGAGAAGCATTTGTGGTGGGGAGCTTTTTATGATTCATGTCATCATGTGTTGTGAAAATCATAGAAAATTTAAACTTTTTTCTAGAGGTGTTTCAAGGAAAAATGGTAAATTCTTCTGTAATATGATATATATATAATTTTTATGAACACTCTATTGGTCATAGAATAGGGTGTTCACCCTATGATAAGAGTTTTATATAAATTTGAGACATTCAAATTTTTAGGGAATATTTAATATTTAATATTTAATTAATTAAATATTAACTTTATTCATGCATGTTCATTTGATGATATGTTTTAAATGGAGAATAAAATTGAGATTTCATCTCTATGGTTGAGTCCATAATGGACAGGTTTTTCCTATGTAAGGCATAACCTTGCATCGGGTGCTGGGGCTGGGCTTAGAACCCTTTTATTTTCTTTTGTCTTTTCCATTTTTTCCTTTTTCCTTTTTCTTTCTTCTATTTTACCATTTTTCTTCCTATGAATGCCCCATGGGATTTAACCCCTTTTGGGTATTTTTCTAATAGAGGTATAGGGAGATTAGTGGGAGAGGGAGGAGGAGGCACTATCTGGGGAGCTCATTCCAAGGTAGATTGAGGCTCGGTGGGTGCGTGACACAAATTCAGTGCGAATCTTTAGTGGTTTGCTCCTACAGGTAGACTCATTTTATGTTTTTTCACCATAAATACCCAAATATTAGTTGGTTTTAATTTTTTTAAATTTTTTTTTGGGTTTCTGGGGACCCCCTGAGGGTTGATATCATCTTAATCGGGCAGAATTGGGCATATCATGCTGTTTTGGGGGTTTTACATTTAGGAATACCCTTGTACATGTCATGTGGAATAGAGAAAATACACTTTGTGTTATTCATATTTAGGGAAGATGAGTTTTTTAGACTATACTCCATGTAATTGGGAATACACATTGTGTAGTGTGCTTCTAGGGGTGTGGCCGAGTTCTCAGCTAGACACCCCATGCGGGTGTACATGATCATGTAGGGTACACAACCAGAACCCACATGAGATGAAATCCATGTAGGTGTATATGAACAGATGGAATACATGTCCATTCCATGTGTGGTACACGGATATGTACCCCATACAGAAGTATAAACCATGTACCAGGGAGATATTTCATGTACTCGAGAGGGTACACACCAAGTGGGGATGAGGTACACAGGCATGTACCCCATTTAGAGTACACACCATGTACTGAGAGGTACCCATCATGTAATTTGGAAAAGTACATGCAGAGTGTCCTAGAGAACATGTATAGGGAAGAACTTTGGGGGTATACACTATGTACCCCAAACACACACCATATACTTTTTCTTCCTTTTCCCTTTTTGCCTGTTTTTCAACTTGGTATTGTAATTGGAATTCTAAGTGGTCAATTCTAAGTGTTTTTGCACATAAAACATGATGGTGGAATCCTTTCAACATTTTGAAGATATATTCATGGTGATTAATATTAGGTGATATTTTGTAAGAGTATTTCCATGAGGTTTGGTTTGAGAATCCTCATAGGGTCTGGGTTGTGATATGTTAGGCCTAGGTTAGAATTATGAGCTCAGTGATTATCTTGTATTGAGTATTACATGTAAATAAGTTTGAGGTTATTTTTATGGATTACAGAAGATAGTATCATGTAGTATCTCTGAGGAGATCTTGGTTTGTCCCTGTATATTGGGACTTGTTGCTCTAGGTTAGAGTAGTTGAGGTTTAGATTTTGTGTACGTGGATAAAAGATACTGTAGCATTTAGGATGGGATAAATCATGGTATGGTGGTTATGAATGAGCATCATCAAGCCATTAAGATGAGTTAGAGGGAATCTTGAGGATTCCCTAGTGGTCTAGTTTCTAATCGAGTGATTAGTGGTTTCCATAGTTAGTGGTTGAGAATGCCTGTGTGGTATGGTTTGGATTATATTGAGAAACCCTTGTAGGGTCATTCTTTCAAGGTAGTCATATGGACTATAAAGGATTCCCTTATAACATTTACTTGATTTTAGATTACCCTTTGGATGCATTGTTGATTGAGGATCAGTTGGATTCCACTGAGTTCCATTTGGGAGGATTATGTAGGCATGTACCATACTTTTCGATAATCTAGAGGAACGCCTCATAGGGTGTCTTTATCTTATTGTTTCATTTGTCCTGTTTGAGGATATTTTTATTGGCATGTCCTGAGAGCTTGGGTGCATAAAGTTATTACATAGTGGTATGTCACTTTATGTTGTAACCTAGGGAATTGTGGGAGTCTAGAGTTTTAGTTTGGACCTAAGGTGGGTCATGGAGAGCCTATGGTGGCTGTTTGTTGGATGATGAGACATAGGGGACTGAGAGAGGCCACATGATTTTTTGGACAAGAGATGATCGATGCTACTAGATCATCTTTTTGGATGGTGAGTTCGAGGTTGGATCATCCCACATTCAGTTGGCCATTGGATGTGTCATTTGAGGTAGTTTTTTCTTAGGACTATGGTTTAAGGAAGAGACCCTTCAAATTTCTTTGTTCAATCATTATCCTAGAGTTTTAATTTAGTTATCTCCTTTATTGGATGTCTATGGTTATATGTTCTTAGGGAGATAATGGATAATCTAGATGAGTGAAACCTTCCTCTAGTTGAGTGTATTATCTAGCTTGAGTGGCTTTAGGATCGTGTGATTCAAAGTCACTCATGAAGTGGGTTTTTTCCACTGTGCATGCTATGGAGCTTGTAAACTCAAGGATTTCATGTTCTCCCAGGTTTACTTATGGATCCCACCTATTTTTGGGTCCATATCTAGTGATCGATTCATTCTGTAAGACCTTTGAGACTGACAGGTTCTTTAGTTATGTCGAACTAGATTTTTATATTTCTTATTCATATTGTGATATTGAAGTCCTAGAGCCAATTATAAGCACTTTTCATGTGGATTCTTAGGGTTATGTTTTGGTTTATAGAATTCATGACTTTTCATTTTTGATGTTTTGTAAATCCTGTGTAAATATGGAGGTCGCACCGGTTTTCATGTGGCTGAGTGAGTCATGTGCTATAAATCCTTTGGAATGGGATATAGAGGAGTATATTTACATTAGGTGTCAGACTAGAATCCATGGTTGGTTGATTTATTTGTTTTTTTAGCCCCTTCCCTTTTATGAAGTGGTTTATCTTCATGCTAGCTATTATTAGTATTCAGATATGATGGCCATATCACGTGTACAAGAACTTGTTATGATAACAAATTATAGGTCCACCATTAGGGGTGGCCTAATGAGCTTTATTTCTCACCCCCAAACATACACCTCGGTGTTCATGCAGACCTGATGTCTTCTTTCAGGTTAGAGAACAAGTTGTGTGATGAATGGGACCGAGGCCCAACATTTATTAATCGAGTAGAGATGCTCATGTGGATTCTCAGGATTAGGGTGGTGCTTCTCAAGCATCATGGAGATTAGGTATATTGTTGGGATTAGTATTAGTAGTAGAGCATGTTGTATTTATTTTTAGTTTGTTTATTTTTGTATATGTGGTCAGCCTAGTGGCCGACTAACTATTATATGTTTTTCATTCTTTGAGTCTATATGATTGTATGTTGCATTTCATTTACTATAACATGATTTTGTTTCGATTTATTTATCATGTGTACTTTTATGTTTATCCCTGTGTATGAGTTTGATTATTTTTCCACTATTATTTCACTATGAACATAGGGTATAGTCTATACACTATATCTATTAGGCCCTCACCACTAGTTAGAAGCCTTTGGTGTATAGGGAGGTGTACTTGAGGCCTTATGGTAGGCCGGATCAGGTGACATGTTAGGTTGACTTGGGTTGGTTTGTACAAGTATATATTTAAAACCTGTGTTTTACTATAGTATTTTTGATAGTGATTTATTTATTCTTTACACACAAGTACTTCCTACACCTTATAATAATTGTGGGTATGCTACCTAGGTGTTCTACTTTCTCTGTTACTTGCAGAGTAACATGAAAGTAATAGTTTTTATATGGAAAATAGAACACACACATTTCATAGAAACAAATCTGAGCTCCACTTATTACTTTTTTTCTTTCTGTGAAAATCATACTGCACAACCTTCTTCTTATTATGCACCTCAGACCAACTTTTCCAATTCTTCTTCTTCTACTTCCCATGCAACAGAAATTCACAACACTCTTCTCTTCTCCTATCTTCTTCTTCTTCTTGTTCATGTTCTTCTTATTCTTACTATTAAAGTAAATATAGAAAACATATTCTTATTATCCTATCTTATTATTCTTATTCTCTCTATAAAAATAGATATGCATAACTTTCTCTTCTCTTCTGGTTTCTTCTTCCCCCTTTTATTATTCAGTTTATATGATCTGACCTGGTTCTCTTTTTCTTGGATTCAACTCACAACATGTGTATTAGAATCATTATCATAGATTTGAATCTCATTCTTCTTGACAGTAGAATATTATCTATTGAATCACAACATTGAACTCCTCTCTCCTATTATATATATATTTTTCATTTTCCTAAAGTGTATATATATAATAATAAAAAATTTAGTTTTAGTTACCTTTATCTTCACCTATTTCTCCCCTCTTACAATCCCGTCTGATCTCCCCTCATTCCCTGTCATCGTGCTCAACCCCAAGGTTCCTTCGTTCGATCAGGGTTGTCCCAAGATTCCAATTACTTTACGGGAATTCACAGAGGCTTCAGATCTCCATTGGCTTTCTCTGGTGGCCTTCTTTGGTCGTAATCGACCATCCGTTGATGCCTTCGACAGATTCATTGATGATTCATGGGACCTGCATCAACATGCTATAGTAGGGCTACTAGATCCTCGCCATATTCTTATCCGCTTTGTGATAGAGGATGACCTTATTTCCGTCTGGTTTGGCGGATGAAGATCCTTCAACGGTGTTCGGTTCTTTCTGTTCCCCTGGTCTTTCGACTTCCATCTACGACGGGACCCTCCGACAACGCCGATTTGGGTTAGTTTCCCAAGCCTTCCCTTGACTTTTCAGAACCCTACAATTCTTTCGATGCTTGGAAACATGGTAGGTAGATTTTTGTTCTTTGATCAAAGATCTCGAACCCTTTTCCATCTGATTTCCCCTCACATATGTGTTGAAATAGATGTCTCCAAACCCCCGACTGAATTTGTATGTATTGAGATAGAACATGAATACCAGATAAAACAGAAGGTGCGTTTTGAATATTGGATAGATTTTTGCTCTTCTTGCTGTCGACTAGGTCACCTACCACAAGTCTGTAGGAGTGGCTCACCCCCAGATTGGGTTCAGGATGTGGAGCATGTGGGTAACGAGAATAATGGTTCTTATGCGGTCGTGGCCTCTCTACCCTCAAGTGTTAGGATAGGATCTTCTGATATGGATAAAGGACCTAGAGGGTGGATGGATCAGGGTGATGGTGGCATCCCACTGGCTGGGTGGGTTTCTTATGATCTAGATTGCCCTCTAAATGCAGATACTTCTGGGAAAATTGAAGAGAAAACTTTGGTTGGGTCCGAACTGATCTCCCATGATTCAGTGCTTCCATGCGATGGGTCTCAGTCTGTCCAGAAGCCTTCGAAGTCCATAATTCCTAAACCCAAAGTATCAGACATTTTTGACAGATTGAAATGCGACCTGGGTGTTGCTGGCCCTCCGGAGTCTGTGGTTGCAGCGGCTATTTGTGATGCTGAACAGGTAATGCAACCAGCTTCATCTAGTATATCCAAAGAAGTTACAGTGATTGGGGAGGTTTGAAATGATTTAGGTAAGGCTCCACTACGTCCAATATTGGTGGATTCTCAATTTCAATATATGGGCCGCGGTTTCGAGCAGCCAAGAGTTTTGGAAAAATCAGTGCAGGCCCTGAAGGCCAAACAATCTTATGCTGAGAAGGTGAAGTATGGCGGAATGACCTCTAACTCCCAGAATCGGTTTGCTGTGTTGGGAGAAGTAGAGTGCCAAGATTATAGGGATGGAAATGAAGTGGATACCTCACAAAAGGATTTGCAGTCCTCCTCGGATTCCCCTGCTGAGTCCAAGGAAGAGAATATGGCGGAGGACAACCTTAGATCCTCCTCAAGGAAAGGTAAAATCTCTATCATTGACCCTGATGGTTTTATTAAGCGCACCCAGAGGCCGCGTTGCCGGAAAGAATATTTAGATCTTCCAGACCCTCCAGTTACTAGATCCTCAAGCAAGATTAAGGCATTGATGAAGCTGTCCAAAAGCTCTAGAAATCTCACTTTGAGTAAAGAAAAGAATTTCGATAAGAATCTGGTGCCTGAAGAAAATGGAGCTGCGGATAATGCTTGCCTCCAGGTTGGAATGGAAATGGTGGAATGTAAGTAGTGGGAAAATATCATTGATGGTAATGAATAATTATTAGAGAAGTATATGTAGGTTGATTCTTCGTAAGAGGACTTTGAGAGATTGGTTTAGAGGAGCATAAAGTTTAACCTAACCACTGAACATGAATCTTGGATCAACAAACAATGTGGTATCTTGGCTCGTGGATTTAATAGAAAGAAGATCTCAGTGGAGGATCTCATTCAATCTTAGGACAAGATGACAATTTATTTTGAAGACCTCCTCAAAGACAGACTGGATGGGTGGGCCACAACTTCTCAGTGGGGTCTTCTCAGAGGTAAGGGATCTAAAAGACTTAAATTTCAATTTGGAGATTCGACCATTTCTTATGATATTTCTGGACGGTTTTGTACTATATGGTTTCCCAATTTTTCCTCAAAAGTGATTTTTAATAAATAAGTATATATGATGATGATGATCCTACCTTTTTATTGCATAAATTTTTATTATATTATACAAATAGAGGATCTTTTAAAGCTTAGTTTCTTAGAAATAAGGTACATAATACATGAAAAATTAAAACATTATTCTAATACACTTGTAATGATTTGTCATAGGTTCATACTTTGTATGATTACTACATCTCATAACTTGGGGTCATACATTAAAGGAAAGGGTGAGCATAAGGCCCAGTAAGAGAATAAGTAGGGGGAGTAGTTTACATGTGATCTTGAGGAATACCAATAAGAACATGAGGAATATAATTGTGGCATGAGAAATAGAACATGAGGAATATCATAATAAAAAGAACATGAATCATAACATGTAAATGTGGCTACAACATTAAATTTATAAATTCATAATGATATCACCAAGGTTAATCACTAAGGTGTTATAAAAATTACTAAGGTTGTTTACCAAGGTATCAAATAACATGTGATCTCTAGAGATTAAATTATTTACCCAATGCATTGGAGATATATTAGGGTGCACCCTTCACATATATTAATTTTCATGTTATCAAAATAGATCATAATAAATAATTTCATAAATAATCTATGGAGAATAAAATAAAATAGTGTTCATATCAAAATCATGGTGTTTCAAAAGTTCTAAAAAAATGATCATTATGTCATTTTTAACCCACATAAAGGGAATGCAGGTTTTATGTATGTTAATTAAAGAATTAAAAAAATTATTTTTAAATCTTGGTGAATTCCCCTATAAAATAATGAGGGTTGGGTATTCAATAAAATAAAATAGAAGATAATTTCTTGAGGAGAAGAGATAAATTTTGAGAAGTAAATTCAACATCATAATGGGTATAAAATATGGTTTTAAAAAATGGTAAAAAGAGAGGGGCATGGGTATCCCATTGATGAAACATAATTTGGAAGTTAGGTATTGAATAAAAAGTAAGTAATATATATTTACCATAACATTCAGAAGACATATACAAAAAGAGGTTCTTGAAACGAAGAGAAAAGAAGGATATTTCCCTTACCTTGATAAGTTGTTCCTAGAACTTGAGGTTTGGGAACTTGGGAGATTGAAGACACATTTGGATGACTCATTGGGATGTAAAAATACCATATATACAATGATTAGGTATTTTTATTGAAGGAAATGGATAAATGGATGGGTATTTATAGCAAAAGTGTGGGATTTATTTATTAATTTCCAAATATAGGCCTTGGAAACCTAGATTGTGGAAAATAAAAAATCATGGGCTTACCTAGGGTATTTTCCCATGTTATTGGACACTCGAGACACCTTTTATGTTATTTTAATTCACAGGATTCAACCATTATTTTATATTACTTATTTTGGAAAGGAAAACTAAAGTTCACTCAAAATAACATTTTTAAAGTTAAAGTTTCCATTTTTGAATTTGCAAAAGTAAATTATAGATTGGGAAGTTGATTTAAATCTATTCAAATACTTGATATTAATAAATAAAATATTTTAGGTCGTTTATTGTGTTTATTTAGTTATTATAATATTATGAAATAATTATGAAGTCCTTAAACATACCGAAAAACTTAAACTGTATTTTTACTATTTATAAAAAATAAAGTATTTTAGAAAATTATCACAAATTCACCCTAACCAAATTTTGACATGCTTATTTCAAAAATGATATTAATTTTATTATAAAAATGATCTAAATATGATTATTATAACTTTTAAATATAAAAATCCTTATTTATTAAAAACAATAGTGGGTTGAAAATGCATAGTAAAATTTCTTACACTTAAAAATAATAAAATTATTTTATCATTTATATTTAAATAAATGTGTTTTTATCATATTATTTAATTTAAATAAGTATTATTCATCATATATTAGTTTATTTTAAATATTTATATCTTTTCTGGAAAGTGAAATTTTTATACGAAAAATCAATTTATTAAATTTCATCTTAATTTTATTAAGAAAAACTATTCTTAAAATGGAATTGATGGAATAAAAATTTTACATATAGAATGGAATTACACTTTAAGTAACTAGGACCTTGAAACATAACCCCTTATTACACTCACATACTCCCTAAGAAGAAATTCTCCAGTGATGGTAGTTTCGTGGGGTGCCTCGATTAACATTGACCGAGTGATAATCTCTACCAACCTAAACTTCTACTATAGGTTATTTCATTCAATATTTACTTCTTAGGACTTGGATTAGGCTTGGTCAGGGGTGAACCCCAGTGATAATACCTCCCTCACAAGCTCTAACAAATGGGCTTCAAACAACATGGATCTACAGGTTGAGGCCATCAACTATTCTTTTTGTATAAATTATCCTTTGTCAAATTTTACTTATAAACACTAATTATAATGTTAAAATTATTATCAATATTATAGTTCCTAATGGTCATATTGTCTAATGGTCATAATTGAACAATGATCATATAACAGTCGAATCTAGATGGAAACATTTACCTTTATATTTACTTCATTATTAAAGAGGTATGGTTTTGTTGTGTAAAATAAAAAAATATAATGCACATTTTCTGGAAAAAATTATTATTCAAAAAGTCAGGATCATTACATTCTACACCCCCTTAAGAAATTTTGTTCTCTTAGTTAAAAAATTTCATGGGTACTTATTTATTATTATATCCTATAGTTCCCATGTCACTTCTTCATATTTATGGTTCCTCCATAGCACTTTTATAGGGTGGGTAGTCTTGTTGCGTAGAACCTTGTATCTACAGTCTAATATCTCCACTGGCTGCTCCTCATAAGAGAGTTGATGTTCTAGTTTCACCATATCTATATTCAATACATGTGAAGGGTTAAGTATGTACTTACTAAAGAGATATATGTGGAATACATCATGAGTTTGAGCTAGATTTTGTGGAAGTGAAAGTCGATAGGCCACTTATCCAATGTGATCAAGGATTTCATAGGGGCCGATTTACCAAGGGTAAGCTTCTCTTTCTTACCAAACTGCATGAATCTATTCCAAGGCGATATTCAAAGGAACACTTTATCACCAACACCATAATCTAAGTCCCTTCTATTGTTGTCAACATAGAACATCTACCAACTCTGAGTATCCTTTATGCGTTTTTGGATGGAATGGAACTTTTTTTTCTTCCCTTGCACAAGATCAGGCCCAAGAAGATTTCTCCCACCAACATCATCCCAACAAGTATGAGTTCTACATCTCTTCCCATATAGAGCTTCATAGGGTGCCATTTGAATACTCGAATGGAAGATGCTGTTGTATGAGAAATCAACTAATGAGAGATGTTGATCCCATACACCATTAAATTACATTGAGCATGTTCTTAACATGTCTTCTAGTGTTTTAATAGTAATTTCAGCTTATCCATTAGTTTGGGGGTGATTGAATGTAATGAAATTAAATTCAGTGCTCAAATCATACTGAATAATTCTCCAGAACATTGATATAAACCTTGGATCATGATCAGAAATGATAATAAGTGGCACTATATTCAACCTAACCACTTCTTTTACGTAAATATTGGAAAATTAGTAAAGAGAGAAGTCTTCCTGAATAAAGATGAAATGGGTAGTCTTGGGGAGATGATCCACTATAACCCATATCACATTGTTTCCTTTGGATGTTATCGGGAGACCAATGACAATGTCCATAGTGACATTGTCCCACTTTCATGTTGGTATGTGTAGTGGTTATAATACCCCTTTAGGAATTTTTCTATAACCTTAACTTTTTGACACACCAAACACCTTGTAGTATAGTCAGCAATCTCTCTTTTCATGTTATCTCACCAATAATGATCATGAAAGTCCCTATAAATTTTAGTGCTTCCAAAATGTATAGAGAATATAGAGATATGATATTCATCCCATAACTCATTCTTTATTTCTAGAATAGATGGAACACATATCCTTGTATGAAATTTTATTAAACCTTCTTGATCAAAATTTAACTCAGAAAACTTCCCATTCTTCACATCCTCTTTCTTATTCTATAAAAAAGGATCTTCACTTTGAGATTTATTGATCTTATTTTGTAATGATGGCTGATAAATCATTTGGGATAGGTTTGATGATTTCCCTTACCATACAATTCCCATGTACAATTTTACTACATCTTTGATCAAAGGATATCCTTGAATCCACATCAGTACCATCACAATAGGGTATTTCCTAATTAATTCATTAACATATTTGTTTTCACTTCAAACATGATAATGAATTGAACAATCATAGTATTTACGAAGTTAAAACCATATCATATGTCTCATGTTCAATTCATTTTATTTGAAAATATACTTGAAACTTTGCTGGTCTATGTATATATCACATTTCTCCCCATAAAGATAGTGCCTTCATATCTTCAAAGCAAGAAAGACAACAACTAAATCCAGGTCATTCATAGGATAATTATGCTCATGAGGATTTAACTATTGAAATGCATAACCAATAATCTTTTTATTTTTCATGAGGAAACACCCAATCCCATTCATATATTCCTCACTAAAAATAATGAATACTTCTCCAAAAGAGTGTATAGTTAACATAAGTACAATAAACAGTCTCTTCTTCATCTCTTAGAAACATTATCCACACTCCTTTTTCCAGATAAACATATCCCCTTTTCGAGTTAACTTGGTTCGTAGATTAAAAAGTCATGAAAAGTTTTCACAAACCTCTAATAGTATCCTACCAAACCAAGGAAACTATGAATCTCAATTACTATTTTAGGATCATGGAACTCCTTCACAACATTTTTCTTGGTAGGGTAAAATAATATTCCTTTATTAGTTATAATGTTCCCCCAGAAAGCAAATTTTTGTTACCAAAATTCACATTTTATAAACTTTCTAAATATCTTATATTCCTCAGAGTTTTCAATATAACCCTCATATGATGCTCATGATCCTCACAAATTTTGAAATATATTATAATATCATCAATAATAACTACCAAAAATTTATCAAGGTATCCCTTAAAGACTCTATTCATAAAATCCATAAATATAGCAGGTGAATTAGTCAATCTGAAGGGCATGACAACAAAATCATACTGCACATATCTTGATAGAAAGGTATTATTTGGAATATATTCTTTCTTCACCCTTAATTGATGATAACCAGATCAAAGTCCAATCTTAGAGAATAATTATGCCCCAAAAAGATGGTCAAATAAATCATCAATCCTTGGAAGAGGGTACTTGTTCTTCACTATTATCCCATTAATTTCTATATAATCAACACATATCCACATTGATCCATCCTTCTTATTCTTAACAAAGAGAACAAGTGATCCCAAAGGAGACACACTTGGTTGGATAAACCCCTTATCTAAAAGATATTAGAGTTGTTTCTTTAATTTATTCACTCCATATTTTCCATTATATATAGGATCTTTGATATCATCTTTGATCTAGGCATGATTTCAATGGAGAAATCTACCTCTCTTTCCAAGGGAGGTCTAGGTAACTCCTTATGAAATACATAAATGTATTCCTATAATATAGGGACATTTTATATTCACATACGTTCATTTTATTCTTTATCTTAACATATTATTTCTATAAAGAAGGCTATATGAAGTGATTCTTGAAAAATCTCAAGTTGTGATATATCTATTTTGAAAAAAAACCATATATTGTCTATTAAATACTACTGAGATTTCCTTGCATATAATATTGATCTTGGTATTATACTTTGAGATCTATTCCATCCCTAGTATGGTGTTGAATTCTAGTATGGGAATGACTATTGGATTTGGTATGAGATTGGGATTACTGAAGTGAATACTAGAGTTTCTATACACTATTGATGCTTGGATAATATCTCTAGGAGTCTTGATTGATAACTTTACATTTATAATTTTATGTATTTATTATATATTATTTAAAAACATGGAGGAAATAAAGGAATTTATAGAATCAGAATCAAACAAAGTACTTTATAGCTTTTAGAGAACAATGAGAGTAATTTCCACCACATCATTTGAAGCCTATACTTCATCTATTATGATAGAAAATGGATGACCTTTCTCCCTTGTCCTATGATGGGATTGATGGAGATTCCCCTTAATTACCTTATGATTTGAACAATGATTAGAAAATTGCCCAAGTTGTCCACACTTAAAGAATTAGACTTTAGGATGGGTCTGCAATATCTTCCCTCTATCATTAGTGTTGATAATTTCAGGCTTCTGTTAGAACCAAGGTTGTTATTTAATGGAAATAGAGTATGGTTTGTGTTTTTTTTCAATCCTCACATGGAATATTGGGAAGTTTGAAAGGAAAGGGATCATACTGTTCAAGCAAACAATAGTATTGAAGGTGGCGTCATTTCCCAGTGTTCTCCATATTTTTGGGGGCCAAAAATTTGAGAATGAAGAAAGGTGTTTTTAGAAAAGTAATTTTCATGAAAGATTGAAGGAGGTTCAGATAGTTGCACAAAGGGATTGTTTCAAGATCACTGCATAAAAATACGGAAAAGGAAAAAAGCGCGCAAAAGATTTAAATTTGAACAGAAAACAAGGTTGCGTAAAAGAGACTTATGTACCCAATGTGACTTCAAAATGGGTTTTGTGCACTTAGAGATAATATTACATACAGGTTCATAGAGGCCTATAAATAGGAAGCTACAGCCACTAAAGACTTAAAACTTTTCCAATAAAGATTAGGTTCCTCTTCTGTGTGAAAGAGTTTCACACAGAAGAGTTCCAGAAAGAAAATATTGCACGCAAAGTGTTTCTTTAGTCTAAAAAGATCAAGTGAAACTTATGGTGAATATGAATATAATACAAATACTGCACGAAAAATAAGGGTTTCATGAAATTCATCTTGCATTCCAATCCCAAAAATTGCATGCAAGAACAGGTGCTACGTGCAAGTGCTAGGGTGTGCTTCTAGCATGTTTCGAATATCTAGTTTGTTTGTTCAGTGTTTTAAAGTCCATCGATTCAGGACAACAGTGCAAGAAGAGACTCATGCTCATCAGAGACAAAGAATTAAAATTCCAATACGTTGAAGCGAACCTCATGTTGATAAATAGAGTTAGACTTCTCTGATATCAATGAGCTTAGGGGAGTTGATAGTAGTGTTCCTAGGGACACAGTGAGCTATACCTAAAATATTATAAAGGTAGTGTTCCTGGTATAGAGTGACTATGTCTAAAATTTTGTATTCCACATATAGTGAAGAATAATGGATTTTTTATGACTAACACACTATCAACTTATACTACTTAGACTAGACCTTAGTGGTGAACCAAGTAAAATTAATGTGTTTTCTCTCTACATGTGAATGTTTGATTAATGATTAAATCCATCATATAGGTTTAATGAGTTCCTACCAATGTGGGAATCATATTAAGAGAAAAGGTTGACACCCTTATTCACCCCTCCCCTCTCAGGGTGTTTCGGGGTCCTATAGATTCACCTCACAATGAAAGTTCCAATAAATATAGCCATCTCTTCTATACTTGTAACATTTCTTACTCCTAAGAAAGTAGTTACCAGAATTATTCTTCCCATATTTGTTTCATGTGGGAAGTTTCACTTTCTTTCCACCTCTTCTGTGATCAAAGTTCCTCCCTAAACATGGATCCATTTATCTCTTCCTTTCATTTGATCTATGGTACCATTATATCTCTCCAAACTCTCGTTCAACCTTCATAGCACTCCGCACTATCTTCTCATAACTATCATAGTCCGGATTGGATATATTATTCCACATATGGGGTCTTAGTTCATTAAATAATCCATTAACCTTTCCATCAGGATCCATGAAAAAGCTATATGTGTAATGATAAAGCCTTGTAAAGTTCATCTCATAGCTTCCCACAATTTTTCCTTTAGCTTCAGCTATAAGAATTCTTTCTCCATTTTCTTTTGCATCGAACGAGGGAAATATTTATTAAAAAAATATCCCCTAAACTATTACCACTACATAGAATCAATCTCCCTTATTTAATTCATGTTTTTAATTAGTTTCCACCACTGAACAACTTCTACCTTTATGTGTTACACAACCAGGGAAACATTATCTTATTCCAGATAGCGGAGTACAAAAAAGATATATTCTAAATATATTATCCATTGTTCAACAACCAATGGTTCGGTAAATCCATTGAAATATTGTGATCATTGAAACATAAAGGACTCAATGAAAAGTTGTTCCTTTAAAGGTAAATCTAGTCTCTCAGCTTAATTAAAGTTATTTTTCATAACTTGAATTAGTTGATTCATCATTCTCATGATGTTTTCTATTTTGGATTCCATTGGAGGGTCATCAGATCATGGTTCACTGCACTCACCATTTATACGGTTCCTCCTATTTCCCACAATTTTCTAAAAGAAGAAAACTTAGTGAGAAATGTGTTTCTTTTAATAATATTATAATTGTAAAGTATTTTTTATATCTTAAAACATCAGGCTTAAATATTTTATTCTTTAACAATAATTACATTTTGTATAAATCCTTCATAATTGTTCATAAAAAGATTGATATTAACCAAGAATATTATACGGGAGTGTCAAACTAGGAGTGAAGAAAGTCCCGTTGTTGTGCACCAGTTCCCATACAAGTCTAGCTCAAAGAGGTGTTTTCTGGTTTTACCCCTAGTTACATCTGTACCAAAGCCACATCCACCTATTCATATCTATACATGGATTTCTTTTCTCAGAAACCACTTACTTAATACTTCACCAGAATACTAGAATGTTTTATTATATTTAAAATTTTCTCTAGGGTTCTTCATAAAATTTTCAGATCATAATTTAAAAAAATAACTAAACCATCCTTACAAACTATGGCATCCTTCCTTTTTATTACATAAATTTTCATTACATTGTACAAACAAAGGATCTTTTAAATTTTAGTTTCTTATAAATAAGGTATATAATACATAAAAACATAAAAAAATTATTCTAATACACTTGAAAGGATTCATCATATGTTCATAATAAGTATGATTATAACATCTCATAACCTGGGGACATACATCAAAGGAAAGGGTGACTATAAGGCCCAGTAAGAAAATAAGTAAGGGGAATAGTTTACATGTGATCTTGAGAAATATTAATAAGAACATGAGGAATATAATTATGGAATGAGAAATAGAACATTAGGAATATAATAATAAAAATAACATGAATCATAAAATATAAATTTGGATACGATATTTAATTTATACATTCATAAGAATATCACCATGGTTTCATAAAAATTACTAAGGTTATTTACCAAGGTATTATATAACTTGTCATCTCTAGAGATTAAATTATTTACCCAATGCATTAGAGTGATATTAGAGCACACACTATATATATATATATTAATTTTCATGTGATCCACATAGATCATAAAAAATCATTTCATAAATAACCTATGAAGAATAAAAGAAAACGATTTTTCATATCAAAATCACGGTGTTTCAAAAGTTCTAAAAACAAATAATCCTTATGTAATTTTTAAGCTGTGGAAAAGGAATAAGGATTTTACGTATGTTAATACCAGAAGAAAAAAAATTATTTTTACATATTTTTTAATACCCTTGGAAAATAAATAGGTTTGGGCATTCAAAAAAATAAAATAAAAGATAATTTCTTAAGGAGAAAAGATAAATTTTGTGAAGTAAATTCGACAGCATAACGGGTATAAAACATGGTTTTAAAAAAGGGTAAAAAGAGAGGGGGTAAGGGTATACCATTGAATAAACATAATTTTAAAGTAAGGGATTGAATAAAAATTAAATAAGATATAGTTACCATAACATTCATAATACATATACAAAAACATGTTCTTGAAACGAAGAGAAAAAAAGACATTTCCCTTACCTTGAGAAGTTGTTCCTAGAGCTTGAGGATTGTAACCATGGGGGATTGAGGAAACTTTAGGAGGACTCCTTAGGAGGTAAAAATATCATATATTCATAGATTATGTTTTGTTAGTGAAGAAAAATGGATAAATGGGTGAATATTTAGAGAAAAAGTGGGGGATTTGTTTATTAATTTCCAAATATAGGACTTAGAAACCTAGGTTATGGAAAATGAAAAACCATGGGCCTGCCCATGGTATTGGAAGGTTGGGAAAAAACATTATGTTATTTTAATCCATAAGAGTTGACCATAATTTTATATTACTTATTTTGGTAAGGAGAAGTAAAATTTACTCAAAATAACATTTTTAAAGTTAAAGTTTCCATTTTAGAATTTGGAAAGTAAATTATAGACTTGGAAATTGATTTAAATATATTAAAATACTTGATATTAATAAAATAACATATTTTAGGTCTTTTTTTTGTGGTTAATTATTAATTAAAACATTATGACATAATTTTTAAGTCATTAATCATACAGAAAAACTCAAACTGTATTTTTACTGTTCATGTAAAATAAAGTATTTTAGAAAATTCTCATAAATTCACCCTAACCTAATTTGACATACTGATTTAAAAATTATATTTAATTTATTATAATAATTATATAAATATTATAATTATAACTTTATATATAAAAATCCTTATTTATTTAAAATATTAGCTGGTTGAAAATGCATAGTAAAATTTCTAACACTTAAAAATAATAAAATTATTTTTTCATTTATATTTATTTAAAAGTATTTTTATCATCCTATTTCATTAAAATAATTATTATTTATAATATCTTAGTTTATTATAAATTTTTTTTTGTTTTTCAGAAAGTGAAATTTCTGCCCGAAAAATCAATTTATCAAATTCCATCTCAATGTTATTAAGAAAAACTATTCTTAAAACAAAATTAATAGAATAAAAATTTTACTTCTATAGTGGAATTACACTTTATGTAAATAGGGACTCGACACATAACCCATTATTATACCCACATATTCCCTAAGAGTAAGGTGTGTAGTGGTAGTAATTTCATGGGGTGCCTCAGCTAACATCGGCCAAGTGATAATCTACACCAACTTGAACTTCTCCAGTAGGTGATTTCTTTCAAGATCCACTTGTTGGGGCTTGGATTCGGCTTGGTCAAGTGAAAACCTCAGTGATAATACCTCCCTCCTAGGATATGAAAAATGGGATTAAAATGGAACAACTCTACTGGTTTAGGATATCAAATCTCCTTTATGTTTCAATTATCCTTTGTAAAATTTTACTTATAAACATTAATTATAACATTAAAATTATTATCAATAGTTTAGTTCTAGACAATTATATTTACCAATGGTCATAATTGAACAATTATAATATAATGGTAAAATACATATGTTAACATTCCCATTTATATTTAATTAATTATTAAAGAGATATGTTTTTTTGTTTATAATAAAAAAAGTATAACACACATTTTCAGGAAACAATTATTTTTAAAAAATTATGGGTCATTATAGAAAAAGACTCGATTATTACTTATTCTGTTATCTCTACAATATATGGAAATATCATGCACATATTACTCCAAAAAATCAACAAATTTAAACTATATGCACATCTATATATTAAATATACATTTATTGTGGTCATGGATCACTTTATTTGTGGTACACAACTCATGGTTCATTTTTTTTATTTTTCTTCTCAATAATACTAATCATCACCAAAACTATAACCAAATTATTTACATGATAATTTTCTAAATTTTAAACCATATATGGATATACAAGTAGACTTGATCATGAAATCTCCTTCATCCGCAACTTCACATCTCTGTGAATTCTTCTTAAAATTCATGTATGAGATTTTTCTGCACAACACATTCAAGAATCATGATAGAGATTATCAAGATATGTATTTTCATTAAATACCTATTTATTTGAGATCATATTAATTATTCTCACCATTACACAAATATTCATCATGAACCTTTTATAAATTTAATCTTCATACTACATAAAATACCTCTATATATATGTGATGAAATTCAAATACATGGCCAATTTTCATACATCATGTTTCACATGCACATTCCCTAATACAGGTAATTATCATCTATAGCACATTCATATTTGTGAACCATTCTACTATGTACTCTATCATGTATTCAAAATTTTATATGTGGACTATTTTCCTACATGGTCCAATATGTATCCAAATAAACATACATTACCAGTTCACCTACATGATAGTCACATATCCAAATATGCATTTGTGGAGATCTGATTCCATGGATATTAGGATAAAAAATAGCGAATTCAACTACAAAGATTTTACTATTTTATAAAACCCATATATGGATATGAAGATTCATGTATGTGACTCCACACTCCTTCAACCAACATCGAAACTTTATTTTATCCCATTTTTACCTTCTTCCTTCTTTCAAACATCATCCAGAAAATTATTGGAAGAATCATGATAAGAAATATCTTGATATTTGAACCTTATAAGAAGAATTCACTTTTCATCATTAGATTTCCATCTAATTTTTATGAACTCAAGTAACACATCAATTTTTTATGATGAACTCATGGAAGGTCCATTCTCATGGAATGTATGTGAAGATAGTTTTTACCCATATACCAAGAAGGTCCACACTCATGAAAGATCCATATAGATAGTTCTTGATCATATGAATGGATGGCCTATACAGGTTTTTCATAGAAGATTTGTACTCATAATTCACTCATATTAAGTTATGCCACATGGTAGGAATGCAATTTGTTCATGAAATATCTTTACTTTTGTTCACATGGAAGCTTCATGTTAGGGATTTTTGTTACATGGAAGCTCAAAATTATTCATGTGGTTGATCATCATTACTCATGAAATCTCATTACATGGAATCTCACTTCATGGATTCTCATTCCATAGAAGCTCATTTTGTAGATGCTTATCCCATAGATGCTTAGCGATCTTTATGCGGAAGGACTCAAAAAGTATTTTAAAACAACTAAACTCATGAATATGATAGTTATATAATATCTAAAAAAACTTTTCATACTTTACTTGTAGAAAAATACACCAATATTTGGAAATTAATCTACCACTTATGATCTAGATATCGATGAATTACAGTAACTTTACCTGCATGTGCGGTTGATTTACACACTATCTATCCTCATTCTACAATGACATCAATCACGTGGTTGATTGTCCTACCATGTATTTCCCACTGTCTCCCCATATGTCATGATTATAATGGCCACTTCGTTTTAATTATCATTTTCATTAAACATCATCTTACACATATTTATGGAACTTCCATTATTTTAAAACAGTTGAATTATTTATCATCAAGAATGAATACTTCATCATCAACATATTTATTCTACATAAAAACTACTTATTATTAATTAACATGTTAAAACACCTTGAAAATAATTCCTTAACAAAAAATATAACTTTCACAAAGTGGAATTTACACCTATATCAAGTGCACGATGTGTTCTATGTATCACTTTTCAGGAAGTACATACCTGGCCATTCACATGTACTAAACTAAAAAGTAGAATAACTAGAACATAGTCTCTCTTATGAGGAATAACTAGTATAATTATTTGATCAAAAAGATAAAGTACTATGAAATAATTACACTCACCTGGTTAAAGTTATCTGGAGGAATCATATGTTTGAGGAAGCAACATGGAAACCTAAAGATGTAAAAAGTCAAAAGTATCATCATTTTTTTCATTAGAGAAATGAAATTTCAAGGGTGAGAATCTTCTAAGGGGTAGTATGTCATACACCATGATTTTAGGATGTATTTAACTTTAAATAAATCATGCATGTTTGATTAGTTTTTATACACACAACATCTAACTCAAATAAAAAATGCCTTATTTCGTTATAATAGAATATTACAACACAAAATAAAATACACTACAAGATAACTAAATGAAATATTATTAGTAAAATTACTAAATGAATGAAACCACAAGTAAATAAAAATACTATAGGGTAGAAATTATCATCATAATAATTTTCCATAACAATAATACCACTAATGATAACTATATAAATAATAAAACACGAGAATATGATAAATGATTTTAGAGGTGTATGTAAGTCTATATATAGAAATGTAATATGACTGTTATATATATGGTTGTTGGTTATATAGTCATTGGACATATGTTCAATGGATATATGGCCATGGATATATGGCCATTTGATATACTTATATCTAATAGGTACATTGAGGCTATATAATTATTAGTAAAAAATTAAAAATAATATAATTAATATATAATAAATAATTTTCTAATTAAATAAAAATTTAATTTATTAAAATGATTTATTATAAAAATATGTATTTTTAATCATTACATATTATTATTATTATTATTTTTAAATAATTATTTTAACTATTTATAAAATTCAAAGAAATATTCTAATACTAATGTATTGATAAACTTTAATGGTTGGATGATAAATAAATAAATTCTATTGGGATGTGATTAAAATTATTTGAAGTTAAAAGAGATACTTTTCAAAGAATTATTTTTTCTAAGTGTTGTGTATTTTTATCTTAATAAATTAAATTTATCACTTTTAAAGTATGATTATAATAAAATGTAACGTTTCTATGTATAAAATATTCATTAATAGTCTTTTAATTATCAACTGATATGAAATACGATTAAGAACACTTAATGTTATACACATTATTTTTTTCTATAAAACAAATTTTACAATATATTTGATTTTTTAATTTAAATGTGAAATTTATTATTTTTATAAATTTAATTATATTAAAGAAATTAATTTTTTTTAATAATGCATTTTGAAACTAGATAATATCAAAAAAATTATTTTTTAGAAAAAAAAATAAATTATCGAGGTAAAAATTGAGTTACCAGGGTAAATGTAAAATGAGGTAAAAATGTTAAATTAAGGGGTAAAGGCCTAAAATATCTCTAAAATTATATATAAATTGTGTTAATTAGGGGATCCATGATCCATATCTACTATTTTTCCACTTCGGATCCATTTTCCATGTAAAAAGACATTCCATACACATTAAGGAATGAGTATTTGCTGAAACAACACTGAAAAATAACCTATAAAAGTAACCCTCAATTACCCATCTCAAACCACTATTTTACTTTAGTTATCTCTTAAATAACTAACCAAATTCCCTTTCATAAAGTATAATTCAACATTTGGAATCATTTGGTTCCAATAAATAGTCCCAAATTCTTCATTCTGAAGGTACTCATTTCGAGAAGGAGTGATTTCATCAAAGTCTCTAGTTATTCAGCATCCTTTTCAATTACCATATCATATAAAATATTTCTAAATCTCATTATACACTAAAATTATGTTATATTAATATCATTATGATTATTTAAAAATTATGTTACCATTATATAACTCTACACTCTTACCCATTTATTAGTATAACATGTCCTTGTTTGGGTCAATTTGACCATCTATATGAATGATGCTATATTAACACCATAATTGTAATTACCTGGGCCAAATCACCCTAAAAAGTAATAAAACTATATTTTTACATGACCTCAGTCATTCCTCTATAAATTCTAGATGCTTCTAACTAGCAGTGGAGGTCTAAGAAGGTACTATGGGGAGGCTATACCCCCGGTATCAGAGCACACAATCACAGGGAGGTAACACAAACATCATAGAAAATAATAAATCAAAAGAGTACATAGTAATAAATAAATATAAAATATAATAATAATAATGAGTATAAAAGGCATAGAGTTATACAAAAAGGATCACCCACTCAACCGATCACATATACAGGATACAAAATAAAGAAATAAAATACAAGTATTTATTGAAACCTTTAGTCATAAATCATCCTAAAATCCTAACACCATATGAGCTATCATACTCAATCATTAAAAAATTGATATCGGGACTTAGACCCACCTGTTATTACAACAACTAAGTGAGAATTTCTTAGGTAACCATGTGCAATGGTGACCCAAATAGGGTGTGAGTAGATAACTTTGAAGGGAACCACTAATACAGTCCCGTATTAGCAAGTATATGCTATGATATGTGCATGTGAAATGACCAGATAATTAAAAAACTATTTAAAATAGATAAATAAACAAACACCATTGATCTATAGTTACAAGACCCTGATTGACCATAACTGCTTCATCTAGGGTTGGGGTGTCTTATAGTATGTTGTGATGGCTGTGCCTCCCAATAAAACAGACCTGGGTCCCCCTAGTATACCAATGGGTATCATAGACCTACCCTATAGAAGTTTCCACAGTCAAGCGAATAAGACCATAAGTAACACATACCTCCCATAGGAGAGTTTTCTTAGCTAATAGTATCAAAAGTTTGGGGAATTCTCCAAGAAATATTTATCCCAGTATACCGATTCAACCTTAGCTCTATATCCATGGTAGCCTCACCCATAGTATCAAAAACCTCCCATATGGGAGTTTTCTCAGCCAAGGGAATAACACATAAGTGCCACTGACCTCCCCTAGGGGAGTTTTCTTATCTTGGTATCAAAATAAAGAAAACAAACCCCAAGGATTTTTCCACACAGAATAAAGGACCATCCTCCAAGGGTTATTTCTATATAGAATCAAAAACTACTCTCCAAGTTCATTTTCCATTTTATAACCAATACTATCCAAAATTAATTATAATTTAAATGAAGAACAAGGGTTGAACAAACACCTAAACCCATTACCACTACCCATATTACTCGGGATCACATACACAATATGGGATCTAAGGTGACACATATAACCACGTATAACCATACCCAAACACACTTACTTCGGGTAAAATATGAGTTTGAGAACCAACTTATGTCCCCTAGATCAACACACCAGTAGAGGCACCCACTAGGTGTCCTTATTCACCAATAATTCACATGGGTCAACACCTAATACCTGGAGGATACTATTTCTCCCAATATCATTATCAATACAGTGCGACCTTACTAGTTACATGAGTAAGCCACATTGGAAATTTTCTAAGAGATGATACATGACCCCTCTTGGCCCTCATGGTCACTTTGGGTAGCTCCTCTCACCCACCCAAATCTGGTCCACCTAAGGTCTATCCACTTAATCTTAGTCACATTGAACGAAGGAAGATCACTCACACCGAGACAACATCACAAGCCTATTGGATTGAAGGAGTCAAAATGGCCCCCTAATGTTTGCGAGGTCCAAGATTATCTAAATATACTCACCCTTACTTGGAGGTGTTTAAATTTATTAATTAGGGTTACTAAGTCCAAGTATTTTTATCTATATAGGCCACACCTATTGAAAGGGGGTTCATATGTCCCAGGTGACACATTATGTCAAGGAATCATTCATCAGTTTCAAAGATGTCAAGTCAGATCCCTAAGGACAAGGTGTCCTAGGCACTCACTCACTTAGTTCAGGGCATTCAATTAATTGATCAATTAAAAATTAAATATTTAATTAAAATTACACATTTCAATTAAACATAAGGGCACCACTTATAGTGGTGAGACCAAACATCACATTCCATATAATAAAACATAAATATCATAGGCTTGTATGTAAGACAACCTACCTCAAAACAAAGCTTTTCTATTTATTTATAAGGGTTAAAAAACTCTTCCAAGGATTTACAAGGTAAACCTAAGATCAAACAAACTAGCTCTAACCACCCCGGCTATGAGTCATTTTGTCTCATTAGAACCAAGTCCAACTAGCCGTAGGAGGAATATATTAGACCCTTGTTACCGATCTAGGACTAATACCTATGTTTTGTTACTAATTTCAAAATTAATTTAATTTATTTAAAATAAATAACCTCAAATGAATCCATGAAATGATGTACCCTTGAAAAAAAATGAATACTGATGGGATAATGTCATCTTGGGATGTCCTTTAGCTAGGTTTTACAAAAGTACTAAAAGATTTAGATGATTCCACCATTATATAGTGAAATCATTATAAATACCTAAATCCAAAAAATTTATAAATCATAATAAGGGGGATATTAAAAGGAATATGAGGATTGGAAAAAGGTCGTACCATGACCCATCACCAAAATCACCCTCAAATTTCACATGAACTGGAGGAGGATCAAAGGGAGGAGTGGGGGGGGGGGGATCAACTCACTACTTGCATGAAAAGATAAGAGAGGAAGGAGGGGCCAAACCTTCTAAAAATATAGGGGTAGAATTTTAATTTTTCCCCACTTAAATCTTACAAGTTATAAATTTGACACTGGTAATAGTGGCTATTATTTTCTGACATCACTGATGAGCCGGTGGTTTCTATCGGCAAGCCAGTGGTTTTTCTATAACACCCACCTGACCTATCCTAAGGCTCCTTTGAGCCTCTAAGATCCATTCAAGATTAATTCCCTATCCAAAACACCCATTTGAGGTATTCCAACCTCCAAAATTAAATTCCAAATCCTAGTTCTCAAAATTTATTATCATCTAATTTATAAAAAAACCAGGTTTCTCTTAAATTTCAATGATCGTATGGATATGAGGCATTAAAAACTCTACAACATACCACTTCTCATCCCCAATAAGTCTTAGTGGTTACCCTATTGTAAATATATACCTATCTAGGTCATTCATTTCTTTTAAAATGGTCACATTCCATCCTTGAATATTCAACAAATTTCTAAAGCACCACCTTAAATATAATGCGCTCAACCATAAAAACCTGAGTCAAAACCTATTTTCATTTTCAGAACACCAAGAAAAAATTTACCCAAGCCTATCTTTCTCAAGATACACAAAGTATCCACATTCAATTTCCCATCAGGAATATGGTGTTACTCACTATAAGATTCATCCCACTAAGGAAAATTCTACCAAATAACACTCCCACTATAGGAATTTACTGTCAAAGAACCCCTCTCATATTCCAACAACATGCCTAGTGTAGTTCCCAACTCACTACACACAAACATACCTAGAAACACTGGTCAAACACTATAGTCCCCCCTCATCCTTAATTTAAAACTAAAACCAATAAGTATCACTGTCTATACATGAGGGCCCTGGACTCATAGACTTCCCTTAAAAAGACCTAACCAGCAATGAAATAAATTCACTGCACCCAACATGAAATACCAAAATTATTTTTTAATGATCCATATTACATATTGCATAGAATTTCAGTTTGATGTCATATGTCCAACATTTCTTGAAAGTGCTCATCTTTCACTGTCGATGCATTACCCAAATACCCGATCACAGTACCCCTACTCCAAGAGACAAATCTTGTTCATTCATACTCATTCATTGAAGTCCATACCCAAATATCAATAAAATTTCATGGATAAAACACCACCTAGTCAAAAATTATCCATCATGATTTTCCATACCAATAACACCAATGAACCTCTGATCCCACACATTCAGATAATTATAAACCATCATGATCCTGATTCCCACACTTGGACTCCATCCTTCAAGAAAACTGAATTTATATTAGGCACTTTCCTGGTCATTGAAATCAAATTTCAATCAGAACTATATACCAACTGGTATTCCAAAACTACAACCCTACCTGTATGGGGTGACATCACCCATTAATGATAGATATATTTCCTCTATAGAAGTTTAATTATCGTTAATTTACTAGAATAAACTCCCAACTGCCATGGTCCACACTCCATTCATCATCAAACTCAAATATTGTTCATGGATTTCCCACTCATACCTGAGGGACATCATAACATCAATTAGTTCATGCTACCAAATTATAATGAGGTACATATACTTAAATGGATAATTGTGCACTCCCCACCATATGAATCCCCTTATAATGATCCTTGCGCATAACCTCATTGGGTTTGATTTCCAAACACATGCTCCACTCCTCTCATGCCATGTTCACCTCATCCCAAGAAACACTTGCCTTTAACTAACTCATAGATCAACCATATCACCACACCCAATCCATTTATAATTCCTCCACTACCACATAGTGATATTTCAAAATCCACAGTCAAAACATGGTCCATCATGACTATAGGTTTCATATAAAAAATCCTCATTCCTCATCTCTCACACAACCACTCTCTAATCCATGATTTAATGAAACCATGCATAACTATCATGTGACACCTAAAAATCCTCCAAAAATAACGAGAATATGCCCCCATAACACCTAATCATGGAACCTAACTCACACTACCATGAGTATAATACCACCAAAACTAAGATGATATGCCAACATCACAGACCATGCTTCCTAGAACATCAACTCATTAAACTAATCATATGATTAGACGCCATCTGATGCCATTTTAAGGACTTGAGAATTTACCCACACTCCCACCACACTTGAAAGTAAACTAAAGAATCTTAGGGCTAGGAATATAAAAAATCCTATCCTCATAAACCAGACTTAATGCCAAATTTCTAGCTCTCGAGGAACCTTCTTCAAGAAAACTAAGGCCTTATCATGCCTTTACCACACTCTATATAACTTCTATTTAATAAATCTCAAAAAAATAACCTACCTGTGGTTTCTACCTCAAAGAAACCAATCATCCTTGGCCAACCCCTCTCATGGTATTCCCTCACATAAAACCCAACTCATAAAATCACTAAAAACCCATGTTACACCTCAAGGGTCTCTAGGTCCTCCCACCCAACCCACAAATAATGGTCTCACTAGAGGTCAAAATATTGGGAAACATATTAGAGTTATTGAACATAATAATATGATATATAACATGAAAACAACCTCTCAAAGTCCTTATCTATGAAACAATATGACATGCCAACCATCCGACCAAAAGGCATCGACTCTCATGAGCAATTTCACTTGAGACTCCCCCCAATAGAATTGGAACTCATTTTTCACCACTGTCTCAATGAATGAAATCACCCTAGACAACTCATACTAAGTAAAACCATATTCACTATCCCAATTAAGTAAAATTTCATTCCAATATCTATGATAAAACACCATATAGGTTGTTACTAGAACTTTAAATAATCGAACTGGGATAATAGTCACCCTCAAGGGGTTTCCTATCAAGGAATCATGTTTCTTAATGAACTACTAGGGTCACTACACATCATGTACACATGGACCATTCAATAATAATCAAGCACCTCATCATACATCCACATGATTCTCCATAAGAAAGAAAATATATATACAAGTTGACCCAACTGAGTAGAGTGTCACCAAGTACTTATATAGGGAAAATGTTGCTTGAGTAATTACTAACACTTTATATAGATAAAAATATATCATTAGTGATGTTAATAACACTAATAATCCCATACATGTCAAGTGAGTCCTACATTCCTAATATGATGCATGAGACACCACTTTCCTCTACAGTCCAAGAGCCATAATTATAATAACTGGTCTTTTACCAATGAGCCAAGAGCCAAAAATCAAATATCTCTTAAAAAATAAATCTCTAACCTCATGTGTTTCACACTAGGAGAAAATTAAAAAACCCATAACAATGAAAGCTAAAAAGATAAATCCCATACCTGGAAACCTATAAACCTTGAATTCCCTCAAGAAAGTTGTTTACAATGCACTATACTGAGTTTCATCATAAGCCTCAACACATTCCTATGTCTCTAGTTTACAAGATCCTGAAATATTAAGAAAAAATGAATAAAAAAAGGCTCTAATACCACTTTTTAGCCCCTATCCTGGATCACCCTAAACAGAAACTGGACTAGACCACTACATGGCCTCTGGAACACCTCCTTGAATACCAAAGGCTGCCGATTAGTAGTGGGGGTATAAAGAGGTACCATGGGGAGGCTATACCTTCAATATCAGAGTGAACAATCACAAATAAGTAACCTAATAATCATATAGAATAACAAATAGTCAAATTATGTAAGAATAAATAAACATCCCATACAATAATAAAAATAATAATGATGCAGGGAATAAAATTATACAATAATGGTTACCTACTAGGATGATCACTTATAGAAAATAAATAAAATAAATAAAATAAAATTCTCCACTTTGAATTATATCTATAACTCATCCCAAAATCCTAATGAAAACTGGTAAACTTCTCTCAATCATGCCAAACCTGATCCTCAGCCTTAACCCTACCTGTGCCTACAACAATCAAGTGAGAGCTGCTCAGGTACCCATGTGCAATGATGGCCTGAGTAAGGTGTGAGTATATAACTCTATAAGAAGTCACCAATATGGTCCTATAATATATATTATATATTGTGATATGTGCATGTTACATTCTTGTAGAATTAAATAACTATTGAAAAATTTATATGTAAATAACCACCGTCGATCCTCAAGTCTGTGACCCCGATTTACCATACCTTCTTCGGTTAGTGATGGGGTTTCTCTAAGCATGTCAGAATGATCGTGCCTCCCAATATAATATATTTGAGTCTCCCTAGTATAAAAATGATTATAATAGACCCATTATGTAATTTTTATCAACTAGGTTCATAATCCCATAAGTAACACAGACCTCCCCTATGGGAGTTTTCTCAGCCAATAGTATCACATACCTGGGGAATGTTCCTTGAAAGCTCTATCCCAGTATAAAAAATCCAACCTAACCCCATAGTCATTGAAAATCCAACAATAATATCATATAACTCTCAAATATTAGTTTTCTTATCCAATTTAATATCCTATAAGTGTCATGAACCATCCCTATAGGAGTTCTCTTATCCATGTATCAAAATAAAACAAACAACCCCTTGGGCATTTCCCATACAAAATAGAAAATTGATCTCCAAGGGCGCTGTCTATATAAAATAAAATAACACCCACCAATGGTGTTTTCCATTTCATAACCAAGATCACCCAAAGTGTGTATACCACAAAAAATTATAATTTAAAGGGAGAACAAGGGTTATATTAACACCTAAACCCATCATCCCTACCCACAACCCCTAGGCTAACATATATGGTATGAGATCTAAGGTGACACCTTTAACTGACTCTAAACACACCCAAACATACCCATCCATGGTAAAATATGATTTAGGGCACCAACTTGGGTCCCCTAGATCAACACGCTAGTGAAAGAACCCAATGGGGCTCCTTATGTAACGCCCCGACCCTAGTTTCCTAGAGTCGGTGCATTATTACATAACATTGGCATGATCACAAGAAAGATCAAATCTCGAAAGACCGATTGGTTTAGTAGCCTTGGAAACACTAGATATATTCATAAGTTTTACATTACATCATAAAATCAAAAACTACTACAACAACATAATGTCTCCATAATCCACACTACTATCCCCTCATAATATCCCTGCAGGTCATTCATAATTTACTTCTTCACATCCTGGGGAAAAATAAAACATAGAAAAGGGGTGAGCTCAAATGCCCAGTAAGGATAACAATATAGCGGAAACTTTCATAAATAAGAATAAACATTTAAGGCAATGCATTACTAAAACAAAAGCCTTTTAAAATTGAACTTCAACATGGTATGGCAAAAGTAAAATGAAATAATGCCATTTACTTATTCACATGGATATTCTACTAATCGAATAATCACATGCAAAAATCAATAACCACTTTCATAATGTTGGAATGCATAATGCCAGACTATCATAACCACATAGCCAAGGCCTCGTGCCAAGGCTACAAATAAGATTTTGTCAAGGCCTTGTGCCAAGACACTAGTTTGTCTCATGAGACCTACCGATGCATCGAGGAGCTATAGCGGGCTCCACCCGTCACTTATTAAGTCCAATGCATTCCCATATGAAAAGGTTTAAACATAACATAAACATTCGTATTAAAACTAGCATACGAAATGTCAATACTTTCACAATAAACTATGAATGGTATAAAAATAGCACATCCACAGTCAAACATATCACAAAACCTTCAATACAATATAGAAGTTTTGTATCATAATAAATCAACTTCAAATAATCTTAAAATCCATCAAAGGATGTTGACATAGATGAAATCAAAATTCTTTTAAAAGAAATATCTCCTTTTATTTTGAAATCATTTAAGATCCATATAAAATAAAACATTTTCTTTGAAAATATTCTTATAAGCTTGTATGGGAAGCTTCGACGATTTTATAACGGCGGAAAATAACCGCACCCGCCGTATAAGTTAAAAAAAACATTCTTACCTCAATTCTGTCGAAAAGGTTAAAAAGGACCTTGTTTTGAAAACGACGGAAATATTCCTTTATAAACCTCTTATAAAAAGTCAAACAAGGGTATAAATGACTTTAACCCATATTCTTGTAAATAGTAAAAATGTTTTGAAATACATTTCGAAGAAACATGGATGTGGATGATAAAGAGATCCCAGTAGATTATTACGTATAATACAACCTCGGATAATGAAGAGATTGTGAAATAACCCTTACCTTGTACTTTTCCTTGGTTGGGGTAGGTTAACCTCCTGTATAATGGTGAAATAGTTGTTATTAAATTATACAAGAATCATATATATTAATATGATATCATATATGATCTTTTAACATTGATTTGTTAATAATATCTTAGAATTATCGTCGTTTCGGGAGTTAACTTACTCATTTTCTTTTATATGTTTTGTTACATAAGCCATGGTTGTTGTATCTTATTCATATCCAGAATGATATACAGTCCTTAAACATCATTTTTAAATCATCAAATGATAATTATACTTGAATGGATACGATGGAGAATGAATCTCATCGCGTTCGTGGAGACGGTAGTCCGTACGTACGCACGAGCGACAATATCATTCTTTTGATATTAAAATAATATATAAATGGATGGTATATCATATATACAGAATCATTAACATGTTATATTTATTATTTACATGAGTTACACATCATTATTATACCCATCCAAATAATAATATATTGAATAACAATTACACCACGACGTGGAGACGATAAGCCGTACGTACGCACGTATGGTGACATGTTATTCAAAGGGTGGATAGAATACTGAATATGGTTGTACCATATTTATAATAACATCACAGTATATGTAAGATACTGGAGTTATTATTTTAGAATGGTAAGAACAAAGAAAGAGGAAGTGGAAGAAGAAATGAACTTAGAAAAGGGTGGTGAAATCATTACCTCTTCTTCGGGTTCTTCCTTTTGATTTGATCAAAAGGGCTCCTTAGGTTGGCTTTCTGATCAAACTAAGGCCTCTAGGTTGTAGTGAGGGATGTTGGGAGAGTATTTGGGCAGAGTTTGGCCGAACCAAAAGGCTTTGAAGGTGTGAAGAAATGAGAAGGAGGAGTGCCCTTTTATAAGAGGGGTGAGGGGCACCTTTGGAAAAGCTAGAAATATTAATTTATAATAAATTCATATTCGGTTTCTAAAGGCTCCAAAGTTGACTATTCAAAGGATGAGGTGGGTATAGGTCGAAAACAACTCATCTAATAGAATTTAGACAGGTTTGGGTACTTATATTAACCTTATCTTTAAGTATTAACTCTAAGTTAATTAGTTTCACTTTTACAATGTCTCTTTGTATTTTATATATTATGGTTAATAAACTTACTATATACATCCAAGAGACCCCCAAGTGGTCCATTAATGAGGAACCTATCATAATATAAGTCTCTTGGCCGAACCTTAGATTTTTAGGAATTTAATATCAATTAATAATATAATATTTGTTTTAAGAACTCTTTTATGTCAATTTTGACACTATTCAATAGTTGATTTTTGTGAAACTCCTAACAGATTGATTACTTCGAACAAAGTCAATTAAATCAATCCTAATATATCATATTATCATAGAAAATTATTTTAATTCATTAAAAGTTTCATATTATAATTATTTGGGTATTTATAAGATCAATTATTTTTATTTTTCACTATTTTAGTAATTACTGCATCATCATTGTGTCATAAATAAAATAAATTATATAATGTCTAAAAATTATAAATAAAATATCATTATGTAGGAAATCTTTTTAGCTTTCTAATGAATATTTATAATCGAAAATCCAACATGTATAACCCTATGTAAAAATTGTTCTTCTAAAAGATGTAAGCTTATGCCATTTTTATTTTTATTTTAACTTTATTAATATAAAGTGTCCCTACCACATACAAGTGGCTCCAAGGGGTCCCCAAATTGACCAAAGGATGCCCATGGTCGGGTATGTGTCCACCAATAAGGTTAGGACACGTTTTAGGGTAATTTTTTATTATTATAATATTATTTTTTTAACCCTTATTTACCGGATTTACCCTTTAACCATGGTAAATAAAATATTTACCACAATAACTATTCAAAATGTCTAAAAATAAAAGTTACCTATTTACACAATTTGAACATCCTGATTCCAAATATGGAATCCATTTTCCTAAATTCAAAACACAGAAGTGGCAGAAATTAATTTAAAATTAATTCCCGCTGTCAAAACAAAAAGCGTGTTTTTAAGAGATAATAACTATCAAAAGATTGACACTTGTTTATGTTCGGTTTAATTGTAAAATTATGTCCAATGATAAACATTAAATTGAATGGTAAAAATATATTCTAAATATACTTTAAAACCACTCAAATTCATAATTTATCACTATTAATTATTTTGATTAAAAAAGTTGTTTTTAATTAAAATTTAGAAATTTTCACTATTCATCAAAATATGAAAGTTATCCGAAATGTACCAAAATTTCACCCTAGGCTAATTTTGATATTCCGAATCCAAAAATGAAGTCCATTTTTAAATATAGAATATATATGATTTCAAAAATTAGGTATTACTATTCACAACGGCTAGTTTAATTAGTTGTGGTGTGTGTTAGAACTCGAGGTTGCGTACAACACACGCTATCGCATTATTCAAAGGGAAACGTACCGTAGAAGCTTGGGGTGTTACACTTAGACTCCAGTAAGTCACACAGGTCAACAAATGATGCCCACAGGATACTATGTACCTCTACATAATCATAAAGATAGTTAATAATTTTCATATACATGGGTAAATCACACTGAAAATTCCCTAATATATGAACCATTAACCATCTTAGTCTACAAGTTCATTATGGGTAGGTTCACTCACCCAACCGAAGCATGATCTATCTAAGTTTTGTCCACCTTGGCCTTATCACATTAGATGTGAGAGGATCACTTGCCCTATGTCAACATCAGAATCCTATTGGATCAAGGTTTCATAATGGTTCTCTAATTTCTATGTGGTAAAAGGATATCTGAGTCCACCCATCCCTACCAAGGAGTGTCAAAAGTTTAAAAGCAGGGTCACTAAGTCCAAGTAACTTCGTTCATATAGGCCACACCTCTCAAAAGGGGGTTGTTACATCTCATGATACATGTTATGTCAAGTAATCAACCATAGAAAATTGAGGCTTCAAGATGAAACCCTAAAAACAATGTAGCCTACATGATCACTCACATAGTCTAGGGAATCCAGTTAATTGACCAATTCAAAATTAAACATTTAATTCAAATTACACTTTCCAATTAATTACAAGGGTACCAGCTACAGTGGTGATCCCACACATCTCATGCTATATAGTAAAATGTAAATACAATGGGGTTTTATGTGAGACTAGTTACCTCAAAATGAACCTTTAAATTTATTTCTAAGTGGATGACTGCTCTATCAAGTCATGTCGAGGTCCGTCCATGATCTATCAAACCTGTTCCAACCACCCTGGATCTGGGTCACCATGTCACATCAGAAACAAGTGAAACCAACCATGAGAGGATCAAAAAAGACCCACGATACCAATCCAGGTCCAAGACCTAAGTTCCATAACCAATTCCATAATTAATTTAATTTATTAATACTAGAAAAACTTTAATAAATACATAATACAATTTACCCTAGACTAAATATTGTATGAAAATGGATGGATGTCGTCTCATGACTCCCTCTATCTATAATTCATGAAATCTCAAAGAATTTGGAAGATTTCACCATTCTCTGGTGTAAATATCATAAAGAACTAAATTTAAACATCCAAAAATCTATGGGATGGGGAGATAAAAAGGAATAGGATGATTAGATAGAGTAAATACCTTGATGCATCACTAAAATTACCATTAAATGGAACATCAAATGAAGGAGTATCAAAGGAAGGAGGGGGGAAGGAGGAATCTTGGCTCCTTGAACACACACACAAAGAAGAGATAAAGGAGGGGTTTCCCCCTTCTAAAACCCAAGGGGGGAAGAATTGTAATTATAACCTATTTAAATCCCACTAGATGGCTGATGTCCACTACCAATAGCAGCTACTAATTTCAGAAACCACCAGGGAGCCGATGGTTTTGACCTGCTAGAGGGTGGTTTTACGATAATATTTGGCTACATCAGCCACCCGACCTCTATTGAGACTCCTTTAAACCTCTTAGACCCATACAATATTCATTCAACACCCAAAACACCCATTTGAGGTATTTCAACCTTTAGAATTAAATTCAGAATCTTGATTATCAAAATAAATCCTCCACTAATTTGTTAAAATATTCATGTTTCTCTGGAATTTCAAAGATCATATGTAGATAAGTCATTATAATAATTTTCATTATAAATGAGTTTTAAGACATTAATAATGGTAATATATTATACTAAAGAGTAATTTATTCTATGAATATGATTCTATAAGGGTGGAAGAAAAATGAAAGGTCATTATAAAGTAACTAATTGTTATTTGTAAATTACCTGAAACATTCTTGTCATAAATTATATCCTTAGAAACAATACCCATACCTTCAATAAAATGAAATTGGGACTACATAAATAAATAAAAATAAATGATTCCACTAACTTGAATAATATAGTAATGGTGAACGTTTTATCAATGAACAAGGATTGACATCCCCATTACAAAAATTCCACAAAATAATAAAAATTACTGACATCCTAATGTGAAAATAAACAATAAATAACTAATATAAATGATTATAATTGTATATTATAAATGGTAATTTTTAAGAATAAATTTTTTAAATAAGTTATTAATATGGTTATATTTATTATACTAGAGTTTAATGTTCCTTCATGGAATTTAGGAGTAAAGCTAGGGGTTTCTTTTCCAATATCACTTTGAAATTGAGATTACCTATGTTTAAATTTATAGTTGGGGAAATTGTATATAATTTATCCATAAAAACCCATATATATTTTTATGGTTAATTATAGGTTTTTCACATCTCCTTACCATTTTACCTTTCTTTTATTTTCAATTCAATTCAAAGGATTCTTGTAAGTGGAGCCAACCTTATGTATGCTTTTTTATTAGGAATATTTCTTCTACATGTTCATGTTTCTCATATAATTTTTTTGGATATCTTTATATAAACTTCTATGATTACTTAATATCAATTTCTATTTCTATTGAATTTATTTTTTAAAATTGTGAAATAATATTTTTAATGTTTTCTTTATGGTTTATTTCTCACATCATTTTCTTTTTTTTTTCTTTACAAAGATTCTTTTTAAAGTTTTCATAATTATTCAAAGTAATTTGCATTTAATTTACCATTATTTATCTATAATAATTCTTTTATAAATTATTTCCATCTAAAATATAATTCAATAAAAATAAAAGAATATTTATACTTTTTTTAAATAAATTTACTATTACCCTTATAAAAAGTTTTTTATATATGTAAATATCCTAAAATATTTATTATGGTTCACAGGGTATATTCTCTATAACCACATCAAAATTGTTTCTGTGAATGAATTATGATTATATATTGTGGAAATTTTAATAAAACCTTTTTTTCTCATGGGTTATATATTCTTTGGTTGATTTATGATTGTGATCTTGTTTATATGTCACACATATATTGGGTTTTCATTATGTTATGAGTGCGATTGAAATTATAGAGCCATATAATGTATTGGTTAAAGATTTATATCTAATGATATGAAATGTATGGGATTGGGGATTGAACCCAATCAATAATGTTTATGGGAATGGTTAGTGAACAAAATGCACTATGTTATAGGGTTATGTCCACTATATGATGATGGTCTTGGAAATTATCCATATAATAAGAAATGATTTTCCATGCTTATTTTTATTCAAGATTTATATGTTGTTTTATATTCCTATTCCATACTTCAGGGATCATTATTATTGTCTCATGTATTTATATTGGTTGTCCTTATTTCTTATGTTATTCCAAAATACCTTTGTTATGATTCATGATTTACGATCTACATTTTATTAGGTATGATTTATTTTTTTTATATTATTGTATCTTAATTATTTTTCCATATACACATGTTCATATTATGCACACTTTTGATATTTTATTGATATCTTTTATGCAAACCCCTTATTGGTACTCTGATCTCACAATTTCTTATGTTTCTATTTCCCATGTTATGAAAAAGAGTATAACACATGATATTTCTTGGGGGTTTATGGTGAAATTATAAAGAAATGTTAATCGGGTTGTAGAATAAGTTGTTAATGTGTATAATCTATAAAAAAGGTTTTGGGGTGTGATTTTTTACTATATGTAACATATATTCATGTAAAATGATTATTTAACTCTTTATTTTAATGATAAAAAATCATAATTATTATGATATTAATGAGTTTCATGTTTTCTATTAGTATTTTAAAATATAAGACAGATTGCAGAAAATATTGTTAAGTTTGGGAAAGACTCACCATTGAGGTTGAGTCATCTCCAGAAATGTCTCATCGCCAAGAAGTATAACCGCTAAAGATGAGTCACCATCAAGGATGACTCACCGATGGGATCCAAAATAGGCTAAGTACTAGGATGACTCACTGTCAGTATGAGACACCACCAGAAAAAAAATCGACTAAGTGTCGAGATGTTCTACCATTATACCTGAATCACCATTGAGGCGACCTTCCACCAAAACTCAAATTTGTTAAAGTGTTGAGTCACCACCATCCTGGAATACCACCAGCCGAAGTCTCACCACCAGAGTATGAGACATCGCCAGTATTAGACACTGTTAGACTCTACGTCACTTCCAAAGTTTGTATCACCACCAGATAAAGACACCGCCAATGTCTCATCTTCAGAGACCTATCACCATTCTAAAGACTCACTGCTACTATTTCAATTTATTTGGAATTAAATAATTAAAATGGATAGTTTATTGAATTTAACAATGAGTGTTATTTTAATGATTGTACTTAGTTTTTTTAAGGATGTATTAAACTCCATGTTAGTTTTACCATATAAGGAGAAAGTTATCCAGTTGATTATTCTTGAATGATGCTGATAAAAGAAGGATAAGGATCCCCCATGAAAACTATTGTGATATAAAAAAGTGAGATGAAGACTTATTGAAATAACTTTTAGAGTTTCACTTTTTAATATAATTCACAAATAATTCTTACTTATAACTAAATTTGGATGACTAGAGTATAACGATCATCCAACTTCTTCCAGATAGCAAGAACAGAAGGAGTTTACAACACTATTTCCTAAAACAAAATCTTGAAAAATTGAATCGATCTTCAGTTCATACAACATTCAAGATTCATGATATATAGATCTTATCAGATAGAGTAACACCATTATTTATTTACATTTATTTGATTTGTTTGTTTATTTATATTCACATTACAATAATTGTATGTATACTCTATTTATTACACACACACTGTCTCCTTATTTAAACTGGAAGATACTTAGATATATTCTTAACACTCTTTTACTTTTGTTTCCTATGTATTGTGGTAGAGGTTTGGATATGTCCTATTATCTTCTATACTCCCACAATTACTAATGAATATATCCTATGTGGCCTGTAATGTTTTCATATTTCTATAATACTCGATCCAAGTTGTGAATCAAAAGGTTTATTTTATATAAATTTCTTATAAGTAGGTTATTTCTAAGTAGAAAGGACTAAGTATCAAATCAATACTGAATATCTTGTATTCAATTCCTCTGTGAGTTTTGTTTGATTTATTTTCTATAATTTAAAATTGAATCTATTTTTACCCATAATAAAAACCACTACTTTAATAGTTTGTTTTAATTAGTGTTTATATAATATTTTGATTGAGTAAGTTGATTTAAAAAGTTAAAATAGTTGTTATACTTGTTTTAAATAAGACCTAATCAATATTTGAGAAATTCATTAAAATATTGAAACTTATTTCAAATATTATGTTTTAACTAATTGGGATGTTTTTATTTAAATTGGTGGATTTTATTTAAATCCATTTTAATAGAAATTTTTATTGGGTACTCAATACACCCCCTCTTGAGATACTCACTTCGACCAACATTTGGTATCAAAGGGATTGTCTTTGGTATTAATGTTTTTCAAAATATTTCAACTATGATTTTTATTGTGCTTTAGAGATCTTAAATTTTTTGTTGGTTCTAAATTTAATTCATTAAAAGGATAATAGACCAGCAGGTTCTGCTACTAAAAGACCTCTTTTTTCAATGGTAATAATTATTCTTTGTGGAAGATAAAATTAAAATTGCATATAGGGAGTATGGGATTTGAAATATGGTATGTTATTGAAGATAAGTTTCAGTTACCTAAGAATCCTAGAAAATATTGGTCTGATACTACTAAAATTTCTTATAACAATAATTACAAAGCCATAAATTTCCTTTATTTTTCATTTTTTGATGAGAGGTTAATATAATTTATTTCTATAAAACTTCTTTTGAAATATGAGATACACTAGAAATTTCACATAAGGGTACTACAAATGTTAATGAGATGATAATAAATAAATATACAATTAAATATGATAGTTTTAAGATGAAAACTGATGAATTAATTTCTGATATGTATCTCATGTTCAATGAAAATGTGAACACCATGATCAACCTGGGAAATATAGTATCTGACAAGGATCAGATTATAATAATACTGATATTCCTTCTTGAAAGAGAGAGAGGAACTTCCATGTCAATCTAAGAATTCTGTGACATTAGAAAACTATCAGTTAATGAATTAATTGTTAAGTTAATGATGTATGAAGAAGAACTAAAAGTCAACAGAGAAAAGGTTGATGTTCCAAAAATAGAGCCAGTAGCTTATAAATCTACTACATATAAACAAAAATAAAAATAAAAATAAAATATACAAGTTGAAATTTCTAGTGACAGTGATTCACCACCTAATAGTGATGAGTAAATAGACCATCTGGCCAGAATATTCAAAAAGTTTTATAGGATGAAGAAATTTTTTTAGAAATCATAGTTACAAAGGAAATTATGAAATTAAAGGAAACTGAAAAAAGGGTTGTAAGAGAGAGAATAATTCAAATGAGATAACCTTCTATGAATGAAACCATAAAAGAAATGTCAAGGCTAAATGTAAAAAATTTAAATATAAAAACAAATATAAGGAAAAGGATATAAAATTTGAGAAATCCATGAAAGAAACTTGGAGGGCCTCTGAGGATAGTTCTAGTGACTCAGACTCTACTCCTAAACATAATTCTAACCAAGCTAGCATGTTCTTCATGACTAATATCTCTATGGTACCTACTATATCACATTTTCTAAATTATGATCATTCTTAAAGTGAACACAATGAAGATGATATTTCTCAAGAATAAATGTTTGAATACTGTATAATGCTTGAGTAAACTTTTAATGAACTTAAATATAAATATAAAGTCTTTAAAAAACAACATTCTTTATCAACTAATAATAAATATGACATTTATATAGAGAAAGAGAAAAATGATCAGCTATTAAAGAAGAATACCAAACTTAAAATTTCCAATGAACATCTGAATAAGGATTTAGAAAAGTTTAAAAATGGTATAAAAATACTTATAAAGATTCTAGGTAAACAATTTTCTCCAAAATATGTTACAGGTATAAGATAAAAACTTGGAAAGAGAAGAATAGTTAAGAGAACGTTTGTAACTAAATATAAATTTCAAATCTCTACTACGAGTTATTTTTATAGAGGACCAAGGAAATTTTTTATTTGAAAAAGATTACAGTCTGTTTATAAGAGACCTATTAGAAAAATTTGGGTTCCTAAATCCCTGATTAGTAACACATCTTGACCCATGAAAATCAGGGTACCAAAATCATTCCTTGTATAAATTTTGTTTTGTAGGAAACTTTATTGAAGACCTCTTGTAAAATCATATGGTACTTGGTCAATGGATGTTTAACAAATATAAAAGGAGACTACTCAAGTTTCAAGATCCTAATAAAGGTTAATGGTGGTCATGTCATCTTTATTGATAATTCTAAAGGTAAAATCATTGAACTTGAATAAATTAGTAACATTAATTCTATTTTTATTTCCAAATTACTATTTTTTGATGGTTTGAAATATAATTTTCTTAACATGTCACAATTATTTGATGACGAGTTTCAGGTTAAATTTGAAAATAATGCATGTAATTTTTTTGATTGTAAATATGTTTTAGTTTTTACTACTTTATGGAATGAAAATGTTTATGTTGTTGATCTTAATTATTTAATTACTCAAAACTTTTTCTACTTGAGTGCCTTTTATAAAGAATATTTCCTTTGAAATAGGAACTAGGCCACTATAATATTCACTAACTTAGGAATATTACTAGGAGAGGTTTAGTCAAGGATCTACCAAAACATGAGTTCCCAAATGACAAAATATGTAACCCCTATGGATTCAACTTATCAACCTCTTAATTTGGTTTATATGGATTAATTTGGACCATCTAGATTTTATAGTATAAATGGGAATCGCTATTTTTATGTACTAGTAGATTACTTTTCTAGGTATACTTGGGTGTTATTTCCATCTCACAAAAGTGAAGCCTATTCTTACTTCATCAAGTATTCTTGATCAATATAAAACTTATGTGGACTTAGAATTAATACTTTAAGAAGCGAGCATGGATGTGAGTTTCAAAATCAAGACTTTGAATTATTTTTATCACAAAATTGCTACAGTCATAACTTCTATACTCTTAGGACTCCTCAGTATAATATAGTTATAGAAATAAGGAACAAAACACTTCAAGAGACAGCCTATATTATGATAAATGAATATGACTTACCTATCTACTTTTGGGAAGAGGCTGTGAATAAAACATTCTATATAATCAATTGAGTTTTAATGAGACCTATCTTAAAGAAGACGCCTTATGAAATTTGAAATTGTATAAATCCTAAGGTTAATTAGTTTAGAGTTTTTGGTTGCAAAGTTTTTATTTTTAATACTAAGGATAATCTTGAAAAAGTTTCCTCTAAAAGTAATGAAATATTTTTTTGGGTTATTCAACCTATAGGAAATATTATAGTTTTTTTTTACAAAAGAACCAAGATTATGGAAGAATTTTTTTCATGTCAAATTTGATGAGAAAGATCCACATGAGCCTAATACCCCTTTAGAAAAATTTAAGGATGATTTATATTCTCTAAACTTAAATTCCAAACCTACTGATTCTACTGTGGAACATTTAGAAAAATCATATAGTTCTGAGGAATTTCCAGAACTTCCAGAACCCAAACCAAAACCTATAGAGAATCCTGAGGTGACTGCCCCTCTTTTTCTAGAGCTATTAGGTCCCTTAAGTACCAACCTTTATATGATGTTGTTGGAGATATGGATATAGGTACACATACTAGAGATTATTTAAAAAATTATATTGAACATCAAGCATTCTTGTCTCAGCATGAACCAAAGAACATAAATGATGCAATTAATAATGAATTCTAGGTAATGGATATGAAACAAGAATTAAATAAATATGAAGTAGATAAATTATGGGAACCTATTTATAGACCCTAATACAACTTAACTATAGGTACTAAATGGGTGTTTATAATCAAGGTAGATGAATATTGCACTTTAGTTAGAAATAAGGCTAGAATAGCCGCATAAGGTTGTAGTCAAGAAGATGGAATAGATTATAAAGATACCTTTACACCAATATACAGACTTGAATCTATTAAAATACTACTATATTATGTAGCTCATATAGATTTAAAAATTTATAAAATGAATATAAAGAGTTTATTCTTAAATGGGTATAAAATTTAGGATGTTTTTGTTGAAAAACCCCATGGTTTTTAAAATACCCATTTTCCAAATAATGTTTTCAAATTTAAAAATACTTTATATGGTTTGAAACAAGATACAACAGCTTGGTATGATAGGCTTAGATCCTTTCTTATCTCAAAAGGGCTTTCAAAAGGTATAGATGATCCTACCATTTTCATAAAATGAATTTCAAAAGATGTTTTAGTTATAAAAATTTATGTAGATGATATTATTTTTGGATCTTTAAGAAATTATTTATGTACCATGTTTTAAAAAATAATAAAAAATGAATTTGAAACGATTTTAATGGGCGAACTAAAGTTCATTCTTGGTTTTCAGATTTTTTAAAATAAAGAAGGAATTATTTTTAACCAAAGTAAATATACTTAGGATCTTTTAAAACATTTTAACTTGGATAACACTAAGAGTAGTGAAATTCCAATGAGTACTACCTGCAAATTTTTCCTTGATGAAGCTAGGAAACTAGTGTATTAAACTAGTTATAGAGGTATTATTGAAATTTTTATTTACTTAACTACTAGATGATCTAATATTATGTTCAGTGTGTGTATGTGTTCTCATTTTTAAGTAAATCCAAAATATTCACACGTGGTTGTTGTAAAAATAATTTTCAAATACCTCAAATATACTACCAATTTAGGAATATTTTAACCAAGAGGACAAGACTTTGACTTAGTTACTTACTTTGATGCTGATTTTGGTGGATATAAGTTAGATAGAAAAAGTTATTCTAGAACATGTCACATTTTAAGAAAGTATCTTGTTTCCTAGTGTAGTAAGAATCAAAATTACGTTTCATTGTCTACTACTGAAGCTGAGTACATAACTTCTGGTAGATTCTATGCACAATTTTTTTGGATGAATCACACATTACTAGAATATGAATATCAATTCTGAAATTTCCTTATAAATAGTGATAATAAAAGTGCTATAAATATTTATAAGAATCCTATATCACATTACAAAACAAAGATTAATGATGTAATACATCACTTTTTTAGAGATCATTTTCAAAAAGGTGTCATCACTCTTGAATATATTGGTGCAGAACATCAACTTGTTGAAATTTTTACAAATCCTTTGAATTCTAAGAGAATGAATTATGTCAAACATGATTTACTTATGATTAATTTCGATTGAGATTAATTTTTTAGGACTCACCATTTTGAATGTATCACCACTATGAATTTTTAACCATTGTGAATGTATCATCATTTTGAATGCCTCACCATTGTGAATGTCTCACTATTATGAATGTATCACTATTGTGAATGTCTCACCATTATAACTTTTCTCCATTATGACTTCTCACCATTGTGACTTCTCATCATTGTGTCTTCTCACCATTGTGACTTCTCACCATTGTAAAATGTCTCATCCTTGGAAATTTACACTGTTGATTTTCTATGCCTTAACCAATTTTTTACTTCTCTGTTTTTAAAATGGTAGTTTTATTTTCTTTACGATTTATTTAATTCATGATTAGATTAATTTTTTTTTTCCTATTTTATGATTTAAGAATCCCTAAATTCCAAATGATATAAATTAGAAAATTTTTCTATTTCCAATGTTCACTCTTTCCTCATGTATTTTCTCTTGAGAACTTTTGCGACCCTTTCAACTCCTATATATCGACCTTCCTTTCACCTTCACCCAAACCGATCAAACTGATCTCCATGGCCAAAGTGAAGAATCCTTTAGTTTCTTATTCAGATGATTTGTGTCCTACCAATTAGAAAAAATGGGATCCAAGTAATCCTGGACCATTATAGGTGGTAAATTATGGCCTTACAAAGAGGGTTATTGCACCTAAGAAGGAATTTCAAGAAGAGTGGTAGTTTCAAGTAAATATTTTGTGTTGAAAGTGTTTCAAGACCAAGGATGGATAGAGTGGTTCTCCTTGAATGAGATACCTTTTTATCCTAGGTTGGTATATCAGTTCTATTGGTATGTGGAGTTCTATTTTGATAGAATGAAGATCAAGTAAGAATTTGAGTCAATGGCTATAGGATTGTCTTTTCTTCAAGGAAGTGGGATCAATGTTTGATGTTTTCTCATAAAGGAATTGATAAGGATTTTCAAGGAAAAATTCTAGATAATAGTGATAATTTTATCTATGAAGATGACTTATCTGAGTTAACTAGTGATGCAACAGTTCAAAGACCATTTTATTCAAAGCTTGATCGTGAGTGCATTTTTCTTTTCAAGTTTATTCAACATTTTATTTTCCCATGAAATTGTGATTTTTCTACTTTAATGTATCAGGATGTATATTTTTTATTTATTATGAAAAGAGTACACAATATTAATCTTTGTAGATACTTTATTCATCACATGTTAGAAATAACCAATCCCACTTAGAGATCAAACTCTCTAATATATCCAAAGTTAATTTCTACTATGATAAAAGAAAATGTTTTGTTTATAATGATGAATAATATATTATGGATTTTGGTGGATTTTTCATCACTAAAATAATTTGTTGAAGGATGAAAATTAGTTAGAACCCATGGAAGATGAAATATGTAGCTGATGGTAAAATTTTTTATGATGATTCTAATCCATTTGACCACCCTTAAATACCAAAAGATCTTGTTAACCCTAGTTTGGAGCCTGATGAGACTGTTGAGTATTCTGATTCTGATAAGGAAGAAGAGGCTGCTGCCTCTAAAGAAGAAGTGGAGAAGGAATTCTCTATTGATGAGGGAAGTGTTCTAGATATATCCATAAGATCTCCTCCTATTTTATACGAAGAACCTAGTCCTCCTCGGACTCTCCCTAAAAGAGAGAAACATTTAAAAAATACTGTGATGAAGAATAGAACTAAGTGTCTAGTGAATATAAATTTAAAATAAATTCCAAATATTATAAGGATAATAGAGATGATGATGCTGAAAAAGATGAAGAAGATGATGATGAAAATGGAAAAGTAAATGGAGATGAAAATAAAGATTCTAATGTTGATGATGATGATGATGGATGATCAGACCCTAATAGTCCTAGTGGTAGAATTAGAAAGAATGATGTGGACATTTCTTCAGCTCTTGTTATTTATCCACCTGATTCTAGTTCTATATATGTGAAAAATCCAGGATTATATAAGCATAGAGATAAATATTCTAGATAAGAAAAAGAATAATCTATTATGGGGGATCAATTCACAATTTTGGAGAGTCACCAAGTTTTTTTTGATATTTTTGATAGAGAAAGTGTGAATATTGCTTATGATCAGACAATTTCAGATTCGGTTTTTTTATAAGATAAAAGATGTTTTTGCTATTTAGGAGTCTTTAACTGAGTAGATGGAATTTGAGATGGTTGATCATGTTGTTGACGAGTAGAGATTGGTTTAGACCCCTATTACTTAGGCACATCCTGTTGTTGTTTCTGGTGTAGTTGTGCCTTGAACGGAAAATCCTTCAGTGGTTATGTTTCTTGGTAATCCGTCAAAAAGTTGGATGGACCCTATGTATGAAAAGTTGGACAAGTTTTCTTATAAATCTGGGAGTCCAATAAAGAATGGTGGACCTGATATTCAAGTTTCAAGGGATCCTATAGGATCCCTAGTTGATCAAATTGATGCTGTTGGTGAGTTTCAGCAGTTTGAATCAGATGTTCTTTCTATTTCTGAACATGCTACTCCTTCTATCCCACATGTTTCAGTGGATATGATCATAAAAGGTGACTTAGATTATTTTTTTGAAAGTATTATTTCAGAGTTTGATGTGGATTTTAGGAATCAAACTACTTTGGTCACTAAGTTAATTGAATAGAATCGTTGATATTTGTTTTAACTGGTGATTCAACATAATTAGCTAAAGATGATGCACCATATCCAAGAAGTTGAAATAGAAAACATAATGTTGTCAAATGAGTTAGAATCCTTAAAATCCACTATATAGGAGATGAAATATTCATAAACTGATTCCATGGAAGCTCTATTGGGAATTAATGAAAATATTACTTTGGTGGCTTCTTCATTTGGTTCTCCACTTCCTATTTTTGATGTTGAGATGCTCAGATTAGTTTTTAGAGAAGATCTTAGAGCTGCTTCTAGTGGTGAAACTTCCATACCTAAGGAAAATTTGAGAAAGTTTGAACATTACTATGATCATACACATAGAATGATTTGATAATATGAGAAAGACATGAAGGCTTATAGAGATACTATAATTTATGCTATGAAGTACTATTTATCTAGAATTTTCACTAAGCATGTGCTGAATACTCATTATAAGTTTCTTATTGAGAATTTGAGGTTTCCTCTAGTGACATAAGGATTCAAAGAATTGGTTAACCCGTAAAATATCATGACTTAAGATATTTATAATTTTATGGAAGATAAGTCATAATATTTCAGTGCTTTTGAGTGAGGTGGAAAAATAATCATAGATTTCATCAATATCATGAAACTGTTTCTGCATGTGCATGGGACTACTGTAGTGGATCACAAAGAAATACTTATTATAGACCATCTGAATTATCCTACTATAGATAATGACTATTTCAGAGTTGGTGTGAACAAAGACACTATTGTTCCCTTACCATCCATATTTCATCCGTTTTATCTTACCCATAGATAAGTAGTACACAACCTCTGATCCATTATCACATGAGATCCTCAGAATCCTTTTTCTATAACTGATGTTCCTCTAGTTGTTCCTTCTGAAACATATGCCTCTATTGTAGCATCGTCTACCTCATACAAGGATAAGGGAAAATCCCATTTTCTGCCTTCTATTTAACCTAAGGAGAAGCATTTAACATTACACTTTTTTTCTTTGATGGGTTGTTATTTTTTGAACTTTTTTTATGGATTTTTGATGAAACTATTTTGGTTTCCCTTTATGAATATTCCTTTTTATTTATATTTTTTTTCTATTTCGATTTTATTCTCACTTTTTGATAACCCCAAAAGGGGGAGAATGACTAATATGGATTTTAACACTAATGTTACTTTAATACCATATTTGTAACATATCTTGATTTCACTTTGGTTACATGTATATAAAATGCCATGATTTTTTATCATTGAAAAGGGGGAGATTGTTGAGCTCCTTATTTTAATGATAAAAAATTATAATTATTATGATTTTAACGAGTTTCATGTTTTATGTTAGCATTTTATAATATAAGATAGATTGGTAAAAATATGGTTATGTCTGGAAAAGACTCACTTTTGAGTTTGAGTCACCACCATAAATGTCTCACCCCCAAGAAGTCTCACCAACAAGGATGAGTCACTGTTAAGGATGCCTCACCACTAGGATCCAAAATTGGATAAGTTCTGGGATGACTCACTATCATTATGAGACTCCAATAAAATGAAGAATTGGCCAAGTGTTGAGATGACCTACTATCAGACTTGAGTCACCATTGAGGCTACTTCCCGCCAGAATGATTTTTTTAAAGTATAAAGTCATGAAAAGCTTGACATACTGCCAGCCGAAGTCTTACCACCAGAGTTTCATACCCCACTAGTCTTAGACACCGCTAGACTCTGATTCACCATCAGAGTGTGTCTTATCTGTTAGTACAATGATAACTATAGATTTCCTATGGGTATTAATAAAAAATCATGAGAGATATTTTTTTTAATATAGTTGGGGATAAGATACGTAAATTAATATATACTAAAATATTAAGGATTATGTCTCGTTAAAAGTTATATTTCGATTGAAGACTATGAAAAGAATACCCTTATCTATTTTCACCTATGAGATAATTAAAATTTTGAGGAAATAATTTATTTAATGAGAGAGAATATAACAACATGATATTTTAGTATTATTTTCAATTTAAATAAATATTATTTAGAATATATTGTGATCTACACAAAATAACCAAAATTAACCAGGAAAGACTTTATTAAAATAATTCACTATGATGTTAAACATCAATAAGAAAATTTTAATAACAATAATTCCTCAAGTATAAAAAAGACCATAAAATGATTTTTTATAAAAAATATATATTTATATTCCTTATATATTGTTAATTTTAAATAATTATTGTTGTATTTATTAGATTTAAGGGTTAGAATATAAATAATTAATGAAATGCGATTAAAACTATTAAACTTTAAAAGGGATATTTTTGAAAGTACTATTTTTTAAAACTCTTTTTAATTTTACATAATGAAATAAATTTATCACTTTTTAAAGATGATTATAAAAATATTTAATATTTAAATACTAATATATATATATATATATATTCTCATTTAATTATAAATTTATATGAAATTATATTAAAAACATTTAAAGTTTTAAATTTATTTATTTTCTATAAAAATAATTTTTCTTTATATTTTATATTTTCATTTAAAGTATATTTTTAAAAATTTTAGAATTTTAATTTAAATGGATGGACTTAATTTTTGAATTCATCATGAAAAAAATATCTTACAGTAATTTATTTGGATTTTTTTTGAAATAGTTTATTTTTAGGTGAATAATGAAAAATACAGTTTATACCTATATAATTACTTTTATGACTTTATCATAAACTAAGTATGAATTTAAAACTTATAAAATATATTTAAAGAACATAAATTTATTTAATGAGAAAAAAATTTCATTTAAAAATACTATGTTGAATTTAGAAGACCCTTTCTTAACATTTTGAAACTAAAGTAATATTTATTTTAATAAAAACCAATTTTGGTCCATTTATTTTAATTTAGTATCGATAATGTGGAATTGGGATTTGGACTGAATTTAAAGAACCATAAATATTACTTAGTTAATAATGAACCAATTAATTTTATATAAATCAACAATATTGATAATATTTTCATAAAAATATTTTTTATTATTAAAAATACAACTTTTTCTAAAATTGATTTTTACGTGTTATGCGTGGTAATATTAAAATTAAATTCTCATACTATTAGAAATTTTGTTTGATAAAATATTTTCAATATTTTAAATAATAATTTCCATGTTATTTAAGAAGTTTAGTTTCATTTTTATTTATAAAAATTAGCTACTGAGTTTAAAAATGTAGCTAACATGATAAAGGTAAATTAAGGTAAAAAGAGTTTAAACAAGTTTAAAATCTCTATAACATGTTAAAAAAATATCTACAAATGAGTTTATGAGGTGTGGATAAACCAAAAAACTTCCATACTCCATTATTTTTAAATTTTTAATCCTTTTTTCATGTGAAACATGTGTTCTGTTTTTATTAATAGGTTATATTTACAAAAAGGAAATTCCTTCCACTTATAAAGGGACACTCCCAAAATTACTTAAATAACACTATAGAAACATGAATTATTCTTAAAAAAATACCCATTTTACTTTCCCTATAATCCCATTCTAATCTCCCAATACTCTGGTCATAAGATGTTTTCTGAAGTCCTCCCTTTCAAAGAAGTACTTCAAAAGAAAGTTCAAATTCTCAAAGTACTAATCACTCTCTTATATTTTTTCCTTATCTATATTTATATTCAAAAAATATATAACCCATTAAAAATTATGAAATTAGTAATATTTATATACTGATATGTTTTTGGAAAAAATTACATACCTTACACCCTTTTTCCTTAGAAAAATAAAAATGTTGTCGTGCATTCATGTAGAATTCCACCTCTATAAATGACACATTTTATTTTTTTTACTTAAACACATTAAATGTATGGTTATAAGATTTTATTTAATGGTTTAATATTATATTTATATCATAATAAATATCCTAAAAAATTGAAACAATTCCCTACCCTTTTATCATTCTATAGAAAACATCATTTGCGAATATGTGTGGACCATTGCCTCCAGAAAGGGGTGTATTTTGTTTTCCATATATCTAGTAAATTTTTATCATATAAATATTTTAAAATATGATTAATGAAATTAAAAAAATATAAAAAATATCATTATTCTTATACAATAATGATACTATTCCAAAATAATCACATACTAAATCATACTCATGCATCTATTTTAGCATATTCTTTTTTGGGTCAATTTACCAACCTATATGAATAAGGATTTAAATTTATATCATGGATAACTAAGTAAAATTAAATAATTTTATTTTTATACATAAATGAGAAAATATTTTTTTGGTTTTATTTTATATAAATTTTATATTAATATTCAGCTTTTTATTAATATACCAACCTTATTCCTTAAAAATTACTAAAACGTACACGCCACTAATTTCATCTCGAATAACCATAAATAAAACTCTCTTGAAATGAAATTATAAATTTATAAATCATTATAAAACATTTATTCTAGTATAAAAAATAATCTTGTAATTATTAACTTGATATCAAAGCATAAAGATCTACATTGACATTACATAGCATGTACAAAAAAATTTAAAATTAAGAACATCTGATGATAAAAATAAACTATAAGTAAATAGTAAATATATAATGAATAATTATAATTTATGAGTATAAAAGGTAATATAAACTAATAAGGCTCTGAAATAGTTTATTAATATAGTAATATTTGTTATACAATAAATTATATCATGTTTAACTAAGTGAGAATACAAGGTAAGGGGTTTTCTTCTCAAATTCTCTTCTTGAGACATGCTTTATTTTTATCACCTATATTCATTTATAGGTTGTATATAATAACTAGTTTACATATTATATCATGAATATTTTAATTTTAATGGTATTTAAGGTTCCATTTCTTATTCTCTCTTTCATTATAATTCAATTAATATGTTTCCAAATCTATAAGGGATTTTGTTAACACAAACCCCTTTCTTTGAGTAGTAATGTTTCATCATGATTTTTTTCTCTATTCTTGGTTTATTATATCCTAATATTTTATTATATGGTTATTTATATTTTTTATCTAGAATAAAATGGTATTTAAATTCAAATATCCTTCTATAAATTGTTTCTTTCACATTAAAGTATAATATTGTTAAGTAAAATTCCCATCCTCTCAAATATTCTCATTTTATTCTATGTCTATATTTTATATTCTCACCAATGTTATAGTTATTATTTTGAAACCCAATAATGTATTATTTTATATGAACTTAATATTTCTATTTATACATTTTTAATATAAAGTTTTATTAACCATTTAACGATGTGAGTTTTCAATATTTTTTTTTAAAATATTAAAATTAATTTTCATTCCATGATCTTATGTTTTATTTTTCAATTTAGATTTCATATAAAAAACCTTTATGAATTTTACAAGGATCCCTTTTTTATATTTCTTTCCAAATATTGTTTGAAAATTATATTCATGTAAACCTATTGAGAGTAAATTTAGAAAGTGAACTCTAACCCATTCTTTTTATGATAATGTTAAAAGAGTTTTATGAAATAATTTATTAACATTTTTCTATATTTGAAAATTATTATATATTTATGATCATTCTTATCAATGAATCTTCCTTTATATGTTTTAATATTATTTTCCAAATAAGATTAGTTCTTAATTATTAAAAAAAAAGTATTTTAACTTACTTTTCAAAGTGATTTACCTAATGATATTGAAAAGAAAATTTTCATCTATATAAACACCCTTATTGATCCTTATGTTACAATAGGGATATATTATTATACCATTATCCACATTCTTTATCTAGATATATGATTAAATGTTCAAATGAATTTTTCATGAAACTTTTCTCTTCTCTTTGGATTAATTAAGTGGTGTTTGAAATAAGATTGTTTTCATGTTCTCTTGGCCCAAAAAATGTATATAAGATTATTATTGATGGGTGGGGTCCTATATCTCCCTATATTTAAGTGGTTTATGCTTTATATCCTAAGATATCCAAAAGGGTACATGGGTATTTACCCAATCCCAAGAGGGCATGCAAGTTTTTTTAACAAGCCCAAGAGGGTACATGGGTTGTTAGCATAAGACCAATAGGGTAAATGATTTATTGTACTAATCCCAAATAGATACCTAGTTTTTTTACTAATACCATGATGGTACATATTTTATTAGATAAAGGCCACTATGTTATAAGAATTAGGTAGAAATTCATGATCCATTAGGTTATAATTTCCTATTATTTTTCTTATGTCACATTTCTATATTATATTCTTATGTCATGATACTATAGATCATGTTTATTTTATCGTGTTTTTTCACATTTATAAAATGGTATATCTTTTTTCATTTGAGACTATAAGTCATTCTATTATTACTTTAGGACAACTATTATCATTATATGTTATTTTTAATATGATATTTATCCCATTATAATGCGTTCTTTTATGCTTATGATCTAACCCTTGATGATATGTTGATAAGTTTTTCCCTTACAAAGAATTTGATCTCACACCTTTCTTATTTTTTTATTTACTAGGTTATGAAGATGAGTATAACTTATGAAGATTATAGAAGGGAGTCTAGTGTGGTTATATAATGGAGAAAGAGTAAAAATTATTTTAAAATAAGATGATTATGTAGATGATCCTAAAAGACACTAAACATTCCATTATTGGGATTGTGTGATTATTTTTGAGGTGTAATTTTTCATATGGATATGATGTAAAATAAAGATATGTTTAGCTTGGGTTATCTCACTTTGTATCAAAGCTAGTTTTTAAAGAAAGTGTTTCTAACACCAGAGTCTGGGGTATGGGTATGGGGTGCGTCAAGGCTATTTTTTATTTTAGTATGCTATCCAAATATTGATTCTACACAATATCTACATATTACTAAAATGTCTTTATTCTAATACCACTAGGATAAAACAACTCAACTAAAAAAATTACACCCGAAAATAAATTTCTAAAATTCATATTTTCATGGTATGAATATGTTTCAAAAAAACATACATAGTAACAATTTTATAAGATGTCATCAAAAAAATTTTAAATAATTTTTTTATATTAAAATTATCAAAAAAAAAACTAAAACTAGCCATCTAGGCCTGTATTAAATTTGAGGGTGGGGGTATATTTAAACCATAAATTTTTTTTGGTAGATTTAAACATGTTTTAAACAGGTTTTACATGATAAATAATTTATAAAGTGATTAATAATTAAAGTAAGGTAAAATATAAATTTTTTTATATTTATTGATGAATATTTAATAAATGAAAATATGAAATTCTTATATTAAGGTCATATTTGTAAAAAATTATTTTAACCATTCCAAAAGTATTTTTGGATGTTAAAATGATCCATGGTTTAAATAAAATAAATTATTTGATTTTTAAATTATTTAAATTTATTATATGAAGTATGAAATGTTTATTATTAAATAATAAACATAATCATAAAATATTTCATAATTTTATTATAAAGGAGTTCATATTAAAATCAGGTAAATTATAATATGTATTGTTTATATTGGATAAAATTTAATTGTTTAAGTTTATCCATGCTAAGATTATAAAGTGTTTATAAATTTTTATGTGGTGTTCATAAATTTTTTATCTTATATTTTTAAAATATGAATTTCTTATTTATTTAGTTTATTATTTTTGTCATTATTCATAAATATAATTACTATATTTTGAATTATGATGTATTCTTTAGTTTAAAGTGTTACATTACTTGTATACATTTTCATACATACATTTTAAAAGTTTCATGCTAGGTATGATATATGATTTAGTTTTATTATACCTTGAAATTGGATTTTTATTAGGGTATGAACCTAAATCATGATGTTAATTATAGTTTATAAATATTGGGTGTTATAATTATGATCGAATAGAAATATCTATTGATTAAAGTATTCCTTGGTAGAAGGACTTTAGTTTAGAATAATCACTAACCCATAGGATTATTTATTATCTAGATAAGTTGGGATTGGATACCTATCACTCTAGGATTAATATTATGGGGATTCTTGTTTTCATATATTTCAAATACTTTACATGAAATAGTTTCATGTACCTTATGCAAGGGACAAATTTTTATATGTATTATCATATTTGGATTTTAATCTTGGTTAGTAACACACGAAATGGGTTATGTAAAGATTTATTTATCAATATGGTTTAACCATATTGATTTGGAGGAAGAAATATGAATCCATGATAAATTATTTTAATAATGTATACATAATGGGAATAACATCAGATAAGATAGTGAGATAAAATACCCTTTTTAAAATAGTAAGTGTCTTATTAATTTTAATGAAAATACTTTTCAAGTCCCTGATTATCAAACTATGTAGGTCATGATAGTGTTATGTTCCCATGGATTATCTTATCTACGAAAAAATGTAATGGGTGACCCTAATAAAATTTGGTGCTCATTTTTGGCATTTTATTTGGGTTACACTTATTAGGGAGACCATAATATAATTAGGTAAATATAGTTATAATTTTTAGTGAATACATATTATAGATTAAGATAACACTACAATAATTATACTATTTAACATTAGTTTGTGAAATTGGTGCTAAATAAGTTTTAATTTATTTCATGGTTTATTTTTAAAAACCATCAGGAAATATTTTTTTTAAAAAATGTCATTTCTCCTCCCTAAACCCCCCTTCCCTAGATAACCCCCTTTAACAAAATAGTATTTCCCCTAAAGTGACTTCTACCTGGTGACATGTGAGATATTAGATGCAATATAGGATATCATATGACATGTGATCCCTCCAAAAAATGTGAAACCATCCTACTGGTGTGCGGAATTCTCGATGATGTAAGAGCTATTTGGTGAGGTGTGGGATGCTTGGAGATGTGTGAGCCCTTTAATGATGTATGCCCATCTCAATGATGAGTGAGCTTTCTGATGATGTACTATCCCCATGTGGGATGAAGGTATAATATGTTTTTGAGATATATGTACCTAATTTTCTTATTTTTTTCTTTAAGAATCACAAAATTATAATGAAGGGTATTTTACTGATTATGGATAAAAATGTCCTCTTTAGGTTAACCACACCAGAATAAAGGTTATGAAATCATATAATGTGCATGTTTAAAAAATTCACACCTATGTTCCCAATATTTAAATGTGTAATTAAAATTAAAATTATTAGTTTATCCATGTATGGGATTTCAAAAATTCTTGGGTAGTTTTATAGTATATCAAAATTTATTTGAATGGGTTGTAATTTTTTTTATAAAAACAAGGAAAATTTTATCAAAAATCCAATTAATTATATTAGTTTTTTAGTTTAAAAGAAGTCACAATTTTTTAGTATTTGAAATACATGCAATGATACCCACTATTTAAAATGTATGGAATTTGTTTCTCAATGAATTGGGAAATTTATTTGAACTGATTTTTCAATGGTGAAATTTATAAATTTCAATAATATATTTATTTTTCACTATTTTTTGAAACATAATCGGATGATAGGTCATAAATAGAACATTAGATATATATATATACATATATATGATCCATATGTTATTCCAAGATTGTACATGCCATTTTGGTTCCCTTGATCAGGTATAGGCATGTGAGTAAAATATACAGGTAAAATCACATTTCTTCAAGAATGGTTGATTCATTTAATGTGTTTTAATGATAATTTATTGTTCTTAAGAGTTATTCAATACAATAAAAATTATTATTTTTTGTGAATGAAACTTTTTGAATTATGATAAGTGTTTAATTTTGAAAAATTAAATTAGGTAAAATAAAGTAAAAAAATTTAGGATAAGGATTTAAAATTCTACAAAACTTGAATTTACCCTATTAAATGGGTGTATTTAGGCCATTTCTATACAATTGTTTAATATATAACCAATTGGTGGAATATTTATTTGATTATTTCCTTTATATTTATTTAATAAAATAATAAATACAAAATGTCACACCCTTGACTTTAATATCTCTAATATTTTATCATTAGGGTAAAAATAGGGTTATGTTTGGTTATAAATGTTTATTTGAAATATAAATTAATTTTATTTATCATAGTAATTTATTTTTTATTTTTAATAATTTAATAATTAACCTAAATTATTATGCAATGATGACATAATATTAATTAAATTAATAAAAAATAAAATAAATCATATTAAAAATGTTAAAAGTAATATAATTTGGATGAATCATTGTGGTTTAATAATTTTTTAGATAAATATGAAATTTTATGTACGTGTTAAAAGATTATATTTGAATTGAATATTTGTATTGTTGTATTTAAAGTCAAATTAAATGAATAGTGAAAAAATGGCATTAAGGATTTTTTTATGAAAATAATATTTTAATATTTTTTTAAATATAATAAAAAATATTAAAATACAACAAGTTGGATAATATATGGTCTGAAATTTCACCACTTTTCCATTTATGTGTCAATTTTCACCTTATAATTAAAATTATAACCCTTTAAGAGTGGAAAAGTCATTACCACGGTCACAGTTAAAATATGTTAAGGGTTTAAACCAATAGATAAGGTTTAAAATACCAGTTAAACCTATAAATATTTTATTTATTGATGATCTTAAAACCATATACTTATTTTTATTTGATTTTTTCCATTTGGAATAAATTTTCTTGTGAATGAGTTTATTATATTTTTAGTCTTTTAAGAAATTCTAAGAGTACCCCTCCCCATAGTTATAAAAGGGCACCCCTCCTTTATCTTCTTTACACTAAATTGTTCCTTCTATATCAACCAAAACATTCCAAATTTTATTATATACTCCCCCAGACAATAATTATATGTTTTAATATTCTTAAAATACCATTCCAAGGGTCCTTAATGAGTGATATAGAGGTGGATTACCGAAGATGAGGTAATCATCACACTTGATCTCTTTCAATTTGTTTCTTCTTCTAATTACTATTTAAATATGATATTATTCATAAAATATTAAATTAAGTATCCTAAATATAATTAATTTTTTATTATTAAATAAATTTTATTCACCCTCTTTTCTAGAAAATGGGTAGAGAAAGTATCGCACTTGCGTATGTACGACTTACCGTCTCCACATAGCAATACAATTCATTTCCGTCACCATATTTTATGGATGGTTATTATGATGGGTTTAATGTTTATATGTTATATTTATGACATAATTATGGTTTTTAATTATAATATCATATCTATCTTCTTACCCTCCAATCCATTATAAAATTATATTATCGCTTGTCTGTACGTGTGGACTACTACCTCTACGGAGCGATGTGTTTAGTTTTTCATTTAAACTTTACATGGATGGTAATAAGGATATATTTAATGAATATATATGATATATATGATATAATAATTATTTTTTAATATTTAATTTTTATATACCTTCTGTTTATCCCATCTGTCAAAAAATGAAAACAACGTTCATGCGTACATACAACTTACCATCTCATTGAACGATGTAATTCATTTTTCTATATATAACTTTTATGAATGAATATATATATATATATATTTAATATATATTATATTTATATCATTATTAAAATTATAGATATGATTTAACCATGATAAAATTATGAGGACCATAACTACTGAACTGCATTTCTCATGAAAAACGAAACAGTTGACATCCAGAAATGATGATTTTAGTAAGAAATTATTAATAAATGAGTGTTTAAATATTGTAAGTGGATAATATATGATATTGTATTTATGAAAATAATTTTTTGTATAGAAGTATAATAAATTTAAATTTATTATACAGGAGGTTATATCACCTTCAATGAAAGTCAAACTTGAGGTATGGTATTTCTAGTCTCACTTTTTTTTGGGAAACATATGCCATATTCACCACTCATTTCTTTAATGTGGTGTATATAATTACTCTGTGACATGTTATATCATAAATATCCTTATTTTAATGGTATTTAAATTTTTATTAGATGATATTACTTTGTGTTTCTTATTATTCAAAAGTTACTAAAGTGGTAAGGGTTTTATGTTATAATCTCATTATTTATTAAAATTATTTATAATTAAGTTCCAATGATGAAATATTATGATATAGATATCAATAATATCATGTTTTTTAATATCCTCTAGTTGTTTACAGATATTACATGTTTTTATTTCATTTTATTCTCTTTAATAACTTAAGACACTGAAAGAATATTTTTTAAGGAAATATGAATTTATTACTTTCTTTAGCCGAAAATCCTTTTCTTCCATATCTATGTTTTCTAAAAATGTTTTAATATTATTATATGATTTTATAAATTATTTTTTACTGATGATTTACTTTTTTAAAAATGGTTTGAAACCAATATTCTTTTTATTTTCCAAATATGGTACATTTTGAATTTTTTACAAAGGTATGAAAGGAATGTTTTCCTATAACTTATTTGGCATGAATAAAATTTTCCATTTTCATGAACAATAAATAATTTGAATATTAGTTTAAAAGTTACCAGGTTATTTATTTTTTCTCCCATAATTTTTTAATTTTTTTTATATTTTAAAGAAGCAATTTCAAAGTGAGAAGGGTATTTTACTCAATAAACATTCCAAGGGATTTTTTAGGTTTATTTTCATCTAAGATGAAATGCTTTGATGTTACTTATGATTTATTGAGAATATGATCCAAATATTACATTATTATTTGTTCTCTAGATGGGTTATAATTATGATGAAAAGATATTTATGAAAATCTTCCTTTTCCTTGGGTTATGCTATGATGAATTGATGAAATTTCTACGAAACCAATTTATTTTCCATGGGTATTTCCATGATAAAATGTTTATGAAACCCATTTATTTTTCAGGGGTTATAATATTATGAATATTTTATGACCTTATGGAACAAATCTATATGATTTACATTATGTGATGGGTGGTCCATGAATTATACATCCCTCCAATGCATTGAGTAAATATGGATATATCATGGGATAAAAAAGACTAAAATAGGGAGGGAAACTAGTTCAGTAAATAATTTTTCAACTTTTATAGTCTTGGGAGTGAACCTTGAATAATATTATATAATGAGGAGTGAACTAAATCTACTATGATAACCTTGGTAGTGAGCCTTGACTACTAATGAAACGATTTTCTATGCTTATGTGAATGCCATAAACTTATGTCTTATGCCAATTTTATTCTCTCAAAACTAATGTTCTTTGAATCCTTTGTGATTATGTCTCATAAACTATATATATTTATTCCATGACTCAATATTATGATATATGATAAATAGGGTATGGTTTTAAAATGTTAACAACATGTTAACATACCCTTATGATCACATTATTCTTAAGTTATCTTTGATATCTCCCTTGTTTACCCTTAGTGAGCATATGTGTTCACCCTTTCTTATATTTCCTTTCCCTAGGTTATAAATAAAGGTTTTAGGTATGTTATGTCTATTAAGGGTGATAATTATAAAGAACTTAGTGGGAGATGATGTAGATCTCTTATAAACCAGTTGTTTATGTATCCAAGATTCCAAAGACACTAAACCTATACGATTTTGGTGTGTATCATGATTTTATGTAATGAATTTTCATCTAATATTTATGTATGAAAATCATGGATCATTATACCTTTGTCTTGGAATAATGATATATTTGATTCACAACTTAAGGAAATTTTAACAAATTAATCATCACTAATTAAATTGAATTTAATTATCTAATAAAATTATAATAATTTGGATAAATTATTTTAAAAAAATATTATTTGATTTTATTATTCTTGATGCTATAAAATTCCCATGGATATTAAAAAAACTGGGTAATAAATGGAAGGATTTTTAATGGATATTATATCATTATTTAAATGATGCATCATTAACTATTCAACAAATGTATGATAAGGTACCTATAGGTGTACCTTAGAAGAAGTGGAAAGTTTTTATTAATAGTCATAGCTATAAGAAGCATATAGAAATGAATAATATAAGATTATATTAATGTCATTTTATATGTAAATATATATTAGTTATTAAATTATACGTTATTTATTAGAGGAAGTGTTTAGGAAAAATATATCAGGTTGAGAGAAATGGATCATCCCTCACACATTCAGTTCGAAGAGTTTTGTAAGAAAAATATTTACCATGGTAATATTTTCATTAATTAAAATATTTATATATTAAATATTATTTTTTTCATATATTTAAATATTTAATTTTCTATTTTTTATATAGATAAAGGGGTTAGTGTGACATGTTTCTCGGATGGAAGTTTGGTTATATGTCTATACCAAATCTGAGGATTGTAACATGACTGAGCCTACCAAAGATATTATAAAATTTTATCTTTCCTTTTTTATTAATTTTTATTTCACATTAAATTTAAATAATATTTGATTAGAAAGTTAAAATAAGATAATTGTGGGATGCAACCCTCTTCACTTATACTCAGTCTCCTCGGATGATCCGGTTGGTTAGGTCCTTAGGAAGGATCATCCTAATCATGTGCATGGTATGTGTTTTGTACTTTCCCTATCTCAGGTCATTGGTAGGTCATCAAGGTCATTTTTTTACATTCATATATTTTTCAAGTTGTAGTTATCATCTCCCTCCATAAGCACAAATCGAATTAATTATTTTGAAAAAAATAATTTATGAGTAGGGGAACACAATAAAGAAATATGATATTTTTATAAAAATTTAGGATGTAAAGGCCACTACTCTATAAAATGCATAGGTTGAATTAAATCAAAATAAGAATATAAATGTTCTTGATGTGATAACCTCAATGATTAGGTAGAGTTAGTAAGTAAATTTCACAATTTCATAATCATTTAGAATGGTAATTTTTATTACTTTAATTTTACACATATATAACTTTGTTTAATTTTCAAATAAATTATATGAAGATACTAGAAATAAGTAGTGAAGATAGAGATAGTCATTGCTCATCAGGTGATATTTATGCTGGCGATTGATATTGAGCTCCAAATTAGTGATGTTTTTGTATAATTAAATATGTTAATTTCAAATTATTGGTGATGTTGTTTCATAACTAAACTAAGTAATTTTAAATTATTGGTGATGTTATAAATAATTTTGTTGTTTTACTTCTTATAGGGGTTGGTGATTTTATTATAAATTATTATGTTTCTTGACTTCATTTTAGGTCATTTTTTGTCAATTAAAATTGATTATTTTTAGTATAGGTTTATTTGTTTCAGTTTGGTATGATTTATTTTTGGGTTGATTTGATCATACGATTGCATTTCTATTGGTTTCAATAATATTTATTTGTTTTATTCTATATTTTTTTAGTTTAGTATATTTTATTTAGTTTTTTTTTTGTTCTACTTAGTTTGGTTTGGATCAGTTTTAAGTGATTTAATTTTGTGTATTTTAATGTTTTTTTATTCTAGTTTAGTCAAATATTATTATATTGGTTATGTTTGGTTCAATTTCAGTTATTTTAGTTTCATTCATTTAAGAAAATTTGATTAAGTTATATTCAATGTAGATCTAGTTGAATCTTTTTAGGCTAGGTTAGTTTCATTTAGTCTAACTCAATTCTGGTGAGGATGGTTAAATTTATTTTAATTTAGAATATATTCAGTCAATTTAGTTTAGTTTTGGTCTCTTTTATTCAATTCAGTTAAAGTCAAGTTAGGTTAACACCTTTGGTTTAGTTTTTTTAGTTCGAATCTATTTATCTCAATTCAATTTGGTTTAGTTCACTTTATTTATACTCAATTGGGTTCAATGTTGTTCAATTATGTTATATTTTTATTAATTTTGTGCTAATTCAGTTTATTTTGGTTTGGATATGTTCTTTTTGATGCATTTCAGTCTAATTTAAAGGATTCTAGTTTAGTACAATTTGGTTCAATTTATTATGCTTCAGTTCAGTGTATATTTGTCCAGTTCATGAATAGTTTAGTAGATTAATTAAATTAGTTTCAATTTAATTATATTTAATAGAAATAATTCTGATTTAGTATTTTATGTTTGAGTTTAAAACATTTAAGGTATGATCTGGTTAGGCCAATATTTTTTTGTTTAATTTAATCTAATTTAGTTTGATTAATTATATTTGATTTGACTTGAATCAGGATGGTTGAGGCCTAGTTAGTTTTTTTAGGTTTTATTATTTTTGAATGGTCTATATAATTTTTTTTATTAATTTCAACTTCTTTCAGTTAAATTGAATATATTATATCACTATTTGAGACAAGTATACTCTAGTTAATTATATTCAGTTATTTTTATTCTATCAGAATTTAGTAAATTAATTATGATTTAGTTAGGTTTAGTTTAGTTATATTTAATTTAGTTTGGATGATTTTTTATCTTTTTACCATTTGTTTTAGTTTTGTTTAATTAAATTTTATTTTTTTCATTTTGTTTGGTTTAGGTTAGGCCATATTGGTTTTCTTTGGATTGATTCATTATATTTCGGTTTAATTATATTTATTTTATTTGGGCTTAGTTTTATTCATTTAAGTTTTACTATTTGTAGTTGGTTAGGTTTAGTTTTTTTTGGTTTACATTTATAAGTTTAGTTTAATATGGATTTATACTATTTGATTAAATTTAATTTAGGCCTTATTGATTTGGATTAGTTTATCTCATTTTTCTAATATATATTCTAATATAGGTTTAAAAAACCTCTATATATCCCTATCATTTAGCAGCTGTTTATACCACCATTTGATGTTAGAAAAAAATACAAAATAAAACCACTTTAGGATATGAAAAAACCATCTCTAAATATTTGTTGTGAAACATTTTAATAATTCCTCCATGCAATTTGAAAAATCTATATGAAATATATCTACTCACATTATTTCATAGTGGTTTATTTTAACCATTTTGGAATAATTTATCAGTGATTTAAACCATATCCAAACCAAAAAACCACATATTGCGACTCTTTTCACTATGGTGTAAGGAGTTATCCTCTCAAATATACAAGGAAATATATGATATGATTGACATGATCATCTACCCAAATAGTTAGGTGATGGGATAAACTCTAAAGGAAACTGATTCTTAATGAAATATAGATCCTTAGTCACCAATGGATGTGATGAATTTTAAAAGGGGATATCATTTTAGTGGGAGTAAATTTATTAAAAGTCTTTATTAAATGAATTTAAAACATGATACTCAGTAGATAAATTATTATATTGAAAATATAATATCATAATCATTATCTTAGATCTTAAATTTGAGATCTATCTTAGAGAATAAAAAATTTAATGGGAGTAATTTTCTAGATTGGTAATGAAACTTGAGAATAGTTATTAAGAAAGAAAAAACATTTTATGTGTTGAAAAAGCCTCTTCCTGAGCAACCAACTGGTGAATTCATCCAACAAATGGACATAGATGTTTATGATAAATATATTAAGGATTCAATATAAGTTTATAACCCCATTCTTGTGTCCATGTAACCTACATTTTAAAATAACAATTAAAACATATATGCATACAAGATAAAAAAATTGAAATGTTTCTATTAAGAATATATAAGGAATGGGATTTATGTGGCATAAAAGGTTCTATTTTAGTGCAAAATGATAATAGAAACATTAGTCTCCAATCATGCACTAAATATTATCTGGTACATCAAAACCTTGTAGAGACGTAGATCACATTTTAGGATTTATTTTTCCACAAACTTCATTATACAGTCATTACATGAAATGTTCTAAAAAATCATTGTCAATTACAACATGAATGAGTTCAAAAAAAATTTACCTGATATCATCAATATTTTTAAGATTTATAAATAGGAAATTGAGGTATAGGATCACATCTAGTAATCAAACAATTCATTGAGATTAAATTAAGGCACACATGGCTACATCCAACAAAGTTGGAGTGCTTTACTTGATTAAAGAGGTGAAGGATGCTAGTGTGAAGGATGAAAAAGAGGTCGGGGAAGGTTAAATTTTAGAGAAGAGTGACTATAGAATGCCTGACATGGAGATGGTTTCCTATTAGAAATACTGATCTTTCATCTAAGGACCTTGGTGAGGATCAAAGATTATATAATATTTCAGTGTAGCAGGATCGAGTCTCTTCTTGGGTTGAAGATTCTAGGATTGACTCTTAGGAGATCCAGATTCCAATGAGGAAGGTAAAAGTTAGTATGGATGCTTTGGTTGATGCTCTCTCTTAGGATGATGTTTGAGAAGATGCTAAAAAGAGTAACTCAAATGATTATATATATCTTGATAGTCTCTCACAACATGTAAAGAATTGGAGGATATGTCATCATCCAATAGGTCTAAGTTATGGAAATGATCGAATTAATTGGGTGGCTATACACAATGAGAACCTTGATGCCTAAAAGGATATTGTTAAAAAAAAACTTGGTTAGCATCTGTATCTGATGAGGGAAGTTGATTTTTATGACCCCATACACCTTATTATTTTTTTATATTTTAATAAAATAGGCTTTGACCATAGAAATTTAAAAAGAGGGAGGTCTAGGATCATTTACCATGATTATAGAACAAAAAGGAAGGATTAAAAGTTTTTTTGAAAAGGAAAAGAAGAGAGGACATAGAGATTCCACATCACCTTCTAAACAAAATAAAAGGAAGGGAAATGTTTTCATTATAGAAATACTTGTCAATAGAGATGGAATTACACAAATAACTAGAAGTGTCAAAATAAACCTAGTGAATAGTTCATATTAGGTATAATGTTATATAAATCAATTATTATATTTTGAAAAGTTATATGATACCAAATCTATTCTATATAAGTCTTGTAGATATACATGAGTTAAAATTTGATAAAGAGTTAATGTAAGAAGCTTGAAGTATACTCTTAAGTACTATATTAAGGAGTTTCTACCTTGAGAACTTATATGTTAGGTTTACTTCAAAGATTTGATGATTTTTAAATAATGAATGTGAATTTCAGATCTCATTTTTCATATCTTATGTGATAAGAGATATTTTTTTTAAATTTTTTGTTTATTTAATAAATGACATATTTTTTTTAAACACATTGTTTATGGTTTATCAAATACTCTAACAATAATGAAATAAGATAAAGACAATTTTTTATCTGAGATAAAATAGTTTATCCCAAAATTTTGTTAAAATATGAGAGATGTGATTTCACCACCCATTAGTGACATTTTTTTAAATAAAAAGGTCCTATTTTCAACACATTGTTCCAAACACATAGAATATAATATAAGATATATATAACAATTTTTTAAAATATCCACACTAAAGAAAAAAATGTATTATTTCTTAAACAAAAATGTGTTTGTATATCCAATTATGACATTATAAAGAGAATATAGTTTCTAAAAGGATTGTTGAAGTATGTTTTGGACTTAAATAAGTTCAAAGTTAACAAATAAAATATTATTATAATCAGTATTAAAAGTAAATATCTCTCAATATCCTAAAATATTTTAGGATATGAAGGTAAAGAGAAATGTAAAGAGTCACATCCAGTTCCCATAAAGAGGTAGATATCACCACATATCCTAAAGTAGTTTTGGATGTGTTGTTAAAGATATAATTTAAAGAGTTAAATTTGTTTTAAAAATCATCTCAAAGAAAATTTTGATGGTATTTCTCTAAGAACTATGATGATTGTAGATTTAAAATGAGTTTTAAGTAGAAAATAAAATGATTGATGAAACCACACTCCCCTAAGATTAAGGTTTCCTTGAGAATCCTATTGAACATCATCAAACTTATTCTACCTATCACAGGATTTGGAGGTTCTTCTAATTTCATAGGAAGTTCTCATAATCCTCCTTATTATTATTCCTGTTTCATTTTGGTCTTGTTCTTGTTCTGCTTGCATCATGGAACCCATCTTCCTTTTTATGTTCTCAAATTCTGTTCTTTGATTTTGTTCTTAGATCTATCCCATATATGTGATTCTCAAAATTCTAGTCAACCCATCATCTGATTTTGGTATGTGGAGGTAGTTTATTTGATTTTGTGTTGGAATTTAATGGGGAAATGACATCCATCGCTTGAAATATAGCATGTCTTTGACACTGTTGGGAAGCAAGGAAACCGGTGGTGTCCGCTCCGAAGTGGATTTGGTATATTCTATCTAGACCAGTATTAGTGACATGGGAGGTCGTTAGGATGAGTAGAAACACCATATATGGATTTTTGTGAAGTCTAATGTCATCAGGTAGTTTCAGGGGATCTAGTTAGAGAGGTGATAATGAGCAGTGATGACGTACAATGATAGTTGCAATGCTTCGACAAAGAGGGTGGATGGAGGTGATCTAGCATAGGGGGTTATCGATATAACAACCTTTCTCTTCAATAAAAATTAATACATGATTTATTACATTAAATTACACATAATACAACCTAAAATATTGAGAAGTATAGTGTCTTTGGGAATTAGGTACATGGCATAACATCTTTAACATGGGATAAAACAACATCATTAAAAACATCCTTAACATGCTTCTAAAATTACATGTCTTTTTAAAATTACATAGGATATCTTAGGGAAAAACATAAGAAAGGGGTGAGATGTAATTCTCAGTAAGGGAATAAACAATTCATAACATGAATAAGTTAATATATCTTATAAAATAGGCATATCAATGGGGAATAAAAGGAACATGAATAATAAGGCATGATATATCATGACAATCATAACATGGGAAATATGGGAACAACTTAAAACACTTAATCATAAAAATAATTCAAGGATAAACCTTCCAAAATATCATTATAGAAAAATTCCCATAAAGGAATTAGGTTTAATCCTTGTCCCAACCTGACTTATCATGATACTAAACATTACCCAATTCATTGGAGTGTTATGTGGGCACACCCATCATAATCATTTCATTCTCATGCTTAAGTGTTCCACATAGGACATATAACATGGATTTATTAATCATCATAATTTATTCTATGATAAAGGATTGTGGAATAAAAACATATAAGTCCCCAATAAAAAAGTAAATGTTCATAAAGGTGAACACCCTTGATAGGAAATGAGTATGGTATTCACTACACAATGGGTTTGGCACGAAAAATCCCAATGATTTTACGGTAGCATAACGACATCACTTATAGATTAATAAAAATCAGTTTATGATAGATAAAGTGTAATATAATCACATATATATCAAATAATATGTAATATGGACTTTGATAAACACATCCCAACATTAGAAATTAGACATAGAAGGTATATGGAAATGAAGAAACATGAATAAAGAAATGAATCTGAACTATTTTTCAGCATGGTAACATGTGTATATAAAAGATCTTGGGAGGATTAATGAGAGTTAAATGGAGACTCTCATAATTTATAAATCAAATTTATAGTAATGGGGATATGGAATAATATATCCCAACCTGATCAAATTGAAATTAATAAGTATAACATAAGAAGGGGTGCTTGAATAAAAAGAGAGTGGATAAATCCCTTAAAAAATTCAGCATAGTAATAACTTAGATAAAGGTAAAAATGAGAGAGTATAACTAATATACTATTGAAATAAAATCCATTGGATAGTAATGTAATGTTTTTAAATAAATAACTTTATAAAAAATTGTAATTTAGAAGATAAATTCTAAAGAAGGTGCTCGAATTTAAAAGAGGAGAGGAAAGTGAGGATCCATTACTTGATTTTTTGACTCAAAAGGATTGGTAGGGGATTATTTATAGATTGGGGGAGCCATGGGAGGACTATAAGAAGTGTAGGGAAGAGTGTGTAAAAGAGTTTTAGTGAATTAAAATGGGATCTTGGGTGGGTTTATATAGGAAAAGAGGGGGATTTGTTTATTATTTTGTTTTTGGACTCTACATAATAAAATATCCAAAACCACAAACCATACCATGGTTTCTGCCAAATGATAGTGGTATAAATTATTTGATGAGTTAAAGGTACTAAATAATAAAATAATTCCCTTTCTTTTGTGAAGGTGAGTCATACTCTTAAATAAATGTTTTTAAAACCTTAAAATGTAGTATAAGTTTTGGAGGATTCATAATAACTTTACAAAATAATTCAAATAAAATTAAAATAACATTATTTTAAATGTAAAACACTAATTTGGTCATGGATCCAATTTATAGTAATTATTACATCAATTTTGGTTCATTACGATGTTATAAAACACAAATTATATTTATATAATGTTTAATTTTTACCTGAAAATTTGACTGTCACATAAAATTATTAAAAATTAACCATTGGATAATTTCAACATTATGATTCCCAAAATAAAATTAATTTTATATAAATAATTTTATAAATATGTTAATTTTCACTTTTAAAATAAAATCCACATTTATTAAGAAATGCTAGGTTTTATGATGAGAGTAGTTTTCAAACCCTTATAAAAATTACATTTGACTTCATAAAAATTATATGATCACTTATATTTAATAAATATTTATTCAATAATAGTATTTTAATAAAATATTATTTATTTCAAACATCCATAAATTTCATAAATTCAATAATTTAATTTAAATATTAACTAAAAATAACATTGTGCTTTATTGTATCAAAATAAAGATCATTTACAAATTAACAGTAATGGAATGAAAATGTACTCATTATACTATAAAAAATAATGTAAATATTTATATTTCTAGGTTTTTGAAACATATCCCTTAAATACACCTACAAACACCCTAATTGTAAGGTGCATGATGGTGGGACTTTCATGGGGTGGTTCGACAAACATTTTTTGGGCTCTGTTTTCGATGAGTTTGAATTTCTACCATAAATGATTTTCCCATGCATAATTTGTTGGATGTCGAATTGGGATTGTCCAAGGGAAAATAGCAGAGACTCAATCTCCATCTAAAACTATGATAAGTGGGATTTATAGGGTACGATCCTACTGGTTGAGGCCATCACTTCTTTTGTGTGTGTCAATTGGATTGTTTAAACACTATATTTATAATAAAATTATTATAATTTTTCAGTGAATATATTAAAATGGATAATAAAATATAATAAGATATAAATAAACCAAATAAGTTTATGTGTTTTCTATAACCATATTTACTTAATAATACAATTAATTAAATCAAAAGGGGAATTCTATTTATAACAGTTTGGGTTGTCACAATATTACCCATTAAAAAAACATTTTCCTCGAAATTTTATTTTCCCACACTAAAAAAGATTAGGGTAATTTTTCATCATCACCTACTTTGGTTCCCATGATTATTCATAAAACTTTTGGGTTCTCCACTATATCATCCTTGATCCGAACAGCCACCCGAACAGTGCTAACGGGCTGGGTACCACTGGCCTTGGGCGCACCTCCCCGAACACCAAAGGCTGCCGACTAGCAGTGAGGGTGTAAACATGTATAGTGGGGCAGCTATACCCTATGGTAATAGATAATATACTTGTATGGGAATAATAAGACAACATGTAGTGAAAATAATGACTTAGTAGACTCGAACCAGACACACAGAGAGGAAGCACATCCAATATCAATAAACAGTGGAAGCAATATAGAAACAACTACAACAAAAAGTAAACAGAATAACATGCCAGTAAATCACTTGTAGCCACTAAAAACAATCAAGTAAACATCTCATATCAGGTAATACAATACAATATACAAGGTTCTACCCATGGAAAACAACAATAGATATATATATAAGTATGCTGAAACTGAAAAGGAAACTATACAAAAGTAAAACTCGAGCTAGGCATGACCTTAATGTCCATTCCAATATCTATGCCAAACAGTACTATAATCCATCTCCCAAGGCTAATACTTTACCTCTACTTAAATCCATAAAGTCTACATGCATCCCAAATGTCCCATGTAGGGTGTGAGATGAATCTCAGTAGGATACCACCCAATGGTGCATACCTAGTATATGTGTTTATGAAGACATGCACCTCTAAGAAAAGTGAACACTATGATGAAATAATAAACACAATATAAACTAGTAATTATCATCCACTAGGGAGTGTAACATACTTCAGAAATCACCAGAATCTTGGAAGAAAAGAGAGTCCTTGGACCATGTCCCAAGGCACCTCTGTAGTCAAAAAGTCCTGGTGCACCCTCAGGTTCCACCTCAATCATATAGCCCAGCACCATGTGCCTCTTGAAACCTTATATCTCTATGTACCGACATCCCGAAGGTATGCCCAAACAATAGTGTACTAGTCCCAAAGACCCCTGATCGAAAGTTGACATCAGCCCATGGTATGAAAACTGGAGGAACAACGATGTCAATCCTGAAATAAATATCTAGGCCCACGACCTCAATCACAATGAGGCTCATCCCCCAACCCGATGTAATCATCACTCTCAACAGAATGATCCTTACCTTCCACATGTATTCTATGGAAATCACCCCGAAACCATAAATACACTAGCCGCAACTATCAGGGGACTCTACCCACACGAGTGGTCAAAACCACCTCATCACAGAGTCAACCTATGTGCACATGACTCAATCAATGCTTTGGACATCACGAGTGAGTGGAAAACACCATATAAGTACCTAAGCCATATCATCTCTTGCACCTCGTGCCTCGTGGTCATGTCACTCAAATATGATGGCCCTGTCATCCAAGTATCCTAGGCTATTCCCAACCTAACAGTCACACTACCTCAAAATGATGTCATTGACACCTAATCCTGTGGTCAAAACCACTTAAGAATATCAGGTCCAATCCCAACCAGTGATTAGAATAACTCAATCCCAATGGCCATTCAATCCCAACCTCATCTTGGGCCATTCCCATTTTGACCCCTTGGGTCCCATCTTATATAATTCAATCAATTACATATATATAATTTAAACAACACATTTTAAAAAATAAATTAAATTTAGATGATTGAATTGCATATATTAACAATCATCATAATTTTATATGGATGTATTGAATGCCTCTAACTCATTTAAAAAATCCAGATTAAATTAAAAAAATCATTTTAAAGCAAAAAATTCAATTTAGACAATTTTGGTACCCCCAGTCAAATTACCCCATAGAGAAATGACCTCTAACCTAGACTTACTCAAGAGAAAAAGGTACTGGGAATGTAAAAAGGCATCCCACATGTCACACAATCATTTTTATATGAAGTAAGAGGTATAATGGGGTCTCACTCAAAATACCAAAAAACGCACCATAGGCCGCGCCACCCAAAAGTCCACAAAAACTCAGAACATGGTATGCACCACCTACATTAACCTCATATACATAGGCACTTATGATATCAAAGTCTAATTCAAAGAGGATTGATGTAGATATGAATTTCCATCTAAAACCCTAAAATTGGATCAGACAGAAATACCGGTCCATAAGACAAAGGATCAAAGAAGAATAAGTATATGTGAGATTAGCCTTACCGAGGAGATCCTATAAATTCTTACGGATCAAAGAACGGAGGTCATATAGAGAGGTAGGATCAAATACAGTGGAAGGATCAAAGGGGTGGATCTCCCCTGCTGTGTGTGACCAAGAATTAAGAAAGAGGGATAGAGGAGAGAAAAAAAAACCTATACAGGACGCACATTTTACCTGCACGGTTTTCCAAACCCTGCAACAAATGTGTGAAATCCACTACCTAGAAATACTAGTCTCACATGACCACCCAACACAGTTTTAAAAACCATACAAAAACCATTTAGAAACCCTATTTCAAAACTACATAGGTGGTCGCATGGTCATGCGCCATCACTCGCATGATTTCCCTAAACCCTACGCCTATACCTGTCCCCCAAAAACTAGACCTTCGGGACTTCAACACTCTCGAAACCCTTCCAAATACATGAGGAACTCTCCTATCCTATAAACCAACCCAAAATACCATTTAAGTCTAATAGAACTCTCAGAATTGAGTTTTGATCAAACAAATAAAAGTAACATAACAACTAATTGAAAAATTCAAACCAAGTGGGGATTTTGACCCATTGTAAAAACCCAAGTTGTTACAATCTCCCCACCTTAACATAGCTTGTCCTTGGGCTATAAAACAAAACAAGGAGATGGTACCAAACTTACACATTCTGATAAAAATAACCCGGTCTACCCTGGTTTCAAGGGTTATGGTCAAATTTCTCATGGGGATTCCCACCTTCGGAATTGCCTAACTAGGTCTATCCCAACCCAAAGCTCAAATTAGTCAAAAGTCCATTGACCCATTTCCAGACTCATGCTCCTCCCTTGATTCGTCATTACCACTGCCCCTCATTAAGCAATCCCATGTTGCTCTTGACACCCAATAACATCCTACAACACATCAGTGCCCACCTCGAGCCCATAACATACATGAAACAATGAGGTCCTCCATCCTGTGGATGCTCAAAATAACCTGGTGCTTTGCACCTCAATCAAAAACTGCATCCTTGATGCCCTGATGCCCAAGGAACCTCATGTAACCCACATACCTTGGATTCCCCGATGCCTAAACACCTCAAAAACATGCATCTAATGATGATACTGATGATAAGAACCTCATATATATATATATATATATATATAATCATGAAACTGATATGGTTATAACCTACCATCTAGCATCTGGTCAGTCCATATACAACCTGTTCACCTCATGCACTCAAAACGAACATGCCTCAATAGGCCATGCCAAAAAAAAAGAAAAAGGAAATCACGGCCATGCCTGTGGAATATCTCTGACCATCATTGGATCTCCAGCACACTCAACCCCTGACACCATGGCGTCCATCTGTCCTGACACATGACTACCTGAAGCCTGGACTCCCTATAGTGTTTCACTAGTCTCTAGACACTAACCCCATGGATGGGTCCCACTATATCTTCCACACCCTCCATGTGTAGTTGAGCCTTGGCTACCCTCACATGGAACCATTTTTGAGCTGACCCCAAACACCATATTCTATCCTAGTCCATGCCTACCAATTGTTTTAAAAGGATGTCTATAGAACCTCTCGAGATGAACAACCTGTCCACATGCATGACATTCCTTTCAAGGCCAATCATACAGAGTCCAGACATTCCCTAGCTTCCCACACTGAAGCCAAACCACCATTGAGATACCATGAGGTGGTCTAGTAAGGTCATTGGCATAATTCCCTAATGGAACTCATCCTGACCTCATTTCCTACCATCTGAACCACCACTTAAAGCTGCTGCCCATCCCAAACATGACCTGTCTGTTAGGTTTCCCTCAGTTATAAGCACTTGATTCACCACCTATAAGAATGATTCCAAACTAAAGGTGTTTACCTACACCCATATGGAATTCCGTACACCATCTTCAAAGTGAATCATCCTCAAAGTTTTATCACTTAAAATACATGGTGCAAAGAGGGAAATCTGTGAAAGTAGCTACATAGTCCATGATAGATATGTCACCCTACTGAAGGCTCCATAAATCCCAAGCCCTCTCATCCCTTAGTTTCTTCGATAAAAAGTGCTTGAAGAACCAATCCTTAAAGTCCTTCCAAGATAGTCCCTCAAGTCTGTGATCCTGAATATAAAAATCCCACTAGTGCTTAGATAGTGATCTGAACATGTACATTTCTAGCTTGAACCTCTTCCATGTAGGCATCTCAAGATTCTCAAATATCATCTTTATGCTCTCTATCAAGTTCTCAGCCTCCTGCAGACCACCCTTACCCTGAAAAAGTGGTGGGCACTACGAATGGAAGTCACAAGTATGATAGCCCATAGATATCTCTATTCTATAAGCACCTCTATCAATCCTTTTCAAAACACATACCAGACTAGATCAGATCTTATCTTCAAGCCATGACCCAAATACTATAAAACCTGATAACTGTCCTGCCTTCACTGCATCCTAAGCCTGATCCTATCCCTAATCTTATACCTATGACTCATGCTTTTCTTGACCCTTAGGGGTATGAACCTGATCGTTCTTATTTGGAACTGTACCGTCACCCACCTGAGGTTCCATCGATCTATCTATGAGGAACCCACTAAATACCATAAATGGTTAGACATATCATATATATATATATAATAATACATAATGAAAATAGGGAAAATAGTAAAAAGGTAGTGTATAACAACTACCCTTACTCCCCCCCATCACAACCATTCCCACAACATCTCGGCCTCATGGCCTCCTTACCCAACCTCAAAAAAATCCAATTATAAAAATATCTCTAGGCCATACCCATCCTGACAACCAACATTGCCTCATTTTGATGACAGATTCACCAAATCCTGATGATCAAAATCCCCTCAACCATAAAACCTTCTTTCTCCTATAAGATCTAGGCCCAATTCCCACTCCACATGAAATTTTATATAATTATAAATAATGGAATATCACATTTCATAAAATAAGAAATTCTACCACATCATGAAATTTCACCTTTTCACATGGAATTTGACATATATCACATGGTATTATCATTTCAAAAGGCATACATGCTTATATGAAATTGAAATACCATAAACACATGCCTATCAAAATCCAAACTACTACACCTTTCCTTACCGGTCCATGGTCCAATTCTCCCTTAACACACCGAGTCAAGGGTCACATTTCACAACCAATAATCATAACAAACCAAGTGAGCCTCCAAGGTGGAAATCATATGAACTGTAATCTAAGAAAAAGAAAAACTGTATAACCCACCCAAGGTAACTTAATCAATCCCTAGTACATGGGGCTACATGAACCCAAGAACAGGTTCAAAATATAGTTCTAACAATAACCTATCTCCCATATACCATAACCCCAAATAGTAATATCATGAAAAAGGTAAAATAAACTTATATGATACCATTTTTAGCATCCTTGACCTGAACAACCACCTTGACAATTCTAATGGGTTGGGTTCCACTATCCTTAGGCACACCTCCTTGAACGCCAAAAGATGACGACTAGTATAGAGGATGTAAATTGGTATAGAGGGAAGGCTATACCCTTTGGGAATAGATAATATACTGGTTCGAGCATAATAAGATAACATTCAATCGAAATAATTACTCAGCAGACTCAAACCATACTCACAGAGCGGAAGCACATCCAATATCAATAAACAATGAAAACAATATATAAACAACTACCTTGGAAAGTAAACAGAACAACATGCCATAAAATCACTTGTAACCACTAAAATAACCAAGAAAACACCACATATCAAATCATACAATACAATATCTAGGGTGGTTCTCATGAAATACCACAATATATATATATATATATATAAGTAAACTAAAACTAAAAAGTAAACTAAAAAAAAGTAAAACTCCAGCTAGGCACGACCTCAAGGTCCTTTCCAAACTTCATGCCAAACAATACTATGATCTATCCCTTGAGGATGATTTTTTACCTATACATAAATCCATAAAGTCTACACGCATCCTTCAGGGCTCGTGTAGGGTGTGAGATGAATCTCAGTAGGATGCCACCCAATGATGCATACCTAGTATATGTGTTTAAGCATATATGCACCTCTAAGAAAATTAAATAGTACGATGAAATAATAAACACAATCTCCACTGGTTCTCAAAAACCAATAGGGAGTGTTAACGAATTCGAAAATTACTGGAATCTTAGAAGAAAAGAGAGTCCTTGGCCCATGTCCCATGATACCCCTATAGTCACAAAGTCCTAGTGAACCCTCAAGTTCCACCTCAATCATATATCCTCAAAACCATGTGCCTACTGACACCTTGTGTCTCAATGTACCGACGTCCCAAAGACACGCCCAAACAATAGTGTCCCAGTCCCAAGGACCCCTAATAAAAAGCTCACATCATCCCATGGCATGAAGAGAAGAGTAACATTGATGTCTATCCTAGAATAAATATCCTGGCCCACAGCCTCAATCACAGAGAGCCTCATCCCCCAATCCGATAACCTCATCGTTATCAACTGAAGGCTCCTCACCCTCCTTGTGTATTTCTAAGGAAAGCACACCCCAAACCATAAATACCTAATCTGTAACTATTGGGGGCCTCTACCCACACAAGTGGTCAAAACCACCTCATCATGGAGTCACCCTATGTGGACACGACTCAATTAGTGCTTTGGCCATCACAGGTGAGTGGTAATCACCAAATAAGAACCTAAGACACACCATCTCTTCCACATCATCCCCCTATGACCATGTCACTCAAATCCAATGGCCTTTCCATCCAAGTATCCGGGGACATGCCCAACCTGATAGTCACACTGCCTTAAACTGATGTCCACGATTCCAAATCCTGTGGTCAAAACCACTCAAGAGAATCTAGGCCAAGCCCAACCAGTGATCAACATCACTCAATCCCAATGGCCATTCCATACCAATATCATCCTAGATCACACCCATATTGACCCCTTGGGTTCCATCTCATGCAATTCAATAAATTACATATATACAATTTAAAAAACACATTTTAAAGAAGAAATTAAATATAGATGATTCAATTTCACATATTAACAATCATCATAATTTAATATTGAGGTATTGAATGCCTCTAATTTGTTTAACCAATCTAGATTAAATTAATCAAATCAATTTAAAGCAAAACAATTCAATTTAGACAATTTTGGAACCCACAGCCAAATTAACCCATAGAGAAATGACCTCTAACCCAGCCTTACTCAAGAAAAGAGGTATTGGGAATTTCCAACAACACCCCATAGTTCACATGTTAATTTTTATATGAAACAATAGGTATAACAGGGTCTTACTCAAAATACCTAAAAACATGCCACATGCCATGCCACCCAAAAGTCCACAAATAATCAAAACAAGGTATGCACCACCTAATTTAGACTCATAAATGTAGTAATGTATGATATCAAAGTCCAATTCGAAGTAGCTCGACATAGATCTGAGTTTCCATATAAAACTCTAAAATTGGATCAGATAGAAACAACGGTCTGTAAGATGAAGAATTAAATAAGAAGAGGTATGTGTGAGGTTATCCTTATTGATGAAATTCTATAGATTTTTACGGATCGAAGAACAGAGGCCAAACAGAGAGGTGGGATCAAATCCGGTGGAAGGAGCAAAGGGGTGGCTCTCCCCTTATGTGTGTGACCAAGAAGGAAGAAATAGGTAGAGAGGAGAGAAAAAATAATAAAGAAAAAATAAAAAAAGAAACTTGTATAGGCCACATGGTTTACTTGTATGGTTTTCGAAACCATGCAGCAACCATGCAGAAGCCACTACCTAGAAGCACCAGGCTCGCTCAGCCACCCTACATGGTTTTATAGACCATGAAAAAACTATGTAGTAACCCTATTTTAAAACATCAACGGTGGTTTATCAACTATGCACCACCACATGCACTATTTCCCTAAACCATGCACCTCCACCTATCTCCCAAAAACTTTCCCTTCAGGCCTTATGTGCTCCCAAAACCCTTCCGAACACTCATGGTACTCCCATATCCTTTAAACACACCTAAAAATACCATTTAAGGTGAAAAAAACTCTCAAAATTGACTTTTGATCAAACAAACAAAAAGAAGAATAACCATTAATTGAAAAATACAAACTAGGTGGGAATTTTAACCCATTATAAAAACCTGAGTCAATACTTCCACAACACTTTCACAAGATGCATTGTATTATTTCACATAACTTTTTCTGTATGATAAAATATTTACACCAAATTGTTTTCATAGGAAATATCATTCTCCAATGGTACCACATTTGAATTGAGTATAGGTGAGGGGTCTAGTATGTACTTCCTTAAGAGGGATACATGGAATACGTGATATACTTGAGATAGGTTTTATGGGAGTTCTAGTCAGTAGGACACTGCTCCAATGAGATCAAGGATATGAAAGGGGCCAACATATCTTAGAATAAGATTTTCCTTCTTCACAAATCTCATAAATTTATTCCATAGAGGTATGCAGAGGAATACCATGTATCCAACATCAAACTCTAGGTGTTGTCGATGATTGTTAGCTTAACTCTTCTGTCGACCCTGAGCATCCTTGATGTGATAATGAATGGTATTAACTTTTTCCACCATTTCCTAGACCATTTTAGGACCTATTAATTTTCATTTTCCAACTTTATCCTAACATTAAAGTGTTTTGTACCTCCTCTCATAAAGAGCTTCATAGGGCACCATTTGGATGCTTGAGTGAAAACTGTTGTTGTAAGAGAAATCGACCCAAAGAAGATGTTAATAAAATAGTCCTTTGAAATCAATTGAGCATGATCTCAACATTACTCAAGTGTTTGGATAGTTCACTCAGATTTTCCATCAATTTGAGGGTGATAATCCGTAATGAATTTCAAATATGTTTTTAGAGCATGTTCAATACTTTTACAAAACATAGAGGAAAATCATGGATCTTGATCCAATACAATTGATAATGGTACCCCATGCAACCTCACCACTTATCTGACATATATTCATTAAAGTTGATCCAATGAGAAGCCATCTCGAATCACAATGAATTGTTCAATCTTTGTAAGATGATCCACACCAACCTAGATAACATTGTTTCCTTTGGATGTCTTCTGAAGTCTGGTGACAAAGTTCATGGTGATGTTTTACAATTTCCATGTTGGTATGAGTAATGGTTTCATTATACCCATAGACTTCATCCATTCATCCTTCACTTGCTGACATACTATGCACTTTGATGTATGTTTAGCAATCTGCTTATTCTTGTTGTCCCATCAATAGTGATTTTGGAGATCTCGATACATCTATGTGTTTGCTGGGTTAATGGAGAATGTCAAATTATGTGTATTATCAAATAGTTACTTCTTTAACTTAGGTTTTGATGGAACACATAGTATTGACCCAAATATCACAATTCCTCATTCATTAACATCTAACTTTGAGGATTTATCTTTTCCTTATAGTTTCCAATTTCTTCTGAATTCCAACATTATCTCTTTAAGAATCCTTTAACCTTCCAAAAGATACAGTTGAGGAATAATTTGTGAAAGGATTGATGATGTTCCTTCCTTTATGATTTCCATGTCCATGATTTATAAATATATTAATATTGGGTCCCTATCGATTATCATTAATGATAGAATTTATGGATCCTTTCCACTTAGATCATCTTCCACTTTTTTCACTTTTTTAAGATGGTAATTAATTGAGAAATCATAGTCTTTGATCATCTCTAACCATATCCATTGGTTCATATTAAAATCTTTCTATGTTAATATATATTTGAGACTCTTTTTATTTGTATATATTTCACACTTCCCCCCTAAAGAGATAATGCCACCATATTTTCAAAGAGAAGATCATTGTGGCCAAATCGCGATCATTCGTTGGATAGTTCTATTCACGAACGTTCATCTTCCTTAAAGCACATTCTAGGGATTTTTCATTTTTCATAAACACATAACCCAATCCCTTCTTTTAATCATTCTTGAATAATTGGAATAGTTATCCACTTATGGGTAGTGTGAGCATAGGGGTAGTGATAAGCCTGCATTTCAACTCCTTGAATCTCTCTTCATATTCATCATTCCAAGAAAACTTGACTCCCTTATGAGTTAGCTTGGTAAGAGGGTTTTAAAATCCAGATAAATTTTCCAAAAATCAGTGATAATACCTATATAACCCAAGGAAAAAATATATATCTATTATGGATGTTGGCATTTTCCATCCTTCAATTTATTTTATCATTGAAGGATCCATAGATTTCTCATTTCTTGTGATGATATACCCCAATAATGTGACTTAATTTAACTAGAAATTACACTTGTTGTACATTGAATAAATATTCTCCTTTCATAAGGTATTTAGAATATTTCTCATATAATCCTCATGATCCTCCTTGGTTTTGAAGTATATTAGAATATCATCTATAAATACTACCACATCTTTTTTGAGGTAATCTCTAAATACTTTATTCATAAAGTCTATGAAGATAAATGGAGAATTAGTGATCCTGAAAGGAATCACTACGAACTCATAGTGCCCATAACTTTTATGAAATGAAGTCTTGGATATAACTTACTTCCTCACCCTAACTTTATAATATCCTGATCACAGATCCACCTTCTAGAAGTATTGTGCTACACTTAGTTGATCAAACAATTCATAAATCCATTGAGAAAGATACTTGTTATTTTTTGTGATCTTTTTGAGTCCACAATAATCAATGAAAATGTGCATTGAATCATCTTTATTCTTGATGAAGAGGACTAGGGAACCCCCTAGTGAAGAACTTGGGCATATGAACCCTTTACCCAAATTCTCTTGTAGTTGTTTTTTATCTCCTCAAGTTCCACAACAACTGTCCTATACAGAGTCTTGGATATTGTCAACTCCCTAGGTATGAACTCAATTAGAAATTCAACATCTCAGATTGAAGGAAGACCAGACAATTCCTTGAGAAACACATAATTGTATTCCCTCACAATAGGCATGTCTTTGGGGATGACCCTTTCATTGGAGTCAATCATCTGAGCTAGATACACTTACTCATAGGAAAATAATGTCCACTCTTGAGATGTTGTTTCTAAAGAAGATTCATCCTACTTCTTATACTTGTATAGGACTAGGGCTCGATTATCCATATAGAGAATGATTTCATTATCATGGTAATTTATGTTAGCTCTATATAGGGAAATATAATCTATTCCTATAATTGCATCGAATTCCACCGAAGGTAGAATGAAAAGGTTCGCTAGGAAGATCATCCCACAAATTGTGATAGGGGAAGAGTTATATAATTAGGATGAAATAATTTTCCCATTTTTTGTTTTCACAGATATATTCACTACCAATATTTTTGGTGGTGTTTGAATATTTCTATGAAACTTTCATGATATTAAGGAATGCATAGAACTATGAAAGATAACCCAACCTTTCACTTTTTGATTTTGGTTCTACTAACTTAATTCATCCAAAAAATTCCTAGGGAAGATATTTTTTGAACTAAAAAACACATAAATGGGAATCAAATTACATTAAATAGATTAATTATAAATTACATTTATTTCATTAACTTTTGAATTTACAGGCTTCAATCTATGTTATCCACAATCAATTTCCTAACATATATTCTTATGAGATTTTTTGTTCCCTTAATAATGGATCATAATAATCTTATAAATTTATTAGATAATATCCCCTAGGAGTGTTAAAACAGGTCCACAATAAGGCCCATTATCATGTACCAAGTTACTAATAGTATGGCTAAGAACACCTCACCGAAGTTTTTATTCCTAGTTACATATATACCAAAAACATGTTCACTAGTAGTATCCAAAAAGTTATGTATTTTATTTGATAAAACAATTAATATATACTTAACAATATTTATTGATTTTTTATTATACCTAGTATTATTCCTAAGGATTTTCCTTATGTTTTATAATCCTAATCCCATAAATAACTAAATTTTCTCTCTCATACCAACTATAACAACCCTTCTCTTCATTACACATTAATAATTGATTTTTTCATTAAATTACACATAATAAAACCCAAAATATCGATAAGTTTTGTGAAATTGGGAATTAGGTACATGACATAACATCTTGAACATGAGACACAACAAAATTTTTAAAAACTTCCTTAACATGCTTCTAAAATTGCATGTCTTTTTAAAACTGCACGGGATATCCTGCGGAAAAACATAAGAAATGGGTGATCTATAAAGTCCATTAAGGGAATAAAAAATAATAACGTGAAGAAGATAATAAATTTTATAAAATAGTTATATCAATGGAAAATAAAATGAACATTAATAATAAGGCATGATATAACATGATAATCATAAAATGGGAAATTTGGAAACTACTTAAAACACTAAATCATAGACATAGATCAAAGATAAATCCACAAAAAACTCATGGTGTAAAAATTTCTAAAAATTAATCAACTTTAATCCCTATCCCAACACGATGAATCATGACTTCAAACATTACCCAATGCATTGGAGTGCTATCTGGGCACACCCATCATAATCATTTCATTATCATGCTTAAGTGTGCCAAACAGATCATAAAACATGGATTCATTCCTCATTATAATTTTTTACATGATAAAGGAGTATGGAATACATACAATTAATTCCATAATAAAAAATTATATGTGCATAAAGGTGAACACCATTGATAGGAAATGGGTATGATATTCAATACACAATTCGTTTGGCATGGAAAACCCATGTGATATTTCAGAAGCATAACGACACCACTTAAGGATTTATAAAAATGGGTTGATGATATAGAAATGGGTATCTAATAATATATAAGTAAATTTTTTAGTAATAGGGACATAGAGAAACATATACCAACATTATAAATTTGAAATATAAGGTATAAGGTAATGAATAAACATGAATAAAAAAATAAATCCTAATTATTTTTCAACATGGTAACGAGTGTATAAAAACGGTCATGGGAGGATTAATGAGAGTTAATCAGGAAATCTAGTCATTTATACATAAAATTTATATTAAGTAGGATATGGAATAATAAATTTCAATATGATCAAACTAAAATTAATAATCATAACATAAAAAGGGGATCTTGAATAAAAAGAGAGGGGACAAATCCTTTAAATAATTTCGGCATAGTGAAGACTTATATAAATGTAAAAATGAGAGAGGATAAATAATATATCATTAAAATAACATTAATTGGATATTAAGATAATTTTTATAAATAAATTACATTATAAAAAATTTCAATTTAGAAGACAAATTTCGAAGAAGGTTCTTGAATTGAAAAGAGGAGAGGAAAGTGGGGTTCCCTTACTTGAGTGTGTGACTCCAAAGGATTTGGTAGGGAGATTCTTGAGAGATTTTGGGAACCTTTGGAGGACTATAGGGATTTTAGGGAAGGGTTTTGACATGCTCTAATGATTTTTAGTGAAGAGAAATGAGAGCTTGGGTGGGTTTATATTGGAAAAGATGGGGACTTCTTTATTATTTTTGTTTCGGACTCTATATAATAAAATATCCAAAACCAAAAACCATAATATGGGTTTTTTCCATGGTTTCTAAAAACTAAAAGTGGTATAAATTATTTTATGAGGAAAATATCCAAACTTAATAAAATAATGCCCATGATTATGTGGAGGCGAGTCATACTCTTAAAGAAAGGATTTTAAAACCTTAAAATATAATATAAGTTTTGGAGGATTCCTTATGGATTTAAAAAATAATTAAAATAAATTTAAAATCACATTATTTTAGATTAATTACATTTATTTTGTCTCAAATACCATTTAAAGTAATTATTATATTACTTTTGGTTCATTATGATGTCATAAAACACGAAGTATATTTATACAATATTTAGTTTTTACCTAAAAATTCACTCTCTTAGAAAATTATGAAAAATTCATAGGGGTATAATTTTGACATTATGATTCCAAATATAATATTCATTATTTCTAAATAGTTTTATAAATATAGGAAGTTTTACATTTAAAATAAAATTGATATTTATTAAGAAATGCTAGGTTTTTATGATAATAATTTTCAAACCCTGATAAAAATTACATTTGAATTCATAAAAATTAATGATCAATTATATTTAATAAAAATTAATTCAATAATTTTTTATTATTTTTTTATATTTCAAAAATCTATTAATTTCACAAATTCATTAATTGAATTTTTATATTAACCAAAAATAAAATTGTGCTTTGTTGCATCAAAATAAAAATCATTTACAAAGTAAAAATAATAGGATGAAAATATATTCATTTTACTATAAAAAATAATGTACATATTCATATTTCAAGGGTCTTGATATATATCCCTTTAAGGAACCAGTAAATGTCCTAAGGGTAAGGTGTGTGATGGTGGGAATTTCATGGGGTGGTTCGGAAAACATAGTTTGAAACCTGATCTCAGTGATCTTGAACTTCTCCCATAAATGGGTTTTCTCATGCTTAAGTTATTTGATCTCATCTTGGGATTAGTCAAGAGAAAATACCATAGATTCTATCTCCCTCATAAGCTCTAATAATTGGTATTTATATGGTACAATCCTACTGGTTGAGGCCATCACTTATTTTGTCTATGTAAATTTGATTGTTAAAACCCTATATTTATATTGACATGTGATCACTATTCAATGAATATATTATAACAGACACTTAAATATGATTGGATATAATTAAACCAAATAAGTTAATCTATTTTATATAACCATATTTACTTAATAATACATTTAATTAAATCAAAAGGGGGATTTTCTTTATAAAATTTTGGGTCGTTATAGTTGATTTGAAGATACTCATGGTGGTGATTTAGAAGATGATAATGGTTTGCTGGATGATGAAAAATTTCGTGATGGGTGATGTCAGTGTCCTTATCTATGGATTAAGACCTATATGTGGTTTTTAGGTTGAAAAATGATGGTTTTATTATGTATCTACTATCAACGGTGGAATCAATGTTCTAGAAGATATTGGCCATCAGTGGTTTCAGACATGGTTCAGTAGGAATGTTCACTATTTTTTGGGAATTATTGTTTACTGGGTTGAAAATTTCATTTTAAGCATTATATTTTGTGATGTTACATTTTTAATGTGGCACAAAATCTTACAGGTTCCACTGGGTGGGAAGCCAGGAAAGACAGATGAGTGTGTTGACACCTATTATTTAACCATTTATCTGCATATCTTGTTGGATAGATAGGCACCATACCATTGATATTTTTCATAGTGTTTTGATTTTGGGTTTTATTTTCATTAGGTTGACATTGTATTGAGTTTATCACTAGTAATGTTCGGTGGGGTACTAGGAAGAGAGATAGTTGTATTTGAATATATCATTTGTTTCTACTTCTATATGTCAGTGTGGGTTGGAGGGATGCTCTTCCACATCACGTTGGACTAGAATGACATATCTTATTGGAAGAGTGGATGAAACATCACCATATAATTATTTCACTATTTCATTGTCTAGATGGGGGGGGGGGGTGAAGATAATTTTTCTTATTCTTATTTTTACGTTTTCTTTACTTTATACAGTTAAGACCATGTTAGAACCTTAATTCCATGTTTATTTAAGGAATCTATACCTATTTGCTTATAATTGGTTCCATCATTTCCCATTTTTTCAAAAGGGGTTTTATTTTTTATGTTCAATAAAGGTGGATTGACCTTCCACCTATTATAAAAAAGTAGAAAATATAAGTTGTTAACATCATAAAATTGGATTTTGTGAAGAAAAGGATTTTAAATACTTGTTTATTGAGCTGAATAGAAATATGATTTCAAAATATCACCATTAATCAAACTAGATTACTTCATAGATATAACTCACTAAAAGAGTTTAGTGGAAGAGTTTCATCAGATGGCCACATATAGATGTGAAAGGAATTACATTAAGATATAGTGAATTAAATAAGACCTAAAAGTGAAGGAAACATAATTCATATCTGGTATCCTATCATATAGGACATGATTAGTTGAGTGCTTATGTATAGTTTTTTAAGTATTCTTAAAGGATTTAAATAATATAAAATATATAATGGTTTATATAAGTAATAATCCACTTTATTGTTTTTCCATGTTATCTGTATATACTGTATGAAGTTAAATGGTAATCAACCCCTTAAAGTATGACTTTCAATTATCCATAATCGATATTTGTCATGGAGTATTATAGATTGTTATGAAATATTAATGTTAAACTGGGTAGTATTTCATATAGAGATATATAATATGGCCATGAGGTATAAAAGGGGGTTTTTATGTTAGATGACTCACCAAGTAAATCACATGGAGTGTCATACATTATATATTTTGTATAATAGGGGTTCATGCTTCATATTGAATCCTTATACATGAGGTTGGAAAAATACTTAGCATGAGAACTTTCATACTTTAATACCTTTATTATGAATGCCTTGTGGATTAGATAATAATGGGGTGGTTAAGTATGTTGTTGATAACGTGATAAATTATTTCTTAAAAAATGAGATTTTTCTTATCTTATGAAGAGTATGACATCTATTCACTCGTTTGTGTTAGAACAGTTAAGTGTATGGTCATACTTAGATAAGGTACATGTGATGTTTTTATCCATCTATAAAAGGGACATGTGATGTGCTCATCCACTTAGATAAATGACATGTGATATATTAATTAACTAACACTCAAAGAATTTAGAACATGTGACTTGTCTATACGGGACTGACATACTCTACGTACCATGGTCAATTAATGTATTAGACCAAGATGTTATATAATTATCAATACTTATATATGATGCAGCTCAAAGATACATGTATGGAGATACATGTGTTTTATAGAGATCGCACAGGATCCCTCTGTAGCTTGAGGATTATTGATTCTTCACTATATGCCACTATTTTCTTAAATTTATGTATTTATGAATTTATAATTATTTTAAATACTAAAAAGGCATGTAGGGACACACTTTATGGTTATGTAAATGAGGATAAAGTGTATAAAATGTTCAGAGTTAACCCGAAAGTGTTTTTTTATATTTCCATAAAACGTTCTAGATGGATTTTCATATGTTGTTAGATATGATATAGTATATGGTGAAAGATGAATGATATATATTCCAAAAAGAGATTTGGAAAATATTCAAAATATTTTATGGATATGTATTTCATGATTTGTTTCATATGTTGTGATATAATTTGAATGCTTTCTAAGACTATGAGGTTTTAATGTAAGTGTAAGTTTTATTTGAATCATGAACCATAGGTACCACAAAAACATAGTGGTTTTGAACACACCATGGTCTACCTTAGGATACATCATAATGAGGCCAGTTTTAGTATTCCATAGTTCTTAGTATGAGAATTATATTATTATATGATAGTTTTCAGTTCAGCCACCAAATTCCACACAAGCTGTCATCATTAGTTTAAAAATTCATATGATGATGGAGTTTTGGATTTTGAACATCTTATATACTCATTTATGTTTCAAATGATTATTAATGAGATTAATATGATTTTTTTAAGTGTTAAATTTTTTATAAGTTCTAAAAAATGATCAATTAATATAGAATAACCATTTTAAGTTCTATATGGCCTATATAAATTAGTTAATTCCTTTTGAAAAGTGATTCATTAAAGATAACTCCCCTAGGACAAAATTTTATTTATCTTATCCTCTAGAACATTTAAAACTAGTTTTAGTAGAACATGTTGATAATATAGGTCTTATATGAGCATGGGGTGATTCCAAAAATCCATGCATACTTCTATAGGAAGAAGTTTTATGGCCACTTATCAATGATCACATTAAAATGCCTGTGAAAAGATTCGATGGGTCAGTTCGACTATTGTAAAGAAATCCATTCTTATTCTTTGATTATACTCACTATAAACATATTAATAGATTCTGTGATTAAGGGTGTTTTGGAGTCATTATTCCATTGTGTTTAGGATGTTAGATATCCCTTAAAAAACCAACACATCAGTGGTTTATTACTCTATCTGATTCCTATAACTTGGAATCAAAGTGTTATTGATGCTGTTCTGTGTATTTATTTCTCATGTATATGAGTTTATTTTTTTACTAACATGTTTTCATCATTGAAATATATGGAGGATATGAAAAATTCCAACAAAAAATGAGTTCTTATGTTTGATGGAAATGGATTCCATCTATGAAATGAGAGGATCAGTTTTCACCTTCTATCTGTTGGATTGGGAATTCTCGATAATAGGAGGAATGGTGTACATAATCACAAAGTTTGTATGACCAATACTTATCTTTATAAGAATAAATTTTAATTTTGTGGGAATTTGTGAAATATATTAATTTCACCCCTCTTTGAGAATGAGTTGACATGAGTTATGGGTAAAAAATTAGTGAATAGAATTTAGAGGAAACTCTATGATATCTATTAGGGAGGTAAGAAAGTTAATGAGTCATGGTTACAAACATGTTGGGATCAATTTTATGATATCTGGATGGGGGAAGATAAAATAGTGGATGATTTCTTCATTTGGGTGAACCAAAATTTATATTTAATTCAAAGTAATAGATAATTTCTTAAAGATTCTAATATGGTGAATAAATTGATGATAATAATCCCTAGAAAAATTATATGTAAATATTTAGGCCTTTTAGGATCAATACTTTGAAAAGTGGACCATCCATACGATCAATAATTTCATGATAGACTAAGATATGAAGAGAGGGACAAGATTAATAAGAAAAGGAAAATCTAATAAGGATTCCACTTTTAAAGTTTAAAAAGGTTAGAAATAGGTTGAATGAAATAAGACACGTAAAGAAGAATCTGATGTTGAGGATGATTTTATGAATTTTTGTGAATTAATCTCATTCTTTTCAAAAGTCATGTAGTGCGTAATAGGTAAATATAAATGAAAAATTCCTTTAAATTGTTTAAATTGTGGAAATAATGAAAATTATTCAAAGGTAAGGGAAAGGTAAAAATATTATATAAGAGGAATTTATTCTCAAGATATGATTCCATATCTTGTGATGATAATATTTAAAGAGATAAAAAGGACTACAAGGATAAGGGACTTCAAAATTTTAAGGCTAAAGCAATGCCATCTGAGATCCCTTATGTGAAGAAAAAGAAGAATAAGGGATTATTGAAAAAAAATAGTGATGAGGAGTCACCAAAAGAAATTCCAGATAAAAATAAATTTTTATGAGTATAAATAAATGAAAAATATTTAAAAATAAGATTAGGAATTAAATAATGAAAATGTATTATTGAGAAAATACCTTATTTAATCAAAATCCAAATACATTTCCATGTTGCAAGTTGAGTTTACATAAAATACGGTGAATATAAATGATATGCTTAAATATATGGATAAGATACTCGAGATAATTATAAAATATCTTATTGTAAATAATTAAAAAGGAAAGGATCATGAAGAAAATTTATTTTATATTGAAAATTCTTTAAAGAGCACTCACCTTGATTTCAAAATTCTTTGAAGTAAGTTAGAGAATGATCCAAATAGAAAAAATGGTTCCAATGCGACCAATAAACTTGAATATTGTACCATGGTTCTATAAAATATCAATTTTGACACTTAATAATGAAACTTAAATAGTTTGGGTGGTGAAAAATGGAAAAAGGTAGTCAATTCACCCAATAAGGTGAATATAGACACTATTACATCAAATTGTTGTGAAAAAAACTCTAAGAGTAGTGAGGTTTTAAAGAAGAATAATATTTAGACTAAAAATAAGGAAAAATAAAAGTTTAATGAAATAACTATGAAGCATGATTTGGTTGATTAAAATAAGAGTAATTTGAATGAATAAGAAAATCAATTAGAAAATTTTAAATAATCTATTTATTATTTAAGGAGAATCAAATTTAAAGGAAGGTGTTGATTATATGAATTGTATAAGTATAATTATTATGTGTTATGGAAAAATATATCACTGCCTTAGTCAAATATATGTTATTATTCAAGGGTTATCCAATCAAGATTTACTAAATTACAATCTTGGAAACATCCAAAATAGAAGGTACAATCACAAAAAATATTTTAAATCACTTTATAAAACTTGTGGGAGGTGTGATAAACCTATAAAAATCACTAGAAAATGTGTCAAAATACTACCAGAGTAGATGTATCAAAAGTATAACTCCTAATATATCAATAGGAGGAGTAACCAAGATCATGAAATGGTGGTTGAGGTGGCATACAATGTTGGAAAAGGAGTGAATACTTAGATTCTTTATAGAGGTTTCTAATCACATTTGATTGGAAATAATAATATATTGAAATAAATTCAAAGTTATGATGGTATATTTTTTAATTTAGATAATAATGGATCACTATATGTGAATGGTGTTTGATTTACCAATATTGGTAAAAATAAATCCAATGATGTTCTATTTTTTGATGAGTTGAGGCACAATATCTTGAGTGTGTCATAGATTTGTGATAATGGGAATGAGGTTATCTTACATAATAATGTATGTGTAATTATAATTATTAAATAATACATGGTTTTCATGAAGGGATAATTTACAATTGATAATCTATTTCAAATTACAAGTGATCAAAACACTTGGTTCATGAGAATGAAGGAGTATAATCACTTATGATATATGAAGATTGACCATTAAGGGAAAAAGAACATGGATAAGATTATAAGATATGAAGTTGTGAGGATTATATTGATGTTTATTATTAAAAGGGTTAACTCTTGTGATAAACATTACAAATGAAAAATAGTGAACACGATCCACAAGCTAGTGGAGATAAAATAAATAAATCAATTGAGTTGATATATTCAGATGTATATAATATGATGTGATTTAAATAAAAAAATTGATAAAGGTATATCATAATTTTTTTGATGATTTTACTCATATGAATTATCAATATTTTCTATCCATTAAATCACAATATCTTGATAAATTCAATAAAATTTAGAGGAGTGATGAGAATCAAATAGGATGTGTTATCAAAATATTTTGATCCAAAAATGGATCCAAATACAAGAATATTTTTTATGAAATATCTTAATAATCATAGAATATGGAATTAGTATAGTTCCCCTAAACAAAAAAAAAATATTAGCTGTGTAGAAGAACCCGAGTTCGTTGGACATGGGGAGAAACATGTCATCAGAGCATGAAACCTTGAAGTTATTTTGGAGACAAGCTATAATTGTGGTTATTTATATTATCAACCAATGTTTACTATAACTATATTCTATCAATGTTACTTATGAGATGTGGTTTGGAATGAATCCATAATTAAAGATATTAAAGGTATTCAACAACCCTAGTTATATCAAAATTAAAGGTAAACTTTTAGAAAAGTTTATGAGAGAGCCGATGAGGGAATATTTCTTGAATATAAACCCATTTAAAGGAGTTACCAATGTTACAATAAAAATATGAGAAATATCATTGATATATTGGGTTAAATTATGTTTAAAAGTAAAAATACACCACATACATCACTATTTAAGGAAAATCATAGAAAATATATTGGATATCATGGGAGTATTTCAGATGTACACGTATATTTTTAAAACTATTATATTTAATTAGTGAGTGTTAAAGAATATTTGTAATATGAGTATTAGATAGCAATTATGGAAGAATAGATGAGTCAAATTGAGAAGAATAAAACCTGGGAATTGGTTTCACATCCAAAATACAAGAATACGATAGGGATATAGTGGGTTCTTTAGAATAAGATCAGTGAAAAAGGTGGAAGTAGCATGGAATAAAGATCATATTATTTTCAAAGGATACTATAAAATTGAGGGTATTGATTTTGATGATACTTTTTATCCAGTATTAAGTCTTGAAATGATAAGAAAATTTCTTAAGTTATGTTTTATAAATAATTAAAAAGTTTTCTAAATGGATATGAAGTTGTAATACCTAAATTATATACTAAATAAAGTGGTATATATTGAAAAATTGGATGGTTTTATTCTCAAACATGACAGTTCTTGAGTTTATAATCTTAATAAGGATTTATATAGTCATAAAAATCACTTAGATCATGGTATATGGATTTATATAGGATCATAAAGAGTATAAAAATAAAAAAAGGTAAGACATATTATAGTATCCATGCCAAAGGAGATAACACAAACTCATTCATTATGATTGTGTATGATGATTAAATTATTTTTTCTTGAAATAAAGAGGAGGATAATACGAACCTTTCTTGGTTATATGAGATTATTTTTTGGATTTCAAGTGTTGGACATAATAGATTATATCTTTCTACCATAAGATAATTATGCTCATGATTTATTGAAGAAGTTCATAATGGAAGAATTGAGATAGGTATCTACTTATATAAAAATTGGGACTAAGTTTTATATTGATAAATAATTAAGGAGTAAAGATAAAATGGTTTTCTAAAGGCTTATTGGTAACCTACTATATTTGATGAAATCTAGAACATACATTGTATTTTTTATTACTTTATGCGCATGATTCCAAATAAATCCTAAGGATTCACATCTTACGACAGTGAAAAAATATTGAATAATGTTAAAGGGAATCTTTAATGTGTAATTAGGTATGAAAATTTAAATATTTTTTGAATTATGTATATAACAACATATACCAGGTGTGATATTTTAATGATTGAAAGTATACTTTTGGAGTTGAATTTTTTCTTAGAGTCAGGTGTTACTTTTCACTCAAAGACACAAAATTTAGTCACTCTTAGCTGAATAAAAGATTAGTATATTGAAACACCAAAAGAGAAGAAAAAAATGATATGGATGAAGTCACATTTTAAAGACATAAAGGTTGATGTATTATAACCATTTATTATTGGGTATGACAATCAAAGTTCAATAAACTTGTTAAAGAATCAAGTAAAACATTTTCAGTAAAATAATATTTACATCATGTACCAATTAATCAAGGAGAAGGTGTAACATGGTGATATTTAATTAGAATATGTTACAAATAAATAGAAACTCATTGATATCTTGTCAAATCCCCTATTAAAGGATAACTTTCATTACTTGAGATTGTTACTAGGAGTGAATTCTCTCACAAAATTCATGTATGTTTTCTTATTTATTTTTCCTTTTCTATTCCTTTAATTTTTTTTATAAATAGGATAAAAAAATATATCTTCTTGAAAAGGTCAAGAGACTATAGTTTATTTTGTAGTTTGTTGTTAAATATTGATAAATAGATCATACATTGGTTCACATGTTTCCAAAAAAGGGGGATATTAAATATACATTATACATTGTGGAATTTCTCCTCATAAAGTTAATTAAAAAAGGGGAACCATGAGTTTATCTTGATTAATAAGTAAAAAATGTCTATAGCCATGGTCTATGATCATGGTTATGTAACCAATATTTGTGGATATAGGTTATATAAATGGGAAAAGAACCCATGGATATTATAACCACTACTATAACTCATGATCTATTTTTATATGATCTCTTAGATATTGACATGGGTAGAGTCTGAGAATATATGAATAAGGATAGGTCACTTATTTTTAGCCATGAGTATATCTCATGACAGTGCCGAGACAATAAGGAGGGCTTTGAATCTTGGAGTAAATGTTAAAATGATAACAGGGGATCAATTGAAGATAGGGAAGGAAAAGACAAGAGGTACACTTCTTGCCTTTTAATCCCACAGATAAGAGAACTGCGTTAACTTACCTTGATGGTGAAGGGAAGATGCATCGAGTTAGCAAAGGTGCACCCGAGCACATTCTCCATCTTGCACACAACAAGTCAGATATTGAGCGCAAAGTTCATTCTATGATTGATAAGTTTGCAGAGCGTGGTTTTTTTTATCAGAATCTAACACTTTGATTGGTGGTTTTCTTTGATGAGGATGCTGATATATGCCCTTGATGGAGCATCTTTTTATTTCTTGATGGGAAGATCTTTGATGGCTGACCCTGGATGGAAGATCCCTCTGCATTTTGAAGGTGCTCATTTTGGCTGTTGGTTTTGTTCTAGTTTGAGTATCTTTGTAACCCTTAATTCCCCGCTGGAGTAAGCTCATTACTCCTCGTGTTTTGTATTGAACCTGTTTTATTTTAATAAATTCCTTTGATGGCATGAACTAGGAAACTAGTTCATGTCATCACTTTAATTAAAAAAAAAATATGCTTATGGATGTAGTTTTTTGATGTAAGGGGATATATCCACAAGCATACTTTTCCTTTGGATATCGGGTCTTTCCTTCATGTTCCCACACTTACTTTTTTTGTTCCATCCTACAACCACATGTGAGATGACTTGAATATAGGTTCCCTATTACAACAAAAATATTTTTACTATGGATATAGGTTCCCTAATTCCATAAGAATCCCGCACATGGATATATACCAGTGGACATAGGTTTATTTTATAGTAGTGACTGAGTCATGGTGAATATAGTGATGCTCTATAAATGGAAATATTTGAGAACTCTCAAAAATACCATTCCATTATATTGTGTGGTTTTTAGGTAACCATCACATTGGAGGTATTTTATGAATTATTTTTTTGAGGTAATTAATTAATGAGTTTGGAGATGTATTCATGTCGTGTTTATTGAAAACATGAACATGGATGAGTTTGAGGCTCATGTATTTGTAAAGGAATAACACTTTTTTGAGAAATATCTAACAATAGTGTAAAGGGTTATAGTCACACTACAACAGTATGAAGAAAAAAGAAAAATTATTCTTACACTGGAGACCACACTAGAATGGATGTAGGGAACACCATGATATAGTTGAGACAAAGAAGTTATTTATTCTTACTCAAGATGTTATAGAGTAACTCATTGTATTTTTTTATATAAGGATAATCCTTGAGAATATGTAGTGGAAAGGTTTCATTTTTATACTGAGTTTTTGAATCACTTGATTAAAGTCACAACATAATGTCACGTACCATGTTTCAATAGTTTTTCTTAAAAATATTCAGGTTATTTTACAATTATGGAGTTTTTTAGAGACACAACACCACAATTCAGTAACCATTCCATAATGATCTAAATTGAAGGAATTTGGAGCTTCACTGGTATTGAAGATATTAGAGTCGTCACACCAGAATCTACCTAACCATGATGCTATGGTGGTAAAAGGTATGTGAGAATTATAAGATTATATTTCCATATATTTTTTATATGGCCACTATGCATAGATAAATGAATAACATCATGAAATATGATATACCCATAAATATTATTTGATCATCCTAGTGAAAAGTGTGATGATAAGAAGAAGAAACTAAAACATAATTGAACACCCATTTTAGGGAGACTTTTGTTGTTATTGGGGAGAAATACAAGGATGTATATGTGATCTAAATTGATAAATCTATTGATGTAAAGATGTAAAAATATTTCAACTTTTTGGAACATATATTTATTTCTTATAATCAGAGTTCAAGATAATATTCTATCTTCATTCCTTGTTCTTATTAATAATAAGATAATAATTTCAATGATAGGATCAAAACCACTGTATAAAATGGATTAACTACCTGATAATTAGGGTGAAAAAACATTGAAAAATACTTCTTTTCATGTGTTTTATTTCTCTCTCTATCTCTAATCATCATATCATCACCAATGAGATCCAATCACACTATTATGTGTTATAAAAGATGTTGTTTGAGATTTGGTAACCACTAATTCACCTCTAGTGGCGATATACTCTCTCCTAGGCTTATCACGATTGTTGATAGTTGATGGTGATATGGGGTGTCTAATTAGGGGATTATGGTGACATGTGACAAGTTGGGGATTAAGTGCCAGGGTTAGAAAGTCAAAAAGAACCCCACGACTAATGAAGAAGTGGATAATGGTTGGTTATTCTTGTATAATAAAATCAATTCCCATATCTAAGAGATAATTCCACCCATATTTAAAATGATAATAAATTACATTAAATGATATAATAAATGATCCCCTTGATTTTTAATTCCATTTACCAAACATAGTTTTCCTCAGGTTTTATTTCTATTTTTGCTTCTCAGATTCAATTTATTCTATACCAAACATGGTCATATATATTTTCGTAAAATCATCATGGGGATATATGGTTTCCTAAAATTATACTGAAAAAACTCACAAAATGAATTTTCATACAACTATAGTTCAAATATTTACATAACATGTTTTATATCATTTATTTAAATTAAATAACACATATTATATCTTTTTAATAAAATAAAAAAAAGAATGAAAAGAATATGTTTTATCCTTTTTTTGAGTAGAAACCCCAACCCCATATTACAAGTCATGTTACAACCAGCATACCTCCCCCATAAAAGTGGGTACCAAACCCTAGGCTTTGAATATGAATTATAGTTGAACTAGGTAAAATAGTCACCCCCATGCTTTTCTATATCACCAGATAAGTTAAATTGTTGATTGTAAAATTTTGATGCTAAAACACAACCAGTGGGAGTGAAAATTATAATTTCAAATATGGAAGTTAAAAAATATGTGTCTTATTTTATCATTAACAACACCACCAACAACAAAAAATAAAAAAATTATAAAAACTATACAATAATTGATATTTTTTATCCATGTTTTCTTTAAATCCTGACTAATATAGTGTCATTTTATTGGAAACCAGACTACCATGTGTGTATGTGTGTTATCACATTTTAAAATTTAATAAAATTATACAATATTAAAAATAAAATATATATTATATAAAATTAAAAATAATATGTGTGTGTGTTTGTACATAATATATTTAACAATAAAATTTAATACATATATTTAATATATATTTTTTAAAATATAAAAATATTTTAATATATATATGTATAAATTATAATATATATAAATTATAATATATGAAATCATAGTAAATTTAATTATTCTAAATAAGAATTTAATTTAAAATATATATCCATATAAATATATATAGTTATATATATGTTAAATTTAATTTAATTTAAATAATATAATAATATAAATATATTTTAATATATCTATATTTTTATATTTGTGTGTGTTTTTGAGGATAAAAATATAAATATATATATGTATATGTACACATACAAACACACACACACACACACCTTTATATATATATTTAGTATCCTGTAATATTAGAAATAATATATATTATATAATAATAGTGTGCCCGAGTTTGATTTTTTTATATATGTATATTTACACACACACACATATATATATTCTTATATAAATTTTTATACATTTTTATAAATATATAAGATATATTATATATTATATGAATTTATTAATTTATATATAGTTATATATAAATATATACATTTACATATATAACTATATTCATATATATATATATATAAATATATATTTACATATATTAATGTATATTATATAATAGCATTATAAAATTTTAAAAAACAATACATAATAAATATACAAATATATACTTAAAAAAACAAGGACACACATAATATATAATAAGTTGGATGCTTAAACTGGTTGGTTTGAGTGTATCCATGTTATGGTGTGTGGGTGACATAGGCGAAGTAAGACTATAACAACCCATGATTTTAATATGTATTTACTTTTAAATAAATCTTGCATGTTCAATAGCGTGTGATGCACACAACACCGAACTAAAATAAAAAAATTATTTATTATGATAAAATATTACAATATAAAAATAAATACATTATGAGACAACTAAATAAAACATAATTAGTAAAATTACTAAAGGAATGGAACCCCAAGTAAATATAAATACTTTAAGGTTGAAATTCTCATCATCACAATTTTTCATAAAGATCATATCACCAATGATAACTCTAAAAAAACATGTTATAAATATAGTAAACATCATGAAAAAATTATTATAGAATAAGATGAATGATTTTAGATATATATAAGATTATATATAGGAATGAAATATAACCTTTATATATATGAATGTTGGAAAATGGTCATTGTATATATCATCATTGGATATATGGTCATTGGATATAATTTTATCTAATAGACACATTGAAGCGGGGAAATTTCTATTAATACATTAAAAATAATATAATTCATATATAATAAATAATTCTAGAATGTAATAAAAAGATAATACGTTATTATAAAATATAAATTTTTTCATTACCAAATTATTATTTAAAAAAAAATAATTTGATGTGTTTATAAAATTCAAATAAATATTCTAATTCCAATGGATTGATAAATTTAATGGTTAGAAGATAAAATAATGATTTTAATAGTATGTGATTGTAATCATTTAATGTAAAGAAGGGATATTTTTTGAAGAATTGTTTTTTGAAGTGTTTTCTATTTTTATTTTAATAAATTAAATTAATCACTTTTAAGGATTATTATAATGTTTCAATGCATAAAATAATTTATTAAAACTCATTTAATTATTAATTTTCATGAATAATATTAATAACACTTTGTGTTAAAAAATCATTTTTCTATAAAATAGTTTTTTTCTATATAATTTATATTTTCATTTAAAATTTGAAAATTTTATATTTATAAATAAAATATCATTAAATAGAGTTAAAATATTTATTAAACATATTAAAATTATGTAGGAGGACAATTTTATTTTTCGGCATAAAAATAAGTAACAAAGGTAAAAATTAGTCACCACGACATGGACTAAAATGAAGTAAAAGGAATAAATTATGGGATAAAGACATAAAATATGATAAAAAATATCTCTAAATGAGTGTATGATAAATTTATTGACCAAAACATTTTCTTTTTCCTTTATTTTTCCAATTTGGATCTACTTATCCTATAAAAACATATTCCTTACACATTAAGGAATTAGTATTTGCAGAAATGCCACTCAATATCACCTATATATATCCCCCTCATATCCTCACTGAAAACCACACCTTTAATTATATTTTTTCTTGAAAACATACTAAAAGTATATCCCTAAAAATATTATCCCACATTTTAGAACCTATGGTCACAAAAAGAAGTCCCAAATCCCTTATTTTCAAAAGGCCATCTAAGAGAAGATTCAAGTCTTCAGCGTAAGTGTTATCCTAAATTTAATTATTATTCCTTATCTTCTTCATACAACCCTTATTTAATATAATTTATCACTTTAATAACATGTTTTAAATCATTAATCTTCAATAAAAATGATATTATTATTATTATATAATAACAAGTTCTTAGTCATTTAATCATTATAACATGTTTTTAGTCAGTTTTAGCACCTAAATGAATGGTGTTATAACATTTACATCATGAATGAATAATTCAACTTAAATAATATTAATATGATGTAATAATTATTAATTTAATGTGTTTTAGTAATTATTGAATGGTAATATTCCAAAGTAGATCCCCTAAAAAATTCAATTATTTTGTTAATTCAATAATTATAAAAAGATTATTTTTAAGCATTCCATGAAAATCAACACCATATGTTCCATGAAATAGCCATGATAATCCAGAAATACTTTAAAAAAATACACAAAATCTTCGTGAAAAATTTTAAGGTGATTAATCCATGATCAAATAGTAAGGACCAGAACTGCCAAACCAAAGCACACATGAAAAAATTGAATAGTTAACACCCAAATATTTATTTTATCAATAAAAAATTAATATATGTGAAATAAGGAATTATAAATGAATGTTATTAAGTAAATTAGATATTAACAAGGTTATTATACATATAAATGATAAAACAAAATTTATTATATAGTAAAATAGACCACACTCGACCAAGTGGAAATCCAAAGTATGAGTTACTTTTACAATATTAATTTGAAATAAATATTGTTTGTGAATAAATTTTAATTACAGGAAATTATATGTTATTTTTCTATTAAAACCCATATATTTTATTAAACTTTTTATATTTATGAGGTTTACATGTCATATTACTATTCCACCTCTCTTGGGTTCACAAATCCACCAAATGATTTCCTATAAGTGGAGTTGACCTTATCTCATCTTTTAGATTGAGAATATTTCTCCTAGAGTCCCATATTATTTATATTGTTTTATAGATTTTATTATTTATACTTATATGATTTATTAAGTCCATATTTTATTGACTTCATCTTTCCTTAAAAAAGTTCATTTTTTATATTTTCATTTCAAATAAAAGTTATTAAAAAATATAAATGGTATTTATTTTCATTTTTTAAAGTAACTTTATAATAATATTATAAATTATTTTTCATTTATGTAAATATCCTTTGACATTTATTATTATTATATAGAGATATTATCTAATGATATCATCCACCTTCTCTTATTATGGATTTTTATAATGTCTTATAGAATTTTTCACGACACTCATTTCTTTCACAAGGGTTAATTAAGCTAAGATATAGATATGAATGTTTTCTTGTTCATGCGGCACCCATATGTATGTTTTTTATTATGAAATAGATGGGAATATAATTATATAGTCCTACAATGAATTGGGTAAAGCTTTATATCTAATGAGAGAACATATATGGGGTTGGAAGGTTAATCCAATCCATTATGGGACTTTGTCCACCATGTGATGATGGTTTTGGAAGTGGGCCTTAACATAAGAAATAATTTTATATTATTATTTATGTGCAAAATATTATTCCATATCTATATGTTATAAGACATATATACATTTTTTATAATGGAACCTGATTATAACTCATGTTTACACACTCGAATGACTCATGTATTATAATGTTCTTAAATCCTTATATCATGATTCAATATATATGATACATGATTTATTGGGTATTATTTTTATACTATGGTCATACATTATTATTATATTCTGATACCCAAATGTTCATCTTATGATAATTTATGATTTTTGATTGTTATCACTCATGTTCACCCTTTACTAAGTGTCTAAGATCTCCCTTTCTTATATTTTTATTCATGGGGGTATGGAGAAGAGAATTAGGTATGAAATGTATATAAGGGTATAATTTATATATATTAATTGGGGAAGATATTGAATAATGATTATGAAATAAGTTTTTTATGTATCAAGACTCAAAGACACCACACCTATCGGTTCTGGGGTGTGATTTACTATGAAATTTAATTAATATTCATATAAAATGATGTATTATGTATGTATGTTATGATTAGGTTGTTTTATTAGGAATAAAATTGGTTTTTTTAAATTTTGGTGAGTAGACTATAAATTATAACATGATGGAAATTAAAACAACCTATTTTGAATAAAAAATGATGTAAGATGAACCTAAAATGTAATAGGTCAAAATAATGTGTCATAATTTAATAAATATTAGGATTTATTTTCTCCACCATGTGATTTATTACCCTATTTATTATTTATTAATGCTCTCACTAACCTTTTTTATTTTAGTCAATGCTTAGAACTAGGAATATTCAAATAAACAATAAGTGAAATAGAAAATTTAGTGATTTATCTAATGAGAAACCAAACAAGATGAGGGATGGATTAAAAACTCTCACAGTGATTATCACCCAAGTTTATCTATCAATAAATAATAATAAGAAATATATTTAACAACCAATTGAACCAATTAAGGAATAAATCTCTCCATTGAGTCCTTTATGCAATGACGTGGACCCTCTTTTAGTGGTTCTTCTTAACTACTAATTTTCAAGCAGCAAATCAACACAACATAAATAGTATTTTCATTTCTCAAGTACTTATATCATAAAAGGTTGGTTTAAAAATTTATTAGTAGGTTAATTTATAATATTAATGATGGAAGCTAATAAATAATACAAAGTAAGATAAATAAATAAACAATATTGAATGAGATGAATTTGTGAATAATTTTTTTAACAAATATTTTTCCTAAAATATTCATACTAAAATGGATAGATAATTAATATAGATTAAAAAAGGATGATGAATCCATTAGTACCATTTAAGTAAACTTCAAAATACTTTCAAGGTACTCTTCTAGTATTATCATTGACCCTAAAAGAAAAATCGATTGATTCTTTGGTGTTAAAATAATGTATTCAAAAATTATTATCAATAAGGGAATTTGATCGCTATGAATATTTTTTTATGTACTCTAATGGTGGAAATAAAAATTGAAGCCTCCCAATATTCTCTTAGTTTTTGGGAAAATAAAATAAAAATAGAGGATCAAAGAACAACGTATCAAGTGTACAAGTTGATGAAACTATCATGAAACATTCTTGATGAGATATTGTGACAAAGAGATTATATTACACAGTGAGCATTCATATGTGGATTTATTTTTTGCGACTTTACGTTCTTTCTATTGGGTGACTTGACCCATTGCTAGATAGTACTCTTGGACTTCAGGGAAGCCCGCTTAATGCCAGTGAGAAAGAATCATAGAGGGTCACACACTAAGTGTTTTTGGTGGTCTCGGTTAAATTTTATTGGAATTTAATTAATGAAATAAATATTATTCTCAAGACCATGGAATAATTTTATTCAAGTTAAAATGATCACATAAATTAAATAAAATATATATATTTATTTTAATGAACATTTAATAAATATTTATTTACTAGTTTGTAAAGAAAATATTTATTTAATATAATAAATTATTTATTTATTTATTTGGTTGTTCAATAAATGGAAGTAGAGTTTGAGCGGACCAAGGTTGGTCTGGTAGTAAAATAATTATTTTCAAGTCGGTGAATAATTATTTAAGTAGTCGGCACAATTTAAAATAATAATGATGCTGCTATTATTTTGTGACACAAAATTTTATTTTATAATTCTGTTTTGCGCAAGTTGGCGCACCAAAAATAATGACACGGTATTATTATTAGGAGCATGGGTTTTCTCTAAGTTCATGAATGTATTTAATTGTTTCTATGAAATTAAATATTGTAACTGAAATTCCATGTATATAAATAGACAAGTAGGCCTATTGTGCCATAACCCACACCACACGCCTCCTGAATTGAGAATTTTTGAGCCAAACAAATTTTATCTCGAGTCCTCTTCTATCCCCTCTCAAGAATGAGAGACATTCTTCAATACTGAAGAAAAAGTGATCAAGAACAATTGGTACAAGACACTCGCTTCACCGCACTAGAACCCAAAGAATGAGCGGTGTCGATTGGAGGCCATCGAAGCACATGTGGATCACCGCTAGAGGGATTCTAGTTTGTATCCTTACAAGCGCAACAAGATAATCCAGAAGGGTCATTCTAGACGATCAACATCATCAATGAAGAAAAATACCAAAGATATAGGTATTATTTTCCTTTATAAAATTAATTGAATTAATTATAAACATGATGTAAAAGATCCTCTCTAAAGGTTTCGGGCCTCTTTTCTCTTTATCTAAATCTTTGATTATATTACGTAGAGACTGGCATTAATCATTGTATTGATCCTGGAATAATCATTGATCATGGTAAAAATAAAAGTTGGGTGCTGTCCCAACCACGCTTCTACTGCGCCCGAAACCTTCAAGTGGTATCAGAGTGGTTACATCATAGTTTATAATTATTTAAATATTTCGTTGATGAATTACGCATTTAATTTTAGTTTTTTCAATTAAAGTTAATCATTCTGCAAAATTTAATCTTGAGATTTATTCCTTTTTTTTCATTTCTCATTCACCTTAAAGAAATGATATTTTCTTTTAGTTTTGATTAAAATAAAATAGAAGATATCATCCTTAGTTGAAAAATATTCCTGACCATACAACACTAGAACACACGGCGTGTATTAAGCAGTACACACCGTGTATTCAAGATTTAATTCATTGGGCTGGTCTGCCAAACCAAGCCATGTGTTAGAGTCTTTCTATGTCATAAATGACTCTGTTTGTTGAACAAGAATATATGGCATGTGGTTTCTAGATTACATGCCGTGTGGCCCAAATGGACATGACGTGTAGTCCCTTCAGTTTAGGGTTGGACCGTGTACCCCGTACATAGTGAGCCCAGCCAGAGACCGTGTAATGAGGAATTACATGGTGTGTGGCCCACTGGACACACCATGTACTCCAAGTATTTTTGAAGTACACTCACACACCATTTCCCCAGGCGTGTAATTCAGATAGATGGTGAACAATAGTACACACCATGTAGTTGGAACTACACGTCGTGTACTCATCCAAATTACATAGATTTATTAAAATTTATTATTATATTATAAAAACCCTTGAGACATGTACCATCCTACGAGCGTAAAGATGAGGCACAACACGTGATAGGTGATATATATATATATGTATGTGTTTAATCTAACATCTTTGTAATGTTCATTTCTAATCATTGACTGTTATGGATAAGAATTCACCAAGTTTCCTCCAAGGTACAAGTTATATACAAAGATAATTTTAAATGAATTTATTTGTTTAAAATTACGATGGATGATAATCTCAAGGAAATTAAAAAAATAATTTAAGATAAAAGGATTGATTAATTAAGGATGATAATTAATTGATTTGAGCATGATTTATCTTAAAAAATAATCATTAATGTATTGAATGATAGTTTTATTTATGCATAAATATCATTGAATGTATGGATGATCATGATCTAGATGAAGCCCTTTGTATCTGGAAAATTTCTTTTAATTTATTTATTTGAATTAAATTTGTCAGCCTACGAGCCTTCTCCTCATTAATATGTAGGTTCTGTGTGCCCAAGGTTTATTTTATGTAAACCCACCTTACCCATCACCTACCTGTGAGTTAAAATAATGGCATATGTAATGGATGGAACTACCAAGCTAGTGGAGGTGGTTCAAGATGGAGCCGAGATGAAACTAATCCCAGGAGATATAGAGGTGGACAGGTGGAAGTTATAAACACAAACCCAAAAGGCTCAAGGTGTTTCTACCCTAGGGCAGGGTTAGTTTATCAACCGCTAGATAAACTAACCATTAGAAAAGATCATGATCATTCCATTTAATTTATTTTATTTCTGTCATTTTCATGGGTTATCATTATGGATGTTTTGTTACGATTACATAATTAATGAATTAAGCAAGCATGCAAGATGGAACTAAAATAAACCAGACTTATGCGTAAATATTATCAAAACATGTTTAATTACTTAATTAACTTCCACTTAATATTAAAAATATTGTGATAATAATAAATTCACACATAAGAGATAAAAATACCTCAAATAAAGTATTAAGCCAAACCAAGATTTCTATTACTTGATTAAGGAAAAAACTCAATAAAACTATGTGTTTGACCAGCCCTTGTTGGGACACTTACTTTTATATAGGAATCCCTTATGAAAGGTTTCAGGTTGACTTAACCATATTACATAAAGAGGAGTAGCCCTTTCTAGACTTGGTGTAATATTGGAGGAAAGAGTTAAGGAAGTCCAAAGTCATGATTTCAGGATTGGGGAGTCCACTCAACAGATCAAGGAACTGCAAGCCCACAGTTGGCAAAGACCTTCCTACCTAAATACCTTATAATAGCTTGACCAACCCTTGTTGGGGTTATGTGAAGGGGGATATCGATCCTTGCCACTAGAATGTCATATAAACTAGACATTCTGAGTTCAATGGTGAGGGCCATTGGGACTTGATAAAATAGTGGGAGACTTAATAAAATTTATTACACTATCTCTGCGATCAATTCTGGATAAAGACAACATCCTCATCGGCAGTAACTTCCAGGAATGGTTTAGACACCTTCAAGTTATCCTACACCATGAATATAAGTCTTACATGCTAGAGTCAACATTACCTGATCCGCCTGCTAAGTAGGTGAGTGATGAGTATTTCCTATTCTATGAAAAACATATGAACGACGTCGTCGATGTTCAATGTTTGATTTTATCATCAATGTCTAGTGAGCTCATGAAGTCTCATGAAAACATGGATGCTTATATCATGCTCAAGAACCTCCATAGTATTTACCAGGATAGAGAAAGACAGGAAAGTTTTGAGATCTCTAAGGAACTCTTTCAGAGTAAACTTGGAGAAGGTTCTCTAGATGGGCCTCGTGTTTTCAAGCTCATTGGCTACATTGAGAGCCTAGAGGTTCTAGGGTTTAAACTCCCTGAATAACTGGGCACCGATCTCATTCTCGCATCACTCCCTCATAGCTTCTCTAACTTTGTTGTCAATTTAAATATTAACAACATTGAGAAGTCTCTATCTAATCTTCTTGTCCTCATTCGCCAAGTGAACAAAGATATAAAGCGCGAAAAGCCTTATGTCCTTATGGTGAATAAGAAGAAAGGGAAAGCAAAGAGAATTAAGCCCAAAGTTTCTTCACAACCTTCCAAGAAAAGAAATATCAAATGAGAGGCAAGGGAATAGAAGGTTGTTTGTTTCACATGTGGCGAGAAGGGTCATTGGAATAAGAACTGCACCCAGACTAAGAAGCAAGGTAATTCTTCAGTTGCATTTTTTATCGAATCCAATATATTTGTTCCTATAAATTTGGTATTAGATACATCTTATGGTGCTCAAATATGTATCCAAATACAAGAACCAAGTAGATTCAGGAAGATTGATGAAGGCGAGGTAGATCTACGAGTAGCCAATAGATCCATACTTGCTACTGTAGCTGTTGGGGATAACCACCTCACGTTGCCAACTGGCATGATTTTGGTGTTAAAGGGTTGTTTTTATGTGCCTTCTATAATCAAAAACACAATTTTTGTATCCAGACTAGATATATATAGATTTGTTTTCATGTTTAGAAATGAATGTTTCTTATTTTATAAAGATAGAATTTGTTTTGGTAGGGAACATTTATACAATGGTCTTCATGTGTTGAATTACACAAACCAAGTAATGGCAATCGACGACAATGATACTTCACATGACTCATACCACATCCAAATTTGGAATCACCACCTAGGTCATGAAAACGAGAAATGTTTGACAAAGTTACATCAAGGTGAATATTTAGAATATTTTGAACTAAAACCACTAGGAGTATGTCATGCATGTTTACAAGGAAAAATGACCAAAGCCCAATTTAGTGGAAAGGTGGAAGGGATAAATAGATTCTTGAATTGGTTCATACCGATTTGTGTGGACCATTTCCAGTTGAAGCAAGGGGTGGGTACTCATACTTCATAACTTTTAATGATTATTGTAGTAGACATGGATATATCTACTTAATGAGGTATATGTTGGATTCCTTTGATAAGTTCAAGGAATACAAGAATGAAGTTGAGAACCAGCGTTATAAGAAGATTAAGAACCTCTGCTCAAACTGAGGTGGTGAATATCTTAATTAGGACTTCATTGATTACTTATGAGAGTTTGGGATCCTATCCCAAACCACTTCTCCTTACACACCTCAATGGAATGGTGTAAGTGAAAGGAGGAACTACACCTTTTTAGACATGGTGAGATCAATGATGAGTCATTCAAGTCTTCCATTATCCTTTTGGGGGTATGCATTACAAACAGTGACCCACATACTAAACCAAGTACCAACTAAATTGATAAATGGTATTCTATATGAGTTATAGAATGGTAGAAAATCCATGTTATTGAATTTACATGTGTGGGGTAGTGAAGCGTTTGTTAAGGCCTCTTCAAGTAGAAAGATCACATTCCAAGGCACAAAGTGTACCTTTATATGATACCCCAAGGAAACAAGGGTATATTACCTATACAACCCCTCAGAAAAAAAGTCTATAGTAGAAATACATGCCACATTCCCTGAGAGGGAGAACATCTCCAAAAGAGATAGTGGGAGCAAGATAGACTTCGATGAAGTCGAGGCACAAGGTACACAAGAGTTGGTAGAAGAACAAATTCTACAAAGCCCCGTGGAAGAAGAATCTGTTTCAGAGACACAAGTACTATATAGGAGTACAAGAGAGGTTAGAGAACCGCAATGGTACAGTTTTCTAGTTACCGAGGATGGTGAATCATTATTAGTTGATAATACTGATCCTCTAAACTACAAGGAAGCAGTAAGTGGCACAAACATTGACATGTGGAAAGAAGCCATGAATTTTGATATGGATTCCATGTACCAAAAAAAAGTCTGGATTTTGGTAGATCCTCTAGTTAATGTAAATCCTATTGGTTTCAAATGGGTATTCAAGAAGAAACTTACCATGGAAGGACAAGTCAATACCTATAAGGCATTAATGGTTGCAAAAGGGTTGAAACATTGTCAAGGAATTGACTACGATGAAACCTTATCACCAGTTTCAACAAAAAAATACATCATAATTATACTTAACATTACATCTTACCATGACTATGAGATTTAGAAAATGGATTTCCAAACAACATTCCTTAATTGGAACCTTTAGGAAGATGTCTACATGACACAACCTGAAAGGTTTGTGACTCCAAAGGATTCCAATAAGGTATGCAAGTTGAAGCAATCCATTTATGGATTAAATCAAGCATCCAGGTCATAGAAAATTCCTTTTGATAAAGCCATAAAAGAATTTGGTTTTATCAAGAATGAATGTGAGCCTGGTGTCTACAAACAGTTTAGTGGGAATGTAGTAATTTTCCTAATAGTATATGTTGATGACATATTACTTATTGAAAATGAGATACCAGTCTTATAGTCTGTTAAGGCATGGTTGAATCAATTCTTCTCTATAAAGAAATTGGGCGAGGCAACATATATTCTTGGGATCATGATCCATTGTGATAGATCTAAGAGATTACTGGGCCTAAGTCTAAGTACATACATTGATAAGATACTGAAGAGATTTAGTATGGAACAATCCAAGATGTGATTGTTGACAGCATCACATGGCATTCATATTTCCAAGAAAATGCATCCTTATAAACATAAGGAAAGAAATATAATGGCAAGGAATCTATACTCCTCAGTGATTGGGTCAGTCATATATGCCATGCTAGGTACTAGGCAGGATGTCGCCTACGCATTGAGTGTGGTAGGCAGATATCAAGATGACCTTGGTGACCTCTATTGGATGACAGTCAAGACTATCCTAAAGTATCAGTGGATTACTAAGGATATGTTTCTTTTTTATGGAGGAGATGAGGAAATAGTCATCAGAGGATATGAATATGATTGTTTACATACTAACCAAGATGACATGAAGTCACAAATGGTATACATCTTCACATTGAATGGAGGTGCAGTGAGCTGGAAGAGCTCAAAGAAGAGTGTGGTTGCACATTCTATTGCAGAGTCTGAGTATATCACAGATTCTGAGGTAGATAAAGAAGTAGTTTGGATGAGAATATTAGTAGAGGAGATAGATGTGATACCTAGAAGTAAAGATACCATCACATTGTACTGTTATAATATTGAAGCAGTGGCTCTTGCAAAAGATCCAAGGTCACATTAGCGGACGAAGCACATACTTCAGATGTATCATCTCCTGTGGGATTTTTCTCTAAGAGGTGAAGTTGCAGTGAGAAGTATTTAAATGAAAGACAACGTGGAGGACCCCTTGACTAAAGACTTGACTCAGCAGAAACGTGATCATCATGTGAGGTCTAGCAGACTGAAAGTCGTATGCAGTTGGCTCTAGTCTAAGTGAGAGTTTGTAAGAGTTGGTATCCTAGAACCAATTGGTTTTACTTTGATTATATTTACATTTAATGTATTATTACATATTTTTTATTATTCTTCATGACTATGATGTAATAATGTCATAGAGTATTTGTTGCATTGATAAGGTCATGGTAGTTCCCCACTATGAAGAGAACCTTCAAATGCTATAAAAATATTATTAAATATAGTTCTGTGGTTGGACGACATACTATAATGGGACACATATCATGCATACCTTTATGTGAGAGTACTCATAAGTATATGTGACTTCCTATCATGAAGTACACACTTGGTAATATCCAAGATAGAAGATTATGAGAACATACCCAGTAGTAAGAATTCTGCATGTTTTATTGTAATCAGATATTTATATCTGCAAGCATGTGTAATGATCCTTAGACTTTAAGATCATTATTAATATATGTCACGACTCACACACTTTGATTTACTGATGAAAACCGTCACGTTGACAGTTGGTGGGAAGTAGGGTACATTGGGTGCATCACGAGTGGCATGTTATTAATGGATAAGTTGAGGAAGGATTTGTCCCTTCCATTTATAGAAGTTGATATCTTGGTCCATTGATTGAAATAGAACCATCACGTGAATTTCCATGGCCATGGTGTAATGATAAGTTTATTTCAAGTAGTCAAAGAATGACGTATCAGGCATTAAAGTTGATGAATCTATCATGAAACTTGCTTGATGAGATATTATGAAAAAAGGATTATATTACACAGTGAACGTTCGTATGTGGATGTCATTGTTTTGACTTTACATTCTTTCTCTTGGGTGACTTGACCCGTTAGTAGATAGTATTCTTGGACTTTAGGAAATCCAACCTAATGCCAATGAGAAAGAATCCTAGAAGGTCACACACTATGTATTTTTAGTTGTCTCAGTTAAATTCTATTTTAATTTAATTAATGAAATAAATATTATTCTCAAGGCCATGGAATAATTTTATTCAAGTTAAAATGATCTCATAAATTAAATAAAATATATTTATTTATTTTATTGAACTTTTAATAAATATTTATTTACTGGTTTGTAAATAAAATATTAATTTAAGAGAATAAATTATTTATTTATTTATTCAGGTGTTCAATAAATGGAAGTGGAGTTAGAGCAGTCCAAGGTCGGTATAGTAGTAAAATAATTATTTGCAAGATGGTAAATAATTATTTAATTAGTTGGCATAAGTTAAAATAATAATGACACTGCTATTATTTTGTAATGCGGAATTTTATTTTATAATTCTGTTTTACGCAAGTTATCACACCATGAATAATGACATGATATTATTATTATGAGCATGTATTTTATCTAATTTCATGAATGTATTTAATTGTTGATATGAAATTAAATATTGTAATTGAAATTCCATGTATATAAATAGACAAGTAGGCCTATTGTGCCATACACCACACCACACACCTAGTGAATTGAGGATTGTTGAGCCAAACAATTTCTCTCTCGAATCCTCTTCTCTCCCCTATCAAGAATGAGAGACGTTCTTCAATGATGAATAAAAAATGATCAAGAATGACTGACATAAGACAATCGCTTCTTCGCACTAGTACTTGAAGAACGAGTGGTGTTGATCAGAGGCCATTAAGGTACATGAAGATCACCACTATAGGGATTCTAGTTTGGATCCTTACAAGTTCAATGAGATAATTTGGAAGGGTCATTCGAGACGATCAACATCATAAACGAATAAATATACCAAAGATCCAGGTATTATTTTTCTTTATAAAATTAATTAAATTAATTATAATCATGATGTGAAAGATCATCTCTAAAGGTTTCAAGCCACTTTCTTCTTTATCTAAATCATTGACTATATTCCATGGAGACTGGCATTCATCATTGTATTGATACTAGAATAATCATTTATCATGGTAAAAATCAAAGTTGGGTGTCATCCCAACCATGCTTTTGCTGCGCCCAGAAACTTCAATCAAAACTATAAAATTGGGTTATGAAAATGAAGTGGTGAAAGGTACACTCATCACCCACTTAGGAATTAAAAATTCTCTATTTTATTATGGTTCTACCACTCTTTTATATCTATGAATTTTTATAAGAGCATCAAATCACCTCCCCCAATAACTTGATATTGAATTATTGTTAAAAAATTAAAGTTCTACAATGATTGAATCCTAATTATATAACTCTTTTTAGATAGATGTTTTTGGGAATTTGATTCAAGAAAATATTACTATTCTCCCTTTAGTAAAATTTGATGTGATTTTAGGAATGGATTAAATCCCTCTACATAGATCCCATATTAATTGTTGGGATATGTAAATCACATTTCATATCCAAAATCAACCTATAATCATCTATCATTTCAAGGATGAATATGAAATTCATGTGGATGTTACTTCCCTAGTATGAGTATTATTACCAAGAAAAATTTTATACCCCCTTGTAATTTTTCTCCTTCCCTATCTTGCCTCTAGGGTTTCTCTGGTACTATGATTTGGGAGGGTAGGATCCTGCATTTATCCTCCTTTGGTATCGACTCATCCTCCTTATCTTCCTAAGATATATTTTTAGAGTTTGTTATCTCATTTTATGGTCTATTCCCATTCAGGCAGAGTGGTTTTTTTTTTCAATTCCATTTATCATATTTTTTCTATTATTGTATTTTCATTGAATTTAATCATCCTTTTTTCCCATTTTTTATTTTTTCATTGGTTTATCAACCAAACTTGTGGATAGACCCCTCACCTTATAGTTCATTTTAAAACTTCTATATTATACAAACCACATTTGGTATTATCGTAATTTTGATCCTTTTTTTTATTTTCCTTGGTGCTTGTTTCTCTATAGATCCCATACCTACAAGGTATTTTTTATTTTTTATTGACCCATTCCCCTTCTTGTGTGATGTCATTTGGTCTCCTTGGTAGGTCTTCTAGCTCAAGGTTGTATTGACTTGTCCAAGATAGCCTTGTGGGATTTAGTTCATTATATGAGTGTGAAAAAATAGTCAATACTATAAATAAATTAAATCTTATAATTTATACATATTAATTTTATGGATTTATATTCATCATAATTTTATAAATAATTTTATAAAAATTTTCAACCAAAAAATGAATAGATTTTTTTACCTAAATTGTTTTTCCATGAATTAAATGGTTTTATTTAAAAGGTAAATTTATTAATTTTAGAAATTTATTTTTTATAAAAAGTAATTTATTTTTGAAATAAATATATCAAATATAACTTTTTATCATTTTTTAGTATTTTTCTAAAAATATTTTTTTTGTAGTGGATAGTGAAAAATACTGTTTTTTCTTAACTATCATTTATTTTCATTAAATAATTTAACTTAGAAGTAACATTATATTTTGGATTTAGTTTTAAAGTAATATAAGATCCATTTTATTAAAAATATTATAGATAATTCTATAATAATAAATATTATATTTGATTTTGGTATAAGTTTATTTTTATGATTAAAAACACAATTTTCTTAAAACTATTTTTGTTGAGTTTTGTGAACTTATATTAAAAGTAATTTATGAAACTTATAAAGAAATTAATCTTGAAAGTTTTATTTTATATTTTTAATCATAAGGTTCACATTTAGTAAATAGGTTAATTTAATTTCTATACATTATGATTATTAACCATGGTAAAAATTTATCTCCACTATAAAGGGAGAATCTGGTTAATTAAGGTAAACATTAATTGATAAAGGACAAAAAATATTATCCTAATTATTATTTAATGATGGTATTTCAACCTTTATCACCCTATATTTTAAATTTTATAGTTTTTGAGGAAATTTCCCATGATTAAGGATTTTTAATATTTAAAAGTTTAGGGAAATTAAAAGTGTTCAACTCTCCTCCCTTATAAAAGGGAAGCTCCTCTCCTCCTTTAATCATTCATTTTAGTCACTATAGAATAGAAAATAACGAAACAACATCTCTCCAACATGAATAAACACATCTTAGAGGTCTCAGTCTTCTCAAAAGACCAATCCTAGAAAGATTATAGTGTAATCCAAAGGGAGATATATGAGAAGAAGTCATAAGTCCTAACTCACATATTTCAAGTTTATTTATTCTTCTAACTTATTAAAATATTATGAAACCATGTTGAAATAATAACATAATTATCTTATATATATATTTAAATATTATTATTATTATAGTAAAACACCTTTCGATAGCCTTTTTCATCTCATGAGAAATGGAAAAATCACTCTTGCGTACCTTTGGACTACCATCTCTAAGAAGCGACGAGTTTCATTTTTTATAACTTGATTATATGGATGGTTAAAATGATGGAAAAAATGAATATTTATTATATTTATGAGATATATTTTTAAAATATAATATATTACTTATGTTATTTCTATTTTCTTTCTTTGGAAATTGATAATGTGGCTCATGTGTACGTGTGGAATACCACCTTCACGAAGCGATATGATTAATTTTTTATTTTCACTCTATATGGATGGTTATAAGGTTGTAAATAATTAATAAATATGAAATTTATAACGTATTTATGATTATTTAAAATTAAAATATTATCTACTTTATTTCATTTGCACTTGTTAGAAAAATGGAAATGTCGTCCATGTGTACGTATGGACTATCGTCTCTATGTAATGACATGGGTCATTTTTCATGACTTCCATACATGGTTGGTTTTAGAAACGTATATAATGTATAAATATTATAAATATACTATTTTTATGATTATTTATATAATATTACCATAAAAAATTTGACCACAATCAACACACTGATGTCATTTTGAGGTAGTAAACTGAACGACCCCCAAAATATCCGATGTGAACCTAACCATTTTACTAACTAAATAAAACCTGGTAAAATGAAATAAAAAGAATAATGATAATTGAAATTACATTTAAAATGTTATAAATCTATTATAAAACTAATATAAATTTATTATTTAAGAGTTATAGAACATACAAAGCTAGATGGTAATTAAGGTAAGGGGGTTTCCTTTAAAACATTATTTTAAATGTTTGAAACTCTTTTTATTCCATGTGCATGTTATTTGGATTTTTTTTAAATAATATTTTTAAATACGATTAAATTTTATCTAAAATAAAAAATTTACCATATTTTATTTTCCATACAAAGGTTTAAAAAGTATTCATTTTAACATTTTCTATATGGTATAATTTCTATATTTTTTTTACAAAAGTGAAAATTGAATGTTTTTAAAATATACATCTTGACCACCATCTCCAATAATAATATCCATTAATCATCATACATATTAATTTAAAATTTTACATGGTTATTTTAAAATAAAATATTTCTCTCAATATTATAGTAATCTTTATTTTTAAGAAGTTATTCTAAGAAAATGGTTACTTTTTATCATCTTTATGAGATAACCAAATATATTTTTACCTGTGGGATTGAATATAAATTTAAATGGATTTTATGGTTAAATTTATATATATACACATTTTTTATTCATTCTATGGTTCTTTGAAATTTTATATAAATTAAGGGTGAGCCTGATATATCTCTCCAATGCATTGGGTAATGTGACCGAGTTTACCAGTGGTATGTTACTCCTAAGAGATACATGAAATATCTAGTTAAGTGATTACATTATAACAGTTATTTTAAGGGTAAATGTAAGTATAGTGGTTCAAGGTACCTACATGATATAATTTAAATGGTTTATAAATTAAATATTTTTATTTCAAAATATAATAAGATGATTTTATGTTTTTAATAAAAGTTTTTAATTATTTTTAAAGTTGAAAGTATTATTTTTCAAAGAAAACATATTCATGAGTTTTTTATAAAAATCCCATGGTTATTATTTTGAATTTATGAATACTTATGAGATTTTTTGTAAAAACTAATGATCAATTAAATTGTTTTCATGGATAATTAAATGAATATTTTAGCTCAAATTTTATTATGAAAAAGAAAACTTATGGATTTTTTTCCAGGTTTACAAATGGAATAACAAGTTTATTTTCTTTGATATCCCTTATTGAGATTTTTTTTTAGCATCCCCAATTTTCAAATGAGTTTTTAGGAATTAATAATGGGTATAAAAGTTAATAAATTAATTTTTATATATATGAGAGTTACATTGAAATAAGTAAGTGTGTATTTATAAAGAACTTGTTTTGTGAGAACAATGGATATTGTTTTTAAAAATCCAATTTTTTATGTAATGCTTTACCTAATTATCTAAAACTATAAACTATAAATATCCTATAAATTTAATAAAGAGAAACCCTTATTATAAATCATGTAATTGTGGGTTTTTTAAGGTATAAGGTGTTATAATTAGTATCATAGAAAAGTTTTTGATAACTTTATAGGTTAAGAGAATTTTGAAAGAAAATTTGAAGAGACTATAATTTGTGGTTATATTATCATCATATATATTTTAAAGATTTAAAATTTTTCTTCACCGAATACATGTCTATTTAGAATTGTTTTTCATAGAGGAAATAAGGAATCTTAAGTAGAAATACATCAATAGGTTAATAACAATTTGAATCAACAACTTGGAATGGTTGGAACCGAGTATTTTTTGATAGTGTTGAATCAATTGATGTAAAGTATTAATGATGGAACCCAAGAAACAGAGCGAACACATTCTCTAAAGAGGAATATGTCTATAGTAGAGAATTTGATGAAATAACACCCAATGACATTTGGTGGATTCAAACCTGGTGAAAGATGAAGGATGGATAAATACACTAGAGAATATTTTTTTTATTCTAGTATATTTGGAATATTAAAAATAATAGTTTCTATTTATTTTTTTTGAAGGTGAAGTTGATCCATGGTGGTATCTATTTAGTAAAACTAAGGAAAAGGAATAAATTGATTCCATTGAAAGGAAGGTATTTAAAGACATCTTCCTTGACAAGTATTTTAATAATGTTATTTAACATATAATGGATAATATATTCCTAGAGTTGAAGTAAAAGGAGGAAGACTTTATTGCCTCCGATGAAGATACTTTTACTAGAATTTCTAGGTATGATCTGAATTTCATTCAGGAACATAATAGTAAAACTGATTGATTTTAATCAGGATTGAATCCAAGTTCATGAGGGGATCTGGGTACTCTTGAGTTTAGAAGTTATGAGGAAATTTTTGTGTGTGTTGAGAAAGTCAAGATGTAGTTTGTTTAATCTTACAATAATAAGGATAGAAAGCGATCCAGGTGGTATGTAATAGGGAAGAATTCATCTAAGAAACCTAGAGGTAAGAAAATTCAATTACCCTCTTGTGATAAGTGTGTAAATAAGTTTTTTTATAGAATTTATTATAAGATCTGGGAAATTTTAATAATATAAATATCCTAGACACATGGCTCATGACCATAAAGAAAAGATAAATGACAATACTTAGACTGGTATTGAAAAACATACTGTGAAATGTTTTAATTGAAATGAGTTATGTCAATATGCTAGTGCATGTACATATTTAGTTACTCAAGGTGGGAAATACAAAAACATCTTTTTTCTACTACTATGGTAGATGCGGGGCCTCAAATTAAATGGTTATAGGTACGCAACTTATTTATTAAAAAAATTACAATATCTTGTTTGATTAAAAATCCAAGAATTATATTATATTTGATAAATTTTAAATTAAAATGGTAATAAAATCTCAGTAAATGAATTGATAACTCTTGTTAAAAACTTTTAGGGGTAGTATATTGGAAACATAATTTATAAAAATCTTTTTATTATCATCTATGGATTTGTTTTTGTTGAAAACCTTGTTTAATTTCCTATTATAGAGTTTTATGTTATTATGGGAATGAATTAGATTTTAGTTTGTCATGATAAGATAGATTGTAGTGCTAAATAATTAATATTAAATTTTTAGAGTTAGTATCAATTCATATAAATAATGATTTCATACCTTTGATAACATATCAAGAAGCTAAGAAACTGATAAAATACGATAAAGAAAGTAAACTTGCACATATTGTTGAAAATAAAGTAATAATTCAAAATTATTATGTTTTATTAATGAATGAATATATGGATATATTTCATGATGATTTTAATGGTGTTATTCCTGATCAGGTAATTAAGATTACTATTGAAGTAGTTTCTCATGCTAAACCAATTTCAAAAACCCCTTATCAAATGGATTCTGTTGAGTTACTAGAAATGAAAAAGTAGTTATTGGAGTTTCTTAATAAGGGTTTAATCCTCCATAACACTTATCCTTGGGTTATCATACTCTATTTTTTAAAAATAAGGATGGTTCCATGAAATATTTTATTTTTTATAGAGCACTCATTAACATAATTGTTAAGAAAAAGTATCTGTTACCTCATATAAATGACTCATTTGATCATCTTCTGAGTGCACAATATTTTTAAAAGATTGATCTCAAGTTTTCATATCACAATTTGGTGGAAAATGAGGAAAAAATTTCAAAGATTGAATTCCATACTAGGTATGGTCATTACAAGTTTGTGGTTACTCCTTTCAGGTTAATAAATGCATCCACTGTATTTATGGATCTAATGAATAGAGTGGTCTGTGAGTATTTGGATAAATTTATGGTTTTATTTATCGATTATATTATGGTATAATATAAAATCTATGATTTTCATGAGAAACACCTAAGTATTGTTTTGTAGAAATTAAAATAAAACACATTCTATGGAAAATTAATTAAATATGAGTTTTGGCTGTAATAGATTTATTTTCTTGGGAATACTGTTTTAAAAGCTGGAATAAGTATTTATCCAACTAAAACTAAAGTAGTGGAAGAGTGTAAAAGTCCTACAAATTCACAAAGATTCAAATTTTTCTTGGATTAGTGGGTTATTACAGATGGTTTATTGAATTTTTTTTGGTTATCTGGCCCACTAACAAAATTAACTCGAAAAGGAGTTAAATTCATTTGAATGAAGGAATTTTATGAATGATTTCATGAATTGGAAATAATATTGGTTAATTATATAGTGTTATAATATATAATAAGAAATGGTGATTTTTTTATTTACAGTGATGCTTCTTTAAAGGGAATTGGTTTTATCTTCATATAGAGTGATCATATTATCACATATGCATCTTGTCAATTAAAAAAACATGAGAAAAAGTATCCCACACATGACCTTATGATGGATGCATTAGTTTTTTATTTTTAAATATGGAGTAATAATTTATTTATGGATAAATGTGAAATATATAATGATCATAAAAGTTTAAAGTATATATTCACTCAAAAAAGTTAAACACGAGGCAAATAGAATGGATAAAATAGATTAATGATTATAATTTCACAATTCACTATTATCCAGGTAAATATAACAATCTAGATGATTCCTTGAGTTGAAAAGATAATGCATTATTAACTATGTTATGACTAGAACATGATCCTTTAGTTTAAAAATTAATGAATGTTGGATAGAAAATTGTGTATATAGAAACTTATCCTATTTTGGATGAAGTATATGTGTAGTCATATTCATCAGAAAGAATTAAAGAGGTTCAAATGGAAGATCATGGTTTGCAAGAAAGATTATAATCAGTAAAGAAGTGTAATTTTCTTGAGTTTAATATTGATAAAGTATGCGTTATTAGATTTATAAAGAGTTTGTGTGTGCTAAGTGATTCCTAATTGAAAAAGGAATTTTTAAGGGAAGTTGAAAACTCTTCATTTTCTATTAATCCTGGCAGTACTAAGATGTACAGAGACCTTCAAGAATAATTTTTCTGGGAATGCATGAAGAAATATATTACCGATTTTACCATTAATTATTTGACTTGTAAATAGGTTAAATCTAAGTGACAACTATCGAAGGTAATGATTCTTCCTTTTCCAATTCATGAATGGAAATGGGAAAATATATCTATGTATTTTATAGTGGGATTACTAATGAAATATTGAATTAGCAACATGATTTGAATTATTTTTGATCATTTTTTCAAATCTTCATATTTTCAACCTATATGAGATACAATTTCATTGGATAAACTTTTAATATTTTATCTTAAGAAGATAGTTAGGTTACATGGAGTTCTCATCTACATTGTATTTTATCGTGATCCCAGATTTACCTCAATTTTTTGAAAATTATTTTAAAAGTATTTGGTTACTAAATTGAATTTCAACCCAACTTTTCATCCACAATTTGATAGACAACTATAACAAACAATTCAAACTTTGGAATATATGATTCAAGATTTCTCTTTTGATTATCGGAGAATTTGGGATGAAAATATTTCATTAGTATAATTTTCTTATAATAATAGTTTTTATTCCAATATACATATGGAACATTTTGAAGCATTATATGGAAAATGGTGTTGGACTCTAGTATGTTGGGACAATGTTGGTGAGAGAAAGTTAATCAAATCTAAATTGGTATAAGAGATGGTCGGTAAGGTAAAAATATTCATTATCACATAAAGAAATATCAGAGTAGATAGAAGATTTAAGTAGATTATGGGAAGAAATATTTCTCATTTTAGGTAGGTGACCATGTTTTTATTAATGTATCTCCTTAGAAAAGTGTTATGTGTTTTGTTAGAAATGGAAAGTTAAGTCTTTGATTTATTATTCCATATGAATTCCTAGAAAATATAGGATCAATTTCTTATAGAGAAACTTTAACACAATGTGTATCTCAATTGTATTTATTGTTTCATATTTTTTTGATAAGAAAGTATGTACCTAATGCATTTTACATTTTAACCCATGAAGTGGTGTAGTTATAGGATAATATCTCTAATGAAAAAAAACTAGTTCAAATTTTGGATCAATGATATAAGTTACTACAAAATAATTTGATTCACTAGGTAAAGGTTGTAACATCCCTACTTGAATGCTACTAAACGATTCCCCGAGTCGGTGGGTCATAAGGCATCAAGTGAATCTCTCCAAATGCCATAGGCTATTGACTAGTAGAGGGGGCCTAAGGTGTGTCCATGGGGAGAATATGACTTCATGTCAGAGTGTATCACAACAGTAGTAAAAATACAGGTTAATGTTGTAAGTAGTAAACAAATCAAACAAAATATAAATATCCTAGACAAGGATGAATAAAAAATTCTATAATTAATATCATATACAACATTAAATGTCATGTTAGGTCTCTAAAAATATGGAAAATAGGTATATAAACAACCAGTGCAATACATGTATCAAAATACCCAAAATACCAAGAGAACTGTCCCAAATAGCATCATGAGTATCATCTTAGCCATGTTCTCCCCTATTCTTAATCATTTTAAAAATCAAGCATCGAACTATGGGTTCTTCCCCTAGTCCCTAACTACATCAAAGAAGTATTTCTAGGTACCCAATGGTGGCTTAGACAGGATGTGAGATATCACTCATTAGGCCACCACAAAAGATGTTTATAACAAATCTAGGATGTGCAATACAAGATAAATTAGTGTGAAAAGTATATAACATATATGATAATAATAAAAGTGAAAACCCCAAACCAAAATTAATAGCTATAAAGTGAAGATGTGAATCCAAACAAGGCTCTCTAAAAACAAAAAGCAGGATCCCATAAACATGGGAAGTGGTAAAAGGTAAATAAACAAGTAACCATATCCAGTCTAACCACTCTAAGATGATGCACATACCAGGGCTATCAGTAAGCATGCCAAAAGATCCACCATGACCCATCCATACAACTAAGTATAAAATCACAACTATGACCATTCCATATAATCCAATATATATCATTCATCATGAAATTGAAATATAATCAAGTCATCCACAAGGACCATGCCATGTAATCAAAAGTTTCAGATCACGAAGGGCCAAATAAAAGGTATAGAAGACCATGGAATCAACATCGAGTCCCATGACCATCTTGATGAAAAATCAGTAAATAACTCAGTAGAATCCAAGGATCATGTCAACAACACATGTCCAATGTGATTACAAGAAAGCTAGATCAAAGGGGTAGCAAGACCCAAAGCATCCTAAAAAATCAACACCCAATGAGAAATATCATCCAAGTCATCCACTAACATTATCAAGATCCATGGGAGAAATGTCTATGGCATCTAATGGAATCAAGATCCATGGTACACTAAATAAGGCACCCACTACAATTTCAAATCACGAATTAAATTCATCACATTACATGAGTTCATCCAACTCATATAATAATTACATTTGAACAATTGAATCATAAGTAATGAAATACAATGGATGAAACATCCATCTCATAATCTGTCAATTTAATTCTCAAAAATTTTAAAAAAAATTCCCCGCAGTAGGAAATATAACTTGAACCCCAAAGGTGGTATAAAAATAGGAAAATTACAAAGGTGCATCCCATGGGTGGCCTAGGTTGGGGTAAAAACCTCCAAAAAATTAAAATGTGATAGTGGTAATTAGTAACAAGTACCAAACCATTTAATTCAGTCATTCAATTAATTATCGTGGAACCAACTAGATGTCCAACATGTGTCTCAATGAAAAATAAGCTTATAAAACACCAAAACCGAAGGGAAAGGTATAAACCACATACCATAGGTCCATAGTAAAGTACTCATCTAGTATCAACTTTTTATTTTATCTATATTATAAAAAAAATTGTGAAAATACAAGATGCCTAAAAAAGGGAATATTAGCTCGCACCAAAATAGCTCATCTAATACTAAGAATAACAAAGAATTATGAAATAGGAATAGTGAAATTACCATCATAGATCCATTGAGATTGAATATAGAAGAAATAAAGTCCAGATCAGGAATTGGGATCCAAGACTAGCTTTATACCTAGTTGGGAGCTCCTACATGAGAGATAAGGGATGAGGTTAGGGTTTTTGTAAAAAATAGAGGCCCTACCTCCTATTTTGAAAACTGATTTTGGGAATTTATATGTATTGAAAATTATTTACATGTAATGTAAAGATCAGAGTCTTCCTCCTTGAAAAGACCCTTTACACATCATGATTTGGATTTCCCAAGCCACTACACATCATGTATTTCAACTACATGGCGTGTAATTTCTCTACAGCTAACCTATAGCCCTACTACCTATTCTATTAAGAAAAAACCCAACCAGTCTACAGGCTTGACGACAGGGTCTATTCCAATAATAGAACTTAAACACGAGTTTAACTAGAAATAAAAGAATTCATACCTAAAGAAAAACATGGGATCTTAAAATATTCTCTCTTCAAAGAAATTCAACCCCGAATTTACTTTCCAAGGGTGATGAAACATTATATGAGAATAAATCTAGCCATTGAAAACATAAGTTGGCCTCCCACTCTCAAGTCTCATACTATAAATGTATGTATTTCCATAGAACCCATATAAGAAGAACTAACCAACCTCTAGGAACATTATATCACTATTCAATGATATGAATATGATTCTCCTCAAAGGAACATCAACCGGTAACTCCAGCTCATCTGGCTATAGAGTGTGAGATAGGTCTGAGTGATAACTATGTGGTTGAGATATGAGGAAGAAATCATGCATGTTCTGATACCTTTGATTTAACTGCAACCTATAGGTTACCAACCCAACTTTCTCAAGAATCTTGAATGACCTAACATATCACAGTGAAATATTTACCTGTCTCTTAATCTATCTGTGACCCATGTTTGGTGAGATACATAAAAAGACCTGACCCATGACCTCGAACTCTAGAGGTCATAAATGGTGATCAATTTAATATTTCTATCGAGACTATACAATATCTTTATTCTTTTTGATCTAGTGTACCTACTCAGAAGTATCCTACATGAGAAGTGGTCCCAATAAATATTTATCACCTACCTCTAACTAGAACAAGGGATATCAACACGGATACTATAAAAATTCTCATAAGGTTACATCTATATAGTCTCCTGGTAGATATTGTTTTAGGAAAACTCAACTAGGGAAATATACCTCTCCCAAGATATCCCAAAATACAAGATTCATGATATCAACTTTTAATCAATCACATGAATCACATTCTCTGATTATAAATCATTCTGAGGGTGGTATGTTGTGCTCATAAGAACCTATGTATCCAAATATATCTAAAAAATCTACCAGAAATGAGATGTAAATCGGGTGCCCCTATAAGAGACCATGGTCTAAGGAACCCTGTGAAGTTGTACTATCTCCGGATATACAACCTCCTAATATCATAAACTAAAAAGGTCTCCCTAATCTGTAGGAAATGAGAAACCTTAATGAGACTTCCCATAACAACCCTTAAAACATCACTACCTCAAGGAGATATTGGAAAACCATTCATGAAATCCATCACAAGATCATCCCATTTCCATTCAAGAATGGATAAATGTTATAAAAGTCTAGGTGGTCACTGATGTTCCCCCTTCACCTAATGACATGTAGAACACCTCATAAGAAAAAAATATTCCTCATGTTTCTTTCCCAAGCACCAATACTGGAAACATAAATCATGATACATCTTGGTAACGGCCTGATGCATTTTAGAAAATGATGAATGAAACTTTACTTCAGGTCCTCACATATTACCACTAGAACCCAAATGCATCCATGAATACATAGAATTTCATCTTCGCCTATGGTCCAACCAAGAGCCAGGTCCTCACCTACCACAATATCTCATAGGACTGGACCCTTAGAATCTGAAAACTATCTCATTCACACCCTATAAAAAATAGTACAGATCAAAACCAAATAAGAAATAAAGGTCTGACCCAGAACATCCTGAACCTCCAAGTGAATGTCTGAAAACAAATCCATAAGCTTCCACTTTCTACTAGCCTCTTGAAATTCCTATATTTGAGTCATCCTAATAAATGCATCTAAAACTGCATTTTCATTTCTAGGTATATAGGCATGCTCAAAGTCAAAATACTATAGGTAATTAACCCACCATCATTGCCTCAGATTCAGATCATGTTTCGTAAATATATACTTGAGAGCCTTTTGTGGTATGTGTACATAATAAAATTTTATCCTAGTAAATAATGTCTCCAACAACACAATAATGAACAAATGAAGCTAACTAAATATCTGGAATTGGGTATTTCCACTCATGTTACCTCACCTGATGTGACCCGTATGTTACAACTCTACCCCCTACATCCGAATTTCTCTTGGCACGATACCTAATGCATCACAATACACAATATATATCCCTCGTGGATCTAGTATAACTAGGACTGGTGCTGAAGTCAGTCTCACTTTTAGCTCCTGAAAGGATATCTCTCAGGTATCTATTTGTAAGAACATCACACGTTTCTTAGTCAATCCAATAATTAGTTCTTCTAAGCACGATGAGTCCTATATGGAATTCATATAATATCTATATATCCCTAAGAAAATCCTTATGTCAAAGATGTTATTGGGATTCTCCTAGGAAATTATATCTCTCACCTTCTCTGGGTCAACTAATACTCTTATCTCTGAGATAATATGACCTAGGAAGTGAATCTAATCCATCTAGAAGTGTAACATTGTGAGATTATCATATAACCGATTCTCTCTTAGAGTATCCAAAATGATCTCAATATTTTTGGCATGGTTGTATCAATTGTGACAATACACCCATATATCTTTCACAAATTCCAACCCAAATGAATCCACATAATGATAGAAAACTAGGTTTATTTGTTCCATGAAAACTGTTGGTTCATTCGTGAGATTGAGCAACATAACCAGATACTTATATAGACCATACCTACTATGAAACGATTTATGAGGTATGTCTACAGGTCGAACACACACCTGGTGATATCCAAACCTCAAATCAATTTTCTAAAACACCTAAGCTCCTTGGATTTGATCAATAAGGTCATATATCCATGTAAATGGATACAAGCTCTTAGTCATCAATTGGTTTAATTTTTGGTAATCCACACATAGCCTGTGAGTACTATCCTCCCTTTTCACAAAATGGACTGGCGAACGCCATAGAGAAGTACTGGGTCGTATGAACCCCTTTTCTTAAAATTCCTCTAGATGCCTCTTGATATCCTACAACTCCATAGTATCTATCCTATAAGTAGGATTGGAAACTAGTGTATCTCTTGGTAATCTATCTATAGAGAACTCTTCCACTCTCTCAGGTGGTAAACCAGAAAATTCATCTTGGAAAATGTCTCTGAAATAATCAACCACCAGAGGAAAGTTTTTCTTGAATCAGTCCCTAGTCACCGAGATAAAAACTAGAAACATAGTTTATCATCCCACATAGCCCATGATAATATGGTCTTGCTCATATCTTCTAGACATCCCATTCTCCCTTTTGAATAAAAAATCCTCCCTCTAGTGATGTGAACATCACCCTTCGGTGATAGAAATCAACATATGCTCAAAAGAAACTAGCTTGTCCATCTCAAGTATGATGTCAAACCTAATCATCTCAAGGAAAAAAATATACCAAAGGAAGTGAAACCCACCTATATAAGGGGTGAACACCCTGAACTGGCGTACACTCTCCGTTCTGATCCCCAATGGAGTATTGAGTATCATAATGCACTTGAAAAATTGAAAAATAATTCTGAGGATTAACACAATAGGGATAGATATATAACTATAAGAAGCACATGTATCAAAAAGAGAATACAAATAATAGAGGATACCAAGATCATACCTCTCACTATAGAAAATTTATCACTCTTCTCATTAGGTGTAGTATGCATAGAATATATCTAGCTAAAACTGCGGCCCTGTGAAACAACCTCACTACCCGAAACAAGATCACTCTACTGTCTAGGTACAACTAGTTCCTTGATTCCTTTTCCTTGACCACCACCTCATCTTGAGTGACCAGTAATTCTCTAACTCCTAGATTGGCATGGATCTATGAAACCTTCTTTTGAACATGGTGTTAGAGATGAAACCTTTCACTAATAGCTAGAGAGAAGGTCTTGCAATTTTTTTTGTATGTGGCCCATCCTCCTACAAGCTCGGCACACTACTAGGCCTTGATCACACTAATATTTCATATGTCCCAATATGGAACACTAATTATAGAAAAAATCACTACCATCACTCACATCGTGGTTGGTACTCACCTTATGGGAATCCTGAAAACGTCGCTTCCTTCCATTGGAAGCTACTGGGCTGAGAGACTACACTGTTCTGTTATGAACCCTTAGCTTCCCTTAGGATATACTCTATAATCAGTGATTGATTCACTATCTTGGTAATATAGGTAAATCTAGATACATTGAACTGATATTGAATGACATTACTGAGACCTTCCTCAAAGTGTCTCTCCCTTGATACCACATTAGTAAGATATACCAGCACAAAAAATTGAAAGTCTGTAAAGAATGATGAATATTTCATAACTATCATCGTGACCTAATACAGACACACAAAATCATTGGAATTCTCTTCTATAATAGTCTTATGAAAAAATTATTTTGAAAATTTGGTTTGGAAATCACCCCCAACCATATCTCACAGTGCCTCAGTCCGGTTCAATAAATGCCACCAGTACTTTGCTACCCCCCGAAGCGTATATGTCATGAGATTCACTCTCCTCTCATGAGGTGTCTCCAAGTGCTTGAATATAAAAAATGTATTCACAATACATAGATCATTATCTTATGGTCTTCCATCCATAGAAAATGTGTGAGGATTTTTTTTATGGAAGAAATTTGTTAGCCCTGCCATAGATGAGGCAAACTGCAGTGCTCCCTGAAAGGTATGAATATAGCATGGAAAAGCCTCGTAGAACTCTGACTCAACACCTGTTTCTAGTAAAACTGATACTTACAAATCTGATACTATATAAGGATTTTCCAATATCCTATGTAACACCACCTATGGATCATATTCATCGCCACCCTCCTAGCGTACGACTGGAAGTCATCATGGTGTAATGTTTCTACAATTCAAAACAAATGCCTCAGAAAAGATCAATAACAAAAGTTTCATAGCTAAAAGAAAAGAATAATTTAAAACCTTCATATAAAAATATCACACCCCTCTTCCTACTTCTAAATCCAGGACTGGGTAAAAATAAATATTCGTAAAAATCACTAGAGACACTACCTTCTACCCACTCAAAAGCCAGGTCGAGGTTAGGTTCTCTGTTTATCTATTTCAGTCTCAATTTAATTTACATTTATAACCTAATTATCTTTAAATATTTGTACCAAATCGTTTACCACTTCTGATCCATGAGGTCCCACACACCTCATGATCTAAAATATGGCATCTACTTAATACATACTATAGCATGTTCTAGTTCATGCGACCAGTGGTCCCTGAATCAACATGCCATAGTTGACTACTTAGGGTGTATGATGTAGACAAATCAAGAAAACACTATTTAGTTTATGATAATAACTCTAATTAGAAACCATGTTTTTCAATTCTTATCCCAATAGTCTGTCAAAGAGAAGGTATATCGCACAAGGAACACATCACAAATTCATGCATTAAAATAATGCATCCTATATGACATGGAATAATTCATTGCATGTTAATCATGTAAAGTTCCTAAAATGATTATTGAGATTCATACCCTCATATCATTGGGTAATGTTAAAATATATCCTCAATCATATCAAGTATAAAATCATAATTCAAGTGCCTCACCCAACAGTGGAATCAAATAACCTATAATAGTCAAAATCCAGAAAACAACAATTTTGATTCGTGGTAATTTGGATTTTTCCTATATGTGGTTTATCTATTCCCAGGAATATGTCATTTAAAAAATCAAATTCCTTCATATCCCTACATATTATCTCAAAATAGTAAAACAATTAGAAAATAAATAGCCTTCGATACCACTTTGTAACATCTCCACCCGGATTCCACTAAAAGGTGCCCGAGATGGTGGGTCACATGGCCTTAAGAACATATCCCCAAATTTCAGAGGATTCCAATTAGAAATAGGGGCCTAGGGTATGTCCTTTGGGGGACTATACCCTCATGTTACAGTGTTGAAAAGTGGTAATAAACATATAGATCAATAGAAAAATAAGTAAACCAATCAGAAAGAAGATAAATATCCAAGACCTCCTCCCCCTCCCCCTCACAATCCTTTTTTTTGTATTTTTTTAAAACCAATTTTTGGATAAGTGGGAACCATACAGAAAGGTCCACTTCAATAGCTACACATAACTATGATAAGAAACACACTACCAAGTTTCGAAATAAAAAATAAAAAAAAATCCAACATCATCCTTGATCCACACACTCGAGTTACGTGACCACCTCGATCCATGAAAAAACATCCACCCACATCACCCGGTCACTTCGACTGATTTATTCCATCATCAGAGTCAGTAATCCAACTTCGTTTCCACTACCTCTATCCATGGAAGCTAATTCTGATGACCGAAAAAATCAAAAAACTAGTAGGACCCTTCTACCTTTCGACATCGTCGTCATCGACATTCCCCGCCACTGTCATCAATTTGCTGCCGAGAACTCCAATTTTTCCAACATAAAAACATCATAACAAACATCCCAGACTTACAAACCAATGCCGATGAATCAGTAGACCTCCCGAATCCAAATGATGATCAACCACACCTCTCAGAACCCACTCAAAGACCTTTAAACTAGACCAACTGGGAAGGGAGTGCAGGACCAGGACGTCAAAGCAGGGTTGAGAGGGTGTGAGCCTTGGTAGGGGACAAAAAACCACAAATCCACTTCAAATCAATGAACCAGAAATAGGGATTCGAGATATATATATATATATATATATATATATATAGAGAAAACAACACCCAAAAAGCACCATAAAGAGATGAGCCAAGTAGAAGAGAAGACATGGATAAAGCCAAAGAAGAACCCGAATTGAGGCTGCTTCCATCCCCCCTCAAACACCATCCAAAGTAGGCCCAGACCCCGAATCAAACCCAACCAAAATGGAGTCAAACACAAAGGGTAGACCTAAAAGCGCAGAGGAGAAACTAGACACCAGACGTTTCCACCGAAGCCGACCCAAGTCGTCTAAAGCACCTGCACCTAGACCCAAGAATAAATATCCAAGACAAGAATAAATAAACAAAGATAGAAGTAATCTCATTTGGAAAATGATATGTCATGTCATGTATATAAAAATTTAGAAAATAGGTATACAAACAACCTGTGAAATACTTGTGTAAAAATACCCAAAACTATGAAAGAACTATCCCAACTAGATTCACGAGCCTCAAATCGGTCCTTTGAACACATCATCCTAAGAATAGTAAAAATCAAGTATCAAAATATGGGATATTTACCCGGACCCTACTCGAATCCATTAAGTCTATCCAGGTACCCAACAACGGCCCAAACAGGGTGTGAGATATCACTCAGTTGGTCACCACCAAAGGTGTCTATAACAAATAAAATCTATTCAAAACAAGTTAAGGAAGTGTGTAAGGTATATAATAGATATAAAAGTAATACAAATGAAAATCCCAAGGGAAAAGTAATATTTATAAAGTGAAATTATCAAGAAAAATAGGACTCCTTGAAAATAATAGTCAGGATCCCATAAACCCGAGAAGTGTTAATATGTAAATAAACAAGTAACCCTATCTATTCTAACCATTGTAATATAATACCTATACCAGGGGTATCTATAAGCATATAAAAAGACCCATCATGGCCTTTCAATACAAAAAAGTGTAAAATAATAATCTCTTACATGTTGTATAATCCAGTATATAACATTCACTATGACCTTAATATATAATCAATTATTCCCAAATGGTCAATCCATGTAATCAAAAGTGTCAGACCATAATGGGCCAGATCCAAGTTATAGAAAAACAATGCATCCACATCGAGTCCTAGATAATCTCAATGGAAACTCAGTAAAGACATGGGTGGATTCTAAGTATCATGTTAATAGTACATGTCGAATGAAATTACAACCAAGCCTAATCCAAGGGGTAGTAAGGCCTAAGGATTCCTACAGAATCAAGAACTAAGTAGAAATATCATCCAAGGAATCCACTACCATAATCAAGATCTATGAGAGAAATTTCTATGGATTCTAATGGAATCAGGATCCATTGTATACCAACCAAGGCATACACTACCATTTTATTTCAATAATTCAATTCATTACATTCCATGAGTTCATCCTAATCATATAACAATTCCATTTAAATAGTCAAATAATAAGTAATATAATTAAAAGGAGGAAACATCCATATACCAATCAATCAATTCAATTCTAAAATATTTAAAAAATGATTCATCATACTGAGAAATATCACACTCACTCCATGAGTGGTATAACAAAAGGTAATTTACAAAGGCACACCCCATGGGAAGCCTAGGTCAGGGAAACAACCACAAACATACTCAAAGGTGCTAGTGGGAATCCATAATAGGCCCCAAACCATTTAATTTAGTCATTCAATTATTTATAAGGGAACCTGCATGAAGTCTGGTGTGTGAAACAATGACAAATAAGATTATAGAACACCAAACCCCAAGGGAAAGCTATAAAATAACTAACATAGGTCTATAGTAGAGAACTCATCTAATACCAACTTCTGATTTGATCTAGATTAGAAGAAAAATGAAGAATAGGTGAAAAGTCTGAAATTTTGGAATATTATCTTTCACCCAAATAGCACTGTCGATACCAAGATAAATGAAGAATGGTATAAGAGGAATAGAGACATCAACTGCACAGATCCAATGAAAAATATGGTGGAAGAAATGGAGTCTAAATCATGAATCAGGAGCGCATACTAGATTTAGGCCTCCTTTAGTGATCCTTCATGGGAGATAAAGGAGGAGGTGAGGGTTTATTTCAAAAATAGAGGCCCTACCTCCTATTTTAAAAACTCATCTTAGGAATTTACCCGGTGTGTAAATGATTTACATGTCAGGTAAAGATAGGGTTATTACTCCCTGTAAAAACCCTTTACATGTCATTATTTGTCTTGAACAATCAATTACATTTCATTTATTGAATACACATCATTTATAAAAATTACATGACATGTAATTTCCCTACATCCAACCTACAACCCTCCTACATCTTCATTTTAAAAAACAACCTAACTAGCCCATGAGCCTAACCTTAGGGTCCTATCCGACAAGATAAATTAAACACGAGTTTAAGTAGAAATAAAATAATACATACCTTAAGAAAAACCTAGGATTTTACAAAGGTTTTTTTAAGAATCACATTATTTAGAAAACCACATGAAAATTAGAAAACTCTATGAGGGAAAAATACCACAACTTGTTAAAGTAATGAATAAAATTATGAGGACACAATTTCCCAGGGGGATTTTAAAACGCTAGAAATATAAAAAATAAATAAATTTTATGATTTATGGATATTAATTTTATGTATTTATATTCATTATTGTTTTATTAATAATTTTATAACATTTTTAAGTCGAAAAAGAAGTAATTTTTATTTAACTAGTTTTTTTCCATGAATTACACAGTTTTATTTATAATATAAATTTGATGATTTTGTGAATGTAATTTTATAAAAATAATTAATTTTTTTAATAAAAATTTCAAATATAATAGTGGTTTAATTTTTAATATTTTCTGAAAAGATTGATTTTTAAGTGAATAGTGAAAAATATTTTTTTTTTGAAAAATAGCCATTTATTTTCATTAAATCATGTTATTTAAAAGTAAAATTCTATTTTGAATTTGGTTTTAATGTAAAATTATATTCATTTAATTAATCATAATCTAAATAAGATACTTATTTAGAAAAGAATTATGGCAGCACGACTCCTCGGACGAACTCTCAGGAACTCACCGTTCTTCTCGCCTGTAAACCCTAATCCTTACAATCTTCGTGATGTGTGCATCTCAATGCTATAGATATGGAAGGAAATGGAATCATTCAACCTAGAATGGGAGTGAATGATTGAAGGTGGCAGTGAAAAAAAGAAAAAAAAAGAAATCCTTTCATAAGATAGAACTATCTGCTCATTGACTGAAAGACAAAGAGGGATTTGCTTCCTTAAAGCTCTTAAAGGTACAGATCTATCCAAAACTACCCTTACAAAAACCGCCTTTATGAAATAAATTGGATGATGGCCGTTTCTTAGTAGAGAATAATCCTGAGGCCCTGCAATAGCATATGTAGATGTGTAAATTTTCTGTTAAGGGTCGTACTTCATACCTTAAGGGAGATAAACCTTGGTTGTACACTGATCTTAAATTGAAAATTGCTCACTATTGGGGTTTCTTCAATTGGAAAATGTTTCCTACATGCCATAGTTATTTTCATATTTTATTGAAATCATATGATGAATTAGATCATGTCTATAAATTAGGTAATATTCATCTTAAAACTATTCTTCTTTAAATTTCAGAATTGGATCGTGATTTTAATCCTTATACACACAAGAACACAGTGGTGCATATATAGGTTCGATTGAATAGTCTTAATTAGTTCTTCTAGAACCCAAAGATACTAAATGATATTGTATCCTTTATAGGTACCCCATTAAGATACGTCATCATACACTAAATGCATAATTATGTTTGTTTGCAAGAGTCATGGTGCAATTCAACCTAGACTCTAAAATCCCAATTATTATTATATTTAATGAAAATGATTATTAAATAGAATTTATAATTGAATATGAATGAAATCCACCATTTTGTGAGCTATGTAAGATAGTGTGACATTCCATCGTAAAATATTGGGTGGTAAAAAACCAAGATATCCATCCAAAGGATAATGACTAGACCGAGGTTAGAAAAAACAATAAAGACAAGGTCAATGTTATAGATAAACCCAAGCCTCCCAAAAATAGGAATGAATTTTGGGTAAAGAAATAAATTTACTCAAAACAATCATGGAAAACTCAAGTAAAACTTGGGATGAACTTGTGAAAGATAAGGAGAATGAAAATTAATAATAGATTTTTTTAGAATATATTGAATAACTGGTCATGGAGGCCATTGAAAAATCCCAATCAGAACAATTAATAGAGGAACCCCACAAGGACTCATCTAGACAACCGGGAAAACAATGTATTGTTGTCATAAATTCCATTGTGGCACACACTATTAAAAACCCATGAAAGTATAAATTTACAGTGGATATTATTGATAAGGATAAGGGAGATCAATGCGACAAAGATTCTTTGATGATGAAAAGGCAGTAAACTCTTCTACCCTACCTATTGTAGGCATATCCCATGAGAAACATAACAAAATCCTTTAAGTGATTTGTGGTATCTCACCTACTGTATAGAAGGTTGAGGGTCCAAAATTGCTCAAGGATTCTGGGAATTCCAAGGCTCAACTGGGACCTTATGTGACTCGATCTTCTCTAAATGGTGGATCTCAGATCTAAGGGGATGATTGTCTTAAGGATTTGAACATTATCGAGGTAGAAACCCCTCTTCCACCCTCGAAATTGGTTGATAAAAATAGTGATGATATGTCAGATCATATTATTGATGGAACATGTTTGATTATTTTAGATTCTTCTTCAATTACAGCGCCAATCCCTGCTAATGTTTTACATGCTGATTTACCTAAGATAGTAGGAACACAAAAAATAGTTTATATTTTTAATTCTGATGAGAATCATCCAATTACATTAAGTTTAATTTCAATGGTTACTCCATCAAAGGAAGCTTCACATAATGTAAATATTAAGGATATGAATACAGATGCTACAATTGTTCTACCTATTTCTTCTAATGGTAAACAAGGCAAGAAACCTAGTCCATACTCATCCCAAAATGGGAGAAGATCCTCTAAGTGGAAGAGCTATGGTAATAAAAAATGGTGGTTCCTCTAGATCAGGTTCCAATGAATTTTCTATTTTTGAACTGTTAGTGTATTTCAATCCCAAACAATTTTATTATTCTTAAAATATTTCTTAATACTCATCATCCTAATATATTTTAAATTGCTAAACCTAAAGTTAATTTATCTTCAAAAATAATTCAACTTTGATCCTATGGTTATAATTTTTTAGGTACTTGAAAAGAGGGTATTTCTATTGAAACCCTTTGGTTTTTTATCACTCCTCACTTCCAAATGTGTATATTTTCCATGTTTCGGAGAATATGTTTACTTATGAATTTTCTTTTGTTCGTTCGTACATTTTTTTTTCTATGGTATATGCTAAAAAATAGATACCAAGATATAAGACCACTTTGGAATGACCTTTCTTTATTGTCAAACATTATTCACGATCCTTGGTTTTTAATTGGTGACTTCAATTCCATCCTCACCTCAAGTGAGAAAATGGGCCCAAATCACTTTTCTATCTCTTCACGAGAGTTCAAAGCTTCAATTAGGGATACTAATATTGTGGAAATCAACCTTATGGGTTCCAATTTCACTTAGTATAGAAGGCACTACAATAGGGTTGTTGCTACTAAATTAGATAGACATATCACAAATGAATCTTCTTTGAACAATTGGAAGACTATCACTTGAATAACTCTTCTTATGCTGAACTATGATCATCATCCCATCCTTGTTAGTCTTCATATTAAAAGTATGAAACATACTATTCCTTTCATATTTAATAATTCACGGTCTTATGATCCTAAGTGTCTAGAATTATCAAAAATTTATGTATGACTATGCGACATAAAAATTACTCTTTTTCTTGTATTTTCAAACTTAAACATCTCAAACAGTGCCTTAAAAGGTTTTTGTCTTTCTAAATCTAAAAAAATTGACAGTGACACTAACTCTCTTGGAAATAAACTTAGCCAACATCAAAACTCCGACACTAGTTATGACTTCACTATGGACACTAAACATAAAATTAATACTTCTATGAAACATAATGCAATTGTTTTACATAAGGATAATATGCGTAAACAATTTTTCAAAACTAAATGGATCTCATATGGTGATATGAACACTAAATTCTATAATTCTCTTCAAAAAACCAAGAATGTTAGTAGACCTGTCACTTTTCATAGAGACAGAGACAACCTCATTGACACTAAGGAAGGCATTGAAAATCATGTTGTCACTTATTTTAAAAATATTTTCAATGGTATTGATGTCAATAAAGATCTTTTACCTGATGTCATTCCGGTTTTGTTAAACAAGGAAGATAACACATATCTTTTAATCATTCCTCTTGACCATGAAATCAAAGAAACTATCTTTAGTCTTAAGCTAAATAGTTCTCCAGGTCTCGATGGATTCAATAATGGATTCTATAAACAATTGTATGAAGTCATCCAATATGATGTTTGTAAAATTGTTAAAACCATTTTTTTCCAATGGTTAGATTCACCATATATTGAATTCACAATATATTTATTTAATTACCAAAGAGAACAATGGCTTTGAGATTCATCTATTCAGACCTATTTCACTCATTAATTCTCTTTACAAAATTATCACCAAACTCCTTAGAAATAGAATCATTGAGATAAGTAGTGGAATTGTTTCCTAGAATCAATTTAGCTTCCTCAAGGGTTGGTCAATACAAGATTTTATTTTTCTTGCCTCTAAATGTACTAACACCTTAAATAGATCCACCATGGGAGGCAATATTTCTATTTAACTGAATATTAGGAAGGCCTATGATACCATTGATTAGAGTTTTATCTTTAATGTGCTTCATGGTTTTGGTTTTAATGACTCTTTCATATTTTAGAATAAATACTATTGTCAATTTGGATACTATTTCCATCCTCATAAATGGCTCCCCTAAGGGTTACTTTAAATTCCCCAATGGAGTTAGGAAAGGGGATCCCTTCTCTACCATAATTTTCTCAATTACGGAAGATTACCTTGGTAGATTTCTTACTTTCCTTGTCGATCATAATAAGCTTAAACCTATTCAAGATACTATAAAATTAAATGTTCCCACATATCTCCTCTATGATAATGATATTATCCTCTTCTTAAAAGGTGATAAAAAGAACATTCAATGTCTAAAAAATTCCCTTTCTCATTATGAAGAAATATTTGTTCAAAACATTAGCTAGAAAAAATCCTTTGTTTTCTTTAGGAAATTTTATCCATCTTCTAGAAAAAGTACCATTATCAATATTATATATATCAAAGAAGGTTCATTTTCCTTCACTTATCTTAGAGTAACCATTTTTTGGGGAATACCTAAATTTAGTTACATAACACTGTAGACCAAATTCTCAATCATCTCTCCTCTTGAAATGGTAAAGCCCTCTCCATGGCTGGAAGAATCTATCTGGTTAAATCCACAATTTTTTCTAAAATGGGCTACTCATTTATGGTCTACAAATGTCCTATTGGTCTTCTCAAAAAATAATTTCTATAATAAGATTTTTTTTTGGATCGGGATCATGTTCGAAAGGAAAATTGTTACCATCCCTTGGAATAATTGTTGTAAGAATTTGGATAAAGGAATCATTAGCATTAAAAACATCAATCTTCTCAATGAGACCTCACAAACCATACAAACTTGGAACCTCCTTTACAATGATTTAGACTCCATTTCCCTTCTCAAAAAAATATTCCTTGACAAGTTAAAGAAATAAAATTCAAACTATATTAGCTTTTCTATTTGGACATCCATTAGACAATACTTTGAAAACATAATGATTAAATCAATATAGATGGTTAGAAATGACTCTTCCATGAATTTTAGGTTGGAAAACTGGACCGGTACCCCTTAAATCTCCATGTTGCCTCCAATTTATTTACCGGAAAACAATAATTGTACTATTAGGAAGGTGTTTTATTCTCAGACCTCTATCCTTCCTGATAATATTATTCATGCCATTAATAATTATACCTATTCCAACTCAGATGACTTCATTATTTGTGAACCAGCTCCTAATGGTATTCTTGACTCAAATTTTTTTTACAATCACAACTCTAAAAATTTGGATAACAATTTCAGTTGGTTATTTTTTTGATAAGACAGAGATTAATCCCTCAAGGTTTACTCTTTTTTGGTGTATTGTGAACAATATATTCCCCACCAATATTTGTCTTAAATATTTTGGGACTCAACTTTTCTCAAAATGTAACTTATGTAACCAACGTAGAGAAAATGCTAACAATCTTTTTTTGTCATTTGCTTTGAATTATGCTCTTTGGAACTATATTTTTGATATTTTTGATTTCAGATGGCTTCTTATAGACTCTCTTAGCTAGCAACTAAAGAACTGTGTGGAAATTGAAACCTCTCAAAAAATAAAAAATCTTTTCTTAGGTGCTATTGCTGATATTATCCATGTGATACGGTATGATAGAAAAGATATCATTCATAACAATTCCTCATTCAGTCTAAATGTCGGTCAGATGCGGATCCTCATTGCCATTCGAGAAGCTACCTCGATTCAGAAGGCTTACTGTGATAACTTTGTCAAATAATTTGAGATTCTTCAATGTATTTGGATTGACAGAATCTATCATCATCCTAGGCATACATTTGAAGTGTTTTGGAAATCTTCGTTCTCAGGCTGGATTAAATATAATGCTTATAGCGCCTCTAAGGGAAATCTGGGTCCCTTAGGCTGTGGTTCTATTTTCAGAGACCACCTTGGGAAATGAATCAATTGTTTATTTGGAATCTATAGAATCTCTTAATACTTGGAAGCTGAAATGATGAGTGTGATCCATGATGTTTACTTTGATAAGAAACAGGGTTAGAACAATATTTGGATTGAAATTGATTTGATCACTATTGTCCTGGCCATTTGGAATGGAGTGGTACATCTTACATGGACACTTATAACCTAATGGATAAACTGTATACATTATCTCCTATAGATCAGTTACATTGTAACTCATTCCTTCTATGAAGCCAACATGGTGGTGGATGGTCTTGCTAATAAGTGAGTTAACCAAGACATAACCTGGTAGGTTGACCTTACTGATGGTCTTATTCTAATTTATGATAATTATTGTAAAAAGATTCTGTCATTTAGACTTTTGTAATAACCAATTTTATTATTATAATAATTTATTCTTATTTATTGACCAATTCATAACCTCATAAAAGTATAAATAATTATATAAAAATTAATATTACATTTTATTTTGATATAAGTTCATTATTATGCTTAAAAACATAATTGTCTAAAAATATTTTTTCATTATGTTTTTCACATTTATATTAAAATTAATTTATGATAATTATAAAAATTGAATCTTGAAAATTGGATTATATATATTTAATCATTAGGATCATATTTAGTACTGAGTTCAATTTTTTTTGTTCATTATGAATAGTAACCATTGTAAAAATGTGTCCCCATAGTAAAGGGTAAATCTGATTAATTAAGTTAATAACTAAATTTCAAGGCCATACAATATTATATTAATTATTATTTTATTATTTTATTTATAACTTTATTACCTTATATTTGAAATTGGATAGTTTTGGACCCACTTTCTCATGATTAAGACTTTTTAATATTTAAAAGTTTAGAGCACTAATAAAGGGAACATCCTATCCTCTCTTCCCTACACCTTTTGATAACTATAGTTCAGTAAATACATAAAAAAACTATCCAATATCCACCTAATTTTATAGAGTTTTTTTGTCATCAAAATACCAATACTTGATGGCTTAAGGTGTAAGCCAAAGGGAGAGATCCGAGAAGTTAGTATAAGTGCTAAGTAACATATTTCAAGATTATTTATTATTCTACCTCCTTCAAATATTCTTTAATGATGTTAAAATAATAAAATTGGTATATTACATATAATTAAATGATATTAATATTATGGAGCATCCATTTTTCTTCTCTTTTTCCAATCTTATGAAAAATAGAAGCATCGCTCGTGTGTATGTGTGGACTGCCACCTCTATGAAGAGATGTGTTTATTTTTTCACCACTTTATGATATGACTAGTTAAAGTGATAAAAAATGAATATATATAATATTTAAGAAATAATAATTATTCTTTAAATATAGTATATTACATACCCTCTTACTATATCCATCTGTTGGAAATTGATAATGTTTCTCATGTATACGTGTGAAATACCACCTCCAAGAAGCGATGCAATTCATTTTTAATTTTCACCTTATAAGGATGGTCATAAAGATGTAAATAATGAGTAAATATAACATATTATAAATATTTATATTTATAAAGAATTAAAATATTTTCTAATTTATTTAATTTCCATCTATTAGAAAAATAATAATTTTATTAATGCACACATACATACTACCATCTCCATGAAAGGACGCGTTTAATTTTTCATGAACACCTTAAATGGTTGGTTTTAAAAGTTTATACAATGTATAAATATGATAAATATAGTATTTTTAAGATTATGTAGATAATGGGACTTTTACAACTTTGACTGTGGTGAAAGGACCAACGTGGTTTTGAGGTTATAAACCAAACAAACCCAACACGCCCAACATAAACCTAAAAATTTTAGTAAGTAAATAAAACTTGGTAATAAATGAAATAAAAGGAATAATAATAATGAAATAAAAATTAAAAGGTTATTATATAGGTAAAAAACTAATATAATTTTATTATTCAGGATTTATAGAGCATATAAATCTAGATGAGAATTAAGGTAAAGGATTTCCCTTTAAAATGTCATTTTAAAAGTTTTAAACTCGATTTGTTCCATATCCATGTTCTTTGAATTTTTTTCAAGAATATTATTATTTAAGATTAAATAAATTCAAAATTTCATTTTTTCCATATTTTAATTTCATTATGCAATTTTTAAAAGGTGTCATTTTAACATTTTCTGTATGGGTAAATTTAGACTTTTTTTTACAAAAGTGAAACTATATTTTTTTTAACAAATATAGATTTACCACCTTTTACCATGATAATGGACATGATTAATTATCAATATTAATTTAAAACTTTCCATGTTTATTTTCAATTAAAATACTTCTCTCAATATCCTAGGAATTCTAGTTTTAAAATTTCGTCTTAAGGGGAAAAACGTTTTCACATCTTTATGCGATAAATAAAAGTGTTATTGATTATGGGATTAAATGCCTATTAAAATAGGTATTATGAATAAGGTTATATATATGTGTGTGTTTTAATCATTTTATGGTTCTTTTAAAGTTTATATTAATGATTGGTGATGCCGATATGGATTTGATGATGGGTGAGCCTGATATAGCTATCCAATGCATTGAGTAAAGTTATGGAGTTTATTGGTGTTAGGTTACTCCTAAGAGGTTTTAGAATTATCTGGTTATTTGATTCCAATTCCATTGTAATGGTTTTTATAAGGGTGAGGATAATTTTCAAAGGTACCTACATGATATTCATGAAATGGTTTATAAAGGAAATATTTTTATTTCAAAAGGTAAGAAAAAAAATCTATTTTTTAAGAAAACTTTATGACCATTTTTAAAGGAGAAATTATTATTTTTAAAATAAAAAATATTCCTGAGTTTTTCATGAAACCCTAATGATTATAATTATGAATTTATGAATTATTATGATATTTTATATGGAAAATATTGAGAAATTAAATTATTTTCATGGATAATTAAATGAAAATCTGAGCTCATAGTTTATTTTGAAAAAAGATAAACTTTTATAGATATTATTTTCCAAATTTAAAAATGGAAAAATGGGTTTTTTTTATTTTATATTCCTTATAGAGATTTTTTTACTCATCCCTTATTTTCAAAATATTTTTCATAGGGATTAAGGATAGGTATAAAATTTAATAAAATCTGAGTTTTGGATACATTTGTTACCTTGAACAAAGAAAGTGTGACTATAAAAAACTTATTTTGTGGAAAAAATGGATATTGTGAAGAAATGTCAAATTGTTTATGTAAGTTTTTAACTAATTAGTTAAAAAACTAATTTTAAATTATTTTGGATATGTAATAAAGTGAAACCATTATTATAAACCATGTAATTATGGGTTGTTTAAATTATAAGTTGTTATAATGAGTTTCTTTTTTTGTGAGTTTTGGGTTTCAGAGGTGTCTTTCAAGAAATGACCATTCAACGGTGGGTTGGAAGTGGGTTCATGTCATTGAAACTAATTCTCCAATATTTGTTTGAATGAGTATGACCACATATTAGGTAGTTACTTAGATAATTATAGATTTGTAGTATCATTTTGATATTTTACAGTAATGATGAGGTTTGGATCTTGTTTTTTCACACTTTTATAGTGTGATTTAGAAGTAAAGTTGATTATTAGAGTTTTTTGTTGATCAATTCTACTAGAAATAGATATTGATGAGTTGGAATTTTGATTTATATATTTTTGTATTATCTCTTTCTATTTATTGTTAATTTTGAATTGGGTTCTTGTTTTTGATGTTCCACTGCTCTATGTTTACGCAACAAGAAGTTAGATTGATTTATATTACTTTGCTATTAAAATATACCACTTGATGGTTTTTTGTTTACAATTTTTTTAAAATTGATTTTGAAGAAATTTTAGTTGTTGGAATAATACTATGATAATTTATCTAATTTTTATTGAGGACATTCCCTTTAGGGTCACTGTTGCACACCTGGTGCTCGACGAGTGTCTAATTTGAAGAATTGAAATACTACATTGATGAATTTTTTTCAATACTTATGGTTTCTACTAATCAGGTTAAGGATGAAGAAGACACTAATTTTGTATGTTTGAGTTAATAAATATCAATGTAATTCGTGTGCTAGATTTTGATGACAAGTCTCATGTTGGAACTATTGTAAGATGTATAAGAAATAAAGTTGGGGATTTTGGTTTTCTTTTATTCACTATAATTATTTTGAGTCTGGTATAAAATACCATTATATTTAATTTGTATTTTAAAGTTTTTTCATCTAGTGGATGTCATTTCTAGATTATATATTTACTACCATGTAGTTTCTACTTAACAAAAAATTAGATTTCAAAATATAAAAATATGGACTTGTATAGTATTATTACCATATAATGAGGGATATATTGCCCAAAAGGTTGGGAAAAAACATAATATTGAAGATATATCTATTGTAAAGGAATATATCAATGCATTTTCTAGAATATTTTCACGTTCTTCCCAAAAATATTTAGTTTTTGTTTTCAATAGAACTCATATATGATGCTATTACCTATCAAATAATACTTATAGAATTACATCGATTGAATTTTGGGAATTGAAGAAGAAACTCCAAGATAATCTGGATAATAGTTTTATATATCTGAGTTCTTCCCCATTAGGTGAGCCAATCATCTTTGTTAATAATAAACATGGATTAATTCATCTCTAAATTGATTATCATGAACTTAACAAGATCATGGAAAAGGAAGAATATTCTCTACCCCATATTGATGAATTTTTTAAAAAATTATGAGGGGATTAATACTTATCAAAGATTTAACTTTGATCTTGATATCATCAATCTAGGGAGAAAATTGAGGATATATCTAATTTAGCCCTCCTTACACGATATGGGTGTTATGAATTCATAGTTATTCCATTCATACATACAAATTCCCCAAATATCTTTATAGATCTAATGAATAGAGTCATTATAGACTACCTCAATAAATTTTTGGTAGTCTATATCAATGATATTATCATATATTCCATGTTTAAGGAAGAGTATAAAGATTATTTGAGGGGTTTTTTGACAACATTGATAAAAGAAAAACTACATGCTAAATTTAGAAAGTGTACATTCTATATATGGAAAGTTTTGTTATTTTGTATTATAATATAAAAAGAGGGTATATCCATGGATCATTCAAATATAGATGCTATTAAAGAAAATACCATACCAAAAACTATAATAAAGATTCATTGTTTCCCTAAATTGACTGTATACTACCGATGATTTGTGAGAAAATTGTCACGACTGTCAAATCCACAGGAAAGTTAACTCCTAAGACAGTCAAGTTCTCATGAACTAATGAATGTGAATAAAATTTTAATAATTTTATGATAAGTTTGGTCACTACACTTTTAATTACACTACCTTGTAGTAGAGGAGGGTTTATGATATACAACTATCCATGAAAGGAAGGATTGAGATGTTTCCTAATGTAATGTGACATGGGGGTAGTGTATGCATCATGTCAATTAAAGCTCTATGTAAAAAATTACCCTATGTATGATCTAGATCCAGAAGTGGTAATATATGTTTTAAAGATATGGATGCCTTATATAAATGGTGAAAAGTGTTATATATATGTTGACCACAATATTTTAAAGTATATATTTACATAGAAGGTGTTGAACATGAATCAAAGGAGACAGTTGGAGTTGATCATGTATTATGACTAATCAATACATTAAAACTATGGGAAGGATAACAAGGAGGATAATGCTCTAAGTAGGAAGGATCATTACACCTTATCCATGATTAGGATTAAAAGAGACTAAATACTCATGGATTTTAAAAGGATGGACCTTTAAATCACAAGGTAATGTGAGAAATCATATATTTACCAAGTTATTTCTAAACCATCCATCCATATGAAGATTAAGGAAGAATATAAGGATGATATTGAAATACGGAAGAAGATAAGGAATATTCTAAAGTTCAAAACGTATAATAATGGAATAATAAGAGTTGGGAAATGAATATATGTCTCTTCAATTCCAAAATTGAAAGAGATGTTGGATGACATATATAGTTCATCAAAATTTATCTATCCTAGAATCAAAAAGATATATAAAGATATTGAGGACCATTTATAGTGGGAAAAAAATCAAGAGAGATATTTTAGAATATATATCACAATGCTTAGTATACCATAAAGTTCAGAAAAAATGAACAAGTTTAATGGTATTATGTTTCTATTACCCATAATTATATGTATGTGGGAAAAAATAATTATAGAAATCATCATAGGACTTATTAATACTTTTAAAGGCCATAATAAAGTTTGGGTTATAGTTTATCAACATATGAAGTCAGGACATTTCATTTCTATTTGAGAATATTTCTTTCTTGATCAATTTTCCAAGATATACAAAAAGGAAGTGGTAAGGATACAGATAGTACCACTTTGATTTATATTGGATAAGGTTCTGAGGTTTATCTCAAAGTATTGAATAAGTATTCATGAATCATTAAATATAGAGATGCTCTTTTACACTAATTAAAATCTTTAGACCGATGGTCAATATAAAAAACAATTCTAACTCTAGAAGATATACTAAGATCATGTTCTATGGATTTCAAAAAGAGGTTTCTATCAAACCCATACCCTATTAAAGTTCTCATATAACAATAATTTAAATTCTAGAATTCAAATAGAACCACATGAGGCTCTGTATTGGAATATAATCATAACTCTAATATATTGGGATAAGTTAGAGAGTATAAGATTGTAGGCCTTGATATAACTGAAGTAATGTTAGAGAATATGCAAACCATTTAGTGTAATATTTAAACAAAAAAAAGTTTATAGAAGATCAATATTGATAATTGTCAGTGAGATTTGGAGTTTTAATTTAGAGAAAAATATTCCTTTGAATATAAAAATAAAAGAGGGTAATTAGATTAATGAATTAGGTAATGTTGATCCTTAAATACATTATCCCCTTTTAAATCCTTGATCACTTGGGGACCATTGATTATCATCTTGCACTTCCCCAAAACCTATCCCTTGGGAATGATGTGTTCCATGTATTACTTTTGAGGAAGTCCATACCTAATACATCAGATGTAAAAAACTCAAAGTTAGTGCAGTTGGAATATTATCTCCCTTATGAGGAATAACTGGTATAAATATTTGATCATAATGATAAATTACTCTAAAACATGACCACTCACATAGTTAATAATCTTTAGAGGAATCATAACTTTTAGAAAGAAACATGGGAACCTGAAGATGTAATTTTGAAATAGTACCCACATTTTTTCATTAATGTAATGGAATTTTGTGGGATAAATTCTTTTAAGGGGGTATAATGAAACACACAATGATTTCAATTTGTATTTAACATTAAATAAATCTCATGTTATTGAAATATAGTGATAAATGTAACACTATTCTAAAATTAACAATTATTTATTACAAAATAATAGTATAATAAAAAATAAAATACGTTACTAGATAACTAAATGAAACATAATTAGTAAAATTACTGAAGAATTAAACCAAAAATTAAACAAAAATACTATAAGGTTGAAATGATCATCATCATGATCTTCCATGTAAATCATATCATCAGTGATAACTATAGAAAAAATACAAAAAATTAGAAATATATTAAATATGTTGACAAAGGAATCATAGAATATGACGAACAAATTTATAGATGTATGTAAGGATATATATAGAAATTTTATATGGTTGTTATCTATATAATCACAGGACACATGGTCATTGGACATATGGGTATTGGATATATAGTTGTTGGATAGATTTGTATCCATTAAGTACATTTATTTTTTTATAATTTTTAGTAAAAAAATAAAAATAATATAATTCACATAAAATAAATAATTCCAAAATTTAACTAAAATATAATAAATTATTATAAAAATATTTAATTTTCCATTGCTATTATTATTATTATTTTGGAAGAATAATTTTACATGTTTATAAAATTAAAAGAAATATTATAATACCAATGTATGGATTTGATTTAATGGTTATAAGATAACTAAATAATTTTAATTATATGTGATCCATATCATGTAATGTTAAAAAGATATATTTTCAAAGAATTATTTCATTAAATTATTGTACAATTTCTTTAAAAAATAAAATCTATCAATTTTAATGAATTATTTTGATTTTTCAATGTATACAATAATGTATTAACACTAATTTAATTAATAATTGATATGAAATAAGATTAAAACAATTAATTCCTAAAAATTTAATTTTATATAAAAACAAAATTTTCAATATAATTTATGTTTTCATTTAAAAGTTAAAATTTTTATATTTATAAATTAAATTAGATTAAATGGAGTCAAAATATTTAATTAGTACATCAAAATTATGTAAGGTTTTGTCATATCCATGTCCTTCATTTAAGGTAATTTTTTCTATTATATTCTTGGTCTGACTTTCCCCTCTATGTTTCCCTTAGGCCCCCCTTGAATTTGAAAGATTTTGGACACTTTTTGAGTGGACAGAAGGGGGCACATGGTTTCGATGCACGGTTTGCTAAACCGTGTAAGAAAACCATGTGACCTTGTTCAACTCATTAAAAATGTTGTTTATTTCCAATTTTTCCTCCTAGGATTTATCCAAACTCGCCCCTTTCATCTCCCATTAGACCCTAGCAGCCATGGAAGTCTCCCAAGCACCTCAAACCCTCCTTGGAACTCCATTTTGAAGGGGGATTTGGTGGAGAAACCTCAAACTTCCTCAAGTAATTGAATTTATTAATCAGTTACTTAATTTTCTTGGGGTTTCATCCTTTATTGTTAAAGTTCATTATGTCCAACTAGTAGGATTTTGAACCTAGGGTTTTATCATGTATTTCTTGGTCTATTCTTTTGTTTTTAGGCTTGATCTATTTTTTTGTTGCGGTAGTGGTGAGGTTGAATTTTCAAACAAAGATTCAAGGGTTTTGACACTTGTGGTAGGTGATTCCATGTGTAATAAATTCTATATGAGTTAGATTTTATGAATTTATTTTTTTATCACACTTATCCTTCATTATTCTTTCTACGAAATCTGGTTTTGGTGATGTTTGTTAATAAAATGATTTTTAGGTACCTATTTGGTGTTAAATTGGGTATTTTACATGTCTATTTCATGTTATGTCAAATGGGGTTGTTTTATAACACATATAATGGGTTCATAGATTTTTTTTGGGTGCTATAAATTCTATTTTTGTGAATATGGGTATGCACATGGTGTTCAAAGTGGGGTTTTAAGAAATTTTGTGTAAAAAACATTGTTAAGTTTTGTGAGGTTATTTTACTAAAATTCTAAAGGTTTTATTGAGTGGTGTAAGTGGTGAAAAACATGTGTAGATACTATTTTGAGTTTATAATTACTATAAATGATGTTGTTATGTTCTAATGACATTATTTATCATGAGATAATGGTTTGAGAGGAAAGGGGGAAGCCCGAGTATTTAGGAGGGTGGATATGTACTAGTATGCTAGTGATCCAGATGAGTTTTATCCATGTTTCACTGAGAAAAATGGATAACAAAACACTTAAAAAACTATATTTTTGATTATTGGAGAATAATATGTTATGGGTATATTCCCTACTAGTGTCTTTTGCACAAGAATTTTTTTTATATGGTTACTTTACAATGAGGTATGGGGTATATGGAGCCCGAGACTAACTAGTGCCTAGGGGTGTTCCCAAGATTAGTGATCATTAAATATTTTGAAATTATATTTGTCACATGGTGGTTTTTTCTAGAAAATAAAGTAACTTACTTGTTTTACTTAATTGTGATCACTCATGAAATATACCCTTTGTAATGTACTTACATTCAATGGTTTTATTCTTTAGAAATTATTTTCGCCACTTCTAGTTTATCAAAAATGGAATATTTTTTATCTTGTATTTTTTACTCAATGGAATATATAGGTGTTATCCTACTGGGATTAGGCTCACACCCTACTTACGCACCTTGGGTGTAAGTATACTTGATCATGTTTGATATAGGTAAAGGCAAGGCCTTGGGTGATGGTGGTTCGAGTTGTGAGTTTCTTTCCATGGTGCAGAGTTGTGGAGACAGCTTGTGGGTGATGACCCCCTTGTCATGTGGAGTCCTTGGGAATGTTTTGATGCAATATTTATGTTTCTTTAAACCTCTTTTTTTTTAATTTTTAAACTTATGTATTCAGTTCTGTATTTTGTCTAATACTTGTTTGGCATGAATTTTCAGATTCAATTTATCGATTGGTTTTGATGTTTTATGTATCCATACTCAGGTAAATCATTCCCAAACCAAAATATATGATACTCAAGAACTTTTTACAGCCTGTGGGGATAGGTAAATCCCTTTTGGTCTTGTCACATACTAGTTTTGGCTTCGGTTTTGATGGAGACCATATTTTTTTCGTGACAAAAATGTATCAGAGGAGTTATTATTTTTGGGTTATATTGTAATTTTGGGATGGCTCGGGCTAGATAGGAGCTAAAACTATCGGGACTCAGATTTTTGGTCATGAGTAGGGTGATTGGCCCAAATATCTCTTATAAGAACTTGGGTCACCATGAGATATTGGAATTTTTTGTTTTACTTCACTTCCAGGTGAGACGTGTGGGCTGGAGACTACACACGAACATCAGGTGGGGGTGGGGTAGTTGTTTCTTTTATTATTATAATGTGTTTGGATTATTTATATTTTATATTATTGATGAAATTTTCAGAATTTTTGTGCTTATTTTTTCTCTTGGGACTGTTTCCCTTTAGTTGCAACATGCCTCTCCGTAAAGCTCCCATGCACCCATAAGAGGAAACAAGAAAGATTTCTCCCTCATCACTTGATCAGAGGCTAGCAGAGGTTGTGGTTTAGGATGAACAAGCCCTAGAGCATGGACTAGATTCTATTCCAGCTCTTGTTAGAGAAGATGAGACTATTCCTAGGAAAGAAAATCCCTAGGAGTTCCTGAAAAATAAGCCTCATACTTTTTAAGGTAGCATAAAACCCCAAGAATTAGAGGAATGGATCAAGAAGATCCAATGCTTGTTCAAGTTTCTGGACACACTAGAGGAGGTTAGGGTAAAGTGTTCCTCGTTTCTATTAGAGGGTACTATCTATAGGTGGTGGGAATCCATAATTCAAACTAGGAATAATGAGCAGATAAGCTGGGGAGACTTCAAGGCCGTCTTCAACGAACAATACTACCCTGAAGTCTTGGAATATGCTAGATCCCAAGAGTTCTTGGATCCTGTTAAGAGGGATATTTATGTTTTGGAGTATTCCAACCGATTTATTGATCTGGTTCAGTATGCTCCTGAAATCATCTCCAATGAGAAGGTGAAGGCTCAGAGGTTTCAGAAAGGCTTACGACCAGAGATATACTCCCAGGTTTTCTTGTTTAAGATGAGGACCTATTCTGAGGTGGTTGATTGGGAATGCATGGTGGAGATTTACTAGAAATGGTGGGATAGTTTTGCTAGGAAAATATCAGTAGTGGTAAGTGGTATCTTTTCATAGAATAAAAGAAAGTGAGAGGATTAAGTGAAGAAGGGAGGTGGTGGTTCAGGCCACTCTTCCAGGCAGTTTTCATCTGTGGCATTTGATGTGAGATCGGTCATGTGCCACTAGGGTGGGAGACCGAGGAACATCCTACCAGAATGACCATTTCCTCCAAATCCTTGTTATCAATGTGGATGTATGGGTCAATTGCAGCACTTTTGTGGGGTGTCACGTCCACATCAGAGTGGAGCAGGGTCAGTGGCTTCAAGAGGAGTGCCGACTTAGTCAGAGCCATTGAGGACTGGGGGATCTCAGTTTGGTGGATGTGGTGGTAGGGATAGGTCATCTTATAGGTAGATCTATTTTAGGGAACAAACACAGACTAGCGGTAATCACCAGGCAGAGAGAAGACATCTCCATACGGTGGATCAAGAACTAGCAGGATCAGAGGCAGGACTGTTGACAGTTCAAGGTACTATTTTGATTGTATATTCAATATATGCTACTCAATATGACACTAGTTCCTCTATTTCATTCATTTCTACCCATTTTGTGGACAAAATAAATTTTCCAATTGATTTGTTGTCTTTTGTGATGGAGTTGGTGACGCCGCTGGGAAAGAAGAAGGTGCAGGGTCTTAGGTTCTCGTCATGTGCGCTTTCCATGTCAGGGATTGAGATAGAGTGGGACCTTCTGGTCTTATATATGGATATTTTTGACATAATACTTGGCATGGAATATCTGGTACACTTTCAGGCACACATCGATTGCTATAGGTGGCAGTTCAGTTTTACCACACCTGATGGGAGACGTCAAGTTTTTCATGGGAATGGGATCCTCGATCGAGTTGTGCGGTACCTACACTCCCAGAGTTGGGAGATATTGTTTTTAGTTATCATATCTCATGATAGAGGAATATGTTCATGCTCCTAATGGTGGACTGCCTCATGTATTTGAAGAGTCTCTAGAGGTATTCCCAAAGGATTTTTTAGGTTTTCCCCCGGAGTAGGATATGGAGTTCTCAACTGATCTGGCGTCAGGAACAAAACCAATATATCTTACCTCATATTGCATGGCCCCCATTGAGCTGAGGGAATTGAATATATAGATAGATGAATTAGAATCCAAAGGATTCATTCACCCGTGCATCTCTCCTTAGGCCGCTTTTATGTTGTTCACGAAAAATGCTGGCAGATCCCTCTGGTTGTGCATTGACTACCAGAAGATGAAAAATGTAACAATCAAAAACAAATATCCTTTATAATAAATAGATGACTTGTTTGACCAATTGAAGGGGGAAAGGTGGTTTTATAAAATAGACTTACGTTCATGCTATCATCAACTCAGGGTGAAAGAGACAGATATCCTAAATATAGCCTTTCGAAGCAGGTACGACCACTTCGAGTACTTGGTCATGCCCTTCGGATTGACCAATGATCCAATGCTCTTTATAGAACTCATGAATAGGGTGTTCCATCAGTATCTAGATTCTTTTGTTGCGGTATTTTTGGATGAAATTATAGTTTATTCAGGATCTAAGGAAGAACATGAGGATCACCTGAGGATCATTCTGTTCACCTTGCGAGAGCATCTCCTTTATGCAAAGTTGTCAAACTGCACTTTTTGGATTAGGGAGGTGAAATTTATGGGGCATGTGATCTCAGAGTAGGAGGTTTTAGTGGACCCCAAGAAGATAAGTGTGGTAATGTCATGGGAGAAACTGAAGAATGTGCTAATGATTAGGAGTTTCCTCATCCATGTTGGTTATTATAGGCGGTTTGTTTAGGATTTCTCTCGACATGCTTCACCGATGACTATGCTCACCTGGAAAGGGGTGAAGTTTTTCTGGGGCCCAAAATGTCAGGTATCCTTCGAGGAGATGAAGAGGAGGTTGACTACCACACCCATTCTTATTTTTCCTAAGGCTGGAAAGGGGTATGTGGTGTATTGTGATGCTTTAGGTTTGGGTCTTGGGTGCATGCTTATGCAGGATGATCATGTCGTGGCGTATGGCTCTCCTCAACTCCGACCACATGAAAATAATTAACCAACCCACAACTTGGAGTTACCAGCTATGATGCATTCTTTGAATACATGGTGTTACTACCTCTTTGGGGAGAAGTTTTTGGTCTACTCTGATAAAAAAATCTTGGCCATTATCTTCTCATAGAAAGACCTCTACACGAGGCATCATCGTTGGATAGAGTACTTGTATGGGTTCAACTTTGAAATTTTCTATATCCTAGGAAAGGTTAACTTGGTGGCTGATGCCTTAAGTATAAGAGTCCTAGTGCAGGATTTGAGGATGTCCAGTGTTGAGTGGACTCTGATGACACTCTTTGCTCAGATGATTTGGAGACAAAGGCGAAAAATGGGGGTGCATTTTTGGTGAGCTTTCAGTTGAACCCTTCTCTGGTGGAGATAATTCAGAGTTAACAACCTATTGATGAGATTTGTAAGTGGTCTAAGTAAACTCTTCATGGTGGAAATATGTCCTCTGATTGGTCATCATCTCTTGAGGACATCTTGTGCTTTAAGGGCCGTTTTGTAGTGCTGTTATCTCTATGGAAGGTGGTGATGAAGGATAACCACCAGTTTCAGTGGGCTATACATCCAGGTGCCACCAAGATATATTATAATATATTTCGGTAGTTATGGTGGCCTGGTATGAGATGATACATTGCATACTTCATGTTGAGATGCTATACATGCCAACAGGTGAAAGCAGAGCATCAAAGGACCTCCAGTTTTCTCTAGCCATTACCCATTCCTACCTTGAAGTGGGATGGTGTTTCCATGGACTTCATTGTTGGCTTACCTCATACACCTCAGGGTTATAATACCATTTGGGTGGTGACTCATCGTTTGACTAAATCATCCCACTTCATTATAATCAGAGATACAACTAAAGTGGATGAGTTGGGCCATTTGTATCTTCAGAAGGTGGTAAGTCTCCATGGTGTATTGTCAGCAATTTTATTAGATAGAGACCCCAATTTCACATATAGGTTTTGGTAAGGCATTCATAAGGCCTTGGGGTCTCATATTAAGATGATAACAACATACCATACCCAAACAGATGGTCAGACCGCGTGGGCGAATCAGATTTTGGAGGACATGCGTTATGCATGTGTTCTAGACTTTAGAGGTTCCTAGGATAGCCATTTTGGATTTTTTTGAGTTTTCTTATAATAACAGTTACCAATACTCGATTCGACTATCTCCTTTTGAGGTGCTCTATGGCTAGCCTTGTCCATCCCCCTGTGTTGGGATAAGGTAGGTGATACCTCACTACTAGGTATGATTCTGGTGCAGGAGATGTCTGATAAGGTCAAGTTGATTAGGCAGTGCTTGTTGACAGCTTAGAGTCACCATAAATCATATTATTACTAGAGGCACCGAGACCTAGAGTTTTCTGTGGGTGATAGGGTATTCTTGAAAGTGGCCCCTCATCTGGGCCATCGTCGATTGGGAAAGCAAGGGAAGCTGACACTGTGGTATGTCAGACCTTTTGAGATCACCGAGCATATTGTCAAGGTAACATACAAAATGGCCTTAATTTCTTAGTTGAAATCATTCCATGACATCTTATATGTCTCCTATTTTATTAAATACAACCTGGATCCATCCCATGTACTGAATTGGGAGGAGTTGGATATAGAGCCTAATTTATCTGTTGTTGAGAGGCCGGTGCGAATAGTGGACTTCCAAGAAAAGGTACATAGGGGAAAGTATATTCCACTATTCTGGGTTCTTTGGAATCATGGTAATGATACACATGAGACATGGGAGTATAAGTTATGGGTCAAGGAAGAGTACCTGTTTTTGTTTTCTGAACAAGCTTTAGGTTGACTTTTTAGGACGACACGTTTTCATGGTGGGAAGAATTGTCACAACCATGTCCTTCATTTAAGGTAATTTTTTATATTATATTATTGTCCTAACTTTCCCATATAATTTTCCCTTATACCCCTTTTAATTTGAAAAATTTTGGACACTTTTTGAGTGGACAGAATGGGGAGTATAGTTTGGGAACACGGTTTTCCAAACCGTGCAAGAAAACCGTGCAGCCTTGTCTAGCTCATTAAAAATGTTGTTAATTTCTATTTTTCCATCCCTGGATTTATCCAAAATCTCCCATTTCTTATCCCATTCAACCCTAGTAGTCATGGATGTAACACCCCGAGATTTTATGAAAAATATATTTTTTAATTTTAATTAATGTCTTGTGTTGTATGCTACACCAAAAGGAGTTTGCTTAACACGCATCCTTGACTTGCATTGCATTACACGCAATCACGACCTTACTCGATAGCGTGTGTAGTACGCAATACCGAGTTTCACTAAACAACGATATGCTATTAAAATATTATTAAAACTAGCCGTTATGAATAGTAACAACCACCTTTTAAAATTTTAGAAATTTTATCTCTCAAAATGGACTTCATTTTTGGATTCGGAGTATCGAATTTAGCCTAAGGTGAAATTTTGGTACTTTTCGGAAAACTTTCATTTTCTGATGAATAGTGAAAATTACGAAATTTTAATTAAAAAAAACATTCTTAATCGAAATAATTAATAGTGATAAATTATTAATTTGAGTGGTTTTAAAGTATATTTAGAATATATTTTTACAATTTAATACAATGTTGTTCATTGGATGTAATTTCACATTTAAACCAGACATAAACAAGTGTCAATCTTTTGATAGTTATTATCTCTTAAGAACATGCTATTTGTTTTGACGACGAGAATTAATTTTTAAATTAATTAATGCAACTGATATGTTTTGAATTTGGTAAAATAGACATCATTTTTGAGTTCGTAATATCAAATATAGCTTAGGTCTAATTTTTGGTATTTTTCTGGAAACTTTCATTTTTTGATGAATAGTGAAACCACTAAGTGGTAGTTAAGAAAATTGAATTTTTCATAAAACTTAATTTTACCGCTTCTATGAGTGGAATTTCAAAAATCCGAGAGAAACGGTTGATGTCAGTAAGTAAAATGCGGTCCAATGAGATGAAAATAATTTTTGGTGAATAGTAACTTTTTACTTTTTTTTACCACGGTTAAAAGTAAATAGGGTAATTAAGGGTAAAAATGATATTATTATTACCCTAACACATGTCCTAATTCTATTGGATAAATGTAATTCGACCAAAAAAAACCTTAGGAATAAAATATGACCATTTAGGCCCACTTGGATTAGATTAGGACATTTATTATTAATTTATTTAAAGAAGGGTTAAAATAGTTAAAATCAAAGTTTAATAAGTATATCATTTTTAATATAGGGTTACACATAAGATAAATTGGACTATAAATATTCATTAGAAATATAAAACGATTTCCTACATAATGGTATTTTATTTGTAATTTTTAGACATTAAATAATTTAATTTATTTATGACACAAAGATGATGCAGTAATTATCTTATTAGTGAAATATTGACATAATTGATGTTATAAATACCAAAATAAATGTAATTTGAGACTTTTTATGAATTAAAATAATTTTATACGTTAATATGACATGTTATTATTGATTTCATTATATTTTTTCTTACTAATCATTCTGTTATGATTTTCACAAAAATCAATTACCAAATAGTGTCAAAATTGACATAAAATAGTTTTTAAAACAAATATTATATTATTAATTGTTATTTTATTCCTAAAAATATAAGGTTCGGCCAAATGACTTAGATAAGGTTATATATATTAATAATAAACATCTTGGGGTTCGTTTGGCTTGTTATAGTAAGTTTATTAACCTTATAGTATAAGAACACAAGAAGACACGGTAAAAGTAAAATTATTTAACTTAATGTTAAGTATAAATGATAAGGTTAAAATAGGAACCTAAACTTGTCTAAATTCTATTGTATGAGAGGATTTAAATCCATACCCACCTTAGCTTCGAAATAAATCAATTTGGAGCTATTTAAAACCGAATATGACTTTATAATAAAATAATATTTTTAGTTTTCCAAAGGTGCACCTCTCCTCCCTTATAAAAGGGAACCTCCTCCCTCTCTTCCACACACCACTTTGAGCCTTCAAGCTCTGCCAACCCCTGACAAATTCTCCTCTCCACTTCCCTAGAGACATCCTAGAGGTCCTGGTTTTCTTCAAAGACCAATTTTAGTGCCCTAAAAGGAGGTCTCAAAGAAGCACTTCAAAGAAGAGGTAATGTCTGTTACCGATTCTTTCATCTTTATTTCTTCTTCCACTTCTTCTTCTTTAGTTGTTTCATTATGAAGTAATAACATCAGTATCAATAATATACTGATATGTTATTATAAGTATGAAACAACCCTATTTCACCATCTATCCATCCTACGGAAAAAGAAATCACCGCGCGTGCGTACGTACGGAATACCGTCTCCACGCCCTGGTGTAATCTATTTTCCACCACCACCTTACTTGGATGGGTATAATGGTGTAAATAATAACTATATATGATTACTTTAAAGTGATATTGATTCTGAAATAGTATACATACACTCCAATACAGTCACATGATCATGAGAACGATATCATCGCTCGTGCGTACGTACAGACAACCGTCTCCACGACGCGATGAGATTCATTCTCCACTTTAACCATTCATGAATGATTATAAAGTATATATAATAAGTAATCATGAAATATATGACATAATAATGATACTTGATTTATGTGTATATATATTTATGTCATCTACTTAATTCCATTCAACTCAATAAGGAAACGAAAACAACGTTCATGCGTACGTACGACCTACCGTCTCCATGAACGATGTATTTCTTTCCATTTACTGATATATTATATATATGTATATTCTGAATATATATTATATATAAATCATGTTTTATACTCTGTAATTAAGTAATCATGATCTAAGTAATCATATGAATAATTACAAGTCAAAACACGGACGACAAATGAAACTATTTTACCCAAAACGCTCTTTAACATGGAATTTACAAAAGAATGGGTAATATAAAGTCATAAGTGAACCATATATGATATCATTACAATTAATATGATTCTGTAATAAGTCAATGACATTATTTAAATCATTATACAGGAGGTTCGGACACGTACAAAGAATATCGGACCTAAGGTAAGGGAAATATCACAATCTCATTTTTATCCGAGATTGTTTTTACTTTGGCATTTACTGGGGTGTATTTTATCATCCACATCCTTGTTTCCTCAATATGTAATATTATTTACATCCACCTAAAATTTTTTAAATCCAATTTTACCCTTTGGTGAGTTTTTAGTAAAAGATATGAAAGGAATCTTTTGTCATTTTTCGTATGAGGTACTTTTCGACTTTTCCGACAAAAGTACGAGAAGAATGTTTTTTTAACTTATACGGCATGAATGGATTTTTAAAACATTATTTCCAAGAAGCTTCATTTACAAGTTTTCAAGTTTATTTTTAATCAACTTCTTTTATTTTAAAATTTTATGACATGTTAAGAAAGGAAAAAGGGTTTTAAAGTAGAAAGGATATTTTCCTCAAGAATGGAGTTCAATTGTTTTATCAAAATTATTTTCCATCTAAGATAATATAGGTTTCTATTTCTGTCCCTATTATTACATTGATTTGATTATGTTGTGATGGAATTATTTTTTTGAATTCCTTTATCTTATATGAATTGTTTTATGATGTCATGTTGTTTAAGAATCCCATTTTTATTACATGGGTTATGCTATGATGTATGGTTTATGATTTTGTGGCACACATAAGAATGGTATCATTATGAGATGGGTGGGACCTATATCTCCCTCCAATGCATTGGGTAAAGATTTTATATCTCACGAGATAGACATGGCTAGAATGGTAGGTTATAACGCTTCAGTGAAACAGGACTGAAACGAGGGTGAATCAGTTCAGAAATGGACTTTGTCCACTAAGATAGTCTTGAAAATGAGTCTTGACTAATAAGATATGATTCTCTATGATTATGTGTGTATGCCAAAAATTTTCATGTTTTAAGTTATGATTATTGGGATTTCATTTCACTACTATGATTTATCCCATGTTATGAAATTATGCTCTCTTTTGCAGGTTAAGATTTCCAAAATGTTATGTTCTTATGAATATGATGTGATTGATATTTATTTTGTTTACCCTTACTGAGCATTTGAGCTCACCCTTTTATGTTTTCTTTTCCCCAGGATATAAAGAAAGGTTTTAGGTAAAAAAAAGGAAGATCTTTATGGGAGATGTTGAAGATCTTTCACCATGATTAGAAGATTATATTCTGAGTTTCCAAAGACACTAAACTATTACGATCCTTGTGTGTGTGTTTTTATTATGTACTAAGTATTCTGCAAAAGTAATGTAATGTCCATGTAAGTCAAGCTTCGGGTCTCTAAAGTTGGTATCAGAGGAAAGGTTTAGTCAACCTTTGGAAACTAGGATGCGAAAACGTTAGTGAGATCCCTAGAGATATTTCTAAGGTATGTCTAGGGATGTCCCTAAGGATAAATATACGTATAGGTTATAGTACTAGAATTACGCTAACGATCATAGAATTAAACCTAAGATGTTAGATATTGAAGGTACTCCCCCTTTATTATGTTGTTTTCCCTATCATGATTTTTGCCTCTCACACTATTCTTTTTGTGTTTTAGACGGTGGCTGGAACCCGAAGGAACCGTGTTGATCAATGCAATGGACAATGCAATGATTGTCCTCCTGAACAAACAAATGCTATGGGAGATGGAGTGCAAAATCATATTGCTATACTTACACAAGCTATGAATCATTCTGGACTTCCAAATGAGCAGAGAAGGGAACAATATTCTATTGAGTCCTTCATGAGGAAACGTCCAACTTCTTTCAGTGGGTCTTCTGATCCACTTGTTGCTGAACAATGGATCAGTACCACTGAAAAGATATTTTCAATTCTTCAATGTTATGAACATGATAAAGTCATCTTAGCAGTATATTGTTTGGAAGGTGAAGCTGATCAATGGTGGAATCTTATCAAGAATACGAGGCAAAGAGATGAAATTGATTCCATGGAATGGGACGAGTTCAAGAACTTATTTTTCAATAAGTACTTCCCTCGTATTCTTCGAACAAAGATGGAGAAGGAGTTTCTTGAACTAAAGCAAAAGGATGATGAATCTATTGGTATATACGAAGCGAATTTTACAAGGCTTGCAAGGTATGAATCTGGATTTATCATCCAACCTGAAAGTAAAGTTGATCGATTCTTCAGTGGCTTAAAACCAAATCTTCGAAGGGCATTAGCTATAAGAGACTTCAGTATCTATGAAAAGATTGTGCGTTGTGCTATCAACGTAGAAATGGAAGTTGGTGTTACTTATCCATCTCATAGTTTTGACAAGAAACGAAAGATGGAATTCAAGGAGAAATCTCATAATAATGGTGAAAAGAAGATGAATGTTTCCTTATGCTCAAAGTGTGGAAAGAAGCATGGTGGAGATTGTCTTAAAGGGTCAAGTAAATGTTTCAAATGTGGAAAGGAAGGTCATCGAGAATTTGAATGCCTCAATGATGGGAAGAAGATGTATAATGATGCAAAGAAAGGAAGGAATATACATAATGAACCTACTACATTTTAATTCTTCAAGTGTAAGGAAATGGGGCATTATGCTAATAAATGCCCTAATCCAAGGGTTAGTGATGATCGACATGAGAAACCACTTAAGGAAAATGACAAAGGGAAGTCACATGCGATCACCATTGGTGATGTTGAATATGACAACAATGTGGTGGAATGATTAAGTGCTTATGTAATGGGATTCCAAAATAATGTTTTATATAGTATCGTGGAATATTGGAATATTTATGTTTTGGTCTATTGTGGTTTTCAATAATTTTATGGCATCAGTAACCATGAAAAGTGATTGAAATATTTTTGGAAAGAAGATGATATGCACATAATGAAGAGATAAAGAGAATCTAATATGTTTGATAGTATTCATGAGCTCATGATTGATATAAGGACTAAGTGATATCATGGTTTGAGTATATAAAATTTTGAGGATTTTGGTATGTGTAAAGTGTTAACTTTTAACTACAATCATGTTTTCACTAAGGTTCAATGGGTATTCAAGATAATACATGATTAAGGCCTTTGAATGTTTGGAATGTGACCAACAAGACATATATTATGATATATGGGGATCAACGATGGTATTAAATCTCTAGTAATCGTTTTCACTATATTATGAGAATGGACTGCAGTATTATGGACAATCATAAAGATTGGAATGGATTATGTTGGACATAAGTTAGTATTGTTTAAGGATAGAAGTTTTTTTTCGATATTATTGATGGGATGTTATAGTACTAGAGTTTTAGAAAAAGGACAACTTGCAGGACGGGCGACAGCCCATCACGTCGGACAAGGTCGTGGGAATCGAACCCACAACCGAAGTGCGACTGGCCTTTATCGCCTACCACTAGCCTACAAGAAGTCCCTGGTTAGTAGAAACTAGTTTTATTTTATTAAGCGGTATGGTATATGAAGTATAAGTTCATTTTAGGAACCATATATGATTAATCTCACTATAGATGGACTTATGTATTTTTTGATAACTTTTCTAACCTTTTGTTTGAGACAGATGGAATAACCCATAATTCTATCACATGATCTACTAACACATCAAAAATGACAAATTCAACTTCATTTATTTAAGAGATGAAGTGGAAATTTTCCAAATAACAACAAACGATGAGACTATACCAAAATCACGAAAGTATTTCTTCTAATTTCAATTTCATCAACTTTTAGGAAACGATCTTGAAAACCAAAAATGATGTCCTAGTGATCTTATATCTGATGAATCAGATAGTACCTTAGATCGTCACAAATTTATGGCTTTGTGATTGCTGGATTTTCCATATCCATGTTCTCTACCACTCTCCATCAGAACATGATGGTTAGATTTCTCTTCCATATCCATATTTTCACCTCTGTGGAAACCCAATGATTAGTTTATTTGGGTAACCATTACGTTCCATACTTTTGTTTTTAAAGATTGGTTTTGGTATTCCTTTTTACGATGTGGGTTTCTATTAAAGAAACTTTTGAATAGTAAACCATTTATAACCCCGATGAATTTCGAGGGCGAAATTCATTTTAAGGGGGGTAGAATGTAACACCCCGATATTTTATGAAAAATATTCTTTTTAATATCATTAATGTCTTGTGTTTTATGCTACACCAAAAGGAGCTTTCTCAACATGAATCCTTGACTTGCTTTCCATTACACGCAATCACGACCTTCCTCGATAGCGTGTGTAGTACGCAATACCGAGTTTCACTAAACAACGATATGCTATTAAAATATTATTAAAACTACTCGTTATGAATAGTAATAACCACATTTTAAAATTTTAGAAATTTTATCTCTCAAAATGGACTTCATTTTTGGATTCGGAGTATCGAATTTAGCCTAAGGTGAAATTTTGGTACTTTTCGGATAACTTTCATTTTCTGATGAATAGTGAAAATTATGAAATTTTAATTAAAAACAACTTTCTTAATCAAAATAATTAATAGTGATAAATTATTAATTTGAGTGGTTTTAAAGTATATTTAGAATATATTTTTACAATTTAATACAATGTTGTTCATTGGATGTAATTTCACATTTAAACCATACATAAACAAGTGTCAATCTTTTGATAGTTATTATCTCTTAAGAACACGCTATTTGTTTTGATGACGGTAATTAATTTTTAAATTAATTAATGAAACTGATATGTTTTGAATTTGGTAAAATAGACATTATTTTTGAGTTCATAATATCAAATATAGCTTAGGCCTAATTTTTGGTATTTTTTTGGAAACTTTCATTTTTTGATGAATAGTGAAACCACTAAGTGGTAGTTAAGAAAAATGAATTTCTCATAAAACTTAATTTTACCGCTTCTGTGAGTGGAATTTCAAAAATCCGAGAGACACGGTTTATGTCATTAATTAAAATGTGGTTCAATGAGATGAAAATAATTTTTGGTGAATAGTAACTTTTTACTTTTTTTTACCACGGTTAAAAGTAAATAGGGTAATTAAGGGTAAAATGATATTATTATTACCCTAACACATGTCATAATTCTATTGGATAAGTGTACTTCGACCAAAAAAAACCTTAGGAATAAAATATGACCATTTGGGCCCACTTGGATTAGATTAGGACATTTATTATTAATTTATTTAAAGAAGGGTTAAAATAGTTAAAATCAAATTTTAATAAGTATATCATTTTTAATATAGGGTTATACATAAGATAAATTCGACTATAAATATTCATTAGAAAGCTAAAAATATTTCCTACATAATGGTATTTTATTTGTAATTTTTAGACATAAAATAATTTAATTTATTTATGACACAAAGATGATGCAGTAATTATCTTATTAATGAAATATTGACATAATTGATGTTATAAATACCAAAATAAATGTAATTTGAGACTTTTGGTGAATTAAAAGAATTTTCTAGGTTACTATGACATGTTAGTATTTATTTAATTAACTTTTCTCTAACTAATCATTCTGTTATGATTTTCACAAAAATCAATTACCAAATAGTGTCAGAATTGACATAAAATAGTTTTTAAAACAAATATTATATTATTAATTGTTATTTTATTCCTAAAAATCTAAGGTTTGGCCAAATTACTTAGATAAAGTTATATATATTAATAATAAACAACTTGGGGTTCGTTTGGCTTGTTATAGTAAGTTTATTAACCTTATAGTATAAGAACACAAGAAGACACGATAAAAGTAAAATTATTTAACTTAATGTTAAATCTAAATGATAAGGTTAAAATAGGAACCTAAACTTGTCTAAATTCAATTGGATGAGAGTATTGAGATCCATACCCACCTTATCTTCAAAATAAATCAATTTGGAGCTATTTAAAACAGAATATGACTTTATAATAAAATAATATTTTTAGTTTTCCAAAGGTGCCCCTCTCCTCCCTTATAAAAGGGAACCTCCTCCCTCTCTTCCACACACCACTTTGAGCCTTCAATCTCGTCCAACCCCTGCCCAATTATACTCTCCACTTCTCTAGAGACATCCTAGAGGTCCTGGTCTTCTTCAAAGACCAATTTTAGTGCCCTAAAAGGAGGTCTCAAAGAAGCACTTCAAAGAAGAGGTAATGTCTGTTACCGATTCTTTCCTCTTTATTTCTTCTTCCACTTCTTCTTCTTTAGTTAGTTCATTATGAAGTAATAACATCAGTATCACTCATATACGGATATGTTATTATAAGTATGAAACAACCCTATTTCACCATCTATCCATCCTATGGAAAAAGAAATCACCGTGCGTGCGTACGAACAGAATACCGTCTCCACGCCGTGGTGTAATCTATTTTCCACCACCACCTTACTTGGATGGGTATAATGGTGTAAATAATAACTATATATTATTACATTAAAGTGATATTTATTCTTAAATAGTATACATACACTCCATTACAGTCCCACGATCATGAGAACGATATCATCGCTCGTGCGTACGTACGGACTACCGTCTCCACGACGCGATGAGATTCATTATCCACTTTAACCATTCATGAATGATTATAAAGTATATATAATAAGTAATCATGAAATATATGACATAATAATGATACTGGATTTATGTGTATATATATGTATTTCATCTACTTAATTCCATTCAACTCAATAAGGAAACGAAAACAGCGTTCATGCGTACGTACGGCCTACCGTCTCCATGAACGGTGTATTTCTTTCCATTTACTGATTTATTATATATATGTCTATTATGAATATATATTATATAAAAATCATGTTTTATATTCTGGAATTAAGTAATCATGATCTAAGTAATCATATGAATAATTACAAGTCAAAACACGGACGACAAATGAAACAATTTTACCCAAAACGCTCTTTAACATGGAATTTACAAAAGAACGAGTAATATAAAGTCATAAGTGAACCATATATGATATCATAACAATTAATATGATTCTGTAATAAGTCAATGACATTATTTAAATTATTATACAGGAGTTTCGGACACGTACAAAGCATATCGGACCTAAGGTAAGGGAAATATCACAATCTCATTTTTATCCGAGATTGTTTTTACTTTGGCATTTACTGGGGTGTATTTTATCATACACATCCATGTTTCCTCAATATTTAATATTATTTCCATCCACCTACAATTGTTTAAATCCAATTTTACCCTTCGGTGAGTTTTTAGTAAAAGATATGAAAGGAATCTTTTTTCGTTTTTCGTACGAGGTACTTTTCGGATTTTCTGAAAAAAGTACGAGAAGAATGTTTTTTTAACTTATACAGCATGAATGGATTTTTAAAACATTATTTCCAAGAAGATTACTTTACAAGTTTTCATGTTTATTTTTAATCAATTTATTTTAGTTTAAAATTGTATGACATGTTAAGAAAGGAAAAAGGGTTTTAAAGTAGAAAGGATATTTTCTTCAAGAATGGAGTTCAAGTGTTTTATCAAAATTATTTTCCATCTAAGATAATATAGGTTTATATTTCTTTCCCTATTATTACATTTATTTGATTATGTTGTGATGGAATTATTTTTATGAATTCCTTTATCTTATATGAATTGTTTTATGATGTCATGTTGTTTAAGAATCCCATTTTTATTACATGGGTTATGCTATGATGTATGGTTTATGATTTTGTGGCACACATAAGAATGGTATCATTATGATATGGGTGGGACCTATATCTAGCTCCAATTCATTGTGTAAATATTTTATATCTCATGAGATAGACATGGCTGGAACGGTAGGTTATACCGGTTCGGTGAAACAGGACTGAAACGAGGGTGACTCGGTTCAGAAATGGACTTTGTCTACTAAGATAGTCTTGGCAATGAGTCTTGACTAATAAGATATGATTCTCTATGATTATGTGTGTATGCCACAAAGTTTCATGTTTTAAGTTTTGATTATTGGGATTTTATTTCACTACTATGATTTATCCCATGTTATGAAATTATGCTCTCTTTTGCAGGTTAAGATTTTCAAAATGTTATGTTCTTATGAATATGATGTGATTGATATTTATTTTGTTTACCCTTACTGAGCATTTGAGCTCACCCTTTTATGTTTTCTTTTTCCCAGGATATAAAGAAAGGTTTTAGGTATAAAAAAAAGGAAGATCTTTATGGGAGATGTTGAAGATCTTTCACCACGATTAGAAGATTATATTCCGAGTTTCCAAAGACACTAAACTATTATGATCCTTGTGTGTGTGTTTTTGTTATGTACTAAGTATTCCGCAAAAGTAATGTAATGTCCATGTAAGTCAAGCTTCGGGTCTCTACAATGGAAGCCTCCCAAGCACCTCAAACCCTCATTGGAACTCCATTTTGAAGGGGGATTTAGTGGAGAAACTTCAAACTTCCTCAAGTATGTGAATTTATTCCTTAATTTCTTCCTTTTCATGGGGTTTATTCCCTTATTATTAAATTTCATTATGTCAAGAAATTAGGGATTTGAACCTAGGGTTTGATCATGGATTTCCTGCTCTATTCATTTGGTTTTAGGCTTGATCTAAGTCCCTTGTGGTGCGACAATGGTGCAGTTGAATTTTCGCATAAAGATTCAAGGTTTTTGACACTTGTGGTAGGTGATTTCATGGGTAATCAATTATATATGAGTTATATTTTCTGAATTTATATTTTTATCACACTTATCCTTTATTATTATTGCCCCAAAATCTGGTCTTGGTAATTTTTTTAAGAAAATGATTTTTAGGTACCTATTTTGTGTTAAATTGGGTGTTTTACATGTCTATTTCATGTTTTGTCAAATGAGGTTATTTTATAACTCATGTAATGGGTTTATATAAATATTTTGGGTGCTATAAATTATATTTTGGGTAATATTGGTTTGAACATGGTGTTCAAAGTGGGGTTTTAAGGAATTTTGTGCACAAAACACAGTTACGTTTTGTGAAGTTATTTTATTGAATTTCTAAAGGTTTTATTGAGTGGTTTAAGTGGTGAAAAACATGTGTAGCTACTATTTTGAGTTTATTATGACAATAAATGATTTTTTATGTTATAATGTATTTTTTATCATGAGATAATGGTTTTAGAAGAAAGGGGGAAGCCCAGGTATCTAGGAGGGTGGATATATACTAGTACGCTAGTGATCGAGTTAGGTTTTATCCATATTTCACTGAGAAAAATGGACAACAACAACACTAAAAAAAATATTGATGATGATTGAGGAACACTAGGTTATGGGTATGTTCCTCTAATAGTGGATCGTGCAAGAGAACCAAATTTTCTATGGTTACTTTACACCGAGGAATGAGGTACATGGGGCCTGAGACTAACTAGTGCCTAGGAGTGTTCCTGATATTAGTGCTCACTGACTCTTTTGTAATTATATTTGTCACATGGTGGTTTTTTCAGGAAAATATATTATCTTACATGTTTGACTTAATTGTGCTCACTCATGGAAAATCCCCTTTGAAAAATGATTACATTCAAAAGTTTTATTCTTTAGAAATTATTTCCGCCACTTCTGGTTTATCAAAAATGGAATGATTTTTATCTTGTATTGTTTAATATATAGAATATGTTTGTGGTATCCTACTAGGCTTAAGATCATAGACTAATTACACCCCTTTGGATTAAATTGACTTGATCATTTTTTACACTAGTAAAGGAAAGGCCTTGGGTGATGGAGGTTCGAGTTGTTAGTTCCTTTCCATGGTGCCGAGTTTTGGAGACGACTTGTGGGTGATGAACCCCTTGTCGTGTGGAGTCTATGGGGATGCTTTTTTTTTGCGACATTTATGTGTATTTGGACATATTTTTTATGTTTAAACTTATGTATTCAGTTCTGGATTTTTTCTAAACCTTATTTGGCATGAATTTTCAGATTCAGTTTATCGATTGGTTTTGATATTTTATGTATCCATACTCGGGGTAAATCATTTCCAAAACAAAATATATGATACCCGAGAACTTGTGCCAGCCCGTGGGGATAGGAAATGTCCTTTGGTCCTTTTCATGGGCTAGGTTTGGTGCCTGTTTTGATGGAGACCAGATTTAGTTTGTGACAAGTTTCATTTTTATGGATAAATATAAGATACCATGGTAAATATTAGTCACCATGATAAAATATAAAATGAAGTAAATGGGTTAAATTTATGGGTAAAGAACCAATATATCATAAAATTTTATCACTAAATGAGTGTATAAAGGATTTATAGACGACTCCTCTTCACTTTTCCATCATTTTTCATTTTTAATCCACTTTCCATGTAAAAATACATTCTTTACACATTAAGGAAAGAATATTTATAGAAACACCACTCAATACCACCTATAAAATAACTAATCCTATCCCTAATTGAACAAAAAAAATCTTCAAATTTCATTTAAATACCTAAAATAATTATCTACCAAATAATCCTATTCCACATTTGGGAACCTTTGAATACAATAAGAAGTCCTAAGTTCCTCATTTCCAAGCATCTGTATAAGGGATGATTCAAGTATTCAATGTAAGTGTTATCCTCTCCTTAATCATTATTCGTTATCTTATTTATCCAATCCTTCTTAAATATGATTTATAAATTTAATAAAACGTTTTAAAATCCTTAATATTTTATAAAAATGATATTATTACTATAAAATAACATGTTCTCACTCATTTAATCATTATAAAGTGTTTTTAATTTGGTCGGTTTTACCACCACCATGAACGATGTTTTAACATTTACATCATGAATAAATAATAAGACTTACATAATTATAATTTTGTTTAATAATGAATAATTTGACATGTTATAATAATTTGGGAATGGTAATATTCCAAAGTATATTCACAAATACATTCATTTTTTTGATCATTCAATAATCATCGAAAATGATATTTTTAAGCATTCCAGGTGAACTATAACCATAAGTTCCATGGAATTACCATGGGAATCTATAAATATATAAAATAAATATACCATGTCTTCATAAAAATTATAGATATTATGAAACCACGATCAAAGATCAAGTACCAAAACTTCCAAACTGAAGCATCCATGAGAAAATAGAACAATTACTATTTAAATATTAATTTTAACAATTCCTCCTCCAATGGCCTGCAGGCCTTCAAATTTTATATTATATGATAAATCCCCATTTTAAGGGATTAATGGTGTGGAAACCTAAAGACATCATGGAAATAGGACAATCACACTCGAAGGATAGAAAGAGTAAAACCAGAATGACAACACAGAATTGATCCTCCCCAGTATTTGATCATGAAGAAGCTCTCCACCATTGTAAGGATAATCAGTAATAAAGTGTCATATGTTAAGGTACATGACCAATAAGATGGCTGGCACCATACCCTATCAAACAAACAAATCCAAAAAACACTACAAAGATGAATCTCTAGATCAGAAACCTCTTTTGAAGTCTATTCAAGAAGTTGCATCCGGTATCCCAAACTTCCCATCTTCGAACAACAAACCATTCAATAAAACAGAACCACCATGCTGCGAACCTCAAACCCAGGGCCTCAAGGGACCGTTCCACCAATTAAACGTATACAAATCCGATATGATCATACTAGAGCAACCCACATATCACCAATTTCAAGACAAACCATCTTAAAATGAATATCACTAAAGAAAAAATATTTCAAAAACCACACAGAAATGCAAAAGATAGAACCTTCCCCCGAATAGTATTTCTAGATCCTTCTTCGAGACACTAGAATCACAACGAAGGCGTCACCTGGCCACCCCATACTTAACTAAGAAGCTATCCACATCGGACCACACATCGAAAGAATGACAATGCAACTGATAAGTTAGATCTACTCCGAGCCTCACTGGAAGCATGTCGTTGTGACTGAGACATGAAAATCCTAGAAGTTGGAGCCACAAAAATCCATGATGATGCCGAAAGGGCTAGGCCATGCTAAGACGAGCGGAAGCCGGTACACCACCGATCCACATCGAAACATTTCCAAACCTCACCAGAGCTCCACCACGCCACACCGATGCCAAACCAAACCCTGTCTGAGCCAACCCAGAATAGGTCAATTCAAGATCTAGCCAGGGCGAAGGGGAGGGGGAAACGAGACATACAAAAACCCTAGCCACCATAAGCAAGAGAGAAGATGCTACTTAGAGCCTATGTTTCTTAATTTTAATAATTAAAAATTAATATATAGGTAATTTGGAATTATAATTGAATTAAATTAAGTACAATATATATTATTAGGGTTATAATATAAATGAATAGTAAAACTAAATTAATTATATTGGGAGTTAGATTGTGTCCAACCAAGAAAAAATCTAAGGTAAGGGTTTCTTTTCTAATATCACTTTGAAATCGAAATTTTTTATGAAAAAATTAACATCAGGGGAAATTATATATTATATCTCTATAAAACCCCATATATATTTTTTACTTTGGTTATTTACGGGTTTTATATGTTTTCTTACCATTTCATCTATCTTTGGTTTATAGCTCAATTGAAAGTTTTATTGTAAGTGGAGTCAACCTTATCTCATATGTTTGGTCATGAATCATTCTCCTATAGGTATTTATTATTTATATTATTTTATATAAATAATTATTTATACTTATATGATTTATTAATGTTGGTTTCAACCTACTTTATCTTGTGTAATATATAATGTTTTTGTGTTTTTTACATGATCAAATTCTATCAACATTTTATTAGGTTTTATTTATGAAGAATACTTTCTATGTTTTCATGGTTTTATAATGTATTTTTTATTCTCATTGTTTTATAAATTATTTCCCTTTATAATAAAATTCATTCAAAATGTAAAGGGTGGTTTTTCTCATTTTTGAAATTAGTTTTATAATTCTATTTGAAAGTGTTTTTTAATATATGTCAATATCCTTTAACATTTACTATGCTTCGTACTTACTAATTATAAATTTTTATTTTTAGATAATACCAATTTTTAACCAGGTTGAGTGAGAAGCCTTACATGACCTGGAATCCTGGAATATATGACCCAAAATACTAGAGGCATAAAGGTCATTGCACATTAGATCTGACCACACTGAAATAACCCTACAACACCTTATTCAATGTCAATAGCTAGATCACCACCAGATGATATAGTAAAATTATTCTTTCCCCATGTAGCTATGTGTAGGGAGTTAACCTAGTGGCATGTCCACCTTGACCCTCTACTACCCCATGTCTTGTTTACTCCACCTAGTGAATGTTACCACCTTTATACATCATCCCAAGGATACTCCAGTGTAGTCAAACCACCCTTCATTGATGGTTCAAAAATCCTAGTTACCTGGAGGCCCAATACATGGACTAAATCCCAATTAAGATAAATAATACCACTACTAAAGTGCCCTGTAATAGTACATACTACTGTACTAGCAATACTAAAGTTCCTTAAAAAGTTTTTCCTTCCAAGGTTTGAAACCAAGATTCATATAGTATTATGTAGAGGATTTACCACTTGGGTAACTCCAGAGCTACAAATTTATTGTGATACACTGAGTATATTCTATAATTATATCATCTACATTATTTCTCTAGATATATTATGAAAATTTATTGTGGAAGTTTCCATTAAACATGTCTCTTTCACACAAGTTAATTAAGCTATGATGGGATTATGAATATTATCATGTTTATGTGACACACATATTTATTGTTTATCATTATGATGTGGGTGGGGCTGAAATTATACAGCCCGAAAATGCATTGTGTAAATATTTATATCTCATGAAATGAGATGTAAGAAACACAGGAGTGAAGCCAATCCAAAATGAGACTTTTTTCACTATGTGATTATTGAATTGTAAATGAATTTTTATATAAGAAATGATCTTATATGGTTATGTATGTTCCACATTCTTATTCCACACCTCTAGGTTATGAAACATACATATGTTATGTTTCCATGTATTACAATTATTTACTCTTGTTTCCAAACTCTAGTTACTCATGTATTATGATATGCCTAAATCATTATGTCATGATTCATTATCCATGTTTTATTGGCTATGATTTTATTATATTATACTCATGGACCTTGATTATATTCTCATAACCATATGTACATATTATTCTTACTTATGATATTTTATTATTATCGCTCATATAAAGCCTCTATTGATCATTTGAGATCATCCTTTCTTATGTTTTCATTCTCCAGGGTACGATGAAGAGTATTATGAATTAAATGTCTAAAAGTTTATCCTGTGTGTAGATTATTTGTATGATATGTTTAATCATGTTTGTGAAATAAGTTTTTTTATGTACTAGTCTCTAAAGGCAGTAAATATATAGATTTTGGGGTGTGATTTAATATAAGATATGATGAATATTCATGTAAAATTATGTATTTTGTATATATGCTATGATTGGGTTGTTTAAAACATGTGGTGATTAGAGAGGAAAGGGTCAAGTGGATGGAGAAGGGGTGGTATGTGGGTTAAGGTGTTGGGGTGAGGGTCAAATAGTGGAAGTAAGAGTTGGGGGTTTGAATTAAAAAAGGTATCCATGTTTATAATACCCATTACTTGTGTTTTTAAAAGCCACGATTAAATGAGGTGTTTGTAATTATATTCATTTATAAAAATGTCTAATTAGATAAATTTTTGAAATCAAATTTAATTAGCCACTTCCTTTAAAGATATTTCTAATTAGCTATGTTTATAAGTGAAAATAATTTACCCACACCTTATTTACTCTTATTATTTAAGAAATGTTGATAAAAATTCTTCTTAAAGGGTTTCTATACATACTCAAAATAGATTTTATCAATGCTTTAAAAGTGTTAATTTTACCAGTATTAACAAAGGAAGAGTGATTTAATTATCTCTATATTCTAGCACTGATAAAATCATATATTAGCTACTATAGTTTACTAAAGCATAATAAGAAAACTATAACAAAAAACATAGAAAAAATTATAATTTTATATCATTGTGTTTAAATATTATCACAATATTTTTCTATACAAAAAATTTTATTTACAACATAATATTTCAATATATATATAATTAAATTATAGAATTTCTATATAATTACTGCAACAATTACATTGATAAAAAATAGATACAAAAAAATGAAACCAATACAAAAAGAACATAAATCATAAGAGATATTTTCTAATGATCAACCAAATCCGTACAAAAGAAGCGAGTTCCAATAATAAAAATAATGATTATTTTAGAAAACTATAGAAATAAATAAAAACTAATTATAATTGTTATGTTATATAATATATGATAAATTTTAGTTAATTTATAGTATATTTTTTTATGAGATAAGATATATAATTAAACAAGGATCACATAATTCATTAAAAATAATATAAATTAATATATAAAAACATTATAAATACCAATTATAGTTGAAAAAATTCACTTTGAATTATAGATCACATATTAGAATAATTTGTGATTTATTTCAACAATACATAAATAAATAAATAATCATTTTCTTAAAATTTCATGAAAATGTAAACTAATTTTTTTATTTTATATTGTTTGATAGAAAATTGTAAAATATAATAGATATTTAATTCATTAAATTCATATTAAATAATTAATGTCATATCACAAGTGGAATCAAATTTTAGTTTTCTTTTATACATGGAAGATTATTTGACAACCATTTTATTAAGTTTTTACAAAAATATATGTTTTTATAATCTATTACGATCATTTGATGTATATTTATATAAAGAGAAATAATTTTAATAGTAAAAATATACCCTATATCATTCCTAAAAAATCATACATTGTTTTAATGTGTAGTTTTTCCTACATGTTACTAATGAGTCATACATCATAGTTCATTTTTTTTGATATTCCAATTTAATTTTATATATTTTTATTTTTTGAAGAATGTTTATATAAATTAAAAATGAACTTTTAATCATTCTGGTTGCATTTCTCATTGTATTTCGATGAAGGTTTTTCATACAGGTCAGAAATAAATCAAAGATAATTATTCTAAAATTTTATAATAAATCGATCTTCTTTCATGAGTTATTATCATTGGATATTTATTTGCAAAACTAAAAATACTTTTAATATTATAAATCACTTAACATCAGAATTTATTATCATTGTATGTAATTTTAGAGGTAAAAATACTTCTAGGGAAGATCAATTAGATTTCCTTAAATAATATGATGGACAATCAAATATTCTCAATCATCTAGCACCATTTCTTTACACATGATATATATTTTTAGAATTTTATAAGAATTTTCATATAAATCAACCCTAAAAAGCATTAGTAAAACACTTTTCAATTTTCCCAATCTATCTATGTATGTTGTTGTAATTCCTTCTTTTCCCTCTTAACTTATAAAGAAAAAATTCACTACTAATTTTTAAATGGATTTATATGTAAAGTAATAATAAAGATAGATCTCATTGATGATTTTACTAATAGTATCTAGAGATAACTATGGGTAAGAACATCCTTGGGTAAAAAATACGTTGAATATTAATTATTGGTTAAAATAAATGAAATTTATTTTCAATACTTAATTAGTTATTGTACGGTGATTATTATTTAGATAAAATTATGATTTAGTTTCTGAAACTAAAAGAGAAGTGGATTAGGGAAAAAATAGAAATAAAATGAATTAAAAATATGTTGAATATTGAATGTGGAAAAATTAAACTAAAAAAATTGAAAAAAAATATAATTTATAAATTTCCCCTCTTTCAAATGTCTGTAAATATTATGACACCATGTAAATTTTTAACTCATTCCTAAAAATATCTATTATCTCAAATGAATATATTATTTTTCTACACCCCTTGTAATATAGAAAATATAGAAATATTTAAGGTTAATAAATATATTTAATGAAATTGTATTTACTCTTGTAAACACCTCTTTAGAAATATGGGTTTGTGAATGAGACAAGTCACCTTTCTTAAATCTATAGACATAATACCCACAATCATATCCATTAATTTGTTTTGGATATTGAAAAAACATTGGAAAATATATGTAATTTGTTATTATATATTTCTTAATAGGGAAAAAATTTTATATATACTAGAATAATTGTCCTATTGTTGAAATATATAGGTTTTTTATGTGCATTAAATATAACCACACCATGTAATTAATGATAAATAATCACCATAAAATCATAAAAAAAATATTGTTAAAACATATTATAAAACATATAATTGAAAAATTCTATATAGAAAATTGAATATAGCGTATTATTAATTCATAATAGACTTATGTGTAGTCAATTTATTTTATATAAATGCATTAAATCTATAAACTATATCTTTATAATATATATAATGATCATAATTATCATCTAGTGATCCCAATATACATTAAAATTTAACAAGAAAACAATGCTTAAAAATCAAATTATATTTAATATAATTATAGTATATATTTTTTACTTCTATATGGTGGGCATTAAAAAAATGTAATATCTATTACTTTATTTTCAAAACACATTAGCTACTTGGTGTTATATTTCATGGATATCATCTCAATCCATTAATTTTTTTGTGTACAAGTGACATAAAGATTAAAAAAATCAAAAATATTATCCGTGTCTATAAAAATATGAATACATAAATTTTAATAAAAATAGGGCATTAATTGTCAGATATATGAATTATAAAAATACACCCCATATATACATTAAAAATGACAGATCCTTACCATTAATGCTTGATATTTTCATCTACCACATCAAAAGAAAAACTTTCATAAGAGACTATGTCACATAATTCATCTTCGAATTCAATGTTATAAATATTCATATTTTTCATCATTATATCCATATCGACATATAAATTCAATAAATGTGAAATATAGAGTGGTGGGGTAAATTTATCCTCATAAGGATGTTTTAATATAATATTTGATCCCTTATATTTTCTTGATTTGAATCTCTCTTTTCCCTTTTATCATTACATTCGTTTGTTTAGAACTTTTTCATTCATTGTAAAAGATTTTGAATAAAATATAATTAAAAAATGATATTCCCCTTTATAATCATGTTTCTTTATAATATTATTAGTCTATGATATGAAATTTTTAGTAAAATGTTCTGTTGTGTCAATATCATCAACATTAATGGGAACAAGTGGCTCATATATCAAATCAAGAGCTACCTAAATACCTACTCTCATGTGATTTGTTGGTATGTTTTTATGGTGTATGATATTTCCTTGGATATTTTATACTGTTCCTCCTAAAACAATGAGATGAGTGGGTGATAATAAAAACAAATTACAATCAATTTAAATGTGTAATATTTTAAAACAATAAATTGATTAATAATTATTTATTTCACAATTAACAAGAAATTTAATGAAAAACATGATTTACTCAAGTAAATCTGGCCTTTTAGGGGATTGATTGGCCTAGACACTAATAGTGTGTGGCTCTATATATCGTGGTTGTTATTGTGTTGATTATTATTATTAATCCCATCGAAGGATATACTATATTACTTCATTTTTTTCTACTTAATCGTTTTTCATACATTTAATATTATCATTAATATTTTTGTTTTCTTATTATATTTAACTTTTGTTTATAATTTAATAAGGAATTCCAATAGAGAGACTCCAAAACCCATAACTCTAACAAGATAAAAAATTTTTAGATGCTTCAATGCAACTGAAAGTAGTTATTCTTTAGCTTCGACAGATTTTTCTTCATATGTCTAAAATAGATAAAAATAACCAAAACTAAGTAATAATAATTATATTTTAATATATTAAATCAGAATAATTTTTAATTATTTCATAATTAAACATGATTTGGACCAGGAAAAATCTAATGAAAAAGATATTTGGGATTAACAACAAATTTTAGGAAAATTTTAGTACAAATTAGACCAACCCATGTTTTTTACATCCAACACAATATCAGACCACAAATCACTTATTTTAGACCCAAATTGATTTATTCACAAGTAAAATTATGTAAAATTTATTTAATATTATTAATGAGAAGAGAGGGTATGTGAAAAAAACATTAAAATGGAATCCAACTACTTTACAAAGTGGGTACATTAAATATCATTTAAAATTTATTTTTAGAAATTTTATGTGATTTTTGAGTATTCAAATGCCTTGTAACTTGTTTATGGTCATTTTTACACTTTTTATATGTATATTTAGTGCCTTTTAAACTCATTTTAATGTTTCAAATTGAATTATATGAATTATAGAATTTACTCTTGTATATATATCTTTAAATTAACCCTTTCCATAGCTGATAATTAGTGGTGCTTATCCCTTGTTGGTGATATAATTTTTATGATTGGATAAAATTTAGTAGGTGACATGGAATTTAATCTTTTTCACTTAGATTATATCATAAAAATTTTCACATTCATCAACTTACTCTCTCTATTCTTCCATCTATGAATCAACTTGGTAGAAGAGATGTGGTAATAATGAGTATGTTATATATCATTATTCTCATCATTCTCCCTCAAAACCTATTATTTATCATATTTTGAAATAGTTTATATTCTACTGCTCATACTCTATAGGAAGTGGAAAATATAAAAATAAAAATAAAAATTAATAAAATTAGTTACCATATTGCTTAACTTTTGAGTACACACTAATATAATTATCCTATACTGCAATGACAACCTCAATATCTATCTCCCCATTAATAGATTAAATCCAACAAAATTATATAAAGATTATGTTAATGGAATTTTTTATAGAGATTCTGAGGTGGATACATGATGATGAAGAAATGATGAAGTTATTAAAAGAGGATTAAATAATGAAATTATATATTTTAAATGGATCAGAATCTTCATGTTTTTTTTGGATTGGACATAGTAAATTATATAATTATTTAATGTTAAAAATTATTTAAATGATAAGAATTACAAGGTATCCGTTGTAAAATTTAAAAATTATACACATTTTTGTGGAAAAGTTAAAATAAGTATCATTAAAATGATGGAAAATACAATATATGCTCATGGGAGAAGTTGAAGAATATTTTGAGAAGATGATTTCTATATATGATTTACAATTGTGATATTTATTTTTGAATACACAACTCATGAAAAGGAGATAATTCAATTGAAGAGTGAATTCAAGAGTTTGAATGTTTATTTATGCAAAGTGTCATTACAGAGTACAAATAAAAAACCACTATAGGGTTCTTGGGTGGATAAAGGGAATAAATTTCACATTTAGTGGAATTATAACCACTCTATTCACTTAAGGATTTTTTCAAACTAGTTTTATGGCGGATAAGAAAAGTTTGAACTAAAAGGTATTAAAATAAAATAATATCTATAAATATACTTATTTTTATCAAGGTATATATTTTAATAATGTCAGTATAGGAGAAACGGAAATAGGAAGGAAATAATTTATAGATAAAGGGAAAGAAATGTCCGTTGATCCATTTAAAGGAAAATATAATTCCTCTATGTTTGGGAATCATTAGTGTTTCAAATATCATGGGTAAAGTAATTTTCAAAAAAAATTACATAATAATCAACTTATTAATATATAAGAGATAAAGTAGATTGAAATTTTTATTAAAGGGGATGATCATGTAGGTAAAGAATTTGAAAAATGAAGATCATGATGTGGAAGAAATTGATGTTGGGGACATTATTGTGCTATAAAGAGTTTATAAAACTCAAATATTATTAGAATAATATCAATGAGAGAAGTTATTACAAACTCCATACACTATATATTGGTGAGTATTTATGGTGATTATTGATAGTGGGAGTTTTATATATGTTTCTTCAATGACTCTAGTGGAGAAATTGTAGCTCCCAACATAGAATTATCCAGAATTATAAAAGTTTTAATGGATTAAAAATGGGAGAACACATTAATCCAACAAATAGGTTTTGATTTAATTTTATATCAGTAAGAACTATGTTGATGAAGTATTATAATATTTATTCCTATTGATTAATGTATGTTTATATTAGGGAGACCTTGTAAATTTTACATAGAAATGAAATATGATTGGAGGAAGAACACATATTTTTTCTAATATGGGGAAATTTTTTCACACTTACATATTTGAAGCCATACCAAACCCCTTAAGGACAATATTTTCAAGAAGTTCCTAAAGGTAGAATCTGTATTAGTATGTTTAATCAATGAAATAAATTCATAAATAAAGACGAATATTTTAGTTATTGATGATTGAAAAGTAAAATTTTAAAGATAAAATTCATCACCACCCTTGATCTCAATCATTTATTAAAGAGTATCATGATACTTTACCTAATGATATCCCATGTGGATTAGAACCGTTCAATGTAATTGAGAATGAAATTGATCTCATGAATGAGGCATAATTTCTTAATAAACATACTTATCTCTATAATTTAGAGGAGTTAAAGGAATTGAATAAACAAGTGGATGATTTAATGGAATGTAGATTTATAATTCCAAATACGGTTCTACATTATATTTGAACATTACTGGTGTTTAATAAAGTGAAGGATATATTACCTAAATCCTTTATAAATATGATGTATCTTAATTAAAATCATAGTTTATATTATGATGATGTCATATTTTATTACATCCATGTTTTTTGGACATATCATTTAATTAAATATGGAGATATCATATTACAACTCACTAAGACTATCATAGTTTATGATTTGGATGTATCGCAAGGTAGTTCTAAGTGAAGAATCATATTTTACAATTTAAATGAAACTCTATGATTAATCATGGAATTTGAACATAAAGTTTTAACATTTAGATATCTTCCATATAAAACTATCATTGACTATATAAATTGGATATGATGAAATGTATGAGAGAATGCAACTATCATGGGTTACAAGAATTGTAACCATGTTTCATTTACTCATAAATTATGAATTTATGAGTAAATATATAATGTCTTATGGAGAATACTTTAGGACTATATAGAGAAGTACAAAACCATTTAGGTGTTTGTTGAAGGGTTCCGAGACTCCTATTGATTCCTCCTAAATCTCTCTCCTCCTTCTCTCTTTAGAATCCGAAAGGTACTAGCACAACATAGTTTTAAAGTGGGTCTTTCCCAATTATTGGGAAATTTTTGTTAACCCATATATACACCCCATAGGAAAGAGTAATTTGGATACTTATCAAGGAAATTTATAAATCATGTAATAGAATTTAAGAGTTGTGGCCATCTCTGCTATAAGGTACACATTAATTTTTATTTTGGTTTAAAAATTGTTGTAGTATCATAGAATTAAAATATTGGTTTATGGTTTCTTGATGATTTTTGTTTCTTGAATAATTTTTATTGAATCCTTAGAAGCTCAACAATGGTATCAAAAATTTACATTCTTCAAATGATTCACCAAATCATGATGAAAATGAAAAAAATTATTATTGTTTTGAGGCTGTATTGGATATCATTAAAAAAAATATAATTTAATCTTCTTCTAAAATTGTGATATATAGTATTATAAGTCATGATATTATCATAACATATGATATAGGATACAATAATCAATTATGTGGTATAAATATACCGATTTCAATATATTATAACATATGATATATAGTACCCATAAAGTACAATGTAATTTTTTCAAAGTATATAATAGAGAAAAAATTACCCATATAAAAAAGGTAAAAAAATAAATTACTGGAATATGTATATTGGGAAACTATTTCCTAATTTACAGATGAAGGTTGGTGTGGCTTTGATGATAAGGTGGGAATTTTCTCAGAAAATTCATTCTTTAAAAGTTTTTTAAATATGAGGTCTTCTTAGATTGAAATCTCTTAGATATAATTTTGAAGAATATTATGTTTCAGACAACGAATTATTTGAAAAATTCTCAAAGAAGGCACTCTAGGAAGGTGATCGTGCAAGGTGCCTTGCAAGAATTTCCTGGAAGACATCACAAAAGAGAGAAGGGTGTACTAACACCTATCACCTGAAAATCTTCCTACATGTATCTCTGATGTGGTATAGAGGGGTTCCCTTCTATAGTGCACAAGAGGCAAACACAATGAAATGATTCTTAGTGGATGGGGGAAAACATTAATACTGGTAACACGATGTGATAATTATTGACCGGTGGGTAAGATTGGTGAAACAACATGATCCATGATTCTCATTTAGTAGGAAAATGTGTATTTGGACTTTAGGCCAATGGGCCTTCGAGGAAACCTATTTTCTAAGGTGTCTGGCCCTTCAGGCCATACATCATAATAAAATAAGGCCAATATGTGCTTTCATTACTTTTGGGGAGGGATAAGGCTTGACCCAATAGGATGTATAGGTGTGTTTTTGTTTGGTTTATTATAATCCTTTCTATCTTAAATAATCATAAAAATAAAGTATTTTAAAAATATAATATAAAATCTCACGCAAGCTCCCCTCTTATAAGGGTGCGGTCTTTGACATCTTTTCTAGATTATCGATGTTTGATTCAGACTCCACTTTTCTAACATTAAATGAAAAATATATTATTTATAATAACATAATAGTGATAGTAAAAGATTAATCATAGCACATTATTTAAAATTAATTATTATTTAATAATTTAATAAATAATAGTTAATAAAGTCATCATAATAATTAATAAAAATGTCATCAATGCTTTTAAAACTACAATTAATAATAATAATTTTTTTTAAATGATGTAATTAAAAATATAACTAATAATAAAAAAATTATTAATAATTATTAATAATGGATACTAATAAAGTAATTAATAATATAATTAGTTTTATATTTAAAAATAATTAAAAATAATTTGTAAAATAATTAATAATAATAATAATTTATAAATTAATTCAAAATTTTAAAAATTATAATGTAACTAATAATAAATAATAATATAATTATTATAATATACTAATAATGATGATGATAATAATAATAATAATAATTAAATAATAATGTTTTATGCCATGAAAGTTATTTTTTTATTATATTTTTGAATAATAATAATAATATTATTAATAATTAAAGACAGTTATAGACGCATGATAATATAGAGAAAATCCATGTATATGGGGACTTAACTACTGATAATAAAGTTATGATAATAAAGCCATGATAATACTATAATGTTTTATGTCATGTAAATTATTTCTTGATTTATTATATTTATGAATAATAATAACATTATGGTATTAAAGAAGATTACATATGAATATAAATACAAAAAAATACATGTATTTAGGGACTTAACCATTTAGAAAAAGTTTTGATAATACAATAATGATAATAAGAATGTCATGATAATAATGTCATGATAAAAACGTCATGATAATAACATTTTTATTAAAAAATTCATGATAAATATATAAATACATAATATATATTAGATAGAGGGGATTAAAAACCACAAAACACACACACATCAAGGCACCCTAGTGGGTCAAGCCTCATCCCTCCCCATAATGAATGATAAGCACCCACTGAACCTTTTTTATTATATTGAGTGGATCGAAGGCCCAATTGAGAGTGGCCTAAAGAAATGTGGGAGATGGCATAAATTCCCAAATTATAAAACCACTATATACTATGCCACTAGTCTTTCGCTGTGCTTCCCCACCTATCAGTAATAAAACATGATAATGAAGTCACAACCCTGTGGTCCCAATATCAAAAAATGAAAGAAAATAAAGTCATGATAATTAATAAAAGATAATAAATTCCTGATATTATTTTTAATTAAGTCATGATAATTATTAAAAGATAATAAATTTATGATAATTATTAAAAAAGTCATGATAATAAGGTTCTAATAATAAAATTATGTTATTATTAATAAAGCCATGATAATTTTCTTTTAATTTAGTTAGGAAAATAATAATAATACTATTATTTATGGATAATAATGATGCTGTAAATACTAAGATTATTATTAAATATTTTTAATGATTAATATAATATTATTAATTTTGAATATAAAAATAATAATATAATTTCAATTGGGGTCACAAAGTAGTGTAAAGTTGTCCCATAATCCAACACCACTATCGGGGTACGATTCCTCCAAAATTGTGAAGGCCTTATATTTTTATTGATTTTTGGATAATACCTATTTTAAGAGTTGAGGGGGAATGATTTACCTGATCGGTAGGCCTAGAGTCACAAAACCCATACATGAACCAAAGTCTTAGAGTCACAAGGCCCAGTACATGACATTTGAAGGCCCAGGACCTGACTAAACTTTTGAACTACCCCTCCCCAACATCTTGCACCTTTGAATGCACCTAACTCCCTACGTTTCATGGTTGATCAGCTAGAATTTCCCCATGTAGATCTACAGAGTGATGGAGGGTGAGGGAATGATAATGATAGCATGGGGATCACAATGGTTGTCCATGATGACGGGTGATGGTGGGAAAATCTGGAGAGGTCCTATCGATCGATGCGAGAGGGAATTAATACAACGATGGAGAGCCCTGATGGTGAGATAGGTGTCATCCTATAACATGAGACAGTAGGGTGTGTTGATGATAATGAAAATGGTGAGGGTGGCATCATTTCTAGGGTGTGGGTGGCCTTTGGCTAGTAGCGAAGACATCCAGGATGGGGAGGATTCTAGTGGAGTTGTGCATGTGGGCTGGTTATTGGGCCTATGGGGCCATGGGTCTTTGGATCATGTTTGACATACGGGACTGGGTCATTACTAGAATGTTTCTCAGAGTGTAAGGCCTACTATGCCTAGAAATGGCCATATAATGACACCCCTCTTCCCCGAATAATAAAAGGGATGTCATTGTTTCAATAGGGGCAAGGCTCCCCCCTTACTATTTAAATAATAATATTATAATTATTAATAATAATAATTATTATTATTAATAAATAGAAAATATTAGTTATTTTTAATTATCTAATTAATTATATTATTATTCTTAAGTAATATATTATTATTTATACATAATATTATAAATATATAATTTATATAAAATTATTATTATTTTAGTTATTTTTTATATCTTATGTGTATATCTTAAATTTCATTCAAAATTTATTTATAATTTATTTTTTACAAGATTTTAAATCCACCAACTTCTTTTAAAATCTAATTGTTTTGTTTTAAAACAATAATGTTTTATGTCATCAATATTATCTTAGTGAAAATATTTTATTAATTAATTTTTATTTTTTTAGTACGTTTTCAATTATATTTAGATTTTATTTATAGTTTATAAATATAAGAATTCAATGTCACCTACATAAAACATAAAAAAACAGATTAAGTTTTAAGAAGCTAAATTTAAAAGCCTATAAAATATAAACTATAAGTACAATCTAAATGAAATTTAAAACATAGAATAAACATATAAAAATTGTTGAAAATAAAAATAATTCCATAAATATAATAAACAATAATTAATTTAATAAAAGGAATATTATTTATAAAAAACATATCATTTAAATTTTAAAAACATTATGTGCATAATTATTATTAAATACAACATTACTAATTATATGATTAATAATAATAATTATTAATAAATTAATAATTTGAGTGTTAATTTTATTTTCAAAATTTTTAATTAGTTATTACTAAACTATTATTCACATCACCATTAAAGATGATCTAGGATGAGAGAATTACAAATCTATAAACAAAATACACCACACACACATGGAGGAAGTTATAGAGACTTGGACTCGAGAAATTCTGAACAACCCTTAGGGCCACGACCACCGAGTCATGCCCTACATGCACTTATTTACATCATTATTTTTAGTTATTATTTTAATTATTAAAATGTTTTTAACAATATAAATAATATTTATTAATAATGTAATTAATAATATTTATTAATAATAACATAATTTAAGAATATTAATAACATAATTAATTATCAATTTTTAATATAATTGATAATAATTAATAATGCAATGAATAGTATTAATAACTAATATAAATAATAAATTTTAACATCCTTATTAATTATTAATAAATAATATAAATAATAATAATGTAATCAATAATTATATTTTACATAGATTGGATTTATAGTTTTTTTATTAACCTTCAAATTGGCTACATGAATTTTTTTAGAGTAATTTTTTTTGTTTTGAGACAACATATTTTTTTTCCAATTTAATTTTATTTGTTAATTATTTTTAAAATATTAATTTTATTTTCTATTCTATTTTATATATTTATCTAGTGTTTCAAATTTCATTTATAATTCATTTATACAATATAATTTATAATATTTTGATTTCACATATTTGAAACATAATAACATTTCAAGTGGGTGACTTTGAAATATTATAAAATATAAACTATAAATCAAATATATATAAATATTCAAAAAATGATCGTTCATATAAGAAATAATTTTTAAAAAATAATATTTTTTTTAAATAACATAAAAATATTGTTTCAAAAGATAACATTTGTAATTTATAATTTTATCAAATGGGAGACTTCAAAATATTATAAAATATAAAGTATAGATAAAATATAAATGAAATTTATGAAATTGACCATACACATAAAAAATAATTGATAATAAAAATAATTTTTGAAAAATAATAAAAAATAAATAATTTAAATCATAAAAAACAATGTAATATAATTAATAATTATTAATAATATAAAAAAATAATTATATTATTAAATATTAATAATAATTATAATGATAACATGATTTTGGTTAATTGTGTCCTTATTTTTTCATTCTTTTAGATGGATGGAATGAACTTTATATCTGACCCTAACGTCTCCCATGGTCATATTTTTTTATTATAAATGGGCTTTGACCCAAGCCAGTTTCCTTTGTAACATCTTGCCTCTGATCCATAGCAACTGAGCGATTCTAGAATTGGGGGATTCACCAGTATACCTTAGACTCACCTCCCCTTACGCTAAAGGCTATCGACTAGAGTTGAAGGTCAATTTGTTTATCATGGGTGACTATACCCCTAAACCAGAGTGAAAAATAACATGTAAAAATAATCAATAATAATCCATAATAATCATTAGAGTGAACAAAGAAAAATAAACATATAATCAGTAAATAAATAATGATATAGAAGCATGAAATCATACAAACTGAAAATCTCCCATTGGGCTAAAAACATATACGAAAAAAATATAAGAATAAAATAAATGTACATGAGGCTCTACTATATTTTTGATACTTACCTGATATCAATCTATAGTTAATCTGAGCTATCCTACTCGATCATGAAACCCCGATACCCTACCCAACCCAAAGCTACAACTAGTGAGGTTTTATCTGGTATAAAAGTTTCAAGGCCACCCATGTAATGTCTCTATTTTTTCTATGTAAAGTATTTCAATATATCTTGCAATATTTTCAAGACTAGGCTTTGAGTCGACACTTGATTATGAGGCTCGGTGAGCCTGAAATTAATGTTTGAAATATATTAAATATATTCACTTTAGGTTTAAAAAGTTTTCTTGAAAACGTGGAATAAATATTAAAATAGTACTTGAATTAGAAATCCAAGGCCTTGTTTGAGTTTATATCATGATTTTTACCCTAGGAATGACATAACCTTGGAGCACATCAACCTTTCGGGTTGGGAAAAATAATGGGAAAATGTTTAAATAAATTTATTAATTAATTAATTTTATTTAATTAAAATTCCATGAAATTATTTTTCATACAAGTATATTGTTGTTATGGAATCTTAGGGTTAGACACATAACCCTGGATCCGTTATAGAGATCATTGGAGGAGATTCAGTGGGATAACGACAACCGAATCATGGATCGTCGATCAGTGCTCGAAAAAACTCAAGGCTCTCACCAATGAAAATGACACAGATTAATTAATCATTAGTGATCAATCCAAATTTATGTTGGACATTTGTGTTTTATGGATTTATCCATGTTTTCTTATCCTATGAAGAACTCAGATCAATTGACCAAAAAATTGATTCACGGTATGATTGTATCGTGGGTGCATGATTATTTTGCGAGGGTTATTCGGTGAAATTTTTTATTTAATTTGGACATTTGTTCAACGTTCTAATGGAAATAAATCGATATAAATCGATAATGGTTGAGGTTCGTTAATATTTTGATTTTTTCTTGGATTTCTCCCACTATTCTTCACGTGATCATCACCGACATTTATTTTGGATGGTGGCTCAAAAATTTCTGAATAAAAAATTATTGCACACCCATTTTTTAGTACAACAGATTGTTATTGTAGATCCTAGTTTGAATTGATGATGGGACTGAGATGTGACGATGATGAAAAAATATTCGTATTGGTTCGATTATTTCCATTCATTCTGGTTCTATGGAATGGCTATGGATGACACATTTTAGTGTTTCTTGAGTTGTTTCGAAGGCTGAATTCTGGAGAACAATGATGATGAGGCTCTGCCAAACCATATAAATACTATCCATTATGATTTTAGGATATATTAGAGGTCATAGTAGTTGATGATGATGCATGAGGATGATTTGCGGGTTTGTATAAATTCTGAACTACACAACATGTAACTCTTGAACTCACATCATATGTGGGGCCCTAGCTGCAACACTAGGGTTCTGTATGGAGTTAAGTATCACACTATGTGTAAAACATATCCAAGAGTGTGGGTCTCGACTTGGTGACTTGGTGTATACTCAGGTAGATACATGAACAAGGGCATGGCTCGCTGGACACAAAAACAACCAGCCGTACATGGACACGGTCAAAAGTACATGGGCTTGAATAATCTATATACTCATGCATAAACACAAACATAGGCCATTATACCTGGTTAGGACCCAGTGTTGAAGGGACATTTCATGTACTACTAGTACACGCCATTTACTCCTTCAAAAATGGCATGGATCCCTTTTCCACTTCATATTTTCAAGTTTCACAAGGGTTCATTCCTATGATCCTTTCCATGAGGGTTGTTATGGAATCACATCTAGTTCATATGATGGTGATTCCCTTTGAGGGACTTTAGTATTGGGTAGAGTAGTGGGAATCTCACCACGAGGCTCAAACTGAGATCCTCTATCATCATATTTTCCATAAGAGGGGTCATTGGTATCATTGTGACCAACACTACGTAGGTGTCGATCCCCTACTAAGCGGGTTAATCCAGATTGGGTTATTGGAATAACCCATGGCCTTTTGTGTGATCACCATCTATGTATCATTCTCTTTAGACTTTTGGATTGTACTTATTATGGCGAGTACCAATGAGAATGAAATATTGGATGAACACCATCATTACTTTTGGACTCATAGAGTGTGTTTTCCTAGAAGAGTGCTATGTGGAACCATCAAGCAGGAATCCTAGGCTAGCGTTACGGTTTTGACTTTATATTGAGACTATGTGTCTATGTTGATTATATATGGATATTCTTATTGTATGTTCTGTTGAAATATACCTGTGATGAGTTGACTATGATCATTGATGCTATATTCTTAGTTATTTAAGTGTGTCTTATTTGGTATTGTTATACTCATCCCTGGATGATATTTTCCCACACATGTTGGGTCTTTTGTAGATGATATCCCATTTTACGGAGTTGTAGCGGGACCAGGACCAAGTATAACTTAGTGATATGGAAAGAATTTGGTGTATTCTTGCAGTTACCTAGACAACAGTCCCCTCATATACATTCAAGTTGGACTTGTTTTTAGTTTCTTTGTGGGGGGATTTTATTTAGACCTTTTTATTTATAGTACTTGTTTTCTGACTTTACTGATGGGATTTTAGATGTTTACATTCATGGTTAGAAGTTTTTTAACATTTCAGTAATATATGATATTAGAGATGTGTGCTTTTATACAGGTACATTAGAATAAGGCCTCCCATGTGCATGATATACCTACTCGACACTGGTTTCCAACCCCTAGCCTGTTGGAGGTAGGCTTGTGGTAGTCAGGGAAAATACCCATTGGGATAGGTCATGAAAGAGTGCTATTAGAGGAAGCAGTTCTGCCTTTGGATTGGATTCTATGAGATTGTTTTGGGGAAATAGTGTTAAGTGTTTCAAGTTTGACTTTCAGTCCAGGGACTCTAGTATTGGTGTGGCCACTGAAGAATACATATAATAAGACTCACTAATACAAAACATGACATATACAGTTCTGGAATTTTGTAGAGTTAACAGAAATTTCTGATAAAGGCATCCTTTATCAGTTCATTTTTTCATGATGATAAAAGATTAGCATTTTAATCACTTTTTTAGCATTGTTAAAAGGAAACCTTTATCAACAATTTATTTTTATCAATGATAAATAGTGCCCTTTATTAGTGTTTTATTTTTATCTCTGATAAATGGTATTATTTAATAGCAATTTTTTAGAGATGATAAGTTCACGATTGTTGGGTGAGTCCCACATCAAAAGAGTGCATAAGAGGGTGATTATTTATATATCATTCCACCGCATCCATGGATTAGAATACTACAACAAGGATGGGATCCCACTATACTACACACACTTATACGGGCCTGCTATGGACCCATGTGGTCCTTAGACCACCCTATACATGGCTTGACCCTTCCCCCACCTTCATATTCAGAACCTACAGGACCAAACCTACTCCATTGATACTCAGTTTTTCTTTTCATCATCATTAGGTTCCTACAATTGCAAATTGACCTCCCTAGATACTATTATCCCTGAATCTGACTTCAAAACCGGGATCCCTTGGCCCAAGTCGATGATCGTTCAAGCAAAAGTGTTAATTTGATGCCTGTGTGGTGGTTGTTCAAGGAACAATGTCTCTTTGGTGCCTCTCTTGGATGGTGGTTCATGAAGTTCATGCTATATCTTGGCTCTCTCGGTGGTGTTCAGGAGGTGGCATTAATTTTTGGGGTTGACCAGGGGTTGGGTGAAGCAAGATATTAGAAGATAAATTTAAATGACAAGAGGATTGATGATTGATGGTGTGCGGGACATGAATGTAGATGGTCTCTTAGTTAATTGATGGGATGTTCCAGTGGTTTTTTTGGCTTCTTTTTTTTTGGTATGATTTGGTTGGATTGCATTCAGTTTTTTGGGACTGGGTTTTGATTGGCTTTCAGATATCTCAGTGAGCATCGAAGATGGTCTCGTTGCATTTGGATAACACTTTTACCTCTTATAAGTATGACTAGGTGGGAGACTTCGAAAGAGGGATTGGTGTGTTAAAAGCCATCATTCATCCATATATCCTCTTTTCTTGTATGATAGATGGGCACCATGATATTTATACAGGGTGTTTTTGGTCTTGAAATGAGTTTCATTAGGTTGGTAGTGCAGTGATTTCCCCACATGCATTGTGAGGTGGGCAGTTCGAAAGTAAGATATGCATTCTGTAACCTATCAGATGACCCTCCCTTCACATTAATGTGATTGGTAGGGGTGCTATACCATGTTGTGTTGTCCTAGTATAATGTAACTTCATGGTGGGGGGGGGGGATAATCATTGAAAGATTTCATAGTTGCATTCTCTGGAAGTGGGTGATGAGTCTTTTTTCTACTTATTTTCTTGATGTATTCTTCCTAGTTGACATTCATGACCATTTACGACCTTTGGGTATTGTTTCTTTTGTCCTTCGTGCCTTTTCCATGTAATGGGTTTCCTCTTTTCTGAGTTTTAAAAAGGTACTTTTCATTTTTGTTTAAATAAAAGGGCTTGACCCTTGAGCTTTAAAAAAAATTATATATAAATTATAAATATTAATAAATAGTATATATTTAATATAGATATATAAAATGAATAAAATTAAATAATTAAACAAATAAAAATTATAAACGGGTAAATTAAGAAAAATATTAATCATTTTATTAATTAAAAATGAATAAATTTAATATACATATATATATTATAAATATTTATAAATATAATATATTATATATATATATATAAAATGAATAAATTATAATAATTAAACAAAGAAATTAAAAATGAATAAATTGTAATAGTTTAAAAAATTTATTAATGAAAAAATTATTAATAAAATAGAATAAGCTTAATATATATATATATATATAAATTATAAATAGTAATAAATAATATATATTAAATATGATTAAATAATATGAATAAAATGTAATAATTAAAAACATATTAATGTCATATTCATTTTTAATGATTTTTATACATAATTATTCGCTAAAAAATTTAATATAGAAATATATTCATATATATTTCTATAAATATATATAACAATATATATAATATTTCATAAAATATGGTTTTTATAATACAAAATACTTCAACTTACATTAAATAAGTCATATATTTAGTGAAGAATGGTTTATAATTAAAAATTAATTAAAAATACTTACTAATTGTATCGAGTAATGAACATTAATTGAATGTTGTTTGATTTTTCAATTTAACATTTATCAAACACATGTTAAATTGATTTCACACATACATATATGTCATTAATTCTTTTTCATACACAATGCACACACACAAATATCTATGCAATTAATGATATATTATAAAGATTCATATACCCCTAATATTCATGTAATTTATTCATATTTTATTATTCATTTTAGAATTTCAATTAGTAACATGATATAATTAATATATTATGTTTTTAATTATAAAAAATTATTTATTTACTTTTAATATTATTACAGTTAGGTATTCTTTATTTATTTTTTATTTTTATAAATTTTAATTTTTTTGGGAATTTAATCATTTTCTAATATTTATTTATATATATTTATTCACTATGTTTTAATATTTTCAATATGGATTCATATTTATTTTAATATATATCTATATTTTTGTAATAATTAATATTAAATTAATAAAATTTATCTATTTTTTCAATATTTTTAATGTCAACTCATTTTTAATAATCCAATTTCACTCATTTTTAACATGCACACATTCAAGATTATATATTTATTAATAATTATAAAAGATATTTATAAATAAAGATTTATAAATAAATATATTTATAAATTTATAAATTTATAATTATAAATAATTAAATAATATTTTTTGAAATTATATATATATATATAATTATTAAAAACTAATAATTGTTTTAATAGTTAATATATTTACTATATTTATATTTATATTTATATTTATATTTTTTGTTAAATATATATTTATTAAATATATATATAATTATATAAATATATATATTGATATAAATATATAAATGGTATTTTTTTTAAATTTTTTTTATATAAATATTAATAAATAATTATATATGAAAATAATTATAAAATTATATAAAATATATTTAAATAATGAATATATTTACTAAATTTATATTTATATTTATATTTACATATATTTATTAAATATATATAATTATATAAATATATATAATGATATTAATATAATTATAAATATAAATAAATAATTATATATATATTTAAAAATATATATATCTGTAAATATATTTTCAATTATAAACTAATAAAAATAATTTTTTTTAAAAAAATATTTATATAATTATAATAAAAAAAATATTCAAATAGTTATAAAATTATAATAAATATATTATATATATATATATATGTAATTTTATAAATATTTATAATGATATAAATAAATTTATAATCATATAAAAATATTTATAAAAATATTTATAAATATTTATATTTATAATTATTATTATAAATCCTTTGTGAGGGCTAAAATTTTAGCACAGATAAAGATTTGTTTTATAAGTGCTTCTTTAGTACTGGTAAAGATATACCCTTTATCAACACGAAAAAAAACCAATAAGATCCATCTTTATCAATGCTTTTTAATTTAACACTAATAAAGGGTATTTTATCATCGTTTTTTTGGAAGCACTAATAAAACCTTCCCTCATCCATTTAAAAGAACTCTAGTTGTTCTGATTTCAATCATAATTCTCAAGCTTTCATGGAAGTCCACTATTGTCAATACTCCCCATTGGATTTCTCTTGAAAAATCAAGCCTCAAATCCAAGGTATGTTTGTTTTTTCTCCTCCTCTCTCATTGCTTGCTTGTTCGGCTTCCACAATTTGCATTATTATGGTGTTTTCTTTACTCAATACTATCGCGGGTTCTATGTTTAGGGTATCTACTCCATCTCATTAGACTCTTATGGATTTCAAAAGTTTTGATAATCAAAATTCCCCCCTTCGAGTTTAATATGCCCATTGTAATTGGTTTGAGTTCCTTCCTTAGGCCATCTCTAACCTATAGTATTTTAGCATGAAAATGCTAAAATGGTGAAGGAATTTTTCTCCAACTAGGATCTATTCATTGTGTTATTTCTATTTAGAGGCACAGTGAAATACCTATAGCAATGCTATCTATTTTTTTTGATTTTTTACTTTTCCCAATTTATTTTGGTTCAAATTTTTATTTATTTTTGTAATATAAAAATTATAGTATAAAAATAATGCACTGATTGGAGATAATTTCACTATATCTATGCTATTTTGGATAAAATATTTCTTCATTTTAGTACTGTGGGTTGAAAATGGTCTTAGGAATTTTATCCCTACAATTGGTTTCTTTTTTTTCAATCCATGTGCAGTGGGTTGTGAAATATATACATTACTAATGACCAAAATATTAAGAATGTTTATGGGTGGTCTCTGGTTAGACCTACATGGTCATTCACTGTACATTTTCTTTTTTTTCATTTCAAAACTCTTCATGTATGTTCTTGAATCTTATAGGTTTTATATCTTTTGGTTGATCTGGTTTTTTGGTTGTTCACTTGAGAATATGCTTTGTTTATCTTGGTGATTTTGTGTTTGGTGATTTCTATAAAGGTTCCCACTATACCTTTAAAGTGGTTTTCCTAATTATAAAAATATTAAATTTTGATTGAATGAGTAGGTTACAATATATAATATAATTGAGAATATAAATATCCATCCAAATGAGGTATAATTGTTACTTTTCAAATACCCTTATGTAAATCCATAAAAGGCATAAATTGTGGTGTATGTTTAGTTTAAATCTCACTAATCTAAATTCGAATAAGGTAATAAATGTAGAGTAGGAAATAACTAATGCATCTTAGTATTAAACTAAGTGAAGTATTAAACATAGCATTAACTATAACCACTGCTTATTCAGAATAACCTATGGAATCCATAAGGTGTGACTCAACCACAAATGAATATGTTCTAATGTAAAAAAATTAAATATTCTCATTTAAATAAATTTTCTATATTTAAAACCCAATTTATTATCAACATTTTTTAAGAAAAAAGAGTTCATTTAATGTTAATATACACTTTTATTACTCATATTTTATGAAAATGAAGGTTTTCACTTTTGATATTTAAAATATACATTGAAAATGTCCTGTTAGTGTTGTGAAATTATGAATTAGTAAAACTTTTTATGGAATTAGAATAATTAAGGATGAAGTTTCATAAAAAAAATATTTATTTAAGTTATTTTTATAAATCCAAATCCATACACAATTATTTAAGAAAAAGATACATTTTGTACTTAAATAGTTTTTAGTTTTGTTTCAAAAATAAAACAAGTTAATTATACTTAATAATTTATCACAAAAAATCATTCCTTCCCACTTAATAAACCTAGACATTATCTCATCACTGATAAAATCACTAAATCATTTTTATGTATTTTTCATTAACTTATAATTCATTTAGATTATAGTGAAATGAAATGAATTTCTTTGTAATATAAGACAATGTATAAAAAAGAATACTTAAATAAGTATATTCATAATATTTAAACTCATGATTTAAAACTAAATTCAGGTTTACCAAAATTAATCAAGATATAAAAACATAAATATGTATCAAATTTTAATTTTCTTTCTTGAAAAAAGGTCTAAAACATGTGAATATTTAGTCTACTTCATCAAAATAAAGTGAATTAACATGACCTAAACATGTGATAACTACATTCATTTATGAATATTAAAATGATTTGGATCTTATAGAGTTTATAAGAACTAACTTTTATAAATTAATGAATGGAAATAATTTAAGAACACAAGTAAAAACTTTAATTTCATAGAATAAATAATTTTAAAATAAGTAAACATGTTTAATAGACTTTATACAATAAAACAAGCATAAATATACAATGTGAACAACACACATGATGTGGACTCCATCTCACCACACCCAATCTCACATAAAAACATTATTCAGTCCTCTTATGGCTAAATTTAATTTAAAATTATCAGTTTCACCCATCAATGTGATGTCTCATCCCTCGATCACAATTTCTAAACAACCAAAATCATCCCATGATCTTCTAAACACACACAACAATGTACAAAATTGAAACACGGTGTAACTTCATGGTTGGTTACATTACAAACAGAAACCAAATCCTCTATAATTATCTCACCCTAGGTACTAGTGAACCACTGATTCAACTCACACTCATATAAATTAAAATCAAACCTAAGACTCATATCATGAACAAAACCATTTAACAACTCATTATATTTTGGAAAATAGTTTTCATTACCATGAATATTGGTAAACACTTCTTGATGTTGTTTCTTGAATAAATTGTATCACATGTGAAAGCTTGGATTTTTATATTCTTCTGAGATATTTGATTAAAATAGTGTTTGGTAAATAAATAGTCCCTTGATTTAATTTTGAAATAATCCCATGGGAATATTGGTATTTTGGAAGGTAGTCCAGGATAATCAAGTACTGCACCATATATAGATATAAATAATCCATCACCCCCAATAACATAATGTTTTATTCCCTTTATACCAACTAGAAGCCTCTCCATAGGATCTAAAATAATAAGGACAAAGAAATCATGCATCTGTTCCCACTTATATAACATGCTGTAGTATTGGATAAATAATTTCTATATTCAAGTTATAGTGGTTCTAGTATAATTGAGACAAGGTGATCATGTATCTCAACCCATTAGGAATGGGGAAAGAGGTATAAAAGAGTAAGGCCAATATGAACATGTATTTTATTATCTACTCTTCAATCAAACCATTATTTTCCTGAGAAACATGTCATCTTTTGGCAACAAACTAAGAAATGTTGTCTAGTGCTTCACTAAATCCCATCCCAGGAACAACTAGATTTAAGGATACAGCTGCAATCCTCATGAGCTTCATCTTCTGAATATTTATTATTGCATTTTGTTTCTTAAGATTCGCCACCCATATCTTTTATACATTCACATATGTTTCTTGAACTACTCTAAGAAGTATTAACCCAATACCAGGTATGGGTGATCATTTTGGATGAATTCAAAGGATAACACCTACCATAGTGGAGTAATAATTTTCTTAAATTCAATTACCCATTTCATTCAAAGAATATGTAAATTGTTTGAAACAATCAAATGTTGGGTTACCATTATTAGAATTATCTATAACTTTCACCTTTGATAATGAATATATTTTGTGTTTTTATTTATTTATTTTTTGTAAAAAATGAATATTTTTTGAACTTAATAGGATGGATATGAATAGAAAATGGATGCATGATAATCATATGAAAAAAATATTATGATGATAGAGTTAAAGAGTTCATCAAGTTTGAAGTAGAGCATGAACACGACCCTTATCAAATCCTTTGTGCGTGTTTATGTTGTTGTTATTCAAGAAAAATTAATATAGAAGAGTTGGAAGAATATTTCATTTATCAAAAAATATATCAAATCTATAAATGTTGTATTAAACATGGGTTAAAAAAATATACACACCAATTAGGATGGTTCTATGTTTTATGGGATCATTTGATATGAATACCAGTGTAAATGATGATAGAGATCGCATGGAAGAAATGAAAATTGAAATTCAAGATGATCTTCATGATTTTACAAAGTTGTTTGAGATGTTAAATAAATGTGTTAAGAGACCATTGTATACTAGTTGTACTAAATATAAATCATTTTCTACCATATTGAATTTATATAATTTGAAAGCAGGAAGTGGATGGAGTGAAACCAGATTTACAGAACCACTTAGTCTTTTTAATGATATGTTATTAGAAGAAAATAAACTTCCTTGTTGAAAATATGACGCTAATAAATGATATGTTCAATGGGAATGATATCTAAAAATTATATTCTTGTCTAAATGATGTCATATTGTTTTCAAAGGACCATGAATCACTCATAAAATCACCTAACCGTGTTATATATCAATACAAGAAAAATGGATCAAGTCCTTTGAGATATGTATGGTACTTTCCTATCATTTCATAGTTTAGAAGGCTGCATGGATATTAGGAAACAAAGAGACAATTGACATAGAATGCAGATAAATGAATTAAATATTGGAACTTATTTTATCCAATATAATTTTCTTATCAGAATAAAATTGATGACACATATCCTAAATTTGGAAATGAGTCAATAAATGTTTATCTTGAGTTATCTAGTGATATAATACATACTTTTGTTGTATAGAGTATTACTCATAGAACCTAACCATCATGTTGGTAAATTATAACTTTCTACCTTGGTTATGCATGAAGAACATATACATTATGTTGTATCTGCTTATATCTATACCAAATCAACCTAGTAATGATATTGATTTCTATTTGGATATATTGATCAAATATCTTCAATTGATTTAGAATACAAGCATTATAATGTATGTTTCTCATTGACATGAATAATTCACATTGAGTACTATGTAGTATGGGATGATAAATGAATTTCTTTATTATGAGTTTTTTTGGATATAGAATTAAAGGAATGTTGGGGTGTTCCATTTGTGTAGAATTCACACACTCAGTTGAGTTAAAACATTCCTCAAAGACTGTGGTTTTAATACATAATTTTTTTTACATCAATGACATAAATACTGATCCCAGATGAAAAAAGTTGATGTGAATAGTGAACAAGGTACAACACCATCTCCACTAACGGGTAATCAAATTGTCTATAAAGTAAAAGATATTGAAACTATTTTAGGTAAACCATTTTTGAAATACCTTATGAAATTAGGTTGAAAAAGTGATCAATTTTCTTTGAATTTCCATATTGGGATTATTTATATGAAAAATGTTTTCTTGATGTCATGCATGTAGAAAAAAATGTATTTGATAGTGTTATTGGTACATTAATAAATGTTCCTAGAAAAAAATATAGAATCAAGGCTAGGATAAACATGATTGAAAAGGGGATAAGGGAAGAGTTGGTATCAGTGAAGGGTAAAGGGCATTCTTTTCTTCCTCCAGTAGCTTACACTACATATAAAAAAAATATCAATTTTTCATTTTCCTTAATGGTGTAAAAGTTCCATAGGGGTCTTCATAAAATATTAATAAAGTTGTGTTAATTACTAATTTTAAGTTATATGGACTAAAATTAAACAAATTTAATTCTTTGATGAAATGTTTGATGCCTATTGATTTATAAAAAACAAAATAAGTATGAAAAACATGTGTAAGTGTAAAATAATAGTAATTATTTATGATTTATAAAAATATTACATAAAATATATATTTATTTTCATATGTTTTTTATATAGTTTAGAAACAATAATCTTAAGAGACCATACTAGAAGAAAAAATAATTTTAATATCTTTGAAGTGGATGGAAAAATATGGTTGCGTTAGAGGTGTATGATTTAGAGTGTCTCCTCAAACATATTTTGAGATGATAAAACCATAAGAAGTTACATATAAGATGATAAAAGGATTGTACCAAAAAATAAATGATTTTCAATACATTATTATCTTGTCTAGTTTGGAAGACCAATATATGAGAAAGGATCAAAGTAAACTAAAGGAGGCAGAAATATCTATACATGAAAAACCAAATGGCCCTACTAGCTTTGACGCCAGTCTTTCCCCTCAATGTCATACCTTACCTGAGGTAGTTAATTTTCTCATTACTCTTTCTCTTAAATGTGATTCAAACAACTTTTGTTAACATTATATTTCTAAAATTATATAGGGTAAAGTTGTATGTGATTTCTATCAGTCAATACCCACACACTGTCTTATTGTGAGAGGTATGATGTATAATATCCTAGGAGACAAGATACACAATAAAAAACTCCCAAAATATCATAAGAGAGTGGGGATTGAGGTAGATTAGGAGATGACCATTGATTTTCTTGTTCCACTTGATGATCTAGATATTACAACAGTCAATGATTCTATTAGAAATTACATAGCATGGCCATATAATCTTGTAAAGATACATGAGGTATGTATTTAAAAAAAATTCATATTAAAATCTATACTAGTTAAGGAAAAAAACTGAAGTAAGGTATGGTATTATATATGGGTAAAGATATTTAGAAACCGAAGGTTGAATCAATATAATCTACTGAATTGACCAAGAAATCAAAAGGAACTTCCTGGAGTACCTTCTCTCAACCAGTTCCACTACAACATTTATTATCATTACAACTTCCTGAAAATACCACATTTAAAGATGTAAATATTTCTTACATTCCATATGAATAATAAATATTTGGAACTTTCATTACCGACGTAGTCATTATCGAGATTATAAATGAGATTCTCAGGTTTTAATTATTGGGAGTATTAGTTGTGAATACATACATAAGTTAAATTTTCATAATAAGTCTCTCAAAAAATGATATAATATGTTTATTAATGTTAATGAATATTCATATTTTCTATAAGAATTTATACTAATACATATAAATCAAAATCTGTGCAAAACATGATTTGGATTCATTAATCACTGTATAATTTCTATGCAAGAAACTTTTTTGGAGAGGGAATAAATTAATAAGAAAAACAAATGAGATAAATGAAGTGTTTGAGAAAAAAATAATAGATGAAAAAATATTTTTGATTCTTATAATGTAGAGGTAAAACTCTACAATCCAATCACCAAAAATATATTCTTATTTTTTTCATTACTTATTTTTTTAGGAAGCACTGGATGTTGATCACACTCAATATGGACACCTCAAATATCTATTTTTTTTGGATCCAATGCATGTATATCCAAAAAATGTGACCACACATGATGTGTAATTTGATGTTTTAATACACTAAAATAAACATTTTATAGATAAAATTTGAATTACATGATTTAGTCTTTATTTTAACAAGAATTTTTTTATGATAGGGAGGTCTCTAAATATTGGCTAAATCATGGAATGAAGTTAGTGACTAAACATAAAAACATGTGGATTAATTCAAATAGAAACAAATTAAGGTATATATAGAAATATTTAAATATAAAAAAATATTTCAAAATAATTTACTAATTTTGTTCAATGTTTTTATATTTTTAGAAGTAATATAATGGAAACAATTGTGGATATTATGTTTTCAAACTTACGAGATAGATAATAAACCATGAAAATACTACCATCATTGAATAGGTAATTTCAAAAGTTAATTAAAATTTCAATAAAAAATATTTATTAATGATTTATTTTTCTATATTTTCTCATAATTACCAATATTTATTACAACCTACATACTTAAAATAAGAATTAAATTTTGTTTAGAGATGAGTAGACAACATGCATGGTGTTAGTTTTTTAACCTCAAATTTAGGTGATTACCTACTATGTTTATGATATATTATAGTCTATAATATTAGAAATATATTTTTGGTGGGAATAATTATTATTAGAATGATTATATATTATTTTTGACATGTTTCTCAAGGATATGTATAATAGAGAAAATCAATTTGTTTAGAATCAAATTCGTAGAATACATGATGTTAGAATGTATATAGGAATAATGAAGAGGTGAATTCCTAATACTTATTTAGTTAATTTTATCATCATTTTATATAATTTTTTAGTTAATTTCTTTATTATTTTTATCTAATTCTTGTATTGTTAAATTTACAAATTATTTTAAAACACACATCACATACTCAAAATTGAAAAAACAAGATGATATTGGTTTAAAACATTAGGGAAATTATCCACAAGTCATTTGTGATGTGTAGGAATTGACCATACATCAATCCAACACACGATATGGAATGCATGACTTGAAGCATGTGTTTTTAATAAAAAGGGTCATTTTAATTTAAAACAAACATCTAATAGTCAAATCCATACAATTGAGCTCATATTGTTTTAAAAATTTAGTAAAACGGTTCATAATTTAATTTTCACATATAGGAATTAACCACACATCAATCCAAGACATGGTGTTGTCAATATCACCTAAAGTACATATTTTCAACAGAAATGAACCATTTTAGTTTAAAACACATTTCAAAATAGCCAAAACGGAGAAAACATGCTTATATTATTTTCAAGCATTAGGAAAATAATCCATAATTCATTTGTAACATGTGTAAATTAATATAACATTAATCCAACAAATGGTGTGACTTATATTACTCAAATTGTGTGGTCTCAATTTAAAATTGACTTTTTATTAATGTATTGTTTCATATTTATGTTTAATTTATTTATTTATATTATTTCTAACATAAGAATTATTTTCTTATATAGGTGGATTATTTTCCTCAAGTTGGGGTGGTTTGTTGGAATATTGTCATGATCACAAGATATTGGACTTCAAGGCTGTAATTTAGATAATGGAAATAAAGAAATGGGTCAAGAATGTGTACATACATCATGAAAAAATGGATTCCAACTACTTATATAGTTTATTTTGTTACCATTTATCTAGTATTTTTAAGTTAATTTCCTTATCATTTTTATCTATTAGTTATTTTTTCATAGATATTTTGGGAATTAATATTTTTCCTTAAAATGTTAATAGATATCCAGAAAATGGAGAACATGTTGATTTTGTATGAGGTGTTTCATGTAGAATGGGATTTCCTCTTCTATATAAATAAAACATATACTTCTTTTCTGTCTTAGGTAAAACAATTTAAATAAAAGTGTTCATCACCAAATCAATCAGCTACACCTCAATATAATACATAGTGTGCTTGGTATGACTATAATGGTATGTTTTTAGTTTATAATTTATATTTTAGTTCAAAACACTCATCACATACTCGTAACTAATAAATAAAATTCATATTTTTTTGTTACTTTATGAAAATAGTCCAAAATTTATTTTTTGTGTGTAGTAATTAACCACACCTCAGTTGGACACATGGTGTGATTGGTAAGACTCCAAGTGTGTATTTTTATTAAAAATTGACATTAATTTTAGTAAAAAACAAAAGTGAAATACTCAAAATAGTGAAAGTGAATATATATTTTTTTATACTTTAATAAATTGATCTATAATTCATTTTTGATGCGTAGGAATCTGTTGCACCTCAATCAGATGCATGATGTTCTCAACGTGACTCCAAGTGTGTATTTTTATTTAAAATTGAAATTAATTTCAGTAAAAAATACAAGTGCCATAATAAAAATTCAGAAAATTCATTTGGATTATTTTTATACTTCAGGAAAAACTATCCATATTTCATTTATGATGTGTAGGAATCATCCTCACCTAAATTTGATGCACGGTGTTCCCGGTATTACTCAAAGTATTCCTTATTAGTTTAAAATTGACATTTTAGTTCAAAAGTGTTTCACTCACTGAAAACTAATAAAATGAACTCATATTGTCTTGATAAATTATAAATATTATTCTTAAGTTATTTTTGATGTATATGAATCAATCTCACATCCAAGTGACTCACGATGTGACTAGTATGACTCAAAGTGTGTGACTCCAGTTTAAAATGAAATTTTAGTAAAAAAGACTAGTGAAATACTCAAAACCAATAAAAACATTAGGATTATTTTGATACTTTATGAAAATGATCAATAAGTTATTTTTTATGTGTAGGAATCAACCTCACCTGAATTTGATACACAATGTGACTAGTATGACTCTAGGTGTGACTTTTTATTTAAAATTGACATTAATTTTTGTAGAAAATACAAGTGGAATTCTCATAATCTAGATTTTTTTGGATCATTAATACAATATTAAAGTGATTCATAATTCATTTTTGATGTGTAGGAATCAGACACACCTCAATCTAATAAAAGGTGTGCTCGGTATGACTTAAAGTGTACGTTATCAGTTTAAAATTGACATTTTAATTCAAAAAGTGTGACACTCCCTAAAAACCAATAAAAGATGAACATATTTTCTTGATAATTTAGGAGAATGATTCATAAATAATTTTTAATGTGTATGAATTAGTCACACATCAAATCGATGCAAGATGCGACCAATATAACTCAAAGTGTGTGTTTCCTGTTTGAAATTACATTTTAGTAAAAGTTAAAGTGACATAATCAAGAGTAAGAAAACATATTCATATTGTTTTTATGGTTTATAAAAATTATCCATAACTAATTTTTGATATGTATGAATCAACCTCACTTCAATATAATGAATGATGTGACCGATATGACTCCCATTGTACCTTTTTATTTAAATTTGACATTAATTTAGTAAAAAAGACACGTGACATACTCAAAACCGAGGAAATGCATTCAGATTTTTAATACATTAGGAAAACAATTCATAAGTCATTTTTATGTTTATGAATCATCATCACTTAAATACGATGTGTGGTGTAACCATTATGACTCCAATAATTTTTTTATTTAAAATTGACATTAATTTTAGTCAAAAAGATAAGTGACAGACTCAAAAATGATCAAATGAATTCAGATTGTTTTGATACTTTAGTAAAATGATATGTAAGTAATTTTTGATGTTTTAAAATCATACTCACCTCAATCCAATTCTGTATGTTCTAGGTATGACTCAATGTGTCTGTTATCAGTTTAAAATTGAAATTTTAGTTCAAAAGTGCATCACTCACTAAAAACCAAGAAAAACTGCTCAAATTGTCTTGATAACTTAGAATAATGATTAATAAATCATTTTTAAATCTTAGAATTAGTCTCACATCAAACTAACTCACAATGTGGCCGGTATAACTCAAAGCATGTGTTTATAGTTTTAAATGACATTTTAGTAAAAAAGACAAGTGATATAGTAAAAAATGAGAAAATGCATTCAGTTTGTTTTTATACTCTATGAAAATGATCCATAACTCATTTGTGACATGTAGGAATCATAATCATCTCAATTTAATTCACGATGTGACCATTACAACTCCAAGTGTGTCTTTTTTTATTTAAAATTGACATGAATTTTAGTAAAAAAGGCATGTGACATACTCAAAACCCTAAAAATGCTTTTGGGTTGTTTTAATACTTTATAAAAATGACCCATAAGTCATATGTGATGTGTAGGAATCATAAAAACCTCAATCAAATTTATGGTGTGACCGTTATGACTCCAAGTGTGTATTTTTATTTAAAATTGACATTAATTTTAGAAAAAAAGACAAGTGGAATACTCATAATTGAGAGAACACAATCATATTGTTTTGATACTTTAGGAAAATGATCCATAAGTCATTTTTAATGTGTAGAAATCACCCTAACCTTAATATTATGTATATTGTTATAGGTAAGACTAAACATTTCCATCATCAGTTAAAAAATTGTCCTTTTATTTCAAAAAGTTTATCACCCACTAAAAATGAGTAAAAACACTCATACTGTTATGATAATTTATGAAAATGATTGATAATTCATTTTTAACATGTATTAATGTTTATCACATCAATATTACACATGATGTGGCTGGTATGACTCAAAGTGTATGTTTCCAGTTTAAAATGACATTTTAGTAAAAAAATTATTACCATAATCAAAATTAAGAAAGCACACTCATATTGTTTTGATAGTTTAGAAATAATAACCCTAAGTCATTTGTGACATATGAAAATTGAGTGCACATCAATCTAACACACAATGTGGTTGATATGAATTGAAGTGCGTTTTTTGAATATATAATTTCATTTTAGTTCAAAACACTCCTCACATTTCCAAAACCAAGAAAATGTGGTCATATTGTTTTTTGATCATTTTATCTGCTATTACATAATTAATTTACAAATCATTTATATATTATAATGATTTAATTAATTTTCACAGAGATAATTCTTGAAGATGAACCTGAAATGGTGTGATGTGTAAGAATCAACTGCAACTCAATCTGATACATGGTGTTCCTGGTATCACTCAAATTTCACTTCAAAATTTAAATTTTTTGTTTAATTTATTTGTTTATTTTATTACTTATATAATCAATTTTTTTCTTATACACGGGAATTATTTTTTTGGAGCTATTGTAGTTTGTTTTGAAATAACATGACCAGGGGTTAGGGGCCAAATATAAAGGAATATTAATGTTTATGATTGTATATGATAATTTTTACCTACTCATGAAATTTTACAAACTAATGTTTGAAATATTTATAATGGATTTTTTTCATTTATTTGTGTTGTAAATTTTGTTTATTTTAAATTCTATATTTTCAACCTATTTTGTTGTTGTTTCTACTACTGGAGTGTGTTGTAAATTTAAGAGAAAACTATACTATGCCCCTTTATCTATTCTAATAAAAGTGATGATATAGGGGGTCCTTTATCAATGCTAAAAAACACCGATAACGGGTCACTTTACCATTGTTGTTTTTAAAACTCATAAAGGCACCCTTTATCAGTGCTTTTAGTAGTGCTGTTAAAGGAAACCATTATCAGTGCTAAATTAATGCACTAATAAAGGTTTCCTTTAGCAGTGCTTTTATAGTGCTAGAAATAACCTAGGTATTTTAATCTCACTCTGCTAGTCAATGTTTTTTTCACTGACAGTGGCCAATTTTAGCACTGTTAAAGGCCTTTTTTATATAGTGACTCTAATCACCTATCTTTCGACTCAATAAATGTGGGACCTAGTTATAGGGATAAATAGTTTTACATGAATCATATTGGAATGGGTTGTTCTTTGCATGTCCTTCATGGGAAATATCTCTAGATATAATCCTTAACTGTGGAACATCTTGTCTATTTTATGATGCCTCCACGATGTTTTCTAACTTGGATTTGACATCAGGATCATGAGGATGATCCCCTAAGTGATGAGGCTTTGATACAATGACCTTTTTTAGGAAGTGTTACCTCTAGGTGGTGCACCAGTCTTGTGACCACCTATTGAACAATAGATAGTATGAGCAATACCATCAGATTAGATACACATGATTAGAATGATTCATGAATTTCAAAGAAACTGAATGCTCAGGTTATGAGGTTATCCCGACCCATAGACAATTAAGGAATAAATTGGGGTAGTGATGTCAATTTTTTGTCTAGTCCGGACACCTATAGACCACATGGTGGTCTCGAAAGTGATCCTTCTATATGGATCTTCAGGATGATGGTGGGGATTAGTGACCTAGTCACATATTGAGATGATCCTAGCATTTTTGTAGATCAAGAAACTTTTCAGATTTGATTTCTCTCTGACTATGTTGAGGGATATTTGCATTTGGGATCTTCTAAAACTTTAGTAGGAAAATATGATTTTGGATTAGTATTCATCGAGGTTCACCAACCTCTCTTTTTACTCAACGGTTATACTATGAGATCAGTTCTTTCAGGATCATACCTTTTAATGGGTATTATATAGAGACATCTAAGACAACATGATAGCATTCCTACCTATGCTTGGGTTCTAGATCATACTTTGGTGGTTGAGAGTTTTATGGATGAGTAGAAGTAAATATTTACTATAGGTAGTGGGCACACAAAAGATAAGACTTTAGCAGAAGGGAGGATATGTTAGAATTAAGGAACTGGACATGTGGTACATTTCAGGAGGAAATATTAGGAAATAGGTTATATGGTTCAAGGCTCACAGAATAAATCTAGTTGACCTAGGGAGAGGTAGTGCTACTATTGTGATAACATTGGACATCTCACATGGGATTTTCCAACCCTTCGTATGACTGAAAAAGAGTTAGTGGATGGGATTCATAGGAAGAGGTAGTGGTAGGAGTAGGTTAGTCTGTAGGGAAAAATACATAGAAGAGGAGTTGGGAGAGCAGCTATAGGTGGTAGATGTTTTGATTTGTTACCACCACCACCCCCAGGTGGTCCCCAACAAGCTCAAGGAGTAGGTCATCAGGGGTTAGGGATGATGAAAGTGGTCAGGGATTATAACCCAAGGCTCTAGGGATGATATGATGTATGATTTGTGTATTTATACCTTATTTGTAGTACTGATAGACACATATGTGAGTCATTCCTTTATTTCCACTTATCTGTTTTGAGAATTAGAGATTCTGGTTGATCCCTTAACTTGAACCTTATGATTAAAGACTCCAACTTGAAGTTACTTAGCGATCACACACTTGTTTCAATGCTGTGAACTGACTCTTAGAGATGATAGTTTCTTTTGGGATCTCTTTTTAATAGAAATTAGGCCTTATGACATCATCTTAGTTATGTATTAGTTATCAAACATTCATTCCTAGATAGAATTTTTCAGGCAGAAGACATGGTGTGTCAAAAATGATGAGTATATGTTTTCCTTTACGGGTGAAAAATCAAATTATGAAGAGAAGGATGGAATCATACCTATGAAGGTGAAACCGGTTACTCATAAATTGTCTCGAATGAACCTTGGTGTAGTGGATACTATAAGTTTTTAGTTTTCTATAGTGGCGATGGAGTATGAGGACATATTTCTTGAGGATGTTCTAAGCTAACCTCTCCACTGATAAATAGACTTATGAATTTATCGACACCATGTGATGAACATGATATCTGGGCTACTAAATAGAATTAATCTTAGAGAGCGCCATGAGCTGAGGGTGTAGTTAGAGGACTTCTATAGGAAGGGATTTGTCAAACCGCGTATTTCACCATGGGAAGCCACAATTTTATTTGACAAGGAGGATTGGAGATTTATGTTGTGTGTTGATTACTATCACCTAAAATAGGTGACCATAAATAATAATTATCCACTATTGATGATCGATGATCTTTTTGATCAATTGAGATGGGCATGCTAGTTATCAAAGATTGATCTCACATTAGGATATCACTAGTTGTAAGTACAAGACTAGGATATACCAAAAGAGAAATTTTTTATGTCGCTACAGTCACTATGAGTACTCGGTGATTCCCATTAGGATGAAGAACACCCCATAAGTGTTCATGGGACTCATTAATCAGATATTTTTTCCTTTCTTAGAACAGTTTGTGGTAGTCTTCATAAGAAGATATCTTAGTGTACTTAGAATCCAAGGAGGAGAACACAAGACACATGAGGATGGTTCTGGGTATACTATGAGAGAACCAGAATTATGGAAATCTCTTAATGTTATTTTTTTGGATTCATGAGGTCCACTAATGGGACATGTTATCATTATAGATAATATAGTAGTGGATTCAGAAAAAGTCAAGGAAGTGCTATCTTGGTAGCCACCCAAGAGCGTGACATATGTGCATAGCTTCCTTGGGTTAGAAGGAAACTATTACAGAATCATACCTAATTTATTTAGTATATCAGATCCCTTTAAATCTTTGATCCAAAAGGGTAGCCTTTTGTGTGGTTGGAGAGGTTCTGGTTGGCTTTGAAAAAGTTGAGACATAGATTGATGAGCGCTCCCATCTTGAGATTTCTAGAGGTGGGTGTCAAGTATATTGTGTTCTGCAATACATAAAGGACCGAGCTTGGTTGTATTCTGATATAGATACATAATGTTATTTCCTATGGTTCATGTCAGTTGAGAAAACATGAGAAAAACTACACAACCCATGATCTTGATTTAGTAGCAGTAGTCTTCTCACTGAAGATGTGGAGACCCTACCTGATGGGTGAGAGGTTTATTGTCTATTATGATCAAAAGTTTCTCAAGTATATATTTTCTTAGAAATATATTAACTTGATATATAGTAGATGGCTAGATATCTTATAGAATTATGACTTTGAGATAATCTATACTCATGGGAAGGGGAACATGGTTGTAGATGTCATGATTAGAAGATCCTTTTCATCATTATTGGGTGAGGCATCGGAGTAGTTGGCCTTGTTATAGTTATCACTTATGGATGGTGATAGAGAAGCTTACCTACAGTTTATGGTTGTTACCCCTATTATTTTACAAAAAAATAGGGAGTCACAATTTGGGGATACCGACAGTGAGACCCTATGTACTCAAATATCCATTAGACATGCTCATGATGAATTTTATGAATGTAAGTAGCATGTTATTATTTTTAGGGGACGCACGGTATAAGGAACCAACCTTAAAACATTACATAATCTTGAATTAAAAGAATAATTCACATTTAGGATCTTTTCAGGTTTAGAGTTTCAAAGAATTAGGACATAACTATTTCATCTCAAAAGATTACAAAGTAGACACTTCTACTCAGTTACCATTTTTTCATAAAATAAAAACTCTTAAAAGAAACATGTATAGTTCCATGTTTTAGATAGCATGTCTTTCCTTGATCCTATCCTTGACCCTATTCATCTTTATGTCCTGTGGAAAACATTTCAAAAACTTGGGATGAACATAAATAAGTTTAGTAAGGAATACACAAAGAAGGAAACTATTAGTTTTTAAAAACAACAAGTAAACCATGAATACTTAAACATAAGTAATACATTTCACATTTATGAAGTAGTAAATACTCTTCACTGAATAAAAGATCACTACTTACCCTTTTGTAACCAAGAGAACACATAACATAGAAAGGTAATTTGAAACATAAACATACTTAAATGGAATAACCATACGGTCGACTTCCACACATGTCACTAAATGGAATAGCCATACGGCTGAATTCCATACCCAATGCATTGGAGGTTATAACATAACCACCCATCCTGGTATTCACGGCACCACCCGTCATTTGGTTTATCATGTAACCACCCATCAAATGTCCAAGTACCATTATAAAATCAGAAGACATAAAACGAGTATAAAGGAAAGAAAACATTTCCACATTTCAATCACAATATATCACTTAAATATAGTGACATAAAAAATCCATTATCAAAACCATTTTTCAATTCCAAAATACATAAAAGATTATATGGTATTTATTTTCTTTTAAAAACATTACAGTTTGTTTGAAAATCCAAAGATCAAATAATACTCGCGGCGGCGGAAAGGTCGTTTTCACCGCCTCCATTAAAAGAAGCATTCATTTTTTTCATTTAGTAAAACTCTTCATAGAAAAATATTCCCTTTTAATGAATTGAAAATTCAAAGGTGTTTATACAGCGTATAAAATAAAGTCTTGTTTTAAAAAAAATATGCCTAAATGAATGGAGATTGAGACGAAATCCCTTGCAAAGACGGTATCTTTAGATTAAAAATAAATCAATTATATAATTATGTGTGAAAAATATAAATACATCCAATATAAGTGGATATTAAGTGTAAAAAAATCATAGGTCATCCACACATATTCATTGTACGACATAATGAAGTAGTATAGGTTTAACACAAAGAATTGAAATTGGGTAATGAAGTTCCCTTACAGAAATTCGACAGCCTAACAACATCACTTTAAAATTAAGAAAATGAGTTGATGAGAGATAAAAAAGGGTATCTCATCACTTTTACATAAAATTTATAGCAATAAGGATATATAATAAATATCCCAACATTATTAAGATGTAAATTAAAAGGCCAAACAAAAAGATTTCTTTTAAAAGGAGGAGGGTTAAAGGTTCCCTTACCGATTTGGGTAACTTCAGAAATGTACACCCCATGAAAGAATAACTATACAATGTTGATGTAAGAAAACATAAAGTAAGGTATATTACACAAATAATAAAATAATGGGTAGTACAGACACCACACAAAAGTAAATAGTGGAAAATGTAGCATGAATCTCACGGGAATAAAAAGTGAGATAAAAACCACTTACCTCGTTGTAATCAATCAAGTCGTATGACCAAAATATAATAAAAACCAAATGAATCACATAATACCATGAATATAAATATAATCATGATAATATATATGAAATGGCAGTACAAAATACAATACATGAAACAAATAAGTGGTGAACATTGGGAATATCACGGAATTAACAGTGAGATAAGAAATCCCCTTATGAAAATTCGGCAGCCTAACGGCGCCACTTTAAACATTCAAAAATGGATTTATGAGATCAAATAGGGTATATCATAATAAGAACATAAAAAAGTTCAATAAGAGGAATATAAAGAACATCCCCTAACATAAGAAAGAGGAGCTTAATATAAATGACATAAAAGAGAGTACTTAAAAAGAAAGAGAGAGGTAGGATCCCTTACCTCATGACCGACTTGACTTGATCATTCTTTAATCTCCTGAATAATAAAATAAAGTTAATTTATACTTTATTAAAACATTTTTCAAGTTTATTATACCTTTTATATTAATTATTTCCATTTTATAAACATTAGGTAATCATTTAAGTTAATAATGTTCGTTTTGTCGATATTTGGTACTTAAGTCAAAAATGGACTTCTTATAATTACATGTCATTCATGTGGTCAAAGGTTCATTATATCCAGAATGATATTCATGATTTGTATATCATATATATCATATATATCTAGAATATACATGTATTTATAATAGTACATAACATTTAGAGGTAAGAATTGAAATGCACCGTTTATGGAGACGGTAAGCCCTAAGTATGCATGATCACTACTTCCATTTCTATTTCATATTTAATGGAATTAAAACATAATGATACATAGTAGTATTATAATTAAAGTATTTTATCATATATAATATCATTTAACATATCCTTTATATTTACCACATGTGGTATGAACGAGTCATATCACTTTGAGGGGGCGGTAGTCCGTACTTCCTCAAATGAAATTATCGTGTTTACACATAATGGAAACCATAAAGGTTTGAAATATATATATATATATAATACAGAAGCATAAATAAAACATAAACATAATATATATCATATATAAATATAGTGACATCTTAATGTACACCATGATAGGTGCTAAAAGAAGATTGAACAATCATCGTTTCGTGAGGCAGTAATTCTCCATCCACAGAAACAATATGTTCCATAACCATTAGAAGGAGGTGTATGTATGTGTAAATAGAATTATTATTATAAAAACATCCTAGTATATTTAGTATAATGTTGTTATTATGAGATTCTAATAATAATAATATAGTGGTGAGTGAATAAGGAAAATAAAAGAAAGAAACTCAAGAGAAGACATTACCTCTAAATCGGGTAACTCTTTTTGATTTGAGCCAAAGGCTTCCTTGGAAAGACCTCTGCCCAAAGTGAGGCTTCTAGGAGTAAGAGAGGGATGTGGAGAGATAATATGAGTATATATTGGACGATCCAAGGGCTTGAGAGGTGTGGGTAAGGGGGTTGAGGTGGGGGCCTTTTATAAGAGGGAGGAGGGTCACTTTTGGAAAGTCTTGAAATGTTACTTGATTATAAAACGATTTTTGGATTTTAAAGGTCCCAAAATTATATATTTCGAGGATAAGGTGATAAGGGTTCAAAATAAACCGATCCAATAGGTTTTATACAAGTTTAAGTCTTAGATTTTACCTTATCTTTCCATTTTATTTAAATCGTACATTAATGAGGTAATCACTGCATCATCATGGTGTCATAAATAGTTTTATTTATTTGATGTCTAAAAATTATAAAAAAATTAACATACTATAAGAAATCGTTTTATCTTTCTAATGAATATTTATAGTCAAATAGAAAACTTATATAACCCCATGTAAAAATTGTTTTAGTAAAATAATACATGTTTGTGACATTTTTATTTTTTACTTTAAATAAAAAGTTATTAATGTCATTATCAGACCCAAGTGGCTCCATGGGGCCTCCAAATTGACCCATGGATTTTTCTTGATCGGCCATGACTCATTAAATAAGGTTAGGACATGTCTTAAGGTATTTTTATATTTTTATAATACTATTTTTACTTTAAATTACCCTAATTACCTTTAATCGCGATTAATAAAACTCAAAAGTTACTATTCACCAAAAATTATTTTCAACCCATTGAACCACATTTTACTTACTAATGAAAAACATGTATGTCGGATTTTTGAAATTCAATTCACAGAAGTTTTAAAATTTCATTTAAACAAAAAATTCAGTTTTTAACTGCTACTTAGTGGTTTCACTATTCATCAAAAATTGATGTTTTTTAGAAAAAATACCAAAAATTCACCCTAAGCTATATTTGATATTCGAAATTCAAAAATGATGTCCTTTTTACCAAATTCAAAACATATAAGTTGAATTAATTAATTTTATAATTAATACCCGCTGTCAAAACGAATAGCGTGTTTTTAAGAAATAATATCTATCAAAAGATTGACACTTGTTTATGTCCAATTTCAAAGTGAAATTAATTCCAATGACCACCATTGGATTAAATGGTAAAAATATATTTAAACTAAACTTTAAAACCAATTAAAATATAATCTAACCATATGAATAAATTATATTAAAAGGAGGTTTTGAATCAAAATACAACATTTTCACTATTCATTAAAAAAAGAACTTTATCGAAAAAATAATTTTTTGTACACATTGTACATTTTGACATCCCGATTATAAAGAAGGATTTTATTTTGTCAAATATAACATATAAAATTGAAAAAAGTAGTTTTAAAAAGGGTTCGCCATCAAAAGGCGGTTAATCAACCTTTTAAAGAACATTGGAATATTTATTCTTAAAATCAAGTTCTTTTATTATTTTAAGCCTCTAAATTTTATTGGATAAATGTAAAAATATTTAACAAACATATATAATCATTTTGTAGTTAGTTCTGTTCATTCCTGCCATTACAGTGGCTAGGCGTTAACTACCATTTAAAATAATATTATTATATTATTAGTGTGCAATGTAAGATTTCAAAGAAACACATTATTGCGTATTGGGTACGCCATCGAACATAGCATTCCCTTTAAAGTAATATTAACATTTTGTTCACAAATATTAATAAATATGAAAATGTCATATTATTTATTTACCCGGGATGTTACATCCTTCCCCCCTTTTGGGAATTGTATCCTCGCAATTTTAAAATTAGGCTCAAGAACTTCATTGAAAGTACCACATTAGAAAAAGAGTCAGTAAAACTATCACTTTAAAAGAAAGAAAGAGAAGTAAAAAGGTCACATGATTTAACCCATAATAGGATTCCATGTAGAAAAACATGGATATGGAAGAGAAAAAAAGGGTCAAGTTCTGATGGATAGTGATAGAAAACATGTCTAGGAGAATGTTAACCACCAGAAAATTACAAACTTGTGATGGGTTAAACGGTATTTGATTCCCCAATAGGAAAAGATTACAGATTTTTTTTTTGTTTTAAGTTAGTTTTCATTGAGGAATTTATTTATGGGATTAAAAAAAACATAATTAAACATACTTACTTTTCATGCAGACATTCATCTCTTACTATATTTCTAACACAAACTTATATTTTCTCCAAAAGATGAGTATTTAGGATGGCTTGTTCACATTAAGAGTGCTATAATCAACTTCTAGAGAATCAACTAATCCACAAAATATAACTATATATTTCCTATGTCTTTAGACCTTAACCAAAACCAAAATGGTTAGTACAAGATCAGATAATCCCCAAAAAGGATAATCTTTAAAAAAAAGAAAAACTACTCTTAATCTCCAAAATTTGTCCAACAAAACCCAAAGTTCATCAAAGAATATTCAATAAACGGCTATCTATAAAATTCTTCAAAGTACTCCAAACTAAAATTGAAACCCAAATCTTTGAAGGATTTAATTACATAGTCTTCCAAGGTAAATTTTAACATTTATCTCCAAATAACATCCGTTACTCTTAAAGTCTCATACTGAAAAGTAATTAACCTAATCACATATCCTCCATGATAGGTTAATCATTTCCATAGATAACCCAAAATCAACTTATACTTGATTCGTAAAATCATATAACTAAAAATAATTAGTCATACTAACTAGGGACTTCAAGTAGTCTAATGGTAGGTGATAAATCCCAGCCGCACTTTTGTTGTGGGTTCGATTCCCGCAGCTTCATCCGATGCGACGGGTTGTCACACGGTCTGCGTGTTGTCCTTTTTCCAAAACTATATAATTCTTAAAACATTCCCCAAAAAGAGATAAAATCTTCAAAAATAACCATAAAATAATTTAACCTCAAGTTTATCTCATGCCTTTCATTTTCCATCATAACATATAGTAACCCATAATTACCTCAAAATTAAGGATCATATAAACCCTAATGGTTACCTTTATAATTATTACCTGAAATTCCACATCGATTTGGTTCTCTCATACATGATGAATTAGAGAACTCACCACGGTTCAAGTGGTTAATCATTACTCCTGATAGTTGGTTTATAATAACCACAAGAGTTCTCATTGCATCTCCCATATCATTCGATTGTTCTTTCAGAAAACCGTCACAGTTTTCTTCACATCCACTGTTACTTTTGTGCCTACTAGATCCAACCATTTACTAAAACCAAAAAGGAAAGTGTGATTATATCATTAGAATCATCATATAATATATTATGAGGAGGTTAAATACTAAGATATAATTATTCATGTTATCTTAAACTCATTCACTTTATCTAAAACTATGACTCTTTCTGAAATCCTAACAATTATGGTAATGTCACTTATGCTTAAAGAATAACCTAACCTCTAAAGTTATCTAAACCGACCTATGATACCAACTATAAGGACCTAGAATTAAAACATTATATAATATTTAATTAAAAGAATAATTCACATTGAGGATCTTTTCAGGTTTAGAGTTTTAGAGAATTAGGACATAACTATTTCAACTCAAATGATTACAAAGTAGACACTTCTACTTAGTTTCAATTTTTTCATAAAATAAAAACTCTTAGAAGAAACATATATAGTTCCATGTTTTAGATATAATGTATTTCCTTGATCCCATCCTTGACCCTATTCATATTTAAGTACTTTGGAAAACATTTCAAAAACTTGGGATGAGAATAAAAAGATCAGTAAGGAATACACAAAGAAGGAAACTATTAGTTTTTCAAAACAACAAGTAAACCATGAATACTTTAACATAATTAATAATTTTCACTTTTAAGAAGTAGTAAATACTCTTCAATGAATAAAATATGACTAATTACCCTTTTGTAACCAAGAGAACACATAACATATAAAGGTAACATGGAACATAAACATACTTAAATGGAATAACCATATGGTCAAATTCCACACATGTCACTAAATAGAATAGCCATACGGCCGACTTCCATACCCAATTAATTGGAGGTTATAATGTAACCACCCGTCCTAGTATTCACAGCACCACCAATCATTTAGTTTATAACATAACCACCCGTCAAATGTCCAAGTACCATTATAAAATCATAAGACATAAAACGAGTATAAAGGAAAGAAAACATTTCCACATTTCAATCACAATATATCACTTAAATATATTGACATAGAAAATCCATTATCAAAACCATTTTTCAATAACAAAATACATAAAAGAGTATATGGTATGTTTTTTAAAAACATTACATCTTATTGAAGAATCCAAAGATCAAATAATACTCATGGCGGCGAAAAGGTCGTCGTCACCACGTACGTTAAAAGAAACATTCCTTTTTGTCATTTAGTAAAACCCTTCATAGAAAAAGATTCCCGTTGAATGAATTGAAAAGTCAAAGGTGTTTATAGATCATATAAATTAAAGTCTTTTATTAAAACAAAATATGCCTAAATGAATGGAGATTGAGACGATGTCCCTTACAAAGACGATATTCTTAGATTAAGGATAAATCAATTACATAATTATGTGTGAAAAATATAAATACACCCCATATAAGTGGATATTATGTGTAAAACAATAATAGGTCATCCACACATATTCATAGTACGACATAATCAAGAAGTAGAGGTTTAACCCAAATAATTGAAATTGGGTTAAGAAGTTCCCTTACAGAAATTCGACAGCCTAATGAAGCACTTTAAAATTCAGAAAATGAGTTCATAAGAGATAGAAAAAGGTATCTCATCACTTGGACATAAAATATACCTCAATAAGGATATATAAGAACATATCCCAACATTATGAATATGTAAATTAAAAGACCAAACAAAAAGAAGTCTTTTTAAAGGAGGAGGGTGAAAGGTTCCTTGACCGATTTGGGTAACTTCCAAAACGTACACCCCATGAAAGAAGGACTATACAATGTTGATGTAAATACCCATAAATTAAGGTATATTACACAAATAATACTATCATGGGAAGTACATACACCACACAAAAGGAAATAGTGTAAAATGTAGCATGAATCTCATGGGAATAAAAAGTGAGATAAAAACCACTTACCTCGTTGTAATCAATCAAGTTGTATGACAAAAAGAAAATAAAAACAAAATTAATCACATAATACCATGAATATAAATCGAATTATGATAATATATATGAAATGGAAGTACAAAATACCCTACATTAAACAAATAAGTGGCGAAAAATGGAAATATCACGGAATTAATAGTGAGATAAGAAATCCCCTTACGAAAATTAGGCAGCCTAACAACACCACTTTAAACATCCAAAAGTAGATTGATGAGATCAAATAGGGTCTCTCATCATAAGAACATAAAAAATTAAAGTAATAGGAATATAAAATAACATCCCCTAACATAAGCAAGAGGATCTTAAAAGAAATGACAATAAAGAGAGTACTTAAAAAGAAAGAGAGAGGTAGGATCCCTTACCTCGTGTCCGACTTGACTTGATCGTTCTTTAATCTCCTGAATAATAAACTACAGTTAATTTATACTTGATTGAGAACCATTTTGAAGTTTATTATTCCTTTTATATCACTTATTTCCATGTTATAAACATTATGTAATCATTTAAGTTAATAATGTTCATTTTGTCGATATTTGGTACTTTAGTCAAAAATGGACTTCTTATAATTACATGTTGTTCATGTGGTCAAAGATTCATTATATCCATAATGATATTCATGACTTGTATATCATATATATCATATATATCCAGAATATACACGTATTTATAATAGTACATAACATTTAGATGTAATAAATAAAATGCACTATTCATGGAGACGGTAAGCCGTACGTACGCATGAACGCTACTTCAATTTCTATTTCATATTTAATGGAATTAAAACATAATGATACATAGTAGTATTATAATTCTATTATTTTATCATATATAATATCATTGAACCTATCCTTTATACGTACCACATATGGTATGAACGAGTCATATCACTTTGAGGGGGCGGTAGTCCGGACTTCCTCAAATGAAATTATCATGTTTACACATAATGGAAACCATACAGGTTTGATATATATATATATATAATACATAAGCATAAATACCACATAAAAATAATATATATCATATATAAATACAGTGACATTTTAATGGCCACCATGATAGGTGTTAAAAAATATTGAACAATCATCGTTTCGTGAGGTAGTAATTCGCCATCCACAGAAACAATATGTTCTTTTACCATTAGACGGAGGTGTGTGTATGTGTAAATGAAATAATTATCATAACAAAATCCTATTATATTGAGGATACTAGTGTTATTATTGGATTAAAATAATAAGAAGATAGTGGTGAGTGATGAAGGAAAATAAAAGAAAGAAACTCGAGAGAAGACATTACCTCTAAATCGGGTAACTCTTTTTGATTTGAGCCAAAGGCTTCCTTGGAAAGACATCTCCCCAAAGTGAGGATTCTAAGAGTAAGATAGGGATGTGGAGAGATAATATGAGTAGAGTTTGTATGAGCCAAAGGCTTGAGATGTGTAGTTAAGGGGGTATAAGTGGGGGCCTTTTATAAGAGGGAGGATGGTTACTTTTGGAAAGTCTTGAAATATTACTTTATTATAAAATTATTTTAGGATTTTAAAGGTCCTAAAATGATATATTTCTAGGATAAGGTGATAAGGGTTCAAAATCCACCCATCCAATAGGTTTTAGACAAGTGTAAGTCTTAGATTTTACCTTATCTTTTCATTTTATTTAAATCATTCATTAATGAGGTAATCACTGCATCATCATGGTGTCATAAATAATTTTATTTATTTGATTTCTAAAAATTATAAAAGAATAACCATGATGTAGGAAATATTTTTAGATTTTTAATTAATATTTATAGTAAAAAATATAACTTATATAACCCCATGTAAAAATTGTTTTTGTAAAACAATATATGTTGGTGACATTTTTATTTTTACTTTAAATAAAAAGTTATTAATGTCATTATCATACCCAAGTGGCTCCATGGGGCCCCCAAATTGACCCATGGATTGTATTGGTCTAAAATGACTCATAAAATAATGTCAGGATATGTGTCAAGGTATTTTTATATTTTTATAATATTATTTTTACCTTAAATTACCCTAATTACCTATAATCGGAGTTAATAAAACTCAAAAGCTACTATTCACCAAACATTATTTTCATCCAATTGAACAAAATTTTACTTACTAATGACAACCATGTATGTTGGATTTTTGAAATTCAATTCACAGAAGTAGGAAAATTTCATTTAAACGAAAAATTCAATTTTTAACTACTACTTAGTGGTTTCATTATTCATAAAAAAATTGATGTTTTTTAGAAAAATACCAAATATTCACCCTAATATATATTTGATATTCCAAGTTCAAAAATGATGTCCATTTTACCAAATTCAAAACATAGAAGTTGTAATAATTAATTTTATAATTTATTCCCGCTGTCAAAACAAATATCATGTTTTTAAGAAAAAATATCTATCAAAAGATTGACACTTGTTTATGTCCAATTTCAAAGTAAAATTAATTCCAATGACCACCATTGGATTAAATGGTAAAAATATATTTCAAATGAATTTTAAATCCAATTAAAAGATAATATAACCATATAAATAAATTATATTAAAAGGAGGTTTTGAATTAAAATACAACATTTTCACTATTCATTAAAAAAATGAACTTTATCGGAAAAATAATATAAATTTAAAAAAACTTCATTTTGACATCCCGATTCTAAAGAAGGATTTTATTTATTCAAATATACATATAAAATTGACAAAAACTAGTTTTAAAAATGGTTCTCCATCAAAAGGCGATTAATCGACCTTTTAAAGAACATAAGAATATTTATGCTTAAAATCGAATTATTTTCTTATTTTAAGCCTCTAACTTTTATTGGATAAATGTGAAAATATTTAAAAAACATATATAATCATTTTTTAGTTATTTCTGTTCATTCCCTCCATTACAATGGATAGGTGTTAACTACCATTTAAAATAATATTATTATATTATTTGTGTGCAATGTAAGATTTCAAAGAAACTCATTGTTGCGTATTAGGTATTCCATAGAACATAACATTCTCTTTAAAGTAATATTAACATTTTGTTCACAAATATTAATAAATATGAAAATGTCATATTCTTTATTTACCTGGGATGTTACACACGGTGGTACCAATGATGTTGTGGGAGGAATTTATGAGGTAATTTCATACATACCACTTGGTGGTACATCCATATGTGTAAAATATGTACCGAGACCTCCAATATTAGTATTTTAAGAGAAGTATGAATGAGAGAGTTCTATAGTTTGTCTCTCAACGGCTTACTTGTTAGCAATTAAAGGATGAGAACTAGGTTCTAGTGGGTTTATATCAACCTCTTGAGGTTCTAGAGTGAAGGTGGGATGATATATACATGGGATTCATGATGGTGTAACCACATATATCTAGGGGACATGACACTATCTAGGTGATTGTAGATCAACTCACCAAGTCATCCTACTTCATAGAAATTAGAGAGTATAGTTAAGTAGAGATCTTGAGAAGCCTCTATGTGTAGGAGATAGTCTAACTCCATGGATTTACCTAGATGATCATTTTTGACCATGATGATCACTTCACATCTCAGTTATCAAGAGGACTGCAAGAGGCATTTGGGACTTAGTTGAATTTGATCACAACTTTTCATCCTTAGACCGATGTACAGACTAAGTGGACCATTTAAGTGTTGGAGTATATGTTGTGGGATTTAATGTTAGACTCCTTCCATAGTTTTGAGGATCACCTACCCCTAGTGAAGTTTTGGTATAAGAACAAAAACCATTCCATCATTGGTATGACACCATTCGAGGCCTTGTATGGGTGACCCTGTAGGTCTCCACTATAATGGACCGAATCAGGAGAGTCAGAACTTATGGGACCATAGTTAGTGAGATACACTATAGAGAAGGATTAGATCATACAAGAGTGTATGAGAACTTTATAGAGCCATCAGAAGTTCAATGAAGACTGATGAAAGAGGCCTTTGGAGTTTGAGGAGGGAGACCATTTGTTTTTGAGGGTCTCACCTCAATGCGGATTGCAGAGATTTAGTCAGAAGATAAAGCTATTTCTGAGATTCATTGGACCTTTCTAGACATTTCATAGAGTTATTGAGTTGGAATACCACTTATCTCTCCCAACATATTTAGACTAAGTGCACGACATCTTCGATGAGTCATAGATGAGGAGGTACGTGCACAACCAATTATATTTTATCGAATGGGGTAAGATAAACATTAAGCATGGAGATACCTATACTGAGTTTCTATTAGAGATCAATGATTGATATGAAAGGATACTTTATGGGTGATTGATTCCCATAGTGAATTTATGGTGGCAACACTAGAATATTTTGTATAAAACCTAGGAACAGGAGACCCATATGTGTGCTCAGTACCAACATCTATCTGTGTAATATTTTTTTTCTTTTTTAGGATGTAAATACATAAGGTTAGGAGAATATAAAATTTATGTTTTTTATATGTAAATTCTTTGAATATATCTAGTAATATTTTCAAGACTTGAAACTAGGAATACGAGTGATTCCAATTCCCAATGAGACTAGAATTTATGTTTTAAATACATTAAATATATTAATTTATGTGTGAAATTTTTTCTTGAGAAAGTTGAATAAATATTAAATAGAGAATCATATAAAAAATACATGGCCTCTCTTGACTTCATAGCATGGGTTTTACTCTACGCATGAATTAACCATAGATCACATCAGACATTTGAGCTGGACTCAGTCATCGGTGAATGTTTAAATTAATTAATTAATGAATTAATTTATTTTATTAAAACACCGTCAACTAATTTTTCCTATAAGTATATTGTTATGATGGAATCTCAAGTTTAGTTTCATAACCCTGGAGCCATTGGAGAGAACCTTAGAGAAGCTTCCATGGGAAAATGATGACCAGATCATGGATCATCGATCGGTGCATAACGGAACTCAAGGATCTCATCGAGGAAAATGAAAAGGATGTTGTCCCAGAATATGGATAGTTAAAAATTCAAGAGGGGGTGAATTGTGTAGCTAATATTTTATTTACAGAAAACATCCATCTTTATGTATGATAGATCAAGTTTTTTTCCTTAAAATGAAATAATAGTGTAAATATAAAAACTTAAAGGAAACACATTGAACATAAGATATTTATAGTGGGTTTGGGAAAAAAATACTCTAGTCCACTCCAACAACACTGTACTATACATGTTTGGTGATGTTCACTATAATATCCTTTTTACTGGGGGCTCTCAACTAAGTTCAAGTATATTTCACTTAAAAAAAGGTCCCATAGATTTCAACTAGGATCTTCCTTTATAAGACATATTCATTATCTTAACAGAAACTCTTACAATGTGTGTAAACAAAAAAGGAATGAATAAACTCTTGAAAGAATGATTTATGCACACAAGTTGAAGAATAAAATAAAATTAGTTGAAGATACATAATAAGAGAATGGAAGTCTTCAAGGTGTGGCTCAGAATGATCTTTAGTGCAACTGATAAACTTGTAAGCACGACATAAGACTTTATGTTTTATATTTTATATGTACAATAATTGAGATTAATCATATATATATATATATTATATGTGTGTGTGTGAATCTTCTACTCATTCTTCTCATCCATTTCAATTTTTATATAGAAACTACCTTCTTTTTTAGGTCTTCACTTTGAACATAAAACACATGATATAATCATAACGGATGAGTGAGTCATTCGTTGAAAAGTTGATAATAAATTCTATTAAATACAAGCATCCATTATTTCCAAATATAGAAATTAATTTTGAAATAACAATGTAAAAAATATTCTTGTTCTTCAGATCTTTCCATTCATAGAAAATTAGTATATAGTGTAGATAAAAATTTCCTTAAATAGATAATCCCTTTTCAGATACACTCTAAAATCATGAAATGAATTTTCAAGATATTAGAAAATTAATCAAGAAATTATGCATAACAGGAAGATCTTCTCATGATTTTTAACTGATAGTATTTTTCATCAAAAATGACTTCTTGAGAGAATTTTTAAGATAAAATAGATCTTATAATTAAACTATAAATAACACTACATAAGATAATTCATTAGTGTAATATAAAATATGTTACAATGATGTAATACTTAGATTTCAAAAAATTTTCAGGCTCTTGTAAGATAATATTTATGAATATTTATTTCATAAGATAACAACTTCTCTTTATATTCATTCTGTCTAAAATATATGGCTTTGAGTATACAAAAAATCAATCATTCTATTCATAAGATACCATATTTTTTAGTAAGATAAGATTTTAACAGTGAAGTTTCTGATTTTTAGTAGACAAAATATAATCTTTGATTGTCGTAAGATAAATTAATTTGTCGTAAAATTAATACTTCACACATCATAATATAATTATTTATGGAATTAAAAGATGATAAATTTTTTTTATAAATGTAATCTAAAACACTTAAGACAATAGGGATTTTGTGAATCATCAAAACACATAAAAATTGAGATATTTTGGAATAAAATAAGTAGGCCCAACAATCTACCCCTTTTTGATAATCACAAAACCCATGAAATAGAAAACAAAAATTTATAAAAATAATACTTTTAAATTTAAAAATATTCCCCCATTAGAATAAAACTTTTAAAATATATATTATTTTTTTTTCTTCTCCCCCTTTGAAATAATTTTTTTATTTTTTTGTATTACCATTTTATTCTTCATAAAATAGTAATTTAATTTTTTGTATTCTTCTTTTCTTCTCCCCCTCTTTGTGATATCAAAATGTTGAACAAAGGAATTAAAAAATATTAAACAGGAATATTAGTAAATAGTTATTGATACTAATTATGAGTAGAATTTGGCATCAGTTTGAGTTAAAAAATGTAATAGAGATCATTAAAGGAATAATGATACTAAAATATAATCATGAATAGAAAATGGATACTATGGATATAATGTATTGACCATATAGATTCAAAAAACAGTATAAAAGAAATATATCATAATATATGAATAGAGAATATCTACAAAAAAATATATAATCATATTGAAAAAAACACTTTAGTATAAAAAATAAATTCATTAAAATCATGAAAACAAATAATTTAGATTAAAATACCCATTAAATGTTTAAAAAATATACTTAACCAATCATGATTCAATTGTTTATGAAAACCCATTTAAATGTTTATGAAAATAAATTAAATCAACTAAATTTTTTTGAGAGTATTTCAACACTTTGAAATGAATTTTTGGGGAGGTTTTTTGAATGATAAGGGTTGGCCAATAGGTAGAGAGAATAAAGGCATAATAGAATCAACCGTCTCTCTAGAAACATATCCCATTGTAAGTAAGGATGATCCAAGACCTGCTCAATCACTTAGATAACTATTATAGATGTGGATTATATGTTGGTAACAACTTGCTGATATCTCTATAAATATACTTTATGGGTAGGTATAAAGGGTAGATTAGAGGGTGGTTCAGGGAAAGGTAATTTTTTTTTCAAACATGAGTCTCTCCCTTAAATAAAAATAAATCAGGGAAAAGACAACCTTTAGTCTTTGAGAAGTAGAAGAATAACAATCAACTATAGAAGGTCCTTGGATATCTCTCCCTCACATATTAAATATAGAATCAACACAATCAATAAATCATTTTACCAGGTTGATCTTATGATAATCTTGGATATTCGTGAATTCATTCCAATCCTGCTGTGAGAAATTTTCTAAGAAATTTTTTATATCACTTTTATTTACAACATAAACAACCAACTTCTCTTCAAACTAATTATATGAATTGGTCACTGTACAATCATTGAAAGTAATTTCCGTTCCTTTTGAAGAGGTTTTAGATTCATGCCGCTCAATAGAGTCATCTTCATCATATTCATCTTATTCTTTAGAAGATTCTTGATTCAAACTACTTACAACTATCTAATGTAACTATTCAATAATTTTATTTGTATTCTTGAAGTTATTTTCCAAATAACCTAAAATTATTTGAAAACTATTTATAATGAAACTGACATCCTTCTTCAATTCAAGAGAAAAATTATGAACTTTTGGAAAATTTTCATTCCATAAGGAGGAGATCACTTTTCGAGATTGATCAAATGAAACAAGATATTATTGTTGAAAAACATGGATTCTTCTATATTCATTAACTATAAATTTTTTATAATCTTGAATAATTTTCTTGGAGAGTTTATCATGTTACAATAAAATAATAGAAAATGTTAATGTATCTATTTCCTGAGAAACAATTTCTATCTTTAAAAGTACATCACTTTGACTTGTGATTTCACTGACGAATTACGATAATTTTTATTCCAGAACTGATTGATAAAAAAACTCAACTTCATTTACTTATTCTGTATAAATTAAACTCTCACTAATATCCATAATTTAATTTCTATATTCAGCTACTTGGGCTTTCATGAATTCCAATTCTAGTACCAACTTTGAATAGCTCTCTTGGGATCTCTCAGTAGCATCTCTACTAAATTTTGGGACTTATGAATTTCAACATTATTCATTGATAGGAGAGTATCATTCCCATTGAGTTTATGTACTTTCATTATCAACTAGTTGAATTTCTCCAACATGAGGTATTTATTTAACATGATTTGATTCCTGAGATTCACTTCTAATGCTTCTTGTAGCTAATTTACCCAAATATTCATAGTGAGAATAAATAATAAGAGGTGAAGTTATTGTTCTTATTGAGATGGTCCTTTCTTGACCAACAAAAAAGAGATGGGTAATATTAGAGGCTAAACTTTCTCTATGGACTAGTACTAAAACAAAAATAGTTGAAAGAGGTGAACTCTCTAATGATCAGTTTTTTACCTTGATTGAACAAATACTATGACTCTCCTTGGACTTATGGAAAGAGTCTCATCATCATTAAGATTTTATCTTACATTTACACTTTGATATGGGATGTCTAGTAAAATAGGTATTTCTTATAGGTAGGATGACACCCCTTGATTTGAAGTGGGTTCAACTTCAACTTATTCTTTATAGCCTACAGGTATCAATTTATTCAGAGATAAATTGTAGTAAAAACCACTTTTCCTTAAGATATTCACACTTAATATTTTCATAAAATGATAACGAACTATAGTATTTTCACCAAGGAATATTACAATATTATGAAAAATTAGGGTTAACATCTTTATGAAAAGATAAAATTTTAAATATTAGTTATGTTCATGGAACATATATATCAATACATATCATTATAGGTCAACAATTTTTTAATCACAAAAAAATTAACTAAAGTAACGTATTCAAAGGTAAATTTTTCAAACTCACCATTACTATGAGAGATTATAGACTAAATAAACTTTATAAGAACTTTTCTCTCTAGTTATTAGACCTTTACTAGTTTTCATTCAATATCTGTTATTCCAAACAACGACTTCAACATTTTAAGTGGGGTTACTCCATCTATAGAAACCATGGGAGTACTAAAGACTGAATATACTTCATGATGGATCTTGAAAGATTCATATATATACAAAGAGGTTATCAAAAGAACATTCTAGTTTTGCAGTAAAATTAATAGGTCTTTATTATGACCAAAGTAAAAAACTCTGGTCTCATATAAATCATGAAATTCTTTCTCAAACACAAACTCTATTTGTTTCTCATAGAAAAAAATCCCATCCTCAATGATTGATAACTTTCTTGAGTAACATATATATCTAGTCTAGCCAGCTGAAATCTATTGCATGACCACTCAGAACATTTCTTGATTTCCTTCATCTCATGATTATTCTTATGGAGGAACCATGGGTTATCTTAGTTTTTTAATATTTTGCAAGAGTTTTAGAGGTTTTGGATGATTAGGGAAAGGAGGGTTCAGATGGTAGTAAGAAGAGAGGATTATAAAGTTTAAAATAGGTTTCGTATGACACAATTTATTTTATTTCATGGTAATAAAATGGTCACACAGAAATTAATCATTACAATATTTAGGTGATGTGACCTATTTGATATAAATAATGTGTAAAATAACTATGTAAAATGTTGAATAATATATGATTAAAAATAAATATTATGTTATAGTATTATGTTAATCTATAAGTACAATCAAAATCAAAAAAATTAAATAATCCTAATTCAGATCTAACAAAATAAAATAATTCAGCAAGAAATGTTTTTATAAAAATTCCTACTAAAGTATTTTATTTTCAAAATAATTATAAGGATATATCATTCTTTTGTGAATGATATATTAATAAATGGCATCTAAAGTTAATGTGTTTTGTTCTATAATGGTTTTTCAGGTTTTTTGAAATGTTTATAGAACTTGTTTTATCACATTTTATTGGTAAACAATAAAATTTAATCCAAAATCCATTATAGTAGGTTTCATTAAAAACTGTTGTGCATAAAACATTCCCACTGTAATATATTCATCTTCATCAATTGATAATTCTATAGAGTGTTGTTACTTACTTAACCAAGATACTATAGGTTTTCCAAGAAAATGATAGGTTCTTGAGGTGTACTTATTATCTAGTACACATCCAGTAAAATCAACATTCGAATATAAAGTTAAATTAATGTCAGAAGTTTTTAGAAAAATAATATAAAGAGACATAGTTCCTTTTAAATATCATAAAATTCTTTTGGAATCATTTCTGTGTGATTATTTAGGGTTGGATTGAAATTTTATAGAAATACATACGAAAAACAAAATATCTGGTCTTCTTGTAGTAAGATATAATAAAAATTAAATGATTCTATTATACAACATATTGTGATCCAATTTTCCCATGTCATCCATAGAAAGTTTAATATTATATCTCATAGGATCTGAGTAAGTTTTACTATTATCTAGTCCATTTTTTTAATTAAATCAAGTATGTATTTTATGTTGTTTAAGAATATTCACTAAATATTGTTGGTAAATTTTAAATCCTAGAAAATATTTTAATTCACCCAGCACACTCATTTGAAATTATTTTTTCATATGTTTTGAAAAATCATGGAATAATTTTTGATTCGTGGATCCAAAAATGATATCATTAACATACATTTTTTATAAAAAAATATATGAGGGGGATGTTTTATTAAATAATATAGTACCATTCATTCCTACTATAAAACTATTTGATAAAATAATAGAACTTAATCTTTTATACCATCCTCTTAGTGCTTGTTTAAATCCAAATAGATATTTGGTATGTTTAAAAATAAAATTTTGAAAGTGGGGGTCTTCAAAAATAGGAGGTTTATATATATATACTCCCACCATTAAAAATACATTTTAAAAACAAGATTTAACATCCATATGATATAATTTAATATTCTTATAAGTTTCATATTCTATATAAATCCTAATTTCTTATAACCTAGCTACATGAGATTTTTTTTCATAATATGTTCATTTTTCATGATTGTAACCTTTTGAAACTAATCTAGACCTTTTTATAGTGATTACACAATGCTTATATTTTTTTTAAATACCTATTTTTCTTCTTCTGATTACTAGACAATCATAGATTATTTCAACTAATTCCTATACTTTTTTATTTTTTAACCGATTTAACTCTTCTTTCATAGATAAGAACCACCATTTCTTAGATAAATATTCTTTAGCATATTTAGGTTCTATTTGGGATATAAAGGTAGAAAATTATACTATTTTCCTATATTTCTTATAATTTCAACTCCTTTATCTAGGCCTCCTATAATGTTTTCTAGAGGATACCCTTTAATATTTATAGGTTGTTTGTGAATTACACTTTATGGTTTACTATGATCAACCATTACTATATTTTGTTTAAAGAATCATGTTACAAACCATAATACTTTGTATTATTAAATAGATTTCTAGGTCTCATATCCTGAGAATAACTTTGTTCATTAGTTTGGGTCACTCTATTATCAAAAGGGTAACTTTTATTATACTTCACATGAGTTTATTCTTCAACAACACGTAGCCTTTAGTTGAAAAATATATCATATTTGGAAGTAGTAGAGTAACCTAGGATGATACCTTCACCAATATTTATGTAAAATTTAAGAATATTATCCTTGGATTTCAAGATATAAGCCTTGAATCTAAATACTTTGAAGTATCCTACCTTTTATTTTTTATTATTCTAAAAATTATAGGGTGTTTTATTTAAGATATGCCTTATTATATATCTCTTAATGACATAACATGCTGTATTAATAACATCAGTCCAAAAATGAGTGGGATAGTTATATTCACATTATATAGTCCTAGAAATTCCTTGCAATTTCATATTTCTTATTTTATAAACACCATTATATTGTGGTGTCTTGGAGGAAGAGAATGTATGTTTAATGATTTTCTCTGAGCAATATGAATTAAATTTATGATTCTCAAATTTACCTCCATAATAACTTCTCAAAGTCACAATTTTTGATTTTTTTAAATTTTGAACCAGATTATAGAAATTAAAAAATATTAAACAATATTTTCTCTTAAGTCTTAAAAATTAAACCCATGAAAATCATGAATAAATTAACAAGTACATAAAAAACAATTTCTAGGAAGTCTTACAGTTCTAGACGGTCAAAATAGACCCATATAGATGAGCTCTAGATGTCTAGATGTTTCAACCTTGTTAATTGGTTTAAAAGATGACTTGTGTTGCTTTCACATCTAACATGAATCACATAGCTTCGTTTTGTCAAATTGAAGGTAAGGAAAGACAAAAATCATATGTATCTTACACAAATTTTTCAACGAATAAACATTACACTTTCCAATCCTTCTATAAAAAATATATGATTCATCAATTTCATACTTAAAAAAATTTAAATTTTGTCTATAAAAGGAATTGAGATCTAGTGTATAAACATTATTTGTTCAAGGTGCTTTAAACATTAGTAATTTATCTTTGAAAACTGAACATATATTGGTAGAAAAATCAACTGAGTAACCATCATTACAAAGTTGAAAGATACATATCAGGTTCTGTTTAAAGACTTCATCATAAATAATTTTTTTGAAGAGATTTTATTGAGGATTTATAACAGATCCAGTGACAATGATTTTCCCTTTTTCATTATCAAAAATTTTACATAGCCTCTATCAATCTTGAAAAATGAATGAAAATTTAAGAAATATCTGCTCATATGTCTTGAGAAACCAATATCGATAGTCCATTTTTACATTGTTGTTCTTGTGGTTTGTTCCCTAAAATGTCAAATCAAACAATAATATTTTTTGGTACCCAAATTATCTTGGGTATTGAAATGTTAGATACAAAATATTTAGGGATCCAAAATTGTTTGTGTTTTCAAGGAAACTATCAAAACATTTAAAATAATCCTTATATGAAAGGAATTTGTGAATAAAAATAATTAAGGGTTTTTAAATTGTAGATGTTATCATAATGTACCATTTTACCACAATGAAAACAAGTAAGTCTAGAAATATTTTGGGTTTTAGTACTAGGTAAAAAGTAGTTTTTATAAAATTTTAAATTTTTACCCTCTCTTCATATTCTAAAATTTTTATTTTATGTTTATTTTGAGCAAGAATTTTTTTGGATAATCTTAACCTTTAGTAAAGACACTTGCGAAATATTTAAATATTTTATCCTCCTTCTTTAAATTTTCAATTGTATTAGTCTCTGCCATACATAATGCATTAGATATTTCCAATTGATTATTCAACTCCATATTTTTTTATTTCGGTCCTCCACTTTATTAAAAATAGTATTGGAAGAATTAATGAGATCCTTATTTTTATTTTATAATATTTTATAATTAATTTTTAACATAGTACAATATTTTTTTAATTATTTATACGAGTAGTTTTCATTTTATGATTCATTTTCAATATCAGATGTGTAGTAAGAGTGTAACTCATCATAATGAGCCATAAAATATATGTTTGACTTTTTATTAAGAGATTCAACTTCTCATTATGATGATGTTCATTCATTAGAATCTTCAGAAGAACTCTAGAAAACCTTTATATCCTTCTTATCTTTATTTTTATATCTAAATTTTACAAATTATTTTTTTTCTAAATTTTTGTCATTCTTAATTTGTGGACAATCAGTCTTTATGTGTCCTATTTTCTTGCACTCATAACATCTTAAATGTTTATAGTTATCACCATGCTTCCTGTAGTGGTTAAAAGTTCTTTTGAAACCAATTCATTGATTATATAATTTTTTAAATTTCAAGAAAAATTAACAAGTTCATCATTTGATCCATAATTGATTTAGGAGCTTCTTCTTTAGATTTTTTAAAGATTTGTATGATTTTTTTCTTCCTATCATACTTATAAGTAGAAACATTCAAGGCACTATTTTTTTCTTGATCATTTTATTCTATACATATTTTACTTCCATTTCATCTTCATATATCATAGGAGTTCAAATCAGAAATTTTGTTTTAAATTTATTGAACTCCATGGAATTTTATATGGTAGTTGATAATCCACTCCAATTAGGGGGTAAAGCTCAGAAAATATTCAATTATTTTTCATGCCCAGTGATAGGTGTTCTTAGAGATATAATGATATTGAAAATCTTAGGGAGTTTTCTATTCAGATGAGTGATACATTATCCTTAATCTATCTTGAATGTGTGGAACATAAGTTTAGATGTATAAAATATGTGATATTTTACATTTTATGTACATTCATAAGAAACTTCTATAGTGTTTCACATTTCATGAGCTATTTTACTTTGAGAAATCCTGTTTAACTCATCTGGTCTTAATCCATAGATTATAGAATTCATAGCATTGGAGTTCAAATAACAATTTGATTCAGTTGTAGTATCCCATGATTTAGGTTCTATATTAGAAATTTCATATGTATTTACTACTTTGTGATAAACTTTCAAGATAAGATTCTTCAGATTGATAGTTCTGCGAGCCTTCCTGCAACATTAGTTTCACCATTAAAGCTAGGAGATATAACCATTGTCATTCATTATTAGTTATCATCTATAACAACCATTTGAAAATATATCTTCAAACTTCATACTTTGATAGTTGTAAACTCAAGAGTCATGATCTCTGATACAAATTGTTTTCCTAGAATATGGCTAGCTAAAAACTAAAGAGGGGGTGAATTATGTTCCTAAAAAATTCATTATAGAAAACTTCCCTCTTCAGGTATTATAGATAAAGTATTTTTAATTAAACTAAAAAGGAAATGAAAATATAAAAAATTAAATAAAATAGATTTAACAGAATAAATTTATAGTTTTTCATGGAATAAAAATGTTATAGTTCACTCCACAAACACTATACACTATAAGTTTGGTTATTTTCAATATAATAACCCTTTTACCAGGGGATTCTAGCTAAGTACAAGTAACTTTCACTTAATAAAAAGGTGAAAAATCTTTCAACCAGGATATCCCTTTACAAGATATATCCATGGTGTTAACGCAAACACTTACAATTAGTGTAAAAAATGAATGAATGAAACTTTGAAAAAAAAATCAGCACATAGATGCAAGAAACAACTAATTGTAGTCGAAGATAGTTTATGAGAGAAGTATAGTCTTAAAGGTTTAGTTAAGAATGATATTTAGTGATATTAATAAACTTATAAGAATAAAATGAGTGTTTATATTTGATCTTTCCTATTTATAGGGATTTAGAGTATTCATAGGTATGTATGTGCGTTCTGATCATTCTTCTCATCCATATCTCGTTTTATGCAGAAAATAACTTATTTTTTAGGTATTCTATTTGAACTTTAATCACAAGAGATAATAATAATGGTTAAGAGAGTCATTCATTAAAAAATTGACAGGACATGCTATTAAGAACGCATGTCCATTTTTTCCAAATATAGAAATTACTTTTGAAGTAGCGATTTCTGAAATATTTTTGTTCTTTGGATATTTCTGTTCATGGTAAAGTGATATACTGTATAGATTGACCTTTCCATAAATAGTTAATCCTTGTTCTGATATTCTCTAAAAGAATGAAATGAGTTATCAAGAGATTTTCAATGTAATCACGACATTCTGCATAACAGCTAGATCTTCATAAGATATTTAACTAACATTACTATTCATCATAAGATGACTTCCTGAGAGACATTGTAAGAAAAATAAGATCTCAAAACTTAACTGTGCGTAATAATACGTAAGAAAATTCATTATTATAAGATAAAATATGTTACTATGATGTGATACTTATAATTCACAATTTTTATGGATCTTATAAGACAATATTTTAGGAATATTGTTTTCATAAGAGAATTCTTTCACATCAACTTCATTCGGTCTAGAATATCTGTCTTTGAGTATAAAAAAATCAATCATTCTCTTCATATGATATCTTCTTAAATAGTAATATTAACTTTCAACTCTGAGTTTTCTGATTCTAATTTTATATAAGATAATCTTCAATTCTCAAAAGATAAAATACTTTTTTATAAAATGAATACTTTGCACATCATAATATAATAATTTATATAATCAATGTAATATAAATTATTTTCATAAATGTAATAAGAAACTCTTAATACAAAAAACTTGTTAGAATAAAAATAAGGATTTTGTGAATCATTAAAACATATAAAAATAGAGGTATGTTGGAACAACATAAGTCTGTCCAAAAATAGATTCTTTCACTATTAGTGATCAATCCAACTTGAGGCTGAAGGTTTTTATTATGTAGATTTATCCCAATTTTATTATCCTATGATGAATGAAAATAAATCGACCAACAAATTGATTCAAAATTTGATTGTATTGAAGGTTCACACTTATTTTTGTAGAGATTATTGGGAGAAATTGTTAATTTAATTTGAATATTTGTTTTCCTTTCTAATGTCATTAAATAAAGGCCAACTGAACAAAGTAAAGGTTTGTTACCCTTTTGTGTGTATCTAGTATTCCCCCTATTGTTCATCATGTGATCATCACTAACATTTTTTTAGACAGTGATCTTACAATTACCTGATAAACAATCATTACACACTCATTTATTAGCGCAACATATTGTTTTTTAGATCCAAGTTTGGATTAATGAACAGATCAAGAAGTGATGATGGTGATGATGGATTGGGATTGGTCCAAACATTTCTGTTCATTTTGGTTTGATGGGGTAGCTATAAATGTTGCATTTGGGCATTTACCAAGTGGGTTTGAAGGATAGATTCTAGCAAGTAGCGATGACAAGGCCCAGACAGACCAGATACACAACCTTGATGCGATTTGTGACTGGATCAAAGGATAGAGGAGTAGGAAACATTTCTTGAGTTAGATCCATGTTTTTATAGAAATTATACACCACAAGGCATGTAATTCATGAACACATTCTATGTGTGTGGCCTTAGCTACAGTGATAGGGTTTCATGTAGAGTTATATATCACATGGTGTGTGAACCTTTTCACATGGCGTGTGAATTGACATAGTGACTCAAAGTTTACCCAGAAAGGTAAATGAAAATGATCACAACTAGCTAGTATTAGACATGGTTAACCGTACATAGACTCAATCTGGGGTACATGAGATTGAACACTCTATGTAATCAGACATAGAAATGGTAACATGCCATGATACCCAAGTAGGATCCAGTTTCAAAGTGACACACAGTGTTCTACTAGTACATGTCATGTACTCCTCCAAACAAGGTTTGGATCCCTTGTCCTCTTCATATTGGACATGTTTCATGAGGGTGTGTTCCCTTGATCCTTACCCCAAGGGTTGTTATGGAATCCCATCCAATGCACATGATGGGGATCTTCTCTAAAGAACTTCAATATTTGATAGTGTTTTCTGAGTCCCTCCTTGAATCTCACAATGGGATCCTCTATCATCACCTTTTCATTAGTTGGGGTTCTTGGTATCATTGTGACCAACACTAGACAGTCATCAATCCCGAAGTTAAATGGTTAATCTGGATTGGGCTGTTGGTATACCCCATGACCTTGGGTGTGATTCCCATATCTGTATCATTCTTTTCAGAATTTCTGTGTGTACTTATTCTGGTGAGATTCGATGAGAATGACATCTCAGATGAATTCCATCAGTACTTTTTGACTTACAGAGTGTGTTCTACTGGATGATTGCTATGTGGAACCTTCAAGTAGGAATCCTATGCTAGTATTATGTTTGTAACATTACCTTGAGAATGCGTGTCCATTTTAAGTGTATGTAGATATTCTAATTATATGTATTATTAAGGTATTATTATGATGAGATAAAAACTGTTCTTGATGTTATATGGTCAGTGATTTTTGGGTGTCCTACTAGGTATTATTATACTCACTCTTCTAACGGCTTTGGAAACACATTTCATTTATTATTTAGATGATCTCCCTTTTGAAAAAGTCCACGAGGGACCATGACTAAGAAGAGATTAGTGAGTCCGAAAGACTGAGGTGCGGTCCTATGGTTACCTAGGTAGTATTCCCCTTCTATAGTTTTCTGTTGGTTTTGTTTTTAGTTTCTTTAGGGTGGGATAATTTTTGGACTTATTTCTTTCTAGTACTTGTTGTCATATTTTGATGGTGGTATTTTAGATGCATGCATGCATGATTATCATTTATTTCATATTTCATCATTGTATTGTCTTGGAGATGTGTGCATGTGTATATGTTCACTAGGATAAGGCCTCCCATGTGTGTGATATTCCTACTTGGCGCTGGTCACTAGCCCCTGTCCCATTCGAGGTGGGCTTGGGGTCATCATAGCATGGGCCTCATTGGGATGGTTTGTGACAACTCTGGCATGGTGTGAGCAAAAATTATTTGGGAAACACAAATGTGATTCCATGAATAACTAGTAAAATTAATTTACACAAGTGATATTCTTAGAATATTGATAAAGACATAGTGTAGAAGAATAAATAAATAACGATTTTTGATCCTTAAGTTCAACCAATTAACCTGATAATGGATCAAAACTACTTTGACATATGTTGGGGTGTCTATGAGAACATCATAAAACCATTCCAACCTATAAATTTGGCATAATGACTATAAAATATCAAGAAAAAATGTTGGATCAAAAGAGTGTATTTAAGGCATCCCATAGTAGCAGGATCAATAAATGACTCCTAGGGGGTGAAGCTCGGTAATCTAATTGTATCATGATCTACAAATGTTTATTAATAATCCTGATAAATCTAGTTATCTTTAGTATTAAGCACTATGATCAATTCCAGGGTGTCCCATGTAATAAATAATCAATAATCCCACCAATTCCTAGGTTTCTTAGGAAATCTAGTGCATGTGAATATTGGGGTCAATAGATGATTCCCTAAAATCTTGGGAAATAAAGTGCTAGTACATCAGAATCAATTCTAGAGAATCCCAAGAAATAAATAATTAATCATCCCACCAATTCCTACGAATCATAAGAAATACGATGTATATGAATATTAGAACCAATAACTGATTCCTTAGAGTTCAAGGTAATAGAGTGTTAGTGCATGTCAAGGTTAATAGTTTATTCTTTACATCCTAGGAAATCCAGTGTCTTAGGCTATACGACTGATTCTTATGAATCAGGGGGAATATAGTGTGTGTATCAAGATTAAAAATAGAATCCATTATGTATAGTGAAATCTATACAATCTCTATGCATAACTATTTATTCCTAGAATGTTGACCATAAGAAATCCATAGATATCTTAGTGGTTAGATCCCATGATCTTGGGAATCCAATAGTATCATAACACAAATAAATTGAAAGTTTCCCCCCCATAAACATCCTATAAGTCTTTATCAATTTAGGTTCTAATCCACAATCATAATTACCAATTTTCTATATGCATTGTCACTAGTGTGAACATGTAACTGAGGAACCCCTAGTGCCCCTAGGTCTTCTTATAGTATAGAAACCCATCTTGGATCCTCTTATATAAACATGTATCTTAGTTCAACAACCGTCATGTAGAAGGAATGTCTTCTTATAGTTTAGAAACCCTTCTTGGGTCCTCTTATAGAAACATGTATCTTAGTTCAACACCCGTCATGTGGAAGGAATAACATAACTCACCATTGGAAAAGTATCATTGTGGTATAAATAGTCTCCAAGGGTATCTTATATCGGTATCACACAAGGGAGATGTCCTCAATCGTATCGCCCTTCCCAAGCCATCACTATGTCAGTACTTGCTCCCAAACTATCCAAAAGTACTACCTAGGGAATACCCACTTTAGTTCTCACATCCCAATGGGGAAAGAACACTCTGCCCATAATTCTCTAAAATAGCTTGAAGTTTTTAAGTCATCATAAGGTTCTCACATAGCTTACTCTAGCCAATCATTCTCGATTTGTATCCCACCTCTACCTGAAGGTCACTAAAGGAACCTAACATTTGAGAAGCTATATCCACCTAGAAAATTTATGTATCACCCCTTAGGGTCTATGTATCTCATGGAATAGAGCTATAATAAATACGAATACCATGAAAATTGAGGCATCAAGCTAGTTCACAGGGGTCCTTCATGACCCTTAGCACTTTGTTCAATTTTTCTAGGATTTTAATTTTACATAATGAATTATTTTACAATAAAAAGGTAAATCCCCTTCAGTGTTGAGGCCACATACCAAATGAAAAACATATATAAATAAATTAAATTACAATATGGGTATGTTCAAGGAGACACCTACCTTAAATCAGAATTACCACCCCTTAAATAATCTAGGATTTCCTCATTGAAGCCTGTCCAAAACCAACCATCCATCAAACATCAACATGAGCCCCTATCATACACCAAAATATTTAATTGAAATAATTATTATCTAAATATATTTTTAGTTAAATAACTAAAAAAATTATATTTAAGGATATTTTTCATAATCATTAAACAACTCACCAAGTGACCTCATCACACCAAAACCATGACCAAGCACCCACAAAAATGTATATGGTGAACCTTGGATGACATCCTAGAAAAATCCCTATTATTAAGAATGAAATTAATCTTTAAATTAATTTAATTAATGAAAAACAGTAGAATAATATATAGGGTAAAGTTAATCTAACCAAACAATGTGTAATGGCATGTAATCATTATCCTGAGTCACTCTCTAACTATGACATGAAAAACCCATCATATCTGATGATTGGAACCATGATCTAGTGGAAATCATCACTAAACCCTATCTGATTCCCTTAAAATCAAATTCTAGTCAAAGGAAAGAAGCAATGAAAGGATAGTGATGATAATATTAGCCTAAATTACTAAATATCACTCCCAAAACCACTCAAATCCAAGGGGGAATGAAGGAGGAAGGAGGAGGGGAGGCCCCTTGGCTCGAGTGTGCATGAGGCTGAAGAAAGGGGGCCTGAGTTGTAAATAAAATCAAGTAAAATGCAGAATTTCCTTATTTTTTTTAAAATTCCAAGGGAAAATTGGTTTTCACCATGACTTGCACCACATCATGGTATGCTCCAAATATCCCCAAGAGCATGAAAAGACTAAGAAAATGGCCAGTCCTTCACCCTCATTCAACATTTCACATATGAAACACACCTAAACCCACATTCCAAAATATCAAACACCATACCATATCCACCTCCATAATCATTATTTTCTTTTGTGGTTCCTCCAAACCATAATGATTTGTGAATAGGGTCTAAAATATAGTTAGTTCCCATTTACATTTACTCTATGAAACCACCACAACTAACAAAATGTCTAGTTATTAGGCTCTATAGCATGTTTATATTTACTAATAACAAGATCAACCAATAATTACATGATTTATAATAAGAGTTTCATTTTATTTCATTTCTAGGATCTTCTCTGTTTAAATTTTTATTGAATTAGGGAAAAATTACATAACAAAGTGGATAATTACACACCATTTATATTTTTTCCAAAAAATTAGGGGTTTAAGTTTTCCCTATAGTTTCATTTAGGACACTTTAGAATCATTTTTGATGAGTCCCCATTGTGGAAATATTAACCGTGATAAAAATTTCTACGCGTCCCTATATCATATGAAAATCATTTGACAACATGAGATGAGAAAAAAAATATCAGTAAAGAATATAAAAATAATCTCATCAGTCTAGTCAAAAACATGAAAAACCTTGAAGATGTTTACCCTTTTCAAAATATAACTTTGAGAATATAAATAAGACATTTACATATGTGAAAATTAATCATTTCCTATAGAAAACATTTGAAACCCATTAATAATCTTAAGAAAGTCCTTGAAATATTCATGAAAACATTTATTTGAAAATAATTACTTACACCTATAAAAGTTCAAAATCATTCATTAACTTATAAATTTAAAATATTTCCAAAAAAACCATAAAAAGAATGAAATAGGTATCTTGTAAAAACTTATTTATATCCCATGTTTGTTTGAAAAACTAATGTTGTTGCAATACATGTCAATATTTTATATGATTTTATTCTCAAAAAATTCCCATCTATTTTATAAATAAACTTATCCAAAGTGTTTTTAGATAATTTTTCTTTTTCCTAAGTAATATTTTATATTGAAATATTTTGGTTAAATATATTTTTTTATTTTTAAATAAATTTTCTAAGTAAAACTTAATATGGGATGATAATTTATCATATAATATGCTAATCATCACACACTATCAACAAATATATTTTCTTTCCTAGTAAATAATCTTATGAATAGATAGAAATATTCATTCTAGATTTTAAATTCAAGATAAAGGAAATTATCATACAAAATTCTTAATTACGAGAATTATTATATGAGGAAAAATAAATTCTAATGCCCTTTTTTTGGAAAATTCATTTATCTTACGAAGATTAAATTATCATACAATGTTTTTTTTGTCCTATAAGATCAGAAAGTGAGAAGACTAATATTCAATAAATTAAATTATCATACAAAGATCAAAATTATTGTATACAGATCCAAAAAATCATAGTAGGACAAAAATTATCTTATGTAAGAGTTTTTCTGGTTCATTTATCCTAAAAATATAGGATTATCTTATGAAGAGATGAAACATCAAATACATAAAAGTATACTATGAGTTAAAATATTTATTTAAAGGAAAATACATTTTTTTTGATTTTTTATTTGAGACATTTTGGTATGTATTATGACGTTTTTAAGTAAGAAGTTACCCAAAAGGAAGATAATTCCCTTAGAGGCAACAATCATTCAAATTAATTATTTTAAGAGTATTTATTTACTCATTTAAGTAATTATTACCATTATGGGAATCCAGGAGAAGTCCATTACTATTTTATCATTTTTGAAAGTTATGGTGGATAGATAAAGAAATAATAATTAAATATGTATATTTCAAATAATGTATATATTTATAATGAAGTCCATGGTTATAGTAAAAAATAATAATTATATTTTATATTTTTGATATCAGAGGTCACATACAAGAATAAAACCTAATTTTTTTGGTTATTATATTTTCTATTAACTGTTTGAGTATATATAGAGTTTCAAATTAAAAATAAAAAAGGGAAAGAAAGAAAATTATAGAAACATAGTATTATCTAAATACTTAAAAAGATACTATGATTTCTTTTATATACACAATATTATATTTTTTTATATATAAGAAAAAATTAATGCTTCTATTCTTTGAAGAACACATTAACTATACTTGAGAGTTCTTATGGAACTATTATTTGAAGACCTATTCCTATTTTGCAAGAACCTATCATATTTTTTCATGTTTTATCTTGTAAATGTGAATTTAATAGGTATCTCTGTTATATATATTTATCTTCTATAAGGTGAAAAAATCCTTAATTTGAGTGTGTTGAGGCCATGGATAGGTCTTATAAAAAGGGATAGAAAATAAAATCTCCTTTTATATTTTCATAGCAAGTTTTAGTTGCTTTCACTCAACTTTCAAGGTTCCTGGGTAAAATATTTTCATAGTGAAATTCACCAAGCATATAGAGAGAGCACTGTTGGAGTGGAACATGGTATTCATATTTCCTAAACCACTATAAATCCTATGTTTTATGTTATTTTATTATCTAATTTTATTTCTTATATCTATCTGATAAAATAGTTACAAATAGTTCAAGGGCTAATTTCGATTAGGGTTATAATTTCAAGAACTCAATTCACCCCTTCTTAAGTCAATGCATATATCCCTCGGGGTCAAAAATTATTATCAAAGGTTTAGAATATTTATTTCTAAACTCTAAAAGGTTTAAGTTATGTAGATCATTTTCAAATGGATATAATGGTTCATATTAGATAGGGGATATCTATTGTTAGGGATCCTTACTTCATAAGAGAAATCTATAAATGATAGAATGATTAACTGATTATTTATCTGAAAATATTATTCTAAAGGTTTATTTTATAGTCATAAATGCTTATTCAATTCCTAAAAAATATCCATAGAAATGGAATTCTACTTTGTAAGAATAATACGATCTAAAAATCAAGTCTATAAGTGATATTATGTTTGTATTAGGTCTTTATGAGTTTAACTGAGTTTTATGATGTAATAAAACACACAAAATGTTGAAACCGATATCTATAGCTTATGAAGGTATTGATAATTTTAGGAAAATTAGATACAATACTATCAAATTAAAGTTTGACACATTAAGAAATATTGATAGTTAGATCACCACTCATATGAATAGAAGGTGGAATGAAATTATAAATAATGTGACTTCCTTAAGAGATCCCATTATTGAACCCATTAAAACTATTAATGCTCTTAGTGATCCTACCTCAAAATAGAGTGGAATTTCATATATTTTTAGGTAATCCACTATGGATAAATTTATAAAAATAAAATATTTTTTTAGAACACTCATGATGAATAAAGCTAAGAAGGAGTGTGTGGAAGTTGAACAAAAGATGATAAAAATGGATAATGATACAATAAAATAATCTACTTGAAAAGATTAAAAGGAAAAAAGAGACATCATTTTAATTATCATCTAATGAAGTGACTTCAATAAATTTAGTGTCAAGTGATAAACTCGCTCAAATTTCCAAGTAGTTCAAAAAGTTCTACAATAAGAAAGTTGATTCATGAAATCATTTATCAAGTATAAAAATTTGAATGGAAAAACCAGATAAATAAGGTATTATGAGTGTAAGAATATTGAGTATATCAATCTTTATTGTCTCCATCTTAATGAGATGAAAATGTAAAAAAAGAATTTTTAAAATAAATCACATTATAAGAAGAGGAAGAAAGAAACCAAGTCTATATGGAGTGATTCACAGGACTCAGTGATGACTATGGTTATGAATATAAATCAAAAGTATATAATTTGAAAGATAATATGTACTTTATGGCACACATTTATGATTAAAACTATGTTTATTATTCTTATTATGAATTTGAATCAGAAAATTAAACATATAAAAAATTAAATGAGTACTATTCTATACTAAAATACCACTATGAGACCTTAAAGAAAAAAGAATACTCTTAAAATCATATGTTTTTATTTCTAATTCAATAGATGTTTTAAAAAAATAGATAACCAGTATAAAATTTAATCTTTCTGAGTTTTCTTTTATTTTTTTTCTATGATAACAATATAAAAGAATTAATGGTCGAAGTTAAAAATCTAGAGGATGCTTCTAGTGTTTTTTATTAAGGGGGATTAAAATATCAATCAAATCCTTGGAAATAAAAAATTACATACATAAAATATATGATATAGTAAGTAAAGGGGAAAAATACAAGTTTTATAAAAACTATTTTGTACCTTGTTCCAAAAATTAAAATATTTCCAATATCACTTTTTTTAGTGTGGAATTTTTTTAAATTTTTAAATTATTTTTTCCTAATATAACCTCATATATATCAAATAATGATGTTATTAATTTATAAAAATTTGTCTAATTTTAATTATAACTATTTTAGAAATTAAATATATTTTTTTCCCAAACATTTTAAAGGTAAGATTGTTGAACTCAATAGAATTTGAGTACTAAAAGATCTTAATGATTAACTTTTTTTGTATAGGGAAAAATTCACAAAAACAAAAACAAAAAATTATTTATAGATAGTGGTTGTTTAAGACATATTATTGGCAATTTTTCTAAAGTTAACTCACTATCTAAAATAGATAGAAGACATTTCACATTTGGTTATAATTCCAAATAAAAAATCAATGGAATTGGATATTTTGGAGATCCTCATTTAGTTCTCCTAAATAAAGTACTTTGTGTTAAACTATTAAATCATAACCAAATAAGTATTTATCAACTTTATAATGATGGATATTCTATTGATTCATCTAATAATTCTTGTTATGTTTTTGAAAAAACAAGTTTCTTAAATTTAGTTCACAAAGAACTAAAAATATTTACATATTAAATCTCCATTACATGTGTAAAAAAATGTGAACTATTTAAATACTAATTTTTTTGAATCATTGATTTGGTATAGGAGTCTTAGACATTGTAACATTAATTCACTAAAACAAATTCTATGAAAAATTAGATTTCTGATTTGGCGCAACTCAAACCAGATTAAAATAAATTATGTGATGCCTTCCAAATAGTGAATCAACAAAAATCATATTTTAATTAATTTAAATAAGTTTATTCATCTACACCACTTGACCATATTCAAATTTATTTTACTGGACCCTTTAAAACTAAAATCTTAGTTTAAAATTCTTTTGTCTATGTATTGGTTGATGTTTTTGAAATATTTACTTGGATTTATTTCTTGAGACTTAAGATTAAAGATTTTACTATATTTATTAATTTTTTATTCAATTCAAAATTAAAAAGACACTAAAATTTTATCATTGAGAAATGATAATGGGGGAGAGTTTTAGAATTCAGAATTCAATTCATTCTTCTAAATACATGACTAAAAAAAGATTCTAAACCCTTATAACACCTCAAAAAACGGTGTTTTTGAAAGAAGAAATAGGCCCTTGGAAAAAATTTATAGAACAATGTTGTGTGAACATAACATATATACTCATTTTTATTCAAAAGATGTTAACAAAACATGAAATTATAGTGTTAAAATTATGCTTATCTTGGAGAAAACACCATATAATCTATAAAATTATAGAAATCCAATGGTTATATAATTTATGGTTTTGAATAAAAAGTGCATATCTTAAACACTATGGGTAATCTTGGTAAGTTTGATCAAAATTGAAATGAAGGAATTTTACTAGGTTATTCTACTACTTCTAAATTTGATAGATTTTTTAATAAGAAGTAAAGGATTTTTGAATAATATAATGATGTAATTTTTTTTAAAGTGATACTTTTTATCACAAAAAAATCAAGTTTATGGATTAATTGATTCAGTAGATAACTTGATACTTGATTATCTCTTTAACAATAAAAAAGATGATAAATTTCCACATGATCATGAATAATCCAATCATGAAAGGTTATAAATTGATAAACCTAAAAGTGTGTTTCATAGATAGAATAGAACCCTTAAAACCATCCTTAAGAAACAATTAGAGGAAAACTAGACAAGGGATTTAGGACTATAATAAGTATAAGAAACCTTGTTGATTTTATAGCCTTTCTATGACAGCTCAAACTTAGAACCATAGAATAAGTCTCCGGTGATGAGAGTTCAGTGGTTGATATGTAATAATAATTATATGAGTTTAAATGGGATAAGGTATCACCATGGTGTTATGACTAGGAATAAATATAGGATAGTTACTAAAGGGTTAAATTAAAAATAAAGAATAAATTATAAATAAACCTTTCCCCCAATGGCTAGGTTAGAATAAATTAGAATTCTATTGTCATTTTCATCATATATAGATATTAAACTATATCACATGGATTTTAAATCTTACCTTGTAAATGAATTTTTAATGGAGAAATTATATGTTGAACAAAATCTAGATTTTAGGACCCTCGTTTTTAATATTCTATTTTCAAACATACCAAAAAAATTTATGGTCTCAAAACAAGAACCTGGAGATTGGTATAAAAGACTAAGTTAATTGTTTTATAAAATGGTTATTGTGGGTTTGTAAGACACCACTTTATTTAATAAAATGTCCTTAAAATATATTTTACTTATAAAAATATTTGTTTTTGATGTTTTTTTGATCAATAAATATTTTTTTAATGATTTTTCAAAACACATACAAAAGAAGCTAAAAATGATCATGGTGGATGAGTTGATACATTTCCATAGAGTTTGTATTTACTAAAAATATTATGGGAATATTTTCAATAAAATTAAATACATACATGATTTATTAAAAATATTTTGACAAAATTTTTGTAAGACTTATTCAACTCCTACGAGTTTCAATATTACGCTTGATTCGGATGATGCTAGAAAATCTATTGACAACAAGTAGTATAAAGGAATAATTGGGAGTTTACAATTTATAACAACAAATAGTCTATATATTATTTAATCAATTTTTTATATGACATATTTCTATAAAAATCATAGGAATCTCCTTTAAAAGATTCCAATTTTTTAAGGTATTAAAAGAAACAATTTCCTTATCTTTAATTTTTCAAAAAACTTATGATTTTTATTTAACTTCATATCTTGATGAAAAAATTAGTGGTTGTAAAATAGATAGAAAAAGTACATCAGGAACCAGTAACTTTTTAATAAAATCTATAGTTTCTTGGTAAAGTAAAAAAGAAACATTCTATTGCATTATCAACTACCGAAGCTAAATACATTATAACTGATAGTTGTTTTTCTTAAGTGTTGTGGATAAAACGCACCATAAAGGAATTTATATTTAATTTTAATCATATCCTGATAACATATTAAAACACTAGTGTGATTATTATTTAAAAAATATTTTAAATCACTCAAGGACCAAGCATGTTGATTTTAGATATAATTTTTTAATAGATCATTCTAAAAAAGGTGATATTTCTCTTGAATTTAATTTTACTAAAAAATAGTTAGCAAACATATTTACCAAAAAAATTTCTAATGATAAATTTTATTTCATTAAAATTTAAATAGGTTTATTTTCATTTAAATTATTTCTTTTCAATTTTAGTGGTAATTCTATGTTTGATTATTTATTTAATAATTTATGATCTGAGTTCATTTCCAATTTTATGTTTAAAGTTACTATTTTATATGATGATAAATAAATTGATATGTGACTCGAAATTATTTTAGATTTTTAATTATTTACTTGTTTTATCTCATCACCTCTATAAGAAAAATATGTATATTGTATAATAAATACTCAGTTGCCCAAAAACCACAAACCTTTGAAAACCTTAAAACCTATTCTCTCCAAAATACAAACCCTTCTTTCAAAAACCAAATATTTTGATCCTCAAGATGATTACATTCTATTGAGAATAGGAAATTAAAAAATAATTTGAGATTTATTATTATAATTTTCTTGGAAGACAAAAGTTTTTAAAATCTATTGAGTGAAAATGATATCAGTTTTCTATGTCTAGACTAAATAGATTTGTCGTTGATTTTTTTTGAACTTTTGGGGGAGAAGGGTTTGTGTTTCATGAAAGGAAAACTGAGTCCTTTTTTAAGAACTATATTAGGGAGTTCTATGAAAATATTGAGTTTGACTTCAAGGATGTTGAATATTTGGTCGTATCAATAGTTAGTGGGAAGAGTTTTTTGATATCATTAGTGAAGCTTGATGAAGATGTTCATTGCCCACATTAAGGATGCTTGGATTTTAACTCTTCTCTAGTTAGTATGGATAATATTTGTCTTGATGATTTCATAAAATATCTTTTTGGATCTACCATCATAGATAAAAATGTAATCAAGGATTTGGAAAATAAAAGAATGATTTTGTCTAATTTTATCTAAATTGAGATCATTCAGAGTAATAAATAATTTAAGGAATTACTACAGCTAGATATTCATCTTCTCTATATACATATGGTTGAGAAAAAAAGTCCAAATATCATGGTATATCATTTGATATATGTACTATTCCTATCACAAGTCTTGGATTTTATATCCTTATGAAATAATTATCACCATTTTGTTTCAGAATAATGGAATAAAGTTTATTGAAGTTATGGAAAATGAGGTACATAGACTTAACACTCTTAGAGATGTGATTCTTAAGATGATTGGGTAATTTTTAAATCCACTCTCTAAGGAAGTTATTTATTGTTGGGGATGGGGAAATTGAGGAAATATATACTCGATTTTATGGGGATAATTCTACTACTACTGTTTTTCAAGATGAATTGGAGAAATCAATGGATTATATACCTACAAGTATGAGAATAAGAGTAACAAAGGTTTAATATATATAAAATTTTTCACCTATTGATTATAATTTTATAATTTAGGATAAAAATACTATTGATGTAAGTTCTTATGAGTGATATAATGTTGGAAAATAATTTGAAGATTTTGTTGCTCAAGATAAACATCAAGAACCTACTATTGATGTTGTTTCACCTTAAGAAAATGTTAATGAGGTTTATTTTGGTTAATATGAGCTATAAATTGATTAGTATAAAGTATCCCTTTGTGATACTATTAGAAAGATCGTATCAATGGATGTTGGTGAGAGAAAGACTCTTTCCATCCATGCGAATGTTTACTTAAATATTTTCCATCATGCATAAGAAGAATTTGACTATCTTCAAGAATTTAAACTTAATTAATCTCTTTAGGTTATAAATATTGGAAAGTGAGTATGTCTCAAAATCTTTGATCAAGTTGGTTCATAAAAATAAGAATCATTTGATGAACCTTCCTTGTTTATAAAAGCTAGAAGAAGAGGACCTCCAGAGAAACCTTCCCCTCTTGTAGAAGGATTTCAGATATTGTTGTATAAGAACCAGAAATATCTAAGGGTGATGAAAAAATGGAAAAAATTATTGATATGGTTATTAATTTGTTTAATTATATAAAGTTAGATATTGGTGGGATAAAAATACAAGTGATAGATCTAGAAGAAAATTCTATTTCAAATTCAGAGTTTAATGAGCTGAAAGAGATGTTACAGGCTCAAATCCAGAAGATGAAACATATTCCAGTTATTTTAAAAAATTCCATTGGTTTAGTTATGGATGTAACCAAGCATATAAAATTAGACATTAGTTATCTAAAAAAGGTTATAATATCTCAGTTTGAGTTTATAAAGAAGATTCTATCTGTTATTTCTCTCACTTCATTGAAAAAAAATCCAATGCTGCTACTGATCAGTTGAAGAATTTATCCTTAGATCTGATGATGTTAGATGGGAATGTTCAGGAGACAAAGTTTGATATGGTATATTTTTACACCATTAAAGTCCCATTAAAGGATATCACTTATGAAATCCATAATTTCAAAGATGATTCTTAGAGAGTCAAAATATTAATTTAGAATAAAATAGATGAGTTAGTTTGTTTTATTGAATATTTTTTTTCTTATCTTAAGGAATATTCAGCCGAAACTAATGATTTGACTATGAAGGATTGTGATTTAATAACTAAGTGGGCATACTATATTACTTAAAACCTACCAGCATTGAAATAATCCTTGAATCATATCCTGAATGATGTTCAAGACATTTATCCATGAAATTATGAATCTAATCAGTATGATAATAGATCTCTACCAATTGAGAAATTTGATAGGCCTAGTGGTTTTAATATACCTACTTCCAAGGTAAATAAATTTTTCTCTCAATTGATCATTTCTAATAGTGGCTGTTAGGTTCTTAAAAATTTATCTGAGATATTTTCATCCACCTTTAAAGGCATTGAAGTGTTGAACAATAACATGAATGAAAGAAATAGATTTTCTAAGGATGATCTAACTAATACTAGAGAATAATTTGGGGATGATATTAACAAAGGAATTTATTACATAAAGAATTTATGTAAGTATAATCTTTTCTGAAGAATAGAAATTTGTGGAAATGTCTTTTTTCTTCTTAGAGGAAGAATACCTATGGGAGATAATCAACCTATATATTTTGAAAATATCAATGAGAATATTCATCATCCATTTTCTCCTCCTCCTATAATTGAAAGGGATAATGATGAAGTTAAATAAAAAATTTAGAAGGAAGAATTCACCTCTTCTCCATAGGTTAAATTTAAAATATTAACTTCTCATTTATCAATTAATTATACTTTTGATGATAAAGGAGCTAGAAAGTTCCTTGATGATATTATGGTTGTTTTCTAGAAAATTTCTGGAGATACTACTGGTGTTGGTTCAGATGGGACTAAACTTTCCTTTCATATCCCTAATCATAGAAACATCCATCCTAGACCCACCTCTCCAAATCCTATCCCTAAGCAATACAAGTGACATATATTTACCTTGGTTTACATTTTTGCCTATCTTAAATCATGATAATGTAATTATGTTAATGAAATTTAGTACATTATTGTCTATTCTTCCTTACAATGATTCCATTATTTATATATATTTCCCCTATATTTCCCTAAGTAAATTTTATATTCTATTAAATTTAGTGATCTATATTATTTCAGTTCTTAATATACTATGATATATTGAATGTTTTTATCTCTCTCTAATTTCTATACTTTTTTATATCAAAAAGTTGGAGAAGGGAGTCAATAAAACAATTTATGTTTTTCAATTTATCATGAAAAAGAATATATTACCGGATCATATCTATCAAATTTTCTATTTAATTTATCACGGGTTTTGTGTTCACAAAAAATGGGGATATTGTTGGACTTACTAACATTTTTCCAATATATCTCAATATTTTATTTGTTTTGATGCTCAAAAAATCCCTCTTTGTTTACCAATAAAAATATATTAAGTGGTTTTAGGTAATTATTCTTTTTCCTAAGTAATATTTCTTTTTGGAATATTTTGGTTAAATTAGTATTTTTCATGTTCAAACAGATTATTTGAGGAAAATATCACATGATTTAATAATTTATCTTATGATATGGTAATTTATCATACAATTAATTAATTTTCATACAATATTTGGAAATCTATTTTCAATCAAAGGAAATCATCTTATAAATAATCATATATCTATTTTATAGAACTTAGATTCCCAACAAAGTTAATAATCCTATTAATTTCTTTGATATAAGAATTATCATATGAGGTAGAATAGATTTTCATGAGTCATACTTTTGGAAAATTATTTTATAATATGATGGTCAAATTATCATATAGTGTTTCATTTTTTCTTATTATCTTATAATGATAGAAAAATGAAATTAAAAAATGAAAATGATTATACAGAGATCAAAATTATCACATACAGATAAAAACACCATACGAGGATTAAAATTATCTTACAAAATAGTGTTTCCTATTCATTTATCAAATAAATATAGGATTATCTTATAGAAATTTTAAATACCACTATCATTATAATATATTATAAATTTCAATATTTTATTGAATGTAAAAATATTGTTTTAATTTTTTAATTAGGAATTTTAATAAGTCATATGAATTTTTGAAGTTAAAAATGACCTATGAGGAATATAATTTCATTTAAAGATATAATCATTAGAAGTAAGTATTTTAAGAGTAATTATTTTATTCGTTGAGGAATTTATTACCATTAATGTAATTCAAGTGAATTCAACACATATTTTATTTTTTTAGAAAATGTGGTGTTTGTATGAGGAAAATTAATTAAAAATATATCTATTTCCATGAATTTTTATAGTTCTAATAAAGTATATGGTTACTATCAACAACGATCCCTGTGATTTTTATTTTCAGAATTGATTTTCACATACAAAACCAGAGCCCAAATTTTTGGATTATTCTATTTTCTTTTAATCATTGGTGTATATATGTAGTTTTGAATTAAAAATAAAATAAAATATAAATATATAACCCTAGAAAAGTAGAGTACTGGATGAAGAAGAAAAATGATACTATGATTTTGATACATATAAGGTATTATTTGTCTTTTGAGAAGAAGAAAAACTTGAGGCCTCTGTTATTTAAAGAACATAACAAATATAGTTGACAATTCTTATAGATCTATTCATTGAATCCTTTTTATTAATTTAGAAGATCGTTTCATATTTTTTTAAGTTTCATCTTACAACTGTAAGCTGAATTCATATCTCTCTTCTATATCTATATCTTCTATACATTTGATAATCCTTATTTTGAGTGTGAAAAAGTTGTGCATTGGTATTGTTAAAAGGGATATCCCTTAAAAATATCTTGGCACCTTTTTCTAATAAGTTACAATTTATTTCACTCAACTATTGAGGTTCATAGAAAAAGGATCTTGTATAGTGAAATTTATCATGCTTGAAGAGAGAGAATTAGTGGATTGGATTTGGTAATTCATATTCCCAGAACAATTATAAATCCTATGTTCTCAATTATGTTATTTTCTATTTTTATTTATGTTTTATATCTAATAAAATAGTTAATAATAATTCATGGGATAATTTTACTTGGGGTTAAAATGTGAATAGATTAATATATACCCTCACTTGAGTCATTATGTAACTCTATCCATGTTAATAGTGTCCAACTATGTTTAATCCATGTCAAAATAACCAAATCCTAGTTAATTATATAGAAGTAATTACCTAATTATCTCTCTCATTTTCACCTTTTAAAGCTACATCATTATCCAAAGCATTGGAGAGTGATATGAGACTCACTCATTTTCATGAGCTTTATCGGTATCACCCATCATAATTTATAATGCTTAAGCACTGTATCATGAACAAAAATTTGTAAACTTTAAATATTTCATCATAAACCCCTTTAAAAAATCATTTGAACTATTATGTAAAATAAATTCTCTTTTCACATAATCATAAAGATAAATATATTTTTTCTTTAGAAAAACTTAAAAATAAAACATTCTTAGAATAGAGGGAATATAAAATTATTCAAAAAAATATGATAACTTTTAGAGTAATACTGATAATGAATAAAAACTATGATAGTGATAAGAGGTGTTCAATCCATATATGTTAAAAAACATCCTTTTCCATTATAAAAAGCCAAAAATAACCAATACCAAAAATGGTGAAAAGTTTCTTTTTTGAATATTTTTAAATAAAATTAAATATAGTATAAATGACCATTTTAACCCTCTTAAGATTAAACAATAAAATTATTGAAACATTTAAAATAACAAGGATATGGAGGAGAAATATTTTAAAACAATTAAAATAATGTTTTAAAGTAAAATCTTTTACCTTAAGTGTTATCTAGATTCAAATTTTCTATAACTCTTGAATAATAAAATTATATTAAATTTATACTTAATTAATGGTTTTTTAATTTTATTTTCAATATTATTATCCATTTTATTTCATTTATTATAATTACTTATTTAGATACTAAAATGTTTAGGTTCGCATTAGATGTTTTGGGGTTATTAATTTTATAACATCAAAACAACATCAATGCGTTGATCATGGTCAGAGAGGTTATCACTAAATTACCTAAATAATCTTAAACATGTTATAATTATCATAAATATACATTGAATAAACTTTAAAAACCAACCATGTATGGTGGTCATGAAAAATTAAGCATATCATTTTATAGAGATGGTAGTTTTTACGTACACATGAATAATGTTTTCATTTTTCTACTAGGTGTAAAAGAAATAATGTAGATAATATTTTATCTTCATGGAATCATAAATATGTTATAAATGTCAAAATTATTCATTATTTTTATCCTTATAACTACCCTTATAAGTTTTAAATGAAAAATTAATCACATAGCTTTACGGATGTGGTATTCCACACATATGCACAAATAACATTATCAACTTTCAAAGGATGAAAATATTAAGAAGACAATTAATATATTATATTTATAGAATAATAATTTGGTATAAAATATAATATATTTTCATTGGACCCATCATTTTAACTGTCCATATAATCTTGTGATTAAAAAAACACATTTCTTCAAGCTAGTGGCAGTCCACACGTACACATGAGCGATGTTTTCATTTCCCATAGGATGAAAAAATGAAATGAAAGAGGGGTTTACCATAATTGTAATAAAACTTTTGTGTATGTAATATACTGATGTTTTTATATCATCATGGTTAAATAATATTTGAAGGATATTTGAAAAGAAATAAATAAGAATCACTCGGCTAAGAATTATATCTCTTATTTGGAAAATATCCCTTGAATTACACATTAATACTTCCCAGGTTGGTATTTTAGTGATACAAATACATCAAATATATAGGAAAGGATGTTAGGAAGGTATTTAGGAAGGTATTAGTTCCGTTAAATGGCTAAAATAGAGAAATTTCCTATCCAAGATAGGGTAAGGTTAAAATACACTAAACCAATAATTGTTTTCTAATGTGTAGAGATATTTGATGCCTTTCCCCTTAGTTTAACCCCCAATCAAACCTTTTAACCTTTACCAGGGTGATAATGGTTTACTAAGGTCACTATTTATTTTGGAAAACAAATGAAATTGATCCCCTGACCAAATACTAACCTCCTAATTAAACACATGAATTCTATTTTTCAATATTCAATTTTTAAAAGTGGTAGTATTTAATTTTAATACCAATATTCAAACTGCAAGGAGAACATTTTTTAGAAAAATTCCCCTTTTGTGCATAAAAATAATTTAATACCAAAATATAGTATAATTGGGGATAATATGTCTTTAATTGAATTATATTTTTTAAAATTAGGATAATTTCAATTTAAAATAAATTTCTTATAGAATGGTACTTTTTAAAAACATAAAATGAAATGAAAATTTTATTAAAAAACAGTAATTTTCACTGTAAAAAATATCATTCTTTTAATAAAAATACTAAAAATTTGTCCTAATATATATTTAATATACAAAATAAAATAATTAATTCCATTTTTTCAATTTAGAACTCTAATGTTATGAAATTTAACTTTAAATTAAAACCATGTAATACATGAGAAAATTATTTAGTTATATAAAATAATTCCCTTTTCGATTAAAAAATTATATGAAGTCATTTATAATTCTATGATGAATATTAACATATAAAATGAATACATATATATATGATAATATTTTTTTATTTCTAGGAATACCTGGGTTGTTATATTCTCCCCCCTTCTGAGAAATTGTGTCCTCACAATTTTATTAATTACTTAAACTAGTGATGGTGTTTTTCTCATATAGCAATTTCTGATTCCATTATTACTTCCTTATTTATGTGATTCTTCCCTAAATACCTAACCTATTAAATCAAATTATTTTTTAGTAATTTTTTTCTAAATTTTAAAATCTGAGTTGGATTTTCTCCATATTAGAGATTCTCCTCTAACTACACCACTTTAGGGATCAAAACATGAGATGCATTAGTTATGTAATCTTATGTAAAAAACATTAAACACATCATATACGTGAGATAAAATTGTTTGTAAAGATTCCTGGTAATTAACCAAACCCTATTCCTTCAAAATTTATTAGGGTCTAATGAATAGTGGGATCAAATTACCCTTTTTAACCAAAACACATTTCACTTTTCCAAGAAGTTACTTTAATTAAAATACTCGGATTATATGCATAGATTTTCTGTATGATATGGGTTTTTCTCATATGGTTCTAAATCATCTTTACCTTCTCAAATTCTCTTCTACCAATTATATTCCCAACAAATCCCTTCATTGGCTTTAACCCAATATAATGGAGTTAGAAACCACTTTCCATATAATTCTTAAAAAGGTTCCATCTGTATAGTAAAGTAAATACTGTTATTATGATAAAATTATACCAAATTAGGATACATATCTGAGCATCCCTAATATTACAATGAATATGCTTGATTCAAATCTTCCAAATTCTGAATTGTTCACTCTGATTGTGTATCCTATTAAATATGAAAAGTTATACCAAACTTTTATTCGGTCCCTAACGAATTTTGATGCCCTTTCAAAAAATTTATGTAAATTTTGGGATCATGATATGATACAATAGATAGAGAGGTAATCTATATGAAATGAAAATATATTTAGTATAAATCCTATAAAGTAAATCCCAAAACATAGTATCACAAATTGGAATAAATTAATAGATTTAATAAAATGATAAAAAATAACCCAATTCACATTATTAACTTGAGATGTATTTGTTAATACCACAAAAAAAATCTATGTATGTGTCCCTCATTTCTATTCAGGCACTAAAAATGGCCAAATAATCCCATTAGATAGTTATTTATAAGCATTAACCAATATAAAATTCAACCATTTCATAGTAAAATTAGAAATATATTCCTTCATTCTACCCCTAGTAATATTCTCGAAAGATTCTGTAAATTTTAATGCTACCAGGTTGAATAGTAAATAGAGAGCTATGAATTTTACTCAATAAATCTTTGTTCAAATAGGAATAAATAGGAACACACAAACTCTTTAAAAATATCATAAGACCCTATTTTTCAATGTTAAATTCAGAATACATACCCTTATTAACAAATTCCACTATTTATTTCAAATTAACGTCTTCCTTTTGAGCATTATTAATTCTATTTGACAAGATGACAACACTGACACCTGAATCAAATAAGAGGGAGTTAATTTATGCATAATTTTGAGGCCAATATTTATAAAATAATTAACAAAAGGATCATGTTACAAACATAACATGGTTATTGGTAGCTTATCTTTTCATATGAAGGCATTGAATACCTAGTTTTATTTACTTAGATGATAGTGTATCCTACAATAATGATCCATTATCCATTCCAACCATCTTCTTTACCTCATGTTCATTTATTTTTGAATGGATATATACTTTAAACATTTATGGTCCATATAAATTTCATATTTCATCTCATATAAAATATCCCTTTAATTTTTTGAATGAAAAACCACTATTTCAAGATCAAAATCATGCAAAGGGTAATTATGTTCATGGATTTTCAATTAAAATAATGTAGATACAATAATATGATTATATTGAATCAAGAAAAAATAACTACAATGAAGAATAAATGTATACAATAATTTCACTATTTATTCTTGAAAAGCCCAACACTAAAAGATTAACCATTATTGTTTTAAATTCCAAGAAACATTCATCACATTACTCTATCCAGAAGAATTTAACTCCTTTTAAAGTTAACTTAGTTAGTGGGAAATATAACTGATAAATTTTTTCAAAAAAAATATTAGGTAGTAACTTAAGAAAAATTTGAATATTAGATAAATTTGTAGGACTTATCCACTCTTATACTACTTCAGTTTTAGTAGGTTCAAATTTTATTCCATATTTAGAAATAATATTCCTGAGAAATGAAATATGTTATAGCTAAAATTAAATTTTTTTAAAATTTCCTTGAATCTTATTTTCTTTAAAATTGTAAAAAATAATCCTTAATTGTAACTTCTATTTCTCATAACTTTTAAAATAACCCATAATTTTATCAATTAAAACAACAAAAAAATTTATCCAAATACTCATGGACAAATTTATTCATACTATCTATAAATAGAGTGGGTTTATTCTTCAACCCAAAAATAATTACCAAAAAATAACAATTCCCATACCTAATACGGAATACCATCCTCATAATTTCTTCCTCCTTTAACTTATATCAGTGATACCTGGACCCAAGACCAATCTTTAAAAAATACTAAGCACCATGGAGCTGATCAAACAAGACATCAATATGAGGCAACAAATACTTATTGTTAATAAGTATGTTATTAAGTGATCTATAATCAATGAAAGGCCTCATGTAAATAAATTTATTTTTAATAAAAAAATTGATGCACTCAAGGTGAAGTTATAGGGTGGAAGAAAACCTTATTAAGAAACTATTTTAACTACATTTTTAATTCCAAAAGTTCTTTTAGAGAAATTATATAAGAGAGTTTTTAAATTAGATTAGAATTTGGAACAAATTAAATTGTATGTTCGACCTCCTCATAAATAAATCTCAGACAATCATTAGGAATTACATTCAAATACTCATTGAAAAATTTCACATCACTATTTTGTACATTTTTTTCTTTTAAATAATATGTTCTAGATAAATTTTACTTCCATTTTTATCATTTTCTCAGCTTCGTGATATATTTTCAAAGTTATGAATTAATTCTTATATAAAAACTAAAACTCATTCTAAAAAGTAACTTATTTCACTATGTAATCTATATTAGCATGATAAACAACTAGACAATCTGTACCCATAATATTATTAAACTATCCAAAGTATAAGATAACAAGGTTTATTGGGAAAAAATTCCACATATTATAAAAATAATATTTATATAAATTCTTATTGGCTTTATACTACCCCTATAGTTTTTATCAAGAGTTGTAACATTATTTATTAAGATGTTATTTCTATTTTTACTTCCAAAATTACCATATATAGAAGAATATTTAGATCAAAAATCAAGAAATACATTAGTATAATCAGAATAATTAAGTAATGTTTATGTCACCACTTTATTTGAGGGCCCCACATCTATAGTAGTTAAAGAAAAAGGATTTTTCACACCTTTCTATATCCGATCATGATGATTCCCCATTTATTAACTAACTTTGGACATGAGTTAACATAATATCCTAACTCATGGCAATTAAAAAATCTTACTGCTGGATGATTATCTATTTTCCCATTACTTTTCAAATAAGAACTCTTTTCCCTACATCTAAAAGACAAATTTATGAGATTAATGCATCAGTAAAACTTTCTTAATTCTATCTAAAATTATTTAAAAAGACTTTTACTATATTTGTATCATTTAGGGGGATTACATCTATATTTCTTAGTTGACTACTTCTCTATTTCTTACTCCCATGACTTCTTCTCACCCTTAGCACCATAATGTACATAAGTATTACAAAACTCTATCTTAACTTTATCAACATAATGAATAACCTCATGATAACTTTTAAATATCACAAATATCTTCATAAAATTTGTTTTAGACCTATGTAAATCTATTAATTCTACTCTTATTTTCCAAAAAAAATCAGTGCATACCAGAATAGTCTGGAAAAAGTTTCTTTGCAAGTGGACACAAAGAATTTTTTTGTTTTTATTAAATAATATAAATTTCCTTTACGTTATTATCTGATGTACTTTAAGAAAATAATTATCAAGAAAATTATTTTTAAAGACTGTCCACTCCATGAAATAAATCTCATCAATTTTCTTTGAATTCTTAATTAGATACCACCATCGATTGGATTCACTTTAAAATTAATAAATAGAAATAATTACCTTTTTTTATTCCACACATCCCAAAATATAAAATGTTTTCTCAAATGTATTTATCCATCCTTTAGCTTTCACTGTTTATGAAGATCCACTAAAATTCGGGTGGTGCTATTTCATGAAATGAACAACAATAGAAATGTTCCTATACAAAGGATTCAATCAATATATTTCAAGGGTTCCATCACTAATAGCCTATATAATTAAATTTAACACTTCCAAAAAATACTATATTCCAACCATTCTGGGTTGTTGGTTCCCAATTTTGTTGTCCCCTTCATTCATTTTTACTTCAACTACCCGATATCCTATGTGAAAAACTATTCTAAAACAACATAGATTGGATTAATCAACATGAAAATATTCAAAATAAATATCATAATAATATACATATAAATCTTAATCTGATAATAGTGTCTCTTAATATTCTCTTAAGTATCTAAACCCATGCTCTGATACCAACTATAATTTTCCATAACATAATAAACCCATAACTACATGATTTATAACAAGGGTTTTATTTTATTTTATTTTTAGAATATTTTTGGTTTATTGTTATATTGGATTAAGAATTTTTTTTATAAAAATGGACACTTCCACACAGTGTAAATTGTATCTACAAAAATAGGGCTTTATGTTTACTCCGCTAATTTATTCAAGAAACTTTTTCTTATTTTAAGATGATTCACCATATAGGAAATGTTGAACTTAATAAAAAAATTTACTCATCCTTAGATCCTATTAACATCATTTGAAAATGATAGAGGAAAAACAAAGCTCATTAAGGGATATAAAAAATAAACTAATCCTACTAGTCTATTGAAAAACATGAAACCCTATAAAGAAGTTTACCTTTTTAAAATAAAACTGTGGACATATAAATATAAAATTTATACATGTGAAAATAAATATTTTATCAAAGAAAAACTTCTAAAACCATTATAAAGTGTAATAAAAACCATTAAATCATTATGAAATCATTTATTTTAAAAATATACCTTTCACCTTTAAAATTCCACAAATTTCATTAAATTATGAAATCAAAACATTTCAATGAAACCCTTAGCAAGAAATAAATAAGTATCTTGGATTATCATATTCATAACCCATGTTCACTCATGTTTAAGTAATTTAAAAATAATATAATCCTAGTTTATTTGATAGGATTAACCAACCTATTTATCTCACTGATTATCACCATTAAAGACTACATAATTTCACAATGCATTGTAGAGATATATCAGGATCACCTATTATCATGAGCTATGTCAGGATCAATCATCATCATTTATAATACTCATGTACCCTATAATAAAAAATACATTTTCAATCCATTGATTTTTCAACATAAAACCCTTAAAAACTCATTTGAACCCATAAATAAAACATTTTCCATTTTCACGTAATTATATATTGAAATATCATTTTTCTTTGGAAACTATTAGAAATAAACAATCATCATAAGAGAGGGAATAATATATTCCTTGAAAAACCATGATAAATTGTAGAGAAATCTTGATGATTACTAATGTATATAATGGTTAAAAAATGGGTTCAATCCATATATGTTAAAAAGATCATTTTTCACTACTGTAAAAAGTAAAAAATAACCCATACTGAAGAAATTTAAAATAATAAATTGTAAAACATTGTAAATAAAATTAAATATAGTAAAAAATGACCATTATAAACCTTTTAAGTATAAATAATAACATTTTGAAACATTTAAAATATCATGGATATACAAGGGAAGGAGTTTAATGAATTTAAAACAATGTTTTAAAAGAAAATCCCTTACCTTAAGTCTCATCTTGCTACACACATTCTATAACTTTGTAATAATAAAATTAAAATAGTTTTATACATGTTTAATAGTTTTTTAATATTTATTTCATCATAATTATTCCTTTTATTTCATTTGTTACCATATCTTATTTAGTTACTAAAATGGTTAAGTTCACGTTGAATGTTTTAGGGTCCTTTGGTTTATAACCTCAAAACAACATCGACACGATGACAAGAGATAAAGGGGTTAGGGTTACATTACCTAAAAAATATTTAACATGTCATAATTATCATATTTATACATTATATACACTTTTAAAACCTACCATGTAAGGTGATAATGAAAAATTAACTATGTCATTTCATAAAGATGGTAGTCTCTATGTACACATGAATGACATTTTCATTTTTCTATTGGATAGATAAAAAATAAAGTATTTTATATTTTAATTTTGTAAAATTATGAATTTGTTATAAATGTAATATTTATCTATTATTTTCATGGTTATAACCTTCATTATAAAGTATATATGTAAAATTAATTACAACTTTTTATGGAATTGGTATTCCACACATATGCATGAGCAACATTATCAATTTACAATGGGAAGAAAGGGAAATAAGGTAAGTAGTATCTTATATTTAAAGGATCATAATTATGTCATAAATATCATATATATTCAAATTATTCATCATTTTAATTATCCACGTAATCTGATGATGAAAATCAAAACACAACGCTACATCGAGGTGGTAGTACACACGTACGTACAAGTGATGTTTTCATTCCCCATAGAATTGAAATAGAGATCAAAAAGAGTTTTTACCATAGTTGTAATAAAATTTAAGTATACATAAGATAATTATGTTAATATTTAAAAATGGTTAATGTATATTTCAATGAGGTAGAAGAAAAAATAAATATAAAACAATCAAATGAGAATTATACCTATTCTTTAGAAAACCTCATTTGAATTACTCTATAAGAACTGTTAAGATGTTATTTTGGAGAGAATAGGACCTATAGGATGTGATGAGAGATTTTAGAAAGGAATTTGGTTTGTTTTTATTTGAGATAAATTCCAAAAAGTGTGTGAATTAGTGAGGAGAGTATGTTCCCTTTTATATGTGAAGGGATTATCACACTTGAAAATACTTTAAACCTTCAAATATAATATATAAATTTCCCATGGTAAAGTGGAACCAAATGAGAAATTTAAAACGAAATATAGGTTATGGTTTAAATACACTAAAACAATCACATTTATCCAATTTTTTGATATATTTTATTCTTTAGGTTTTAGTTTAACCCCCTCGTTATCCATTTTAACATTTATCAAGGTGATAATGTTTAACAAAGGATACTATTTATTATGGGAAAAAATAAAATTTAACACTTTAACAAATTTGAACCTCACAATTCTAAATTTGAAATCCATTTTTCTATATTTAATTTATATAATGTTCAGAAAATAATTTTAATTAAAACACGCAAACGACAATGAAAAAATGTTTTTTAAAAAATTATCTTTTAAAGTATAAAAATGATTTTAAAATAAATAAATAATAGTTAAGGTTAATATGGAATTAATTAGATTATTTTTTGTCAAATAGGAATTATGAAAATTTGAAACCAATCAAATATGGAGTGATATTTTTTTAAAATAATCGGATGAACAATCATGTTTGGAAGCTAGTTGTATCTTCTAAAATGTTCAAGGTCGACTTCCATCTCACTAGATTCTTTAAACATAGGTTATTAGCTAAGGAAGTTGATTTAGTAGACGATATTATTTTTCTATAGGGATTAATGATTATATATATATAAATTATTGTTGATAAATATTTCTTTGACAGAGGTAGGAAGCATTGTCCTCCATATCTGGCTTTTTTGTTTTCCTTTTCAGCCTTTGGCCATGGTGAAAAATTATGATGTTATTAGAATTAACAAATGTTTGATTATCATACTGATTGTATGATGATTACAGATGTTCTATTTTCATTTCACTTATGTTTATAATTCTTATAATTCTATTCAGGGTTGATATCAATTATAATTATGTGATGAGTATGGTGTGGGTTCTGGATGGGTTAAGCCTCACTTTTGGCACCAAGATTTCTTGAATTTTTAATATTTGGATTAAAGAATATTGACTTGGTATTACATTACTCTTGATTCTAATTATGGGTTGTAACACGTTAGACTAATGTTCCAGGTTGATGTAGACTAGTTGATAACTTCTTCTTTGGTTAGAACCTTGGTGATTCTATATTGTTTGATGTGAGATAGAAATAATAGTTTTTTATTTTGGTTCTTTTTTGGGGAACCTTGTTTTTTTTAATACTCAATTCAGTGAGGTGTTTATATGTTTTGTAATAAAATATTACAAACCCATGTATTTGGATCTATAAATTAATTGGTCACACTATTTATTAATACTTGAAAAGAAATGAAAATTTTATTAATTGGTATTTTTAACAGTTCACCTTAAAATCAACCCTTTCAAAAAAATACTAAAAATTCAACCTAAGATATATATGATATGATGAATCCAATTATTTAGTTAGTTTTATCAATTTCAAACTCAAATATTAATAAATGTTTATTTTAAATAAAATCATTTTATATATGGTAATTGTTTTAGCTAAATGAAACCATTCCTTTTTCAATTGAATAATTATATAAAGTTATTTATAAAAAATGATGAATTTCCCCCATTGGCAGCTGGGGTGGCAGGGGTCGGGGTGTGGGGCGTAGTTTGTGAGGTTGAGTACCCATACCATTTCATGTTATAGAATGTGTATATATATTAACCACAATTTAGAATAAAAATGAATATGAATCCATAAAATGAATACATATAAATCAAAAGAATGATTTATTTATAGGATTACCAGGTTTTTCATAGTGGTGGGGTTTGTATGCTTTATTCACGGCCATGGGCTCCACACCCTAGGTCTTGGATTGTCACCCTCTACCACGGTGATACCTACACCATGGTGATCTTCATTTCAGATAGGGACAAGCCCCGGGTTCCACACACTCACCCCAAGTTTCCCAGTAATCCACTTAAGAACCTAAATCACTGTACATGCCCTGTTATATACCCAAAAAATCCCATTAAGTTTTATAAACACTTAAAACCTTCATCTGAACTTCGACTCTAAAAAAATCATCACCGAGCTCAAAAATAAAAATTCCTCAATAATTTCATAACCCATTTTAACATGAGGTATTAAATTAATAATTTAATTAAAATAATAATGTAATTAATAATATTATACTTAATAATAATTATATGAATAAATTTTTTAAAGTGAAAATTTTTCATTTTTAAACAATAATGTTTTTTACTGTAAATTATTTTTTGTTTATTATATTTATGAAAATTTTCTTATTTTTAAATATTTTTTATATTTTATTCAATGTTTTATGTTTCACTTAGATTTTTATTATTGTTTTTTAGTTTCTAATATTTTTAAGTTACATATATAAAATACAAAAAGTTTTATTATGTTTCATGTTGGTGAATTTGAAATATTAGAAAATATAAACTATAAATAAAATCTAAATGAAATTTAAAACATAGACTAAACATATAAAAAATAAGTAAAAATAAAAAAATTTCTTCATAATTTAAAAATAGACGAAGTACATAATGAAACATTATAATATATGATCTAGTCACCCAACTCAGATTCCTTGAGAAAATTTATTAATAAAAGTAGAACTTACAATGAGTTGATGAGGTGGAATGAACTTAAACCATTTAAAAATTGAAAGATATTATAGATACACACACTAAGAAACTTGAGTAATGAACATTTTTGAGAAAGTAAATATTTACATGACCTCCAAAGAGAAATAATTAATGATAATACATTAGAAATTCATATAGATATAACAAGGGATAAGAGTATCCATGTGTTGGTGTTGAGTTTTAAGAACTATAGTGAAATAACGATCATTCAGAACTCCTATAATGATTGGTCTAGATTGAAATTAGCTTCAGGACATTCCACTCACGTCTATGACAATGCGTATGTGAGGAAACCAAATCATTCCATCCCCAATTCAAGGTTTCATACCTTAAGGGTTCATATTTTACTATGATAGATATATAAACAATATATTGAGGGATTATCCTTACAAATAGTTAGCCAGTATCTCCTTTTGTCGATTTTAGGTTAGCTATAATATCTAAAAGTCCGTCATATATTCTTCATAAATGGGTAACAAACCAGCCCAATAGAATAATTTCCTAATCAACCCAAAGAGACCCATATATTATAAAAAAATCATATTTTAGATTTCCTATCAACTTTTCATCATAAAAAATTCAAATTCTAACTTTTTCCAATCCATATAAAGTACACACATCAATATCTAAAAATTTCTAGATCTACCCATGAAATTTTACCAAATATTCTAGGTAAAGATGAGACTTGTACATTGGGAACCAAGCAGTCTTGACATTAAACACCTCTAATGTAGATATAATGGTATTATAGATAAATAATTTAATTTCCATCCCTACCAACAATACAAAAAGAAAAAAATTTAATGGATGACATTGTTAACGCATTTATCATCCTTAAAATCCAAAACAAATCCCAATACATATGAAGGATGAAAATTTAAACTACCATCTATTTATAAACTTAGAGTCTTCAGATCCAAATTACACTATTCCAAAGTAGGATTTTATAATAAAAGATTGAGTTATTATAAAATTTTGATTCAATTTTTGTGAAAATATTAAGTATGTGATTATTATTACCCATAATTTGCATACATATATATTACATCTTAATAGATGAATATTCAGTATATAATATTATGATCCACAACAAAATAGTAAAGGATTAGTTTACATATATACTAGATACCCAATCTCCTTATTTAATGAACTATATTCATTGTCTCCCATAAATATCTTCCCACATAGTACTCTATTTAGACCTACAAATATTAGAACCTTTATCCATAATATGGGGGAAGGAAACATAAGAAAGGGTGAGCTCAAATACTCAGTAAGGCTAAAAAATAGAGATATCATTGATCACTTAAACATATAATGCGTATAAGGTTATGAAAATAATTTATTAACATTTGAAATTTCATACCCACTGTATCATAGATCAAAATCTTGAATCATGTAATTATGTTTGGAAATTCATAAGACATGAATCATAAAGAAATCAAATAACTCGAGACACGATATCATAACATTGGATTAAGACAATTTTTTGACATATAAATAATCACGAAATCATTTTCGTAGTTGTGGATCACTATCAAGAGTATCATAGTGAATTAGGTTCACTCTAAAATACATCGCTTTCATAGTCGGTTTTCACTCCCAAGACTATCATGGTGGGGGGAGACCCTTATTGGGTTGGGTTCACTCCCCACTCTAGTCCTTTTTATCTCATGATATATCCATATTTACCCAATTATTTGGAAGGATGTATAATTATTCCCCAAAACATTACATAATAATAATTCATTCATATATTTTACTTAAGATCATAAAACATTAATTATATCAATATATGATAACTCATGTAAAGGAAATAGTTTTCTCAAACATTTCAACATTTAATAATAAAATAACCCATGAAAAATAAATGAGTTCCATAAAAATATTATCATTATAATGATAATCCATATAGAGATAATATAAATATTGTATCCTTGGATCATATCCCATGTTAAGCTTAAGTAACATCAAAGGATGTTATCCTAAATGAAAATGACTTTAAAATATCATTTGGAATATTTCCTGAGGAAAATGCCCTTTTCATTTGGGAATCAAAATTTTAAAATATAAAAATCTCCAAAATATTATAGAAAATTTTTCTTAGAAAATAACCATGGAAAATTGTAATGGAATCTTTAAAACATTGTTCATTCTTGACAGAGGAAATGTTTTTCATTATATGTATGTTTAAACAAGGTTTTCTTTCATATATTCATTAAAAAGTCAACATAACCACATTTAGAAAAACAAAAGAAGATTAATTTTTAAAATATTTTCTAAAAATTAAATACTAGGTACAAAATTAATTTTATTAATAATAATATAGTATTAAAACATTCTTGAAAATGTTTTTAAAAAATCATGTATATGGATGAAAAAATATTTCTAACTCTAGAGAGAAATAAAGTTAGATTTACTAAAAAATATTCATTCAGTATATCAAAAAATTAAAGATAGAAAAACATTTAATCTATATAAATAACTATTCAAGAATAAAATTTTTGAGAGTCTTGGTAGGTAGGTAAGTAAATTTTGTCTTTTCAAACGTATTCATATAAAATCCTGGCAAACAATGAGATTGTTACATAAAACACTTACTGCCTCTGTAATATCAAATTCAAAACCTCAAAAAAGAGAGAAACTTAGATGGATTTTTAAACCCCCATAATTTTCTTGATTAGCATCAAAAAATAATTTCCTTAGAATTATATACTCCATATAAAATAAATTAGTGGTGAATATTTCATGTGTCTCATAAAAATAAAAGTGAGATGAAAATCCATTAACACAAATATCGTCTCTCTTCATACACATTAAAAACTCATATACAATAAGTATATATTTATTATAATTCTAATATATGACCATAATTAAATATAACATATCATATATGATATAATTATAAAATTTTATCACTAATGTATTAACAATTATTTTTTAAAATCACCATTCCTAGTGATAACTGCTTCTTTTTTCATACATGTTTCAGTTCAGTAGTCGATGTCTTTATACTTTGATCATAGTTCCAACATATCTATAATTTTAATCATTTAATGAGTTTCATATTAATTATTTTATTCACTTATATTTTTATCCATATAATGTAGTGATAAAAAATGAATTACATCACTTTGTAGAGATGATAGTTCGCACGTATGCACAAGTGATGTTTCTATTTTTTTAATGTATGTAACAAAAGAAAGGTAAATAATAAATAATATTTATTGAAAAATAATAATATAATATATATTCAGTAATTAAATCATTATAATCATCAAAGATAATTTATGAAGAAAAATGAAACACATCCATTTATAGAGGTTGTAATCCTAATGTATGCACAAATGATGTTTTCTTTTACTATATGATGGGAAAGAGGTGGATAATGGGTGTTACATTATCGTAATAAAAAATAATAATATTTAATATAAAAAATTACTTATTTTATAATGTATAATATATATTTATAGGTGGTATAATAAGAAATAAAATTGAAAATGAATGGTTAATAATTATACCTCTTTGTTATGAAAACTCTTTCGACTTACGCCTTTAGCCTTGAAAGAATAGTCTTTTGGAAAGAACATAAGCTCTAGGATTTTGTTAAGGAATATAGGATGATATTTTGGTTTGTATTTCATGGTATATAAGGCTAAAAAAACTATAAATAATGAGGGATAGGAAGTTCCCTTTTATGGGGGGGGGGTGCACTCACAGAATTACTTAAACTATAAAATTAATATTAACTTATTTTCATGAAAATGGATAAAAAATGCTTTAATTAGATGATAATATTAGGATGAGTAAAAATAATATTATAAAATAAAATTTTAACAAGTTTTGGTTATGTTTTAACCCTTATCTTTTTGTTTTATCCCCTATTAACCCTTTTGACAATTAATATGATATCAATGTTTTTTACTCTATAGGGGTTAAGAAATTTAATATATAAGGAAAATCATCCCATAAATAGACCATGATTTATATATTATATTATATCTCATCCACTTATATAAATAAATAATTTCTATAAAATTTAAGTCATTTAATAAATTTTTGTTTACAATAAAATATCCTTAATGTCATTTTTGGTAATGCATGGAATATTATAATATAATATGTGTTTAACTCATGTAAAATGGATCAAAAATTACATTTAATCATATATAAGGAGTATATGGTATTATTATAATAATAAAATAAATTTTATATAGGTTTATATATCATTTTAAACATTCTCTTTTGGTTTAATCCATTGGTTAACTAGTTTTAACCTCAACTGTGGTAATAATGTTTTCAATATTAAAGGGTTATAATTTTACTTATAAGTTAAAAATTGGATCATAAATGGCCAAGGGATAAAATTTTAGACCATTTATATACCTAATTGTCATATTTCAATATTTTCATGAATTGTAAATAAGGTAATAAAATATTATTTGACATAAAATATCATTAATTTTATTTTTGACACTATTAATTTTATCTAACTTCAAAAAAACATGACATAAATGGAATAAAATATAAACCATTCACACATATATAATATTTTATATATCTATTTTAAAAAATTTGGACACTATAACTCACCCCAAAAAAGATTACTTTCATATTTTTTAGAATAATTTACTAGAAGTTTATACTTCTTACACAAGAACTATGTCAGTGTTGCATAAGAATTTAATGTAATTATTTTGTCTCTTAATATTTAAAATAAATTAAAATAATAATAAATATTCATTCATATTTTAAATAGTTATTTGTTACTTAAAACAAGTTTTTTTCACTTTCACAAAATTTAGTAGATATTAGAAGAAAGAAAGTGACATTTATGACTTTATCTTTTATTTAAATATTATAAAGGAAAAAAATAAAAGTTAAATTAACATATTTATATTTTATAATTTTGGATGATTATGGATGAAATATAATCATAAAATTAAAAATAAGAAAGTATTTTATTTAATTTTAAGCGTTACCACATTAGTTTTAACCATAATTAACACATTTTACCTTTACCATGGTAACAAAAATTTACGATGGTTACTATTCATGTTTTCCCAATGCATTATAGTGTAATTTGGGACCAAAAATCATAAAAAGTTCATGATATATGTGTTACATGTATATGAATAAATAATAAGTCATATCATAATAATTATTCATGTATGGAAAAAGGGTTGCATTATCTTGCTTCATATCATAATCAAAGGAAATTTCATAATGAAGGCATGTGATAAATGATCACAAGGCATGTGTTACCACATAAAATAAAGGGAGAATATGCTGGGTATATATTTTCAAGAGATACATATAAAATTCAATAAGAATTCAATATCATTAAATCAAGATATAAAGTGAGTTAGAAGGATAATGTTCATAACCCGAAGGAAAGGGTGGCCTAAGGAGATTCCTTACCTTGAGCCGAATTCATCACAAGCATTCTTTATGTTCATGAATAATGAAATTATATTAATTATATAATTCATTAAGAACATTTTTAAGTTTATTACTTATTTTATTTTATTTATTATCATTTTATTTTTAAACACTTACTCATTTTGGTTCAAGTCAGACATTTTAACGATGTGTAACACATATGTCCAAAATCACTTTGCTAAATTCAGTAAAGTGAAAGAGATTATTAACTCATCAAATAAATAATAATAATTATGAAAAAATTATTATTTTTATACATTAATTATTATTTATAAACCAATCATGAAGGTTAGTTATAAAAATTAATACTTTACAATCATCAAGAAGGTAGACCATACATACACATGAGTAATATTTCCATTTTTCAATGATCATGTTAGAAAGAAGGTAAAATTATTTTATATTTAGAAGACTATAATTATATAAAAATATAATATTTTTTAAAATATACATACCATTCATGTGATTTAGTATTAAAAATGAATCAAAATTCTTGGCAAGGCGTAAGTCCACCGTACACACAAATGACGTTATCATTTCTTCATTGGATAGTAAGGTAAGAAGGTATATGATATATTTATTTTTAATAATGATAAATATGTCATTAATATCCTATATAAACATAAAACTAATCCTTATTACCTTTCATATAAAGAATATTTGAGAAATGAATCACATCACTTCGTGAGGCGACAATCCTCTATACACACGAGTGACATTATCGTATGCTCAACAAAATGGAAAGTAAGAAGGTATATGTGATATTATAAATAAATAATTGTAATTATATTATTTATATCATATATTGAAATTAAATACATAATTATATCCAACCATGATAAGTGGTGATGAAAAATGAATTTCATCAGTTCGCGAGGTGGTAGTCTACCGTACACACGATCAACAAATTCCTTTCCCATTTGATGGAGGAGGACATGGTTGTAGGTCATTATGTTAAAATAAGAAATAAAAGTATATTTAAGAGAATTATGTAACTATATTATCATGTTTTAATAATATTTTATGTAATTAGAAGAATAAATAAAATAAATTGTTCGTTTAAGGACGTCTACTCTTCTTCAGACAACTTCTTTAGGTTTGATCGGAAACCCTTTATAGGATGGATTTATGATCAAAAGAAGATTTTAATATGAGGGGATGTAATTAAGGAAGTCATTTTGGTATCTATTTTATTAAAAAATATATTTTGGTAGTGTGAAGAGGATAGGAGAAGGGTGACCTCTTATATGTGGGGAGAGGAGACACTAAGAATTTTTGAAATGAAAGAATTACACCAACATTTTTATAATTAAAAAAGGATAAAAATGAAAAATTAATGAACATTATAGGATATACGATCTAAATATGAAAATGAAAATGTAATTATACATTTTTTTGTTTCATTTATAACCCTTATATATTTAGGTCAACCCCTGGTAAACCCATTTTTACCTTAACCATGATAAATAATTTTTACTTTTTCAATATTCATTATGGTTAAAAAATATGTTGAAAGCATTAGATAATATAAATTATAATGATTCCAATTATAAAATAAATTTTTAAAAATTCATATTACATAATTTATATATATATAATATAAATTTCATTAAATCATTCCTCATTAGAGGTATTTTTTACTATTTAAAATGGAGGAACATTATTCACATAAAAATAGTTTAAAAAAATTGTTTTAAATACTAAAAATAAACTTATACAAAAATATAGTATAAAGATGATTTAAATTAAATTAAAGTAATTCAATATATGCAAATAATACTTATGTTAATTTTAAATAGAATTAAAATAATAATGGGGAAAAATTTATTAACAAGAAATGGAGATTTTACAAAAATGGTATGTTTAACTATTTAGTAAAAAATTAATATTTTATGAAAAATACTAAAATTTAAATTTATGTTAATATCGATATTATGATTTTATAAATGTTTATTTATTTTATAAAATATAATTTCAATAAGTTAAAATAATTTATTGTAATATTTTAACACCAAAATCAATAAAAACATTTTTGATATAATTATTTTTATTAAAAAATGAGTGTTTATTCCTAAGTGTTTACAAATACATATATATTAGTTTAATAGATTTATATACATTTCATAAAGTAGTTAATCCTATTTATACCCACCCATTTAATGGATAGGTTAAAATATGTTTATTTAATAAAAAATGGTTTGAACCTTTCTTTATATTGTAATTGTCCTTGGGCTGCCTCGGAGTGGCTTCGACTTTCTCTCCCACGGTGACTAGGGTTTCTTCTCTGTTCTCACGCTCCTCCCCTCTCAGGACATCTTGTCCTGGGTCTCCTCTCTTTGATTAGTCTCATCATATAGGTCGTCTTAGCGCGTCGATGTCGTCATGTGTACGACTCGGCCGACTGGGTTCAGTTTGTGAGGAGGTGACTTCTTTTCATTGAGGTTGAGGATGGGTCTGGAGTGGCCTCAAGAGGGGGGGGGGGGTTGTTCCTTGTTTTATTTGCGTTGTTTTACAGTGTTGGAGGATCTCTCTTGGCGGTCTCCGCTTGAATCTGGCAGTGCTAGGGTTTATCTCGGTGTCGCCTCATCCTTGTGGTGGATCTTCTTCGGATTCCTCGGGTGTTCTCCGCAGTGATCTTGTGGTTCTTCCTTCTTGCTGTGGAGATATGCTTTGGGCTTCCAAAACACTGCTGGTCTGATCCGCAGGCATAAGACTGGATTGCGACGATTGTCATGTTGTTCACCGGCACACTCTACAGAGCATTCCAGGGTTTTCTCTTGGTAGTGAGTTGTTGGTCTATGGAGGTCTCTCAGCATGTGGAGGTCATCACCTGATTTGCGGCGGCTGAATTTTTTGAGGGTTTGTGAGGGTTTGCTTCAGTGGTTGGGGTGATTTCATGGGGTTTCCATTATTTTATTTTCATGGTTGTGTTTGATTTCAGTTGTGTTATGGTGATTCTGATCAATGGTCTTTGGGCTGGAGGCCCTGTTATTTGACAACGACGAGGAACGTCGGTTGTTCGGGTTCCTATGCTCCATGAAGGGTCGTGACGATGGTGGCCAGACCAGATTGTCTCGATGCTCCGATGACGTCTCCGTCGTCGTCCTACTATGAATGGTGGCGAGTGGTGTTCCGGCTTGTCTCGTCGGCGGTATGATGGATTTCGCGTAGACACTCTCCTTGAGGTGGTTGCGTAGATCATGGTGGGCACATGGTTCGTCATGTTTTTGAATTTTTAATTTCTGAGATGTTTTCTTTTGGATGATATACTGTTTGGTTGTGAGGATACCGGTTACCCTAAACCGGATTTATGAAAATCAAAAAAAAAAGATTTTCAGGTAATAAAAAATGGTTCATTTAAATTTATTGTTTCATGTTGCATACTCTATTGAACATACTCTTCTATTTTATAAACATAAGGTGTTAAATTCTTACCCCCTTAATTAATTCCACACTTGTAATTTTATATTACACACTAAGGTGAAAAAATAAGAGGGTACTTATATTTCATCTCCCATTTTGGTTCCCATGTTGCTTCTGTAAACTTTTGGTTTCACCACAACACTTTGACCAGGTGAGTTTTATTATATCATAAAACATTGTTTCAATGATCTACGATCTCCACCAGTTGATCCTCATATGAAAATTATTTATCCAATAGATCCCCCACTAGACTGAGTACATGTGATGGGTCTGATATGTACTTCCTCAAGAGGCATATGTGGAATACATAATGTACTTGAGATAGGTTAGGTGGGAGTGCTACTTGGTAGGAAACTACTCTGATGTGATTAAGGATCTCAAAGTGGATGATATATCTATAACTATGATTTCTATTTTTCACAAACATCAAAATTATCTTCCATGGTGATATTAGGAGTAACTGTTTATCTCTGACCTCAAACTCTAGGTATCATATATTATTGTCTACATAGATCTTCTATCAAACTTTCATGGATTTCAACTCACTCTAAATGGTTTAGACCTTATTTTTTATCTCTTGGTCAAGATCATGTCCCATTAGCTTCAACTATCCAACTTCATCCCAAAAAGTCAAATTATAACCCCTCTTCCCATATATATCCTCATAAGGAACCATTTTAATGTTATAATGGAAGATTTTGTTATATTTGAACTCTACTAATGGAAGGTGTTGATCCCAACATCCTTCTAAATCCATTGAACAAGATGTCAATATATCATCTATAGTTTAGATGGATGTCTCTGACGAAATATCCATCTGAGGGTGATAAATAGTACGGAAATAGTGTTCTACATTCAACTCTTACTAAGGGTTTCTCTATAATCATGAGGTAAAAATTGGATCTTGACCAGATACTATATATAATGTCACTCCATGAAATATTAAGACTTTCCATATATATATATATCTTCTCAATTTTCTCTTATGATAAATATTCATTGATATAAATGAAATGTGTTGTATTTTTAAGGCTACTTACTACCACCTAGATGGCGTTATTTACTTTAGGTGTCATGAGGAGTCTCATGATAAAATACATGGTTATGATTTCCCATTTCCATAATTGTATAGTAAACGGTTTCATCAAACCCTTATACTTCAATCATTCATCTTTGAGTAGTTGGAATACCAAGAGTTTATATACAAATTCCACAAACTCCATATTCATGTTATCCCACAAGAAGTTTTTCTTCAGATCTCTATACATCTTAATTATCCTCAAATGAATAGATAATAAATAGCTATGAACATCATATGAAAAATACCCTTTTAGATCTAGTTTTTATGGGATACATATGTGAGTTCAAATGTTATATCTGCATCTTTAGAAATATTAAAATTTCGAATAGTCACTAGATTTTTCTATTTCACCTCATCACCTTTCTAGACCTCATTTATCCTATCCATAATGAATGTTTGAGAATTTATTTGATAAATTTAGGATGAATATGCTTTAATATTTCCATATCCATCCTTTTAAAATTTAAGAAGATTGGATCCTTATAAATTAAAATTATTGATAAAATATCCAAATCCTTTATACTTAAGGAATATTTTACCTTGTTTGCCTTCCCTAGAAGAAAATGGATTGAGAAATCATAGTCTTTGATCATCTCTAATAATCTTTATTGGCACATGTTAAGATCATTTTGTGTGAATATATATTTTAGGCTATTGAGATCCATATATATTTCAATCTTCTTTCTATAGAGATAATGTCATCAGATATGCTATCAATTAATAAGTATGAATTAGTACATGTCCCAAGCCACTCTTTGAAGCATCACTGAAAACAACAAAAATTTCCCCATTTTAGGGAAGCATAAGTACTAGTGCTCTGATAAGACTCTTTTTCAACTCCTTAAAGCCCTCTTCACATTCACTGGTCTAGAAAAACATTAATTATTTCTATTTAATCTTGGTTAGAGGGTTCTTAAATAATAATAAGTTCCTAAAAAATCATTGATAATACCCAGATGGTCTAAGGAGACTACGAATATCCATTATAGATACTAAACTAGGACATTATTTGATTTCTTTTTCTATAAAAGGGTAAAAAATATCCATTTTTTAGAAATAATATTCCCCATAAATGATACTTCCTTCATCCATAAATCAAATTTACTGTACTTTACATATAAATTATCCTTTTTCAACACCCTTAGCAAAATATTCAAATACTTTCCATGCCCCTCCATGCTTTTAGAGTAAATCATAATATAATCTCTAAGGACTACCACAAATTTTTATAGGTAATCTCTAAATAATCTATTCATAATTTCCATTAATAACACTAAAGAATTGTCAAGTCCAAAAGGAATAATTATGTACACATAGTGTTGATAAATTATTCAAAAGGTTGTTTTGGGGAAATCCCCCTTCACTCTTAACTGATGGTATCCTTACCAATGATCCACCTTTAAGAAATAGTAGGCTCTACATTGTTGATCGAACAAGTAATCTTTCCATGAAAGGGGATACTTATTCTTGTTTATGATTTTTTTTGAGTTTATAACAATCTATGTAGAGATGTTTTGACCCATAATTATTATTAATAAAGAGGGCTGACACACCCCATGGTGGAGGAATCAGGTGTTCAAAACCCTTTTTCAGATTCTCTTGTAATTGCTTATTCAGTACTTTAAACTCATAGGTGGACATTATACAAGGAGCCCTAGGTATGGGTAGAGATAAAAGTATAAGTTATATTTATAACTCAAACTTTGGGTAAGATTAAAAATCAAGAAGCTCTTTGGGGAATACATCAGTATAATCCCTCACAATGGTCATGCATTTCAAGCATGATTCCCTCTGTCTCAGTGATTTGGGAAATATATGCTTACTCATTAGGAAATAATATCTGTGCTTGAATAGAATATTCCATGGGAGATTCTTCATCAAACATACCCTTGTATAAAATTTACTAGTGACTTAGTATGTGTAGAGTGATCTCCCTTTCTCAATAGTTGATGTTGCCTTTATATAGGGATATCCAATCCATTCCCAAAATACCATCAATCTATACTAAAGGAAGTAATATGAGATTTTATGGAAGATTAAGTAAATAAAACTTGACCGGGGAAGATTTATATAGTTGGTATGTAACCCTAACTCTATTTTTTGTTCTCATAGATATCTCAACACCCATGTTTTGCGGTGGTGTTTGAATAGTTCTACTAAACTTCCATGACATGAAAGAATATGTAGTACTAGAATAAAAAAGTATGTTCACTATTCATGAATAAATAGAAAACATACTTGTCACCACATTTTTTTCTCTTTCCACCTCAGCCTTACAAATAACATATTCACTTTCTTGCTTCCTTGGATATTTTTTTCATTTATTATCTCTGACAACCCCTGGTTTAGGAAATCGGAATGCATAATGTACATGTTCCTTGCAGTTAAAACATTTTACAATCGACATAGTGTTGATCTGAACCTTCTTCTCATCTTCTTCATTAGTGGAATTCTCCATTTACCTAAAACACTGATTATAATAATTCCCCTATTTATGCACTTGAATCATCTTTAATTTCCCATTAGGAAGTTTATAAGATACGTTTTCCCACCCTTTTCACACATGGGATGTTTGGTTTTATTTCCTCTATGATATTTATCCAAAGAAAATTCAATTTTTAATTTTTTATATCCTATCATAGGAGATCACTGAGAATCACCGATATTCATCCCAACTTTGAGGAAATAATAAAAAATATCATCATAACTATCAAGGTATTGAATTTTAAAAGATTTTTATAGACTCAAATTTAACCCAATAAATTTATAGTCCACCTTACTTTTCTTTGTTGATAGTAAAGATGGAGGAATACCATAAAATCCTAGTGATGTTTTCCTCATACACCATGATAGAATATTCTTCCTTTTTCTTCATAATGAGTAAATACCTCTATATTTTAAGATAGATAGTTCATGGAAGATATTTATATAATTTTTTATATTAAATTCATTCCATTCCCTAGAATCAACATCCTCTTTGGAATTTGTTTTCTTGATCTGTGTGAACCACTAATCATATTCTTCCTCAATGAGATAAATGACCATAAAAAATTTCTCTTTATTTGTAAAATAAAGGAAAAAGAATATCTTATAAATTGAGTTAATACATTGTTCAGTGGTTAGGGGATCAGAAGATCCACTAATAGTAGGGTTCCCTTTTCAAATAAAAGACTCGACTGCAACTCGATCCTTTTTTGGAGGAGTAGGAAATTCCATGTAATTCACATTATTATTCATAAAATGATTCAGTTTAGCTAGTACTTCAATGAAATTATTATCTATTAGACCCATAATATTAGGAATATCATTGGGGGAAACATCACATTTCTAATCCTGTGTTTGTTGGCATGATTTCTCCTATTTTCTTTCATTAACTTGAAGAAAAACAAGATAAGAATACATTGACTAATAAACATACTCAAGGGGAACTTATAACAATGGGAGGAATAACATATAAATTATAAGTACATACTAACTTATGAGACTCTATGTTTCATCCTAGGTTATCCATAGTAGTCACCCTATTAGTTTCTCTGACCTAGTCATTTGTTCATGTCCTTTTATAATGGTTTTTAATGTGTTTTTGAATTTCCAAAAAATGTATCCCCTCGTAGATTTAAACCATGTGTGAAGTATGGCCTATTTTAGTATACCATGTAATAATCGATTAAATACCAACACACCTTTTTTAGAATTACTACCCCTAGGTACATCTATTTCAGAACCAATTCCACTTAGATTATCAATATGGGGATTTAATTTCTTGGAAACCACTCACTATATACCTCAAAAGAATTACCAAATATATTTATATACTTATTATTATCCTTATACTTATCCCTAGGGTTCTAAATAATTTTTTCTCATCCTAGTTACAAAGGTTAACTAAATATTTTCATTGATATGAGCTATAGTGACCCAATCCTTTTATATATATTACTACATGATTTTAAAAAATAAATATCCAATAGGTACAACCCAAAGATCATGGGGCCTAGTGTCTTTGTAATATTTGGTTCATATTACATAAAATGATCATAAAACATGGAATAATTAATTAATTCTCCATAATGAGCTATTAAAATCAATATGATCTCATAAAAATACATTGGATGACCTGGGGAATACATAAAAAAAGGATGAGATAAAAATCCCAGTAAAGGAATAAACATGATAAGGAAAAATAACATGTGTGTCAAAGGTATAACATGATATAATAAAATATAAGGCTCATGAGTAATCATATAAAATCATAAAATAAAGAATATGGTACCATAATATCATGTCATCATAGGAAATTTGGAAACAATATAAATAATTACATATAAATGAGTCAAAGATAACTGCCTGGACAATATCACATGATAGATAACGTCCCATAATGAATTATGTTTACTCCCTGATCCTATATACAAACCCTCATGAGGCAAAATCTTCCACAAATACATTAGATCACTATCTGGGATCACCCATCATAATATGTTCATTATATATGTGTTCCACAAAAATTAATCAATCATAAGGCATAGAATAATAATTATTCATGGAAAGAAAGTGGGTTCAACAGTCTTCATTCATATCAAAATCGAAGAAAATTTCATAATAAAAGAATTTGAGAAATGGTCATAAGGAAAATATATCCCATAAAAATAAGGGAAAATAAGATATATATATATATATATATATATATTCAAGATACAAATATAAATAATTTTATAAGCATTACATAACAATACAGAGATATATAAAGTGAGTTAGTGGGAGAAGTTCAAATCTCAAAGGAAAGGGTGATTTAGAGAGATCCCTTACCTTGAGCTTGATTCATCACATGCATTATTAATAATTAATTTATGTTAGTTATCAACTTTCTTAATAAATTCTTTTAATTTTATTATTCACTTTCTTAATTATCATGTTATTTTCAATTACTTAATCTTTTTGGTTTAGGGGAGGCATTTTGAGGATGTTCAACTTATGTGTACAAAACCAGTTTTGTAAGTTGGATAAAGTAAATTATATTTTTAATACCTCCAAAATAATAATAATTAAATATTTATCATTTTTACACATCAATTATACTTTAAAAACCATCCATGATGTATGATTATGAAAAATGGAGAATGTTACAACTATCGAGATGGTATGTCGTACGTATGTATGAATAACATTTCAATTTGTTGAAGATCATGATGTAAACAAGGTAATAGTTACTATTTAATTATAGGATAATAATTATATCAAAAACACCATATTATTTATTTAAATACCATTACACATACCATCCATATTATGAAGTAATAAAAATGAATCACATCGCTTCGCAATGCGGTAGTCCATCATACACACGAATGATGTCATCATTTATTCAAGGATGGTAAAGTAAGAAATTATATGATATATTTATTTTTGTTAATTATTAAAATTTCATTAATATAATATATAAATATAAAGTTAATCTATATTACCTTCCATTTAAAGTGTAAGAAAAAAATATATCACATCACTTCACGAGGTGGTAAACCGCTGTACACCTGAGTAACACTATCATATTCTCAATAGAATGGAAAGTAAGAATGTTTATGTGATATTATAATTAAATAATAATAATTAAATAATAAATATCATATATTTAAATTAAATAAATCATTATATCTATCTGTGAGAATTAGTAATGGAAAACAAATTATGTCAGTTCATGAGGCGATAGTCTGTCATACACACGATCAACAATTTTGTTTCCCATTTAAGAGAGGAAGATATGGTTGTACATAATGAAATTAACATAAAAAAATATAATCATATGTATTATACCGACATTATTATATCATTATAGTTTAATAATATTTTGAGGATTTAGAAGACGAAATAAAATAAAATGATCTGTTAAGAATGTTACCTCTTCTTTAGACAATTTATTTAGGTTTCGACAAAAATCCTTTATAGGTTGAATTTATTATAAAATAAGTATTATAGGACGAGGGTATGAAATTTAGGAATTTATTTTGTTATTAATTGGATAATACAATGGGGTTTGGAAGTATTAAGAGGAGAGGAGATGGGTGGCCTTTTATAAGCGGGGGAGAGGATACACTTTAAATTTTTAAAAATAAATAACTACATCCACATTTTTATCATGCCAGAAGGATGAAAAATGAACCATTTTAAAAAATTATAAGTTATAATTTCTAAATATTACTATAAAATATTAATTAGATAAGTTTTAGGTCATTTATAATCCTTATATTTTTAGATTAACCCCTAGTAAGCCTGTTTTTAACTTAAGTGCAATAATTAGTTTTTATTGTTTTCACTATTTATTATGGTAAAAAATTAAGTTGAACTTATTAGATAATATAAATTTATTCTTATTCTAAATATAAAATTCATTTTTCCAAATTTAACTCATATAAATTTAATAATTTAATATAAAATTAAACTCATATATGTGTCGAAAAAATAGTTTTTTAAGAAATGCATTTTTAGGGAAATGATGATCTCATATTAACTATATAAAAATTAATCACAATTAAATTAATTTAAATTAATATATATATATATATAATCTATAAATTTCATTTAAATAATTACTTATTTGGGGTTATTTTAATTATTTCAAATGGAAGAACATTACGCACATTAATTCATTTTTTGAGAAACAATTTTAAGACTAAAAAAATTTAATACTGAAATCAAGTACGAATATGATTTAAAAGTAATTATTTAAATTTAATAAAACTAAATAATAATTTTTTTAATTTAAAAAAAATAATAAAAAAATAATGTGGCTAAATTTAATAAAACAAAAATACAATTTCATTTGAATGAATTTTTTTTCAATATTGTACTTAGGGTTGTGGCCTATTGGTAAAAAGTAACCCTGTAGTACTGCACCGAAATATCCTAAGTTCAAGTCCTTATAGTAGAAAATTTTGGGAGGTTTGCCTTTGGTATAGGTTTGGACTTGGTAATGGTCTTGGTGAGTGGTGAATCAGTGTACAGATGACGATGGTTTTCGATGACATCGACAGGTTCCTAGAGTGACGTCAACTAGCATGAGAGTAGGGAGCGTCTCTTAAGGTGAAAAATCTATGTATGGGTGGCATATCCTTGATAGTGATCTAAGTTAGAGTGGTTAGCTTCTATGTGTGGTGGAATTCATTTTGGTGATAGAGGCACTGTGATAATGGAAGGTCAGGTTGACTGGATGACGAATAGTGAAAGGGAAATAAGGTCATGATAAGAAAAAATAATTATTACAAGATTTAATACCTCTAGTGCAGATCCATATAGGGATTTTTAGTATCAACACCTATAATTTCAAGGAAACCAAATTGTAATACTGAGAGGGTATGGAATCTTCCATTGGTACCATTAACCCTATATCTCTACATAGGGGCAATGCTGGTAGTGCAACTATGCAAGGTAGGGAGCTAGATAATTGTACCAATAATATGGTGGGAGGGTCTAATCTAATGGTGTTAGGTCATTGAGTATTTCAGGTTAATGTATCAGGCCATTAACCTACTGGACCTACGGGTCATGTAAGGCTCCCCTTCAACTCAATTAAAAAGTGGATTATCCAAAAATAAATGAAAATGTAAGGCCTTTGAGCTTTCAAAAAAATTTAACTTTTCACTAAAAAAATTTTATTTTTAAAATATTCCCAAAATTTCATCATATGTTAATATCAATATTCTGATTTAAAATATTATTTTCATTTCAAAAAATATCATTTCTAAAAATCAAAAAATTTAATTACAATATTTTCTCATAAGAAATAAAAAATAATTTTTGAAATAAATGTTTTTATTAATAAATGAGCACTTATTCTTAAGTGTTTAAAAATATATTTACATTGGTTCAGTACCTTTTTATAATTTTTATAAAGTAGTTAATTTTATTTATACCCATAAATTTAACAACTAGGTTATAATGATATTATTTAAATATTTTTTTGTTTGGGTTCAATTTTGCATGTTGTATACGCTATCGAACATAGTCTCCCCTTTTAAAAACATGGAGTGTTACAGTTTGTTAATGCTCATAGTTTTATTTTTTATATTCTATCAAACATAGTGTTATTTTAAAATATCAGGGTGTTAAAATTTTTCTTCTCTAATAAATTATGTGATCATAACTTTAACTTGTTCTCAGTAATCAAGGGTTTGATATTTGAAAATTCTTTTGTTGAAAACCCACATTGTAAAAAGGGATAATGAAATTCCTATTGAAAAGATGGAAATGGAAATACGAAAGTCATATAGAATAAAACATAACTAGGTTTTCAAATTGTATAATATTATTTGTAAGTGGAAATATAGACATTGTGGAAAAAAATTAATGTCCAAATAATAATAGATAGTGATAGATAACATTGATCATAAGAATTTGAACGATCATAAGAAAGATAATGACCACAAAATGATAAATCAGGGGGGTGTGAATAATTCCATCAATTCATTAGAAATAAATGTAATAAAATAAATTTTTTTATTATCCTTTTCTTATAGTTGATGAATTCTTTTATAATATAGACTAAGACCATAAGGAAATATACTTACTTGACATGTAGAATTTCATCTTTTAATCAATTTCCACTACAATTTTATTGTTTTCTCTATATGATGAGTATTCAAGATGAATTTTTCATGCCTAAAGAACTATAATAAACTTCTAAAAGACCAAATAATCTAAAATAATACACATGATATATTTCTTGTCTTTATAGATTAATGAAAACTCAAAAAATTAGAAAAATATATTATAATATACAAAATTTATAAACCTTCATATGAATAATTAATCTAAAAAATTCAGCAACAACCCAAAAGTTTCAATATAGATCATTCCAAATACAACTATCCTTAAAAATATTTAAAATAGTTATAACCAAGTTTAACACCCAAAAATTGGAATGATTAGATCCTGTAATCTTCTAAAATAATCTTAAAATGTATCTGCAAATAATATTAGTCACTCATAATTTCATATACCAAATAAATATCCCATAATCATATAATCTCTAAGATTTAGTAATGTTTTTTCATAAACAACCTAAACCATCATAATTCCAAAATAAAATCATATATAATTCAAAAATATAATTCAACCATTATTTCTCAAATAAAAAACCCATATTATCAAACAATATTTATATTTACCTTAATTATATAATTTTCCCCAAAATATGATTCTCTTCTTGAAAAATAACACTAATCACTTAATCACCAAATCAATTTTCAATCCCATGGTTATCTATAGGATAAATTATATGTTCAAAAATTGTAACAACCCATAATCACCTCAACATCAATGATCATATAAACCCTAAAGTTTATCAACAACTTTAAACATATTTCCAGAAAATATAAAGGAATTTTTCATTAAATAATTTTTTCACATGTAAAACTTAAGGGTAATATATACCTTAAACATTTATTAAAACTCAATAAATGTCTCCCAAAGTGTTCACTTTGCATAAAACCTCAAAATTGATGTCTAAGACCTTGAAAATATGTTAAATCTTAATGTTATAAACCCCTGATGATATCCATAATTTTGAAGTTAAACTCACAAGAAAACATAACTACAGATGAAAATTATCTATATCTTTATTCCTTAATAAAATCATAAACTATTTAATATGTTACATAAATCCAAAAATTCAATAAACATCACCAAATTTAACATAAATAAATTTTCCATCTAATCACTAATCAATTCTGAAGTCATAAATACTATCTAATTTAGTTTATCAATAATAATTATCTATTTATCCAAACTAACCATTATTATCTCGGTATTAGACCCATAATGAAGGTTATATATTCCTCAATCAAGTTTTTTCCATAAAATATCTCCTTAGAATTAAATCACTTTTCAAGGTTAATAGTATCATTTGGAATATGGTTGAAAATCCTAAATGAAAAATTTCTACTGAAGAATATTTTGATGTTTCTTGATTCAGAAAACCAAAATATCATTGACGTAAAAATTATAGAATATAATTATCAAATCCCAATATGTAAACACTTAAATTCGTCTAATTCAATGGTTGACATAACATAGACCATTCCTTGGTCTACTATTTGACACTTGGATTATGGAATCGACTTAGATAATGACTATATTCCCCAAACATAAGGTGTTGAACTATAAATGGTACCTTAGGATGAACATCACATACCTCCATTAAACTATTCATTTTTTCTAGATAATTACTTTCTCTATTCTATATATTTCTATATATAAATAATATTCTAGTTATTTTAAGGCATTCCCTTGAGTGATTCTTCCCACATTCTCAACATGTAGGAAGCTGAATCTACTTTTATCCATGGTCTTCATAAAACTCTATCATTCTCCTATTAGGTGTGTCAAAAAACTCACCTAAGTTGTGATTTCTAATCAAATAATGGTATATATTATTAGGTATTATCACAAGGTTTCACATTCCAATTTCTATTTCATTTGGCTACTCATATGTAAAATCATTCCATTGTTGGTCACATTCGGCATTAATATGAATCCTCTTAGTTCTAGGCATTGACCAAAACAAAAAATTATAGTGCGACCAATAATAATCATATTGAGAAACCACATAATTATGAAAAATAATTTATAGGATATTTAAGTCATGGAATATTATTTTTTCAATATATGACACCATAGGTTTAATTAAGGCTATCCTTAGTTATCATCTATTCAAATCTTCTAGAATGGTTCGTAATGAAAATGTGAAATAACCCAAGAATATCCCCCTAAAGTGTAATAATAGGTGCGTAGTAAAGGAACACTCATCGTGAACTACTGTAATGGTAAAGATATACATAAAACAACACCTTTTAGAATTATTAACCCTATATTCATCTATACCAAAACCACATCAACTTTTAGTTTCCATATAGGGATATATTTCTAGGAAAACCACATAGTCTCTCTTACCAAGAATTTATGATGTTATCATCTAATTAGGATTATCCTATAGGGTTTTACTATAGTTTTCTAATATTAATATCCAAATATTAAGTAAACCCTTATATGAAACTAAATAGAGTTAACCATACTTTTCATACATAGATATTACATGTTTTAGATGAGTATTCATTACATAACATTACACTCCATGCTATAACCACAAAGGTTTAGTGTATTTGGAGTTTATATACACAATATTTTTATTTATTAAATTATCTTCAATATATCTAATAAATATTTTCCCACATATTACTATTCCTAGATATACACTTCTTAAAACCTTTCATCAAAACCCTGGGAACGAAAACATAATAAAGGGTGAGCTTAGATACTCGATATGGGTAAACAAGGAAGATATAAATTACCACTGAAATATAACATGAGTATAAGGGTATTATAACAATAACATAGGATTTTAAAATCAATACCGAATATATTATAGATGAAAATATTGAATCATGGCATTAAAATTGATAGTTTATAGGACATGAATCATAAATAAATTAAAGAACACGATCCATGTGATCATAAAATTTGTATAAGACATAAATTTGTGGCATAAAAATAATCAATGAAATTAATTTCCATAGTTATTTCCCACTTCCAATGGTATCATAGTTTATTGGGTTTTCTACCCATTCCATTATATAATTATTGAAGGTTCACTCCCCTAACTATCATAGTGGACAAAGTCCCTTACTTAATTAGGTTGAATCCTAATTTTAGTCATTACTATCTCTTGAGAAATCCATCTTTACCCAATTCATTAGAGAGATATATAGTTATATTAACACCCATTACATAATCATAATCTATTCATATGTGTTCCACAAGATCATAAAACATTCATTATATAAATATATCATAACCCATGTAAATGAAACAAGTTTTATAACCATTTCCAAATTTTATCATAGAATAACTTGTGAAAATAAATGGGTTTCTTAAACATATATTCATCATAATCATAAACCATCCATATAAATAATAAGGATGGTATCCTTGGATCATAACCATAATAAATAATATGTTACATCAAATAATATTATCATAAATGAACATAACTTTTAAAGATCACTAAGGATATTTCTTGAGGAAAATAACCTTTTCATTTTGGAACCACATATTTAAAATCTAAAAATTTAAAAAATATTATAGAAAAAGTTTTCTTAAAAAAACAACTTAAAAATTTAAATTATCCTTAAAAACATTAAGTGTTCATGATAGTGAAAATTGTGTTCATGTTATATATGTTAAAACAAAGATTCCTTTCATATTTTTGGTAAAAATTGAAAAGTAAAATCTTTAAAAAATGAAGAAATGATTCATTTTTAATATTTTTTATAAAAATTAAATCCTTGGTAAAAATGAATTTTAAAAATCACAGTATAAATGTAAAATTCTCTTGAAAATATTAAAAAACATAGACATGGATGAAAATGGATTTTTGACGGAAGAGAGAAATGAAGTTAGATTTCATTAAATATATTCTTTTATTATATTGTGTACTTAGAGGGAGGAAAAAATGTAATATATTAAAATAACTATTCAAGAATAAAAATAATGAGATCATTGAGATTTATATCATAAAAGTTCATCATCATAAACTTAATAATAAATAATTCGGGTAAACAATGAGATTGTAACATAAAACCCTTAACATATTAGTAATATCTGATGTAAAAACCACATGAAATAGAAAAACCTAGATGGATTTTTAAATCACCATAATTTTATTTAATATTATAATTAAATAAATTAATGGTAAATATATACACAACACAAAATAAACAAGTTGGGAATATTCCATTGATCTAATAGAAATAAAAGTGAGAAGAAAATCCCTTACCTCATGTATTGTCTTGCTTCCTACACATTAAAAACTTGTATATAATATTTATTGTAAATATAATCTAGAAACATAAATATATTTAATAATATATATGATTTATTTATAACATTTTTTATCTCATGTATTAACAATTTCTTATTAAAATCACTCTTTCAGGTGATAACTGTTTTGTTTTTCATACATGTTTCAGTTCATCAGTCCATGTATTTATACACTGATCATGGTTCCATAATCTTATGAATTTCAATCATTTCATGAGTTATATATGTAATAATTTTATTCAATTTTATAATTTTTTATATAAATTAGCGATGAAAAATGAATTACATCTCGTCATGGAGACGATAGTTAATCCATACGCACGAGTGACATTTCCATTTTTCTATGGATAGAAGGAAAGAAAGATAAATAATAATTCATATTTATATAAAAATAATAACATCACACACACACATATATATATATAATATATATTCAGTAATTCCACCCTTATAACCATTAATTGTAATTGATGAAGGAAAATGAAACGCATCGCTTCATGGAGGTGGTAGTCTACAAGTACGCAAAAATGATGTTTTCTTTTCCCATATGATGTAAATGAGGTAGATAATTGATGTTATATTATCATAATAATAATTAATAAAACATTTTATACTGAATTAATTATTTTATAATGTACACCATAGATTTATAGGAGTTATAAGAGGAAATAAAATTTAAAACACTCGGTTAAGAGTTATACCCCTTTATTGAGAAACCTCTTTTAGAATACACCTTAAGCCTTGAAAGAATGGTCTTTTTGATAGACCAAAATCTATAATATGCGGTGAAAGAAGTTAGGATGATATTATGGTAGGTATTGTATGACATATAAGGATGAATCAATATTAATAATGAAGGAGTGGATGTCCCCTTTTATAAGTGAGTGAAGGAGTACTCTTGGAATTAATTAATGTTTTAAATTAATAAAAAATATTTTTCTTGGAAAATAGATCCAAATTGATATAATTAAAATATAATATAATTATTATTTAAAATAAACTCATACAATAATGTTCTTACACGTTTTGTATTTGTTTTTACCCTTATCTTACAGTTTTAACCCCTATGAACTCTTTTGATAATTATCATGATATAAATGTTTTTACTGTTTAGGGGATTAGAAAGTTATTATAAAAGGAAAAGTCACCCCTAAATTGAGAATGATTGATATTTTAAACCATATCCCATTTAATTGGATTAATGTTGTATTTTTATTAATGCAAATCATTTTATATAACATTATTTATTATAAAATATCATTAATGCCATTTTTTGGAAATACATGAAATATTATAATATAATATGTGATTAAATCATGTTAAATTGTTACAAAATGAATTATATTAAAATTTAATGTGAATATTGTTTTATTATAATCACCCAATAAAATTTATATAGGTTTATATATCATTTTAAACCTTATCTTTTGGTGTAGCCCCATGGTTAACCAGTTTTAACCTTAACCATGGTAATAAATCTTTTCAATATCAAAGGGTTATAATTTTACATATAAGGTGATAATTGGATCATAAATGGATAGTATATGAAATTTTAAACCATTTTTCATCATAATTTTTCTCATGAAATATTTTTTATTATTTTTAAATAATGTAATAAAATATTATTTAGCATAAAATATCATTAATTTCATTTTGAAACTATTTGTTTAATTTGACTTTGAAAACCACATGAAAAAAATGGAATTAAAATTTAAATATTTAAAACATTTATAATATGTTTTATTTATCTTCCAAATTCACAGGTCACTACAAGTCACACATAAATTATTATTTTTCGAGTTTTTAATATAATTTTATTGATTTTTCTATTATTTTCACAAACATTATGTCAGCGCTATGTAAGAATTTATGCAAATTATTGTCCCACTAAAAATTAAAAAAAAATTACAATTATAAAAAAATTCACTAATATTTCAAATGAACATTTGGAAAAAAAACATAAATTTTTTATCCTTGTAATGACCCAAACCCATAAGCCCAGATTCAATAAATTATTTTAATACATTGGAATGATTATAAGGAATCAAATCCTAATGGACCAATCAGTTTAGTAGTCTTGTATAATTGATTACATACATGAACTATACATTATAATTAATAATATAATATGAAACATAGATACTTATTTGAGAATTCCATTATTCACCTAGATTAACCCTGCATATCAATCATAAAATAGTTTTTATTATCCTGGGGAAATAAAACATAAGAAAAGGGTGATCTTAGATGCTTATTAGGGGTAAACAATATAGAGGAAACTATCATAAATAAGAATAAACTTTTAAGGTATGGTATAAAAATAAAACAAAATCCCATTAAACACAATTTTCAGTATAATATTGTAAGAATAAATCAAATAGTTCCATTTAAACATCCACATGGATGTTCTAATAGTATATTAATCACATATAATATCAATTAAAAATCTCATAATGAGGGAATGTATAATTCCAGACATCATAACCATACTGTCAATGTCTCATGCCAAGAACAAACATAAACAGCTAAAACCTCAAACTAGTTTTTCCCATGAGACCTACCGATGCATCGAGGGGCTATAACATGCCCCACTCATAACTTACTAAGTTCAATGCATTCTTAATATGAAAAGGGTGAAACATAACATAAACATTCATATTAAAAATAACATACAAAATGTTAATACTTTATCCGTAAATCATGAATGGTATAAAAATAGTATATCCATATTCAAACATATCATAAAACCTTAATTACAATATGAAAGATTTTATCATAATAAATCAACCTCAATTAAGAATAAAATCCACCAAAGGATGTCAAAATAGATAAAAACAATCTAAAAAAAACATTAAAACTCTTTGAGAGAATTATCCCTTTTTTAATTTGAAATAACTTAAAATACACACAATTATAAAAGATAACATTTATTTTAGAAACAACCTTGTCATATTGTAAGGTAATATTCAAACTATTAATGCATCATAATTGTGGAAAATAGCCACTCACATTGTATAAGTTAAAAAACATTCATTCCTTAATTTTTTGAAAATACCATAATGTAACCCATTTGTAAAATTATAGAAATATTATTTCAAAATGGTTTATAAAAATTCAGACATTGGTAAAAATTAATTTAAACAATTCTTGATAATATTTTGAAATACATTTAAAGAAACATGGGCATGGATAATAAAGATGTCCTAGCAGATACTTACATATGAACAACCTCGGATAATAATGAGATTATGAAATTAACCCTTACAAAAAAACTTAAAAAATATTAATTTTGAAAACATTTTATTGAAATTAAAAATATAAAAGAAATATTCTATGTAATCCTTCATCTATATATAAATCAATATCTGTGATAATATCAATAATATTGAACTGGAGAAAGGATTAATTTTTTAAACATTCAAAGCATCCCATACCACATTGATCATTTTAATAATAAAACCAATATCATCAAATGAATCCTTAAATAACCTGAAGATATATTTATTCACGATATCAAATATAATATGGGTAGTACACATACCACCTAAAATAAATATGTGGTTAACATGGTTTATATCTCATAAAAATTAAAATTGAGATAGAATTCTCATTTCATAGGTCTGATACTCTCTATATGTGTCTGAAACTTATGTATAATGGTATTTAACATATTATTAACTTATACAAGAATATTAATAATATTTATTATATCATATATGATGTGTTTATAAATTTAGTTTACTTATTTATTAACAATTCCACTTTAAAGAAACCTTTTGGGTAATAATCACTTTGTTTATCATACATGTTTTGAATTTTTATTCTTGATTATATCACTTATATCATGATTTCATTACTTCCATTATATTAATAATGATTTATATATCATATATATTTATAATATATATATATATATATAGTATAGAATGGAATACTCCATTCATGGAGACGGTAGGCCTACGTACGCATGAATGATGTTTATACTTATTCAAAATAAATATTTTATAATCATTCTTGAATGGTTAATGTGGAGAATGAACCTCATCGTGTCATGGATACGGTAGGGCGTACGTACGAACAAATGACAATATAATTTACTTAATGGTAAAATGGTATTGAATTGGATGGTATACTAATTTTAAAGAATCATTATAATGTCATATTGATTATTTATATTGATTATATTCATCATTATACCCATTGAAATAAAGTAGTGATGAAAAAAATTACACCACAACATGGAGACGGTTAGTCGTACGTACACACGCATTGTGATATTATTATTTATATGATGTATAAAAAGAGGAATATAGTGGTACCATAATTATAATAACATCTAAGAATATATATAATACTGAAGTTATTACTTTCATTGGGAAACAACATATTAATAGTAAGTATAAGAATAAAGGAACTTTAAAAGAGTTGATAATAAAATTACCCATTCTCCAGGTATCTATTTTTGATTTGCACAAAAGGACTCCTTAGGTTGGATTTCTACCCAAGGTATGACCTCTAGGATGATGTTAGGGAAGTTGCAAGATGAAATGAGCATGGTTTTTTCTAAATAAATGGATTTAGAGGTGTGAATAAAAGATAAATAGATACCCCCTTTTATAAGAGAGGGGAGTGACACTTTAGGAAACCTCAAAATAATTAATTTATTATAAATTGATTTTTGATTCCATATCACTCCAAAGTGAGTTACATAAATGATATGATGGGTATGGGTTGAAATAATCTCAGCTTATTAATTTTATACTAGATTTTATTTTATTTTAAACCTTATCATTCCCATTTATCCTTAATTAATATATTTAATTTTAAATGTAGTAATAATATTCTCAATATTTACAGGTTATACATATTTACTTATATGGTGTTAATTGTCCATAAATAGATAATTTATGAAATTTTAGACCTGATAATTATCACTTTGTAGTTTTTATGGATTTATATGATTTTTAAATATTTTAATAAATGGTTATTTTTATATAATATCAATTGTGTCAATTTTGACAATACTCATTTCATTGAACATAAAAAAACATATAAAAATACAACTTCAAAAAAAACATTAAATTTACTCCTAAAATGTAATAATAACATTTAAATTTTTTGTATCACATTAATTAATTCAAATTATATTTATTTTAATTTTTTTTAAAAAGTTTATTTGATATTTCTTTTAATAAAATAATTTCTCTATCACTATTCTTTCATCCTTAATGGTAATTATTTAATATCTAAAAATTATAAATAATGTACTATGATGTAGGTAATTATTTTATATTTCTAAAGAATATTTATAATAGATGTTATCTCATGTTTATTCTTATATTAAAAGTAACATACTTATATTAAATGAGAGTGTGACATATTGTCACATTCATTTTTTTTATAATATCCCTATCATTTTCATTAAAAAAATCTATTAAATGATTATATTTTGAAACATAGGTGATAATGGTATAATGTTTCATCCAATATGATTTTTACAGGTTTTAGGGTAATTTTATAATATTATTTTTACCTTTAATTACTTTATTTACACTTAATTGAGGTAATAAAAAATGTTATTAAAGTTACTATTCACAATTTCAAAAAATAAAACAAACATATTTTCATAATTTGGACGAACTTATTTTAACTAAGAAATCTATTTTTTTAAATTATAAATACTTAATTCTCTATAATTAAATTATAATTAATCTTTTTGACAAAATGAGAAAACAAGATTTTTTTAATGTAAAAACCCTTAAAAGATTGACATGTGTTTATGTCCAATTTTATTGTGAAAATAAATCCAATGAAATTAATTATATTAAATGATAAAAATATAATCTAATTATAGTTTAAAACCAATCAAATTTACAATTTAACACTATAACTTATTTCGATGTAAAAAGTTGTTTTCAATTAAAATTTATTATTATTCACTATTCATCAAACACACAAAACATATCAGAAAAATAACAAAAACTGAACCAAAGTAAGTTTATATATTATTATTTCCAATAAGTAGTTTATTTTTGTCAAATTTAGTTTTAAATAGTATCAACAACTAGATTTAAAACAGGAGTTCCATCAAATGGCGGAAGAAATGCATTTTTTGAAAAATACTTCTTTTATCCAAAAAATTTAATTTTTTCTTATACCATGTATAGAAAAAAATGATGAATATTAAGAATATAAGGAATATATAAAATTCCAAATGTGTTTAATACTATTCATGAAATATAATTTAATTTCTAGGATATATATTATGTTAAATAATAATATTTTTTTAATATATTATTGTTCAGTAAAACTGGGCCTTGTGTATAAGGAAATATAACTCATTGTTGTGTGTAGAATAATATTAATATGGTGTTGTGTAAAATTAAATCAGGAAACAAAAATGAATTTATTTAGAAACGAAAATATCATATTGTCTCAGAGTGTTACATTATCCCCTCCTACAATAAATTGCATCCTTTCAATTTACATTCAATATCAAAGCTAGGGGTTTGACATTTCAAAACATTTTATTTGTGATCCCACCTCAGAAAAATGATTAATGAGACACCCACTTTAAAATGAATAAAATGAATAAAATGAAGTATTAAGGTCACCGAATATAACACATACAAGGGTTTCATGTAAGAAAACATGGACATGAAAGAAAAATCTTACCATCATATTCTGATATAGAGTGATAGAGAACATAGTTAGGAGAAAGTTCACAATAACAATGATATAAATATAAGATGATCTAAAGGGACATTTGATTCATTAGAATCATTTCTGGTTTAAAGATCCTTTTCATAGAGTTAAAGAAATTTTTACTATTTAGATAAACACTTAATTTATTTCATTCTATGTCATAAGCATAGTCTCATCCTTTGGATGTGTTGCGATCTATTTTCACTTCATCCCTTACACCTAGAAATGAAAGATCAAAATTAATTTTTCATGCCTGAATCACTTTTGATAAATCATAAGGCCCACAAGTGTTCAATAAATCATACTTTAACCTCAAAAAATAATATATAATGCTCTTATTAATCCATTCCAACCCTAAGACTTATCCAAAATACTTCTATCCAAATTAAAAAATCTAAAAGATTTCTAAATTACCAAAGTTAATTATAACATCGAATTCCCCAAAAATCATGAGGTAACTCTTACTGAAACATACCAAATATTTGATAACCTTAAAAACATTAAAGAAAATGTTCATGCCTCCAAATACTTAATGAAGAAGTAACATTGTACAATTCTTACATATCACATTATTCTTATAAACAAAATATAATAACATAATTCTAGAATAAAAAAACACAAATACATTTGTTATTGAACTTCAAACATAGTAATAATATAATATTTAACTTCATATATTTTCTTCTTCTAAGATATATTTCCATTATACTTTGAAAAATCACTTGCATAATGAACAATATGTTTCCAATTATAGCATTTCACATTTACATCTTCATTGTTTCCTTTACAACCATGATCCTGGTGACCTTTCTCTCCACACTTGTAACAAACTCCCATTCCATTCAAGCAAGTACCCGAGTGTTTCTTCCCACAATTATTACATATGGTAAAATCAATCTTTCCCATTTCCCTTTATTTTTATCTTTATCTAACATGTCTTCTTATTTTTCTTACCCTTAAAGTTATAAGTAATATAATATTATTTATCTATCTTAATAGCACATGAGACTATATCTACATAATCTGAGAATGTTTTGGAGACCAAATCCTTTTGGAGAAATTTTTTTAACCCATCAAATAAATGATAAAATTTTCTCCTTGGGATAGATATATAGATTGTATCTTGCCTTGCTAACCTTGTGATGTTAGCCTCATAATTTGCCACATTCTCATCCTTCTTTTAGCTCAGACTCAGAAATTTCCATTCCATATCAGCTCGCGGTTCATGAGGAATGTATTTTTCTAAGAAATGTTCTTCAAATTCCCTCCATTAAATATTTGATACTTCTTAAACATCCTTTGTGTTTTGAATCAATGACCACTTTTGATCCGCATCTCCAGAGAGATGATAAAGTGTCAGGATAACCTTTTCCTTTTCATTACTCCTCAAAGAAAGAAATATTTTCTATAAGGAACTTATCCATTACTCACCTAAAAATGGATTTTCAGTTCCATTTAATTTTGTAGGTTATTTTCTCATGAATAAGTCTAACATTTTTCCTTCAAATTGTGGATTCGTATTATCCATATGTGTAAGGTTATTATTTATGACCTAATTCAGCTATCCCAATATGGTTATAAGGTTTTCAGCAATTGTTTCAACTCCTTCTCCAACATCATCATCTTTCATAAGAGGGAAATCTCTATATGGATTATGTGTGTTGATATGATTTCCATTTCTTCAATTAGGCGTCATTTCTAAATAATGTAAAATACTATATTAGATTATATCAAAATGTATAATCAATAAACAAGCAACACAATTAACATAAATTGAAAAATTTATGCATATCTATTATCATAATAATAAACAAGGTTTATTTGGTGACATATTCACTTATAAATACTTCATAATGGTTTTTAAAGAGAATGTGAATTATCCTAAGCATATCCCCTAGGAGTGTTAAACTAGGTGCACGGTAAGGCCCATTTTCCTGTACCAGGTTACCTCGAGTCAAGCCCGGAACACCTTGTGAGAGTTATTACTCCTAGGTACATTTGTTCTAAAACAAAGTCCACTTGTAGTACCCAGAAATAGATGTATTTCTAGGAATACAAAAATAATCTCTACCTTCCAAAAAATCTAGTATGTTCTTATATGATTATCCTGAAAGTCTATCTTAGGGTTATGTTCCCTAATATAGGTTTTCTAAATCTAGTTTCCATGGTTTTTGCTAAACCGACCTTTGATACCATCTGTAATGCCACAAACCAAGAATCCCAAAGTCAATGCATTGTTTTAATAAATTGGCATGATTACAAGGAATCAAATCCCAAGGGACCGATCTGTTTAGGAGTCTTGGAAAATAGATTACATACATGAACTATACATTACAATTCAAAACATAATAAAAAAATTGATAATTAAATCCGAATACTATTATTATCCTAGATTAACCCTAAATATCAATCATAAAACACTTCTTAGAATCCTGGGAAAATATAACATAAGAAAGGGGTGAGATCAAATGCTCAGTACGAGTAAAAAATATAGCGGAAGCTATCATAAATAAGCACAAACTTTTAAGGAAAGGTATAAAACTAAAACAAAATACTTTTAAACATAATATAAAACATAATATAGAAAGAATAAATCAAATTGTTCTATTTAAAAATTCACATGGATACTTTATTAGTCAAATAATCACATGTAATATCAATAACTAATATCATATTGAGGGAATGCAGAATACTAGAAATCATAACCATACCATCAAGGTCTCAGGCCAACACCATACATAAACATTTAAAAAACCAAACTAGTGTGTCTCAAGAGACCTACCGATGCATCGAGTGGCTATATCAGACCCCACCCATCATTTACTAAGTCCAATGCATTCTGCATATAAAAAGTGTGAAACATAACATAAACATTCATATTAAAACTTGAATAAGAAATGTTAGTACTTTAACCACAAACCATGAATTGTATCAAAATAGAACATACATAGTCAAAAATATCCTAAAACCTTTAGTACAATATGGAATACTGTTTCATTATAAATCAACCTCAATTATGCATAAAATCAAAAAAGGATCTTTTATAGATGAAAATAATATAAAAAATCATTAAAATTCCTTGAGATAAATATCTCATTTTAATTTGAAATAATTTAAAATGTGAGCAATTTATAAATAAAATGTTTCTTTGAAAATAACCTTGTAATATTTTAAGGGATGCTTCAAATTGTTAACGTGTCATAAAAGTGGAAAATAGCCACCCGTGCCATAAAATTTTAAAAAATCATTCTTTTCTTAATTTGTCAAAATTGTCATAAAGTACCTCATTTAGAAAAAAATGAAAATTTTCCTTTGAAAATGTTTTATAAAAAGTCAAACATGGGTTAAAATTAAATTAAAAAATTGTTGATAATATTTTGAAATACATTTTAAGAAACATGGGAATGGATGATAAAGATTTCCCAATATATACTTATGTATAGATAACATAGGATATTAATGAAATTGTGAAATTAACCCTTATATAAAACATAAAAAATATTCATTTTGAAAAAATTTGAATGAAATTAAAAATAGACATAAAATTTTATTTATAATCCTTTATATAGATAAAAATAAATATGTATGTTAATATCAAGAGTATTGAAATGGAGAAAGGATTAATTCTTTAAACATTTAAAGCGTCACATACCACATTGAACATTTAAATAATTAGCCCAATATAAACAAATTAATCATTAAATACCATTAAGATAAATTTATTCATGATATTAGATATAATAGGGGCAGTACATATACAACACACAAGAAATAGGTGGTGAACATGGCTTATATCTCACTAAAGTTAAAAGTGAGATAAGATACCCTTACCTTAGCCTTGATACTCTCCGTACATGTCTAAAAATCCTATATAATGGTTTTAAAAGTATTATTAAATTTTAAAATAATCATAATAATATTTTTGATATCATATATGATTTTTTATGACTTTATATTACCCTTTTATGAACAATTCCAAGTTGAAGAAATGTTTTGGGTAATAATCACATTGTTTATCATATGTGTTTTGACTTTTTATTCTGGTTCGTATCACTAGATCAAGATTAAATTACATCGATAATATATAAAATTATTTATATATCATATATTTATAAATATTCAGTATATATATATAAAATATATGGAATGTAATACACCATTCATGGAGATGGTAGGTCGTACGTACGCATGAAACATATTTCCATTTTCTTATCGTATTGAATGGAGGAATGTAAATGATATATATATATATATATATATTATTTTAGTAGAATAATTTTGTCATATATTTCATTCTTATTCTATATATATATATATATAAATTTTATAATCATTCTTGAATGGTTAATGTGAAGAATGAATCTCATCGCGTCGTGGAGACAGTAGGCCTTACATACACACGAACAACATTATCATTTCCTTAATGTTTAAATGCTAGAGAATTGTATGGTATATTAGTTATAAATAAAATTTATAATTTCATATATATTATTTATATCCATTATATTCATCATTATAATAATTTAAATAAAGTATTGATGAAAACAATTACACCATAGTGTGGAGATAGTAAGCTGCACATACACACACATGGAGATATTGTTTTTCATAGGATGGATAAAATGAGGAATATGGTTGTCCCGTAATCATAATAACATCTAAGTATATATATTATACTGGATTTATTAGTTTAGTATGTAAAAACACATTAAGAGAAAGTATAAGAAGGAAAGAACTTTGAAAGTGTTGACAAAACAATTAACTCTTCTTCGGGTATCTCCTTTTGACTTGAAAAAAAAGGATACCTTAGGTTGGATATCTTCACAAATTATAGACTCCAAGATTAATTTAGGGAAGTTTAGAGATGAAATTGGTATGTTTTGGCTGAACTAAAGGTATTTATAAGTGTGAATAAAAGAGAATGAGAGGTTCCCTTTATAAGAGTGGGGAGGAGAACTTTAAGAAACTCCAAAAAAATTAATTTATTAAAAATTGACATTCTAATCCATATATATCCGAATTGAGTTATTTAGATGATAATATTAGTATGGGTATAAATCATCTCAATAAATTAATTTCATATATGTTTTTATTTTATTTTAAACCTTGTCATTTTCATTTATCCTTAATTAATCTATTTAATTTTATTTATAATAATAATATTCTAAATATTAATAAGTTATAAATATTTACTTATGTTGTGTAAATTTTCCATAAATGGATAATTTATGAAATTTTAGACCTTATAATTATCACTTTTTTGTTTTTAAATTTTTTTATTATTTTTAAATAATTTAATAAAATGTTATTTTTATTTAATACCAGTAGTGTCAATTTTGATACTATTAATTTCATTAACTTTAAATAAAAACCAAATTGAAAGGTAACTTCGAACTAAAAAATTTAATATACTACTAAAATTTAATAATAAACTAGAAAATTTGTGTATAACCTTAATTAATTAAAATTGTACTTCTTTTAATATTTTTAAAACCAGTTATTTGATATTTCTGTTAATAGAATAATTTCTCCATTACTATTGTGTCACCATTAATGGAAATTATTTAATCTATCGAAATTATTAATAAATTACTATGAAATAGGGAATTATTTTAGATTTATAGAAATTATTTATAATATATGTTATCTCATGTTTATCCCAATATTAAAATTAATACACTGATATAAAAATGAGAATGTGACATATAGTCACATTCATTAACTTTTATAATCTCTATGTCATTTCCACAGAAAAGTCTCCATTAAATGAGTCTATTTAGAAACATAGTTGATAAGGGTAGAATTTTTCATCCAATAGTTTTTGGGTAGTTTTATAATATTATTTTTATCTTTAATTACCTGATTTACCCTTAACCATGGAAATAAAAAAAGTTACTAACATTAATATTCATAATGTCAAAAAAATAAAAGAAACATATTTAAATAATTTTTTTCTACTGATTATAAATATGGAATCCATTTTTCAAAATTATAAATATATAATTTTCATTAATTAAATTTAAATTATTCCTGTTGATAGAACGAGAAAACGATTTTTTTTAAAGTAAAAACCTTCAAAAGATTAACATGTGTTTATATCCTATTTTAATTTGAAAATAATTACAATGAAATTATATTAAATGAAAAAATATAATATAATAATACCTTAAAACCAATAAACTTTGTAATTTAACACTATAAATTATTTTGATGAAAAAAATTATTTTTAATTAAAATTTAGTATTTTTCACTATTCATAAAAACATTAAACTTATCAGAAAAATACCAAAAATTAAACCAAAGTAAATTTTGAAATTATTATTTAAAATTATAATATTATTTTCTCAAATTGAATATAAAAAAGTTTCAAAACTAGATTTAAAATGGGTACTCCATTAAAAGGCAACAAAACTATTTTTTTTGAAAAATAATTATTTTATCTGAAATATTGAATATGTTCTTATATTATATTTATAAAACACATAATATGATTGTTAAGACTATATGGAATATATAAAATTCAAATTTTGGTTAATAATCTTCATAATTTCTAATTTAATAGCTAGGTTCTATATTTTATTAAATTATAATATTTTATTTATATATTGTTTTTCTGTAAAACTAGGCCTTGCATGTAATTAAAGACAACTCATTATTGTGTGTATCATAAGATTAACATGGTGGTACCTAAAAGGAATGAAAGAAAAAAAATTAATTTAATTATAAATTAAAATATTTTAATGTCTTTGGGTGTTACAATCCTTATCAAAAAATATTATATATATTTAAAGAAAGAAAGTGAAATTATTTACATTACCTTTTACATAAATATTATATTGTTCAAAATCAATGTTTAATAGAGAAAAGAACATATTTTAGAATTTTGGATGATTATACATGGAATAGACTCATCCAATGAAATAGAGGAAAGTTTTGGAATGTATTTTAAGCCTTATCACAAACATTTTAACCTTAATTAACCCATTTTACCATACTTGTCTTATTAAACATGGGATTTGAGCTCTCCCTCTCAGCTTGTGGTGTTCGACGGTGATTCCCTAACTAGGGCTGATAATGGCTTCGGCCTCCCCCTTCCAGCTGAAAGGGGAGGAGAATGATACTCTTGCTTTATCTCGACGCTTTACTCCCTTCTCCAATCCGGAAGATCGACCGAATTTTTCACCTATTTCGCTCAGCCCAAAGGTTCCAGGTTTTCATGATAGTGCGCCTCAACTTCCGCTATCACTTTTTGAACTTTTAGAAGCTTCTGGTCTCTTGAACCTTAATGTGGTGGCTCGGTTTCGACAACGATGACCTACAATGGATTATTTCGACCAGTTCATTTTTTTATTTCTGGGGGCTTCATGATCGAGCGACCGCAGGACTTTTTGACAAGCATCACCTGATGATTCGCTTTACAAAGTTGGATGACATGATTCACACCCTTTCTTGTTCTCTGTGCAAATACATCAGTTACAATTTCTTTATTTTCCACTGAAATTTTCATTTTCACATGAAAAAGGACCCACCCTCTATTCCTCTATAGATTAACTTCTCAGAATTACCACTACCATATCAAAATCCTTCTATCCACACAATGCTGGGGAATATAGTCAGACGATTTCTGTGTGCTGATAGTAGAAGTCTATCGGTTAGCCACCCGATCAACCCTCGGATTTTTATGGAGGTGGATGTATCCAAACTATCAGTGGAGTGGGCTTGGGTTGTCATTGGTGAAGAGTATAGGTGAAAATAGGCTATTGTCTCTAAATCATGGGTGGATCACTGCTCGGTTTATAGGCAGTTGGGGCATCCGATTTGTGATTGCAGGTGTTGTGCAAGGCAAGGGAATGTGAAGAAAAGTAAGGATATGGAGATGGATTTGGCTATTAGTGCTAGTAATATGGTGGCTACTAGCATTTCAATGCAGAAACAGGATCCACTGGATCCTAGAAATCCAGGGAGTGAGGAGTCTATGGAAGTGGAATGAATAGTAGGTGTCTCAGCGGATGTGATTAAGATGGATGTGGTTAATGGGAAATAGGTAGCGATGGTGCAAGAAAACCCCAAGGTTTCTAAGATCTTTAGTAGTTTAATAAAGTATTTGGTTGACCCTTATAGAAGTTGTAATCCTAGAAATTCCTATGTCAGAGGGTGCATGGGCTCTATTCAGAAGAATGCTGACCCTTGTGAGCCAAGAACGGTTGTGTGTGTTACTGCTTCGATTTAGGTGGTGAGTGGAGAAGATGACTTTTCTACTGTTTCTAATGCGGCGGTGGTTAGTCTGGGTAGTGGGCTGCTGCACTCAGATAGGAAGGGGTATTACAGGGGTGTGGATATCCAGATTGGTAAGTCAGGGGGTTCTTCTCTAATGAAATAGTCTCCAATTTAACTAAGAAATATATTTTAAGGTCTTTCATTAGAATTATTGGGAATTGGGCATGCAGACTTAGATTTCAGAGTCCATGTAGAAGAGCCCAGTGATCTTGATTACATCCATTCTGCAGATCAACCTCCAAGTCTGAGGGGAAATAGGGGAACTAGGAGGTGGAAAGGTAGGAAGCATTACTCTTCTTTACCACCCCCTATAGTGACTCAGTCAATAAAAAAGGAAAATGACAAGAAGAGAGATAATTAGATTGTTATTCAATAGAAACAAGGAGTTCTGGGTGTCCCAAACATGGATTTGATTATGAGTTCAGATGAAGAAATTGTTGAGAAGGTCCTATTACTCAATGCCTCTAAAGATGAAGTGGGAAAATGATGGGGAGTTCAATAAACATGGCTCTAACTGAGGAGAAATATGACTGGATTGATAAGATGGAACTAATTTTGGTTGGAGGATTTATTAAGGGTAATATCAACATTGAATAGTATATTCATGTCTAGAATAAGCAGACATCTTCTTTTGAAGAGTTGTTAAAGGAAGCGCCAAGCACTCAGGTAACCACCATATCCTGAAACTTGTTTACAGAAAAGGATTCTAGTAGGCTTAAATTGTACTTTAATTACTATTTTCTTTATTATTGTGGTTGATGCATATTTTCTTACTTTTTCTGTAAAAGTGTTTGAAAAAAAATTAATTTTCTATCAACCCATTTTACCTTTACCATGGTAACAAAAATTTATTATGGTTTTTATTCATATTGATAAATCATTAATGGGACCAATTTACCAAATTTTGACCTATATATTCTAAATAAGAATCTATTTTCAATATTCTATTTTTAAAAGTGGTAGAAATTAATTTAAGATAAAAACACAAAACACAATGAAAAACAATTTTAAAAAAATGAAAACTTAAGTATAAAAATGTTTTTATATGAAATTCAGTCATAAAATGGATTCTAACAAGCTTATTTGGATTATTACTACAATAATATAACTAATTTTTTTTGAATAATTATAAAATAAAATTGAACTTTGTAAATTCTTGAAACAAAAATAGAGTGTTTAATAAAAATTAGTATTTGTCTTATTCATTAGAAAATCAATATTTTTAGAAAAATATGAAAAAATAAAACTAAGATAATTTTAATATACTAATTTTAAAAATGATATTATTTTTATAAAATAATTTGTTTTAATGTTTTATAAATTAATTTTATTATATTATCACAAACATAAATAAAAACCATTTTTGAAGAAACTATATTTTAAAGAATAAAATGACTTCACTTAAAATTGAGTTCATATTTATTAAGAATTTATAAATAAATTTTTATTGATTAATACCTTTATATATATTTCATAATTTGGTTACATCTATTCATACCATCCAATTAAAAGACTATGTTCTAGCCTTTATAACATAATAATATTTTATGCCTTTTTAAAGCTCGGTGTTGCGTATTGTATACGATGTTGAACATAGCGTTCTTTTAAAATCATGGGTTTTTAGGTTGAGGTAATCATTTATAAACTTTTCTACCTTTAGATATATGAAAAAACCCCACAGAATTTTCTCATTGACCCACGATTATATTTTATCTCTGAGATCCTCCTTGATTATGTGAGTGTAATTCCTTAGTTTTCTTCCATCATTAGAGAATTCCTCTTCAGATGATGATTTATTAGAAGATGATGTAGGGATATCGGGGATGGGCTTAGGAGGAATGTATTATTCTCCTAGAAATGAATGCATGAGGATCTAAATACAATAGTTCTCTCTAATTTATAAAAATCTATATATTTGTGAGTCCTTCTTGGATGTGGGTTGATAAAACCATCCAAATCCACCATTGGTTCATTACCCTTTTTAGTACATGAGCATATGAAATATTCTTTAGTTTGACATGATTGTTCAAGCATGTCATGAATCGATTCATTACCATTATTCTCTTATACCTCCTCATGATTGGGAGGGTTATCTACTAAAGTTACAGTGGGTTGTTTCCCATTAGCCTAGGAATCATAAAAAACATTAACAAATATAGATAAATCCTCAACCACTATTCCATTGTAATTCTATTTAAAGGGACATCCTTAGTCGGCCCAACCATAGTAGAATCTTATACCCTAATAGGAGGTCATGACATTTCTTTTTTAACCCAAATTTATTTCCACATAATTAGAGATTATGTAGTGGGTTACGTTTTTGGAACTTTACCACAAGATAAATTAGTTTTCCCAAATAGAGAATAAGAGGATCAATAATCTTGAAGCTTTTCATGGGTCACACTTTTCCAAAACCCCTTATTCCAATTCGGAATGCATACGAATGAGGGTAACAATTTTTATATATCTACAACTATATAAATCCTCACAACAGAGGGTCCTGAAATCTTAAAGGTAGATGAATGGATATTGATGGGTATACCATAGAGACTAACAATGAAAGAGAATTCATCATAAAGAGATGAATGAGTAATCCTTGAAAGTCGAGCAAGACAAGAACCATAGGTGGTTCAAAATAATTTTGAAAATCTATGGTCATTTTCTTCATCACCATACTATATCCTACAATGGAACATTTTTTGTGATAATTACATCTATAATAATCCTTTTTAAAGGAGAAATAGACTAAGATAAGTCTAGAATCTAGAAGTCCCAACTTAAGGAAGGTAAAAACCATCATTTAAATGGACCATCTGATGAAATTAATCAAAGGAAACTAGTTTTAGAATTTACCAATGAGTGCATATTGAAGATATGATGTAAGAAAATATTCATCCTTATTCAAGAATACAACGATGAACTAGATCTTATGAAAAGATGAAGATATATATATTGGGAAGGTAAATCAACACATCGGGTATGAGGGATTTACCAGAGACCACATCAATGATGGAATAATCAGGGTTTAGTGTTGATTTTTTTGACGATCATCTGGTGGAAATTCCTCTACAACACAATCCATATAATATCTTAACATACATTAAATAGATAAACATATAAAAAGTATTTGAAAATATAGTTCTTTTAAAATAAAAAATATTAATTTTATTTAATATAATATTAAGTTAAAAATAATTAATAACAAAAATATTTATTTGATAACAATAATTAGTAATCAACCCTTCCATTAATAAGAACTATTGATTACATTATAATTACTTATTTAATTGATTTTAAATTAATTATGTTATTAAGAAATATTTTTTTTAAAATATTTATTATTTATTATTAATTATGATATTAAATATTTATAATTTACCAAAATAGGTTGGGGGAAATCCCCTATATTAAAAATGAGAAAATGAGAAACCCCATTTGAACTGTGTTAAGAGATAAGCTATTTCAAACTCGATTTCCCAAACACACATAACCTTAACATTCCAAATCCCGAGAGTCCATTGATATAAAACCCATTACAAAATGCGTGACCTAGAGGTCGAGATGTTCCGAAGGCCCAAATAAAACATGGAAAAGGCCCAAATACCCAAGGAAACACTACGCCCACATACCACTAGACCCTCATGAAAACCCTAGGGACTTGTCTAAATGATCTTCTGCTGCCCAAAACCACATATTTTCTCAATGCATTGACTACACATACCCAATAAAGACACTCTTTTCATCACCACACACATCATTGGAATCTTAGTAAGATCTGGTAGTCTTTCCCATCATTGACATTTCTATCCTTGCATTCCATAGAAAAATACATCCCTATGCATATGTGACACATCCCCGCATTGATGCCACTCACTGGAACGACCAGCCTCCGCAATGCCTGTGAAGTATAACATGATCGACTACTTCTGTAACCCTTTTTGGATGAAGAAATGACACATAAAATAATCAGAGATGACCAGATTGATGGACCATGCCCATATCTAAAGAAAAACGACAATAACGAACCGTTGCTACACCAGATCACCGCCCAGCTCACCGCCCCTACCACAAGCACTGATCTGCCACCTCAATTTCCCTAAATCATCCATGCCTCTCACAAGAGCGAGGAGACGAAGATTAAGAAATAACCCCTACAAGAGATATCTCTCAACCCCCTTATATTAATAATTTTAATTATATACACTATTATTAAATAAATATTAATTACAATAATAAGGATTATTAATTATAATATTTTCTATTTATAATAGTTAAATTTTTATTTATATTATTAAAAATTATTAATTATTAATTATTTTACTCTAATTGTTAATTGAATAATTAATTTTAAATTATATTATTAATTATAGTAATTTAATTAAAATTTTAGTTATTATTAATTATATTACCTTATTACTAATTATCACTAATTATTGTTTTGATCACTAATTATATTATCAATTACTAAGTAAATTAATAATAATACTAATAATTACTAATTAATTTTAAATTTTATTATCAATAAATATTAATTATATATATTTTATAAATTAGTAATTAATTAGTGTTTTTCATTAATATTTATATTATAATTAATTTAATCATAATTAATTATTACATTATTTTCATAAATTAATATTAATTATATATTTTTTATTGACAATTATTAACATTTTTTAATTACATTTTTAGGTATTACTATTAATTCATTATAAAAAATATTATATTGTTATTTGAATATGCTAGAAAGGGGGAGAGTGAATCTGACATGGAAAACCCGGAAGAGATGACTATGATGACTCCAATATAAAAGGAAGGGATAAGTGAGGGTTTAAGGGGTGCAATATTTTTAGAATATATTATACAAATTAATTCCAAATAAAAATAAATTTAGATACAGTTTTATTTTTTGTTATATATATATAACAAAAAAATATAAATATTTTTTTAAAAGAAGTCATTTAATTGGAAAAAACATTCCTGAAAGGGTAAAAAAAAGGTGCAAAAAGGGACAACTCCTTCTTCAGAACCCATCCACATAAGGTTTTGTTTTGTTTATATCAACATTAAAATGATTTAAAAAGATAGTATTGTTTCATTTAACACCTTAAAAAACCTTTTTAAGAAGAAATTGTCTCATTCAACACCCTTACTTTAGTATAAAATTGTGCCTCTATCAGGGATTTTTTCTCCTAAAACCCTTACATTTGGAATTTCTTTTTTATGTTATTTTCCATATATAGACAAATTTACCAATGACATAGTTTGAAGTATTTGATGGTTATTCCATTATAAACTCTTTCAAACCCCCAAAATAGAGCACTTTATCACTAAGGTGACATAATAATTATCTTCATCCATGATAGGAGATCCATAAAGTATGATATATAGATATTATACAATATAACTGATAATCTTGGATTATCTATGAATGGTTTGGGCATGCAAGTCAAAACATGTGATATTATTTTTCAATTGAATCCGGACATACTATATCGACATGTCATTCAATAAAATATACAATTTTTAAATATTCTTTTTATAATTAATTGAATTAGATAATTTATATAATGTTTATAAATTGTGAAATAGGTATATTAGGTTTTTTGTTTCATTTATAAGAAATTTATAAATTAATAAATTATAAAGTGTTTATAATTAATTATTAAATATTTATGAACCATTTAATAAATGAATATCCATAATATTATTTGTTAATATTAAAATTCCTTTGATTTTATATAGAATAAATTATACTTTTTCTATAATTTACTTATAAAGAAATAATAAAGTAATTTATCATGAACTATTCCAGACTTCCATCCATCCCAACAATTGACCTGGCCGGTGATATGCCCTAAAGGGCGTTCTTGATTCCCCTGATGAGGCAACTAGTTCTCAAGAATTGAAGAAATCCTTGGGAATTATTTCCCATTAATATAACCTAATAACCATACCACATATCATAACTCCCACAAGTAAACGTCAACAAAAAAACATATACATACACATCACAACCAAAATCTACACAAGTCTATAAAAAAGAGATATACACATGTGATAAGGTTCTAATTACATTTTTAACCAAAAAAAGGACCAAAAATATGAAACAAATATCAAAATTAATACTAGCCTCTCAGTGGTATGAGGGCCAACACCCACCACTTCACCACCACCAACACCTATAAGAATACCACACTTTCAAGAGAATCCACTGAAACTATTGAAGTTTTCATTTCCTTTATGTGAATTAGGAAACATGAAGTATAAATATACCCATTGAGTATATGTAGGGTGTGTTCTCAATTTCCCAGTATAATCCCACAAACTTTTCAATTCATAATTATTATATGATAAAGAAAAATATTGGTTTGAAATAAAGTAAATAGTTTTATTTTTAAAATCATTTCTTAGTTTTTGAAAGAACAATAAACACTTAGAAAACAATTTAATGTAGGTAAAAAAGCACAATCACCTTAGGCTAATCCCTAAAAATATTGATCACATAGGTGGTAGTATCCTCATAATCTTAGTGATCAGTCACATCCGTATCTCTCCTCATGGACAATCCACTAGATAAGATGTCACTGTCACGAACCAAATCTGGTCGCTACCAAACCCGGCACCAAACCCAGCCTGTGACATGACCCGAAGGGCGTTCCCTATCCCCACAGGCTGGAACAAGTGCCCGGGTATCATTTATTTTTGTTTGGAAACAATTTACCCGAATATGAAGGCATAAAACATTAAAAACAATCAATAAACTGAATCTAAAAAATGTAAACCAAACGATGTTTACACAAAAACCAGAACTGAATACATATGTTTAAAGACATAAAAAGTGGTCTAAAAACAAATAATGACAACATAAAGACATCCCCATGGACTCCACACGACAAGGGGGTCATCACCTGCAATCCTTCTCCGCAACTCCGCCCCAACGAAGGGGACTAACACCCTGAACCGTCATCACCCTTAGCCTTCCCTTTACCTGAGGCAAGCATAAGCAGGTCTACTTACACCCAAAGGGTGTAAGTAGGGTGTGAGACTAAGCCCAATAGGATACCACCACATCATTCTAAAGATCATGCAATACAATGTGAACAAAACAAGCAATTTTAATACACAAGGTGAAACAGTGTTAAAATTCAAAGAAATGCAACATTCAAATGAAAACAGTTTTCAATCCAAGAATTTCAGGATTTTAACACATTAAATAGACATGTGAGCTACTGTAGAGTACTACCAAAACACCCCAAAACAAGGGTAAATACCACAAATCCAATGAGCATCAAAATCGGGAACACCCCTAAGAACTAGGTTGTCTCGGGCCCTATGTACCTCGTACCTCAGTGTCGAGTAACCATAGAAAAATCCGTTCTCATGCACGAGCTACTAGTAGGGAATATACCCATAACCTAGTGGTCCCCAATCATCATCCACATAGTTTAGTTAGAGTTGTCTTTATCCAAATACTAAGTGGAACAGGGACAAAACCCATCCGATCCACTAGCCGTACTAGTACAAATCTGCCCCACCCAGGTACCCGGGCTTCCCCTTTTGTGCTCAAACAATTTAAGCAAACAACACACATGATTTTGAATATAAAATATCACTACTGGTCACAAACAAATAGTACAGTAGCTACACACATTTTATACCATTTAAAACACACAATAAAATAATTTTATTTTCAATAAAACAACCTCTCAAAACATCACATTGTTCTGCACCCAAAGCACTTTAAGATATCTACTTTTCACACTATGTGAACATTTTTAAGTCATTAAAACAAAAATTTCAGTTCAATACCCTTTAATGAAACCAAAAATTCAGTTATGGGGCATCCCAATGTTAACCAAGAAGTTATATCTTTTAGAAACCACCATTTTCACACAAACATGGCACTTAAAGCCCATTTGCTTCCCAAACACCATTTAAACAAACTTTCATAGAAAAAAAAAGAGAATAAACATTCAAAACATAATTTTCAGTCCTAATAAAGTTCAATAAAATCAAATAAGTAATTATAGGTCAGCCCAAAATGAACCAATAAAAGATTTGAATGAAAAACCCCCAATTTCACCAAAAATTGTAACTTAAAATTCATTTGCATTATAAATGCAACTAAAATCAATTTTTACAGAAACATTAAAGTGAAATAAACATTAAGGTACCATGAAAAAAGCAATATAATTCACAAAAATTGCACACACAATGGAATCACCTACAAAAGTAACAAAAACCCTTGAATCTTCATGCGAAAATCAAATCGCACCCCCGCCGCACCAAGAGTGACCTAGATCAAACCTAAAACCACAAAAATTGGCCAAGAAAGCCCAATGTTAAACACTAGGTTCTAAAACTTAGTTTATGGAAATTATGAAACTCAATGATAACCAATGAAACCCTAATAAAAAATAATGAAACCCAAAGTAGTTTGGAAGAGGAAAGAAAAGGGCTCATTTACTTGAAGTATCTTGAAGTAATCACTCCAAAACCCCAGTAGATGAAATTTAAAAGAGGAAAAATTTAGGGTTCGTTCTAAAAAGATATATTAGGTCAATTAAGAACTAGAATGGAGGAAAAATGTTGACAATTGAGAGAGTTATGAAATAAAGACTTTACCTCTTCAAATCTGGGCGATTTGAGGAAGCCTATGAAGTTCAGCACCAAATTGCGATTAACCACAACTCCAAAGAGGGGGGAGAGAGCTCCGACACGTGGGTGGGTTAAATGGTCTTGGGGGAGACTTGGAATCACCGAACAAACCCAAATATTGAATAAGTTATAACATAATCAAAATTTATTTTCAAAACAGGAATTGGGCTTTCAGGCAGGCCCAACCCCTTAGATAAAAACCCAAATAAACCCTGGTTATGGATTTCTAAAAGCTCCAAATTACCTTGGTGGTGTTAATAGGTTAGGGGAGGTAAATTAAGAATTTTAATGGATGAAAAATGTTGAAAAATGAAAAAGTTATAAAAGATACAAAATTTATTTTTTAATCTGGAATTGGGCTCACGGTTTGGCCCAATTCATGAATACTCATCTATTCCTCCCTAAAACCTAGGGTAACCCCCAAAAAAATAATGTATGTAAATTAAATGAAAAATACCTGTAAAATATGTATTCTATGTGACAATTATCCCCACCATAAAGCATTCCTCCCCCGGAATGCCACGATAAGACAAGATGCAAAAGCAAAGCCCAAACGATAGACCAAGACAGACTTCCTTGCCACGTTTTCACCCGCTTCAAAAAGGACGAACATCTCCAGTTGATCAAACAAAAGAAGATAATACTCTCACCAACCAAAAATAACCCCACTTACTTAAAATTATTTAACACATTCAAAACACATCCCAAAACAAAACACCTCAAACACTACAAGATGACTCTCAAGCAATCCACTTGAAACGAACAACGAACTCGAATAACGGTACCACAACATTACGTAGACAAAACCATTGGGTGTTCTCCAACCCCAAATTTACCCAAGTAACAAATTTGTGGATAGATATACTTGAAAAATACAACCTCCTACCTAGAATAAACCAAGGAGAAAACTGAGTCACTAGTACGGGGTGACCCAATCTGGACATCCCACCGCCAGGGACAACTCAATTTCTAAGACAGAATAAGGATAACAATTAGGGAAGGAACGAACGATCTACCCATCATAAGGGTTAAACTAACATTATTACATTTCCATGATAATATACATGATACCCATGATGGGTCTCCCTACCATAATAATGAACACAACTTTCCTTAAGACAAAATCAAGACACTAACAGGGGGCCTCGAACGGACTTCCCCGCATTAGGGGTAGATTAATATCAGAATTCATACAATGAAACATACATGAGACTCATTGTGGGAATAGAAAAAACAAAACCCAACCATATTAAATAACTAGTATGGTATAACAACAACAAAAAGAACAATAGAATTTTAAGGAGCTGGAATGGCCGCACGGTTGGTTCACACGGTTTGGGAAACCGTGAGTTAACTGTGCGGATCATTCTGTCTAAAGAGGAAACTTCACACAGTTTCCTTGGCCAAGGATCATGGACATGCGGAGACCATGCAGTAGCTACTGTCTCTTATCACACGGTCCCCTGGGTTGGCACACAGTTACTGCTAACCACGCACAAACTAGGCACTTCAACCTACTTAACCCAAATTTTAAACTTTTCTCCAAAAACACAAGGGGACCCAAAGGGGAAAAAATCATCTCCAGGTATGACATGGGAACAAGGTAATCACACCTCTTTCCACCAAATGTGAGAAATTGGAATAAGTCGACGACACCAGAGGTTTAAACTATTCTTATCTTTCATATTGAGGATATGACCTTGACCAAAAGTGTGAACGACTCTAGGATTTCCCCTAACTATGCACCAGCTTCTCTCTGGGGCCTATGGATGGAGCTCAATGGATTGAAGCATCTTTGGCCTCGCAGTTAGGATTTGGAAACCCCTAAACTGAAAATCTTCTTCCAGTGCCAAAAACAATTATACTATAATCTCAGATGGTCTCATTGAGACATGACACACTTCAAACCTACTTTTCCCCAACCCATCATTTTACCAAAACAAGAACTTAGAGGATGCACACACATCGCCCCATTTTTTCCTTATATGATAAAAAACAGAATGAAAGGACATATAGAAACACATTCCTCTAGAACATAGGATTTATAATTTTCCATAGGGAGACACACATCCAACAAAATAGTTACTCTCATAAGATTGCACAATCTTAACCCTTATAGTCAAATGAACACATGACATAGAATGGCGTCACCGAACATGACCATTGTGTATAAAAGAAAACACAAGGAGAGGGACCTTGTACTGAGTCCCAAACAACACATGATTCCAACAAGTGTCCATAACAGCCACTCTTGGACAGATCTTTCACACTGGTGGCCTAACATGAACTCTTGCTTCAATAATAATGACGAAAGACCCAGAGGCCCTTTAAGACATAATTTGACATTGAAACCCCCGAACTTCATTGACCTTAGACAACTTAGGAAACATAAGAAACTAAGGTCTATTTCAACCTCCCACAAACAATCTCCCACTATAGGGGAATCCACATAATTGAAAAAGAATAGGGGTAAACTCAATCTTCAAACCTCAAGAATAAATTCCTTATGTTGATAAACTAAAGGATCATCCAATGGTGAATCACCATAGGCCAAACATGAATCATACATTAACACTTTATGGGGGAGTACCCTAGCCTACAAGAAAACCCAAGGACCCAACCAATCTGGTCATTTGGTCACAACAGACCACAAACCTGAACCTAACACATGAGGGGAGCCACCACATTGGCCTCCCAAACTTTTCCTCAAAAGAGACCAGTGACCAACAATTCATTCCAACTTATCAGAGAAACACAAACCCAAAACATCGTTCAAAAAAGAGGGGTTATTGAAATCGAAACATCCCACAATAATAATCCCAAAAACACATAATCCATACCTCCCAACCATACATTATCAAAACACAACACTTTCCTTCAAAAACATTATTTAAAAAAAAATAGTGTTGGTTGGTTGCGCATTTACCGATGGTATCTCATGAGCCTCACAAATGCATGTTTACATGCCACACTGGGAACCCACCTCATATCCATCCATATTCCAAAATAAACCTATGCATGTGGTCACCCTTGAGAATACCAAATACCAAAAATCAAACCTTTCCTCTTTTTAAAATCAAACTTTTAACCACAATTTTCCTTTCTCAAAAACACTAACCATAATATCAAAACCCAATTTTTCATCTCACAAACCAATTTAGAAAAGAATGCATAATTCAATAAAAGAACATATTCATGCCTTTCATAATTGTTTCAAAACATTTCAACCCATTTCAAAACACTTCTAATTTCATGAAAAACACCATTTCATAAATCTCCATTTAATTAAGAACTCAACTATTCTCATTTCAAGACAAGGTTCTAAAAGTTCATAATTTTTTTTTTCAAATGTTCAGTAGTCACCAAACCCAAAATCCATCTTCAACCCCACACAAAAATTCTAGAACACTTAATTCAATCCAAAACACTTTTCCACGGTTAAAAAAAATTCCACTAGAAACATATTTTCAAAACCCCAATTAACATAGTTCATACTTTCAAAAGAGGTGTAAACACATAATTTACCCTTTTGAAATAATTCTGAAATTTCATTTATAGACTTAAAAAAACCATTTTCACTTTACTCGAAAATAACATCACAAAAATTCACACTCCTTAAAGTGAATTCATTTTTTTTCTTTAAAAAACCAAGTTTCCAAGATTCCAAAACAAAGAGACAAAAGACAATGTGAGAGGAAACTAGTTTCGGTGGGTGACTTGGACATATGGTTGGAAGCCATATTCCAATCACTTCGCCATCACAGAGAGTATTCTAGGGAAATATCCACGGCTCCACATGTCTTGCTAGGCCCTGCGAGCTCACTGAGATTAATTGCCCAACTCTCTTTTCATTTCCCATAGTCATCATTAAACCAAGAAAACCAAAGGACTAAGATAAATCCATACTTCCCATGGTGACTTGAATCCCGTCATGAGGTGTGATGGCCAGGCACACTACCCATGAGGGAAATTTCATGTTCCAAATATCCTAACTCCAGACTATGCTGACTCTTCCCCAAATAACATGACCCAAGGAGCGAACTTGCTCTGATACCATTTTGTCACGAACCAAATCTGGTAACCATCAAAACCGGCACCAAACCCAGCCCGTGACATGACACGAAGGGCATTCCCTATCCCCACGGGCTGGAACAAGTTCCCGGGTATCATTTATTTTTGTTTGGTAACAATTTACCCAAATATGAAGGCATAAAACATTAAAAACAATTAATAAACTGAATCTGAAAAATGTAAACCAAACGATGTTTACACAAAAACCAGAACAAAATACATATGTTTAAAGACACTAAAAGTGTTCTAAAAACAAATAATGACAACATAAATACATCCCCGTGGACTCCACACGACAAGGGGGTCATCACCCGCAAGCCTTCTCCGCAACTCCTCCCCAACGATTGGGACTAACACCCTGAACCGCCATCACCCTTAGCCTTCCCTTTACCTGAGTCAAGCATAAGCAGGTCTACTTACACCCAAGGGGTGTAAGTAGGGTATGAGCCTAAGCCCAATAGTATACCACCAGATGATTCCAAAGATCATGCAATACAACGTGAACAAAACAAGCAATTTTAATACATAAGGTGAAACAATGTTAAAATTCAAAGAAATGCAACTTTCAAATGAAAACAATTTTCAATCCGAGAATTTCAGGATATTAACACATTAAATAGAAATGTGCGCTACTATAAATTACTTCCAAAACACCCCACAACAAGGGTAAATACCACAAATCCAATGAGCATCAAAATCGGGAACACCCCTAAGCACTAGGTTGTCTCGGGCCCTATGTACCTCGTACCTCAGTGTAGAGTAACCATAGAAAAATACGTTCTCATGCATGATCCACTAGTAGGGAACATACCCATAACCTAGTGTTCCCCAATCATCATCAACATAGTTTAGTTAGAGTTGTCGTTATCCAAATGCTAAGTGGAACAGGGACAAAACCCATCCGATCCACTAGCCGTACTAGTACAAATCCGCCCCATCTAGGTACTCGGGCTTCCCCTTTTCTGCTCAAACAATTTCATCAAACAACAAACATACTTTTACATATAAGATATCACTACTGGTCACAAACAAATAGTACAATAGCTACACACATTTTATACCATTTAAAACACACAATAAAATAATTTTATTTTCAATAAAACAACCTCCCAAAACATCACATTGTTTTGCAGCCAAAGCTCTTTAGGATATCCACTTTGCACACTATGTGAACACTTTTAAGTCATTAAAACAAAATTTCAATTTAATACCCTTTAATGAAACCAACAATTCAGTTATGGGGCAGCCCAATGTGAACCAAGAAGTTATATCTTTTAAAAACCACCATTTTCACACAAACATGGCACTTAAAGCCCATTTGCTTCCCAAACACCATTTCAAAAAACTTTCACAGCAACAAAAAAAGAGAATAAAAATTCAAAACATGATTTTCAGTCCTAATACAGTTCAATAAAATCAACTAAGTAATTATAGGTCAGCCCAAAATGAACCAATAAAAGATTTGAATGAAAAATCCCCAATTTCACCAAAAATTGTAACTTAAAATTCATTTACATTATAAATGCAACTAATTGTTTTTTACAGAAACATTCAAGTGAAATAAAAATTAAGGTACCATGAAAAAAGCAAGCTAATTCACAAAAATTGCACACACAATGGAATCACCTACCAAATTAACAAAAACCCTTGAATCTCCATGCGAAAATCAAATCGCACCCCCGCCGCACCAAGAGAGACCTAGATCAAACCTAAAACCACAAAATTTGGCCAAGAAAGACCAATGTTAAACCCTAGGTTCTAAAACCTAGTTTCTGGAAATTATGAAACTCAATGATAACCAAGGAAACCCTAATAAGAAAGAATGAAACCCAAAGTAGTTTGGAAGAGGAAAGAAAAGGGATCATTTACTTAAAGTATCTTGAAGTAATCACTCCAAAACACTAGTATCTGAAATTTAAAAGATCCAATATTTAGGTTCAGTTTTAAAAAGATTTATTAGGTCAATTAGGAACTGGAATGGAGGAAAAATCTTGATAATTGAGAGAGTTATGCAATAAAGAATTTACCTCTTCAAATCTGGGAGATTTGAGGAAGCCTATGCAGTTCGGCACCAAATCGCGATTAACCAGAGCTCCAAAAAAAGTGGAGAGAGCTCCGACGCGCGTCTGGGTTAATTGGTCATGGGTGAGACTTGGAATCACCAAAAAAGACCAAATATGGAATAAGTTATAACATAATAAAAATTTATTTTTAAAACAGGAATTGGGCTTTCGGGCAGGCCCAACCCCTTAGATAATAACCCAAAAAACCCTGATTATGGATTTCTAATGATCCAAATTACATTGGTTGTGTTAATAGGTTATTGGAGGTCAATTAGGAATTTTAATGGATAAAAAATGTTGAAAAATGAAAAAGTTATAAAAGATACAAAATTTATTTTTTAATCTGGAATTGAGCTCACAGTTTGGCCCAATTCATGAATACTCATCTATTCCTCCCTAAAACCTAGGGAAACCCCCAAAACAAAGCAAGGATGTAAATTAAATGAAAAATACCTTTAAAATATGTATTGTATGTGATAGTAGCAAATTTTCTTGTGGTACTCACATCATCATTACCATGTTTAGTTACTGTTTTAGCATCATCCTATTGGGAAGACTGGTTCACACCCTTCCATATTTCCCAATGTATTATCCCATATCCCACCTGCCTAGACACCCAAGTTTCTTAAGTTCTCTATTCCATTTTCAAAATCATTTCGAACCATTACAATCTATTTTTAACATACCAACCATCAGATTCCATAATAAATCATTAACAACCTTTAACCAAGTGATAAACCATTTAAAGAGTTTTATACTCAATAAAACCCTAAAAACAACCATTTTTACATTGAACCATTTATGAAAACATTTTTAAATAAAATAAAGAAAATTTAACTCATCCAATAATAGAACAACATAGAACCACCTACCTCCCTTTCAAAATCACTAACTATTGAGTCCAAACCATAAGAAAGAGGGAGAGGATATTCAACAGAAGCAAGAACACACCAAACATGCTAATATCAAGTCCACAAATTTCATATTAAACCCAAACTAGGCCAGAAGAACTAAAATATAGAATGAAACCCATGAATATGGGATGAAGAGGTAAAGGAATATGTAAATAAAGGACTTACATAAGCTTTCCATGAAGATCCAAGATTAAATCCACCAAAAATTAGACCCCAAAAGGACAAGAGAAGAGGTGGTAGATGCACCTAGATCTTGAGGAATTTGAATGAGTGAAAATGAGGGGTGATTTGGGTTAAAAACAGGTAGGGGAAAGAAAATAAAATTCCCCATTTTTAAAAGATCTATAAGGGTGAATGGTTTGTCTTCATGGTCTGTCAAACATTTCTCCAACCATATTCCATCCCTATTCAAAGGGTAGGGGAGGCTGTATGGGTTACCCAGGGATTGTTCACAACCATTCACCTAGCTTTGAGACCTTGACATACCCACTATCTAGGCCATATATTTTGTAGAAGTCTAGAACATGGATTATACTAACCATACACCAACCATGCACCCCTCTTACTAGGCCAAACAATCCATTTTTCTTTATAATTCAGATAAGAAATTTGGGACCAAATAAAGAAAAAAATTAAAGAGAAATACTTTAAGAAGACACCATAGGTGTTACAAAAATCTACACCATGAAAACTTCCCATCTCCAAAAAAATCAACTTGTAGTCTAATAAAGAGTAATGAGGATTCTTCTTCTCCATCCAAGACTTCTTCTCCCACATATCATTTCCATCCTTAGGGTGTTTCCACAAGAACCAAACTAATATACTAGATTTACCTTAAATTTTCGTCCAATGGGAATCCATAATCCAAACTGGATGATCAGCCATGAATAGATTTAGTTCCTGCTCAAGCTCTTCCCAACTGAGCACATGAGATGGATCTAGAATATACTTATTTAGTTATAAGATGTGAAAAATTTTGTGAATAGATGTCAACTGAGAAGGAAATTATAGACAGTTTTCCACTTTACCGATTGTCTATATAATCTCAAAAGGTATGACATAACTCGGTACAACCTTCCCCTTCTTAATAAGATAATGATGACCCAAGTGATGTGCTAATTCAAAAACACATAGTCACCCACTGATAACTCTAAATCCTAACATTGTTTATCAGAATATGACTTATAATGGATATGAGATGACAATAACTACTATGAGATCATTTAGATCTTACTAGTCATTTCCTACACAATGCTCAATCCTATTAAGGAAGTCTCGCCCACTTTATTCTAGAATAGAGGTTTCTGACTTGATCTACCATAAAATTATTTAAAAAGATACAACCTAATCTTGGTTTAGTAACTATTTTTGTAATAAAATTCCACCAATACAATATGGTTATCCCACAAGTCTTTGAATTCCAATATATGGGAAATTATTGTCTCTTCTAGAATCTGGTTCACCCATTCTATCTAACCATCAAATTGAGGATGATAGGCTATTCTATGTTTTTTACATGACCCCATTTCCATATAGAGTCTTTCCTAGAATGGAGAGTTAAAAATCTGGCTTCTATCAGTTTGAATAGTAGATGAAATCCCATGAATTCTCATGATATATTGAACATAAAACCTACCTAAATATTACAATTTGGTGGAGCCCTTGATCGAGATGAAATGGGTGGACTTGGTCAGATGATTGACAAGAAAAAAAATCCATTCCTTTCTTGAGGTGTACAGGGTAACCCTTTGATGAAATCCATGGAAACCTTTTCCCACTTCTAGGTTAGAATATAAATAATCTACAATAGGCTTGTGGGCCTCGGGTGCTCATCTTTAACCTTTACACTGAGTTAAAAATTCAGCTATATATCCTACTATACCCAGTCATGAGAACTGGTGTCACATATCATAAATCATCTTGGTGAATCTTGGATGAAAAACCCATTAAGACTTATGGATGTTCTACATCACCACTTTTCTCAGAGATGACGACACAATGGAATTACCCTTAAAGAAAAGAATATCTTTTGAAGACGATGACAATCCACTAGGATCTTTACCATCATTTAGAAAATTGGTAAAATGTCATAATAACTCATCATTGTATTTTTTATCTAAAATCCACTCTAGAATAGAGGGAGTTAGCTCCACACTATCTAAGAACAAACCACCAATCATTCACCTAGCCTCCATTTGAATTAGATAAAAAATCCCCATTAGATTCCACTCATCACTAGACCCATTTTGGAGCCTGAGTTGGAAACTTATTGATCAAGGTGTCATCTAATAAGTTTCCTTTACATGTGGTGTAGAAAATATCAATTTCAATCCACTAACTCTGCTTTACCCATTTACAATACCTTATTTTTATATCCTCCTAAGAGAAGATATATATTAAGATTTGGTGGTGTGAAATTTTTGTGAAATTTTCTCCAAAGTGATAACAAAAAGAAAAATTAAAAGTAGGAATCACCAGAGAAAGCTTAATCTCATGTGTTAGGTAATTTCTCTCATGTGGTTGGAGTTTGAGATATACATACACCCCCATATGGTCACCATGTATAATAATTCATAGTAGACCCATACCTTTAGCATCATAATATAACACATAACCATGAACATCCTTGAGTAAGATTATGATAACGGTGGTGTTCAGTCACTACTTAATATCATAATAAGACTCCTAAAATTCTGAGCTCTAAAATAACATTACCCCTTTTTAGGTGAGGGATGTCCTTAGTGAGGAAATATGAGATAAGTCCCCAAAGAACCACCTATAATACTTTAATAGGCTTAGAAAACTCATAATCTTAAAGACATTCCTAGGATCCTCCCATTAAATCAGTGCCTTGAACTTATCTAGATCAACTGAACCTCTACATTTTGAGACCACATTCCCTAGAAAATCAACTTCCCAAATCCAGAAACTACACTTTTATAATATAGGATAAAGGAGAGGATCATAAAACTTTCCCAAAACAACTCTACAATGCTTTTGATGTTTCTCTTCTAATCTCAGGTTGAGTAAAATTTCATCGAAAAATACCATGAAAAAGAATCATGGTATCTTTAGAACACCCATTTCATCAAATCCATGAAGGCAACTGGGGAATTGGTCAATCCAGGCAACATTACTAAATACTCAAAATGTTCATACCTACTATGTAAGGAAGACATGGGAACATCTTCTTCTCTTACTCAAACCTGATGATACCATGATTTTAAGTGAAAATATGAAAAATAACTTACCTCCCTAATCTAGTCAAAGAGATCCTCAAAACAAGGAATGAGGTAATTATTCTTAATGATGACCTTGTTCATCTTCTGAAAATTGATAAAAAATTAGATAGATCCATCGAAAATCATAGAAAAAAGAACCAGAGTGGCCCTAAGGGAGATTCTCTGGCAAATAAACCCTTCAGATTCCAAATCATATAGATTCATATTTATCTCCCTTAACTTATTAGGGGATATATGATATAATAGAATAGAAATTGGATGTGTCCTTGAAACCAAATCTATGGTTAAATCCACATCCTACTCTAGAGGTAAAAATAAAAAATCCTCTAGGAATACCTCAAGAAAGTCATCCCATATGAAAGGAAGCCCACTCTTCATGCCTTTTTCACCATCCTCTAACAAGAGTTAAGAAACATGACAAGAACTGCTGCTTATATCTGAAAGTGTAGGTCCATCTTGACCTGACCATGGATACCATTATCCTTGAAAAATTCAAGTACTCTCATTAGGCTGTGTGTGTGTGTAAAATTCACATGTTGATGGTAAAAATCATTCTGGCTTTTGGAAGATGTCCTCCAATCCATCCCTAGGATCATGTTAAAGAGGTCCATCTTTAGAATAAGGAAATCCCATTTGAAATCTACTTATACTAAGGAGATAAGAAAATATGATCATCTAAAACCTTATTCTTACTTCCTACCTAGAGGCGTAACTAACTATATGGAATACATCATAAGCTCAATTGTGAGATTCTACAGATCCACAAGATGAGTAACAACGAACAAGTTAGAATCACCTGTATCAAAAAAATAAATTACCATGGATGTTACAACAAGAGAAACACCTCAAACTCTAACATGACCAACATATGACTCCACCAGTTCCTAATCAATAGATAGAATGTACCACATATTTGTCTAAACTTTTAGTCAATTACTTTTTTGAGGCTCCACCTTAAACTGAATTTGGACAAAATAATATCAACAATTTCCACAATGTACACCTGAATGAGCACCTATATCTCTAGATGAATTATACAAAGCTACCATTCCTCTAGGAAGTATAGGTCATACATTATTTTGAAGTTGGAGATAACCTCTACAAAAATGTTTCAAGTGCCCCATTCATCCACACTGATAACACAAATTGGGTGGGACATGACATAAATAAATCACAAGTTATGATTTACAATTCTAAAATCATTTAATATCTCCAAATCTTGAAATAGATAATAGAAGTGATCAGGATGAAAATCCATAACCACTACCACCCTTCTTTCACTACTCCTCGTGATTCCTATTATTCTTAGATGATCCAACCCCATCATGGCTTGGTGTAAGAATCATCCCAAAAAAGTTTGAAAAGCAATACTGATCAATATCCTCCATTAATTCATGATCAAACACCTCATAATAGTTATTCAACTTAAAGAAGAATCCCTATGAACAAATATTCTACCATAACCACATTTTAGACCACTAATATTTTAACCTTTCATTGAAAAATACTTTTGATGAAAAGTAGAAAATATTCATGAAGCTGTTAACAAACTAAAACACTGAACACTACTGTTGATGGAGGTTTATAAATTCATGATTCTTAGAGAATGCTAACATCATAGGGAAATACTAATCATTTAAGACAACTTGGAATTCCATCTATCCAAACTGCTCATGCTACCCTATATAAACCACTAACTCCTACCACCGATGATTGGGGTCTTCCAATAAAACATTGTACACTTCACCTTATCATCATCTAGAGTCCCAAGGAACTAAATGATCCCATCAAACTTCTCTGCCCGGTATTTTAATTCTTGGGGATATGTGATTCCCCAAAAATGAAAGGGGTTTATGCTTAAGGAAATTATGAGCTCTATCTCATCCTAATCTTGGTTTGGCTTCTCTAACCTGAGCAGGACCAGAGATCACTCACTGATCAATAGCTCAAACAGTTCAAATAACTTCCTTGAATAATCTATGATAAAATAGTGAGGGATAAATATTTCCATACTCCTCCCATGGTTTTATAGGATTTTTCCAAGGGGTCATATTACAACACATGCCCATAAAAATAGAAAAGAACCATCAATACTTTCTCATAGAAAGATCCAAGAAAAAACATAATAAAACACCAACATTGATCATCACAGAACCAAAATAACCAAAACAAACCCCAAACCACTACATCCAAACTTGGTCTCCATAAACAGTATAAATCCTATTCATTACACATAAAGTAGGAATCAAACAAAATTCCCAACATTTTATGGTAACCTGTGGCTTGTAACAAGGTGTGTTGGCTATACACACCACTCACAACCAGATCCTAAAGCCCTAATAGTCCTAGATCATATCTATCAAAACACCCAAAAATAACCTTACTTAAGAGAAGGGTAAAATCTTCCTCTGATACCACTTTTTCATGAACTGGTCTAGGCTTCTATCTAACCCGAAACCCGAACCGGCTCACAACATGTCCTAAAGAATTCCCGACCCCCATTGGTCAAAAACTTGTTCATGATCATAGAAGAACTCCTTTGGAATGATTTTACCACAAAGAAAACCCAAAATTCGTACCACACATCATAAATCCTAGGGGTAAACATCAACAAAACACCATGTAGATAACCATCACAACCATTATCTACACAAGGATACACAAAATAGACAAGTACATGTGATAAGGTTCTATTTACATATTTAACCAAAACAAAAAATGATCAAAAACAAGAAATAATTAACCAATGTAACACTATCCTCCTTATGGAATGAGGTCCAACACCTACCACATCACCACCACTAACACTTTCCATAATACCACACTATCAATAACATCGTCTACCACTCCCATAATAGACCTTTCCTTTACCCGAATCAGACTACATAAAAACTATATATACCCATTGGGTATATGTAGGGTGTGGGTTTACTTTACCAGTAGGATCCCACCAAATGTTCAATGCATATCCATTATTGTAAAAAAATAAATCCTAGATTTAAATGAAAGTAATTAATTTAGTTTTTGAAAGCATGTTTTATTTTTTAAAATAATAATAAACAATGTGAAAATTGTTGAATATTGGTAAACATAACATAAACATCTTGGGTCAACCACTAAGTAGATATATTACACAGGTTCTAGGATCCTCATACTATTAGTGATAATTGAAAAGCAAATCTATCCTCATGCATGAGAAACCTGAGAGGCTGTCTCCAAAGTTATAGTGGTAATCACTACACCTTCATCATGTTTAGTTATTTTTGTAGCATCATCTATCATGGAAGACTGAGTCACACCCTACAATATCTCCTAACATACTAGTCCTTACCCCACCCACCTAGATACCCTAGGTTCCCCATTGATCCATTACATTTTCAAAACCATTACAAACCATTTCTATCCATTTTCAACATACCAACACATCAGATTCCATAATATAACATTTCAAACCAACACTCAACAAGTGAACCATTTCAAGAGTTTTACACACACCAAAAACCATTCAAACCAACCATTTTCACATTGAAACATTTTAATAAAGAAATTTAAAACAAAACAACAACATTTAACTCATCCAAAAATAGAAAATCTTGGAACCACCTACCATTCCTTTTGAAAACACCACCAACCGGGTGCATATCACAAGACAAAGAGAGAGGAGATTATACAGAAGAAAGAACACACCACTAACATCAAGATCCAAGCTAAAAATTTCAAATTAAATCCCATATAGGTAAAAATAACTAACATATAGATGGAAACCCAAAAACAAGGGATGAATAAGCCAAGGAAGAAGGAAAGAAAAAGACTTATTTGTGGTTTCCTTGAATATCCACACTATATTACACATTAAATTGGAGCCCAAAGGGGAAAGAGAAGGGGGGGACATGTGACTAGGGATGGATGAATGCAGATGGGTGAAAATGAGGGATTATTTGGGTAAAAACAAGGAGGGTAAAAAAGGGAATTTTTCATTTTTAAAATATCAGGTAGGTCACATATTTTACCCATACGGTCTATCAGATCATGAACTAACCAAGCACCACCTCTGTTTAAAGGTGAGGGGAGGCCACATGGGCTACTAGGGGATGTCACAAGTCTATGCGTCTAGCTATGTGACATTGACATACCCAATATCTTAGAAACATAATTTGTATATGTATGGTGTATATTTTCTACTAACCATGAAACAACCATGTGACACCCTCTTCCTGACCAGAAACCACGCTTTTTCCTTTTAAAACGCCCCTAAAAACTATGGGAACAATGTGAGACAAAAAATAACAGATAATTACTTTAATAAGACACCATGATTGTGACATAATTTATAAAATGATTATAAATCACTGAATAGAGAAAAATTTAAATGATTTAATACTGAATTATAAATTGATTAGAATTGATAATTTGAAATGTTCAAATTAAAATGACTTATTTGAGAAAATTATTTGAACCATATCAAAAGAGGTATTTGATAATTGATATGATAAAATTTTAAATGAAATTAAATATGTGATATTTTTATTATATAAAATGTTTACACTATATATTTAGAATATAAATTTTTTATATTTAATTTAAAATCATATATCTGAGAAAAATTAAATATAAAGGATAATATGACTGAGTTCATATTTTAAATAAATAAATAATTTTTTATTTTCTTAATCATTGAAATTACATAATACATGGATAAATTATAAAGTGTTGATAATTATTTTATTTATTAATTACTCATAAATGTTTATCTCATGTCAAAATTTATGAATTATTCATTTATTTAGTGTTATTTATTATTTTATTTGTGAATATAAATTTTTTATATTATTAGTACATGTATTATTTGATTTATTATGTTAAAATACTCTGAAAAATTATCATACATGCATTTAATGAGTCAAATGTTTTGTATAATAATTGATTTAATTTTATTTTATCTTGACTTTGGATTATTTTATGCCTTGAGATTGAATTAAGAAAATAATTTTATTTTATACATATTTGGTATTAGAATTATAATGGAATTGATGTCTTTTTTGAGTAAATAATTGTTGATAGAGAGACTTTGGGTGAGTCTGCACACTAGCGTAGGCGTATAGGCTATGTCTAAAAAAGTTATGGTTGACTACCTATTTATCCATGATTAATCTTATAGAAATTATTTTTTTATATGAATGTAATAATTTACATGAAATGTTTTTATGTACCTTATTTACATGATGAATTTGGATATATATAAATATAGTTTTATTTTTAAATTTAGTTCAGTAACCAAATATATAAGTTTTTTAATGAATTACACATTAATTTGGTTTGGACATATTTATTTTATATAAATAATAATGATTCAATACTGAATAATTATAATCATGCATACATGTAAATATAATACATGAGATAAGATAGTGATATTTTTAAACTCCCCCACGAAACAATAAGTATTAAATTCCTTTCAAAGAAAACGCATGTCAAGACCTAGATTATCCAACTGGGTAAGTAAATTCCGAAGTAGGGTACCCATTAATTATTTTTTTGGTGGTATAATGGAAATGGAGAACCCTAAGAGTTAAGTAATAAAATAATAGTTTGATATTTGGGTTATAAAAAACTAGGAAACCTTAAGGGTTAATATACTAGAGAAATATATTTGGGTTTATTTATATGATGGACTGGGTAAATATTTATCTGCTCAACTACCCTAGATTCATATTTGATATTATTGGTATAATGGATGACCTATATAGCTAAGTGGCGAGAATAATTATAGAGAAGACTCATTACTTAGTCAAATATGGATCTTTTCCCACTAATGGTAATGATGTTAATTTTAAAAAGGTTCATCATTTTCGAAGGAGCACATTTAATAAAAATACATATTAAATGAATTTAAAACCTGATACTCATGTGATAAAATATTATATTGTAGATAAAATGACATCATATTCATAAAACATGACATTGAAATCAATATTTAAAGTGAAGAATATTAATTTAAGAAAATATCTAGACTGTTGTAGAAACTCAACAATCAGTCTTAAGAAAAATGGAAAATTCAATGTGTTAGAGAAACTTTTTATTATGAAAAAATATTAAATCTATGAAACAAGTGGACTTTTAGGATTATGAGAATCATATATGAATTCCATTAAAAGTTTCAAGTGTATTTCTTAAATTCAAGTTGATAAAAGAAACTTTTGTATTTACTCATGCGCACAATGTGATTGGTTATATTAATGACTTGGAGATAATAATTTTTTTACATTAAGTCTTATTATAGCTATGAAATTAGTTATATAATCATAATTGGAAATAATTTATCAATGTAAATAATTTTAATAAAAGATTATAATATTTTATCAATGTGTTGAGGATAGATGAATTGGGCATGAGATGCTTAAATTTTTGTGTTGTATTAATAGTTTGAATGGGTAATAGTTTATTCTAGAAGAAAAATATTGGATGGTATAATTTTCATCCTTGGTTGTTAAAACCTGAATGAAGCTCCAAGAAAGATGGGTGTACTTCTATAGGATTGAATTTTCTAGAATACATAACTAGGTATAATAATCTCTATTGAAAGTCGGTTTTAGGTATCAATGTTATATAATTGAGTCTATAATTTTTAAGGGTATATATTACTAAATATATATTTTATAAATGTTGAAAGTATAAAAAAGTTCAAAATAAAGGTAAGAATAGTTGTAGCTTGTACTTTTCCTTAAAATATAGTATAAAAGGTATCTATTGGGAACATTTAAATAAAAATAAATATTTCCAGATTATATGGATATCAATTATTATGTATATTCTTATCACATTTCTCTCATATGATAAGAAAATTTATTTTTTTAACAAATAGTTTTTATTAATAAGTTAAGATGATATATATAGTTTATTATTCATAAATTTCTATAACAATTTTGGAAAGGAGATAGGGAAAAAATGTTTTGTTCAAGATAAATGTTTTTATCTATGACATTTATAAAAATATAAGAAATCAATTTTTTCCCCACCCATAAAAAGATTTTTTTAAGAATAAAGTCTTATTTTTATAGTTATACTCCAAAAACAACTAATAATATATGATATATGATGGTTAATAATTTATTTGTTAAATATTACTACTGGAGGAAATATTTATTTATTCATAAACACAATGTAGTTGGTGTATCATTGAATGATATATTATAAATAATATAGTTTCTAAGAGGCAAGTGAGAGTATGTTTATACTCGATGATATTAAGAATTTGGAAAATAAAGGATTATACTAGTCATAAATCAAAGTTAATGTAACTTTATATCCTAAAAAGTTTAGATAATTTTGGTAAAGATATTAATATAGAGATTTACATTTTGTTTCCATGATGTAATCAGAGGAATATTCTGAATGGAAACTTTTTAAAAGGTGACAAAATAAATATTGAAGGAGGTTTATGTAGAAAATAAAATTCATTTACATCGTAACATTAGATATTGTGAATTAAAGTTGTTTGAATACTTTTTCAAAAAGTTGAACACTATAAATATGATTCTTATATTTCAAAATCATTGAAATTATCTTTCCTAACATATTCTACACATTAAGAAGTTTCATGGGGGGAATTTACCAATTGGTCATACAAAAATGGGGTTGGAATTACATCAAAATGTAATGAGTTTAACAAAACATAAAATATTTTTAAAACATAATTAATTCTAATATTCTTTCATTTATATTATGAGACTAGTACTTATGTATGGTTTTGTTAGTGTATTCTTAAATTATTAAAAAATATAAAATGTATCATGTTAAATAAATGGTTCTAGTCACAATATCTTTCATTCATGTTGGTTTCATCTAACACATGAAGGGAAATAATAATTAACCTCTCAAATTATGAAAATATGTTATCCATAATTTCTGTTCATTATGGATTATTATAGGTTGTTATTAAATTCTAATTCTAGAATGGGTAACATTTTTTATTGGGATATAGAATATACTAATGAGACACAATCCAAGTTTTGTGAGTTGTATGACCCATGAAGGATACCCGAAGGTGTGTCATATACTATGTATTTGGTATACTTGGGGTGAATGTTTCATATTTTTATTTCTCTTGTAATTGAGTTTACATAAGATAATTAAAATGAGAATATTCATACTTTGATACCATTATTATTTTATCCATGAGGTTGAGATAATCTTGGCATGGTCGGGTATGTTGTTGATCATATTATCAGTTGAGTTTAATCAATATGAGATTTTTAATTTTATATGATGATTATTATATTTAGACCCTTTACTGAGATAGAATTATGGAGTGTATGGTCATACCGAGACAATATACATATGATTTTATTATCTACTAGATTAGAGGTATCTGTTGTGATCATCCAGCAAGGTGGATGACATGTGATATGTTCTTGCATTTGGACATTCTATACTTAGATAATTGATAACAAGATAAGTGAGTATATGATATCGATATTCTCCATGTCCCATGGTTATCCAATGTAATATATAGGGATACTAAATAAATTCATGCATGTATATGATAAATTTCATGTAGGTATATATTGAGATATATGTTTTTGATGGAGATCACACCAGATCCATTTATATCCCAAGTAATACTAATTATTTTCTACAGGTTATTGTTTACATACATTTATAAATTTAGGAATTCATATTTTCATTCAATGATAAAAATTCCCATGGGGTCATACTTTTTGGTTGGATAAATAGTGGTTTAGTTTTCTTAAAATCAAAGAGCTACTGAAAAAAGTGTTTTAGAGTTTATCCAAAACTAGTTTTGGAAGGATATTCAGAAAACATTACATATAACGTGATACATGTTGAACATAATGATAGGATTACAAATAGTTTTTTGGAAGACATCAAAAATTAGTTTTGTATATTATTTCAGAAGTTATTGTATGTGATATAATATAAGGTGATATAGCAAAAAAATTATGACGATTTAGTAAAATTGAAAGATTGATGGAGATATTACCTAAAGACTTTATACATATGATTTAATTTATAAAATATAATATTTTATGATATAATGATGTTTTATGGTATGTAATCCATATTTTTGGGCATACCATTTGATGTGATATATAGATATCATATTACAGCTGCCTAAGCGTATCATAGTGTATGATTTGGATTTATTTTAAGGTAGTTTCGAGTGAAGAATCATATTATAAAATTATTATGAAACTCTATGCCTAATTGTGTTAATTGAATCTTAAAAACTAATATTTATTTATCTTCCACTTAAGGCTATCATTGATTGTATTGATTATATATTATGAAACATATGGGTAAATGCATTAGTCATGGGTTACAAATATTGAAACTATACATAATTTACTCATACATTATGAACTTATGAATAAATGAAAGTTGGTACATGGAACACCCCTGATCCCTATATAAAGGAGGTAAAAACCATTAAGGTGTCCATCAAAGGGTTCCAAGACTCCTATCAGTTATCCAAAAATATATCTCATATTTATCCATTTTACAATCGAAAGATAATAACATGCCAGGGTTTAAAAGTGGGTCCAAACTAATCATTGGGTGATTAAAATCATCCCATGGATATAACCCACAATAAAGATTACTTTGGATGCTTCTGAAGGACCTTTGCCAACAAGATCTCTGACCATTTATGGTGTATGAAACAAATTGTTATTTATTTTATTTTATAAATAGTTTCACTTTAATAGTATTGAGATCTTAATCCTGTATTTCTTGATGAATTCCACTTCTTGAGTAATTTTTATTTGATCCTTAGAGACCCATATGAAAGGAATTATGTATCCCATGTACATTGATGATAAAGAAAATAAATAATATTACCATAAAATAAAGGTATCTCATTCCATAACACAAAGAAATACCTTGGTGAGTAATCTTTTTAGAGGATGATATTTAGAGTTGACATCCCTAGATATATATAATGGAAGATTATGATTTGAAAATAGTATTCAAAACTAAAGGTAGGTTTTTTGAGTGTATGGTTATGCTATTTTCCCTCTCAAACAATCTTAGTACATTCATTTTACTAATGGATGAAGTTACAAAAATATTTATTAGAATTTTTTTTGCTTATTTGGAAGGTATTTTTAGTTATAATATGGATATAGAGACCCATGTGAAACAAATTTGATATGTGTTTGGAATTTCTTGAAAAAAATATATAAGGAAAGCTGGTAATGAGTTAGTTATTTTTATCCTAGCTGGTATTTTTGGGATATATGGTATCCAAGGAAGGTATCATAGTCAATAAGAATGTGGAAGTGATAAAATATTGTCCACTACCATAATAAATTACCAAAGTAATAAGTTTCCACAAATTTAACTCATTTTACCATCACTTTGTTTCAAATTTTAGTACTGTCATGAAACCATCCCAATATGCTTGAAAATATAAAATTTGAGTGGTTTAAAGTAGAAAATAAAGCATTTTAAATAACTAAGAGGAATTCATGGGAATCAATGTTTATATCCTTACCTGATTTTAATAAAGGTTATGATGTAAAGTGTGGTGATAGTGGTGTAGTAATAAGAGTGTTTATTGAAATGAACATGACCTTGATCATTATGTTTTTAAGTAAATTTAGTTATGAATTTATGAATAAATTTATTTTTTGGTTCGGTTGAGGGGTTTTTTTAATCCATGGAATCACATATAATTATAAGTGATACAGGATGTATTATTGGGTGTTTTTAAATATGGTTTGATGTTTCATAGGCTGTGGATCTTAGACCCACACTCTTAAATCTGATAATCATAAACAGAAACATTACATATTAGATTTAATACCAGCCATTGATTTCCACATATAACTATCCTATAATTATATGACCTAAATAAAATATTTAATTATGTACATTTCCAAGACCATTTAGGTTTATAGATTTCAAAAATTTGAACAAATCTTAAAATAATATAACTAATGTTCTTTGTTTTAAAAGGAACTTTTTACCACTATATAAAAAACTATTTAATCCAAAAAATGTCTTCAATAGTTCCCATAAATTATCTAGTCAAGATATCCTTTTAGACACATCATGTGTAAAAATGTTCTTCATAATCTAGAGAAATAGAAATATAATAAGGGGTGTGATCAAATTCTTAGTAAAGAAAAAATATACAACTAAGGAAATCATGGCATAAACTTGGCATAAATACTATGAAAGTAATAGATAATAAAAAACAATTCCCTAATAGAATGAAACTGAGTGCATGATATATCCATGCATAACAATTAGAATGAAAATGTCACATGTATAACAATAATTTGAACCCTAGAGATGAAATTAAAAATGATAGATGTCTAATTCCATACCATAATCAAAGACATCAATTTCTTTGATATGATGATCTTACTATCAAAGAAATATATTGTTCTAGGAATTCATTCACCAAAATACCCAAACATTTTAGTCTCATATGGCCTGTCGATGCATCTAGAGAATATATAATTTTAGACCCCACCTGTAACATGTTTAAGTCTGATTTATTCATCATATAAGATAAAGAGTAAAAAAATATAATTTACCTGTTTAGTAATAATCATTAATTGAAAAACTACATACTTAACAAAAATAATTGTACCTATGTAAATAAAGGGATAACCTGATCATAACCCATCTTGAGAAAGAATATCGATTGATAAATAATACACAATTAACCATCCAAATTAATTGACAGAAATATATATTGGAATAAAATATATAATATTTTTTTAGTTTCAAAATAAATAAATGAAATTTCATTCTATGTAAGAATCCCTCGAACTAAAACAGTATAGAGAAAGGGGTAAGTAATTAATTAATAAATTTCCTCAATTAGTTAATGAATGAAATCTAGGTTAAATACTTTCAAACATTGAAATAAAAAATAGTGTATTCTCAAAGTAAATTCATTGAAAGAATATTTATTCATATTCATAGTTTATGGTTAGGAAAGAAAAATCTAGTGATGGATCATATCTTATGATACAAATGAAAATTTCATAAGTCATCCAGAGAATGAAGGTGGATAGATTTAAAAGATTATTTCTCTAGTGTGACAAAGGAAACATATAATAATGTTGAAATATATGAAAATATTCATTAAAAAATAATCATTCAAACAATATCATATAAGAGTGGACCAATAATTGAATTTTTTTGATACTATGAGTTCAATAATAGAAATTATAATACACACATATATATATTAGTGAATAAATCTTCTAAAATAAATCCCATGAGGGTAAATTTTAAAAATATCAAGTGAAATATTTTTTAAAAATTTAATTACAAAAAGAATCTATAATATTGGATCCTTGAAATTGATATAATTATTTTATAGTAAATGTGGATCCAAATATATAACATTTCATAATGAAAAGAAATGAACCTTTCTAATACAAATACCTTTATTGAAAACCCACATAGTAAAAAAAGCAATAAAAAATATTTTTATTAAAATATCATTTTACCATAGAGGATTATAAAATACCATGTAATAAAATATTAAGATGGGAGAACCTAAGCATTGAAAATAAAATTTCTAGATGAAACATTATAACTCAAAGAAATTATATTTGATTTAAAAAAATCCCTTATAGGAAACATACATTAATAGTAATGAAACATATGAAAAGGGTTTTATGTAGTAAAAATTTAAATAGTGAGATAATATCACATTATACAATTAATCGGTAGATTGTACTCAACTTATATTAAATAAGTTCAATAGAATGATCATAACTCAATGAATGAATATTGAGTTACCCAAAAATCTTACGACTGGTGTAACACTTGATTCAAGAAATTTAAATAAAGAAATTTTATTTGGATTTGTATATACCTTCAATAAAGTATATAAAAGTAAATTTATATTAAATCAATAAACCACCATACAGAGAACACATGTTACATTACCTACAATATGTATCCCAGGATCATAATTATGACTAAGAAAATCTATATATCCTTATAATTTTTTGAATCAAAAAACAAATTAATGATATGATTTAAAAATAAATATTAAACATCATGAAAAAATATAGATAATTATTAAAACATTAAAGGGGAATTTGATATACCATTCAAAATAAAACATGGCGTATACTTATAATATGTCTCAAGAAGAGAAAATTTAGGATAAGAAACACTGACCTCAGTCTTGATTCACTCTATATGTGAACCTATATTCCTATAGAATAAACATAATAATATTAATAATCTAATTATTTAACTTTATCACAAAAATTTACAGTTTTACTCTTCATTTAAAATCATTCTCTATATTAATTCAAGTTATTCATTACCTATTTTCAATATCGGGTGTAAGTAACCTTGATCATTTTAGGAAAATTTCATAAAAATGGGGTTGTTATTCATTATTATCACAAATTTAATAATTATGATATGATTTGAGGTATTATAAAATATGTTCCATGATATTTATAAAGTTATAATTCCATTCTATGCTATTTTTGGTTACAATCCATGAAGACGAAATCGATGATGATCATGTTTCTGGGATTCTTAATGAACACATGTTCTTTTCATAATTGATGAGTTTAAAAATAATTTTACCATTAAAAAAATTATAATTATTTACATATTTATATCATATTATACCAGTAATTAAGTTCCCATACTCTTCCATGACATAAATTCGTTGCATTTTTTTAGTAGGTAGTTAAATTGGCCCAAACATGACTATACCATGACTAATGGATAATTATGTGTTGGTTTAGTTGTAGTATCATTATAATAGAAGAATAATGATAATATTTAGTTTTTTAGGTTTATATATCATAATATTAAATAATTATAATAAAATAATAACATATAAAAATTTATTTAATAGTATGCATATTTGTTTCTCTTAGAACACTCTTTTGTGTGGTTGAATTTACCATAATTTTTTATTGATCATATTGTTAATAGGATGTAAAATTTGTATTTTGAAAACAATAATAACTTCATAATAATCATATATATCTATTAAACCTATATTTATGTGAATATGTGTAAGGTTGTGATGAAATGAACAATATAAATCAATCATTCCAAGGAGGCGGTAGTCCATGCATATGCATCGATAATGATTTCATTTACCATCGAATGAGAAAAAAGAAGTATTATGGATTATAATTTTAGAATAAAAAATATGTCATAAATATAATATTTATATATTAAAATCCACATTAGAACTATATTTTAATGTTAGTGTAGGAAAATAAAACATGGTGCATTGGGGAGGTAGTAGTCAACACAAAGCACGAATGACAACTGCATTTTTCTTAATAAAAAATGGAAGGGTAGATAATTAAATTTACATAATTATAATAAAATAATGGTATACGAATTATAATTATTATCTCATTATAATATTGTTTAATTGAATTTCCATAAGAATAATAGTAGATAAAGAAATAGAAATCAGAAACTAGTTGTTAAAAATCTCTACATCATTTCTTGGATTATCTTTTTTTTAAAGGGTGTTAAGACTTTAAGGGATAATATTTTTAGAATACCATAATCTCTTGAAGGTGGATAGTAATTTTTAAGTGAGTTTTGGGTAAATTTTAGGCCTAAATAAGTGGGTTTTTGTTTGAGTGGAACTGTGGAGATGGGTTCCCTTTTTATAAATGAAAAGGGAAGACTTTTTTTGTAAATAATTAAAACTTTTAAATAATGGGAAGAAAATCTCAAGAAAAGTATCTCTAAAATTGATAAATAATGTGGAGGAAAAGGGAAAATTATGATAAAATCTCAACCACCATTTCTAAAACACAATTTAATCATGTTTGTGGTATTTACCACTTGGTTAAAAACTTTTCACCCCTTTTTATTTTTTTACCTTAGTAACTAGTATTTTACAAAAGTAATTTATCCTTTATGATTGAAAATAAATTTCAGCTATTGATTAAAAATTTGAAATCCATGTTATAATAATAATTTTCTAAAAGTGATATTTTTTTTAAAATACTAAATATATAATGTATTAAAAACAATTGTTTTTTGGAAAAATACAACATAATTTCTAAAATGTCAAATATGTGTTTATAAATATAAAACATCATTTTAAAAATTAAAAAATGACTTGTAAAATACATCTTTGATCTTTGAAATAGGTTTCATTAGTTAAATATTCATACTTCTATAATAATAATGTTATAAAATTAATGTTATTTTTAAAAATAGTATTTTTTACTATTCACTGAAAAATGAATCATTTTAGAAAAATAAAAAAAAATAATTTAATAAAACAATAATTTTATGAATCAAAATATAATTTTAATTTTTTTTAAATTTAACTTTTAAATAACGAGTTTAAATATAATGTAAAACTATTTCTATAGAAAATAACTTTTTTAGTATATTAACTATTCTCATTCACATTTCCCATAATTTACTAATTATGTTAGTATTAACCAATTATTCATATAAAATATATTTTATCATCATTAATCAAAAGTTTCATTAAATAGAAATTTAAATCCTATAACAAAGAAATATTTAGAATTTGTTTGTAATCATAAAATGAGAATATTATCCATTTTAGTTATACCAAATGAATTTTGTTACTATTAAAAGTTGCCTTGTTTTTATTTATATTAATATTTTTTAAAGTGATTACTCTTATTCATTCATTATAATTTAATGGATTGTTTTTAATGTTCATATGTAAATATATATATTTTATGTAAATATGTCAAAATTTTGTTTAAGTTCTACATTGATTGTAGAGAAAGCTATCCTGACCATTATATTTTTAAAGGTAATTATATATTTACATATTTGAGTGTTACATTGTATCCCCTAATATAAATGTATTTCTCAAAAAAAAATTATTACCCACTTATGAAAGTTGGAGAGGGTATTATTAAAATATTTATCATTCAAGATATATATATATATATATATATATAACATCTACCATATCTCTTGGACTATACCAATTTACTTATATTTTCTCAAAAAAACATTAATTATTCACAAAATCATGTAACCCAATATGTATATACCTTAATAATATATTCTCCATTAAATGACATTCTTAATATTATTTAAATCTCTAGGAAATGAGACCACAACGAATCCATATATATATTTCTAAAAATTAACATTATCATTTTCTCTAGTAACTATTAATTAATAGTTAAAAAATTTACAAACAAGTCAATATATATCATGATACTAAATATTTAATAAAAATTAACAAGAATATCATGGATTAGTTTTCCTTTAAATCAATAATCAATTGATATAATATCTAAATAACTTTTCTAAAAATCAATCAACCCTTTATTGCATCAACATCAAGAATATATTAATCATACGTGTAGTTGGGGTTTGGCTTTGTGGTAAGCACCCCGTAATACTACATGGAAAATGGGGGTTTAAAACCCATGGTGTGCAGGTTACTGTAGCAGTACTGTAGAAGCGGCGTCACTGTTCACCAGTAGGCACTGTAGCGGCGGCATGGCACTGTAGCGGTGGCGATACTGTGCAGTACTGTAGCAACATGTTACTATTCATAGAATGTTAATTTGCCTTATAATTTGGGCCTACGGGCTATGTAATGGGCTACAAGCCCACTGGGCCTTCGGGTTATGTAATGGGTTTCCCTCTACCTAGTTAAAAGAGGTCTTGGATTTGATTTAATAATAAACAATGAGGCTTAGGCCCCAACCTTTAAAAAAAATATTAATCATACGAGTTATCAATACCTCAATCATGTATTTTTCAATAGTTTTCCCCAACAATATAACATTATCATAACATCAATTTTCATGGTTTTTGATACAATTTAATATAAGTTTTAAAACTTTTAAAGAAGAAATATAGAAGAACCATCCTTATATGTTTCCCATAATCCTCAAAACATTTAGAATATACCAAAGTATCATCAATAAATATCACTAAGTAATGAAAATAATTATGATTTTCAAGATTTAATTTCTTTGAAAATATTAATCTCATTACCCTATGTAATAACAATAAACTAACTTTTTATATCATTATAGGATTTTAAGAAGATTTTCTACCTTTTAAATATACTCTGTTATTCATTTATAAGATGCAGTGGTTTATAGATACATACCTTAATCCACTTCATTTATGTGATCCTATTTGAACCATATAGAAAAAACCGAAACTTTAATCAATAAAATTAGAGAAAATTATCATATGAATATAGAAAATCAATCATAATATGTATTCTATATTGATTCCTTCATTTAATTTTTTGACACTTTCAGTTCATTCTACATTTCCTTAAGTTGGGTTATTTTGTATATCTCAACCTAATATCTTACAGAAATTAGAAAATAAATCCCTAATAATACTTTGTATGGATAATGTTATAGACTAAAGAATATACCTTGGGATTATTTGTATAAGTGTGTAGTCTTAGGTCCACTCATTGTATACTAGAGTGAAGAGCGAGTCAATGCTTAATCATCATGCTTATGGTGGTTACCCCTAGGTGAATCTGTGCCACAACCACATCCTCTCACAAATATCTGGATAGGGATTTAATTTAAATGAGAAACACAAAATTTATACTTTACTAAAATGTTTTGATTCCATCCTATACATATAATTATCTTTTATACTTATCTCTAGGGTTTTTACTAAATCCCTCTTATCCCAATCCCCAAATTATTTAATATTTCTTCAATAAAACTAATGTTATTTCTAAAACATTCAAATCATGATAAACTTTTACTTACAAAACCATAAATTATCCTTAAAAACACCATCATATTCAAAGTTATCCATACCCTACTCTGATACAAACTATGGCACCCCAGACCCGCACTCCAGATCTGATGCTCATAAACACATACTTTACATGTCATCTATGATACCAAATGTGCATTCCTAGATATAATAGTCCAAAAATTATATGACTTATTTTAATTATTTCATTACATACATTACCATGAACTTTTAGGATTAGATATTTAGATAAATAGAACAAATTATAATATAATAAAATGCATGTTTTTTGTATAAAAATAGATTTTTACCACTATATAAGAAACTACTTGATCGATAATATGTATTCAACATCCCCAAAAAAATTCTCCACATAATTTATCATGTTAGAAATATAATTTTTAAAAATTTTCTTCATAACCTATTGAAATACCTAAATAATAAGGGTTTATCTCAAACCCTTAGTAAGGTAAAACATACAAATGATTAAATAATGATATAAAGATGGCATAAATATTTTGGAAGGAATAGATAATAAAGAATAATTCCAAAATATAATGAAACTGAAAGTATGATATATCCATGAATAATAATATAAATTAAAATATCACATGTATAATAATTACTTATTCCTTAGAGATGAAATGCATAATACTATGTAAGATTAAAATAGTACATGTAGATTCTCAATTAAAGGGGTGAATTGTATGTTTAAAAACTTTTTTTTTCCTTAACGAAATTTATGCTTAAAAAGTTAAACAAGGTAAATACACAAAACCTATTTTGTTATTAACTAAGAAACAAACTTAATTAAGGTCCGGAAAAATGAATCCGGAAAAGAAACTTAAGAACAGTATATTACACCTTAAAACTTATAGAATCTTATTTATCATAATATGCGAAATTATAAGAAAGTATAAGAAATTTATAATTTCTTTCTTTATCAAAATACAGGGTAAATAGAACTTGAAATGAAAATCGAGTAAATAAGTAGGAAATATTTTATCCCAAAGAGTAGGGTATCCAAAAACCTTAAATAAAGGTCCCTTGATTTATACTTTCAAGAAAGTATGTTTTACCCACACTAGGTTAATCCCTCAATAAGAATATTGGAGTCTATCTTTCTATCCCCGCAAGCCCTCAATCTTTAAGGTAGTTGGAACCTCTATCTTTCTATCCCTAGAAGCCCTGGATTTTACTCAACTACAATTAGAGTCACACAAAGAAAGATGAACAAGATTTTAATGGTTAAACAAGATGTTCATGAAACGCACAAGGAATGAGAGTATTTCAATCACTATAAATCACTTCATAACATGTAATCTATAGGTTCATCAATCTATAGATCGATTTCTTATTTTCTCATTCGAATGATCTCTTATTTATAAGAATAAATTCAACAATTTTCTCCCTCTTCCAATGTTCATATTTTTCCTTGAATCTCGGAGGGACCTGTACACATGTCAATCAACCAACAGTTAGTTAGAAATAAATTTTATGACATCATTTTATATAAGAAAATATTCGGAAGCATTATAATACATAAGAATCAATAAAATGTAAGAGAAAACATAGTCACTTAACCAAAATAGAATAAGAAAAATATAAGGAAAAAAAATAAAATTTGGAGTCTAAACATATAAACAATCAGATTCTAGAAACATGTATTTTCAGATTCTGTTTTTCAAAGAATATGGAATTTAAATTTTGAAAAATTCAGAGTCTGAATTATGAGGAATTCAGAGTATGAATTCTGAGGAATTATGAGTCTGAAATCTGAGGAATTCAAATTCTGAATTTTAGATAATTCAGAGTCTAAAAATAGAAAGTCTTGATATCCAAGATTCCAAATTTTTGACTTAATAAAAACTAGACATTATTATGAGGAGACTTTGAATAATTCATTTAAAAACAAGATAAGGATAAAAAATTTCTTAGAGAAAGAAAATTTTCTTTAGGAAATAATTCTTTGTGAAAGATAATTTTCCTTAAGAAAATGTGTTTGTGATTTTCAAAACATAGAGGAATGGAAAAGTCATAAGGAAACCTTATTGATTCAATATACTATACATCCAATTCCACACCCAAAGATAAGACATCATGATCTTACCCTTAAAGAAATTTATTATTCTAGGTAAGAATACAAAAAAATACCAAAACGTATTTTTCTTATGAGGAAAAAAAATACATTGATGGAAAATATATTTTTGGGCCCCATCCATCACTTTTTTAATACTAATGAATTCATCATATGATATAAAGAGTAAAAAAACATAATCAACTTGTCTAATAATCATTCATATTTGATTAACAACATAAATGCCACCAATACTTTTCCTTATATCAATTAAGGGATAATATTATAAGAAACGATCCAGATAAAGAATGTGGGTTGTTAAACAATACATAGTCTAATTTAATGAGTAACCAATAAAAATTCATATGGGAATAACAAACATACAAATTTTTAATAGTTTCCCAATAAATAAATGGAATATATTTCAATATAATCATCCATCAAAAAAACACTCAATAGACCAAGTGGTATAAAATTAAGTAAAAAATTTCCCCAATCAGTCAATGTATATAATTTTAGAGAACACACTTTAATCAAAGAAATGAAAAATATGGTATTCACAAAGTAAATAAATTGGAAGAAAAGGTATGCCTATTCATGGTGGATTGTTAGGAAATAAAAAGGTACTATTAGATCATATGTTCTGATATAAATGAATATTTCATAAGCTATCCCATGAAAGAAGGTGGTTAGTTGAAAAAGATAATATCCCTAGTGGAAGAAAGGAAACTTAGAAGGATATTGATATAGATAAAAACCATCTTTTCCAAAGAATTATTTGAATGATATTCCACGAGAATGAATCAAGAATAAATTTTTTTAAAACATGTGTTCAATCCCCAAAATTATAATATATATATATTAAACAATGAATAATTTAATATAAATTCCATGAGTTTAAATCCTTTAGAATATGAAATGGGAAATGGAGGTGAAAACTTAACAGAATTTTCATAATTTTTTAATATTGATATAAAATAAAAACATACATGTCACAATCAAAAGTAACTTTTAAAAATTTGAGGTGAAATATATTAAAAAAAATTACTTTTAAAAATATTCTCCAATAATTCATCCTTGAAAATAAAATAATGTTTTATAATATATTTGGATCTACATAATAAAAAATTTATAACTAAAGGAAATAAACCTTTTGAATACTTTGAAAATAAATATTTTTAAAACAAAAAATATAAAAAAAGAGTAAAAAATCCTTGATTTTGTGAAAACTTCATTTTCAAAAAGAGTACTATAAAATAAAATATCATAAAATCTTATTATGGGAGAACTCATTAATAGAAGATAAAAATTCAAAGTGAAACATGATAAATAAAAGAAAAAATATTTGAGATATCAATATCTCTTATGGTGGGGGGAGAACTAGCCTCTGAGCATCCTCTTCCTCCTCTCCCTCTCGCCTTAGAGTTTCCCTCATTGGTGATTTTGAGGGAGGATAAGTCTCCCGGGCCTTTCCCCTTCCCTTCCCCATTTCCCCTTGTCTTATCACATCTTTTCCCCCATCTCATCCTTCCCTGATGTTGGGATTTACTCTAGATTCTCCTTGTCCCTAGTGCTCTATTTTTTTCATTCGTAAGATGACAATTCAATGATCATGGACCACTCAACCTTATCATAAATGACAATTTGAAGGTGATTTTTTCATGTTGTTAGTTATATGGGGAGGTGTTGGTGGTCTTGTAGGTGGTTTTTGTCTATTTATACCCTCAGATTCCCATGCCCTACTTTGACCTCTTGTTCTGCAGAGCCTCTCTATGTTGGATCTAGATCAGTGGTAATAGTGAGGTTTTCAGATTTTTTGGTCGGAGGTCGAAGGTTTTCTTGGAGCTCTGGATCATTTCATATCTGTTATAGAGGCTATAGTTTTTATCATCATCTGTGATGATTCCTTCTTAATCCCTCGACCATCCAAACTCTACTATGACCTCATGTTCATCCAATCATCTCCCAGTCAGATATGAAGTAAAGGTAACATAAAAGGTTTCAAGATGTTCTATTCGGTGGGCATTGGCGTTTCAGGTGAATTTCATATTTGAGTGGTTTTCTCTTTTTATGTCATTTACTCGTTTAATGGGTTTTTCGGTGTTTCTCTCCCAAGTAATCAAATAGGTTTTTTGGTTTCTTCTGTTTTGTATGGTTCTATTTTATGTTAGATTTGTGTATTGAGGTTTAGTGACTAGTTGTGGTATCAACCACCAGCGTTGTCTACGACGGTGAAGCGATGGTGAAGCTTGATGAGATTGAAGGTTTTTTGTGATAATATTTTGAATCTGTTATGGGGATTGTATGGTGTTTTGAAGAGAATGAAGGTTAAGGTGAAGGTGAAGTTGTCCTTGGATGTGAAGGGTCGATCTTTTATGGATCTAATTTTTGGATCGCTTTTACTAGTTACCGACTCCAGCAATGGTGGGGTGATGATGGCGATAATGATTCTAATCTAATGATGATGGAGGCTGGTGATGTGACTTTACCTAATATATGGTGATGATTTTCTTGAATCGAGGCTTGGAGATGTTTCTCGAGGGTGTCATGTGGGTGCAGCTAGCAGCAGATAGGTCGAGGTGCTGGGTTCGAGGGAACCAAATTTGTTTATTTTCAAATTTTGAACTTTTATTGATCTATTTTTGAGTTTTTGAACTTGAATTCTAAAAGATGGATGCTTTTTTAATGTACGGTTACAACTAAACAATATCATTTAGAAAATTAAAGAAAATGGTTTGACGATAAATATACCTTACGAGCAATATAGTCAATGCTGAATGAAACATTTGAAAAGGGTTTTATGTGGTAAAATGTAAACAATGAGATAATACCAAATAATAAAATCTAAGGGAATAATGTTCCCAAATTTTATGAAATACGTTTTAGGTAAGGATTGTAACTTAATGAAATATGATTAAGTTAACAAAAACTCTTATGACTAGGGAAACACATAAGCTAAAATACATTTGATGAAAACAATTTAATTTAGCTTATTATACACTATGAATGATAAGAAAATAAATTATAAAAAATTAATGGGATAGTAAATTAGTATAACACTATACAGAGGAAGCATGGTGCATAACATGTAGCATGTCTCGAAGAATCAGAATTGAGACCGAGAAAACCCATAGAAGCTTAGAAACATTCCAGTCAAAAACTTATTCAGGGATATAATTTCAAATGAAACATTAAATATCATGAAATATGATTGGATTATCATAAAATTTATTAAAGTGGAATTATATTTTCCATTAAAAAGAAAACATGGTGTACAATATATGTCTTAAGGAGTGAAAATTTGAGATAAGAAGCCCCTACCTCAGTTCTGATTTACTTTGCACTTGCACCTAAATTACTATATAAAAAACTAATTATATTAATAACAATATTAGAAACCCTAATCAGATATATTTCCATTTATTATATATAATTATTATCATTCTCTATTTTAATTGTAGTTAGTTTTTACTTATTTTCAATATCTGGTGTAAATAATCTGGATCATTTTCAACTCGTTTGGTAAAAAAAGTTTTGGTATTCATTGATTCTACAAATATAGTTATTAAGATATCATTGAGGAACTTTAATATATATTTTTTGATATTTATAATTTTTTAATTTCATTCCATGGTATTTTCAGTTGTAATCCATGAAGATGAAATCGACGATGACCATGTTTCAAGGATTCTTAATGAACGAAAGGTATTTTTTTAATTAATGAGTTTAATAATTATTATAAAGTTATATAAATAAAAAATAATAATTATTTAAGTATTTATATCATATTATACTAGTAATTATTTTCCCATAGTCATCTATGATATATATTTAAATCCACGTTGAAGTGATCAGTTAAACTAACCTAAAAATGAAAACACTTTGATTAATGGATGATGATGTGATGGTTTGGTTGTATCATTATAAAAGAATAATAATGATATTATATAGTTCTTATTAGTGTCATATATCATAAATATAAGAATTATAATAATAATATAACCTATAAAAATTTATCTCATTGTATGAAGAAATCATTTTTTCTCTCTTAGAATGCTCTTTTGGACGGTTGAATTTTCCAAAACTATTTATTACTCATATTATTAATAGTTCATCCAATTATCTTTTAATAATATTAATAATTTAATAAGAATTGTATTTATCCCTTAAACACATTATAATTACTAGAAAAGTAAGGTGGGGATGAAAAGAAAATGGTAAGTCAATCATCCCATGAAGGTGGTAGTCCACACATACACATGAATGATGATTTGATTTTACATAGAACAGGGAAAAGGAGTAATATGGTATATCAAAGAAGAATATAAAATATTTCATTAGTATAATAATAATATAATAAATTCCCTATCATTACTATCCTGGTAAGGTAGTTAAGGAACAGAAAACATGTTGCATCATAGAGGTGGCCGTCCACATAATGTACGAATACTGGTTTTGTTTTTCTTAATAGAAAAGGTAAAGGTGTATAATGATTTCAACATAATTTTAATAACATAGAAGTGTAATAATGATACTTATTTTATCATTGTAATATTTTTAACGTAATTTTAGGAAGCATAAGTGAATATAAGGAAATTGAAATGAGAACGGATATGAGAGAAATTTACACCTCACTTCTTGGATTATCTACTTTGCAAAGGGGGTTAACACTTTGAGGGATGGACTTTTGAGATGAAAAAAATCACAAAGGTGGATAGAGTTTTTTAGGATAAGTTTGGATAGATTTTGGGATAAAATAAGTGGGTTGTGGTGTGAGGGTAATTGAGGAGAGTATTGCTCTTTTTATAAGTGAAATTTGATGATATTTTTTAAAATACTTAAAAGTTTTCAACAATGGGAAGTAATTTTCCCTAAAACTACCTCCAAAATTGGTAAATAATAAATAGTGTAAGGATAAGGTCAATAAAGTCCCCAACCACCCAATCAACACATGTTTTAAATATATTTATGTTCTTTCCCTATTAATTAAAGTATTTTTACCCCTTTTATTTTTTTATTGATACAACTAGTTTTTACCAAAGAAATTTATTCTTTATTATTGAAAATAAATTAGTACTTATTAAATATTTGTATCTAATTGTTATATATTTGAATTTTTTTTAATATATTAATTTTCGAAAGCTGATAAAAATTAATTTAAAAATGCTAAATTCATAATGTTTTAATTTTTTTTTGAAAAATATAACTTTAGTTCCAAAATGTCAAATATGAGTTTGTAAATTAAATATAAGATTTTTGAAATTATAAATTAAATTATAAAATATCTATATGGTATTATAAAAAGGTTTTATGAATTTCTTATTCATACATATATACTAATAATTTTATAAAAGTCATGTTATTTGTAAAAACATCATTTTTCTCTATTCACCTAAAAATAAAACCTTTTAGAAATATCTAAAAAATATTTCTTAAGAAAAATTTAATATAATAAATTCAAAAATAATTTTATTTCTTTAATATAAAATATTAAATTTTTATATTTAATTGAAAATAAAAAGATTATATATAATGAAAAAAAATATTTTTATCAGAAATAAAATTTTAAGAATATTAAACATGCTCACTAATATATTATATTATTTAATAATTTAATTAGTATTAAATAATTATTCATATAAAATATATTTTATAATCATTAATCAAAATATTAGTTAAATAAAAATCAATATCACAAAAAAAGAAATATTTATAAGTATACATTTCTAAGCATAAAATGATCATATTTTCCATTTTAAATATATTATATTAAATTTATTTATATTAAAAGAATCCTTTATTTTATTTTGGTAAATATTTCATAAATAATTTTATCTTATTTATTCCTACTAATTCAATGGCTATGTTTTAAAAATCATACTAAAACAGTTTTATTTAATTTAAGTATATCATAAGAGCGTTTAAGTTCATTATTTTGTGTGGATAAAGATATAAAACCCATTTAATTTTTTAAAGGTAATCATATATGAAAATCTTGGGGTTTGGTAGTGGTGGTTTAAAGGGTCAATTATTCTTTGGGGAGGCTCACCTATAGTAATTTATTTTATGTGAAACCAGGCAGACATTAGGTGTAAACTAGGTACTCTATTGTTGAGGCAGTGGTCTGGTTCCCCTTGGGCTGGTGTCATGTAAAATATGGACTCCTAGTGGGTACCCAATGGGCATCAGGGGTAGAGGTTTTTAAAAAATCGTCATTAATTTAATTTTTGTAATTTTACATATGCCTTATTATACATTCATACTTACTCTCTTTCCCCCTGATTAACATTTGGACGATGCCCCTATAAGGATTATCCTCCACTCTCTTAATGTTTTCAAACCCCCTTTAAGGATTCATCTTATTTTATTCTGAACCCTTCTAATATTAAAGAAATATAGAATTTCTTACACTATTTACATATTTTTTATCATTTCATTATCGAATTATTTTTTAGTAAATTGAATTGATATTGAATCAAATTCATAGTGAAATCCATTCAATAAAAATTCCTCTTTACTTGGGTTAGAGGTGTCCCAGGTAAATGTCATCATTAAGGTTTTTGACTATTTTTTATTATTCCATAAAATAGTGATTAATTTATTTTTTATTGATATTATATAATTTTTTAATCCATATTATGTTATTATTAATTATATATTTCCAGTAATAAATGGTTAATATGATTTATTTGGTTTTCTGATTAGGTTTTGATTAGGTTTCATTTGAATTTTCAATATTTTGGTTTTAGATATTTGGGTGATAGAATATAAATGTTCATAAATTTTGTTTTAGTTACTTTTAGGGGATTTTATGATGAATTTAGAGTGTGGGAATGAAATAATTAAGAATATTCTAAGGGTAGATTATTATAATCCATACAAAGATGATTTTAAATCAACTCACACATATTTTTTTAAACTAATAACTTAAAATTTATTTTGTCATATAGTATAAATAAAATGTTTTTACATAATACCATGGTTGTGAATCTAAAAATCCTTTCAATGAATAAAACTTTATTTCATGGAATAAAGTTTTATATTATTTGTTTTCATGTTCATTTTTGTTTTAACTGTTTGTGCTAAATTGACTTTTTCAAATTTTGAATTATGAATTTCTTGGAACCTATTGAAGATATATTAAGTCTGATATTCATATCCATGTACACATTCATAATGATTATAATTTTTTCCCTTAATTTTACATCATGATAACACAAAAGGTTTACATTATAGAACATGTTTTTCAATATACCTAACCACCTATTCATGAATAAATATGGATACCTTATCTCTAGATAAAACTATTAATGTGATTATGTAGTTACATTATCCTAAATTCCTCCATGGTTATCATAAATTATAATATAATCTAGTTGGTATGTAGTATGTATAACTTATAAATTTTTAATTATAAATAATTTTCTTATTTTAGATAGGTGAATAATACTTGAAGAGAGGTATTGAATTTTCCATGTAATTTCAAGTATTCCTTTGCACCCCTTGGAAACCCATAGTGACTGAGGGAATAATATCCTTGGTCGTATAAGATAAAAAGTATGGATAACTTAACAATTATTTAAAATAAAAAACAACTATTCACAATACTTACAATAATAATGTTAATAAAATAATTTCTTCCCACTTCTAATTACATGAGTTATAAGTTAATTATATAAAGTTAATTTCGGTTAAGAGCTGTATTAGTGTTTAGGTGACATATGAGTTAATTCTAGATGGAAAGGAATGATTTTTTTTCTAAATATAACTGGTTTCTTCAACTATGTTAAAAAACAATTTGGAATCCTTATTTATTTAAAAGAACCATTTTTTTTCATTTCCCAAGAACCTAAAATATTTATTTGGATTTAAACAAAACATTCTGACATACTTTGTTTTTCAAAAAGAAACTCATTTCTAAAATATAATAAATAATATCTTACTAATTTTTTAAGGTTTAAAGAAATTTTATTAACTATATCAATATCAAAAGTACGAGTTTATTTAATTACATTTCAAGTATGAAAATTCAATTTTTATAAGAACTAAATTTTAGATTTTTTTTAAAATATGATACTCTTATATTTTAAACTCTTAATCTATAACACATTGGGTATGTATTGGATATTAATTAATCTTACTTTGGTTTAAAACATAGTAATAAATTAATTAGAATTATATACCATCTATTCTTGAGTTAAAACTTCGTTAATACTATCTTCAAATAATTATTGGTTAATCCTCAACAAAATATTGGAATTTGTAAGAATGACTCTAATATATCCCAGAAAGATTTATGTTCTTAAACCTATTATATGTTTAGATTGATTTTTATACTTTTTTGAGATTCAAAGTGGGATGTGCACATTTATGTTATGGTTGTATTAACTAGAAATTATTTTATGATATAAATTTAAGGTATAATATGCTACAAATTTTGATTTCTTATTTATTGATTATATTTCTTATTATGATGGAAATGTTACTAATTTTTGATCACTTATTTTTATAAAACTAAACATGATTGTTGTTTTATTGGATTTTTTTATCATATTTTCTACTTTATATTTGATAATAATTTTAAAATGGGTATGTTTATATGTTTCTTATATATAAACTATTAATAAGGTATAACAATACTCATATTTTGGTGATTTTGAAGAGTTCATAATTCCCTAAATTTTTATGTCTATAATCATATTCCAAGAGTCAATTTTAGATCTAAATATTATATATAACTACCACTTTTTCATGGGATTTTCCTAAACCCCAATTTTTGAAGTGATATTGGGTGGAATGAGTTGCAATATTTCCCTACTGCCAACTTGGATGGGATGGGCTATAAGGTTTCTCTATCACGACATTGACATTGGTATTGGGATCTTTGGAAATTTTTTGATGATATTTAATTAGAAATATCATATTATTTATTTATTTTCCTTACTTAAGTAATGTAAAGAAAAAATAGGGATTTAACCCATTGGAAAGGTGTGGAGGTAGATCAATAAAAACAACTCAAAGTAAATGAAAAAATAAGGAAGTGATGGTGTTTATAGATAGTGATAAATTTTAGTGTGAAAGAAATTACGAATTAAAAAATAAAAATGGTGTGTAAAACTGTGACACATGGAAGAAACAAAAATGTAATATAAGAAACAAGTAATTAAGTGGGTTATAAGAAAATTTTATTTTATATTTTTAATTAATGTTGATTTCTTCTATAAGAAAAAATAAATTTTGAAAACCAATTCAAGAAATGAAACCAAACTCCACGGTCAAGGGGGTCAGATCTTAATTAAGTATTTACATTAATTTGTTGACTATTAATAAAACACAGTGATTTGTTTTTCCGACCAAGATAATTTTTTCATTTGATCTTAGTGTAGTACTCAACTGATTCAAGCACATCTTGTTAGAAGGTTTTTGAAATATAAATTATTATTAGTTTGAAAATTTCGATAAACATCAACATTTATTGATACTCAAAGGTTTATGATTTTTTTAATTTAATAAAAGAAATGAGTGTCAACCTAGATGTGAATAAGATAAATAATTAATTGAGATTATTAAAGGAAGATTAATATCATTCCCCAAAAATTTTTTTACCAAATAATAATGTTCCAAATAGTATATTTCATTGTTGAGTTCATTAACCACAAAATAATGATAAAATAAGTAGAGGGGTGAAAAATTATACTTTACCATGGTGCTTATATTTCCCCAATCCAACTAGTACTGAGTACACAATATCACAACTATTGCTCTTGTTGACCCTACTTAATTAATTCGACGATCCCCAAAGATGTCCAGGTTCTAGTCATTTTAAAATGAAGATACACACTAACCACCAATGATGTAACTCATAGAGAGCTACTTTAATATTGTTTATTGAGTCATGACGTTTATCCTTTCATTGTTCATCATCTTATTAAGGTAACACTAGTATAAGTTCCCAAGTGAATATCAAAACCCATGTTGACTCTTAATTCATATATTAATGCCTCTTAACCATGTTTTAGTGATGAATTCCATCATGAACTACTTCAAAGGCTCTAAATTTTACTTCGATCCCAACTTATTTGATTCTTAACAGTGTGGTTATGTATTATGTGTAATTTTAATTCATATTGGAAATTAAGAACCAATTTTTTTGAAGTGTGAGTGAAGTCACATATGACCTTCCAGAAGTTATAAAATATAGTCTCTACATACAACGTTGCATGTAGGAAATTTAATATACAACCACCCATTGAACTTGAAATATGTGAATGTAAAGAGTCATACGAGACTAGGATAAGTCATACATGGGTGGATTTAAAGTCTTATGAGATAAATAAAATCATATAAGATTTATTTAAAAGTATTATGGACATGGAACTCTATAACATATTTGTCAAAATCCATGCATGAGTTGACATGAGTCATAAGAAATGGATTAAAATGTTTTATAATGATGGAAATGTCTTATAAAATAGAGTGAGTCAAATAAAATTCTAATCCAAGTCATAAAAAAATGGAGTTTTCCAAATTCATAAATCAATTATCAATATTTAAAGTAAAAAGTATTCAAACAAACATATTCAAAATATAGACAAGAAACATTTAGATAATAAACTAAAAAATCTAAAATCTATTCAAAAATTCTTCAAAATGACCATTTAATTAAATTACCCAAAAATAATCCAAAATATTTTATCCTTAAAAATTTGTGAAAAAAAAGAATTATTTCATAAACTAATTTCTAAGACTATATAATTTCATAAATATATTCAATGATTCATAATTTCAACTAAATATAAACCAATATTAAATAAATATTCATTATAATAACTTTTCAAAATAAAATATACAATATTTTCCAAAAAATATATAAATAAAAAATATATAAAATCAAACCTAAAAAAATTCACCCACACTAAACTCATTTCATGTCCTAAATTAATAAATAAATCAAATTTACTGGAAACCAATTCATGTTAAAAATGAAATACTTTTTTTACCAACTAAGAAGTGATTTGAAGATTATTTCCCCTTATATACACTCTTAGGTAGGTAAGGATGGGTTCTATACTGATAAATAATGTGTTTTTATAAAAAAAAAATTCAATTTTACAATAACAATTGACTTTTATAATTTTGAAAATATGTAAAAAAAACGTCACTTTTCATTTAAATGTTCTCCTAAACATATTTTTCCTTCCTGAGTGAAAAAACTCATATATTTTATAACCTATAATAATTATACATATCTGAATATATGATTGAGCTTAATATATAATAAGAAGTATATTTAAATCATCCAAGAGACTCAAAATAAATAATAAAAAGTTCAACATGGATTATAATTTCATTAAATATACCATTCAAATGTGAATCCTAATAGTCTAGTCCAAAATACGAAGTCCAGATTTAATGAATATTGAAAATTTTAATCCCAAAATGTAACCAAAATAATTTTTTTTGGGATCAATGTAAATGATGTTACAATATTGGATGTATGTTCGAATATAAAATATTAACCAATCCATGTAGAAAAATATTCCTCAAGTCCAATAAAAATATACAACCATTGAAAATGAAAATAAACACTTGAAAAAAGTTAAATTTAACAATTTTAATAGAATTTTAACAAGTTTTTAATGAAATAAAGATAATCACATTAAAAGTTACCCCTCCACAACATTTGAAACTCAACATTTTCCCCAATTTTTAACTTCATTATGAAAGAAAAATTTAAAATATTTTAGGTTCTGAAGATACTTTTAAATCATAACTTCTAACATCATGTTCAATGGTTAAAATGATGTTTAAAAACAAATTTTACACTCACACGGTCAAATATCACAACAAACCACAAAGGTTTCATCTAGTTACTACATAATAGATGCATAAAAATGTATTATTTTTAGAGTAAAGTGAAATATCACTCATTAGATGTTCCAAAATATTTTCAAATAAGAAAAATAATAAGAATTTACTTGAAATATTTTATCAAATAAATTCATGAAATTAGTTGTAGTAAATAATATATTTTTAAGAAATTTAATCATTATAAAGGAGTTACCTAAAACCTATTTTCAAGCATTATATTCATTGATAAAAAAATAATAATAAAATTTATAAAGGAAAAATATGTAAGAAGTGGACAAAAAAATCACTTCTCTTTGCTGTTTTACTCATTTTATTTTACCCAAATAGACCCCTTATTTTCTATTTGAGAAAGTTCTATAAGTGCTCAAATCCCCCACTTGAATTAATGATCCTCCAAAATACATCAGAACCAACAATATTCTTTTAAAATATCAGGGTAAAGTTAAGATTATAGTGATTAAAATTTTTAAAAACTAAACAGTAATGGGGAAATAAGTATACAAAAAAACTTTATTTTAATTAAAAATAGATTAAGAAAGAACAAAAATTAACATGGGTTTTCTCATATGGATTAATAAGTTTTAAGTCCTTGATTAGACTAGTGAATTTTTTTTGAAACAAATATAGTGACCAAAACCCTTGTTTCCCCATCAATGTAAGGTCTAAACCTTTACCTATTAACTAATAATGTCTTATTCTATTCTAAAACTAGATCCACTACTACATGAATCAATTTATAAACAATAAAAGAATTGTGAAAGGTCTTTACCACATGGATTTAATATTTCTAGGGTCAAAGTTTAAGTCAAGAATTGAAAATTAGTACTCTTTAACTTGCCTTAAAATATATATTTTGAATGATGAAATCGTAAATTGATTTGGTTTCTTCCTTATATATCCTATCATTTTCAAAGGATTATGTTATAACTTAATCAATTTCACTCAACTTTTAAACCCTACTTTACCTAGTATATTTAACATCAAACATTAAGGACTTAACTTATAAATAATATTTGTGCTGAATATTCATAGAAAAATGGAACTATTTCCCCAAAAACATCTTATAAGGAGACATAATAATGGGGGTCTTGAATTAATTTATATATTTCCACAAAGCCTCATCTAATTTCAGTGACTAGTATATTCAGGATTCATTTTTTTCCAGAATCTTTTTCAAATCTCTAAAAGAAATCTTAAGCTGCCTAATTGATTTTGGGTGTTAAATTATTCTAGTTTTATGCATTCACCCATATTTATCGATAAAAGTATTGAATTTATAGTTTTCAAAGTGGGTGACATTTTCAGTAAGTAAGTATTTGGGTACATAAAATCTAGAAAATATTATCTTCTTAATGAATTAGACCACAATATTTATTTCATTATTTTGTAGTGAAACACCCTATATCTATTTTGAAATGTAGTATACAACCACTTAGATGTTCTTATTACCTTGAGAAAATAGGAATGCCATATAAAATACAACCCCACATATAAAAAAACTAAACTTCCAAAATTAATTTTTTCGGTAAAACTTTCCTTTTAAATATACTTTCAATTATTTGTAATTTTTTACATCCACCATGTTGGATCTTAACATATTTAAAAAGAATAAGAAAATAAAAACCAGATTGAATTTTAGTTTGGTTTTCTCTCTCTCTACCATTGTGTTCTTCTAAGGGTAAAGTGTGATAACTTTCTATAATGGCCAACATCTCTTCTATATAGAAAAACATTATGATAATTCTGTAAAAACAACTTATGAATAATAGTGATCATACCAACAGAAAAGATTAAGGTGGAAAATGAATTTATTTATTTGATTATATATGATACTACAGGCCATGAATCCTATAATAAATAAATTAGTAAATTATACATACTAATTAAATTGTTTCAATGAAACTAACAATATACTTTCATCTAGAAATAAATAATTTATCCCTCTTAGGTTTTCATTTATGGTGTTATATAGTCTATAAAAGTGTCCAAAAACACATTATTAGAACCTATCGTTTCCATATTTTCAAGTAAAATTATTCCAAGAGGATTATCCACATATCACGCCATGGTTTAGCCTTTCTTAGAAAATAGGAACTTTAGAGTAGCATGGTATGAGAATTTTATGAGCATAAATCCATTCAAGTATTGTGTAAATTTATCAAGAGAAAAAATGACTTCCAATAATTAAATTTTATTTTTGGTGTAGTTAATTTGGGGTCATCTTTAGTTTACTAGAATAATACCACAAAACTAATATATTGTCCTTTATGTTCCCCAAAACCACCCCAATAATTGTATTATAGTAATCAAACATTAACACAGGGGGAACATTCTAGTCCAGAGTAGTATTGATTGGTTTTGAGGTTAATTTTTCTTTGAGTAGGTTTAATGACTCTAACAATTTATGATTAATAATAAATGATGTATTCTTAACACTAAAATAACATAATGGCCTTTTAATATTTGAAAAAACCTTGATGAGCCTCCGGTAAATACCATATTGTCCTAAAAACCTTATAACACCCTTGAAATCTTCAAGAGGGGGTATTTTTTAAATGACCTATATCTTATAATTTTAAAATTATATACCCCTCCACTAGAAATTATCAACTAGTAGAATTCTTTTGATGACCATCAAGCTATATTTTATCATTATAAAGATAAAAGTTGGTCTTTTGACACCTTTATATAATTAATTATAAGTTTTCTAATTAGTATTCATATGTTCTTCCTATAATGGATAAATCATCGATAAATAAATCAATAATAATCTCAATAATGTATAAAAATAAATCCATCATAAATATTTAATTTTTAGTTAGGTCACCACACAAAGCAAAGGTAATTACATGGTAAGAAAATGTTCTTACGGGGCATGAAAATGTTGGTTTCTCGTAATCTTTAGGGTCCAAAAAAATGTGGATGTAACAAAAATAAAAATCAATAAAATAGAAAAATTCATTCTTATATATTATCTTAAGAATTTGGTCTATAAAAGATATATGAAAATGATCCTTTCTAGTGGACAAATTGAGCTTCCTATAATCAATAAAAATTGTCCACTTGGTCATTATTCTTGGTTGAAGTTTCTCATTATTTGCATTGATTATGATTGTGATATCTCTTTTTTTGGGGCAACTTAGATAAGGATAACCTAAGGGCTATCTCAAATAGGAAAAATAATTCTAGTATCTATATGCTTAATCACTTATTCACTAATAACCTCTTTTATGTCTAGATTTATCATCCTTTATGACATAACTCTTGAATTATGAATAGGATCCATTGGGATCCTGAACATGTAGAATGAAGGGATACTGCCATTTATATCATATGTGGTTAAACCTATGTAATTTTTGTACATTTTAACAATTCTAAATCTCTTACTCTCAACCATTTCCTTATTCTTAATAAATGAGAACTAAGAGTGTGAAATTATCCCATCAAAATGAGTACGTGAAGTGGGATTGAAGTTGTTTAAGGTCTAATTGGGGATTTATTTGAATAGAAGGTAGAATATTAGGCCTATATGGCCCAAAATTTTCAATCTATCTTATAATGAATATTTGAAATCTAGATAGAACGTTGTGATTCTAGGAATTTATTTAAAAAACATTTCTCAGTAAAATCATTCAAATGTTCTAATTTTTTCCCCATATTTAATAAAACATTGCTTCTCCATGATATAAATTATTACCAAATAGGTTTTAATTGGTTTGGGTTTTCTATTAATATTATCAATAATTTCTAAAAATCCTTATTATTCCTCATCAGTAGGTTCATTACATTTAATTATCATATTCCTTATGTCATATCTAGTTTTTGTTAGCATATGACTCCTCTAAAAGACATTAAATTACTCAAATTGTTCATCCAAATTGAAAATTAAGTTTCCTATTAAAACATCTATGACTACATCGCCATTGTCTAGGATGGGCCTACAAATAATTATAATCACTTCCTTATCACACTGTATATATCATTTAGGTAAGTCAACATTAAGAAATATCATTCCTATCCTAACCAATAAGTCATCCACTTTCCCCATGGGGTGAGTAGTATATCGATTAGCTAATTACAAAAGAACTATAGTTGGTTGTAATGATCATAATATTAGTAGTAGTAATAGTGAATATGGGATCAGATTTATTCTCACCCTTGGGTCAAAAATATAGTTGAGATGACTACTATCACCTATGGTGCATGAAAATAAAATGATACCTAGATCCTTAATCTCATAAGGTATTATATTTTTTAACAACAACATTTCAATTCTCTATTAGGTTGTAGGTGAATAAATCTTCTAAAGTAATATTATTTAAAATAATTTTATTCAATTATTTAAAATAAAAAAAACTCTCAACCAAATTTTCAAAGAAAGGAATATTAGTTTTGAACTTCTTGAAAAACTAAAGGAATATGAGTAATTTAGTTTCTTGTTTTTTTCTTCCATATTTGAGGGTAAAGGATGTTTGAGGATAGATTTATAAAAATATTAGGAATTTAGGAAAGATATTCCATAGTATTTTCTTTCCCTTTATTTTTCTTAACTTAAAAATGATTTCAATATTTTTCTAGGTAGAATAATAGGATTCATTTAATTTTAATCATGGATTTCTAGATATCTAGATTCATAGTTTTCAAGATCTTAGGTTCTATATTCATTAGTGATTCCATTTTGAATAGCTCTAAGATCTTTTTTATCTTCTTTATGACCTTTCAAACCACACATGGTAGTGAAAACGATGGAATTCTCCCTAAGATTGACCTCATTTATTCTAGGAAACATACCTTTATCTAATTTATTCATGTCCTTGGCTGACTACCAAATTTGAAACTCGAGGTTATGAATTACAACATCGGTTTCAACCTTATCGATATTATGTTGATATTTTTTTGAATCTAATTTAACTGAAAAATTCTATAACATACCCATTACATCCTCTAAATGATTAGAGGTTTATAACTTATCTTGTTTTTAATATTATGGAATTATATATTGTAGGAATTTGGTTTTATTAAGATTTATTTCTTTATCTATAACAAGTTTGTATGATTATTATAACCATGATGGATTTTTTTAAAAAATTAACCATCTTTAGATTATATCCTTAGTCAATAATCGATAAATTCCTTATTTTATAAATATTAGGATGGAATATTAAAATTATTCCTAAAAGTGAATGAATTATGAAATATTCCCCATTGTACACATTGATATCCAATAGATAGGTTTTGAATTTGAATTCTTATTTGGTTAACTTTTTTTGGTATTCTGGTTCATTATAGATCAAAGTTGTTCTTTTATTTCAATAAGTTGTGAATGAATTTCCAACCCAGAACTAATGGTATGATATCCCCTATTTAATATACTTCTCTTAGAGTCTTTATGTTTTGAATTAATGGAAATAGTGTTGTAAATCTACCTAAATTGTTTATCTTTCTTATCTACATAATTACCTCTACCGGATTGTTTCACCATGTTATGAATTGAATGCAAAAATCATTCATAGAAGGAATCTATGATAAGACATTAAGGGATTTAGTGATGAGTAAAAAGATTGAGAATATCTTTAAATATACCATATCCCTCGTGAAAGGTCTCTCTATCATCTTGAAGGAAACCTGATATCTTTTTTATAATTTCTATTTTAAGTATCCTTGGGTAAAATTTCATTTGAACAAATTTCAAAATTATTCCCAAGATTCAAAAATATTATCATATAAATATAGGAACTAATTTATGGCATTATCCTTAATATATAACGAAAATATCCTCATTTTAATTTTATTTTCATTGAGCCCTTATAGAGGTAATTGTTTTAATTTTTTTGTAGAAATCCAAAAGGAGGACTAAAGAGGCAGCATTGGGAATACCATTTAAAGTGTAAAACATGGAAATAAATGACTATTTTACTTCATAATTTTGTCTCTTTGGGTAATATTATTGGATAAATAATTACCATATACTTGGTAAAGTTAATACCCCCACTTCATAGGTCTTTCTATATTATCTCGAATGTGTAATGTTTAATGGTTTTGTTCATTATTATTAGGGAATATATCTCTATCTATGTCTCTTTTAGAATTTCTATTTCAACTTTACCTTTCATAATAGATCTATTATTTAAATATATTTCATGTTTTATAGGATCTGGTTTTCCAAAACAAGATCAAGTGTTCATGAATAATATTTTTTTTGAATTTTAGATTATATCCTAGTTTCATGGAGATATCCCTGGAAACAGTGCCCAATTTTGATGAGTTTTCATTATAATTATCAAAATATTTATTCTGTTTCCCAACATAAGGATAGTAATGTATAAAATAGTGGTGGAACCTAAAAGTAAGGTTTATCAGATGGTAAATAAAAAAACACCAATCAAAATAAAAAACAAGGAGATGGTGGTGGTTAAAACTTGTGATGAAACTGAGTGTGAAAGATATTTACAACAAAATAATAAAAATAATATATGAAAAAATGATTCAATGATAAATAAAATTAGAGCATGAAACAAGTGATTATGTGGGTTTGAGGAAAATTTAATTGTATTCCTTTTAATTAATATACCTTCACTAAAAAAGAAAAAGATAAATATGGTGAATAAATTCAAGAAAAGAAATCAAACCCCACTATCAAGATGGATAGATCTCAACTGGGTATGCTCAATAAATTATCTAATACTGAGTAAAAATAGTGAGTGGAATAAACAATTTTGTCCCACCAAGATCAAATTTTCATTTCATCCTGTGTGATACTAAATTAATTCAAACAACACTTATTAGAAGTGTTTAGTTATCAAAATTAAGAATATTTTGAAAATATTAATCATGATAAAAGATTGTTGGTTATTAATTGTTTTCAATTTTTTATAGTAATATAAAATTAAGGAGTACCAATCCAGTTCTAAAGATGATAAATAATGAAGTATAAGAATAAAAGGAAGATCAATATTATTTCCCCCAATAATGGTTTATCCAGAAACCATATTTGTAAAAATATATTTCATCATTGAGATCATTACAAGCTATATAATGAGGAAATATTTAGAAGGGATAATAGAGCCTTATCTATTTAGGGTCTCCTATATTCCCTCTCATATTGGCATTGAGGCTCCTCTCTCTCTAAAGTTTCCCCCATAAATCTTCATTAGTTGTTTTAATGATCCAAAAAAATATCCACGTTCTAGTATTTTTAAAATAAAGGTATGCATAAACTCAAAATATTTTCACTCAATGGAAAATACTTCAGGATCATCTCCTAAGTCAATATATGGCTACCATCATTGTTAATTATATTCCTGACATGACTCAAGAATAAGTTCCCAAATAAATATTGTGATCCAACATGGGTTTTTCATTTATCAATTAAGGCCACCTCTTGGAGATTTAGAGGTGAACTAGTTTATGCATAACTTGGAGGGATCATGATCTAGTTTTTATTCCTCATTATTTGATATTGAATGGATAATTTAGGGTTGATGTGTTATTTAAATCCATTATGGAAGTTGAGCTCCAAATTTCTCAATGTGTGAGTGTTGTTTCATGGGAATTTTTAGAAGTCATATGTGATGAGCGTTGCGTACAAATTCATACATGTAACACCCCAATCTTCTACGGTACGTTTCCCTTTGAATAATGCGATAGCGTGTGTTGTACGCAACCTCGAGTTCTAACACACACCACAACTAATTAAACTAGCCGTTGTGAATAGTAATACCTAATTTTTGAAATCATATATATTATATATTTCAAAATGGACTTCATTTTTGGATTCGGAATATCAAAATTAGCCTAGGGTGAAATTTTGGTACATTTCGGATAACTTTCATATTTTGATGAATAGTGAAAATTACTAAATTTTAATTGAAAACAACTTTTTTAATCAAAATAATTAATAGTGATAAATTATGAATTTGAGTGGTTTTAAAGTACATTTAGAATATATTTTTACCATTTAATATAATGTTGGTCATTGGACATAATTTTACAATTAAACCGAACATAAACAAGTGTCAATCTTTTGATAGTTATTATCTCTTAAAAAACACGCTTTTTGTTTTGACAGCGGGAATTAATTTTAAATTAATTTCTGCCACTTCTGTGTTTTGAATTTAGGAAAATGGATTCCATATTTGGAATCAGGATGTTAAAATTGTGTAAATAGGTAACTTTTATTTTTACACATTTTGAATAATTACTGCGGTAAATATTTTATTTACCATGGTTAAGGGTAAATCTGGTAAATAAGGGTTAAAAAAATAATATTATAATAATACTAAATTACCCTAAAAACGTGTCTTAACCATATTGGTTGATAGATGGTCGACCATGGGCATCCTTGTGTCAATTTTGGGACCCCATGGATCCACTTGTAAGTGATAATGACACTTTATTTTAATTAAGTCAAAATGAATACAAAAATGACACAAGCATATATCTTTTAGCAAAACAATTGTTACATAGGGTTATATAAGTTGGATTTTAGATTATAAATATTAATTAGAAAGCTAAAAAGATTTCCTACATAATGATGTTTTATTTATAATTTTTAGACATTAAATAATTTATTTTATTTATGACACAATGATGATGCAGTAATTACTAAAATAGTAAAAAATTAACATAATTGATATTATAAATACCCAAATAAATATAATATGAAACTTTTAATGAATTAAACTAATTTTATAGGATAATATGATATATTAGGATTGATTTAATGGACTTTTTTTCGAAGTAATCAATCTGTTATGAGTTTCACAAAAATCAACTATTGAATAGTGTCAAAATTGACATAAAAGAGTTCTTAAAACAAATATTATATTATTAATTGATATTAAATTCCTAAAAATCTAAGGTTCGGCCAAGAGACTTATATTATGATAGGTTAATCATTAATGGACCACTTGGGGGTCGGTTGGATGTATATAGTAAGTTTATTAATCATATTATATAAAAATACAAAGAGACATTGTAAAAGTGAAACTAATTAACTTAGAGTTAATACTTAAAGATAAGGTTAATATAAGTACCCAAACCTATCTAAATTCTATTGGATGAGTTGTTTTCGACCTATCCCCACCTCATCCTTTGAATAGTCAACTTTGGAGCCTTTAGAAACCGAATATGAATTTATTATAAATTAATATTTCTAGCTTTTCCAAAGGTGCCCCTCACCCCTCTTATAAAAGGGCACTCCTCCTTCTCATTTCTTCACACCTCTAAAGCCTTTTGGATCGGCCAAACTCTGCCCAAATACTCTCCCAACATCCCTCACTACAACCTAGAGGCCTTAGTTTGATCAGAAAGCCAACCTAAGGAGCCCTTTTGATCAAATCAAAAGGAAGAACCCGAAGAAGAGGTAATGATTTCACCACCCTTTTCTAAGTTCATTTCTTCTTCCACTTCTTCTTCCTTTGTTCTTACCATTCTGAAATAATAACTCCAGTATCTCACATATATTGTGATGTTATTATAAATATGGTACAATCATATTCAGTATTCTATCCACCCTTTGAATAACATGTCACCATACGTGCGTACGTACAGCTTACCGTCTCCACGTCGTGGTGTAATTGTTATTCAATATAATATTATTTGGATGGGTATAATAATGATGTGTAACTCATGTAAATAATAAATATAACATGTTAATGATTCTGTATATATGATATACCATCCATTTATATATTATTTTAATATCAAAAGAATGATATTGTCGCTCGTGCGTACGTACGGACTACCGTCTCCACGAACGCGATGAGATTCATTCTCCATCGTAACCATTAAAGCGTAATTATCATTTTATGATTTAAAAATGATGTTTAAGGACTTGATATCATTCTGGATATGAATAATATACAACCTATCCTTTACAAACAAGTCTTACGTAACAAAACATATGAAAGAAAACAAGTAAGTTAACACCCGAAACAACGATAATACTAAGATATTATTATCAAATCAATATTAAAAGATCATATATGATATCATATTAATGTATATGATTCTTGTATAATTTAATAACAATTATTTGACCATTATACAGGAGGTTAACCTACCACAACCAAGGAAAAGTACAAGGTAAGGGTTATTTCACAATCTCTTCATTTTCCGAGGTTGTTTATATGTAATAATCTACTGGGATCTCTTTATCATCCACATCCATGTTTCTTAAAAATGTATTTCAAAACATTTTTACTATTTACAAGAATATGGGTTAAAGTCATTTATACCCTTTTTTGACTTTTTATAAGAGGTTTATAAAGGAATCTTTCCGTCGTTTTCAAAACAAGGTCCTTTTTAACCTTTTCGACAGAATTGAGGTAAGAATGTTTTTTTTTAACTTATACGGCGGGTGCAGTTATTTTACGCCGTTATAAAATCTTCAAAGCTTTCCTTACAAGCTTATAAGAATATTTTCAAAGAAAATGTTTTATTTTATATGGATCTTAAATGATTTCAAAATAAAAGGAGATATTTCTTTAAAAAGAATTTTGATTTCATCTATGTCAACATCCTTTGATGGATTTTAAGATTATTTGAAGTTGATTTATTATGATACAAAACTTCTATATTGTATTGAAGGTTTTGTGATATGTTTGACTGTGGATGTGCTATTTTTATACCATTCATAGTTTATTGTGAAAGTATTGACATTTCGTATGCTAGTTTTAATACGAATGTTTATGTTATGTTTAAACCTTTTCATATGGGAATGCATTGGACTTAATAAGTGACGGGTGGAGCCCGCTATAGCTCCTCGATGCATCGATAGGTCTCATGAGACAAACTAGTGTCTTGGCACAAGGCCTTGACAAAATCTTATTTGTAGCCTTGGCACGAGGCCTTGGCTATGTGGTTATGATAGTCTGGCATTATGCATTCCAACATTATGAAAGTGGTTATTGATTTTTGCATGTGATTATTCGATTAGTAGAATATCCATGTGAATAAGTAAATGGCATTATTTCATTTTACTTTTGCCATACCATGTTGAAGTTCAATTTTAAAAGGCTTTTGTTTTAGTAATGCATTGCCTTAAATGTTTATTCTTATTTATGAAAGTTTCCGCTATATTGTTATCCTTACTGGGCATTTGAGCTCACCCCTTTTCTATGTTTTATTTTTCCCCAGGATGTGAAGAAGTAAATTATGAATGACCTGCAGGGATATTATGAGGGGATAGTAGTGTGGATTATGGAGACATTATGTTGTTGTAGTAGTTTTTCATTTTATGATGTAATGTAAAACTTATGAATATATCTAGTGTTTCCAAGGCTACTAAACCAATCGGTCTTTCGAGATTTGATCTTTCTTATGATCATGCCAATGTTATGTAATAATGCACCGACTCTAGGCAACTAGGGTCGGGGCGTTACAGTTGGTATCAGAGGAAGTTTAGTACAAACCTTGGAAGCTAGATTTAGATAAACTCTGATTAGAGCACGTAGACCTAAGATGAACTTTGAGGATTAGTATAGAAGAACTTCCTAGAATTTTGGTATTGTAGAGATTTTGTGCGTTTTTCGAGCAATACATCCCTGTCTGGATACGAGCAGGTAGAGGCGGCTCTGGCATAGATGTACCTAGGGGTAAAACCCGAAAACACCGCTTTGAGCTAGACTCGAACGGGAACTGGTGCACGACAACGGGCCTTGTTGCACTCTTGGTTACGACACTCCCGGGGGATATGCTTAGGATAACTCTCACTATCTTTACAAATCATTATGAAGGGTTTATGAGTATATACTTCCTCAAAGAAAACATTTTTATGATTATGGATTATATCCATAAATAGTTCAATTTATGTTAAGTGTTTTATAAGTATGGGATTATGTATTTTGATGCATAAACTGATCTAGTTTATGCCATTTTTTTTAGAAATGGCACCTAGTGGAAGAAATGGAAACCGTATCAATGCACGCACTCCATGTAGGGATTGCCCTCCTGCTCAAGATAATTATAGTGGGGCTGGTGATGCAACTGGTGCTGATCAGCTAATCACCGTACTGGGACAACTTACTCAGGTTATGAATAATAACCTTACCCGTATGGAGCACCCTGATCCGCAGCGTGGAGGATCAATATTAGATCGATTCATGAGACAACAACCACCAACGTTCAATGGGAGTACAAATCCCTTAGTAGCTGAGCAATGGATATTTTCCCTAGAGAAAATATTTCAGGCTTTGGGGAGTAGTGAAAGGGAAAAAGTTACCATGGCAGTTTACCGCCTCACTGGAGATGCTGATCAATGGTGGTCATTGATTCAAAACATGAAGGAAGATGATGAAGTATCAAACATGGAATGGAGGGAGTTCAAAGATCTGTTTTTAGAAAAATACTTTCCTCGCGACCATCGAGCAGATATGGAAAGGCAATTTCTGAGTCTGAGACAAAAGGAGGATGAGAATGTCACAAAGTATGAGGCTAACTTTACAAGGTTAGCGAGGTACGCTGGTGATTATATTCGCAACCCAAGAAGTAAGATTGATCGTTTCTTTGATGGGTTAAAACCATTTCTCCGTCGAGCATTAGTCTCACAATCCTTTTCATCGTACGAAGACATTGTCTCATGTGCTATCAAGACCGAAAAGGAATTCTCTAAGTCTTATGACTTTAAAGCAAAGCAAGAGAAGAAGAGACCTGCTGATCAATCTGGGAATGGAAATAAGGGGAAGAAGGGAAAGGTTGAATATCCATCTTGTGGTAAGTGCGGGAAGAAACACCCCGGTGCTTGCCTGAAGGGAATGGGAGTCTGTTACAAGTGTGGTGAAAAAGGCCACCAAGCTCATGATTGCAAGGGGAAGAAGGAAGCTACCAACGTTCAGTGCTACAATTGCAGGGAGATGGGGCATTATGCAAATGCATGTCCTAAGCGTCAGGAGAACTTACCTCAGAAAAGGCCAAGGGATCAAGGCCAGGCTTATGCTATCACTACTGCTGAGGTAGAAGCTCCGAAAGACGTGGTGGCAGGTAATTTAATGGTTTCCTCAAGTTTAGCAAATGCATTATTTGATTCTGGATCATCGCATTGTTTCATATCTTCCCAGTTTGCTAAGAAAATTAGATATTTCCAATTTGATTTAATAAGGGAGTTGTCAGTTAAAACTCCTAAGGGAAGTATCGTTGCAACAAAGTTTTGTGAATCAGTCCCCATTAGAGCACATAAATTTTCTTTATCTGCTGATTTCATCGTCATACCTATGATTGAGTTTGATATAATCCTCGGTATGGACTGGCTTTCGGACTATGATGCGAAGATTTATTGTAAGAAGAAAGAGGTTACGATTCTTGATGATAATGATAAGGAGCACCTTATTTTTAGAGCAGAATCGTCACCACCTAATTCTTATTTAGATCCACCCCCTGTAGCTCAACTTAATTCAATTATCGGGGAGGAAGAGAATGAAATAACTAAAGAAATGTTCAAATAGAGGATGTACCTATTGTGAAAGAGTTTGTAGATGTATTTCCGGAAGATTTACCTGGACATCCTCCAGAACGAGAAGTAGAGTTTTCCATTGATTTAATTCCTGGATCAAGGCCTATATCGAAGACCCCTTATAGAATGGCCACTGTAGAGCTAGTCGAACTAAAGAAACAACTAGAGGAATTGAGTAATAAGGGATTTATTCGCCCTAGTGTTTCTCCATGGGGAGCCCCTGTTCTTTTTGTTAAAAAGAAAGATGGATCTATGAGGTTATGTATCGACTACAGGGAGATCAATGCTATAACGATAAAGAACAAGTATCCCCTACCTCGTATTGATGATTTATTTGACCAACTGCATGGAGCTCAATACTTTTCAAAGATTGACCTTCGATCTGGATACCATCAGTTGTGTGTGAAGAAGGAAGACATTCCGAAGACAGCATTTCGAACCAGGTACGGGCATTACGAGTTTACTGTAATGCCGTTTGGATTGACTAATGCACCCTCTGTATTCATGGATCTGATGAATAGAGTTTTCAAGGAGTATCTCGATGAATTTGTGGTGGTATTTATTGATGATATCTTGGTATACTCCAAAACCTACAAAGATCATGAAAATCACTTGCGCATTATCTTGAAGACTCTGAGGAGGCATGAATTATATGGAAAGTTTAGCAAGTGTGAATTCTGGCTTCAGGAGATTTCTTTTCTTGGCCATATTGTCTCTAAAGATGGAATCTCTGTTGATCCTTCTAAGATCAAGGCAATCCAAGAATGGCCAGCACCTACGAATATAACTGAGGTACGTAGTTTTATTGGTTTGGCAGGTTATTATCGACGTTTCGTCCAGAATTTTGCCCGATTGGCTAACCCATTAACGAAGCTCACACGTAAAGGGGTTAAATTTGTTTGGACAAAAGAGTGTGAAGAATGTTTCGAAGAACTGAAGAGAAGATTAGTCAATGCTCCTATATTGACTCTACCATCGGGGAATGATGGGTTCGTTATTTATAGTGATGCATCGAAGAAAGGACTTGGCTGTGTCCTTATGCAGAATGATAGAGTTATTGCCTATGCATCACGACAGTTGAAAATTCATGAACAAAACTATCCTACTCATGATCTTGAGTTAGCAGCTGTGATCTTTGCTTTGAAGATATGGAGGCACTACCTCTATGGTGAAAAATGTGAGATTTATACTGATCACAAGAGTTTGAAGTATATTTTCTCACAAAAAGAACTCAACATGAGGCAAAGGAGATGGCTTGAATTACTCAAGGATTATGATTGTACGATACACTACCACCCGGGGAAGGCAAACAAGGTGGCAGATGCTTTGAGCAAAAAAGACCATGGAGTTTTGAACATGATGAGAATTGAAAGGGATCCAATTTTCATGGATCTAGTGAAGATGGACATGGGAATAACCAGGGAAGGTGAAACATCAATGCTTTTTCAAATGGTTGCCAAATCATCTTTACTAGAAAGGATTAAGAGTTCTCAGACTGATGATGAAGAATTCCAAAAGAAGATTAAAGCTGTGAATGATGGGAGATTGAGAGACTTTGCGTATGAAGGTGGAATTTTGAAATTCGGGAAGAGACATTGTGTTCCCAATATACCTGATCTAAAAAGGGAATTGCTGGATGATGCTCATAGTTCCAATTTCTCTATACACCCTGGGAGCACCAAAATGTATAGAGATTTGAAGGAACATTTTTGGTGGGACAACATGAAGAGGGAGATTGCTGATTTTGTATCAAGATGTATGGTTTGTCAACAAGTGAAAGCTGGAAGGCAACAGCCTGGAGGAGTCATGCAACCTCTTCCCATACCGGAGTGGAAATGGGACAATATTACGATGGACTTTGTCATGGGGCTACCAAAGACTCCTAGAAGGAACGATGCAATATGGGTTATTGTTGATCGTCTTACCAAGTCAGCACATTTTCTTGCTATAAGAGAAGATCTACCCCTGGAACGTCTAGCAAGACTATACATTAATGAAGTTGTGAGACTTCATGGTGTACCCCTATCGATTGTTTCTGATCGTGATCCCCGTTTTACTTCAAGATTCTGGAAAAGTCTTCAGAAATCCCTGGATACTGAACTTCATTTGAGCACTGCTTACCACCCTCAGACAGACGGACAATCAGAACGGACTATTCAAACCTTAGAAGACATGTTGAGATCTTGCTCACTTGATTTTCAGGGTATGTGGGATCAATATTTACCTCTGGTAGAATTTTCCTATAACAATAGCTTCCATTCGAGTATTCAGATGGCACCATATGAAGCGTTATACGGAAAGAGATGTCGTACACCAACCTGTTGGGATGACGTTGGTGAAAGAAAACTTGTAGGCCCAGAACTGGTGGAGGAAACGGTGGAAAAGGTGAAAGTAATCCAAAATCACATCAAAGCAGCTCAAAGTAGGCAGAAGAGCTATGCCGATAATCGAAGGAAGGATTTGGAATTTCAAGTCGGTGATCATGTTTTCCTGAAGGTATCTCCATGGAAGGGAGTCATACGTTTTGGTAAGAAAGGTAAATTGAGTCCCAGGTACATCGGACCTTTCGAAATTCTAGAACGAATTGGGGCTGTGGCTTACCGATTGGCAATGCCGCCAAGTCTCTCCAAAGTTCACGATGTGTTCCACGTATCTCTGTTGAGGAAATACATGCCTGACCCAACGCATGTACTCACCTATGAGGAATTAGAACTGGAACCCGATCTTTCCTATTGCGAAGAGCCCATCAAGATTCTTGATACGAGAGAACAAGTGCTGAGAAACCGGACGACGCGTCTGGTAAAAGTTTTGTGGAGGAATCATAAGATGGAAGAGGCAACGTGGGAACCCGAGGAACTTATGATGAAGAACCACCCGAGTCTTTTTATGCAGTAATACCCTAGAAATTGCGAGGACGCAATTATTTGAAGGAGGGGAGAATGTAACACCCCAATCTTCTACGGTACGTTTCCCTTTGAATAATGCGATAGCGTGTGTTGTACGCAACCTCGAGTTCTAACACACACCACAACTAATTAAACTAGCCGTTGTGAATAGTAATACCTAATTTTTGAAATCATATATATTATATATTTCAAAATGGACTTCATTTTTGGATTCGGAATATCAAAATTAGCCTAGGGTGAAATTTTGGTACATTTCGGATAACTTTCATATTTTGATGAATAGTGAGAATTACTAAATTTTAATTGAAAACAACTTTTTTAATCAAAATAATTAATAGTGATAAATTATGAATTTGAGTGGTTTTAAAGTATATTTAGAATATATTTTTACCATTTAATATAATGTTGGTCATTGGACATAATTTTACAATTAAACCGAACATAAACAAGTGTCAATCTTTTGATAGTTATTATCTCTTAAAAAACACGCTTTTTGTTTTGACAGCGGGAATTAATTTTAAATTAATTTCTGCCACTTCTGTGTTTTGAATTTAGGAAAATGGATTCCATATTTGGAATCAGGATGTTAAAATTGTGTAAATAGGTAACTTTTATTTTTACACATTTTGAATAATTACTGCGGTAAATATTTTATTTACCATGGTTAAGGGTAAATCCGGTAAATAAGGGTTAAAAAAATAATATTATAATAATACTAAATTACCCTAAAAACGTGTCTTAACCCTATTGGTTGATAGATGGTCGACCATGGGCATCCTTGTGTCAATTTTGGGACCCCATGGATCCACTTGTAAGTGATAATGACACTTTATTTTAATTAAGTCAAAATGAATACAAAAATGACACAAGCATATATCTTTTAGCAAAACAATTGTTACATAGGGTTATATAAGTTGGATTTTAGATTATAAATATTCATTAGAAAGATAAAAAGATTTCCTACATAATGATGTTTTATTTATAATTTTTAGACATTAAATAATTTATTTTATTTATGACACAATGATGATGCAGTAATTACTAAAATAGTAAAAAATTAACATAATTGATATTATAAATACCCAAATAAATATAATATGAAACTTTTAATGAATTAAACTAATTTTCTAGGATAATATGATATATTAGGATTGATTTAATGGACTTTTTTTCGAAGTAATCAATCTGTTATGAGTTTCACAAAAATCAACTATTGAATAGTGTCAAAATTGACATAAAAGAGTTCTTAAAACAAATATTATATTATTAATTGATATTAAATTCCTAAAAATCTAAGGTTCGGCCAAGAGACTTATATTATGATAGGTTAATCATTAATGGACCACTTGGGGGTCGCCTGGATGTATATAGTATGTTTATTAATCATATTATATAAAAATACAAAGAGACATTGTAAAAGTGAAACTAATTAACTTAGAGTTAATACTTAAAGATAAGGTTAATATAAGTACCCAAACCTGTCTAAATTCTATTGGATGAGTTGTTTTCGACCTATCCCCACCTCATCCTTTGAATAGTCAACTTTGGAGCCTTTAGAAACCGAATATGAATTTATTATAAATTAATATTTCTAGCTTTTCCAAAGGTGCCCCTCACCCCTCTTATAAAAGGGCACTCCTCCTTCTCATTTCTTCACACCTCTAAAGCCTTTTGGTTCGGCCAAACTCTGCCCAAATACTCTCCCAACATCCCTCACTACAACCTAGAGGCCTTAGTTTGATCAGAAAGCCAACCTAAGGAGCCCTTTTGATCAAATCAAAAGGAAGAACCCGAAGAAGAGGTAATGATTTCACCACCCTTTTCTAAGTTCATTTCTTCTTCCACTTCTTCTTCCTTTGTTCTTACCATTCTGAAATAATAACTCCAGTATCTCACATATACTGTGATGTTATTATAAATATGGTACAATCATATTCAGTATTCTATCCACCCTTTGAATAACATGTCACCATACGTGCGTACGTACGGCTTACCGTCTCCACGTCGTGGTGTAATTGTTATTCAATATAATATTATTTGGATGGGTATAATAATGATGTGTAACTCATATAAATAATAAATATAACATGTTAATGATTCTGTATATATGATATACCATCCATTTATATATTATTTTAATATCAAAAGAATGATATTGTCGCTCGTGCGTACGTACGGACTACCGTCTCCACGAACGCGATGAGATTCATTCTCCATCGTAACCATTAAAGCGTAATTATCATTTTATGATTTAAAAATGATGTTTAAGGACTTGATATCATTCTGGATATGAATAATATACAACCTATCCTTTACAAACATGTCTTACGTAACAAAACATATGAAAGAAAACAAGTAAGTTAACACCCGAAACAACGATAATACTAAGATATTATTATCAAATCAATATTAAAAGATCATATATGATATCATATTAATGTATATGATTCTTGTATAATTTAATAACAATTATTTGACCATTATACAGGAGGTTAACCTACCACAACCAAGGAAAAGTACAAGGTAAGGGTTATTTCACAATCTCTTCATTTTCCGAGGTTGTTTATATGTAATAATCTACTGGGATCTCTTTATCATCCACATCCATGTTTCTTAAAAATGTATTTCAAAACATTTTTACTATTTACAAGAATATGGGTTAAAGTCATTTATACCTTTTTTTGACTTTTTATAAGAGGTTTATAAAGGAATCTTTCCGTCGTTTTCAAAACAAGGTCCTTTTTAACCTTTTCGACAGAATTGAGGTAAGAATGTTTTTTTTAACTTATACGGCGGGTGCGGTTATTTTACGCCGTTATAAAATCTTCAAAGCTTTCCTTACAAGCTTATAAGAATATTTTCAAAGAAAATGTTTTATTTTATATGGATCTTAAATGATTTCAAAATAAAAGGAGATATTTCTTTAAAAAGAATTTTGATTTCATCTATGTCAACATCCTTTGATGGATTTTAAGATTATTTGAAGTTGATTTATTATGATACAAAACTTCTATATTGTATTGAAGGTTTTGTGATATGTTTGACTGTGGATGTGCTATTTTTATACCATTCATAGTTTATTGTGAAAGTATTGACATTTCGTATGCTAGTTTTAATACGAATGTTTATGTTATGTTTAAACCTTTTCATATGGGAATGCATTGGACTTAATAAGTGACGGGTGGAGCCCGCTATAGCTCCTCGATGCATCGGTAGGTCTCATGAGACAAACTAGTGTCTTGGCACAAGGCCTTGACAAAATCTTATTTGTAGCCTTGGCACGAGGCCTTGGCTATGTGGTTATGATAGTCTGGCATTATGCATTCCAACATTATGAAAGTGGTTATTGATTTTTGCATGTGATTATTCGATTAGTAGAATATCCATGTGAATAAGTAAATGGCATTATTTCATTTTACTTTTGCCATACCATGTTGAAGTTCAATTTTAAAAGGCTTTTGTTTTAGTAATGCATTGCCTTAAATGTTTATTCTTATTTATGAAAGTTCCCGCTATATTGTTATCCTTACTGGGCATTTGAGCTCACCCCTTTTCTATGTTTTATTTTTCCCCAGGATGTGAAGAAGTAAATTATGAATGACCTGCAGGGATATTATGAGGGGATAGTAGTGTGGATTATGGAGACATTATGTTGTTGTAGTAGTTTTTCATTTTATGATGTAATGTAAAACTTATGAATATATCTAGTGTTTCCAAGGCTACTAAACCAATCGGTCTTTCGAGATTTGATCTTTCTTGTGATCATGCCAATGTTATGTAATAATGCACCGACTCTAGGCAACTAGGGTCGGGGCGTTACAATACACAACCAAAGTCATACAAGAACACCAATTGAACCTAAAATTTGGAATGTAAAAATTCATATGTAATTGCATAAAGTCATTCACGGATGGCTTTAAGGTCTCCTGATATTAATAAAGTTATACAAGATGAATTTAAAAGTTTTACAAAAAGGAAAGTTATATAGGATTTTTAAAAGGTTATACATGGGTGGAAAAGAGTCATAAAAATAGGCAATATCATATGAGATGACTTACAATGTCTTATGAGAATTAAAATTACATTCAAAATAGATAGAGTCATGAGAAATTAGAATCATAGTCTCATGGAATGGTACTTTTATTATTTTAAAGAAACTATCATACTTCAAAATATAAAGTAGTCCAACAAAAAATATTTATATTAAGAACATGGAACATTTAAATAATTGATTCTAAAATATTAAACCCTTTTCAAACTTCCTTAAGATGATAATTCAATAATAATATATTTTGTATAATAATAAAATATTTTATCCTTTAAACATATGAAATTCTGACCTAGAATCATTTCATCAATCAATTACAAAAAAAATTCATCAATAAATTCAAAGAATCATAGTTTTAACTGTAGATAAACCAATATTTGGTAATTTTCTATCATAAGTATATTTTCAAATAAAATATATAATATTTTCCCCAAAAATATGTGGAAAACATGTATAAAAAAATCCACCTCACAGGTAAACTCAAGTAGGTTCTTATGATGATCCTTATGGTATGAGGATTAGTTTGTTACGATCTCTTATTCAGTTGTCCAGTGCTTGTGTGTATTCATTCATCTTAAACTATATATTATTTATAAAAATATTTAATTTATATTTATATACATGAGAATATTGATTTAAGGTATAAACCATAGTAATATTCATATATGTTGGAACATAGGTGGTTGACTATTGAGTGTGTTAGGTTCACACCCTACATGCCCAACCCAGTGTACATACTATTTCAGAGTGTTTCTTTTTAGTAACAATAGGTAAATGTACATTTATAGATTACTTAGTTAGTTTTGAACTGTCATGATTGTTTTGGGTCATGTTTCACTAGTGATAGATCAAGATACCGGGGGCCCTAATGAAACTTACCCACTTCTATATATTCTATTAATTTTCAATACTTCTATCAGTTTTTTATATGTGCATGTGGTTATAAAATCTTTTCTGGTTATGAAATTTTAGAAACTTCATATTAAGTTTTAGTGTTTATTTTTTATGTATTTATTATGTTTTCATACTTCATGTAAAAATTTCTACTATTTAGTTAGTTTCTTATTCTCTAAAAACCAATAGAAAAATAATTCCCCAATTGAGGGTGTAAAACTAGTGACACTAGTTTCTGTCACATTGGGATTGATAAATGACCTTGGATGTGGAAACCTAATTTATATTTGATTCGGGTGATTCAGGTTATGATAATTACAAAATGGTATCAAAGAAGGAAGATGATACCATTTCTCACTTAGAGTTTTTGAGTTAGTTGAGAGTGCGATTAGATAGTAGCTCTGAAAAATGATAATTGAGAAGTAACCCACATAAATCCATCAAAAACCTATTTATAGTGGAATATCATGTCACGTATTATTTCATGGTAGTTAGGAAAGAATCATAAGTGTATACTAATTATCAATCTTGATACCTATTATGTCAGTATGTTAGACTATGTAAAGTGTCTTAGATATTGAGTGAGAGTTTTTTTTCATTATTGTACCATTAATATATATCATTAGATTTTCACAGTGGGACAACATGTTATGTGGTGTGATAGCTTGTGTTTTTTATTTTATGGTTGGAATCTTTTAAATCTATTTATTAATTAAAACATTAATAATATATAAATATCTCTTTTCTAGATATATATATATATATATATTTATGGGGACTAGGTTAATATGATTCAATTATTGGTTCTTCTAACTATGATATCTATACTTACTCTTGTTAATAGTTTTCATCAGTAATTTACATTCTATCACAAAGAATTATCTTAGTTCAAGTATATATTACTTTGTTGAGCATGATGTTTTATTGTATTGTAAATGTTTCAATGATTTATTTCCAAGCATGATTATGCTATTATACCTTGTTAAAAAATTTATAAAGCATGTAATAATTGATTCCTTATTGTGATAGTGTTATTGATTAGGGAGCATTCCCATATTATTTAATTGGTGTACTATAATCATGTTAGTATCTATTATTATTAAAAGATCTCCCTATTGTTTCATTTCATTTACAATGACTATAAATACCATATTTGATTAAACCATTTTTTATTTCCTTATAATATGGTTTCAATCCTTGTAACTATTATTGATCCTGTTATGTTCTTATCTAGTACCTTAAGTATATTTCCCTAATAAGTGAGGCCTTTTTTAGTAGCCTGATGAATGAAACAATTGTTCCACAAGTTAATAAGATAATGTTGTCTAATTATGTGTTTTATATTTAGTGTTTTATAAAAAAAATTGAAACTGAATTTGAGAAGTGATTTTTCTAGTAAATAGTTGTAATAAATTTATATTGAGTGGAAGGTAAATTGAAGAATATCCAAGTTAATAATTATGGTGAGTATAACAACAAGATAAATGTTCATTTATGTAGTGGAACATTATTAATTTATTTATGGTTATCATTTTATGGTATTTAAGGAATATTGATATTGTGAATTATAGTTAGAGATTGTGTGCGTGAGGAATTTTAGGGCCAAGTGGATTTTTTTGATGTTATTAATCATGAGTTCTAGAGGATTAATAACTATGAGGTTGGTGGTGTTTTATAACACCTTCATAGTGTTTCATTTTTATAATTCATGAGGATATATGAATTTTGGAAATGGTGCTTTGGGTATTGAATGACCCCTTATGATTATTAGTAGATATAAGTTTTGTGGGTTACACGATTAAGATATTTTAGAGTGGTCTATTGGGTTGTTGGTTTTTTTATATGAAAAATTATATGGAGAGGATTTTGAACTGACCATGTCCTTGGCCATTACATTTTTATAAACTTTTGTTAATAATGTTATAATGAATTCGAATTTGTGGTTTGTTTAACATGTTTTTTTCATTAAATCAATCTGATATGATTATGGGTGATAGGGGATTTATTATTGTGTGTTCTTAATATTTTTAAATATTTAATAGGTTGTTTAGAGGATCGGGTTGGCTCCAGGAAGGTAACACAATTAGTATTGTACTATAGGCTATATTGGGTACCTGATTGGGGTACACCAGGTATGAGGTGCTTATGGGAATAGGGTGGTTCCCTTAATAATCACATCAGATACCTTGAAAACTCCCAACACATACCTATTGGTATTCCTAGGAATATTTTTTTGGGAGATCGAAAAAAATGTAATTTCTAAAAGTTATCCACTTAAAGATTCCATGTATAAAAAAACCTATGGCTCTCCCATGATCAAATGTTATCCCTCAAGTCTATTGTATCATACCATAGAAATAGTTCACACCATAAATCATCCACTAAGTTGAAATCTCACAAACCAAATAAAAACTCATGATTTGCATAGAGAAACAAGAACAAAAAATAGTAAGTAAATAACGATTTGGTTTACATGGTTCTGACACGAGTCCTACATCCATGAGAGAACACTACCACCATTATTATTATTATTATTAGAAGATTCTGGGAATTAAAATCATAATCAGTAATTATTGATATAGAAAATATTTAAATCTAAGTCACAATTACACAAATACCATTTCTCGCACCCTACCTAAATAAATATACCTTGATAATTATCCAATTTCATCAACTTATTACATTTATAGACATCCAAACATTAATCCATGGGGATTATCGATCGCCTATATATTTTCTATACTCAACTACTATCCATTTTTGAATAATGAATCATTTTCTAGACTTTATCTATAAAAATCAATGACCATATACATAACACACACTGAACACCTACTAATGGACTAACCATAGTATATCCCATTAGAAGATATCATCTTCCAACAAACCTTCCTTCCCCATTAAATATTTATTCTACCATTAAACTATACCCCAAGGCAAGTGGTATCTTACGGAGTTACTGTTATAAGAACTTGAATATGATTTATATCCTATTAATATCCCACTTGAAGGATAATTTATAAAAAAATATATATACTCTCCAACACTTTGAAATAACCATTGTTCTTCTATAGTGATATTTTTTTTATCTCCAGCATTTTAAATTCACCCAATCCCCACTAAATACCATTTTTATACAATAATTCCATGAAATAAAGACTTAGTGAACATGTATGCAAGATTTTACTACCTAAGAATCTATCATAATTCCCACACCTTATCCTATAAAAAAATTCAAATGAAGTTATATTTAATTTTCAATTATTTTTTCACTTCTTTAAACACTAGATTCTAAGACATGTAAATATCTCTTTGACTACCACAAAACAACATTCTACCATCCTAGAATCTATCAAACTCCTCCAAAAATCATGTTAACCATATCAGTTCCTTTCCCATTTCTATTGCATCCATGTAATATTCTTCTCTTTTAGATAATGTAACAATTGGTTTCAAGCATGAAATTAATTTGAATTTAATTTATCCATAGGGAACAAAAATTCCATGGAGTTCTTATAGGTTTCTAAATCCCCATTGATATTAATATCTATATAACCTTGTAATTAATCATCTATCCCAAATCACAAGAATGTATATTATAGTCTATTCAAGGAAAATGTTCTTCGCATCACAACCTGCCAAGTGTAACTTGTTGGATTTGACCTGAAATAGATCACGAGTCCAACTAAAAAATCAATTTACAGCCGTGAACATACTATGGAATTAATGAAGCTTCTGATTGTTGATGTAAACTAAAAAATATCTACTTATTAAAACTTAACTTAGGTTTCAAGTAACATATCCTTAAAAAATTTGATGTTTGCAATTGATATAGTTGAATATAAGATACATATGTAAATTCCAAACCTTTTGATAACCATCCACATGTATTCCCTTTATGATTGAAAATAGTTAGTGACTTCCCTATTTCCCTCAATTTTATTCACAAACTTTTGTATCCCAACCATGATATTTCATCTCAAATCTTATAGACAAGTCATCCTTTAACTATTTAATTCTTGTAATTTTTAGAGATCCAAGATACATATAATATATATAAAAGATAAAAATTATTAATATACCATAATTAGACACATTCTAGTAGAAATAGTGATATAAATTACTTCAAGTGAATCCACCCTCATTCATGAAAGTATTCAATTTTCTATTCCATTATCTGGGAGACTACTTTAAATTATATAGTCTCATATTAAATTTATACACAAAGTACCTATTATAATTATCCTCAAAACCCATTAGATGTTTCATGTAAATTTATTCATCTAAGTCACCATCAAGAAAAAAAATATTTACATCAATCTGATATAAGGGAATATTACAGAAATATACCAAAAATAGCACCATTCAGATGGTATCATATTTAACTACTAGTGTAAATATATAATAGAATTTAACTTATTCATTCTATTAGAATCATATCACAATAATATATGCCTTTTAACTCTTACTATCATCATATTCCTCCTTAAAATAGAGAACCAACTTGTTCTTAAGTTCACTTTTCACTTATGGTAAAATAATTATCTCCCATGTTCCATTGGATTCCAATGAAGAAATTTATTTCCCCATTGGTGACACCCATTTTTCAAAGTATCTTAGGGTTACAACTTATTTTCAGATCAAGGTTCTCCACCACTTGTTAGATGTAAAAAATTTATCTCAGCCCCAATTCTATGGACTAGTTTTCAAAACCTAGAAGACCCTTGTAGATGAACTTTCGTCTCTACTTCTGTTGTTCCGGAATTTTTTATACATTATATGCCGAAGAGTTAAACTCTATTGATCTAAATTTTAGAGAATTTCTTTATCCTTAATAATTACTAGATAATTTTGGAATATATTATACTGGTCTATCTTCTGGTTTTTAGTGATTTTATTTGATCTCTTTAGAACATTTTTTTAAAGTTCCCTTATGTTGATGATTATAATTTTTTTCACTTTTCTTGTTGTATTTTAAATTTCATTATAAAAAGGTTATTAGATAGAGTATGAATTACATATCTACCAATAATATAGATACTCAAGGTACTTTCCAATAATTGTCGTCAAATGTGATTTATGGTGCTACCATAGGGTAATACAGAGGAATATTCTTATACTAAAAATAAAATAAGAAAATAGTTAATTATACTTAAATATTTGGTTGTAAAACCTTTAGTATAATCATATTATAATTATACAATTGTATGTTATGATACTTATGTGGATGAATATTAAAAAAGATGGTAGTTTTTTCTATAACAATTAATAATAATATTTAAATCAATATGACTACTGAATCCTAATAGAACATGTTGGTATAGATATATTTAAATGTTTAAAATAGGTTCAAGGTGTTAGATGAAGCTAGTTGAAATTAGATGGATCATACTTGGAGTTATTAGTAATTTGATTGAATAAAATAGTGTAAAAATTTATTGAATGAAGTTTACAGAGGGTTGGAGATCCTTGGAAGGTCAAATTCATTCTGAATTTATTTGTAAAATTTCTTTTTTGGAGATCAAGTTGAAAATTTTGAAAATGAACTAAGTGTAAGACATTATCTGTGATAATAATCCTTTTCATGAGAATAAATATTCTAAATATTAGTGTAATACTTTGATCTTGATCATATAGAATTATTATAAGACTTCGGTACATCATATGACTTCATGTTAAGGCAGAAAAATCAAAAAGGGAAGAGCTTATGATATTATTGTTTGACTCTAAGGTGGATTGTGTGATTTCATTATGAGTTTAATATTTATTTTAACCCATTCGATACATTATGAATAATGCTTTACAAACATAACAATTTATATTAATGTAAATATATTATACTAAGTCAATTTTTTAGTAAGTTGATGAATAAAAATTTTGATGTTTCCATATTGAATTCCGATGAGTATTAGAAGTAATGGGATAATGTTTAAGCTATTTTTAAATGGTCAAAACATAACATGATACAGGTGAAACATGATTGGATATAGTGAGTGATATTCTTCAAGGTTATTCATGGAATATGAAATAGAGTGTATTTCTTGAACATTTAAATGTAGATTTGAAAAATAAATTTCAGAAAGGAAATTTTTTAATGCTTTCATTATTCTCACATGATCTAAATATCACGATTCTTTTAAAATACATGACTCAAGTGTAATTTGAAATAGTTTGAAGATTGTTAATATAATTTGATCACTTTTCAATCATTTCAATATTTCTAAATGAAAATATTTGATAATACTCATTTGTGATTTAAATAAAGAAAAATTATAAGATTCTTGTATGATGTTGTAATATTCCAAAAATCCCAATTATATTATGATTATAGCTTGTGACAAAGTTTTGAATTCAATATGAGTTGTTATTTGATTTTTCAATTCATTTTAATGTTTATACTGGTATTCAATAATTCTCTCAGGACATGGTATGATAAATCAAGCTTCATATTAAATTCTATATAATTATTAAGAATCTAGAGATATTTTAGTGTAGTTAGAGTGCATATATTAAGAATAAAATTAGTGAAATAAGCCAATTATAGAAGTATCAAAACATTTTTTGAGATACTGCGTTATTTACTAGAGTTACTATGTGGTGTGAGTTTATTTATGTAATTAAAGCTAAAGGATATTTGAGTGAAAATAAATAATATTAGAATGGAAATAGAACATCTCATGTATGCTAGAAGGATCTATAATAGTTTATTCTGGATGAGAGAAAAATTATAAAAAATAATAATATAAAAAATGTGAGGGAACTTTTTCTATATAATGAAGACAATGGTTATGGGAAATAAAAATATCAAGATACCGGGGGAGACCCCAAGTTTGAAAATGGTGAGAAATTAAATTATATCATCATAATTGAATTATTTTGTGATATTTTATATTCTGAAATGGTAACCCAAATTCCCTATTTAACTTTGTATAAAAGAAAAAAGAATGAGAGAGGAGTTGTGTGTTCATAAGTTAATCTGAGGACAAGGAGGGTAGAGAAGACACTACAGCTCTTGAAGAATAGGAACAAAATGTATAATTTTATCCTATTATGAATTTGAAGATCTAATTTGTATTAAATTTAAAGGAATAAGATGAGGCTCCTGTGATATCCACGTGTTTAGAAATTTAAGAAAATGAAAATAAAGTATTATACCATTCTACCATGAATGTATTATTATATTGGTGTTGATAATTTTATGAATTTGAGGAGCTACTAGTGTTAAAGATAATAAGATTTCATTAGTGAGTTAGGAAACCAAATTAATAGCCTCCAAAGGTTTGTGAAGATGAGTTTCAAATGGAGAGCAAGTTTTAAAGCTATCTTGAAGATCTACTAGCAATAAAAGTGACTTATGTTGAGTTAAAAGAGTCCTACTACACTGATATAGAAAAATTCTATATATATATGGTAGTCTACTTACAAGAAATATTTTAAAGAAACAATTTCATATATATATATAGTGGGACCCTATATAACCTATATGGCTCAGGGTATGCAGAGAGATAAAAATGAGACTTTGTGAATATACTGTAAAGATATTAAATGAATTTTAGTGTGAGTTAAGATACTTTAAGTACAATGAGACTCTTGTATTTAAGGTTTGAGCATCACTAATCAAATTATAGTCACATTAGTGACAGTAAAGAATTCTTGTTTGGGTTGAACAACCATTTAAGCTGAGAATTTGATCTTAGTACCAAGCCTTATAAACTTACCGTGTGATTTTTTATTTCATTACATATTTTTCATGTTGTTCATTATTACAAGGATAAATAAAAAATAGGTCCATATGAACTAACTAATAATATGGGTTAAATTAAAAATGGGGTTAGGATATTTTGGAATTTGGTAAAATGATTTTAACACCCGATTCACTCCCCCTCTCATGTTTCTGCATATATGTTGTTGAAAATTTCAATTGGTATTAGATAAAAGGTCAACGTTGATTGGATTTATTTTTAAGGCCCACTAAATTTTATTTGAGGATATTAACTAAAGATTTGATATGTTTAAAGTCCTTCATATGGAATGATTTGAATCTATTCTTATTGTTAAATATGTGAAAATATTACCCAAGACTATAGAAAACATTAGGAATATTTTGAGATAATATATAAATTATTTATTTATATTTAAATCACAATACGCATGATATAAATGATATATATATATTTTTTATTTATGTATTTATGATTATATATAATGAACATCTTGTAAATGAAATACCAGAGAAATAAAATAGTTTTAAATAAAATTGGAGATATGAAGTTACATTCCAAATTAAATAAATCAGATTTAAAATCACTATAATGGTATTGATTACAATAATTATTAAATGAAGCAACATTCATAGTTCATTATTATATTAAGTAGTTTCAACTAATACAGTTGAAATTGAATTTTAGTTTTAAAGAATCCAATTATTGGAGTTCATAATAACAATATATTTTAAATAGGTCCACACCTTGAGTTTCATAAGTACTTGAATGAACATGGGGGTCAATCATTCTGAATTTTTGTTACTCATTTATAATCCTTTTAATTTCTTGTTGCTGAGAGTGTGTCAGATTAATGCAATCCTTTTCTTTCTGAGTGTTTATGTTAAGATATATCATTGTAAGGTTTTAATTATAAGTATCTTATAAATTTCCATCTTAATTAATCTTATTCTAATCCTATGTGGTTAGGGAATTCTGAAGATAAGAATATTGAGGAATTTATAATCATCTGATTGAGTAATAATGTGGATAAGAATAAAAAGATCAAGTACATCTGATCTCTAGATGTGGTATTCCATTGACATGTTTAGTCTGGGGATTCTAGGGATATGATGATATACCATCCTATAAGTATAAATTTGGGATACAATATTCTTGGTTTAAAGTCATGGATACATTGGATTCTTTTATAGGATCCACCTTACAATTTGGTTTAATAGTGTAGTTTTAATAATATACTTTTAAAGGTGTATTTTGTATTCAAACCAGCACTATATATTTTACTTTTGAATTTATATTGTCTTAAATCATTCATTGGTAATATTTAAAAAAATAATCACTTTATTTCTAGTATGTAAACTATATTTCATATGATTTATAATTTTATTACTCTGATATTTGATTTAATCAGTAATATGAAAATCCAATCAATTTAATAATTGAAGAAGTTGAATCTTGTAATTATATTTTAAAAATAAAATTAATCCCCCTACTGTGTTTTATTTTTCATCATACCTTGGGAAAATAGAAGAAACAAGCTATGAATATGATAAAGAACTTAAAAATTAAGGAATAATACCAATTGTATATGGGTAGTTTGGGTGGAGTTTTTAGTTCAAACCGTAATGAAAATGAAATTATTAAATTTTGGGATTATCTCTACTGTGATGTATGGGACTATATGAATAATGTTACTACCAATGTTTTTACTCATATATTTTAATCTCTTCAGGATCTAGATAATGAATAATAATAGTTGATGTATGATCCTAATACTATTAAAAATGAATTGGTAGGAATATTTCAAAAATTCAACCCTCTCTTCAAGGAACAAAAAGCTAAGATGAAATTTAGAGATATTTGTAGAGAAACGTTTTTAGTGAAAAAAGAAATCATGAAATCCATTTTTGATGAGAAAGTTAAAGTTTTTGAAGAATGCAATTATAAAATACATGTTTATAGAGAGTCACATCAAGATTCTATTAATTTCAAGAATTCTTAGTTAGAGAAAAACTCAAAAAGGTGAAGGGCTTTTAATGTTTCCTGCATGAAAAAGGAAAGGTGCATGAATTTATAATTTAATAGTTTAAAAAATATTGGGAAGGGAAATTAGACTCTTTATGGTAAAAATGTATACACTTAGTATATAGTTCTATGAATTAGAGGTTAATCAAAGAATCTAAAATCTACCCATGCTGGACCTGCCTAAAGAATTGATAAGAAATGTAACACTACACAAACATATGTGAGAATAATTATAACTAAAGGGAATTTTTTTAATATAAATGAGATATTGAAACCCTATGGTTATTTATCTATTATTTGATCATAGAAGAATATAACTCAAACACTATTTTATTTTTTTGATGATAAATATTTGTTTACTTCATATTCAAGGAAAAAATCAAAGTCTGTACAAAACTGGGTAGTTAAAAATAATGATAAATCCACCAAGGGTAGATATGAGATGATACTCAAGTTTCATAACCTCAAAATTTATACAAAAAATATGTGAAAATTTACAAATATTATAATTAATTTAAATCTCTAAAATATAGATATCATTCTACAAATGATTAAATAATAAGGCATGTAGGAAAAAATTAGTGTTTCTAAAAATTTGAATTCAATGATGGAATAATAGCTTACTGTATTTAATTAATACAAGGCCATTAGATAGGGGAGAAAATTTTAATGAAAGGAAAATCCTATAGGTTAAAAGATGATATCACAAAAAAGGGATAATATTTCATAGAAGATAAAATTTAAGTATCTTGAAATTTTTGGTTACATGTATAATGTTAGTGTTCCTTCCTAAAATAAATTGTAGTACAATAATTAGAGGTATCACTCACATGATGAATACAAGAAAGGATCAGAACATGATGAAGAGTTGGTATACAAGTCCATATTGGGAAATAATTATATGAATAAAACTATTCAAAATGTAATTCCCAATAAGAAGAAAAATATTTTTGAAGAATTTCCCAAGGGTGGTGACTCAAAGATGAAATGAATTGTATGTGTTTGGAGAAATATAATTAGAAACACTCCAAAAAAGTGTATTAATACCATACTAGGACAAATGGATATATTAAATTGAAATTTAAAGCAACATGGGTCCCTTCTGTTGAATCTGATGCAAACAAGATGTCTACACATGTGAAGAAAGAAGTGCATATCCCCCATGATATATTGCTCATATAAATAGAAAAATTGGAAGAAGCAAGGTGGATAGAGTAATAATCAATGACTAAAATTTTCATTATTTATTAAGAAAATAATGTTATTCTAATTAGTTAAGAAATTCAAAATTAAGGGGATTCTATGTCCCCCAAAGTGAAAAAACATGGAAACCTAAAGGAGACATAATCATGAAGACAATGAGACACATTAGAGATAAAAATAAGAAACAATATTCACTCATAAATATGTCTCATCCCTAGTACAATAACCTTGGAGATGATGAATTCCACCTCTTTACCATATTTTGATTATTTTATTTAAAGAGGGATTTGGTTGTGTATCTATAATAAAGTAAAATCTCCATTGAAAAAAATTTCAAATGGAATTAATTTTTAATTAATATCAAATTTTCAAATGGTATCATAGTTTCATGAGAATTATTTCTAGAAGATAACTCTCATAGTGATAATCTATGTAATTTATCCCTTGATTGAGTGGAAGTAAACAAGTGAATGCGACTATAGATTTATTATATTATTAAAATACAAAATCAATACAACTCCAAAATATGTTGATGTTAAATGTATGGTAATCAATTTCATAGTTCCACTATGATATATAATTATTATAGATATCAAGGTTGAGTTCTGGTCTAAAAAAACAGAGAAGTACTTTACTTTCACTTGAACATTCTGATGTTTCTGTTAAGATTAGTTCATGATCCTATAATTTTTTGAAAAAATTATTTGTAAAACCCTTGAGAGATCAATTTTCAAGTTCATATCACATAGTGTCCGTATTATATAATTTTTTTTGTCTAAATTAATCAATCATTTTATCCACAATGTATTTTACCATATGGACTTTGATTTGGTTAATTGACTACACAATGATAAGGAACATCTGATGCCACATTAATTAAGTTGGTTCTTATACAGATCTTCAATTATGATTTTCATTGGAAACTGGGTAACAATGACACCAGCTAAATTCCTTCTCTCACGGAATTGATATAGATATTGTAAGTATTAGGAAGGTTATTCCATGTTGATTTAACATAGTTTTATTCACAAATAGAACCAGTCTTTGTAAATTTCAATTGGTATCTGGAAAATTATGCATTTTTTATGTGGAACATTTTAAGAAATATAAGTAAAGAATATGTTTATAAAATTTATAGTAGATAATATCTTTAATATTATATTAGAATGGGGCAAACTTTTTTTAAAAAAAATTTGAATTCATTTTTAGTTAGATAGAGAAGTATAATGTTGTATATTGGAGTACATTTAGAATTGAAAACTAATGAAATAGGGGAAATTATACTACCCTTGGGTTGATGTATATATTTTCAGTCACTTATTCTTCTTGAATTTTTCAATGTCATTATGAAAATGTTATTTTAATGTTTATGGATAGAATATCCAACCATTACAGGAAGACTAAAGGTTCTTACCTTGAATTATAGGAAAAGGTGATTTATTATGATTCCATAGAGAAATACACTAGAATGTTTATATGATGGAAATGGAAGGAGACAACATTTTTTATTTATTAAATATGTAGTTGGAAATATTTGAGTGGCATCCTACTAGTATTCAACAGTTGTATTCACTAGTAATCATGAGAATGAAAATCTATGAAGTATGAAGTGTTTTCTACAACAATCAAGAATAAATTTTTATAAGATATGGATGCTGAATCCTAACAGAATAGATTTATATAATTTTATTAACATGTTTCAATCAAGTTCAAGGTGTTGGAGGGAGTTATTTATAATTTTAAGGAACACCCTTTTATTTCATAGAATTTTATTTTCTACAAATAGTGTGAAATTTTTTTGGGAAGAAGTTTTTATATGTTTAAGGAATCCTTGAAGTAAATTTATTTGAGAATTGATCTTTTTTGATTTCAAGTTGAATATTTGTTAATTACATTGAGTGTAAGAATTTATCAATGAGAATAAGCCTTTAGATGAGTGTAAGTATTTTGAACCTCAAACTAAGACTTTTATCCATATCATATGGCTTGATAGTAATACTTTATCATATTGAATTATATCAAGGTATGATAGGAAAATGATAAGGTAAAAAGTGTATGACTACAACATGTGAATCTATGTATGATAATATGGATTCATGCTAAGCAAAAGTATTTAGAATAATCCTTTGAATTTCATAACATAATACTTCCTTGTTATATGACTTTGAGTTGAGCATAAGGCTTCTATACTTAGTAAAAATTTTAGTAAGATATTGGATAAAAATTCAAGGTTTCAAGATTCAATTCGGATGATGTTTAAAAATAATGGATTAATACTTAACCAGGGTTTCAATGATGAAAAAAATCACAAGATACATTTGATTTATGCTTGAAAATGGTTAGTGCTTATCTTTAAAGAAATTCAAGGAAAATTAAAGTAGGTGGAGTTATAGAAAACATCAATGTATATTTAATGAATAAATTCTAAAATTAAGTAGAAATTAAAAAATTTCATTTCTTGAAGTGTTATAACTTGATCCAAATATCATAATACTTTTAAAATCCTTGATTGAAGCCTAATTTTAGAGAATTTCAATAGTGATAAGATGAGGTGATCAATATTTTACCTTTTCATGATTTTCAAATGAGAAAATTTGATATTAATCACTAGTGATCTATATGAAGATACATATAAATATTATTATGTTGTGTTATACTGTTATAACCATCAAAAAGTGTTGTGATTATAGATTTATATGAAGATGAGAAGTGAATATGTGTTTCTACTAGAATGTAATAATCATTTTAATGTCTGTGGGGGTATTAAATAATTCCCTCAATATATAAGAAGATGAATAATGCAATATATGAAATTTTTTATACTCATTATATATCTTGAGAGATTACATTTCAGTTGGAGTGGAGGTAGTTTTGATAAAATGTCTGAGATAAGACTATTATAGCAGTATCCAAACATTTACCAACCTACTGAGTTATTTCAAAGAGATTATATTTCATGTGATCATATTTTAGTTAACAGATCTTGGGGATAGTTCAATAAAAATGAATAAAATGAGAATAGAAAGTGAAAATATATAGGTATCTAGAAGGATATGGGATAGTTACTATTAACTGGGTGAATATGTTATAGAAACGATAAACAAACAATGAGAAGGAACTCCTATCGTTATATAGAATAAAATGATTAAGGGAAATAAGAATATCGAGATCATGGGGGAATCCCATGTACTCAAAATGTGAGAAAATAAATGATATTATGGGAATAGAATTTTCTAGGGATATTTTATATTTTAAAATGGTTAACCAATGTTCCTAATGAACTATGTACAAAATAAAAAATGAGCGAGATGTTATGAATTCAAGAGTTCTTTTGAGACTATGTAAAAAAACACTATTTCTCTTAAAGAAGAATAATAAGTAGGATAATTAAATCCTATCTTGAATCTAATGTTATTTTGTGTATTTAACCTAAAGACATAAACATAAATTACTATGATATTCATGGTTTTATAATTTTAAGAAGAAGAAAATAAAGTAAGAGGCTAATATAATTTGAATGAATTATTTTATTGGTGTCGATTATTTGAAGAATATGAGGAGCCACTAGGTTTGAATATCATAGTAGCACAATAGGGAGTGATAAATCTAAAGGAACATATTTTGATGATATGTGAAGTGGAGTTTCATGTGGAGACCAAGTTTCATAGATATCTTAAATTTATTATGGAATTTAAAGTATGCACTATTTTGTTGAAAGAGATCTATTACCTTGATGCTGAAGCATCCTATATAGATCTGGTCAGCTACTTCCAAGATGGAGATGAAATAAACACACTAACACACACAAACATGTATATATATATATATATACACTAAGTTAGTCTATAGAACTTTTTCGGCTCATGGTATGTGGTGAGATCAAAATGCGACTCTATAAACACTGTATAAATCTATAGAAGGAAGTTTAATTTAGGATAAAAAATTGTTAGTCCAGTAAGATAATGGTAGTGATGTTGTGATGATAACTGAACCTATTATTTTCACATTGATTATAGTGGATAATCCTAGATTAGGGAGAAGAACCAATCAAGGAAAGGAGTATGTATTAGTACTTAACCCTATAAAAATACTATATGCCACTTTATTTCATTTCTCACATTGAAATCAGTTGATGATTTATAGGTTGAACATAAAATTTATCCATATTCACTAACTAATAATATGGTTTAAATTCCAAAGGTGTTTCGTGATATTTTTGAATTTTGTAAAAAGTAGTCATCACTTGATTAAAAACTCTCTTGGGTGTATGAACAATTATTGAGGGGAATTTTAATTGGTATTATATCCATGACCACCTTTGACTGTATTTATTTTGAAGACCAGCTAAATTCCATTTTAGTTTATTAAGTACATATTTAAGATGTTTACAAGGCCTAAAATTGAATGATGAGAATGTATTCCCATTTTTATATATGTGTAAGTCTCACCAAATATTTTGTAAAATATGAGGAATAAATAGGCCAAGATGCTGAGAAGAACCTAAAGAATAAAGGAAGAATATCGACTAGCTTAAGGTAGTCTGAGTAGAGTTAGTAGTTCTAGCTGTTATAAAACTCAATGTATTAAAGATGATGATGATCTCTACTGTGAGGTGGGGAACTATATCAATAAAGTTACTAAAAGAGCTATAAATTATATATTTTAATATATTCAAGAACTAAATTATTCTAAATCACAGTTTATGGATGATGTTATTTCCACAAAAATGAATTGGCGGGACAATTGAGAAAAAATGAAAATCTCTCATTAGTGAGATAAAATATAAGGATAAATTCATATATATTTATAGAGAAAATTTTTTAATGGTACATGAAAAAAATGAAATACTATATTTATGAGATAGTTATAGTTTCTAAAAAATTTTAGAATAAAATCCTAGCACAGGGAGAGTCACATCAGAATTATATTACTGTAAATATTTCTTAGTCGGAGATAAAATCAAAATCTTTTAAGGATATTGAATTCATATTTCAATAAAGAAGCAAGTTTAATGATGTTGAAAATAAAAATTTGAAGAATGAAAGGGAAGTTAAACCATACTCAATTATGGTTAAATATATTGCAATCAATATAAATTTTCTTGAGAGGGAAGTCAAACTAAAGAGTCTAAAATCAACCCAAGATGGACCTTCACAAATAAATAAGAATAATTGTGTTACCAAAAAACAACTAAAAGAATGCTTTTCACTAATAAGACCCATATTACAAGCATTTATATCTTCAGAACCTCTAGATATTCATCTACTAGTTTCTCATAGAGGAAGATTACTCAAATAAAAGTTCATTCAATTAATACTAAATTTATTTTTATAATATGTGCATGAAACAAATAAAAGTATATATAATACTAGTTTGTAAAAATAATGAAAAACCCATAATAACCTTATAGTTGGATGTGAGAAGATTAAAACACATTATCCCACCAAGCGGTGTCAGAAAAAAGTGAAATTTTATAAAATCAACAAGTATGTAAATATGAAAAACTTGGACAACCAAAGAACCATAATAATTGAAGGAAGGATAGATTCAAATGTTAGTGATTTTGGATGTTTTGCAATAAATACATGGATTTCTATAATTACAAGTCAATGTATTAAAAATAAAAAGGACAAAATATATGGGAAGAAAAACTGAATGAAATGGAATCCCCACTTGTTAAAATTAGAGAGAAAATAAAAGGGAATGTCTATCTCATTAGAACAAATTTATTCATCTGGATTGTTTTTTAGATTTGTAATATTGGAGGTCATTACTATGAGAAATTTTGGTTTAATCCTTCAAATTATTACTAAAATTATAAAGATAATAAAGTATTAGTACATGATGATGAGTATGTTCACAAGTCTATCCTAGGATCAAATCCTATAAAGAAAGATCTTCAGAATGAAATTCTTTAAAAGAAACAAAATATTTCAAAGAACTTACCCAAGGGTGGTGAGTAAAATATGATATGAATTGTTTGTGTTAGATGAAATATAATTGGGAACAATCCAAACATGTGTATGATTACCCTACCTGAATAGATGAAGATGTTAAAGAAAAAGGGGAAAACACCATTGGAACATTGATTCAAATCTGATGTAATGAAAATATCCTCACATGTGAATAAATAAGTGCATGTCCCTAATGATATATTGATCATATGGATATAAAACCTAGATGAAGCAATGTGGTTTGTACAAGATTCAAATATGGAAACTATTATCCTTCCACAAGAAAATAAAGCTATTATAACTAGGGAATTTGTTTAAAAGGAAAGGGATTCTATGATACCCAAATGGATAAAAGCTAAAAACATAAAGGGCATGTAAAAAAAGAATAGAAGAAATTTTATAGAAAAAAATAAGTTGAACAATGGGTTGAGAAACAAAAATCAACCCTAGTGTTACAACTAGGGAGATAATGAGTTCCACCTATTCGCTAAATTTTGATGATTGTGATTTAAATATGGAATTAATGGTGAAACTATAATAGTTTCAAAACACCATCGGATAAAATATTAGTCAAAAGTAATTTTAAATTTATATAATGTTTTAAACAGGTATCATAATTTCATGGGCCTTATTTCTAGAATAAAACTTCCATAGTGAAGATGTATGGAATGCATTCTTTAAGAGGGAGTAACTATAGAAGTTAAGGCTACCTGATATTTATTAAATTCCTAAAATATAGAATCTAGATATCACAAACAAATGTTTATGTTAAAAAAATAATCCTCACTATCTCGGTACCTTTATGATATGTTTTTATTATAAACATTACTAGGGAGTGTTGGTCTAAAAAACGGAGATACTACTTTAATTTCACTTGAACCAACTGATGTGTTTGTTAAGATGAGTTGTGGTTCATATGAATTTTTGAAAATTTAGTTTATACAGTAGCTAAGAAATGATATTCTATGTTTTTATTATATAGTGTCCAGATTATGGACAACTTTTTTCCTAAATAAATCACTCATGTTTTCTACACCAGTTTTGACCAAATGGACATTGATTCGGTTGATTGATGACATAATGATATGGAACATGTGTTGGTACATTAATTCTTTTGATGCTTATACTGATGTTGAGTTCTGATTGTAACTTACAAATGGTGAGCAGTGACACTAGTTTAATTCCTTATGTAATGGAATTTATGGAGATGTTTTAAAGTTTAGTAAGGGTATTCCATGTTGTATTATGGATGTTTTTCCCATAAATGGTTTCTAGATTTATAAATTCCAATTGGCATCTGGAAAATGACACCATTTGATCAAGTGGAAAATTTTAGAAAATATAAAGAGAGAATATATTTCTCAAATTTACAAAGGTGAAGATACTTACTATCTGATATATAATACAGATAATAATTTTCCCACATTTTCATTTATTTTAAATTTCTGGGAGAAAATTTACAATGAATATAATTGTAATTTTTTCATTGAAAAAAATCCAAATGGGGAGATTGAAGTGTATGTGGGTTGATGACTATATTTTTTTCACTCAGTTTTTTAATTTAATTATGAAAAGGAGATTAGATGGGTGATGGATCATGTATCCCCCAATTACATGGAGACTGAAGGTACTAAACATGAATTATGTGGAAAAGTGATTTTGTTGGATTTGGTGTCATAATACCAATTGTTTGTACTTTTATTACTATTATATTTGATATATTGAAAATTAATAAAACATATTATTACATTTTTTTGGTTCTTCATGAATATAATATAATAATATCCTAAAGTATACATAGAATTGATAACATCACAGCAGTTCTCCACTATGATGTGAACCTTGATGTTCTTTAACAATGTTCTCAATTAATATTCTATGCTTGGATAACATACAATGACCGGACACATAGTACAAATACTGTTAGGTACAATAACTTGTTAGAAGATGATTCTTCTTCTAATGAAGCTCACATATGGTATTCTCAAATATGGGTGATTATGAGAATAAACCCACCATAATTAATTCAACATGTTTTGGTGTCATTGAATATTCTTACCTATTAGCGTGTATGATGGTCCTTAGAATTTATGATTATTATGAATGCATGTTAAAAATCTCATACTTATATGTTTTTTTAAATCCTGAAGATAAGAGTTCATAGAGAAGTTGGATACGTTGGGTGTGTTAGGAGTGACATGTCATTAATGATTAAGTCTAGGAAGGATTTTTCCGTTTCATCTTTATGGAAGCAGATATCTTGACCCTTTGAAGAGAGTAGAATAGTCACATTAAATTCCAGGGTCATGGTGTAACAATGTGTTTATTTTAGATAGTTAATGAAAGACATATCAAGCATATAGTTTGGTGACATATATTTTCAGCCTACTTGATGAGTATTATGATAAAAGAATTATATAACATAATGTGAATTCATTATTGGATTTTGATCTTGTGACATTATGTTATTTTTGTTGGGTGTCTTGACTCATTTGTAGACAGTAATCTTTGACTTTAGAAAATCCCACCTAATGAAAATTAGAAATAATCCTAGAGGGTCACACACAAAGTGTTTTCATTGATCTCAATAAAATTCTATTTGAATTTAATTAATGGTATAAATATAATTCTCAAGTATGAGGTGTAATTTTATTCAAGTTATATTGATCATGTAAATTAAATAAATATTTATTCACATTCTTGTGAATAAAATATTTATTTTAATTATTGAATATTTTAAAAAATATTTATTATCGATATTTGAATAGAATATTTATTTATGAATAAAATATTTATTCATTTGTTCAATAAATTATAGAGGAGTTCGAATAGACCATGATTGAGTCTAGTGACAAATATTAACTAACAAGAAAACTATATAATATTTTTTCTTTCACAAGTCGTCACACGATAACAAATAATAATAATATAATTATAATTATGTTTAATGAGGTTTATTAAAGTTAATAAAATTTATTTAATGGATGGTATGAAATTAAATAACATTTTAACATAAATATGAACCATATAAATTGATGGCTATGCCTATTGTGTAGAGAATAAAACATAGAGAATAGAGAATTGTTGCTCACAATGAATTCCTTCTCAAATCCTCCTCCTCTCTCCCACTTAAGAACAAGAAGTGAAAGATTTATTTCTTCAAGATGAAAGAATGATAAATCAAGAAAGGACAAAAAAATAAAATATACTCACCACACTAGAACCTAGATTTTGATTGGTACTTCTTAGAGATCATAGGAGCTCGTGTGGATCAACAATAGAGTTATTTTATCCTTGGATTCTCACAGTTTAATGAAGGTAATCCGAAAGGGTATTTTTGGATGATCATCATTCACCCACAAAGAATGTACCTAAGCCTGAGAATTTATTTATTCAAATATAAAAAAATTTAACTGTAAATTTGATTTGAAATATCTTCACTCATGGTTTCATGAAATGATTATTAATAGAAATTTTATTAGAACACCGACCTTCACAAAATTCCTATGTGACTAGAACCATCAAGTGGTATCAATGTGATCACATTTAACTTTATAACTATTTATTTAAGTATTGATCTATGCAAAATTGGGGTTATATTTTCATTTTATGTTATTTGTTCCTTAATATAATTGTGAATTAACATGTTGTTGATATGTTAATCACATTCATTCAGTGTTTCATTTTCTTAAAGGTTTAAGAACAAATGAAGAATGAATAGAGATGCCATCGGGAAGTTCCAAATATTTGTCTAGTAAAACAGGGTTACACAGCGTGTGGCTAGATCACACAACTTATACCCATGTACATTTTATATAGGTGATGTTATTAATATTTTCACGACTTATTATATTCCCCCTTTACTTATTTTATATGAAATGTGCATAATTTGTGTGAAATATTAATGTTTTAAAATTAAGTATAATATTTGAGCATTTTTAGAAGTAGTCAAATTGAGTCAGTTTAATGTTTTAATTATAACTATCACTATACTGATCCAAATTGTGTGGTTCTTGTTTTGTAGGATTCTCCTTTCAATATACAACATTTCATTAGAAGGAACCAGGATCCAATTCTGCCATTTGAAGGGTCATATGGTCCTCACAAACAAGACCAAAGATTCTGTGAAGAAACTGGACTATTCATGAAGATTGATTTACTGGGCTCCATCCAGAAGTTCAAAAAACCTTAACTCTCCACCATAATTCGGGGGACACTACATTTCATCTTGGATAAAAATTTCATGGCCCAAATCCAAGTACAAGGGGCCCAAATGAATCTTTGAAGTCCAGCCCACCATTCTGGCCGAGAATGAAAATCAGTATAGTATGCATGACATATCTCCTGATTTAATCATCCAAGAGAGCTGAGATTTTGCAGTGTGAAATAGGGGATGTAGGCGGCCGACTTTGTTGAAGAAACCATTCGGATTTGAAGGCATCTTAATATTCAAAAACCCTTTCAAATTATGGACTTCAAAAAGACTAGATTGAAATGGACAGTTTAAGTTTGTTTATTCAACCGGCCATAACTTTTTATCCTTACGTCAAAATGACTCCAACTTTTAAGAGTAGTCGCCCAACATTATTACCTACAACTTGGAAGAAGAAGATATTTGAAGATTCGGCTGTCTGAATTGTCAAATTGGCGATGCAAGTGGAGGGACAGATTGGGAATGCAAACAGTCCACTCCTTGGGCTATAAATACTCTTCCCTTCTCTCCTTGAGAGGGGTTGGCATTTCAGAAGAGAGGAGATCACATTGGCACGACCAAAGCTTTGCCAAAGGCTTGGTAGGACCTGCCATACTCAAGTTTTCACTTGAGAGACCTTTCCTCCTCTCTTTCTTTTCACTTACTTTTGAGTTCTTCATTTTTGTAATCTTGTAATTCTCTTTCTTTGTAATTCTGTTTTAATGCAAGTTACTTCTTCAATATCTCTTATTCTATTCCACCTTCTGTATTTTAATATTAATGTTCTTAAAATAGTTTAAATTCAGTTCAATCCCCTTCCCTTCTTAAGCTTCCTCATTCAATCGAAATTCCATTTTTGATTCTTAAATTATTTCGTGTGTGTGTTCGGCACACTACTCTTATCTTGTCCCTTTCTTTTTCTTCTCTTTATAATTCATCACCATAAACATATATTACCAGATTATTAAACATCCAAATGGCTGAGTAAATCTCTCATTGGGGTGAGTTATAATTTGGGGATGTTAATTGATTGAGAGTTTTTCTCGATGAGTATTCTTTAAATTAATATTGTGTATGTTAAACTTAATATGTCATGGATTAATGATATGTTTTGTTTAACAAGTGGTTTCCATGGATTATTGGAACCATAAATACACTACCATAAATAAGTTTTTATTGAGATTAGAACCCTAAGTTAAGTTAAGGCTTGGATTAAAGCCTTCACACTTAGGAATTCCAATCAACGTCAACTTATGACATGGGTGTTAATTTAATGCAATACAAAGTAAGGCTCAAGGATATCACATGCTTAACTCCCCAATGATGAACTCACCCCAATCTTTATCAATTTGGTAAATCAAACATCATCCATAAATCACGACTTATTATATTCCCCCTTTACTTATTTTATATGAAATGTGCATAATTTGTGTGAAATATTAATGTTTTAATATTAAGTATAATATTTGAGCATTTTTAGAAGTAGTCAAATTGAGTCAGTTTAATGTTTTAATTATAACTATCACTATACTGATCCAAATTGTGTGGTTCTTGTTTTGTAGGATTCTCCTTTCAATATACAACATTTCATTAGAAGGAACCAGGATCCAATTCTTCCATTTGAAGGGTCATATGGTCCTCACAAACAAGACCAAAGAATCTGTGAAGAAACTGGACTATTCATGAAGATTGATTTACTGGGCTCCATCCAGAAGTTCAAAAAACCTTAACTCTCCACCATAATTCGGGGGACACTACATTTCATCTTGGATAAAAATTTCATGGCCCAAATCCAAGTACAAGGAGCCCAAATGAATCTTTGAAGTCCAGCCCACCATTCTGGCCGAGAATGAAAATCAGTATAGTATGCATGACATATCTCCTGATGTAATCATCCAAGAGAGCTGAGATTTTGCAGTGTGAAAGAGGGGATGTAGGCGGCCGACTTTGTTGAAGAAACCATTCGGATTTGAAGGCATCTTAATATTCAAAAACCCTTTCACATTATGGACTTCAAAAAGACTGGATTGAAATGGACAGTTTAAGTTTGTTTATTCAACCGGACATAACTTTTTATCCTTACATCCAAATGACTCCAAATTTTAAGAGTAGTCGCCCAACATTATTGCCTACAACGTTGAAGAAGAAGATATTTGAAGATTCGGCTGTCTGAATTGTCAAATTGGCGATGCAAGTGGAGGGACAGATTGGGAATGCAAACAGTCCACTCCTTGGGCTATAAATACTCTTCCCTTCTCTCCTTGAGAGGGGTTGGCATTTCAGAAGAGAGGAGATCACATTGGCACGACCAAAGCTTTTCCAAAGGCTTGGGAGGACCTGCCATACTCAAGTTTTCACTTGATAGACCTTTCCTCCTCTCTTTCTTTTCACTTACTTTTGAGTTCTTCATTTTTGTAATCTTGTAATTCTCTTTCTTTGTAATTCTGTTTTAATGCAAGTTACTTCTTCAATATCTCTTATTCTCTTCCACCTTCTGTATTTTAATATTAATGTTCTTAAAATAGTTTAAATTCAGTTCAATCCCCTTCCCTTCTTAAGCTTCCTCATTCAATCGAAATTCCATTTTTGATTCTTAAATTATTTCGTGTGTGTGTTCGGCACACTACTCTTATCTTGTCCCTTTCTTTTTCTTCTCTTTATAATTCATCACCATAAACATATATTACCAGATTATTAAACATCCAAATGGCTGAGTAAATCTCTCATTGGGGTGAGTTATAATTTGGGGATGTTAATTGATTGAGAGTTTTGCTCGATGAGTATTCTTTAAATTAATATTGTGTATGTTAAACTTAATATGTCATGGATTAATGATATGTTTTGTTTAACAAGTGGTTTCCATGGATTATTGGAACCATAAATACACTACCATAAATAAGTTTTGATTGAGATTAGAACCCTAAGTTAAGTTAAGGCTTGGATTAAAGCCTTCACACTTAGGAATTCCAATCAACGTCAACTTATGACATGGGTGTTAATTTAATGCAATACAAAGTAAGGTTCAAGGATATCACATGCTTAACTCCCCAATGATGAACTCACCCCAATATTTATCAATTTGGTAAATCAAACATCATCCATAAATCATTTCAATTAAGCTCTGCAAACAAACCCCCCTAATCAAAATACAATCAACTAAAAACAATCGACTATTACGAAGTACCATCACCGAGGATTCGACCCGAGTGCTGCTATACACATTAGCAGAGCACCAGAACTTTGAACGGTCGATAGGCGACAATCGGCCGCACTTTCAAATGGCGCCGTTGCCGGGGATGGTGCTTTAAGTAGTCATTAGTTTCTGGTTATTGTAAAAAAAAACCCCAAAAAAATACAAAAGTTTAAAAAAATTGAAAAAAAAACACAAAGAAAAACCCGTCTTCCTCTTAAAAATCATAAATTGAAAAAAATACAAAGAAAAACCCGTCTTCCTCTTTCTTCCAAAATCTCTCTGAATGCCCCGTAGCCTTCCAAACAATCCCTCGGATTTGTTTGACCCTGAAATTGATAGAACTCTTCGTCGAATTAGGAGGACCATTAGGGATAACCAAATCACCCAAGAACCAATCATTGCCCTACCAATTGAATTAGATATGGCCAATCCTAGGGAACAAACATTGAAAGAACTTGCTGCCCCTGATATGAATTACCAACCTCTTGGTATTCAATATCCAAACATAGAGGCTGACTTCGAACTCAAGTCGGGTTTGATTCATCTTCTCCCTCATTTTCACGGGCTAGCCGGTGAGGATCCTCATCTTCACCTCAAAGAGTTCCAAGTGGTCTGCTCAACCATGAAACCTCAAGGGGTTTCTGAAGAACAAATCAAGCTTAGAGCTTTCCCCTTTTCCCTAGCAGATTCTGCCAAGTCTTGGCTCTACTACCTCCCACCTGGTTCCATAAACTCATGGGTTGACATGAAGAGACTTTTCCTTGAGAAGTTCTTTCCTGCTTCCCGAACAGCTTCTATCCGAAAGGAAATAAGCGGCATCCGTCAATTCCCTAATGAATCACTCCATGAGTATTGGGAGAGGTTCAAAAAGCTTGTGGCAACTTTTCCACACCATCAAATCCCTGACCAACTCCAGATCCAATACTTCTATGAGGGGTTATTGGCTATGGAGCGAACTCTCATTGATGCCGCAAGTGGCGGTGCTCTTGTTGACAAAACTCCTGCAGCTGCACGAGAACTCATAAGCAACATGGCTGCAAACACGCAGCAATTCCATACTCGAGCACATGCTCAAGTGAAACAAGCCCAAGATAATCAATCCATAGAGCCCAACAAGATGACTGAGTGGATGAGTGAACTTACAGGTCTTGTGCGTCAACTAGTGGTGGCTACCAAAGCCCCAACCTCATCTTCTCCACAGTCACTATTCCCTGGACCTATCAAGAATTGTGGAATCTGCAACTCTCCATCTCATCCGACTGACACATGTCCACAACTTCAAGATGATCCATCTGATTCATCTAGTCCAATGGAGCTCAATGCGGCATATGCTCAGCGAAACTTCAACCCTCAACAATCAGGTCAGTTTGTTAGAAACTTCAACCAACCCCACTCTGAGCCCTTCTCTTCTACCTTTAACCCACCTCTGAGGTATGGTAATCCCATTTCTCATCCTCCTCAATTCCCTCCTCAAAACCCAAACCAATTCCAATATGGTCAAGGTGGTGGTAACTTCCATCAACCTTATCCTTTTGTTCCTCAACCTCAAAGGAACAATCCTCCTCCTGGATTCCACTATCCTAACGAGCCTTCCCAATTCCCCACCCAATACAATCGCTTTCCCAAGAACCAAAATCAAGGCCAACCCAATTTGGGACATGCCTCTTCTTCTAAACAACCATGGGAAAGTGCTGTAGAGGATCTTGCTTCCTTCACCCGTTCTAGCCTAAAGAACATTGAAACCCAAATAGGTCAACTTGCATCCCACCTTAGCCAGCAACAACCATCCAATTCATCCCAACTCCCAGCTCAACCATTACCCAACCCCAAGGGTAATGTAAGTGCAATTGCACTTAGATCAGGAAAGCAACTTGCTATGCCTCAAGATAAATCCTCAAACCCCCCTTTCGATGTTGATCTAGAAAATGAAAAGAACAAAAAGCTGGAAAAGGAACTTGAATCCACTCCTTCACCTTCTTCCATTCCACTTAGGAACCCAATTCCTTTTCCTCAAGCCATCTCCAAGCCTAAGAAGTCCTTTGAACCTGATCCTGAAATGCTTGACATGTTTAGACGTGTTGAAGTGAACATCACCCTCTTAGATGCCATCAAACAAATCCCTAAGTATGCCAAGTTTCTTAAGGAATTGTGCACCCATAAGAGGCAACTTAGGAACATTGAAAATGTTTCAACTCAACAGTCCATTCCCATGAAGTGCAAAGATCCAGGGACCTTCACGGTTCCATGTCAAATAGGGAGTTCCAACTTTAATGATGCACTCATAGACCTAGGAGCCTCAATTAATGTCATGCCCAAATCCATTTTCTCCAACCTTGGTCTAGGTCCCTTGCACCCAACGGGTATTGTCATTCAATTAGCCAATCGAAGCACTGCCAGTCCTGAGGGGATAATTGAGGATGTTCTTGTTCGGGTCAATGATCTTATCTTCCCAGCTGATTTCTATGTCCTTGACATGGAAGGTGAGACGACCTCTTCTCGATCTCCCCTAATTCTAGGAAGACCATTCCTCATGACTGCGAGAACCAAGATTGATGTCCACTCAGGCATCTTATCCATGGAATTCGGTGACCAACTGGTCAAGTTCAACATTTTCCAAGCCATGCGATACCCATCTGAGGATCACTCTGCATTCTCAATCCATGCTTTTGAGGACACTTCTAAGATTCAATCGAACCCCAATCCACCATGTTCTTCATGTTCTAATGATAAAGGATCTTGTGAAATATGCACCATGATTAACAAAGTCATAAATGGTGAAGTTGATGTGGACCTCTCATTCATAGACTCCATCAATCTAGAGGAACTTGAAAACTCTCTTGAATCCCACATCAACTCTGATCTCTACTGCTCCACCTTGGACAGTGTTGAGGAAAATGATCCAAACCCATCTAGAATCCCTTCTCCTACTCCTAACTTGTCTAGCTCTCCAATCAAGGCTGAAACTGATCTAAAACCACTTCCTTCACACCTCAAGTATGAATTCCTTTTCCATGATCCCTCCTACCCTGTCATTATCTCTGCTTCACTTTCTGAAACTGAGGAGTCCCAACTTGTTCAAGTGTTAGAGGAAAACAAAAATGCCTTAGGTTGGACCCTAGAGGATATTCCAGGAATCAACCCTGCCCTTTGCATGCATCACATCCATCTAGAGGAATCATCCAAACCAATTAGGCAACCTCAAAGAAGACTTAATCCACTCATACTTGAGGTAGTTAGGGAAGAGATTACCAAGCTTCTTCAAGCTGGTATTATCTACCCAATTTCTGATAGTGAATGGGTTAGTCCAATTCAAGTCGTTCCTAAGAAGGGCGGGATAACAGTTGTCACAAATGAACATGGAGAAGTGGTCACAACTCGGGTGAAAAACAAATGGCGTGTGTGCATCGATTATCGCAAATTGAATGCTGAAACACGAAAAGATCACTACCCACTTCCTTTCCTTGACCAAATGCTTGAGAGATTGGCCGGAAAGTCACACTATTGCTTTCTTGAGGGTTACACCGGCTACTTCCAAATTCCAATCGCACCTCAAGACCAAGAAAAGACCACATTCACTTGCCCCTTTGGAACCTATGCCTATAGGCGAATGCCTTTTGGCCTTTGTAATGATCCTGCAACATTCCAGCGGTGTATGATGAGTATCTTTTCTGAATTCATTGAGAATTTCATGGAGGTATTCATGGATGACTTTACCATTTATGGTGAGTCATTTGAATCTTGCTTACATTCACTCTCTTTGGTCCTTCAAAAGTGTGTCAAGTGCAACCTTGTGCTGAATTTTGAAAAATGTCACTTCATGGTTTCAAATGGGATTGTTCTAGGGCACATCATTTCTCAAGAGGGTATCCAAGTTGATCCAGCCAAAATTGAGGTGATCCAATCACTTCCTGAACCCAAATCAGTTCGAGACATTCGGTCCTTCCTTGGTCATGCTGGTTTCTATCGGCGATTCATTCAGAACTTCAGCAAGATTTCCCTCCCACTCACTCGTTTACTTCAAAATGATGTCACATTCAATTTTGACGAGGCTTGCAAGAGAGCCTTCATTGAACTCAAATCTGCTCTCACATCTGCTCCAATAATCCAACCCCCAGATTGGTCCTTACCATTTGAATTGATGTGTGATGCTTCTGATAGGGCCATTGGGGCTGTTCTTGGTCAAAGAAGAGAAAACATTCCTCATGTCATCTTTTATGCCTCAAAAACATTGGATGAAACTCAATCACACTACACTGTGACTGAAAAAGAACTTTTAGCTGTGGTTTTTGCCTTGGATAAATTCCGGCCCTATCTCTTAGGTGCCAAAATCATCATCTTCACGGACCACTCAACATTAAAGTTCTTACTTAAGAAAAGTGATTCCAAACCAAGGCTAATAAGATGGATTTTAATGCTCCAAGAGTTTGACCTTGTGATAAAAGATAAACCTGGAAAAGAAAACCCTGTGGCTGACCACCTGAGTAGAATTTCTAATTCTTCTCATTCTGAAATAATTGATCCTGAATTTCCAACTGAACACCTCTCATCTCTTACTCCAAAGTTACCATGGTATGCCCCAATTGTCAATTACTTGGTTTCTGGTGTTTTCCCTGAATATTTTTCAAAAGAACAAAAAGAAAAGATGAAAAGTGATTCAAAGAATTATTTTTGGGAAGATAATAAACTTTGGAAAACTGGGGCTGACATGGTAATTAGGAGATGTGTTGATGAAACTGAACAATCCTCCATCTTGGAATTCTGCCACTCAATGCCTGGAGGTGGCCACTTTGGACCACAAAGGACTTCTCGAAAGGTCCTAGATTCTGGATTCTTTTGGCCTTCACTCTTCAAGGACTCACACGAGTTCTGTCAATCATGTCCCACTTGCCAAAAGTTTGGCACAATTTCTAAAAGAAACGAAATGCCTCAAAAGCCATTAATCTTCTGTGAGATTTTTGATGTTTGGGGCATCGATTTCATGGGACCTTTTCCCCCTTCCAATGGATTATCCTACATTCTCCTTGCTGTCGACTATGTTTCTAGGTGGGTCGAGGCCAAACCCACTAGGAAAGACGATTCTCAGACTGTGAGTGAGTTCCTCAAAACCCATATCTTCCATCGATTCGGAACACCACGTGCTTTGATAAGTGACTTAGGAACTCATTTCTGTAATAGAACCATGGAGTCACTTTTGAAAAAGAATGGGGTTGTACATAAAACATCCACTGCATATCACCCTCAAACAAATGGAATGGCTGAACTTTCTAATAGAGAAGTGAAAAGAGTGCTTGAAAGAATTGTTAAGCCCACAAGAAAAGACTGGCCCGATAGACTTGGTGAAGCACTTTGGGCCTATCGAACAGCCTATAAGACACCCATTGGGATGTCTCCATTTAGGCTAGTCTTTGGTAAAGCCTGTCATTTACCAGTTGAAATCCAACATAAGTCATTTTGGGCTGTCAAAACATGTAATTTTGATTGTGAAAAATCTGGTGAAGAAAGATTGTTGCAGTTGACTGAATTGGAGGAGCTTCGACTCGATTCGTATGAGAACTCCATTCTCTACAAAGAAAAGGCAAAGTCACTCCATGACAAGTACATTCTTCGAAAGGTATTTCATGAAGGTGAAAAGGTAATGCTCTTCAATTCTCGATTTCGACTTCACCCAGGTAAGCTCAATTCTCGTTGGGATGGACCTTTTATTATTACTAATGTTTACCCATTTGGTGCAGTGCAAGTCGAAGACCCTTCTTCAAAAAGAACATTCACGGTAAATGGACACCGGTTAAAGCATCACCATGAGAGGCCATTCACTTCAGGTTCCACATCGACTTCCATTGACCCACCACTAGATGGAAATGGCGACCCACCAAATCCAAACCAGGGGGCACCTCTTTCCCTTTAACTCTCTCTCTATCTCTTCCTCTCTCTACCTCTTTCTTCTTCTTCCTCTCTCTTTCATTTTGTTACCACTTTATTCATCAAACCCTTTCTTTTAATCTTTCTTGTGTGGGTGTGTATTTTTAAAAAAAAAACCTTAAAAACTAAAAAAAAAAACAAAAAAACACAATTACTTAAAAAAATTACAAAAAAAGAGTCATGCTTACTCACCATCTAGTTTTGAAATTTTGTCCAACCATTTTGGGGAGTCAAAAGGCTTGTTTTAAACTCAAATATATTGAATTGTTATCTCAAACTTGGGTAAACAATTTTGTGTCAATAACAAACATTTTGAATGAACAATTTTTGGTGGAAAATGATTCTCCCCTACCGTGAGGAATAACATTAGCCTTCATGCCAAGGTCATCTATGGCCATCTTTTTCATTGTGTGTCTTCACCACTGATTGTGAGTCTTGAGTTTGTGGACCTTCGAGCTGAATTTCCATCTTTTGTGTGCATTAATATGATAGAGGCATTTTCTAAGCCACATGAGAATCAGAATAGCCAAATAGCCTCCCGTTACCCTTACATTGATCCTACTTTTGAAAGCCCCTTTGAGCCTATGAAAACCTATCTTTTGATAGCCACATTACAAGCCTAATACCTTGTCCCACCCAACATCTTCATGGATTTTCATTGTACAATTTATTGAAATTTAAGTGTGGGGGGAATGGACTTCATTTTTGGGCGTACTTTCATTGATTTCCAATGTGTCATCATATGCTTGAGGGCAAGCATCCATTCAAGTGTGGGGGAGATGTTGTAATTCTGTGAGCTTTGGGGTGTATATGTGTAATTGTCATTTGTACAAAAGTCATTGAAAAGTGTTCAAAAAAAAATGAAAAAAATTTATATTAAAAAAAATGAAAAAAAAGGAATGGGTTGTGTCTTGGGTGGGTCAAAAATCATTCATCCTCAACCTTTGATCGTGTTATAACTACTAAAATTAGTTCCATGAGAAGATCAAACATGGGTTGGGAGATGACTGTGAGACTTGTTTCAAGCACAACTTTCGAAAAAAAAAGCAAAAAAAAAAAAAAAAAAAAAAAGAACACTTGAATCATCTTGTATTGTGTCATTATTGGAAGTCTTCCATGTTGTACATATTCCATCATCTCACCCTATTCCATTTTCTATCTCCATCACTTTTCATTCATCACACATTCATGCCCTTGTAAATATGTGTTTCTATTTCCTTTCAAATCAAATTTCAAAAAAATGTGCACTGATTTTTCCATGTTGGTGTTTTTATCCCATCTTTTCCTTTGGACATTATATACCTACCGTCCCATAGCCACTGAAAAAACCCTTAAAAGACCTCTTGATTCTTGTACACATTAGATTTGGGAATGGAAGCTGAGAGCTCTTACAAACTCTTGATTTTCACTTTTTGTTGGTGAATGAGTGAACCTCCTAAAATACATTTTTATCATCTTGAGAGGAGTAAGTTTTGAGTGCCTACATTTTCCAATTCAAACCTTGAACATGAAAAAATGAATTGTTTCTGATGCATTATTGTGAACCAAATTTTTGATGGAATTCAATATGGATGAGTGAAATATTCTAAACCTCCCCTGATTGGAGAAAACAAAATTTTAATATTTGTTGGTGAGTGAAAATGATTTTGTCATGTTTTTATATTTGTTGCACATGAGGACACGCGCAAATCTAAGTGTGGGGGAGTTGATGTTATTAATATTTTCACGACTTATTATATTCCCCCTTTACTTATTTTATATGAAATGTGCATAATTTGTGTGAAATATTAATGTTTTAATATTAAGTATAATATTTGAGCATTTTTAGAAGTAGTCAAATTGAGTCAGTTTAATGTTTTAATTATAACTATCACTATACTGATCCAAATTGTGTGGTTCTTGTTTTGTAGGATTCCCCTTTCAATATAAAACATGTCATTAGAAGGAACCAGGATCCAATTCTGCCATTTGAAGGGTCATATGGTCCTCACAAACAAGACCAAAGAATCTGTGAAGAAACTGGACTATTCATGAAGATTGATTTACTGGGCTCCATCCAGAAGTTCAAAAAACCTTAACTCTCCACCATAATTCGGGGGACACTACATTTCATCTTGGATAAAAATTTCATGGCCCAAATCCAAGTACAAGGGGCCCAAATGAATCTTTGAAGTCCAGCCCACCATTCTGGCCGAGAATGAAAATCAGTATAGTATGCATGACATATCTCCTGATGTAATCATCCAAGAGAGCTGAGATTTTGCAGTGTGAAAGAGGGGATGTAGGCGGCCGACGTTGTTGAAGAAACCATTCGGATTTGAAGGCATCTTAATATTCAAAAACCCTTTCACATTATGGACTTCAAAAAGACTGGATTGAAATGGACAGTTTAAGTTTGTTTATTCAACCGGCCATACCTTTTTATCCTTACGTCCAAATGACTCCAAATGTTAAGAGTAGTCGCCCAACATTATTGCCTACAACTTTGAAGAAGAAGATATTTGAAGATTCGGCTGTCTGAATTGTCAAATTGGCGATGCAAGTGGAGGGACAGATTGGGAATGCAAACAGTCCACTCCTTGGGCTATAAATACTCTTCCCTTCTCTCCTTGAGAGGGGTTGGCATTTCAGAAGAGAGGAGATCACATTGGCACGACCAAATCTTTGCCAAAGGCTTGGGAGGACCTGCCATACTCAAGTTTTCACTTGAGAGACCTTTCCTCCTCTCTTTCTTTTCACTTACTTTTGAGTTCTTCATTTTTGTAATCTTGTAATTCTCTTTCTTTGTAATTCTGTTTTAATGCAAGTTACTTCTTCAATATCTCTTATTCTCTTCCACCTTCTGTATTTTAATATTAATGTTCTTAAAATAGTTTAAATTCAGTTCAATCCCCTTCCCTTCTTAAGCTTCCTCATTCAATCGAAATTCCATTTTTGATTCTTAAATTATTTCGTGTGTGTGTTCGGCACACTACTCTTATCTTGTCCCTTTCTTTTTCTTCTCTTTATAATTCATCACCATAAACATATATTACCAGATTATTAAACATCCAAATGGCTGAGTAAATCTCTCATTGGGGTGAGTTATAATTTGGGGATGTTAATTGATTGAGAGTTTTGCTCGATGAGTATTCTTTAAATTAATATTGTGTATGTTAAACTTAATATGTCATGGATTAATGATATGTTTTGTTTAACAAGTGGTTTCCATGGATTATTGGAACCATAAATACACTACCATAAATAAGTTTTGATTGAGATTAGAACCCTAAGTTAAGTTAAGGCTTGGATTAAAGCCTTCACACTTAGTAATTCCAATCAACGTCAACTTATGACATGGGTGTTAATTTAATGCAATACAAAGTAAGGCTCAAGGATATCACATGCTTAACTCCCCAATGATGAACTCACCCCAATCTTTATCAATTTGGTAAATCAAACATCATCCATAAATCATTTCAATTAAGCTCTGCAAACAAACCCCCCTAATCAAAATACAATCAACTAAAAACAATCGACTATTACGAAGTACCATCACCGAGGATTCGACCCGAGTGCTGCTATACACATTAGCAGAGCACCAGAACTTTTAACGGTCGATAGGCGACAATCGGCCGCACTTTCAATAGGTGTCTTAACCAATTAATTATACACGATGATTTTATTGCATACCAATTTTTAACCAGGCTAACCAGGAACTCAATAAGTACATATAGGGTGTGTAGCTAGCATGTACACAATTTTAGTATGGCCGAGTTAACATGACGAAGCCCTAGGTGTGTGACTTTGAGATACAAAAATTGATATATAGGGGGTGTAGTTGGATGTACATGCTTTGTAGTCTCTCATTAATTGAAAAAATTTAAATTAAATTACATTTGAAAATTTCTCTATTAAAACATTATTTTATTTATTGGAACACCATTGTGTGTTTAATATGTTCATAATGGTTTTGAAAATTATTAACTGCTCAATTTATCTATTATAATTAATATTTCATTATCGGTTCTACAGTTTTTTCCCTGGAATTCCATTAATAATTGGTATCTCCAAAGTTAGATCTGAGGATCATTAATATGCAATGGAATTAATTAATTAATACGAGCAAATTTATATAAAAAAATATAATCATGAATAGAGAAATGATTAATATCCATTTACTTTTCATATTCATTCCATGTATGACCGTTTAGGAGCTTGACCAAGACCTGAGTATGTGTTGAATGTTTGAATTTAATTTATTCCATGAGTTTTCAATTATTTAATATTAAATTAAATGACAGCCTATGTGTCATTCATCCCTCCATTATTATTTAGGACCGTTGTGTCTAATGATATTTAAAGAATCCCCTTTAAAAAATCCTTTTGATCCCCTTACCTACATGTTAGTAATAAAAACTTTTAATTAATGGAGCATCAAAAGGTGCATGGATGTGTTTCAATAGGGAACCATAATGATTCCAACCCATGTGATGCACATAAATATATGAATTAATATAAAAATACAGAAATTAAATAAATGAATTATGAATAAATGTTTTATCCAACAAGGTTTATAAATTAAATAACATCCACTTAATATTAAGAAGATATATAAAAGATAAAATTAGAAAAAATGTATGCATAATAAATTAAAATCCCTCAATTAAATATTAAGTCAGACCAATCCTTCAATTATTTTATTGGGAATGAAACCTTTTAACTATGTGTGGTAAATGGACAAATCTTGGACACTTAGTTTTATTAGGGTGTTCACATTAGAGTTTTGGTTTGAATTAACAAAAATTGAATTGAGTTTAACATCCAAATTCTATTCAATAAAAATTTGGAGACAAGTTTTGAGGAAATCCAAGTCAGGATTTTAATATAGGGGAATCCAATCAATAGATCATAGAGCTTCATGTCCGTTTACTATGGTCTTCAAGGCCAATTTTTGGATCTTTAATAAAAGTAATGGGGAACATTTCACCAAAAATGTTAATCAACTAGGCATTATGAGTTCAATGTTGATAGATATTGTGACCTGATAAAATAGCGAGGGATTTAATAAATAAAAATTTCATTTATTATATGTTATTCATTATGTAATCAGGAAAAGTAGTATTAATATAAACCTTTTAATTTTTGAATAATATGATAGGTTCATCATCCAAACTATCCCTATGATCAATATTGGAGAAAGATAACCTCATAATATGAAAAAAAAACTTTCAAGAGTGGTTTAGATGCATTTGTGTTGTGCTACGCCATGAATGAAAATCTTACATACTAGAATCATCAATTCCTAATCTGTATGCTAAAGAGGTGTGTGCTGAATAGTTCCTTGTCTATGAAAAACATTTTTGTGATATGTTTGACATTCAATATTTGATTCCTTAATTGATATCTAGTGAACGAATTTAGCCTCACAAAAACATGGATGCATATATAATTATTGAGCACCATAGTGGTCTTTACCAAGTTAGAACTAAAAAATAACAGTTTGAGATCTATAAGGTTCTCTTTCAGAGAAATATTAGAGAGGGTTCTCCAGCTAGGCCTCATGTAGTAAATATCATTAGCTACATTGAGATCTTAGAGATTATAGGGTTTAAACTCTCTGATGAACTAGGTACTAAACTCATTCTAGCATCACTCCCTTAGAGATTCTCTAGTTTTGTGGAGAATATTAACATGAAGAACAGTGGGAAATAACTACAAGATCTTCTTACACTTCTTTGCAAAGTAGATAATGATAAAAATCATGAAAACCCTTCTGTCATTATGGTGAATGAAAGTAAAGGGGAAGAGAAGAGATTTAAGTCCAAAGCTTATTCACACCCTTCCAAGAAGAAAATGATCAAGGGGCATGCAATGGAACAAAAAGATGTTTGTTTCGCATGTGGAAACAAGGGACACTAGAAGAAAAAATGAACCCAACCAAAGAAGAATGGGGATGCTCTAGATGAATTTGTTATCAAGTTAAATCTATCTATTTCTAGAAATTGTTTTTTAGATATAGATTGTGGTGCTGACTTATGTATTCAAATATAGGAACCAAGTAGATTTCGAAAGATTGATTGTGGAGAGGTAGATCGTAGAGAAACCAATAGATATAAACATACTACTACAGCTATTAAAGAATTCCATCTCACATTCCTAACATGAATGATCTTAGTTTTAAAGAGTTTTTATTATATTCCTTCAGTTACCAAAAAAAATATTTTTATATCCATAATTGATATGGATGGATTTATTTTCAAATTTGGGAATAAATAATTATTCTTTTATAAATATATAATTTTTTATGGTAAGACCCATTTAAATAATAGTATTAATGTGTCATATTGAACAAAACATATAAAAACAATTGAAAATTAATTTACATAATATGAATCATACCACACCCAACTTTGGCATTACCAGCTAGGGCATGTAAATGAAGATCGCTTGAATTAATTACATAAGGATGGATATTTAGATTATTTTTAACTAAAACCACTTGGTGTATGTCATGAATATTTACAAGGAAAAATGAACAAAGATCCATTTAGTGGGAAAGTTGAAAGGGACAAGGAGATTATTTAATTAGTTCATACCAAGTTGTGTGGACCATTTTTTGTTGAAGCAAGGGGTGGGTACTAATACTTCAACACTTTTACTGATGATTTTAATAGATATGGATATATATAAATAAAGAGGTATAAGTACAATTATTTTGATTAATTCAAGGAATACAAGAATGAAGTTTAGAACCATCTTGGTAATAAGATTACGAAACTTTACTCTAGTTTTGGTGGAGAATATATTAATCAAGATTTCATTGATTATTTATAGGAGTTCTATATTTTAACTCAACTCACTCCTCCTTAAAAACCTTAGTGGAATGGTGAATGTGAAAGGAGGAACCACACATTGTTGGACATGGTGATATCAATAATGATTCATGCGATTCTTCCATTATTATTATGGGGATACACATTACAAATAGTAGCACACATACTAAACCAAGTTCTAACTAAAGAAAAAGATGGTATACCATACCAATTATGGAATGGAAAGAAACTCATGATGTCTTAATTACATGTGTGGGGTTGTGAAGGATATTTTAAGGCCTCTTCAGGTAACAACCTTAAACCCTAATGAAAAATGTGTATCTTTATAGGATATCCCAATGAAACAAATGAATACTACCTATACAATCCTTCAGAAAAAATGGTCGTGGTTGACAGACGTCCCACATTTTTTGAGGATGAAATTTTATCTAAAATAGATGTTGGGAGATAGATAAAAAGAAATGAATTCACGGTTAAAGATACATAAGAGTTGGATCAAGAAAAAAATACCAGAAAGCCCTAGGGATGAATAAATTGTTCGAGAGACGGAATTACAACACATGAGTAATAAAGGGGTTAGATATCTATAACGGTATGATTTTTGAGTCACCATGGATGGTGAATCATTATTATTTGATAATTAAGACCCTATAACCAATATGGAAGTAGTAAGTTGAACAAATGTTTTCCAGTGTCAAGAATCCATGAATTATAAAATGGATCCCATGTACCAAAACCAAGTATGTATTTTGGTTTACCCTTAAGTATATATAAAATATGTTGGTTGAAAATAAGTATTCAAGAAGAAACTGGACATCAAAGGAATGTTCAGTACCCATAAGGTGTGACTGGTTGTAAAAGGGTTTAAATAGTGTCAAGTAATTGACTGAAAATAAACCTTTTTAATAATTTCAATTATTAAATCCATCTGAATAATACTTTCCATTATGGATTTCCATGATTATGAGATTTGGAAAATGGATATAAAAGCATCCTTCCTTAATGGGAGCCTTAATGAATATTTCTATATGACAAAAAACAAAAAATTTGTGAATTAATAGGATTACAACAATATATTAATGTTGAAAACATCAATTTATGTAATAAATAAATAATCTATGTCACGGAGCATTTGTTTTGATGTGGCCATAATGGAATTTTTTTTAATAAAAAATGAATATGATCCTTTCGTATATAACCAGTTTTGTGGAATGAAGTCATTTTCTTAATAGTATATGTCGATACCATATTACTCATTGGAAAGGAAATACCATCCTTACAGTCTATTGAGGTTTGGTTTAATAAATTATTCTTTATCAAAAAATAGGGTGGAGAAACATATACTCTTGGGATCAAGATCTATCATGATATATCCAAGAGGTTTCTCAGCCTAATTCAAGTATATACATTGACAAGATAACGAAAAGATTCATTATGGAAAATCCAAGAGGAGATTGTAACTAGAATTTCATGGAATTCATCTTTCTTAGAAAATGTGTCCTCGTACACATGAGGAAATAAGAAAAATTCAATGGATTAAATATGCATTTGTGGTTGGGTGAGTCAAGTATGTTATGCTATATACTAGGTTAGATGTCTCCTACAGATTAAGTATAGTAGGAAGATATCTATCTAGTCTAGGTGACTGCCATTTGTTGGCAGTCAGTACTATCTTTACATATTTAAGGTGTATGAAGGATATGCTCATCTTTTATGGGGTGGATAAGAAAATACTCATCAAATGATATGTAGATGATAGTTTCAAAACGAATAAATATGACATGAACTAAAAAATAGGATACATATTCTAATTAAGTGGAGGCGTTATGAGCTGGAAGAGATCAAAGAAGGATATGGTTACAGATTTTATAGTAGATTATGAGTATATTTCATCTTCTGGGGTAGTTAAAGAAGCAGTATGGATATAAAACTTCTTCCAAGAACTTGGTGTGGTCTCTAGTAGTAAATATCATATCACACTCTATTGTGATAATATTGTTGTAGTGGCTCTTGTAAAAGATCCAAGGTCACATCAATGAAAAAACACATACTTTGGAAGTATCATATCTTGAGGAATTTTTTTCTAGGAGGTGAAGTTGCAGTGAGTAGAATTTCCATGGAAGACAATGTAGAGGTCCCCTTGAATAAAGACTTGAATCAATAGAAAAATTACTATCATGTTAATTCTAGAAAACCCACGGTCGTAAGTAGTTGGCTCTATTACAAGTGGGTGTTTTTTTGGAGGTGATGTCTTAGTACAAACTGTTTATACTTTGACTACTTGTATATTTGATGTACTAAATATTAACAAAACTTTTTGTTACATATATTTTATTACTTATAATGACTCTAATGTATTAATTTCATAGAGTATACATCACATTAAAAAGGTTATAGAAGTTCCCTACTGTGATGAGAAACTTGATGTGCTATGATGATATTCTAAAATAATGTTCTACGGTTGGATAAAATTCTATGATGGGATACATAGGCCATAAAATTTTAGGTTTAAGTGATCATATTCAGATGACTATTCTTCTCATTAATTTCACACCTAATAATCTCCAAGATGGGAGATTATGATAAAAAACATGCTAGTAGGAATTTTTCATGTTTTGGTGTCAGTGGATAATTATATCTATGAGTGTGTGTGATGTCCCTTATACTTTATGATTATTATTAATGGATCAAACCACTAGAATAATTAGATGTATTTTTTAATCCATGATAATAATAGTTCATGGAGAAGTTGGATACATTGGGTGCGTCATGAGTGACTTGCAATTAATTAATAATTTGTGGAAGGAATTTTCCCTTCCATCTTTATAAAATATGACATCACATCCCATTGATTGGAATATAACCATCAAATTATATTCTAGGGACATGGTGTAACAACATGTTTATTTCAGATATCAAAATAATTACATATCAATAATATAGGTCAGTGATGTGGATGTCCAACCTTATTGATGAGATATTGTAAAAAAAGGATTATATTACATAATGAGAATTTATATGTGGTTTTTTATGTTATGAAATTATGTTCTTTATCTTGGCTGCCTTACACCATTACTAGATAGTAATCTTGGAATTTAATTGAGAATGCCTAATGCGAAAAACAAAAAATCCTATAGGGTCAATAACAAAGTTTTTCAATTGATCTCGATTAAATTATATTTGAGTTAAATTAATGGAATAAATATTATTAACAAGTTTGAGGAATAATTTTATTCAAGTTATATTGATCACATAAATTAAATAAATATTTATTCTTCGCTTATGAATAAATTGTTTATTTTATTTATATAATATTTTAATAAATATTTTTTCTCTAGGTTTTGAATAAAATATTTATTTATGATTAAAATATTTATATAATTGTTCAATAAATTATAGAGTAGTTCATATAGACCAAGACCTAGTCTGGTGACAAATATTAATTAACAAGACCATTACATAATATTTATTATTTTACAAGTTGGATAACACCACAAAATAATAATAATAATACTATTATGTGGTATGATGTTTATTAAATATAATAAATTTTATTTAATGGCTATTATCAAAATAAATAATGTTTTAAATTGAATTATAACTCTAAAAATATAAATCTATTCCTATTTTATAGATAATCAAAAAATTGAGAATAGATAATTTTTATGCACAAAGAATTCACTCTCAACTCCTTCCCCCTACCACTCATGAACCAGAAGAGAAAAAGATATTTCATCAAGAATAAAGAACTAGAAATCAATAACGAACATAAAATGACATTTGACTCTCCGTACTTGAAATCAGATATCCAGTAGTGTTTCTTAGAAATTATTGGATCACGTGCGAATCACTGATAGAGGGATTATATCCATGGATCCTCACAACACAACAAAGGTAATCAGAAAGGTTATTTTTGGAGAAACAAAATTTACCAACAAATAATGTTATAAAGCCAAGGAATTTATTTCTTCAAATATAAAATAAATTAATTATAAATTTTTATTTCAATATCCTTGCTCTTGGTTTTGAGAAATAATTATTACAAGAAATTGTAATATATCACCCAACTCTGTACACTTCCAATGTGACCGTAACCATCATATTAATGGTGTTTCCATGGGAAAATAAAAAGGAATCTTCATTTTCTAGTACTGTGATTAGGAAAGAGTTGATACTTGTTAATGATATAGTTGAAAAACTCTTAGTATTATCTTTTTAGCGTGATATTATTGTATGTTCTAGTCAACATGTGAATAAAAATCAATGAATTATAAAGTGATTTCAATAACAATCAAGATAAATGTGGAATGAGATCTATCTACTAAATCCGGACAGAATATATTGGTACAACTACAATTATATGATTAAATTAGGTTTAAGGTTTTGAAGGAAGCTACACAAAATTGAAAGGAAAATCCTTGGATTTATTATCATTTTGGATTCATTAAATAGTGTGAAAAATCCTTTGATAAAATTTTTATAAGGCCAGAGAAGCCCTAGAGTAGGAGTAAGTCATCATCTAATAAGGTGATATTATGACTTTAGGTTGAGTTTAAGTATTTATAATAATCCATAGAATCATTGAACATTAGGCTTTACCAATATAATAATTTGAGTTCAGTGTAAGTATTTTATATTTAGTGAAATTTTAAGTAAGCCACTTGATGAAAAATTCAATGTTTCGTGATTTAACTATGATAAAGATTAAAAATAATGGGATTATGATTATGTTGGTTTCAATGATAAAAAAAATACATTTAAAAATGTTTTGAAATGGTGAGTCATAATATTTAAGGTAATCTAGTATTGATCAAATCAAGTTGTGTTCTAGAATATTTAAATATATATTTAATTAATAAATTTCATAATTAAGTGAAAATAACAATTTCCAATACTTGAACTATTATAACATGGTCTAAATAACATGATGCTTTTAGAATCCTTGATATATGCTTTATTTCATAGAGTTTAAAGAATAATTATATGAAGGGTTAAATTTTATATCCTTTTAGGATTTTCAAATGATAATATTTGACAATCAACATTGGTGATTTAAAAGATTATAATTTTGAAAATTATTGTGAGATGATAAATTTTTTCTAAACCTTAAAAAGTGTTATGATTAAAACTCATAATGAAAATGTTAATTCAATATGAAGTCCAATTTCAATATGAATTACATCTTAATATATTCACCAAAGTTTAGTGATAATTGTGAATTTTAAGAAGATGAATCAAGATGAATTTGAAATTACATATAACAATTATTCATAAAGGGATATTAAGGGGTAGTTAGAGTTTATATATATTGAATAAAATGAGTGATCCAAGTCGGTTATATAAGTATTATAACATATTTTGAGTTGATGAGATTTTTAAAAGATATTCTATATCATGTGAGATGATTGAATCAAATTGATTTGAGAAAGGTTCAATGAAAATAAAGAATATTAGAATAGGAAGAGAAGATCTCAAGGTTGTTGAAAGGATCTATAATAGTTTATTTTAGCTGAGATAAAAATGAGTAATAAATGAGAAATAAAAAAATAAAGGATTTTACTATCTTTATAGAGGAGACAATGATCAAGGGAAATAAGAATATTGTGATATTTGGGGGAAACACATACATAAAAAATTTGATAAATTAATCAAGAACATCGTCATGGAATTTGTTGGATTTTTTATATATTCTAAAATAGTAAACCTAATTACCTGGTGACCTATATAAAAAATAAAAAATAAGGGGTGATGAGTTTTTTTGTTAGTTCACCCAATACCATATAGAATAGAAAAATCAATATATATATAATGAATAATATGAAAAATAAAAGACTTTTAGCATATTTTTAAGTTGAATATCTTCAAGGAACTAAATATAATGGAACAAGAAAAGGTTTTTGTGACATCCAAGGTTGTAGAGTTTTGAGAAGAATAAAATAGTGTAATAGACTTATCCGATTTGAATGAATTGTTTAATTATTGTCAAGAATTTGATTAATAAAAGGTTATTCAGATATTTAAAATCATAGGATATATTTATCAAGTGATGAAGCCATATGAATAGTTTTTAAAGATTTTCTAGACTGATTTTCAAGTGAGAATTTAGTTACAGAGCTTTCACTAAGATTTTTTCGTATTAAAAGTATCCAATATTGAATTTAAGGGGATATATTACGTTAATGTAGAAGAATACTATGTAGAGTTGGTGATCAACTATTAATAAGTATATCATATTATAAATTATATATATATATATAGTGGGAATTCATAGAGCATGTGAGACTTAGGGTTTTTTGGGAGGTAATAGTGAAACTCTATTAGAATAGTGTGAATCTATGGAAGTAAGTCATGTGTGAGACCTATTGAAATAGTGGGTTCCCTAGACCCAACTATGAATTAATTTTGATTACCATATCATGTATATAGTTCACTATAAATTATTTATACTTACTATCATAGTGTAGATATTTCTACATCCACTATTTCAATAGTAATGTCCATAGATCAATTATCATATCAAAAGGTCATAGCAGATCCCAGGAGTAAAGAGAACCTTGAGATACCATGAAATTAATCTCGAATATGTTATACGGTCTAGTTCCATTTTAATAACTGGACACAATAGATATTTGAATATTAGGTGATGGGGCCTCATAAACATTGAGACATCTTCTAATGAAGTTCTAACTTGGTGATCTATAGTAGTGACATCATGAGGACTAACCTTCCAATAGGAACACCACATGTTTTGGGTTTCATTGGTTGTTCCTATCTATGGACATATCTACTGTTCTCCTAACATGATATCATTAACAATGTGTTCCATTTGTTTGTGTACTTTGATGCAAGGAAAAAAACATGATATTGAAATTGTTGTGAGGTAACTTGTGTTGGGTGCGTCATTGGTGGTATGACATTGGTTAAATGGTTAAGAAAGGATTTGTCGCTTCCAACTTAAATAATTTGTATATCTCAAGCCCGGTTGATTAGGATGGTTTTCCATTCATAAGTTTTTGGACAAAGAAGTTGAATGGTAAATCCATCCAGTTATATCAACAAATTATTAATAAAAGAAAAGGAGATTACATAAGTGTGTATCTTTCTTTATGATATATTTAAAGAAAAACACATTGTAGTACACAGTCATTGTTCATAGGTTGGTTGTCATTGATATGCCAATCCTTATCTCTTTAGGGGCCCTGATGGGTTTCTAGACTCCTCTCTTGGTCTATGATTTATATTCACTTATATCGAGATAAGGGACAAGATGGTCACATATAATAACATATACAAGAATCCGCCCTATTTTTTGAATAGGTATATTGGACATGGTGGTCCCCACAAAGGGGTCTGAGTATTGTCCAAGGTATCGATCACCAAAGAAATAAATAAATTCATTATTATACAAGTTATGAATAATTAGTATTGAATATATTTATTTTTTTACTAGTTAATTAAATATATGAAAAAAATTATTCGAACAAATATTATTTTAATATTTAAGGTTCGTTTAATATTAATAGAGATTTGAGGGTTGAGTAAAATGGATCAATTTTTTCATGCAATATATATTATATATATTATAAGTATGTGATAAATTATTTATAATATTTATGTTATAGTTTAGTTCTTCATAATTATTATTTATTGGATGTTAATTTTTCAGGGACTGGGGAATTCTACCTGGTGTTTTGCATCATTGACTATAAATAGAGAAAGAGAGGGCCTCTCATCATGAACTATTAATTCATTTATGAATGAGAGCTGTTCTCCCATCCTTCTTTATAGAGAGAGAGTCTCTCCCTCAATTGTCGATCCTAGTTCTGGCTTCAAGCATCGAAGGCAGAGGATTACGGTGATCGTCAGGACATCGAACAAATCGTAGGGTCACCTCGCAAGCACCCAAAATTTTATTATTGATGCTCTTGTAGATTTTTCAACAACGTGTGGATGATCAAGATGGATCCTTGTATGGATCCTTCAATCAATGAACACCAGCGATGAGTTGAAGTTAAGCACAAATTCAGATATGATCAGTTATATTTATAGTTTTAATGTTGGGATCTTTTAATTTACACAAGATATTCAAACCTTACCAAGGATTAGATCTTTAGTGACAACAAGTTACATCATCTCGTCGATGAAAATTTTAAAATCCTCAGACCACCGACTTCTTCTGCGGGCCATTGTACCTTCGATACTAATATGTTTATATCCCATGATAATATTACAATGTAAATTTAAGAAACATAGAACCCATTTTTGTCATGTTGATTATTGTAGAGGATCTATGATTATGAAGAACAACCAATAGAGGAAAGGTGTAGGGCTTGGTACTAAAACTTTTAAAAATACATTGTGATTTTTTTTAATTTAATTTCATCACATGTAATTGATGATTTTTTTTTAACATAAAATAGACCCATATTAATTAACCAAATGCTGGGGTTGATTTCCAAATGGATTTCAACATATTTTTGAATTTGGTAAAAACTAGTCAACGATTGATTCACCCCCATAGGTGTCTCTACATATCCTATTGATCATTTTAACTCCCTTCTATTATCTTTTTTAAAATCAACATGGACTTGATTGATTTATCCCATGCTCTCAATTTCTAATTTATCTATGTTTTGGTCCTTCCATAATACCTTCTCATTGAGAATAACTTCCTAGCTTTTGATGACTTTTCAATTATCATAATCCCATAATTGGAATCCAAATTTTTAATCTCCATGTCCCATAAATAAACATTACTTTGACTTTTCATTGATTTTATCCCTATCTTTGGAATCCACATTAACATATGTGAGACTCCAAGTTTTTTTGAGGTGGATAACTTACATTGGTTTATAGAACCATAGGTGATCCAAATTTTTGTGTCCCAATATATTAGACGACCTTCTATTGAGCAAGTATACAACTGTTTTTACAGAATCCACCCAAATTTACTATAGAATTCCTAATTATAACCTCATGCTCTATAAATTATCAATCGATTTCTGGTTAATAATCTCTACCACACTATATGTATGAGGTATAACTAGAAATATATTATATATCCTTATACTCTAATTCTAATAGATGTTCTGAAATCCCTTTTCACTATAATATTCTTTATCTTTAGATCTTAAGAATTTTAACTTATGAACAATTTCTATTTATACCATGGACATACACTAAAGTAATTCACCAAAAATATCATTCTTATGCTATAGAATGCATATAAATACATTACTTACTAAATCATCAATGAAATTCATGAATTGAAGTGATCAACCATGATACAAGGCTGGGTTTATCTAATAAACATATGAGTGAACATGCTATAACTTTTGAGCTATGGGCTTTTGACTATTCAAGTTGAATGACACCCTTTTCTATTTCCCAATCACACAAAACTCACAAATTCTTAATTTAATGTGATTGAAATTCATCATACATTTTTTCATTTAGATATTTTGTACTATTCTCACCGATTTGACTGAGTCAATTGTTAAATAACTATTAACTACCATATGTTTTTATTAATAAATATCCCTCCATATATTATTCTATTTAGATATAGTGTCCCATCTTTATTTTTATTTCCACCATCATAGATTCTCATGTCACTTTCTTAACCCTGTGGGTGAAGTTAGCACCACATGCTACCTCATATAACTAACCTATGAAAATTAAGTTCTTTCAAATTACTGAGATGTGTCTCACTCCATTCAATTTAAAAAATCTTTGATTATTTATTTAAATATTAAAATAACCTTTCCATATAACTTTAAAAACTCATAATCTTACGAATTCAATTTTCTATACACATAACTAAGAATGTATCCCTACTCTTCCATTGAGTGTAATGATTCCCTCAAGTAAATCACTTATAAATCCACTTGAATGTTGAAACTTAGTATCAATATTCCACTTCCCTAAACTAAATTCATGGAATATAAAAATTTTAAGGCTACCCTTTTAGTAGTTTTTCTTTATATTATATAGTCCTTATTAATATGTCATATCTTACCACACATCCAAAATGTGGGTCCAGAGTTGGCCAACTTTACTTTACTCCTGTCATATAACTTATATTTTGGTATTCACCAACTTTAATGTTGAGGTGAGTTCCTTATTCCTTCAATATATATCATGGTTCTAGAAGGTGGTTGAATCTACTTCCATATTAGTTATTCATTTTGATTTAATTTTTTAACATACACAAACACCAAGTCATCATTACTAAAGTAATATATAACTATCAGTACTATTTCATTACATGACTCTAGTATTGATGACAGTAATAGAAGAGACCATACATCTCTATAAAACATTACTTTAACTTATTTTAGCTACCCTAAAATCATTTTTAAATCAATGAAATGATTTTTCATAGGTCTACCTTTTTTTATCCTCATTATAAACAATCTCTTCATCAAGAACACTTTATTGAGTATTATTATCTTCTCATACATTCGTTATAGGGCCTTGATTAACACAAAAATTGTAATCAATTTATGGATATTAAAGTCCACATTTTAATCCAATTATATCCAAACAAAAAAAATATATTTCTTATCCAATAATTCCCATAATACATTTTATATATTATCTAGTAAAGATCGAGATAATGAAGATTATGAGTCATTTTAAATGAGAAAATATATCATCTATATTATATAGTAGTAAAAATATGTATTTTCAAACTTATATCTCTAGATATTACCTTAATTTTATAACATACCTTCTAATGATAATAAAATCCAATTGGAATAAAAAAAATATCAAGGGAATTGAGTGTGTTAATGGGTGAGATTAAATAACCAAAAGCCTTGATACCACTTATTGGGAGATCCACCAGAATCCTTATATCTAGAAGATACTCACTAGAAGATACCATGCAGTGAAAAACTAAAAACCCTACCACTCCCTTGATTGGAAAGAATCCTTTGAGACTGGTGTATTTGTCTATAGTAAGTCCTTTAAACCTAAACCCCCACCAATTTAACCTTGTACACTCTCAAGAAAAATGCATGACCCACAAAAACTAACAAGTAAGGAAAACATAAAGGAAAGAACACTTTGGTTGACATGGATCAGACATGAGTCCTATATCCATAAGAGAAAACTATTTCTATTAAAATTACTATTATAATATATAAGTAATTATTACCAAAATACATAATTAATGATATATATAAATCTTATAATTAGAGTCATAGTTATACATGAATGAGTTGTCCTACCCCACCTAAATAGTTAGGCCCACCTAGTCATCCAGTCACATCGACATCCAAAAATTTAGGATAAATCACCATTAAACCATGGTGAATGCAGTTTTACTATAGATTTACCTATATTTACTACTATTATTTGGTGAATAATGAAGCGTTACCTATAATTTTCTACTAAAATGTGAATATGCACCACATAACATCCATTAAACACTTTCTGGTGAATTGACCATTATACATCCCATCAGAAGACAACATATTCTAACCAAACTACCTTCACTGTTGAATATTTCTACCATTGATCGGTTATACCCCAAGTTCAGGGGTATATTATAGATCTTCTTATTACAGTAGACTAACCTAGCACCTGAACATGATTCATATCCAAGCATATTTTTTTGGTAAATCCTAATTATTATTTTTTAATTTCACCACCCTATCTTTATACCTTAATCCCTACCATATTCTCTACTCATTAATTTTAGACATAAAACCATCTATAGTTTCAACTTTATTCTCTTAAATTATTCCCCAATCTCTTTGATGTTGTTTTTTTATGGTGAAACTTTCTATTATTAAGGCAAGGTGATCTATTCACACCCTTTTCCTCTCCTTTACTATAGTTTTTATTTTAATCGACTTCTATAAATGAATTATTGATTTGTCATTTTAGTAAATCCATGGTGAAATATATAAAAAAACCCTTATTCCTTATTTCTTAGGTTATATGGGGACTGTGTAAGTTTTTTTCTATAATTACATCATGTCGTGATTAATTTTTTGGGTTATTCATTTTAGACCATGATTTAGGTTATATTAAGCTTTTATAAATTTGTTCTTTAATATAATAAATGGTTAATATGATTTTTTTTATCTTCCTTGGTTTTGAGTAAGTTTTTTTTGATTATCAATATTTACATTTTTATGTATGGGTGATGGATTATAAATATTTTTAAATTATAGTTTGGTTATTTTTATGGGATTATATAGTGACTTTAGAGCATAAGCATGTACTCATTAAGAATATTCTAATTAAAAGTGGTTCATACACTTATGAAACTCATTATGAATTGATTTGAAATCATTAACAAATTTTGTTCCTAAACATATAAACAAAAAGATAATTATTTTCAAAATTATAAATCATTTTGTTTAATAAATACCTCAGTTGTGAATATAAAATAATTTTTAATGAAAAAATATATAATATAAATAATGAAGTGTTAAAATATATGTTTTTGTGCTTAATTTAGGTTTTAATACTTTTAATAAAATTATTATTTATAATTGTGAATTAATAACTTCATAGAACCAATCGACATAATAGTATTTTCAATATATATAATCTTATAAACATGATTAATGATTAGAATTACTCCCTTAACATAACTTTATATCAACATAGAAAATTATAGGTACATAATAAGTTTTTCAATATATTTAACCACCCAATAATTAATAACTAAATATAAACACAACATTAGATAAAACTAGTATTTCGATTATATATTATCATGATATTAAATGAATTATAGGTTTTCATAAGTGGTAATACCCATTATTTGGGTTTTTATTAAGTATAACTTATACATTTGGTGGTGTGGATAATTTATTTGTTCTATATTATTGAATAAAACATAGTGAGTTGTATTGGATTTTCAAATAATATCATGTTATCATTTTCTACCATTGTAAACATGTAATGGATTTATAAATAACCTCATTAGTTGGATAAAATAAGAATCATAGGTTTTTTTTGTAGCACCTTGACCCCAGATAGCCCAAATACAATGTCTTTTATCAATTACATTATCATGAATATATGGAAAAAATATTGAAGGATCGAATAGTTTAGTATTATTAGTGAACCAGATATATACATGATTCTTGTATTATGAATGAATATGCTGATTACAACATATGTTTTTTCTAAATAACTTTGAGGACAACTTTATTGTATAAAATATATCGCTACATATCATTCATGGTACACTTATTGGATTTTAGGGGAAGGAAACATAATAATGATGATATAAAATGCTTAATAAGGGTAAATTACAGTAGAAACAATAATTAATCAATGAAAATAATTATTATATAATGTTAAATAACTAAAAACCCATACCACGCAATCAATAAACTCATAAGGAAGTGCATAAAAATGTGGAAAGGTAATAAACTAGAAACAATTTCCATTCAAATAACTAGATAAGTAAAAATCAACATAGAAAGGTAAGAAACTGAAACACATGTAATTTAATCAATGAAATGGAGTTGAAATTTATCCATAGATATGTTGATGTAAAATCTCCTGGATGAATAATAAATGAAACTAATTGAAGTAAATTCTTAATTATTGGATTCCATGTTTCCTAAGTACATGGAACCATCATAAGACGGTTTGAAATATACTTGGTATAAACTGATTTGGTTTGGACAACCTTATCTTTATTGTCAACACATTTAATAAGATAGTTTATAACATACTAGTTACAAACACAAAGGGTTTTTACAACCTAATTTCTTCCCATGAGACAACCGATGTGTCGAGAGGATTTTATTAACCGATCCCCAACCTATATGGTGTAACTTAAATGGTCTCCAACCCATATATTGCATATCCAAAGCATTTAAATAAAAAAATTTCCTTATCAAATATTAATATTAAATAAAGGATACAAAATTATAAATATTTTCCCAAATAATCAAATAACTTTCAAAGTGAACTCCATATGAAAAATGGTTTACAATTCAGTCAATAATCATATCCCCAAAAATGATAAATATATTTAGGGGTAATTCAATGTTAAATGATCATAGAAAATTGAATATTTCAAGGGGACTGAAAGGAAATCAAAGAAGTGAATGTGATTAATATCATTTTAAATATCAATTATTTACTATATAGAGTAAGATTAAGGATGGTATCAATACAACATTTCCCCATTTGAGAAAAATAATTGGTTGTTGTCATTGATGAAAGGAAATATTATAAAAATATATTTTTAAAACATTCTTGAGGAAAATATCCTTTTATTATGAAAAAACGTTTGAAAACCCTTTTATTTTAAAAAAACATTTGAAAAAAAAAATTCTTTAAAAATAAACATTTTAAATATTAAGGGGAATCTTCAAATAAATGAAAATTGGTAAATCCATAAAATTCGTATGTGGTAATATGACATTCCTTTTTAATAGCAAATGGTTTGAAAAATTCCTCGTTTTGAAAGCCAGAAAAATGTTCTATTGAAAACTTTAGTAAAAGACAAAAAAGGTAAAAACGTATTTGATAAATTATTTTCGAAAGAGAAAGAATTTTTTTGAATTTTTTTTATAAAAAAGGGTTTTATAAGAAAAATAATATCTTCGACTAAAGATAGAAATAATGTGGTTTTTTCTTAAAAAAAATCTAAAATATTATGAGTACCCATGATAGGGAAAATGGTAATAATACATAAAAAGCTAATGAATAACCAACGTAGATGAAATTAAAGGGATTATTTAACAATGTTAATATAATTTCCTCAAATATTAATATAATTGAAAGACTATTATAATTATTCTTAAGAAAAATAATTGATAAACATCTCAAAGTGTCACATACCCCTTTGAAACATTTTAAATCATAAGCCTCATGTAACAATAATAGTAAATGAATGTTTTAAATACCATAAAGATAAAATAATAAATAATTCAAAATATCAAAATTGGTAGTAGATACACCATATAAATGAAGTAAGTGGTGAACTTGACATTTATCTTACAGATGTAAAAAGTAAGATGAGAATATCTTACCTTGGATTTCCTTTCGAGTGAACATCCTTTATCAAACTATCTATTAAACTTATGTTAATTATCTAAATGATTTAGAAAAAATTTCATGTTTATAATTAATTTTATTTAACTTAATAATATGTTGTATACAATTAATTAAACAATAATGTTTACATCAGGTTTTTTGACCAAATTTGGTTTATGTGTCCAAAACAACTTTGGTAGGTCAACTATGGTCGAAAGGGCCATTATATAACAAATGAAAAATAATAAACCTGACATAATTAACAAATTTATACATAAATTATACTTTTATAACCAATAATTAATCATCGTTATGAAAAACGAACCAACGTCACAATCACAGAGAAGGTAGGTGGTAAGTACGCATGAGTAACGTTCCTATTTTCAATGATCGTTATGGAAAGAAGGTAAGTAATATTATATCCATCAAGAATGATAATTATATCATAAATAAAATACTATTTAATAATATATACTAATATATATTGAATTATTATGATGTAAAAAATCATATCGTGTCAAGGATGTGGTAGTCCACACGTCCATGAATGATGTTATCACTTTTTCTGTTTGTTTGAAAAAGTAATAAAGAAATTCATATATATATATATATTATTTTAAAAAAAGTAATTATTTCATGAATATCATATATATGTTTTTTATGCCTCATATTTTTAATTAAAACCATCATTAATATGTTCCATGTATAATGAGACTGAATCACATCGCATTGAGGGAGCAGTAGCCCACACTTCCACAAACGAAACTATCGTATTTACAAAAAATAGAAATTGTAAAAGTATGCGTTATAAAATCATTAAAAAAGAAAAAATATGTAATTAATATCATATATAAAATATATAAATATATTTTCTACAATAATTCTCACCATGATAGGTGGTAAAGGAAGAATGAACAATTGTTGTTTTGTGGGGTGGTAGTTTTTTGTACACATAAACAATATGTTCATTACCCATAAGATGGATGTGTTTGTAATTGTAGGACAGAAACATAGCATTTAAAAACCTAGTATATATATCATACTGGTGTTGTTATATGATCATGTAATAAAGATATTTGAGGGGATGGATAGTAGAAATAAAATAAAAGTACTTGAAGAAGAATGTTACCTCTTTTTCGGGTAACTTCTTTTGTTTTTCACCAAAGGGATTCCTTGGATTGATTTATGAACATGGTTACACTTCTAGGATTAGGAAATGGTTTTTTGAGATATTTTTTAAGATATTTTATGAGAAAAAGTGTCTTTATATATTTTATAAAGTGGGAGGAAAGGAGTTCTTTTTATAGTGGAGGCGGAGTGACACTCTTGTAAATTTTTGAAAAGGGAATTCTACCCACCTTTTTCCCACCGAAAATGGCTCCAATAATTGAAAAAAATCATAGAAAAGGGATTATAGGGTCAATATATGAACATAAAATGTATTTTGTACAAGTTAATAGGTCTTTTGGGCTCTTTATATTAAGTTTTAGTTTTTTATTATGCTTAATTTTACCTTAATCATTGTAATTAATTTTACATACTTTCACTAATAATTTTGGTAAAAAACTATTTTGAAAATATTAGACTTTATAAATTATTATTATTAAAATATATAATACATTTTCCCAAATTAAAATCACCTAATTTTAATAAATTTATTTAAATTTATTCCCATAGATAAGAAGATAATGCACATTTTTAAAGAAAAAATATCTGAAAGTTTTCTATGTTTTTATTGTCAATTTCAATGTGAAATTGATTTAAATGAAAAAAAAATTTATTAGCTAATAAAAATATTATATAATTTAAATTTAGAAAAAAATTTAAATTTAATTTATCCTTATAAATAAATTAGATAAAATATTAGTTTTGAACTAAAATTTAGTATTTGTCACTATTCATTAAAAAATGAAACTTTATAGAAAAATACCGAATATTTAACCAAATATAATTTTTATGTTATAATTTAAAATATGAAATTTATTTTTTTAATATAAAATATATAAATGTTCCAAAAATTATATTTAAAAAAGGTTCTCCATTAAAAGGTGGTTAATATTAAATATATAAATGTTCCAAAAAGTAAATTTAGAAAAGGGTTCTCCATTAAAAGGTGGTAAAAGTTCCTTAATAAAAACATAGGTTTTTATGTGTAATAATGAGATTGTTCTTATCTTATGACTACCAAATATGTTAGATGAATAAAAAAAATATTTGATTGAATATATAATATATATATTACATTAATATCACTCACTAATTTTAATTAATTTAATTTATAGGGTAAAATAGGTTTGTAAGAATAAAAATTGTTTTCTACAAAACAACCCCTTTATATTTAATTGGTTATTTTATTAACTTATAATCAATTTGTAACCATTGGATTGATTTTATATATTTTTAAACATATTTTTATATCTTGGTTATGTAACTTCCTGGCCCGGGTGACACACAATGATAACCCAAGAAGGTTATCCACTGGATGTCAAGCGTGCCTCCCCATACTCTAGAGGTTGCCGACTAGAAATGAGGGTCTAATATCGATCATGGAGAGGATATAACCTCTTTTATCTGAGTAAAATTTCAAAATAAATAAATAAATAAATGCATAATCATATATAAGCCAAAAATTACCAATTTAATAATTAAACAAAACAAAAAATAAAATATTTAACAGATAGGGGAACACATGATATGACAATGTAAGTGTGAAAGTGTCTAAAATGAAACTGAAGAAAAGATACTAAGGACACCCTAGTGGGTCACGAACCATAACTAGTTCCCTCATCCATGCTCTATTCCAACATAACCATATAACAGAAGGCCTTTTCCCTTAAACTATTCTGAAGACACAAAGTCTATTCGGGTACCAATCAGGTAGCCCAAGTAGAGTGTGAGTACAACTCAGTAGGTCACCACCAATGGTGACAAAGAAATACGGACAATAATTGTGTATGCAATTGAATAATGAATAAAATAAAAGTAATAAAGTTAATAGTTTATATTTATTAAATTATCATTTTTTTGCTGCATAAACCATAGGGTTACCATGGACACCCATATCTCAATACAAGCTTCGACCTGTGTTAGAGTCTAAACTATTTAACATATTTAATTCCAAATTCAATAAATAAATGGGATTTCATTATCCATTATATTATAATTGTTATACATCTAATTGGATCCATAGTCCAATGTCAATAAATGGGTGTATAACGTTATGTCTTGAACCCTCATGAGTATTTGGATCATCTGTCCCTATCTCACACCGCATGGTTATTTGGAGCCTCAGTACCTATCCCATACAAAAATATTTTCATGCATGATGGGTGTAAAACGTCATGTCTAGAACCCTGTGAATATTTTAACCATCAATCCGTATTGCACACCTCGTTTACCAATCATCCATATATATATATATATATCATGGGTATAGAACTTCATGTCTATCACCACATCTCTCAAGCATTCACAATATATCAAAAATACAATAATTTCCCATATTTCACAATAATCAAGGTTTATCAACATTAACCCCTTGTCACATTTCACATAAAAATTCACATTAATTAATTTGAAAATTATTTAATCAAAATATAAAATTTACATAATCATGTTGTTCTATTAATTAATTCAATAATAAATTAATCAAATCAATCTCTTAAATTAATTCAAAAATTAATTAATTACTACAATTTAATTAATTAATTCAATAATTAATTAATATCATCAATTCCTTTAGTTAATCCAACAATTAAATAATCACATCATTTTCATTAGTTAACTCAACAATTAACTAATCACATCACTTTCATTAGATAAATCAATAATTAACTACTTACATCAATAACATAAATTAATTATACAATTAAATAATTACATCAATAACATTAATTAATTGAATAAAATAAAGTATCTTGTTAATAATATTAATTAATTAAAAAAATTAATTAATCAAATAAATTTCCCTAGTTAATTATAAAATTAACTAATCACATCAACTACATTAATTAATTCAAAAATTAATTAATAAAATTAATTCTATTGGTAATTTTAATAATTAAGTAATTAACCCACTTTCATTTCTGATCCAAAAGATAGGTTATCACATAATAACCTAAATTAATCCTCTAATTAATTAAGTATATTAATCCCATTAATTAATTCATCAATTGATTAATCAATATCATCAATCCCAAAATCCTATAATTAATTAAATAATTAATTATTCAAATAAACAATCTTGACATCTCATAATTAATTTAATAATAAATTATCTGATTCCAATATATCAATATCTCATAATTAATTAAACAATCAATTATCAATCAATTTCTATAACACAAAATTTTTCATTAATTATTTCGCCAATTAATTAATTTTAACTCACTTAATTATGTTAATACAAGAGTCCCATTTAATTAATTCATCAATTTATTAATTTAGATAATTTAATTAAATCAACACACTAATACCTATTAATTAATTCACTAATTATTTAATATAATTTATTCAATTTCATCATCACACAATTCCCCATTAATTAATTCACAAATTAATTAATATAACTTATTCAATTTCATCAAAACACCAATCCCCATTAATTAATTCCCCAATTAATAAATATTAATTATTAAATTGTGTCAACACACCAATCCACATTAATTAATTCTTCGTTTAATTAATATTACTTATTCAATTATATCATCATGCCAAAACCCATTAGTTAATTCAAAGTTAATTAATCACTCTCAATCCCATTTAATTAATTCTCAAAATAATTGTACATGTCAACACTCATTAATTAATTCATAAATAATCAATCACATTCAACCCCTTCAATTAATTCGCTAATAAATTTATCCTTTTATTTAATTCAACAACTAAATAATATCTTCATTCACATTAATTAATTATTCAATTAATTAATCCCCTTATTTAATTAAACAATTAAATAATCTCAAAACTCAAATTAATTAATTATTATATTAATCAATCCCTTTATTTAATTAATAAATTAAATAATATATTTAATCACATTAATTAATTTCATCTCAAACAATTAAATGTCCCAAATTAATTAATCAATTTATTATTCTATCTCAACAAATTTGATAACCCCAATTAATTATTCATGATCTAAAATCCCAATATCCAAATTTCACATTTCCCTTAATTAATTAATCCACCAAATTTATTTATTTTATTCAAGAACACAATTTCTAAAAAATTAATAGATATTGTGTAATTACAAACCCATAAATATAATTAAGACTTTGGGATATGAATTATAGACCACCTACATCAAGAATAGTGATGAACACTCACCAACAGAAACCCCCAATTTGAAGTGGATACATCAAGAATGTGACCAAGAACATGATCTAGTTCTGAAACCTAATTCCATGATTAAACAAAACATGATCTCTTAAATATATATGTAAACCCAACAAGCCTAGATCTAGATTCAAAAAATCTAGATCTAGATATGAGAGTAGATATATATATATTTTTTATCCTGGAAGTGGAGCGGAAGAGAAAGATAGATCTAAATGAGATGAACACCCATACTCGGGTGGTTTGAGGAGGGTATTTTATTAAAGATGGTGGTGTGCAGAGGAGCGTCGATTGAAGGTGGAGGTTCACCAAGGAGTTTTAGACCAAAGAAGAGGTGCAAGGAGGCTATACATTAGAGAGGATAGGAATGCGGGAGTTATGATATAAAGAAGAGGGATGTCTGGAGGGTGACATGAAACTGGAGGCATTATTTGAAAAATCTATGTGTAAACATTATATGGAGTGAATTCTCATTTCACATAATGTAATAATTCATAACCGGTTTTTCTTTTTAAAAAAACCCAATAATCCTTCAGAAAATTAACAAATATTACACACATGGTGTAATAAAAATTCTTGACATGTCGACACCTGGTGAATGACAGTTACAAGGGGTGTAATCTACTTTAGAGATATTTATTCATGTAATGAAAACCACTTATATGGGGTGTAATTTTTTGAAGTTGTGAATTAACTAAATATGAGAATTAAATTCACAGTGTCTACCCAGAACAATTCATGTCATGAATTGGGTCCATGATGCATATTTTTTCTACACCTAGAACTCATCAATTAATCCAACTAAACCCCTATAAAAAAAGAATCTTACAGTCTCCCCACCTTATAATAGATCATTATTAATATGCAATTCAAATAACCTCTAATATTATGAGTCAAAAAGGTCAGGCCACCATTCCCTCTTATCAACTTCTCTCTCCCACATATCATCATGCACATTCCCATGATTCCACAATATATGAACAATCAACATAATTTTTCCCTAAAACACCTTCTCACTATGATTCACCACACGTATCAGATATTCCTCAATAGACACATCAGTCTCAATATCAACTTCCACAAAATACATCACAAGTTTCCCATCTCACTATTCCAAAGACCACAAGATACCATCCATCATTGGAACTTGGACATGCCATTAAAAACTTCCTAAAAATGACGCACGTCCACCACCTCTAAGGCCCACATAGCCTTCCTCTGAGTAATTTAAACATGCACCTTATAGGTTCCTCATTGTCATTTTTATTCCATCACTTCCAACCCATGGGCTTTCTCTATGAACCTTCTTCTGAAACATTACTCCCCACATTCGTAGTATTATTAACACCGCTTGTTAAGAAACTCAACCACCATTGGCCACGAACCATGGTATTTATTAACCTATGATCCCTGTCAAGAACATTATAAGTAAAGTATCGATGGTGTACGTCGCACCTTCAAGCTCCACATATATACTACTTTATAAAAAAAAACTTCCAAGGGGACCCACATTCAACCAAAACATATTTATGTAGCTGGGTGTAAAGCTAAATATTTCTAGTGTACTCAAGATGAAAGTAGATTACACCCCCTATAACTGTCTTTAACCACATGGAGACATGTCAAAAAATTGGATTGAACCATGTGTAATTAGACTACAACAAATGTAATATTACACCAAGTGTAATTATATTAAAATATATGTAATTTTTATTAAGTGTTTTTAAAAAGGTTTGATAGTATTTCCTTCAGAAAAAAGAAATCAGTTATGAATTATTACACAAAATGAAATGAGAATTCACATCGTGTAATTACCACACAATTTCTTATTAAAATGACACCTCCAATGTGGGGTAACCTTCCAAAAACCCCTCTTCTCTACAACAAGACTTCTATAGACCTATCCTCTGCACTATAGAGCATCTGTGTACCCCCTCCTTGGACCGAAACTCCTCAATGAACCTCCACGTTGAACTAAATCTCTTAAAAAACCACCATCTTCTATCGAATACCCTCTACACACATCCTTGGTATGGTTGTTCATCTCATTTAGCTCTATCTTTCTATTACGCTCCCCTTCTTGGATAAGAGAAGATGTTTGTCGATTATGGGATCTAGATCTAGATTTATATAATCTAGATCTAGAACTATTGAATTTAGATCTATATTTAAGAGATCTTGTTTTTTTTAACCATTTATTTTGGGTTTAGATATAGACCATGTTATTTTTTTTCTTCTTTATGGATCCACATGAAATTGGGGATTTCTGTTGGTGAGCATTCATCATTATTCATGATGTAAGTGGTCTATAATTCAAATTCCAAAGTATTAATTACATTTATGTGTATGTAATTTTATAAATTCTATTATTTATTTATAAATTTTGTTCATGATTAAATTAATTAATTTTGTGAATTAATTAATTAAGGGAAATGTGAAATTGGGATATTGGGATTTTAGATCAGGAATAATTACTTGTTAAATTAACTATGAGATTGTTGAAATTCTTGAACTAAGTTAATTAATTATATAATTAACTAATTGGAATGGTTAGGATAATAAAATTGATAATCAAAATAATAAATTATTGAATTAATTATGTCAATAAAGAGTTTATTTAAATTGAATAATTAATTGATGAACTAATTATTATTATATTGATATTTTTGAACATGGAAAATTAATTATAGAAATAATTATGGGAGCTTTTCTATTATTATTGAATTATTTTAGTTGAACAATTAATTGATTAATTAATTTGGGTTATTAAATTAGTTGAGATAGAACAACGAAGTAATAAATTAATTGGGGATATTTAATTTTTTGAGATGAAATTAATTAATTTGAGTAAATAGATAATTTATTTGTTGAATTAAATAAAGATATTAATTAATTTAAGAATTAATTAATGTGAGTGTTGAGATTATTTAATTATTTAATTAAATAAAGGGTTTAACTAATTGATAAATTAATTAATATGAGTAAAGATATTATTTAGTTGTTGAATTAAATAAATGGATAAATAAATTGGTGAATTAATTGAAGGGGTGAATGTGATTAATTAGTTGTGTATTAATTAATGAGTTCTGACATGTACAATTAATTGAAAATTTAATTAAATGTTTTTAATGTGATTAATTAATTTTTAATTAATTAATGGGGGTTCACATGATGATGCAATTGAATAAGTTATATTAATTAATTAGTGAATTAATTAATGGGGATTTGTGTGTTGACACAATTTAATAAGTAAAATGATTTAATTGGAGATTTAATTAAGGGGGATTGGTGTATTTATGTAATTGAATAAGTTGTATTAATTAATTGTAGAATTAATTAATGGGTATTGATGTGTGGATGAAATTGAATAAGTTATATTAATTATGTAGTGAATTAATTAATGGGTACTATTGTGTTGAAACAATTTAATGTGTTAAAATTAATTAATTAGTGACTTAATTAACATGGACTATTGTTTTATTGAAATTGATAGATAATTAATTAATGAATTAATTATGAGATATTGATATAAGGGAATTGGATAATTAATTGTAAAATTAATTATGAGATATTGAGATTGTTTATTTGTATAATTCATTGTTGATATAATTATTAGATTTTAGGTTTGATGATATTGATTAATTAATTGATGAATTAATTAATGGGAATGACATAGTTAATTAATTGGAGGATTAATTAATGGGACCTTTGGGATATAATAAATGTTGGATTAGTAATTAAAGTGGTTTAATTAGTCAATTATTGAAACGACTAATATAATTAATGTTATTAATTAATTTCTAAATTAATTAATGTAGTTGATGGGATAGTTAATTGCCGAATTAACTAATAAAATTGATTTGATTAATTAATTTATGAATTAATTAATTTTATTAACATGATTAATTATTTGTTAAATTAATTAATGTTATTAATGTAATTATTTAATTGTCTACGTAATTAATGTTATTGATGTGATTAATTAATTTTTGAGTTAACTATTTAAAGTGATATGATTAGTTAATTCTGGAGTTGAATAATGAAAGTGACCTGATTAGTTATTTGTTGGATTAACTAAAGTAAATGAAAAGATTAATTAATTTTTGAATTAATGAATGATATTTTTGTGATTAATTAATTGTTGAATTAATTAAAGAGATTGATGTGATTAATTAATTATTGAATTAATCAATGGAATGATGTGATTATGATTTATTTATTTTAATTAATTAATTATTAAATTAATTAATGTGACATTGTGATATGAAATCTGATTAGGGGGTTAATGTTGATTAACCTTGACTGTTGTGAAATATGGGAAATTGTGATATTTGTGATATATTGTGAATGATTTAGATATAGGGTGATAGAAATTATATTCTACACACATTATATATATATGAACGATTGATAAACATGGTGTGAGATAGGGACTGATGCTCCAAATACTCTCAGGGTGCTAGACATGGCATTCTACACCCTGCCTAAATGAAAATATTTTTGAATAGGAGAGAGACTAAGGCTCCAAATACCCATGGGGTGTGAGACAAGGACATATTCTCCAAATACTCACGAGGGTGCTATATATGACATTCTACACCCATTTATTGACATTGGATTATGGATCCAATTAGGTGTACAATAATTTGAATAGAATGGATAATGAAATCCCATTTATTTAATGAATTTTGAATTTAATATAAGAAATGGTTTAGAATCCGACACGAGTCGAAGCAGGTGTTAAGATACAAGTGTCTATGGGGACCAGATGGTTTATGTGGATAAATAAATGAAAAATTGATTAAATTTAAGCTGTTTACTTTATTACTTGTATTTTATTATTTATAAAAATGAATACACTTGTATTGACTAGATTTATTTTAGATAGTGTTGGTGGAGACCTACTGAGTTTCACTCACACCCTACTCGGGCTGCCTGATCGATTCTTGTATAGAATTTGTGTTCTATGGATAAGTTAAGGGGAAAGCCCCTAGTACAAATGGCTGACTTGGGATGAATCATGGATGAGGGAACTGGATGTGATCCCGGACCCACTAGGGAGTTTTAGTATGTTTACTTCAGTTCCATTTTAAAAACTTTGACACTTAAATTGGCATAGTATATTTCCCATTTCAGTTAAATATTTTATTTTATGTTCTGGATATATTGTTACATTTGTATTATTAATGATTATATATGGTTCTATATATATTTATTTATTTTTGCTGGTGTTTTACTTTGTTAAATTATGGTATAGTGTCCCCAGGATTGATATTAGACCTTCACTACTAGTCTTTAGCCTCTGGTTTATGGGGAAGCGTGCTTGAGTTCATGTGGCAAACCTGCTCAGGGAACCATTGTGTGACACTTGGCATGAGATGTTACAATGTGGTATCGAAGGAGTTTCTTTTCTTCTTCATTTTTCTTACTATTTGGGAAAGGTAGAGAGGATGAAAAGATGAGTCGATTCCTGGATAAGATCTTGTGCATGGGTGTAGCGACCCCATGTACTAGGGTAAAATCCAATTTCCTAGGGTGAGATTATTGTAATTGAAATGTGTTGTTATAGTTGATTTTATTTTACCATAGGTGATGAACTTGTTCTGTTGTGTGATTATTGATGATGATATTTTTTTAGTTCTACTCATGACTCGATATGGCATGAGAGTTGAGTCTGAATGCATCATTATAGGCACTCAATATTATTTTGTGACATGCATAATTTTAGGAACGCACAGGAAAATGGGTTTTTGATAAGTTATTGAACATAAACTATTTTTAATTTCTTGTGAAATTGAACTGAAAATAGTTCCCAACATGAAATTGAGAAACATTTTAAAATGATGCACGAGGAGGATAAATGGGTTTCTAAATGATAAAAATATAATAATGTGAATGTGTTTACCCTTGTTAACTAGGACCTAGGTGTAGGATGGTTAAGGGTAGTGATAGTTCCTCAGTCTTAACCGTGTGATCGAAAAAATGTGGAATCTTACTAGTTAATACTATTCATAACCTCTAATTTAATGACATGGTTATATCTTATTATACTAAATAATAATATTTTAATAATATATTGTTGTTCAATAAAACTTGTTCTTAAGTGTAATACTAGCCTTTGAATAAAATCATTGTTGAATGCACGTACACTAACTCATTGTTCCATTCATTATAAGCCATAAAATATATTTAATTTATTTAAAATAGTAAATATACTATAAGGTCTTGGGATATTATGTTCCATTACATTCTTGGTGTTGCATGTGATACATTGTATTGAATGTAATTTTCCTATTGATTTTTGGGGTGCGAAATATGTGACTACTCTATGAAATTAATAAAATCCCTTATTGTGACACATACTAATAATGTTAATAAAATATTTACATCCCACTTTAACCAGCATGAGTTATAAGTAAATGATCCAAAAGTAACCCCCATTAAGAGTTGCATTAGAGGTGAGGTGATTGTTGTGTTAATTCAATGTGGACAGGAATTTTGTCGTGTTTAAATATAACTTTTTTCATCAACTATGTTTAAATGATTACTAGAAACCTTGGTTTTTAAAAGGAAATTTTATTTTCATTTCCAAAGATTCCAAAAAATTTATTAGGTTTTATATATAACCCTATAACACTATCTCTTTTAATAAAACCAAATCCTTTAAAAAATATTCTAAAAACTTTCTTCCTAAAGGTTTAAGGTTTAATAAATATCTTTTGTAAATACTCAAACCAAATGTGTGATTCTCTTAAAGTAAAATTTTGAGTAACAAAATCATATTTTGAGAAGAACTCTATTTTAGAAAAATTGTTTAAAATCAAATACTTATATTTTTTCGAACTCTAAAAATATAATAATTTGGGAATGTATTTTTTTAAATAAAAAAACACAATTTTTTACCACATTGTAATATTTTAATGTTAATTGGATACTTTATGTGATTGAGTTAAAATATTATTTGGTTTATCATCGAAGAAAAATAGTTTGACCATCACCTATATATTGAAATTGGTGATACTAACTGTAAGATATCCTCTAAAGTTATTTTTTCATAAACCTATGATTAGTTTTATTCTCTTATACTTTTTAGAGATTTGAAGTGTGATGTTCACATTTATCTTATGGTTGTTTGAACTAGAAATTATTTTATCATAAAAATTGAAGATGAAATATGTCTGTAAGTCTCAATTATGAATGATTTACTATATTCATTGTTATAATGGAACTAGTACTAAATAATTATCACTTATTTTTATAAAAGTTTATGATAGTTGTTTGATTGGAATTTTTGACTATAGAATAAATTTTATGATTGATAAGAATTATACAAGGAGTATGTGTATATATTTTTTTCTATATAAATTGTTAAAAAGATATAACTACATTCAATGTTTGGTTATAAGATGGGCTTGTAGTTCCCTAACCTTGTACAATATTTTTAATATTATATAGAATAGGATTGAACATGAATCTGGTACACACCTTCCACTTTCCATGGTATAATACTAAGCCTTGAATATATAATTTTACCTAGGTGGGATTGGCTGCAAGATTGCCTACACCTATCATGGATGGTATGAACAATAAAATTGATCTACCAATATCCTAAAATCAATATATAGTTCTCTAATAGATGGAAAATTTAGGTAGGTTAATGTGTGGAGCCTCTAAAGATAAATATTTTTTTATAGATTCTTATTCACTTTTCTTTTACTTTCATATATCCATGCATTATCTACCATTCATTATTTGTAAAACCAATTTATTTATTTTTATAAAATATGTGCATTGATTCAAAGAACATGCTTGAGGGTGTTTCTTCTATGTCAGAACCTTATTAGCTTCCTACTAAGTGTGTTATGATTACATCTTGTATTCCGACCTTGATAGATAAGTATTTTCATGGTCTGTCTTGTAGGTAATAATTTGTATGGGTAGATTTATTGTCAAATTAGTATGTTGATCATGGTTATAGTTTGTATGGGTAACCTTCCACCTTTGTTAAAGTTGAACATCAGTGACACTAATGGTTCTTAGATAGAGTTGTTCCATCTATTCATATTTATAACGTGTGTTAGTCTTTTATATGCATCAGTGGTCTTAAAATAATATTTTTCATGCACTTTTATTAAATACGTATTCATGGTTAGTTCATATTTTCAATAATTTCCTAAATTTTCATACTTAATGTACGACTTTCCATCATTTAGTCATTTCTTTAATCTTTAAAACCCAATGGGAAAATAATTATCCAAATGTTGATTTAGAACTTGAGGTGCTAGTCACCAGCCTGTGGGGTTTAGAGAACTCCATTGGGAAGATTTGGTGCCCTTTTTAAATTTTTTAGAGTGATTCAAGTCATGGAACTTGTTGTTCATTTTCATAATAATATTCTTATTATATATATTTTAGTGATAAACTGAATGATTTGAGAATAAATTATCGAACTTTTTATAAGGATTTTTATGAAATTCGGATAGATCTAGATCACTGGTCTCATTAATTGAGACCAAAATAATTTTTTATTCATTCTTAACAAGAAGCATTAATATTTATCAGCGTTCAATGCAAACTAACTTTAGGGAATGAAAAATGGATTAAACTATTGCAATCATTGTCACTTATATAAAATTATAAGACTGGGTAAGACAATACTATGGTTAACGATTTATCTCAAAGGCATGATTTAGTTACCACTCAAGATGATTTAATTAATAGATTTTAGTTTATGAAATAATATTATCAACATGATATGTGTTTTCATTATATTTTAATCCAATGTGAAATAAGATTTTTGGAATATTATTTTATGCATAATATGTTTATCATCAATATAAAAAAATTATGTATTTAAAAAAGGAGTTAAAGGGATTTTATTGTTTGAGAAACTTATGAAAGAAGAATTTATGGTAATTTCGGTATTTATAAAACATTTGACATTAAAAGGCCATTTATATTGGATTGTAATGAATGTGTATTTTTAGGTAATTATTTTAGGTTCTAAGCCATGTTAAAGACTAATGAGTAAATTCAATCCTTGTTTCGGAACTCCATTTCCAATTATAGAGTATACATGGAAGTATCTTAGTATGTTTTTCATTTTGAACATACCAAGGACCTAGCGAGGTGTAGATTCAATAATGGTATTTGTTAATATATTTTATAATATAGGACATTTTCAAAAATTATGTAAGAATAAAAATATAATTAAAGCGGAATACTAATTTTTCCTAGAGATTATCTATATTTCTAACATTTATAAAAACATTTTTTTTAGATAGAGATTCAAAATATCATCACTAATTCAAAATAATATTATAAAAAAAATCTGGAAAAGACTAATTTTCAATACATACCTTCACCGAAAAACCAATGAGAAAAATTATTTCACAAATACAACTTTGGGAACCATTCTTAGAACATTGGTGAACAAAAATTTCAGAGATAAGGATGTGTATATTTTATAATATGGATTTTCATAGAAAAATATTTTAGTACCACCACTCAATTTTATATATTCAAAGTGGTTTATAATATCAACCTAGTCACTCCTATATAATTATACTCTTTTTTATCTTAATTTTAATGTTATTGTTGATACAATGTAGAAGGGAAAGGAGATGAAGAAGTTTCAGGAATCTATTTATTATCAAATAGATAAATCAAATGAAGCATACAAGAGGTGAGAAAACATGAACATGAAAAAATTCATTTTCAAACATGGAGAAAAAGTATGTATTAACCTACAGAAGGATACATTTCAATTGAGAAGGAGGAGAAAGTTGGTACTATAGCGTTTAGATTTAGGCTCACCTTCACAGTTTCTAAACTAGTTTCCACATAACTCAAGTATGCCTCTACATGTGCCATAGGATACCTGTCACGACCCGTCCTCGGGGCTACTACCATGACTACCCCAAGCTCGCCTTCCATAGGCCAGGGGCTGGCGACTAGCACCAAAGGCGTAAATCCCGATAACTGGGAAGGCATTGCCTTTAAAAAAGTAAACAAAACACCATAGAGTACAAGCGGAATTAATCACTAAGTAAAACTGAACACATGTAGTGCTGAAAGTAAAGGGGGACGGAAATACATGCCCAACTGTAAAGTACAAAGTAAAAGACAAAACAGCCAGAAGGTGTCAAGACGCTCTTGGGTTGTCCGCCAAGGTTCCTACCTGAAGGGTAGGTACAGATAGCGCAGCTCCTGGATCGTCCTCCATGGATCCTACCTGAAGGGTAGGTACAGATAGCGTAGCTCCTCGATCGTCCACCACAGATCCTACTTGAAGGGTAGGTACAGATTGCCTCTGAAACACTCTCTCCCATCGACCTCCTCCGAGTATCACCTCGCCGTGAAGTCCACCTCTGGATACTGACTCGTCGTGAGGTCCACCTCCGGGTACCGTCCAGCCCTCGAACACTCGGCCTCTGTCAACGCTGCCCGTCGTCTGCAACCAACACAACGAGGTGCGAGCATAGCCCGTGCAGGGGTGGGTATAATGATACTCAGTAGGGACCCCAAGACCCTCAAGGTCTCACTAAATACAACAAGGATAACCATAAGGAAGATCTCAAAAGATATCCTCTACTTAGGTATATGACCATACATATACCTAAGTTATCATGTAACCCATCTCAATCATGAGGAAACACAAAGATTATGAAATCAACGGATAACCACTACCCAGGTATATGCCCATACATATACCTAAGTTATCAAGTGACCCATCTCAATCATGAGGAAACACAAAGATCATAGACTCACCTCAAACCAGGATTTAATCATGAAGTCGAAACCATGACTGTTAGAGAACTCCTCCTCTGAAGAGTACAGTGGGATTGCCACTACAACCAAGCGCGCCCCACTAACCTTGGACTGATATAGTACTCCACCTGTTGAGTACTGTGGGCCTGCTGCTACAACCAAGCCCTTCCCACCATGGGTCTGCCGCTACAACCAAGTGCTCCCCCTCATAGGCTCTAGAGGTACTCCTTCTGTTAAGTACTGTGGGTCTACCGCTACAACCAAGCGCTCCTCTGCCATGGGTCTACCGTTACAACCAAGCGATCCCCCTCATAGCCTCCATATGTACTCCTTCAGTTGAGTACCGCGGGTCTGCCGCTACAACCAAGCGCTCCTCCACCGTGGGTCTGCCGCTACAACCAAGCGCTCCCCCTCATAACCCCCAGAGGTACCCCTTCTGTTGAGTACCGCGGGTCTGCCGCTACAACCAAGCGCTCCTCCACCGTGGGTCTGCCGATACAACCAAGCGCTCCCCACTGGGCTATCTGAAACACACCGAGACGATAGATCAGTAGTTGTCAAGTCTCAGCCAGCTACTAGGTCTCTGCACTCTGCTAGCTTGTCACCTAGAGGGTCCGCTCCATGAGCTACTGGTCGGTACTCCAAGTATTACAAAGTCCCACGAAGAAGTATCTCAAAGATCCGCCTCGTCATAGGGGTCTCAACACAACAGACGGAGCGTTAATCGGACGCCCGGTCTGTGAGTTATTAGCCTTTTCGTCCCAGGGGCCCGGTTGGTTTCATGTGCGAACCAACCCGGCCGTATCTCAACTGTACCCCGAACTCTCATAACGTATACTCATAAGGACCATTTCTCAACGTGATCACCAACGCCGCTGACGGTTCGTCAAACGAACGCCCAGTCTGAAAGTTATAATCTTTTACGTTCCTGGGGTCTGGTTGGAAATCAGGTACAATCCATCCTAACCTTACTCCAACTGCGTCCAAACCTCAGGCGAAGTATGTCACGGCCCGTCCTCAGGGACCGTGCCGTGACTACCCCAAGCCCTCCTTCCATAGGCCAGGGGCTGGCGACTAGCACCAAAGGCGTAAATCCCGATAACTAGGAAGGCATTGCCTTTATAAAAGTAAACAAAACACCAGAGAGTACAAGAGGAAATAAAACACTAAGTACAAAGAGAAGTTCTGAAAGGTAAATGGGCCAGAATACAAACCCAAGTGAAAGTACAACTACAACTGAACAGAGTAAAATAGAAAAAGACAACAGCTGGAAGGATGGAAGCGGCTCCTGGGTCGTCCTCCTCGGATCCTACCTGAGGGGTAGGTACAGATGGCTCAGCTCCTGGATCGTCCACCACGGATCCTACCTGAAGGGTAGGTACAGATAGACTCCACAACGCTCTCACCCGTCAACCTCCTCCGAGTGTCGTCTCGCCGTGAAGTCCACCTCCGGATACTGAGTCATCGTGTAGTTCACCTCCGGGTACCGTCCAGTCCCCGAACACTCGACCTCTATCAGCACTGCCCGTCGTCTGCAACCAAGACAACGAGGTGCGGGCATAGCCCGTGCAGGGGTGAGTATCACGATACTCAGTAGGGACCCAGATACCCTCATGGTCTCACTAAAACCAACAAGGATAACCACAAAGAAGATCTCAACAGATAACCTCTACTTAGGTATATGTCCATACATATACCAAAGTTATCAAGTAACCCATCTCAACCATGAGGAAACACAAGGATTAAGAAATCAACGAATAACCACCACTCAGGTATATGCCCATAAATATACCTAAGTTATCAAGTAACCCATCTCATCATGAGGAAACAGAAAGGTCAAAGACTCAGCTCAAACCGGGATTTTCATTATCGAAACCGTAACTGCTAAAGAGCCCCGTCTCTAGAGTGTACAGTTTTCCTGTCACGACTTCGAGGTACTGCTCACTAACCTAAGACTACTGAGGTACTCCTCCTGTCGAGTACCGCGGGCCAGCCACCTCACATAGTAGTGCTTCCCACCGGGGTCTGCCACCCAAATACAGTAGTTCTCCCCGCTGTGGGTCTTCCACCCAAACACAGTAGTGCTCCCCACTGGGCTATACAAGTCTCTCTGACTCGAATCGGACAAGCAGTCTTTAGGTCCCAGCCAGCTACACGGTCTCCGTACTCCATACGCTCGTCTCTGGGAGGGTCCGCTCCACGAGCTACTGGTCGATACTGCAAGTATCTCAAATTCCTACGAAGAAGTATCTCAAAGGACCGCCTCGTCATAGGGGTCTCAACGCAACAGACGGCGCGTCAATCGGACGCCCGGTCTGCGAGTTACTAGCCTTTTCATCCCAGGGGCCCGGTTGGTTTCGTGAGCGAACCAATACCGTTCATATCTCAACTGTACCCCGAAATCTCAAAGGGCATACTCATAGGGACCGTTTCTCAATGAGATCATCAACGCCGCTGACGGTTCGTCAAACGAACGTCCTGTATGAAAGATATTCGCTTTTCCGTTCTAGGGGCTCAGTTGGATTTCAGGTGCAATCCAACCTGGCCACTATCCATCTGTATCCAAATCTCGATCGAAGTATTCCAAAAGTTCCCGCTCATCAAGAGGAATTCAACGAAACAGATGGCGCGTCAATCAGACGCCCGGTCTGTGAGTTATTGGCTTTTTCGTTCCAGGGGCCCGGTTGGTTTCGTGAGCAAACCAACCCGACCGCACTCCGACGGCATCCAAACCTTGAGCGGAGTAATCCAAAATATCCGTCTCACTTAGAGGAATCCATCAAAGTCGATGGCACGTCAATCGGACGTCCGGTGCTAAAGATATAAGCGTTTCTGCTCCGAGGGCCCGTTTGGTTTTGTGTACGAACCAACCCGGCTAAAACCAAAGTTCTCTGAAACCTTGAGTGTAATATACTGAAACGAACGCCTCATTCCAAGGATCACTACGCAATTGACGGTGCGTCGATCGGAGGTCCTTAGCCCAATATATGGGCATTTGACTGAAAGTGGTCCGAAAACGGGGGGTCTGGGCCCGGGCCGACCCGGGCTGACCCCCCCTGGGTCGGCCGAACAGGGTCCAACCCGACTGGACCCGGTCCGGCCCGACCGGACAGCCACAGCTCGGCGTGGCCGAGCCGAAGTCACGGAGCGGGGGGCGGTAAGAGGCCGCCCTTGCCGCTAGTTGGGGTCGCTGGCGAACCACCGCCGCCCATCTTCCGGCGGCGCCCGAGCGGCCGGACGGCTCTGGCCGTGCCGGCGACCCACGCCTCCGGGTGTTTCCGCGGGCCACCGGAGTTGCTCCGGTGGTCTGTTTTCAAAACCGTCTGAGCCGGTGTTCATCTCGGGTCTCAAACTTTACTGCGCAAGCTTCAAAAATACATTGCGGCCCCGTTTTGTCATCGCCCGTCAATCTGCACGTCTATTAACAAAACACGCCGTCTTCGTGGCTCTCTGGCGCGGCGCGTTGACACCACGCCCCTTCGCTGTGGCCCGACTCCGTCCGCGGATGTCTTCGGGTTTCTCCGACGCGGCGCGACGACGTCGTGTCCTTGTTAATCTTTTCACGGCACGACACGACGGCGCCGCACATTTCCTTGTCACATGATTCTGCGTGGTGCGACGGCACCATGCCTTCTCGTACCAAACCACAAAGGAACCAACATGAAAAAAATGAGGAGGTTCGACCGTGTTTTTGTGGTCCGGCCCCCTCGCGTTATTCGATAACTATTGGTTTTAAACCACAAAGATCGTTAAGTCGGTATTCACGAACAAAATAAATAAATAAAATTAAAACCCCTACCTTGGTTTCAAGAGCGGAGCTTGTTCGGAGGTTCGTCGAAGAGAAAACTCCATGGTATAACTGTCGCGTAAAGAGGCGACTTGGAAGGAGGAAGTCACGTCGCGGGAACGGCGTCGCGGAAAGAGATACATTGTGGAAGAACCGTTGCGGAAAGAGACGTCGCGTCGTGGATCGGTGTCGCGGAGTCGGTCTTCGAGGACTCGACGTTCTTCGACGGAGTTCGATGCGTTCTTCGCGTTCCTCGTGTTCTTCGTCGTAGAGGATGAAGAACTCTAGCTTTCCTTAGCTTTTCTTCTCTAAAGGCTCTCAAGCAACTAAGAAACTAACCCATAAATAAATTAAGCCTCACTTAATTTATTAACACCACAAAACCTTTGAAATTCAAGAGTTTGAATTAACTCACATCATTAAATTACACAAGTTGTCAAATTAAATGAAGGGGAGTTAATGGGGAGTTGAAGAGTTGAAGAATATGAAGGGGTGGAGTTCGTATGGGCCCCACCTCCTTCATAACCTACAAAGGGAAGTTGGGTAGTTACCCAACTACTTCCCAAAGGATAAAAACACTTAGAGTAAAATAAAAATTGTTGTTAAATTTTTATTTTTAACTTCCACAATTTTTATCAACTTCTCTCGTGTAAACGCAACTCTGGAACAAGAGTTCCTAAGCAATTATCGGCGCTACGGTTCCATCGGTGCCCTCAGAATTTGATCTTGAGCACCGGTTCAAAAGTTATAAATTCCCGCTCGTTCGTTCACTGAACGTACCCGAGCTAAACTTAGGAAATTGATTCCGGGTACACCAGACGTCGGATTCAGGCGCCGTCAGAAACTGAGTTCTTGTAAAATTACAAAGAAAATTAAGAAAAAATTTCCTTGAAATTTCCGGGTCTTTACATTACTCCCACCTCAGGGATTTACGTCCCCGTAAAGCTTCAACACAAACTAGGGTCACAAAAACGGTACATAGCACGCATTTGATCCTTCCGCTCCCATGTGCTTACCTGGAGGTTTCCGTGCTGCCTACGAAAATGCACAAGAGGAATCGACCGTCCTCGTAGAATCAGCTCCTATCGATCCTCGATCCCCATTGGAACCTCCGTGCATGACGCCCTATTATCGACGTCCAACTCCCTGAGGTCGATGATGTGTGAAGGATCAAGCACGTATCTCCTCAGTTGAGATACTTGGAAAAACGTCGTGCACCTGGTGCAACTGAGGTGGATGGGTCAAGCGGTAAACCTCCTCGCCTACCCTGCTGAGGACCTGAAAAGGTCTACTGAACCTAGGAGATAACATGCCGCCTAGGACACACCTCCGTAAACCTCATCGAGGTGAGACCTGTAGGGAAACGTGGTCGCCATCCTCGAACTTCAGTGGTCTCTGCCTCCTGGATGACCTGGACCTTCTCTATCGTGGCTTGGACCATCTCCGGCCCCACAAGAGCTGCAAAGATTTCTTCTTTTCCAATAAGAGAAATCTGATCTCATCCCCTGGATGAACCACTTTATTTGCCTAATACAGTCAATCCCGACATGGATGATACTAATCCATACCAAGGATGATGTCGTAAGGCCTCGACGCTACTACCAAGAGATCCAACCGTTACTCTCGCCTCCAAGGGTTGAGTCACACTGTCAGCTTCAGTGTGTGGTAACTGGGTCTCTTCCAGTAGGTATCTCACACGTGAGGGTCAAGTCAACAGTTTAATCCGGATCCTCTTAGTAACAACACAAGAGAGGATAGGATTGATAACATCACAAAGGTAAGTGTATTTATTTTATTGCAGCTCATGGTACAAAGACACAAATATGACAACAACATCATGGAACTAGATATACACCACTAGTTCTGCTCCTGTCCACTCAGTTCTGGAGCTCCGTAGTCAAAAGCATCTAGTGCCTAAAGCTTATCTCTCCCATGTCCTCCTGTCCCCTGCGGTCGGGGTGGACATCCTGGTGGTGGTGGTGGCAACATCCCGAAGCGTCGTCCACCTCCAGCTGCACGACCAGCTCCTCTGCCATGGCTGCCTGCTCCTTGCGGTCCGCCCTAATCAAACCTCTCCCTCTGCCTCAGAGGTTCTTAATTTAATTTCTGGTCATCTGCATGGCGGGTCGGATAGTCATGTGCCATGTGACCAACTCCGCCGTAGGAGTAACACTGCATGGCAGGTCTGGCTCTGTCACTTCCCTTGGTTCCTCGCACTACCGACCCTAAGTCACGCGGTCGACCACCTGTAGGTCTGGTCCTCTTGGACCTCTGCGTCATCTGTCTACTGCCTGCTGTAGAAGATTCTGGCACATGCCAGCTAGTGGTGGGTCCTGCTACTGGAGACTGCTCAGCAAGGAAACTCTCCACCAAAAGGGCTCTCTCCAACACCCCTGTCTGTGTCGGAATGCTGAGTGGAACCACAGAAGCTCTAATCTCTCGCCTGAGCCCCTGCTCGAAGGTTCGGTCCCTAAAGAACGGGTCTCGTACCATATCTGTGGAGTAGCGCGAGAGGTCTATGAACCTCACTGAATACTGCGCCACTGTCATGTTTCCCTGACTCAGCTGAAGTAGCTCATGTATACGCAACGCTCGAAGGGTGGCTGGTACAATCTCTGCCCGAAACAGGCTCTCGAAGTCGGCCCAAAGAAGAGTCGCCTTATCATGCATCTGGAGCATCAGGCTCCACCATCTGTCGGCTGCTGCCAGAAGAAGGCTGGCAGCAAGGATCACCATGAAATCTGCTGGCGTCCCCACTAGCCTGAAAACTCTCACCACAGCCTCCAGCCAATCGGCAGTCACCTACGGGTCCGTCCCTCCATAGAACCTGGGAGGTCTCTGGCGCTGGAACTCGTGCAGTGCACTCAAGTGACGTGAACCCTCTACTACTGGGGCTGATGGAATCGGTGGACCAACGGGTAGTAGTACCGCTGGTGCCTCCGCTGGTGCCTCAACTGTGATAGGGCCCTGTACTGAGGCCACGTCGCTCGACGGGCTGTCCGTACGTACCACTCTCGGGGCTCTAGCTGGTCGTCCATGGGGAGGCATTCTGAATGAAACAACGTGACACGGTCAAATGATTTATACCTAGTGAGCTGACCTGGTTTGAGCTGATATTTAAATAAAACTTCTGGAAACACACACTCAATCAGTGTTTTCGTGCACAAAGTCGGAAATCAGTTGTCAGGGTCCTGGTGTATGGATACGTTGGCCGCCCGTACCAACACTGGACTCCCTGAACTGAAAACCACACTCCGTACTCTTAACACTATTGCTTCACAGAAAGAAAATATCAGAGTTATAAGTTCTGCGGTAGAACCTCCCTCTAATACCAATTTATCACGACCCGTCCTCGGGGACCATGCCGTGACTACCCCAAGCCCGCCTTCCATAGGCCAGGGGCTGGCAACTAGCACCAAAGGCGTAAATCCCGATAACTAGGAAGACATTTCCTTTATAAAAGTAAACAAAACACCACAGAGTACAAGCGAAAGTAAAACACTAAGTACAAAGAGAAGTGCTAAAAGGTAAATGGGCCAGAATACAAACCCAAGTGAAAGTACAACTACAACTGAACAAAGTACAATAGAAAAAGACAACAGCTGGAAGGAAAGAAGCGGCTCCTGGGTCGTCCTCCTCGGATCCTACATGAGAGGTAGGTACAGATGGCTCAGCTCCTGGATTGTCCACCACAGATCCTACCTGAAGGGTAGGTACAGATAGCCTCCACAACGCTCTCACCCATCAACCTCCTCCGAGTGTCGTCTCGCCGTGAAGTCCACCTCCGGATACTGACTCGTCGTGTAGTCCACCTCCGGGTACCGTCCAGTCCCCGAACACTCGGCCTCTATCCGCACTGCCCGTCGTCTGCAACCAACACAACGAGGTGCGGGCATAGCCCGTGCAGGGGTGAGTATAACGATACTCAGTAGGGACCCCGAGACCCTCAAGGTCTCACTAAAACCAACAAAGATAACAACAAAGAAGATCTCAACAGATCTCCTTTACTTAGGTATATGTCCATACATATACCTAAGTTATAAATTAACCCATCTCAACCATGAGGAAACACAAGGATTAAGAAATCAACGGATAACCACCACTCAGGTATATGCCCATACATATACCTAAGTTATCAAGTAACCCATCTCATCATGAGGAAACACAAAGGTCAAAGACTCAGCTCAAACCAGGATTTTCATTATCGAAACCGTAACTGCTGAAGAGCCCCGTCTCTAGAGTGTACAGTTTTCCTGTCACGACTCCGAGGTACCGCTCACTAACCTAATACTGCTAAGGTACTCCTCCTGTCGAGTATCGCGGGCCTTCCACCTCACATAGTAGTGCTTCCCGCCAGGGTCTGCCACCCAAACATAGTAGTGCTCCCCCCTCATAGCCTATAGAGGTACTCCTCCTGTCTAGTACCATGGGTCTGCCACCCAAACACAGTAGTGCTCCCCGCTGTGGGTCTGCCACCCAAACACTGTAGTGATCCCCACTAGTCTATACAAGTCTCTCCAACTTGAATCGGACAAGCAGTCTTCAGGTCCCAGCCAGCTACACGGTCTCCGTACTCCATACGCTCGTCTTTGGTAGGGTCTGCCCCACGAGCTACTGGTCGATACTCCAAGTATCTCAAAGTCCCACTAAGAAGTATGTCAAAGGACCGCCTTGTCATAGGGGTCTCAACTCAATAGACGGCGCGTCAATCGGACGCCCGGTCTGTGAGTTACTAGCCTTTTCATCCCAGGGGCCTGGTTGGTTTCGTGAGCGAACCAATCCTGGCCATATCTCAACTGTACCCCGAACTCTCAAAGGGTATACTCATAGGGACCGTTTCTCAATGATATCATCAACGCCGCTGACGGTTCGTTAAACGGACGTCCTGTCTGAAAGATATCAGCTTTTCTGTTCCAGGGGCTCGGTTGGATTTCGGGTGCAATCCAACCTGGCCACTATCCAACTGTATCCAAATCTCGAGCGAAGTACGCCAAAAGTTCCGCCTCATCAAGAGGAATTCAACGATACAGACGGCATGTCAATCGGACGCCCGGTCTGTGACTTATTGGCTTTTTCATTCCAGGGGCCCGGTTGGTTTCGTGAGCGAACCAACCTGACCGCACTCCGACAACATCGAAACCTCGAGCGGAGTAAGCCAAAAGATCCGTCTCACTTAGAGGAATCCATCAAAATCGATGGCACGTCAATCGGACGTCCGGTGTTAAAGATATAAGTGTTTCTGCTCCGAGGTCCCGTTTGGTTTTGTGTACGAACCAACCCGGCCGAACCCAAAGTTCTCTGAAACCTTGAGTGTAATATACAGAAACGAACATCTCGTTCCAAGGATTGCTACGCAACTGACGGTGCGTTGATCGGAGGTCTGTAACCCAAGATATGGGCATTTGACCGAAAGTGGTCCGAAAACGGGGGGTCTGGGCCCGGGCCGACCCGGCCCGACCCCCCTTGGGTCGGCCCGAACCGGGTCGACCCGACCCGGGTCCGACCCGGCTGGACCCGGTCCGGCCCGACCGGCCAGCTGCGGATCGGCGTGGCCAAGCCGAAGTCGCGGAGCGGGGGGCGGTGCACGACCGCCCTCACCGCTAATTGGGGCCGGCGGCGAACCGCCGCCGCCCATCTTCCGGCGGTGCGCTCGGGCGCCGCCGCCTCCTGGCGGCCGGACGGCTCCGGCCGCCGCCTCCGGTCGCCGGTGGCGCCGCGCCGGCGACCCGCACCTCTGGGTGTTTCCGCGGGCCACCAGAGTTGCTCCGGGGGTCCGTTTTCAAAACCGTCTGAGCCGGTGTTTATCTCGCGTCTCGAACTTTACTGCGCAACCTTCAAAATTACATTGCGGCCCCGTTTTGTCGTCGCCCGTCAATCCGCACGTCTATTAACAAAACGTTCCGTCTTCGTGGCTCTCCGGCGCGGCGCGTTGAAGCTGCACCCCTTCACTGTGGCCCGACTCCGTCCGCGGATGTCTTCGGGTTTCTCCGACGCGGCGCGACGGCGTCGCGTCCTAGTTCTTCTTTTCACGGCGCGGTGCGACGACGCCGCATGTTTCCTTGTCTCCTGATTCCGCGTGGTGCGACGACACCACTCCTTCTCGTACCAAACCACAAAGGAACCAACATGAAAAAAAGGAGGAGGGTCGGCCGTGTTTGTGCGGTCCGGCCCCCTTGCGTTATTCGATAACTATTGGTTTTAAACCACGAAGATCTTCAAGTCGGTATTCACGAACAAAATAAATAAATAAAATTAAAACCCCTACCTTGGTTTCAAGAGCGGAGCTTGTTCGGAGGTTCGTCGAAGAGAAAACGTCACGGTATAATCGTCGCGGAAAGAGGCGACTTGGAAGGAAGAAGTCGCGTCACGGGAACGGCGTCATGGAAAGAGAGACGTTGCGGAAGAACCGTTGCGGAAAGAGATGTCGCGTCATGGATCAGTGTCACGGAGTCGGTCTTCGAGGACTCAGCGTTCTTCGACGGAGTTCGATGTGTTCTTCGCGTTCCTCGTGTTCTTCGTCGAAGAGGATAAAGAACTCTAGCTTTCCTTAGCTTTTCTTCTCCAAAGGCTCTCAAGCAACTAAGAAACTAACCCATAAATAAATTAAGCCTCACTTAATTTATTAACACCACAAAACCTTTGAAATTCAAGAGTTTGAATTAACTCACCTCATTAAATTACACAAGTTGTCAAATTAAATGAAGGGGAGTTAATGGGGAGTTGAAGAATTGAAGAATATGAAGGGGTGGGGTTCGTGTGGGCCCCACCTCCTTCATAACCTACAAAGGGAAGTTGGGTAGTTACCCAACTTCCTCCCAAAGGATAAAAACACTTAGAGTAAAATAAAAATTGTTGTTAAATTTTTATTTTTAACTTCCACAATTTTTATCAACTTCTCTCGTGTAAACGCAACTCCGGAACAGGAGTTCCTAAGAAATTACCGGCGCTATGGTTCTATCGGTTCCCTCGGAATTTGATTCCGAGCACCGGTTCAAAAGTTAGAAATTCCCGCTCGTTCGTTCACTGAACGTACCCGAGCTAAACTTCGGAAATTGATTCCGGGTACACCGGACATCGGATTCAGGCGCCGTCAGAAACTACGTTCTTGTAAAATTCCAAAGAAAATTAAGAAAAAATTTTCCTTGAAATTTTTGGGTCTTTACATTACTCCCAGCTCAGGGCTTTACGTCCCCGTAAAGCTTCAACACAAACTAGGGTCACAAAAGCGGTATAGAGCACGCATCTGAGCCTTCCGCTCCCATGTGCTTACCTGGAGGTTTCTGTGCTGCCTACGAAAACACATAGGAGGAATCGACCGTCCTCGTAGAATCTGCTCCTGTCGATCCTCGATCCCCACTGGAACCTCCGTGCATGACGCCCTATTATCGACATCCAACTCCCTAAGGTCGATGATGTGTGAAGGATCAAGCACGTATCTACTCAGTTGAGATACTTGGAAAAACGTCGTGCACCTGGTGAAACTGAGGTGGATGGGTCAAGCGGTAAACCTTCTCGCCTACCCTGCTGAGGACCTGAAAAGTTCTACTGAACCTTGGAGATAACATGCCGCCTAGGCCACACCTCCTTAAACCTCATCGAGGTGAGACCCGTAGGGAAACGTGGTCGCCATCCTCAAACTCCAGTGGTCTCTGCCTCCTGAATGACCTGAACATTCTTTTTCATGGCTTGGACCATCTCCGGTCCCACAAGAGCGGCAAAGTTTTCATCTTTGCTGATAAGAGAAATCTGATCTCATCCCCTGGATGAACCACTTTCTTTTGCCTAATACAGTCAATCCCGACATGGATGATACTAATCCATACCAAGAATGACGCCGTAAGGCCTCGATGCTACTACCAAGAGATCCAATCGTTACTCTCGCCTCCAAGGGTTGAGTCACACTGTCGGCTTCAGTGTGTGGTAACTGGGTCTCTTCTAGTAGGTATCTCACACATGAGGGTCAAGTCAACAGTTTAATCTAGAACCTCTTAGTAACAACACAAGAGAGGACAGGATTGATAACATCACAAAGGTAAGTGTCTTTATTTTATTGCAGCTCATGGTAAAAAGACACAAATATAACAAAAACAACATGGAACTAGATATACACCACTAGTTCCACTCCTGTCCACTCGCTTCTGGAGCTCCGTAGTCAAAAGCTTCTGCTGCCTGAAGCTGAGCTCTCACATGTCCTCCTGTCCCCTGCGGTCAGGGTGGACCTCCTGGTGGTGGTGGTGGCAACATCCCGAAGCGTCGTCCACCTCCAGCTGCACGGACGGCTCCTCTGCCATGGTTGCCTGCTCCTTGAGGTCCGCCCTGATCAAACCTCTGCCTCTGCCTCGGAGGTTCTTCATTTAACTGCTGGTCATCTGCATGGCTGGTCGAACAGTCACGTGCCATGTGAAAAAATCCACCGCAGGAGTAACACTGCATGGCAGGTCTGGCTCTATCACTTCCCTTGGTTCCTCGCACTACCGACCCTAAGTCACGCGGTCGACCACCTGTAGGTCTGGTCCTCTTGGAACTCTGAGTCATCTGTCTACTGTCTGCTGTAGTAGATTCTGGCACATGCCAGCTAGTGGTGGGTCCTGCAGCTGGAGACTACTCAGCAAGGAAAGTCTCCACCAAAAGGGCTCTCTCCAACACCCATGTCTGTGTCGGGAACTGGCATAGATGTACCTAGGGGTAAAACCCGAAAACACCGCTTTGAGCTAGACTCGAACGGGAACTGGTGCACGACAACGGGCCTTGTTGCACTCTTGGTTACGACACTCCCGGGGGATATGCTTAGGATAACTCTCACTATCTTTACAAATCATTATGAAGGGTTTATGAGTATATACTTCCTCAAAGAAAACATTTTTATGATTATGGATTATATCCATAAATAGTTCAATTTATGTTAAGTGTTTTATAAGTATGGGATTATGTATTTTGATGCATAAACTGATCTAGTTTATGCCATTTTTTTTAGAAATGGCACCTAGTGGAAGAAATGGAAACCGTATCAATGCACGCACTCCATGTAGGGATTGCCCTCCTGCTCAAGATAATTATAGTGGGGCTGGTGATGCAACTGGTGCTGATCAGCTAATCACCGTACTGGGACAACTTACTCAGGTTATGAATAATAACCTTACCCGTATGGAGCACCCTGATCCGCAGCGTGGAGGATCAATGTTAGATCGATTCATGAGACAACAACCACCAACGTTCAATGGGAGTACAAATCCCTTAGTAGCTGAGCAATGGATATTTTCCCTAGAGAAAATATTTCAGGCTTTGGGGAGTAGTGAAAGGGAAAAAGTTACCATGGCAGTTTACCGCCTCACTGGAGATGCTGATCAATGGTGGTCATTGATTCAAAACATGAAGGAAGATGATGAAGTATCAAACATGGAATGGAGGGAGTTCAAAGATCTGTTTTTAGAAAAATACTTTCCTCGCGACCATCGAGCAGATATGGAAAGGCAATTTCTGAGTCTGAGACAAAAGGAGGATGAGAATGTCACAAAGTATGAGGCTAACTTTACAAGGTTAGCGAGGTACGCTGGTGATTATATTCGCAACCCAAGAAGTAAGATTGATCGTTTCTTTGATGGGTTAAAACCATTTCTCCGTCGAGCATTAGTCTCACAATCCTTTTCATCGTACGAAGACATTGTCTCATGTGCTATCAAGACCGAAAAGGAATTCTCTAAGTCTTATGACTTTAAAGAAAAGCAAGAGAAGAAGAGACCTGCTGATCAATCTGGGAATGGAAATAAGGGGAAGAAGGGAAAGGTTGAATATCCATCTTGTGGTAAGTGCGGGAAGAAACACCCCGGTGCTTGCCTGAAGGGAATGGGAGTCTGTTACAAGTGTGGTGAAAAAGGCCACTAAGCTCATGATTGCAAGGGGAAGAAGGAAGCTACCAACGTTCAGTGCTACAATTGCAGGGAGATGGGGCATTATGCAAATGCATGTCCTAAGCGTCAGGAGAACTTACCTCAGAAAAGGCCAAGGGATCAAGGCCAGGCTTATGCTATCACTACTGCTGAGGTAGAAGCTCCGAAAGACGTGGTGGCAGGTAATTTAATGGTTTCCTCAAGTTTAGCAAATGCATTATTTGATTCTGGATCATCGCATTGTTTCATATCTTCCCAGTTTGCTAAGAAAATTAGATATTTCCAATTTGATTTAATAAGGGAGTTGTCAGTTAAAACTCCTAAGGGAAGTATCGTTGCAACAAAGTTTTGTGAATCAGTCCCCATTAGAGCACATAAATTTTCTTTATCTGCTGATTTCATCGTCATACCTATGATTGAGTTTGATATAATCCTCGGTATGGACTGGCTTTCGGACTATGATGCGAAGATTTATTGTAAGAAGAAAGAGGTTACGATTCTTGATGATAATGATAAGGAGCACCTTATTTTTAGAGCAGAATCGTCACCACCTAATTCTTATTTAGATCCACCCCCTGTAGCTCAACTTAATTCAATTATCGGGGAGGAAGAGAATGAAATAACTAAAGAAATGTTCAAATAGAGGATGTACCTATTGTGAAAGAGTTTGTAGATGTATTTCCGGAAGATTTACCTGGACATCCTCCAGAACGAGAAGTAGAGTTTTCCATTGATTTAATTCCTGGATCAAGGCCTATATCGAAGACCCCTTATAGAATGGCCACTGTAGAGCTAGTCGAACTAAAGAAACAACTAGAGGAATTGAGTAATAAGGGATTTATTCGCCCTAGTGTTTCTCCATGGGGAGCCCCTGTTCTTTTTGTTAAAAAGAAAGATGGATCTATGAGGTTATGTATCGACTACAGGGAGATCAATGCTATAACGATAAAGAACAAGTATCCCCTACCTCGTATTGATGATTTATTTGACCAACTGCATGGAGCTCAATACTTTTCAAAGATTGACCTTCGATCTGGATACCATCAGTTGTGTGTGAAGAAGGAAGACATTCCGAAGACAGCATTTCGAACCAGGTACGGGCATTACGAGTTTACTGTAATGCCGTTTGGATTGACTAATGCACCCTCTGTATTCATGGATCTGATGAATAGAGTTTTCAAGGAGTATCTCGATGAATTTGTGGTGGTATTTATTGATGATATCTTGGTATACTCCAAAACCTACAAAGATCATGAAAATCACTTGCGCATTATCTTGAAGACTCTGAGGAGGCATGAATTATATGGAAAGTTTAGCAAGTGTGAATTCTGGCTTCAGGAGATTTCTTTTCTTGGCCATATTGTCTCTAAAGATGGAATCTCTGTTGATCCTTCTAAGATCAAGGCAATCCAAGAATGGCCAGCACCTACGAATATAACTGAGGTACGTAGTTTTATTGGTTTGGCAGGTTATTATCGACGTTTCGTCCAGAATTTTGCCCGATTGGCTAACCCATTAACGAAGCTCACACGTAAAGGGGTTAAATTTGTTTGGACAAAAGAGTGTGAAGAATGTTTCGAAGAACTGAAGAGAAGATTAGTCAATGCTCCTATATTGACTCTACCATCGGGGAATGATGGGTTCGTTATTTATAGTGATGCATCGAAGAAAGGACTTGGCTGTGTCCTTATGCAGAATGATAGAGTTATTGCCTATGCATCACGACAGTTGAAAATTCATGAACAAAACTATCCTACTCATGATCTTGAGTTAGCAGCTGTGATCTTTGCTTTGAAGATATGGAGGCACTACCTCTATGGTGAAAAATGTGAGATTTATACTGATCACAAGAGTTTGAAGTATATTTTCTCACAAAAAGAACTCAACATGAGGCAAAGGAGATGGCTTGAATTACTCAAGGATTATGATTGTACGATACACTACCACCCGGGGAAGGCAAACAAGGTGGCAGATGCTTTGAGCAAAAAAGACCATGGAGTTTTGAACATGATGAGAATTGAAAGGGATCCAATTTTCATGGATCTAGTGAAGATGGACATGGGAATAACCAGGGAAGGTGAAACATCAATGCTTTTTCAAATGGTTGCCAAATCATCTTTACTAGAAAGGATTAAGAGTTCTCAGACTGATGATGAAGAATTCCAAAAGAAGATTAAAGCTGTGAATGATGGGAGATTGAGAGACTTTGCGTATGAAGGTGGAATTTTGAAATTCGGGAAGAGACATTGTGTTCCCAATATACCTGATCTAAAAAGGGAATTGCTGGATGATGCTCATAGTTCCAATTTCTCTATACACCCTGGGAGCACCAAAATGTATAGAGATTTGAAGGAACATTTTTGGTGGGACAACATGAAGAGGGAGATTGCTGATTTTGTATCAAGATGTATGGTTTGTCAACAAGTGAAAGCTGGAAGGCAACAGCCTGGAGGAGTCATGCAACCTCTTCCCATACCGGAGTGGAAATGGGACAATATTACGATGGACTTTGTCATGGGGCTACCAAAGACTCCTAGAAGGAACGATGCAATATGGGTTATTGTTGATCGTCTTACCAAGTCAGCACATTTTCTTGCTATAAGAGAAGATCTACCCCTGGAACGTCTAGCAAGACTATACATTAATGAAGTTGTGAGACTTCATGGTGTACCCCTATCGATTGTTTCTGATCGTGATCCCCGTTTTACTTCAAGATTCTGGAAAAGTCTTCAGAAATCCCTGGATACTGAACTTCATTTGAGCACTGCTTACCACCCTCAGACAGACGGACAATCAGAACGGACTATTCAAACCTTAGAAGACATGTTGAGATCTTGCTCACTTGATTTTCAGGGTATGTGGGATCAATATTTACCTCTGGTAGAATTTTCCTATAACAATAGCTTCCATTCGAGTATTCAGATGGCACCATATGAAGCGTTATACGGAAAGAGATGTCGTACACCAACCTGTTGGGATGACGTTGGTGAAAGAAAACTTGTAGGCCCAGAACTGGTGGAGGAAACGGTGGAAAAGGTGAAAGTAATCCAAAATCACATCAAAGCAGCTCAAAGTAGGCAGAAGAGCTATGCCGATAATCGAAGGAAGGATTTGGAATTTCAAGTCGGTGATCATGTTTTCCTGAAGGTATCTCCATGGAAGGGAGTCATACGTTTTGGTAAGAAAGGTAAATTGAGTCCCAGGTACATCGGACCTTTCGAAATTCTAGAACGAATTGGGGCTGTGGCTTACCGATTGGCAATGCCGCCAAGTCTCTCCAAAGTTCACGATGTGTTCCACGTATCTCTGTTGAGGAAATACATGCCTGACCCAACGCATGTACTCACCTATGAGGAATTAGAACTGGAACCCGATCTTTCCTATTGCGAAGAGCCCATCAAGATTCTTGATACGAGAGAACAAGTGCTGAGAAACCGGACGACGCGTCTGGTAAAAGTTTTGTGGAGGAATCATAAGATGGAAGAGGCAACGTGGGAACCCGAGGAACTTATGATGAAGAACCACCCGAGTCTTTTTATGCAGTAATACCCTAGAAATTGCGAGGATGCAATTATTTGAAGGAGGGGAGAATGTAACACCCCAATCTTCTACGGTACGTTTCCCTTTGAATAATGCGATAGCGTGTGTTGTACGCAACCTCGAGTTCTAACACACACCACAACTAATTAAACTAGCCGTTGTGAATAGTAATACCTAATTTTTGAAATCATATATATTATATATTTCAAAATGGACTTCATTTTTGGATTCGGAATATCAAAATTAGCCTAGGGTGAAATTTTGGTACATTTCGGATAACTTTCATATTTTGATGAATAGTGAGAATTACTAAATTTTAATTGAAAACAACTTTTTTAATCAAAATAATTAATAGTGATAAATTATGAATTTGAGTGGTTTTAAAGTATATTTAGAATATATTTTTACCATTTAATATAATGTTGGTCATTGGACATAATTTTACAATTAAACCGAACATAAACAAGTGTCAATCTTTTGATAGTTATTATCTCTTAAAAAACACGCTTTTTGTTTTGACAGCGGGAATTAATTTTAAATTAATTTCTGCCACTTCTGTGTTTTGAATTTAGGAAAATGGATTCCATATTTGGAATCAGGATGTTAAAATTGTGTAAATAGGTAACTTTTATTTTTACACATTTTGAATAATTACTGCGGTAAATATTTTATTTACCATGGTTAAGGGTAAATCCGGTAAATAAGGGTTAAAAAAATAATATTATAATAATACTAAATTACCCTAAAAACGTGTCTTAACCCTATTGGTTGATAGATGGTCGACCATGGGCATCCTTGTGTCAATTTTGGGACCCCATGGATCCACTTGTAAGTGATAATGACACTTTATTTTAATTAAGTCAAAATGAATACAAAAATGACACAAGCATATATCTTTTAGCAAAACAATTGTTACATAGGGTTATATAAGTTGGATTTTAGATTATAAATATTCATTAGAAAGCTAAAAAGATTTCCTACATAATGATGTTTTATTTATAATTTTTAGACATTAAATAATTTATTTTATTTATGACACAATGATGATGCAGTAATTACTAAAATAGTAAAAAATTAACATAATTGATATTATAAATACCCAAATAAATATAATATGAAACTTTTAATGAATTAAACTAATTTTCTAGGATAATATGATATATTAGGATTGATTTAATGGACTTTTTTTCGAAGTAATCAATCTGTTATGAGTTTCACAAAAATCAACTATTGAATAGTGTCAAAATTGACATAAAAGAGTTCTTAAAACAAATATTATATTATTAATTGATATTAAATTCCTAAAAATCTAAGGTTCGGCCAAGAGACTTATATTATGATAGGTTAATCATTAATGGACCACTTGGGGGTCGCCTGGATGTATATAGTATGTTTATTAATCATATTATATAAAAATACAAAGAGACATTGTAAAAGTGAAACTAATTAACTTAGAGTTAATACTTAAAGATAAGGTTAATATAAGTACCCAAACCTGTCTAAATTCTATTGGATGAGTTGTTTTCGACCTATCCCCACCTCATCCTTTGAATAGTCAACTTTGGAGCCTTTATAAACCGAATATGAATTTATTATAAATTAATATTTCTAGCTTTTCCAAAGGTGCCCCTCACCCCTCTTATAAAAGGGCACTCCTCCTTCTCATTTCTTCACACCTCTAAAGCCTTTTGGTTCGGCCAAACTCTGCCCAAATACTCTCCCAACATCCCTCACTACAACCTAGAGGCCTTAGTTTGATCAGAAAGCCAACCTAAGGAGCCCTTTTGATCAAATCAAAAGGAAGAACCCGAAGAAGAGGTAATGATTTCACCACCCTTTTCTAAGTTCATTTCTTCTTCCACTTCTTCTTCCTTTGTTCTTACCATTCTGAAATAATAACTCCAGTATCTCACATATACTGTGATGTTATTATAAATATGGTACAATCATATTCAGTATTCTATCCACCCTTTGAATAACATGTCACCATACGTGCGTACGTACGGCTTACCGTCTCCACGTCGTGGTGTAATTGTTATTCAATATAATATTATTTGGATGGGTATAATAATGATGTGTAACTCATGTAAATAATAAATATAACATGTTAATGATTCTGTATATATGATATACCATCCATTTATATATTATTTTAATATCAAAAGAATGATATTGTCGCTCGTGCGTACGTACGGACTACCGTCTCCACGAACGCGATGAGATTCATTCTCCATCGTAACCATTAAAGCGTAATTATCATTTTATGATTTAAAAATGATGTTTAAGGACTTGATATCATTCTGGATATGAATAATATACAACCTATCCTTTACAAACATGTCTTACGTAACAAAACATATGAAAGAAAACAAGTAAGTTAACACCCGAAACAACGATAATACTAAGATATTATTATCAAATCAATATTAAAAGATCATATATGATATCATATTAATGTATATGATTCTTGTATAATTTAATAACAATTATTTGACCATTATACAGGAGGTTAACCTACCACAACCAAGGAAAAGTACAAGGTAAGGGTTATTTCACAATCTCTTCATTTTCCGAGGTTGTTTATATGTAATAATCTACTGGGATCTCTTTATCATCCACATCCATGTTTCTTAAAAATGTATTTCAAAACATTTTTACTATTTACAAGAATATGGGTTAAAGTCATTTATACCTTTTTTTGACTTTTTATAAGAGGTTTATAAAGGAATCTTTCCGTCGTTTTCAAAACAAGGTCCTTTTTAACCTTTTCGACAGAATTGAGGTAAGAATGTTTTTTTTAACTTATACGGCGGGTGCGGTTATTTTACGCCGTTATAAAATCTTCAAAGCTTTCCTTACAAGCTTATAAGAATATTTTCAAAGAAAATGTTTTATTTTATATGGATCTTAAATGATTTCAAAATAAAAGGAGATATTTCTTTAAAAAGAATTTTGATTTCATCTATGTCAACATCCTTTGATGGATTTTAAGATTATTTGAAGTTGATTTATTATGATACAAAACTTCTATATTGTATTGAAGGTTTTGTGATATGTTTGACTGTGGATGTGCTATTTTTATACCATTCATAGTTTATTGTGAAAGTATTGACATTTCGTATGCTAGTTTTAATACGAATGTTTATGTTATGTTTAAACCTTTTCATATGGGAATGCATTGGACTTAATAAGTGACGGGTGGAGCCCGCTATAGCTCCTCGATGCATCGGTAGGTCTCATGAGACAAACTAGTGTCTTGGCACAAGGCCTTGACAAAATCTTATTTGTAGCCTTGGCACGAGGCCTTGGCTATGTGGTTATGATAGTCTGGCATTATGCATTCCAACATTATGAAAGTGGTTATTGATTTTTGCATGTGATTATTCGATTAGTAGAATATCCATGTGAATAAGTAAATGGCATTATTTCATTTTACTTTTGCCATACCATGTTGAAGTTCAATTTTAAAAGGCTTTTGTTTTAGTAATGCATTGCCTTAAATGTTTATTCTTATTTATGAAAGTTTCCGCTATATTGTTATCCTTACTGGGCATTTGAGCTCACCCCTTTTCTATGTTTTATTTTTCCCCAGGATGTGAAGAAGTAAATTATGAATGACCTGCAGGGATATTATGAGGGGATAGTAGTGTGGATTATGGAGACATTATGTTGTTGTAGTAGTTTTTCATTTTATGATGTAATGTAAAACTTATGAATATATCTAGTGTTTCCAAGGCTACTAAACCAATCGGTCTTTCGAGATTTGATCTTTCTTGTGATCATGCCAATGTTATGTAATAATGCACCGACTCTAGGCAACTAGGGTCGGGGCGTTACAATACACAACCAAAGTCATACAAGAACACCAATTGAACCTAAAATTTGGAATGTAAAAATTCATATGTAATTGCATAAAGTCATTCACGGATGGCTTTAAGGTCTCCTGATATTAATAAAGTTATACAAGATGAATTTAAAAGTTTTACAAAAAGGAAAGTTATATAGGATTTTTAAAAGGTTATACATGGGTGGAAAAGAGTCATAAAAATAGGCAATATCATATGAGATGACTTACAATGTCTTATGAGAATTAAAATTACATTCAAAATAGATAGAGTCATGAGAAATTAGAATCATAGTCTCATGGAATGGTACTTTTATTATTTTAAAGAAACTATCATACTTCAAAATATAAAGTAGTCCAACAAAAAATATTTATATTAAGAACATGGAACATTTAAATAATTGATTCTAAAATATTAAACCCTTTTCAAACTTCCTTAAGATGATAATTCAATAATAATATATTTTGTATAATAATAAAATATTTTATCCTTTAAACATATGAAATTCTGACCTAGAATCATTTCATCAATCAATTACAAAAAAAATTCATCAATAAATTCAAAGAATCATAGTTTTAACTGTAGATAAACCAATATTTGGTAATTTTCTATCATAAGTATATTTTCAAATAAAATATATAATATTTTCCCCAAAAATATGTGGAAAACATGTATAAAAAAATCCACCTCACAGGTAAACTCAAGTAGGTTCTTATGATGATCCTTATGGTATGAGGATTAGTTTGTTACGATCTCTTATTCAGTTGTCCAGTGCTTGTGTGTATTCATTCATCTTAAACTATATATTATTTATAAAAATATTTAATTTATATTTATATACATGAGAATATTGATTTAAGGTATAAACCATAGTAATATTCATATATGTTGGAACATAGGTGGTTGACTATTGAGTGTGTTAGGTTCACACCCTACATGCCCAACCCAGTGTACATACTATTTCAGAGTGTTTCTTTTTAGTAACAATAGGTAAATGTACATTTATAGATTACTTAGTTAGTTTTGAACTGTCATGATTGTTTTGGGTCATGTTTCACTAGTGATAGATCAAGATACCGGGGGCCCTAATGAAACTTACCCACTTCTATATATTCTATTAATTTTCAATACTTCTATCAGTTTTTTATATGTGCATGTGGTTATAAAATCTTTTCTGGTTATGAAATTTTAGAAACTTCATATTAAGTTTTAGTGTTTATTTTTTATGTATTTCTTATGTTTTCATACTTCATGTAAAAATTTCTACTATTTAGTTAGTTTCTTATTCTCTAAAAACCAATAGAAAAATAATTCCCCAATTGAGGGTGTAAAACTAGTGACACTAGTTTCTGTCACATTGGGATTGATAAATGACCTTGGATGTGGAAACCTAATTTATATTTGATTCGGGTGATTCAGGTTATGATAATTACAAAATGGTATCAAAGAAGGAAGATGATACCATTTCTCACTTAGAGTTTTTGAGTTAGTTGAGAGTGCGATTAGATAGTAGCTCTGAAAAATGATAATTGAGAAGTAACCCACATAAATCCATCAAAAACCTATTTATAGTGGAATATCATGTCACGTATTATTTCATGGTAGTTAGGAAAGAATCATAAGTGTATACTAATTATCAATCTTGATACCTATTATGTCAGTATGTTAGACTATGTAAAGTGTCTTAGATATTGAGTGAGAGTTTTTTTTCATTATTGTACCATTAATATATATCATTAGATTTTCACAGTGGGACAACATGTTATGTGGTGTGATAGCTTGTGTTTTTTATTTTATGGTTGGAATCTTTTAAATCTATTTATTAATTAAAACATTAATAATATATAAATATCTCTTTTCTAGATATATATATATATATATATTTATGGGGACTAGGTTAATATGATTCAATTATTGGTTCTTCTAACTATGATATCTATACTTACTCTTGTTAATAGTTTTCATCAGTAATTTACATTCTATCACAAAGAATTATCTTAGTTCAAGTATATATTACTTTGTTGAGCATGATGTTTTATTGTATTGTAAATGTTTCAATGATTTATTTCCAAGCATGATTATGCTATTATACCTTGTTAAAAAATTTATAAAGCATGTAATAATTGATTCCTTATTGTGATAGTGTTATTGATTAGGGAGCATTCCCATATTATTTAATTGGTGTACTATAATCATGTTAGTATCTATTATTATTAAAAGATCTCCCTATTGTTTCATTTCATTTACAATGACTATAAATACCATATTTGATTAAACCATTTTTTATTTCCTTATAATATGGTTTCAATCCTTGTAACTATTATTGATCCTGTTATGTTCTTATCTAGTACCTTAAGTATATTTCCCTAATAAGTGAGGCCTTTTTTAGTAGCCTGATGAATGAAACAATTGTTCCACAAGTTAATAAGATAATGTTGTCTAATTATGTGTTTTATATTTAGTGTTTTATAAAAAAAATTGAAACTGAATTTGAGAAGTGATTTTTCTAGTAAATAGTTGTAATAAATTTATATTGAGTGGAAGGTAAATTGAAGAATATCCAAGTTAATAATTATGGTGAGTATAACAACAAGATAAATGTTCATTTATGTAGTGGAACATTATTAATTTATTTATGGTTATCATTTTATGGTATTTAAGGAATATTGATATTGTGAATTATAGTTAGAGATTGTGTGCGTGAGGAATTTTAGGGCCAAGTGGATTTTTTTGATGTTATTAATCATGAGTTCTAGAGGATTAATAACTATGAGGTTGGTGGTGTTTTATAACACCTTCATAGTGTTTCATTTTTATAATTCATGAGGATATATGAATTTTGGAAATGGTGCTTTGGGTATTGAATGACCCCTTATGATTATTAGTAGATATAAGTTTTGTGGGTTACACGATTAAGATATTTTAGAGTGGTCTATTGGGTTGTTGGTTTTTTTATATGAAAAATTATATGGAGAGGATTTTGAACTGACCATGTCCTTGGCCATTACATTTTTATAAACTTTTGTTAATAATGTTATAATGAATTCGAATTTGTGGTTTGTTTAACATGTTTTTTTCATTAAATCAATCTGATATGATTATGGGTGATAGGGGATTTATTATTGTGTGTTCTTAATATTTTTAAATATTTAATAGGTTGTTTAGAGGATCGGGTTGGCTCCAGGAAGGTAACACAATTAGTATTGTACTATAGGCTATATTGGGTACCTGATTGGGGTACACCAGGTATGAGGTGCTTATGGGAATAGGGTGGTTCCCTTAATAATCACATCAGATACCTTGAAAACTCCCAACACATACCTATTGGTATTCCTAGGAATATTTTTTTGGGAGATCGAAAAAAATGTAATTTCTAAAAGTTATCCACTTAAAGATTCCATGTATAAAAAAACCTATGGCTCTCCCATGATCAAATGTTATCCCTCAAGTCTATTGTATCATACCATAGAAATAGTTCACACCATAAATCATCCACTAAGTTGAAATCTCACAAACCAAATAAAAACTCATGATTTGCATAGAGAAACAAGAACAAAAAATAGTAAGTAAATAACGATTTGGTTTACATGGTTCTGACACGAGTCCTACATCCATGAGAGAACACTACCACCATTATTATTATTATTATTAGAAGATTCTGGGAATTAAAATCATAATCAGTAATTATTGATATAGAAAATATTTAAATCTAAGTCACAATTACACAAATACCATTTCTCGCACCCTACCTAAATAAATATACCTTGATAATTATCCAATTTCATCAACTTATTACATTTATAGACATCCAAACATTAATCCATGGGGATTATCGATCGCCTATATATTTTCTATACTCAACTACTATCCATTTTTGAATAATGAATCATTTTCTAGACTTTATCTATAAAAATCAATGACCATATACATAACACACACTGAACACCTACTAATGGACTAACCATAGTATATCCCATTAGAAGATATCATCTTCCAACAAACCTTCCTTCCCCATTAAATATTTATTCTACCATTAAACTATACCCCAAGGCAAGTGGTATCTTACGGAGTTACTGTTATAAGAACTTGAATATGATTTATATCCTATTAATATCCCACTTGAAGGATAATTTATAAAAAAATATATATACTCTCCAACACTTTGAAATAACCATTGTTCTTCTATAGTGATATTTTTTTTTATCTCCAGCATTTTAAATTCACCCAATCCCCACTAAATACCATTTTTATACAATAATTCCATGAAATAAAGACTTAGTGAACATGTATGCAAGATTTTACTACCTAAGAATCTATCATAATTCCCACACCTTATCCTATAAAAAAATTCAAATGAAGTTATATTTAATTTTCAATTATTTTTTCACTTCTTTAAACACTAGATTCTAAGACATGTAAATATCTCTTTGACTACCACAAAACAACATTCTACCATCCTAGAATCTATCAAACTCCTCCAAAAATCATGTTAACCATATCAGTTCCTTTCCCATTTCTATTGCATCCATGTAATATTCTTCTCTTTTAGATAATGTAACAATTGGTTTCAAGCATGAAATTAATTTGAATTTAATTTATCCATAGGGAACAAAAATTCCATGGAGTTCTTATAGGTTTCTAAATCCCCATTGATATTAATATCTATATAACCTTGTAATTAATCATCTATCCCAAATCACAAGAATGTATATTATAGTCTATTCAAGGAAAATGTTCTTCGCATCACAACCTGCCAAGTGTAACTTGTTGGATTTGACCTGAAATAGATCACGAGTCCAACTAAAAAATCAATTTACAGCCGTGAACATACTATGGAATTAATGAAGCTTCTGATTGTTGATGTAAACTAAAAAATATCTACTTATTAAAACTTAACTTAGGTTTCAAGTAACATATCCTTAAAAAATTTGATGTTTGCAATTGATATAGTTGAATATAAGATACATATGTAAATTCCAAACCTTTTGATAACCATCCACATGTATTCCCTTTATGATTGAAAATAGTTAGTGACTTCCCTATTTCCCTCAATTTTATTCACAAACTTTTGTATCCCAACCATGATATTTCATCTCAAATCTTATAGACAAGTCATCCTTTAACTATTTAATTCTTGTAATTTTTAGAGATCCAAGATACATATAATATATATAAAAGATAAAAATTATTAATATACCATAATTAGACACATTCTAGTAGAAATAGTGATATAAATTACTTCAAGTGAATCCACCCTCATTCATGAAAGTATTCAATTTTCTATTCCATTATCTGGGAGACTACTTTAAATTATATAGTCTCATATTAAATTTATACACAAAGTACCTATTATAATTATCCTCAAAACCCATTAGATGTTTCATGTAAATTTATTCATCTAAGTCACCATCAAGAAAAAAAATATTTACATCAATCTGATATAAGGGAATATTACAGAAATATACCAAAAATAGCACCATTCAGATGGTATCATATTTAACTACTAGTGTAAATATATAATAGAATTTAACTTATTCATTCTATTAGAATCATATCACAATAATATATGCCTTTTAACTCTTACTATCATCATATTCCTCCTTAAAATAGAGAACCAACTTGTTCTTAAGTTCACTTTTCACTTATGGTAAAATAATTATCTCCCATGTTCCATTGGATTCCAATGAAGAAATTTATTTCCCCATTGGTGACACCCATTTTTCAAAGTATCTTAGGGTTACAACTTATTTTCAGATCAAGGTTCTCCACCACTTGTTAGATGTAAAAAATTTATCTCAGCCCCAATTCTATGGACTAGTTTTCAAAACCTAGAAGACCCTTGTAGATGAACTTTCGTCTCTACTTCTGTTGTTCCGGAATTTTTTATACATTATATGCCGAAGAGTTAAACTCTATTGATCTAAATTTTAGAGAATTTCTTTATCCTTAATAATTACTAGATAATTTTGGAATATATTATACTGGTCTATCTTCTGGTTTTTAGTGATTTTATTTGATCTCTTTAGAACATTTTTTTAAAGTTCCCTTATGTTGATGATTATAATTTTTTTCACTTTTCTTGTTGTATTTTAAATTTCATTATAAAAAGGTTATTAGATAGAGTATGAATTACATATCTACCAATAATATAGATACTCAAGGTACTTTCCAATAATTGTCGTCAAATGTGATTTATGGTGCTACCATAGGGTAATACAGAGGAATATTCTTATACTAAAAATAAAATAAGAAAATAGTTAATTATACTTAAATATTTGGTTGTAAAACCTTTAGTATAATCATATTATAATTATACAATTGTATGTTATGATACTTATGTGGATGAATATTAAAAAAGATGGTAGTTTTTTCTATAACAATTAATAATAATATTTAAATCAATATGACTACTGAATCCTAATAGAACATGTTGGTATAGATATATTTAAATGTTTAAAATAGGTTCAAGGTGTTAGATGAAGCTAGTTGAAATTAGATGGATCATACTTGGAGTTATTAGTAATTTGATTGAATAAAATAGTGTAAAAATTTATTGAATGAAGTTTACAGAGGGTTGGAGATCCTTGGAAGGTCAAATTCATTCTGAATTTATTTGTAAAATTTCTTTTTTGGAGATCAAGTTGAAAATTTTGAAAATGAACTAAGTGTAAGACATTATCTGTGATAATAATCCTTTTCATGAGAATAAATATTCTAAATATTAGTGTAATACTTTGATCTTGATCATATAGAATTATTATAAGACTTCGGTACATCATATGACTTCATGTTAAGGCAGAAAAATCAAAAAGGGAAGAGCTTATGATATTATTGTTTGACTCTAAGGTGGATTGTGTGATTTCATTATGAGTTTAATATTTATTTTAACCCATTCGATACATTATGAATAATGCTTTACAAACATAACAATTTATATTAATGTAAATATATTATACTAAGTCAATTTTTTAGTAAGTTGATGAATAAAAATTTTGATGTTTCCATATTGAATTCCGATGAGTATTAGAAGTAATGGGATAATGTTTAAGCTATTTTTAAATGGTCAAAACATAACATGATACAGGTGAAACATGATTGGATATAGTGAGTGATATTCTTCAAGGTTATTCATGGAATATGAAATAGAGTGTATTTCTTGAACATTTAAATGTAGATTTGAAAAATAAATTTCAGAAAGGAAATTTTTTAATGCTTTCATTATTCTCACATGATCTAAATATCACGATTCTTTTAAAATACATGACTCAAGTGTAATTTGAAATAGTTTGAAGATTGTTAATATAATTTGATCACTTTTCAATCATTTCATTATTTCTAAATGAAAATATTTGATAATACTCATTTGTGATTTAAATAAAGAAAAATTATAAGATTCTTGTATGATGTTGTAATATTCCAAAAATCCCAATTATATTATGATTATAGCTTGTGACAAAGTTTTGAATTCAATATGAGTTGTTATTTGATTTTTCAATTCATTTTAATGTTTATACTGGTATTCAATAATTCTCTCAGGACATGGTATGATAAATCAAGCTTCATATTAAATTCTATATAATTATTAAGAATCTAGAGATATTTTAGTGTAGTTAGAGTGCATATATTAAGAATAAAATTAGTGAAATAAGCCAATTATAGAAGTATCAAAACATTTTTTGAGATACTGCGTTATTTACTAGAGTTACTATGTGGTGTGAGTTTATTTATGTAATTAAAGCTAAAGGATATTTGAGTGAAAATAAATAATATTAGAATGGAAATAGAACATCTCATGTATGCTAGAAGGATCTATAATAGTTTATTCTGGATGAGAGAAAAATTATAAAAAATAATAATATAAAAAATGTGAGGGAACTTTTTCTATATAATGAAGACAATGGTTATGGGAAATAAAAATATCAAGATACCGGGGGAGACCCCAAGTTTGAAAATGGTGAGAAATTAAATTATATCATCATAATTGAATTATTTTGTGATATTTTATATTCTGAAATGGTAACCCAAATTCCCTATTTAACTTTGTATAAAAGAAAAAAGAATGAGAGAGGAGTTGTGTGTTCATAAGTTAATCTGAGGACAAGGAGGGTAGAGAAGACACTACAGCTCTTGAAGAATAGGAACAAAATGTATAATTTTATCCTATTATGAATTTGAAGATCTAATTTGTATTAAATTTAAAGGAATAAGATGAGGCTCCTGTGATATCCACGTGTTTAGAAATTTAAGAAAATGAAAATAAAGTATTATACCATTCTACCATGAATGTATTATTATATTGGTGTTGATAATTTTATGAATTTGAGGAGCTACTAGTGTTAAAGATAATAAGATTTCATTAGTGAGTTAGGAAACCAAATTAATAGCCTCCAAAGGTTTGTGAAGATGAGTTTCAAATGGAGAGCAAGTTTTAAAGCTATCTTGAAGATCTACTAGCAATAAAAGTGACTTATGTTGAGTTAAAAGAGTCCTACTACACTGATATAGAAAAATTCTATATATATATGGTAGTCTACTTACAAGAAATATTTTAAAGAAACAATTTCATATATATATATAGTGGGACCCTATATAACCTATATGGCTCAGGGTATGCAGAGAGATAAAAATGAGACTTTGTGAATATACTGTAAAGATATTAAATGAATTTTAGTGTGAGTTAAGATACTTTAAGTACAATGAGACTCTTGTATTTAAGGTTTGAGCATCACTAATCAAATTATAGTCACATTAGTGACAGTAAAGAATTCTTGTTTGGGTTGAACAACCATTTAAGCTGAGAATTTGATCTTAGTACCAAGCCTTATAAACTTACCGTGTGATTTTTTATTTCATTACATATTTTTCATGTTGTTCATTATTACAAGGATAAATAAAAAATAGGTCCATATGAACTAACTAATAATATGGGTTAAATTAAAAATGGGGTTAGGATATTTTGGAATTTGGTAAAATGATTTTAACACCCGATTCACTCCCCCTCTCATGTTTCTGCATATATGTTGTTGAAAATTTCAATTGGTATTAGATAAAAGGTCAACGTTGATTGGATTTATTTTTAAGGCCCACTAAATTTTATTTGAGGATATTAACTAAAGATTTGATATGTTTAAAGTCCTTCATATGGAATGATTTGAATCTATTCTTATTGTTAAATATGTGAAAATCTTACCCAAGACTATAGAAAACATTAGGAATATTTTGAGATAATATATAAATTATTTATTTATATTTAAATCACAATACGCATGATATAAATGATATATATATATTTTTTATTTATGTATTTATGATTATATATAATGAACATCTTGTAAATGAAATACCAGAGAAATAAAATAGTTTTAAATAAAATTGGAGATATGAAGTTACATTCCAAATTAAATAAATCAGATTTAAAATCACTATAATGGTATTGATTACAATAATTATTAAATGAAGCAACATTCATAGTTCATTATTATATTAAGTAGTTTCAACTAATACAGTTGAAATTGAATTTTAGTTTTAAAGAATCCAATTATTGGAGTTCATAATAACAATATATTTTAAATAGGTCCACACCTTGAGTTTCATAAGTACTTGAATGAACATGGGGGTCAATCATTCTGAATTTTTGTTACTCATTTATAATCCTTTTAATTTCTTGTTGCTGAGAGTGTGTCAGATTAATGCAATCCTTTTCTTTCTGAGTGTTTATGTTAAGATATATCATTGTAAGGTTTTAATTATAAGTATCTTATAAATTTCCATCTTAATTAATCTTATTCTAATCCTATGTGGTTAGGGAATTCTGAAGATAAGAATATTGAGGAATTTATAATCATCTGATTGAGTAATAATGTGGATAAGAATAAAAAGATCAAGTACATCTGATCTCTAGATGTGGTATTCCATTGACATGTTTAGTCTGGGGATTCTAGGGATATGATGATATACCATCCTATAAGTATAAATTTGGGATACAATATTCTTGGTTTAAAGTCATGGATACATTGGATTCTTTTATAGGATCCACCTTACAATTTGGTTTAATAGTGTAGTTTTAATAATATACTTTTAAAGGTGTATTTTGTATTCAAACCAGCACTATATATTTTACTTTTGAATTTATATTGTCTTAAATCATTCATTGGTAATATTTAAAAAAATAATCACTTTATTTCTAGTATGTAAACTATATTTCATATGATTTATAATTTTATTACTCTGATATTTGATTTAATCAGTAATATGAAAATCCAATCAATTTAATAATTGAAGAAGTTGAATCTTGTAATTATATTTTAAAAATAAAATTAATCCCCCTACTGTGTTTTATTTTTCATCATACCTTGGGAAAATAGAAGAAACAAGCTATGAATATGATAAAGAACTTAAAAATTAAGGAATAATACCAATTGTATATGGGTAGTTTGGGTGGAGTTTTTAGTTCAAACCGTAATGAAAATGAAATTATTAAATTTTGGGATTATCTCTACTGTGATGTATGGGACTATATGAATAATGTTACTACCAATGTTTTTACTCATATATTTTAATCTCTTCAGGATCTAGATAATGAATAATAATAGTTGATGTATGATCCTAATACTATTAAAAATGAATTGGTAGGAATATTTCAAAAATTCAACCCTCTCTTCAAGGAACAAAAAGCTAAGATGAAATTTAGAGATATTTGTAGAGAAACGTTTTTAGTGAAAAAAGAAATCATGAAATCCATTTTTGATGAGAAAGTTAAAGTTTTTGAAGAATGCAATTATAAAATACATGTTTATAGAGAGTCACATCAAGATTCTATTAATTTCAAGAATTCTTAGTTAGAGAAAAACTCAAAAAGGTGAAGGGCTTTTAATGTTTCCTGCATGAAAAAGGAAAGGTGCATGAATTTATAATTTAATAGTTTAAAAAATATTGGGAAGGGAAATTAGACTCTTTATGGTAAAAATGTATACACTTAGTATATAGTTCTATGAATTAGAGGTTAATCAAAGAATCTAAAATCTACCCATGCTGGACCTGCCTAAAGAATTGATAAGAAATGTAACACTACACAAACATATGTGAGAATAATTATAACTAAAGGGAATTTTTTTAATATAAATGAGATATTGAAACCCTATGGTTATTTATCTATTATTTGATCATAGAAGAATATAACTCAAACACTATTTTATTTTTTTGATGATAAATATTTGTTTACTTCATATTCAAGGAAAAAATCAAAGTCTGTACAAAACTGGGTAGTTAAAAATAATGATAAATCCACCAAGGGTAGATATGAGATGATACTCAAGTTTCATAACCTCAAAATTTATACAAAAAATATGTGAAAATTTACAAATATTATAATTAATTTAAATCTCTAAAATATAGATATCATTCTACAAATGATTAAATAATAAGGCATGTAGGAAAAAATTAGTGTTTCTAAAAATTTGAATTCAATGATGGAATAATAGCTTACTGTATTTAATTAATACAAGGCCATTAGATAGGGGAGAAAATTTTAATGAAAGGAAAATCCTATAGGTTAAAAGATGATATCACAAAAAAGGGATAATATTTCATAGAAGATAAAATTTAAGTATCTTGAAATTTTTGGTTACATGTATAATGTTAGTGTTCCTTCCTAAAATAAATTGTAGTACAATAATTAGAGGTATCACTCACATGATGAATACAAGAAAGGATCAGAACATGATGAAGAGTTGGTATACAAGTCCATCTTGGGAAATAATTATATGAATAAAACTATTCAAAATGTAATTCCCAATAAGAAGAAAAATATTTTTGAAGAATTTCCCAAGGGTGGTGACTCAAAGATGAAATGAATTGTATGTGTTTGGAGAAATATAATTAGAAACACTCCAAAAAAGTGTATTAATACCATACTAGGACAAATGGATATATTAAATTGAAATTTAAAGCAACATGGGTCCCTTCTGTTGAATCTGATGCAAACAAGATGTCTACACATGTGAAGAAAGAAGTGCATATCCCCCATGATATATTGCTCATATAAATAGAAAAATTGGAAGAAGCAAGGTGGATAGAGTAATAATCAATGACTAAAATTTTCATTATTTATTAAGAAAATAATGTTATTCTAATTAGTTAAGAAATTCAAAATTAAGGGGATTCTATGTCCCCCAAAGTGAAAAAACATGGAAACCTAAAGGAGACATAATCATGAAGACAATGAGACACATTAGAGATAAAAATAAGAAACAATATTCACTCATAAATATGTCTCATCCCTAGTACAATAACCTTGGAGATGATGAATTCCACCTCTTTACCATATTTTGATTATTTTATTTAAAGAGGGATTTGGTTGTGTATCTATAATAAAGTAAAATCTCCATTGAAAAAAATTTCAAATGGAATTAATTTTTAATTAATATCAAATTTTCAAATGGTATCATAGTTTCATGAGAATTATTTCTAGAAGATAACTCTCATAGTGATAATCTATGTAATTTATCCCTTGATTGAGTGGAAGTAAACAAGTGAATGCGACTATAGATTTATTATATTATTAAAATACAAAATCAATACAACTCCAAAATATGTTGATGTTAAATGTATGGTAATCAATTTCATAGTTCCACTATTATATATAATTATTATAGATATCAAGGTTGAGTTCTGGTCTAAAAAAACAGAGAAGTACTTTACTTTCACTTGAACATTCTGATGTTTCTGTTAAGATTAGTTCATGATCCTATAATTTTTTGAAAAAATTATTTGTAAAACCCTTGAGAGATCAATTTTCAAGTTCATATCACATAGTGTCCGTATTATATAATTTTTTTTGTCTAAATTAATCAATCATTTTATCCACAATGTATTTTACCATATGGACTTTGATTTGGTTAATTGACTACACAATGATAAGGAACATCTGATGCCACATTAATTAAGTTGGTTCTTATACAGATCTTCAATTATGATTTTCATTGGAAACTGGGTAACAATGACACCAGCTAAATTCCTTCTCTCACGGAATTGATATAGATATTGTAAGTATTAGGAAGGTTATTCCATGTTGATTTAACATAGTTTTATTCACAAATAGAACCAGTCTTTGTAAATTTCAATTGGTATCTGGAAAATTATGCATTTTTTATGTGGAACATTTTAAGAAATATAAGTAAAGAATATGTTTATAAAATTTATAGTAGATAATATCTTTAATATTATATTAGAATGGGGCAAACTTTTTTTAAAAAAAATTTGAATTCATTTTTAGTTAGATAGAGAAGTATAATGTTGTATATTGGAGTACATTTAGAATTGAAAACTAATGAAATAGGGGAAATTATACTACCCTTGGGTTGATGTATATATTTTCAGTCACTTATTCTTCTTGAATTTTTCAATGTCATTATGAAAATGTTATTTTAATGTTTATGGATAGAATATCCAACCATTACAGGAAGACTAAAGGTTCTTACCTTGAATTATAGGAAAAGGTGATTTATTATGATTCCATAGAGAAATACACTAGAATGTTTATATGATGGAAATGGAAGGAGACAACATTTTTTATTTATTAAATATGTAGTTGGAAATATTTGAGTGGCATCCTACTAGTATTCAACAGTTGTATTCACTAGTAATCATGAGAATGAAAATCTATGAAGTATGAAGTGTTTTCTACAACAATCAAGAATAAATTTTTATAAGATATGGATGCTGAATCCTAACAGAATAGATTTATATAATTTTATTAACATGTTTCAATCAAGTTCAAGGTGTTGGAGGGAGTTATTTATAATTTTAAGGAACACCCTTTTATTTCATAGAATTTTATTTTCTACAAATAGTGTGAAATTTTTTTGGGAAGAAGTTTTTATATGTTTAAGGAATCCTTGAAGTAAATTTATTTGAGAATTGATCTTTTTTGATTTCAAGTTGAATATTTGTTAATTACATTGAGTGTAAGAATTTATCAATGAGAATAAGCCTTTAGATGAGTGTAAGTATTTTGAACCTCAAACTAAGACTTTTATCCATATCATATGGCTTGATAGTAATACTTTATCATATTGAATTATATCAAGGTATGATAGGAAAATGATAAGGTAAAAAGTGTATGACTACAACATGTGAATCTATGTATGATAATATGGATTCATGCTAAGCAAAAGTATTTAGAATAATCCTTTGAATTTCATAACATAATACTTCCTTGTTATATGACTTTGAGTTGAGCATAAGGCTTCTATACTTAGTAAAAATTTTAGTAAGATATTGGATAAAAATTCAAGGTTTCAAGATTCAATTCGGATGATGTTTAAAAATAATGGATTAATACTTAACCAGGGTTTCAATGATGAAAAAAATCACAAGATACATTTGATTTATGCTTGAAAATGGTTAGTGCTTATCTTTAAAGAAATTCAAGGAAAATTAAAGTAGGTGGAGTTATAGAAAACATCAATGTATATTTAATGAATAAATTCTAAAATTAAGTAGAAATTAAAAAATTTCATTTCTTGAAGTGTTATAACTTGATCCAAATATCATAATACTTTTAAAATCCTTGATTGAAGCCTAATTTTAGAGAATTTCAATAGTGATAAGATGAGGTGATCAATATTTTACCTTTTCATGATTTTCAAATGAGAAAATTTGATATTAATCACTAGTGATCTATATGAAGATACATATAAATATTATTATGTTGTGTTATACTGTTATAACCATCAAAAAGTGTTGTGATTATAGATTTATATGAAGATGAGAAGTGAATATGTGTTTCTACTAGAATGTAATAATCATTTTAATGTCTGTGGGGGTATTAAATAATTCCCTCAATATATAAGAAGATGAATAATGCAATATATGAAATTTTTTATACTCATTATATATCTTGAGAGATTACATTTCAGTTGGAGTGGAGGTAGTTTTGATAAAATGTCTGAGATAAGACTATTATAGCAGTATCCAAACATTTACCAACCTACTGAGTTATTTCAAAGAGATTATATTTCATGTGATCATATTTTAGTTAACAGATCTTGGGGATAGTTCAATAAAAATGAATAAAATGAGAATAGAAAGTGAAAATATATAGGTATCTAGAAGGATATGGGATAGTTACTATTAACTGGGTGAATATGTTATAGAAACGATAAACAAACAATGAGAAGGAACTCCTATCGTTATATAGAATAAAATGATTAAGGGAAATAAGAATATCGAGATCATGGGGGAATCCCATGTACTCAAAATGTGAGAAAATAAATGATATTATGGGAATAGAATTTTCTAGGGATATTTTATATTTTAAAATGGTTAACCAATGTTCCTAATGAACTATGTACAAAATAAAAAATGAGCGAGATGTTATGAATTCAAGAGTTCTTTTGAGACTATGTAAAAAAACACTATTTCTCTTAAAGAAGAATAATAAGTAGGATAATTAAATCCTATCTTGAATCTAATGTTATTTTGTGTATTTAACCTAAAGACATAAACATAAATTACTATGATATTCATGGTTTTATAATTTTAAGAAGAAGAAAATAAAGTAAGAGGCTAATATAATTTGAATGAATTATTTTATTGGTGTCGATTATTTGAAGAATATGAGGAGCCACTAGGTTTGAATATCATAGTAGCACAATAGGGAGTGATAAATCTAAAGGAACATATTTTGATGATATGTGAAGTGGAGTTTCATGTGGAGACCAAGTTTCATAGATATCTTAAATTTATTATGGAATTTAAAGTATGCACTATTTTGTTGAAAGAGATCTATTACCTTGATGCTGAAGCATCCTATATAGATCTGGTCAGCTACTTCCAAGATGGAGATGAAATAAACACACTAACACACACAAACATGTATATATATATATATATACACTAAGTTAGTCTATAGAACTTTTTCGGCTCATGGTATGTGGTGAGATCAAAATGCGACTCTATAAACACTGTATAAATCTATAGAAGGAAGTTTAATTTAGGATAAAAAATTGTTAGTCCAGTAAGATAATGGTAGTGATGTTGTGATGATAACTGAACCTATTATTTTCACATTGATTATAGTGGATAATCCTAGATTAGGGAGAAGAACCAATCAAGGAAAGGAGTATGTATTAGTACTTAACCCTATAAAAATACTATATGCCACTTTATTTCATTTCTCACATTGAAATCAGTTGATGATTTATAGGTTGAACATAAAATTTATCCATATTCACTAACTAATAATATGGTTTAAATTCCAAAGGTGTTTCGTGATATTTTTGAATTTTGTAAAAAGTAGTCATCACTTGATTAAAAACTCTCTTGGGTGTATGAACAATTATTGAGGGGAATTTTAATTGGTATTATATCCATGACCACCTTTGACTGTATTTATTTTGAAGACCAGCTAAATTCCATTTTAGTTTATTAAGTACATATTTAAGATGTTTACAAGGCCTAAAATTGAATGATGAGAATGTATTCCCATTTTTATATATGTGTAAGTCTCACCAAATATTTTGTAAAATATGAGGAATAAATAGGCCAAGATGCTGAGAAGAACCTAAAGAATAAAGGAAGAATATCGACTAGCTTAAGGTAGTCTGAGTAGAGTTAGTAGTTCTAGCTGTTATAAAACTCAATGTATTAAAGATGATGATGATCTCTACTGTGAGGTGGGGAACTATATCAATAAAGTTACTAAAAGAGCTATAAATTATATATTTTAATATATTCAAGAACTAAATTATTCTAAATCACAGTTTATGGATGATGTTATTTCCACAAAAATGAATTGGCGGGACAATTGAGAAAAAATGAAAATCTCTCATTAGTGAGATAAAATATAAGGATAAATTCATATATATTTATAGAGAAAATTTTTTAATGGTACATGAAAAAAATGAAATACTATATTTATGAGATAGTTATAGTTTCTAAAAAATTTTAGAATAAAATCCTAGCACAGGGAGAGTCACATCAGAATTATATTACTGTAAATATTTCTTAGTCGGAGATAAAATCAAAATCTTTTAAGGATATTGAATTCATATTTCAATAAAGAAGCAAGTTTAATGATGTTGAAAATAAAAATTTGAAGAATGAAAGGGAAGTTAAACCATACTCAATTATGGTTAAATATATTGCAATCAATATAAATTTTCTTGAGAGGGAAGTCAAACTAAAGAGTCTAAAATCAACCCAAGATGGACCTTCACAAATAAATAAGAATAATTGTGTTACCAAAAAACAACTAAAAGAATGCTTTTCACTAATAAGACCCATATTACAAGCATTTATATCTTCAGAACCTCTAGATATTCATCTACTAGTTTCTCATAGAGGAAGATTACTCAAATAAAAGTTCATTCAATTAATACTAAATTTATTTTTATAATATGTGCATGAAACAAATAAAAGTATATATAATACTAGTTTGTAAAAATAATGAAAAACCCATAATAACCTTATAGTTGGATGTGAGAAGATTAAAACACATTATCCCACCAAGCGGTGTCAGAAAAAAGTGAAATTTTATAAAATCAACAAGTATGTAAATATGAAAAACTTGGACAACCAAAGAACCATAATAATTGAAGGAAGGATAGATTCAAATGTTAGTGATTTTGGATGTTTTGCAATAAATACATGGATTTCTATAATTACAAGTCAATGTATTAAAAATAAAAAGGACAAAATATATGGGAAGAAAAACTGAATGAAATGGAATCCCCACTTGTTAAAATTAGAGAGAAAATAAAAGGGAATGTCTATCTCATTAGAACAAATTTATTCATCTGGATTGTTTTTTAGATTTGTAATATTGGAGGTCATTACTATGAGAAATTTTGGTTTAATCCTTCAAATTATTACTAAAATTATAAAGATAATAAAGTATTAGTACATGATGATGAGTATGTTCACAAGTCTATCCTAGGATCAAATCCTATAAAGAAAGATCTTCAGAATGAAATTCTTTAAAAGAAACAAAATATTTCAAAGAACTTACCCAAGGGTGGTGAGTAAAATATGATATGAATTGTTTGTGTTAGATGAAATATAATTGGGAACAATCCAAACATGTGTATGATTACCCTACCTGAATAGATGAAGATGTTAAAGAAAAAGGGGAAAACACCATTGGAACATTGATTCAAATCTGATGTAATGAAAATATCCTCACATGTGAATAAATAAGTGCATGTCCCTAATGATATATTGATCATATGGATATAAAACCTAGATGAAGCAATGTGGTTTGTACAAGATTCAAATATGGAAACTATTATCCTTCCACAAGAAAATAAAGCTATTATAACTAGGGAATTTGTTTAAAAGGAAAGGGATTCTATGATACCCAAATGGATAAAAGATAAAAACATAAAGGGCATGTAAAAAAAGAATAGAAGAAATTTTATAGAAAAAAATAAGTTGAACAATGGGTTGAGAAACAAAAATCAACCCTAGTGTTACAACTAGGGAGATAATGAGTTCCACCTATTCGCTAAATTTTGATGATTGTGATTTAAATATGGAATTAATGGTGAAACTATAATAGTTTCAAAACACCATCGGATAAAATATTAGTCAAAAGTAATTTTAAATTTATATAATGTTTTAAACAGGTATCATAATTTCATGGGCCTTATTTCTAGAATAAAACTTCCATAGTGAAGATGTATGGAATGCATTCTTTAAGAGGGAGTAACTATAGAAGTTAAGGCTACCTGATATTTATTAAATTCCTAAAATATAGAATCTAGATATCACAAACAAATGTTTATGTTAAAAAAATAATCCTCACTATCTCGGTACCTTTATGATATGTTTTTATTATAAACATTACTAGGGAGTGTTGGTCTAAAAAACGGAGATACTACTTTAATTTCACTTGAACCAACTGATGTGTTTGTTAAGATGAGTTGTGGTTCATATGAATTTTTGAAAATTTAGTTTATACAGTAGCTAAGAAATGATATTCTATGTTTTTATTATATAGTGTCCAGATTATGGACAACTTTTTTCCTAAATAAATCACTCATGTTTTCTACACCAGTTTTGACCAAATGGACATTGATTCGGTTGATTGATGACATAATGATATGGAACATGTGTTGGTACATTAATTCTTTTGATGCTTATACTGATGTTGAGTTCTGATTGTAACTTACAAATGGTGAGCAGTGACACTAGTTTAATTCCTTATGTAATGGAATTTATGGAGATGTTTTAAAGTTTAGTAAGGGTATTCCATGTTGTATTATGGATGTTTTTCCCATAAATGGTTTCTAGATTTATAAATTCCAATTGGCATCTGGAAAATGACACCATTTGATCAAGTGGAAAATTTTAGAAAATATAAAGAGAGAATATATTTCTCAAATTTACAAAGGTGAAGATACTTACTATCTGATATATAATACAGATAATAATTTTCCCACATTTTCATTTATTTTAAATTTCTGGGAGAAAATTTACAATGAATATAATTGTAATTTTTTCATTGAAAAAAATCCAAATGGGGAGATTGAAGTGTATGTGGGTTGATGACTATATTTTTTTCACTCAGTTTTTTAATTTAATTATGAAAAGGAGATTAGATGGGTGATGGATCATGTATCCCCCAATTACATGGAGACTGAAGGTACTAAACATGAATTATGTGGAAAAGTGATTTTGTTGGATTTGGTGTCATAATACCAATTGTTTGTACTTTTATTACTATTATATTTGATATATTGAAAATTAATAAAACATATTATTACATTTTTTTGGTTCTTCATGAATATAATATAATAATATCCTAAAGTATACATAGAATTGATAACATCACAGCAGTTCTCCACTATGATGTGAACCTTGATGTTCTTTAACAATGTTCTCAATTAATATTCTATGCTTGGATAACATACAATGACCGGACACATAGTACAAATACTGTTAGGTACAATAACTTGTTAGAAGATGATTCTTCTTCTAATGAAGCTCACATATGGTATTCTCAAATATGGGTGATTATGAGAATAAACCCACCATAATTAATTCAACATGTTTTGGTGTCATTGAATATTCTTACCTATTAGCGTGTATGATGGTCCTTAGAATTTATGATTATTATGAATGCATGTTAAAAATCTCATACTTATATGTTTTTTTAAATCCTGAAGATAAGAGTTCATAGAGAAGTTGGATACGTTGGGTGTGTTAGGAGTGACATGTCATTAATGATTAAGTCTAGGAAGGATTTTTCCGTTTCATCTTTATGGAAGCAGATATCTTGACCCTTTGAAGAGAGTAGAATAGTCACATTAAATTCCAGGGTCATGGTGTAACAATGTGTTTATTTTAGATAGTTAATGAAAGACATATCAAGCATATAGTTTGGTGACATATATTTTCAGCCTACTTGATGAGTATTATGATAAAAGAATTATATAACATAATGTGAATTCATTATTGGATTTTGATCTTGTGACATTATGTTATTTTTGTTGGGTGTCTTGACTCATTTGTAGACAGTAATCTTTGACTTTAGAAAATCCCACCTAATGAAAATTAGAAATAATCCTAGAGGGTCACACACAAAGTGTTTTCATTGATCTCAATAAAATTCTATTTGAATTTAATTAATGGTATAAATATAATTCTCAAGTATGAGGTGTAATTTTATTCAAGTTATATTGATCATGTAAATTAAATAAATATTTATTCACATTCTTGTGAATAAAATATTTATTTTAATTATTGAATATTTTAAAAAATATTTATTATCGATATTTGAATAGAATATTTATTTATGAATAAAATATTTATTCATTTGTTCAATAAATTATAGAGGAGTTCGAATAGACCATGATTGAGTCTAGTGACAAATATTAACTAACAAGAAAACTATATAATATTTTTTCTTTCACAAGTCGTCACACGATAACAAATAATAATAATATAATTATAATTATGTTTAATGAGGTTTATTAAAGTTAATAAAATTTATTTAATGGATGGTATGAAATTAAATAACATTTTAACATAAATATGAACCATATAAATTGATGGCTATGCCTATTGTGTAGAGAATAAAACATAGAGAATAGAGAATTGTTGCTCACAATGAATTCCTTCTCAAATCCTCCTCCTCTCTCCCACTTAAGAACAAGAAGTGAAAGATTTATTTCTTCAAGATGAAAGAATGATAAATCAAGAAAGGACAAAAAAATAAAATATACTCACCACACTAGAACCTAGATTTTGATTGGTACTTCTTAGAGATCATAGGAGCTCGTGTGGATCAACAATAGAGTTATTTTATCCTTGGATTCTCACAGTTTAATGAAGGTAATCCGAAAGGGTATTTTTGGATGATCATCATTCACCCACAAAGAATGTACCTAAGCCTGAGAATTTATTTATTCAAATATAAAAAAATTTAACTGTAAATTTGATTTGAAATATCTTCACTCATGGTTTCATGAAATGATTATTAATAGAAATTTTATTAGAACACCGACCTTCACAAAATTCCTATGTGACTAGAACCATCAAGTGGTATCAATGTGATCACATTTAACTTTATAACTATTTATTTAAGTATTGATCTATGCAAAATTGGGGTTATATTTTCATTTTATGTTATTTGTTCCTTAATATAATTGTGAATTAACATGTTGTTGATATGTTAATCACATTCATTCAGTGTTTCATTTTCTTAAAGGTTTAAGAACAAATGAAGAATGAATAGAGATGCCATCGGGAAGTTCCAAATATTTGTCTAGTAAAACAGGGTTACACAGCGTGTGGCTAGATCACACAACTTATACCCATGTACATTTTATATAGGTGATGTTATTAATATTTTCACGACTTATTATATTCCCCCTTTACTTATTTTATATGAAATGTGCATAATTTGTGTGAAATATTAATGTTTTAAAATTAAGTATAATATTTGAGCATTTTTAGAAGTAGTCAAATTGAGTCAGTTTAATGTTTTAATTATAACTATCACTATACTGATCCAAATTGTGTGGTTCTTGTTTTGTAGGATTCTCCTTTCAATATACAACATTTCATTAGAAGGAACCAGGATCCAATTCTGCCATTTGAAGGGTCATATGGTCCTCACAAACAAGACCAAAGATTCTGTGAAGAAACTGGACTATTCATGAAGATTGATTTACTGGGCTCCATCCAGAAGTTCAAAAAACCTTAACTCTCCACCATAATTCGGGGGACACTACATTTCATCTTGGATAAAAATTTCATGGCCCAAATCCAAGTACAAGGGGCCCAAATGAATCTTTGAAGTCCAGCCCACCATTCTGGCCGAGAATGAAAATCAGTATAGTATGCATGACATATCTCCTGATTTAATCATCCAAGAGAGCTGAGATTTTGCAGTGTGAAATAGGGGATGTAGGCGGCCGACTTTGTTGAAGAAACCATTCGGATTTGAAGGCATCTTAATATTCAAAAACCCTTTCAAATTATGGACTTCAAAAAGACTGGATTGAAATGGACAGTTTAAGTTTGTTTATTCAACCGGCCATAACTTTTTATCCTTACGTCAAAATGACTCCAAATTTTAAGAGTAGTCGCCCAACATTATTACCTACAACTTGGAAGAAGAAGATATTTGAAGATTCGGCTGTCTGAATTGTCAAATTGGCGATGCAAGTGGAGGGACAGATTGGGAATGCAAACAGTCCACTCCTTGGGCTATAAATACTCTTCCCTTCTCTCCTTGAGAGGGGTTGGCATTTCAGAAGAGAGGAGATCACATTGGCACGACCAAAGCTTTTCCAAAGGCTTGGGAGGACCTGCCATACTCAAGTTTTCACTTGAGAGACCTTTCCTCCTCTCTTTCTTTTCACTTACTTTTGAGTTCTTCATTTTTGTAATCTTGTAATTCTCTTTCTTTGTAATTCTGTTTTAATGCAAGTTACTTCTTCAATATCTCTTATTCTCTTCCACCTTCTGTATTTTAATATTAATGTTCTTAAAATAGTTTAAATTCAGTTCAATCCCCTTCCCTTCTTAAGCTTCCTCATTCAATCGAAATTCCATTTTTGATTCTTAAATTATTTCGTGTGTGTGTTCGGCACACTACTCTTATCTTGTCCCTTTCTTTTTCTTCTCTTTATAATTCATCACCATAAACATATATTACCAGATTATTAAACATCCAAATGGCTGAGTAAATCTCTCATTGGGGTGAGTTATAATTTGGGGATGTTAATTGATTGAGAGTTTTTCTCGATGAGTATTCTTTAAATTAATATTGTGTATGTTAAACTTAATATGTCATGGATTAATGATATGTTTTGTTTAACAAGTGGTTTCCATGGATTATTGGAACCATAAATACACTACCATAAATAAGTTTTTATTGAGATTAGAACCCTAAGTTAAGTTAAGGCTTGGATTAAAGCCTTCACACTTAGGAATTCCAATCAACGTCAACTTATGACATGGGTGTTAATTTAATGCAATACAAAGTAAGGCTCAAGGATATCACATGCTTAACTCCCCAATGATGAACTCACCCCAATCTTTATCAATTTGGTAAATCAAACATCATCCATAAATCACGACTTATTATATTCCCCCTTTACTTATTTTATATGAAATGTGCATAATTTGTGTGAAATATTAATGTTTTAATATTAAGTATAATATTTGAGCATTTTTAGAAGTAGTCAAATTGAGTCAGTTTAATGTTTTAATTATAACTATCACTATACTGATCCAAATTGTGTGGTTCTTGTTTTGTAGGATTCTCCTTTCAATATACAACATTTCATTAGAAGGAACCAGGATCCAATTCTGCCATTTGAAGGGTCATATGGTCCTCACAAACAAGACCAAAGAATCTGTGAAGAAACTGGACTATTCATGAAGATTGATTTACTGGGCTCCATCCAGAAGTTCAAAAAACCTTAACTCTCCACCATAATTCGGGGGACACTACATTTCATCTTGGATAAAAATTTCATGGCCCAAATCCAAGTACAAGGAGCCCAAATGAATCTTTGAAGTCCAGCCCACCATTCTGGCCGAGAATGAAAATCAGTATAGTATGCATGACATATCTCCTGATGTAATCATCCAAGAGAGCTGAGATTTTGCAGTGTGAAAGAGGGGATGTAGGCGGCCGACTTTGTTGAAGAAACCATTCGGATTTGAAGGCATCTTAATATTCAAAAACCCTTTCACATTATGGACTTCAAAAAGACTGGATTGAAATGGACAGTTTAAGTTTGTTTATTCAACCGGACATAACTTTTTATCCTTACATCCAAATGACTCCAAATTTTAAGAGTAGTCGCCCAACATTATTGCCTACAACTTTGAAGAAGAAGATATTTGAAGATTCGGCTGTCTGAATTGTCAAATTGGCGATGCAAGTGGAGGGACAGATTGGGAATGCAAACAGTCCACTCCTTGGGCTATAAATACTCTTCCCTTCTCTCCTTGAGAGGGGTTGGCATTTCAGAAGAGAGGAGATCACATTGGCACGACCAAAGCTTTGCCAAAGGCTTGGGAGGACCTGCCATACTCAAGTTTTCACTTGATAGACCTTTCCTCCTCTCTTTCTTTTCACTTACTTTTGAGTTCTTCATTTTTGTAATCTTGTAATTCTCTTTCTTTGTAATTCTGTTTTAATGCAAGTTACTTCTTCAATATCTCTTATTCTCTTCCACCTTCTGTATTTTAATATTAATGTTCTTAAAATAGTTTAAATTCAGTTCAATCCCCTTCCCTTCTTAAGCTTCCTCATTCAATCGAAATTCCATTTTTGATTCTTAAATTATTTCGTGTGTGTGTTCGGCACACTACTCTTATCTTGTCCCTTTCTTTTTCTTCTCTTTATAATTCATCACCATAAACATATATTACCAGATTATTAAACATCCAAATGGCTGAGTAAATCTCTCATTGGGGTGAGTTATAATTTGGGGATGTTAATTGATTGAGAGTTTTGCTCGATGAGTATTCTTTAAATTAATATTGTGTATGTTAAACTTAATATGTCATGGATTAATGATATGTTTTGTTTAACAAGTGGTTTCCATGGATTATTGGAACCATAAATACACTACCATAAATAAGTTTTGATTGAGATTAGAACCCTAAGTTAAGTTAAGGCTTGGATTAAAGCCTTCACACTTAGGAATTCCAATCAACGTCAACTTATGACATGGGTGTTAATTTAATGCAATACAAAGTAAGGCTCAAGGATATCACATGCTTAACTCCCCAATGATGAACTCACCCCAATATTTATCAATTTGGTAAATCAAACATCATCCATAAATCATTTCAATTAAGCTCTGCAAACAAACCCCCCTAATCAAAATACAATCAACTAAAAACAATCGACTATTACGAAGTACCATCACCGAGGATTCGACCCGAGTGCTGCTATACACATTAGCAGAGCACCAGAACTTTGAACGGTCGATAGGCGACAATCGGCCGCACTTTCAAATGGCGCCGTTGCCGAGGATGGTGCTTTAAGTAGTCATTAGTTTCTGGTTATTGTAAAAAAAAACCCCAAAAAAATACAAAAGTTTAAAAAAATTGAAAAAAAAACACAAAGAAAAACCCGTCTTCCTCTTAAAAATCATAAATTGAAAAAAATACAAAGAAAAACCCGTCTTCCTCTTTCTTCCAAAATCTCTCTGAATGCCCCGTAGCCTTCCAAACAATCCCTCGGATTTGTTTGACCCTGAAATTGATAGAACTCTTCGTCGAATTAGGAGGACCATTAGGGATAACCAAATCACCCAAGAACCAATCATTGCCCTACCAATTGAATTAGATATGGCCAATCCTAGGGAACAAACATTGAAAGAACTTGCTGCCCCTGATATGAATTACCAACCTCTTGGTATTCAATATCCAAACATAGAGGCTGACTTCGAACTCAAGTCGGGTTTGATTCATCTTCTCCCTCATTTTCACGGGCTAGCCGGTGAGGATCCTCATCTTCACCTCAAAGAGTTCCAAGTGGTCTGCTCAACCATGAAACCTCAAGGGGTTTCTGAAGAACAAATCAAGCTTAGAGCTTTCCCCTTTTCCCTAGCAGATTCTGCCAAGTCTTGGCTCTACTACCTCCCACCTGGTTCCATAAACTCATGGGTTGACATGAAGAGACTTTTCCTTGAGAAGTTCTTTCCCGCTTCCCGAACAGCTTCTATCCGAAAGGAAATAAGCGGCATCCGTCAATTCCCTAATGAATCACTCCATGAGTATTGGGAGAGGTTCAAAAAGCTTGTGGCAACTTTTCCACACCATCAAATCCCTGACCAACTCCAGATCCAATACTTCTATGAGGGGTTATTGGCTATGGAGCGAACTCTCATTGATGCCGCAAGTGGCGGTGCTCTTGTTGACAAAACTCCTGCAGCTGCACGAGAACTCATAAGCAACATGGCTGCAAACACGCAGCAATTCCATACTCGAGCACATGCTCAAGTGAAACAAGCCCAAGATAATCAATCCATAGAGCCCAACAAGATGACTGAGTGGATGAGTGAACTTACAGGTCTTGTGCGTCAACTAGTGGTGGCTACCAAAGCCCCAACCTCATCTTCTCCACAGTCACTATTCCCTGGACCTATCAAGAATTGTGGAATCTGCAACTCTCCATCTCATCCGACTGACACATGTCCACAACTTCAAGATGATCCATCTGATTCATCTAGTCCAATGGAGCTCAATGCGGCATATGCTCAGCGAAACTTCAACCCTCAACAATCAGGTCAGTTTGTTAGAAACTTCAACCAACCCCACTCTGAGCCCTTCTCTTCTACCTTTAACCCACCTCTGAGGTATGGTAATCCCATTTCTCATCCTCCTCAATTCCCTCCTCAAAACCCAAACCAATTCCAATATGGTCAAGGTGGTGGTAACTTCCATCAACCTTATCCTTTTGTTCCTCAACCTCAAAGGAACAATCCTCCTCCTGGATTCCACTATCCTAACGAGCCTTCCCAATTCCCCACCCAATACAATCGCTTTCCCAAGAACCAAAATCAAGGCCAACCCAATTTGGGACATGCCTCTTCTTCTAAACAACCATGGGAAAGTGCTGTAGAGGATCTTGCTTCCTTCACCCGTTCTAGCCTAAAGAACATTGAAACCCAAATAGGTCAACTTGCATCCCACCTTAGCCAGCAACAACCATCCAATTCATCCCAACTCCCAGCTCAACCATTACCCAACCCCAAGGGTAATGTAAGTGCAATTGCACTTAGATCAGGAAAGCAACTTGCTATGCCTCAAGATAAATCCTCAAACCCCCCTTTCGATGTTGATCTAGAAAATGAAAAGAACAAAAAGCTGGAAAAGGAACTTGAATCCACTCCTTCACCTTCTTCCATTCCACTTAGGAACCCAATTCCTTTTCCTCAAGCCATCTCCAAGCCTAAGAAGTCCTTTGAACCTGATCCTGAAATGCTTGACATGTTTAGACGTGTTGAAGTGAACATCACCCTCTTAGATGCCATCAAACAAATCCCTAAGTATGCCAAGTTTCTTAAGGAATTGTGCACCCATAAGAGGCAACTTAGGAACATTGAAAATGTTTCAACTCAACAGTCCATTCCCATGAAGTGCAAAGATCCAGGGACCTTCACGGTTCCATGTCAAATAGGGAGTTCCAACTTTAATGATGCATTCATAGACCTAGGAGCCTCAATTAATGTCATGCCCAAATCCATTTTCTCCAACCTTGGTCTAGGTCCCTTGCACCCAACGGGTATTGTCATTCAATTAGCCAATCGAAGCACTGCCAGTCCTGAGGGGATAATTGAGGATGTTCTTGTTCGGGTCAATGATCTTATCTTCCCAGCTGATTTCTATGTCCTTGACATGGAAGGTGAGACGACCTCTTCTCGATCTCCCCTAATTCTAGGAAGACCATTCCTCATGACTGCGAGAACCAAGATTGATGTCCACTCAGGCATCTTATCCATGGAATTCGGTGACCAACTGGTCAAGTTCAACATTTTCCAAGCCATGCGATACCCATCTGAGGATCACTCTGCATTCTCAATCCATGCTTTTGAGGACACTTCTAAGATTCAATCGAACCCCAATCCACCATGTTCTTCATGTTCTAATGATAAAGGATCTTGTGAAATATGCACCATGATTAACAAAGTCATAAATGGTGAAGTTGATGTGGACCTCTCATTCATAGACTCCATCAATCTAGAGGAACTTGAAAACTCTCTTGAATCCCACATCAACTCTGATCTCTACTGCTCCACCTTGGACAGTGTTGAGGAAAATGATCCAAACCCATCTAGAATCCCTTCTCCTACTCCTAACTTGTCTAGCTCTCCAATCAAGGCTGAAACTGATCTAAAACCACTTCCTTCACACCTCAAGTATGAATTCCTTTTCCATGATCCCTCCTACCCTGTCATTATCTCTGCTTCACTTTCTGAAACTGAGGAGTCCCAACTTGTTCAAGTGTTAGAGGAAAACAAAAATGCCTTAGGTTGGACCCTAGAGGATATTCCAGGAATCAACCCTGCCCTTTGCATGCATCACATCCATCTAGAGGAATCATCCAAACCAATTAGGCAACCTCAAAGAAGACTTAATCCACTCATACTTGAGGTAGTTAGGGAAGAGATTACCAAGCTTCTTCAAGCTGGTATTATCTACCCAATTTCTGATAGTGAATGGGTTAGTCCAATTCAAGTCGTTCCTAAGAAGGGCGGGATAACAGTTGTCACAAATGAACATGGAGAAGTGGTCACAACTCGGGTGAAAAAAAAATGGCGTGTGTGCATCGATTATCGCAAATTGAATGCTGAAACACGAAAAGATCACTACCCACTTCCTTTCCTTGACCAAATGCTTGAGAGATTGGCCGGAAAGTCACACTATTGCTTTCTTGAGGGTTACACCGGCTACTTCCAAATTCCAATCGCACCTCAAGACCAAGAAAAGACCACATTCACTTGCCCCTTTGGAACCTATGCCTATAGGCGAATGCCTTTTGGCCTTTGTAATGATCCTGCAACATTCCAGCGGTGTATGATGAGTATCTTTTCTGAATTCATTGAGAATTTCATGGAGGTATTCATGGATGACTTTACCATTTATGGTGAGTCATTTGAATCTTGCTTACATTCACTCTCTTTGGTCCTTCAAAAGTGTGTCAAGTGCAACCTTGTGCTGAATTTTGAAAAATGTCACTTCATGGTTTCAAATGGGATTGTTCTAGGGCACATCATTTCTCAAGAGGGTATCCAAGTTGATCCAGCCAAAATTGAGGTGATCCAATCACTTCCTGAACCCAAATCAGTTCGAGACATTCGGTCCTTCCTTGGTCATGCTGGTTTCTATCGGCGATTCATTCAGAACTTCAGCAAGATTTCCCTCCCACTCACTCGTTTACTTCAAAATGATGTCACATTCAATTTTGACGAGGCTTGCAAGAGAGCCTTCATTGAACTCAAATCTGCTCTCACATCTGCTCCAATAATCCAACCCCCAGATTGGTCCTTACCATTTGAATTGATGTGTGATGCTTCTGATAGGGCCATTGGGGCTGTTCTTGGTCAAAGAAGAGAAAACATTCCTCATGTCATCTTTTATGCCTCAAAAACATTGGATGAAACTCAATCACACTACACTGTGACTGAAAAAGAACTTTTAGCTGTGGTTTTTTCCTTGGATAAATTCCGGCCCTATCTCTTAGGTGCCAAAATCATCATCTTCACGGACCACTCAACATTAAAGTTCTTACTTAAGAAAAGTGATTCCAAACCAAGGCTAATAAGATGGATTTTAATGCTCCAAGAGTTTGACCTTGTGATAAAAGATAAACCTGGAAAAGAAAACCCTGTGGCTGACCACCTGAGTAGAATTTCTAATTCTTCTCATTCTGAAATAATTGATCCTGAATTTCCAACTGAACACCTCTCATCTCTTACTCCAAAGTTACCATGGTATGCCCCAATTGTCAATTACTTGGTTTCTGGTGTTTTCCCTGAATATTTTTCAAAAGAACAAAAAGAAAAGATGAAAAGTGATTCAAAGAATTATTTTTGGGAAGATAATAAACTTTGGAAAACTGGGGCTGACATGGTAATTAGGAGATGTGTTGATGAAACTGAACAATCCTCCATCTTGGAATTCTGCCACTCAATGCCTGGAGGTGGCCACTTTGGACCACAAAGGACTTCTCGAAAGGTCCTAGATTCTGGATTCTTTTGGCCTTCACTCTTCAAGGACTCACACGAGTTCTGTCAATCATGTCCCACTTGCCAAAAGTTTGGCACAATTTCTAAAAGAAACGAAATGCCTCAAAAGCCATTAATCTTCTGTGAGATTTTTGATGTTTGGGGCATCGATTTCATGGGACCTTTTCCCCCTTCCAATGGATTATCCTACATTCTCCTTGCTGTCGACTATGTTTCTAGGTGGGTCGAGGCCAAACCCACTAGGAAAGACGATGCTCAGACTGTGAGTGAGTTCCTCAAAACCCATATCTTCCATCGATTCGGAACACCACGTGCTTTGATAAGTGACTTAGGAACTCATTTCTGTAATAGAACCATGGAGTCACTTTTGAAAAAGAATGGGGTTGTACATAAAACATCCACTGCATATCACCCTCAAACAAATGGAATGGCTGAACTTTCTAATAGAGAAGTGAAAAGAGTGCTTGAAAGAATTGTTAAGCCCACAAGAAAAGACTGGCCCGATAGACTTGGTGAAGCACTTTGGGCCTATCGAACAGCCTATAAGACACCCATTGGGATGTCTCCATTTAGGCTAGTCTTTGGTAAAGCCTGTCATTTACCAGTTGAAATCCAACATAAGTCATTTTGGGCTGTCAAAACATGTAATTTTGATTGTGAAAAATCTGGTGAAGAAAGATTGTTGCAGTTGACTGAATTGGAGGAGCTTCGACTCGATTCGTATGAGAACTCCATTCTCTACAAAGAAAAGGCAAAGTCACTCCATGACAAGTACATTCTTCGAAAGGTATTTCATGAAGGTGAAAAGGTAATGCTCTTCAATTCTCGATTTCGACTTCACCCAGGTAAGCTCAATTCTCGTTGGGATGGACCTTTTATTATTACTAATGTTTACCCATTTGGTGCAGTGCAAGTCGAAGACCCTTCTTCAAAAAGAACATTCACGGTAAATGGACACCGGTTAAAGCATCACCATGAGAGGCCATTCACTTCAGGTTCCACATCGACTTCCATTGACCCACCACTAGATGGAAATGGCGACCCACCAAATCCAAACCAGGGGGCACCTCTTTCCCTTTAACTCTCTCTCTATCTCTTCCTCTCTCTACCTCTTTCTTCTTCTTCCTCTCTCTTTCATTTTGTTACCACTTTATTCATCAAACCCTTTCTTTTAATCTTTCTTGTGTGGGTGTGTATTTTTAAAAAAAAAACCTTAAAAACTAAAAAAAAAAACAAAAAAACACAATTACTTAAAAAAATTACAAAAAAAGAGTCATGCTTACTCACCATCTAGTTTTGAAATTTTGTCCAACCATTTTGGGGAGTCAAAAGGCTTGTTTTAAACTCAAATATATTGAATTGTTATCTCAAACTTGGGTAAACAATTTTGTGTCAATAACAAACATTTTGAATGAACAATTTTTGGTGGAAAATGATTCTCCCCTACCGTGAGGAATAACATTAGCCTTCATGCCAAGGTCATCTATGGCCATCTTTTTCATTGTCTGTCTTCACCACTGATTGTGAGTCTTGAGTTTGTGGACCTTCGAGCTGAATTTCCATCTTTTGTGTGCATTAATATGATAGAGGCATTTTCTAAGCCACATGAGAATCAGAATAGCCAAATAGCCTCCCGTTACCCTTACATTGATCCTACTTTTGAAAGCCCCTTTGAGCCTATGAAAACCTATCTTTTGATAGCCACATTACAAGCCTAATACCTTGTCCCACCCAACATCTTCATGGATTTTCATTGTACAATTTATTGAAATTTAAGTGTGGGGGGAATGGACTTCATTTTTGGGCGTACTTTCATTGATTTCCAATGTGTCATCATATGCTTGAGGGCAAGCATCCATTCAAGTGTGGGGGAGATGTTGTAATTCTGTGAGCTTTGGGGTGTATATGTGTAATTGTCATTTGTACAAAAGTCATTGAAAAGTGTTCAAAAAAAAATGAAAAAAATTTATATTAAAAAAAATGAAAAAAAAGGAATGGGTTGTGTCTTGGGTGGGTCAAAAATCATTCATCCTCAACCTTTGATCGTGTTATAACTACTAAAATTAGTTCCATGAGAAGATCAAACATGGGTTGGGAGATGACTGTGAGACTTGTTTCAAGCACAACTTTCGAAAAAAAAAGCAAAAAAAAAAAAAAAAAAAAAAGAACACTTGAATCATCTTGTATTGTGTCATTATTGGAAGTCTTCCATGTTGTACATATTCCATCATCTCACCCTATTCCATTTTCTATCTCCATCACTTTTCATTCATCACACATTCATGCCCTTGTAAATATGTGTTTCTATTTCCTTTCAAATCAAATTTCAAAAAAATGTGCACTGATTTTTCCATGTTGGTGTTTTTATCCCATCTTTTCCTTTGGACATTATATACCTACCGTCCCATAGCCACTGAAAAAACCCTTAAAAGACCTCTTGATTCTTGTACACATTAGATTTGGGAATGGAAGCTGAGAGCTCTTACAAACTCTTGATTTTCACTTTTTGTTGGTGAATGAGTGAACCTCCTAAAATACATTTTTATCATCTTGAGAGGAGTAAGTTTTGAGTGCCTACATTTTCCAATTCAAACCTTGAACATGAAAAAATGAATTGTTTCTGATGCATTATTGTGAACCAAATTTTTGATGGAATTCAATATGGATGAGTGAAATATTCTAAACCTCCCCTGATTGGAGAAAACAAAATTTTAATATTTGTTGGTGAGTGAAAATGATTTTGTCATGTTTTTATATTTGTTGCACATGAGGACACGCGCAAATCTAAGTGTGGGGGAGTTGATGTTATTAATATTTTCACGACTTATTATATTCCCCCTTTACTTATTTTATATGAAATGTGCATAATTTGTGTGAAATATTAATGTTTTAATATTAAGTATAATATTTGAGCATTTTTAGAAGTAGTCAAATTGAGTCAGTTTAATGTTTTAATTATAACTATCACTATACTGATCCAAATTGTGTGGTTCTTGTTTTGTAGGATTCCCCTTTCAATATAAAACATGTCATTAGAAGGAACCAGGATCCAATTCTGCCATTTGAAGGGTCATATGGTCCTCACAAACAAGACCAAAGAATCTGTGAAGAAACTGGACTATTCATGAAGATTGATTTACTGGGCTCCATCCAGAAGTTCAAAAAACCTTAACTCTCCACCATAATTCGGGGGACACTACATTTCATCTTGGATAAAAATTTCATGGCCCAAATCCAAGTACAAGGGGCCCAAATGAATCTTTGAAGTCCAGCCCACCATTCTGGCCGAGAATGAAAATCAGTATAGTATGCATGACATATCTCCTGATGTAATCATCCAAGAGAGCTGAGATTTTGCAGTGTGAAAGAGGGGATGTAGGCGGCCGACGTTGTTGAAGAAACCATTCGGATTTGAAGGCATCTTAATATTCAAAAACCCTTTCACATTATGGACTTCAAAAAGACTGGATTGAAATGGACAGTTTAAGTTTGTTTATTCAACCGGCCATACCTTTTTATCCTTACGTCCAAATGACTCCAAATTTTAAGAGTAGTCGCCCAACATTATTGCCTACAACTTTTAAGAAGAAGATATTTGATGATTCGGCTGTCTGAATTGTCAAATTGGCGATGCAAGTGGAGGGACAGATTGGGAATGCAAACAGTCCACTCCTTGGGCTATAAATACTCTTCCCTTCTCTCCTTGAGAGGGGTTGGCATTTCAGAAGAGAGGAGATCACATTGGCACGACCAAAGCTTTGCCAAAGGCTTGGGAGGACCTGCCATACTCAAGTTTTCACTTGAGAGACCTTTCCTCCTCTCTTTCTTTTCACTTACTTTTGAGTTCTTCATTTTTGTAATCTTGTAATTCTCTTTCTTTGTAATTCTGTTTTAATGCAAGTTACTTCTTCAATATCTCTTATTCTCTTCCACCTTCTGTATTTTAATATTAATGTTCTTAAAATAGTTTAAATTCAGTTCAATCCCCTTCCCTTCTTAAGCTTCCTCATTCAATCGAAATTCCATTTTTGATTCTTAAATTATTTCGTGTGTGTGTTCGGCACACTACTCTTATCTTGTCCCTTTCTTTTTCTTCTCTTTATAATTCATCACCATAAACATATATTACCAGATTATTAAACATCCAAATGGCTGAGTAAATCTCTCATTGGGGTGAGTTATAATTTGGGGATGTTAATTGATTGAGAGTTTTGCTCGATGAGTATTCTTTAAATTAATATTGTGTATGTTAAACTTAATATGTCATGGATTAATGATATGTTTTGTTTAACAAGTGGTTTCCATGGATTATTGGAACCATAAATACACTACCATAAATAAGTTTTGATTGAGATTAGAACCCTAAGTTAAGTTAAGGCTTGGATTAAAGCCTTCACACTTAGTAATTCCAATCAACGTCAACTTATGACATGGGTGTTAATTTAATGCAATACAAAGTAAGGCTCAAGGATATCACATGCTTAACTCCCCAATGATGAACTCACCCCAATCTTTATCAATTTGGTAAATCAAACATCATCCATAAATCATTTCAATTAAGCTCTGCAAACAAACCCCCCTAATCAAAATACAATCAACTAAAAACAATCGACTATTACGAAGTACCATCACCGAGGATTCGACCCGAGTGCTGCTATACACATTAGCAGAGCACCAGAACTTTTAACGGTCGATAGGCGACAATCGGCCGCACTTTCAATAGGTGTCTTAACCAATTAATTATACACGATGATTTTATTGCATACCAATTTTTAACCAGGCTAACCAGGAACTCAATAAGTACATATAGGGTGTGTAGCTAGCATGTACACAATTTTAGTATGGCCGAGTTAACATGACGAAGCCCTAGGTGTGTGACTTTGAGATACAAAAATTGATATATAGGGGGTGTAGTTGGATGTACATGCTTTGTAGTCTCTCATTAATTGAAAAAATTTAAATTAAATTACATTTGAAAATTTCTCTATTAAAACATTATTTTATTTATTGGAACACCATTGTGTGTTTAATATGTTCATAATGGTTTTGAAAATTATTAACTGCTCAATTTATCTATTATAATTAATATTTCATTATCGGTTCTACAGTTTTTTCCCTGGAATTCCATTAATAATTGGTATCTCCAAAGTTAGATCTGAGGATCATTAATATGCAATGGAATTAATTAATTAATACGAGCAAATTTATATAAAAAAATATAATCATGAATAGAGAAATGATTAATATCCATTTACTTTTCATATTCATTCCATGTATGACCGTTTAGGAGCTTGACCAAGACCTGAGTATGTGTTGAATGTTTGAATTTAATTTATTCCATGAGTTTTCAATTATTTAATATTAAATTAAATGACAGCCTATGTGTCATTCATCCCTCCATTATTATTTAGGACCGTTGTGTCTAATGATATTTAAAGAATCCCCTTTAAAAAATCCTTTTGATCCCCTTACCTACATGTTAGTAATAAAAACTTTTAATTAATGGAGCATCAAAAGGTGCATGGATGTGTTTCAATAGGGAACCATAATGATTCCAACCCATGTGATGCACATAAATATATGAATTAATATAAAAATACAGAAATTAAATAAATGAATTATGAATAAATGTTTTATCCAACAAGGTTTATAAATTAAATAACATCCACTTAATATTAAGAAGATATATAAAAGATAAAATTAGAAAAAATGTATGCATAATAAATTAAAATCCCTCAATTAAATATTAAGTCAGACCAATCCTTCAATTATTTTATTGGGAATGAAACCTTTTAACTATGTGTGGTAAATGGACAAATCTTGGACACTTAGTTTTATTAGGGTGTTCACATTAGAGTTTTGGTTTGAATTAACAAAAATTGAATTGAGTTTAACATCCAAATTCTATTCAATAAAAATTTGGAGACAAGTTTTGAGGAAATCCAAGTCAGGATTTTAATATAGGGGAATCCAATCAATAGATCATAGAGCTTCATGTCCGTTTACTATGGTCTTCAAGGCCAATTTTTGGATCTTTAATAAAAGTAATGGGGAACATTTCACCAAAAATGTTAATCAACTAGGCATTATGAGTTCAATGTTGATAGATATTGTGACCTGATAAAATAGCGAGGGATTTAATAAATAAAAATTTCATTTATTATATGTTATTCATTATGTAATCAGGAAAAGTAGTATTAATATAAACCTTTTAATTTTTGAATAATATGATAGGTTCATCATCCAAACTATCCCTATGATCAATATTGGAGAAAGATAACCTCATAATATGAAAAAAAAACTTTCAAGAGTGGTTTAGATGCATTTGTGTTGTGCTACGCCATGAATGAAAATCTTACATACTAGAATCATCAATTCCTAATCTGTATGCTAAAGAGGTGTGTGCTGAATAGTTCCTTGTCTATGAAAAACATTTTTGTGATATGTTTGACATTCAATATTTGATTCCTTAATTGATATCTAGTGAACGAATTTAGCCTCACAAAAACATGGATGCATATATAATTATTGAGCACCATAGTGGTCTTTACCAAGTTAGAACTAAAAAATAACAGTTTGAGATCTATAAGGTTCTCTTTCAGAGAAATATTAGAGAGGGTTCTCCAGCTAGGCCTCATGTAGTAAATATCATTAGCTACATTGAGATCTTAGAGATTATAGGGTTTAAACTCTCTGATGAACTAGGTACTAAACTCATTCTAGCATCACTCCCTTAGAGATTCTCTAGTTTTGTGGAGAATATTAACATGAAGAACAGTGGGAAATAACTACAAGATCTTCTTACACTTCTTTGCAAAGTAGATAATGATAAAAATCATGAAAACCCTTCTGTCATTATGGTGAATGAAAGTAAAGGGGAAGAGAAGAGATTTAAGTCCAAAGCTTATTCACACCCTTCCAAGAAGAAAATGATCAAGGGGCATGCAATGGAACAAAAAGATGTTTGTTTCGCATGTGGAAACAAGGGACACTAGAAGAAAAAATGAACCCAACCAAAGAAGAATGGGGATGCTCTAGATGAATTTGTTATCAAGTTAAATCTATCTATTTCTAGAAATTGTTTTTTAGATATAGATTGTGGTGCTGACTTATGTATTCAAATATAGGAACCAAGTAGATTTCGAAAGATTGATTGTGGAGAGGTAGATCGTAGAGAAACCAATAGATATAAACATACTACTACAGCTATTAAAGAATTCCATCTCACATTCCTAACATGAATGATCTTAGTTTTAAAGAGTTTTTATTATATTCCTTCAGTTACCAAAAAAAATATTTTTATATCCATAATTGATATGGATGGATTTATTTTCAAATTTGGGAATAAATAATTATTCTTTTATAAATATATAATTTTTTATGGTAAGACCCATTTAAATAATAGTATTAATGTGTCATATTGAACAAAACATATAAAAACAATTGAAAATTAATTTACATAATATGAATCATACCACACCCAACTTTGGCATTACCAGCTAGGGCATGTAAATGAAGATCGCTTGAATTAATTACATAAGGATGGATATTTAGATTATTTTTAACTAAAACCACTTGGTGTATGTCATGAATATTTACAAGGAAAAATGAACAAAGATCCATTTAGTGGGAAAGTTGAAAGGGACAAGGAGATTCTTTAATTAGTTCATACCAAGTTGTGTGGACCATTTTTTGTTGAAGCAAGGGGTGGGTACTAATACTTCAACACTTTTACTGATGATTTTAATAGATATGGATATATATAAATAAAGAGGTATAAGTACAATTATTTTGATTAATTCAAGGAATACAAGAATGAAGTTTAGAACCATCTTGGTAATAAGATTACGAAACTTTACTCTAGTTTTGGTGGAGAATATATTAATCAAGATTTCATTGATTATTTATAGGAGTTCTATATTTTAACTCAACTCACTCCTCCTTAAAAACCTTAGTGGAATGGTGAATGTGAAAGGAGGAACCACACATTGTTGGACATGGTGATATCAATAATGATTCATGCGATTCTTCCATTATTATTATGGGGATACACATTACAAATAGTAGCACACATACTAAACCAAGTTCTAACTAAAGAAAAAGATGGTATACCATACCAATTATGGAATGGAAAGAAACTCATGATGTCTTAATTACATGTGTGGGGTTGTGAAGGATATTTTAAGGCCTCTTCAGGTAACAACCTTAAACCCTAAGGAAAAATGTGTATCTTTATAGGATATCCCAATGAAACAAATGAATACTACCTATACAATCCTTCAGAAAAAATGGTCGTGGTTGACAGACGTCCCACATTTTTTGAGGATGAAATTTTATCTAAAATAGATGTTGGGAGATAGATAAAAAGAAATGAATTCACGGTTAAAGATACATAAGAGTTGGATCAAGAAAAAAATACCAGAAAGCCCTAGGGATGAATAAATTGTTCGAGAGACGGAATTACAACACATGAGTAATAAAGGGGTTAGATATCTATAACGGTATGATTTTTGAGTCACCATGGATGGTGAATCATTATTATTTGATAATTAAGACCCTATAACCAATATGGAAGTAGTAAGTTGAACAAATGTTTTCCAGTGTCAAGAATCCATGAATTATAAAATGGATCCCATGTACCAAAACCAAGTATGTATTTTGGTTTACCCTTAAGTATATATAAAATATGTTGGTTGAAAATAAGTATTCAAGAAGAAACTGGACATCAAAGGAATGTTCAGTACCCATAAGGTGTGACTGGTTGTAAAAGGGTTTAAATAGTGTCAAGTAATTGACTGAAAATAAACCTTTTTAATAATTTCAATTATTAAATCCATCTGAATAATACTTTCCATTATGGATTTCCATGATTATGAGATTTGGAAAATGGATATAAAAGCATCCTTCCTTAATGGGAGCCTTAATGAATATTTCTATATGACAAAAAACAAAAAATTTGTGAATTAATAGGATTACAACAATATATTAATGTTGAAAACATCAATTTATGTAATAAATAAATAATCTATGTCACGGAGCATTTGTTTTGATGTGGCCATAATGGAATTTTTTTTAATAAAAAATGAATATGATCCTTTCGTATATAACCAGTTTTGTGGAATGAAGTCATTTTCTTAATAGTATATGTCGATACCATATTACTCATTGGAAAGGAAATACCATCCTTACAGTCTATTGAGGTTTGGTTTAATAAATTATTCTTTATCAAAAAATAGGGTGGAGAAACATATACTCTTGGGATCAAGATCTATCATGATATATCCAAGAGGTTTCTCAGCCTAATTCAAGTATATACATTGACAAGATAACGAAAAGATTCATTATGGAAAATCCAAGAGGAGATTGTAACTAGAATTTCATGGAATTCATCTTTCTTAGAAAATGTGTCCTCGTACACATGAGGAAATAAGAAAAATTCAATGGATTAAATATGCATTTGTGGTTGGGTGAGTCAAGTATGTTATGCTATATACTAGGTTAGATGTCTCCTACAGATTAAGTATAGTAGGAAGATATCTATCTAGTCTAGGTGACTGCCATTTGTTGGCAGTCAGTACTATCTTTACATATTTAAGGTGTATGAAGGATATGCTCATCTTTTATGGGGTGGATAAGAAAATACTCATCAAATGATATGTAGATGATAGTTTCAAAACGAATAAATATGACATGAACTAAAAAATAGGATACATATTCTAATTAAGTGGAGGCGTTATGAGCTGGAAGAGATCAAAGAAGGATATGGTTACAGATTTTATAGTAGATTATGAGTATATTTCATCTTCTGGGGTAGTTAAAGAAGCAGTATGGATATAAAACTTCTTCCAAGAACTTGGTGTGGTCTCTAGTAGTAAATATCATATCACACTCTATTGTGATAATATTGTTGTAGTGGCTCTTGTAAAAGATCCAAGGTCACATCAATGAAAAAACACATACTTTGGAAGTATCATATCTTGAGGAATTTTTTTCTAGGAGGTGAAGTTGCAGTGAGTAGAATTTCCATGGAAGACAATGTAGAGGTCCCCTTGAATAAAGACTTGAATCAATAGAAAAATTACTATCATGTTAATTCTAGAAAACCCACGGTCGTAAGTAGTTGGCTCTATTACAAGTGGGTGTTTTTTTGGAGGTGATGTCTTAGTACAAACTGTTTATACTTTGACTACTTGTATATTTGATGTACTAAATATTAACAAAACTTTTTGTTACATATATTTTATTACTTACAATGACTCTAATGTATTAATTTCATAGAGTATACATCACATTAAAAAGGTTATAGAAGTTCCCTACTGTGATGAGAAACTTGATGTGCTATGATGATATTCTAAAATAATGTTCTACGGTTGGATAAAATTCTATGATGGGATACATAGGCCATAAAATTTTAGGTTTAAGTGATCATATTCAGATGACTATTCTTCTCATTAATTTCACACCTAATAATCTCCAAGATGGGAGATTATGATAAAAAACATGCTAGTAGGAATTTTTCATGTTTTGGTGTCAGTGGATAATTATATCTATGAGTGTGTGTGATGTCCCTTATACTTTATGATTATTATTAATGGATCAAACCACTAGAATAATTAGATGTATTTTTTAATCCATGATAATAATAGTTCATGGAGAAGTTGGATACATTGGGTGCGTCATGAGTGACTTGCAATTAATTAATAATTTGTGGAAGGAATTTTCCCTTCCATCTTTATAAAATATGACATCACATCCCATTGATTGGAATATAACCATCAAATTATATTCTAGGGACATGGTGTAACAACATGTTTATTTCAGATATCAAAATAATTACATATCAATAATATAGGTCAGTGATGTGGATGTCCAACCTTATTGATGAGATATTGTAAAAAAAGGATTATATTACATAATGAGAATTTATATGTGGTTTTTTATGTTATGAAATTATGTTCTTTATCTTGGCTGCCTTACACCATTACTAGATAGTAATCTTGGAATTTAATTGAGAATGCCTAATGCGAAAAACAAAAAATCCTATAGGGTCAATAACAAAGTTTTTCAATTGATCTCGATTAAATTATATTTGAGTTAAATTAATGGAATAAATATTATTAACAAGTTTGAGGAATAATTTTATTCAAGTTATATTGATCACATAAATTAAATAAATATTTATTCTTCGCTTATGAATAAATTGTTTATTTTATTTATATAATATTTTAATAAATATTTTTTCTCTAGGTTTTGAATAAAATATTTATTTATGATTAAAATATTTATATAATTGTTCAATAAATTATAGAGTAGTTCATATAGACCAAGACCTAGTCTGGTGACAAATATTAATTAACAAGACCATTACATAATATTTATTATTTTACAAGTTGGATAACACCACAAAATAATAATAATAATACTATTATGTGGTATGATGTTTATTAAATATAATAAATTTTATTTAATGGCTATTATCAAAATAAATAATGTTTTAAATTGAATTATAACTCTAAAAATATAAATCTATTCCTATTTTATAGATAATCAAAAAATTGAGAATAGATAATTTTTATGCACAAAGAATTCACTCTCAACTCCTTCCCCCTACCACTCATGAACCAGAAGAGAAAAAGATATTTCATCAAGAATAAAGAACTAGAAATCAATAACGAACATAAAATGACATTTGACTCTCCGTACTTGAAATCAGATATCCAGTAGTGTTTCTTAGAAATTATTGGATCACGTGCGAATCACTGATAGAGGGATTATATCCATGGATCCTCACAACACAACAAAGGTAATCAGAAAGGTTATTTTTGGAGAAACAAAATTTACCAACAAATAATGTTATAAAGCCAAGGAATTTATTTCTTCAAATATAAAATAAATTAATTATAAATTTTTATTTCAATATCCTTGCTCTTGGTTTTGAGAAATAATTATTACAAGAAATTGTAATATATCACCCAACTCTGTACACTTCCAATGTGACCGTAACCATCATATTAATGGTGTTTCCATGGGAAAATAAAAAGGAATCTTCATTTTCTAGTACTGTGATTAGGAAAGAGTTGATACTTGTTAATGATATAGTTGAAAAACTCTTAGTATTATCTTTTTAGCGTGATATTATTGTATGTTCTAGTCAACATGTGAATAAAAATCAATGAATTATAAAGTGATTTCAATAACAATCAAGATAAATGTGGAATGAGATCTATCTACTAAATCCGGACAGAATATATTGGTACAACTACAATTATATGATTAAATTAGGTTTAAGGTTTTGAAGGAAGCTACACAAAATTGAAAGGAAAATCCTTGGATTTATTATCATTTTGGATTCATTAAATAGTGTGAAAAATCCTTTGATAAAATTTTTATAAGGCCAGAGAAGCCCTAGAGTAGGAGTAAGTCATCATCTAATAAGGTGATATTATGACTTTAGGTTGAGTTTAAGTATTTATAATAATCCATAGAATCATTGAACATTAGGCTTTACCAATATAATAATTTGAGTTCAGTGTAAGTATTTTATATTTAGTGAAATTTTAAGTAAGCCACTTGATGAAAAATTCAATGTTTCGTGATTTAACTATGATAAAGATTAAAAATAATGGGATTATGATTATGTTGGTTTCAATGATAAAAAAAATACATTTACAAATGTTTTGAAATGGTGAGTCATAATATTTAAGGTAATCTAGTATTGATCAAATCAAGTTGTGTTCTAGAATATTTAAATATATATTTAATTAATAAATTTCATAATTAAGTGAAAATAACAATTTCCAATACTTGAACTATTATAACATGGTCTAAATAACATGATGCTTTTAGAATCCTTGATATATGCTTTATTTCATAGAGTTTAAAGAATAATTATATGAAGGGTTAAATTTTATATCCTTTTAGGATTTTCAAATGATAATATTTGACAATCAACATTGGTGATTTAAAAGATTATAATTTTGAAAATTATTGTGAGATGATAAATTTTTTCTAAACCTTAAAAAGTGTTATGATTAAAACTCATAATGAAAATGTTAATTCAATATGAAGTCCAATTTCAATATGAATTACATCTTAATATATTCACCAAAGTTTAGTGATAATTGTGAATTTTAAGAAGATGAATCAAGATGAATTTGAAATTACATATAACAATTATTCATAAAGGGATATTAAGGGGTAGTTAGAGTTTATATATATTGAATAAAATGAGTGATCCAAGTCGGTTATATAAGTATTATAACATATTTTGAGTTGATGAGATTTTTAAAAGATATTCTATATCATGTGAGATGATTGAATCAAATTGATTTGAGAAAGGTTCAATGAAAATAAAGAATATTAGAATAGGAAGAGAAGATCTCAAGGTTGTTGAAAGGATCTATAATAGTTTATTTTAGCTGAGATAAAAATGAGTAATAAATGAGAAATAAAAAAATAAAGGATTTTACTATCTTTATAGAGGAGACAATGATCAAGGGAAATAAGAATATTGTGATATTTGGGGGAAACACATACATAAAAAATTTGATAAATTAATCAAGAACATCGTCATGGAATTTGTTGGATTTTTTATATATTCTAAAATAGTAAACCTAATTACCTGGTGACCTATATAAAAAATAAAAAATAAGGGGTGATGAGTTTTTTTGTTAGTTCACCCAATACCATATAGAATAGAAAAATCAATATATATATAATGAATAATATGAAAAATAAAAGACTTTTAGCATATTTTTAAGTTGAATATCTTCAAGGAACTAAATATAATGGAACAAGAAAAGGTTTTTGTGACATCCAAGGTTGTAGAGTTTTGAGAAGAATAAAATAGTGTAATAGACTTATCCGATTTGAATGAATTGTTTAATTATTGTCAAGAATTTGATTAATAAAAGGTTATTCAGATATTTAAAATCATAGGATATATTTATCAAGTGATGAAGCCATATGAATAGTTTTTAAAGATTTTCTAGACTGATTTTCAAGTGAGAATTTAGTTACAGAGCTTTCACTAAGATTTTTTCGTATTAAAAGTATCCAATATTGAATTTAAGGGGATATATTACGTTAATGTAGAAGAATACTATGTAGAGTTGGTGATCAACTATTAATAAGTATATCATATTATAAATTATATATATATATATAGTGGGAATTCATAGAGCATGTGAGACTTAGGGTTTTTTGGGAGGTAATAGTGAAACTCTATTAGAATAGTGTGAATCTATGGAAGTAAGTCATGTGTGAGACCTATTGAAATAGTGGGTTCCCTAGACCCAACTATGAATTAATTTTGATTACCATATCATGTATATAGTTCACTATAAATTATTTATACTTACTATCATAGTGTAGATATTTCTACATCCACTATTTCAATAGTAATGTCCATAGATCAATTATCATATCAAAAGGTCATAGCAGATCCCAGGAGTAAAGAGAACCTTGAGATACCATGAAATTAATCTCGAATATGTTATACGGTCTAGTTCCATTTTAATAACTGGACACAATAGATATTTGAATATTAGGTGATGGGGCCTCATAAACATTGAGACATCTTCTAATGAAGTTCTAACTTGGTGATCTATAGTAGTGACATCATGAGGACTAACCTTCCAATAGGAACACCACATGTTTTGGGTTTCATTGGTTGTTCCTATCTATGGACATATCTACTGTTCTCCTAACATGATATCATTAACAATGTGTTCCATTTGTTTGTGTACTTTGATGCAAGGAAAAAAACATGATATTGAAATTGTTGTGAGGTAACTTGTGTTGGGTGCGTCATTGGTGGTATGACATTGGTTAAATGGTTAAGAAAGGATTTGTCGCTTCCAACTTAAATAATTTGTATATCTCAAGCCCGGTTGATTAGGATGGTTTTCCATTCATAAGTTTTTGGACAAATAAGTTGAATGGTAAATCCATCCAGTTATATCAACAAATTATTAATAAAAGAAAAGGAGATTACATAAGTGTGCATCTTTCTTTATGATATATTTAAAGAAAAACACATTGTAGTACACAGTCATTGTTCATAGGTTGGTTGTCATTGATATGCCAATCCTTATCTCTTTAGGGGCCCTGATGGGTTTCTAGACTCCTCTCTTGGTCTATGATTTATATTCACTTATATCGAGATAAGGGACAAGATGGTCACATATAATAACATATACAAGAATCCGCCCTATTTTTTGAATAGGTATATTGGACATGGTGGTCCCCACAAAGGGGTCTGAGTATTGTCCAAGGTATCGATCACCAAAGAAATAAATAAATTCATTATTATACAAGTTATGAATAATTAGTATTGAATATATTTATTTTTTTACTAGTTAATTAAATATATGAAAAAAATTATTCGAACAAATATTATTTTAATATTTAAGGTTCGTTTAATATTAATAGAGATTTGAGGGTTGAGTAAAATGGATCAATTTTTTCATGAAATATATATTATATATATTATAAGTATGTGATAAATTATTTATAATATTTATGTTATAGTTTAGTTCTTCATAATTATTATTTATTGGATGTTAATTTTTCAGGGACTGGGGAATTCTACCTGGTGTTTTGCATCATTGACTATAAATAGAGAAAGAGAGGGCCTCTCATCATGAACTATTAATTCATTTATGAATGAGAGCTGTTCTCCCATCCTTCTTTATAGAGAGAGAGTCTCTCCCTCAATTGTCGATCCTAGTTCTGGCTTCAAGCATCGAAGGCAGAGGATTACGGTGATCGTCAGGACATCGAACAAATCGTAGGGTCACCTCGCAAGCACCCAAAATTTTATTATTGATGCTCTTGTAGATTTTTCAACAACGTGTGGATGATCAAGATGGATCCTTGTATGGATCCTTCAATCAATGAACACCAGCGATGAGTTGAAGTTAAGCACAAATTCAGATATGATCAGTTATATTTATAGTTTTAATGTTGGGATCTTTTAATTTACACAAGATATTCAAACCTTACCAAGGATTAGATCTTTAGTGACAACAAGTTACATCATCTCGTCGATGAAAATTTTAAAATCCTCAGACCACCGACTTCTTCTGCGGGCCATTGTACCTTCGATACTAATATGTTTATATCCCATGATAATATTACAATGTAAATTTAAGAAACATAGAACCCATTTTTGTCATGTTGATTATTGTAGAGGATCTATGATTATGAAGAACAACCAATAGAGGAAAGGTGTAGGGCTTGGTACTAAAACTTTTAAAAATACATTGTGATTTTTTTTAATTTAATTTCATCACATGTAATTGATGATTTTTTTTTAACATAAAATAGACCCATATTAATTAACCAAATGCTGGGGTTGATTTCCAAATGGATTTCAACATATTTTTGAATTTGGTAAAAACTAGTCAACGATTGATTCACCCCCATAGGTGTCTCTACATATCCTATTGATCATTTTAACTCCCTTCTATTATCTTTTTTAAAATCAACATGGACTTGATTGATTTATCCCATGCTCTCAATTTCTAATTTATCTATGTTTTGGTCCTTCCATAATACCTTCTCATTGAGAATAACTTCCTAGCTTTTGATGACTTTTCAATTATCATAATCCCATAATTGGAATCCAAATTTTTAATCTCCATGTCCCATAAATAAACATTACTTTGACTTTTCATTGATTTTATCCCTATCTTTGGAATCCACATTAACATATGTGAGACTCCAAGTTTTTTTGAGGTGGATAACTTACATTGGTTTATAGAACCATAGGTGATCCAAATTTTTGTGTCCCAATATATTAGACGACCTTCTATTGAGCAAGTATACAACTGTTTTTACAGAATCCACCCAAATTTACTATAGAATTCCTAATTATAACCTCATGCTCTATAAATTATCAATCGATTTCTGGTTAATAATCTCTACCACACTATATGTATGAGGTATAACTAGAAATATATTATATATCCTTATACTCTAATTCTAATAGATGTTCTGAAATCCCTTTTCACTATAATATTCTTTATCTTTAGATCTTAAGAATTTTAACTTATGAACAATTTCTATTTATACCATGGACATACACTAAAGTAATTCACCAAAAATATCATTCTTATGCTATAGAATGCATATAAATACATTACTTACTAAATCATCAATGAAATTCATGAATTGAAGTGATCAACCATGATACAAGGCTGGGTTTATCTAATAAACATATGAGTGAACATGCTATAACTTTTGAGCTATGGGCTTTTGACTATTCAAGTTGAATGACACCCTTTTCTATTTCCCAATCACACAAAACTCACAAATTCTTAATTTAATGTGATTGAAATTCATCATACATTTTTTCATTTAGATATTTTGTACTATTCTCACCGATTTGACTGAGTCAATTGTTAAATAACTATTAACTACCATATGTTTTTATTAATAAATATCCCTCCATATATTATTCTATTTAGATATAGTGTCCCATCTTTATTTTTATTTCCACCATCATAGATTCTCATGTCACTTTCTTAACCCTGTGGGTGAAGTTAGCACCACATGCTACCTCATATAACTAACCTATGAAAATTAAGTTCTTTCAAATTACTGAGATGTGTCTCACTCCATTCAATTTAAAAAATCTTTGATTATTTATTTAAATATTAAAATAACCTTTCCATATAACTTTAAAAACTCATAATCTTACGAATTCAATTTTCTATACACATAACTAAGAATGTATCCCTACTCTTCCATTGAGTGTAATGATTCCCTCAAGTAAATCACTTATAAATCCACTTGAATGTTGAAACTTAGTATCAATATTCCACTTCCCTAAACTAAATTCATGGAATATAAAAATTTTAAGGCTACCCTTTTAGTAGTTTTTCTTTATATTATATAGTCCTTATTAATATGTCATATCTTACCACACATCCAAAATGTGGGTCCAGAGTTGGCCAACTTTACTTTACTCCTGTCATATAACTTATATTTTGGTATTCACCAACTTTAATGTTGAGGTGAGTTCCTTATTCCTTCAATATATATCATGGTTCTAGAAGGTGGTTGAATCTACTTCCATATTAGTTATTCATTTTGATTTAATTTTTTAACATACACAAACACCAAGTCATCATTACTAAAGTAATATATAACTATCAGTACTATTTCATTACATGACTCTAGTATTGATGACAGTAATAGAAGAGACCATACATCTCTATAAAACATTACTTTAACTTATTTTAGCTACCCTAAAATCATTTTTAAATCAATGAAATGATTTTTCATAGGTCTACCTTTTTTTATCCTCATTATAAACAATCTCTTCATCAAGAACACTTTATTGAGTATTATTATCTTCTCATACATTCGTTATAGGGCCTTGATTAACACAAAAATTGTAATCAATTTATGGATATTAAAGTCCACATTTTAATCCAATTATATCCAAACAAAAAAAATATATTTCTTATCCAATAATTCCCATAATACATTTTATATATTATCTAGTAAAGATCGAGATAATGAAGATTATGAGTCATTTTAAATGAGAAAATATATCATCTATATTATATAGTAGTAAAAATATGTATTTTCAAACTTATATCTCTAGATATTACCTTAATTTTATAACATACCTTCTAATGATAATAAAATCCAATTGGAATAAAAAAAATATCAAGGGAATTGAGTGTGTTAATGGGTGAGATTAAATAACCAAAAGCCTTGATACCACTTATTGGGAGATCCACCAGAATCCTTATATCTAGAAGATACTCACTAGAAGATACCATGCAGTGAAAAACTAAAAACCCTACCACTCCCTTGATTGGAAAGAATCCTTTGAGACTGGTGTATTTGTCTATAGTAAGTCCTTTAAACCTAAACCCCCACCAATTTAACCTTGTACACTCTCAAGAAAAATGCATGACCCACAAAAACTAACAAGTAAGGAAAACATAAAGGAAAGAACACTTTGGTTGACATGGATCAGACATGAGTCCTATATCCATAAGAGAAAACTATTTCTATTAAAATTACTATTATAATATATAAGTAATTATTACCAAAATACATAATTAATGATATATATAAATCTTATAATTAGAGTCATAGTTATACATGAATGAGTTGTCCTACCCCACCTAAATAGTTAGGCCCACCTAGTCATCCAGTCACATCGACATCCAAAAATTTAGGATAAATCACCATTAAACCATGGTGAATGCAGTTTTACTATAGATTTACCTATATTTACTACTATTATTTGGTGAATAATGAAGCGTTACCTATAATTTTCTACTAAAATGTGAATATGCACCACATAACATCCATTAAACACTTTCTGGTGAATTGACCATTATACATCCCATCAGAAGACAACATATTCTAACCAAACTACCTTCACTGTTGAATATTTCTACCATTGATCGGTTATACCCCAAGTTCAGGGGTATATTATAGATCTTCTTATTACAGTAGACTAACCTAGCACCTGAACATGATTCATATCCAAGCATATTTTTTTGGTAAATCCTAATTATTATTTTTTAATTTCACCACCCTATCTTTATACCTTAATCCCTACCATATTCTCTACTCATTAATTTTAGACATAAAACCATCTATAGTTTCAACTTTATTCTCTTAAATTATTCCCCAATCTCTTTGATGTTGTTTTTTTATGGTGAAACTTTCTATTATTAAGGCAAGGTGATCTATTCACACCCTTTTCCTCTCCTTTACTATAGTTTTTATTTTAATCGACTTCTATAAATGAATTATTGATTTGTAATTTTAGTAAATCCATGGTGAAATATATAAAAAAACCCTTATTCCTTATTTCTTAGGTTATATGGGGACTGTGTAAGTTTTTTTCTATAATTACATCATGTCGTGATTAATTTTTTGGGTTATTCATTTTAGACCATGATTTAGGTTATATTAAGCTTTTATAAATTTGTTCTTTAATATAATAAATGGTTAATATGATTTTTTTTATCTTCCTTGGTTTTGAGTAAGTTTTTTTTGATTATCAATATTTACATTTTTATGTATGGGTGATGGATTATAAATATTTTTAAATTATAGTTTGGTTATTTTTATGGGATTATATAGTGACTTTAGAGCATAAGCATGTACTCATTAAGAATATTCTAATTAAAAGTGGTTCATACACTTATGAAACTCATTATGAATTGATTTGAAATCATTAACAAATTTTGTTCCTAAACATATAAACAAAAAGATAATTATTTTCAAAATTATAAATCATTTTGTTTAATAAATACCTCAGTTGTGAATATAAAATAATTTTTAATGAAAAAATATATAATATAAATAATGAAGTGTTAAAATATATGTTTTTGTGCTTAATTTAGGTTTTAATACTTTTAATAAAATTATTATTTATAATTGTGAATTAATAACTTCATAGAACCAATCGACATAATAGTATTTTCAATATATATAATCTTATAAACATGATTAATGATTAGAATTACTCCCTTAACATAACTTTATATCAACATAGAAAATTATAGGTACATAATAAGTTTTTCAATATATTTAACCACCCAATAATTAATAACTAAATATAAACACAACATTAGATAAAACTAGTATTTCGATTATATATTATCATGATATTAAATGAATTATAGGTTTTCATAAGTGGTAATACCCATTATTTGGGTTTTTATTAAGTATAACTTATACATTTGGTGGTGTGGATAATTTATTTGTTCTATATTATTGAATAAAACATAGTGAGTTGTATTGGATTTTCAAATAATATCATGTTATCATTTTCTACCATTGTAAACATGTAATGGATTTATAAATAACCTCATTAGTTGGATAAAATAAGAATCATAGGTTTTTTTTGTAGCACCTTGACCCCAGATAGCCCAAATACAATGTCTTTTATCAATTACATTATCATGAATATATGGAAAAAATATTGAAGGATCGAATAGTTTAGTATTATTAGTGAACCAGATATATACATGATTCTTGTATTATGAATGAATATGCTGATTACAACATATGTTTTTTCTAAATAACTTTGAGGACAACTTTATTGTATAAAATATATCGCTACATATCATTCATGGTACACTTATTGGATTTTAGGGGAAGGAAACATAATAATGATGATATAAAATGCTTAATAAGGGTAAATTACAGTAGAAACAATAATTAATCAATGAAAATAATTATTATATAATGTTAAATAACTAAAAACCCATACCACGCAATCAATAAACTCATAAGGAAGTGCATAAAAATGTGGAAAGGTAATAAACTAGAAACAATTTCCATTCAAATAACTAGATAAGTAAAAATCAACATAGAAAGGTAAGAAACTGAAACACATGTAATTTAATCAATGAAATGGAGTTGAAATTTATCCATAGATATGTTGATGTAAAATCTCCTGGATGAATAATAAATGAAACTAATTGAAGTAAATTCTTAATTATTGGATTCCATGTTTCCTAAGTACATGGAACCATCATAAGACGGTTTGAAATATACTTGGTATAAACTGATTTGGTTTGGACAACCTTATCTTTATTGTCAACACATTTAATAAGATAGTTTATAACATACTAGTTACAAACACAAAGGGTTTTTACAACCTAATTTCTTCCCATGAGACAACCGATGTGTCGAGAGGATTTTATTAACCGATCCCCAACCTATATGGTGTAACTTAAATGGTCTCCAACCCATATATTGCATATCCAAAGCATTTAAATAAAAAAATTTCCTTATCAAATATTAATATTAAATAAAGGATACAAAATTATAAATATTTTCCCAAATAATCAAATAACTTTCAAAGTGAACTCCATATGAAAAATGGTTTACAATTCAGTCAATAATCATATCCCCAAAAATGATAAATATATTTAGGGGTAATTCAATGTTAAATGATCATAGAAAATTGAATATTTCAAGGGGACTGAAAGGAAATCAAAGAAGTGAATGTGATTAATATCATTTTAAATATCAATTATTTACTATATAGAGTAAGATTAAGGATGGTATCAATACAACATTTCCCCATTTGAGAAAAATAATTGGTTGTTGTCATTGATGAAAGGAAATATTATAAAAATATATTTTTAAAACATTCTTGAGGAAAATATCCTTTTATTATGAAAAAACGTTTGAAAACCCTTTTATTTTAAAAAAACATTTGAAAAAAAAAATTCTTTAAAAATAAACATTTTAAATATTAAGGGGAATCTTCAAATAAATGAAAATTGGTAAATCCATAAAATTCGTATGTGGTAATATGACATTCCTTTTTAATAGCAAATGGTTTGAAAAATTCCTCGTTTTGAAAGCCAGAAAAATGTTCTATTGAAAACTTTAGTAAAAGACAAAAAAGGTAAAAACGTATTTGATAAATTATTTTCGAAAGAGAAAGAATTTTTTTGAATTTTTTTTATAAAAAAGGGTTTTATAAGAAAAATAATATCTTCGACTAAAGATAGAAATAATGTGGTTTTTTCTTAAAAAAAATCTAAAATATTATGAGTACCCATGATAGGGAAAATGGTAATAATACATAAAAAACTAATGAATAACCAACGTAGATGAAATTAAAGGGATTATTTAACAATGTTAATATAATTTCCTCAAATATTAATATAATTGAAAGACTATTATAATTATTCTTAAGAAAAATAATTGATAAACATCTCAAAGTGTCACATACCCCTTTGAAACATTTTAAATCATAAGCCTCATGTAACAATAATAGTAAATGAATGTTTTAAATACCATAAAGATAAAATAATAAATAATTCAAAATATCAAAATTGGTAGTAGATACACCATATAAATGAAGTAAGTGGTGAACTTGACATTTATCTTACAGATGTAAAAAGTAAGATGAGAATATCTTACCTTGGATTTCCTTTCGAGTGAACATCCTTTATCAAACTATCTATTAAACTTATGTTAATTATCTAAATGATTTAGAAAAAATTTCATGTTTATAATTAATTTTATTTAACTTAATAATATGTTGTATACAATTAATTAAACAATAATGTTTACATCAGGTTTTTTGACCAAATTTGGTTTATGTGTCCAAAACAACTTTGGTAGGTCAACTATGGTCGAAAGGGCCATTATATAACAAATGAAAAATAATAAACCTGACATAATTAACAAATTTATACATAAATTATACTTTTATAACCAATAATTAATCATCGTTATGAAAAACGAACCAACGTCACAATCACAGAGAAGGTAGGTGGTAAGTACGCATGAGTAACGTTCCTATTTTCAATGATCGTTATGGAAAGAAGGTAAGTAATATTATATCCATCAAGAATGATAATTATATCATAAATAAAATACTATTTAATAATATATACTAATATATATTGAATTATTATGATGTAAAAAATCATATCGTGTCAAGGATGTGGTAGTCCACACGTCCATGAATGATGTTATCACTTTTTCTGTTTGTTTGAAAAAGTAATAAAGAAATTCATATATATATATATATTATTTTAAAAAAAGTAATTATTTCATGAATATCATATATATGTTTTTTATGCCTCATATTTTTAATTAAAACCATCATTAATATGTTCCATGTATAATGAGACTGAATCACATCGCATTGAGGGAGCAGTAGCCCACACTTCCACAAACGAAACTATCGTATTTACAAAAAATAGAAATTGTAAAGGTATGCGTTATAAAATCATTAAAAAAGAAAAAATATGTAATTAATATCATATATAAAATATATAAATATATTTTCTACAATAATTCTCACCATGATAGGTGGTAAAGGAAGAATGAACAATTGTTGTTTTGTGGGGTGGTAGTTTTTTGTACACATAAACAATATGTTCATTACCCATAAGATGGATGTGTTTGTAATTGTAGGACAGAAACATAGCATTTAAAAACCTAGTATATATATCATACTGGTGTTGTTATATGATCATGTAATAAAGATATTTGAGGGGATGGATAGTAGAAATAAAATAAAAGTACTTGAAGAAGAATGTTACCTCTTTTTCGGGTAACTTCTTTTGTTTTTCACCAAAGGGATTCCTTGGATTGATTTATGAACATGGTTACACTTCTAGGATTAGGAAATGGTTTTTTGAGATATTTTTTAAGATATTTTATGAGAAAAAGTGTCTTTATATATTTTATAAAGTGGGAGGAAAGGAGTTCTTTTTATAGTGGAGGCGGAGTGACACTCTTGTAAATTTTTGAAAAGGGAATTCTACCCACCTTTTTCCCACCGAAAATGGCTCCAATAATTGAAAAAAATCATAGAAAAGGGATTATAGGGTCAATATATGAACATCAAATGTATTTTGTACAAGTTAATAGGTCTTTTGGGCTCTTTATATTAAGTTTTAGTTTTTTATTATGCTTAATTTTACCTTAATCATTGTAATTAATTTTACATACTTTCACTAATAATTTTGGTAAAAAACTATTTTGAAAATATTAGACTTTATAAATTATTATTATTAAAATATATAATACATTTTCCCAAATTAAAATCACCTAATTTTAATAAATTTATTTAAATTTATTCCCATAGATAGGAAGATAATGCACATTTTTAAAGAAAAAATATCTGAAAGTTTTCTATGTTTTTATTGTCAATTTCAATGTGAAATTGATTTAAATGAAAAAAAAATTTATTAGCTAATAAAAATATTATATAATTTAAATTTAGAAAAAAATTTAAATTTAATTTATCCTTATAAATAAATTAGATAAAATATTAGTTTTGAACTAAAATTTAGTATTTGTCACTATTCATTAAAAAATGAAACTTTATAGAAAAATACCGAATATTTAACCAAATATAATTTTTATGTTATAATTTAAAATATGAAATTTATTTTTTTAATATAAAATATATAAATGTTCCAAAAATTATATTTAAAAAAGGTTCTCCATTAAAAGGTGGTTAATATTAAATATATAAATGTTCCAAAAAGTAAATTTAGAAAAGGGTTCTCCATTAAAAGGTGGTAAAAGTTCCTTAATAAAAACATAGGTTTTTATGTGTAATAATGAGATTGTTCTTATCTTATGACTACCAAATATGTTAGATGAATAAAAAAAATATTTGATTGAATATATAATATATATATTACATTAATATCACTCACTAATTTTAATTAATTTAATTTATAGGGTAAAATAGGTTTGTAAGAATAAAAATTGTTTTCTACAAAACAACCCCTTTATATTTAATTGGTTATTTTATTAACTTATAATCAATTTGTAACCATTGGATTGATTTTATATATTTTTAAACATATTTTTATATCTTGGTTATGTAACTTCCTGGCCCGGGTGACACACAATGATAACCCAAGAAGGTTATCCACTGGATGTCAAGCGTGCCTCCCCATACTCTAGAGGTTGCCGACTAGAAATGAGGGTCTAATATCGATCATGGAGAGGATATAACCTCTTTTATCTGAGTAAAATTTCAAAATAAATAAATAAATAAATGCATAATCATATATAAGCCAAAAATTACCAATTTAATAATTAAACAAAACAAAAAATAAAATATTTAACAGATAGGGGAACACATGATATGACAATGTAAGTGTGAAAGTGTCTAAAATGAAACTGAAGAAAAGATACTAAGGACACCCTAGTGGGTCACGAACCATAACTAGTTCCCTCATCCATGCTCTATTCCAACATAACCATATAACAGAAGGCCTTTTCCCTTAAACTATTCTGAAGACACAAAGTCTATTCGGGTACCAATCAGGTAGCCCAAGTAGAGTGTGAGTACAACTCAGTAGGTCACCACCAATGGTGACAAAGAAATACGGACAATAATTGTGTATGCAATTGAATAATGAATAAAATAAAAGTAATAAAGTTAATAGTTTATATTTATTAAATTATCATTTTTTTTGCTGCATAAACCATAGGGTTACCATGGACACCCATATCTCAATACAAGCTTCGACCTGTGTTAGAGTCTAAACTATTTAACATATTTAATTCCAAATTCAATAAATAAATGGGATTTCATTATCCATTATATTATAATTGTTATACATCTAATTGGATCCATAGTCCAATGTCAATAAATGGGTGTATAACGTTATGTCTTGAACCCTCATGAGTATTTGGATCATCTGTCCCTATCTCACACCGCATGGTTATTTGGAGCCTCAGTACCTATCCCATACAAAAATATTTTCATGCATGATGGGTGTAAAACGTCATGTCTAGAACCCTGTGAATATTTTAACCATCAATCCGTATTGCACACCTCGTTTACCAATCATCCATATATATATATATATATCATGGGTATAGAACTTCATGTCTATCACCACATCTCTCAAGCATTCACAATATATCAAAAATACAATAATTTCCCATATTTCACAATAATCAAGGTTTATCAACATTAACCCCTTGTCACATTTCACATAAAAATTCACATTAATTAATTTGAAAATTATTTAATCAAAATATAAAATTTACATAATCATGTTGTTCTATTAATTAATTCAATAATAAATTAATCAAATCAATCTCTTAAATTAATTCAAAAATTAATTAATTACTACAATTTAATTAATTAATTCAATAATTAATTAATATCATCAATTCCTTTAGTTAATCCAACAATTAAATAATCACATCATTTTCATTAGTTAACTCAACAATTAACTAATCACATCACTTTCATTAGATAAATCAATAATTAACTACTTACATCAATAACATAAATTAATTATACAATTAAATAATTACATCAATAACATTAATTAATTGAATAAAATAAAGTATCTTGTTAATAATATTAATTAATTAAAAAAATTAATTAATCAAATAAATTTCCCTAGTTAATTATAAAATTAACTAATCACATCAACTACATTAATTAATTCAAAAATTAATTAATAAAATTAATTCTATTGGTAATTTTAATAATTAAGTAATTAACCCACTTTCATTTCTGATCCAAAAGATAGGTTATCACATAATAACCTAAATTAATCCTCTAATTAATTAAGTATATTAATCCCATTAATTAATTCATCAATTGATTAATCAATATCATCAATCCCAAAATCCTATAATTAATTAAATAATTAATTATTCAAATAAACAATCTTGACATCTCATAATTAATTTAATAATAAATTATCTGATTCCAATATATCAATATCTCATAATTAATTAAACAATCAATTATCAATCAATTTCTATAACACAAAATTTTTCATTAATTATTTCGCCAATTAATTAATTTTAACTCACTTAATTATGTTAATACAAGAGTCCCATTTAATTAATTCATCAATTTATTAATTTAGATAATTTAATTAAATCAACACACTAATACCTATTAATTAATTCACTAATTATTTAATATAATTTATTCAATTTCATCATCACACAATTCCCCATTAATTAATTCACAAATTAATTAATATAACTTATTCAATTTCATCAAAACACCAATCCCCATTAATTAATTCCCCAATTAATAAATATTAATTATTAAATTGTGTCAACACACCAATCCACATTAATTAATTCTCCGTTTAATTAATATTACTTATTCAATTATATCATCATGCCAAAACCCATTAGTTAATTCAAAGTTAATTAATCACTCTCAATCCCATTTAATTAATTCTCAAAATAATTGTACATGTCAACACTCATTAATTAATTCATAAATAATCAATCACATTCAACCCCTTCAATTAATTCGCTAATAAATTTATCCTTTTATTTAATTCAACAACTAAATAATATCTTCATTCACATTAATTAATTATTCAATTAATTAATCCCCTTATTTAATTAAACAATTAAATAATCTCAAAACTCAAATTAATTAATTATTATATTAATCAATCCCTTTATTTAATTAATAAATTAAATAATATATTTAATCACATTAATTAATTTCATCTCAAACAATTAAATGTCCCAAATTAATTAATCAATTTATTATTCTATCTCAACAAATTTGATAACCCCAATTAATTATTCATGATCTAAAATCCCAATATCCAAATTTCACATTTCCCTTAATTAATTAATCCACCAAATTTATTTATTTTATTCAAGAACACAATTTCTAAAAAATTAATAGATATTGTGTAATTACAAACCCATAAATATAATTAAGACTTTGGGATATGAATTATAGACCACCTACATCAAGAATAGTGATGAACACTCACCAACAGAAACCCCCAATTTGAAGTGGATACATCAAGAATGTGACCAAGAACATGATCTAGTTCTGAAACCTAATTCCATGATTAAACAAAACATGATCTCTTAAATATATATGTAAACCCAACAAGCCTAGATCTAGATTCAAAAAATCTAGATCTAGATATGAGAGTAGATATATATATATTTTTTATCCTGGAAGTGGAGCGGAAGAGAAAGATAGATCTAAATGAGATGAACACCCATACTCGGGTGGTTTGAGGAGGGTATTTTATTAAAGATGGTGGTGTGCAGAGGAGTGTCGATTGAAGGTGGAGGTTCACCAAGGAGTTTTAGACCAAAGAAGAGGTGCAAGGAGGCTATACATTAGAGAGGATAGGAATGCGGGAGTTATGATATAAAGAAGAGGGATGTCTGGAGGGTGACATGAAACTGGAGGCATTATTTGAAAAATCTATGTGTAAACATTATATGGAGTGAATTCTCATTTCACATAATGTAATAATTCATAACCGGTTTTTCTTTTTAAAAAAACCCAATAATCCTTCAGAAAATTAACAAATATTACACACATGGTGTAATAAAAATTCTTGACATGTCGACACCTGGTGAATGACAGTTACAAGGGGTGTAATCTACTTTAGAGATATTTATTCATGTAATGAAAACCACTTATATGGGGTGTAATTTTTTGAAGTTGTGAATTAACTAAATATGAGAATTAAATTCACAGTGTCTACCCAGAACAATTCATGTCATGAATTGGGTCCATGATGCATATTTTTTCTACACCTAGAACTCATCAATTAATCCAACTAAACCCCTATAAAAAAAGAATCTTACAGTCTCCCCACCTTATAATAGATCATTATTAATATGCAATTCAAATAACCTCTAATATTATGAGTCAAAAAGGTCAGGCCACCATTCCCTCTTATCAACTTCTCTCTCCCACATATCATCATGCACATTCCCATGATTCCACAATATATGAACAATCAACATAATTTTTCCCTAAAACACCTTCTCACTATGATTCACCACACGTATCAGATATTCCTCAATAGACACATCAGTCTCAATATCAACTTCCACAAAATACATCACAAGTTTCCCATCTCACTATTCCAAAGACCACAAGATACCATCCATCATTGGAACTTGGACATGCCATTAAAAACTTCCTAAAAATGACGCACGTCCACCACCTCTAAGGCCCACATAGCCTTCCTCTGAGTAATTTAAACATGCACCTTATAGGTTCCTCATTGTCATTTTTATTCCATCACTTCCAACCCATGGGCTTTCTCTATGAACCTTCTTCTGAAACATTACTCCCCACATTCGTAGTATTATTAACACCGCTTGTTAAGAAACTCAACCACCATTGGCCACGAACCATGGTATTTATTAACCTATGATCCCTGTCAAGAACATTATAAGTAAAGTATCGATGGTGTACGTCGCACCTTCAAGCTCCACATATATACTACTTTATAAAAAAAAACTTCCAAGGGGACCCACATTCAACCAAAACATATTTATGTAGCTGGGTGTAAAGCTAAATATTTCTAGTGTACTCAAGATGAAAGTAGATTACACCCCCTATAACTGTCTTTAACCACATGGAGACGTGTCAAAAAATTGGATTGAACCATGTGTAATTAGACTACAACAAATGTAATATTACACCAAGTGTAATTATATTAAAATATATGTAATTTTTATTAAGTGTTTTTAAAAAGGTTTGATAGTATTTCCTTCAGAAAAAAGAAATCAGTTATGAATTATTACACAAAATGAAATGAGAATTCACATCGTGTAATTACCACACAATTTCTTATTAAAATGACACCTCCAATGTGGGGTAACCTTCCAAAAACCCCTCTTCTCTACAACAAGACTTCTATAGACCTATCCTCTGCACTATAGAGCATCTGTGTACCCCCTCCTTGGACCGAAACTCCTCAATGAACCTCCACGTTGAACTAAATCTCTTAAAAAACCACCATCTTCTATCGAATACCCTCTACACACATCCTTGGTATGGTTGTTCATCTCATTTAGCTCTATCTTTCTATTACGCTCCCCTTCTTGGATAAGAGAAGATGTTTGTCGATTATGGGATCTAGATCTAGATTTATATAATCTAGATCTAGAACTATTGAATTTAGATCTATATTTAAGAGATCTTGTTTTTTTTAACCATTTATTTTGGGTTTAGATATAGACCATGTTATTTTTTTTCTTCTTTATGGATCCACATGAAATTGGGGATTTCTGTTGGTGAGCATTCATCATTATTCATGATGTAAGTGGTCTATAATTCAAATTCCAAAGTATTAATTACATTTATGTGTATGTAATTTTATAAATTCTATTATTTATTTATAAATTTTGTTCATGATTAAATTAATTAATTTTGTGAATTAATTAATTAAGGGAAATGTGAAATTGGGATATTGGGATTTTAGATCAGGAATAATTACTTGTTAAATTAACTATGAGATTGTTGAAATTCTTGAACTAAGTTAATTAATTATATAATTAACTAATTGGAATGGTTAGGATAATAAAATTGATAATCAAAATAATAAATTATTGAATTAATTATGTCAATAAAGAGTTTATTTAAATTGAATAATTAATTGATGAACTAATTATTATTATATTGATATTTTTGAACATGGAAAATTAATTATAGAAATAATTATGGGAGCTTTTCTATTATTATTGAATTATTTTAGTTGAACAATTAATTGATTAATTAATTTGGGTTATTAAATTAGTTGAGATAGAACAACGAAGTAATAAATTAATTGGGGATATTTAATTTTTTGAGATGAAATTAATTAATTTGAGTAAATAGATAATTTATTTGTTGAATTAAATAAAGAGATTAATTAATTTAAGAATTAATTAATGTGAGTGTTGAGATTATTTAATTATTTAATTAAATAAAGGGTTTAACTAATTGATAAATTAATTAATATGAGTAAAGATATTATTTAGTTGTTGAATTAAATAAATGGATAAATAAATTGGTGAATTAATTGAAGGGGTGAATGTGATTAATTAGTTGTGTATTAATTAATGAGTTCTGACATGTACAATTAATTGAAAATTTAATTAAATGTTTTTAATGTGATTAATTAATTTTTAATTAATTAATGGGGGTTCACATGATGATGCAATTGAATAAGTTATATTAATTAATTAGTGAATTAATTAATGGGGATTTGTGTGTTGACACAATTTAATAAGTAAAATGATTTAATTGGAGATTTAATTAAGGGGGATTGGTGTATTTATGTAATTGAATAAGTTGTATTAATTAATTGTAGAATTAATTAATGGGTATTGATGTGTGGATGAAATTGAATAAGTTATATTAATTATGTAGTGAATTAATTAATGGGTACTATTGTGTTGAAACAATTTAATGTGTTAAAATTAATTAATTAGTGACTTAATTAACATGGACTATTGTTTTATTGAAATTGATAGATAATTAATTAATGAATTAATTATGAGATATTGATATAAGGGAATTGGATAATTAATTGTAAAATTAATTATGAGATATTGAGATTGTTTATTTGTATAATTCATTGTTGATATAATTATTAGATTTTAGGTTTGATGATATTGATTAATTAATTGATGAATTAATTAATGGGAATGACATAGTTAATTAATTGGAGGATTAATTAATGGGACCTTTGGGATATAATAAATGTTGGATTAGTAATTAAAGTGGTTTAATTAGTCAATTATTGAAACGACTAATATAATTAATGTTATTAATTAATTTCTAAATTAATTAATGTAGTTGATGGGATAGTTAATTGCCGAATTAACTAATAAAATTGATTTGATTAATTAATTTATGAATTAATTAATTTTATTAACATGATTAATTATTTGTTAAATTAATTAATGTTATTAATGTAATTATTTAATTGTCTACGTAATTAATGTTATTGATGTGATTAATTAATTTTTGAGTTAACTATTTAAAGTGATATGATTAGTTAATTCTGGAGTTGAATAATGAAAGTGACCTGATTAGTTATTTGTTGGATTAACTAAAGTAAATGAAAAGATTAATTAATTTTTGAATTAATGAATGATATTTTTGTGATTAATTAATTGTTGAATTAATTAAAGAGATTGATGTGATTAATTAATTATTGAATTAATCAATGGAATGATGTGATTATGATTTATTTATTTTAATTAATTAATTATTAAATTAATTAATGTGACATTGTGATATGAAATCTGATTAGGGGGTTAATGTTGATTAACCTTGACTGTTGTGAAATATGGGAAATTGTGATATTTGTGATATATTGTGAATGATTTAGATATAGGGTGATAGAAATTATATTCTACACACATTATATATATATGAACGATTGATAAACATGGTGTGAGATAGGGACTGATGCTCCAAATACTCTCAGGGTGCTAGACATGGCATTCTACACCCTGCCTAAATGAAAATATTTTTGAATAGGAGAGAGACTAAGGCTCCAAATACCCATGGGGTGTGAGACAAGGACATATTCTCCAAATACTCACGAGGGTGCTATATATGACATTCTACACCCATTTATTGACATTGGATTATGGATCCAATTAGGTGTACAATAATTTGAATAGAATGGATAATGAAATCCCATTTATTTAATGAATTTTGAATTTAATATAAGAAATGGTTTAGAATCCGACACGAGTCGAAGCAGGTGTTAAGATACAAGTGTCTATGGGGACCAGATGGTTTATGTGGATAAATAAATGAAAAATTGATTAAATTTAAGCTGTTTACTTTATTACTTGTATTTTATTATTTATAAAAATGAATACACTTGTATTGACTAGATTTATTTTAGATAGTGTTGGTGGAGACCTACTGAGTTTCACTCACACCCTACTCGGGCTGCCTGATCGATTCTTGTATAGAATTTGTGTTCTATGGATAAGTTAAGGGGAAAGCCCCTAGTACAAATGGCTGACTTGGGATGAATCATGGATGAGGGAACTGGATGTGATCCCGGACCCACTAGGGAGTTTTAGTATGTTTACTTCAGTTCCATTTTAAAAACTTTGACACTTAAATTGGCATAGTATATTTCCCATTTCAGTTAAATATTTTATTTTATGTTCTGGATATATTGTTACATTTGTATTATTAATGATTATATATGGTTCTATATATATTTATTTATTTTTGCTGGTGTTTTACTTTGTTAAATTATGGTATAGTGTCCCCAGGATTGATATTAGACCTTCACTACTAGTCTTTAGCCTCTGGTTTATGGGGAAGCGTGCTTGAGTTCATGTGGCAAACCTGCTCAGGGAACCATTGTGTGACACTTGGCATGAGATGTTACAATGTGGTATCGAAGGAGTTTCTTTTCTTCTTCATTTTTCTTACTATTTGGGAAAGGTAGAGAGGATGAAAAGATGAGTCGATTCCTGGATAAGATCTTGTGCATGGGTGTAGCGACCCCATGTACTAGGGTAAAATCCAATTTCCTAGGGTGAGATTATTGTAATTGAAATGTGTTGTTATAGTTGATTTTATTTTACCATAGGTGATGAACTTGTTCTGTTGTGTGATTATTGATGATGATATTTTTTTAGTTCTACTCATGACTCGATATGGCATGAGAGTTGAGTCTGAATGCATCATTATAGGCACTCAATATTATTTTGTGACATGCATAATTTTAGGAACGCACAGGAAAATGGGTTTTTGATAAGTTATTGAACATAAACTATTTTTAATTTCTTGTGAAATTGAACTGAAAATAGTTCCCAACATGAAATTGAGAAACATTTTAAAATGATGCACGAGGAGGATAAATGGGTTTCTAAATGATAAAAATATAATAATGTGAATGTGTTTACCCTTGTTAACTAGGACCTAGGTGTAGGATGGTTAAGGGTAGTGATAGTTCCTCAGTCTTAACCGTGTGATCGAAAAAATGTGGAATCTTACTAGTTAATACTATTCATAACCTCTAATTTAATGACATGGTTATATCTTATTATACTAAATAATAATATTTTAATAATATATTGTTGTTCAATAAAACTTGTTCTTAAGTGTAATACTAGCCTTTGAATAAAATCATTGTTGAATGCACGTACACTAACTCATTGTTCCATTCATTATAAGCCATAAAATATATTTAATTTATTTAAAATAGTAAATATACTATAAGGTCTTGGGATATTATGTTCCATTACATTCTTGGTGTTGCATGTGATACATTGTATTGAATGTAATTTTCCTATTGATTTTTGGGGTGCGAAATATGTGACTACTCTATGAAATTAATAAAATCCCTTATTGTGACACATACTAATAATGTTAATAAAATATTTACATCCCACTTTAACCAGCATGAGTTATAAGTAAATGATCCAAAAGTAACCCCCATTAAGAGTTGCATTAGAGGTGAGGTGATTGTTGTGTTAATTCAATGTGGACAGGAATTTTGTCGTGTTTAAATATAACTTTTTTCATCAACTATGTTTAAATGATTACTAGAAACCTTGGTTTTTAAAAGGAAATTTTATTTTCATTTCCAAAGATTCCAAAAAATTTATTAGGTTTTATATATAACCCTATAACACTATCTCTTTTAATAAAACCAAATCCTTTAAAAAATATTCTAAAAACTTTCTTCCTAAAGGTTTAAGGTTTAATAAATATCTTTTGTAAATACTCAAACCAAATGTGTGATTCTCTTAAAGTAAAATTTTGAGTAACAAAATCATATTTTGAGAAGAACTCTATTTTAGAAAAATTGTTTAAAATCAAATACTTATATTTTTTCGAACTCTAAAAATATAATAATTTGGGAATGTATTTTTTTAAATAAAAAAACACAATTTTTTACCACATTGTAATATTTTAATGTTAATTGGATACTTTATGTGATTGAGTTAAAATATTATTTGGTTTATCATCGAAGAAAAATAGTTTGACCATCACCTATATATTGAAATTGGTGATACTAACTGTAAGATATCCTCTAAAGTTATTTTTTCATAAACCTATGATTAGTTTTATTCTCTTATACTTTTTAGAGATTTGAAGTGTGATGTTCACATTTATCTTATGGTTGTTTGAACTAGAAATTATTTTATCATAAAAATTGAAGATGAAATATGTCTGTAAGTCTCAATTATGAATGATTTACTATATTCATTGTTATAATGGAACTAGTACTAAATAATTATCACTTATTTTTATAAAAGTTTATGATAGTTGTTTGATTGGAATTTTTGACTATAGAATAAATTTTATGATTGATAAGAATTATACAAGGAGTATGTGTATATATTTTTTTCTATATAAATTGTTAAAAAGATATAACTACATTCAATGTTTGGTTATAAGATGGGCTTGTAGTTCCCTAACCTTGTACAATATTTTTAATATTATATAGAATAGGATTGAACATGAATCTGGTACACACCTTCCACTTTCCATGGTATAATACTAAGCCTTGAATATATAATTTTACCTAGGTGGGATTGGCTGCAAGATTGCCTACACCTATCATGGATGGTATGAACAATAAAATTGATCTACCAATATCCTAAAATCAATATATAGTTCTCTAATAGATGGAAAATTTAGGTAGGTTAATGTGTGGAGCCTCTAAAGATAAATATTTTTTTATAGATTCTTATTCACTTTTCTTTTACTTTCATATATCCATGCATTATCTACCATTCATTATTTGTAAAACCAATTTATTTATTTTTATAAAATATGTGCATTGATTCAAAGAACATGCTTGAGGGTGTTTCTTCTATGTCAGAACCTTATTAGCTTCCTACTAAGTGTGTTATGATTACATCTTGTATTCCGACCTTGATAGATAAGTATTTTCATGGTCTGTCTTGTAGGTAATAATTTGTATGGGTAGATTTATTGTCAAATTAGTATGTTGATCATGGTTATAGTTTGTATGGGTAACCTTCCACCTTTGTTAAAGTTGAACATCAGTGACACTAATGGTTCTTAGATAGAGTTGTTCCATCTATTCATATTTATAACGTGTGTTAGTCTTTTATATGCATCAGTGGTCTTAAAATAATATTTTTCATGCACTTTTATTAAATACGTATTCATGGTTAGTTCATATTTTCAATAATTTCCTAAATTTTCATACTTAATGTACGACTTTCCATCATTTAGTCATTTCTTTAATCTTTAAAACCCAATGGGAAAATAATTATCCAAATGTTGATTTAGAACTTGAGGTGCTAGTCACCAGCCTGTGGGGTTTAGAGAACTCCATTGGGAAGATTTGGTGCCCTTTTTAAATTTTTTAGAGTGATTCAAGTCATGGAACTTGTTGTTCATTTTCATAATAATATTCTTATTATATATATTTTAGTGATAAACTGAATGATTTGAGAATAAATTATCGAACTTTTTATAAGGATTTTTATGAAATTCGGATAGATCTAGATCACTGGTCTCATTAATTGAGACCAAAATAATTTTTTATTCATTCTTAACAAGAAGCATTAATATTTATCAGCGTTCAATGCAAACTAACTTTAGGGAATGAAAAATGGATTAAACTATTGCAATCATTGTCACTTATATAAAATTATAAGACTGGGTAAGACAATACTATGGTTAACGATTTATCTCAAAGGCATGATTTAGTTACCACTCAAGATGATTTAATTAATAGATTTTAGTTTATGAAATAATATTATCAACATGATATGTGTTTTCATTATATTTTAATCCAATGTGAAATAAGATTTTTGGAATATTATTTTATGCATAATATGTTTATCATCAATATAAAAAAATTATGTATTTAAAAAAGGAGTTAAAGGGATTTTATTGTTTGAGAAACTTATGAAAGAAGAATTTATGGTAATTTCGGTATTTATAAAACATTTGACATTAAAAGGCCATTTATATTGGATTGTAATGAATGTGTATTTTTAGGTAATTATTTTAGGTTCTAAGCCATGTTAAAGACTAATGAGTAAATTCAATCCTTGTTTCGGAACTCCATTTCCAATTATAGAGTATACATGGAAGTATCTTAGTATGTTTTTCATTTTGAACATACCAAGGACCTAGCGAGGTGTAGATTCAATAATGGTATTTGTTAATATATTTTATAATATAGGACATTTTCAAAAATTATGTAAGAATAAAAATATAATTAAAGCGGAATACTAATTTTTCCTAGAGATTATCTATATTTCTAACATTTATAAAAACATTTTTTTTAGATAGAGATTCAAAATATCATCACTAATTCAAAATAATATTATAAAAAAAATCTGGAAAAGACTAATTTTCAATACATACCTTCACCGAAAAACCAATGAGAAAAATTATTTCACAAATACAACTTTGGGAACCATTCTTAGAACATTGGTGAACAAAAATTTCAGAGATAAGGATGTGTATATTTTATAATATGGATTTTCATAGAAAAATATTTTAGTACCACCACTCAATTTTATATATTCAAAGTGGTTTATAATATCAACCTAGTCACTCCTATATAATTATACTCTTTTTTATCTTAATTTTAATGTTATTGTTGATACAATGTAGAAGGGAAAGGAGATGAAGAAGTTTCAGGAATCTATTTATTATCAAATAGATAAATCAAATGAAGCATACAAGAGGTGAGAAAACATGAACATGAAAAAATTCATTTTCAAACATGGAGAAAAAGTATGTATTAACCTACAGAAGGATACATTTCAATTGAGAAGGAGGAGAAAGTTGGTACTATAGCGTTTAGATTTAGGCTCACCTTCACAGTTTCTAAACTAGTTTCCACATAACTCAAGTATGCCTCTACATGTGCCATAGGATACCTGTCACGACCCGTCCTCGGGGCTACTACCATGACTACCCCAAGCTCGCCTTCCATAGGCCAGGGGCTGGCGACTAGCACCAAAGGCGTAAATCCCGATAACTGGGAAGGCATTGCCTTTAAAAAAGTAAACAAAACACCATAGAGTACAAGCGGAATTAATCACTAAGTAAAACTGAACACATGTAGTGCTGAAAGTAAAGGGGGACGGAAATACATGCCCAACTGTAAAGTACAAAGTAAAAGACAAAACAGCCAGAAGGTGTCAAGACGCTCTTGGGTTGTCCGCCAAGGTTCCTACCTGAAGGGTAGGTACAGATAGCGCAGCTCCTGGATCGTCCTCCATGGATCCTACCTGAAGGGTAGGTACAGATAGCGCAGCTCCTCGATCGTCCACCACAGATCCTACTTGAAGGGTAGGTACAGATTGCCTCTGAAACACTCTCTCCCATCGACCTCCTCCGAGTATCACCTCGCCGTGAAGTCCACCTCTGGATACTGACTCGTCGTGAGGTCCACCTCCGGGTACCGTCCAGCCCTCGAACACTCGGCCTCTGTCAACGCTGCCCGTCGTCTGCAACCAACACAACGAGGTGCGAGCATAGCCCGTGCAGGGGTGGGTATAATGATACTCAGTAGGGACCCCAAGACCCTCAAGGTCTCACTAAATACAACAAGGATAACCATAAGGAAGATCTCAAAAGATATCCTCTACTTAGGTATATGACCATACATATACCTAAGTTATCATGTAACCCATCTCAATCATGAGGAAACACAAAGATTATGAAATCAACGGATAACCACTACCCAGGTATATGCCCATACATATACCTAAGTTATCAAGTGACCCATCTCAATCATGAGGAAACACAAAGATCATAGACTCACCTCAAACCAGGATTTAATCATGAAGTCGAAACCATGACTGTTAGAGAACTCCTCCTCTGAAGAGTACAGTGGGATTGCCACTACAACCAAGCGCGCCCCACTAACCTTGGACTGATATAGTACTCCACCTGTTGAGTACTGTGGGCCTGCTGCTACAACCAAGCCCTTCCCACCATGGGTCTGCCGCTACAACCAAGTGCTCCCCCTCATAGGCTCTAGAGGTACTCCTTCTGTTAAGTACTGTGGGTCTACCGCTACAACCAAGCGCTCCTCTGCCATGGGTCTACCGTTACAACCAAGCGATCCCCCTCATAGCCTCCATATGTACTCCTTCAGTTGAGTACCGCGGGTCTGCCGCTACAACCAAGCGCTCCTCCACCGTGGGTCTGCCGCTACAACCAAGCGCTCCCCCTCATAACCCCCAGAGGTACCCCTTCTGTTGAGTACCGCGGGTCTGCCGCTACAACCAAGCGCTCCTCCACCGTGGGTCTGCCGATACAACCAAGCGCTCCCCACTGGGCTATCTGAAACACACCGAGACGATAGATCAGTAGTTGTCAAGTCTCAGCCAGCTACTAGGTCTCTGCACTCTGCTAGCTTGTCACCTAGAGGGTCCGCTCCATGAGCTACTGGTCGGTACTCCAAGTATTACAAAGTCCCACGAAGAAGTATCTCAAAGATCCGCCTCGTCATAGGGGTCTCAACACAACAGACGGAGCGTTAATCGGACGCCCGGTCTGTGAGTTATTAGCCTTTTCGTCCCAGGGGCCCGGTTGGTTTCATGTGCGAACCAACCCGGCCGTATCTCAACTGTACCCCGAACTCTCATAACGTATACTCATAAGGACCATTTCTCAACGTGATCACCAACGCCGCTGACGGTTCGTCAAACGAACGCCCAGTCTGAAAGTTATAATCTTTTACGTTCCTGGGGTCTGGTTGGAAATCAGGTACAATCCATCCTAACCTTACTCCAACTGCGTCCAAACCTCAGGCGAAGTATGTCACGACCCGTCCTCAGGGACCGTGCCGTGACTACCCCAAGCCCTCCTTCCATAGGCCAGGGGCTGGCGACTAGCACCAAAGGCGTAAATCCCGATAACTAGGAAGGCATTGCCTTTATAAAAGTAAACAAAACACCAGAGAGTACAAGAGGAAATAAAACACTAAGTACAAAGAGAAGTTCTGAAAGGTAAATGGGCCAGAATACAAACCCAAGTGAAAGTACAACTACAACTGAACAGAGTAAAATAGAAAAAGACAACAGCTGGAAGGATGGAAGCGGCTCCTGGGTCGTCCTCCTCGGATCCTACCTGAGGGGTAGGTACAGATGGCTCAGCTCCTGGATCGTCCACCACGGATCCTACCTGAAGGGTAGGTACAGATAGACTCCACAACGCTCTCACCCGTCAACCTCCTCCGAGTGTCGTCTCGCCGTGAAGTCCACCTCCGGATACTGAGTCATCGTGTAGTTCACCTCCGGGTACCGTCCAGTCCCCGAACACTCGACCTCTATCAGCACTGCCCGTCGTCTGCAACCAAGACAACGAGGTGCGGGCATAGCCCGTGCAGGGGTGAGTATCACGATACTCAGTAGGGACCCAGATACCCTCATGGTCTCACTAAAACCAACAAGGATAACCACAAAGAAGATCTCAACAGATAACCTCTACTTAGGTATATGTCCATACATATACCAAAGTTATCAAGTAACCCATCTCAACCATGAGGAAACACAAGGATTAAGAAATCAACGAATAACCACCACTCAGGTATATGCCCATAAATATACCTAAGTTATCAAGTAACCCATCTCATCATGAGGAAACAGAAAGGTCAAAGACTCAGCTCAAACCGGGATTTTCATTATCGAAACCGTAACTGCTAAAGAGCCCCGTCTCTAGAGTGTACAGTTTTCCTGTCACGACTTCGAGGTACTGCTCACTAACCTAAGACTACTGAGGTACTCCTCCTGTCGAGTACCGCGGGCCAGCCACCTCACATAGTAGTGCTTCCCACCGGGGTCTGCCACCCAAATACAGTAGTTCTCCCCGCTGTGGGTCTTCCACCCAAACACAGTAGTGCTCCCCACTGGGCTATACAAGTCTCTCTGACTCGAATCGGACAAGCAGTCTTTAGGTCCCAGCCAGCTACACGGTCTCCGTACTCCATACGCTCGTCTCTGGGAGGGTCCGCTCCACGAGCTACTGGTCGATACTGCAAGTATCTCAAATTCCTACGAAGAAGTATCTCAAAGGACCGCCTCGTCATAGGGGTCTCAACGCAACAGACGGCGCGTCAATCGGACGCCCGGTCTGCGAGTTACTAGCCTTTTCATCCCAGGGGCCCGGTTGGTTTCGTGAGCGAACCAATACCGTTCATATCTCAACTGTACCCCGAAATCTCAAAGGGCATACTCATAGGGACCGTTTCTCAATGAGATCATCAACGCCGCTGACGGTTCGTCAAACGAACGTCCTGTATGAAAGATATTCGCTTTTCCGTTCTAGGGGCTCAGTTGGATTTCAGGTGCAATCCAACCTGGCCACTATCCATCTGTATCCAAATCTCGATCGAAGTATTCCAAAAGTTCCCGCTCATCAAGAGGAATTCAACGAAACAGATGGCGCGTCAATCAGACGCCCGGTCTGTGAGTTATTGGCTTTTTCGTTCCAGGGGCCCGGTTGGTTTCGTGAGCAAACCAACCCGACCGCACTCCGACGGCATCCAAACCTTGAGCGGAGTAATCCAAAATATCCGTCTCACTTAGAGGAATCCATCAAAGTCGATGGCACGTCAATCGGACGTCCGGTGCTAAAGATATAAGCGTTTCTGCTCCGAGGGCCCGTTTGGTTTTGTGTACGAACCAACCCGGCTAAAACCAAAGTTCTCTGAAACCTTGAGTGTAATATACTGAAACGAACGCCTCATTCCAAGGATCACTACGCAATTGACGGTGCGTCGATCGGAGGTCCGTAGCCCAATATATGGGCATTTGACTGAAAGTGGTCCGAAAACGGGGGGTCTGGGCCCGGGCCGACCCGGGCTGACCCCCCCTGGGTCGGCCGAACAGGGTCCAACCCGACTGGACCCGGTCCGGCCCGACCGGACAGCCACAGCTCGGCGTGGCCGAGCCGAAGTCACGGAGCGGGGGGCGGTAAGAGGCCGCCCTTGCCGCTAGTTGGGGTCGCTGGCGAACCACCGCCGCCCATCTTCCGGCGGCGCCCGAGCGGCCGGACGGCTCTGGCCGTGCCGGCGACCCACGCCTCCGGGTGTTTCCGCGGGCCACCGGAGTTGCTCCGGTGGTCTGTTTTCAAAACCGTCTGAGCCGGTGTTCATCTCGGGTCTCAAACTTTACTGCGCAAGCTTCAAAAATACATTGCGGCCCCGTTTTGTCATCGCCCGTCAATCTGCACGTCTATTAACAAAACATGCCGTCTTCGTGGCTCTCTGGCGCGGCGCGTTGACACCACGCCCCTTCGCTGTGGCCCGACTCCGTCCGCGGATGTCTTCGGGTTTCTCCGACGCGGCGCGACGACGTCGTGTCCTTGTTAATCTTTTCACGGCACGACACGACGGCGCCGCACATTTCCTTGTCACATGATTCTGCGTGGTGCGACGGCACCATGCCTTCTCGTACCAAACCACAAAGGAACCAACATGAAAAAAATGAGGAGGTTCGACCGTGTTTTTGTGGTCCGGCCCCCTCGCGTTATTCGATAACTATTGGTTTTAAACCACAAAGATCGTTAAGTCGGTATTCACGAACAAAATAAATAAATAAAATTAAAACCCCTACCTTGGTTTCAAGAGCGGAGCTTGTTCGGAGGTTCGTCGAAGAGAAAACTCCATGGTATAACTGTCGCGTAAAGAGGCGACTTGGAAGGAGGAAGTCACGTCGCGGGAACGGCGTCGCGGAAAGAGATACATTGTGGAAGAACCGTTGCGGAAAGAGACGTCGCGTCGTGGATCGGTGTCGCGGAGTCGGTCTTCGAGGACTCGACGTTCTTCGACGGGGTTCGATGCGTTCTTCGCGTTCCTCGTGTTCTTCGTCGTAGAGGATGAAGAACTCTAGCTTTCCTTAGCTTTTCTTCTCTAAAGGCTCTCAAGCAACTAAGAAACTAACCCATAAATAAATTAAGCCTCACTTAATTTATTAACACCACAAAACCTTTGAAATTCAAGAGTTTGAATTAACTCACATCATTAAATTACACAAGTTGTCAAATTAAATGAAGGGGAGTTAATGGGGAGTTGAAGAGTTGAAGAATATGAAGGGGTGGAGTTCGTATGGGCCCCACCTCCTTCATAACCTACAAAGGGAAGTTGGGTAGTTACCCAACTACTTCCCAAAGGATAAAAACACTTAGAGTAAAATAAAAATTGTTGTTAAATTTTTATTTTTAACTTCCACAATTTTTATCAACTTCTCTCGTGTAAACGCAACTCTGGAACAAGAGTTCCTAAGCAATTATCGGCGCTACGGTTCCATCGGTGCCCTCAGAATTTGATCTTGAGCACCGGTTCAAAAGTTATAAATTCCCGCTCGTTCGTTCACTGAACGTACCCGAGCTAAACTTAGGAAATTGATTCCGGGTACACCAGACGTCGGATTCAGGCGCCGTCAGAAACTGAGTTCTTGTAAAATTACAAAGAAAATTAAGAAAAAATTTCCTTGAAATTTCCGGGTCTTTACATTACTCCCACCTCAGGGATTTACGTCCCCGTAAAGCTTCAACACAAACTAGGGTCACAAAAACGGTACATAGCACGCATTTGATCCTTCCGCTCCCATGTGCTTACCTGGAGGTTTCCGTGCTGCCTACGAAAATGCACAAGAGGAATCGACCGTCCTCGTAGAATCAGCTCCTATCGATCCTCGATCCCCATTGGAACCTCCGTGCATGACGCCCTATTATCGACGTCCAACTCCCTGAGGTCGATGATGTGTGAAGGATCAAGCACGTATCTCCTCAGTTGAGATACTTGGAAAAACGTCGTGCACCTGGTGCAACTGAGGTGGATGGGTCAAGCGGTAAACCTCCTCGCCTACCCTGCTGAGGACCTGAAAAGGTCTACTGAACCTAGGAGATAACATGCCGCCTAGGACACACCTCCGTAAACCTCATCGAGGTGAGACCTGTAGGGAAACGTGGTCGCCATCCTCGAACTTCAGTGGTCTCTGCCTCCTGGATGACCTGGACCTTCTCTATCGTGGCTTGGACCATCTCCGGCCCCACAAGAGCTGCAAAGATTTCTTCTTTTCCAATAAGAGAAATCTGATCTCATCCCCTGGATGAACCACTTTATTTGCCTAATACAGTCAATCCCGACATGGATGATACTAATCCATACCAAGGATGATGTCGTAAGGCCTCGACGCTACTACCAAGAGATCCAACCGTTACTCTCGCCTCCAAGGGTTGAGTCACACTGTCAGCTTCAGTGTGTGGTAACTGGGTCTCTTCCAGTAGGTATCTCACACGTGAGGGTCAAGTCAACAGTTTAATCCGGATCCTCTTAGTAACAACACAAGAGAGGATAGGATTGATAACATCACAAAGGTAAGTGTATTTATTTTATTGCAGCTCATGGTACAAAGACACAAATATGACAACAACATCATGGAACTAGATATACACCACTAGTTCTGCTCCTGTCCACTCAGTTCTGGAGCTCCGTAGTCAAAAGCATCTAGTGCCTAAAGCTTATCTCTCCCATGTCCTCCTGTCCCCTGCGGTCGGGGTGGACATCCTGGTGGTGGTGGTGGCAACATCCCGAAGCGTCGTCCACCTCCAGCTGCACGACCAGCTCCTCTGCCATGGCTGCCTGCTCCTTGCGGTCCGCCCTAATCAAACCTCTCCCTCTGCCTCAGAGGTTCTTAATTTAATTTCTGGTCATCTGCATGGCGGGTCGGATAGTCATGTGCCATGTGACCAACTCCGCCGTAGGAGTAACACTGCATGGCAGGTCTGGCTCTGTCACTTCCCTTGGTTCCTCGCACTACCGACCCTAAGTCACGCGGTCGACCACCTGTAGGTCTGGTCCTCTTGGACCTCTGCGTCATCTGTCTACTGCCTGCTGTAGAAGATTCTGGCACATGCCAGCTAGTGGTGGGTCCTGCTACTGGAGACTGCTCAGCAAGGAAACTCTCCACCAAAAGGGCTCTCTCCAACACCCCTGTCTGTGTCGGAATGCTGAGTGGAACCACAGAAGCTCTAATCTCTCGCCTGAGCCCCTGCTCGAAGGTTCGGTCCCTAAAGAACGGGTCTCGTACCATATCTGTGGAGTAGCGCGAGAGGTCTATGAACCTCACTGAATACTGCGCCACTGTCATGTTTCCCTGACTCAGCTGAAGTAGCTCATGTATACGCAACGCTCGAAGGGTGGCTGGTACAATCTCTGCCCGAAACAGGCTCTCGAAGTCGGCCCAAAGAAGAGTCGCCTTATCATGCATCTGGAGCATCAGGCTCCACCATCTGTCGGCTGCTGCCAGAAGAAGGCTGGCAGCAAGGATCACCATGAAATCTGCTGGCGTCCCCACTAGCCTGAAAACTCTCACCACAGCCTCCAGCCAATCGGCAGTCACCTACGGGTCCGTCCCTCCATAGAACCTGGGAGGTCTCTGGCGCTGGAACTCGTGCAGTGCACTCAAGTGACGTGAACCCTCTACTACTGGGGCTGATGGAATCGGTGGACCAACGGGTAGTAGTACCGCTGGTGCCTCCGCTGGTGCCTCAACTGTGATAGGGCCCTGTACTGAGGCCACGTCGCTCGACGGGCTGTCCGTACGTACCACTCTCGGGGCTCTAGCTGGTCGTCCATGGGGAGGCATTCTGAATGAAACAACGTGACACGGTCAAATGATTTATACCTAGTGAGCTGACCTGGTTTGAGCTGATATTTAAATAAAACTTCTGGAAACACACACTCAATCAGTGTTTTCGTGCACAAAGTCGGAAATCAGTTGTCAGGGTCCTGGTGTATGGATACGTTGGCCGCCCGTACCAACACTGGACTCCCTGAACTGAAAACCACACTCCGTACTCTTAACACTATTGCTTCACAGAAAGAAAATATCAGAGTTATAAGTTCTGCGGTAGAACCTCCCTCTAATACCAATTTATCACGACCCGTCCTCGGGGACCATGCCGTGACTACCCCAAGCCCGCCTTCCATAGGCCAGGGGCTGGCAACTAGCACCAAAGGCGTAAATCCCGATAACTAGGAAGACATTTCCTTTATAAAAGTAAACAAAACACCACAGAGTACAAGCGAAAGTAAAACACTAAGTACAAAGAGAAGTGCTAAAAGGTAAATGGGCCAGAATACAAACCCAAGTGAAAGTACAACTACAACTGAACAAAGTACAATAGAAAAAGACAACAGCTGGAAGGAAAGAAGCGGCTCCTGGGTCGTCCTCCTCGGATCCTACATGAGAGGTAGGTACAGATGGCTCAGCTCCTGGATTGTCCACCACAGATCCTACCTGAAGGGTAGGTACAGATAGCCTCCACAACGCTCTCACCCATCAACCTCCTCCGAGTGTCGTCTCGCCGTGAAGTCCACCTCCGGATACTGACTCGTCGTGTAGTCCACCTCCGGGTACCGTCCAGTCCCCGAACACTCGGCCTCTATCCGCACTGCCCGTCGTCTGCAACCAACACAACGAGGTGCGGGCATAGCCCGTGCAGGGGTGAGTATAACGATACTCAGTAGGGACCCCGAGACCCTCAAGGTCTCACTAAAACCAACAAAGATAACAACAAAGAAGATCTCAACAGATCTCCTTTACTTAGGTATATGTCCATACATATACCTAAGTTATAAATTAACCCATCTCAACCATGAGGAAACACAAGGATTAAGAAATCAACGGATAACCACCACTCAGGTATATGCCCATACATATACCTAAGTTATCAAGTAACCCATCTCATCATGAGGAAACACAAAGGTCAAAGACTCAGCTCAAACCAGGATTTTCATTATCGAAACCGTAACTGCTGAAGAGCCCCGTCTCTAGAGTGTACAGTTTTCCTGTCACGACTCCGAGGTACCGCTCACTAACCTAATACTGCTAAGGTACTCCTCCTGTCGAGTATCGCGGGCCTTCCACCTCACATAGTAGTGCTTCCCGCCAGGGTCTGCCACCCAAACATAGTAGTGCTCCCCCCTCATAGCCTATAGAGGTACTCCTCCTGTCTAGTACCATGGGTCTGCCACCCAAACACAGTAGTGCTCCCCGCTGTGGGTCTGCCACCCAAACACTGTAGTGATCCCCACTAGTCTATACAAGTCTCTCCAACTTGAATCGGACAAGCAGTCTTCAGGTCCCAGCCAGCTACACGGTCTCCGTACTCCATACGCTCGTCTTTGGTAGGGTCTGCCCCACGAGCTACTGGTCGATACTCCAAGTATCTCAAAGTCCCACTAAGAAGTATGTCAAAGGACCGCCTTGTCATAGGGGTCTCAACTCAATAGACGGCGCGTCAATCGGACGCCCGGTCTGTGAGTTACTAGCCTTTTCATCCCAGGGGCCTGGTTGGTTTCGTGAGCGAACCAATCCTGGCCATATCTCAACTGTACCCCGAACTCTCAAAGGGTATACTCATAGGGACCGTTTCTCAATGATATCATCAACGCCGCTGACGGTTCGTTAAACGGACGTCCTGTCTGAAAGATATCAGCTTTTCTGTTCCAGGGGCTCGGTTGGATTTCGGGTGCAATCCAACCTGGCCACTATCCAACTGTATCCAAATCTCGAGCGAAGTACGCCAAAAGTTCCGCCTCATCAAGAGGAATTCAACGATACAGACGGCATGTCAATCGGACGCCCGGTCTGTGACTTATTGGCCTTTTCATTCCAGGGGCCCGGTTGGTTTCGTGAGCGAACCAACCTGACCGCACTCCGACAACATCGAAACCTCGAGCGGAGTAAGCCAAAAGATCCGTCTCACTTAGAGGAATCCATCAAAATCGATGGCACGTCAATCGGACGTCCGGTGTTAAAGATATAAGTGTTTCTGCTCCGAGGTCCCGTTTGGTTTTGTGTACGAACCAACCCGGCCGAACCCAAAGTTCTCTGAAACCTTGAGTGTAATATACAGAAACGAACATCTCGTTCCAAGGATTGCTACGCAACTGACGGTGCGTTGATCGGAGGTCTGTAACCCAAGATATGGGCATTTGACCGAAAGTGGTCCGAAAACGGGGGGTCTGGGCCCGGGCCGACCCGGCCCGACCCCCCTTGGGTCGGCCCGAACCGGGTCGACCCGACCCGGGTCCGACCCGGCTGGACCCGGTCCGGCCCGACCGGCCAGCTGCGGATCGGCGTGGCCAAGCCGAAGTCGCGGAGCGGGGGGCGGTGCACGACCGCCCTCACCGCTAATTGGGGCCGGCGGCGAACCGCCGCCGCCCATCTTCCGGCGGTGCGCTCGGGCGCCGCCGCCTCCTGGCGGCCGGACGGCTCCGGCCGCCGCCTCCGGTCGCCGGTGGCGCCGCGCCGGCGACCCGCACCTCTGGGTGTTTCCGCGGGCCACCAGAGTTGCTCCGGGGGTCCGTTTTCAAAACCGTCTGAGCCGGTGTTTATCTCGCGTCTCGAACTTTACTGCGCAACCTTCAAAATTACATTGCGGCCCCGTTTTGTCGTCGCCCGTCAATCCGCACGTCTATTAACAAAACGTTCCGTCTTCGTGGCTCTCCGGCGCGGCGCGTTGAAGCTGCACCCCTTCACTGTGGCCCGACTCCGTCCGCGGATGTCTTCGGGTTTCTCCGACGCGGCGCGACGGCGTCGCGTCCTAGTTCTTCTTTTCACGGCGCGGTGCGACGACGCCGCATGTTTCCTTGTCTCCTGATTCCGCGTGGTGCGACGACACCACTCCTTCTCGTACCAAACCACAAAGGAACCAACATGAAAAAAAGGAGGAGGGTCGGCCGTGTTTGTGCGGTCCGGCCCCCTTGCGTTATTCGATAACTATTGGTTTTAAACCACGAAGATCTTCAAGTCGGTATTCACGAACAAAATAAATAAATAAAATTAAAACCCCTACCTTGGTTTCAAGAGCGGAGCTTGTTCGGAGGTTCGTCGAAGAGAAAACGTCACGGTATAATCGTCGCGGAAAGAGGCGACTTGGAAGGAAGAAGTCGCGTCGCGGGAACGGCGTCATGGAAAGAGAGACGTTGCGGAAGAACCGTTGCGGAAAGAGATGTCGCGTCATGGATCAGTGTCACGGAGTCGGTCTTCGAGGACTCAGCGTTCTTCGACGGAGTTCGATGTGTTCTTCGCGTTCCTCGTGTTCTTCGTCGAAGAGGATAAAGAACTCTAGCTTTCCTTAGCTTTTCTTCTCCAAAGGCTCTCAAGCAACTAAGAAACTAACCCATAAATAAATTAAGCCTCACTTAATTTATTAACACCACAAAACCTTTGAAATTCAAGAGTTTGAATTAACTCACCTCATTAAATTACACAAGTTGTCAAATTAAATGAAGGGGAGTTAATGGGGAGTTGAAGAATTGAAGAATATGAAGGGGTGGGGTTCGTGTGGGCCCCACCTCCTTCATAACCTACAAAGGGAAGTTGGGTAGTTACCCAACTTCCTCCCAAAGGATAAAAACACTTAGAGTAAAATAAAAATTGTTGTTAAATTTTTATTTTTAACTTCCACAATTTTTATCAACTTCTCTCGTGTAAACGCAACTCCGGAACAGGAGTTCCTAAGAAATTACCGGCGCTATGGTTCTATCGGTTCCCTCGGAATTTGATTCCGAGCACCGGTTCAAAAGTTAGAAATTCCCGCTCGTTCGTTCACTGAACGTACCCGAGCTAAACTTCGGAAATTGATTCCGGGTACACCGGACATCGGATTCAGGCGCCGTCAGAAACTACGTTCTTGTAAAATTCCAAAGAAAATTAAGAAAAAATTTTCCTTGAAATTTTTGGGTCTTTACATTACTCCCAGCTCAGGGCTTTACGTCCCCGTAAAGCTTCAACACAAACTAGGGTCACAAAAGCGGTATAGAGCACGCATCTGAGCCTTCCGCTCCCATGTGCTTACCTGGAGGTTTCTGTGCTGCCTACGAAAACACATAGGAGGAATCGACCGTCCTCGTAGAATCTGCTCCTGTCGATCCTCGATCCCCACTGGAACCTCCGTGCATGACGCCCTATTATCGACATCCAACTCCCTAAGGTCGATGATGTGTGAAGGATCAAGCACGTATCTACTCAGTTGAGATACTTGGAAAAACGTCGTGCACCTGGTGAAACTGAGGTGGATGGGTCAAGCGGTAAACCTTCTCGCCTACCCTGCTGAGGACCTGAAAAGTTTTACTGAACCTTGGAGATAACATGCCGCCTAGGCCACACCTCCTTAAACCTCATCGAGGTGAGACCCGTAGGGAAACGTGGTCGCCATCCTCAAACTCCAGTGGTCTCTGCCTCCTGAATGACCTGAACATTCTTTTTCATGGCTTGGACCATCTCCGGTCCCACAAGAGCGGCAAAGTTTTCATCTTTGCTGATAAGAGAAATCTGATCTCATCCCCTGGATGAACCACTTTCTTTTGCCTAATACAGTCAATCCCGACATGGATGATACTAATCCATACCAAGAATGACGCCGTAAGGCCTCGATGCTACTACCAAGAGATCCAATCGTTACTCTCGCCTCCAAGGGTTGAGTCACACTGTCGGCTTCAGTGTGTGGTAACTGGGTCTCTTCTAGTAGGTATCTCACACATGAGGGTCAAGTCAACAGTTTAATCTAGAACCTCTTAGTAACAACACAAGAGAGGACAGGATTGATAACATCACAAAGGTAAGTGTCTTTATTTTATTGCAGCTCATGGTAAAAAGACACAAATATAACAAAAACAACATGGAACTAGATATACACCACTAGTTCCGCTCCTGTCCACTCGCTTCTGGAGCTCCGTAGTCAAAAGCTTCTGCTGCCTGAAGCTGAGCTCTCACATGTCCTCCTGTCCCCTGCGGTCAGGGTGGACCTCCTGGTGGTGGTGGTGGCAACATCCCGAAGCGTCGTCCACCTCCAGCTGCACGGACGGCTCCTCTACCATGGTTGCCTGCTCCTTGAGGTCCGCCCTGATCAAACCTCTGCCTCTGCCTCGGAGGTTCTTCATTTAACTGCTGGTCATCTGCATGGCTGGTCAAACAGTCACGTGCCATGTGAAAAAATCCACCGCAGGAGTAACACTGCATGGCAGGTCTGGCTCTATCACTTCCCTTGGTTCCTCGCACTACCGACCCTAAGTCACGCGGTCGACCACCTGTAGGTCTGGTCCTCTTGGAACTCTGAGTCATCTGTCTACTGTCTGCTGTAGTAGATTCTGGCACATGCCAGCTAGTGGTGGGTCCTGCAGCTGGAGACTACTCAGCAAGGAAAGTCTCCACCAAAAGGGCTCTCTCCAACACCCATGTCTGTGTCGGAATGCTGAGTGGAACCACAGAAGCTCTAATCTCTCGCCTGAGCCCCTGCTCAAAGGTTCGGGCCCCGAAGAATGGGTCTCGTACCATATCTGTGGAGTAGCGCGAGAGGTTTGTGAACCTCGCTGAATACTGCTCCACTGTCATGCTGCCCTGACATAGCTGAAGTAGCTTCTGTATACGCACCGCTCGAAGGGTGGCTAGTACAAACTCTGCCCGGAACAGGCTCTTGAAGTCTGCCCAAAGAAGAGTCGCCTCGTCATGCATCTAGAGCATCAGGCTCCACCATCTTCCGGCTGCTGCCTGAAGAAGGCTGGCAGCAAGGATCACCATGAAATCTGTTGGCATCCCCACCAGCCTGAAAACTCTCACCACAGCCTCCAGCCAATCCTCAGCCGCCTACGGGTCCGTCCCTCCCTGGAACCTGGGTGGTCTCTGTCACTGGAACTCGTACAGTGCACTCAAGCGACGTGCACCCTCTGCTGCTGGGGCTGGTGGCATCGGTGGCTCAACGGGTAGTAGTACCGCTGGTGCCTCTGCTGGTGCCTCAATTATGATAGGGCCCTGTACTGAGGCCACGTCGCTCGGCGGGCTGTCAGTACGTACCACTCTCGGGGATGTAGCTGGTCGTCCATGGGGAGGCATCCTGAAAGAAACAACGTGACACGGTAAAATGATTTATACCTAGTGAGCTGAGATGGTTTGAGCTGATATTTAAATAAAACTTCTGGAAACACACACGCAATCAGTGTTTTCGAGCACAAAGTCAGAAATCAGTTGTCAGGGTTCTCATGTATGGATACGTCGGCCGCCCGCACCAATACTGGACTCCCTGAACTGAAAACCACACCCGGTACTCTTAACACTATTTCTTCACAGAAAGAAAATATCAGAGTTATAAGTTCTACGGTAGAACCTCCCTCTGATACCAATTTGTCACGACCCATCCTCGGGGACCGTGCCGTGACTACCCCAAGCACGCCTTCCATAGGCCAAGGGCTAGTGACTAGCAGAAAAGGCATAAATCCCGATTACTGGGAAGGCATTGCCTTTATAAAAGTAAACAAAACACCACAGAGTACAAGCGGAAGTAAAACACTAAGTACAAAGAGAAGTGCTGAAAGGTAAATGGGCCAGAATACAAACCCAAGTGAAAGTACAACTAAAACTGAACAAAGTACAATAGAAAAAGACAACAGCTGGAAGGACAAAAGCGGCTCCTGGGTTGTCCTCCTCGGATCCTACCTGAGGGGTAGTTACAGATGGCTCAGCTCTTGGATCGTCCACCACATATCCTACCTGAAGGGTAGGTACAGATAGCCTCCACAACGCTCTCGCCCATCAACCTCCTCTGAGTGTCGTCTCGCCGTGAAGTCCACCTCCGGATACTGACTCGTCGTGTAGTCCACCTCCGGGTACCGTCCAGTCCCCGAACACTCGGCCTCTATCAGCATTTCCCGTCATATGCAACCAACACAACGAGGTGCGGGCATATCCCGTGCAGGGGTGAGTATAACGATACTCAGTAGGGACCCCGAGACCCTCAAGGTCTCACTAAAACCAACAAGGATAACCACAAGGAAGATCCCAACAGATAACCTCTACTTAGGTATATGTCCATACATATACCTAAGTTATCAAGTAACCCATCTCAACCATGAGGAAACACAAGGATTAATAAATCAACGGATAACCAGCACTCAGGTATATTCCCATACATATACCTAAGTTATCAAGTAACCCATCTCATCACGAGGAAACACAAAGGTCAAAGACTCAGCTCAAACCAAGATTTTCATTATCGAAACCGTAAATGCTGAAGAGCCCCGTCTCTAGAGTGTACAGTTGTCCTGTCACGACTCCGAGGTACTGCTCGCTAACCTAAGACTGCTGAGGTACTCCTCCTATCGAGTACCGTGGGCCTGCCACCTCACATAGTAGTGCTTCTCGCCAGGGTCTGCCACCCAAACACAGTAGTGCTCCCCCATAATAGCCTATAGAGGTACTCCTCATGTCGAGTACCGCGGGTCTGCCACCCAAACACAGTAGTGCTCCCCACTGGGCTATACAAGTCTCACCGACTCGAATCGGACAAGCAGTCTTCAGGACCCCGCCAGCTACACGGTCTCCGTACTCCGTACGCCCGTCTCTGGGAGGGTTCGCTCCATGAGCTACTAGTCGATACTCCAAGTATCTCAAAGTACCACGAAGAAGTATCTCAAAGGACCGCCTCATCATAGGGGTCTCAACGCAACAGACGGTGCGTCAATCGGACGCCCGGTCTATGAGTTACTAGCCTTTTCATCCTAGGGTCCCTGTTGGTTTCGTGAAAGAACCAATCCCGGCCATATCTCAACTCTACCCCGAACTCTCAAAGGGTATACTCATAGGGACCGTTTCTCAACGAGATCATCAACGCCGCTGACGGTTCGTCAAACGGACGTCCTGTCTGAAAGATATCAGCTTTTCCGTTCCAGGGGCTCGGTTGGATTTCAGGTGCAATCCAACCTGGCCACTATCCAACTGTATCCAAATCTCGAGCGAAATATGCCAAAAGTTTCATCTCATCAAGAGGAATTCAACGAAACAGACAGCGCGTCAATCGGACGCCCGATCTGTGAGTTATTGGCTTTTTCGTTCCAGGGGCCCGGTTGGTTTCGTGAGCGAACCAACCCGACCGCACTCCGACGGCATCCAAACCTTGAGAGGAGTAATCTAAAAGATGCGTATCACTTAGAGGAATCCATCAAAGTTGACGGCACATCAATCGGACGTCTGGTGCTAAAGATATAAGCGTTTCCGCTCCGAGGGCCCGGTTGGTTTTGTGTACGAACCAACCTGGCCGAACCCAAAGTTCTCCGAAACCTTGATTGTAATATACCAAAACGACTGTCTCATTCCAAGGATCGCTACGCAACTGACGGTGCGTCGATCGAAGGTCTGTAGCCCAAGATATAGGCATTTGACAGAAAGTGGTCCGAAAACGGGGGGTCTGGGCCCGGCCCGACCCCCCCTGCGTCGGCCCGAACCGGGTCGACCTGACCCAGGTCCGACCCGGATGGACCCGGTCCGGCCTGGCCCGGCCGGCTCGGTTCGGCCCGACCGGCCAGCCGCGGCTCGGCGTGGCCGAGCCGAAGTCGCGGAGCGGGGGGTGGTGCGCGGCCGCCCTCGCCGCTAATTGGGGCAGGTGGTGAACCGCCCCCGCCCATCTTCCGGCGGCGCGCTCGGGCGCCGCCGCCTCCTGGCGGCCAGACGGCTCCAGCCACCGCCTCCGGTCGCTGACGGCGCCGCGCCGGCGACCCGCGCCTCCGGGTGTTTCCGCGGGCCACCGGAGTTGCTCCGGTGGTCCGTTTTCAAAACCGTCTGAGCCGGTGTTCATCTCGGGTCTCGAACTTTACTGTGCAAGCTTCAAAATTACATTGCGGCCCCATTTTGTCATCTCCCGTCAATCCCCACGTCTATTAACAAAAAACGCCATCTTCGTGGCTCTCCGGCGTGGCGCGTTGACGCCGCGCCCCTTCGTCGTGGCTCGACTCCGTCTGCGGATGTCTTCGGGTTTCTCCGACGCGGCGCGACAGCGTCGCTTCCTTGTTCTTCTTTTCACGGTGCGGCGCGACGGCGCCACACATTTCCTTGTCGCATGATTCCGCGTGGTGCGACGGCACCATGCCTTCTCGTACCAAACCACAAAGGAACCAACATGAAAAAAAGGAGGAGGGTCGGCCGTGTTTGTGCGGTCCGACCCCCTCGTGTTATTCGATAACTATTGGTTTTAAACCACAAAGATCGTCAATTCGGTATTCACGAACAAAATAAATAAATAAAATTAAAACCCCTACCTTGGTTTCAAGAGCGGAGCTTGTTCGGAGGTTCGTCGAAGAGAAAACGTCGCAATATAACCGTCGCGGAAAGAGGTGACTTGGAAGGAGGAAGTCGCGTCGCGGGAATGGCATCTCGAAAAGAGAGACGTTGCAGAAGAACTGTTGTGGAAAGAGGCTTCGCGTCGTGGATCGGTGTCGTGGAGTCGGTCTTCGAGGACTCGGCGTTCTTCGACGGAGTTCGATGCGTTCTTCGCGTTCCTTGTGTTCTTCGTCGAAGAGGATGAACAACTCTAGATTTCCATAGCTTTTCTTCTCCAAAGGCTCTCAAGCAACTAAGAAACTAACCCATAAATAAATTAAGCCACACTTAATTTATTAACACCACAAAACCTTTCAAATTCAAGAGTTTGAATTAACTCACCTCATTAAATTACACAAGTTGACAAATTTAATGAAGGGGAGTTAATGGGGAGTTGAAGAGTTGAAGAATATGAAGGGGTAGGGTTCGTGTGGGCCCCACCTCCTTCATAACTTACAAAGGGAAGTTGGGTAGTTACCCAACTTCCTACCAAAGGATAAAAACACTCGGAGTAAAATAAAAATTGTTGTTAAATTTTTATTTTTAACTTCCACAATTTTTATCAACTTCTCTCGTGTAAACGCAACTCCGGAACAGGAGTTCCTAAGAAATTACCGGCGCTACGGTTCCATCGGTGCCCTTGGAATTTGATTCCGAGAACCGGTTCAAAAGTTAGAAATTCCCGCTCGTTCGTTCACTGAACGTACCCGAGCTAAACTTCAGAAATTGATTCCGGGTACACCGGACCTTGGATTCAGGCGCCGTCAGAAACTGCGTTCTTGTAAAATTCCAGAGAAAATTAAGGAAATATTTTCCTTGAAATTTATGGGTCTTTAAAAAGTATTCCAAAAGTTATGTCTCATCAATAAGAATCCAACAAAGTTGACGCCACATCAATCGGACATCTGAAGCTCAAGTTATAAGCGTTTCCGCTCTGAGGGCCCGATTGGTCTCATGTTCGAACCAACTCAGCCGTACCCAAAGTTTTTTTGAACCCTTGAGTTTAATATACCGAAACGACTGTCTCGATCCAAGGATCACATCGCAACGGACGGTGCATCAATCGGAGGTCCGTAGCCCATGATATGGGCGTTTGAACGGAAACTGCCCGAAAATAGGGGGTTCGAGCCCGGTCCGACCCGGCCCGAGACCCCCCCTGGGTCGGCCCGAACCGGGTCGACCGACCCGGGTCCAGGTCCGGCCCAGCCCGGCCTGGGTGCGGCCCGGCCGGTTGGCCTGCCACACTGGCGCTGCCGTGGCGCCCGCGTGGCCAACGGGTGTGGGGGGGGGGGGGGTACAACCCCCCGCGGACGACGAATCGGTACGACATAAACCCGCGGCGCTTCCTATACCGGCGGCGCGCCGCCGCCTTCCGTGGACCACTAGACGCGATCCGGTGGTCCGTTTTGCTCGCCGCCTTCGCCAATGGTCGTCCCGGGAACCGACCTTCACTGCGGAGGCTTCAAAATGACTTTCCGGTCCCGTTTGTCATCACCCATCAATCCGCGCACAACGTTCAACCAGCGGAGTCTTCAAATCGCCTCGGCGGCCCCGACTCCGGCCGCGGTTTCGCTCGGTCTCAACGGTGTGGCGCGACGGTGCCGCACATCCTTGCTGTAATTCTCCATGTTTCTGCGCGGTGTCGTTGCACCGCGCCGCCTTCGTTCATGCTGCAACATAATCAACAACAAGGGGGGGGGGGGGGGGTTCGACCATGTTTGTGCGGTCCGACCTCCTCCTGTTATAATGATAGCAAGCGGCCAACAAAAAGAAGTCTACGTATAGCAAGGAAACAAATAACCCCAACATCAACCCGCATGAACGAATGATCCGCAGATCAACCTAGAAATGGTTGGTCCACGCTCGTCGTCCTTTTCTCAAAGATTAAGAGAATACCCAAGAGATTCACCTACAACCTCTTAAATAAAAAGAATCATACCAATATTTCCAACCCGCAAAATAAAACATCCGCGGATCAACTTAATGATGAGTTGATCTGGGTTCTTCTCTTTAGAATTAACAACCAAGGGAATAATACCATTCTCAAAATAATCCCCCTACCTCGAAATTGGCATCTCACGTCGTCGAGTCGTGGAAGACGAACGTCGCGGTAGTCGGGTGTTGTGGAAGAATGGTGTCAATTCCGTCGTTGTCGAAGGAGGAGTCGTTGTTGTAGACGATGCTCCTCACTAACGGTGCCTTCTCCTTTGATACGAAGGAAGAAGAAGAGTTGAAGGCGTGAATCCTTCTTCGCCGAGAGAAGATGCAAGATGAGACGGCGTTCTTCACGTTCTTTAACAAAGGAGATGAAGCATTCTTCTTCAGAGGAATAAGTTCTTCAAAACTCAAGAGCTCTCTTCTTAACACAACAATTCCAACCCAAAATAAAATAAGGGTCCACCTTATTTTATTTACCCATGCCATGCATTAAAATTTACAAAATTCAAATCCATTTCACTTAATTAAATAAACCATGAGTTGTTTAATTAATTAAGAGGTAGGTTGTTAGATTAAATAAGGAGGTGTAATGGTTACTTAATTTAAGGGAGTTAACAAGTTTAAAAGGGGAGTTTCAAGGGGTTATGGAGAATGTGAAAAGGTGGGGGCTCGTGTAGGACCCACCTCTCATTTATTCTCCCAAGGGTAGTTTCCAACTCAACTTCCACACAAAGGATAAAACTACTTAGAAGAAAAATAAAATCGGATTACAAATTTTATTTATTCTTCACTTACACCTCAAAATTTAAACAACTCCTCCCGAGAAAACGCACCTTCGGAAAAGGTCTTCTTAAGGAATTACCGATGCTGTGAGTTCATCGGTGCCCTCAGATTTCAATTCCGAGCACCGGTTTAAAATTTAGAAAAACTCGCTCGTTCGTTCACTGAATGTGCCCGAGCCTAACTTCATAAATTAATTCCGGGAACACCGGGACTCAGAATCAGGCGTCGTCAGAAACCGCGTTCTTGTAAAATCCCAAAGAAAATTAACAAAAAATTTCCCTTGAATTTTACGGGTCTTTACATTACTCCCACCTTAGGGATTTATGTCCTCGTAAAGCTTTAACACAAACTAAGGATACAAAAGAGGTACTGAGAACGCACCTGAGCCTTCCGCTCCCATGTGCTCACCTGGAGGTTTCTGTACTGCCAGTGAAATTGCACCCAAGGAATCGACCGTCCTCATAGGATCCTCTCATATCGATACTCAACCTCTACTAGAACCCCACAAAAGTCACCTTATCTCCAATGTACATCTCCCCATGGTCGATGATATGTGTCGGTTCAAGCACGTATCTCCCCAGTTGAGATTCGTGGAAGACATCGTGCACCCGGTGCAACTGAGGTGGAAAGGTCAAGCGGTAAACCACCTTGCTTACCCAGCTGAGGACCTAGAAAGGTCCGTTTAACCTTTGAGATATCTCACCGCCTCAGCTACATCTCCGTAAACCTCATCGAGGCGAGACCCGTATAAGAACATGGTCGCCATCCTCAAACTCTAGAGTTATCTCTTTCCTGATTAGAACTGAAACTCAAAACTCCTACTGCCACGTGGGTGATATTGGCCGACTCAAGAGTGATCAGCTAAACCTTCCTATGCACGAGTTTATCCTGTGCTGCCTGGGGTTTCCTTTTCGCCGACCAAGGGAATCCCATCCCGACATTTGCCTAATACTGTCAATTTGAGTATGAACAGTGATTGCCTAATCCATACTCAAAATAACATCGTAAGGCCTCGATACTGCCACCAAGAGGTCCCAACCGAGACTCTTGCTTAAAGAGTCAGATCACACTGTTGGCGTAAGTGTGACTATTGAGTCTCCTCCCAAAGGTATCTCCAGACATGAGGGTTAAGTCAACGGCTTAACCGGAAACTCTAGGTTTGGGACTAGATTCATGGAAGGAAGGGATGATTCGTATCGATGTCTTTGGCTACGACAGCTAGAAGAAGACAAAGTCCGCACTTCGAATCATCCTTAGAGCCCTTTTGGTCGCTCTCCTTGACCGCATGTAGCTACTCTTTTCCCCTGCCCTACAGATCCCTGATCCTGGAGGGGAAAACAAAGGCGGGTGGTTGTAACATGTTGAAATGTACACCACCTCATGCTGCTCTCCTAGCTCTGCCTCCACGTCTGCTGCTCTACAGATTTATCTGTCCTTAACATTTCCTCTTCTTGAAACATTCGCACGCCCAAGTGTCTGAGACTGGCGCCAGCTCGCTGTGTTCCAAATTCTAACATTCTCTAGCTGTATTCGTTCAGCCAAAGAACATTCAACCTCAAAGTTCTCTCTAGCACCATAACGTGAGTAGGAATGCATAGAGGAAAAAGTGATGGCTCGAATATCCATAAGCACACCACGCTCAGAGGTACAAGCTCTATAGAACTAATAAAGTTGTATTCATCGAGTACCTGGAATTTTTGGTTCGCCTCGATGAATTATCATCTACCAACACGTCGTCTTGCCGAAGCTGTATAAGCTCTAGAAAACACTCTGCTACCTCCTCAAGCCAGTCCTCAGCCGCCTGTGAGTCAGGTTCACCTCGGAACTTGAGGGTATCTGATTTTGGAACACGTATAACGAAGTAAGCCTACACGTGTCACCTACCGGTACCGCTGGTTGTAACTGCTGACCAACAGGTAGTGATGTATAGCTGACACACTACCCGAAGGCACTATCTCAAGCATCAGTCCACGTACAGAAGCCTCATCACTATGCAGACCATCCTCATGGTCATTCACTGGAAAACACTAGAATCCAAGTCCACCATCCACTCCACTGATGTCTAATCTAGGCAGAAAACTATAGAAATCGCCTCCAGCCAGTCCTCTGCTGTTTGGGAATCTGCCTCACCTCATAACCTCAGAGGCCTCTACTGCTGGAACTCGTGCAACACGGTCTGCTAGCGTGCACATTTTTCTAGTATGGCTGGTGGTATCTACTTCCCAATAGGTGGTGGTGGTGCCGGTACACCACCCGAGGGTGCCAACATAGTAAAAGGGCCCGCACCAGAGCCTCTCCGCTCGGTGGTCCGTCATCGAGTACTCTCTCGGAACTCCAACTGACTGTCTGCATGGAGACATCCTGAACAGATGTAACACGGTCAATGATTTATACCTGGTGAGATGACCTAGTTTGAGCTGACTTCAAAACTTTTTGAAACACACACGCAATCAGTGTTTTTGTGTACAAAGTTGGAAATCAGTAGTCAGGGTCCTGGTGTCCGGATACGTCGGCCACCACACCAACACTGGACTCCCTTAACTGAAGAGCACACTCGGTACCCTTAACACTATTGCTTCACATAGAAAAAGATCAGAGTCCTGAGTTCTACGGTAGAACCGAACTCCTCCGATACCAATTTCTCACGACCCGTCCTCGGGGCCCGTGTCGTGACTACCCCAAGCCCGCCTTCCATAGGACAGGGGATGGAAACTAGCACCAAAGGCATAAATCCCGATAACTGGGAAGGAATTGCATTTAAAAAAGAAAACAAAACACCACAGGGTACAAGCAGAAGTAATCACTAAGTAAAACTGAATACATGCAGTGCTGAAAGTAATGGGGGGCGGAAATACAAGCCAAACTGTAAAGTACAAAGTAAAATACAAAACAGCCGGAAGGTGTCAAGCCGCTCTTGGGTCGTCCACCAAGGTTCCTACCTGAAGGATAGGTACATATAGCGCAGCTCCTGGATCATCCTCCATGGATCCTACCTGAAGGGTAGGTACAGATAGTGCAGCTCCTCGATCGTCCACCATGGATCCTACCTGAAGGGTAGGTACAGATAGCCTCCAAAACTCTCTCGCCCGTCGACCTCCTCCGAGTATCGCCTCGCCGTGAAGTCCACCTCTGGATACTGACTCGTCGTGATGTCCACCTCTGGGTACCATCCAGCCCTCGAACACTCGGCCTCTATCAATGCTGCCCGTTGTCTGCAACCAACACAACGAGGTGCGGGCATAGCCCATGTAGGGGTGAGTATAACGATACTCAGTAGGGACCCCGAGACCCTCAAGGTATCACTATATCCAACAAGGATAACCCCAAGGAAGATCTTAACAGATATCATCTACTTAGGTATATTCCCATACATATACCTAAGTTATCAAGTAACCCATCTCAATCATGAGGAAACACAAATATTATGAAATCAATGGATAACCACTACCCAGGTATATGCCCATACATATACCTAAGTTATCAAGTGACCCATATCAATCATGAGGAAACACAAAGATCATAGAATTAGCTCAAACCATGATTTAATCATGAAGACAAAACCACAGCTGCTGGAGAACTCATCCTCCGATGAGTACAGTGGGCCTGCCACTACAACCAAGTGCGCCCCACTATCCTTGGACTGCTGTACTACTCCACCTTTCGAGTACTGTGGGCCTGCTGATACAACCAAGCGCTTCCCACCATGGGTCTTCCGCTACAACCAAGCACTCCCCCTCATAGGCTCTATAGGTACTCCTTCTGTTGAGTACCTCGGGTCTGCCGCTACAACCAAGCGCTCCTCTGCCGTGGGTCTGCCGCTACAACCAAGTGCTCCCCGTCATAGCCTTCAGAGATACTCCTTCTGTTGAGTACCGCGGGTCTACCATACAACCAAGCACTCCTCCATCGTGGGTCTGCCGCTACAACCAAGCACTCCCTACTGGGCTATCCGAAACAGACCGAGATGATAGATCAGCAGTCATCAAGTCTCAGCCAGCTACTAGGTCTCTGCACTCTACTAGATCGTCACTGGGAGGGTCCGCTACACGAGCTACTGGTTGATACTCCAATTAAAAAGTCCCATGAAGAAGTATCTCAATGATCTGCCTCGTCATAGGGGTCTCAATGCAACAGACGGCGCGTCAGTCGGACGCCCGGTCTGTGAGTTATTAGCCTTTTCGTCCCAAGGGCCCGGATGGTTTCGTGTGCGAACCAACCTGGCCATATCTCAACTGTACCCCGAACTCTCATAGGGTATACTCATAGGGACTGTTTCTCAACGTGATCACCAACTCCGCTGACGGTTCGTCAAACGGACATCCAGTCTGAAAGTTATCAGCTTTTCCGTTCCAGGGGCCCGGTTGGATTTTAGGTACAATCCAACCCGGCCTTACACCAACTGTGTCCAAACCTTAGGCTAATAATGACAAAAGTTCCGTATCATCAAGAAGAATCCAACAAAGTCGACGACACGTCAATCGGATGTCCGGAGCTCAAGTTATAAGCGTTTCTGCTCCGAGGGCCCGGTTGGTCTCGTGTTCGAACCAACTCGGCCATACCCAAAGTTCTCCAAAACCTTGAGTGTAATATACCAAAACTAACTTCTCGATCCAAGGATCGCATCGCAACTGACGGTGCGTCGATCGGAGGTTTGTAGCCCATGATATGAGCGTTTGAACAGAAACTGCCCGAAAATAGGGGGTTCGGGCCCGGTCCGACCCGGCCCGAGACCCCCCCTGGGTCGGCCCGAACCGGGTCGACCCGACTCGGGTCCGGGTCTGGCCCAAAATGGCACGACTCAGCCCGGACTAGGCACGGCCAGGCCCGGCCTGGGCGGCCCGACCGGTTGGCCTGCCGCGCTGGCGCGGCCGTGGCGCCCGCGTGGCCAGCGGGTGTGGGTGGGTTACAACCCCCCGCGGACGACGAATCGACGTGGCTTAAAGTCGCGCCGCTCGGCCTCCGGAACAGCTAAGACGTTCCGGTTCGGCCCGCTGTCGCGGCTCAGCCGTGGCGGTTCCAGTTCCGGTGGCGCGTCGCCGCCGCCTTCCGTGGACCTCCGGACGCGCTCCGGTGGTCCGTTTTGCTCGCCGCCTTCACCAATGGTCCTCCCGGGACCCGACCTTCACTACGGAGGCTTCAAAATGAATTTGCGGCCTCTTTTTTTGTCACCCATAAATCCACGCGCAACGTTCAACCAGCGGAGTCTTCGAATCGCCTCCGCGGCCCTGACTCCGGCCGCAGTTTCGCTCGATCTCAACGGTGCGGCGCGACGGTGCCGCACATCCTTGCCGTAATTCTCCATGTTTCTGCACGGTGCCATTGCACCCTGCCACCTTCGTTTGTGCCGCAACATAATAAAAAGAAAGGTGGAGGAGGTTCGGCTGTGTTTGTGCGGTCTGAACTCCTCCTATTATAATGATAGCAAGTGGCCAACAAAAAGAAGTCGACATACAGCAAGGAAAAAATTAACCCCAACATCAACCCGCATGAATGAACTATCCACGGATCAACCTAGAAATGGTTGGTCCATGCTCGCCTTCCTTTTCTCAAAGATAAAGAGAATACCCAAGAGATTCCCCTACAACCTCTTAAATAAAAAGAATCATACCAATATTTCCAAACCGCAAAATAAAACATTCGCAGATCAACTTAATGATGAGTTGATTTGGGTTCTTTGTTTTAGAAGGAACAACCTAGGGAATAATAACATTCTCAAAATAATCCCCCTACCTCGAAATTGACGTCGCACGTCGTCGAGTCGCGGAAGTCGAACGTCGCGGTAGTCAGGTGTCACAGAAGAATGGTGTCGATTTCGTCGTTGTCGAAGGAGGAGTTGTTGTTGTAGACGATGCTCCTCACTAATGGTGCCTTCTCCCTTGATACGGAGGAAGAAGAAGAGTTGAAGGTGTGAATCATTCTTCGTCGGGAGAAGATGTAAGATGAGGCGACGTTCTTTGCATTCTTTAACAAAGGAGACGAAGCTTTCTTCTTCGGAGGAAGAAGTTCTTCAAAACTCAAGAGCTATCTTCTTAACAAAACAATTCCAACCCAAAATAAAACAAGGGTTCACCTTATTTTATTTACCCATGCCATGCATTCAAATTTACAAAATTCAAATCCATTTCACTTAATTAATTAAACCATGATTTGTTTAATTAATTAAGAGGTAGGTTGGAAAATTAAACAAGGAAGTGGAAGGGTTACTTAATTTAAGGGAGTTAACAAGTTTAAAAGTTGAGTTTAAAGGGGTTATGGGGAATGTGAAAAGGTGGGGGCTCATGTGGGCCCCACCACTCATTTATTCTCCCAAGGGTAGTTACCAACTCAACTTCCACACAAATGATAAAACTACTTAGAATAAAAATAAAATTGGATTACAAATTTTATTTATTCTTCACTTACACCGCAAAATTTAAACAACTCCTCCCTAGCAAACACACCTTCGGAAAAGGTATTCTTAAGCAATTACCGGCGCTGCGAGTTCATCGGTGCCCTCAGATTTCAATTCCGAGAACCGGTTTAAAAGTTAGAAAAACTCACTTGTTTGTTCACTGAACGTACCCGAGCCTAACTTCGGAAATTAATTTCGGGCACGCTGAGCCTCAGAATCAGGCGCTGTTTGAAACTGCGTTCTTGTAAACTCCCAAAGAAAATTAAGAAAAAATTTCCCTTGAATTTTACGGGTCTTTACAATACCATCCAATGGTATGGGTCCATGTAATAAGTGGGGAGACTATAACCTATTTGATACATATGAAAATAAATTATAATGGATCAAATATAAAATAGTCACCCTATTAATAAACATATAAAATGAATGTGGAAACTTAACAGAAATTATAATTAAATAACATCTAATATGATTTATCAAAAATGAAAATCTGTAATGCATGTAGTCATGGAAAAAATAAGTAAGAACACCCATGGATCATTCATATATATAATAGTCCAAAAATCGAAATAATATAGTTTACTTTACTCTCTTAGTCACAAGTTTAATAAATGTTATGTCTTATATCTCCAACCATGCTCCACAAATCAATTTTCACTAGCCATATGTTTTTTCCCTTACTCAATTCCCAAACCATAATGCTATATCAAGTTATATGGTGTCTAAGAAAGGTATGATAAAAACTTAGTAGTCCACCACAAATGGTTTCCATAAATATATGCATAAATATGGTTCATGCGCATAGTGATATGTTAAAAGTAAATGAAATAATGATAATTATAATAAAAGTGACTCCCTTGTGTACTCATCTCGCCACTCGGGGAGGGACCATACCTGCTTCAGAAAGTGTTGAGGTATCTATGAAAATTTCAAAAGAAATCATAAGGCCAATTCATAAGTAAATTCCCATTCTTATAAGTTCTCAAATCAAATAATCTTGACCCATGTATAATGACTCAAGTACAAGGGTAATGAATATCCTTGACTATATGATCTTAGCCTTAAGGAATCTCAATCCTAGATTAAATTATTATCATCCCAATAGAAAAGTTTCTTTCACTTATATGAATCCAATCCCATTAGGACCTCGATCACAACATTAAAATATTATAAAATGGTTAAAAATAAACCATGTCTATATAGTCTCACCTTATATACATCTTGAAATTGGATTAAAAATATCAAAGGTATCACCCCATGAGAATATCATCCCCTAATCTGTACAAAAGTGACCAATAGAAAAATGGACCAAGTCTAGAGGGATATTAACCCTCAAGCATCTTATTCCCTACCAATCTCAAATAAAATAACAACCAAGAAAGGATACTCTATTCCATAAATATATTATCTTAAAGGTGTCTTAAAACAAATCTCAACTATAAGTAAATGATGGGAATAATGATCCCATTTAATATCAGTATCATCCCTTAGGTTTCCCAACCCCTCTTATAAACTTATAAAAGTTTATGTCACAACATGATTAAATAAAATAATTAAGGGTGTTAATAACACCCACAACACTATAATACAATACAAGGTTGTTCCTCACTCACTAACCCCGTTCCCATAATCCAAATCCAAGGTCTAAACCCTTTACGTCAACTTAATCGGGGAGGAAGAAACTTACACCACATATATAAAATTTAGAATAAGTGAAAAAAATCATTAATATCACTTTGTGGTCAACCCAGGGAAACCCCAAGGATATAACAACATTTCTATACTAGATGGAATATAATGAAACCTAACATGGTCCATCATTATAAAATATAACTCAAGAAACCCATCATTGAAATTACAGTATAATGAATAACCCAAATTAAATCATGAATGAGTTAATTACTGATAACGATGAAACTAATAATAATTATAGGGATTATAATGGCCATAAACATCCTTACCTTACTCATACAAGTTAGAGGAATATATTTTAGATTAATATTAATCTAATTACAAAACTATAGTGATATGGAATACAACTAATGACAAGAATAGGATCATAAAGCATAAAAAATGGTTAGGTACAAACTAAATAATTATAAAATGTTCTATATCATAAAAAATAATCAATTTATTTAGATTCAAATTTCAAAAGTCAAGATATTTATAAAAAGATCAATAATTAGGCATAACTGATAGCACATGATGATGAATAAAGGGAAAAAATTAATGGGAATATGAGTCATAACATTACAAGTGGTGACCACTTGTGAATGATTAGAATTGAATCCGATGAAGAATAGAATGGAACTGAAACATAAAGGAAAATAGATCCATGATGGTAGAGTTTCACATGCTTCATGGAGGGAGTGAATGATATTTGGATGATTTTAATTTAATAAAGGTTAATAAATTAATTATCTTAAAAAAAGTTAAATAACAACATATTTTATCACCAATACATACCATCATCACATTGGATAACCACTTCAAGACAACTATACAACCAATGTATATTATAAAACCACCACTCACCTAGAGGTTTCATCAAGTATATAGTATGAGACCACCAAGTACTCAGTAGTTTTTTCACTAAGACAAAAGCCATGAAACCTGGTTTGTTGTCCTAAAATGGAACCTCAATCCCCCACTATGACCTCCAAAATTCATAATTCATCTAAATACAAGTGGTTTATCAGGAATTAGATTGGAAATATCTCAATATATATAAGGGTTACATGAACTGCGACACAAAGCTCTATTCAAACTATTTGAATGGGATGGAGACAATACATACAATAATAATTTCTTAATTATTCATGTGGTGTTTCAGAATAATTCTACATTAGATACATGTATCCATATATTTAGTATGATGGTGTGGTTAATTTTTGGGAAAATACTCTCAAAAAATGAGGAAATTTTATGGAATTAGACCAATTCATGGAGAATGATTTTCGGAGTGACCAAAAAATTAATCATACTTTTAATAAAAATTAGACCAAACCATATTTTTTGATATCTAATATAATTGTAGGATATAAAACAATTATTTAATCTCTAAAATGATATAAACACATGGAATAAGATGCGAAATTTTTAGAATCTCCTTTTTCGTAAGATAGGGCACCAAGAGAAACTTCATTAAATGGGAATCCCATAATTCAGAGAGTGTGGCCATTAAATGACAAGGAAAAGTGTTTTTAGAGTTTTTATGTAGATTTAATGTGTTCTAATTATTTGTAATTTATGTATGGTAATTTTCATCATTATTTTATATTTTTAATTCTTTTATAACTTATTATGATAGATTGTATTATATCCTAAAAATTATAGATTTTTATTTATATCTCTCTCTTACTTTAACCTTTTCCATAGTCATGATTTTTTGTTTCTTCTACCTCTCTAGTGACATAATATTTAATCATATAGAAATCTTGAAGGGTATTATATAATTTATGAAATTTTCATTCAACTACTATCATATAAATTTTCTCATTCATTAACTTACTCACTCAACTCTTCTACTGACACATCAATAAATGATTATTACACCTTCTATTTGTTTTTACCTACGATTTGTCTCTTTTATTTACACTTTATTCCTTCCATGGAACATGATATAGGACAGAGTTACATGAATATTACAATTAATCATCATATATATAACCATGGAAATATAAATCCTTTTTTATTTTATATCACATCATTGTTTTACTATATTTTTAAAATACTTTCCATTTTTTTTCAAATGCATTTTACCACATAGTTACTTTATGGTTGGAGTTCCCTGGTTTCATTACAAGTTTTTTATTTTCTATATTTCTAATTTTTTTATAAATTATGATTTATGAAGAAAAATAGTTAGTATATGTATATTAAAATAAATTAAAATCATTTTATTGTACCTCAAATGAATCCTCATTATAAATTAGAATGAATGTTTCCCATGTTTTTTAGTTTATGATATTTTTATATAATGCCAGTGGGTGGGGTTTGACATTCCCCATGACTACTCTAAGATATATTCCAGTAAAAATCATTCTAAATTATCCATGACTCCTTCCAATAACACATAATATGAATTTCATCCTAAAATTTTATAATATAGATTCACTATCTAAATAAAAATAATAAAAAGTAGTTTTTAATTATTTCATTTTTCAGAAAAATATAAAATATATATTAAAATGTTACTATAACATATTCCCAAATTATTTTAATCGATGTAGGTATAACATTGTTTCAGATATATTTATAAATTTTCATGTTCATTCAAGTATTATCCCAAATGTTGATAATTTAAATATAATTGTTTTGATCAATATATTGACTACCATATATTCTATAAAACTTATAATTCACGATCATTACTTCTCACCTTAATGTAATTTTTTAACCCTATCACACAACATAACTCTTTTTTCCCCTATAAAATTTTTCGATAGTTTCTCACATTCCTTTTAGTTATCATATTTTGTATATTTATCACTATTATCATGTTGATCACCTTTAACATATTTTTTATCTTTTGAATATTACTCCCCCTAGATTGATGCTCATCTTCTAGATCATTTTTTTATTTTCTATTAGATGGGTATCCTTAGTAGGCGATGAATCCATTTTCTACATGACTAGTTAATCAATGATTTTGAAATATGGATAAATTTTATTAAACAAACAATATTTTGAGGATCCCATGGGTAGATATTAAAAAATATATTCATGATTGGTGTGTTTATTAATATTATTTACCGCTTGAAATGAACTGAAAATGAAGATATTTATTAGTTTATAATCGATTAATACATTGTCAATATAGTATTTATCCTTACACTGAAATGTTGGATAACCCTTAAATACATCATTTTATCTTAATATGTGGTGTTTAGATAATGTTCGTGTTGGATAAAAACTGTGATTATTCTTTAAGTAAATCCATTCACGACTTCTGATTATGTTTTAATATTGTATTCATTGAAAAAATACTCATATGGTCCAGTTAAGGATGACATAAAATGAAAAGGATTAATGTTTTGTTGAGTTAAATTATACAATGGTGTGAAGGTATTTGTTGTTAAGTTAAGGGACAAAGTTAGTGGAGTATTTTACCCTTACACAGAATACATTATGACATTATAGATGGATTTTTCATTTTCATTATATTCTTGAGAATTTTTTGGAATAGATATATGCCTTTAAGAGAACCCATGAAATATTGGGTTTGTACTATCTTGAGGAGTTTAAGGACATCACAATACATGATAGTTGACTATAGTGAAAAGGTAATGTTTACCCCATAATTACTAGGCTGTGAGAATTTAGTGATTCACTAGATCTAATGAGATTAATAGACCATGCCCCAATTCATGTTGACATTCCACAAAGAGTGTATGAATTCTATGAATTTGATTGAAAATTTTATAAAGAGATAAATTTCATATCATTAAGATCTACTCATTATGACATAATGAAAAAATCCATATCATGATACATGTAAATAAAAAAATACTTGGAAACATTCCCTATAAATGTGGTGGAAAAAATTATGACCAAATGTGGAGATAACTATACATCCTTTCCATGGGTCATTACAAGAGAATTTTTGTTGGGATGGGGGAGAAGAACAAGGTTGAAATCATAATCCTAATTTAATAGGAACTTAGGGAACAAAACAAAGATACATTTAGTTCCTATCACTTATGTTTATTTATTATACTTAGATTGTAGTACCATATTCATGATACCTTGAAACTTATTATTTAAAATAACATAAGTACTTTCATATAGGGATCACAATAATTTTTCACAAAAGGATTAGCTACTTTAGAAAAATGATAAGTGAAACTTGTTAAAATAATTATAACATGTGTGTGTTTTATCACTCTATCCCCCACCATTACATAATTTTATTCAAGATTCAATAACTCTAACTGGTTAAGGGAAAATAATTTTAGAAGTTTATGTTTTGGTAATAATTGATTCACCCTCTACTCTTAGTGGTGTGAGACTCTCACTAAATACTTTCACTTGATATTAGACCATATTAGAATAGTTCAAGGTATTTCCCCTTGGATATTCATTTTATATTTACTACTTATATATTTTTTTATTAATTTTATCCATGGAAAGAATAAATACTATTAACACCAAACGAGTTACCATGTTATATGGGAATAGAATCTATATATGTAAGTATATGATGGTTTTATATCTTTTTCATATTGGCTTGAAAATTATTAATATCACCTAGAATGGTTTATAAGGTTATGAAATAGGGATGACTTATAATTTATTGAAAATTCATAATATTGAATCTAATGGGAGAGTTCATAAGTTCTTACATTCATCCCTATTATAGAAATATTTGACACCTTTTATGGTAATGAATAAAGTTAATTGGATATAGGGAAAACTAAATGATATTAATGTTATAGATAATAAAGTTATGGAGTTTCATTTTTAGGCTCAATTTATGGATTTTCAAATGGGAGAAGACGAATAAATTGGGTGAGAAAAATTATGTTTTCAGTTTGAAGTTAAAAATAAATCCTTGAAGATACCAAGTGTTTTAAGGAACTTATAAGGATTCTCTAGAGAACATTTAATGAAAATAGTTTTTCCTTAAAGGATGAAAACTTGGATTAGTGGACCATTGATAACCTCAACCATGTACTGATTTCATATGAGATGAGTAGAGGTCCATCCTTGAGGATAAACGGAATATCTATTAAGGAGATTAATTTTAAATATTCAATTTTTTTGAAATAGATTGAACCAGAGAATTATTATGAGGGATAAAATGAAGTGAAAGGTGATGTATGGGATTTGTTTAGTTCATATAATTCTTTTCAAGAGGCATGAGATAAGTAAAATATAAATATAAGTGTAAAATTTTACGAAAGTTCTTTAATTATGAACCTATTTAAAATTTATCATCCAATTTCCATAATAAAAGTAATTAAAAGTATGGTTATAATCAATTTCAAATACCGTCAAGGAGAAAAAATTTGAAAAGTAGATATTATAAAGGAAAGTTCCTTAAAGGAAAAGGAAAGGCCAACAAATAAATAAAAATGTACTGTATCCCAATACATGATGTTAATGTTGAATGTGAAATGGAGTATGGGGTCTCTAAGGATAAAGGTCCTATATATTTCATTGCTAAATAAAAACCATATAATGATCCCTCTAGTGAAGAATAAGAGGGGGTGAGTGAAGAAGAATGTGGTGATGAGGATACACCCAAGGGATTCCAATTGTGGATGAAAATATTGTTGTTCTTTAAATAAAACATGAAAAAAATATAGAATTTAATTTTCATGTAGGATAATGAATCATTAAAGAAATAACTTAAAAAATCAAAATACAAAGAAATATTTGATATGGAAATGGATTTCACCTAAAATATGAGTGATCTAAATAAAATCATTATTTTAAAAGATAAAATTATTGATATTTCAATAAATAATGTGATTTCTAGTAATGGATAGGTAAGGGGTCATGTGAGAAAGATATTTTTTACTGATAAACTCATTGATCAACCATAAAAAGTGTTTCAAAATTCTATAAATAGTGTTGGGGAAAGTTATAAATATAGAGATAAATTTATTTCTGTGAGTTAATAACTTATACATTTTCATATATTATGCCACACAATGATTTTGGAAACTAAATATTCCAAGAAAAATAGTTCCAGCATCGAATATAAAGTAAAGTAGGTGATTCCATCACTTAAGAGGAATAATACACAAATTGTTAATTTTATTTATGGTTATAATAATTTTAAATGAAATGAGTAATATAAGGATAATAAAATTGAGGATAATCCAATTGGAAAGGATAAGGTGAAGAAGGATGCTTCTAATAATGGGAATGTTGATGTAAATTAGCATATTTAAAATCAAAAGGAAGACCGATAGACATATTTTGATGTATTATATTTAAAAATTAGGGGATTTCTCATTGAATGAAAATATTATTGATTAAATTTATATAGAAACAAAGACTACTGGTGTTGGTATAATCTCTCACTACATTAGTTAATGATTTTATATGAACTAAGGTGGATTAAAACAGATGTTTGAAGTGGCCAACTAAGGAAAAATTTGAAAGAGAAGTAATAATTTCATAAGACTTTTGGTTTAATGATGTAAATTTTTGGGAGGTATGATCAACAAAAATTACCCAAAAAAATATTATTTCACTATACTACTAAAGAAATTAAAAATAAATGAAACTCAAAAATATATCAAGAGTAAGAATCATCTTGAAAAATAACTGGTGATTAAGGTGGCTTGTAAATTATTGAAGGATGGAATTACTGGGATACGTAATAGTGGGTTTACATTACACATGTATAGAAGTAAGATACACATGAAGGATGTCCAAATTTATTATATAGAATCTTTAACTTTCATAAATTATGGATCACTCAATGTAAATGGTGTTACTTGCAGTAAAATTAGTGAGAAGGAACTTAAATCTTGTGATGTTTTTCATTTTCAACTGGTCCAGGAACAACCTCTTAAGGGCCTCTAAGATTTTTGATAACTGAAATTGCTAGATATTTTTCATTAAATGATATGTCATCAGAATTTTTGAGGATTTCATGATGTTCATAAAGAGAGAATAATACAATGGTAACATATTTTTGATTTTAAATGATTATAGTTCATGTTGCTTAAACATGAAATAGGGGAATGAGTTATGGAATACATGACCTGACTATTTGGGGAAATAAATATTGAATAATAATTTTAAATATGAATCATTAATAAATAATTCAATTATAAATTATTAAATAATCAATATGTTTGAGACATTTTATATTGAAAACAAGGTGAACAAGTGTCACAAGATGGTGTAGATCAAAACAAAGAAACCTATTCAGTTGGTACATTAAGATGTGTGCGGTCCAATAAACATGAATATAATTAATGTATATAATTATTTTATTATTTCACTCATATTAATTATTTTATTTTTTATTGATTAAATCATAATCTCTTAGTATGTTTAAGAATTCTTGAATTTGTGCCGAAAATCAAATGGGATGCAATATCGAGCAATTTCTGTCCACCAATGGCTCTGAATACATGAATGGATACATTGAGAAATATATTTAGACCAATTTAGTAATTAATGAATTAAATTATCCATACACAACCTAATAAAATATATTATTTGAGATAAATAATTTGGGTTTGGTGGAAATGATGAAAACCATGTTATCAGAACATAGAACCTTAAAGTTGTTTTAGAGACAAGCTACAACTATGACTACATACATTCTCAATTAGTATTTAATTGATTTTTTGGTCAATACACCTTATAAGGTTTGATTTTTAAATAATAAAAACAAAAATTTCTCATGTTTTTTGGATTCCTATGTTGAATCAAGATCAAAGTAAGAAATTTTGGTAAGCTAAATGAGAGAGAGTATATGAGGGTATATTCCTTGGATTTACACCTGGGGGACTACATCAACAAGAATATATATAAAATAATTAATAGTTATGATGTAATTGTTTTATAAAATCCAAATTCATTATAAAAATCATATACTATTAATGATGAAACTCGTGATTCTCAAGGGGAAATTATAGAGACTCAAAATTTACATACATAAATACAACATCTTATTAGCAGAGACATTCATTATATATCAATACAATACCTACCATAACTATAAAGGTTTAATGTATTTGGAAACATGGATTTATAAAAATATAGATCATAAATGATATATATAATTTCCCATCAAGTTTTTCAGAAGTAGAACCATTCTTAGACATAACATAATTAAAATAATTAACAATAACTTGGGGAAATGAAACATAATAAAGGGTGAGATCATATGCTCTGTAAGGGAAAACACAAGAGATATCAATAAATAATCATAATTAAGCACAATATAAGTATAAGTTTATGATAATATGAGCTTAATAAAAGAAAATCATACCCATCAATTCATATATTATATTCATGAAACATGAAATAATGTTTTATCTATCCAAATACATAAGGCATAAGCATAAAAAAATCAAAAAAAAAAAATCAATCATGATCCATGAGAACATATCATAACCATATGAAATAAATTTATTTCATACTCAAAAAAAAATAAAATGATTTCTTTTGTCATGGTTCACTACCAAGACAATCATAGTGGGTTGGGTTTACGCCACATTACTCCATTCCCTTAGTCTAGAGTAACTCCCAAGACTATCTTATTAGATAAATTTCCCTACTAAAATAGGTTAAATAAAAATATAAATCCATATTATATCATGAGATATCCTTATTTACCCAATGAATTGGAGGGATATATAATTCTGGTCCCTACATTCATATAATAAAAACCATACATATCTGTGTCATAGGATCATAAAATAAGTATCATATTATTATATCATAACTCATGGAAAGGATATAGGTTTCACTAACATTTAATAATTATTAAACATCCATAGAATGTGTAAATTCAATAATATTAGATCATATACCCATTAAATTATAAGAAACATCAATGGATGTTGATATATATAAGAATACCTTTAAATTATCATTACGCCATTTATTGTGGAAAATATCCATTTTATTTTAAAAGAACATATTTATAATATTAATATTTCGAAAATATTAAGGAATGAGTTTTATATGAAAATAAATAAGTAAAATTATGAAGTAATATTAAAATAAAATAGTATTTAGGATGGTAGGTAAAGTTAATCATGTGGTGTATTTTAAAACAAAACAAATTCATTTCACATTTTCGATAAAAATATAGAAGTACCTCATCCGAAAAATTACAAGTTTTATTTAAATTAATTTAATAGAAATAAAAAATAGAAAAAATTTCTTTAATAAATATTCATATAATAGTAAAAATCTTCTTAAAAATATTTAAAATAAAATATGGGTATGGAAGGAAATGACTACTAATTGAGGAGAGAAATAAATTCGGTTTTCCTTAAAAACATTGTTTTGGTTTAGTGAGCACTTAAATAAAGTTAAAAAAAGAGAAACATGAAATATACATAAATAAAATAAGTATAATAAATGATATAATATTTTGGAAAGGTATATCATATAATTTTATCATTAGAAAATTTAAGCCTAAATAATCTTTTAAAAAATGATATATTAACATAAAACGCGTACCTCAAGTTTGTCTTACTTCGTAACCAATATAACCTCATGTATAAAAAATGTGTTTTTGTTATATTTATATAAAATAAACATTATAATTCCTATAATACAATTCAAAATTTACTTATAACATCTTATCACATATTCATTAACAATCTTTTATTATCCTGGTCATTTCAGGTGTTAACTACTTAATTTGTTATGTATGGTTTGATTCAGCATTTATGGTATATGAAATTTGATCATGATTAATTCATATATAGAATTTAATTCATGATATAAATATCATATATATTCATTACAAAAAAATTATAACCAATCACATAATAAGGGGATGAAAAATGGATTACATCACTACATAGAGACGACAATACGTACTCATTCACAAGTTATGTTTCCAATTTTTGATGGATGTAAAAAAAGAATGTTAAATAATAATTAACCCTTAAATAATCATTATTATAAAATAAGTATCATATATAACCATTAAATATATCTTAATAACCAACCATTAATGATGGTGGTGGAAAAATAAATGCATCACTAAGTGGAGGTGGTAGTCTACATGTACACATGAGCGATACATTCATCTCTGATTTGATTGAGAAAAGGTGGTGAATGGGTTTTCAATAAACATAATAATATCCTAGTAATTAATTAAACTATATTAATCTTGTTTTTATGGATAAACAATGTTTATAGGTAGTATAAGAATAAATTAAATTAAAATAGTTGAGTTAAGATCTATATCTCTTCATTAAAAGACCACATTTGAATTACAGCTTAATCCTTGAAGGATTGGTAATAAGAGAAGCCAAATGATATATTGGATGAATGAAACAATTATAGGAAGGTGTTAGAGTATGTTTTTCTGATACGTATGGATCAAATGGTGTGAATGATGGAGGATAATATGCACACTTTTATAAGTGAGTGTTGGAACACACATGAAATTTCTTAATGGATTTCAAGTATATAAGATAAATTTCTTAGTAAAGTGGATCAAAATGGAAACATATTAGAATTTAAGATAAAATAATGTTTAAATATCTTTAAAAAATAATAATTGGACTGGTGTGGTTGGTAATAAAATCCTTATCTCTTGGTTTAACCCCTGGTAAACCCATTTAACCTTTATTGTGGTATTTTTTTACTGTATTTAATATTCACTATGACAAATAATCATGTTTACAATGTTAGATTATATTAATTATTATAATTAAAAATATGAAATCCATGTTAATGTATTCAATTTCAATATATTGAATAATGTACTTTTAAATAAGTGCACAACCCACAATGAAAACACTTTTTAGAAAAATGATTTTTTATATATAAACATAATTTAATTCCATTAATTTCCATGATAAACTAAAGAGGGAAAGATAACAGATTTATTATACACATCATCTATGATTCCAATCCATGGAAAACATGCAACACATGTTTGTGGAATATGGATTTTCTTAGTTCTTGTGTCATTATGTTAGCATTATGTTTAACATCAAAGTGTGCAAAAACATGAATTTGGAAAACCTGATGGTAGATATTAACAAAAAAGTATGAATGAGTATATTAATAACCTAATTTTATGTGAAATTATTGCTGTTATTTTCATTGTATGGACAAAACAGAATAAATTCATATTAAAAAATCAAATTTCCACATTTCATGTGGTAGTCGCTACAATGCATAGGAAAATATATGCAGAAGTAACTGTACATGTGGGTGAGATGAGAAATACCATCAGTGATGTTACAACTAATAGAATGTTGGGTGTTCAAGGAAGGACTAAGAAACTACTGACAGTTAAATATTTGTGATGGATTCCTCTAATCTTCTCATGGATCAAAGTAAATTTGAATGATGCATCAATAGGAACCTTGGGACCATCCAGATGTGTAGGTTTTTTTCTTCCCCATTTTGATTTCATGAAATAATGCTTCAAATATTATATTGGTTTTGGGGTGGAATATGAGGCTGAATTATGGGCAATAATTTAGGCCATTCGGCATGCCACTAACCCTAAATATAATACTTTATGGGTTGAATCTGATTGTGTGCTTACTTCCAAGGCCTTAAAAGATAGTATTTGGAATAAAACTTAATGAATCCTGTCACATTAGGTTGAGTGAGTCAACCGGGTAAAACACACCAACTTTCATTTCTTGCATGTATGCATGTAATGAAATCAAGTGGATGATGAATTTTCAAAGATAATGAAAATGGAGGTGTGCATGATGTGGTCTTTGAGGACCCCAAATTTTGTTGCATCATTGGTGGATATATATATGAAGGTTGTAATGCAATCTTGTCATTATAAATCTCCTTGTAATGTTTTATGTTGTACTATTTATTTTTCTTTACTAAATTTTAAGGGACGAGGACCCTGCATATTTCAGCATTTCCATGTAAAATGAAAAAAATAAATGTTAAAATATTATATTTAATATATAATATATATATTTCATTAAAATAATTTTCAAATAGAGATATATTTAATTTTTTAACATAATAAAATATTGTGCACAGAAATACAGTCTTATAAAAATGTGTTTTTAATCCAAAAAAATAAACTTATACCAAAATCAATTACAATGATGAATCTTATTTAATTAAATATAAAATTTATAATTAAAGGATAATTATTTTACATTAAGATCATATTAATAACATAATGGGACATTTAATTGAAAATAAATGAATATTTTTACAAAATTATTTATATTTCACTATTTGTTAAAAAACATTTTTTTTAAAATCCTAAAAATTCACACTAAGATAATATTAAAATGATGATTAAAAAAGATATTAATTTATTCAAAAAAAATTCTTGAAATTATTGAAATTAATTATAATTTTTTGTGTGTAAAGAATGTGATAACATCCATTTTTTTGGAAAACATATTTTTTAAGAAAAAAATATAATTATTGAAAATTAGGCACTTATTTATTATAAATTAATCATTATATTTTCACTAATTATAAAATTTTATAAATATTTTTCAAAAATTGGTCATTTATATTCAAAATGTTCAATTTAATATCTAGATTACAATGGTTTACTATATTGCAGTTCATATAGACTCGGGGTTACGTGTAAGAGAAGATATCGAATAATTCAACTTTATTTTAAAGAAAATATGTATAAAATATTGGGGGTGTTATATTATACCCCCTTAAAATGATTTTTTTCCTGGAATTCAACCAATCTAACAAAAATAGATGAGTCTATATTTTCTTCTTCATATCCTCAATTTCCTATATTGCTTCCTCTAATTCTTGATTCCTCCAAATAAATTTAACAAGGAAAGTAGTTTTATTCTGTATATAATTATCTCTATAATCCAATATTTATCTTTGTTTTTATTTATATTAAATATCATTATATGAAAATAAAGTATTTTAGTTCAATACATATGAAGGACCTGATATATACTTCTTCAGGAGTTATACATAGAACACATCGTGAACTTAAGAGATGTTTGCTAGGAGTTCCAAGAGATGACCTATATTCTCTACTCCATGAAGAATATTAAAAGTACCAATATTACATGGGGTCATATTTATTATTTTTCTAAATCACATAAGTATATTTTGTGGAGAAATTCACAATAATACCTTCTCACTAACACATAATTCTATATCTCGCCGATGATTTTCAATATAACACATTTGTTGACTTAGAGTTTTCTTGATGTGATTCTGAACAGATCTATAATTCTCTAACGTTTTCTCAGATATCTTGGGTCCCTATATATTTATTTATCTAACTTTATCCCATCATATTAGAGTTATATACATATTTCTATATAGGGCTTAATGAGAAGCCATCTGAATAGTCAAGTGAAAACTATTGTTGAAAGAAAACATGACTAGAGGAAGGTATTTATCCCAATCACCATTAAATTAAAGAGTATATGATCTCATCATATCCTCTAAGGTTTGAATATCTATCTTAGAATAAAATTATGTCTGAGGATGATATATAGTACTAAAACCGAACTTTGTTTCTGGATCCCATTGATGACTTCTTCAAAACATTGAGATAAACCTCATATCTTGATCAGATATAATAGAATGTGGCACATAATGAAACCTAAAACTTCCATAATTAAAATATTTATAAGATTATAAAGAGATACATATTCTCTAAAAACATTAATTTTTGATGAATTTATAATGGGATCGACTTCAACCTAAATAGTATTATAAATTTTTGATGTTTTAGGGACTCAGATGATGAAATCAATGGTGATGATTTTCCATTTTCTTTTTGGAATGGTCAATGGTTATAATACCCTCATAGACTTCCATATATTATCCTTAACTTGATGATATGATAAGAACCAAAATTCATACTCTGCAATATCTATCTTTATGTCATTCCATTAGAAGTAATCTTTCAAATCACTATATATATTCATACTTCTTGGATGAATAAACAATGACGAGCTTTAAGATTCTTCTAATAGTTCCTTCTTCATGTATGGTATCAAAGACATACAAGCTCAATTTCTGAGCCATGTCATTCCTTCCCAATCAAGGTTGAACTCATGAACATTTCTCTATTTCTTCTTTAGCTCCACATCCTCTATATGTGTCTCTTCAATATTTATATGGATAGATGGTTGAATAATCATTTGATAAAGAAAAAATTTCTCCCCTTACTTAAATATTTCAATTTCCGTCCTTTTAGATTCCATAAACATTCAATCTTTAGTTATATTCATCATAGATAAGCTAATACGATCCTTTTAACTTGAATTATTAGCCACCTTGTTTGCTTTCACATGGTGGTAATTTTTTGAGAATACATAATCTTTAATCTACTCTAACCATATTATATGGTGTATATTCAACTCTATATAAGTGATTATATACATTATAATTTTGTGAATAGTATATATTTCACACCTTTTTCTATAAAGATAACTTCTCAAGATATTAAATTCAACGATTACTACCACTAGCTCAAAATCATGAGTCGGGCATTGTTTCTCATGAACCTTCAATTGGTGTAAGGAATAATATTTCACCATATCATTAAGTATAATAACACACCCTAACCCTTTTCTAATGGTTCAATATAAATCAAAAATTCTACTCCACTATAGGGTAGTGTGAGTACTTATTCATTGACCAACCAACAATTTAATTCCTTGAAATTTTATTCACATTCATCCGTCAAAAAAAAATAACCCCCTTATAAGTTAGCTTTTTGAATAGATTATATAGTCATGAGAAATCCTTCAAAAATAATAATTAATTTCGAAAAAATATAAGAAAACTATGAGTATCATTCACATTGGTTGGTCTGAACCAATGTTCAATAACTTTCTTCCCTGGATAAACCCATCGATATACCTTGGCTTGAAATTATATAACGCAAAATAGAATATTTTTGTAACCTAAATTTATACTTGGTAAATTTTTTGTAACATCCCAGTTCCGGAAGCCACCCAAAGGCTCTTTGTACCCGGTTGGTCACATGGCCTCAAGCGCATTTCCCTGAACACCAGAGGCTGCTGACTAGCAGCAAGAGCCTTGGTTGTGATAGTGGAGAAACAATTCTCTCATTGGCATAGTACACAACGGAAGTAACAACACATACAACAGCAAAAGCGGTAAATATACAACAACAATAACAGTGGAAGACTGGTAAATAAACAACTAAAGAAGAACTATATGTAAATGTTTCATGATACATATATGTCAAGGAAAACAGCCAAACAAGTCACAATGCAGACTACAGTACTAAAACAAAGTATAAAAGAAAAACAGATGAGCAACTCCTCAGCATCACATGCCTCGGCTTGGTCCCATACTATCCAAATCTAGTGCTATCAAGAACCTGAAGTAGAAGGGCACTTTCCTTTATCTATACCTACAAAAATATAATCTGTCTGGGCCCAAAAGCATGACCCAAATAGGGTGTGAGACAAAGTCCCAGTAGGCAACCACCCAAAGATCTGTGCCTAACAGTAAGTGAATATATGGAAGGTAAAGGTACAGTAAACAACAGTAAATAATCCCCAGTTTCTAGCATACAATCTACAAACAAGTAAGAAACCACTCAACCAAGTAGAAAAAATAGATAACCTCTAGGTAGTTCTCACAACCTAACCCTTATGGTTCAACCTACAAGTACTAGCAACCCTCTGGGAGGCACACATAGTCTCACCCCTATGGTTTAGCTAAAGAATATACTCTCTAGGGAAGTACTCACCGTCAATTCCCCCTATAGTCCCGTATCATACTAAAGGTGCTCTAGGGAAGCACTCAACATCTCATTCCCCCTGTGGCCCACGTCGAGGAACTACAGACACTCTGAGGAAGCACTCAACATCAATTCCCCCTGTGGTCTTGTATCATAAATTAAAGACACTCTGGAGAAGCCCTTACAACCATTCTCCCTATGGTATACTACACTAGGTTCCCACAGCCCTGTGTAAAGTCAGTAAGTATCACATCACATAACGGACAAAGTATTCTAAGGAACTACTTGGCTAGAATTCTACAACATCTCAACATGGAAGAACAGTCATACCATCCTACAACTAGGCATGGAACTGGAAATTTCCGAACAATCAAAACTAGGCCAAACATTCATAAACAGAAAACACATGCATGGGAAAAACATCCAAAGAATCGTAAATTATTCTATTCACAAAAAATAACCTCTACTCAAGCATATAAGCAAATTAGACAAACAACAAGGGCAAAACAAGAAACACGCAATACCCGATTCAATAGTATTGGTGGAATTTGCACAAATACTCAAATAATTTCTACAGAAAGGCACAAAACACCTAACTTGATGCTAGGAGATCAATATTCTGGAACCATAAAGCACGAACCTCCTTAAAACGTCATAGATCTATGAAAACACACAAGACATTCAACCCACGATAACATGAAAAAGAAGAGGTATTGGAAAACAAAGCTTTAGAAGAAGGAAGAGTATACTGCTGCAGTTCCAACACAATTAATAGTGATCTATTTGGAGAACAGATGGAGTCTTAGGGGTTCGACGAAGATCCATGGCTGTACATAACACTCTCATTCGAAGAAGCTGGAGAAGAAGATAGTTCTGGGGTTAAGACGCGACCCCGGTCCATTTAGTGAAAAAAAAGTACACGGTGTGTACTTTTAGAGTACACAGAGTGTACTAGGATTTTCCGTAATCTGCTTTAAGCGACCTCCACATAACCCCTACCTGGCCGTGTGTGTGGCCATGACACGGTCAGCACACGACCTTGAGTGGCAACGAAGTACACAACGTGTACTCAGAATGTACATGGTGTGTACTTCAAAAATTTCCAGAAACTCCTCTTTTCTCAAAAACTCTAGAAAAGGAAAAACATACCTGAAAATTAGGTCTGGGTTCTTAAAAACTTCCCCCATTAAATAATTCATCCCCGGATTTCCGTAACGAGGCATAGAGGAAGAAACCATGAACAGATCCAGCCACTACGATCATACATCGACCTCCCTCTCCCAAGTCTCGTCCTGCATTCACCCATGCTGTCATAGCACCCATACAAGAGGAACAGACCGGCCACAGAAAACCTTTGTACTATGATCGAAAATCCGGATAGGATGCTCCTCAAACAATACATACACTTAAAGCTCAACCTCCTCAGGTTGAAAGATATGATAAGGGACTTAAAAGTAACATCAGATCTGAGAAATGTGGAGAACGTCATGCATAGCACGATACCTCTGAGGTAACTGCAACCTATAGGCAACCAACCCAACTCTCTCTAACACCTCAAATCGCCCAACATACCTGTGTAAAATCCTACCCTGTCTATGAATCCTCTTATGTCCCAACCTCGGTGCGACATGCAGGAAAACCTGATAACTGACCTCGAACTCCAGAGGTTGTCTCCGCAGATCAGCATAAGACTTCTGTCGAGACTGTGCTGTATTGATCCTCTTCCGAATCAACTCTATCTATTATGAGGTCTCCTAAACAAGACGAGTTCCCAGCAAAGCTACCTCTCCTACCTCCAGCTAGCATAAAGGTGATAGGCATGGCCTACCATAAAAAGCTTCGTATGGTGAAATCTGAATAGTCACTAGAAAACTATTGTTGTAGGAGAACTCCACAAGAGGTATATGCTTCTCCCAAGAACCTCCAATGTCTAGAATGCAAGCTCGGAGCATATCCTCAAGCACCTGAATCGTGCGCTCGGACTGTCCATCTGTTTGGGGATGGTATGTTGTACTCAGAATTACTTGTGTACCCAAAGCCTTCTGAAGCCGATGCTAGAATCGAGAAGTAAAATGTGAATCCCTGTATGAAACGATGGAGTGCAGAAATCCATGTAGGCGTACTATCTCTCAGATGTCCAACCGTCCCAGCTCATCATCACTGAAGGTCTCCTTGATCAGTAAGAAGTGAGCAACCTTCGTAAGCCTGTTGATGAAAACCCAAACAGCATCATTACCTCAAGGTGACCTTGACAAACCAGTCATGAAGTCCATCACGACATCGTTCCACTTCCACTTAGGAATGGGTAACTGCTGTAAAGGACCTTCTAGTCATTGATTCTCCACCTTCACCTACTGAAAAGTGGAACACCTCATGACAAAACCAGTAACATCCATCTTCATACCTGGCCACCAATAATGATGCTGTAGATCACGATACATCTTGGTGATGCTAGGATGAACTTCCTAAACTGAGGAATGAAAATCCTGCATCAGCTACTCAAGTATGTCTTCTGGCACCCATACCCATCCTTAGAGACACAAGATCTCATCCTCGCCCACTATCCATCCTGGAACAGCGTCCTCTCCCGACACACTCTCCCGCGGGACTAGGCCTTCTGAATCTGATAGCTGCCTCATTCGTACCCAATCAAGAAGTGTAGAGGTTACAGCTACAGAAGATAGAAAAGTCTATCCCTATTTTTCATGCACCACCAATTGCATCTCAGAGAATAGAGCCATAAGATTCCACTCACTGTTGGCCTCTTGAACTGCTTATATCTGAGTTCTCCTGCTCAACGCGTCAACCCCTGTGTTGCCTTTTCCAGGTGTATAGGAAAGCTCAAAGTCGAAGGACTGAAGATACTCTGCCCTCCTTCACTATCTCAAATCCAGATCTTGTTGAGTGATGATGTACATGAGATTTTTGTGGTTGGTGAAAACCACAAAGTGATCTCCCAGAAGATAATGTCTCCAACAGCGTAAGGCATGAACAACTGCCGCCAGCTTGAAATAGTGCATCAGGTAGTTTCTCTCATGTGGCCTCAACTACTGAGACCCATACACAACGACTCTATCTCCTTGTATAATCACAACTCCCAGCATGATACATGAGGTGTCATATTATAAAGTGTAGCTATTTCCTGGCTCTGGAAAGACTAGTATCAAAGATGAAGCCAACCTCCCTTTCAGCTCCTGAAAAGATGACTCACAAGAATCTGACCATAATAACTCTTCACCCTTCTTGTTAAGACCTGTCAACGGTGATTCTAAGCATGACAAGTCTTGTATGAAGCATCTGTAGTATCCAGCCAACCCTAGAAAAGTCCTCACCTCAAATACATTCTTCGGCCGATTCCAGGAAACTAATGTTCTCCCTTTCTCTGGGTCTACTGATACTCCCGTCTCTGAGATAACATCGCCCAAAAAATTAATCTGATCCATCCTAAAGTGTCATTTTGATAGCTTATCATATAAATGATTCTCTCTCTGTGTACTCACAACGATCTCACGATGGGTAGCATGGTCGTGTCGAGTGTGAGAGTACACCAAGATATCGTCCATAAAGACCACCACGAAAGAGTCTAAGTATGGATAGAAAACTTGGTTTATTAGTGCCCTAAAAACTGCAGATGCGTTCGTGAGACCGAATGGAAAAACCATATACTCATATAGACCATACCTACTCTAAAAATATTTAATAGGTATATCTGATGGTCTAACGCGCAACTGATGATAACCAGATCTCAAATTGATCTTCAGAAACACCCGGGCTCCTCGAAGCTGATCAAAGTGGTCATCAATCCTCGGAAAGGGATATCTGTTCTTGACTGTCAACTAGTTCAACTTACGATAGTCCACACATAGCCTGAGGGTACTGTCTACCTTCTTTGAAAATAGGACAGGTGATCCCCAAGGAGAAGTAATGGGTCGGATGAAACCCTTTTCCTGCAACTCCTACAGCTGTTTCTTGAACTCCTATAACTCAGGTGTAGCCATCCTATAAAGAGGAAGGGACACAGGTGTCAGTTCTAGCACGAGATCAATATAAAAGTCTACCTCGTGCTCTGGAGGAAAACCTGAAAAGTCCTCTGGAAAGACATCACTAAAATGATCCACCACTGGAGGAAAGTACAACTGTGAATTCACCTAGTCATCTAGATAAAGACTAGAAATCTGGGCTGTAACTCCTCCTAGCCCATGATGCTCGGGTCCTGCTCTACTCACATGGACATCCCACATGCCTCGATGACAAAAGGATTCACCTTCTGGTATGGAACTAGCCAGTCCATCCCGAGAATGACATCATATCCTGTCATATCTATGACATAGGGATCCTATAGAAAGTGACACCCCACATCCTCAAGAGGTCACTCTCTACACTGACGTATACTAGCCATCCTAGTCCCCAACAGTGTGTCTAGAGTCAAAGTATCGGTAGAGGAAAAGATGAAGAGCCCAAGGCTCTCCACAACAGCAACAGAGATAAAGATATATGATGCCCCTGTATCAAAAATAACAGAAGATAAAACTGAGGCTACTAAGATCGTACCTCAAACTGTCGAAGGTTTGGGATCCTTCTCCTGCTGGGTCTACTCCACTATAAAAGCCTGACCTGTTCCCCAGCCCTATGGCCTTACCTGACTGCTCTGAGATGATCCTCCCTACTGTCACTGAAATACCGGTGACTGACCACCATGGCCTCGACCTCCACCTCATCCCGAACGGTCGGAAGAACTCTAGTTCCCAGACTGGTGAGAAACTGGTGGTGCTGCTCTTGAACGTGGAGTCATAGAAAAACCTCTGTCACCAGCTGCTGGTGAGAAAACATGACATAAGAACTGAAGGTGACCCATCTTGCCGCAAGATCGGCACTCCACTGGGTCTCTCTAGCACTGCGGCCTCGTATGCCCAGCCCTTCCACACTGGTAGCATACTACTTGGATACCTGAAGATACGTCTCACTTCCTCAGATCACCACGCGTAGACTCTCTACGTCGCTTCTTACTATCAGATGGTGAAGCACTAACTCTGGAAGCAGAACCGCCCTGGATCTCAACTCCATAATCTCTCAGATTACGCTATTCAATTAGTGCCTGTTTGACGATGGAGGCGATGGAAGTCAACCTGAAGATATTCACCTCTGATCGGATCTCCCGTCTGAGGCCATCTTCAAACATCCTTTCCAAGAACAACTCATTTGCGCTCTGGAGGGGTGTGAAATGCTAAAGCTTAGTGAAACTAGAAGAATACTCAATGATAAAAAGATTACCCTGCTCTAGGCTCATGAACTCCCGGGCTCAGTCATCCCTCAGAGTCTCTGGATAAAATTAGTTCTAAAAGACGTGCTGAAACTCCTGCTATGCCATAACCTGTTGATGACCCGCCTGTGAGATCACGTCCCACCACCTCTTGGCGGAGTCTCATAGCATGTAGGTACCGAGCTTGACCCACCTTTCTAGAGGAGTCTCCAAATGATCAAATATCGTCATCATGGCTTCTAACCATGACTCTATAGCCTGAGGTCCTCCTTCCCCTGAGAAGGTGGGAGGATGCTGCTGCTGGAAAATCCACGACAAGTCTACCATAGACGTGGCAGAAGGTAGAGCTCCCTGGAAGGTCTGTATCATCCTCAGAAAACCTTCCCTAAACTATGCATTAGCTCCTGCAGCTGGTATCACTGCTAGTGACAAGGCTGGCACGACGGGAGGATCTTTGGGAAGTCCCTGATCGGCCATTTCCGGTGTCTGATCACCGCCTGGAAACTGGCGTAAAACTGGAGGATGTCTCGATACCATGACTCTGAAAAGTCAAATGCACACTTTAGATCAACATTAGCTAGAACTGAAAAATTGAAGGCACAAGAAGGAATAGGGAAAAGAAGGCATTCAAGTTATGCAACATGACAACATGGTGTGTACTTTCCCTACACAGTGTGTTCTCTTAATTCATTCACATGGGTGTGTACTTATACCTACACTGGTCGTGTAACACCCCAAATACATGGTGTGTTGTCCCGACACATGGCATGTACTTGAATCTTATTCCCTGCCCAAGTAATTCTACACGGTTAAGCCACACGGATCCTCCAAGAAAAAACTACACGGTGTGTTCATGTCAGACACGACATGTACTAGACATGCCTTACCTGGTCCGTGTTGTTAGTGACACGGTCAGACACATGGCTTGACACTACACGGCATGTTCCATATGGACCCGGCGTGTACAAGAAAGGGTAACACCAACCCATCTTGTTCGTGACATGCCCGGGTACCTAGATTAGACTACATGGCGTGTAAAATTCAGACACAGCCAGGTACCTAGATTAGACTACACAACGTGTAAAATTTAGACAAGGTGTGTATGTGAAAAGACAACACGGACTGTGTTGTTCGTGACATGGCCGAGGTACCTATTTCATACTACACAGCATGCTCAACTAGTACACGGTGTGTTCAAATAAGATTTTTCACAACACCGTGTCCCTGCTCACACAGTCAGTGACATGGCTATAGACTACACGACGTGTAACCCTGAAGTACACATCGTGTATTCTGGGTTTTTTCGGACAGTAGCCTCAGAAACTGCTCCGAAGCCCAGAAAACACAGAAAACCAGTGTTAAGGTTCCAAATTCCGATATGTGACGGCCCATACTCCCCGCGAATAAATTTTTGGCATCTTATAAAAGTTAAAAACAAAGTAAACAGGTCAATGATCCACAAAATTCCAATCATGGAGGGCCCATAAAACCTCAAGAACCAAAGTTTGGAATCTATTTAAGCAAATTACTCTACAAAAAAATCCTCTATCAAACAGAAGAGATTCTATCAGATCATCTATCACAATAGCATGCATAATCTACACAACATCTATAACAACAACATGAAATTGCTAATGCATCTTAAATGGCATGGCAAGAATGTATGGTATGTGATTTCTGACAAGTTCCTATACGATGCATGAGATGGCATACCCTTATCTCATCGGGTTGTAAAAGAAATAGAATCACAATAAAAAAAACGTTTACAAGAAAGAGCATGTGAATTACCCAATGGTGAAATCAAATAAAATGTAAAATTGAAAAACAGTAAAATTTTAATAAATGAGGTAGTGTGGATTTTCCCTGTACACGGGTTTGCTACTCCCAGGCACAGCTCATTACCAAGTACCTATTCCTTCCTATCCTTGGCTATAGTCTCCAAATAGTAATTCAGGAGAAAAGAGACCCCTCTAATACCACTTTGTAACATCCCAGTTCCGGAAGCCACCTAGAGGCGCCCCGTACCCGGTTGGTCACATGGCCTCAAGCGAATTTCCCCGAATGCCAGAGGCTACCGACTAGCAGCGAGGGCATTGGGTGTGATATTGGGGAAACTATTCCCTCATTGGAAGAGTACAAAATGGAAGTAAAAACACATAAAATAGTGGAAGCAGTAAAAATACAATAATAATAACAGTGGAATACTAGTAAATAAACAACTGGAGAAGAACTATATGTAAATGGTGCATGATACATATATGTCAAGGAAAACATCCAAACAACTCACAATTATGAATATAGTACAAAACCAAAGTACCAAAAAAAATAGATGAGGAACTCCTCAGCATCGCAAGCCTCGACTTGGTCCCATGCTCTCCAACTCCAGTGCAATCAAGAACCTGAAGTAGAAGGGCGCTTTTCCTTATCTATACCTGCAACAATATAATCTGTTTGGGCCCAAAAGCATGGCCCAAACATGGTGTGAGACAAAGTCCCAGTAGGAAACCACCCAAAGATCTATTCCTAATAGTCAGTGAATATATGGAAGGTAAAGGTACAATAAACAGAAAATAGGGAAGTACTAAATAGTAAATAATCCACAGTTTCTAGCATCAAATCTACAAACAAGTAAGCAGCCACTCAAGAAAGTAGAACAAACAGGTACCCTCTAGGTATTTCTCACAACCTAACCCCTATGGTTCAACCTACAAGTACTAGAAACCCTCTAGAAGGCACACACTGTCTCACCCCTCTGGTTCAGCTAAAGAATAGAATCTTTGGGGAAACACTCACCGTCAATTCCCCCTATAGTCTTGTATCATACTAAAGGCACTTTGGGGAAGCACTCGACGTCACATTCCCCCTTTGTCCCGCTTCGAGGAACTACAGACACTCTGAGGAAGCACTCAATGTCAGTTCCACCCATGGTCTCGCATCGGAAATTAAAGACTCTCTGGAGAATTCCTTACATCCATTCTCTATATGGTCTACTACACTAGGTTCCCATAGCCCTGTGTAAAGTCAGCAAGTATCACATCACATAATGACCAAATTAATCTAAAGAACTACTTGGATAGAATTCTACAACATCTCAACATGTAAGAACAGTCATACCATCCTACAACTAGGCATGGAACTGGCAATAGCCTAATAGGAAAAACTATGCCAAACGGTCATAAAAAGACAACACATGCATGGGAAAAACATCCAAAGCATAGTAAATTATTCTATTCACAATAAATAACATCTACTTAGGCATATAAGCAAAGCAGGCAAACAACAAGGGAAAAACAAGAAACACGCAATACCCCATTCAAGGGTATTGGTGGAATTTTCCCAAATACTCAAAGAATTTCTACAGAAAGGCACAAACCACCTACCTTGATTCTAGAAGATTGATATACTTGAAAAATGAAGCTTAAACCTCCTTAGAACGTCGTAGATCTACGAAAATGCACAGGACGTTCAACCCACGATAACTTTCAAAAGAGGAGGAATTGGAAAACAAAGATCTAGGAGAAGGAAGAGCGTACCACTGCCGTTCCAACGTAATTAAAGTTGGTTGATTCAGAGAACGGATGAAGGCTCTGGGGTTTGAAAAAGATCCACAACCATATGGAATGCTCTTAGTCTAAGAAGCTTGAGAATAAGATGGGTCTGGGGTTAAGAGGCGACCTCGGTCCGTTTAGTGAAAAAAATTACACGACATGTACTTTTAGAGTACACGGCGTGTACTAGGCTTTTCTCTACTCCGCTTTAGGTGGCCTCCACATCACCCCTACATGTCCATGTGTGTGGCCATGACACGGTCAGCACACAGCCTCAAGCGGCATTTAAGTACACAACATATAATCAGAAAGTACATGGTGTGTATTTCAAAAATTTCTAGAAACTCCTCTTTTCTCAAAAACTCCAGAAAAAGGAAAAACATACCTAAAAAGAAGGTCCGGGTTCTTACATTTTTCATACTATTTATCCTTAGGGTATTCAATAAAATCTCCAAGTGAACATTATACTCTTCCTTTCTCTTGGAATATATAAGGATTTCATCTATAAAAACTACCACAAATTGATCAATGTATTATCTAATGCCCCTACTCCTTAAATCCATAAATATTAGGGAGGAATTATTAATCCCAATTTAAATCACTATAAATTCATAATGTCCATACTTTGAATGGAAGGATACATTGGGTTTACATTAACTTTTAACACTCAACTTATAATATCCATATATAAGATCAATCATGGAAAACTTTTTAGCTCATCCAAATTAATTAGACAAGTCATCAATATAAGAAAAAGATACTTATTCTTGATCACGATTTTCTTATGTTCATGATTATCAATGCAAAGACACATTGATACATATTTCAAGATAACATTAACTGTAGGATAACACCAAGGTGATGCACTTAGAAAAATGAATCCATTATCAAGAATATCTTATATTTTCTTTATAAATTCATATAACTCAATCAGGGTCATTAAATATAGAGTTTTTTAAACTGGTGTAGCACTAGGTACGAGTTCTATTGAAAAATAAACATCATAATTCCGAGGAAGACTTGGTGGATCCTCAAAAAATACATAAGAACACCCATATAATATATATCTTTTCGATGTTGATATTTTCCCCAACTATATTAGATAAATACCTCGGTTGAATTGGAATCAAGAACCATGAAATAGATTTAATTTCCCTTGTATGTTCATATATATCCTCTAACATATAGATAATAATATTTTGGTTTATAATATAAATTTTTTCTTACCTTCCATGGAAATTGTTATGGGATTTATATAATGAAATCCAATGTATGAGAAAAATGACATCAAATTCCACAAGAGTAATAATAACAAGATTTACTGGGAAAACATTCCCAAAAACTTTAATAGGTAATGATTAATAGACATGAGATGAAATCAAAAAAAAATTAAGATTTTTTACAACTATTTAAAAATATAATATTTGAGGTGATAATGTGATACCCTTATAAAATTACTTAGATATAAATGAGTGGGTATAATTGGAATCAAATAAGACATTATTAGTATTAGAGTTGATGGTAAGTGTACCTTTCGCCAATTCATTATCACACCCGACAAAGGAAATAGTGATCTCATGAGATTTAATTTTATTTATATGCTTAAAAGGTTTTTTATGTCAACAATTGTATTTAAAACTAATTTTTCCTATAGTGAGAATAATTTCCACACTCCTTGATGTTATTTCATTAGAGTGTGCATGGTTCATTCTATGTAGATTCCTCTCAATTTCCATATTTACTTAACTTATTCTTATTAATTTAGTATTAAATTGAATTATGTCCTTATTTTTCATACCTAAAACATTTACTATTACCCTTAATAAAATTACCTCCATGATTATTTCCACACCTATGCCATAAATTAAAATTCAACTTCTTCCCTACATAGTTTTTATTACTAGAATTTACATTGAATTCCATATTTATTTTTATATAAAAACCATGAGATTAATGGGTGACTCCAATATCCATTTCAACCTTGAAAAACACATAAAATGATTTATTCATAACTACTACTAATCTTATGGATAACACCCTTCGGTGAATTAGATTTAAGAAAATGAAGAATACAAAAAATTACTTTCTTTTTCAATAATAATATCACAAGAAAGACTCTAAAGTATTTTAAAATTTTCCACATAGGTACTAACATAATCATCATTACTCCACCTAATCTAAAATAATTCATTCCCTGTATTCATATGGAAAGTAAAAAAGAAAATACTTATTATAAAATAGGATCCTAGAATTATCCCAAAATATGGAGTCGATTTCTCCCCATTTACTTGTATTCTTAATAAGAGTCCACCATTGATCCATTTCACCTTCCAATTGATAAATAACTAATATAACTATTTCATGTTTTTAGCACTGGAGAATGAAATCTATGTTTTAAGTGTTATTAATCTATTTCTCAATAATTAGTGGATTGATTGACTCTCTAAAATGTGTACATTTCCTCATAAATAGAGCAAAAATACATTTTCCTTACTTTTATCATTTGGTATCATAGCATGATTCATGGATTGAGAAATTTGTGTAAGCATAGAAAAAAGAATTTATATTCTAATTCACATAACATTCATTTTCTCAGGGGGGATAATCATTTCAATTTCCATCGTATTCATAATTAACATAGTTCTTTCTTGTCCAAATGATTGATTTAAATCAATAATCATAGTATGAGAAACAATTATCATAGTGGTAAATAATATAATAATGAAAATAATTTATTGGATGTATAAATCATGAAACCTTATTTTCAATCTATGGAACCCTAGTTTTAACCAAGGTCACCAATGGTCATTATCTATTCAAACCCTTTATAATGGATCCTAGATAAAACGTGAATTAACCTAATAATATACCCCAAAAGTGTTAAACCAGGTGCATAGTAAGGTCTCATTCACCATAAAACAGAATGATAGCTGAGATATACTTTAGAAACTCTTTTTAAAATTATCACTTATTGATACATCTATTCCAAAGACCACATCCAATTATAGTAACAGAGACAGATGTATTTGATTAGGGAAACCAAATTCCTTTTATTACCATAAATTTGGATGTTATAATACACATAAGATTATCCTATGCTTTATCACTAAATATTAAAAAACATATTTTATAAAAGTTTCCAAACCTTGCATTGATATTAATAATAGCTGCCCAAGATTTACATACCAAATAATATATCTTATTAAAGGAAAAATTCATTAGATATTAATGTGATCCTGGTCATAACCGCAATGGTTTAGTTTATTTGGAACCATGGATACACAAATCACTAGTATATAATATATCTACATCATTTCCTAAAAAATTTATTCACTACTATCACTTTTATAATGCATAATGCACTTAAAACCATTCTTCCCCACCCAGGGAAGGTAAAAATAAGAAAAGGCGAGCTTAGATTTTTAGAAAAGGTGTGCATAAGAGATATCAATCAATGACTATAAGTGAGCATAAGATAATCATAAGGTTTTGAGAATATGATATTAACAATAGAAAATCATACCAATAAATTCATTGATCATAATCATAGAACATGCAATATTGTTTTATTTATTTAAATACATATGAAATAAAGTGTGGAATCATTAATAATCAATCATAAGACATGATAAAATATCATAAGAATTATACATAAGTTATTTTGATACACATAATTATAGAAAATCATTTCTATAGTCAAGTCTCACTGCTAATACAATCATATACTATTTAGTCCACTCTATATTCCTTTATTTCCTTAGTCGAGGACTACTCCCAAGAATATATTATTAGACTAAGACCCATACTAAAATGGGTTCACTCCCCATTCCAATCTTTATTATCTTATAAGATATACTTCTTTACACAATGCATTAAAGAGATATATAATTCCATAAACACCCATCACATATTGAAAACCATACATACATGTTCCATAAGATTATAAAATAGTCATCATATAATCATATCATAACCTATCGAAATGATATAGGTTTCAAAAATATTTCATCATCATAATCATAAACCATCCAAGGAAATAATAAATATTTTAACACAGGTTATATCCCCATTAAATAATAAGAAACATCAATGGATGTTGTTATAGACTAGAATACAGTTAAATGATCACTAAGACATTTCTTGATAAAAGTACCCTTTTTATTTTGAAATTAATTATTTAAAATCTAAAAAATTCCAAAATATTACGGATTTTTTTTATTTTAAATGAACAATGGAAACTTAAAATTTAACCTTTAATGAAATGAATATTCATGATGTTGGGTAAATCTGTCCATGCAGTGTATGTTAATACAAAACAAATTCCTTTCACATTTACAATAAAATGTCTAAAATGCCTCATTATGAAATCTTAAATAAATTTTCTTTAATTTTTTTTATATAAAGTAAAATAATAAAAAATTACTTTAATGAATATTTTTGTTATAATAAAAAAATTGAAATATTTTTAATTAAAATGTACACCAGGATGGAAAATAATACCCATTAAGGATTGAAATAAAATCAATTTTCATTAAAAAATCATTTTAGTTTAGTGAGATATTAAAAAGTGTAAAATTAATGGAAATAATTAAATATATAGAAATAAATTTTTTTAAACAAAATTAATAATATTTGGGAGATATAGATCATATAATTTCATCAACTAAAAATTTAATAAGGAACAATCCCCGAAAAATGATATTGTAATATAAAACACTTACATCAAGTCTATATTTATTCATAAGCAGTCTATCCTCCTATATAATAAATTGAAATTTTATTATAATTATATTATAGTACCATAATAACACATATAATACCATATATGTTTTACTTATAACATTTTATCATCTGTCCATTAACAATATAACATTATAATTGTCATTTTAAGTGTTAATTGCTTCATTTTTCATGTATGTTTTGGTTTGGTGGTTAGGATACAAGTGATTTTAATTTTTTTAGTTAGTCTCCATATTTTAAATAACTATATAAATATAATATATATTAATTCTATATATAATTATAGCCATTCATATAAATAAATTAGAAAAAATGGATTACATCACTCTGTGGAGATAGCAATCCATATATATGAACGAGTGATGTTACCATTTTTCAATGGATAAAATTAAAGAATGGTACATATCAATTCATCATTAAATAAAAATAATTTTAAAATAAATATATTATATAAAAAATAGATTTATCATAATAATAACCCATGAATGATGGTGGTTGAAAATTAATCACATCGCTATGCGGTGGCAGTATTCCACACATTGACACGAGAAATAATTTCTTCTCTCATTTGATTGGTAAGAGATAGTAAATGGTTGTTCCATAAATATAATAACATCTAAGTATATTTATGATATTTTATTCATCCTTTTTTATGGGAAATAATTTTATTGGAAGTTGAAAAAAAAATTGAAAGATATTGGTTAAGATCTTTACCTCTTCTTTGAGATACCGCCTTTGGATTACACCTTAATCCTTGAAGGATTAATATTAAGAGAATAATAGAAGATAAGGGATTAAGGGAATTATTTTAGGAATTTTTTATGGAATATATTTTCATACATATAAGGATAAAATGGTGTTAATAATGGAGGATAATAGGTGTCCTTTTATAAGTGAGTTGAGGGACACACATGAAATTATATAAATATTTTCAATGATATAAGGTCAATTTAAAAGAAAAGTAGCTCCAAATGGATATGGAATTGATGTTTAGTATACAATAATGTTAAAATGTCATAAAAAAATAATAATTATATAGACATGGGTGTAAATTCAACCCTTATTTTTTGGTATAACTCTCGATAAACACATTTTAACCTTAATCATGGTAACAAATTTTTACTATTTTTATTATTCACTATGACCAAAAATTAAGTTAAAATTATTATATTATAATAATTATAATATTTAAAAATATGAAATCTATTTTACCTGATTCAATTTTTATAATTGGAAGAATTCAATTTTAAATAAGCACGCAACACGCAATGAAAACCAATTTTGAAAAAAAAAATGATTTTTAATCCATAAAACAAAATTTAATTATACTACATGCCATGTAAATACCATAAAATGAATAATAATATATTATATTTAATATATAATCTATTTATTTATTTACAAACATTTATCAATGCATATTAATTTTATTTATTATGATTAAAATACATTGTTTTCTACAAATAGTTTCTAGAAAAATATGTTTTTAAGCCCAAAAATAAAGTTATACCAAAATAAAGTAAAATGATGATTATTTTGTAATTAATTATATTTTTTATAATTAAATGATACTTATGTTACATTAATATAAAATTCAAAACAGAATCCCACTATTAATTTAAAAAAATTATTTTTTATAAAAATCGAGATTTTTTACTATTCACATGAATAAATATTTTTAGAGATATTGTAAAAATTATATCTATGATAATATTGAAATTATTATATAAAAAATTATATTCATTTACTAAAATAAAATTTCAAATAATAGAAGAAATTAATTACAAATTTCACTTTCAAAAAATGTGATAAAACCCATTTTTGAAAAAAAAAATATATTTTTGAAGCATACAATGAAATTACTAAAAATCGAGTATATATTTATTATGAATTAATCAATAAATGTTTCCTAATTAATCTTTTTAATTTGTTATATAAATTTTTTATTGTATAACTTCTATTTTAATAGATATGTTATTATGGTTTACCATATCATTGTTCATATAGACACAAGGATGTGTGTAATGCAACCTATTAAATAATTTATGTTTATTTCAAATGAAACTGATATAAAGACTTTGGGTCTTATAGGAATCATTGGGAAACATGGGTCATGCTTGAATTTTATAGAAAATTTTCAATTTTTTCATATTGATTCTGAAATTCATTAAAATAAGGAATGCCAGAAGCAAGGTTTTTCTCTCTTGTAAAGGCTTATAAAATATATTATGCCAAAAAAACCTTTGATATAGTAACAATGGTGTGAAAAATAAAATAAGTATGGGAATTTTTTATCACACCGACTTTCTATTTCAAGTTGAATAGAAAAGTATAAAAGAGGAAATAAAAAATGATGATTGGATAAAAATTATCGAAGGAAATATAAATTATTTTAAGAATAATGAAACTTGGTAATTAGTGTTATTTCCAGAAGATAATATTATGATTCAGAAAAAGTTGGTTTTTAGAATTATGATATATTTGAATGGTGAAGTAGAACAGAAAAAATCTCATTTTTTATACTTAGTATGCTCTCAGATTGGGTGAATAGATTTTGAAGAGAATTTTTCTCCCGTCGTAAGGGTTAAAAAAAAACAAATCATTCTTTTTATATGTTTTTACAAAAATTGAAAAAAATTTCAAATGGATATGATTTTTTAATTTCTCAATCAGGAATTTGAGGAAGAGGTTTATATTGAAAAAAAAGGTTGAATACTTTAATGTTATTATTCTTAAGTTTATATGTTGGGTAAGGATTTATATTGACTAAAACAAGATCCCTAATAATGTTATTAAAAGTCAAACACTAGCTTATGGATAATAGAGTTCATGAAAGGAAAGGTGAATTATAATCTCTAAGTCAAGGGATTCAACACATTTTCATTCACGATGATTTTATATGGAAATGGATTTTTTTTAAAAACTATGAAATAGTGAGGGATTAATTTACCCTATGGGAAAACACTTCATGATGAATATGATAGATGAGATTATGTTCTTTTTTTCTATAAATTAATGAATACAACAAGTTATTTATTTCTATTAAAAGAAAAATATGCTCCAGATTTATTAAATAAGATGTATATTAAATAATACAAACTCTTATAGTTATTGGGGCCATGTTTTCCTTGGATTAATAAGTAAGTATGAATAAATAATGTTTTGAATGGTTATTAGAAACATAATATACTTAATAGATTATATACCAAACATTTATTTTTCTATTACACTTTCAGAAAAATTACAATTAAATTATTTGGATTCAAATCCAATAGCAAAAAAATATATCTTGTGATACATGAAATATAATCCTGATTATTTCTTAAGGTATAAAAAAGATACATCATTATATATTTATGTTTTTTATGTGGATTAAGTAGGTGATTTTGGTGGTGAATTATCTATTTATGGATGTGAGTTCTTCATTGGAGGAAGATGTAATGTGGGGAACTACAAGAATTAGAATCTAGTATCTGTAAGAAAAAAAATGATAATTTTGTGTTATTATCATAAGACATAAAAAACTGATACGTATAAAATCACATCTCAAATACACAAGGGTGAAATTTTTATAACCATTTATAATTGGGTGTAACAGTCAAAGAGAAATCAAATTATCAAAAAATCCATTACAAAATTTGAATTTAACGAATATTGAAATAAAGAACCACTTAATAAAAGGGAATGTGAAACATGGATATCTTTAATTATGGTATGATTCAATAAATTAAAATTTTGTGGATATCTTTACAAGAAACATAGTGAACGATGCCTTCCATCACATGAAAATGTTTTTATGAGTGCATTATCTCCCAAAATATATTTATTCTTTCTAAATATATTTCATCTTTCATTCCTTTGATATTATTGAAAATTAGGGGGATATAAAATATCTCTCTTTACAAAGGGGTAGTGACTCTAGGTTCTTTTATATGTATTGATATTGGTCGGTACACAATGATTTGGAGGTTAAATATTAGATAAGAGTACATGTTCTGACTGACATGTTTCAAAAAAAACATGGAGATTAAAGATCCCATAGGAGATAATCTATGAATATATTGGTGATTTGAGAGTTTATAAGTATTAGATAGTCTCATAAAGTGATTTTAAAAATATGGGTTTATGAGTAGTTATCAATTTTTATATAGTCAATATAGTATTTATTTTTACATTGTTAAATTCCAGAACGATCAAAAACACAATTTCATCTAATGGTGTGTTGTTTAGTTAACCTTAACATTATAGGAATATTATCGTTGTTTATTATGAAAATAAATTCATATATTTTTAAGGTAATTTAATGTTGTACTCATTGAAAAAATTCTTAGGGATGAGTTGGATCCAAATTTGAGGTGATATGGAATTCAAAAAAATGATTTTTTCTATAATAATGTTAATGAAAACATTAAGGGATTTATTTCAATATTATGGGATAAATCCAATGGAGTATTTTAACCTTATTCATAATGAATTATGATAAAAAAGATATAGTTTGCAACATGATTGTGCTCTTGATAAACTAAGAGGATATAGATTTTTATTGAAGATACCTCGTGATATTTTGGCATGAAACTACCTTAGGGAGCTAAATAACTGAATTCCAAAAGATGGTTTACCACATCAAAAAGGAGGTGTTCATGCCAAAATTTCTAGACTGTCAGAACATGGATCTTCACTAGATCTACTGATACAAATGTAATAATACTCATTACATGTGGTCACACTATAGTGGAAGTGTGAATGTTTTAGATCTGATTAATTCTTCAGAATGAGATATATTCTATATATTTTATATATCGTCATTACACAATAATAGACAGAAACACACAATGATTCCTTTGAATTGTATAAGTACATTTTGACTCACCCAAATAAGTCAATGATGAAAGTAGTGATAAAACATTTAGTTAACTGTCCACCCATTCAGGGGAGAATTATAAAGATATTTGTTTAGGACTAAAGAGAATATCATGGGTGCACACAACATCTAAATTCCCTAGACATGTGAGGTTTTGAAATGATGATCAATTGACTTATTGGTACTTATCATTATTTATTTTACATGGAGTTCAATACTATGTTCCTACTATATTCCATAATATTATTAGGAATAAGATAATAAAAAGTTACGTGGGATTACAACCATTGTTCATCAAGGATTGGTCACTCGATAAAAAAGTGAGTGAACCCTATAAAATACCTTATTCTATGCATGTTATCCCTCACTCTATCCATCATCATCATATCATTTTATTAGATATCCTATGTCACTAATTACAAAAGTTAATTTTTTGGGGAGTTATTGTTTTGGTAACCACTAGGTCACATCCCAAAATTGGTGGTGTACTCTCACTGGGGACTTTCATATGTTGAGAAAACACATTCCAGAAATACCTAATTAGATATATCAATCCCATTTGTTACAATTTTTTATATTATTTAAAGGTAGAAAATATTTTCTACCTCAATAAATTATCCAAATCTACAAAATTTTTCCCACTTTGAAATAAATGATACCATCTATATTGGAACGACCACAACATGACTGTGATATCCCATTGAAAGGATAATACACAATGGAATTCTCATTATTTTCTATAATTTCTTTCATATCCAATATGAAAAAAAATTCTTTAAAAGATAATATGTATAATATAATTGTATTTATTTTAATTCTATTACAAAGGGTTTTTTCTTGTATTATTCCTTACTAAAATTCACTTTTATGAATATGAATTCTTTGATTTTAACTACACTATTATTATAAATAAAATTTCATAAACAAAATTCACCTAAAATATCATATAATTCATCTTCTATATTTTATCAATGATTTAAAATTATGAAAAATTAATATAAATTAAATTTTTCCCCTAGAACTAGATACATGCATTTCTTCCTCCAAAAAGGTAAATTTACTACTGTACTGCATACTATGTTAATCCCATTCATTTATATATAAAATAAAACATTAATTTATATAACCATTTAAATTTTACACATATATATTTGTTTCTAGGGATATCCATTAAAATATTACAATGATTGAATTTATATTTACAGATAATTCCATAAAAATATAGTCTCAAAATCACATATTCATATTTTATATCTATCTTTTAGCCCTTGATTGATTAAATTCACTAAGTGTTTTTTCTGAGTTTCAACATATATAAAAACAATTTTACTATTATGCATTACATAATAGTGATCTCCATCCAAATAAGTGATTGAAATTTTGGCAACATAGCTTGTTAAAATTACTTCACCCTCAAGGTGGCCACTGTAATGAGATTTCAAAAGTCTAATTCTATATACATCAGATATGTATTTGATAAATAATTATATGGATTATTTAATAAGATACCTCTTTACTATAAAAACTTTTGGGTGACTTTAAATTTTTATGTACCCTTTAAAAATCATTATATACTATCCATCTATAATTTAAAAGACTATATATCTTGATCTTTCTTTTGATGTGATCTGTTATTTTAAAGATAATGGTGGGATGTTCTAGGATTTAATAACAATACAAAATCTCAATATAAAAAATATTTAATATAAAAACCTATACATGTTCATAGAAATTAAATGAAAAAATAGTAATAACATAATAAGATAATAATAGCTTTTTTAAAAGGTTTGGAATATTTAGATAATTCTTGAATTAATGAATTAAATTCTCTATCAATATTCATCGATAATGATAGTTAACCACACGATGTTATAACTATTTTTTATCTAATTGATTCTAGTCCTTTTTATGGGAAAAGGATGGAATAGAGGATGAAATATGAAGTAGAGAACTTCTAAAATGAGGAAATACGAGGAACTATATTGGAAGTTTAACACTATAGAACATTAATGAACAATTCTTCTTTTTTATCAGTAGAATAAATCTTACAATACTCCACTAGTATATTTATAGAAATAGGGGTTTCTAGTAGCCTTAAAGATTGAAAAAATAATATAGAACTATATTAGGTGCATTAAATATCCTCCAACAGTTATTTGATGGATTAGATAACATAAAAAACTAGAATAAATCCTAAACCACCTTGGTAAATACATTAATAAGCCTTTGAATTAGATAAAAATTATGAGTAGGGTTCGTAAATAGTAAATCTAGGTGGGATTATGAATTTTATAGATATAATGTACAAGGAACCAACCTTAAACATTAAAAAATCATGAGATAAGTCAATAATTTGACTTTAATTCACATCGAGGATCTTTTAAGGTTTATAGATTTAGAGAATTAGATCATAAATCATACATAGAAACTTAAATATTATATAGTAGACACTTATAATAAGTATACATTTATTTCATTAAAAAAAACGCTTTAAAAAGAAACATGGTATCGTTTTATACCAAAACAACATGACTTTTACTTGATCCTGTCTTTAAATCTATTCTTCTTTAATTCCTATGGAAAACATTTCAAAACATGGGATGAGCATAAAAATCTCATTAAGGGATACCAAAATAATGAAAACTTTTAGTCTTGTAAAAAATTGTAAACCATGATTACTTTATCATAAAGTAATAATTTTGACCTTTAAGAAGTAGTAAAAACACTTCAGTGAATATAAGCTCATTGCTTACCCTTTTTGTAACCAAAAGTTTACCATAAATCCCATAGAAAGAAACATATAACATATAATGGTAACATGGTACATAAACATACATAAATGGAATAACTATATGGTCAAATCTAACAAAAATAACTAAATGGAATAGCCATATAGCTGACTTCCATACCCAATGCATTGGAGGTTATAATGTAACCACACGTACTTGGTTTATCACATAACCACTCTTTAAATGTCCAAGTAACATTTTATAATCATAACACATAAAATATTGTAATTTTTAACATTTCACTCATAAAATATAACTTCAAATCAAAAGAAATAATTTCAATATATTTAAATATTCAATCCATTTCCAGAACCATTTAAAACATTTAATAAAGAAACTTTTGTATCAAAGTTTCCCATATCAATTTAAATATTTTAAAAGAAATTAAAATTTTAAAACCCTTATTTTAATATAAATAAATTCATAAAAATCATTTTGAAAACATGGACATAAAATTGACGGTTTTTAGAGAATAAATTTTTAAAACATTTAAAACGTTGTTTTAGTTAAAGTGTCTCTTACCACTTGAGAAATACTTGAATAAAAATTATAAAAGGATAAAATTAAACAAAGCATTAAATATGGTGAAAATATAATAATTTATGATATAACTTGTAAAAAGGTTTTTATATACACCATATAGAATAATAAAGGTGCATGACATCAAGATATGCGTCAATGAAAAGAGATTGAGACAAAGACCCTTAAAAAGATTGTATCATTAGATTAAGGATAAATCAAAGAAATAATTATGTGTGAAAAATATAATTCCACCAAATATAAGTGGATATTTTTTATAAAAAAATCAGGGGTCATTAACACATATTAATAGATGATCATAACCAATGACTTAAAAATTTAACTCAATGAATTGAGATTGAGTTAATATTTCCCATACAATGTTCATATAAATGACATAAGAATTTATCTATGGCACAATTATGTGTAGAAATAATATATCAAAATAAAGATAAGTGGAATTTGAAACATAAACAAAGAAATAGTGATTCCACACATAATCTTGGCATAATATAATCAAAGAAGTATGCATAAAACCCAATGCATGGACATTGAGTTTAGAAATTCCCCCATAAAGATCATTTTGTTAATCAAATTGATTAATTATGTGTATTCACAATAAATCAACATAAATAAATTATAAATACTAGATAATATTTAAAAAGTCATTTCTCACATATTCATAGATCTACATAATCAGGAAGTAGAAGATTAACTGAAATAATGGAAATTGGGTTAAGAAGTTCCCTTACCTTGAGTCTGACTCTTCATGTACAATCGTTATGTTCCTGAATAATAAACATAGATTAATTTATTTTATCTTGAGATAATTTTTCATGTTTTTAATTTATTTTCTATCACTTATTACCATGTTATAGAAATTACATAATTATTTATGATCATATAAACATTTTGTCGATATTTAGTACATGAGTCGAAAATAAACTTGTTTTGATGTAAATTGAACATGTATTTAAAATTAAATCATCTCCAGAATATTATTCATGATTTAAATATCATATATATCCACTATATATGTATTTATAATACTCTATAACATTTTTATATAAGAAAAAAATTCATCGTTCACGGAGATGGTAGGTCGTACGTACGCATGACCGTTACGTTCATTTCTGGGTCATATTAATGGACTGAAAACTAATTGATACTTAGGTATATTATAATTACAATATAATATATCTTTTATATATGTTACATAAGTTCATTAACTCCATATTTTACACGTTTCATTTTTGTAATGAATGAGCCATATCACTTTGAGGGGGCGGTAGTCCGCACTTCCTCAAATAAAATTATCGTATTTACACTTTATAGAAATTATAAAGGTATATTGTAAATAAAATTACAGAAGCATAGAGACAATCTGAATATAATATATATCATATTTAAAAAATATTCCATCATAATTTACACCATGAGAGTTTTTAGGAGAAAATTGAACAATCATCGTTTTGTGGGGTAGTAGTTCACCGCACACAGAAACAATATGTTCGTATCCATTAGATCTATGTGTATGTAAGTGTTGTAACATCTAAAGATTTTTAAAAGAAACACCAAGCATTTAAATGAACTACTGAGTAATATGTGGAATTTATAATCTATCCATTAAAATTAATATTCCTACTTCTGTGTTTTGAATTTCAAAAATATGACATACATTGTTGCATCTAGGATAATTTTCGGGGCCTGATGGAACAAACACAGTTTTTTTGTGAATAGTAACATACCCTTATGAATAGTGACCTAAACTTATGAATAGTAACCTAACCTTATTAATATTAAAATATGATAGTATATATATTCGATTTAAGTGAAAGTATGAGATACATATATATTGTAGTAAGTTAATAAATGGTTTTAAATTGGTATTTTTTGAATAAACCATTATTTTATTTAAAAATATAATTTATCATATTTGGAAAATTATTTTTAAAAAATGGAGATCAATTTTTAATTCTACACATTAAAAAATGGTTAGTGTGAATTTTTTGGATTTTTCTAAAATATTTGAATTTTGGGTGAACAGTAAAATACGATAATTTATAATAAATGCTAAATACTTGAATTATGATGTCATCAGCTGATGTATGGATGATCTCGGTCCATTATCTTGAACTCACATTCACTTATTACTATTATTGGAAATGTAATCATCACTATTACTTTTCTTGTGGAGGAATAATGAGTTAATGAATTTAATATTGAGAAAATCCATCTCCTCTCCACTATATATACAACCCTTCACACCCCCATTTCCTCACACCTCTCAAGATTAAATCCTTTTATAAACTCTACCCAAAAATCTTTCCAAGAAATTACCCTACTTCTATTAGCTTATGGTCTCATAAAAATACCAATCCATGGTTCCTTAAGGAGAATTCAAGAGGTAATTTCCCCCTCTCTCTTTTCATTTATTTTCCATTCAATTTCATGTTCTTTTTTTAATCTATCCCCACCTATCCTCATACACATGGTAAGGTAACTCCAGTAGCTTACATATAATGTAATTTTTTTATACTAATGTTATAATATATCATACAACCCCCTAATCCTATTCTTTTTTATTTTATAATGGAAAATGTTGTTCCTGTGGTGTTAATTTATCACCTTCAAGAAAGACATGTTTTCATTTTTCTTTTACTGCCTTCAGAACTAGTAATGAAACCATTTTAATGGTTGAAGAAAATTATTCTATATTTATTATATCCAATTTAATTTTCTAGTGCAAACTTATGTACATGTTACTAAATTATTAAACAAAACAAGATCGTTGTGGTCGAAAAACCGCACGAATTAACCCAACTGATCGTCATTAATACCTATCTAATGATTAATCCATATGATATATAACATAATTCATTATAAGATTATTTAAACTCTTGGAATATCATTAATAACATGGAAAATAATTTCTATGTTTTTATCCATGTTCTACATGACCTTCCATTCATGAATACAAGTGAACCGTTCAAGAAAACTATAAAAACAAATGTTTCAGAACAATGAATTTGAACGCTATAACTCATTAAAAGGACCATAAATTAAATTAATATAAAATTAATGAATCATTTTAATGTATAAAAGTTTCTATAATTGTTAATTAATTAATCTAACGTGGTTATACAGGAAAATATAGTGAAGAAAGCGTTTAGATACTTGGTAAGGAGAAATTCTCGAATCCAACTCTCATACTTTGGGTTTCCCTCTTTCAACCCATTTTCAGTATGAATATACCTTAAGAATCATTTATTCATCCTCGTATTACCTATTTTAGGATATAAATGTTTTCTAATTGAGTTTATGAAAAAACCCAATTTTATTCTAAAAGAACTCTTTTAACAAATAAACACTATCTTTTTAACTTCTCAAAGACTATTCCTACTTCACTCATTGTTGATTGTTCTATGTCAAGAATGCTATACCCTATTTATTTTAGAAGACAAATGTTTTTGAATGTATTATATATTATTTGAATCCCATTCCTTTCCATGGGTTATTTTATGTTTAAGTTTGACAAATGTGCATGCATGATAATGTAAATGTTATGATGTGACAGGTGCACCCAAAATTATATAGCACAATATTAATGTTATGATGTGACGGTGTACCTAGAATTATACAACTCTCCAATAAATTGGGTAAAGTGATGAGTATAATGATTTAAAGGGAAATGATGTGTGACCATGTTACTATTATAGTTCACAACTATGTGTGGTAGTTGACCACTAAGACATGGTGTTTTATTTTTATACATTTTCACATTTCAAGTCTTTTATTAATGATTCGTATCATGTTCATGATTATTTTCCAATGTTATTATTTTTATCACCCATTTTTATATTTTTCATATCTTACCTATTACTAGGATTTTAGCACCCTAATTTTGTTGTATATCCTCAGGTGATTATGTGTACTAAGGAGTTTTCAAGGGAAAATAAGAAGTTTGAGAAGAATGGATTAAATAATTGTTTACATTTTATGTTGTAAATGTTAATGTATGGTTTTTATAATCCTAAAAAATATAGAATAGAAAAGGTCCTCAATTTTATAATGTACTGTGTATTTTTCTTGTTATCCTTTATACAAAAAAATACACAACATGTTTTAGTACTGAATCCGAAAGTTCGAGTTCAGGGCATTAGAGTATGTATCAATGGAATGGTCTAGAATACATTGGAGATTAGATGTTATTGTTTTAAAATTAACTTTTAATCTAAAAGTTAATTAAGTATACATAAGAAAATATTTTTTCTTAATTATCCTTATATAAATTTAGAATTATAAATACAATGAATGAATTGCAAGGGTGCAATTCATTTAAGGGGGGAGAATGTAACATATAAAGATTTAAAAAGGAAACACTTTGTGAATAAATGAACTACTAAGTACTATATGGAATTTATAATCTATCCATTAAACTTAATTTTCCCACATTTTTGTTTTGAATTTCGAAAATCTGACATACACGGTGGTGTTCACGATGATTTTTGGGGTCTGATGGAACAAACATAATTTTCGGTGAATATGAACCTATCCTAATGAATAGTGACCCAACCTTAGGAATAATAACCTACCCTTATAAATATTAATATTAAATATGATTGTATATATATAGAGAATTTAAGTAAAATTATGATATACCTATATCTTGGTGTAAGTAAATAAATGATTTTAAATTGGTATTTTTTTAATAAACTATTATTTTATATAAAAATTTTATTTAACATATTTAGAAAATAATTTTTGAAAATTGGAGTTCATTTTTGAATTCTACATGTAAAAAATGGTTAGGGTTAATTTTTTGGATTTTTCTGAAATATAGGAATTTTGGGAGAATAGTAAAATACAATAATTTACGATAAATGATAAATACATGAATTATGATGTCATCAGAAGCTGTATGGATGATGTAAAGCCATTATATCAAACTCACAAGAACTTATTAGAATTCTTGGTAATTAAATCATCACTATTACTTGTCTTCTAAAGGAATAATAATTTAATGAATATAATATTGAGAAAACCCCTCTCATATCCACTTTAAATACAACCTTTCACACCCTCATTTACTCACACCTCTAAAGCTTAACTCCTTGTCTAAACTCCACCCAAACAAATTCTCTATCCCCTCCCCCACATCCAAGAGCTTCTGGTCTCATCAAAAGACCAATCCTAGGTGCCTAAAGGAGGATTCAAGAGGTAATTTACTCTCTCTCATTTCCTTTATTTTCCTTTCAATTTTCAGTTCTTTTCTTAATTTCTCCCCACCTATCCTCATCCACATGGTATGGTAACTAAAATATATTAAATATAATGGAATGTTATGATAATAATTAGATAATATATAATCCAACACCCTTATCCTCTTCTTTTTATTTTAGAAAGGAAAACATTATTTGTGAGGTGTTAATTTATCACCTTCAAGAACAATACTTTTTCATTTTTTTTACAGCCTTCGGATTTGGTCATGAACCCATTTTTATGGTGGAACTAGATTATTTTATATGTATAATATCCTATTTAATGTTCTTTAGATAACTTATATACATATTACTAAATGATTAAACAAAATAAGGTCGTTGTGGTTGAAAACCCGCACGAATAAACCCAAAGAATCATTATTAAATTCTTATCTAATTATTCATCCACATGGTATATAACATAATTATTTATAAGATTATTTAAAATCCTATAATATCATTAATTACGTTAAATATCATTTCTGGATGTGTGTCCATGTTCTACACAAAATTCCATTCATGAATACAAGTGACCCGTTCATAAAAACTATAAAAACAATCGTTCCTAAATAATGAATTTAAACTATAAAACTCATTAAAAGGACCATAAATGAACTTAATAAAACATTAATTAATCTTATTAATGTATAAAAGGTTATGGAATTGTTAATTAATTAATATAATGTTGTTATAGAAGACATTATTTTGAAGAAATCTTTTAGATACAATGTAAGGGGAAATTCTTGAATCAAACTCTCAATCTTTGGGTTTCTGTCTTTCAACCCATTTTCAGTATGGATATACCTTAATAATAATTTATTCATCCTTATATTACATATTCTAGGATATACATGTTTTCTTATTGAGTTTATGACAAACCCAATGTTCTTTCAAAGGAACTCTTTTTACAAATAAACATTATGTTTTTTACTTCTCAAAGTTTGTTCCTACTTCAATCATCATTGATTGTTCTATGTCATGAATATTTACCCTACTTATTTTGAGAGACAAATTCTTTTGAATGTATTTTTTATTATGTGAAACAAATTCCTTTCTATGGGTTTTTTATGTTTAAGTTTGAAAAATGTGGCATGCAAGATAATGTATATGTTATGATTTGACGGGTGCACCTGAAATTATACAATGCTCCAATACATTGGGTAAAGTGATTAATCTCATGAGTTAAAGGGAAATGATGCATGAACATGATACTAGCATAGTTCACAACTATGTGTGGCAGTTGAATACTAAGGCATGATGTTTCATTTTATACATTTCCAAATTTCAAGTCTTTTATTAATGATTCGTCCAATGTTCATTGTCATTTTCTTATATTATGGTCGTTATCACCCATTGTTATATTTTTCATATCTATCCTCTTACTGGGATTTTATATCACCTATTTTCGTGTATATCCTAAGGTGATTATGTGTAATAAGGAGTTTTCAAGGGACAATAAGAAGCTGTAGAATAATTGATTAAATAAATGTTTACATTTTATGTTCTAAATGTTAATGTATGGTTTGTATAATCCTATAAAACCTAGACCAAAAAAGTTACTGAATTATATAATGTACTATGTATTTTATTGTTATCCTTTATACGAAAAATACACAAAATGTTTTAGAACTCAATTCGGATGTGCAGGTTCAGGGCTTTACAATTGGTATCAAAGGAACGGTCTAGAAAACATTGGAGATTAGATGTTTTTATTTTACAATTTACATTTAAACTTATAGTTAATTAATTATTCATAAAGAAATAGTTTTTCTTAATTATCAAAATATAAATTCATAATTATAAATACAATGAACAAATTATGAGGGTTCACTTAATTTAGAGTGATAGAATGTAACATTCCAAGATTTTAAAAGGAAACTATATGTGATTAAATTAACTTTTGAATACTATGAGGCATTTATAATCTATCCATTAAGCTGAATTTTTACATTTTTGTGTTTTAAATTTCTAAAATTTGACATAAATGGTTGCATCCAGTAGGTTTTTTGCGTTTTGATAGAAAAAACAAAATTTTTGGTGAATAGTATGCTACCCTTATGAATAATGACCTACACTTATGAATATTCACCTACCCTTATGAATATAATCCTTCCATATGATAGTATATATATATATACGATTTAAGTGAAAGTATGATATACCTATATATTGGGGTAAGTAAAAAAATTAATTTAAATTGGAATTTATTGAATAAACTATTATTTTATTTTAAATTTACTTTAACACATTTTGAAAATTATTTTAAAAAAATGGAGTTCATTTTTGAATTCTTCATGTCGAAAAATGGTTAGGGTGAATTTGTGGTATTTTCCTAAAACACTATAATTTTTAATGAATAGTAAAATGCGATAATTTACTATAAATGCTAAATACAAGAATTATGATATTTTCAGCTAATGTATGGATTATGTAAGGAAATTATCTTAATCTCACATGTACTTATTACAATTATTGGTCATGGAATAATCACTATTCTTTGTCCTGTGGAGGAATAATAAATTAATGTATATAATATTGAGAAAACCCCTCTCCCCTCCACTATAAATACCACCCTTCACACCCTCATTTTATCACAACTCTCAAGCTTAAAGCCTTGTCCAAACATCAAAATAAGAACTTACCTAGACCCTCCCCCATTTACAAGAGCTTCTGGTATCACCAAAATACCAATCCAAGGCTCTTTAATGAGGATTCAAGAGATAATTTCCCCCCTCACTCTTTTCCTTTATTTTTCATTGAATTTCATGTTTATTCTTAATATCTCCCCACCTATCCACTTTTTTATGGTACTGTAACTCTGGTATCTTACATAAAATGGAACCTTTTGATACTAATTAGATAATATATCTTCCTACCCCCTTCTCCTATTATTTTTATTTTAGAAAGGAAAATGTTGTTCATGAGGTGTTAATTTATCACCTTCAAGAACGACATGTTTTCATTTTCTTTTACCGCATTCAGATCTGGTCATGAAACCATTTTTATGGTGTAACCAGATTATGTTATATGTATTATTTCCTATTTAATTTTCTAGTGATAAATTATGTACATATTACTAAATGATTAAACAAAACAAGTTCACTGTGGTTGAAAAACCACACGAAATAACCCAAACAATCGTTATTAAATTATTATCTAATGATTTATCCACATGGTATATAAGATAATTCTTTAAAAGATTATTTAAACTCTTGTAATATCATTAATAACATTAAATATTAGTTCTGGATGTGTATCCATGTTCAACATGAACATCCATTCATGAATACAAGTGAGCCGTTCAAGAAAACTATAAAAACGAATGTTCCCAAAAAATGAATTTAAACTCTAAAACTCATTCAAAGGCCTATAAATGAACTTAATAAAACATTAATGAATATTATTACTGTATAAAAGGTTATGGAATTTTCAATTAATTATTATAATGTGGTTATACAAGACATTATTGAGAAGAAATCATTCAGATACAATGTATGGGGAAATTCTCGAATCCAACTCTCAAACTCTGGGTTTCCCTATTTCAAACCATTTTTAGTATGGATATACCATAAGAATCATTTATTCATCCTCATATTACTTATTCTGGGATATACATGTTTTCTAGTTGAGTTTATGACAAACCCAATGTTCTTCCAAAGGAACTCTTCTTACAAATAAACTCCATATTTTTTACTTATCAGTGATTATTCCTACTGCACTCATCATTGATTGTTCTATGTGAATAATATTGTCCCCTATTTATTTTGGGAGACAAATGATTATGAATGTATTTTTTATTATGTAAAACAAATTCTTTTCCATGGGTTATTTTATGTTTATGTCGGACAAATGTGGAATGCATGATAATGTAAATGTTATGATGTGACGGGTGCACCCAGAATTATATAGTGCAATATGAATGTTATGCTGTGACGGGTGCACCCATAATTATAAAATTCTATAAAACATTGGGTAAAGTGATGAATCTAATGATTTAAAGGAAATGATGTGTGAACTTGATGCTAGAATTGGTCACAACTATGTGTGGTAGTTGACCACTAAGGCATGGTGTTTCATTTTATGCATTGCCAAATTTCAAGTCTTTTATTAATGATTCATCCAATGTTCATGATCATTTTATTATGTTATGGTTGTTCTCAAAAATTTTATATTGTTCATATATATCCTCTTACTGGGATTTTAGAACACACGTTTTGGTGTATATCCTCAAGTGATTATTCATACTAAGGAGTTTTCAAGGGATAATACGAAGCTATAGAATAATAGATTAAATAAATGTTTACGTTTTACATTTTAAGTTTTAATGTATGGTTTGTATAATCCTATAAAACATAGACTGGAAAAGGTCCTCAATTTTATAATTTACTATGTATTTTTTTGTTATCCTTTATACAAAAAAATACACATCATGTTTTAGTACTTAATCCGAACATGCGGGTTCAGGGCTTTGGAGTTGGTATCAAATGAACGATCTAGAAAACTTTGGAGATTAGACGTTGTAATTTTAAAATTTAATTTTAAACATCTAGTTAATTAAGTACTCATAAGAAAATATTTTTTCTTAATTATCAATATATAAATTTAGAATTAGAAATACAATGAATGAATAGAAAGGGTTCAATTAATTTAAGGGGAGAGAATGTAACAACACAAGATTTTAAAAGGAAACAATATGTTTTTAAATTAACTATGGAATAATATGTGGCATTTATAATCTATCCATTAAGTTTAATTTTCCCACTTCTCTGTTGTCAAGTTCAAAAATCTGAAATACACTGTTGCATCCAAAATGATTTTTGGTGTTTGATGAAACAAACATAATTTTTTGGTTAATAGTATCCTACCCTTATGAACAGTGACATAACATTATGAATAGTAACCTACCCTTATGAATATTAACCCCACATATGATAGTATATATATTTGATTTAAGTGAAAGTATGATATACCTATATCTTGGAGTAAGTAAATAAACAATTTAAAATTGGTATTTTTCAAATAAACTGTTATTTTATTTTAAATTTAATTTAACATATTTTGAAATTTATTTTTGAAAAATGGAGTTCATTTTTAAATTCTATATTTCAAAAAATGGTTAGGGGGAAATTTTTGATATTTTTCTGAAATACTAGAATTTTTAATGAATAGTAAAATACGATAATTTATGATAAATGCTATATACAGGAATCATGATGTTGTCAGCTGATGTATGGCTGAGGTAAGGCCATTATCATAAACTCACATGCACTTATTACTATTCTTGGTCATGGAATCATTATTATTACATGTCTTTTGAAGGAATAATAAATTAAATAATATAATATTGATAAAAACCCCTCTTATTACGACCCATACTTTACATACATTGATAATACTTCAAAATTGAAGCATACTTATTACAACATATAACAAAACCACGAAATGACCGTATAGGTATAGTATCTTTAGAAACTGGGAAACATAAACAACTGGTTCATAAAGCGTCTACACTGTCTCCCATTTATTTCATCATATCTATAGTCCCTTTTGGCATATCTTACTTAATAACCTTCTTCCTGACCTGGGGAAAGAAAACATACAAAAGGGTGAGCTCAAATTCTCAGTAAGGGTAAACAAAAGAAATATCAATCACATCATATTCATAAGAACATAACTTTTGGAAATCTTAACCTACAAAAGAGAGCATAATTTCATCACATGGGATAAATCATAGTAGTGAAATGGAATCCCAATAATCATAACATAAAATATGAAATTTTTTGTCTTATACACATAATCATAGAGAATCATTTCTTATTAGTCAAGACTCATTGCCAAGACTATCTTAGTGGACAAAGTCCATTTCTGAACCGAGTTCACTCCTCGTTTCAGTCATGTTTCACTGAACCGGTATAACCTACCGTTCCATCCATGTCTATCTCATGAGATATAAAATCTTTACCCAATGAATTTGATGGAGATATAGGTCCCACCCATCTCATAATGATACTATTCTTATGTGTGCCACAAAATCCTAAATCATACATCATTCCATAACCCATGTAGTAAAAATGGGATTCTTAAACAACATGACCTCATAAAACAATTCATATAAAATAAAGGAATTCATCAAAATAATTCCATCACAACATAATCAAATCAATTTAATAATAGGGATATAAACAGAACCCTATATTATCTTAGATGGAAAATAATTTTGATAAAGCACTTGAACTCCATTCTTGAGGAAAATATCCTTTCCACTTCAAAAACATTTTCATTTCCTTAACATGTCATACAATTTTAAACTAAAAGAATTTGATTAAAAATAAACTTGAAAACTTGTAAAGGAAGCTTCTTGGAAATAATGTTTTAAAAATCCATTCATGCCGTATAAGTTAAAAAAAAAAATTCTTCTCGTACTTTTGTCGGAAAAGTCAAAAAGTACCTTGTACGAAAAACGACAAAAGATTCCTTTCATATCTTTTACTAAAAACTCACCGAAGGGTAAAATTGGATTTAAACAATTTTAGGTGGATGGAAATAATATTACATATTTTGGGAACATGGATGTGGATGATAAAATACACCCCAGTAAATACCAAAGTATAAACAATCTCGGATAAAAATGAGATTGTGATATTTCCCTTACCTTAGGTCTGATTTGCCTCATAAGTGTCTGAAACTCCTGTATAATGATTTAAATAATGTTATTTACTTATTCCAGAATCATAATTATTGTTATGATATCATATATGGTCATATTCTTAGCTTCTTATTAGTAATATTTCATTACTACTTGTTATTTGTGTGTTTATTAATTTTTGTTCTTATGCGTGTTTTGTCGAATAAATTATTATTCTTCTATTTAGGTTATAGATACCTCATTTCCAGAATGGTATTAGTGTAATATATATCATATTCATTCATTCAATTCATTTATATAATCATTATGAAATGAAGATCTTGTAGAACGAGTCGCATCACATCGTGGAGACGGTATTCCGTACGTACGCACGAGTGATGATATCGTTCCTATGATCGTGGAATTGTATTGGAGTGCATGTATACTATTTCAGAATCAATATCACTTTATAATAGTCATATATAGTCATTATTTACACCATTATACCCATTCAAGTAAGGTGGTGGTGGAAAATAGATTACACCACGGCGTGGAGACGGTATTCCGAACGTATGCACGCGTGGTGATTTCTTTTTCTGTAGGATGGATAGATGGTGAAATAGGGTTGTTTCATAATTATAATAACATATCAGTATATGAGTGATACTTATGTTATTACTTCATAATTAAACAACTAAAGAAGAAGAAGTGGAAGAAGAAATAAAGATGAAAGAATCGGTAACGGACATTACCTCTTCTTTGAAGTGATTTTTTGAGACCTCCTTTTAGGGTACTAAAATAGATCATTTAAGAAGACAAGTACCTATAAGATGTTTCTAGGGAAGTGGAGAGGATAAATTGGCAGGGGTTGGCAGAGCTTGAAGGCTCAAAGTGGTGTGAGGAAGAGGGGGAGGAGGTTCCCTTTTATAAGGGAGGAGAGGGGGACCTTTGGAATAACTAAAAATATTATTTTATTATAAAGTCAAATTTGGTTTTTAATAGCTCCAAACTGATATATTTCGAAGATAAGGTGGGTAGGGGTCGAAATAATCTCATCCAATAGAATTTAGACAAGTTTGGGTATCAATTTTAACCTTATCATTTATATTTAACTTTAAGTTAGATAATTTAACTTTTACCGTGTCTTCTTATTTTCTTACACTCTAAGGTTAATAAACTTACTATATCAAGCCAAACGAACCCCAAGTTATTTATTATTAAAATATATAACCCCATCTAAGTCATTTGGCCGAACCTTATATTTTTAGGAATAAAATAACAAGTAATAATATAATATTTGTTTAAAAAACTATTTTATGTCAATTTTGACACTATTTAGTAATTGATTTTTGTGAAAATAATAACAGAATGATTAGTTCGAACCAAGTTAATTAAATCAATAATAACATGTCATATTAACCTATAAAATTAGTGTAATTCATAAAAAGTCTCAAATTACATTTATTTGGGTATTTATAACATCAATTATGTCAATATTTCATTAATAAGATAATTACTGCATCATCATTGTGTCATAAATAAATTAAATTATTTAATGTCTAAAAATTACAAAGAAAATAAAATTATGTAGGAAATCGTTTTATCTTTATAAGGAATATTGATAGTCGAATTTATCTTATGTATAACCCCATTTTAAAAATGATTTACTTATTAAACTTTGATTTTAACTATTTTAACCCTTCTTTAAATAAATTAATAATAAATGTCCTAATCTAATCCAAGTGGGACTAAATGGTCATATTCTATTCCTAAGGTTGTTTTTGGTCGAATTACACTTGTCCAATAGAATTAGGACATGTGTTATGGTAATAATAATATCATTTTTACCCTTAATTACCCTATTTACTTTTAACCGTGGTAAAAAAAGTAAAAAGTTACTATTCACCAAAAAATTATTTTCATCTCATTGAACCAAATTTTACTTACTGACATCAACCGTGTCTCTCAGAGTTTAAAAATTCTACTCACAGAAGTGGTGAAATTATTTTTTATGAAAAATTCAGTTTTTTAACTACCACTTAGTGGTTTCACTATTCATCAAAAATTGAAAGTTTTCAGAAAAAATACCAAAATTTCACCCTAGGCTAACTTCGATATTCCGAATCCAAAAATGAAGTCCATTTTGAAAAATAAAATTTATAAAATTTCAAAAAGTTGTTATTACTATTCATAACGGCTAGTTTTAATAATATTTTAATAGCATATCATTGTTTAGTGAAACTCGGTATTGCGTACGACACAAGCTATCGAGGAAGGCCGCGGTTGCGTGTAAAGCAAGCCAAGATAGTGTTGTGTGTAGTGAAATATTCCATTGATGATTTATATAACATAAAAACAAAATATTTTACATAAATTTCTCGGGTGTTACACCTCTCCCCTCCACTATAAATACCCCTATCACACCCTCATTTCATAACACCTCTCAAGCATAAAGCCTTGTCCAAACTCTGAACAAAGATCTTACCTAGACCCTCCCCCATTTCCAGTAGCTTTGGGTATCTTCAAAATACCAATCCAAGGTTCCTTAAGGAGGATTCAAGAGATAATTTCCCCCTATATTTTCCTTTATTTCCTTTGAATTTCATGTTTTTTCTTAATCTCTCCCCACATATCCTCATCTACATGGTACTATAACTCGAGTATCTTAAATAAAATGAAATTTTATTATAATAATTATAAAATATATCATCCAACCACCTTATCATGTTCTTTTTATTTTTTAAAGGAAAACATTGTTCGTGAGGTGTTAATTTATCACCTTCAAGAATGACATGTTTTCATTTTACTTTACCGCCTTTAGATCTGGTCTTGAAACCATTTTTATAGTGGAACCTGATTATTTTATATGTATTATATCCTATTTAATGTTCTAGAGATAACTTATTTACATATTACTGAATGATTTAACGAAATAAGGTCGTTGTTGTTGAAAAAATGCACGAATTAACCCAAATGAAAGTTATTAAAATCTTATCTAACGATTAATCCACATGGTATATAACATAATTATTTATAAGATTATTTAAACTCCTGTAATACCATTAATAACATTTAATAGTAGTTCTGGATATTTATCCATTTTGTACACGAACTTCCATTCATGAATACAAGTGAGCCACTCAAGAAAACTATATAAATGAACATTCCCGAACAATGAATTTAAACTCTAAAACTCAATCAAAGGCCCATAAATGAACTAAATAAAACATTAATTAATATTATTAATTTATAAAAGGTTATTTAATTTTTGATTAATTAATATAATGTAGTTATAAAAGACATTATTGTGATGAAATCGTTCAGATACAATGTAAGGGGAAATTCTCGAATCCAACTCTCAAACTTTGGGTTTCCCTATTTTAAACCATTTTCAATATGGATATACCTTAAGAATCATTTAATCATACTAATATTACCTATTCTGGTATATACATGTTTTTCAGTTGATTTTATGACAAAACCAATGTTCTTCCAGAAGAACTTTTCTTACAAATAACCACCGCCTTTTTTATTTCTCAAAGACTGTTCCTACTTCAGTCATCATTAACTATTCTATGTCAAGAATATTGTCCACTCATTATTTTGGGAGCCAAAATTTTATGAATGTCTTTTTTATGATGTAAAACACATTCCGTTCCATGGGTTATTTTAGTTTTATGTTTGATAAATGTGACATGCATGATAATGTAAATGTTATGATGTAACAGGTGCGCCCAGAATTATATTTCCCAATATGAATGTTATGATTTGACAGTTGCACCCAGAATTATACAATGCTCCAATAAATTGGATAAATTGATGAATCTCATGAGTTAATGGAAAATTATTCATGAACATGATTCTAGCATAGCTCACAACTATGTGTGGTAGATGACCACTAAGGCCTGATGATTCATTTTATGCAATGCCACTTTTCAAGTATTTTATTAATGATTCATCCAATGTACATGATCAATTTCCTATGTTATTTTTATTCTCAACCATTTTTATATTGTTCATATATATCCTCTTACTGGTATTTTAGCTCACTCATTTTGGTGTATATCCTCAGGTAATTATGCATACTAAAGAGTTTTCAAGGGACAATAAGAAGCTAGAGAATAATGGATTAAATAAATGTTTAAGTTTTATGTTGTAAATGTTAATGTATGGTTCGTATAATCCTACAAAACCTAGAACAGAAAAGGTCCTAAAATTTATAATTTACTTTTTATTTTTTTTTTGTTATCCTTTGTACAAAAAAATATAAATCATATTTTAGTACTGAATACAGATGTGCGAGTTTAGGGCTTTAGATTTGGTATCAAAGGAACGGTCTAGAAAAATTTGGAGATTAGATGTTGTCATTTTAATATTTACTTTTGAAATTCTAGTTAACTAAGTACTAATAAGAAAATAGTTTTTCTTAATTAACAATATATAAATTCAGAATTGTAAATACAATGAACGAATTGGGAGGGTGCAATTCATTTAAGGGGAAAGAGTGTAACATCCCAAGATTTTAAAAGGAAACAATATGTTCTTAAATTAACTATTGAATACTATGTGGAATTTATAATATATCTAATAAGAATAATTTTTCCACTTATGTGTTTTGAATTTCAGAAATTTGACTTAAACGATTGCATCCAGGATATTTTTTTTGGGTTTGATGGAACAAACATAATTTTTAATGAATAGTAACCTACCCTTATAAATAGTGACCTAACCTTATGAATAGTAACATATCCTTATTAATATTAACCTTATATATGATAGTATATATATATATATGATTTATGTGAAAGTATGATATACCTATATCTTAGAGTAAATAAATAAATGATTTTAAATTGGTATTTTTATGATAAAATATTATTTTATTTTAAATTTAATTTAACATATTTTGAAAATTATTTTTGAAAAATGGAGTTAATTTTTCAATTCCACATGTCAAAAAATGGTTAGTGTAAATTTTTGGTATTTTTCTAAAATACTTTAATTTTTAATGAATAGTAAAGTTCGATAATTTAAGTTAAAAGCTAAATACAGAAATTATGATGTTGTCAGTTGATGTATGGATGATGTAATGCTATTATCTTAAACTCACATGCAATTATTACTATTCTTGGTCCAGGAATCATCACTATTTCTTGTCTTGTGAAGGAATTATAAATTAATGAATATAATATTGGGAAAACCCCTCTCCCCTCCACTATAAATACCCCCCTTCACACACTCATTTCCTCACACTTCTCAAGCTTAAAGCCTTGTCCAAACTCTGATCAAAGATCTTACCTATCCCATCCCTCATTTACAAGAGCTTATGATATCATCAAAATACCAATCAATGGTGCCTTAAGGAGGATTCAATAGATAATTCCCCCTCTCTTTTCCTTTATTTTCCTTTGAATTTCAAGTTTTTTCTTAATCTCTCCCCACCTAGCCTCATCCACATGATATGGTAAATCTATTATCTTACAAGAAAGGTATTTTTATGATACTAATGAGATAATATATCATCCAAACCCCTTTTCTATTCATTTTATTTTAGAAAGTAAAATGTTGTTCGTGAGGAGTTAATTTTTCACCTTCAAGAACGAAAAGTTTTCATTTTCCATTACCGCCTTTATATCTGGTCATTAAACCATTTTTATAGTTTAAAAATATTATGTTATATGTATTATATTCTATTTAATGTTTTGGAGCTAACTTATGTACATATTACTAAATTATTAAATGAAAACAAGTTTGTTGTCATCGAAAAACCGCACGAATTAATCCTAACAATCGTCATTAAATTATTATCTAATGAGTCATCCACATGGTATATAAAATAATTCACTATAATATCATTTAAACTCTTTTAATATCATTAATAACATGAAATATCAGTTCTTTAAGTTTATCCATGTTCTACATTAACTTCCATTCATGAATACAAGTGAACCGTTCAAGAAAACTATAAAAACGAACGTTCCTAAACAATGCAGTTAAACTCTATAACTAATATAAAAGCACATAAATGAACATAATAAAACATAAATTAATCTTATTAATGTATAAAATTTTATTTAATTGTTAATCAATGAATCTAATGTGGTTATACAGGATATTAAAGTGAAGAAAGCGTTCAGATACAGGGTAAGGGGAAATTCTCGAATCCAACTTTCATACTTTTGGTTATCATTATTTAAATCCATTTTCAGTATGAATATACCTTAATAATAATTTCTTAATACTCATCTTACCTATTTTTTGGATATAATTTTTTTCTAATTGAGTTTATGATAAACCCAATGTTCCTTTAAAATAACTCTTCTTAGAAATAAACACCATCTTTTTTTACTTCTCAATGATTGTTTCTACTTCACTAATCGTTTTTTTTCTATGTAAAGAATGTTATCCCCTATTTATTTTAGGAGAAAAAAATTTATGAATATATTATTTATGATGATAAATCCACACTTTTATGTGCTTTATTTTATGTTTAAGTTTTACATATGTGGCGTGTATGATAACGTAAATGTTAGGATGTGACGGGTTTTCCTGGAATTATACAGTGAAATATGAATGTTATGATGTGATTTTTGTACCCATAATTATAAAATTCTTCAATTAATTGGGTAAAGTGATGAATCTCATGAGTTGAAGTGAAATTATGTGTGAACATGATGCTATAATTGTTCACAACTATGTGGGATAGTTTACCACTAAGACATGATGTTTCATTTTTATGCATTTTACCATTTCAATTAATTTATTAATGATTCATATCATTTTCAAGATCCTTTTCCTATGTTATTTGTTCTCACCCATTGTTATATTCTTCATATCTATCCTCTTACTGGGCTTTTTTCTCACTTTTTTTTGGTGTATATCCTCATGTGATTATTTTTACTATAGAGTTTTTGAGGGACAATAAGAAGTTGTTGATGAATGGATTAAATAAATGTTCACGTTTTATGTTGTAAATGTTAATGTTTGGTTTGTATAATCCTCCAAAAACCAGAATGGAAAAGGTCCTCAATTTTATAATTTACTTTGTATTTTTTTGTTTTCCTTTATACAAAAAATACACAACATGTTTTAGTTCTGAATATGGAAGTATGGGTTTAGGGCTTTACAAGTGTAGTTTGAATCCTTCTCATAAAAAAAAACTAGTATATTAATGATACTTGTAATATTATTTAATCATATTATAATAAGATAATAGGGATTGAAGAACAAAAATTATTTAAATAAACTTGAGAAAGATGCTACCTCTGAATTGGGTAACTCCTTTTGATTTGAGCCAGAAAACAATCTTGAATTTTATTATTCCCAAGGTAAGGATTATATGAGGAAGGAAGGAATGTTGGGAGCTTATTTGAGAATAATTTGGATGAGGCAAGGGTCTTACAAGATTTGAGTAAGTGGGTATAGGTGGTTTTCATTTATAAGAGAGAAGAGGGGAACTTTTGGAAAGTATTGAAATATTATTTTATTATAAATTTATTTTCAGATTCTAATTGTCCCCAACTCATTTATTTCAAATATAAGATGATTTTGGGTCATATCCCCATCATAAAATTAAAATTAAACATGTTTTGAATATTTTTTAACCTTTATATTGTTTGTTTAATCTTTATTTTACCCTTTTTATTCTTACAATGATATTTTATTATTTACACTTTATGTGTTAATTAAATTAACATAACACTTCAAACGACCAAAAAAAGTTCCATTTATGAAATATTTGGACTTATCGTAACCATTTTTCTAATATTATATTTTAAGTAATTTTAAAACATTTAATAAATTATTTTATATTTTAAGTTATGTGTTATGTCAATTTTTGACACTATTCATACTTGACTTTTTAAAAAATTCATAAACACGTGATTACTTTGAAAAAAATATATTGACTCAATAAAAAAATGTCATATTCATCCAAAAAATTTGTTTTTGAGATAAATTATGTCATATAATATTTATTTTAATATTTATAATACCACATATTTTATAATTCTCTTAATAAAATAATTAACATATCATTGGTGTGTCAATATTAATGTCAATTATTTAATCTATAAAAATAAAAAATAAATTTACATTATGTATATAATTTCATTATATTTATGGGGACTATTTATTTTTGATGTTTCTTCAATTTTATCTCTACATTAACATTTTTTTACGGATAAGAGATAAGAGAGTGACATGTTGTCACTTTCTTTTGTTTTATTAATAATTACATCCCGTTCTTAGAAAATAGTGCATTAAATGAATAAATTTCAACCCATAGGTGATATTGGTCGACTTTTATTCATCCAATATGATTTTGGCAAGTTTTAGGGTCATTTTATTTTCCTTATCATATTGTTTCTTACCCTAATATACTCGATTTACCTTTAAATGTGGTAAATAAAAATTACCAAAGTTACTATTCATAATATCAAAAAATAAAAAGTACCTATTTTCACATTATTTACCTTCTAATTATAAATATAGAATCAATTTTTCCTAATTAAAAAACATAGAAGTTGCAATAATTAACTTAAAATTAATTCCTGTTGTCAAAACCAGAAAGTGAGTTTTTATGAAGTAAAAACTATCAAAAGATTGACATGTGTTTAGGTCCAATATCAATGTGAAATTACTTCCAATGACCATAATAGGATTAAATGATAAAAACATAATCCAATTAACCTCTAAAACCAATTAAATGTACAATCTAACTATAAAAATAAATTAGTTGAAAATGTAGTTTTGAATTAAAATGAAGTATTTTTCACTAATCATTTAAATAAGAATTTTATTATAAAAATACTAAAATATCATCCAAAGTAAGTTTTTATGTACGGCTTCTAAATAATAAGTGTATTCTATCAAATAAAGTATATTAAAGTTACAAAAACTAATTTTAAAAAGTTTCTCCATCAAAAGGAGGTAAAATTATATTTTTAGAAAAATACTTATTTTGTCAGAAAAATTGAATTTGTTCTTATATCATATCTTGAAAATAAATAATATGAATTAAAAACATTATATTGAAAATATAAAATATATTTTTCATTAAATAAAAATCTATAAATAATGATATGTTTTTTTAAATACAATTATTCTCTTTTAAATAAGTTTTCATAAAAACTTATCCTTTATATTCAATTGGGTTTTATTTCAATTTCTAAAAAATTTGGTAACCAAAGAATAATTATTTAAACCTTTGTGATCCATATTTTCAAAATTTAGTTGATTCTATTCATTCCTTCCATTCCAACAGCTAGGAATTAAATACCATTAAAATAATAATAATAATAATATATTATTTTTTGGTATAACTCAATGTTGTGTGCAACATAAGATTTTGGAGATAACCGTTATAGGGTGTCGAGTACACTATTAGAAAAGCATCTCCTTTAATGTAAAATTAATATCTTATTCATAAATATTAATATATATGAAAAATTATTATTCTATAAATACCTAGGATGTTACATAAAGGGTCTTTAAAACCCATTACTCTCAACCCAAGGCCAAATCCCCTTTGGGTTTTATTATTTCTTGAGGTTTATATATTAATAATATAAATAACTAATTATTTATATTTTAAAACCAAATTAATTATTTAATTAAATTTTTATTTTTTTAATTGAATATTTCAATGATATAATACCCAAATATTATTTCTTTTTTTATAATATATATAAACATATTTATGCATGATCTAGTCACATTAGTCCAAAATTATAAATTATCATTATCTTATATATAACCCCAATTGATATTTATAATGTTATCAAGAATTATGGATCATATTGATAATCATAAATTATGTGTGGTATTTATAAATATTTAATTGATACCTAAATTATAATGGGATTTGGTGTGTTCTAATCTACCACATGTCTATTAAAAGTATCCTTTCTTACTTCACATAGATATTAAGAACAGGACATGGATAATGTCAATCCTATAAAACATATCTTCATTTACTAGTTACTAAGTTGACTAACCCTTATATAATCACATCACATGTAATTATCTTGGAGTGGATGTAAGCTCATTCAAATATTTACTAAAATATTTAATGCCACAACCCATAATATGGGGAAAAATCCTATCTAGGTTAACAAAAAACATTCACTTGATTAAATTCATAGAAAATTAAATTCTATTTAGAAAAATTCTTGAATGATTTTTGATGGGTATCAAAGTATGAAACATAAAAATTAGGGAACCTATTTGAAAATTCTAATTCAAAGGATCCTAGGAAATATTCACTTAATTAACACCAATTTCCCATATATGATAATCCATGTGTTGTAATATAGGAGAGTAAATCTTAATAAAAGTTTTCTAAAATATATATTATGAGTGATAAATTATATACCACTCATAATGATCTTAATATATCATCAAACCTAATATGATCATCATGAATCACTGATAACCGAGTAAAATATATATTACTGGAGTTGTTTTTATATTATCTCCCATATTATATCTAATCACCATAAATGAAGGATAATGTTGTTTCATTAATATATATTAAAAGATATAAACTTTCCCTCATCCAAAAAAACATGACTTAATTTAGGGAATTGACACTATAAAACTTCCACTTACACTAAAGATAGTCACCCATATATTTAATACTAAGATAACTGCGGTGGATTTCATCATTTCATAATGAAAGAGAGGATCAAAAATATTGTTCTATATAGGAAATTGACACATATTAATATATCTCATATTAATAATCACTTTAAAGATATAAAATCAATGAAAAATATATTTGGATATTTGGTGATTCATGGGTTTATTAGCTTGTGAAACCACTCCACTATTATGATAGTATAGTTTAATTGGACTAATGTTTCCTAGGATAACCTCTAGTTTAGTAAAAACAATTATCATCAAAGAATATTTTTATCCACTTATGATAACATTATATATTGATTTTTTTAATATAATCAATAACTATTAATTTCTTAGAACGTTCTTGGCTTACAACACCACCATTTTGGAAGAAAAAAATCCATACTGAGACCTGTAGTAATATTTACCTGTTTGGGAACTAGAATCGGTTTAAACCTATACAATAAGATCATTCTCACCAAAAAAGACTATGAATCCATCCTTAGTTATTCTCAAGTATTCCAGGACATTCTTTAGAGATAACTAATGAATTTTTAAAGGATTTTATTGGTATCAACTCATCATTCATATTATATAAGATACATTAGGAAACTTATGTAACATAACATACCAAATATATGCAAAAACAAAATCATATGAAATCCTCATAATTTTTCTTCATTCTTCAATTTTTTAAGGAAAATGTCTGTAATAGAATGAATTTTAATAAATGAAATTCCCTATTTTTGAATAAATAAATTCATCATTATGTAATAAAGAAATATGTAACACATGAAATACTTTTTCTATTTTTAAATGTTATATAGTATAACAAATTTAGAAAACTATTTTTCATCATAACCATTTATAATATATCCGTTTTACATTTACCATTAAGATTAGTAAATTTAGGGTTATGATAAAGTCCAATTGATACCGATGAAAGATGAAATGACCTTTACTAGTATGATCATACCTCATGAAGCCATTTTTTAGAGCTTTTATGTTGGATGGAATCACTGGTCATTTCCCTTAATCAAGATCAATCCAAGATTCTAAAACTAAATCATGAATGAAACTATTTATGAGAGATTTTAAAGATCCTAAAGATCACGACCTAATCCATGTACACCAAACCCCCTAAAGGAAATCTCACAATTGCACACCTTACCCTTTTGGAATTCACTGGTGTAATAAATTATTTCTTATCTAAATCCTAACAAGATAAATTTTTTATTTAATTTTAATTAAACAATGATTTTATTTATCTTTAAATATAATTTTTTAAATAATTATAAAACGATTTTTATAAAAAATATATTTTTATAAGACGAACCACAAATTTTATTTCTGGAAAATGTAAAGTTTCAATAAAGGGACTCCTTTTATTTATTTTCATATTTTTTTTGAAAAAAAATTATTTTAAAAAAAAAATTATTTTTAAATAGTATTTAATAAATATAAATTATAATATAATATTTCAAAGTGAAAAATTATTATTATAAGGGTCAGAAAACATTAATTGTTAAAAAAACAAGTATTTTTCAATAAATGTGGATTTTTGATTTAATACTATAAGTTTTCATAGTTGTATAATTATTTGGGAAAAATATATATTAGTTTTGAAACTTTCAAATCCCAATTAGGAAACAATGATTTTTTCTTAAATTTTAGAGGCATTTAAAATTTTCAGACAAAATTTAATAGTTTATAAATATAAAGTGTAGATTATTACATCATAATGACCTTAATCTGATGTAATATATGATATAAAAATTATCCATGATGAAATATATATTTCTCCTCTAAAATAATGTTCTCTTGAGGTTATTTGATAAATTTATAAAATGGTTAGTTAATCCTCTAAAATATATATTATATTTAAAGATTATAAAATCAATTCATTGTAAAAATAAATCACTTCTATGTCACTAAGGTTATTATTTTAATATCTCAGATCCTAAACATGTAAAATAATGAAAAACACTTTAAATTGTTAAAATCCATGGGAAAAACCATGAGAAGGTTTGTGTTTTTGTCACGACCGGTCCTCAGGGCCCATGCCGTGACTACCCCAAGCCCACCCTCTATAGGCCAGGGGATGGCGACTAGCACCAAAGGTGTAATCTCAATAAAAGGGAAGGAATTACCTTTAAAACTGTAACAAAAATTCTCTGAACATAAGAAGTAGAAGCAACAAGTACTAAAATAGAGAATAAAAGTGTGCTGAAAGTAAGTGGGCCAGTATACAAACCCAACTGAACAACAAGTACAAGTAAAAAAGGGAAAATAGCTCCTAGATTGTCCATCGGGGAATCCTACCTGAAGGGTAGGTACAGAACGCGAACAACTCGTCCCTGCGGTACGTCCTGTCTAGTCCAGCTTCGAGCAGCCTCTCGTTTGTCAACCGCAGCCTCGATCACTCTTGTCCGTCGTCTGAACAGAACACAATAAGGTGTGGGTGAAGCCCGTGCAGGGGTGAGTATAACAATACTCAGTAGGGTACCCTGAGACCCCCGAAGGTATCCCAGAATCCACAAAGGACAAACCACATAAAAAAGATACAATCACGAAGTAACAAAAAACCCTACTAAGGTATATCCCCATACATATACCTATGTTATCAATCATAGTCTGGCTCCAACTCTCGAGCCCAAGCACAAACCATTCCACAAGGAAGTATAGTCAATCCCCACGATGATAATGGTTGAAATACATGGCATAGCTCACACAGGTATACATCTTTTGTAGAGTGATAGAGATGATCAGGTGCAGTCACTAATTCATTTAAGCTGTCAGACCCACATAGGATACAAGACCAGCTAAGCTGTCAGACCCACACCAGATACATGACCAGCTATTCTGTCGGACCCACACAGGATACAGGAACCGAAGTCAAAACTGGAGGACCCACAGAGGATACCAGTACAATAGTTATTGTTGTCAAACCCATGGAGGATTAAGGTATAGTAGTCATAGTTGTCGAACCCATAGAGGATTCTGGTACAGTTTTCATCGCTGTCGAACCCACAGAGGATTCTGGTACAGTATCATTGCAGCCAGCCCTAGGGTTCTTGCATACAACACGCTCGATTCCAGGAGGGTCCGCTCCTCAAGCCATGTTTCGATACATCAACTTCTACCAAGTCCCACAATGAAGTATCTTAGAGATCCTCCATTTCATAGGGGGAAAATCCAAGAAAAACGTGTCCAAGACACAGAGTCGAGATGACTAAGCCATTTTCTGAAAATTACACGGCGTGTTGGTATGGTTACACGCCGTGTCTTCAGACCTCAGGTATTTCCTGTGTACCATGGATTGTGTCGAAGGGATTTTCTTGTAGAAAAGTAAGTACATGGTGTGTGGTGTTGTTACACGCCGTGTCCAAGCATCTGGGGTCGGCTCCGTGTACGCTGGTCATGTGTCCGTACACAGCCTCAACCCATGTTTTCCAACCCGTGTAACTGGTAAATGGGGTAGCCATGCCAATGTCTATGTCTGGACGTGTGGTGGAGTACATTCCCGTGTACTCCACCCCGTGCCCGTGTATCATTGGGATACATTCCGTGTCCCACGAAGCCGCTTCTACTTTTCTGTGAAGAGATTACACGCCGTGCCACTTGGCCAAGTATTGCTGCCTGTATCCGTGTATTTCCAAGAATACACACCATGTCTCGCGAAGTCTCATCTATCATTCTATGTGGGAAGTACATGTCGTGTGACCGAGGTCACACGACCTGTGTTATTTGTCTATCATCAGAAATGGAAGCCACAAAACGTTTGTACTACATGACGTGTTCGTCTGAATTTCACACCGTGTATTCTAGAATTTTCCAAAAATGATGCCGCCAGCCAGCACGCCACCCGTGAAGTCCATTCTTCATTCTGACAGTCCTTATCCCATGAAACATTGGACACTAGGTCTCCCCGATGTCTCGTAATCGTCTCCGGTGTTTTTGGGCCTCTGTTCGGCTTCGAAAACACGATTTGATTCACCCGCTTGAAGAACGGTCGATGGACTGTCCATCCCGTTCTGGTTTGCTCCGTTGCCCGCTATCATCATCACAACTCATCTAGGTCATCTTGATGTTGGGTCTTCAATTTGGGATTGTTTCATCGCACAACTAACTTGCAATTATCCAGTGTTCGTCACCCATGAAGAATAAGAAGAACACACCAAACATTCAAAAAAATGACAGAGGAATCAGGCCGTGTTTGTTTGGCCCAGTCCTTCCACGTTAGTTTGGTATTAATCGGGTCAAGAGTAATGAACATGGAAGGAAGAATCAGCATTTCTCAAATAAAAATGCACCCCTACCTTGTAATTGGTGATCGCTTGTCGGAGTCGCGTGAAGGTGGTTTCATTTCTTTTCCATCAGGGAGCGTTCGAGGAAGAAGCATCGTCAGTGTTCTTCATGGGCAGCTCTTTCTCTTTGATCTTAGCCAAAGATCGAGGATGGTGTTCGTCATTCTTTGGAGATGAGGAGTGTTCTTCGTTGAGAGGTTGATTTTATTCCAAGAGTTCTGCAAAGCTCTCCCAAGATTATGCCAACCCAAAATAAATGAATATAATATCTTATTTTAATGTTGTCATAATGAATTCAAAAGAATTCAAAACACTCAAATTAATTAATTAAGTCATTAATTAATTTGTTTTGGCACTATTAAGAGGAATTCCAAGAGTTTCCTCTATTAATGGGGAGCTCAAGGGGTTTAAAGGGGGATTTAGAGGAGTTAAAGGGTTCAGGTGGGTCCCACCCTAAAATGTCCTCCCAAGGGTGGTTAGGGTGTGGTGGAGCCCACCACTAACCTCCACTTTGTGGTTTTAACCACCATTAAAATAAAAATATGTTACACACATTTTTATTTAATTTTAATTAGAAAAACCAAGAAATTAACTCCCAATCTTGATAAAATGCAACTGCGGTAAAGGTCTCCTTAAGCGAATACCAGCGCTGCGAGTTCAATGGTGTTCTCATATTTCAATTCCAAGCACCGGTTTAAAAGATATAAAATCCCACATGTACATTTACTAAACGTACCTGGACAAAACTTCCTAAATTGATTTCGGGCACACCGGGCCTTAGAATTAGACACCGTCAGAAACCGCAGACTCGTAACATTCCCATTTATTTTAAAAAAAATTCCACATGATTTTTGGGTCTTTACAGTTTTGGATTACATTATCATAATGAGTCCCAAACCAATGTTTATAAATTTAAAAATAATTCCCCCCTCTTTCACTATATAAGTCAACAAAAAAAATCCCATTTACGATCACTAAAACCCTAGAATCATGAAATTACTATTACCCTCCCTCTCTAGAGACTTCCCATGGTTCCCCAAAGATCTTAATAATGTCCTCCCAAACATTTAGAAGCACACTCTCAAGGAAATGGAACATCTCATTATTATCTTTATTTATGAAATTCATTTATATTATTCCCTTTGTCTTCTAATTTATCATGATGGAATGTAATTTCACAAATCCCTATTACATCCCTTATGATTTAAAAGTGATGATATATATCTTTAAATCTTGTTAATCACTCTCATGAAACTTTAACTACCCCCTTTATGCTTCCAGAATTATCCTATGATTTTTTCATGCCAAATAGTTTTTTGTGAATAATCATACTTATTTTAACCCAATAGAATTCATCTAGATGTAACTATCCTTAATTTATTAGATAATTCCATGTATATGACCCACAATTCTTGATTAGGGTATTAATATATAACTTTGGTGGAATTTAAATTCAATAATAGCTTTCATTCGAGAATCCATGTAACACTATATGAAGCATTGTATGGGAAGTGGTGTCATACCTCAATCTACTAGGAAGAAGTTTGAGAAGTAAATTTAGATTTCATAGAGATTATAGAAGATATACCTATTTAATTAAAATCTATTCATGATCATATTAAAGAGTCTTATATTAGGTAAAAGTGCTATTTTGGATATCAAAGGAAATAATTAGAGTTTCTTGTTAGGGATCATGTATTCTTGAAGATTCCACCATGGAATGGATTTTTATGATTTGGAAGAAATGGTAAGTTATTCACTATTTACTTTGGTACTTTTAAAATACTAGAAATAGTTGGAGCTAGGACATGTAGATTTTTTATTCCACCCAACCTCTCTTAATTACAAGACATCTTCCATGTTTCATTACTAAGGAAATACATGCTAGATCCAACACATGTTCTCACATATGAGGGAATATAATTGGATATTTACTAGTATTTTAATTAAGATTATATTTATATTATTGAAATAAATAATAAGGTGTTTTCAAATAAAAATAATAATTTTTTGTTTTTTTAATTTTTCTGAAATAGTTTATTTTATAGTGGATAGTAAAAAATACAGTCTTTACAAAAACTGTAACTTTGATTTATAAAAGAAATATCCATAAATTTATAAAAACATTTAAATGGTAAAATATGTGTTTAAGTAGTAAAAATATATATTTTTGAAATATTATTCTTAAATTATAAATCCTATGTTTAGAAATTTATGAACTTAGGTAATATTTTCCAATTAATGAAAATGTGTTTGGTATTTTCCTTTAATTAAATATGATTTTGTGATAATTAGGTTGTATCTTGGATTAGAAGTGATATAAAATCTATATGTTTTATAATAAACAAATTTATTTTAAAAATCAAAATCATTTATTATTTAACCTAAACATAATTTTAATGTTTTAAAATACACTTCTCTTTAAATGGGGTTTATGCGCACTGGTGATAAAATTAATTTTAATTTTCATTATATATATTAATTTTATAAGAAAAAGTATAATTTATATTTAGAATCAATATATATAAATTATTTAATAATTACAATATTATTTTTAGGAATTGGTACAAAATTATTATGATTAAATATTAATTAGCATGGTAAAAGTAAAATAGTTGTTTTCAAGGAATTATTTTTATACGAGTTATATAAATTCCATATTAATAAATTAGATTAATAAATTTTAAAATATGACCATAATATTACGTTTGAACATAATATATATACATATAAACATTAATTAAGTTAACAATTAATACAAAAATAAGAATAAAAAACACTGAAATATATATAGTCATTTTTCTATAAAAACATTTCTCTTTTATCTTATGTTTTAATTTAAAAGTTAATTTTTTAAAATCCATATGTAAATTAAATTTAATGGAGTGGAAATTTTCATTCATAATTTTAAAATATGGAAAGAGGAATAATTTAATATTTTTAGTAATAAAATAATTACTATGATGAATTTTTAAACAAGATTAATAAGGGTAAAATTGGGTAAAAAAGTATCTTTAATTTTTTATAATAAAAAGGTAAAGTAAGCCTTCTATAAATAATTTTTAGGAATGAAATTAATTCCCAAATTTCTCACCTACCATTTATCCAAAAAAATCATCTTACTCACTTAATCCACCTAACACTCAATTGATTCCATTCTTAACCCATACTTAACATTAGTTTTCATGAAAAAACCCCTCTTTTTCGCCTATAAAATGACCTCACTCTCATCCATTTTCTCATTCCACTCCATATAAAAGGAATTTATCATGACTTTAACCTCCCAATATACCCTTAAATCCCCCCAAGTAGTTATTAATGTTCTAAAGAGTGCTCCCATGATTTTAGAATCTACTTAGGATGGAAAAGGTTTCCAATCCTTCTCTTTCCTTTTTAACTAAAATCATTTTATTATAATACCATTTCCACATATTTCATTTATTATTTATTTCATATTATTACCTCACATTTAATATTTATTTAATTAGAGAACACTTATCTTATATCATTATATCCTTTTCCCACTCTATTATTAGGTCGACATAATAGTTCTTCTTATCTCCATTCTATTTTCAAGTAAAACGTTTATTTTAATGTCATCTTGATGGTAATTTTTGTAATCATCACCCATTTGATATAATAAAAATGTGATTTACTCTCATTAAATAAATTTTATAATTAGTCAATATGCTAAGAAAATCCTTAATTTTGAGAATGTATAGAGTGTATTCTTTTACTAGAAATGATAACACAATAGGTATACTACCAAGTGGATGTGGATATGGAAATATTGAAATTACTCATGTCCATATGTTCATTCATAATTTAGGGGACTTTTTGGGATTATTGTAAAGTTAAAACATTTATAGGAGAATTGGAAAAATATTATGAGTGTTGTAATGTATTAAGATTAATTTTTTAGATGTGGAATAAAGAAGTGATGGTATCTAGGGTGCGCGAGTGGACCTCAGAATATTCGGGTTATGTTTTGAGTGTTTTGGTGGTTTATGGATAGGGTTAATTCATGGTGTGCATGATTTAGATATATCCATGTGACACACTAAGCATGAGATTTTTCTATTTTAATTACTATGGAGAATGGTTTTCTAGAATTTTTAGTGCATGATTCTGAGGAAACTGTGAAAATTTAAGGGAAACAATGTGGATTGGTTTGGGATGGAGGATCAGTGCTTGATTTTTTCATGATTAAAGATAAACTATAAAAAAATGTCATATTCTATTAATGTTCCAATTCACATGGTTGACACATTGTTTGGAAAATATTGTGGCACAAATCTAAAAGGGGAGTGTTTTTGGACAAGGCCTACCACATCATTAGTACACATTTTTTAAAAACGTGAAGCTAAACTATGTTTCCTATTTAAAACTGTAAAATTACCATCTCACCTATATTTTCTTACAGGGGAATACCCCTTTATCGTCTCTCCTTCCCTAAAAGGTTCCAACCTACCTTCTCTTTTCCTTATGCACCCTAAATCCCCTTTAGTGGGTTTTTAGTGGTTCCGACATCGATTCTAGGTACATACCAGCCTCAATCATTAACCATTGACACTAATATAGCTTCGAATCTAACATATTCTTATCTTGGTTAGGTTATAATTCTATCTAATCATGGGGGAATTGGCCAAATAGAATGGGTATTTAACTCTACCTAGGAATAGGGTGGAACGTGATATCACCTATGAAACACCTAGTTGTTTTTATGAAATATTTTCATTAAATAATTTTTAAATTTCAATAGATTTAATTGCACACAATCATGAGTTTAAATTAACCACAAGATTCCCTTAGTATAAAATGACTATTATAACTTATCTGTTAGGATAGCTGGAATAAATATAACTAACTAATGAAAATATATTGTGAATGAAAAATATTAACCTATTATATATTTGCGTCTTTGTTAAGTGATTTATGATTATTAAATGAAGTTAATGAAATATATTTGTTATATATTTCAATTTTTTTATATTCATCCAGTATATATTATTGACAAAGAGTTTGAATAAACCCTATTTTATCTAAGAAAACCTATATTTTCAAGAGTAATTTTCCATGTTTTAAGAGAGAACCCCCTTTAAATTAATATTTTAACATGATAATAATTTTTTCGACAACCTAAACACTTTATTTGGAAGAATTATATAAATATTTACTTTTTATGAGTTTCTGGTATTTTTCTGATAACATTCATGACTTAATGAAAAGTAAAAATACAAAAAATTTTAATTGAGAACAAAATTTTTCATCAAAATAATTTATATGGTTAGATTTTAATATTTAATTATTTTAAAGTATAAATAGAATATATTATTATCATTGAATATAATTTATGTTATTGATTTAATTTAACATTGAATTCAAAAGTAAAAACATATCAATATTTTGTAATGTTTGAACTTTTAAAACATGTTCTCCCTTTGCAACAACGACATGAATTTTTAATTAATTAATGAAACTTATTTTCATTTAATTTTTAAAAATGGATTCCATATTTAGAATCAATAACTCCAAATTACGTAAATAGATTACTTTTATTTTTGGGCATTATGAATTGTAACTTGAGTAATTTTTATTAATACGGTAAAAGGGTAAATCTGGTATTTAAGGGTATAAAAAATATTATGAAATTACTGCAACACTTGTACTAACATCATTGTATGAGTTTATTTCGTCCTAAATCTTCTTTTGGTCGAAATGGTGTCCTTTGGAAACCACTTGGATGAGATTAGGACATTTAATTTATTTTATTTAATGAAAAGTTAAATATGTATTACTCAAATTTTAATTGTTGTATAATTTTTAATTTCAGATTATATAGAAGATAAATTCTATTATAAATAATCATTTGAAATTTAATTTTTTTTCTTTACCATGAGATTTTATTTTTAATTTTAAGGAAATAATTATTTAACATAAATACATATACTTTAATAATGAAAAAATTATTTAATTGATGATAAATAAATTAAATAAATATTATGAAATTGATAATAACCATTAAAAACCCAAAAACATGACCAAATCTTATTCGTCGAGTATATGTCGACCATAACCATCCAAGGGAAGAATTTTTTACCATTTAGATCCCTATATAAGAGATTGTGACACTTATATTATTTTATGTAATGTGATGACAAACTTATCACATTCATGTTTTAATAAGAATAACATTTTTAATGTTGGATAAAACATAATATATATTATATTATAAGTATTATTATTAAATATAGAGGATTTAACATTTTCATAGTAATTTTTTTAATTTTTATTATAAAAATATAAATATTAAATAATTACATAAAACTGTTGTAGTAATTATTTTATTATGGGGAATATCAAATAATTATTATTAAAAATATTAAAATAAATATATTTTGGGATAATTAATATTTAAATTGAAATTTATATACTACCATCAAATATTAGGAATGTAATAAACTAATTTGTTTGAAGTCAACTTCTTATCTTGATATTTATTAAAAAAATAAATGAATTGAATAGTGTCAAAATTGACCTTACTGACTGTTTATCAAAATAATGTTTTATTAAATTATTTAAAAATAATAGAACATTTTATAAAAATATATAAAAATTAGGATATGGTTTAAAATGTTATAAGGTATTTATTTATGTTCTAATTGACATCAAATAAGTAAATATTGCAACATTTTAATATTGAAATATTTGTTACTCTAGTTAAAAATTAAATAGAATAATTAAGTGTTAATTAAAATGATAAGGTTTAAATTGATAGAAAAACATGTAAAATATTTATTGGTTGATGATATTACAACCCTATCTCATCTTATATTCAAAATAGGGTAACAATTTATATCTCATCATATAGACATGGTTGGGGTGAGAAATGATATCGGTTCAATAGTACAGGGTTGTAACAAGGAGTCAAATCAGTTCAGTAATAGAGATTGTAAGCTATGATGGTCTTGGAAATGAGCCTTGACTAATATAAAAATATTTTCTATGCTTATGTGTATTGAAAAAAATTTCATTTCTTATGTCTTGACTTCTGGGATTACATTCATTGATTCCTATTAAATTTTATGATTTATCCCATGGCATGATATCACGAACTTTCATACGCAGGATAAAATCGTCAAATGTTGTGTTCTTATGACTTATGATTATGATATTATTGATATCTTTTTTGTTTACCCATACTGAGAATTTTAGATCACCCCTTTTATGTGTTTCTTTTCCCCATGTCATGAAGAAGGTTATTAAGTAAGATATATCAAAAAGGGGTCTAATTATGATAAAATAAGTGGGATACAATGAAGATGCCTGATGTACTAGTTTTTTTATGTCTTCCGGATTATAAATACACTATACCTATATGGTAATATCGTGGATTTTTTATATTTTGTAATTAATATTATTCAATTTTGTAGTAATGTATATATATGTAATGTATGTGTCGTTATAGTTGGTATCAAAGGAGAGGAATAGTTATCCATTAGAAACTAAGATGAGAAAACCTTAATAAATAACCCTAAGGATATTTCAATATATAGGTTACAATATTAGTGTTTTATAAATGATCTTGAATTACCTAGGATAAAACTTATAGTTTCTTTAACTAAATTTCATTCTATAATATGTGGTTTTCCATTATGATTTGTGTTTCTCACACTATTATTCTTGGTTTTAGTCAATGGATGGAACCCAAAGGAACCATAATAATACTAAATGTGAAGGGAAATGTAATGATTCCCCCCCTAAGAAACCAAATATTATGGTATATTTAATAAAAAATATTTAACTATTCTCACATAACTTTCTCATGCTTTGAATCATGTAATACTTCCAAATGAGCAATTGAGGGAACAACATTCTATTGAGTCCTTCATGACGCAATGTCCACCTTCTTTTAGTGGGTCTTCTGATCCATTAGTGGATGAACAATGTATAAGTACCACTGAAAAAATATTTTTAGTTCTCCAATTTTCAGAACTTAATAAAGTCTTCTTAGAAGTATATCGTTTGGAAGGTGAAGCTAATCAATTGTGGAACCTTATTAAGAATATATGGAAAAAAGATGAAATTGGAACCATGGAATTAGATGAGGTCAAGAATAGATTTTTCATTAAGTAGTTTATTTTTAATCTTCACACAAATATGGGGAAAGAGTACCTTGAGATTAAGAAAAAGTCTGAATAATCTTTTGGCACCCACAAAGAAAATTTTACCATACTTGAACGGTACGCTTCTGGAATTATTATCCAACATCGGAGTAAAACTGATCGATTCTTTAGTGGCTTAAAACCAAGTCTTCAAAGGGAATTATACATAAGATATTTCAATAGAAATGAGAAAATTGATATATGTGATCTCAATGTTGTGATGCAGATAGGAGTAATGCATCACTCTTATAGGATGGATAATAAGAGAAAAATGGAATTCAAGGGAAAATCTAAATACCACACTGAAAGGAAGATGAGATTTACCTTATGATCAAACTATGAAAAGAAACATAGAAGAAATTTTATTAAAGGGAATATAAAATGTTTTAAGTGTATGAGAGAAGATCATAGAGCATATGAATGCTAAAGTTCTGTAAAAAGACATCTAATGATGTGAATAGAGAAAACACTACATAGAACGAACCTCCTACAATTCAGTGTTACAAGTGAAAAGAAAGGTGTATTATGACAATCAATTCCCTAATACAAGGGTTATTTATGACGATCTATGTCACTATTTAGATATTGAGTTAGTTGTGACATGTCCTAATGGAACAACTGTCACATCAAAAGTTTATAATTATTATCTCATTGAATATTGTGGGAATGTGTTTCCTGTAAATCTTGTAATCCTTCCTCTAGTGGAATTTTATGTGATTCCTGGCATGGATTGGATTTCCCTATATGTATCTCATATTAATTTCCATTTATAGGAAGTCACATTTCATATTCTGGATCAATCTATGATCATCTATCAATTAAGTGATGAATATGACATTCCAATATAAATTTGTTCTATGTTATGAGTATGGATTCCTATAAATGGAAGTTATCTATCTAAAATGTTTGTGAATAAACTAATAATTAATAATATAACCATTGTATGAGAGCTATGATATGTCTTTCTTGAATAATTACATGGTCTTCCACCAAATCTTGAAGTTGAGTTTTTAATAGAACTCATATCGAGTTCTCTGTATAAATCAAAGACACCTTATTGAATAGACCCTGTTGAGTTACAAGAATTAAAGAAGTGACTCCTAGAAAATATTGAAAAGGGATTCATACACTGTAATGATTCACCTTAGTGAGAACTTATTCTATTATTTACGAAGAATTATGGATCAATGAGACATTTCATTGATTATTGAGAACTTAACAAGGTCACTATCAAGAACAAATATTCTCTTCCCAACATTGATGATTTACTAGACCAACTACATAGAGCTCAATACTTTTAAATGATTGATCTTTGTTTTTGATATCATCAATTAAGGTTAAAAAAGGAGGATATACCAAATACGGTAATATTTATAATTTATAGACACTATAAATTTATAGTAATGTCTTTTGGTGTTACTAATTCCCCCACTATCTTCATGGAAATAATGAATAGAGTCTTTAGAGACTATCTTGATCAGTTTTTGGTAGAATTTATAAATTATATTCTTGTATATTTGAAGAAAAGTAAGATCATTAAGATCCCTTGATAATTTTACTGAATACCTTAAGAATTGATAAGGTCTACGAAAAATATAGCAAGCATAATTTTTTTTGCTTCAAAAAGTTTCATTTTTGGGTCACTTAATTCCGAGAGAGTGGATATCTATGGGTCAAAAAATAGAAGTTATTAAAAGTTGGCTGAGACCAACAACGGTAACTAAGATTAAAATATTTCTTAGTTTAGTTGGATATTTTTGACGTTTTGAGTATAATTTTTCATGATTATCTAATCCACTAACCAAGTAGACTTTGAAATGAGCTATGTTTGTGTTAATAGAGGAATGTGAAGAGAATTTCAAAGAGCTGAAAGGAAGGGCAGCTAGTGCACCTATGTTGACACCACCTTGTAGTGGAGAAAGGATTTTGATCAACAATGATGCATCCAAGTAGGGTTTGGGTTGTTATCTAATGAAAAGTGATATAGTGATAGATTTTGCCTCGTGAAAATTGAAAATCCATGAGAAAATTACCCAACTCAATATTGTATTTAGATGTGGTAATCATTTCTCAAAATATATAGAGGCATTATCTTTATGGTGAATGGTGTGATATTTATACTTATCATAAATGTTTAATGTATATTTTCACACAAAATAAGATAAATATTCTTCAAATAAGATTGTTGAAGTTGATTAAAGATTACGACTACTCAATATATTACCACCCTAGGAGAGAAACCATGGTGGCATATGCTTTAAGTATAAATAACCATGAAATCCTATCCATGATGAGGATCACAAAAGATATAATATTTATGGTATTTTAAATTATGGTTCTAGAAATTTAATGGAATGGGAGATTTATTATTTTTATAAAATGAATATTCAACCATCTATACAAGTTAATATTAAAGAGGTGCATAAGTATGATGTGGAGATATAATAGAAGGCGAGAACTCTTCCTGAATTCAACATTAATTGTGATGGAATAATATGTTCTATGAACCAGATTTTTATTCCACTAATACCAAAATTAATGAAGGAGCTATTTGACAGGGATCATAGTTATTCATTCACTATTCATCATGGAATCACAATTATTTTCAGGGGCATTAAAGATTATTTCTGGTGGTATGTCATGAAAGGAAATGTTTCCAAATATGTCTTTGGGTTCTTGGTTTGTTATCAAGTTAATGATGAGATACCTAAGTCTAATATAATTTTAGAACCATTATCAATACTAGAATAGAAATGGGAAAAATCACTATGGAATTTTTCATTGGACTTCCCAAAACATCTAAAGTCTATAAAATTATATGGGTTATAGTTGATCTCCTTATGAATTTAGCACACTTAATAACTACTAGATATGAATTCTCTCTTGATCATCTAGCCATGATATATGTAATATTAGTATTAAAATTTCATACAGTACCACTTTCCATTATATCTAATTAGGATCTGAGGTTTACCTTAATGTTCTGGCGAAGTCTTCAGGAGGCTCTGGATACAAAGTTATGCTTCATCAATGCTTATCATCCCTAGATAGATGGTCAGTCTGAGAGAAAAATTAAAACTCTAGATGAAAGGTTGAGAGCTTGATCTATGGAATTCAAAGATGGTTGGGATGAACACCTACCTTTGGTAAAATTTTCATACAATAATAGCTTTCAATCAAATATTTAGATGGCTGCTTATGAAACCATCTATGGAAAGAAGTTAAAAACTCCAACTTTATGGGATAATGTTAGAGAAATAAGTATTTTAGGGCCTGATCCTGTTGATGAAATGGAGGAAATGATCAGATATATTCAACAACAAATAAGAGAATCTCAGAGTTGACAAAAAGGTTATGCTAAAAACCAATAAAAAGACCTTTAATTTGATGTGGGTGACATGGTTTTTCTAGGAATATCTACCTAGATCAGATTAACGAGATTTGGAAAGAAGGGAAAGTCGATCCCTAGGTATATCGGTCCTTTTGAAATTCTAGATCATGTTGGGAAGGTATCTTATCGATTGGATCTTAAATAGAATCTATCGCAAGGTCATGATGGGTTACATGTATCTCTCCAGAGAAAGTACATACCTGATCCTTCACATGTACTAAAATTAGAATTCGTACTATTGGGGTAAGATCATTCTTATGAAGAAAAATCGATACAAATTCTGGATTGTAGTGAAAAAGTTCTATGAAATAAGATCACTCTCTTGGTTAATGTCTTATATAGGAACCACCAATTTGAGTAAGCTACATGATAATTTTAGGATGTGATGAGGTATAGTTATTCTCATCGTTTTTGATCCAAGTGATGAATTTTGAGGAAAAAATTAAGTGTAAGGGGGTAGAATGAAACACCTGGATGTTTTAATGAAATATTTTATTCAAGTAATTTTAATTCATCAATAGATGTCATTGCTGTCACGACCCGACCCAACGGGGCTCGAGCCGCGACTCCCCAAGCCCGCCTCCAATAGGCCAGGGGCTGGCGACCAGCGCCGAGTAGGCTATCACACACATGGGAGGCATTAGCCTAAGGTACCTATACACACGCACCCACAAACACCTCCATGAAACAGTGCAGAGATAAAGAAACTGAAAAGTAAATGCATGCATACAATCTATCCCAAACCAGAGTGCAACAGCAAAAGTACAAGGGCAAAACAGGGCCCACTAAAAGGAGACTACAAAGCGCGTCCAACCTGCTCTGAAGAAGGGGAACGCTGCCACAAACACCTATCGGAAAGCTCCCTTGGCACAGCTCCGGTAAACACCCCGGTCAACTCGCTCACTAAGCTCCGCCTGCTCCGGGTCCTCCTGGGACTCCGTCAAAAGGCCTGTGGTCTGCACAAGACACAAACATGTGCGGGAAAAGCCCGTGCAGGGGTGAGTATAAACATACTCAGTAGGAACCCCAAAAACCCAAAACCCAAGGGAGAAACTGAAAGGCAATAGTCCGCTCAACCCAGCTAGAGGGAACCCAGAAGAGAGAGAAACTTCATCTCGTGACCATCCTCGGCTAAACACAACAATTCAGCTCAGCTCAGCTCAGGTGTATGCCCATACATACACCTTGAACAAATCCAGATATAATCAGCTCACGCAACAAGCCACAAGAGGTACCGACCTCATCACCAGCAACTGTCCAAAACCAGGAGAGTACACCACGAACACAGTCATTCCCGATGACACTCATCCGAGAGATACACTCCATCGGGTTTCTCACGAACCTCTCAGACGCTCACCCGAGAGATCACGCTTGTCGGTTGGCATCACTGAGGAAAACTCGCTGAAACAACAGAACCACCAAACTCCTCGGATAGGGGATCACCGCTAGGGTCCGCTAGGGGATACCAAGACCCACTCCGGTATACGTAGCTCACAGATAGGGGATCACTCCCAGGGTCCGCTGGGGGATACCACGACCCGATCTGGCATACGTAGTACTCACAGATAGGGGATCACACTCAGGTTCCGCTGGGGGATACCACAACCCGATCTGGCGCTCGACAGAAGCTCAACACTCAGATAGAGGATCATCGTCCATATAAAGATGGTCACAATGATACCGGAACCCTATCTGGTATAACTCGCGATGTAGGGGATCGAACCAATGATGCCGCAACCCTACCGAAGCCACGTGCTGAGTAGGGGATCGCATAGCCAACGATACCGTAACCCTACTATAAACCACATGCTGAGTAGGGGATCGTATACCCGACGATGCCACAACCCCACTGAGCACGGCCCACCGCATAGGGGATCATATTTCCGATGATGCCAAAAACCCTACAGGGTTAACCTGCTAGATAGGGGATCGCCGCCCGTAAATAAGCGGTCACAGCGATACCAAGAACCCGATCTAGGTAAAGATGCTAGAGGATCCACTCCAGGCCCACCGGAGGGATACCACAACTCTAACAGTTTAAACATACCATCGAGAGGATCACAAACCCATACGAAGGTTGTGATGCCACACAAACCCTCGTGGGAACGAACCAAGGGAGAACCCTCAACCACTGCTGGTCCAAACGTCGCTTACCCGAGCGACCCGCCACAATGCCACACTGCGCACCTCTTAGGCCAAAACCGAGGCCACCATCGCGTTCCACGCGGAAAAACACGCAGGATAGACTGTTTACTCGCCCGAAACGGATCACCGGTGAAAAAGGAAATATTCACCGTAGCTAGCTCGTGCGGGGCCCACACAATGATCCCGAAACCCATCGAGCAGATCACACCATGACGATCCTCTCGGAAAAACAAGCGGAATCGACTACTCGCTCGCCCAAAACGGACACCCGATGAAAAATGTACTATTCACCGAAGGCCGACTCGGGTGGGGCCCACGCCTGGATTCCGAAATTCATCGAACGGATCGCACCATTGCAATCCTCTCGGAAAAACACACAGGATCGACTATTCATCCGCCAAAATCGGACTCCTGGTGCAAAAGCTGCGTTTCTCCGTAAACGCCAAAACCCGGCCTCATGGGGCCCGCACCCCGTTCACATACCCAACACCCGGAAATCATCTCAAAAATTCCGTCGTACCATCAGGGTCTCAACGCCACTGACGGCACGTCAATCGGACGCTCCGGGTAGAAGTTACAACAGCCCGAAGTCGTAAAATAATAAAATAATATTATTTTATACGACGTTTCTAACTCCCTGATCACGATCCCGAACCTTTAAGCCCTCAAAGTGAGTCCAAAAGGTCCGTCTCGATGCAAGGAGCGCGTCGCCGCAAACGGCTCGCAAATCGGAGTTACGGTTTGCGAGTTACGGGGGTTTAAGGAACCTCCGGAAAATCCTGGCCGGACCACCGCCAGCCTCGCCGGAAACCACCGCGCCGCCGCCGGATTCGGCCGCGCCGCCGCCGTCGTCGCCGGAAACCGCCGCGCCGCCGCCGCGCCGCCGCCCTGCCCCGCCGGATTCCGCCATGGCCGCCGCGGGTCTCGCCGGAAAACCGGGTTTTTCGCCGGAAAACTTCCGGGAGCCACCGGGAGCACCCCGGTGCTCCAAATTCAGATCCGTAACATGTTTCGGAAACCTCAGGACCCAAACTATACAACCTTTATAACGATTTGAAGAAAAAAAACGAATAAACGGGGTCCGGGATTTCAAAACTCAAACCGCCTACCTGTTGGCGGATCGCCGAAGCTTCAGGTGCAGAATGACGCCTGCGACGCGCTGAAGCTCGATCTGCTGACGATCGGCGCTGAAAACGGACTCCCGGAGCTTGAATTGGCGAAGAACGGAGGAGGGGAGAGGGAGGGCCGTCTGTTGCGTTGGAGGATTTGGGGGAGGGGGAGAATGATTATGTTTTTTTTAAACAACTCATTTAACTCTCCCCCGCCAACTCGCCTCCATCCCGACACCCGATGCGAACAAAAGTAAGGTCACCCCTAGGGTAAACGCGCCGTTCTGAACGCAACGACGGTCTCAGATTTTCCATCCGAGACTCCGTTCAGAAGTTATTTGAGCCGACGCTCGCACACTAACTTTCTACTTATTTACTAAAACGCCCCTGGTGGCGTTTCTCACCGCAGGCCCGCGCCTGCAAAGCTTACACCCCGCCTAGGGTAAACGGCACGTTCCGGACGCAACCGTGCCCTCAGATTCCCGTTCTGAGCTACCTTTTAGGAGATATCACACCCCCGCCACGTGCATAATATATTTTTATAAAATTAATTCTGGGCACACCGGGCCTCGGAATCGCACGCCGTCTTCGCGCCTAGCTCTGGAATTATTTGTAGAAATATTCCAAAGTCTGACAGGCCCAAAAACCCGAGTCGCTACATCCTCCCCCCCTTAGAACTTTTCGTCCCCGAAAATCCCTAAGCACAAGGAAAGCGACTGGACTCTCAGCTGGGTATCACACACCAGCGAGCTCACCAACAACAACCACTCAGGGTCTTACCAACACCCTGAACAAAACTCGAGCAAGCAACAAAAGGAAATAGTACCGCTAAACAGTGTCTGACACACTACTGCAGTAAGTAGAAAGACACAAGGCGTACCTCTATCCATCCGCGGTGCCTCTGGGTCGACTGCCTCCAGAGCATGCAGCTGTCCTCGCCCTCTGACACCAGCTCCCTGAGCTTGGCGTGGACCACCTGGGGGTGGGGGTGGTGGCAACTGGTACTGCCTACCACCGCCTACCGCTGCACCTGCTCCGCCGCCACGTCCGACGCCCTGCAGACCTCCTTTCTCGAGACGCTGCCTCTGCCAAGGCGGCCCATCGACCGGCTCCCTCTCAGCACCACGTCGGGTCGGACAATCTCTAGCAAGATGTCCCTGACCATCGCAAGCGTAACACCGCCTCTCCTGCGGCTGACCAAAACTGGCCTGCGAGCCCTATGAGCCCCGAGGCTCAGATCCTCTATCCTGGGGTCGCCTCCTGAAACGTCGGCCACGTCTAGACCCCTGAGTCTGACGTCGGCTACCAGATGCCGATCCGACCGATGAAGTATCATCTATCGAGTGCCCAACACTAACAGGGGGCATCTGCTCAGCCAGAAAACTCTCCACCACCAACGCTCGCTCCAGCACTCCAGCATAGGTGGGCAGGCACAAGGAAACCACACCTGCTCGGATGTCCCTGAGTAAGCCCTGCTCGAAAGTCCGAGCCCTAAAGAACGGGTCTCGAACCATATCCAGGGAGTAGCGCGACAGGTCTGTAAACCTCGCTGAGTACTCCGACACAGTCAAGCTCTCCTGTCGAAGCTGCAGAATCTCCTGGATCCGCACTGACCTCAGCGTCACCGGATAGAACTCCTCCTTGAAGAGTCGCTCAAACTCTGCCCACGTGAGCGTCTCCTCGTCATGGGACTGCGTCACCAAACTCCACCATCGCCCAACCGAACCATGCAGAAGGCTCACCGCTAGGACCACCATCTGATTAGGAGGTGTCCTCACTAGGCGGAAAACTCGAGTGACTGCCTCAAGCCAGTCATCAGCTGCCTGGGGGTTTGGATCACCCCGAAACCTCAGAGGTCGCTGCCTCTGGAACTCGTGCAGCGCACTCAGCCTGCGTGCAACCTCGTCCTGCACCGCCGACACAACCAGCTGCTCGACAGGTGGTGGCTCAACTGGCAGACCACCTGGAGGTGCAACCTCAGAACCTGCGCCCTGCTCCACAGCCACTACACGGGGCGGGTCATCAGCACAATCCTACTGCGGAACCCTTACTGGCTGTCGTCGTGGAGGCATCCTGAATTACATTCAAGACACACCACAGTCAAAGAGTATATCTGGAGAGCTGACTCAAGAAGGACAAGGAAAAACCAAAAACCCAGTCCTATATGATGCATGTACCATGATGTCCCCGCAACCAGTGTACGAATGTCCCGAGTCGAAAGGCAGGTTATCAGAGTCCTGGTGTATGGATACGTCGGCCGCCGCACCAACACTGGAGTCCCTGGCCTGAAATCCGAACTCGAAACACCCTAACACTGCCGCTATGCAACCCAAACCAAACTCACAGCTAGACCAGCTACACTCTGAGATCCCAAAGGTAGAACCTCCTTTGATACCACTCTGTCACGACCCGACCCAACGGGGCTCGAGCCGCGAATCCCCAAGCCCGCCTCCAATAGGCCAGGGGCTGGCGACCAGCACCGAGTAGGCTATCACACACATGGGAGGCATTAGCCTAAGGTACCTGTACACACGCACCCACAAACACCTCCATGCAACAGTGCAGAGATAAAGAAACTGAAAAGTAAATGCATGCATACAATCTATCCCAAACCAGAGTGCAACAGAAAAAGTACAAGGGAAAAACAGGGCCCACTAAAAGGAGACTACAAAGCGCATCCAACCTGCTCTGAAGAAGGGGAACGCTGCCACAAACACCCGTCGGAAAGCTCCCTCGGCACAGCACCGATAAACACCCCGGTCAACTCGCTCACTAAGCTCCGCCTGCTCCGGGTCCTCCTAGGACTCCGTCAAAAGGACTGTGGTCTGCACAAGACACAAACATGTGCGGGCAAAGCCCGTGTAGGGGTGAGTATAAACATACTCAGTAGGCACCCCAAAAACCCAAAACCCAAGGGAGAAACTGAAAGGCAGCAGTCCGCTCAACCCAGCCAGAGGGAACCCAGACGAGAGAGAAACTTGATCTCGTGACCATCCTCGGCTAAACACAACAAGTCAGCTCAGCTCAGCTCAGGTGTATGCCCATACATACACCTTGAACAAATCCAGATATAATCAGCTCACGCAACAAGCCACAAGAGGTACCGACCTCATCACCAGCAACTGTCCAAAACCAGGAGAGTACACCACGAACACTGTCATTCCCGATGACACTCATCCGAGAGATACACTCCATCGGGTTTCTCACGAACCTCTCAGATGATCACCCGAGAGATCACGCTTGTCGGTTGGCATCACTGAGGAAAACTCGCTGAAACAACAGAACCACCAAACTCCTCGGATAGGGGATCGCCGCTAGGGTCCACTAGGGGATACCAAGACCCACTCCGGTATACGTAGCTCACAGATAGGGGATCACTCCCAGGGTCCGCTGGGGGATACCACGACCCGATCTGGCATACGTAGTACTCACAGATAGGGGATCACACCCAGGTTCCGCTGGGGGATACCACAACCTGATCTGGCGCTCGACAGAAGCTCAACACTCAGATAGAGGATCATCGTCCATATAAAGATGGTCACAATGACACCGGAACCCTATCTGGTATAACTCGCGATGTAGGGGATCGAACCGACAATGCCGCAACCCTACCGAAACCACGCGCTGAGTAGGGGATCGCATAGCCAACGATACCGTAACCCTACTATAAACCACATGCTGAGTAGGGGATCGTATACCCGACGATGCCACAACCCCACTGAGCACGGCCCACCGCATATGGAATCATATTTCCGATGATGCCAAAAACCCTACGGGGTTAACCTGCTATATAGGGGATCACCGCCCGTAAATAAGCGGTCACAGTGATACCAAGAATCCGATCTAGGTAAAGATGCTAGAGGATCCACTCCGGGCCCACCGGAGGGATACCACAACTCTAACAGTTTAAACATCCGATCGAGAGGATCACAAACCCATACGAAGGTTGTGATGCCACACAAACCCTCGTGGGAACGAACCAAGGGAGAACCCTCAACCACTGCTGGTCCAAACGTCGCTTACCCGAGCGACCCGCCACAATGCCACACTGCGCACCTCTTAGGCCAAAACTGAGGCCACCATCGCGTTCCACGCGGAAAAACACGTAGGATAGGCTGTTTACTTGCCCGAAACGGAGCACCGGTGAAAAAGGCACTATTCACCGTAGCTAGCTCGTGCGGGGCCCACACAATGATCCCGAAACCCATCGAGCGGATCACACCACGACGATCCCCTCGGAAAAACAAGCAGAATCGACTACTCGCTCGCCCAAAACGGACACCCGGTAAAAAAGGTACTATTCACCGAAGGCCGGCTCGGGTGGGGCCCACGCCTGGATTCCGAAATTCATCGAACGGATCGCACCATTGCAATCCTCTCGGAAAAACACATAGGTTCGACTATTCATCCGCCAAAATTGGACTCCTGGTGCAAAAACTGCGTTTCTCCGTAAACGCCAAAACCCGGCCTCGTGGGGCCCGCACCCCGTTCACAGACCCAACACCCAGAAATCATCTCAAAAATTCCGTCGTACCATCAGGGTCTCAACACCACTGACAGCACGTCAATCGGACGCTCCGGGTAGAAGTTACAACGGCCTGAAGTCGTAAAATAATAAAATAATATTATTTTATACGACGTTTCTAACTCCCGGGTCACGATCCCGAACCTTTAAACCCTCCAAGTGAGTTCAAAAGGTCCGTCTCGACGCAAGGAGCGCGTCGCCGCAAACGGCTCGCAAATCGGAGTTACGGTTTGCGAGTTACAGGGGTTTAAAGAACCCTCGGAAAATCCTGGCCGGACCACCGCCGGCCTCGCCGGAAACCGCCGCGCCGCCGCCGCCCTGCCTCGCCGGATTCTGCCATGGCCGCCGCGGGTCTCGCCGGAAAACCGGGTTTTTCGCCGGAAAACTTCCAGGAGCCACCGGGAGCACCCCGGTGCTCCAAATTCAGATCCGTAACATGTTTCGGAATCCTCGGGACCCAAACTATACAACCTTTATAACGATTTGAAGAAAAACAACGAATAAACGGGGTCCGGGATTTCAAAACTCAAACCGCCTACCTGTTGGCGGATTGTCGAAGTTTCAGGTGCAGAATGACGCCTGCGACGCGCTGAAGCTCGATCTGCTGACGATCGGCGCTGAAAACGGACTCTCGGAGCTTGAATTGGCGAAGAACGGAGGAGGGGAGAGGGAAGGCCGTCCGCTGCGTTGGAGGATTTGGGGGAGGGGGAGATTGATTATGTTTTAATTTTTTTTAAACAACTCATTTAACTCTCCCCCGCCAACTCGCCTCCGTCCCGACACCCGATGCGAACAAAATTAAGGTCACCCCTAGGGTAAACGCGCCGTTCTGAACGCAACGGCGGTCTCAGATTTTCCATCTGAGACTCCGTTCAGAAGTTATTTGAGCCGACGCTCGCACACTAACTTGCTACTTATTTACGGAAACGCCCCTGGTGGTGTTTCTCACCGCAGGCCCGCGCCCGTAAAGCTTACACCCCGCCTAGGGTAAACAGCACATTCCGGACGCAACCATGCACTCAGATTCCCGTTCTGAGCTACCTTTTAGGAGATATAACACCCCCGCCATGTGCATAATATATTTTTTTAAAATTAATTCCGGGCACACCAGGCCTCGGAATCGCACGTCGTCTTCGCGCCTAGCTCTGGAATTATTTGTAGAAATATTCCAAAGTCTGATAGGGCCAAAAACCCGAGTCGCTACAATTGCATGGAATTTTGAGTTTAAATCAACCATGATATTCCCTTAGTATAAAATTACCATTATAAACAAGCTTTTAGGTTAGCGATAATAAATATAACTAACTTATTAAAATGTAATGTGAAAGAAAAATATTAATCAATTATATATTTTTTTAAGTAATTTAAAATTACTAAATGAAATTAATGAAATATATTTTTTATATATTTAATAAAATATTTATAATATTCATCCAATATTTTTTTGTAGGGTATGAATAAACCCTATTTGATGTATAAAAACCTATATTTTTCAAATGGCTAATTTCCAGTCTTTTAGTGGAAAACCCCCTTTAAATTAAAATTTTAAAACCTTAATAATTTTTAGATGACATAATAAATATTTTATTAGTAATTTGGATATAAAAATTTACTTTTTGTAAGTTTTTGATATTTTTCTCACAACTTTAATATTTTGATTAATAGTAAAGATAAACAAAAATTTTAATTAAAAAAAACTTTTCTAACAAAAATAATTTATATGGTTAAATTATAATATCTAATTGTTTTATAGTATAGATATAATATATTTTTATCATTAAATATAATTTATGGCATTATCAATAATTTTGTATTTAATTTTGATGTAAAAAATTTTCAATCTTTTTCAATGTTTTAACTTTTAAAATCCGTTCACTCTTTCTGAAAATGGGATTAATTTTAAATTCATTAATATAATGTATGTGCTTTGAATTTTGAAAAATGGATTTCATATTTGGAATCAATAATTTCTAAGTTATGTAAATATCATACTTTTATATTTTGTTAATTATGAATGATAACTTTAGTAATTTTTATTAATATGGTAAAAGGGTAAATCAGGTAATTAAGGGTATAAATTTTTTTATGAAACTACCCTGACACTTTTCCTAATATCTTTGGATGAGAATTTTTTGAACTGAATCATCATTGGGTTGAAATGGTGTCCTTTGGAAGCCACTTGGATGAGATCTGGATATTTAATTTATTTTATTAAAAGAAAAGTTAAATATGTCTTACTCAAATTTTAATAACTATACGATTTTTAGTGTAAGGTTATACGGAATTTAAATTTGATTATAAATACTAATTTGAAATATAAAATGTACTTCTTTATCATGATAATTAATTTGTAATTTTTAGGAAATAAATATTTACCTTAAAGACTTATACTATAATTATGCAAAAATTAATTAACTGATGAGAAATTCATAAAATAATAATTATTAAAGTAATAATAACCATTAAAAGACTCATAAAATTGACCAAATATTGTTGGTTGAGTATATATTGACCATAACCATCCATGGGTCGAGTTATTGACCATTTAGATCCTTATAGAAGAGATAGTAACACTTATATTATTTTATGTAATGTAATGAAAAACTTTTCACATTCATGTTTTAATAAGTAAATTTTTTTAACGATGGATGAAACAGAAGATATATATGATTATAATCATTATTATAGAAGATATATTATGTTTTAGTATTTTATTTTTAATTTTTGTGTAAGAAATAAGCATATTAGATAATTACACAAAGTTGTTGTAGTAATTGTTTTTAAGGGAAATATCAAAAAAATATTATTTAAAATATTAAAATAAATAAAATTTCGGATAATTAGTATGTCCAATGAATTATATATTTAACCATGAGCTCTTAGGAATATAATAAAACAATTGTTTTGAAGTTAAATTATTATGTTAATATTTTAAAAAAAATCAATGAAATGAATAGTGTCAAAATTGACACTGTTGATTATTTATAAAAATAATGTTTTATTAAATTAGTTAAAAATTATAATTTATTAAAAAAATATATAATTAATATAATATGGTCGAAAATATTCTATGGTATTTATTTATGGTCTATTTGAAATCATACAAGAAAATATTTCATCCTTTTAATATTGAAATATTTGTTGCCCAAGTTAATAAATAAATAGAATAACTATGTTTCAATTAAAATGATATGGTTTAAATTGAGTAGAAAATGTGTCAAAAATTTATTTTTTGATGATATTAAAACCCTATATCATATTATATTCTAAATTGGGAAAAGATTTATATCTCATGAGATAGACATGGATAAAATGGGAAATGATCCTGGTTTAGTAGTACATGGATGGAATGAGGAGTGAACTTAGTTTAGTAATAGACTTTATCAGCTACGATGGTCTTGGAAAAGAGCTTTTAATAATCTGAAATTATTTCTATGCTTAGTTTTGTTCCAAAAAAATAAAATAGTATTTTATGAATTTTGGGATTACATTCATTAATTCTTATAAACTTTTATGATTTATCACATGGATTGATATCACGATCTTTCATATGCAGGATAAAATATTCAAATGTTATGTTCTTATGTATTATGATTATGATATTATTCATATCTCCCTTGTTTAACCTTACATATCATTTGAGCTCACCCATTTTATATGTTTATTTTTACCAGGTCCTGATGAAGGGTAGTAAGTAAGATATGTCCAAAAATAGTATAGTTAAGAAGAAATAAGTGGCAGACAATGAAGATATCTTATGAACCACTTATTTATGTTTCCTAGTTTCTAAATACACTATACTAATATAGTATGATCATGGATTTATTATATTTTTAATGATTATTCTTCAATTTCGATGTAATATATATGTATGTAAATTATGGGTCATTATTGTCCATGTGCAGTGTGTTATAATTTTAGGTGAGATATATTTCCCCATTAGTTTTTCTTTTTTATTTGATTAAATTAAATTTTATTTCATTTTCTTAGTGTTTTTGGTTTATTTTTTGATTATATCAAATACATGGAGGTGATATGGACCCTTGGGGTGCCGTTGTGCGTGGTTTTGGCATAAAGATAACATTAAGTGAGAATTTTGGAATTATTTGTTTTTTTATAGAATGATATAATTGATTATAATCCATTTTAATTAATTATGTTGGTTCGTTGGAGTTATTTAGGTGTCGAGATCATGGGTGGTGACCTTTTTATCCAATAAATACTTAGATGGTCCCTAATATCCACTGTCATCCCTTGGAATATAATCAGAACCATTCAAAATGGTAAGTGATCCACATGCAAATGACCTTTGGTTTTATGAATTTGTTTATATTAAAGTTGAATGTGTGTCCTCATCACATATTTCTCTAGAATGATTTAAAAATAATTTAAGTAATTTAACAAAATATATATCCTATGTTTGAACTGCACAAGGTGTCGAGGGACATGATGGACCCTCTTGATCTAACTAGACATCTCAACCACTGATGGTTGAGGATGTTAATTAAATCTAGATCTTTGGGATACTAGAACCCAATGAGGGGAGATAATTACCTTAATTGAAATGAATGAGGGTTAGGGGCCCAGTGATAAGTGAGTTAATGACCCCTAGGTAGAGAGGGGTAATGAACTAGTGTGTAGGGCCAATGGCTTATCTTTAAAAGATACCCATGATCCATTGAGATCATTATTATGAATATGGTGTGAGTGTTCCTCCCCACTCAGACACGACTAATTTGGTGGTTAGACCCTGTAGAGACTAATGAATGGGTCATGTGTTTTGATTGACCTAAGACTCTTGGTTAAGGTAATGATCTTAAGTACATCTCCCTAGTTTGACTTTCCTAGCAGGCCAAAGGTTCACCTTTGACTTGTGACCCTTATGAGATGGTGGAATTGTGAATGGGTAAAGATGGTTGTGGGTGTCACCCTAGAACCCATAACGAATGTGTAATCCTGATGGGATGTGGATAATGAAATTGGGCATTAGAATTCAGTCACCCTCTGATATGTTTTTATGTTATTTTAATAAGGTATGTGATTTACAAAGATTCTTGGGAATCATCTATTTAGAACGATAGAGACATGGTTGATCAGGAATCCCAGGAATCACCTATTGACATGGATGAGACCCTCGGATACCTAGTATATTTGGGATCAGGTATCATAGAATATTGGGGGAAGATTCCTAGACTGGATATGATCAATTATTTTCATTGATATGGGCATGTATTACTAGAGTTGGTACATAGGATTCAACACTAGAGTGTGTGTGTCCACATGAATAAGAATTCATGGGATGACTGAGGTTCTATTGTTATTGTGATACAATTTTTAATTCCTGATTACTAGGATTTGAATAGAGATACCTATAGACTTCTTCAAATTCCCATATTTTCTTGGATTTGAAAGGTGATATGAGGTTTTAGGAGGATGTATATCCCCATGCATAGATATTGGAAATAGCAAGGGTGATTATTATACCCCCACAATTGGTGCCCATGATATCCCCTAATATTGAGTGGAATCAACCTTGATGGTTTGACTGAGGAGCCATGCGATTTCATATTCCCAATAGTATGAACATGGGATACAGAGAGGGTATTCCCTTTTATTTCCCAAGTCTCTCTAAATTCAGTCACACTTGGACATATAAGATTGCCAAGGAATTTGATGCAGTCCTTAATTTGGTTGTTTTTCCACATTATTTTCTTAAACTTTTAATGATTTTATTTACTAAATATATCTTAAATTTTAAATAATTGAATAATATATAAAATTTGATAATTTTTTGGTTACTTATGAAAATCATGATTTTTTTGTTGTAATATCAATTTATTTGTTTATTTAGTGATGAGGTTAATTTTTTATTTAAATAAATAAATTATGATTAATAACTCTTTCTTCCTATGTAATATTTATTTTCATTTTCATTATAACATAAACTATTTATTTTATTATTTAAAAAAAATTATTTTTTATTTCGATGAATTAATTTTTAATGCTTATTAGTTTTTTTAAATAAATTTAAATTTTCATTTTATATTTTTTGGGATAAAATTATGTTAAATTGGTTTTTATTTTTAAATTTTTTGAACTTGATTTAATTTCATGTTGTTATTTATTTTCCAAATATTGGTCATGTGCATCACAACCACTAAAGTTACCTTTTGAAGTTACAATGTAAATTGGTGGCCACATGAAAGGGATAGTCAATTCACTAATTGTGCATGTACCATATAGAAAAAAGAATCAGTTGACTATTCCATCATTTTGACCACATCCCATGGTTAGAATATAGACCTTGTGGTACATTGAAAACTGATGGTTCCTTATTTAATCAACTAATTATGAACCCATTTTCACCTAACTATGCATCCACCATACCGTGAACAACCCTACTGTAAGGTTTTTACAGCACACACAAGCTACTTATACTGAGAAGAGTCACTATCTCCACTCACCCATAGATCTGCTACCACTTCCCATTGTCATTTCCATCATGAGTGAAGGTGGAACCAAATGAAGATGAGACAAACTAGTGTAAATCCAACAAAATCTTGACCCAAGGAGTGCTGATGTGATCCCATGATGAAAAACATTGGAGGTAGGTTGAGGATGAAGTAAACATAAAATACCATGCGACTCCCACCGAGGATCGTAATTAAGCGTTATGCATGGAGATTTTTTAAAAACTCATGGTTGTGGAAGAACCATGTGAAAATATTCTAAATGAAGGTTGAAAAGTGGGAATAGAGGAATTAGTATATTAAAAATTTCATATGAACATAAAAACCATGTTAAAGCTTGTAATAGAAGATATAATGAATGGAGACTCAATCTAGATCTATGATCTTAAGCCAAGATTAATTCTTAGCTAAATATGGAGATTCAAAAGTCTACAAGGCCAAATAGTTGAGGATCGTCGATATAATCGTATGTCATGAAGAAGGAATGATGAGATGATCATATTTGAGGTTTGAATTCATTTTTTCAATGACTGATTTCAGATGATATTTTGTACCTTAAGAAGAAGAATTTGATGTCGATACTGAAATCAAAAGAAGCATATAAGCCTAATGTTTTTTTGGTGAATTTAATAGAGTTAGTTCATATCAAATCTGGTAATGGATTGAAGATGGGGTGGATTAGTACCATCGTGAGTGAAAGTGAAGAAGAGGAGTACCGATGAATGAACCTGAATCTGATTTTTATTTGATATTTATTCAATCTATTGCGATTAAAATTTTTACAGTATCAAATTTTTGAAGATTAAGGGAGCTTAATGGTTTCAAAATGTGGTAATTTTTAAGTGGATAATGAACTTACACAGGGTGACCATTAATTTTAAACAACTAATAGTGGAGTTTATGTCAAACCATCTAAGTGATGTAGAAATTCTAGTGGAATATTTGTGAATCACCAATTCCAAGAGTAAATTTTATTTGATCAACTGGAAGATATTATGGATATATACACCAAAGGTTGTTTTTTATTAATCTAGGGTGTGATACTGATGAGGTTTTAAGGGATCACAGATAAAAAAAATGAATCGAGCTAGAGAAACATCTAGGTAAATCTAAAACCGAATGCATGTGGGTGTGTGGAAGCTGTTAGAAGGAACCACTGAAGTTATGTTTCTTTAAAACATTGAAGTCACTAATGACATGTGTTTGATGATTTAGAATAGACCCAGTGAAGTTGGTTAAAAAATATAAGTTAAGAAACTAAAAATAGTGGAGAATAAGTTTTGACATAGAAGAGAGACTCATACATATTCCAAATTTATATATTCAAAAACAGTCATAGAATGATATATTTTGTAGGAAACCGATGTGTAGGTAAGTGATAATAAAGTTCAATTTTAGAGAGGAGATATATTATCTCATTTTCTTTATTCTGTTTCAATTTATAATGAGTACATGGTATTTATTGTGTTCTTTAATTGAAATGATTCATGGCAAAAAAATTTATTCTTGGGGAATTTTAATCTTCTAGTTTTAATTCACCTCTTCTTTACATCAATCCTTTAAATATCATAATTGATTAGAATGGTCAACTCTAAGTTTAATTTTTTTTTCACCTCTCAAAATTTAATTCAAAACATTAAAATCAATTGGGGAGATTAATTTTTTAGACAATTATTAAATTGTCCACATAATTTATTGAATCTATGAACAAGGGAGCTTTATGGATCATCATTATTCATGATTTATCACCTATTAAGATAATTCAATCAATCAAATATTGAAGTTTCATTTTTTAAAAAATTATAAAGAATGTGGAAATCTATTTAAACCAGTTTTATTGATTTTCCCTTTATTTAAACTTGTTCGAATTTATTAGGACTTGTTCTTACTTCCCAATCATTTTATTTATTTAAAATTGATTATAAATCACCATTTCCTTCATTAATTTTGTACCATAAATATTAAAAAACAATGTGATTTTCTAGTGCGTTATTTTCAATATTTTGTATACTTAATCACATATTCAATTCGATGTTGGTTTGAAACCCTACAAAATTATATTAAATATTAAATAAAAGTTATAAATAATTAATATTTCATGCATTAAATTCCATAAGTATCATGTTTTTGACACTTTTTTGTGGGAAGGTCTTGGTTTGGTCAATTTTTTTAAAAAATTAAATAATATAATTCAAAAAAATAAGGAATTCCATTTAAAAAATTAGGAAAATTACTGTTTAAATAAATGGATTCCTCAATAAATAATATTGATTTTCTAAATTGATTTTATCTTTTCTTTTCTACAATATTTTTTACATTTATTTCTCTAAGATAATAAGAACATCAATTAATAGGGTAGAGACATTTATTCCTAATATAGAAAAACATTTGAGCAGTGTAAAAAATAAAATAAAAATTGAAAAGGAAAACTTTAGAATAATGAGTGAAATTTACATCCAGAACTCACTATTTCAGAAAATGAGATGTCAAGGATGGGAGAGTTTCAACTCCTTCCTCTTCCAGGAATCACTTCTTCAATTATATTTTCAACAAGGTTAAAAAACTATGAGCTAAAACAATCAAATATGTCACTATTTCCTAGTTTTAATGGTTTCTTATAATGAAGAATCTCTAGCCTATACTGACTTCTCCATTATTGGATGCATATTTTAGAGTAACTTTGGAAAGCTATATTTAGTTTTAGAGAGATTTTTAAAGAAAAAATTAGTTCTAGACTAAGAGAAATGCCAATTTATAGTCACTTAAGTGATAATTCTGTAGGTTCCGAGATCAGCGGAAGCGCGTTGGTGGGTTTGCCCAACTTAATTTTTCGTTAAACAATGTTCAATCCGAGATCCGTCACGATATAAAATGCCAAATCTTGGGAATAGAATGAAGAACGAAAAGAAAAGATGAGTCCCGGAACCCTTGAGGAGGATCATTATATGTTGATTATAATTAATTTAATTGATGCATAAGAATTACCTCGTTGGAATTCTTTCTTCGTTGATGTGTCCGGTCACGATTCGGTGATCCGTCGTTGCGTCGTAGAATCCAAGTGTAGGATTCCTCTAGCGGTGATCCACACGTGTGTCACGTATCTACGGACGTCGCCGAAGAGATCTCTGGGTGCTAGTGCGGAAGAACCTTCGCTTGCGATGTCCTCCTTCGACCGCCTTGATCCAGTGGAGGATCTTGCTCTCGTAACTTGAGGGCGTTCTTGGTGGAAAGGGAATTCTCTATTGGCTTGAGAGTATTTCCAAATCCATTGTTCACAACAATGGCTCACCAAAAAATGTTGGGGTTGCAAGGATATTTATAATCAGGTTTGAGGTTAATAGAGTTATGAAAATAAATAAACGTGTTACGTGTTTTATTTATTTCATTAACTCTTATTGAAAACCCCCATGTCGAATTATTAATTCCTTGACATGCACCCACGCTGATTATAATAAATATCATTTAATAAAGCAATATTAAATCCTCAAAATCCCAATTGGAAAAACTACACGGCGTGTAATAATTAATACATGGCGTGTACTTGTTTTCCATAAAACTACACAACGTGTATATTTAATATACAAGGCATGTACTTTTATTTTCCATTTTTCTCCACCACATTTATTATACCTTGAGTAATGACTATTTATTTTTTAAATAAATGCAACTACATTACTCGCTAATAAATATATTATTTTATCCACAGTATATTCTCTCGAATAACTAGTTTTAAAATAAATGCGATCAGACATCCTTAAATAATTATTAAACCACAGTCGGGAATAATTTTTATTTAACTTGTTAAATTAATATTTAACTGAGATACATAGACACACTTAGTGTGTTACCCTCTAGGCCTCTTTTTCAGTGGCATTAGGCTGAGCCTGCCTAAAGTCCAAGGTTAGCGTCTAGCAACACGCCAAGGCACCCATAGAGAAAGAAGTTAACGCCGCAATGACGTGTCACCTTCTACGAACGCTTACCGTGTAATATAATCCCTTTTTCTAGATATCTCCAATCAAGAGGGTTGCATGCTAGTGCCATCAACCCATGTGCTTGATTATTCTTTCTTTGACTTCCCGGAATTGAACTTGCCCATACCTTACCATGGCCATGGATTTATTTAGGCTATATCAATTCCATCAAAGGGCCTGAGATATCTACTTCCGTTATGGAACGGAAGGGACAAATCCTTTCTCGCATTATCTATTAATGTGGTATTACTCGTGACGCACCCAACGTATCCTACCTCGCTGCGAACAGTGTGTCATCACAGTTTTCGTCAATACATCTAAGTGCGCGAGTTGTAATACCCATTAATAATAATCTTAAAATCTAAGGATCAATACACACGTCCGTAGATAGGAACATCCAATGACACTATGAAATGTGGATTTCCTACTGGCGGGTCTCGTTCTCATAATATCCTCCTGGATATTACCAAGGGCGCACACCATGAGAAGGTGCCTCAAAGTTTTATGAGTCCTCACCCCTAATGACCTGTTTTATTTGTGTCCCTCAAATAATATCATCCGGCCATAGAACATACATTCAAGAACAGTGTTATGGCACTTTCGGGTTCTCATCATAGTAGGGATCCGCTATGACCCTTTAATGCAACAGCTGTCCTTAGGACATTATCACATGACATGTCACGCAGAAGAACAATCAAGACGTGATAAGGCTTTTATTTAATGAATAAAGTACAAAGTAGTTGGTTCTAGACCACCAACTCCAACAGACTCCCACTTGGACTAGAGCCAACTGCTAACAACCTTTTACCCGCTAGCTCTCACATGATATTCATGCTTATGCTGAGATAGGCCTTTATTCATGGGGTCTTCCACGTTCTCTTCTGTGGACACTCTGCTCACTGCAACTTCACCCCTTTGATAGAAATCCCTCAAGAGGTGATACTTCCGGAGTATGTGCTTTGTCCGTTGATGTGACCTTGGTTCTTTTGCCAGAGCCACCGCTGCAGTATTATCACAATACAATGTAATGGGATCTTTACTACTAGGCACCACATGAAGCTCCTAGACAATGTTCCGAATCCAAATGGCTTCTTTGGCTGCATCAGAAGCCGCTATATACTCAGACTCCGCTATAGAATCGACGACAACTGGCTGCTTTGGACTCTTCCAGCTCACAACTCCCCCATTGAGACAGAAAACATATCCAGATTGCGACTTTAGATCATTCTGATCTGTTTGAAAACCAGCATCATCATACCCTCTGATGACAAGCTCCTCGTCTCCTCCATACACCAGGAACATATCCTTAGTTCTTCTCATATACTTAAGGATAGTCTTAACAGCAGTCCAATGTTGTTCTCCTAGATCTGCCTGATATCTGCCTACCATGCTCAGTGCATAGGCAACATCAAGCCTGGTACATAACATGGCATACATGATGGATACTATAGCCGAAGCGTATGGGATCTTGCTCATCCTATCTTTCTCCTGTTGTGTCTGGGGACACATTTTCTTATAAATATGTAAGCCATGTGACACTGGAACCAATCCCCTCTTGGATTTTTCCATACTAAATCTCTTTAGTATCTGGTCAATGTATGTACCCTGACTTAGTCCAAGAAGCCTCTTGGATCTATCACGAATGATCTTGATCCCTAGAATGTAGGCTGCTTCTCCTAAGTCCTTCATGGAGAAACACTTGTTCAACCGGTCCTTAACTGACTGTAAGGCTGGTACGTCATTTCCAATATGCAATATGTCATCAACATATACCACTAGGATGACGACCGAATTCCCATTAAACCGCTTATAAACACATGGCTCACATTCGTTCTTAATGAAACCAAATTCCTTTATGGCTTCATCAAATCGAATGTTCCATGACATGGATGCTTGCTTTAATCCATAAATGGATTTCTGCAACTTGAAAACCCGTTTGGCTTCACCTGGTGTCACAAACCCTTCTGGTTGTGTCATATTGACATCTTCCTGAAGGTTCCCGTTAAGGAATGCTGTTTTGACATCCATCTGCCAAATCTCGTAGTCATGGTAAGCTGCTATGGCAAGTATGATTCTTATGGATTTAAACACGGCAACTGGCGAGAAGGTTTCATCATAGTCAATTCCTTGACGCTGTCTGAATCCTTTGGCCACTAGCCTTGCTTTATAGGTGCTAACTTGACCTTCCATGTCCAGCTTTCTTTTGAATACCCATTTGCATCCAACAGGCTTTACATCAATTGGCTCATCGACCAGAACCCAAACTTGGTTCTGATACATGGAATCCATCTCAGAATTCATAGCTTCTATCCATCTTGCAGCTTTTGAGCTTTCTACTACTTCCTTGTAGGAGAGAGGTTCATCATTGTCCATCAATAATGATTCACCATCCTCGGTGACTAGGAAACCAAATCTCTCTGGTTCCCTTACCTCTCTTGAGCTCCTACGCAGTACTTATGTTTCTGGAACCTCTTCCATGGGGACCTGTGGAACTTGTTCCTATACCAACTCCTGTGTATCATGAGAATCAACTTCGTCAAAGTCAATCTTTCTCCCACTATCCTTCTTGAGGATGTGCTCCCTCTCAAGAAAGACGGCTTGTCTAGCGACAGTCACTTTCTTGTCTTGGGGGTTATATAGGTAATATCCTTTTGTTTCCTTGGGATATCCTATAAAGATACACTTCGTGCCCCGGGGTGCTAGTTTATTTCCTGAGAAGGCCTTAACAAACGCCTCGCATCCCCATACACGTGTGTGCGACAAATTGGGTTTCCTTCCATTCCATAACTCAGATGGAATTCCATTTGCCGCCTTAGTTGGTACTCGGTTTAATGTGTATGCTGCAGTTTGTAATGCATATCCCCAAAAGGATAATGGAAGATCCGCATGACTCATCATTGACCTCACCATGTCCAACAAGGTGCGGTTCCTCCTTTCACTAACACCATTCCACTGTGGTGTATAAGGAGGAGTGAGCTGAGATAGAATCCCAGACTCCCGTAGAAGATCGATGAACTCTTGGTTCAGATATTCTCCACCTCGATCCGATCGAAGCTTCTTTATCTTCTTACCAAGTTGATTCTCTACTTAATTCTTTAATTCCATAAATTTCTCTAAGGACTCTGACTTATACCTCATTAAGTAGACATAGCCATATCTACTCAAATCATCAGTAAAAGTAATAAAGTAAGAATATCCACCTCTAGCTTATACTGGAAATGGTCCACACACATCTGTGTGTACCAATCCTAGAAGCTCTGTGGCCCTTTCACCTTGTCCACCAAAAGGCGGCTTCGCCATTTTTCCTTGTAAACAAGCGTGACATCTATCAAGTGGTTTTAGCTCAGTAGAGTCTAAATAGCCATCTTGGCAGACCTTTGTCAAGCGCTTCTCATTCACATGACCAAGGCAGTGATGCCATAACTGGGTGATGTAAGAGTCATGTGAGTTTGTTTCGTTATCGATTGCCAATACTTGGTTTTTGTAATTTAATACATACAAACCATTATTCAAATGTGCCATACCATAACATACGTTGTTCTTATAAAAGAGACAACCCTTATTTCAAAACATGAAAATAAATCCATCCATTTCCAAACAAGATACAGAAATTATGTTCTTGATAACACTAGGCACAAAATAACAGTTTTGTAAAACCAAAATCATGCCAGTTGGCAATGAGAGGTGATAGTCGCCAATAGCCAACACAACCAGCCTTGCACCATTGGCAGCTCGAAGATCCACCTCTCCTCTGGCGATCTTTCTAAATCTACTTGGTTCCTGCATTTGAATACAGATGTGAGCCCCACAAGCTGTATCTAATACCCAATGTGTAGAAATAGAAAGATTGCACTCGATAACGAATGCACCTTTAGCATCCCCACGCTTCTGGGTGCAGTTCCTCTTCAAGTGGCCCTGCTTGCCACATGCAAAACACACTGCTTCCCGTTCCTTTCCCTGCCTCTGGATCTTCCCCTTCTTGGAGGGACGGTGCTCAGGGGCTTCAGACCGTTTATAAGTCTTTGGCCCCTTTTCCTTGTCCTTCCTTTTCTTGTTCACCATAAGGACCATGGGTTTGTCATGCCCCATGTCCTTATCTACCTGGCGAATCAAGGTCAGAAGCTCCGATAGACTCTTCTCATTTCCGCTCATGTTATAGTTGACAATGAAGCTAGAGAAGGTCTTGGGAAATGATGATATGATGAGATCTATACGCAAATCATCTGGGAATTTAATCCCTAAGATGTCCAAGTGTTTAATGTAGCCAATAAGCTTGACCACATGAGGCCCAGCTGGCGCAGACTCTCCAAGCTTCGTGGTAAACAAAGCATTGGAGATCTCATACCTCTCCTGTCTCAACTTCTCTTGGTAGAGATATTTAAGGTGAGACATCATGCTATACGCATCCATGTTTTCATGTTTCTTCAAGAGATCATTAGACATGGCCGATAGCATGAAACACTGGACATCTGTGGAATCATCCATGTGTTTCATGTAGAGAGATAATTCCTCATCACTAGCCTCTTTCCCAGGCGCAACTGGAATAGGCTCTTCCAGCACATATAATTTCCTTTCGTGGCGAAGGACGACGCGTAAACGCCTCTACCACTCTTGGAAATTGGTGTCGGTGAGAAGGTTTTCTTTTTCGAGTATGGTGCACAATGATATGTTTGAAGTCATTTTCTTGCCGTTTCTACAATTTAAGATGAGCAAAGGTTTAGTACTTTATTATAAAAAATGAGACAAATAAATAAATTAATACTTATTAGTCTCCCACTATTTTATCAAAATACAATATCCCTCACCATTGACTTCGGAATATTCTATTACGTGAATATTCTAGTGGAAAAGATCCATATTTCCCTTCGCATTACCCCAACTAGGGTTGGTCAAGCAACTTGAAGGGTTTTAGGTAGGCATTCCAAAAGCCAACTGCATTAACTCACAGTTCCTTGATCCGCTGAGTGGACTACCCAATCCTGAAATCCTTTTTGGATTTCCTCAACCTTTGCCTCTTGGTCACACCAAGTCCTGCTGTGGCTGTCAAACCTTGATGCCAACCAAGTCAAGTCAACCCAAAACCTTGAATTAGAATTCCCCGATAATTGAAAGCACCCCAACTAGGGTTGGTCAAGCACTTTGAACTATGGTTCGATTCTAACCAAGATTATGGAAGGCTATTCCGACTTAATATTTATTTTGAGGGATTTTATCCTTATACGTAAATTTCCGTTTTATTATCTTTGATTAAATGCTTTTTAATATTAAGTGGGATATACTTAAGTGATTAACCATGTCTAAGATAATATTTATGTATAAGCAAATTTTATATTAGTTCCATCTTGAATGATCGTTTAATTCATTAATTGTGTGATCATGACAACACACCCACAATAAATAAACCATGAAACTGACAGAAATAAAATAAATGGTATGATCATGAGCTTTTCTATTGGTTAGTTTATCTATCGGTTGATAAACTAACCCAATACCTAGGGGAGAAACACCTTGAACCTTTCGGGTTCGTGTTTACAGCTTTGCACCTGTCCACCTTTGTATCTCCTTGGATTGGTTTCATCTTGGCTCCTGACTTGAGCCGCCTCCAGTAGCTTGGGAGCTCCATCAATTACATATGCACTTATCTCACACGCAGGTGAGGGGAAAAAGGGGTTTTTACATAAAAGAATCCTTGGGCGCGCATGCCCTACATATTAATGAGGAGATGGCTCGCAGGCCAACAAATTTAATTTAAATAAATAAATTAAAAGAAACCATTCACATACAAAGGTCTCGGTCTAGATCATGATCATCCATACATGCAACGATATTTATGCATAAATAAAACTAGCATTCAATTCATTAATCATTCTTGTTTAAGATAAATCACGCTCGAATGAATTAATTATCTTTAATTAATCAATCCTTTTATCTTAAATACCTTTTCTGAATTTCCTTGAGATTCTCATCCATCATAATTTTAAACAAATAAATTCATTTAAAATTATCCTTGTACACAACTTGTACCTTGGAGGAAACCCGGCGAATTCCCATTTATTACGCAGATGTTAAATTAAACACATATATATAAAAAACCTATCACGTGTTGTGCCTCAGCTTTACGCCTGCACCATGGTACACGTCTCAAGGGTATGTATAATATAATAATAAATTTTAATAAATCTGTATAATTTGGGTGAGTACACGGTGTGTAGTTCCGACTACACGGAATGTATATTTTCTTCAACGTCCATCCGAAGTACACGCCCGGGGATAGGGTGTGTTAATGTACTTCGGAAATTTTCCGAGTACACGGTGTGTACAATGGGACACACGCCGTGTAGTTTCCGCGTTACACGGTTTCCAGCCAGGCAGGCTATGTACGGAGTACACGACCCAACCCTAACCTGAAGGGACTACACACCGTGTTCATTGGACCACACAGCATGTATTCCGGAAACCGTGTGCCACCTGTTTCTGGTCACACACGGTGTCTTAAATTATTAGAAAGAATCCAATACACGGCCTGATTTAGAGGATCAGTCAATGCATTGAACCTAGACTACACTGTGTGTACTTCCGAATACACGCCGTGTATTCTGGTGTTATACGGCCAGAAACATTTGGCTCCTCTGGATGAGTTCCTCTATTTTATTTTAATCAAAATTAAAAGAAAAAATCTGTTTCTGTGAGGTGAACGAGAAACGATAGAGGAGGAACAGATCTCGATATTCAGATTTCCAGAATGATTAAACATGAATTGAAATAACTAAATTATTAAATACGTAAATCACAAAAAAAAAACTAAATAATTATAACCAACGATATGACCCGCTCTGATACCACTTGTGGGTTCCGGGCGCAGCGGAAGCACGTTGGTGGGTTTGCCCAACTTAATTTTTCATTAAACAACGTTCAATCCAAGATCCGTCACGATATAAAACGCCGAATCTTCGGAATATAACGAAGAACGAAAAGAAAAGATGAGTCCCATAACCCTTGAGGAGGATCATCATATATTGATTATAATTAATTTAATTGATGCATAAGAATTACCTCGTTGGAATTCTTTCTTCGTTAATGTGTTCGGTCACGATTTGGTGATCCGTCGTTGCGTTGTAGAATCCAAGTGTAGGATTCCTCTAGAGGTGATCCACATGTGTGTCACGTATCTCCTGACGTCGCCAAAGAGATCTCTGGGTGCTAGCGCAGAAGAACCTTCGCTTGCGATGTCCTCCTTCGACCGCCTTGATCCGGTGGAGGATCTTGCTCTCGTAACTTGAGGGCATCCTTGGTGGAAAGGGAATTCTCTCTTGGCTTGAGAGTATTTCCAAATCCGTTGTGCACAACAATGGCTCCCCAAAAAATGCTGGGGTTGCGAGGATATTTATAATCAGGTTTGAGGTTAATAGAGTTATGACAATAAATAAACGCGTTACGTGTTTTATTTATTTCATTAACTTTTATTGAAAACCCCCATGTCGAATTATTAATTCCTTGACATGCACCCACGCTGATTATAATAAATATCATTTAATAAAACAATATTAAATCCTCAAAATCCCAATTGGAAAAACTACACGGCGTGTAATAATTAATACATGGTGTGTACTTGTTTTACATAAAACTACACAACGTGTATATTTAATATACACGGCGTGTACTTTTATTTTCCATTTTTATCCACCACATTTATTAGACCTTGAGGAATGATTATTTGTTTCTTAAATAAATGTAACTGCATTACTCACTAATAAATATATTATTTTATCCACAGTATATTCTCTCGAATAACTAGTTTCAAAATAAATGCGACCAGACATCCTTAAAAAATTATTAAACCACAGTCGGGAATAATATTTATTTAACTTGTTAAATTAATATTTAACTGAGATACATGGACACACTTAGTGTGTGACCCTCTAGGCCTCTTTCTCAGTGGCATTAGGCTGAGCCTGCCTAAAGTCCAAGGTTAGCGTCTAGCAACACGCCAAGTCACCCATAGAGAAAGAAGTTAACGCCGCAATGACGTGTCACCTCCTACGAACGCTTACCATGTAATATAATCCCTTTGTCTCAATATCTCCAATCAAGCGGGTTGCATGCTAGTGCCATCAACCCATGTGCTTGATTATTCTTTCTTTGAATTCCCGGAATTGAACTTTCCCATACCTTACCATGGCCATGGATTTATTTAGGCTATATCAATTCCATCAAAGGGCCTGAGATATCTACTTCCGTTATGGAACGGAAGGGAGAAATCCTTTCTCGCATTATCTATTAATGCGGTATTACTCGTGACGCACCCAACGTATCCTACCTCGCTGCGAACAGTGTGTCTTCACAGTTTTCATCAATACATCTAAGTGCACGAGTTGTAATACCCATTAATAATAATCTTAAAGTCTAAGGATCAATACACACGTCCGTAGATAGGAACATCCAATGACACTATGAAATGCGGATTTCCTACTGGCGGGTCTCGTTCTCATAATATCCTCCTGGATATTACCAAGGGTGCACACCATGAGAAGGTGCCTCAAAGTTTTATGAGTCCTCACCCCTAATGACCTGTATTATTTGTGTCCCTCAAATAATATCATCCGGCCATAGAACATACATTCAAGAACAGTGTTATGGAACTTTCGGGTTCTCATCATAGCAGGGATCCGCTACGACCCTTTAATGCAACAACTGTCCTTAGGAAATTATCACATGACATGTCACGCAGAAGAACAATCAAGATGTGATAAGGCTTTTATTTAATGAATAAAGTACAAAGTAGTTGGTTCTAGACCACCAACTCCAACAAATTCTTGTTCATGAAGTGTATAAGAGGGGTTTAGAAGTTGATACTACTAAGATTGATGTAATTTAGAAATCTATCCCTCCTAAAAATTTCAATGGTGTTAGAAGTTTGTTAGGGTATTTTAGTTTTTACTAGAGGTTCTTAATGTTTTTTAAAAGTTACAAAACCCTTGTATTATTTTCTTATCAAAGAGGTTCCCTTTTTATTTGATCAAAATTGTGCAGAATATTCTAATTTCCTCAATGAATAAGTCACTTGATCACTTATCATTACTACACATGATTAGAAATTTCATTTTGAAATTATGTGTGATTAAATTGATATATATATTGGTGATTTTTTTAGTAAATAGGATTGATAAGAGGTTACATGTGGTATAATATGATAGCCGATTTATAGATTTTTCTCATATAAACAACACAACAACTGAGAATATGTTGTTAGGTGTGATTTTTTCTCTAAAAAAGTTTAGGAAGTACCTTCTAAGTTCTATAGTCATAGTTTTTATATACCATTCTGACATAAAGTATCTTTTTTCTTGAAATAAGGCCAAAACTGGACTCATTTGGTGGGTTCTCCTATTACAAGATTTTGATATGGAGATTAGAGACCAAAAAGGTGTTGAGAATGTTGTTATAGATAATCTTTCTAGGTTGTCCAATTTCCAGTGTGAATATCCATGGGAGATTAATTCTTCCTTTCCTAATGAAAATATACACACTATTTATGTTAATAAATATTGTCAGTTTGTATATTTTCTAACTTCCTAAAAATATGTATCACTCTTAAGAATTTTTCAAAAAAAATTAGAGGAATAAGTTCATTTAATATATTAAGTATTACCTATGGGATAACCCTTTTCCATTTAGAAGGAATACCAATGAAATTATGATATTGTGTGAGCCATTGGATGATATTATTCCCATTATGGAGAGTTACCACTCCTCACATTGGGGACATCATAATGTCATAGAAAGGATTTCCCAAAATCCCTTTATACAGGATTTTATTGGTCTTCCATATTCATGGACACTGGGAGTTTCACTACGAGAATGTGATGGATTTCAAAGGATGGTGAATGTGAGAATAAATCAAAATCACACTAATAAGGGTATTCTATAATTAGATATTTTTTATGTTTTGGGTTTTGATTTTATGGGACCATTCCAATCATCACATGGGGAAATTACATTTTTATATCTTTCTACTATGTATCCGAGTTGGTTGATGTAGTGGGACTACCAAGAAATCTAGAGAGAAGTGTGATAAAGTTCATTAATAATAACATCTTGTTAAAGTCTGGGGTTATATGAGATTTCATTACTAATAATTCAACTCTTTTTAATAATTACAAATTCAAATAATTGATGAAAAAATATGGTTTTTGCTATTGAACTTGAACTACTTACCATCTACAATCTAGTGGAAAGGTAGATATTTAAAAAAGAGAGATGAAATAGATCATGCAGAAAAATATATCTAATTATAGGAAGGTTTGGAATTTTAAATTAGATGATTAATTATGGGAATATAGGACTACTTTCATAATTTCAGATTGTATGTCTCTATATAAACTCTTATTTGGGTATTATTTTCATTTACTTATGGAGTTGAGACACGATTATTTTTGGTATGATAAGGGTTTAAAAATTTATTTTAAGATTTATGGATGAAGATAATGCTAAACCATAGCATGTTATATGATATTAGGATATATTCTTATGACAATTCATGGATTTATAAAGAGTGGTCCAACTTATTTCATGATCCTTTCATTCAAAATAAAGAACTAATAGCTGGACATAAGGTTCTTCTCTTTAATTCCTAACTTAAGATATTTTGTAATAAATTTAAATTTATGTGGTCAGGACCATTCACGTTTCTGAAAGTGTTTAAGAATTGAGACGATGAAAATTTTGGGGAATAATATAGAACAATTATAGTAAATGGTCAAAGAATAAAACTTTTTTTAAGGGAAACCAAATGGATTGTATTCCATAATATTTATTAAAAATTGAATGTTTTCAAAAGTTTAACTGAATAATTTATATTTATTTCTTCATGGGAGTTATACCACTATATTTTTATGTTTTACCATTGATTTATTAAGATTAAAATGTTTTTTTTATCTATCTATTTCTCTCTTTTTTTATTAGATTTACATTATTGATCTTACTTGTAATTTTTTTATTTAATAAATTTTCTAGTTTAAAAATAATTAAAGATTTAACTTTTGTTCACATGTTAAGTAGATGATGCATGTTGGAACCTCACTCGATAAATATTCCCTAAACCCAACCTCTGTTTTCTCCTTACTTATGAGCTTAGTTTTTTGAATTATTATGTTAGTATTTTCTATTTTTGTAAACTGTAGCGTAATTAACTATATAATTTCACTCAAATTTAAAAGGGAAGAGAAATTTTTTGATAAATTCATATGAAAAAATTATTCTCTAATTAGGTGATTGTTTTATTTTAATTTCTAATTTTCTATTCTTCTCAACTTTATTGTTATCTTGCTGCTACCGGTAATTCAACTTCAATTATTTTCAATTTATTCATAGTGTGAAATTAAGTGTGGAGGAGTGATGTCCATAGATTTTTTTTTTCAAGTGAATATGTGTGCCAAAGTTGGTTGTTTAGATTACTATTTTCAGCTATATCAAAAATAAAATGGAAATAAAATTTCAAAATTTCTTACACCTTATTAACTATTTACTCAATTATAAACTTCAAATTGTCTTCAATTTTTTTAAAAAATCTTTTATGAGTTCCTTAATTCTAATGGATGCACATTTTTAACATGTTATAAAATTTTGATTATGGAAAACATGATTGTTATACTTCATTTCAAACCTTTAACATGTTATTGAACTGTTGAATTGAAAATATCTTGGAAATTTCATAGTTACATTTTTTTCTTTCACATGGGAATTCAATTTTGAGGAAAATTTTGGGTTTGAAGTGTGGGGGGGGGGGGTCTTCAAAATATGAGAAAATCTCTTCTTAAATGTGAACCGATCAAAACCCCCTAAAATTTTCAAAATATTTTTTCATGTTTTTATCATTAGGTTTAGTGGTGTAAATTTTTTTTTATTTATGAAGGTTGAGATACCACTTTAATGGGGTTATAGATTTTTTACCCCAATAATTTAATTGAAAAAATAAATTTCTACCCTCTTTAGATCATTTATTCATGGTCATGTTTTATGAAAATTATATAAAACTATAATTTAAGTGAAACATTTTCTTTGAATAAAACTTATAAGACATGTATTTACATGATCTATTAAATGAAAATTGTAATCCGAGTTGTGATTATCTCTTTATTATATCATTATTTTATTCTTTGATTTAAAACTATTTGATGAGTAATTTATACTTCCATGCAATTATTGAAACAAATCATCTAATCAGTTGTGTCTAAAAAATTTAACAACAAATTAGGCATTACAACTCTCTTAGAGGTAAAGAGAATTTTGGATGTATTAGTTTAATCCAAATTGATCTTTGTTTTATTTTGTTCAAATTTTTTCAAAATTATAATTTTTTTGTAAAATAAAAATTTGATCTTGCACTTGGAACACTTTTTTGAGTGGGAAAATATTTATTAATTCTTAAAAGGTTTCATGGGGAGAAATAATTCTTCTTTAAATCAATTCCTTAAGGAATTATAGTTTTCTAATGTTGATATTAATTATTTCCCATTAAAGCTGATTAATATTTTCTTGAGGTAAAGCTATGTTTATGTGTGTGGGTGGGGGGGGGGGGGGGTTGATGGGTTTTTTAATTTGAGTGTTTTTACACATCATTATTTTATGTTTTTGAGTATTTTATTAATTAAATATTAATTAATTGTCAAATAATTGAAAATTTTATAATTTTTGATAATTTATTGTCAAATAAATAAAATTATGGTTTTTTAATATCTATTTTATTTATTAATTTAGCCATGTGGTTAATTTTTAGCTAAATAAATAAATTATTTTTAATCACATTTTGTTCTGATGTAATATTTTTGTTCATTTTCATTCTTACTTTAAATATTTATTTTCATTCTTTATTTTAATTTTTTTATTCCAAAGAAATTATATTTAAGGTTTTTAATTGAATTTTTAAAATAAAATAAAATATTCTTTCTTTATTTTACGTGAAAATAATTTATTTACCTTTTGTTTTAATTTTATTATTTTTTTTGTAATTAAATTAATTTCTTGTTTTTATTTTTTTCTTGGCACTGGTCATTTGGATCACGATCACTAAAGTGTCCCTAAAATGTTACCATATAAAATTGTGACCGTATGAATGGTGCAGTCAGTTAACTGGTTGTGCATGTACCGTGCAACATAAAAATGAATAGACTATTCCCCTATTTCAACCCCCTCCCCACGGTCAACATACTGACTCTGAGGTATGTTTCCAAGTGATGGTGCCTAATTTAGTTAGTTGGATATGAACCCATTTACCCCTGACTATACCACCACCTTATCATGCACTATTCAACAATGTGGTTTTTCTATAACTCCCAAGCCACTTCCACTTAGAAGAGTCATTGTTACTGCACACTCACAGATCTTCTGACACTTCCCATTGTCATAAACATCATAACCGAATGTATAACCAAATGTTGAAGATCCACGCTAGTATGAATCCAACCGAAGCTTGACCCCAGGAGTGAAAATGTGATCCCCTGATGAAAACTAAAATAGGATATAGGTTTATGATGATGTGAACCTCAAATTCCAAGTGACTTCTATCTATGAACCAAATTAACCCTTGTGCGTAGTGATTTCATTGAAAGACATGGTTTTGGACCAACCTTGTGGTAATATTCTTGAATTAGGTTAATGATTTAGAAATGAATAAATAGGATTTCAAACATTTTTGATGAATATGATGACCTTGTTAAAGCTTGTAGGAGAATAAAAAATGAAGGGAGACATGATATATGTATTTAATATAGAGACAAACTTCTTTTATATTTAGAGATAAAGATTTGAATTCCTCTGTGGACAATTTTTTTTGGATTAGTTCACCAAATATGACATCATGTATAAGGAATTATAAGATGATAATAACTTAAGTTGAAGTTCAAGTTTTTCATAAACTGATTCAGGCTGAGGATTTTAACCTGAGGAAAAATAATTTTACATATATAATAAAATTGAAGGAAGAATCCAATACAGAACATGACCAGTGTGTTTATCGGAACAAGTTCACATTGAATATGGTTACAAATTAAAAATGGGGGGGGGGGGGGACTGGTACGATCAGGAGTGACATTGAATAAGAGGATTACTAATGATCAAACCTAAATATAAATTTGATTTGATATTTATTCAATCTATTCTTGGTACATTTTGTTTGAAAGATTGAATTTTTGACAAGGAAGGTAGTTTATTGGTTTCCAAATGTGTCATACGTAATGTTTAGAATCAAACCTCTCAAGGTGATGGTTAATTTTCCATAACCAACCATTGAGTCAATGATGAGACATCTAAGGGATGAAGAACTACTCATGGAAGATTTTTGAATCACGAATTTCAAGAGTAAATTTGATTTTATCAACTTGAAGATCTTGTGGGAAGAGTAACATTAGCTTGATTTTTATTAATCTATGATACAAGATGGATGAATTTTGAATATATCAAGGTCAAAAAATAAATTAATCTTGAGACACATTGATCTTTATATAAAAAATAACACACATGGGTGTGAGGCAGATATTAGATGGTACTACTCAAGTCACGTGGTTGTTTAAAAATGTAGTCACTAATAAAATGTGTTGTGTGACTTAGGACATAAAATGTGAAGTCAGTAAAAAAATGTTAGTGAACAAATTGAACAAAATTGGGAATAAGTTCTAAATAATAAGGGTGTGATAAACATATATAGAATTGAGATATTTCAGAATAGTCAGATCAAGAGAGATTTTGGAGGACACCGAGAAGAAAAGTAATGATCATTGCATTCAATTATATTGGGGATATCTATTCTATTTTTTTTCAATAATTTCAATTTTTAATGTGTAAAGTATATTTATTTATTGAATTGAAATTATTCATGGATAAAACTTCTATTCTTGGAAAGTTTTAATATTTTGGTTTTTATTTACAGATTATTTATATCAATTATTTGAATATCAGAATTGATTAGTGAGATAAATAATGATTATTTTTTAAAAAATTCACCTCTCAACCATTATTTCAGAACTTAAAAATAAATTGGTGAGTATGATTTTGTAAAAAAATTATTGAATTCTATATGTCTTTAGATTATTCTAGGAACAAGAGTATAGTGACCAATTATTTACGTACACTGATATTAATTCAGAATTTAATTATAATTATTACAAAATATAACAAAACCATGACATGACCGTATAAGTATAGTGTATTTAGAAATTGGGAAACATAAACAACTGTTTCAAAAAACATTTACATTGTCTCTTGTGTATTTCATCATAACTAGACTCCTTTTTGTTATATAATTCTTAATACCCTTCTTCATGACCTGGAGAAGATAATAAAATAAAAGGGTGAGCTCAAATTCTTAGTAATGGTAAACAAAGGAAATATCAATCATATCATATTCATAAGAACATAACATCTGAAAATCTTATCCTGAATATAAAACACCATAGTATCATGTCAAGACATAAATCATGAAAGTGAAATGTAATCCCCATAGTCAAAACAGAAGACATGAAACTTTTTGGAATACACACACAAGCATAAAAATTAATTTCATATTATTCAAGGCTCATTTATAAGACTATAATAGTGGACAAAGTCCATTACTAAACCAAGTTCACTCGACGTTCTAGCCCTATATCACTAAACCAGATTTACTTTCCGTTCTAGCCATGTCAATCTCATGAGATATAAATCATTACCCAATGCATTGAAAGTAGATATAGGTCCCACCCATCTCATAATGAAACCATTATTATGTGTTCTACATTAATATAAATAATTCATCATAGCATAACCTATGTAATAAAATGGAATTCTTAAACATCATGACATCATAAGAAAATCCATATAAAATAAATGGACATCACAAAAATAATTTCATCATAAAAATAATCAAATCAATGTAATAATAGGGATGTATGCATAACCCTTTGTCATATTATATGGAAAAATAATTTTGATAAAATAATTGAACTTAATTCTTGAGGAAAATATTTTTTTTTTCAAAAATTTATTCTCTTCTCAAAATGCCACGCAATTTTAAAACAAAATTTTTTTTGTTGAAAATAAACTTGAAACTATAACAACCATGAACTTTATTTAACCCTTAAAAATAATTTATTAAATAAAACCTTCACTTGATATGACAAATAAGATCAAGAGGTCTAGTGTCTTTGGGGCTTAGGAACATTACATAACAACTTAAAATATGAAATACACATCTTTATTGAAAATTTATTTTGCATGACCACACACATTCCTTCGTATATTTAATTGAATGTGATAACCTGAGGATATGCATAAGGAAAGGGTGATATATAAATCCCAGTAAGGGAGTAAACAATGAATAACATGAAGAATATAGTAGATGTTATGAAATATTCATTTCAATGGAGAATAAGAGAAACATGAACATAAAGGCCTGATATAGCATGATTATCATAACATGGAAATGTGGAGATAACATTTAACAAGATATTACCATGATCCAAGGATCATTGCACATGGATCTTGAGTAAACCCTAATTTCACATGAATTAAAATTAGTAAACCCTCATTTCACTTGATGTATCATGATAATAATCTTTACCCAATGCATTGAAGCTATATCTGGGTGCACCCTTCTTAATCATTTGATTTCTTCCATACGTGTGCCACATGGATCATATAACATGGATTCAATAAAAATAATCATTTATTCCATAATAAAAAATGTGGAATTAATACATGAAACTATATAATTAATAATTACATGTTAATAAAGTTGAATACCCTTGAAAGAGAAATGAGAATGGTATTCACTACACAATGACTTTGGCTTAGAAAATCACAGTGCAATTTTCGCAGTATAAAAGCATGACATAAGAATTTATAAAAATGGTTAATGAGAGAAAAATGGGTGTATCATAATATTTACATTAAAGTGAATGTAATGGTTTCATATAGATACATTTTATAACATATTTAATGGAATTTATATTCATAATACAAAATAATTTCTTCAATGTAAATGAGAAGAGAGAAATTCCTTACGGAATTTCGACATAGTAACAAGTGTACATGGGAGGAATTAATGGGAGATAAAGAGGTCCATAATCATTAAAAAATAATAATGAAAGTATGGGGGAGGTTTAAAATCATACCCCAACCTGTTTAATTGAAAAAATGTTATAAAAACACAATGAAATTTGGACAAAAATGATAATGGAAGAAATCCCTTACTTGGAAGTGTGATCCCAATGGCTAGGGAGGGGATTGAGAGAGTCTTATTGGGATGTTGTGGCACCTTGAGAGGATAATAGAGAGAGGAGGGTAGATTATGGACGTGATAAAAGTGTTTTTAGTGAAGATAAGTAAGTTCTTGGATGGGTTTATATAGGAAAAGAGAGATATTTCTTTATTATTTGGGTTTTGGACACCACACATTAAACTAATCAAAACCACAATCCAACCCATGTTTCTTGACCATGGTTTTTTAAAAAGGGGAGTGTAAAAAATTATTTTATAAGGCCAATGGCCGATCTTATTAAAATATTAGGCTTGATTATGTGGAGGTGAGTCCCACTCTCAAGGAAATCATTTTAAAAGTTAAAATGTTTTATAAGTCTCAAAGGGTCCACTAAGGCATTGTAAAATAAATAAGACAAACATAAAATCACATTATTTCAATGGTAAAAAATATATTGGCCAAAAATTACATTTATAGTATTTTCTGACATCATTATTGGGTCATTATGATGTTATAAAACAAATTATATATTTAAACGGTATTTAATTTGTTACCCAAAAAATCGACTATCTCAGAAAATTAGGAAAAATTCACCCTGGGATAATTTAGACATCCTGAATCCAAAAAATAATATTCATTTTATCTAATTAATTTTTTAAATATTTTATTTTTTAGTTTCAAAATAAACACCGACATTTATAAAAAATTAATTGGTTTTGACCAAAACAGCTTTCAATCCTAAATAAAAATTTCAATTGTATTCATAAAAATTATATGATCATTTATATTTAATAACAATTTATTTAGTAATAATATTTAATTAAAATAATATTTAATTCAAAAATCCATTAACTCGTCAAAATAGATTTCTTAATTGAATATTAACTAAAAATACTCTTTGTGCTTTAAAAACTATTTACTAAGTAACAATAATAAAATGAATTTATATTATTTATACAAAAAATAAAGCACATAATCATAGAGCTAGGGTATTGCTTCATAACCCCTTATAACTTCCTCATAAGACCTATGGGTACGGTGTGTGTTGGTAAAAGACTCTTGGGGTGGCTCAGTTAACATCACTCGGGTGGTAATCTCTATCAACTTTCACTTCTCTTATAGGTGGTTCTGTTTAACTTAACGTGTTGTTGCTCGACTTGGGCTTGGTCAAGAGAGAACCTAATGATGCTACCTCCTTTCGGAGCTCTGAAAAATGGGCCTCATATAGAGCAATTTTTTTGGATGAGTCCATCACTTCCTTTGTCTATGTAAATTGGATTTTTCTAAAGTCCTATATTTATACTAATCATTTGATCACTGTTCAATTACAATATTAGCAAAGGTAAAAATTCTTATCAGTATTTTAAAATCCAAAAACATAAAACCAATGGCGTGCACATTTTATATAACCATTTTACATAATAATACATTTAATTAGTCCAAGAGGAATTTTCAATAATAAATGTTTAGGTCCTTACAATCACCCCCCTTAATAAATTTTTCCCTAGAAGTTTTCTTTTCCTACACTAAAATAGATTTGGGTAACTCTGATTCATCACTTACTCTGATGCCCATGTCCCCTCTTCAAAATTGTGGTTTCACCACAACACCTTGATGAGGGGTATTGTCTAATCTCATAGAAGTTTTTTCCTAGGATATAAGATCTTCACTGGCTTCTCTTCATAGGAGAGGTCATTATCCAATGGTACCACCTTTGGATTGAGTACATGTGATGGATCAGCTATGTAATTCCTCTAGAGTGATACATGGAATACCTAATGTACTTGATTTAGGTTTGGTGGGAGTTCTAGTCTATATGAGACTTCTCCAATATGATCAATTATGTTAAAAGGGACAATGTACCTTGGAATAAGCTTTTCCTTCTTCCCAAATCTCATAACTATCTTCCATGGTGATATGTAGAGGAATTCCATGTCTCCAACATTAAACTCTAGGTCTCATTGACGATTTTCATCATAGAACTTTTTTCGACTCTGATTAGCTTCAATGAGATGCTAGATAGTCTTAACCTTCTCCACCATTTCTTTGTCCATTTCTGGACTTAAAAGTTTTCTCTCCCCAACATCATCCTAACATGCCAGTGTTCTACACCTCTTCCCATAAAGGTCTTCATAAGGAGCCATTTGGATTCTTGAGTTGAAACTGTTATTGTAAGAGAACTCAACTAGAGGATGATGGTAATCCCATTCTCCTTTGAAGTCTATTGAGTATGCTCTCAACCTATCCTCAAGTTTTTGGATAGTCCACTCATATTTTCCATCAGTTTGAGGATGATAATCCATACTGAAGTTCAGCTCAGTATTCAGAGCATGTTGAAGACTCTTCCAGAAGATAAAGGTGAATATTGGATCTCAATCGAATACAATAGATAGTGGAACTCCATGCAAATTTCCACTTCTCTAATATAGATTTTTTCTAGTTAAATCAATGAGAAATCCTATTGAATAGCAATAAAGTGTGAAGTCTTTGTAAGATGATCCACAAAAACCCAGATAGCATCGTTTCCTTTGGATGTCTTCAGATATCCGGTGACAAATTCCTTGGTGATGTTCTCCCATTTCCATGATGGTATGGATAATGGTTGCATCATCCCCTTAGACATATTCCTTTCAGCCTTCACTAGATGAAATACTAGGCACATTGATGTATACATTGAGACCTCCTTCTTAATTTAATCCCATTAATAATTATCTTGGATATCTCGATACAAGTTTGATTTTCCTGGGTGAATGGAAAAATTCGAACAATGTGCATCATCAAAAAGTTATTTCTTTAACTCTGAATTTGATTGAAGACATAGTCTTGAACCAAATATCACAATTCCTTCTTCATTAAAATTGAACTCCAAGGATTTCCATTTTTTTATAGTTCCCACTTTCTTATGAATTCCCACATCATCTATTTGAGCATCTATTAACCTTTCCAAAAGAGATGGTTCAGTAATCATTTGTGAATGGATTGATGATATTTCCTTCTATATGATTCCCATGTCCATATTCATCAAATCTAAGAAGATTGGATCCTTTTAAATTAAAATCAATGATATAATTTATGGGTCCATTATACTTATAGAATCTTACACCTTTTTCACTTTCCCAGGGAGGTAATGGATTGATAATTCATATTGTTTGATTAGATCTAACCATCTTCATTGGTGCATGTTTAACTCTTTCTATGTGAATATATACTTGAGGCTTTTGTGATCCATATATATTTAATACTTATCCCCAAAGAGGTAGTGATTCAAAATTTTTAAAGAAAAGATTATGATAGCCTACTGTAGATCATGTGTTGGATTGTTCTTATCATGAACATTCAATTTTTTTGAAGCATACACAATTACGTTTTTATTTTTCATCAGCACACATCCCAAAACCTTATTTGAATCATCACTGAATACCACAAAATATTCTCCACTTGTGGGTAGTGTGAGCATCGGGGAAGTGATAATCCTTCTATTCAAATCCTTCATGATATCTTTTAATTCTTCTCTCTACGAAAACATTACTCCCTTCCAAGTTAGCTTGGTAAGAGGGTTGGAAAATCATGAGAAATTTCTCACAAATCTGCGATAATATCTAGCTAACCCCAAGAACCTATGGATATTCGTTACTGATGTTGGCCTTGACCATATCTCAATTGTATCTATCTTGGAGGGATCCATGGATATCCCATTGGTTATGATGATATGATCTATGAATGAAAATACCTTTAACCCGAACTCACACTTTCTGTACTTTTCCTTGATCTTCTCCTTTTGCAAGGTCCCTAGTATAGTGCTTAGATTCTCCTCATGCTCCTCCTTGGTTATGGAATATATTATAATATCTTCTATAAATACTACCACAAATTTGTCAAGGTAATCTATAAAGACTCTATTCGTCAAATCTGTGAAGATATCTAGATAATTCATGAGTCTGAAAGGAATTACTATGTATTCATAGTGCCCACACCTTGTATGAAAAGAATTCTTGGGGATATCCTCCTTCACCCTTACATGGTAATTTCCAAACCACAAATCCACCTTAGACAAGTATTATTATCTATGTAATTGATGGAACAAGTCATAAATTTAGGGTATAGGATACTTTTTATTTATCATGATTTTTTTGAGCTCACAATAATCAATGAAAATGCGCATTGACCCATCATTCTTCCTGACTAAGAGGACTGGTTCACCCCATGGTGAAGCACTTGGGAATATAAACCCTTTATCTAGATTCCTCTATAGTTGTTTCTAAAACTCCTCAATCTACAAAAAATCCATTCCATAAGGATACTTAGATATTGGAAATTCCCTAGGTATAAGATCAATTGATATTTTAATATCTCTTTTAGGAGAAAGACCAGTCAATTCTTTGGGAAACACTTCAGCGAATTCCCTAACAATAGGCATATATTCAAGGATGGTTGTTTCATTAGACTCAATCATATGAGCAAGATACACATTCCTGTATGGTAGTAATATCCATACTTGAGATGATGGTGCTAAAGAATATTCATCCTCTTCCTTGCACTTGTACAGAATCAGGGGTCGATTTTCCATATTGAGAGTGATTTCCCTCTCACGGAAATTTATGCTTTCTCTATATAAGGGAACACACTACATGAAAATAATTTCATCAAATTCCACTAGATAAAGTATTATGTGGTTTTCTGGGAAGTTTAATCCACAAATTGTGAAAGGGGAGGAGTTATATTCATGGTTTGTTATGATTTCCCCATTTGTCTTTCTTACCGAAATCTTAACATCCAAGATTTTTGGTGGTGTTGGGATTGTTCTAGAAAACTTTTGGGATATAAAATAAGGAATAGAACCAGAATCAAATTGTATGTTTTCTATTCTTGAATGAATAACTAGAGTACCATTCACCACTTCATTTTCGGGGTTCACTTTAGCAGTAGTGATGGAAAAAACTCACCCTTGCTACCTTGGAGGTTGTTGGTTGCCTCCAAACACCCTTGGATTAGGGAACTAGTTTGTAAATTAGTAGGGTTATATATATTTAAAGTAATGAATAACATGTTGAGGGTATAAGGGAAAATTTCACTCCTATGTTTCAGCCACTGGTTTTTCTTTTCGGTAGTTAATTTCTAGGTTCCCTTGTCTTTTACACCTAAAGCATTTCATCATCCCCTTCAGGAAATTTCTAGGGTGATTCATTCAGTACCTTTGGAATGTGGGGTTCTGTATTTTCTTTTCACTGTTGTATTTATCCATAGGACTGCCAGAATTTAATTCCACCTTATGATTATTATCCCCATGATACCCCTAGGATTCTCTGATCTCCATTTCTACTTTGAGGGAACATAAGAAAATTTCTTCATAGCTCTCGAAGTCACAGATCGCTTGAGATTTCCATATTCTTGGTTTTATCCAACTAAAGAAGTAGTAAACCATGAATTGATGGGTAAAAAAAGATAGAGGCATATCATTAAAGCCTTTTTATGTTTTCCTCATACACACCAATGGATTCGTCACCTTTTTTCTTAAGGGAAAGGAAGTCCCATTCCATATTATGTCTGTGGGTGTAAAGAAAATATTTATCAAAAATCATTTTACAGAAATACTTCCCTTCCAATGCCTCAATATCCTCCTTAGGTTTCATATTTTTGATCAATGAACACCATTGATCAGCTTCACCCTCTATACAATAAGAATTCAGAAGTACATTCTCTTGTTCAAAACATTGAAGGGTGGAGAAGGTCTTTTCATTAGAGTTGATCCATTGTTCAGCGATTGAGGGATCAGATGTTCCATTAAAATTCGGAATCCTTTGTCTCATGAAGCTTTCGATTACAACTTGTTCTTTCTTGGAGGGGGGGGGGGGGTGAACATTCCTCTGAACCCATGTTTCTATTCAATACATGAGTTAACTGAAAGTGTATCGTGACAAAGATTCATATTCCTGCTCCCATTGGATTGGGAATCTCATTAGAAAAATCATCACATTGATCTTTGCATAAATTTTTAGCCCAAGTCCTCCTTTTATCGTCCATTTTATGGAATAAAAGAAAATATAGGGGTAACACATAAAGGGAAATCCAATGAAAAAAACAGATGACTTATAAGTTACTTTTATTTCCTTAACTTATGAATTTATAGTCTTCAATCTATGTTATCCACAATCTACTTCCCAACATATATTTTTAGGGGAATTTTTTTTATTCCATTAAAAATAGTTCATATTAAGCTTATGAATTTACCAAATCATTTACCTTGGGAGTGTCGTAACAAAGAGTGAAGAAATTCCCATTGTCGTCCACCAGTTCCCCATTTGAGTATAGCTCAAAGGAGTGTTTTTACATTTTACCCCTAGATACATATGTTCTAGAGCTTACTCTACCTTATCGTATCCAGACATGGATTTATTTTCTTGATAAAACACTTAATAAATACTCACCAATATTTAGGGATGTTTTTTATTATACTAAATCTTATCCATAAGGATTTCACTAGGGTTTTCTAATCCTAATACCAACAAATAAACCTTTCCTTTGATAGCAACTATAACAACCCTTGTCTTTATTTCAAACTTAAACACAATTTATTACATTAAATATTCACTTGATTCAACATATAATAATAATAGGTCTACCGTATTTGGGTAATAGTAACATTACATAACAACATAAAACATGAAATACACATCTTTATGGAAAACTTCTTTTACATGACCACACACATTCCTTCGTACTTATCATTGCATGGTATAACCAGAGGACATGCATAAGAAAAGGGTGAGATATAAAGCCCAGTAAGGGAGTAAAAAATGCATAACATTAAGAATATAGTATATTTTAGGAAATAGTAATATTAATGGATTGTAAGAGAAACATGAACATAAATGCATGAAATAGCATGATTATCATAACATGGAAATGTGATGAAAAAATTTAACATGATATTAGCATGAGCCAAGACTCATTACTCTGGGAGCATGAGTAAACCCTCATTTAAAATGAATTATAATGATTGAACCCTCATTTCACTTTATGGATGATGATATTAATCTTTACCCAATGCATTGAAGTACTATCAGGGCGCACCCTTCTTAATCATTTCATTTCATGCATAATTGTGCCACAAGGATCATATAACAAGGATTCATTAAACATCCTCATTTATTCCATGATAAATGAATTTGGAATTAAAACTTGAAACTAAATAATAAATTAGAAAATTTTTATAAAGGTTAATAACCATGATAGAGAAATGGGCATGGTATTCAATACACAATGACTTTGGCATGAAAAATCATAGTGCAATTTTGGCAGTATAACCGTGTGACAAAAGAATTCATCAAAAAGGTTGATGAGAGAAAAAGGGGTGTCTCATAATATTTAAATGAAATTTAAAGTAATGGGTTCATATATAAATATTTCCCTAAATATTTCATGGAATTTATATTCCTAATACAATAGAATATCTCAATGTAAATGAGAATAGAAAACTTTCTTATAGAATTTCGGCATAGTAACAGGTGTATATGAGAGGAATTAATAATGAAGAAAGAGATATCTCATCATTAAATCATAATTAAGGAAATATGGGGGAGGATAGAAATCATACCCCAACATTTTTAATTGAGAAAAATGGTATAAAAACATATTGAAATTTGGACAAAAATGAGAAAGGAAGAAACCCCTTACTTGGAAGTGTGATCTCAAAGGTTTGGGAGGGGCTTGAGAGAGGCTTATTAGGAGATGGGGAAACTTTTTGAGGATAATAGAGAGTGGAGGTCATATTAGGGAATTCCTACTAGGGTTTTTAGTGATGATAATTGGGATATTTGGTGAGTTTATATAGGAAAAGAGAGAGAATTCTTTATTATTTAGGTTTTGGACACCACACATTAAACTAATCAAAACCACAAAACAAACCATGATTTTTACCAAGGTTTTTTTAAAGGGGAGTGGAGAAAATTATTTCTCAATAACAATGGACTAACTTATTAAAATATTAGGTTTTCTTATGTGGAGGCGAGTCACACTCTCAAGGAAATCATTTTTAAAGATAAAATGTTTTATAAGTCTTGGAGGGTCAACTAAGTCTTTGTCAAATAAATAAAATAAACATAAAATAACATTATTTTAATGTTATAACATATATTGGATAAAAATCCCATTTATAGTATTTTATTAAATCACTGTTTGGTCATTATGATGTCATAAAACATATTATATATTTAAACGGTGTTTAATTTTTTACCCAAAAATTTGGTTGTCTCATAAAATTATGAAAAATTCACCATTGGATAATTTTGATGTTATGATTCCAAAAATAATATTCATTTTATTTAAATAATTTTATAAATATGTTAATTTTTACTTTTAATATAAAAACGACATTTATAAAAAATTCATGGGTTTTGACAAAAAACGGCTTTCAAACATTAATAAAAATTAAAATTGTATTCATAAAAATTATACGATCATTTATATTTAATATAAATTAATTTTGTAATAATATTTTATTAAAAAAATATTTAATTCAAAAATCCATTAATTCATCAAAATAGATTTCATAATTGAATATTTACTAAAAATACTATTTCATCTTCAATTTTTTTTACAAAATTACAATAATAAAATGAATGTATATTTTTTAAACAAAAAAATAAATCTCATAATCATAGTACTCGGGTATTGTTACATAACCCCTTATAACACCTGTATAAAAACTAAAGGTATGGTGTGATATGGTGACAAAATCTTGGGGTGGCTCAGATAACATCACTCAGGTGGTAATCTATATTAACATCTACTTCTCCCGTAGGTTGTTCTGTTCTTTCTTAACATTTTGAATCTTGGCTTGGGCTTGGTCAAGAGTGAAGCCTAGTGATGCTACCTCCTTTCCGAGCTCTGACAAATGGGCTTCGTGTGGAGCAATTCTGGTGAATGACGTTATCACTTCCTTTATTTGAGTAAATAGGATTTCTTAAAGCCTTATATTTATATTAATCATGTGATCACTGTTCAATGGTTATATTAGAAACAATAATAATTCTTAACAGTATTTTAAAATTCAAAAACATAAAACCAATGAAGTGCACATTTTATATAACCATTCTACATAATAATACATTTAATTATATCAAGAGTAATTTTCGTTAATAAATGTTTGGATTGTTACAAAAACCATGTAGTGGAAGCTTCATGGAAATAAGTCTTCAGGAAAGCGTAAAAATCCATTCATTCCATATAAGTTAAAAAAATATTCTTCTCATACTTTTATCAGAAAAGTCAAAGAGTTCCTCGTATGGTAAACGTAAGAACGATCCCTTCTAAACAATCTTTTAAAAGTAAAAAAATGGGTTAAAATGACATTAAACATACATAAGAGAATAATAAATATTTTATGAGTATATTCTTATAAGTCATTGAAATGGATGATAGTTATACCCATAGTAAATACTTACGCATAAACAATCTCATACAAAAACAAGATTTGAAAAGTTATCCATTACCATAGGTCTGATATGCTTCGTATGTATCCAAAACTAATATATAATGATTTAAATAATGTTACTGATTTATTCCATAATCATAACCATTTTTATGATAACATTTATGATCATATTTTCATCTGTTTGTTCGTAACATTTTATTATTACTTGTTATTTGGGTATTAACTACTTTATGTTCTTATGTATGTTTTGTTAGATAATTTATTTTTCTTATTTTTTAGGTTATACTATTATCATTTAAAAAATGGTATTAGTATTATATATATATATCATATTTATTCATTAAATTCATTTATATAATCATTTTTTAACAAAGGTTATGTAGAAGAAATCACATCGCACTATAGAGATGGTAATTTGTATGTACGCACGAGCGACAATATCACTCCCATAATTTTTGAATGGTATTTAATTGGATGTTTTATAGTATCTTAGAATTATAATCATGTTACAATAATTTTATATAGATATTATTTCCACCATTATACCAATCTAATAAGCCGGTGGTGAAAAAACAGATTACACCACATTGTAGAGACGGTAAGATGTACGTATGCACGCATGGTGATTTTGTTTTTTCATAGGAAGGATAGAAGGAGAAATAGGGTTGTTTCATATTTATAATAACATATAATTATATGATTGAAAATTATGTTATTAATTTATTATGAAAAAACTGAAGAAGAGGATGTAGAAGAAAGAAAGAAATTTGAAAGAATCGGTAGAAGAGAGTACCTCTTCCTCGACGTGCCTCCTCTAAATTTCCACTTAGGGAACTAGAGTTTTACTTTTTGAGAATACCAGAACCTCTATAATGTTACTAGGTGAGTTCAGAAAATAAATGGGCAGGTTTTGGCCGATCTTGAAGTCTCATAATGAAGTGAAGAGTGGAGGGAGGAGGTTCCCTTTTATAAGAGAGGAGAGGAGAACTTTACGAAACTCTCGAAATATTAATTTATTATAAATTCAATTTCGATTTTAAATGGTAAAAAACTTATCTAATTCAAAGATAAGATTATTTTTCTTCGATTGAACCTCATCCCATATTTTTTATACAAGTTTGGAATATTTTCTATCCTTATATTTTTGGTTTAACCCTTATTTTACCCTTTTTATTCCTACCGTGATATTATGTTATTTACATATTGTGGGTTAATGTAATTATAATTTAAAGACAAAATACCCAAATAAAAAAAGTTATTTATGAAATATTTGGACTCATATTAACTATTTGGAAGAACATAATATTTTTTGGAATTTAATATCATTCAATAAACTATTTTATGTTTTAAGTTAGGAATTATGTCAATTTTGGACAATATTCATACGTGACTTTTTAAAAAATTTATAACAACCTGAATCCTATGAAAAAAATGCATTAAATCATCCTAAGTATGTTAATGTAATCCAAAAAATTCTTGTATGGAATAAAAATGATCAATTTGTATTTTTTTAATATTTACAAACTCATTTATTTGAATCATTCATTAATGAGGTAATCAATACATCATAATTGTGTCATAAATAAATATATTTATCTAATGTCAAAAAATTATAAATAAAATAGAATTATATTGGTAATAATTTTATATTTATAATAACTATTTATAGACATAGATATAAGTTATATAACCCTATATTAAAATTTATTTATTAAAAGATATATGTTTAGGTTATAATTATCTTTACATTAAATTAATTCTTATAAAATGTAATTTTCATATCCAAATGTATCCATGGGTTCCAAAAATAAACCCAACGATGGCCATGGTCGGAAATATCTCATATAATAGAATTAGGAAACATTTTAGGGTAGTTTTATAATATTAATGTATTATTTGTTTTACCCTTATTTACCATATTTACCATTTCACCATGGTAAATAAAATAATTACTAAATTTACTATTCATAATCTCTAAAAATAAAAGGTACCTATTCACACAATTTAGTCCTTATGATTCCAAATATGGAATCTAGTTTTTTTAATTTACAAACACAAATTTTGTAGTAATTAATTTTAAATTATTCCCACTGTTGAAAAGAGAAAACAAGTTTTAAAAGTTAAAACATTGTAAAAGATTGAATTGTTTTTATCTATGAATTCAATGTAAAATTAAGGATAATGAAATAAATTATATTAAATGGTAAAAATATATTCTATTTATACTTTACAACCTTTCAATATTATAATTTATCCATATAAATTATTTTGATGAAAAAAGTTGTGTTTAATTAAAATTTAGCATATTTTTACTTTTCATCAAAACATGAAAGTTACCTGAAAAATATCAACAAATTATCCAATGTAAATTTTTATATCATTAATCAAAATTACATGTTTATGTTGTTATATATAGATTATTAATGTGTCAAAATCATAATTTAAAATGGTTTCTTCATTCAAAGGTGTAAAAATTAACCATTAAAAAAGGTTCTTATACATAAAATAGTGTTTTATTCATATCCTATGACTAAAATATCCCTTAGATGAATATAAAAAATATTTTATTATGTATATAACACATATATATCTCATTAATTTTATTACCAAAATTAATTTTCTCAAAAAAATACAAATATCTAATTGATTTATATTTTTTATTAGTAATTAATAGCCAATGAATTCATAAGGCATTTTCATAAGTAAGTTATAATTATTCTCTCTAACCTAACAGCTAGATTATAATAGTAATTTTATATTAATGGAATTGCACAGTTCGTCTAAACACATTATTGTGTGAAAATCAAGCTACTGAAGAATAAATTTTTTTTAAAGAAAATATTTCATAAAATCATATGGGTGTTACATTCTACCCCCTTAAACTGAATGTCTCCCGTAAAATTAGTCACTTGGAAACAAACAGATTAGGATACCACTCCATAATCATATCCTTAAGTTCCCATGTAACTTATTCAAATTGGTGGTTCCTACATAAAACTTTAACCATGTGAGTGGTCTTGTTTCGTAGAACTTTTTTGTTACAATCCATAAAATCTATTAGTTGTTCTTCATTAGAAAGATCTTGCTCGAGCAGTATGACTTCTAAGATTAGTAAATGTGAAAGATCGGATACGTACTTTATCAAGATAGATACATAGAACCCCTCATTAACATAATAGAGATTCAGTGGAAGCACCAATTGGTGAACTACCTTCCCAACACGATTCATTATTTCAAAAGGACAGATATACCTAAGGTTCAGTTTGCCCTTCTTTCAAAATCTCATTACTCTATTCCAAGAAGATATTCGTAATAACACCTTATCACCCACTTAAAAACCTAGGTATATTCGTTGGATTTTAGAATAACCTTTTATGTCGACTCTAATCTTCTCTTATGTGTTGTTGAATAGATATGACATTTTCTGCCATTTCATCAATATGATCAGGTCCTAATAGCTTTGTTTCCCCAACATCACATGAAAAGTTAGAGTTCTGCACTTCTTTCCATGAAGGGATTCATAAGGAGCCATCTAAATACAAGAGGGAATGATATTATTATAATAAAATTCCACCAATGGTAGGTGTTGATCCCAACCACCTTTGAAATATATAGAGAAAGCTCTCAACATGTCTTCCTGAGTTATAATTATCCTCTGAGACTAACCATCTGTCTGAGGATGATAAGAAGTGCTGAAACTTAACTCTGTAACTAGAGAATGTTGAAGGCTTTACCAGAACATTGAAGTAAACCTCTGATCCCAATTAGATATAATTGAAAGTGGGACTCCATGAAATTTTACCACTTACATTACATATAGCTTGGAAATCTGATCAAGGGATAAATACTCTCTAATTGAAATGAAGTGTGCCGAATTCATAAGACGATCAACTATTACAAAGATAATATTATTGCCTTTCGATGTTTTGATAATTCCTTTGACAAAGTTCATAGCGATGTTTTCCCATTTCCATTATAGTAAGGGTAATGTTTGTAACATCACCTTAGACTTCATTGTCTCATCCTTAACTTGCTGAAAAACCAAGCATCAAGAGACATATTCGGCCACATATCTTTCCATGTCATCCCACCAGAATTACTCTTTCAAGTCCATATAAATATTTTTTCATCCATGGTTAATTGAGAATGAAATACTATGAGCCTCATCCAATAGCTCATTCTTTAATTCTGGTATGGGAGGAATACACACCCTATTCCCAAACCTTATTATTTCATTCTAATCAAGGTTTAATTGAGGAACATTTCTCACCTTCTTTTTCAATTCTACATCTTGCTTCTGTGTCACATTAAACATCACTTGTATAGATGGTTGAACATTCATTTGTGAAATATATTATATCCCCCCTTCTATTAGAAATTCAAGGTTCATCCTTTGTAAATCCATAAAATTTTGGATCTTTCATGATCCTCATCATGGATAAGCTAGCCTGGTCTTTTCGACTTAAAGCATATGCCGCCTTGTTCAATTTCCCAAGGCGGTAATTTATTGAGCAGTCATACTATTTAATCAACTCCAACTATATTTTTTGGTGCATATTCAGATTATTTTGTGTGAAAATATACATTAAACTTTTATGATCTGTATAAATATCACACATTTCACCATAAAGATAATGACTTCATATTTTTAATTCAAATATTACCGTAACTAACTCCAAATCACGAGTTGGGTAATTTTACCGTATATTTTCAATAGTTAGGAGGCATAAGATATCACCATATCATTTTTAATGAGAAAACACCCCATTATTTTATTATATGAAACATTTTATATGAAAAACCTTTCTCCACTACAAGGAAGTGTGAGCACGGGTGCACTGAATAACTTTCTTTTTAGATCTTTGAAATTCTCTTCACATTCCTCCAACCAAATGAACTTAACTCTTTTCTAAGTCAACCTGGTGAGTGGATTAGACAATCATGAAAAATCTTTCAAAAAACATCAATAATATCCAGCCAAACCAATAAAACTTTGAATCTTAGTTATTGTTGTTGGTCTCGACCATCTTTCAATAACCTCTTTTTTTGTTGGATCCATAGATATCACCTATCTTGAAATTATGTGACCCTAAAATTAATCTTTTTGAAGTCAAAATTCACACTTGGTAAATTTTGAATAAATCCTTTCTTTCTCAGGGACTTATATACAACTATTAAGTGGTATTTATGTTCTTACTTGCTCTTTGAATAGACAAGAATATCATCTATAAAGACTACCACAAAATGATCAGGATAGTCTCTAAAGACTCTATACATTAGATCAATTAAGATAGCAGGAGAATTAGTAAGACCAAAAGGCATCACTATAAATTCATAGTGTCCATACCTTCTACGGAATGCCATCTTTTGTATACCCACTTTTTTTACATTTAATTGATGATATCCTGATCGGAGATCAATATTGGAAAATTATTTATCTCTACATAGTTGGTCAAATAAGTCAACAATGCGTGGGAGAGGATATTTGTTCTTGATAGTGGTCTTGTTAAGTTCTCAATAATCAATGAAGAGTCTCATCTATCCATATTTATTCTTAATAGAATAGGTTCTCCCAAAGGTGACACACTAGGGCGTATGAATACCTTATCAAGATTATCTTGGAGTTTCTTCTTCAATTCCTGAAACTCATTTTGGGCCATCCTACAATGTGGATTTGAAATAGGTATAACACCTGGTATAAGTTCTATTGAAAACTCAACTTCACGATTTGGTGGATGGACTAAGAATTTCTATAAATATACATCATCAAAATCCCATACAATGGGAGTATTATTAATTGTGTGTTTCTACCCAACCATTTTAGATAAATAACCTTCAATTATTGGATTCAATACCCATAAGATGGAATAAATTTCTACTATAAGGTTTTATTCATCCTTGCATCTATAGATGATCATAGATTTATCTGGAATATAAAACATGACTTACCTTCTTTGGAAATTGATATGAGCTCTATATAAATAAATCCAATACATGCCAATAATCACATCAAATTTCACTATAGGAAGGATCACAAGATCTTTCAGAATCACTTTCCTACAAACTTCAATAGGATAAGAATTATAAATGTTTGATGCGACCGCTGTTCCATTAAGAGTTGTCACAGCTAACTCAAAAAATAATTGATGGGGTAATATTAATATACCCTTAGAAAATCATTATAAATAAAATAGTGGGTGGATCCAAAATTAAATAAAACATTTTCTACTTTTGAGTGGATGGTAGGTGTACCTTTCATCATTTCATTATTGTACTCCACGTAGCCGATAGTAATTATATATGACTATCCTTTGTCTCTTTCCTTAATAGTTTGTTGGCATAGATCATCATCTATATCCCTTGGATTAGGGTATTGATTGGAATAATGCCCCATTTTTTTCACTTGTAAAAATGAAGTGTTTGTGGTGAATTATTTGTAGCCATTCCTTTGTTCTCATCATTGTAAATATTTTTCCCATCACTTCGGCATTCAATTGCTTGATGTCCTTCTCTTCCACACACAAAATATTTACAATTCCCTTTAAGATAGTTACCTCTATGTTTATTTCCACACATTGAGAATAAGGGAAAACTCATCTTCATTTTAGTGTGGTATTTAGATTTTCCCCTGAATTCAATTTTTATATTCTTGTCAAACCCATATGACTGATGGGTTACTCTAATCAGTATTCCAACCTTAATAGCACATAAAACCATTTTACTTGAATCTATTTAAGTCCCTTATGGCTAATTCCCTTCAGAGACTTGGTTTTATGCCACTAAAGAATCGATCAATCTTACTCCCAGGTTGAATAATAATTCTAGAAGTGTACCTTGAAAGTCTTGTAAAATTTTCTTTGTAGGTCCTAACATATTCATCATCATTTTCCATAAGTTCAAGGAACTCCTTCTCCATATTTGTTTAAATAATATGAGGAAAGTACTTATTGAAAAATAATTTTTTGAAATTATCCCATTCTATAGACACAATTTCATCTCTTTGCCTCATATTATTGATAAGATTCCACCATTGATCAACTTTACCTTCCAAAAAATATACTACAAATATAAATTTATCATATTCAAAACATTGTATAACTGAAAATATCTTTTCAGTGGTACTGATCCATTATTTAGCCACTAATGGATCCGAAGACCCACTGAATGAAGGTAGCCACTGCCTCATGAGGGATTCAATAGAATGTTTCTCCCTACTTTTTTTACTTTGGATGTACGGCATGATTCGTTTCTTGAGAAATTTGTGTTATCATGGCTACAAGATTATGCATTCCATCTCCCATAACTTTTTGTTTCTTTGCGGGACAATCATTGCATTTCCCATCGCATCCAATATTAACACGATTCTTTTGGGTTCCAACCATTGACTGAAACCAAGAATCATAGTGTGAGAAAAACTAATCATAATACGAGAACCACATAATCTCAGGTTTTATCCTAGGTTATTCATGGTCATTTTTAAAACACTATGATTGTATCCTATACTTAGACACATCCTTAAGGATTTCTCATCCTAGTTTCTAATGGTTAACTATACCTTTCTAATGATACCAACTATAGTGACCTATTATTTAAATACATTGATATTACTTTATAATTGAAGTATATTTATTAAAACATATAATGAAACTACAATAAGACTGTATAGGTATAATGTATTTAGAAACTATGAAACATAAAAAACTAGTTCATAAAACATCTACATTATCTCTCATTTATTTCATCATAAATATAATCGTTTTTTGGAATATCATACTTAATACCCTTTTTCATGACTTAGGGAAATTAAACATATAAAAGGGCGATCTTAGATACTTAGTAAGGGTAAAAAAAGGAAATATAAATTCAATCATATTCATAAGAACATAACATTTTAAAATCTTATCCTACATATAAAATATCACAATATCAGGTCATTTCATAAATCAAAAAAGTGAAATGTATCCCCAATAGTCAAAAAAATATAACAGGAAACTTTGTTTCCTATATACATACTAATATAAAATAAATTTATATTAGTCAAGGCTCATTGACAAGACCATCATAGTAGACAAAGTCCATTACTGAACTGAGTTCACTCCTCATTCCATCCCTATATCACTGAACCAGATTTACTTTCCATTCTAGCCATGTCTAAATCAGGAGATACAAATATTTACCGAATGAATTGGAGGGAGATATAGGTCCCACCAATCTCATAATAAAACCATTCTTACATGTGACACAAAAATATAAATCATTCATCATAGCATAACCCATGTAATAAAATGGGATTCTTAAACACCATGCCATCATAACATAATCCATATAAGATAAACGGACTTCATAAAAATAGTCCCATTATAAAAATAATAAAATAAAAATAAAAATAGGGATATAAACATAAACCTGTGTCATATTATATGGAAAATAATTGTCATAAAACACTTGAACATAATTTCTTAGCCAAATATCCTTTCTTTTTCAAAAACAATTTCTCTTCTCAAAAATCCATGCAATTTTACAAGATTTTTTTTGTAGAAAATAAACATAAATACATGTATAAGAAACATCATGGAAATAATTTTTCATGAAATCATAAAAATATGTTCATTCCATATATGTTAAAAAAACATTCCTCTCATAATTTTTCTGGAAAAGACAAAAAGTACCTCCTATGGTGATGTAAGAAAGATTCCTTCCAAATCATATTGTAAAAGTAAAAATGGGTAAAAATAAATTTAAACATACATAGATTAATAGTCAAAATTTTATGAGAATATTCTTATAAAACATGTAAATATATTATAAACATACCCATATTAAATAATTAAGTATAAAAAATCTCGGATAAAAATGAGATTTGTGAAGTTATCCCTTACCTTATGTCCAATATGCTTCATATGTATCCAAAAATCCAGTATAATGATTTAAATAATGTTAATTATTTATTCCATAATCATAATCCTTTTTATTATATCATTTATGATCATATTTTCATCTTTTTGTTAGTAACATTTCATTGTTACTCGTTATTCGGGTATTAACTACTTTATGTTCTTATGTATGTTTTGTTGGATAAGTTCTTATTTAAATTTTTTGGTTATAGTTATATAATTTATAGTATGGTACTAGTATAATATATATCATATTTATTCATTCAATATAATCATGGTTTAATAATGATTATGTAGAACAAATCACATCGCACCGTAGAGACGGTAAGTTGTACGTACACCCGAGAAATGATATCGTTCCCCTAATTATTGAATAGTATTGAGTTGGATGGTTTATAGAATCATAGAATTATTATAATGATGAAATAATCATATATATTAATTATTTATACAATTATACCCATCCAAATAATGTGGTGTTAAAAAATAGATTACTCCACGGCATAGAGACGGTAAGCCGTACGTACACACACGCAGTGATTTCGTTTTTTCCTAGGATGGATAGAAGGTGAAATAGGATTGTTTTAAATTTATAATAAAATATAATTATATGAGTGATACTGATGTTATTACATTATAATGAAAGAAATAAATAAGAGAAATTATATGAATAAAGAGATTTTAAATAATCGGTAGAAGAGATTACCTCTTCCTCGACTTGCCTCCTTTAAAATTTCTCTTAGAGAACTAGAGTTTGCCTGTTGAGAAGACCAGAACCTCTAGAATGTAACTCTGGAAGTTTAGAAAAGAAATGGGAAGGTTTAGGATGATCATGAAGGCTCAAAATTGATTGAGGAGGAGAGGGAGGAGGTGCCCTTTTATAAGAGAGGAGAAGGGTACTTTAGGAAACTCTCAAAAATATTAATTTATTATAAATTAAATTTTGATTAAAAATGGTCCAAAACTTGTTTAATCAGAATATAAGATGTTTTTGGTTCTAATAACCATAATTAAATATTTTTTATACATGTTTTTCATATTTTGTTTATCCTTGTCATTTTGGACTAACCCTTATTTACCATTTTTAATCTTAATGTGATATCGTGTTATTTACACATTGTGGGTTAATGTAATTACCATATCATGTCAAATGACCCAAAAAAAGTTAATTAGGACATATTTGGACTTATATTAACCATTTAGATGAATAATAGATTTTTAGGAATTTAATATCATTTTATAAACTATTTTATGTTTTAAGTTATGAATTATGTTAATTTTGGACACTATTCATACTTGGCTTTTAAAAAAATCATAACAACCTAATTACTTCTAAAAAAGTAATTAAATCATCCCATATATGTTAATATAATCTAAAAAATTCATGGATGGAATCAAAATGTTCAAACTAAATTTATTTTAATAATTATAAATTCATTTATTTGAATCCTTCATTAATGAGGTAATCACTACATTATAATTATGTCAAAAATAAATATATTTATCTAAAGTCTAAAATTTATAAATAAAATATCATGATATTAGAAATATTTTTATCTTTCTAATTACTATTTATACACATATAGATCAGTTACATAACCTGATATTAGAATCGATTTAGTAAAATATATATGTTTATGTCATAATTATCTTTACATTAAATTAATTCATATAAAATGTGATCTTCACATCCAAGTGAATCCACAGGGTGCCAAAATCGACCCCATGATTTGCAAGGTAGGAAAAATCTCATCCAATAGGATTAGGACACGTTTTATGCTAGTTTTATACTATTATTGTATTATTTTTTACCCTTATTTACTAGATTTACCCTTTAACCATGGTAAATAAAATAATAACTTAAGTTGTTGTTCATAATTTCCAAAAATAATAGGTACCTATTCACACAATTTATAAATTTTGATTCAAAATAAAGAATCCATTTTTCCCATTTCAAAACACAGAAGTTGCATTAATTAATTTAAAATTATTCCCATTGTTAAAATGAGAAAACAAGATTTAAAAGTGAAAATATTACAAAAGATTGAAATTGTTTTACCTATTAATTCAATATAAAATTAAGGATAATGACATATATTATATTAAAAGGAAAAAATGTATTCTATTTATACTTTAAAACTATTAAATATTTTAATTTGACCATATAAATTATCTCAATGAATTTTTTTAATTAAAATTTAGCGTATTTTTACAATTCATCAAAACATTAAGGTTATCAGAGAAATACCAAATATTTATCCAAAGTACATTTTTATATTCGGCTTCAAAATAACATGTTTATATTTTCATATATAAATTATTAATGTGTCAAAATATTAATTTAAAATGGGTTCTCCATTCAAAGGTGTAAAAATTAACCTTTAAAAATGGTTCTTATACATAAAATATGGTTTTATTCATAACCTATGACTAAAATATCCATTGGATGAATATAAAAATTATTTTATTAAGTATATAACACATATATATCTTATTAATTTCATTACCAAAATTAATTTACTCAAAAAAAATACAAATATCAAATTGATTAATATTTTTCATAAGTAATTAATAGCCAGTGAATTGATTATGAATTTTCATAAGTTAGATATAATTATTCTTGTTAACCTAACGACTTGGATATAATGGTAATTTTATATTAATGGAATCTCGGTGTTCATTTGAACTCATGATTGCATGCAAAGAAAGCTATTGTAGAATAAAAATTATTTAAAGAATATATTTCATAAAATCATCTGGGTGTTACATGGAGAGCTTTAAGGATCATCATTATGTGTGATTTATCTTTTAGTGAGACAAACCAAACAATAAAATTTAGAGGTATCATTTTTGATAAAATTTATATGAATTATGTAATCCATTTAAATATTTAGTATTAATTTTCCTCTTTCTTTTATCTTGATTGAATTTCTCAACACTTTTTCTTACGACCTGGTCATTTTTTATGTCTCAACATGATTCAAATTCACCATTATCTTCATTCGTTGTTGTTAACAAATAGATAAATAATAATAAAATCACTATTTTTCAGTGATTTGTTTTTAATATTTGGACCGCTCGATCACATATTCCATTCCCTATGGGTTAAACACCCTTGAAACTACTATAAAGTAAAAATTTGTTGTTAAAAATAATTAAATGTACATGTATTAAATGATGTACTGGTCCGGACTCCTCCTTCTAAGAATAATTCATTAGTCTAACATCGATAATTCCTAGGTTCTACTTTTGGGTTCAAACTAATGGATTGAGGATGAGGTATTCCTAGTGATGACTTATGGTTCACTACTAATTAGTGAAGGTGTGATCAAGGGATTCCTTGGGTGGGTACATAGGTCCCCCTAAGGTGATGATCATGTTCATTGATATTTTTATAATGGTAAAAGTAGGAATCGTCAATCAGGGACAGAGACCTAATGATTGATAATGGTTACTGTGATTGGCCTTGTTAATATATTTTCGCCATTGGAATAATTGATATAATGTTTTTTCTAATCAGAGTGGTGTTCTTAGAGACATTATGGAATCAACCTGAAGCATGTATAGATGATAGTTTGTTTATTTATTTTTTTTCCTTTCGTTTATTTTTATTTGATTTGTTCATGTCACTTGAACATACACTTCATATAATGGTCATGTAAAATAACACATTGGTGGTTTCCTACTAAGGTATGTAATCACACCCAGATTAGGTGGCTAGGAAACTTGGGTACCCAAGAAGACCTTTCACTTGTCACAAGCACAGGTTGGGAAGTTTCCTGATGTGATGTTGGTAATTGAGCTCAATAACTCAACTAGGATTAGAGACCATGATAAGGTGAGGCTCAGGGATAAAGTTGATCCTCATGTACTTTTATTATATTATTTTATATTTTTTTTATTTATAAATGTAATCAGCATGTTAGGCGATCATACTTGTATGATTATAATCCTTTTTCCCTTTCATTTTAGATTAATTATTGTTTATTATTATCATGTACTTTGATTATTTGCTACTTTTAAATATTTTTGGTTATTTAATTTGTAATTTATCACTCTATTATTGGGGTATAGTCTCCCCATAGTACTACCCCAGACCCCCACAATTATTTTCATCCTGTAGAATTTGTAGATGCCTCACTATGTTCACATAGATATCTTGTCTTTTTACAATTTATATTGAGTAAGGATTCATAATTAAACAAATTCAATTAGTGTTAATCACCCTAAATAGGGTCGATTGAATTATTAACTCAACCATCACCCTAATACACAATGAGTGTGACTCTCACTATAGCTGACTGGAGAGTCTATGGGGGATATTCTTTGGAATGTTCACTCGTACATTTTGAACCTTGATGAAGGAATTTTTTGAACCATTTCTATAGTCTCCTACCAGTGAAAACTATTTAACTCAATTATTATTGCCTATTGATAAAATAACACATTGAAAGTACCTTTCGCAACCAATTTATATTTATTTATTGGATAAGGGTACTTCCTTTAACATTTATAATACCCCATAGTTTACATATTTATTATATATTGATTAACCATTTACCTTCTCTCTTTAGATGGGTTATGATCACACAATCCCATTTATTGACATTGGTAAAAGTCTTGTCATTCCATATATTTCTATTCTATTATGAATGACTTTTTTCAAGTTGACTATATATTGTTTAACCATCCACCCTCTCCCTCTATATGCGATATGATAATTTTATAAAATTTATTGAAATTGGGAAAAGTATTGATAATTATTGGAAAGTTGACTATGTATTATTTGACCATCCACCTTCTCTCTCTATATAGGTCATGATGATGTTATCTATTTTACTGATATAGTGAAAAATATTATCTTTCCATATATTTGTACTTTGATACAGATGATTATTGTAAAAGTTTATTATGAATTTCTCTATTTATATTCTCATTTAACGAATGCGTTGGACATAAATTGGTGATGGGTGGGACCCAAAATTATATATCCCCTAAAATAATTGGTAGGTATCATGCGATAAAAATTTTGGGGTATTTTGGTGTATTTTGACCCAGAATAAGATTTTTCATTTATGATAAGATCACGATGTACAAGATCCTAATGTATTGAATTATGGTATAGAATTAGATGTCTAACAATATTTATTTATCACGATAGAACTAGTTATTTTTACCCATGTGATCTATTTATTTTCATTACTATACATGGATATATTATTCTATCAGTTTCAATTGATTGTGGATTCATTTTGTTTATTTACTATTTTTATATCACTTGTACTAAGTTTATGTTGTGATAGCTTCCATTTTCTAATTCCCCTTATTGAGCATTTGAGCTCACCCTTATTTGTTTTCTTTACCCTAGGAAACCAAGAGGATAACTATTTTACATTTTCAAGGTTATGATGTAAGGGATAATAATGTTATCTCAAGGGGTTTATATTGAATCTTATATTTTTTAAAATGTTATCTATATATGTATCTAGTCTTCTAAGACTAATAAGCCATTGGTTTCTATTGAAACTCTTATATTCTATACAAATAATTTATTATAACTACTGAATCCTGATATATATATTTCTTGATGTTACGTAAATGTATTAGGTGGTGTGAATAAGAGAGATTATGAGGTTACCTTTTATAAGTGAGGTGAGTGTCACACTTGTAAATATTCATAAATATTAACTATTATAAGAGTCCTCCTCAGGGAAAAGTGGAACTTAAACAATTTAATTTTGAAGATATCGTTATAAGGGTCTAAATTCCCACATCCAAAAAATAATTAAGATGTTATTTATGGCTATATCATAAATTTTTAACCAAAGTTAACAAATTTTACCCTTTACCATGGTTAATATGAAAAAAATTAAATTGATCTCATCACTAAATTTGAAAATAGTGATTTCAAAAAATTTGATCTATTTTTCAAGATTCTATTTTTATATCTGGAAGAACTTATTTTAATTATAAGTGGAAAAAGAATAAGAAAATATGTTTTTTAGAAACTTTTTTTAAGCATAAAAACAATCTTATACCAAAATAAAATATCATACTGATTTCTATTAAATTAACTATATTATTTTTAGTAAAAAGGATATTATTTTAATTTAAATTATAATAAAAAACATAATTACACTTTTAAATTACTCTATTTATAGAAAATGAATGATAGTTTTTAAATAAACAACATTTTTCACTATTCAATTGAAAATAAACTGTTTATAAAATATCCCAAAATTCAATAAAAGATAAATTTGACCTTGTCAAATGAAAAATGATATCCATTTAACAGAATAAAAATTATTAAATTTATAAATTTCACTTCTAAATATAGATTTTAATTATTTCTATTATAATGGTAAAATAAAAGGGTGTGCATTAGGAAATAGTCTAGGGATGCAACGTCAACTTGTTATATGATGATATTAGGTATGATAGAATAGAAATATCATCTCAATAAATTATATAATAAATTTTGATAAAATATCTTGGGTGTAGTATAAATGAAATGATAATTTATAGAAATATTCCAATTATTATCCTTTGAATGGTTTTTTTTGATAACCTTGTTGTCTTATATTTAGTGAAGTTTGATGCAATTATGGGTATGTATTGGATTTATATTTTTCATTATATAATTTTTATATAGCTATAGATGTTATTTTTCAGAATGATTTTACATTTTAATATAAGAATGAATTCATACATTTGATAATATATAAAGATATTGAGAAACTAATTAATGATCAATGTAAAAGTTATCTTGAACTTTTGGAATCAAATTTTTTTTACAAGAGTTGAATGATAAGGTTTGTATTCATCTTATAACTTCACCTTGGAATGATACTATTTTTTATTAAAAGGACTGGAAGATCAATGAGTCTTTAAATTAATTATAGAGAATTTGATAACATCACTTTTAAGAACGAGTATTTGTTTCCTCATATCAGTGACTTATCTGATCAGTGTGAGGATACTTTGTATTTTTTTAATGATTAATATCATCTCTATGAAGTAAAAGATTAATGTGAATGGGGAATACATTATGTGGTCATTTTCCTGTAGCAGGTGTAACCTTTATGAGTTTTTGTTTATGCATTTCTGGTTGAAAAATGCACTAGTTGTATTTATGGATCTAATGATTAGTGTTTTCTATGAGTATTTGGATAAATATTTGTTGGTTTTAATTTTTGAAATTATGGTTTATTCTAAAATTTTTGAGGAATATTATAAAAATATTTTTATTTTTCTACAGACATTAAAATAAAATATTTTTTATTAAAAATATTGAAAATTAAATTTTTTATTAAGTAATATTTTATTCCTTGGAAATATTGTCTCTAAATATATCATAAATATTAATCTTGCTAAAAATGAAGTGGGGAATGAGTGGTCAAAACCTATAAATGTCACAAAGGTTTGAATTTTTCTTTGATTAGGTGGTTACTATTGATGGTTTATTGAAAACCATTCTTTGTTATCTAGACAACTTACCAAGTTAACTCGAAAAGGGGTTAAATTTTCAATGGTAATTGAATGTAATTAATGTGATCAAGAATTTAAAATAATATTGTTTAATACTATAGTTATAACATCAATAAATAGATAATATGAATTTTTTATTTAAACTGGTGCTTCTTATATGGGACTTAGTTGTGTCTTTATGAAAGGTGATCTGGTAATTCCATATGATTCATGTCGATTGAAAATTTATGGGTATAGTTACCCTACACATGATCCTAAACTTATAGTAGTAGTTTTTTATTTCAAAATTTAGAGGCATATTTTATCTGGTTTAAAATATGAAATATATTCTATGAATAAATGTTATAAGTGTATTTTCACTCAAAAATAGTTGGACATGATGCATATAAGAAGGTTGGAACTAATCAAGTATAATTATTTCATAATTCAATATCTTCCAGTTAAATAAAAAATGTTATCGAATTCATTAATATTAAAACATAATATATCATTAACCGTGATACATTTTAAACATGATCCTTTGGATAATGATTTAATGATTTAATGATTTTTGGATTATAAATCATACAAGTAGTAACAACCTCTCTTTTGGTTTATGGGTTAGTGAAGTTAAATTTTTTAGAAATAATTTTTCTTGATAAAAAATAATATCATGATTTGTATGAAAGGGTGGAATTGGAAAATAAATTTAATTTTCTTAAATTTAACATTTATAAAGAAGATTCTATGATATTTCAAAAGTGTTTATGTGTTCTATGTGATTCAAAATTGTAAAAGGAATTTTTAAGTTAATATCATAGTTCTTTATTTTCTGTTCATCCTAGAAGAACTAAAATGTATAGAGATCTTCAAGAGTATTATTGGTTGGGTGGAAAGATGAAATATATTGATGATTTTATCATGAAATATTTTAATTTTCAACATGTTAAATATAAATAACAACTACCAAAAGGGAATTTTCATAAATTTATAGTTATTGAATTGAAATGGGATAATATATCCATAGATTTCAAGGGGTAATAATAAATATATCTAGAGGTAACAATGCGATTAGGTTTATTATTGATCATTTGAATAAATTTCTATATTTTACTATAATTTGGGATGATATGTATTTATATCAATTTTTTAGACTTAACTGTAGAGAGATATTCAGATTACATGGAGTTACCATATCTATTGTATTTGATATTGATTGAAGATTTACCACTAATATTTTGAATGGAATTCAGATGTCATTTGGTACTGAAATAAATTTCAGACCATCTTTTCATCCTCAATCGGTTAGATAGCTAGAGTGGACAATTTAGAATTTGGAAGATATTATTTAGTCTTGTTCTTTTTGATTATCATGAATGTTGGGATAAACATCTTTCCTTAGGGTAACGTTTTTATACTAATAGTTTTCATTCTCATATATATATGACACATTTTGAGGAATTATATGAAAATATGTCCCAAAAACTATAATGATGGGATAAATTCAGTGAGAATAAGATTCTGGTATTAATACATATAGAAGATAATGATTATAAGGAAAATAATATTTTGAACCATATAAGAGTATATTAGAATATTTATAAATGTATTGAAGATTCTATTTAAAAGATCAATTATTTTAGGTAGGAGAAATGGTTTCTCTTAAACAACCCTCTTGAAAAATATTTATGTTTTTTGGAAAGAAAGGGAAATTAAGTCAATGGTATATTAGTCCACATGAAATTATATAATAAGTGGGATCATTATAATATCTAGTTGACTTACCTCTTAGTTTCTTTTAGATATATTAGGTTTTTAATTGTTCATTGTTAAGGAAATATGTACCTAATTAATCTCATGTCTTGAGAACTAAAGTCATCTAGTTGAAATAGAATCATTATTATGAGGAAAATATAGTTAAAATACAGATTTAAGAGATCATATTTCTTATAATCAGGTGACTCTTTTACTTAAGTTTTTATGTTAAGACCTTATTATTGAAATTAAATATAGAAAACTAAAGAAACCAATAAGTAAAAATACCCCCACATTCTTTTGTAATAAATAAAATTAAAAATAAACTATTTATTAAAGGTGGGATGAATGTGAAAAAAATGTAATATTAATAATAAGTCAATTTATTTTGTTATTAATATTCAATAATATATTTTATGAATTCATATTTAGTATAATAATTTTATCAAATTTTTCAAACAAACAATAGATGCCTCTTTCAAACCAAATTGATTTCTCCTGAATTATATGGTTTTATTTAAAATTTAAAATTATAAATTTGTAAATTTAATTTGATAATATAAAATAATTTTTTATATCATCATATAAATATTAAATTATTTTAAATTTTTGGTATTTTTCAAGAATATTGTATTTTTAGGTGAATAGTTAAAAAATACTAATTTTTATAAAAAATGTAATTATATTTTGAGTATTTAAAAATCCTTACTCAATTTTTATTGGATTTAATATAGAATTATTCACATTTTAATAAAATTAATCTAATTAATTATATATTAATAAATATTATACATTATTTTGATATTTATTTTTTTAGGATTTACAACACATTTTTCTAAAAAATGGTTTTATATTGAGTTTTTCATTCTTATATTTAAATTTATTTCAAAAACATCTAAAATTTTAATCTTGGGATTTTTTTTTCAATTTTTAATTAGTAAGTTCAAATTTAATTATGAGGTAAATCCCATATTTTCTATAATGAATAGTACCATGAAAAAATTAGTTACCACGGTAAAATGTAATACTGGTTATTTATGGTAAAAATAGTGTTATAAAGACAAAAAACCTTTTATTAATTCTTATTATATGAGATATTTTCAAAATATGTCACTTTAGATTCAAAAATGAATTTATTTTGTTCCACTTTCCCATTAGTAATAAATTTATAAAATTTAAATATTAATAATAATTACAATAGTGCCACTCTCCTCAATTATAAAAGTGCACCCTCTCTTTTCCATTATTCAAGTAATTTTGTCCATTTATCTCAATAATTACCTAGAAAAATATCAAAACCAAATACCTCAAAATTTCTCAAATTCCATGATCTCACCAATATAAAAATCATATATGTTTTAAGGTGTAAGACAAATTAGGTTTCCTAAATAAGAGGTTTAACTATTGACAGTGTGTTTTTATGTTTATTTCTTCTTACACCTCCTTATAATATTATTTAACCATGATAATATAATAAAATTAATATATTAGATTCACATTAATTTTATTATGTATATAAAAGAATCATTTTTCATCCTTTTTTCCATCCTATATGAAATAAAAAATTAGATTTTTTATATGTGTGGACTACCACCTCCATGAAGTGATGTGTTTCGTTTTTCATCACAAAATCGTATGGAAGAAAAAAATATGAATAAAATGAAGATACATGACATGAATAAATTTTTTATAATTATCTAAATTTAAATTATTATCTGATTGAATTATTTTCCACCAAGTAGAAAAATGAAGATTTCATTTGTGTGTACGCACAGACTATGGTTTACATGACATGATGTTCTTGAATTTTCCTGAACACCTTACATTAATGGTTATAAAAGTATATTTAATGTGTATAGATAATAATTATAAAATTTTAAATATTTTGGATAATATGGAATATTGAAACCTTGGACCATGGTCAATACACCAATGTTTTTTGAGGTTATAAACCAAATCACCCCAAAACAACCAACATGAACTTAACCAATTTAGTAACTAAATAAAACATGAAAATAAATGAAATTAATAGAATAAAAATAATATAGTGAACTTTAAAAAGTTTCTTAATCAATTAAATACCTAATATGTTTATATAATTCAGGATTAATAGAATGAGTTATGTTAGACAAGACTCAAGGTAAGGAATTTCTCTTTAAAATCTTGTTTTAAAATATTCCATTCATATTTTTATCCTCCATACCAATTTTATCAAAAATATCATAATAATTTTATTATTTTTACATTAAATATTATTAAATGTAAGTTAAAACTAATTATTTATTTCTTTAAAATGGTCTTCAAAGGAATATTTTATATCTATACCATATCATTCATTTTAACATTTTATTACCAAAGTGAAAAAATTATTTTTTAACATATAGAGCTTGACCACCATTTCCAAAAGTTATAGACATTATTCTATATAAATATTCCTCTAAAAGTATTCACTATTTTTATAAGAAGATATTATTACTCCTATTCTTAGAGTATTTTTCTTAAAATATTTTCAAAATAACATTATTTTTCTACAATTTTTTTTCAAAAAAGGAAAGTGTTTTCCCTTATGGATTTGAATGAGTTTTCAGGGGATTTATATTGAAGTAGTTAAATATTATAGATGTTTTGATCATGATATAGTGCTATGATAATTATAGATAATTAGTAGTGATCTAGATATAGCTCATGAAAATGGGTGATCTTGATATAGTTCTCTAATGCATTGATTAATTATTATTCTTTAAAGGTGAAAATGAGGGAGATAACATAGTAGGTTACTCCTATGGAATTAATTAAAAATTAACTATTCCTACAATAGTTAGGCATGATTTATCATGGGTTATTAATATTATTCTTATATGTATATATTCTATGATTTCAAAATGTTTTTCATTGAAATATTTTCATTTCCTGAGGTAAATAATGTTTTTGATCTTTTAAAGGTGAAGGGTTTGTTATAAAAAATGTTATCATGATTTATCATGTTCCTCATGATGAATTTATGGTTTTATTATTATTTATAATGGATTTCATAAGTTTTCATTGATAAAAGATCTATTTTATCATTTGGATATGTTTAATTTATGTGCCCAAAGTTCTATTGTGAAAAAGGTGAAAAAATTATCCGGTTTTCATGGTTTTTTTACCAAATAACAAGATTATAATATTTTTATATCCTATATTGAGATTATATTTACTCATACTAAAATTTAAAATGATATTAAAAGGATATAATTAAGTTTAGGAACTATATAAATGTCATTATGTCTTTTTTTGTTTCTCAACATAAAATAATAAGAAGTGTCTTGAAAGAAACATGTATGTAAATTTAAAAAATTGTTTTCTAAAAAAATTTACATTGTGTTGAAATATCCAATTTTTATATAATTGTTTTCCTAATCCTATAAATATTTAAATTTAAGAGATCCTAAAAATTAATTAAATTGAACCATTGTAATAAATCATGTATTTATGGATTGATTTTGTTATGGGGAATTATAACAAAGGCACATGGCATGTAATATTTCACTAAAGGGATGAGTGAAACAAAAAACCTAGAATTATTCTTATGTGGAGTGATCAAAACATCCTACATTCTATCTTTTTTTAATGTGTGCATATTAAAGGAATTTTATATATTTAGAATATAACCTAAAAGCTTATAATATTCTAAAATTTAATTTATGTATTATTCATATATTGAGTATGAATCTTATACCACTATTGGGTTTTAATTACATTACCAAAAATTGATATATTGAAAAAGTATTAATAAAATATATCTTTTGAACACATGAATTAAAATAAAAACACTATAAAAAAATATTAAAATAAAAATACATTTTATTATGGTTTAGAATATTTAGTTCAAACTTGAATTGATGAATTTAAGTCTCCTTTGGAATCCATTGATAACATTATTTCTAAAAAACATGGTGGGATCCTTTTTATATCCATGTGATGTGAGTTAGTTTAAAGGGAAATGATTAGAAGATAGGGTGATAAAATCACTAGAGAATGCCTTTAATGGGGGAAAACTAGGTAAATTTGTTGGATAAGAGCATAAGAAATTTTTTAGAACATTTTCTTTATCTAAATATAATAATGCCTATGCCACTGTTCCTTTCTAAATAGATAAAGAGGGGAATTAAATATCCTTCAAGAATTATGGAATCATATAAAACCAAATAAGTTGTAATAAATAGACCCTAATGGTCATTCATAGCATTAAATATCCTTCAAACATGACTTAAATCCTAAATAATATTGGGAGGCGCATTAATAATCCTTAAAATTGGTTAAAAATAGAAAAGGAAGTTCATAAATGGTCTCTCTTGGTGGGATTGTGAATTTTTCACATGTAATGGGCCTGGGAAACCCACTAATCTAATAATAATCCCATATCCCATTTAAGATATGTTATTTCTTCATATTTATGTATTAATAATATTAATAACTCATTATTTATTTTATAATTCATCATTATTTGTTTAATTAAACAATTATTCTTTAATTAAATGAATGAAATGTGAAAAACAAAAATCTTAATTTTTTTTATAATAAATATAAACATATTTATTCATAAATATCATTCATAGTCATATACTAATAGTGGTATCTAGAACCACAACATAGCTACCGAAAATTACAAAGGGGACTAGTGTAATACAATCCTCCACATGTATATTAAAATATTTATTTTTTCCTTGACATATAGATTAAGAATGAGACATGGATGAAATCATTTCTGTATAACATATAACGTTTTCTCAATTGTTGATTAAAATAAATCTTATTTAATTACATCCCATGTAATTATCTTGAAATAGAAATTCATTTACATAGTCAAACCTAAATTTTGGGCCTGTATTTCATAAGTATTCATATGGGTGGAAATATCTTTTATTTGTTAATTAAAATCATATAATTTATTACTATTACACAAATTACCATATTTTAAGCCATATTATCAAATTACATTAGTTAGATATCAATGTTTGAGACCTCACAAGTAGGTAACCATTACGAAATCATCAATTTAGAGGATCCATTGAAATTTTTTTCTTAAATAACTCCAATCACACATGTTCGAAAATCTATGTGGTGTACTATAAGTGATTCATCCTGGATATAAATTCACTTACATTTATCCCATGAGTGATTGGTTGTATCTCTATACAAGAAATCATACTCATACTCATCTTACCATATCATTAAAACACAATATGATGGAAATAAATCTAGGATAACCTAGTAATGCATAATTTTAATTGGTTTTTCATCATATCATTTCCCATGTTCTAGAAAATAATCTAAAATTAATGATAAATACTTTTCAATAATATATGTTACATTGTATAATATATCCCTAAGACAACAAAAATTGATTAAATTTAATGAATATACACTAATAGGGAAAACATATCAAATTCATATAATATGATACAAATTTCCTTTTCAATTGATAAAGAATTCACATAGTCAACAAATTTTATATATTTAGCTTTGAAAGATAAGAAAATCTTAGGTATTATATGCTTAAGATTTTTCAGAAAAATGAAATATATATCTATATAAATTAAATATCACACCAAGATATGACAATAATGTGATTTTAAGACCTTTAACATCAATTAATTGGTTAAAATGATATTCATGATATTGAATGAATACCCATTTAAAATCTTTATATCATTTAAAAAGTTGAAAAACTAAAATATATTTTACTAGGAAAGTGTGTGAGCCACTAAAAGAAGAAAAATTCATCTTCCCTAATTCACTTGTGCTTACACTTCCATTATCATCAAATCAGTGATGTCTAACATATCCTTGACCTCATATTTCATTTTTCCTATTATATTTAGTAACACGAAATTGAAACCATCACATATTTTTTTCTATATACAATACATCATTGAAATTCTTGATATAATGTTAGAAATCCTTTTTTGTAAGAATGGATACATTGGGTAAACAATTATTCTAGGAAAAATAATTTTGAATGGAACCTATCTCACATATTGTTTTCCCATGTCATTTCTATGATGATCTTTCTTCACTCACCATTCTTTCACAACTAGTCTTCATAGACCTCATTTATTTACATCCAAAACACTTCACACTCCTCACTTTAGCATCAAGGTCATCTACACACCTCCATTTTCATGTGCCTATGTCATCCATGCACAAATATTTTTCTCCTAATCTCTTTTGACTATAAATATACCCCCATGATTCTCATTTAATATACATTCATACTAATAGAGGGGGGGGGGAATGAAATCCATAAGACCTAATTTCATGAAAATGTGTCCCTCCCCTCCTTCTGGTAACTTTATATGTCAAAACCAAGGGATAATATGGTAAATATGGGTTAATTATGTTATTTGATAATTTATTCATAAAAAAGTTGTGTAATATTACTTCCCATATATTACTTAAAAGTTATGATAATTAACCATAAAGGATAACACTATGGTTCCACATGTCCAACCTAACCCAATAGTGAAGTACTAGAGAGCCACAAGACCAAGGCACCCTCAGGGTTCTCCAATAAGATGAAATAAACCCCAATAATCCTAGAGGTCCCATACTTGGGTGAAACTTCACCCATATATCTGATTAGTGTGACACTTCTACCAACCACCAGATTTGGGTGACACTTTTCCTATCCATTCACACCAGGGTGACACTTCCCCAATCCATCCATACCTTTGAAAAACTTCTCCCATCTGTCTTACTATGGTGAACTTTAAGTTAGGTCCAATGTTAAGGATCTAATTTGACTAGGTGTCATACAAGAGTTCTAATTTTTCCAAGTCCCATACATGGGAACCTCTTACACCAAAGTAATCTATCTAAGCACAGGCCTACCAAGGCCTACCCCATATCCTCTTAAGATATGTGATAATATTTTAAAGATCATTGTCGACCCCTTTGATAATTTATTAATTATATTAATTTACTTTCCCAAATTTTCTTCCCAGTCAATAGGACCCTATGGGTAATAACATTCATGTATTCCTTTGATAATGACTATCCCTATTATTAATAAATGGAAGAAACTTTCCTAGCCTTAAGATTCTCATCCTTGATGTCCAATACCAAGCATCTTACTGACCCCCACACCCAATGGACCCCTTTTATCCATATAATGAGTGAAATATCTATATATGGGTTGCCTATTTGTAAGACCCAAATATTCATCACTAATACATTTTCCTCATGAGTCCAGTTATAATTACCTTTCAAGATACTAAGAAACAGGAGGTGTAATTTAAATTTTGGTCCACCTACTAGGTGTAATCCCTAACTATTCCATCATTAATGAAATCATACCTACGATATACTAATCATCATTTCAAATATGGACCTTCTTTAGGTTCTGGGTGGATTGGCAGTGTTGTGGGTGGGAATTAAAATAAACAAACTAGTGTTAACCAGATGGTTCATTTGCAATATTTTAAATGACATGAATGCCACGACCAGTTATAGTTTCCCAATTAGATATTAAAAAAAGACAACCCAGAACCTGAAGATAATATTGTACTCAAAATTTATAGTTAATTTATTTAGATCTAATGAAATTATTTAGCCTTTCTTATGACCCAATTTTCAATTTAGTTTTTGATCATCGGGAATACCTTTTCTAGATTAATTACATTGCACTATGAGAATCCAAGTACATAATCCCTCTAAAATTGATCCAAACATTATCCATTAATCCTCAATAAAGGCTAATTGATTTTTGAGTGAGAACACAAAAAATAAATTGTCTTGAGTTATTTACGTTGATCGTTTACCCTTCGATCTTAATGGTAACTTTCTTTAGTTTCTCATTCTTGAGGGGGAATGAGAAAAAGAAATTCAAGAGAGAAATATGTTGTGTGTAAAAAATTTTGTTTCTTAATTAAGCCTACACAATAGACATAACCATTTATTTATAGAGCTATGGTTTGGGTTAAAATGTTATTTAATTTCATTTAAGTCATTAAATAATATAATATCCTTTATTAAACAACATGAAAATATAATAATAATATAATTATTTTAGGTTTCTTGCTCTATCTTGTGAAATAAAAAATATTATTTATTTGTAAATTAAATCATTATTTTTTACCAGACACAATTTTGGTCCATTTTAACTCCTCTAGAATTTGTTGATAACCCAAATAAATATTTTTATTAAATATTTTATTCATCTATAAATTTTTTCTATCAATAAAATGTGAATATAATTATTCCTCAGTCAGGAGAATAATATTTATCCAATTAATTATATTCAAATAAAATATAATCGAGATCAATAAAAAAACTTAGTATGTAACCGACTAGGATTGATTTACATTGGCATTAGGAACACCTGCTTAAAGTCTATGATTACTATATATAAATGGGTCAAGTTACCCAAGAGAAAGAAATTTATGTAACAACTATGACAACCACATACGAACACTCATTGTGTAATATAATTCTTTTTGTTTTAATATATTATCAATAAATTTTACATTTATGTCACCAACCTATATTCATGATACATATTTCTTTGAATATCTAAAATAAACACGACATTGTACTATGGAAATGGAATATAACAAGACAATTCTATTCCAATCAAAGGGTTGAGATATCAGCTTACATGAAGATATAAGTGACAAATAAATCCTTTACTTATCCATAAATAACAATCCATTCATGATACACCCAATGAACCCCACTTCCCACCCACATATCACATGAAAGTTTTGACTAGTAAATCTAAGTCTGTGAGTCATTGTAATGACCCAATCTTTTTCAATGGAATTTTTCCCTTATTATAGTAATTTATTACAATATAAACAACATAAAATCACTTATAGACCATAATAAAGACTTTATAAATGAATAATTATATAAATAAGAAGTATTTATAGAAGTTAATGAACCTATAACGATGAAATAATAACTTGGCGTAAGGAATAGTAATATGAACCTTATGAATAGTAAACCAAAAAATGAATAGTAAACTCACCCATGAAAGTATAATTAATATTTAGGCATATTATAAATGGAATTATAGTATAATTATATCATATTCTAAGAAAATAAATGTTTCAAAAATTATTATTTAAGTGTTGGAATTTTTGTTTGTAATAAATATTTAATTACAATTTTATGATTAATTTAATAATTTTAAGGAAAATTTATGTTCATAAAATGTGTTCATAAATTAATATTATTGTTTCTTATGGTTTTAGGAAAATTTTATGAGACCTTATGAAATTTTTTAGTGTGTTATAAAATTAGTTATAATTTTAAAATGTGTATTTTCTAATTAAATACTGAATTTAATTAAACATTAAATTACTCATATTTAAAAAATTATTTTCGTAAAATGGATTTCATTTTTTTAATTCCACACAACAAAAAATGGTTAGGGTGACATTTGGGGATTTTTCTAAAATACTTGAATTTTTGTGAATAGGGAAATACTATAATTTACGGTATATATACATTATAAGGTAAATACATTATTCATTGATCCAAGGATGATGTAATCACCATTGGTTAAAAATTACCTGATCTAATTAGTTTATTTTTTTCATAAGAAAAAACCATATTTCTGGTTTTTTTAAAAATAATAAACTAACGAATTAAATGATGATAAAACACCACTCTCCTCCACTATAAATACCACCCCTCACCCCCTATTCTCATCACACATATCAAGCTTTGAGCCTTATACAAATTCTTCCCAAACCTCTCCCCAAGACCCTCTCCCACATCCAAGAGATCTTGGTTTCATCAAAATACCTCATCCTTCCCCTAAGGATGTTCTCAAGGAGGATAACTACAAGTGGTAAAATCCTCTACCTTTTTCTTGTAATTTATTTTCAATTTCATTTCATTTCTTATATTCTACAAAAATTATCTTATCCAAATGGAATTATAACTCTAGTATGTTTTATATAATCTTATTATATCATTTTAATTAAATTTACATCATTAAAATCTTCTCTACATCTCTATTATTTTAAAAATGAAATCATCACCCATGATATTTTAATTTACCGACATCATGGATGAGGCACTTTCATTTTAATTTAACACAATAAAGGATATTAATAAAACCATTAAATGGCTGAAAAATATTATAATGTGTATTTTATAACACTTTTTATGTTCTGTAACTAACTTATATATATAATACTAGATGATAAAACAAAATGGGTTCATTTTGATCAAGAAACTACAAAACATTTACCTAAAAATATCATCATTAACCTTTATCTAATGATTCATCCTAATGACATATATACAAATTATTTATAAGATCATAAAAAATTATGTATTACCATTAATAATATATAATAAAAATTCTGGATATTTACCCTCATTTTACATGAACTTCCATTCATGTATAAAAGTGAACAGATCATGAAAACTAAGAAAATGAACACCCTCAAACGATGAAATTAAACTCAATAACTCATCTAAAAGTCCATATATGAACTCAATAAAACCATAATGAGTCAAATTCAGGTATAAAAGGATATTTATTTGTTAATTAATTAATCTACTAGGATTATACAAGTCACTAAAGAGAATTATGCATCTGAACATAAGGTAAGAGGAATTCTCGAACCTAACTCTCTTTCTAAGGGTTTTCCCTCATTCACCCCATTTTTAGTATGGGTATTCCTTAAATATTATTTATTCATAATTATATTACCTTTTCTAGGATATACATGTTTTATACTTTATTTTACGACAAACATAATGTTTTCCAAAATAACTCTTCTTTATAAAAACCCACTTTTTTATTTCTCGAGATTGTTTCTTCTTCACTCATGGATGATGATTCGAATATCAAGTTTGTTATTCCACATTTCAATTGGGAAACCAATTTATGAATTTATTATTTATGAAATTAAACCCATTCCTTTACATGGTTTATTTTATGTTCAATATGGATATACATTCGATGCGGCATACATGATAAAGTAAATGTTATGATGTGACAGGTGCACATTGAATTATATAGATCAATGTATATGTTGTGATTTGACAAGTGTGTCCAGTATTATATAGATATCCCATTAATTGATTAATGTGGTGAATATTATTAGTTAAGGAAAAATATGTGTGAACATGATGGTATTTGTTTCACAACTCTGTGTGGTAGTTGACCACTAAGACATGATGTTTTATTTTTATGCAATAATACATTCCATGAAATTATCTAATGCTTCCTCTCATAATTATGATAATGATGTTATAATTATTGTCACCCCATGTTATATTGATTCATTTTAATATCTACACTGTTACTTTTCTTTTATCTCACCCCTTTTTTGATGTATTTTTTCAGGTGATTACTTGTACTATAGAGAATTTATTGTAACGCCCCGACCCCAGTTACCCAGAGTCGATGCATTATTTTAATACATTGGCATGATTATAAGGAATCATGTTTCGAAGTACCGATCAGTTTAGCAGTCTTGGAAAATAGATTACATACATGAATGTTATATTACACTTCATAACATACAAAACAACATAAATAATCCTTTATGAATTCCATTATTCCCTTGTCTTAACCCTGCATATCAATCACAATAAACTTCTTGGAATCCTGGAAAAAATAAAACATCAAAATAGGTGAGCTCAGATGTTCAGTAAGGATAAAAATACAGTGGAAACATTCATAAATAAGCACAAACATTTAAGGAAATGTATAAATAGAAGAAAAGCCTTTTAAACTTGAACTTCAGTATAACATGGAAAAATAAAATGAAGTAATTCCATTTACTTATTCATATAGATGTTCTACCAGTCGAATAATAACATGCAGTATCAATAACCACTTTCATAATGATGGAATGCATAATGCCGAACTTGAATTTCTGTGTCAAGGACTCGTGCCAAGACCTAAGGGATAACCGTAACCGGAACCCAACCCGGAGATCCTCTGTAACCTGGCTCCATCCCAGAGAGCCTCTATAACCGGACTCCAACCCGGAGTGCCTATAATAACCGGACACCAACCCGGAGTGCCTCTAATAACCAGACACTAACCCGGAGGGCCTCTAATAACCGGAACCAACCCAGAGTACCTCAAATAACTGGACACCAAACCGGAGGGATTACTTTTACCGGTCCCTAACCCAGAACATACTAGTATAACACATTCATCTTAAGAAGAGGATGAAATATAACATAAACATTCGTATTAAAACTAGCATAAGAAATGCCAAAACATTAATCATAAACCATTAATGGCATAAAAATAACTCATCCACATTCAAACATATCACAAAACCTTAAATAAAATATTGAAGATTTGTATCATAATAAATCAACTTCAAACAAGTGTAAAATTTATCAAAGGATGTTGACATAGATGAAATCAAAACAATTTGAGAGAAATATATCTTTTTTTGAAATCATTTAAAAGTGGAATAATTATAAAAGAAATAATTTACTTTGAAAATATTCTTATAAGCTTGTAAGGTAAGCTTTGAAGATTTTATAATGGCGGAAAATAGCCACACCTGTTGTATAAGTTAAAAAAATACATTCTTACATTAATTATTTGGAAATGTTTAAAAAGGACCTTGTTTGGAAAACGATGGAAAGATTCATTTATAAACTTATTATAAAAAGTCAACAAGGGTAAAAATGACTTTAACCCATTTTCTGTAAAATAGTAAGAATTTTTTGAAATACATTTTTAAGAAACATGGATGTGGATGATAAAGAGGTCCTAGTAGATAATTACGTATAAACAATCTCGGATAATGAAGAGATTGTGAAATAAACCTTTACCAATTTGGTAAATTAAGAAACATAAACCCCATGAAAGAGTTATCATACAATTAATATGTAAATACACATAAATTAAAGTGTATTAAACAAATAATACAATTACGGGTAGTACATACACCACACAAAAGGTAATTGTGGCAATATGGAATGAATCTCACGGGAAAAAGGAGTGAGATGAAAAAACCGTCACCTCATGTCCGACTTGACCTGTTCATTCTTTAACATCCTGAATAATAAACTAATGTTAATTTATACTTTATTAAGAAATTTTATCATGTTTATTATTCCTTTTATATCACTTATTACCATGTTATAAACATTATGTAATCATTTAAGTTAATAATGTTCATTTTGTCTTTTTTGGCACTTGAGTCAAAAATGAACACCTTACCATTTCAATTTGTTCACATGGTCAAAAGATAGTTATATTCAGAATAATATTCATGATTTATATATAATATATATCATATATATACAAGTATTTATAATAGTACATATCATTTTAGGGTAAGAATGAAATGTACCGTTCATGGAGACGGTAAGCCGTATGTACGCATGAACGCTACATTCATTTCTATTTCTTATTTTAATGGGATTAAAACATAATGATACATAGGAATATTTTACTTCCAGTATTATATCATATATAATATCATTAAATCCATCCTTTATACGTCCCACATATGGTATTAACGAGTAATATCACTTTGAGGGGGCGGTAGTCCACATTTCCTCAAATGAAATTATCGCGTTTACTCATAATGGAAACCATTAAGGTATGCTATAAAATAAAAATACAGAAGCATGAATAAAACAAAAACATAATATATATCAGATATAAATATAGTGCCATTATAATGGCCACCATGAGAGGAGGTAGGAGGTAATTGAAAAATCATCATTTTCGTGAGGCGTCAGTTTGCCATCCACATAAAAATTATGTTATTCACCCATTATATGGAGGTGTGTGTATGTGTAATTAAAATAAATATCATAAAAACATCCCAGTATATTGAATATAATGGTGTTGTTATAAAATAAAGTAATAAAAATAGTTTAGGGGTTGGAGGAGTAAAATAAAAGAAAAGAAATTAAGAGGAATTGTTACCTTTAATTTGGGTAACTTCCTTTAGTTTGAACCAAAAGGACTCCTTGAAGTGACTTATTACAAAGTTAATGCTTCTAGGAGGAATAGAGGGATGTAGGTAGATTAATTGAGCAGAGTTTGGATGATACTAAAGTCATGAGAGGTGTGGAGAATCGGTTAGAAGTGGTGTCCTTTTATAAGGGGGAGGAGGGGCTCTTTAGAAAAAACTTAAAGTATTAATTTATAATAAATTCATATTCGGTTTATAATGGCTCAAAAGTGTATTATTCAAATTCTAAGGTGGGTATGGGTCTAAATCCTTTAATCCAATATATTTTAGAGAGTTTTGTGTCATTATATTAAACTTATCTTTTACTTTTAACTCTTAGTTAATTAGATTGACATTTACTATGTCACTTTGTATTTTTATATTATATAGTTAATAAACTTACCAAATACATCCAAGAGACCCACAAGTGGTCCATTAATGATACAAATATCATGATATAAGTATTTTTTCCGAACATTAGATTTTTAGGAATTGAATATCAAATAATAATATAATATTTATTTTTAAAACTCTTTTATGTCAATTTTGACACTATTGGGTATTTTGTTTTTGATAAATTTATAACAGCATTATTACTTCGAAAAAAATTTATATAAACAATAATAATATGTCATATTACCCAATAAAATTATTGGAATTTATAAAAAGTCTCAAATTACATTTATTTGGGTATTTATAATATCAATTATCTTAATCATTCATTAAAATGGTAATTACTGCATCATCATTGTGTCATAAATAAATTTAATTATTCAATGTCTAGAAATTATAAATAAAATACTATTATATAGGAAATCTTTTTATCTTTCTAATGAATTTTTATAGTCGAAAATATAATATATATAACCCTATGTAAAAAACGTTTCTAAAAGATATATGCTTATGTCATTTTTGTATTTACTTTAACTTAATTAATATAAAGTGTCATTATCACTTATAAGTGGATCCATGGGGTCCGAAAATCGACCTAAATATGACCATGGTCGTTAATTTATCAACAAATAGGGTTAGGACATGTTTTAGTGTAAATTAATATTATTATAATATTATTTGTTACCCTTATTTACCGGATTTACCATTTAACCATAGTAAATAAAATATTTACCGAAGGAATTATTCAAAATGACTAAAAATAAAAGTTACCTATTTACACAATTTGGAACTCCTGATTCCAAACATGGAATCCATATTTCTAAATTCAAAACATAGAAGTGTCAGAAAATAATTTAAAATTAATTCCAGTTGTTAAAACAAAAAAGCGTGTTTTTAAGAGATAATAACTATCAAAAGATTGACAGTTGGTTATGTTCGGTTTAAATGTGAAATTATGTACAATGACCAAAATTGTATTAAATGGTAAAAATATATTCTAAATATACTTTAAAACCACTCAAATTCATAAATTATCACTCTTAATTATTTTTATTAAAAAATTTGTTTTTAATTAAAATTTAGTAATTTTCACTATTCATAAAAATATAAAAGTTATCCTAAAAGTTCCAAAATTTCACCCTAGGGTAATTTTAATATAACAAATCCAAAAAATGAAGTCCATTTTGAGATAAAAAATTTATATTATTTCAAAAAGTGGGTATTACTATTCATAACGGCTACTTTGATTGGTCGTTGTGTGTTAGAATCTCAAAGCTGCGTACAACACACGCTACTGTATTATTCAAAGAGAAGCGTACCCTGAAACATTGGGGTGTTACATTCTCCCCTACTTCAATAAATTTAGTCCTCATAATTTATGCTCGGTATTGGAAACTTGGGGTTGACATTTGAAAATATCATAGTGGATATCCCACATCGAAAAATGGATTAATGAGGCCTCTATTTAAAATAAAGAGTGGTAAGTATGAAGGTTACAGAAAATAACACATACTAGGGTTCCATGTAGGAAAATATGGATATTTAAGAGAAATATAACCATCAATATCTGATAGAGAGTGGTAGAGAACATGACTATGAAAAGGCCAACAATCCTGAAGCCATAAATTTGTGATGATCTAAGGTACCATCTAAGATAACATTTTTGTTCTAAGTTCCTTTTCTTAATGTTGAGGAATTTATTTATGAGATTGTCTAAGATCCTAAGGACATATACTTACTTTATAATTAGAGCTTTATCCATTAATAAATTTCTACCACAAACTCATCTTTTACTACAAAACATAATACAACTCAAAAATACTCTATTTATCCTAATCGTATAGGGTCCCAAATATAATTAATTTATAATTCACATATCAGACCCTTTAAAAAAGACTACATTATACAATCCAGGGACTTCACATAGTCCAGTGGTAGGCGATAAATCCCAATCACACTATGGTTGTGGGTTCAATTCCCGCAGCTTTGTCCAACGCGACGGGTTGTCACACGGTCTGCATGTTGTCCTTTTATAACCTTTCAAACATAATACATTCCAACCTTTAGACTTATCCAAAATGCAACTATCCAAAATCACAGTCCAAAATTTATAAGTACGTTAAACACAATGAAGATACTTTTTTCCATGTAATAACATGTGAACACCTTCATCATGTATTATTTTAAACATGGTAACATCCTGAATTACCATAAAACCTTATCGATTACATTCATGATACCTTATTCTTTATAGAATATTGGATATAATCTATCTATCCAAAAATGTTGTAAACTCCAACGATGAAAAATCATTAATTAGTTTCAAGGTAGTCAAGAATATCCAATATAATTTTTTTTCAAATCAACTATCTCTTATTCCAAAATCACTACCTCATTATCAGGACCATATTAAAGATTACCTTTCCTTCAACCATATATTTTACCAAAAGTGTATCCCACTATTAAGTCACTTTTCTTAGAACCATATAATCTCAAATCCTCAATGAAATAGTTCTATAGTACATTCCTTATTTATTTAGGGTATATCATTGACACAACACTTCAATGAAATAATTCCAAAATAACAACATAAGAACACTAGTCATTCCTCTTCATCTGTGGTAGTATCATAGCTTTATTATTATCCAATAGCATCATTTGGGGAATACTCTGATGATTTGAACACTAGTTTGCGTAGCGTCCCAACTTCTTACAGATGAAGTATTGCACATTTGAAATCTTTTTCTTACCCTTGTAGTCACATACTTGGTGTCATTTTTCTCCACACTTATAACAAACTCCCATTACCTTCAGGAAAGTTCTAGGATGTTTCTTCCCACAGCTAACACATATGGGAAAATTATTCTTTTCCCTCTTCCCTTTATCCATCATTCTCTCTTTCATCCTTTTCTTATCTGGCTTCTGTTTAAATCCATAGGACTCAGAAAATTCTTTACTTATCTTATTAACACATGATACTATTTCTCCATATTTTGAGAAAACATGAGAGACTATTTCCTTTCTAAATGTTGGCTTAATACCAAGGAAGATATGATCCTTCTCACTCTTTGGATCATATGTATTGATGGAGTTCACATTCCTTCTACTAGGTTCCATTTCTATACAATGGCATACACTAGGCCAGTTTATGAATTGCAATGAATAATTCCAAACTTGTAGAATACCTAACATAAATTGAACAGTTTATGGATATAAATCATAATCGTGAAAATGTTTTCTTTGAGTAAGTATATACTTATAATCCTTTCATAATGGTTTGTAAAGAAAATGAGAATTATCCTAAGCATATCCCCCGGGAGTGTCGTAACCAAGAGTGAAGCAAGGCCCGTTGTCGTGTACTAGTTCCCGTTCGAGTCTAGCTTAAAGCGGTATTCTCAGGTTTTACCCCTAGGTACATCTATGCCAGAGCCACCTCTACCTGCTCCTATCCAGATAGGGATGTATTTCTCGGAAAACTCACAAAATCTCTACAATACAAAAATTCTAGGAAGTTCTTCTATATTAATCCTCAAAGTCTATATTAGGGCTATGTGCTCTAATCAGAGTTTATCTAAATCTAGTTTCCAAGGTTATGGATAAACTTCCTCTGATACCAACTGTAATTCCTCGACCCCAATTACCTAGATTCGGTGCATTATTTTAATACAATGGCATGATTACAAGGAATGAAGTCCCGAAGGACCGATCAGTTTAGCAGTCTTGGAACATATATTACATACATAAATGTTACATTACACTTCATAACATACAAAACAACATAAATAATTCTTTTATGAATGCCATTATTCCCTTGTCTTAACCCTGCATGTCAATCACAATACACTTCTTGGAATCCTGGGAAAAATAAAACATAAAAATGGGTGAGCTCAGATGCTCAGTAAGGATAACAATACAACAGAAACATTCATAAATAAGCATAAACATTTAAGTAAATGTATAACTAAAACAAAAGCTTTTTAAACATGAACTTTAGCATAACATGACAAATAAAATGATGTAATTCCATTTACTTATTCACATGGATAATCTACTAGTCAAATAATCACATGAAATATCAATAACCACTTTCATAATGATGGAATTAATAATGCCGAACTTTAATTTCTGTATCAAGGCCTTGTGCCAAGACCTAAGGGATAACTATAACCAGATCCCAACCCGGAGAGCCTCTGTAACTAGAATCCATCCCGGAGAGCCTCTATAACCGGACTCCAACCTGGAGTGCCTCTAATAAGTGGACACCAACCCAGAGTGCATCTAATAACCGAACACCAACCTGGAGTGCCTCTTATAACTAGACACTAACCCGGAGGGCCTATAATAACTGAACACCAACCCGGAGGGCTTAATTTTACCGGTCCCCAACCAAGAATATACTAGTACAACACATTCATCTTATGAAGAGGATGAAATATAACATAAACATTCTTATTAAAACTAGCATACGAAATTCCAAAACATTAATCATAAACCATTAATGGCATTAAAATAACCCATCCATAGTCAAACATATCACAAAAACTTAAATAAAATATGGATGATTTGTATCATAATAAATCAACTTCAAACAAGTGTAAAATTTATCAAAGGATGTTGACATAGATGAAATCAATGCAATTTGAGAGAAATATATCTTTTTTTGAAATCATTTAAAAGTAACATTATTATAAAATAAAACATTTACTTTGAAAATATTCTTATAATATTTTAAGGTAATCTTTGAAGATTTTATAACGGTGGAAAATAGTCGCACCGGCCGTATAAGTTAAAAAAAATACATTCTTACATTAATTCTTTCGAAAAGGTTAAAAAGGACCTTGTTTGGAGAACGACAGAAAAATTCCTATATAAACTTATTATAAAAATTCAACAAGGGTAAAAATGACTTTAACCCATTTTCTGTAAAATAGTAAGAATGTTTTGAAATACATTTTTAAGAAACATGGATGTGTATGATAAAGAGGTCCTAGTAGATAATTACGTATAAACAACCTTGGATAATGAAAAGATTGTGAAATAAACCCTTACCAATTTGGTAAATTAAGAAACATACACCCCATGAAAGAGTTATCCTACAATTAATATGTAAATACACATAAATTAAAGTATATTACACAAATAATACAATTATGGGTGGTACATACACCACACAAAAGGTAATAGTGGAAATATGGCATGAATCTCACGGGAATAAGGAGTGAGATGAAAATCCCCTTACCCCATGTCTGACTTGACCCGTTCGTTCTTTAACATCCTGAATAATAAAATAAAGTTAATTTATACTTGATTGAGAACCTTTTTCATGTTTATTATTCCTTTTACATCATTTATTATCATGTTATAAACATTATGTAATCATTTAAGTCAATAACGTTCGTTTTGTTGATATTTGACACTTGAGTCAAAAATGAACACCTTATCGTTACAAGTTGTTCACATGGTCAAAATATCACTATATACAGAATGATATTCATGATTTATATATCATATATATACATGTATTTATAATTTTACATATCATTTTGGGGTAAGAATGAAATGTACCGTTCATGGAGACGGTAAGCCGTACGTACGCATGAACGCTACATTCATTTATATTTTTGATTATAATTGAAATAAAACATAATGATACATAGGTATATTATAATTATAGTATAATATCATATATAGTATCATTAAATCTATCTTTTATATGTCCCACATATGGTATTAACGATTTATATCACTTTGAGGGGGCGGTAGTCCGCACTTCCTCAAATGAAATTATCGTGTTTACTCATAATGGAAACCATTAAGGTATTCTATAAAAGAAAAATACAGAATCATGAAGATAAAAAAACATAATATATATCAGATATAAATATAGTGCCATCATAATGGACACCATGAGAGGCGGTAGGAGGTAATTGAACAATCATCGTTTTCGTGAGGCGTGAGTTTCCCATCCACAGAAACATTATGTTCTTCACCCATTATATGGAGGTGTGTGTAATTTTAATTAAAATAAATATCATAAAAACGTCCTAGTATATTGAGGATACTGGTGTTGTTATAAAATAAAGTAATAAAAGGTTTTTAGGGGTTGGAGGAGTGAAATAAAAGAAAAGAAATTAAGAGGAATTGTTACCTTTAATTTGAGTAACTTTCTTTGGTTTGAACCCAAAGGACTCCGTGAAGTGTCTTCTTCCAAAGTTAAGTCTTCTAGAAGTAGGAGAGGGATGTAGGGAGCTTAATTGGGCAGATTTTGGACGAGACTAAAGTCTTTAGAGGTGTGAAGAATTGGTTATAAGTGGTGTCCTTTTATAAGGGGGAGGAGGGACTCTTTAGGAAAAACATAAAGTATTAATTTATAATAAATTTATATTCGGTTTCTAATTGATCCAAAGTGGATTATTAAAAGTATGAGGTGGTTATGGGTCTAAATCCTTTCAACTAATAGATTTTAGACAGGTTTGGGTCATTATATTAACCATATATTCTAGTTTTAACTCTTAGTTAATTAGATTGACATTTACCATGTCACTTTGTATTTTTATATTATATAGTTATTAAACATACCATATACATCCAAGAGACCCCCAAATGGCCCATTAATGATACAACTATCATGATATAAGTCTCTTTGCCGAGCCTTAGATTTTTAGGAATTGAAAATCAATTAATAATATAATATTTGTTTTAAAAACGTTTTTATGTCAATTTTGACACTATTGGGTATTTTGTTTTTTATAAATTCATAACAGCATTATTACTTTAAATAAAATTATATAAACAATTCTAATATGTCATATTAACCTATAAAATTATTTTAATTTATAAAAAGTCTCAAATTACATTTATTTTGGTATTTAAACTATCAATTCTCTTAATCTTTCATTAATATGGTAATTATTGTATCATCATTGTGTCATAAATAAATTTAATTATTCAATGTCTGAAAATTATAAATAAAATACTATTATGTAGGAAATATTTTTATCTTTCTAATTAATATTTATAGTCTAAAATATAATATATATAACCCTATGTGAAAATTGTTTTTCTAAAAGATATATACTTTTGTCATTTTTGTATTTACTTTAACTTAATTAATATAAAGTGTCATTATCATTTATAAGTGGATCCATGGGGTCCCAAAACCGACCCAAATATTCCCATGGTCGGAAATTTATCAACCAATAGGGTTAGGACACGTTTTAGGGTAAATTAATATTATTATAATATTATTGTTTACCATTATTTAACGGATTTACCATTTAACCATTGTAAATAAAATATTTACAGAAGTAATTATTCAAAATGTCTAAAAATAAAAGTTACCTATTTAAAAAATATGGACATCTTGATTCAAAATATTGAATCCATATTTATAAATTCAAAACACAGAAGTGGTAGAAATTAATTTAAAATTAATTTCCATTGTTAAAACAAAAACAGTGTTTTTATGAGATAATAACTATCAAAAGATTGACAGTTGTTTATATCCAGTTTAAATGTGAAATTTTGTCCAATGACCATAATTGTATTAAATGGTAAAAATATATTCTAAATATACTTTAAAACCACTCAAATTCATAATTCATCACTATTAATTATTTCTATTAAAAAAGTTGTTTTTAATTAAAATTTAGTAATTTTCACTATTCATCAAAATATAAAAGTTATCCGAAAAGTACCAAAATTTTACCCTAGGATAATTTCAATATTAAAAATCCAAAAATGAAGTCCATTTTTAGAGAAAAAAATTATAAAATTTCAAAAACTGGGTATTACTATTCATAATGGCTACTTTGATTGGTCGTAGTGTGTTAGAATCTCGAAGCTGCGTACAACACACACTACTGTATTATTCAAAGAGAAGCATGCCGTGAAAGATTGGGGTGTTACATTTGAGTTCCAATAATAATCTAGAGAAGAAGTAAATAAATAAATGTTTATGTTTTATTTAGTAAATGTTTTGTACAGACCTAGTTTTTCAATGACACTAAATCTTTGGATCCTGGTTATATAATTTTTTATGTTGTTTATCATTAAAATGATGTAATAGTAATGTATGAAAAATCAGGGTTGCTATAGTTGGTACCAAAGCATGGTTTTGTTAATTTTTTAATTTTTATTAGATAACATTAGTGAAAACCCTTTGTTTGAAACTAATTATAAGTAATCACTGAAGAAGATTTGTTTTATAAAATGATAAACATAAGGATCCCATAATACATGCCTTTAGAATTAATTGCACAAGTGAATAAATTATTTATTAATAAATTGTTAACTTATGTTTTTTTATAACATTTTGTATTTTAGAAAATAGTGGGAATCAAGAGAAACCATTCAAACATCCCATTTGAGGGACAATACAGAGATTGCCTAAATGACATTTCTAATGCTATGGGAGGTGGAGTTCAAAAGTTAATGGGGATTCTTACCCAGTTGTCTCAGGTTATGAACAATAACCTAAGTAATGTGGAATGTGAATCTTTACCTAAGAGAGAGAAACTAGATATAATGTCCTTTATATGGAAACGAAAATTGATGTTTAGTGGGTGTTCCGATCCACTAGTCATGTAATAGTGGGCCAACTCAATGGATAATATATTTTCTGTGGTTCACTGTTCAGAAATGGAGATGGTGACTCTAGATGTTTATCATTTAGATGGAGATGTTGATCAATGGTGGTATTTGATTAAGAACACCAAGGCGAAGGATAAAATTTAAGAGATGGACTGAGAAGAATTTAAGATAATGTTTCTTATCCATTATTTCACTTGAAATCTTCATTAAAATATAGAGATATAATTTTGAGAGCTGGAGAAAAAGGAAAGAGAATGTTTCACAGCCTGTGAAGAAAATCTCAAAAGGTTTTCAATGTGTTCTTCATGTTTTTTTATCAACAATGATGGAAAAATTTATAGAATCTTTATTGGTTTAAAACCACACCTTTGAAAGGATCTAGTAATTCCATAAATTGGGAGTTATGAAGATGGTATTCGATGTTCTCCCAATGTGGAGATGGAGTATGGATAATTTTCCCATGGATATGATGATAATAAACAAATGATAGAGTTCCAATATGGAGGATTTCATGACAAAGGTTGAGAGAAAACTCAACCACCCACATGTCAAAAATGTGGGAAGATGCATCATGGGAATTGTTACAAAGGGTTTGGGAAATGATTCAGGTGTGGGGGAGATGGAAACTAAGATCATGAATGTCAAAAAGACATGAGTAAGCAAGAAAATATGTTTGAGGAAAGCAGAGCACCACCCATGTTCCACTACTACAATTGTAGGGAGAAAGGGAATTATGAAATTCAGTGCAATAAACATTGAGTCCTTGAGGGTAATCAGGGTCAGAAGACACAAAATAAAAAGGAAAAAGGTAAGAATTATTCCATCACTACTGCTGAAGTGGAATAAAAAAAATGAAGTCCTAAAATATAATATTACTATTCACTCATAATGAAAAATATATTTTTTTAAGCTGGTTTTATGCATTTGTTTATATATTTAATGTTTTCTAAAACTATTTAATCACAGCCCTGAAACATTGAAGTAGAGATATCCATAAAACTACATAGTTTTGAAATCATTACAACCTAATTGTTTCACTTTTATCTTATTGGCATATTTGGGAAGATTCTTCTAGTGAATCTCATAATACTTCCCTTGGTGGAATTCAAAGCTATACTCGGGCTAGATTGGTTATTGTAATATATAGTGCATATAAACTATTAGGAAAATTAAATGTCTTCTCATATTTTGATCCATACCATTACCCCCTAAAAATTTAAGGAAGATCATAAATATCCTTCGAAAATATTTTCAATGGTGTGGGTGTTGATTCTATGTGAAGAAGCATAACTCACTCAACTTGTTGAGTCAAAGGTAGCTGTCAACCTCAGGAAAATTCCCATTGTGATGGAATAAAGTGATGTATTTTCAGAAGAGTTACCCAAACATCCCCCATATCATGAGGTAGAGTCCTCAATATAAATCATACCCCAATCTACTCCCATCTCAAAGTGTCCCTATAAGATGGCTCCTATTGAAATGGAGGAGTTAAAGAAGTAGTTTCAATAGCATTTGGATAAATGGTTCACAATCCATAGTGCATCACCTTGGGGTGCAATACTACTCTTTGTCAAGAACAATGATGGATCAATGCAGCTATTTATCAATTATGAGGAAAACAATAAGATCAATATAAAGAAAAAGTATTCTCTTCCAAGGATTTACGACTTGTTTGATCAGTTGCAAGGAGAAAATTACTTCTCAAAGGGGGATCTTCATTCTAGATATCATTAGTTAAAGGTGAAGAAGGAATATATTCATAATTCTTCCTTCCATACAAGGTATGGGAACTATGAGTTTATGGTAATGCCCTTATAACATACAAATTCCCCTAAAATCATCATGGATTTGATGAATAGAGTCCTTATACATTACCTAGAAATTTTTTTGGTAGTGGTTATCGATGATATTCTCAACTACTCATAGAGCAAGGAGGAACAAGATGAAAAAATAAGGCTTGTGATGATGACATTAAGGAAGGATAAGTTTTACACCAAGTTAATAATGTGTGACTCTTGGATGCATTAAGTCACATTTTTGGGACATGTGATCATATGTGAGGAAATTTATATAGACCCTTAAAAGACCAAGGAAATTGGGGAATGGCCAAGAACCTCTAGTGTCACAGAAATATGTTTTTTTCCTAGGAGGGTACCATTGACATTTTTTTGAGAAATTTATCATGATTTTTAAGCCTGATAACAAAGTTACCAATAACAGGGGTAAAGTATGTCTGGATGAAAAATGTGTGGAATGCTTCAAGGAGAAAAAGAGATGTCTGATTATTGCACATGTACTCACATTACTGAGAAGTGTAGAAATATTTTTTTATATAATGCGACTCTTTAAAGAATGTATTGGGTTTTTTACTCATTAAAAATAACAAATTTATAGTATATTACGCATTCCATTTGAAGATCTATTGGAAGAACTATCCGATTCACAATCCAGAGTTACAAACTGTGATTTTTTCCATGAAAATATGCCATCACTACCACTATGGTGATATGTGTGACATATATATCTATCACAAGAGCCTAAATTATATATTCACACAAAATGAGATCAACATGAATCAAAGGATATGGTTATATCTATTCAAATACTATGATTACTCTATTCACAATCATAATGACAAGGAAAATAAGGTAGTTGATGCTCTTAGAAGAAAAGAACCTACTACTCTATTCATGTTGTATATTGAGATAGAACCTATATTCTTGGATATGAAAAGGATGGATTTTGAAATCATAATAGTAGGTAATGCATCCTACCTTGAAAAAATGATTTCCCAACCATCTACCCAAGAGAAGAATACATAGGCATAAAGGGATGATCTAGAGTTACAAAAAAAGGTGAATATAGTAAAGGAATGGAATATGGAAGGGTTCCATATCGATGATGATGATGGTGGGGTGATTTGGTTCAGAATGAGGATTTATGTTCCTTCATCACCAGAGATAAAGAGGGATATATTAGGTACTTCACATAGCTCACATTTATCAATTCATCCTAGAAGTACCAAGATATACAGTGATCTCTAAGGAAACGTCTAGTGGTACAACATGAAGAATGAGATTGAGGAATATATCTCAAGGTGCTTGATATTTCATCCATTTAACGTAGAGCGACAAAAGTCCAAAGGTATGATGAAACCATTTTCTATACCCATGTAAAAATGGGAGAATGTCACTATAGAATTTGTCACTAGTCTCTCAAAGACATCCAAAGGAAACAATGTGACATGGGTTGTGGTGGACCAACTCACCAAGACTAACCACACTATCGATATTCAGAAAGATATATTGCTTGAACAACATGAAAAGATATATGCGAAGGAAGTGGTGGGACTAAATGGAGTTCCACTATTTATTGACTCTGATCATGATCCCAAGTTTACATCAAAATTATAGAGGAGTATTTAACATGATTTGAGTACTAAATTAAATTTAAACATGGAATATCACCCCCAAACTGATGGCCATTTTGAAAGGACTATTCAAATTATCTAATATATGTTGAGATCCTACTATTTATAGTTCAAAGTAGGATGTGATCACTATCTCCCATTGTTGAGTTCTCATACTATAATAGCTTCCACTTGAGTATTTAGATGGATCCATATGAAGATATACATGAAAATCGATTCAGAACTCCAATGTGTTGGGATAAAGTTGGTGAAATAATGCTTCTCCAACCTGATCTTATATAATATATGATAGAGGAGGTTCAATCCATCCAGAAACATATCAAATCTTCTCAGAGATGGAAAAGGAGATATGCTGACAACTATCGAAGGGACATTTAGTTTCACTTTGGAGATAAAGTCTTCCATTTAATGTCACTAAGGAAGAGAGTCATACAGTTTCGAAAGAAAACTAAGCTTTGCCAAAGGAACATTGTCTCCTTTGAGATACTTTATTGCATAAGATCCATTGACTATCAGATTGAACTTCCACCAAATAAAGATCATGTTCATGATGTGTTCCACATATAACTCTTAAATAATTACATACCAAATCCATCACATGTACTTATCTTAGAGGTGGTACAACTAGAAGATCATCTCTCTTTTGAGGTGTAGCCAACAAAGATTCTAGACCAGAGAGATAATATTCTATGAAACAAGACATCCCACCTTGTCAAATTATTATAGAGTAACCATAAGCATTAGGAAGGAACAAGGGAACTGTAGGAGGCGATGAAGGAGAAGTACCCCCACCTATTTTTATAAAAAAAATTGATGGAAATGTTTCAAAAGGGGGAATAATGTAACAACCAAAACTTTTACCAATGAAGTATTCCCATTCTTATAGTTATTTCATATAGTATAAATAATCTAAAATCATGTATATACCATAATAAAAACATTATAAATGAAGAATTAATAAAAAAATATGTATTTTTAGAAGTTAAGGAACCTACACTAATTAAATAGAAACATGACCGTAGGAATGGTAATATGAACCTCATGAATACTGAACTGGTCAAATGAATAGTAACCTCACTCATGAAATTATAACTCAAATTTAGGAATATTATAAATGAAATTATGGTATAATTATATCATAGACTAAGTAAATACATGTTTTCAAAATTATTAAATAAGTTTGGAATTTTTGTAATTCATAAATAAATAATTGAAATTTTTCGATTAATTAAAAAATTTAAAATAAATTTTATTTCCATAAAATTTATTCATAAATTCATATTTATATGTCTTATGTTTTTAATATAATCTTATGAGACCTAAAGTAATTTTTCAAAGTGTTATAAAACCAGTTATAATTTTAAAATATATACTTTCCAAGTAAATAATTATTTTATTTAAAAATTAAATTACTAATTTTTAGAAAATTATTTTCATAAAATAGAGTTATTTCTTGAATTATACACATCTAAAAATTTTATGGGTGAATTTTATGGATTTTTCTAAAATACATGATTTTTTGGTGCGTAGTGAAATATGGTAATTTATGGTATATATACATTATAAGTTAAATACACTATTAATTGAGTCATGGATGATATAAGAACCATTGGTTCAAACTTAAATTATCTAATTACTTTATTTAGTCTCAATAATAAATAATATTTTTTTCCTTGTTAAAAATAATAAACTAATGAATTAAATAATGAGAAAACACCCCTCTCCCCTATAAATACCGCCCATCATCCCCTCTTCTCCTCGAACATCTCAAGCTATGATACATGTCCAAAATTTTAAAAAACCTCTCACTAATACCCTCTTACACTTCCACGAGCTCTTGGTATCTTCATAATACCAAAAACATTTCCCTATGGAGGTTCTCAAGGAGGATAAATCCAAGAGGTAAAATCGCCTTCCATTTTATTTTAATTTATTTTCAATTTCATTTATTTTTTTATTATCCTAACCATATCTTATCAAAATAAAATTATAAATCCAATATGTCTTATATTATAGTATTCTATCATTTTAATGGAATATACATCTTTAAAATCATCCCTCCCTCTCTTTTATTTTAAAAATGAAATCATCACTTGTGATATGTCAATTTACCGACATTGCGGACAATGTGATTTAATTTTACCATAACACATTAAAGGATGATAATAAATCCATTAAATGATTGAAAAAATATTATAATATGTATTTTATAACCCTTTTTACATTCTGTAACTAATTTATAAACATAATACTAGATGATAAGACAAAATTAGTTCATTGTGATTGCAAAATCGCCAAAAATTAACCTAAAATGATCATCATTAAAATTTATCTAATAATTAATCCTCAAGACATATAAAAATGTTATTTATAATATAATTTATAATTATTTACTATAATTAATAATATATAAAAAAATCTATATATTTATCTACATTTTACACGAACTTCCATTCATGTATAAAAGTGAACTGATCATGAAAATTAAGAAAATGCACACTCCTGAACATTGAAATTAAACTCTGTTACTCATAGGAAATAAAATAAATGAACTTAATTAAAACCATAATGAATAAAATTATTGGAGAAAATGTTTTTAATTTCTTAATTAATGAATATAATGTGATAATATATGATATTAAAGTGATGAAAGTATCCTCACATAAGGTATGGGGAATTCTCGTACCCAACTATCTTTATTTGGGATTTACATATTTCAACCCATTTTCAATATGGATATTACTTAAATATAATTTCTTCATCACTATATTACCTATTCTAGGATATATATTTTTTCTACATGAGTTTATGAAAAACAAATTTTTTTGCAAAATAACTCTTCTTAGAAAAACACAAATTATACTCATCGAGATTGTTTCTTCTTCACTCAAGGTTGATGATTCTTATATCATGTATGTAATTACCTCTTTCATTTAGGAGACCAAGTTATTAATGTATAATTTATGAAATGAAACCCATTCGTTTACGTGGGTAATTTTATTTACAATATTATTATATGTTTTATGTATCATGAAAGATAATTTAAATGTTATGATGTTACAAATGAGCCCATAATTATATAGCACAATGTATATTTTATGATGTGACAAGCTCACCAAAAATTATATAGAACTTAAATTAATTAGTTAATGTGATGAATATCATGATTTAAAGTGAAATATATGTGAACATGATTATATCTTTGATCACAACTATGTGTGGTAGTTGAACACTAGGACATTATGTTTCATTTTTAGAAATTAACACATTCCATGCTTTTCTATAACTTTTACTCTCATGATTATGATGGTGATATTATTATTATTCTCAAACCATGTTATATTGTTTAATGTTCATATCGATCCTCTTACTGATATTTTATCTCATCCATTTCTTTTATGTATATCCCCCTGTGATTACTTGTTCTAAGGAGAATTCATGATCCAATAAGAATCTAGAGAAGAAGGAATTAAATAAATGTTTATGTTTTATTTTTTAAATGTTGTGTATAGTCCTAATATTCCCATGAAACTAAACCTTTGGATCGTGGTCATGAAATTATTTTATGTTTTTATCTTTAAAATAATGTAATAGTTATTTATGAACAATTAGGGTTTTTATATTCATGTCATGAATCAATGATAATATTAATATCTAATAACTATTACACAAGCTCAAAGATTATAATATATGATGACACTACAACATGTAGAATTCCAACTAGTGGGTGTTTTCCTTTAATATCCTATCTTGGATAATACCAGGTGATAAATTCTTGAGAAGAAGCCTCATCCACTTGCAATTAATCGAACACAACAGCCATGTTCTATGTCTCCCATCAAGAAATGTTATCCAACCATAGAAATATATTTAAGAATATTATCATAAATTTTTTAATTTTGTCATTATAGTTGGGAACTGCAATAAATATATCAATGCGATATATACTCTAGGAAATTATTAATATTTAAGTAATCAAATATACATGTAATAAAAGTTTAAATATTTGTTCTTAGGAAAGCAAATCCGTAAAACTCTCACTTGTACTAGTTCTAGCTACTCAATACTTTCAATCTTCTAGACCTCACTTTATAATCATATTTTTTTCTGAGCCAAGGGGTTCACCATGTTTCCTTATATGAAAATAATGATCACTACAACATAACCTCTATAAGAAAAATCCATTAATAGATTTTAATATTGATCTATATTCTTTTCCTACTAATGTGAACTTGGATTATTGGCGTGGTCCACCACTGCAGTATTATCACAATGGAGTGTGATGGGATATTTAATACATGATTCCACATCAGGGTCTAGGTCAAATTTGTGTATCCATAATTCTTATTTAACAACCAAAACATCTTCAATATACTCAAAATTTGATACAGAATCTACGACCATAATTCATTAATCTCTTCTATTAGACAACACCTCCATTCCAAGTGACAATGCATAAAATTTTCTATTTTATATTATATAATATATTTGGAAACAATAGTCGTCATTTCCTCTAAAGACTATTTTTTAATATCCTTCTTCTTCCAAGAACAAATATTTAGTACACCTTAGGTACATATGGATAGACTTGAATTCCATCCAATAGTGGTCACATTGGTATTCATCACATATTCCTACCACACTTAATATGTAAGTGATATCTACACTAGTATATAACAAAACATACATGACTGATGCAATTACTAATTCTTATGGAACCCATGCCATTATTTTTCATTCCTCATGTGTCTAACGACACATTTTACAATAAAGATGAATTCGATGTGATATTGGAAACAATAACCTTATGTATTTTTCCACAATAAACCACTTTTCAATCATGTAAATATATATATATATATTAACTTGGGTTGGGAAAAATGTTGGATCAATCATGATAGATCTCTAACCTAAGAATATTTCCTGCCTCTCCTAATTCCTTTATTGAAGAGAATTTATTCAACCAGGCTTGAATAAGCTATATGATTGGTATCTCATTTCGAATAAGCAACATTCCACCTACATATACTATTTCGAAAATAATAGCAGTCCCTCTAATCAAATTATAGTCAAAAGGAAAAAATTCATTATTTATAGAACCAAATTCCATTATAGATTCATGAAATTGAATATTACATGACCTAGGTTCTTTCTTTAAAACAAAAATTTATTTTTACAATATTCATATCTTTTTGGCATCCTTGGGAGTCACATTCTCTTTGGGTTGTGTCATATAAACATTTTTCTAATGGTTACCATTATGGAATGTTATCTTCACATCCATTCTTCAAATCTCAAAGTCATAGAATTCCATAATGGAAATTATAATTCTGATGGAATTCAATATTGAAATTGGTGAAATGGTTTCAGCATAGTCAATTTATTGATTCTATTTAAACCCTTTTACAACTATTCATGCCATATAGGTACTGAAATGTCCTTATATTTCTAGTTTCTTATTGAATACCTATTTACAAACAATGGTATTTAATTCCACCAGAGGATCTACCAAAAACGAGACTTGTTTTTGGTACATGGAATTAATTTTAGAAGTCATGGATTTCTGCCACTTGGAAACATCCATGCCACTTACTACATCCTTATAGGTTATAAAATAATTATTATCAACAAGTAATGAGTAAACATCCTTAGTGACTATAAAATAATTGTAACTCCCCGACCTCAGTTACCCAGAGTCGGTGCATTATTACATAACATTGGCATGATCACAAAAGATCAAATCTCTAAAGACCAATTAGATTAGTAGCCCTGGAATAACTAGATACATTTATAAAGATTAAATTACATCATAAAATAAAAACTACAACAATATCTTTTCTCCACACTCATATCTCCTTATACTATCCCTGCAGGTCATTCATAAATATTTCTTCACTTCCTGGGAAAAATAAAACATAGAAAGGGGTGAGCTTAAATGCTCAGTAAGGATAAAAATATAGCAAAAACTTTCATAAATAGGCATAAACATTTAAGGAAATGTATAACTAAAAAAAAGCCTTTAAAACAAGAACTTCAGCATAATATGGAAAAGATAAAACCAAATAATTGCATTTACTAATTCACATGGATATTCTACTAGTCGAATAATCAAATGCAATATCAATAAACATTTTCATAATGATGGAATGCATAATTCCAGACTATCATAACCACGTAGCCAAGGCCTCGTGCCAAGAATACAAATAATATTTTGTCAAGGACTTTTTTGAAGACATTAGTTTGTCTCATGAGACCTACCGATGCATTAAGGAGCTCTAGCGGGCTCCACCCGTCACTTATTAAGTTCAATGCATTCCTCATATGAACAGGTTTAAACATAACATAAACATTCGTATTAAAACTAGCTTAAGAAATGTCAATAATTTCACCATAAACCATGAATGGTATAAAAATAACACATCCACAGTCAAACATATCAAAAAACTTCAATACAATATGGAAGTTTTGTATCATAATAAATCAACTTCTAATAAACTTAAAATCCATCAAAGGACGTTGACATAGATGAAATCAAAACTATTTGAGACAAATATCTCTTTTTTTGAGATAATTTAAAAGTCACATAATTATAAAAGAAAAAATTTACTTTAAAAATATTCTTATAAGCATGTAAGGGAAGCTTCGATGATTTTATAACGGTATAAAATAGTCGCACCCGCCGTATAAGTTAAAAAAAAGACATTCTTACCTTAATTCTATCAAAAAGGTTAAAAAGGACCTTATTTTGAAAATGATGGAAAGATTCCTTTATAAACATATTATAAAAATTCAAACAAGGGTATGAGTGACTATAACCTATATTCTATAAAATAGTAAGATTTTTTTGAAATACATCTTTAAGAAACATGGATGTGGATGGTAAGAGGTCCCAGTAGATAATTACGTATAAACAACCTCAGATAATGAAGAGATTGTGAAATAAACCCTTACCTTGAACTTTTCTTTAATTGACGGTTTGTTAACATCCTATATAATATTTAAAACATTGTTATTAAATTATAAAAGAACCATATACATAATTATGATATCATATATGATCTTCTAATAATGCTTTGTTAATAATATTTTAGTATTATCGTCGTTTCGGGTGTTAACTTACTCGTTTTCTTTTATATATTTTGTTACATAAGTTGTGTTTGTTATGGATAGGTTGTATATTATTCATATCCAGAATGATATCAAGTCCTTAAACATTATTTGTAATCATCAAATGAGAACTATACTTGAATGGATACGATGGGGAATGAATCTCATCGCATTCATGGAGACGGTAGTCCGTACGTACGCACGGGCGACAATATCACTCTTTTGATATTAAAATAATATATAATTGGATATTATATCATATATAAATAATAATTATCATGTTATATTTATTATTTACATGAATTAAATATCATTATTATACCCATCCAAATAATAATGTTTTGAATAACAATTACACCACGACGTGGAGACGGTAAACCGTACGTACGCACGTATGGTGACATGTCATTAAAATGATGAATAGAATACTGAATATTGTTGTACCATATTTATAATGACATCAAAGTATATATGATATACTGTAGTTATTATTTTATAATTGAAATAATAATGAAAGAAGAAGTTGAAGAAGAAAGGAACTTCAAAGAGGTTGGTGAAAACATTACCTCTTCTTCGGGTTCTTCCTTTTGATTTGATCCAAAGGGCTCCTTAGGTTGGCTTTCTGACTAATGAAAGGCCTCTAGGATGAAGGGAGGATATTTGAGAGGGTATTTGGGAAGATTTTAGCCAATATAAAATGTTTTTAAGGTTTAAAGTAGAGAGAAGGGGGAGTTCTATTTTATAAGAGGGGTGAGGGGAACCTTTGGAAGAGCTAGAAATATTATTTTATAATAAGTTCATATTCTGTTTCTAATGGCTCCAAAGTGGATTATTTAAATTTTAAGGTGGGTATAGGTCGAAAAATATTCAACCAATAGGTTTTATATAGGTTTGGGTCATTATATTAACCTTATATTTTAGTTTTAACTCTTAGTTAATTAGTTTGACACTTACCATGTCACTTTGTATTTTTATATTATATAGTTAATAAAATTACTATATACATCCAAGATACCCCCAAGTGGTACATTAATGATACAAATATCACTATATAAGTCTCTTGGCCGAACCTTATATTGTTAGGACTTTAATATCTTTTAATAATATAATATTTGTTTTAAAAACTCTTTTATGTCAATTTTGACACTATTTGGTATTTGATTTTTGTGAAAATCGTAACAACATTATTACTTCGAACAAAATTAATTAAATCAATAATAACATGTCATATTAACCTATAAAAGTAGTTTAATTCATAAAAAGTGTCAAATTACATTTATTTGGATATTTATAATATTAATTATTTTAAGATTTCATTAATTAGGTAATTAATGCATCTCTATTGTGTCATAAATAAATTAAATTATTTAATGTCTAAAAATTATAAATAAAATATAATTATGTAGGAAATATTTTTTTATTTCTAATGAATATTTACAATAGAATTTTTTATATGTATAACCTTATATAAAAAATGTTTTAGTAATTAAACCTTGATTTTAGCTCTTTTAACTCTTCTTTGAATTAAATAATAATAAATGTCCTAATCTAATCCAAGTGGACCTAAATGATAATATTTTATTCCTAAGGTTGTTTTTGGTATATATAAACTTGTACAATAGAATTATGACATTAGTTAAGGTAATATTAATATAATGTTTACCCTTAATTACCCTATTTACTTTTAATTGTGGTAAATAAAAGTAAAAAGTTACTATTCACCAAAAATTATTTTTATCTTATTTAACCACATTTTACACCTTGATATGAACCTTTTATATAGTAGTTTTTGAAATTCCACTCACAGAAGCAGTAAAATTATGTTTTATGTGAATTTGAAAATTCTCCTAGGAGATGGGTAAAAGACGGTGAAAAGTTCAATAAAATTTTTATATGTCTAAAATTATTATAAACTGACTCCAATGAATTAAATTTAACTTATATAGGTATTACATATCTATTTTTACCTAAAATAAATCTAAATAAAATAAATAATTGTTTAAATAAAATGTCGGTTTTAACCAATAACTCAGTGTTTTCACTATTCATCAAAAATTTAAATTTTCAGAGAAATAAAAATAATTCACCCTAGGCTAATTTCAATATTCCAAATCCAAAAATGAAGTCCATTTTGAAAGATAAAATTTATAAAATTTCAAAAAGTGGGTATTACTATTCATAACGGTTGGTTTGATTGATTGTGGTGTGTGTTAGAACTCGAAGTTGCGTACAACACACGCTACTGTATTATTCAAAGAGAAGCGTACCATGGAAGCTTGGGGTGTTATAATAATTTTTTTTCGGTTCTCTAAACTCTCTTATACTCTTATGCAATACCTGTGTCTCTAGAAAAACTTCTTATTCCATGGGTATTTTTGGAATTTATTTATATTCCATCTCTTGGTAACCCCGAGCATTGACTTTTTCAAAGTCAATCTCACACCCACTATCTCTTTTAGAGACGTGCTACATTTCAAGGAATATGGTGTTTCATTAAACTAATACCTTTTTTCTAATGGATCGTATAGGTAAAAACCCCTTGTTTCTTTGGGATATCCTATAAAGGTAAAATTTGTTCCTTAGGGAAATAATTTATAAACTGAAGAGGCCTTAATAAATGCTTCACAACCTCAGACATGTAATTATGAGAACAAGGGTTTTTTTCCATTACACAATTTTTATGGTATACCATCTTCCACCTTATTCAGAAATTGGGTTAGTATTATGATGTTGTTTATAATTTTTATCCCTAAGAGTATAATGGGGGATTACCATGGGTCTTCATTGATCTCACCATGTCTAACATGGTGCAATTCCTCCTTTTAGTAACCCAATTACAATAAAATGTATAAGGGGTGATTTGAGATAGAATCACAAACTCGCATAAATAATCAAGGATATATTAATTAATATATTCTCCACCTTAGTATGAGAAGAGTTTCTTAATATTATTACCAAGCTGGTTCAAAATTTCGTTATTAAATTTTTTGAATCTCTCTAAGTAATCCAACTTATACCTCAACAAGTTGATATATCCATATGTACTGGAACCATTAGTAAAAGATGATAATTATGAGTTTCCATACCTTTCTAAACATGAAATGGTCCACACACAATATTATAATATAATTAAAGGATACCTTTGGAATTTTCTCCTTTTCTAATAAAAGGGTCATTAGTCATTTTTCTTTATAAACATACATGACATACACCAAGTAGTTTTAGTTCAAAATAATCTGAATATCCATCTTTCTGAAATATAGTAAAACTTTTTTTGTTTACTTAAGTTATCTAGTGATGAAAAATTTGGTGTGGAATGATTCATGTGAAGTAGTTTCATTATCGACTATGATGACTTGTTTCTGTAATCCATCACAAAATACTATTATTTAAAATTCCCATGCAATAAATAATTTTATCTAAATAGATATAGAAATATTTCTTTTGGGAATTGAAAATAAGACCATTAATATCAAGTTTTTATAAAAAAAATAATGTTTTTGGTAACAAATGACACAAAATACCAATCCTTAATTACCATTATCATTCATGTTGTAAATGTGAGTTGGTTGTACTTGATAGATATAAGAACTAGTTTACCTCTATTAGCTACTCATAAGTCTAACTCTACGCGATCAATATTTTTGAATCTACTTGGTTCATGAATTTTAATACATATGGGAGAACCAAAATCTATATCTAATATTTAATTTTTTGAAATAGATAAACTACAATTAATAAAAATCACACATGAAACTTCCCCTTACTTTTAAGGCTAAGTGATTTTTTTCTTCTATGGGCCCTTCATCCCATAAGGGAAAAATAGTACCATTCTCTCTTTCTTTCCCCTTGATATTTCAATTATTATATTGTTATATTGAATATTTGGAATTATGGATCTTCTCTTTTTTTCCCATCTATTCACCATAATGATCAAAGGATTTTTGCGATTCATCTCCTTATTCACTTGGGGAAGAACAGTGAGAAGACCATGAAGAGACTTCTCAATATTTTTTATATTAAAATTAATAACAAAAAGGAATAATCTAAGATAGAGTGATGAAATAATTCGATTGATGTGAATGTTATTGAGGCAGTTTAAACCCCGGAACTTCCAGGTTATTAATATAGCTAATGATCTTGACTCTGTGAGGCTCAGCTAGCATTCCTTCAGAAAGCATTCTCCAAATGTGAGATTTTTAAATCTCAAACCATTCATTGATTTCACTTTAAAAATATAAATAGTAGAGATTATCGAGAATTCTGTAAACATACATGTTTTTATGAGACACCATGATTTTATTAGACATAGATAACAACATAAAAAATTTAATTTTGAACACATTATTCAAATGTTTTTAATAGATAAAGAAATTTTAGTCACTCACCTCCTTTTAATGAGGATCATTCATTGAGGATTCAATCATAATAGATTTTCGTTAATGGAGAAACACACCCCGAAGGCATCTGAACCACTCTTAGAAGTTACTACCAGTGAGGAGATGATCATTAATGAAAATAGATTGTATTGATAGTGTGGATGAATAAATTTCCATTTTATATAATTATAAATGACTAAATTATTAGTACATTTCTTGATTAAAAATAATATTACAAATAATAAAATTAAGTTTATTAAATCTCCCCCTATTTTCTCAATTCCCAATATCCCTCACCATAAAAATTTGATGTATAGTTTCGAGAAAATTCTCATGGAAAGTATCAATATGACCATTCACATAACCCCAATAAGGGTAGGTTAAGCTACTTGAAGGTATTTAGGTAGGAAGGTATTTAGAAACTATGAGCTTGTAGGACTTTAATCTGTTGAGTGGACTCTCCAATACTAAAATACTGACTTGGATTTCCTCAAAACTTGCCTCTATATTACATAAAGTCTATCAGGTAATACATCACTTGATGTAAGATAGTTAATTAAACTGATAACCATCATAATAAATCCATGATAAAATTTGGTTTCCTAATAAGGGTTGGTCATACACTTAGTTTTAAGGATTTAATTCATAATCAAGTAATGGAATTCCATGACGGAATTAATATATATTTAAGGGATTTTAATTTATTATGATTAAATTTTATATTTATTTATCCTTTATATGAATTTTTAAATATTAAGTTTTTTTTAATTAATTAACCATGTTGGACAAAACATTTACACATAATATATTTATTTAAATTATTTTTTTGTACATTAATTCATTTATTTATCAAATCACGCTATTACATCCATAAAATACATTATGCATAGATAGAAATAAATAAATAATCATGATCTTATATAATTGTCAATTTATTTATTGGATAATAAATCAACCTATGACCTACCATAACATCTCTTTATGTTAGTCTTGGAATGAGTTGTAGCATTCCACTTATCCACTTGTGTATCACCTGAATTGGAATAATTATGGTTCTATCTGGAACCACGTCAATGATCCTTAAGATACTACATTAATTACAATTATTTATAAGTCACATTAAGGTGAGGGGAACCAAAGGATTTGTTAAAGGAAATTACATAAATAACCTTATACATGTAGGTCCTACATAATAATGGATGGAGGGATGCCACAAAATCCATTTATATCACATTTAATATTAAGTAATTAAAAATCCAGGTATTAAATTAAATTAAAAGTAACACATAAACAAGGTTTTCATAAGCTCATGAAAAATAATACATGAAGTGAATATTAAAAATTAAAACCGGTTAACATAAATTTCATATTCATTATTCATTTTTTAGATAAATTCTATTAATTAATTAATTGATTATTTCATTTTCTTCTTAATGAAAATCTGAATTCATTTGATGGTACCCATCATTAATGTAATTCGTGTAAAAGATATAACATAACCAATTATCACATATTTTTTACAATAAATTAATTGATCATTTATAATTATTTAAAATTATTATTAAATTTTCAAAAAAAATCAGGAATTTTAATCAATAAAATATTGTTTTTATGATACAATTTTCAATTAAATATAACTTAATTATGTTGTTTATTGCGTGACTACACAATGTGTACTTTCTAGAGACACACAATGTGCCTCAATTGCTATGTACATAGGTTACATGTTTGGGGATTTAGTCATGTACTTTAGATGGACTAAACAACATGTACAAGGAAGCTACATTCTATGTATCACTCCTTCCATGTGTTCACACAACCCACCAAAGAACAAGTCATGTTCATTAGCTATGACTACATGATGTTTATAGACTAGCTACACACCATATATCGCTCATGCATCATGTCCTCATATCTCACCATACGGTTTATCATGTATTTTGGATGCCATAAATTACAAACTACATGCCTTTTACACTATATACTCATCATATATATCATTAATTCTCTAGGATATCTTTCTCATGCTATTTGAACTTGTATAATGACCACACAAATTTAATGAATTTCTCTACAAACTCTTTTATACTATATAATGTTTACACCATCTACAGACTATGTAATCCAACATGCCTTGTTCCAAGTTATCCTAGTCTACATGCGGTGTGCAATTACTGAATTTCATGTAGTTACTTCTTGACATGTTATGTATCCCATGACATGTCCAGGTGTAAAAAACATGGGTACAAAGTGTGTAATCCAGCTAAATGTTATGTAACCCGGTCTTACCAGGCATAACTATTTTCCCTACTTGATGGGATTTCCCATTATTATTCATTTATTATTACACCTTTAATAAAATAAAATTGTAAAAGAAGGTGATTAAGATGTTAAATAATGTATAATGAAACTAGATTAAAGAATTTATAATGTATAATTGAAATATCTAACCAAATTTTCACATAGTTCAACAATCATTAAAATAATTATAAATTTAAAACCATACTTCATTGATACCACTTGTTGGTTCTAGGCGTAGTAGAAGTTCCACGAGAGGGTGTTAAAACAAATAAAATTTTGTCGATCTGATTGATCATCCAAATATTTAAAATCTTGTGAAATCTATGACTAAGGATATTTTTCCAATCAGATATTTGAAAAACAAAAATAAGAACCGAGATAGGATCTTTCATGTTAAATTTATAATTAATTTAATTAGATATGATGAAATAATTTACCTTATACTAGGATCGTTTCTTTGATGTAGTTTTTGATCATCTGAAAAATATTTTCTATATTACCTTAATTGTTCTATAAGGATCCAAGTGTAGAATCCCTATAGAAATGATCCACACATTCTCCTTTAATGTTTGAGTAATCTAAATTGATTTTCAGGTTATATCATGGAGAATCAATATTTAGAATCTTTCATGTTTATTTTTTATCCTTCAATCTTGAGTGAATCTGTCTTGGGTTTATTTTTTCTCAAGAGGGAAATAAATAAAATAATTCAATAGATAAAATGGGTTTTCTCAACGATTCTCTATTTCTAAATTAACTCTATGTAATAAACATACAAGTATATTTATAGATCTAAGGATAAGGTTAAAAATTATTTAATTACCTGCCAACCCTTAAATAATATATTAAACTTTACAGAATCCCATGTCAAAATAATAGTAATATCATTATTATTTTATGGAATTTTTTATAACCTTTGAAATAATAAATATTATATAATAGACTTATAAATTAATATTTTTCACCGAACAAAGTCTTGGTCTCTTCAAAATCGTCAAGTATTTATTGATCACTCGAATAAATATTTAGATAAAATATTATATACATAAATAATAATTTGAAATTTATAAAACATTAATAAAATTATTCCCCAGTCATGGGAATAATAATTATTACATTGATTAAATTAAAATACAGTTTAATCAAGAGCAATAGAGACACGTACTGTGGGACCCTCGAGGATTATTCCTCATTGGCGTTAGGCAGGCTTGCCTAATGTCCAGGATTACTGTCTTGAAATGGTTAAAGGCACCCATCATAATGAAATTAATTTTTCAATAAGGAATACCACGTATATATGTTCATTATATAATAAAATCCATTTATCACATCATCTCATCAATAAGGTTGTAAATTCATGTCAGTAACCAATATTTTTTATACGTCTTTCTTTGAATATAATAAATAAAAAACATTGTTACCCCATGTCCATGAAATTAAATGTGATGATTCTATTCCAGTAAAAGGGATGAGATATCAACTTCCATAAATATGGAACAAAAAAATTCATTCTTTAATTATCCATTAAGTGGATTTCATTCGTGTAGCACCAAACATTACCTACTAATCTCAAATATATGATTTAACAATTTTCATCAGTACCTCTAAGTGCACGAGTCATGAAATGAATCAATGATAATATTAAAGTATAAGGACCATAAAACATGCTCAAAGAGAAAAATATTCAAGGACTCCATAACTTAACAAATTCCTACTAGTCGGATTATTTTCATAATCTTCTATCATAGAGATTACTAAGTGTGTATTTCATGAGAAGAATCATAATCCTCTTATGAGTACTCTCACCAGATAGTCACATTCTATATGTCCAACCATATAATTTTATCTCACCATAGAACTATATTTAAGAATATCATCATGGAATTTAAAGGTTCTCATCACAGTGGGGAACTATTATGAACTTACCAATTTTACATATACTCTTGGAAATTATTAATATTCAAATCATTGAATAAACATGTAATCAAATGAAAATAAAAAATTAGTCATAGGACACAAAATATGTAATATCCTAGTTCCGGAAGCCACCCAGAGGTTCTCAATACCCGGTTGGTCACGTGGCCTCAATCGCATTTCCCCAAATGCCAGAGGCTACCGACTAGCAGTGAGGGCCTTGGGTGTGATAGTGGGGAAACTATGCCCTCATTGGTAGAGTACACAGTGGAAGTAAACAAAAAATGAAATAGAGGAAGCAGTAAACATCCACAACAATAGACAGCAGAAAAAAACAATAACAACTAGAGAACATATGTATATATGAAATGATTCATGATACATATCTAGGAAAATAGCCAAACAGGTCACAATGTTGGAATATAAACAGTACCAACAAAATTACAAAAGAAAAGATAAACAGATCTTCAACATCGCAAGCCTAAGCTTGGTCCAATGTTCTCCTGCTCCAAATCAATCAAGTACCTGAAGTTGAAGGGTGCTTGCCCTTTTCTATACCTAAAACAACATAGTCTATTTAGGCCCAAAACCATGACCCAAATAGGGTGTGATACTTAATGCGAGTAGGCAACCACCCGAAGATCTGTGCCTAACAGTCAGTGAGCATATGGCAGGCAATAGTACAGTAAGCAGCAAACAACAAGCAGTAAACAGTAAGCCACAAATAGTAAGTAGTATAGAATTCTATACAATAGTAGTCAGTCCACAAAACAACAAGGACGTCAAGAATAACATTCCATCCTATGGTCATAAGGCATGGAAAGTAGGTATAACGACCAAACGCTAACAAGTCCCAAAGGTTGTAATAGAACAAGGCATGGGAAAAACATCCAAGAACAATAATTATCCTCAAACAAGATCAAATTACCTCTACACAAGCAAACAAGAAAGGTAGGAAAACAGCATGGGAAAAACGGTAAACACTTAATACCCCGTTCACGGGTATTGGTGGAAATTTGCGAATAAAACTCAAAGAATTCGAAAGGTAAGGCACAAAACACCTACCTTGATGCGAGGAGATCAAAATACTTTGACCATGAGGCTTAGTTCTCCTTAGAATGACATAGATCTATGAAAATGCACAAAATGTTTATCTAACGATATCTTGAGAAAGAGGAAAAATCATGGAATGAAACTCAAGACGAAGGAAGAGCTCACCGCTGTGGTTCGAACGTAATAAACAGCGGTCGATTTGGCAAACAGACAGAGGCTCGGAGGCTCAGAGGACGTTCACAGCCATACAGACGCTCCCGGTCGAAGAACCTGGAGAAGAATGTCTTTCTGTCGATTAGGCGCGACCCCGGTCCGTTTAATGAAAAAAAGATAGTACATGGAATGTACTTATAGGGTACACAGAGTGTACTAGGACTTTCCATAATCCGCTTTAAGTGGCCTCCACATCGCCCCTACACACCGTGTATGTTGCCCGGACATGGACAACACACGGCATGGCGCTGCAACGAAGTACATGGCGTGTACTTATAAAGTACAAGACGTGTATTTTGAAAATTTCCAGATTTTCCTCTTTCTCTCAAAAATGACCAGAAAAGGAATAACATACCTGAAACGAAGATCCGAGTTCTTACAAACTTCCCCATTTAAAGAAATTCATCCCCGAATTTCCCTAGTGAGGCATAGAAAAAGAAATCCTGAATAGCTCCGGCCACTATGATCGTACATAGGCCTCTCTCTCCCAAGTATCATCATGTACTCGCCCTTGCTGCCATATCACCCATACGAGAGGAACATACCGTCCATGGAGAACCTTTGTACTGCGACCGAAAATCTGGATAGGATGCTCCTCAAATTATGTATCTGCTTCGAGCTCAACTTCCTCTAGTTGAAAAACATGAGACATGTTTGAAAAGTAACGTTGGAGTTGAGAAACGTGGAAGACGACATGCATATCCCGATACCTCTGAGGTAACTGCAACCTATAGGAAATCGTCCCAACTCTCTCCAACACCTCAACAGGACCAATGTATCGTGGTAAAAGCTTACCCTATCTTTGAATCCTCTTGTGTCCCAACCTCGGTACGACATGTAGGAGAACCTGATCCCCAACCTCGAACTCTAGAGGTCATCTCCGCTGATCAGAAAAAGACTTCTGTCGAGACTGTGCTGTAGCCATCCTCTTCCAAATCAACTCTATCTGCTCTGAGGTCTCCTGAACAAGACAAGGTCCCAGTAAATCTACCTCTCCTGCCTCTAGCCAGCATAAAGGTGATCGGCATGACCTACCATACAAATCCTCGTATGGTTCCATCAGAATAGTCGCCTAAAAACTGTTGTTATAGGAAACTTCACAAGAGGAATATGCTTCTCCCAAGAACCTCCAAAGTCTAGAATGTAGGCTCATAGAATATCCTCTAGCACCTTGATCATGCGCTCGGACTGGCTATCTGTCTGGGGATTGCATGTTGTAATCAAAAGTAGCTATGTACCTAAATCTATTAAAAGACCCTGCCAGAACCAAGAAGTAAAACGTGCATCCCTGTCTGAAACAATGGAGTGTGGGACTCCATGTAGACGTACAATCTCTCGGATGTACAACCACCCCAGATCATCAACACTGAAGGTCTCCTTGATCGGCAAGAGGTGATAAACCTTCGTAATCATGTCGACGACAACCCAAACAACATCACTCTCTTGAGGTGACCTTGGTAACCCGGTCACGATGTCCATCGTGACATCGTTCCACTTCCACTCAGGAATGGGAAACTACTGTAAAAGCCCTACTGGTTACTGATGCTCTGCCTTCACATGATGACAAGTAGAACATCTCATGACGAACCCAGAAACATCCCTCTTCATACCTGGCCACCAGTACTGGCGGTGTTGATCACGATACATCTTGGTGACCCCAGGATGAACTTCCCAAACTGGTGAATGAAAATCCCACGTCATCTCCTCGCGTATGTCTACTGGAACCCATATGCATCCCTGGAAATGAAAGATCTCATACTCGCCCACTGTCTATCCAGGAAGAGGGTCCTCTCCTAACACACTCTCCCACATGACTAGGCCTTTAGAGTCTGATAGCTACCTCATCCATACCCGATCAAGAAGGGTAGAGGTAACAGCTACAAAAGATAGAAAAGTCTTCCCATGACTATCATGTACATCCAAATGCATCTCAAAGAACAGAGCCGTAAGATGCCACTCACTGCTAGCCTCTTGAACTTCCTGAATCTGAGTTCTCCTGCTCAATGCATCAGCCACTGCGTTGCCCTTTCCCGTCATATAGGCAAGCTCAAAGTCGAAGGACTGAAGATACTCAACCTACCTATGCTATCTCAGATTCAGATCATGCTGAGTGAAGATGTACTTGAGAATCTTGTGGTCGGTGAGAACCACAAAGTGCTCTCCCAGAAGATAATGTCTCCAACAACGTAAGGAATGAACAACAGCTGCCAACTCTAGATCATGTGTTGGGTAGTTCCTCTTGTGTGGCCTCAACTGCCGAGACCCATAAGAAATGAAACCATCTCCCTGAAAAAGCACAGCTCCCATCCCGATACCTGAAGCATCACAGTAAACGGTGTAGCTCTTGCCCGGCTCTGGCAAGACTAGTATCGGTGCTGACGTCAACCTCCCATTCATCTTCTGAAAGACTGTCTCACAAGAATCTGACCATAAGAACTTCGCCCCTTTCTTGGTCAGACCTGTCAATGGTGATGCAAGGCGTGAAAAGTCCTAGATGAAATTCCTGTAGTATCCAGCCATCCCTAGATAACTCCACACCTCAAAGACATTCTTCTGCTACTCCCAGGAAACAACAGCTCTCACTTTCTCTGGGTCTAATGATACTCTTGCCTCTGAGATAACGTGACCCAAGAAGTGAATCTGATCCATCCAAAAGTGGCATTTTGATAGCTTAAAATATAAATGTTTGTCTCTTAGTGTACTCATAATGATCTCAAGATGGGTAGCATGGTCGTGTCTGGTGTGAGAGTACACCAAGATGTCATCCCCGAAAACCACCACGAAGGAATCCAATTATGGATGGAACACTCAGTTCATCAGTGCCATAAAAGTTTCTAGTGCATTCGTGAGACTGAACGGCATGATCGTATACTTTTATAGACCATACCTACTCTTGAAGGACGTAAGAGGTATATCCAATAGTCTAACACACAACTGATGGTAACTGGACCTCAAATCAATCTTTGATAACACTCGGGATCCTCGAAGTTGATCAAAGAGGACATCTATCCATGGCAAGGGATATTGGTTCTTGACCGTCAATTGGTTCAGCTTCTGATAATCCACGCAAAGCATAAGGGTTTCGTTTGCCTTCTTTGTAAACAGGACAGGCGAACCCCAAGGAGAACTGCTGGGTCGGATGAAACCCTTTGCCTGCAACTCCTCCAACTGCTTCTTGAGCTCCTGCAACTTAGGTGTAGCCATCCTATAAGGAGGAATGGACAACAGTGCCTCTCCTAGCATGAGCTCTATAGAAACTTCTATGTCACGCTCCGGAGGCAAACATGAAAAGTCCTCTGGAAAGGCATACCTGAAACGATCCACCACTAGAGGAAAGTATAACTATGAAGTCCCCTGGTCATCCAGATAAAGACTGGAAATCTGGGCTGTAACTCCTCCTAGACCATGATGCTCTGGTCCAGATCTACCCACCTAGACATCCCACTCGCCTCTATGAAGAAAAGATCTACCCTCTAGAGATACGAAACTCACTATGTGGTGATAACAATCGACGACTTCCTGGAATGGAACTAACCATTCCATACCGAGAATGACATCATAGCCTGTCATCTCTAGCACATAGAGATCCTATAAGAAGTGACACCCTGCAACCTCAATAGGGAACTCTCTAAACTGACGTAAACTAGATTTCCTCATTTCCAACGGTGTGTCAAGAGTCAACATATCGGCGGATGAAAAGATACAGAGCCCAAGTCTCTCCACAACAACAACAGAGATAAAACTATGCCAAGAACCAGTATCGAAAAGAGTTGAAGATAAAACTGAGGCTAATAAGATCGTACCTTAAACTATAGAAGGGCCAGGATCCTGCTCCGGATAGGTCTTATCCATGGAGAATGTCTGGCCTGTACCGCGACCATGTGCCCCTGGCTGACCACCTTGAGCTGATCAACTCTTTTGTCGCTGGTAACATGGTGACTGACCACCATGGCCACGACCTCCACCTTTGCCCGAACGGCTGGAAGAACTCCAGTTCCCGGACTGGTGAGAAAATGGAAATATATCTCTTGTACATGGGGTCATAGAAGAACCCCTACCACTGGCTGTAGGTGAGAAGATCTGACAAAAACGCTGAAGATGGCCCATATTGCCGCAAGATCGGCACTCCATAGGGTCTCTCTGACACTGAGGCCTAGTATTCCCACTCCTACCACACTGGTAGCATACAACCTAGCTACCCGAAGATATATTACACCTACTCTGATCTCCTCAAGCAGACGTTTTGCGGTGCTTCCCGCTATCAGTGGGAGGAACACTGACTCTGGGTGTCGAACCGCCCTGGCTCACTGCTCCAGAATATCTCAGATTGCGCTCAGTGATAAGTGCCTGGTTGACGATAGCAGATATCAAAGTCAACCTGAAGATATTCACCTGGGAACGAATCTCCTGCCTGTGACCCTCTTCAAACTTCCTAGAAAGGAACAAATAATCACCTGTTGGAATCGGCGTGAAGCGCTACAGCTCAGTAAAACGAGACGAGTACTCCATAACAGAAAGAGTACCCTTCTCAAGACTCATAAACTCCCGGGCTCAGTCAGCCCTCAAGGTCTCTGGATAGAAGTAATCGTAGAAGATGCGCTGAAACTCATCCCAAGTCATACTCTGTTGGTTCCTTGACTGTGAGATTACCTCCCACCACCTTTTGGCGGTGTCTCAGATCATATAAGTAGCAAGATATACCCTTTTATCTGGAGGTATCTCCACAACTCTGCAGCCTGGGGTCCTCTATCCCCTGAGAAAGTAGGAGGATACTGCTGCTGAAAAACCTGCGTCAACTTAGCCATCGACGGGGCAGGAGGCAGCGCTCCTTGAAGGGTCTGCATCATCCTTAGGAAGTCCTCCCTGAACTACGCATTGGCGCCTGTAACGTGTATAACTGATGGTGCCAAGGATGGCATAGTAAGAGGATCTTCAAGAGGTCCCTGATCATCCATATCTGGTGTCTGATCACTGTCTGGTAGTTGACGTACAACCGGAGGACGTCTCGGTGGCATAGCTCTAAAAGAACAAAAGTACACTTTTGATCAGGATTATCAAAGACAGAGAACAGAAGAGTACAAAACGGGAATAGGAGAAAGAAACACTCAAGTTCAACAAAACATAACTACATTGTGTGTATAAAACTACATGGCATGTTCTCTTAAGCCATACACATGGGCATGTACTTCTACCACCTCTGGTCGTGTTACATCCCCAACTACACAGTGTGTTATCCCCACACACGGTGTGTAGTTGAACTCCATTCCCCTACCCGAGTCTCCTTACATGGATAGCCTACGCGGTCCTCATAAACCTAGACTACACGGCGTGTTCTCTAAGGACACGTTGTGTACTTGAAAAGGTTCAGTGACCCATGTTGTTAGTCGCACGGCCGGTTACACGATTCACCCTTACACGGCGTGTTCCAAACAAACACAACCTGTATAGGAGAGGAAACATCGTCCCGTTTTGTTCGTGACATGGCCAGGTACCTAGAACAAGGCTACACATCTTGTTCATACTCAATACGACGTGCATGATATGAGCTTCCCCGCCCCTTGTTGTTAGTGACACGGCATGGTACACGGCATGTAATGACCGCACATGGCGTGTTTCTGAAAACTTTTTCACCACCCTGTGTTTCTGCTCACACAGTCAGTGACACGGTTTAAAACTACACTGCATGTAGTCAAGTACCCATTGTGTATTCTAGGTTTTTCCAGGCAGTAGCTCAGAAAGTTCACCAAATCACAGAAAACACTGAAAAACAAGCATGGAGGTTCCAAATTCCGATCCGTGAGGGCCCATACTCCCTGTGAATCAAAGCTTTGCATCTTCTTCATATCATATATAAGGGAAATAAGTTAATAATCCACCATGTTTTGATTCATGAGGGCCCATAACACCTCAATAACCAAAATTTGGCATTCATTTAAGCAAGGTACAATACAAACAATTTTCTATCAAACAACAGAGATTCTATCAGGCATCTATCACAATAGCATGCATGATCTACACAACGTCTATCACAACAACATGCAATTTCTATTTCACCCTAGATGGCATGGAAAGAATGCATCGCATGTGATTTATAACAAGTTCCTATAGGATTCATGAGATGGAATACCCTCATCTCATCGGGTTGCAACAAAAATAGAACCGCAATAGCAACAACAATAACAACACAAGGCATGCGAATCACTCTAGGTGAAATCATATCAAACACAAATCTCAAAACCAAAAAAACTTCAATAAGCAAGGTAGATTCGATTTTCACTATACACGGGTTAACTACTCCCGGGAATAGCTTATTACCATTTACTGAATCTATCTTATCCCTGGCTAAAGGCTCCAAACAGTAAATCAAGAGAAAAGATTCCCTTTGATACCACTTTGTAACGTCCCAGTTCCGGAAGCCAACCTAAGGTGCCCCATACCCGGTTGGTCATGTGGCCTCAAGAATATTTCCCCAAATGCCAGAGGCTACCGACTAGAAACTAGGGCCTTGGGTGTGATAGTGGGGAAACTATGCCCTCATTGTCATAGTACATAGCGGAAGTAAACAAAAAAAGCAATAACAGAAGCAGTAAACATCCACAACAATAGACAGTAGAAAACAAAAACAATAACAGCTGGAGCACATATGTATATATGAAATGATGCATGATACATATCAAGGGAAACAACCAAATATGTCACAATCATGGAATACAAATAGTACCAACACAAGTAAAAAATAAATGATAAACAACTCCTCAACATCGCAAGCCTAAGCTTGGTCTCATGCACTCCTGCTCCAAAGAAATCAAGTACCAGAAGTTGAAGGGTGCTTTCCCTTGTCAATTACTACAATGAAATATTCTGTTTGGTCCCAAAAGCATGACCCAAACAGGGTGTGAGACTAAATCCCAGTAGGAAACAACCCGAAGATCTGTTCCTAACAGTCAGTGAGCATATGGTAGACAATAGTACAGTAAGCAGTAAACAGTAAGCAACAAAAAATAAGCAGTACAAAATGCTATATAACAGTACTCAGTCCATATAAAAACAAGCATGTCAAGAATATAATTCTATCTCATGGACAAGAAAACAAGCAAGGCAGGAAAACAACAGGGGAAAAATGGTAAACACACAATACCCCTTTCATGGGTATTGGTGGAAATTTTCACATTAATCTCAAAGACTTCGAAAGGTAAGGCACAAAACACCTACCTTGATGCTAGGAGATCAATATACTTTGACCACGAGGCTTGATTCTCCTTCGAATAGTGTAGATCTATGAAAACTCACCAAAAAATCACCTCACGATATCTTGAGAAAGAGGGAAAATAATTGAATGAAACTCACGAATATGGAAGAGCTCACCTCTTCGGTTCCAACGCAATCGACGGTGGTCGATTCGGAAAACAGACGGAGGCTCGGGGGCTCGGAGGACGTTCGTGGCCATACAGACACTATCGGTCGATGAACCTAGAGAAGAAGGTGTTTCTGTCGATTAGGCGTGACCCCGGTCCGTTTAATGAAAAAAAAGTACAGGGTGTGTATTTCTGTGTTATACGACATGTACTATGCCTTTCCATACTCCACTTTAAGGAGCCTCCACATCGACCCTACACACCGTTTGTGTGGCCCGAACACATCCATCACGTGGTCTGGTGTGGCAACGAAGTACACGGCGTGTACTTATAAAGTACACAACGTGCATTTTGGAAATTTTCATATTTTCCTCTTTTTCTCAAAAACGACCAGAAAAGGAAGAACGTTCCCGAAATGAAGATCTGGGTTCTTACAAAATATAACACCTTCAACTAGGTGTAAGCCTAGTACCATCCTCAATAGGCCATATTCTCTATGAAAATCATCCTCACTGGGACATATTACTCCTAAACTAGACACATTCTCCCATATCTAGCTGCCAATAGGAAGGATAGACTAGAAGGGGATTCTCATGTGTAATTCCCATACTGATCATTTTTATTAACCTTTCACCTTGTATTCCTAGATATATAAATTGAAACCCCATAATATATATATCCCTTTATATATGGTTTTAAATTGCATGGGTTAGTTCTAATACACGACTCTAAACTATACCACTCAAACTGTATGGGATTTGATTCCTATTAATCATGATAGAAAGGATTCATCTTTTTGGTTCAACCCTAATACATTATAGTTCCTAAATACACAACCTTGAATGGAACTTCAATTATTCATAACTACATAACCTTAAAAGGCACCCCATTGGTTCTTGTCACATGAAGATAAAAGGTATGATGTGTCCTGTTAGGTGAAATTAGAATACATGGGTTGTAATTAAAATCCTGGTGATTCAAAAGAATCCCCCCTCATTAGACCAATCTTAGCTCCACAACACCTTCAACTTCTATAGATGAAAAAAAATTCTAGACTGGTCAGTTTTGTAGCTTTAAATTACATTAAAATCACTATTAAAATGAATGATTTTGATCAATTACCGGTATTAAGGTAACCAATATTACTATCATTACTATGAAGGATTCATGAATAGATATTAAATATTTATTAGAATTATTAATAGGATTAAAAACCCCTTAATAAAAGATCCAAACTCCATCCTCTTGACCAACTCATAACCAAAAGTTTCACTAATATGACCCAGTGACCACTTTCCCTTAGAAATCAGGTCCTCAACAACTAAAACACAATGGGGGGGGGGGGGTGCAATCAAAAATAAAATAGTGAATTTGAAATGAATGATTTACCTATGAATGTGATCAATCAAACATGATTTTGGTTGACATGGTATATTATTGAGTTTCTTGTTTTTGGTTTTTTTTTTCTTTAGGAAGTCTCTTCAATCCTAATGGAATCACTATGTGTATTGTTGAATGAGAAATAGAGTAGATAATATGGATGTATTTGTTAGTAACCATACGTAATTTTGTATAAAAGAAATCAAGCATTTTATATATGCCAGGAAGTTTATGTCCTCCCAGCTCTGATGTATGTTACTATTGACTTTTTTCCTTCATTTCTAGTGAGTGAAAACTCTAGTATGAGATTACCTACTCAACATATCCATCCTAATGTTAGAGTAAAATCACGAAATCCTCTAAAATATGAGTCCCTACAAGACATCTAATCTATGGGGGACCACAAAAAAGTATTTGTAACCTTTTTCCACCTTTAATCTCTTTAGGATCCTATCCCCAAAGTGAAAAAACACATGTATCACTTATTTTAGAGAGATGTTAGAGGATTTCAATGTCAACAGAGAAACAATTTAGGATCTTCCTAGATGGGGTCCTTCTGTATATTATTATAAAAAAATATAAATGAATTCAACCAATCAATAATATTATAAGGAGGCCACTTTAGAGACATCAACCTTGATTTTTCAAACCATAGAACTCGTAAGGACGTCTCTTTGGTGGAATCCAAAAACTGAAGCATATAAGCATGAGAATATTTTTTCCCACCTACGAAGCTCGTCAGAATATCCCAGTGGAAACATAATCTCTATATCATGCTCATAATCCTACTCCCATTAGAACATATAAGTATATTAGGTATATTTTCTTAGAAACACATAATTAGTATCATATACCTTCTCTCGTTCAAAAAAATTACCGAAATATTCTAGAGACAACCGTACATCACCTTCATATCGCTTCCCTCCATCAAGACGTTCATTGGAAAATCCTAGAGGAAATTGATGAAAAAACTAATATACCTAATCAAAATCTATTCAGTTCATCAATATATCATGATAAAAAGTCATGAAAAAATATTATTCATACTCAACCTTATAAATAACAGTATAATATTCTATTGGAAACTATAGAGAAATCTCATCTTCCCATATTATCTTGAGAATCCAGTTTTTATATCCCAAAATAAAACCACGATCAAGCTAATATTCCTACCATATAAAAAATAATCAATTGTAAATTTTGAAGACAATTGGGGACCCACCTAAGAGTCATCCCACTCATGAGGGTCTTGTCTAAGAAAATCACCTACAAGATTAGTGGGAATCATTGTGGGTGGATCAGGGATTTAAATTCCTTTTTATATTTATTTTAAAACAATGTTTTTCCCCTATTAAAGTGAAATGCTATTTTATTTTTATGTAAACCAAAATACACACCAAAACATGTCATAAAAGGATTATATAATCCACCCCTAAAAATGATATGGTTAATCTTTTACATGACTTAGATTTAATCATGATCATATGGTTCACTAGTATCAAAATGTGGATTACAAAGAGTAGAGAATATCCTTAAACTCTTGTTACAGTAAGTCTTTAGACCATTTAAATTCTTCCCACACTATTATAATGATTTAATATTTAATTTCACCAATAAGAGAGTGTCCCACTAAATAATACATCCATCATGCTATTTAGTGTTTCTTTTTCTTCCTTTTTCCCTTACACTATTTAAAGCCACTTCTAAATTATTTATATATTCTTAGTCATATTATATATATTTGGGATAATCTTTGATTAGATTTTCATTATTCATATCTATCTCATCTCACTATAATATCTTCCATAATAATGATTTTTTTTTTAATTTCAAAATTAAATTAAAAAAATTGACAACATTGAAATTTTACCACTTCTTTTTATGACATTGGATCGTCCATAAACTATTTGTCACCAAGGATGTGGTTTAGGGACATAGAGATCAATTATAGTATCCCTTTGATTCATAAAATAGGTAGATAATTAGATCCACTAAAATATGGAATACTTCTCCAACCATAGTCTTCACTAAGGCATCTTATGTACTAATTTGGATACTTTTTTTAAAATGACCACCACTACAATTTTTCTTAAGGAATTTAATTCCATCTTCTATAAACCAATTTGAAACTTATTTTAAATTTATTTTCACCATAAATTTTTTTCCATTTTTTATTTTGGATAGGACTTATTTTCAAACACCATGCCATGTGTCATGATGTGTGGCACCCCATTTTTAACTTCTGAAAATAGCCAATCCCATTTCATATCTCTAAGAATAAACATCCCCATTATTTCAAGGAATTCAGAAAATTTTTACTGAGACTAAACCAAAAAATGTCCTTTGTCATTTTGATTTCCTAAAATATCATCATGAATACTTCTATAGAGTGTTTGAGCTCACCATTTATCACAAGAAAACTTCTTTACTGATACATATAATGACCCATATATATATATATATATATATATATAATTTTCCATTTATATATATGTTAGTGTGTTTGTGACATATTCAATAATGAATTATAGTATAAACCATAATGATATCACTTTATTTCATTAATTGAGAACAATAAATTTAGTCAACAACTAAACCTAGTTAAATTTCCAAAATTATATTTGTAAAAAATATATAAAAAAAGGTAATAATTAGTATAGAAAAATTTGGACCATCTCAATCTAACGGGATTATCAAACTCACAAACAAAAGTGTAAAAAATAAACATAATTTTTTTAATGTATTATTAATTTTGAAAATGAATAATATTGAAACTTAATAGAAATTTTAGTAATAGATGTATAAATAAAATTTGAGGTATTTATATGAAATAGAAAACTGTTAAGACCAATGGGAATCTTGAATATTGGGAATTATGATCATTGATAATTATGACCATTGAGCTTTATAACTATTGGTATTGTAACTATTATAATGTGACCATTAGAATCGGTGTATACTAAGAGTAATTAACAGAACAAATTGATGCACAAGTGGGAAACGATGAACTCAACCCATAGTAATATGCCTTAAAAAGCTCATTTCTTAGGGATTGGAAAGGAGGTTATAGCAACCAAAATTTTTATTACATGACTATTACATCATTTTTAAGATATATAAAAATAGAAATACAATCCAGTATCCAAATGTTGTGTATCTTGGCCAAATTGGGATCATACATCACTTATTCACAATAAAACATAATATAGTGGTCAAATACCACAATAATGGGAGGTATATTATGGGATGAATAAATGACATGAATTAATAGTACATGGATTGGAATAATCAATATAATTATATCATAATAGTAGGATAATCATCATTATTATGAGGGATACATTTGGTAATGGAATGTAATGTGGAATATGAATAATACTGAAACCTCATAATATAGTGGTCAAATACCACACATAGTTGTGAACAAATCTAGAATCATGTTCATGAATAACATATGTGTATAAATCATAAAATAAAAATCACAAAAAAATATATAATCATGTTCATGAATAATACAAAAAATATCATAATATATATCACTTATTCCCATTGAATTAAAGGAAAATATAATTCGAGGCTCATCCATCACATCATAAAAGTCTCATAATCATGCATGCGACGTGGAAAGGGAATATATGTCAATCATAATCATGTAATAAACTCCTAGAAATTAATGGATTTTATAATGGTTTTATATAGGTTAATTTCATGAATAGCCTTTGGGATTCAAAAATGAATAATGGAAATACTATTTTGGCATAACACATAATCATTATTCATTGTAGAAGAAGTAAGTCAAGAGGAGTCAACGAGATATTTTTAAAAAATAATGTTCTTTTTGATAAATCATTGTAACTACATAAGAAATCATTTTCAAAATGTAGAAACATGTACATCTAATAAAAGTAAAGGGATTTAGTTTTAAATTAAATTTTTTGGATACTGTAGGAATATCCATGCTAAAAAAATATGAATTATGAGATAACCTAAAACGAAGAATTGGGTTTGAGAATCTCATTTCCTTAAATCCCGCTTTATTTAATTTATTTTCCTCCTCTTGAATAATAAATATAGATTTATTAAAATATAAAAAAATATGTTTATTATGTTCACTTTTTCACTCTTGATAAATTATAATCATTTGATTCTATTATATAATTTCATTTGTTAATGGTAAAATTCTTTGAGGTCATATTTTCCAAATAGATGTCCTGTTTTGTTTCTATTTCACCCTTTTTTACAATTTTATTTATACATATATAGAATTAATTACATAATATTTAAATAAAAATATTTATACATTAATATATCACAAAAATTTATTACAACCATCCATAAGTGTGGTGATTATAATGGAGTTGGAAATGTTCTCATTGGTGGTAAACCAACCATTAATGGGATATGATCCAAAGAAAAAGAAAGAGAAGTATAAAATATAAATTCATCATAAATATGATCATTTTTATTAGTTAAAATATTTAATATAATATTGAAATACTACTCACATAATATTATAATATTTCTATTTTAAAGGAATATTGAAAATGAGGAATAAAATAGAAAAATAATAAGAGAAATTGATGAAACCTCACTCTTTTCTCAGGGATTTTTTTTATACAACACTAAACTCCTCTGATTAATTGATTCAGTTTACTATATAATGTCTATAAGGATTATAATGGGCTTAAAATAGGGTATTTGGGTATATATTTTTCTTAGTAAATTGGAAATTAATAGGTTTTCCAAGGAATGAATTAGAGGTTTTATATACTCAAGGAGAGGGGTATTTTAAGGATAAAATATCGATAAATTATTATATCAATTGTATTCCCTTAAATAGTGTTATTTTAGACATTATGAAATATATTTTTATTAAATAATATTATTTTAATTCTTTAAAAACATTATAATATTAATTTATTACCTTAATCAAATTAAAATTTGGAAAAATAATAAAATATTATTTCAATGGAATAATTTATTCTTTAGAATTTGGATAATACATTTTAGGTTTGAAAATTAATTAATTATTTTAAAAAAAACTTGTTTATATTATTAGATTTATTTTGGGATGAAATAATCCATTTATATTTTATTAAGTAACCATTTAAACTTAATTATGCCGTAAAACAAGTGATATTAGAAAAAATATATTTTCACTATTCATCTAAAAATCAATGTTTCTAAAAAAATTATCAAAAAAACACAATTAGGAAATTTATAATTTTTTATTATAAAAATGAATTTAATTTTATCAAAATAATTTTCCAATATTGTTAATTCTAATTATTAAGATAAAAATTTAGATTTTTGTGAAATACATTAAACTATAGTTTATTAAAAAGTTTCATATAATTTCTTTGTGCTTTTAACCATTATATTTACCTTTTTATCTTATAAAATTTATATTTTATGAAATTATTCATGAAAAATATTATTTATGTTTCGTTTTATTATTTTTAGGTCAAATTTCTATTCTAAGAGTTAAGTTACTATTACCAAAAGTCAGGTTACTATTCTCAATATCTAAGATCTTATTCTTGTAGTCACAATACTATTACAGTGGTCATATTACTATTCCAACAATCATATTACCTTCTATTAATACCTATTCATTCGTTTATAAAATATTCACTATAATTGCACCCAATTATCTATGTTTTGTTCTAATATTTCGGTTGGATTACTAATATTCGGTTTATTTTCTATAGTGTTGTTAATATAGGAGATAATTCTAGTAGATTGGAATAATAAATGTTTTACCAATATAATTTTTCTATTCAATATTTTTAACATTATAATATTTGTAATTTCCTTGGGTTTAGTTTTTAATAATGTAACGATCTTCATTAATGAAATAAAGTGTTGTTAGTTTCTCTATGTATTTTATGTGTACAATGATATATAAAATTTTATACATTTATTAGAAACAAATATCATCTATAAAGTATATGTTATTACATTCTTCCCCCCTTAAGAAATTTTATCTTTCAAATATCAACACATATTCTTGGTTGAGAAATGAAGATGGTACTTCTATTTCATCATTTCCCCTAGTTCCCAGATCACCTCTTCAGATTTATGGTTCCTTCACAACACTTTTATAAGGTGAGTTCTCTTATTGCATAGAAATTTTATTCTGTAGTCCAAATCAATACTGAATGATCCTCATAAGAGAGTTCATTATTTACTTTTACCACATTCGTATTTAGTACATTCGAGTGATTAATTATATAATTACTCAGAAGAGATACATGGAACACATCATGAACTTGATATATCATTAGTGAAAGTACTTATTGATAGTCCACAACTATTTTGTGATCAAGTACCTAAAATGGAGAAATGTACCTATGGCTAAGATTCCCTTTATTTCCAAACGACATGAATCTCTTCCCTAGTGATATTCTAAAGAAACTTTTGTCTCCAACATCAAACTTGAAGTCCCTTCTATGGTTGTCAACATATAAATTCTACCATGTTTTAGAATATTTTATATGTTTATGGATGAATTAAACCTTCCCTATCATTTCTTTCACAAGATCAGGTCCATGTGACATTCAATAATTTCATCCTATAAAGAGCTTTGTATGGAGCCATTTGAATACTTCATTGGAAGATATTGTTGTATGAGAACTCAACTAAAGGGATATGATGATATCCTACTCCTTTAGATTCTATTAAGTAGTCTCTTATCATGTCCTTGAGTATACAAATAGTCCCTTTTTATTTTCCACCAATTTGGTAGTGATAGGCCACAATAAAATTCAATTATTCTTTCAAAATATTTTGAGTACTTCTCCATAATTTATAAGGTAACCTTAAATCATCACCAGAGAAGATCAAAAGTGGTTCTCCATTTAGCTTCACCACTTCTTTTACATATATCTTAGTAGGTTTTTGAGGATATAAATTTTCCTAGACAATGATGATGTGGGAAATATTGGGGAGTTTATTTACCACAACCCATATCACATTGATTTCTCTCTATTCATTCAAGGGAGTTCTGACAAAGTCCATGGTGATGTTATCATATTTCCAAATGGGTATTAGAAATGGTTGCATCACCCAATTGTAGTTCTATCTCTCTACTTTAATTTTGTGATATACCAATCACTTAAAGGTTCACTTATCAATATCCTTCTTCATGTTGTCCCACCAGAAATATTTTCAAAGATCCCAATACATTTAGGTACTTCTATTATTGATGAGAAGGATTAGCTATATGAATTTTCCAATAGTTCTTTCTTTATATAAGGTGATATTGACACAAAAATACATGTACCGAATCATATGAAATTATCTTTATCGATGTGGAATTTATGAGGATCCCCTCCTTTACTATGTTCACCCTTTTTTGATGATCTAGGTGGTCTCTTTATAAATCCTTGATCTTCCCTTAGATAGATGGTTAGGCAGTAATTTGGGAATTTTATGATGCATTCCCTTCCATTATGATTTCCATATCCATGATGATAGGGTCTTTCTCAATACACATCATGGATAGAGAAGAAGGTTTACTTATTATACGAGCGTCAAATAATTTATTTTCCTTTCTAAAATTGTACTGAATAGAGTAATCATAGTCATTGAACTTCTCCAACTATCATTGATGACACATTTTATTCTCTTTATATGTGAATATATACTTTAGACTTTTTGTATCTATATATATGTCACACTTCTCACCATAGAGGGAGTGCCTCTAAATCTTCAAGTCTAAGATCACAGCTGTTAACTCCATATCATGTGTTGGGGAGTTCTTATGATGGAAATTTTACTATCATGAGGCATATACTATCACTTTATCATTTTATTGGACTACCCAACCCAATACTTCTTTAAAAAATCACTTTATATCACAAAACCTTCTTCACTTGATGATAGTGTGAGTACATGAATAATGATTAGCCTCTTCTAAAGCTCCTAAAAAATTTAGTCATTTTATTACATCTATACACACATTACCACTTTCTATGTTAACATAATTAGTGACCTATAAAATAATGAAATATTACTCACAAAATGTAGGTAGTACCCAGTTAAGCCTAGTGAACTACATTTTCTCATGAAACTTAGGCATCTATTCCATTCCACAATTGTCCTTTTATTTGAAGGGTCTATAGAAACTCCCTAAATTGTGATCACATTCCCCAAGACTGTGACTTTTGAAATTCAAAATTCACAATTTTGTAACATAGAATAAATTTTATCATTTCTTAATATCTCTTACATAGTCCTTAGATATTCCTCATTTTCCTCCTTTATCTTGGTGCAAATAATAATATATTCAATAAATACTACCAAAAATTTATCAATGTTGTCTCTGAACACTCTATTCATTAAAACCATGAATATTACATGGGAATTAATAAGTCCAAATTGTGCCCCTATGAACTCATAGTGTCTATACATTTTATGGAAGGTTTTATTCTAAATATATTCATTCTTTACTTTCTGTTGATGATATCCAAAATGAAAATCCAACATTGATATGTTCCGAGCTCTTCATATTTTTTCAAAAAAATCAACAATTATTTTTAGGGGTTACATGTTCTTTAATGTGATATTTTTGAGCTCCCAATAATTGATACATATTTGTATTAATCCATCCCTTTTCTTGAAATATAGTTGTAGTACAACCCAAGGTGACACACTAGAGAATATAAACACTTTTTCTAAATGATCATGCAACTACTTATATAAATTCTCTAGTTCAATATGGTCATCCTAAAAGGGGATTTGGATATAGGAGTGGAACCTTGTGTAAAATCTATTGATAAGTCTTCCTCATGATCTGGGGGGTGTTTGGGTAACTCTTAAGGAAATAAATTAGTATATTCCCTTAAAATGTTCATTTCCTCATTGTTGATACTCTCTTTTTTCTCAACCATTTGAGAAAGGTATGTTTCTTTATTGGATATCATCACACACAACATTTATGGGTTTTAAAAAGGATATTCATGATCTTTCTTGAATTTTTATAGGATAATGGTATGGTTTAGAAAATAGAAAGTGAGTTCCTTTTACAAATAATTGATGTCTTCTATATATAATGAGGGTTAATACATGTATAATATAATGTCAAATTACACCATGGTAATTATTATGAGATTTGGGAAATAATCTTCCCATATATTCTAATATGAGGATAATCTAACAATTTGGTTTCATTGGTCACAAAAATAAGGTTTTTAGGGATATCTCTACTTCAAGTAATTAGGGGTTTGATTCAACAGTTCTAGAAAACATGTATGATATGAAGTAATACATAAAACCGGAATAAAATAAAAAGTTTTAAATTATATAGTGAATATTAATTTATCTCTATATGAATTAATTTTTATGTTCTACCTTAGTCATTATTATGATACAAACCTTCCCTTTATCCTTTGGATTTTTTGCTTTATGATGTTGATTTCCTAGAAAGGCTCATGGCTTAGTGCACTGGCTGGAATAGTTTACTTTCTCTCTATAGTTGAAGCACTAAACCATGGGTGGTGCCTTTATTTCCTTAACCATTATTATTTATTTCATTATATATCTTTGATATTCATGAACATGGTGAAATTATCTCCCACACTTGAATCATTTCCATATCACTTGGAGGAAATTTCCATGATGCTTCTTCTAAAAGTTTTATCATGTAAGTTGTCATATATTATTTCCTCCATTTTCATTCTATCCACTAACTTGAAATTATATCTTCCATTTATTATATCCACAACCATGGGACCATTCTTAGAACTCCACATCAAGTTTTAGAGAACATCTAAAGACATCTTCTAAACTCCCATAGTATTGGAACTCTAGAGCCTTTTGAGGGTGTGGTTTTAAACCACTAAAAAATAAATCTATTTTAATATCATTATTAATAACAAGCCTTGACGTGTATCTTATAAGTCGTGTGAATGTTTCCTCATAATCCATGATAGATACACCATCATTTTGGTTAAGTTCCTGGAATTTTCTCTCCATATTTTTTTGAAGATTTTGAGATAAAGTATTATTAAGAAATAATCTATCAATTTATTCCAACTTAATTTATTCCATTTCATCCATCATATTTTTATTACTATCAAATACATATATTGATTAGACTCTTCATATAAATGATATACAACCATGGTGAAAATATCCTAACCAGAATAATGGAGCCCATATAGATATTCTCAATCAAGTTAACCCGAAATTCTATGACCAGTGGATCCAAATATCTGCAAAATTTGAAAGTCTGTCACTACATTAATTAATTTATGACTAATTTTACCTTCTTTAGTGAAGGTGTAAATTTCACATGGTTGAGTTAAATGTTTATATTCTGAGATGGATGGGTAAGAAACACTATAATGTTTTGAACACCACCTACCATTTCATTGGGATTTGTTTGGATAATCATTGTGTTGTTCTTCATAATTTTTTTTGTATGGTTTCTCCTAGTTCAAAAAATTTTCTAAAAAATAATTTTTTTAAAAAACCTAAGTAAATAATGTAAAAATAAAAATTTTATTCATATGTCCAAATTAATTCTAATGTCTTGTCTTATGTGATCTCTATGTCTATCATTTTTCTCAAAAAATGCTTCTAGGATCATATAATTGAATCCTTTTACTATATTTTATAGAAATAACTACATTATATATATATATCCTATATAAGGGTTTTTATAGAGATTGTGATTAACAGAAGCATATCCCCTGAGAGTATCAAAAAAATGATCAGTAAGGCCTCTTCATCGCGAACTCGGAAATGATCGAGTTAATACACAATACACCCTTTTGGGTTATTTCACCTATATACATATATTCTATAGTCACATCTAGTTGTAGTATCTAGAATTTGATTTTATTTCTAGGAAACCACACAATATAATAATTTACCAAAACATTGGATTCTTAACTATACTTTGAATTATCATTACGGTTTTCACTAACATCTTTAAATCCTAATTCCCAAATTAATTAACCCTTTATTTAATTCCAAATATAGTGAATAAAAGTTTTCATATGTGATTGTTACCACAATTTTATGATAAAAAACATAATAGTGATACAATCTAGGATCCAAAGGTTTATTTTATTGGGAAAATTAGGCTTATACATCACTATTAAATATTAAAATTTAAATATTACCTAGATCCTACTTATTTATCATCATAAAATATATCATATTATCCTTAATACATGTATTCATCTGAGGATGTATATTAATGAAATCACTGAGCTAAAAACTGAGTATGGGGAAGAGTATCATGGGAGTACAAAGGGTATGTTAAAATAATACATGGGTGAGCGTAATCAACACAATTATATCATAATCATAAGAACATTATCATAATAACGAGGTAAATATTTGGTAACGACATGGAATTTTGATTATCCATAACATTGAAAAATCATAAAATAGTGGTCAAGTACCACACATAGTTGTGAATAAAGCTAGAATCATGTACACACATAAAATATGTGCATAAATCATAGAAACATAAATGTGAATAAATGTAGCATCATGTTCACATATAATACACATATTCTCATGAGATATATCACCCTTACTAATTCATTAGAGGGTTATATAATTATTCCCAAACTTCTCATATTATAAAATGATCATAATCATGCATTTCACTTGGAAATGGAACCTATGTGAATCATAGTCTTGAAATAAACCCATATAAAATAATAGATTTCATAAAGGTTTTATAGAGAGTAATTTCATGAATTAAATTTTGGGTTACCAAATTAATAAGATAAATAATATTTTGGAAATCATCATTCTTGAGTAAAGAGAAATAACTCAAGAGGAGTTAAAGAGATGTATTTTAAAAATAATTTAATTTTTGATAAATCATTGTAATTGGATTAGAAATTATTTTGAAAAGGTAGAAACATGTATATCCCCATAAATCATAGTCAATTATTTTTTAAGGTCATTTTAAAAATATTATAGGAATATCTATTATAAAAAATAAACTGAATTAGGAGATAAACCAAAATGTAGTGTTGGGTTTGAGAATCCACTTACCATAAATCCTATTTTATTTCATTGATTTTATGTGTCCTGAATAAAAATCATAAGTTTATTAAAACATAGAATAATATTTTAATTATGTTCATTTTACCACTCTTCAACAATTATAATCATTTAATTCAATTCTTTAGTTTCCATTATTAAAGGTTAAATGTTTTGATATAATATATTACTTAAAAATATCCATTTTTCTGTTAATTTCACTGTTTTTGTTCAATGACATTTATAAATAAGTATAATTAATTTAAAAATCATAAAATTAATATATTTATACATTTATATATCATAGAAAGTTTATTATAACTGTATATAAGGATACTTATAATAATGGAGTTGCCAACGTCCTCATTGGTGGTTTACCAACCGTTAATGAGACATTGTCTGAAGAAAAAGAAATAGAATTATGAAATATAAATACATCATAAATATGAATATTTAAATAGTTTAAAATAATTAATATAATTTTAAAATAATAATAAATTAATATTATAAAATTTGGGTTTGAAAGGAATCGTTAAAATTTGAAGAGAAGGGGAAAACGAGGAGGAAAGTTGATGAAATGTGACTCTTTTCTCAGTGTTCCTTATTTTCTATAGGGATTAGATCCTTTGATGATGGAATTTAGTTAGGAAACAATTAGATCTAAGGATTATAAGGGTATTAAAATTGGGTATTTGGGCATTAATGTGTCTTTTTAATGTGGAAGGTAAGTGGTTTTCCAAGTGAGGGGGTATTTATACTTGAGGAGAGAGGTATTTTAAGGGTAAAATATAGAATAAATTTTTACATCCAAGGTAAACATTTCAATATTTATATTTTTGAATTATAAAATTTATTATAATAAAATAATATTATTTTATCTATTTTAAACACTTTATATCCAAATTTATTAGTTTAATCAAAATAAAATGATAGAAAATGGGAAAACAATATTTTAATGGAACACTTTTTACTTTAGACTTTGAAAAATATGATTTAGTTTTATAAAATAATTTTATTTTTTAGTGAACCATTTATATTATTAAATTTATTTTGTATTGAAATAACCAATTTTTAATTTATTAAGTCTTTATTTCTTCATCGTTATTTTATAAAAAATGAGGTATTTGAGACACAATATTTTTACTATTTACAGAAAAATCGATGTTTCACGGATAATTATAAAAAAAAAACCATTTGGTAATTTTGGAATGTTGATTACAAAAATTAGTTTATTTTTTAAAAAATAAATTTTAAACACATGTAATTTTAATTATTATCCTAATATTTTTTTATGAAATATATTAAACTATAGTTTATTTAAAAGGTACTTATAATTTTTTTTTGAGTTTTTAACCTTGATTTTTTTTTATGGTGTTATAATATTTATATTTTATTAAATAAATCATGATAAATATTATTTATATGTCATTTTATTATTTTGATGCTAAATTACAATTCCACTGGTTAGGATACTATTATTAATTGTCAGGTTACTATTTACCAATGACCACGTTACTATTCCAATGGTCATATTACTATTTCAGTAGTCATATTACCTCTTGTAAATACTGATTCATTCCTTCATACATTATTCACTATAATTACACCGAAGGCTATATATTTTATTTTCTAGGATATTGATTATTTTGATAATACTTTATTTCTATTCTATATAGTTCTTCTTGGGGTGATAATTCTAGTGGATTAGAATGATCTTTGCTTTCATAATCAACTTTATCTATTTAATATTTTTTATATGGTAATATTTGTAATTTTCATGGGTTTAGTTGTTGACTATTTTAATGATCTCTATTAAGGAAATAAAGTGTTTTTAGTTTCCCTAAGAATTGTATGTGTATAATGCTATATAATATAATACAGATTTATTTAGGAAAATAATATCATCTATAATTTCTTGATTATTAAAGATATAACATTTTAGAGGTTCATAGTTTACCAATCCAAAATAGAGCTTTGAAAAGTGAGGCTCGAGTAGAACTACCAATGGGAAATTTATGTTACTATAAATCACTACTAGATCGATGTTTACAGAACCACCCAATGAATATACCACCATTACACACCTTACAATTAGGGAATATTCCTATGTAGTAAAGGGTTACAAATGGGTTTAAAATTGAGAACATATTATTATAAAGGTGTTCTTTTTTATAAATTAAATAATGGTTTCTCTATTACCATTTTCATTATTATTTTATAAATTTTTATGAATATAAGGTTCATACGATAAATAGATAAAATATAATTGTATTTTTGGAATATATATGATTTCACTTAAGAAATATATTATAGTAAATTAAATAATTATTAATTAAATTTATTTTCATGAAATAGTGTTATAAAATACTATTTATTTAATTAAAAATTATAATTTAATTTTATAACATCCCATGTAATTTTTATATGCGCTAGAATGATGTATATAGCATAAAAAATGATATTTTTAATAAATAAAGTTTTTTATATAAAATATTAAATGCTATAAATTTAAAAATTATTTTGATAAAATAAATACAATTTTTGGAATCATGGCCTTAAAATTATACAATGGTTATTTTTTCCAAATTTTCTGAGATAATTGAATTTTTAGGTAATAAATCAATAAGGTATAAATATACAGTAAGTATTATGACGTCATAATAACCTAAAAGTAATGTAATAAAATATACAAAGTGTTTTATAGAACAAAATAGCATTTTTCATTAAAATATGTTATTTTAATGTGATAATATTATTTTTCATAACTTATAAAGAAACTTTTAAAAACTAATGGATGGTTTAAGATTTGGAAAACAATTATTTTTGAACAAGACTCTATTCAACATCATGAATGATATTATATTAATGAATTATGTGTTAAAGGTAATAAAATATTAAAAAATACTCTTAAGAAAATACCATGGTAAAAACCCTTCTAAAGTATAATGGTCTGGCATTTTTTGTTAACTAGGTGTCTAAGACCTATGTTTAAAAATTAATAAACATTTCCAACTATTTTACTTTAAATACCCATAAATTGTCACATTAAATTGTTACTAAAATCCTTAAATTATTAATTTTCTCTCATTTTCCATTACTAAGTTCCTACCAATGTGTTTCTATGGTTTTACAGATATTTTCCAAATCATTAAGTTGAAACCTCTCAGGGTAAGGGTTCTCTCCCTCCTCAATTCCATTTATAAAAATACTTTGTAATTAGCCTTTTAATTTCAAATTTATTATGTTTAATTATGTTTATGACTATTCCATTAATATCTAAATTATTTAAACAAATGAGAGACTAGCTTCCTCTCTAATGTTTTCCTTCCACGAACTCTTAGGTACACCTGTTATGCTGCCAAAATTGTCCCTTGATTTTCAATTACATAGCATTATGTTGTGAATAAAAAAACATAATTGTATTCATGGTTATTCACCTAGATAAAAATATAATTTTTTGGTTTGTGACTTCTAGTTATTAATCCCACATTCATTAATCATGGGATTGAAATGATGAATTATGTTCTTATACTATTTGATCGATGTGGCACACATTGAGTTAGACATATAAAGGGTGACCCCTAATAATGCTTCAATGCATTGGGTAATGCTTTCATCTCATTAGATACCATGTATGATGAATATATATTTTTACTAAGTACACTATGTTATTATGACTTGGATGTTATCCTCAACTTATGATTATAATGTCACTTTTTATATTGTTTCTACATTCCTATGATACCATGATTTTAAAATGTAATTTTATTATTCCCTGATTTGATAAGTGCATGTATGATTCATACATATTTATTTTATCATGTAATAACTCATGAATCATGTAAATTATTTTTCATCATTATATGATTTGATTATTCCATTATTAGTTTATGTATCTCACCCTTTTCTTATGTATGTCCCCAGGTTATCCTATGAAATATTAAGAGTTCAAAGGAAATTTAGAGAGAATTAGGAAGTTTTTAATAATTAAGTTATATTTTATATAATGTAAATGGTTTATTTATCTTAATTCATAAATACACAAGGCCTCTCTATTTTTTGGTATTTTATTATATGTATGTTTTTGTTAAAATCATGAAATAAAATGTATTAGAAATATGAGTTGTTATAGTTGGTATTAAAGAAAGGCCTAGTTTTATTTGTAGATTTTGTGATAACCCTGAATCCAATAACCCATAGTTGGTTGCTAATTTATTATATTAGTAAAATATATGAAGGATTTCAGCATTAATGATTGATCAATTTAACAGTATTAGAAGACAAGATACAAACATGATTTCCAAATTATATTGAAAAAATAAAACATAGCATTATTCCTTCTACACATCCTAGGGAATGGAAAACATAATACTGGGTGAGATCAAATTTTTAGTAATGGAAAAGGTATAATTAAATCCATGATGAGAAGATAATAAATACAAATATGATAGAGTGAATAATCAATAATATTACATCTAAAAAATAACTTGAACTTCAAATAAATCCACAGATAAAAGAAAACAAATGCATAATGAAAATTCAATTCCTATTAAAGAAAATTTATAATGTTGTAAATTCATGATCTTATAAACAAGTCCTCAACCAAGGAATCATGAATCTAACTGTCAAGGCCTTTTCCAAGACACTTTCATTGGATGGGTTGGTATACAACAGTTATCCAACAAATGTGGCTATATATTTTGTCTCATGAGTCCCATCGATGCATCAAGGGCCTATCTATAACTTGTCTCCTCCCATCACTTTTACATCTATTACATTCCTCATAGATTTAATGATCAATATAATACACAATAAATATTCCTTGTTAATCAATAAATATCTCTATTTACCTAATAATATAAAACGTCAATATTACCCAAGTAAATGAAATAAATAAACTTCATTCAATTAAAAAATTATATTGATATGTTATACAATTAATACAATACTGAATATTTCGGTTATTATAATAATATGGTCATAAATGAGAAAAATAATGTCTATGAATAATAGAGAGTGATTGAGAATAAGACCACAAGAAACTGAATGGTCAAAAATGAGTTATAATCAATAAAGGATGATATGAGTCCATAATTTCATTAGAATAAGTATTTTAAATAAATATAATTTTTTGAGAATTATAGAGGAAAATGGAATTGAAAAAGTAACATACATGAAAGCTTTTGTAACAATGTATTAAAAAAATGTTAAAAATTATTTCCAATATTCATTTCATTCCTTTAAGAAAATAATACCCTTTATCAATTAAAAATTCCTAGAAAAATATTTCATTCAAATCCCAATGGGAAATTTTATAGGAATCCAAATTTCTAATAACAGCCATGAAGGCGGGAAAAGTGGTTTACATCGTATACGTTAAAAAAGAAAATTCATTTCACACGATTGTAAAATTCAAAATTAACTTGTTCAGAAAACATTTTAAAAGTAATTTTTTAATGTATTTGTAAATAAATAAAATTTAATATAAAAATAAAATTAAAAATAATTTAAAAATAGTTAAATTCAATAATAAAAATTAATTAATATGGATAGGGAAGATAAATGTTTCAGACTTAAAAATAGAAATAAGGATGGTTATGTTTAAAAAAATATTTTTTTTCTTTCAGAACCAAAGATATGAAATATTATAAAAAAATATGGGAACCCTAAAAATAAATATAGGATAATAAAATAGATAAGGTTTAAGAATATAAAGTGAATATAATTATTTTAAAATAAATTTATAGATGAACAATCCCAAATGAGGGAGTGAATGTAATATAAAGTTGTATGAATTTAATAATTTTTGAATAAAAACACCTTAAGAGAGATAAAATAAATTAAACATTTAAATAGGATGAATAAAAATTAATTCATTATATAATATTTCAATGGGTCACTATATACACCATAAAAATGAAATTTGGTTCATAGTATAAAATATGTCTCAATGGAGTGTAATTGAGACAAAAAACACTTACATTGGATTCATGCTTGGATAGGTTAATTATATACATTATAATAATAAATTTAAATATGTTAAATAAATTTTTAATAACATTGTTCATATATATTTCATTATTTAAGGCTCTTTTATAGTCATTTTCATCTATTCATCGAATAGATCTTGTTTACGTTGACCACTTAAGGTTGTTCAGTCAATTTCTTGAAAATTATATAGGTATTTTGACCATGGTTATAAGTGATATGAAATGGTTCCATTATATGTGAGAAAAATTTCATGAATATTTTTTTTCATTATATAATATTTTATAATTATCCATTGATGGAGATAATATAAATACTAAATATATTGTTTATGTCGGTGGTAGTTCACATGTACACATGATGACGTTTTCATTTTCTAATTGGATTTAATGGAAAGAGAATATAACATAATTAATATTTATACATTAATAATTATAAAAAATATCATATATATATAAATTATATATATCCAAATTATCATTCATGTAAAATGAAAATGAAAAATGCATCACACTACTTCATGAAGGTAGTAATTCATATGTACGCATGTGAAATATTATCATTTTCAAAGGATGAAGGTGGGAGAAGGTAAATATAACATTACAATTCTAGAATAATAATTCTGTCATAAATATCATAAATATAATAATTATTTATTAATTAATTATTTATAATGTAAATAATAAAATAAAAACTAAATACACCGTTTTGTAGAGATAGTCTACCATATATACACACGGGAGATGTTTTCATTTTCGATAGGATGGAGATGAGATTGAAAATTGATGTAAAATTAACATAAAAACATAAAATTATGGTAAATATATTGATTTAATTATGTTTATATGGTTATAATGGACTTGGAGGAGGTTTCATAAGAAATGAACTTGATAAATCTTGATAAGGATATATACATAATCTTTTGGAAACCACTTTTTTCATAGATCTTATGCCATGTTTAAGTGCTATTTTGGTAATACCAAGACCCAAAGTAGTGGGGAAATATTTTTTAATGTATTTTATAAAGTATTGTTTAAGATAAGGGTATCATGTTGGGTGGAAACTAGAGAGGGGGTTGGGATCCCATTTATAAGTGAGGCGAGTGACACACCTGTAATTATTCATAACAATTAAATATTATAAGTGTTCTGATCATGTAGAAGGGAAAATTAAAAACATTATGCCTATATTATAAGGTCATAAGGAAATAAATACCCTTATAAAATAAAAATTAATATGAAATTTTATGACCTTATAAAAAATTGTGACCCTTACTTTACCCATTATACCCTTTTATCATGGCGACGATATTTTTACCATTATCACTATTCATAATGGCTAAAAATGAAATTAAACCCAATAATAACTTTTACCCTCCTACTAAAAATATTATATCAACTTTAAAGCTTCAATTTACAAAGTTTTTAGGAATTAAGTTTTATATAATTTCACAAAAAGTAATGGAAAACATTATTTTAGAATTTGTTTATGCATAAAAATAATCTTCTTCCAAAATAAAATATATTTATTATTCCTATGTAATATAATATATTAATTTTTGTCAAACATATTTATTTTTATTTAAATAGAACTACAATATATAATTGGACTATTAAATTTCATTTTATAAAGAAAATAATTGACTTTTTTGAAAAAATGATATTATTCACTATTCACCCCAAAATCAATCATTTTTGAAAGATACCAAAAATTAACATTATATTAATTTTTTATGATGAAATTAAAAATTAATTTTATTTTATTAGGTAAAATTTATAAATTTTTTTGAAATTAATTCTAATATTCATTCACAAACACACCAAAAATATTTTTATAAAAAATATATTTTTGAAGTATAAAAAGATTTTATTCTCATTCCTTTCCCTGTAAAAATTATAATATATATACTAATTTATTTTATTGAAAATATTGTCAATAAATTTCAAACAAATTATTAATTAATTGTGGTACACTAAATTTATTGAGATAAAAATACATTATGAAAATAAAATCAATTTTCTAAAAAATAAATATTTTTACCATTAAATTATTTTATAGTCATTATTAAAAAAATTGATAATAAATTAATGAATTATCACTCATCAATATAAATCATAAATAATTAATTTTCAATACACAGAATAATATAAATTTATATTTTAAATTATATATATATAATATAAAGAAAGCTATCTTTTATTGAAAAATGACTCATTTAAAATTTAATTGTTCTTAACCTTATATAATTTAATCATTAAATTTATAAATTTAATAATTATTTCAAAATAATTAATCAATATTATATATATATATATATTTCATATTGTGATTAATATAATTATACTTTTGAATTCAATGATTAGGATAAAATTATCATATTAAAATAAACAATTTATATCACTGTTTGTTTTAGAACGATGTCGAAAATATCACAAGTTATCATACCGAGTATACAAAAACAAAAATATTAGGTTATTACAAATTATTATTGAGAAAAAATTAGTAAAAACTTTAGGGTAATGTTTAAATATAGGAAGGAATAATAAAATTTTGGTAAGGTATTGAGAGAGTGGTTTCCTAATAATTAAATCTCAATATGGATACTAAAAGTGAATGTGACTCTCAAACAGATATACATAGGGGTAATAATCCCAAAGGGATCATTTGGTATTAACTCAATCTTTACCTATTGCATAAAAAAGTGGCCTTGCAGCACACCTAGTTTGACACTCTCAGGGTACATTCTTTTTTAAAATCACAAGCTCATTAAGAACCATTTTTGAAGGAAATGAATATACTATAAGGTTAGAAAATATAATAAGAAAATTACCATAGATTAAATATATTGAAAAATAGATATTAATAAGTTATGATATATGTCCTGAAGGAACCCATGCTGGGGTTTGAGCTGTAACTACCCCATTCCAACCTCCATAGGCTAAGGGTGGAGAAAAACGTCAAAGGAACAAAAAACATGGGGATGCTATTGCCTAAGTACCTATACACACACACAACCACATAAATGAAAAAGAGTAGATGGAAAGAAGAAAAAGATGAAACCTTCTGTAAATAATTCAAAACATGCATAGACCACTAAAACAGTGTGAGTACATATATGTAAACAGAAAGGTAAAGGAGAAAAATACATGTCCAACAAGAATAGAGTCTCAACCTGATGGAAAACTTGAAAAAGGTAAATAGTTGTGAGATTCCCACTCCTAGAATCCATACTAAGATAACTATACACAGTCTAGAAACTAGTATCCCTAAGCTCCCTGAAGTCATGATCAACAATGTCCAGCATCTTCTTAAGGCATGACACGTGCAGGAAAATCCCATGTAGAGGTGAGTATAAACATACTAAATAGGAAGTCTTGAAAATAAGGGGAGTAGTAAGGATACAAATAGAAAACAAAAACTGTATATGGAACAAGGTATAGTAATAGAGTGTAGATAAACCCGAAAAGGTAGTGACGTAAGTTCATCCAAATTTCAAGAGCTAGAAATGGTGAGAATATGAACTTCTCATTAAGTCTAACCTATCTATAGTGGGATAGTATACTCGTCCATGGAAAGCATATATCCTACCTCGTGTGTGTTCACCTCCCTCGGAAAGAGAGTAACCAAAACCTAAATAGTGGGTTTGAAATAGGATATATATATATATATATACCCAGTCAATGAAACCCAACGAGAGAGTAAGGGGATCTCTATCTCACATCTCAACCCAAGAAAAGAGTCCACTAAATTTCCAGAAGTAACCACCATCAATGCCTAGCATCCTCACATCTGCCCCAAACTGTAAGTCCAAAGGGCTCAAACAACACACCATGATACTATCCTCTTTGGGAGGCTCTCTCTAACGTTTATGGTTTAGGTCGTGTCTTAAGGAAAGATCTAATAGGGGAAAGATCCCCTCTTACTTTTGAATCCAATGCAGCATAAAAGTTCACCTTTCCACTGATCAACATAACTAGATGGTACAAACATAAAGTAGAGGACCCATTTTCTAATATGTTAGGGGGATTCCAATCTGATTCATTGAGGAACCACACACTAGTGTGTCAGGGGGATTCCACTCAGAAGTAGATGATAGAGGAACCACACCCATGTTGATGGGGGATTCTACTTTGATCGTTGTATAGGACCCATGCCCTAGTGCTTCAGGGGGATTACACTACAATAAATTGGGGACCCATGCTCTACTACGTCCGAGGGATTCCACTCAGAATACTATGATATCATCACTTCAATACTGTAGTCATTGAACACTTACTGAAGAGGTGGCATACTCAGAACACCGGGTATCTTAACCGAGAAGTCTAAAATGTGGTCACCATTCGCTTCAATGTGAAAAAACGCATATTATAGGCTATTTATTTTCCTGAAATGGATAACCGGTGAAAATTTCACTTTTCATTACAACAATCCCCAACATGTCAAAGTGGGTCCCTACTCCAAGAACCCAAACATTAAATTGTCAAATTTCTTTCAAAATATCTCCCTCAAATAGAGGTGTCTCGTTTCTATACAAGACACACCAAACAGACACCCATTTCAGAAATTACAGACATTTGGATTTTAAGAAGAGGTTCATGGGGAAACTGGACCGACTCACAATCATTCCACTATTGTGGTAGTCAACAACACCATGGTCAATTGGTTGATTGTACCCACACTGTGGAAAGTTACCATGGAGGTCAAACCAGGTTGACCAGGGATTTGACCTAGTTCGATGGGTCTAACGTTCCAGGTTTGGACCAGGACCATTTTCCCGGCCCGAACCATTTTCGCTAGTATAGACCATCATGGTTCAACCCACCTGTCGATAGAGGAGTATCCCACTACTAACAGGGTCCCAACATACGGCTGATAAGGTCTCGTCCCTCTAGCCGGTCACCAGCCTTGTCATCAAAGCCAACCAGTCACGCCCTTTGTGGTGGCGGTCTCTGACTGGGGTCACGTCGGCGACCCCACCCAGAGGACCAGCCAAAACACATTTCCTATTGAGTTGTGACACTGCAACTGCTTCATGGTACATCAGCGGAGAAACTCTCCATCTTAAGTTGTTGTGCCGATGATGATCTTGTAGTCCGTTACATGGACCTCTAGAATTCATTAAGCCTCCCAGTCATGAATCCGTCAGCGGATCAGGGACCCTTATGATGAGGGATTTATATATCTGACCTACATTAAATGATCGGCCAATGGTTTGGTATGCCCAAAAGTAGATGGAGACTATGCATGAAGAACAGACGAAGAACGGTTGAAACAAGCATTTTAAACACAGATCGACTTCCATTTTTATGTGTCCATTGATGATTAGATAGAAAAAAATCTAAAAGGGGAAAAATGGTTATTCAATTTAAAACGTGATTCTGAACATAGAATTAGAAGAAATCCTACCATGAATTGATCATTTGGCATTGACGACGTGTTTGTTGTGCTCCTTCTCCAGTCAGCCAAGGTTTTGGTGGAGGTTTCCTCCTTGATCAGAAAAATAATGAAGGAATAACACTTTATAGAGAGAGGGAGTAGAGTGATAGTCTTAGTAGATAGAGAAGGGATTAGGGCTAACCAGAATCCTAAATTCCCTAATCCCTATTTATTAGATCCTTGTTTTGCGTGAAAATCTAAATATGTCGCGCCCCCTTATTTTATGTTGTGCTTAAGTAAAAAAACTTACTCTAAAATCAATGGTGAACTCATATTTCTAATACAAAAACCCATTTGAAATTCATTTTGTATGACACAAAGGGTAAAATAATTATTCTTAATTATTTTAATTACGATTTCTGCAGGGTGGATTTTTCCACACCAGTCCCTCGCTGACCAAAATTATATCCTGCCTAGGGTAAAAGCCACATTTTGGACTCAACCATGACTTGATATTTTTTTATCCAAGCTACTAATTAAGAGATACAAAATTTCCATCATGAAAATAGTATAAAATATAGGAAATATTTTTATAAAATTAATTCCAAGTACATTGGTCCATGGAATTTCACGTCGTACCAGTTCCTAGATCTAGAAATATATATTGAAATATTTCAAAATCTTACAATGTAAAAACTAGGTCTCTACATTATTCCCTCATTAAATATTTTTGTCCGAGAAAAGAAAAACTAGGGAAAGACTCAGGATACTAAGCTTTCATTTGGTTATCCTGTTCATAAGAACTCTCTTGCACATTTATGTGTGTCCACAACACATGAACAAAAGAGATGGTCCATCCACATAAGGTATGCTCACGTCGATATACGATTATGAAGAAGTGATCTATAAAGGTGGGTCCATCTTCAATGTATATCACTCCCCAGTCAATGAAATGTGTAGGATCATGCACATATCTCCTCAGTTGTGATATGTGGAAGACGCAGTGCACCCGCTCCAACTGTGGGAGTAGGGAAAGGCAGTAGACAACCTCAAAAACCCTTCAAACGATCTCAAATGGCCCGATGAACCTCGGGGATTGCTTGAATCTATGAAAAAATCTCTACATTATGCATCATGGGGAGACTCTCAAGAAAACATGGTCTCCCTACTCGAACATTAAAGGCATATGATGATGGTCTCTGTATGATTTCTATCTACTTTGGGTCGTCTTCAACCATTCACAGATGACCTCCGACTTCTCCATCGTGGCTCGCACCAACTATAGTCCCATGAGGGATGACTCCTGAACCTTTGTCTAACATAAAGGTGACCTACAGGGTCTCTCGTATAGGGACTCAAAAGGGTCCATCCTGATGGTAGAGTGGTAGTTGTTTTTGTATGCAAGCTCCACCAAACAAGGTTATCCTTCTAGATCCATCTGAAATCTAACACGTAGGCCCTTAGCATATCCTCTAATACATGGATAGTTATCTCGATCTACCCATCATTTTGGGGATGAAAAGTTTTACGCATTCCCAGTTGGGTCTCGAATGCCTTGTGTAGGGCTGTCCACAATTGGGATGTAAACCGCACATACCAATCAATAAAAATCGTTGACGGTACCCCATGAAGGTGGACGATATCTCCTAAGTACAACTGCCCCAAACTCTCCACTTAACTTTGTTACTTGATATTATGGAAGTGCTTCAAATTAGTGAGTTAGTACACTATCAACCATATGGAATTATGGCCCTTCCCTGTGCATAGAATCCCTGTGACAAATTCCATGGACATGCTATCCCATTTCCACTCTGGAATGTCGAGGGGATATAAGAAATCTAATGGAACCTGATTGTAACACCCCAAGATTTCATAGTGTGTTATTTCTTCAAAATAATTCAATAACTTTCACTACAAGCAACACCATGTTCAATTGCACCATGACTTACCAAAAAAAAATCCATTAAAAGAGGTCATGAATAGCATTAACTACATTTTTAACTTTATATAATCCTTATAATTTTAGAATCTATATTATGAGTTTCTTAGTCATAATGCAAGAACAGATTCATTTTCAGTATTGCACTTTTATCAAATTTTGATAGTGAAACCTTTTTAAATACAATATTTTAAACTTTTTGACTAAATGGAGACATCAAAAAATTTAAAATGAAACATCCCAAGCTTCCACGGTACGCTTTCCTTTGAATAAAATAGTAGCGTGTGTTGTACGCAACGTCGAGTTTTAACACACACCACAACCGATCAAACTAGCCGTTATGAATAGTAATACCTACTTTTTGAAATTATATATATTTTATATTTGAAAATGGACTTCATTTTTGGATTCGGAATATCGAATTTAGCCTAAGGTGAAATTTTGGTACATTTCGGATAACTTTCATATTTTGATGAATAGTGAAAATTACTAAATTTTAATTAAAAACAACTTTTTTAATCAAAATAATTAATAGTGATAAATTATGAATTTGAGTGGTTTTAAAGTATATTTAGAATATATTTTTACTGTTTAATATAATTTTGGTCATTGGACATAATTTTACAATTAAACCGAACATAAATAAAGTGTCAATCTTTCGATAGTTATTACCTCTTAAAAACACGCTTTTTGTTTTGACAGCGGGAATTAATTTTAAATTAATTTCTGCCACTTCTGTGTTTTGAATTTAGAAAAATGGATTCCATATTTGGAATCAGGATGTCCAAATTGTGTAAATAGGTAACTTTTATTTTTAGACATTTTGAATAATTACTGTGGTAAATATTTTATTTACCATGGTTAAGGGTAAATCCGGTAAATAAGGGTTAAAAAATAATATTATAATAATACAAAATTACCCTAAAACGTGTCCTAACCTTATTGGTGGACACATACCCGACCATGAACATCCTTGGGTCAATTTGGGGACCCCTTGGAGCCACTTGTATGTGGTAGGGACACTTTATATTAATAAAGTTAAAATAAAAATAAAAATGGCATAAGCTTACATCTTTTAGAAGAACAATTTTTACATAGGGTTATACATGTTCGATTTTCGATTATAAATATTCATTAGAAAGAAAAAAAGATTTCATACATAATGATATTTTATTTATAATTTTTAGACATCAAATAATTGAAATTATTAATGACACAATAATGATACAATGTTTACCTCATTAATAAATCATTTAAATAAATAAGATTATAATGATTAAAATATTATATAAAACCTGTCCAATTCTTATTGGTTGATGTTATTTAGAATATGAGTCATCTTATATTCGACCTCAATGATTTTTGGACCATTATAAACCGAATATAATTATATTATAAAGTAATACTTTCACTCTTTCCTAAAGAGCCCCTCTTCTCCCTTATAAAAGGAGACCACTTCTACTCATTCCTCACACCCCTCAAGCCACTTGGCTCGTCCAAACTCTGCCCAACTAAACTCCCCACATCCCTCTCCTCCTCCTTGAAGCTTCCCCTTAGGCAGAAAGCATTTCAAGAAGTCCTTTGGTTCCAACCAAAGTGAGTTACCTAAATTAAAGGTAACGATTTCTCTTAAATTATTTTCATTTATTTTGCTTCTCCAACCCCCAAACTCTTCTTATTTCCTTTCTTTTGTAACAACACCAGTATCCTAAATATACTAGGATGTTGTTATAATAAGGATTCAAACTACACATACACACAACTCCATCTAATGGATGATGAACATAATGTTTCTGTGGATGGAAAACTAACGCCTCACGAAACGATGATTGTTCAAATACATCTTACCGCCTCTCATGGTGGCCATTATGATGGCACTATAATTAAATATGATATTAATGATATATATTTTATATATAAGCTTCTGTAATTCCATTTTATTTCATACCATTATTCGTTTCATGTTGTATATACATACGATAATTTCATTTGAGGAAGTGCGGACTACCGCCCCCTTAAAATGATATGACTCGTTCATACCACACATGGAACGTATAAAGGATGGTGTTAATGAACTTAAGTAACATGTATAAAATATTATATTATACTGGAATAGTAATATACCTATGTATCATTTGTATTCAATTCTTTTAAAATAAAAATTAAATGGAAGTAGCGTTCGTGCGTACGTACGGACTACCGTCTCCACGAACGCGATGAGATTCATTCTCTATCGTATCCATTCAAGTATAATTATCATTTGATGATTTAAAAATGATGTTTAAGGACTTTATACCATTCTAGATTTGAATAATATACAACTTATCCTTTACAAACATGTCTTACGTAACAAAACATACAAAAGCAAACAAGTAAGTTCACACCCGAAACAGCGATAATACTAAGATATTATTATCAAATCAATATTAAAAGATCATATATGATATCATATTAATGTATATGATTCTTGTATAATTTAATAACAATTATTTCACCATTATACAGGAGGTTAACCTACCCCAACCAAGGAAAAGTACAAGGTAAGGGTTATTTCACAATCTCTTCATTATCCGAGGTTGTTTATACGTAATAATCTACTGGGATCTCTTTATCATCCACATCCATGTTTCTTAAAAATGTATTTCAAAACATTTTTACTATTTACTAAAATATGAGTTAAAGTCATTTATACCCTTTTTGACTTTTATAAGTGGTTTATAAAGGAATCTTTCCATCATTTTCAAAACAAGGTCCTTTTTAACCTTTTCGACAGAATTGAGGTAAGAATGTTTTTTTTAACTTATACGGCGGGTGCGGTTATTTTACGCCATTATAAAATCTTCAAAGCTTTCCTTACAAGCTTATAAGAATATTTTCAAAGAAAATGTTTTATTTTATATGGATCTTAAATGATTTCAAAATAAAAGGAGATATTTCTTTAAAAAGAATTTTGATTTCATCTATGTCAACATCCTTTGATGGATTTTAAGATTATTTGAAGTTGATTTATTATGATACAAAACTTCTATATTGTATTGAAGGTTTTGTGATATGTTTGACTATGGATGTGCTATTTCTATACCATTCATAGTTTATGGTGAAATTATTGACATTTCGTATGCTAGTTTTAATACGAATGTTTATGTTATGTTTAAACCTTTTCATATGGGAATGCATTGGACTTAATAAGTGACGGGTGGAGCCCGCTATAGCTCCTAGATGCATCGGTAGGTCTCATGAGACAAACTAGTGTCTTGGCACAAGGCCTTGACAAAATCTTATTTGTACTCTTGGCACGAGGCCTTGACTATGTGGTTATGATAGTCTGGCATTATGCATTCCAACATTATGAAAGTGGTTATTGATTTTTGCATGTGATTATTCGATTAGTAGAATATCCATGTGAATAAGTAAATGGAATTATTTCATTTTTACTTTTTCCATACTATGTTGAAGTTCAAGTTTAAAAGGCTTTTGTTTTAGTAATGCATTGCCTTAAATGTTTATTCTTATTTATGAAAGTTTCCGCTATATTGTTATCCTTACTGGGCATTTGAGCTCACCCCTTTTCTATGTTTTATTTTTCCCAGGATGTGAAGAATTAAGTTATGAATGACCTGTAGGGATTTTATGAGGGGTTAATAGTGTGGATTGTGGAAACATTATGTTGTTGTATTAGTTTTTCATTTTATGATGTAATGTAAAACTTATGAATATATCTAGTGTTTCCAAGGCTACTAAACCAATCGGTCTTTCGAGATTTGATCTTTCTTGTGATCATGCCAATGTTATGTAATAATGCACCGACTCTGGGTAACTAGGGTCGGGGCGTTACAGTTGGTATCAGAGGAAGTTTAGTACAAACCTTCGAAGCTAGATTTAGATAAACTCTGATTAGAGCACGTAGACCTAATATGAACTTTGAGGATTAGTATAGAAGAACTTCCTAGAATTTTGGTATTGTAGAGATTTTGTGAGTTTTCCGAGCAATACATCCCTGTCTGGATACGACCAGGTAGAGGCGGCTCTGGCACAGATGTACCTAGGGGTAAAACCCGAAAACACCACTTTGAGCTAGACTCGAACAGGAACTGGTTCACGACAACGGGCCTTGCTGCACTCTTGGTTACGACACTCCCGGGGGATATGCTTAGGATAACTCTCATTTTCTTTACAAATCATTTTGAAGGGATTATGAGTATATACTTCCTCAAAGAAAACATTCTTATGATTATGGATTATATCCATAAATAGTTCAATTTATGTTAAGTGTTTTATAAGTATGAGATTATGTATTTTGATTCATAAACTGATCTAGTGTATGCCATTGTTTAGAAATGGCGCCCAGTAGAAGAAATGAGAACTCCAGAAATGCACATGATCCAAAGAGAAGGAAGGATCATATCTTTCATGGTCTTAAGATAGAATTTATAAGAGGAATAGTCTCCCATGTATTATCATCATGTGAAGAAATAATATCATGTGTTGATAAGATAAGTAAAGAGTTTACTGAGTCATATGGATTTGAAGGGAAACAAGAGAAGAAAAGGATGGAAGAGAGAAAGATGGATAAAGGGATGAGGGAAAAGAAGAATTTTCCCATATGTGGTAACTCTGGAAAGAAACACCCTGGAACTTGCCTGAAAGGAATGGGAGTTTGTTATAAGTGTGGAGGAAAAGGGCACAAAGTACGTGACTGCAAGGGTAAGAAAATGGTTTCAAATGTACAATGCTTCATTTGCAAGGAGTTTGGACACTATGCGAACCTATGTCCCAGTCATCAGAATATGCCTCAAATGATGTTATCGGATAATAATCAAGTTATGATACTACCACAGATGAAGAGGAATGGTTAGAGTTCTTATGTTGATTATGTCAATTGAGTGTTGTATCAATAATGTACTTGTTACAATAATCATGGAGTATATAAGGATTGTACTGCAGTACTATTTCATTAAGGACTTGAGATTGTGTGGAACAAAGGAAAGTGACTCAATAGCAGGATAAATTTTTGGAAAATATATGGTTGAGAGAATGATAAATCATAATATAGTTCTGATACTGAGGTAGTGATTTTGGAATAATATGTGATTGTTTTGGATAAATTATATTGGATATTCTTGACTACCCTGGAACTGATTAATGATTTGTATATTCCATCATTGTTGGGGTTTAAAACATTTTTTTGGATTAATGAAGTATATCCATCTTTCTATATGGAATAAGGGAGCATGAATGTAATCAATAAGGAATATGGTAATTCAGGATGTTTCGGTGTATTAAAAGAATACATGATGAAGGTATTCATATGATATTACGGGGTAAAAAGGTTCTACATTATGTTTACCTCACTTATAAATGTTGGACTGTGAGTTTGGATAGAAGTATTTTGGATAGTTCTAGTTTGGATTATTTTGGATTGCCATAAAAGGACAACCCGGAGGTCGGGCGGCAACCCGTCGCGTCCGGCAAGGCTGCGAGACTTGAACCCGCAACCGAAGGGAGACAAGGGTGTATCACCTACCACTGTCCCAAGAAATGTCCTGGATTAAATAATGTAGTTTTTTTAAAAGATCTGGTAGATGAATTATAAATTCGTTTATTTTGGAACCCTATATGAATAGTATAAATAGAATTTTTTTTACGAGTGAAAGATGAGTTTGTGGTTGAAATTTATTAATGGATAAAACTCTAATTATAAAGTAAGTATATCTCCTTATGATCTTAGCCAATCTCAGAAATAAATTCTTCAACATTAAGAAAAGCAACTTAGAACAAAAATGTTTTCCTAGATGGTACCTTAAATCATCACTAATTTATGGCTTTGGGATTGTTGGCCTTTTCATAGCCATGTTCTCTACCACTCTCCATCAGATAATTGATGGTTAGATTTCTCTTCCATATCCATATTTTCCTACATGGAACCCTAGTATGTGTTATTTTTGGTAATCTTCATACTTTCGACTCTTTATTTTAAATAGAGGCCTCGTTAATTCATTTTTCGATGTGAGATTTCAACTAAGATATTTTGAAACGTCAAAAATGTGTTATCCCAATACCCTATATTTTGTTGAACCGATGGTACTTCAAATCATCATAGATTGATGAGTTTAAGGACCTCAATTATACACTTGTTTGTGATTGATGACCTCAATCACTACCTATAAATATTTACGTTTTTCCTCCAATTATATATCTCTAATTGCCACCAATGTTCTCCTAATCGAGATCATAATTTGGTGGTGACCCTTTCATTTCTCTTTTCCTCATATTAAGACTAAATTTTAGTAACCCAATTTCTGATGTGGATTTTCCCACAAATATATTATCTATTTTCAACCTTTTATTTTCGAAGAACAATTTCGAATTGCGAGGACGCAATTTATTGAAGGAGGGGAGAATGTAACACCCCAAGATTTCATAGTGTGTTATTTCTTCAAAATAATTCAATAACTTTCACTACAAGCAACACCGAGTTCAATTGCACCATGACTTACCAAAAAAAAGCCATTAAAAGAGGTCATGAATAGCATTAACTACATTTTTAACTTTATATAATCCTTATAATTTTAGAATCTATATTATGAGTTTCTTAGTCATAATGCAAGAACAGATTCATTTTCAGTATTGCACTTTTATAAAATTTTGATAGTGAAACCTTTTTAAATACAATATTTTAAACTTTTTGACTAAATGGAGACATCAAAAAATTTAAAATGAAACATCCCAAGCTTCCACGGTACGCTTTCCTTTGAATAAAACAGTAGCGTGTGTTGTACGCAACGTCGAGTTTTAACACACACCACAACCGATCAAACTAGCCGTTATGAATAGTAATACCTACTTTTTGAAATTATATATATTTTATATTTGAAAATGGACTTCATTTTTGGATTCGGAATATCGAATTTAGCCTAAGGTGAAATTTTGGTACATTTCGGATAACTTTCATATTTTGATGAATAGTGAAAATTACTAAATTTTAATTAAAAACAACTTTTTTAATCAAAATAATTAATAGTGATAAATTATGAATTTGAGTGGTTTTAAAGTATATTTAGAATATATTTTTACCGTTTAATATAATTTTGGTCATTGGACATAATTTTACAATTAAACCGAACATAAATAAAGTGTCAATCTTTTGATAGTTATTACCTCTTAAAAACACGCTTTTTGTTTTGACAGCGGGAATTAATTTTAAATTAATTTCTGCCACTTCTGTGTTTTGAATTTAGAAAAATGGATTCCATATTTGGAATCAGGATGTCCAAATTGTGTAAATAGGTAACTTTTATTTTTAGACATTTTGAATAATTACTGTGGTAAATATTTTATTTACCATGGTTAAGGGTAAATCCGGTAAATAAGGGTTAAAAAATAATATTATAATAATACAAAATTACCCTAAAACGTGTCCTAACCTTATTGGTGGACACATACCCGACCATGAACATCCTTGGGTCAATTTGGGGACCCCTTGGAGCCACTTGTATGTGGTAGGGACACTTTATATTAATAAAGTTAAAATAAAAATAAAAATGGCATAAGATTACATCTTTTAGAAGAACAATTTTTACATAGGGTTATACATGTTGGATTTTCGATTATAAATATTCATTAGAAAGATAAAAAGATTTCATACATAATGATATTTTATTTATAATTTTTAGACATCAAATAATTGAAATTATTAATGACACAATAATGATGCAATGTTTACCTCATTAATAAATCATTTAAATAAATAAGATTATAATGATTAAAATATTATCTAAAACCTGTCCAATTCTTATTGGTTGATGTTATTTAGAATATGAGTCATCTTATATTCGACCTCAATGATTTTTGGACCATTATAAACCGAATATAATTATATTATAAAGTAATACTTTCACTCTTTCCTAAAGAGCCCCTCTTCTCCCTTATAAAAGGAGACCACTTCTACTCATTCCTCACACCCCTCAAGCCACTTGGCTCATCCAAACTCTACCCAACTAAACTCCCCAGATCCCTCTCCTCCTTCTTGAAGCTTCCCCTTAGGCAGAAATCATTTCAAGAAGTCCTTTGGTTCCAACCAAAGTGAGTTACCTAAATTAAAGGTAACGATTTCTCTTAAATTATTTTCATTTATTTTGCTTCTCCAACCCCCAAACTCTTCTTATTTCCTTTCTTTTGTAACAACACCAGTATCCTCAATATACTAGGATGTTGTTATAAGAATGATTCAAACTACACATACACACAACTCCATCTAATGGATGATGAACATAATGTTTCTGTGGATGGCAAACTAACGCCTCACGAAACGATGATTGTTCAAATACATCTTACCGCCTCTCATGGTGGCCATTATGATGGCACTGTAATTAAATATGATATTAATGATATATATTTTATATATAAGCTTCTGTAATTCCATTTTATTTCATACCATTATTCGTTTCATGTTGTATATACATACGATAATTTCATTTGAGGAAGTGCGGACTACCGCCCCCTTAAAATGATATGACTCGTTCATACCACACATGGAACGTATAAAGGATGGTGTTAATGAACTTAAGTAACATGTATAAAATATTATATTATACTGGAATAGTAATATACCTATGTATCATTTGTATTCGATTCTTTTAAAATAAAAATTAAATGGAAGTAGCGTTCGTGCGTACGTACGGACTACCGTCTCCACGAACGCGATGAGATTCATTCTCTATCGTATCCATTCAAGTATAATTATCATTTGATGATTTAAAAATGATGTTTAAGGATTTGATACCATTCTAGATTTGAATAATATACAACTTATCCTTTACAAACATGTCTTACGTAACAAAACATACAAAAGCAAACAAGTAAGTTCACACCCGAAACAACGATAATACTAAGATATTATTATCAAATCAATATTAAAAGATCATATATGATATCATATTAATGTATATGATTCTTGTATAATTTAATAACAATTATTTCACCATTATACAGGAGGTTAACCTACCCCAACCAAGGAAGAGTACAAGGTAAGGGTTATTTCACAATCTCTTCATTATCCGAGGTTGTTTATACGTAATAATCTACTGGGATCTCTTTATCATCCACATCCATGTTTCTTAAAAATGTATTTCAAAACATTTTTACTATTTACTAAAATATGAGTTAAAGTCATTTATACCCTTTTTGACTTTTATAAGTGGTTTATAAAGGAATCTTTCCGTCATTTTCAAAACAAGGTCCTTTTTAACCTTTTCGACAGAATTGAGGTAAGAATGTTTTTTTTAACTTATACGGCGGGTGCGGTTATTTTACGCCGTTATAAAATCTTCAAAGCTTTCCTTACAAGCTTATAAGAATATTTTCAAAGAAAATGTTTTATTTTATATGGATCTTAAATGATTTCAAAATAAAAGGAGATATTTCTTTAAAAAGAATTTTGATTTCATCTATGTCAACATCCTTTGATGGATTTTAAGATTATTTGAAGTTGATTTATTATGATACACAACTTCTATATTGTATTGAAGGTTTTGTGATATGTTTGACTATGGATGTGCTATTTCTATACCATTCATAGTTTATGGTGAAATTATTGACATTTCATATGCTAGTTTTAATACGAATGTTTATGTTATGTTTAAACCTTTTCATATGGGAATGCATTGGACTTAATAAGTGACGGGTGGAGCCCGCTATAGCTCCTAGATGCATCGGTAGGTCTCATGAGACAAACTAGTGTCTTGGCACAAGGCCTTGACAAAATCTTATTTGTACTCTTGGCACGAGGCCTTGACTATGTGGTTATGATAGTCTGGCATTATGCATTCCAACATTATGAAAGTGGTTATTGATTTTTGCATGTGATTATTCGATTAGTAGAATATCCATGTGAATAAGTAAATGGAATTATTTCATTTTTACTTTTGCCATACTATGTTGAAGTTCAAGTTTAAAAGGCTTTTGTTTTAGTAATGCATTGCCTTAAATGTTTATTCTTATTTATGAAAGTTTTCGCTATATTGTTATCCTTACTGGGCATTTGAGCTCACCCCTTTTCTATGTTTTATTTTTCCCAGGATGTGAAGAATTAAGTTATGAATGACCTGTAGGGATTTTATGAGGGGTTAATAGTGTGGATTGTGGAAACATTATTTTGTTGTATTAGTTTTTCATTTTATGATGTAATGTAAAACTTATGAATATATCTAGTGTTTCCAAGGCTACTAAACCAATCGGTCTTTCGAGATTTGATCTTTCTTGTGATCATGCCAATGTTATGTAATAATGCACCGACTCTGGGTAACTAGGGTCGGGGCGTTACACTGATAATCTAACTTCACCTGATTAAAAGTATAGAGTAATGAGATAACCACATCTATGCTTTATCTAAATGTAGACCACCAAAACTACCACTGAATATCATTCTACATCTTCACCACACCATGATGTATATCTAAGGGAGATGTGTTGGACTCTCGCATCACCTCATCCCACATCGTGACTGGAATCACTGCCCACCCCTAGAAAAATATCTCATGGTTCTCTCATTATGAATACCCATCAGTTGCATAACATGTGGATATATGGTCATCATGAAATTAACAGTCGAAATCTCTCAACTGGGACTCTCTCACAGACTCATGGAGCGAAGGAGTTAGAACCATCAACTGTATAAAATTTGTACCCCCTTCTCTACTAGGGTTAGTAGGAGGGAAGTTAACTGATCTGAAGCTTCCTACACTAGGAAATCTATGGACATACTACTATCTTAATCTTCTAAAAATTTTCACTTCCCTAAAATAAAGACTATCTCAAAGTCATATTCCTTAAAGAACTCCAAATAGCATCATTGCCTTAGATTCAGATCTCTTTGGGTAAAGATATAAGTGAGGCTCTAGTGGCCTGAGTAAACCAAAATGCGCTATACCAGAAGATGGTGTCTCCGCATCCTTAAGAAAAATACTACTTCTAAAAGCTCTAAATAATGAGTCACATAGATCTTCTCATCGTGTCTCAACCTCCTCATCCAATATGTGATGACTTCATGTTGTTGCATCAAGACAAAATCGAGCCAATCTCTTGAGTAATCTCGATACTCTATGAAGTCAACTCCCTCCTCTAGTAGTGTCAAAACTAGATTGCTCGTCAACCTCTACCTCAACTTCTTGAAGGCCATCTTGAACTACTTAGACTAGGTAAAAAACTGTCACTTCCATGTTAGAGCAGTCAAGGGGTTGTTATTCGGGAGAATTATTCCAAAAATATCATGTAGTACCCTACCAAACCAAGAAATCTTCACACGTATGACGCATTCCTTGATGGATTCTAAGAAAGAACAACTTTTATATTTTCTGGATCCACGACTAAATCATCTTTAATGATGAAATGCCCTAAAAATTCAGCCTCATGTATCTAGAACAGACACTTCAATAGCTTTCTATAAATATGGTGCTCCTGAAGTAATTCAAGGACTATTCTTAAGTGCTCTCCATGTTCCATATCTAGCGTTGAGTAAGCAAGTATGTTGTCTATAATGATAACAAAAAACTTGTCCAAGTATTGCTGGAAGACCTGGTTCATCAAATCTATGAAAACAGAGGGGGATTTTGTCACACTGAAAAGAATCACTAGTAAATCGTAATTCCCATAGTGAAAATGAAAGGAAAAATTAAAAATATCATACTTGTGAACCCATAGTTGGTGGTATCCGGATCTAAGATCAATCTTGGAGAACCATGTCACACCTCACAATTGGTTATGGAGGTCATTGATCCACGGTAAGGGGTACTTTTACTTTATCATGGCCTTGTTCAGGCGATGATAATTTACATTAATCCACAAACTCCCATCTGCATTCTTCACAAACATAATCAGAGCTACCTAGGGGGGCACACTGGTTCGGATGATTCCCTTCTCTCAGAGGTCCTACATCTATAAAAGTAGCTCTCCGTTATCAGTGGGTTCCATATGATATGCCGTAGAATACATTGGGGCAGTCCTTAGTTGTAAATTAATGAAAAACTCCAAGTGTAGCCTCTGAGGTAGTCCCATGATATCTTTTGGGAAAATTTCTATGTAATCCTCCACAACTGAAGGAACCTAGGTTCCAGAAGTGTCTTCTACACTAAGGGTTCCACTCGCTAACTAATGGGTAAAAGGTTTTAGTCTCCGGTTCATAGAACTCTCCGAACCTACTATGAGGCCTTGTTAACCAAGAAAGTTGAACCCCATCCCATTAGCATGCAGGCATCTGACTAGCCTGTGGTTATAGTCAATTTGAGCTCAAAAAATGGAAATCCAATCTAGGCCAAAAAATGACATCATAAGGTTCCGTTGTGATGACCAATAGGTCCAAAGTGAACATTTCTTCTCTAAATGATATCTCTCACTACCGGTAGATAAATGATATAGAAGAAGCACTTCCCATAGGATCCTCAAGACAAAGCCACTATGATAGTTCCTCAAATGGGAGCTCCAACTCCTATACCACGAGTAATGAGATAAAAGAGAAGTTGGATCCTGTTTCCACTAATACAGATGAAATAGTTGAATAAATACAAAGTATACCATGAATCATCTCATGCGCTGGAGGATCCTAGACATCCATAGCCTGCATCAGTCTGCAACCCTGACCACCAGCTCCCTGAGCCTGACATGGGCTGCCTGGTGGTGGTGGTGGTGGGAGGATCTCATAGTGTCGTCCCCCACCTCCAGGTCCACCTGCTCCTCTGCCAGCACTGCCTCCCTAGGGACCACCCTGGTCAAGGTGCTGCCTCTTCTGTGGTGATCCACCTACTGCCAATCTAGGATTCTCAACTTGTCTAGTTATAAAATCTCACACCATTTGACCTCACCCATATAAAGTGTAACATCGTACCTCTCTAGGATGACATGGAGCCCTGCGAAGCCTCAGTGCATCATGTTCACGTGTCCGAGCCCGATCAAGAGGAATCCTTTTGTATCGTGACCCTTCTATTGAACCTCTACTAACCACCATAGACTTCTCTTCTCTGAAGTGACCACTTGTAGTCTCAGTTTATTGGCATCCATCTTATAAGAAACTCTCCATCACAAGCACCCACTCCTGCACCCCAAAATTATTAGGGAGGCACATGGGAACTATACTTGCATAGATCTCTCATCAATGACCCTACTCGAACTTCCTCACTTGTAAGTAACCATCACATAACATATCCAGGGAGTAGAATGTATGGTCTTTAAACCAAGCCATGTACACAACCTCTGTCATGTCGCCCTACTGCAACTCTATAATCTCATGAATCCTAAAGAAACACAAACATGGGGGGATGTACTCATCATGAAACAACATCTAGAACTCATACAATGAGAGTGATGACTCAATGTGCATTTGGGTAACTAATATCCACCAGCACCCAACCATTCCATGAAAAATGATAACTTCCATAACCACCATCTTATCTTCAGATGTTTGCAAAAGCCTAATTAGGTGGACCACTGACTCCAACAAGTCCTCCACTGCATGAGAGTTGGGATCACCATGAAACCTTAGCGGCCTCTAGAATTGGAACTCATGGAGTGTGATCATCCTACCCTCAACCTCGACATGTGATACCAAAACTATCTACTTCTCTATAGGTGGAGGTGCAGATATTGTCCCAACTGTAGTAAGGGGATCACATTATGGGACATGAACTATGGCTTCATTGTTCTTGAGGTCGTCTTCATGAACCAGAGTGTGTATCCTGGCTGGCAATTGTTGCAGAGGTATCCTGAAAATTAACAAGGATTACCACAATTAGATTAACATATATATATATATATATAATAAGAAAAAAAGGGGATTTGACTCAATAAGGATAGTAAAAGACTCAATCCTATATGGTGAAAGTAAAAAAGTTCACTACAACCAAATGTCTCAGCATGCTGAGTTGACAAGCAGGTAATCAGATTCCTAGTGAATGACTACATTTTCTGTCACACCATCACTGGACTCCCTGGACTGAGAGCTTCTCTTGAGAAACGTTGACATTTATTCCCAAAACTCAACCATTCATTTTAAATAGGCTAACGTCCGAACAACTTCCCACACAATGAACCTCCTTGAATACAACTTTTTCAGGACCCGAACCATGTCGGGGCTCAGGGTGCAACTACCCCAATCACACCTCCAAAGGCAAGGGGGTGGGGATAAGCATTGAAGGAACAAAAAACTGGGGGAGGACTTTTCAAATTACCTATAAATACACGCACATGCAAATAAATTGATGAAAAAGTGAAGTTGGTAAGAAGAAAAAGCCGAAACCTACTATAAATAAACCTAAACATGTGAAGAACACTAAAACAATATGAGTACGGAGATGTAAACAAAGAGGTTAAGGGGAAAAATAAACACACAACCAGAACAGGGTCTCAATTTGATAGAAAACTAGAAAAATGTAATTAGTTGAGAGAGTCCGGCTCTTAGAGTCCATGCTGTGACCACCATACATAGTCCAAGCACCTGTATCCCTAATATCCCAGAAGTCATGATCATCCCCGTCCATCATCTTCATATGACACGATTCGTGTAGGAAATTATCATTCAGAGATGAGTATAAACATACCCAGTATGAATCCCTGAAAAGTAGGGAGAGTAGTAAGAGACACAAAAATGAAAGTAAAATAGTATATGGAATAAGGTATAGTAATATAGTGAAGATCAACCCAATAAGGTTGTGATTTAAGCTCATCCAAATATAAGGAACTAGAAATAGTGAAAAGATGAACAACTCATCGAGTCTTTGCTACCTATTGTAGGATATTATACCCTTCTAACCATGAAAACCAGGACATGGAAAGCACATGGAATACCCCATGTATCTTCACGTCTCCTTTAAGTAGAGTACCCAAAACCCAATGAGTGGGTTTGAAATGGGATTTATATATATATTCTCAGTCAATGAAACCCAATGATAGAGTAAAGGGATCTCCATCTAACAACTCAGCCCAAGAAAAGAGTAGTCCATAGTTCCATAAGTAACCACCATTGATGTCTAGAATCCTCACATATACCCTGAAATGTAAGTCAAAGAGGCTCAAACCCCACACCACGATACTATCCTCTTTGGGCGGGTCTGTCTCACCCACATAGTTTTAGGTCACGTCACAAGGATGCATCTTGGTGGGGAAAGAACCACCTTACTTATGATTCCAAAGTAGCATCAAAGTAGTCCATACAACTGATCCACGTAATCGGATGGTGTAATCTCAATTTATAGGAACTTCACCTTAATATGTTAGGGGGATTAAACTCTTATACATTGAGGACCCACACCCTATTGTGTTTGGGGGATTCCACTCAGAAGTAGATGATAGAGGAACCATTCCAATTATAATGAGGGATTCCACTATGATATTCATAGTGGAACCACACCCATGCTAATGGGGGATTCACTCTAATCATCATTGAGGACCCATGACCTCATGCGTTAGGGGGATTCCACTCCAATTGAATGAGGACCCGTGCCCTAGTGCGTCAGTGGGATTCCACATAGAGGACTCTGATATCATCATCTCATCACAGTGGTCATCGAACAACACCTGATTATTTGTCATGCTCGGAACACCTCGTATCATAACATGGAACTTTAAACTGTGGTCACTATCGTATTCTATAGGGAAAACACTTAAAATAGGTTATTAATTTTTATGAAATGGATAAATGGTTAAAAGGGAACTTTTCATCACAATAAGACTAAATGGGTCAATGTGGGGCCTGAATCCATGAACCTAAACATTAAATTCCAAAATTTATCTCTGAATATCATTATCGATGATAGGGTATCGTCACCGTAGATGGTGCATCAAACAAACACCCAGTTTAGATGTTACAAGCGTTTGAATTTTCAGAAGAGTGTCACGGGGTCTGTGGACTAACTCTCGGTTTGTCCATCGACCGTGGTGGTTGAACACACTCACTTAATTGCAAGATTCTATGGTGTTAAACTAATATTATAAGCTGTAGATGGTTGATCTCTAGGGTCGACCATCAACAGTCGACCTGGATCTGACCTTCCGGGTTTGGACCCGACCCATTATCCCGGCCTGACCCATTTTGGCTGGGTCAACCAGTTGCGGTACGGACCGCCCCTCAACAACATCATGACCTGCTATCAATAGTGGCCAAACCCATGATCCAGTCACTGGCCATGTCGACACGGCTGACTAGACGTGCCCTTTTCAGCGTCTATAACCACCTGGGGTCTCACCATACAACCCCGCCCAACAAACCAGATGGGCCACATGCCCCGCACTGTTGAGGCACTATTGGTTCATGGTGTCATCACCTCTCTTTAGTTCTCTAGTTGAGAAGTCCACATCCATGCCGTTGATGCTTTTATGGTCTATTCCGCGGAACTGCAGACTATATCATGTCACTCGATAATGAATCCATCAGTAGATTAGGGACCCTTGCGATGAGGGCTTCCAACCATTGGTCTTTATTCAACGATCCTCTGGTGGTTTGGTGCGCCCAAAAGTAGATGGAAAATATCCTTGAAGAATAGACAAACAATGGTTGAAACCAAGGTTTTACACAATGTTCAATGGCCATGTTCATGCGACCATCGATGATTCAAGATAGAAACAACAAACTAAAAGGAAACAAAACCAAATTTCAAATTAAAACATGAATTAGAACTCAAATGTAGAATAAATACTACCTTGAATTGATTTTTTGGGGTTGACCATGCATCTATTGAGCTCCTCCTTCAATCCTCTAAGGTTTCAGTGGAGTTTCCACTTTGATCTAGTAAATAAAGAAAGAAGAACGATTTATATAGAGAGAGAGACATAGTAAATAGAGAAGGGATTATGGATAACCCTAATCTCAAATTCCATAATCTGTAGTTATAGGAGCCCCTATTAGCGTAGAAATCTGAATCAATCACACCCCATTATTTTATTTCACACTTAAGAAAAAAACTCATTTCGAACTCAATGCAAGTCTCAGATTTCCAATCAGTTGCCTTGTTCAAATGTTATTTGGAATGGCGTCTGGGGTAAAATAATTAAGTTTAATTATTTTAATTATGATTTTCCCCAGGGTAGATGTTTCCATAGTAGTCCTAAATAGACCAAAATTATGTCCTGCCTAAGGTAAATACCACATTTATAACTCAATCACGACCTCATAATTTTGATCCAGGATACATATTAAGAGTTATCCCATTTTCTCAAATTTATAGTGTAAAATATACTTAATAGTTTTATAAAATTATTTTTGGGTACACTGGGCCTCAGAATTGCACTATGTCTTAATTCCTAGATTTGGAAATGTATATGGAAACATTTAAAATTATTATAAAGAAAAAAAACTAGACCTATACAGTATATATTTAGTTCATTATAATTTATGTCTTTTTATTTTTTCTATTCTTATTGAATATTGTATCCGCATCCCAAACTTTTCTTTATTTTAAAAAACGGAGGGAAATATGAGGAATCTCTTCCACAAAATATGTGAGGGGTAATGTGATGAATTCCCTAATGAAATGAATAATTTCATAAAAATAGGAATCCAGAACATCATTGAAGTACTAGAAAAACTGTTTAAATTTATGAGTAATAAAATTAATTATGTTTAACATCCTCTTTCCCATAAGAAAGCGTAAGTCATAGTTAATTATTTTAGGCGACAAAGTCCTTATTCTTTTATCATATTTTTGATCTTCTAATTACAAATAAGTGGATCAAATCTATTGAGAATATATTCTTTTCCCTCAAATTATCTGAACAAGAAAATTTATTATAGGCAATTAATCACATAGAGGGAGAATCTAATTAATGGTGGACATTGATTAAGAATAAAAATACCAAGGAGGAAACTCAATCAATTTAATTGGATGGATTCAAGAAGATATTTTATCAATATATATTTTTATCAAACCCTCTATCATAGAATGGTGTTGGAATTCTTTATACTCAAGTAAAATTAGTACAAATAATTTGGGTAGAAGAAATATTTACAAGACTTTCACAATGTGCCTCAAAAATTAAGATTGATATTTAAAGTATAGTTTCCACATTTTAAGGGGGTTAAATACAAGTGTTCAAAAAGAAATAGTGATTTTATACTTACACAACAAGGTGGAAATTTTTTTATGGGCCCTCATAATCAAGACGTATGTTGGTGATTCTGATTTTTCTCGTGGGATTGAAGATAAGAAGTAGATAAAGGATTTTCTCTTTGTAGGATCAATAGATAATATTCATAGGAGTTAGTGAATTCAACATCCCATGTGTCATATGTATGAGAATAAGCATCATGGAAACTAAATTAAGTTAACAATGAGGTTTTCATGTGTGAAATAGAAGGAAATATATCTTATGAATTTCAGAAGGAGATGAATAATCCCATTAATGTGATAGAGGAATAGAATGTTTAAATCAAACCTCATCCCATAGCCCAATGTTCAAATTAAATAAATACACTATGAGAAATTATTCTATAATCCAAGGGTTTTCAATGTTAAACAATTAAAAAACCACCAAATCTTAGGGATAAACGATTGGTATATTCTATCGCTACTATAGTGGTTGATATCTATAATGATGCACTGATAGGTTTTTTGGTTATTCTTTTAAGAATACGGATCATATTATTTGATTGGAGTTCTAAAAAATCTTTTATATTATGCATATTTAACTGAACTATTCAAACAACACCTCAAAATTTGGTGGTGGAGTTATCAGAGAAAATATTAAATGAGGAAATTATTGCATATCAAGAATATAACTCCTCCCCATTTAATTTTTTTGATCAGAATCTCCTAAAAGTCCTTGTCATACTCTCTTTAGGGTAATTTTATGCTATCTTGGGAATGGATTAGTTGTCATTATACAGATCTAACAAATATTGTTGTAATAAAATCATCTTTTATATCTCAAATCACAGTATGATTCTACACAAGTGTAATTATGGGGATGAATCACCTTTAGAAACTTCTTCTAAAGCATGGATAATGTTACCACATGATAAAGAATATCTAGCTAAAGCAATTGAAATAATGGAGGGGATCACTCTTTAAGACATGACCATAATAAGGGAATATGTTGATTTATTCTTCAAGGAGTTTTATGGTCTTACCCCTATTTAAGAGGTTGATTTATCAATTGAACTAATACCTAGATATCTTCTAATAATAATGTCTCCCCATAGAATGGCCCCAATGGAACTAAAGGAACTAAAGAAGGTACATGAGAATTTGGAAATGGGTTTCATACACCCATGTTCTACACCATTGGGTAAACCAATCCCCTTTATAAAGAATAATGAGTGGTAAATACGTACATACATTGATTACCATGAGATCAATATGATCATAATAATGAAGAGGTATCACATTTCATAGAGTTATGACTTGTTTGATCAGATATGTGGGGACCAATAGTTCTCTTAAGTGAACCTCTAGTTAGTATATTATCAATTATAGGTGAAAATAGATATTCTTCCTAAGACCTCATTTCATATATGGCATGAACACAATAAGATCATAGAGACTTCATTCAGATGGTCAAATGATCTAGTAATATTCAAAGAAGTAATGAATAATTTCTTTATATATTACCATGAAATGTTTTTGGTAGTCGTTATAGATGATATTATAATATAATATAAAATGAATGAGGAACAAGATGAGTATTTATTTAATTTTTTAAGAACATTGAAAAATGTAAAAATATATAAAAATTAATGTAAATGCATGTTTTGGATGGATAAAGTGTCATTCATGTGGAATGCTATAACCTGAAAGTGGATATCTATGGATCCTTCAAAGAAATGGTGGTTAAAGAAATAACCCAATCCAAAATATATAATAGATATTTATAGTTTCTTTTTATTTTTTGGGTACTATAATTGATTTTTGAGAAAATTTTAAGAATTTTCAATTTCTCTAACCATGATAACTTAGAATGGAGGTAGTTTTTTTTTTGAAAAATGTACAGAGAGCTTAAAAGAGCGGAACAAGAGGCTAAGAACTTAACTCTTACTCACACTACCCATCCATTTGGAATTATTATTTTTATCTAAAATGAAGTTTCAAAAAATATATTAGGTTGTTTCTTCTTGAAAAATGATAAAATGATCGCATGTGTCTCTTCACAGTTGAAGGTGCATGAGAAGAATTATCCTATGCATGATATAAAGTTGGATGTAGTAATCTTAGTATTGAATATTTGGTATAATTATATCCATAGAGTAATGTGGGATGTATATAAGGATTATAATACTCTCAAGTGTATATTCTAACAAAAAGAAATCAATATTCCCCATTGAAGGTGGTTAGTGCTAATTAGAGATTATGATAGTTCAATACATTTCCATCCTTGATAGGCGAATAAAGTGGTATATTATTTGAGTATAAAAGATCTTGAAACCTTATCCATGATGAGGATTTATAGGGATTTATTATTATTTTACATGGAAATGATGTACATGTGAATGATAATGGATGAAACATCATCTTATATTAATCAAATGATTTGTAAACCATCTCTTCTAGAGAAGATTATGGAAGCTCAAAGGTATAATGTAGAGATACATAAGAAGGTGGATTGAATGAGGAAGGGGAAAGACTAAGAATTTAATATTTATAAATATGGATTTTGAAAATTTGGTACACAACTATGCATACCTTTATAGCTAGATATAAATAAAAAGATATTGAATGATGCTCATATCTCAGCATTATCCATCCTTCTAGAGATAAAAAGGATATATAGAGATCTTTATGTGCTCTATTTTAGGTATAATATGAAGAGGGATATTTGAAAATATACATCAGTGTTTCTAATAGGTAATCAAGTGAAGTGGAAAAAGATAAATTCAAAAATCTATGTTTGAACCATTACCAATACCTATATGGAAACGGTAAAACATCATAAATACCCCTACTCTAGTAGCCCAGAATTGGTGGTTACTTTTTTAATTGGGGTAAGAAAAAACCAATTTCATCCCAAAGGACCAAAGAGTTTAGTATTATTGGTAAACTAGATACATACATGTGTCTTGAATTAGAATTAAAAACATAAATTACACTATAGTGAAAGCAAATATTCAACATCGTTGGACTCATATAAGGATTACTTCTTCATATTCTAGGGATAGTAAAACAAATAAAAGGAGATATCAAATTTTGAGTAAGGATTACATACAATGGAATCTATCATGAGTGAATAAGGAATAATCATTATGGTAAATTAAATTACTTAAAACACATGTAATTTAATCAATAAATTGATAATAAAGAATAATATGAATGGAATAAATGATGATAAAAAAATTCCATATAAATAATTACAAGATCTTGGAGTTAATCCATGAATATCATAACTAATCAAATAATCTTGTGGACACCAATAATTGAATAATTTATGAAGGAAATTATTAATACTAGACATTGTGATTTTAAGAATCATGATATCTATATCATCGAGAACTTGGGATAAGAAATTATAATTGATGGGTAGGTGTAACACTCCGACCCTAGATACCCAGATCCGATGCATTATTTTAATAAATTGACAAGATTACAAGAAATCAAATAATAAATGAACAATTAACAGTCTTTAAAAATAGATTACAAACATGAAATTTATATTATAATTGAAAAGAAAAATACAACATAGACAATTTATTGAGAACTCCATTATTCTCCTAGATTAACCCTTTATATAAATTATAACACACTTCTTGGTATCTTGGAAAAATAAAATATAAGAAATGTATGAGCTCATATTCTCATTAAGGTTATACAATATATTAGAATCTTTCATAAATAACCATAAAATTTATGGAAAGTATAAAACTAAAACACCATAATTTTAAACATAATCTTCAGCATAATATGGAAAGAAGAAATAAAATAATTCTATGTAAACATTTACTTGGATATTATACTAGTCAAATAATCACATGTAATATCAATAACTAATATCATAACGAGGGAGTGATTAATGTTCGACATTTGAAACTTACCATCATGGCTTCATGCCAAGAATCTAATATATTCAAAGCATTAGGCCAAGAATCTAATACAATCAAGGATTCATGCCAAGAATATAGTAAATGGGTAAGGACTTGGAAAAAACCATATCTATTTTGTTTCATGAAACATTTTCTTGCATCAAGGGGATATAACGGTCCCCACACATCACTTACTAAGTCAAATGCATTTTTTATATGAAAAGGGTGAAACATAACATAAAAATTCATATTAAAACAATCATATAAAATATTACTACATTTACCATAAACCATAAATGGTATAAAAATAGAACATCCATAGAAAACATATCATAAAAACATAAATACAATATGGAAGATTTTACCATAACAAATCAACCTCAATCAAGCATAAATCCACTAAAGGATGTTGATATAGTTGAAAATAGTAAAATAAAATCATTAAAACTTTTTGACGGAAATATATATATCTTGCATTGAAATAATTTAAAATCCACTAATTTCTAAAATAAAATATTCCTTTTTAAAATAACCTTCTATTCTTGTAATCAAAGCTTCAAAATATTAAGGGGTCATAACTACAGAAAATAGCAGCTCATGTTGTATAAGTTAAAAAAAAATTATTTACTTAATTTTTTGAAATGGTCTTAAAGTAAATCCTTTGGAAAATGATTGGAAGATTATTTCAAAACATTTTATAAAATTTCAAACCTGGGTAATAATTTCTTTAAACAGTATTTTGAAATACATTATAAGAAACCTAAACATATATGATAAAGATGTCCTTGTATATACTTATGTATAAACAACCTTGGATAATAATGATATTGTGAAATTAACCCTCAAATAATATCTTATGAATATTACTTTTGAAAAAAAATTAATGAAATTAAATATATCCATAAAATTTTATTTATAATCTTATATATACATATAAATAAATATATTTGATAACATCAAGAATATTGATATAGAGAAAGCATCAGTTATTTAAACATTCAAAGCATCCCATACCACTTTGAAAATTTAAATAATAATCCTAATATATTAAGATTATTATTTAAATACGATTCTGATAAATGTAATCATGATATCAAATATAATAGGGATAGTTCATACATCGCACATAATAAATAAGTGGCGAACATGGCTTATATCTCACATAAATTAAAAGTGAGATAGAATTTTCATACCTTAGGCATGATACTTTATGTACGTGTCTAAAAATCCTATATAATGTTTTTAAAAATATTACAAAGTTATATAAGAATCATAATAATATTTATGATATCATATATGATTCATTTATGGCTTAATATTACTTGTTTGTAAACAATTCCATGTTTAAGCAATATTTTGGGTAATAATCGCTTTCTTTATCATATGAGTTTGGGCTCGTTATTCTTGACCAAATTACATAGATCATGATTTAATTAATTCTAGAATTTATACCATGATTTATATACCATATATATTCAGTATATATTAATATACATAATATAGATATATAATATGGATTACATCATTTATGGAGACGGTAGGCCGTACGTACGCATGAATGTTGTTTACGTTCTCTTATTGTACTGAATGGAAGTAAATAAATGATATATATATATATATATATTATTCTAGTATAATTATTGTGTCAAATATTATATGTTTATTCCCTATATACATTTTTATAATCATTCTAAAATGGTTGTAATGGAGGGGGAATCTCATCGCGTCGTGGAGACGGAAAGTTGTACGTACACATGAGAAACGATATCAATCCTTTTATGGGTAAATGGTATATAATTGAACGTTATATTATTTATAAATAATAACAATACTGTCATATTCATTATTTATACGCATTATATTCACCATTATACCCATTTAAATAAAGTATAGATGAAAAACAATTTACACCATGTCGTGGAGATGGTAAGTCGAACATACACACACATGGTGATATTTTTTTCATAGGATGGGTAAAAAGAGGAATATGGTTGTCCCATAATAATAAAAAAAATATAAGAATATTTTATAATCATTAGTTATTAATTTATTATGGAAAAAACCTAATAAAAGAAAGTATAATAAAAAATTAACTTTGAAAGAGATTGTAAAACAATTACCTCTTCTTCTAGGGTCTTCTTTTGATTTGCATAAAAGGAAAACTTAGGTTGGATTTATGCCCAAACTATGGACTCTAGAATGAATTTAGGTAATATTTGATAGGAAATAGGTATGGTTTGGTTGATCCAAAGTGCATTATAGGTGTGAATAAAAGAGAAGGATAGGTTCCCTTTTTTAAGAGAGGTGAGGGGAACTTTTTGAAACTCCAAAACTATAAATTAATTATAAAATGATTATCAATTTTAAATTGATCCAAAGTAAGTTATTTATATGATAATATAAGTATGGGTCTAAATTGTATCAAAAAATTATTTTTAGACAAGTTTAGGTCACAAAATTAACCTTATATTTTAGGATTAACCCTTAGTTAAACAATGTAACTCTTAACGTGTCTACTTGTCTTTTTAAACTACGAGGTTAATATTGTTACTATAAAATGAAAAAAAAACCCAATTGGAATTTTTTTGAAATAATTAACACTATCCAAGTTATTCTTCAGAACTTTAATTTTTTATAAATTTTATTACCTTTAATAAAATTCTATTTATTTTAAAGTATCATTTTGGTCAATTTTGATACTATTCAATATTTTCATTTTTAAAAATATCTAAACAATAATATAACTTATAAAAGATACTTCCAAAATTTCTCTAACATGTCTATGTTTCTTGTAAAATTATTTTATGTCATTAAGTAAATAAAAGTATATTTATTTTAATATTATTAATATCATTTTTTAAATTATTTATTTAATAAATCAAGAACTATATATTCATTGTTTCATAATTTAATTTCATGATTTGTTTCCTAAAACTAAAAATAAATTACAATTATATACATAACCATATTATATTTCTAAATAATATTTACATTCAACCAAACACTTATAAAACATCATATTACTAATGATATAATTATTAAAATTTGAAAATGAAATTTTCAACTCTTCTAAAAAAATATTATAAATGTCTCAATCTAACACAAGTGTCTTAAAAAGGATAATATTTTTAAAATAAGGTTTATTTGGGTCGAAAAAAACTTATCCAATTAAATTAGGACATGTGTTATGGTAATTTTATGTTATTATAATATTATTTTTACCTTTAATTACTATATTTACTTGAATCGTGGTAAATAAAATTCAAAAGATACTATTCACCAAAAATTATATTGATCCTGTTAGACCACATTTTATATAAATATTACGACCATATATTTGGTGTTTCAAAATTCAATTCATAGATGCGGTAAAATTATGTTTAATGCTAACCCCGCAAATATGACTAGAAGGTGGGTAAAAGTGACATTCAGAAGTTTAATTTTTTTATATCTAATTTTATAATGAAAATTATTCCAATGGTGAAAATTGGGTTAATGTGTGTATTATTTATCTATTGTGACTTTAAAATCAATTTAAATTTTAATAATTCTTTAAATTAAAAAATCATGTTTTAAACAACAATGTAATGTTTTTCACTATTCATCAAAAATTCAACATATGAAAATTTTGATATTGTAAATTAAAAAATGATGTATATTTTAACAAATAAAATTTATAATATTTTCTAAAAGAAATTTTATAAATTTTCTCAAAAGGCTATAAAAAGTAGTTGCATTAAAAAAATAGAATTTCTAAACATATAACTATTTTACCAAAACATATACATTACAATATAAATATGTTTTATTTATGTTAAAAAATTATATATAACATTTAAAATTAATTTATTAATATTAAAATTATCATATTTAATGGATAAGTTATAAATATATTATTTAAATAATTATAATACTGAAGGGTTGTTTCATAGAAACACAATATTTCATTTAAAACAATCCAGGTCAGTGTAGCATGAAATATAAGATATTCAATTTCATTAAAAAGATAATGTACTATTAAATATTAGGCTGTCACATTCTCCCCTCCTTTAATAAATTTCATCCTCCCAATTTAAAATTGGACTTAAAAAATAAAAGGATGATACTGGAAAATATCTTTTTAGAAAACCCACATCGAAAATGGGTTACGGTGACCTCCATTTTTTTTAAAAAAAATAAAGGGAGGTAAGAAGGTTACCATAGATTACACATACAAGGGTTCCATGTAAGAAAACATGGACATGAAAGAAAAATATAACCATCATGTTTTGATGAATAGTGATAGAGAACATGGCTTGTAGGATGATAACAATAACAACACTATAAATAAACAATAATCTAAGGGACCATATGATTCATAGAAAAAAAGGACTAGGATAGCATTTTTGGTTTCATGATCCTTTCTCTATAGTTGAAGAATATTCTACTATTCAGATAAACACTTAATTGATATCATTCTTTGTCATAAGTATAATATCATCCATTGGTTGTGTTTTCATATATTTTCACTTCATCCATTTCACATAGAAATGAATGTTAAAAATGATTTTTTAATACCTGAAGCACTTTTAATCAATAATAAGGCCCAAATTAATCCAATAAATCACAATTTAACCTTAGAAAATAATATTCAATGTTCAACTTACTCTATTAGAACGATAAGACTTATCCAAAATACTTCTGTCCAAATTAATAGTCAAAAAATTTCTCTAAATTTATAAAATTAAACATAACATTAGATTCCATAAACAACATAATTTATCTCTTATTACAACATAACAAATATTTGATCACCTTAAAAACATTAATGAAAACCGTAATGCTTACAAATCAATAGAGAATAAGTACTCGTGTAAAATCCTTATAGATCACATTATTCTCATAACTAGAATTTCATAAAAAAATTATAGAATCCAAAAACACAAATATATTAATTATTTCACTTCAACTGTGGTAATATCTTAAGCTTGACCTTGATCTATTTTAGTTTTCTGATCTATATTTCCTTTAAACTTAGGGACACCATTTTCATTGTTCCCCATATCTTTGTAGTAGAAACATTTCACATTAGTAAATTATTTCTTTTCCATGAAATCATGATCATGGTGTCCTTTTCCTCCACACTTTAAACAAATTATTTCTTTTAAGTAGGCACTAGGGTGTTTACTTCCACAATTGTCACATGTGGGAAAATCCTTCTTTCCATTTTTTCCATTATCTATCTCTTGATCCACCTTTCTATTCTTCTCTTGCTTTCGCTTATCACCGTATGACTTAGAAAATTATTTATCTTCATTGATAGGACATGATACTATATCTTTGTATGATGAGAATATTTGGAAAACCAATGCCTTTTGGAGAATTGGATTAAACCCATCATATAAATGATCAATCATACTCTTTAGATTACATATGTAGTTTGAAGCATTCCTCGACAACCTTGTGATTTTAGTGTCATACTTTTCAATATTTTCATCTGATATTATCGTCAAACTCATAAATTGACTTTCCATATCATCTCACTGTTCATGAGAAAAGTATTTTTCTGAGAAAATATCATTAAATAACCTCCATTAAATTTTCACTTCTTCTAAATCCTTCTTAATTTTTTGATTTAATAACCAAAATTGATCCCCATCTCCAGATAGATGATAAAATAACATGACAACTTTTTCCATTTTGTTACTCCCCATTGCAAGAAATATTTTCTCAAATAAAATTATCCATTGCTCCGCTACAAATGGATTTGTAGTATAATTTAATGTTGAAGGTTGTTGTCTCAATAAGTGGTCTAACATTGATCCTCTTTGTTGTGGATCAGGTTGCTCGATACAGGTATGATTATTATTCATAACTTGAGTTAGCTTTCCCATTATGGTTATATGTTGTTAAACACTAGTTGTATCAATAGCCCCACTATAATTATCTTTCATAATAGAGAAATCCATATATAGATTAAGTTTTTCATTAAGATTTCCATTTCTTCCACTATGTTCAATTTCTAAAACACAAAATTCACTATATTAGGTTATGAATCATAATGTGTCATTTAGAAATATGTAACATAAATTGAAAAATATATCCATATCTAATCTCATATTCATAAAAAGGGTTTCTTTGGGGACATATTTACTTTTTAAACCATTATAATGGTTCATATAGAAAATTTGAATTATCTTAAGCATATCCCTAGGGAGGGTCTAACCAGGGGAACTGTAAGGCCCATTGTTGTGTACTAGGTTACCCCGATTCAAGCCCAGAACACCTTTTGAGTAACAATCGTTATGTTTATCATATGTGTCCTGACTCATTGTTCTTAATCATATTACATAGATCAGGATTTAAATAATTCTAGAATATATAAAATGATTTATGTATCTTATATATTAATTATATAATAATATATATAAAAGACAGATATATGAAATGGAATACCTCATTCATAGAGACGGTATTATGTACAAATTCATGAACGTTCTTTCCATTTTCTTATCTCATTTAATGGAAGAAAGTAAATAACACACACACATATATATATATATTTAAATTAGAATATTTATGTAATATATTTCATATTTATTCAATATATACATTTTTATAATCATTCTGAAATGGTTGTAATAGAGGGTGAATCTCATCTCCTCGCGGAGACGGTAAGTCGTACGTATGCACGAGCGACGATATCATTCTTTTAATACTTAAATGATATGGAACGGGATGGTATATGAGTTATAAAGAATAATTATCATGTGATATTCAATATTTATACACATTATATTTACCATTATACCAATTTAAATAAATTATAAATGAAAAATAGTTTACACTACGGCGTGGAGAGGGTAACCCATACACACACACACATAGTGATATTTTTATTCATAGGATGGGTAAAAGGAGGAATATGGTTATTGTATAATAATAAAAACATGTCAAAATATATTATATGAAGTATTTATTACTTATTTATGAAAAAAATATAGGAAAATGAATTATAAGATGAAATTAACTTTGAAAGAGTTGGTAAAACAATTAACACTACTTTTAGTGTCTCTTTTTGATTTGAAAAAATGGGTGCCTTAGGTATAAGATCTAAATAATGACGTAGATTCTCAATTACAAGAGGGGGTTGAATTGTAAGTTTAAAAACATTCATTATTAACCATAAGGAAAACTATGTTTAACAAATTTAATCAAGGTAAATTCACAAAGCCTATTTAAGTTATACTAAACAAACTTGCTAGGTTCTAGAAATATGATTCTGAAAATGAAACATAATAAAATTTAAGAAGGAAAAGATTCTACCTTAAATCATATATAATCTTACTTATCAGAGTAAAAAAAGTGATAAGAAAGTATTAGAAGGTTACACTTTATTCCTTTATCAATATACAACTGAAATAAACATGATAAAAACAATTAACAAGTAGAAAATCTTTCAACTCAAAGAGTAGGGTGTCCAATAACCTGGGATAAAGGTCCCCAGATTTATACTTTCAAGAAAGTATATCTTACCCACACCAGGGTAAGCCTTTGATATAAATATCGTAATTTTTACTTTTATCCCTCTAAGACACCGATATTTAAGGTGGTCAGAACCTTTGTCTTCTTATCCCTGGAAGCCCTCGATTGTACTCAGCAAAAAGCAGAGTCTCACTAATAAATCTGAACAAGATGTTCAGTACACACAAAGAATGAGAGTATCTATCTAGAAATCTCTTCAGCAGCATGTAATCTCTAGATTGACCAACATGTAGTGAGGTAGTTCAAATAAGATCTTATTTATAGGCACTTATCCAATGGTAGGTTCCCTCCTCCAACGGTCATGTTTTTCTTTGAATCTAAGAGGGACCTATACATGTGTCACTCAAACAACAGATAGTTAGAAAAAAGTTGTATGAAATAATTTTAAAGAAATTGTAAGGAAAAAGAAATTGCTTAACCAAATATATTTTTCGTAATCTATAGAAAAATAGAATTTGGAGTCTAACCATATAAAAATTTGGAGTCTGTAGGATAAGGATATTTGGATTCTTTTTTTACAAAGAATATGGAATATAAATTAAATAGATTTCAGAGTCTGAATTCCCATTGATTTTGAATCTGAATTCTGAGGAAATCGGAGTTTGAATTTTGAGGAAATCAGAGTCTGAATTCTGAGGAATTTGGAGTCTAAATTCTGAAAAATTGAGATTCTAAATTCTGAGGAACTTAGAGTTTTAATTATAAGGAATTATTAATCTGAATTATGATAAATTCGGAGTCTGAATTTTAGATAATTTGGAGCCAGAATTTTAGATAATTTAGAGTTTGAATTTCAAATAATTTGATGTCTAAATTTGAGAGAATTCAAGGTCTGAATTTCAGAGAATTCAGTGTCTAAATTTCAAATAATTCAAAGATTTAAAACAGAATACTCTAAATCTAATAATTTTTAGGATTTCGATGTTTTAGATGTGAATCCAAGTTTTTCCTTAGTAATAAAATGACTTGAATTTTGAGAGACTATAAAATGAACAATGAAAACATAGGTGAGGAAAAAAAATTCCTTAGAGAATGGAAATTCTTCATATTAAAATAATCTTTAGGGAAAAAATATTTGGATTAATGTAAAGTGTTTGTGATTTCCAAAACATAGAGAAATGGAAAAGTTATAAGGAAACCATATTGACTCAACAATCACCACTTTTTGGAAAGCAAAAACATCCTTATTAAAAAGAATATAAGGAATTAGAATTTTACTTTATTAATATAAAATAAAAATTTATTTACCTTTACTTATAAATCATGATAAATACGACTAACACCCCCATAGGTTTTTAAATCCCTAAGGATCATATTCTTAACTTCCTTAAAGATATTTTTTTTCTTTCATAAGAAAATCTTCTTTGATAAAACTCCACCTTAGATAGACTCCCCCTTACATAGGGAATTATCTTCATTACTTAGTATTATTTTTACCATTTATTTATCCCCCTTTGTGATTTCCAAAAAGGAATTGAGAGAATGGAAATAAAATATGTTACCTGAAATATTAGTACTATAAAACAAAACACATGAAGAAAAACCAAAACTTTCATTATGATTGAAATATTTTATAGAAGAATGGTAATACAACAAAAGATAGGAGTTATGGAAAAAATCATCCATCTTTTTCCTTCGGCATGAGCTTCTTAAAAATTGTCTTCATCTTTTTATGATCCTTATGATCCTCTTCAAAAAATTTGACCAGTTCATCCTGATCATCATTTTTCTTCTCAAAAACATTGATCTTTTATTCCTGTTCCTTAAATAATTGTTACCTGAGTCATAAAAAGTTATTCTTGCTTACTAAGATTTTCTTTGAACTCATTTCTGAGACCTATTTCCCTCTTTAGATTCAAATCAAAAAAATTATGTTTCCTATTCAGATCCATGTCTTCATGCTTCTGAGCTATTTGTTCAAGATTGAGCTTCTTATTAAAACTCATAGTGAGGTATTTTATCTTGATATCATCATTATCAAAATCATCCTTTGCATTATATTGAAGGTCATCAAAGATTCTCTTCTATTCAATTTTCTTCCTAGACTGCTTATTAATTTCCTTGCATGACCTCCTCTATTCATTATAACCGATATAGAAGGATTTAAAATCAGCCTCATGCTTAAATTTTTTTTCTATTAGCATGGAAACATAATCCAATTTATAATTAAGAAAATGCAGAAGCATCTGACATTTTGAGTACATAGTTGAAAAAAGGAATTGTATCAACTAATTTTATTAGGGATTTAACTACAAAATCATAACCCATGGAGGACAATTCTGAATCAAATTCTATTTCTGGTGAATATTCTCTCTCTATCTCAATATCTTTTGTTTTGGAAGATCCACCAACATCTTTCTTAGCTTCCACTACCTTTTTTATGTGTATCAGCTAACACATACTTTTCTTTATCATCTTTCGGAATGATCTCAGCAACATTTGGTGATTCATGTTCCCTATATGATAGTTGGACTATTTTATCTTCTTTTTTCCTTTTCCTTTTCAGCATCAACCACCAGGACCTTTGGTTATACAAAATAATGGTTATTGCTCTCTTATTTGGATGGTTTGTTTACTTCTGTTTGACATCAATCACTATTTCCTGGTGTAGAAAGTTTAGAGAATTTGTCTTGGGAAGTACGAATTGATAATTTCTCATAAGGACTCTCCTTCTCATGATATTATTCAACTTGACTTATAATATCATCAATATCATCACTTCCTTCCTTTTCTTCTCCTTACACTTCCCCAACCTACACAATCTCTTCCTCTTCATCAGGTTCTCGAATAAATATATTCTTTCCTAGAGTCTCTATTGGTTCTGGTTCATTGAGAAAAGTTTTTGGTACCTGAATATGATCAGAAGCTTTCTCAGTATCCTTGAGAAGAGATTGAAAAATCTCAACTTCATACATTTTCTTATTTTGCTTTTTCACTTTTTCTTGCTTCTCATGTTCCTAAGTAACCTTAATCTTTAATGATTTTTCTTTAATAGGATCCAAGACAAAGCTAGTCTCTCCTTCCTCTTTGTTCTTCTTATATTCTCTTCAATTGGGAAAAAAATTCATCCGGATAGTTCTTTTGCTTCTTAGATTTTGGAGGTGCTGATTGGGTTTCCAAAATTGTAGGAGTTTTTTCTTTCACTTCTAGTTCCTTCACCTTTATCTTCATGGTACCCTTTTTAGAAGTCCTAGCTACTTCCAGCTTTTTGGATAAGGCTTCAATCTCACTTTCAGACAAGTCATGAAATTATCTGGATTTTCCATTGAAGCCAACTTTTATCCTTCTCAATGTATCAACACTGAGAAACATGACATTGAATGATCTGGGATTTTAACTACAAGGGATTTTGAACGATTCTAGGCATAAGACAATGATATTGGATAGGATTACTAGATACATAATGATCTGTGATTTGAGTGTGGGATTTTTTATATTTTCAATTGTCAACAAGATATATTATACTAAGTGTATCATTCTCAAGTTGACCAGAAAGTCCAAAACAAAGATTTCACTATTTTAACGAGTCCTTGTCTTCTTTTCTCAGAATTAAGAATCCCTAAAACCATAAAGATAACATTATGATGTTATTATAGAGATGATTGATCTTCATTTTTTTCACTCCTTTGAGTCTAAGGCACTCTATAGCCTTTTTTATCAAAACTTCTTGTCTGATTAGGTAGTTTTTGATTGTAGAAAATGGCTTCTTCTTCGTACTGTATTCCAATGATACTAACTACCTTGTTGTAGGAAAGATAATCAGTTTTCCCAAAACTTATGAACAATAACTTATCTTTCCAAACTTCATTCAAAAACATACATATTCATAGAACTCAAAAACCAACTCTGGGTAAATATGATCTTGTTCTTTTATTTTTCTACGCATAGGATTTCCCATCCATTCAATTTAATATACTTTAAAATTAGAGAATCATACTTTGTAAAAAACTTTTGATCAACAAACCTTTCTCTATAGATTTTTCCATTAAAATATTTCCTTATTTGATGAAATTTTCTTCTACGAGGATGATTCCAAAGATATTTGGAGTTAAGTAGATTAGAAATATGAAACAAATAATAAGTAGAGAGGCAGATATTTGGCACACTAGGGCTTGAAAATGGACGTGGGACAACCATTATAGGGGGGTCTTCATATAGACATTGAGGTGATAGTTCATATTCCCTGATTGATCCAATGTTTGAAACTAGCTCGATATGATCTGATGGTCGAGATGAAATCTAAAGAATAATTTTGGAATATTCTAATATTTTGAGGTTTTTAATATAAAATAATGGATTTTTGGAAAGTGAATCCGAAAAATTTTCTTAAAACAAGAGAAAATACCAGTAAGTAAAATTTGATTACAAAAATTTAAGTAAAGAAATATACCTTCCAAATTTCTAGTAAATTTATTAGTAATGAGGAAAATTATTCTTTAAGGACATTATATTACGGAAAAGTTTATTAAAGAAATGAAATTTTTTGGAATTGAGAAATTTTAGACTACAAAAAAATTTTATTAAGAAAACTTTTTATGTTCAGAAAAAATTTGACTACGAAAAATTTTAAATATGAATAATTTAAACTACAAAAAAAACTCTGGAAAATTTTAACTAAAAAAAATTTAAACTATGAATAATATAAACTACAAAAAATTTTAACTATGAAAAATTTAAACTACAAAAAAATTAACTAAAAAAATTTAAACTACCAAGAATATAGACTGCCTTTTTGAAAAAGAGTTTTTTAATGTAAGGAAATATATTTCAACAAAACGTTAATATAGAAGATTATCTTTCGGTTATAATTTATAATTTCTTTAATGTATATATATATCAGATTGTAAATATTTTGTGAAAGTATCTGCATTTTGTTCTTGCATTCGGATAAATTAAAGAATAATATCTTCTTTTTGTGTGTGATCCTTAAGAAAGTGGTGCCTAATATCTATGTGTTTTGAATGAGAGTGATGTGCAGGGTGTTTGCTTATCGAAATGGAACTAGTGTTATCACACAATATCTGTGTTTTGGTAAAAATCACGCCATAGCCTATGAGTGTGTGTTACATCTACAATAATTGAGCATAATAATTTTCAGTTGCTATATATTCAGATTCAGCAGTGGAACGTGAAACAGAGTGATTCTATTTTCATGAAAAAGAAAACAATGAATCTCTTAATAAATGAAAAGTTTCGAATGTACTGTTCCTATCCATTCTACACCCACCAAAGTCAGCATCTGAAAATAATTTTAAAAAAAAATTATTTATAGAAGTATAAAAGAGTCCTAAATCCATGGTTCCCTTTAAATAGAGATTTTTACTTATTTTAAATAATATTCCTTAGGATTATATTGATATATTTCATATAAGAATACTGAAAACATTAAATCTAGATGACTAGTTGTCAAGTATTGTAAACTTCATATCATACCTCTAAATGATGTTTGATCTACTTGTTTCCTAACATCATCAAGATCGAGAAAATTTGAGGTTCTGATTAGAGTACTTATACTTTTAGGGTTGTCATATCCATAATTTTTAAGAAAATATCTAATATAATTATGTTGAGATATATAAGTTCCTTCGGGTTTTTGAGAATTTTGAAAACATAGGAAAAATGTTAACTCACCGATCATACTCAATTCAAGCCAAAATTTCATTATATTCGCAAAATAATTAGTTGAAGTTTATTGAGTTGAACCAAATATAATTTCATAAATATAAATTTGAACAATCATTTTTTTATATCTTCTTTTATAAAAAGGGTTGGATCAGCAGTTCCTTTAACATAACTATTTTATAGAAAAATTATTATAAGTATATCATACCAGGATCTAGGGGCCTCTTTAAGTCCATATAAAGATTTGGTAAGTTTGAAAACATGTTCAGGATGTTTTGTGTCTTCAAAACTAGGAGATTTTTCAACAAAAACTTCCTCTTGAACATATCTATTAAGTAAAAAACATTTTACATCCATTTGAAAAAGTTTTAAATTAATGAATGCTGTAAAGGAAAGTAAAATAAGAATAGACTCAAGTCTAGCTACTGAGGAATATGTTTATTTATAGTCTAGTCCTTTTAGTTGATTATAGCCTTTATAAACTAATCTAGGTTTATTTCTTACAATGATTCCATTTTCATCACACTTATTTATAAAGACCCAATTTACTCTAATAACAGAAATTCTTTTGGTCTTTCAACCATGGTCCATTCATTGTTCTTTTCAAAATCATTTATCTCATCTTACATGAAATTTATCCAATCATTATCAAATAGAGCTTTATTGTTGATTTTTTTCTAATTGGGAAAGGAATTCCAAATGTTATACTTCATTTCATAAGGAACTTCTAGTCCTTACATGTTGATTTACATCACCAACGATATTTTTGTTGGGATGATTCTTAAGAAACAACTGATTTGGGTTTTGTAAAACCAAATCATCAATATATGGTAGGAAATATTATGGGGTGAATTCTTTAGAATTATTTTCATGAACATTTTCCTTATCAGAAGGGTCTTCTATTAATGGTTGATAATTAGTTTTTGAAAACAAATCTGAGGATGTTGGTTGGGGTTGTTTAAAAATAAATGTATTTGTTTCATCAAATTTAACATGCACTATTTCTTCAAAAATACAAGTATTATTATTAAAAACTCTACAATCATTATAAGTTGTGGAGTAGCCTATGAAAATTCCATCATCCTATTTGGTTGAATTTTTTTTACATTATCATTAGTATTCAGAATGAATAATTTTCAACCAAATACCTTGAAGTATGAATGTTTGGGTTTTCTACCATTCCACAATTCTCAAGGGGTTTTGTTATGAAAAGGTCTAATCAAAACACCATTTCTAGTATAACAAGAAGTACATACAACTTTAGTACAAAATTTTTTAGCTATACAGTATTCTCTCAACATGGTTCTAGTTATCTCTTGAATAATCTAATTTTTTCTTTCAACAACACTATTCTGTTGAAGAGTTCTTGGAGCTGAGAAGTTATGAGTAATGCCTCTTTTACTAGAGAATGTTTCAAAATCTGAAATTATAAATTCTTCTCCATGATCACTATGAATAGTTTTCAATGGAAGTTTTTTATAATTTTTAACTTGGGATATCAACATTTAAAAAAGATAAAAAATCTTTAGACTTATTTGTTAGAAAATAGACTCATGTAAATATAGTGTAATCATCAACATAGACAAATACATAATGTTTTCATCCAATACTTACAGTTTGTGTTAGAATGAAAATATCCATATGCACTAACTATAATGCATCAGAAGATGAGACTTCACTGAATGATTTAAAAATTTATTTATGTTACTTTCCGAATTGAAAAGGATCACAATATTTTGAAGAATCAAATATAATCTCTAGTATATCATTGAATAGTATTTTCTTTGAGAGTTTACATAGGTTCTTAAGGTTACAGGGTCCCAAAATTCTATGAAATAACCAAGATTGGCCTTCCATTGAACTAAGGCAAAGTAGATCATGGCTCATAAGTTCTTCTATGTTTACTCTGTATACATTCTCTTGCCTATGGAAAGAAAGAATAAAATCTTCCTTGGAATTGTGTACTAAGAATTTCTCATTCCTAAAATTTATAAGGTAACCTTTATCACATAATTTACTTATACTAACGAGGTTATACTTAAGACCCTTAACAAATAAAAAATTTGAAAGTAAAGTTTATTCAAGAAGAACAATGTTACCTATACCAATAATTTCTCCCTAAGAATTATCTCCGAAAGTTACTTGTCCTCCTTTCATCTTGATAATATTTTCAAATAAATTTATATTACCAGTCATATGCAAGAAACATACACTATCCATGTACCATGTATTGTTGTCAGTACTTTGTTTGTTTTCTTGAAAATAAAAGAGATAGAATTTTGGAATCCAAACATTCTTGGATCTGAAAATTTCAGAAATCAAAATTTTAGGTATCCACATTTTCTTAGAAAAATAAACTTTATGAAGACCTAATGATTGAGTTTTTTTAAAGAATAAATTTTTGCTCACTGTCTACCTCACTGACATTTAGTGCAGAATGTAGCACTTTGGGGAACAATATACTTATTACTAAAAATTGGTTTATAATGAGTATAACCAAATCCAGAACTATTTCTTAATGGTCCAATTTAGGAATACATCTTTTAAAAAAAATTTACCTAGGGTAAAATTTGACAGATATTTCATTAAGGAAAATATTTCTAACTTTAGTTTAATAACCGGATTTTATACTTTAAAACATTCGTTTAACACTATAGTTAGCCTCTAAAATATTTTTCTTACAGATTACATTTTCAAGATCCTTTGGAAGTTAATCCTTCTCAGAATTAACTTCTTCATGATTTTTGGAAATACTATTAAACTAAAAAAAATCTTATCAAGATCTTTAGAAAGATCTGATACTTATTTGGTTAAAATAGATAATCTATAATTTCCTTTATCAAGATTTATCTTGAGTTTAAAATTTTCATTCTCAAGAAGTTTAGTAAACCTAGAAACTTCTTCAAAATAAGGTAAAGTATTATCTTCTGATGAGTATAAAATATCATTGTAAGATTCATAGTTTTTATCATCAGTATTATTTGCATTCAATGATATATTAGTAATTTATTCGGTATTGTGTACCTTGGTCATTAGACAATGATTTTAAATGGGTATTTTGGATAGTAGACCAAGATTCTTATTTTCAGAAAATTCATACTATGAGGATTCATCATATGAATCACCGCCACTGGCACTCCCAGTGTCATTAGCTTTCAAAAATTTCTTATCTTCAGCCATGTATTACCTCTTTATATTCCTCTCAGAATGATTTTCCTTTATATCCTTTTTCTTAAGCATAAGATAATATCGACAAATATTCCCTGCTATTTTTCATTCATAGATTGTGACTTATAAGAAATTATTGTATTCCATTTCTTTCTTCTTATATCTATACCGAAATTATTTATTTCCAACTATCTTTTTCAACCTTCGAGAAATATTAGCTATCTCATTTTCAGAATGTTCACTTTCACTAGATTCAGATAAAACAATAACTTTATTAGACTTAGATCTCTTAACCCTTTCTAGAGTCATGGATTTAGTAGTAGTAAAGGCTCCACTTCCATTACCATTCTTCTTCTTATTCATATCAACATCTCTGTTCATTCTTGTCTCATATTGAAGAAGAGTTACAAAAAGATAATCAAGAGTAATTTGTGACACTTTTCTATTCTCATAAATAGTTGTTCTTTTGGATTCAAACACATTAAGCATAATATCAATAATCTTGTCTACAAGAGCTTCATCATCTAAACATTTATCTCCAATAGATTTTAAACTATTGACAATGGTCATAAATATTTCTTTCACATTGCAAACTGATTCTCCATAGGGAAATATAAATCCCTGATATTCTACTCTAAGCATAGATATTCTAATTAATATAACTTTAAAAGTTCCAAAATAAGTAACCCCAAGTTTCTTCCAAATAAAATTTGAAAAATCACATGATGAAATTAGACTATATATATTCCTGATCATAGAACACAAAAGAGTATTGTGCAACTTTTAATTTAGTAGATATTATAACTTTTCTTAGTTTGTGAATATTTTGAATTCCTTGTCAGGAATTTTGTAATCTCTAGTAAGAATGAAAATGTTGTATGCTCTAGTATTAATAAAAAATTTATTCATTCAATCTCTCTAGTACTAATAATCAATAAAATGAAATATAGGTGGTCTAGTAGTATTTAGATTATCAATCAAACTGACATTCCTTCCTACCATTGTATAAGAAAATATCTTTCCAAAAAAACTTGTTAATAGAAAATATTGTAAGGAAAGATAAAAATCTCTAATAAAAACATAAGTAACAAATGTTAAGTAAGAAAATTTAGAACAAAGAATACATGATATGAAAACTTATATTTGAATATAAGTAATTTATAGACCTCATATCATACTAACTGTAGGATAGAAATAATGATGTAGATGCTCAATTACAAGAGGGGGTTGAATTGTAAGTTTAAAAACCTTCATTTTCAACCTTATGGATATTTATGTTTAACAATGTTAAAAAATGGTAAATTCACAAAGCCTCAATTACTTCAAGTAAAAAAACTTGATAGGTTTCAGAAATATGATTCCAGAAATAAAACTTAAGGAACGTTTACATGGAAAAGATTCTAATTTAAAGCGTATATAATCTTCTTTATCAAAGAATAAAAAAGTAATAATAATGTATAATTAGGTTATAATTTCTTCCTTTATCAAAATACAGAGGATATAAACTGAAAAAAAAGTAACAAGTAGAAAATCTTTAAACCCAAAGAGAAGGGAATACAACAACCTTTGATAATGGTCCCTTGATTTATACTTTCAGTAAAGTCTTTCTTACCCACACCAAGGTAAGCCCTCGATAGAAATATCCAAATTTGTCTTACTATCCCCGCAAGCCCTCAATATTTAAGGTAGTCAGCACCTATTTCTTCCTATCACTAGAAGGCCTCGATTGTACTTAGAAAAAATTTAAGTCGCACTAAGAAATAGGAAGAAGATGTTCAGTACGCACAAAGAATGAAAGTCTCCATAGAAATCTCTTCATAAACAAGAAATCTCTATATTGATCATCATGTAGTGAGATCGTTCAAATGAGATCTTATTTATCGAAACTTCTCTAACGGTCGGTTCCCTCCTATAATGGTCTTATTGTTCCTTGAATCTCAAAGGGACCTATACACGTGTCACTCAAACAACAGTTAGTTAGAAAAAAATTGTACGACATCATTTCATTGCACTTTTAAGGAAAAAGAAATTGCATAACCAAATATATTTTTTGAAGTCTAAGGAAAAAATAGAATTTGGATTCTAACCAAAACAACATTCGATGTCTATAAGACAAGGATATTTGGATTCTTATTTTTAAAAGAATTTAGAATCTGAATTCAATAGATTTCAGAGTCTGAATTACCATAAATTCAGAATCTGAATTCTGAGTAAATAGGAGTCTGAATTCTAAGGAATTTGGAGTCTCAATTCTAAGGAATTCAGTGTCTGGATTATGAGGAATTTTGAGTATGAATTCTAAGGAATTTGGAGTCTAAATTCTGACTAATTTGGAGTAGGAATTCTAAGGAATTCAGAGTGTGAATTTAAGAGAATTTAGAGTCTAAATTTAAGAGGATTCAGAGTCTAAATTTTAAAGAATTCGAAGTCTGAATTTCAAAGAATTAAAATTTTGAATTTCAGAGAATTCGGAGATTGAATTTCATAGAATTTGAAGTCTGAAAAAAAGTACTCTATATCTTTGTATTTATAGGATTTTGAGGTTTTATATATGAAACCAAATTTTTTAATAATAATAAAATGAGTTGGATTTAAAGAGAATATAACATGAAAAATGATAACATAGATAAAGATATAAATTTCCTTAGAGAAGTTAAATTTTCCGTATGAAAATAAAACTTAGCTAAAAAATAATTTTCCTTAATATAAAGTGTTTCTGATTTTCAAAACACAGAGAAATGGAAAAGTCAAAACGAAACCTTATTGACTCAATATTAGGTTGGATTTATGCTGAAACTATGGACTATAAGATTAATTGAAGGAATTTTGGATAGAAAATGGGTAGGTTTTGGCTGAGCCAAATGGAATTAGAGGTGTGAATAAAAGATATGGAGGTGATTCCTTTTATAAGAGAGGAGATGGGCACTTTTGGAAACTCCAAAACTATTAATATATTATAAAATGATTATTGATTTAAAATAGAACCAAATACTGTTATTTCGATGATATATAATTATGAGTCAAAATAATCAAAATAATAATTTTATACAATTTTAGGTTACAAAAGTAACCATATCTTTTGTGTTTAACCCTTAGTTAAACATTTTAACTCTTAATGTGTCTGCTTGTCTTTTTACACTATAGGGTTAATATAGTTACTATAAAATTCCAAAAAAAACCCAATTGAACTGTTTGTGACATATTTAACACTATAATAGTTAGTTGAATGAATATTATATTTTTATAAATTTTATAAAAATTAATAAAATATTATTTATTTTAATCTACCATTTATGTCAATTTTGGTACTATTCAATATTTTCATTTTTAAAAATATAAAACCAACATGATAACTTCAAAAAAATTATTCCAAAATGTCACTAACATGTCTATGTTATCTATTAAATTATTTTATGTAACTAATTAAGTCAAATTATATTAATTTTACACTTAATATCATTTAATTGATTTGTTAATTAATAAACCATGAACCGCATCATCATTTTATCATCATTTAATTTATATATTTATTTCTTAAAATTGAAAATAAATTACAATTATGTATATAAACATTTTATATTTCTAAATAATATTTATAGTCAACCATAAAATTTATATAGCCTCATATTAAAAATTTTATTGTTATTAAAATTTGAATAGGGTATTTTTAACTCTTCTTTAAATAAAATATAATAAATGTCATAATCTAATAGAAGTGGTATAAAAAGGATACTATTTTCTACCTACAGATTATTAGGGTCTATAAACACTTATTAAATGTAATTTGGACAAGTTTTAGTGTAATTTTATATTATTATAATATTATTTTTAGTTTTAATCACCCTACTTACCTTTAACAGTTGGAAATAAAATTCCAAAGTTACTATTCACCATAAATTATTTTTTCCAATTAGACAAAATGTTCCATACTTATTACAACCATGTATGTTGGTTTTTCAAAATTCAATTCCCAAAAGTGGTAAATTTTCATTTAATGATAATCCTGAAAATGTGACTAAAAGGTTGGTAAAAGTGATGTTCAAGAGTTCAATTTTTTATATCTAATTCTATTATAAAAATGATTCCAATGGTATAAATTGGTATAATATGTGTATTATTAATCTATTATGACTTAAAAAATAATTTAATGTAAAATAATTATTTAAATGAACAATTCTATTTTTAAACAATAATGTAGTGTTTTTCACTATTCATCACAAATTGAGAGTTTTTAGAAAAATAAAAAAAATTCACCCAAAGATAATTTAAATATTATGAAATCAAAAATGATTTATACTTTATGAAAATAAATTTATAAGATTTTATAAAATTAATTTTATTATTGTTCAAAAAAGGCTATAAAATGTAGTTCTTATAAGAAAATATTATTTCTAAACATATAACTATTTTACAAAAACATATACATTTCATTATAAATATTTTTATTTATGTAAAAAAATTATAAAAAATATATAAAAAATATTTTTATTAATCATATTATTATATTTAATGGATATGTCATAAATATATCATTTGAATAGTTATAATACTAATATGTTGTTTCGTAGAAACTCAATCTTGTGTGTAACGCAAGACAAGTTAGTGTTGAATGAAATATAAGCTATTGAATTTCTTTAAAATGATAATTTACTATGAAATATTTGGGTGTTACAGTATGAAAATATCAAAAAACCTATGTAATGCTAGCTTACTTATTTTTCTCATAAGAACTATCGATACGTCGAGGGGATATATATAATTGGGCCACACCCATCACTGCATTTCAAATTCATTCCTCGTATATTGAAGAATCAATTCAATTCATAAACAATATTCCTTATCAATAAATATCTTTATTGAGAACTGAATATTTTTTTCCCATATTTTCCCTACTCAACCAAATAATAAAACACCATTTGTAAATTTTTTATACAATTTAGAAAATATATATGTCCATGATAAATAATATGGATATTTAAACTAACACATTGTCCAATGATAACAAGAAAGTGAATGTTTAAAGGGATGTTAATGACTACTATATTTATCAATAAAAAGGATGTCAATAAATTCCCTAGTCAATATTATCATAAACCATATTGATAAAGAACAAGGATATAATAATTATAATATATCCCAACTGAATTATAATTAAAATAAATGGTTGTTTTCATTGATAAATTAAAATACCATAAAAATAATTAAAATATTCATGAGAAAAATAAAATTTTAACTTTAAAAGAAACTTTTCAAAACAAAAAATTTCTAGAATATTAGGAATTCTTTTTAAATAAATAACCATTATTTTTTATAGTAATCTTAAAATCAATTAGTGTTCAAGATGTTGGAAAAATTATATCCCCACTTCGTATCTTAAAATAACGGTTCTTTTCACATTTTCAAAAAAATTCAAAAAAGTAATTTTAAAAAAAAACAAAAAAAATATTACTTTTAATTTTTTTTAGAGGTAAAACATTGGAGAAATCAATTCGAAAAATACTAGGATAATATTAAAAACATTATTTAAAACATTATTTTTGAAATAATAGATATGTAGGTAAAATAATTTTTGATCCAAAACAGAATGAATGTAGGATTATTTTTAAAACAGTTTCTCAATAATTTTATATACTAAAGAGAGAGAAATGGTAAAATTAATTAAAAACTTCATGAATATATTAAGGATAAGAAAATTAAATGGGTTTATTAGATAATTATCAAATAATTTTCCTCAAAATAAATTTAAGCATAAAAAATCCTAATTAAAATGATATTGAAGAATAAACCCTTACAACATTAGTAACTTTTTAATAAAAACCCCCGGGAATTAAATTAATTAAATTAAACCATACATAAAATAATATAAATTTATTCCTGATATAAGATATCAAATTGGAAGTAGTTAAATATCATATATGTAAATAAGTTCATAATACCAAATACATCTCAATAGAGTGGAAATTGAGATGAAATATCTTACATAGATTATACTGTTGATATGAGGAATAATTAATGAATTGATTATGGGTATAAAATTTAAATCCAAAGAAAACAAGTTTAGATATAATATAAAATTATTAAAATTCATTAAACATATAATAATGTTATATCAAATACAATTAGAATGTAATATAGCCTAACGAAAATTAATTGAATTATGAAACCCCTTTCCACTAGGTAAATTTAAATTAAAATAACATGGGATAAAATAAATAAAATTGAGACTTAACATATCATTAATTATTAATGAGTCATGATATGCCATGTAAAAGGTCTAGTATATACCCCATATAAAATAAATTAGGTGAATAACAATAAAATATGCCTCAATAGTGGAAAATAAAGATAAAATCCTTTACCTGAAGTCTTACTCATCATGTACGTTTTAAATATTCATGAATAATAGAGTAGGATTAATTATTTAATTTTATAATAAAAATTTAAATTTTATAATTAATTTTTTTATTACCATGTTATATTTATTTACATAATCAATTAAGTTCATGTTGAATGTTAGGTTGATGTTCAATTCATATATCAATAATTACTTTTCCAGTTTTACTATGGTAAAAGTGTTCATTGTTTCATCATATCCAAAACAATGAAAATGAAATAATTATAGTTTTTATACATTAAATATAATTTTAAAATAAAATAGAAAATATGGTTATGAAAAATTAACTACGTTGCATTTATGGGGATGGTAAGTCATAGAAAGGGATGAGTAACATTTCCATTTTTCAACGATCCATATAGAAAGAATATTAGAGTTATTTTATCATTAAAAAGGATAATTATAACACATATATAATATTTTTTCTTTAAATACACTTACATATATCATCCATGTGATTTGGTGAGGGGAAACAAATCACATCTTTTTATGGAAGTGGTCATCTACACATACGCTCAAATGACGTTATCATTTTTCAGTGAATGGAAATATGGGAAATTAAATGACATATTATCACTCAATAATGATAAATATTTCATTAATATAATATAAAAACATTATATAAATCATCTAACACATATGCGAGTGTTGGTTAGAGAAAAAAATTACATCAGTTCACTAGGCGGTGGTTGTCCATTCATACGAAAGACATTTTAATGTCCCATTTGATGGAAGAGGAGATGGATATGGGGTATTACATTAACATAAAAACTTATCAGCACATATTAGATAATTATGTGATTATATTATATTTCCTTAATGATATTTTATGGATATTTAGGTTGAAATCATAAAATACTTGGTTAATAATGATGCCTCTTCTTCGGAAAACCTCTTTCAGTTTAAAAAAAATTCTTCTAATGTGGTACTCATATTTTAAAATACCTCTTATATGTGGTAATTTATATAAGAAATTTTTTTTTAAGGAATTTTATTAAAGGAATTTTTGTTTATGTGTGAGTAAAATAGGAATGGAGGTTCACTTTTACTTATGAGGGGAGGGGAACTTTTGTAATTCCTTAAAGTATTAACTTATAATAAGGTCATATTCAATAAAAATAACTAAAAATCAATAAATATTTTAATCTTGGATAGTTAAAGGTTGATATATAAAAAAAACAATATTTATACATGTTTAATTAGTAAATCTACCCATACCCCTTAGTTTAACCCACGGTAAACCAATTTAACCTTAACCACAATAATAATTTTTCAAAATGAATGGTTTGTAATTTTACTTATAAGATAAAATTTTACCATAAATGGAAAAGGTATGAAATTATAGAATATTAATCATCCTAACTTTCCAATTCCATTATTATTATTATTTAAAATTTATATAAAATTTATTTAACATAAAATATCATTAAGGTAGTTTTTGACTCTACTTATTCTATTTGACATTAAATATCTAGGGATAATACTTAATTTAGAATTTAATACATTTTAACATCAATAATAAATAATTAATAACTATTATAATATTTTGGAACCATAGCTCATCCAAAATACATTACATTTAATTTTTTTTTATAATTATTTAGCTTGAGTTTACCCCTATTTGGGCAAGCGTTATGTTATTGTTTATAAGAATTTAAGGTAACTATATAGTCAATAAATTTTAAAAATAAATTAACACACTAAAAATAAATTAATTATACTAAAAATAACGTTTAATATTCATTAAAATCTTATTTTTATCCCTATCTGAGAAAGTAAAAGATATTTAAAGCAAAAAGTGTGAAAATTTGTATTTTTTACTTAAATTATTATATCAGACACTTCATGGAAAAGTACCCCCTAAATAATTGAATCTAAACAATAAGAATAAGGGAAAAAATAAATTCATCCAATAATAAGTAAGATGATTTTTTTTGTCCTTATCACTTAGATTTAACCATGGATGGTCGATTTACCCATTCACCATGGTGATAAAATTTTTACAGTTTTTATTATTCATGTTGACTGAAAAAATATTGAATTATTAAATAATATAAATTAGTATGATTTAATATTAGGGAACTAATTTTAAAAAATCCAATCATGATAACTGGCTGAAATTCATTTTATAATAATTCCATAAAGCGTGATGAAAATCAATTTTGTAAGGAAAATGATTTTTTCAATAAATAGATGATGTTATATTAACCTGATGACTATAAATAGTAATTATATTAATTTTAAAAAACACACACAGACATATATATATATATAATATAAATTTAATTAAAATAATTCATCATTAGTTGTTATTCTAATTAATTGAATTTGAGAAACAATAAGCAGTAGAAAATAGTTTTCATAAAAATTTGTTTTTAGAACTAAAAATAAAATTATACCAAAATAGATTATAAATGTGATTAAAATGTAATTAATTATATTAAATATATATAAATAATACTTGTTTTACTTTTAAATAAAAATAAAATTATTATAAAAAATTTAAATTTCATAATTAATTGAAATGAAATGAGATATTTACAAAATTCCATATTTTTTTCTATTTACGAAAAAATATCACTTTTCAAAAAAATATAAAAACTCCACTATAATTAAATTTGACATGCCAATTTCAAAAATTATGTTCATTTTTTAAAAGAAAATTTCTAAAATTTATAGAATTTTTTTATATTATTTTCTCACAAGAAGTAATAAAACATTTTTAACGAAATATATATTTTTGAATCATGTTATTAATTTTTTAAAAATTAAGTTATTATTTACCAATATATTTTTTTCATCTAAAATATTTATAAAATATTTTTAAAAAAAATTACCAATAATGGAAATAGTAATTTTAATTGTTAGGTTATAACATTCATGTTTAAATATTATAGCACAGTTCATTTAGGCTGAGTGTGGTGTGTCGTTTACACTATCGAACATATTTTTTTTAAGAAAAAGAGAACATGATCATGAAAAGGTAATAAAAATAAATCCATAAGTATGTGATGGGTGAAAATATCATCAAATCATCAAAAAATAATTGTAATAGGGTAAAAAAAATTTAAAAATTCTTTTCTCAGTATTGATGAATTTCTTTAATATCTATACTAAAAGCATAGGTAAACATACATTCTTGATATCTTTCGATATCATAGTCACAATTTAATCCTTTTTTTATTGATTGAAAAATTTCCACTTCATCTCTTTCTCCTAGAAAAGAATATATAATATGATTTTTTTATTCCTGAAGCAATAAAATTAAATTTTGATGGATCATAAGATCCATAAAATAATAATAAGTTATTCCTCCTATAATTAAATTTTAATGAAAAATAAAATGGTCACTATAAGGTATGATTATAAAAAAAAGTAATAAACCTTTATAGTAAGAAATAATACATTTTACATCAAAATTGTCAACAAAGGGGAACCTTAGATTATTCTAAAAAAATAAACCTACATCCCAATTAACCCCAATATTCTTAAAATCAAAAAATATTTTCACCTCAAAGGTGATCTTATTCATTTTAACTTTTATACCAAAAAATATAATTGAATTCCACCCAAATAATGTTCAACGTTAATTATAATTGTTATATATACCTCAACCAAATAAAACATCTCTTAAAATATCCTTAATTACCTCAAAATAAAAAATATTTGATCCTGTAATATTTTTTACCAAATAAAATTAATATTTTAGCATAAAACTATGTATGTAAGATCAATTTTATTTTAACTAGTACATCATGTAGGTCAGGGATAGACAGTGCACCCATATCACCATTCATTTGTGGGTGCAAGCCCTATGAACTTTCTTGATATAATTGGTTGTATTATGATATGTGGGTTGTCATTTTTATAAAAATATACTAACATGATTCTTAAAATGTTCCAAAAAATATGATAAACATCCAAAATAAAAATATTTTTCATCAAATAACTTTTTAACCACAATGATTATATATATGTATTTTTTAAAACAAATTAGGAAATATTATTTTTATATTATTATATTAACATCAATGATCATATAAACCCTAAAGTTTATCAATATCCTTAAACTTCTGCTCACAAAATATAAGGGAATTATTACTCAAATAACCTTTTGACTAAAATATATTCTAAACCAAAGAGTTTCATTCCCTTATCACTATGGAATATCATAGGTTTCCATTGGTTGTATTTTCTCATTCATCATAATGGTTGATATATAAAATGTGGATTAACCAAATCATATCCTCCGACAGTTTCAAACTAGGTTCATTGTAAGGGTACACTAACTATTCACCAGAATAATTGACAAGATATAATCAACCATCATTTTTGGGGTTATTAACCACAGAACCATTTGTTCCAAAACCACATCCACTTAGAGTATCCATAAAGGGATGTATTTCTAGGAAGACCAAATAATATTTTACTTAAAAAAATATTTTTGATGTTATCCTATAATTAAACATATATTCAAATTTTCTCATAGGGTTATGTTCTCTAATCAATGTTTTTGTAAATCTAGATCAAAAGGTTTCAACAAAACTTTATCTGATACCAACTATAAATATCCCATCTCTAATATACTAGAATCAATTGTTACATTCTTACATTGGTGTAATATACATATAATTTCATCCCAAAGGATGAATAGGTTGGTAGTCTTGGTAAATTAGATTTATACTTGATTCTTACATTATCATTGAAAACAAAAATTAAAACATAGTGAATGTAAATATTCTTCATCCTTGGACTCATTTGAATAGTGTTTCTCTATATCTTAGGGGACGTAAAAAATATTGGGTGATCTCAAATTCTTTTTGCGGCTTACATACATTGGAATCTATCATAATTTATTATGGAATAATCAATATGGTGAGGTAAATAACTAAAAAACATTCCATTTAATTAATAAATTAATCATGAAGAAAAATAATGAATTAATAAATGATGATAAAATAATTCCATATGAATAATAACATGATTTTGGAAAAAATACATTTATATCCTAAATAATCCAATAATCACATTAACAGATTAATTGATGTGTTGGTAAACACAAAAAAACTAAATAATGTTAGCTTAATAATTTGTCTCATTGCACCTATTGATGCATCAAGGGGATATATATAATTGGTATCCACCCATCACTAAATTTCCAATATAATACTTATATATTGAATGAGAAATTCAATAAAATCACTTATCAATAAAATTATTTATTGAGTAAATAATACAAATTTATAAATCTTTTCTTGAGTTAATAAAACAATTAAACACCAATGAAAAAATGATATATGGTTTAATAAAAAATCACATAAATGACAAAAAAAATATTTATATTTAAGGTAAATATAATGTACAATGATAAAAATAAATTTAATGTTTCAATTATAAGTAAATGACAACAAAATTAATCAAGAAAGTGAATATAAAGAATTTCCATGGTTAATCTGATCATAAAAAATCTAGATAAAGAGTAAGGATGGTATCATTACAACATACCCTCATTATATAATTAGTGAAATAATTTTTTTTCATTTATGAATATAAATACCATAAAAATATCATTAAAATTTTTTGAGGAAAACACCATTATCAATTGGAAAATCACTTTTAAAAGCTAAAAATTTCAAGAATATAAGGGAAAACATTCTTCAAATAAATCTTTATAAAACATTAAATTCATATTCAAAGAAATAAGATCCCATAATGATGGAAAAAAATATATTCATGTTTAATTTGTTAAAGCAATGATTAATTTCACATTTTCGGAAAAATTCAAAATATACCTTGTTCTAAAAATGAAAAAATAGTTCCCTTTGAACAGTTTTTTTTAAATTAAAAAAAAGTATAAAAATAATTCAAATAATTAAGGGTATTATTAAAAATAATATTGAATTTTTTTAATAACTTTTATATGGAATAAAATGCATTTTCAATTGAAAAGAGAAAAAAATCGATTTTCCAAAAAACATTATCTCAAAAACAAAATAGTTCCAATGATATGAAAATGGTAATAGTAATTTAAAATTTTCATTAATAAATATAGTATAATAAAATTAAATGGATTTGTTAAACAAATATGAAAAAAAATTCTTCAACAAAAATTTAATTAAAAACAATTTCGATTAAAATGAGATTGATGGATAAACCCTACTGATTTGGTAACTTCTGAATCATAACCCCCATGAAAGAAATAATCTCAAATAAAACATTAAATAAAATTAATATAAACAAATTCAGTATATAAATTACAAAATGGGAAGTAGATACACCTCATATAAATAAATAGGTGCCCAATACCAAATCTATCTCAATGGAGTGGAAATTGAGATGAAATCTCTAACAAAGATCATATCATCGAAGTGATCATTAATAAATGAATTGATTAAGTGTATCAAAATTAAATACACATATAAAAGTGGAAATAATATATAAAATAATCAAAATTATTTGAACACATAATCTTAGAATATCATAGACAATGAATAATTAATATAATTCAATGTAGATAAATTGAGTTATGAAATACCTTACCACTTAGTAACATTCAAGTCAAATAAATTTGGATTAAATATTTCACATTGAAACTTGAAATACCATTAATCTTGAAGGATTAATAATATTACATGTATAATGTGTAGTACATACACCGTATAATATAAATTAGTCTTATAATTATAAAATATGCCTTGATGAAGGAAAATTGAGAAAAAAATATATTACCTCTGGTCTGAATCATCTCGTATGTTATTTGTACTCCTTAATAATAGAAATATGAAAATTGTTTAATTTATTAATAATTTATTTCCTTTTTATTATTCCTTTTATTTTCTTTATTATCTTTTTATATTTATTTACATATTCATTTATGTTCATGTCAGACATTTTGTCGATATTTCATTCATTTGTCCAAAACGAATTCAGTAGATTGACTATAGTAAAAGAGTGCATTGTTTCATCATAAACTGAATAATAATAATTATATAATGATAATTTATATACATAAATTATACCTTTTAAAAAACCATATAATATGGTTATTAAAAAGGAACTATATTACATTCACGGGGATGGTAAATCGTACATACACAGTAGTAACGTTTCTATTTTTCGACGAACTTGATGAAAAGAAAATACGTGATATTTTATATTTAATAATGATAATTATAAATTAAATATCATATTATTTTTCTAAAAAAAATTATATATCATCCATGTGATTTTGTGATAAGGAATGAATCACATAGCTTCGTGGGGGTGGTAGTGCACACTTACGCACAAACAATACGATTGGTTTTTAGTGAAAATAATGCTAAGAAAGTAAATGATATGTTTTTTTAATAATGATAAATATTTCATAAATATAATATTTATATATTAAATATATCATTAAAACTATCCTTGAGAAGTGGTTATGGAAAATATTTCATCATTTCGTAGCACGGTAGTGCGCCATACACTCGAACGACGGTTTCATTTTTCATTTGATGGAAGAAGGGATAAATATTCAGAATTCCATTGAAAAAAAAATATTATTATTATATGTTATATTTTTATGTTATTATATTATCATGGTTTAATATGATTTGATGGAGGTGGAAGAGGAAATAAAGTAAAAATGCTCGGTTAGGAACGATAGCTCTTCTTCAAATAACCTATTTCGGTTCACCCCAAAAGCCTTTCTATGAGGGGTTTCTAATGAAACCATGGCCTATTGTATAAGAAAAGGTATGGAATTAATGGGTTATTTAGGGATTGTACATACCAAATGTTTCTTTAAGTGTGAATACATGAAGAGAGGAGGTTCCATTTTTTATGTGAGGGGAGGGGAACTTTTTTAATCTCCAAAATTATTATATTATAATAAATAAGACATCAATTAAAATATATAAAAATTAATAGGGATTATATTTTTTATTTTATAGAGTTTAAATAATTCCACACTGTAATATTTAGACTTGTTTAATTATAAAACTAACCCTTATCTATTGGTATCACCCAGGTAAACCTATTTTATCTTTAAACGTGATAACACAATTTTCAAACTGAAAGGTTTATAATTTTAATTAGAATATGAAAATTGTATTATAAATAGAAAATTTATGAAAATTTATACCATTTATCAACCAAATTTTCATCTTAAATTTTTTTAGTGTATTTAAATGATATAACAAATTATTTTTTAACATTGAATATAATTAACATCATTTTTGAAACTATTAATTTAACATGAATTTAGATACATGAAAATAATAATACATTTTTAATATAATAAATTTAAACATCATTATTAAATAATTATTAACTATTAAATTTTTTTGGAACCAGAACCCATCCCAAATACATTACATTTAATGTAATTTAAAATTATTTACCATGACATTTTCACTATATTCACAAGTATTGTGTTAGTGTTATATAAGAATTTATGGTAACTATATACTCACAAAAAACATAAAATATATTAATATCATGAAAATAATTTAATTATAATAAAAAATGAAATTAATATTCATTCACTACTTACTTTTATCCCTCTATTAATATATAAGATATATTATAAGGAAAATAGTGATATTTTATGTTTCATTCCATAAATTATTATATGGGTCACCTTCATGGAAACGTGTTAGATAAATAATTTAATATTGATACTAAGGAGATAACGTTAGAAATAAATTCATTAAATGATAATTATTATTAAAAATGGTGGCCTTAGCTCTTAGTTAAAACCTAGGTTGAAATAATTTACCCTTTTACCTTGGTGAAAAATAATTTACTATTTCATACAATTCAAAATGTCCAAAAATTATGTTGGAAGTATTAAATAATAAAAAATGGTGATTATAAATATAGAATAAATTATTTCAATTTATTTCCTTATAATTTTCTGAAATTAATTTTATAATTATCCCATAAAGCATGATTAAAAATAGTTTTTTCAAGAAACAGATTTTTTCAAGAAAATAATGGTCTTATTTCAACTTTATGACTAGAAATAATTATTATATAAATATTAATTCATATATATAAGTTTTATATATATATAATTAAATATTTTCTCATTTAGTTTAATTTTAATTAATTTAAATGCATAATTATTTTTCACTTAACAACAAATTTCAAGAAAATACAGTTTTAAACCTAAAAATAAACACATACAAAAATCAGGTGTAAAGCTGACCAAAAAATACTTAATTATTTTAAATATAAATAAATAATAATTATGAAAATTTAAATCCAAATTCACAGAATAATAATTCTTTACAACTATTTAAATTTTTTGAAAATAAATAAGAGTTTTAAAAAAACTGGAATTTTTCATTATTCACTGAAAAAATACTCTTTTCAGAAAAAACTCAAAATTTCACCCTAAGTTTATATTTAAATTATTTTTTGAAAAATTAATTTCCTTTTTAAAGAAAAATTTATAAAATTGGTTTAAATTAATTTTATTATTTTAAACCAAAAAATATTTTTGATTAAAAACATATTTTTGATGCATGTAAGGTATTTACTAAACATTGAGTCATCATTTACCATTATATTTTCTTATTATAAAATATTTACTAAAAAATTTTAATATTAGGTTATTCATATTCATACTACAGATTTTAAGGGCTATGTTATAACATTCATGTTGAAATTGTATATCGTAGTTATTTAGGCTCTGTGTTGTGTGTCATATACGCTGTCAAACATAATGTTATTATTTTAAAATATCGGTGTGTTATAAACATCACCATGTATTTTTTCCCTCATCATCCAAAGACAAACATGAGAATAAATTCCATATAAATTTTTGTGGAAAGGTTAAAAAAAACAAATCATTTCATTTCAATTCGGGAGGACTTATCAGTCGATCAACATATGATGATATACAATAGATAAGTGAAAAGGATGAATGGGACATAAATATCAATTGTATTAGATAGAGATATGAGATTTACATATATTTTTTTTGAAAAATACTCTAACATGATTTGAATTTAGAGTTGAACTTATTTATGGCCTATCACCCTCAGAATAATAGAAATCATGAATGGATTATCTAAACACATGGGGATATGTTGAGAGCCTTCTCAATGAACTTAAAAGTAGGATCCTATAAACATATTAATTTGGTCAAATTATCTTCAAAAATAGATTCCAATAAATCATTAAAATTTCTCTTTGTGAATCACTCAGTAGAAATAAATGAATACCTATAAAAAAATGATGAATTAAAAAAAAATAATTTGGATCTAAAATGGTAGAAAAAATGGTTGAGAAGGTCAAGACTATTCACCAACAAATCAGAGAATCTAAAAGTTAACATCAGATTAGCTGATAACTATCATTGGAACCTATAGTTGAGGGTTAGGGATGAAGTATCCTTTATATATCTCAATAAAAGAAATTAATATGGTTTGTGAAGAAGGGAAGAAAAATTCCTTGGTACATTGGCCTCTTTGAGATTCTTAATCACATCAAATCTATGGACTATCAAATTTCACACCAACTGAAAATATTTCATGTTCATGTGGTATTAAATGTATTTATCTTAATGAAGTACATACTAGATCCCTCACATGAACTAAATCTGGTGTTGGTATTGTTGGAGGATGATTTATCTTATGAGGATTAGTTGGTGAAAATCTTGTACTATAGAGAGAATATTTTTCAAACCAATAAAACTAACATAATTAATGTTATTTGGTGAAACCATAAATTAAAAGAGGCAACATGGGAACCATAGGATGTCATGAAAAATAAGTTCCCTTATTTGTTTTCATCTCAGTGTATGAAATGAAATTTCTAAAGAGAAATTTTTTATGAGGGTAATAATGTATGGAAGAAAAATTATATATATGATTTCCCTTCTATATGTGAATGCATGAAATATATAGTAATGTATTATAGTATAAAATAAAATGGTAAAAATTATTCAATTTATTGATAACATTACATTTGGTCGACATTTAAACCTAGTAAAATGCACAATATTATAATGGTAAAATATACAGAATGAAATAAAATAACTATAATAGAAAAAATTGAATCACCTCGATCTTATAGGATTACCATACTCTAAATAACCCTGTCAAAAGGAAACAGAACATTATTAATGTAATTATATTTATCAAAATGAATATAATTGAACCAGGATAACAATTTATGCTATAGATATATGAATAAAATAAGATATATTTATAGGAATTGAGAAACTATTATGATCATTGGGAAATATAAATGTTAGATGTTATGACCACTAATCATTATGATCATATGTAATATATCAATTATAATGTTCCCATTAAAATCTGTGTATATTAAGGGTAATTACTAGAACTAATTTTTTAAAAATTGAGAAATTATGACGTAACAAATAGAATAATTCCTTATGAGGATCATTTAGCAATGCTTGGGGGAAGTTAGTGTTTTCAGGGATTGTACATGACCAAGCCCAAGTTTAGCTTCAACAAGTGAGGCTCAAGCGGTACAACCTATAGAAAAATTTATAGTTGGTAGAAATCAGCATTAGATTGATGTTATCTAAGTCACCCCATAAAAGTAACACCATTTTTCACCCTACCCTTTGAGAATATGATAGTGTAATAAGGCGTTATATATCTAGAACATAGTATTATAAAGGTGTAATTTTATTTTTATAAATTAAATCATGGTTTATTCAATTCCATTTTCATTATTATTTTATAGATACACCTGAATATTAGATAAATATAATAAATAGATAAAACATAATTATATTTTTGGAAATCATATAATTTTAATTTTTTAAACTCATTAATTTTATATAAAACTTAATTTTCGAAAATTAGATTATAAAATAATTTTTATTTAAATATAAGTGATTATTTAATTTCACAATGTCTTGTGTCTATTTTATAATTCTATAAAATTTATTTATTTCATAAAAACTATTATTTTTCAATATAAAAATAATTTTATATAAAAGATAAATTATCATTTTTGGAAATTATTTTGAAAAAATAGAAATTATTATAAATATCAGCACATCTAAATTATCCAGTTGGGATTTTTTTTAATTTTTAAAGATAGTTTAGTTTTTGAGTAAAAATTAAATAAGTCATGAATATATGATAAGTTTTATGACATCATAATAACCAAAAATTGATGTAAAGAAATATGTAAAGTGATTTATTAAACAAAAATAGTTTTTCATTGAAATAAATTATTTTAATATGGTCATTTTATTTTGAAAACCAATAAAGAACATTCAAAAACAAAAATGATATTTTAAGATTTTTAAAAACATTATCTATGATAATGACTAAATTTAAAATCAAGAATTTTATTATTTTATAAACTTTTGATATTAAACAAATAAAATATTAAAATCTAATCCTTTTTGTAAAATGAAATTGGAAAAACCCATGGGAATGAAAATAGTTTAACATTTCACTTTGAAAAGACATCCAAGATCTAGGTTTGGAAATTAATAAACTATCCTCCCATATTTTTCTTTAAATACCAATATATTATCTCATTATAATTCACTATAAATCCTTAAAGAACAAATTTCATCTCATTTTACCTCTTTATATCCCATGTAAAAAATTTATACAGTTCTAAGGATCCCTTATCAAGCTGTATGATGAAACTTCTCATGGTAATACATTCTCTAGCTCCCCATTTCTATTCAAGCACTTAATTTGTAATAATCCTTCTGATTCCCAATTGATCATATTGACATCTGTTTATGAACATTCCTTGAATAGCCAAATTTTACCAAAAAATGATAGGAAAACATCCTCTATAATTTTTTTCTTCCATGGAAATTCATTTAAAACCATTATGCTATTAAATTTATCCCTTGATTTTTATGTCAGGCCATTGTGTTACGAACGCCCAGGCATATTTTAAATCTAAGCATATTAACCTAGATATAACTATAGTTCATTGATTGGGAATTTTATGTATGAAACCAAAATTCCATAATCATGGTATTTAATTGATTGTATAAGTTACTATGTTACATTATTGATGTGGAAAATGTAAAGTTAGACATATGAATGGTGCACCCTGATATCACTCAAATGCAATGGTTAACATTTTCATATCATGAGATACAATTTATTGTGTTTGGGTATTTTTCCTAATCACACTATGTAATGATGACTTAGAGGTTATCCTCGAAGTATTATTATGATATCAAATTTAATATTGGTTCCACATTTCTATGATACCATGATTTTACAAAGTCATTTTCTCATGAAATAATTCTATATGAGTATATATTATTATTACCTCTTTATTTTATCATGATATTATTATTGAATCACATGTATTATTTATCATATTTCTATTATTTGATCATTATCTTAGTGGTATTTATAGATCACCAATTTACATAGGTATATCCCTAGGTTATCTTATGTTTTATTGATAGTTCAATGTAATCTATGATCAATGTAGGGGGTTATAAATAATTTTTTTATATGTAACATTAGATTAATGGTTTGTGTACCTAATTATCTAAAGACACAAAAAATAAGTATTTTCATTAATTTTATTATATATATCTATATTTTAAAACATGACTTAAATTTTATTGAAAATATGGTGTCATGGCCCCACATGGGTACCCCTCTAGTACTGGTAGTGGGGAGAATGTGTTACCCCCAAGTCCTGCCTCTAGAAGGCTTTGGGCAAGCGATGAGAACTGAGGCAATAACACACTAAAATGGGAGACATTACACATAACAAATGGAAAATTAATTAAGAGAAGAGGTAAAAAACACCAAACAACTCCATTACATAATATAATAGTAACCAAAAACCCCGTGTTCATGTGAACAAATACATATAAAGGTCTGCTAAATTAAACCAATTGGAAACTTATAATATCTACTCCATGACAACTCCAAGATCCAAGATTGTAATGGAAAGACCGGTCCTTGAAACCCTTTTAAAAACATGAAAAAAAATTATATACATAAGGTGGTCATAACATGTACACTCAGTAAAATTGTATCCAGTTTCTCCCAATAAAATGTCAATAGACCATGCTAATTCACTAGTTAACAAATACTAGGACCAACAATCACCTAGAAAAGTTATCTACCCATCCCAACCTTCTAATGAATCACTAACCAAATAACAAAAGAATGTAGTATGATAATATAAAGAGAGAATTGATAAATATGACATTTATCCACTCCCCCACAAAGTTTCCTCTCTCACACAAAAACATCAAACCTTATATGATCACATCCCTTCTATGTTATCACAACACCATGTATCTAGCTTCCACTTATTTGGATCAGTTCAGAACCCTTCCTACCTAGACTATTTAATTTCCTAATATTTTTTGATGGAATCAATCTTATCATCTATATCACTCTTGATATTTTCAAAAAATCAAACAACAATCAAGAAACTAATATCTATAGTAGTTTTTTATCATGAACATGAAGGACTTAAACTGTGTTCCCTCTTTCTACAAATCATGATCCAATAAAATAGATCACATTTATTATCATTGTGCATCACCACTAACTATGTCATCATCAAGGGTTGGGATCCACAAGATACGACACCATTGCTTGAGACTACTATCAAAGGAAGAGCATGGAAGAGGGGGTAATCCATCATCCATTCCTCACTATCTCGATGTAAGGAAAAGAATCTTAAAACGTTTTTGGGTCATTATATATTACTCAATGTGGGTAGGGTTCATATATAAATAACAAAAAAATATATGTAAGGACACACACAAAAAGAAAACACACAAGACCGGTCTAAAGATTTCAAATCAATACATAATCATCTCCACCTTTTCATAAACACCATATTATCACTAAATCATGATGCCACCAATTGGATGAAACACACTTAATATAACAATCACACATAGCATATAGTTTTCTTTCATTAAATTAAAAATTTATCCAGTTTTACCTAATATTTCATTAATATCCATTGTTCATAATTTAATACATTTAACATAATATTTGATGATAAAACACTATAACAAACATCCAAATTTCATTATCATTTAAATCTATCCTATTAATAATTATTCAATTCATAAAATGAGTATACCACATGTAAGTTTTAGTTCACTTTTATTAAAATATATCACAAAAAATTACACTTTCATCATAACAAATTCAAATTCCATTGCTACTAGACAACTATAATAAGGTATCACACAACAACCCATCGCATACCCTGCCAAATCCAAAACTATAACCCAACTCTATCATGGAAGAAACAACCAATATACCACCACACACTTCCATTGTCCAGAACATATATCATATCTGAATCAATCACAACCATCATTGTACAAACCCTACAATGTATGATGACCCTGATATTTAATTCACCATAATTCGTGAATTATTAAATAAATAAACATATAATGGAAAACCATGAGAACAAGATTGTTGGTCAGAGTAGATTACACAAGGGGGGGGGGTGAATTGAGTATCTTTAAAAAATTTGGTTAAAAAATATTTCTAAAAGGTTTCCCCAAAAGGTTAAATACAACCCAGTTAATCAAGGTTATACTATTATAAAAGTTTGACTGTTTAAACAACTTCATAGAAGACTGATTAGTTCTCAGTCATCTTAATGTCAGTTATTAATATTACTTTTGAAGCTATTCTACTAAGTCAAAACAATTATAACTTCTTTCCAAGAGTAACTGTCAAAGTGAATATAAATATTTCTGAATTATATAGTAAAGCAGTAATAGAGAGAACACTAAATTAAGTAGCACAGTGGATTTAAAAGTAGTGGTGCAGTCTCAAGATGAGACCTAATCCACTCCACTTGGTGATCACCTGCCACCAAGCAATTTATATAAATAAACATGATCCACACCCTGGATCGGGGTTAAAAATAGTACACAGGATTGTCTAGGTCACACAAGGACCTCTTCCATAGTTCATCATGGGTACAAACATCCAGGACATAGAAGTACCTCTTCCACACTTATTTGTGGGTATACACAAGTGTAAAAAGATGTTTGAGTAACGATATCTTTTATCCTTCAGTTTAATGCAGGATACAGAATGTATTGTTATATAGATACACAATCTGATCAAATTTTAATAAAATGATACACAACAGAGTATAAATATTGAGATAGGTTTAGAAGTGCTCTGAGTGTTAGTCTTGGCAGCTCTGGACTTCTTGAGATGAATCAGATGGAGAACTCAAGTCCTCGTATGGAAAACCGACTGTCACAAGTCAGAAAAATCCTACTTGTGTTCTTCGTGATGTTTGAAAGTCCGAAGATGTTCTTGGGACTCCAGTATGCTTCATGTGTTCTTCAGCAGCATCGAGTTTCTTGATGCAATTATTTCTTCCAGAATTCTCTAAATGTATTCTTGTTTTTTATGCTCACGGCCCCCATCTTGTTCTTATTTTTAGTACCGTTCCACACACACCCCTTTCTTTTCCTGGGCCTTATTAATCTTTTATCTTGGAGTTCACGTGTTTGAGATGACATGTTACATGTATTCTGCACCTCGTACTTCATACTTGTCTACAAACGAATTATTAATTATGTTAGTGCATTAAAATCTTATAATTTGACAGTTAGAGATTAAATTGAAAGATGACAAAACATATTAAGAAATGGTTTCACATTATGTCATGAAAACGGTGTCTTGTTCAGATGGTTTCTGGATTGGTCACAGTGTCTTGATATCACAATATCTAGTTCACGGTGTCTGGTTCATGGCATATTGATGTCATGGTGTCTTGTTCACAGAGTCTTGATGTCACAGTGTCTTGCTCATGGTATCTTGATGTCACGATGTCTTGTTCAAGGTGTCTTGATTTCATGATGTACGGATGTCACGGTGTCACGGTGTCAAGATGTCATGGTGGTTGTATGTCACGGTGTCTGGATGTCACAGTGTCTGGATGTCACGGTATCTTGATGTCATGGTGTCTTCTTGTTTACGGTGTCTCAAGGCCATGGTGTCTCAGATTTAGGAAAATATTTGTATTTATACTTAAGAAGTGATATTTATGGAATGAATTAAACTTAGTCATTTTTCAGGGAAATCATTATAAAGTGAATGAAAAGATAGTGTGTAGTAACCAAACTGAGTGTATAACACTTAAGAGATTTGGATAGCTTTTACTAAACAACTGTACATTTGATGTGAGATATATTACATAGAGTTAACATGGTTTATAGACTAAATAGGATTTGTGATCATTAAAACATGATTAATACATGAGGAGTCCAACAGTCTCCCCCTTTTTGATGATCACAAACCATGTATATTTAGATTGTATATTTGTTCTAACAACATAGTTTGAATGTGCATATAACATATATAAAGTGAGTGTTCTCTCCTCCTATATTTCTCTTACATATTTCTCATATATTTCTCTCATATATTGTTTATATATTGTTCCCACATTTTTTTCCATATATTTCTCCTTTATATTTCTCGTATTTTTCACCTATATATTGTTCTTATATTTTCCCCATATTTGTTTCCCATATATTTCTCCCCCTTTTGGGATTATCATAATGTGGCAAGAAAAGTAAGAAAATGGAGACAGGAAAAGTGCATAATGTATTAGATAAAAATAGTGGCATTTCATAAAGTAAAACAAATTGAACAAGATTCCTATCAAAATAGAATAACATTTCCCTTCTTCACTGGTTGGTCTTTTCTTTGCCTTTAGCAGCAACAGTAGAAGAGGAATCCATAGGACCAGAAGTTGAAGTAGAAGAAGGGAGTGAGCAGGTTGATAGAGAAGGTAAAGGAAGACCTTCAAAGATAGAGGGAGCCAGAGTAGCTGTAGTAGACAACTGAGGCAGTTGTTGATCAAGGATCATAGACCTAATTCGACTCAGTGGCTGACTGACAAACAAAGAAGTGGAGGCTAGAAAAGAGGCTAATGTAGGAAAACCATGTCTCAGAGGTGCAACCACAGGAGCAACAATGGTTGTACTCTGTACATGATTATAGGGCCTTAGAAGCTTAATAAAATCCACAATGATCTCTGCACCATACTGCATAGCTTCTTTAAATTCATCCTTATTTTCCATAAATTAATCCAACTCACGAGATAACTCTGTGAGATTTTGGACCATAGTCTTGAAAGCATGAGTAACAGGAGGAATCCTCAGATTTTCTACAAGATATTTAAATTGATTAGTCATATCAGTATTTGAGATGATTCAGTTGAAGTAGAAATCCTCTTTCTTGGAAATTTCTTTCTGAGTATCATTAGAAATTTTTGAGTGGATTTGGATCAGATCAAGAACTATATCACTGTTCTTAATAACTTCATATAGAGAATCTTTATTGAAACAACTAAGCCCAGTCTGAAGTTTTTATTTGACCACTATTCATAGCAGTTCACTGTCTAGTTAAGGTTGAGATGATTTTCCAAATGCCTTATAAGCATTGAAAACTAAGGTAAGATATTTTAGTTGGTTTAACACTTTTTAAAGGCACCTTATACACTCATCAGTGATCTTGTTAAGATTAACAACAATCTCTTGCATTTCATTCCGAATATGTTTGTTTCATTCATTGACCTTTTCAGATAAGAATGCTAAATGAGGTTGAATCAGAGATACAACAATCTGTGGGGTTTGAGGAACCACAGGTTCTATAAGATGAGAAGCAATCTATGATCTCGAATTCATCACATTCGGCATGTCTTCAATTATACCTCTTAGAGTATTCACCTCATTACTAAGCAGTCTGTTTTCAACTCTGAATTCCTAAATCTCATGAATAATTTTGGGTTGTATCTCCCAAATAACATTTTACAACAACAGTGATGAATCTTTCTCAATCAGATGTGTTACAAGAGCTGGTTGGGAATTCTGGAGTTCTTTAACACTAGAAAAAAGTGTAGCTCCAAATTCTTTCAGATCATCTTTACTCACCACGGATGGTTGTTATGGTGAAGGTTCATAGACAGGGACTTATATGGGATCAGGATCCTTTTCAGGGGCAGGATTAGAGACAAGTTTAATTGAAACATCATAAAAAGGTCCAGGCCATTTACAAAGACTTTCTGAGAGTAATCCATATCACAAATTACTCAACAACCTCATAGGGTTCTAAACCAGGATCAGAAATATTTTTTTGGTCTTGAGGGATGTTCTATTAGATTAAAATTTTCATAAATTCTATCATTGTCTTCCACTCATGCCTTTTCCCAGTATTCTAATTGATTTTCATTCTCATGATTTCAACTTTCTAAAGGCAGAACACACAATCCTTGATAACATCCTCATTAGGTCCAACCATACCTTTGTCATTAAGCATGGCTGAGATAAGCCAAGAATAAAATAGGGAGCTTAACTTGGATGTGGTTTTGATCAACTCACAAATATGGTGTATGATATACTTACAAAGGTTGATCTTCTGCCTATTTTTCATAAGATGAATTAGAAACGCATACTTATATTTTAGTACAGAAAAATCACCTTTTCTGGGGCTAATCATGTTCTGTATAAACTTAAATAGAAGTCTTGATTATCCATCTAGTTTAGCAGCAATGGATCTCCTCTTGGTTCCATTTCCGGTTAATCTTTTCAGAACATCATCCAAAATAAAGAATTCACTAGAAGGTGGAGGTCCTCTTTGATAGTCCTCATAGATATCTTCATGAGGTATCCTAAGCCACGTAGCCCATAGCCTGGAAGAGAATATTCTTTTCTAGAAATTTATCCATCTTTTCACAGCATAATCATCTTCATAATCAAAGGAGAACTGAACATATAAATAAAATTGAGCCACTAACTTAGGGTAGATAGGTCTATCTTCCTTTGAAAACCTTTCTAACAATCCTTTCTCTTTTAAAACATTCAAAACCAGAGAATTACTCAACAAAAGCCATTTTGGGAAAATCTTTTTCTCAGTTTCTACTACTCGATTCACCAGATTTGGATTTAGAGGACCTTCAGGAGCCAGCTAAGGTGCAATTTTCTTCTTCTTTGAGCTACATTTCTCAGGAGTCGATGATGAAGGGAATTTCATCCTGGGTATTCACCAAAGATTTGAGAGAGAGAGAAGGGTTGAAGGGTTGAAGAAGGGTTACAAATTGAGTGAATAGAAGAAAAATCAAGTGAATTACAAGTGATACTTTTTTTATTTTATCATTTTGGAATACCAAACGTCACAAAAGTAAAAGTGCGGGAAAATAAAATAGTTAAATGAATAATTACCGCGATACAGTTTTTAATTCGTAAATAACAGTCTTAATGAATCATTATGGAGAGACCATATCAGGTCTTTATAGTGAGACATTGAATGAATATTACCATGATATAGTGACTGAGCTTTACGATGAGACAGTAAACTTGAACTTTACGATGAGACAGTAAACCTGATCTTCACAGTGAGACAATAAACATGAATGTTATGGTGAGTCAGTAAACATGAACTTTACAGTGAGATAGTAAACATGAAATTTACGGTAAGATATAAAATAGTAAAACAAGTACTTAAGATTTGTCATGCCTAATTCATTTATAATGTATTATATTCATTAAAAATTTAGTGTTCTGGTGAATGTATTCGCAAGAAGATACTCATTACCAATGAATTCTAAAGTGATATCACCATTTTGATAATGATCTCTCAAAAAGTGATGTCGTACATTAATATGCTTTGTCCTTGAATGTGAAACTGGATTTTTTGAAATGGTAATATCACTTGTGTTGTCACAATTTATAGTTACATGACTGAATTGATATCCATAATATAGTAATGTATGTTTCATCCACAAGATTTGGGCCCAACAACTACCAGAAGCCATGTATTCAGATTCTGTAGTAGATAATGCAACATAATTTTATTTCTTACTACACCATGATATAAGTGACTTTCTTAAAAAATTACATCTTCCAGAGGTGTTTTTCTATCTAACTTACATCCATCGAATTTAGCATCATAATGACTAACTAATTCAAATGATTGTCTTCTAGGATATAACAATCCTAGATTTAGTGTATGATTGAGGTATTTTAAAATTCTCTTTACAATATTTAAATGATATTCCTTAGTATTTTCTTGAAAATGATCACACATACAAAAACTAAACATAATGTCAGGTCAACTAGCAGTTAAGTAGAGAAAACTTCTATTCATTATTCTATAAGTTTTTTGATCAACAGATTTTCCCTCTTCATCAAGATCCAACTTACAAGTGGTACTCATGGGAGTGTTACTAATTTTAGTGTTATCCAGTTTAAATCATTTTAGAAGATCTATAGTATATTTAATTTGAGTTAAAATAATACCATCAATATTTTTAAATATTTGAAATCCGAGAAAGAATTTTAGTTCACCTATTAAACTCATTTCAAATTCATTTTGCATCATTTTAGAAAAATCAATACATAAATAATTTCATGAAGATGAAAAGATAATGTCATCTACATTGATTTGAACAATTACAACATCATTAGAAAATCATTTTATAAAAAGGGTAGGATCATCAATTACTTTGGTAAAACCTTTGGAAATAAGAAAAGTAATCAACTGATCATACCAAGATCTCGGAGCTTGTTTTAAACCATATAAAGATTTTGATAATTTAATAATATGATTTGGAAAATGGGGGTTTGTAAAACTTGGGGGTTGTTTAACAAAGACATCCTCAGCTATATACCCATTTAAGAATAAACTCCTAACATCCATTTAATATAGTTTTAAATTCAGATGTGAAATATAAGAAAGTAGGATTCTGATGGCTTCAAGTCTAGCTACTACTGCAAATGTCTCTTCATAGTAAATTCTTTCTTCTCGACTATAGCACTGTGCAACTAATCGAGAATTGTTTCGAACTATGTTACCATACTCATATACCTTATTTCTAAATGCCCATTTAGTGCCTATGGTGAATGTGTCCTTAGGTATTTCAACAAGTTTTCAAAATTTGTTCCTTTCAAACTGATTAAGTTCTTCTTGTATTGTAATCACCCAAAATTCATCATTGATTGCATATTTAATGTTTTTAGGTTCAAGTTATGATAAGAAGAATTTATGTTCAACCTGATTTCTAAGAGAAGCTCTATTTTGAGTTCCTTTTTCTAGGTCTCCTACAAAAACATCTAAAGGATGGTTCTTAAGAGTTCTAATAGCTCTAGAAAAGGAGGGACTAGTGATTTCAGGTTCATCAATAGGTTTAGGTTCACTGTGACTTGAGTCTAAGGATTTTCCAGAACTGGAATTTTTCACAGATTCTTTCACAGAACGGTTTTAGGATTTAGGATTAATGTTCAAATTTGATACATTATCCTCCAGGTTCTCTAGAATGGTTCTAGGATCATGTGGATCTGTTTCATCAAATTTGACATGGACAGATTCTTCCACACATTTAGTTCTATTATTGAACACTCTATAGGATTTACATGGCATGAAATATCAAAAAAATATACATTCATCATTATTGGATGAAATTTTTTCAAGATTATCTTTTTTATTTAAAATATAGAATTTGAAACCAAAAAACATTGAAGTAGTTAAACATGGGTTTTTGATTGTTTCATAACTCATAAGGATTCCTCTTAAGAATAGGTCTAATCAACAATCTATTGATTATGTAACATGATTTATTGATAGCTTCAGCCCAAAAATAAATAAGTAGGTCTTATTCACTAAGCTTTGTTGTTGGAATCTCTTGCAGGGTTCTATTTATTCTTTCTACAACTATATTTTTTTGAGGTGTTCTAGGGGAAGAAAAATTGTGACTATACCCATTTTGTAAGCAAAAGGATTCAAACTCTGTATTTTCAAACTCACAGCCATGATCACTTCTTAAGGATTTAATTCTAATCCCACTAATATTTTTCCACAGACTAGACATATTTAGTAAAATAAGAGAAGGATTAACTTTTATGAGCCATAAAAAAGGTTCAAGTATATCTAGAATAGTCATCTATATGAACATAAACCTAGTGCATCCCATTTAAACTAGAAACTCAAGATGGTCCAAATAAATCCATATGAACCAGTTCGAGAGGATGATAAGTTGATACTTCTTTCTTTGGTTTGAAGGATATTTTGTGTTTTTCCCTTTTGACAGGGATTACACACTTTGTCATTTGGAAACTCAAGTTTGGGTAAGTATTTAACTATGATTTTTCTAGATATCTTTCTATGGGATTAAATATTACAGTGTCCTAGTGTCCTATTCCAGAGACAAGACTCTTTATGAAATACACTAAAACAAAAATCATTGTGAGAAGCTAAGGAAGCTAAGTAAACAGAGTAAACATTTTCATTTATTAATTCGGAAAACACTAATTCATCTTTAGAATAAAATACATTGAAAGAATCATTTTCAAATATAACATGAAATCCATCATCACATAATTGTGAGATACTAAGTAGATTATATTCTAATCCATCAAAAAACAGTATAATAGAAATTAAAACTGAGTTAGAGTTACTGATTTGGCTGAGGCCAATTATCATTCTTTTGGCATTGTCACCAAATGTGACATATCCTCCATCAATTTTTATTAGGTTCTTAAAGAATGAGTAGTCTCATGCCATGTGTCTTGAACATCCACTATCCAACTACCATTACCTTTTTTAGGAACCCTTTTAGTAGCTTTCCTACAAAATGATTAAGAAAAAATAGATTTTCGTACCCATACTTGTTTGGGTCTAGTACTATTAGTAATAAGTTCTTTATGAACCCATATATACCTCATAGGTTTCCTATAATCATTAAGTAAAATATTTGAAAAATAAACTCAATTTGGTCCAGAAAAACATGAAGCAGTAGAAAATGTATCAGGAATTGATTTAGTTGATTTGTGTCCAAAACTGGGAGTAAAACTATATTTTCTCGATTTAGAAACAAAATTTGTTCTACCAAGATTTCTTTTTCCAGGTTGATAACCAATTCCAGTGTTATATTTAAAATAAATTTGTTTTCCTAACATTTGAGTAAGGGGTTTTCCCATTGGTAAACCTTTCTAGGTCATTCTTCAATTGCTCATTAGACATTTTTAATTTGTTGTTATCTTTGAGTAGTTGATCATTTTTCTCTTTTTCAATTGTGAGTTAAGATTTAATAGTTACAGTGAGAGAATAATATTTATTCAATGATTTTTATTTGTCTTTTAGTTCATTTCATGTTTCTTCAAGCATGTTACAGTTTTCAAACATTTCTCCATTAGTCATATTTTCATAGTCACTCTCATCTTCAGAATAGAATTAATTATGTACAGGAGAGTACAGTGTTACCTCATATGTTTTTGTCATAAAACACATATTGGATTTTTTTTCCTGTTCATCATGTGATGTTTCTCAGTCTCTTTAACTAACCTAAAAATCACTCCAGGTTTCTTTCATGGCCTTTTTATACTTCCTTTCCTTGTCTTCATATCTTTTTTTGTACTTGATCTTTGAACAGTTATCCTTGATATGTCCTTTTCACTTACATTCATAGAAAACAATCTCATCAGTCTTGTCACATCATTTCCAATCCTTCTTCCAACTTCCTTTTTGGTCATATTTTCCCTTGAAGTTAGTTTTTCGGAAAAAGTTCTTCTTCTGGTAAAATTTTGTGAATCTTCTGGCTAATTGAGCCATCTTCTCATCACTGTCATGTGATGATTGTTCACTACTGGAACTTTCTACAGAATCTTCCAATTTCCCTTTGTCTTTGTGTTTGGAGGTGGTGGTCTTGAATACAACAAATGTACTCTTTGGTTCATCCTCCTCCTCTTTCTTGAATTTTAGTTCCTCTTCATACATCATCTGTTTCCCAATGAGTTCTTTTACAGGTATATTTCTAATGTCGCATGATTATCTAATAGAAACAAAGGTTCATCTCCATCTATCAGGCAGACATCTTAGAATTCTCATGATCTGTTCCTTGGCAGTGACTTCACTTCCAAGATAAATCATTCTGTTGACAGTATAATTGGACCTAAGATACATTTCAAAGATAGGTTCATCAGGTTTAATTTTAATGTTATCATATTGAATAGTATAAGTATTAAATCTCATTTCATTCACACTATATTTTCCTTCATGTGAGACATACAGGGTATCCCAAATTTCATGGGTAGTTTTACAAGAAAAAATTCTATTGAATTCTTCATCTCCCAAGGATCAGTATAAGTAATTCACAGATTTGAAATTGTTATTGTAGGAAGTTTTGACAGGTTCATCCCATGTGATTCTATTAGTATAAGGAATCTTATATTCATCTATAATAGAATGCCAAATTTAAAAACCCATACTCTCTAAATTCATTTTCATTTTAAATTTCCATTGAGTATAGTTGGTTCCATTAAAGAATGGTGGTCTATTGGTTTCAGAACCTTCCAATATATTATCCATAATACATAAATACTTTGAAAGATTAGAAATTTATAATTAACAGAAATTTATAGATCTTCAAAGTACAACTACAATCGTAGTTGAATAAGTTTAAATAGAGTCCTAATAAGGAACCTCTGATACCAAATGTTGGTCGGAGTAGATTACTCAAGAGGGGTGGGTGAATTGAGTATCTATAAAAAAATTTAGTTAAAAAGTATTTCTAATAGGTTTCCCCAAAAGGTTAAATACAACCCAGTTAATCCAGGTTATACTGTTATAAATGTTTGACTGTTCAAATAACTTCTTATAAGATTGATTAGTTCTCAGTAATCATAGCGTCAGTTATTAATATTACTTTTGGTGCTATTAAACTAAGACAAGACAATTATAACTTCTTTCCAAGAGTAACTATCAATGTGAATTTAGAGATTTCGGAATTATACAGTAAAGCAGTAAAACAGAGAAGACTAAATTAAGCAGCACAGTGGATAAAAAACAGGTGGGTCAATCTCAAGATGATACCTAATCCACTCTACATGGTGATCAAATTCCACCAAGTAGTTTATATAAATAAACTTGATCCACACCCTGGATCGAGGTTAACAATAATACACAGGTCTTTCCAGGTCCCACAAGGACCTCTTCCACAGTTCTTCATGGGTACAAAAAACCAGGCCACACAGGGACCTCTTCCACACTTATCTGTGGGAATACACAAGTGTAAAAAGAAGTTTGAGAAAGGATATCTTGTATCCTTCAGTTTAATTAAAGATACAGAATGTATTGTTATAAAAATACACAATCTTTTTGAAAGTTAATAAAATTATACACAACAGAGCAAAAAAATTGAGATAGGTTTAGAAGTGCTCTGAGTGTTAGCCTTTACAGCTCTGGACTTCTTGAGATGAAGTAGATGCAGAACTCAAGTCTTCGTATGGAAAACAGTGTGTCGAAAGTCAAACATATACGACTTTTGTTCTTCGTGATGTTTGATAGTGTGAATATGTTCTCAGGACTCTAGTATGCTTCGTGTGTTCTTCAGTAGCATTGAGTTGCATGAGGCAATTCTTTCTTTAAGAATTCCCTAAATGTATTCTTCGTTGTCGTTCTCCCAACCACCAGCTTGTTTTGATTTTTAGTATCATTCCACACACCCCCCTTTCTTTTCCCGGGCTGCATTACTCTTTTATCTTGGAGTTCACATGTTTGAGCCAAAAGGTTGCATTTATTCTTCACCTCCTACCTTGTACTTGTCTACAATATAAATATTAATTAAGTCAGTGCATTAAAATATTCTAATATGATTTTTAAAGATTAAATTGAAAGATGAAAAAACATATTAAAAAACTCTTTCACATTATGTCATGAAAAAAGTGTCTCTTTCACATGGTTTCAGGATTGGTCATGGTGACTTGATATCATGGTGTCTAGTTCACAGTATCTAGTTCACGATGTCTTGATGTCACGGTGTCTTGTTCGTGGTTTCTTGATGTCATAGTGTATTGTTCACGGTGTATTGGTGTCATGGTGTCTTGTTCACGGTGTCTTGATGTCACGGTGTCTGGATGTCACTGTGTCTAGATGTCACGGTGCATGGATGTCATGGAGTCTGGATGTCACGGTGTCTGGATGTCGCGGTGTCTGGATGTCAGGGTGTCTAGATGTCATAGTGTCTGGATGTCACGGTGTCTGCTTGTTCACAGTGTCCCATAGTCACGGTGTCTCAGACTTTAGAAAATATCTGTATTCAGACTTAATAAGTGATATTTATGGAATGAATTAAACTTAGTCATTTGTCAGGGAAATCATTATAAATTGAATAAAAAGATAGTGTATGGTATCCAAACCAAGTTTATAACACTTAAGAGCTTTGGATAGCTTTTACTATACAACTGTACATTTGATGTGAGATAGATTACATAGAGTTATCCTAGTTTATAGACTGGATAGGATTTTTGATCCTTAAAACATGATTAATACAAGAGGATTCCAACAATCTCCCCCTTTTTTATGATCACAAAACACATATATTTAGAGTGTATATTTATTCTAACAACATAGTTCGAATGTGAATATAACATATATTGAGTGAGTGTTCTCTTCTCTTATATTTCTTCTATATATTTCTCATATATTTCTCCAATATATTGTTCATATATTGTTCCCATATTTGTTTCCCATATATTTATCCTATATATTTATCATATATTTCTCGCATATATTGTTCATATATTTTTACCATATTTGTATCCCATATATTTCTCCCCCTTTTGGGATTATCAAAAAGTAGTAGGAAAAAGAAAGACAAAGAAGACATGAAAAATGCATAATGTATTAGATTAAAAGAGGGGTATTACAAAAATAAAAACATAATGAACAATATTCCTATCAAAATAGAATTAGTACTGTCCTTCTTCACTGACTGGTCTTCTCTTTTCCTTTAACAACAGCAACAGAAGAGGAAGCCATAAGAGAAAATGTTAAAGTAGAAGATGGGAGTGAGTTGGTTTATAGAGAAGGTAGAGGAAGACCTTCAAAGACAGAGGGAGCCAGAGTAGCTAAAACAGAAGACCGAGGCAGTTGTTGATCAAGGATCACATGCCTAATTTGACTTAGTGCCTGATTGACAGACATAGAAGTAGAGGCTAGGGCAGAGGTGAATTTAGGAAAACCTTGTCTCAAAGGTGCAGCCGTAGGAGAAAAAATAGATGTACTCTGTACATGAAGATAGGGCCTCAAAATTTTAATAAAATCCGTAATGATCTCTCCACCATACTGCATATCTTTTTCAAATTCATCATTTTTTCCATAAATTTATCCAATAGATGAGTGAACTCTGTGATATTTTGGACTTGAGTCTTGAATGCTTGAGTAAATGGAGGAATCCTCATATTTTCTACAAGATATTTAAAGTGATTGGTTATGCCAGTCTTTGAGAAGATTCGGTTGAAGTAGAAATCCACTTTCTTAGAAATTTCTTGTTGAGCATCATTAGAAATTTTTGATTGGATTTGAACCAGATCAATAACTCTGTCATTGTTCTTGATAACATCATATAGAGAATCTTTATTGAAACCACTAAGCACAGTATGCAGTTCTTCTTAGACCACTCTTATGAGAAGGTCACTTTCTAGGGAAGGTTGAGATGATTTTCCATATGCCTTAGAATCATTGACAGCTAAGGTAAGATATTTTAGTTGTTTTATCACTTTTTGATGGAACCCTATATACTAATCAACGAGCTTGTTAATATTAACAACAAGCTCTCACATTTCTTTCACAATCTATTTGTTTCTTTAAGTGACCTTTTCAGCTAAGGAAGATAAATGAGGTTGAATCTGAGAGACAACATTCGGTGGGGTTTGAGGAACCATGGGTTCTATAGGATGATAAGAAAGATATGATCTCGAATTCATCACTTTCGGCATGTCTTCGATCATACCTCTTAGATTCTTCCCTTCATCACTAAGCATTCTATTTTCAAATATGACTTCCTGAGTCTCATGATCAATTTTTGGATGTATCTGCAAAATAACTTTTTCCAACAACAGTGAGGCATATTTCTCACACAGATGTGTTACAAGAGATGGTTGGGAATTTAATAGTTTTTTATCTCCATAAAAATGGTAGCTCCAAATTCTTTTAGATCATCTTTCTTCACCATGGATTTTTTTTTCTGGTGAAGGTTCAGAGATAGGGACTGATATGGGATCAAGTTCCTTTTCAGGGGAAATATTAGAGACAGATTTTATTTGGAACATTGTAGAAAGGTCAAGGCCTTTTAATGAGATTTTCTGAGAGTCATCCGCATCATAAAAACTAGGAAAATTATACCAAGTGGATACAGGGATTGAATCAATAGGGTTTGATACTTCAATAAATTACAGATTTGGGGTTTCCTCCCCTTCAACAGTTGCATCCTTCTCAGGATTGAGAAGTTTATGGTCTTAATCCATTTCCACAAACTCATCTTTTAGTTCCTTTCCCATTTCCTGTCTAGCCAGCTGAAAATCCAACTCCGGCCTTTCCTCAGCCGAAGGAATGACTTCAGGAACAGATTGTTCCACTATGAGTTCTTTAAGGTCAGCTTCTTGCATCGTAGGTAATTCTTCTTATATAGGTTCTTCCACAAAATTCTTTTCGATTTCTTTGAAAACAAATTATTTTTCATCCTCAGGTTGATCTTCCAGATTAACAACATCCTTAGAAGAAGGGACTTCTTTTTCACTTACTGCATGAAGGACATGAGTGATGTCTTCTTTATTAGAAATAATTTCCCTGGGAGGCACAACAGCCTCTTCTTATTCTTCTTTAGAATACTCAAAAACCTCATCTAGTTCCAAACCAGGATAAGAAATATCTTTTGGTCTTGTGGGATGTTCTATTAGATTAAACTTTTCATAAATTCTATCATTGTCTTCCTCCCATGATTTTTTCCCAAGATTCCAATTCATTTTCATCTTCTTGATAGCGACTTTTGAATGGAAGAACTCACAATCCTTGATAACTTCCTCATTATGTCCAACCATACCTTTGGTATGAAGCATGGCTGAGATAATCCAATAGTAAAACAAGGATGTTGAATTGTATGTGTTTTTGATCAACTCACACATATAATGTATGATATACTTAAAAAGGTTGATCTTATGGCTATTTTTCATAAGATGAATTAGAAACCCATCCTGATATTTTAGTACATAAAAATCACCTTTTCTTGGGCTAATCAGGTTCTGTATAAACTTAAACAGAAGTCTTGATTCTCCATCCAGTTCAGCAGCAATGGCTCTCTTCTTGGTTCCATTTCCAGTTAATCTTTTAAAAGCATCTTCCAAAACAAATAATTCACTTGAAGGTGGAGGTCCTCTATAATAGTCCTCATAGATGCCTTCATGAGGTATCCAAAGGCATGAAGCCCATAGCCTCAAGGATAATGAGAATTTCTGGCCATTTATCTAGCTTCTCAATGCAAAACCATCTTCAGAATCAAAGGGGAACTAAACATACTAATAAAATTGAACCACTAACCTAGGGTAGATAGGTCTATCTTCCTTCGAAAAACATTCTAACCTACCTTGCTCTTTTAAATCATTAAAATCCATAGACTTACTTGACAGAATCCATTTGGGGAAAATCTCATTCTCAGGTACTACTACTTGATTCACCATATTTGGATTTGGAGGACCTTCAGGTGCTTGCATATGTTCAATTTTCTTCTTTTTTGAGCTACATTTCTCAGGAGTCGACGATGAAGGGCGTTTAATCCTGGGAATTCACCGAAGGTTTGAGTGATAGAAGGGTTGAAGGGTTGAATAAGGGTTACAAATTGAGTCAATAGAAGAAAGATCGAGTAAAGGACAAGTGACACTTCCTTTATTTTATCATTTAGGAATAACAAATGTCACAAAAGTAAATTCTCAGGAAAATAAATAGGTTAAATGAATAATTATTGAAAAACGGGTTTTAATTCATAAATAACAATCTTAAAGAATCGTTACAGTGAGAACGTATTGGTTCTTTATGGTGAGACAGTGAATGAATATTATGGTGAGGCAGTGAAAGAGCTTTACAGTGACACACTAAACATGAACTTTATGGTGAGATAGTAAACATGAACTTTACGGTGAGATAGTAAACATGATCTTCACAGTGAGACACTAAACATGAACTTTATGGGGAGACAGTAAACTTGAAATTTACCGTAAGATATAAAATAGTAAGTTAATTACTTAAGATTTATCATGCCTAATTCATGTATGATGTATAATATTCTTTTAGAATTTAGTGGTTTGGTGAATATATCAGCAAGCTGATACTCAGTACCAATGAATTCCAATGTGATATCACGATTTTGATAATGATATCTCAAAAATTGATGTCCTTCATCAATATGATTTGTTCTAGAATGTGAAAAAGAATTTTTCAAAATGTTAATAGTACTTATGTTCTAAAAATTTATAGGTACATGCCTGAATTGATATCCATAATCTTGTAATGTGTGTTTCATTCACAAGATTTGTGCACAACAACTACAAGAAGCTATGTATTCACCTTCTATAGTAGATAATGCAACATAATATTTTTTCTTACTACACCATGATACTAGTGACTTGCCTAAAAAATGGAATGTTCTAGAAGTGCGTTTTCTATCTAACTTACAACCACTGAAGTCAACATCAGAATAACTAACTAATTCAAATTATTGTTCTCTTGGATAGAATAGTCCTCGATTGGGTGTATTCTTGAGGTATTCGAAAATTCTATTTACATCATTTAAATGAGATTCCATAGGATTTTATTGAAAATGAGAAGACATATACACACTAAACATAATGTCATGTTGACTAGTAGTTAAGTAGAGTAAACTTCCAATCATTCCTCTATAAGTGGTTTGATCAACAGATTTTCCCTCTTCATCAAGATCCAACATAAAAGTGGTACTCATGGGAGTGTTAAAACTTTTAGTTCTATCTAATCTAAAAACATTTTAGAAGTTCTCTAGTATATTTACATTGAGTTAAAATAATACCATCATTATTTTGAAATATTTAAAATTTGAGAAAAAAATTTAGTTCACCCTTTAAACTCATTTCAAATTAATTTTGAATCATTTTTGAAAAATAAATACATAAAGAATTTCATAAAGATCCAAAGATAATGTCATCTACATAGATTTTAACAATTAAAACATCATTAGAAATTCATATGATAAAAAGTGTAGGATCAGCTATTCCTTTCGTAAAACCTTTGGAAATAAGAAAAGTAATCAACCGATCATACCAAGCTCTTGGAGGTTATTTTAAACCATATAATGATTTTGATAATTTAAAAATATGATTTGGAAAATGGGGGTTTTTAAAACAAGGGGGTTTTTCAACAAATACATCCTCAACTATATACCCATTTAATAATGAACTCTTAACATCCATTTAAAATAGTTTAAAATTCAGATGTGTAGTAAAAGCAATTAGAATTTTGATGGCTTCAATTCTAGCTACTAGTGCAATAGTCTCCTCATAGAAAATTCCTTCTTCTTGACAATATCCCTGTACAACTAATCAGTCCTTGTTTCTAACTATATTACCAGCCTCATCTACCTTACTTATAAACACCCATTTAGTCCCTATGGTGAATGTGTCCTTAGGTTCGAATGGCCCGAAGGCATTCTTTTTTTTATTATGGATAATCCCCCTTTAAGGGATTAAGGGGAACCTTTACATGACCCATAGGCCCAAGGCACAAGGCCCGACAAACCCGCAATACATAACCTGAAGGCCCAGAGGCATACCATGCCCAATACATGACCCGTAGGCCCAACCCACTTGAACTTCCCCTCCCCAGCATTCTGCATCATTGATCACCTAGATCCACAACTTGCATTGTTTATCGGCTACCATTTCCCTGTACAAAGTTGCATGGTGACTGGTCCCGATGGAGGCTACCATACCCTCTCATTATTCCAATCCGTTTAGCTCTGCATCTGGTGGATACTACTCCTATTGCTCTGATCCTCTTCTGGGGAATGTTCTATTTATACTCGGCTACTCCATGGTCTATGTGACCTGAAGGCCTTGTGGCCCGAAGGACATTGATGACCTGAAGGCCCTGGAGACCCGTAGGACCAAACCGGTGGCCCACAGGCCCAAATCGGTTGAATAGTTCCGACTGCTACCATACCGAACAGTGACTGTTACAGTACTGTTATAGTAATTGCTAAAGTGACTACTACAGTACTGCTATAGTACTGCTAAATTAACCTGGAAATTTGCCTCCATCCAGTTTTGAACCCGGGCCTCTTGGATGCCAAGCAGGAGACCTTACAACTCGGGTACTGGCTCATTGGCAATGTGTCCTTAGGTCTTTCAACAAGTTTTCAAACTTTGTTCCTTTCAAACTGATAAAGTTATTCTAGAATATCCATCACCAAAAATTCATCATTGATAGAATCATTAATGTTTTTAGGTTCAGGTTGTGAAAAGAATAATTGATGTTCAACCTGATTTCTAGGAGAAGCTCTAGTTTGAGTTCCTTTGTCTACGTCTCCTACAACAACATCTAAAGGATGGTTCTTAAGAGTTCTAATAGATCTTGAAAAAAAGGGACTATTGATTCCAGGTTCATCAATAGGTTCAGGTTCATTATCACTTGAGTCTAAGGAATTTCCTGAACTGGAAGTTTTCACAAATTCTTTCACAGAACGGTTTAAGGATTTTGGATTAATGTTCAGATTTGATACATCATCCTCTAGGTTCTCTAGAATGGTTTTTGGATCATGTGGATCTCTTTCATCAAATTTGACATGGGCAGATTCTTCCACACATTTAGTTCTTTTATTGAACACTCTATAGGCTTTAATAAACATGGAATATAATAAAAAGATATCTTCATCACTCTTGGATGAAAATTTTTCAAGATTATCTTTAGTATTAAGAATATAGACTTTGCAACCAAATACATTGAAGTAGTTAACCTTGGGTTTTCGATTGTTCCATAAATCATAAAGAGTCATCTTAAGAATATGTCTGACCAGCACTCTATTGATTATATAGCATGTTGTATTGACATATTTTTCCCAAAAATAAATAGGTAGGTCATATTCACTATAATGTGTTCTAGAAATATCTTGTAGGTTTCTATTTTTTCTTTCTACAACTCCATTTTGTTGAGGTGTTCTATGGGAATAGAAATTGTGACTATAACTATTTTTTGAGAAAAAGGATTCAAACTCTTGATTTTCAAACTCACGGCCATGATTCCTTCTTACAGATTTAATTCTAGGTCCACTATGATTTTCAACAGACTTGGCATATTTAGTAAAATAAGAGCAGGCATCACTTTTGTGATCCAGAAAAAAGTTCCATGTATATCTAGAAAATCCATCTATAAGAACATAAACATAGTGCTTCCCATTTAAACTAGAAACTCTAGATGGTCCAAATAAATCCATGTGAACCAGTTCGAGATGTTGAGAAGTTGATACTTCTTTCTCTGGTTTGAAGGAAATTTTGTGTTGTTTTTCCTTTTGACAGGGATTACACACTTTGTCATTTGGAAACTCAGGTTTGGGTAAGTCTTTAACTAAGCTTTTTCTAGCGATATTTCTAAGGGAGTGAATATTACAATGTCCTAGTCTCTTATTTCAGAGCCAAGACTCTTTATTAAATACGCTAAAACATAAATCATTGTGAGAAGCTAAAGAATCTATGTTAACAGAGTAAACATTTTAATTTTTTAATTTAGAAAACAATAATTCATCTTTATAATTAAATACATTGCAAGCATCATTTTCAAATCTAACATGAAATCCATCATCACATAATTGTGAGATATTAAGATGATTATATTTTATTCTATTAACAAACAATACTTTAGAAATTAAAACAGAGTTAGAGTTACTGATTTGGTCGAGACCAATGATCTTTCCTTTGGCATTATTACCAAATGTGACATGTCCTCCATCTATTTTTATTAGGTTCTTCAAGAATGAGTAGTCTCCTATCATGTTTCTTTAACATCCACTATCCAAGTACCATAAATATTTATAGGAACTATTTTAGCAGCTTTCCTACCAAATGAATAAGAAAAAACATATTTTAGTACCCATGCTTGTTTGGGTCTAGTAATATTAGTAATAATTGCTTTAGGAACCTGATTCTCGCTCAAATTTACCCAAGAGAAGAAGGTAAGATGGTCCTTGTAGTTTAGCTTGGGTTATCGAATCCACAGAGACCTAAGAAGTATCCTATAGACACGCACATTCAAAGGACTGTTTTTGGATATGAAGTGGCCAAATTTGGGTTGATTTTAGATGGTTTTTAAAGATATCTAATAGATTTAAGTGAATTCAATTTAAAAGAATGAGTTGATCCTAGGTTATCACTCGGGGTGGATTGGACGTATTTTCTTTTTAATGATTTCAATTTCGTAAATTTGAGATGGGTTCATTTAAGGAGATAAAACAACATCATCACTTACTGGTTTAATGCCTACACCCTCTAATACTAATCACCTATACACTTGAAGGATCAATGTTTTGATCACTTCAAGGTAAAGGATCGTATTAGTACTTGAAGTGTGTGGCCTTAAATTCAACAAGGACGATGATGTTTAAAAATCATCAAATAAAAATCCCAATTAAAGAAGTGATTATACATTAATTAGGTGATAAATAACATCCAATCGAGACCCTTGCTACTCCCTTGGATCAACCCATAAGTGGGTTAGCCCTCCATTGATCCCATGGTTTCAATGGAAGCGGAAAGTAGACTCATGAGGGAGGAAATGGAGAAGTAAAGAAAACAGAAAAAATAAAATGATCACTCCACCGTTGTGTGAATAATTTCACAAGGGTTGGTGTGAATAAATTCACAACTTGATCCAACGGTATCAAAGTGATATCAAGAAAAACAGAATAAGAGTAGAAGAAGAACTTTTATTAAGAAACTAAAGTGAATTGAACAACTTACACGTGAAAGAAAAATTTGAGACAACAAAAATGCAGTATAACATTACAATTGAACAAAGCATCCAAGATTTTCAACTCCTTCACCACCACTTACTTAAATAGGCATTTTGGTAGCCTTGGGTCGAGCCTCTAACAGTAAAAAGCATATCAATTAATTTTGGTAGTCCATAGGTGGTGGAAAGCTTGTGGAATTTGAACTTTTACACATTTGACCCGAGGTGGCAGCCAGCTTTCCTTCACTGAACATACGCGTCTGGAAGACCTTCTAGACGGCCGAATCAGAGTGGACCATAGAATAAGAAAATGTATCTCCGGATGGCCTCTAACCTAATGTAAAATTTTGGCTCATTTTCAGTTTTGTATTCCGAGATATGAGCAAATTAGTGGGCTGTTTTTCTGGGCCGCAGAATCTGGCCCAGAATTGTATCTCTAACTTGGGCCGCCTAAATGACCACCATAGAGGCCGAATTAGCATTGGATAATGAAGAGGTATTTGTTCCTATACATGTCTTCTAGCATCAAAAGAAATTTGGGATTAATTGGGCCTGTATTTTGGGCCCAACAGTCTCATCAATGGGCTGGTGTCCAATCTGCCTTCTCTAGAATTGCTTCATTTCATTGACAAATATCTCCATCACCCTCCATGAATTCTCCATTGATCCCTGAATGAAACATGTTCATATTGGATTGTAGATCAATTATCAAGTTAAAATATTTATAATCAGATGAATCATTTGGAACTTTAAATGATGTTCAAAAATGTACCACATAATAGTGCATTTTAAGAAGGTATTACAATCATAATGTGAAATGATGTTCAAAGTTTAAAATGCACTAAAATGGTGTTTATGAATAATAAAGAACATGCATATTATGTATACTAAAATGAATATTAGCCTCATTTAGTGGCTAATAACACCCCCCAACTTGAGTTTTTCTAGTCCCGAGCAAAATTTATCTCAACAAAATGAAATTCGAATTCCCTTTTCCAAAAACATTTTAATACACAATGATCACCAAAAAACCTTATACAAAAAAATCATGAAACCCATCAAAATATTTTAATACAAGATAGTTTCATAAGCAGATCCCAATCCCAATCCCATTCCTTTGATCAAATCCATCATCATACTTCATCCAACTCAATTAGGTGTAATGATGTGTTGTGTATCACAATAGATATGGGCGTTCATTTTCATTCAAGGGGGAAATCATGGAAGCGCTAGGTGGAATCACATTTAATCCTAATATGAGTATTATTCATTATTATTTTTTTTGATTTTTTTTGCAATATTTCCATAATAATTGAGATTGCAGTTAATCAAATTAACCCATGTAGCAAGACTTTGCCGATGACTCCCAGACTCAAAGGCCTTAGGGCACCAAGTGAAGCCCACATACTCGGGCATCGTCTTGAGTTAACTTCATCAAAAACAAAGTCATATTACCATAAATAGAGATATATTGAAAAACTCAGGGCTAGACAACTCTAGAGTCACGATCCCCAAGTGTCGAAAGCCTCGCATTTTATCAATCCATTTCTCTACACGCAATTTTTTTTTTAATAATTTTTTTTAGTTTTTTTTTGAATACTCATATTATTCATAAAAATAAAACCAGCCTATTATATTTATTATGGGACCCCAAAAATTCAAATTAGTACCCCACAGTCTCGAGGACGTGCATTGTGGCATTTTTTTTATTTGGATGAAAATATAAACGATGAAATATCACATTGGACAGCCACACTTTCCAAAATCTATGCTCATGAAATTATACAAGGATTAAAATAAGAATTAGGGTATGCTAAATTATTTGATATTTAGTGTCAAAGTGTGCAATGTGTATTACCATGTTCAAAGTTAAATGAATTTTTCCTTCCATTTAATTATTTTTTCAAATCATTCATTTTTTTTGACACAAAACCATTTTTTTATTTTATCTCCCCCCCCAACTTAAAACAACACTGTCTCTAGTGTTTGAAGAAATCAAAATTTAGAAGGAGTATAGGAAGATAATGGAAGTTCAAAAAGTTAATTGAAACTGAGGATCATGGAATGAAATCACCTGGTGGTTGAAGCTGAAGTTCTTGCTGCTCCAATTTAGTTCTTTGATATCCATGTCGCTTGCAGAGTTCCCTAGTGGAAAAAGGAAAAAAACAAACAAAACAAAAGAGTATATATATATATATATAAGTAAAATATAAGTATAAATATATATAAAATAAAATAAACTGATGATACATTGTCTTCTTTTTAAATTTCTGGGTAAGGTATTACTCAAGGATCACACCACGTGACATGAATGAATATGGTGCTCCTCTTTCATACCCATCCATACTCATAATAGAAGAACAGGTCAACAGTCTATTTTTTTTAATATAAAAATGATTAATTAAAATATAAATTTTATTAAAAAACAAAAATTATAGGAAACTTAAAAACCATGGGTTGCCTCCCATGCAGCGCTTTGTTTAATGTTGTTAGCTCGACTTGAACTCCCCAACTTATCCAATACCAATTTTTAACATTTTAAGGACCCCATATTTCTCCATGTCCACTAGATTGAGATTGATTCTTTTTTTATAATTTTTTTTGTGTGAAAACCTATGTTCTAAAATGAGTGGTAAAATCCAAGGAATATCAAAAATGGTTGATCCAGTTTCCTCTGTAGTCTTTCCTAAGACATAAATGACCAATACAACTTTTTTGGTTTCAAGAGAAGAATGAGTTTCAATTGAAAGGTCATTATTATACCTTATGAAGGTATTATTTAGTGAGGAGGGAAGGACAATAATTTTGGGCTCGGTTTGGATAGGACATTTAGACAGAAGTTGATATTTTGAATCCAACTCAGTTTCATTTTCCAAATTTCTCAACAAAATTGGTTCCTTTTGAATAGATGATTTAACCACAAAATTAGAAAGATCAGTGTTTGGAATGGATATGGACTCAAAGTTTATGATTTCTCCCAATGGTTCAAAGGTTGGTGTTTTTGAAAATTCATCAATGGAGTTATACTTAGGAGACTCAATCCATGATGTCAAATTCTCCTCTTTTGAATCCAAAAAGTTAATTTCCTCCTGATTTAAATTCCCTTCAAAATTTCCTTGATTCTCTTCATCTATCCCAAATCCAAAGGTTGGTTCTTCAATAAATTCATGTGGGGTTTTTGTGAAACTAGACACTTCACATAAGGTTATGGAAGGGACAGTTTTTGTAGGGACGGGTTCCTCACAAGTTTTAATGCTTTGTAGTTCTAACCTCAATGATGAAACCTCAAAATTCATTATCTCCATTTGTTGACAAAGTTTTTCAAGTAATGGTTTTGGATCATGATGGTCAATGGGTTGAGACAGATGGTCTATTCCAGGAGGATAACTATGTTGTTGGAATTCCATAGGAGGATGTTTAGATTGGCCTTGTTGGGATTGGAACTCATAATATGTTGGAATGTATTGTGGATCATATGAATAAAAACATTGTGGTTCAGTAGGTTGTTGATGATTCCACAAGTAGGAATTATGATGGTCATTTTACATCGTACATGGGGTTGAGTGATCAAAGTAGGGAGAGGTTCCCCATATTTGGATTTGTTCAAAAGGGTTTTCCATAGGAATGAAATTGGGGATGAGATGAGGGAAGTGGGATGAAAAAAAAGAATGATAGTGTCTAAGATAACTTACTTAGGTCCCCGGAAATGGCGCCAAGATTTGATTCTCGCTCAAATTTACCCAAGAGAGGAAGGTAAGATGGTGCTTGTAGTTTAGCTTGGGTTATCGAATCCACAGAGACCTAAGAAGTAACCTATAGACACGCACATTCTATGGACTGTTTTTTGCTATGAAGTGGCCAAATTTGGGTTGATTTTAGATGGATTTTAAATATATCTAATAGATTTAAGTGAATTCAATTTAAAAGAATGAGTTGATCCTAGGTTATCGCTCGGGGTGGATTGGATGTATTTTCTTGTTAATGATTTCAATTTCGTAAATTTGAGATGGGTACATTTAAGGAGATAAAACAACATCATCACTTACTGGTTTAATGCCTACACCCTCTAATACTAATCACCTATACACTTGAAGGATCAAAGTTTTGATCACTTCAAGGTAAAGGATCATATTAGTACTTGAATTGTGTGGCCTTAAATTCAACAAGGATGATGAAGTTTAAAAATCATCAAATAAAAATCCCAATTAAAGAAGTGATTATACATTAATTAGGTGATAAATAACATCCAATCGAGCCCCTTGCTACTCCCTTGGATCAACCCATAAGTGGGTTAGCCCTCCATTGATCCCATGGTTTCAATGGAAGCGGAAAGTAGACTCATGAGGGAGGAAATGGAGAAGTAAAGAAAACAACAAAAATAAAATGATCACTCCACCGTTGTGTGAATAATTTCACAAGGGTTGGTGTGAATAAATTCACAACTTGATCCAACGGTATCAAAGTGATATGAAGAAAAACAGAATAAGAGTAGAAGAAGAACTTTTATTAAGAAACTAAAGTGAATTGAACAACTTACACGTGAAAGACAAATTTGAGACAACAAAAATGAAGCATAACATTACAATTGAACAAAGCATCCAAGATTTTAAACTCCTTCACCACCACTGCCTTAAATAGGCATTTTTGGAGCCTTGGGTCGAGCCTATAACAGTACAAAGCATCTCAATTAATTTTGGTAGGCCATAGGTGGTGGAAAGCTTGTGGAATTTGAACTTTTCCACATTTGACCCGAGGTGGCAGCTAGCTTTCCTTCATCGAACAGACGCGCCTGGAAGACCTTCTAGACGGTCGAATCAGAGTGGTCCATAGAAAAAGAAAATGGATCTCCAGATTTCCTCGAACCTGTTGTAAAATTTTGGCCCATTTGCAGTTGTGGATTCCGAGATATGAGCAAATTAGTGGTCTGTTTTTCTGGGCCGCAGAATCTGGCCCAGAATTATATCTCTAACTTGGGCCGCCTCAATGACCACCATAGAGGCCGAATTAGCATTGGATAATGAAGAGTGATTTGTTCCTATACATGTCTTCTAGCATCACAAGAAATTTGGGATTAATGGGGCCTGTATTTTGGGCCCAAAAGTCTTATCAGTGGGATGGTGTCCAATCTGCCTTCTCTAGAATTGCTTCATTTCATTGCCAAATATCTCCATCACCCTCCATGAATTCTCCATTGATCCCTGAATGAAACATGTTCATATTTTATTGTAGATCAATTATCAAATTAAAATATGTATAATCAGATGAATTATTTGGTACTTTAAATGATGTTAAAAAATGTACCACATAATAGTGCATTTTAAGAAGGTATTACAATCATAATGTGAAATGATGTTCAAAGTGTAAAATGCACTAAAATAGTGTTTATGAATAATAAAGAACATGAATATTATGTATATTAACAATGAATATTAGCCTCATTTAGTGGCTAATCAGAACCCATATCCACCTCATAGGTTTCCGATAAGCATTAAGTAAAGTATTTAAAAAATAAATTATATTTGGTCTAGAAAAACATGAAGGAGTAGAAAATGTATCATGAATTGAATTAGTTGATTTGTGTCCAAAACTGGGAGTAAAACTATATGTCTTAGATTTAGAAACAAAATTTGTTCTACCAAGATTTATTTTTCCTGGTTGATAACCAATTACAGTGTTGTATTTAGGGGAAATTTGTTTTCCTAGAATTTGAGTAACGATATTTTTCCCATTGGTAAACTTTTCTAGGTCATTATTCAATTTCTCATTAGACATTTTTAATTCATTGTTCTCTTTGGGAAGTTGAGAATTTTTCTCTTTTTCAGTAGTGAGTTCAAATTTGATAGTTACATGGAGAACATACTATTTCTTTAATGATTTATATTTGTCTTTTAGTTCATTTCATGTTTCTTCAAGAATGTTACTGTTTTCAAAAATTTCTACATTAGTCATATTTTCATAGTCACTCTCAACTTTATAATAGTATGAATTATTTACCGGAGAGTCCAAAGTTACCTCAGATGTGTTTGTCATAAAACACATATTGTCTTTGTTTTCCTATTCATCATGTGATGGTTTTGAGTCTCTTGAACTGCCCACAGAAGCACTCCAGGTTGCTTTCATGGCCTTTTTATAATTCTTATCCTTATCCTCATATCATTTTTTGAACTTGAGCTTTGGAAAGTCAACCTTGATATGTCCTTGGCACTTACATTCATAGAAGACAATTTCATCAGTCCTGTCACTTCTTTTCTAATCCTTCTTCCAACTTTCTTTTTGGTCATATTTTCCCTTAAAGTTAGGTTTTCGGAAAAAGTTCTTCTTCTTGTAAAATTTCTTTAATCTTTTAGATAATTTAGCCATATTATTATCACTATCAGTTAATGATTTTTCACTACTGGAACTTTCTACAGAAGCTTCCAATTTCCCTTTGCCTTTCTGTTTAGAGGTGGTGGTCTTGAATGCAATAGATTTTCACTTTGGTTCATCCTCCTCTTCTTTGTTGCCTTTCAGTTCCACTTCATACATCATCAGTTTCCCAATGAGTTATTTTATAGGTAACTTGATGATTTATCATGATTATCTATTAGAGACAGAGGTTCCTCTCCATATTTCAAGCATAAATTTGAGAATTCACATGATCTGTTCCTTGGCAGTGACTTCACCTCCAAGAGAAATAATTGTGTTGAAAATATCATTGAACCTAAAATACATGTCAAAGATAGGTTCATCGGGTTTAATTTTAAAGTTATCATATTTAATAGTATAAGTATTAATTCTAATTTCATTCACACTAGATGTTCTTTCATGTAAGACAGGCAATGTATCCAAGATTTCATGGGCAGTTTTACAAGCAGAAATTCTACTGAATTTTTCATCTTTTTAGGAGTAGTATAAGAAATTCATAGCTCTGCAATTGTATTTGTAGGCAGTTTTGACAGGTTCAGCCCATGTGATTATATCATCGGTAGGAATCTTATATTCATCTATAATAGAAGACCAAATTTCAAAACCCATACTCCTTAAATGCATTTTCATTTTAATTTTCCATTGAGCACAGTTGGTTCCATTAAAGAATGGTGGTATGTTGGTTGCAACACCTTCCAATAAATTATCCATAATACAGAATTACATTGAAAGAAATTGAAATTTAAAATTAATAGAAATTTACAGATCTTCAAAGTACAACTACAATCAGAGTTGAATAAGGTTAAACAGAGTCTTAATAAGGAACCTCTGATACCAAATTTTGGTCAGATTAGATTACTCAAGAGGGGGGGGGGGTTGAATTGAGTATCTATAAAAATTTCTGGTTAAAAAGTATTTCTAAAAGTTTTCCCCAAAAGGTTAAATACAGACCAGTTAATCTAGGTTATACTGTTATAAAAGTTCGACTGTTTAAATAACTTCTTAGAAGATTGATTTGTTCTCACTAATCTTAATGTCAGTAATTAATATTACTTTTGAAGCTAATATACTAAAACAAGACAATTATAACTTCTTTCCAAGAGTAACTATCAATGTGAATTTAGATATTTCTGAATTATACATTAAAGCAGTAAAATAGAGAAGACTAAATTAAGTAGCACAACGGATATAAAATAAGTGGTTCAGTCTCAAGACGAGACCTAATCCACTTCACTTGGTGATCACCTACCACATAGCAGTTTATATAAATAAACTTGATCCACACCCTGGATTGGGGTTAAAAATAGTACACAAGACTGTCCATGTCACAAAAGGACCTCTTCCATAGTACTTCATGGGTAAAAACAACCAGGCCACACAGGGACCTCTTCCACACTTATTCGTGGGTATACACAAGTGTAAAATGATGTTGGTGTAAGGATATATTGTATCCTTCAGTTTAATGCAGGATATAGAGTGTATTTATATACAAATACACACTCTTCTCAAATGTTAATAAAATAATACACAACAGATCAGAAATATTGAGATAGGTTTAGAAGTGGTCTGAGTGTTTTTCTTTGCAGCTCTGGACTTCTTGAGATGAAGTAGATGCAGAACTCAAGTCCACATACGGAAAACAGAGTGTCACAATTCAAAAAGATCCAAATTGTGTTATTCATGATGTTTGAGAGTGCGAAGATGTTCTCGGGACTCTAGTATTCTTCATGTGTTCTTGAGCAGTGTCGAGTTGCATGAGGCAATTCTTTCTTCAAGAATTATCAAAATGTATTCTTCTTTGTCATGCTCACAGCCACCAGTTTGTTCTTATTTTTAGTATCATGCGACAAACACCCCTTTCTTTTCCTAGGCCACATTACTCTCTTATCTTGGAGTACACATGTTTGAGCTGACATGTTGCATGTATTCTACACCTCGTACCTCTTACTTGTCTACATAAGAAATATTTATTATTTCAGTGCATTAAAATCTTCAAATATGACCATTAGAGATTAAATTTAAAGACAACAAAAAATATTACGAAACGGTGTCATAGTATGTCATGAAAACAGCGTCTCCTTCACATGGTGTCTAGATTGGTCACGGTGTCTTGATATCTTGGTGTCTAGTTCATGGTGTCGGGTTCACGGTTTCTTGATGTCACAGTGTCTTGTTCACTGTGTCTTGATGTCACGGTGTCTTGTTCACGGTGTCTTGATGTCATGGTGTCTTGTTCACAGTGTCTTGATGTCACGGTTTTTGGATGTCACGGTGTCTAGATGCCACGGTGTCTGGATGTCACGCTGTCCGGATGTCACGGTGTCAAGATGTCACGGTGTCCAGATGTCACGATGTCTGGATGACATGGTGTCTGCTTGTTCACGGTATCTCATGGTCACGGTGTCTCAGACATAGGCAAATATCTGTATTTAGACTTAAGCAGTGATATTTATGGAATGAATTAAACTTAGTCATTTGTCAGAGAAAACATTATATAATCATTCAAAAGATAGTGTGTAGTGACCAAAATGAGTGTATAACACTTAAGAGCTTTGGATATATTTTACTAAAAAATTGTACATTTGATGTGAGAAATATTACCTAGAGTTAACATGGTTTATAGATTGAATAGGATTTGTGATCATTAAAACTTGATTAATACATGAGGAGTCCAACATGGATGTATAGTGTCGTTTTGGAATTTTACACATAACACAACAACATAGACATAAGTACAATTAAATTATTTAAATCTCATTAACATTCTCTTAAAATTCCATTTCTCTTCTTAAACTGCATGGGATAACCTTTAGATGTACATAATAAAGGCATGAGCTATCAATCCATATAAGAGAATAATAAAATCATAAAATAAGTACATGTGAGTCAAGAGGAATAACATGATGACATAGAGAGGTGAAAATCATGATCATGAACATATAAGAATGGTATAAGATGATATAATCAATATAACATTGGAATCCAGAAACAACATAAAACATGAAATCATAAACATAAGTTGAGGATCCCTATGGAGACGTCATAACATAGTGTTATTAGGAGAAAATTTCAATCAGAATTCATGGTATCTGAGGAGATAGAAACATTACCCAATGCATTATAGGGATATATAATTTCTAGGCCATCCATCATATTCATATAATTTACATTCATTTGTGTGAAACATATATCATACAACATAATAAAATCCTAAATTAATTATAAACCAAATATTAAAGAGTGTTGTTTAAATATATGGAATTTATAAATAAATTATGTTTTGTTACATATTATTTAATACCCTTGGGTAGAAATGGGTACGGGCATTCCCTATACAATATTTGGCATTGGATATCACATGATAATTTTGGTAGCATAACGAGTGTACATTTATATTCATATAATGGTTTAATGAGAATAAAATTGATTATAACATTATTTGTACATCATAATTAAAGTCTATGGGATAATTTAAAACACATTCAAACATGAAAAATTATAATTCCAAACTTATTGTATAAAGGAAGTTCTTGAATAAAGATGAGGAGGATAAAATCCGTTATCTTGAGAGGGAACTTTTAAAATAATGAAGGAAGAATATTAAGATATTTATAATACCTTATGAGGAATTTATATAGGTAATGGTAGAGTTAATGTTTTCTCAAAGTGTTTTTAGTAAAGAATAATGGGTGGTTGGGTGGGGTTTTATAGCAAAAGATAGGAAGATTCTTTATTAATTTATAAACAAAGGGTTTTGACACTATATGAACAAAATTAAACATAATTTTTTTCCATGGTTTCTTCGAAATAAGAGTGGCTTTAAATATTTTATTCAGCTAATAACCAAAATCCTTAAAATAATACACTTAGGGATGTGAAAGTGAGTCATGTTTGTAAATAATTTGATTTAAAATCATAAAATTTAATATAGGTTTTGGAGGATTCATTAAGGGTTTATAAAATTTAAAAAATAAAATTAAAACATATTATTTTAGTGTATAAATATATATTTGGTCACTTATGAATTTTATGGCATTTAGAACATCACTTTAGGCCATTATGATGTCATAATATAGATCGTATATTTAGAATGTATTAATTTTTTTCCCAATAATTTGACTATCTCATTAAATTTTTAAAAAAATTACATTGATTAATTTAAATGTATATAATGGAAAAAATATATAATTAATCAATATAATCTTCTATATATGATATTTTTAAGTTTTAAATTAATATCCTTATTTACGAAAAAATACTAGTTTTTATAAAATTAACCAATATCTGACCTTTATAAAAATTACATTAGATTTTATTAAATTATTTTATAAACTATATTTATATAGTTACTATATAATAACAATAATTTCATAAAATATAATTTTTTTTCAAAAATCCTAGAATTGATCAAAATATTATTATTAAGAAATATATGTTTTCCAAAAATACAATTTTGATATCTTTGTGTCAAAATCTAATTTTTTCAAATTATTTTATAATATATATTAATGTAATGAAAAAATATAAATTTATTAATTATTAAATTATATGAAAAAATATAAATCTATATTTCTAGGGTCTAGATACATATCCCCTTATTACACTAGTGTGCGCCCTAAGGGTAAGTTGTGCGATGGTGACACTTTCTTAAGGTCATTCAACAAACATGGTTTGGGCCATTACCTCGATAAGCGTAAAATTGTCCAATAAATGGTTTCAATCATGATTTAGTTGTTGAATCTCATATTTTTCTTAGTCAAGGTCAAAGCATTGTGATTCTGCCTCCCTTAGAAACTATGATAAATTATCTTAATAGGGTGTGATTCTACGGGTTGAGATCATTGCTTTGTCAGTCTGTGTCAATTGGATTTTATCATAACCATTAATATATAATAATCATAATAGTCATTGTTTATTGGTTATAGTATCAATGGTTAAGATTCTTAATGGTATTTTAAATATAAAAATCCATACTTTATAATGATACAAAATCGGAAAATTAGTGCATGTGTTTTCTATAACTACATTACTCAATAAGGAATTTATTAATTTAAAAAATGAATTTAATTCATAAAATTTTGGTTCATTTCATTATCCACCTATTTATAATCTTTAACCTCAAACATTAATTTCATATACTAAAGTAGGTGAGGTTACTAGTGTTTTATCCCCACTTCTTATTCCCACGTGGCTTTGTCAAACTTGTGGTTCCTCCACAACACTTTGACTACGTGAGTTGTATTATTTCATAAGAATTTGTTTCTATGATCTAACATGATGTTACTCATATAAAATATCATTCTCCAAGGGTTCCACCTCTATATTTAGTACATGTGAGTGTTCTGGTATGTACTTCCTAAAGAAAGATTTATGAAACACATCATGTACTAAAGAGAGGTCAAGTAGAAGTGCTAGTCGATAGGCCACAACTCTAATGTAATCGTTGATCGCAATAGGGTGATGTATCTTGAACTATGCTTTACCTTCTTCCAAAACATCAAGAATTTCTTCCATATAAATATAAAAAAGAATTCCATATCTCTATAATCGAACTTTATGTCTCATCCATGATTATTAGCATAGATTTTCTATCGAATCTGTGTAGATTTCAAAAAATGTTGAATGGTTTTAACTATCTATTCTATATCTTAGATAAGATCAGGCCCTATAATATTATTTTATCCAACATTAACCCATCATGTTGGAGTTTGAAACCTCTTCCCATTCAAATCCTCATTAGGTGTCATTTAAATGCAAGAATGGAAACTATTATTATATGGGACCTCCACTAGGAGTTGGTGTTGATCCTAATATACTTGGAAATACTCTGAACATGATCTTAATATATCCTCTAGTGTTTTGATGGTTATATCAGAATGACCATCCTTCTGAGTGAAATATACAATACTAAAACTCATCTCTTTAGCATGTTCTTGTTTAAGGATTCTCTAGAACCTCAATATAAAAATTGGATCTCAATCAGATAAAATAGAGAGTTTCACTCCAGGAAATCTTACCACATACCCAATATATATCTTCATAAGTTTGATGAGAGATAAATATTCCTTGATATAAATTATATGTGTTTCCTTTTTTTATGGTGATAAACTACCACCCAAATGGAATTTTTACATTTATATGTCTTGGGAAGTCCTATAAGAAAATATGTGGTTATAGTTTCCATTTACATACATGTATGTGAAATGGTTTCATCATATACATAGATTTATAACTTTAAACCGTTAAATATTTTAATAAAATAATCGAGATACAAATTATTTAATCACTCTATTAATGTTTTTTCTCTTAGAAGTTTAGAATCAGATTCCTATACATCTTATCCCGTCTTAGTTGAATAAAGTGGTAAGATCTATCTGCATCATCCAAAATTTAATTCTTTAACTCTTTTTTAATAGGGAACATATCTGGGTTACAAACCTTATAACTCCATATTTAGTAAAGTCGAACTCCATCTTATTTTCTACCTTTTTATATTAGACATCATCATCTTTTCAGGACAGATTAACACTATTAAAAATGGATGGTTCAGTAGTTATTTGTGAAATATATGATAGATATTATTTTATTATTCCCATTTGCATCCATCATGAATACAATAAGATTAAATCCCTTTAAATCCTCATCATGGATAGGGTTTCAAGATCCTTTCTAATTAGAGACTCTTCCACTTTCTTAACCTTCCCAGGATGGTAATGGATAAAAAAATCATAATCCTTGATAAAATCTAACCATGTATTGAGATCTTTTTTTTGTGAATATATACTTGAGAATTTTATAATATATATATTTATCACACTTTTCTCCATAGATATAATTTCACCTAATCTTAAATGTGAAGATCATTCCATCTAATTCCAGATCATGCATTGGGTAGTTCCTCTCATGTATCATTAATTGGTGGGAAGGAATAATATATTACTTTTTTGTCACGCATTAGTACACAACCAAAGACCATTATGTATGAGTTCTTTTAGATCCAAAATATTTCTCCATTAGTGGAAAATGTCTAATTATGTTTAATTATTAGTTAATTTTTTTAACACTTTAATGTTATCCTCATATTTATCTTTCCAAATTAACATCACCCCTGTCTGAGTTATGTTGGTTTTTGGTCTTGAAAATCATGAGAATTTTTTCATAAATTAATGATAGTAACCAGGAAATCCATGTAAACTATGGATATATATCATAGATACTGGCATGTTCTATCCTTTAAGAAACCTATATTTTTATGGTTCCATGGATATCACTTTTCTGCTGATAATATTCCCTATGAATGTTACTTTATTCATTCAAAATTCACATTTACTGTACTCTACATACGAATTTTCAATTTTGAATGTATTTATTAAAATGTTCAAATTCTCTTCATGTTACTACTTACTTTTGGATTATATAATAATATTATTTATAAATAATTCCAAAATTTTATTGAGGTGATCACTAAAGTCTCTATTCATTATTTCCATGAATATTTCTACAGCTTTATTCAGTCTAAATGGAATCAGTATGAACTCAAAGTGCCCATAATATGTATAAAGAACAGCCATGAGGATATAAAACTTCTTTTCCTGAAATTTATAATATCACAATCTATAATCCAACTTAGATTATAAATGATATCCATGTAGTTTATCAAACAAGTTATCAATTTGGGAAAAAAATATACATGTTCTTAATTGTGATTTTTTTGAGCTCTTGATAATCAATGAAATGAAAATTTACCCATCCTTATTCTTAATGAAGAGGGTAGGTGCACCCCATAGTGAATAACATGGGAATATAAACACTTTATCTAGATTCAATTATAGTTCTTTCTACAACTATTCAAGTTCAATACGGTCCATTCAATATGGATTCTTGGATATTAGTAAAGATCTGGTTATATTCTTTATTGATAACTCAACCTCATTTCTTGGAGGAAGACCAAAAAAATCATTTAGAAACACATCCAAAAATTCCCTTACAATGGGTATGTCATCAAAGATGATATTATTCTTAGTCTCAATCATTTGACCAGAATACACATTCTCACTAGGTAATAATATAAACTCTTGAGATGATTATACCTATGAAAATCCATCCTCATCTTTTCTCTTATTTAGAATCATAGGGTGACTTATGATACAAAGAGTGTTTTAATTCTCTAATAAATTTATATTTACTCTATATAAGGAAATTCAATCAGTGCCTTTAGTGGTGTAAAATTACACTAAAGGGAGTATTATAAGGTTTTCTTGGAAATTCATCCCACAAATTCAGAAAGTTCTTGTGTTATATGCTTGGGATGAAATAATTGACCCATTTTACATCTTCACTGATTACATGACATTCATGTTTTGAGGTGGTATTGGAATTATTATAAAGAACATATGTGATATTAAAGAATTCATAGAAATAGATTCAAATAGTATGCTCACTAATTAATAACTAGTATACCTATATCCACTTCATTGTTGGGATCCACCTCATTAGTTTTAGCATCATAAGATCACACTTTCTCTCTAGTACTTAGAGGTTATTTTTTATGTTATCTTCAAAAACCCTTAGATTAGTGTATTTATATTCATAGTGTATTTATTTCATGAAGTTGGATATTTGGGAAATAGGATGAGGTTTGAGTAAATAAATCCTTTTTTCCATCACATTGGTGTGATTCTCCACTCAATATTTCTTATCTTGGTGCCCATCCATTTCACACCTAAAGCATTTTCATTTCCCCTTCAATGTTTTTTGGATGATTCTTCCCACAATTTTAACAATTGTGTTGTTATAATTTCTTGAACCTATGATATTTCTCCATCACACCACTATAATTAAAAACCATTATCCATATCTTATTCTCAAATTCATGAGATCCTTGAGATTAACTATTCTTCATTTTGACATTGAGTGATCATTGGATAATTTCCATATAACTATCAATGTATTTCATATCTAAATATTTTTATTAACATATATTTATCCTACCAAAGAAGCATTTATATTTACTTTTTAGTTCAGTGGAAAATATAGAGGTCTATCACATTAGTCTTGTGAAGTTTCTCTTATATGAAGAGATTGATTAATCATCCTTTTTCGTGAGGATAAAGGAAAACCCTCCCCATTTTAATACAAAGAGTGTGAGGAGACAATTTTTTAAATTCCATTTTTTGGAATTCTTTCTACTCCTTCTCCCCTATCACCTCATTGGGCTTTATAATTTTTTTATCAATATCCACCATTGATCATCCTCTCCATCCACATGAAAAACATGAAACCTAACATTCTCATTATTAATGCACTGAAGAATGATGAATATCTTCTCAATGTAATTGATTTATTGTTCCATGATTAAGGGATTGGAATATCCACTAGAATTTGGAGTCCTTTATCTTATAAAAGAGTCAATTGAAAAATTATATTTCTTATTGGGAAGTGAATATTTCTCTCGATTCAAGTTTCTTTAAAAAGCATACATTAATTGAGCAAATATGATCTCTAATTTTTTTATTCCTACTCCCATTAGGCTGGGAATTTCATTTATCCAATCATCACATTACCCCGCACATTGTTTATTGACTTGGTTTATTATATTTATAGCCATTAACTAAAATAAAAGGAAAATTTCAGATGATAATTCTTAAAATGACTAAACACATAAAAATGAAACTCTGAACATTAAAGGGATAATTCATAGATGAAATACATTCCAATGAATTTTTAGATTTAAATATATTTTATCCAATATCTATTACCTAAATTAAATTGTTATAGGAACTTTTTTTCCCTTCAGAATATTTATAAAGATATTGTGAATTTACCAAAGAATATCCCACGAGTATTTCAAACAAGGTTTGAATTGAAGCATCATTTTCCTGAACCAGTTGATGATAGAGTCAAGACCAATTATCCCTTTTTGGGGTTATTATCCCTATGTAAAACAATACCATAGCCCATTTCACCTATAGAATCTAGACAAAGATTTGGTTTATTGTAAACCACTTACTCTATACTTTACCATAATTTAGGGATGTTTCCTATTTTTAGTATTAACCTTAAGAATTTTTATAATTACTTATGATCCTAATTATAAAAAATAACTAGACTTTCCTGTGATACTATGTATGAAACCCCATATCATTAACTCACATCAATTTATGATTTATTATATAAATATACACATAATAAAAACCCAGATGAATGATACACCTAACATCTTTTTAACAACAAATTCATAACATAATAAATTAAACATAGACACAATGACATAATTTTAATCTTCTTATCATGCTCTTAAAATTTCAATTCTCTTCAAAAACATCATGGGATATCTTAAGGACGTATATAAGATAGGGGTGAGTTATAAATCCTAGTAAAGAAATAATCAAATAATAACTTAGGGTAAAGCAGTATATGTGTTTCAAGAGGCATAAGATGATGACATAGATAGGTGAGAATCATAATCATAAACATTAAATCATGGTATAATATGACAACATAAAAGTAACTTTTGTATGTGGAGACAACATAAAACATGAGATCATAAACATAAGTCAAGGATATAAATCATGAAATCATAGCGTAGTTTTGATCATATAACCTTCCATGCACCATACAGAGTATCTTAAGAGATAAAAAAATATCCAACGTATTAAAGAGGTATATAATTATGGGCCCACCCATCACCTTCATATTGTGTACATGTGTTTGTGTGAAACATAGATCACACAATATAAGAATATATTTCATCACTTTTAACCCCATGATTAACGAGTGTAGGTTATATACATGGAATTCCTAAAATAACTATGGATTGGTACATCTATATAGATATCCATTAGTGGAAATGGGGATAGGTATTCAATACAGAAATTTTTTTCATGAAAAAACCTAAGATGATTTTTTTATCATAACTTGCATATATATAAGTTCATGAATGAGTTAAATGAGAGTGACATGGGTTCTCACATAATGTGGAAATCATATGAATAGTAATATTTATTTTTAAAAAAATATTTCAATATGAAAATTTAAAAATCAAAATTCATAATATAAAGTAATTTCTTGAATAAAGATGAGGATAAGATCCCTTACCCAGAGAGGGCTCTTGTAAAATCATGGGAGGAGCTTCTTATGAATATAGGGAAAAAATTATCGAAAAAACAATTCTAAAATCAACCCACTCATTGGATTCAATATCCTCTTGTCGTCCTGTATTCTTGAAAATATTTCACTATTGATTATATTCACCTTCCATGAGATACACAACTAAGGCAATATTTTCATGTTCTAAACATTGGAGAATAGAAAATATACTTTCAATGGTAATTATCCGATTCCTGTCTATTAATGGATCTTGGATCCACTAAAAGAAGGTGGATGTCACCTAATGAAGGAATCCATAGTAAATTATTCTATCCTTCTCTCATTTGGAAGCTCAACATGAATCATAAACAGAGAATGTTTCGTAATCAAAGAAACGATATTTTTATTTTAACTCATATAACATTCCATTTCATAAGTGGATAATCATTTAATTTTCCATCACATTTAGGGTTAAATTATTTATTCTGGTTTCATCCATTTACTGAAAGAAAAATTCATATAATGAGAAACAATAATCATAGTATTAAATCATATAACAATGAAAGTTATTTTTGGGATATCTAAATTCTATCATGTTTTTTGAATCTCTGAGACCTTAGGTTTAACCTAGTCAATCCATGTTCATTATATATTCAAATACATCATAATGTCTGTTAATGAAAATGTGAATTAATATAAGAATGTCCCCTAGGAGTTTCAAACTAGTTGTGTATTAAGCGATCATTCCTCATTCACTATAATTATGGTTGAGATATACTTAACCAATAATTTCGAGGTAATCACTCAAAGATGCATCTATACCAAAAAATCTATTTGTAGAATCCAAACAAGGATTTATTTTCATAGGGAAGCCACTCACCATTCATCACCATAACATAGGATGTTCTCATATACTTATCCTTTTCATAAAGGTTCTCATTAAATAATCCTCATCAAAGTCTCAAAAATATACCAAACTGTTCCATAATACTAACTATAGAGATCAAAACATTACACACATAAATACTACATCTAATTATAGGAAACATTCATACATATCAATATGATGAATTCTAGAACTAAAAAGTTTTAGTGTCATTGGAAACAGGGATATATATTAAACTAGAACATATAGGAGATATATAATTTCCCATTATGTTCTTCACAACCATAACCCTTCTTATACCTAACATACATAAAACCTATCTCTATTAAATATGGAAGGAAACCATAATAAAGGGTGTGCTTAGGTTCTTAGTAAGGGTAAACATAATTAAAATCAATCAATGATAATAAGTGAGCATAAGATAATCATAAGGGTATGCGATCATAATCTTAATAATAGAAAACCTTACCCCTCAATTCATAGATTATAATTATCAAACATAACATAATGTTTTATCAATCAAAAGTCATAATATATAAGAGCATGGAATCCAATGTAATCCATCATGATCCATGATAACATACCACAAGAATAATAAATAAGATTTTGGTATACACATAATCATAGATAATCAATTCCTTAGATAAGGATCACTACCAATAGTATCATAGTGGATTGGGTACACTCCTCAGTCTATCATTTTTCTAGTCGAGATTCAGTCCCAATACTATCTTATTAGATAAACCCCTTTACTGAACAAGGCTCACTCCCTATTATAGTTCTCATTATCTCATGATAAATCCTTCTTTAACCAATTCATTATAGGGCTGTATAATTTTGGTTCCACCCATAACATAATGAAAACCAAATATATGTCTTCCATAAGATCATAAAAATCATCATATAAAATTATAACAAGTCGTGGAAATGATATGGGTTTTATAAAAATTTCATCATCATAATAATAAAACATATAGGTAAATAATAAATATGGTAACATTGGGTCACTTCCTCAAAAAATCATTAGAAACATCAAAGGACTCTGTTATGGATGATAATACCTTTAAATTATCACAAAGAAATCCATTGAAGAAAATATTTTTTTTTTCATTTTTAAATCACTTATTTAATGTCTAAAAATTTCAAAAAATGTTAAGGAAACCATATTTTTGTTAATAATAAAGTAAAACTATAAATTAATTTTAAATAAAATAGTATTCATGATGGAAGATAATTTCATTCATATGTTGCATGTTAAAAAATATTCCTTTAAAATGTTCTCTAAAATGTTTGAAGCACATCGTTTGAATAATAGAAATAAAATTCCTTTAAAAAATATATAAATTAAAAATGGGAAATATTAATTTCATTAATCTTCAAAAAATATTGATAACATTCTGGAAAAAATTTTAAATAAAATATTGACATAGAAGTAAAATATTTCATGTCGAAGAGATAAATAAATTTGTATATTCTTAAAAACAATATTTCTATTTGATAATTACTTAAAGAGTGTAAAATAAAATGATAACATGATGTCTCTAAAAATAGACTTTGGATAATAAAATATGTAATATGTTGTAATGATAGATCATACAATTTCATCATTATAAAATTTAATCATAAACAATTCCAATAAAAAAATGTTAATCTTACATAAAACCATTAACTCATGTTCTTCTATATTCATATGCACTCTAACCCCATGAATAAAAAATTTATATTTTATTTTAATTATAAAATATAAATTAATTAATACTTATAATATGATACATGGTTTACTTAAAACATCTTATCACCCATTAATTGAAAATCATTCATTTCCATCATTAATTCGGATGTCAGCTACATTGCATTTGCTGTATGTTTTGGTTCAACGGTTATGGTCCATACACTTATGTCATCATTAATTCATATCAAAAAAATTAATAACAATTTAAATAACATATATATTCATTATATATATATATAAATAATTTTAACCATTCATATAATTTGGTGATGAAAAATGAATTACATCACTATGTGGAGATAGTAGCCTAAACGTGTGGACGAGTGACATTTCCTTTTTTTGATGGATGGAATGAAAAAAGGAAAATAGTAATTCATCCTTATTTAATCATTATTATAGAAAAAATCATATATAAACAATAAAAATATCATAATAACGAACCATGAATGATGATGGTGGAAAATATATAGCATCACTATTTAGAGGCCATAGTCTAAACGTATTCTCAAGTGATACTTTCATCTTCCATTTAATTAAGAAGTAGTGTAATATGATTGTTACATCTTCCTAATAACTTATATTTATATTTATAATAACTTATTGATCATTTTTATGTATAAAAACTTTTATAGGAAGTATATGAAGAAATAATATTGATAAATCTTGGTTAATATCTATACATCTTCATTGATAGACCTCCTTTAGATTAAACCTTAATCCTTCACTACTGAAAATGAAACCTATACCCATAGTTTTGAACCATGGGTATAGACCTCAAAACCATGGGTATAGGCTATACCCATGGTTTTGGTAACTGTGGACCATTAAGGTGTCAGTATAAACCTATACCCACGGTTTCTATACAGACTGTTGGTATAGGTCACATGTATTTTTCCACACCCAATCTTTTTTAACCCATGGGTATATTTATTCGCATAAAAAACCTATAACCATTGTTTGTAGAACAATGGGTATAGATGACTATATTCATTTGGAACCAACACCACCAGAACATCTTTGGTCATCTCCTTAACCTGTAAATCAGATAAAATAGACATTATATATTAATTTTAGTAGAATTTTTATACATTTAGCATCCAACCAATAAATTTTAATATTTTTAAAATCATATAAAATACTAAAACATACCTATAAATTGATTAAACAATTGAATTTAAGTTATTATAGAACGGAAGAAGTCTTCTTACTTCTAAGTCAAAAAATGGAGGGGATCAATATCTCTCTAATATTTGGAATCCTTAACCAAAACATCATTGTCCTCATAATTAACTACAGTACCATCCTCACCAATAACATCATTTAGAGAAGTAACACCATCAACAACATTATTACCACCACCTTCAACTCGATCACCACAAGGAGCCTCATTGGAATCAGTCAGGGCATCATTTATAGAATGCATCAATACCATATATAAATCTATATTAGTAGAAACATTTGATGAAATTGATTAACTTACATATGACATAGAATATAATAATTTTTCGGTTGTTATCTTACATTATTCTTCAATCTTGTTTACTTTCTTCTCGCTCCTCTAAAGTTATTTTTTTCCTTTAGCTTCTTTTGCTTGAGAACATTGCTTCTTGGGGGTATGAGAGCCCTTAGAGGAGCCTGATGAGGACCAATACCTTAGGGATAATTTTTTTACATGGTTGACATCATAATCTTCCCCATTTCTCAACACTTAATACCTGACTCAAATGATGATTCGACCCGAATTTTTTATCTTCTATATCATCAAGGGCCTCAAGGGAAGTCTGATAAAAATATAAAAAAGATATTTATTAGGAATTTCAATTAAATATTTGAAATATAAATAAAAAATATGCAATATTTTCTTATGTTTTTTCATTTACTACACCTCTATCTTTTTTCTTCCTACTTGACAAAAATAATTTAGCTCAAGGTAGATGACCTTAGATGCCCAATATATATTTCTATAATTAACATTTATTAGTATGGACATAATACCAATGTAAAAATTATATAATCTTGATAATAATAAAATGGAATAACTTTTATATAAATGAAAAATTCATAAGTAATGTGATAAACATTCATGAAAAATTCATATACAAAATCTAATCATAAACACTTTATAATTTTAGATACTCTATGAGGATTCAGTAATTTTGAATATGATTTTTTTATATTTGTTTCATAATATGGAATATATATTATTCATTATATAGAATAATGACCATTATACCTATAGGAAAATTGGCTATATTTTCTATATGCAAATTGGCCATTAGGACTAATGGCCTACACTCCAATTAGCCATTATGCCTATAGGATAATTTGTCATTATTCCTATCTATCCAATTGTCCACTAGGCATAATTCATTATTTTACTATTGGCCTAATTGAATAATGTCTGGTTGGATTATAGGAAAAATGGAAAATTTTCCTATAGTACTAAAGGCTAATTGGACTATAAGCCTAATTTACAACTTCCTTGTAGGCCAATTGTCCATTCAAAATATTGGAAAACATGCCATTAGGCCTATATACCAATTGGTCCTTAGTCCTATAGCACAAATGGCCAATTTTCCATTAGGCATATTTTTCTATTAGCTGATTGGCCATTAGGCCTATAGAAAAATTATCCATTAGGCCTATAGGAAAATTGACCAATAGAACTATAAGAAAATTGGTTGTTACACCTATAATAAAATTATCCAATATGCCTAATTGGCTAATTGGCCAATTGACCATTAGGTCTAATGGCATGATGTCCAATTGGCCTATAGGTCTATTAACCAATTGGCCTATAGGACTGATGAAAAATTCTCTTATAGGCATAGTGTGCAATTGACCTATTAGTCCTATAAGAAAATTTCTCTTTAGGAATATAGGCCAATTGGCCATTATATCGTTAGGCCTATAATCCAATTTTCCATTAGTCCTATAGGCCAAACGTCCAAATGGAAAAGATGACAATTAGGCATAATTGTCAATTTTTCTATATGCCAATTGACAATAAGGCCTATAGAAAAATTCGTTATTAGGCATATAGGGCAATTTTCTATTAGAAAAAATTGCATAATGTCCAATTGGAATATTGGACTAATGGAATAATTTCCAATTGGCCATATAATCTGTTGGTAAATTTTCTATTACTCCTATAGGCCAATTTTACATTTGACCTATAGACCAATTTTCTATTAGGCCTATATTCCAAATTTTCATTATTACATTAGGACTATAGGCCAATTGGACATTAGGAACATTGGAAAATTATCCATTAGGCCTATAGGCCAATTTGCCATTAGTCCCATAGGCCAAATGGTCAATTGGCCAATTTTTCAATGAGGTCTAATAGCCTATTGGTTAATTAGGTGTAATGGTGAATTGACCATTAGGCCTATAGGTCAAATAGAAAAATTAGATAATTAGGTATAATGAACTTTTTTTCTTTAGGCCTAATGGCCATTTGGCCATTTGTCTTATTAGCTAATTGGCATATAGGAAAATTGTCTATTATGCCTATATGCCTAATAAACATTTCAAAGGGGTATTTTCAAACTTTTATTAATGGTATTAATGAAAATAAAACAAAAAATTAAGTACAAAAATATAATTAACTAACAATATAAATAAGGACATCATTTTAATTTATATTAATGTAACTAGTGCTTCTCATGCTCTAGCATTGTAGTGCGCTGCAATGTGTGTACAAATGTCATTGAATATTTATTCTTTTTTTTATCTGATGCTTGCTAAAGAAATTATAATACAATTATTAAGAATTAAATTTTATATGAAAAGCATTAAAGATTGGGAATACCTAAAACTCATTAGTATTCCAATGTGCAGTAATTTTTTGATATTGAGTTTTTGGACAGTCGTGGAATGTGGGTACACCTTAGAAACTAGAACCAACATTGCTCCTCCAACCAACATACAAATCATGCTTTTATGATTACCATAACTACCCAAGATCCTTCAAACTTGTATTCTTAGTATATTTTCCATTTAGAAAGTTAAACTAAATCTACAATGAACATGTTATTTCATATAAATAATAAAATAATATAGATATAAATTTATTAAATATTCTTACCCATATCTGCTCCCATGATTTATGCTCGATGTGTTTACTAAGATATATCCATGAGACCATTGTCACTGAAATGATATCATGGTACATGGATAAATTAACCATGAATCTTCTACACATCCTAGTGTTTTTACATACCATCTGATTTTATGCATTATATTCCACCATTATATATTTCAATAAATTTCAGGATTCCTACGTATGAGTTCGCCCATGGTGCCTAGAAGAAGATCCAATTGAATAAGAAAAGAGGGTGGAAGATAATAATTATGTCACGGTACAACATGAAAAAAATTAATTGATATAATTTGACACATTTATAATAAAAAAAATATTGTAGGATACTCAATAGATTGTGATGCATCTATGAGCTATCCTAGATCAGTAGCCTCTGAAGTAAGTGTATGTTCTAATGCATGTTATTGGTGGCCTTAATGCACTAGATTGAAAGCTAAAGGAATAGAATCATTAGATTCTAGATGAATGGTAGTAATTCTAGGAGGAATAGATATAAAATAATATGAGTAGTAGGCTGGGGGATACATCATCAGATATAGATATAGAAAATGTGGGAACATCCATGGAGGCGATGTAGGCATGATATGGGAATTAGGGTCTAAATGAGATGATGAAGGCATCAGTGTGATCATCCCATGAGGTGATATAGAAATGGTATGTGAATAAGAGGGTAGATAAGATGATTATTGAGACATGGATAATAACAACACTAGAGACTAAAGCGGAGGACAAACCGGTGTGGTAGATGGGGTGTCCGCTAGTAGATTTATGTGGGAATGAGTGTGACGGGTTCTCCATCTAGGTCTTGGAGAATCCCCCAGTAGAACCCATTCTAGAATAATGGGGAGTCAAATTTGGTGGAACTAAATATCCCAAAAAAATTATAAGGAATATTAACATGATATTGTATGTATTATAGAAAAAAACATTTCAACTATTATACTCAACAAGGGAAGTGAAGGATGTAACACACACTAGTGCACCTGTCAATTAGGATCAAATAGTTTCTTCCATCGATGTTCTGATGTATTTTGTATAATTTTCATAAGAATGAATTATAAATATTTTAGAAACAATTTTTATAATTTATGCATACAATTTAGAATTCAAATAAGTTCTAAGAAATTTCATAGCATCTTTTAGTAACAATAATTTAAAAATAGGTTATAACTTCTTTTAAAACACATTTTATAACATTTTTCATAAATCGAAATAAATATAATTAAATGAAATGATACCAAGAAATTTTTAAATAAAAATATCATTCCAAACTGAAACTAAATAAAATTAAATACAATAATACTAACCTGATAAACTCATGTCAATGTAAGATGAATAAAAAGTGAACATATATAGTTGCTTCTATATATTACCCACCATTATTTTAAGTCCAACATCAACTATCACAATGGACAATTTGATTCATCAAATGTTATATTTTTGTCCACATAAGTGGGGGTGTCAGTGGTGGAAATTTCATCACTAGCATCATTAAAAATATCTCTCCATTTTATATCATTAATGACATTATAATTAGGTCTCAGATGATCTTTCAAATAAAACACGTGTTTATCCATCGATGAAAAATTTATGGATCATTGGTATGCAGGAACCAAATCATCTAAATAACTATGAATAAATATTCATTGATAAATGTACCATGTCACCTAATTCAATCAAACCATTTACATTTTATCATAGTAACTTATCCTTGAGAGTATTAATCAAGTAAAAATATTTTCATAAAAATTACATAATAATACTTATCATCATATTGAGGCTGACTATCCAATACAATGGAATGACAATCCGTTATATCAGTTAACATAACACCATCATTTTCAGTTCTCATTTTTATTGCTCAATCAATTGTAACATATTTATACCCATTGATTATTAAATATCTTCATTCACAAAGAAATGAATTGGGACCAAATAACAATGATCTTAATTCTTCAGAAATGGAGTCAATAGGTACACTCAATAACTAAAAAATATATGAATGATAAAATTAAATGGATATATAAATTTTAAGATAATTAAATTAATGGTTATACCTTTGATTTCAACCAAGTAGAAAAATCTAGTCTATGCAAAGTATCTCTCTTTATCAAAGGTAAAGGTCGATGAAATCTACTAATAATTTTTTTCCCTACATAAAATGATAAAAAAAAGTCTAAGGTATATTTGAAATCCCATAATAAGAGATAACATATAAATATCCAAGTTATATACTCGATATAGTTATAAAAATCCACAGTTAAACGAGACCGTGCGATGTTCCATATCCCACTCTTCAAGGCTCAATATATCCAATGTATAATACCCCACAATTCCACTTTTTTAGGGAAGAGATGGAAACTATGTCTCAATTTTTCCATACAGTTCTTCTCCATTTCTCAATATCTAGTTATGTCTTGTGGTCACCTCATTCAAATATTTTGAACAAAAATCCATACATTATTGATCCAGATAACCTATCACAATTTAACCTTCCATATAATTTTTATTTCAAACATATGATTTCATTGTGAAAATATTTATTTCAATAGGATGCATACACTAAAAATTAAATAGTCCCCAAAGAAGTGTTTTAGTTAGAAGATGAACTGTTAAATGCAGCATGCAGGTGAAAAATTATGGAGGAATTTATTTCCATCTCACACAAAATTAAGGGCGCCTCCTGGTGCATTTTTATCAATAAATACTTGGATAAACATTTAGTAAAAAGTTATATAAAAAATTGAAAAATAAAATCATTATCACCCTTACATTATTGGATAAAAATTCTAAATTTCTATGTGAATCAATTCATGAAGAAAAATGAGATAATAATGAGTTTTTATGGATTTTTGTTTCAAGTACCTTCTGTTGACTCAACTATATTGGTTACTGGAATAGCCATCAAGAACCTTGATATTCTCCAATATTTCCTAAAATTTATCATTCTCTGATGGTGTCATCACATAATTAGAATGAGGATCCATCCATTTGGTTTCCCCAATATACATAGGATGCAGTTATGCTCGAATGCCCTAATACAACAAGTCCCGACAACATCAAAAGTCATATTTGGTCTTCTTATTGACATTTATATAAATTTCAATCAAAATTTTACATAAATTTTTCATACTGTTCAATACATTTAATCAATGACAATCTAAATTGGTGTACCAATATAGCAATTCATAAAAGATACTTCTATTTTTCCAATTGTAAGTGGCTCCAGTGTTATCATTCTTTCTCTTTTTAGATTTCAATTGTCCTTTCCCTAATGTAAAAATGGAATCTTTTAATTAATTAAGCACATAAATACCTAATATACATTGAGGTGTTTGTTCAATGTAAACTGTATTATGAATCCTATGATGATTCTTCATGTATTGATGATCCATGGTCAAGAATCATCGATGTCGTATGAAACAAAAACTACAATAATATTTAAGAAATCCCAATCATGTATTCTTCATAAATATAGGACAAGATTGTTTTTTGTTTTTGTTCCAACCTTACATCATTTCATAAGTAGGGAAATAATTTATACACCATAGAATGGCAGAACGCATCTGAAATATATTTTTATAAGAAGCGTCGAATGATGGGACTCCCATATCCTAAATCTTATTCAACTCTCTTATTAATGGATAAAAATAGTTTCACGTATCATTTCCAGGATCAGATGGTCAAAATATCAGTATAATCAATAAATTGAAATGTTTTTTCATACATATCCATGAATGAAGATTATAAACGTGAATAAAAACTGGCCACATGCTATGAGCTGTAAGAATTTGACCAAGCGGATTAAAAACATCAAAAGATAAAACCAACATAACATTACAAACCTTAACTAAAATCTAAGGGTGTTGTGAAATATTGGACCACCATGCTAATTCATCTGTAGGATGAACCAACTCAACATTACATTTAATTCTCTTAGCATCATGCCATAACATATATGCTATGATTTCTGCATACATGAATAGATTTTTAAGTATGGGAATCAATGGAATGTTCCATATGACTTTATGTGGCACATGAGATGGTGTTCCATCTAAATTTTCCCTCCATTGAGATTTAACACATCATTTACAGTCATTACAATCAACTATATCTTTCAAAAATTAAATGTAATCTTTCGAACAAGCATAGACATTATTAGTATCAAATCGAAGCTGCTTAATTAACTCTAATGACTTATAATTATTTGAGTGAATTTATGCTCCATCAGAAAGAATTTCCTTAAAAAATATAAGAATATAATCAATGCAAGTATTCAAAATTCCATATATTGTTTTTCTATTATATAACTGCATTAAAATTTCTATCTTTTTCATTTTATTAAAATCCTGACATGTTATAGTTTTTCCATCATCCATTAAATTTTTCACTCTCTCAACATCATCTTCTTCAGTCTATTTTTCATGTGTATTGAAATAATTTCCTTCTTTCACTAACATACAATCTCTCTCATGATGATACACAAATGGAAATCGATCAAATATCAAATTCTCCATACCACTACTTTCTTTTCAATCATGAATAGTTGAAGATTGTCTCATCTCTGCATAGAGATAACAAACATAATAGTTTGTTTTTAAATACACCTTTTGTTATATGTTAGCTAAATTATTCCATGATTAACCACAATCTTCCAAAATAATTTTATCATTGGAACTATATAAAATTTTTATATGAAGAATTATTAAATACAAAATCTCAAAAAGATCAAATTTTTTTTTGAAACATGGTTGAAACCCAATCGGTAGGATACATCTAGATTCTATCCATTAAATTAAAATGAAAAAAAGTAATATCCAATCAATAATGTAAAACATAATTAAAAAATTAATTACAACCAATTTTAATATGAAGTTAATCAAATCATACTAATAGTTGTAAAAACTATGAATAAGATAAATACAATATGCTATAAGTATTGAATTCAAATTATAAATCATGGAGGGTATATATGTGAGATAATGACTATAATGTCTATTCTATATCAGATAAATACTATAAAAAATACTCAAGCATTTAACATGTTGGTAAGAAATGTGTTTTAGATCAATAACATATACACATTGAAAATTATATATTAAAAATTAATTTTTACCCTTAGAATCGATTACATTTATTATTTCATTTTAAAAGTAAACTCTAGTACCAAAAATTTCATAATTGGATAATAGTTTAAAATTATACATAGGTATAACACTATATAAAATATATTTAATCAAAATATAATTGATAAATCTAGTGGTGTATACTCTAAGGATTTTTATCATTGAATTATTAACAATGTGACATGTCTGCCTTCAAGATTTTATAGGTGGTTAAACTTAAATAAGTCACCAAGATCTACTTCATCATATGATTTAATATACTAAGGAAAATCATAGGATTATCTCTTAGGTTTTCATTTTTATATTTTTTGTTGAATCTAAATATAATTTTGCACAAATAATTTTAAGTACAGTAATATTATCTAAATTAGATCTTAGAGCCATTATTATCCTTTTTATGGTATTTTCTCAATAATGTAGAAGAGAAGGAAACTATTTTATTTAAACTATAACAAGTATTTTTTGAATTTAATTCATAAAAAATTTATGGAAATAATTAAATATCCTATATTGGTATGATCCTATTTTCTTTAGGAACATATTGGATAACTTTAAGTAATTCCATATCCATTTTTCCTATAAAATTTTAGACCAAAAATTTTATCATACATTTATAATAATGGATTTATTTGATAGAGTCAATCTAACCACTTTCTTCATGGAATTCAAATTTTCAATATTTTTTGAATGTAATGGTCTTCCCTTTTTTGACTACATTAGCTTCATTTATATTTTTGTTATTGGTTTATAATTTCATTGGTCATTAAAACCCCAATGTGTAACTCCATGTTATTTTTACTGATATCCATTTCATATTGAACTATTATTTCATTTGGTAAAAAAGTGAATGGAAATGGTCAGTGTATTATCTTCAATAGAATATTTAATTAAATAAAAACGTCAAGAAATTATATTCTATATTGTGTTTTATTTTAAGAATGTAAATATTTAATACTTTTGTTATCTAAGTATAACTTTGGAAAATATATCCTTCCCATTCTTCTTCATTTCAATAAATGAAATTCATGGTTGTGTTTTGATATAACTTAGTTTATCATCATTAATTTAATTAGGTAATGTAACATTATACTCCTCCTATTAATTATTAACAAAACCAATGGGATAACATTCATTACTTTCCTTAACATTCTAATTGAGACTCCAATGGATTTATTTTCTACTCTCACTTTCCTACTATCACACCCAAAATTTACTAGAACACATTCTAAGTCAACAGTGAAGTCATGTGTTCCCCTATAGCTTACCTCTATTTGGTTATGGGTTTGATATTATCAATGTGGTTATAAAAAATGTATTATAAGAGACAATAAGAACATCAATCACTAGAATAGAAGAAAATCAACAAAAAAAACACCAAACAACATGGATGAAATTAACCCAGTATCTTAATCAAAATATAAATATCCACATAATTTCATACAAATTAAAACATAAATCGAGGAAATACTAGATTAAAACTAATCCTAAGGAACAAAAAATCCTCCAATTTCCACAAGTCTCCCATGTTAAGCATTTGTATAGTTAGCCCAATCTCAAAAAAAATTTCAAAAATTATGTAAATAATATATATAAGTCGGGTGATCATATAAGTATAATATATAAGTACCTATAAATAATATATATTCCAAAAATGAGAAAATTAAATATCACATATATCAAAATTTATTTACTCCTTACCGATGATTTCACATATTTTATATTTTTAGTATAATCTCCTCTAATTTATCAAGGAATTTCAGTCATGATAATCCCACACTTATTATGATAATTATTTTTTTTAAATAACCTACATAAAATTTTAGATGAATTCATTTCATAACAAAATGATGAATTTCAATGCTTAAACTCCCACATTCTATTCATGGTTCTCTCATGAACTATAAATCACTAATGTAAAAAAATATTATTCCCTACCAATAAATCAAAAACTATATAAAGATCCCTAAGATAAAATAATTATAGAAATTAGTGTTGGGAAGAAAATATTACCTCACAAAGATCCCAACAAAAAAATCAAAAAAAATGAATAACATCGTTGGATGTGTGAAATGTCACATGGGGGATGATACATTTGTTTGAGGAGGGCAGGGGGAGGATAATATAGGCTGAGTAGAGGAGTTTGATTCCAAATTTGGCTGAGTAGGGGGAGGAGGCCAAAATCAAACTAGGAAATGTGGAAGCTGGATGCACGAGTGAGGATTAAGTTTTGAATGAGGAGCAATGGAGAGGGATCCCAAGTAGCCTGAACATATCAAGACCCCTATACTAATGGTTTTCATAAAATGTTGATATAGACAACCATATACCAATGTTTTTTTTAAAAATCGTTGGAATATCCTTATATAGAAAGCCTATACCTAGAGTTTTTCAAAACTGTGGGTATAGCTTCATTAGGATAGATGGATTTTCCAATAGTTCTTCAAAGATAGGTATTAAGAGAAAAAAATAATGTATTGAATGAAGGTAATGAATATAGGAATGTTTTTTATTTGGTATTTTTTAATATATTAGGGTAAAATGTTGTGAATAATGGAGGATAATAGGTTCTATTTTATAAGTGTGGAGAGAGATGCATATTGAATTTTATAAAAAATTTCAAAGATATAAGGTAACTTTCAAGACAAAGAAAAACTGTGTAAAAATTTATTAGAATTTAGGATAATATAATATTTTAATATATTCAAATAATAATAATGAAATATATGTGGGTGAAAATTCATTTATTGTCACTTGGTTTAAACCCTTGATAAACCCATTTTAACCATAACCTTGGTAATAAAGTTTTATTGTTTTTACACTTCACTATGACCAAAAATTATGTTGATCATATTATATTACTTTAATTAGTACAATTTAAATTATGGAATTAATTTTAGTATATTATATTTCTATAACATCCAAAATTTTAATATTAGATAATCATGTAACCCACAATGAAAACTCATTTTAGAAAAATGAATTTTAAACATATTTTTTTAATTCTATTTATATACATGTAATGTCATTACCAAACCCAAAAATATTGTATTTATTTAATTAGTTTTGAGTTCCTCTTAATTTTTCATCTCTTCTAGGTTTCTTTCCATGGAAATTGGGAATTGTTTCCCATACAGAGAATGTTTCACATTAAGGCCCACAGTTTTCCAAACCGTACAGTAACTGTGTGACAAACTCTTAAATTTTCGACAAAGAAAAATGAAAGGTTTGCCCATGGTTTTCCAAACAATGTGGAAAAAACTTATAGGGTTCCCCATGATCCTAGTAGAGAGCTCATGGTTAGCACACGTTTTTTCAAACTGTGTGACGCAAACCATGCACTCTGTCATTTTAAAAAAAATTAAAATTAAAATTAAAATTTAAATATAAAAAAAACTAAACAACCCTTATCCCTTAATGGAATGATAAACCCATCCCCTATTCCTCTATAGTAGTACCCCCAATCTATATATCTCCCCTTTACATGACATTTCATCCCAATTTCATTGCGTTTTGTGGTCACACCTTAAGTTGAGGTCATTTCATCCCTCCTTCTTCACTATTCTGGTGATTTTACATTACCCTGTCACTTTTATTGGGTTGGATTAACCATAGGGTTCTTCTTGGGCTGATTTTTTATGTTTCACTTCTTCACAGGGTAAGTGATGGGTCTCTCGGGATGGATTTATGTAATTTTTGGCATCCTCCACTGAAGACGATGTGTTTTAGTCCATTTTGGTTCACCCACCACCATTTTAGTAGGAATTATTCAACCCCTTTTTATTTTTCCAATTATAAATAGGGTCTTTTAGTGATTTTTGTTTCCCTCTTGGTTATTTAGAATTTCTTGTGGATCCTTGAAGGCTTTGACACATATAAATTGGTATGTATGTGTGTATATATATATATCATCATTGAACATATTATTTCATGGTGAGAGGAATATGTACATTATATTATGGATATTATATATATAGTTTTGTATATTAATCAAACTGTGATGTAAGATCCCGGGTTTCCTCATAAGGTATGTTTTACTTACGTCTCAGTTTAAGCCCTTATTTTGGTAAATTAATTGCTTTCCAAAGTCCTTAAAGAGGATGAGGGGTGTTTCGGGGGTTCGAGACATGAAAAAGGGGGGGAAAGGAGTTTTTTGGGATAGCCGCACGGTCTGCCCATGGTTAGTGCTAACCGTACGGGAAGCCCAAGTAAACCATGAAAGAGTAAGATTTTCATACAGAAGCATCTGCATGGCTTACATTCAATTTGGAAAACTGTGTGGTCAAGCTGTGTGAGGGGGGTGGGATCTTTTGGATAGAATCATCTGCACGTTTTTCATACAGTTTTTCGAACCGTGCGGGTAAACTGTGTGACCCAAAAACATTTAAAATATTACAAAATTCCCACTTCGGGATTTTATATCTCACTCGGGTTTTTCCTCCCTCTCCCCCATTGCATCCCTAGGAGTGTACCAAAGGGACTTAGAGCTCCCAAGGATAAAACGTCTTCAATTCTTGGCCATTTGGAGTGTCGTTGGATTTGAATTGAATATCTAGGTAAGGATAATCTTCCTCTTGTCTCTCTTTTTGGTTTAGGGTTTCTATTTCTTTTCCCACTCCATCTGAAGCTCTCAAAACCTACTTTTTCGGTGAGTTTTAGGGTAAAGCTCCAAGGTTTGGTTGAATCAGGATCTACATATTTGGTTGAGAGTGTGTTTGCCAATGGATTCAAGGTAGGTGGTCAACATGTTACATTCCTTGGTTTTTTTTTGTAGATTTGATCTTGTAGGGTTTTTGTTCTTGCTCTCTTTTGATAAGTTCTTGGTGGTCCTGACTTAATATGGGGTAATAGGTGTCTTAATGGTTAAATTGAACCCTCTTGATCCCCATGGGATGTAAAGAGGATGAATCGACCAATTAGGTACACCCATGGGGTGTGACAATATTTTCAGGACATAGATTTAGCTATGTAGTGTAAGATAGTTGGGAAAGAACATAGAGCCCTTGATGAATATGTTAATATGATTAAATGGATTTTTTTGGAACTACTAGGTGACTATATTATAATTTAATATGATTAGTGTGATAGGCATGGGAATTGGGAAATGGGGCTAAAGGGGTTAAGTAATTAAAAAGTATGAATGTGTTAATGGATTGGGGCAATAATGTTATTTTCCAATTTGTTGAGATTATTGTGATGTTGTAAATGATGTTGGCTATGATGTTGTGATATAGTGATTTGTGGTGAATTATAAATAAGCATGTGAAAATGTATTTGCTGAGTGAGATATTTACTTGGGGTTCTATGCCCACAGGTTGAGTTAGACTAAGGTTCTAGCTCCTCCCATAAATTCACGGGTTAGGGAAGGGGATGGAGTTTTATTCCCATAATGGTTACATTTGACTCGGACTGAGTCTTCGATGTGAGGATATTGTAAATTTTCGTGATATGATTCTTATTGATATAGCACTTTTTTAATTCTCACATGTTGAAAATGTTGATCATGCCTAATCCATTGAACACACTAAGAGGTGACCTGATAAATGAATTGTTTTATTAATAAACATGGGTCAAGTGGTAGGTTAACATAAAGAAACATAAGTAAAAATATACTATTGAACTGTTTACCTTAACTTGAATTTATTTATCACTTGCATTCACTATCATCCTTGATAGATATTTTGTAGACACCATTGGTGGTGGCCTACTGAGTTATACTCACACCCTGCTTGGGCCGCCGTTGGGTACCAGAGCAGATTTCAAGCTTGCAGGTTATGACAAGGGCAAGGGCCCTAGGAAAGGGAGATTAGTTAGACCTGGCACATGTTTAGGTGAGGTTCTAGACTTGGAGTCTAGACCATTTTGGGGATTCTACCATTTTATTTCTTTTGGGTTTTGATCACTTGACACTGTAGCATGTCATGGCATATTTATCGTTCCTATGATTGTACCCAATTTTGGGATTTAGTTATTATGCATGTTATGGATTGTTCTCTTATGTTTCTAATATTTTAGTTATTATCTGATGTGTCTTACTTTTTTATTGAGGGTATAGTCTCCCCACATGACCTATTGGACCCTCACTGCTAGTCGGAAACCTCTAGCATATGGGGAGTCATGCATGAGGACATGTAACTACCTGGTTCAAAGCACCTGTTTAGCGGCTCCTGAGTTGGGGATGATAAAAAGTTGTATCAAAGGAACTCTTCTCTATTTATTACTATTTGGGGATGGTATAAAGGGGATTATGAATGTTTTAGGTCTTTTTAATGAGCTTGTGCTTGGGAGTAGGTAACCCGTGTATGAGGAAAAACCCAAGCCACCCTAGGAGGGGATTGTTTTTCTTGTTGTGTGTTGTTACAATTGATGATATTTCACCACTGGGTGATGTACTTGTTGTGTGATTTGACATTTTTGTGATATTTATCACATGTTCAGAAGGGTACAAGGTTGTGCATCCATGCATCATTCTGGGAACCTATTTAGGAATTTGTCCTGCATCATTATAGGCACACACACGGGATGGGTGTGCGAGATGTAAAGGTTGGGATGCATATATTCTCTTAAAAGTAATGAATTATGCCTAATATGATGGTATGAATGAGTAAAAAGGGGGAGAGAAAATTTCAAGTAGTAATTATAAAATGGTTCTTGATAAATAATAAAAAGTGGAATAATTAGTTGTAAGGGTAATTTGGAATATGAAAATTATTCGAATGGGAGTAAAAGGTAAGGCTTATAACCATGATAATTAGATACCGTGTTGGACATGGACTTTGGGATATGGATGAGGGTAGTGACCTTGTTGTGAGTGGGATTTTTTTTGGTAGTGTATGCGAACAAGTTTGGTTATTACAAGTAAAAATAAAATCTATATCCCCTTCTTCTCACAAAAGATTTATGGTTGTGTTTTAAAGCTCGTGTTTGGCATTGTAGAGAACTGCCACCTCAGAGACGTGAACCAGTTAGAAGACATGAGGACATTATTGATAATGCTCCTCCAATAATGGATAAAGAGAATGTGGTGGTCCCAAGATATTGGAGAGAGAATTCTCGCGAAAACATTTCTTGTTTTATGAATATGATGGAACATGACCTACGGCGGGTTGTGCCGAGCTTGTTTGAGCTGACCAAGGATTTTTAGCTACAGGACCCTCCAACCTTTACCGAAGAGGGTGGACTAGAAGCAGCAGAGTTCTGGATAGAGTCCATCCAAAATATTCTTTACCATCTAGAGACTCATCTCTAGATGCCAGCCTAGTTAGCAGCCTATATGGTTACGGGGAAAGAAAACTGTTGGTGGGAAATTATTGTTCAGACAGAGCAGGTAGAGGGGATGATGTGGAAAGAATTTCAGGAGAAGTTTCTTAAGCACTTTTATCTATAAACCTTGAGGTAGGAGAAGGCTGCAAATTTTATGAGGTTGAATCAGGGGAAAATGTCAGTGATGGACTATGCTAGTCATTTCACTGATTTGAGACGCTTTGTTATGATATTAATGGGAGATGAGGCAGTTGTAGTGAAATGCTTCCAGGATGGGATGAGACACAAGATCAAATATCAAGTGAATATCTTTCATCTAAAAAGGATTTCCAAAGTAGTGGATCAAGACCTTATCTCAGAAGGAAACCTAAAGAGAGCTTTAGGTAATGAATATATAGCACTAATTGGGCGAACAAGTGGTGTAGATTATAATAGTAGGAATCACCACTTTGGAACCATCCAGTAGGGTAGAAGCATATAGAGCAGCTAGAAGAGGGTGTCGGCTTCTTATGGTAGTGACCAGGTCTTCTATTATTAGTGTGGTAGGTTGGGGCACAAGCGTGAACAGTGTCTCCTCCCACTAGTAGAGTACCGAGCGGGCGACAGGCTAGGTCACATACATATATTCTACAGGATCCCATGGTAGTTGGGTAATTATGGAGGTCAGAGGAAGATGTCGAGTGTATGAAAGGGGTCGGTTACCTCATATCCAGAAGGTAGTTTGATCTCCACAGGTCGTACTAGTAGGGGTGGTAGATGTGGGACTCCAGGATGAGATCAACCTTACCAGTAGATCAGTGCAGTACAGGGTACTCAGGTTGAAGCCCAGGGTAAAGAGTATGGTCATCTCCATGCAGTTTAGGCTACACCTAAGGGTGGTGAGGCAGAACCTTATACTATTCAAGGTACGATTCTTGTAGTTTCCACGTTTGGATGTGCTTTTTCAATACAAGTTCTACACATTCCTTTATTCCTGCTCAGTTTTTAGTTGTGTTGGGATTAATTTTAGAGACAGCATGTGGGGTAATGTCACTTAATACTCTACTAGGGGTGCGAGTCAAGGACATCAGGTAGTGTAAGGGTTGTGCTCTGGATGGTGGTGGGTATCCTTTCCTGTGAGATCTATTTGTCTTAGATTTTTCATATTTTGAACTAATCTTGGGAATGGATTGGTTGATTTTATATCAAGACCATATCAATTGTTACCGACGTCGAGTAATATTCACATCTCTCTATGGGAGCACTAATGTCTTTCGTGGTGAGTGGGATTCTCGGGCAGGCTGCAAAGGGACACTACACAATTACGTGGGAAAACTCACAGCCCAAGTGGAATGCCTTATGATAGACGATGGGAAGAAAGGACATCCATTCTTCCCTTTTATTGTGGGCTAGTTTCAGGATTTGTTTCCTGAGGACTTCTCGTGGTTACCACCTGAGAGAGATGTCGACTTTACAATAAAATTGTCACCTAGAGCAGAGCCAGTTCCTATTCCACCTTACTGAATTTCACTGAAATAGCTCCATGAATAAAAGAATCAGCTAGAGGAATTGTAGCGTAAATGGTTTATACGTCCTAGTACATCACCTTGGGGATCCCCTGCATTGTTTTCTAAGAAGTATGATGGGTCACTAAGGCTATGTGTCGATTATAGGATGTTGAACTAGATGAAAGTTAAGAACTGATACCCACTTTCTAGATTTGATAACCTATTTGATCAGCATCGAGGTGCCTCAATGTTTTCCATGATTGATTTGAGATCGTGATACCATCAGTTGAGGGTGAGACCTTCTGACATACCTCGGAATACTTTCTGAAGCAGGTAAGAGTTGTATGAATTACTGGTAATTCCATTTTGTTTGACCAATGCACTAGCTATGTTTATGGCAATGATAAACTAGATTTTCACCAATATCTAGATCAGTTTGTAGTTTTTTTTATTTATGGAATCTCGGTGTACTCTAGAACTCACGATGATCCTTCCCAACATCTTGACATCATCTTGAGTACACTAAGAAAGAATAGGATTCATGTTAAGCTATCAAAATGTTAGTTTTGGATTAATGAGTTACACTTTTTGGACATATCATATATGATTCAGGCATGTCTGTGGATCCAAAAATGGTGCAGGCTGTGGTGTCTTGGGGGAAACCCAATAACATCACTAATATTCAGAGTTTTATGTGTTTGGCTATTTATTACCGAAGGTTTTTTAGTGATTTCAATCATTTGGCATCACCACTCATAGGCCTATCAAAGAAATGGGTTAAGTACTATTGGTCAAATTCTTGTGAGAGTTTATTCTAGGAGTTGAAGAAGTGGTTGGCCACTGCACTGATTTTGACCTTACCCAAACCAGGAAAGAAGTATACATTGTTCTGTGATGCGCTCGGTGTTGGAATTGTGACAGTGTTGATGAAGGATGAGCAAGTTGTAGCTTATGGTTCAAGGTAGTTGATGCCACATGAAAGAAAGTATCATACTCATGACCTAGAGCTAGCTGCTGAGGTTTATGCCTTAAAGTGTTGGAGGCGTTATTTGTTTGGAGAACCATTTATAGTGTTTACCGATCAAAAAAGTCTCAAATACATATTCTCTCAACGGGATTTGATTCTTCGAAAGTTACGGTGGGTCGAGTACCTATAGTATTTTTTATTTTGAATTGATTTACATGCTGGGAAAAGGGAATAGTTCTGTTGATTATCTTATCCGAAAGACTAATAATCAAGTAGTTCATAAATATAGTTTAGAGTGGGTGATAAATTCCTTGTTTGTGGAGATTCATATGGAGGTACAGGAGGTGCACGAGCAAATGACCCTTGCATCTCTAGTAGTTGAGTCCGTGCTTTTAAGCAGAGTTAAAGAAAGTTAGTTGGTAGATCCGGAGTGTTTGGGAATAAAGGAAATTCTTAAAGGTGGAGAGTCGCATTTTGGTTAGACCTTTAGTGCTGATGGAGTTTCCTATCTTCATGGTCATGTCGTGGTATCGACAGGTGTTTGAGAGGAGTTGATATGTGTGTTCCATGAATCAAAGTGGAAAGTGCACCAAGGCTTGACTAAGATGTACCGCGACATTCATAGGCAGTTCTAGTGGTCAGGAATGAAGAAGGAAGTGGCGAGTTTTGTGGCACAATGCCTTACCTGTAAGTAGGTAAAGGTTGAACATCAGCACCCAGGTGGGATTTTCCAGTCATTTCCTATTCCATAGTGGATGTGTGATGACGTCACGATGGAATTCATAGTGGGTCTTCCGGGGACTCCTCATAAGAATGATGCCATTTGGTTGGTATTAGAATGGTTGTCCAAAGTGACCCATTTATTACCAATTCATGAAACCTATATAGTCGGCCAGTTTGGGGAGTTGTATGTTTGAGAAATAGTACGGTTGCATGGGGGGTAGAGAACCATAGTTTCATATTGTGATTCACAATTCACCTACTGTTTCTGGAAGGGACTACAGAATACACTTGGTACCTAGGTGTTTTTGAGTATGGCTTACTACCCACAAACTGATGGGAAATTAGAGCATAAAATTTAGGTATTACAATACATGTTGATAGCATGTTTTCTGGATTTCGGTGGCTCATGGGAAAATCAATTGTCTCTTGTTGAGTTTTCTCATAACAACAGTTTTCTAGCTACAGTTCAGATGAAACCTTTTGAGGCACTCTATGGGAGAACGTGTATATCACCGTTGGGTTGGTTAGAGGCTGGAGAGTCTGAGTTGTTAGGGCTGAGTCTTGGGAAGGAGATGTCATAGAAGGTTCATTTGATTCAAAAGCGTACGGAAAAAACTCAAAGAAGGTAGAAGTAATATGTAGATTGGCTTCTTAGACCTCTTAAGTTCATAGTGGGTGATAGTGTGTTTATTCGGGTGTCACCAAGGTTGGGTCACCGGTGGATTCGGAAATAGGGAATGTTGGCTCCTAGATAAGTGGGGCAATTTCAGATTGTGGAGAGGATCAAACTGGTGGATTACAATAGAGTTCTCATGTACATAAATTGGGTAGTGACTTTACTTACATCCACATATTCCACTTAAGTAGTACCCATGGTCACAAATTTATACTTCATTGTGTTGTAATATACAAACCTCTCTCCCCAAAATAATACTTGTATATAGATCATTACTCATAAACATATTCCTTCTAATATGAATCTATGTAACTAAAAAAATCATGCCTCACCCAATCATCATATCTTCATTTCAAAATTTGAACTTATTCTATTAGGTTTATAACATGAAATTCTAAGTTCATGAGTAATGTTCCTACCAATATGTATCCTTAGTCAAACAATAAATATAGTTCTTATCGTACTTCTGATTTTGTTACAAAATATACAATTTTCTTTATGTTTTAATGATCTCTAAAACCATTATTATGTTATTAATGAATCTATTTTATTTCTTTAACCAAATTTTAATTTAATTCTTTATATATGAGTTCAATTTTCATTTTAGCTAAATTTTTTTTATAAAATATTCCCAAGTTTGGATGTTTTTGACACATGAATCAAATACATCATAGAATCAACTATGTGCGAAATGTATCCATCATGGAATCAACAATATCAATTTGGTTATGATGGTACAACTACTTTTTTGATTTATCTACATGATGGATTCAACATTGTGATTTTGGATTTGCGGTATATTTGACTATGTGCTTTAAATTGTCTATGTCTACTTAGAAATGTGATTTAGTCGGCTATCTTTATTTGGACAAATGATCAAGAAGCCTATATAATTTGGATACATGAATAATTTTCCTATGTGAATAATGCATATGGGGAACATTTTGGTTACATGTTTTCAAATACCTATAATTTGGATATGCGGTGAACTAGAATCAAATATGTGGTGATGTGACACAAGTATTTATTACCATTATATTATTTTAAGTGAAAATAAATTTTGATCTCAATGAATAAAACAAAACATTACATTATTCTGGTAAAAAAAATATCCAAAAGTCTTCACGTACCAAGAAAAGAAGGAGCTACATTTATTTTTTTTGCCTATTATTTTTTACATGGTTTTTTTTGAGAAAAGGAAAGTTGTAGTATTACCCAACACATAATGTTCAAAATTTTCATGTTTTTCTCAATGAAAATTTAAATTATTGTATATTTAAATTTTAAAAATATTTTTTAGTTTAAAAAAGAGTCTCATTTGAAGAAGTAATATAGAAGTAAAAAATAAAAACTCACTATCTCCCTCTCGATGATCTTCAAGCACTAAAAATTCTTTGTGCTAGAAATAAAATATGAAAATTAAATGTTTAAATTTTTTTCTTTCAAGTTTTAATCTTATATGTTATAAGACTCTCTTTAAAAAAATCTAAATATTTATACATTATCTATTCTATATTCTATTATACTCCCAGTTTCTACTGACAATTGTATGCCACATATGTGTCTCTTGAAATATCCTTTTTTTAATGTTTTTTTAATGTATAAACTTCTTATACTAAGTGTTGTGAGTCTATGAGTGCGTAAATACTTGTTATTGAAATTATAAACTCCATATAATGAGTTTTTTTGAGTCTATTAGTGTGTAAATACTTGTTTATGAGCATTGAAAAATCTTCATGATTTGTAAGAGGATATGACATCTTGCACTCAGGTCATGAAATCCCTAGGAAAATGACTAAGGATAATGAAATCACCAAGATCTCAGAGTTGAGTATTATTTTATTGGACTAGGGTATATTTTTTCCCCTATACAATATCCATACTTGGGTTCTTTATTTTTTATATTTTCTTTTATCCACTTCATAACTTTGGTTTTCCTCTAATGTTGGTTTTAAACACTATGAAAATGATTTTTAAGGTGGGAAAGAATTTTATATCGTAATTAACCCCTATTAAGGCAAATAATCATACCAACATTCAGTTTTAGAGAATTCATTTGAAGCAATCATCCTTAGGCTAGTTAAATATAAAGATATATTTCATATACCTTGTTATGGAAAACATGAGGGAAGGTATATCTATGGTTAGAATATCCTACTTTAATGGAGAAAATTATGGTCATTAGATGGAAAGTATGATTATATATTTTAAAAATAATGGTTTAAGAGGTCATATAGAAGTGGAAAATCCTTATAAGTTCCCTAATAGACAACCTAAACAATGGATTGAAGCTTAAGATGCTGAGTAATTCCTCAATTTACAATATATAAAAGTTATCATAAGTGGTGTATATCTAAATAATTTTAATAGAGTCTCTCAGTATGTTACTACATATGAAATATGGGAAACAATATTTGTTTTATGTGAAGATACTAAAAATGTAAGAAAGTTAAGAAAAAACACTTCTAAGCTGATATTTTAAAATTTTAGAATTATTTATAATGAATGAATTACAAACATTAATTGAAGGTTAAAAAAATAAAAATAATGTTTTATCTCTTGAAAACATATTTCAGAACCTCTTCAAACACTCAAAGTGATAAAATTATTGTAACAACCCCAAATCTAGTATTCTATAGGCAGTGTCTACTTTATAATATTTTTATGAGATACAAAGGATCTCATCTTGAATGACTGATCTGTTTAGTAGTATTGAAGAACCAAATTCATATATGATTCTCTTATTACATTTTAAATATAAAATATATATCATAAAACATTATTTTAACCATGATATTATTAATAACATCCTTCATACCATGGGGAAAAGAAAACAAAAAAAGTTTGAGATTAGATGCTCTGTAAGAGTTGCGTACAAAAAAATCCAACATAAATCATTAACATATAATCAATGTGCTAATGTAAATGATTAAGGCCTTTCATGATAGTTTTTAAACTGTGGTGGGTATATGCTAAATAATCCGTTAAATAAGGCTAAACAACTGATCATGATAAAAATAGGGTAGGTATTTTTGAAACCCAATGAAAGAGTAAACATGAATTTATACCTTAATCATTATTAATAAATTTATATTTATGTTCAATACCTCAAAGGGTCAATATTTACACCATATAAAATTATAGAGGTTCAAAATACCAAATATGTCTCAATAGAGTGGAAATTGAGATGAAATACATTAACTCATGTTTGAATCATCACTCATGTTCGTTATACTCATGAATAATATCATTATGTTACTTATTTAATTTACTAATAATATTTCTCAACTTTATAATTTATTTTATTTTATTTCTTACCTTGTTGTATTTACTTACATAATCAAATAATTTCACCGTGTATGTATTGATAATATTTGGTTCATATGTCTAAAATGGCCTCACTGGGTCGACTATTATAAAAGAGGTATTTTTCCATCATCACCCAAATAATAATTACATAATAATAATTTTTATAAATATACTATACTTTTAAAACCAGTCAATAAGGATGGTTATGAAAAAATAATTATATTTCAATCATGGAGATGGTAGACCATGCGTACTCATGAGTAACATTTCCATTAATAATTGATCATGATAGAAAAAGGTAGGTATTATTTTAAATTTATAAAATAATAAAAATATCATAAATACCATATTATTTATTTAAATAAAGTTATAAATATACACCATGTGATAGATCGGTGAAAAAAGAATCACACTACTTCATAGAGGTGGTAGTCTAAATATACGTACGAACGACATTATCAATTTTCAATGAATGGAATGATAAGAAAATACATAATGTATTACTTTTATATAATGATAAGTATGTAATTTATATCAAATATATTCATTAAATACATAATTATATCCAACTATGATAGGTGGTTATGAAAAAAGAATTTCATCGGATAACGAGGTAGTGGTCCACTATACACAAGTGTGATGATTTTATTTCCCATTTGATAGAAGATGATATTGATATTGGTTATGAAATTAAATTAATACCATATAAATATATATAATATTATAATATTATTATTTAATCATTACTGAAGAATATTTTAAGGATTTGAAGAAGTAATAAAATGAAGAAACATGGTTAAGAACTCTATCTCTTCTTCAAACAACCGATTTAGGTTAATACCTAAATATTTATCAGGTTTGATTTATAATCAAATAAAAGATTCTACGTCATTTAGTAGTATTTAAGGAAGGTATTGGGGTAGGTATTTGATGAACCAGAAGTCTATTGAAGTGTGGATAGAAGAGTAGAGGGGTGTCCATTTATTAATGGGAGAGAGGACACACTTTGAATTTTTAAAAAGAATAGACATATTAATGTATTTTTCAATATAAATTGATGAAAAATGGAACATTTTAGAAATTTAAATTATATAGGGTCTAAATATGTACAAAAAATAAAAAATATACATGTTTTTAGGTCATTTTAACCCTAATATCATTATCTTAACAACTGGAACCCTAGTTTTAATGTTAAATGTGGTCATAGATTTTTACTATTTTTAGATTTCGTCAACCATAAATAAATTTAAACTTATTAAATAATATTAATTATTAAAATTCTAAAAATTTAATAAATTTTACCAAATTAAATTCATAGAATTGATAGAATTTAATTTAAAATCACACACTAAAAATATAATGAAAATAAATTCTTTGAAAAATGACTTTTTAAGTGAAAAAATGTCTTTCTACCAAATTTAAGAATAAAATTCATTAAAAAAAGAATAATTAGATTATTAATAATAAAAAGGAATCAAATATTCTTTGAACCCAACTTTTTTTATAAAAAAACATTGTAAATTCTTGAAACGAAAAAACAGTTTTCTCTGAACACCAATACTTTTCACTATTCATTGAAAAATAAAACTTTGTAGAAAAATACCAAAACACAAACCAAGTATAATTTTGTAATGATAAATTCAAAAATTAATTTTATTTCATAAAATTAAAATTCTATAATTTGGATTTTTAGATTTTACTTAAAATCAAATAATGGAAAATAATCCATCTTGGTTAAAAATAAAGCCTTTTTCTTTTGACTAAAAACTAAAGAATATTATTATAACTATAAAAATTATAATTTATTAATAATAATAATTCAAGATAATTATTTATTCAATTGTTAAATGGGTTCTTAAATTATTACCTGAAAAAAAATTCTTCCTCAAAATATTGATGGATATTTCTTTCTAAACAAATGAGGGTGGTTCTTCTTCATAACATCCTCAGGTTCCCATGTTGCTTACTCCATATTATGTTTATCTAAAGTGCCTTTACTAGTTGAGTAATATGATTCCTCAACAATGTCTCTACTATTTTAATAATTCATATAGTCTATTCATTGTATGATTGATTAGGTTTGAGGTCAATCTTTTCAGAGGTGATCATATGCATTGGGTCTTGAATATACTTTCTTAACAAATAAATATCAAACACATTGTGTCATTTTGAGACTCTCAATGGAACTTATAATTAGAAATCCATTTCTAAAATTCATTCTAGAATTTTAAAAGGTCTGATGTGCATGGGTCTCATTTTTCCTTTCTCACTAAACATTATTACACATTCCCACGAAGATACTTTCACGAAAACATGGTTTCCCACTTGAAATTAAAAATCTTTCTCTTGGTTATTCACATGAATATTTATTTCAATTTTAGATATTTTAATATCATTATGAATGGTATTTATAATTTTAATTGTCTCCTAAAAAAGTTTTAGTCTTAAAAGCTTCCTTTGACCAACTTCATCCCAACAAGTGTGTGTGTGGCATCTATTTCTAGAAAATTCTTCATATTAAAACTTTCCAATACATGACTGGAAACTTTTTTTATTGGTAAACATTACTATAATTTTACATTGTTCCCAAATTCCTTGAAATTCATGTGAGTATGAATTAAAAATGAATTTCAATTTTTAATAGTTCTTTTAGACTACCTATCAGTTTGAGAGTGATAATTAGTACTAAAAAGTTTCTCGGTATTAAAATCCATTTGAATACTTTTCCATAATTTGGATGTAAAACATGGATCACAGTCAAAATAAATTTAAATTGATGTTCCATAAAGTATTATAACAAAATTAATATAGGTATTTGAAATATGATCAAGAGGTAAATCATCTCTTATTGAAAGGAAATGTGTAGATTTTAAGAGGCAATAAATAATAGCTCATATTGCATTATTCTTTCTAGGAGTCATTAGTAATTTAGTTACAAAGCCTATAGTAATTTAATTCCATTTCTACGTTGGAATAGTTAAAGGTTGCACGAATCATCTATAATTTTTTCTATCAACCATTACCTAATGAATAAGGAATCATCTTGATATATAATTAATAATTTTACACTTTATATTATTCCAAAAAAATGTTCCTTAAAACCCCTATACATATTTGTTTTAGTAGGATGTATAGAGAAATTATCACTACATCTATCATATAATAATTCCCTTTTTATCTTTGGTACAAATATAAATCATAGAATATTTTCAAATTTCCAAATGATATCTTCATATAAAAATGAAATCATTTACACTTCATTGACAGGTTATTTTTATTTGGAAAATTTTCATCATTAGGCTAAGAAATTATTATCTTTTCTAATAAATATGTTTTAGAAATCATTTGAAAATGGAGTGAAGTTTCCCCTTAATAATTCCCATATCTATATTTAATAAATCTATTAACATAGGATCCCTATAAAACCTCATATGGTAAAAAACTCTATGATCTTTCCTAATCAATGCATCTGCTACCTTATTTACCTTCCTCAAGTGGTAATGTAGTGAAAAATCATAATCCTTGAGTCTCCCAAGAAATAATCCATTACTAATGTCAATATATTTCTATTTAAATATGTATTCCATAATATTATGATCTATTTTTATCTCACATATTTCACCATATAGATAATGTTTCTATAATTTTAAACAAAATATTATAGATGTCAACTATTGATATGATTTGGATAGTTTTGTTCATGAGTTTTTAACTAATTTTAGGTATATGTACTAACTTTATGATTATGTATAATGAAACAACCAATTTCCTTCTTCTATGCATCACTATATAACACAAATCCTTCATTTTCTTATGGATGAGTCCAAATCAGATCATTGAACAAATATCCTCTCTAATCCATTAAAAAATTATTAACATTCCTTTTTTTTTATTTGGACTCAACCCTTTTACATGTCTTCTTGGTTAGTAGGTTATCCAATCCAAAAATTTCTTGAATAAAATGTTGATAGTAACCTACTAAACCAATAAAATTATGTACCTCAGTTATATTCATTTTTTAAGAAATTATTTTATTGCCTTTATCTTTTTATGATCAACTACGATTCCAACATTGGAAACAATATAGATAATAAAAGAAACATTCTGAATCCAGAATTCACAATTACTAAATTCTCTATATAACTATTTTATTCGAATATTATTATAATTGATCCAAAAGTGATTCTAATGGCCCTCATAGATTTTATATTATACCAAGATATCATTAATAAATACTAAAAAAAATTCAATATATTCCTTGAATACTCGGTTCATTAGATCTATAAAAAATTGAGTATTAGTCAATTCCAATGGAATTACTATAAATTAAAAATTTCCATACATTATAAGAATTTTTTTTTATAATAACATCTTTATTTGGTAGTAATGGATGATAACCATAAAAAAATTCATGCTTTGAAAAATATTGAAATCTATGAAGCTGATCAAAAAAATTTATTAATCTAGGGTAGTGGATACTTTTTATTTACCTTAATATCACTGATTTCTCTATAATGAAAATAATAGGGGATCCCCAAAGTGAAACAGTATAATTTATAAATACCATACCCCACAACTCCTTTAGTTTTTTCCTTAACTACACTAATTCCACAGTGGTAATTCTATATATATTATTGATATAGGTATGTCTTTAGGGATTAAATTAATAGAAAACTAAACTCCCCACTCTAGTTTATGTCACCATAATTCCTTTTGAAATATATCAACATATTCCTAAATAATATATAGATTCTAAACTTGACGATTACCATTTTCATCTAGAGGTTGTGTAGGCACTTCTTCCCAGAAAATCTCATTTATAGGAGCTACTGGGGGTGTATCTATCATGATTCAGATGATGAATTCTCCCCTCTAAAGATAAGGAATTCCACATCTTCATTACAAATCATAATTTCCTTCTCCTTAAAACTAATTTTTTTAATCATATTTTAAAATCCAATCTATACATTAGTTATATCAAAACAAAATATTGTTATAATAATAATGTCCAAAAAATTTGTCATATTTAGGTTTCATCAGGATAAATGACTGACACAACCTTACTATAGTGAGATTTCAACTTGAGGTTTTAACTGAAGACACCCTTGTTAACGTGTCCAAGATGAACCTAATTTTCTTGGAAAGTATGGAAAAGAGTAAAATTATCCAAAATAAAATAATGAATTAGGTAAATTTGAGGACATGATTAAATTACCTGCCACAATACCTTTCAAAAATTCAACCTCAACTATAGTAATCACACAAGTTTAGTATTCTCCCCTTAGAAAATTTTGTAATAAATATCCTCGACACATAGAAAAATATTTTTAATAATTCCATGTTTCTTTATAGTTGAAACATTCGATAGTTGTGTTCTCTTTATTTTATTTATAGTCATTAGCTAAATGACCCATGTACATACACATGTAACAAACTCGCATGCCCCTCAATCATTTTTCTAGATGCTTCTTTCCAAAATTTTCTCTTGATTTAAATTGAATATTTTTCTTATTATGAATTGAATAATTCCCTTTTTCTTGGTGTTAAAATATCTTATTATTTTCATAATTTCTCTTGAAAATATAGGATTTATAATATTTCTTAATTATCTTAATGGATCTCTATACTATTTCATTATATTATGAATTTTTTTGAGAAACTAGTTCCCTTTAGAGACTCAGATTAATACCATCAAATAAATGGTTAATATTTCTTTTTGGATTATATATAGAGTCCAAAGAATTCTTGGATAATCTTGTAATGTTATCCCCATAATATTACACACATTATTCATCCTTATTTTTTAAAGTGTGGACCATCCTCTCAATTTCTACTTAATATTCTCGAGGAAAGTATCTATCAATAAAAGTCACAAACAATGTTATTTATTCAATGCTTTCGAATTACTCAACCTATTTTGTTTGTTTCATTAATGACCACTATGGATCTGCATATATTTTCAACCAGGAAACATTCAGAAAAACATTTTCACATTCATTATATCATAATGTGAGGAATATCTTTTCAAAATATAGGATTCATTACCCAACTACCAATTGATTATTAGTTACACTAAAATATGGAGTCCTCTATCACATGAAGTAATCAATCATAGGAGAATCATGTTGTGGAAAAATAGGTTTATCTATTTGGGATTGGTAATTTTTCATAGCCTGAGTAAGATACCCTAATATACCCATAATCTATTCAATTCAAAACCAACTATATTGGATTTCTTAGTAATACAATCTCTACATTGCCTCTGGTTATTGATTCCATTCCATATGTTAGGTTCCATCACTAAATAATGGCACACACTGAGTTAGATCCTTATCATCATGAATAGTGATCCATAAATTTAAATCCATATTATGTTAAAAGTTCTAAAATACAATAATTTATTGTCATAATTATTATTTTTACTATTTTCATTTATAATCTAGTTCCTATGGTATCTACTAAACATTCTCTGATATCAACTGTAACAACCCTAACATCAGTAATACAGATCTGATTTCTACTTTATGACATTGGAATAATATACAAAGAATATCATCTTGAAGGACCAATCAATTTATTAGTCATTAATGAACAAGATATATATATGATTCCCTTATTACACTAATAGTATAAAATATATAACAAAAAACATTATTTCATCCTTGATATTATTCATAATATCCTTCTTTATATATTGGGGAAAAGAAAACAAATAAAGGGTGGGATGAAATTCTTAGTAAGAGTTATGTACAACCTAATATATCATTAATCAATAAGGCATAATAAATATATAAAGGTAAGTAACTAAAAACACATTTCACTAATGAATAACATGGGAACAAAATGCATAAATGTTTAAAATAAATTTTATTAATCTCGTGGATAATAATAAATGAATTAATGAATGAAATATATACTACTATAAATCATGAAAACAGATATAATTATATCACTATCATCAAGGCCTTGTGCCAAGATAATTTAAACAATGGTTAACCATACACCAAAACCCCATTTAAATAAGGTTATCCAGCTGGTTTGTCTAATGGGAAATGTTGATGCATTGAGGTGATATCTATAACAAGGCCCCACATATTACTTCTTGTCCAATTAATTCTCATATATGTAATGAAAATTTCATTTCATAAAAACTGTGCCTTATGAACTATCGTGACCCATCCCCCAGGGCCCGTGTCATGACAACCCCATGACCGCCTTCCATAGTCTAGGGGTTGGAGACTAGCACCAAAAAGCCATATCCCTATAACATGAAGGCATTGTCTTTAAACCTATAGAAACACAAAAACTAGAACACAAAAATATGCAACCATGAAGTAAACTATTGTAGTAAAAAAGTGATATAAGTAAAAGGGGCTAGAATACAAGCCCAGATGGAAAATTAAAATTACAACTATAAAGTACAAACAACTGAAAGGTGAAAATATGCTCCTGGATCATCGACCATGGATCCTACCTGAAATTTAGGAACAACTCATGATTAGTATTCCCTGCATCACGTCACGCTAAATGGTCCACCTCTAAGCACCGTCCAGTCCTGGATCCCTCAGCCTCGATCAATGTTGTACGATGTCTCCACAAGACACAAAAAGGTGTGGGCGAAGCCCATGTAGGGGTGAGTATAACAATACTTAGTAGGGACCCCAAGACCATGTAGGTCTTATAAAGTTCCAAAAAGTAATACATAAACTCTACTTAGGAATATGCCTATAAAAATACCTATGTTATCAAGATATACTCATCTAATATATGTTGGAAGTATACCACAAAGGTAACACCACAAAGGTATAAGTACCACACATGTAACACCACGAAGATAAAAGTACCACACAGGTAAAAGACATAGTTCAAATAGAGTCTCAGCTCAAACTAGGATTTCAATGAAGTAAATGACTACAGATGATTAATCATGAAGCTAGATCATCTTATTTTATCAAGATACACTTCTTATGACCATACAAAGTCTAACCCACATAGGATCGATAGATAACTAACCCCCGCTGACCCACACAAGATCTGACCCATAGAGGATCGATAGTTAACTAACCCCCACAATGACCCACAAAGGATCTCACCTATATAGGAATGATATGTAACTAACCCCCGCAATGACCCACACAGTATCTAACCAACATAGGATTGATACGCGTTAACCCACATTGGATCGATGAGCGCTGACCCACACATGATCAATATGCGCTGACCCAAACGAGATCTCTGAGCACTGACCCACAAAATATCAGACCCACACAGGATCGAGGTTGACCCATACAGGATCGCTCGGTACTAACCTTGGTATGATCTATCTCCAACCTCCGCCTCACTGCCAACCACTGGATTCCTCACACTCGGTGTGCTCGAGTTCTGTAGTATCTGATCCTCGAGATATTAGTCATATCTCAACCACCAATAAGCTCCACAAAGGTGTTCCGAAAAGGACATCCATGTTTGAAGGGATCCAATGAAATAAATGATGTGTCAATCGAATGTCTGGTCTATGAGTTATAAGCGTTTTAGCTTTGGTGGTAGGTTGGATTCATGTTCGATCCAACCCATCCATACTCCAACTATCTTAAACACTAAAGTGTAGTATACCAAAAGGTCCATCTCTATCCAATAATCCCAACACCATGGATATTTTGTCAAATGGACATCCAGTTTTCATGATATGGCCCTTTAAGTGTTTCTAGACCCAATTGGGCATGGGTCCGGTCCGACCCGTTCAGACCGACCTGGCCTGACCCGGTCTGGGATGGGCTGAGGTCTGACCCAGACTACAATAGGGCATCCCGCAAAGGTAGCCCGAATGGGTGGCCTGACCCACAATGGGTGGCCCACAAAGGGCGGCCCACAAGGGCGGCCCGACCAGAAAAGGGGCAGCCCGCGAAGGGAGGCCCGACCGACGTAGGGTGCAGCTCACTAGGGTGCGGCCTAGCCTCGTAGGGCATGGCCAACAAGGGGGCCGCTTGACTGCGTAGGGAACGACCCACAAGGGAGTGACCCGACCCCTTAGTGTGTGGCCTGAAAGGGGGCGGCCCGGCCGCGAAGCGCGCGGCCCACAAGGGTTGGCCCGACCATTGTCCACTCGAGCTAGAAAGGGGGGATACATTCCCCCAAGTGTCCAGAATGGCCCAGAGGCCATTCAGTTTCGTAGAATGGTGGAACCACGTGGGTGCAGCCCATTCTCTGTGGAACACGCGCGACGGGTTCCTCCTCTGTCGTGGATTCTGAAGCGTCTTCTACTCCCCAGCGGCACACTGGTCGCGCCACCTCCTCTTACGTGGTCGGCCGATGTGCCTATCACCTCCTCCATCCATGACGGCTGACGAGCCGCGACCCCCTACTCACTGTCAGCCCGCGATAGTGCACCACACTTCCTCCACGAACAACCAGTTCCAGCCACACCAATGACAGCTACAACTTTGTGTCATGGCCCCCTCTTGCGGCATGCATCATAACTCGCCTTCTTTGTAGTCAATCGTTGTTTTCGTTCTGGAGGTATTACATGGAGAACACAAGGTTGTAGCAAAGTAGCGTAGGGTTCGGGCCTAGTTCGTTAGTCTTGTGCCCTCCGTGTTAGCTTGTAATTGGAGGGAGGATATAGGGTTCAATAAATTCACTTGAAATAATGAAAATCAAAACCCCTACCTCGTAAACCCGTTGGAGAACATCCCCACTTGAATGTGGATCAGTGATCTTCGTTCCCCCCACAGGCATCCAATGACGCTGGTTACATTTCATCCTTCGGTTCAGGGTTTCAGTGTCACTTGTCACCACTCTCCAGAACCGGCTCCGTCCTTTAAGGGTTTGGCGTCTCGGCACTCCATCAGAACTTCGTTTCTTGGTGAAGGTATGCTGAAACATCTCCCCAAGCTCCATATAAATAGGAGATGGGGAGGGTAAGTAACGACATAAGGAATTAATGGGGGCTCATTAATTAGGAACCTTCCTAATTCCCCAAAGACTTTGTTACTTAATATTGACAGGTCAATCCATTTATTGGAATGAGACGTCGCTAGTCCCACTTTCGCTTTTCCATTGGAGGATAAGTTAGAAACAAATAAAAAAAAGTAATTTTATTTATTTCTTTTAAAAATTCACAAAACATAACTTTTTCTTCAAACCTACTACAGTCAAAGTAAATTATCTCTTAAGTGAATCCTGGCATTTCAGATTCAATGGTTCCCTCATATTTTTATTCTGATCTCTAGTTCAAATGTTATAAAATGCCTCTCGTGCATTTACGGAACGTACCCTAAAAAATGTTCAAAAATTCATTTCAGGCACACCGGGCCTCAAAATCATGTATCGTTAGTTTTCAAAGATTGTAATAATTCCATATAATTTAAAATATTTACATGGAAAATCCAGGTATTCAAATTCTCCCCACCTTTAGGATTTTCATCCCCAAAATACTCAACATAGACTAAGGGAACAAATGGGGGTACTGAGCATGAATCTGAGCCTCTCCCTCCCAAGTTCTATCTGAGAGGTTCCCGTGCTACCTGTAAATGCACACCATAGGTATCGACCACCCATGAAGGACCTGCTCCTATCAATGCTCAGTCCCCACTGGAACCTCTGCAAACATTGGCCCATCATCAAAGTCTAGATCTCCATGGTCGATGATGTGAGATGGATCATGCATGTATCTCCTCGTCTAGGATACATGGAATATGTCGTTCACCCTCTCTAGCTGCGGTGGAAGAGCCAAGCGGTATGCAACCTCGCCTATCCTTTGAAGTATCTGAAAAGGATTAATAATCCTCAGTGATAACTTCTTCCTTGGCCAAATCTCTTTAGTCCTCGTCGAGGAGAGACTCGAAAGAATATGTGGTCCCCCTCTTAGAATTCCAATGATCTCTGTCACCTATAAGCATAAGACTTATGTCTACTCTGTGTAGTCTTCATTCGCTCCTAGATGACCTGAAACTTCTCAATGGTAGCTCTTACCAAATCGAGACCCATAAGTTCTAACTCCCCTGGGTTTTTTCTAGCATAGAGGTGATCTTCAAGGTCAACCGAATAGGGCCTCGAATGGTGACATATCGATGGTGCAGTGATAACTATTGTTTTATGAAAAATCCACCAAAGTCAAGTGATCCTCCCAACTACAGAAAAAATCTAGCATGCATGCATAAGTCATGTCCTCCAATGTCTAAATGGTCAGATCCGTCTGACCATCAATTTGAGGATGAAAGGCGGTGCTTAAATGTACCTGAGTCCCAAACGCCTCCTATAATCCCATCCAAAATCGGGATGTAAAACGTGTGTCATGGTCCGAGACAATCGTCGATGGACCCCCATGAAGTCATACAATCTCATGTATTTAGAGGTTTCCTAAGCCCTCTAGTGCTCCCTACTCTCGGATAGGTTTGAAGTGGGCCGACATAGTGAGTCATTCAATGATCTCCCATATGGAATCTTTTCCCCTAGACGTACATGAAAGCCCTATCATGAAGTCCATGGAGATCCCATCCCACTTCCACACCGGCACCTCTACTGGTTGTGCTAAGCCTGTAGGTACTTGATGCTCGACCTTCACTTGCTGACAAGTAAGGCATCAGAAAACAAACTCCTCTACTGCTTTCTTCATCCCTAGCCACCAGTGCTAATGCTAGAGGTCCTCGTACATCTTCACCACACCAGGATCTACTGTCAGAGGGGACTTATGGAACTCCCTCAACACCTCCTCCAGTAATGCCGATGGTACCATGGTACGTCCTCTGAAGGGGATGACATGCTCCCCACATTCATAAAACCCATCAAGTGCCTGTCCTGAGGATATCTGAGCATGTCGAACCATGCAGTCAATTTTCTCAAGCTATGCCTCCCTGACTTGCTGAAGGAGTGGGGGAGTGACTATCATAGACTAGAGGTAAGCTACTCCATCTCTATCCACAAAGGATATCTGCATCGCGGCAATATTCTCTGTCGCCTCACTCAGTAACTACAAACCAAACCTCCTACTGAATGCATATGCTACCACATTCTCCTTCCTATGGATATAGACTATCTCAAAGTCAAAGCCCTGGAGGAACTCTAGCCATCATCGCTGCCTCAGGTTCAGATCCTTTTGAGAGAAGATATACTTGATACTCTTATGATCAGAGTAGACTGTAAAACGTTCGACCATCAGGTAATGTCACCACATCTTCAAGTCAAAGACCTCTGAGACTAACTCCGGGTCATGCTTAGTGTATTTATTCTCATGTTGTCTCAGTTGTCACAAGCTATAGGTGATCATTTCTCACTCATGTATCAGGACACACCCATGTTCAGTCCCTGATGTGTTGCGGTGGACTACATACCCAACTCCATCTTCTGGTAGCCTCACGATGGGGGAACTTGTCAGTCTTTTCCTTAGCTCCTAAAAACACCACTGGTATCTCTCCGTCCATACAAAGTGTTTTCGCTTCTTTTTCAATGCTTACAAGGGTGATGCAACTCTGGAAAAGTCAGTCTTGAACCTCCAATAGTATCCACCCAACCCCAAGAAACTATGTACCTCGGTCACACTCTTGGGTGGATCCCAGGAAAGAACAACCTCTATTTTTGCTGGATACACTACAACTCTAGCCTCTGAGATAATGTGTCTTAGAAATTGGACCTATCATATCCAGAGCAGGAACTTTGAGAGATTACTATAAATTTGGTTCTCTCATAGTGTATTCATAACTATATACAGATGGTAGGCATGCTCCTCCTCCGTCGATGAGTATATCAAGATTCCATTGATGATGACTACCCCAAAACGATCGAGGTATGGCTGAAAGATCCAGTTCAGGAGTCCCATGAACACTGATGGGGCATTGTTCATGCCAAACTTCATAACCTATAACTCATAGTGGCCATACCGACATCTGAAGGTTATCTTCTGCACATCCTGATCTCATACCCTGAGCTAATGATAGCTAGATCTGAGGTCTTTCTTTGATCCCTTCATATGATTGAAAAGATCATCAATACTCGGAAGAGGATATTTTTCTTCATGGTCACCTGGTTCAGGTGCTGATAATCCACATAGAGCCTCAAACTCCCATCTACCTTCTTGGCGAACAAAATCAGGGCTGCGCACGGAGAAACACTGGGCCTTATGAACCACTTTCTCTGTAAATCCTCCAACTGTACATGTAACTCAAGAAGCTCCGTGGGAGCCATCCTATATGCTGGTGTAGATATTTTTGTTTTCCTAGGGTGCAGGTCGATGTAAAATTCTACCTCTATGATTGGAGGTAATCCTAGAACATCATCAGGAAAGACATCGACATGCTGTTCCACCACAACAGGATAGATCATACTCTCAACATCTACTACTTCGAGGGTAAGGCTATCCAACTGATGTGTAATCAGCTTCACCCTCTTTTGGGTAAGTCCACCCTATGTTGGAAAGGTTCCCTTCTCACCGGTGAAGGAAAACCTTCTCTTGTCTGCGCAGAAACACCACACTATGCGCCTAATACAGTCAATTTTAGCATGGACTATAGTTAAACTGTCCATACACAAGATGATGTTGTAAGGCCTCGATGCCACTACTAGGAGATCCCAGCTGAATCTCTTGCCTCCTATAGTAATCTCACACTACTGACACCAGTGTGTAACCATTGAATCTTCTTCCGTAAGAGTATATAGCCGTAATGATCGATCCAAAGACTCCACTAGAATCTTCGAGCTCCGAATAAGGGTCGTGGAAACAAAATAGTGACTGGAACCAGTGTCTATAAGTACAATAGATAGGGTGGAGTAGACATAGATCGTACCTCTAATCATCTTTGGAGTGTCATGGTCATAGGTCTCAATTTCCTAGAGCTGAGCACATACCTGTCCACCTGCTCCCTGTGGTCGGGGTGGGCCACCTAGTGGTTGTGGCGGAAGAACCTCGAATCGTCATCCACTGCCTGCTGCCCGGGAAGCTCCCCTACCACGTCCTCCTGTCTGCGGACCTCCTCGCTCGTACCTATGCCTCATCGATACCTCAACTATCTGTTGGTCGTCCGTACAGCGGTTCGGGCAATTGTGAGCCATGTGACCCTGACTGCCACACGTGAAGCACTTTTTGTCCCTTGTCTGACCTCCTCTACCTTGCGAGCCCCACACCGCAAACCCTGCGTCCTGGGGACGTCTACCAGAAGTTCTGTTCCTCTTGTAAATCTGTGCCATCTCCCTACTACTAGAGGTAGATGACTCTTCTACGTGTCTCGCGGTGGTGGGTCTCATTGTCGGTGCCTACTGAGCTAGGAAGCTCTCCACCAAAATCGCTCTCTCTTGCACCCCATCCAGCATCAGAATGCTGAGCGATATCATTGATCCTCTGATATCCCATCAGAGACCCTTATCAAAGGTCCGAGCCCTGATGAAAGGTTCTCATTCCATGTTGGTGGTGTAGTGGGAGAGATCAGTGAACCTTGCCGAGTACTGGGCCACAGTCATGTTGCACTACTGTAGGTGCAGCAGCTTCTGTATACGCACAGAGCATAAGGTCGCCGGGAGGTAATAAACCCTAAAAGGATATCGATGTCTGCCCAGATGAGGGTCTCCTCATCATGTATCTATAGCATCAAGATCCACTATTTCCCTGCTTCTTCTTGAAAGAGACTGGATTCTAGGATCACCATAAGGTCAGATGGTGTCCCATCTAAGAGGAAAACTCTAACAACAGCCTCCAGCCAATCCTCAGCCGCTTGCGGTTCCATCTCACCTCTGACCTCAGAGGCCTCTCCATATAAAACTCTTGAAAAACTCTCATTCATCATGCACCCTCAGCAGGTGGGGCTAGTGGAAACGGTTTCCCAATGGGTAGTGGTGCTGCTGGTACACAACCCAAACATACTAACGCCGTAACAAGGCCCTACACCAAAGACTCATCGCTCGGTGGGCTCATCCTGTACTCTCTCAGGAATCCTAGACAGATTTTTATTTGGAAGAATCCTGAATGAATATAGGTGTTTGATGGCCAATAAGTTATACCTGGTGAGCTGACTCAAAGAAATCATGAGAAAAGCTCTTCCAAAACACCCACAATTAGTGCTTCTGTGTACTGAGTCAGAAATCAAAATTCAGGGTCCTAGTGTATGGATACATTGGTCGCCGCACCAACACAGGATTCTCTAAACTGAAAACCACACTCATAACACTTAACACTATTGCCACATAGAAAAGATCAGAGTCCTAGTTCTTTAGTAGAACCGACTCCTTCGATACCACATTTTCATGACCCGTCCCATGGGGCCCGCTCCATGATTACCCCATGCCCACCTTCCATAGGCCAGGGGTTGGCAACTAGTACCAAAAAGGTGTATCCCTATAATGGTAAGTCATTTCCTTTGAAAATGTACAAACACACAAACTAGAATTCAATAAGACGCAACCATGAAGAAAACTGCTCTAGTAAAAGAGTGCTAAAAGTAAAAGGGGCTGGAATACATTCCCAATTGGAAAAGTACAAGAACAACTGAAAAGTAGAAACAACTGAAAGATGAAAATAGTCTCCTGGATCATCCACCACAGATCCTACCTGAAGGGTAGGTACAACTCACGAACAGTAGTCCCTAAGTCACGTCACACCAAATGGTCCACCTCTGAGCACCCTACAGTCCCGGCTCCCTCAGCCTCAATTAATGTTGTACATCGTCTGCAAAAGACACAACAACGTGCGGGCGAAGCCCATATAGAGGTGAGTATAACGATACTCAATAGGGACCTTGAGACCCCATTGGTCTCCAAAAGTTCCACAAATGAAAAATCACAAATCAAAACATCAACTCTACTTAGGTATATTCCCATAAAAATACCTATGTTATCAGGATATACTCTTCTCATACATGAGGGAAGTATACCACAAAGGTAACATCATGAAAGTAGAAGTACCTCACAGGTAACACCACAAAGATAGAAGTACCACATAGTTAAAAGAGTTAGTTCAAACAAATTCTCAGCTCAAAACTAGTTTTTCATTGAAGTAAAGATGTACAAATGATTAGTCGTGAAGCTAGATCATATTATCCTGTCAAGAGGGACTACTTCTGACCATACAGAGTTTGACCCACACACGATCAGTAGATTACTAAGCCCTGATGACCAACACAGTATCTGACCCACATAGGATCGATAGGTAACTAACCCCCACAATGACCCACACAGGATCTGACCCACACAGGATCGATAGGTAAATAACCCCTGCAATGACTCAAATAGGATTTGACCCCTACATGATTGATATGCTCAAACCTACACAAGATCGCTGAGCTCTGACCCAAAGAAGATCAGTATGTGCTAACCCACATAGTATCTAACCCACACAGGATCGGTGCTGACCCACAGAGGATCGATCGGTACTAACCCCCATATAATATGTCTCGAACCTCCGCCTCACTGCAAGCCACTGGATTGATCGCACCTAGTGCGCTCGAGTTCTATAGTATTTTACCCTTGAGATATCGGTCATACTTATACCTCCCATAATCTCCACAAATGAGTTACCCAAAGGACCGTCCTGTCGTAAGGGTTCCAACGTGACAGACGGTGCATCAATTGGACACCTGATCTATGAGTTATATGTGTTTTAGCTATGGGGACCCGGTTGGATTCAGGTTCGATCTTACCCGGTCATACTCCAACAGTCTCCAAAACTAAAGTGGAATATACCAAAAGGACTATATCAATCCATGGATTCCAACACCATAGGAAGTTTTTCAAATGGACATCCAGTTCTTAAGATATGTCCCATTAAGTGTTTATGGGCCTGGTTGGGCCCGGGTCCGTTCTGAACTAGTCGGATAGACGAAGCCCGGCCCAGTCTGGGCTGGGCCACGGCAGGATTAGCCTGTTGGGCCGAGTTCCAGATACACCCGCAAGGGGGAATCCCACAAAGGTGGCTGGAAAGGGTGGCCCAGCCTACGTAGGGTGCATCCCACAAAGGGGCCAGACCAGCCGGGTAGGGCGCACCCGTAAGGGGGCGGCCTGGCCGCATAGGGTGCGACCTGCAAGTGGGAAGCCCAGACGCATAGGGTGTGACCCGCAAGATGGTGGCCCAGCCGTGTAGGGCGTGTCCCTCGAGGGGGCGTCCTGGTTGCAGAGGGCATGAATCTCAAGGGGGCGGCCTGGCTGCGTAGGGAGAGGCATGCAAGGGGTGGCCCGGTCGCGTAGGGCGCGACCCACAAGGGGTTATCTGACCATTTTCTGCCCGAGCTAGCAATGGGGGAAACTTTCCCCCCGGTATTCCGAATGGCCCAAAGGTCATTCAGTTTCGTGAAATGGTGGAACCACATGGGTGTCGCTTGGTCACCGCAGAACCCGCGCAATAGATTCCTCCTCTGTCGTGTCTTCCACCGTGGCTTCTGCTCGCTGGAAGGGTGCTTGTCTCACTGCCTCTCCCGCTCGCTGGTAGCGTGTTAGTCACGTCGCCCCCCCTTCCACGGCTGGCCGATGTGTCGATCACCTCCTCTATCTGCCACGGATGATGAGCTGCAGCCCACTGCTCACCGGCGGCGTGCAGCGGCGCGCCGCACTTACTCTGTGTCCGGCCACTCCGATGATCGCTGCAGCTTTATGTCGCAGCCACCTCTTGTGGGGTGCGTCGACTCTCACCTTATTTTTAGTTAGTGGGTGTCACCGTGCTGGTGGTATTCCATGGAGAACGCAAGGGTGTAGCAAAGTATCCGAGGTTCCAGGCTGGGTTCGTTAGGCTTGTTCCCTCTACGTATGCTCATAATAGGAGGGAGAATAAAGGGTTCAATAAATTCACTTGAAATATCGAGAATCAAAACCCCTACATTGTAAACCCATTGGAGAACGTCCTCTATTGAAGGTGGATCAATGATATTCTTTCCCACCATAGTCTTCCAATGACGTCGCTTGCACGTCGCCCTTCGGTTCAGGATTTTATTGTCTCTTGTCACTGCTCACCAGAACCAGCTTCGTCCTCCAATGGTTTTTCATCTCATCACTCCTTCAACACTTTGTTTCTTGACAAAGATGTGCTGACACATCTCCCCAATATCCTTATAAAAAGGAGATGGGGAGGGTAAGTAATGGCATGTGGAATTAATGGGGGATCATTAATTAGGAACCTTCATAATTCCCCAACGACATCGTTACTTAAGATTGACAGGTCAAGCCATTTATTATATTGACATGTCACTGGTCCCACCTCCGCTTGTCCGTGGGAGGATAAGTTAGAAACAAATAAAATAAAAATTTATTTTATTTATTTATTTTAAAAATTCAGAAAACATAACTTTTACTCAAGACCTACTGCAGTCAAATTATGTCCCCCTTAAGCGAATCTCAGCGCTGCAGTTTCAACGGTTCCCTCATATTTTTAATATGAGAACCAGTTCAAAAGTTAGAAAATGCCACTTGCTCGTTTACTGAACATTACTTAAAAAAGTTCAAAACTTTATTTTGGGCACACTAGTCCTCAGAATTATATGCCTTCAATTTTGAGAGACTCATAATAATTCCACATAATTAGAAAAAATATATGGAAAATATTGGTCATTATATGAACACATATCTATATAGAGTAAAGAATATATATTTATCAATGCATTCCACATTCAATTAAATAACATTTATCGTAAACTCCATATATAGAAATTTTATATGGTTTAATAAATAAGCATATACATTATACATGGAATGTTGATATTTAAGAGAAATGTAATCTCCAATGAAAAATTATCATAAGAAAGTGAATGATACAAAATAATTTCAATAACCACAAAATTATTCAATAGATTAGATGTGGCCATCAGATATATAGATTTAATAGAAAAAATAAAGTATTTTAAAAATAGAAGAAGATTAAATTGAAACATTTAAAATAACATTTCATTAAATATTTTTGCTTTTAAAACCATTTAAAAATTTTAGAAGAAACTAAAGGTTAGTGGGAAAGTCTTCTAATTTTATATATGTCAAAAGAAAGCATTCCTTTTGACATTATATAAAGAAAGTTTAAAATGACCATTTTTGGAAAAAGTGAGAGATACTCTGTTTAAACCATTTAAAAATTCAAGGATAAATTAAAATTTCTTTAAAAATCATTATATTAATAAAAAGAAATTTTTAAAATAATTTTGAAAATTATAGACATATAAGAAAAATATACCCGATGAAAATGGGAAATAAGACCATCTATTATTTTAAATTTTTATTTTCCTGATTCAAGTGAAAATGTGAGAACAATTCTGAATAAAATATCGATACTCATTAAATATGTAGTGGATAAAAATATATATAGAGTTTAATAAGGATAAATTATAATATTCCTTCAATGAAAATAAGAGAAATCCAAAATGTGAGATTGTAAAATAAATTCTTACCTCATTTGTAACATTTAAATTGTAACAATTGAAAGGGTAAACAATAACTGGAAATTTAATCATCATTAACAAATATATATTCATGTTAAATAATTCAAATATAAATTATATAAACCATATAAAATTAATTATTTTCATAATACCAAATATGTCATAATGGAGTGGAAATTGAGATGAAATCCATTACCTCAGGTCTCACTCATCACATGCATTCTATATCTTACTAAATAATAAAATTATTTTAATTATGTATTTGATTAAGAACATTTAAAATTTTAATATTGATTTTATTTTAATTTTTACCATTATATATTTAATTAAATAATTAATTACATTCACGTTAGACATTTGGACAATATTTAATTCATATGTCTAAAATTACTTAGTATGTTGACTATGATAAAAGAGGTATTTTCTAAATTATCTATAGAATAATAATGACCAAATTATCATTTTTCTACATCAATTATTCTTTTAAAACAAATAAATAAATATGGTTCTAAAAAATGAACAATGTCACATTCATGGAGATGGTAGGTAATATGTACTCATTAGTAACGTATCTATTTTTATGTGATCGTGATGGAAAAAAGGAAAGAATTATTTTTTTATGGAATGATTATTATATAATGATTACCATATTATTTTGATAAATAAACATATATATATTATCCATGTTATGTATTGGTAAAAAATGAATCACATCACTTCATAGAGGTGGTAGTCCACACACACACAGGAATGATGATATCATTTTTCAATAAATGGAATGGTTAGAAATAATATTATATTTTAATTTTATAGAATTATAAATATTGTATAAATATTATATATATATATATATATATTAAATATGTCATTATAACTAACCATGATAGACAGTGATGGAAAAAATCGAATCGGTTCATGAGGTGGTAGTCCTTCATACACACGAATGATGATTTTATTTCCCATTTGATGGAAGTGGAGATGAATATTTGTTATTACAATACCATAATAACATGTTATTATATTTATTATACTATTTTTATTATTTCATCATGGTTTAGGAAGATTTTATGGAGGTATAAGAATAAATAAAATGAAAATACATGGTTAAGAACTATATCTCTTCTTTAGATAACCTCTCTAGGTTTATACCTTAATCCTTCCTATGATTATTTTTTATCAAAACTGGGAAACTAGGTCATGTAGAGAGAAGTTATAAAGGTATTTTAGTATGTATTTTCAGTTCAAAAATTCTCTTTAAGTGTGGATATGAGAGGATATGGGTGTCCTTTTATAACAGGGGATGATGACACACTTGGAAATTTTAAAAACAATAAAACATATTGATTTCTTAGTCATGATAAATGGATCCAAAAATAGACCATTTATGAATATTCTTAGTTTATAGGGTTTAAATATATACATATATTGGAAATTGGGAATCTTTTTATTCCATTTTAACCTTTATCTCATTAGTTTGACCATCAGAAAACTGGTTTAAACATTAATTGGGGTAACAGATTTTTACTATTCATTGTGACTAAAAACATAATTGACCTTATTCAATAATATGAAATGTTATAATCGTAAATATATAATCCATTTTGATCAAATTAAATTCATATATGTTGAATAATTTAATTTAATAATAAACTTGAAAAAGGTGAAGAAAACCATTTTTCCGATACATGTATTTTTAAGTATAAAAATGTTTTTATACCAAATTTAAGAATAAAATTCATTCCAAAGACCAGAATTTGATAGATAATAATTAAAATTTAAAAAAATTCTTCAAAATATTTTTAAAACAAAATTCATGTTTGTACTTTTTTTTAACGAAAACATAGTTGTTAATAAAAATAAGTATTTTCACTATTTATTGAAAAATCAGAATTTTCAGGAAAATACAAAAAAAATCACCCTATGATAATTATGAATTTTTGAATTCAGAAATTAATTTCATTATTTTAAATAAATTATATATAATTTTTAAATAAATATTTTAAACAAATTCATATAATGCAAGAAAATCAAATTTGGTTTGAAATAAATCTTCCTTCCTTTTGACCAATAAATTACCTAATATTCTTATAATTATGTAAAATATATTTAATTAATATTATTAAGACATAAAAATTATTTATTATAACATTAAATAGGTTAATATATGTCTTTAATATAAAGTGGAATAAAATATCAATTGTTTTAGACAGTATACACCTGGGAATGATCTAAAAATGAAAGCAATTATTGGTACTTCAATGATATATAAGGATGAAATAGAGAATAAATATGGTGAGAAAAGAATCAATAAGAATTAAAATTATGAATTTAATTTTTCTAAATAAAATTATGATAATAATATATAATATATATAATTTTTTGGATCATTTGATAAGGCTACATCAAACAATTCAGATTTTGATGTTTAACTAGAAAATTTTTCTTGAAAATTTAAGAATTTCTATAATAAAAGAAGAGGTTTCAATAATCCATTAAAAAAGTAAAAGAAGTATGATTTATGTTCTAATTATATCATATTGTATGATTATAAGACATTTGTACTTATCAAACTAGATTCTCCAAAACATCAATGCAGAAAGAAATCTGTTAAGAATTACTAGTGTAAATTATATTTTACGAAAAGGATTAAAAGATAAATTAATGTAATATGAAGTACCTATGAGGGTTCTTGTAATGAAACATATTTTTAAAATAAATATTAAATATCAACTAAAAAGGCCAGTATATGATTAATTGTACACAATTATGCAGGAAAAAATACAAGAGAATCAATAAAAATTGGTATATGGGTAGTGGTTTCTCAAGACATATGGGTGGAGATTTTTGAAATATCAATTATTTATAAGCTTAGTTATGATAAAGATAAAATATTTATACAGAATTAATTAAACACAACACAATAAGTATTTCTCAACTTTATGATGAATGTTATTCTCTAAATTTTTCAAAAAATTAATGTTTAAATTTTTAAGAAAAAATCTTCAAATTTAAGACACCAAGAGTTTTCAATAACTACACTTTAGATCTTAATTATATCTGTACATAAAATATGAATATTCTGAATTCTAAAATAAAAGAGTCTTGTATTTTTCATATAATACTTGTTCATTTTAATATCCCTTCTTTAAGAATGTTTTCATAGAAAATCTTAATTCCACATTTACCAAAATCTAAATTTAGTAAAGAGAAACCATACAATGAATTCTAAATGGTTAAGAAAAACAAGTAATATTTTAAATAAATTAAATATTTTGATATACCATGACCTACATAACATATCCACATGATTTTGTTTCAAGAAACTAGAACAAAAATAATAAGTGGAAATTTTTTTGTTTATGTATTAGTTGATTATTTCTCTATATTTTCTTTCATTTTTTATACATGAAATTGAATATCATTTTACTTGTAAATGTTTATAGAAGATTTTTCAAAATGATAAGGATTACAAAATTATTTTTTTGAGAATTAGGCTTTTGGTAAAATCTTAAAACCATGATTTTCATTAATTTTATTCAAAACAATGTATCAAACATACTTTTTATGGCCCGAGGACACCTCAATAGAATGGTTTTTTCTGAAAAAAGTAATAGAACCTTGTATGAAATTGATATAATTATGTGATTTGCATATAACTTTCCCACTCACATTTTGGATAAATTTATATTGTATGATATTTCATTAACAATGTTCTAATAAGGCATATTTTTAATAAAACACCCTATGATCTATATAACAACAAATAACCCAAATTTGGATACTTTATAGTGTATGGATGTAGGTTTTACATTATAAAAACCAAGGAAAATATTAAAAAAATTGTTCCAAAGGCTGATGAAGGAGTATTTATTGGTTATTCTATTACTTTTAAGGATTATAGAGTTTTCAAAAAAATGTCAAGGATTATTTAACAATCAACTCGTGTGAAATTTTATGGAGGTGATCTATTTGATCATAAAAAGAATCTAGTTGATGAGTTAGGGTATTATTTTATAAAAAATTATAGTTGATCATATTTTTTACAATATAATGGATGAATATTTCCACCTTGAATTTAGAGAAACCAATCCTCAATGGATAGAATGTGGTGAACCTAAAAATGTGTTGTATAAATAACATAGAACCCTAATAAATTTTCCCTTGGAGATAGTTATAGGAAGCTTGGATGAATATGTTGTGACCATAAACAATATATAAAACCATGAATAATTATGTTCCATTATATCTCACCTTGAACCTAATGCCTTATAATAAGTCCTACCATATGATATTTGGGTTTTTTCTATACAAGAGAAGTTAAACCAGTTCGTGAGAGAAAAGGTATTTAAATTAGTTTATAAACCCTCTAATTACACTATTATAGGAAAAAAGTGGGTTTTTTAGAAATAAAAAGAATGATCATGTTTTGATCACTAGTAATAAGGACAAATTTGTGGCTAATGGTTATAATCAAAAGGACGAAATATATTTTAAGGAAACCTATATAAGTATAGCTATATTAGATGTCATTAGAATTCATCTTTCTCATGTGCCTCATATGAATTTAAAACTATTTCATATGGATGTTAAATCCAAATTTTTAAATGGTTTTCTTGTGGAGGAATTTTATACTGAACAACCACTTTTTTTGAAAATACACCTTTTCCAAATTCTATTTTCAAAATTACTAAATCTTTTTGTGGTCTTAAATGATCACCTAGAGCATGATATCAAATGTTATGTTATTTTCTTTTGTCAAATAAATTTGGGAATGTGTTAAATTAAAAAATGATTTACCAAATTATTTTGGAATTGAAAGATTCTTGGCTTAATAAACTCTTATGAGTTATAATATTATGTATGAAATGGATGGTGTTGTAAAACCAATTTACAACAAGATATATAGAGGAGTTATTGGAATCCTTATATACATGATAACTAGTATACCATAAACTATTATTTTATAATTTTAATGTTAATGATTTTAATCAAATAATAACGAGTCACATTTATTTTTTTTCTATAAATAATTTAAAAGTATTTAAAAATAATTGTGCCTCTTTCTCTACTTTTTTCAAAAACTTAATATTTTTGTTTGAATTATTATTTAGATTATGATTACTAGGGTTGTTGATTATATCTAAATATACCCTTATGAACCTACCATTTTGTTGGAAATTCACTAGTGTCTTGGTATAGTAAGGAACAACACTCAATTTCATTATCTACTGTTGAATCAAAATACATAGTTTTTGGTAGTTTTTGTCTATATGTTATTTTGATGAAGCAAACCTTTAGGTAATTTGAATTAAATTTTAAACATGTTTTAATAAAATATAATTACAATTATTCTATAGAAATTTTTAAGAATCCAATAAATCATCCCATAACAAATAATATAGATCAGATGGATCATTTAAAGAGTGATAAAATTTAAAAATGTGATATTTACCTTGAATTTATTTCTTCTAAGAATCAGTAAGTATATATTTTTATGAAGATACTTTTTTGTGGTAGTTTTTATTTTATTATTTGAATTTTAGTAATATGTTGGTTATTTTATTTCATTTCCATTTGATTTTTGAAAACTGGTCTTATGTTATTTATATATTTCACTGCATTGTTAAATTTAAATTAACTTGTTCGGTTTTGTTTTATTTTTCACTTTATTTAATTTTTAGAATATGTTTTATTAGTTAGTTCAAATTGTTTTTAAAGGAATTGGTTTACTTTGTTTTTCTTTGTTTTCTTTTATTTTATTTATTTTATTTTCTCATTCAGATATATATCTATAAAACCATTTTCATGTGTCTCTTTTCACCAAAATTGGGTACATCAACCTAATCATGCTTTCTCTCTTAATAGATTTGGATATGTGGATGATACTATAACATAATATTCCACCTTAATTCCTTAAAACCATTCCAACATTTACCAATAAAAAATAATGGGTAAGAGAACCCAAGAAGATGAAATTGGATCTTTTTTTAGAAGTAATGCAAGACCAATAGTGTGCTTCCCCATGTTCTTAGAAGTAAAGCCATTTATTTTACTAGGTTTAATGGGAATGATTTGATATTATAGAAGGTTATTTAGTTCCCTAGATTGGATATTGTGCTCAATGAGAAGAAATGTGGATTCAAATTCAAGCAAGGGGTTGATTATTTTATGGGGAATATCGAATTTCAGTTTAGTGATTGTCAGAACCTAATGTCTTTTAGCATGAATGGAAAAATCCATCTTGTTTATTTAGTGAATACAAATAAATTTCCATGTTCCCTTTATTAAGGAGAGTTTAATATCAGTCAGAACATGGTGGTAACTAATTAAATAGGACCTTTATATATTTTAAAAGTTATCATTGGATCCCCTCTGTTTGAAAAGAAAGTGGTAAATGACTTGAAAGATAAAAGGAATGTATAATCTAAATTTATATAAACTGGATTTTTCTATAGGGTTGTTGAGATGGAAGAAGAGTTGTTTTAAGATATTTATCTCCTATATTTTATGATCAACAATTTCAAGTTGAATCTACCCAATTATATAAAAAGGTTTATACACCACTTTAATCATGGAGAAGGGAAGTTGAACTACCATCGTTATGGAAATATTTTCTCTCTGATTCTTAATAATAAGGATGTGGACCTGAATGAGGGTGGTTCTATAAAATCTCATAAACTAAAAACCTTTTTAGATATTCCTTTAATGAACTTTTTTTACTTTAGGTATCTTGTTTCAAGTTATCTTGGACTAGTTGGATATGAAGGAAAATATCAAGTGGTTATACCACCTCTAGAACCTATTCTAGGGGAGAAAACTAGGACCAATCCTCCCAGAGAATCAACAACCTCTAAGGGGGAGTCTGTTAAGGAATTTAATGTGTATCATGCAGTTATAAATGTTAGACCATCCATGGAATATTTTCAGATATAGGAATAGGAAGCTTCTTATTTTTATTAGATAGGGGTTTCTAATTTTGAGACAATTATTGAGCCAAGTGTGGAAATGATAGTTGATATTGTTCATATTCCATCTATTTTCAAAGTTAGAGTATAATTAACTGAATAAAAATCAATTTATTTTGTAGAGAATGAATCGATGCTTGTTGAGCATTATCTACCTATTATACCAGTTACACATGGTGGAGATGGAAGTGTGTGTTCATGCCTATGGAAGAGTATAATGTTCATTATGAGTTCCATGACCACATTCCATTTCAATTACATATTCATAAGGATGCACCCTCAATCAGAAATAGTTGTGAAGGTTCATATTTTCAAAGTTTTGTGTCATTTTTTCTATCTACTATATTTACTATGTTTAATAATATGAAGGGAAATTATGATGATCTGAAGAAGTAATGGATATCCTCAAAGGATGGAATCAAGCAGCAAATATAAGAACTTAGTAGCTAAATTATATCTAATAAGCTATTATAAATTATGGATTTTCATACTACCATGATAGAAAAAATCCAACTAGTGAAATAAGTCCCATAAAGAGTGAATGAAGAAGATATTTAGTCTATGAAAGATCAAGTATAAGAGTTGGAAGGATTATCTTCCAATAAGTCTGAGTTAAATGAACATGGTGTTCAAATGGAATCATAGTTAAAGATGATTAGGAACACACTTGTTGTTAAATAAGACATGTCAAAGTATGATCTTCAAGAAATTCAAGGAATCAAATCAAAAGTGAAGGAGGGTAAAAAAACATTTAGGGGAATTATGGTGAGATAATTTGAGTTCATCAAGACGTTTTAAATTATTTTTATCTCTTTATAGCCATCAATAAATTTGGACTTTTAAATTAGGTTTAGTTAGTTTTCATTAGGTTTTAAGTGTGTGAATTCACATATCTAGTCACTTCATTGTGGTATGTTCCCTTTTGATCCATTGTAAGAGTTCAAAAAACACATGTAATTAAAGTATAAGAAAACAAAAGATGAGATATGGAATAACGTACTAGCTATAGATATCACTCTTTAGGACAACATGGAGCTCCTTAAAAATTATGTTCCCTCTATCGGTATAAATTTGTAGGAGAACATTGTAGTATCAAAGTACATTCAAGAGATGGTTTCTTCAATTATTGGTCCTGTGAATAGGAACTATCATAAATTATTTGAAATGTTGTGTATTATATATGATTTTTTAATACATTTTTTTGAATATTCTTATGAAGAATTAAGTACTTCAGAAATTGAGGAATCATTTTTTGGAATATATCATAGAATTGGTAATCTTGTAATGTATATAGCTTCCAGATCAGTTCTATAACATTCCCTAGATGCTTCCCATAATTTAATGTCATAATAACCCAAAATAGTTCCCTTGATTTCATCAATTTATTATAAATAATCTTTAAAATTCATTTCACAACTTCACCTTATGAGAAAAAAGTCTTAATAGGCTGTAACCTTTAGCTGATAAGATTTTGGTACAACTGGTTATAAAATATCTTACACCTCATCCCAACTATTTTCAACTATATGTATTTGTTACAATATAGAATTTTTTTACCGGTAAACATAATGCATTGGAAGGATTGTTAAATTGTTATTACACTATTATAGATCATAGGTTGTATGGATTTTATACTAACATTCAATATTTATACAAGATGGATATTCTAAAATTAATAGATATGTTTGTTTTTGCAGACTTCTAGATTATTGGATGAATATTTATTATCCCAACACCCCTAGATAGCTACAATTTTTCAAATAAGAATATTTAAACCTTATTGGATCCACATAATTTATATTCACATAGAACATAATGACTTTTGTTGCTTATGAACCTATTGGAACTGAATCTAAAACTTTAGTGCCTACAAATAGATTTCCCTTCACTTTATCATGTTGTTATAATTTCATTACAACATTTGAGAACATAGTTATCATTTTTTATCATGCCTATAAGGCACCCTCAAGGAAAATCAGGAGTTGGATCCCAAGATAGTTCAGGGGTAGATCTTGGAAGGATAGTTCCACCTTCATTGGTAAACCTACATTCTACCCCTTCCTCACCTCTATCAATCAATTAACCTTCACCATGTTATTAATCAACCTTTGAGAATTTATATAAACCGGTGTGATCCAAAGATTGTGTTGTGTATGTATTTTTGTAAATGTAATATTGTCCAATTATTTTATATTAATAAAATTCCTCTTTATCTTGAAGTTTATGCATGATGTAAATGTTTATTAATTACTTTTTTTTAATTTAAGACTACCCCATATTCATTTTTAATACAAACTTGTAATCAAATAGTTTATCCACAAGTTTACTCAATTTAATGTGTTTTTACTCATTCATTTCCCATTTAATGTCACAAAATATAGATAAGAAAAAAGAGAACAATATATTTTAAATAATTGGTTAGATTTTTTCTAAAAATCCTTAAAATTTTATGTTTAAAGTATAATGGGTTTTTTATCATAAAAACTGGGAGATTTTTCTACTACTGGTGTTGTTGTAAAAAATACCATGCACTTTATGTTTTCATGATCCTAGAAACCCTTATTATGTTACTAATGAATCTATTTTTAAGTGTGTTTTAAGATTTTAATCTTATTAACCAAATAATATTTAAATATTCATTTTAGTAGAAATATTGGATTTTACTGAAATTTCCCTAAGTCTAAAAGTTTTAGATGCTTAAATCTATTATATCAGAAAATTTAATACATGAGAATTGGAAACATCATTGAATCATATATTTCAATTTCAATATGTTGAGACTTTAGCTATGTTGAATCAACTATGTGATAGATTCAACTATGTGAATTTAGATCCTTGGTATAGTTAGTTATGTGGTTCAAAATAGATTTGTGATTTATTTGGCTACATATATTTGGATACATGATCAATAAAATTATATAATTTTGATACATGAAGAATTTTTCTATGTGATTAATGGCTAAATGAATCATTTTGGATACACGATTTAATATACATGGAATTTGTCTATGTGTTAAACCAAAACTAGTTATGTAGTTCTATAACTCAATTACTTATTACCATTATAGTATTTTAAGTGAAAATAAATTTTAATATCGATGCATTAAATAATTAATTTTCTTATTATACTATAATAATTTTTCAAAAAGGTTGTAACTACCATGAAAGGAAAGAGATGCTTTTATTTTATTTCTGTATTCTGTTTTCTGGGGTGATTCTGAGAAAAGGACACCTATTGTTTTACCTGAAATGTTATGTTATTAATTGGATTGAGTTTCTCAAATAAATTTTATTTTAATATATTTTTAATTTATTTAAATAATTTCTATAAAAAAAAGAGACTCATTGTAATAATTAGAATAGATACAACAACAATAACTCTCTGTCTTTACCCCTCAAAACACTTGAATTTGTACATCTTATTTGTTATAGAAATAAAAAAAAATTCATGAATTTTATGACTACAATAATTTTTTTTCTTTATTATTCTATGATAGATTACTCTCCATGAGCTTCTCTATATATTTCAACATTCCCCCATTGAAGTTATTATATACTATTTTTTTTTACTTGAAACTTGGTACCATGTCTTTATCTCATAAACACTCTCTCTTTTTATTCTATCGAAATTAAACACTACATGTACCGAGTGTTGTAAAGTTTCAAGTTGGTAAATACATGTTTTTAAGCCTAAAAATTTTCCTAGGTTTGTAACAGTTGACAGATACTTTCACACACGCTAATAAGTCCCTCGGAAAAAGACTAGAGCTAGTGAAATCACCGAGCTCTTGGAGTTGTTCATTGGTGAAGTGGACTATGAGATATTTTTACCACAAATCACTATAAATATTTGTTTTATTTACTTAGATATATTTTATTTTATCCACTTTATAACTATATTATTCATTTTATATCATATTAATTTCAATAAAAATCAATTTTATGTTGGGAAACAATTTTAGAACTCAATCCAACCCTCTTGGCATATAATTTCCAAACAACATTAGTCAACATTATGATGAAATATTAGAATATGTTTATCAATGTAAACCTACTATTTTAACTTTCTATTTAATAAATTACACATGAAATCCATTTGAATATCTTATATTAAACATTTACTATAGTATAAAGAAATATTCTAATGGTTTAAAGTCTTGCAACCAGTAAAAAGTCGTCATCAAAATCAATACATTCATCTTAAGAACAACCCCTCCCTCAAGAGTATTTATTTATTTCTCAAAACATATAACTTATCATTAAACTTATTTAAAAACATAAATTTTATTCCCAAAATATTAGCATCTTTCTTTTGGGATACCAAATTTCATGTTCCACAATGGATTAGATTTTCTACCTAATCCCATACATGACGCCTTAGGAGAATCAAGATTTACCCAATGAATTAGAGAACTATTTGTGTGCACTCATAATAATATGTTCCTAATATATTTCTTCCATATAATTTAATAAATAATATATCATAAAATAATAATTACCTATGTAAAGAACATGGGTTTCATAATCTTTCTTCACATCATAATCAAAGGAAATTTCATAATGAAGGCATTTTATAAATGATCATATGGAACATATTACCCCATAAAAGGAAAATAGAATAATATAGTTATGTATCTAAGATATATATATACATAATTTTAGAATAATTATATGAAATTAAAGAGAGATAAATTTAATTAGATAGAAAAATCTCACAACTCGAAGAAATGGATGTTTAAAGAGACCCCTTACCTCAAGCTTGATTCTTCAAGTGCGTTATTTATATTCCAGAATAATGAAATTATTTTAATTAACCAATTTTTTAAGATCTATTTTCAATTTTATTAGTTTTTTTATTTTTTTTATTTTAATTCTATAATTAATTACTCAATCATTTAGGTTCATGTTGTATATTTTGACAATGTTTTGATCATATGTCCAAAATAACTTCATAAAGTTGACTAAAGTGAAATATATTACTAATTAATAATATCCATAATAATAATAAGGACATAATTAATATATATATATATATAAATTATACTTTTAAAACCAATAATGAATGTTGGTTATGAAAAATTAAATGTGTCCCAATCATGGAAACGATAGGTCGTACGTATGCATGAGTTACATTTCCATTTTTTGATGATAATGATGGAAATAAGGTAAGTGTTATTTTATCTTTCTAGGATTATAATTTTATCAGAAATATAAAATTATTTCTTTAGATACACTTATTATTACCATATATTTGATGCAATAATAATAACAAATCACATCACTTTGTGAGGCAGTAGTTCGTTGTACACACAAACCACGTTATCATCTATTAAATGGATGGTAACTTAAGAACTTATTTGATATAATTATCATCTAGAATTATTATTATATATTTGATATAAAATATAATAACAAAATTATTACTTATTACCTACCATCTATAGAGTAATTTAAAAATGAATCACATCCCTTTGGGATTCGGTCATCTACCGTACATACGAGCGACATTATCGCATTCTCTATGGAGTGGAAAGTAATAAAATTACATGTTATATTATAAATAAAATGTATAACTATATAATAAATATCATATATATATATATATATTACATAATTATATCCATATATGAGAAGATATTATGGAAAACAATTTACATTGATTTGTGAGATGATAGTCCACCAAACACATGATCAACAATTTCATTTCTCATTTGAGGGAGGAGGATATTGTTGTAGTTCATGGAATTAAAATAAAAACATATTAATATATGTAATATAATAAATTAATTATATAATCATGGTTGAATAATATTTTAAATAGTTTAAATAATAAATAATATAAAATGCTCGGTTAAAGATGTTACATCTTCTTCAGAAAGCTTCTTAAGGTTTTCATCAAAATGATTTTTAGGTTGGTTTTATAATAAAAACAAGTCTTATAAGATTATGTTAGGGAATTAAATTATTTGGGTAGGACATGGATGAACCAAATGGTTTTGGATGTGTGAATAAGAGTGTATATGGTGTAACAATTTATAAATGAGGGAGATGATACACTTTGAATTTTTCAAAAGAAATAATCACACACACACTATTCTCATTCAAAAAGATAAAAAATAGACCATTTTAGAACATTATAACAAATATGGTTCGAATATTACAGTAAAACACGAATTATACATGTTTTGGGTCCTTTGTACCATTTATCTTTTTAGTTTAACCCCTAATAAACCTGATTTTACTTTAACTACAATTTTTTTTACTATTTTCAATATACAATATGGCCAAAAATTAAGCTAAAAGTATTAGATAATATAAATTATGAAAATTTAAAATAGTAAATCTAATATTTCAAATTCAACTCATTTATTTGGTAGAATTTAATTTACAATTGAACCTAGAGGCATGTTAGAACAATTATTTTTTAATAATTGTATTTATTAAAGAAAAGTTGATCTCATAATAACTATAATAAAATTAATAATAATTAAATTATATTTATCTAATATTTATATTTATATAAAATATAAATTTTAGTTAAATTTTTTAACATTATGATGTATTTAAAAAATTTAAAATGGAGAACCATTATGCACTTTAAAATAGTTTTCACACAAATGTGTTTTTGAAGCCTAAAAATAAAATTATAATAAAATATAATGTATTGATGATTTAAATGTATTAAATTTACGTTAATATCACTAAATAATAAAAAAAAAATTTAAATCTTATTGATATAATAATTAGACATAATTTATTAAAAACAAATGAAAATTATAAAAAAAAGGTATTTTTCATTATTCACTGAAAAATAATATTTTTGAAAAATTTCCAAAATTTGGCAATAATTTAATATAGATATTATTATTTAAAAAATGAAGTTCATTATATGAAATATATTTTCTAAAAATTCAAAAAATTAATTAAAACATGTGCTCCCAAAAAAATAAAAAACAATTTTGAAATAATTTTTTTATTAAAAACAAATGATTATTCCTAAGAATTTAAAAATAAATTTATATTTTGTTAGCATATTTATATAAATTTCCTAAATTAGTTAATATTATTCAAAAATACCAATTTTTTTCTAGTATATAGATGTATTATTTAATTATTCATGGGTTTTTTGGGTTGAGTGTTGTGTATCACATACTCAATCAAACACAATCTTTCTTTTTTAAAATATAGGGTGTTACAATACTTAACTATAAGTATTTATATATTAATTTACTAGGTGGTTACCTAGGAATCAAACTTTGGGTTTGTGTGTATTTCTAGGGTGGATACTCAAGAATCATCATCTGGGACTATATGGATTTCCTTGGGCGGTTACTTGGAAATCATCCTTTAGGTCTATATGGGATGCATAGGTTTTTACATAGGATTCAAACAATGGTAATATATGATTTCCCTGAAATATCCCATTTTATTTAGCCTATAGGTATATGTGGAATGCATATGATATCAGTATTTTTTTTTCATGTCTATATAGAATTCTTGGGTGATTACCCAGGAATCAGTTATCAACATGAAATTGGATTTCCATAGACTTACTGAGAATTATTTTTATTCATATTATTATATGATTCCTTAGAATAGATCCTTTAATTTGAATTTATTCCTCTTAAAATCAGAGACATATAAAAATGGCCAACAAAATTATGATTTTTTGTACTAGTTTTGGGAAAGGACATAGTCCCCCTGGGTGGTTTGTCTGACATTTTCAAATAAGATTTAACACAAGAAAAACTAGGTGTGGTAATAGATAAATATATACTACAAATAACCTAATCACCTGATATGTAATATTTTTTCGAGTTGCGTTATATTTTTTCAAGTGTTCATGTTACAAAGGCATGAATTCACTTCATAATTTAAATTATATGCTCTCCCATAAGATCACAATAATAATATGTGTTTTTGAGGCATTGGGGATTACTATTGGGTCATTGGACTCACCTTCTAACCATGTATAAGAAATGGGATTCGATGTATGTGTGCAAACCAACATATTTTATCTCAGGCTGCTGGTATTTCTTTGATAAGGACATATGGTACTTGTATAGAAATTTCAGGGGTTCTGGATACAAAGGATTGGATTATGTGAGTTAGAATAGAGGCTAGTATAATTTTATTTTTTTAGAATATACAATCTAGTGTGAAATTACTTATATCTATAAATATATGATTCCTTGTTTTTCTAATGTGATTTTTTTTTATTTTTCATCATTGTATAGACTATTTCGTAATTTTTATTCTAGGTTAATTGGTGAATTTTTCTCCCTATTTATTTTTCTATAGTTTGTTGGGATGTTTATTATATGAGGGTTCATAATGAATTTTCTATAGATCAAAGCCTAACCCTTGGAATTTGTTTTAGACGTAATAGTCTCTCTGTAAATATTTAATTACTTTGCTATAAGGCCCTTACATTAATCATTTCAAAATCTTGAGTTATGTAAATAATTTACATTCATTCACTTTGAGGATATTTTTAGGTTTATATTTTTAGAGAATTAGGAAATAACTATTATATAAAAACTAAAAATATTAAAATGCAGAAACTTCTAATCACTATCATTATTTTTCACAAAATGAATCTCCATAAAATAAAAAAGGATTTCTTTTTATTGATTAAAATATTCCTATCACTCATCTTGAAATCCACCTTTCTCTAACCCACCCATACATGCTGTGAAATCATTTTAAAAACTTGGTATGATCACAAAAATATTAGTAAGATACATAAGATAAGTAATGAAAATGTTATCCCATTGGTACTTATAAACCCATTAAATCATACTTTTCAACCATAAAACTTATTATATTTAACATACCTCATGAAATCATAATATTCTTTAAAAAATCATAAATAATAAATCATAAACATAACATGTGGCATCTATATAATACATACATTACAACATTCACAACTAATTAAAGAGTAACCATCATGTTCATGTTTGGAATACCCATCACAATATATTCCATAAATCTCTTAGGAGAAACCCAGACGCTTAACTTTGTATCATTACCTAAAATATTAGAGAGATATCATAGGCTCACCCACCCTCGGTTTATAGAGGGAAGGAAATATGAAATAATATTCATGATGAAGAAAAAGTCATTATCACCAAATATGTATAAAATCATTCCTTTTATCATTTACAAAAACGCTTCGTAGTAAAAGATATTCTTTAATGAAAGGAGATTGAGACGAAGTCCCTTACCGTGAGTCTGACTCATCATGTACAATCTTTATATTCCTAAATAATAAATATATGTTAATTTATACTTTTTAGAGGGACTTTTTAAATTTTATTATTGCTTTTATATCACTTATTTCCATGTTATAAGATATACTAAATTATTTAAGTTCATTTCGGATGTTAAATCAATATTTGGTACATGAGTCGAAAATGAACATTAATTGATGTCTATAGTTCATGTGGTCATAAGTCCATCATCTCTGGAATAACATTCATTAAATAATAATCATAATAATAAAATTTATATATCAATTGTACATTTTAAATCAAACCATTCATTTGTGGTATAAAAAACAAACTACTTTATAATCATGGAGATGGTAGGTTGTACGTACACATGAGTAACATTTCCATTTTTCATTAGACATTATGGAAATAACGTAATTATTATTTTATAATTAAAGAATAATAATAAAATAATTTAAATAATTTAAATAATTGAAATATAATTATATATATCATACAAGTGATATAATGAATAAAAACGATTCACATTGCTTCGTGGAGGTGATAGTTCACACGTATGCACGGATAACGTTATAATTTTTATGTGCATGGAAAGTAAGAACATAATCGATATATTATTATCTTATAATGATTAATATGTCATGAATATCACAAATGAACATTAATTTTATTATTAAAACAAGTCATGAGAGAATGATATGGAAAATGAATTATATCAGTTCGTGGAGGTGATAGTTCACACACACGCACAAATGATTAATTACATTCCTGTTTAATGGAAGTTGAGATGGATTTAGGTGATAATATTAACATAATAAAATCACAATATATTTAGGATATTTAAGTTATTATTTCATCTTGGAAGAATAAAATTTTATGGAAGGGAAGAAGAAAAAAATAAAAACCCTTAAATAAAATGATACCTCTTCTTCGGTTGATCAGCTTTAAAGAACACTTTAACACCTATAAAAAGGATGTTCTACCCAGAATAGGGCCTCAAGAATATGGATATGGATTTTGGGAAGAGTTTTGGGTAGATATTGTGCAAAAAAAGTTCTTTATGTGTGATTATTAGAGAAGATTATGTACCTTTTTATAAGAGAGGGGAGGGGTGCCATTGTAAACTCTTAAAATATTAAATTAATATAACTAATTTTTTTTTGATAAAAATGACTAAAACATAATTTATTTTAATTATAAGATGATGATTGTTCTAAATAATTTAATCTAATTATTTTTAGAAATGTATTTCTATTATTTTAAAAATTATCTTTTCGATTTACACTTAATTATTCTATTTTAATTTTAATTATAGTAACAACATTTTAAATGTTCAGAGGCTCTAAATTGTATTGATATGGGTTCAATTTCCCATATTTTGAAACATTATTAACTTTTATACATTATCATAGTCACTTTTAGATTTTTAAATATTTTTATTATTTGAAAATAATTTAAAATAATATGGTTTTTATAAAATATATATAGTGTCAATTATGACACTATTTATTTCATTGAAATTAAATAAAATTCAAATAGAGAGATAACATTAAAAAAAATTTAATGGACTCCTAATATGATATATATACATATAACATTATTTTAGGGAATTAAATATTTAAATTATATTTATTTTAATATTATGAGAATCATTTATTTGATTCTTCTTTTAATAAATATATTATTTCATCATCATTGTGACATAATTAAAATTAACTATTTAATTAATAAAAATTAAATATAAAATTCTATAATGTAGGTAGTATTTTTATTTTTCAAATTACTAATTATATTCAAATATATCACTTATATAACCCCGTATTTACAAAATTAGTAATAAGAGACATGTTTATGATATTTTTATTTATACTTTAAATAAAATTTTATTAGTGTCATAATCACTCTCAAGTAGCATAAAAAAGGCCCAAACTTATGTCCATGTATTGTCTTGGTCAACCATAACTCATCCAATATTATTAATAAAAGTGTTAGGACAGTTTTATATTATTATTATAATATTATTTTAACCTTTAATTACCCTATTTACTTTTTACCGTGGTAAATAAAATATTAATGTTATTATTCACCAAAAAATATTTTGATCCTATTGGACCACATTTTTTGTACTTATTAAAACCATGTTTGTCAGTTTTTGTAAATTCAATTCACATAAGTGGAAAATTTAAATTTAAAATTAATCCCATTGTTGGAATGAGAATACATGTTTTTATGTAAAACATTCAAAAGTTCACATAGTTTTTCTATTCAATTTCAATATAAAATTGCTTCCAATGAAATAAATTAAATGAAATGATAAAACAAATTAATCCAATTAAACTTTAAAACCAATTAAAAGGACAATCTAACAATAAAAATAAATTACATGAATAATCAATTTTTAATTAAAATGCAGTGTTTTTCATTAATCATTAAAAAATGAATTTAATAAAAAAAAATGCAATTTAACCAAAATAAATTTTTATTTCCCAATTATAATGAAGTAGTTTATTTTTTCAAATAAAACATATAAAAGTTACCAAAACTTGATTTAAAAATGGTTCTCCATCAAAATTTTGTAAAAATGCATTTTCTAAAAAATACTCATTTTATTCATAAAATTTTATTTTCTTCCTACATCATGTCTAGAAAACATTTCAAATGAATATTAAACATAAAATTTAATTTATATTTCATTAATAAAATTTATCAAGAGTGGATTTATTATTTTATAAACACAATTATTCACACTTAAATATTTTTTCATGAAAACACATCCTTTATTTTCAATTGGTTTTTATTTTCTTTTCTAATTAATTTTATAACCAATGTATCAATATATAAACATGTGTAAACCATATTTTCATAGTTGAGTTTACATTATTCATTCCATCCATTCTAATGGCTATGCGATAACTACTATATTAAATAATAATATTTAGTTTTGTGTTTAAGATCGATGTAGTGTAGAATATACGCTAGAGAACATTGTGTTTCCTTTTAAAAACTTAATCTGTTTCATTCCTCCCCCCTTTGGAAATTCATCCTCTCAATTTGAATTCAGGGTTGGTAACTAAGGTATTACTTTTCCAAATATGTTTATTGAAATCCCACATTGAGAAAATGATTAATAAAACTTCCACTTTAAAAGAAATAAAGGACAGTACGAAGGTTACCTAAGATAACACATACTAGGATTCCATGTAGGAAAACATGGACATGTGTGATAAAACTAACTCTCAAATACTAATAGAGACTGGTAAATAATTTAATCAATGTAAAGTTATCTATCAAAAAAACATTAAATATGTGATGGGTCAAAATACCATTGAGAAAAGTAAACAAATAACATTTTTTTAAGTTCCTTTTAATATATTTAAGGAATTCATTTACTTCCTAGACTAAGAACACAAGGAAATATACTTACGTGACAAGTAGAGTTTCATCCTTTAGTAAATATCTACCATAAACTCATATATTTTTTCAAATGATGAGTATTCAAGACAAATCAACATTTATAGAATCACATAATCGAAAAAAGAATAACTATTTATTTCTCATGTCTTTAAACATTAAAAATAACCATAATAATTGGTATATAATTAGATAATTTCCCAAAAATACGAAACCTTATATGATGATAAAATACTTTAATCTCCAAAATTCAACAGTAATATCCAAATTTCAAAAAATATCATTCAAAAAATAATTGTCCTTAAAATTCATCAAAATAATCCAAACTAAGATTGAAACCTAAAATTTTGAAGTATTTGATCTCATAGTCTTCCAACATAAAGTTTAACATTTATCTCCAAATGAATCAATCACACTTTATGTATCATACCCAAAATTAATTAATCTAATCACATATTCCCCATGATAACTTAATTATTTTCATAAATATCATAATTCACCATAAGTCCACAATAAAAACATAGACTCTTGCAAAATAATATTCAGCCATTACTCCTTAAATAAAATACAAGGGTATTCAATTTTCCTTAGGCATATAGGGTTCCCAAAACAATGAATGTCTTCTAAAATTACATTTATCTCTTAATTCGCAAATCATTTTCCAATACCAAGGATATCCACTTGATAAATCATACGTTACCAAAATAAAATATTCTAATTTAATAAACTATTTAACTAAAAAGAAAAAGTCTTACAAACCAAGGACATCACGTAGACAAGTGGTAGATGATAAATCCTTGTTTCCCTTTCGGTTATGGTTTTAATTTCCATATACTTATCTAACTTGATGGGTTGTTACCCTACACGTGGGTTGCTATTTTCCAAAAATTATTTAATTTTATAACATTCCCAAAATTATATAAAATTATATAAAATAACCATAAAATGTTTTATCCTCAGAGTTTTTCTCATATATTTCATTATAAAACCCAAAATGTAATAACCCATAACTACCTTTAAATAAAAGATCATATATACCCTAATGGTTATCCAACTATTTTTAATTATTTACACACAAGAAAAGATAATTACTATTCAAATAAAATTTTGACATACCAAATTTTAGGGATACACGAACTAGAAAAAAGTCTCCCAAAGTAATCTTGTTATCAAAATATCCTTAATACTTTTAAATAATTCACCATCCTATAATCTTATGTAACTCTTGAGTCCATTATATATAGACTTCTTAATCATTCATAGTTCGTCATGATACTTTAACCATGACTTTACAAATATTTTCTTAATACTTAATTCCAACAAAAAAACGCGAATCATGTCCTAAGATTCAATAATGTGAAAACATGAGGCAGGAAATAATACATACCTTTCATAGGTCGTTTTCAGTTTCCTCATGGCATTAAGTATTTCTAAACATATATTTTTACATCCTTTTTGATACCATTCCCAAAACCTATTCTATGGAAATATATTTTTATAATGACCATACCCCCCACATTTAAGACATTGAATTGATAACTCACAATGAAATTCTTTCCCTTTTCTAGAGTCAACTGAGATCTTCCTTTTTCCTTGGAAGGTAATTTCATTATGACCTTCATTACTGCATCTATAAAATCTTACCATCCCATTAAAACATTTTCCTATGTCTTTCTTTGCACATAATTGAAACAAATGCTGATTAATATGCTTACCTTTATGATCATTATTACCTGAACTTCTATAGGGATTCATTTCTCTCGTATATTATGCATCAGAAAGACCACCAAGGTCCAAGTGGTTAATCATTACTCCTGATAGTTGGTTTAGAATAACCAGGAGAGTTTTAATTTCATATCCCATTTCATTTGGTTACTTATTCATAGAACCACCACTTTTTCCTTCACATCCATTATTACTTTAGTACCTGCTAGATCCATCCATTTAATAAAAACAAAAAGGTTAGTGTGATTATATCAATAAAATCATCGTATACTATCTTATGAGGAAGGTAAACACTTAGAAATATGTATTAAAGTTATATAAAACTCATTCTATTTAACTAAAATAACTATGAATCTTTATATTATGATAACCATTTTGGTTATATATTACATTTAACTTATGATTAAATATCACCCTAACCTCTAATGTTATCTAAACCAACCACTGATACCAACTATAAGGCCACATCCTTAAACTTTACATAATCTTGAGTTAAGTCAAGAATTTACATTCATTGACTTTGGGGATATTTTTTTTTGTTTTTATATAATTAGACCATAACAGTTATATAAAAACTCAAGATATTACAATGTATACACTTCTTCTGACTATCCATTTTTCCAAAATAAAACTCCTTAAAATAAAACATTACTTCCTTTTCTTGATAAAAATATTTTTACCAATCATATTGACATTCATATTTCTCTTAACCATTATTAATCCCTATGAAAACATTTTAAAAACTTGGGATGACCAAAAAAAATCTCATTAAAGGAAATAATTTAGATAAATAAAATGTTAGTCCATTAACACTTATAAACCCATGAAATCATACATTTCACACATAAAACATAATCTTTTTATAATACCTAATGAATTAATAAGACACCTTAAAACTGATAGAAATCTTAAATCATATAGATAACTTTTGGGATCTATATCATACTTATATTGTAGCTTTCACAACTAATTAGGGAGTAGACTTCATGCTTACATTTGGAATACCCATCACAGTATATTCCTTAAATATATATAGAGAAACCCAACTGTTTAACTCGGTCTTATTTATCCAATGCATTGAAGAGATATCATAAGCTCACCCACCCATAATTTATCATGAAACAATCTATATACAAAGACAATTACCCAAAACCCTAACATGATTATAACACACAAAACAAGCATAGAGGAAAAAATGACATTTCCACATTGCAATGACAAGATATTATTTTAAGATATTGACATAATAAATCCATCATAAAATCCATTTTAAATAGAAAAATACATGAAAAGGAAATATATTTTATTTCTTTAAAAACATTATGGCTTTTAAAATAACACAAATATAAAATAATAGTCATGACAACGGAAAAGTATTTTTCACCGCGTACGTAAAAAACATTCCTTTTTTCATTTAGTAAAATGATTAATATAAAATGATTAATTTTTAAAACCATTGAATAAAATTAAAACTAAAAGGTTTTTTTATACATTGTATAAAATAAGGTGGTGTATAATTTCAAATTCTCCTCAATGAAAAGAATATTGAGATGAAGTCACTTACCGTGAGTCTGACTCCTCATGTACAATATTTTATATTCCAAAATAATAAACATATGTTAATTTATACTTTACTAAGAACCTTTTTTATGTTTATTATTCATTTTATACCACTTATTACCATGTTATATGATTAACATAATTATTTAAGTTCATATCAGATGTTCAGTTGATATTCAGTACTTAAGTCAAAAATGACTATTGATTGGTGTGAATAGTCCATGTCATCAAAAGTAAATCATCTTCAGAATAAAATTATAGAAATATTAATATTATTAATAAATTTTATACATCAAGTTTACTTTTTAAATCAATCCATTCATTTATTCTATGAAAATGAATAATGTTATAATTATAGAGATGGTAGGTCGTACGTACGCATGAGTAAAGTTTCCATTTTTCATTGATAATTATAGAAACAAGGTAATTATTATTCCATATTTACATAGTGATCATAATTTAATTTAAATCATACTAATCATTTAAATATACTTATATATATCATAAAAGTTATATAATGAATAAAAACAAGTCACATCACTTCGTGGAGGTGATAGTTTACATGTACGCATGTACAACGTTATAATTTTAATCTACATGGAAAGTAAGGACATAATTAATATTTTCTTATGTTATAATGATTAATATGACATGAATATCACATATAAACCTTAATTAAAATATTCTAATGAGTCATGAGAGATGCCTATGGAAAACAAATTAGATCAGTTCGTGGAGGTGATAGTTCACACGTAAACACAAACAATTAATCTCTTTCACATTTAATAGAAGTGGAGATGGGTTTAGGTGATCATATTGACATAATAAAATATCAGTATATTGAGGATAATATTTTTATTATTTCATATATGAATAATAATATTTGAATGAAGTTAATGAAAAAATAAAATAGAGATACTTAAAGAAAACGATACCTCTTCTTCAGTTGTTCACTTTTGAAGAACACATTAACAAATCTAATAAGGGTATTATACCTAAAATAAGGCCTTAAAATTTGTATAGGGGTTATAGAAAGGTATTTGGTTATAGTTTGGAAAAAAAATAGTTATGGAAGTGTGAGTATTAGAAAATATTGGGTACCTTTTTATCAGAGAGGGGAGGGGCTCCCTTGGAAACCCATAAGATATTAAATTAATATAAAATAATTTTTTAATTAAAATTACTCCAACCTGATTTTTGTATAATATAGTATGACTATAGTATGAAATAATTTCATACAATAATTTTTCAAACTGTAATGATATTAGTTTTAGCCTTGTCTTTTTGGTTTACAATTAATTATTCCCTTTTAATTTTAATTGTTGTAACGAAATTTTAAATATTAAAAGGGTATAAATTTTACTTATATGGGGTAAATTTATCATAATTGTACATTTTATGAACCTATATACCATATAATGGTTACATTTTAATTTTTAATTTTTTTTTATTTTTAAATAATTTCATAAAATATTATTATTATAAAATATCAATAGTGTCAATTTTGACTACATTAATTTAATTGAATTTAAATAAAAACTAAAGAGATAGATATCTTAGAAGAAATCCATTTAGTGGGATCATAATATTAAATATTAACCTATAAAATTCTTATACAACATAAAATATTTCAACGTATATTTATTATAATATTATTAGTATTATTTATCTAATTTTTCCTTTAATAAATCTATTATTGAATCGTCATTGTGTCATAATTAAATTTAGTAATTTAATAACTATAATTCATAAATAAAATACCATGATGTATGTAATATTCTTTTCTTTATAATTAATATTTATAGTTTAATAAATCACTTATATAACTCCATATTAAAATTGTTATAGTAATAAGAGACATGTTTATGATATTTTTTTACGTTGAATAAAATGTTATTAATTCCAAAATCACACCCAAGTGGCTTAGAAAGGACACCATTTCTGCCCAAATATTTTATTTTTCATCCATAACTCATAAAATAATATTATTACAAGTGTTTGGGTATTTTTATATTATTATAATATTATTCTTACCTTTAATTACCTAATTTACCTTTAAATGTGGTAAATAAAACACTAATGTTACTCTTCAAAAACATTATTTTGATCCTATTGGACAACATTTTTCATACTTATTAGAACAATATATGTTAGTTTTTAAAAATTTGATTCACAAATGTGAAAAAATTGAATTTAAAATTAATCCCTTTGTCGGAATGAGAAAATAGGTTTTTTAAATAAAACATTCAAAAGTTCACATTGTTTTTCTATTCAATTTAAATATGAAATTGTTTCTAATTAACTAAATTGGATAAAATGATAAAAACTTAATCTAATTAAAAATTAAAATAAATTATATGTAAAATATAACTATATACATAAATTAGACAAAAAAAAGATTTATATTAAAATGCAGTATTTTTAAAATTCATTAAAATGAATGTTATCAAAAAAATTACAAAATTCAACCAAAGTAAATTTTTATGGACCACTTCCAAATAATAATTTTATTTTTTCCAATAGATCATATAAAAGTGACCAAAACTATGTTTAAAAATGGATCTCCATCAAAAGCGGTAAAAATGACTTTTTTGAACAATACTCTTTTAATTCATAAAATTGAATTTATTCTTATATCATGTCTAGAAAACATATAACCTAAATTTTAAACATCATATTTAATTTATATTTCATTAATATAAACCAAAAATTGTGATTTTATTATTTTATAAACACAATTATTCACACTTAAATATTTTAATATGAAAACACATCCTTTATATTTAATTGGTTTTTATTTCCATTTCTAATTAATTTTATAACCAATGAATCATTCTATAAACATTTTTAAACCATATTTTCATAAATTAGATAACATCTTTCACTCCCCCTATTCTAACGGCTATGTGATACCTACTATATTAAATAATAATATTTAGTTGTTCGTTTAATCATGATGTGGCGTATCATGTACACTATCAAACATTGTGTTTCCTTTTAAAACCCTAGATGTTACATTTCCCACTAGTAAAAAGCCTATAGAATACATGGAGGCACTAATAAGTCCTTCTAGCATCCCCAAACATGTGTATTTTGGGCTCTCTAGTCTAGGATGTCATACCAATACCTCAAAATGGTCATCACCTCAACTGAGATATCATGCAACAGTCAATTTTTAAATTGATATATGTATTGTAAACAAATTAAAATTGAATTATCATATCCACTTATAATCATCTCATATACTAATAAATTTCAAATCTTTATACCATTATTTTATATCTTATTAATCATCCCTAGGTCACAACATACCCCAAAACAACTCTTAGTCTCAATAGTTCACACTTCATGACCCCAATTGTAATTTAGGTTCCAACACTGACTGCCTGATAGTGGACATCCGGGAGGAATCCTCACTAAAAGAAATATATATTGAAAGATAATTCTTATATACCTATCCATATACATACTGATATCCATGAATAGATTTATAATATTTGGATAGTGGCTAATGAATATTCAAACTCATTATTAATAGGAGAAAGTAGGTATAACCACATAGGTCCTCTATATGTTACCGAACTCAAAAACTCTGGAAGACATCCCTAAAGTACCTGCTATAGAGGTCTTTCTAATAGTATTATGAAGATCATTCATGAATTTCATCATCATGAAATTAGGTAAGAAATCCACCTTTTATAATAAATATAAACCAGAAATGAGTTCATCCCATTTCCAACACAATAATAATTAATAACCATGTTGTCCCTCCCCATGAAAGCCATGTTAATAAATCCATAGGTCCTTATCAATGTATATTCTATATAATTTTACCCAATGTAAAAAAAAATAGTTTAAGAATATATGTTCCCCATGATAATGAATCTAAAATTATTTTTCATAGAGGACTTTCCCATTGTGCTCATTGTGAATTCTCTCCTTATAATGATTCACCTTCTCGACCCAAAGTTCCTCCCAATTTCAAAAATATTCTAAATTTTCCAATATATTGAGATGAAATCTATAAATCCAATCCAGATACACCAATAACCACATCACTAACGGAAGATAACTCACCCTAATTCATAGATAGTCCAAGGAGATGGTTATCATCTATACATCCATCAAATCACTTAATTTTGAATGTAACTAAAAATATTTTGAGTGATCCCTCTCAACTTTATAAAGAATCATATAAATGACCATTATGGTTAGACCTCATTTATAAATACCTTAATAAAGATGAGGAAAACTCTATGGTTGTGTGGAAATAATTGGTTGAGTATAGGATATTAGACATGTTTTGTCCCATTATCACTCCCTATTATGAAATTCCTAGAATGTTGAATTAGGACTGAATACATTTTCTATGATATAATATTTAAGAGATTTTATGAAGCCTTAATTACATATATATTCCATACAATTAGTATAATAACCTTGTCAGGAAGAAAAATAAACTCTACCACCAAATTGACATGGTCTTTTTTTCAATGGATTAGAACCCTACATCAAGGAAGTATCATGAGTTCCACTTGTATGCCTGTATTAATAGTTTGAATAAACTAATACATATAATTATTGGCACGCCATATAATGTGTGTATTAGTATATGGGGTTAATATGGAACTCTACATTTCACCCTAATCACCAACCAACTGGGACCAGTAGTGAAAGTGAGATACCATGTCATTACCTCAAGCCAATTCCTAGGCCCAAGATAAGTATATTCTAGTTGGTTTTTCCAATGAAATGAAACTATCCCCAAATTCAAAAAATGTAGTATGTTGTGGGAGAAAACCATTTATATGATCATGCATCAATCTCCCATTAAAGTCAGGTAATCCTCTCAACTAAGGAGAAGAGCATGTTGTTATAGTGTAACCTTTAACCGTAATAACATATTTCCAAGAATAGGAAATGTATCTATATGATAGATAAATTTAATAATAAAATGTAAATAAGATCAGAATAGTTTCTACCTCTGTTTAATTTTCTAAGAAACATTATCCCAAAAGTCATTGGGTTTTTTACCTCAACATTTTCCCTTCGATCATCAAATTTCTAAAGGATCCATGATATGATGGTAGTAAAATAAAAACCACCCCATCCCATAGATATAAGATAATTAATACATCTACCTCCTCCAAGGAAGTTGGACTTCTCCAGACTAAGAGGAACGTTATTAGAAACACCCTTGTAATTTATTCCAATTCATGATGCATATACCTCTTTAGGAGCATGTTTAATTAATGCTACCATATAATCTATCATGATCACCCCCAATAAAACACATCATTTAGATCATAGGGGATAAAATGTGAATTATAAAATCATTTATAAACAAAATTGGTCCACTAATGAGGAATATATAATATTGAACTATGATCTATAACTCTATGAATATTTAGAGGATGGAAACTTTCATTACTAATCTAGCATGAAAGATGATGTGATTTCCACTTCCCTCCTCATTTTGATGAATGAAATTTTCCTCAGTAGCATAAATTACATGGAACATGTCATTGATATTAAAGAATTCAATGAGGAGAAATATCTCCAAAACATGACCAATGTAAAAGTCCCTAAATAATGTTTTTGTACTCGAAATCAATGAAAGACTCAAGATCTAGGAGATTCTCTAAAAAATCATATTCGGCCTACATGATGATCCTTGACCTAGGATAAAGGTAAAAGTGTGGATATAACCCACCAAAAAACCTGAAAAATTCTGTACTCTATCCTTTAATGAGTTAATTACACAATATGATATTGACAAGGTGAAATTAAAATTGTCTTTTCGTCAAGATACTAAGAGGAAATATCCCTACTAAGTGAAAATATTAAGCTGATATTGATGTACTACCCATAATGAACCCACCAAAGTGAGGAAAAACTACAAAAACCAAGATAGAAGAATCTATTCATCCATACATCATTGGCCTTGTAAAACATGTTTATATAACATGGGTGGCCAAGGGAAATCAAGAATATCCTCCATTAGGGAATAAACTAACACTATTTCATGTGAGATCCCTAGAAAACACAATTTGAAAACTAGTAATAGAAAAATTGAGCTGAAAATATCAGGTTCCAACCATTAACTCTACATGAGTTTCATCTCTGGTGACAGTCCCACAAGAACTCCACAATTCCCTCGAGTCCCTTTATAATAGAATAGATGTCATAGAGGGGTGATTAAAACTTGTTCAGTCTAAATTAAAACACAATTTGATTGGGTAAAATTGAATTTACCTCCACATAAATTTTGGAATCCCACATAATTGATTTTCAATGGTATGAGAGATCTAGAGAAGCCGCACACAAATTCCATATCTCTATGCAACTCCATGATGAAAACACTAGAGAATAAGGAGGTGGAAATCTATGAAGTCTCATGAAAACCCTAGAGGAACCTATATTTTCACATATAATAATTCACAACCTTGTTCTATCACTAACTAGGAAGATATTTAGTGATAATTTCTTTATCAATTCATCTTAATGATAAAGAAAACAACAATTCTTGAACTCTCTGATTATAATTGGTGTAAAAATTTTAGGCTCTCTGAATTCAAATTTTGGTGATAAGAGCCGATTCATTCTCTGAATAAAAATATTTCTAGGAGAAAATAATGTAGATATGAATATAGTTTTTTTAAACAAGATTAAAATGATGTGAATTCAATTTAATTTCCCTAGTAGTTTTAGGAAGTTTACAACAGTTGCACAATAGTTGGAAGATGTGGTTTTGTTTCTTTTATGAAAAGTCTAAAATTACTCCATTAACACAACAGAATAATCCTATTATAATATATACTATAAATATCAAATTTAATATTGTTTTAATTCCAAATTTAGTTCGCAATACCACTCAATATTATGTGTTTCCACATCTTGAATAGAAACGACAACAACATATCCCTCATTAGGAGGGAATGAAGGATCTGAGTTTCCCCAAATTTGTGGACTAGAATAATATGGTATATTAGAATGAAAATAAAAAATATTGAGGTTATATATAGTATTATTGATTGAGTAATTAATTATATTTGAAGAGATCTAGAGACCCAATGAGTTTGATCAAAATGATTTTATAGATTACTACCCCTACTATCTGATTCTGGGGCATAATATTCAATTCCAATCATCTTCCAGAATATAATCAAGAATATGGTTGATTATAAGAAGATAAAGTTTGGTAGATCAATGACACTATTGACCTACATCTTATTTCTTCTACCAGAATAAGAATATGAATGGAACAATAACTAAAATAGATATTCACATTAATTTAACAATTGGATAATTGTGAACCCGATCTGTATGAACAAATTATACTATTATCATTATTGAATTAGCCAGTTTTGGCCTCAATTCAATATACTATATAGAATTTGACATATTTATTGACACAACTTTATAAAATTCATCACAGTTAGTGTTGATATAATGAGTTTTAGTATAAATATCCCTGACTAATTCCTAAACCAGATTAGACTTTTGTGTAATTTCTACCCATATATTTGAGAGGGTGAACACCACCACAATAAAAGATATTTTCAGTTTACAAGGGTTCATAATATAGCTCAATCAATTTCATCCAAAATATTTCCCCCTCACCAATTAATAGGATTATTTTTATGAAATTGATCCCACCATCTATAATTTATAGAGAGGTTGAGTAGTTCAGGAAAGATTAATTTGTGGTATACCCTGATATTTAGGAATAATTTATAATGAATCCATATATATATATACAAAATTAAGAGATATAAACTCCCAAAATCTTGATGGGAACATTGATCAGATCTTGAATCATCTAAGACCCATTTGGGTCCAGTCATACTGGAGGATCGACTAGCATATATTAATTAGTTCTATCAACATCAATGTATTGGAAGACCGATTTAGGAAACCCCACATACCAAAAAGAGGTCCACTAATTTTAGTCAATGAAAGGAATCATTTACGAAATCCACATTGGCTCTATGTCCTCAATCTTGAGTGTAATCTTTTAGTTACACGAATCGGTCCCTGGTTTGGATGTATGATATATTGAAGTACCCATACATCATCTCATCCTGGATATCAATCCATGATAGCCTTCCCATATCTTCATAACATAGAAAAACCTTTATTGAGGAAATTTTTATCACATAATACTTTAAATACTGACTCCACAAAATTTCATATGGTCATTTGCTTCTTAGATCAAGATTTATATGGTAAAATTTGACCCTTTTACATTTCTAGAAAACATAATGATATTGACATTCCCCAGGCCCTACTAAATATATTCTTTGATTAATCTCATATTGACATGAACCCTTACACATTTAGGATATAGTGAGTCTTACTTGTCCCCTTCTAACCTGATAATCCAAATATATGATAATAATGAGAAGAGATAACTTCCAAGGATCACGATCCGAATCTTATTTTGTGATCTCATTTCTAACCCTGAGTTCATGTTATTATATCAATAAAAAACATTAATAATATTACAAGTAAGAACATTTCCCCACATGTATAAGATAGTTCTATAATAATATCATTAATACCTAAAGTACTATATAAATGGGAATGTAAACATATTGTATGTTGATAGTTATCTTTTTGAGTCCCCTAAATCATAGTATATATACATAAGGTTCTATAAAAGGTATTCTAAATAGATTATGGTAAATATTTCCATTCATATTGGTAATTATATTGGCTTTAAAATTTATCATATGATCCCATAGAGAAATCATAATGATGGTTATGTGTTTCCCATAAACTAAATTTAGGTGTAAACTCCCAATTTGGGAATTCATTATGTTATGTAGTTCTAATTAGATAATGAATTAAAACACATAATAACTTTCATCTCAAATGATTTTCAAGAAAATATTTCCATTGATTAGCTTCCACCATGATAGGAAACATTCATTATACCATCCATGCATATGGATGATTCACATAATCATCTCTACCACAAAGTGGGTTTGGAAGATATTGGGAAAACATGGAGATGACACTTTTACCATATGTATATGAATACTAGAGGAATAATAAAAAGAAGATAATAAATTTTTGGAACATTTTCTCTCATTCATATGGTAGTGGTTGTATCAGATGAGCTCAACCATTTGGAAGAAGGATTAAATTTTTATAGAGAAAAAAACAATCTCATACCAAATCCAAGATCCTAGGATGTTATTCAATCTTTTACTCTTCATAATGGAAGATCATAAGAGAATGATATCAAAGATTAACCTTGAGAATTAAAGAAAGGTGTCTTGACCACTAACAATAAACACAAATTGGGTAATCTGGGTATGGAGAAGGATCTGTAAATTATACACATTATAGATAAAAGGCATCACAAGGAATATGATATATACATCTATTTGCACAATAAATATTGAGAAGTGTTCACATGAAACTATTTAGAGATTTCTAGGTCATATCTCTAGATATATGCACATTATATAGGTTTTCTATATAACCACCACAGTTAAAACAAGTTATCAAGAAGAGTTAATCATACCCGTGCTCTCACCGTAGAAGATGAATTTGATAATCTCATAAAATATAGATTAATTAGGGAAGTTCAATTCCAAAAATGGCTCAAGAACATTATCCCTATCATGAAAAATAGTAGGAAATCATAGATTTTTTATTTATAAGATTTCAATTGGTATTTCTTGAAGGAAGATTCCTAGTCTCGATAATAAAATTACTAATTGATGTAATGTCTAGTTTCCAAGAACCTTATTCTATCAATTTATATTCAAGAAACAACTAGATCTAAATGGATCTCATAAAAAATGATGATACTTATTTCAAGGGACCCCAATGGGTGAACCATTACCAAGTGATTCCCTTTGAATTTAATATTTTTGGAGGCACACACCAATTCTCTATGAACCATATCTTCAACTCCTTTAGTAGGAATACCATTTTGTTCTTTGATGATGATATTTTGGTTGTGTTTCAGTAGTTTTTTCATCATTTTACCTATCTTGAAATAGTTTTTAATGCACTATGGTAGCACAACTTGATGATGAACCCCTTGAAATTCACTTTTGGTAAAAAAAAATGGAAAATTCAACATCTTCATGATAATCCATTACAAAATTAAATTTGGCCCTAAAATGAAAAAGGAAAAACATGATATAACTCTTCCTAAATACCTCAATGTGTTGAGAGAATTTCCATATTTTATTGCTTATAATAGGTGATTCTTATTCAAACTTCCCAAAAAGTGTCTAAACTTTACTGAGTTGATGAATAAAGGGCACACATACCACTAGGATGAATATTTTTCAAGAGAATATGACTATCCTTAACAGTACCTCATAAGCCCACTAGTATTGATTCCACCCATGAAAGGGAACACTCTCATCCTCTATGTTGCAACCCTAGAGTGACCAATTGGTTCCATCCTTACTTGGAAAATGGTATTAGAAAGGATAATAGTCTCTACTATCTTAGAAGAAAAATACTAGATGTCAAGACTTGATATTAAGACATCAAAAAGAGCTACCTTATGATGATCTTAATAGTTCTAAACATTGAAACTATTTATAGAACCATAATGTCTACCTAATATCTCATATCGATTACATCAAGTATATTACTTATTATAAAATATTAATTGTGTTTATATCATGTTGGGAAGTCATTCCGCAACATATTTACATATACTTTTCATCTTATAAGAATGTTAAAGGTAAAATGTCATCGAACTTCTTTGTAGTGCACCCTATTCTATAGAAATCTCTATTATGCATAAATCTCCTCGATGAAGATGTTTTCTCCCACCAAGAAATCTCCCAATCATGGGATATGTAGTTTTTTTCGGAGTCTATGATCCTAATAATTATGTGTGTGGAAAACCAAAAACTCAATGGGTTATATTGGGGATTGTTTTCACTTATCCATAAAAGTAGATTTTTATTCTTCTTCCCTAATTTTTTAGGGATTTATTGATAATAAGGAATGATATCAAGATCTTATTATAGTCATATAATGGACCCTGCAAGTACTAGTGGTCTGACTTAATATTACTGGTAATTAAGAGTATCTAATAAAGAAAATCAATGGTGAATACACCATCAATAAGGAATGTTTGACTACCCTATCTAACTATGTATAATGAATGGTTATTGATTTCCCCTTAGATATAACACTATCTCATATCTTTTCAAAACAAAATTCCCAAGCTTATTTACTAACCATTGCTTCTATAACATGGTAGACCTAAACCAAGACCATATGGTCATTCACATTGCACATCATAGGATAGTCACTCCATTCATTATTTGTGATATGGAAGAGATCAATGAAGTCAACACCACCCTTTATCAAGGTGAGGCTATAATCTCATTTATTGATACCACAATTGGTTGTTGGCCCCTTTGTACCACTTTTTTCCACATCCCATATTGTGTTTTGTGTGTTCGTTTGGTTTTCCTCTGGTTTAACAATAAAAAATTGGATTTTCAATTGTTCAGGGAAATGTTATTAAAGTGTAATTCATCCTTTTCCTTTCAACATTAAACTAGTTTTTAAATTAAAATGGGTAATGGGTTGTTACTTGTTTTAGTAATATAAAGTGTGTGTGAATATTAATATTTTATATAATTTAGTTGAAAATTGAAATTAGTAAAATTATTTATTTAAAGGTGGTGCTTTTGGAATAGTATTCTTTGGCACACCTACTGAGTTTTAATAGTCATGACAATAGTGTTTTCTTGTTTTTAGTTTCTCTTGTAGGTTCCAACATTAGTTTGGATCGCCCTAGGTGACATTTGGATTGGGTGATATAGAGTGTCTCTCAGGGTGGCATGGAGTTTTGGTCATGCTCAGGTTAGTATGTGTTGTTTTCCATTATTTCTCTCTCTCTTTGTTTATTTATTTTGTATTGTTTTATTTTATTTCTGTTTCTTTGTTCATTTTTATTAGGCGAAATCATTCCTCAGTTGTTCTCTATTGATTCCCTAGTGCTTGTCGCCATCCCGGTAGGATCGATAATGCCTCTCAAGCTTTTCCACAGATTGGATCGGGTGACTGGTCCAGGGTCGACCTAGGTTGGTTCATGACAAAATGGCATCAAAGTTGGTCAACTCTTGAGAGGACCTTTTTTTGGAGTGCCCATCGTTATTTGGGGTTTTCATGGTAAAATGGGGTAGGATTGTTTGGGCTTGAGGTGTAGGAATGAAAAGTACATCACAAACCCTAGCTCATTTTGAACCTCGGGTTACCATGGGATGTCCAGGTTGTTAGTGTCTTTTTGGTTTCTTTGAATTGTTTTATGTTTAAAAATTAAAAGGGTGTTGGGAAGGTATCCCCATGAGCTCACAGGGCCTAGAAAGCCACGTGGATTCATGAAAAAACCCTATAATTCTCTCTCTGATGGTGGCATGATTGGCGTATAGCCGCCAACCATATGTCCGAGTCACCAATCAACACCAGTTTCCCCTGGTGAATCATTCAAGTCTTCTTTAATTCTAAAAACTGATTGTAAAGTTTTATTTTGAAAATTGTGAAAAGATGAATTTGAAATGGTGATGACCATGTTTTGATTAAATCCTTTGTTTCAATGTTCCATAGTGTTCGCCCCCACGATGGTCTGATGAATGCCCAATGTGCAGCTTCGGGATGTGCGCCCTTAGAAAATCCTCCAATTGATCAATCTATCGACTAAGTTCTGGAATTCTGTATGTTGAACCCTCCTCGTTTTTATGGTCAATCATATCCTCTTGACGTAGAGGAGTCACTATAGAATATTTATATGAACTTCAGTTTTATTGGGTTTCTTGAGTCATTGAAGGTGGAGTTGGCTACCTTATGCATGAAGGTCTAACCTGAAAATGGTGGATGTTTGTGTCTTGAAGAAACCCTCGAGAAGATCTCACATGGGAGTTATTCATGTCTTCGTTTAAACAAGAATATTTCTCTATGTTGTCAAAGGCAATGTAGAGGATCGAGTTGTGTTGTGTTCAGTAGGGTGTTGAATCAATACTAGAATTATATCAACGCTTCTTCGACCTAGTTCCATTTGACCAATGGTTTGTTGAAAATGATCCTGAGAAGGATCAGCTATTTGATTCTGGACTTTGAACAGAACTATAGTTGAATGTGGCAGAGCTCAACCTGACCACCTTCTCGGATGTTGTGGGGAAATCCTATCTGGCCAAAGTTGAGTTAGGATAAAGACGTGAGGTAGCGAATCCTCCCTCAGTCTTGGGAAGTAGTGCAGAGGATGGAGATAGGAAGAATGGGTAGCGACCTAATATTGGTGGCTTTAATAGAGTAATCAAGAGGCCTACATACCTTCAGTCATCTTCCTTACAATGTAATGCCTTGATCTGTCACCAGTGTTGTAAGCAGGGACATAATAGGTCGATGTGCGCAAATGATCTGAGACCTTTCTACACCTATGAATGTCTGGGTCACTTGAAATGATTATGTTGAGGTGTTCCCAAAAAGCATGCTGAACCCAGGCCTGGCTCGTCAAAGGTCACCTCATCCCATCAGCTGGAGTAGGGAGATGTTTGGGATCAGTGTGGGGTTTTCTCTTTATAGTGTTCCCTAGATATAGTATTTGTCTATTGTTGAATTTTGTGGTGTTTCTTTTCCTATAGTTGTAAGAATGATTTTTTTCGAACATTCTGAAATCCTTATTTTAATGGAATTGAATTTTGTGAAATACTGGTTTAGGTGTTATGTTTGGGAATTTTGAAGCCTGACATCGAGGTATGAGATACTTCAATCATTAGTGCTCTATCCATAGGCCCCGAAGTGATGTTGGAATGTAGTCAGGAGAACCCTAGCATTGTATAATGACATTGGTATAATATCTATCTTTATTACGGCATGAAATGTGTTCTTCCAAGGGTGTGATGTTGTTGGCATAGTGATGGTGATAATTTTGATGCTCTATAAGTTGGGCCCTTCCCTTTTCCAACCTCATGGTGGGGGTTTTTGGTACGCATGGGTTGTTTTCATGTTTAGTTAATCTTGGCAATTCTTATGGCAGGGAGACCCACAATGGGTTTTGTAGAGTTACACCCGAAGTAATTTAGTATCAGCCCCATCCCTATGATGGGGAGTCCATTCGGGCCTCCCTATGTCAGTATTTGAGTTACTTTTTATGTAAAATTTGGTGGCGGGTGGTCTCGTGTGTAACCACCTAATCCTAAGTTTTTCCTCTTGAGTAAATGTTGATATTGGATTACACTTAACGGTGCAGTTGGACTTAGATTATAGGAATAAACATCGAATGTAGTTTAAGTTCATTCGTTCCTTGGTTGAAATGGAGGGTCTGGGTTCTGTTCGGTAGTGGTGAAGCTGTTCTTATTTTGAGGAAGAGTTGTAACTGATGGGATTTCAGTGTCTATTTAGATCAATCAAATGGAGTCGTGTAATCTTTTGGAGGTGGGTGACATTTAAGAAGTTTTATCTTTGGGCCTAGATCTTGTTTTGTCTTTCCAAGGGAAAAAAAGTTATGGTGGGGAGAATTGTCACACCCCAACCTATCTTATTATTTCATTTCATTATTTATTTGGGTTTTAATTTTTTTTGAGGTTTGTTGAAGCCCAAATGATATTTTTACGTTTTTTCCAAAAGTGCACATTTTTTGAGTTGACATTGTTGGACGCTCAGGAGGAGCACATTTTGGAGACCCCCGCAGCTTCTCCCATGCAACTGCATGATCTGAAAATATTCAAAAAATTAAAACAAATAAATTATGTAACTTTATTATGACTTTTAAATTTATTTATTATTAAAAAAATCTATTATTTTTATTTTAGGTGAAAAATTAATATTGTTAATTTTATCCATATTATTATTATTATTACTATTATTATTATTATTATTTTAAGTGCTATATTTTTATTATGGATTAATGTATTATTTTATTTTATTTATTTATTTTGTTTTATTTTATTTCTTATTTTTCTTTTATTTTCTACTAAACCTAAACCTTGTGTTCCTTATTTTTTTTTCCTTCTCTTATGTGGATTCTCTATTCTCTTCCTCGCCCCACATGCCACCACCCTCCTCCCCTCTCTTCCCTTAGTGCGAACAGGCCCTTGGCCCCCCTCCAAATGTGAAAAACCAACAACCATCAACCCTTTCTCTATCACCCTGCCTACTCACCGCGCCTCTTGCCGGCCTCACAACTTGCAGCACCCGCTTCCACCTGCCTGGTGGCCCCCCTTCCGCACTGCACCTTCACCCACCTGGTGGCCTCGTATCCCCCTCCTTCCTTCTCCGGCCAGTAGCTATGTGCTACCTCTCCTCCGGCCACCCTCCACCCTTCGGCCTCACCCCATCCAATAGACATGGATCCTCCCCCTCCAGCAATGACCACCCGTGTCGGTCCCTTTCTCCGACCAATTTACAGCCGCTAGACCCACAAACCCCTGACGCCCCCTATTTATCATACACCTTCCATGACCCGTGACTTCTAGCGTGCTAATCTTCGTAGGCATCACCCCCTCGCCAGCATCGCCCCCTTGTTGGTGCCCTCTCCCTCTGGCGATGGCCTTCCCCTTTGGTAAGGGTTTGTAACTATTATGTTCTTTAGAGAGGGAATAATTTTTTCTAAAACCCTATGTCTTGGGGATCAATATTTTTTGTGCATTGTTTAATTAAGTTTTCAGATCATGCAGTTGAGGTGTGAATGAGATCATGCACCGGTCTCAGGCATACGTTTTCATTCCACCTTGGAGTTGAGGTATAATCCGTTTGTGTGTTACCTTTAAATTTATAAATTCACTGAATTTGTTTTTTCTCACTACACTAAGTTGTTAATTAGTGATTTAGTATATTTATTATTATAATTATTTGTGATATGAGGTGTTTTGGTGTAGTTCCTTTTGTCATTTTGCGTAAATTTTTAAATAGTGCACAAACTTTTTATTTATGAATTCGTTGGTTGGTTTTCCAAGTGATTGATAATTCCTTTTTAAAGCATGTTTTGGTCTTATAAGTATAAACGTGATGTTGAATTTTGTGATTGGACTACCTTGAGAGGACTTTTGGGTTATAGTTTCTAAAGTGTTGTGTGTATGGTTTCAAAATGGATTTTGACATGTGGTGTATTTTTATCAAGTTGTGTAATTAATTTGTTCAACTGTGCACGTCATGAATTTTCCATTATGGTATGATGAGGATCTGTGGTTGATCATAAAAGAGGGTTGGTAGGTTTTTTGGGTGTTTAAAGTCATGGGTTTCACTTTGGAATTGTTTTATAAATTTTAAAGTGGTTTATTAAATAGTACAGATGGTGCGAATTATGTTTTGAAGGAATGAATAGGTGTTTTGTGGGCCGTTAGTTCATTTAGATTGTTCTATGTCACTGGTTATCTATTTTTAGTTGTTGGGTGGTTGTTGAAGCATGTATGAAAGGAAAACATGTGATACTATGGTCATTGGAGTGTGTGTTCTTGTGAACCTATGCGAGGCATGTCACGTTGTCATGTTTGAGCTGCGAGTCGAGGTAGGTCCCCCACTGCACTAGCCTTTAAATTTAGAATTTATTAATTTCTTGATATTTCATTGAATTTTGATAAATGAGAAATAATATTAGACAATTATTTTTGGAATAAATATTGGATGTAAACGAATTTGTTTATTTGATGCATGAAAACTGAATTATTTTCATGATGAATTGATGAAAAATAATGAAAGAATGCATGTTTGGAATTTGAACATAATTCAAGAACATTCAATTATGGTTATAGTATGATTTCAAATTATCTCTTATAATTATTGAAAAAATGTTTTTCTTTATCTAGAATAACGGTGTTTCTTTACAAGATTCATAAGGCTCGTTTCACACTTTTATAAAATAAATTATTCTGAAAATCTTTTTTGGGGTGACTTGGGGGTGAAATTATTGGGTTTGTCGATTGTGTGAGTTTTTTTGTGTGATGTTTATGCCTCGTGACTGGTTACTTGATTGAAATTGTTGATTCACCTGATTTTTATTACACATGTTGACATTGGAACTTGGCATAGTATGTTAATATTATGAGAATTATTGCTACATTAGTTTAGATTACACACTGGCTAGTGGCCCTTAGTACGGACATTGCTATGCTAGTGGATTGGGACCCTTGGTTAGGACAGGTAGGGAAACACAAAGAATTAGGGTGTTATGACTTCATTGAGTAGGGAATTCATTCAGGATGAGTCACACATATAGTATGTTCTGGATTGTTCATGAGCTCTTAGGTTTAACCCACATTTTCTTTAGTTGTTATTTGTTTGTGGAAGACGGTTAAGGTGCTTAGTTTCATTTCTATCCCTCGTGTGCCACTTTTTTTCCATTGATCTTATTATGAGTTGTATGTGCATTTGGATTTCCTCTAGTTTAACAATATTAAAATTGGATTTTAAATTTTTCATGGAAATGTTTTTAAATTGTAATTCATTCTTTCCCTTTCAACCTTAAACTTTTTTTTAAATTAAAAAGGGAAATTGGCTGTTACTTGTTTTATAAATAGAATGTGTGTGTGAAAAGTCATATTTTATATAATGTATTTCAAACTTTAAATTAGTAAAATTATTTATTTAAATTTAGTGCTTTGGGAATTGTTTTTTACATGCCTACTGAGTTTTAATACTCATGACTATAGTGTTTTCTTGTTTTATGTTTCTCCTCCAAGTTCCAGCTCTGGTTTGAATATGCTTGGGTGAAATTTTCATTAGGAGTTGGAGAGTGAATCTTAGGGTCACATGGAGTTTGGTCGTGTTCATTTTAGTTTGTGGTGTTGTTCATTCTTTATATTTCATGTCGTTAATTTATTTTTCATTGTTCTATTTTATTTATGTTGATTAGTTAATTTTTATTTTGGGAAATTATTCCCTTATTGTTCTTTGTTGATGCTCTTGTGCTTATTGTCAGTCCAAAAGGATCGTTAATGCCTCTCGGCCCTTACTGCGTATCATCTTGGGTGACCAGTCCCAGGTCAACCCAGGTTGGTTCATGACAAAATGGTATCAAAGCAGGTCGTCTCTTGAGAAGACCTTATTTTTCAGAGTGCCCATCATTATTAGGTGTTGTCATTGTAAAAAGGAGTATGATTTTTGGGGCTTGGGTGTAGGAATGGTAAGGACATCATGAAGCCTTTCTTGTTCAAAATCTCATGTTACCATGGTATGTCTGAGTTATCAGTGTCTTTTTGGTTCCTTTGAATTGTTTTATGTAGTGAAATGAAAAGGGAGTTGGGAAAGTAGCCCCGAGAGCTCGAAAGTCATAGAAAGCCATGTGGAGCCAAGGAAATTGTAACATCATAGGTAAATAAAGAACAATACATATTTCATATTTATCAATATTTTTTAATTAAATATTATTTAATTTAACTTTAAAGGGGTTTGTATATTCGATAGCGTACCCGATACGCAACAACGGGTTTCTTTGAAATCCTACATTGCACACAAATAATATAATATTATTATTTTAAATGGTTGTTAGCTCCTAGACATTGAATTGGAGGGAATAAAAAAAACTAACTACAATATTATTATACATGTTTGTTAAATGTATTTACATTTATCCAATAAAAGTTAGAGGCTTAAAATGTGAATGAATCTAATTTTAAGCATAATTTACATTAAAAGGTCGATTTACCACCTTTTAATGGAGAACCCTCTTTAAATATAGTTTTTTTCACTTTAATACATTCTATTTGACCAAATAAAATCTTTCATTATAATTAACACATCAAAATTTTCTTTGTTTAAATTTTTTTGGGATTTTTCCGATAATGTTCATTTTTTAATGAATAGTGAAAAATATTGTATTTTAATTCCAAACTGGGTTTTAATCAAATGTATTTGTATGGTTAGATTAATTTTCTAATTGATTTTAATGTGTAATTAGAATATTTTTTTACCATTTAATCCAATTTTGGTTATTGGAATTAATTTCACTCTGAATTGGGACATAAACAAGTGCCAATCTTTTTATAGTAATTGTTTCTTAAAAACATGCTATTTGTTTTACCAATGGGAATTAATTTTAAATTAATTAATACCACTTATATTATTTGAATTTGAAAAAATATAAATCATTTATTAATTTTGAATATCAAATAAATCATAGGCTGAATTTTTTTTATTTTTCTGAAAAACTTCAATTTTTGATGAATAGTGAAACCACTTTGTGGTAGTTAAAAAACTGAATTTTTCATTTAAATGAAATTTTACCACTTCTGTGAGTTGAATTTAAAAAATCCAAGAGACAGTTACTATAAAGAAGTAAAATATGATTCAATAAGATGAAAATAATTTTTGGTGAATAGTAAATTTTGACTTTTATTTACAGCGGTTAAAGGTAAATAAGGCAATTCAAGGTAAAAAGAATATTATAATAATTCCAAATTACCTTAATGCTTGTCCTAACCTTATTGGATGAGTACTGGCCGACTATGGGAATCTTTGGGTCAATTTTGGGACCCCATGGAGCCACTTATGAATGATAATGACATTTTAGATTAATTAATTTAAAGTAAAGACAAAAATGATATAAACAAATATCTCATTGTAAATTAATTTTTACATAGTGTTATATGAGATATATTTTCAGCTATAAATATTCATTGGAAGGATACACATATTTCCTAGATCATGGTATTTTTTTTACTTTTATACATCGAATAAATTAAATTAATTATGACACAATAATGATGAAGTGTTCACCTCATTAATTAATTATTTAAATAAATAACATTATAAATATTAAAATAACATACAAAACCTGTCCAATTCTTATTGTATGATTTTATTTCGACCATGAGTTATATTATATTCATCTCTAATGATTTTTGGATCTTTTGAAACTGAATATCATTATATAATAAAATAATATTTTCACACTTTTCTAAAGAGACCCTCCTCCCCCTTATAAAAAGCCCTCACTTCTAACCAATTCCTCACACTTCCCAAGCCTTTTGGCTCATCCAAACTCTACCCAATTAAGGTCCCTACATCCCTCTCCTCCTCCTATAAGGCTTAACTTAGGCAGAAGGAACTTCAAGAAACCCTTTTGGTCCATACCAAAGGGAGTTACCCAAATTAAAGGTAATAGTTTCTCTTAAATTCTTTTGTTTTATTTTTTTTTATTTTACTTCTCCAACCCCTAAACTCTTTTTATTCCTTTATTTTATAACAACACCAGTATCCTCAATATACTAGGATGTTGTTATGAGAAGGATTCAAACTACACATACACACACCTCTATCTAATGGGTGAAGAACATACTTTTTCTATGGATGGTAAACTAACGCCTCACGAGACGATGATTGTTCGATTATATCCTACCGCCAATCATGGTGTCCATTAAGATGACTCTATATTTATATATGATATATGTTATGTTTATTTTTTCTTTATGCGTCTGTGTTTTTCTTTTATATAATACCTTAATGGTTTCCATTATGGGTAAATGTGATAATTTCTTTTGAGGAAGTGCAGACTACCGCCCCCTCAAAGTGATATGACTCGTTAATGCCATATGAGGGACGCATAAAAGATGATTTTAATGATATTATATATGATATTATACTGTAAGTATAATATACCTATGTATCATTATGTTTTAATTCCATTAAAATAAGAAATAGAAATGAAAGTAGTGTTCATGCGTACGTACGACATATCGTCTCCCTGAGCGGGGCATTTCATTTCTTACCTCCAAATGATATGTAATGTTATAAATATATATATATATACTGAATATATATGATATATATGATATCTAAATAATGAATATCATTCTGGATATAATGTATTATTCACCACATGGAAAACTTGTATATATACGGTGTTCATTTTTTACTCAAGTACCAAATATCGACAAAACGAACGTTATTAAATTCAATGACTACATAATGTTTATGACATAGTAATAAGTGATATAAAAGGAATAATAAAATTTAAATGGATCATAAGAAACTAGAAATTAACTTTAGTTCATTATTCAGGATATTAAAGAACGATCGAGTCAAGTCGGACACGAGGTAAGTGACTTCATCTCAATCTCCTTTAATTGAGGCATATTTTGTTTTAATACAAGATTTTCTTTTATATGCTATACAAACACCTTTGAATTTTCATTTCATTCAAAGGGAATCTTTTTCTATGAGGCTTTTTACTAAATGAAAAAAATAATGTTTCTTTTTATCCTAATCATCAACAATGACCTTTCTGCCACCGCGAGTATTATTTGATCTTTAACTTCCTTAACAAGCTGTAATATTTTCAAAAGGAAAATAAATACCATATACTCTTTTATGTATTTTGGTATTTAAAATTGTTTTGATAATGTATTTGTTATGCCAATATATTTAACTGATATATTGTGATTAAAATGGGGAAATGTTATCTTTCTTTTATGTTTGTTTTATATGTTACGAACATGTTATGGTTCTTGGGAATTGTTACGTATACAGGTGGTTCCGGGATAATCCTAGGGAGGGTGAGCCCGAGATATCTCCCCAATGAATTGGGTAACATGACGGAGGTAAACATGGATGTTTCTCCTAAAAAATTTAGGAAATATACTATGATGGGTATTCCAAAGTAACTCCCTATGTAGCTGTGATAGCTAAAATGTAAGTATGTTATGGATTCCACAAGTTACCTTTATGATTTATGATTTCTATGTGTTATTAATAAATCTTATGTTTTCATGAGGTAAGTAAAAGAGTTTATGTTTTGTATGTATTTATGAATTTTTTTTATCTCTCTTTGTTTTATAACCCTTACTGAGCTTTTTATGCTCATCCCAAGTTTTGAAATGTTTTCACAGGACTTAAAGATGAATAGGGTCAAGGATAAGATCAAGGAAAAGTCATTCTGTCTAAAATATGGAACTAGACATGAATCTTTTTTTCAAGAGTTTTTATTTTATGAAAATAAATGGAAACTGTGTAGAAGTGTCTACTTCGTAATATTTTGTGATGTAATATTTATGGCCTAATTCTCTAAAACTCTAAACCCTAAAAGATACCCAATGTGAATTATTCATTTAATTAAATATTATGTAATGTTTATGGCTGGGTCCATATAGTTCGTATCAGAGGTCTGTTTAGATATCTTTAGGCGTTAGGGTATTGTTTAATTAATATTCATAAAGTAATTTATGTTAATATTGAAATCATATAGCATTTACAGATTACCATGTTGCTTCGCCTAAGATATTTCTTTGTTCAGAATGGTTTTCCACAGAGGAAACATGGTAGTTATGTTGGGACGACATCAAGAGAAAGACAACCTTCTAAATCAGAAACCTGATATGGTTGTAATCGGAATTGAACAGTTTGTTGTAGTGATGGCATAGTTGACTTAGGCTATAAATGGTGGTGTTATCCATGCATGAGATCAGCCAGATCTACTGTAGAGGAATATGTCAGTAGTGGAGAATTTCATGAGGCAACATCCCCCATCATTCAGAGGATCATCTGACCCTGTGCTAGCAGAAGGGTGGATTAAAGTACTGGAGAAACTTTTTGATGTTTTGGGGTGTTCATAACATCAAATGGTTAGTCTTTATGTTTACCATTTTGATGGTGAATCTAATCACTAGTGGACGATGGTGAAAAATATCAGAGATAGTGATTATATTGATGCTCTTGATTGGGATGAATTCAAAGGTTTGTTTCTTGAGAAATATTTTCCTAAGGTGGATCACCTTAGGATGTAAAAACAATTCTTGTAATTGAGGCAGGAGGATGACTTAGTGGCTACTTATGAAGAAAAATTCACACGTCTGGAAAGGTATGATCCAAATTTCATACGAGATCTTGATAGTAGAATCAATTGTTTTTACTCGGTATTAAAGCCATAATATCGAAGAGATTTAGCTTCTCGTGAGTTCAAAAGTTATGAAAAACTTGTTTGCTGTGTGGATAAGGTGGAAATGGAGTTTTTCGATGATCAAGTGTTCTTTGACAAACAACAGAATAAGAGGTCGAGGTGGTAGAAAAATGGAAAGAACTCTTCAAAAAAGTCTGATGGTAAGATACTTAAGTTTACAGTTTCTGAAAATTGTGGTAAAAAGCATGATGGGGAATGTCTTTTGAATTCTGGTATGTGCTACTGATGTGGTAAAATGGAACATAAGGCTCATAATTTCACTGAAAACGATCAGGGTAATGGTAAGACAGAATCTAATTTACAGTCAGTAAAATGTTTTAAGTGCAATGAAATGGGTCATTATACAAATGAGTGTCCAGAAAAGAACTCAACTGAGGGAAAGAAACTAGACTACAAGTAGAAAGGGGTGGTGAAATCCTTTGAAACCACTTCAGTAGATGTTGGGCCATAAATGAAGTTGTATCAGGTACACTGTTTGTTTGTTCAGATTATGCCAATGTGTTGTTTGATTCAGGGTCTACACACTCTTTCATTTCTAAGAAGTTTTCTAGTAAATTGGGAATTGTATCTCAAGATATGAATACATAACTTACGGTAAAAACACCTCGAAAAAATGTTGAGAAAAAAAGAAAACATAAGAACATTCCTGTTCTTGTGTGTAGAAAGAATCTACCGACAAACCTTATTGTTTTTCCTCTAGTAGAGTTTGATGTTATTTTGGGTATGGATTGGATTTCTGTTTATCATGCTAATATTGAATGTAGATCTAAAGAGGTTTATTTTTAGAATGATTTTCAGTTTTTATACAAGAATGAAACCATTCTTTTGATAACATATCAGGAAGTTGAGAAACTAGTAAAATACGGAAATGAATGTTACCTTGCACATATTGTTGAAAACAAAGGAACTGTTCAGATTAATGATGTGCCAATGGTAAATGAGTACCTTGATATTTTTCCTGATGAGTTGACTGGTATTATACTAGATCGAGGAGTTAAATTTACTATTGACTTAGTTCCTGTTTCTAATCCAATTTCAAAACCCCCTTATCGAATGGTTCAAATTGAACTTTTAGAGTTAAAGAAGAAATTACAAGAGTTATTAGATAAAGGTTTCATTAAACCTAGCACATCACCATGGGGTGCTCTTGTGTTTTTTTTAAAAAGAAATATGGTTCAATGAGACTTTTCATTGATTATAGTGCATTGAATAACATCACTGTTAAGAACAAGTATCCTTTTTCTCATATCGATGATTTGTGTGATCAGCTTCAGGGAGCATAGTACTTTTTGAAGATTGACTTGAGATCGGGGTACCATCAGTTTAATGTAAAGGAAGCAGACCTTCCCAAGACCGTGTTTCGTACTAGATATGGCCATTATGAATTTGTAGTTGTACTTTTTGAGTTAACCAATGCACCTGATATATTCATGGATCTTATAAATAGAATTTTCCATGAGTTCTTGGATAAGTTTTTGGTTGTGTTCATTGATGATATTTTGGTTTATTCCAAAAGTAAAGAGGAACACGAAAGACATTTAAGGGTTATCTTGGAAACCATAAAATAATAGAAACATTATGGGAAATTCAGAAAGTGTGACTTTTGGTTACAAAAAATTTCTTTCCTTGGTCTCATTGTTTCAAGAAATAGCATAACTATTGATCCTGCTAAAACAAAAGTTGATGAATAATGGCCAAGACCCACAAATATAACTGAGATTCATAGTTTTCTTGGTTTGGAAGGTTATTACCGGAGGTTTATTGAAACTTTTGCACGGCTATCTAGTCCAATGACTAAGTTAACTCGAAAAGGTGTTATGTTTGTCTGGACAAAAGAATACGATGATTGTTTTTAGGAATTGAAAAGAAGATTGGTGAGTGATCCAGTCTTGGAACTGCCTTCTATAAATGGTGAGTTTGTAATTTATAGTGATGCTTCATTGAAATGACTTGTATGTGTCCTTATACAGAATGATCAGGTAATTTTTTATGCTTCACGTTAGTTGAAACCACATGAGTTAAATTACCCTGCACATGATTTGAAATTAGCTATTGTTTTTTTGCTCTAAAAATTTGGGGGCATCATTTGTATGGAGTAAAATGTGAAATATATACTGATCACAAAAGTTTTAAGTATATATTCACTCAGAAATAATTGAACATGAAATAGAGGAGATGGATGGAAATAATCAAGGATTATGATTGCATGATCCATTACCATCCAGGAAAAAGAAAATATAGTGGTTGATGCTTTGAGTCGAAAAAGTTTCAGTGAAATCATCTCTATCAGACAGAATAAAGAAAGCATAGAAAGAAGATAGTGAGTTGTAGAAAAAGGTAGAGTTGGTTTAGAAGGGTAATCTTCCTGATTTTAACATTGATAACGATTGTGTTTTGAGGTTTGGGAAGAGATTATGTGTGCCTTTTGATTCACAGTTTATGAAAGAGTTTCCATGTGAAGCTCATAGTTCTCCGTTTTAAGTTCATCCTAGTAGTATTAATATGTACAGTGATATTCGGGAGTATTATTGGTTGGATGGAATGAAAAGATATATTATTGATTTTATTGTGAAGTGTTTGACTTGTCAGCAGGTTAAAGTAGAGTGGCAGTTACCAAAAGGGATTCTTCAGCCTTTACCAGTGCCAGAGTGGAAATGGAAAAATATATCCATGGACTTCATTGTGGGATTACCGAAGACATCTCGATGTAATAATGCAATCTGGTTTATAGTTTATCGATTGAATAAATCTTCTCATTTCCTTCCTATTCAAGATACTTTTTCTCTAGATCAACTTGCTCAGTTGTATGTTAAAGAGATAGTTAGGTTGCATGGAGTTCCCCTCTCCATTGTATCTGATCGTGATCCCAGGTTTACTTATAACTTTTTGAAAGGCCTTCAAAAGTCGTTGGATACTGTATTAAATTTTAGTACAGCTTTTCATCCTCAATCAGATGTGCAGTCAGAATGAACAATTCAGACCTTCGAGAATATGCTACGTGCTTGTTCACTGGATTACTAGGGAAGTTGGGACCAACATATCTCTTTGGTTGAATTTTCTTATAATAATAGTTTTCATTCCAGTATACAAATTTCTCCATTTGAGGCATTATATGGAAAGCATTGTAGAACTCTTGATTATTGGGATGAAGTATGTGAAAGGAAGCTGATGGGACCAAATTTTTTAGAAGAGATGGCAGAGAAAGTTCAGTTGATTTAGAAGCACTTGAGAATAGCTCAGAGCAGATAGAAAAGTTATGGGGATAACCGGAGGAAGGATATTTCTGTTGAGGTAGGTGATCATGTCTTTCTCAAAGTTTCTCCATGGAAATGTTTGATGCATTTTGGTAAGAAGGGAAAGTTGAGTCTGAGGTTCATTATACCTTATAAAATCTTGGAGAAATTTGAATTAGTTGCATACAGAGTGGCTTTACCTCCATGTTTATCCCATTTACACAATTTTTTTCATGTTTCGATGTTGAGAAAATATATATCAGATCCATCTCATGTTTTGATCCCAGAGGTAGTTCAGTTGGAAGAGAATCTCTCTTATGAAGATCAACCAGTCCAGATTCTTGACCATAGAGAGCAAGTTTTTCCGAATAAGGTAATTCACCAGGTAAAGGTTTTGTTGAAAAACCATATGGTTTATGAGGCAACGTGGGAATCATAAAATGCTATGAGGGATAAATACCCCCACTTATTTTGATAAGTGAATAAAACTGGGAGGACACAATTCCCAAAAGGGGGGAATGAAGTAACATCCCATTTAAATAAAGAATAAGACATATTTCATATTTATTAATATTTGTGAATTAAATATTAATTAATTTTACTTTAAAGAGGTTGGTATGTTCAATAGCATACCCGATATGCAACAACGGGTTTCTTTGAAATCATACGTTGGAAACTAATAATATAATATTATTATTTTAAATGGTAGTTAACTCCTAGACATTGTATTGGTAGGAATGAACAAAACTAACTACAATATGATTATACATTTTTGTTAAATGTATTTACATTTATCCAATAAAAGTTAGAGGCTTAAAATGTGAATGAATCTAATTTTAAGCATAATTTACATTAAAAGGTCGATTTACCACCTTTTAATGGTGAACCCTCTTTAAATATAGTTTTGGTCAGTTTAATAAATTATATTTGACCAAACAAAATACTTCTTTGTAATTGGGACATCAAAATTTACTTTGTGTAATTTTTTGGAATTTTTCTGATAAAGTTCATTTTTTAATGAATAGTGAAAAATATTGTATTTTAATTCAAAACTGTGTTTTAATCTAATTTATTTATATGGTTAGATTATATTTTTAATTGGTTTTAAAGTGTAATTAGAATATATTTTTACAATTTAATCCAATGGTGGTCATTGAATTTAATTTCACTCTGAATATGGACATAAACAAGTGTCAATCTTTTGATAGTTATTATTTCTTAAAAACACGCTATTTGTTTTAACAACGGGAATTGATTTTAAATTAATTAATTCCACTTATATGTTTTTAATTTGGAAAAATAGACATCATTTTCTAATTTGGAATATCAAATAAATCTTAGGCTGACTTTTTAGTATTTTTCTGAAGAACATCAATTTTTGATGAATAGTGAAAGCACTTAGTAGTAGTTAAAACAAACTGAATTTTTCATTTAAATAACATTTTACCACTTCTGTGAGTTGAATTTCAAAAAATTAAAGAGGCACAGTTAATATCAAAAAGTTAAATGCGGTTCAATAAGATTAAAGTAATTTTTTGTGAATAGTAAATTTTGACTTTTATTTACCACGGTTAAAGGTAAATAAGGTAATTCAATGTAAAAAGAATATTATAATAATTCAAAATTACCTTAACACTTGTTTTAACCTTGTTGGATGAGTAATGGCCGTCCATGGGCATCTTTGAGTCGATTTTGGGACCCCATGGAGCCACTTATGAATGATAATGTCATTTTAGATTAATTAATTTAATGTAAAGACAAAATTGACATAAACAAATATCTCTTTGTAAATTAATTTTTACATGGTGTTATATGAGATATATTTTCAAATATAAATATTCATTAAAAATATAAAATGAGTTTTTACATCATGGTATTTTTTTATAATTTTTAGACATCAAATAAATTATGTTATTTGTGACACAATAATGATGCACTGTTAACCTCTTTAATAAATCATTTAAATAAATAAGATTATAACTATTAAAATAACATCCAAAACCTGTCCAATTCTTATTTGATGATTTTATTTCGACCATGAGTCATCTTATATTCAACTCTAATGTTTTTTGGCCCTTTTGAAACCTAATAATATTATATAATAAAATAATATTTTCACACATTCTTAAATAGCGCCTCCTCCCCCTTATAAAAAGCTCTCACTTATAACCAATTCCTCACACCTGTCAATCATTTTGGCTCATTAAAATGCTGCCCAATTAATCTTTCTACATCCCTATCTTCCTCCTAGAATCCTTAACTTATACAGATGGCACTTCAAGAAATCCTTTTGGTTCATACAAAAGGGAGTTACCCAAAATTAAAGGTAACGATTTCTCTTAAATTATTTTGTTTTATTTTTTTATTTTACTTATCCAACCCCTAAACTCTTTTTATTCCTTTATTTTATAACTAAACCAGTATCCTTAATTTTATAGTATGTTTTTATTAGAAGGATTTGAAATACACTTACGCACACCTACATCTAATGGGTGAAGAACATATTGTTTCTATGGATGGAAAACTAACGCCTCACGAGATGATGATTGTTCGATTATCTCCTACCGCCTATAATGGTGACCATTAAGATGAAAATATATTTATATATGATATATTTTATGTTTATGTTTTCTTTATTCTTCTCTGTTTTTATTTTATAGCATACCTTTATGGTTTCCATTATGGGTAAACACGATAATTTCATTTGAGGAAGTGCGGACTACCGCCCCCTCAAAGTGATATGACTTGTTAATGCCAAATGTGGGATGTATAAAGGATGGAGTTAATGTTTTTATATATTATATCATACTATAAGTATAATATACCTATGTATCATTATGTTTTAATTCCATTAAAATAAGAAATAGAAATGAAAGTAGCGTTAATGCGTACGTACGACTTACCGTCTCCATGAATGGTGCATTTCATTTCTTACCTCCAAATGATATGTAATGTTATAAATATATATATATAAAGGATATATATGATATATATTATATATAAGTAATAAATATCATTCTGGATATGATGTACTATTGACCACATGGATAACTTGTCAATATAAGGTGTTCATTTTTTACTCAAGTACCAAATATCAACAAAACGAACTTAATTAACATAAATGATTAAATAATGTTTATAACATTGTAATAAGTGATATAGAAGGAATAATAAACATGAAAAGGGTTATTGTGAAAGTATAAATTAACATTAGTTTATTATTCAAAAGATTAAAGAATGATCGAGTCAAGTCGGACACGAGGTAAGGGACTTCATCTCAGTATCCTTTCATTAAGACATATTTTGTTTTAATACATGTATTTATTTTATACATTGTATAAACACATTTTACTTTTCATTTCATTCTAAGGGAATTTTTTTCTATGAGGAATTTTACTAAACGCAAAAAAGAATGTTTCTTTTTAACGTAAGAGGCAACAATGACCTTTCTGCCGCCGTCATTATTATTTGATCTTTGGCTTCATTAACAAGCTGTAATATTTTTAAAAGGCAAATAAATACCATATACTCTTTTATGTATTTTGGTATTTAAAATGGTTTTGATAATGCATTTATTATGTCAATATATTTAAATTATATATTTTGATTGAAATGTGGAAATTTTATCTTTCTTTTATGTTTTTTATGTGTTACGAACATGTTATGGTTCTTGGGCATTGTTACGTATACGGGTGGTTCCATGATAAACCTAGGGAGGGTGATCCAGAGATAGCTCTCCAATGCATTGGTTAACGTGATGGAGGTAAATGTGGACGTTTCTTCTAAGAGATTTAGGGAATATACCATGATTGGTATTCCAAAGTAACTCCCTATGTAGCTATGATAGCTACAATGTAATTATGTTATGGATGCCACAAGTTACCTTTATGATTTATGATTTCTATGTGTTATTCATAAATCTTATGTTTTTATGAGGTAAGTAAAAGAGTTTATGTTTTGTATGTATTTATGAAAAAATGTTTTCTCTCTTCGTTTTATAACCCTTATTGAGAATTTTATGCTCATCCCACGTTTTGAAATGTTTTCATAGGACTTAAAGATGAATAGGGTCAAGAATGGGATCAAGGAAAAGTCATGTTGTCTAAAACATATAACTCGACATGAATCATTTTTTCAAGAGTTTTTATTTTATGAAAAAAATGGAAACTGTATAGAAGTTTCTACTTTGTAATCTTTTGAGATGTAATAGTTCTGGCCTAATTATCTAAAACTCTAAACCCAAAAAGATCCCCAATGTGAATTATTCATTTAATTCAATATTAAGTAATTTTTAAGGCCAGGTCCTTATAAAAATTAACCTAGAATTCTCTTTCTAACAGTGGTGTGACTGGCGTATGGTCACCAACCATATGTTTGACTCATCCATCAGTACTAGTTTTCCCTGGTGATTTTTTTGGGTTTTCTTTAATTCGGAAAAATGGTTGTTAAATTTTATTTTGAAAATTGTTAAAAGTATTATTTGAAATGGTGATGACCAGGTTTTGATTAAGTTCATTTTTTCCATGTTCCATATTGTTCTCCCCCATAAAGGTTTCAGGAATCCCCAAGGTGCATCTTCAGGTGGTGCGCCCTTAGAAAATCCTTTATTTGATCAACCTATAGACTATGTTCTATAATTCAAGAAGTTGAACCCTCCCCTTTTTTATACTCAAGAAGATCCTATTAAGGCGAAGGAGTGGTTGTGGAAGATTGAGGGAACTTCAGTTTCATTGGGTTTCCCGAGTCATTGATGGTGAAGTTGGATACCTTTATACTTTATGTTCCAAACTAGAAATGGTGAAATTTGTGTCTCGAAGAAAGCGTTGAGATGATCTCATATAGGAGTCCTTCAGGTCTTCATTTATCTAACAATATTTCTCTGTGTTGACAAATTTGAAGAAGATGATGGATTTTTGTTGTGTTTAGTAGGTCGTTGAATCGGTATTAGAATTATATCGATGCTTCTTAGACCTAGTTTTATACGACCATTTTTTTGTTGCAAATGATCCTGTGAAGGCTCAACAAATTGAGTGTGGAATCTGACATGAACTGTAGTCAAGATTTGTAGATCTCAACCTAACCATCTTCTCAGATGTTGTGGGGAATGCATTTCTGGCTGAAGAAGAGTTAATAGGAGAACATGAGTTTGTGGATCCTCACCCAGCCTTGGGAAGTAGTACAGAGGATGGGGATAGGAAGAACGGTAAAAGACCTAACGCTGGTGGCTCTAATAGAGGAATCAAGAGACCGTCAGACCTTCAGTCATCTTTCTCAAAGCCCAATGCCTTGATTTTTCACCATTGTGGTAATAAGGGACACAAGAGGTCAATGTGACCTAGTGCTCTGAGACCCTGCCACACTAGTGGACATCTGGGCCACTTGAAGCGATTCTATCGAGGTGTTTCCATGAAGCGCGCTGATCCCAGACCTAGCTCATCGAAGTTCACCTTATCCCATCACTAAGAGTAGGGCGATGTTTGGGATCAGTTTGGGGTTGTCTCTTTGTAGTGTTCCCTGGATTTATTAGTTGTCTCTTGTGGCTTTTGTGGTGTTTCATTTCCTTTAGTTGTAAGAAGGGTTTTTCTCAAGCCTCTTTGAAATCCTTATTTTAATGGAAGTGAATTTGGTGAAATTATGGTTTATGTGTTATGTTTGGTAATTTTGAAGACTAAACGTGAGTTCAGAGATGCTTCAATCATTGGGGCTCCATCCATAGGCCCCTCAGTGAAGCTGGAGAGTAGTCAGAAGAACCCCTATGGTGTAAAAAGACATTGGTATAATCTCTGTATTTAGTGCGACATGATTTGTGTTCTTACAAGGGTGTGAAGTTGTTGGAATAGTAATGGCGGTAATTTTGTGGCTATATCAGTTATGGACCTTCCCTTTTCCCCTCATGGTGGGGTTTTTTGATCCATATGATAAGTTTTAAAGTTCGTTTAATCTCATCAATTCTTATGGTGGGGAGTCCCACAATGGGACTTGCAGAGTTACACTCGAAGTAATTTAGCGTCAGCTCATCTCTGTGGTGGGGAGTCCATTTGGGCCTCCCTATTTTAGTATCAGAGTTTATTTTCATATATTATTTGGTGGTGGTTGGTCTCGTGTGTAACCACCTAATCATAAGTTCTTCCTCTTGAGTAAATGTTGAAATTGGAGTAAACTTAGAGGTGCTGTTTGGATTATATTATAGGAATAAACATCATATGTGGTTTAAGTTCTTTAATTACTTGTTTAAAATGGATGGTTTGGGTTCTTCTCATTAGTGGTTAAGCTGTTTGTGTTTTGAAGATGAGTTATAACTCATTGTATTTCGGTGTCTATTTGAATCGATCAACTGAAGGCGCTTAATCTTTTGGAGGTGGGTGAAACTTAATAAGTTTATCTTTGGGTCTACATCTTGTTATGAATTTCTGGGGGTGGAAAGCGTTATTTTGGGGATAATTGTCACACCCCTACCTATCTAATTATTTCATTTTATTATTTATTTGTCTTTTAAGTTTTTTTTGAGGTTCAGTTTAAATCCTGAATGATATTTTTATGTTTTGTGAAAAAGTGTGCATTTTTTGAGTTGATGTCCATGGAAGAACGATAAGAGCATGTTTTGGACACCTCGCGCAGCTTCCTCCTAGAAATTGTGCAACCCGACTGTCTTCTAAAAATTAAAATGAATATATTTTTTAATTTATTATGACTTTAATATTTTTTTATAGTTAATATTAAATTGTATTATTTATATTTTTGGTGAAAAATTGAAATTGTTAATTTTATCCCAATTATTATTATTATTATTATTTATGTGTATTATTTTCATTGTGGATTAATGTTTTATTTTATTTTATTTATTTATTTTTGTTTTTTTTTATTTCTTATTTTTCTTTTGTCTTATCCTAACCCTAATCCTTGCGCTCCTTTTTCTTCTTCTCTCATGCGGTTGCCCTATTCTATTCCTCACCCTACACGCCACCACCTCTTTCCCCTATCTTCCCTTGGCACGAACTTGCCTTCATACTCCCTCCCCTTGTGTGTGACCAATAGCGGCCGACCCTCTATCTCTCTCACCATGCCTGCTCACTATGCAACCTTCCAACCTCACCACTTACAGCACCTGCTTCCACCCACCTAAAAACCACCCTGTCACGCTATGGCTCCACCTACCTGGTGGCCCAGACTCCCCATCCTACCTTCTCCAGCCAGTAGTCACGTGTTTCCTCTCCTCCGGCCACCCTCCACCCTTCAGCCTCTCCCCATACAACCAACGCAGATCCTCCCCCTCTAGCATTGATGACTGACATCCCTCCCTTTCTCAACCAACATGTGGCCGTATGACCTGAAAACTCCCAACGTCCCCTATTAATAATTCACTATCCTTGACCCACAACCTCTAGAGATCAAATCTTCACTGGAGACTCCCCCTCTCCTGCATCACCCCCTTTTCGGTGCCCTCTCCCTCTGGCGGCGATCTTCCCCTTTGGTAAGGGTTCGTGGCTAGTATGTTTATAACAACCCTACTCTTTACTACAAACTTAAACCTGATTTATTACATATAACTCTTTACTTGATACAACATTAAATATTGAGAGGTCTAGTGTATTTGGGGATAAGTAACATTACATATTAACTTAGAACATAAAACACAACATCTTTATTGAAAACTTCTTTTACATGACCACACACATTCCTTCGTACTTAGCATTGCACGAGATAACCTGAGGACATGCATAAGAAAATGTTGAGATATAAACCTAATAAGGGAGTAAAAAGGGAATAACATGAATAATATAGTATATGTTAGGCAATAAGAATATCAATAGAGAATAATAGATACATGAACATAAAGGCTTGATGCAACATGATTATCATAACATGGAAATGTGGAAACAACATTTAACATGATTTTAGTGTGATCCAATGCTCATCACACATAGAGCATGATTAAACCATAATTTCACTTTAATTATCCTAAGTAAAACCACATTTCACTTGATGTATCATGATACTAATCTTTACCCAATTCATTGGGGTGCTATCAGGGTGCATCCTTCATAATCATTTCATTTCATGCATAAGTGTGCCACATGGATTCATTAAACATAATAATTTATTATATAATAAAGGAATGTGGAATTCATAAATGAAAATATATAATCAATAAGTAAATGTGAATAAAGGTGAATACCCTTGATAGTCAAATGGGCATGGTATTCACTACACAATGACTTTCTCTTGGAAAATTATGGTACAATTTCTACAGCATAACGATGTGACATAAGAATTCATAAAAATGGTTGATGAGAGAGAAAGGGGTATCTCATCATATGTACCTAAAATTTATAGTAAGGGGGTCATATAGTTACATTTCCTAACATATGTATTGTAATTTAGATTCATAATACAAAATAATTTCTTGAATGTAAATGAGAAGAGAGAAATTACTTATGGAATTTCGGCCTGGTAATGGGTGTATGTGGGAGATATTAATGAGAGAGAAAGAGGTCTATCATCATTAAAACACAATGAGGGAATTATGGGGCAGGTTTTAAATCATACCCCACAATATTTAATGGAAAATATCGGGGTATAACAACATAAAAAACATGGACAAAAATGAGAGAGGAAGAAATCCCTTACTTGGAAGTGTGAGCCCAAAGACTTAGGAGAGGATTTTGAGAGGATTCTTGGGAACATGGGGTGCTTTTGGAGGATTCTAGATATATGAGTTTAGGGGTTGTTTGATCTCCAATGTCTTTGAGTGAAGTGGATGTGGGAGTTTGGGTGGGTTAATATGGGAAAAGAGAGGGAATTATTTATTATTTAGGTTTAGGACACTGCACATTAAACTAATCAAAAACACAAAACATCCCATTATTTTTGCCCATGGTTTTTTCCAAAGGGGAGTGGAAAAAATTATTTTATAAGTACAATGGACGAACATTTTAAAATATTAGGGTTTCTTAGGTGGAGGTGAGTCACACTCTCAAGGAAATCATTTTAAAAGTTAAAATGTTTTATAAGTCTTTGAGGGTCCACTAAGGAGATATAAAATTAATAAAATAAATCTAAAATCACATTATTTTAATGGTAAAACATATATTTTCTGAAAAAATCATTTATAGTATTTTATTACATCACTATTGGGTCATTATGATGTAAAAAAACACATTATATATTTAAACAGTATTAAATTTTTACCCTAAAAATCAATTGTCTTCGAAAATTATGAAAAAATCAACATTGTATAATTTTGACATCCTGATTCCAAAAATAATATTTGTTTTATTTTAAAAAAATTCTAACTATGGGATTTTTTACTTTTAAAATTAAAAAACGACATCCATTTAAAATTCATGGGTTTTCACAAAAACGACATTCAAACCATAATAAATATTATAACTGTATTCATAAAAATTATATAATCATTTATATTTAATAAGAATAAATTTATTAATAATATTTTATTAAAAAAATATTTAATTCCAAAATCCATTAATTTATCAAAATATATTTCTTAATTAAATATTAACTAAAAATAATATTTTTTTTAAAGTAACAATAATATAATGAATGTATATTTTTTATTATATAAAAAATAATGTGCATAATCATAGTGCTATGGTGTTGTTAAATAACCCCATAAAACACCTACGTAATACCTAAGGGTAAGGTGTGTAATGGTGATAGACTCTTGGGGTGGCTCAGGTAACATCACTCTGGTGGCAATATCTATCTACTTCCACTTCTTCTGTGGGTGGTTCTGTTTGAGATTAACATGTTGAAGCTCAGCTTTCGATTTTTCAAGAGCAAAGCCCAGTTACACCACCTCCTTTTCAAGCTTTGACAAATGGGCTTCACATGTATCAATTCTACGGGATGAGTTCACTACTTCCTTTATTGCAGTAAATTGGATTGGTTAAAGCTCTATACTTATACTAATCAATTTATCACTGTTCAATGACTATATTAGAAATGGTAACAATTCTTAACGATATTTCTAGATCCAACACCATAAAATGAAAGAAGTGAATATGTTATATAACTATAATAAGACATTTAATTATATCAAGAGGAATTATCATTAGTAGAATTTTGGGTCGCTAAAATCTCCCCCCTTAAGAAATTTCTCCCTCAAAATTTCTTTTTCCCACACTAAAACATATGCGGGTAACTAGGATTCATCACTTCCTATGATTCCCACATTGCTTCTTCAAACATGTGGTTTCTCCAAAACACTTGGATGAGGGGCATTGTCATATTTCGTAGAAATTTTTCCCTATGATCTTAGATCTTAACATACTTCTCTTCAAAGGAAAGGTCATTCTCCATGGTACCACCTCTGGATTGAGTACATGTGATGGGTCAGGTATGCACTTCCACAAGAGTGATACAGGGAATACATCATGTACTTGAGACAAGTTTGGTGGGAGTTCTAGTAGATAGGTTATTTCTCCAATGAAATCAAGGAACTCAAAAGGGATGATGTACCTTGGACTAAGCTTTACCTTCTTCCAAAATCTCATAACTCATTTCCATGGTGATAAGAAGAGGAATTCCTTATCTCCAAATTCAAACTCTAGGTCTCGCTGACGATTATCATCATTGATCTTTTGTTGACTCTGAGCTACTTTAATATACTACTGGATGGTCTTAACCATCTCCACCATTTCATCAACCATTTCTAGACTTAAGATTTTTTTCTCCCCAACTTCATCCCAACATGCGGGTGTTCTGCACCTCTTCCCACACAGGCCTCCATAAGGATCCATTTGAATTCTTCTATGGAAACTGTGGTTGTAAGAGAACAGAACTAGAGGAAGATGTTGATACCATCTTTATTTGAAGTCCATTGAGCATGATCTAAACATGTCCTTGATTGTTTGGATATTTTGCTCAGATTGACCATCAGTTTAAAGATGATAAGTTGTACTGAATTTCAGCTCAGTATTCAGAGCATGATGAACAATCTTCTAAAACATAGAGTTGAATCTTGGATCTCAATCAGATACAATAGATAGTGGTACTCAATGAATCCTTACCACATCTCTGATGTATATCTGATCCAATTGATTCAATGAGTAATCGTCCCAAATTTCAATGAAGTGTGCAGTCTTTGTAAGACGATCCACAACAACCCATATAGCATTTTTTCCCTTTTGATGTCTTCAGAAGTCTGGTGATGAAGGCCATGGTGATGTTCTCCCATTTCCATGATGGTATGTGTAATGGCTGCATCATCCCCTTATACTTCTTCCTCCCAGCCTTCACATTATAACATACCAGGCATTTTGATGTATACTCAGTGATCCCCTTCTTCATGTTATCCCACTAATAATTCTCTCAGATATCTTGATACATTTTTGTGTTTCCTGGGTGAAAGGATAAATTCGAACTATGTGCATCATCCAAAAGTTCTTTATTTAACTCTGGATTTGATGGAACACATAGTCTTGACCGAAATCTCACAGTACATTATTCATTAACATTGAACTCTAAGTATTTCCCTTTTATAATAATTTCCACTTTCTTCTGAATTCTCACATCATCCATTTAAACATTCTTTAACCTTTCCAAAATAGACATTTGATCAATCATTTGTGAAAGGATTGACGATGTTCCCTTATTTATGATTCCCATGTCCATATTCATCATGTCTATGAATATTGGATCCTTTTCAATTCTCATCAATGATAGAATTGTTGGGTCCTTTTATACATAGAAAATTTTCCACCGTGTTCACTTTCCCAGGGTTGTAATGGATTGAGCAGTCATAGTCTTTGATCAGCTCTAACCATATTTGTTGTTGTATATTCAACTCTTTCTATGTGATTATATACTTGAGGCTTTTGTGATCCATGTATATTTCACTCTTCTCCCTAAATAGGTATTGTCTCCAAATCTTTAAGAAGAAGATTACTATATCCAAATCAATATCATGTTGGATAGTTTTTTCTCAAGAACATTAAATTTCCTTGAAACATAGGCAATGATTTTTTCATTTTTCATCAACGCGCATCCCATGCCCTTATTTGAAGCATCACTAAATACCCAAAAAAATCTCCACATTTGCTTGATTTGAGCATGGGCGTAGTGATAAGCCTCTTTTTCAACTCCTTGCAGCTATCTTCGCATTCATAACTCCATGAAAACTTGACTCCCTTTCGAGTTATCTTGGTATGAGGGTTTGAAAATTGTGAGAAATTTATCACAAATCGGCGATAATATCCAGATAACCCAAGTAATATATGGACATTAATTACAGATGTTGGACTTGGCCATCCCTTAATTGTATCTTTCATAGAGGGATCCACAAATATCCCATTTCTAATGATGATATGACCTAAGAATGAGACCTCCTTCAGCCAGAACTCACACTAGATGTACTTTTCATAGAGCTTCTCCTTTCGAAAGGTCTTTAGTATAGTGCTTAGATTCTCCTCATGCTCCTCCTTGGTTTTGGATTATATTTGAATATCATATATAAGGACTATCAGAAAATTTATTGAGGTAATATCTAAAGATACTATTCATAAAGTCCATGAATATTGTTGGAGAATTAGTGAGTTCGAATGGTATTACTATGAATTCATAGTTCCCATATCTTGTACGAAAAGCAGTGTAGGGGATATCCTCCTTCTTCACACATACTTGGTAATATCCCAACCTCAAATCCACCTTGTAGAAGTATTGTTCTCCACATAGCTGATCAAACAATTCATCAATCAGGGGAATATGATACTTTTCTTTTTCATGATTTTGTTGAGATCATGAAAATCAATGAAAGTCACATTTACCCATCCTTCTTCTTAACAAATAGAACTAGTGCACCCCATGGTGAAACACTTGGGCGTAATAACCCTTTATCCAGATTCTCTTATAGTAGTTTATTAAACTCATCAAGATCCAAAACATCCATTATATACATTGTATATAATATTGGAAATTCCACAGGTATAAGATCAATTGATAATTCAATATATTTTCTAGGAGGAATACAACACAATTACTCGGGAACCACTTTAGTGAATTCCCTCACAATAGGAATGTCTTCAGGGTTGGTTTCTTATGTAGACTCAATAACCTAAGCTAGATATGCATGCTCATAGGGCAGTAATAAACACTCTTGAGATGATGGTGCTAGAAAAGATTAATCCTCCTCTTTACACTTGAAAATAATCATGGATTCATTCACCATATGGAGAGTGATTTCCCTCTCATGGTAATTTATGTTGGTTATATATACGGATATCCAATCCATGCGAAGAATTGCATCAAATTCCACTAAAGGGAGTATGAAGTGGTTTGCCGGGAAGTTCAATCCAAAAATTATGATAGGGAATGAGTTATATTCATGGGTTTCAATGATTTTTCCATTTTCCTTTCTCACCAACATCATTACTTCCATGATTTTTGGTGGTGTTGGGATTATTCAACTAAACGTTTTAGATATAAAAGAATTCATAGAACCAAAATCAAAAAGTATGTTTGCTATTCTTGAATGAATAACCAGCATACCTATCACCACTTCGTTATCGGGGTTCACTTCAGTGGTAGTGATGGAAAAATATATCCCTTACTACCTTGGTGGTTGTTGGTTGCCTCCTAAAACCCTTGTCTTAGGGAATTGGTTTGAAAAGTGTCATGGTTTCCTATAGTTAAAGAAATGAACAATGCATTGAGGGTCAAATGATGCATTCCCCTCTTCTGTCGCAGCTGCAAGTTTTTCTTGTCAGCAGTTAATGTCCAGGTGCCCTTCTATTCCACACCTAAAGAATTTCCTCATCCCCTTTAGGAAATTTATGGGGTGCTTGTTTCTACCCCTTATGCAAGTGGGGTGCGGGGTTTTATTAACACTGTTGGATTTATCCATCGAACCACCAAAATTTAATTCCACCTTACTCATCTTATCCCCATGATACCCCTGAGATTTTTTGATCTCCATTTCAACTTTGAGGGAACGAAGTACAATTACCTCATAGGTATTGAAGTCATGGATCTCTAGGGATTTCCAAATATAGGTTTTATCCCACCAAAGAAGCGGTCAACCTTGCATTCAGGGGTAACAACAAATCTAGAGGCGTATCATGCAAGCCTTTTAATGTTTTCCCCAAATGCTCTAATGGATTCATTATCATTCTTCTTGAGGGAAAGAAAGTACCTTTCTATCTTAAGTCAGAGGGTTTAAGGAATTTTTTTTTGAAAAACATTTTCTGAAAATATTTCCATTCCAACGCCTCAATCTCTTCCTCAGGCTTCCTGTTTTTTATCAATGTCCACCATTGATCAGATTTACCCTCCATACGATAAGTATTCAAAAGTACGGTCCCTTGTTCAGAACATTAAAGGATGGAGAAGATATTCTCAATGTAGTTGATCCATTTTTCAGGATTAAGGGATAAGATAATCAATGAAAAGTAGGAGGCCTTTTTCTCCTAAATCTCTTGATTGTTACTTGTTCGTTTTTAAGGGGGGGTTGAATGTTCCTCTTGACCCATGTTTCTATTCAAAACATGAGTTAAATAAGAGAGTATCATGAAAAAATTTGTGATTCCTTCTCCCATTGGATTGGGAGTCTCATTAGAACAATCATCAAATTGATATTCACATTGGTTGTTAGCTCAAGTCCTCCTATTACCGGTCATTGGATATAATAAAGAAAAATTTAGGGTTAAAACATAAAAGGTAATACAAAGACAAAAACAGATGAATTATAATTTTTCATACAAATATTCTAAATTTAACAAAGAATATCCCACGGTAGTGTCATAACCAAGAGTGAAGAAAGGCCCATTGTCGTACACCAGTTCCTATTTGAGTCTATCTCAAAATGGTGTTTTTGGGTTTTACCCCTAGATACATATGTGCCAGATCCGCCTCTAACTGCTCGTATCCAGACATGGATGAATTTTCTTAGTAAACCTCTTACTCAATAATCACTAAGCCTATCCTTTGATACCAACTATGACAACCCTACTCTTAATTACACACTTAAACATGATTTATTACATAAAAATATTTACTATATACAACATAAAATATCGCTAGGTCTAGTGTATTTAGGGATTAGTAACATTACATAACAACTTAGAACATAAAACACAACATCTTTATTTAAAAATTATTTTACATGACCGCACGCATTTCTTCATACGTAGCACTGAATGGAATAACCCGAGGACATGTATACAAAAAAGGTGAGCTATAAAGCCTAGTAAGGGAGTAAAAAAGGCATAACATGAAGAATACAGTACATGTTAGGAAATAGGCATAGAAATGGAGCATAATAGATACATGAACATAAAGGCATGATACAACATGATTATCATAACATGGAAATGTGGTAACAACATTTAACATGATTTTAGAATGATCCAATGATAATTTAATATGAAGCATGAGTAAACACTAATTTCACTTGAATTAGAATGAGTAAACCCTCAGTAAACTTTATGTATCATGATACTAATATTTACCCAATGCATTGAAGCGCTATCCGGGTGAACCCTTCTTTATCATTTCATTTCATGCATAAGTGTGCCACATGGATCATATAACATCGATTCATTATACATCATAATTTATTACATGATAAAGGAATGTGGAATTCATAAATGAAACTCTATAATCAATAAGTAAATGCGAATAAAGGTGAATACTCTTGATAGCGAAATGAACATGGTATTCACTACACAATGACTTTGGCTTGGAAAATCATGGTGCAATTTCAGCAGCATAACGACATGACATAAGAATTAATAAAAATGGTTGATGAGAGAGAAAGGGGTATCTCATAATTTTTACATGAAATACATATTAAAGGGGTCATATAGATACATTTCACAACATGTGTAGTTTAATTTAGATTCATAATACAAAATAATTACTTGAATGTGATTGAGAAGAGAGAAATTCATTACAGAATTTCGGCATGGTAATGCGTGTACATGGGAGGAATTAATGAAAAAGAAAGAGATATATTATCATTAAAACATAATAAGGGAAGTATGGGGGATGATAAATCATACCCTAACATTTTTAATTGAAAATACCATAGTATAGGAACATAAAGAAACTTGGACAAAAATGAGAGAGGAAGAAATCCCTTACTTGGATGTGTGATCCCAAATGCATGGTAGAGGCTTGAGAGAGGCTTCATGGGATCTTGAGATGACTTTTATGGTTCTTGAGAGAGGAGGGAAGGGTTTGTTTAAGCACAAAAGTCTTTGAGGGAAGAGGAACTGGGAGCTTGGGTGGGGTTATATAGGAAAAGAGAGGGAATTTATTATTATTTAGGTTTTGGACACTACACATTAAACTAATCAAAAAAAAAAACAATACCATGGTTTTTGCCCATAGTTTTTTTCAAAGGGTAGTGAAAAATATTATTTTATAAGGCCAATGGTCTAACTTCTTAAAATATTAGTGTTTCTTATGTGGAGATGAGCCACACTCTCAAGGAAATCATTTTAAAATTTAAAATTTATTATATGTCTTGAAGGGTCCACTAAGGCAACATAAAATTAATGAAACAAATCTAAAATCATATTATTTTAATGATAAAAAATATATTGTCTGAGAAACTCATTTATAGTATTTTATTACATCATTATTGGGTCATTATGATGTCATAAAACACAGTATACATTTAAAAGATATTAAATTTTTACCCAATAATTTGATTGTCTCCGAAAATTAGGAAAAATTCGCCGTTGTATAATTTTGACGTCCTGATTCCAAAAATAATATTCATTTTATCTAAATCATTTTATAAATATGTGAATTTTTACTTTTAAAATTAAAAACCGATATTTATTGAAAATTCATGGGTTTTGACAAAAACGACTTTCAAACCTTAATAAAAATTACAATTGTATTAATAAAAATTATATGATCATTTATATTTAGAAAAAAAATGAATTTATTGATAATATTTTATTAAAATATTATTTACTTCATAAATCCATTAATTTTTCAAAATAGTTTTTTAATTGAATATTAACTAAAAATACTATTTTTGATTTAAAGTAACAATAATAAAATGAATGTATATTCTTTATTATATTCAAAAATAATGAACATAATCATAGAACTATGGTCATGTTACATAACCCCTTATAACACATGTGTAAGACCTAATGTTAAGGTTTCTGATGATGAGAGACTCTTGGGGTGGCTTGGATAACATCGCTCAGGTGGTAATCTCTATCAACTTCCACTTCTCTCATAGGTGGTTCCATTAAAGCTTAACATATTGAATATCAGCTTGGGATTAGTCAAGAGAAAATCCCAATGACGCCACCTCATTTCCGATCTCTGACAAAAAAGAATTTTATAAAGAAATTTTACTCGATGAGGCCACCACTTCCTTTCTCAGAGTAAATTGGATTCATTAAAGCCCTGTATTTATACTAATAAATTGATCACTCTTCGATGACTATATTATCAATGGTAACAATTCTTAATAGTATTTATAATCCAAATTCATAAAACTGAAGAATTTCATATGTTATATAACCATAATAAGACATTTAATTAGATCAAGAGGAATTTTCATTAATAAATTTTTGGGTTGTTACAATGTTCTTTGAAGAGGATTTATTTTTTTCTAAAACATTATGTCTTGGGGTTAAATATTGTTTGTTTAGGGTTTCATTAAGATTTTGGAGCATGCGGCTGAGGTGAGAATGAGATCACGTACCGGTCTGGGGTGTGAGTCTTCATTCTACCTTGGAGTTGAGGTATGAATCCTTTGTACGTTACCTTTAAATTTATTATTTCTCTGAATTCTTTATTTATCACTACACCCAGTTGTTAATTAGAGATTTAGTATATCTATCATTGTCATTATTTGTGTTATGTGGTTTTTTGGTTTAGTTTCTTTGAACTTTTGGCATAAAGTATTAAATAGTGCACACCCATTTATTTAATAATTTGTTGGCTGGTTTTGTAAGTGATTGGTAATTCTTTTTTTGAATCATCTATTGGAGTTGGTGGCCTAGAACCAACTACTTTGTACTTTATTCATTAAATAAACATCTTATCACATATTGACTGTTCTTCTACGTGACAATGCATGTGATAATGTCCCAAGGATAGTTGTTTCATTAAAGGGTCATAGCGGATCCCTGTTAAGATGAGAACCCAGAAGTGACATAACACTATTCTTGAATATATGTTGCATGGTCGGATGATGTTATTTGAGGGACACAAATAATACAGGCCATTAGGGGTCAGGACTCATAAAACTTTGAGGCACCTTCTCATGGTGTGCGCCCTTGGTAATATCCAGAAGGATATTTTGAGAACGAGACCCACCAGTAGAAAATTGAAATTTCATAGTGTCATTGTTTGTTCCTATCTGCAGACGTGTGTATTGGTCCTTAGACATTAAGATTATTATTAATGGGTATTACAACTCGTGCACTTAGATTTATTGACGAAAAATGTGACGACACACTGTTCCCAGTGAGGTAGGATACGTTGGGTGCGTCATGAGTAACACATCATTGTTAGATAATGCGAGAAAGGATTTGCCCCTTCCGTTCTACAATGGAAGTAGATATCTCAGGCCCTTTGATGGAATTGATATAGCCTAAAAAAATCCAGTTCCATGGTAAGGTATGGGCAGGTTCAATTCCGTAAAGTCAAAGAAAGAATAATCGAGCACATGGGTTGATGACACTAGCATGCAACCCGCTTGATTAGAGATATTGAGAAAATGGGATTATATTACACAGTAAGCATTCGTAGGAGGTGACACATCATTGCGACATTAACTTATTTCTCTATGGGTGCCTTGGTGTGTTGCTAGACGCTAACCTTAGACTTTAGGCAAGCTCCGCCTAATGCCACTAAGAAAGAGGCCTAGAGGGTCACACACTAAGTGTGTCCATGTATCTCAGTTAAATATTTATTTAAAAAGTTAAATAAGTATTATTCCCAACTGTGGTTTAATAATTATTTAAGGATTCCTGATCTCATTTATTTCGACACTAGTTATTTGAGAGAATATATGTTGTGGGAGAAATAATATATATTTATTAGCGTGTAATGCAGTTAAATTTATTTAATAATTAAATAGCCATTACTCAAGGTCTAATAAATGCGGAGGATGAGATAATGAAAAATGGAAAATAAAAGTACATGATGTGTATATTAAATATACACGCTGTGTAGTTTTATGGAAAAAGAGTACACGCCGTGCATTAATGATTACAAGCCATGTAGTTTTCTAGTCATAATTTTGAGGATATAATATTGTTTTATTAAATGATATTAATTATAATCAGCATGGGCGCATGTCAAGGAATTAATATTTCGACATGGTGATTTCAATAAAAGGTAATGAAATAAATAAAACACGCAACACGTTTATTTATTTTCATAACTCTATAACCTCAAACCCGATTATAAATATCCTCACAACCCCAACACGTTTCCAATCAATCGTTGTGCACAACAATTCTGGAGAATTCTTTCAAGTACGAAAGAAATCCTTCCTCCAAGAACACTCTCAAGACCTAGAGATCAAGGTGATCGAGGGCGGACATCGCAAGCGAAGGATCTTCCACACTAGCACCCGGATATCCCTTCGGCAATGTCCAGAGATACGTGGCACACGTGTGGATCACCGCTAGAGGAATCCTACACATAGATTCTACAACATAATGACAGATCACAAGATCGTGACCGAAGACATCAACGAAAGAATAATTCCACCAAGGTAATTCTTGTGAATTTATTAAATTAATTATAACCAATATATGATGATCCTATCTCTATGGTTCTAGGATTCCCTCTCTTTTTTTTATTTGTTCTATTCCGAAGATCCGATGTTTTATATCATGATAGATCTCGGTGTGAACATTGTTTAACGCTAAATCTAAAGTTGGGAAAACCCACCAACGCACTTCCGCTGCGCCCAGAACCTACAAGTTGTATCAAAGGGGTCATATCATTGATTATAATTATTTAGTTTTTTCATTGATGTTTTACGCATTGAATAATTTAGTTGTTTCAATTCAAGTTTAATCATTCTATAAATATGAATATCGATATCTATTCCACCTCCCTCGTTTCTCGTTCACATCACAAAAACTAATTTTTATTTTAATTTTGATTAAAATGAAATAGAGTAACTCATCTGCAGGAGCCAAACGTTTCTGGACGTACAACACTAGAATACACTGCGTGTATTCAGAAGTACATGTTGTGTAGTCTAGGTTCAATGCATTGACTGATCAGCCAAATTAGTCCGTGTATTGAAGTATACCTAATACATTTATGACACCGTGTGTTGACCAAGAACAGGTGGCACATGGTTTCCAGATTACACGCCATGTGGTTCAAATGAACAGGGCGTGTAGTCCATTTAGGTTTGGGTTAGACCGTGAACCTCGTACATGGCTTTGCCGACTGGAAACCGTGTAACACAGAGACTACACGGTGTGTGTCCCACTGAACACGCCATGTACTCTGAAAATTTACAAAGTACATTTACACGCCATGTCCCCGGGCGTGTACTTCAGATGGACGATGAAGAAAAATACACGTCGTGTAGTCGGAACTACACACCGTGTACTCACCCAAATTACACAAACTTATTAAAATTTATTATTATATTATATAATCCCTTGAGATGTGTACCATGGTGCATGCGTAAAGTTGAGGCACAACACATGATGGGTGTTTTATATATACGTGTTTAATTTAGCATCTACGTAATGAACGGGAATTCACCAGGTTGATTCCAAGGTACAAGTTACGTACAAAGATACATTTAAATGAATTTATTTGTTTAAAATTATGATGCATGAGAATCTCAAGGGAATTCAGAAATGGGTTTAAGATAAAAGGATTGATTAATTAAAGATAATTAATTGATTTGAGCATGATTTATCTTAAACAGGAACCATTAAAGAATTGAATGCTAGTTTTATTTATGAATAAATATCGTTGCATGTATGGATGATCATGAGCTAGTCCGAGACCTTTGTATGTGAATAGTTTCTTTTAATTTATTTATTTACATTAAATTTGTTGTCCTGCGAGCCTTCTTCTCATTAATATGTAGGTCCTGCGCGCCCAAGAATTATTTTATGTAAACCCCATTTTTACCCCTCACCTACGTGTGAGATAAATGCATATGTAAGTGATAGCGCTCCCAGGCTAGTGGAGGCGGCTCATGTCAAGAGGCAAGGTGAAACCAATCAAAGGAGATACAAAGGTGGACAGGTGGACAGCTGTAAACACGATCCCATAAGGTTCAAGGTGTTTCTACCCTAGGTCTTGGGTTAGTTTATCAACCTCTAGATAAACTAACCAATAGAACAAGCTCACGATCATACCATTTATTTTATTTTTGTTATTTTCATGGTTTATTTATTGTAGGTGTGTTGTCACGATCACACAATTAATGAATTAAACAACCATGCAAGATGGAACTAAAATAAAACCGGCTTATGAGTAAATATTATCTTAGACATGGTTAATCACTTAAGTATATCCCACTTAATACTAACAAGCATGTAATCAAATATAATAAAATGGAAATTTATGTATAAGGATAAAATCCCTGAAAGGAAATATTAAGTTGGTATATCCTTCTATAATTTTGGTTAGAATCGAACCATAGTTCAAAGTGCTTGACCAACCCTAGTTGGGGTGCTTTCAATTATAGTGGAATTATAATTCTAGGTTTTGGGTTGACTTGACTTGGTTCGCATCAAGGGTTGACTGCCATAGCAGAACTTGGTGTGGCCAAGAGGCAAAAGTTGAGGAAATCCAAAATAAAAGGATTTTAGGATTGGGGAGTACACTCAGCAGATGAAGGAGTTGCGAGTTAATGCAGTTGGCATTTTGAATTCCTACCTAAAACCCTTCAAGTTGCTTGACCAACCCTAGTTGGGGTAGTCTGAAGGGAAATATGGATCCTTTCCACTAGAATATTCAGGCAACAGAATATTCTGAAGTCAATGGTGAGGGCTATTGGATTTCGATAAAATAGTGGGAGACTAATAAGTATTAATTTATTAATTTGTCTCATTTTGTAATAAAGTAAGAAACCTTTTCTCATCTTAATTTGTCGAAATGAAAAGAAAATGACTTCAAACATATCATTAAACACCATACTCGAGAAGGAAAACCTTCTCACCGACACCAATTTCCAAGAGTGGCAGAGGCGTTCACGCGTCATCCTTCACCACGAAATGAAATTGTACATGCTGGAAGATCAAATTCCAGTTTCACCTGGGAAAGAGGCCAGTGATGAGGAACTATCTATCTACATGAAACACATGGATGATGCCACATATTTCTAGTGTTTCATGCTATCGGCCATGTCTAATGAGCTCTTGAAGCAACATGAAAATATGGACATGTATAACATGATGTCTCACCTTAAGGATCTCTACCAAGAGAAGGAGAGACATGAAAGGTATGAGATATCCAATGCCTTGTTTTCAACTAAGCTTGGAGAGTCTGCGCCAGCTGGGCCTCATGTAGTCAAGCTTATTGGCTACATTGAACGCCTGTACATCTTAGGGATTAAATTCCCGGATGAGTTGCATACAGATCTCATCCTATCATCACTGCCCAAGACCTTCTCTAGCTTCATTGTCAATTATAACATGAGCGGCAATGAGAAGAGTCTATTGGAGCTTCTGACCTTGATTCGCCAGGTAGACAAGGACATGGGGCGTGACAAACCAGCAGTCCTTTTGGTGAATAAGAAAAGGAAGGACAAGGAAAAGGGGACAAAGACTTATAAACGGTCGGAAGCCCCCAAGCGTCGTCCTTCCATGAAGGGGAATATCCAGAGGCAGGGCATGGAATGGGAGGCGGTGTGTTTTGCATGTGGCAAGCAAGGCCACTGGAAGAGGAACTACACCCAGAAGCATGGGGATTCTAAAGGTGACTTCATTATCGAGTGAAATATTTCTATTTCTACACATTGGGTATTAGATATAGCTTGTGGGGATCACATCTGTATTAAAATATAGGAACCAAGTAGATTTAGAAAGATCGCCAGAGGAGAGGTGGATCTTTGAGCTGCCAATGGCGCAAGGCCATCAGCGTTGGCTATTGGTGATTACCACCTCTCATTGCTGAATGAGATGATTTTGGTTTTACGTAACTATTATTATGTTCCTAGTGTTACCAAGAACATAATTTCTATATCATGTTTGGATATGGATGGATATATTTTCAAGTTTGGAAATAAGGGTTGTCTATTTTATAAGAACAACGTATGTTATGGTATAGAACATTTAAATAATGGTTTGTATGTATTAAATTATGAAAACCAAGTGTTGGAAATCGATAACAAAACAAACTCACATGACTCATACATCATCCAATTGTGGCATCACCGTCTCAGTCATGTAAACGAGAAGCGCTTGACAAAGATCTGCCAAGATGGCTATTTAGACTCTACTGAGCTTAAACCACTTGATAGATGTCACACTTGTTTACAAGGTAAAATGACTAAGCTGCCTTTCAGTGGACATAGTGAAACAGCCACAGAGCTTCTTGGATTGGTGCACACGGATGTTTGTGGACCATTTCCAGTAGAAGTTAGAGGTGGATATTCTTACTTCATTACTTTTACTGATGATTTCAGTAGATATGGATATGTATACTTAATGAGGTATAAGTTAGAGTCCTTATATAAATTTAAGTAATTCAAGAATGAATTAGAGAATCAGCTTGGTAAGAAGATAAAGAAACTTTGATCGGATCGAGGTGGAGAATATCTAAACCATGAGTTCATCGATCTTCTACGGGAGTCTGGGATCCTGTCTCAGCTCACTCCTCCTTGTACACCATAGTGGAATGGTGTTAGTGAAAGGAGTAACCACACCTTTTTGGACATGGTGAGGTCGATGATGAGTGATGCGGGTCTTCCAATATCCTTTTGGGGATATGCATTACAAACTGCGACATACACATTAAACCGTGTACCAACTAAGGTGGAAAATGGAATTCCCTATGAGTTATGGAATAGAAAGAAACCCCTTTTGTTGTACACACATTTATGGGGATGTGAGGCGTTTGTTAAGGCCTTCTCGGGCAACAAACTAGCACCCCGGGGCATGAAGTGTATCTTTATAGGATATACCAAGGAAACTAAAGGTTATTACCTATATAAACCTCAATAAAAGAAAGTAATTGTCACCAGAAAAGTCGTCTTTCTTGAGAGGGAGCACATCCTAAAAAAGGATAGTGGGGGAAATATTGAATTTGATGAAATTGATGCTCAAGATACACAAGAGTTGGTATAGGAACAAGTTTCATAGGTCCTCATGGAAGAGGTTCCAGAAACACAAGTACTGCGTGGGAGCTCAAGAGAGGTAAGGGAACCAGAGAGATTTGGTTTCCTAGTCATCGAGGATGGTGAATCATTATTGTTGGACAATGATGAACCTCTCTCCTACATGGAACCAGTAGAAAGATTAGAAGTTGCAATATGGCTAGAAGCTATGAATTCTGAGATGAATTCCATGTATGAGAACCATGTTTGGGTTCTGGTCGATGAGATAGTTGATGTAAAGCCTGTTGGATGCAAATGGGTATTCAAGAGAAAGTTGGACATGGAAGGTCAAGTTAGCACCTATAAACCAGGATAGTGGCTAAAGGATTCAGACATTGTCAAGGAATTGAATATGATGAAACCTTCTCACCAGTTGCTATGTTTAAATCCATAAGAATCATACTTTCCATAATAGCTTACCATGACTATGAGATTTGGAAAATGGATTTCAAAACATCATTCCTTAATGGTAACCTTCAGGAAGACGTCTATATGACAAAACCAGAAGGGTTTGTGACACCAGGTGAAGCGAAATGGGTTTTCAAGTTGTAGAAATCCATTTATGGATTAAAGCAAGCATCCAGGTGATGGAACATTCAATTTGATGAAGCCATAATAGAATTTGGGTTCATTAAAAATGAATGTGAGCCATGTGTTTATAATCAGTTTAATGGGAATGCGGTCATTATCCTTGTAGTATATGTTGATGACATATTTCTTATTGGAAATGACATACCAGCCTTACAGTTAGTTAAGGACTTTTTGAACAAGTGTTTCTCCATGAAGGACTTGGGTGAATCAGCCTACATTCTAGGGATCAAGATCATTCGTGATAGATCCAAGAGGATTCTTGGACTAAGTCAGGGTACATATATTGACCAGATACTAAAGAGATTTAGTATGGAACAATCCAAGAGGGGATTGGTTCCAGTGTCACATGGCCTACATCTTTCTAACAAAATGTGTCTTCAGACACAATAGGAGAAACATAGAATGAGTATGATCCCATATGCTTAGGCAATAGGATCCATCATGTATGCCATGTTATGTACCAGGATTTATTTTACCTATGCACTGAGTACGGTAGGAAGATATCAAGAAGATCCAGGAGAACAACATTGGACTACTGTTAAGACTATCCTTAAGTATCTAAGAAGAAATAAGGATATGTTCCTGGTGTATGGAGGAGACGAGGAGCTTGTCATCAAAGGGTGTGTTGATGACGGTTTTCAGACAGATCAAAATGATCTGAAGTCATAATCTGGATATGTTTTCTGTCTCAATGGAGGAGCTGTGAGCTAGAAGAGTAAAAATCAGCAAGTTGTCGCCGATTCTACAGTGGATTCCGAATATATAGTGGCTTCTGATGCAGCCATGAAAGCTATCTGGATTTGGAACATTGTTCAGGAGCTTAATGTGGTGCCTAGATATAAATATCCTATCACATTGTATTGTGATAATACTACAACGGTGGCTCTTAAAAAAGAACCAAGGTCACATCAACGGACAAAGCACATACTCTGGAAGTATCACATCTTGAGGGATTTCTATCAGAGGGGTAAATTTGCAGTGAGAAGAGTGTCCACGGAAGAGAATGTGGAGGTCCCCAAGACTAAAGGCCTATCTTAGTAGAAGCATGAATATCATGTGAGATCTAGCGGGTTAAAGGTTGTTAGCAGTTGGCTCTAGTCCAAGTGAGAGTTTGTTGAAGTTGGTGGCCTAGAACCAACTACTTTGTACTTTATTCATTAAATAAAAATCTTATCACATCTTGATTGTTCTTCTTCGTGAAAATGCATGTGAAAATGTCCCAAGGATAGTTGTTGCATTAAAGGGTCATAGCGAATCCCTGTTATGATGAGAACCCAGAAGTGCCATAACACTGTTGTTGAATATATGTGCTATGACCAAATTATGTTATTTGAGGGACACAAATAATACAGGCCATTAGGGGTGAGGTATCATAAAACATTGAGGCACCTTTTCATGGTGCGCACCCTTGGTAATATCCAGGAGGATATTATGAGAATGAGACCCGCTAGTAGGAAATCCACATTTCATAGTTTCATTGGATGTCCTTATCTGCAGATGTGTGTATTGGTCCTTAAACTTCAAGATTATTATTAATGGGTATTACAGCTCATGCACTTAGATGAATTGACGAAAACTATAACGACACACTATTCGTAGTGAGGTAGGATACGTTGGGTGCGTCACAAGTAATAATTTATTGATAGATAATGCGAGAAAGGATTTGTCCCTTCCGTTCCGCAATGTAAGTAGATATCTCAGGCCCTTTAATAGAATTGATATAGCCTAAATAAATCCATTTCCATGGTAAGGTATGGGCGGGTTCAATTCCGGAAAGTCAAAGAAAGAATAATCGAGCAAATGGTTTAATGGCACTAGTATGCAACCCTCTTGATTAGAGATATCGAGAAAAAGGGATTATATTACACAGTACGCATTCGTAGGAGGTGACATGTCATTACGGTGTGAAATTCTTTCTCTATGGGTGTCTTGGCATGTTGCTAGATGCTAACCTTGGACTTTATGTAGGCTCCACCTAATGCCGCTGGGAAAGAGGCCTAGAGGGTCACACACTAAGTGTGTCCATATATCTCATTTAAATATTAATTTAACAAGTTAAATAACGATTATTCCCGACTATGGTTTAATAATTATTTAAGGATTCCTTATCGCATTTATTTCGACACTAGTTATTCGAGAGAATATATATTGTGGGTGAAATAATATATATTTATTAGAGATTAATGCAGTTACATTTATTTAAGAAATAAATATCCATTACTCAAGGTCTAATAAATGTGGAGGAGGAGATAAAGAAAAATGAAAAATAAAATTACACGCTATGCATACTAAATATACATGTCGTGTAGTTTTATGGAAAATGAGTACACGTCGTGCATTAATGATTACACACCGTGTAGTTTTCCAGTCAAGATTTTGAGGATATAATATTGTTTTATTAAATGATATTAATTATAATCAACGTGGGCGCATGTCAAGGAATTAATAATTCGACATGGGGGTTTCAATAAGAGTAAATGAAATAAATAAAACGCGTAACATGTTTATTTATTGTCATAACTCTATAACCTCAAAACTAATTATAAATATCCTCACAACCCCAAATCATTTCCAATCAATCATTGTGCACAACAATTCTAGAGAATTATTTCAAGGATGAAAGAACTCCTTCCTCGAAGAACACTCTCAAGACCGAGAGATCTAGGCGATTGAGGGCGGACATCGCAAGCGAAGGATCTTCCGCGCTAGAACCCGGATATCCCTTCAGCGACGTCCAGATATACATGGCACACGTGTGGATCACTTCTAGAGGAATCCTACACTTGGACTCTATGATGCAATAATGGATCACAAGATCGTGACCGGAGAAATCAACAAAGGAATAATTCCACCAAGGTAATTCTTATGAAATAATTAAATTAATTATAACCAACATATGATGATCCTATCTCCATGGTTCCGGGATTCCCTCTTTTGTTTTCGTTCTTCGTTCTATTCTGAAGATCTGGCATTTTATATCATGACAGATCTCGGTTTCAACGTTGTTTAACACTAAAACTAAATTTGGGAAAACCCACCAACGCGCTTCCGCTACGCCTGGAACCTACAGTTTTGGTCTTATAAGTAAAAAATGATGTTGAATTTGATGATTGAACTTCCTCAAGGGGAATTTTAGATTATGGTTTCTAAAGTGGTGTGTTTATGGTTTCAAAATGGATTTTGATGGGTAGTGTATTTTTATTAAGTTATGTAATTAGTTTTTTCAACTTTTCAAGTCATGTGTTTTTTGTTTTGGTATGTTCAGGATCTATGGTTGATCATCAAAGAGGTTTGGAAGGGTTTTTTGGAGTGAAAATCCATGGGTTTCACTTTGGAATAGTTTTATAAATTTTAAAGTGTTTTGTAAAATAGTATAGATGAGGAGAATTATGTTTTGAAAGCATGTCAAGGTGGTTTTAGAAATGCTTGTTTGTTTGGATTATTTTATTTTAGTGGTTATGTGTTTTTAGTTTTTGTGTGGTTGTTTCAGCGTTTTGGTGAGGAAAACTCGTGATACTGCAGTCATCAGCTGGTGCAAGCTTGTGTGCCTGTGAGAGGTGTGTTGCATCATCATGTTCAAGCTGCGAGTTGAGGTACGTCCCCCACTGCACTTTCACATATATTTAGTATTTATTAATTTCTTGATACTTTGTTGATTTTTTATAAATGAGAAATAATATTCGAAATTTATTTTTTGAATAAATATTGGGTGAAAATGATGTTTTTTATTTTATGCATGGAAGTTGAATTATTTTATTTATAAATTGATGCACAATAATGGAAGAATTCTCATTTGGCCTTTGAAAATAATTCAAGAACATTCATGTGTGGTTTTCGTTTGATTTCAAATGTTCTCTTATGATGCGGGAACAAAAATATTTATTTCTATAGAGTAATCACATTTCTTTAAAAGGTGCATAAGGCATGTTTGGCACGTTGATAAAAAAAATTAATTTGAAAAAATTTCTTTGGGTGACTCAGGGGTGATCTTGTTTTGTATGTAGATTTATTGAGTTGTTGTGTGTGATGTTTGTGCATCGTGACTAGTTACTTGATTGACATTGTTCACACACACCCTTTTTATTACACGTGTTGACATGAGAACATGGCATAGTATGTGAATCTTCTAAGAACAATTGATGCACTAGTTTGGATTACATACTAGCTAGTGGCCCTTAGTATGAACTTTTCTCTGCTAGGGTATTGGGCCCCTCGGTAAGTCTAGGTAGGGATACACCGAGCGTTAGGGAGTTATGACGTCATTGAGTAGGGCATACCTTCAGGTTGATTCATGCATATAGTACGTTATGGATTTTTCATGAGCTCCTAGGTTCGACCCATGTTTTATTTAGTGCTTATTTGTTTGTGGTAGATGGTTGAGGTGCTTAGTTTAGTTTCGGGCCCCCATGTGCAACATTTCATTCCATTGATCTTATTGTGCCTTGTTTTTTTGTTTGGTTTTCCTCTGGTTTAACAAAAAAATACAATGTTAAATTGTTCACAGAAATGCTTTTAAAGTGTAATGAATTCTTTTTCTTTCAACCATAAACTTGTTTTGAAATTAAAAATGGCAATGGGTTGTCACTTATTTTAGAAATGGAATGTGTGTGTAAAAACTCATTTTTTATATAATTTATTTCAAACATGAAATTAGTAAAAAATTATTCATTGGTAGTGATTTGGGAATAGTTTTTTTTCACGCCTACTAAGTTTTAATACTCATGTCTATAGTGTTTTCTTGTATTTAGTTTCTCCTACAGGTTCCAACTATGGTTTGGATCGCCTTGGGCACTGTTTGGTTTGTGTGTTGGATAGTTACTCTCAGGGTTATGTGGTGTTTTGGTCGTGGTCATGTTAGTATGTGTTCTTGTTCATTCTTTATCTTTCATGTCATTTATTTATTTGACATTCTTCTATTTTATTTTTTCCGCTTAGTTCATTTTTATTAGACAAAATAGTTCCCCTGTTGTTCTCTGTTGATTACCTGTTGCATGTTGCATGTCTAGGAGGATCGGGAATACCTCTCGGGTCTTGTCGTGAATCGGCTCTGGTGACCGATCAAGGGTCGACCTAGGTTGGTTTTTGACGGTTTATATCAGGGTGGGAAGTCATTCTGCAACAAATTAACATCTATTATTCATATTATAAGAATGTTAAAGGCCAAACGTTAGTGTAATTCCTTGTAGTGAACCCTATCCCAAAGAAATCTATGGTGGGCATAAATCTCCTCGATGACGATGTTTTCCCCCACCAAGAAACCTCTTAATAATGGGAGATGTAGTTTTTTGGTGACACTAGGATCATAATAGGTATGAGTGTGGAAAACCTGAAACTCAATAGGTTAGATTGGGGATTGTTTTAACATATCCATAAAAATAGATTTTCATTCTTCTTCCCTACTTTTTTATGGATTTACTGATAACAATGAATAATATCATTGTTTTATTACATTCATATAATTGACCCTGCCAGTACCAGTGGTCTGACTTTGTATTAAGGGTAATTAAGAGTTGGTAATAAAGAAAATCAATGGTGAATACACCATCAGGAGGGAATGTTTTATTACCCAATATAATTATGTATGATGTTTGGTTGTTGATTTCCCCTTAGATCTAACACTATCTCATATCTTTTCATAACAAAATAACCAAGAGGATTCACTAGAAAATGCTTCTATGACTATGGTAGGCCTTGTCCAGGACCATATTGTCATTCAAATTGCACATCATAGGATAGTCTCTCCATTAATTAGCTGTGATATGGAAGATATCAATGAAGTCAACACCACCCTTGATCAATGGGAGGATATATTCTCATTTATTGATACTACAGATGGATGGATGTCTCCTATAAAAGAATTCCTACAAAATAAAATTCTCTTATTAGATAGGGAAAATAAATAACAAATCCATCATCAGGTAGTAAATATCATCACATAAAATAGTATGAATGGTTAGAAAGTTATTTATAGATGAGGATTTGACAATGGTATCTTTAGATTCCTGAATAGAGGAGAGACCCTTATTGTTTTGTGGGAAGTCAATATTGGTGCTTATGGTGCCTACGAGTTAGAATCCATGATCATCCATTATATCAAAAAATTTGGATACTCTTTTCCATTAATAAGGAAATAATACAAGAATTTGACAAAATAAGTTTCATTCTTGTTAGATATATGCTAAATTTATTCATCAACCCCTATAATTTCTATACACTGCAAAACACTATTGGACAATTTTCGTATGGGGAATAGATTTAATGAGGAAAAATACCCCAACTACATAAAATATTTTCATGTTCATTCTTACTACCACCAAATTCTTCTCTATGGGGTGGATCCTATATCCCTAAATAAATTTTGAATGAAGGAAATCATTAATTTCATGATGTTTGATATCATTTCCTGATTTGGTGTCCCTTAAACAATACTGATATACAATATTACCAATTTATATTCTTTTTAAGTAAATATATTTTATCATAAAATCAATATTCAATCTAACCACTCATCTCACTATCATGAAAATAAAAATGGATAGATAGAGGCCTTAAAAAAACTGTCGAATATCTTTCATAAGATATTGGATAAAGGAAAAATAACTTAAACAGAAAATAATTTATGTATGCTTTTGGGGATTATCACACCACAATCCTTACTTCCATGAATGTGTCCCTATATTCGCTTTTATATATAATATAATTGGTTATTCCCATTGAAGTTAAAATATATTAACATTTATTTTATTTTTTAATAAATTGAACGATGATGAAAAGTCTTATATATAGCTATAGGAGTTCGATTTACTTGATGAGAAAAGGATACACATGTTTTATAACACTGAAATAAATCATTTTCAAGTCCTATAATAATTGAATATTTTTTTATTCCAATCATTCATCCAAAGGGAATTAGTGTTGGATCTAAGAACCCCTATGGTGTTTAGGAATAAACATTAAATTTTGTATAAGAAATGGGAAATTCTTTATGATATACAGAATATTTACACAAATAAATCATATTACTTAATTAAAATGGATGGAAATTTTATCATTCCTATAACTAAAGTATTTTTTTTTCTCATAAAATACTTTGTATATTTCTAAATGGGAACATCGATGTCCAAGTTTAATTACTATAAACTACATAGCATATTATTCCCTGGAATATAACATTAAACTATATGATATATAATCCATCCCACAAGACTTTAAACTACTTATATTGAACTATCCTATTTGAACATAAAATACATAGAGAGGTCTATTTCATGTGAACCTTAGTCATAAATATCCCCCATATATCATATATCAATCTACAGGAGTAGTTTATTTTGGGATTTTATGGTTATGACTATAATTGCTGATAATAAAATCTATGTTCACCTAACCTATAAAAAAATTCAAATTAGTAAAAATAAATGTGGATTTATTATAACTACTATAGAATATATTGTAATGTCTAGATGTCTTATCCAAGGAAAAGTCACAAACACTGTTTCCATGGATGGGTGTACTTTGGTGATGAGGACTTTCCTAATTCACTAGAGGTTTCCTACCTTCCCACAATAGTATATCTATTCATTACATTTCTATATCACACTTCACATGAGTCAAATATGAGAAGATACATTTTTAAGAAAGTTTTTTGTATTGATTTTTGTTATTTTAGGTCATGCAGTGATTCTAGAATCTTAGGATCTAGTCCTAGCTACAAATCCTATTAACTTAAACCATCTATCCACCATAGTGTTTGGTTTCTGTCATTCACATTGAGTATCTCAATGGACCTATATTAAAAAACAAATATCATCATACATTCACTTTACATTATCTATATCTATTCAAAAGATACCATATAATAACTAAGTGTGGATTGATTCCTATTATCATAGGATACTTAGTGAGAATGATATCTTTCATCCCAGGTCCATCCATGAATCCCATCACCTTTAATCCTATCACCATCCTAGTTTTGGTGCCTTCTCATTCAAATCAGTTCCCTCAGTGGTCCCATATTAAGGTGGATCCATTTTATCGTAGATATACATATGGTTTATTTCCTTTTATTTCTAGATACATAGTGACATCTTGAAATATCAACCTAGGTATAGAAAAAACTCCCACAATATGAGCACAATCTATTCAAAGGTTCCACATAAGAATTTTATGTGGATTTAATTATATTATGTAATGATATGTAGTGACATCTAGATCATCTATATTGGGCCCAACCACAACTTCTATAACCATAAAACCCTTTATTCTTCATGGAATAAAAAACCTCACCAATTCACTTCATGATTTATCTATGGGAACAATGTTAACAAGAAGACATTTCATTTTTTCTCATTATCCATATTTTTTTAAAATCTATTCTATATAAAGGTCCACATCATATGAATTTATGATAAATGATGTGTATAGTCTAGTCCACATGAATATAAACTGATTGGGAACCTCATCATATGACATTAATCTTAAGGAAATTTGATTCATTCTCATGTGATGTTAAATTTCATGACATATAAAGCACCCTGTAAGACCATAAACTAATTAGAGTAATCAATCCTATATGGAATAACTTCCTTTACATGAGATAAAAACCATATAAGTGTTATTAGAATATAGTTTCAATTGAAAAACCTATACTAGTATAAAATACCCTACTTCTATGTATTACATCCGTGAATTTTAGTTTCCCATACATACATAATATTTTCTACCCATGAAATACAATGGGATACTCTGCATCGAAACCCAATTCTTCTATCTTAGGTATGACCCTAAAACATCTTTTGGTTTTTATCCTAGACTAGAATATAAAAATTCTCCATATGTGAACTATGTTTGGGTTGATTATAGTTATTTGGAGATATGAAGTGATACTTAGATAATTAATAATCAGTCTAGCTAAAATTAGCATAAATTTCAAACCCCTTTCCTTGTGTATAGAATTTCCATTCTTATTGTGTCTTTCCATAGTAAACTATGCACTAGTATAACATATCAATGATTAGAACTATGTGTGGTTGGATTATTATTATTTTAGGATACTTGGTGATGTCTAAAACATAGATCACATACCCATATATAGTTCACTATCTACCTTTATTCACCTGCAACATCCCCATCATGGCTAGTTCAATGATGGACTATTCAAACCACTTTTTAATATCCTATTTCCATATACCACATATCACCTCTCTAGTATTTGGATCACTAAACATATTTTATGGTTACAAGTAAAAAGGTGAAATAAACTCCAAATATACACCTAATGATATCTATTCTAACATATCCAACCTATTATCCAGAATATTATTTTCATCCAACAGAGAAAGTACTTTATCTCCATGTTCCATAAAAAACATTTTCATGGATACCATTATTCAAATATTGTTTAGTTTTCATCCTAAATATTCTTGTTTGGTCTCATAAAATCCTAATTCAAGTGCCTTTGGATTTGATTTACATTGTTTTTATTCATTCTTTATAATGTGCTAGAGTGATCCAATTTCTTGAGCCCAATTTTGGGTTGCAACCCCACACTCTCATGTATGCAATGAGCACCAAGATATTATAGTACATGAACCCATTTTCATGATAATATATATTTTCATTGGTCTCTCCATTAATATAAATTTTACTTCTACCTTGATGTATAGTATTTCTCATATTTATTTAAAGTTTTATAACCATCAACACTAAAAAATTGTAGTTTGATCTCTATGATATTAAACTATGAGAACCCAACATCAATATCATATATATTAAAATTAGGTCATTTATCTATGTTTTATTCCATTTCCCTTTCTATATATATGATTTCCCTAATTTGGATAAGGTTTATGTTCCTTGATATCCATCCTTCTTTCTGGTAAAAGATGACTAACCTTAAACATTAGCTTTACTGGTCTAAAATAAAAGACCTTTAACTGCTAAAGGTAAGAGACATGGAACTCACCATGTTGAAAACATTTAAATGGGAACATAGGAAAATTTTGAGTCTCCACTAACTAGGAAATAACCTCTTATATCCTAAAAAAATAGATCATTCAAAATAAATTAATAGAGATGTAATGCTTGTGAGGTTTAAAACCCACCATGAGAAGACTTATGAAACTTCAAGTCTCCGCTCAGGAGGAAATTTAATTTTATGGATTAGGAAAACGTATAGAAAAAATTAAAAATACATAAAGATTTTATTGGCTAATATTTATCCTAAGAAAAATTCAACTTATGCCTAATTGAAACACTAATCTGAGAAAAATTTTGAGCATGTTTTCTTTTCCCTAAGAAAATTAGCCTAATTTATGCTATGAGTACAATATAAATCATGAAAAAGGATACTTCTATACATTGATCAAGGCCTTCCTTTCATATGATTTTGTAATCAATAAATTTCATTTATATCCTATTTCCCAAATAATTTGTTCAATACAAAGTTGCATAAACTTTTATATTCATGAAACCTTCTTCAATATCCTAATTTCTATAAAACATATTTCATTCTGTATGTTTTTAAATCATCTTAAACCTTTCATGTATATAAATAATGAAAATACCTAACCCCAAATGAATATATATAATTAGTAATGATATATATTTTCTATATCCAACCTTCCAACATGAGTCATCTTTTCTTGTTAAGTAGAAATTCTTCTAACCCCGTGTTCCCATAATAGTGTTTTCATTAAACCCACCACTCAAAATTTTTCAGTGGTCATCATCAATAATATTTTTTTATACCATAATTTCTAGATTAAAATTATTTTATTTTTGATTTACATATTCTATATCACAACTATTCAAGTAGATTATGTTACCCAAGATGTTACTAATTTGTGAATCATACCCACATTAAAATAAATGTTATAAAATCCTTTTCATATACCCTTTCAGATATAATTATTAATTTTAAAAGAAGAATAAAATTACTTTAGTTGAGATAATCCTCTCAGTATTACCAAAGTAATGGTTTAAAATTATCCTCATTTAAAATTCACATCGTAATCCTATTCGTTATCTCAGGGGCCCAAACTATATGAAATATAAATCATGGTCATTTGACCTAAATATACATTACATAATGGTTCTTTTCACATGAACATAAAATAAAATATATAATGGAACTTATAACATGACCTTAAACATAAATATAAGCTAGTTATTCACATAACACTAAACTAAAGGACACAATAGTCCTTGTCTCATGAACATAATTTTCATAACACAATGGCCCTCATTGCAATACCCTAAACAGCCTGAAACAATAGTCTCGTTCACATGACCCTAAATGCACGAAAAAATGGTCAACCTTCCAGACATGAAAATATTGTTTGAAATTCATGGCCTTAAATTTCTAAAGTAGATAAACAATGTAATTGTGAGGTTGAATCCCATAAAAATAATCCTAGTAAAAAGTATATCATCTTCTTAAACTGCCTAAAATTACACTTATTGAGAACAATTTTGATGATTAAAAAAGGAAAAAGCATAAAGATTTCCATGTTGAAAACCTATTTGTGGAAGATTTAGAAAAATCCAAGTTCCCCCACACTAAGACTCACCCATTTGAAGCTTTTGAAGAAATAAAATATTGAATAAAATGAAAATACATAAATTCGTTGGGGTCCACCGTTCAGCCTTGGATAAATTCAAGCTATTATCACTTAGTATATTGATATATGAAAATGTTATAGAACCCATATATTCCTCATATATTGTTTTAGATGATTTTTTGTTAAATAAACTATGTAATAATTTCTAGGTATTAGATCCCAATTAAAGAATAAAGTCTTTATTTCAAATTCCCCCTACATGATTCTAATTATGACAATCCATTAAACTATCAAACCTAATTATACTAACCATAGATTATAATGATGGTACATGTGATGTCATATTTGGCCTACCTATATCCATTTTAGACTTAATGTATTGGAGGTAGATTTATTTGATATCCAGAAGACATATCCTTTGGTTATAGTGATGGTATATGTACCTCCAAATTTGACCAACTTATATCTCTCTATGTTAACAGGATTTGGATGAAACCAAATCTCCCAATGGCTTATCTCATGAAATTATCACATCTTTAGGTGATGTTATATGTGACACAACATGTTTCCCACATATAACCACAAAATTATAAATATTTAAAATACAACAGATAGATTCATTCATTCAATTATTGACTCATCTGTTATAGAGTTATGATTTACCTATTACATTCTCATACAATGTTAAAATAGGTTTAGTTAAATTGATATTAACCTCAGTTAATTAAATATATTTTCATGAATTAATAGCTAAAATAATAAAAAAAATTAGTAATTAAAAATTATTCATCATAGAAATATTTTTCATTCATTGGTCAAGAAGAAGAGGAACATCTAAATGTTATAGTTCCACTTTGGTTCAAAAACGGGGGAATTATGGGTGGTGGTGAATTACATAATACACTCTAAAAAATAATATATTTCATAAATTGATCCCATATATTCATTGATTTTTTAAAGTTCATCTAGCTTCACATCTTCATATTTTATTGCAAGACTTAGTCATTATGATCTAGTGATGAAATCCACCCCACCCTTTCAGTTTTCTTGACCAGATTTTGTGGGTCCTTAACTACTCTATCTAGGTGGTGTATGACTCTTAATGAATCCATTGCATCAGAGATATCCATTATAAGACATCCTATTTCTTTTTATTCACCAATATAATACCCAAAGAGGCTTCATAAATGGTAGAATCTCTGAGGTTCATGGAATGTACCACTGATTTATCTTATGAAAAGAATAGTTGGAACATCTACTCTAGCCCTTTCTCAAAGATGATTTCCATCACATTGGCATGGATATATTGATAATTTAACCCATAACATCTTAATTACATGAACATATATCCAATACTATATAATTTTTTATATATAATATCTATGGGGGTAGTATTGATCAATCTAAAGATATGATTCCCCACATGTTATTAAGATGTGTGTCGGAAGACAATGGATTCTTGATCTATCTTAGAGTCACTTAGAGAGATATAAATATACTCTAGGGATAGGTTACATAGAGTTATATATTCATTACTCTCTTAAACTATTAGATTATAAATAATCTGAATCTTCATATGATCTAGTAGATAATATGTTAAGGTGGAATTCACTTTAGCACCTATATCTACATACAATTATTGTACTGTAAGTAACATGGAAGGCTACATACATTAGATAGTGAGTGTTAAAGTATTTAGAATGCCTTATTGATACCCTCTTCCAATAAATTAATGGGTTCTTTAACTATAACCACTCTATCTGGTGGTGCAACATAATTGTTTCCTACAATCAGTACATCCTTTTCTATTGTAATAAGTGCTTTTTTCATTGATATAGTCCCATCATTTCGAACCCTAAGTCAATACTCTCCTCCTATCATGGTAGTATTGGGTGGGTATTCTTGAACCCCTCTCATGATGGTTGCCTCATCAATTTTTGGGTCACAGATATCCTATTATAGTTAAACTTTAAAGGAACATTAATTACTACAAAATAGGCCTTTAGAAGTGATGAAAATTTCCTTTATCAGCACAAGAGAAGAACAGAATATTATAGAGAGATTAAAATCCCTAGGAAATTATCACTGCTAAAAAGAAATTCATAAATTCGTCATTTATCAACACTGAAAAAGTGAACCTTTATTTCCACTTTTAGAAGAACTGATAAAATACAACATATATTAGTTCTTGTAAAAGTGATGATAAAGGGGAATCCTATAGTGTGATATAACAACCCCAATGTAGTGTGTTGTAATAACACACTATAGAAGCATAAATACCACCAGAAGTTAGAAAAATCAAGTATCAATATATAATTTAAATGATATAAAATTTAAAACACAAATACAAGAAAAAAAATACTATATTATATACATTCCAAACATTGGTTTATACAATTACATGAGTAAATAAAAATTATTCCATTCGTTCAAAAACATCAATGTTCCATTGTCTTTTTACCCTAACCTCGACTCTTGATATTCATGAAAAAACCACCATTGCTCGAGTAAAGGAAAAAAAATATATAAAAAACAATTATTATGTTAGTAATAAAATAAATAAAATAATTAAATATAATGTTTTAATTTAAAAATAAACTTTCTGTCATATCAGGAAGATTGTGTATCCGATTGAGTTTCGGTTGATTCTTGCATGTCACATCATTTCTTGTTTTCCTTCAATAATTAACTCTGTGAAAATTAAATAAATCAGTATAACATAAAAATGATAAGTAAATTAATTAAGTAATAGTATATAGAATGATGAGAAAAAAAATCTAGGCTTGGTTTCTATGTTTTGGTAATGTGATGCATATTTAAACTAAAATGACACTTATATATAGAAAATACACAATTAGAGTCATACCGGTCACACCATGTGTTGGATTTAGGTGTGGTAGATTATAACTTGTCTGAAAAGACTTGTGGATTTTTTTCCTAATGTATCAACACAATCAGAATGTGTTTACTCAGTTTTGAGTATGTCACTTGTATTTTGTTTTTCTAAAATGACATTTCAACTGAAAAAAGAACTTTGAGTCATATCAGTCACATAAGGTATTATTTTTAGATGATAATTATTCCTACACATTAATAATGATATAAAAATAATTTTCCAAAATTATAAAGACAATCTGAGTGTGTTTTCTTAGTTTTCAGTGATTGACACTTTTTGAACTAAAATGTCAATTTTCAATCAATAATAAACACTTTGATTCATTCATGTAAAATAATGTATCAAATTGAGGTGAAGATTTTTTATTAACATCAAAAATTAATTATGGATCATTTTCTGAAAGTATAAAAACAATATGAATTTTTTTCTTCATTTGGATAATGTCAGTTGTGTTTTTTACTAAAATTAATGCCAATTTTAAATTCAAAGATTCACTTGGAGTCATGTAGGTCACACCGTGTGTTGGAATGAGGTGAGGATGATTCCAACATGTCTAAAATGACATATGTATCATTTTCCTAATGTATCAAAACAATCTGATTTTTTTTCATGGTGTTGAGCATGTCACTTTTCTATTTTACTAAAATGCATTTTATACTGGAAATATGCAATTTGAGTCCTACCAGTCACATCCTATGTTTTTTTGTGGGAATAATTCCTACACATAAAAAACGTATTATTAATCATTTATATAAATTATCAATACAATCTGACCATGTTTTCTCATTATTTAGTGAGTGACAGTTTTTGAACTAAAGTGTCAATTTTAAACTGATAACTAACACTTTGAGACATATTGGGAACACCGTGTATCATTCAGGGTGATTATAATTCTTACATATCACAAATAAAATTTATATTTTTCTCCTAAAATATAAAAACAATATGAATGTATTTTCTCAGTTTTGAGTACATTCGTTGTCTTTTTTAATTAAATTAATGTCAATTTTAAATAAAAAGACACAATTGGAGTCATAATGGTCACACCAAGCACCTAATTTAGGTGTGGACGATATCTATATATCCCAAATGGATTTGGAACTATTTTCTAAAGTATGAAAACAATCTGAATTCATTTTCTTAGTTTTTGAGAATGCCACTTGTCTTTTTTATTATAATGTCATTTAAAACTGGAAACTTGCACTTTGAGTCATACTGGCCACATTTTGTGTATGTGATACTAATTCCAACACATCAAAAATGAATTATGAATAATTTTCAAAAATTATCAAGACAATCCAAGGGTTTTTTCTTGGTTTTTAGTGAGTGAAACTTTTTGAAATAAAATATCATTTTTAATCTAATAATAGACACTTTGAATCATATAGTGAAAATATTGTATTGGATTGAGGTTCAAATAATTACTACACATCAATAATGATATATAGATCATTTTAATCAAGTATAAAAATAATCCAAATTACTTTTATTGATTTTGAGTATGTGAGTTTCCTTTTTTACTAAAATTAATGTCAATTTTAAATTAAAAGATGTGCATGGAATCATACCAGTCACATCATGCATTAGATTTAGGTGAAAATTATTTATACACATCTCATATTACTTATGGATTGTTTTTCTAATGTATAAAAACAATATGAATTTGTTTTATTAGTTTTGAGTTTTTCACATGTATTTTTTCCTACAATTTCATTTTAAACTGGAAACATTCACTTTGATTCATAACGGTCACATTATATGTTAGTTTGATGGAAGAAAAATTCATACAAATCACCAATGACTTATAAATTGTTTTTCAAAATTATCAATACAATCTGAGTGTGCTTTCTCATTTTTCAGTGAGTGAAACTTTTTGAACAAAATTTTCAATTTTAAACTAACAACAAACACATTGATTCATACTTGGCTCATTGTTTATCGAACTAAGTTGAAGCTGATTACTACACATAAAAATGAATTATGGATGGTATTCCTAATGCATCAAAATAATATAAAATCATTTCATGGTTTTTAGTATGTCAGTTGTCTATTTTACAGAAATTAATATCAATTTAAAATAAAAATATGCTCTTGGATTCCTGTCGGTCACTCCGTGCATCAGATAGATGTGAAGCTATATCCTACATGTCAAAAATGACATAGGTATATTTTTTTATAATGTGTAAATACAATTTGATTTCATTTTCATAGTTTTAAGTATATAAGTTTTCTTTTTTATATAATTATGATTTTAAACTGGAAACACACACCTTGTGTCATGCAAGTCACATCATGTATCAGTTTGATGTGAGACTGATTTCTATAAGTCAAAATTGACTTAATAATAATTTTACAAAATTATCTAGATGACATGAGCATGTTTTTTCATTTTTTAGTGAGTGACACTTTTTTAACTAAAATGTCAATTTTAAACTGATAACAGACCCTTTAAGTCATATCAGGCACATCATGTATCAAAATTTTGTGAGTATGGTATCTACACATTCCAAATGAAATATGGATAGTTTTTTTAATGTTAAAAAACTATATAAATTTTTTTTATTAGTTATGAGTTTATCAGTTGTCTTTTTTACTAAAATTAATGTCAATTTTAAATAAAAAGATGCACATAGATTCACACAAGTCACACTATGTGTCAGATTGAGGTGTGGATGGTTTATACACATCCTAAATGATTATAGATCATTTTAAAAAGTATTATTATAGTATGAATTCATTTTCTTAGTTCTGAGTATAAAACATTTCTTTTGAAATAAAATTTCATTTTAAACTAGAAAAAAAGCACCTTGAGTCATACTTTTCACATCTCGTGTCGATTTGACATGATATAGATTCATACACATCATAAATGAATTTTGAATAATTTTTATAAATTATAATGATAATATAATCATGTTTTCTGGGTTTTTAATGACTAGAAATTTTTTATCTAAAATGTCAATTTTAAACTAATAAAGGAAAATTTGAGTCATATCGGGAACATCGTGTATCATATTTAGGTTCAGATGATTTTTATAGATCAAATATGACTTATGGATAATTTTTTTAATGTATCAAAATAATCCAAATGCATTTTATCAATTTTGAGTATGTCAATTATATTTTTACTAAAATTAATGTCAATTTTTAATACAATAATGAACTTAGAGTCATACCAATCACACCATGTGTTATATTGAGGATTAGCTGATTTCTACACATGCCAAATGTTATATGGATCATTTTCAGAATGTATCAAAACCATATAAGTCCATTTTTATTGGTTTTGAGTACATCACTTGTCTTTTTAACTAAAATTACATTTTTAAACTAGAAACACACACTATGAATCATTCCAGTCACATCGTTTACCAGTTTGATGTGATTCTAATTCTTACACCTAAAAATGACTTATGAATCTTATCCCAAATTATCAATACAATATTAGTGTGTCTGATCAGTTTTCTGTGAGTGACACTTTTTGAACTCAAATGTCTATTGTATACTTATAAAAGACACTTTGAGTCATACTGGGCACGTCATGTATTGGATTGAGGAGCATATTTTTCCTACACATAAATAATTAATTATGTATATTTTTTTTAAATATCAAAAGACTCCATTTTTTTATCAAATTTGATAATGTTAGTTTTCTTTTAACTCAAATTAATGTAACTTTTAAATAAAAAATCACTTGAAATAATATCGTCCACACCGTGTGTATGATTGAGGTGTATATGATTCTTATACACCCCAAAGTCTCAAAAAAATCTCATGTTACAATGTTACCATGATTTCCATTTGGGTTCTTTTTTGAACTTCCAATAGTCCATATTGAGTCAATGTTTTTAGCTGAAAAAGATTTTTCATCTTAGAACATGGAAGAAATATGAAGTGTTGGTAGTCAGACAAACAAAGGAAATGAAAAAGTATGTTTAAATTAGAAGAATGGAATAGGTTATCTCTTTTTTGTCTTTTGGTAGATAATAGAAAGAAAACTATGACTTGAAAAAAGATATGTGAAAAAACTAAATAAGTATTAGATAAAATTGATAAGGAAATTAACTTAAAAAAAGTAGATAAAATGATGTAAAATTTAATTAAATAAGTTTTATGAATTCACATTTTTATGATGGTTATAAACATTATTAACTCATTTACTATTTTTCATTATTTTATTTGTAGTATCGAAGTCCAACATCCCACGAGCATGAGCAACTTCTAACAAACCACCCCAAATCGAACGAAAGAATCCACTTATATAAGAAAACAATTAGTATTTGAGTAATACTAAATGGAAAATATAAAACATAAATATAAAACAATAAATTAATTTTATGTACAACTATTTTTCTATGAAAACAACAATATTACCTCTGTGATTGAGAATAATAAATTCCAATGTTCTTCATACAAAGGCAGTGGAGAGAACATGATGGAAAGTGATAAATTACAACACTATAGGGGTGAAAAGGTTTTGAGGGAGTTTATGATTGTGGGTGTTTTTTCATATAAAGGAATGAAAAATGAATAGAAATATTCTAAAATAAACCAACACTATAAAGAATTTTGAAAATCAAATCAATGTTTTATTATTTAATATTTTCGTAAAATAGATAAAGTATATTGTAACATTACCTTTACAAATTCCCAAAGAGTTTCCGTTATTATAGTTTATTTGTCCACGGGATTTGTAACATCATTATGTGTAGAAGACATTGTCTGTATGTTTAGTAAAATATTTAATTTATATTATGTTAATGAATTAGGGAGAAGATAATTTTATGAGGAAAAACATTGTACAATAAAAAAAACTTTACCTTCTCATTTAAATTTATTTATTTTATTAAACATTTTATGGATTTAGATCATTTATTGAGAATCGAAGTAACCTCTTTATGGTCCCCTCTAATATAAAATACATTTTCTATATTGGGACCGACATGAACAAATTGTAATATCCTAATGAAAGGGTCATTCTTAATTGAATTTCTTTCTCACGAATTTTTTTTTAGTTTCTATCCGGAAAATAAATAAATTCTTATTTTTTGGATCTCAGACATAAAATATATTCACTACATGTGATTCCATTGTAAATAGCTCATTCTTTTCCTCTTCCAGACTAGAATTCACCTTCATGATTCCCACATAATCAACAATTACTACAATCCTATTTTCATCTCATTTGCAATGAAAATTCAACACTTTAAATTTTCTATTATACAAATCAAATATCTATATGATAATGCCGAATATGTTATATTTTTATAAATTGGATTTCTATCCTTAGAGCCAGATATGTGAATCACATTTGTCACAAGCATAACACCATTGTTTTTCATCATACTACAATCATCATCTTCTTTTTTATAGAACATATAACCATTGATTAAAAAACTAGTGTAAGATATAACATTTTCATTTAGTCCCTTAGCTAACCATCAAATTTTTTTTGAAAATTGAAATCAAATTTTCTGATAACTCCTATAAATTTGATCTCAAAACCATCTTATATACTATTGATTATATGTATTTGATATACATCCTTCATCCCTTGATGGATTAAAATCTCTAAGAATCTATTTGTGGGATTAAACATATATATCAACATATTCAATAGTTTTTAAAATTTAATGGTGCCCTTTATCCAACTCTATCAAGGTAATTGTAAAAAAAACTCCACTAGAAATTTTTTCACATAAAAGGAATCCACTGTGATGTGTTTTTGGCAGACCGATGTTGTCAATATATGATAGGTAATCAATATAGAATTCAATAGTTTCTTAAAAAATATATCATTATAAAATAAAACCATTTGCATGAATTTGATTCTTGATATACACTTTCTAAATATTCATATACTGTTTAATGGGGTACATCCATCCATAATATATAGGACAATATAGTTGAGCCTCTCTAACCAAGTGGAACAATATATCAATGAATGATGGGGGGAAACATATAAAATTTATATAATATGATCGCTACCTCATTTTTCATGATGGTAAAGATTTTCTGGTATATAAATTTACCATATACATCTTTGAAAATAGAGGATAGACTTTTTATTATAAACCATGAATTTTTAGTAAAAATACAATGGAAAGCAACATACGTCAAATCTTGCATCATAATATTATTGTCGAGTGATTTTAGTCCTCATAACATCAAATCAGTTATTGACATGACATTCTTCATATTTGATGAATACACCTATAGAACTTTTATAAAATTAAGGAAAAAGAAAATTTTAATTTTTTCTGTCTAGATAGAGTTTAAGATGTTGGAGGAAGAAAAGTATGCCCTTACCATTAACTAGTTCAAACTTGTCCCTTATCCCCATGTCAATCATTTCCAACCCAGTATTGATGCCATATTTTATTTCCCTAGAACATTTAGTAATGTATCAATAACACTATCAAATATATTTTTTTCTACATTCGTGAAATTAAGAAAATGGTTGATGTACAAAAAATTCTAATATGGTAATTTCACGAAAATTGATCACTTCTTCCAACCTGAATTTGAATGGTTTTTCAAAAATTGTTTACCAAAAATAGTTTCAATATAATTTTCCTTATCAAAAAATTTATCTCCCATTAGTGGATATAGTGTTATACCTTTTTCAATATTTCTATTTAATGATGTAATCTAGGATTGTTATTTATGCCATCAAGGTAAAAATTTCTGATGTCCTAAAAGAACAGTCTTTGAGGAATGTTTCAACTGAACTATGTGGGTGAATTGTACACCCCCCAACATTCATTTAATGTTGTATCCTGATAAATTTATATAATGATTAAATTCATTAATCATCCCACACAACATGGCCATAAATTTGAATTATTCACTTTTATGAGATTCAAAAATTGTGACACATGTATCACACATCAATTTCAACTATTCAATCAATGGATCCAAATAGGCATCGATATCATTATCGAGTTTGTTTGGTCTAGATATAAGTAGAGACAACATAATGTATTTTTGTTTCATGCATAACCATGGAAGCAAGCTATAATTTACCAACATGATGGGATATGTACGATGAGTACTACTCTATACACCAAAAGGAATTATTCCATCTGTAGAAAATGAAAGATGAAATTTTATTAGATCATTTCCAAATTAAGGATACTCATACTAAATTTTCTTCCACTGAGTTGAAACTACTAGATGATGTAGGTTTCATTTTTAATTCATGTATCTACATTTCATGTCTATTGTCTCATAGTTTCCTAACATCCATATAGTCTTCTAAATTTTGGAAAGAAAGGAATTCACCATACATATTTCAAAGGACATGATTCATTTTTCTTTTATTGATTTGTTCCAAACATAGGGAATTTTATGAGTGATTAGTGGTTATTGATAAAAAATATTCAATCACTTGGACAAGAATATATTATTTAGAGATCATTCACATTAAAATTTCCATTCATTTAGAATCATATATTTGATGTGGTAGTTCATTTTTTTTCTTATATCATATCATTCACAAGAGAATGTAGTTATGTAAAGATAATGTCACTCCATAATATGTCATATTTGAAATTACAGAACATCAATACATGTGTAAATTTTGTGTTTTTAGTAAAATTGGTATACAATGGTCTTTTAGAACAACAATTTAACTTAACAAACATCTTTTTACACTCATGACGGTCATCATTTTTGGCCCATAAGATATTTTTGGCCCCTCTCTAGTTTTAATGGTTTTAATAATCAAAAATCATATCAATCATGTCCAATCATTTCAACCATGTTTATCTATACTAAATCATGTTTAGTAATATTTAATTAAGATTATTTATGATCAACTATTTATTAAACACAATCTATGTACATTCATGTTGTAATACAATTAAAATATAAAATTGGCAAAGTATTGGTCACTGACACCGAGAGAAAAAATGACTCACTGATGGTTATGTTTGACTCATAGATATAAGAATCATTATAGTGGAAATTTCTCACAAAGAAAACAAATTTCTCACCAACAGAAAAAATGTATCACTGATAATAAAAAATGACTCACTGATAGATGAACCACCGATAGTACAAATGAGACATGAATAGAAGTAATGAGTCACCGACAGAACAAAATGAGTCACTGATGCATTGAGTCACCGATGCATGGAGATACTGACATAATGACTCGCCAATAGAATGTGATTTTGATACATATATAAGGACCCACCGATAGAAGGATTAACTAATAGAATTACTTACTGGAAAAGGTTTCACTGACAATCTGTTAAAATTTTATTTTATTTAAAATTGTCTCTAACAAAAGAACAAATGTTTCACTGATATTAAAAACTGACTCACTGATATAGGACTCATCGATAGTACAAATGAGACACTCATAAAAGGAATGATTCACCGAGAGAACAAAATGAGTCACTAACACATTGAGTCACTAACGCATGGAGGTACCGACAGAATGACTCGCTGATAGAATGTGTTACTGATACCAACCGAATGACTCACCTGTAGAAGCAGTCAATGACAGAATGACTTACCAACAGAAGTGTCACCAAAATACTATTTAAATTTTATTTTATTTAAAATTATCTTTAATGGTTATATTTGATTATTTTAATTATACTGATTTAATTAATTCTTTTTGTTTACTACATTAATGACTATGTCAGTGGATTGTACAAGGTACGAGGTACCTCCACTCCTCTAATGGCCCGAAGGCCTTCGATTTTTTTTTGATTTTTGATAATCCACCTTTCAAGGGGTGAGGTGGAACCCTTATAAGGCCTGTAGGCATAAGTATTAAATGGCCCATATTCCTTAGAGGAATTCATTTCCCATAGGCTTCAAACATTACATACAACCTAGACTAACTACTTGGAACTGCTCCTCCCTAGCATCTTCATCGTGAAATCAGCTATCCACCTTCACATGGTTGTTTGAATGGGATTTCCCTTGCATGGACATGCTTGTCCCAATGGTATGTTTCATACCCTCTCATTCTTTCAATCCATTTAGCTTCTTCTATGGTGAATTATCTTTTCTCCTCCTTTTTCTAAAGCATGTTCCTTATAGGTTTTCTGGTTTGCATCTACACTTAAGGTGGCCCTAAGGCCTTGAGGTGGCCCGAAGGCCTTACTGACCCAAAGGCCAGGGTGGTCTGAAGGACTTAAAAGACTCGAGGACCAAATTAGTGTCCTGAAGTCCCAAATGGGGGAATATTCCCAGTTGATACAGTGCCAAACAGTGCCTGCTATAGTTCCCGCTATAGTCCTGCATAGTTCCTGCTACCGTACTGCTAAAGTACCGAAAATTAGTCTATGCCTGGATTTGATCCTTGGTCTCTTGGTTGCACTGAAGGAGTCCTCACCAACTGAGCTGAGGATCATGTGCTATGAGGTACCTCCATATGATTCATGTTGGCTAACACAGGTCACCCAAAATAAAATGAAATCTTGGCACACGAGATAAATAAAAGAGGAGAAAAATAGGAAATGAATACAAGAGCAGAGATACCAGACCAAGCCGAAGAACACACGAAGAACTCTCATTACTAATAGATGCGAACTGAATGAGGATTTTTTTTCACCAAAACTTATAAAACAAACACTAAATAGGATACTCCCATATTTTGGGAAACCAGAACACAATGTTACAATGAAACTCTATTTCATTCTCTGTTTCTAGAAGATGATTCAATCTTGACATCTACTACATCCAAAGAGTTTAGAGCTTTATTTCACAGCAGACATTGTCTATTATACTGAACTGAGGGATACAAGATATCCTCACACAAACAACTTTTTACACATTTTATATCCCGCATATAACTGTGGTAGAGGTCCTGTGTGACCTAGCTATTTTATTTCCCATGTAGGACTATGGTAGAGGACTTCTGACATAGACAGTTTGTATAATATTGTGTAAACCCTAATCCAGGGTGTGGATCAAAGAATTATATCTATTTCATGGTTAAAGGTGATAAACATGTGGAGAGTAATACGTCTCTGCTTGATACTGAACCTATTGTTTTAATTTTCGGTGTTTTCAAATTTAGTTTACCCTGTTTTAACTCATATTTCAGGAAACCATGTTTCACATTGATAGTTGATCTTGCATAGTAATTATAACTATTTTGGTTTAGTAAATTGGTTTTAAAAGTAATTTCAATATTTTATGTTTATATAACTAAGATTTAATCAATCACATGAGAAATTAATTAAAGTGTCAAACTATTATAAATTTACTACTTTGATTAACAGGCCTATTTTTTTTTAAATTGGGTGGATTCTTTCAAATGATTTTTTTAACAAAAAAATTTATAGGAACTCAATTAACCCCCTCTTAAGTGTCTTACTATGACAAAAAATCTTCAATTACCATTTTCATTTCTTTAATGTGATCTCCATAATCATTTACACTAATACTCATATCAAATGATCCATAAATCATAGTATCTTCTCAATCATTGTGCATGTTCATTTTTACCCATTTTTAGTCCACAATTTATAGATATGATCTATTACATGATAAATCAAATGTTTAAATGACTCTTCCGGACTAATGTTTATTGAATAAAAAAAACATGCGAATAAGATTTAGGAAGGTTCATATGCATGCTCTATTGAAAACGTGGTGATCTCTTTAACTCTATCTCTATACTAATTCAAAAAAAATTATAGTTCATCCATTATTGATTCATATATATCCTACTCGGATCATAAAATATTCTTTTTTCATAATAAATAAATAAATTCAATGAATATATTCATTATTAATGGTAAAAGTTATATTGAATTATAATAAGGGAAACCCAACATTTGATTGTTTCAATGAATTTAAGTATGATAAAAAAATAGTTAATATAATTTAAGAAAAGAATTACTCTACTATGGTTGGTGTTATCCTATGAATTCATCCAAATGTGAAAGGTATGGACAACTTTAATACTCATCAGCTTCATCTTATGAGTAGTTATTATTGCATTTTTTTATTAGAGACTCATCCTCCATATCTTATGGACTTGAACCTATGTTTCTTGAAATACTGTATGTAATAATCATCCATGGGGTGAGTACTGCTAAGAGTAGTTCAAGAAGCATAAAAGTGATGGGGGACGAGTCTCAAGCAACAAATTGAAAAAATAACTATTCGGAAGATGAAGCTAATGAGGATGATATTTATACTCCATTGTGTTCTTTAAATGGGTAAATGCCTCCCATTTTTTATAATTAAACCATTGTCCCTAGTTATTTACGCATGGCCTAGTGAATGTGGGATTTTGGGGGGATACACATTCTTTTATGTGATTCAAGGGGTGTTGGAGGGGAAATGTTATGATATACGAATCTTTGGGGCCTCTATGAATTATATATTTATATGATAAATCCCAATTTTAATACTTTTAATCCTCTACCTAATATAATTCCTACCTCTGTTAAAATGAGCCAACAAGTCTTTCTTAAATCCCTTAAAAAAGAAGAATATAGAATATATGAAATTAAGGAGTAATAAGAATCCCAAATATGATAAATAATAATAATAAACTCTTTTTCCATAAATTAGATGATATAAAAATATACCTATAAAATATTTTAACAAATAGCCATTTTATATTCATGGATGATAATGAATGATTCCTAGGGGTGGAACCAATACTTGTAGACCTAAAATATTGAATACCTAAAAATAATTTATAATCAGTATTCAAACATATATAGTATTTTAAACCCTCTATTCTATTTTTTGGAACAATCAATGTAACAACTAAATGAATTTTTACATTTAATATTAATAGTATATCCAAAATCATTAATCTCCAAAAAATCTCTTAAAAAATATTGTCACCTTAATAACTAATATTTTATTAAATTAATATACTTATAGACTCTATAAATATTCTTGGGTTATTTAATATGCCTCTTCATAACCTTACTCATGAAGAATAGTATATAATAATAAAATGAAATATTAGTCCAAAAAATAAATCAATCAATGCAAACAAATAAAAAATACAAAATAGTGGTCACTTTATAATGGATTAATATTAAATGTAGAGTAATTAAAAAATAATATGTATGTAAATAATAGTAAATAAAGTATATGTAATCTTTGTAAATTTAAAAATATCCGATTAGATGACTTTGGAAATACATGGGTTGGGTCTACTAATAAGTATGATGATGAGTTTCTATGTTTACAACCTACTAGAGACCCATAACTAGCCAACATTGTTTGACTCCCATATTGACATTAATATATCTAGGGACCCATACAATCTAATCAGGACTACATTATAACTATCTCTCATCCCTCACTAAGATGTATATGATCCTTATTATTATAGTAATGGGAGGTATAGTAACTTTTTCAGAAAATATATCAATTGACAATCAATATAACCCAAAAATTTCTATTCAAACATCCTTCCATCACACATCAATATGATCCCTATATTTTAAAGAAAAAGCCTTACCTCATCAAATATAATATAGAAATATTCCATAAATGGTGATATATTTTTATAAAAACCATTTCATGGAACCACCAAGGCAATAAAACTTGATACTACTACTAATTTTTAACAAAAAAACTTATTTCATTAAATATTATTCAAAATAAATAAATTAGAATCAAAGTAATATTAAACCTCCAAAAATTGCTCAAATTAATAATTAAAAAAAAACATTAATAGTCTCTCCTGGAATTCATTTTTGAAACCAAGTAAAAATAATCATCTTATTTTTTGAATGGATCCTGTCTATATTTCATATGAATGGATACTTAAAAATATAAATGAAATAATGTGTTTATATATAGAGAGAGAATTCAAAATAAAAATATATTTGGATGTTCATATAGGATGTTAAGAAAAAATAAAGAGGTAAATTTCAGGAAGCTTAATATAAAATAAAATTTCTTATTTAATACCACTGAAGCTTCAAAATAGAAAAAACCAAAATAAATTGCACCTGAATGTCAACAAATTATTTAACAAAACCCATTTTAATTTATTAAATAAAAAAACAAGGGTTTAATTTTAATAAAACCTTCTCCTGTGTTAATTCCAGGGATAGATGTTCAGAACATTTAAAATGGATGAAATCGGTGTGTAGGATTCTTAATACGCTACAAGGCTGAAATAAAATCCTTTAAAGGGTCAATAAAAACCCAAATTTATAGAAACTTCCAATAATAATTTCATTATATAAGGCTAAAAGAAGATGGATAATGAATAAAAAGATATAATGAACAAAAAAAAGCAAAATAGGTATCACCAAACAAGTAATCATTGAGTGAGGAGGAGGACAAAATATCATACCTTGGATTGAAGCTTTGAATCCTCTAATATAAATTTGAGATATCGCCAAACTCAGAATTACTTTGTGTCATAGATTCATTCATCACTTAAATCATTTTATCCTTGGATTCGAGCCTTGGAATTGTTTGAGACTTATTTGGATCATTGATTCAATATTAGATTCAATGAGAAGAAGCGCTCGCAGTATGTGGATTCCATGTGAAGCCTCAGATATCATGACTGGTACACTACTAGTTAGGGTTCTTTAAATAGATCACGTCACTTTTATCAGTGCTTCTAGGAAATCCCTAATAAATATCCCTTTTATCAGCACTATATTAATAAGCACTGGTAAATTTTTTCTATCATCTATTTTTAAGCAATGATAATGATGCCTCTTATGAGTGATTATTATTTAAGCACTGATAAAGGGTTTATAATTATAATTATAAAAAAAAAATTGTAATTATATTTATATAATAATATATATTTAATATATATAGTAAATATATTCATTATTTAAATATATATATTATAATTTTATAATTATATAATTATATAGTTATTTATTTATAATTATATACATAAATTTTTGAAAATAATATTTATATAGTTATATAGATATATCATTATATATATTTATATTAAATATATATAAATGTAAATGAAGTAAATATATTAATTATTTAAATATATATAATTATATATTTATAATTATATAAAAAATATTTATTTCTTTATAATTATAAATATATAAATGTGTAAATATAGAAAATATAACTTTATAAAAAAATATATTTATAAATATTTATTTAAAAATATATTTTTAACATTATTATTGAATATTTAATCTGAAATGCATTCATGTTAAAAATGAGTTAAATTAAATTACTAAAAATGAGTACACTTTAACAATATTGAAAAATTTGAATTTTTTTTAATTAAATATGGATTATTAAAAAAGTATGGATATATATTGAAAACATATGTAATATATTAAAATATAGTAAATCAATAAATATATATATTTGTAAATAATATAAAATGATTAAATCCCGAAAACATAAAAAATAAAAAATATCAAAAATGAATTAATGCCTAAATTTAATAAAATTAAAAATAAATAAATAAATTTTATTAATTAAATGAGTTATATACTAAATAAATAAAGTTATAATTAAATTCAATAATGAATACTACAATTTTAAAAAAAAAATACATAAATATTATGTGTATGTGTTTCTATATATGACTTCATTAATTACGTAAAATATTTGTGTCTATGTGTGTTGTACATAATAATTCATTAATTATGTATTTATGTCAAATAAATATAACACATATTTGATATGTGTTGAATTGATAAATCAAATGACATTCAGTTATGTTTATTGGTTGATGCAATTTTTCAGTATTTTTAATTCATGATAATTTTTAATTAAAACCCATTCTTCACTAATATATGACTTATTTAATGTGAAGATTAAATATTTTTTATTATATAAATCATATATTAATATACATTCATATATATCAGTATTTATTATTTATTATTTATTAAAATTATCAATAATTATTTAATTTATAAAATGGTTACTATTTTTCTTAATTTACATATTTTTAGTTTTTATTTGTTCAGATATTTTATTTTACATATATCTATATATTAAATATATACTATTTATTATTATTTACAATTTATATATATATATATTAAATTTATTTGTTTTTATCAATAATTACTTAGTTACATTTTGAATAATCTCATTTTTATTTTTTGTTTTTTATTTCTTATTTATTTCATTTCATTTCATTCTAGACCTTTCCTAGCGCTAAAAATGTTTGATAAAGGATCCCTTTATCATTTCTAAAAATAAATCTTTGATAAAGTGTTCCCTTTTTAGAACTAAAAATAAAGTGCTGATAAAGATTATCTTTTATAAGCACTAAATGAAAGCATTGATAAAGGATATCATGTATCAGTGCAAAAAACACTAATAAAGGGTAACTTTTATCAGCACTAAAAAAATGCTGATAAAAGATATAATTTAACAGTGCTTGTTTTAAAACTGATAAAGGGAACCTTTTTCAGCACTTTTTTCTATTACTGAAAAATGACAACTCTGTTAAAGGCATATTTTGTTGTAGAGTGATTCAAGGATTATTTCATGAAAATTGAATGGTCCCCCTCTTTGACTCTTAGGTTGTTGATTTCTCCAACTAAAGATGTGAAATGGTTTTGGTATCATATTAGTGGACCAATTTAGTTATATTTTATAAAAAAATCTATTTCAGCTAGGAGTCTAAATCACTATTTCATATATCAAAATAATTAGACAATAATAATAAAGGATGATTAACACCCATCCTACTCATTATTGAAGTCAACAAATTTTTCTAGGGAGAAGCAGGCATCTATCACTGAGAATAGATCTTCCACCATAGTTATAGCTTCAATGATCATGATAAGCCTTTTCAAGAAATAGAATTTCAGAAGGGTGATATGAAATGAGATAATTGTGCTTAGTGGTAATACTTAATACATCTAATCCTCCACTAGAAATGAAAATTGGGATTAGTTCTATTAATTCATCATCCACCATTGGTGTGGATCCTTATTCCATGAAAGCAAAGGGTGTGTCTTGATGTTATCTTTATCTATATTGCATGATCTACTAATAAATATCCATCTTTTAAAAGTGATATTCTATAACAGAAATAAGTATTATGTAATTATTCAAATGATAAAATGAGGGTAAGATGTAAAACTATCATCTTTCACTGGTGAGAATGTGTTTAGCTAGTATTTCAGCACTCTGCCAACATATGATCATGGGTGGATGGTTTTTTGGATTTTTCATTGGGGTAAAGGTCCTAGATCTAGGAGAGTGTGTAATATATCCTTCCCCTCCCTCTCTAGAATCATCATTTTTTACAAGATAGTTATTATTCTTATGGAGTAGCTAACCCCATTACACTACCCACTAGGGTACCACCCATGGTATACTTGGAAGACTCCCATGGTAACATCAACATCCCCATCCTCTAAAAAATGAATAGGGTTTCAAGTCAAGAGTAGTCTAAAAGTGAAGATAATCAATTTTGGAGGGTCTTCTCCTTATATATAAAAGGATGAGGATATTATCCCTTCCCTTACCAGTAGATTGGTTAATCATCCCTTTCATTACACCTCGTTCACCTATATCCTCCACCCGTCTTGTAATGGGAATCTTATTTAAAGTAGGACATACTAGCACCTTCAACTCTCTAAGGCACTTTTCTACCTCATTAAGGTTTTTTGTGAACATGCAGTATGGAGGTGCTTCATTTTTATATGTTATAGGATATGAACTCCACTCCAAAGGATGGTATATTATCCCAAAAAATCAAGATTCAATGACCATCACAACTATAAATGAATGTCCTTGAGGTAGAAATAATATGAGGAGATTCCAATAATACCCCCTCTAGATCATGATGATGATTCAGGCCCAATCGACTTTATCAATTTATTTATCCCCTTATCAAAAACTAGATCTTTTCTCCATAATCATCAACTAAACCATCTAAACTATGCCTCTTGATGTCATGTATTTATATTTTGAGCATTTTAGAGGTGTATAATGGTGTTAATATAATTTACTATGTGCTTTTTCATCTATGTGATTCTTATATGATTCTTGAGTGGATCATCTCCCTATCTCAATTGTTGAATCTATAGTGAACCTGATAACATTTCCCCTGAGCATCATATCCAGGGATTTTGATATCCAAGAGTGGGTATACATAGGTATCAAACCAATTAGTGTGTTCAGAGTGAGAAGACTAATCTCAATCCAATTATTTTCTATTCTATCACCTCTTAGAGATTCTATGCCATTATCGAGTGACTCTTCATCCTAAAATCTTTTAGTGGAATCAATATTTATAGTTTAATACACCAAAATTGATGTGGGATTTAGTATAGAACATGGACTTTGTGAACAATTTCATAGTAAATATAGTCCACCAAGATAGAATCAATCAAATCTATGTTGTATGATAAGGCTTCATAGTTTCTATAATTAGATTCGATTATTTCATTGTTTGGGTATCACTATAAGGATATATGTTAAAATCCCTATTCTGAATTGAGATATTAAAATTCTTTTTTCCCTTCAATGATAATGGTCTGATGTAAAAAACATCTAGGATGAATGGTATGAAATAAAAACATGGGATTTAGACCTCACTAAAAATCTCATATATATTGAATTGTGCTACCATCCCTCCCCATAGAACTTTAAATATCTCTGAGATAAAAAACAAGAATTCCCATTATAGATACACATCACACACTGGTGGATTTTATCCAGCACAAATACTTCCAGGTTGATGGTCCTCCCTTTTCATAACTAGGTCATCATCATGAAGGTACTCAACCAAACTCTGATGTGTGATTCCTGAACTAAGATCATGTATCTACTTATCTATATGGTAAGAAATCTATAAATTCATGTTTGAGGAGGAATCTTAGGGTTTACATCATAATCCCACTCCTCATAGCAGCCTCTCTCAATCATGGGATATTATATACCTATGATCCCCCCCATTATATATAGAAAGGAATCATGTTGGGAATATTGAGTTCAGACCATCTCCCCATGAGACCTTTAAGATATTTATCCATATGTCCAAATTAATGTCTATCCATGGGAGGATCTCCTTCCCCATATAATTGATGGATTCTCTTAGTAATTCTTAAGCCAATGATGTGTTCTCTCGGGAGGTCCCCATGTATCTTTCTATGGTAGGAAATCATCATACATAACTCCTATAATGGGTTCTCTAGATACCTTATGCACATCCCACATATAGATATCCAATTATCCATGCATCAAATGAAACATTTTTGTCTATAAGATATATCAGCTAAGTAGTTCTAAGATATGATCAACACTCTTTTATATATATACTTCAGAGATACAAACAACTTATTAAATAATTGTCTCCTTAAAATAATTCTCCAACTTAGTGAATATGTTTTGAACCCAGTATATCCAGATCTATTTAGGCTCAACACTACCTCCATGACACAACTCCCAATACTCATTGAAGTTAGAAGTTGGTAGGTTGTTGATCATAGGAAGATAGAGGAGTAGCAATGGTTTTGGAGATCTAGTATACATACATGGTTTTATAGATATTATTTTACATTTCATAATATATATTCAAGGTTGGTATCCCCTTACTTGATATATAACCATTTATATGAGATGTTGGTTCTACCAATATTAGTAAACTCTATGAACCAAATACTTTTAATATTTCTATCTAACGTCAATACATAGACATCCTTCAGTAGTCTATGAATATATAGTGAGAATAATTATGATGTTGAAAACATCATGTGGTTCATTTTTAGAACTTATGAAAGATTCAATAGATGTGATGTACACTATTTTTATTATCCCTATTTTTTTCGTGGATCATCATATAAATGTAGGAGAAAAATTTATTATATAGAATTATGTTCAAAAGGAAATAAATTTATTCTTATATATAATGATTCATTTATATCATCTAAATAAATGACTAATATGAAAATAATTATAATATAGTGAGAAGAGTATTAATACCATATTTAAAAAAATTAATAAAGTGCAAATTTTTCCATTCATGTATTTTGTTAGGAACGTTTCTCATGCATCTTCAATCAGTCCCAAAACTGAGGTGTATTTTCTTAGCATCCTCACTTAGGAATATTCACCCGGGTGAGGGAGTCACACTAAGATCATATGTGCCCAGCCTAAATGCACCGATCTTGGAGAGAAAGTGTTTGGGAGAATCTTATCAAGAGTAAGAGATATTAATTGTGTGAAAAGAGAGTATGAATTCTTTGTGTTTCAACTAGGTCATGTTCAATGAAAAAAGTGGTGTCCCCCTTAAATTTATTGATCCCAGTCTTTCTCCCATATCTTATCACATTCATCAAGTTTCCAAATACATGAGTGCATCATAATCCGACTACGCATTATAGGATTAGCGAGAAATGTCTCTACTCTTTCCTCTCACCAGATCCTTGTCTATTATTCATTACCACATTCACACTAGGTTTATATTTACTATAGAATTTTATCCCCATCATTTTTATCAGATCTAATTTTGAGGGGGAATTTTTTAGTCCTCCCTTTCCTTAAATATGGATCAATTGGGTAAAAAAAATTTCCTATTAAAATTGGGTTCAATAGAACCTATCTCACAAAATGTTTATAAAGGTGAATTTTTACACCATGATTTCACACCGAGGCTATGTGTATCTTATTTTCAAGCACCCATAACATTTTATGAACCTCACATTCAGGGTGAGGCCATCTTTTCACCTCTATTTATGTGTGAATATGTTATACACATGTATCTATTTAATTCATTACTCTCTATTTTCTATAAATAAACCCAAAACTTCTCATTGATAAGATAACAAAGCATATAGAGATAAAAAATAGAAAAAAGAGAGGAATCAAGAAGACCTATATGTGTAACTAATCCTCCCTTCTCTTATTTAGGAGAATTTAAAAGACAAAAAATAAGGATAATGTGTAGAATTTTGGGTAATTATTTCATCTGATGTTTTAGCCATTAAACCATCATGAAAGACCACTTCTTGTATATTCCATGAAAATATGTGTGAATAACTCTATAAGGAAAATAATAAGGTATTTCATGTCCAACATAACATGGTATTACAACACTAGAGTGACACACAACAAATCCTCCCCAAGGGTCCTCTACTAACTCTCTAAAAATCATAGTCATTCAAGAGGTCATGTACTTTGGTGACACTTTACCCACACATCTCGATAGAGAAACACTTCACTTAACCATATGATTCAGGTGACACTTCTCCCAGTCATTCACACTTGGGTGATTCTTCAACCAACCATATATAATTGGGAAACACTTCACTCGAGCATACAATTTGGGTAAACTTTTTCCCAATTCCAATATTTATTATTATAATTCTAATACGTCTCATACATTGTTTCCAATTTTCCCTAGTCACATGCATGGAAACCCATTTTACCTAGGTTATCGTCATATGCACCTGATTACCCATGTCTATATGGTCTTTTGAGATACATGATTAAGTTATCCATATTTTTTAAAACCTATTGATAATGTATTCCATTTGTAGAAGGCCTACCTAGTTTTTGTATACCTAACCAATATGAAACTCTGGGGGACAAAAATCATGTATTATTTTGATAATGAGGGTCTTGGTCATTAATAGATTGATAAAACCTCTATTGGCTCAATATTATCGTCTTGGATAACCCATATCAAGATTCGTATTGGTTCCAACATTCAATGGATCCATTTAATCCACTCAATGATCCATGGATCCATATATGGGTTGGTTATTCAACATCCCCAACTATTACTCACCAGGACACATTCCATATGAGTTTAGTCATCCTTCCTTATCTAGTTACCAACATATAGTAAGTGTAAAATCTACATTTTGGAATCCTATTTGGTGTAATCCACAATAATTCCAAAATTAATGATCTCATCCATATGATCTGTTAATTATCCATCAATATATGTCCCTATTACTAAATATAATCCCAGCATAGTCCTCATTGGGCTATATTTCCCATGAAACTCATCATCATTGAACCATATTCTACATGAATTCCATACTCAATGGGCCATATTACCCATGATTCTCAAACTCACTTGGTCATATTCCCTGTGAATCTTTTCTCTCTAGGATATACTCCCCATGAATAAAACATACCCTCTTCTTCTTAAGAACTAAAAAGAAGGGAGAACCCAAAAGGTTAATTCACTAATAAGTCCCACAGTAAACATTTTTTGGAAGATTTTTCTTAGTATTCTAAGCTACATGAGTTTAAATTTCCTAAAATATAGTCTTTACAACATGACATTAAACTATATGGACTAATGAAAACATATGACCTTAAAATGTGAAACTTAAAAAATATTGAATTTGATTCCTATTAATTAGGATGTGTAGGGTACCTCTTTGTGGTTAAAACAAAATTCATTATATAATCTTGATTAATGGACTAAAAATCAGCATCAATTGGTCATGATTATATGACCTTAAAAGAAACTATATTGGTTCTTTTTATATGACCCTAAATGATAAAATGTGTCCAATTAAGAAGCACTAAACAACATGGTTTCATATCCCCTTCACGGGGACATATATAAATCCCCTCTCATTAGACCGATCCTAACTCTGCAATTCCTACTTCTTCTATAGATGGAAAAAAATATAGAGAACTCGGTTGTATGACTATAAGCCCTTGTAAAATTACATGTAAAACGCATGGTTTTGATAAATTTCCTTCACATGGGTAATTAGTGTTAATATTATTATTGAGAAGGATTTATGAAAATGAACTAAATATTTAAGATATTCATGAAATCAAAAAATCTTGAGGGATAATCCAAAATCCCATCATCTTTACCAATGCATAACACAAATCATTATTTTAATATCCTAATAATCAACTTCATTTAGAAGGTAGGTCCATGACAAATCAAAATCCATGGTTCTAGGGGTGCGTTGGAAAAACATATAAATAATTCCAATATTAAATTTTGTTGAAAACTGATAAATTTTTAACTTATTTTTTATGTTATTCAAGAAAATTTTACCAAAAAACAGAAAATATCATTTACTTACTCAAACTATTAGTCACCTGTTAACAAAAAAGTTTACATATATTCTTTCAACTTTCTATCAAATATTATTTTCCCTGATCAATATTTATTTCATCAACATTACAATTTATGATGTTTAAGAAAAACTATCTTCATATAATGTTTCAACTTAACTAGTTGTTCACAAATGGGAAACACTAATATTTCTTTAATTTTTTATCCTTATAAATTTTAATAAGAAATAAATATATATATTATCCAGAGTAATATCACTCTCAATAAGAAATCTTCATTTCTATAATCATTTTACATCATAAAATCCATATTCCACATCAATATTAGATATTTTATTAATGGATATAAAAAAATGTCAATATCATTACTAGGTTATTTCAATCTTTAAATAATTAAGGAAAATATAAAATTCTCACCCTATATATATAATGACATGGTAAAGTTATAATTTTCATACATTCGTGAATGTTCATGTACTATGAGTGTTTATATGAACAATAAAATGATCCATACCATTCATAGATAATATAATATGGAGGCTTATCAGTAAGTTTTTAAATTCAATATACTTATGATCAATTTTTTTTACACAGAGCATCACTATTTGGTAATGAATTTCCCCATCTTGAATTATTTTATTTGTGTGTCACATCAATTAACATGAAACCATATTATATACACACAACCATTAGAACCATGTCATGATTGAAAAGGTATCATAAGATATTCAGATCACTTGATTCATCTTTATTGTATATAGTCACCCTGCACTTACAGAATTTCGTAAGTATAACATAGTCCTTCTAAAATAATATATAGTCATTTGGATAGATATTTATTATTTCATAGGTCATACTAATAAAAATATAATTTTTTTTAAATTATATTTTTTTAAGGAATCTACTTATCATCTTGTAATAAATTATTTAAGTGATATAGTAGATTTGTAAAGCCTGTGCCACTCTACCCATTTCCAACTATAAAATTATATATTTTTAGTATGACTGATAATGTTTCATAATTATTAGAATATAAATATAATAAAAAAATTTCATTGTTTCTTAGATTATCAAATTCATTAAGATAGTAATAATGGTTCTCTTCAACCACCATTCTAATTTCCACAACAAAATATACATCACTATATATAATTGTACTAAAATCAGATGATCTATAAACATTACTACAATTCTTGTCACTAGATATATTAAATTTTTCCTTGTGTTCAATCCAACATTTAAAAAATCGATATATTTAAGGATAGATGAATATTTATTCCAACTCATCTGGAAAAACTCATATCTTTTAATAGAATAATAAACATAGCCATGTAGTTAAATAGAAGGGTATTAGAAGAAAAAAATTCTAGGATATGAATAAAGAGAAATGTGATGATATTAGTGGATCCATGATGTTTATATTTTGAAGAAATTCTCATAATGACTATTTATTTTGAATAATCGAGTTGTTCCCTATTTATTACCTATTATTATTTCTTATTTATAATCTAATATGAAATGAATTTAAGGTTTGTAACATGTTTTGTACACACTGGAGAAAAAATATGACGAGTTCTCTCATGGAGTTATTTTGAAGAAAATTATCTATGATAAAAAAGAAATAAATGGATCCCATTAGTGGGTGGAAAACTAATAATAAAGCTTCCATTATGTTGCTTCCAGTAAATATATATTTTCTAGATATCACTCAAAACTAGAGTATTGAGGTATGAAAATAAAACATACAACCCTTGATCATGTCCCTATTAAATAAATTTATTAAAAGCGAGTTTTTCGGATAAAATAATGAGAAAATGTTCGGTTAGATGAATTATACATGAACAATTTTTATAGACTGTGTAGATGTATGTAGGTTATATGATTATTTAAAAAAAATGTTTTATGAAGCCGCTATTTAATAAATTAGAAGATTCTGAGAATGTTTTCACATGCATGGCAGTGTATGGATATCAGGGAGAACCATGATTTTTTATCATAATTTATATATCATGATAGCCTATATAGGCTTATATTATAATAACAAAAGGATTTTTTATAAGAAAACCATGTAGTTTCACACTTTTCTCAATTAAAGAATAGAATAATAACTTGGGTTCCTTGAAAGGTAGGATTGAGAAAAACATTAGATTATTACATTGAATTTTATTATCAATATGGGGGAGTTGAAGAATTCATCATAATAGACCTATTAACATTGAGTATTTATGGTAGTATTTCTAAAAAATTCAAAGGGGGGGGATTGATGTGCCCAAGTGAGTATTGCCTTTTTTTAATGATTCAATATGTGTTTTTTTAGTTGAGGATATTGTTTGGAGGATTGTAAAGGATTCATGTAAAGGTATTATATGTAATGATTTATATATTGTATATGTAAGCAGATAAGTTGATTAGGGTACTACAATGATATATCGATGAGAAAATATGAGGCTATAACATGAATAACTCAAGTGAAGAAGTTCGAGACACAACATGATTTATTTAATTGTGATGATTTTTATATATTACAAATAATAAAATAAATGTTTCTGATGGATAAAGGAACACTATCTAAAATATTTTGGAGATGTGTTGATGTGATTAAGAATTCATGAAATCCAGTTGAGGAGGATCTGATTCTATTTGAGTGAGTTTTTGAATTCTATATATTAACATATCGTAAATACAACATGTATGAAAATTCATGTTGCTTATTTTATGATGTAGTTAAATTTCCAGAATTGTTGAGTCTACGATGTAACTAAATTTATAGTTAGATTCTATGATGTAGATAAAACTATAGAACATATACAGATATGTGTTGATGAATGATACAATATATTTAGACCAATATTCATGTAGTTTTTTGGTATAATGTAAGATAAGGCTACAAAGTTACCAATATGAACCACATAAGATAATTCAATACATGTATATAATTCACATAATAATTTTATAAGTACATAAGGGATTATATCATTATGTATTAGGTGAAATTTTCAGAATAAAAATTCTAGAAAATGGTAGGTCTAAGTTGAAGAGATGTGTGAGTCCATGCACGTGGAGATCTAAGATGATTTTATTGAAGAAATATTTTATATGAAGAAGTCATGATAAATAAAATATTTTTTGGAGAAACATATATGATCCTGATTCATTTAGGAATTAAAAAATAGTGTGATTTGAAATGTTTTTGAAGGAAAATATATTTATATATCGTGTGAAATAATGAAGACTAATTCATATAGAGTTTTAAAAGAAGAACCAAACTAGAATAAAAATGAGGAATGTATTGGGAAATATATTAACCAATTTAAATGGAATAATATCATTACAATTGAATATTGATTTGTTTCTAAATATATATAGAATATAAATATTCACATGTGACTACAAAAATATTCATGTTTCGAGAGAATAAAATAAGTAAAGTGAAAGAATTAATAATTATCGTATATTATGAAAAGAGATACCTAAGAGATAGTTATATATATTATAATATAGAGAAGAATGTGAGATAAATATTAGACTCCCTAAAATAGGAATAACTAAGTATTCAAAGAAGATAGGGAGAATCCACGTCACACTAGATATGGAAGGAGTTTTGAGACTAATAAAAAAATATTTATGGGTTACTACTAATGTCATTGAGGGTTATACACAAAAAAATATAATAATTCATATGAATGGATGATTAATATCATAAATTTATGAAATTTATTACTTATTGGATCATCACTGAAGAAGTGATGCCTGTTTTAGTGGAATCTCGATGACATGTGAACATAATAGACTTTTTGTTGGGAGACAAATATTAAAGGGAACATATTAGACTCTATTCTGATTGCACCAGATTGTCTTTATTTATAAAAAATTAATGAAAATGGTGGAGAATTATTGTTTTGGGGAATAAACAACATGGATAAGAGTAAAATTTTATTCAGAACCTTTTAAATATCATTTAATTCTCATGGAGGAGGATTATCATGAAGGAATTGGGATTCAAAATCTTATCTCAAAGAATAATAAAAGGATATATCAAAATAATTCTCAATATAATAAGGAATAAAATTGAATTTGGATCATCATATTTTAAAAAGAAACATAGGTCTTGAACTTTGGGTTTCAATGTGTAAAATTCAAGAGAAGGATCAAGGAATAGTTAGATTAAAAATATACCACTTAGGTGATGATTTTCAAAATGAGAAAACAGATTTTATGGAATCAAATAGATTATTTTTCCCCTTTAGATGAAAATTAAACTAGGATGGGTTTCCATAAAATAATGAGGTTCTTTAAAATCTATTCATGGTTAAGACATTTGATGGGGGTGGTACATGACATGAAACAAGAAATAGCTAAGATCACTTAATCAGTTTATGTAAATGATATAATTGTAAAGGTAATATAAAACATTTATTTTCCAAATATAAAAATTATGGTAAACTAATTATATATGTAAGGAACATATATATATTAAATTTTCATGAATTATATTACAATAATATAGAAGAAAATGGATATGAATAAAGATAACATGTAACCTAAAAGTAACAAGGGTGGTCAAGAAGATCTTTGTCTATGTTTGAAAATACCTATTTTAAAATCATAGATCATAAAAAGTGATAATATAAAATAATTTTTAAAATATAAGAAGGTAAATATGAATGTCACATGTGATGACACAAAATAAAGTTTCCAAATATAATGTATAACATTGATGGGAATAGAAAATATGAAAGAAGAGGTGAACTGTAGTTAAATAGGGTTGGGATTATTCTCAATAATGAATTACTTTTTAAGTAGGAAATTATCCAAGGTAAAATCATGGAATTAAAAAGAAATTATACACATGGACGAAGATAAAGCTACATGGTATAAAATATTATGGTGGATGAAATAAATCATGGAAGTAATAAGTTCAAAAAGAAGCATTTCAACTCAAAAAAGGGCATGGAGTTAACAAATACCCTTACATAATTGATATTTTTTAATAAAAAATACATAATGGTATAAAATTCTATGGATTTATAAATCAATTTTATTTCAATAATGTTATGAAGAAAAAATTTCTAGAACATACTCTATAAAAATAAACTAGTTTTAAACATGATTCATATCAAATTTGATACAATTTGTGATCTAAAAACCCTTACCTTAGGTCTGGATTTGTTCTGAACATGCACACAAGGTTCTTTATAATAAAATTATGTTTATTTAAAACTTTATTAAGATTATTATTCATAACTATATAATATTGTAAGGACTATTTTTTATTATATTTTATTAATTTACGATATAATTTTCCTTCTTGTCGATTACTTGAGGTTTCCTAGTAAATTTATTTGTAACCCTCTTTGTATGTTGATATTTTTCAAATATATTTTAAAGTTTCTTCATAAACAATAAAAATTTATCTTTGTATGAACTTTATTATTCTATTAGCACAAAATATATAAATTTCCTTAGGTTTCCAAAATCTACCCAAATTAGGAAAGGTGTCTTGAGATGTTCATTTAATGTCGTTAAATTTACAATAACAATTTATTATTAATATAACTTTTATAGTTTTAAATTTTTATCATTAAAAAATATTAATAGTTTAATATATATCATTTTTATAAATCATATACATTTTTAAATTCTTCCATGTATATGGTAATGGAAAAATGAAATATATCATTCTGTTGAGGTTGGAGTCAACACATACATGGATAACACATTAATTTTACATAGAACAGGAGGAGGTTATTATAAATTAATAATATTATTAAAATTAATAATGTTATTTTATTCATTAAACATATATTTTTAATCATCCATGTGAAGTGTTTATGTAAAATTGAACTCGTTATTCATGGAGGAGGTTGTCCGTACAAATGCATGATGACGTCTTCAATTTTCAAATGGTTCTATAGAGAGGTAGAAGAGTGATATTTCAATAGTATAATAAAATAAATAATATTAATAGTACTTATGTTATAATAATTTAATGTATATATAATATTTTATAGGTTATAGGATGATTAAGAAAAAAAGACTAAGGTGTGGGAATTACTCAAGTGAAGAGCTTGAACATTCTGTTGATAGACATCATAGAAATGTATGTATTATTCTTAATTCAAGTGAATTGGGGCTTATGGATGTCAAATAGATATAAATGATAAGTAAATTGGGTTTATTTTCATGAAAAAACAAAACCTAGAGTCATATTTAAGGGGTTGTGAGTGGCAACTTTTATAAGTGGGGGAAACTATCATTTTTGTAAACAATCATTGCAAGTCATTAATTCCATAACATTTTTAAAAGTTCAATGGATCAAAAAACTATCCATAATTCATTTTATAGGGGTTTTTAAAGATAATTCATCAACCATTAATTTTAAAACATGTTCTAAACATATTTTGAGTCATTTACCATTAGATTTTTACACATAAACTTATTTATTTTTACCTTGGTAACTTATTCTTAACTAAATAAATTAGGTTTTACTAAAATATAACATATCCATTAAAATAAAATATGTATTTTATGAAAATAAATTCAGACTCTATTTAATCCAATTTAATTTCTAAATATTTTAAAACAAACTTTTAAATTAAATCATAAAATTTTTTCAAAAAAACCTTTTTGTTGAAAAATAATTTTTTAACCATTAACTCTTCTAAATATTATATTAAATTAATTTTCAATTAAATGGGTGATAATATATATATATTAATTTAAATATTATATTGTATTTATTATTGAGAAAATTTTATTTTATTTTATTAGATAAAAATTAAACAATGTTAACAAAATAATTCCATGGAAAAAACGATTCTATCATTATCAAGGTCATTAGCTTTGATACTAGTAATCTTGTTTTGATGTCTAAAAATAAAATCTAAATTATTACATAATATAAACATGCTCATATAAAATTTAAAAAAAGTATATTTTATATCTTCAACTGATGGAAACTAATATTTAATATAAGCAAATAAAAATAGTTTTTAGCATAAATTTTTTTTTAAGTTTTTCAATTGGTAAATATTTTTTTATAAATAAACCATAGTGTTTTATTAAATGAATTATTTTAAATTATAAATATATATATTATACATAAAAATTATTCAAAAATAATTAATCCATTTCTTTCTTATAATAGTATCCTAAATGTAATGGCTATAGTAAAATCTGTATTTTTCACTTTTCACTTAAAAATAAATTATTTTAGAAAAATCCCAAAACTTTATCTAAGGATAATTTTGTTGTTATAAATCTAAAAATGAAGTTATTTATTTTTAAATTTAAATTTTACAATTGTTGAATTTAACTTGTTAATATGAATATGAAATATATTGAAAAATAATTTTTAATAGGAAAATGGCTTTTTAGATATTAGCTATTCTAATTATGATTTCCTGTCAATTAATAATTAAGTTTATATTAATCTATTAGTCAAATAATAAATATATTTTATATGAAATATATTTATTTCCCCAAAATATATCACAAAAAAAATTATTTTAGAATAAAATATATTTTTAGCATAAAATTATTTTATTAGTTATTTATCTACATTAATTTTTTCAATGAATTGGTATTAAAAATGAAATTTATTTTATTTTCACATGTATTTCATAATATTATTAGCTTTGTTTTTTTCCTCTCAATTAAATGGCTACATTTCAATGGTCATATAATGTTCCACAATTTTTTTTGGTTCGTTTTTTTCTGTGAAGAAAGATGTTGAACACATTAGGTTTTAATGGGGAATGTAATTTAAAATCTCTAGGTGTTAAATTTTCTACATTTATATAAATTGTTTTCATGGAATTTTAATTAAAAAATAATAATGATATATAACAAATAATATATAAAATTTAGTCTTCACTTAATTTATATTTTTTAGAGAATTTTTTTTCTTACAAAATTAGGAAACATATCTTTATCCTAAAAAATTGTTATCGATAATGTTGAGTCTTTATCTAACCATTTAATCCAATAGTTTATCATTAATTATCCATACATTGATAGACTATCATAGGTTAATATGAAATGTGATTTCCCTTTTCCAATAAATAATTTTTCCTCCATATGGAGTGAAAAACTCAATTCCCAAAATCATATTTAAGTTATATTATGGACGATTAATAATACTTGCACGATTCATATTCCAACAAATAGTAAATGAGATTCATATAACTTGGATGCAATAATGATACCACGTGGTATTTTTATTTCAATGGATAATAGTATGTTAAAACATATATTTCATAAGACATATTTAAATATAGAGTAATGAATATGTGTTCCGTGAAACACTTTGTTATCACTATCCATTTAAATATTAGTATTGGTATATAAATTTTCATGTTCCTAGGTTTTATTAGGTTTTTTGTGTAAATTTTCATCTTAGTACCTTGTATTGGTGCACTGGTTTTCATAGTTCCAAAATTATTCACATCTAAAACATTGAATTGATAGTCCATCCATATAAAGAAAAATATTTTTCAACAATTTGTTAACTAAACACTTACTTTTTCCTCAACAACATATTTCTTGATTCCCTCCCTAAGAATAAAACATCTTTTGATCCATTTAATAAATTTCTATAGTTTTTTATTCCCATAATTTTTTAAATGAAGAAATTGGAATCTTTGTTTCTCTATCTTTTACATCACCTAAAATCCATTGAGAGTCTATCCTTATATTATTCGGTGTGTTTAAGAACTCAACTAAGTTCACATTTTTAACAATATTTCTTGATAAATGGTTTGACATCATCACAATATTCCCCACACTAACTCTGATACCATTAGATTTATCCTTGAGACAACTCTATATTTTTCATGGAATTCGTTATTAAATTGGTTCCATTGGTTTTTATCCATTCGTAAAATAAAAATTGATTTAACATGAGTGATGAATAATAAAATTTATAAAATAATTATTGTAAATTATATTATAAAAGACCAAAATTCAAAATTTTTTGCTCTTTAAAACCATCAAATTAGCTTCTAGTTCATATTGAATCACACCTAGTCCAATATAGGTTTCTTTGGGTTGGGTTTTCTCATACATCTTGACCTAAATCCTTAACAAACAAAATTTTTCATTATTACTCATAAAGAGAATATGATTGGAAGAAATAAAATACCTTGGAAGTTTTTATTAAGGGGAAAATTATTTTTCCCACTCATCATGTATTGAGTGAATACTGAGTCAATAATCAACCTAAGCTTTTTAGGGTGATTACCACTAAGGGAATTTGCACATTAACCGTATCAACTTTCCAGAATCCATATATGGATTCAATTTATAGAAAAAAAATACTCAAAACTTTAACAAAATTACTTATATTTTATTACACTTAGAAATATCCCTTATACTTTTCCATAGGTTATTCACTAAAGTTATCTAATCTTAATACCTAAAATTATCTATACTAATCCTAAAAATAACTAATAACTTCTTTGTTACCAATTATAAAAACCTAGGATAGAAATATAATTATTTTACATAATTACCATATGTTAAACATTACATATCATAATTTTCACACATAGTTCATAGAACCTTTTGGTGTATAGTCTTTGATGACCAATTACGTAGGTAACTTATTTTAAAACAATTATGTACATTTCTAATTAACTAAACTCTTCTTGACACCCTTATATACTTCTCATAATTTATTAATATCTTTATAACATGATTAAATTAAATATAAAAATTAGGTGAGATCAAATGCTCATTAGGGAAAAACTTATCAATATACCATCAAATGTAAGATCATAAGAAGAACAGAAAACATTAGAAACAAGAAAATTCATATTAAAAAATAAATTTGAACAAAAAATATTTAAAATTACTCATGAATGAAAGAAATATATTCTCTTAAGAAAAAACATGTACCATGATATAAGAGTTTTATATATCCATGGAAACATGGAATATGTATATGATATCATATGATCGTGGATTAATGAATATGTGGAAATAATAGAAAACGTGGCATCATAAAAATAAGTTAAGGTTCTCTTCGAAGACAACACAACATAGTGTGATTAGGCTGAACACTCATGTACTATATTCAAGGATCACTACCACAATAACATATAATTGTGTTCTTAGGATACTCGCTTGTGCACCATAGTCAAGGCTCATTGTGAAGACAATATAACATAGTGCTCTTGGGTTAACCACATGTACACCATACAAGGTATCTCAAGAGATGAAAATATTACCCAATACATTGAAGGGAACCCTTTATATTCATAACATGTATATTCATTTGTATACTATAAGAAGAAAATAAACCATACATAAAGTATAATAATGATAAAACACTTTATAAGGAAGTGGGTTTCATAATCTTGTCTCAAAGAATATTCGAAGGATATATAACAAGGATTCCTAAGAGAAGAATGAATCAAAATATTTTGGAAGTTAATTTTTGGAAAATAAAAATAGGTTGTGAACATTGAGTTACAATAAATAAAAATTCATGAGAAGGATCAAGGATAAGTAAGAATAAAAAAGAATTGTATAGGTTAGGATTTTAGAAATAAGAAGAAGATCACTCAAAGAAGTAAATAGCTTATTATTTCCATTTAGACTAGAATTGAACTAGGATGAATTTTCATAATATAATTAGGGTTCATAAAATATGTTCATTTTTAAAAAACCCAATCGGGGTACCACTTGATCTGAAATAAGAAATAGGGAAGTTCTTTTAAATAAGGTTTACTTAAAAGAGAAAACTGTGAAGGGAGTTACAACCATGTGTTATCCATAAAAAAAGAAATGGAAAATAATCTAGATAAATATGTAAGGAATATATATATATAATTGGATTGAATTATATTAGTATAATATAAAAGAAATGATTAAGAATAAAGATAATGTGTAACCTGAAATAAATAAGGTTGGTTTGAAAGATCTATTTTTTATGTTTTAAAATGCCTTTGTAGAATTCCCACATCATAAAAAGTGATAATAAAACATCCTTTTAAAAATTAAGTATGGTAATTATGATGATAACATGAGACAAAACTTAATTATGTTTATAAATATAAAATAGAACATCTGATAGAATATAAAAATATATAAAATGAAGGGAAATCATTGTTAAAATGGGTGAAATTATTTGGAAAATTACATAATTTATTAGCATGAAATTCATTAAGGTAAAATATTGAATTAAAAATAAATTATCCTTAAATAAGAAACAAAATCATCATAAAATAAAATCTAAGGGATTAATAAAAAAATATATTAATAAATAATTTCATGAAAAAACATTTTAACTAACTGAGTGGAATAAAGTTAACAAATACCCATACATAATCATTATTTTCCAAATAAAAATATTAAGGTGGAACATGAGATAGATTTCTAAATAACATAGATATTAATAATGTTATGAAAAAAATAAATATATTTCTAATATATACATCACAAAAATAAATAATTGGTGAATATTATTTGTATAATAATGAAACAAAATTCGGATAAAAACCCAAACCTTAAGTCCAAAACTCATTCTCTGCATTTCCCTAACATCCAAGATAATCAAATTAAGATAATTAAAAAAAGAAAATTATTTATCTATATTTAAAATTATATGGTCTATCTATTTCCATATGTTATTAATTTATAATATAGTTTTTTTTCATATCACTTACTTGAGGTTTTCTAGTCAATTTAACTACAACTCTCTTGAAATGTTGACCACTATCTAAGGTATAGTAAAATAAATCCATAATATTTAAATTTATATATGTTTATTTCTTATATTATTCTATTATAACAAAATAATATACATATCCATAGGTTTCCCAAATTAACTCAAATTAAGAAAGATTCCATGAGATGTTCATTTAATGTCGTTAAATTTACTATAACTATTTATTATTAATAATACTTATATATTGTAAAAATAATCATTAAAAAATATTAAGCATGAAAAAAATTCATTTTAAAATAATAGATATATTTTTAATTTCATCCATGTTATTAGGTACTGGGAAAATGAAATATATCGTTTTGTAGAGGTGGTGGTCCATACAAACACATACAACACTTTCATTTTCCCTAAAATGAGAGGGGTATAAAAACAAAACAATTTTTCAATTAAGAATATTTATAATGTTAAAAATAGTTTAATTTTTCATTAAATAACTCTTTTCAATTGTACATATAAAGAGTTTATGAAAGATAGAAATCGTTATTTATGGAGGTTGTATTCTGCACAAACGCATGAAGAAGTCTGAATTTTTTGAATTCATTTATAGAGATGAAAAAGAGTGATATTCATTTATTATAATAAAATTAATTATATTAATATTATTTATTTTACTATACATTCCTTGATAGATAATATTTTAGGGGATATAAGAATATAAAGAAGAAAATACTAGAGATTAAGAAGTAATCATGTAGAGAGCTTAACATTATCTTTAAATTCTTCTTGAAATTGAAGATCTTAGGAAAAACTTTTAAAGACCATGTTATTATTTATGTGAAAGATAATTATAGTACAGGTAAATTGGGTATATTTTAAAAAACCTATACATAGAGTTGTCTTCAAGGGGTATTGAGAGGCCTCTTTTATATGTGGGAGAAAATGGATTTTTTGTAAATACCCAATACATATCATTGATTCTGCCACACTATTCTAGATAAAATGTCTAAAAAATAGAAACATAATTTATTTTATAGGTTTTTGGTGTGATAAACCCCCAACCATGAATTTTAAAACTTTTTTTAAACATTTTTTAAATCATTTACAATTATATTTTCACACTATTCTGTTTAGGTTTTTACCTTGGTAACTAGTTTTAAACTATGTAATTTATGTTTTACAAAAAATATTAGACATTTATCCTTACAAAAATTTCAGTTTGATAAACCAAATTTTATCCTCTATTTAATCCATTTCAATTTATAAATATGAAAAAAATAAATTTTTATTTAAATCATATAATATATAGAAAAATTATTTTTGTAGAAAAATGAAGTTTAAACGATTAAGTGTTCTAAATATTATTTAAATTTGTTACAAATACAAAATTATTGATAATATATTTATATATAGGTATAATTGTTATATTATATTAACTTTTTATAATATATTAATTTATTTCATTAGAAAAAAATTACACAATGTTAACAAAACAATTCCTTAGAAATAATAATTGTACCATTATCATGGTCATCAACTTTAATCCCAATAATTCAATTTTTTTGATAAAAAATAAAATTTAAGTAAGTAAATAATATGAAAATGATGAGCTAAAATATGAAATATTTTTAATATTTTTAATATATATAAGTGGTGAAAAATAATTTTTAATATAACCAAATACAAACAGTTATTAGAGTATTATAATAGTTTGGTTTTCAAAATGACAAACATGGGTTTTATAAATAAAAAATAGTATTTTAAAAGATTTATTTTACATTATATGTATATATATTTTGTATATAAATGATTCAAAAGTTTTTATGTTCTTATTGAATTATGATAATGTCATAAAAGTGATGGTTTTAACAAAATCAGTATTTTCACTATTCACCTAAAATTTTACTTTAGAAAAATCCCAAACATTAATCCTATGATAAGATTATTATTATAAATCCATAATTTATATCAATTTTTTAAAATTATAATTCTATAATTTCTTAAAACTTTAAATGGAAATACAAAATATAATGAAAAATAGTTTTTAATAGGAAATTGGATTTTTAGATATAAATTATTATTATTCTTATTTCATTTCAATTACTAATTAAATTAGTGTTAATATATTATTCTTATAAATAATATATTTCTTTATATAATATATTTATTTTATTAAAATATGGTGATTACATTTTACCAGAATTTATATTTCTTTCTTAAAATGTTATTAATAATTATTTATCCATATTAATTTTCTCAATGCATTAGTAATAAAAATGACCGTTATTTAATTTCTATATGTATTTCATAATGTGTTTACCTCTATTTTTACTTTCATATTAAAAAAACATTTCAATTATGGTATAATGCTTCATGGTTTTTTTCAGTGTTTTGTATGAATAAAGTTATTAAGGATATTAGTTTTTAAAGGGAAATGTAATTTAAAATCATGATGTGTTACACTCCCTACTAATCTGATGTGTACAAGGATCTGATTCCTACTTCTCATTCTACATTGGTTAATGTTAATTATAAAAACACCATAAATTCATGTCATATCACACAAGTGCAGAAGATTACGATGAGGATATATTTATTCAAAAAATGGTTTTTACCAAAGTGTGTGAAGAGGGGTGTTCACACCCAACATCAAAGATAGACTCGGGATTTAGAATCTTCTCTAAAAAACTAACTTTCTTCCAAACCCAAAATCTTTTATTGGATAAAAAGGGTATGGAAAACTGCATTTGTAACCCACCCACTTCTCAAAGTAGTTGATCCTCTTTATAATGAGGAGAACATAACCTGGTATTAAGAAGATGTGGATTAGATGGGGTGAATTAATGATGAATTAATGAGATGTAATATACATGTTATGTGAAACTCTCATCTTGAGTCTATTATCCATTCTCTGTAGAGTCCCCTTCAATGAGAAGAAATTTATGAATCAGTAAGGGTGGAGCCAAGTCATCTGATCAACTTAGGGGAAAGGTGACCAGCCTACTTGAGCCAACACTAATTGAATATCATGAATTCCCTCCACTATGGTAGTGAACACTTCCCATTAAAAAAATTTTTCCCAACAAACCTAAGTTTTCTCATCAATAGTAGGCACATATCAAAAAAATTTATCAAGAACTGCCAAATACCTCCAATAAATAATCATCTTAGGAAATAGTGCCACAAAAAATCTTTGAATGCGTCGAGTCTAATGATTCTTAGATGGAATTTATGGAAGGTTGGCACACACCAGTGCATCAAGATATGAAAAAATAACTGGGGTTGGTATAATTAACTCCTCATTCAAAAAAATCTATAAATCCCACGTTTCTAACATTTAATGGAATGAGGGACATAGAATAGTGTTTCACACATTTTAAGACTCTATGTGGCCCTATTATGGGAATATCTGAGCAGCAAGAGGAGAAAAACTCTTGTGTTTTATTAAAAGCATAGAAATATTAGGTTCATCTGTTATAATACCCTACCACTTGGATTCATTTCTAATTAGAAATATCAATAACGATAGTTCCTCTTCCAATTTAACTCAAAGCTAAAGGAAACCACTATTCATGACCTCTCAAATTAAAAAATGAGAAAATATGAGGGTTTTGCTTTCATATTTAGGTGTAATGGATTATCATATTCCCAAAATATGAAACATCCATATGAATAACTATTAGAGATATAAATATATATAATCATTAGGATTAACTCCAAATGTTTTTTTATTTCTTAAAATTTTCTTAGTCAGTTCTGAGAATTTGTAGCTACAGAAAAATGATTAGAAGATGTAATTCGATTCATTAAAACTGAATCTCTTATAATTCCATCAATATTGTTGGATAAATATAAAAATTTATATACTAATAACGTCACACTTAATATATCAGAAGTTTTATCCCCATCCCCTGGTCTTACGAATAATCATGGGGTGCCCCCTCCAGAACTGTAAAAACAATGGCAGTACCCTAGTAAAAATATAAAGTACATGAATATGGAATCGAACCACCATAATTTTAAACAACAAATGAACTAGGACTATTCCTTATAAAATTATACAGTCTAAGGATTATTCATTGAATCCCTAAAAATAACCTTGTTTACATGGCCATAAGTCTAAAGGACAGATGAAGTGGGGATGATTAATCACCTAGATTATATCCCTTATCATTATGTTTGGGGGAAAATATCCAAAAAAGCTTTATTCTTCCAAATTTACTTTTTAAGGTGGTAAGAACAAGGCATGTAGATTTGGGAAAACTCACATATCAATTATGTTAAATCATTAGTACCTCACCTAAAAATAAGGAGAGAGGAATGAAGTTTCAAACATTGGGGTGTGTAAATTTGATGTTTGGATGACTTGAAAATAGTTTAATTGCATACAATACATCATCATGAAATGAATGTATGATCCCATCATGACCCTAATTCCATTTAAAATTCCATATGATATGTCTCCATCTTAAAAATATTTTAAAATTAAATTCATATAAAATTGGTGAAGTAAGGTATTATGTGAGGATCTCCAATGGGAACCCAAAATGGTTCATAACCTAATGAAATTACTTTACCCCCTCTTATGTGGATGTGAACTACTTTATTAAATGAAATTTTAGTCTAATGACGAGACTTAGTATGTCTCTTTCAATTTCATTCATTTGAAATACCCTTTTCCTAATGTGATAGACTCATATTAATTTGAGTTTTCGAATAATAATTTTGGTGGGTCCATAGAGTTAAAGGTAGATGAGGTTGGAATAAACCTTGAAATTCACATATATTTCTTATTGAGTCCAGACATATAGCCAAGACCCAAAGATATAAAATCAAATAAGATCAATGGGAACATTAATATTTCTTACATCCTATAGGGGTATCACTAATTTGATCATACATCTTCACTAATTATTATACAAACAGTCAGCCGATTGATGTCAAAAAATGGTAAGTCAGGATCAACTTAACCCCCAGGAAACAAATACCTCCCATTCCCAATAGAAAAATGGATTCTACAAAATAGTCAACTCCAACCCATATGAATTTACCTAGGGAGTAGTTTCATGAATGTAATCAAAAACCATTATCTTAAAAGTATGATGTTATGAAGTAACTCTCCTTCTCCCCTTCAATGATTTCAATCCTAAACACCCGTTATCTTTCTAAATAACGCAAGAATCCCTTATTGTGTCTCATTTGATACTATAAGTTCTCTTGATTTAATTCCTATATTCCAAAAAATATCATGTAGCTGTCACACAATAATTTCATTCACAGAACAAGATAGAGAAACTATTATACAAGAGCACATATTACTCTTGTATGTTTCTATACAGATTAATGAAATTGACGTCTATCACGTTCTAATTTTCAATATCTCTATAATAAATCCCATACTAGTTTTAAGTATTTTGTGTTTGAGCTATATTGAATCAAAATTATCTTCTTACAACCTGATAATTTTGGGGTATGAAAAATGGGAAATGATTCCCCTTAGAAGGATCAAGTTGAGTAGCTAGTTTAAATATCTCATTTCTAAAATCAAATTCATGGTGTTCTACCAGTATATGGTTTTCATTAAATTTCTAGGGATCCCCTGACTATATATTCATATGTATATTTCCTCCTCATATCACTAATGCTTAAAATATTTTTTTTGATTGGAAGGATGGTGTTCTCTGTAGTGATATTCTCCTTTTTAATCATGTGAGTCTCTATACATTGATGTTGGTTATTATAAAAAGGGGTGGTAAATATCATTTAATAAATACCATCATACAAATTATTGAGCCTAATGGCCTCAATGCTTCTCTTTCTAATTCATAAAGAATAATTAGTAAATATCATGTGGTTCACATTAACCAAATCAAGAAAAAAACTTCAAATATGAGGTTCACTAGGTTATTCTAGCCAATGTAATAGTCCCTCAAATTATATTCCACTCCTATGATGGTAAACTGGATTCTTCCATCATGTAAAAATTAACAAAAATTGAAGGTACCCCTATTTAATATATTCCTCTAAATATAGGTATTGATCATATTTACTTGAGCATAAGTTTGACTGATATTCAATCAACACAATAAAAACCCTTGGATTGAAGGGATATGAACCCTTGAAAAAGAATACACCAATTTAGTTCCATTTCCATAGTATCATTTTTACAAAAACTACTTCCATTTCCTAAAAGGAAGTGAAACTTATGGGAGTAAAAATGCATATATATAACATCCTAAATCATAAAGAGTGATTTTATGGTACCCTCATAGAAATGGTGGTGAAGATGAAGAAGATGAGGATCTTAGGGATTCTCCACCAATATTTTTTGAAGGTATCTCAACTACCGTGGATGAAATCTGATGGGTGGATTTAGGTATGAAGGAATTTCCTTATCCCATGATAATAAAATCATTCATGACCCCTGAAGAATATAATAAATACTTCCCTTTTTTTTTAAAATGATTAGATGTGTTTGAGTGGAATTGCATTGAAATGTCTAAGTTAGTTTCATAATTAGATACCCACCACTTTGATCTACCAAAAACCCACCATAGATATAAATATGTAGTAATAATAATTTATATAACACATATTTATAAGGATTTAGCTTAATAATAACCAAAAAATTAGGTTGTAAATTGTTTTTAAGGATTTAAGTTATTACTACCCAAAGGAAGAATTCCTGAAGAAAATCAGAGAGGTATTGATCAATATGAAAGATGATTCTAAAGCCCTATCATTTATGAATAAATAGTATTTATACAACTATGTGAAAATGGATCTAGAGTATATAAGGTCCAATTCATTTAGATCACCTCAAAGTGTATACTTTCCCAAAATAATGTCCTCCATAATGAAGAATTTTGGTTCCAATTACCAGTATTTCTTCCATGATGTCATTAATTAATTTATAATAAAACCCATAGAATTATATGTGAATTATATAGTGGTAAAATTTGATTTATAATGTGATCATATCACAAATATTTAATTGATATTCAACCAGTTAGATCAAAATATATTGAAAATAATCCCATTAAAATGTACTACGGAGATGACATTGGGAAAATTTCAAGGCTTCATGGTACACTATCGTGACATTGTGAATAACCCAAAGAAGACTAAGGTGATAATTGATAGGAACCCTCCATATAATCTCAATGTATTTTGAGGACTTCAATGGTGTCTCTCCTACATGAGGAACTTCATATCCAATCTAAATGGTAAGTGTTTACACTTTAGAGATGTGATAAAGAAAGGGGTAATATAATAATGGGATGAATAATGATAGGAAGACTTTGATTATATTAAACATTAACATATACACCCTTTGGTGTTTCTTTTACATATAAAAGGAAATGTCATCATCATCTCTATGGAAACCCTATAACAATCTTATGGTTCCCTTATCAGTTAGAAAAATGAAACAGGAAAGGAAATAGTCTCTATTATTTCACAAGAACAATGTTATAATTTTAAACATGATATTATGATATTGAGAAGAATTACTATTTTTTAGTTATTATAGTGTAGAAACTAACACATTATATTCAGCATTAGGAGATCCACTTATTCTTCTATGTCAATCCACACAAATTTATCTTTAATCATCTCATTAAAAAGAAAGTGTGGCGTGATGGATAGTTACTCTATAGTAATTTATCAATTATTTTGTGTTGTGTAATTTGATAAATGGATGGGATCTATAATATTTTTTTATTGAATGACCTAACCTATAATAGTCATTTTTAGACATGAAACTTCCTCCTAAATATGTATTCTCTATTCATGTAACATCCTAGTCATGGGAAACCTACTTTGATAGTAGTTATTATAGTTTAAGGTTAATAAAGCCAGAATACCTAAAGCCCGTCTGGGTTAGTTTGATGATCATGTACACTTACTTAATAAATTAAATTTAACCTTATTACTTCCTTTTTTCTAATGGTGTGCCAATAATGGGCTAAAATAATAGGATCTCATTAAGGGATTAGAGATGACATTGTGGATACTAATTGCTTGATAAGACATCAAAGGTTATTCAAAACGGTAATCAAGAAAATTAATGGTGACTACACTATCAATAATAATAAATTAATTTAGTTTACTGATCATGAATATGGTTCAATGGATGAATTCCCCTTAGATCCAGTATTGTTCAATATTCTTTATTCAAAGAATTATCAAGAAGATTTTTTATAAAATGCAGTTATAATATTTGAAGGACCATATCAAGATGAAAAATTCATTAATTTTAACACCGTGATATTTTTATGAAATATTTATATTTAAATAATATTAATTTTTTGGTAAGTAGTGTTACACACAACACTTAGTATGAATGAACCACGATTTACTGTTAAAATATTATTATTTTAACATGACCATTATAAGCTAGAAATCAAATTTGAGAGTATAAATAGGAATAAAAATAATATTAAATATATTTATTTATAAATTCTTAGTAAATAAACACCTATTTTTTAGTAAAGTCATTTATTCTTCTAAAATATTTTTTCATCAAAAAATTATATTATTTATTTTAATGGGAAAATAAATATAATAAATTTTGATAATTTTAAAAAATTTATTTGAAAAAGTAGACCTCATTTTTTAATTCATCAGGTCAAAAATATGTTAGGATAAATTTTTGAAAATTTTATAAAAAGCATAAAATATTAATGAATAATGAAAATATTGATTTATGTTGAATCTATGTTTTATTTTGAAGCATTTAATGGTATGTTTCCATTTTGGATTAGTTTTAAAATGAAATTAGTTAATTATAATATAAATAATCTAATTTTTTTCATTAAAATTAATTTTATACATGAATTTAGTATAAAACAATTTGTACATACAAATGGAATTTTTCAAAAATGTTGTTTTTTATTGTGTTTTTCCGATTTTATATTAAATTAAATTCAAACAATTATGTGTTTTGAATTTTGGAAAATGGAATAAATATTAGGAATTACAAGGTAAAATTTTATTAAATATATGATTTTTATTTTTGGTCGTAATCTATATTAATTATAGTAATTTTTATTAGCATCATAAAGGGTAAATCATATATTTTTGGTTAAAAATAAAATGATTTGAACTATTAAATAACACCAAAACATTCCTAAATTTTATTGTGGGATTCATTTTCGTCCATACACATCCATTTTTAGGTTATATGACCTTTTCTGGCCACTTGGGTGAGATTATGACCTTTATATCATTTTATTTAAAGAAAAGTAAAAGATGTTTAACTATTGTTTTTAATAAGTATAACATTTATAATATGTGGGTATACAGAAGATATGTTAGAAGACAAATAGTATTTTTAAATCAAAAAGTTGTATCTTCATTATTAATTATTTTTAAATTTTAGTGAATAAATATTTATCTTAAATTCTTACACAATTATAATGTAGTAATTATTCAAATAATAAAAATTTAAAAAAGATATAAAAAAATTATTTAGCTCAACCCAAAATTAGGATATAAAATTAAGATACAATTGTCATAACTAAGTTATTTCAAATTTATTTCTTCTTAAAACACATCCAAATATAGTATAACCATAAAAATATAATGACATAAGTATCATGATTGTATTTTAATATTATTATTATATTGATGGAACTACAATTATCTACATTCTCCCCATATTTTCTAAAATGGAAATGTCGCTCGTGTTACGTGTGGACTAACGCTTCCATGAACAATTTATTTCATTTTTTATATATCACTTACATTTTTTGTTATAAAAATGGATTTACTGAATTAATAAAATATTTATTACATTGTTAAGGTACCTAAAATGTAATTTATCCATTCTATTAATAATATTAACAATTAATAGTCCCTATAAAATTTATCCACCTAAAATGAGCATAATGAGACTCTTTGTAAGTAATAAATTATTAAAATTATATTTCTTTTATATTAATCACATATATCTTAATGAATTTGATTTATAACTTTCATGAAAAAATTAAAACCATTATGCTTCTATAAAATTGATATTATCACTATATAATAAGATGTTCTTAATCATTTAACCATTAAAAAAAGTTTTTGATTTGGTCAGTTTTACTACCTATATGAATGATGTTTTATTTATATGTCATTAGTGACTAAGAAAAAATAAATATTGGCAATAGTATGTAATAATTATTAATTTAATATGTTTTCATAATTATGGAATGGTAGTATTAAAAATTATATTTACCAATCAATTCAATTCTTTTTGTTATGTTAATAATCATCAAAAAGGGAAAATTTTACCATTCCATGATAACCATAAACATAATTTAAAATAAATTACTATGGTTCTGAATTAATATATCAAAAAAAATTAATGGTTTATAATAAATATCCTAGAGGTTATGAACCCATGAACAATACTCAATGACAAAAATCGCCAAACTAAAGCATGTATGGGAAATAGAATAATTAACACCCAAATTTTGATTTTAATAATAAAATATTTATACATAGGTAATAAAAAATTATAAATGAATATTATAATGTAAAATAAATATTAATAATAATGCTAAATTTATTATATAGTACGGTTAGAGTGTGTCTGGCCATGAGAAAGCCCAAGGTAGGGGTTTCTTATCTCGATTTCACTTCATTAAAATATGATTCATATTCACCACATTTTTTATTTTTTGTGTAATTTATACTGAGCATTAATACATTTTATAATTATTTACATAAATTTAAATTGATTTAATAATCCATCTAATGTTTTCTTCAATGAGATTTTATTTAAAATTTGTCAATGCAGTAAGGGTTACTTAGTCTCAATTTCAATTTCTTAAGGCATGTTTCATTTTGTGAACCATTTTTTGGTAAATATTTTTATTCACTAACCCATTAATAAAATAATTATTATTTAATTTATTTAATTTAAATATCCAAATATAATTCATTCTTTCAATGGATTTTGATTCAATTGCTAAAAATTAATAAGGTTTTCTTTGTATCAATTTTCTTTCCTTTAGACATATTTAAATTTATGAACATATTTTTTTTATAGGGATAATAAGATAAATATTTAAAGTATTATATCACTATTAATTATTCATCAACTTATTTAAAGTTCCATTTCAATTTCTCTCTTTCAAGAGATTTATATTCGAATGTTATAAAAGCCGTAAGGGTTTTTCATCTCAATTTAAATTCATTAAGACATGTTCTATATTGTGGACCAAATTTCATATATATGTTGTATATACTACCAATTCAATAGATTATATAATGGATATATTTATATTCATGTCATTTTACATTAATTGTCAATTTATTTATTTTAATGGGGTTTTTATTTTAAGAGTCGTAAGGGGTTGTATTTTAAAACATCACTTTGAATGTTTTTAAGTTTTTTCTTTTTCCAAACTATTTTCAACCATATAAAAATTCTTTATAGTATTTCAATAATTTTATTCCCTATATTTAAATGATTATTTAAATTCATTTTAAAATATCTAAGAATTTCCAAACAAATAATGAAACCGTAATCTTTTTTATGTTTCCGCTATAAGTATTTTTTACTTTATTTATAAAGTATTAAAATAATGTCGCATTAAAGTTTATCACTTGATCAATTTTTTCCAAAGTTATGTATGTTCCTTAGTATTAATATTCCATTCCATGGTTTCATGGGTTTAAAGGAAAATCATATTCCATTTATTTTATAAATTTTTCATTTTTTTATGTTACCAAAATTAAAGGATATTTCTTATAGTTTTTTAAATAACATTTATAGTGCTTTAAAATAATTAATTTTCATTTATTTAAACATCAATTATTGAATTTTTTGCTTAAATATGGAAATTATTTGGTGATACCATCCATGTTATTTCTCTGATGAATTCTGATAATGTTTTGAGTAAATTCTCATCAGACCCATTTCTTTTCAGTAGGTTAATTCAGTTATGAAGGAATGATGAATTCTATTATGTTCTTTATACATACATATATATATTATCATTATGTGATGAGTGGGTAATTATACCCATCAAATATATTAGTTAATTATTTATTGTCTCTAGAAAATATGTTGGAATTAAATAGGTAGGTTATTATATTATAAGGGTGATTATAAGGGTAATTTTAAGTCTAATATGAATATGATGTCTCAAGTAAACATCATGATTATTCTTTTTCTTTTATTATTTATTATGAGATAATTATATGTAATTCATGAGTTTGTAAGTTTAAATTTATCTATGTTATGTTTTCATGGCTTATGATAATTGGATTATACTTTCACACTCCATTTACACATGTCTTATTCCATGTTTCATGCTATTACTTGTGATTTATTGGGTATGATCTCCAAATGATGTGCTCATGTTACTTGATTATAATCTCATACACACAATCTTATGTTATTCTCAATTATAATCTTTTATTGATATCAATTATTTTTTCTCTTACAAGGGGTTTGACCATACCCTTCTAATTTTTCATTTCTCCAAGTTATGATGATAAGTATTATATATTATTTGTCTATAATTGCATCACATGTTGATAATTTTTGTGGTATAATTTGATGACATGTTAGGGAATAATAAATTCAAGTTATGATGATAAAAATATATATTTAATGATAAATATATGGATTATTTTAGTTAAAGGTTTTTCATATTTCTCTTAAACTCCAAACCTAATAGTTTGTGGGTATGTAAATCAATCAATGTAAATTATTGATTTTGTAAATATGGATGGTCAAATTTGGGTCATTTCTATTCGTACCAAAACTAGTATGTAAAGAATATGTTTCTATCCCTACATAAAGGTGTACATATTATGGGAATTATAGTTGGTATTAAAGTATAATTTAGATATCTTTAGTGGTGAGGAAGTTATTATATGAGGATAATTTATGAGTTTTGGGTACCATTAATGGCTTGATAAAACCATTTTATGTATTATGTTTAGGTGATTAATGATTTCTGGGATATTGTTATTATTAATTATGAAATATATGTTTTTAGGTTTAAATACCTCTCATGGCTGGAATGTGATTCGATGTTAAGGTAAATGTGATTAATTGGGTAACAAGTTGATTGATTTTGGGAAAATATTAATATATTTTTAGAGAATATATGATTAGGGAATATATGTTTTTGGTAAGTGACACTATTAGTTAATTTATGTTGATTGTTGAGAAAAAATTTAGTTGATTTTTGAATAATTTGTTATCAAGTTATTTTGATTTTTGGGTTTCTAATTTGGGAAATCATATATTAAAGAGTTTTCAGGTTTAGTAATTTATGGAATGAATTAAGTTAAAAATGGTTTCTTATTTTTATATTTAGGTTTTATATTTTTAATTATTACTTCTTTATGGGATGGTTTATTCCTATTTCATATGGTATTAGATTTACTCATGCTAATCATTTTTTTATAATTGGATAAAAATAGGAGGAATAGTTTGTTATAAAAATCATTTATATAAATTTGAAAAATATATTTTAGTAGATATCATGATCCATTAGAGTTTTATTTTTATGCTCCAATAATAAAAATTCAACTTTTATATTCATATTGTAGAATGTGAAATCAAAAAGAGGTTGAAACTAATCAAAACACACAATAAAATAATGTTATTGTTCTAATAGAAATAAAATAAAATCAATTAAATATATTACCTCATATTATCCATTTTTATTTCTCATAATCAAGAAAAAGGATGATAAATCAATTAGGTCTTATAAGTAAAACATCAATAAAAATCATGGTATGCCTTAGAAACTCATTCATATTTTTGTGTATATATGGTATGTATCATAGCCTTTACTTTGAAATGAATGTTAATAATAGTTAAGATCAATTTTCGAGATCTCAATTCCTTTCTACAAAAAAATATCTCTAAAGGAATACATTACTTTAAAATCAAACGAATTTATGTCATATTTTCCTCTCATATCAATTTGGAATTCACACACCAGGTTGTTTAAAAGAAATTTTATTAACTTATTATCATTTTATTGAGACATAATATTTATTATTAGAGTATATTATTCTATGATTTATATATTCTATGATTCTTTTTTTAATGGTATTTTGTTTTTCTCTAAAGGGAAATTACAAAGTCATGTTTTTTTCTTTTATGATTTTTTATGGTTTTGTTGAGAATAATTTCCCACCTCAATGTTGACTATTTCCCTCCTCTATGTTAATTTATTTCATAAAATAAATGTTTTCTTATTTTATATGATAAATATTCATTATATTTTAAATAATTCATATTTAATATCATTTATATTTATAATTAAATGTTATATTTTCTTTTGGATGTGTGTTTCCTTAACTCCCAATCAAAAAAACTAGAAGTTGTTTTTTCCACTTCCATATATTTATTTTGTATTCCACACCACATATATTATCTTTGTAACGCCCCGACCCCAGCTACCCAGAGTCGGTGCATTACTTCGTAACATTGGCATGATCACAAAAGATCAAGTCTCGAAAGACCGATTAGTTTAGTAGCCTTGGAAACACTAGATACAGTCATAAGTCTTACATTACATCATAAAGTGAAAAACTAATAACAAAGTCTTCATAGTCCACACTCATATCCTCTTCTGACTATCCCTGCAGGTCATTCATAAAATACTTCATCACATCCTGGAAAATATTAAAACATTGAAAGGGGTGAGCTCAGATGCTCAGTAAGGATAACAATATTGCGGAACATTTCATAAATAAACATTAACATTTAAGGCAATGTATAACTAAAATAAAAGCCTTTTAAACCTGAACTTCAACATAATATGGAAAAAGTAAAATGAGATAATGCCATTCACTTCTTCACATGGATATTCTATTGGTCGAATAATCACATGCAATATCAATAACCACTTTCATAATGATGGAATGCATAATGCCAGACTATCATAACCACGTAGTCGAGGCCTCGTGCCAAGACCACAAATAAGATTTTGTCAAGGCCTTGTGCCAAGACACTAGTTTGTCTCATGAGACCTACCGATGCATCGAGGAGCTATAGCGGGCTCCACCCATCACTTATTAAGTCCAATGCATTCCTCATATGAACAGGTTTAAACACATCATAAACCATAACATAATAACATAAAATATGCATAAAGGAAACATAACATTTCCACATTTCAATCACATGATATCAATACAACACATTGATATAATAAAAACTCTTTCAAAACAATTTTCAATACCAAAATAAAAGAAAATTAAAACTTGATATTTATTTTTCATTTTTTTAAAAATGTATGGCTTGTAGAGGAAGCCGAAACCCAAATAATGGTCACGGCGGTGGAGAAGTCATTGTCGCCGCATATGTATGGAAATAAAAACATTCCCTTTTGTCTTTTAGTAAAACGTTTCATATAAAAAAGATTCCTTTTGAATAAACGTAAAAGTCAAAGGGGTTTATACACCGTATAAAAGAAAGTTGTGTATAAAACCAAATATGCCTCAATGAAAGGAGATTGAGACGAAGTCCTTAAAAAGATCATTTTTAAAATAAAATAGATCTATTATGTGTATTCACTATAGGTACACATAAAGAAAGTAAAAATAAAAAATAGGACATAATAATATCATGACATAATTTGAAAGTAGGAGATTAACCCAAAGAATGGATGTTGGGTTAAGAAATTCCCTTACCTCTTGTCTGACTTGACTCAACCGTTCTTTAACCTCCTGAATAATAAACTAGAGTTAATATATACCTTATTAAGAACCATTTTCAATTTAATTATCCTTATTATATCACTTATTACAATGATATGAACATTATGTAATTATTTAAGTTAATAACGGTTGTTTTGTCGATCTTTGGTACTTGAGTCAACAATAAACTTCTTATAATTACAAGTTGTTCATGTGGTAGAATATCCATTATATCCAGAATTATATTCATGATTTAGATTTCATATATATCTTATATATCCAGTATATACATTCATTTATAATATTACGTAACATTTAGAGATAAGAAATGAAATGCACCGTTCATGGAGACGGTAAGCCATACGTACGCATGAACGCTACTTTCATTTCAATTTCATATTTAATGGAACTAAATCATAATGATATAAATGTATAATATAATTCCAGTATAATATAGGGTATAATACCATTTACTCCATCCTTTATACATCCCACATATGGCATTAACTATTCAAATCACTTTGAGGGGGCGGTAGTCCGCACTTCCTAAAATGAAATTATCGCGTTTTACCCATAATGGAAATCATAAAGTATGCCATAAATGAGAAATACAGAAGCATAAGTAAAACATAAACATATTATATATAATATATAAAAATAGTGACATCTTAATGGCCACCTTTGAAGGTGTTATATGAGTGTTGAACAATCATCGTTTCGTGAGGCAGAAATTCGCCATCCACAGAAACTGTATGTTCTTTAACCATTAGATGTAGGTGTGTGTAAGTGCAGCTCGAATACTTCTTATAAAAACATCCTAGTATATTTAGGATCCTGGTTTTGTTACAAAATAAATGAATAAAAAGATTTTAGGGGGTTGGAGAAGAAAAATAAAACAAAACAACATTAGAGAAGACATTACCTCAAAATCAGGTAACTCTGTTTTATTTGAGCCAAAGGCTTCCTTGGGAAGAGTTCTGCCCAAAGTGAGGCTTCTAGGAGTAAGAGGGGGAATTTGGGAGAGTATTTGGGCAGAGTTTTGCCGAGCCAAATGGCTTGAAGGTGTGAATAAGGTGGGAGAGGTGGGGACCTTTTATAAGTGGAGAGGAAGGGCACTTTTGGAAAGATTGAAATGTTACATTATTTCACAATGCTTTTCAGATTCTAAAGGTCCCACACTTATATAATTCGAGGCTAAGGTGATAAGGGTTCGAAATATATCCATCCAATAGTCTTTGGACAAGTGTAAGCCTTGGATTTCGCATTATCGTTTCATTTTATTAAAATCGTTAAATAATGAGGTCATCGCTGCATCATATTGATGTCATAAATAATTTAATTTATTTAATGTCTAAAAATTATATAAAAAATAATATGATGTAGTAAATCTTTTTAGCTTTATAATGAATATTTATAGTCAAAATTTGGACTTGTGTAACCCCACTTAAAAATTGTTTTAGTAAAATAACTCATGTTTGTGTCAATTTAATTTTAACATTAAATAAATATATATTAATGTCATTTTCCAACTAAAGTGGCTCCATGGGGTCCCAAAGTTGACCCATGGGTTGTTTTGGTCGGACATGACTCATAAAATAGGAGTAGGACAAGTGTCAAGCTCATATCATATTATTAAAACATTGTTTGTACCTTAAACTATACTAATTACCTCTAATCGCGATTAAGAACTTAAAAGTTACTATTCACCAAAAAATTATTTTAATCTCATTGAACCACATTTTACTTCTTAATGACAACCATGTATGTCGAAGTTTTGAAAATCAAATCACAGAAGTGGTAATATTTCATTTAAACGAAAAATCAGTTATTTGACTACCACTTAGTGGTTTCACTATTCATCAAAAATTGAAGTTTTTCAGAACAATGCCAAAATTTCACCCTAAGCTATAATTGATATTCAGAATTCAAAAATGATGTCTATTTTACAAAATTCCAAACATATAAGTTGCATTAATTAATTTTATAATTAATTCCCGCTGTCACAACAAATAGCGTGTTTTTAAGAAACAATTTATATCAAAAGATTGGCAATTGTTTATGTCCAATTTCAATGTTAAATTAATTCTAATGACCACTATTGGATAAAATGGTAAAAATATATTCTAATTAAACTTTAAAACCACTAAATAGTATAATTTATCACAATAAATTATTTTTATTAAAAAAGTTGTTTTATGTATTTTTCACTATTCATAAAAAAATTGAAAGTTCTCAGAAAGTTACAAAAAATTCAACTTAGGATAATTTCGATATTACGAATTCAAAAATGAAGTCAATTTTGAAATATAAAATTTCTATAATTTTAAAAAGTGGTTATTACTATTCATAACGGCTACTTTGATTAGTCGTAGTGTTTTAGAACTCGAAGTTGCGTACAATGCAAGCTATTGCATTATTGAATGAGAAGCGTATCGTAGAAGCTCGAGGTGTTACATTCTCCCCTCCTTCAATAAATTGCGTCCTCGCAATTTGAAATTTTTCTTTGAAAATAAAAGGTTGAAAAGAGAAAATACCTTTGAGGAAAACCCACATCGGAAATAAGGTTAATAAATATATAACATTAAAAGAAATGAGGATAAGTATAAAGGTCATCCCATATAGCCCATTCTAGTATTATATGAAAATATGGATATGGAGGAGAAACAAACCATCAAGGTCTGATGGAGAGTTATAGAAAACAGGATTAGAAGAAAGTTTAACCACAAGAAAATCACAAACTTGTGATTGGTTAAACGGTCATTGAATCCCCAGTTGGAAAAGTTAACCGACAACATTTTTGTTTTAAGTTACCTTTTATAATGTTGAGGAATTTATTTAGGAGATTTACTAAGAACGTAAGGGAATATACATACTTGTTTTGTATACTTTCATTCGTTAATAATGTTTTACCACAAACCCAACTTTTCCTCCAAATGGTAACGGAACTCAAAAATATTCTATTTATCCTAATTTTATAAGGTTCCAAATGTTAACACATACCATTTAGATTAGTAAAACTATTTTGTAATAACCAGGGACTTCCTGTAGGCTAGTGGTAGGAAATAAAGGCATGTCGCACTATGGTTGTGGGTTCGATTCCTGCAGCTTTGTCCGACGCGACGGGTTATTCCCCACCCTGCAGGTTGTCCTTTTCCTAAAACTATAGTATCATAATATTCCAAAAATAATCTTCATAGATTTTTTAACCTTAAACATTACTTATCCAAATATCAACTTAATCCACTCCAACCTTTATAGTTATCCAAAATACCTATGTCCAGACTTTCTCTAAAAGGTCTCTTAATTCCAAAATCAATTTATCAGATTCCCCAAACAAAGTAAAGTTTCTCTTATTGTCACATACTAAAAATATGATTACCTTAATCATATTAAAACCTTACTGAAACAACAAGTACTGCAGTACAATCCTTATATATATATCACATTATTATAATAACCAGAATATATTCCATGAGTCCAAAAGAACCAATACATTAATTATTCTGCATCAACTGTAGTAACAGCATAAGATTGTCCTTGATCCCTTGGCCTTTTCTGAGGTATGTTTCCCTGACGTTTAGGACATTCATTTTCATAATGACCCATTTCTCTACAATTGTAGCATTAAACTTTGATAGCCTCTTTCTTTCCCTTGCAATCACGAGCCTGGTGACCCTTTTTCTCCACATTTATAACAAACTCCCATTCCTTTTAGGCAAGTACCAGGGTGATTCTTCCCACAATTATCACATAATGGAAAATCCTTCTTTCCCTTTTTCCCTTTATCTGTCTCTTGTTCCACCGTTCTCTTCTTCTCTTGCTTTACTTTGTTGTCATAAGACTTAGAGAATTCCTTTTCGGTCTTGATAGCACACGAGACAATATCCTCGTATGATGAGAAGGATTGTGATACTAAATCTCGACGGAGAAATGGTTTTAACCCATCAAATAAACGATCAATCTTACTCCTTGGGTTACGTATATAATCGGAAGCATGCCTCGCTAACCTTGTAAAGTTAGCCTCATACTTTGCGACATTCTCATCCTCCTTCTGCCTCAGACTCAGAAATTGCCTTTCTATATCTACTCGATGGTCACGAGGAAAGTATTTTTCTAAGAAAATCACTTTGAACTCCCTCCATTCCATATTTGATACATCATCATCTTCCTTTGTGTTTTGATTCAGCGACCACCACTGATCGGCATCTCCAGTGAGGCGGTAAACTGCCATGACAACCTTCTCCCTTTCACTACTCCCCAAGGCATGGAATATTTTCTCTAAGGAATTTATCCATTGCTCAGCTACTATAGGATTTGTACTCCCATTGAAGGTTGTTGGTTGTTGCCTCATGAAACGATCTAGCATTGATCCTCCACGTTGCGGATCAGGGTTCTCCATACGAGTAAGGTTATTATTCATAACCTGAGTGAGTTGTCCCAGTATGGTAATAAGTTGATCAACACCAGTTGTATCTCCAGATCCACAATAATTATCTTGAGCAGGAGGGAAATCCCTACACGGAGTGTGCGCATTGATACGGTTTCCATTTCTTCCACTAGGCGCCATTTCTAAACAATTGCATAAACTAGATCAGTTTATGAATCAAAATACATAATCCCATAATTATAAAACACATAACATAAATTGAACTATTTATGGATATAATCCATAATCATAAAAAGAAATGTTTCCTTTGAGAAAGTATATACTCATAACCCTTCATAGTGGTTTGTAAACAAAATGAGAATTATCCTAAGCATATCACTCGGGAGTGTCGTAACCAAGAGTGAAGCAAGGCCCGTTGTCGTGCACCAGTTCCCGTTCGAGTCTAGCTCAAAGCGGTGTTTTCAGGTTTTACCCCTAGGTACATCTGTGCCAGAGCCACCTCTATCTGCTCGTATCCAGACAGGGATGTATTGCTTGGAAAACTCATAACATCTCTATAATACCAAAATTCTAGAAAGTTCTTCTATACTAATCCTCAAAGTCTATCTTTGGGCTATGTGCTCTAATCAGAGTTTATCTACATCTAGCTTCCAAGGTTAGTACTAAACTGCCTTTGATACCAACTATAACGCCCCGACCCCAGCTACCCAGAGTCGGTGCATTACTTCGTAACATTGGCATGATCACAAAATATCAAGTCTCGAAAGACCGATTAGTTTAGTAGCATTGGAAACACTAGATACAGTCATAAGTATTACATTACATCATAAAGTGAAAAACTAATAACAAAGTCTTCATAGTCCACACTCATATCCTCTTCTGACTATCCCTGCAGGTCATTCATAAAATACTTCTTCACATCCTGGAAAATATTAAAACATTGAAAGGGGTGAGCTCAGATGCTCAGTAAGGATAACAATATTGCGGAAGCTTTCATAAATAAACATTAACATTTAAGGCAATGTATAACTAAAACAAAAGCCTTTTAAACCTGAACTTCAACATAATATGGCAAAAGTAAAATGAGATAATGCCATTCACTTCTTCACATGGATATTCTATTGGTCGAATAATCACATTCAATATCAATAACCACTTTCATAATGATGGAATGCATAATGCCAGACTATCATAACCACGTAGTCGAGGCCTCGTGCCAAGACCACAAATAAGATTTTGTCAAGGCCTTGTGACAAGACACTAGTTTGTCTCATGAGACCTGCCGATGCATCAAGGAGCTATAGCGGGCTCCACCCGTCACTTATTAAGTCCAATGCATTCCTCATATGAACAGGTTTAAACACATCATAAACCATAACATAATCACATAAAATATGCATAAAGGAAACATAAAATTTCCACATTTCAATCACATGATATCAATACAACACATTGATATAATAAAAACTCTTTCAAAACAATTTTCAATACCAAAATAAAAGAAAATTAAAACTTGATATTTATTTTTCATTTTTTTAAAAATGTATGGATTGTAGAGGAAGCCGAAACCCAAATAATGGTCACGGCGGCAGAGAAGTCATTGTCGCCGCATATGTATGGAAAGAAAAACATTCCCTTTTTGTCGTTTAGTAAAACGATTCATATAAAAAAGATTCCTTTTGAATAAATTTAAAAGTCAAAGGGGTTTATACACCGTATAAAAGAAAGTTGTGTATAAAACCAAATATGCCTCAATGAAAGGAGATTGAGACGAAGTCCTTAAAAAGATCATTTTTAAAATAAAATAGATCTATTATGTGTATTCACTATAGGTAAACATAAAGAAAGTAAAAATACAAAATAGGACATAATAATATCATGACATAATTTGAAAGTAGGAGATTAACCCAAAGAATGGATGTTGGGTTAAGAAATTCCCTTACCTCTTGTCTGACTTGACTCAACCGTTCTTTAACCTCCTGAATAATAAACTAGAGTTAATATATACCTTATTAAGAACCATTTTCAATTTCATTATCCTTATTATATCACTTATTACAATGATATGAACATTATGTAATTATTTAAGTTAATAACGGTTGTTTTGTCGATCTTTGGTACTTGAGTCAACAATAAACTTCTTATAATTACAAGTTGTTCATGTGGTAGAATATCCATTATATCCAGAATTATATTCATGATTTATATGTAATATATATCTTATATATCCAGTATATACATTCATTTATAATATTACGTAACATTTAGAGGTAAGAAATGAAATGCACCGTTCATGGAGACGGTAAGCCGTACGTACGCATGAACGCTACTTTCATTTCAATTTCATATTTAATGAAACTAAATCATAATGATATAAATGTATAATATAATTCCAGTATAATATAGTGTATAATACCATTTACTCCATCCTTTATACATCCCACATATGGCATTAACGATTCAAATCACTTTGAGGGGGCGGTAGTCCGCACTTCCTAAAATGAAATTATCGCGTTTTACCCATAATGGAAATCATAAAGTATGCCATAAATGAAAAATACAGAAGCATAAGTAAAACATAAACATATTATATATCATATATAAAAATAGTGACATCTTAATGGCCACCTTTGAAGGTGTTATATGAGTGTTGAACAATCATCGTTTTGTGAGGCAGAAATTCGCCATCCACAGAAACTGTATGTTCTTTAACCATTAGATGTAGGTGTGTGTAAGTGTAGCTCGAATACTTCTTATAACAAAATCCTAGTATATTGAGGATACTGGTGTTTTTACAAAATAAATGAATAAAAAGAGTTTAGTGGGTTGGAGAAGAAAAATAAAACAAAACAACATTAGAGAAGACATTACCTCAAAATCGGGTAACTCTTTTTTATTTGAGCCAAAGGCTTCCTTGGGAAGAGTTCTTCCCAAATTTAGGCTTCTAGGAGTAATAAGGGGAAGTTGGGAGAGTATTTGGGCAGAGGTTGGCCGAGCCAAATGGCTTGAAGGTGTGAATAAGGTGGGAGAGGTGGGGGCCTTTTATAAGTGGAGAGGAGGGGCACTTTTGGAAAGATTGAAATGTTACATTATTTCACAATGCTTTTCGAATTCTAAAGGTCCCAAACTTATATAATTATAGGATAAGGTGATAAGGGTTCGAAATATATCCATCCAATAGTCTTTGGACAAGTGTAAGCCTTGGATTTTTCATTATCGTTTCATTTTATTAAAATCGTTAAATAATGAGATCATCGCTGCATCATATTGATGTCATAAATAATTTAATTTATTTAATGTCTAAAAATTATAAATAAACTACTATGATGTAGGAAATATTTTTAGATTTCTAATGAATATTTATAGTCAAAATTGGGACTTGTGTAACCCCACTTAAATACTGTTTTAGTAAAATAACTCATGTTTGTGTCAATTTAATTTTAACATTAAATAAATATATATTAATGTCATTTTCCAACTAAAGTGGCTCCATGGGGTCCCCAAGTTGACCCATGGGTTGTATTGGTCGGCCATGACTCATCCAATATGAGTAGGACAAGTTTCAAGCTCATATCATATTATTAAGACATTGTTTTTACCTTAAACTATACTAATTACCTCTAATCGCGATTAAGAACTTAAAAGTTACTATTCAACAAAAAATTATTTTAATCTCATTGAACCACATTTTACTTCTTAATGAAAACCATGTATGTCGGAGTTTTGAAAATCAAATCACAGAAGTGGTAATATTTCATTTAAACGAAAAATCAGTTATTTAACTACCACTTAGTGGTTTCACTATTCATCAAAAATTGAAGTTTTTCAGAACAATGCCAAAATTTCACCCTAAGCTATAATTGATATTCCGAATTCAAAAATGATGTCTATTTTAAAAAATTCCAAACATATAAGTTGCATTAATTAATTTTATAATTAATTCCCACTGTCACAACAAATAGCGTGTTTTTAAGAAACAATTTATATCAAAAGATTGGCAATTGTTTATGTCCAATTTCAATGTTAAATTAATTCTAATGACCACCATTGGATAAAATGGTAAAAATATATTCTAATTATACTTTAAAACCAATAAATAGTATAATTTATCACAATAAATTATTTTGATTAAAAAAAAAATTAAGTATTTTTCATTATTCATAAAAAAATTGAAAGTTCTCAGAAAGTTACAAAAAATTCAACTTAGGATAATTTCGATATTACGAATTGAAAAATGAAGTCCATTTTGAAATATAAAATTTCTATAATTTTAAAAGGTGGTTATTACTATTCATAACGGCTACTTTGATTAGTCGCGGTGTTTTAGAACTCGAAGTTGCGTACAATGCAAGCTATTGCATTATTGAATGAGAAGCGTATCGTGGAAGCTCGGGGTGTTACAATCTTTACATCCATTTCAAATTTAGTTTCCATTATTTGTGCTTCAATTAAAAATTATCATTTTTTAATTCCAATGTCACACTTGTTAATGGATTTTAAAGAAATGATTAACTTTATTACTTAATAAACCCCTTCTCTCTGAACTCATTATAAAATTATAAGGACATAATTTATTTATGGTGGAGACTAAAAACCAAGTTAATATATCAATTCCATAGTTTATTAATATTTATGATTATGAATTTATTTATATTATTTAAAAATGTATAAATGTTCATGACAATTTTCAACCAATATTATATAATCAATAATATTCCAATTATTCATTTAAAATTATTATATTTAATTTTTGATTGAAAATGTGTTTCATTTAAAAGTCAGATATATTTTATTAAAATTATTTATAACAAAATATTTTATAAATTTTTATTCATGGTAATTATAGAAATTCATATTTTTATTTATTATGATAAATAATTCTGCCAAAGTTTCAAACATTCACATGGTTTCCATTTTAAAACAAATAAGTTTTATTTTAAAAAAATTGTTTTCCTTATATTATATGGTTTAAATTAAAATTGAATTCCCTAAATTAAATTGTATTATTTTTATAAAATGATATTAATTTTTTGGATTCATCATTTCCTAATTATATTAGGATTAATTATTAGGATTTTTCTATGGAGGTTGATTTTTGGTTAAATAGTGAAAAAATAGGTTTTACAACTACCCTAAATTTTATAAAATCATCAGGATGTAAGCATGACTTGAAAATTTATAGAACCTTTATCTTGACCAAATATTTATTTAAAGAGTAAAATAATGAATTTAAAAATATTATTTTGAATTCATAAACCTATTATTGACATTTGGGTTAAGTAATATTTTTTATAATAAATAAACTATTTTAGGTTCTATTCCATTAAATAAGTATCAATGATGATCCATTCAGTTTCTGATTTACATGATATTAAAAAACTAGTTTTTAACCATAAAAAATTATAAATTGGGGGAATAAATACTATACATGATTTTGGTTTAAATTAATTTTTTATGTAGAAAAAGGAATGTTTTTGAAAACTATTTTTTACGTGTTAAGAATAATTTAAGTGAATTTTTTTTACCACCTATAGAGATAGTATAAAATATAATTATATTTAAAATTATAATCATAATTTTTAATTTATTTAATCAATTTCATTTCATTTTTAGTCATAAAAATAAGTAACCATAGTAAAAGTTAGCCAACATTGTTAAAGCTAAAACGGGGTAAAAGTGTTCAATAAAGGGTTAAAGACATAAAATATAATAAAACAATATCCTTTAATGAAATTTTTTAGTATTTCCTTACCTATCCTTTTTTCATTGTTAATTTTTATCAACTTTGGATCAAATTTATTTTAATATTTCATTTAATTTATATTCTGTAATCAATATTTAGAAAAATGCCACACTTATTATCTTAAAAATGTTATATTGCAAAGGATAATAAAAAAAATTTGGTTCTAAATGATAATATTTATGATTAATAAAATATATATTTTCTAGTATTTTTTTAATAATATTATAACTCTCTAAAATGAATATTTTTCATCGACACAACTCTTTTGAAAACAATAGAATATCCAAATTAAATGGTTTCAAAAAAATATTAAAAGTTACAACATTTGGATGAACTGGAGAATTTAGTGAATTTTAGAGATAACCATGATAGTTAATAAGAAATTTTAATTCTAAAATTATAATTACTTGGTTGTCTGCATATCATTGATTTCAAATTTTCTGAATAATTTTGAAAATGATTTTAAAGGGTATTGTATGATAAATAATATTTATTAATCGATTTAAAAATCATAAAAATGATATATTTAGTCAAGTGGGTGAAAAATGTTATATAATATCAATAATGGTACATTTTATGAGCAACTTTTATATTTAAAATTTATTTCTTTTTTCTTTATAGACTTAATAATTTTGAAAATGCCATTGATTTTTTTCCTATAAAAGGGGACACAATATAACCTTTCCAAAAACATACACGAGTTCTTTTTTTCAAAATTATTCCCAAATAAATGTAAGAACATTAATGTCCAAATCTATAAAACCATGTTGTTACCATAAATCTCAATACCAAAAGCCTGATGTTCAATGGACGTGAGGTTATCAAAAGAAGAGGTAATTGTCTTAATCATGTTATTTCATGTTTTTGTCTTCATACACCCCCATCCAAATATATCATAACCACACTAATATAATAAAATATATTTCATTATTATAATAAAATATTATTATGTCTGTGGAACAACCATTTTCCACCTTCCACTGATTCGTTGATAATTGAAACATCAATCATGTAATATGTTGGCTACCTCCTCCCTAAATGATGTATTTCATTTTTATTCCCCCTCCCATACATGGTTGGTTCTAAAATAGGTTTTATGAATTAATATGATATTTATAACCCGATAAGGTTTTATTATATAATTTTAAAATTATATTAATAATAATCATTCATCGTAAAATTTAACCACCCAAAATGAGCATTCTGGGGTACTCTGTAAAAAATAAATTATTTAATTTATATTTAATTTAAATTAATCATATACCTCTCCATGAATTTTTTTTATTCACTTTTATTGAAAAAAACATAAATCCTCTATAAAAGTGACAACTCACTATACAATAAAATTTTCTTACTCATTTTACTATTATAACACGTTCTTGTTTATGTCAATTTTACCACCTAAAAGAATGATATTACAATATTCATTTCATGAATGATTAATAAAACTTAAATATCAAAAATAATATTAAATAATGATTAATTTGATATGTTTTCATAATTATTGAGTTGTAATATTCATAATTATATTTACCTGTAAATTGAATTATATTGGTTAATTCAATCATCACTAAAAAGGTTATTTTTAAGATTTCCCTAAAAAACATAAAAATATGTACCATAAAATGAATATACGACTCCAAAAATATAACAAAACATGTATTACCTTATTATTAACAATATATATGTGATAAACCCATGAACAAGACACAAGGACTGAAACCACCAAACTGAACCCAGTAAGAGAAACAAAATGATTAACAACTAAAATTTAGTTTTAGCAATAAATAATTTAATATGGGTAATAAGGAATTATAAATTTATGGAATAAAGTAAAATGAATATGAATAAAAAACAAAAAATTATTATATGGTGATCTTATAGTGTGTCATACCAAGTGGAAGTTCGAGGTAAGGGATTCTTGTCTCAATTTCCATTCATTGTAATATGATTCATATTAACCACTTTTTTAATTTTATGTGGTACATATACCACCCATAAATTTATTTTAAAATGATTTCCAGGAATTTTAAGTGATTTTAAAATCCATCTAAGGTTCTCTAAAATTAGATTTGATTCAAAATATAGGAAGGCAAAAAGGGTTTCTTCTCTCAATTTTAATTTTTGTTGACATATTTCATTTTTTTCATCATGTTTTTTAGTAATTAGAATCACTATACCCAAAAAACTATATTTATAATGTAAGTTATATTATTTATAAAATCAAAATCAAGTTATCTCTTTAAATAAATTTTGACACAATTTTTACAAAAAGAATAAGGGTTTCTTTTCTTAATTTCTTTTCCTTGAGACATATTTCATATTATGAACCTATCTTATTTTATATGTTCAATGAAGAGCCTATTTAAAATATTTATTATGATTATGTATAATTTTTTTTAATTTTTATTTTAATTCATTTCTTCCAATATACTTCTATTTAAATTATATAAAATTGATAATAGATTTTCATATCAATTTCAATTTATTAACACGTGTTCAATGTTATCAAACTATTTATATATATATATTGTATTTACTACATCATTAAAATATTGTGTTTTTAAACCCTTATAATCACATTATTTATGTCCTTAAAACCTTATACTCGTATTTTTTAAGTTCCTTCTCAGGTTCTTTCTTTAAAAGGCATTTCAATTTAAAAACTTGTAAGGAAATTTTTGAAAACATTGATTTAAATGTTTTGTATTATTTTCTTTCACCTAACTATTTTTCATCAGTATCAATATTATTTATATGTTTCATAAATTTTTCATTACATTTCAATTTTTTTAAGGACATTTTAACTATCATTTTTTTTATCATGGTATAAAAAGTAATTTTTTAATATTTTTTATATGGTTTTTTTTACTTTATTTAAAAATTTGTGAAAAAAAATATTTTTTTAACTTTTTAACCTTGATATACTCTTCTATAAATTATTTTTTCCTTTAATTATTAAGGTTTTCTTTTTTTTTTATGTTTTTTAGAGGAAAATTATATTTTTTTGTTATTTTTGTTATTTTTTTTATATTTCCAAAATAAAATGATATTTCTTATTATATTTAAAAAATATTTCTAATGATTTTATAAAATTAATTTTTATTTATGTAAACATATTTTAATTATTATTATTATTATTCACTAGTTTTTTTCTCTAATGATACCATCTACCTTCTTTCACTATATGTCTTTTGATGATGTCTTGATGACATTATCATGAAACCCATTTCTTTTCTTTAGGTTAATTAAGTTATGAATGAATGACAAATTTTGTTATGTTATTATGGAATAAATATTTATGGTTTTACATTTTTTATGGGTGGGTCTGTTATATCCCTCTAATTCATTGGGTAATGATTTATTTTCAAGTGAGAATATGTTGGAATGAACTGGGAAGATTATTCCATTGTAAGGGTGATTATAAGTGTGAAATAAATCTGATGTACCAAGTAACCATCATGATTATTTGGCTTCTTTTATTCTTACTTATGTGATAATTTAGTGGAATTATTATTTTTTGAAGTTTATTTATAACTATGTTATGTTTGAATAGATCATGTTCATTTACTCGTGGTTTTACACTCTATTTACTCATATCTTGTGAAAAGTTTCATGCTATGTCATAATATTAATGACATATGATTTATTGAATATGAATATATTATGATGTGTTAATTTCCATTGACTATGATCTCATACCCATGTGTTTTTCTCATTTCATTATGATCTTCAATTGATATCAATTATGTTTACCTTTATTGGTCTTTTGAGATCACTCTTCTTATATTTCTATTTTCCTGGGTTATGAAGATAAGTATTATATATGATTTCCCTATAAGAGTATCTTTTGTGTAGAATTTGTATTTGATATATTGAGTAATTTTTTTTAAATAATAATTTATTTGTATAAAGATAAATATATATATTGGATAGGAATAATATGGGTTTTTAAGTTAAAGGTTTTTCTAATTTTTCTAAAACTCTAAATCTAAAAGTTATTTTGTATATAAGTCAATCAATATTGATTATTTATATTATAATTATGGAACTTCAAATTTTTGTCATTTTAGTTGGATTCAAATCTTGTTAGTTTATAATATATTTTTAGCACCAGATCCAAGTGGGCGGGTCTGGGTTGTTATACCTTCCTTCTCTAGATGGAATATTATAATTTCTTATATAAATGTTCATTGAATCTTTTTTTCTCAAGAAATAATTAAGATATTAATATTGTTTTTATGTTATTTTGGCCTTAATATATATGGTTTTTCATTATGTGATGGATGTACCTCAAATTATGTATCCCTTAAATACATTGCATAAATAATTATCTGATTATATGACTTGTAATGGGGATTCAACTCAAACACTTAAATGAATTTATCCAATAAGTTATGGGTAGGCCTGTAATTATACAGCCATCCATTGCCTTAGTTAAAAATATATATCTAGTGAATAGACATTTTAGGGATGAGGGAGAAAACTCAATCCAATATTAGACTTTGTCCACTATGTGATAATGGTATTGGCAGTGAACCTGTAAAAAGGTCATTTTTTTTCTTTGCTTATGTATATTCCATATTTTTTAACATATTTTATCTTTTTAAGGGTCATTATTATTGAATATTACTTCCACACTCTTATTTCCCATGTCCTATGTTATTCAAAAATCCTTAAGCCTTGACACATGATTTATAATCTAGTATTTACTATGTATGATTCTCTTATGTTATGTATATGCACATTGATTATGTTCTCATACTCACATGTTTATCTTATGCTCACTTCTGATCTTCAAATGATATCTCATATATTTACCATTACTTTGTATCTGATCTCACCCTATGTTATGTTTCCATTCCCAAATTTACAAAGAATAGTATTATCTATGTTGTGTCTAAAAGTGTATAATATGAGATGTTTATTTTTGGGATATATTGAAGATATTGTAAAATAAGTTGGTTATATAACAAATCTCAAAAGACGCTAAAAATTTAGTATTTGGGAAGTGATTTTTTATGATATAAAATAAATATTACTATAAAATGATGTAATATTTTTTCATTTTATGCTCATGAAACCTCAGTTGGTATTAAAATAGAGTTTATTACTTTATGCGTATTGGGATATTAATTATAAGTGAATATGTCTTCAACAACCTACATTGAATAAAAAGTGATATCGGTTGAACCTAAATTTCCATAGGTTAAAAAGAAGCTATCATAATTTAGGACATACTATGAATGATTTTCTATATCATGAGATTGATTACATTTATCATTCTTTCTTTGAACCCATTATAACCTTTTTCAATTTAATCAATGGTTAGAACCAAGAGGAAGAAAATTAAACCTGACTATAATAGATAATGCAATGATAATCCTAATTAGAAACCAAACGGGATGGGAGCATGGTTAGAAAATACCATGGTCGTGTTCTCCCAAATCTCTTAGGCTATAAAGAAAACACAAATCATGATAAACTCCATACCACACCAAGTAAAGAACAACTTTGTATTAATTATTTCATGTTAATACACCCACACTTCTTTATTGGGTCTTCCAACCTACTCGTTACTATGAAATGGATCAAGAAAATAGAAAATTTATTTCTCATCCTCAAATGATCAAAGCATGAAAATGATATTTTAACAATTTATCATTTAGAATGTGAGGTTAATTAGGGGTGCACTCTCATTAGGAATACAATATAGGATGAATAAGACCACTCAATATAATATGAGGCATTTGATAAGGTATTCTTAAATAAATACTTTCCTTGAAATATTCACAATAAAATTGATAGATAATTTTTAGAGATAAAACAAATGGAGGATAGATCCATTAATACTTATGAGTAAAATTTCACAAGACTTTCAAGTTATGCTTCTGGTTTTAGCATTTATACTAAAAAAAATATAAGTTATTTTTTAGAATATTAAAACCATGTCTCTAAAAGTAATTATAAATAAGGTACTTTGGTAGCTATTAATATATAGGTTGATGTTCACTTAAGGTGTAAATCGAAATTGTAGATTCCTATAATTCTTTCAGTTTTGGTGATATGAAGAGAAAAATAGTTTTTTTTAAGGAAAGAAAAATGTTAAAACCCATATATGAATGAAAAATAATCTTATTGTATGCCAAAAATATGGAAAGATTCATTGACGAAATTTAGTTTAATGGATAGGTAATTGCTTCAAGTGTGGAATAGATTTTTATCAAGAACATGAATAAAGAAGATATAAAAATATCTCTATAAATAAAGTAGATTAAAATAAATTTCATCCACATACACCACACATAATAATTTTTTTAATTATAAGGATTATGTTAATTTCATTAACTATTGTGTCAATACAAGGGTCAATGATGATAATATTTATCAAAAGATTACAAATATAAGGGGGAAAGGGAACACCTATGCAATCAAAACTATAAAAGTGGGTCACAAAAACAAAGTGGTGAAAGACACACTTATCATCCACCTGAGAACTTTAAATTTTTTATTTGATTCTATATTTACCCACTCTCTCATATCTATGATGTTTTTTAAGAGAATAAAATCACTAACATAATTGATAGTTTTTAAAATATTAGTGAAAACTCTTAATGGTGTAATAATTTCATCCCAAGTATATAACCCCACTTTGAAATAGTTTTGTGGGAATTTTTTTCCTAAAAAAATTGTTATTCCTCTTTTTGTGGGATTTTATTTGATTTTTGTTTTTTATTTTATCTCTCAAAATTGATCATATAATAATTTTCAGGATATGAAAGTCAAATTTCATTTCTTGAACCAACCTATGGTCATCTGTCAATATAAGGTTGTCCATAAAATATTTATGAAAATTACTTCTAGTATGTGGGTGTTAATACTCAATCATGAATATAATTTATCTCAAATTGTTGAATAAATACATAATATTAAATATATTCATATTTTGTGGGAACATTTTGGTTTATTTTCAAAATATTTTCTAGTTTACCCCTATATCATGATGTTGAATCTTAACTATATCATATAAATACTATAATTTATATATAAAATACTCTTAATATAATGGACCTAATTGAATTATATTAATTAAAGAATAAACTTCAAGATAATTTAGTTATGGGTTTTATACACCAGAGTACTTCACTATGGGGTCAATCAGTCATGTTTATTAAGAAGAAAGATGGATCAGTGTATGTATTTATTTATTATTATGACTATAATAATATCACAATCAATAAAAAAGTATTTCACCATGTATTTATGACTTGTTCAATTATATAAGAGGGGATTAATAGTTATCATAGATTCAACTTCAATCTAGATATCATCAATTAAGGGTGAAGAGAGATGTTATACCTATGATAACTTTCCACATAAGACATAGACATGTTAAATTCATAGTGATTCTAGTTAGGTTATATATTCTCAGGATATCTTCATGGGTATGATTAATAGAGTCTTAGGGATTGCCTCAATAAATTATTGGTTTTATTTATAGATGATATTCACATATATTTCATGTGAAAGGAATACCATAAAGATCATTTTAGGATTGTGTTGAAACCCTTGAAAAAGGAGAATTTGTATGTAAAATTTAAAATTATATGTTTTTATTCTATAAAGTATCATTCTTGGTTCATGTAATCAAAAGTTAGGTTATATCTTTAGAACCTTCAGTGATAGGATTGATTTAATAATATCATAGACAAAAACATTTAATGGAGAGTAATAGTTTTCTTGGAATGGCAGGATAATATTGATTCTTTGTGAGAAATATATCATGACTATTAAATCTAATAACCAAGTTAAGATGGAAGGGAGACAAGTTACTATGGATAAATGAATATAATGAAATTTTCTACGAGTACTTGATAAGGTTGGTCAATACACATGTCCTCACATTACCCCACAGTGGAGATGGGTTTTTAATATATAGTGATAAATAAAAAAGTGACTAGGATGTTTACTTATGTATAATGACAAAGTTGTATCTTATGCCTCATAATAATTAAATATTCCTCAAAAGAATTACCTAATGCATGATTTTGGCTATTAATGCTGATATTTTCATTGAATATGTGTAGTAATCATCCCAAGGGTGTAACTTTTAAAATATATATTGATCACATGATATTAAATTATTTATTCACATAAAGGAGTTGAACACACACCAAAGGACATGGTTGGAGTGGATCAAATACTATTACTACTCAACACATTTCCACCCTATTAAGGTAAATAAATTGGATGATGCTCTGAATAGGGAAGTTCATGGTACCTCATCCATGATGAGGATTTAAAGAGACCCAACACTCATGGAATTCCAAATTATGGACCTTGAAATCAGGATGGAAGGGGAGAAATCACAACATACCAATCTGACAGCTCAATCATCCATCGATGTAATGATCAAGTAGTCATGTAAGGAGGATATGAATCTATAGAAAATTATAGGTAATATTTCAAAGTCAAACATAAACTTTGTTAGAATTTAAGGGTTTTAGAATTGAATATTTGTTCTATAAATACAATAATTAAAGAAAGAGTTGTTTAATGATGCTCATAACTCATCCTTATTTATCCATCGATGATGAAAAAAAGATTTATAGTGATATTATGAATCATTTATTATAGGAAAACATGAAGTGGGTGATTGCAGAATATGTATCTCAGTACTTGGAATGCTTAAAAAGTAAGGTGTAATAATATAAGTATAATGGGAAAATGCAACCATTTACTATACCTATATTGAAATGTGAGAACATTTCTATGTATTTCATTTTATGGATCCCAAAACATCTAAATGTTATAATTCCATTTAATGTATTTTTTTAACCTATAAAGTCAAAATATATAATTTCATTTCAATAAAATTTCTCACCTAATAAACTTTGCAAGATATATAGAATATAAGTAATAAGGATTCAAGGAATACCACTCCCAATTCTATATGATTCAAATTATAGGTTTTCCTAGAAATTATGGAAAAGTATTCAACAATAATTAGATACAATGACGAGATTTAACACCTCTTACAATTTATATATTGATAGTATTCAAAAAAACCATTAAAACATTATAATATATGTTGAGATCCAATTCAATGGATTTTAAATATGAATAAGATAAAAACCTCTCTTGTTAGAGTTCCCATATAAAAAAAGAAATATTTTATTCATTCATTGAAATGTCACTATATAAGGCTCTGTATAAGAGTACATGTATAAATACAACATGATGGGATGAAGTTATATAGTGTATGTTGACGAGACTAAATCATGATCAGTAAATGTTAGAGAATATTAAAACCATTTAGATAAAATATTAAATTTCCAAAAAATGAAAGAAGATATATGATTACAATCATCGAAGAGAATTATATTTTTATGTTTGAGACAAGTAATTCATTCAAATATCACCATTGAATAGGGTAATGAGATTAAAGAAGAAAGGAATGTTGATCCCTAGATAAATTATCCAATTAAAAATCCTTGATCACTTGGGGTTGGAAAATTATCTTCTTTAACCTCCATCTAACCTCTCTCAAGTTCATGATGTCTTCTAAGTATCACTCTTGAATAAATACATAACTGACTCATCACTTGTGTTGTAATTAGATGTTTTAAAACTAGAACATGATCTCACTTATGAGAAACAACTGATAGAAATATTACATTACAGGGATAAAGTATAAAGAATAATATTAAAATCTCTTAATTAATGTTCTATGGAGAAAACATAAGTTTTAGGAAGAAACATGGGAACCCGAAGATGTAATGTGTAACACCCTAAAAATTTTAAAAGAATAAAATTTTATTCTATAGTGTTTATGACATGAAACATGAAGCGTATAAAGTAATAAAATCTCTCAATATTTTTTGATATAATTATTATTTTAAATAAATAAAATCTATTAAATATCTTGGAATGAACGTAATACTATGTTAGATTGCATCACATGCAACAATGTGTTTCTTTTATATCTTGTGTTACATGCAATAATGATTTTTACAATATATTATTATTATTATTATTATTTATAATGAAAATGATCTCATTACTGTCATACTTGTAGTTATAAATAGGATTAACTAACATATAAAAATATATAGTTTAATTAATTTATTTCTAATTACTAGAAATGAATATAAAAACCAATTAAAACCAAAGGAAATGTTTTAATTTTTAGTTATAAAGGAAATGTTTTTATAAAATCAATTTTTATCAAACCAAATGAATTTTATAATAATAAATTAAATTAATTATGATTAGTGGATCATGAAAAAGGTGGAGGAGATGGAGTAATCAAGAGACATAGGGAATGGTCACCAATGATGGTGCCCAAATCCTTTAAAATATTATATCTTTGTGGAGGTGGTTGCAGGGAATGATTGTTCTAAATTTGTTGATCCTTATATTCTATTGATTCTAGACGAATCCTTTAATCTGAAGTAGTTCTATCACAAAGGGCATGCATTAATAATCTTTTCAAATGAGGTGGTTCATTTTCATTATTCTGATCTAAAATTTATTCTTTTTGGTTAATTATCTAATCATCTTCCTAAACTGAAATTCTTATGTAAATCCTTTTAAGATGCTAGATTTTCTGATTTTGAGATCGTCCAGCTCAACTCATTGAATGCTTTGATACATTTTTTTTTCTAAGAGTGATTACTTTCAGATTTGATCTAGGGGTTCTTTGATTTTTAGAGGTTTCTCAATGAATTTTTTAGAATGGTCACCCATTTTTTATATAAAATATGAGTCCCTTATTTACCCCCATTTTGTTAGGCTTCCCATGCCCATCGTTATATTTCCTCAAAAAAAGTCATCTTCTGTATTCCTAAGGTAATTAGGTACCCAATAAAACTTGATTTTCCTAATCCAAATCTCATAAGTTAATTAGTTGAATGATTCTATATTGAGGATGACCTTATTAAACACCTACCTTTAGATATCTAGATTCATAACAGTGATTCTGGTTTTTTCCAAGAAGTGGTCTATGAAAATTTACTAAGCTACTTCTCTAGTATCCATCACATCTAACAATCCCTTAAAGATTATTTATTTGTGAAAGACCCCATAGAAATTGTAACTTTGTAAAATCTCATCATCTACAAAATAAAGGTAAATATTTTTGGGTTGAAAAAGATATATTGTTTCCGAATAAAAAAACCGAACCCCCTCATACTAATGTCCTAGTGACTTATTCACCCACCCAGAATCCTAGCCTAGCACAACCTTAGTGCACTCAAGATGGTGTTTAATTTGGGTTTTTTCATGAGGTCAATAATGCTCAACCCATTATATTTACTTCATATGTTAATAAAACTAATCAAAAGGTGTCATAAGAGACTTAATATGTTTCTAGAGAATAAAATCAAGATGATCATCGACAAGTACACCAAATTAAGGATGAATTTCTTCCCCTGAGTGCCAAAAACAATAAGAAACCTATTATTGAATATAATGGATTTATCACTCCCTATACAAGTAAATCTCAGGAACAAATTTATTTTAATAAATTGGAAAGAACCATTATCATTAGATCCTTGTGGATTCGAGTGAAGAAAGACATAATCCCTACATAACTGTAAATTAATGAAGATCCCTCCTCATTTTTATCCTTGATAAAGAGGGTTCCACCACATCTATTGATGTAGAGGATACCCCCCCATCCTCAAATGAATATCATCATTAAGATAACATTAAGCTTAAAAATTTCACTCATGCTATTAAGGAGGGATATAAAGAGGAATTATACCCTTGGATTAAGGAACAAGAATTGTAGACTTTTGGAAGACATCATGACAAGGAGGTAACAATTGACGATCACCTAAGTTTAGAGAATTTTTTTTTGATAGGTATTAATTTTATATTTATTGAAATATAAATTTACATTATCTTCAAATTTGGTGGAAATAATTTTTTATATGAATGGTCTTTGAGTCTAAGTTGTACTCATATTTATGTTGCCTCCCATGAATTGAGTTCATGATAATGGAATATAGTTGAAGAGTTATCCTTAGATTTAGTGTTAGTTATTTATGTTATTAAAAACTATATTCTATCTTATTTTTTACCTTTTCATGTTTGGATGATGATTTCTATCATTCTGCATGATGTTTTAACCTTTTTATTTTGTATTGGATAATATCTCCTCAGCCGTGAATGATTTCATACCAACCTCTACCAGTGTTTCCATGGGTGACTATGACCATGTCAATACATTAATTGGTAGGAGAGGGGAATAGTTTTTTGTATGTTTTTAATGACCTGGGAAACATTCACACTTGAAGACATTAGTGTAAAATAAGAATAATAATATTTGGAAAAATTATCGTGTTGGGTTTTCCTAGATATCTAGTGAGCTTCTTATCTTATTTTCATTTCTGTAGTCTCTATCATTAGAAAAATTTATATATGGAAATACACTTAACTTTTGAGTGTTTAATTGCGTATCTGTCAAATTATAATGATAGATTCTTCATGGTCAAAGTTTCATTGTGACATAATCAAATGTGAGGCCATTGATGGATCAGGATAGCCGGAGTAGGGACTCCAATCGTCCTATATTATTTTTTCTTTAAAATTATATAATGTATAGTTATAGTCCTTTTTATGTTTCATAAAGATAAAGAATACATTGAAAATAAGTTTCTAGGGGTATATCTTGAACATCCTTGGTTTTTGGTGTGTTCTGCAGGTTAAATTAAGAGCTTCAATATGGAAATACAAATTTATTTTCTTTCTCATAAATTACCTATCATTACATAGTGATATTGATATGATTGTTCATATTATTTTCAATGTGTGTATGGTAATATTTTTTCAAATATGTCAGTACAATGATCATTGTAGGCTATCGGTTTTTACATGATGATTTCTACAATGACCTGGGCATTGGGGGAAGATGCATTGATGATTCTTATGTTATGTCTTTTTTCATATGAGAAATTGTTCATAATCAATTCATGCTAAGAATAGTAATGTACTTTAAGGGATGGTTTATAGGTTTTTATATTCACCATATTTTTTTATTCACGTATTCTCTTGCTGGTACAATTTTATTGTACCTCATTTAATCACATGACCTTTACATTTTTGTTAATAAATTTAGGGGAGCATGGGTTTTAACTCATGATAATTTCATTTCTGGTATATTAGTGGATGATATTAATGAAATGTATATATCATAAATTAAATAAAATTATTTTACATTCATTCAATATATTTTATAGACATAATATAAGAACATATCTAATTTTATGCATAAAAGGATGTATTTTTCGAATGGGAATTATTCTGCCTTTTAATGGCGCACATTTTTTTTAAAAAACTAGACACTTTTAGAAAATTAAATTTGAAAAAATAAACTTAATTTTTGAAATAAAAATAATAAAATTATCATTTTGTTATTTTTTGTTAATTTTATGTGTATTTTTGTTTATTAATGAATAAAGAAAAATATCGAATTTTAATTGAAAGCTGATTTTTTGTCTAAATAATTTAAAATTTTAAATTAATTTTTGAATTGTTTTTAAAGTAATAATAGTTAAATTATATATATATTTATCCAAAAAAGGTCATTTTAATAAAATTTATACTGAAATTTGGTATAAAACGTTGGAAATGTTTCAACATTTTTACTTTAAAAACTCAATTTCCTGTTCTGTTCGTAGGATTAATTTTAAATTAATTTATTCCACCTATGTGGTATAAATTTGGAAAATGGATTTAATATTTTCAATCAGTAAAATTTATATTTCTTAGTAATTATAAATTAATTAAAATTAATTAAAATTAATTGTAGTGTTTTAGGGAAAAATGAGTTAACAAAGGGTCTAAACTTTAATTTTATTGGGCCAAATGAACTAGAAACTTTTCCAAAAATCATTGATAGGAAAAAAATATCAACATTATAATTTCTATTCTCTATTTTTGTGAATTATTGGATCAAATTGGCATTTAAAAAATGTGATTAGAATTCACTCTTTCCAAAAATTATAAGTTTTCCATTCACCCACCTTATAAAAGCCCCCCCCCCCCTCTCCTCCTCTGTTCACAACTATCAACCCATTTTTCACTGAAAATACCTATGAAAATAACTTATCCCCTTATATACACTCATCATAGAATCAATATCTAGGATATAAATCCAAATTAGGAAGGAATTTATGAAAACCAATGGGCGATACCTGAAGAAGAATTAATGTTCTTCTAAGAAAATTTTTTATTTTATTTCCTTCTCCACCTCCTTGAATTTTTATTATATATTGATAATATAATAACTTCATTATCTCAAGTATAATAAGATTTTTTTTGTTAATGGTATGACCTATATCCAAATACACTTCCATCAAGTGGGTTATGAAATCATCGTTTGTATGTACGACAGACTACCACCTCGCGAACCAATGTGGTTTGTTTTTGCATTACCACCTTTCAAGTTTAGGAATAATATTGGATATATGGTTTAAATATTATATTTATGATATTTTTTATGTATTTTTTCATTAATTATTATATAAAACATACCTTCATAATTTTTATTTTGTGGGAATAAGAAAATGTTGCTCGTGTGTACGGTGTACTATCTCCTCGCAATGCGATGTGATTGGTTCGTGATATACATAGAATGTATTAAATATGGGTTTAAAAACATATGTGATATATATAAAAAAATTATAGTAAAATAATAATATATTTATATATAATTTACTTTTATTTCAATCAATATAGTAAGAAAATCGAAACAACGTTCAAGTATACGTACGACATACAGTCTCCATGAACGGTGTATTTCATTTCTAGAACTAAATTTCAGGGATAACTCTAAAAACATAGATAATGAATATATATGATATTTAAACCATGTTATAAATTATATATGTGATTAAACAATTATTGAATTAATAGTAAAAAAAATAAAATTTCAAAACATACTCGAAAGAAAAAGAAAGTTATTACCTAAAAAGATGAAAATAATGAAAGATTATTAACAAATGGGTAATTATATGTTATAAAAGGATCATATATGATATCATAAATATTATTATGTTTCTTTAATAAATAAATATCATGTTTAAAATTTCTATATAAAAGTTTAAATAAAGTACATCCAAAAAGAAAGTGTGAGGTAAGGGTTTTCATCCCAATTTCATTTCATTGAGTCATATTGCATTATTATTTACCTAATTTGTCTTATATGGTGTATATACTTCCCATTTGGAATATAAAATAATTAATGATTTATTCTAAATGGTTTTTATGTTTCAATTTAAATTATTTCATATAATGGGATTTGAATTAAAAGTTACCAAGTGGTAAAGAATTTCTTAACTCAATTTTGGTTCATTAGGATAAACATCCACTTCATTGATAATGAAATTATATGATTACATGTATAATGAATTTTTAATATATATTATTGTATTTTTACATTATTCATGTGGATTTATAGTTTATACACATAATTTATTCATTGATTAATTCTCACGTCAACTTTATGATTGTTTTAAATGTTTATTCTATAATCTCATTATAATTGAGATTCTTTATTCTTGAATTTACATTAATAGAAATTATATGGTCATTTGTATTAATGATATTTCTAAAACAATAGGAAAATTTCACTAATATTTGGTACATAACTTTTTTCAGATTTTGTTTTTAGAAATCCTGACTTCATTTCTCTCATAGGTCGCAAACCTTTTTTCTTCCAAAACAATGTTTCTAGAAAAAATTCTAATTATTTTAACCTTTATAAAATGTTTTATTAAATACATTTTTAACCATTTTTTATTTTCAAAATTCTTTTAAATGATTCGTTTTGTCTCTTTCTGGACAAAGAAATTTTATAATGTTTTTACAATGAAAAAGGAATGTTCTTTTACATTTTATTACGGAATTATCCACCGTCATTTATGTGACGATTTAGTTAAATTTTTACCAAGATTTTTTTAAATATTTTTTTAAAAGTGACTTTCAATTAAAATATTTTTTCAAATATTTTTCAAAATGGAATCAAATTTCCCTAAATAATTTTTTAATAATCTTTTTGTTTCATAAATGACAATGACAGTTATTCATACTTTAATGTGTATACATTATATTAATACCATCCTTATTCTTACACTATATTTATTATGATTATTTTTATAATAAATATTATTGAAATTCACTTCCTTTAATTGTTTTTGGTTGTTATTAACATCCCCTTGATTTATTCACATTCAATAACCATTGAACATTAAATTTCCCCTAAATATCAACATTATTTATTATGGATATGATTATTTCCCTAAACTGTATACCATTTTTACATACAGTTTTTACATTGATTATTATTTGATTATTTGGGTAAATATTGATAAATATATATTCTTTACATAATATAGATATTTGATAAGATGCATTGTTTATAAATTAAATCGGTTATTCAATATATGATGAATTCTTTTAACTAGTATAAAATGGGTATGAGACCATTTAAAGTAATCCCCTCAATGCATCGCAAGTCTCATTGGATGAATTAGTTGGCTAGTCTCATATAAATATGTTTCTACCCATTAGTTTTAAACTATCCTATGGATTTCCTTGATGGTAAAGTATATGTGTACCAGGGAAACAAGGAACCCATTAAATAAGCATTGCTTCATTCATAATAAGTTTTTATTATCAAATCTATTTTCACTATGAAAAAATATACAGATGAATTTTATTCTCATTTTATTGATTAAATGAATTTATTTTAAGTTATTTTCCAATACATATTACTCATAATGGCTCATACTTTGGGTAAAACACATGCACCCCAAAAAATATTAACAAAAATATAAAATTATATTGATTACATGAGGTCCAATGAGCTTGTACCAGTAGAAGAAATTTTGAAAAGAAGAAAAATAGATAAGAAATACCTCTAAACCATCCCTTCAAGTCCATGGGAGAGCTTAGTAAGAATAAATTCAAGACTCAAAAATGCATCAACCCCTAATGCATAGGTCTTCACTGAAAACAACAAGTAGAAACTGATCATCTAAAAAAATGTGTTCATGGTAGCACAACCGGTACACTTCTAGATCACATTGTAGAAACCCTCCCAACATCATATCTAAATTCAAGTGGAAATTGTATGTGATAACCAAAGACTCTTATAGCACCAATGGATCCGTGATGCACACATTAAGTAGGTTAACACACCCTCCTGGAGATGCGGAACCTAGGATTTTCTTATATTGAGCAGTATGAAACAACCCTAACAACAAATGAACTACACAAGAATTCTACTCTCAAAAAACACATAAATAGTCCTAAAAAATCTCTCATTATGAATAGTTTTTAGTGGAATTAACTCAATATATAACTTCATTGAACATCGTACTCAAAGATCTCGATTAAATATATAGAAACTGATTCCAGCACTCATGTTCATTGCCCATGGATAATAAAATCCATCCTTGAGGACTCATAACATCTATACATAGTGAAAACCATGAGACTAACTATGCACATTCCTTAAATATGGTAGTGACATAAAACATTATCAAACATTCCATATTGATTATTCATTATCCAATTATTTAAATGTATTGTGTTTTCAGTTATTTACCTTTCCATATTGATTATGCCTTATCCAGTTATTTACATAGCATGTGTTTTTTAGTTATTAAACTTTCCATATTGATTATAAAATATATGTTTACATAAATGTAATGTGTGTTCAGTTATTTACCTTTCCTATTTGATTATTAAATATCGGTTCATGAAATCTCCCACTATACATAACCCTTAATAATTATTTCAGATCACCCTTATTATTTTCCATTCCTTTGGAATCTAGAAAGATTACAATGATGAACATGTAGAGATTCATTATATCGAATAATGTTAGTTTAATAAAAAAAATTTTGTAATTTGTTCATTCCAAATATAATATAAGACTCATGTTTATATCTAGATTAGAAATACTGCTAAACTGATCAGTCCTTTAGGATATGATTCCTTGTATTTTATGCCAATATAATGGTAGGAAGACCCAGCTTCAAGATTTTGGGGTCTGAGTCACTACATTTGGTATCAATGGATGTAAATTATCATCCTTTGGAACTAGATATAGGAAAATATAGATTATCAAACACAACCCTGTGATAAAATTTTAGGATAATTATAAAAGAACTTATTAATGTTTTGGTAAAGTAGACATTATGTGGCCTTTCCTAGGAATATATCCTTATCTGGATAGTATATTTGGTTTATGTGGTTAATATTGAAGATAAATTCAAATACTTATACACCACTTTTTTAGTTTTATGTGATCGGAGTCTACCAATATTAAGGGCATCTTAGATAAATTTATTGAAATTATATGCTTTAGTGGAAAGATTGTTTTATGAATAATGCCTCTACATTTTAGATACATAATTTTAAAGGTATTGATATCCTTTAGGGTTATTAAAATTATTAATGACAATTTAATAGTAGTAAAATAAGATTATTATACATTATAAAAAAATATGTTAAAAAATTAATAAAAAGGTTTTTGGATGATTATTTTCCTTTCAAGGATGTCCATATTATTTATTTTCAGAATAATATATAAATTACATTAATATAGTTTTAGAAAAATAACAACATGCATGTTGGGTGACAATCCATCAATTCTAGAAATGCAGTGGGGTTTGGACCCATGGCCAAAGGAAGATAAGGTTTTCATGCCTACCACTAGCCTACGTGATGTCCTGGTTAATGTATCAATGTTTTTAGTTAAAACATTTGATTATTAAATAGAAATGATGAACTGTATATATTAATTGTTTGTTTTAAAGATTAATGTATCAACCATTCTAGTTTTGGATAACATTTGGAGGTAAAAAAAGACATTTCAAGATTTTATAGATCTATTAAAAGTGAATTTTAGTGTTTCAGGATTAAAAAAATCATTTTTTCCTTTTATTCTTAGCTAGAAAAATAAACCCTCAAATTTAGGAAAAATGAACTTAAATTAAAATTTTATCCTATTCCCATTATTTGTGATGATATTAATCACCTTTTCTCGCCTATTTGATTTGAGGTTTTGAGCCCCTAAAAATTCCATAGATCATTAAATTATTTGTGATCAATGACCTTAAACTCTCTATATAAATATTTACACTATTCCTCTATGTCAATATCTTCACTTTCCATCAATTTTCTCCTATTGGAAAACACAATTTTGTGTTATTTTATGTGGAATTTATACTTCTCATTCTCTATTAGTAAGAGTAAATTTTATGAAATATTTTATTATAGAATATTTTAACAAATTAATTCTAATGTTTAATACCCTTGGTTTCCAAGATCATTTTTCAATTGTGATAACATGGTTTATTTATAGTGGAGAGAATGTATCACCTTGAAAATTCTAAAAGAATAAAATTGTATTCGATAGTGTGTATGAAATACAAAAGAAAATGTAGAAAGGAACATAACCCATTGAGAATATTTATTATTTATTATTTTAAATAAATTTAATCTATTCTATATATTTCAATTTATGAAATATTTTGTTATCTTTTTTTTTAACGCCATGACATGTTTTTTGATAGTTTTTATTACACGTAAGACCGAGTTTTACTGAATATTACTAATATTATTATTTAGAACAAAAATTATCTCATATTCATTAAATTTTCAGTTATAAATAAGATTGAATAACTTATTAAAATATATTTTTTAATTAATTTGTTAGAAATTAATTATAAATTATTATAAACAACCAATTTAATATAGATAAAATGTTTTTATAAAAACTATTTTTAAGCGACCAAAGGCATTTTATCTTAGTGAATTAAATTGATTATTATTATTTGATGATATTAATTAAAAATTTATATATATATATAATATTAAATAAAATTATTTTACATAAATCCAGTACATTTTAGAGGCATATGATAATAAAAAAACCAATTTTATTCATAAAAGTCGTATTTTTCAAAAAATAGTTTTTCCTCGTTTTAATGGTGCACTTATTTTAAATCTAAATTTGAACAAAATTATAAATTTCATTTGAAAAAATAAACATAATTATTTAAATTTTAATAAAAAAATATCTTAGTATGAGTTTTTTTAATTTTTTTGAGAAGTTTCATTTTTTTAATGTACAGGGAAAAATACTGAATTTTAATTGAAAAAATATCTTTCATCTAAATAATTGATAATTTTAAATTTGAATTTGAATTTTTTTTAATGTAATAATAGATAAATTATAAATATATTATCCATATTTAGGTAATTTTTATCCATTTCATATTGATATTTTATAGAAAAAAATTATAAACTTCTAAACATTTTCACTTTAAAAATCTGCTTTCTTGTTACATCCATGGGATTAATTTAAAATTAATTTCTTTAAATTATGTGGTTTTAATTTGTAAAAATGGATCCATATTTTTAATAAAAATAATTTCTAATTTCTAATAATTCCAACTTGATATTTGAAAATATATATTAGTTAGATCAGTTAAAATTAATTATAGCGATTAAGAGGAAAACGTGTTTATTAAGGTACGAAACATTAAATTTAAGAGAGAAATGACCTAGAAACATGTCCAAAAACCCATTTTATTGAACATTTTTACCTTATAAATTCTATTATTTATTTATATTTATTATTTATTCCACTTTAAATGTAATAAATGCGGGTGGAATTCACTCTTTAAAAAATTTACACTTTTTTCACTCACCCCACTAATAAAAGGCATATCCATATCTTCCACTATTCACACCTCTCAAGCCTTTTTTCATAGACAATGAATTACCAAATAACTTTTACACATCCCTCCCATAATCATAGATTCCTTATCTTGGTTATAAATCTAACATAAGATGTAGTTAGTGCAAACCTAAGGAGGATAATCGGGGAAGAGGTAATGTTTTTCTAAAAAGAGTTCATATATTATTTCCTTCTCTACCTCTTTAAATTATTTTAATATCATTATTTTATAATATATTAATTATCATATATATACTGAGATTTTTTTTGTTAATATTTTTACCTATAACCACACACACTTCAATCAAATGGGTTAGGAAATCATCGTTTGTGTGTGTGGTGAACTATTACCTCGCGAACAGATGTCGTTATTTTTTCCATTACCACATTTCAAAGCTATTAATAATGATGTAAATAATATTTATAAATAATATTTATTATATTTATGATGTCATTATAATTATGGAAATATTTTTTTACATATACCTTCATACATTCCATTTTTCAAGAATATGATATCGTCGCGTGTGTATGGAGGAATACCATCTCGCAAAGCAATGTGACTCATTCACACTTTACATAGAATGTATTAATGATGGGTTAGATAAAAATATGTGATATATATGACAAAAAAATTATACATTAATAACATAAATATATATATATATATATATATCATTTTTTCAATATTATAATAAAATGGAAACGTCGTTCATGCATACGTACGACCTACTATCTCCATGAATGGTGTATTTCATTTCATGTCACTGAATTTAATGAATTACTATAAAAATATATATAAAATTTCTGTATAATATATTTACATAATATTTTAAACTATAGAGATATTTATATATTTATCTAATTAATAGAAACAAAAAAATAACAAGTCAAAACATACTCTAAAAACAAAGCAAGTTATTACTCAAAAACATGAAAATAATGAAAGAGTATTGATGAGCAGTTTATAGTATGTCATTAAAGGATTATATGTGATATAATAAATTTTAATAAGGTTTTTTAATAAGTTAATAACATGTTTGACACCATTATCCATGATTTTAAATCAATTACAATCAAATAGAAAGTGTGAGGTAAGAGTTTTCATCTCAATTTCATTTCAATGAGGAAAATTGTATTATTATGCACTTAAATTATTTTATATAGTGTATATACGACCCATTTGACCTCTAATATACTTAATAATTCATTATTAATGGTAATTTCAGTTTCAATTTGAATTATTTTATCTAAGGGGTTTTGAATTAATATCGATCAAGTGGAAAATAATTTATTAACTAAATTTTTATTCATTTGGGTAAAAATAAACTTTATTGATTATTATATTATATTATTATGTGTATAATTCCTTTTGAATATATAGATATTTGTATTTTCCCATCATTTTTTTGATTTATAGTTGATACGCATAATATATTCAATGATTAATTTACACTTCAATGTTATGATTGTTTTAAGGGGTTATTCTACTATCTCATTCTGATAGATATTGTTTATTCATGAATTTAAGTTAATGGAAATTATATGATAACTATTATTCATGATCATATTAAATTAGTAGTAAAATTTTACTACTCTTTGTAATTTAAAATGTTTTAGACAATGTTTTCATGAAAACACAACTTCATTTTAATCATCATTTGGAATCTTTTTTTCTTTCAAAACCATATTTTTTAAAAATTATTTCAAAAATGTATTTTAAAAATTTCATGATGATTTATTAAATAATGTTTTACCCATTATTAAAAAAAATTCAAATGAACCTTCTTGTCAATTTTAAAACAATTCACTTTTCTAACCTTTTTATAATGCAAAAGGAATTTTCTTTTACCATGTATGGAATATATGGAATTACTCGCCCTCATTTATTTGATGCTTCCTTTGAAATTTCATGAAGTTATTTTTAAAGAAAATGGTTTCAAAAGTGATTTTAAAATAAAATTATTTTGAAAATGAAAAATATATTTTCCTCAGGATTTTTTAAGGATTTTCTTATTTCATCAATTACAAAAACCCTTATTCTTTCTCCAATGTGTATATGTTGAATTGATACCATCATTATTCTTACTCCAGATGGATGATTATTTTTTTCAAAGGATTTTATTGAGATTAACTTCCTTGAATCATTTTTTGTATTCATTAACTTTCCCTTGAGTTATTCACATTCTAGTGGACATTGAATATTAAATTTATCTTAATTAACCACATTATTTATCATGGATATGATTTTTTCCTAAACCATGTACCATTTTTACAAAAAATGTTTACATAGAAATTTATTTGATTATCTAGGAAAATATTGAAAAACAGTATTCTTTAATCAATACAAATATTTCATATTCCACATTGATTATGAATTAACTCAATTATTTAATATATAATAAATGATTTATAATAGTATAAAATGATTTTTGGACCATTTAGAGTAATCCCTTTAATAAATTGGTAGTATCATGGGATGAATCAATTGGATATCATATGTTAAATGGGTTTATCACAAGTAGTTTTAAATTTTATTGTGACATGTCTTGACTATAAAAGTTCAGTGTACCTAGAAAACATCATGTCTAAAAATTAAGCATTTCTTTATTCATATTCAATTATTATTATCCATGATAATTTCACTATGAAAATATATATGGATGAATTTTAATATAAGATTATTGTTTAAATGGAATGTGTTTTCATTTATTTACCTTTCTGTAATGATTATTCCTTATCTAGATATTTAAATTGAATGAGTTTTTAGTTATTTACCTTTCTATGTTGATTATGACTTATCCAGTTATTTAAATGGCATGGTTTTTATGGTATTTACCATTCTATATTGATTATCCCTTATCTAGTTGTTAAAATTTCATGTGGATTCAGTTATTTACCTTCACAAATTGATTATTCATTATTGATTCATGATATATCCCATTGTACTTAACCCTTATTAAACATTTAAGCTCAATTTTATTCCTTTTCCTTTACCCATGAATTCATCAAGTTTACTATAACTTACATGTACGTATTCTATAGATAGAATAAAGTTATTTTCAAAAAAAGTGCTTTAATTTTTGACTTCCAAATGTAATGTATATCTCATTATGTATGTAGTTTATCAAGACTACTAAACTGATTGGTCCTTTGGGATGATATTTTATGTTACTTATTCCAATATAAGGGTATAAAGCATCGACTTTGGGCTTATGGGGTCCATTTTTTACATAATGAGGAATATTTAGCCACATTTTTTCATCAAATTAATGAAATTTAATTTGTAAAAATATTTTTGAGGGGATATAATATAACAACCCATAATTTTACTATTTATTTTCCCATTAATTAAAAAATTGTGTTGAATAGATTGGTTCACACGTAAAATTTATTTAAACTAAACAATAATACATTTTATTGTGATAAAATATTACAATTATAGATAAACATTAATAAATTATGAGAACACAATATGAAACATCATTAAGAAATATAAAAGATGAATATAAAAAAATGTAAATAAAAATACCCTCAAAATAAAATCTTTATCCTAATAGTTTTAAAATGAAGATCACCACCTCTATTTTTTTATGAAATAAGGAAAATAATTATAAATATAATAGAAAAGTTGAGAGATAATTTAATGAATATGATCAATGATACTACGAATATATGTAAGGATGTATATAGGAATGCAATTTGGTCGTTATATATATGAATTTTTGGAATATGACTATTGAATATATGGTAATTATAAATATGGTTGTTGGGTATATCTAATGGGTATGTTTTCTCAAGGAAAATATATAATTACAAATAATTAGTAATGGAATAACAATAGTAATATTTAATTAAAATATTCCATTATAGGAATATTTTTATGTTATATGTTATTATTATTATCAGTATCGATGAATTATTTGATGTATTTATAAAATTAAAATAAATATTTTAATATGAATTTATCGATAATATTAAATTGTAAGAATATTAATAATTAAATTTAATAGGATGTGGTTAAAATCATTTAATGATAAAAAATTATATTTTACAATGAACTATTTTTAAATTTATTTATTTTATCTTAAAAAATTAAATTTATACCATTGAGATGACGAATCTAATGTAATGTTTCAATATATAATAAATAGTTTAACACTTATTTAATTATTAATTTATATGAATTAATTATCATAATGATTGATTTAAAAAAAAACATTTTTCAATATATTTCATTTTTCTATTGATATTATATTTTCCTATAAAATTTATATTTATTATATATATATATATGTAATTTTAATAAATAGAGTTTAAATTATGAATCATAACATTGAAATTTGGTAAGAGGTGTCATCATATATTTTTAGTAAAAAAAATTGCCTCGGTAAATGATTAAACAATATATAAATGTGTCAAAAGTGGTGAATTAAAGTGCCTCAAATTTCAAATAAATAAAATTATATTTATACATATTGTGATATATTTTATATGTGTTGGATAAAAACCTAAATTTCTTACTGAATTTTTCTCACCTAACATTCATGTGATTCAATATTTACCCTTCACCTAACTTAAGTTCCCATAGATTTATCTCTCATTTTCACTTATAAAAGGATATCTCCTCGACCCCTTAAAAATATGATATTCCTCAAAAATATCTTCAAATACTTTCAATTTTTACTCTCCTATATAATTATAAAACATTGGGTAGATTTTCGATAAAATATGGAATCCAAAATCCTTCATTCTAAAGGAAGCCATGTCGAGAATAAGCAAATTCAGAAATTAAATATCTAAGTAATTGTCTTGATTTTTCAATTAACATTTCATTTGTACTATTTATATCTATTATCCTCTACTATAATTATGTTATATTGAAATCATTATGATTCATAGAAAATGATAAAACTATTATATAACTCTAAACACTTACTCATTCACTAATATTACATATTCTGGATTGGATTGGTTTAACCACCTATATGAACAATGTTACACCAACATCATCATTTTCATCATGAATAAGTATCAATAAATTAATACTGGTAATATATTATATTGATTATTAATATATTTCAATAATGTGGTTCCTAAATGATAAAACAAAAATTAATGATCAATATTAAGTAACTCATTATTATCCGTAAATTTCCTAAAAATATTTAACATGCATTCCATTATCATAAACCATTCCCATAATTTAAACCAAATGAACATGGATATAGCTAAATAATTTTAAAAAATAATCTCATTACTTTAAATAATATAGTACTAAAAAATGATATCAAAGAATGATGAACAACATCACCATTGTGAAAAATTTTATGGAATAATCAATGTTACAAGCATCTGATGATGAAAATAAAATATAACTAACTAATATATGCACAATAGATTATTATAATTAAAAATTATATATATATAAGGTCGTGAAATAATTTATTAAGATGGTTATTTATATTATATAGATGTTTAAATTTATTTTATGGAAGTTGGGAGTAAAGTTAAGGTTTTATCATCTAATCTCAATTTGAAATCAATATTTTCTATGATTGAATTTCCATATGGAAAGAATGTTTATTATTTATCTATTAAATACCATCTATTTTATTACCCTATAGTTATTTAAAGGGTTAATATGTCTTCTTACCTTTTCATCTCCCTTTGGTTTACAATTTTTCTGAAAGGACATTTATAAGTGGAGACGAACTTAACACGTATTTTGAGTCAGGAATATTTCTCTTATAATCTCTAATTATTTATTTTTTAGGTATGCTCTTATATATGATTATATTATTACATAATTTATTTCTCAATATACTTTAATTTATTTAAAAAGTTAATATTCTTTAAAAAAAATTAGGATTGTTTTCCATCAACATTTATTTTTTTATAAAAGTATGAAAATAATATTCCTTGATAATTGTTTATACATGAACACCTTTCCAAATTTTATAATAATTTTTAAAATTTAATCATCCTATCCAAGTTTTCATAGTTTTCCTAATAATTATTTATTTCTATTATTTTATAAATAATTTTCCTTCAAAAATAAATGGCATTAAAAATATAAGGGTTATTTATCATTCTTTCTCAAAGTAAATTTTAATTCTCTTAAAAAAATCGTCTATGTCAAAATCCTTTAAGGTTTCTTATGTTTCCCTTAGAATAACCTCTAATGATGCCATCCACCTGCTTTGACAACTCATGTAATTTTAATAAGATGTCACCTATATGGTTTGTTAATATAAAAAATTATTAGTTTATATATATTATTTAAACATTTTTACATGTTTTAAAAAAAATTAAAATGATATTATATAATCAATGAAAAACCACTTATATATTTAAAATTTCTATATTTAATTTTTCATCAAAATTATGTTTTTTTGAAAGGTTAAATATGTTTTATTAAAAATATTTCCTATCAATTATTTTTTAAATCGTTATTCATGTTATTTCTACAAATTAAAATTCTTATTTATCATTATAAATAATTTTATCAAGTTATTAAAAAATGATATGGTTTCTCATTAGAAAACCAATTGGATTTATTTTTAATAAATATTTCTTCACGTATTATATTATTTTAATTAAATTTTGTTTTTAAAAAATTTTGAATTATAATTTCATAAAATGAACATAATTTTTGTATTAGTCTTATTAAAATTATATTGTTAAGAATTTTTTTGACTTTTATAAAGAAGATGATTATTGGTTGAAAAGTTAAAAATACATTTTTTTCAAATGTCGTTACTTTTATAACATCCTATTGATATAATAATGACCTAAAAATCTATAAAACCATTTTATAAACCAAATAAGTATTTATGTATTAAAACAATTCATTTAAAACTACTATGTTGATTTTATAAATATATGGTTCACATTTTGAATAAGTGATACTTTATTATAATAGAAAAATATTTTTAGTATTTTTCCATTAAATAAGAATTTATAATGATTTATTAGTTTTTGAATCAACCTGAAATTCAAAAAAAGATTATTTTTATAAAAATAGAGAAATAAATATCATGGGGATCAATAATATACCTAATTTTTATGTAAATTCATTTCTTAATCATAAAATGATAAATTTTTTAAAACAGTATTTATTGTGTTAACCGTACTTTTATAAAAATTAATTTTTACCAACTATATAAATTGAATTTTTTAATATTTTATTCAAAATTTTAATCATAATTATAAAATAAGATAATAATTTACATTTCATTTTTATTCATAAAAATAAGTTTTCATCATAAAATTTATTCGCCATAGTAAAAGCTAAAATAGGGTTGAAGTGTGAAATCAAGGGTTAAAAACATAAAATATCAAAAAACATACCCTATAATGATTTTTAGAGTATTTATTAACATATAACTTGTCCTTTAAATAATTGTTTTTACACTTTCTTTGAATAATATATTTCTTTTATAATAATAAATTAATATTTATAAAATTTTCACAGTTATTATCTTAAAATTTTGTAATTAAAATGATATGAATAAAAATAAATTTAGAATAGTTATAAAAGATATAATTTATTATGAATAAATTATATTTATCATAGTAATATATTTTTAAATTTATTTAATTTTATATTTATCAAAAAAACATACACGGTGTCGACATAGAATTTGTGCAATAAGTAGGAATGTTAAAGTAAATGGTTTTAAAAAATATTAAAACTAAAATTTCTTGGATGTAATAGAGACATTAATGTATAATATATCTACAAATGTTAGTTAATATGTAATTTCAATGCATAAATATTAATTCCATTGCTATCTAGATTTCTTTTCAGCCAAATTATATGAATAGTCCTAAAAATGATTTTAAAATATATTTAATGTTAAAAAAGTATTATTTCATTTAAAAATAAAAAATATATTATATTAATAAATTAGATGAGAAATGATCTTTAATATCATACATGATACATTTATGAGCCACTTTTATAATGTCCCTACATAAGTTAACTATGAAGAGTAACAAGACCAGGTTCGCCACATGACCTTAGGCTCGCCTCCTCGTATATCATAGGCTACCAACTAGAAGAGGGGGTCTAAAGTGGTATTGTGGGGTGATTATACCCCATTTTTAATAGTACTCAATAAATATTAAATGACTAAATTCAATTTATACTAGTAAATAATCATAGTATATAAAATAAATAAAAATATCTAGTAATATTACATGAAATGCAATAAAGGGTCAAAAATTCATGCCATACATACATCAAACCACCCCTTGGGATAGTTAAATATATATATCAAAATAAATAAAATAAAACAAAGAATACAATGTATCTCCATGACCTACCTCGTCCAGTATCGTAATACCATATAATTCATCCTTCATGATCATGAAAAACATAATCTCGGGCTTCATCCCTACCTGTGTCAATAACCAAGTGAACAACTTATCGGGTTCCCAAGTGGAGTGGTAGCCCAAGCCAGTTGAGAGTAAAAAAATTAGTTAAACACCAATTTTTTGGTCTTGTAATAACTATAAAATTTAGTTATATATTAATATGAAATTATTAACTGAGATTAGTAAATAAATAAATAAACTACTAAAGTAAATAACAGCCATACTATCTGCTTTATCCAAATGTTGGAGTATCTCAGAGCACGTCCTGAAATCGTTCCAACCATAATATCACAAACCTTATATATGGGAGTTTTCTATTATTATCATAGACCTCTATCCAAGGTAGTGTATAATAGTCATTAAAAACTTCCCATATGGGAGTATACTAGATGATATACACCTCAACATATAGTAGGACCATGGAAGATCGTAAACACCATGCCCCCATTGGGATAACATGTGAAGGTCCACCTAATCATCAGAGCACTAAATACATGGATGACCAACTAGTATTACATAACTACAAAATAGTGGTAGCCTTTTTCATACATAAGGCTAATAGGAGTCTCATCCAACCTCCCCTATAGCAGTGGTCTATCTGGGGCGTATCCCACCAAGCATCACAAACCTCCCTTATGGGAGTGATCTATCCAGGTATGGGCCAATAATAATTACATCATCCTCCCATATGGGAGTTTATATAATATCCCAAATAATACCTATATATATACATATCAAACACCAATATACAAATTATAAATTTGGGAGTCAATATTCTTAACCCACCAAGAAACATTTGGTTGGACTCACTATAGAATAACCATGCTCCTCATAGACTAAATAGCCTGGATTCCTCATTCTTAACCCCAATCTATGTTATCACCTGATATCGAAGGGAGACCCTAACCCTTATCATCATCATCGAGGTAGCACAACCTTTTCGGATACATAGGTGTCACCACACTAGCACTGACCAAGGAGGTGGCTCATGGACCATCTCAGTCCTTATGTCTCTTTTGATCATTCCACTCACCCAACCCAAACCCAGTCTTCCAAAATTTAATCTTCCTAGTCTTAGTCACAGATGAAGGGACAATATCTCTCATCCCTCACTCTTCTCAATGAGACTGAATAACTCAAATCCCAAAAAAGGGTCAAATAATGGCCTACATGGCCTATAGTCTCCAAGTACATTCTCACCTCCAACATGGAGGTATCCTAACTATGACATTATTAATATTTAAATGTTCTTAAAACCCACGTTTTAAAAAAATTTGTAATTCCTTTGAATGAAAATTGAATATTTATGAGCATAGTTTTTACCCTTACATATGGTATAGTGTATACGTAAAGGTAGGTTCCTCCTACCTTTATAGGAGATGGTTTTTAGTAGTTTTATAAGGCTGGTTATTTATTTTCAAGATCATTGTAAGGGTAATATGTAGATTCTATAATTTTGGTAAGATAAAGGTCCTATTTATTTGCGTTTTGTAAAAGTAAGTGGTGTTTTTCATTATTTTATTAAAGGTAAATCCCTAGTTCTAGTGTTGCATAAGTTTTAGGTATGATCTTTGTAAAGGTAACTCCATGGTTATATATACTTTCTAAGGATCAACCCATCATCACATAAGAGAAAGACATATTTTTAAAGGCTACATAAGGGTAAATATTGAGTTTTTTAAGTGTAGATCATAGTTTTTAAAGGTTTTTTACGGGTAACTTAATGTTTTTTAAGGGTAAACTACTCACCTTATATGATGTCTAGAAGTTTCATAATAGTAAAATGAGGTTACCCTTATATAGCACATTTTTTTGGAAAAATTATTTAAATCCTTCTTTTACATTTCTTCCTCTTCATAATGCATATGTAACTTTTTTTCACGATTTTAAATTCCTTAAATCATGGTAATTAATACATTTGACTCATTTAAAGGTTATAATCACTTCATAAAGGATTTATAATACCTCTCTTTGAGGGACCGGGTAAAATATAAATTAAATGGTTAATTTAATTAGTGTCGTTTAATGTTGGGAACCTATGAAAAGATTTTATTCTTGAAAAATACCTAAACCATTCAAACTTTTTGATATTCCCATGAATCCATCAATCCTAGAACTTATTCATCTAGGATATATGTTGTTTTATTTTAGTTCTTTATCATATTTCTAGGTGTAAAAAACCCTCACCATCTCTCCCCAATTTTGATGAAGTGTTTTAAAGTAATAATTATAGGTGGAAAATTATATTTTCCTTCTAGTTATGAGTGACTATAAATATAGTTCCTATTTATCTTCAAGAAATTAATGGTAAATAATTTTTAACTAATGATAATCTTGAAATTATCAAAGAATGATACATAATTATTCTCTCACATTTATCTAGTATTATCCCAGAGGGGCGAAAATATTATCATATATAAATTTTTATTTTCTATAAGAAAAAATTATTAGCTCATTCCAAAACTCAAAAAAAAATTGGGATTATCCCAGAGAGAGTAATTTTTTTCATATGTGGTGTGTTTTTATATCTTTTTCAAATAAAATGTTGTAATGGGTTCTAAGAATCCATAGTGAGAAGTTTATGTTAATGACTACCTATACATGATTCATCTGATTATTCCTTCATAAATCTTAATATAGGAATCAATAACATTGTGGTAGGAAGCTCCTTACAAATTAATATTATTCTATTCACAAGTTTCCCTTGGTATAATTCTTTTGTTGTAATACCTTCATGACCATGCTTGATTATGATCGCATTTGGGTGTGTGTGTGTGTCCCATGAGACCTATTAATGATACTTGATTCCATGAGAATTGGCATATAATCATGGGATTTATTTGATTATTATTATATATATATTATACTAAATTATTATCATGGTGGTATTATTTCCATGTATGCACTACCTTGTTATGTATGTTACCTTGTCTTCATAGGTGTTAGTCTTGATGCTGAGAAATGGTGAACCATCATGAAATGAATATCTGATATAGGGGGAGTGCACATGAATTGATATGATGGTGATGATGTACATGATCAGAGGGTATATATTTGATGATTCTATGGAATTATGTGTTCAGGATGAACATGATTCAAAGATGTCCAGTATTAGGTTTCTCGGTCCCAAGTGATTTACGAGTAGCAATCAAAGCCTGGTAATTTCTTAATAACATGGCATACTTTGGTTGTCAAGAAAAATATTTACTAGAACCATGGATAGTTTTGGTTCATTTTATTATATCCTCGTTACCATTCATACATAGAGAAAAATTAGGTATGGTCAGGGGTTTGAGTAATCTTGGCCAGAGAACAACTGCTTAGTACTTAATTATATGATTGATATACCTATTAAAAATTTATTACTATTATGGAATACACCTATTATATATGTGAACATTTATTAAAGATGAATTTGTACTATCCAACTAGGTTTTATTTCTCACAATCTACACGGGAATCCCAATGCACATGAAGACTTCATGTATAGGGATATGAGTAAAGGAAAAGGTCTTATGGTTGATGGTTGAGTAGAGGTTCTTGGAATTTGTGGGGGATCGGGATGGACTCTGGATGACTCCATTATTATTTTTTATTTACTTGTGTTCATTATAATATGGTTTTTTCCACTTTGGGATCTCATTTAATTCTTGTATAACTGGTATTAGATATATATAGTTTCCACATGTTTACTCTAGTTGTAGTATTTATTTATATTTTAGTATGTTTTTATTTTTCCAATGATATGATACGGATGGTATAGTCTCCCAACTGATGGACTTAGACCCTCACTACTAATTTTAAGACTCATTAAAATGGGGAGGCATGCATGAGGACATGTGTCACTTCAGTTCAAACTTGGTGGTTCAAGTAGGGGTGTTACAAAATGGAATTAGAATAAAGTTTTTACTTTTCTTTTTTGACTAACATGGGACATAGATAAAATGAGATAGTTTTTGTGGGACTCGAGTAGGAATGATTCCATTTTCTTGACCCACTAATGTGTAACAGACCTCTAATCTATCATTGAAAAGATTGTTGTTATATTTTTATGATATTTTTGGTTTTTTTCATGCATCATGACAAGGAATGTAAGATCAAATTCCTTATATATACTCATTTTTTGATGTATATTAGTTCTTTAATTTACTGCCTTTATTAGTGGTATTTTTTTGGGATAGATTATTTTTTGTGTGATATATATTTTTTTCCTTATTGTTATGATATACCTCAATTGGAATTCATTAGCTGGATTATGGATGTTTTTATGTTATTGTATATATATAATGATTGTGTATAACTTATAGGGGTGGGGATTTTGGTTAGTGTTAGAAGGTTTTTACTTTATGTTTTGGGTAGACATCTAGGAAAATAATTGTGTGATTCCTTAAACTAGTATGGATAATGATATTTCCTATAAATGATTCTATTCATTATATAGAGATACCACCTCATAGAAGACTGATGGGACCGCCAGCTGATGTGGGTCATGGTACTATTGATTCTACCTTTGTTATGCCTTCTATATAGAAGGTTACACTAGGGAACATTCTTGAAACTAATACAATGGTTAAGGAAGTAGGCCCACTCCATCCAACAGTTCTTCCACCGAGTTCCATGGTCAATTAAACCTAGGGTTTTCAACTCCAGCATCCTATATCCTTTCAGGGTACTGGAGGAAAAATAGATATTGAGGATAAAGTGGACTTCATCAAGGGTTTATTTGATCTCTTATACACTCTAGAAAATAGGATGGTCATGTTGTAAGCTTTCATATTGTATGGACCCACTAAGCATTAGAGGTGATTCAAGTGACAGTCTAGTCAATCTGAGGGAAACACTTTGGGGGTCTTCAAAGTTCTGTTCTTAATAGAATTTATTCTATATAAACATAATCTTGATCAAATGCAAGAGTTCATTGTTCTAAAGTAGGGTACCATGATGGTGTCAGCCTACTCAACTCATTTTACTATGCTTCTTCTCTTTGAACCTCAGTTGGTAAAGAACGAGTCTTAGAAGGCCAGGAAGATCAATTTCATACTTTATTCAGAAATCATTCAATAATTATGGATCTTCATCCTAGAATCATTCCAATACGTTATATGTAAGGACTTGACCATCAATAGATCTTAGAGTAGGTTCAATTAGTTGGTATTGGTATACCCTTTAGTACTTGGTTGGGGGAAAGATCTTACTGGTGGATTGGGTACCTATTTTTTTGAGTGGAAGAGGAATACCATGGATGTGTATCAGAGTAGTGGGATTCAAGTTAAATTATAATATGTCCTATTCATCTCCTTAAATAGGTGATCTAGAGTGCATAAATTTTTTAATTTTTAGACACTAATGTATAGGTTTCAAAACACCCTATATTCAATACCAAAAAAGTAGAAATATGGGATATTCTAGTAATTATATGGTAGATAATCAAGGATAAGGCTCCATATGAGAGTATAAAAAACTCAAACATTGACCCTAGGATCTATTTAGGGTCCTTAACAACAAGCCCACATGATGAGGACTCAGGCATTTCATAGACAGGGTCCTAGAGGTGCGGCAATATGTGTTTATGAAGTGGATCAAACAATAGTTGATTGTAGTGAGGGACCATTTACTATAAAAGGTATGGTATTGATAAAGTATAAATTATCTAATTACTTGTTTGATACTAGTGGTCTCAACTTTATAATATCTAAAAAAGTAATGGCCAGACTTGACAATACAACCAGGTTATCCTCTGAGTTACCATCCCTTAATAAATCATTGGAAAACGGTGATGTGATCCTCATGTATGGGAGACTAGTATTCATTGATCCCATTAGATATTAGATGAAAAGTATCTTCTATACCTCTATATATGTGGACGTCATTAGGTTTTCTTTCATATTCCTTATCATCCGATGAATAAAGGCCAAACACCATCATCTAGGTGGATTTCTCCAGCCACTTCCATACCCCATGTGGAAGTGGAAGGAAATCAATATAGACTTTATGAAAGTTTAATGATTATATTGAGGATTTGTGATTATGTTTGGATGATTTTTCATCAACTAATGAATGTGACTCACTTCTTATCAATCCAATATAATCTCTCAATAGAAAATATAGGAATGTTGTACATCCATGAGATAGGTATGCTTATATAGAGTTCCCTAGATAAATGTTTCTGATAATTATCTCATTTCACATTCAAATTTTGGAAGGGATTGTAGAAATCCCAAGGGACTCAGTTGCGGTTAAGAAATACATATCATCCTTAGAAAGATGGAACTTCAGAGCGAACGATTCACATACTAGAGGATGTGCTCCAAGCATCTTTTTTAGACTTAGGTGGAGAATTGGATGAGAACCTATCCTTGGTTAAGGTCACATAAAATGAAAATATTCATGCATATATTCAAATGGAACCCTTTGAGGTTCTTAATGTATGGTCATACCACTCACAACAGTATTGGAATGAGGTAGATGAGGTAGATGTTTGTTTCATGGTTTTCGGTCTCGAAACGCCCAACAGCTCCGTATCTGATGATGGGTGGACCTGCTTTCCAAAGGAAGGCGTGCGTCGGATGGTCTGACCAGCGACGCTTAAGAACTCACATTGGTCGAGAGGATGGGAGGTCGGGCTCATCGCACCCTTTTTGGTGGATTTATTTCCTGTTCCGGGACTCTCTTATATATTTAAGACGTATTCATATGTTCGCGAATATTTGGTTTATACCCAAGCATAGTATCCACAGATTTAACCCAGGTTGGCAATGGTCAGCTGAACGTAGGGGTTCAGAATCATTTAGGCCCGAGGTTAACCATCCCTTGGATTAATGACCCCGAGGATTCGGAACTCATTGATACGGCACTAGGAGTGGCACGGTGAACCGATGTGAAGATATTCGGATCGACCGGTTGTTGGGCTTGAACCTCATGGAGGATTCCTATGTACGCTGCCTAGGGGACAGGGATCAAAGTCCACGTAGTTCGAATGGGAAGCGTTGGAGAACCGACGTGAAGGTGGACCCGGGGGTCCATTAGTGATCGGGATTGAACCTCATGTAGGCTTCCTACGTATCCCTGTGGTGGGGAATCAAAGTCCTCGTAGTTCGAATTGTCTTGGGACTTACACTCTAAAGAGGCCCAGGGCGATGGATTGGGGCTTACACTCTGAGGAGGCCCAGAATGATAAATTGGGGCTTACACTCTGAGGAGGCCTAGAATGATGGATTGGGGTTACACTCTGAGGAGGCCTGGAATGATGGATTGGGTATTACACTCTAAGGAGGCCCCGAATTATGGATTGGGGTTTACACTCTGAGGAGACCCAGAATGATAGATTTCATGGTCGATGCTTACTCTAATCCCATGTGAGTCATACTCGGTGTGAGATACAAGAGGCAGTAGGGACCAGAGGATCACTTCATGAAAGGTGCATCCGTGAGAAGTGGAGTGAGGCTTACGCATAAGGGAGGCCCATGGAGACAAATCATAGCAGGAGAGGGAAAAGGCGTGCTCCTGTTCCCGTCACCTCTCTTGTTCCCCAGGGAAGTACCCGGATAAGTACCGAGGTGCATGGGGACGGCTGCCTTCGGATGGGTATGTCACCCCCTCTCTGGGGAGGGTAGAAGTGCCCGACCGCCGAAGTGTGAAATCACCCATCTTGGCGAGTAGAGGAAGGAAGGGGGATCTCGAGCTCAGACCCCACATTACCATGGGAATGTGGACCCAAGTATGCTTCGGTAATCCATCCAATGGTCGGGGAAACCCATTTTCCCCTATTTACCATGGGTATGTGAACTCAAATGGCATGCTGGTGCACCTGAGGGTTACACCCCACGGATCTGGTTGCTCTGGTAGAGGCCTCATCTCAGGGCCGATGAGTAGGACAATGAGGGGGTCACGAGGGATCAGGTCGGATCATAAAAATTTTATATGGATCGGGGAATGGGAACTCCAAAGGATTCAGCGGCCTTCACGTAGGGAAGTGCTACACGACTAGAGAGGTCGTCCACGAACCTGGGTGGTCCACGGACCGAGAGGTTGTCTGTGAACCAGGGTGGTCCGCAGACTTAGAGGCCGTCCACGAACCAAGAGGGTCTGTGGACTGAGAGATCGCCCGTGAACCAGGGTGGTCTACGGACTGAGAGGCCATCCGCAAACCAGGAGGTTCCACGGATTGGTTGTCATGTCGTGAACCAGAAGGCTTCGCAGCTTTGGGTTTGGTCCGCGCACAGGGTCGGTACGCGGAGGGTTCCACGTGAGCAGCAGCGACAAAGGTTGGTGCTGGTCGAGGGTTCGTCGGTCGAGGCTTCGCCCACGTAGGAGGGTGCTACACGGTGCGCCGAATCAGAAAAGAGGCATAAACTCCCTGGTCCGCAGGGAGTGCATCCACAGAGGGGCTATGGTTCGCGGTATTCTCTTTTTATGTTATTTTGAGTTCGCGGTTCACCAAATTATTATGTGTTTTCAGTTCCTTATTAGTTCATTCCCAGGTTCATACCTACTCTGGTTCGCGAACTGGAAATTTCGAAATCCTAAGCCTTACTTTGAAATCCTTCCACCTGAATCTGACAGATCTCCTCTCGTCTCCTTTCTCTGAATCTGAATCTCCAATCCCCTATCCTTTCCCCCTTTGTCTCCTTTTATAGAGTGAGTAGAAGGATGTATATGTGATCATGCGGCACCTTTTTTGGAGGCCCATGACTGAATACCCGGTTTATGGCTGACTTGGTCAATCCGTAATTCATGGTGGGTATTGAGCGCTTCTCCCCCCCCCCCCCCCGCGAACCAAATGAGGGGAGTGCTTCACGGCCACGGAGGGTTCCGCCTCCATTTTGCGAACAACAGCGGAGGCGGTTCGGGCTGGCTGACACAACTCGCAGCTGGGGAGGTTCATTTCGGTGAACCGGATTGGCTCTTGCCCTGCTTCATGCCCGCAGAGGATCTCCACCTCCATTCTGTGAACAACAACGGTCCGCGGAGGGGGGTGGGACGCCTCGCGGAACCGTCCGTACGTCGCTAACATTAGACCGGTCCGCAGACCGGTTCCTCCTTCGCCATCCTTGAGTTTTGTCCACATTTTCCCATCCCTTTTGAGGGGAAATCGGGAAAAATCTCCCCCATTGTTCTCCGTTGCGGATTTTTCAGGACCCTACAAAATCCCCCCATCGGAATGGGGTCTGATCGGAATGAAGAGGGGGCTATTCCGATGCAGAGTGGTCCTGAAAATCAGTAGGTTTTCAGTAGAGAGGTGGAATCGGTAGGGGACCATGCCTATAAATACAGAGGGCCCTTCCATTTGTCTTCTACCGGATTCTTGGCAAAACCAGAGCTTTTTTCATGTGCGTGATTATTCCTTCGTGAAACGCTTCGTTTGTGAACCGGCTACTACTTCCATGAACCATTTCTCGTTCGCATCATTCTTCATCCACAGATCAACGTCCCAGCCACAAACTAACAATTATAATTAATTAAAAAGTAAGTTACGATGAGCCACGTAGGAACTCACCTCGCAGTTTTAGTGATCCGCGGTTTTGGTGCGCCTTGGTTTCGATTCCCCATGGACTAAAATCTATTTAAATTTAAAAGTTTCTAACTCTTCCAAACTTAACCACTTAAACTCTGGATTGAAATTCTGCGGAGCAAAATGGTCTGCGGCTTCCTAGCCAATGCTCCGCGGGCTAGGGTTTTGCGGACTACTTTTGTGAAGGGCTGGTTCGTAGGATGCTAACATCGCAAACCATCCTTCGAGGCCTCCTTGCGGATTTAGGCTCCTCAACTAATCCTTAAGCCATATAATTGGTATTTTTGTCCGAAAAAATTTATTCTGGACTAACCGCTTGTTGGCTCTCATCGTGGAGGGAGAAAATATGGTCCCCCTCGTTCTGCCCTGAGACCTACTGTAGAGCCTCTCCCAATTAGTGAAGGGAGATGTTTTGCTATTATTTGCAGAGCGTAGAACATCCAAGAGGACCCTAGTTGGCCCATCATTCCTTATGATGGTGTCTTGAAAGACTTTCTCCCTCCTGAGCTCCATGATTATCCACTATCAAATCAACTTCCACTTCGTGGATTCAATCTTCAAAATGATGTCCCTATTCCCCCCACTTTCTCAGGCCTTCCTTCTCCTTTCTTGGAAGTGTCGTCCGAATGTATTCAAGTGAACCTTACCCAATCAGGGGAGATGGTTTCTGACTCTGACCAGAAAGACGCCTTCATTTTGAGAGGTTCCGTTCGGACCCAAAGTGATCGGCCCGCCCGAAACTTTTCTCAGGAAGATGTTTTCAAGAGCTACCCTTCTATTATCAACCTTTCTTTAGTAGATCTCTATGAGGGATGGATTCATAGGTGGGATCTTCGGTCTGGTGGGCTCTTCTCAAATGAATGGGCCTGGGCTTTCTGGGTCCATCATCACTGCCGGGAGTCTTTTGAATCACTGGAAGCAGTCAATTTATACTCTGTAGTGTGGGCTTTCCAATTTTCCATTTACCCACCATCCTTGGTCCTGCCAGTCCTACTCAGTCACTGGTGTTCAAGCACTAATACTTTCCCCTTTTCCCATGGTGAAGTTGGTATTAGTCTGTGGGATATCCATCAATTGGGAGGACTCTTGATTATCGGTGAAATGTATGACGAATTTCTGCCAGCCCTTGACGCATGGATGATGTCGAACAAGCGCCTTTATTGGTGAGGGATCTATTGGTTATGGCGGAGCAGTCACTGGGTCAGGCATTGCGTGACCACTATCTTATTCTCTAAAGTACCTGGATAGGGTTATTTCTGACCACCATTGGTCCAGTGCTGAAAATCAAGAGCCCCAGGACTCATCCTTCTCAACAGTCATGAACCTCCCCAGGTTCCTACTGGGCGGTTCTGGAGGTGGGGGACTACCTTTCATGGGGTTACGAGGTGCACCACGGTGTGCCGCCTATGCTCCGGTTGGCAGGTTTGTTTTCGATGTTCCTGAACGGGTGGCTATTCCCTTCTCGGTATATTAATCCTGGCGTTAGGTCTTGCACCCTAATAATGGCAGTTGAGCTGGATGAGGGCCGCCTGGTGAATTTGGTCGTGCCCACATTGGCTTGTATTTATGAACTGCTGAGTCATATGCAGAAGGTCGGGTCACCCTTCCATCTGAGTGGGCCATTTCAATATTTGTATGGCTGGGTAGCTGATCATTGTCGCTATTATGAGTATCGTCACAACACGTCATCCCGCTTCCTACTTTTCGGCCTACCCTACTTGATATAGATGGAGTTCGCTTGAAATCCCTCAGCGCTGGTAAAGTCCTTGAGATTTTGAGTAACTTCTCCCAGTTTTCTTTCACTCCCTACCCCACCCCTTCTGGAATCATAGTTGACAACTATCGGGGGATCCCGGAGGAGCGTTCTTACATGATCTCTTTGCGAGACGGATTTCTATCTGCACGGATCGACGGGGTTTATCTGTGCGAGCTGTATGTCCCGTATCGTTTTTCTCGCCAGTTTGGGTGCATGAAAGTCCAAGTCTCCCTTCCCCCTCCACAGGCTCGAGGACTGCACCCGGCCACACTTCATCAATGGTGGCTGATGCTGACGCGGGAAGGATCTGACGCGAGCATTCCCCTGCCTATCATGGGGGCGGCCGTCGGCCTTTCCATGGAGTATGCAAATGCGTGGGAAAAATATTATCCCGATGGGATCCTAGGGAAGACCGTCCATCGGGTTCCCAAATCAGGAGGTACTACAGCTATTGTGTCCACCGCACCTTCCTCATCATCTCTAAGGGAGAATCAACTGATGGCTCGTCGATCAAAGCGACTCATGGGATTTTCCTCTCCCAGTTCTACAGTGGCCTAAGTTCAGACGGTTTCATCCTTCTTGGACGTGGATGAGGACGACCCTGTGGTTCCAGGTCCCAGCGAGACAATCTCGGAAGTTTTTCTAGTTGATACAGGGCTTATCAATTTGATCCCCATGCCTGAACTGGGGCTAGAGGCTCAAGACTTTCCAGCTCCAGAACCAACTTCTAGCGAGCACATGCATGCACTGGTTTCAATGCCAGATTTTTTTTCCCATGCAATCCAGTGAGGATACCAAAGATCCTCGTGTCATGGCGGACCACCGGGTGGTGCGCAGGTGGGCCTGGCCTCAGATTTGCAAGATCGTTGCTGAAACTCCTCTAGGTGAGATGGAAACTAAGAATGAAGCTCTCCAACAGCTCTTCATGGGTTTGTGGTCTGGTGGCTTTGACTATCGGCAGTTCCATTCTCTTTCTTGCCAAGTTGTCATGGCTCGTGAAAAATCTGCCACTAGTGAATGCAAACTTTCTCACTTTACTGCCAATCATTGAGGGAATTGAGCCCTGGAGGAAGCCACGATATAGATCCATCAACTGATATCACAGGAGGCGACCTCTGGAGATCAGGCGGTCGTCCTATCCTCCGAGTTTCATTATTGTGAAGAATGTTCAGTGATGCTGAGGAATCAGTTTTCGGCTGTGACTGGTCATCTTGAAGCCACCAGAAAATGGATCAATGATATCCAAACAACATTGGAGTGTACTCATCCGGTGGTTGAGGTTGAAGCCAGGGAGAAGGCCTTGTTGGAACAAACTTGCAATGACCTCCACTGCAGAGTCACTAATCTGGTGGAGAGAGCGAGCCAGGCTTCTTTATGACCTTCAGACCCACTCTTGTACCCTCTGTTTTACGTATCCCTCTCCCCCCCCCCTTTTCCTTGCGAGGGAGAGACCCCATCTTTTGGATGTCCTCCCTTTTTGTTCGAACGAAATACAGTATCTGTAAATCACTTGTTGCTATGAAATTTGATTGTTACTTGAACAAATTTTGTGTAAATAACAATTCACTGAATCAAAATTAATCATAACTCAGGATAATAAACTCTAACTTTTTCCTAGACCATGGGGTCCAACAAGCATAGTTTGACTATTGCTAGGGATTTGTAGAAAATCCCAACAAACATTTTTTCTATTCTTTTAATACCATGATTTTTCCTGGGATTATTTAGTGTGATCCCAGCGGGTATGGCCTGACTTTTTCTTAGGTCACCCTTTTTGGATTTTCAACCTAACATGCTTTGCGCCTCTTTTTGTGAACGGTTTAATGTCCCACTGACAAGACTATCATTACTGATGTTTTTGGTCGAACAACTTTGACCAGACATGGTGGGGAAAGGGCCCCAATGGGGTTTGGTTGATTAAAATATGTCTCAGTGTCCTTCAGACGCATTTGGAGGGAGTGTGTTTAAATTTGAACAACATGCAGGGCATGTCTCAAGGCATGGGAGTCACATCAGTATGCAGAGGTAGGAGGAGCATTGCCTTAAGGAAATCTTTCCTTTGGTAGACAGGCCAGGGGAGATCAATATGCAGAGCCGCTGACGGAATGGTATACATAGTCATGAAAAGGTGTCCTTAAGTCAATGACTTTCCATTTCTTATGTCCATAGGACTTCATGAAAGTCCGGCTTATGGAAACCACCATGGGTGGCTTGGAGGGTTATAAAAACCATCGAGGGTGGCTCGAAAAGGGTATGTGACGTCTGGAAGGTTTTGAGAACAAATGTATTAATCAGGGGTGTGGTTGGGAGACCACTTTCCCATGCATTTAGTTAGCGTAAGGTTTGGTTGAAGCTTGGTGCAGTTTAAAGTCATGTAGCTGGGACATCATCTAGAATGAAACGGCTTCTCCTGGTCCTCGGTAATCTTGTCAGATACGTTCCACCATATTTAGGCATGGTTGTGAAAAAGTTTGGTAAACTGTAACTCAGAGGGTTTCCGAATCTCGGGATAGACATGGGGGCTCAGAGTCCAAGAGGCATACGGAGAGAAGCATTGCCTAAAGAAGTCCTACATTTGGTAGACGGGCCAAGGGCGATCAATATGAAGAGACACTGAGGGCATGGTATGCATAGTCATGCAAAGGCGTCCGGTGGTCAAGGAATGTATTCCCCCGATAGCCAAGAAACTTCAGGGAAGTTGAGATTTGGGACCACCAGGGGTGTCTTATGAGAGTCCGGATTTTTTCTGATTACAAAGTATGGTTTATGATGAGAGGGTGCCTGGATACGATGGAAACATCTAGACTGAACTTCCCGAGAATGGGTTAAGTAATTCCTTCTCACACAGGTGTGAGATGGTGGCTTGTGCCGTTCTGACCCATGCACTGAAGGACATAGAAAAGCCTATATTCCTTACTGAACTCGTGGCGGGTTTGACTTTGCAGTTTAGCATCTTGCGGAAAAGACAAAGAGCATTATAAAATGATGTTGTGCAGTTTAACATCATGCAATGAGGACGGTCGATTGTGCAGTTTAACTTCATGCGGTGAGGATGTAGTTAAAAAGGGCGCTCTTGATTATAATGTAACTTGGCCCGAGTATCCTGGAATGTCCAAGATGTGGAGGGGGGTTTATGGTGTAAATCAAGGTTCTGGGGATTCTTGGATCAGGAGAGATGTCACGGAGGCTCTGAGGCCGGTAAGCGTACATATCTAGGAAGAGTATTTCCCGGGGAAATCATTCCTTTGGTATATGGTCCAGGGGCTATCAATATGCAGAGCCACTGAGGGGTGGTATTCATATTCATGAAAAGGTGTCTCCAGGTCTATGACTTTCCACTTCCGATGGCCATGAATGGTTATTAAGATCCACAATTATCCAGGCCACAAAGTCTGTCATCGGGGATGGAAATGTCTGAACATGTCGGGAATACTCGGCCCTGGTTGCTGTTAAATTTTAGAGAGCTCCTTGTATTGTCTTATTTTTCGCATGAGGGTGTACCTTTACTCTATGCAGTTTAACGTCGTACAATAAGGATGAGGTACCCCTAGTTTAGCAGTCATAGAGCTCAGACCATTGGGTGACTATTACTGGAGTCACTCGAAGGATAACTGAGTCAATATGTTCTGATATACTTGGAACAAGGTGGGGGATGAAGTTTGTAAACGGAAACATTGAGTTTTCCCAGATCTGGAGGTGTGGAATGGGGGCTCTGAGGCTTGTAAGCGTATGGAGCTAGGAAGAGTACCGCCCAAGGAAATCTTGCCTTTGATGGACGATCCAGGGGCTATCATTATACAGAGCCACTGAGGGCATGGTATGCATAGTCATACAAAGGTGTCCCTGGGTCGATAACTTTCCACTTCTGATGGCCATGAATGATTATGAGAATCTGTGATTGCTCACAGTGCAGAGTTCAGCACGTGTGGATAATGGTGTCCAAGTATACAAGAAACATCTTCACTACAATTGTCCGTTGAGTCAAAGTAGCCTAGCCCTGGCTTGGTGTTCGTTGATGCAGGTTTCTATGTGAACCACCGGCGGACACATAGGCTATCCAGATAGGGATACCCTGGAAACACTTGGATGTGAAAAGGGGAATGAACTTGTAAACCACTACTCCATAAATTTTTGGATCGGGTGATGTGATACGGGGGCTCTATGTCAGGTAGGCGTACGGAGCTAGGTAGAGTGTCGCCCGAGGAAATATTGCCTTTGGTAGATGAGCCAGGGGCTACCAATATGCATAACAACTGAGGGCATGGTATGCATAGTCATGCAATGGTGTCTCCGGGTCGATGACTTTCCACCTCTGATGTCCATGAATGGTTATGAAGATCCACAATTATCTGAGTCATGGAGTCTGATGTATGGAGAGAATGCATCCAAATGTGCAAGGATTATCTCTATCTCGTATCACCATGTGTCTTGGGTGGGTTGCAATGAAGTTCGTTTAGTTTAACGCCATGTGGTAAGGACGAAGTCCGTGCAGTTTAACGTCATGCGGTAAAGACGGCGTATACACCCCATGCAGGTCAGGTCCGTACACGGGGGAAGGGGGAATTTTTAACATTATTGTATGTGCAGTTTAACTTCGTATGACAAGGACGCAGAATACACCCCATTCAGGTCTATCCCATTCATAAGGAAAAGGGATCATTTATAAATCTTGCTATCCGTTCAGTTTTATGTCATGCGGTAAGGAAGAGAAGTACACCCCATTCTGGTATGGTCCGTACACAGGGGGAAAGAGAATTTTTATCATTTATTTAGGGGGTTGGGATAAGATGGGGAACCATGGCATCCCTACGTATCCTACGAGGGTAGGAATCAAGTCGTACGTAGTTCTTTGGAAAAAGTACACCCCGTGCAGGTCTGGTCCATACACGGGGGGAGAGGGAATTTTTTAACTTTTATTTGGGAGTGGCTAGGCCAGGATAGGGGATCCCGGTGTCACTACGTATCCTGCGAGGGCAGGAATCAATATGTACGTAGTTCTATGAAATCCGTGCAGTTTAACGTCATGCGGTGAGGAAAAGATACTCTTAGTTTAGGGTCATAGAGTTTGGACCATTGGGTTCTTGGAAGTTTAACGTCATGTAGCTCAGACGATAACTGCTTTTAGTTATGCCGATGAGGACGGGAAACTCTTAGTTTAGGGTTATAGAGTTTGAACCATTGGGTGCTTGACAATTTAATGTCATTCAGCTCGAACGATAACTACTTTTAGTTATGCCTATGAGGATGGGATACTCTTAGTTTAGGGTCATAGATTTGGGACTATTGGGTGTTTGGTTGTTTAACGTCATGCAGCTCGGACGATAACTAGTAAACCTTTATTTTTTATGCAAAATACTTCATCAGGAACCTCACATTTGTAGGACTGGTTGTAAATTGTTCGTCCATAGAGATCAGGGTATATGCTCCATTTGAGTAGACCTTGTGTACAACATATGGTCCCACCCACTTGGGCTCCAGCTTTGGAGTATTCTTGTTGGGTATCATTGGGGTCTGGAGGACCAACACTAATTCTCTTTCCAAGAAATACCGAAGACAAACCTTTTTGTTGAAGGCTCGTGCGATCTGGTTTTAGTATATCTCCATACGGTGAAAAGTGTGAAACCGCTTCTCGTCTAGCTGTTCCAGTTCACCTAGCCTCTTTTTTGACTGCACATCAATGGACAATTGATCACAGATGGAAACATGAAGTGAGGGAAGTTGGATTTCAATGGGCAGGACTACCTTCGTGCCGTACACCAATGAGTACGGGGTGGCCTGAGTAGCAGTGCGGATTGTGGTTCGATAAGCCCACAATGCATGGAGGAGTTTATCCGGCCACAACTTCTTTTCTTTGTCCACAATTTTCTGGAGAATGATGAACATGGTCTTGTTGAAAGCCTCTATCTATCTGTTGGCCGCTGCATGGTAGCGGGATGAGTGGTTAGCTTGGATACTGTACTCATGGTATAGTTTCTCCAATTCAGTAGAGCAAAAGTTGGTGCCGTTGTCCGTCAGTATGGTGTGAGGGACACAAAATCTGGTGATGATATTGGTCTTTACAAAGCTGACAATATTTCTTGCACCAACTTCCTTAAGGGGTATGGCTTCTTCCCATTTGGAAAATAAATCGGTTTCCGTGAGGATATACTTCAGCTGTTTGGTCGTGGTGGGAGGATATGGTCCCACGACGTCCATCCCCCAGACGGAAAACGTCCAAGAGTACTTGGCTTGATGAAGTAACTTCGGGGGTTGGTGTATGATGTTGGCATGAATCTGGCATGAGTGGCATTTTGCGGTAAAACTCTCATCGTCTCGTGACACTGTGGGCTAGTAGTACCCAAGCCTTTGAACCTGTGGGAAAGCATGGTGCCTGAATGATGTGCTACACACGCTCCGGCATGTACTTCATTCATGAAGGTGGCGGTTTCCTCTCCGTCAATGCATCTGAGGAGCACTCCGTTGAGGCCTCGTTTGTAGAGGACCTCTTGCTGACCCGCACCGCCATATAGGACAAAGTTGATTTCCCTTCTCTGTATTTCCTCTCGTTCAGCAACGTCAGATTTAGGTTCTCCCCGTTGAAGGTAGTTTGCAATGGGGGTCATCCAGCCAGTGGCAGGAGCATATGGCTCAGGGAAAGGACTAACATCGTGGATTTCTTCCATCTTGGTCTGAAAAAATGGAAATACCATTCGACGGCGAGCAATATTGATAACCGTCTCATCCCGGCCTGGGTCAGCTAGGGCTGTGGCTGCGTTGGCTAATGCATCAGCCTGAGCGTTCTGGGACCGGGGAATATAGGTCAATGTTGGTTATATGTATAATTCCGCCATTAACACTCGGACATGGTCAAACAAGGGGGTCAGCTCCTCTTTTTTAATAGCATAGTCACAATTGACTTGCTTGATGACCAGTTCCGAGTCACCAGTTTACAGAAACCGCCGCTAAACTTGGCATCGGCAATCTATTAGCGGTGGTTTTATGCATTTTGCGGCGGTCAAAGAAAAGCGTCGTAGTACCTCATTTCGCGGTGGTTTTTGGTAAATTTAGCGGCGGTTTTAGGGGCTATTTAATTAGTGGCAGCCATAATCGCCACGAAATTCAGGCGTGCCATGCGCCTGCTTAGCGGCGGTTAAAACCACCGCTAATTCCGACGTGATTTCGCGGCGGTTTTAACCGCCGCTAAGTGTATTGCCGATTACATTTAGCGGCGGTTTAAACCGTCGCTAAATGCTGACACGAAAAAAATAGCATTTCTGCTTATACTGCACCATTGCCCTGAAAAACAAACCAAACAAGAAACCATTTATCATGCCAAACATTCTCAACGGGAAGGAATTCATCATATGTTTCCACTAATAGAAGTATTCCCCCAAGCTTAAAAATATTTCATAGGCCAATTTCTACCTCACCATGGTCTAGATAAATTGTTTTGGTTCCTAGAAACCATCAACTAATCAACTCACTATGGAATTATGGTTTATGGTACATGATAAACTAAAAAATATATGTCTCCTCGTAATGATGAATAGCATGAACAACTATCAAAGAAGAGAAGGTTTGGTGTTACACCTAACATGGTTAACATCACTACCAACACATGTACTAAAAACATTCATGGTTTTTATCACACCCAACACAACTACCAAAGAAGAGAAGGTTTGGTGTTACACCCAACATATATACATAAATATAACAATGGTTAACATTACACCCAACCCATATAATAAATAATAACAATAGTTGTAATTACATGCAATCCATGTAACTAACAAGAACACTAGTTTTAATTGCACCCAACCCATATAAGAAGTCATAGGAATATTTGGAATTAAGCCCAATCTATGTAAAAACCAAGATAAATTGTCAGAATCATGTATAACCTATATAAACACAAAAATTTGGTTTGAATCACACCCAACCCATATACCAATAAGAATGATAGTTGGAATCTTATACAACTTATTATAAAGTGTTCAACATGGTTAAAAAATAGCCAACCTATATAGCATGTCAAAGAAATGGTTAGAATTATGCCAATCCTAATTAATAATATAGAAACATCATTGGAATGAAACCAAACTAAAGCACCAAGTAAAACCAAGAATTTAATTACACCCAACCAAAAATATGCATCATTTTACTCAAGTCACTCTTACTTGGATAAGATATACACTATCAATTATGTTTTATATAATTCACCATCATTGAGGAATTTATTTAAATAAATTTTAAGATATTATCATTTCAAATTAATACATACCCCTCTTGGTTATCATTCCAAGTTCTACCACCAATTTCAATTTAATTCATGGATGTACATGATTAATAATTATAAACCAGAGGACCTTAAACAGCCCTAACAAACCTTTCCTGAATCTCATCTATGAGGAAATCTAATTTTGTTCCATCCTGATCCATTGTTACCTTCCCTTCTACACTTGTGCATCAAACAACACATACAACATATATATAATAAGGAGAAAATTTATGCACCACCTACGCAATATTCATAAACACCCTTTCATTTAATGTTGATGAAAAGTTGATCCAATTTAATAAGAATACCTAAAGCATACAAAATACCTATAATTATGGATTTAGAATGAAACACAAGATAACATCAAATGAAACAAGATATTGGGGGTCACATGGATTTATACTTATAGTTTAGAGATGATCAAAATTGAAAATATTTGAATCTATAAAGGATTAAAGTATATGGATTAAAATGTGCCAAAGAAGAGAGCGGAGGGATCACTACTAGTTGTTTTTTCTATAAGGAGGAGTAACGAGGATTAAATGGGTTGATGTTCAGTCAGAATAAGAACCTTTAAAACATCATTGTTATAAAATACATTGTATCGATGATTGACATTATGGTTTCAGGAAATAAGGTCTCTCCAGTCTACCACATAAGAAGACATTTGAGAAATAGAGGAAATATTTAAAGAGAATAGAGAATATATTAGAAGATATGTAACCATTAAGAGAGAATCAGTTGTGCTAATCAAACAAAATAAGTACATAACATGGAAAACATTACGTGGACCACATGATCCATTCTAGGTCACGAAAATCACATAACCCATAAAACATATTTTGATCAGATGATTTTTCTTAATACATAAAATCGTGTTACCATGTGAAGGTCACATGAATCACACAAAGATTAGTAGATCATGAAAAAATCCTCAAGATACAACCGAATCACATAAGATAGACTAGTGGCCAAGGGTGTGCATCAAAGTTCAAATAAATTACCATTGATTAGTTCATGGATTGATTAAGTGAGATATTTAGACATGGTGATCACACAAAGAGGTCAAGTGACAAGATCACATGATTAGGTCTCTTGTATGGTTCCTGTGATGAGGTCATGAAAAGTTGACTTGCAAAACAATCACACGAGAGAGGAGGTTTTGAGAGCTACGGAGCTTCATGTCACCGGTCAAATGACCAGCCTCTCACCCCCTATTTATAGGGAACCTCAAGGAATTTGAATGGACTTATAGAAGACCAAAAGATGTTTTGAATTCCAACCAGAGAAACATAAGAGACTCATGAAGTCATTTTATACCTCATAACTGAGTCCTTGTTCCTTCGAACATCACTTTTGTTGGGGGGGGGAATTTTTTGACGCTAGCCAAATGAGCATTGTATATTTTAGGAACAAAGAAATACCCAAAGAATAGGTATTAATATATACCAAAAGGAAATAAAATTCTAGCATGTATACATATAGATTAATCACCTAGGTCACAAGGACCATGTGAACTTCAATGAGGCTCATGATCACATGACCCTAGGAACATCATGAAAAGGGTTTATGCAATTCCTGTGATCTGTTCCTGATCATGTGAAGCCCCATCAAATAGCCCAATTAATCATGTAAAACCCCTATGATTATTCTTTTTTATAATATGACATGTCATCTAACAATCTCCCAATATGTTCATAAAATAAAAGTTAGAAAAGAGGGAAGCTTCATGCGAAGGGAGTTGCATTGGTTTTCATGTGATGTGGTTACGTGCCTCATAAAAACTATTAATGATCATGAAAATCACCTCAGAAAACCATCTTGATCTAGTGATATCCATTAAAAATGGTTGTTTGCACATGCAACACCCTAATGAGTCCAATTCCCAATGTTGAATGTACAACAGAAACATCAAAGAGCCTATTACCATAGATCATATAACTAATGAAACAAACACATCATTCTCTTTACCACCTGAGGTTATTGTGATCATTCAAGGTTAGCCACTGAAGCTCCTCCAAGACCAATGGTTTTTTAAAGGTTACATACCCCACACATGTTATATATGCAAACCAACCTTTCCTATATTTGTTCAACACATCAATAATACTATTCATGGTCTGATGATGCATCGTCACCCTCTCCACCTCCATCTCCTGCTGCCACCTGTAAGAACATTATATTGAAAATTAAATATTGTTGCATATTTATAATTAAACATAAAACCAATAAAAGTTTGAAAACTAAATGATTTTGATTTTTTGTGATTTACCTGCTCACCACCACTCGGTGCACTACCACTGGGGGCATATCTGCTCATCTGCTGATATAAATCAGTCAATGCTTTCTGCATAGCGGATATCTGAGCCCCTTGGTCTTGAACTGTGGCTCGTAGAGAAGAAATATCCCTCTGAGCATCTTCAGGTATGGGATGACTATAACTAGGAGTAGATGTGGCTGGAATCCCTGATGGCCTGCTAAAGACCTCAGATGGTATGAGTCCCAAACCCATCCCGCGCACTCTACCAGGATGCTCCTTCCCAAGGACTTGAGCAACCGGGTCATCCTGGGAGACTGAGTAGGACTGCCCAGGATTGGCATCCCATAGTTCTTTAATTTTTACCTATAAATCAAATATAAATACATATTAACAGATTAAAAACAGAAATAAGTTATTATAATAAAAATTTGACTTCATACCCCAACTTCTTTGGTAGGCTCATTAACAAAAGATCCATCTGATTTTCTGTGAACATCCAACCACAGTTCAGTCTGGGAAGATTCGTGCCCTAAATTCTGTGACTGCATTAAGAAAATATAAATAAAAAATTCAATATATTAAATAGATAATATTGTATTATAAATATTTAAACTATTTAAAATATTACCAATGACATTCAGCTTCTAGAAAATCTTTTTGAGCCCGCCGTGTGAGGGATGACTTGCTTCACCCTGTTTGATGCATTCTGTCATGAGAGATCCTGAAATAAATAAAATGCAATTTAACAGTAATGTGTCCAATGTCATCGCCTCTTCATATACATGTATTAATTTAAAATGAGGATAATATAATAATATATATTTCAATACCATCCGCTTCTCATCACGATGCCTGTCAACAAAAAATTTACACTGCTCTTTCGGTACACCACTGGGTAGCTTGTCATACATTTGTTCCAAGTTCAACAAAGTATCGTTGACATCACACCACAATCTCCATTTGAAATCTTTCCATTTTTTACCGAAATTTTTTAAAGTCCACTTCTGTGCTATCACATCAGCAACTGTGAAGTGGAAGAACATCTGTATACAGAAATTCATTTTGAACATATTAGTAACATGACATTAAATTAAACCATAATGTAATAAAATTACCTTTATTTGAGAATTTAAAACTTCATTTTTCCAGTTTGAAGGCATATGTCTCCAATCATCATATGAAATGGGAAGGGAAATGGGCTCCGCTGCCAACTGACCTATAATCTGGCCAAGTAACCCCGCGACATCATCCGTAGGGACCCCATAAGAATCAAATGGAATGACTATCTTTTCTCCATTAAAGTTCCAAACATCTGAGATTTTTAAGTGTTTCTCCACGGTTTTATTTTTTTCATCTTCAATGAGAAAACAATTATTATAAACAAAATGCAATAAATTTATTTAATTAAAATTTATACCTATGACTGTGACCCTCTAGTGTGTCCAGGATGAACTGGAAGGGGTCTGTCGCCGCCCAACTGATGAGGCACCTGTAGGGGGAGTCGACGACTCAGCCTCTAATGGGAGGCCCTCTGATGGTGTGAGAGATGGTGCAGGGGGAGATGGTGTGGGGGGGTAGGCAGCTGGTGCCTTAGATGTCGTGGGGAGTGACCCAGATGGATCGACATCCGTCACAGAACTAGAAGAAATAGTATACCGCTTCCTCCTTGGCATTCTGGTTATTTAATCAAATAAAATTAAGTTCAGAATATATATTTCAAAAAAATTATGCAGAAAAAAAATTAAAAATGATAATAGATGCCCAGTACTAACAAAAAAAATATATATAACAATGATAATGAATGACTACAAAAATGAAACAAGTGGTTGCTGCATGAATGAATAATTGTACATACAATCATTTTCCCCTTCAATCATGTCGGTTTCTTGCTTCATTGCTTTATCCACTTCATTCATCCTTGTAAGACTAATATTTTCAATGTCATGATGGACAAATAATTCTGCTTCCTGTTGTTGATGACATACAATTTCAGAGGTCAAATCTTCCACTTCATCACCCATATCATACAAATCTCTTTGTATTACGTGAGTAAATACACTCCACCCTTCATCCACAACATCATTCACATAATATACCATGTTTGCTTGCGATTCTAAGATATATGGATCATGCATTTCACGATCACCAACATCCATCAAGCGAGAGAAGTTCACAGAAGTAAATTACAATGAATCTCTTTTAACACCTCTGATAATATCGACCCATTTGCATTTGAATAAAACAACAGAAAAATTTCCATGGCAGTTTAATTCAATAATATCATGCATCTTTCCATGGTATCCCACTTCAGAAAATGTGAATATACCACTATTTTGTGTTTTCAACCCCACTTCTCGATCAACTGTATGAAATCTAAATCCATTCACATTATAAGCGTCGAACTTTCTAACTTGCTTTATAGGACCTCTTGCAAGAAACTTCAAATCTTCTAACAAGACTGCTCGAGTATCAGTACTCACGATCTGAAAAAAGAAATATAATTTAATATATTTACAAATTGTATGTGTCAAACTAATATTCTTATTTATTTCAACATTTATGAACTTACACGTCGTGCAAACCATTCTACAAGCTCTTTATTCACAGATTTCATTATATATTTCTCATTTCATGTTCGTCCACTAATTCATCTCTTTGTTTGTATCCTCAACTCTTCAATAAATGGATCTGCAATTTCACTATTCGGCAACACATATCTATGTGCCTATAATAATTCCAATTCTGTCAGTGTCACATTTGAGGTCCTCCCAACAGATCGGCCAATAGCAGGAAATATTTTTGATTTCTGATGCATTTGAGATTGAGTTCATGTGTCGTCAACACGTCCAACTCAATTAAATCTTGTCTAAATATCATCTAAATACCTGGAACAAAAGTTAAGACATTCCTCGGCCAAATAGCCTTCAGCAATAGAGCCTTCTGGTTGAGCTTTATTTCTCACGTATGATTTCAAATGCCCAAGATATCTGTGAAATAAAATAATAATATTATGCATTTATTTAAATGTAAAAAATTGTTTACTTAACTGGAAATAAAATATAAATAAAATACCTCTCAATTGGATACATCCATTGATAATGAATGGTGCCTCCTAATTTAGAATCTTTAACCAAATGCATAGTTAAATGCATCATGATAGTAAAAAACGATGGAGGAAAGATCATCTCCATTGCACAAAGAGTCAATACAAACCTCTCCTGGAGGTTTTCAAGCTGAAATGGATGTACAACTTTCCCACATAATTTCCTGAAAAATGTGCAGAATTGGAGTACAATAGCAGTAACCTTTTTAGGTAATAATGTACGCAATTCCAATGGTAGTAACTGCTGTAACAAAATATGTGAATCGTGACTTTTCAATCCATGTAACTTACGATTATTCAAGTCAACACACCTCGAGATGTTACTCGAATACCCATCAGATACCTTCACATTCTTAAAAATTAGAAGGAATGTATCTTTATCCCTATTTTTCATTGCGAAAATGGCCGGAGCATACTTTTTATTCTCATCTGGCCAGAGATCGCGTTTTATGTTCATTACTTGTAAGTCTTTGTGAAAATTAAGATGATCCTTCGACTTTCCATTCTCATTAAGTAATGTGAAAATCAAATTATAATAGAAATTCTTCTCAATATGCATCACATCAAGATTGTGGCGCAACAAATTAAATTCCCAATACGAAAGTTTAAAGAATATACTTTTTTTTCTTCTATTTTTGCGTTCTGATTTCACTTGACGATGCACTTCGGACCCGTTTTCCGCTATCATTCAAATGATGAAACTTCCCAAATTCTGTTTCAACATTTTCAATCTGTGCCAATATTTCAGAACTGGTTAACAACTTTGGAGGTGGTTTACGATCAATGAAACCATTAAATTTTGATTTGTTCAGCCGAAATCTATGAGATGCATCGAGAAATCTTCGATGGAATAAGAAGAACCATTTTCTACTGTGAGGTAGCCATTTGGGCTCAAAATCAAAGTTACAAATGGGATAAGCCAAACCCGTATAAGTGTTCCAACTAGATAAATTCCCAATCCCAGAGAAGTCACTAATGGTCCACATTAAAGCAGCATGCATTTTGAACATTGTTTTATAAGAAACATCAAATGTCTCAACACCGTTACTCCATAACTTCTTCAATTCTTCAATCAAAGCTGCAAGTATACATCAATATCATTTCCAGACATTTGTTTTCCAGGAATAATCACTGAAATGATAATAGATGATTGTTGCATACACATCCACGGAGGCAGATTATAAGGGATCAAAACAACTGGCCAAATGCTATAACTTGTACTCAAAGTCCCAAATGGGTTGAATCCATCAGCATCCAATCCCAATCGAACATTCCTAGGATCAGCTGAGAAATCTGGATGTAATGAATCAAATGTCTTCCATGATTGAGAATATCGTGGATGTCTCATTAACCCATCATTGTTATTATCTACTGAATGTCACTTCATGTGTTCGGCGGTTTTTGATGACATGAATAATCTTTTCAATCGTAGCTTCAAAGGAAAGTAACGCAAAACCTTTGCAGGTGTGTTCATTTTCTTCTTCTTCATGAAATTATGTTCAGTCAGACTTCCAACATCACCCTTTGACTGCCATCTAGAAGAAGAACATTTCTTGCAATTCTGTCTACTTGAATCCTCTCCCCAATAAAGCATACAATCATTGGGACACACATGTATTTTTATATAATTCAGACCAAGCTTGTTAACAACTTTTTTCATATCATAAAAAGATTCTGTGTTTTTTGCTTCAGGAAATGAATCATGAATCAATTCCAATATCATGGAAATTGCCTTATTTGTAATTCCACATAGACATTTGATATGGTACAACTTCAGCAGAAATTAAAGCTTTGAATATTTTAAACACCCACTATACAAATCTTGATTTCCATCGTCAACTAAATCATGAAATGCATTTTTCTCAGTGAAGTTTTCCATTACATTTGGCTCTACAGAATCAAGAGGAGGATCCAATGATATGTTCCAATCATGATCTACTTGTGTTACAGTATCAAAAACATCACTTGTCACGTTGTAATTTGTAGCACCCTCTTCTGGTTGTTTTGATATGTTTTGATGATGATAGTGGTGTCTTGTAGTGCCGAATGCATCATTTATGAGTTTTGCATTTCATTTTCCATTTTCGAAGAACTTGGGACCCCATTCTGTGGATTAACATCAGTGTTCAATCTTTCTGTATTGTTCGATTCTCCATGCCAATTCCAATACAAATATTGACCAGGGAATTGCTTCAGTATTAAATGTCCATAAACGTCATCTCTCTTCAACCATGTTCTAAATTTACATTTAGGACATGGACATCTTATTCTCCCTTCAACTAATCGATTAGAAATCGCAAAATCTAAAAACTCATTCAAACCCTTAACATACTGAGGTGTGTTTCTCGGTAATGTGATCCAGCTTTTATCCATGTATATCACAATTTACCTACAAAAAATATACGATAGTGTAAGATTGCAGAATAATAATATAATAAAGATGACCAATTGATCTTAAAGTATGCATAATATAATAAAGATTATTCATTGATCACATTTACCACTTACTTAGCATGCCCAGACAAACCAAACAAGTCTGGTCCTTAGGAGACATCGTGAACACCTCATTGAGGAGCAGTATGAATATCGGGATACACAATTATCATAACACTGTCAATCACACATTTATGTTGCCTCAAACAATTTCTATCCCCACTACATTAATGATATACATTGGTCCACTCAGATTACTTCCACACCCTCACAAAAAATACTACAACTTTCCTGAACATCTCATATACTCACATGCTTGGTCATCTAAATAAAATGTTTTATTTTATTTTCCATATCTAGAAATGGGATACCAGTCGGTATTTATAACATCCATCCAAAATCACTAATATAGAATACCAATGCATGGGTTCCCATTTCTAGAGTTTCCCCTCATTGGATTATGTTTAATAATCATTACCTTCACTTATCAATATTATAGATCAATAAAAATAATATGGAATATTTTTTTACCATATTTAGTTTCAAATTTTGAACAATGTTGTTGATACTTGTTTATAAGCCAATGAATATTCTTATCACTAGATCCAACACAGTGATAACACATTATGATAATTCCCCCACATAATTTCAATGTTTTTTCATCTATTAACCATTTATTTAGTAAGATACCTAAAACGGTGAAGTCAGATATTTGTTGTACTCTCATCTTTAACCATCTTTTTCTACATGATTCAAAAGTCTTTCACACTGTATAACTATGTTACACATCATGTAACTATTACTAGATACAATTCATGATTCAAAAGTCTTTCACATACAACATTCTAGTCTATGTTAACATAAATATGGGTTAGTTATCATGCATAAGAGTATAAGTCAGGTTCCCTATATCACAAGGTATAAACATTCCTAACAATACATCACACTTACCTTGGAGCCTCAGTCTAGGTAGTTCCATAAAATTCAACCATTAGGGGTATAGAGAATCAGTTCGACTCCATAACCCAGGCATTCTTGGGTGGGGTTAGAGAATCAGTCCAAACCGACCTATGGAAGGAGCCTCAGTCCTTTATCCCACCACCAAGCCATGTGTACATGCTTATTTATCCATTTCCACACACACACACACACACCATATCGCAACCGTACTCAAAACAATACACATAAGAATATCAATCCCTAACAATCTATATATGAATTAATATTATTCCATAACCCATTAACACATTTTCCATTTACATTACATAGCCAATTTAGCTAAATTTCCATTCTCATGCCCCATCCAATGAGGCATATTCAATAACTCCCTTATATTAACCCTTTTAACATATTCATGAATTACCTTAAGAAAATCCATTTAACATATTCCTCAATACATAATCCATTACCAATTTAACATATTCATAATTTTGTATACACTAATCCTCTTAGGAATTTCAATGTATTTCATAAGTCAATTGATACAACCTTAATTAACTCAATTAATCCCATTTTCATGTCATTACCAAACAATTCATTGTGTAATTATCAACCCTAGGAACAACTTTTAGTATTTCATTTTCAACCCAACCAACCACATTAACATCTTTACCATGGGGTATACATTATCACATGTCAACTCCACACCTAAACTTACAAATATCTTTGTTTGGGAATGTTGGTTCACCCCATGGGTGGCCTTAAATTAGTGAAATAATCCTCTATGCATCCCATAAGGATCATGAGGTGTTCAATTCATCATTTAGAGACCCATTTTACCTAATATGACTAACAAAACCAAAAGAACAACTGAGGGGAAACAAGAACACAGCCTTATATGCACAAATATACTTAAAAACTATGAGATATAACTTATAGACCACCATAATCAAATATGATGATGAATACACACCTAATAGTGGACTTATATTAGGATTTGAGAACCACATGAAGCCTTAACCTAGAATCCACCAGAGAATAAGGGTTTTATAGATTAGGAATAAGATAACCCAAGGTATAGGATATAATCCAGAAAAGAGAATCAAGAGAAATATTAGACTTACCCAAATCTTAGATCCAAAACTGACAGTTCTCCAAACGACCTATAAATGAGGGAGATCAGTCCTTGGGATATCTTGAGGGTTTTATTTTTTCACTAGGGATAGAGGTAGGAGTAAGGTGGGGGAGGGGGGACTGGGTGGAGAATTAAAAATTTAAATATGGAAAAAATGTAATTTTTTCAAATTTTAATGGTTTTCAAGGTTTCCCCGCACAGTTCTCAAATCCATGCCTAAACCATGCATAATAAAATTTATATGTGAGGCCCAAGTCACACAGTTACTTAGGGATTCCACACATTTTGATGAAACGTGTTCCAATCATGTGGAATTCCTCTATCCATGGTTTCATGGTTTGACCACCCCCTCAAACGGTTTGCACTAACCATGATACCTGAAAAAAAGACCTGATTTTCCATTCTCTCATGCCCTCACCCTCGGGACACCCCCGAGCTTCCTCATACACTTTTTTTAGAATTTAATTAATGGGTTTTTAGAGATTCAAACCAAAATTTAAATAAGAGATTAGCTCTATAAAAACTAGGATCTTGTACACTATATCCAGTTTACTAGTCTGAACTCAAGGAACCATATTTTACATTCAAAAGAAATAATTGATGGGAATCAAAAGATAATTCCCAAGGAATTCAATCCAATTAGGATAAGATGAATTTAGGGAGACCATCTTGAAAAATTAAACAAGGGTACCCAAAAATAATCCACAACATTAATCCATGGCATTCGATAAGTAAGAAATTACCTGAATCTAAGGGCAAGACACACCAAGGTATTCACAGTGATGAATCTAAGTGGAATCCAGAGGCCTTCTCAAGGAATTATATAGAATTTACCCTTAATGAATCCAAGGGTTTCAACAAACCCTAAAATTAATCTAATCCCCCTATTAGAATCCAAGTTTCACTCACAACATTCCACATCAATAAAATCCATATGGAAACCATGGAAGCTCTCAAAGGCCTTCTTAAAATCACAAAAAACAAGAAGGAATCTCCATCCATTTAATAATATTAAATCATTATTTAGTTTCAACAGTAATAACATCCCTAATTGACCACATTCCATTTATAACCTTGGTTTCATCGGGAAACCAAGTATAGTAGATCCCATTTACCAACCTAACTTTAATGCCAATAATCATTTCGAAATATATCACCCATTTCATCATCATCCCAAGGTTCACATTTAATCTTTCAATATTTTGACAAGATTACCACATTTAAAATGCTAAATTAAATAGGGTTACATTCACATGTTATAAAGAAAAATGAATTATATGTTAATGACCCTCTATTTAATCAATATTATCCTCTAAAAATATAGAAAAGGCATTAAAAATTATTTCCATTTCAAAAAAAATTCAATTTACTAATACTGAAAAATAATTTCTAAGACAATTTTTTTAATAATACAATTCCTATTTAAAAAACCATTTAATTAGTCAAACCTATAGTCAAAATTATTACTAAGTTTTTTTACTAGTAATTTCATTAAAATAAGGCTTTATACAATACAAGGGGTATTAATAAGACAATTTCATATTTAAAACATTTAATAAAATTTTCCATGGCCATAAGTGAGAAACAATGAGACAACTGTCACATGAACTAAAAAGGTTAATGTAAGACTATGGGTGAATTTAGGGACCATCAACATAGTATAATGTTTCCCATTTAACTATGGACCGAAAACATGCCACTTGAGCTTCTTAATGACCAAAAACCAACACTAGAACACATAAAACCCTATTTTACATCCAACCAATAAATATTAATTAATTATAAGGACATTAAAATTAATTAATATATTCCAACAATTATCCATGATAAAACCCTTAGGAATATATTATAATTTACTCACCATATACTCTCTCTACACCAAAACTGAGAGAAATGATCTTCCTAAAGTTCATGACATGATACCAACACAAACTTAGGAAAAATACATATAATTACTTACCAAAAACATAAGAGACAATATTTTATTTTTCTCAAAACACTAAAAAACTCACATTGTGACACACCTCCAACAAAATGATGGGTGACAACATACAAACATTATTTTGAGATGTCCTTAAGCAATGTAGCATGAAATCCCTTTAATCCTAGGAAAATTAAACCATCCTTAAATAGAAGTTCCTTTCAAACTCCTAACTAGAAAAATAAAAAAGTATAGATACAATGAGTAGAGGAGAGGAGAGGAAATCATGGGAAGTAGAAACATACCAAAGATCGCCAGGAAATGAAACCCAGGCCATCCCACATAAAGGGTGAACTAAGAGAAGAGAGGATGGGAGATCCATGGTCCCTGAATGAAAATTAAAAAAGGGATATGGTGGTTTTACCTCTAAAAAATAAAGGTAATACATGTAATTATACGCATTAAAAACCCCGTCAGCTGGCTAGTGGATCCCTTCCAGCCTACAAGCCCTCTGGCCAGTCCACCGTTGGCCGATGGATGTAGGATACATCCATAACCACATGATCTGTCTTATGAGGCTTCATGTTACCTTTTTCAAATTCCCATACTAAAAAAGTCATCTAAAAAACATTTTAGAGGGTTCAAAACCTCTAATATACTCAACTGAACCCTAATTCTTGAAACAACATAACTAGTAAGCACCTAGTAAGTAGTTCGTTGGAGATGGAGGTCGCGAGGTCGCCAGAGATGGAGGTCGTGGGGTCGCCGGAGACGGAGTTCATGGGGTCGCCGGAGGTCGCGGGTCGCCGGACGGTACGGGGTCGCCGGACGGTGGGGGTTGAGGGTTGCAGGTTTCCGGGGGGGTTTGGGGATGAAGGGAGGGCGGGGGTTTGGGGGGACGATCGGGGTGGGGAGGAAGGGCCGGTCTTGTTGAAAAAAATACGGGTTTCGCGGCGGTTTATTAAAAACCGCCGTGAAACCTTTCGGTGAAAATGTTTAGCAGCGGTTTTGTGAACCGCCGCTAAACCCGTTTTTTCCCGTAGTGAGTCACCTTTTACCTTAAGGTGCTATACTGTGCCTGGAGTGCGAGTTCCAGGCCCGCAATGAGAGCTTGATATTCCGCTTCATTGTTCGTACATCCTTCTGATATGAGGAATTAATATGGCAAGACTGTCTATTCTAAGGACACGAGTACTATTCCCAAACCCACTTTGTTGAATCTGGGATCCTCCATCCTCTTACCAGTTGGGCTTTGGGATGCGCCATCGAAGTACATTTCCCAAGCTGGGAACTCCTCTTAAACCAAGAAGATGTATTCATCGGGTAGCTCGGCGTCCGGTGCAGTGGTCCCTATCAAAGGGTGCTCTTCCAAAAAATCTACTAATTCCTTACCCTTGATGGCTTTCTGAGGCACAAACCGTATGTCAAACTATTGCAGGATGACCACCCATCGGGATAGGCATCCGGTTAGCATCGGGCGTTTGAGGATGTACTTGAGTGGATTACTCCATGAAATCAAAAGGACCTCATGATGATACAGATAATGTCGAAACTTTTGAACCGCGAAGACCAAGGCCAAACAACTCTTCTCGATATTTGAGTATCGAGTCTCAGCATCAATCATGGTTTGGATGAGGTAATAGAGACTGTTTTCACTTCCGGAGTTGTTCTTTTGTCTGAGGAAGCCTCCCAGTGATCACTCTAAGGCTGCCACATACAATATGAGAGGTCTTCCTTCAACTGGGGGCATGAGCACCGGTGGGCTTAAAAGGTACTGCTTCAAGTTGTCGAACGCCTCTTGGCAGTCACCCGTCCATTGGTACGTGACCCCCTTCTTCATTAACCTGGTGAAGGGAAAAAAATTTCCTACCATGTTGGCTAAGAACCGCCTAATATAGGCTAGGTGTACTTGGAATACCCTCAACTTGGTGAGATTGCGGGGAGGTGGCAGGCCAAGGATAGCCTTTCTCTTCTTAGGGTTGACTTTGATGCCACAATGACGTATGACGAAGCCAAGGAATTTCCTTGAGGTAAACCCAAAGGCACATTTCAAGGGGATCATCTTCAAGATATGTTGTTGGAGTTTGTTGAAGACAGTCTCAAGGCATTATAGGTGATCCGAGTCTGTACTTGACCACAAGGTCATCCACGTAACATTCAACGAATTTCCCCAGGAATGGCTTAAAGATCTGTTGCATGGAACATTGATATGTGGTGCCAACATTCTTGAGACAAAGTGCATGACCCTGTAACAGAATACCCCTTGAGGGTCCCTGAAGGCAGTGGATTCCTCATCTTCTCGGACCATCCTGATTTGATTATATCCAGAATAGTTGTCCATGAAGGATAGAGCCTCGTACCTGGACGTCGCATTGATTAATAAATCAGTGATCAGGACTGGTAAATCATCTTTCGGACAATGTCGATTGAGAACTCTGAAGTCAATGCAGACGCGGATTTGTCCATTATTTTTCTTGACAGGGACTATGTTGTCCAACCAAACGGGGTACTAGACCTCCCGAATGAAGCCTTCTTTAATGATCTTATTTACTTCAGCCTCTATTTTGGTGGCATGTGAGGGATGCGCCCTTCTGGCGGCCTGTTTATATCCCCAGTGGTCTTCTGGAAGACCCAGGTGATGTGTCACCACTTCGGGATCGAGTCCTGATATTTTTCTGTAATTCCAGGTGAAAAAATACCGATGTTGCCTTAAGAAGGCAGTATATACCTTGTGCTCCTCGGGGGACATGGCTGCACTAACGAGAGTGGGCCTCGGGTCTTCCTCGGTACCCAGGTTTATTTCCCTGAGCTCATCCACCGTGGTGGAGATACCCTCCTCAAATGTAGTAGGTTCATCCCTGATATCTTCCCCCTCTAATTATCCCAAGTCCTCATCTTCTTGATCCAGTGAGGAGAGAGGTTCCGTTCTTAGCCTTCGAGGGTTTGAGGGAGAGGCATCATGGGCATCCTTGCTTGAGTATTCGTCCCCAAATAGAGGGTTGGCGGACGTTCCCGCATTGTCGTGCTCAGCCATCATGGATGAAGTCATGAGGAAATCTGAATGTGTGTCCGTTCTTGAACTCCTACTCTCAACATGGTTGATGGGCAGGACATAATCTCTACCAAGCTACCTGAGGGGGTCATCAGGAACCATTTCCAGGCCATTTGGAGTGGGTATCCATTCAACACCATCGACCAAAGGCTTCTTTTTATTTTGATCATAGAACCCAGCGTCAATGTAATGTGACTCGGAGTTCTCGAAAGGGGCCTTGTCGGTGTTCAATGTTCCAATTTTTCCATTGACGTAGTACTTGATACACTAGTGGTAGGATGAAGGAACAACCATGTGCTTATGGAGCCACAGCCTTCCCAGAAGGGCATTGAATGATGTGCTCTTCCAGACCACCAGGAATTCCGTGTAGGCTACCAGGTCACCAAAATGGGTCTTTAGCCAGATAAGTCCCATTGGTTTCTGCTCACTCTTGTCATAACCCAACAGAGTCATGGCCGAGGGAATTAGGTCATCCTCACTATAGCCCAACTTATGGAGTGTCCGTAGGGGAAGGAGGTTAATTCCAGATCCATTGTCTATCAAGACTTTCTGGATCTCAATACCATTCAATGTTCTGCACACATATAGTGCTCTGATGTGTCCTTGCATGATGGAATCTTCATCCTAATCGGTGAATGAAATCACGACATTGAATTCGCCCAGGTCAGTCTTTGTCTGTTAAATTTCGGTGGTAGCTAACTCAGCTTGAAACTCCTGGGGGCTGATCAAAGCTTCTATAAGTACCTCCCTGAGGTCTGCTGACAGACTTAGGGCATCATGGATTGACATCTTGGCTAGTACCGATGCCAGCTGCTTAAGGATATAATATTTATTCTCCAGAGGCCGATGCTTCTCAGTTGGCGGGAGAGTCTTAGCGGGTTCTTTAGGGGCTAGAGCATTTGATGAGGAGGGACTTGCCACGGGATCAGATATCGATGGAGTTCCCACATTTTGATGACTTGGCCCGTCTGGTTTGTTTGTACGCACTAAGAGGCCAGACACTTGTTCCTCCTCTGGTGGGTATCGCAGAACAATAGGGCCAGAGTGGCTACTTGTGGAGGTGTAGGGGCACTCTTTCTCCTGCTAAGTCTATTGAAGGGCTCTCCCACGAGTTTCCACGATATTAACGGTTTGGGATGGGGTCCAACCGTAGGGTTGGATTTGGCCACGGATGCCCCTCCCCTAGTATCCCCTACCTCTGAGATTCCTCCTCCCAGCTCCTCATGCAGGGTACTCGGGTTCGTAACCATACCCTTCTTCAGGGAATGATTCCATAAGATGGATGACGTTAATAGAACCAAAGATTGGCTCTTCATCCTCTCATAGGTCAACCTGGTCGGTTGTCCCTGATGGTGCTGTTTGGTGGGTCGGTGCCCATGGTGCCAAATTCGAGGGCATATAATCTGCCAGGGTTGGGACTAACTTTGGCCCCATCACGGACTGCTCCTCTTTTGATTGTTTCCTCCTTCGATTACGACCGGATGACCGGCTCGTGGAGGGTTGTGAGGTCGATACTGTTAGCTATGCGACTTCAGGGGCTGTTGGTGGAAACACCAGCTACTATAGTTGATCTTGAAGTATGATCTGGGCCCGATTGATAGTCTTCCAAGTCATCCAGTTGTCAAATTTCTGCCCCTGCTTGCTGGTGACTTTCTGCCACCCCTCCTCTTTGTCGGAGTCGGTGGTAGAGATACATGCCACATGTGCTGCGGGTGGTCCCAGATCGACCTGTCCGGAGTCTACCATCCTCTACAGGAGGTCTTTGAAGATTAAGAATTCTTGGATATTGTGCCCTAACATCTGATAGTAGGGGCAGTAATTTGTCCTGTCATCGTGGCCGACATCTTTAGGTTTTCTCGACTCTAGTAGGCGGAGAAAGTTTCAGTTCATGGCGGCAATGAAGTAGCTACGGACTTGATCGTCTTGGAATGAGTATACTTTTTGTATATGTTCCTAAAATTGGTTCCGCTTCGGTCCTCGCTGATCATCTCGTTTAGGTGGAGGTGGCCGCTGATACGCAGGAGGCCCTTGATGATTTTGTGGAGGCCTGAGCGGTGGAGTGGGCACAGGGGTCGGCTTGAGTGTGAAAGTGGATGCTTCATATCTAGGGGCTCTTTTCACAGGAGCCTGTGTGGCTATTCGGGACTTCAAGATTTTCTACTACAGGGAGTCCTCAATTCTCTGGGCAATGGCCGAGAGATGGTGGAATCCATTGGTGCACTCCCCTGGTATGAGCAGTGTTCGCAACTCATCTCGAAGATTATCGATACATATGGCAAGAATGTCATCTTGAGGCATTGTCCTATTAAGGGAATAGGTCAGACCTTTCCATATAGAGGTGAAATCTGAGACCCTCTCGTTCTCCCTCTGCTTGCAGTTCATGAGATCGCTGACTATTATTTTAGGCAACGTTGAGTAGAAGTGGAACAGGAATTGCTGCCGAAGGTCTTCCCAGCTCTTTATTGACTGGTCTGGTAGACTCGTGTACCAGATGAAGGAGGATCCTTGCAAGGTCTGTATGAATAATCTGAGTTTCACTGCTTCTTGATGTTTCGGAGTCCCCATCATAGTGTCGCAATAGGATGCGTAGTGCATCAAATGTTTTTCTGGATCGCCTGATCCATTGAACATAGGGAATACAGGGCTCCCAAAATTGGGTGGAGGCGGTGTGTTGCTAACCCAATCTAGGTAGGGTTTCTGCTCTGGCTGTATCGGAGCACGTTGACCTTCCATTGCATCCAATCGAGCTGTTAGTGCCTCGATGGTGTTGGTGAGACCCTAGTTTACATCCTGCTGGGCCCGGTCCTGGGCAGGCGTAGCCTGAGGCATTTCCTGAGGATCCGGATTGGTCGGCACCAGGGGTGCCTGTGCCATTTGTGGCACCTTCGGAGGGTTCAGGCGTACACACTCCGGTTGCTTCCTGAGTGGAGGAAAGTCTTGGTATTCATCTGAATCTACGTTTAGGTAGTAGGACGGGTCGAGAACCTCATTCGACGAGAGCCCTGACCGTGTTTCGTTTGCCGGGGAAAACCTTAGTCTTTAAGGTGCACTTACTGGGAGTTCATGATGTGGCTCCTCCTGGGATTCACTTTCAATAAGGCGGTTCCTCTAGAGTAGCTCGGTGTTAATCCACCTCAATTCTTTCATCTCCTCTTCCTGTCGAGTGAATCTCTCTTCGAGTGTGAGTGGCTCATCTTTGTCGAGAGAAGGAGGTGGGTTAAGGGTAACCAGTCCTTTGTTCTTATCCTTGTTGGAAGCTCGCCGGGTAGGAGGAGGAGGGTTGGCTGGAAGGATGGCCATATTTAGGGTGGCCCTTTGGTTCCGGGTGTGCACACCTAGTGGTTCGTTTTGAGTCACAGCCTGACCGGAACTATCATCTCCCGATCCATCCAGATTTTTATTTTCCCTGGTGTCACCTGTGGGGTTAGCCTCTATGGTGTTGATGAATTCATATCATGGGGTGGAGGGGACGTCATCTTCCGAAAGGGAAGAGGATCTCCTGCGTCTTTTGCTGGCCTTCCCTTTTGTGTTCTGGGATTGCCTTCGGACTTCTTAATGAAGGGTGACGCGGATAGTTCTTTGATGCGACCTTATGGTGCGCCTTCCTCTCAGAGGTGATGATGATTCAAATGACAGTATAGGACGGGAACCTCCTCTTCTGACTGTCCTCCATAGATGAGAGAAAAATGACTCTCATGGGGGAGGTTGTTGTTGAGGGGGTAATAATGACCCCAGCCCTGATGGCTGGGGTTGGCCCCGTTCCTTGGACATCGAGTCTCTTCCTAGTTTTATTGGTCTTATGGGGGAATTATTTGTTAAAAATTCCCCCAGACCTGCAAGGTGGAGTTGACCCTGGATTGCGGTAGTGGCTGCTGCTATCGCTACCAACCTGATCTTGCATGCCCCCATTCGGGGGTGAACTGGTTTTGGTGCCGAGTTCTTCTGTGAATCAATCCCTTCTGGGGAGGCAGGCAAAGATCATTGATTGGCCTCTCTTAGGTGAGAGGCCTGTTGTATGCTCTCGGTGGCCTGATTCATGAGTTCTTGAATGGCTTGTTCCCGTCGTGCCTGACGCTTCTGGGAATTACTCAATACCAGACTCTGCTAAGTGTGTTGCCTTTCCTGAATAGAGAGACCCCTCGATTTCCGTCTTGATGTGATGACTTTGCAAGACACCACGCCGAACGGTTTCTTATGGGCGGGGAGCGGAGTGAAATTCAGAGCTCCATGTTCTTCCCATCCCCTAATATGGACTCCCATCGGAGCGTCACCGATGAGGCGGCGTAGCCGATGCAGCGTGTGGAGGCAGGTTATCTTCATGTTTCCTCTACGCCTCTCGGGTCGCTGTTGTCATGCTGAAGGAAGAGCTTCCAGGTCGATGTGACGCAAGAGGTCCCCTATTGTCATGACATGGTCTACATACCTGTCGTATGGCACAAATCTTGATTTCAGTAGGCGTAAGGTTGTCCATGTATTATGGCGGATGTCGTGCACGCATTCTTCCGACAAATCTCTGGGTATGTCAAAATTAGAGGTGGTCGTAGGCCAAAACATAACTGGTATATCATCCCTGTCCAGTCGTTTCCTCAGGTGCAACATATCGGCATACTCCTCCACTATTGACTCCTCTACCTGGTCGGCCCAACTGAGACGCTCGATGCCAATGTGGTCAGAGGTAGTGGTACTGGTAGGTATTGAATCGTTATGTGGGCGATTCCGAGGTGGTTAATAGGATGAACGTGGCCATGGACCATCTCTTGATTGCATAAGGATGTTTTCAGAGACTAACTAAGAATATGACTTGCTTGATCCTGTCCTTCTAAGTGCCTCAGCATATGAGGGCTTTCTGGTGCTTGATTCAGTAGGGGGAGGACCTTCTTGTCGATGTGATATGCCATCGCGGGGAGGACCTCTGCAATGGTGGTCGTAATGGAGAGGACTACCATTACTGCTTGGTATTTCACCGCACAGAGGAATTTTGCAGTGCACACCCTGGGAGGACCTCCAAGGTGTGTCACAGCAAGGGGAGGACCTTCTGGCTACGTAGTGTCGTTGCGGGGAGGAACTTAATAACAACTGCCATCATGGTGAGGATGACCATCATGGCTTGACATTCGATGTGCATCCTGAGGAGGACCTTCAGGAAACACTATGACAAGGGGAGGACCTTCTTGTTGCTTGGGGCCAATCCGGGGAGGACCTTCGCAATGGAGGCCGTGGTGGTGAGGACTACCATCACAGTTGCGGTAATGGTGAGGACTAGCATTACTGCTGCCGTAGGGAGAATATCCGTGAGATACATCCTAGGGAGGGCTTCCAGAATGTACCGAAACGAGGGGAGGTCCATCTCGTTTCTTGAAATCCCTATGGGGAGGACCTCCGTTATCAGGGTGGTGCAGACTACCACCGTGATCTAATGCCCGGTTGCGTGGAGTGTCGTTGCAGCGTAACCCCTGGGGAGGACCTTCAGGGTAGGCTACGATAAGGTGAGGGCCTTCTTGTCGTGATGAGACATCACTGCAGGGAGGGACTCCGCAGTTGCGACTATGATAGTGAGGACTACTATCATAATCTGTGGTCCCACTGCATCGAGAGTATTTGCAGTGTATACCCTGGGGAGGACCTTTAGGGTAGACCGCAGAAAGTGGAGGAACTTCTTGATGCTTGATCTTCTGGTCACGTGGAGGGTTTCCGTGACTCGAATCAAAGGTTTAGCTCTTGTGATCGAATGATATATGCCCGTAGGGGAAGCCCCCATGGGTGCTCTGGGGAGGACCTTCAGAGCTGCTGGTAGCGACATTGCGGGGAGGACCTTTGCAACTGCTACTGCCACTCCCATAATATGGTAATGGGTTGGCAGTGTTCCGAGCCTTTGATGTATGCTTAGCAGCGTTGGGAACCCCAACTTCCAGTAGAGCGGAGTCATGAACTCCCTCTTTATTTTTTGGCTGCCTTTGACGCGTTTGGGGAGCTCTTTTGCGGGCAGTGGGGACCGTCTGTTGTTGACAATGGCCTTTACCTTTGTGTCCCTGTCTAATTGGGTCTCGTAATGCTTCCAGGATACGCCGACGAACATCTTGACTTTTATCAGAGATATATGCCTGATCTGGATCATTCACCATGATAGAAGGGTGTCCCCCAGTTGGAATGAGTGAATCTGCTCAATCTACTTGCCCTTGCATCACAGAATATGGACGGAGACCCTCTTGGGAAGAAGCAGGGATGCAGATCTTCTCCGAGGTGTCTATCGCGTCTCTTAGATGTGTCGCCTCAATTGGGGAGACGAGCTCACGGGCCCGAGTCCTTTTTGTTGCCGCTGATGCAATTACATTCTGGAAAGTCTGAAAGATATGATCTAGGATCGATATCTGCTTCTCCATCATTTCCAGGATATGTAGAGAGACATCTTTGGCCGGAACGGGTATGAAGGCCCATTCTGGTATCGGAGTAAAAATATCTTGCTCCGGTCCTCTGGTGTTTAGTGGGTACTGACAATTATCATGTGTCAGTGCAGGTGAACAAATATGCCCCTGTGCCAGGATATGCTGGTTTATCTCTCTGTTTGCCGCCACATCGGGATGGAGGACTTTACTTGCATCCATAGGGAGCTGTCCCTGCATATATTGGTTTCCCACTGTATCGAGTCGGTGGCCTTTGTTGGTGAGGAGACTTGCCTGCCTATGATTTTCCGTGAAATCTGGGTGGTGGGATTTGTTGATCGCCACCATATTAGGATGGCGGGCGTCAGAAGCAACTGCTAGGAGCTGGTCCTGTAGGTGTCGGGTTGCCACCACGTCAGGTTGGTGGGCTTCACGACCCTGGGCAGGGAGAGGTGCATGCCTGGTAAGTGCCTTCCTGTGTAAGCGATGGGCTTGATGGAGCTTGGCGAGGATGCGTGCCGGCTTGTATGATTCTGTCATGTTTGGATGGCAGTATCGGGAGGAGCGAAGAGGTGTAGGTACCTGTTCTTGGTACATCTCTGTGGCTGGGCAGCAGAGCTCCTCCTCAGGGACAAGGGTGATGACCGGTCCCTGATTGTATGTCTGTCGCCCTCGTCGGGTGGTTCGAGGGGCCGGGGCTTGGGGAGCGTGGGCCTGAATTTTTGGGGAGACATCCTCTTTGGCGCGAGGATGTTGAATCGTGGCGTGAACGCGATGACACCTTCTGGAGGGGTCTTGGAGAGGAACCCACGTTCGGTGGGGATGAAGTCTTCAACGTCGACCTCATCCACATCCCTAAGATAAGGGAGGTACACATTGTCCCATTCTAGGGATAGACTCCCGAAACGGTTGGAGACAGCAACAAGGGTTGTCTGGATCTGCCTTTGCGGCCGTTGCTGGGAAGGCGACCAACGAGTTCTGGCGGATTGGAGGGCATGCATGGACGCCTCCACTGTTGGTAGAGTATCGTTCATGTGGTACTCTCGGATCAGAGCATCCGAGACCCAGCGTTGAAGACGCTGGGTGGGTGACAGGGTCCTCCGTAGGTGAGGACGTCCGGTCATTGCATTGTTGGAAGCACGCTCTTGTGAGTTCCTTCGGGATTCCATTGGATCGAATGGAGTTCTGAAAGTAGTACCTGCAAAAAAATTTAACAAATACAAGCAGCAAACCCATCAAAGAAGCATCTCATGATCCCATGCATAGTTAATGACCTTGCTTGGCCCTCCTTGTGAGTAAAAGGGGGCATAGGGTGGTATTAGGTTAAATCCATCATGATTGGTTAAAGATTCACATCGGGTTCACCATTTTTGTTTCGTGGGTTTAGGTCTCAAAATGACCAATGGATCCGTATCTGATGATTGATGGACCTACTTTACAAATGTAGGAGTTCATCGGATGGTCTGACCAGCGACGCTTAAGAACTCACATTGGTCGAGATGATGGGAAGTTGGGCTCATTGCACCCTTTTGAGGGGAATTATTGCCTGTTTCGGGACTCTCTTATAGATTTAAGATGTATTCATATGTTTGTGAATCATTGGTCTATACCCAAGCATAGTATCCATGGATTTAACCCTGGTTGGCAATGGTCAGCTGAACGCAGGGGTTTGGAATCATTTAGGCCTGAGTTTTACCATCCCTTGTTGGATTAATGACCCCGAGGAGTCGGAACTCATTGAGGCGGCACTAGGATTTGCGCAGTGAACCGATGTGAAGATAGTCGGATCGACCGATTGTTGGGATTGAACCTCATGGAGGCTTCTTACATACCCTGCATTGGGGACAGGGATCAAAGTCCACACAGTTTGAATGGGAAGTGTCGGAGAACTGACGTGAAGGTGGACCCGGGGGTCCGTTGGTGATCGAGCTTGAATCTCATGGAGGATTCCTATGTATCCCTGTGGTGGGGAATCAAAGTCCTCGTAGTTCTCATTGGATTGGGACTTACACTCTGAGGAGGAACAGGGCGATGGATTGGGGCTTACACTCTGAGGAGCTCAGAATGATGGATTGGGGCTTACACTCTGAGGAGGCCTAGAATGATGGATTGCAGCCTACACTCTGAGGAGGCCCGGAATGATGGATTGGAGCTTACACTCTGAGGAGGCCCCGAATGATGGATTGGGGCTTACACTCTGAGGAGGCCAATAATGATGGATGTCATGGTCGATGATTATTCTAATCCCACGTGAGTCATGATCGGTGTAAGAAACAAGAGGCATCGGGGACCAGAGGATCACTTCGTGAAAGGTGCGTCCGCGAGAAGTGGAGTGGGGCTTAAGCATGAGGGCGGCCCATGGAAACAAAGTGCAGTGGGATAGGGAAAAGGGGTGCTCCTGTGCCCATCACCTCTCTTGTTCCCTGGGGGAGTACCCGGAGAAGTACCGAGGTGCATGGGGATGGCTGCCTTTAGATGGGTAAGCTGCCCCCTCGCTAGGGAGGGGAGAAGTGCTCGACTGACGAAGTATGAAATCCCTCATCCTAGCGAGTAGAGGCAGGAAGGGGGCTCTCGGGCTCAAACCCTGCATTATCGTGGGAATGTGCACCCAGGCATGCTTCAGGAATCCGCCCAAGGTTCGGGGAAACCCCTTTTCCCATGTTTACATGGGGTATGTGAACAAAAATGGCGCACTGGTGTGCCTGAGGGTTACACCCCATGGATCTGGTGGCTCTGGTGGAGGCCTCATCTCAGGGCTGATGAGTAGGCCAATGCGGGGGTCACGGGGGATCAGGCCAGATCAGAAGGATTTTATATGGCTTTGGGAATGGGAACTCCAAAGGATTCGGAGGCCTTCGCATAGGGAAGTTCTACGCGACTGGAGAGGTCATCCGTGAACCAGGGTGGTCCGCGGACTGAGAGGTTGTCCGCGAAACAGGGTGGTCCATGGACTGAGAGGCCATCCACGAACCAGGAGGGTCCGTGGACTGAGAGGCCATCCACAAACCAGGGTGGTCCACGGACAGAGAGGTCGTCTGTGAACCAGGAGGGTCCACGGAATGAGAGGTCTTCCACGAACCAAGGTTTTCTGCGGACTGAGAGGCCATCCGTGAACCAGGAGGGTCCGCGGATTGGTTGGCATCCCACGAACCAGGAGGGTTCGCGGCTTCAGGTTCAGTCTGTGCACAGGGTTGGTATGCGGAGGGTTCCACGCGAGCAGCGGTGGCCAAGGTTGGCGTCAGTTGAGGGTTTGTAGGTCGAGGCTTCGCCCGCGTAGGAGGGTGCTATGCATTGCGTCGAATCGGAAAAGAGGCATAAACTCCCTGGTCCATGGGGAGTGCATCCGCGGAGGGGCTATGGTTCACAGTATTCTCTTTTTATGTTATTTTGAGTTTGCGGTTCACCAAATTATTATGCGTTTTTAGTTCCTTAATAGTTCGTTCCTAGGTTCATACCTTCTCTGGTTCGCGAACTGGATCTTTCAAAATCCTAAGCCTTCCTTTGAAATCCTTCCACCCGAATCTGACCGATCTCCTCTTGCCTTCTTTCTCAGAATCCGAATCTCCAATCCTCTCTCCTTTCCCCCTTGGTCTCCTTTTATAGAGTGGGGAAAGATACGTATCTGCGATCACACAACACCTTTTGCAGAGGCCCATGACCGAATACCCAGTTTATGGCTGACTTGGTCAATCCGTAATTCACAGTGGGTATTGAGCGCTTCTCTCCTCCCCCCCCCCCCCCCCGCGAACCGAATGAGGGGAGTGCTTCGCGGCTGTGAAGGGTTCCGCCTCTATTTCACGAACAACTATATAGGTGGTTCGGGCCAGCTGACACAGCTCATTGCTGGGGCGGTTCATGTCGGTGAACCGGATTGGCGCCCGCCCTGGCTCACCCCCGCGGAGGATCTCCGCCTCCATTATGCGAATGACAAGGGTCCACGGAGGGGGGGGACGCCTCACGGAACCGTATGTACGTTGCTAACATTAGACCGGTCCGCAGACCGGTTCCTCCTTCACCATCCTTGAGTTTTGTCCACATTTTCTTATCCCTTTTGAGGGGAAATCGGGCAGAATCTCCCCCATCGTTCTCCTTTGCGGATTTTTCAGGACCCTAAAAAGTTGTAGTGCCTTATATGGTTTAGGAGACCTCAGAGTGGGTATAGTTGATCATAAAACAGTTGGTGATTCCTCGGAGCAGGAATTAATCATATGTAGACCATAGGGTATGACCTTTAGAATTTACTATTGGTAGGTAGGTTTTCCAATGACTGTCATCTTGGTTGGTTATTTTTCATTTTTGGAAGTAGGGGAACTAGAACCATTGTTTTATAGACCCTTTCAGATAACCTAACAAGTTGGGAGAGTGGTGTATCATTTACACCTTCCTCCATGTTAATGAGGCATGCATGATGTGTCCCAAGATTCTCATATTCCGAGGTACATATTGGATCCTATGCATTTTATAGATTGTGAAGAAATTAATTTGGATCCACATGCATCTGATGAGAAGCATCTAGTATAGATTTTGGATCAGAGAAAGAAGGACCTATGAGTAAATATGATAACAATTTTCCATATCCTTTGGAAGCATGGCTAGATCCAGGAGGAAATATGAGAGTAAGTCTGGTGTTCAAGCTCTGTGGCCTGATTTGTTCGATCAAGATTAATAGAGATACTTCTTGAGGACAAAATTCTATTAAATGGGGATAATTTTAAGGCACTCAATAATTAAATTTTCTTGAAACCCATTTTTATAATTTTTAATTCAATTTAATGCTAATTAAATAATTTTTTACTTAATTTTTATCCTTATTCATGGTATAGGGTATACCTAATGGTGAGTACCTCATACATTTATGCAAGGTTGTTTTTAAGAGTTTTGTAATGTTAATTACATATTTTTAGAAGTCTCATAAGGATGGGATGGAAATTATATTGGTTTTGTAAGGGTAAGAACCTATTTATATTAGTTTTATAATGGTACATAAAGTTTTCCCTTAACTATTCAGAGGTAATTAATAGGTTCGTGCACTGTGTAAGGGTACAACATAACCTATTTAATGGTAACTATCTAGTTTTTCAAACTGCATAATGGTTAACCTATCCTCATGTAAGTGTAATCACAATTTTTACTATACTTTATAAGGGTAAAGGATGGGTTTTGTAGGGGTATTTAGTGGTTTTTAGAGGCTACATACATGTAATCCAAGGTTTTATGTCATGACCCGTCCTCGGGGCCCGTGTCGTGACTACCCCAAGCCCGTCTTCCATAGGCCAGGGGCTGGCGACTAGCACCAAGGCGCCAATCCCGGTAAAAAGGGAAGGCATTGCCTTTGTAAAGTAAACAATCACACAGAGTACAAGCGGAAGAAGTAAACACTAAGTAAAAACTGAGTACAACAGTAAGTGCAGAAAGTAAAAAGGGGTCGGAAATACAAGCCCAACTGTAAATTACAACTCGAAAGGGAAAACCACAACTGAAAAGTAAAGATACTACGCCGAGCTGTCCATTGGAAATCCCACCTGAAGGGTGGGTACAGATAGCTTCTCTGCTCCTCGGGTCCCGCCGTCTGCTCCGAGTATGTCCCGCCCAGTGGTCCACCTCCGGGTACCGCCTCGTCGTCACGTCCACCTCTAGGTACCGTCTTGTTGTGAGGTCCTCCTCCGGGTACCATCTCGTCGTATAGTCCACCTCCAGGTACCGTCCAGTCCTCGAACACTCGGCCTCTGTCAGCACTGCCCGTCGTCTGCAACCAACACAACGAGGTGCGGGCATAGCCCGTGCATGGGTGAGTATAACGATACTCAGTAGGGACCCCAAGACCCTCATGGTCTCACTAAAACCAAAAAGGATAACCACATAGAAGATCTCAACAGATAACCTCTACTTAGGTATATGCCCATACATATACCTAAGTTATCAAGTAACCCATCTCAATCATGAGGAAACACAAGGATTGTGAAATCAACGGATAACTACTACCCAGGTATATGCCCATACATATACCTAAGTTATCAAGTGACCCATCTCAATCATGAGATAAACACAAAGGTAAAAGTCCCAACTCAAACCAGGATTTTCCTTATCGAAACCATAACTGCTGAAGAGCTCCGTCTCTAGAGTGTACAGTGGTCCTGTCACGACTCAGAGGTACTGCTCACTAATCTAAGACTGCTGAACTACTCCTCCTGTCGAGTACCGCGGGTCAGCCACCCAGACACAGTAGTGCTTCCCGCCGAGGTATGTCACCCAAACACAGTAGTGCAGACCCCCTAGTAGCCTGCTGAGGTACTCTCCGGACGAGTACCGCGGGTCTGCACTGTCACACAGATAGTGCTCTGTCCGCCATGGGTCTGCACCTCAGAAAGTAGTGCTCCGTCCACTGGGCTAGTCGACTCACTCCAAGTCGAGTCGGTCAAGTAGTCGTCAGGTCTCAGCCAATTACACAGTCTCCGTACTCCGCACGCTCGTCATTGGGAGGGTCCGCTCCACGAGCTACATGTCGATACTCCAAGTATCTCAAAGTCCCACGAAGAAGTATCTCAAAGGACCGCCTCGTCATAGGGGTCTCAACACAACAGACGGCGTGTCAATCGGACGCCCGGTCTGTGAGTTATTAGCCTTTTCGTCCCAGGGGCTCGGTTGGTTTCGTGAGCGATCCAAACTCGGCCGTATCTCAACTGTACCCCGAACTCTCATAGGGTATACTCATAGGGACCGTTTCTCAACGATATCGCCAACGCCGCTGACGGTTCGTCAAACAAACGTTCTGTCAGAAAGGTATCAGCTTTTCCGTTCCAGGGGCCCGGTTGGATTTCTGTGTGATCCAACCTGGCCATTATCCATCTGCATCCAAATCTCGGGCGGAGAATGCCAAAAGTTCCGTATCGTCAACAGGAACTCAACGCAACAGACGGCGCGTCAATCGGACGCCCGGTCTGAGAGTTATTGGCCTTTTCATTCCAGGGGCCCGGTTGGTTTTTAAGGCAAAACCAAACCGACCGTACTCCACCTGCGTCCAAACCTCCGATAGAGTATGCCAAAAGATCCGTCTCATCAAGAGGAATTCAACGAAATAGACGGCGCGTAAATCGGACGCCCGATCTGTTAGTTATTGGCCTTTCCGTCTCACACCCAGCCTGGGAAACTACCCAGGAGGTCACCCATCCTGATCACTACTCTTGGCCAAGCACGCTTAACTATGGAGTTTTAACCACGTAGGCTCCCGAAAAGGAAGGTGCACCTTGAGTATAGTATACCGAAACGACCGTCTCGATCCAAGGATCGCGTTGCCGCTGACGGCGAGTCGTTTGGATGCGCGTAGCCCAAGATACGGGCATTTGACCAAAAGTGGTCCGAAACTGGGGGTCTGGGCCCGGGCCGACCCGGCCAGACCCCCCCCCCCCCCCCCCCTGGGTCGGCCGAACCGGGTCGACCCGCCTCGGGCGGCGACCCGGCCCGACGACCCGGCCTGTCTCGGAAAACCCGGTCTGGCGCGGCGGCGCGGGCCGGTGCGGCGGCGCGGTCTGGCGGGGCGGCACGGTCCGGCGAGGCGGCGCGGTCCAGCGTGGCGGCGCGGCCTGGGCGCCGTTCATGTGCCGCGCGCGGGGGGCAAAGCCCCCGCCTTTCCTCAGCTGGCGGCGCGGCAACCTTCCGTGCCTAAAGAAAAAACGGCCCCCTCATGTGGGGGCCTGCCTTCGAGAAAACGGGGGGCCACCTGCCCCCCCCCCTTTGTGAAACCGGCCCCCCTCATAATGGGGGGCCATTTAGGCTGGCCGGGGGAAATTATTTCCCCCGGTTTTCTCCCTTCCGGCCGGCCCGACCTGGCCGGCCAGTTCTTCCTCCACGGGACCGGCAAGGCCGGTCCCCCTTCCGGCTTCCGACACCGGTGGCCCGACTGGCCGTCGGTCTTCTCGTTCCGCTGCGGCCCGGAACCGGTCGCGGCCTTCGTTGTCCAGCACGGTGCGACGACACCGCGCCCCTCCACCGCGGCCCCGCTCCGGCCGCGGCGCCTTCAACTTTTTCGACGCGGCGTGACGGCGTCGCGTCCTTGCATTATTTAACGACGCGGCGCGACGGCGCCGCGCGTTTCTTGCAGCATGATCTTGCGCAGTGGGACGGCACCGCACCACACCCGTTTCAATCCACAACAAAATCAACATGAAAGGAGGAGGGTCGGCCGTGTTCGTGCGGTCCGGCCCCCTCGCGTTATTTGCTAACAATCGACCTTTAATGAATGATAAACTTTAACAATCTTTTAAATTAAATAAAAAGATTTGGAATCAAGGCCTGACAAATATAAACCTTCAAGTTCGAAGGAGAGATCCAGATAACTTTAAAAAGTTAAAACCCCTACCTTGATTTAAGAGGTGACGAGATTCGGCATCGCGAAAATAGATGTCGCGGAAGAAGACGTCGTCGGTATTGCGGGTATGGCGTCGCGGAAGACGGTCCCCGAGAACGTGGCGTTCTTCGTCGATGTCCGATTGTTCTTCGTGTTCTTTGTCAAGAGGATGAAGAAACTTCAAGACTTCTAAGCCTTCTTTCAAAAAGCTCTCAAACAACACAACCCAACCAAAAGAAATAAGTTTTCCACTTATTTAATTAACTTCACATGGCTTTTGAAATTCAAGTGTTTGAAATTCAAAAGACTCACACAACTCACCACATTAAAATCAACTCATTTAAGACATAAGTTAAAACTAAGTTAAAATCATTTAAGTGGGAGTTGAGGGGTTTTAGAGGATATGAAGAGGTGGGGTTCATGTGGGCCCCACCACCCTCATAACCTCCCAAGGGAGGTTGGGTGGTTACCCAACTTCCACCATGAGCTAACACTTAGAGTAAGTTAATAAAAATTGTAGTGTAGTTATAAAATAAACTTCCACAATTTTTATTATCAACACTCGTGTAAACGCAACTCCGGAACAGGAGTTCCTAAGTAATTACCGGCGTTGCGGTTCCATCGGTGCCCTCGGAATTCGATTCTGGGCACCGGTTCAAAAGATAGAAATTCTCGCTCGCTCGTTCACTGAACGTACCCGAGCCAAACTTCGGAAGTTAATTCCGGGCACACCGGGCCTCGGAATCAGGCGCCGTCAGAAACTGTGTTCTTGTAAAATTCCAAAGAAAATTAAGAAAAAAATTTCCTTAAAATTTCCAGGTCTTTACATTACTCCCACCTCAGGGCTTTACGTCCCCGTAAAGCTTCAACCAAAACTAGGGTCACAAAAGCGGTACAGAGCACGCATCTGAGCCTTCCGATCCTATGTCCTCACCTGGAGGTTTCCGTAGTGCCAAAGAAAGTGCACCCGAGGAATCGATCGTCCTCGTAGGATCTTCTCCTGTCGATCCTCGATCCCCACTGGAATCTCCGTGAAAGACACCCCATCGCCATCGTCCAGCTCCTCATGGTCGATGGTATGCGAAGGGTCGAGCACGTATATCCTCAGTTGAGATTTGTGTAAGTCGTCGTGCACCTGGTGAAACTACGGTTAATGGGTCAAGCGGTAAACCACCCCGCCTACCCAGCTGGGGACCTAAGAAGGTCCGCTGAACCCCGGAGATAATTTTCCCCTTCGCCACATCTCCGTAAACCTCGTCGAGGTGAGACCCGTATAAGGACGTGATCGTCATCCTCGAACTCCAGAGGTCTCCATTTTCGGTTAGAACTGGAACTCAAAAGGCTGCTTCCACGAGGGTAAGGTTGACCGACTCAAGAGTGATCGGTCGCACCCTCCTGTGCAAGAGTTACCCTGCGCTGCCTGGGGTTTCCTTTTCCGCCGACCAATGAAAACCCATCCCGACGTTTTCCTAAAACCGTCAATTTTAGTATGAATAGTTATTGCCCATTCCATACTCAAACTAACGTTGTAAGGCCTCAACGCTGCCAACAAGAGATTCCAACCGAAACTCTCGCCTCAAGGGTCTGACCACACCATCGGCGTAAGTGTGATTATCGAGTATCCTCCCAAGGTATCTCCAGACGTGAGGGTCAAGTCCACGGCTTACCGGAAACTCTAGGTCTGGAACAATATTTGTGAAAGCAAGGAATGATTCACATCGACGTCCGTTACTACAGCATCTAGTAGTGGACACAGACTGTCCATTGAATCATTTCTAGAGCCATTAGGTCACACTCCTTGACCGCATGCAGTCGCACTCTTCCTCCACCCTCCAGCTCCCAGAGCCTGGCAGGAATAACTAAGGCGGGTGGTTGTACAATGTTAGGATGTACACCACCTCATGCGGCTCTCCTAGCTCTGCCTCCACGTCTGCTGCTTCGTAGTATCATCTCTCCTTTAAGCTTCCTCTTCATTAACACGCCCGAGTCTCTAAGACTAGCACCGGTTTCCTATTTCTTACTGTACTGCGCAGTCTTCATCCTCTCTTGGATGTCCTGGACCTCCTTTAGTCTCACAAGAGATGCTATGATTTCTTCTTTGCCGATAAGAGAAATCTGGTCTCATCCCCTGGATGAACCACATTAGTTGCCTAATACAGTCAATTCCAACATGAATGATGCATTCATGTCATGGATGACGTCGTAAGACCTCGACGTAACTACCAAGAGATCCAACTGTCACTCTCGCCTCCAAGGGTCGAGTCACACTATCGGCAACAGTGTGAGGTCACTGGGTCTCCTCCAGTAGAAATCTCGAAAGTGAGGGTCAAGTCAACAGTTTTAACCAGGAACACTCAGTATCAACCAAACAAAAGACAAGAAAGAAAACAAAGACAAGTGTATTTTTATTATTGCAGCTCATAGTACAAGACATGAATACAACAGCAACATGGAACTAGAAGTACAAGGAACGTATCCACTAGTTCCGCTCCTGTCCACCTTCTCCCAGAGCTCTACTGCCTTGGTGGCTCCTCTAAAGCCTGCGGAACAACTGTACGAGGAGTCGGGCAGTCATGTGCCAGGTGACCCTTTCCGCCGCATGAGTAACACAACCTGCTTCTGGCACGCCTAGCTCTGTTCCCACCCCGGGTGCCCCGCACCACCGGTCTTAAAACCCGAGATCGTCCAACTGCTAGTCTGGTCCTCCTGGACCTCTGCATCATCTGTCTACTTCCCACAGATGACTCGGCTACTGATCGAAAAACACACAGCAAAGGCAGAAGCTCCTATACACGCTCGGGGTGTAGAGCTACTGGCACAAACTCCACCCTGAAGAAGGTCTTAAAGTCTTCCCATGCAAAGTTAATCCTGTCGGAAAACTGAAACAAGTGGCTCCACCACCTGCCTGCTGCTGCCTGAAGGAGGCTGGTAGCAAAGATCACCATGAAGTCTGTCGGCTTCCCCACTAGCCTGAAGACTCTCACCACAGCCTTCAGCCAAACCTCAGCCGCTTGCGGGTCCGTCTCTCCCCGGAACCTGGGTGGCCTCTGGCGCTGGAACTCGTGCAGCGCGCTCAAGCGTCGTGCATCGCCTACTGCTGGGGCTGGTGGCATCAGTGGACCAACGGGTAGCAGTACCGCTGGTGCCTCCGCTGGTGCCTCAACTGCAAGAGGGCCCTATACCGAAGCCTCGTCGCTCGACAGGCTGTCAGCACGCACATCCCTCTGGGCTCTAGCTGGTCGTCCGTGAAAAGGCATCCTGAAAGAAACATCGTGACACGGTCAAATGTTTATACCTGGTGAGCTGACCTAGTTTGAGCTGTTTTAAGGGAAAACCTTTGAAAGCACACACACAATCAGTTTTTCGTGCACAATGTCGGAAATCAGTTGTCAGGGTCCTGGTGTATGGATACGTCGGCCGCCCGCACCAACACTGGACTCCCTGAACTGAAAACCACACTCGTTACTCTCAACATTATTGCTTCACAGAAAGAAACATCAGAGTTATAAGTTCAGCGGTAGAACCGAACTCCTCTGATACCAATTTGTCACGACCCATCCTCAGGGTCCGTGCCGTGACTACCCCAAGCCCGTCTTCCATAGGCCAGGGGCTGGCGATTAGCACCAAGGTGTCAATCCCGGTAAAAAGGGAAGGCATTGCCTTTGTAAAGTAAACAATCACACAGAGTACAAGAGGAAGAAGTAAACACTAAGTAAAAACTGAGTACAACAGTAAGTGCGGAAAGTAAAAAGGGGCCGGAAATACAAGACCAACTGTAAAGTACAACTCGAAAGGGAAAACAACAACTGAAAAGTAAAGCTGCTACGCCGAGCTATCCACTGGAAATCCCACCTGAAGGGTGGGTACAGATAGCTCATCTGCTCCTCGGGTCCCGCTGTCCGCTCCGAGTATGTCCCGCCCAGTGGTCCACCTCCGGGTACCGCCTCGTCGTCACGTCCACCTCTAGGTACCGTCTCGTCGTAAGGTCCTCCTCCAGGTACCATCTCGTCGTATAGTCCACCTCCAGGTACCGTCCAGTCCTCGAACACTCGGCCTCTGTCAGCACTGCCCGTCGTCTGCAACCAACACAACGAGGTGCGGGCATAGCTCGTGCATGGGTGAGTATAACGATACTCAGTAGGGACCCCGAGACCCTCAAGGTCTCACTAAAACCAGCAAGGATAACCACATAGAAGATTTCAACAGATAACCTCTACTTAGGTATATGCCCATACATATACCTAAGTTATCAAGTAACCCATCTCAATCATGAGGAAACACAAGGATTGTGAAATCAACAGATAACTACTACCCAGGTATATTCCCATACATATACCTAAGTTATCAAGTGACCCATCTCAATCATGAGGTAAACACAAAGGTAAAAAGTCTCAGCTCAAACCAGGATTTTCATTATCGAAACCGTAACTGCTGAAGAGCTCCGTCTCTAGAGTGTACAGTGGTCCTGTCACGACTATGAGGTACTGCTCACTAACCTAAGACTGCTGAAGTACTCCTCCTGTAGAGTACCGCAGGTCAGCCACCCAGACACAGTAGTGCTTCCCGCCGAGGTATGTCACCCAAAAGCAGTAGTGCACACCCCCTAGTAGTCTGCTGAGGTACTCTCCAGACGAGTACCGCGGGTCTGCACTGTCACACAGGTAGTGCTCCGTCCGCCATGGGTCTGCACCTCAGAAAGTAGTGCTCCGTCCACTAGGCTAGTCGACTCACTCCAAGTCGAGTCGGTCAAGCAGTCTTCAGGTCTCAGCCAGTTACACAGTCTTCGTACTCCGCACGCTCGTCACTGGGAGGGTCCACTCCACGAGCTACAGGTCGATACTCCAAGTATCTCAAAGTCCCACGAAGAAGTATCTCAAAGGACCACCTCGTCATAGGGGTCTCAACACAACAGACGGCGTGTCAATCAGACGCCCGGTCTGTGAGTTATTAGCCTTTTTCGTCCCAGGGGCCCGGTTGGTTTCGTGAGCGAACCAAACTCGGCCGTATCTCAACTGTACCCCGAACTCTCATAGGTTATACTCATAGGGACCGTTTCTCAACGAGATCGCCAACGCCGCTGACGGTTCATCAAACAGACGTTCTGTCAGAAAGGTATCAGCTTTTCCGTTCCAGGGGCCCGGTTGGATTTCTGTGCGATCCAACCCGGCCATTATCCATCTGCATCCAAATCTCAGGCGGAGAATGCCAAAATTTCCGTATCGTCAACAGGAACTCAACACAATAGACTGCGCGTCAATCGGACGCCCGGTCTGAGAGTTATTGACTTTTTCGTTCCAGGGGCCCAGTTGGTTTTTAAGGCAAAACCAAACCGGCCGTACTCCACCTGCGTCCAAACCTCGGGCGGAGTATGCCAAAAGATCCGTCTCATCAAGAGGAATTCAACAAAACAGACGGCGCGTAAATCGGACGCCTGATCTATTAGTTATTGGCTTTTCCATCTCACACCCATCCAGAGAAACTTCCCAGGAGGTCACCCATCCTGATCACTACTCTTGGCCAAGCACGCTTAACTATGGAGTTTTAACCACGTAGGCTCCCGAAAAGGAAGGTGCACCTTGAGTATAGTATACCGAAACGACCGTCTCGATCCAAGGATCGCGTTGCCGCTGACGGGGAGTCGTTTGGATGCTCGTAGCCCAAGATACGGGCATTTGACCAAAAGTGGTCCGAAACTAGGGGTCTGGGCCCGGGCCGACCCGGCCCGACCCCCCCTGGGTCGACCGAACCGGGTCGACCCGCCTCGAGCGGCGACCCGGCCCGACGACCTGGCCCGGCTCGGAAAACCCGGTCTGGCGCGGTGGCGCGGGCCGGTGCGGCGGCGCGGTCGAGCATGGCGGCGCGGTCCGGCGAGGCGGCGCGGTCCAGCGCGGCGGCGCGGGCCGGCACGGCGGCGCAGCCTGGGCGACGTTCATGTGCCGCGCGGGGGGGGCAAAGCCCCCGCCTTTCCTCAGCTGGCGGCGCGGCAACCTGCCGCGCCTAAAGAAAAAACGGCCCCCCTCACGTGGGGGCCTGCCTTCGAGAAAACGGGGGGCCGCCTGCCCCCCCTTTGTGAAACCGGCCCCCCTCATAATGGGGGGCCATTTAGGCTGGCCGGGGGAAATTATTTCCCCCGGTTTTCTCCCTTCCAGCCGGCCCGACCTGGCCGGCCAGTTCTTCCTCAACGGGACCGGCAAGGCCGGTCCCCCTTCCGGCTTCCGACACCGATGGCACGACTGGCCGTCGGTCTTCTCGTTCCGCTGCGGCCCGGAACCGGCCGCGGCCTTCGTTTTCCGGCGCGGTGCGACGGCACCGCGCCCCTCCACCGCGGCCCCGCTCCGGCCGCGGCGCCTTCAACTTTCTTCGACGCGGTGCGACGGCGTCGCGTCCTTGCATTATTTAACGACGCGGCGCGACGACGCCGCGTGTTTCTTGCCGCATGATCTTGCGCAGTGCGACGACACCGCGCCACATCCGTTTCAATCCACAACAAAATCAACATGAAAGGAGGAGGGTCGGCCGTGTTCGTGCGGTCCGGCCCCCTCGCGTTATTTGCTAACAATCGGCCTTTAATGAATGATAAACTTTCACAATCTTTTAAATTAAATAAAAAGATTTGGAGTCAAGGCCCGACAAATATAAACCTTCAAGTTCGAAGGAGAGATCCACATAACTTTAAAAAGTTAAAACCCCTACCTTGATTTAAGAGGTGACAAGATTCGGCATCGCGAAAAGAGATGTCGCGGAAGAAGACGTCGTCGGTATTGCGGGTATGGCGTCGCGGAAGACGGTTCCCGAGAACGTGGCGTTGTTCGTCGATGTCCGATTGTTCTTCGTGTTCTTTGTCAAGAGGATGAAGAAACTTCAAGACTTCTAAGCCTTCTTTCCAAAAGCTCTCAAACAACACAACCCAACCAAAAGAAATAAGTTCTCCACTTATTTAATTAACTTCACATGGCTTTTGAAATTCAAGTGTTTGAAATTCAAAAGACTCACACAACTCACCACATTAAAATCAACTCATTTAATACATAAGTTATAACTAAGTTAAAATCATTTAAGTGGGAGTTGAGGGGTTTTAGAGGATATGAAGAGGTGGGGTTTTTGTGGGCCCCACCACCCTCATAACCTCCCATGGGAGGTTGGGTGGTTACCCAACTTCCACCATGAGCTAACACTTAGAGTAAGTTAATAAAAATTGTAGTGTAGTTATAAAATAAACTTCCATAATTTTTATTATCAACACTCGTGTAAATGCAACTCCAGAACAGAAGTTCCTAAGTAATTACCGACACTGCGGTTCCATCGGTGCCCTCGGAATTCGATTCTCGGCACCGGTTCAAAAGATAGAAATTCCCGCTCGCTCGTTCACTGAACGTACCCGAGCCAAACTTCGGAAATTAATTCCGGGCACACCGGGCCTCAGAATCAGGCGCCGTCAGAAACTGCGTTCTTGTAAAATTTCAAAGAAAATTAAGAAAAAAAATTCCTTGAAATTTCCGGGTCTTTAAATTTTATATGGGTAAACAACTACCATTATGTGATTTATAGGATCTTTGTAATGGTAAAACCATGTTTCCCTTAAATAGAGAACTTTTAAGAAAATTATTTTAAAACCTTATTTTATGATTATTCTTCCCTAGAATATGAATACAAATAGTTTTCATGATTTTAATTTCTTGAAATCATTGGAATCGATTCTTTTGACTTGTTTAAATTTTTTGAACCCTTTATGATGGGTTTATAATGCTCCAAATTCATGATTAGGGTAATAAAAAAAATTAAATGGTTAATTTAATTTGTTGGGTTTAATATTGTGAACCTGTACATGTTTTTCCTTCTTAAAAAATACCCAAACCATTCATCATTCAATTTTTAAAATTCCCTTGAATCTATGTAGCCTAAAACTTATTCACCTAGGATCTTTGAGGTTTTGTTTGAGATATTAATCTATTTTCCCAGTGGGGTTGATCCTCAACCTCTACCCCCAATTGGATATAGGATTTTAATGGAATAATTCTAGGTGATGAATCATATTCTTTTCCGTTGTTTTCATTAGTTATTATAAATCTATTTCTTCATGAGTTTCTAGAAATTAAAGATAAAGAATTATTAAATGGTAATAATCTAGAAATTATCAAAGAATGAAAATGAATTATTATCTCATGTTTGTCTTGTATTATTTTAGAGAGTGAGAGTTATTTTCTAGGATAGATAAAGTTTTATCACATGTGGTGTTTTTATTTCTTTTTTGAAATAAAATGTTGGAATCAGTTCTATAAATATTTGGTGGGATATGTGAGATGATGAATATGTGGATGTGATTCAGATGACTATTCCTTGACAAACAACAATGTTGTTGTTGAAAACATTTAGGTAATAAGTTCCTTACCATATCATTCTCTCATATGAACATGTTTTACGTGTTATATTTATTTTCTTGGAATACCTTGATGACCATTCATGATGGTGATCACAAGTGGGTGTGTGTGTATCCAGTGAGACAAATTTATGAAGCATGATTCCATGAGTTCTGATATATTTTATTGGGCAATGTTTGTTGATGATCCCTGGTATATATGATTATATTTAATTCTCATGAGGCAATTCATTACTTTTATTCTCTACCATGTTATGTATGATACCTTTTCTTTAGACATATTGTACATTGTTCTTGGAACAAGTGGACCATCGTGACATGATTTTCCCTTAAAGGGAGAGTGAACATGACTTGTGGTAATAGAGATGATGGACCATAGTATTGGGTAGAGATATGATTATTCCATAAAACACCATGTTAAAGATACACTTGGTGCATAGATTCGAATTATCGTGTTATTCATTACGTAATGATTTTTGAGTATCACTCAATGCCTAGTGATTTTCAATAATCATATCATACTTGAGGCCTAGGGAAGTCAAATTACATTTAAAATCTATTTCATTGGGTTGTCAAGAAATAGATTTACTATCATTGTGGCTAGTTTTAGTTATTTATGTCATCTCTTTGTTATCCTTATGGAATACAGCCAAAGAAGGCATGGTCGAGGGTTTGTGACAGCTTTCTTAGCACACAACCCCTCAATACATGATTGTGTATTTGATCTTATTATCATGAATTTATTATTTTCATGGAATACAACTACTAAACATGTTTAAATTATTTAAGGATGCATTGGTGGTGTCCTACTATGTTTTATTACTCACACCATACATGAGCATCCTGATGCATATACACACATAATATATTTGGATCTGAGTAAGGGAAAGGGGACCATACGTGATGGATGAGAAGAGGAACTTAGAGCGGGTGGTGGACTAAGATATAATTCATAAAAATATAGTGTTATTTAATTATTTATTTACTTATGTTCATTATATTCTGGTTTGGCTTGTGACTTTGTGATATTGTTTATTTCTTGTATGACGGGTATGCTATCTAAACAGTTTCTTCATATTTACTTTGGTTATTATTTTTATATTATATTATGTTATATTATTTTTTGTTTTATGACATGTTATTGAGGGTATATTCTCCCCACTAATGGACATATACTCTTGCTGCTAATCGACAACCTCTTCCATATGAGGAAGCACGCATGAGTTCATTTGGAACTTTGGTTTGGACCTAGTGTTTTGGGTTGTAGTGTTACACTGAACCCATATATTTGAAACTATTATCATCTGGTCTATCCTCACCTCTTGTGAGGTCTAGAGTTCACTCAGTGTCTCAATAGTCATGACCTCATGCATCGGTGGCTGAGGCAACCAAATATTTCCCAATGGTTGTTTGTGACCCCTGGAACCCATCAAATTCATTCAAATAATTTAATTTAATCAAAACAATTCATTTTTATTTAAAATTATCTACGTGAATCACCATTAGTGGATTTCCCATGAACCCACATAAAACATAATGAAATATAAATTCTATAGGTAAAGTATGTGACACCAAATACCATTTTAAAAACATTCCACCTTTATCATTAAGGGTAGACAATAACTTCCAAGGCTCATACAAGATCTTCCAACCTCATCCAAAGAATCTAGGGACATTTATAAAAATTAACCAATAATTTTTTTTAATTATAATCACATTATAATTAATTATTTAATTATAATAAATTATAATTAATTAACTATTTAATAAAAAATTCATCATACTGAATTTCCCATTGGTTGATATTGTCACACATAAACCACCCCCAACGGCACCCCATGGGTCCATCTCACCTATACATTCTTATGTTGAGTAAAATCCACATCAACCAAAAGTAATAAAATAAGAATAAACAAATTTTTTCAATAAAAACATAATAAATATTAATTTTGTAATGTAACTCAACCTAAACGATTATCCATAATTTGTAGATAGTGTCTCCAAATATCCTCTTCCTAGGTAGATAAAAAAATCCATCTTGCTTGACTAATATCACCACGATTTAGTGGAATCAAAATTGAATCCATAATCTTGGAAATAAAAAATTAGAATAATAGGATGGAGAAGAAAAATATAGATTACTAAAGTTGAGGATGCACCGAAAAATATCATAGAACAGCCTCAGTAACACCCACTAATCAAGTTAGGGGAGGACCCAAGTAGATGGAGGAGGGTATGATGGGAATGAGGGGGGTAAGAATATTAAGAGGTATGCACCCATAAATATATAGGGGTGGTAAATTTCCCCCTTTAATTTTCTACATAGTTTTTTCATTGTTTTGAAACTTTTCCTTAACTATGTAGTTTGCACTGCCTCTAAACCCACTACCTCACATGATTTGGCTTCATAGTTTTACCAACCATGCACCAACCATGAAGTGCTTATGAAACCTTTAAAATGGTCATAGAGTTTCAAATATAGTTCTATATTGTTTGACCTTATCCATGTTCCATCTTTTCAGGCTAATCATTATCTTTAAAAAATTAACTGAATGTTCATTAGGCATTATGGTGTTGCACGGTTTCCCCCAAACCATACACCTCAAATGATGCACCCTGAAAAAAATCTCCAAAAATGCTGAACTTACTCAAAACTCATGAGGATCACTCTAGATACCTTTATATCCTCATTCCATGTATATAAACATCACTTTGAGGCATTCCAACTCTCATATTTCTATTCTAAATCTCTTATCAAAATTTGACACGGCCAGTAATTAAAAATTCAAATTCTTTTAAAATTTTAAACTTGTATAAACACAAGATCTTATAGCCATCCTGTCATAATACTTATCATCCTCGAGAGGCCTCGGTGGACATAGAACTATACATTTTAACCTACATCAATCATGAATTATTGCAGAAACAGTCCTGTTTAACCTCTAAACACCCATTTCTATTCTAAAAAATAACTTTGAACACAAGAGCTTAAGCTAGAAAACCTAATCCAATGCTCATATAAACTACAAAAACATAGATAAGATGATTACATGATAATATATATCCCAAGAAACTACCATGTCATCATTTTATATATCATCCATCCAATGGTTCTCCCCACCATAGGACCTAGAACGACTAGATCTAGGCTACAAAACTGGCCATTATTGGAATTTCCTATCAAAAAATACTTATAGTGTCCTAATTAGTATCTTGTAATGATTCTCAAAAACCAATCACATTTATATATGAAAACACTTTTTCTAATTCTTGATTTCGAATTCCAGTTCAGGACATACATGCCTCTATAATCCACTCCCAACGTGATCATGTAGGCATTTCCTCAAAACGCCTCAACCAATTCCCAACTTGATCCCCTCATATCCAAAAAATATATTCGTGGCAAAGCTCCCAACTGACTGAACCTAATTATAAATGAGAAATTTGGTTGAACCCCACTCTAGATGACCCGTAACAAAAAAACTAAACTCTAGTTGTTTCCATTCTACTAATCCTCGATCTCAAAGCCCTCAACCCCAGAGGCATCATGAGAAAGTCCAAACATGCTCGCTGAATCCCATACACAACTTCCAATTACATTTACTAGCTGAACCATAACATTATATTTCCATCATCATTCCATCATGAACATCGATTCATTCTTTATTCCACACATATGGATAATCACAAGCCATCTTGAGCATGATGCCCATTCTTGGACTCTACTCGAATATACATCCAAACCTATACCTAGAAATCATCAAGGAATCCAATTATACTCAGGTACACTTATCCAATGAAATATAAACCCTAAAAAACCATCTAGTTACGTATTTAAATCTTAAAACAATCAAATGATTGATCTCACTCTCATAATGCTTCTCACGTGAGTGTCGCACACCTAGGACCGACATCCCACTCCCCACCATAGGACCATCCTTTTCAAGCACTACCAAAACATGTTTCTAATCATTGTGGCCCATGACCACATCCCTAACTAGGTATAATAACTATTACAGTAAAAACTTTTTCACTCCCATGATCCAACTTGTAATGGTTTCTATAGCCAACCATGTTTTTCACTCCTCCTGATCCACTCCCATCTACCTTCAACCCCTGAAACCACATCTCCCAGACAATGTGTCTCAAGGTCCATAATTTGTTGAACTATCCCATGGTAGTCAATTTCATTCTACGAGAAACCTAATCTTAGGGGACCTTCTTTTATTCCATTCAAATATCTGAGGTAATGCACTCTCAGGAATCACATCCAACCTCATAGATCCTCATCCCATTCACAATCATCACATAATCCAACACCCAACCCAGGTTCCCCTAAGTCACACTACACCAAGTCCTAGATTTATATTCTCTATGACAAACCATCCATGATTCTCTAGAATATCCCTAGGAAATCCTCTTCAAAATTGGGCACCTCACTTATTCTATGATCCATAAAATAGCCTCCCACATCACAAAACCATTATATAAATATAGGTTCTCATCCTCAGTCTAAATTTTTTCAACCTAATTCACATTCTAATCCATAACCCAACATCATTCTAGTCATGGTCATCCCCTCAATCTCCTTCCACACCACATCAAGAAGATCCACCAGTCAACATGTCCAGGCATCCGAACAGTTCTACCTTTTGAATCCAGTATTAATACCCAAACACCCCTAGTGTTTCTATGGAAACCATTGGAATCATATTTCTTGGTCACATATGTTGTAACACCTCACATGTACTAATATTAACATAAGCATAAAACCATGCTCACTACCTCTAAAAGCACCAAAATACCCATACATCCCCTATCATGGGCAGCTATTATTCAAAATAAACACTACCCCACTAGGGTCCAGGTCCAAGTGAAGGGTCTCCTGGTCTCCCAACTAGCCCTAATAGTCAAGTTTCACATTAAGGTCACTAATTCTAACCATTAATCCCGTAGATCACATCTCATAGGATGTTGTATAATCTCCCACCTGGAAACCCATAGAAAAAAACATACAAAACCACCCACTCAAGGGATCCAGCATACAATGGCATCAAATGCAGACCACTACCCATAATTAAGTAACCCATCCACATGAGCATCAACCAATAAGACTGACCCCTCAATGGTCATGTATCATCAATTAATAAATAAACACATAATAGAATCATCAAAGATGACCCATTCCAAACATAACATGTCACACAGTTTGATTAAGTAGAGTTCCATTTCAATATATATAGTAAATCATTCTATAGGTTGTTACTAGAATGTTAAATAAATAAAGCTAAATAACAAAACCCCTATAAGGGGATCATCATTATCTATCAAACTCCTTGTCAAGGTGCCAGGGTCACTACACCTCTTATGCATGGGGATTGTGTCGTCCTCATCATCAATGAGCATCTCACCATAGATCCACATGGTCTGCCATCAGAAGGAAATATATATACAAGTCGGACCAGCTGGGTAGAATTACACCAAGAACTTATATGGGAAAATTTCATATAAGTAGTTATTTAGACCTAAAAAACCAAGCCTCCATCATCGATGATAAAAATCACACTAGTAGACCTATATCATGTGAATCATACATGTCCTATATTCTAAAATATATACATAACACCCCTATAGAAAAAGAGTCAAAATAAAATTTATAGCCTTTTTATAATGGTATAAGAGCTTAAATAACATGATAAATCATCAAATTAAAACCACATCTCTTTCTATTAGAGTGAATATAAAATATAACCATAACATTAGGAAAAAACAATTACATCCCTTATTACATGGAATTTATAACAGAACATGTTTTCTAGATGCACCATTCTGATATCCATTATGATCTCTAAAAAATTCTTAAATCTCCACTCTACCATAACCCATAATAGCAAGGAAAAAGGAATAGAAAGTATTTTATACCACTTTGTAACATACCCACTCTAATTCACTATGAATAATAACCGAACCAGGTACATCACATGACCTCAGTAATATCTCCCTATACTCCATTGGCCACCAAATGGAAGTGGGGGTCTCAAGGTTTACTTTTTGAAAACTATACGCCCTATAATTGAGTGCATAATAAATATAAAATGAATGAACACCATATGCATAAGTAAATAATTAGTGTATCTAGAATAAATAAAACATCCATCAATGTTATATGAAATACTGTAAAGGATCGAAAAACCATTCCATGCATACATCAGACCACTCACTTTCATGGTTACATATACATACTAGAATAAAGAAAATAAAACAAATTCTCCACTACATATCAAAGACAAAACTCTCTTAATATCAATATACCTTCAGATCCATCCTCCTCAATCATAAAAAAACTTATCCTTAATGTAAAATGATGTTATGCCTACAACCAAGTGAACACCTTCTCAGGAACCCAAGTGCAGTGGTGGATTGAATAGGGTGTGAGTTCAAAACTCATTAGGGGACCACTATCATGGTCCCATAATAACCATCATAGGAATTGATATGTGCATGTGACATACTAATATGAGATAAATAAATAAATTGTGGATGTAAATGACCATCATACACCCTGCTTCCACCTGATATCATAGTTTCTCTTAGAACATCATGAAACCGTTATACCACAGTATCAAAAACATCCCATATGAAAGTATTCTATAGTCATCACTATCCTTAGTCAAAGGAAGTGTAAAATACTAATCACGAAAACTATTCTATATGAGTATACAAAATCATCTAAGCCTCAGTAGATAGAGGGACGTTAGTAGTTCATGGGATCCAATCCCCCAACATAAGGCCCCGTCGAGATATCATATGATGGTCCACCAGATCTTCTAGACTCTAAATCTTAGTTAGTATAAAATATATGAGTCTAAAAATGTGGCGGATTCATCTATATACAACTCCAAGTCCATGGTATCCCAACTAGTGTCACATACCTCCACTATGATAGTATCCTCATCTTGATATAATACCAATAGGATTCTTATCCAACCTCCTATAAGGGATTGTTCCATCTAGGAAATATCACACCAAACATTCCAAACCTCCCCTGTGGGAGTGATCCAACAAAGAATATCCCTATAAGAATTATAGTATACACCCCTCTGGGATTTTAAATTGAATAAACAAGACACCTGATGGTGTATACCATATAAAAAGTCATTATAAAAATTATAAATTATGGGGTCTATATTCACAACCCACTATAAAACCCATGGTCCAATTCCCTAGTGTATAAAAAACTAATCACATACTAAATAGGTTATAAGTTTCACTTGAGTTTATAAGGTGAAACCCAACATTTTCTCTAGTAATTCTCATATTCACCCTCTCTCTAGAGTCACAAGACATAAGAAACCTACTAGGGCTACCTCAGTATCATCAAACAGAGCTAGTCTACTTTAAGTCCTAAGTCTCAAACATAGTATTAGTTAGACCATGATGCCCAAGGGATACCTCATCCAATGGAATTATTATCTAGAGAGCATGGCCTTGTAAGCTACATAGGTATCACCACACAAACATCTGTCAAGGAGATGTCCCATAGCCCATCTTAATAATCATGTCTAACTAAGTCAGTCCACTCACCCAACCCAAACCTAGTCTACAAAAATTCCATCCACCTGGGACAAGTCATAGATGGAGGGATATGATCCCCTATCCCTCACACATCATGAGGATCCCTACAAGATAAAATCCCAAAATGGGGTCCACCAAAGGTCTATTCAGACTACAGTCTCTATATATGTCCTCACCTCCGTCTTGGAGGTGTCTCGACCCCACATATGAGTAACTAGCCTCAGCTGGTCCATCATCACCTTTCATAAGGTCTATAGGCCACTTAGTGTATCAACAGTCCTAGCCTCCTCCATCAGTAGCTGAGGCTACCAACAAGCACTCAAGGGTTGTCTGTGACCCATGGCGTTAATAAATTTTAATCAAAAATAATAATTTATTAAAAAAAATTAAATTAAATTAATTTAGGTCATCATCCTCATTGGAATGCTCAACCGTCCATATGAAAAATAATGAAACATAAATTTCATAGAGAAGGTATGTGTGACCACCTACCATTTTAGAATCTTCCATGATTATTGTTGAGGACCAACAATAGATACTAAGGTCTATCCAATCCCATCTAACCTTAATCTATATATCTGAGGCTCTATCTCAAAATTAAACTACCAAAATTAATTAATTATATTCACACTAAATTATTATTAATTAACTATTTTATCCTAAAAACCATGCCCAAATTCTCAATCGCTGATCTGATCATGGTAGAACCACTCCCAAATAACACCCCATGGCTCCATCTCACCTTTCTGAATCTATGATGAGAAAATTCCCCATCAAAAATAATTCAATTGGAATTAAAATTTAATTTTTGAAAAACAAAATAAGAAAAATTAATAGTGTAATATACCTAACCCAAAATTATGAGCCGCTATGTGTTGAAGGATTCACAAGAAATCATATTCCTTGGATGTACAAAAAAACCATCAATCATGGATGATTATACCATTTTATACTAAAATCAAAATAAAATCCCTGGATCAATAAATCGAAAATTATAATGGGATGATGAATAAGAATAAAATAACTTACTAGATTCAAGGATTCACTAAAAAAATCTGAAGAATGGACTCAAAAAATCCCCATATTCAAGGGAGTTGAGGACTTATGGAGTGAGAGGAGAGATGGCCACACAAGAGAACAAGGATAATAAAAATGGGGCCTTCTCCCTTAAAAATTTGATGGGGAAATGTTAAATTTCCCCCATTAACGAGACACATGGTTTGGATACCTGGTTTACAAATCCATGTGTCATATGTGTGGTTAACAGAGCCCAAAACCCACCACCTCATGTGGTTTGGCCATACAGTTTTCCAAACCATGAATGAACTATGTGGTGGATCTCCATCCTCTAAAATGATTTCAAAATTTCCCCAGTAATTTTTCATGTTATGACCTTGTTTTCCCATCATATAAGTTATAGATTATCTTTTCAAAATGAATATAATGTTCATAAATCATCAAGGTGCAACATGGTTTCCCCTAAATGGTGTTCCTGAAGCCATTCACCCTGGCTAAAAACCAAAAAATATTCTAAAACTACCCAAAACATAAGAGGCTCACTAGAGATACTTCCAGAGGCTCATTTCATGTCTAAACACATTAATTAAATGAATTAAAAATCTTGTATTTCAATTATAAATCTCTGATAAAAAATTGACTCATCTAGTATTTGAAAATTCCAATTCCATCTGAATTTCTCAACACATACAGACATAGGATTTGACAACTTGTTAACCTTTACCAATTTAATATTTTAAAAAACTCCATTGTTTTTTTTCTGTTAAAGGGGGATAAATATAACCTCTCCAAATACATATATAAGTTATTATTCCCATAATTTTGACCAAGTCCCTCTAAAAAATAATATTTACACTTCCCTAACCCCCCCCCCCCCCCCCCCGCGCTTTGACCAATAACCTCTCTTCTAGAGGATATAAGGTCAATGAAAATTTCGATCATGTTACATGAGAACTACCACCTCCATGAATGATGTATTTTATTTTTTATCACCACCACACAGGTATTTTTCAATAAATGGATAAAATATGATAATTATAGAATTATTTAGGTTCTATAAAATTAATTTTTTCATAATATTAATAATATTAATAGTAAATGGTCATCAAAAAATTTAACTTCCAAAAACAAACATATCAAGACACTGTATAAGTAATAAATTATTACTATTATCCATAATTTATGTTCATCATATACCTCTTCATGAATTTGATTTATCACTTTCATAAAATAGTTGACAACATTAACCTTATGTTAGAGTATTATTATTGTGATACAATAACATGTTCTTACTCATTAAACTGTTATAATGTGTTCTTATGTGGGTCATATTTACAACATACATGAATGATTTTATAATGTTTTGTATCATGAATGATTAAGAAAATATAAATAATTATAATATAATTTTATAGTAATTAATTTAATTTATTTTCCTAATTCTAGACCTGTAATATTAAACATTATAATTAATAATAAATTCAATTTTTTTTTGACTCAGTAATCACTAAAAACAAGCATTTTTAAGCGTTCCATTAAATCAATAAACATAGGTTCCATGAAATTACTATAAGACATAAAAAATTATTTAAAAAAACATGTACTACCTTATCCTGAACATCCTATATGTGATGAACCCCTAAGAAATATTCGTGGACCGAAACCCTCGAATAAAAGCATGTATGGAAAAGATAATAGCTAACACTCAAATATTAAATTCAATGATAATTAATTGATATATGTGAAATAATGAATTATAAATGGATGGTATAAAGTAAAATAATTATTAATAATGTTGTTTTTAAAATGAATAATATACCTAATTTTATTATGTAGGGATGTTAATGTTTCTCTGGCCTACTAGAAGTATGAGGTTTGGGTTTCTTATCTCAATTTACCATGATTGATATATGCCTCGTATTCACCTAATTTTTTCATTTATGTTTTTTTTATATTACCTATGAATTTATTTGATAATTATTTCTATAAATTTAAATAGATTTAAATATCCACATAAGGTATTATTCACTGGTATTTTATTCAAAAGTTACCAAGGAAGTAAAGGTTTCTTATATTAAATTTCAATTCGTATAGATGTGTTTTATTTTATCAACCATGTTTTTGTATTATTTTTATTCACTTCCCAATGAATAATATATTTTTAATTTAATAAATAGGATTTAAATATCCAAATAAAGTTATTTATTTCAATATATTTTGATTCAATTTTTATAAAAAATAGTCTTGGTTCCTCTGTCTCAATTTTATTTTCTATAAAGATATTTCAGGTTATACACCTATTTTATTTTATATAGTGAATATTGTGCTAATTTTAAATATTATATAATTATTATCTCAATAATAATGGTATTTAAAGATCCATTTTGATTTCTCTCTTTCATAATATTTTGATTAAAATATTATAAAATTTATAAGGGGTTTTTATATCAATTTTAATTCATTAAGATGTGTTTCATATTATATACTTATTTTTATATATATGAAATATATACTACCTATTTGACATATTATCTCATTATTATCTTCATACTCATGTTATTTTATGTTCTTTATAAAAAAAATCCTTTCTAGGGTGTTTTAATTTTAAAACTCATAAGTTATTTTCTTTTAATACATTGCTTTAAATGTTTTGAAGTCTTTTCTTTTACCCAAATATTTTTCTTCTATTTCCATATTATTTAAAATATTTCAAGAATTAATTTAAATATATTTATTTTATTATTTAAGTTCATTTTCAATTATCTTTTACATTATTTACAAATGTTTAAAAAGTAATATTTTCAGCACATTCCATACGGGTATTTTTTTCTTTCATTGTAAAGGTGTGAAAAGATTATTTTATAAAAATTTATCACTTGATCATATTTTACTTTTTTTGGTTCAATTATTAATTATTAATCTTAATTTCTAAGTTTTCATGGTTTTTCAATGAAAATATGTTTCCCATTGTTCTATTATTTATTTATTTTTTTAAGTAACCAAAATAAAAGTATATTTATTATTTCTTCCAAATCATATTTATAATATTTTTATAGAATTATTTTTCATATATTTAAACATTATTTAATTATTTATATGATTAAATAGGTATATTATATAATGATACCATCCACCTTTTTTCTTTGGATGGCTTATGATGATGTTTCCAGGAAATTTTTAGTAAATCCATTTGTTTTACACAAGTTAATTAAGCTATGAAGGGATGGTGAATTCTCTTATGTTTATGTGGCATACATATATAAAGTTTATCTTTATATAATGGGATGGTCCATTATATACCTCAAATGAATTGGTTATTGATTTACTATCTACATAATGTATATAAGAATTAACTAAGTTGGTTATTCTATTATAAGGGTTATTGTATGTGTGATACAAATATGATGTCCCAAGTATCCTTCATGATTATTATTTGTATTTTATGTTTAATTATGATATATTTATAGGTAATTATTAAAAACGTAAGTTTAATCATATTTATGTCATGTTTTCATGGTTAATGTTAATTGCCTCATGATTTGACACTCCATTTTCTCATGTCTTATGTCAAGATCTATGTTATGACTCATTGTTTATGTCTCTTATTTTATTAGGTATATTTTGATTATTATTTTTTCATGTACACTGATTATGATATCATACCCACATGTTTATATTATTCTCACTTATGATCTTTTATTGATATCAATTATGTTCACCCTTATTGAGCATTTAAGCTCATGTTTCTTTTACGTATAGTTCCCCAGGTTATGAAAATGAGTATTATATATTATCTATCTAAAATAGTATTACACGTGGAGAATTATTTTTTGGGAGATTTTGAATATTATTATGAAATAATACATTCTTGGTATAATGGGAAAATTTTCATCATATGAGAAATATATTGGTTTTTTAGTTAAAGTTTTTTCTTATTTCACAAAAAATATTATCATAAAGTTCCTTTGGTATGTAACAGAATAAATATTTTTTATAAAGTTTATAATTATGGATATTTAAATTTGGTTTATTTAAATTGGTAACAAATATAGTATGTAAAGAATATTTATATCACCATATCTAGGTGTAATGGTTTAGGCATTATACCTCATATTAGAGTAGGGTTTAGATAACTTTATATGTTAAGAAGTTATTAGAGGAATATAATTTAAAAGTTTTGGATAACATTATGGGTTGATAAGTTTAATATTGATCATAAGTTCAAAGTGATAGATACCACTTTTAAGTATTATTTTGATATTACTGGAGACATTTTAGAGGATTTTTATTAATCCTTAGGAAGAATACATGATTGAGGTTTATAAAACCTTTTGGATTTGTATATAATTTTAATTTTTGGTTAATATAGTTAATCTAGGAAAGGGGATAATTTAATTTAGAGATATAGTACTATATACTAGGAGAATATATGATTATGTTATATACATGTCTAGAATATGAAATTATGATCAAATTTGTGTTTTAAATGGTTAAAATTTATGTGGATTTTAGAAGAATATGTCATCAATTTTTTATAATATTTGGGTTTCTAATTTGGTAATGAATCTGTTGAAATGTTTTAGGGTTTAGTTATTTAAGGAATTAATTAAGTTAAACATGGGTTGTTATTGAAATATTAAGGTTTTAGTGATTAGATTATTACTTATTTATATGATTTTGAATTCATATTTCACTGGGTATTATCATTACTCATGCTAACCATTTTTTTGTAATTGGTTTGAAACAAGAAGAATTGATTTCCATAGAAATACATAATGAGATAAGGAAAAATATTATTTAGTTGATACCATGATCCATTAAGAGTTTATTTTTTTTCTTCAAGTATGAAAAATTATTCTTGGATATTCATTATTTCGAATGTGATATGAAATAAATGTACAAACTAATCAAAACACCAAAATAAAGGGTGATATCCTTCATATGGAAATAGAAGAAAATCAAGAAAGTATTTCTTCTCATTTAATCTATTTTTTTACCTCAAACTAAATAAAAATTATGATAAATGTATCAAGTCTTAAATGAAATAAATCATTTGGATAACTGGTACACCTTAATACTTATTCATAAGTATGAGTCTTATAAGAGTACAAACATGGTTAAAAAATCTGTATGACCAATTTTGTATTCTTACCCTCATACTAAAATTCATTTATATTCAATATCTATTTTTTAAATCATAATTATTTACCTAAAATAAAATGTACTAAAATCATTGTGTTATATCAATTTATAATGAATTGATGGTCTCTTTTCTTCTATTATGGATTTATAATTTACACACCACATTATTGAAATTTAATTTTACTGACTCAATATCTTTTTCTTGAGTTATAATATTTCTTCTTTTAGTATATTCTTATTTGATAGATATATTCAACCATTCTATTTTTATTGCTATTATATTTTTCTATCAAGTGAAATTACATTTTCATGTTCTTCAACATTGAAGATTTTTTATAATGTTTTTAAGAATAATTTCCCTTCTATATGTTTATTATTTTCTTATATGTGTCTATATTCTTTCTTAACATAGATGTTTTATGATTTTCGAAGACAAATAGGTATTATTTTATAAATAATTCATATTCAAAATCATATTTATTCAGAATAAAACATTATATTTTCTTTTTTAAGTGTGTTTCTTTAACTAACATTCAAAAAACATTAAAGGTATTTCTTTACACTTTTGTATATTTATTTTCAATTCCAATACATATTTATTATTTTTAACTTCATTTACTCTCTATGTTCCATTATTGGGGATTCAATTAAAAATTATTGTTTTTGAAGTGTTATTTTATCTTTAAAATGAATTCTATCGATATTTTTACTTTGTTTCTTTAAAATCCTCTTTTCTTTGGACTCAGTATAAAATTAAGATGACATTATTTGTTTAGTCATGGGAGAATGTGACAACCAAGGTATTTTTAATAACATATCTCTTTTATGATTTATTAATATACATGATCGTGATTTTATATATATATTTTACACATGTATACATGTTTATAACATGTTTTTAATGATATCATATTATCAATTAGATACTAATTATACATTTAAAATTATTATATCTACTTTTTTCTTGAAAATGTGTTTTTTAAGGATAAATATATTTTATTAAAATGATTTCTTATAATCTATTTTATAAATGTGTATTATAAAATATTGTGGCATTATCAACCCATAATTACATTATTTATAAAAATTGTTACCCATTATTACATTTCCATGATCATTTAAGTTTATAGTTTTATAGAATTTGGAAAACCAATACATATCAATGTGGACACCTTTATGTAGTGTGTATTTTTTCTAAAAAAATCCGTTTTTATATTTACACTTCTATTTCATTCATAGATATTTATATTCATTTAAGATGTCTCGCTATTGAAATTACTATTTTTACTAAACATAATTAGGCCTAGTGAAAAACATTTGAAAAAATTGGATGATAAAAATAAATCCTAATAAGGGATATGAAGGTAAATGAAAATCATTTATCTCTTACTAAAAAAGAGGAAAATCTATAAGGATGTTTTATATTTAAAAAAATAAATTCAAGATCAAATTTTTTTAATCACAATTGAAACAAATTTTAATTCCCATTTTTTCAGAAAACATATTGTAACATTATTCAAGGAAAAATAAAAATTCAATGGGGTTTATAAAAAAACACGAAAACTTTTTCATGAAAACTAACCTTTCAGTTTTATAATATCAAAAAAGTTATTTTAAATCATAATCTCATTTTTATACCTAACTAAATAAAATATTTCCATAAAAAACAATTTTCAAGCATATAAAACCATATGGACACCCTGTCAAATTATATTTATCACCCTAATTCACTCGTTTTTTTATCATATAGAATAATTCATAGTTAATTAAAATCATTATTTATCTTGATAATAAATCATTACCTGATGCATTAGAGTGTAGTATCTTGATCCCACACATCATCGACTATATTTTTCAAGAATCATTATATAATATATATATATATAATCTTTCAATTCTCCATCATAGCACACATTTGAACCCATATTAAAAATTACTTTAAATCAAATCGTAAAAATAAGGTAAAGTATCTATTTCTTTTGAAAAATAAAAAATATAATATGAATGTAAATATAATATTATTTCAAAACCCATTCAAAATATAGAGGAAGAGTGATGAAAAACAATTTCTATTATGTAGGTAAAAATAATAATTTCAATAAATGTCAAAAAAACATTCTTTTCCACTGGTGTAAAAAGAATCAAAATTGAATCGTGTAGAAAACAATAAAAATATTAATTTTTTAACCTATGTAGTGAGAGTAAAAATTATTTTAAAATTGAATTTAAAAATAAAATATGTATAAATAATAAAATTCTTGTAACATTTTAAAGAATATGGTTATGTAATTAAAAGAGTTTACAAAATTTAAAATATGGAATAAAAGTTTAAAAAAAGTACAACTTTAATAACTTTTGAATCAAAAGTTTATTGAAGAAAAGAACACGAAATGAATTTTTAAAAAAAATTAATTTTAGTAAATTAATGATAAAATAAATTAATTGGGATGTTTATAAACCACACAAAATAAAACATTCGTTGAAAATGACATAAGTCTCAAAGAAAGGAAATTGTGGTGAGGAATCCCTTAACTAGAGTCTCAATTCATTTCATACATTATTTGAATCTTGAATAATAAAATTATATTAATAAATAAAATTATTAATAAAAAATCCATGATATATCCTTTATTATTACTAATAATATTTAATTTATTTCTATTTTTTATATAGTTACTAAGTTGAAGTTAATTTTAAGTTGAACTTTTTAAGGTTATTTAGTTTAGAATATCAATAAAAAACTTCAATGTGTTTGTCATGGTCGAAGGGTTAATGGATCCATAATCTATAAATCCTTAAAAATTATATAATTATTATTTTTATAAATTTAATATACTTATAATGTTATCCATGTAAGGAAACTATAAAATATTAATTACATCATTTCGAGGAGGTGGTATTATTAAAGTAAGAATGAGCGACGATTTCATATTTATAATGGATAGAAGGAAATAAACTAAATAAATGATCATAATTATATAATCATAATCATATTATAAAAATAATATAATTTCATTAAGTGAATCCTTATGAATAGCCATGTAATAATTAATGAATAATGAATCATGTTGATTCATGGAGGTGGTAATCTATATGTACACATAAACAACGTCAACATTTTTCAATGAATGAGATTTTAGGGGGGTTGATAAAAAATTTATTTAAACAGTCATAATTTTTTCGTAAAAATCATTTTTATTCATTAATTTCATCTTTATAACTAGTCCTGTGAGGCGTTGATGAAAAATGAAACACATCGCTCCCTGGATAGGGTTTTTTTGCACGTACGTATGAGAAAAGTTTACATTTCTCATAGAATATAAAGAAGGTATAAAAATAGTTTTTAGATCCCAATAACAAATTTGTATATGTGTTAAGATTTTATAATAAGAAATAAAGTTTAAATAATTCAGTTAAAATATATACCTCCTCTGAAAAAATTATCCATTCTATTAAACTTAAGACCTTTGAAAGAGTGGTTAATAGTCAAACTATGGGATTAGTTATGTGGAATTGGATGTTTGGAGAGGTATTTTGGAATAATTTTGAGACAAAATTGAACTCTTATGTTCCGTATGATTGGTTTGATTAAGTTTCCTTCTATAGGAAAAATTGGTGTTTTTTTTGAAAAATTAAGTCTCGAAGGGTCCTAAAGGTATTTTTTAATTTTCAATGTTTTCTAAAATGTACATTTGATGAAATATTAATATATTTCCCATAAAACAAGTCCTATTATAATATTTTTATTATTTTTTGATCAATTTAACATATATTATTTATTATTAAATATCGTTAAATTCTTTTCTATGACTATTCACATAATTTTACTTCTAAATCATCAAGAAAAAAACATATTCAAATTTAAATATATATAATATTAATTAATTTTAATTTTTTATCCATAATAATCATTAAATATGATAACTCATCAAAAATTAATCTATTTTAATATTTTTAAAACTATTTACTTTAGTTTTTCACCCACTTGGACAATCACTACATCAGTAATGCATAAGCATTCTAGAAAATTACACCATCACAAAAAATTTAAAATAAATTATTATCATAAAAATAATTAATTTATATTCAAAATAATAATTAAAAACTATTGATAATTATTTGTCACCAAATATTTTAAATATTAAGTGAAAGAGAGTGACATTTTGTAAATACCCTTAACTTTAATTAAAATAAAGGTCTTAGTCAAAGGCTAGGGGCACAAAATTGATATATTTAAAAATATATGAATATTATAGTAAAAACTCACCCATAAAATTATCTAAAATAAGTTTTCAATATATTTTGATACTTTATATTAAATATTTAACCCCTTTTAGTAATTTTTTCTATTTACCATGGTGGAAAAAATTCACTATGGTTGTTAATTATTGCGACTAAAAATGAAATGTAATTTATAATATAATTATAATATAATGATTCAAACTTTTTAATCCATTTTATAAGATTAATTTTCTATAATTGGTAAAATTTTGTTTCAATATAAGTTCACAAAATGCAATGAAAAATCATTTCTAAAAAAATAGCCATTTTATGTATAAAAATGATGTTATACCAAAAAAATATTTAATTTTTATTACCATGGAATTTATTATATTATGTTAAATAAAATTAGGCTTTTTTAAATTTAAATATAAACCAAAACTATAAGGATTATTTTTAAACCTTGTTTAAAAGATAAGTATCAAAAGTAGTTTCTATTTGAATAAAAACAATACCTTAATTTCTAAAATGTTAAATATAGATTTATATATTCAATAATAAATTTATAAATTCATAAAATTAATTACTAAATATACATTTGTTCTATAAAAAATGTTTCATGAACTTTAAAGTCACTATTCTATCATGGTATTATCATAAAAAATGAAAGTATATGTAAAATCAATACGTTTCTCTATTCACCCAAAAATAAATTTTTTCTGATAAATCCAAAAAAATTATGTTAATTTAATGAAATTAAAACAATAATTTTAATAAATTTAAAATTTAAATGGGAAAAAATAAACCCCTCTTTTATAGAAAATTTATCTTAAATTTAACTATTATTAAACTTATATGCTTTCATTATTAAAAAAATGCGTTCATATGTCCTAGGAACTAATCAATAAACTTGTATTAGGAAAATTTATATATATATATTTCACAATGTGGTTAATCATATTCATAGAAACAAATATAACATCTAGTATATAATAGTCACATTTGAAAAATAATACTTTATAGTATATTTTTGTTCATTTAAACTCATTGTTGTATATGATAGACTCTATCAAAAATCATATTCCTTTAAATAAATATAAACTAAAATATTGGGGTGTTACATTATCACCCCACCCATAACGAAATTTTATCCTCATAATTTTAATTAGTTCTTAACAAAATGATTGTATCATGAAATAGTAATAAAATTAGAGGTAGACTTTAGCATGATAATTAATTTCTAAGTTACCAAAATATTTACACAAACATAATTGTGAATGAATTTAAAAAAACATGTCTTGATATTATAGTTAAAATAATATATGGATTTAACTTCCTATTTTTTATTTTTGGAATTATTTTTCCATCGAGATAAATAATATGATAAAATATACTTACATGATTTATTTTACCAATTTTCTGATTTGATTATGTTTTGATCCATTTTTCATCTTTTCGTTATCTCATATTCTAAATGATAAATAACCACATAATATTTTTCATACCTAAAGAAGTAAAATTAAATTTTAATAGATTATAAAATCCACAAAAGGATGATAGGTTATTCCTCATGACTTTATAAATTTACCAAAACCAAAAATGGTTAGCACAATTTAAGATAACATCCAATATGAATACACCATTGTACATAAATCTCGAAAACATAAAAAATGACACCCAATTTTCAACTTAAATCATTCCATAAATAATTAGCCATAAAACTCTTCAAAATATTCTTGACCAAATTCCTAGCCGAAATATTAGAACGGTTTGATATCATATTCTTTCAGAGTTGTAACACCTTGAGATTCTAATATATATTTCTCTTCAAATAATTTTTTTTTAGCTTCTGATGCACACAAACCTGAGACTAAAGGAACTATAATGTGGTATAATATTATAAAATATCCCTTAAATTGGTATGTATTAATATAAATAACTAAATTTTAAAAAAGTTATTATTTATAATTAATTCATTAATTATCATTTTATAAGGACTCGTCCTTAAACATTTACATAATATTTAATTAAATGAATAATTCACATTGAGGATATTTTCATGTTTAGAGTTTTAGAGATTTAGGTCATAACATTTACATAACAACATGAATATTACATGTAGATACATCTACTCAGTTTCCAATTTTTTTTAAAAATAAAAACTCTTGAAAAAAAGAGTCAGGTCTAGTTCCATGTTTTAGATAGCATGTCATTTCCTTGATCTCATACTTGACCCTATTCCACTTTATTTCCTGTGAAAAACATTTCAAAAACTTGGGATGAGCATAAAAATCTTAGTATGTGATACACAAAGAAGGAAAATTGTTAGTTTTTTAAAACAACATGTAAACCATTAATACATTATCATAAGTAATACATTTAACCTTTATGAAGTAGTAAATACTCTTCACTGAAAAAAGATCATTTCTTACCCTTTTGTAACCAAAAGATTACCATAAGATCGATATAAAGAACACATAACATATAAAGGTAACTTAGGACATAAACATACCTAAATGGAATAACCATATGATCGACTTCCACACATATCACTAAATGGAATTGTCATACAGCCGACTTCCTTACCCAATGAATTGGATGTTATAACATAACCACCTGTCCAATTTTATCCTGGCACCACCCGTCATTTGGTTTATCACGTAACCGCCCGTCAAATGTCCAAGTACCATTACAAAATCATAACACATAAAATATTGAAAATATAAACATTTCACTAATAAAATTTAATTTTCAATCACAAGAAATAATTTCAAAATATTGAAATAATCAATCCATTTAAGAAAACATTTTCAATACCAAAACACCCAAAAATAGAATAAGGGATTTTTTTTTCATTTTAGAAAACATTAAGGCTTATAGAGGGTTCCAAATAATGATTACGGTGACGGAGAGCTCATTGTCGGCGAAAAAATGAAAACATTCCATTTGTCTTTTAGTAAAATGATTCGTAGAAAAATGATTCCCTTTGAATGAAAGTAAATTTAAAAGGGTTTTATTATACGACTTGTAAAATAAGAAGTTATATATTATCAAAATATGCCTTAATGAAAGGAGATTGAGACGAAGTCCCTTACCTCGTGTCCGAATTGACCTGTTCGTTCTTTAATCTCTTGAATAATAAACGAAAGTAAATTTCTACTTGCTTAAGAACCTTTTTAAAGTTTATTATTCCTTTTATATCACTTATTACCATGTTATAAACATTATGTAATCATTTAAGTTAATAATGGTTGTTTTGACGATATTTGGTACTTGAGTCACAAATGAACACCATATAATTACAAGTTGTCCATGTGGTCAATATCCCATTATCTACAGAATGATATTCATGATTTAGATATCATATAAATAATATATATTTAGTATATATATGTATTTATAACAGTATATAACATTTTGGAGATAAGAAATGAAATGCACCGTTCATGGAGACGATAAGTCGTACGTACGCATGAATGCTACTTCCATTTCTATTTCATACTTTAATAGAATTAAAACATAATGATACATAGGTATATTATAATTCCAGTATAATATAATTTATAATATCACTAACACTATCCTTTATACGCTCCTCATATGTCATTAGCGTGTCATATCACGTTGAGGGGGCGGTAGTCTGTACTTCCTCAAATGAAATTATCGCGTTTACCCATAATGGAAACCATAAAGATATGCTAAAAAAGGAAAATACAAAATCATAATGAAAAAATAAACATAATATATATCATATATAAATATAATTTCATTTAAATGGCCACCATGAGAGGTGGTAGGAGATAATCGAACAATTATGGTTTCGTGAGGCGTTAGTTTTCCATTCATAGAAACATTATGTTCTTCACCCATTAGATGGAGGTGTGTAAGTGTAGATATAATCCTTCTCATAAAAAAATCCTAGTATATTAAGGATACTGGTGTTGTTAGAAAATAAAGGAATAAAAAGACTTTAGGGGTTGGAGAAGTAAAATAAAAATAAAATAAGTTAAGAGGAATCATTACCTTTAATTTGGATAACTCCCTTTGGTTTAAACCAAAAGGACTTCTTGAAGTTACTTATGCCTAAGGTAGGGATTATAAAAGGAGGATAAGAATCTTGAGAGCTTATTCGGTTAGGTGTTAGATGAGCCAATTGGCTTGGGAGGTGTGAGGAATGAGTTAGAAGTGAGGGCTTTTTATAAGGGGGAGGAGGGGCTCTTTAAGAAAGTGTGAAAAGTTTATTTTATTATATAATGATATTCAGTTTATAAAGGTCAAAAACTAATTTAAGTCTAAGATAAGATAACTCATGGTCTAAATAAAATCATTCAATAAGAATTGGATAGTTTTTGGATATTGTTTTAATATTTATAATCTTATTTATTTAAATATTTTATTAATGAGGTAAATACTGCATTATTATTGTTTCATAAATAATTTAATTCATTTGATGTCTAAAAATTATAAAAAAAATACCATGATGTAGTAAATATTTTTTTCTTTACAATTAATATTTACAGTCGAAAATATAGCTTACATAATCTCATGTAAAAACTTATTTACTAAAAGATATTTGTTTGTGTCATTTTTATCATTACTTTAAGTTAATTAATCTAAAGTGTCATTATCACTCCCAAGTGGCTCCATGGGGTCCCAAAATTGACCCAAAGATGCCCATGGTCATAAATGAATCTACCAATAAAGTTAGTACAAGTTTTAAGGTAATTTTATATTATTATAATATTCTTTTTACATTGATTTACCGTATTTACCTTTAACTGCGGTAAATAAACGTCAAATTGTACTATTCACCAAAAATTATTTTCATCTCATTGAACCACATTTTACTTACTAATAATAACAATATATTTAAATTTTTTTAAATTTAATCCAAATAATCAGTAAAATCTTATTTAAATGAAAATGTTAGTTTTTAACTACTACTTAGGGGTTTCATTATTAATCAAAAATTGAAGTTTTTCAGAAAACTACCAAAAATTCAGCCTAAGCTATATTTGATATTCTGAATTCAAAAATGATGTCTATTTTACTAAATTCAAAACATAGAAGTTTCATTAATTAATTTAAAATTAATTCCCGTTGTCAAAACAAATAGTGTGTTTTTTAAGAAACAATAACTATCAAAAGATCAACACTAGTTTATGTCCAATTTCAAAGTGATATTAATTACAATGACCAGCATTGGATTAATTGATAAAAATATAATCTAACTAAACTTTTAAACCAATTAAAAATATAATATAACCATATAAATATATTATATTAAAAGGCACTTTTGAATAAAAATACAGTATTTATCACTATTCAAAAAAATATACTTTACGAGAAAAATACCAAAAAAATTTCCAAAGTAAATTTTGATGTCCTGAATATAAAAAAGAATTTTATTTTATCAAATAAAACATATTAATGTGACCAAAACTATATTTAAATAAGTTTCTCTACTAAAAAGCGGTAAATCGACCTTTTTAAAGTAAATTATGCTTAAAATTTGATTAATTCACATTTTAATCCTCTAACTTTTATTTAACAAACATTTATAATCATATTGTAGTTAGTTTTTTTTATTCCTTCCAATACAACGGCTAGGAGTTAACTACCATTTAAAAAAATAATATTATATTATTAATGTGCAACGTAAAATTTCAATGAAACTCGTTGTTGCGTATCGAGTACACCATCGAACATAGAAACCCCTTTAAAGTAAAAATGAAATTTAATTTACAAAATATTATTAAAAAAGAGAGTGTATTATTTCATTATTTACCCGGGATGTTACATCATTCCCCCCTTTTAGAAATTGCATCCTCACAATTTTATTCACTTATCCAATAAGTGTGGGTATTTATCCCTCAAATCATTTTTAGATTCCAACGTTGACTCTTCAACCATATGGGTTTTCCACAAAACCTTTACCTGGTGAATTACCTTATTCTGCAACACATACTCTCTATGGTCAAGAATCTAGAATGGTTGTTCCTCATAAGAGAGATTCCCTTCCAACTGAACTACCTCTGGACTCAAAACATGAGATGGATCTGGCATATACTTTCTCAACATTGAAACATGAAAAACATTGTGTACCTGGTATAAACATGGAGGTAAAATCACTCTGTACGCAACTAATCCAATTTTATCCAGGATTTAATAAGTTCCAATGAACCTTGGACTCAACTTTCCCTTCTTACAAAAATGCATCACACTTTTACATGGAGAAACATCGAGAAATACATGATCACCTATATCAAAAGATAGATCCTTCCTCTGTTTATCTGCATAACTTTTCTGTCTGCTCTGAGCTGTTCTCATGTTCTTCTAAATCAACTGAACTTTTTTTACTATCTCTTCTACTGATTCTGGTCCCATCAGCTTTCTTTCTCCTACTTCATCAAAAAATGATGGAGTTTGACAATGCTTTCCATATAATGCCTTAAATAGATCCATCTGTATACTGGAACGAAAACTGTTATTATAAGAAAATTCAACCAAAGAAAGATGTTGGTCCCAACTTCCTTTGTAATCCAGTGAACAAGCACGTAGCATAACCTCCAAGGTCTAAATTTCTTGTTCTGACTACCCATCTGATTGCAGATGAAAATTTGTACTAAAATTTAATTCAGTACCCAAAGACTTATGAAGGCCTTTACAAAAGTTAGAAGTAAACCTGGGATCATGATCATATACAATGGCGAGGGAAACTCCATACAACCTGACTATATCTTTGACATACAACCGAGAAAGTTGATCTAGAGACAAATTATCTTGAATAGAAAGGAAATGAGAAGATTTAGTCAACCGATCAACAATAACCTAGATTTCATTATTACCTCGAGTTGTCTTTGGTAATCCCACAATGAAGTCTATGGATATATTTTCCCAATTCCACTCTGGCACCAGTAAACACTGAAGCATCCCTTTTGGTAACTACAGCTCTACTTTCACCTAATGACAAGTCAAACACTTCATAGAAAAATCAACAATATCTCTTTTTATTCCTTCCCACCAGTAATACTCATGAATATCTCTGTAAATCATAGTACTATCAGGATGAACTGAAAACGGGAAACTATGAGCTTCACATAAAAACTCATTCTTCAACTGTGAATCACAAGACACACATAATCATTTTACAACCCTCAAAACACAATCATTATCAATGTTAAAATCAAGAAACCTACCCTTTTGAACCAACTCTACCTTTTTCTCCAACTCACTATCTTCTTTCTTCACCTGCTTTATTCTATCAAATAGAGATTATTTCAATGACAACTGAAACAAAGCATAAGAATTTCCTACACCAACAACTTATATGCTGAAGTTTATCAAATAAAAAACGAAAGGATCTTGTTCCAAACGTATCATGGTTAATGAAGCATAGATTTTTCGACTCAAATCATTAGCCACTTATTTTCCTTTCCTGGATGGTAATGAATCGTGAAATCATAATCCTTGATTAATTCCAACCATCTCCTCTGTCTCGTGTTCAATTTTTTTTGAGTAAATATATACTTCAAACTTTTTTGGTCTGTATATATTTCAAATTTTACTACATACAAATGATGCCTCAAAATTTTTAAAGCTAAAAACAACAACAGCTAATTCCAAATCTTTTGTAGGGTAATTTAACTCATGAGGTTTCAACTGTCGTAAAGTGTAAGCAATTTCCTGATCATTATCCATATTGACACATCCAAGCCCTTTCAACGAAGCATCACTGTAAATAACCAACTCACCATTTCTGGAAGATAGTTCCAAAACTAGAGCATTCACCAATCCTCTTTTCAATTCCTGAAAACAATCACCACAATCTTTTTTCCAAATGAACTTGACACCTTTTTGAGTTAACTTAGTCAGTGGGCTAGATAACCATGAAAAATTCTCAACAAACATTTGGTAATTACCTGCCAAACAAAGAAAACTATGGATCTCAGTTATATTTTTGGGTCTTTTCCATTCTTCAACAACCTTTTTTTTACCAGGATCAACAGTTATTCCATTTTTTGAAATAATGTGACCAAGACAATAAATTTTCTGTAACCAAAATTCACAAATGCTAAAATTACCAAATAGTTTCTTTTCGTTTCTGGTTTCTAAGACAACCCTTAAATTCTATTCATGTTTCTCTTTACTTTTGGAATAAACAAAAATATCATCAATGAACACAACCACAAACTTATCCAAGAACTCACAAAAAAATTCTATTCATATGATCCATGAATACAACAGGTGCATTGATTAAACCAAAAGGCATAACTAAAAATTCATAATTTTAATATCTAGTACGAAATGTAGTCTTCCAAATGTCTGTTTTTTTTACTTTCAACTGGTGGTACCCCGACCTCAAATCAATCTTCGAAAAATACTGAGCTCCCTGGAGCTGATCAAACAAATCATTGATATGAGGCAAAGGATACAAGTTCTTAATAGTGATATTATTCAATGCTCTATAATCAATGCAAAGTCTCATTGAACCATCTTTATTTTTAACAAATAAGACAAGATCACCCCAAGGTGATGTGCTAGGTCAAATGAAACATTTCTCTAATAACGCCATAAATTGCTTCTTTAACTCTAAAAGTTCAATTTGAGCCATTCGATAAGGGGGTTTTGAAATTTTATTAGCATCAGGAACTAAGTCAATAGTAAATTCAACTTCCCGATCAGGTATAATACCAGGAAACTCATCAGGAAAAATATCAAGGTACTCATTTACCTCTGGAAGATCATGAATCTCAACACTTCTTTTATTTTCATCAATATGAGCAAGGTAACATTCATTTCTATATTTTACTAGTTTCTGAACTTCCTCATATTTTATCAAAATAAAGGGTTCATTCTTGTACACAAACTAAAAATTTATCTAAAAAGAAACCACTTTAGCTCTACATTCAATCTTATCATGATAAACAGAAATCCAATCCATACCGAAAATAACATCAAACTCTATTAGAGGTAAAAAAAATAAGATTTTCTAGTAGATTCTTTCCACACACAAGGACATGAAGGTTCTTATAATTTTTTTTGTCTCAACATTTCCCCCATGTGTTTTTACCATAAGTTTAGGATTAATATCTTAAGATGGAATTCCCAATTTACTAGAAAAATTCTCAGAAATGAATGAATGTGTAGACCCTGAATCAAACAACACATTGGCCCAATCTGAACAAACAAACAGTGTACCTGATATTACTTCATTTGATGGCCCAACATCTCCCAAAGTAGTTACAAAGGATTTCACCACCCCTTTCTTCTTGTATTACTATTTATTTCCCTAAGTTAACTTCTTAGATGGACACTCATTTGCATAATTATCCATTTCATTGCACTTGAAACAACTTACCGCAGGATTTTTATTGCCTGATTGATCATTTTCCTTACAGTTGCGAGCAATATGACTAGACATACCACACTGGAAGCACTTCCAAGACAATGATAAACATTATCCAGGATGCTTTTTACCACACTTCTCACAAGATGGATATTTATTATTCTTACCTCCAAGCTTCTTTGATGAATTCTTTCCCTTTCCTTTCCAACTGGACCTCTTATTCAATTTTTTGTTAAAGAATAGTTGATCATCGACAAACTCCATTTCCACCTTCTCCGCACATAAATTTAGTTTTTCAAAACTTTTAAACTCATGAGAGGTTAATGATCTTCGATATCGCGACTTCAGTCCTGAGTAAAATATATTTATCTTACTATCAAGATCTCGGATAAAATTTGGAGCATACCTTGCCAGTCGAGTGAACTTTCCTTCGTAAACAGCCATTAAGCCATCCTCCAGCCTCAATTCCAAGAATTGTTTTTCCATCCTATGTCTAACCACTTTAGGAAAATATTTCTCAAGGAACATACCTTTGAATTCATCCCAAAAAAGAGAAGCAATATCTTCATTATCCCTGATATTGTTCACCATTGACCACCACTGATCAGCTTCACCTTCAAAACGGTAAACAGTGAGACTAAACATTTGATGTTCGGAACAACCCATGAAATAGAAAATTTTCTCTAGTGATTTAATCCACCATTCTTCTAGCACAGGGTCAGATGATCCTCTAAATGATGGTAGATGTTGCCTCAAGAAATGGTCCACTACTGACATGTTCCCCTGTGGTTGATTTGGAAGATCGTGTGCATGGATACCACCACCATTTATACCCTGATTCAACTATGTCATCCCTGCAACAGAGTGTTCATTACCAATTCCGACCATCTCAGGTTGCGTATTTAGAAGGTTGTCTTCCTCCTGATGTCATCCCAACATAGCTACCTCATTTTCTCTGCAGAAAACCATTCTAAACATAGAAATAGCTTAGGCGAAGCAACATGGTAATATGTAAATGCTTTATCATTTCAATCCTAACTTAAACTAAAATAATTTATAAATATTAATTTAACTATATTCTAACTTCTAAAGCTGTCTAAACCAAACCTTTGATACCAACTATAAGGCCCCGACCTTAAACATTTACATAATCTTGAATTAAATGAATAATTCACATAGAGGATTTTTTAGGTTTATATTTTTAGAGAGTTAGGTCATAACATTTACATAACAACATGAATATTATATGTAGACACATCTACTCGGTTTCCATTTTTTTCACAAAATAAAAACACTTGAAAAAAAGTTTCATGTCTAGTTCCTTGTTTTAGACAGCATGACATTTCCTTGATTCCATCCTTGACCACATTCCACTTTATGTCCTATGAAAAAAATTTCAAAAACATGGGATGATCATAGAAATCTCAGTAAGGGATACACAAAGAAGGAAAATTTTTAGTTTTTTAAAACAACAAGGAAACCATGAATACTTTATCATAAGTAATACATTTCACCTTTATGAAGTAGTAAGTACACTTCACTAAAAAAAGATCATTTATTCTCCTTTTGTAACCAAAAGATTACCATAAAACCCATATAAATAACACATAACATATAAAGGTAACTTGGGACGTAAACATACTTAAATGAAATAACCATACGGTCGACTTCCACACATATAACAAAATGGAATAGCCATACGGCCAACTTCCATACCCAATTCATTGGAGGTTATAACGTAACCACCCATCCTGGTTTATCACGGCACCACCTATTATTTGGTTTATCACATAACCACCCGTCAAATGTCCATGTACCATTATAAAATCATAACACATAAAATAAAGTAAATATACACATTTAACTAATAAAATTTAAGCTGAAATCACAAGAAATAATTTCAAGATATTGAAATAATCAATCCATTTCAAAAACCATTTTCAATACCAAAACACCCAAAACAGAATAATGGATTTCTTTTTCATTTTAGAAAACATTAATCCTTATAGAGGAATCCAAATAACGATTACGGCGGAGGAGAGGTCATTGTCGCTGCAAACGTTAAAACATTCCATTTATCATTTAGTAAAATGATTTATAGAGAAATGATTCTATTTGAATGAAAGTAAAATTAAAAGTTTTTTATTATACACCGTGTAAAAGAAGAAGGTATATATTATCGAAATATTCCACAATTAAAGGATATTGAGATGAAGTCCCTTACCTCGTGTCTGACTTGACCCATTCGTTCTTTAATCTCCTAAATAATAAAATAATGTTAATTTATAATTTCTTAAGAACCTGTTCAAAGTTTATTATTCCTTTTATATCACTTATTACCATGTTATAAACATTATGCAATCATTTAAGTTAATAATGGTTGTTTTTTCAATATTTGGTACTTGAGTCACAAATGAACACCATATAATTACAAGTTCTCCATGTGGTCAATATTCCATTATCTCCAAAATTATATTCATGATTTAGATATCATATAAATCATATATATCCATTATATATATGTATTTATAGCAGTACATAACATTTTGGAGATAAGAAATTAAATGCACCATTCATGGAGATGGTAAATCGTACGTACGCATGAACGCTACTTCCATTTATATTTTTTATTTTAATGGAATTAAAACATAATTATACATAGGTGTATTATAATTACAGTATAATATAATATATAATATCATTAAAACTATCCTTTATATGTCCCACATAGGGAATTAACGAGTCATATCACTTTGAGGGGGCAGTAGTCCGCACCTCCTCAAATGAAATTATCGTGTTTACCTATAATGGAAACCATAATGGTATGCTATAAAAGGGAAATACATAATCATAAATAAAAAATAAACATAATATATATCATATATAAATATAGTGTCATCTTAATGTCCACCATGAGAGGTTGTAGGAAATAATCGAACAATCATCGTTTCATGAGGCGTTAGTTTTCCATTTACAGAAACATTATGTTTACCACTTATTAGATGGAGGTGTGTGTTAGTTTAGTTTGAATAATTCTTATAAAAACATCCTAGTATATTCATTATACTGTTTTTTTCATAAAATAAAGTAATAAAAAGATTTTATGGGTTTGATAAGTAAAATAAAATAAAATAAGTTAAGAGGAATCGTTACCTTTAATTTAGGTAACTCCCTTTGGTTTGAACCAAAAGGACTTATTAAAGTGCCTTCTGCCTAAGGTAAAGATTCTAGGAGGAGGAGAGGGATATTTAGAGCTTATTGTTTCAGGGTTTGGATGATCCGATTGGCTTGAGAGGAGTGAGGAATGAGTTGGAAGTGAGGGTTTTTTTAATGGGGAGGAGGGGCTCTTTAGGAAAGTGTGAAAATATTATTTTATTATATAATGATATTTGGTTTCTAAAGGTCCAAAACTAATTAAAGTAGAAGATAAGATTACTCATGGTAGAAATAAAATCATCCAATAATAATTTCACTTGATTTAGATATTTTTTTAATATTTATAATCTTATTTATTTAAATATTTTATTAATGAGGTAAATACTACATCATTATTAGTTCATAAATAATTTAATTTATTTTATGTATAAAAATAATAATAAAAATAACATGATGTAGGAAATCATTTTATCTTTCTAATTAATATTTATAGTAGAAATGATAGCTTATATAACCCCATGTAAAAATTTATTTACTAAAAGATATTTGTTTGCGTCATTTTTATCATTACTATAAGTAAATTAATCTAAAGTGTCATTATCACTAACAAGTGGCTACATGGGATCCCAAAATCGACCCAAAGATACCCATGGTCATAATTGACTCAACCAATAAGGTTAGGATAAGTGTTAAGGTAATTTTTTATTATTATAATATTCTTTTTACCTTGAAATACCCTATTAACCTTTAACCACGGAAAATAAAATTCAAAAACTATTATTCACAAAAAATTATTTTCATCTTATTGAACCAAATTTTACATACTAATAACAACCATGAATTTCTTATTTTCAAAATATAATCCACAGAGGCGGTAAAATTTAATTTAAATGAAAATGTCAGTTTTTTTAATACTACTTAGTGGTTTCACTATTCATCAATAATTGATGATTTTCAGAAAACTACCAAAAATTCATCCTAAGATATATTTAATATTCCAAATAAATTATTTTTGTCTATTTTAACAAGTTAAAAACATATAAGTTTCATTAATTAATTTAATGTGAATTCCCATTGTCAAAACAAATAGCATGTTTTTAAGAAATAATAACTATCAAAAGATCGACACTTGTTTATGTCCAATTTCAAAGTGAAATTAATTTCAATGACCAAAATTGGATTAATTGATAAAACTATAATCTAATTACACTTTAAAACCAATTAAAAAAAGATAATATAACCATATAAATAGATTATATTAAAAGGCACTTTTAAATAAAAATACAGTATTTTTCACTATTAAAAAAATGAACTTTACCAAAAAAATACCAAAAATTTACCCAGAGTAAATTTTGATGTCCCTAATCTAAAGAAAAATTTTATTTTATCAAATAGAACATATAAAAGTGGCCAAAACTATATTTAAATAGGGTCATCCATTAAAAGGAAGCAAATCGACCTTTTAAAGTAAATTAAGATTAAAATTAGATTCATTCACATTTTAAGCCTCTAAATTTTATTTAACAAACATGTATAATCATATTGTAGTTAGTTTTGTTCATTCTTTCCAATAAAATTACAAGGAGTTAACTACCATTTAAAATAATATTATTATATTATTAGTTTGCAACGTAAGATTTCAAAAAAACTCGTTGTTGCGTATCGGGTACGCCATCGAACATAGCAACCCCTTTAAAGTAAAATTAATATTTAATTCACAAAATATTAATAAAAAAGGGAATTTATTATTTCTTTAATTAACTGGGATATTACACATTTTATGATAAATGAAAAAAAAATATTTTGAAGGGAAAAGGTGGTGTTTTTCTAAGAACTGTTTTTATACACACAATGTGTTTTTATCATAATAAAATAAATTAATCACTATTAGTTAATTATGTTATGGAAATTTATATTTTATGTATTCAATAACAAAATTAATATTTATCTAATTTTTTAGGCATGAGATATAAATAAATCAAGTTTTATACTTAAAAAGGTATTTTTCTAAAAAGTGGGTTTCATCACATTTTTTACACTTAATATTAAATTGATTTCAAAAAATTATAAGTATTTAATTCTATATAATGCATTAAATAACTATAATAAGGAGTCTCAAATTTTGTAAATATGTACCTTTTATTTTTAGCCATTATGAATAGTAACCATGGTAAAATGCATCACCTTAGTAAAGAAGAAATCGAGCAAACCTAGATTTAAAATAAATATAATGGAAAAAAATAATTATATTAATTATTAATTTATGAAGGTAATTTTACTCATATCACCTTAATATATAAATTTAATTTTTTAGGGGATAATTTTCCATGAAAATGGCCTACATAATATTTAAAGCAAAGAAAAATATAAAATTTCACTCTCTTAGAAATATATCTTATGTCTTCACACACCGAAAAAAGAAAGTGATGAATGAATATAGTTTTTTATTTTTATAATATTAAAATTATTTTCAATATGGTAATTTAATTATAATTTTTAGGTATTATATAATTACATTAAATACTTACGTAACACTGATACGATATTTATTCAATTAATGGAAAGATAAAATAAATGATTTTGGAAATATTAAAAGAAATAAAAATTTGGGGAGTTATTATGATCCATAATTTCATAGATAAATATAACATATTAATTATATTTTAAAGTTTTATATTTGAATTAATAATTCTTATTTATGTATTTGATGTCACATTAAATTAGTAGTGTGAATAATGAAAATAATTATATTTTAGGAAACTAATATTTTATTAAATTATTTAAAAATAATTAAAATAATTAAAGAGTATATGGGGATAATATATGGTCTAAATTACCATCCATTACCCATTTATGGTCCAATTTTTCCTTATAAGTAAAATTATAACCCCTTAAGTGTGAAAAATGCTTTGTTGCGGTTAAGGTTAAAATATGTTAACTAAGGGGTTAAACAAAAATAGAAGGTTCAAAATACCACTTAATAAGGTAAATTTTTTATTTCCTTATGTTATTTCAACCATATATTACCCTATATTATAATACATGTCCATTTGGAAGTATTTGTTTTGAGAATGGCTTAGTCATATTTTTAATCTTTTTATAATTCCAAGTGTGTCTTTCCTTCCCTTATAAAAGGACACCCCTTCTTTCCCATATTTATAGCGCTATGACCAACCTATATTGACTAATAAATACCCATTTATATTATAAACATACTTATATACATTATTTAGTTTATTGAATCCTAAAAATACCAACACTTGGTCCCATAATAAATGTTCTAAATGTTGCCTCCCAAAGAAGAGGTAATCGTCTTTCTCATCCTCTTTAAAATTATTTCTTCTTTTACCTATTCTAAATATGTGGTAATATTATTAAATAATAAATTAAGTATCATAAATATACTTAAATGTTATTATGATTATTAAACCACAATTATAAATCATCTTTTCCATCAAATGGAATGTGAAAGTCACACTCATTCGTACGTGCGGCATAACATCTCCACGTAGCGATACAATTCATTTTTCATCACCATATTTAATGGTTTGGTATTATGAGGGGTTTAATGTTTATATATGATATTTATTAAGTAATTATACTTATAGATTTGTAATATCATATCTCACTTCTTACCTTCCAATCTATTTGAAAATGATAGCATCGCTTATGCGTACATATGGATTATGACTCTCACAAACTATTGTGATCTGTTTTTTTTTGTTTATGTTTATTATGGATGGTATTAATTATAGATTTCATGAATTTATATGATTTATATTTTATAATAATTTTTATTTAACGTTGAATTATTTTTTACATTTCTTTCATTCCATCCATCAAAAAGTGAAAATTGTGTTCATGCGTTCGTATGACCCACTGAATGACGTAATTCATTTTATTATCTCAATATTTTATGGATTACTATAAATACATATATAATTAATATATATGATATTTATATTATTTTTAAATTAATTTATATTATTTAACCATGATAAAATTAAAATAACTGAAACTACCAAACAAAAATCTACATTACTAATTAAGAAGGTATTAACCAGAATAGTTATTTGATCAAATTTTTTTTAACAAATGATGATAAAATATTATAAAAAATTATCATTTGATATATATTATAATTGTTCTGGAATATATTTATAATAAATTTAAATTTATTATACAATAGATTAGGAAACATACAAAGGAATTTGAACCCGAGGTATGGGTTTATTTCTCAATCTCGTCAATATTAGAAATTATTTATGTTTATGTTTCTATTGGGGAATTATTTTATAATTAAATATTAAAATTAATATATTTTATTATCCTCTAGTTATTTTGGGAAATTAAAATTTTTCCTTTCATTTTCCTGTATTTTTGTACTCAAGATAAAAAATAAATTTTTTAATAAATATCGACTTTTTTTACTTCTCATTCATCAATATTTCTCTTCTACAACCATATTTTAATTAAAGAGTCAAAATAGTTTTTTTAATATTAGGAAATGATTTATTTAATAAATCACCAATTTTTTTCTTTTTACATAATGCTTTAAAAGGAATATTTTTTTCTTTTTCCAAACAAGGTACTTTTTGAAATTTTTATAAAAGTTTGAAAAGAATTTTTTATTAAGTTATACAAAATGAAATAAATTATATAATATAATTAACACTAATTTATTTGAAGCTTAATTTAATGTTTTAAAAGGATCATTTGTGTCACAAACCAATACAAAGTGTCATCACCTCTGACAACTGACCCTGCCCGTGGCATGGCCTGAAGGGCATTCCCTATCCCCACAGGTTGGAAACTATTTCCTGGGTATCAAAAATAGACATTGGGAATGATTTAACCCATTTATATAACAATAAATGACAAAAAAATAATTAAAAACACATAATTAATAGTCATAACCAAATAAGATACCACAATTTTTCAGATTCAAAATTTACAACTATAACCAATACTACAAAATCCTCGATGGAAAGGGAGAAACAAAACTATCCCAAAAACCTCTATGTAACAAGAGCGACATCACCCTCAAGACATCACCACCAACACCTGAACGAAGTGGAACACTAGCAACCCAGTCCACCATCACCCCCACATAACATCTTACCTTTACTTGGGCCATACATATAAAGTCTATATACACCCAAAGTTATATAAAGGGTGTGAGAAAAATCCCAATAGTATGTCACCCAAAAAAAATATTTCATGATATAACATTATAAGATAAATCAAAGTGCAAATTTTTAGAAGAACATTTAATAAAAAATCATAGAAAAATAACTTTTCCAAAAATACACTTTTAAGGAAAAAAATTATAATTAGGAAGATGTTTTAAATTTAAAAGTAAACAATGTTTAGCATATAATGATGTTTATCACCACATCACATAAGATTCATGTCATAAGAGACTACTATAAGAAATACCTATAGCAAACTAGAGAAAGTGAGAACCTAGAAACCTCATACCTTAGTGATCAAAATCCTCCCACCATAACCAAGAATATTCTCATGTACGAGTTATCACATCCATGATTTTGTTTTTAATTTTTTTTTTTTTGTATTTATTTTACCCCTCGGGTTCCCCAAGTTTTTATAGAGAAAAATAGAGATTTTGGGCTTGATTGAAGGTTGCTCTGGGTTGGCACATGGTTAGGGGAAACCGTGTTCCCCTGCCCAAGAAACTGTGCAAAAAATTTCATTTTTTGGTAGTAGAGACCACACAGTTCAAGAAGATTTCAGAAAACCATGTGGGATAACCATGCAACTTGTTCATCTAGGATAGTGAGGGATACACGACTGTTACACAGTTTTGAAAACCATGTGACATGTCCAATTCGTTAAAAGCGACTCTTCGATTTTAACCCTAAATCACCTCACATCCACCCTATTTGGGATTTTTAGCAATTGGATCTTCCTCCAATAATTCTTGGACCACTTAAACTCAAATCCTTGAGTGATTATGGTATGGTAAAATCAAGGAATCATATTTTAAATCTTATTTCTCATGATTTATCCCTTTTTCTAGGGTTTATCTTCCATCTTTCTTGAGTTCTAGTTTCCCAGCTGGGTGTTTGAGCTAAAGAGGGTTTGATATTGTGTTTTTAGGGGATATATTGATGTCTTGTTTTATATGGCATTTATAGGGTCTTTTTTTTGTGCGGTTTTGGTTTCACATTGATTTCTAGAAGTTTCCAAGTGTGAGATAGGTGGTTTCATGATTTGACATTATTAGATGGTTTTTTATTCTTTCTTGATTATTTCAATATGTTTTATGGATTATTTGTGTGGATAAAAACATGTTTTGTAAATATTTTGAGTTAAACATGTGATGAAAATGGGTTTTCTAAAGGAAATGGTTATGTTTCATGTGTGATTCATTATGGTGGTTCTCGAAAGTGTTTTGTTCCTATGTGAAAGATGTTAAATGTATGTTCAAATATATTTAAAGGTGAGAATGTGTTGAAAGTATATTTTCTGAGAGAAATGGTTTTTTTCAATTTGGATTCTTTTTTTCACCTTTAATGTTTATTTGAATTTTGAAGGTGATGTGTAGCATAATATGAAATTGTATTGAATTGAGTATAAATTTGAAAGGGGATTTTACCATGAAAATTTTTAGATTCCAAATGTGTTCTTATTGTTGTGTTTCCAAATGGGTTTCTTAAATTATGAAAAAGTTTTGAAATTTAATTCCAATTGGTTTTTTGTGCATGTAAAATGAAAAGTGGTTTTGTTATAGAGAATGGGGGTTTCCATTTGGTTTTTGATCGTTGGATCAATATGAAATGTGAAAGTGGTGATTTCCTTATGTTATTGTGATTCTTGGAATGTGTATGTGAAAGTAATGATTTATTTGATATGTTAAATGGAATTTGAGGGAAAAGGGAATCTCAAGTAACTAGGTGGGTGAACCAGAACTATTATGCTAGTTGATTCGAAAATGGCTGAGGCCCGGATTCATCTAGTAGGATTGATGTTATAACTCTAAAAAACATGTGATATGATTGGAGACCAATAAAATTTTTGGATGGGATCCCTTCTAGTGGCTCATGTATGGTATTTTTATTGGAATTGTATTATTATTTGGAGACAACTGGATATTTTGGATTGGATCCCCTCTAATGGCTTGTGCCTGGTAACACTGTTGGTAGTTGAGTTAGATGATTTTGATCATCGAGGTAAAAGGTTTATAGTGTCCCACATGTTCCAGTTACCTATAAGTATTTTCTCATGGTTTTATATTATTAAATGATTCTTATTTTATTTGGGGATAACTATCATCATACGGTAAACCTTGTGTACATTTCTATTTCAAGAAATATTATTTGTAAAAAAAAATTCATTAAAAAAAGTGTTCATTGATAATGTTTCACTTAAATGGTTTTCTTATAAATGTATTAAATATTCTTATGGAAATTTTCATGTTTTTCTTCTAATTTAAGAGAATGGAATAGTTATTTTGGGTGTAATCCTACTAGGATTTCGCTCACACACTACATACACCTTTGGGTGTGTGTAGAATTTTCTATATATGTCCCAGGTAAAGTAATGTTGTATTATGGTGGTTATGGTAGACCAGGTTTCTAGTGTTCCCCTTCTTATAGGTGTTTATGTTGGTGGATTTAGAGTGATTTTACTCTTTTTCCATAGAGGTTTTTGGGATAGTTTTTTTTGTTTTATTTCCATTTTTTTACTCTTAGTTTTGGTTAAAGTTATAAAACAAAAAAAATCGGAAAATTGTTATACCTCATTTGGTTATAGTTATCTATTATCATGATTTTTATTTTTGTTGGTTTTTTATGATTATGTAATTGGTATAAATAATTTAAAAATTATATTTTTCATACCTAGTAACTAATTTACATCATTTGGGGATTAAGAACACCCTTTGGTCAATGCCATGAATTTGGTTGGGTGTTGGGTAAAATGGCCTCCCAGTCTTGTTCATGAAAAAATGGTATCAAATTAGGTAAAAATATTTTTGGGTCTTCTTATTTAGGATGAGTCTAGATATATTGTATCTTGGATTGTAAGGTCTTGAGGTTCTAGTTGTGATTGGGTTTTCTGACCAACACACCTCATGACAGGACTCGAGTCGTGATGGGGTGTTGGGATTTCATTTGAATTCTCCTCCAGGTAAGACATACATGATGAAAAATATATATGGGCACTAGGTGTGGGTGGAGTGGTTTTCTTTACCTATTATTGTGATGGATTTGGTTGTGTTTTTAATTATGTAAGTTTTTATTATTTCTTTCTATCGTTGAAAATATTCATAACAGTTGTGTTGATGGTTATTCCTTTTGTTTATTGCTAGTTGTAGTAGGATGTCTGTCTGGATAATTCCTCTATGATAGTGAGACGGGGCCAAAGAGAGTTATCCAAAACCAATTGACCATAAGATATTGGAAGTAGTGGTTTGGGATGTCCAGGATTTGGGTCAAGGAGTGGGATCTGGTATTGCTCAGGTTAGAGAAGTCGAGCTAGGTCTTGGAAGGTACAAGGCTCAGGAGTTCCTAAATAACAAGCCTCCTTCTTTCTAGGGTAGCATGGAAACTGTAGAGCCCCAAGATTTATGTAAAAATAAATTAAATTAATTTTGTGTAATACTTAATATAAGACACAAAAAGAAGCCCAAATACTATATTAGTTTATTGTATTTGGAAACTCGGAACATAATATTCTAACTTGGTGAAAGTTATTAAACATTTCCCATAAAGATCTTACTCTTTTGTTTTCCTACCTAAAACCTTTTTTTATATCTTGGGGAAAAGAAAACATAAAAAGGGTGAGCTCAAATGCTCATTAATGGTAAGCATGGAGAACATAGAGCAAACCATAAAAATTTGAACATAAAAACATAAACAAAATGTTTAAACATCAAAATCGTGAGTCATAAAATAAATCATGGAAGTATGTAAGGCATGGATCATAAGGAACATTAACCATGATAGAATACAATTGGAATTAAACATGTAATTGTGGAAAACTAATACTGACATAATTTTATTTCCATATCATCCAAGTCATTGCTTCCAAGACCATCATAGTGGCCAAATTCCATTACTGAACTAGGTTTACATGTCATTTCAGCCATGTCTTAATAAACCGGATTTACTTTTTATTCCAGTCATGTCTATAGAAAGATATATAAATATTTACCCATTGAATTGTACGGAGATATAGGTCCCACCCATCTCATAATTAAATAATTCTTAAATGTTCCACAAAAACATAAATCATTCATCATAGCATAACCCATGAAATATTATGGGTTTCTTAAACATCATTCCATCATAACATAATCTATACATGATAAATGGATTTCTTAAAAATAATTCCATCTTAAAAACAATAAAATAAAATTAATAATAGGGATAGAAACATAACCCTATGTCATCTTATATGGAAAATAACTTTGATAAAACACTTGAGATTAATTCCATAAGAAAATATCCTTTCTCCTTCAAAAATGTTTTCTATTTTCAAAATGAAATTTTAAAAGAAAATAATTGAGTTAAAATAAACATTAAAATTGTGTAGAGGATGTTTTGTGGAAATAAGGTATTATAAATATGTAAAAATATGTTTATGCCGTATAATTTAAAAAACATTCTCCTCATACTTTTACTGGAAAAGTCAAAAAGTGGATCGTATGGTAAAGAAAAAAAAGATTCCTTCCATACTATGTAGTAAATGTAAAAAATGAGTAAAATTTTATTTAAAAATACATAGAAAAATATTAAAAATATTATTAAAACAATTTTATAAAACATGTACATGGATGATAAATATACACCCAATTAATACTTATGTTTAAACAATCTTGGATGAAAATGATATTGGAAAATTATCCCTTACCTTAGGTCTAATTTGTTTTATATGTGATCGAAACTCATATATAGTGGGTTCAAACATATTACTAACTTGTAAGAGAACCATAATAATATTTATGATATCATATAATATTCACTTACAACTTTATATTACCTTCTCATTTATCAATTCCATGTTAAGGAAACGTTTTAGGTAATAATCATTTTATTTATCATACATGTTTTGAATTTTTATTCAAGAAATTATTAAACATATCATGATTTAAATACTTATAGAATGTAAAAAATTATTTATATATTATATATATTTATTATATAAATATATATAAAAGAAATGGAATACACCATTCATGGAGACGTTAGGCCGTACGTATGCATGAACACTGTTTTCATTTCCTTATTAAATTGAATGGATGTAAGTAAATGGAATATATATATATATATATTGTAAATATATTAGAATTATTATGTCTTATATTTCATGTTTATTTATTATATACACATTATAATCATTCTTGAATGGTTAACGTGGATAATTAATCTCATCATTCCATGGAGACGGTAAGTCATACGTACGCACGATCAACGATATCATTACCATAATTATTGAATGGTATTGAAGTGGATGTTTTATAATATCTCATAATTAGTATCATGTTATAATAAACCTATGTATTTTTTATTTCCACCATTATACCCATCCAAGTAATGTGGTGGCGGAAAACATATTACACCATAGCGTGGAGATGGTAAGTCGTACGTACGCACACGCGGTGATTTTATTTTTCGTATGATGGATAGAATGTGAAATTATATAGACCCAATATTTAGGTAAATGTAACTTACATTACTTTTTCGGAATACTTAATACAATACTAAAAAATACTCCCAAATACCATATTATTTTAGTGTCTTTGGAAACTCAGAACATAATCTTCCAACTTGGTGAATGATCATCAACATCTCCCATAAAGATCTTCCCCTTTCGTTTTCACACCTAAAACCTTTCATTATATCCTGGTAAAAAATAAACATAAATAGGGTGAGATAAAATACTAAATAAGGGTAAACATGGAGAATATAAAACAAACCATAAACATTTGAACATAAAAACATGAATATTAAGTTTAAACATGCAAATCGTGAGTAATGAAATAAATCTTCGAAGTACGTAAGGCATGGATCATAAAGGAACATTAACCATGATGTAATATCATTGGAATAAAACATGTAATTATGGAAGACTAATATGCACATAATATGATTTCCATAGTAGCCAAGGCATTCCTTCTAATACCATCATAGTGGACAAAGTCCATTACTGAACCAGGTTTACTTGTCGTTCCAGCCATGTCTTTACAGAACCGGATATACTTTCCATTTCAGTCATGTATATCTCATTAGATATAAATCGTTACCCAGTTAATTTGAGTGATATATAGGTCCCACAAATCTAATAATTAAATCATTCTTACATAATCTACAAAAACATAAATTATTCATCATAGCATAATCCATGAAATATTATGGGTTTCTTAAACATCATTCCATCATAACATAATCCATACAAGATAAATGGATTTCATAAAAATAATTACATAATAAAAAAAATAAAAAAAATTAATAATAGAGATATAAACATAACCCTATGTCATTTTAGATGGAAAATAACTTTGATAAAACTCTTGTGCTTAATTCCTGAGGAAAATATCCTCTCTTCTTTAAAAACATTTTCTATTCTCAAAATGAAATTTTAAAAGAAAATAATTTAGTTTAAAATAAACTTGAAAATATTTTATACAAAGTTTAATGGAAATAAGGCATTATAAAGATGTAAAAATCTGTTCTTTCATTATAAGTTAAAAAACATATTCCTCATACTCTTACTCGAAAAGTCAAAAACTACCTCGTATGGTAAACAAAAGAAATATTCCTTCCATACTATGTAGTAAAAGTCAAAAATGAGGAAAAATTTTAAAAATACATATAATAATTGTAAAAAAAATTGATAACAATTTTATAAAACATGGACATGGATGATAAAAATATTTTCCTAATAAATTTTTAAATTTAAACTATCTCGGATAAAAATGAGATTTCAAAATTATCCCTTACCTTACGTCTAATTTCTTCTATATGTGTCTAAAACTATTGTATATTGGGTTTAAAAATACTATTAACTTGTAAAAGAACCATAATAATATTTATGATATCATATATAATTCTTTTATGACTTTATATTACCTATTCATTTGCCAATTCCATGTTAATGCAACGTTTTGGGTAATAATTATTTAATTTATTGTACGTGTTTTGAATTATTATTCTTGATATTGTTACTTATATCATAATTTAATTACTTAAATAATGTAAAAAAAATTATATATTATATATATTCAGTAAATATATATATATATAATACATGGATAAAAGAAATGGAATACATTGTTCATGGAGACGGTAGGCCGTACGTACGCATGAATGTTCTTTTAGTTTCCTTATTAAATTAGATTAATGTCTGTAAATGGAATATATAAATATATATATATATATATAAATACAGTAGCATTATTATGTTTTATATATCATTATTATTTATTATATATAATTTATAATCATTTTTAATTGTTAAAATAGAGAATAAATCTCATCGCGTCGTGGAGACGGTAAGTTGTACATATGCACGAGCGACGATATCGGTCCCATAATTATTGAATGTCATTGAAGTGTATGGTTTATAATATCTCATAATTAGTATCATGTTACAATAATAATATATAATTATTATTTCCACCATTATACCTGTCCATGTAAGGTGGTCATGAAAAACATATAACACCACAACATAGACATGGTAAGCCGTACGTACTCACGCGCGGTGATTTAATTTTTCATAGGATGGATAGAATGTAAAATTGTGTTGTTTAATATTTATAATAACATATCAGTATTTTATTGATACTGATGTTATTATTTTATCATTAAACAAATAATGAAGAAGACGAAGTAGAACAATAATGAAACTTGAAAGAATTGATAGAAAAGATTACATCTTCCTCGACGTTCCTATTTTAAATTTCCCCTTATAGAAATTAAGTTGTTATTTTTAGAATACCAAAACCTCTATGATGTAACTAGAGAAGTTTACAAGAGAAATATTCTGGGATTTGGAAAGCTTGAAGGCTAAAAATGGAGTGAAGAGGAGAGGGAGTAGGTGCCATTTTATAAGATAGAAGGGGGGATCTTTAGAGAACTATCAAAATATTAATTTAATATAAATTAAATATGAATTAAAAATGTCCCAAAATGTATTTAACTATATGATAAGATGATTTTTCTTCGAATACCCATCATCTAATAATTTTTATATAAGTTTTGAATATTTTTTTTCCTTATATATTTGGTTAAACCCTTATTTTACAATTTTTAATATTACCATGATATCATGTTATTTATAAGTTGTGGGTAAATTTAATTACCATGTCATATAAAAAGACCCCCAAAAAAGTTATTTATGACAAATTAGGACTTATATTATTAATTTTTCTGATATTATATTTTTATGAATTTAATATCATTTAGTAAACTATTTTATGTTTTAAGTTATGAATTATGTCAATTTTGGACACTATTCATACTTGACTTTTTAAAAATTCATAACAACATGATTACTTAAAAAATATTACATTAAATAATCCCTAATATGTCACTTTCATCAGTAAAATTCTTGGATGGCAAAAAATTGTTCAAAATTATATTTATTTTAATATTTATAAATTCATTTATTTTAATCATTCATTAATGAGGTAATCACTACATCGTAATTGTTTCATAAATAAATATACATATCTAATGTCTAAAAATTATAAATAAAATACCATGATGTTGGAAATATTTTTATCTTTATAATTAATATTTATATACATAAATATCAGTTATATAACCCTATATTAAAATCTATTTAGTAAAAGATATATTTTTTGGTAATAATTATCTTTACTTTAAATTAATTCTTATAAAATGTCATTTTCACACTCAAGTGAATCAATGGGGTCCCAAAATCAATACAAGGATGGCCATATTTTGAAATATCTTATCTGGTATGATTAGGAAATGTGTTAAGATAGTTTAATATTATTATAATATTATTTTTTACCCTTATTTTCCGGATTTACCCTTTAACCATGGTAAATAGAATAATTACTGCAGTTACTATTCATAATGTCAAAAAATAAAAGGTAACAATTACACAATTTGAAACATTTTATTTAAAATATGGAATCTTTTTTTCAAATTCAAAACACTTATGTTGGAGTAATTAATTTTAAATTTATTCCCATTCTCAAAACCAAAAAGCGGGTTATAAGAAGTAATAACTATCAGAAGATTGATATATGTTTATATCCAATTTTAAAGTGAAATTACTTATAATTACAAAAATTGAATTAAATGATAAACATATAATTCAATTACACATTAAAACCAATTAAAAATAAAATCTTACTCTATAAATAAATTAGATAAAAAGGTAGTTTCAAATTAAAGTGCAGTATTTTTCACTTTTCATTAAAATTTCAATTATATTATAAAAATACTAACAAAATAAAAAAAATTAAATTTGTATGTCCCACTTATAAATAAAAATTTTATTTTGTCAAATTTAACTTATAAAAGTGTCAAAAACTAGATTTAAAATGGTTGTGCCATCAAAATGTGGTAAAACTGTATTTTTTAAAAAATACTTCTTTTATCCAAAAAATTGTTCTTGGTCTAATATCATGTTCTATAAAATGTTAAATATGAATGATAATTTAATATAAAATTCAAAATTTGGTTAATAATATTCATAACGAATAATTTATATCCCATTAAAGAATAAAATTTTAATAATATATCGTTGTTTTGTGAAACTTTGTATCGCGTACAATGAAAGCTATCAAGGAAGAAAGCTCTTGCATGTAACGCATGCCAAGTTAGTTTTGTGTGTAGTGAAAGATTACTTTTCTGTTGCGTATAACATAATCCAAACATAGTTCATTTATAAATTGAAAAAAATCTATATTCAGTGTTGCATGAAATTAATTCTATCAAAAGAACTCGAAATTGTGTGCAACACAATCCAAGGATAGTGTTACATATATTTCAAGCTAATACAGTGTTTCATATAGTGCAAACTAATATTGGTGTAGACTAAAACACATGAAATCAAATAAATTAAAAATAATCTATCTCATAAGAAATATATCCAATATGAATTTCCCCCCTTAAAATGAATTTCCCCCTGAAAATTCACTGGGGTTATAAATGGTTTTTGACTTCAAAGTTTATTTTATGGAAAACCACATCATAAAAAGGGATACTAAAACATAATTTTAAAAAAGGAGAGTTAGAAAAATAAATTTTACCCAAAGTTACTCATCATTGGGTTTCCACATATGAGAACATAGGTGGTAAGTGAAAACATGGATATGGAAGAGAAATCTAACCATCATGTTCTGATGGATAATGATAAGAAAAAGGGTTTACCAAAATTTGAATACAAGAAAGTCATAAATCTTGTAATGATTTTAGGGATCATATTATTTATTAGATAAGAAGGTACTAGGATATCATTTTTGGTTTCAAGATCTTTTTCCTAAAGTTGGTGAATTTTTTTCATGAGAAGAAATACATACTTGATTTTAGTAAAATCTCACCATTGGTCATTCCCAGAAAAATTTCCACTTCATATCTTCTTTAAATAAATGAAGTTAAATTTGTAATTATTAAAGTTTTATCAGATCATGTGATAGAATGATAAGTAATTTCATCAGTCTCTATCAAAAAAAATTTATCACAAGTTATCAAATATACATAAGTCCATCTATGTTGAGATTAATCTTTTATGGTTACAAAAAAGGACTTATACTTCATATATCATACCGTTAAAATAAAATAAAAATAATTTATACTAACCATAGACTTACCATAGGCCAGTGGTAGGTGATAAAGGCATGCCGCACTTCGGTTGTGGGTTCGATTCCCACAGCCTTGTCTGACACGATGAGTTGTCTCCCATTGTATGGGTTGTCCTTTTTCTAAAACTATACTATTATAACATTTAAAAAACATTTTATCCCCAAAAAATACTATCTTATGTCCAACATAATCCATTCCAACCCTTAGGCTTATCCAAAATACTTATGTTCAAACTCACAGTACAAAAAAACAATTACAAGAAAGTTCATATAACAAGAATGTGAACACCATCATTTACCCCCCATATATCAAAAGATATATCTTGTTGGTCACATTATTAAAATTTGAATGAATTCATCATGAATTCTCTTAAGTTATGGTAATAACCTAAATTACCATATATCCTTATTGAAAACATGCATGTTTTCCTATTCCAAAACATATTGGATATATTTCTTAAGTCCTGAAAAGTTGTATACTTTATATGTGACAACATAACCCACATCCCAAAAAGTCCATAACCAGATCCATGGTAACTAATATTGTCCAATTTACTTATTCATATCAAACATATCTTTTTCAACATATCATTATCTCAACGTAATTATCATATTAAGTGTTATCCTTCACTTAATCATGTGTTTCTTATGAATATCACATTTTTACTTAAATAACTTTTCGTATCTATTATAACTATTCATTGTATTCTTGAAAATCCTTAGAAGAAAACATAAACTGATAATCCTTATATAATTCAAAATTAATCATTAGAGGATTCAAATACATAAATAATTAAATCCTTCCACTTTAATTGTAAGCATAGAATAGGTCCTTCCATTTCGTAAAAGTAGATTCTTATGTCTGGCCATTGAGTTGGGTAATATCCTTGATTTCCAAAGATGAGACATTGAACTACATAACAATCCATCACTATATGGCCCTTTTCCCCACAAAGATAACATCTTCCCCTCTATTTGAGTTATTCCTCAAGATTCGTCTTCCCTTCTTCTTAACATGTAGGAAGGTTAATCTTCCTTCCCCTGTTCTTCAAAAATATCATCTTCCTCTTATTTTATATGTTAGTAATGTCACCAAATCTCACATTATAAATCATATATCGTGAAATATGAGTTTACATAATCACAATATCTTTCTCTCCTATCATTATCCAATTTCATTTCTCATAATAACTAAATTTTCCATCAGACTCAATGTTAATCCAATTCCTTCTGGTGTCCTCCATTAACTAAAACCAAAAATCATGAGGTGATAAAAACATCTCAAAAAAGATAACAACATACTCAAGGGGGAGTAATTTCAATCTCTAACATCTTGGGATTAATCCAAGTTTAGTAATGATCGTTTCCATAATTATAGGATAGTAACATATAGTTAGACTTATCCATAGGGACATCCCTGGATGTATCCTTAGAAATATCTCTAGGGATCTCACTATTGTTTTCACATCCTAGTTTCCAAAGGTTAACTAAACCATCGCTCTGATACCAACTGTAGAGACCCAAGATTTACATACATGGATATTACATTACTTTTGCAGAATAATTAATATAAGGTACAAAAGGACGCCTAATGCCCTTATTAGTTTAGTTTCTTTGGAAACTCAGAATATAATCTTCTAACTAGGTGAAAGATCTTCAAAATATCCCATAAAGATCTTCCCCTTATTTTCTACCTAAAACCTTTCTTCATATCATGGGGAAAAGAAAACATAAAAATGGTGAGCTCAAAGTCCCAGTAAGGGTAAACATGGAGAACATAAAATAGACCGTAAACATTTGAACAAAAAAACAAGATCATAAAGTTTAAACATCAAAATCATGAGTCATGAAATAAATCATGGCAGTACGTACGACATGGATCATAAGGAACATTAACCATGATAGAATATAATTGGCAAAAAACATGTAATTTTGTCAAACTAATACTCACATAATATGATTTCCTTAGCATCCAAGGAATTGCTTCCAAGATCATCATAGTAGAAAAATTCTATTACTGAACTAGGTTTACATGTCATTTCATCCATGTATTTACTAAAGCAGATTTACATTTCATTCCAGTCATGTCTATCTTAAAAGATATAAATCTTTACCCAATGAATTGTATGGATATATAGGTCCCACACATCTCATAATTTAATCATTCTTACAAGTTCCACAAAAACATAAATCATTCATCATAGCATAACCAATGAAATATTATGGGTTTCTTAAATATCATTCCATCATAACATAATCCAAAAAAAAAAAATAAATTTCATAAAAATAATTCCATCATAAACACTATAAAATCAATGTAATAATATGGATAGAAAAATAACCCTATGTCATGTTGTATGGAAAATAACTTTGATAAAATTCTTGAGCTTAATTCGTGAGGAAAATATCCTTTCTTCTCCAAAAATGTTTTCTATTCTCAAAATGAAACATTAAATGAAAATATTTTAGTTGAAAATAAACTTGAAAATCTTGTAGAATAAGTTTCACAGAAATAATGAGTTATAAATATGTAAAAATATATTCATGTCATATAAGTTAAAAACGTATTCTCCTTGTACCTTTACTATAAAAATAAAAATGTACCTCATATGGTAAACAAAAGAAATATTCCATCTATACTATGTAGTAAAATTTAAAAGTCGTTAAAAATGTATTTAATCATAGATGGAATAATATTTAAAATTTTATAAAAACATTTTATGAAAACATTGACATGGATGATAAATATATTCCCAATAAATACTTACGTTTAAACAATATTGGATTAAAATGAGATTGCAAAATTATCCCTTACCTTAGGTCAGATTTATTTTGTATATCTCTGAAACTCTTGTATAGTGGGTTTAAACATATTATTAACCTAAAAAAGAACCATAATAATATTTATGATATCATATATGATTCATTTACTACTTTATATTACCCGTTCATTTGTCAATTCCATGTTAAATCAACGTTTTGGGTAATAATCATTTTATTTATCGTACGTGTTTTGAATTGAAATTCTTGATATTATAACTTATATCATGATTTAAATACTTACAGAATGTAAAAAATGATTTATATATTACACATCATCATTATGCAATTATATATATAATAGATAAATAAAATAATGGAAAACACCGTTCATGGAGACGGTAGGTTGTACGTACGCATGAAAATTGGTTTCATTTCATTATTAAATTGAATAGAAGTAATAAATTGCATTTATATTTATATATCCAATAGAATTATTATTTTGTATATTTCATTATTATTTGTTATAACTACTTTATAATCATTATTTAATGGTTAATGTGGAGAATTAATCTCATCTCATCGTACAGACAGTAAGTTGTATGTACGCACAAGCACGATATCTTTCCCATAATTGATGAATGGTATTAAATTGGATGGTGTATATTGTCCTAGAATTATTATAATTTTATAATAATCCTATATAGTTATTATTTCCACCATTATACCAATCCAAGTAAGGTGGTGGTGAAAAACAGATTACACAATAGCGTGGTGACGGTATGTCGTACGTACGCACATGTGGTGATTTCATTTTTCATAGGATGGATAGAAGGGGAAATAGTATTATTTCATATTTATAATGATATATAATTATATGAATTATATTTAATTTATTACAATATAATGAAATAACTAATGAAAAAAACATAAAAGAAAAAATAAATTTGAAAGAATCGGTAGAAGAGATTACCTCTTCCTCAACATGCCTCCTTCAAATTTCCTATTAGGGCACTAGAGTTGGTTTTTTTAGAATACCAGAACCTATGGAATATTACTAGGGAAGTTGAAGAGATAAATGGTTAGGGTTTGGGTGATCTTTAAGGCTTAAAATGGAGTGAAGAGTAGAAGTATGAGGTTCCCTTTTATAAGAGATGAGGGGCACTTTAGAAAACTCTCAAAATATTAATTTATTATAATTTCAATTTTGATTAAAAATTCTCAAAAAAATATTTAATTATAAGATAATATGATTTTGGTTTGAATAACCATAATCTAATAATTTTTATACAAGTTTTTAATATTTATTTATCCTTATATTGTTTGTTTAACCCTTATTTTACCCTTTTTAATCTTACTGTAATATCATTTTATTTACAAATTGTGGTTTAATGTAATTGTCATATCATGTAAAAAGACCCAAAAAGGTTATTTATGACATATTTGGACTTATATTAACCGTTTTTACAAATATTATATTTTTAGGAATTTAATATCATTTAATAAACTATTTTATGTTTTAAGTTATGAATTATGTCAAGTTTGGACACTATTCATACTTGACTTTTTAAAAATTTATAACAACTTGATTACTTCAAACAAAAGGCACTAAATCATACCTAATATGTCAATGTCATCAATAAAATTATTTTATGGCATATAAATATTAAAATTATATTTATTTTAATATTTATAAATTCATTTATTTGAATCTTTCATTAACAAGGCAATCACTACATCATAATTGTATCATAAATAAATATATTTATCTAATGTATAAAAATTATAAATAAAATACCATGATGTAGGAAATAATTTTATATTTCTAATTAATAATTATATACATATATATAATTTATATAACTCTATATTAAAATCAATTTAGTAAAAAATATATGTTTAGGTTATAATTATCTTTACTTTAAATTAATTCTTATAAAATGTCATTTTCACATCCAAGTGAATACATGGGGTCAAAAAATCGACCCAAGGATTCCCATTCTCAAAACTATCTCATAAAATAGGATTAGGACATGTGTTAGGGTATTTTAATATTATTATAATATTAGTTTTTACCCTTATTTACCATATTTACCCTTTAACCATGGTAAATAAAATAATTACTGAAGTTACTATTCATAATGTCCAAAAATAAAAGGTAACTATTTACACAATTTTAAACATAATATTCTTAATATGGAATCAATATTTAAAAATTCATAACATAGTAGTTGCAATAATTAATTTAAAATTAATTCTCGTTGTCAAACCCAAAAGGCGGGCTTTTAAGAAGTAATAACTATCAAAAGATTAACAAGGGTTTATGTCCAATTTAAAAGTGAAATTACATACAATGACCAACATTAAATTAAATGAGAAAAATATAATCCAATTGAACATTAAAAAAATTTAAAAAGATAATCTAAATGTATAAATAAATTAGATAAAAAGGCAGTTTCAAATTAAAATGCAGTATTTTCACTATTCATTAAAATTTTAATTTTGTTATAAAAATACCTTAAAACAAAAAAAGTAAATTTTTATGTCCCAATTCCAAATAAAGAGTTTATTTTGTCAAATATAACTTATAAAAATGTCAAAAACTTTATTTTAAAAATGTGTGTCATGAAAAGGGGGTAAAACTACATTTTTTGAAAAATAAATTCTTTTGTCTTAAAAAATTGATTTTGTTCACATATAATGTTCTAGAAAATGAGTAAGGTGAATTATAATGTTTTATAAAATTTAAAATTTGGGTAATAATATTCATAATGGCTAGTTTATATCCCATTAAATAATAATATTTTAATAATATATTCGTGTTTAGTAAAACTTGGTATCGCGTACAACACAAAATATCGAGGAAGGTTTCTCTTACGTGTAACGCTAGCCAAGTCAGTGTTTTGTGTAGTGAAATCTTTGATTGGTGTTGCGTATAACATAATAAAAACATAGTTCATGTATACATTGATAAACAATTGTACTCAGTGTTGCGTGAAATGAATTCTATCAATATAACATGAAATTATGTGCAACAAAAGCCAAGAATAGTGTTGCGTATACAACAGGCTAATACAGTGTTGCATATAGTTCAAACTATTATTGGTGGATCATACAATACAATACATCAAAGAAACTAAAAGGAACAAATATCATAAAATCTCAAGGTGTTACATTCTACCCCCCTTAAAATAAATTTTTCCCTTGAAATTCGTTGGGGTAATAAATGGATTTGTACTTGAAAGTTTCTTTCATGGAAACCCATATCATAAAAAGGGATTATAAATATCATTTTAAAAAGGAAATTTAGAAATATAGTAGTTTCCCAAAGTAACTCATAACTAGGTTTCCATATAGGAGAACATAGGTCGTATGTGAAAACATAGATATGGAAGAGAAATATAACCATCAAGTTCTGATGGATAGTGATAGAGAATAAGGTTGGGAGAAAGTTAACTACAGGAAATCCATGAATCTTGTGATGATTTAAGGGACCATATGATTCATCAGATAAGAAGGTACTAGGATAATTTTTTTGGTTACAAGATCATTTTCCTAATGTCGATTATTTTTTTGCATGAGGATAAATACATACTTGATTTCAATACAATCTCACTATTGGTCATTCCCTAAACAATTTCCACTTCATCTCTTATTTAAAGAAATGAAGTTAAATTTCTCTTTCCTGAATTTTTAGAAAATCATACAATCAATTATAGGTCATTTCATCCATCTCTATCACAAAAAGGATAGCACAAGTTATCAAATATACATAAGTTCATATATGGTGAGAAAATATTATATGGTTCCAAAATTAGACTTATATTTAATATCTTATACTAATTAAATAAAATAAAACAAATTTATACTAACCAGGAACTTCCTGTAGGCCATAGGTAGGCGATAAAGGCATGTCACACTTTGGTTGTGGGTTTTATTCCCACAGCCTTGGCTGGCGTGATTTCTTATCGCCCATCATGCGGGTTGTCCTTTTTCTAAAACAATACTTTTATAACATTTAAAAAAAGTCTTAGCATTAAAAAATACTATCTGATGTCCAATATGATCCATTCTAATATTTAGGCTTATCCAAAATACTTATGTCCAAACTCACAGTACAAAAAAAATTACATGAAAATCCATATAATAAGTATGTGAATACCATCATTTATCCCCAATATATCATATGATATGTCTTTTTGTTCACATTCCAAACATTTGAATGACTTAAACTTTCATTCTATTGAGTCATTGTAATAACCTAAATTACCATATATCCTTATTGAAAATGTTAATGATTCCCGATTCCAAAACTTATGGGATATATTCCTTAAGTCCTGAAAATTTGTACACTTCATCTGTGAAAACATAACACACCTATCAAAAAATCCTTAACCAGTTACAAGTTAACTAATATCATCTTATTTGATTATTAAAATCAAACATATCTTTATCCACATCTCATTATCTCAACTAAATGCTCATATTAAGGGTTATCATTCCCTTAATCATGTGGTTTTTATGAATATCACCTTTTCATTAAATAAATTTTCTTATCTATTATAACTATTCAATATATTCTTGAAAATCCTTAGTGAAAAACATAAACTGATAATCCTTATATAATTCAACATTCATCATTAATGGATTCAAATACATAAATAATTCAATCCTTCCACTTTAATGGTAGGCATGGAATAGGTCCTTCCTTTACCTAAAAGTAGATTCTTATGTTTGGGAATTTAGTTGGGTAATTCCCATGTTTTCCATAGATGAGACATTGAACTTCATATCAATTTGTCACTCTATGAAACATTTTCCCACAAAGATAACATCTTCCCCTCAATTTGAGTTATTTATCAAGGTTCTTATTCCCTTTTTCTTGACATTTAAGAAGGTGAATCTTCCTTCCCCTATGATTCAAAAATTTCATCTTCCTCTTATTTAATGTGTTAGGAATGTCACTGAAGCATAAATTATTAATCATTCATCGTAATAGTTGAGTCGTCATAATCGCAATATATTTCTATCTTGTGATTATCCAATTTTGTTTCTCATAATCACTAAATTTTCCATCTGACTCAACATTAATCCAATTCCTCTGGGTGTCCTCCATTAACTAAACCCAAAAAATATGGGGTGAGAAACACATCTCACATAAGAAAACAAAATAATAAATGGGGAGTACTTTAAATCTCTAACATCTTGTTTTTAATCCTAGGTTAGTAATGATCGTTACCCTAATTCTAGGATAGTAACCTACAGTTAGACTTATCTATAGGTACATCCTTATATTAATCCTTAGAAATATTTCTAGGGATATCACTAAAGGTTTCACATAATATTTTTCAAAGGTTTACTAAATATTTTCTCTGATACCAACTATAGAGACCTAAGATTGATGTACATGGACCTTACATTACTTTTGGGGAATACATAATACAATACACAAAAATACGGCCAAAGACTGTCTTAGTTTAGTGTCTTTGAAAACTCATAACATAATCTTCAAACATGGTGAAAGATATTCATCATCTTCCATAAAGAACTTCACCTTTTGTTTCCCTACCTAAAACTTTTCTTTATGTCTTGGGGAAAATAAACCATAAAAAGGGTGAGCTCAAATGCTCAGTAAGGGTAAACATGGAGATCATAAACATTTAAATATAAAAACATGACCATAATGTTTAAACATCAAAATCGTGAGTCAAGAAATAAATCTTGGTAGCACGTAAGGCATGGATCATAAAGGAAAATTCACCATGATAGAATAGAATTGGATTAAAACCGGTAATTGTGGAAAACTAATAGACACATAATATGATTTCTATAGTATCCAAGGCATTGCTCCCAAGACCATTATAGTGGACAAAGCCCCTTACTAAACCGGGTTTACATACCGTTCAAGCCATTTCTTTACAGAACTAGATTTACTTGTCATTCTAGTCATTCCTATCTCATGAGATATAAATATTTACTCAATGCATTGGAGGGAGATATATTTCCTACTCATCTCATAATGAAATCATTATTACAGGTGCCACAAAAACAAAAATCATTCATCATAGCATAACCCATAAAATATTGTGGGTTTATTAAACATAATTTCATTATAACATAATCCATAAAAGATAAATAGATTTCATAAAAGTAATTCCCTCATAAAAATAATTAAATAAAATTAATAATAGAAATATAAACACAACCCTATGTCATCTTATAATGAAATTAACTTTGATAAAACTCTTGAGCTTAATTCCTGAGAAAAATATCATTTCATCTTCAAAAAAATTTCTATTCTCAAAATGAATTTCTAAAAGAAAATAATTTAGTTTAAAATAAACTTCAAAATATTTTATAGGAAATTTCCTGGAAATAAGGCATTATAAAGATATAAAAATTTGTTCATTCCATATAAGTTAAAAAAACATACTCCTCGTACTTTTACCAAAAAAGTCAAAAAGTACTTTGTATAGTAAACAAAAGAAAGATTCCTTCCAAACTATGTAGTACAAGTAAAAATGGGTAAAAATGTCTTTAAACATACATAGATGAATAATAAACATTTTATGAAAATATTTTCAGAAAACATGGACATGGATGATATATATATTCCCAATAAATACTTATGATTAAACAATCTCAGATAAAAATGAGATTGCAAAATTATCCCTTACCTTAGGTCTGATTTCTTCCGTATGTATATGAAACTCATGTATTGTGGTTTTAAACATATTATTAACTAGTAAAAAAACATAATAATATTTATGATATCATATATGATTTACTTACGACTTTATATTACCCTTTCATTTGTCAATTCCATGTTAATGCAACGTCTTGGGTAATAATTGTTTTATTTATCTTACGTGTTTTGAATTTTTATTCTTGATATTATTACTTATATCATGATTTACATACTTACAAAATATAAAACATGATTTATATATTATATATATTAATTATATATATATATATAATATATAGGTAAAAGAACTGGAATACACCGTTCATGGAGACGGTAGGTTTTATGTACACATGAACGTTGTTTTCGTTTCCTTATTAAATTTAATTAATGTAAGTAAATGGAATATATATATCTTGTAGAATTATTATGTCGTATATTTCATTATTATTTATTATATATGCTTTATAATCATTTTTTAATGGCTAATGTGGAGAATGAATCTCATCACTTTGTGGAGACGGTAAGTCGTACGTATGCATAAGCGGTGATAATGTTTCCATAACGGTTTAACAGTATTGAAGTAGATAGTGCATAATATATTAGAATTAATATCACGTTATAATAATCATATATAGTTATTATTTCCACTCTTATACTCACCCATGTAAGGTGGTGGTGAAAAATAGATTACACCATGGCGTAAGGACGGTAAGTTGTATGTATGCAAACACAGTGATTTCATTTTTCGTAGGATTGATATAAGGTGAAATATTTTTGTTTCATATTTATAATAACATATATGTATATTATTTATACTGATGTTATTACTTTATAATTAAACAACTAATGAAGAGGAAGTATAAGAAGAAATAAATTTGAAAGAATCTGTAGAAGAGATTACCTCTTCCTCGACGTGCCTCCTTTAAATTTCTTCTTAAGGAACTAGAGTTGGTCTTTTAAGAAAACCAACACCTCTAGAATGTAATTAGGGAAGTTTATAAGATAAGTGGGAAGGGATTTTATGAGTTTGAAGTCTCAAAATGGATTGAATAGGAGAGGAAGGAGGATCCCTTTTATAAGATTGGAGGGGGCACTTTAGGATACTCTTAAAATATTAATTTATTATAAATTTAATTTTGATTAAAAACGGTACCAAACATATTTATTTATAGGATAAGATGATGTTGGATTGAATAACCATCATCTAATAATTTTTAGACATGTTTTGAATGTTTTTTATCCTTATCTTTTTTAACCATTATTTTACCCATTTTAATCATACTGTGATATCATGTTATTTATACATTTTAGGTTAATTTAATTATCATATCATATCAAACGACCCAAAAAAGTTATTTGTGACATATTTGGACTTATATAATCAATTTTTACGAATCCTAGATTTTTTGGAATTTAATATCATTTACTAAACTATTTTATGTTTTATCTTTAGAATCATGTCAATATTAGACAATATTGATACATTACTTTTAAAAAATTTATAAAAACATGATTACATAGAATAAAAGGAATTAAATAATACCTAATAATTTAATTAAATTCATAAAATTCATGGATGTCATAAAAATGTTAAAATTAAATTTATTTTAATATTTATAAATTCATTTATTCGAATATTTCATTAATGAGGTAGTCACTACATCATAATTGTGTCACAAATAAATATATTTATCTAATGTCTAAAAATTATAAATTGAATACCATGATGTAGGAAATCCTTTTATCTTTCTAACTACTATTTATAGACATATATATCAGTTATATAACCCTATATTAAAATATATTTCTTAAAAGATATATGTTTAGGTTAAAATTATCTTTACTTTAAATTAATTCTTATAAAATGTAATTTTCACATCCATGTGAATCCATGGGGCCCCAAAATCAACCCAAGGAATACCATGATTGGGAATATCTCATCTAATAATATTATTACATGTATTAGGGATGTTTAATATTATTATAATATTATTTTTTACCCTTATTTACCATATTTACCCTCTAACCATGGTAAATAAAATAATTACTGATGTTACTATTCATAATGTCCAAAAATAAAATGTACTTATTAACACAATTTAATAATTCTGATTAAAAATATGGAATCTATTTTACCAAATTCAAAACATAGAATTAATTTTAATTAATTTAAAATTAATTCCCATTGTCTAAACTAAAAGGGGTGTTTTCAAGAAATAATACTATCAAAAGATTGACATCTGTTTATGTCCAATTTAAAAGTGAAATTACTTCCATTTTTAAAAATTGAATTAAATTATTAAAATATAATCCAATTAAAATTTAAAACTAATAAAAAATATAATATAAAAATATAAATAAATTAGATCAAAAAGGTAGTTTCAAATTAAAATGCTGTATTTTTCACCATTCATTAAAATTTCAATTTTATTAAGAAAATACCAAAAATTCAAAAAAAGTAAATATTTTTATCCCTCTTCCAAATAAATAGTTTATATTTTCAAAATTAACTTATAAAGGTCTCAAAACTAAATTTAAAAAGGGTACACCATTAAACGGCGGTAAAACTGTATTTTTTTGAAAATACTTTTTTTGTCCGAACAATTGATTTTGTTCTCATATCGTGTTTTATAGAATGTTTAAAATAAATGATAATGTAATATCAAATTAAAAATTTGGTTTAAAATATTCATAACGGCTATTTTATATGCCATTAAATAATAATATTTTAATAATATATCTTTATTTAGTGGAACTTTGTATCGCGTGCAATGCAAGCTACCGAGCAAGATCACTCTTGCATGTAACACAAGACAAGTTCGTGTTGTGTGTAGTAAAAGATTAATTTTGTGTTTATTATAACATAATCCAAACATAGTTCATTTATAAATTGAAAAAAATATATACTCAGTGTAGCATGAAATTAATTCAATCAAAAGAACTTAAAATTGTGTACAACACAAACCAAGAATAGTGTTGTGTATATTGCAAGATAGTACGGTGTTGCATATAGCACAAACTAATATTGGTGTAGATTAAAACACAAGACATCAATGAAATTAAAAAGAATATGTCTCATAAAATCTTGGGGTGTTATAGAAACCCAGGATGTAGAGGAGTGGCTTGAGAAGATAGTTATGATGTTTTATTTTCTTGATACTCTTGAGGTAATTATAGTGAAATATGATTATTTCATGTTGGAAGGTCCTAGTAGGAAGCGGTGGGACTCATTGGTGTAAGCTGTAAAGCACGATAAATTGGATTAGAAGTACTTTAAGGTCATTTTCAACAAGAAGTATTTTCCTGAGATTTTGGCCTTCGCCAGGTCCTGGGATTTTTTGGAGCTTTCCTAAGGAGATCAGACTGTGATGGATTATTTTAGCCTCTTTGTAGAGAAAGGTCAGTATGCACCCAAGTTCATTTATAATGAGAATATAAATGCTCATATTTTCAATATGGGGTTGCGAACATAAATCTGGTCTCAGGTCTTTTGGTTCAAGTTAAATACCTATGTCGACGTATTCGATCATTACAAGATGGTGTAAATTGATCATGGATGAAATAATTATTTTTATAGTGTAGTTTCAATAGTGGGAAGTTGTATTCCATTTAAGAAGAAGAGGAAGTGGGATGAACATGGGATGATGGGAGGTGGTAGTTCAAGCTATCCTTCCAGGTGATCTTTTCCTGTGACTTTCATTGTAGGGTCAGTCATGTGTCATTAGTGTGGGAAGGTAAGGAACATGTGATCTACATTTTCATATTCATCCAGACCTTGTCACATGTGAATATTTATAGGTAACTTGCTACATTTTTTTAAAGTGGTGTGACTATATCAGAGTGGTGGAGGATCACTAGATTCCGAAGGTATGTCAACCTAGTTGGAACCATCCAGGATAGTGGGTTCTCATTTTAAGGATTTTGGAGAAAGGGTTGGATATTCTTCTGAGAAGATTTAGTTCAGGGTGAATCCCTAGGTTAGTGGTAATTCTCATGCTCAGGTAGATATTAGGAAAATTCATTTGGTGGATGAAGCACTAGTAGAATCATATGTAGGTCTTCTGATAGTTCGCAATATCATTATTATTGCATCTCTTTTAGCTCTTATTTTGTTTGATAGTGGTTCTTCAATTTATTTTATTTTTTCCCATCTTGGGGATGTTTTAATTTTTTTAACTTAACATATACCATATGTGATGGAGTTAGAAACACCTCTTAGTAAGAAGCAAGAGTAGGGTTTCAGGTGTCCATCTTATGCACTCACCATGTCAGGGGTTGAGTTGGAATGGGAATTTCTTATATTAAATATGACCCTATTGGATGTGATCCTCAGTATTGATTGGACGATGCATTTTTAGGTTCACATAAATTGTTATAGGCAGTCCATGAGTTTTTAGGCACCTGATGGTAGTACCCAACTATTTCATAATGAATGGGATCCTCAGTCGGGACGTGTTGGACATCCACTTATATAATTAAGAAATATTTTTATCATATCTTGTCCCTCACATTGGAGTAAGATAATGGATCATATGAGGTAGTATTACCACCTATGGTAGATGATTTCTTAGAGATTTTTAAAGAGAATTTATTGGGTTTTACACCAGATCAGTATGTGGATTTCACAATTTATTGGACACTAGAAACACAAATGACTTCCCTTCCCTCATACAGTGTGTCCCCCATGGAGTTGAGGGAATTAAAGGTATAACTGGATGATTTTTAATCCAAAGGATTCATTAACCCAAGTATCTCACCTTGGGCCTCCCTAGGTCTGTTTGTGAAAAATGATGATGGATCTCTCTGGTTGTGCATTAATTACTGGAATCTAAATAAGGTAAATATTAAGAACAAATACCCATTTCCCCACATTTATGACCTTTTCAATCATATTTAGGGGAAAGGTGGTTTTACAAGATTTATTTGAATTTCGGGTATCATCAAGTTATATTTTGAGAGGTGGATGTTCTAAAGGTAGCCTTCTGAAGCAAGTGTGGCCATTTCATATACTTATTCATGCCTTTCAAGTTGAAAATCCTCCAATGATCTTTATGTAGCTCATGAATAAGGTGTTTCACCAGTATCTCTATTCATTTGATTTGGTATTCATGGATGGAATCATGGTTTATTCTCATATTGATTATGATAATGATAGGAGTTTGAGAATTGTGTTGGGAACCCTTTCGTATCATCATCTATATGAAAGCTTTTGATTTTCACCTTCTAGATCAATAAGGGGAAGTTTATAGGTCATGTGATATTGGGAAGAGGAGTTTCAGTGGACCATGAGAAGACCATTGTGGTTATTTCGTGGGAATAGATGAATAATGTTTTTGAAATCTTTTATTTTTTGACCGGGAAGTGTATTACAGGTTGTTTATTCGAGATTTCTCTCGGGTTGCCTCTTCTATGATGGAACTCACTCAGAATAGGGTGAAGTTAAAATAGATCCTAATGTTTCAATACTCCTTCTATAAGTTTAAGTGTTGGTTGACCATAACCCCTATTTTTATCTTCCCATAAGGTAAAAATGGATATATGGTTTATTGTGATGACTCATGTATGGGTCCAGGGTGTGTGCTAATGCATGATGACCATGTGGTGTCTTTTGATTCATGCCAACTCCAACCACACTAAAATAAATACACAACCCATGAACTAGAGTTATTAAAAGAAATGAATGCCTTGAAGACAGTCCATCATTATCTTTTTTTTGGAGTATTTTTTAGTTTCTTCGTATCATAATAACTTTTCCTACATTTTCTACTCGAAAGATAAGAATTGATGGAAACTTTATAATAACCCAAACTATTATCAATGAAATTTATCACTTATTATAGATGTCATATATTATAAATCACATAAAATAACTTATAGTTTATAATAAAAACTTTATAAATTAATAACTAAAGAAATAATAAGTATTATAGATGTTATGGAACCAATATTGAAGAAATAGTAACTTGCCTTTTGGAATAGTAATATGACCATTGTGAATAGTAAAATGGCCAAATAAATAGTAACATCACCCATGAAATTATCAATAAAATTTATGAATCATATAAATGAATGCATGGTATAGTTATATTATAGTCTATGTAAATAAATGATTTCAAACATATTAATTAAGTGTTGGTATTTTTTTGAGTCCTAAATATTTAATTACAATTTTATGATTGATTTAATAATTTTATAAAAATTATTTAAATAAAAATTATTCATAAATTAATATTTTTATGTCTTATTATTTTATGATAATTTTATGGGAATTTATTAATTTTTTAAATTGTAATAAAATCAGTTGTAATTTTAAAATTGATATTTTCTGAGTAAATGATGGTATTAATTAAAAATAAAATTCCTCATATTTAGAAAAATATTTTCATAAAATGGAGTTATTTTGGTAATTATGCACATTTGAAAATAATTTTGGTTAATTTTTTGTAATTTTTATAAAATACTTGATGTTTTTATGAATAGTGAAATATGATAATTTTCGAAAATGCTAAATACATGAGTTTTTTAGTAATTGTTGATGTAAGGATGATGTAAGAACCTTAATCTAGAACCATACTTAATTATTTTAATATTTTTATATATAATTCTCAAACTATTCATAGTCTTAATCCAAAATAATAAAATAATGGATATAATAATGAGAAAACACCCCTATCCTCAACTATAAATACCACCCCTCACGACCCCTTCTCCTCGCACATCTCAATATTTTATTCATTCAAAAATTCATCCCAATACTCTTCTCTATAGCCTTCCCCATGTATAAAATCTATTTTTCTCATGAAAATACCAAAACCCTTTCCCTATGCTGGTTTTCAAGGAGGAGAAATTCAAGAGGTAAATTCCTCTTTCATTTCTTTAAATTTATTTTCAAGTTCTTTTCTTTTTTTCTACTGATGACCTCTCATCCAAATGTAATGGTAACCCAATTGCCTTAAATATAATTTAATTATATCATGTTAATGTAATATCAATCATTAAACTCCTCACTCTCTCTCTTTTATTCAAAAAATGAAATCACTGCCCATGATGTGTAAATTTACCAACATTGTAGAAAATGCACTTTCATTTTCAATTAAAAAATTAAAGTATGTTAATAAAAATATTATAATGTTTGAAAAATATTTTAAAATTTATATTAAAACCCTCTTTATGTTTTTAAACTAACATATATACATAATTTCTAAAAGATAAAACAAGAGGAGATCATTCTGACAAAAAAACTATCAAAATTAACCTAAAACGATCATCATTCAATTTTACCTAATGATTCATCCCCATAACATATAAACAAATTATTTTAAACTTGTGTAATATAATTAATAACATATAATAATAATTATGGATATTTATTCTCATTTTACTCAAACATCCATTAATGTTTACAAGTAAACCGATCATGAAAACCATGAAAATGAATGCTCCCGAACGGTGACATTAAACTCTATAACTCATAGAAAATCATATAAATGAACTTAATAAAACCATAATAAATCAAATTAATGTATAAAATTTTATTTAGTTGTTAATTAATTTATATAATATCATTATACATGAAATTAAAGTGAATAAAGCATTCATACAAAAGGTAAGGTAAATTCTCATATGCAACTCTCTTTAGTTTTCCCTCCTTCACCGCATTTTTAGTATGGATATTACTTTAATATCATTTATTCATTATTATATTATCTTTATTGGGATATAAAATTTTTCTATTTGTGTTTATAAAAAACACAATGTTTTCTAAAGGAACAATTCTTCTAAAAAACACACACCTTTTACATCTCAAGATTGTTTCTTCTTCACTCAAGGTTAAGGATTCTTATATCAAGAATTTTATTACATATTTAATTTGTGAACCTAATGTTTATGAATGTATGAATTATGAAATGAAACCATTCCATTCCATGTGTTATTTTATTTCCATTGTTGATATACGTTCTATGTGTAATGCATTGTAATTTTAATATCATGATGTGACGAGTAATCCCATAATTATATAGCGCAATGGAAATGTTATGATGTGATGGGTGCGCCCGAAATTATATAGGACCCAAATTTATTGTTTAATGTTATATATATTATGGGAAAATTTATATATTATTGAACATGATGCTATATTTTTTCACAACTAAGTGTGGTAGTTGACCACTATGACATGATGTTTCATTTTTTACATTGCCATATTCCATGGCTTTATATAATTATTCCTCTCATGATTATGTTATGATTATTCTCACCCCATGTTATATTGTTTCATTTTCTTATCTATCTTTTTAACATTATTTTAGATCACCCATTTGTTTGATGTATATCCTAAGGTGACTACTTGTACTAAAGAGAATCAAGGGCTAATAAGAAGCTAGAGAATATGGAATGAAATAAATGTTTAGGTTTTAATTTTTTAAAATGTTATTTATGGTCCTAGTTTTTCTGAGACAAAAAATATTTATATCTTGGTCATTTAATGATTTTTGTTTTTTTATCTTTAAAATAATGTAATAATAATGTAAGAAAAAAAGGGTTTCTATAGTTGGTATCAGAGCACAGTTTTGTTAATTTGGGAATTTGGATTAGAAAACCTTAGTGAAAACCCATAGAATGAGACTAAGTATATGTAAGAACACAAGAATATTTTATATACATAAAGATCTCATTTGATATTCGTTTATATTTAGATTTATAATGGGATAAATTATTTATGACTTGTTGGCTTACTTTTGGTTCTAGCCTTTTCTATTTCAGAAAATGGTGGGAACTTGATGAAACCCGACCAACAACCAGTGTAAGGGACAATGCAAAAACTACTCGAATGACATCCCCAATGCTTTGGGACGTGGAGTTAAAACTTTCATGGTTATTATTACCCAAATATATCAGGTTATGGACAATAACCTGAATAATGTAGAATTTTTACCTTCACCTAAGAGGAAGAAACTGTCTATTGAGTATTTTATGCGGCAAAGACCACTAATGTTTAATGGATCTTATGATCCACTAGTCATAGAAACGTGGGTCAACTAAATGGATAGAATATTGTTTCTTTGCTTCATTATTCTGATATATAGAAGTTGAATCTAACCGTTTACCATTTAGATGGAGAATCTGATCAGTGGTGGGATTTGATTATGAACACAAAGCCAAAGGACCCAATTGAAGAGATTGAGTGGGTATAATTTAAGATAATATTTCTAAAAAAAGTATTTCCCTAAAAATATTAGAACAAATATGGAAAGAGAATTCATAGAGTTGAATAAAAAGGTTGGAGAATCTATCGTGTCCTACGAAGAAAATTTCACAAGGCTTTCAAGGTAGGATTCATGTTTTGTTATCATCAATGATATAAAATTGATAAATTATTTAGTGGATTAAAACAACACATTTGAAAGGAACTAGTAATTCAAGAATTTGGGTGTTATGAAGAAGTTGTTTCATGTGTTCTAATAGTTTTTATGGAGTTTGGAGAATGGACCCATGGCTATGGGGATAAGGAAAAAAACATGGAGTTTTAATGTGGAATATATAATGAAAAAGGTGGAAGAAAACTCAACCACCCACATGTAAATTTTTTTGGAAGAAGCATCATGGGAACTCTCTAAAAGGGAAAGGGAAATGATCTATGTGTGGGAGAGAATTCCACCAAGCTCGTGAATGTCGAAAATACATGAGGAACCAGGAGAATGTGGTTGAGGAAAGGAGATCACCACTCATGGTCTAATGCTAATATTGTAGGGAGAAAGGGAACAATACAAGCCAATGCACTAAACCTAGAGTCCTTGAGGGTAATCAACATGAGAAACCACCAAATCCAAAGGATAAAGGAAAGGATTTGTTTATCACTACTACTAAAGAGGTTCAAGAAAATTATGTCATACAAGGTACATTTCTTATTCACTCAAGAATAGAAAAAGTCTAATTTGATTCTAGTTCAATGTATTCTTTTATATCTAGAAATTTTTCTAGAACTATTGAATTGAAGTCCCAAAAACATGAAGAAGACATATTCTTAAATCACCAAGTTGTGCTATAATTTCAAACCAAATGTTGGACTCTTATCTAGTTGGTGTATGTGGGAAGACTCTTCTATCGAATATCGTGACACATCCCTTGGTGGAATTTGATGATATATTGGGACTGGATTGGATCTCGTAATATAGAGAACATTTAAACTTTCAGAAGAAAAGAAATGTCTTTTCATATTCAGAACCATCCCATGATCTTTTATAAATTCAAGAATGATCATGAATCTCATTTTTAAAATCCTTCAATAGTGTGGGTGTTGATTCTGTATGAAGAAGCATACATCGCTCAAATGGTTGAGTCAAAGGAAGGTATCAACCTTGGGGAAATTCCCATTGTGAGGGAAAATAGTGATGTATTTCCTATGGAGTTACCCAGATGGACACTGTATCATGATGTATAGTTTTCAATAGAACTTATACTTAAAGCCACTCCTATATCAAAGTTTCCCTCTATGATGGCTCCTTTCGAACTGGAGGACTTAAATAAGAAGTTTAAAAAAAGAATTTGGACGAAGGGTTCATATGCCCTAGTGCATCACCTTGGGGTGTTCTAGTTATCTTTATTAAAAAGAATAATTGATCAATAAATATGTGTATTTATTATAGGGAACTCAATAAGATAAACATAAAGAACAAGTATCCTCTTCCAAGGATTGGTGACTTGTTCGATAAGCAATGAGGAGTTTAGTACTTCTCAAAGGTGGATCTTTGTTATGGATATCATCAGTTAAATGTGAATAAGGAATATGTTTATAATAGTTCCTTTCATACAAAGTATGGGCACCATTATTTTCTGGTGATTCCCTTTAGACTTACAAATGGATCTATAATCTTCATGGTTGTGATGAATAGAGTCTTTCGAAATTACCTTAACAAATTTTTGTTAGTGTTTACTGATTATATTCTCATTTATTCCATGAGAAATGGTGAACATGAAGAACATATAAGGATTATGCTAGTGAAATTAAGGAATGAGAAATTTTATTCAATGTTCAGAAACTGTGACTTTTGGATACATTAAGTCACATTCTTGGGACATGTGATCCAAAGTGAGGTAATTTATTTGGACCCTAAAAAAAGGAAATTGAGGAATGGCCCAAACCCTCTAGTTTCAAAAAATCCATAGTTTTCTTGTATTAAAATGGTACTACCAAAATTTTGTGAGAAATTTCTCATCATTTTAAATACCTCTAACTAAGTTAACAAGGAAATGGGTAAATTATGTCTGGATAGAATAATGTGAGGAATGCTTCAAGGAGTTAAAGAGAAGGATGATCACTGCACCTATACTCACATTACCAAAAAGTGGAGAATGTTTTTTGATATAAAATTATTCTTCAAAGAATGTATTGGGTTGTTTACACATGAAAAATTATAATGTGATATCCTATGCCTCACAATAGTTTAAGTTCCATGATCAGAACTACCCGATGCATGATATGGAGTTAGCAGCTGTGATTTTTTTCCTTGAAAATTTAGCAATGATGCCTCTTTGGTGAGAAGTGTGACATATATACTGATCAAAAGAGTCTAAAGTATAAATTAATTCAAAATGATATAAACATAGATAAAAGGATATGGTTAAGTAAAATCAAAGTCTATGATTTACTTATTAACTATTATCCTAACATGGAGAACAAGGTATCTAATGCTCTTAGTAGAAAATAACCTGCTACCCAGTCCATGTTGCGGATTTATAAATACCCTCTCTTCTTGGACTTCCAATGAATGAATTTAGAAATCCTAACAGAAGGTAATACATCCTACCTTTCCGAAATTATTCCCCAACAATCTATCCAAGAGAATATTAAGGAGACACAATGGGATGATCAACAGTTACCAAAGAAGGTGAATGTAGTAAAGGAATAAAAATTGCAAGAGTTCCATATCGATGATGATGCTATGATTTTGTTGGGAATAAGTCTCTATGTTCCTTCATCACCTGGGATATTGAGGGACCTATTGTATAATGAACATAGATCAACATTCTCTATCCATACAAGGAGTACAAGGATGTATCATGATATCTGAGAACACTTCTGGTGGGAAAACATTAAGAAGGATATTTCTAAATATGTCTCAAGGTGATTGATATGTCAGCAAGTTAAAGTTGAGAAACAGATGTCTAAAGGGATGATAAACCCAATTTTTATACCCATGTGGAAATGATAGAATGCCACTATGGACTATTTCATGGGTCTCCGGAACACATCCAAATGAAATAATGTGATATGGGTTGTGGTGGACTGACTCACCAAGACTGCCCACTTTATCACTATTATAGAAGATCTATCACTTGAAAACGTGCTAAGATATATGTGAAGGAAGTTGTGAGACTTCACAGAGTTCCACACATGATTGTCTCAAATCGTGATCATAGGTTCGATCCAAATTGCATAGTATTCTTCAATGTTCTTTGAGTACTGAATTAAATTTCATCATATCCTATCACCCCCCAAATTAATGGTCATTATGAAAGGAGTATTCAGATATTCAAAGATATTCTAAGATCATGCACTTCATAAATTAAATGATGATGGGATCATCATCTCCCATTGGTTGAGTTATTATACAAAAATAGCTTCCACTCGAGTATTCAGTTGGATCTATATAAAGATCTTTATTGGAAGAGATATAGAACTCCATCTTTTTGGGATGAAGTTGGTGAAAAAATGCTATATAGACCTGATCCTGTGAAAGAGATGATAAATAAGTTTCAACCCATTTAGAAATATATCAAAAGTGCTTAGATTTATCAAAATAGTTATGATAATAACCATCAAAGGGACTTGGTGTTTGACGTTGGAGATAAAGTCTTCCTTCGAATATCACCATGGAAGAGAGTCATGTTGTTTGGAAAGAAAGGGAAGCTAGGCTCAAGGTAAATTGGCCCCTTTGAGACCCTTGATCAAATGGGATTTGTAGTCTATCAGATGTCACTTCCACCGAACATGGATCAAGTTCATTATGTGTTCTATGTATCACTTTTGAGGAAGTATATACTAGATCCCTCACATGTACTGAACTCAGAGGTGATACAACTAGAAGATGATCTCTCTTATGAGGAGGATCCAATAAAGATTCTGGACAAGAGAGATAAGGTTATACACCACAAGATGACCCACCTTATCAAAGTGTTATGGAAGAACCATAAGTATGAAGAAGCAACTTGGGAACTAGATGAGGAATTGAAGGAGAAGTGCCCTCACATATTTATGTAAAACGAAATTCTCAGGATGAAATTTGAAAAGAAGGGAGAATGTAATGACCCAAAATTTTATCAATATAATTTCTATATTATTATAGTAATTTAATATTATATAAATCAAATAAAATAACTTATAGACCATAAAAAACTTTATAAATGAATAATTAAGGAAAAAAGAAGTAATTATAGAAGTCAACGAACCAACACAGATGAAATAGTAACTTGACCTTAGGAATAGTACTATGACTGTTATGAATAGTAAACCAAACAAATTAATAGTAACATAACCCATAAAAATATAAATAAAATTTAGTCATCTTATAAATACATGTATGGTATAATTATGTCATAGTCTAAGTAAATAAATGTTTAAAAAAATATTAATTAAGTGTTGACATTTTTGTAAGTCATAAATAATTAATTATAATTTTTAGATTAATATAATAATTTTAAAAAAAATCATAAAATTTATTATTAAATTAATATTTCAATGTCTTATTATTTTGAGATAATTTTATGGGACCTTAAATAATTTTTCAAAGTGTTTCAAAAGCAATTGTAAATTTAAAATTTAAATTTTCTGGGAAAATGATGATTTTAATTAACAATTAAATTACTCATATTTAGAAAATTATTTTCACAAAATGGAGATCATTTTTTAATTTTTAATGTCAAAAAATTATTAGGGTGAATATTTGGGATTTTTCTAAAATACTTAAATTTTTTGATGAATAGTAAAATACAATATTTTTCGATAAATGCTAAATACATGAATATTTAGGCCATTATTGATGTAAGGATGATGTAACAACCTTAATATAGAGTCATCTTTAATTTTTTTAATATATTTTCATATAATACTCAAACTATTAATATTCTAGAGCCAAAATAGTAAACTAATGGATATAATAATTAGAAAATAGACATCTCATCCACCATAAAAAACCACCTCTCACCCCCTATTCTACTCACACCTACAAATCTTTGAGAATTTTTCAAATTAAACCCAATAATATTCAATATCCCCTTACCCAGATCTAGGATCTATTTTTCTCATCAAAATACCAAACCTTTTCCCTAAAGAGGTTCTCAAGGAAGAGAAATTCAAGATGTAAATTCCTCTTTCTTTTCATTAAATTTCTTTTCAAGATATTTTTTTTTCTCATAATATCCCCGCATCCAAATGGAATGAAAAATATATTACCCTAAATATACTATAATTTAGTCTTGTTAATGTAGTACCCATCATTAGACTCATTCTTTCTTTTATTCAAAAAATGACATCGTCACCCATGATGTGTCAATTTACCGACTTTGTAGGTGATGCACTTTAATTTTAATTTAACACCTTAAAGTATGTTAATAAAATCATTATAATGGTTGAAAAATATTTTAAGATTTACTTTAAAACCATATTTATGTTCTAGAACAAACATATATACATAATAATAAATGATAAAACAAAACGAGTTTGTTGTGATCGAAACACTACCATAATTAACCTAAAACAATCATCATTAACTTTTATATAAAGACTCAACCTCATAACATACAACCAAATTCTTTAAAACTTATATAAGTTCATTAATAAAATATAATAACAATTCTATATATTTATCAGCATTTTACATGAACTTCTATTCATGTATACAAGTGAACCGATCATAAAAACCATGAAAATGAATGCTCCCGAATGATGAAATTAAACTATTTAACTCATATAAAATCCTATAAATGAACGTAATAAAACCATAATGAACCAAATTAATCTATAAAAGGTTTTTTATTTGTTAATTAATGAATATAATGTGATTATATAGGGTATTAAGGTGAATAAATCATTCAGACAGAAGGTGAGGGGAATTCTCGAACCCAATACTCTTTCTTTGGGGTTTCCCTCCTTCACCCCATTTTTAGTATGGTTATTTTTTAAATATTTTTTCTTCATAATTATCTTAAATTTTATTGGATATAAATTTTTTCTGCTTGAGTTTATGAGAAAAATAAATTTTTCCAAAAGAAATCTTCTTTCAAAAAAAAAACACACATTTTACTTCTTGATGTTCTTTCTTCTTCACTAAAGTTTAATGATTCTTAAATCAAGTATGTTATTCCCTATATCATTTGGGAACTTAAATTTTATAAATTAATGATTTATGAAATTAACTACATTCTATTCCATTGTTTATTTTATTTCCAATATTGATATACATTCTATGTGGCATGCAGTATAATGTAAATGTTATGATGTGACGAGTGTGCCTGGAATTATATAGTAAGATGTACATTTTATGATTTTAAAAGTGTTCCAAAAATTATATAGAACTCAAATGAATTGGTTAATGTGATTTATCCATGAGAAAAGTTAAATATGCATGAACATGATTCTAACTCTGTTCACAATTATTTGTGGTATTTGACCATTAAGACATGATGTTTTATTTTTCTTCATTCTAACATTCCATGCATTTATCTAATGACTCCTCACATGATTATGATGATGATGTTATGATTATTCTCACCCCTTATTATATTGTTTCTTATTCATATATATCCACTTACTGGGATTTTAACACACCCCTTTCTTTGATGTATATCCTTAGGTATCTACTTGTACTAATGATAATTCAAGGGACAATAAGAATATAGGGAATAATGAATTAAATAAATATTTATTTTTTTATTTTTTTAATTTTATGTATGGTACTAATTTTCACAATACACTAAACCTTTGGATCATAGTCGTGTAATTATTTTATGTTTTTATCATTAAAATTATTTAATAATAATGTAAGAAAAATAATGGTTTCTATAATATTCATTGGGTTGAGTACCTTCATTTGATTTTGATATATTCTATACCCCGGGAAAATTAAACGTGGTTGAAGATGTCTTAAGAAATTATGTTATAGTAAAACCATTGAATAAGTCTAGTGATGAGTGGAATTTAATGTGGATCTTTTCTCAAATGAATCTGGAGGCCATAGAGCATAGTTGAGTTCTGTTCATGGCTAGTGTTCAACTGATTCCATCTCTTCTGCAGTTTATTTGATAAGGTCATCTGAGTAAAAAAAATTCCCACATTCTATTCATTTTCTAAATGGTGAGGTGATTCCGTGAAAGTGTTCATTTTCTCCTGAGAGTTATTTGTGATTTAGAGGTCACTTTATGGTGTTGTTTTTATTATGGTAGGTATTAATGAAGGATAGACACCAACCTTAGGGATCCATTCATCATTGTGTAACCAAGATGTACTATGATGTTCTTAATTAGTTATGGTGGCCATGTATAAGGTGGGATGTAGCTAACTTTCTATATCAGTGTTATAGATGTTAGAAAATTAATGAAGAGCGCCAAAGTCCCCCTAGTTTTCTTCAGCCTCTACCTGTTCCTACCTAGAATTGAGATGAGATTTCTATGGACTTTATTTTTGGCTTTCCTCAAACACCTCATGGGAGTAATTCCATTTTGGTAGTGACTGAATTTATGACTAAATCATCCCATTTCAATCTAATGATGGATTCAGTCAAAGTGGATGAGTTGGGTTGGATGTATGTTCATGAGGTTATGAGGTGTCATGGTGTTCCATCATCAATTATTTCTGAAAGGGACCCCATCTTACCATGCATTTATTGGAATTCCTTCAAAATAATATGGGTTCACATGTGAAGTTGAGTAAGGTATACCATCCTCAAATAGACGGTCATATGGAGTGAGAAAATCAAATTTTGGAAGACATGATTCAGACATGTGTTTTGGATTTTAAAGGTTCATGGGATATCCATTCGATATTGTTAAGGTTATTATATAAAAATAGTTACCAATCCTCCATTCTAATGGATCCTTTTGAGGTTCTTTACAGTAGGTTGTTTCAGTTTCCTTTGTGTTGGGATGAGGTGGGTGAGACCTCGTTTCCAGGACTGAGCCTTGTGCAGGTGACGTATGATAATGTTAAGTTATCTAGAAAATGGTTTTTAATGATACAAAGTTTTTATATGTCTTATTATGATAGGACGTGATGAGGTTTGGATTTTTTAGTGGGTGGATATGTGTTTTTGAGAGTGGCACCTCACTTGGGTCACCACCATTTGGGTAAGAAATAGAAGCTAACAATGAGGTATGTCAAACCTTTCGAGATCACCAATAAAATTTTAAGGTAGAATAAAAATTATATTTTCTATATTAGTTGATTTTAATCCATGAAGTTTTCCATTTATTTCATATAATAAACTATAATTTGGATCTTTCCTGCGTGTTGAAATGGGAGGAGTTTGAGTTAGATCCTGATTTTTTTGTGTATGAGTGGAATGTACAGATAGTAGATTCTTAAGAGAAATTGTTTCATGGGAAGTCTATTCCATTGGTAAAAGTTATATGGAAGAATGGTATTTATGATCATGAGACTTTGGAGTATAATTATTTCATTTAGTATAAGTATCCATTTTTTGTTCTCTGATCAAGCTTTGAGTTGACTTTCTAGGGGCAGGAAGTTTCTATGGTTGGAAGAATTTCCACATCTGTGATTTTTTCATGTATTTATTTTGTTTCTCATTGTTCTTTCATTTACCCCTTGGGTTACCATTGTGTTGATGGATAAAATATAGATTTTGAGCTTGAAATCAGGTGGCATATGGTTGGTGCATAGTTAGGAAAAATTGTGCACCCTTACCCAGAAAATCGTGCAGCCAATTTCAGTTTTTAGCAGTGGTGACCAAACAGTTGGCACACGGTTGGGAGAACTATTCAGGCGAATCATGTAGCTTGATCCTCTTGAACATTTATGGATGCACAGTTTCTGCAAGGTTTATAAATCCATGCGGAAAAATAGTGTGACATGTATAGGTTATTAAAAAATGTGGATTTTACCCTTTTTCCCTCTACGATTTTAATTCTAAATCACCTCCTATCTTACCCATTCAGGATTTTAATCCATGAGAGCTTCCTCTAAGCCTTCTTGGATCTCTTGAACTCTAATACATGGGTTTTTTTTGGTTTGGTAACACAAATGAATCACCAATTAAGTCTTATTTATCATAATTTCACCCTTCTTCTAGGGTTTCACATCCCTCTTTCTTGTGTTATAGTTTTACGGTAGGGTGTTAGACCTAAAGAGGGTTCCAAATTATGTTTTTTGGGGGGATATTGATGATTATTATCTGATATTTCCATAATAGGTTCGTGTGGTGGAGTGGGTGTGGTTTTGCACTGATTTTCAAAAGTTTCCAAGTGTGAGGTAGCTAGTTTTAAGAACCCAGATCCTATTTTCAGGTATGTTTTTCCATTTCTGGTCGTTTTTTAGAAAAAGAGGAAATTTGGGAAATTTTCTAAGTACACGTCATGTACTTTATAAGTATATGATGCGTAATGCCTTACTGCAGGAGGCCATGTGTTGGCCGTGTAGTAGCCACACACACAACCATGTGGGGGTAATTTAGAGGCCACTTAAAGCAGAGTACAGAAATAGTGAGTACACACCATGTTCTTCAAAAGTAAATTCCATGTACGTTTTTTTCATTAAACACACCAGGGTCACGTCTAATTTCCAGAATGATCTTATTTTAGGTCTCATTTGACCGAGAGCTCCGTACAGCCATGGATCTTCAACAAACCCCCAAGTGTGTATCTATGTTCCAAATCGAACAACGTCAGTTGCATTGGAATCACATCAGTGAGTTATCTCTTCCCCTAGAGCACCATCTCCTGATTTATCTTCTCTCGTGAGATATATTGGGTTAAACTTTTTAGACATTTTTGTAGATCTTTGACGTTTTAGGGTGATTCAAGCTTCATGGTTCACGTATATCATTCCTACAATGCCGAGGTAGGTGGATTGTGATTTTCCGTTCAAAGTCTTTGAGTATTATGTGAAAATTCCACCAATACCCTTGAATGGGGTATTGTATGTTTACCGTTTTACCCCTGTTGATTGTATACCATGTTCTCATGTTGTGTAGAGGATATTTGGATATGAATAGGGTTGATTTCTATTCTTTGGATGTGTTTTTCCCATGCATGTTCTATTTATGACCGTTTGGTCATGTTTGGCCTTTGGATGCTTTACCTGTTTTCCATGCTTGTTGTTGTAGGATGAAGAGTTTGTGTTATGACATGTTTGATATATTTTAGACTGATTAGACAAGTATTTCTCTAGGTTTACTTTGGACATATCGTATTTCTTTGCCTGTTGACATACACAGGGTTGTGAGAACCTGGTGTAGTAGACTATTTGGGGAATTGACTGAGTGAGCTTCCTCAGATAGTATTTGAGCACTTTGGGCTATATGGGGAATTGACCGAGTGAGCTTCCTAAGAGATCCTAGGACCAATTTGGGGCTATAAGGGGAATGGACCGAGTGAGCTTCCTCAGAGATTCCTTGTCTTCTTTAGAATATAAGGGGAATTGACCGAGCAAGCTTCCTCAGAGAGTCTTTGATTTTTATTCCTGAACTGTTTAGACTATAAAGAGAATTGACGGTGAGTGCTTCCTTAGAGAGTCTATGAATGACCAAGGCTATAAGGGGAATTGACCGAGTGAGATTCCTCAGAGAGTCCTTGACCTTGGGGAAATAAGGGTAATTGATCGTGTGAGCTTCCTCAGAGAGTTCATGACTACCTTAGACTATAAGGGGAATTGACTGTGAGTGCTTCCTTAGAGAGTCTTTATATACTGAACCAGCGGGGTTAGGCCGAGTGCACTTCCAAGAGGGTTGCTTTTACTTGTTAGGTAGGACTAGAGGGGATGGTCATGAGCACTTCCCAGAGGGTTACTTGGTTGTGTTTCGCTATTTGATTAGTTGTTGCTTGATGTTGGAATTGTGGATTGTTTACTGCTGAGTACCTTCCTATTTACTATTTTCTGTATTTTTACCTGCTATATATTCACTGAATATTAGGCACAGATCTTTGGGTGGTTTACTACTGGGATTTTGTTTCACACCCTATTTGGGTCAAGGTTTTGGGCCCAAATACATTATATTTCTGTAGGTATAGATAAGGGAAAGCACCCTTCTAATTTAGGGACTTGACTCGCTGTGGAGTTGGGGAGCATGGGATCAAACTTAGGCTTGCGATGTTGAGGAGCAGTTATCTTTTTATTTTGTACTTTGGTTTATCACTGTTTTTATTTCCAGCATTGTGACTTGTTTGGATGATTTCCTAGACATATGTATCATGAATCATTATATATATATGTGTGTGTGTGTGTGTGATCCAGTTGTTTATTATTCTAGTCTTCTAATGTTTACTGTTGTTGGATATTTTCTTCTTCTATTATTGTATGTATTGTTTACTTCCATTGTGTACTCTTCCAATGAGGGCATAGGTTCCCCACTATCATACCCAAGGCCCACGTTGCTAGTCGACAACCTCTGGCATTCGGGAAAATGCGCTTGAGGCCTTGTGACCAACCAGGTATGGGGCACCTATGGGTGGATTCAGAAATCAGGAAGTTACAAAGTCGTATCAGAGGAATTATTTTCTCTTGATTTACTATTTGGAGCCTTTATCCAGGGATAGGAAGGAATTGGTACTTGTTAATAAGTTGTGCCCGAGATTAGCTACCCCGTGTACAGGGAAAATCCAATCTACCTCGTTTATTGCACTTTCATCTGGTTTTTCAAGTTTATGGTTGATATGATTTTCACCATTCGGTGACTCACATGTTTTGTGTTATTACTGTTGATGTTATTGAGGTTCTATTTCTGTCGCAACCCGATGAGATAAGGGTATTCCATCTCGTGTATCATATAGTCAGTTTCTTGAAATCACATGTCATGCATTCTTTCCATGTCATCTAGGATGCATTAGCGATTGTGTGTTGTTGTGATAGATGTTGTGTAGAATATGCGTGTTGTTGTGATAGATTCCTTGATTAAAATACATGTTATTTGATACGGTATTATTTGTGTGTGGTTTTTCTTGAATTAACATCAAACATTGGTTCTTGAGGTGTTATGGGCCCTCAAGGACTGGAATTTGGTCGATCATTGCCTTGTTTTCCTTCTAATAATTTGTATAAGATGTCAAACACTGATTTGCGGGGAGTATGGGCCCTCACGGATCGGAATTTGGCACTTTTAATGTTCGTTTCAGTGTTTTTCTGGGCTCTAGAGTAGTTTCTGAGGCTTACTGTCTGGAAAAACCCAAAATACACACCGTGTAATGTTAACTACATGCCATGTGTTCTTCTGTTCGGGAAGAAACTGTTTTTCTTAAGTACACGCTGCGTACTTTATGTACACGTTGTGTGGTCTCTAACCGTGTCATAGGCCATGTGGGCCAAGACATGGGATGGGGAAGGTCTGGTGGGAACATGTCGTGTACCGGTTGAACATTCCGTGTAGTGTTGACCCTATGTCCGCCCGTGTAACTAACAACACTGATGGATAAACCAAAAGTTATACACGTCATGTCAGTATTGAACACGCCGTGTAGTCTAACCCAGGTACCCAACCATGTCACTAACAACACGGGTCAATGTTATCCTTTTACGTACACTCTCTGTCCATATGAAACACTCCGTGTAGTGCGATCCATGTGTTAGACCGTGTCACTTACAACACGGGCCAGGTGAAGCTTGTCTAGTAAACATCGTGTCTATCTTGAAAACACCGTGTAGTTTGGTTTTAGGGGAGCCGTGTGTCTTAACTATGTAGAGGGACTCAGGTATGGAAAAGGGTTCAAGTACACACCGTGTGTTAAGGAAAACATGTTGTGTGTTTTGGGTGTTACATGACCAGTTTGGGTATGTGTACACGCCTATGTAAATGATTTAAAGGAACATGTCGTATGTGAATTTTACACGCCGTGTAGTCATGTTTTGTAAAACTTGAATTCTTTCTTTCTTCTATTCCCTTCTTATGCTTCTAGTTTCAGTCCTTGATAATCTTGATCAAAGGTGTGCGCTTGACCTTGTAGATTCATGCCACTGAGACATCCTCTGATTGTATGCTAGTTTCCAGGTGGTGATCAGACACTGGACATGGCTGATTAGGGACTCCCAACAGATCCTCTAGTTATGCCAGCCTTGGAACCAACCGATGTACCTGACATAGGTGCTGATGCACAGTTCAAGGAGGGATTTTTTAGGATGATGTAGACCTTTCAAGGAGCACCATCTGCTACCCCATCGATGGCTGAATTGATGCGGGTCTTTCAGCAGAAAAATCCTCCTACTTTCTCAGGGGATAGAGGACCGCAGGCTGTAGAGTCTTTTCTAGAATCCACGTTGACAATTTTCAAGAAATTGGAGATACCTCCAGTGAAGAGGGTGAATCTTGTTACCAATATGCTTAGAGACTTTACCAAAATGTTGTGGGATATGAGATCACAGGCGGGCCTCTAGCAGAATATGACTTGAGATAAGTTTCGGCATATCTTCTATGATTACTTCTTTCCGGAGACATTGAGGGTCGATCGAGCTTGAGATTTCATGAGTCTGGAGCAAGGAACTCTTTCTGTTATGGATTATTCCTATCACTTCACAGATATGTAGTGTTCAATGCCTATTCCAGGAGGTGATGAGTTGTTCCTTGCACGGAAGTTTGAGGATGGTCTCAAGCATGACACCTGATCCCAGGTGAACATCTTCAGGTTGACTTCGATATCTTCTATTGTCAACTAGGTGCTGATCACAGAGCACAATCTGTGGGAGTCTGGAATAGTGAGAAATAGCGGTTTGACATCCAGAGTTAGTATTCCTTCTACTGATAGTAGGGAGTGATGCAGGGATCTTTCACGAGGATATCAGAGTAGGCAGGATGCATCTTCTGGTAGCAAGGTGGTGTGCTACCAGTATGGGAAGAGTAGGCATACTAGGACACATTGCCTGAGAGACCCAGTGGAGTGCTGATCATGCGGTAAGATGGGTCACCTTCAGTGCTTTTTTCAGTTCTTCTCACCTACAGCTGGTGACATGGGTTCTTCTATGACCCCATGTTCAGGATCAGCGCCACCAGTTTCTCACCAGCCTAGGAACTGGAGTTATTCTAGCCATTCGGAACGAGGTATAGGTCGTGGCCGTGGTAGTCAGTCCCCGGTTCTTCGACGATAGAAGGGTGGATCAGCTCAAAGCAGTCAGGCAGGCTCATAGGGTCACGGTATAGGCCAGACTTTTGTAGTGGAGCAAACCCAGTAGGAGCAGAATCTCAGACCCTCTACTGTTCGAGGTATGGTCCTAGTTTCCTAAGTTTTATCTTCAACTATTTTCGGCATAAGGGATTACCATAGCTTTATATTTGTTGCTATTGTGGAGAGCCTTGGGATCTATATATTTTCCTCTGCCTATATTTTGATGCTAAATACACCGTTGGGGACTAGAATGGCTAGTGTACGTCAGTGCAGGGAGTGCCCTTTACAGGTTGGTTGGTGTCACTTCTTATGGGAACTCTATGTCCTAGAGATGGCATGATATGTTTTCATTCTCGAAATAGACTGGTTAGTTCCATTCCAGGAAATCTTTTATTTTTATCGTCATAGAGTGAGTTTCACATCACCATAAGGTGAATCTTTTCTTCATAAGGGTGAATGGAATGTCCAGGCGAGCGGAGCGGGTCCAAAGAATCATGGGTTGGGAGGAGTTACAGCCCAGATTTCTAGAATATATCTAGATGACCAGGGGACTTTGCAGAAGAAATTTCTTCTAGTGTTGGATCATTTCAGAGATGTCTTTTCATAGGACTTTTCAGGTTTGCCTCTATAGCGCGTGGTAGACTTCTCAATTGATCTTGTTCCAGGAGCGGCACAAGTTTCCATTCCTGCTTATAGGATGGCTGCACCAGAGTTGTAGGAGCTCAAGAAGTAGTTGGAGGAGTTGTAGGGAAAGGGTTTCATCTGACCCAGTACTTCTCCTTGGGGTTCACCTGTCCTGTTTGTGAAGAAGTCAGATGGCACCCTTAGGCTTCTTGTGGACTATCAAATGTTAAACCAGTTAAAGGTAAAGAACCGATATCCCTTTCCAAGGATCGATGATCTCTTTGATCATCTTTGAGAAGCCCGGGTGTTCTCGAAGATTGACTTGAGGTCTGGTTATCATCTGTTGCATGTTAGACTATCAGATATAACTCTTAAATCCTTCTGGAGCAAGTATGGTCTATACAAGTATATGGTTAGGTCGTTCGGTCTCACGAACACGCCTACAGTTTTCATGGCACTGATGAACCAATTGTTCCATCCATACTTGGATTCCTTCATAGTTGTTTTTGTGGATGATATCTTGGTGTCTTCTCACACTCGACATGACCACGCTACCCATCTTGAGATCGTTTTGAGTACACTGAGAGAGAATCAGTTATATGATAAGCTCTAAAAATGCCACTTTTGGATGGATCAGATTCACTTCTTGGGTAATTTTATCTTAGACACAAGAGTATCAGTAGACCCAGAGAAAGTAAGAGTTGTGGTTTCCTGGGAGTATCCGAAAAACATCTTTGAGGTGCAGAGTTTTCTAGGGATGGCTGGATACTACATATGTTTTATTCAGTACTTTTCACGCTTAGCAGCACCACTGACGGCTCTAACTAAGAAGGGTTCAAATTTCTTATGGTCAGATTCTTGTCAGTCAGCCTTTCAGGAGATGCAAGGGAGGTTGACTTCAACATTGATACTAGTCTTTCCAAAGTCAGGCAAGAGCTATAATATTTACTGTGATGCATTAGCTATCGGGCTGGGAGCTATGCTAATGCAGGGAGATGCAGTCGTTGCGTATGGGTCTCAGTAGTTGAGGCCACATGAGAGGAATTACCCGACGCATGATCTGAAGTGTGCAGTTGTTGTTCATGCCCTACATTGTTAAGAACATTATCTTCTGGGAGATCATTTTTTTGTTTTCACCAACCACAAAAGTCTCAAATACATCTTCACTCAGTGTGATCTGAATTTAAGATAGCGAAGGTGGGTCTATTACCTATAGTCTTTTGACATTGAGCTTTCCTATAAACCTGGGAAGGGAAACGCAGTGGCTGATGCATTGAGCCGAAGGACTCAGATACAGGAAGTCCAGGAGGCCAGCAGTGAGTGGTAGCTTATGGATTTGTTCTCTAAGATGCATTTGGAGGTGCAAAACAGACAGGGGTAGACTTTTCTAACATATGTAGCTGTTACCTCGACTCTTCTTGATCGAGTTCGAATGAGGAAGCTATCATATTCTGAAGGCCTAGTCCTAAGGGAGAGTGTGTTAAGAGAGGACCCTATTCCTGGATGAACCATAAGTGAGGATGAGATCTTATGTTTCCAGAGGCGCATATGGGTGCCAGTATACATACGTGAGGATTTGATGTGGTACTTTCATTCCTCAGTTTGGGCAGTTCATCCTAGCGTCACCAAGATGTATCATGATCTGCACCATCAGTATTGGTGGCCAGACATGAAGAGGGAAATTGTTGGTTTTGTTATGAGGTGTTCCACCTATCAGTAGGTGAAGGCAGAGCATCAGTGTCCAGCAGAGCTCTTACATTAGTTACCCACTCCCAAGTGGAAGTGTAATGATGTCGCGATGGACTTCGTGATCAGTTTACCGAGGTCGCCTTGAGGGAATGATGCAGTATGGTTTGTCATTGACAGACTCACGAAGGTTTCTCACTTCTTGCCGATCAAGGAGACCTTCAGTGTTGATGAGATGGGACGATTGTACATCCAAGAGATTGTACATCTGCATGGAGTTCCACACTCCATTTTTTCAAAAAGGGATGCTAGTTTTACTTTTCAGGTCTGGCAGAGGCTTCAAAAGGTGTTGGGTATACAGGTACTTTTGAGTACATCCTACCACCCTTAGACAGATGGCCAGTCTGAGCATACGATTCAGGTCCTTGAGGACATGCTCCGAGCATGAATTCTAGATTTTGGAAGTTCTTGGGAGAAGCATATACCTCATTTGGAGTTTGCCTACAAAAATAGTTTTCAAGCAACTATTTAGATGGAACCTTATGAGGCTTTTTACAGTAGGTCGTTCCAATCACCCTTATGTTGGCTGGAGGCAGGAGAGGTAGCTTTTCTGGGACCTCATCTTGTTCAGGAGACCATAGAGCAGATAGTGTTGATTCGAAGGAGGATGGATACTGCACAGTCTCGTCATAAGTCTTATTCTGATTAGTAGAGACGACCTTTGGAGTTCAAGGTTGGGGATCAGGTTTTCCTGCGTATCACACCGAGGTTGAGACATAAGAGGATTGAGAAGCATGGTAAGCTTTCACCAAGGTACGTCGGGCCATTTGAGGTGTTCGAGAGAGTTGGGCCAGTTGCCTATTGATTGTAGTTACCTCAAAGGTACCGAGCTATACACGACGTCTTCCATGTTTCTCAGCTTCGACGTTTCTTTTCAGACCCATATCATGTTTTCAAACCTGAGGAGGTTGAGTTTGAAGTGGATGTATCCTTTAAGGAGCATCCTATCTGGATTGTGGATCGAAGTACAAGGGTTATCCGTGGCCGGTATGTTCCTCTGGTACAGGTGCTTTGGCATCACGGGCGAGTACATGACGAGACTTAGGAGAGGGAGGAAAGCGTACAATCACAGTGGTTGGAACTGTTTGTGGTTTCTCCTTCTACACTGCGCTAGGGAAATTCTGGAATGAATTTTTTTAAGGGGAGATGTTTGTAAGAACCCAAATCCCTTTTTTAGGTATGTTTTTCCTTTTTTGGTCAATTTTTAGAAAAAGAGGAAATTCTAGAAATTTTATAAGTACACGTTTTGTACTTTATGAGTACATTTTGTGTACTGTTTTGCTGCAGGAGGCCATGTGTTGGCCATTTAGTAGCCACACACATGACCTTGTGGGGGTGATTTTGAGGCTGATTAAAGTGGAGTATGAAAACAGTGAGTACACGTCGTGTTCCTCAAAAGTACACTCCGTGTACTTTCTTTTTTTTCATTAAATGCACAGGGTTCACGTCTAATCGCAAAAATTCTCTTCTTTTAGGTCTATTTCGACCGAGAGCTCCGTACAGCCTCAGATCTTCGAAAAACCCTAGAGCGTGCGTCCTTCCTATGAATCAAACACTGTCAGTTGTGTTGGAATCGCATCGGTGAGTTATCTCTTCTCCTAGAGCACCATCTCATGATTTCTCTTCTCTCGTGAGATATTGTGGGTTGAACGTTTTAGAATTTTTTATAGATCTTCTATGTTCTAGGGTGATTTAAGCTTCTTAGTTCACGTATATCATTCCTAAAATTCCGAGGTAGGTGTTTTGTACCTTTTTGTTCAAAGTGTTTGAGTATTATGTACAAATTTCACCAATACCCTTGAACGGGGTATTGCATGTTTCCCGTTTTTCCCCTGTTGATTATCCACCATGCTCTCATGTTTTGTAGAGGCTATTTGGATATAAATAGGTTTTATTTCTATGATTTGGATGTGTTTTTCTTATGCATGTTCTGTTTACGACCTTTTGGTCTTGTTTAGCCTTTGGCTGCTTTACCTGTTTTCCATACCTGTTGCTGTAGGATGGAGAGTTTGTACTCTGAAATGTTCGATATGCTGTAGACTGATTAGCCTAGTAGTTCTGAAGGTTTACTTTGGACATATTGTATTTCTATGCTCGTTGACCTACACAGGGCTGTGAGAACCTGTTGTAGTAGACTATAAGGGTAATTGACCGAGTGATCTTCCTCAGAGAGTCTTTGAGCACTTTGGGATATACGGGTAATTGACCGAGTGAGCTTCCTCAAAAAGCCTAGGACCACTTTGGTGATATAAGGGGAATGGACCAAGTGAGCTTCCTCAGAGAGTCCCTGTCTACTTTAGACTATAAGGGGAATAGACCAAGCGAGCTTCCTCATAGAGTCTTTCATTTTTATTCCTGAACTGTTTAGACTATAAGGGGAATTGACAGCGAGTGCTTCCTCAGAGAGTCTATGAATGTCCTGGGATATAAGGGGAATTGATTGAGTGAGCTTCATTAGAGAGTCCTTGACCTTGGGTCTATAAAAGGAATTGACCATGTAAGCTTCTTTATAGAGTTCCTGACTACCTTAGACTATAAAGCGAATTGACAGTGAGTGCTTCCTCAGAGAGTCTTTATATACTGAACCAGAGGGGTTAGGCCGAGTGCACTTCCCAGAGGGTTGCTTGAACTTGTTAGGTAGGACCAGAGGGGATGGTTGTGAGCACTTCCCAAAGGGTTACCTAGTTGTGTTTAGCTGTTTAATTAGTTGTTTCTTGATGTTGGAACTGTGGATTTTTTACTACTGAGTACCTTCCTGTTTACTGTTTTCTATACTTTTACTTTCCATATATTCACTGACTGTTAGGCACAGATCTTTAGGTGGTTTCCTACTGGGATTTAGTCTCACACCCTGTTTGGGTCATGCTTTTGGGCCCAAACAGATTATATTGATGTAGGTATAGATAAGGGAATGCACCCTTCTACTTTAGGGACATGACTCATTGTGGAGTAGCGGAGCATGGGACCATGCTAAGTCTTGTGATGGTGAGGAGATATTATCTTTCTCTTATGTACATTGGTTTAGCACTGTTTGTATTTCCATCATTGTGACTTGTTTGGATTCTTTTCTAGACATATGTATCATGCATGATTTTATATATATATATATGTGTGTGTGTGTGTGTGTGTGCTCCAATTATTTATTATTCCAGTCTTCTATTGTTTACTATTGTTGGATATTTGTTGCTTCTGCTATTGTATGTATTGTTTACTTCGATTGTGTACTCTTCAAATGAGGGAATAGTTCCCCCACTATCACACCAAGGTCCCTCGCTGCTAGTCGACAGCCTCTGGCATTTGGGGAAATGCATTTGAGGTCATGTGACCAACCAGGTACGGGGTGCCTCTGGGTGGCTTCCGGAACCGGGACGTTACACTAGTTCCATGATTTTACATTATTAGATAATTTTTATATGCCTGATTGATTTTTTAAATATTTCAAATGGATTATTTGTGTGGGGTGAATCATGTTTTAGAATGATTTTGATATGAACATGTGATAAAAATTGGTTTTCTAAAGGAAAATGGTTGTGTTTCATGTGTGCTTTATTGTGGTGCTTCTCAAAAGTGTTTTATTCCTTATGTGAAAGGTGTGAAATGTATTTTCAAATATATTTAAAGTTTATAATCTGTTGAAAGTTTATTTTCTAAGATAAATATGTTTTTTTGCATGTTTTCCTATTTTTTGTGCACCTTTAATTTGTCTTTGAACTATGAAAGTGATCTGTAGCATGTTATGAAATGGTTTTGATGTGAGTATGAATTTAAAAGGATCTTTTACCATGAAAATGGTTGGATTAAATATGTGTTATTCTTATTATTATTCCAAATGGGTTTCATTAATTGTGAAATTGTTTTAAAATGAACTTCCAAATGGTTTTGGTGTGTGTTTGAAATGGAAATTATTTTTGTTAGGGAAAATGGTGGTTTCTATGTAGTTTTTTATTATTGGAACAACGTGAAATGTGAAATTTTTGATTGCCTTGTGTTATTATGATTCTTGGAATGTGTATATAAAAGTGATTATTAGTGTGATGTATAAAATGGAAACTGACAATGAAGGGAATCCTGGGTATCTAGGTGGGCGAACTAGTGGCTCATGCATGGGTACTTTTTTGGTAATCGAGTTGGGGGATTTTGGTCCTCAAGGTATGAGGTTCATCATGTCAAACTTGTTCTAGTTACCTATTGGGATTTTCTCATGGTACTCTCTTGTGACATGATGCTTATGTGATGTGTCTCTAACCATTGGCATACGTTAGACCTTGTGTGAATTTATATTTCAAGAAATCATATTTTTTTTAAAGAGTTTTTCCTTTTAAAAAATTGTTCATTGAGAAAGTTTTCTATAAAAAATCTTAGAAATGGTTCAAATATTCTTATGGAAACATGAATTTTTATTTATCTTCTAATTTTATAGCAAAGAATATTTCTTTTGGTTGGGATACTACTAGGCTTTGGATCACACCCTACATACACCTTTGGGTGTATGTTGATTTTGTAGTGTATGACCTAGGGAATAGTAATATGTATTGTGGTGGTGATGGTGGATCTAATTTCTAGTGTTCTTCTTCTTGTAGGTGTTGATGTTGGTGGAATAAGGGTGATATTCCTCTTGTTTGATAGAGGTTTTTGGGATAGTTTTTTTGTTCCCTTTATGTTTTTTTTACTCTTGGTTTTGGTTAATGTTTTTAAATTTTGAATTTGAAAATTGGTTTAACTTGTTTGGTTATGGTTTTCTATTATCATGACAATTATTTTTTTGGTTGTTTATGATTATATAAATGGGTGAAATTGTTCCAAAAGTATATTTTTGATACCCAGGAACTAGTTTCTAACTCGTGGGGATTGATAACTGCCTTTGATCCATGCCATGAATTGGGCTGGGTGTCGAGTTGGATGGAATCTCTATTTTGTTCATGACACAATCCATTAAAGTGGATACAATACCAAGGTCTAATGGTCTCCATGACATAATCTGAAATAAAAAATATTCCCATTCATGATTTACTAATGGAGAATGAATCCCAAGGTATAGTTTTCTCTAATAATATCACATGTATAGTTAGTTTTGTAGCTTCAATCCTACTAGAAGAAACTAGGCCTTGGTCCACCAAATCAACTAGAGTACTGGTTCTAGTCTACTCACCTAGGTACTTGGGATTCCCATTGTGCCCAAATTTTCTGTTCACATATCACAGAAATCATCAAATTCATATACACACTCCAAGAATCATAAGATCACAAGGAAATCACCCCATTCATGGTTTACATTGATCCAACGATCAAAGATCACATGGAAACCAGTTTTTTTCATAAACAAAACCACTTCCAATTTTCCACTCAAAAGAAAACCATTTGGAAATAAATTTATAAACACTCTATTAAGTCATGAACCCATTTGGAAAAACAAAAATAAAATAACATTTGAAATGAAACCATTTCAAAGGTAAAATCGCCTTTCAAATTAATACTCACACCAAATCCACTTTAAAACATGCTTCACATCAATTTCATAATTAACATATCATGTCCAAGGAGAAAGAAAAAAGATACTCACATGTTACAAAGAGAATTAATTTTGAAAACCCAAATTTCAATGCACACGCACCAAAAATATCTTTGAAAAAATATTTCTCACCTTTCACACAAAATTTATTACACTTTCAAGAAGAAACACAATGTGTCACACAATAAATATAACCAATATCATTTCCAAAAACTAACTTTCATCACATATGAATCCCAAAACCATTTTAGAACATGTTTATTTCCATAAAAATAATCCATATAAAATATTCATGGAAGAAGGAAACCAATCCAAAATCATCTAATAATGTAAAAGCATCGAACCACCTACCTCAAACTAGGAAACATCCAGAAACTAGTTCCAAACCACAACCAAACCTCCACAAGACACTAAAAGGAAAAATCGAGTAACAACTATCAATATTCCACCCAATATTTCTTGTTATAATATTTATTAGGTCAAATAACCGACTAGAAAATAAGAACTCGATAAGTACAGAAGAGAAACCCTAAAATAATGAATAAATCAAGAGAAAAGAAGATTTATTGATGATTCCTTGAATAACCAGGTGCAAGACCACCCAATGATTGATGTAAAAAGGCTATAAGAATATTTAGAGGAATCTCCCTTGGAAGATAATCATGAATGGGGTAGGTCAGATGTGATTTATGGTAAAATACAGAAAGGGAAACAAGGTAATTTTCTACATTTTAATGACCTGAACAGGTCACACGGTTTTCTCGCACGGTTTAAAAAACCATCTGGAAACCATGCATCTATATATATACAAGGAGATCATGGCTCATGGTTAGACCTCATGGTTTTCCAAACCATGCGACAACCATGTTCTAGCCTCTGTCCAAGGTGAAATTGGTTGTATGGTTTCCTTGGTGAGGTTGTATGGTTTCCCCAAACCATGTGCCAACCGTGTGCCACCTGTTTTCAAGACTGAAGTCTATATTTTCTCCAAAAACTCATGGGGAATTCAAAGGATAACTACCAAACCAAAAATAGACAAATAAATATATAAAAAAATTACTAATTTTAAATTTCTCCCCACTATGAAAACATTTCACCCTCGGAAAGTCACTCCAAGGTCTGATCAGTGAAGAAAATGTATACTTCTACTCAACCCAACACTTCTATTCACTTGTCTCATGCTAATCACTATCACTCGTCAAAATAACTCAGACCAACATAATAGAATTCCCCAAATCACTTTCTCCTAAGAATCCACAATCTATATTGGCTTCTCAAAAACCAACAAATTAAGCTCCAGCTCCAATTCATTATAATTAAGCACATAGGATAGATCCAGGTTGTACATTTTCATTTAGGAGATATGGAATAAGTCATGAATTGAAATAAACTAAGAGGGAAAATATAACATGTATTCCACCTTACCAATATTCTCAGTAATCTCAAAAGTTATGGAATACCATGATGTTATCTTCCCTTATTTACCCAAGAAATGATGACACGAGAGAGGTTCCACTTTCAGTAAAAATTAGTCACCCACAGTAAAATAATAACATGTATTCAAGGCTTAATCCCAACAATGAGGTCTCGTCCACCTCAGCCTAACACAAAGGGGATTGACAATGTCGGCCATAAATAACCTCAAATGCATTCATTCAAATCTATGATTCAGTACTTTTTCAATACAAAAACTCATCCAATCCCAAATTGTTATCCCACAAGCCTCCAAAATCTAACACACATTCCTTGATCATGTCTTCTAAGATTTGATTCGCCCGCTCTATTTGAAAATCCATTTGATGGTGGTATTTCATACTCAACTTGACCTATGACCACATCACTTTATGAATACCATCTTAATATCATGAGGTAATGTGAGGTTGCCTATCAGAAACAATCACTGATGGAACACCATGAATCATCACTATCATATGAATATAAAAAAGACCCAACTCATCCACCTTGGCTAAATCCCTAATCAAAATTAAATGTGATGATTTAGTTTGGTGGTCAATCCTATCCAAATAGAGTTCCTCCATATATTTTTACAAGGTAATCCAACAATAAAATACATGGTGATACCATCCCACATATAAGTAGAAATTGGTAGAGGCTGAAGAAAACTGGAGGGCCTTTGGTGCTATGATCTAACCTTTGGACATGTATAACATTGTGATAAAAAGTTAGTTATGTCCCGCCTCATGTATGGCCACCAAAACTATCTACACACATCATAGAACATCTTGGTGGCACCATGATGAACAAACCACTAAGACTGGTGGTTATCCTACATCACCACTTTCTATAGCAACAATGGCACAACAAAGATAACATTGAATCATAAAACCCCCTCACGAGACAATGACAACTCTCAAGGCACTTCCCCACCATTTATAAACAACATAGAATGTTGGAACAACTCATAAATTGGATGATCTTGCTGAATAAACTCCATAATTGAAGGTTTCATCAAAACACTGGACAACAACACACCTCCACTGTGCTCCTTGGTCTCTAGATACATATGGGAAAAAGACCCATCAAATTCCACTCATCACTGGACTCTTTCAATTCTTACACAGGAACACTCTTAGTTAAATAATGTTCCACAAAATTTTTTTTTCATGGGTATAGAATATATAAAAATCAAACCCATGAAGGTACTCAACCCAAATTCATTGCCTCGAATTCAGATGTTTTTGGGAGAAAATATAAGTCAAGCTCTTATGATCAAAAGAAACCACAAATTTCTCCCTAAAAAGGTAATGGTTCCACGTATTCAAGGTGTGAATTACCACTTCTAAATCCAAGTCAAGGGTTAGGTAATTATTTTCACATAGTCAAAGATAGTGAGAACCATAAGCTATCACATGGTAATCTAGTATTATCATACACCAAAAACTCATACATGAATCATCATAATAGACCACATATCCCATTTTAGAATCTCACAAGATTAAAATAGGGGATGTGTTCAACCACCACTTAACCTCCAGGAAGGACTCTTAACACTATGGTATACATTAAAACATCTCCCCTTCCTAGGTAAGTGTATTCATGGACAATGAATGATGATAAAAATCATGAACAAACCTCCTATAATACCCTACCAAACCCAAAAATCATCAGATTTCAAAACCATTGTTCGATTATTTTCATGAAATAACTACACTGATATTTTCATGGTCGGCCAAAATCCTTTTTTCTAGGATCACATGGCCCAGAAACATCATCTCTTGGATCCATAAGGGGAACTTATAAAACTTTCCATATAGATGACGAGCCCAAATGGTTCCTAGAATAGTCCTCAAATGACAAAAATGCTCCTCCTTGGTCTTAGAATAGGCTAGGATTTCTTCCAAGAATACCATGAAAAATGACTCAAGATACTGATGGAACACCCTATACATAAGTTCCATAAAGACTGTTGTAGAATTTTTTAACCCAAAGGGAATAACCAAATACTCAAAATAGTCATACCTACTTTGAAAGGTTTTTTTAGAAACATCCGCCTCTCTAAATAGGACGTGGTGATACCCTAAACACAAATCAACCATGGAGAACCACCTTTCCCCATTATGATGATCGAAAAGGTCATCAATAATGGGAAAGGGGTACTTGTTCTTGATTGTTACCTTATTCATCTTATGGTAATAGATACATAACCGTAGAGATCCATCGGCCTTCTTCCGAAACAGAATTGGATCGTCCAAAGGTGAGATACTTGGGTGAATAAATTTTTTGGATTCTAAATCATATATAAGTACCTTTAATTCTCTCAACTCAATGGGGTCAATAAGTTTTATGTAAGTGATATTGGTTGTTTTCTCAGTGACAAATCAATAGTGAACTCCACATCCCGCTATGTAGGAAATCCTAAGAAATCCTATGGAAAAACCTCTAGAAACTCATCCACCATGGGAGTTAATCAATATTTGGGACCACAATTAACACCATTAAACATGAGAAACAAAATATGGTAAATAATATTGCCCAAATCTGGAATTGGAGGTCTAGCACGTCCTGACCAAAGATCCCACTCACATTGAAAAACATTGGGACTTTTATCAGGTGCCACAAAACTCACTCACCACATATTAAAATTTATGTGCACCTGAAAGTACACCAACTAATCCATAAAAAGGATCACATCAAAGTGATCAATTTCTAGAATAAGAAAATCACATTCTAACTTGACCCCAGACATAGTGAGTGCACAAGATGGACACCAAAAACCAAGATCTTGATTCTTACAAAGCGGAGTTACCATCATCATCACATATTTCATAAGATTTGTTGGAAACTTTAACACATCAACAAGATGGGATGAAATAAAATAAATGGAAGAACCAATATAAAATAGAACTATAGCTAAAGATGATGAAATAAGAATGGTACGTTGAACTATTGTGAGCTCTACATCTGATTCCACTAGTGCTTGTTCCACCACATGATGTTTCATCATCTCTATCCGAGCCTAATAATGACCAATTACCTTCAACACTGTACTAAACTGGATATTCCTATATTGATATATATACCTAACTCCTTGAACTCCAAACCTAGATCCCACCACCCTGGATGATTTGTACTAGGCTGACATCCCTTTAGAAGCTATAGACTCTGCACCATTCTCATATGGGTGTTCCACCTTGTAAAAATCATTGCATGTGTCCCATATTTCAACACTTGTGGAAAGGTATGGGTGGATATGAACACACAAATAACTTTTTCCCTTATTTTATACACTAATGGAACACAAATAACCTAGTATTGGAAGTGATAAGTAGAGACATCTAGGAAGGATGACCTGATCTACCACATCCCTTCTTCACCTTCTCATCATTCTTTCTCTTCCTCTTATATGAACTTCTCCTGCCCACTAAAACCTCCACTCCATAGACACCATAATTTCCTCTATAATAAATTTTTACCATCATAGCACAATCAACCACCTTAGGAAAATTCTTCTTCTTGAAAAATAATACTTGGTATCGAATCTCCAATCTCATCCCCTTCTCAAACTTTTAAGCCTTCAACTTCTTATTATAAACTATCTCAAGCGCATACAAAAATAGGTCAGAAAATTAGTTAGCATACTAAATCATGGTTTTTCCCCTGGAATATCTACAAAAACTCAAAAAACCTATAGAAGGAAAAAATATCAACAAAATACTTATCTATGAAGATGACCTTAAAATATTTCTAATCCATCTGATCGTGCATTCTATATTTCACCACTAAGTCCCACTACTTTATAATGGGACCTTCTCACATGATCGAAGGAAATTCCACTCTAAATACCTTAGGAGTATCAAAAAACACAAACATCCTCTCTATCTTCTCAATCCACTCCTCTGCTTCCTGAGGTTTTGTGCCAACTCAAAAATAAAGAGTCTTGTTATTGAGGAACTCCTAAGCTATGTCCCTTCTAAGACCTAGTTCGTCCTCTCAAACCTGAAAAGGAATAGAGCTCTCTACTTATCTCAAATCATGGATATCTCAAAGTACTAATTCTACTATCCTCTAATCAATTGGTGAGGGGGAACTCTCTTCAACTTCTTCCCATGGTTTCACTGGATTTATATGTGGATTCATATTTCTATAACAAGCAATAACAACAAAGAAAACCATCAATGCAACATTCTAAGAATTTCTAGCAACCAAAATGATTCCCAAACACTTCCATAAATCAAAACAAAATCATATATAATGAAATAAAAAACCAAACCAAACCACTCCACCCCCACCTGGTGTCTATATATAGTCTTCTGCGTGTACATTTGGAGGAGAAATCAAACCAATTTACTAACATCCCATGGAAACTCAATTCATTTCACAAGGTTTGTTGGCCAGGTACCCACTCATAACCCAAACCTCAAGCCTTGATAAATCTAGATTCAGTATATTTATACTCTTCCCAAATAACATGAACCAAAAGAGAATGACCATCAATGATAACATTTTTTTAGAAACCAAGCTGAATTTCCATCAATCCTAATACCCAACCCAACCTCTGGTATGGCCTAAAGGAAATTACAAATATCTACGGGCTAGAAACTAGTTCATGGGGATCAAAAATACAATTTAGGAATGATTTCACCAATTTATATAACTATAAACAACCAATAAGAATAAAAAACACATAACTCATAGTCATAACCAAATAAGATACAACAATTTTTTAGATTAAAATTTTATGTATTTAACCAAATCCAAAAATTCCACAGTAGAATGGGATAAATAAAATCATCCCAAAATCCTCCATGTAACAATAGTGAAATAACCCTAAATGAACCACCACCAACACCTACATGAAGTGAAACACTAGAAACTGTATCCACCATCACTACCATGACACATCATTCCCTTACTTGGGTCATACATAAAAAAGTCTATATACACCCAATTGTGTTTGTAGGGAGTGATCCAAATCCTAGTATAAATAAAAAAAGAAATATTCAATTCTATAAAATTAGTACATAAATCAACATGCACATTTTTACAAGAACATTTGAAACATTTCTAATAAAAACATCTTTTTTCAGAAAAAACACTTTTAAGGAAAACATTATAAAAAGAAACTTTCTTGAAATTAAAATGTACACAAGTTTCACCATATACCATTGGTTATCACCACATCACATAAGAACCATGTCATAAGAGAGAACTATGGGAAATACCTATAGGTAACTAGAATAAGTGAGACCCTAGAAACCTTATACCTCAGCGATAAAAAACCTCCCACCAAAACCAACAGAGTTCCCATGCACAAGCCACTATTGGGGAACACATCCCCAGGTCAAGTGGTTCCAATTATATCAAATTTTTTGTTAGTGTTTTAGTTCCAATCCTATTAGATGAAACCATTCCTCAACCCCACAGAATCAACTAGCTAATTATTTATATTCTTCTTATCTATGTACCTGGGATTCCCTTTCAAATTTCCATTTCACATATCACATAAATCATCATTTTCACATACACATTCCATGAATCATAACCACACAAGTAAATCACCACTTTCACAATTCACATTGATCCAATGATCAAAGATCACATGGAAACCACCATTTTCCATAAACAAAGTCACTTTCCATTTTCCATGCACACTAAAACCATTTGGAAATACATTTTGAACAACTTTAACAAGTCATGAAAATCATTTGGAAAGACAATAAGAAATAACAAATGAAATGAAACCATTTCCATTGTAAATCCCCTTTTAAATTCATACTCACACCAAAGATACTTTAACACATGATTCACATCACTTTCATAATTAACAAATCATGTTTAGGGTGAAAAAAACTCACATGTTACAATGACCATTACTTTTTTAAAACCAAAATTCAATGCACATGCACCTCTAATCTCTTTTAAAACACATTTCACATATTTCATAAAAAGAAAAGAACACATTCAATAATCACTATAATGATTCACACAAAAAACATAACCAATATTCTTTCCAAACCCAACATTCATCATATATGTATCCCAAAACCTTTTTAAAACATGTTTCGTGCCACAACAATAATTCATAGAACACATTTATGTAAGTAAGAATGAAATCCAAAATCAACTAATAATGCATAATCATGGAAGCACCTACCTCACACTTGGAAACTTTTGAAAACCAGTTGATATTACAATTGCACCTCAAAAAGATTCTATAAAGGAAATACAAGGAAAAATAAAAAGATTCCACCAAACATTTCAAGATCAGAACCTTATTAGGTTAAATAACCCACATTAAATAAATAACTCAAGGAGGTAAGAGAAAACCTAGAAAAAGGGATAAATCAAAGGAAAAGAGACTATCTTGATGATTACTAGAAGAACCATGGCTAAAACCACCGAAATATTGATGCTCAAAGGCTCTAAGAAGGTTTAGAGGAAGGCCCCAAGGATGATAATCCCTAATATGGTGGATTTTAGGTGATTTAGGGTTAACTATGAACAGATCAAGAAGGTATTTTTTTCACTTTTTAATGACCTAAAAAAGTCTCATGGTTTTCTTTCATGGTTTTTAAAACAATGTATCAACTGTGTGTCCCTCACTATCCAAGTGGAATATGCCACATGGTTAGCCCACACAATTTTAAAAATTGTGTGACAACCATGTGGTTTCCTTTTTTCAATATGAAATTGGTTGAATGATTTCTTGGGATAGGGTGAATGGTTTCCCCAAACCATGTCCCAACCATGAACCAACTACTATCAAGCTAAAAATCTCCACTTTTTTCCAAAAACTAATAGAGAACCCATGGGATAAATATAAGAGTTAAAATTAATAAAGGAATGCCTAAAAATCATGATTGTGACACCTTAAGTTTCCTTTCCCTAGGATTCCATGAAATGTTCTATGATTGATACATATGGATATTCTAGAGGTAATGAAGATGATCCCCAAAAAAATACTATGTTGAATTTTATATTTTAAAAGTAAACGGGGGATTGAATTATGTATCTAGTTTACCAATACTACTAATCTATTCTATCCATTGGGATGTGATTTTTTGTATTTATTATAAATATAATAAATTAACCACCATCATTGGGATACTAGGTTCAAGGTATATTAAAAACTCGACTTAAATTTTATCTCCAAACATCAATAATAAGTCAAAACGTCCCAAGCCAAAAACATTTATGCCATAATCATATATTCTCCCAAAATATACTAATCTTTTATATAAATAGCATGAATCATAATAGATACACAATAAAATATTATATGCTTCCAAAAGTTAACTTATCCATTATTTCTAAAATAAAATCACATATTAGCCAATAAAATTTTGTTTACTTTAATCGTATAATGTTCCCAGTATAGTGAAATTATTGAAAAATAACTTTAACCTCTTAGTTACCAGATCACATTTTGATACCATGGTTTTCTATATGATAAAACATATGTTACCAAAATACAATAACCCTTTATCACAATCAACCAAAATTGCCTCAATATCAAAGATCATATTAACCATATAGGTTATTAATTACTTTAAATGTATGTCAACAAAATATTATATCATTATTATTCAAATATACTTTTCAATAAAACACATGTTAAACATAGGGGTTTCATATACCTCAATAATCTAGTAAAACTCAAAAAAATGTCTCCTAAATTATATTTAATCATCCAAAACTCTAATTACATAAAAAATCAAAATGATATCAACAACTTTAAATTTTTGATCATCTTAAAATTTATCAAACATTAAATAAAATGAAACTAAATTATAAAAATTTAATCCCTATATTTATACACTTTAATCAATCAAGATTGTTCATATTTTTTAACCAATCATTATTGTATTATTCCTTAACACTTCCTTCCTATAATTAAAAATAAGAATCATATCCTAAGATTCACCAATCGCAATATAGTCAAGTTTACATGTAACGTCTTATTACCTTGATCAGGTATGTTTTCCTTCTCCCTAATCATCATTTTGGTTTAAAGCCTTTAGAGATGGTTTTTTGGGTTTTCTACAGCCTATAGGGTAGGTACACGTCATGTACCAGTGGTAAACGTCATGTACTAGCTAATGTGTACATGTTTTGATAAGGGAAATCAAGTTGTGAACTAGTACATATCGTTAATAGTCGGTACACATTGTGTATGGTTTAAATATAGAAATTTTAATCTGAGGTGATGATTTTTTTGATGTACATATCCATTGTGGCATACATGACGTGACTATGGGTGACACATCATTACTCGGCCCACACCCAGTTTTAAGTCACGCATTTGGTAGTTTTACATAGTTCTTTCATTCTGGACTTCCAGGCTCTCTAACCAGATTTATTCCTATGCAATTTTTAAGGGATCCTATCTTTCTTGATTAATTTGATCAAATTTGGATATTTTTTTTCATCTGCATTATGTCTCTTAGAGTAAGTTTTATTTTTGGTCTTTCATCTTGATCAATCATCGTAGCACCCTATCTTGACATTATTAGATCTGTTGATCTAAGTTGGCTATTTCATCTTGGATTCTTCTAGATATGTGGTGAGACCTCATTCTGGATGCCTTTTCCTTTGTTTTTTATGGTGCGGTGGGTGTTCTTCTTTGATCTATGTGGGTTTCCTCTCATTCTATGACCTCATGTGTTTAGATTTGGATCAATCGTGATATGAATTTGATTTTAGGGCCTTTGTTGACATTGTTAGGTTTCATTGTTTGTGTTTTCTATTGTAGGAGTTTGTGACTCAATATTTGAGGTAGGAGGTTCCATATCTAGCCTATGATAATGTTTCTTATTGTTTTGATTTAAAAACCAATTCATAATGAAAACTTGGCATGATTGTTTTCTGTGTTTTGAGAATATTTTTCAATAAAAAATGATTTTCCCTGGTTATTGATAAATGGAATGGACAAAGGGTATTTTTGAAGAATTGAAATGAAATTTGAAATTTATTTGAAATGATTTTCAAAGCATTGAAATGAATTTTGAAAAAAATCGCATGGGTTACCTTGGGTACTTAGGTAGAAGGTGTTAGTTTGGGGCCATCATCCATTATTTTGTGATTATCGAAGAAGTTAGTCTTGGGACTTCCCTCTATTTCCTATCATGTTGTTCTAGGGGACCTATATTGACATTTTAGGGGGTTTACTCATGGGGTATTCCTCTACTTCCTAGACTTGTGGTTCTGGGATCAGATTTGTGCACTCGATTATTGTGGTATTAGTAGTCTACGGCCTAAACCTGTAGTATTTCTTGGTGTTGTGATACCTATGCTTCAATTTTGTATTTCTTGGATTTCTATGTTATCATTGATATAAATGTTTATGCTTGTGGAAAATGATATGGAAATGTGATTTGAAAATTGATATAACATATTTCTTTAGAACTGTGGAGAAAGGGAATGTTTACCATGTTTTCTATAAAACTTATTTACTACTTATCATGACATGTTTTCACTTAAAATGAGCATATATGAATTGTTATATAGAGACTACTTATGGAACACAGGGGTGGGATCCTACTGAGCCTGTTAGCTGACACCCTGTGCACCTCTTCAGAAGTGCGTACACCTTTGTTTGTCTTACGTTGCAAGGAAAGGAGAGTATCCTAAGTTAGGTGGAGATGTTCATGTCAACTAGTTGGGTAGCTAGTGGTGAGATTGTTGGAGTTCATTCATGCCATTGTTTGGAGTATTGGTCCTTTTCTATTGGACTTTTCTTAGAGTTTTAGATAATTTTTTCAGTTGTATGTTTCTATCGTTTTCTTATATTTATGGAATCTATATCTTTCTTTTCTTCTGTTATTCCTTTTTTAGTACATATATTCCTTGTGTATGATTAGGTTGGGAGAAATCATTTCCTCTATTGTATTGTTCTATGCCTAATTTCTTATCATCAGAGCATGAGGATCAAGAACTCCCTTCGAGTATGTGGTAAATCATGTCTGGTCATAGGTTTGAGGGAAAACTAAGTCATTTAACTACATTTTGGTATTAGAAGAGGTATGTATTCAAGAATCCTTTTCTTGGGATGTCTATTAGATAAGAGATAGGATTTTCGGGACATGACAGGTATGTTGCAATGAGTGCGCAACCATCTCGTATCGTAATGAGACTCAAGTTACCATGGTATGTTGGGATGTGTGTCTCTATTATTGGTTTTTTTTAAAGAATCATAGTATCTACTTATGGGTTTTATAGTTTGAGCTGAGATTCTTTCTATATCCTAATCATTCTTTTGTTTCGGTGTGTAGTAGTATGCCTCTGAGGTGTCTTTCACGAGTTCCTCAGTAGGGTGCAGCTGATTCTTCTGAAGGGAACCAACCTATAGATTATAACCTCACTGAGATGATCGTATGGGAAATCCATGCCACTAATCATGATATACCCTGGGTTCAGAATGTTGTTTTTGAGGTACAACCAGGACTGGAGGAAAGATATATTGATCATGGGAGTTCTTGGGTGAGTGGCCATTATTTTTTAAAGGAACAACTAAACATCAAGAGGAAGAGGATTGGCTGGAAAAGATTGATCAAATATTCGAATTCCTACATACACTTGAGAATATCAGGGTGAAGTGTGAAGCATTATGACTCGATGGTTCTGACAAGCATTGGTGGGACTCTATAGTCCAGGAAGACAGACATGTGGGCTTGGATTAGAAGGGTTTCAAAACCCTATTCATTCAGTAGTTTTTTCCAAATTCGCTGATGCTATTAAAGTGTATAGATTTCTTATCATTACAAAAGGGATAGAATTTAGTGTTGGCATAAACCAAATAGTTTTCTGAGCTTTCCTATTTTTCTCTGGAAGTGTTAAAGAATGACCAGCTAAAAGCACAAAAGTACCTGCAAGGTTTCGGACTGTATATCAGATCGCATGTATTTATGCTGAAACATTCTACCTATGCTTAGATTATAGATAGAGCATTGATGGTAGGGAAAAATATGGTAGGAAAGGTCTAAATTACCACCTATTCTCTTCTATATGGTTAAATTTTTAGTGGCGTGCATGGGAAAAAGAGGAAGTGGCAGGATCGTCCTAGAAGTGGTGGAGGTGGGTCTTTGTAGCAAGCCTCCTCTACACCATCCATTTTAGCTAGTAGTTTTCCTCTAACTTACTATCAGTGTTGAAAGTAGGACACAATAGAAATTATTGTATTATTCCCATAAATACATGAACTAGCTGTGAATGTGTTTTTCGTCTACAGTGCTTCTATTAGGCTATGACTATGACTTGTTATGGTCATGGTTTGTCAGCTCCAAACACTATTGTGGAAAAGTTATAAACTTCAAAGACTAAAAGGACCCAACCAAAAGCCTCAGGAGTGAATTATTTTCATCCAGTAGATGTGTGTCTAATGGAGGTTGATGTCGGTCCAAAAATAGTGAGATTTACAATCCTTATTGCATCTTCAGTATAAATTTCTTTATTTGATTATGGTGCCTCCCACTCATTTATATCTTCACATTTTGTTGATGTTCGTAAACACCCAATGAAACATATTTCCTTTAAATTGGTGTTAGAAATGCCTCTTGGTATGAGGAAGGAGCTTTGGTTTCAGTGTCCTTGTTCGTTAATTATAGTCAATACGGAGTTGGTTATGGATTTTATCATTATTAATCTGGATCTATTTGACGTCCTCATTGGTATGGATCTTCTTGTCACTAATCGAGCTAAGGTTGATTGTTATCATCGACATGTTTCATTTATTTTTAACTATGGGAGCTCTCTTGTGTTTAAGGGTCTATGGGATCCAAGATCAAGTTCTGCAGGACCTTCCCTCTCTGAGCTCAGGATCTTGTTGTTTGCTATTTTATTTGAGCCAGATGAAGTTTCTTCTGTTCATGAAATTCCTATTGTTGTTTGAGATTTTCCTAATGTTTTCTTAGAATATTTATATATTCTTCCTATAGAGATAGAGGTATTGATTAAAATTGAATTAGTGTTGGGTACACAACTGATATAAATTCCTTCTTAATGTATATCACCAGCTGAGATGAAAGATCTTAAAATTTATATGGACAACCTATTGGAAAAAAGTATTCGTTCACCCTAGTGTTTCACCTTGGGAAGCCCCTATACACTTTCCCAAGAAATTATATGGTTCAATTTGTTTATTTGTGGACTATTGAAAGTTTAATAGGATAAAGGTCAACAAAAAATATCATTTTCCTCATGTGGATGATTTTTTTGATCAGTTGAAGGGGTAAAATTGGTTCTTAAAGATCGATCATCAGTTGGTTTATCATCAACATAGAGTTTGGGAGTCTGATATACCGAAGAAAACATTTAGAAGCATGTATGGACATTATTAATATCTTTTGATTCCTTTTGTTCTTATTAATTCTCCCATAGTTTTTATAACTTTGATGAATTAGATATTTTATCAATATATTGACACTTTTGTAGTAATTTTCATGGATAATATTCTGGTTTATTCAATGTCTAAGAGTGTGCACGAGAACCATCTAAGTTTGGTTCTCTAAATTATAAGGAGTCACCATTTGTTTAGAAAATACTCAGAATGTAGTTTCTGGATTCATTAAATGAAGTTCATGGGGCATAGAATTTCTAATCATAGATTATCAGTTGATCCAGAAAAGGTAAAGGTTTTTTTTCATGGAAGGAACCAGAAAATGTATTTGAGATATGAATCTTCCTTTGACTTGATGAATAATACTGATGTTTTTTTAGGAATTATCTAAGCTGGAATTAGCTTTGACTACTCTTTCTAGGAAAGAAATGAAATCCACAAGGGATGTGAAGTGTCAGTCTTCATTCGACGAGTTGAAGCGACTTCTTATATCAGATCCTATTCTAATATTACCTGATCTTTATAGGGGGAATGTGGTGTTTTGTGATTCTTTTGGTGTTTTATTAGAATACGTGAATATATTGGATGATAATTTAGTATCATACAACTCTCATCAGCTTTGACTACATGAGAAAAATTACCCCACTCACGATTTAGATCTTACAGTGGTCATGCATGTGCTTATGTGTTAGCAAAACTATATCTTTGTGGTGAAGTTCACGATCTTCTCTGATCATAAGAGTCTAAGCTATATATTTTCTCAGAAAGAATTCAATCTCAGGGAGATTTAATGGGTGGAATACCTTCATACATTTGACTTCAACATCTCTTATACCTCATGGAAATGGAATGTTGTCACGTAAACACTAAGAAAGAGGGTACCATCATAGGCTGTTTTCTAAATTGAAGGAGGAGTGGAATATTATGGGATTTTTTTCTCAGTTTCATTTGGATTTTCAAGGGGATGTTTCAGGTATGGTTTTGACTAGTGTTAAGTTATCATAAAATCTCCTAGAGTCTATTTTGCAAATTCAGTACCAAGATGAAAAGTTTAGTAAATTTTGAGAATGCCTTTATGGTGGAGGGAACATTTCTAGTTTGTCTCTTTCTTCAAATGGCATAATTCAATTCAGTAAATGGATTTTCGTCCCAGTATCTGTGAGGAGTTCAATTTTGTTTTATTGTCACAGCTCTTCGTGGGTCATACATCCATGTACTACAAATATGTATTATGACATGAGAAGAATATTATGGTGGTTAGATATAAAGCGTCACATCACAGAGTTTTTGTCTCACTGTTACCCCTTATAATAGATAAAGACATAGCACTTGAAACCTTTTGGTATGCTTCAGCCTCTTATGGTGCCGATTTGGAAAGGGGATGAGGTATCCATGGATTTTTTTGTTGGATCGCCATGGAAACCCTGAGGTAAAATGCTATCTGGGTAGTTATTTATCAGTTTACAAAGTTTTCTCATTTTATTTCAATCAATGAAACCACTAAGGTTGAATATTTGGGTAAGCTATATGTGAAAAAGATTGTGGGGTTAAATGGGATCCCTTCTTCTGCTATTTCAGATAGGGATACTAAGTTTACCTCATGGTTCTAAAAGAATCTTCAAGAGTTAATGGGAACTCAGATCAACTTGAGAACAGCTTACCACGCATAGATAGACGGTTAGACAAAGATTGTAATTTAGATATTTTAAGATATGCTCTATGATTATGTCTTAGATTTTGTAGGATACTGGGATAGCCATTTAGGATTGGTTTAGTTTGTTTACAACAACAGTTACCAGTCATCGATAACAATAGATCCATTCAAAGTGTTGTATGGTTTCCCACAAATATCACCTCTTTGTTGGGATGAGGCGGTGAAGTATCTCTATTTGGAAAAAGTTTGGTTTAGGATACATCGGCAAAGATTCAGGACATACGATGACGTCCAGTTACCACCCAGAGTCGATAGAAATCATATGCAGATTAGTGGCTTTGACCCTTAGAGTTTTATGTTTGTGACTGGGTTTTATTGAAAGCTTCTCCTTTTTTGGGTCACTATATTCTTGGAAAAGAGGGAAAGTTGGCTCTGAGATATGTTGGATCATTTGAGATCACTAAACGGATCAAACAAGTTTCTTATCTATTAGCATTTCTGATTCAGTTGAAGAACATCCTTTATGTTTTCCACATATCTCAACTCAAGAAATATCACCCTGATTCAACTCACATTCCTTGTTGGAAATAAATTTATCTAGTACCAGATGCTTCTGTTTTGGAGAAACCAGTTCAGATTTTTGATAATCAAGAGAAATTCGTGCGCGATATTTCAATTCTGTTGGTAAGAGTTTTAGAGAAACAATGGTCAAATTTTCATGAGACTTAGGAATATGAGTCCTTTATATGGGAGCAGTGGCCTCATCATTTTTCATGGATTACATATTTCACATGACTTCCCAAGGATGGAAAGTCATTATGGTGTTGAGTTTTTAAAATCTTGTTACCATGATCAGGTAATTTTTCCCTCTCTCTAGGTTCCCTTTTGGTTCAAATCCATTAGAGGTGGTTTTATGGATTTTCTGTAGGTAGTAGGGATGTTACACATCATGTACCTGTGGTTCACATCATTTACTAGATTCTATATACAAGTCTTGAAAGGTAAAATCATGTTGTGAACTAGAACATGTCATTAATAGTGGTAACACATCGTGTATGGTTTAAATATGTGATTTTTAATCTGAGGTGATAGATTTTTGGGCGTGATTATCTAACTTTTCCTACACGACGTGATCAGGGGTTACATGTCATGAATCGACCCATGCCAAGTTTTATGTCACCTGTTTTGCAGTTTTACTCGGTCTTTTCTCTCCATACCTCTTGGCTCTAAAACTATAACTCTTCATATATAATTTTTAGGGGCGTCTCTCCTTCTAGATCGATCTAATCAGCTTTGGATATTCATTGTGTCCATAGTTCATCTTTCAAAGTAAGTGTTCCTTCTAGTCTTTTGTTGTGATTGATCGTGGTAGCACCCTATATTTGCGTTATCATATCCATTGATCTAGGTTGGATGTTTCTTCTTGGTTTCTTATGGATTTTTTGTGAGATATCATTCTAGAGGCCTTTTAATTTATTGGTTATGAAGTGGAGGGAATTCTTTTTCAAGGTATGTGGGTTTCCTCTCCTCCACCGACCTCTTGTCTTTATATTTGGATCAATCCTGATGTGGATTTGATACTAGGGCCTTTATTGATGTTTCTGGGTTTTATAGATGGGGGTTTTCATTGTGGGTGTGTATGACCCAAGGTTTGAGGTAGGTGATTCCATCTCAAGCCTATGATAATGGATCATGTTGTTTTTATTTACAAACTGATTCATAAAGATATATTGGCATGATTGTTTTGTGTGTGTTGAGAAGATTTTTCTATGAAAAATGGGTTTTCTAGGTTATTTCTAAATGGAATGGAAAATGGGTATTTTCAATGCATACCAATGAAATTTGAAATGGTTATTAAAGCATTGAAATAAATTGTGAAAAAGAGCACATGGTTTAGCTTGGGTACATAGGTTGAAGTATTAGCTTTGGTCCATCATCCATTTTTTGGTGATTAAGAAGGAGGTTTATCTTCGAGATTTCCAAGGTTTCCTAGGCCCATTGTTCTAGGAGATAGATATTGACATTTTTGTGGGTTTACTCATGGGTTATTCCTCTATATATTATGCCCATTGTTTTAGGATCTAATTTGTTCACTTGATTAATTTTGAATGAGTAGTTTTCGGCCTAGACCTATAGTATTCCTTAGTGTTGTGATACTTGTGCTTATGTTTTTTATTTTTTGGATTTCGGAGTTATCCTTGATATTCTTGTTTATTCTTGTAGAAAATAATATATAAATCTTTATTTTAAAATTTATATATCAACTTTTTTTAGAACTATGGAAAAAGGGAAATGTTTACCATGTTTTCAATAAAACTTTTTTTCATCTTATCATGCCATGTTTTCAATTAAAATGAACATAGTATAATTGTTATACAGAGACTAGTTATGGAACGTCTGGGTAGGATCCTAATGAGAATGTTAGCTCACACCATGTGCACCTCTTCAGTTGTGCGTAGACCTTTGTTTTTCTTTTGGTGCAAGGAAAGGCAAGGCGCCACTGTGAGGTATGGAGGTTCATGTCAACTGGTTTAGTATCTTATGGTTAGATGGTGTGAGTTTTTCCATTCCATCATTTGGAGTAGTTTTTTGTTTTTATCCTTTTTCTATTGGACTTGTCTTGTATTTTTAGCTACCTTTTCAGTTGTTTGTTTCTACTATTTTTCTTATAGTTCTGGTATATATATCTTCTTAATTTTTCATTGTTTCTTTTTGTTTATTATATATATTCCATGTGTTTGATCGGGTTGGGTGAAATCATTCCCTATGTTTTCTTGTTCGATGCTTGGGTGCTTGTCGCCTACCCTTGGGGATTGGGAATTCCCTTTGGATATGTGGTGGATCAGGTTGGGATATGAGTTTTAGGTCAACATAAGTTTGTTCATTACATTACTACTTAAAACATGAGTTAAAATAATTCATGCCTTTTATATGCTATTCTTTTTTTAACATCTTCAGCTATGATAATATTTTATTTTTCTAAACCTTTATTTTCGTGATCATGATGATACAATTTATGATATTTCAACTAAATTAATTGATTTTGATAATGGTCATACTTCAATTGTTTCCTTAGGAATCACATTTTTACCCTCCATTATTTAAACTAAACTCTTAATTTTTTCTAAGTATTTTATTCCTCTATACCCTCATTTTCTACATATGTAACATGTTATTTTTATTTTGGACATTTATCTATGAACTTATTTTAACTTTATTGACACATATGGTGCTGAATATTTATAACATTAAGGTTTTTATCACATAAATTTCCATAAACTCTATTTTTTATTTGTTGAGTAATGAAACTCACATAGGTTCCGGTTTTTAATCAAAACTATTACTGTGGGTATGTCTAATAAATATCCTTTTATTTCGAAAACAAAAAATTCCCATAACAATATGAATATAATATTCTTTGAAAACCATGAAAACTTGTAGAGAATGGATTATAATGAATAAAGTATATAATTGTGGGAAAATACAATATGTGGTGAAGGTTAAAAAATATTCTTTTTTCACTTCTATAAAAAGAGTCAAAAGTGATCTATATAGAAAATAATAAAAACTTCCATTTTTAAAACATTGTAAAGAAAGTAAAAATTAGCTGAAAATGAAATTTAAAAACATATCAACTATAAATAATAATATTCGTGAAATATTTAAAATAACATAGATATGGAAGAGAATGAGTTTAAAACATTTAAAATTAGGTTATAAAGATAAATGTCTTATGACTTTAATAACTTTTGAATCAAAAAAACATTGAATAAGGGAACTTTAAATAGATTTATAAAAAACTTAAATTTTATTAAATAAATTATAAAATATTTCCATATGTGATTTTATAACCCACATAAAAAACATGTGGTGAAAATGGAATAAGTCTCAAAGAAAGGAAATCGGGATGAGAAATCTATTATCTCAAGTCCTGACTTGTTTTGTACATTCTCCAACTCCTAAATAATAAAAATATATTAATTGTTTAAATTCTTAAGAACCATTTTCATGTTATTTCCATTATTATTATTCCTTTTATTCCTTTTATTTACATGTTTTATTTATTTTATAAATTATTTAAGTATATAGTGTATGTTTTGAGGTTGTTCGATTCATAATCTTAAAAATTATTTTTTTTGTTGAACATGGGGAAAGGGGTCATGGTTCCATTATCTATAAAATATTATACATGTTATAATTATTATCTTAATACATTTAATATACTTTTATGATTATCCACATATTGAGTTCATCAAAAATGAATTGCTTTTACACATGGTGGTGATAGTATGCATGTACACATGAGTGGTGTTATCATTTTTTTATAAATAAAAAATAAATAAAGTAGATGAAAGTTTACCTTTATAGAGTCATAATAATATTATAAATATTATATTTATTCATTAAATAAATCATTATAACATCCATGTGTTGGAGTTAGTTCCCAAGAAATGACTTATGTATACTTTATGATTACTTGTATTCATTTTTTAAATATTAATAAACATATTATCACATAATTATCGTTCTTCTACATGAGATAATAAGTGATAAAATTTTAAGGAAAACTATCGCATATAAAGTTTATAGGATTTATCAACTGTGATGAGAATCTATAAGTATCATGATAGTCTTATTGAATATATTTTTTATATGGGTAGATGATGTCACTTGAAAGGACACAAATGATAAAAGCTATCAGGTGTGGAGACTCATACGATTTTGAGGAACTATCTCATGGTTTACTCCTCTTGTAATATTCATTGAAAGATATTATGAAAACATGACTCACCGATAGGAAATACAGATTTACATGTGTCATTGGATGTTCTTATCTAAAAATATTTTTAATGGTCCTTAGAAATTAATATTATTATGAATAAATATTATAAGTCATGTTCTTTGAAGCATTGTTGAAAACAATAATGACATATGCTCGTGAAAAATTAGGATACATTGGGTGTTCCATTAATAATATTACCTTAATGAATAATGTGAGAAAGGATTTATCTATTCTATTCTTAAATGAAAGTAGATATATCATTCCATTTGAGGTAATGGAATAGCCTAATTAAATCCATTTCCATAGTGATAAAACTAATGTTCATTTTTTAAATGTCAAATAAATAGATAATGAGCACATAGGTTAATGAAACTAACAGGAAACCATCTCAAAATGATTTATCCAGATAAAAAGATTATGTTACACAGTAAGATTTCATATGGGAATATATATCATTAAGACATTTAAAATTCTTTCTCTTTGGGGGCCTTGGAATTCTTCTAGACACTAAAAATGAAATTTGGTTTGTTCTTACTAATGACCTTGAAAAAGAGACCTATAGAGTCACACACTAAGTGTATCTAAAACCTCAGTAAAATAATGAATATTATTTATTATGTGAAATGTTGTATAAATTTTATTCCCCAATATTATTTGATAATTATTAATATTTTCTTTATCATGTAAATTCAGTTACTAGATATTCTAGCGAATATTTTTGAGAAAAGTATTTTATATATATTTAATTGATATTTTTTATTTATTGGTGAATAATGAATTTAAATTTATTTATTAAATAAATAGTCAATATATAAGGATTAATAAATACTATAGAGGAATGGTGGACTTAATTTTAAGGCCTTGTGATAAATAATATATAATATATATTATTTTAATAAATTTTCTATAATTTATTCAAAAAATAATATTTAATTAATTCATTAGTTTTTAACATTTATAAAATAATATTTTTATTATCATTATTTTTTTAGACATGGTATTCCTTGATGATTAAGTAAATTATAATGGTACATGTTTAATTATTATTTTTCTTAATCTAGAATTACTTAAACCCAATTATATTATTTATACCCTAGAGACTAACCATTTAATTTTTTGTGCACAATGACATCCAAAAAATTCGGTCAGTCCCTATTTAGAACCTATATAATAATAATCATAATAATGGATAGAGATCCTCCTCCAATACCACTCTCAATTCTAGAGAAAAGATGGGATTTCTTCTTCAAAGAGATTCTCATGGTGATCAAATAAAAATGGTGCAATCTTTATGATATTCCTTTCTAGTACTCTTGGATTCCTATGGTGACACTCAGGGATTTGTGATGTATGTGTGGATCAATATTGGAGGGAATATTAAATTAATTATTAGGATTAAATTATGGTAAGATGTTTAGACATTTTCATATTCATTAAAGAATAAATAATTTGTCGTAAGTTAATTCTTTAACTTCTTAAATTAATTATAAATCATTATTTGATGATCCTGTGTTTTGGTTCATATATCTATATGTTAATTAATACATGAATAAATTATGTTGCTCATGATTTTATTAGTCATGTATATATTAGTATAATAATCAATTATGAAGAAAAAAAATCCAATTTTTCCTTGCCTAATAGGTGCTTCCATTGTTCATATATACTTCACCATGAATAAAATAAATGAATAAAAAATCACATTGCTTTGTGGAGGTGGTACTCCACATGTATGAATGAGTGACATTATCATATTCTAATGTATTAGAGAGTAACAAGGTATATAATATGTTATATTTAAATAATAATAATTATATCACAAAAATCATATATATTCATTAATTACATCTTTATAACCATATATATGAAGTGGTGATGAAAAAAGAAATTCATCGCTTTATTGAGGCGGTATTCTCCATGTACATATCGATGAAGTTTTTATTTCTAATAGGATGGATAGGAGGTATAAAATAGTTTTTCCATCATCATAATAACATTTAATTATAGTATATATACCAATTTAAGTTTTTTAGTATGGTTATAATATATTTATAGGAGGTAGAAAAAAATAAACTTAAAATATTTTGGTTAATAATTATACCTCCTCTTCAGAATCCTCCTTGGGATTGAACATATGTACTTTAGAATAGAGGTTTATGGTCACACAAATGGCATTGAGACATGGTATGGGATGTTTAGAGAGGTATTTAATCATAATTGTTAGAGAAAATGGAACTTATATGTGCCCTTTGAAAGTCTAGACTAAGTCCCCTTTTATATTTAAAAAATTAATATCATTTTCACAAATATTAAATCTTCAAGGGGATTGAATGAAATTTTAAATTTTAAATGTTCTTCACAAAATGGAAAATGGATGAAAATTTATACCATTTACCTTCCCATTTATCCTCTTATAATATTTTTATAATTTATAATCAATTTATAAAATATCATTTAATATTAAATAAGTAATTTTTGGGACTATTCACCTAATTTGACTTTTAAAATATAATGATAAAAAATGATTTTAAACTTTAATATTTAAAAAATTAGTTATTAAAAACTATATTATCTAAAACACATCAATTTTAATATTTTTAAAACTATTTACGTTGATTTTTCCCCCGCTTGCACAAGCATTGAATTAGTGATGCATAATAATTCTAGGTAATTATTTCACAAAAAAAAATTAAAAATAAATTACAATCAAATATTTTATTTTTTATTCTTCAACATAATAATTTAAAACCATTCATAATTTATTTTCATCCAAATGACAACATATTTGAAATATTCAGTGAAAGAGAGAGAAATTTGGTAATTACTCTTAACTTAAATCAAAATAAAATCATAATTTAAGGATAGTGGAACAAAATTTATATATAATTAAATATATCAAAAAAATACAGTGATTTGGAGACCTTACCCAATAATTTTATTCCTATTTAACTTATTTTATCCTTTACCATGGTGGTAAACTTTTACCATGTTTAATACTCATTATGACTAAAAATTAAATGGACCTTATTACATAATTTTAAATTTGATAACTCCTAAAATTGAATCCATTTTATAAGATTAAATTTGAAAATTTGATAAAATTTTCTTTTAATATAATTTCACAAAACACAATGAGAAAATAATTCTTAGAAAAATGTCTCTTTTAAACATAAAATTGATTTTGAACCAAAATCATGTATGATGTAAATTACCATGGAACTTATTGGATTATTTTAAACAAAAGGAAACATGATTGAACATAAAAAAATTAAAAACTTAAATTAACCTTGTGAAAGAATTATTAAAATAGAAGTATCAAAGAAATTATTTGAATAAACCATTAATTGGATTTCCAAAATATCAAACATATATTTCTATGTTTAACATTATATATTTAAATAATTTATATTACTAATTAAATATTTATTTTCTCTAAAAATGGTTTTAAAAACATTCAAGTCACTATTCTATCATTATAATATCATTAATATAAAAATATTTGTAAAATATGTTTTAGTCACCATTCACCTAAAAATTAACTATTTCCAAAAAATCAAAAACAACATTATAAGATAATTTTTACATGATAAACTTAACAATGAAGCTTGTTTCATCAAATTAAAAATATTAAATTAATAAATTTATATATTTAATGAAAAATTAAAAATATAAAGAAAACTCACTTTTATAGAAAAGTGATGATTTTAAACATTAATTGTTCTTAACCTTATATTGTTTCATTCTTATAAAAATTGGGTTATTATTTATTAGTAAATAACTAAAAAACTTCTTTAAGAAACCTTTTTATCATATATTTCATAATTTGTTCACTCTTATTTTTACCCACAATCCAATTCTAGGTTATATTGGTAATATGTAAATAGTAATATTTCTATTGTATATCGCGGTTCGTCTAAACTTAGTGTTGTGGGTGATACACACTATCAAAAATAATATTCATTTAAAGGAAAATAAACTAAAATATATATGAATTATATATATTCATTTTAATTAAATTAATTTATATTCATATTTATTTTTATAAATAATTTTATAAAGGTATGAAATAATGATATTTTTTTCATTTTAAAAATAATATGTTTTATTTCAAATAAATTATTTCCCATGTATTATATGGTTTTATTTAAATTTAATTTTATAAATTTTAGAAAATGATTTTTATTTAATGAATTTTGTTAAATGAATTTTATTTTTCAGATTCATCATATTAAAAATATCTTAGTATTATTTTTAAGGATTTTGCAAATTTGGTTCATTTTTAGGTGAATAGTGAAAAATATAGTTTTTACAAATACTGTAACTTTTTTGACATCATCATGGTATAAGCATGAATTAAAAATTTAGAAAACCTGTATATCTATGAAATATTTATTTAATTATTAAAATAAATTATATAAACTATTTTTTTATAAACCTAAGATTAATATTTTCCCTAAGTAATATTTTAATACAATAAAAAAAAATTTGGTCCTTTTCCTTTAAATAAGTATTCAAAATGATTCATTCAGTTTTGGATTTTTTGAAAATTTAAAAAAAGTAATAATATACTAATATATATCATATGAATCAATATTATACCTTATTTATCTATAAATTCTTTTATATGCTTTAAAAGGAATTTTTTGGAATTTTTTTTGTTACATTAAATATACTATTATTAAAATTAATTTTTACCACCTCCAAAATATGAATTTTATAAAATGGTTTTCAAATTTGGAATCATAATTTTTAAATTAGTTTATAGGGTTATTTTCATTTTTATTTATAGATATAAGTAACCATAGTAAAAGTTAGTCACCATGGTAAAATGTAAATTCAGTATCAGTATTAAAATAAGGGTTAAAGAGATAAAATATCTCAAAACCATGTAATTTGATGAGTTTTTATATTTTTTACCAACATATATTTTATTTATTCTAAATTTTTATAAATTTTAGATCCACATTCTTTGAATAATATATTTCTTTTATAGTAAGAAAATAATATTTACAAAACTTTCAAGATTTTTATCTTAAAAATGATATTATATAAAGGATAAGAATAAAAATAAATTATGAATGCTTATATATGATAATATTTATGACTAATAATTTATATTTATTTAAATATTTAATTTTAATTTTAAATAATAATATAATTATCTAAAATGCTTATGTAGTGTAAAAAAATAATTGTAAAAACCATCGAAAAGTTGAAGTAAATGGTTTGAAAAATATTAATAGTTATAAGATTTAGATTAAATGGAGTATTTAAATAATTATATATATAACCATGATATTTAATATGTAATTATAATTCTTAAATTATATTTCCATGATTATATATATATCATTGAATTCAAATTATATGAATAACTCTAAAAATAATTATAAAGGGTACTTAAAGTTAAAAAATATATTTTATTAATTTATTTAAAAATAATAAAAATAATATTGAGTAAATTGGATGAGAAATTGTCTTTAATATCCTACATGGTCTATTTATTAGTGACTTTTCTTTTTAAAATATCAATATTAACCCTAAAAACATAATATTACTGAAAAATAATTGAATTTTTTCTATAAAAGGGGGCTCAATCTAAAATTTCTAAACATGCATATAAGTTCATTTTTTAATAAATATTAAACCTAGATACCTCTCTAAAATATCCATTTCATATCCCCAATCCAGTGGTATGACCATAAACCTCTCTTCCAAATTCCTTAAGTTCAACCAAATGGTGGATATCAAAGGAAGATGTAAGTTTCTTAACCGAGTTCTTTCACATTTCAATCTTCTTCCACCTCCACCAAATATATTATAAATATATATATTTTTAATGACATCAATATCATTATTATATTGAAATTTTATTATTTTTTCTATAACCTATTATCTAAATTCCTCCCACGTGTTGGAAAATGAAAAATTCATCCATGTTACATGCATAAAACCATCTCCCTGAATGACATATTTCATTTCTCATAACCACCTTACATGGATAAATTTTAATATTGATTTAATTAATAAATATGAAATTTATAACATGATTAAGGTTCTCAAAAATTAATTTCTACATTATAATAATAATATTTACAACAAATAGTCATCATAAAATTTTACAACCTAAAACGAGCTTATCAAGACACTCTTTAAGTAATCACCTCTTACCATATCATGAGATGACATGTTAGGAATTAAGGATTAAACTCATCCCATTATGAGACTCTATCTACTATGTAAATAACAGTCATCAAAGTTAGCCTAGAAAAATGGAATTGTTTTTTATGCTTACAAATATTCCACATTATTTTTCCCATGTTATGTTTTCATGGATCATGATTATTGAATCATGATCCAACACTCTTATTTTTTGTGTATCATGTTATGAAAAACTTTATTTTTCATGACACATGATTTATGTTCTATTATTTATTAGGTATTATTATATTATGTTATGTTTATGTAGCTTGATTATGTTCTCATACCAACATGATTATCTCTTGTTCACTTATGATATTCTATTAATATCTCTTATGTTTAACCATATTGAGAATTTGATATCACCCTTTATTGTCTTTATATTCTACAAGTAATAAAGAATATCATTATGAATGATGTTTATAAAAGGTTATCTTGTGAGAATATTATTTTTGGGATATTTTTAAGATGTTTTAAAGTAAGTTGGTTATGTATTTAATCTTCAGAGACAATAATCCTTTCGTTTAGAAATTGTGATTAATTATAATATGAAATTAATATTCATGTAAAATTATTTAATATTTTTGTATTTTGTTATCAAGCTACCGAAATCAGTATCATAAATGGTTTTAATTATTTTTATGTATTATTAAAATAAGAATAATAGGATAGAATATAAAACGTTCTATGTTAAAACAAAAATGATGTAATATTATCCTAAAATGTTATAAGTTGAAATGAAGATGTCAAAATTTATGACATATTAAGATTGATTTTATTTATCATATTATTATTTACTCTAATTTTTCTTTCTTGAAACTCAGTATAATTTTTTTCATTTTAATTAATGGATGAAACCAGGAGGAATTTAATTAACAATGAGTGCAATGTAAAATACAATTATTATCCCAATAAGAAACCAAATGGGATAAAGTGGGAATCAAAAATATCATGTCCATTATCACCCAAATTTATATAGCTATGAAAAATAACAAAAATAATTCCAAACTCCCAAACATTCAAAGGAACAAATTTACATTGAGTATTCCATGTAAAAACATCCACTGTCCATTAGTGGCTCTCCCAACTCACTTGTTTCCAAGAAATTGATCAACATAATACAAAAGTTATTTTTCATTATCCATTTCTCATATAATGAAAAAAATTTATAAAGATTTATCATTTGGGAGGCGAGGATGGTCAATGGTGGAATAAAATTAAGAATACAAGGAAGGGTAAGAAATTTACTCCATGGAATGTTAGTAGTTTAAGAATTCTTTTTCAATAAATAATTTCCTCAAATAATTCATACAAAATTTGAGAGGGAATTCATGGGGATTAAATCAAAGGATTAAGAATCCATTAGTACCAAGGATTAAAACTTCACAAGACTTTAAAGTCAATATTCTAGTTTTATAATTAACCATTTAAGAAAAATCAATCATTTTTTAGTCATTTAAACTAAGTATCTTAAAGGAATTGATTATAAGGGACTTTGGTAGAAATAAATAAATTGTTTAATGTGATAAAAAGATATAAATAGAAATTATACTCCCATTATTATCATGGTTTTAGGTATAATAAGATAAAAATTGAGTCTTGAGGAAACTAGAATGTTAAATCCTCTATGTGAAAAAAAAGTAATATCCCTAAATGGAAAAATTTTGGGAAGAATCATAGAGGAAATTTCCTTAAAGGGATAGATAAATTATTCAATTATAGATTAATTGGAAATCAAGAACATGAGTTATGAAAAGATGTAAATAATTAATCCAATGAAATGAGTGAAAAGAAAAATCAAACTAATTCACCACCCACAATATAATTCTTTAATTTTAATAGGTGTGGATATTATGCCTATGAAAATGAAGTGGTCAAAGGTACACTTATCATCCACTATAGAACAAAAAATATCTTATTTCATATTGAATCAACCAACTCTTTCATATCTAAAAATATTTTATAGGTGAATAAAATTTACACCCTTAAACTTATATATTGGATTATTAGTGAAAACTTCAAGTGGTGTGATGATATAATCCAAAGTATATAACTACTCTATGATAGAATTTTCTGGGAATTTTATTCATAAAAACATATTATTATTAATTTAATGAAATTTTTTGTGATATTTTCCATGTATTAGATCTCACTACTTTGATCACATATTAATTTTCATGATAGGGAAGTCAAATTTCATATCATAAATCAAACTATGATCATCAATCGATGCAAGGATTACCATGAAATTCTTATGGGAATTAATTCTGATATATTAGTATTAATACCCAATCATGAGGGGTTCTTAGCTCAAAATATTGGGTAAAAATCTACATTGAAGATATGACTATTATACAAGATTATTTTTATATATTTCTAGAATAGTTGTATGGTCTTCTATTAGGTCATAAGTCTTAATTTTTAAATAGATCCCATAATTAGTGTTATGACTATATAAAAGACACCTTAAAGAAAAGACTAATAGAATTATAGTAATTAGAGAATAAACTTCAATAAAATCTAGATTTGGGTTGTATACACCCAAGTTCTTCATTATGGGGTGCACCGATCCACTTTATTAAGAAGAAATATGGATGAATGTGTCTCTAAATTGATTATAATAAAGTTAATAAAATTATAATCAAGAAAAAAATATCCTCTACTCTTAATTAATGACTTTTTTGATGAGATGTGATGGGATCAATAATTATCAACGATTGACCTTAGAACTAGATATCATCAATTAAAGGTGAAAAGATAGGATTTACACAAGATATCTTTCCTCCAATATATGGACACTATGAATTCATAGTGATTCTATTACGACTAAAAAATCCCCCCATTATCTTCATGGAAGTAATGAATAAATGTTCTTAGAGATTACCTTTATAAATTTATGGTAGTATTTATAAATAAAATTATTATATAGAATTAATATAAACAAAATTTTAGGATTACTCTAAAGCGCTTAAGAAAGTATAATTTTCATTTTAAAATTAAAATGTGTGAATTCAATATGAAAAAAGTATCATTCGTGTGTAATTTAATCACAAGTGCGGATATATATATAGATCCTTCAATGATATGGGTGAATTAAGAATGGCCTAGAACAATAACTATAAAAGTGATCTAGATTCTTCTTATATTGGCTAGATATTATTGATGATTTTTTAGAAATTTCTCACAACTTTGAAATACACAAACCATGTTAACATGAGAGGGATTCATGTTTATATATAAAGGTGAATGTGAATAAAATTTCAAGGATACTCATAAAAGGTGGGTCAAAACACCAGTAGTAACATTACCCTGTAGTGTGGAAGGGTTTATAATATATAGTGATGCATCAAAGAAGGCATTGGGATATTTCCTCAAGAAAAATAAAATGGTGGTAGGTTATGCCTCATTTTAAATATATATTCATGATGAAAATTACTTGATGAATGATTTGGGGCTGTTAAAAGGGATATTTTCATTAAATATATGGAGGCACTATATCTATGGTGAAAAGTGTGAAATGTAGACTGGTCATAATCGTATAAAGTATACATTAAAAAACAAGGAATTGAATATATTCAAAAAATATAGTTAAAGTTGATCAAATACTATGAATTATAAATACATTACCACCCTATGAAGTTGAACAAAGTGGTTAATTCTCTAACTATTAAATTTTCTACTACATTATTCATGATGATGATTGAAAGAGAACAAATAATCATTGATTTTCAAAGAATGGACCTTTAAATCATGAGTTAAGGTGAAAATTATATCTTTCCAATTTATTACCAAAAAAAACATCCATGTAAATATCAAGGAGGAAGAGAATGAGGATATTAAGTTTATGATGTTAAAAATTATCCTAGGTAGGCTTGAAACATCACTTGAGATGGCCCATCACTAGGTTTAGATCAAAAAATAAAACAAAATGAGTTTTATGAATAATGAAAAAGAGATAAACCAATAGAGTGAAGTATAGAAGAATAATACATATCCATGAGACATAAATTTCCAAGGAAAATGGCTAAAAATAAAATTAAAATAAGAAAAGAAAAAATTCAAGTCTCCCTATGATCATCTATCACCACCATCACTACCCTATATAAAGATTACAACATCCAAGTGAATCTAGTGAACTATAGGATTCCCATCTCATTAACTAATTCATACTAAACCATATATATAAATACCCATAGTAAAAGTAGGTTGTGAGCACAAAAACTGGTAGGGTACCACCAAATAATCAATATAAATTCTAACACAATAAAATTGTTTGTTCTAGATTTACAAAAAAATCAATTTATAAATCCATTTAACAGGGGAAATAATTTCCTATAACATCCTTTGTTTTTCATAAAATAATTTACTTTTTATATAATCAATTAATATGAAAAGTAAATATAATATATCCGGAAATCATAACCAAAACCATCCATGGATATTATATAAGATAAACTAGTGAGAAAAAAACATGAAATGTTCAATAAAGAATAAAACCAATAATAAATGGGCACAAGCCTATAAGAATAAAAAAAATATGAAAAGGAACAATAATCCTAGAATAACTTGAATACTACTGATATCATATCCTTCTGTTGTCTATTTATATCAAAAAAATTTACCTTAGTGGTGTCAAACTCATTAAGGCATCATATGTCCATAACCTGATACAAATAAGGTTCACAATGTTCTTTTTTCAAAAACCCATTTGAAACCCATTATCATAATTCATAAAACATTCTCAAAGTCAAACATAACCAATCCCATGTTTGAAAATCCATTATTGATTCAAAATGATCTTCTAGGTATTTTATTGAACACGTAGTGTTCATAAATATTTTTGTAAAGAAAATTTAATTTAAAAACATGAATCTTATGAGACAATTCTACTTTGATAAAAAATAAAAAATTTCATAAATCAAACTAAATGATTATAAATAACTTAAAGTAATTCATGAGTTATAATCTTTTAACAGATATTACTACCGCAAGAATAGAGTGAAATAATTCACCTTTGATAATAGAGATTAGAAATAAGTATATTCAGTCCTCATAATCCTAAATCAATTGGAAACATTAATAATTATCTATCTAAAATCTTATATCCAACAACCAAAACCCAAATAGTTTCCAAAAATATATGGGGAGAATAGATAAAGTGAGTATCTATTGGGAGTAGAGAAAACTGAATAAAAAATATAGCATACCTTGAAGAGATCTACTAAGAACGAAGGTAGGTCACTAAGGAAGAAATGGATAATCCTCTAGAGGACTAGGGGTTGTTAATATTGTTCCTAATGGAGATTAAGTGGTGATTAAATATAAAAAATCAAAGTAAAATAGGAAATTACTAACTTCTCATTGATTTAAATCAGGGCACACAGTTAGGACTCGTGGTTTAACAAACTATGCACCGACCCTGTGTGGCTTATGTCCTGTGAATCATTGAGGAGTACAAATACCTAGGAAGAGTCACATGGTTTCGGAAACTATTCTCAATCCATGTGAAACCTCTATAAAAAGTAAAACAAAACCACATGGTTTCCTTGGTGACCCATGTAGTTTGAAACCATTCTCAAATCATGTAAAATGCCACTAAAGCCTCACAGTTCCATTCTACATGGTTACCACATGGTTAATAATAATCATTCCTATAAATTTATGTCGAGTCTATTTTCTCTAATTTTTGTTTCAAACTCATACTCTTATAAACCTCTAAAAAAACCAAATAAGAAACCAATATCATACTAAATAATACATATGATCTGTAATAAATCATAATTTTCCACACTATAAAATCTTTGTATCCCAAGAAAGTGCTCAATATTTTTAACTCGCAAGAAGATAAGGTCAATATAATGGGTATCATTTTCACACTACCACAGTACATAGACCACGTTAATTGTTTAACAATATTGTACCATGTCTATGAGATCCAAAACATGAACTTTTTGATCGAACGTAGAGGTTTTAGGCTCAAGATCAATATCTTACCATCTAATCACATGGAAAGAGTCTGGTTGATACTTCCTCAACTTGGAAACTTAAAAAACTCCAGGAATCAACATCAAGCATGATAAATTTTCTAACTCATAATCCACGTTTCTATGTTTTTAGTGATCCTAAAATGGCTTAAAAACATTGGCTCCAACTTACCCTACACACCCAATCGATAGTGTCCCAAGTGAGGAAAAATGATGAGAATGAGCTTATCACCATCCTCAAACTTTTTCGGGTGATAGTGATGGTCTTCATAGGATTTTTGATGATTTTTAATAGTCAATAACCTCTTATATATCATTTTCACTTTCTCTATTGTCTCTTGAATAAGGTTTACTCCAACTAAGGAACGCTTTCCCAGATCTTACTAACATAAAGGGGATCTACATGACCTCCTATGATTTTTTTAAGGATTCCATTTTAATAAAAACCTGATAACTATTATCATAAGAAAATTTAACCATAGGCAAATTCGTTTTCCATAAAGCACCAAAATCAAGAATCCACATTCAAAGAATATCCTCACAGATGAGAATAGCTTACTCAGCCTACTCATTTATATGCATATTATATGTTGTTCTTAATTTGACCTAAAACCTATCTCCTCTTATAAACCTTTCCAAAACCTTGATGTAAACTACGGGTCTCTTTCAGAAAAAATTATAGAAAAATCCATGAAACATTACAACCTCTCAATCATAAACTACCCGAGTTACTCTACCTTCATCAACTCTTTTATATGAATGTAATGAGATTATTTCATAAGTCGCTCAATGATCAACTAAATCCAATCCTTCACATCAATATTACAAGGTAAAATAATGATGAAGTACATAGAAATTTCATCCCACTTCCATATAGGAATTGGAAAACGTTGCATCAAACTAGAAGGTCATTGGTGATTTGCCTTATTTCTCTAACAAGTTAGGAACCATGACCCAAATCCTGCAATCTAACACCTCATCTATGACTACCAATACTTACATATCAGATAATAATACATCTTGATATTCCTAGGGTGTATTGACCAATAATATTGGTGTCCCATATCAATCTATTCCTCCTTTAGAAATATAAGAATGTCCAAAAACCAGGGAAACAAAAATCATCAATGGGAGATTGAGAATAATCATCTAAGGTCTCCACACCAAAAGGATTTTACTAAAACACTATAAATAAATGTCTGATACCTACTTGATTTGAACCCACTAATAAAATAATGATTCATCCTTCCCCAAAGATAATAATAGATAACCACCAGCCTCTTTCACTCCCAATATCATTTGAGTGAACAAAATCATGAAAGACCATTCCTACATTGATTCTTTTATGGCTTGATTTGGTACATTCTGGCTCAACGCATCAGTGACCGCATTCTTATTCCCAAAAGTATAAGAAATAAAAAATTAAAATTATGAATATACTCATCCTACTATCTCTATCAAAAATTCATATCACTCTATGTAAAAATTCACTTCCAACTCTTGTGATCAAATTATACCATAAACCACTCCCCAAATAGATAGTGGTTCCAACTTTTGAGAGTCTTCATAACAAATATCAACTCAATGTTTTGGGTAGGGTTTTTTTTCTCATGATGATGTAATTTGTGAGATATATAGGCCACCAACTACTTTCCCTACATCAATAAATACTCTAATATAACATTTTAAGCATAATAGAAACCTAATAAAACGAACATGGTTTTGGAAGAATCAAAACTATAGTTGAAGTCAACCAATTCTTAAGTTCCTTGAAAGACCTATGGTATTTTTTATTCCACTAAAACATAACAACCTTATAGGTTAAATCTTTCATTAGATATTAAATATTGGAGGGATCCTAAAACACCTATAATAAACAATTAAGCCCAAAAATCTCTTAATCTCAAATACATTTGTGGGAAACACCCATGAAATTACCACCTAAATATTTTCATGATCCACTAAGATAACCCTCTTATATATACAATTCCCTGGAAACATCATTTCTTGTATCTAAAATTCATATTTATAAAACATACCATGCAAGAAATGTCCTTTAAATATTCTATGGATGATATCAAAATAATCCCTATGGTGCTCCTCTAACTTGGAGTATACCAAAATATCATCCAAAAACAATATGATAAAAGATTCTAAATACTAATGAAGTATTTGGTTCATCAATTCCATAAATAGTGAAAGATAATTAGTAAGACCGAATTGAATAAAAAAACAAGAAATGCACATATTGGCACCTAAATAATGTATTAGGTATATCCACTTCTCAATCTCTCAACTGATGGCACCCTGACCATAGGTCAATTTTATAAAACTAATGAGCCCCCCTGATTCAATGAAGTAGATCATCAATTCTTAGTAAGGGATATTTTTTATAATGGTCACATGATTTAGGTGAATAAATCATTAGTGACATGATTAGGTGAATAAATCCCTTATTCTAAAAATCTAAAAGTGTAAATTTTAGTTCCTTTAACTCAGTTGGTGACACATAATAAGGTAGAATTGAAATGGGTATCATACCACAGATAAGGATAATAATTAATTTGACCACTCTCTATTGAAGTAACCTAGAAAAATCATCAAGAAATAACTTAGGGTAATCACTCACCACTATATAAAGAGATCTACTCAAGATAGAATCAGTGACATCAGCAGAAATCTCTAAAAACATACATGAGATCATTCTGGTATGAGGAAAAAGAGTCCCCTCCCTCTTTGATCTAGAATCCTACTCACCCTAAAATACATAAGTTACCCCATAATGGGATAGAAACTAAATTTTATGATGATAACAGTTTATTTGGGACTTAACATTGATCATCCAATCCATTAAAATAATAAGATAAAAGATTTCATGATCAAGAACCTAGGAATCTCAAAAATATTTCCAATTTGGTTATCATCACTCGACACACAGAGTATTTAAAACCTTGTTTGGACCACCTTCCCAAAGGTATGGAAATATCCAACTTGAATGGAATAAGTTTCAAATAGAAGCGCAATATGTCAATTAACTTTAGAAAAATAAAATAATGATTCACACAGGTATCATACAAAACTATTACCATAGAGGAGGAAATGATAATTATACCTATAATATTATTTTTTCCTACTTCATATTCCTCTGGTGCATACTATACTGTGTAATTATGTATAGACATAACTCCTCCCTAATATTTCTTCATTTTTTTGAGTATACTTATTAGTATGATAATAATATCCACCACCCTTTGATGCATTATAATGAACCCATTATCCTTTGGTAATAGTGGATCTTTCTTTATCTCATTTGGACATTCTCCCACAAAAACTCTTATGGTGACTATATTTTCCCCAAGGATGATAGGTCCTAGGATCTTCCATATTGTTAGTCTTGGTATGACCATTCCTTCTACATTAAAATTAAACAATATATCTCTTCCCCAAATAAGTTCCTAAATATTTTCCAAATTTAAATTGGTTACCATTGAATTTCCTTTTATGGACATAAGACACACCCTAGATAGCTCCTACAGTAACAAAATCTTTTCTTAAGCCTGTTTTCCTATGTATGACTTTTTTATCCATATTCACTTTATCGACTACCTCAATAATGGTCAAAATGCATAAGAGAATCAACATTGACTGAATATCATCCCTCATAATCATATCAAACCTTTGATGTTTAAGGTAATCATTTGTAACAAGATCATATTATAGGTGAATAAACTTGAAAAAATGGGTGGCATAATCCATAACTAAATGCTCCCCTTTCTCTAAGGCCATATATTCTTGGGTATTTTCTACACACAATGTTCCATGATAGAACTTTATATTGAATATCTTCTTGAAATAATTCTTTGTAAGATCCTCATATAAATTTTCTTTCACAACATAGTCCCATTATCATCTTCTTGGCCCTCCAATAATGTAAGTGGAAAACACCATCTTAGTGACTTTTTTAGTTTTTTATAAAATTAAATATCCTTTAAATATGCTTGATCCCCTCTTTAGATTCTTGGGTTCCTTTTGATAATAGAATATGGGTGGATTATTCTTGGTAAATTTCATTCCATGATCCACCATCTATCCCTAGTTTCCAATACCCACCTAAACCAAAGTCATAATAGTACAGATGATAGCTTCCTTGAAAGAAGGGTCCACTAGAGGATTTTCCTATGGAGCATGTCTCACAACTTCCTATAATGGACTTAGAGGATCTATTCTAGGATATATTCTCTAATAATCATAAAATAAAATAACTGATTATCTTTACAAAAAATATAGAATAAAATAACTACTTCAAAAATCCATATTAATACCTTTAAGCAATAAGGATTGAAGTAAACATTGATCAAATGAATGGAAGAAACAAACATTAAAAGGAAAATGGTTGTATAAATAAATTCCAAAAAAAAGTTCATATAAATAAAATCAAAAACTATGATCAAGATTGATAAAAAATACCTAACCACCCTTGGTAACTCATGTTCAGAAATGGAAGTGAGTTAGACATGCACCCCTTCCTAATTACTAGCCAAATTAAAACACTCCTAACTCATATATAATAAATACCCTAATCCAAAAACATGAATTTAAATCACACTTATAACTAGTTAATGGATCTGATATCATTTTTAATGAAGTAGACCAAGTAGAATTTACACATCACCTGAGACGACCTACCATATGGTGAAGATAAAAAAACAACCAAACATGTCTCATGAATATCTAGAAGGTGATAAAAAAATTATAGGTTAAAATAAGAGTACACATCCCAGATATATAAAATTCAAATCCATAAGGCTAACCCTAAATGTGAAACAATATAATAAAAATTTTGAGTATATATGTGACCATTTGTCGCAACGATCGCTACCCACTATGAAGTAGAAAACATCCAAGTGAGACTGGAAAACTACTTAACTTCATTACCTTCACCTAATCCCTTCTAATAAATATCTAAAAACACCCAAATTTAAAAGTAGTGTGTGAGAAGTAATCCCAATATGATACCACCAAAGAATCTATACAAAGTATAACACTATGAAAGTGTTAGTTTAAGATTTAAAAAAACTAGTTTATAATTCCATTTAAAAGGGGAAATAATTTTGTAAAACATCCATTGGTTTTTATAAAAAAGTCACAAAAATAAGGAATATGAAAAGTGCATGTAAGATATAATTAAATCATAAGAAAACCCATCCATGGATTTTTCATAAGATAAAAAAGTGAGCAACAGAATATGAAATGTATCATCCCATATAAAACTAAGCACAAATGGACTCTAGTCTATGGGAATACAAACTTAGACACATGAAATAACACTAATATATACATAACTTGAATTATAACAATATTGATTTCTGCTATAGTATATCAATATCAACAAAATAACCCCTAGTGATGTCACACTCACTAAGGTTTCATATTTCCATTACCAGACTCACCTAAGGTTCCAAATGGGATAGTTTTTCCAAACCCCATTTAATACCATGCTCAAAATTTATATAACATTTTCACAATGAAGAATTACTTCTCTCATTCTTAAAAAATAATTTTTGAGTAAAAATCACCTTTGAAGGATTTTATCAGACACATAGTGTGTTTAAATCTATTTTTAAAGATAAACCCCTTTAAAAACATGAATCTCATGAAAGAATTCCACTTTGATATCAAATCAAACAAATTCCTAAATCAAAACAATTGAAATCATAGTAACATAAAGTAATTCATGAGTTGGAACCATTATATAGATACACCTACCTTAATAATGAAAGGTAATAATTATCATTTTATAATGTAGATTGTAAGCAAGTATATATATTCATGACAAGACTAGATCCATTAAAAACATTAAAAATTATCTATCAAACCCCTTATATTTGAAAACCACAACCCAATAAGTTTCAAAAAAATAAAAGGGGGGAAGATATCAAACAAGGATCTAACAAGAGGAGAGAAAACCAGAGTAAAAAATAGAATATACCTTGAAGAGATCCAACAATAATGAAGTGGAATCAGTAATGAAGCAAGGGAGAAGGATCTAGAGTGATGGGGGAAGTTTTAGTTCAATCCTAAGAGATATTATTAGAAGATTATATATAAAAAAAATATAAATGTAAAAGAGATAAATTATAACTTCTTATAGGATCATATTGGGGCACAAAATTAGGATGAATGGTTTAACAAATAGTGTTCTAAGTTTCTATTGACTTTGTACTCTAAAAAATAGAAGCACACAACTACTTGGTAAGAGAAACTCTATTTGGGAAAATTGTTCTCAATATTTGTGCCACCTCTATACAAACACCCAAAAAATCGCATGATTTTTTGGCAAGCCATGAAGTTTGGATAACCATACCCAAACCATAAATAACACCATTGGATCCTTATAGTGTCATTACATATGGTTATTATAAGGTTAATACTATCCATGCACCAAAACAATATTCCTAACCTGTTTTCTAAAAAAATCCACATTTTCATCCACCAACTCTAAGAAACCTCTAGAACGGCCCAAAGAATAAACCAAACACCAATTAAATAATGATAGTCACTTGGATAACCTCACAAATTATATGCTAGGTAATATTCTAGAGTTTAACTTTTATAGTGATAGGAAAAAAACATATGTTCCATAAATATAAAAATTAAACAAAGTGTTGTCATATGATGCACATAGCTCATCATTATCTATCCATCCTTAAAGAAAGAAGATATAATGATATCCATGGAATAATTTCTTGGGTAAAATCATAAAGAGGTATAATTTATAGTTTCTATCTTGATAATTGGTATTCTAGTAAGTTAAGTAAGAACAACATAAGACTAAGGGGGTGATGAAACTATTACTTATACCTGTATGGAAATGGGAGAACACCACCATGGATTTTTTTTTGTATGTATCCCAAATAATTGTAAAGGTTATAATTATATTTCGGTTATTTGAAACTACATTAAGAAATCTAAATGTGGGATAAAACCACATGTATATAAAAATAAACTAAATATAAAATATATTTCCTCATAGTTATCCATCAATATCATCACCCCAATTCAAACTATGGAAATAAGGAAAAAATAGGAATATAACATAAACATTGAGAGTGAAGTAAATGAATAGGTTTAATGATTCTAATAATGTTTATAACACTATATATAATATTGAAACTTTTCTATCATATATATGGTCATTTGGAAAATGAATATTGAATATATGGTCATTAGATATATAGTCATTAGTTATATCCAATGAGTATGTTGTGTAATTTAAAATAATATAATTTATGACAATAACTAATAAAATATAATATAATACTTAATTAAAATATTTTATAACAAAAATATATTTCTCATGTGTTTTAAATTTATATTATTATTGTTAAAAAATGATTTGATGTATTTATAAAATTAAAACGCACAAAAGCCTCATCACATTTGGTGGGGACTCAGAAAGTGCATCCAAGAGACCCGAGTTCAAATATAGGTTAAGAAATAATTTACAGGTTACTGTAGCAGTACTACGGTAGGCACTATAGTAGATAATATTAGGTACTATAGTTGTCGAGATCAATTCATCTGTTTGGACTTTCGGGCCACCGGTATGGTCCTCGGGTCCATTATGGCCTTCGGGCCACCCAATTCCTTTAGGCCAGTAAGGATTTTGGGCCACCTCATGGCCTTTAGGCCACCTCAAGGCCTTCATGCCACCTCAAGAGTTTTGGGACACCTATAATTGTGCTTAATAGACTAGGAAGACTCTATAAGGAGCAGACTCTAGATGAGGATTCAGATAAGGAACATTCATCTAGATCAGAAACTAACATATTTGGAAGAAAGAAAGGTTATGGAATTGCCATCGGGACAAGCAAGTTAATTCATGGGAAACCTAGCCAAACATCTATGTGAAGGTGGAGAGCTGACACCATGTTATAGAAAGCTGGGGATGAGCAGTTCCAAGTAGTTATAGTTTAGAAATTTTATCTAAGACCTATGGGTCATGTAATGTCTAAGCCTACGGGTCTTATAAGGGTTCCCCATCATCCCTTGAAAGTGGGGTTGTCAAAAATCAATAAAAAAGAAGGCCTTATGGCCATTTGAGGGATAAAATTAAAATAAAAATTTTATTTCTAATTTATTGATAAAATTAAATAGTTAGAAGATTAATAATTAAATTTAATGGGATGTGGTTAAAATTAGTTAAGGATAAAAAATGATATTTTTAAAACAACTAATTTTTAAGTATTGTGTATTTTTATCTTAATAAATTTAATGAATCACTTTAAAAAGGTTAATCAAATGTAGTTTACCAATTTATCAAAAATATATTAATTCTTATTTAATTACTAATTGATATGAAATAATATTTAAAAACATAATGTTTTAAATATTTATTTTTCTATAAAAAATATTTTTTTATATATGTTATGTTTTCATTTAAAAGTTAAATTTATCATGTATAGTAATTTAATTAGAATAAATTGAGTCCAATTTTTGAGTCATCTTGTTTAAATTTGGAAGAGATATAATCTTAAATTTTTAGTAAAAAAATAATTCCTGCGATAATAATTAAACAAAGTCAAAATGGGTAAAAAGGTAAACAAAAGTTGATAGAATATTTTGTTATTAAAATGATATATATACATTATAAAATTCCTTTATTATTTATAGGATACAAACATAAATTTCTTAACAATATTTTCATTCCTAACTCCCATGTGACTCCATTTTTCCATTCACTTAAGTTATGTTTCCAAAGAAAAATCCCTCTTTTTCAACTAGAAAAGGAGAAATCATATACCCCTTTCAAATAAATATATTCCTTTAAAAATATCTTTAACACCGACCTCTTTTTCCTCCCCTAAATATTTATATTATTTTCAAATATTTTGGCTCTAAGAAGTAATCTTAAATCCTTTATTCTGAAGGAAGCCTTATCAAGAATGAGAAAATTCATCAATTACATAAGTTATTATCTTTTATTTTCAATTAAATACCCATATAAACTCTTTCTAAATATAATACACCACCATAATTATGTTATATTGAAATAATTATTCTTCTAGGACAATTATTCTAATTTAATATAATTCTAAAATTTTACTCATTTCCTATTATAACATGTTCTTGTTTGGGTTTGTTCAACCACCTCTATGAATAACGCTATAACAACATCGTTATTTTCACCAAAAATAAGTATAAAGTAATTAATAATAGTAATATATGACATTAATTATTAATATATTCCATTAATGTGTTTTTAAAGGATAACACAAAAAATAATTATCCATATTAATTACCTCATTGGTATTGATAAATTACTTGAAAAATGTTCATATTGGATTCCATTCTCACGAACCATACCCATAATTTCAATAAAATGAACATGTTAATAAATAAATAATTTTCACAAAATCAACCCATCACCATTAATAATATTGGAATGGTGAACTTGGTATCAAATAAAGAGGATTGATGTCTCCATTTTTAAACTTGTATGAAATAACCAACATTACTAGCATCTGATGTGGAAAATAAACTATAAATAACTAATATATTTGTAATGAGTGATTATAATTGAAGAATTAAAAAATTAAAAACTTTTAATAATGTTATAAATAAGTGATTAATATTTTTATGTTCATTATATAGGTGGTTAATTTTATTTCATGTAATGCATGAGTAAAGGTAATGGTTTATCTTCCAATCTCATTTTGAAATAGATATTGTTTATGTTAGAATTTATATCTATGAAATTTTTTTATTTATATCTTAAACCCCATATATTTTATTTTTATCTAGATGTTTTTTGTTTACATTTCTCTTTACAGTTTTATCTCCCTTTGGTTCAAAATTCTACCTAAATGTAATTTTTAAGTAGATCAGGATTTCTCTCCATATTATGTATTTCGTTTTATAGATTCCATTATTAATTATTATGTGATTACATAAGGTATTTTTCAAATTAATTTAATTTATTTATAAAATTAATATTCTTTTAATTTTTTTTATATAGGTTTTTTCAGCCAAATGTGACTCGATTTACAAAATTTTAAAAATAATCTTCTTACTTTTAATGATTTTCACATGAATTCTTTTTCTTGAGTTCGTAAAAAAAATCATAATGAATCTTCTTCTTTGTGTTTTTAAAGTTTTAAAAATAAATTTATATTCTCGTTTTTTTTATAAATTATTTTTCTTTTAAAATAAAAAATATTAAAAATATAAGTAGTATTTATTCTTCTTTCTCAAAGTATATATTTATACTCTTATAAAAAAAAATTTCAACTATATCGACATCCTTTCATGTTTCTTATACTTTATTGAGAATATTATCTAATGATACCACCTTCTTTATTTGGATTTCATATGATAATGTCTTATGAATGTTTTCTAGGAAATTATTTTTTATCCTTTGTTAATTTAGCTATTAAAATGATTCCATGTTCATGTCACTAGAATATTTATGGATTTTCATCATGTGATGGGTGGTCCTGGGATTGCATATCCCTCCAAATAATTAGGTGATGAATTACCTCTTGATATAGTTGGGAATCAAGAGTGAACTAAAATCATTAATGTTATTTATCCACGATGTTGTGGGTGGGACCATAACTATATATTCCTCTAATAAATTAGGTAAATACATATATATATCATGATCTAATATTCTAGGGGTTGGTAAAAAATCAATCTATGATGTTAATATATCTACTATGTGATTATGTTCTTATCATTAATCTTAGAAAGGTGTAATGATTTTCTATGCTTATGTATATGCCACATTCTTATGAAAATGTGCTGTTTTCATAGCTCATGATTATTGTCTCAGGTTTACACACTTTTATTACTCATGTCTTATATTATACCAAAATCCTTATGTCGTAACCCATGATTTATGATCAATTCTTTATTGGGTATGATTTCATTATATTATTTCTAGGAATATTGATTATTTTCTCATACACATATGTTATATCTTATGCCCACTTAGGATCCTTGATTGATATCTCTTATATTTACCCTTACTAAACATCTAATCTCACCATTTTTTTATGTTTCTATTTCCTAGGTTTTGTAGAAGTGTATTATATATGATGTGTATAAAAGTGTATCATGTTAGAAGACTATTTGTGGGATATGTGTAAATATTATAAAATAAGGTGTTTATGTATCTAATCTCATGAGACACTAAAACTATAGGTTATGGATTGTGATTTATTGTGAAATCAACTTAATATTCTTGTAAAATGATGTAATATGTATGTATTATTTTCTTAATTTACCTAAAAATAATCAATAAATTCTCACTTGGTCTATTGATATTGTAAACATTTAGAGAACCCATCAGTTCCTCACCCATATTGGTGAAGATGGTCTATGAAAAATTTGTTAAGATTCAGTTTAAGGGAACATACACACTTTTGAACATTTAGTTTTAATCATGAAAAAACTCCTTTATAATTTACATGTTTATGAGTATCCAACCTACATATACCCATCCAAGGGAACTAATTAAATAGGAAATAAAATGTCACAATATTTTATCCCACATGTTCACCTTGGATTATGGTTATCGTATATTTATAATGTATTTATATCACCTTTACCCATCCCATCATTGAATTTTGTGTTTTAATAATATGATTTTTACAAATTCCTACACCCCCATGTGCTAGATGGAATGTATTAGTATGTGTCTCCACTAACTAAGAAGGTTTAGGATGATATCTAAATTATTATAAATATAGGTCCACTATACCTAGTTGTCCACATATAATTTCTGTATCATGATGCTAATTCTAAAAATCTACTCATGTTTTCCAGACCTAGTATACCCATATTCACTTCGGTTTGAATCCACCTTCATAAAAAAGTTTCATTCCTCATTTCATACATAAAACTGACCATTAGTTGTATTATGATAGAATTTTTTATAAAAATGTGTTTTAGACATTAATTTGGGTTTGTTATTATTGAGGGTATCTTTCATATACCACATGATATACACTTTTCATTGTATAAGCCTTTATAATGATTTTATTTTTCATTGAAATATTCTCCCACTCCGGAAATGAGTAACAAGTGAATTGAGATAATATTATGTTCTGATTTTGGTGGGGAATATCGATATTACTCAGAAAATCATATCCCTAAATAGGTATAAAATTTGATATAGGGTAGTCTTTATGATTATTGAGTAGAGTTTTTAGAAAACTAACATATATGATTAGAATTTTTGAACTTTTCCTAATATAATGATTTTGACCAAGTCATCAATATGATCAATTTCAAACTAATCAAGGAATTTGTTTCTAGATCCAATCATTTTATGTAAAATAATTATATAGTGTTTGAATAACTATTATAGATCAATATAATACGATATAAGATCACCTGAATATTAATGAATAGAATGAGGTATGAGGATAAGCAGGTGAAATTTTCACTAAGTATAAAATTTCACCCAACTCAATGTATTCTGGCCATAGTGTCAGTGTCACGATGCCTAATTACTCATTCCCAGGAGTTCCCGACTAGATCATCATTCCCATTCAGTTAATTTCATCTCACCCTCAATAAAGATATGTGACTGGATGACTATTCATTATAGCTCATGATCAAAATATATTCTCTATCACTCACACTTTGTGTCAAGATAAAGAGAATCTCATTGATTATTGGGAACATGGTGCATGAATTTGGATTAAAGAGATATATGGTTCCCTAATATTTTCCCTGGTAAAAAGTTACACCTTGATGAGGTGTTCTGTTATTATTTTGAGAATAATACCACATGTTCTTGAATCCCACATCAGATTCAATGTAATGAATAAAGAATGGCTCCACATATTGAATAGACTGTGCACCTCATTCTATCTATGTGCACATGCCTCATTCATTCCCATGTGACACTTGCCTAAAAATTTTATCCTCTTCATTATGTTTGAATAAAATTCTATGGATGGTTATTTTTTATCATTTAATTTTAATTAAATAGTCAATTCCACCAATATTGCATATAATCGAAGAATTTTCAAAGGGATGGATAACAACTAGGCACCCACTTCTCTAGCCCAGTTCCTTGTTCCCACTACACACCATGTGAAACCACCACACATGTGTTCCGTATTTAATAGTTATTACCCATTCCCTATTTTATGGTTCCTGGTTGTGTGTCGGGTTCAACTCAAAATGCACCCAACACTCAACCCATCACATGCTAGCACTATGCACCATACTCAATAAAACAAGGCACATAAAGTTATTAGAAATTATAATTTGGGTTCCTCGGTATCCTTGCCTATATAAATACACTATGTACTCTTATTTAGAAGGATTAAACCCCTTGAAACATCTAATTCCATGAATCATGCACCCAACACTTCCAAGCTTCTACTTCAGATAATTTTTGAATCCAAATTTAAGGGAAAAGGAAGGGTAGTAACATTATTTTCATCCCTCGATTATTATGGTTATTTTTAGAGATAACTTTCCCCATGTCATAACCAAGAAAAGGGAAAATAACCCTTCTTGATAGTTTCTCTTAAAAAAACTAGATTACAGTATCTCGGTGCCCAATTCTCCCATAAAAGTTTCATGCCTAGTTTTTTCTTTGAAGACTCACACCCAATTCTCAAGGGATGCTCAACTCGAAATCCATTTTCTCAAAACCTCTACTAAAAGTAACATTTATCCTATGTGACCTATCTAGTCTTAAAAAACTATATTCAGTATCAATTAACATGACTAGAATACCATTTATTCATTCTAATCTTTTAGAAATATTTTTTTCATACATAATAAACTATGTTCCCCTCTTCCCAAGTCTCCTACTTTAGGTCACACACAGTTCCAAATAATCACCTAGAATAAAAACCACATGAACACCCCATTTACTCATTCCCATTAATTAGGTTAAGTTCCTTATAAAAAATGTTATATACACTTTTCATCCAAATGCAACATGTTACCAAGTCTCATCCACAAATTCTTCCTCCATGGCCACCTAGGATACATGATTGGTTATGCACACTAGAGTGATTCATTTTGATTATATTTCATTGATAATGGAAATTGAGTATCCTATAATAGAAATCCTATTATTATCCTCCTTAATTGGTAAAATCTCTAGGATATATTGTAACACCCCAGGATTTCAGAGTGTGTTATTTCTTAAAAATAATTCAATAACTTGCACTACACGCAACACCGAGTTCAATCACACCATTAAAAGAGGTCATGAATAGTATTAACTACATTTTGAACTTTATATAATCCTTATAATTTTAGAATCCCTATTATGAGTTTCTTAGTCATAATGCAAGAACAAATTCATTTTCAGTATTTCACTTTTATCAACTTCTAATAGTGAAACCTTTTTAAATACAATATTTTAAACTTTTTGACTAAATGGAGACATCAAAAAATTTAAAATGAAACATCCCAAGCGTCCACGGTACGCTTTCCTTTGGATAAAACAGTAGCGTGTGTTGTACGCAACTTCGAGTTCTAACACACCGTAACCAATCAAACTAGTTGTTATGAATAGTAATACCTACTTTTTGAAGTTATATATATTTTATATTTTAAAATGGACTTCATTTTTGGATTCGGAATATCAAATTTAGCCTAAGGTGAAATTTTGGTACTTTTCGGATAACTTTCATATTTTGATGAATAGTGAAAATTACTAAATTTTAATTAAAAACAACTTTTTTAATCAAAATAATTAATAGTGATAAATTATGAATTTGAGTGGTTTTAAAGTATATTTAGAATATATTTTTACTATTTAATATAATGTTGGTCATTGGACATAATTTTACAATTAAACCAAACATAAACAAGTGTCAATCTTTTGGTAGTTATTATCTCTTAAAAACACGCTTTTTGTTTTGACAGCGGGAATTAATTTTAAATTAATTTCTGCCACTTCTGTGTTTTGAATTTAGAAAAATGGATTCCATATTTGGAATCAGGATGTTCAAATTGTGTAAATAGGTAACTTTTATTTTTAGACATTTTGAATAATTACTGCAGTAAATATTTTATTTACCATGGTTAAGGGTAAATCCGGTAAATAAGGGTTAAAAAAAATAATTTTATAATAATACTAAATTACCCTAAAACGTGTCTTAACCCTATTGGTTGATACATAGTCGACCATGGGCATCTTTGGGTCTATTTTGGGACCCCATGGATCCACTTGTAAGTGATAATGACACTTTATTTTAATTAAGTCAAAATGAATACAAAAATGACACAAGCATATATCTTTTAGAACAACAATTTTTACATAGGGTTATACATGTTGGATTTTCGATTATAAATATTCATTAGAAATATAAAAAGATTTCCTACATAATGATATTTTATTTATAATTTTTAGACATTAAATAAGTTATTTTATTTATGACACAATGATGATGCAGTAATTACTATAATAGTGAAAAATTAAAATAATTGATATTATAAATACCCAAATAAATATAATATGAAACTTTTAATGAATTAAACTAATTTTCTAGGATAATATGATATATTAGGATTGATTTAATGGACTTTGTTCGAAGTAATCAATCTGTTATGAGTTTCACAAAAATCAACTATTGAATAGTGTCAAAATTGACATAAAAGAGTTCTTAAAACAAATATTATATTATTAATTGATATTAAATTCCTAAAAATCTAAGGTTCGGCCAAGAGACTTATATTATGATAGTTTAATCATTAATGGACCACTTGGGGGTCGCTTGGATGTATATAGTAAGTTTATTAACCATATTATATAAAAATACAAAGAGACATTGTAAAAGTGAAACTAATTAACTTAGAGTTAATACTTAAAGATAAGGTTAATATAAGTACCCAAACCTGTCTAAATTCTATTGGATGAGTTGTTTTCGACCTATCCCCACCTCATCCTTTGAATAGTCAACTTTTGAGCCTTTAGAAACCGAATATGAATTTATTATAAATTAATATTTCTAGCTTTTCCAAAGGTGCCCCTCACCCCTCTTATAAAAGGGCACTCCTCCTTCTCATTTCTTCACACCTCTAAAGCCTTTTGGTTCGGCCAAACTCTGCCCAAATACTCTCCCAACATCCCTCAATACAACCTAGAGGCCTTAGTTTGATCAGAAAGCCAACCTAAGGAGCCCTTTTGATCAAATCAAAAGGAAGAACCCGAAGAAGAGGTAATGATTTCACCACCCTTTTCTAAGTTCATTTCTTCTTCCACTTCTTCTTCCTTTGTTCTTACCATTCTAAAATAATAAATCCAGTATCTCACATATACTATGATGTTATTATAAATATGGTACAATCATATTCAGTATTCTATCCACCCTTTGAATAACATGTCACCATACGTGCGTACGTACGGCTTACCGTCTCCACGTCGTGGTGTAATTGTTATTCAAAATAATATTATTTGGATGGGTATAATAATGATGTGTAACTCATGTAAATAATAAATATAACATGTTAATGATTCTGTATATATGATATACCATCCATTTATATATTATTTTAATATCAAAAGAATGATATTGTCGCTCGTGCGTACGTACGGACTACCGTCTCCACGAACGCGATGAGATTCATTCTCCATCGTATCCATTCAAGTATAATTATCATTTGATGATTTAAAAATGATGTTTAAGGACTTGATATCATTCTGGATATGAATAATATACAACCTATCCTTTACAAACATGTCTTACGTAACAAAACATATAAAAGAAAACAAGTAAGTTAACACCCGATATAATGATAATACTAAGATATTATTAACAAATCAATGTTAAAAGATCATATATGATATCATATTATTATATATGATTCTTGTATAATTTAATAACAACTATTTCACCATTATACAGGAGGTTAACCTACTCCAACCAAGGAAAAGTACAAGGTAAGGGTTATTTCACAATCTCTTCATTATTCGAGGTTGTTTATACGTAATAATCTACTGGGATCTCTTTATCATCCACATCCATGTTTCTTCGAAATGTATTTCAAAACATTTTTACTATTTACAAGAATATGGGTTAAGGTCATTTATACCCTTGTTTGACTTTTTATAAGAGGTTTATAAAGGAATCTTTCCGTCGTTTTCAAAACAAGGTCCTTTTTAACCTTTTCGACGGAATTGAGGTAAGAATGTTTTTTTTAACTTATACGGCGGGTGCGGTTATTTTCCACCGTTATAAAGTCGTTGAAGCTTTCCATAAAAGCTTACAAGAATATTTTCAAGAAAATGTTTTATTTTATATGGCTCTTAAATGATTTCAAAAATATAAAGAGATATTTCTCTAAAAAGTGTTTTGATTTCATCTATGTCAACATCCTTTAATGGATTTTACGCTTATTTGAAGTTGATTTATTATAATACAAAACTTCTATATTGTATTGAAGGTTTTGTGATATGTTTGACTGTGGATGTGCTATTTTATACCATTCATAGTTTATGGTGAAACTATTGACATTTCGTATGCTAGTTTTAATCCGAATGTTTATGTTATATTTCAAACTTTTCTTCAGATGAATGTGCTAGACAAGTATGTTCCGGGTTGGGGACCGGTAAAAGTAAGCCCTCCAGGTTGGGGACTGGTTAAAGTAAGCCCTCCAGGTTAGGGACTGGTAAAAGTATGCCCTCCGGGTTGGTGTCCGGTTATTAGAGGCACTCCGGGTTGGGTTCCGGTTAGAAGTAACCCCTAGGTCTTGGGATGAGGCCTAGACAAAGAAATTAACGTTTAGCATTATGCATTCCAACATTATGAAAGTGGTTATTGATTTTTGCATGTGATTATTCGATTAGTAGAATATCCATGTGAATAAGTAAATGGCATTATTTCATTTTTACTTTTGCCATACTATGTTGAAGTTCAAGTTTAAAAGGCTTTTGTTTTAGTAATGCATTGCCTTAAATGTTTATTCTTATTGATGAAAGTTTCTGCTATATTGTTATCCTTACTGGGCATTTGAGCTCACCCCTTTTCTATGTTTTATTTTTCCCCAGGATGTGAAGAAGTAAATTATGAATGACCTGCAGGGATATTATGAGGGGATAGTAGTGTGGATTATGGAGACATTATGTTGTTGTAGTAGTTTTTCATTTTATGATGTAATGTAAAACTTATGAATATATCTAGTGTTTCCAAAGCTACTAAACCAATCGGTCTTTCGAGATTTGATCTTTCTTATGATCATGCCAATGTTACGAAGTAATGCACCGACTCTAGGCAACTAGGGTCGGGGCGTTACAGTTGGTATCAGAGGAAGTTTAGTACAAACCTTAGAAGCTAGATTTAGATAAACTCTGATTAGAGCACGTAGACCTAAGATGAACTTTGAGGATTAGTATAGAAGAACTTCCTAGAATTTTGGTATTGTAGAGATTTTGTGAGTTTTCCGAGCAATACATCCCTGTCTGGATACGAGCAGGTAGAGGCGGCTCTGGCACAGATGTACCTAGGGGTAAAACCCGAAAACACCGCTTTGAGCTAGACTCGAACGGGAACTGGTGCACGACAACGGGCCTTGCTGCACTCTTGGTTACGACACTCCCGGGGGATATGCTTAGGATAACTCTCATTTTCTTTACAAATCATTATGAAGGGTTTATGAGTATATACTTCCTCAAAGAAAACATTTTTATGATTATGGATTATATCCATAAATAGTTCAATTTATGTTAAGTGTTTTATAAGTATGGGATTATGTATTTTGATTCATAAACTGATCTAGTTTATGCCATTGTTTAGAAATGGCGCCCAGTAGAAGGAATGAGAACTCCGGAAATGCACATGATCCAAAGAGAAGGAAGGATCATATCTTTCATGGTCTTAAGCTAGAATTTATAAGAGAAATAGTCTCCCATGTATTATCATCATATGAAGAAATAATATCATGTATTGATAAGATAAGTAAAGAGATTACTGAGTCTTATGGCTTTGAAGGGAAGCAAGAGAAGAAAAGGATAGAAGAGAGAAAGATGGATAAAGGGAAGAGGGAAAAGAAGAATTTTCCCATATGTGGTAACTGTGGAAAGAAACACCCTGGGACTTGCCTGAAAGGAATGGGAGTTTGTTATAAGTATGGAGGAAAAGGGCACAAAGTACGTGACTACAAGGGTAAGAAAATGGTTTCAAATGTACAATGCTTCATTTGAAAGGAGTTTGGACACTACGCGAACCTATGTCCCAGTCATCATACTATGACGCAAATGATGCTATTGGATAATAATCAAGTTATGATACTACCACAGATGAAGAGGAATGATTAGAGTTCTTATGTTGATTATGTCAATTGAGTGTTGTATCAACAATGTACTTGTTATAATAATTATGGAGTATATAAGGATTGTACTGCAGTACTATTTCATTAAGGACTTGAGATTGTGTGGAACAAAGAAAAGTGACTCATTAGCAGGATAGATTTTTGGAAAATATATGGTTGAGAGAATGATAAACCATAATATAGTTCTGATACTGAGGTAGTGATTTTGGAATAATATGTGATTGTTTTGGATAAATTATATTGGATATTCTTGACTACCTTGGAACTGATTAATGATTTGTATATTCCATCATTATTGGGGTTTAAAACATTTTTGGATTGATGAAGTATATCCAGCATTCTATATGGAATAAGGGAGCATTAATGTAATCAATAAGGAATATGGTAATACATGATGAAGGTATTCATATGCTATTACGGGGTAAAAAGGATCTATATTATGTTTACCTTCCTTATAAATGTTAGACTGTGAGTTTGGACAGAAGTATTTTGGATAGTTCTAGTTTGGATTATTTTGGATTGCCATAAAAGGACAACCCGGAGGTCGGGCGGCAACCCGTCGCGTCCGGCAAGGCTGCGAGACTTGAACCCGCAACCAAAGGGCGACAAGGGTGTATCACCTACCACTGGACCATGAGATGTCCTGGATTAAATAATGTAGTTTTTATTAAAAGATCATGTAGATGAATTATAAATTTGTTTATTTTGGAACCCTATACGAATAGTGTAAATAGAATTTTTTTACATTCTATTATCTTTTAGAGTGAAAGATGAGTTTGTGGTAGAAATTTATTAATGGATGAAACTCTAACTATAAAGTAAGTATATCTCCTTATGATCTTAGCCAATCTCATAAATAAATTCCTCAATATTAAGAAAAGAAACTTTGAACAAAAATGTTTTCCTAGATGGTACCATAAATCATCACTAATTTATGGCTTTGGGATTGTTGGCCTTTTTATAGCCATGTTCTCTACCACTCTCCATCAGATAATTGATGGTTAGATTTTTCTTCCATATCCATATTTTCCTACATGGAACCCTAGTATGTGTTATTTTCGGTAATCTTCATACTTTCCACTCTTTATTTTAAATAGAGGCCTCATTAATTCATTTTTCGATGTGGGATTTCAACTAAGATATTTTGAAATGTCAAAAATGTGTTGTCCCAATACCCTATATTTTGTTGAACCGATGGTACTTCAAATCATCATAGATTGATGAGTTTAAGGACCTCAATTTTATACTTGTTTGTGATTGATGACCTCAATCACTACCTATAAATATTTACGTTTTTCCTCCGATTATATGTCTCTAATTGCCACCAATGTTCTCCTAATCGAGATCATAATTTGGTGGTGACCCTTTAATTTCTCTTTTCCTCATATTAAGACTAAATTTTAGTAACCCAATTTCCAATGTGGGTTTTCCCACAAATATATTTTCTACTTTCAACCTTTTATCTTCGAAGAACAATTTCAAATTGCGAGGACGCAATTTATTGAAGGAGGGGAGAATGTAACACCCCAGGATTTCAGAGTGTGTTATTTCTTAAAAATAATTCAATAACTTGCACTACACGCAACACCGAGTTCAATCACACCATTAAAAGAGGTCATGAATAGTATTAACTACATTTTGAACTTTATATAATCCTTATAATTTTAGAATCCCTATTATGAGTTTCTTAGTCATAATGCAAGAACAAATTCATTTTCAGTATTTCACTTTTATCAACTTCTAATAGTGAAACCTTTTTAAATACAATATTTTAAACTTTTTGACTAAATGGAGACATCAAAAAATTTAAAATGAAACATCCCAAGCGTCCACGGTACGCTTTCCTTTGGATAAAACAGTAGCGTGTGTTGTACGCAACTTCGAGTTCTAACACACCGTAACCAATCAAACTAGTTGTTATGAATAGTAATACCTACTTTTTGAAGTTATATATATTTTATATTTTAAAATGGACTTCATTTTTGGATTCGGAATATCAAATTTATCCTAAGGTGAAATTTTGGTACTTTTCGGATAACTTTCATATTTTGATGAATAGTGAAAATTACTAAATTTTAATTAAAAACAACTTTTTTAATCAAAATAATTAATAGTGATAAATTATGAATTTGAGTGGTTTTAAAGTATATTTAGAATATATTTTTACTATTTAATATAATGTTGGTCATTGGACATAATTTTACAATTAAACCAAACATAAACAAGTGTCAATCTTTTGGTAGTTATTATCTCTTAAAAACACGCTTTTTGTTTTGACAGCGGGAATTAATTTTAAATTAATTTCTGCCACTTCTGTGTTTTGAATTTAGAAAAATGGATTCCATATTTGGAATCAGGATGTTCAAATTGTGTAAATAGGTAACTTTTATTTTTAGACATTTTGAATAATTACTGCAGTAAATATTTTATTTACCATGGTTAAGGGTAAATCCGGTAAATAAGGGTTAAAAAAAATAATATTATAATAATACTAAATTACCCTAAAACGTGTCTTAACCCTATTGGTTGATACATAGTCGACCATGGGCATCTTTGGGTCTATTTTGGGACCCCATGGATCCACTTGTAAGTGATAATGACACTTTATTTTAATTAAGTCAAAATGAATACAAAAATGACACAAGCATATATCTTTTAGAACAACAATTTTTACATAGGGTTATACATGTTGGATTTTAGATTATAAATATTCATTAGAAAGATAAAAAGATTTCCTACATAATGATATTTTATTTATAATTTTTAGACATTAAATAAGTTATTTTATTTATGACACAATGATGATGCAGTAATTACTATAATAGTGAAAAATTAAAATAATTGATATTATAAATACCCAAATAAATATAATATGAAACTTTTAATGAATTAAACTAATTTTCTAGGCTAATATGATATATTAGGATTGCTTTAATGGACTTTGTTCGAAGTAATCAATCTGTTATGAGTTTCACAAAAATCAACTATTGAATAGTGTCAAAATTGACATAAAAGAGTTCTTAAAACAAATATTATATTATTAATTGATATTAAATTCCTAAAAATCTAAGGTTCGGCCAAGAGACTTATATTATGATAGGTTAATCATTAATGGACCACTTGGGGGTCGCTTGGATGTATATAGTAAGTTTATTAACCATATTATATAAAAATACAAAGAGACATTGTAAAAGTGAAACTAATTAACTTAGAGTTAATACTTAAAGATAAGGTTAATATAAGTACCCAAACCTGTCTAAATTCTATTGTATGAGTTGTTTTCGACCTATCCCCACCTCATCCTTTGAATAGTCAACTTTGGAGCCTTTAGAAACCGAATATGAATTTATTATAAATTAATATTTCTAGCTTTTCCAAAGGTGCCCCTCACCCCTCTTATAAAAGGGCACTCCTCCTTCTCATTTCTTCACACCTCTAAAGCCTTTTGGTTCGGCCAAACTCTGCCCAAATACTCTCCCAACATCCCTCAATACAACCTAGAGGCCTTAGTTTGATCAGAAAGCCAACCTAAGGAGCCCTTTTGATCAAATCAAAAGGAAGAACCCGAAGAAGAGGTAATGATTTCACCACCCTTTTCTAAGTTCATTTCTTCTTCCACTTCTTCTTCCTTTGTTCTTACCATTCTAAAATAATAACTCCAGTATCTCACATATACTATGATGTTATTATAAATATGGTACAATCATATTCAGTATTCTATCCACCCTTTGAATAACATGTCACCATACGTGCGTACGTACGGCTTACCGTCTCCACGTCGTGGTGTAATTGTTATTCAAAATAATATTATTTGGATGGGTATAATAATGATGTGTAACTCATGTAAATAATAAATATAACATGTTAATGATTCTGTATATATGATATACCATCCATTTATATATTATTTTAATATCAAAAGAATGATATTGTCGCTCGTGCGTACGTACGGACTACCGTCTCCACGAACGCGATGAGATTCATTCTCCATCGTATCCATTCAAGTATAATTATCATTTGATGATTTAAAAATGATGTTTAAGGACTTGATATCATTCTGGATATGAATAATATACAACCTATCCTTTACAAACATGTCTTACGTAACAAAACATATAAAAGAAAACAAGTAAGTTAACACCTGATATAATGATAATACTAAGATATTATTAACAAATCAATGTTAAAAGATCATATATGATATCATATTATTATATATGATTCTTGTATAATTTAATAACAACTATTTCACCATTATACAGGAGGTTAACCTACTCCAACCAAGGAAAAGTACAAGGTAAGGGTTATTTCACAATCTCTTCATTATTCGAGGTTGTTTATACGTAATAATCTACTGGGATCTCTTTATCATCCACATCCATGTTTCTTCGAAATGTATTTCAAAACATTTTTACTATTTACAAGAATATGGGTTAAGGTCATTTATACCCTTGTTTGACTTTTTATAAGAGGTTTATAAAGGAATCTTTCCGTCGTTTTCAAAACAAGGTCCTTTTTAACCTTTTCGACGGAATTGAGGTAAGAATGTTTTTTTTAACTTATACGGCGGGTGCGGTTATTTTCCACCGTTATAAAGTCGTTGAAGCTTTCCATACAAGCTTACAAGAATATTTTCAAGAAAATGTTTTATTTTATATGGCTCTTAAATGATTTCAAAAATATAAAGAGATATTTCTCTAAAAAGTGTTTTGATTTCATCTATGTCAACATCCTTTAATGGATTTTACGCTTATTTGAAGTTGATTTATTATAATACAAAACTTCTATATTGTATTGAAGGTTTTGTGATATGTTTGACTGTGGATGTGCTATTTTATACCATTCATAGTTTATGGTGAAACTATTGACATTTCGTATGCTAGTTTTAATCCGAATGTTTATGTTATATTTCAAACTTTTCTTCAGATGAATGTGCTAGACAAGTATGTTCCGGGTTGGGGACCGGTAAAAGTAAGCCCTCCAGGTTGGGGACTGGTTAAAGTAAGCCCTCCAGGTTAGGGACTGGTAAAAGTATGCCCTCCGGGTTGGTGTCCGGTTATTAGAGGCACTCCGGGTTGGTGTCCGGTTATTAGAGGCACTCCGGGTTGGGTTCCGGTTAGAAGTAACCCCTAGGTCTTGGGATGAGGCCTAGACAAAGAAATTAACGTTTAGCATTATGCATTCCAACATTATGAAAGTGGTTATTGATTTTTGCATGTGATTATTCGATTAGTAGAATATCCATGTGAATAAGTAAATGGCATTATTTCATTTTTACTTTTGCCATACTATGTTGAAGTTCAAGTTTAAAAGGCTTTTGTTTTAGTAATGCATTGCCTTAAATGTTTATTCTTATTGATGAAAGTTTCTGCTATATTGTTATCCTTACTGGGCATTTGAGCTCACCCCTTTTCTATGTTTTATTTTTCCCCAGGATGTGAAGAAGTAAATTATGAATGACCTGCAGGGATATTATGAGGGGATAGTAGTGTGGATTATGGATACATTATGTTGTTGTAGTAGTTTTTCATTTTATGATGTAATGTAAAACTTATGAATATATCTAGTGTTTCCAAGGCTACTAAACCAATCGGTCTTTCGAGATTTGATCTTTCTTGTGATCATGCAAATGTTACGAAGTAATGCACCGACTCTAGGCAACTAGGGTCGGGGCGTTACATATATTAAATTATATTTTACCTTGATAATAAGGATTATTTCTTTAGGGGGACTAGTGGAGTTCTTCATGGATCAACCATCTTGGATCATCAGAATTGGATATTTTAAACCAGTACCATATCTTTTAGGAACCCGTTAAAATTTTTAATTAGGATCTATAGTCCAATCAATGAGTTATTAATAATAATAATCCACCTAATTGTTATAAAACTCAACCATGTCCTTAATTATTTTGTTGGGAAAAATCCCTCAAGGTAACATTGAAGTATTTTGGGATGATGTTGTTTGTTGAAAAAGTATATTTCCAGGGTTTTTTGTGGAACTCTAGAGAGATTTTTAACACAGTATGTTTAAAAAGATCCAAATAAAAGGAATGGATTCCCTAAATGTGGTACTGAAAATTCTATACACAAGGTGATGTTATTTCCTAGTGTTTTCCAAATTTTTGGGGTTCAAAATTTTTAGGATGGGTAGCATCGTGAAAATTGGATTTATTTGAAGTCCATATGAAAATATGGAAATGGCAAGAGTTTTGGGAAGAATGGGTTTCACGATTGTGGTTTCATGAAAGTATAATGTTGTTGATGATAAGATCCACGACTACATCAAGAATCACGAATGGGAAATTTATATGGGGCTTCGTGAGATAGGGAGCATCATGATGAAATGAGGGATCATTATGAAATGGTTATGCCATGGTTGGAAGATTCTAAATTGGTGGAAATACATATGAATAATCCTTTACCCCTATCAAAAAAGTAGCAATTATTAATGAAGATCTTAAGGATCTGGATTAATAAAGGTGGTTCATGAAGGTAGTTTTTGAAAAAAATGTTCATGAAGAATAGATTTTCATAAAGGATATAAATTCCAAAAAAAGTGTTGGCTTTAAAAAAGTAATAGAGTTTCTGAAGGCTATAAAAATATGACTGAAATTGTGGATCTTTGTGAAGGCTGAGAAACAATTGTGAAAGTAAGGTTTTACATGAAGGTTATTTGAGATTAAAAAAGGCTAGTTGAGATTCATGAAAGAAGTGATCTTCGTGAATCCAGTGAGCATCATGAATATTGTAAGAAGGGATTTCCCAGTGAACTATGGTAAATTGAGATTCATTAAGTGGATGAATGTTTGAATTCAACATATCATCTATCTATAACTGAGGATATATTCCTTATTGATAATGAACAGAAATACAAGTTCATAAACTGTGTGTGAATCCCTTCCAAGAGTAGTGAGAAAAGGAAGGGGAAGATGGTGATCCTTTTCTCTCAACAGTGAGATGGAGAAAGAGACGTAGGGAGTGACCCTTGGGAAAGTAGTGAGATGGCCCTAAACCTTCTAAAGGTAGTGATCCAAGGTATATAAGTGATCTATCCTAAGAAAAATTTTGGAAGTGAGCCTTAGTGGAGTTGGTACATTGGCACATTGTTGTTTTATGCTCCTTAGATATAGCCCAGTGAGGGTAAACCAAGTAACATCGATGTGTACTTGTGCATTATTTATTATTTTACTTTCAATTAATCAACATGAGATAAATAAGTAAATAATAATATTATCATAAACACTTAATAACAAATAATGTGACCCTTGTAATAAAGGGTTCATGATCTACTGGGATATGAATAATTTTTTAAAATAAATATTCATACCCTGATTCACCCCCTAGGGTATCTAGTTCCCTTTTAGACCTATCATTTGGTATTAGATCAATGATTTGTTTTATTATAAGTTTTTTATCTGACTTGGTATAGTCTATTGTTGGAAGTAAAGTTTCAGTTTTCTATTATCTCAGTGTTCTATGGAAAAGGAAAGAACCTCAAAGAAGAAGTAAAAGTCGGGTGGTATTCCTCGATGTGTAATTTTCTATAAAAAGAGTTTGATTAAATTGAATGAAAAAAACAATTTACTAAATAATGGTTTAGATGAATCATATATTGAAAATATTTTCTCATCCAATGATTTTGTAGGAATGAGTAAATAACTGGATGTTCCAAGTGATGTCGGCACTACTGATGATGAATAAATTATAAGAAGGCCATCAGTAGTTTTTCTGATATGGAAAATGAATTCGATCAAAAATTAAAAGAGCGAAATAAGTCTAAAATTATTCAGGTCAAATCATAGGATATTTATTTCAATAATTTGAGAGGTTTAAAAAAAGTTTTATTTTTATGGCTACTGATTTGAGGGAGAAGAATGATTCACAAGCTGAAGAAATAAAAAATATTTCTACAATGACAGAAAAACTCTAATATTTTTACAAGTGAAAGAGTATGAAATCATAATAAATTCAAAATCAGGAAACCAAAATTAGTGATCTTGTTAAAGAGTTACCTTAACTAGTTCAGAATAACCAAAGTCTATAAAAAGATAATGCATGTTTTAATTATTCTATTGCTCAAAATGATTCTAAAATAAAAGATAAAGATAACATGATAGATAAGATCTTTCTAGAATTAGAGTATGATATGAACTTGAATAAAGGGATATGAAGATTCAAAAAATGGGAGAAGATCTAAAATCATTCAATAAATAAATATAGAAATCTAATTCCAATTACAAGCATAAATTAAAGGATGCTGTGAATTCTGTATTGGACTATTCTTTAGAAGGTAATAATGAAATGAGAAGAAAATATCACAGTTCTAAGGAGAAAAAACAATGTATTATCTCATCCAAAAGGCAATATAATTTGGCAAGAACCAGTATTGGATATGATGAATCTTCTCCCATGAATGATAAGATGAGAGCTATAAACAATTCAAAAAGTAGGAAAAATATTATGGATACTGAAAACAGTCCAAAAAATGGTTTTATAGGAAGTAATGATAGCATGTTCTATTTATGTCAGATTCATGGTCATATATATCAAGTTTTTGTTCAGAGGCCATCAAATATATTTCACGTTGTGAATACAAAAAGGTTTCTAAATCTTTGAATAAGGAGAAGATTCTTGATAAATATTAAAGATTCTCTCAAAAGAAAGTATCCTTGAAATACTACTATTATGGAAGACTGGGACACACTATTAGTTTGTGTCAAGAATCCCTATAGCTCATTTTGTGAAGAAAAACTCAAGATGTTTCAACATCTTAGCCAATAAATTATTATAGGATCTCTATTTCTAATGGTATATGTTCTATATGTTCTAATCATAGGAATTTGGAAAGATATTATATCTAGAAGAAATCAGGTAAGGAAAGGGAATTATAAAGGAGATTGCCAACTCTAATGGTGTATAATTAGAAAGCCTATATTGGAAGACAACATGATAGGTTGAAAAATAGGTTTATAGACTTAGGGAATACACAAGGAGATCTTTTAAATGATTGTTAATGACTTCCTCTATTACACTCACAAAATCTCTCTTAGAAAGAATGTGAATGAACCTAAAAGAAAAAGGGATGAGCTACTCCAGTTGTGAGTAAAAATAATGTAGATTCAGTGAAGGACCCACCACCATCAGGAAATGTTGTGGTGACTTGGATTAATGATAAAAGAAAAATTAATAAATAATGTATCTTCAAACTCGTATATCATTCCACAGGGATAAAAGTTAAGTTATTAGAAATATCACCCCAATATAGGAAGAAGTAAGATAATATGACCAATGGAGAGATTCCTATTCAAGTAAAGAGTTATGAAAATTGGTGTATTGGTGGAGCCTCAAAGAAGGAAATATTTACTAGTGGTTATAAACCACAAATTCTGAAAAAGTACAAGCCTAAAGAACCTAAATATCATAAGTAGACTCGGAATGTGGGTAAATAATGTTCAGTCATATAGATAGAACAATTTTGGTTGGCTAGTAAGTTGGAAGAAGCACATAAAGAGTACAGTTCGTTGCAAGAAAGTATCAATTTTTTTCCATTAGGATTGAAAACAATCTTCTTCTTCAGTATTCTAGGTATAACCCTATCCCTATGTGTAGGAATTATATTACTATATGTTTATGTGTTTCAGGTTCTTAAGGGAGATACAGTCCAAGGGGAAGTTGTATCAAAAGATGCAAAGTGGTGATGTGATTTTCTCCATAATTTATACTCTTCAAATCAGTTAACATAGCTGAAGAAGAAATATTTAATAATTACATGAAAGGATTTAATGGTCTATGGATTATTTAGATTCAGGGAAGTAATTGACTACAATGGATAGTGATGGTGTTATTATCTTTATCTCTTATTTCCTACACCGAGTTATGACTCAGTAGGCTTAGTGGTTTTGTTGATGGCTCATTACTAAGTGTTAAATTCACCCACTAAAAATCTATATTTGAAGGTTGTGTTTTGTGGAAAATGAGGTGATTTGATGAAAATTATTCTTTGAAAATGAATAGCTATCCAAGTTATACATGGATGATTTAGTGGTTCCAAGTTTCATAGAATATATAACAATTGGTACCATGCCCTAGTTTAGGTGTCAGTTCTCCATAATGAAAAGATAGATTTTAGGAGAAGAAGCAACAATCATGTATATCATGATCATATATTTTGTTCTAAAATTATAGTATCATCTTACTATTTTTAGGATACCAAGAATCTGTGAGATAATATCAACAAAGGTTCAACAATAAAATGAAAAATTAGTTGAAAGTAATGATGTCACAATAATAGAGAATGAATAGAGTCTTCAACAACATAGTGATTTTTTTTTTGATGAAATTGATGAGGTATTAATAGACTCAGGGGGATTAGAATTGGGAAATAATGATTCAAAATAAAATATTAATGATTAATTTGAGGAGTTCAAATCAATATCATCATGAAAACCGAAGATCTGAGATCAAATATACTAACAGATCATTGTTAGTGATCAGGCAGTTCTAGTGTAGGAAAGGAGGATGAAGAATCTATAAAAATCATAATTCTTATCATAGGATGAGACTAAATGTTTTGGGAATGAATCTAGAGATAAAAACAAGGATTCAACTATGAATGAATAGCTTAACCAAATTGAGAAGAGTCAGACATGGGAGATTGTTCAAGGCCAACATGTAAGAATGTTATTGGGACTAAATGGGTAATTCATAACAAGATTATTGAGGATGGTGTTGGCATTAAAAAAATAATGAATAATGTGCAAAGGGTACTTCTATAAAGAGGGTATCTATGTTGATGAAACATTTTCACCTATTCTAAGGCTAGAGACAATCAGATTATTCTTAGTCTGAGGAGTTCAAAGAAAGTTTATAGTTTTTTTGATGGATTTTAATTCCACATTTATGATTAAGGTTCTAGAAGAAGAAGTTTATATTCAGTAGACAGAAGGTTTTATCATTCTTGAAGATTATAATAGAGTTTTTTTGCATAAGAAGTCATTATATAGGTTGATGAATGTACCGAGAACATGGTATTCAAGGATTTATCATTTTTTTGAAGAAACTCGTTTTTCAGCATGGTGGAGTTGATTACAATATATGTTTCAATAATGAAGGTAATCGAAGTCTAATGGTGTTTTCATATGTAGATGAAATAATATTTGGTGGATCAGATGAAGGATAGTTTAGAATGTTTTCTAAATTCATGAAAATTGAGTTCAATTGTCAATGATTGGTGAACTCCCATTTTTCCTTTGATTACATGTAACACAAGGAAAGAATGGAACATTCATTTCTCAATATAAATATTCCAATGAGATTTTGAGTAGATTTTGATTGGAAAATTACAAGGTTATGATTACTCTGGTGGCTACCCAGATGAAACTGTCATGGGATGATAAATGCATAGTAGTTAATGTTGGAGAATAAAGGCATATCATTGGAATAATGTTGTACTTAATAGTGACATGACCAAATATTGTTTTTTCCACATGTCAAGAAACTCAATATCAAAGAAATACCAATGAAATCCAATTTATTTAAGTGGAAATAATAATTAGGTATATCAAGGGAATAGTGGAATTTGGTTTGTTTTACAATAAAAAATATCAACAAGAGTTATTGGGATATGCATATGCATATTGGTTCAATTTATAATATGATAGAAAATCAAAATCATGGGGTTCATTCTATCTTGTTGGATTGTGTATTTCTTGAATAAGTGATAAAAACTATTTCATTTCATTGAGCACTATAGAATCTGAATATATTGCGGCTACTCAAACGTGCACATAGTTATTATGGATGAAGCAACAAATTGATAATATTGGAGTTTAATTAAAGTATCTGATCATAATCCATTGTGATAATTCAACTGCTATAAATATTATAAAAAATAAATTCCATCACTGAAGGGAAAATTACATTAAAATTAAGTATCATTTTATCAAGTATAATTTGGATAAAGGTCTTGAGAAGTTGGATTATGTGCCTACAGAACTACAGGTTTTGGATATTCTTGAGAATTCCTTACCCAAAGAAGTGTTTGAGAAGCATTGACTAGATACAGGAGTTAAATTTACTACCCTCTCTTGAAAAAGTGTGGTAGTGGGTCCCCCTCTTCCTAAGGAATGGTGTTTTTTTCAAATGTGTTTATATGAGTTCCTTACCCTATTACAGACCATAATGAAGTGACCTTTGTGTTTGTTGACAAAGGGGGAAAATTGTGGATATAAAATGGGATAAATTTTCTTAATAAAGACTGGGGGAGAAGATGATAAGTGGAGAAATTAGTAGGGGTATTAAATCTGAAAATGTTAAAGGTGATTGATCAAAGGATATATATCACGATAGATAGAGTTTGTGATAAAAGAATATCAGTGGTTTTGAATGAAGTGATTCATTGATGAACATTTCATGCTACTCTAGTTTCTCACACTGATCATGGATCATGTGGGATTATAGTATGTGTCATGTAAATCTTTAATCGCTATATGAATCACATGATATGAATGATGGTAGAAGATGGAAAAAGATTCAATGAAGTATCAAATTTTAAGAGTTGTAAATAAACCCAAAGGGGGTATTGTGGTAAAAAATCCCTCAAGGTATCATTGAATAATTTTTGGGTTGATTATTATTGTTAAAAAAGTGTGTTTCCAAGTTATGTTGTGAAACATCAGAGAAATTATTGAGATGATATGTTAAAAAATATCCAAGGAAAAGGAATGGATTCCCTTGAAGCGGTATCAAAAATTATGTACAGAAGGTGATTCCATTTCCCAGTGTTTGCCAAATTTTTGGGGATGAAAATTTAATGGATGGCTAGCATCATGAAAATTGGATTTCCTTCAAGGCCTTACGAAAATATGGAAATGTAATGAGTTTCATGAATAATGGATTTCACTATGGTGGTTTTGAGAAGGAACAAAGATATTGATGGTACGATTTGTGATTGCATCAAACATCATGAATGGGAAAATCCGATAAGGATTCATGAGATGGGTAGAATCGCGGAGAATGAGGGAGAATTGTAAAATGGTGATGAAGTGGTTGGAAGCATCTGGAATTGATGTAAACACCTATAAATAGGCATCTACCCCCTTCAAAAAAGTATTAAGAGTTAACGATTATCCCAAGGATCTGGATTCACATAGGTGGTTTACAAAGGTGGTTCTTTCAAAAATGTTTTCAAAAAATATAATTCAATAAAGGATATAAATTCCAATAAAAAAGTGTGATCATCAGGAAATTTAGGAAGTTCTCAAAGGCTATAAAAATCCCTCAGAAAGTGGGGTTCTTCTTGAAGGATAAGTAAGCTTAAAAAAAGTAAGGTTCCTTTATAAGGATAATGGATCTTTACAAAAGATGTGAGCTTCATGAAGTCAGTGATCATTAAAAAAGTTAATAAATTTATTGCCTAGTGAAATATGGTAACATGAGATTCATCAAGTGGATGAAAGTGGTAATTTAATAGAGCGTCTATCTACAACTGAGAGTGTATTCATTATTGATAATGAAGTGACCTACAATTCTATAAACTATGTATGAATCCCTTCGAAGTGTAGTGATCAAAGGAAGAGCAAGAAGGTGATATTTTCCACCGGTAGTGATCCAGAAAAAGAGTCTTAGGGAGTGACCCTTTAGAAAGTAGTTATATGATTATAAACCTTATAAAGGCAGTGATCCTAGGTATAAAAGTGATCTATCCCAAACAAAATTTTGGCAGTGAGCCTTTATAGATTTGGTACATCGGCATATTGTCATTGTATGCTCCTTGGATGTATCCCAGTGAGGGTGAACCATGTAAAATATATGTGTCCTTGTGATTTATTTTCTAATTTACTTCCAGTGCATCATCATCAAATAAATATGTAACTAAAAAGATCAATATAAAAAATTAATATAAAATAAAGTGAACCTCACAATAAAGTGTCCATATCTAGGGGGAATGAAGAATTTTGGAAAAGCATATTCATCCCCTGATTCACCCCCCACCCTTAGGATATCAAGGAACCTTTTGGAAATAATATATTATCAATGTCCCTTATACCCAATCAATGATATAGGGAAATTTATATGGGTTATTTATCAATTGTTAGACCCAACCTCTTCTAGGTTTGTCTATATCACCCATGGATTCAATCATTATTTCTTTACTAATTTCCAACCAGCAGGAGCTGAACATGTCCAAGTGGGCCTCCTACTGCATGTAATCCAAGACTATATTCTCAGTGATAATCTCATCCATGTGCCTAATCAATGATCTATACATAAATTAAGCCCCTTATCTTCAACCTGGTGTAAGCCTCACACATATCCTTGCTTCTTATGGATCGCTTATGTGTAAGTCCCACATGAAGCATTTCTAGATTTCTTTAACCTAGTTGTTTATTACATATGATTTTAAATTTATTGAAAAGTTGCAATTCATATGATCATAAAATAAATTTAAAATTTTATCAAGTGTATAACCTTAAAAGGAAATCATTTGATCAATGTATGGCCATAAAATTTACGCAATGGTATTTATCACACAACCATAAAATTTATGACATATCCATTTATGTTGAACCAAACTACATCGGTTCTGATTCTCTTTACAGAGATACATAGGTATTCTATTTCATGGGCTCAATCCCAACCCTAAAACATTTACTTATTCCTCATATATTGAAAACTTTCAGAGTTCCCAGTTGTATGGTTTTAAAAAATACTTTAATTTTTCATTGATGGAGAAATATTGAGAACCTATCATCCATACAGATGGATAAAATATGATACATACAAATTTTTATATTGATTTATAGTGTCATTTAATCACTTTTACGACATGGGTAACTGTTGTTGTTATCATGATTTTTTTAAGAACACATATTAAATCTATAATATATCTTTAGGATGTGAAATAGGACCCTTAATTTAGTGATATAACCACCCATCCTCTCAACCTCAATGCACAATTTGAAGTGTTGTTAGTTTATCTTAATGACTGTATGCCTTTAGAATGTATGTCTATATCCAAACAATATAATGGGTGCAAACACATGGGTAAATAATATCAAAACTAGTAAAAATAAATAAATCTAAAGATCCATACAATCCCTTACCAATTAAGGTCCTATCTCACCCTAAAAAATCATGAGGCATTTTCCCCTGGGACATATACTTTGTATTAAAATTGTAAGTAGTCTTATTTAGTTCAGTGGGAACTACTATTCAATCTATAAGGAGGATCTGCAATTAGAATTATCAATAGATAATATTCCCTCTAAACATAAGAAAAAAGATACCACATAATTGGTCTCTAGATCAATACCTCATCACCCTACTAATTAGTAGTGAGAGAGAGAGAGACTCAAATGATAGCATGGGCACACCACAGCCTTGCCTCAGTAAATGAGTTGGTCGTCTATGAGTAAAATCCATTATTTGGATAGGATGAACCCACAATTAAATGAGCAAATCAGGGCGATCTAACACAAGAAGGGAATAAAATATCATGACTATCCACCCCATGATGCATATTACAACTTGTAATCCACAAAATTATACCATAGAGTATTCAGAAGACTGGCATGTTATATGAGTCCTAGTGAAAATATATGTTATTCATCACGCCTATAATGGTCACCCTAGTCTAGTAATTGAACTCAAGACCCCCTTAGAATCATTTCCCTATGTTCCAAAACCAAAAATAACAAATAAAAATTATCTCTAAACACTTCCCTAAGACTTTAACTTATCTGATACAATTTTGAAAAATCCCAACCCATAAGTACCCCACTTATGTTGGTGGAAATTCAAGTCTGCCACCTCAATACCACCTACAATAGGCATGGAGCTGGGGACTAGCACCAAGAAGGAATAATTAAACACGGGAGGCTTTATCCTACAATGAAATATAACATAAATAAATCTATAATGAACAATAATAAAAAATAATAGTAAATATATATAATAATTAAAATATATACAATGTAAGTATGATACATCAATGTCAAGTTTAACACCGAAAATGAAAAATCCTAAAAAGGAAATAAAAAATGCAGTAGACTAATCCACCAAGTGAATCTGAATCTAGTAAAGGAATACATATCCTCACAATATAGACTTTTAGAGAGAAAAATAAATTTTCTAACACAATTTACCACTATTAGCTACTATGAATCAACTCTACTAGATCTGTTAGAAATACACCTACCAAGGAAATCCATAAAAACTAAAACATTTTCAATAATACAATATGTATGGTAATAAAGACTATGAATGGTTGGGTATAAACATACCCAATAGGACACCCTAAAACACAAAACAAAGGGGAAACAATAGGTTACCTCAAAACTCAAGACCCAAGGGAAAATAAGAAGAAAAATCTGAAGGAAAACTAGATGTGCAATAAATTCACGTCAACCATGAAAATGGAAAATCTTAATAATCACAACTCACCTAAATGAATGAGTATATCTCACAACAATTAAATAATTATTTCATCCAAATATTGATAAAATTTAAAGATGATAACCCAATTGAAATACATAACTAGAATGCACCCACAAAATCCCAAAATTTCATCAGCATCTGGACGGAATTTTCATATGTTAAAACATCTTAATAACCATGAAATATGGACTATTAAACCACTATAAATCCTTTGTTACCTTCTTGAAACTATATTGGGTGATTATGTCTCATCGATATATGTGTGTATCGAATGAGGAAGTACCTAACTCTTATAGAGGATTCTGGATCGATACATGAGGGATTGATAAATCAATAGATAAATTATTGTTCCCCAAAACATGGTGAGTGGTCACTCTATAGAAGGTGGAACACACCCTAACACACAAGGAAGTGTTAAATCCACAGACAGAGGACCAAACATTGACATATAAGGTATTTTTTGGGTAAAAATCTGTCAAGGTAACATTGTAGAATTTTTGGGTTGATTGATATTGTTGTAAAATTGGGTTTCCATGGTAATTCATGGGTACTAAAGATATTTTTGATGCAGTATTTTGAAAATTATCCAAGACAAATAATTGGATTCCCTAGAAGTAGTATAGAAAATTGTGTACATAAGGTGATGCCATTTCCTAGTGTTTTCCAAATTTTTGGGGTCCAAAATTTGGAGGATGGATAGCATCATGAAAGATGGATTTCCTTGAAGGGAATATGAAAATATGGAAAAGCAATGAATTTTTCAAATATTGTATTTCACAAAGGTGGTTTCTCAAAGGCACAAATAATTTGATGGTAATCTTCATGACTATTCCAAGAATCATGAATAGGAAATTACCATGGTACTACATGAGAAAGGAATCATTGCAAACAAAATGGGAGAGCTCTAGGTAATGGTGTTAATATGGATGGAAGCTTCTGGAATCGGAGGAAATTCCTATGAATATGCCTCTACCCCCATCAGAAAAGTAGCAAATCTTACTAAATATCCTAAGGCTTCAGATTCATGAAGGAATGTGGTTCGTGAAGGCTTTGAAAGCCAGCCAAAATTTTTAAGCATCATGAAAGTGGTGAAGTTCATAAATTCTATAAAAATATTACTGAATGTATTGTGATATTTGAAGAATAAGTAAGATTTTTGAAAGTGTTTGATCACTATGAAAGGAGGTTGATACCTAAAGGATGGTTGAGCTTCATGAAATAGGTGAGCTTCATGAAGGCAGTGAGCATCTTGAAAGTTATAAAAAGGGATGTTCCAGTGAACATTGGTAAATTTAGATTCATCAAGTGGATGAAAGTAGGACTCAATAGATAATATATCTACAACTAGGAATGTATTCAATAGTGACAATGATGGGACTTACAAGTCTATAAACCATGTGTGGATCCTTTCAAAGAGTAGTGAGAAAATGATTAGGAAGAATGTGATTATTTCCACCAAAAGTGAGCCAGAGAAAGATACATAAGGAGTGACACTTGGGAAAGAAGTGAGATGGACCTAAACCTTATAAAGGTAGTGATCCAGGTCATAATATTTTTCAATCCTGAAAAGTATTTTGGTAGTGATACTTAGTGGATTTGGTACATCATCACGTAGTTGTTGTATTCTCCTTGGATTTCACCCTATGAGAGTGAACCAATTAAATTTTTTGGTTATTTTTCATACTTTAATTTATGTTCATACATTACTAAAATAATGGGAGGGAAGTGTTTTTTGTTTAATGATGAAATAAGATCTGAAGGGGAAGTTGTTTTAATATTTCATACCTAGATTCACCCTCATCTCGTGGTATTTATCCTATTTAGGCTAATAATTGAAATCTGTGTTAAAGGTTGAAATTTAGTGGTTCTATATCAGAAGAAGAAATGGATGTTGTCAATCACAAAGGGATTCTGATTTTGATGAAAACAATTTTCAATTATGGAAGGATCGGATGCATCACTACTTCTGATCATTATGAAGGGATGTATTTATAGCATAAATTCTTGGAATTTATGTTAATATCGATGGTAGGGATTTATCAGAAGTTGTATATAGGGAATTGAATGATGACTCTAGAGGAATAAATGAATTAGGTGGATCCCTATATAATAAAATATATATGAAGGTAATTTCATGTAATTCACCCCATGATGTTTGGGGAAAGATACTGAATATTTATGAGGTAGACTCAAAAGTTAGATAAGAAAATATTCATGTTATATGGAAAAAGTATGAGGATCTCAGAATTTACCCTAATGATTATGTGGATAAATTATTTGGCCGGTTAAATGATTTTGTGGAATACATGAATATTATTAGAGAAATTATTAAAGATATAAATATTTTTAAGCATATCTTGGGAAAACTTCAACCTCGGTTCAATATGGATGTTTCTTTATTAGAAGATAATGATTTTAAGGAGAGGACATTGGATAACTTGAACAGTACTCTTGTAGCATATGAAATGATAAATGACAATAATAATACTATGGAAAAGGGGAAGTATAAAAAAGTGTAATTTAATGCCATGAAGAATATCACCATTAAATATGGACAATAATATTAAGATATTGATGAGGTGATGTCATTCCTTTACTCAAATATTCAAAGAGGAAAAGGAAAGTTCATAGGGAAACTTCCACTGGCATGATTTCAATGTTGAATGGATTAAAATATTGTAGAAAGGATCACAAAGAAGTTTCAAGAAGACAATGAGGTTGATGTTGAAATTACCATGAGTAAGTATTCTGCCTACATGAAAGAGAATAAAAATTTTAAGAGAATTTTATTCAAAAAGAAGAATCTATTTTTTTGCAGAATATGACAGTTCAGAAGAATATAAGGCCAAAGAGTTGGCAGACTACAGGGGTTATGAAGCAGATGTTATGGTAGAAGTTGTCAAAAAAATAATGAACAAGGGAATAAAATTACAATGAAGAATAAAAAGTTGATGGAAAATTTAAACATCAGGTCTAATTAGAATCCACTCTTGATAAAATAGATGTTTGTAGTTCCAAAACGAAGAAATCCAACAAAGTGGTTCGTGATTATAATCATTATATACAACATCAAGAAGAAGAGAAGTCTGGTCTGAATGATGAAATTGAAAAACTGAAGTCTTCAATGCCAAAGTTTTCAAATAAGGTTGTTGATTACAAGCTCAAATTCTAATGACAAAAAAGTAAAATCGATAGTTTGACTGAAACTAGAAAATGTCTAATAGAATGTACTGAAGAACTTGAGAAGGAAGTTTTAATTCTATAAATAAGTGTTCATGATCAAGAAAAAAAATGGAATATTGGTCTAAAATAGGTAAATAAGATCATACATGAAACAAAAATGATGAATATAGAGCATAGTGGTGCAGTAGAATAAAAGCAGTAGTCAAATCCAAATGATAAGTCTGGTATGGGGCTTGATCAAAAATAAAAAGTAGTAGTAATTGAATTCAAATAACAAGCACAAACTCTATAATTTAAGATTTATTTGGGTGTAAACCATAATCAAAAGATTCATAGAACCCAAGCGAAAATCAGTGGTGAATTAGTGACACACAAGAATGCACCCCCACATTAGATTCTATTGTTTTGGAAAGATGGGACACTCAAAAAAAGTAAGTTGCATAACTGAGAGGTATTGAAGGGAATAAGACCAACAAAGGCATCCATACTGAACACAATATTCCATTATATCATTTAATGGTCATTATTTTGGATGTAAATAAATCAAACACAGAGAAAGTTATTGCACATCAACAATGTAGAGGAAGGTATCGAGGTAGACTGAATGCAGTCATAAGTAGTAGCTAAATATATCATCAAATGATCAAAAAGTGAAAAGTCAATTATAATATTTGTAGGATGAATTTGGTCCATCATAATTCAAGGAAGATCATAATTATCAATCTGTATAAGGTATAAATTCAAAAGTATGAATCAGAAAGAAAATAGATTAAAAGGTAGTGGTTGCATATATTGATTTTAAAGCATCATATCACACTAGAATATGGAATATTGATAGTGGATGAACCTCTCATATGATAGGGAATAATATAGTGATAATAATTATATATGACAAGGAAGTTATTATGATATGTGTTAATGATGTAGGATTTAAAATTATTGGCTCTGTAAAAGAAAATTTTGGGGGGAAAGACATGAGACGTGCATATGTCTTCGTTATTGAATGTCTCAGCCACAACTTAGTATGTGTCAGTCAATTATGTGACTCAGAGCATGCCATAAAATTTTCCAAGAAATTATATCCCATCAAGGAAAGTTATGGTGTAGTTTTTTTATAGGGGAATCATACGATAGAGAATCTCTACCTTGTAAGTGGAGAAGAAGATATGCGCTTTTTTTCAAGGAAAAAGAATAAATGTTATGGCATAAATGCCTTAGAAATTTGATCCAAACATCATTGGAATATCATGTTAAATATGATGATTCACAAGACCTACCTATTTTATCATGTTATAGTACTAATACGTGTGGTGCTTGCCAAAAAGGGAAAATCATTCAAAAGACATATAAGGAAAAAGAGAAAAGGTCAAAAAAATTTCATGAGTTGGTGCATATTAATGTGTGTAGAGAAATTTAACCAATATCTATTAATGGAATAAGATATTATGTTTTATTTATTTAAGATTTTATAATAATGTCCTGGGTTTCAGTCATCACTCATAAATATAAGGTGTTTAGTTGCATAAAAACATATTGAAGGTCAGCTGAAAATATGTTTGTTCAAACAATCTAGAAGATCTGAATAGATAATGGAACAGAGTTCAAAATAGAAAAGTGGAGTATTATATTGAGAAATATCATATAAGAACCCATTTTTAATCAATAAGAACTCCACATTGGAATGGAGTAGTTGTTAGAAAAAATCTAATTATCAACAGTATGGATAGAATAATGATCAATGAGAAATACCTTCCAGAGATGTTTTTGAAAGAAGTAATGATGATATAAATCTACACATCAAATGGATCATTATTATACCCCAAATAATATAAGAATACATATGATCTATGGAATGTAAATAATCCATCACTGATGTCAATTTGAGTCTTAATAAATATGTGTTTCATTCTTAAAAAAGAGAAATACAGGATTTTTGAATCCCATGGAGATAAGGGAATTTTTCTTACCTACTCAAAGAAAAGAAAAGAATACAAATGCATCAATAATTTTCTCGAAAAGGTAGTTGAAATAAATGACATGACTATTGTAGATAATGAGTATAATCTTACACAAATACATGATCATTATTGGGAGGATAATAATGAAGAGATAATAATACCATGGGATGTTCCAGTTCTATAGTATAATTCCTAAGAAGATTGAGATATTAAAAAAATGATCATAATTTAGTGTCTATATAAATACCAAATAAAAGAGAATAAATTGATAGACAGAACATAATTGGTGATTAGACAACACCAGTGCAGATAGGGATAATGAAGACTCTATAGAAAGAATCATACTTATCACAGGTCGAACCTAAATGCTTTGAAGAAGTAGCTCGAGATGGGAATTGGGAGTAGGATATGAATTATGAGCTTGAAAAAACTAAGAATGATCACAAATAGGAGACTATTTCAAGGCCAATAGATAATAATGTCATCAAGACTAAATGGGTATTTTGAAACAAGATAAATGCAGATGGTTCTGTGATTCAAAACAAATCCCAACTAGTGTAAGTAGAGAACTCCCAGATAGAGGGTATCGATGTTGATGAAACATTTACACCTACTTCAAGGGTAGATACAAATACATTATTCTTATCCACATTAGTGAAAATAATGTTTACAGTTTTCTATATGGATGTTAAGTCTGTAATTATTAATGGACTTTTGGAAGTAGAAGTTTATATTTTGCATCCAGATGGTTTTTGAATTCATGAAGATGATAATAGAGTTTTTCTATTGAATTATATGGTATATGGTTTGAAGTAAGTACCGAGGGAATAGTATTCAAGTCTTGGTCAATTTTTTAAGATACTCAGTTTGTAGTGTAGTGGAGTTGATTACAATCTCTATGTAAATAGTGAAATTAATCAAAGGATGATGGTGCTGGTGTATGTTGATCACATAATCTTTGGTAGATCAATTGAATTTTAGTGTATAAAAGTTTATGAATTCTGGAAAATTGAGTTGAAATGTAAATGATTGGTGAACTAGTGTTTTTCCTTGGTTTAGAGGGAACAAAAGGAATGATTGACACATTCATTTCTAAATATAAATATTCCAAGGAGGTTTTGAGAAGATTTTAAATGGATAATTACATAGAGATGACGACACTGGTGGCTACCTGAATGAAACTATCATGGGGTTATGAAGGAAAATCACTAAATGTCACTGAATACAGGATGATCACTAGAAGACTATTGTATTTAATAGCAACATGACTAGATATTTTTTTCCACGTGTCAATAAATTTGGTATCAATGAAATCCCAAACATTAATTGAAAATAATAATTCATTATATCAAGGGAATAATAGATTTTTATTTTTTATACAATGAAAAATCTCAGCAAGAGTTATTAGGATATACAAATGCAGATTAGTCTAGTTCAGTAGATAATAAAAAATCAACATCTGGTGGTTCATTCTATCTTGGGGGATTGTGTATTTCTTGGCTAATAAAGAAACCATATTTCATTTTATTGATCAGTGTAGAAGTTGTATATATTCTGGCTACTCAAGTGTGTATATAGTTATTAGTGGTGAAGTAGAAGCTTGATGATATGGGAGTTGAAGTGATGTCTCCGATTGGAATCCATTGTAATAATTCAAGTGCTATAAATATTATAAAAAATCTAGTCCATCACTCAAGGACAAAGAACATTGAAATAAAGTATCATTTAATCAAGGAGAAGGTGGAGTAATGGAATTTTAATTTTTATTATATACCTACAAAGCTACTGGTTTCTGACATTCTGACAAAGGCCTTCCCCATATAATCATTTGAGATACGTCAACTAGCTATGAGATTTCAGTTGATTCCCAACACTTGAAAAAGTTTGAATGTGGGACCACTATCCTCATGGTATGGTGTGTTTTGCCTAATGTAATGATTTTTATTATTTACCCTATTTCATATCATAATGAAATGACCTTAGAGTTCATTGAATAAGGGGGGGGGGAATTGTGGATATAAAAGGGGATAAAATGTATTATTCAATATAGAGGGAGAAGCTGATAGGGGGAGCTATGATATAGGGGCATATCATAGATTATCTTCAAAATATTTAATCATGAGAACCCAAGAAGTGAATTATGGGGAGTTTCAAATATGAAGATGTTAAAGGTTTACAATTAAAGTTTATATATCATGGCAGATGATGTTCATTGTGAAGGTAGTTGAGTGTTTTTTAAATAAAGTGATTCATTGATAAAATTTGTATGCTACTCTAGTTTCTCACTCCAAACATGAATCATGTTGGCTTAGAGTATTTGTTGAGTAAATATTTGACCGTTATATGAGTCAAAAGAATTTAATTATGGTAGAATATGGAATAATATTCAATGATGTATCAAAATTTGAAGAGATGTCAAAAACCCAAAGGGGGAGATTTTTGAGAAAATACCTCAAGGTAACATTGTAGAATTTTTGGGTTAACTGTGTTTGTTGACAAAGTAGGTTGCTATAGTAAGTGGTGGAGTACTAGAGATATTTTTACATGGTATATTGAAAATTATCCAAGACAAAGTGATGGATTCCCTAAAAGTTGTAAAAATATTGCATACACAATGTTATGTTGTTTCCAAGGGTTTTCCAAATTTTTTGGGTTCAAAATTTGGAGAATGTCTAGCATTGGGAAAGATAGACTTCATGGATGGTATTATGAAAATATGAAAAATGAATGAGTTTTTTGAATATTTTATTTTACAAAAGTTGTTTCACAAAGGCACAAAGAAGTTGGTTGTAGTATTTGTGACTACAACAAGCATCACGAATGGGAAATTCCCACGGTGCTTCACAAGATAGGGAGCATTACAAATGAAATAGAAAAGCTTCATGAAATAGTGATGACATGGATGGAGTCTTCTAGAATCAAAGTATACTCTTATAAATAGGCCTCTACACACATTAGAAAAGTTGTGATATTCAACAAAGAATCTAAGGCTCTGGATTCATGAATGTGGTTCATAAAGGTTATCCTCGAGAAAATTTTCATGAAGGAATGTGGTTCGCAAAGGCTATGAAAGTTGGCTAAAATTTGTGAGCATCATGAAATTATTGAAGTTTGATTATTTCATAAAAAGATGACCAAAATTAGTGTGTTTTTAAACGGCTAAGTAAGAATTATGAGAGTGTTCGAGCATTACGAAAGGAGGTTTCTTCATGAAGGGTGGTTGATATTCATGAAATAGTGGAGATTATGAAAGGTAGTGAGAATTATGAAAATTGTAAAAAATTATTTCATAGTCAACTATGGTAAAGTAATATTCATCAATTGGATGAAATTGGGACATCAATGGAGTATATATCTACAACTGCGGATATATTCATTAGTGATAATGATGGGGCTTGAAAGTCCATAAATAGAGTGTGGATACATTCCAAGAGCAGTGAGTAAAGGAAGAGGAAGAAAGTGATCCTTTACACCAGTAGAGATCTAGAGAAAGAGACTCAGGGAGTGAGACTTGGGAAAGTAGTGATCTAACCCTAAACCTTATAAAGTTAGGGATCCTGGGAACAGTAGTGATATAGCCCAAACAATATTTTGGCAGTGAGTCTTAGTGGATTTGGTACATCAGAACATTTTTATTGTATGCACCTTGGAAATAGACCAGTGACGGTAAACCAAGTAAATTTTTTGTCTCTCATGCATGATTTAATGTCTACTCATTCATTTCTATAGGAAATAGAGATAATATAGTTTTTTTAATGATGAAACAATATATGATGGAGTAGTTGTTTTAATCTATCATAACCTAGTTCACCCCCTCCCCCTTGAGGGTATTTAACATATTTGGGATAATATTATTGATAAATATATCTATTATATTTGTAATTTTTCCCTATCATGAATATTTATTCAGGGGAGTACATGTACCCTAATCATGGAGGACCAGACCCTAACATATGAGGGTGTACCCAAACTTCATGTCTTCTGTAAATATATTTTCTAAACCCTGTCATCATCTATATGGATATAGGATCCTTGACTTTATCAAAAAAAATCTTATAGATCGAATATAATGGCCTAAAAGATATCAAAAACTTTCTCTATGTGGAGAAATATTCAGAATGGACTACTCACACATCCAATATTGAAACTCATGAAAAAAATATATGAAGGATATTATAATTTTACCAATACAAAAGTGTGTCAATATAGGTTACACAATGTGTAAGAATCTCAGGTAGGCTGGTTATGTACTAATTCCACCCAATCCATGTGAATTCAATATAATTAGCTTGTTCAAAATTTTACATGACATGTATGGGAACTATGACTTGATAGTGTGTATTCTGGATACATTTCGAGTCACCTTTCTAGTTGTACATGACATGTCTGAGAAGTGTACACTATGTAATAGCATGTTGCTACTTGTAATGTACTTCTTACACATACTAAGATTTTATAGTAGATATACACAGTGTGTGAATGGGAAACGTGTCATTTTGGTCTAATTTTCTCACATGGTAGTTATTTGGTTACACATAAAAGTACTTGTCCCCATATTACATGATGTGTGACCTAAATTCATACAAGTTGTGATATTTAATTTCTAGAGAAACATTATCAATTCTTATTTTCAAAACATAAGTCAAGATTATCAAGGGGTAAAAGTCTTATAACATTAATTATAAATCATAATTTTTAAAGAGAGACCTTAACAACATGTGAAAAATAATTACACAATGTGTATTCAAAAAATATCAACAATTCAATAATCTTTTATTCTATACTAAAAATGTTATTTTTACCTTTACCTCTAATCATGACACCACTTCCAACTAAACATAACGTTCTATCCACCTTGTGCAAACCTAAATTGTTATTTGTTAATTATTATAGTACCATAAATATGATATTGAATCATCATGTGAGGATAGAGACAAGAAATGTTTATATCAGTAGTCAGTGGTATATTTGACCACCTAAAAATGGGTATATAAATATATTAAACGAGGAACAAATAATTCAAGTATTTAATGGAACTCATTCCATGATTATATACTAGTTTCTTATTAAGTAATTAAATATAATTACTCCATTAATCAAAAATTAAATTATCAATAAGTGATAAATTTTCACCAACACAAAAAAATGGAGTTGGATAAATAATATATAGAAAATTATCTAAGAAAATCATTGATTAACCTAGAGGATTTATCACAATGTTAATCCGATGATAAAATTAATTATTTACCAAATACCAATATATTATGATCAAGATGAAATAATCAAATTTTAATATCAATTCTTCAAGTGATAGAAAAGTAATCCAATTTTATAACCCAATAACATATTTATTTCTTATAAATATTCAACCTGACATTATCAAAAAATCTTACCATGTGGTTCATAAAAATATTCATTAATTAATTTGAATTCTTCAAATCATAATAACTGGTATGATAAAAACTATATTAATTAATTTATATGATATGAAACAAAATTTAAAATATGATCATTTATTTTCAAACATGTTACCACTTGAATAATTTAATTAGTACCACCTTTCATTCTTTAATCATATTGGAAAAACACTTTTATGAAATAATGAATATGAAATAAAGAGTACTTTTCTTTATTCCTCACGAAAATCATTGTCAAGTAATTAAATTAATCTCATTTTCTAGTTTTTTAGATTCCCATTAAATTTCATTGATATTAATTCTCAATTAAATTACCACCAATAATTTGGTAATTATTCATATTTTAATCCCTTAAAATTTGTAATCATTTAATTTCCATATAAATTTCATTAATTTCATAATGAGAAGAATAATATTTAATTACAAAATATAAGAGAGTTGATAGGTTTATAAAATAATCATAACTCATTTGTGAATGGTCATCACTTGATGATCATGTCACATTCCTCAATCATTTTTGACATGCTCTTGATCATCATCACTTCAAAAAGAATGGTTCCCCATTTTCAAGAACAAATTAAATATTCACTTGAACATTAATTTCACCAAAGTAATATGAGGTGATGGTAATGATTTGATTCTTTTAATATACATATGGTAAATCTAGTAGAGTAATTAATTTTCTTCTTTATGGTTAGGTCATAACTCTTAATTAACTACCATTTAAGACTTTCTATTATAACCTTCCATTTAATTACTTCTCTTAACTCCTCTAATCAAAAAAAGATGACTCAATTAAAATATCTACTCTGTGTATTCTATAATAAACTAAATCACTGAAACTTGTCCATGACAACACTATATCATCAATCCCACAAATAAACATAATAAATTATATTTATCATGTATTATAGTGTTTTTAAATAACCAGAAAAAAATTCTCATTTCAAGACCCAATGCCTGAACAAATTACTTATAACTCACCAAGGAAAACACCTTCTTTAAGTAAAAACCTTAGAGTAAAAATTATCATATGATCTTATTTTAGGAGATATTATAGTCTAAACTCATGGGAGAAATATTCATTAATTTAATAAACTAAAAATATCTGTTATATCTAATTACCTTGGAATTTAAGAAAAAACATATCCCAAGGATTAATACTATATTATGAGTTCAATATAATCATAAAATGATTTTTTTAGGTAAATGACTATGGTAAATTTACCATTTTACACTATTTAAGAAATTCAATCCTAGAAACTGAAAAAAAAAAAGTCATGTTTATTAAAAATATAGGTTTTTATAATGGAGATGAGGATGATTGTGATGGATATCTTATATGGAGTCATATTTAATGAGAGTTACATAACATTATATCTTTGGTGAAATAAATTCATGATCTTTATATTGTTCAAGATGGGTGATGACTAATGACATGAACATATTTGGTGATACATGAATGAGATACATTGATATGATGATATATAAAGCTAAAATAATGATCAAAGAATATATATACCTATCGATGAGATATTATTATTTTCATATAAATTGTATGCTTGATGAAGAATAAATTTCATTGATATATTGGTACTTTTTTTTGAAATGAATCTAAATATCCCTATAAAGATCAGTAGAAGTCTTTGTGTAAATAAATTGTGAATAGTGAATATAGAAATGACATGATAAGAGTGACTTATCATATAATTTCTAAAATAATATGGGAGAAGAAAAACTTAGATATATCTTGGGTAATATTAATCCAGAAACTATTTTAACAATAATGATCAAGCATAATAGAGTTGATAATGATGGAGAAACTATTTGAAGCATCTTATGAGAAGATGTTGAAATATTTAGAAATAATTTAATGATGGGAAACATAATTAAACTAAAAAAGGTTATATGTGTCATGATTTAATGGTACATAAGATTAAGTTGTTGGATAAAGTAAACATTATGTCATGATAAATATTATTATGCCACAACATATATGGGAATTGAAATAAATTTAAGGAGATAATGACCTAATTTAACTAATGCTTTATGAGGATGTGTGTTGGGTTGTGAGTAAATTGTGTTAAAATATGGAATGGATCTATTTGGTTCTGTTTTATATTATCATGTCATAATGGTGTATATCACACTACAACATGGAGAGTGATGGTACCACAATAAAGTGGATATGTTGTAAATATGGAGGACAAATGTTTTTGGTTGTGGCTATATCTCATAGAATGGGTGGGAGGATTTTAACTCATGATATAATTATTTGAATCAGGACAAAATGGGTAAGTGGTTGAAAAAACCGCTAGAGGACTTAACTCATCATTCCATGATTTATAGTATCATACTATGATTTATTCCACAGTAATGACTTCAAATTGATATGATGACTTATAATTACTGATGAAACATGGAATGATTGCCTCATATTTTAATAGTCAAAAATGAGATCATGGGTAGAGATTTGTATAAGGAAGATCTAATAGTTCAATTTGAATTAGAAGATGTTAATTTTTTTTTAAAGTTCAAATATTTAAATTGAATTTAAAAATTAGTTGGATATAGTTCAAGACTTTTGGGAATATGAAGATAGTTGATAATAGAGATACATAGTTATAATTTAGTGAATGATCTAGAGGAGGATAATGAAATATCCCAATATAGGGAATCATTGATAGATCTAAAATTTTCATAGAAGAATTTCTCATTATTATTTAAGTTGTATCAATCATATTTTGTGTCACATTAGATAATAACAAAGAGAACATTGAATTTCTAGGTTTTCATAGAACATAATAAGAAGAATATTCACTAGATAAAAACATCAATGATGCATCAGGTTTATGAAGATAATGTTAAAAGTTTATGGATTATAAAAATATATATCTAATTATGTGAAGATAATGTGAGGATTATAAAAACAACTAATATTCTATAATTATTCTTACTCTAAAATAATTTAATACTGTTGTAAATATTTTTTGGAAGATATTTCATCAACTCTTAACACAAGGATTTGATTACATCTATCATTAAAATAAGATAATAGAATATGGTATTCACTAGAGTGTACCATTTCGAATTATTATGTAGATTAAAATATTTCTATATGTCGATCACAAAGAGACCTTTAAGTCTATAAACTAAGGAATAATTTTATTAATTAGTGCACAAAGGATAAATATATTGAGTGACCCTTGAAAAATAGTGAATTACCCATAAAATTTATAAAATGTAGTGATTTGTGGTGTGGAGTGACCACTACCAAAAACATATATCCATTGATCATTAAGATGGTAGATTTAGTACACTATAATAATATTTTATATACACTCGTTAGGTAAAACCTGATGTGTGTCAACAAAATTAAATGTTTATGTTTTATGTAATTCAAATTTCTTCATTAATGTTTAACATTTATTTAGATCATGTGTAAGATAAATAAAGGATTAAGAAACTTCATTATAATTAGGAAATATGATCCAAATGGAACCTTTGAGAGTAAAGAATTCTAAACTTAACATTGACATGATTCACCCACTATTAGTGTGTCTTGGATCCCAACGATTTATATCATAGCCTAAAGGTTGGAGTTTAATCATAAAGATCAATTATTATATTTCTATGCCACATACATCTCAATTGGATACAATGATAGTTTAATATGAGAGTAAATAAGAGGGCGTTATTTATCTTGATGAATAACATAAGAGTGATCTTAAAATATTAGATATTAAAAGAAATAATAACCAAAATATTGGAGTACTAATTAAAGATTCTTTTGAGTATGTTAAACAAATTAGGCTTAAACACTCCATACAAGAATAAGTAGTTTAATATCAGGTTTTTACCCATGAAGAATATATGCTATGTATTAATTTAAATTAAATGTTTGAATAAAAAGACATGGTGATCAAAAATCTAAGTTCTTCGATTGAATAATGAACTGAGAAAATTGAATCTATTGAGGAAGAAGTTATTGAGTTTAAAATAAATAATTTTGAGGATCTCTTAGAATATGATTCATTTTCTAAGAAATATTCATGGGAGATTTACTAAAGAAAATGAGCCACATATGAATTATAATAGTACTGTTGAAGAAGGGTTGACCAAGGTTTCAGTGAAGGATGGTGTAGAACATATTCAAATAGATGATAAATCCCTCAATAGGCTATTGAATGAGAATAATGATACTATAAAAAATATCTCTAAAGACCATATTTAAAATAAGTTCAAATAATGTGTCTTATTGATCATTTGATGATGGGGATAATGTATTTTGCTATAAATGATTGATTAATTTAAATGATAGAATGATCATTGGAATTAGGTATAACCGTTTAGAATTTTTAGTTAGATATAAAGGGACAAATAACAAAACAATTTGAAAGTTACACAATGTCTTTATGAGGAGTAAATTAATATCATATTAAGATACTCAAAGTAGTATATGAAGATAAAACAAAGTGTTTTAGATAAAAGAGATCATCTCAACTTAATGTTCCTTGGAATGGATATAAAGTCGAAAAAATATAAAGAAATAGATATAGAAAATAAGAAATATCATTTTATATTTCCTTAGAAATCTATAATATATGAGGGCTATATTGAATTTAAAAAAAATAATACCACAATAAAATTAGGTATAAGATAATATATTTCTTCATCCAAATAAATCAAGTATTGTGAAAAAATTCCTCATGTTGCCATTGTAGTGTTTTGGGGTTGATTGATTTTATTGAAAAAGTAGGTTGACAATATTATATTTTAATTTCCAACAATATTGTTGATAAGGTATGTTGAAAAACTCTAATATTAATATATTTAATACTTTTAAGTGATTTATAAAGTTTCTCTTATAATGTTTTGTCATTTCCTAGTGTTTGTTAAATTTTTGGGGTCTAAATTTTAGAAGAATGGAAAAGTTCCTCGAAAATGGAGTATCGAGGATACTCTAGGAAAAATATAGTAAAGGAATTAATTTTTTGAAATAGTTTATGCCTTGAAAAATAAATATTTTCAATGGAATTATGTTTCATGAAGGCAGTGGATTACTCAAAGATGACATGTTTTTTAGAAATTAACATGAATAAAGGTGTTTCATGAAAGTTTTGGGAAGGAAAATTTGTTTGAAAATAAAGTGAAGAGTTTCAAAAAAATTAATTGGAATTCATTTAAGTTTCATGAATGGGAAGAAATTTATATAAATAGGCATCTAACCCCTACTAATATATAATTAATATTTAAAAAATCCAAATGATCTAAATTTGAAAAATAATTTCATGAGGGTTTTTCTTGTATGAAGCATTCATAAGAACATCAGTTCTATAAAAAACCTATGTCAATTTGAAAAGGTTATTTTAAAGAATTTTTAATGATTTTAATGAAGTTTTTTGGGTTTCATGGAAGATTTAAGTATCATAAATAATTTTAATGTTTCTTTAATGTCAATCTAGTGTTGGGTGAAAGTAAATCTTACATGAACCAAAAACAATTGCCAAAAAATTCTATGGAAAATTGGTATTCCTCAAGTGGTTGTATGTAAAGATTAATTATGTGCCAAATGAGGTGTTAAAAATATTGATTAAAGTTATCAATAGAGAATTATTTTTAAGGATTATTGAGTACACTTTATTTAAGAGAGCAGTGAGCTTTCAATTTTTACTTAGTAGTGAATGAAGAGGAATAGTGAGTCCACTCCAAAATTTTTATTACCAGTGAACTTTAGAGGATTTTATACGTCATAAAATTGAATTTTCACACTCCTTGAACTATCCAAGTTAAGGATAAAATAAGAAAAATTGTTATATCTCATGCATGTTTTCATTTATTCTCATACATTGAAATAGAAAGGAGAGACAAATGTGTTTTTTTTACGATGAAACAAGATCCAAATGGGGGGGAGTTATTAATATGATATAATGTGATTCAACCCCCACCCCTCTCAAGGTATTTAACCTAGTATAGAAATCATCAAGAAACCTATAGTGAATTACCAAAGGGAAAAAATTAGTTCATATATATAAGTCAAGAAATAAAATTTCATAGTGAATAAAGTGTTTTAATCAAAAAAATAGATCAAATGATGAGAAGAAGAAGAAGTGATATCTAGCATGGAAGTTGTTTTTAATTTAGATGAAAAGTAAATATTACTTGGTTTTATAATATGAGTAGAAGAGACAAGATGATAGGGAAGACCACTTCTCTTGTAAACATTATAAGTAAATCTTGTAGGAAAAAAATATATTATAATAATGGATAGATTCATTCCCTTTATGGTAGATGAGATTGAAAATAAAATTTATGTGTATCAAACACTGAAGATTTTTATTATATGGAAACCTTCATGAAAAGATAATAAAAAAATTTAAATCTAAGAAGATATATAAAGTTATCCTTATATCCAACAAATAAAAATAAAATAGAAAGATATCTTTTGAAAATAAAAGAAGATATAAGATTAAGAGACTTATAGAACTGGTGGGTGATTCCATACCTTGAAAAGTGATAAATAATTCATAAGTGGTATCATTAAAAAGGTAACCACATAGGGAATGAATATGAATCCAAAAGATAAAAATAGTGAGACAACACAAACTCGTGAAAAAAATAAATCAATGGTATCATTGAAATAAACCGTGGTAATATAGATTTCAATAAAATATATGAAATGGGTAGGTTCAATAAGATCAACCATGGTCCTAAAGATGAGGTAAATGTAAATTAACCCTCTATATAATCTTCTAAATTCTATATTTGATGATTGGAGTGATGTAGGTTTTTAGATGAGATATGATCCATGGGGTGAATGTGTTAAAAGAGTGTGAATGCACTGAGAAGGGATAATTGTATTGAGATGAGATAAATAAAATAATTAGTGTTAGAGAATTTGAAATTTATTTCATTGCTTGATATGAAATTCAAAACTATTGGTGTTTGAGAAAACACAATGGATATAAAAGAACAATTTGAAACAATAAGTCGGGTTACATAAATTGAACTGGAAACCTTCTAAATCTTGAAATACATGTAGTGATAAAGAAATTAAATTGGTATATTCATTAATAAATAATTTAATATTTATAAAGTAATATTCAAATAAATTAACAAGAATCAATAAACATTTTGTATTCAATATGTGATATCAGGATATATTCCAAGATGACTATTAAGAAAGAGAAGAATAAACGATATTCTTGGAGGGACTTCAAGCTTTTTTTATTTATGAGCTAATAAAGTGATATCATGTGATAAAGATTAAGAATAATATAATTTTTTTAATAATAACTAACATGGTGATACTTTTATTGTCAATTATTTAGATGAAACGGTCCATTGAAGATGGAGTTGAGAGGTTGATGAGTGATAATCAATAATTGTAGTAAGGTTACATTCTATGAAATAATAGCATGATAGAGTTAAATATATGATATATGAATTATAATATTGTGATGTTTCATAAAAAATATATATGAATCATACATTTTTTTGTTTAATTTTTATTTGATGAAATTTTTTGTTAGACTATGTTGGATATTTCTTTCTCTCCAAAGGGTTTTAATTTTCATGTTTCTTACTCTTATGATAATAAATGATTGTAATATACAACATTATAGTTATTGGTAAGTTATATTTTTTATTATAATTAGTGATGAATCACAAGTTTTAAAGTATATATTAATGGATACTTGAAATTTTGTTTTTCACTCATTGAAATTTTTGAGAAACTATATATTACTTCGTAAAAATGAGAATCAATGAGAAATTTTAAATTTAATTCTTATATAATGTGGGAGAATATTTTTTATATATAGATATATGATATAGTGTATTGTTTCCCCTATAAAATAGGGTTGTTTTGTGAATCCAATTAATATAACAAGTGAGATAATACATATAATTATTTAACAAGTGTGGAGATAATAAGTTAATTAAGATTGGTCTAGAGAGAGACAAGTGATGTCAAGTCCCTCAACAAAGGGGTTGAGAGGATAATTCGATTATGGTGATTAATTTTTACCTAAATATATGGAAAATACAACCTTTTTAATTTATAAATTGGGATAAGAGTGGTATGTGAATCCATATGCTTTATAGAGGAAGAATTATATAAACATACTTCAGTTTGATACATGGATTAATAGATAACTGTCAATAAAATATAAAAGGGGGATGTTCTTACCAAGTCATTGGTTATTAGATTTTTTGATAGTTAATGGTGATTTTTTTGATAATTTATAGTGATTATCTAAAAGAAAAATTAAAATTCATAAGTAATATAAAAATACATGGATATACATAATTTTTTTCATATTATATGGAAAAATGTGGATATGAAGGTTGTTGTGATAAAAATTATACTTGGATTAATAATTCATGTGAGTTTCATAATATTGTATCATTTAGTGATAGAATTGATATTTATCTTGGTCAAGAAGGGTGAATAGGGATAACATGGATATATCTGGTGATATATAAAAGTGATACATTGAGATGATAATGTATAAAGATAAAAGAGTAACCAAGGAAGACATGGATCTATGAAGAAGATATACAAATCATCATAGAAACCATATTTTTGATAAGGAATGTATTTCATTGATATATTTGGAATTGTTATTAAAAATTACTCAACATATCCTTATGAATATCAAAATAAGTAAGTATTGGAGTCCCCATATTGTGACCAATGAATATAGAAATGATATGTTGAGATTTCCTTTTCAATGAATTTATTAATTAATTTTTAAGAAGATAATCTTAGAGATCTATTGAGAAGTATTGGATCAATAATTGGTTTTACTATGAAAGATCATGATGAATATGGTTGATTATGATGGGGAAATATGTCGGTATATTTATTGAGAAGATATAGATATGTTCGGAAGTGGTTTAAATCTGAGACACATAATCATGTCATAATAAGTCTTGGTACACATTGATTGAAATGAAAATTTGATTATGTTATTTACAAAAGTAAATAATATGTCATGAAGAATATGATCATGCAATAAAACATCTATTCATAGAAATCTATGGAATGATAGAACACCATAATTCATATATTATACCTTATGGATATAGTTTTCACTGTGAGTAACAATCCATGAAAATATGGTGTGGATTTATATTGTTATAGTTAAGATTATCATGCCACATTGGTTCACCTCATGCAACCACATGGACATTTAAGGAACCCCATGAGAGTAGTCACACCACAAAGCTGAAGGATGTAATTATTTGGGGTAGTTTTTTCACATTGAATGGGTAGGAAGATTATAATTCACACTATAATTATTTGGATCATGTAATAATGGGTTTAGAAGATAGAATAAATTGTTACAGGAATAAACTCATCATACAACAATTTATAGTGTCATGTCATTATTTCTATCAAAGTATAGTTTTTCTAATATATATTATAACTTGTAATTATTGATGATTTTTGGAATGTTTGGATCAATATTCAATAATAAAAAATGAGATCAAGGTTGAATATTAGTTCAAAGAAGATTTTATGGATGTTATTGAAGTATATTAAGTTGAAAATTTGTTTGATGTTTTAATTTTTAATTTTAATTACAAAATTATCTTGTTATAATATAAAAATACTATGCAGATAAAGGGAGTTTGTAAAAGTGATACTTAGTATAATTTTAAAGGAATATCAAAAGGATAAAGATAAAGGATCTCCTTACAGAGTACTATTAACATATCTAAAATTTCTATGGTGGAATGGATCATTATTACTGAAGTTGTATTGATCATATATAATGTCTAATTAGGTAAAAATAATGAACACATTCAAAATATAATTATTTGATAGAAAATAAGATGAAGAAAATTATCTATAAATAACATCAAAGATATATAAGTTTTATAAATATAGGATTTAATATTTATGGGTTATCACATATATAGATGGTTATGTGAAGTGAATATAAAGCTTATTAAAGATAACTCATATTTTGGAGTTCTTTTTATTCTAGAAGATTCTATTTTTGTTGTGAAGAATACTTGGAAGACATTGTTTTAACTCTTGTAATAAGGAGTTGATTACATTTGACTTTAAAGTATGGGAGCACCATATGATATTTACTAGATCATTATATATAAAATTAAAATTTAGGGTATAATATTTTTAAATTATGATCATGAAGATAAATTATTATCTATAAACTGAGAATCTTTTCCTAAGGAAATACATGAAAAAATAAAATGGTTGAGTAACCCTTGTAAAATAATGTGTTGTCCCAAAAATTATAAAAGGCAGTGAGACTTAGTGTGTAATGAACACTGAAAAAAATGGTATACAATAATCAATGATATAGTGTAATGTGTACATTTGAATAATTTTGTGCATAAAATATTTAGATATATCTCGGTGTGAGTATACTAATTAAAATCCCTATGTTTTGTGTGTTTTATATTTATCAATTTGTGAATGGAATTTAGTTAGATTATTTGTTAGAAAAATCAAATATTTAATAAGCACCTTTAAACAAGGGATCAATTTTCAAATGTAAATTAGAAGAGAGAAGATATTTAAACAGAATAACACCCAAATTTACCCCTCTATCTTGAGGGTTATCAGGTTCCAAAAAAGGCAATGTGTTCATTATAAGAATGAGGGTAATATAATCATTGAAATATTATTCTAAAATAGAGTTCTTGATATATCCCTCTCCAAAAATGGAATTTATATTCCTACTAAAATTTTTAGAAGTAATGAAAAGATAATGTAGAGAAATAGGGTCACTCAACTTAACACCTTAGATGGGATTAAGAAATCCATATATCATTCCATTTAACATCATTAAAAACAAGGATGAATTAATTTTATTTAATAAGAAATGGAAATATTTATTAGAGAAGACAAATATTTCAAGAACCAAATGTTTGGAATACAAAAATACTCTATCAAAATCTTTATTTATATCAATATTTATAGCCACATTTGAACCCCCAAACATTATAGCTTGTGAATCAATTATCTATTCAATCGAATTTGATATTTTATATCTCTTACAACTATGAATTCTAATTTCACTTAGAAAATAATTTTTTATTATAATATATTTCAATCTACTTTCCATAATGTTGGAGTAAAGTTTAACGATTATGGTGGATAGATTAGTGCTCCTAAAATTACTAAATGTGGAAGGATCTAAAATTTTATGAACAATAATTATTTTGGATATATAAATGAATTGAGGGATTATAGTTCTAATTTAATAAACCAATAAATATGAAATAAAATATTTATCATTAATATTCTATGATATTTTAAAGAAGAAATTAGAATATCTATCTGAACCAGATGTATTGTTGAGGTAAAAATTTAAAATATGTTCCTTGATTTCATAGTATTAAGGAATGACAAACAAATGGTTATATTCCTCTGAAATATCATGAAGGTATGTGATTTAGGAGATAAATGGAATCATTTTTTCAATATCCTCATAAGTAAACATGTTGTTGTAAATAGAGACAACATATTCACACATAACCTCTTTTTCAAAAATAATAAATCTATTTGGAATAGAAATTGAATAGAAACTCTATTTATTAAGATTTTCCTTAGTGAAATAATAAAAAATTTATTAACATCTCTTTATTAAATCAAACTAAAACTAGATTTTTGTTTCAAAAAAATCCTATTTAAGCTTCAAAGTAAGGTGAGTCTTATACATAAAATAGAATTCTATATTGGTATTAAAAGGATCTACCTTATATATTGTTTTTTTTCACTTTCTACCTCTTTTTAGCTTATAAACATATTCAAATATAATACCAAAGTAAAATTATTCCAATTCGTTGAGTGGGATTTACGAATCTTCAAAATCTAAAAAAGACCCTTCATAAATAATCAAAAATGATAAGAGTTCCAAAACTTGGCGATAAAATCTTGAAATTTATTATGAGAGATCAATATATTATGGAATATAATTTTTTTGTGCCCCATAATTTATGATATTGAACAATTATGAAAAATTGGACTATAATATAGAGAGTCTTTACTGAGATGAGAAATAATATAATGAGATAAAAAGTATAAGAAAATATATTTTCCATAAATCTATCCAAAATTCTCCATGTCTTTCCTTGAGATAACGTCTTAGACTAGGTGAATTTTGAACCTTAAGTAAGGAATTTAATTATATCATAGTCATTTATAAAATCTTAGAAATAAAATCCTATTAATACATAGAGTTTTACTAACTCTAAATTTTTTACCTGAAGATATCACAATAAAATCACCACTTCAAGTTCAATTTTACAAGATATAAATGTATAGATGAATCAAAAAAATACAAACAACATGTCTCTAATGTATTTTATGTTTTTAATGTATATATTAAAACCAAAAAAATATTATAAGGTAAATGTATAAAATTAAAAATGTAAAATTTGTTCCTTGATGAGACTATGTAATAGAAGTAGAATTTTTTTCCCAAAACACGAAATTTTATGTGTTGGATAAGGAAAAGAATTCAAAAAACCAATCTTTTTTTTATATAAACACTATTTAGAGTTTGTAATCATATGTTCAAAGATATAAAGAAACTAAATTTTGAGATTGTTAAATAAAAATTTTGAGTTTATCTCCATAATACGATAGACCCATAATGTTCCATAAAATATCATTAATCATTGAGATAGTTTGAGAATTTTTTAAGTAAAAATATTAGAAACACTTATAATAATAATGGTATGGTGGGAATTTATATGTTTCTTCTTCCTTTTATAACTAGTAATCAAGATGAAGTAAATGAAAACTATATTCAGGTTTTCATTGTCTTTTAATTTTAGTTCCTTTTTCCTACTTTGAATTTCATCACTGATAAGTCTAAAAGTATCAATACTATTCTTTTGATTAGTAACTAGTTATTCACAATCAAATACTTAACCCTTTTATATGAAGAAGATCTCCTTATAATGAAAAAATAAAATTCATTTGTATCTTGAGTAAGGTAATTCTTATTAGAGGAAGAGTCCAGTACATTCAAATATTAAGTATAAATATCATTTTTTCTATAAAAAAATTATCTCATTTGTGTTTTATAATCAATTTTATTTATCCTTATTTATATTAAACATGCCATCGAATCAATCTGATTCTAAAGGATTTTAATTTTTCTTTTGAATTATGTCTATAAACAATTAATATTTACAGATATAAAAAAAATATACCAAAATTGTTGTGTAGGAACATGGATAAACATATTATTCTTAATACAAGTCTTCAAGTGGTCTCTATATGTGGTTGAGAAATTTTTTTCCTCCCTACTTTTGATTTAGGTGGCCTTCAAGGGCCACTCATCCATCTTTTATGTTCTAAATCCCTGATGTCCATCACTTCCACCTTAGGGATGATAATTAAAAGTGATTCCTCAATATATACATAAGAGATGATATTAGTGGCTATAGTGTGTATCAAGATCGGCATTACAAAATAAACAATAACCTACAAGAACAAAAATTAGGATAAACTGAGGACTTAGATTGATCAAGGGAAAAAATATTGATCTAAATAAGTATGAAAATAAGTGTTAGATAAATATCTTATCACCAAATCAACCCTCTCATTATGAAAATCCCAAAAATCACTAATATTTGAATTAAAAGAAAAAATAGAGTGATTTAATCATGATAAAAAAAATTCAAAACACTATTAATCATCCCCTTGTTAGTTTAGAACAAATTTTGAAGACAAAAACTAGATCATTGATGGAGTTATGATGGATTATAGTCATTAAAAAGAAATATCAATGCTGAAATGGATTCCACCAGCGTGTGGTACCCAAGTATAGGGAGTTTTTCCCAAACCACATCCTCTAAAATATCTTGAAAGAATGTTTTCCCTTTCTTTTTTTACATAAGAAAAATTCAGGGCAAAAACTTCTTACACTGGTGCATGGTTTTGGATTTTTAGAATAGAAAACAAATTATGTTTACAAAAACTATTAAGAAAAAAAGGGCCCAAGATTAAACCATCAAATTATTAAAAAAACATAATTTAAAACCTGAAAGATATTACGTTAATATAACCACCAAAATTTAGGGCGTGTAAATTCTCACACTCTAAACACTTATCATCCCTGAGAATTATCTCTAGGAATTCTACTAGAACATGTCAGGTCACTAAGATTGAAAATCTACCTCTCACTCCCATGTCACCTCTTGGATCTGTTCATGCCACTATAGGATTTTAATTGGTGGAAATATTTGTCCCCAAAATACCTTCTTGCTTTGGTATACAATCTACACTAGAAATTCCACATATGATGTGTTAATCTCTAACTCAATATAATTGAGTTTGATGAAATTTTTTGGATCACTAATGTACCTTCCGAGATGAGACACATAAAACATACCTTACATACCTCGATAATGATAAGGAATATCTAGAAGATATTTCACTTTTCTAATCTGCTCGGTGATCTTGGATGGTCTAACATAATGTGTTGTTAGCTTCCTTTTCTTCCTGAAATTTTGATGTCCTAATTGAGGAGTCACTATTATAGAAAATTGATCACTTAAAGAAAACTCCAAAGGTATTATCGTATGATCTTCATAAGATATCTTCTTAATATGTGCTACGATCAACCTATTCTAAACCTTCTTTACTCTATTGGGGGTTTCATGTACTATACTAGGCCCCACAACCACTGCCTCGCTGGATTCATGCCAATAAAGTAGTGAACAACATAGATTCTCATAAGGTTCCTCATAAGGTTCCATCTGAATTGATTCTTGGTAAAACAATATGAAAACTCAATAAATTCTAAGTGATCATCGCAATATCCCCTAAAATATAAAACATAGGCCTGAATCATATCCTAAAATATATGAATCATCTACTCTAATTTTCCATCTTCCTAGGGATAGTACATTGTGATGAATATCAACTTACTCCCTAAGGCCTTATATAATCCCTAACAGAACTGGAATTTAAAACATGTGTCTCTATCGGATATAATTCTCTTGGGAAATCCATGGAAGTATATAATCTCATAGAAATATAGCTTTCCTAACTCATCCACAATGTGAGTCTCATAGATTGATACGAAAATGTTAAACTTCCATTATGTGATCAATTATCACTCAAATAACATCACGACTCCTTGGGGTCCTGGGTAACCTCATCACAAAGTCCATATCAACAACCTCACACTTACATTGGTAAATAGAAGTGGTTACAGAAAACCATCGTGATGATGGTGCTTGGAATTTATCCTTTGGTAGGTCAAGAATCATGAAATAAATCAAAAAATGTATTTCTTCGTCCATGTTCACTAGAAATACTACTTAAATTCATAGTACATATTTATCTCCCTAAGATAAACAACCACTTAGTGGTATAGAATTCCCTCGTCAAATAATACATGATGGAAGAAGGACTACAACTCTTTCATGTATCAGTATCACATCATCATCGTGCAATGACCACCCAGGTATTTGGTAACCACCTACTAGTTGTTCCGGTGTCATATAACACTCTGGGCTAGATTCTGGACCAGTCTTAACTTGGTCTACAATGTAATATGTGACCACTAATGGTGAACTTGTCCTCAAACCCTAGTCCATGATATAATTCATCCTCTAATTGGCTAAAAATATCAGTAGACATCATTTTTCATCTAAATTCCATTAAATAAGCTCCAATGATACTTTTGTCTAATGACTATGTGCATATGCAATGATTATACCTTTACATGGTATATAATCCATATAAAATTTAAAATTATTAAGCTAATCTACCCATCTCACCAACCAAAAAATTAATTCCTTTTATGTAAATATATATTGGAGGCTCTTGTCGTATTTGTAGTTAATAAGCCTTTTTCCAAATAGATAGTGTCTCTAACACTTCAAATCATATACCCTGACTTCCAGCATTAAAGAATGGGTAGGATAGTTCTTCTCATGGATTCAAAACTGTCATGAACTATATAATCTATTACCCTCTATGTGCATCAAAAATACCCCCAAATAACTCTTGATGCATCTTAATATATAGTATATCTAATCCAAGTCTTATGAATAATTGACATTATATTTTTATTCAACTTACTATTCATATCAAGAAAATTCTCTTCACACTGGTCTGATCACCGAAACTCCACTACCCTCTTCATCAATGCAGTGATGGGTGATAATAAATGGTATATGTCCTAGATAAATCAATGATAGTATCCAAATAAAATTAAAAATATGATTATCTGAAACACTTTCTGAGGAAATTTCTATGAAATTACTACCACAACTTTGTCTAAGTCCATGGATATACCAATCTCAGAAACCACATACCCCATTAATTTTTCCTATTGAATCGAACAGTTTCAATTCCATATATTTTCATAAAGATGAGGTTATCAAAGTGAGATTTGGACTATCTCAAGATGTATGGCATGATATTCTAAGGTCAGTAAGTAAATGAGGATGTTTTAAACAACTCTATAATGAACACATCAAGATATGGGTGGGAAATATTATTCATTAAATCCAAGAACACTACCATCACATTATTCAGTCAAAACCAAATCACTAAATAGACATATAACCATTACATACTCTAAAACCTTATCTTCATGATATACTCTTATCTAACCCTCAACTGGTGATAACCTTGATCAAAGACCAATCTTGGAAAACCATTAATAACCCTATAAATAATAAAAGATATCATTGATCCTAGGAAAATGATATCTATTATTCACCATCACATTATTCTGTCAAAACAAAATCACTAAATAGACATATAACCCTTACATACTATAAAACCTTATCTTCATGATATACTTCTCTCTAAACCTCAACTGGTGAGAACCCTGATCATAGACCAATCTTGGAAAACCATCAGAAACCCTATAAATAATCAAAGAGATCATTGATCCTAGGAAAATGATATCTATTATTCACTATCACTTGATTCGTATTCTGGTAATCTATAAAGAGTTTAATACTACCATATACCTTTTTGGTGAAAAAAATAGGTCCACCCCATGGTGATGTATTCATCCTGATAAAAAACTTCTTTTCCAAGTCTTCATGTTATAATTCGTTATCCTTCAACTCTGTCAGATCCATTTGATAAAGGGGTATCGAAATTGGTTGCACACTGAGTATGAGTTCTATCTTGAACTAAACTACTTTATTGGTGTAATTCCTGTGAATTAATCTTGAAATATTTCCTAACATATATTCAAAACTAAAACAAAATATGAGGGGATATCACTGATCCTATTAAAAGATTCAAAACTGCAATTTGTGTGGTGATCATCCCATACTGGATCATTTCTAGACCAACTCTACCTACTCTAAACTCCCATTCACCGATCATCACAAACTTCTCTCACTTGGGAAATATAAATGGTACTCATCATCAATTGAAATAAATATGGGGTCTAAATCTAGTCAACCAATCCATTACATGAATCACATCCAAGCTCAATATCTCCATAATAATAAAGTCCCACAGATGTTCATAACTAGAAATGACTATAAAAACTCTAGGCATCACTAAAAATAGTCTATTTTCATTCCCAATGGTGTATTGAGGGAAATAAACATAGAATATAACTTGACTAGTACGTAAAGGTTTAAATTAACTTGTAAAATATAAAGTAATGAGAAGAATATATATCAAAAAAATAGTATACAATATAGAAGTGATTCAGACCGTGCCTCGAATAGTATATAGTCCCTCACCACCATCTTCTAGAGTATGATCCATTCCATATACTCGGTCTACCTTAGCTCTATATCCCAAATCCTAAGGTACATAAATTTCCTAATTCATCATCATTTGAGCTTACTATTAATGACCCTAGTTGGATCATTAGTTCCCTAGCCATATCTTCCTTGATCTCTTTTAGAACTCATACCTCAAATATATTTGATAAAAATACTGAATATTCTTTAACTTTCCACATTACTAATAATTTATCAGGGTTATTATTCAGACCCTATGGTAATATCAAATATTTACACTATTTAAGCATGATGAATAACCTCCTGAGGGGTCTAAGTAATTCATACTCTTCTCGACTTTCATACCACTACTCTGCTACATATCCTTGGTCATCCTCTTTTTATTACCAAAAAAGGAACTAATCACAAAAGTAGGACTTCCACTCACCCAAGAATTCAAGGTCTAAAGAAGGACAACTGTGAAATCCTCCTCTAGGACCTTCTTAATATTTAAGGCCTTTCATAGAACCATAGGGGTTGTATGTAGGTTTAAACTATGAACATGTTGTCTGATATCGAGTTAAATACCAATCTTAAAATTCTTGGCCTTCTATGCCTTGTTTTTTCCAATGTATGAGTACAAACAAGATGTTCAGTGAAAATAGTGGAGTATTATAATACATTAATAGATCCCTTCTTCAACTTTATAAAGTTATATGCTTGGTATAACTTTAGTTTATCGGGGAATAAATCCCTAAAAATATGTCCTTTAGGGCCTCCTAGGTGAGACCATCATGACATCCATCCTATCCCATCATGACCCCACTATATTTTTTCGGGACCCTATATCATGAACACTATAAGTTTCACCTTTCTATCCTCAGGTGTTTCAATGAGGTAAAATACACCCTTGATGATATCTATCTAATACTCTACATCATGCATCCCTCTAGTTCTCTGACAGTTTGGTATATGCTGGAGTTATAATTCTATAGTACAGTCAACCATAGCCCATGGTGCCCATCCACCCTAGGTAGGAACAAGTTAAAATACTCATAGATGAGGTGGGACCACTAGTTTCACCATTGAAGCAAGTGTGAGAGTGTGCTTTACTGCACACCTTGTACAATAAAAAGTGGAACAGGGGCATACTCCCTTGTAGGATAATCTTAACCCACATCAACTGGTTTTCCCATTTGTCTCCTTTTACGGATGCATCTTATATAACTTGAAGAAAACTTTTAAAAAAATAAATTCATTAAGATATATCCTAATCATTCCATTGGATCACACAAAGTTTCCCCTAGGGAGCTACCCATATCCAAAGGTATGGACCTCCTAGCATTAACCAAGGTCCTCCCTATATGCATAATAGATATTTTCACATATATGTAAACAACATAACATCATTCTCAAGTTTAACTAAGTAGTTTTAACAGATATATCACAACAGCATGGAAAACATATAGATAACTTGATCAAAGAATACAAGTCTATACCAAAATGATAACATAATTAACAAGTTAAATTAATGAACTGGTATGAAACACATAATAGTTATATATATGGAATGTGATTCCACATTATTAATCATGTTTCATAAACACACCCAAATCCCATAAAATAGTAACAACAATCCCTTCAATGGTAACTTGGATGTCTGTTACACATGAGCTATCTAAGAACATTGTAACAACCCTACCCAAATCTCACATAACCTATCTCATTGTTACCATGTCCTAGGTTAGTGGAAAAAGAAAAGAAGAAAATTAATATGATACTATTTTTTAACACCTTAATCTGAACCATTGGGTCTGAGTTAGAAAGTCGTAAGGCCTCATGTGCACATCCCCCTTTGAAAGAGGCTTTTGACTAGAAGTGAGGGTCCAAAAACTATCGCTCAGGATATCATACCCTTAGTATAATATCCTTATTCCAAAAAATATAAATAAAATATAAATAAACCAAAGTAATCAAGGAACTAGATAAACTAACATAATGTAATGTAAAAAGGCACACATTATATACATATAAGTTAATCAGGATCCTAATGTAGCCATACAAACCATAGTATATAGAGTATAAGTAAATGAATAAAGTAACACCATATAATCATTTTAAGTATGTCTTGGTACCTCTACCCACTCTATTCTCCTATACTCAGTCATTTACCATTGTCCATTTTCCCTTACTTGGATCCCTATACAAGAATTCTACATACACATTGAGATAATCATGTAGGGTGTGAGTAATAAAACCCATTAGAACACCATTAATGCATCTTTAAAAATTTTCAAATGTATATCAAGTGTATTCCATGATATTAATAAATGTTCATGAAAGTATAAAAAATCATATACCAAGAACATGTGTGTTAACTAAGCCAACATGAGACCTGATTGTACCTGTTTCATCTCTATATTGGGAGGATAATCATATGATATAAAAGGTGGTCATGAACTAGTCATAAGGTTGGTAATAATTTAACTCAACAATATCAGGGAATTGATTTAGATCAAGTCTCTAGGCCATCGTATCCCAACTCTATCATGCGTCAATCCTTTAGAACATTATACCTCGGCTACATCATGAGTAAGGAATCTAAGAAATCATACCCCATCTATTACTCAGATCAAGTCTCCAATCCATCGTGAACCTAATTTTTCTACCTTAGGTAGAACACCAGGACATCATGCCCTAATATATTCTTAGTTTCATCTTTACCATCATCACAAGTCATGTGCACTCCCCCTCTAATAGATAACTATATGACAATGGTCCATATATTCTAAGTACCAAGAATAAAAAATCCAAAGGCATGGTAACACACATAATACGGTATAGAATATAAGGAAAAACATATCATAACATCATGATAATATTGTAGAAACATAAAAAAAATCTATAAGAAAACCTATAGCATCAAGTATCATAAATGGGTCTCACAGGCTACACACACCCACATCTGATCTTTATCAAGCATATTAAAAAACTATTCCAACACAACAAAAATACAATGGAAACATGTTAATACAAGAGAACCAAATTGTTATTAACTTCTTAGAACAATGTAGTCAATGTTAACATCATGTTTTTTCAATGGTTTCATCTCCCGAGCCATGTTCTTACACCAACTAGAATAATCTTGAATGTTCAGATATCCTAGAACCAATTCCATATAAAATAACATGGAACTATAGAAGGTATAAATAAGGAACAATTAAAGGGTATAATAACAAAATAACCAATAAAAATCACCATCAATGGTGGACTTAAAGTTTTCTTAAAGGAGAGGGAATGTCACTCTTGGGTAGTTACAAGGAGATAAATCCACCAAGAGAAACACCACTAAGGAATCGTATAATAACAAAGATCCTCAAGAAATGTTATTTATATATAACATATGGAATAACCTCTTTATAATAAACCAGAACCCAAGTCTAATCCATAACAGTGTTATTCCATAATCGAATAAGAAATAAAAATAATAAATTAGTCCGAATAAGAAAGACCAACCAAAGTTCTTTATAGATTCATCCAAATCCAAAATCACCAAGGAGGATGAATTGAGGCCTTATATCGATCAATTAAATACAAGATTAATCTAAAAAAGTAATAAAATAAATATCATATGAAGATCATAGCCCCAAATCGGCCCTCTCATCAAAAACATCATAAAATCACCAATATTTGAATATATAGTAAAATTTAGAAACTTAATCCTGGTAAAATGAGTTAATAGGGCATTAATCAACCCCATATTATGTTATAAAACATTTTTAATACCAAACATGACACATTGATGGATTTTTGTGGGTTTTTAGTCATTAAAAATAAGTCCTAACACTAAAAAAGCTTTTACCAAGGTGCAGTGCCCATGCATAGGGAGTTTTCCCTCACCATGATCTCCAAAACAAGTAAACAATCCATTTTCCCCTGAAAATTTTACATAGGTGAAATCTAGGGCCAATACATCTTTCACCAAGGAATTGTATGGTTAATTTTTAATAGAAAAAACTCTAAAAGATAATTTTCTAGCCTTCCAACAACTCCCTAGAAAAACAGCTCCCAAGAATCCACCATTAAATTATTTGAAAGTGTCATTTAATACATGTAATATCTTAAATTAATATAACCATTATTTTTTTCACAACAAAAAGTAAAAAAAAAATTTATTAGCACAGTTAAGGTTAAAATGGGTTTATTGAGGGTTAAACCAAGAGATAAGGGTAATATTTCTACTTAAACTTATCTAAATCCTTTTTTATATTAATATTTTGACCATATATACTATAATTTTTGAATATAAGTAATTTGGAATCGTTTTTATTGAGTATAAATTAATATATTTTAATCTTTTTAAAAATTCAATGTTTATCCTCTCCTTTAATTATAAAATCACACCCTCTCTTCTCTATTTTACACACTGAAATATCCTCATAAATCATCCAAGACTTTCCTAAATACTTTACTAACTTCCCTCTCAATATCATAGATGTCATGGTTTGATCAAAATACCATTCTTTCAAGGCTTAAGGTTTAATCCAGATGAGGCTTCTCAATAAACAGGTATAACTAATAATAGAGTACTTTCAATTTTATTTCTTCTTTAACCTCCTCTAATTCTATGATATCCATTCATAAATTATGAATGAAATATATTAAATAAACATAATTGTTACTACAATTATATATTAACCATTATCTATCCCCCTTCCAGTGAATATTAAAGGAAAAGTATCACTCATTATTAGTGTGCCTCCACATAGCGATATGATTCATTTTCTGTCACCATAATTCATTATTGGTTATTATGATGGATTTATTTTTTATATATTATAATTATGACATTTTTCTTCTTGAATTATAATTTTTTATCTTCGTTTTATCTTTTATTACATTGAAAATGATAACGTCACACATGCATACATATGGACTCCCACTTCCATAGAATGATATGATTCATTTTTCATTTAAAATTTACCTTCATGGTAATAAAGTTAGATTTAATGATTATATATGATATCTATGATATAATAATCATTATATAGAGTAACATTATTATTTATCTTTCTTTCATTCCAACATCGAATAGTGGAAACATAACTCGTGTGTACGTATGGGTTATCATCTTCATAAAGTGATGTATTTAATTTTTCACCACTTATTTATATGAATAATTATAAAAGTGTATATTATGAATAAATATGATAATTTTTTTAGGATTAATATTCTATAGATGATTAAAACATGACCAAGGTGAATGTATTGGAATCATCAAACTGAAACATACTAGGATAGTTTATGATTGAATACCAATTTGGGGAAATTATATAATCTTTATTTGATAAAGTCCTATAATTTTATTTTCCCTTATTTATTTCTATAATTTTTAAGTTTTATTAAAAATTTCCTCTCTTTGGTAAAAAAAATTTCCAAAAAAATATTTATGTAAATTCAACCTTATTCTCTTATTTTGCTTGAAAATATTTTTCCTTCATATCCATGTTCTCTAGAATGTTTTCAAGAATGTTTTAATAGTTCTTCAATGATTGTATAAATTCATGTTTACCCATGTTTTACTTTCTAAAAAAATTTAAAGGTAATATTCTTGTTTTATTCTGAATAAGATAATTTTACAGAATGTGGAAACATAATAATTGTTCTTAATGATTATGGAATGTATATAATTTCCCATTTTGATGAATGTACAATTATTTGAAGTTTTCGTTAAAATTTTCTATGCTTATTTTCAAATAAAATATATTCCATAATATTGTGGAATTTTTTTAGATTTTAAATTTGTGATTTCTAAATGAAAAGGTTATTTTTCTTAATAAATATTTCAGTGATATTTTAAAATCACTTTTCATCTATGATTATATTCATTAATATTGTTTATATTTCACTAGGTATATGATCTAATGATACCATCCTCTTATTTTTACAATATTTTTTATCATGATGTGATTTTTTAAATGATTATATAAAACCCATTACTTATCTATAGTTTAACTATGTTAAGATGATCTCTCTCAGAAGACCATTTCATTCCCATGGATCATACAAAGATAAAATGATGACTTTTTTATGATCTTGTGGAACACTTTTGGTTTAAATTTATATAAAATATGGGTCCATTATAGACATCCAATTTATTATAAAAATATAGATGACTTTTTTTTATGTGTGACCCTTATTTTATGTTCACAACATAATACATGGACTAAGTTTTATGTCCATAAGATTAATAAAAGATATATTTTCTTGTCCAAATGTTTATGTGTGGACCTGGTTTCATCTCCATAAGTTTATCCAAGGACCTAATTTCATGTCCTTAACTTAATAAGTGAATATATTACTATTAATACATGTTAAAATGTTATAATATTATGTTTTTTTCACATTCTAATGTTTATGATATGCTCTCACGGATCGTGATTGATTATTAACGATTCCACACTCATATGAATTTTGCCTTTTTTATAAAAAAGCGTTATTCCATGTCTCCTGATTTATGAGAATGAATTAATTGGGTATGAATTCATTATGTTATGATTACAGTTTCATACCCTTATTATCATGTATGATCATTGATTTATATTCTTATATTTACCATTACTAGTAATTTAATCTCACCATTTCTTATAATTTTACTTCCTTGGGTTTTGATGAAAGGTTCTAAGCATGATATGTCTGGAAGGGTAATAATATGAACAAACTTGTTATAGATATTTAATATTCTTTATTAAATAATATTTTTTTGACTATCCTATTAAGACACTAAGTATTTACAGTTCTAGGGAATTTATAATTGTGTTGTGTACTTAATATTCATCTAAAATGATGTAATATATGTGTATGTTAATCTTGAGTCACCTCAGATAGATACATTTCCTTTATTATAGGATTTGGTTGGTGTCTTGGTTTTTATTTACAAACCCTTTTCAGATACCACTTAGACCACACCGCCTACTAGTTTCCATCATAAACAAATGAAGAATAACTCATCCCCTTACATTCAGTTTTAACAACACCTGGATTTGAGTGGTTGAATACTCTAATATCATCTTAAAAGAATGTAATAAATAGGATTTTGAAAGTTATAGTACGATATTGATTCTAAATATTAATAGAGTTGATGTTTCCCTTAGATCATAGAGTAAAACCCAATCCATCCATCTTGATGAGGATATTAGGAAGGATAATCATTAGATTAAATCTTACCAAGGTAGATTGGTTCTAAATTACATTCTTACACGGGATGAAATAAAAAAACAAGAAAATATTGAAGAACTTATCATCATGAAGGATATGATTATAAAGGAAGGGTATCACATGGGTTAATTTAATGATTGATAAATTAAATCCAAATTATTTCATTTCATTCATAAGTATATAAAGGTAAATTCGATGATTTCATCTTGGAGTTTCAATGGAAAACTTTTAATAATGAGGATGATATTAACTAATATATTTTAAGATACTTAGATCATATTTTTAATGAATATTTCCATAATAGTACTTTAATGACAATTTTTAAGGTTATTGATCTAGTTTTCAATAATATATAGTATGATTTTATTACTTTAACACATCTAATTAAGATGTCAAATGGGATCTATTCTCTCTTAATGTGGATATAATTGATGTTCTTAATTATTTTACTAATAAATGTTGTACCCCTCTCTCTTGGATTTTGATGATCACAATCACTCTCATCGTGTTCTAACTTGTTTTCAAGTGTTTTGATGCTAGGAAAAAGGTTGCCCAGGAGTTGACCCAAGAAGGCTGATAGTGGACTCTCTGAGTCCACCGGCCAACCGGTGGATTCCCACCGGCCGGCCGGTGGTCTCTGGCAGAAGCATTGCTTTCTGCCAGAGCCACCGGTCAGCCGGTGTTAGCGCACCGGCCAGCCGGTATGGGCACCGTCCAACCGGTTCTTTCCTATCGGCCAGCCGGAGGACCCAGGCAGTAGGCTTGCCCACTTCCTGGTGACACCGGTCAACCGGTGGATGACCACCGGCTAGCCAGTGGAACCCAAACAGAAAGCCTGCTCTTTCTGGACCACCGGCCAGCCGTGAGCTCAGCATCGGCCAGCCGGTGGACCACCAGCCAGCTGGTGAGACGCCACCGGCCAGCCGGTGTGCCCAGTCAAATTAGTCGTTGGGTTTTGACCAGACTTGTACTTTTGACCCCCAATGGCTCTGGAAGCCCTCCAACGGCCATATTGAAGTGTTTATGGATATTTCTCCTATAAATAAGAAACCATGGCTGCCGAGAACACAACCGAATCATATTTTGATGTCTTGACGCTCTAATGACAAATCTCCAAGGCCTCTTGTGATCCATTTCCATCCTTGAAGCTTGAGCTCCCTCTCTATCAGCTGCTCTCACACTTTTGGCGCTCAAGGCATCCATGTGTTTGTATTATTTTATTTGTTTAGTTCTTCATTGGGTTTGGATTAAAACAAACCTCTCATTTACATTCTTTCTTTCAATTGGGTTTCTTACTACAACCATAATAAAAAATCAAGTTGTACGAAGGTGTTCTAGCCTACCTTAAAACGGCTAGTGGGTTTCTTGCTACAACCATTAAAAAGCAAGCTGACGTATTAATCTCTCAACGGTTCTTGTTGGGAGCGGAGACGTAGGCTTGGGAATTAAGCCGAACTTCGTTATCAAATTGTGTCTTGCCTTTTTTATTTCCGCTGCATTGATAATTGTTTTAAATAGTTAATTATTTTTGAAAAGGCAATTCACCCCCCCCCCCACTTTCCATCCTCTACGACCCAACATTTGGTATTAGAGGGAGCATTTGTGTAATACCTTAACCGGTTACAAACATAAGATCCTTAGTGATGGATAATTCCTCGCATGCTCCCGAAGGGTATTCTATGACTCGGGATCCATTCTTTGATGGAACCGATTACACTTATTGGAAAACTCACATGATTACTTTTCTTAGAAGCATTGGTTATCCTATCTATAGGATTGTAATGCAAGGCTATACTTTATCTAACAAGGATGAGTCCAAATGGACCCCCGAAGACATTTCCAATTTTGAGCTTGATGGCAAAGCCATGAATGCTCTTCATTGTGGTCTAGACCGTAATGAATTCAACCGTGTTTCTACTTTCTCCTCTTCTTATGAAATTTGGAAACTTTTAAAAGTAACCCATGAGGGAACTAACAAAGTCAAAGACACTATATTAGACATGTATCGCCAAGATTTTGAAAGTTTCACCATGCACCCACACGAATCAATTACTGAAATGTTTACTCGTTTTACTGACGTTTGCAATGGAAGAAAATCTCTTGGTGAGGATGTTTCTGCATAAATGATGGTCAAGAAGATTCTTTGGGTCCTACCAAGCTCATGGGCACCAAAGGTGACCACAATTCAAGAAGCAAAAGATGTCAAGAAAATGCCGGTTGAAGAGCTCATTGGATCACTCATGACCTACGAGATCACCATGAAGAGGCAAGCCGATAAAGAAGATAAAACCTTCAAGGAGAAAAAGAACATTGATTTCAAAGCAAAGGAAGAAAGCTCCTCCGCTGATAGCGAATCCGAGATTGCTCAACTAGCAAGAAAAATGAGCAAATTCATGAAGGAGAAGAAGAACTTTCGAAGGGCACGAAAGGAAGATCCCAAAGCGGAGAATGAAGTTACATGCTTTGAATGTGGAAAGAAAGGCCACATCAAACCGGAGTGCTCCATTTTCAAGAAAAGAGTAAAAGAAAAGAAAAACAAGAAGGCTTTCAAAGCATCCACATGGAGTGCAAGTGATGACTCCATGTCTTCAAGCGACTCAACCGATGAAGGTGAACAATGCCTAATGGCATTTGATGAGGTATCTTCTTCCGACTCCTCTTCCTCATCTTCCTCTTTCAATAATGACATGTCCTATGAAGATCTCCAAAATGAGAGAGATCAATTAGATGAAGGTTTTCATGAACTTACCTCTAAATTTATGGCTTTGAAAAAGAAAAAATAAATTCTCATTTCTGAAAAAGAACAACTTCTCAAAAAGAATGAGGAACTTACCCTTAAGATCCAAGATATTCCAAATGTTGATTCTTTGAATTCAACCATTAAAGATCTAAGGGAGTCTCTTGCCAAGTTCACCCAAGGTGAACAAAATTTGACCAAATTACTAGGTTCTCAGTGTTCGGCTAGAACAACACATGGACTTGGCTTTAACAAACAAGCCACTTCTTCTAGAGCACCCACTACTTTTGTAAGGGGGATCTCTCAATTTAAATTTTGTAATTATTGTAAAAAGACCGGGCACATGATTTATGAATGTGATTGTAAAAATGCAAGGTATGGAAGCCCCAAAACCATTACCTACTCGGATGAGTATTTTAGATGGAAACCCTCTAGAAAAATATGGGTTCAAAAGTCTCTTTTAGCTAATCTTTCCGGACCCAAACTTATATGGGTACCAAAATCTATTCTCTCTTGATTTTGTAGGATAAACGCCAAAGAAGTAGGACTTCGAAAGGCTCGTGGTATCTCGACAACGGATTCTCGAGGCACATGTTTGGCGATCCCTCCGAGTTCAACTCCCTTGAAGAATTCGATGGAGGATACGTCACCTTCGGTGACAATTCAAAAAGCAAGATCGTTGGAATAGGTACCATTGGATTTGGTAGCACCTCTTTAATTAAAGATGTTTTATTTGTTAAAGGTTTAAAACATAATATAATTAGCATTAGTCAACTTTGTGATAGTGGTTTTCGGTGAATTTTCAAAATGATTTATGCAATGTGTTTGATTTTCAAAACAAATTGATATTTTCTGCTTCCCGTTTTCAAAATGTTTACATTATTGATTTAAAGTCTTTAGCTAGCCAAAATGTCAAATGTTTAAGTGATCTTGACAATGATTCTTGGCTTTGTCATAGAAGGTTGGGGCATTGTAGCTCTCATTCACTTCTAAATCTTAATAAGAACAAGCTCATCCGTGACCTTCCTAAACTTAAGTTTAAGAAAGATTTGATTTGTGAGCCATGCCAACTTGGCAAGAAACACAAGTCTTCTTTCAAATCAAAGAAGGAAGTGTCCACTTAAAAATCTCTTGAGCTCCTACATCTTGATATTTTTGTTCCTACCCCTGTAGAAAGTCTAGGTGGAAAATCCTATACCTTTGTCCTAGTAGATGACTTTTCTCATTTCACTTGGGTTTTCTTTTTAGCTCATAAAAATGATGCTTTGTAGAACCTTTTTGAAATTCTCTAGGAAAGTAGAAAACAAAAAAGGATATAAAATTATATCGCTCCGTAGTGACCATGGAGGTGAATTCGAGAACAAAGAATTCGATGCATTGTGTTCCTCTCAAGGATACAATCACACCTTCTCTTCCCCTAGGACTCCACAACAAAATGGAGTGGTTGAAAGGAGAAACCGAACTCTCCAAGAAATTTCTCAAACCCTCCTTAGTGAATTCAACCTCCCTCAATTTTTCTGGGCCGAGGCAGTTAACACTGCTTGTTATACTATCAATAGAGTCCTTGTAAGACCCCTTCTTAAGAAAACCCCCTATGAACTTTGGAAAGGCAAATTTCCCAAAGTTGGTTATTTTAAAGTGTTTGGTTGTAAATGCTTTATCCTTAACACAAAAGGTAACCTTGGGAAATTTGATGTCAAATCCGATGAAGGTATTTTTCTAGGGTACTCCAACTCAAGCAAAGCTTATCGTGTCTTCAACAAACGTTCAAAAACCATCGAAGAATCATCTCATGTCAAGTTTGATGAAAATCTTCCAAAACCCCATCCGGTCATTGAAGATGTTGAAGATAAGCTTGATAAACTTGAATTAAATGATTCCTCTTCTCCTCTCAAGGATGATGATGATCATGAACCTTCTTCAACTTCTTTGCCTTCCACCTTGCCTACGGTTTGGAAACCTTCTAGAGACCATCCATTAGAAAATGTTATAGGTGATCTTCAAGCCGGTACTCAAACTAGAAGATCAATCCTCAACGAGGTTGAACATCAAGCCTTCATTTCTCACCTAGAGCCTCAAACCATTAATGATGCCATTAATGATGAGAATTGGGTTGTTGCAATGCAAGATGAACTAAATCAATTCTCTATAAATGATGTTTGGACTCTTGTTGAAAGACCCAATGATCATCCAATAATTGGCACTAAATGGGTTTTTAGGAACAAACTTGATGATCAAGGAAATATAACCCGGAACAAGGCTCGCCTAGTAGCTAAGGGCTATAATCAAGAAGAAGGAATTGATTATGGTGAAACCTTTGCGACCATTGCTAGATTGGAATCCATTAGGATCTTGTTGGCTTTCGCCGCCCACTTAAATTTCAAACTTTTTCAAATGGATGTTAAAAGCGCCTTTTGAAATGGTTTTATTTCAGAAAAAATCTTTGTTGAACAACCTCCCGGTTTTGAAGATCCAAAATTTCCAAATCATGTTTTTAAATTAAGCAAGGCTCTATATGGCTTAAAGCAAGCCCATCGGTCTTGGTATGAGCGCTTAACAAAATTCCTTTTAGAAAATGATTTTAAAATGGGTCAAGCTGATTGTACCCTCTTTTTAAAACACACCTCAAAAGATCTTTTAATCGTCCAAATCTACGTCGATGAAGTTATCTTTGGTTCTACCAAAGAATCACTTTGTACTGATTTTTCAGATTTAATGAGAAAAGAATTTGAAATGAACTTTATGGGGGAATTGAAATTTTTTATCGGTTTTCAAATCTTTCAAAATTCAAAAGGTATTTTTCTAAGCCAAGGCAAATACACAAACGAGATCTTAAGTCGTTTTGGTATGGATCAAGTAAAGGAAATTAGTACCCCCATGAGTACTTCTTGTAAGCTTACGTTAGATGAAGTCGGGAAACCGGTTGATAACAAGCTTTATAGGAGTATGATCAGGAGTCTACTTTACCTAACTGCGACCCGTCCTGACATCATGTTCAGTGTTTGCCTTTGTGCTCGTTTTCAAGACAATCCCAAAGAATCTCATTTTAAATCGGTCAAAAGGATTTTTAGGTATTTAAGAGGATCCAAAAACATTGGTTTATTTTATCCTTCTAATACTTCTTTCGAACTTTCTTCATATTCGGATGCTGATTTTGGCGGATGTCAATTAGATAGAAAGAGTAATAGTGGAACCTATCATCTTCTAGGCAAGTCCCTTGTATCGTGGAGTATCAAGAAGCAAAACTGTGTTGCTCTTTCTACTGCCGAGGTCGAGTACGTAGCCGCTGGGAATTGTTGTGCCCAAATTATTTGGATGCAGCACACTCTCTTGGATTATGGCCTTTCCTACGATCATGTCCCTATTCGGTGTGACAACACTAGTGCCATTAGTATTTCTAAGAATCCAATACAACACTCTAGAACAAAGCATATAGACTTAAGGCATCATTTCCTTCGTGACCATTTTCAAAAAGGGGATATCACTTTGGACTTCATTTCTACTGATTTTCAATTAGCTGATATTTTTACCAAACCACTCCCGGTTGAACGTTTTGATTTTATTAAGGGGGAGTTAGGAATGATTCATCAATGAGCACTATTAAATATTTAACTCTTTTTTATTTTAATTCAATTTTTTTTGTTTATCTAATTTCTTCTCATTTTTTTTCTTTTTCCCTCCTATTTTGATAATCCCAAAGGGGGAGAAATTTCTCTGTTTACTAGTTTCATATTTCAATTGATTAAAGTGCTCTTTTTAAAAGTTCAAATTTTTTTAAAACCGGTAAGTTATTTATTTTGTTCCTTTTAAAAAAAATGACCTATGGTTACAATTTCAAAATGACTCATTCTCTTTAGATTAAGATCATTTTCAATACATGGTACATCTCTTCAATTTTTTTTTTTGAAATGATCTCTAATATATTTTCATGTCCAAAATTGTTTATTTAAGTTTTCAATTCGCATATCCTTTTTAAAAGCTTTCTCTTTTGTGATTGTGATCATCAAAATAGGGGGAGATTGTTGTACCCCTCTCTCTTGGATTTTAATGATCACAATCACTCTCATCATGTTCTAACTTGTTTTCAAGTGTTTTGATGCTAGGAAAAAGGTTGCCCAGGAGTTGGCCCAAGAAGGCTGATAGTGGACTCTCTGAGTCCACCGGCCAGCCGGTGGTCTCTGGCAGAAGCATTGCTTTCTGCTAGAGCCACCGGTCAGCCGGTGTTAGCGCACTGGCCAGCCGGTATGGGCACCGACCAACCGGTTCTTGCCCACCGGCCAGCCGGAGGACCCAGGCAGTAGGATTGCCCACTGCTTGGTGACACCGGCCAACCGGTGGATGACCACCGGCTAGCCGATGGAACCCAGACAGAAAGTCTGCTCTGTCTGGACCACCGGCCAGCCGTGAGCTCAGCACCGGCCAGCCGGTGGACCACCAGCCAGCTGGTGAGACACCACCGGCCAGCCGGTGTGCCCAGTCAAACTAGCCGTTGGGCTTTGACCAGACTTGTACTTTTGACCCCCAATGGCTCCGGAAGCCCTCCAACGACCATATTGAAGTGTTTATGGGTATTCCTCCTATAAATAAGAAACCATGGATGCCGGGAACACAACCGAATCATATTTTGATGTCTTGAAGCTCTAACGACAAATCTCCAAGGCCTCTTGTGATCCATTGCCATCCTTGAAGCTTGAGCTCCCTCTCCATCAGCTGCTCTCACACTTTTGGCGCTCAAGGATTCCGTGTGTTTGTATTATATTATTTGTTTAGTTCTTCATTGGGTTTGGATTAAAACAAACCTCTCATTTCCATTCTTTCTTTCAATTGGGTTTCTTGCTACAACCATAATAAAAAATCAAGCTGTGCGAAGGTGTTCTAGCCTACCTTAAAACGGCTAGTGGGTTTCTTGCTACAACCATTAAAAAGCAAGATGACGTATTAATCTCTCAACGGTTCTTGTTGGGAGCGGAGACGTAGGCTTGGGAATTAAGCCGAACTTCGTTATCAAATTGTGTCTTTCCTTTTTTATTTCCGCTGCATTGATAATTGTTTTAAATTGTTAATTAATTTTGAAAAGGCAATTCACCCCCCTCTTGCCATCCTCTACGACCCAACAATAAATTCTTCAGTCACACAAGGGAGATAGTTCTTAAAGAGATTTTCCATGTTATTATGGAATTATTATCCAATAAAATTATAACAATGGGAATAAATTATTAATTACTTAACAAGATTCCAAATAATATACATTTATTTGATATTAAGAATTTTAGGCCTATTGTGGTTTGCAATATTCTTCTAAAAATCATCTCAAAAATTTGGGATTTAAGTATATGATTTAATATTGATAATTTTGTGTAATAAAATATTTTTAGCTTAATTACTAGTAGGAAAATAAAATAATTTTCATATACTACATTATATTGTGTTCTCCATCTATTAAATAATTAAATTCAAAGTAATTTTCCCCATAAACTGGACATTTTAAAGGCCTTTGACACTCTCATTTGAGATTTTATCATGAAAATCATTAAGAGATATGGATTATATTATAGATTTATAAGTATAATTAATGTTATTTATAATATCACTAGAATATATATAATTTTTAATGGATCACTCTATGGGTACTTCAAATTATCAAGAGGACTGAGATAAAAAAACAAATATCCTTACTTTTGTTTTTAATGGTTGAGGATTACCTGATCTCTTTCAATCATCAAGGAATAAAAAATATGAAGGCTCGTACACATATTTTTTTATAACTATGATATACTAATATTTTTTAAAGTGAATGATATTACATTACAAACCATAAACGATATATTTAGGCACTATGAGGTTTTTTAGGGAAATTCATCAATTGGATAAAATATTTTTCCTTATTTGGTAGGTGTGTTAACATTTCCATGAAAAATAATGTTATTAGGTTCTTAAATATAAAAAAATTAAGATTATCCTTAAAATATATGGGGGTCCCTCTATCTCATGTCAGAATCAAGTCTACTTATTTTGAAGGCACTTCTTCAAAAATAAAATATCATCTCTCTTTTTAGAAGTAGAAAAGTATATCTTATGTAGGAATGAGTTTTATTGTAAACTAAATAATCTTATTTAAAATTTTATTTATTTAAAAATTTTACAAATGACCTATTGAAATCATTAGTATTCTAGAATGGTCGACTGGGGACTTTTTTATAGAGGATCATTTAATAAAAAGAAGTTAGTTGTGGTATCATGGAAGATGTGTGTCAAACCACTATACTTTGGTTAACCTAGAATCAAACACTTGAGGACATTTAAGGAGTATCTTATTTATAGATTACTATAATATATTATGGGTATAAATATGGAATCATCAAGATTCATGTAAGCTATGATCATTGATAGACTCTTTAGGGTTAATAGATTCTATCATGGGTTAACTGTTTAGATATCCATACAAGATTCCTTTGATGAAACAAATGGCACACATTGTGGATCCCATATTGGAATTATAAACTAAATTTCCTAAATGTAAAACCAATTAAATTTTTTATTTTAGATTTATATGATATATCATGGGTTATGTCTAACCTTTCTATTCTAGATGTATTAGACATGTGGGATATGGGGGTCGATCACTTGTATATCTACAAATTTCAAAAAATCTAGAATTTTAAATTTCCTAATAATGATATGAAAACATCATTTCCTACTCACATGTGGAATCTAAATGAATTTTTATATTATAAATATATGTGTGGTGTGGATGATACCTCCCAAAAATAGTTCAATTGCTTCAGAAAGAAACATATCCAACCTAGAAAGATGATTCAAATATTGAAAATTTGGTTCAATAGGTTGGACATTAATGATAGGATTCACACCTTAGGGATCTATGTTACACCACCCTTCTAACATTGTATGTTCAACAATGAAATCCCTAATCACCTCCTCTATGAGTGTTCGTATGAGACAAACATATGTAAGTAAACCATTGGATGGTTTTAGTTGGAATATCATGACTTTACTGAGATAAAATATTTCACGGGTAGTTTACCAAAACATCAATTGAGAATCTAGGTTTATAGCCTATTTATTACTACCATTACTATGTGAATACATTCACTTTGGGAAGATGACAACAAGATTATATTTGAAGTGTAATTCACACCTTCTAAAGTGATCCTATCTTAAATGATGAATGACGTTTAGTTGGTTGTTAAATCCTGACTAGTTCAATGTATAATAGTATCAAATATCTTATTATTACCAAAACCATTGGTTTTACTAGGATTTTAATGCAACCTTTCAAATAATCCTATGACAAATAAAACCCACCATGTACCAATTAGACCATGGTTAATATGGATGTGAAATAATGGGTGAACTATGACATATAGGATGTGGTGGCATCATATAAAAAAATAGGATTCATTAAAGGTTAATTTATATAATTTATAGGTAATTTAATTAAATGTGAATCAGAACTATTGGTTATTATATATGTTATTGAGTATCCTAAGAAACACAACTAGAATAATACTTAGATCCAGAGGGACTCAATGTTTGTTGTACATTGTCTTAAATACCATAGATAAATAGTTCTGTGGAAACTCATTAAATACTAGATTAAATATATTAAATATCTTGATGGGATAAATTTTAGGATTTCTCTAATTTTTAGGGAAATAAAAAAGGTGGATGACACTATATTCAAGAAGGAAGTGGAAAAGTTGGACTTGTATCTATCATTTTCTCTTTCTAGAGACATCATGTATTTACATCAGTATAATGTGTCCAGTGATGTGTATACTCATCTTCACCTCTCCACATTATAGCCACTTTCTTCTTTTATTCTAATAATATTTATCTATGAATGTATTTTACAACCCATGGATCATGTCTTTTAGTATTATTGTTATTATTATAATTAAGTGTTTAATTAAAAGAGGGAACCCCACTTGTTCCTTGTTCCTTGGGTAAGCATGCATGAAGTAAGGGGAGGGTGAATCCCTACTCCATTAATTTCCATCTTTTTAATTATTTTCAGGGGGAATCAAGACCAAATCATATGTTTTAAATACTTCTCTAATCACTATTTTCTTTAACCTATTCTCTTATTATTCATCCTTGATGCATATTTTCTATGAATATAGGTATTACATGTTGGGGCTTTACCAAGTGATAGAAAAAACCACATTTTCAATGGAAATTCCTATCAGGATAGTTAGAGGGGGCATATGGTTCATTATCACACAATTATCTATAGTTTATATGATTAATCCCTCAATGGTAAGGATTTATCTAGATTTATTCAACCTGTAATTATTTTCAATATTATTTTTCTTAAAACTATTTAGGTAATTGGTGTACAATGTAAAGAAAATAATTCTAGAGTGCATCTATACTCCATTTTTATCTGTCTCAGGGTTACCCCATTTCACGGTGAATATTTCTATTTTTAGGGCTTGATGAAAATTATTATTTCATCTAAATATATTATAAATATGATTATTAATGATTTTTTGGGTGTGTCTAATAAATTATATGCCATCAAATTGATTGACACATGGTTACATCAACATATTTAGGGGATTTTATACCTTTTCTATAAATAAATATTCCTTTTATTCTTTTATATTTTAATTTTTTTTAATGTATAGCCTATATTTTATATCAATTATTATTTTATGGTATTTTTGTAATATAGTTCACTTATTTAATTTTTTCATATTGAATTCATTTATTAATGTATATAAATATTGTTGTATATAAATGGGTGCATATGAGGTTATCATATAAATTTCAAGCATGGATTTTAAATGAAATTATTAAAAGTGTTTTCTTACAATTTTAAGATGTTAATTTCATAGAATTTTTGAAATGTTTTCTTAAGAGGTTTCCTTGAATAAAGTTGTGTTTGGATGAGTCCAATATAATTTTATATGGTTTATATATTTTTTCAGTTAATGCCCAATTATTTTATAAATTAACACCTATAAATGTTTATAAATAATATTCATATCTTGATTGAGAGGTTGGTCAGTTTACTTAATATTGGAAAAATTTCACACCTTTTTGTTATGAAAATAATCATGAGGAAGCTTTGGTTATGTATGAGGGGTTCTAAGACATGCACCATGATAGGTGAATGGATCTCCCTCCATAGTGGATTCCATCTATGTTAGAACACTATAGTCAAACTCTAGTTCATGCTGGAGATATTTCTATTAGATTCCTTAATCTACCATAAAATGGGCCCAAAATAGTTTATGATTGGACTCTTCCTATCTGATCTTATGCATAATTGATTATGATTTTAATATGCGTATTCTAGTGATTACCTTTCCTTAGACCCCAATTAATTTTTCCATGATATATTTTTAACCCTTTTTATGTATTATTATTTTATATTTATTACTTTAAATTGGTATTTTTGATATTTTGTTTCCCCTATTCATAATTTTTATAAAAGTGTAAAAGGTTATTTTTCATTTTTATAGTTAAAAAAATTATAAATGGTTTACCTTTTTATAAAATTATAATAGAAACCTTTGGCTAAATTCTTATTGGTTATTTGTATACTCACTAATTTCATATAGACCCTAGTGTATATTGAGTTTTGTATTCCTATTTTTTCTTTTAGGTAATTCACTACCATGGTTTGTGATGTTGGTTTTGATGGGAAAACATTAACACATTGTTCTAAAAGATGGGTAGGTGGTGTTCCATGGAGGGAATCATCCATTTAGGCCGTGAATTTTATTTTTTTGTAATATTACATTTTGATGGGTTTTACTGGATATATTTATTTCTACAGAATGAAAAGTGGCACTATCATCCATTTAATTTTTATAAAATTTTCAATTTATACTTCTAAAAAATTAATTTATGGATTAATTAATATTGAGGGAAACCATTTTCCCATGATTTTATGTCATCCCTCAAATCTTTTCAGTATCCTTCGATGGTTAAGGGGAAACATGCCTGAGGTGATTTGTGGTCCATATTAGGTTCCTGGTAAATCTAGGTTGTTTCATTGAAAAAGGAATCAAAGAGAGTTTCAAAGCTTATTTAAATGTAAGGAATGGTTTTTTAGAATGTTTAGAGTTGAGAGTTATATTATTAAATAGGTTTGGCCTATATTTTTATTAACGAGCCTAAATTCAACAAGGGAAGTCTAGAAGTGAGTGTTTTTTGGATAACTTTAAAAGGTTTATTTTAAAATAGTTTTGTACAGTTTTTAAGAAGTATTTTTTTCTTCAAAATATAATTTTTGTTTTTATTCTTTGACTATGATTTATAATAAAAACCATAAAATTGTAGAAACCTTTTTATAAATTAATAGTCATTAAATGTCCACATAGCATTGTTAAAACATTCTTTCTTAACAGAAATCTAACTAGATGAGGGTGGAAATCAAAATTTTAGGTACTATGATAATTATAACATGTTTCATTTAAATCCTATGTTTCATGGGGTGTGAAAAAAAAGTAATGATATAAAATTTTATTTTTAATATAAAGGATAAATAAAACTTATTTTTTGTATAATATTTTAATTTTTATGGATTTGTGGTGGTAGTTTTAATATGGGTGATAAAAAAATTAATTTTAAAATTTAAATCGTATTTGATGATTTTTCAATTTTATTGGGTTTTTCAAAAAAAATTAAAATATTTTTTGATGGAAAAGTGTGAATGTTTTCATGTGATATTTTTTAAATAAAATGAACAAGTTATTTTCAATTTAGTAATCTGATTAAAATAATTTTTGTTCTATTATTGGAAGATAGTGCTTTACAAAAAGTTTTTTTTCCATTTTTTCAATAGTTTGATTCGAAAGATTTTTTATTCATGACTAATATAATGTGTTTACATAAAAAATATATTTGTGAATAATATTATATTAATGATTGTTTTTAAATGTTTTAGTTATGATTAAACTATGAAAAAGTAATGTGTTGTTTTAAAAAATATGTTTTTAAACATAAGAATTTATTGAGACTTCATTTTGGGTAATGATAAAAATCATTTTGATATAGGTGTTGTGTTATGATGTATAAAGGTGATAGATTGGTTTTTTCAAAAGTATTTATATTTAAAATGTATTTTTAAGTAATATTATTTATAGTTCATGTTTCTTAACAACTGATTTTGGGTTATAATTGTTTAAAATATGTTTTTGATTTAATTCAAAGTAAGTAATTATTTAAGGGATTGTATATTTTATTAATAACATAGTGGTTCTAAAAATAACTCATATGAGTTTTAATGAGTGTGTATAGGTTTTGGTACTTGTTTTAATTGATAGAGATAATGAGTATAAATTAAAAAATTGTAATTTGTTTTAAAATTTAATTAATATAATTTAGTTTTCTTAATTACAATTTATTGATATTGAGAATATTTTTTAATAAATTAATTTTATTAGGATTTTTTATTTTCCTATAAGGTTGTTCCTGGACGTGTTTCTTGTTTAAATCCATGTTTAATGTGATAAAATCATGTTTATTTTGTAAAAAATATATTACAGTGATGAGTATTCATTTGGTTTAATTAAAATGGATTTAATATGATATTTTGTATTTTTTATATTTGATTTTAACTAAAAGTTGGTTCATTTTGGATTTGAATTTAATGTTTATGTTAAAACCCATGTTTTTTTATTCAAAAGGGGGATTTTTTACATAACATTAACTTCTTTATTTATTTTCTATTTTTTATTATTGTTTTTTATTTAAAAGGGGGTTTTATTACATAACATTCACTTCTTAATTTATTTTCTTTTTCTATTAAGGTATTTTTATTATATTAGTGATGTTTCAGTGGGTTTTAGAGCTGATTGGGTAATGGTGCTTGTAATTTATTGGTATATGATTCATTTATCTATCTCAAGCCATATTTGGTGTGTTGTGTCCATTAAAATGATTTATATGGACTAGGTACTATTTATTTTGATTATATCTTTAATTTTAAATTATTATTTTTATTTGGTTTGAGGTGTTTTGGGTTTTTTATGGTCTTGTTTGGTTGAGTTTTAAAATATGGATTGATAGTCTTGTGTAATCTTGCATTTAACGTGGTATGGATTCCTTATTGAATGGTAAGGTTGGGTTGAATACATTTTAGTTTGTTTGGAATTGAACCATTTTATAAGGTTTCTCTTGGTGGTGTTGGGTGGAATTGATCTTTATTTCAATGGTCATTTTAGAATTTCATATATTTTAGGAATGTTTAAGTATAAGTGAATAAGTGAACTAGTTATCAAATGTATGGTTAGGAATAATAGACATTTTGGAATAAATTATAATCATTAAGGATTATATCACACATATTTAGAATCGATGGGATGATTATGATTTTGTTTAATATATGTGGAATGAGAATTAAGGATATGGGTTTGTGGGGTGTTCAGTTTGGTTGGATTTTATGGTAAATTAAGGTTTTTAAAGGGTTTATGTTTAAAATTACATTTATTTTGGGTTTAAATGATTAAATATATTTATTTTTTGTTATATCTTAGTTTTGGGAGGTTGGATTTAATGTTTTGAGGATGGATAGTAAAAATTGGTCATAAACCAGGTGATTGAAAATGATGAATGGATTACATGGAAAATCACGTTGTTGATTCATAGTTTTTGAAAATCATACACCTATTTAAAATATAAAATTTTTGGTTTGTTTATATATTGTCTAATTAAGAACCAAAATTATTCATGTATTAAAGTTTTCTAGATCCACCAGCATAGTTAATATACAGTTTATTAATTGTTTATGTCCATAGAACTTCCAAAACCACCCACGTGACTTGTGAAAAAAATCAAACCTTGTATAGTAACTATAAATTATAAAATATTCTTGTAAAACTTATTTTTCCCCTTATTTTTGTCTTGAAATCCATTGATATCTTTTTTATAGTTTTTTATAAATGTAAAATTCATTAAAAGAAGTTAGAAATGAGAGTTTGACTTCGATAAGCTATAAATTTTAATCCAGGATTCCATTTCGGATCCTAGAGATATGAAATCAAATATTGAGATGATATATATGATATTTAATACAATAGAGGACCATGTGAACCATTTTTATAGATGAAAATAATCTTATAAGAACTTTGAAATCATGATTCAAGTTAGGGTGACCAAATTTTTTAACCTTTTCACTTGTTTTGACTTAGTTAAAGTGGATCTTCTTGTCTATTTGTTGTCCAAATGGACTGAAGACCTTTTTTTATTAAATTTTGGATAATCCCCCTTTTATGGGTATAATGGGAACCCTTACATAACACGTAGGCTCAAGGAACAAAGCTCATACATGACCCAATACATGACCTTAAAGGCCCAAGACCTGGCACACTTGAAATAATCCCTCCCCAACATATTTATCTTGAAGGCACCTAGCTCCCCACCTCACATGGCTGATCTAATAGAATTTCCTCGTGCAGAGCCTCATGGTGCTAAGTCCTGATGGAAGTTTCCAACCACTCTCATTCTTCCAATCCATTTATCTTTGCTCTGGTGGTTGCTATTTTTTCTCTGAATACTTTCCTAGGCCGGCTCCTTTGTTGTATGTCCTTCTTTGGTATTTTTTGTGGCATGAATGCCTTGTGGCCTATGATCCATTGGTTTCTCAAAGGCCATATAGCCTTACGTCCCTGTGGCCCGAATTCATTTGGTGGCCTAAAGTCCCTGATACCCATAGGCCTAAACCAGAGGACTGAAGGCCCAAATAGGATGAATAGTTCTGGTTTCTATAGTTCCAAACAGTACCTATTAATGTACTATTACAGTAACCCAGAAATTCACCCTCACCCGGATTTGATCCTGGGTCTCATAGATTCCAAGAGGAGGCCTCTACCACTCGGGTATAGGTTTGTTGGATTATCCATTTGTAGTTAGGTTAGAATTTTTTCTTGGTTTTAGATTCATATTATTATAATGTAATTAATTACTTAGTGAATTTCATTAAAGAGTATAGTTTTTTGAAGGTTTCATCAAAATATTAGTTGGTGATGGTCATTGGGGATGAATTTGGGAATGCCTTTAGAGCAATGACTTTAGGATTATTGACATTGAATTGTTTTTTAAAGATCCTTCTATTTAAATTCCATTTTATTTTTTTGAGGTGTCTCCTTTTTTATGTTATGTTTTGTTATTTATTAATGGAATGCTCATAAAATGTTTTCCTTTTTTAAGATTTTTTGGTATGTTCCCCACATGAAAATTATTATCTTGGTCTTTGTTAAGATATAATAAGGGATTAATTTTCCATATAAATATATATATATTAAGTTTAGTAGTTTATTATATGATGTTTTTATTTGGGATTTTCTAATATTATATAATTTCTTGAAATTTATCCTTCATGTTTTTTATCCCTTTAAAATAAGAACCATGAATACTTATTAAGGGAATTTTATGGGTTAAACTTTAAGGATGTTTGTTAATTTAACCATGGATGTTATGGTCATTCCATATGGTGGAGAGGTCAAGGTTAGAGTAAATGTTATCATCTAAAGTTTGTATTATGTAATGTTTTTTTAAAATGTGGTTTTTAGGATTTGAAGTATTTTTATATAGGGTTTAGGATGATTGGTTTGTATATCAGTCATAATTTTTGACCCTATGAGTTTTCTTTTATTATATACTATTTTTTATTTAAAAGTATTTAAAAACATTATTTTAATCATCGTAAAGGATTTATGAATGCTTATATGGGAAATTTTTCAAACTTGTGATAAATTCACGTTTATAAGTTATATTAAAAGGGTTGTGTTACAAGTTTTATCATATATTTAAAAGGAAGAAATGTTTTATGGTGGGAAAAATTGTAACACCATCCTTTTAATAATAATTTAAATAAACTACTTAAATAATATTTTTGATCAAAATGGGTAAAAAATTAAATTTTCAAAAAAAATACAATATACTTCATGTTTCATATTTTATTATATAGGACATGTTATTTCCTTAAAAAGGGTTTTTTGTATTAATTTTTTAAAAAAAAATTATTGATTAATGTTCTAATAATTTTAGGATAGAAAAACATATAATAAATTTATCTTAATAAAAATGGATTTCATTTTTATTTCCTAAAATGTGTGTGTGTGTGTGTGTGAATGGTGGATGAGTATTTATATGATGTGTGAATATATCTTAGGGTATTTCCTTGGTGGTAAAGTCACCATATAATTATGCATATGACTAGGGTTTAAATACTAGTAGATTCTCTTAGGGGGGATTTTTGGGACATTTGTGACTAATGGTGAAGGAAATGACGTGGGAAAGGGTCTAATCCTAGATATAAAGTGGTGAAGAAAGGGTTGCAAGAAAGGGTCCCTTGGGGCAAGATGAAGGGGGTACATGAACATCAAATGGTGGGTATTTGGTCTTTAAAATTGTAATAGGATAGCTATGGAGTTGATCAACCCTTGTATGGGGTGTGATCTATCCTTATTGGACTATGGGTCTGTGTGTGTTGTTTCATTTCATATAAACTTCAAGACCATAAATAAATTATCAGATGTTTAATTAAGATAGAAACCTCTTATTTCCCCTTTCCTTAGTGTGTTATGCATGAATAAAATGGATGGAGAATCCCTCCTACTTCATCAATAACCTTCTTCCACTTCATTTTTATGGGGAATCAAGAGTAAATCTTCATTTGGCACCACTTATCTCCCTTTTTCTTCTTCCCCTTGTCTTATCATTCATCACAAATGTAGATAAACTATGTTTATAGGAATTCCATTTTGGGGTTTCACATTTCAACTCTTATTTTTATAGGGATTCATATTTTGGTGACTATATCAACCTGAGTCTATTATACATTTTATTTCATGATTTTTAATATAAAATTCCATAAAACCCAACCCATAAATTTAGAGACCAGGTGTATTTGGGAGATTAGATACATAAAACACCATATTAAACAAAAAAACTTCTCTATTTAATTCTCCATAATGTTCTTATAGATCCCATTTATTTCCTATTACTGAATAGGATACCATGTGGAAGTTTTTAAAGGAGAAGTCTGGGCTATAAATCTAAGTAAAATAATAATCATAGTAAAGCATGATGTCAATAAATACATATGAGACAAGGGTCATACCATAATAACATAAAATTTAAGTATCATATATGTTTACATGAAATCTAGAAATTAAGAAAATTATATAATAGGATCATTCCATCAAAGGAATGTTTCAACAATATAAAACATGACATCATAAGCATATGTCAAGGATCGTTGTTAAGATAACATAACATAGTATGCTAAGCGCACTACCCATGCACCATGAATGATATCTAATGAGATGAAAACATTACCAATTCAGTATGGGTTATATAATTCCATGACCAAATGTCACATTCGTAACATGTACATGGATATTTGTTCTATATAAATAAAACATGAATAAGTCATAATCATAAGAAAAACCCATGAAAATGAAATGGGTTACATAATCTTTTCTTAGAGAATTACCAAATGGTGTCTAATAATGATTCCTATGAATAAAAGGATTAAATATTTATTTAGTTTTTTTAAATGATTAAATAAGCATAGATAATGAAAATTATTTTCAATTTAAGTGAATAAATAAAAAATGGTTAAGAAGTAGGTTTGTAAATGAACCTCTTAGGAGGGGTTTTAAGAAAAAGGGTACAGAGTCTTTAAAGAGGGTAAGAGAATAATAATTTTCCGAAGAAAAAAATGAAACCAAATGGTTTTTCATTAAATAAAATGAGTTTTTTCAGAAATCATGGAATGTCAAAATCATTATATAGAGTGGTTCATAAAAACATATAAAGTTCCATTTAGTCAAGTTTTCTTAAAATAAAGAATTGATATGGGAACTTAAAGAACATGTATTATCCCGAGAAAATAAATGTAAACTAAATTAGTTATATATGTAAGTGAAATATATACAAAATAAAAAATAAATAAATGAGTGGTGTATATAGGTAAATGGATGAAAATAAAGATAATTTGTAACCCAAAATAAACAATGTTAGTTCGAAATATCTTTTACCTCGGGTCCTTGACTCGTTCAGTGTGTTCATCAAACCTCATAACTAATCAAATTAAATTTATAAAATGGTTGATTAACAAACTTTTTGTGTATATTTCATTTATTATTATTTTATGTTTATTTATAATCATTTTATTATGATTTTATTATTATTTTAACCTTCCCATAGTTGTTCATTACACAATTATAAGGTTTCATTATTTTGTCGACAATTATAAAAGTTCATATCTAATGAGACAAGAACACCATAAGTTTATTAGAACTAATTTGATTCTATTCCATAGGTTTAGAATAGATCCAAATATCTATATCTTTCTATCACATGGATGATTAATTTAGTAAAAAAATTATTATTATATTATTAGTTCATTTAAGAGGTTTTTCTGACAATGATTAACTTATTTGGTTTCATTTAACCATATGACTATTTATCCACTATATAAACAATATATAATATAATTATTTGAATAATTTTTAACCATAATATGTGTATTAAAATATTCCATGAAGGTGGTGATGAAATATTAAATATGTTGTTCATGGAGGTAGTGAACCATCCATAGTATAAACAACATTTTCATTTTAGAAAAAGAATGAGAGGAGGTTAGATAATATATATTACATTAATATAATAAATATTTTAGTATATTAATAAAACTTATTTAGTGATAAAATAATGTATATAATATATTTTAGGAGGTATAAGAAGGAAATAATTTAATAGAATTTAGTTGTGAATATTGTTTCTTCTTTTGGATGTTCACTCTTAGGCTACACCTTCTGGCTCCTTAGTTTTGGACTTTTAGTGAGATCAAGGCCTTCAGGACCGGGGAAGAGGGTTGGGTAATGTTTTTCGTATAACTTTTTCAAGATATGTGTCTTAAAAAGTGTATAAAAATGGTGTGATGAATGGAGGTGTTTATTAGGGGAGGAGGGGGTGTTTTTAAAAATTATTAGAATAAAATATTACTTCATCAAAAAGTGAGACATATTTTTACTCAATAGTAAGGGGATTTTTATTCTATAGTAAATGGGACAATAAAATTACAATGTAACTTCTATAAAACTCAATATTTTTTCATATATACTATTGAAAAATACTGTACTTTTATGGTATTTTACTATTTTAACTTCATAAATTATTTTTTATAAAAAAATAAAAAACATACCCTTACCTTTTTTCAACATGCTGATTCAAAAAATAAAATCCATTTTATTAAAATAATTTTATAAATATGATAAATTCATTTTTCTAAATAAAATACTTATTTATTTAAATAAAATGTTATGGTGCGTTCAAGTTTTCAACACTTAGATAAAATACTTATAGTTTCATAAAAAAATTAGTTATATTTATAAAGATATATGTTTTTTCATGAAACCATTTTATTAAAATTAAATTTTATTTAAAACTTCTAAATTTGGCCAAAAAAATATTCTAATGTAAATAAAGTTTTTTTATTTTTGTAAAAATATAAGTATGATTTTATTATGTCAAAAATTTATTTTTATTATATTTAACACTTTTATCTAATTTTATCGTGATATAAACTCATTTTATTTTATTAATTAAGATAACAAAATATATTATTTTATTATTTACTATTCTAATAATTAGGTAAATATTCATAATTTTTAGGTTAATATTCCAATGGTTATATTGGTTTTATACTTCCTATAAATACATTTGATTTACATCCTTAATCATTCACTCTAATATCCACTATGGTTTTATATTCTTTATTTTCAAAAAAATGATTGGGTTACTAATGTTTTTGTATTTTTTTATATTATTGTTCATAGGTGTGATTATACTAGGAAACCAAAGTAATCAAAGATTCCCAATTCTAATTATTTTATTTTTATGTTTTTTCCATCCCATTATAACACTTTAAATCTTTATATTTATATTTATTCTATAAATTTCATGTTTAAATTAAACTAATAAATTTCTATTTATCTTCATTTTATGATGAATTTGATTTGTATTATACTAAATTACCAAATGTGAAACATGTATATATTTAGAAGGGATATTTCAGTCATAAAATTATTGTTTGTTTTAGTTATTAGTGAGGGTACTTATGGTGTGTTCTCACACTATTAGAGGCAGTTTCTATGTTTTATCCTGAATTGGAAACTATTTTTCTAGATTTCTTAAAATTTAAATATTAAAGGTCTTTTTTTCTAAAAAATAATTGATTAATTATTGTACGGTGCCTAAAAGATAACCCTATAGTGCATCTTCACTCTGTTTCCATCCATCTCAATGTCACCTCATTTTCCAATGAATATTTCTATGCTCATTGCCTTTTGTATTTTATTATTTATTTGAAATAGATTATAATTTTTATTAATAATGACAAGTTAGGTGTGTCTAATAAATTATATTCCATTGATTTGATGGATACATGGTTATACCAAGATATCAAGGTAAGGGGTTCTATGCTTTTTCAATAAATTGATATTCTTTTAATGCATGCATATTCCGAGTTATGTTTTTATATTAGTTCAGTTAATATTTTAAATCAATTACTATTTTATAGAATTCATGCAATAGATATCTATTATAACACCTTGGAACTTATTAAGGTATGAACCCAAAATATTTTTTGTCAAATTATGTGCTTTTTAGTGTTTTTGGTTAGTTATAGGTGTTGGTAGGGACTTCATCGTTAATTCTAGGAGTTTTCAAAGTCCTTATGGTAAAATATGTTGTTGGAAAATCATTGTGAAGTTGTGGGTAAGGTTTATATTATGAAAAGGGTCAGATATGAGATTGTCACACCACAATTTGAGAAGCTTTCATGATAAAAGTTAAATGTGTAAGAATAAGTTCTTTGGGTTCAAGTTTTGTGTGAGATCAATTTCAGGCTTTATGAGATTAATGTTCTATATGGGTTTGAAAATCACATCACAGTTTTCAAAGGATACTCCCTGATGAGCCTATATAGGATTTAAACTTATTCTACATCCAAATGAACCACACCATTGTTGAAACTAAGGCTGTTCATTGCTGGAAATGGATTATGTTTTGTGTCTATTTTCACTCCACATTAAGTTGATCAAGGATTTTTTAAGTAATGTGGTATTATGATTAAGGCTCAAATCTATTTTGAAGGTGAAGTAGTTTCCTAGTGTTTTCCAAATTTTTGGGCCTCAAAATCAAGAGTTTGTTTTTGGAAAATGAAGAGTTTAGGTAAAAGAGGAAAACTGTGAACCACATAGAAGGAACAGTTCACATATCATGAGATATGGTAAGAATAATGATGAATCGTAAACCACGTAGCAAGAACGATATGTGGAATGAGTGGGAGGAACAGTTCATGGAATGAAGGAGGTTCGTGGGAAGAAAAACAGTTTGCAGGATGACGTTTCATTCATGAAAATGAAGTAGAGTTTTAAGAAGCCACAAAGGGTGTCATTTTTAGAAATTAGGAGGTGATTTGTGTCGTGGTGTAGGGATAATGGAAATACATGGACTACGTAGGGAATATGGTTCATAGGTGATACACGGTACACAGTAAAGACAGTGTCATATAGAATATTTGGTAAATCTTGGTTTAGTGGGTTATCTGGATCTATTTTCCTATATAAGGATCACTAATACCTTTATTAAATTTTGAAACTGAGAAAGAAAATTCAGGGATGAATTCAGTGAAGTATAGAGTGGTTCTCGGGAAGAAAATCCCACAAAAAATACTTTGATTAGAAATTTGGAAGTAATTCGGTGAATTCCAGAACGGTTCATGGAAGGCAGTTTGCAAAACATGGTTTGTAGAATAAAATTTGAGGAAGACAGTTTGTGGAGGTGGATTTGGTCCATAGATAAGAATTATTACATGGAAGAGGTATGCGGGAGGAATATTTTGAAGCGGTGTGCAGAATCAGTATGCGGAGAACTCTCAGTACGCTATGCAGTGCGGTACATGGAGGAAGAAGTCTAGTCTGTCGAGGTAGTATGTGGACCACTCACCGTACACATTGTTTTACGGAAAGAGGAGGAATGGGTTCAGTATATGGAGGAATAGTTTTTGAACTAATAGTGCACAAAAAAGTGGAATACATATACAGGTGAATACAATACTACAATAATGAATCTATCTAAAGTTGAGGATGCATGATTTAATTCCAACCCATTTAAGCAACCTTCAAGTTGATAAAGTGAGTTCAGATTCTTCCAAATGCATTGAGAAAGGTAGAGTCAACAAAAGTGATTTGAGGGACATAGTGTGTTGTCCCTAAAACTTTGTAATGGAAGTGTTCCTGGAATAGAGTGATTGTGCTAAACTTTTGTACTCCACAACTAGTGAAGATTAGTGGTATTTGGTATGATGAAAAACATGTCAATGTATGATCCTTAGATGTATCCCTTAGTGGGGAAATGAGTAAAATTGTTGTGTATTCATTAATTAACTTACCTCGATATTAGAGGAGAAGTCCAAAAATATTGAGGGACTTGAAGAATAAGTTTTTACTCTTAAGAGGAAACTTGAAAGTGAATCAAATCCAAAATAAATAAAGAAAAAAATTCAGTTTGGAAAATTCTCATATGATGAACTTATAGAGACAGATAAGAAAGGTTTTGATGGATTTTAAAAGGCTCTCAATTATCAAATACCCTTATACTTTGGAAACATAAGAATTTTATTTGATGCTGAAACATTGAATTATGGACGTAAAATGGGCCAAAATAAAGGCAAGCTGAAATTCATACATATCATAAATAATCCTAAAGTCTAAACAAAGAAAGTCTCAAATCATACTAAAAAGAGGACTAAAATTTTTTCTCATGTTTTCTGATATGATAAACCGTCAAACTATCCTTCTAAGGAAGATTACATGAGGAGAAATAGATGTGAAAAATACATTTCCACTTATGAAATGTCACTTATGTGGATATATGGTCCATAAAATGTAATACTATAAAGAGGAAAGGAACTATTTGAATGGGGAATAGCTAGGAAGTCAACAAAGAAGAACAAATTCATATCCTATTTATATTAAAATAAATAGTTTCTATGGATATTTTTTCCATTGTTCTAACTTTGGGCATAAATATATTGATTTCAGGAAGAGGAATGGAAGGAAAATTTCATAAAAAACCTAGAGACAAGTCAATACTCTCCAACCAGATAGTGTTTCTCTTAAAAACATGTTTTCTCCACTATAAGAAGAATATGAGTATGAAGAACCTATCCACATGGAAGGGAGATTTGAAATGTCGTATTTATTCTTCAATCAATCTAATATATTATTGAAGGAAAAGAAGAAAATTGAAAAATCCAACCTTGCAGAAGTATCTCTCAAAGCTACTAAGAACAATAGTACTTTGATTCTTGATAGTGGATGCTCATCCCATATGACGGGAAATGCATACCTATTAAGGAATATAAAGAAAAATTTCAAAAGAATAGTGAGATTCAGTAATTATGGTTCATTGAAGATCAAATTTTGTGGAAGTACTAAACTAGATAATGGTGAGCTGGAGAAGACTAAAGTATTTTATATTGACGGATTGTGTCACAATCTTCTGAGTGTAGGACAACTCTATGACTCTGAAATTATCATGACTTTCAATCAAAATGGGTTTACTATAAAAGGATGAACATGGAATTATCTCAAGAAATGATGGAGAAAAAAATGGAAACTTATATCAGGTTGATAGTAAAGAGAACATTTGTTACATGATAGTTGAATAAGATAACAACTTATAGTACCAAAGGTTGGGTCACATAAATCAAAAATATATGGAAAATATATTTAAACTAAATATTTTCAAGGATATCCCAAATCTAAAGAGTGAATTGGAGAAGACTTATGATGCTTTCATGTGACAAAATTTTTTGTGCATTTCGGATCATCCAAATAAGAAAAGAGCATCAAATCTTTTTGATCGCATTCATACAGATTTATGTGGCCTGATAAATATTGTTGTAACTTATGGAGAAATTTATTTCATCCTTTTCATTGATGATTATAGTATAATGTCTTGTTTGATGGTTATACACAAGAAATTACAAGTGATTGTGTAAAGACTCGGAAATTCCGTGGAATTTGTTTTCTTAAATACATGGGAATTTTACGAGTCTGTGAAAATTGACGGTGCATGTTTCCGAGTCCCGGTGTGCCCAAAATCAATTTTTGAAGTTTTGTTCAGGTACGTTCAGTAAACGTATGAGTGAGTTTTCGAAACTTTTGAACTGGTGTTTAGAATTGAAATCCAAGGACACCGTTGAACTCTCAGTGCTGGTATTCTCTTAAGAAGACTATCACTTCGACGGCAGTGGGTCGAGAATAAATGATAGTTTTTGGGGTTTTAGAGTTGGAATTAAATAAAAATAAAGTGTGTGGCTTTATTTTTATTTAACGGTCAAAATCTCCTCATGGAAGTTAGAGGTGGGACCACCACACATTAAGCTCCCATGAGAGGTTATGTAGGTGGGTCCCACCCAAATCTGACCTCCCACAAGAGGTTACAACGTGGGGACCACCCAAGACCACATAACCTCCCTTTTTGAATAATAGGGGTGGAGACCACCCGACCCCTATTAATGGGAGGAGAGTAAAACCTCTCAAATGTCCCTCATTAATGAGGGAGAGCCTCTTGGCCTCCCCTTTAATTAATTGGTGCCAACTCCTCTAATTAATTTGTGCCAACATTCATGCATTAATTATGTGGGTCCAATTAAATTTAATTCACCAATTTGAATTTTCTGCCAACAACTAAAATAATAGACAATCATTTATTTTTGGTTGGAATTTCTCATTTGGTGGATCTTGGGAAAAGAAGAGCTTGGGAGAAAAGCACCCAACGAAGAATGAAGAACGAAGAACATCGGCGAGGAGCGACTTTGACTTCTTTCCTCAGATCCTACCGATGTGGAGCATTTTCCATAACCGACCTACCCTCCGCATCATCGTCAACGAGCCGATGAAGCTCCGGTTTGGGAGTGCGTGGTGGACGCGACGAATGAAAAACTCCTTCTTCTCTTCCTACGACTTCAACGTTGACAACTGACAATCAAAGGTAACAGGTTTTTACATGTTGATGTTTTTCCTTAAATCTTCTTCAATAGTTGGAAAGGATTTGTTTGCGGGTGAGTTGTTGTTCATCCTCTTACATTTTGATGAGCCAATTTATACCACCCTAAACACAGAGGGTTCGGGCCTAACCAACATGGCCCGACCCCTCCTTCATTCTTGTTTGTGACGATATTCAGCACGGTGATGAGGTGACGGAATGATGATGGCGGCAACGACAAAGGCCGCGCTACCTGCGGTCTCCGCAAACCGCGCCGCCCCCGCTGTGCTCTGGTTCTCCGGGCTGAACTGCGGCCCCCAGGCTGCACCGCCGTCGGCCCGTGCCACCCGGATCCCAGCTTTCGTCGGCCTCCCGTGTGCCTTGGCCAAACCCCGTCGGCCCACGCCAACCCGAGCCATGCCCCGGCAGCCTGCCAGGCTGCCCGCCGGCCTGCCTGGCGCCCTGCCCGACTACTACTCGGCCTGCCTGCCGACATCTCGGCCACCCGGCCTCCCGAGTTGCCTCCCGTCTTCTAGCCGCCTGGCCTCCTGAGTCGGCCTACAGCCCCCCTCGCGGCACCCTAGTCGAACCGGCCCGACCACGCCCTTCGGGACGAGCCGCGCCCTCGCGACACTCCAAGCCGAACCAGCACCAAGCCTGGGCCAAACCGCCCACGCGATCTTCTGGGCTGGGCCTAGTGGGCCAGACCAAACCTAATAGGCTGGCCCACCCAATGGGCCGGTCTAGACCCAACAGGTCTAACAAGGTCGGTTCATACTAGGTTGGTCTGAGTCAGTCCGACCGGGTCGGACCAGACCCAATCCCTCTACCGACCCATTACATTCTTTGGCCATATCTTTGGCACCGGACGACTATTTGATGAACCTTTAGTGGCACTAGATTTCCTCTAGTTTGAAAGTCCCTTTGAGTATACCCCACTGGATATCGGGGTAATGTTGAGAAACAGTAAATTTGGATTGTACACGAATCCAATCGGGCCCCCGAGACTAAAAGACTAATAACTCACAGACCGGGTGTCCGATTGATGCCCCGTCTGTTGCGTTGAGACCCCTATGATGTGGCAGACCTTTGAGATACTTCTAAGTGGGACTTCAAAACTGTTGGAGCATCGACTAGTAGCTTGTCGAGCGAATCCTTCAGGAGACGAGCGTGCATAGAGCAGAGACCTAGTAGCTGGCTGAGACCTAATGACTACTGACTGATTCGACACGGAGTGACTCGACAAGCCTAGTGGGGAGCACCTTGATTTCCAGGCAGACCCACAGTGGGGAGAGCCTCTGTGTGATGAGGTAGACCCATGGTACTCGACAGGAAGAGTATCTCGACAGGCTATGAGGGGGAGCGCCTCTATGTGATGTGGCAGAACCACGGTGGGGAGCACCTATGTGTGACGCGGCGGACCCATGGTACTCAATAGGAAGAGTACCTCAGTAGTCCAAGGTTAGTGGGAAGCACCTCTATGTAAGTGCGGCAGGCCCACTGTACTCGATATAGGAGGATTTATCTAGAGACTGAGGTTTTGACAGTGTGACGGGGGATGTTACTTGATACTACCCCTAGAATTAAAATATTGGTTTGAGCTGAGTCAATAACTTTTGTGTTTACTTCATGATTGAGATGGATTACTTGATAACTTAGGTATATGTATGGGCATATACCTAATTGGGGTTATCTATTGATTTTATACTGTGTGGTTCATCCTTGTTAGATTTTGTGAGACCTTGAGGGTCTTGGGGTCCCTACTGAGTATCGTTATTCTCACCCTTGCATGGGCTATGCCTGCACCTCGTTGTGTTGGTTACAGACGATAGAAAGCACTGACTGAGTCTGAGAGTACCAGGAATGGACAGTACCCAGAGGTGGAACGTACAATGTGTCGGTACGCAGAGGATACCGACATATGTGGAGTGCTGAGGAGGCTATCTATACCTACCCTTCAGGTAGGATCCATGGTGGACGATCCATGAGATGCTCTTCACCTTTCAGTTGTTTTGTCCTTTTTAGTTGTACTTTTATTTTTCCTGTTGGGCTTGTATTCTGGCCCCTCTACTTTCATCACTCTTTGTATATAGTTTTACTTAGTGTTTTTTTTCTATCTCATACTCTGTTGTGTCCATTTTCAAGTTTTAAATGCAATGCCTTCCTAGTTTAGGGATTTACGCCTTTGGTGCTAGTTTTCAGCCCCTGTCCTATGGAAGGTAGGCTTGGGGTAGTCATGGAATGGGCCCCGGGGGATGTTCTGTGACAAATTGTTATCAGAGGAGTCGGTTCTACCACAGAAATTAGGACTCTGATCATTTTTGTGAAGTAGTAGTGTGGAGTATACTAAGTTTGGTTTTCAGTTCAGGAATTCTAGTGTTGGTGTGGCGGCCGACATATCCATATATCAGGACCTTGACTACTGATTTCCAACTCAGTGCATGAATGCACTGATTTCATGTGTGTTTTCAAAAGTTTTCTTTAAGTAATCTCAACCAGGTCAGCTCACCAGGCATAAATCTTCTGACCGTGTCACATCTGTTTCTTTTAGGATGCCGCCCCACAGACGACCAGTGTGAGTCTCGAGAGTTGTAAACACAGATATCCCACCGAGAGACAAGGCCTTGGTGCAGGGCCCTTTTCCAGTGGAGGCACTAGCGGTACTACTTCCCATTGGGCCACTGATGCCACCCACCCCAACAGCAGACGATGCATTCCGCTTGAGCATGTTTCATGAGTTCCAGCGCCAATGGTCGCCCAGGTTCAGGGGTGAGATGGACCTGCGGACAACTGAGGATTGGCTGGAGGCTGTGGTGAGAGTCTTTAGACTGGTAGGGACACCAACCGACTTCATGGTGATTCTTGCTGCTATCCTTCAACACGAATCATTGGAAAGATGGTGGAGCCTGATGTTCCAGGTGCATGACAATATTACGCTACTTTAGGCAGACTTAGAGAGTCTGTTTCAGGTGGAATTTGACCTAGACACCCTACGTACAGTGCAGATACAGGAGCTACTTCACCTGCAGCAGGGCAGCATGATAGTGGCACAGTACTCAGTGAGGTTCACCAACCTCTCGCGCTACTCCATTGATATGGTACGAGACCCAATATTCCGGTCCTGAACCTTCGAGCAGGGGCTTAGGCGAGAGATCATGGCTTCGATGATCTCACTCAGTCTCCCAACACCGGCGGGGGTTCTAGAGAGAGCCCTCCTGGTGGAGAGTTTCCTTGTTGAGTAGTCTCCATCAGCGAGACCCACCACTAGTCAACACACAGTGGAGTCTTCTACAGCTGGTAGTAGACAGATTTCACAGAGGACCAAGAGGACCAGACCCACGGGTGGATGACCGCATGACTCAGGATCAGTTGTATGGGGAACCTGGGGTAGAAACACACATGCCAGGAGTGGGAAGTGTTACTCATGCAGCGGGCATGGTCATATGGCTCGTGACTATCTGACATGTTGTTCGGATGATCAGCAGAAGGTAGAAGGACTGCTCAGGCAGAGACAGAGATTCGATCAAGGAAATCTGTAGGGAGCAGGTGAACGTGGCAGAGGAGCTAGCTGTGTAGCTGGCGGTGGACAACAATTCTAGGTGTTACCGCCACCACCACTAGGAGGTCCACCCCGACTGCAGGGAGCAGGTGGAAATGGGAGAGCTCATCTCTAGGCAGCTGAGGCTTACGATCCCAGTGCTCCAGAGATGATCTGAGGTATGATCAGTTTCTACTCCCCCATAGATACAGTTCTTATAGACACAGGTTCCAGTCACTCTTTCATTTCCACTTCCCTCGTTCAGAGCTCGGAGATTCTGATGGAGCTGTTGGCTCGATCCTTATGGATAGAGACTCCTAAGGGAGCAGACTCGATGATTACGCACTAGTTCTAGCAGTGTGAGCTTACTCTAGGAGCCAAGAGCTTCGGATGGGATCTCCTTGTAGCGTCTTCGAGGCCTTACGACTTCATCTTAGGTATGTACTGGTTATCTATAGTCCATGCTTAGATCGACCGTATTAGGCACAAAGTGCGGTGTGTTTGCACGGATGGGACCAGACTTTCCTTCACCAGCGAGAAGGGAGACTTTGAAGCATAGGACAGACTTACTCAGAGGAGGGTGCAGCCGATCACTGATCAGTTGGCCTTCCTTACCCTCAGAGCAGTTTATGTGGAGACTCGGAGCTATCCTGTAGTGGTGGACCAGTACACATATGGTTTCCCTGATGATGTCTCGGGTCTACCTCCTCGTAGGGAGGTGTACTTCTACATTGACCTGTAACCCGAGACGACACCGATATCTACATCAGCATATCGTATGGCTCGCACTAAGCTTCGTGAGCTGCAGGTACAGCTGGAGGACTTGCAGGGGAAGGGATTCATCTGGTCTAGTGTTTCTCCCTAGGTAGCCCCGATTCTATTCATCAAGAAGGCAGATTGGAGTTTGAGGCTTTGTGTCGACTACCGTTGCCTAAACCAAGTGACCATGAAGAACAAGTACCCACTTATGAGGGTTGACGACCTCTTTGATTAGCTGAAGGGAGTACGGTGGTTCTCAAAAATAGACCTCAGATTAGGCTATCACCGGCTCAGAGTTCTAGATGAGGATGTACAGAAGACGACCTTCAGATGTCGGTACGGCCACTATGAGTTCTTGGTTATGCCATTCGGCGTAACCAATGCTCCAGTAGTGTTCATAGAACTCATGAATAGGATCTTCCAGCCATACATCGATTGCTTTGTCATAGTCTTCATTGACGACATTCTGATTTACTTGACTACTGAGGAGGAGCATGCCTACCATTTGTAGGTAGTACTGGACACACTCCGAGAGAACCAACTTTATGGTAAGCTCTAGAAGTACCAGTTTTGGATTCGAGAGGTTCACTTATTGGGACACGTCATCTCGGAGGCTGGAGTTGCAGTGGATCTAGCAAAGATTGAGGTGGTACTTTCTTGGGAGCCACTGAGGAGTGTGACAGAGTTATGGAGTTTCCTGGTTTTGGTTGGTTACTACCGAATGTTTGTTCCAGACTTATCTAGAGTTGCAGAACCACTATCATCCTTGAAGAAGAAGGGGAAACCCTTCATGTGATCAGAGATATGCTAGAAGATCTTTCAAAAGCTAAGTTTGAGGCTGACTAGTGCCCCCATCTTGAGGATTCTATATGAAGGTGTAGGGTACGTAGTCTACTACGACGTATCAGGGACCAGACTTGGGTGTGTCCTGATGCAGGAGAGATCAGTGATCGTGTAGAGTTTTCGGTATCTGAGATAGCATGAGTAGAAATACACTACCCATGACCTAGAGTTAATAGCAGTGGTCTTCGCCTTGAAGATGGGGCGACACTATCTGATGGGCGATCATTTTACTGTGTACTCTGATCACAAGAGTCTCAGGTATATCTTCTCTCAGAAGGACCTGAACCTGAGACAGCGATGTTGGCTTGAGTTCCTCATGAGCTATGACTTCGAAATAGTCTATACTCCGGGAAAGGGGAATGTTGTTACAGATGCACTCAACATGAGGTCTGGTATATAGCTTCTAGGTAAGGTGATAGAGCATATGACTGCTTTACAGATATCCTTTGTGGATAGAGATGGAGCATCTTTCCTTCAGTCACTTACAATCACTCCCCCACTTCTTTAGCGAGCCAGGGAGGCACAGCATGGGGACACTGACTGCGAAACACGACGTTCTCAAATATCCACAGGGAAGCCACCTGATGGATTTTCTAAAGGTGGGGAGCACGTCAACCTCTTAAGAGGATGTACTATGGTACCCGTTTCACTTTAGGAGGAAGTGTTGAGGGAGTTCCACACATCCCCTCTAGCGGTACATCCAAAAGTGGCGAAGATGTACCATGACGTTCAACGACAGCACTGGTGGCCAGGTATAAAGAAGAAAGTAGCAGAGTTTTTCTCTTGATGCCTCACTTGTCAGCAAGTGAAGGCAGAGCACCAGGTACAAGCAGGCTTGGTTTAGCCTTTAGAGGTCCTAGAGTGGAATTGGGATGGGATATCCATGGACTTCGTGATGGGTCTTCAACATACATATAGAGGTCATGACTCTATTTGGGTTATTTTCAATCGACTCACCAAGTCATCTCACTTCCTACCGATCAGATAGTAGGGTTCAATAGAGAGCTTGGGACGCCTTTATGTGCATGATATTTTGTGACTACATGGAGTACCTTCGACGATTTTCTCCAATCGTGATGCATAGTTTACTTCACGGCTATGGAAGGGGTTACAGGAGTCTTTTGGGATGTAGATTCTTTGGAGCACCACCTTCCATCCTCAGAAGGATGGTTAGACTGAGCGGACCATTCAGACCCTTGAGGACATGCTACATGCTTGTGTCCTCGACTTTGGTCATAGCTGGGAGGACCACTTACCTTTGGTGGAGTTTTCATACAACAACAGCTATCATTATGCCATAGGGATGGAACCTTTTGAGGCGTTATACGGATGACCTTTCATATCACCCTTATGTTATACTGACCTTGGGGAGTCAGTACTAGTGGGACCAAAGATCGTACGAGCTACCACAGAGAAGTTTCAGATCATCCAGGAGCAGATGAAGACTACACAGAGAAGGCATAAGTCATATAATAACAGGATACAGAGACCTCTGGAGTTCGAGAATGGTGACCACATCTTTCTACGGATCTCACCTCGAAGAGGTCTACAGATATTTGGCCGAGGCGACAAGTTATCTCTGAGGTTCATCAGACCATTCCAGGTCCTTAGTAGATTAGGCGAGTTGGATTACCGCCAAGCTCTTCCACCTCATTTGCACTGGGTGCACGACGTCTTCCACGTATCTCAGCTGAGGAGATACGTGCACAACCCTTCTCACATCATTGACCATGGAGAGTTGTACTTCGACAATGGGGAGACTTTCACAGAGGTTCCAGTGGAGATTGAGGATCAACAGGAGCGAGTCCTATGTGGATGGTTCATACCTTTGGTGTGTGTTCGCTGGCAGCATGGGAACCTCGAGGAGAGAACATTGGAGTTGGAGGCTTAGATGCGTGATCAGTACCCCCACTTGTTCCCTTGGTTCGAGTTGTAGCTTAAGGGGACATAAAGCCCTGAGGTGGGTAGATGTAAGACCTAGGAATTCTGTGGAAAGTTTTTTTCTTAAATACATGGGAATTGTACGAGTTCAAAAAAATTGACGGTGCATTTTTTTCAAGGCCCGGTTTGCCCAGAATAAATTTCTAAAGTTTTGTTCATGTACGTTCAGTAAACGTATGAGCGAGTTTTTATAACTTTTGAATCGGTGCTCAAAATTGAAATATGAGGACACCGTTGAACTCGCAGCACCAGTATTCTCTTAAGAAGACTATCACTTCGACGATAGTGGGTCTAGAATAAAAGATAGTTTTTGGGTTTTTAGAGTTTGAATTAAATAAAAATAAAGTGTGTGGCTTTATTTTTATTTGAAGATTAAAATCTCCTCATGGAAGTTGGAGGTGGGACCACCACACCTTAACCTCCCATGAGAGGTTATGGTGGTGGGGCCCACCCGAATATAACCTCCCGCGAGAGGTTACGACATGGGGACCACCCGAGACCACATAACCTCCCTTTTTGAATAATAGGGGTGGGGACCACCCAACCCCTATTAATGGGAGGAGAGTAAAACCTATCAACTCTCCCTCATTAATTAGGAAGAGCCTCTTGACCTCCCCATTAATTAATTGGTGCCAACTCCTCTAATTAGTTTGTGCCAACACTCATGCATTAATTAGGTGGGGCCAATTAAATTTAATTCACCAATTTGAATTTTGTGCCAACAACTAAAATAATAGACAATCTATTGTTTTTTTGGAATTTCTCATTTGGTGGATATTGGGAAGAGAAGAGCTTGAGAGAAAATCTCCCAATGAAGAACGAAGAATGAAGAACGCCGGCAAGGAGCGACTTCGACTTCCTTTTATGGTTCCTACCAATGTGGATCATTTTCTAAAACCAACCTACCCCCCGCATCGTCGTAAACGAGTCGACGAATCTTGGGATTTGGAGTGTGCGGTGGACGTGACGAACGACGAACTCCTTCGTCTACTTACCGCGATTTCAACGTCGATGACCGACAATCAAAGGTAAGGGGGTTTTACATGTTGATGTTTTTCCTTAAATCTTCTTCAACGGTTGGAAAATATTTTCTTGCAGGTGAGTTGTTGTTCGTCCACTTACTTCTTGATGGGCCAATTGATACAACCCTAAATGCAGAGGGTGCGGGCCAAACCAACATGGCCCGACCCCTCCTTCGTTCTTGTTTGTGACGATCATCGGCATGGTAATGAGGCCATTGAACGATGACGACGGCGACGACAAAGGCCGCGCTACCCGCGGCCTCCACAAATCGCGCTGCCCCCACGGCGCTCCGGTGCTCCGGGCCGAACCGCGACCCACCGGCCGCACCGCCGCCGACCTGCGCCACCTGGCTTCTGGCCGCCTCCAGCCTTTCGTGTACTCCATCCGAACCCTGCCGGCCCGTGCCGATCTGAGCCACGCCCCATCGGCCCACCTGGCGCCCTACTCGGCCACCCGCTGGCCCGCATGGCGCCCTGCCCGGCTGCCCCCCGGCCTGCCCCTCGGCTTCCTGGTCGCCCGACCTCCCAAGCTGCCTCTTGGCTCCCAGACACCCAACATCCTGGGTAGGCCTGCAACCCCCCTCACGGTGCCCTGACCGAACTGGCCCGACTGCACCTGGCCGCGCCCTTGCGACGCTCTGGGCCGAACCGCCCACGCGGCCTACTGGGCTGGGCCCAGCGGGCCGGGCCGTACCTAACAGGATGGCCCTCCCAATGGGCCAGGCCAGACCCAATAGGTCTTACTGGGTTAACCCAGACCAGGTCGGCCCAGACTGGGTTGGGTCGGGTCAGACCGAACCTAGGCCCTCTACTGACCCTTTACTTTCTTTGGTCATATCTTTGGCACTGGACGACCGTTTGAAGAACCGTCAGCGGAACTGGTTTTCCTCAAGCATGAAGGTCCCTTTTATTATGACCCACTGAAGTTTGGGGTAATGTTTAGATATGGTCAGGTTGGATCGTGCACGAATCCAATCGGCCCCCGGGACTAAAAGGCTAATATCTGACAGACCGGGCGTCCGATTGACGCGTCGTCTGTTGCGTTGAGACCCCTATGACATGGAGGAACTTTGAGATACATCTACATGGGACTATAAGATAGTTGGAGAATTAACCAGTAGATTTTGGATCAGATCCTTCCAGAGACAAGTGTGCATAGTGCAGATACCTAGTAGCTGGCTGAGACCTGACAACTATTGACCGATTCGACTCAGAGTGACTCGACTAGACCAGTGGGGAGCGCCTTGGTGTCGCGATAGACCCACAGTGGGGAGCACCTCTATGTGACACAGTAGACCCACGGTACACGACAGGAGGAGTACCTCAGCAGGATACGAGGGGGAGCACCTCTGTGTGACGTGGCAGACCCATGGTGGGGAGCACCTCTGTTTGACATGGCAGACCCACGGTACTCGACAGGAGGAGTACCTCAGTGGTCCAAAGTTTGTGGGAAGCGCCTCTATGTGAGCGCGGTAGGTACACTGTACTCGATAATGGAGGAGTTCTCCAGCATTTGTGGTTTCGATATTGTGACTGGGGATGTTACTAGATACTACCCCTAGAATAAAAATCTTGGTTTCAGCTGAGTCAGTAACTTTTTTGTTTACCTCGTGATTGAGATGGATTACATGATAACTTAGGTATATGTATGGGAATATACCTATGTGGGGTTATCTGTTGATTTCATACTTTGTGGTTTATCCTTGTTGGATTTTTGGAGAACTTGAGGGTCTCGGGGTCCCTACTGAGTATCGTTATACTCACCCCTACATGGGTTATTCCCGCACCTTTCTGTGTTGGTTGTAGAAGACGGACAGTGCTGACTGAGGCTGAGAGTACGAGGACTGGATGCTACCCGGAGGTGGACCATATGATGTGTCGATACATGGAGGAGACCGACATATGTGGAGTGCTGAGGAGGCTATATGTACCTACCCCTCAGGTAGGATCCGTGGTGGACGATCGAGGAGCTGCTCTTCACCTTTCAGCTATTTTTTTTCTTTTCAGTTGTACTTTTATTTTTCTTGTTGGGCATGTATTTTGGCCCCTCTACTTTCAGTACTATTTGTATACAGTTTTTCTTAGTGTTTTGATTCCATCTCGTACTCTATTATGTGCGTTTTCAAGTTTGAAAGGCAATGCCTTCCCAGTTTAGGGATTTACGCCTTTGGTGCTAGTCACCAGCCCTTGTCCTATAGAAGGAGATCTTGGGGTAGTCACAACAAGGGCCCCGGGGGACGGTTCGCGACAGCTTGATTTCATGAAAACTTATCATTGAATATCCAAGAATGATACCGAACAGAAAATCAATTTTTTGCAGCCTAAAAATGGAGGGGAATACACATACATTGAATTTCAAAATTACCTGGAGAAACATGGAATACAACATTATGTGGATATTGTGAGGACTCTGCATAAAAATTTAGTAGTTGAGTGTTGGAATTGATAGGTGAATAGTATGACTAGAACTATGCTGATTGAGAGTCGTATCATGATTCATTACTGGACAGAGGTTTTTCAAGCTATAGTTTATATTCAAAACTCAATAGGGCTTTATATGGAGGAAACAAAGACACCCTGTGATTTTTGGCATGGAAGGAAGCCATATTTAAAGTATTTTCATTTTTTAGAAGTAAATGCTTTATCCGGAACAAAGAAGAAAATTGATCCTAGTATGGTGATGCTACTGATGAAGGAATATTCCCCAGATATTCAATGAATAACAAACCCTACAAATGTTTTAATATACATCTTAGAAAATTGTGGAAATCAATGATGTGAAGATAAATGAATATAAAACCATAAATTCCTCAACAAATTTGAATGATGGATCCATATAATATGAAGAAGAATGTGTACATGGAACAGATCCAAATACAAAAGTAAAGGAAGGTGTGGAAAATACTCTGAAATCACATCATGATGTTGAATCAGAAGAAGAATCAAAAGAGGAAACCATGGCTAAAAAAATTCATCTGAACCTCACATGAGAAATCTAAGAGTGAAAATTGATCAATCCAAAATCATTGGGGATTGGATAGCTCCCACACAAGCAAGGGGAATGAGGAATAATTCACAATATATATTTCTATTATTTGTGGAACCATCTTTATTTGAAGAAGCTGAAAAGGATGAATCATGAGTTAAATACATGAATGAAGAGTTTGATCATATAGATAAGAATAAAACATGGTATCTAGTTAAGATACCTAAAAACCACAATGTGATTGGTATGAAGTGTATTTTCAAAAAAAATTGATGCGTATGGAAATGTGATTAGAAATAAGGCATGACTGGAGTGTAAAGGATATTTCCAGATTGAAGGTGTTAATGTTGAAGAAACATTTTCTTTGGTGGCTAGACTAAAGTCAATCAGAATGTTTCTTACCATGGAAATTCAAATAGGATAAAAATTGTATCCAATGGATGTTAAGAAAAATTTCTTAAATGGTGTTCTTTAAGAAGAAGACTATATTGAACATCCAATGGGTTTTCTTGTTGGTAATGATGAAATAAATGTTTTCATATTAAATAATTCTCTCCATGGTCTAAATTAGGCACTATGAGTTTGGTGCTCTCAGATGGGTTCTTATCTAAAGATGCACATAATTAAAATAGGAGGAGTGGGTCAAAATCTCTATGTGAATAATTATTTGAAAGATCAGTTCATGGTTCTGGTGTATGTAGATGATAATATATTTGGGAGAAGTAGGTACGGATCATTTGATGAATTTTCAAATAACATGAAATTGGAATTCGAAATGTCTATGATTGGGGAACTCACATAATTCTTAGGGATTCATGTGATTTAGAGGAAATACTTCACTTTCATTTATCAAGAAAAGTAAGCAAGAGAGTTGTTGAAAAAATTCAATATGCATGATCCCAAACCAATGTCGACTCCGATTTTTATTGACAAAAAACTAGGAAAGCATGAATATGGTACATCTATAGATCCCACATTTTATAGGAGAATCATTGGAATATTATTGCACTTGACTGTAACATGGCCATATATTTTTTTCAACATTATTAGTGGCCCTCTTTCAAAGTAATTCGAAGGAAAAATTTATGGTATCAGTAAAAGGAGTCATGTAAAACATTCAAGGTACTCAAAATTATGGATTATAATTTTATAAATGAAAAGATAATAAAATTTCATCATTTTATGGTGCTGACTAGGCTGGAGATGTGGTGGATAGAAAATTCACAAGTGCTGGAGTGTTCTTCATTAGTAAGAAATGTATGAGCTGGTTGAGTAAAAAATAAGAAATCACTTCTCTCTATACCTCTGAAGTTGCATATATCTCTTCTACAAAGGATTTCACTCAACTAATTCGGATTAAGTAACAACTAACTGATATTGGTGATGAGTTAAAACATCCAATGGAGATTAACTGTGATAAAAAGAGTGAAATTTATCTTATGAATAATCTTCTTCAGCATTATCATATAAAACATATTGAAATCAGAAATCACTTCATCAAGGAAAAAGTGGAACAATGAATTATTAAAATGGATCATGTTGGAATAGACGATCAAGTGGATGACATACTGACCAAGCAATTGTAAGCACATGTGTTCGAGAAGCATCAGTTGAACCTCGATGTTCAGAAACCTCCCAGTGCTTGGAGAGGTTACGAAGTCCCCTCTCCCTATTTTTGCTAACTATTTTAATTTGTTTTATGATGTATTCCGATTTTATAGGGTAGAAACGATCCTAGGGGAGTGTTCTTAAATCTTTACAAGTCAAAATTTGACTCATTGGGCTTATTTCCAATGGTGGGAATAGAAAAAATTCAATTATAATGCAATTTTTTATGGTTTGTTGTAGGAATATAAAGAATATAGAAATTAATAAATGTTACAATGGGGTAGAATGATGAGTTAAAAAATGGAGAAAATGATAATAGAGAAAACAATCTAGTGTTATAAGGAAACATTCATAGCTGATCTTGGACATCTTTAAGCATTCCAAAACACAAGAACCCAATTCATTCTCCTCTTTTTTCAACACCAATCTTTACTCATATAGAATTAGAGTCTTGGATGATTTTTTTCTCATGTATCAGGTTTTGATTGTGTCTACTGCTTCATTTAATTTTTCTACGGATTGCCAAAAAATCCAAAGGGGGAGATTGTTGGAACCAAGTCTGTTCTTTGTTGTAAATGGAGTATAGTTTTTGTTTGTTGTCAATACACATTAGGTTGATCGACTAGTTTTCAAAGAATTTGGTCTTACAATTATAGTTGAAAGTAGTATTGATGGTGGCATAGTTTCCTAGTGTTTTCAAAAAAATTGGGCATCAAAATTGGGAGTTTGTTTTTGTAAAAGTAAGAGTTTCATTAAAGGAAGAAAACCACAAACCACATAGTAGGAATAGTACACAAATCACGAGATATGGTAAATGGAAAGATGAACTGTGAACCATGTAGTGGGAATGGTATGTGGAAAGTGTGGGAGGAATGGTTTCCAGATCGAAGGAGGTTGGAAGGAAGGCAAATGGTTCTCGGGATGGCGTGTCATTCAAGAAAATGAGGTGGAGTTTTGAGAAGCTGCAAAGGGTGTCATTTTCAGAAATGAGTAGTTGATTTGTGCCGTCGTGTATGGAGAATGGAGGTATGCTGACTGCGTAGGGAATATGGTTCATGAGATATACATGGTTTTCGGTAAAGGAGGTTTCGTATAAAAGATTTGGTAAATCTCAGTTTAGCAGATTATGAGGATATATTTTCATATATAAGGAGCACTAATCCCTTCATTAAAGTGTGAAACAGAGATTAAAAATCTAGGGAGGAATTATGTAAAGTCTAGAGTGGTTAATTGGAAGACAACCCTAGAGAGGAGGCTTTGATTATAAATTTTGAAGGAATTTGGTGAAGTCCATAATGGTTTGCAGAAGATGATTTGCATAACATGGTTTGTAGAATATGGTTTGCAATGGGCGGTTCTTAGAGGAGGAGTTGGTCCACTAAGAAGAAGAAGTACGTGGGACCAGTGCGTGGGAGCAGTATGCCGAATCAGTACGTGGAAGTGGTGTGTAGAAGCAATATGTGGAGCACTCACAGTATGTGGTGTAGTGTGGTATGTAAAGAAAGAAGGAGAGTTTATAGAGGCAGTATGTGGGGAACTCATAACATATAGTGTAGTGTGGTAAGAGGATGAAAGAGGTCAATACGCGGAGGAATAGTTCATGAAATAATAGTGCATGGAAAATTGGAATACATATACAAGTGAAAACAATAATTCAAAATAGAATCTATATAATGTTTAGGATGTGTGATTTAATGTCAACCCATTGAAGAAACCTTCAAGTCGATAAACTCAGTTCATATTCTTCCTTTTGTAGTGAGCAAGGGTGGTCAATTGAAGTGATCTGAGTGATTCAGTGTGTTATCCCTAAAACCATGTAAAGGTAGTGCTCCTGGAACAGAGTGACTTTGCTAAAAAAAATTTACTCCACAACTAGTGAAGATTATTGGAATTTGGTAGGACTGAAAACTTGTTAGTGTATGCTCCTTGGATATAACTCTTTAGTGGTGAACCAAGTAAAATTGTTGTTTCTTCACTTTTTATGTGATTCTTTGTTTTATTCTTTTTCTCATTAGACAGGTTTAATAGGTTCCTACCAATGTTGGAACAAGATCAATCAGTTTAAAAGAAAAAGTTGACATCATGATTCACCCCTCCCCTCTCAGGGTATTCTGGGGTCTTTCAACCATAACCTAAGTCATTCTGTCATTGAGAGGCTTAGGTAAGATTAACAATTCTTCATTAGTGGTTGTTTATGCAGTGATCCATTAAGTTATTTTGGGAATGATAACCGAGTAGAGGGATATGTTGTACTCTAGTAATAAAGTTTCACCGTGATGTTAGGCTAGTATAAAATAGTCGCATCGTGAGGGGGTGGTTACACATTGAGGGATTAGGGCTTAGGTTTTTTGTAATATATGGAAGAGGGGATTTTTCCATGTATGGAGGGGCCACACCATGAGGGGTGTTCTAGAGGGTTATCTCACATTGAACAGTATAGTCACACCACAATACATGGAATGGAATGATTTTAAAAAAATTATTGAATGAATTTTTTTAATGTTAAAAATATTATAAATGATATTTTCCTCATTTTTCAGCTCTCAAATTTGTATCTCCTCCCCCTTTTCCTTTCCCTTTTGAGTGAGATTTCTTTCATCCTTTATCAATTTCATGTGTTGTTCATTTCATTGGATCTTTACCAGTGAGTCTACCTATCCTCTTGATAAATTAATTTTTTCTCTCACTACTTCATAGTCTTACACTAGTTATCATCTTTTATGTCATTTTTAGGGATATTATATAATTTCTTTATTCTAGTCAATTGGGACCAAATCGGCCAACTATATTCAATGGTAATCTTCCTATAAAAATAAGTTCGGTGGTCCTAAATTTATTCCTAAGTTATATATTTATTTTTTATGTGTGTGTAATTTTTTATTGCACCTAACTATTGTACGCTTGACCTAGAAAACAAATAAATAGTTTTCTAATTTGTTTCATATTGTAATTTTAATGTTCATGCCATAATCATTATGTTAATGATTGTAGAACCTAAAACTTGGTAGCCAAGTGAGGTGGGACTCAATATAATTGAAGAGGAAGAGGTAAAAGGAATCCCGAAGGGTATTACCTTAGTGTAATTCATCACTTAGTGAGTAAAAATATATATTACAGGATGACATACTTGATTGTGAGTATGTTCATTGTGTGGGATAGCATGTATGTATCCCTTAGTGAATACAAATCTTGGACATTGGTAGGGTGAGAACCAACCCCTTGAGAACTATAATAGTAATATTGGTAGGGGATATGGCTTGGATTAGTATTAAAGTGTGGAAATAATTTATCTTGGTTGTGTTTAAATTATGTAATGTGATTAGTATCTCATATTTAATTGTTAAAATTTGTTAAAATTTTATCAAGGGGTTATGGTTTGGGTGTTTATCCAACCAAATATGTGATTAAAAATGTATGATGGTAATAGGGGTGAGCATCATTTTGACCCCTATGTGTGGATGACATGTTATGTTTTAGGGGGAGGGAAACATTCCAACCCATGATACACTAAGATGTTATGAGATTATACAAAGGTTGGGTATTGTTCCAACCCTTGAGATTACTTAATTTTTATGTGAGGTGATATATGCTAATGGAATATATCATTTAATCCCTTAACATGATGATTTGAGATAAACCATGGGTGGGCGCTTAACTAACCCATGAGGTTGACATGAGGTTATGTTCAGGGTGAATTCTTATATGACCCTTCAGTTTCACAAAGGGAGATGGTGTATGGGGAAGATGCATCTCTAGACTCATAGATTAATCATTAAATATGATAGTATTTAGGTTTATCACCTTTCTGAACCCAGGGATTAGTGATGGAATAAAATGGTATATGTGGTGGGTTCCTATCCAACCCTATGGATTTATGTTTTCATGTAATGATGCCTAGGGTTGGCATTTATTCAACCCTAGGGTTTTGGTGATGTTTGATGATATTATGGGTAAGTGCTACTCTAAACCAAGGTTTTGTTATATAATATATTTAGATACACTTTATCATTAGATAAAGTGAGCATGGTTAATCCTTGGTATCGTCATGGAACTCGATGATTGACATTGATTTATTTTATTACAATTCCTGTTATTTAATATGGCACATTAGAATGCACACTATTGAGACTAGATATATTTAGGGATAATATTTTTGGTGGACTTATGAGTTGTACTCAAACCATATTTGGGTGTCATGGGTAACTAATCGAATTTCATGGTATAGGTCAGGACAAGGTCAAGATCTATATACTTGACAGTTGTTCTAGTCAGTTAGGATATAGCATAGGAGTTATAATCATTCCACGACTCGAGGCTCATTTTTTATATCTTCTAGTTTTGGTTTATTTTGGACATTTATGTATATAATCCACCCATATGGGATCCTAATTATTTTTTCCACTTGTATGATATTTGTTGGGACCACTTTGTGTATATGGTTGTATTTGTTGTCAATAGTTGTCAATGAAGATCAAAATGAAGGAGATCAAGAATTACTTTAATGAAATGGAGGAATGGAAATTCATATGATTGTTGTACTAATCATAATTTCAAAGAACATGTGTCAAAGGTGACACTTTGTTTACAACAATGAAGAACATGAGGTATAATCCATCTGAGGATGATTAAAGAAGAATGTGGTTTTGATGAAGACCGTGCAATTACTCATTATTGCATGAGAACCATGGGTTTTGATGAAAACCATGAAATTACTCAGTATTGCATGAGAACCATGCAAGAGACTTCTTGAAGAATTGAATCATATGATTTGCATAAAGTAGATAATGACGGTGGAAGAAGAAGAAAATGTGCAAGGGATTGGAATTCTGAGATGGCCATGCAGGGATTGGAATTCTGAGATGGCCATGCACATCACATTGTCTCAAAAGATGATGATGATAAAGTTGTTTCTTCAAAGAATATATATCACAATAGTGGATTTTGTGATGAAAGAAGAAGAGTTGTTGAAGGATACAAATCACCGAAAAGAAGTGTTTTTGAGGTGATCGTGCTTGTTGACAAAGTATATTCCATGGTGGAATGTCGAGTTCAAGGGAAGTGGTTAATGATCCATGTTTGATTCAAGAACGTTGACAAATGAATGGATGATCTAGAGGTGGTACAAAAAGAGCAGATACAAGGTGGCACCATTTTCCAGTGTTTTCCAAATTTATGGGCCTGAAAATCAAAAAATGGAGAAAAGTAGTTTTGGAAAAGAGACTTGCACTCCGTGTACTTGAGGAAAAGGGAACTTGGGTGCCTAGTTTTTTTCAAGATCAGAAAATGGAAAAATGGCAAAGGAAAGAGGGTCGGTCAAGTGTTGGGTTGGTCACGCAAGTGACCTGCGCGCTGTGAAGAGACTTGCCCGCCAGTGCCTAGGCAGATTGGAAACTTGTGCGGCTTTTGTTTTTCAAGAACAGAACTTCAAAATATTGAAAAGGAAAGAAGTTCGTGCAAGTATTGGTGTGGTCACTCAAGTGAGTAGCGCGACAGAGGCCAGTGCGGATGAGCTGCGTGCCGGACCTTGTGTGCCAAGGGAAGACTTGTGCGCCACGGTGTAGGTGGTCCAATTTTCCTATAAATATAGGACCATTCCTCTTCATTCGAGACAGAGTCCAAGACTTAGAGATTGTTTGAGCTCTCATCGCGCAAGTGGTTAAACCGCGCAAGTGGTAGTTGGGTCGCGCAAGTAGAGGTTGCGCGCCGGTTGTTGGCTGCGCACCCATGGCAGTTTGGGAGAGAAAGGAAGTGAGTCGCACAAGTTTGGAGTTGAAAGAGGCAGTGTCACGCAAGTGGGTTGGTGTCACCTATGCGCCGAATTTGTGCTGCACAAGTGACTTGCTCGCCAGTATTGAAACTTGTGCGCCAGACTTGGAGAAGAGTGCCTGGTGCTGTTGGAGTACGCCCGTCTTTTTGGAGCTACATGAAAGCTGAAAGATTGCTCGATACCTTCAGTGCAACAGATGATGTATTCATTTGCGAAGACGGAAGAACAGTGAACAATTTGGTTTTATGAAGAGAAGTGGTACCGCACACACACAACTGGTGTTTAACACTCTCGTTGTGCATTGCGAAGAGAAGAAAAATGGTTCGTGCAACTAAACTCAGATCTTCATAGAAAGAGGGAAATATATCAATAAACTCAAGTGTCAGTATTGGGAATCAAAGGAAGAGATGAAAAAGATTTAGTGCATTCGGTTATTGCACTAAAGAAGAAGATTGAATAAAAAAGTAAATCAACTCGGTAGTCTGATGCAAGCATTTTATCATGCTAAATAGGAGACAAAAACTTCAATGAAAATCTATTGAAGAGACCTTCATGTCTATAAACTGAGTGGGACTTCACCAAAGGCAGTGAGATAGGGGAGTCAACGGGAGTGACCCGAGGGAAGCAGTGAGCTATCCCTGATCCTTTGTAAAGGCAGTGAGCCTGGGACAGAGTGACTATGCCCGATCCTTTGTAATCCACAGCTAGTGAAGTTTACTGGAATTTGGTATGACCGAAAACTTGTCAGTGTATGCTCCTTGGATGTATCCCTTAGTGGTGAACCAAGTAAAAATTGTTGTGTCATCTCTTTGCATGTGAATGTTTCATTACTGATCATATCCATCATACAAGTTTTACAAGTTCCTACCAACGTGGGAACAATATCCACAACTTTAAAAAGAAAAAGTTGACACCCTGATTCACCCCTCCCCTCTCAGGGTGTCCCGGGGTGCTACAACATTTTCATCTTTCATATTTTTATATCACGAGTTAATGTATTTTCTTCAAGAATTTAGTTATGATATATGTTATTACCAGTTTCATTAGGATGGATGTTATTGTTTCTAATTTCACTTTTTTATAATTAATTTATCTAGGGGGTATATACTTTCTAAGATATTACCAAACCCTTTCTACTAGTCGATATCCTCTATTTTATGGGGAGTAATGCATAAGGTACACAGTTAACCCATGTATGAAGGATGTCCAAGTTACCAGGGTTGGGACTGTTATTCTTGGTTTTCACTATATGGTTGGATTAATTTAGTAAATATGATAAAATTTGATGTTGATTTAGGATATATGGGATTTTACTCTTGGAATGGGGTAGAAAGAGAACATTTGTTCGTGCACCATGTCAGACACATAGGATCCAAAATACATTTATGTGCTTTCCTGTGATTAACTATCCTAGTTATCATATGTTATTGGTTAAATAAAAAGTCTATGTAAACTTATAAAGTCCCTTCCCCTATAAATTTTTATCATCGTTTCATTCAATTGAACCTTGGTTACGATAAACTTATTATAAAAATGGAAATAAAATAGTTTATACCCAATATGTATCAGATAATTCCCTTGATATTGGGTAGATGGGGCTAGAGAAAGATCCTAGATTGTGAGACCTTTTATTATGGGGTGTGTATAGAGTAGTGGAAAACAATGAATATTACTATTTTCCATAAATTATGATATCATGAACTATGGGATAAAATATTTTCTAAGATTTTTGTTTTGAATTATTGAGACCTGCCACTGCAATATCCATCAATAGAGCTCCTAGAGGTCATGGATGAGAATACCCCACTGGCGGTTGATCTAGAACACCCTATTATGATAGTACCAACAATAAATGATTAGTTATGAGATAGATTATTGCAGATTTTATATTTAATGGATAGGTTGACCACATGAGCTAATACTTTTATATCTAAGCTAATGTAGGAGTTTAGAATGTAGCATCCACCCATGTTCATGGGTGAATGTGTCCCCTAGGTTGTTAATCTATGTGTGGATTTGATCTGGGATAAATCATAGGAAAAACTTTTTATAATACCCCAATACCAAATTCTTCCACTAAATGGAGATACCATGCACAAAATTTCAGAGTACTATTTTTGGAGCCAACATTTCTCTCCCCTTTCACTATAAAAAGGGTTTCTTCTTCATTTAAAAGGGTTGGAACTCTAGATGTCCATTTTAAAAATATTTTTAGTTTTTTATTTTTTTTGTAATAATATTATTTATTTTTAGTATATTTTATTATTTTTCTTCATGTTACATTCTTGTATTTATATCTTTTGTGTTTCCACTTCATTTTTTTTCTTCACTGTGATATCTAATACTCATGTTCATGAGTAACTAACCCAAGGAAGTTCTCATGGGAGAAACACAGTGTTGAACCCATGTTTTAGACATATAATTCTTAATTTTTCTTATATTTTAGAGTTGGTCCGAGGGGATCATAGTGGTAATGGAACCTTTGTGTCTCCACTTTTCACCTGGTGTTTAGATTTTGTTTTTTCAATATTCTCCCTCAATCGAGAAGGTGGATGTGAAGTCTCTCATCAATCATTTAGTTCACTATATATTCAAAACCATAGGGAGAAGTGTACATTCACATATATGATTTAGTTTGTTCATTATGTAAATTTGAAACTAAAACTAATACAATTAAGGTTCACTCAATGTGATTCTCTCAAGAATGTCTTATTTCTTTATAACATCATTTTTAGCATTCATTATGTTTTCATTGCATATTCATTTTTAATTTCAGTATTGAATTATCAATTATAAATCCTCTATTTATTTTATTTTAATTTCATAAATGAAAAATATATATAAAAAATTAATAAATTAATTAGAATTAGGGAGTGCTTGACCACAATAGCTCATCAACAGAATGACCTAGTTTATCCCCAATGTTGCAGTTAGTTAATAAATATTTTTGATAGAATTCAAAGAAATAATAAATTAAATTGGATAATTTTTTAGGGAGGAAAGCTGTATTCACTCACTATTTTTATTCACATTTTTTAAATAATTTTATTTTTTCATAAAAGACAAAAAAATATAAAAATATAAAAAACAAAAAAATATATCTTTGTAAATTATTTATTTCAATTAAAATTATTCTACATGGACTGAACAATCTCAAGTGAAACAAGTTCAAAATGATCTTGAAGATCAGTTGTAAAGAATTAGTGCTGCAATGACAAACCTGGAGATCCAAATAGAAGGGATATCTTAATATATACATGAAATAACCAAAACGATTGGTGGAAGAGATTAATCTAATCCTTTTCTATGTCAAAGGACCAGATGATGTTAAGAAGGAGATACTAAATAAATTAATAACATCATCCTGCACTCAAACATTTATCAAGTAGGTCCCTGAAGAAAACATTCCATCTGATATACGTATAGGAGATCAATTTTTTTGGGTAGAATCTCGAAATTTATTTATAGAAGATAACCTAAAACTTGATCTTCCCATCCTTGATAATGAAAAATAATCATCTCTATACCACTCTACTACTTTGGATGATGGTGATGAAGATGAACCTTTTGAGATTTATTTTCCAGTGGTCTTTTTAGAAGAGATCAATTTTCAATATGACGTACTTAAAAGGGAATATTTACGTATTTATTCTTCATGTTTTGAAATTATTCAACATGAATTGTTTTCTGATTTTCTTTCTCTAATGTTTTTAAAAAACACAAATTTTTAAGACCATGGATGTGAAGTAAGAGACCACCCAAGTTTTGGTGGTCAAATAAGAATATTTGTACAATAATTCAGTAGTTTGACTACCTTTTCAATAACAATTTGCATATCATATGGAGGAGGACATTATAGAAGTCAACAGAGAGAACCTAGATTTTCTTTTCCCTTCCACATGAGAAATAAAATTTGATCTTTATTCATTATTGTGGGTTGATAATTTTATTGTCTTCTTTGGGGTTCTTCATTCATGGTGTTTACTCATGGATAGTGGGAAAAGTCACTTGTGGTGGTTCATCTCAAAGAAACCACACCCACCTTCTGATTGGGGATAATCCACTGAAACTGCCTGATTAGGGGAAGTAAGAACCTAGAACTAACTTGTGGGTATAAACCAAGAATTATCACTTTGCATTCCCCTTTCTATTTATTTTTATTATTTCATGCCATTTCATTCTTGCAGTTTTAAAGTTGTAGTCAAAAGGATTTTAACTCAAGGTTTCCACTGAAAAATACATCAGGTTGTATATTTCCTTTTATTTATTTTTTTACTAGTAAATTAAAATTTTATTAGAAAATATTTCTTTATATAATTGAACTAAAATGAGGTTAGTAAATGTAATAAGTTTTTGGGAAGGATTTCAATATTTTTTAGTAATTATTTGTGTGTTTCCATTTTATTTTTTATGTATTTTTTATGAATTTTTCATGTTTTTATTTTTATTTTTGGTGTGTTTTAGAAATATTAAGTTGAATCAAATACTTTGTAAAATTCAAAACATCTTGGAATTTATGGAAAAATTCTTGATTTTAATTTATAAGGACATAATTTATTTCTGAATGAATTTTTTTTCTTGATTTTTGATCTTTTCATTTGATGAAGTTTTATTGATTGTGAAACTTATGTGCACAAGTACTATCTGTATTGAAAATCTTGCCCAAACTGGTAGGTTTATAAACTTGTTTGACATATTCTTTAAATTTAAATTTTCCTTGAGATTCTTGATACATATTTTGTGATGCAGAACTTTCTGGTTTTATCTTTTTCAAATCTATTAGAGTTTATAGAATTTGTCAAGTATGATTGAGGCAGCACTTTGAAATCCCTTTTTACATTTAACTCTAATTTTGGCCTACATTTTCATATGCCCTTTATTAATACCCAAGTACCCATTAAATACCTTTCTAGGTAGCCACATTACAATATATTTATCCCTTTCCAACCTGATCTATAAGTTAAATTCATGATTATTTTTGAACTCAAGTGTGGGGGGAGATGATGAGATATATTTTTCTTTTATATTGAATCAATTTGATCTGAAATGAAAGAAAATGGTTTTTCATACTTATTTACAATTTTCTGTAACAAATTTCATGATGTAAAGATGGTTGGGTGGCCGCAATATCATTAAAACAAGGGATGGGTATTCACCACTGTTTGAAGCTAAAAAATGGCCTCTCTTTTCCTAAAAAATATGATTCTAAAGAGAAATCCATATTTGAATTTAATATGAAACAATGCTACAAATTGGGGAAAATAAGGAACAAATTTTTCATTGATGTTAAACTTTATAAGTGTGAAATACCCATGAAGATAAAGAGGTTTTTTGAGATGATTCATTTTATATCTAACTGAGGATCACACCATTCTTGAGAAAAACATTTTCATGCATTTACTACACTTTAAAGCTTAACCCTCCTCATTCCGCCTCCTATGTTTTTACATTTAAAACCTACCAAACCACAACCTTATAAAAACCCTTAAAAAATACCTAATGATTGACACATTTGTGAATCTATAAATTAGAGATTCTCGAAGGATATCAAGCTCATGGATATCATAGGTGTTCTTGGGAATAATAAAAACTCCATATAAAAAATCCTTCAGTGAAGAGGGAAATATTTTTTCTGGGCAGAAGGTACAAAATGAATGTGATAATAAACATTGTATTTAATGGATTAATATGATTTTTGTAGAGTTAGGGAATTTTTATCCATGTATGAGGCATGATATTTTCTTTGATCTAAAAATTGGCTTGTGTTTTCATTTATACATTGGAAAGTTAGTTATGACTTTGGTATAAAAATATTTCTCAAGAGTGCAATGTTTAAATGTGGGGGAATTAACAGATTAAATATTTTAAATTATTTTTCTTTTAATTTCAATTTTATTAATCCCATCAATGTTTTATTTTTTAGGAAATTTTCACATTTTATTAGTTTAAGGGGTATTTTGAGCTTAATTGAAAAAATAACCTATTTTGGATTTTAACAATTTTAATTTATGTAAGTATTTCCACCATGAAATTTTACAAGTTGATCAAACATTTGAAATTATTATTTTTTAGGATTCTATATTTTTTTGTATTCTTTTCATTCTTGTAGAACCAAATCACAATTCACTATTTTGAGGCATAAATCCAGCTCACTATTCGGGCCTCAAAAACTATGTATAGATCTAGAGAATTTTATTTTTGGGCCCATATCTCGTAAATTTCTGGTAAAAATGATCTTAATTACACATTTAGAAATATAAAATTCTTATGAACAAATTTCATTAAGGTTTCCAAGCATTAATCCTTCATTTTCAAGGCTGTAAATTCATGGGAACTTGGTGCATTGGAATACGAATAGTCAGCCTGAGAAAATTAAATTTTTAGAATAAAAAACCATAAATCCTATATATGGAGTCCAATAAAGATGATATTATGTGGGTTAATGTGGATAATGCATAGGAACAGGTTTTTATAATACACAAATTCCTAATTTTTCTATTAAATTTGGTTTCCACATAAAAACTTTCAAAAGATAATCTTGGATCCAAAATTTCTCTCCCCTCTCACTATAAAAATGTATTTCTTCTTCATTTCAAAGGGTTATCACTCTAGGTTTACATTTTTATTATATTTTTAGTGTTTTATTTTTTTAATAATATTATGTATTTTTATTATATTTTTTTCTTTTTCTTCATCTCATTTTATCATATTTTTATTTTTTGTGTTTTCCACTTCACGATTTTCACCGATGTCATCTCTAATACTCATGTTCATGAGTAACTAATATAAGAAAGTTATCAAAGGATAAATATAGTGTTGAACCCAATTTTTAATTCTATCATTATTAATTATTTTTATGTTCTTAGAGTTAGGCTAATGGGGTCTTATTGGGTGAGGTGATTTTGTGTCTCCACTTGCCACCTGAGGTTTAGCTTTCACTTCTGTAATATTCTCCCTCAATCGAGGATGTAGAAGTGTGGTATCTCAAAGATTGTTTATTACAATATATATTCAAAACCATAGTTATAAGTATGTGTTCACACATATGATGGTATTTGTTCATTAATTAAATTTGAAAATAAAAATAATACAATCAAGGTTCACTCAGTGTTATTCTCTCAAAAATGTATCCTTTAATTCTAATTTCATTTTTTTCATTAATTATGCTACCATTTCATATGCTTGTTTCATTTAGTATTGAATTTTCAATTATCAAAACTCCATTAATTTTAGTTTTATTTCATAAATGAGAAAAAATATATAAAATATAATAATTGAATTAGAAGAAGTGAGTGCTTCACCACAACAGCTCCTCAAGATAATGACCTAGGTCGGCCCCTATGTTGCGCATAGTTAATAAATATTTTTGAGAGTGTGAAAAAAAATGACTCATCTTGGTGATAGTAGTTATGGTGTATATAGAAAACTTTAAATAGATTTAGAGTTTTTCCTTTACATGGGACAAGGATGAAGTGGCTAGGACTAGGCACTTTGAGACTAGTTTTAGTTGTGCTATTTGGGTGTAGGAGCATGGGTTTCACATGTCTGATTTCATAGAGATCATAAACTAGGATATTATATCTAATAGGAATTTGAATATGGGTTGTGAATCTGGTTAGTTGGATTCTTTTCAAGTGAGTTTCAGTGGTTCCTCAAATAACATGAACCATCATTTTGAGAGGCTGAGAGATTATATAGTAAGATGGTATACCTACAGTGGTATTGTACTATTTATCAGTGGTTAGCTAGGTACAAAATATCTATTTATATGAAAGGTTATATAGTGAGGCTAGAAGTTCCACAACAGAGTGGTGGTTTTGGTTCCATGGGATATTTAGATCATGGTGGAGGATATGGTTCCCGAGGGTAAGTGAAATAGTGTCAAAAAAAATTTGTTTTTAGAGGAATCAGGTTGGAGTTCAGGACCATGTTTTAGGCAAGTTCCATGTTATTGATCATTCTCTTAGTGATCATTAAATTTTTTTTGATGATGATTCAATATATTATTTTCATAGATTCTACCTTGGAATTTATTATTTTAGATACAGGTGCATTGTATTCTTTCAAATTTACTTAGTTTTTTATAGATATGGTCTAGACACAGAGTAACTATATGGGGTTATGTATATTGATATTCCCTATGGGTTATATTATAGGAAATTTAAATATATCATCGTGATCATAAATCAAAGATATATCTATGATTTATTCATGATATATATGTGTGGATTCAACATCATCTTCAGAATATATTAGTTGTTTTAGTATCAAATCCATGTTGATTTTTTTCATTTATAGGTGTCATTCATGTATTTTAAGGGTTATATTTATACCTATTTCAAGGAGTGGGATCAACTATCAGATAATTTAGGAACTGAACTTCAACATTTGGGTAGGATCACAACCTATTTTTCTAGTGTAATTCTAGATGATGATGTGACACTTCAGGAATCCTTTCATCTTATTGTCGACCAGTTTTAGAATGTATTTATTGAGTATATTATAAGGTTTTCACCTAAGAGATATGTTTATTTCATGACTGAGATTTTGTTAGGCATGAAGACTAAATCTATTCCACCTTATAGTTTGCCTCTTATAGATATTAGAGATCTAAATTCTAAGCTAGAGGATTTAGAGGTGATTGGGTTTATATGACCTAGTAAATCACTAAAGGGTTCTCCAATATTGTTCACCAAGAAGGGGGGGTTTTATTTGATATTGTGTTTGTATTATCAAAGGATTAATTGAGTCATAGTTAATAAATAATATCCATGTCCATGTATCAATGTTCTATTTGACCAACTGAGAGGGATAGAGTGGTCTTCAAGATTTATTTAATATCAAGCTAACATCAGTTGATAATAATCCCTTCAGATATTCCCTTCATAAATTTCTGGGGAAGGTATAGCTTGTATCAGTACATTGTAATGTCATTCGGGTTGAAAAATACACCGTCAGTGTTAATGACCCAGATCAATAGGGTCTCTCATCCTTACTAGATTATTTTTTTGTTGTTTTTTATGATATTACCTTGTACTCCATGTTAATGGAGGAGCATGCTTGTAATTTAGGTATTGTTCTTAGTACACTTAAAGAACATCGACTATAGGTCAATCCATAAAAGTATCATTTTTGGATCGATTGTTTTTTGTTATTGGAAAACATGATATTAGAATTTTTTATATTAGTAATCCCTAGTAAGTTCAAGTTTTTTGTTTCATTGAAGTAGCCCATGAAATTTTTTAATATCTATAGTTTCATGGGATTACCCTATTACTACTATAAGTTCATATCGGACTACTCCCGATTAGCGGTTATAATGATATCCCTAACTAATGTGGAGGTAAATTTCCTATATTCATATTCTTGAGAGAAAGAGAATTTCAAGAGATGAAAGGGAGGTTGATGATTATGATAATCATAGACATACCTAAGCTGGTTAAGGAGTATACACTATATTTTCATGCATCGAGAGTTAGGATTATAGTAGTTATAATTCAAGATGGTCAAGTAGTTTGTTATGGATCTAGGAAGTTGAGGTTTCATGAGTAGAAATACATTGAATGTGATTTTAATCTATAGATATTAGTGAAAACTTTATGAAGTTAACATCACTATATTTTGGGAAACAAGTTCATCATGTATATAGATCATAAGAACTTGAATTACGCTGAGTGAACTAAACCTTCAATAGAAAAGGTGGGTCCATTACCTACAATCATTCAATTTTTAAGTGGTATATAACCCCAAGAATGTTAATGACATTTATAACATGCTTATTAGAAATACATTGGCCCAGATAGTGAAAAAAATTGAGCATTGAGCAGAAGATGATGGACCCCTTCTATAACACCCCAAGCTTCCACGGTACACTTCTCTTTGAATAATACAGTAGCGTGTGTTGTACGCAACTACGAATTCTAACACACCGCGACTAATCAAAGTAGCCGTTATGAATAGTAATAACCATTTTTTAAATTTATAGAAATTTTATATTTCAAAATGGACTTCATTTTTGTATCCTTAATATCGAAATTAGCCTATGTTGAATTTTTTGTAATTTTCTGAGAACTTCCAATTTTTTATGAATAGTGAAAAATACTTAAAACAACTTTTTTAATAAAAATAATTTATAGGGATAAGTTATACTATTGATTGGTTTTAAAGTATAATTAGAATATATTTTTACCATTTTATCCAATGGTGTTCATTAGAATTAATTTCACTTTGAAATTGGACATAAACAATTGGCAATCTTTTGATATATATTGTTTCTTAAAAACACGCTATTTGTTGTGACAACGGGAACTAATTATAAAATTAATTAATTCAACTTATATGTTTGTAATTTTGTAAAATAGACATAATTTTTGAATTCGGAATATCAATTATAGCTTAGGGTGAAATTTTGGCATTGTTCTGAAAAACTTCAATTTTTGATGAATAGTGAAACCACTAAGTGGTAGTTAAATAACTGATTTTTCGTTTAAATGAAATATTACCACTTATGTGATTTGATTTTCAAAAATCCGACATAAATGGTTGTCATTAGGAAGTAAAATGTGGTTCAATGGGATTAAAATAATTTTTTGGTGAATAGTAACTTTTAAGTTTAATTAATCGCAATTAGAGGTATTTAGTGAAATTTAAGGTAAAAATGATATTATAAAAATATGGAATGACTTTTACACTTGTCCAAACACCATTGGATGTGCCATGGCCGACCAAGACAATCCATGGGTCAACTTGGGGACCCCATGGAGCCACTTTAGTTGGAAATTGACATAAATACCTTTTATTTAATGTTAAAGTAAAAAATGACACAAACATGAAATGTTTTACTAAAACAATTTTTACATTGGGTTATACAAGTAATATTTTTCACTATAAATAGTTATTGGAAATATAAAAATATTTAATACATCATAGTATTTTTTTTATAATTTTTAGATATTAAATAAATTAAATTATTTATGACATCATGATGATGCAGCGATGACCTCATTAATTAACGATTTAAATAAAATGAAAGGATAATGTAAAATCTAAGTCTTACACTTTTAAAAAACATATTGGATGAAGAGATTTAGAACCCTTATCACCTTATCCTCGAATTATATAAGTGTGGGACCTTTGGAATCCGAAAATCATTGTATAATAATGTAACATTTCCTTACTTTCCAAGAGTGCCCCTCCTCTCCACTTATAAAAGGCCCCCACCTCTACCACCTTACTCACACTTTCAAAGCCTTTTGGATCGGCCAAACTCTTCCCAAATACTCTCCCAACTTCCCTCCCTTACTTCTAAAAGCATCACTTTGGGCAGAATTCTTCCCAAGGAAGCCTTTGGCTCAAATCAAAAAGAGTTACCTGATTTTTAGGTAATGTCTTCTCTAATGTTGTTTTGTTTTATTTAGCTTCTCCAACCCCTTAAACTATTTTTATTCCTTTCTTTTGTAACAAAACCAGTATCTAAAATATACTAGGATGTTTTTATGATAATTATTTGGTTTACACATACACACACCTTCGTCTAATGGTTAAATAACATACTGTTTCTGTGGGTGGCGAAATACTGCCTCACGAAACGATGATTGTTAAATATTCTTTTAACACCTTTAATGGTGTCCATTATGATGACACTATTTTCATATATTACATATATATTATATTTATGTTTTCATTATGCTTCTTTATTTCTCATTTATGTCATACCTTTATGATTTCCATTATGTGTAAACACGATAATTTCATTTTAGGAAGTGCGGACCACCGCCCCCTCAAAGTGATTTGAATCGTTAATGTCATATGTGGGATGTATAAAGGATGGAGTAAATGGTATTATACACTATATTATACTGGAATTATATTATACATTTATATAATTATGATTTCATTCCATTAAATACGAAATAGAAATGAAAGTAGCGTTCATGCATACGTACGTCTTACCGTCTCCATGAACGGTGCATTTCATTTCTTACCTCTAAATGTTACGTAATATTATAAATGAATGTATATACTGGATATATATGATATATATGATATCTAAATCATGAATATAATTCTTGAGATAATGGATATTCTACCACATAAACAACTTGTAATTATAAGAAGTTTATTGTTGACTCAAGTACCAAAAATCGACAAAACAACCATTATTAACTTAAATAATTACATAATGTTCATAACATGGTAATGAGTGATATAAAAGGAATAATGAACTTAAAAAAGTTCTTTAAGAAGGTATATATTAACTCTAGTTTATTATTCAGGAGGTTAAAGAATGGTCAAGTCAAGACAGGACGCAAGGTAAGGGAATTTCATAACCCAATTTTCATTCTTTGGGTTAATCTCCTACTTTCAAGTTATGTCATGATATTATTATGTCATATCTTGTATTTATACTTTATTTATGTGTACATATAGTGAATACACATAATAGATCTATTTTATTTTAAAAATGATCTTTTTAAGGACTTGATCTCAATCTCCTTTCATTGAGGCATATTTTGTTTTATACACAACTTTATTTTATACGGTGTATAAACCCATTTGACTTTTATGTTTATTCAAAAGGAAAATTTTTATAATAATCATTTTACTAAACGACAAAAAGGGAATGTTTTTCTTTCTGTACATATGCGGCGACAATGACTTCTCCTCCGCCGTGACCATTATTTGAGTTTCAGCTTCCTCTACAAGCCATCACTTTTTTTAAATGAAAAATAAATACAATGTTTTAACTTTCTTTTATTTTGGTATTGAAAATGGTTTTGAAAGAGTTTTTATTATATCAATGTGTTGTATTGATATCTTGTGATTGAAATGTGGAAATGTTATGCAATTATGTTATGGTTTATGATATGTTTAAACCTATTCATATGAGGAATGCATTGGACTTAATAAGTGACGGGTGGAGCCCGCTACAGCTCCTCGATGCATCGGCAGGTCTCATGAGACAAACTAGTGTCTTGGCACGAGGCCTTGATGAAATCTTATTTGTGGTCTTGGCACGAGGCCTTGACTACGTGGTTATGATAGTCTGGCATTATGCATTCCATCATTATGAAAGTGGTTATTGATATTGCATGTGATTATTCGACTAGTAGAATATCCATGTGAGTAAGTAAATGGCATTATTTCAGTTTACTTTTTCCATATTATGCTAAAGTTCAAGTTTAAAAGTCTTTTGTTTTAGTTATAAATTGCCTTAAATGTTAATGTTTTTTTATGAAAGCTTCCGCTATATTGTTATCCTTACTGAGCATCTGAGCTCACCCCTTCCAATGTTTTAATATTTTCCAGGATGTGAAGAAGTATTTTATGAATGACCTGTAGGGATAGTTAGAAGAGGATATGAGTGTGGACTATGGAGACTTTGTTATTGTAGTATTTCACTTTATGATGTAATGTAACATTTATGAATGTATCTAGTGTTTCCAAGGCTACTAAACTAATCGGTCTTTTGAGACTTGATCTTTTGTGATCATGCCAATGTTACGAAGTAATGCACCGACTCTGGGTAGCTGGGGTCGGGGCGTTATAGTTGGTATCAGAGGCATTATAGTACTAACCTTGGAAGCTAGATTTAGATAAACTCTGATTAGAGCACATAGCCTGAAGATAGACTTTGAGGATTAGTATAAAAGAACTTCCTAGAATTTTGGTGTTATAGAGATTTTGTGAGTTTTCTGAGTAATACATCCATGTATGGATATGAGCAGGTAGAGGCGGCTCTGGCACAGATGTACATAGGGGTAAAACCTGAAAACACCGCTTTGATCTAGACTCGAACGGGAACTAGTGCACGACAACGGGCCTTGCTGCACTCTTGGTTACGACACTCCTGGGGGATATGCTTAGGATAATTCTCGTTTTCTTTACAAACCACTATGAAGGGTTATGAGTATATACTTCCTCAATGAATTTTTTTTTATGATTATGGATTATATCCATAAACCATTCAATTTACATTAAGTATTTTACAAGTTTGGAATTATGCATTGCAATTCATAAACTAACCTAGTTTATGCCAATGTATAGAAATGGTGCCCAGTGGAAGGAATGTGAACTCCAGCAATACGTATGATCCAAAGCGTAAGAAGGATGATATCATTCACGGTATTAAGCCAACATTTAGAAGGTAAATAATCTCCCATGTGTTCTCAACATATGAAGAAATAGTATCTTGTGTTAATAAGATAAGTAAAGAATTCTACGAGTCTTATGGCTTTGAAGGGAAGAAAGATAAGAAAAGGATGGAAGAGAGAATGATGGAAAAAGGGACGTGGGAAAAGAAGAATTTTCCAATATGTGATAAATGTGGGAAGAACACCTTGGAACTTTCCTGAAGGGAATGGGAGTTTGTTATAAGTGTGGAGAAAAAGGACACCATGTGCGTGACTGCAAGGGTAAGAAAAAGGTTTCAAATGTACAATGCTTCATCTGTAAGGAGTGGGGACACTACGCAAACCAATGTCCAAATCATCAGAGTGTTCCCCAAATGATGTTATTGGATAATAATCAAGTTATGATACTACCACAGATGAGGAGGAATGATTAGAGTTCTTATGTTTTTATTAAATAATTTTGTAATTTTAGTGTTCTATCAATGATGTACTGGTTATAATAATTATAGAGTATATAAGGATTGTACTACAGTACTATTTCATCAAGGACTTGAGATTGTGTGGAACCAAGAAAAGTGACTCCACAGCAGGTTAAATTTTTGGAAAATATATGGTTGAAAGAAAGATAAACCATAATATGGTTTTAATACCGAGATAGTGATTTTGGAAAAATACATGATTGATTTGGATAAATTATATTGGATATTCTTAACTTCCTTGAAACTGATTGATGATTTGTATGAATTTTTGGATAGAAGGAGTATATCAAGTATTATATAAGGAATAAGGGATCATGAATGTAATCAATAAGGATTTATGGTAATTCAGTATGTTGTAGTGTTTTAAAAGAATACATGATGAAGGTGTTCACATGTTGTTACGTGGAAAAAAGGATCTTCATTATGTTTACCTTCCTTATAAAATTTGGACTGTGAGTTGGGAAGAAGTATTTTGGATAACTATAAAGGTTGGAATGGATTAAGTTTATCTTTGGATAGTATTGTTTAAGGTTAAAACATTTATGAAGATTATTTTTGGAATATTATAATACTATATTTTTAGGAAAAGGACAACCTGTAGAGTGGGGCATAACCCGTCGCGTCGGACAAAGCTGCAGGAATCGAACCCACAACCATAGTGCGACGGGCCTTTATTACCTACCACTATCCTACATGAAGTCCCTGGTTATTACAAAATAGTTTTACTAATCTAAATGGTATGTGTTAATATTTGGAACCTTATAAAATTACGATAAATAGAATATTTTTGAGTTCTATTACCTTTTAGAGTAAAAGATGGGTTTGTGGTAAAAATTTATTAAAGAATAAAAGTCTACATGACATGTATGTATATTCCCTTATGTTCTTAGTAAATATCTTAAATAAATTCCTCAACTTTATAAAAGGTAACTTAAAACAAAAACGTTTCCGATTAACTTTTCCAACTGGGGATTCAATGACAGTTTAACCAATCACAAGTTTGTGATTTTCTTATGGTTAAATTTCTCCTAATCCTGATTTCTACGACTCTCCATCAGACCTTGATGGTTTGTTTTTCTTCCATATCCATATTTTCATAAAATCCTAGTATGGGCTATCTCAGGTGACCTTTGTACTTCTCTTTCTTCCTTTTAATGTTATATAATTATTAACCTTATTTCTGATGTGGGTTTTCCATAAAAGTTTTTTTCTATTTTCAACCTTTTATTTTCAATGAAAAATTTCAAATTGAGAGGACACAATTTATTGAAGGATGGGAGAATGTAACACCCCAAGCTTCCACGGTACACTTCTCTTTGAATAATACAGTAGCGTGTGTTGTACGCAACTACAAATTCTAACACACCACGACTAATCAAAGTAGTCGTTATGAATAGTAATAACCACTTTTTAAATTTATAGAAATTTTATATTTCAAAATGGACTTCATTTTTGTATTCGTAATATCGAAATTAGCCTATGTTGAATTTTTTGTAATTTTCTGAGAACTTCCAATTTTTTTATGAATAGTGAAAAATACTTAAAACAAATTTTTTAATCAAAATAATTTATAGGGATAAGTTATACTATTGAGTGGTTTTAAAGTATAAATAGAATATATTTTTACCATTTTATCCAATGGTGTTCATTAGAATTAATTTCACTTTGAAATTGGACATAAACAATTGTCAATCTTTTGATATATATTGTTTCTTAAAAACACGCTATTTGTTTTGACAGCGAGAATTAATTATAAAATTAATTAATGCAACTTATAAGTTTGGATTTTTTTAAAATAGACATCATTTTTGAATTCGGAATATCAATTATATCTTAGGGTGAAATTTTGGCATTGTTCTGAAAAACTTCAATTTTTGATGAATAGTGAAACCAATAAGTGGTAGTTAAATAACTGATTTTTCATTTAAATGAATTATTACCACTTCTGTGATTTGATTTTCAAAAATCCGACATACATGGTTTTCATTAGTAAGTAAAATGTGGTTCAATGGGATTAAAATAATTTTTTGATGAATAGTAACTTTTAAGTTTAATTAATCACGATTAGAGGTAATTAATGAAATTTAAGGTAAAAATGATATTATAAAAATATGGAATGACCTTTAAACTTGTCCAACCACCATTTTATGTGCCATGGCCGACCAATACAATCCATGGGTCAACATGGGGACCCCATGGAGCCACTTTAGTTGGAAAATGACATAAATACCTTTTATTTAATGTTAAAGTAAAAAATGACACAAACATGAAATGTTTTACTAAAACAATTTTTACATGGGGTTATACAAGTTATATTTTTGACTATAAATATTTATTGGAAATATAAAAAGATTTACTAAATCATAGTATTTTTTTATAATTTTTAGACATTAAATAAATTAAATTATTTATGACATCATGATGATGCAGTGATGACCTCATTAATTAACGATTTAAATAAAATGAAAGGATAATGTAGAATATAAGGCTTAAACTTGTCAAAAACCTATTGGATGAAGAGATTTAAAACCCTTATCACCTTATCCTAGAATTATATAAGTGTGGGACCTTTTGGAATCCGAAAAGCATTGTATAATAATGTAACATTTCCTTACTTTCCAAGAGTGCCCCTCCTCTCCACTTATAAAAGGACCCCACCTCTACCACCTTACTCACACTTTCAAAGCCTTTTGGCTCGGCCAACCTCAGGCCAAATACTCTACCAACTTCCCTCCCTTACTCCTCAAAGCCTCACTTTGGGAATAATTCTTCCCAAGGAAGCCTTTGGCTCAAATCAAAAAGAGTTACCCGATTTTTAGGTAATGTCTTCTCTAATGTTGTTTTGTTTTATTTGGCTTCTCCAACCCCTTAAACTCTTTTTATTCCTTTCTTTTGTAACAAAAACAGTATATAAAATATACTAGGATGTTGTTATGATAAGGATTTGGTTTACACATACACACACCTTCGTCTAATGGTTAAAGAACAGACTGTTTCTGTGGGTGGAGAAATACTGCCTCACGAAACGATGATTGTTCAATATTCTTTTAACACCTCTAATGGTGGCCATTATGATGACACTATTTTCATATATGACATATATATTATGTTTATGTTTTCATTATGATTCTGTATTTCTCATTTATGTCATACCTTTATGATTTCCATTATGTGTAAACACGATAATTTCATTTTAGGAAGTGCGGACTACCGCCCCCTCAAAGTGATTTGAATCATTAATGCCATATGTGGGATGTATAAAGGATGGAGTAAATGGTATTATACACTATATTATACTGGAATTATATTATACATTTATATCATTATGATTTAATTCCATTAAATACGAAATAGAAATGAAAGTAGCGTTCATGCATACGTACGGCTTACCGTCTCCATGAACGGTGCATTTCATTTCTTACCTCAAAATTTTACGTAATATTATAAATGAATGTATATACTGGATATATATGATATCTAAATCATGAATATAATTCTGGAGATAATGGATATTCTACCACATAAACAACTTGTAATTATAAGAAGTTTATTGTTGACTCAAGTACCAAAAATCGACAAAACGACCGTTATTAACTTAAATAATTACATAATTTCCATAACATGGTAATAAGTGATATAAAAGGAATAATGAACTTGAAAAAGGTTATTAAGAAGGTAGAGATTAACTCTAGTTTATTATTCAGGAGGTTAAATAATGGTCAAGTCAAGATAGGACGCAAGGTAAGGGAATTTCATAACCCAATTTCCATTCTTTGGGTTAATCTCCTACTTTCAAGTTATGTCATGATATTATTATGTCTTATCTTGTATTTATACTTTATTTATGTGTACATATAGTGAATAAACATAATAGATCTATTTTATTTTAAAAATTATCTTTTTAAGGACTTCTTCTCAATCTCCTTTCATTGATGCATATTTTCTTTTATACACAACTTTCTTTTATACGGTGTATAAACCCCTTTGAATTTTATGTTTATTCAAAAGAAATCTTTTTATATGAATCATTTTACTAAACGACAAAAAGGGAATGTTTTTATTTCCGTACATATGCGGCGACAACGACTTCTCCACTGTCGTGACCATTATTTGAGTTTCGGCTTCCTCTACAAGCCATCACTTTTTTTAAATGAAAAATAAATACAAAGTTTTAAATTTCTTTTATTTTGGTATTGAAAATGGTTTTGAAATCATTTTTATTATATCAATGTGTTGTATTGATATCTTATGATTGAAATGTGGAAATGTTATGCAATTATGTTATGGTTTATGATATGTTTAAACCTATTCATATGAGGAATGCATTGGACTTAATAAGTGACGGGTGGAGCCTGCTACAGATCATCGATGCATCGGCAGGTCTCATGAGACAAACTAGTTTCTTGGCACGAGGCCTTGACAAAATCTTATTTGTGGTCTTGGCACGAGGCCTTTACTACGTGGTTATGATAGTCTGGAATTTTTCATTCCATCATTATGAAAGTGGTTATTGATATTTCATGTGATTATTCGACTAGTAGAATATCCATGTGAGTAAGTAAATGGCATTATTTCAGTTTACTTTTTCCATATTATGCTAAATTTCAAGTTTAAAAGGCTTTTGTTTTAGTTATACATTGCCTTAAATGTTAATGTTTATTTATGAAAGCTTCTGCTATATTGTTATCCTTACTGAGCATCTGAGCTCACCCCTTCCAATGTTTTAATATTTTCTAGGATGTGAAGAAGTATTTTATGAATGACCTGCAGGGATAGTCAGAAGAGGATATGAGTGTAGACTATGGAGACTTTGTTATTCTAGTATTTCACTTTATGATGTAATGTAACATTTATGAATGTATCTAGTGTTTCCAAGGCTACTAAACTAATCAGTATTTCAAGACTTGATCTTTTCTGATCATGCCAATGTTACGAAGTAATGCACTGACTCTGGGTAGCTGGGGTTGGGGCGTTACACCTTCACTGAGAAATATCTTGATTTTTAATAGTATCGGGGAAAGGAAACCCTAACCACCATGAGCCTTACATATTCACTCTTTGATATGGTAATGGTGAGACAACTATCATATTATTATTTTTTATGATAAAGGTTAGTATATATGGTGGATAACTTCCACTAGATTGGTCACTCTATATTGATGAGATCCATTACATCAGAGATCATGTTGTAGTCCCTACAATCTTGTGTGAGTAGTTGATGAGGTACTCACACTCCATTAAGTTGGTGGTTCACCTAAGGAATACCAATATATAACTTGATATTTTCATACAAAACTAGTGTCTTAGAATGAAAAAGGACATATCAGGATTTGTCACATAGTTCTCTGCATATCAGTAAGTGAAGTTCAAGCACTAGTGGCCTACTAATCGTCTTTAATCATTACCCATCTTGAGTAGAATGGGATAATTTAAGCATGGATTTTTTTTACGGGATTTTTGAGAATTCCCTAAGTTAGGGGTGTGATTTGGGTTATTCTACATAGGTCGACTATGTTTCATCATTTTCTACCAATTTGAGAGACTTTTAATTTTATTGAGCTATGTAAGATCTATGTTCAAAAGAAAATACATCTTTTTGGGGTTCCTCAGAGTATCGTTTTAAACTGATATTTTTTTACATTATACTTATATTGAGTTCTAAAAATGTTCATTGTTATAAAAGTACATATGAGAACTTTCTAAAGTCTAAGAAAACTATCAAGGTAATGGAGGATAATTTGAAGGCATACATCCTTGATATTGGAGGTTTTTGGGAGATTCATATATCCCATGTGGATTTTTACAATAATAATAGTTATTATACTTTGATTTGGATGGTTCATTTGAGATATTCTAAAGTAAGTCATGTTGATCGCCTCAATTTTAGCTAGAGGTTGGGGAGTCATCAATTATCTAGTTGTGACATGTATAGGATACCTTAGAGAGTGTCTAGATTACCAAAAATTGGTTGGTGACCATTCTGAGTTGGAATATATCATATGCTAACATATTTTGTTATCCTTATAAATTTGAGGTGGGTGTTGATTATTCTTACAAGGGTCAACTAGATTGGGGAATAGTTATATTCAAAGGTAGGAAAATATGGATCTGTGGTTCATGGGGTCATTTTAGGATATCGACAGGATTGTTATAATGGAATATTGGTCAATTATTCAATAGTATTTAAGTTTTATGTATATTATGTTTCATTTATTGAATCTTAGGTGATATCATCATGGATTTTAACATTTGATTTTCCCTGATGATTTCAAGATCAATGTAGATACATCATTTGAGGAGAATTTGGTATGTATAGTAGATAGGAGTGAGAAGACACTACATGGGAATATTGTTCCTTTGGTATAGGTTTAGTGACAGTACATGCATATCCAGGAGGATACATGGGAGAAAGATTATGAAATGAAGGTGTAGTGGTCAGAGTTGTTCATATAGGAGGCTTAATGATTATGGTAAAAGAATCTTAAGGATGATAAACTATACAGTGTGGGGGTTTAACTCCCCAAGAATTATTTAGGTATAACCCCGATATAATTTATATTGAACTGTGTGTGTTTTAGTTCTTTTTGATCAGTTGGAGGTGTTATGAAGGACCCAGGAGTCATTTTTTGGAGCTAGTCCGGGGTTTGGGTACAAATATGCTATAGGTATCTCAACATTACATAATGGGTGAAGTTTTTATTGTGATAAGGGTCAATAAAGGGAACATAACACCATAATATGGGAAACGTTTTTGTGATAGTGGCTTGTGAAAGAATTACATTATTGGAGTCATTTTTTTCATGAGATTAATTTTATATAGGGGATTAAGGATCATGACTCAATGATAGAGGTCGGCATCATGATAAGGATTTATATGATTAACTCTTGAGATATATTTGGATTAACCACACTAAGTCTAATTCAATTCACCATGGTGAGGTTCATGTATGATTAATAATATTACACACTTCTGGGTTTTACTAAAGAGGATATACAAGGGGTGGGATATGTCTTTCCATAGTGAGTTATTTTTTTCATAATGATAGGTTAGGGGGAAATTATTGCATCGTGGGTGTGGTGGTTGTGTTGTGAGGGACTGAGGCTTTAGTCTATGTTTCTATATGAGAGAGGGTTGTTTCTCCATGACCAAAGGATATATGTCACAAGGTAGTTCATGGAGAATTTTTGCATTATGACCAATATGGTTACACTATAATGAATGGATTGTCTATTTTATTGAGAAATTAATTAAATGGATTTAATGTTAAATAGCAGATAAATGATATTTTTATCATTTTCTTCAAAATGCACATCAATGGCTCCACCTCACCCTTTTCCTTTCCCCTTTGATTGATATATCTTTTATCACCCATAGTTTCTATATGAAATATGTTCCATTGGATCTATGATGTTGAGTCTACATATCATATTATGGTATTCCTTCATTTCTCTTTTTTTTTGAAAACTTGAACCTTATATCAATGTTTGTGCCTATTTTCAAGTATTTTTTATGATTTCATGATTTTGACCATTTTTTAATGAATAGTTCGATGATATTTAATGGGAATATTTCTACATTCATAAGCTAAATGGTCCTTAAATTAATCATAAATTATGGATTTTATTTAAATGTTTGTGTGATGTGTGATCACATTGATATATTTTTTGATTGACCTAAAAATCGATTAAATGGATTGTTAATTTTTTTCATATTTGAATTACTTTTTTTAGACCATAAGTGGTCTATTAATGATTTTATAACTTAAACCTTAGCCACCAAATGAGTTAAGCATAAATCTAATGGAAGTTTAAAATGTCAACATCAACTAAAAAGGGGGTTCCCATAGTAGAATTCATCACTTATTGAGCTGAAAAAATATTTCCTCAGATAACTCACTTGATCGAGAGTGTGTTCCAAGTGTGGGTTGGCATGGATGTATCCCTAGGTGAGTATGGATTTGGGTCCTTGGTTTGGAGAGCACAAACCCATTGTTAACTATATGAAAATATTGGGGTTATATATTTTTTATCATAATAGTGAATCATGAAAATCATATAAGTTGGTTAGGTTTAAATTATTTAATGTGATTGGTATCTCATATTAATTTATGAGGAATGGTTAAATGTTTATATAGTCTGTATGGGTTGTCTTCTTATCCAATTATAGTTTTTATCAATGAGGTGTGATTTTCTCAAGGGTGAGAACCATTTCACCCCTATGTGTGTGGATGATAAGTGAAAATTATAGGGGTGGGTTCCATTTTGACCTATGGTGATATAAGATGTTATGAGACGATACTAATGGAAAGCACCATTCGAACCCTTGGCTTGATGGTGTGATAAAAACTATGACAGGGTTCTTATCTAACTCATGGGGTTAATGTGAGGAGATGATATATGTGGTGGGTGATCATCCGACCCTTGGGATGTATAAAGTGATATGATATCCAAGGAAGGTGCCTATTTAAATCTTATGATTGATGATAACATATGATAGTATTCATGATGGGTTCATATATGACCTCTAGGATTTATAATGGCATATAATTGTATCTAGAGAAGTTGATTATCTAACCCTTGTGATTGATGTTGACATATAATGGTATTGAGGGTGGTCTTATATCCAAATGTTAGTTTTTTTGTGATTTTTTATGATATTATGGGTGTAAACCACTCTAACCCCAAGTTTGGTTATTTAAAATGTTAATAGAAACCCCTGTATTGGTCAAAGTATGTATGTTTAAGCTCAGGTGTCACTATATAACTCTAGGATCCATGGTAATTTATTTTTTTATACTTCTATTTATTCATTATAACACATCAATATACACACTGTTTGGGAAAGATATATTTAGGGAAACTATTTTTGGTGGCCTATTAATTTTTTCTCACACCCTTCTCGAGCATAATAGTTACCTGAGTAGACTCTACAGTTTCAAGTGAGGAAAAGAGCAAGGGCCTTATTCTTGATGGTTAATATTATTATCTATAATGTGACTTTGGACCAGGATAGGACTCAAGATCTTTTTTTATCCCTTCACGTTTTGGTTTATTTTGTACCCTAATTTGTATAATCCACCCACAAGGGATCAATGTTATATTTATTTTCCTTGTATGAAATGTTCATTTGTTTATATTGTCATAGTATGAGTTGATTTCTTAGTCTTATATAATTTAGTTGTGATATGGGTTATTTTTTTAATTGGGATAGTTTTCATTAATACAACATTTTCTATTATTATAGTTACCAAATCCATGTTGTATAGTCTTCTCATACAAGTTACTAGAACTTCTTCACTAGTCGTCAAACTCTATCATGCGAGGAGGCATGCCTATGGTATGTAGTACACTAGTTTAATAAGAGTAGATATGAACTATGTTATTGATATTACATCTCTTATTTGATTTTTTTTTTCAATGGTGAATTCATTTATTAAATAAATAATAAATAATTTTTTATATAAATGGAATTCCATGTCATAAATCTACCCACAACGGATCCTTATGGACTAGTAATAAGCTAAGTGTGATAGCCTAAGATTACTTCTAATAGTACAGGGGGTGAGGACTTGAACCAAGTAGGCATATCTCACAAATTGGAGTCCTTAGCCTAATGAATCTACACACACGCACACCTCCAAGAACATCAAAAATGTATAGGATAAAATACTATACTAACCTGATAGGAAACAAATCCATGTAATAACATTTAAAAACTAGATTGTAGTAATATAAATATAACCAAGGAGTGAAAGGTAAAAAATACATGAACAACCAAAAATAAATGGAGTCCCAACCTAAAAACTGATGAGGAGGAATGTCCTACTCATAATATTTGATACCTACTAGCAACATGGGATCACTGTCACCATGTACTTCTATGCTCCAACTAGAATAGGACTGATAAAGTCTCTATCTAATTGTATTTCATCTACATAATACATGATTCATTCAGGTAAATCCCATGTAGGGGTGATTATATACGTATTTGGTAGGATTCCCTTAAAATCAAAAGGGGGAGGTAATAAAAACAAAAATTCAGCATGAACCATGACATAAAGAGGGAAGAAGAAACCCATTATATAGATATGATCATAAGGAATCCCCAGTCGATGAGAGAGGAAACTCGGTGTTCAAATCTAGCTAAGGATGATGAGTCTATCTATAGCTCCAAGAGGAATAATTGTCTCAATGCAAGTATCCCAACATAACCTCACCATATTTTTAAGAGGGGAAACACACCTCATCTTATTCATGTCACAAATAAGGGGGTAGAAACCCTAGTGGAAGACACATGACTTGTTGGAGATTAGATGATGAGATACCAAATCTGCATATAGGAAAAACCTGCCCCGAGTGGGTATAGGGGGTACTGATGTAACCTCTAACAAGGATGTAGGGGACCCATTCCCTGACACATACATATCATCACAATGTGTTTCCAACAATAATGTCACTCCAAATATCACAATATAGTCTCAAAATCATCCAACTATACTGGAAGGAGCAATCTAATCATCCACCTTCCATTATATCTCTTATATTGAAATAAAGGCCATTGTCATTCTCTATGAAAACAATTACTCTGAATGGACTAATAATGGGAGAAAAGATAAGTATCTAAAAAGGGTATATCATTTTTATAACATTCAAAAATAAGTACATGGTATGTCCCTTGGGGTATTTGGGTTAAACTCCTAGGTCCAAACCTAGTCATGTCCCACTTCTCTACTCGACAAGTGGAGAGCCAGCTATATGATGGGTCACCCGAAGAACATGAAATGTGGGACCTCATGAAGTCCCAAGAATTAACTCTATATACATGAATCATCTAGATTATTAATGTCACATGAACTGTGAAATTTAACTCAATCATGAAATCCTATTCATTGTAGAAGGTGCACTACACGGTGTGTGTTCTTCCAAAACACATGATGTGTAATCTAGTATTTTCAAAAAAAATGTAATTCTTTCTACCTATATCTTCACAAAACCACTGATCTCACCACAAATATCCCTTAAATTTCCTCTTGATTCCTTAATCATGGATCTATCATCACCAAATTTTGATTCCCTCACTTTTCTATAATGGAAATCACTGAATTTTACCCTTATTATTGCTCACCCAAAATTGAGAAATCACATATATATTCCTTACATTTATCTTAATCCTCCATTATTTATAAATTATAAAAGTTCCATAATCATCACATTCATCGACACACATGTCAAAATGAATTTTAGGGTTCGGTCGTGATTCAAACCAGACTGGAAATCGTCGAACAACCGCTTGAAATGGGGCCAATGGTGAAGAATGTAGAGAATGGTCATAGAAAACCCAAGAAATATTAAAGTGAATATCATCAATTAATGATATGGATCAAACAAAAAATTATTATTTTAGAAACTAAAGAACAAATAAGGGATTATATTGTCAATAATATTTCCAATTTGAAAATTAAATCATAAATGAATAGTGCCATGAAAATTGTGAAGAATTAGAAGAAATCAAAGCTGGTCACTATATCCATTCTAAAAAAATAAAATAATAGGAAAATAATCCGCAAATATAATAGAATTACCTCATCATTATTCAATTTCTAATGAAGAATGGTTCTATAGATTTTTCATCAATGTTAGTGATGAGTTCTAATAAATTTGGTCATTGATCCTTGATTCATAATTCTCTCACATTTTTTCACCAAATATATTATCAATAGTGACCCTCTCAATATATGGGGATATGTGGATAACCCTATATAATTTTATTATTATGGATTAAATAGATAATCTCTATGTGGAGGAATTAATTTAGATAATTAAATTAATAATTTATTTTACTTTAATTATTTCATCAAACATTTTCCTGCTACTATGCACCAACTAAAAGAATGATGAAAAAAAGTCTTAAATCAATCCAATTTTAAACCACACATTTTGAATCCAACAGTAGTATCTAATTTCTCATTTGATATTTTGATCAGTGGTAAAACTATAATTTCCAAAAATATGTGTTCACGTTGTTTAATATATTTAATATTTTTAATATATTGATTTTGGAGTCCTTTTACACTAGTAACACTATGTAATCTCAAAAGAAAAACATATATATATATATATATATATAACTATTAAAAGTGTCCAAACATCCCAACTAAATTCATTACATTACCCCCGCCATAAAGGAATTTTTTCCTAAAAAGAAAAATCAACTTGAAAAAGGTGATATCACTAAGCCTTCATCCAGCTCTCACACTCCTGTGATCCCTCCTGGAGATTCCCATGCTACCAAAGAACTCCCACTATCATGATAGGTTTCCCATAAATTATCATCTCCTACCAATCCTTGATCACCATTGGGTATTCTGAAAATGTGGATTTATTCTCAACATCTTGGTAATCCTATTCAATAACATGTGATGATTCATGGAAGTATCTCTTCAATTGTGATACATGGAAGTTTTAATGCACTTGGTCCAACTGTGGGCATTAGGCTAGGTGGTTAGTTTCCTCTCCAACCTTATGGAAGACCCATAACGGCCTGATGAACCTAGGGGTAGCTTTCTACCCTAACCAAATCTTCACAAAACTCATCGTGGAGAGACCTTCAGGAAGACATGGTCTCCTTGATCAAACTCCAAGGGCCAATGACATCAGTGTTCATAAGATTTATACTGAATCAATGTGTTATTAATTTTTTTGTGGATCACCTGTAATTTCTCCAATGTTGCAAGCACAAACTCTATTCTCATAATAGATGAATCACCTAGATATTTCTATCTCAATAGTGACCTGTTGGTTTTCCTATATAGAGCTTCGAATGGTTCCATATTGATAATGGAATGATAATTATTATTATAAGTAAACTCTACCAATGGAAAGTGATCATCCCAACTCCGAACAAAATATAACACATAGGTTCTCATCATATCCTCCAAAACATAGATGGTTCAGTCTGTCTGGACATATTTCTATGGGTGGAAAGTCATGATCATTTATAACCAGTTCCCAGAATCCTCCTTCAAACCTATCCACAATCATGGAATGGACTGAGAATTATGGTCAGAGAAAAGCATTGAGGGTACCCCATGATGCTGGATTATTTCTTGCATATTCAAGAATCCCGAACCTTCCATTGAACTCTCCTTCTTGATGTAATGAATGTGAGGTGACTTGTTAAGTCAATATAAAATCACCCATTTAGTTTTATGGAATTTTGTTTTCTATGAAATCCCCATCACAAAATCCATAGATATGTCATCCCACTTCAACTTGGGGATCTCAAGAGGTTGATTCATCCCCACTAGAACCTGATGATTTTCCTTAACCTATTGACCCATGAGGAATTTATAAACAAACTTATTAATAATCTACCTCATACCTTCCCTCCATAATAATCATCAATGTTCCTAGAACCTTTTTGTTACTCTTGTATATTCCTTCAATGGTGAGTTATGGAAACCAGTCAGTGCCTCATCATGCAACATATTCAAATCCATTGGACATCCTTATAAAAGGAAGATGTGTTCCCTATATTTAAGAAAATTTATCTAGGGCATCTTCTAAAGATATTTGGTCATATAGACCTTCAATATAGATGTCTCTTCATTAAACCTCTCTCACATTCTAGATAAATAGTGTATTCACTACCATTGATAGGAAATAATTTTTCTTCTTTCCTCCACCATAGTCAGTTGAAAAGATTCCAAATCCTATGGTACCTCCTCTACCAAGAAAGAATAGGATTTCCTATAAAGGAAATATTCCACCACATTTTCCTTCCCAATAGTATAGACTATCTCAATTTTGTATTCATATATGATCTCTACACAATGTATCTATATTAATTTGTGATATCTCTAGGAAATGATATACCTGATACTCTATTAGTATGAGTAAAATACAAATTTTTCACCCATAACATAATGCCAATATATCTTCTAGTTAAAGACTATTACTACCAGATCTAAGTCAAGGATCTCATAGTTATACTCATAGGGTCTCAAATACCTAGACCTTTAAGCTATAAATATTTTCCTCTACATCAAAACAAACCTTATATTAGTTACATGGGTATAATAGATCACCTTGTACTCAACGCCCTCCTTTAGAAATATCAAAATAAGAGCAATGGTAAACCTCTACCTCAACTCCTCAAAGTCCAATTGAGAATTATTGATCCATGAAAATGGATTACCTTTATGTGTCAAAGTAGTCAAAGGGGTTGAAATCATAGAAATGTTATACACAAACTTCTAGTAGTACCAATCTAAAAAAAGAAAAAAAAAACCTCAAATATGGTCTTGGTTGTGTCCTAATATAGAACTACCTCTATATTTTCTTTCTCCAATGTTAAACCATGATCTAATATGACATGGCCCAAAAATTGAACCACTCTAATCTAGAATAGACACTTTGAGAGATGAATATATAATTAGTGCTCCTCAAGTAATTCTAGGAATATCCTAAAATGATCTGTGTGCTCCTCCAATAATGTAGTGTAAATGAGGATTTCAAAAATAAATACACCCATAAAATGATCCAAGAAAGGATAAAAGATATTATCCATAAGTATTATGAATAAAAAATGGAAATTAATTGCACTAAAGGTCATCATCAGGGAGTTATAGTGCATATAGAAACCAAAATTCCATCCCTAGAATTTCCACCTCATAAATCCTCAACTGAAGCTAGTTTGACCAAATATTAATCCTTGAAAAATAAATCATGATATTCAATTGGTTTAATAGTTCATTGATCCTAATAAAAGGCTACTGGTTCTTGAATTTTGCTTAATTTAAATGATAATAACCAACACACAACATCATGGCCTCATTATCTTTCTTTATGAACAACACTAAATCCACCTAGGGGGACATACTAGGTCTGATGAAACCCTTCCCCTAAAGGTCCTCCAATTTCACCCTCATCTCCCAAATCTTATTAAGAACCATATATTAAGCGTCAAAATATATCATAGAGGTATCAAGGTGTAATTAACTGCATAAGTGAATCTCTTGTCATGGATGTGGTCCTAGAACAAGATTGGGGAACAAATCCATATACTCATCCACTATCACTGAAATCCAAGTATATGAAGATCCCACTACACTAAGGAATAAACTCACTAACTAATGGGAGATAGGTTGTAGATCTTTTATCATGATCCATAAATGATCTGCTAAGAAATACCTCTTTCAATAAATGAAAATTGAATCCCACATTTCCATACACATACAACCCTCCTGTGGTGGTATTATATCTAGATATGTACTTCGGATAGCCAATTCATACCCAAAATGATGTCATACATCTTTATTTTAACTATCTAGAGGTTTCATGTGAAGCTCTCTCTGTCGAGCATCATCTCACACTATCATCAGATGTGTGAAATAGTGTATTCACTTTCCATAGGAATATATATTCAAAACTAACTATATAAATACTCTGTATGAATATAAAACTCTTGAAAAATGGATAAGGTGATTAAATAATGTCTCATGTCTATGCCTAAAAGTAATGGTGATAAATTAGAGAAGACAAAAATCATTCTTCAAATATTTTCATGAATAGATGGATCATATACCTATAAATCACAAAAATAACCAATTACTTAGCCTATAACCCTATCATCCTAATCTGGTTTACCTATTCGTAGTGGTGGAAGTAGGTCATTGTGTCTTCCTTCACCTGCAGCTTCTCCTCCTAGAGCTCCACTGACTCCTCTATTAGTACTACCTCTCTAGGTTTTTCCCTAACCACCCATAAGAGATCCATAATAACAATGTTTTCTCTATTACAGAGGTCTATCTGCTACCTATCCACCATATATAGTTTTGTGGGTTGTGTAATAATGATCCAAGTGACCATACATATTGTAAGCATAGCATCACATACCTCTCAACTAAATAGAGCCTTGGTGGGATCCCTACATTGTTGATCCTTAAGATTGAGAATTCTTGAGAAAATACGTACCATTATAATAACCTCAAGTATGAAATTTCGGTTTAGTAAAATAGGACACTCCTACATGATTTTCACTATTGGATTCAGCTTTCTGATGTTCTTATACTAGGGAGTGCTCTGTTAGAAAAGCTCGATCTAACACCGTAGCATAAGTATAAATGCATAGAAAGACTATACTATCTCAAATATCTATATGGAGGCCATAATAAAACATTTTTTCTATATTATCCATCTCAAAAAATATTTATTGAGTATCATGTGAGGTTGGTGAATCTTGACGCATACTTAAAAACAGTCATATCACTCTCCTACCACTCCAGAATCTCTTTAATTCTCACAAAGTGAAAGGTAAAATGATAATACTCGTCAAGGAACAAGTTCATGATCTATGTCCATGTGGGATTCGTCTCATCATTGGTCTAGGTGACCAGACTCCACTAGAACCCTACTACTCCATCAAGAACAATAGTCATAAGCGTAACTATATAATCGATCAGGGTCTACATCAGCTGGAAAACTCAAACCACTAACTCAAGACAATACTTTACTATGTAAGGTTAAATGTCCCCATGAAACCTGAGTTATTTCTATTGTTAAAAATCATATAGTTTACTCATCCTACACAACTTTTCATCCTATCATGCTGGAATAATGGTCTGCTCAACATGCAGATGATTATCAACCTAAAATATTAGGGGATGGTCCACACACCTCTCATAAAGTGGAAGCACTACTCTCTTATCACTTTGAGTAAACACCTCATTAATATTCCCATGCATTAAATCCTTCTCACTCAACTTGTCATTTTCATGACCTTGTCTCAAAATCCTAGTTGGCTAGCATCATGGTGGTATCCTAAAAGTTGAAAAGATGTACCATGGCCAAATGATCATATCTAGGAGCTGACTCAAGAAGGGCATGGAAGTTGAAGGCCCATTACTATATAATTAATGTGCTATTATTTTACCTGAAACCATTGTCTTATAATGATACAATGAAAATTATGTTATTAGAGAAAATTTTTATGTATACGCTAGTTGATGGACCATCATATGGTTCCCTAGCCTAAAAATATAAGTTGAGACACCATGACACCATTTCACTAAGTTTATAAAGAAATTTTTACAACACAACCATCATGAACCCCTCCCTCCAAAAGGCACCCCACCTAGGTAAGAAATGAATAAAGGGAGATAATATCCCCCAAATACCACCTCCAATAGTTCATGTATTTGTGACTACAGCCTAGGGTATATCAATCCCACACATGTGAGGAATTACCCTCTATAAATTTAAAGATTAAGAGATAAGAAGGATTAACATCAAACCAAAATCATGTATAAACCAAAATAAGTCCAAATACCTAAAATTTTATACATAAACTGAAAGGAAACAACAACTAAAAAAAGTAAAACTATGAAGTGACTACAAACTCCAGAAACTCCTAGTAGTTTCTCAACAACTCCTCTAAGCTAGTAACATCTAGCCCGATGAATAACCTATTCTAGTTGAACTAAAAAATAGTGTATATATGTAGAGTGATAATAACATGTATAATAAATGGTATCCTCCCTGAAACCTCTCATACAAAATATAAAAGAATTATACTATATCTTAGTGAATAAAAATTAAAAATAACACATCGCCTTAATGGGAAATATTTTCTTCCCATCCTCAGCATGGCTCTCACACCAAGTAACACATAGAAACAAACCATTTTGTATCAAAAAAAATATATAATATGAATGTTGTTACCCCACTTTTTCTTCTCCACTAGTTTGTCACTCCCACACCCCAAGGGATATGTCATGTGCTCATCCCTCTAATATGTCATCTTACACCTTGGGAAATAATATCACTTCCATTAATGAATCCTTTTTAGCCCAACATCTCATCATCATCATATCACAATAGTAACTAAGTGTATTCTTAGAAACCACAATAGTTCATGTAATTTCATTATACCTCAAGACATCATAGCACATGCATGTACACTCAGGGGAAGTTAGAGCCTTCATGACTAGATACAAGTATACGTTACACATCAGGATATTATATCCCACAAATAAATGTATAGAAAATTGTGATCCATCATAGCCCTATAAGGAACACACCATATACCATAATCCATTATATCTCAGGATAATTATACTCATCTATATCTATTGAGAGAGATGGGGGAGTGATAAGTTAGTTATCTATTGGAGAAAACAACCCCCCCCCCAAACATTTTGGTATCGGTTTCTCTACCATCATGGATGGGGTGGCATATGAAATCAGAAAATATAGGATATTATCATACACAACCACATTAAAGATAACTAACTAGCCTTATACTCATTTTAATTATCATCACATTGGACCCTCAGCTACCATTTCTAAGGAATATATATCAAACATACATACAATAATCAAGTTAATTATTAATTAATTAATTAACCGTTACTTAATTCAAATTATAATTTTTCAAATTTAAATTTTAATATTATCAATATAAGTGTTGATGGAACTATTAATTCTATTCCTTATATTTGAATGTATTTCATCATCATTTTTTAACACCGTAAACAAATCCCATTCATTTATTAGTTCAATTTATGATTTCATGAATCAAATGGGTAATTTTGGACTTGGCCGAAGAAACCTCTTCAAAAATTCATTCACATTGTATAGAAACAAACTATGTTAATTAGTTCGATATTTTTATATAAAAATCATATCTTTATTTGGTCATAATTAAAGCATCATGAAATATTAATCATGTTGATGAGAAATCCCCACTTTGAACTCTACCATTCTACCCAGTGTCCAATTCCATTTTGCATAACATAATCTATTATTCAATCATCAACATCGAACATCTCTACATCCTAGTCTCCTAGCTGATCACTCATCAAATAAATCATCAAACAATATAGTCATGAGTCTCCATTCCATTTATTCTAGTGGTTACAAACCATAAAAATAATCATACGCAAAAAAAGGCTCGAAATCCCTAGACCACACGTACATTTAAAATGATTTTTTCACACACATAAAAGGGTATTAAGACCTTATCATTGAGGCCTTAAAGCCTCCCATAACAAGTAATGGGTCTATTCAGTGCCAAAAAATTATTCTTGTTCAACCAACTATTTTAATTCCCTTTTGAATTAACTGGTTCATTAATCATAGGTTAACAACATAATGAAACCTAAAGCATTAGCTAACCATAGCTAAATATAAACATGATTTAAATAATTACATGAAATATTAAATCCATGATCAGTATTAATCAAAATGATCATGCATATTTCATTAATTATCATCATTTGGATTTACATTGTTCATCCCTTCAAATAAATTTAACATGTTGAAAAAATAATAGCCAAAACACTGCCGAAAAGATATCACACTATATTAGTAAACATCAAGATGTGTTATAAAAACATAAACTATGAGAGAACTTTAAACCCAACAATTAATTTAATTCTCCAAAGTAAATATTAATTATATTGAACAATTGATAATTCCTTTTTCAATTCATTAACTGATGGAATTGAAAATAATTCTCAGTATATGATAAAAATTAGATAACACTAAAGCATGTGATACCATCTTTATTATTTTAGTTTTTTTATTTAAATAAGATTAACCCTTTAAGATATAGTGTGTGATTCAAGTTTTAATTCAAATCTATAATTAATTAAAATAAAATTATTTCATGGAATGTGATTAACTATAATGGATAAATTAAACAAAAGCATAAAACAGATATTATTCTCATTAAAATTTCCTAATTAATGAATAACCATTCAATATGAAATTAATTTTCAAGATTATTATATTTTTAAGTTAATTCAGACCAATTTAGATAAGGATCTAGAGAATAATTAATTCAAACATTTAAATTAATAAAAGGAAATGTAACGGATCCCCTAGCCCCATTATAAGGTCAACATTCTTTGAGCAAGAATGGGTAATTGAGAAAAAACACATCAAATAAATTTATTCTATAACTAAAGGAAATTCTACTATAATCTAAGCATAGAATCCACCATCAATTATAGCTCAAAAACTCAAGCCAAAATAGATAAATTCTACCAAAATGTATTTATATAATGAATAAGGTGGGTGCAAATGATTATAAAGGTATAAGAGGAAAGATACATTGATTTGAGACTTTGAACCATTAATATAAGGAGTTGAGACTCTTAAATGCATGTCTAGAGGCTGGTTAGAGGCATAGGGGTCAGCTAGGGTGAGAGATAAGGAGAAAAAATCCAAACCAAGGGATCATGGGCCATCTATTTATAGAGTAAGCCTATAAGCCTTCACCATGGATTGGTTAAATCTCAAAATGATTGTGGTGTATCCAGTAAATGATGAATCTAATTTTCAATGAATTTGAACTTTTTGGATTGTAAACCTTTAAAACACAATTCAAACTATTTTCATCTCCACCACAACTTTAACTATGTATTAGAACTAAAAAAAAGATTTTTTACCAATAATATACCCAGCACTATTGTGCGGCAAGCCTTACACTACCGATTTATTGATAGGGGGACTCTTCAAGCATCTTGACCATCCCACCTTCTTCAAAATAGACTCCCAAGACATTTTCCTCATCCCCATTTCTCACAGCATCATACTCAAGGTGAAACACCTTGGAAATGGAAAAATAATTTGTTTCACTCATCGTATTTCAATCTAGCACCAAACAGCCAGTACCATGGATAAAATTCATGGATCCAAACCAAAACCTAATATCCAATGATTAGGCCTCTAAGAAGATTTAAAAAACATATCACAACCCCTAAAACCATAGTGTGGTGACCCTTAAAATTTTTTAAAACTTTTTTATAACCTCCAAAACTACATTGAACTCCTTCGTGACACCAATGATCCTCAAGAAAACACAAAGGTATGGGATTTAGAAATATGTTACCTTATATGAGATACCAAAAATAATTATCATCCTCATGAATTAAAAAACTCGATAGGAATATAAAGGGGGTCTAAAAACCACCTCGTGAGATACCTCTTAAGAACATTTCTATAATAGGAACACAAAAAAATAACCATGAGGAAAGAGCATGAAAACATAAAATGTATCCAAATTATGAAGGAAAAAAACATATATATCAACACAAGATCAAAACACATCATCTCAACAAAAGAGAAAAAAATCAATGCATCAGAATAACTTTGGGTTTTGAGAGTGAATCTATGAAACCCTATCTCAAGTGATACTTTACAAACCATAGTGTCACTATATGAAACTAACCAAATATATAGAATTCCCATGTAGCACCTTCTCTAAATATTCTAAAATTTCAATTATCAATTTCTTAAAGGTCTCACCATCTTTAATATCCATCTCAACCCAATCGATGACGTGAGAATCATCATGAATGTATTAGTAAATCTATGATACATAGGAAACATCATGAATGTATCTCATATATGGGGGTATTTATAATTGATACACCATATATTTAAACAGATATAACACCTCCAAATACCTAACAATCATAGGAGAAAGTTTAATTCCTTGACCAAACCTTAGTTGTTCATGATGATAAAACACCTTCAATAACATGTGATCTCTAAAGTCAAACTAAATAGGACTCCTACTATGATCATTGTAGAATTTATGATTATCTTGTTCCACCTTTATTCACTCTTGTATCACCTACACCTTCATTGTTTTACTCTACACCATTTCTGATCCGAGAATAGTTGACTCTCCCACCTCATTCGATCATAATGGAGACTAAAAAGGTAAACCATATAGAGATCCAAATAGAGCCATGAAAATAGTGGAGTGATAAATATTATTATATAAAATATCCACTAAAGGAAGGTTCCTCGCCCAAAAACCTCCAAAGTATAGAATGAACCCATGTAATATTTCCTCCCGAGTGTGGGTAGTCTACTCTATTTTTCCATCTACCTATAGATGAAAAGTGATGTTAAGGAACAACTGAGATCCAAAATCTTGTTGGAGATCTATCCACACCCTCATGTTAAAACAAGGATTACCATCAAATATGATCATACTTTTAACTCCATGATGCCTCACTATCTACACCAGGTAATTCCTTTACAACACTTCCACTATTCTTGAATTATTGATCACTAAGAAGTGAGAAAAGTTTTCCATGTATTCCATGATTACCTATATAGAATCACTAACACATATAGATCTAAAAAATAGTAATGAATTCCATTTCAATATCCTCCCAATTCCACTGGGGAACATCAAGCAGCTAAAGAAAACCACCAAGAATACTATGCTCATCCTTCACTCTTCGGTAGACCAAACGCCGAGAGACAAACTTTGCAACTGTATTCTTTAAACCATACCACCAAAATTGGAATCTCATAGCATGATACATCATTTTAAAACTAGTATTTACTATTAAATGTAAACACTGGACTCATAGAGAAGCACCTCAAACATCACTAAATTAATGAAATGATTTCCTTGAAATGGAACCTGATGTGGATCATCCTCAGACCATCCCTCGGGAGTGTCACTGGAAACAACATAATCATACTAAAACTCTACCTCAAATTCCCCAATCTGGGATTCCTCCACTTGGTTCACAAAGTATTATTACACTATTATATGATAAATTCAACCACTACCTTCCACCACTCTCATAACAAGGTGTATCATTACTAACTCTTCTCTCACTCCTCGAGAGTCTCTAGACTCATTCACAAAACTACCATGTGACTTCTTGCTCAAGGAATATACCACAACATTACCCTTACCAATTTTAAAGGAAATATCAATGTTATAGTCCTACAAGAACTTCATCCACTATTTTTAGAAAAATATTAATCCACATTGGTAGAAGGCATACTTTAATATTTTTTTATCTGTGAAGACCAAAAAATGTTCACTGATAAGATAGTTCCACCAAAACATCATGGAAAACATTACTGTAACAAAATCAACATCATGGGTGGTGTAGTTTAATTCATAAGGTCATAACTATTGAGATCCATAATAGATAATTTATCTACACTGCATCAACAAACAATCCAAACCTGGATGTGAATCATTTTAGTAAACCTCAAATGCAATGCCCTCCTACATAAAATTAAGAACTGAATAATTGACTAGAATTTTTTAAAATAATTAAAAGTGGTCTGGAACTAGTAATTACACACAAACACATTATCCTTTCTTGTAAATATTTTCATAGAAGTATCAATCTATGATAATTCGAGTATGAACCTCTTATATTATCCAGTAAGACAAAGGAAACTCTACACCTCTTCAAAAATAATGGTAACTACACAAGAACCCATTGCCTCATTATTTGAAGGATCTAAGAATACTTTGTATAGAGATATGGAATGCCCTATTAAAGGAACTGCACAGGACAAAAAATCACTCTTTGAAAACTTCTCAAATATCTGGTGAAATATAAGAACTCCCAACATGGCCCAAAGATGCTCTACATTCCTATAAAAGTAATAACACAATGACATTTTCAATTATATACCACCATGAATTAGTCTAGAAACTCATGGAACATTGTATTCATCAACCCCATGAACACATATGAAGTGTTTTTAACCCCAAATAGCATCGCAAAAAAATTGTAATACCCATAATGACATCAGAAATATATCTTTAGGATACACTCATCCTTTACTCACATTTGAGGATATCCCAATATCAATTCAATCTTCAAGAACTAGCTAGATTCCTCTAAATAATCAAATAAATAATCAATCCAAGGTAGAGGATGAAATTTATTAACCCATACCTAATTAAAATGGTGGTAATTGATACAAAAATATATACTATAATCTTACCTCTTAATAAATAGAATTGGATCTCCCTAAAGCTGCACACTATGTATAATGAATCCTCTCTATAAGAGATAATCAATATGAATTAGTAGCTCCTATAACTTAGAAGTGTACATTAAATATAGAGACATTGATATCAGAGAAACACATGAATTTATCTATATACCAAAATTGATATCTCATTGAGGTGGTAGAACCACAACCTCTTGGGAAAATCATTAGGGTGTTATTCAACAACCCTGGGTAACAATATCAGATAATACCCCATAGAACTCAACACCATCCTAGACAATAATAAAGATAGTGTCTCAAAAAACTCTAGCTCATTTGAGGGTCTGATTCACTAATGAACAATTACTGGTTCCCATCATCAACATAAAATACAATGCTTCAACTAAATAAATCCACAATATCCTACTGAATAAATACACTATAGAATGTACTAAATAAAACCACTACATGTCAAGGATAATTCTATATGGTTGTATCCATAAACATAGGAAGTATCTGTAGGAGTATTTCATCCTAAGAACCAACTCACAACCTTTACACACATCAAACAAGCAAGCACTACCTTCGGTTGGTGTAGTCAACTCCAATGGTGTTAGAAGCCTCTCCACCACAAGTCTCAAAGAACAGACTAATATAGATGAAAAAAAGGAATTCATATCTAAATAAAAAAAATTCAAAATACCATGTAGAAAATAGTTAATATTACCTTGTATGATGTATATCTCACCAAAAGTTGGAGGTGTTGATGCATGCATCTAAGAACATCCTTCTTCATGGACTCTTTGGACCCAATTGTGACCACCTCCACAGATGTGCTCTACCTTTTTTTTATGAGGATAAGAGATTTCATGGAGTTATCCTCTTCCTTATATATCCCCTCTCTATTTCCAAAAAAATATAAAACCCTACTAATTTTGATTCCTCGGATGAAACTAATATAAAGGATGGTCTAAAAACAGTCCAATGGTTGCACATTGACTGCTAAGAAAGATTGGTCATTCTTAATTCTAATGGTAATGACCTCCAAAAGAGAAACAAACTATGCCTAAACCACTAGTGGTGGTTTGAGAACTTCTAGGCCTAATGAAATGAGTTTAAAAAGCATAAAATTTTCTCCCTATTAACTGAAACTTCTTAATCAATCCAAATAACCAAGAAATCCCATTCATAGATCTACTCCATGAATGTTCATAGTGACTCCCATCTTATAAAAATAAGCTCCAAGCTAACCTCCCCTCAATGGACTATGCCCTCTCCAGTACCTCAGCATATGACTTCAACATAAATGGGGTAAACTAATGATCGATCATTGGGTGTAAAGACTCCTTGAAATGCCTTTCCCAGACCTCTTAATTTAGAAAAATGTATAATGAATAAAATAGGAGGTTATTATAACAAATACTAAGATATCTGTTGGAACCAGGGTCTTCAAAGAATGATTTGGCGTATGGTTTGTGTTTGTTGTCAATCCTCAGTGGAAGTTCAGGATGTGTACCAACAAAGGTATCATATCGTTCAAGCATAAAACAGTAGTGAAGGTGGCGCCGTTTCCCAGTGTTTGCCAAATTCTTGGGCCTGAAAATCGGCCAATAATGTAAAGTGTTTTTGGAAAAGTTACTTGTGCGCCGAGGTCTTGGAGGATAAAAGACTTGCGCGCCATATTTTTTTGAGGATCAGAACTTCAAAATTTGGCTAAGGAAAGAAGGTCGTGCAAGTATTGGTTGGGTCGCGCAAGTGAGTTGCGTGACATAAGCTGTGGGAAACGAGACTTGCGCGCCAATGATGGACTTGCGCGCCTTCGCGCAGGGGGTCCAGTTTGCCTATAAATATTGGACCACCCCTCCTCATTTTCAACAGATTTCAAGACTGAGAGATTGTTCGAGCTCTCGTCGCACAGGTGGTTGAGCCTCGCAGGTGGTAGTTTGGTCGCGCAAGTAGAGCTTGCGCGCTGGTTGTCTGTTGTGTGCCCAAGGCGGTTTGGGAGAGAAAGGAAGTGAACCACGCAAGTTTTTTTTCGGGGAAGGAAGCATCACGCAGGTGCGTTGGTGACTCTTGCGCGCCAGTTTGGACTTGCGTGCCGTTTTGGGACTTGCGCGTCCGGCTTGGAGAAGCGTTCCAGGTTTTGCTGAAGCCCGCTGGCCTGTTTGGAGCTGCACGAAAGCCAGGAGACTACCTGATACTTTCGAGGAAAAGTGATATTATGCTTCTGGTGAGAATCGGACTTCAATAGAGCATCTACATACGACAGTGGATGCATTCTTATGAAAATGATGAAGAGACCTTCACATCTATAAACTGAGTGGGACTTCACCAAAGGCAGTGAGCCAGGGGGAGTCAACGGGAGTGACCCGAGGAGAGCAGTGGGCTATCCCTGAACCTTTGTAAAGGTAGTGAGCCTGGGACAGAGTAATTGTACCCAAACTTTTGTAATCTACCGCTAGTGAAGCATAGTGGATTTTGGTACGACCGACAACCCGTCGGCGTATGCTCCTTGGACGTAGCCCTTAGTGGTGAACCAAGTAAAAAGGGTTGTGTCTTCTCTGTGCATGTGAATGTTTGCTTTCTGATCATAATCATCATACAGGTTCAACAAGTTCCTACCAATGTGGGAACAAGATCCATCACATTAAAAGAAAAAGTGGTCACCCTGATTCACCCCTCCCCTCTCAGGGTGTCCCGGGGTCCTTCAATATCAAGCACTGGAACTCCCTTATCAGAGGGTAAAGAACTTTTACCAACAAGACACCATAGTAGTCGAAGATAGAAACTCATCCTAAATCTAATCACTGAGCTTATCCCAAGAACCAACTAACTCTTCGCTATCCTCAAGGAAAAAATCACAGATTTTGATCTAACTCGTACATCATCATCATAGTTAAAGAAACCTAGTTCTCCTTTTAAACATGTATTGATCTAAAGGTTATATCCATATACTCTATCCAATCCTCCATCTCTCGATCCAAAATAGATCCATCATACTTATAAAAACCATGGTATTGAAACTCTTAGAGTTTCCTCATCTAAGTGTCTTAATCATCAAACTCCACTTCGTGGTGATCTTCTAGAACATCCTACTAAATGTATTTTACACGAATATAATAGGGATATCGACCTGGTGACATATCAACAAAAAGAAAAATGTTAATATTCATAAAACAAGAAAAAAAGAACATTTTGAGGTTAAATAATTAATTCATTTATTCATTTTAACCTATTTCATTTTATCTACCTAAATTCAAACACTGAGGTAAAATAATGTAATGCATGATCCTTACCTAGGTCTCTACCGTACAAGCAGCATCCACTACTACAAAACATGATTTTAACAATGTTGTTCTTTATGAGTGCTAGCAAATAAAGATGATAAAGGGTACCTTTTATCAGTGTTTTTTTAGTGCTCATAAAGGTACCCTTTATCAGCACTTTTTTTAAGGCAAATAATGGGTAACCTTTAACGGTGCTTTTCTTTAGCACTGATAAAAGGTACCCTTTATCAGCACTTTATTTTTATTTCTAATTAAAGGTACCATTTATCAGTGCTTTTTTTCTTATAAAGGGATCCTTTATCAATAGTTATTTAGCTCTAATAAAGGTCCTAAATAAAATGAAATAATTAAATAAAAAATAAAATGAGTTTGTTAAAAAAATATTAAAAAGGTTATTAATTACATAATTATTGATAAAAATAAATAAATTTAATATATTTTAAATAAATTATAAATAATAACTTATAGTGTTTTTAATATATATATATATTTATAATTAAATAATTAAAAAAAATAAAAATTAAAAACAAGTGAATTAAGAAAAATAATAAACATTTTATTAATTAAAAAAATATTTATAATATTAATAAATAGTATATATTAAATATGGATATATATGAATATGTATATAAATATATGATTATATAATACAAAAATATTTATTCTTTACATTAAATAAGTCATATATTAGTGAAGAATGGTTTATAAATAAAAATTAATATGAATTAAAAATACTGACCGATTGCATAAAGTAATGGACATAATTGAATTTCATTTTATTTTTCAATTTAACATAAATCAAACAAGTGTTATATTTATTTCACATATATTTTTTATTAATAAATTATTATATACAGCCCACAAAGACAAATATTTACATAATTAATGAATCCTTATAAAAAAACACATACACTTAATATTTATGTCATTCATTAAAATTTAAATATTCATTTTATAATTTCATTATGACATTGTACATTTAATATATCATTTATTTAATTGGTAAATTTTATTTATTTATCCTTCATTTTGTTACAGTTAGGTATTAATTCATTTTTAATATTTTTTGTTTTTTGTTTTTCTAGGAATTTAATCATTTTCTATTATTTATTTATATATATGTTTTAATATTTTCAATATGTATTAAATATATATCTATATTTTTTAATAATTTATATTTAATTTATAAAACATATCTATTTTCTCAATATTACTAAAGTGTACTCATTTTAAGTTATTCAATTTCACCCATTTTTAACATGCATGCACTTAAGATTAAATATTAATTAATAATGTTAAAAATATATTAGTAAATAAATATTTATAAATATATATATTTATACATTTATATTTACTATATTTATACATTTATATATTTATAATTATAAATAATTAATTAATTAAATATATTTAAATAATTATAAAAGTATAAAAAAATTATTTAAATAATTATTATATTTATTATATTTATATTTATATATATTTACTATATATATAATTATATAAATATATATATAATCATCTAAATATATAAATATTATTTTTAAAGTATTTAAATAATTGTTAATAAATAATTATATATTTAAATAATTATAAAATTCTAATAAATATATTTAAATAATGAATATATTTACTATATTTATATTTATATATACTTATTAAATATATATATATAATTATATAAATATATTTATGAAAAAAATATTTATAGTTACAATTATAAATCTTTTATCATCATTTAAGTAATAGCGCTAATAAAAAACATCTTTATTAGCACTAAAAAAGCACTGATTAATATTTCTTTTATCATCACTTATTACTTAAGCACAGATAAAAGGGATCATTGTCAATGATTTTTTGGGATTTCTAATAAAAGTGTCCCAATATATATAAGGAACCCTAACCAGTCACGAACTAGTCACGATATCCAAATCTTTCTACAGATCCCAGCTGCTGTCGGTGCTCCTCCTCATCAAATCAAACTCGAATCAAGGCTCAAATCAAGGCTTGAAATTTTTCAAGGATTGAATGATTAAAGGGTCAAATGAATCCAAGTCTTGAATAAATTCCAGGTTTGGAGATATCTCTAATTTGTATCGGATAATCCAAAGCTTCAATCCAAGGTATGTTATTTTCTACTCCTCCTCACTTGTTAATTTCTTATTTGGCGATATCTATTTGCATTTTCTGTTCATTATCTCTTTTTATTCATTATCCCTCATTGATTTTCATTCTATGTTTAATTTACAATTGGTGGATTCTAAGATTTTGGTTTTGTATTGTCCCTTTAAGGGCTTTTCTTATTGCCTTGTAGTGTATTAAGAATTCCACACACCGATTTCATCCTTATAGAATATTAAGTTTAAATTTTTTTAACTTCCTTCCATGGAAATAATGTATAAAAAGTGTTTTTTAAAATTCTACCTATTATTTTTATTTAATAAATTGAAAATGATTTTATATAATTATTTCTTGGATTTTAGGTGTGGTTTGTTTGGGTTTTTTCTATTTTGAAGCTTTAGTGATATTACATTGATAATTTTATTTTATGTTAAGTTTCTTGAATATTATCTCTTTTTTTCTTGATATCCAATATGAACATCCAAATATATATATTTTCATTTTGAAATATACACACACACACATATATATATATATAAGAACACATTACTTTATGTATATATATAGGTATGTAGTCATATGACATATATATTGGATTCATTTAACAAAGATGATGATATTTTTTCTTGGTTTCAAAAATTCATTATAATTGAGACTATTAATATGTTTATTATAAATTATGACTTTGAGTCATTTTTGGAACTTTTTAAAATTACTTTGATTCTCACTTTTTATTTTGAATAATATTGAAATAAATAATTTTTTCTTCGATAGTTATTAGTAGTATCAACTTTTTTGGCCTTGTTGGTACCATGAAATGAATTTTATAAACATTTATCACCATCTATAGAAGATTTATATATTATTTTTGATTAGGTAAGGGTTTTTTTAATACATAGATCGTATTTATGGGTGTTGGAAGGTTTTTTTAATAGACATTTTTGGGTTATATTGATTTTAGATTGACATGTTTTTTGAAAAGGTGACCATACCTCCCATTACTATCATAATAGGGACCGTATCTATCTTAGTGAGGGATGAGAGTTAGTTACAATATAGTCCTAATTATATTGTAGAAGTCCCCACTTATATCAAAGTCCATATGGGAGTCTAATAAGGTAGTCTAGTTGTGGGTCTCTAGTAAGTTATAAACAATTGAATTCATCATTATGCTTATAGGTGGTTCCAACGCAAGTATGTCCAGAGTCACCTCACGAGATGTTATAGAATTTCCTAAGATAATATATACTTCATTTAATATTATTTACATGTATATTATTTTTGACTTACTCAATATTTAATATTGATCCATTTTAATGTGACCTATTTTATATATTTTTATATTTGGTTGTATTGATTTATTTATTTTTCTGACTAATGTTATATTTTATTATTACATATTATACTTATTGAGTAAGGCTATAAAGAGGAATATTTTAAAAACCATAGAATATTTACAGAGTCTATAAATATCTTTATTCAATAAAATATTAGTTATTAAGGTGGAAATATTTATTAAGGGAAGTTATAGAGATTAATTATATTTGATATACCATTAATATTAAATGTAATAATTCCTTAGTTTGTCACATCACTTTTTTCAAAAAAAAATATAATGTAGGTTATAAAATTATATATATGTTTGGATAATTATTATAATTTTTTTTTGGTATTTATCATTTTAGGTCTACATGTATTGGTTCCACCCTTAATAATCGCTAATTACCATCCATGTATATGAAATAACTCTGTATTTATTAAAATGTTTTATTAATACATTTTTATATCTTCTAATTGATGAAATGAGATTTTATTATTATTGTTTATCATATTTGGGTTACTTATTACTCCTTAATTTCCTATATTATATTTTCATTTGTTTAGGGGATTTAATAAAGACTTGACTGCTCAATTTAATAGAGGTAGGTCTAGTCTTTTTTATAGGATTTAAAGTATTAAAATTGAGATTTATCCTATAAATATAGAATTCCTAAAGGCCCCAATGATTCATATATCATAACATATCCCCATTGATACCCCTTGAATCATAGATATGAACGTTTATACACCCCAAATCCCGCCTTTAATAGGTCATTAGTTAATAAATAGATACAATGGTGTAATTCTCATAAATGGGAGGCATTGCCCCTTTTAGATAACACAATAGAGTACAATTTTCATGCTCATCAACTTCATTTCCTGAAAAATTATTATTGCAATTTGTTTTTTGAGACTCATCCCCCTTCTCTTTTATATTTCTTGAACTACTCTGAGATGTATTCAACCCATGGATGACTAATTGTTAGAGTATTTCAAGAAACATAAGTGCATGTCCAAAAGAGATGGAGGATGAGTCTCAAACAATAAAATGTAATAATAACTATTCAGGAGATGAAGATGATAAGGATTACAATTGTCTATAACATTTACCTTTGGATTAATTTCAAGGGTAACAACTACCATATTGGAGTAAGACTTTTCTTAAATTAAATTACACATTTTCATCAAATCATTCCAAAATTATTTGAAACAATCAAATATTAGGTTTTCCTTATTAGAATTATATATAACTTCAAGCTTTGATAATGAATATATTACGTGAATTTATTTATTTACTGTAAAAACTGAATATTTTATAAACCCAGTAGAATATATATGAATCAAAAATGGATGCACTCTAATCATTTGACAAAAGAAAATGAATATAGAGTTAAAGAGTACATCATGTTTTCAAAATATCTTGTATACGACCCTTCTCAAATCCATTGTTTGTGTTTACATTATTTTTATTCAAGAAAAATTAGCCCATAAGAGTTGGAAGAACATTTTATTTGTCATAGAATATATCCAGTCTATAAATGTTGTACTAAACATGAAGAAAAATTGAATGTGCACACCGATTAGGATAATACTATGGTTTATAGAACATTTGATATGAATAACTGTGTAATTGATGATAGAAATCGCATTGAATAAACGAAAATGAAAAATGAAGATGGCCTTATTCATTGTCCAAAGTTTTTTGTGAAGTTAAATAACTTTTCTAAGATACCACTATATACTAGTTGTACTAAATACAAAACATTTTCAGTTGTATTGAAGTTGTATAATTTGAAAGACGGTAGTGGATGGAGTGAAACGAGCTTTATGGAACTACTAGGTATCTTGAATGATATGCTACTAAAATAAAATGAACTACCATGTCAATAATATAACACTAAACAAATGCTACATTCAATGGGAATTATCTCTATAAAATACATGTTTTTTCCAATTATTGCATATTGTTTTTTAAGGACCATGAATCACTCATAAAAACCCTAAGTGTGGAGCAGATCTATATAAAAAAATAAATCAAGTCCATCAAAAGTTGTATTTTAATTTCTTGTCATTCTATGGTTAAGAAGACTATATAGATGTCAAGAAATTGTGAGACAATTGACATGTCATGAAGATACAAGAATTAAATATGGGAACCTACATCATCTAGTAGATTCTCCTTAGTGGAAGAAAATTGATTATGAGTATCTTGATTTTGGTAATAAGATGAGAAACTATCATCTTGAATTATATAAATATGAATAAATCGTTTTGGTGTACATAGTAGTATTCGAATTACATGACCCGTCATGTTGGTAAATTATAACTTTCTTCCATGGTTAGGCATAAAGTGAAAATACATTATGTTGTCTCTCCTTATATCTGGACCAAAGAAACTCAGTAATGATATTGATGTCTATTTGTCTCCATTTATTGAAGATATAAAATTAATGCAGGATACATGTGTTAAAATGTATGATTCTCATAGAATTTAAGAATTAACAATGAGGTCCATGATGTATGGGATGATAAATAACTTTCCTGCTTATAGAAATTTATTAAACTATAGCATAAACTAAATGTTGGGGTGTCCCATTTTTGAATAATTCATGAAATCTGCTCAGTTTAAACACTCCTCAAAAACTTTTTTTAGTACATCATAATTTTTTACCTTGAAGACATAAATATTGATCCTGGACGACAACATTCGATGGTAATATCAAATAAGATATAACAGTGTCTCCACTAATGGGTGATCAACTATTTGATAAAGTAAAATATATCAACACAGTTTTTAGTAAACCATTATTTTGACCTGAGGTGAGTGATTAGGGAACAGAAAAAATGGTTCGACAAGAATCATCACACATCTATTACCATAGAGAGAGTTTCACGTTAGGTTCACCATTTTTGTTTCAACCCGGTTCACGTTGTCATCTTTTAAAGGATGATTGGATTGACCCCACGGGGACTATATAGTGTATCCATTCTATATTGAAAAGGAGATTCCATAGTCAAATGATCCCAGCATATGATTTCATGGGGTCAAGTACTTGAGAAATCGATCCTCTTAGGATATAACTTCCTCAAATTGTCTCCAACGGGTTTATTTGTGGATCCAGAAACACCTAACAGCCCTGGTATCCATGATTAAGGGACCTTATTTCCAAATTCAAGCACTCGTTAGATGATTATTTGGCTAATGACACTTAAAGACTCCATTAGTCGAGAGGATGGGATGTCCGGCTCAACGCACCCTTTGGGGGGTATTATTTCCTATTCCGAGACTCTCTTATAGATTTAATTCATGTTCATACGTTCGTGAATCCTTGGTTAATTCCCTAAGAGTGTGTCCATGGGCTACCCCTAGTTTGCAGAATCATCATAAGCATACATGGATTTGATGCTATAGAGGTAATGCTAACTTAATCCATACAATAAATAACTTTAGAGTTTACCATCATCCAGGGGGATAGAAGGTGACTTGATGTTGGGATCAAACCCATAATATGGGCTTCCTACGTATCCTCGAGAGAGGAATCAGAGACCATGTTGTTCAGGAAACTTAGGGATTACACATGAGAGTTGACTATTTGAGGGTACATGATCAGGTGGGCCATTTTGGAAGGGCGCCCTTTTGATCTCAGGCCTTCAAGTAGGCATCCTACGTATCCTGGTCTGACCAAGAATTATAGTTCTCATAGTTCAAAATTTTGTGGATGTTGTAATCATCACAAATCTCTAAGCCCATGTGATTCATGATCGGTGTGAGAAATAAGAAGATGTGAGTGATCCATCCAACCATACACTCCCCCTCCTACTGATGGTAGAGGGAGGGCCTATGGCGGAAGAGGCTGGGGTGACCATGGGAGAGGGCACAGATCGATGAACTATTTAATGTGGGATAACATTCGAGGTCATGCAGCTCGACACTTGGAAAATTAGGGGACTTACCTCAGTGGGAGTGCCCCCAGAACGTGTTTTGGGAAAGGGGAGGAATGTTGACTCTCATCATAAGGAGAAGAAAACAAAACTCTTTGTAGTTGGGGTTTGGCTTAGTGGTAAGCACCCTTTAATTCTACATGAAAAATGGGGGTTCAAAACCCATTGGGTGCAAGCACTGTAGTAGTACTGTAGTAGACTGTAGCAGCAGCGGCCACTATAGCAACGGAGGGAACTATAGCGGTGACAGGGTACTATAGCAGCGGCAGGTACTGTGCAGTACTGTAGCATCGTGGGTACTATAGCAGTACTATTCAGAGAATGGGCCTTGGGCCAAAAAAATTGGCCTACGAGCCAGGTAATGGGCTAAATGCCCACTGGGCCTTCGAGCTATGTAATGGGTCTCCCTCTACCCAGTTAAAGAGGTCTTTTCTTTTCTTTAATAATAAATGAGGTTTTGGCCCCAACCTTTTAAAAAAAGGAGAAGAAAACAAAACTCTTTTGATTGATCACCATTCATCATTGAATGGGAAAAAAGTGATCACCCTAAATCCTTATAATGGGGGGGGGGGGTTTACATTAGTATCCTAAGGTTGGACTCTAGGTTACCATGGGAATGTAGACTTACAGACATCCTTGGAGTCTGAACCATTGTGGGAAGAGCCTTTGGGACTCTATTAACCATGGGTATGTAGACTCAAATGGGTATGCTGATGCGCCTGATGATCTGATCATACGGGTCTAGTGGATTTGAAGGAGGCTTCATCTTGATGTCGGGGGAATAGTTCACAGAGGGTCTATGGAGGTCTGGAAGGTAATGGAGGGGTAGGATTGAGGCTAGAAGAAAGAATACCAGAAAATTACCCATTCTACCTATTGTTTTCTTATGCAGGATAGGGGAGCTTTGCATACCATAGTGGTGTGTGGGTACTGGGGTTATCCACATACCGAAGTAGTACGCGGGCTTGGGTATGGACCATTGCGCACCACAATGTTGCATGATTCAAAATGCATTATGTCACACTAATTTGGGTTCCATCCGCATACTAATGCAGTACGCAGTTTCGGGACAAATCTGCATAGCGATACACTTTGCGGAGCGCCATATCGAAGGTGGGTCCTGGGGACTATCGTTCATGGGGATTTCATCTACAAGGAATATATGGTTCATGATTTCACCAATTAGGATTGTGGTTCTCCCATTATTATTAAGTTTCTTCATTTTATGGTTCACGGCTGGTTATACCTGCAGAAATGTGGTTTTCAATTTGGGCTCTATCGATGATTCGAGACTGAAGTTAGAATCCTCTCGAAATTCTTACTTCCAACCTTTGGGGTCTCCTCCATGATTTCTTCACCCATCCTTCTCAATTCATTATGTTCTCCTTTTACATAGAATTTGGACAATTGTATCTTTAGGCATGCGACTCCATTTACGGAAGCCCATGAATATATATCTTGAACCACAGAAGACTCATAAAAACGAGGTTTGTGGGGGTTGTGGTTTGCGAGTCATGGTTCGCGAAACCCTTCCAATTTTCTTTTTTTGTTCACTGTTGAGTTCATGAAATGGTATGTGGATATCTTTCATGTGCTTGATTTAGCCAGTGATGTGGTTTTTAGGCATTTAGGTTCACAAGCATCTAGGTTCACTGGCCATCGCTCTACAGGCCAGTGCCTCATGGGTCGTTCCGGATACCGGTTGTTTACGGTTCTTTAGGTCTACGAGCCCTTCCTTGTGATGGTATTCTAGTCACTTAAAACTCTTTGAGAAATTTAATTCCTTTAATTTTCTTCTGAATTTTGCAACTCAATTTGAGTCCATTCATATTGTTTGAATTATTGGAATGCTTTCTACCATCTACAAAGTGATTGTGGGTGTATTTTCTTCCCTTGGAGAAGTTTTTAGGACCCTACAAATTTACCCCATCGGAATGGAATCAATTTGGAATGAATAGGATAATATTCCAATGTAGAAGTGGTCCTCAACTGAAATTTTTCATAGTAGAATAGATGGGTCTAGTAGGAGGGTACCAAACCTATATATAGGGTCTCATGTCATTTTTCTTTTACCATTTCTCATGGATAAAATTTCTCTCGACTTTCCCTTGGCTTTCTCTACTTTCGCATACCATCTCTTTTGTGAAATCTGTTCTCACGAACCACTTAGTACATGCCACGAACCAAACTTTTCACCATTTATTCTTCCCATGAACTAGATTTGGGTTTCAAAAACTACATTGTGGAATTTAAAACTAAAATCCATACCTCCGCATAGGATAATGCTATGCGGCTTGCATGTCCCTCACACCGAGCATGAACCAACAAACTGAACTTTAAACCATAATAATCCAAACTTAAACTTTTAAACAAAAAATTTGAATATGTTCTTGGCGAGGCCTTGGTTCACAATATTCACCTTCTGCGAACCCTTCTGTTCACTGGCCAATGCTCCATGGGCCAGCGCCTCGCAGCTATTTCACATACCATGGTTTCACGCGGTATAATGCTTCCGCGTACCATATCAGTTTGTGGGGATTGTCTCCAATTATCATGTAGCACGTAGGTATTTCTTCTATTTATCATGAACCATGTGAGAAATGGTTTCTACGTTCTATTTTTGGGAACAGTACGGGGTCCCCCATGCAAACACTTTTTTAAGTCCTTTAGCCATTTTTTGGCCTTTATTCAACAATTTTTATTGGACTATCCTTTTTGAGGCTTTTGGATCTTCCTATGAAAGAAACAATGGCTCTTTCACAGGCTTCTACTGAGATCAATGCTCTTTCTAAGGCTACTTTTACTTCCCCTATTTCTAGTACAGATGAAATATCGAAGAACATGGTGGCTTTAGTTAACAGAAAAATTCAGGTTGTTCCATCATACCAATCCTTGGAGAATCTGCTTATAGTGAGTTAAATAGAGTACCTGACTTCAAGAAGGCTTCCTTATTATGGGTTTGGTCTATTTTCTAATATATAAATCCCAATGCCAAACTTTACTGATCAGCCAACTGCCTGGATAATTAATACCTCTGTCCTAAAGGCCTTGATTTTTTCCAAGGTGTGGTACCTTTAGAGAGATATTTCCTTTGGGTCCTTGTTGAGATATGCACCTAAAACATTTGATGAGGTTTTGTGGAATCCAGAAAATATGGTCCACTACAACCAAAACATTGCGCAGAAGGCTACAACGAATGACCAGCATGGCTGGTCATCCCAGCGGGATCTTCGCTCTGGAGGTTCATTTGGATTAGATTATGGGTGGCCTTTTTGGGTTCTCTAGAGTTGCAAAGAATTTCAAAATGAGTTATAGACTATGGAACTATACGACGCTGCTTGGGTATCTTAGAAAAACACTATTGTCCCACTGCCCTTATTTCACAACTCCTGAGCAGGTGGAGCCCAGACAGTAATACCTTCCATTTAACCCACAAGGATGTCGGCATCAGTCTTTGGGAAATCTAGCTAATCTCAAGAGTCCCTATCATTGTGGATATCTATAATGAATTTCTATCTCCCTCATATATTTCGTATGATGAGGAAAGTAATCCTATTGGGCTAAGAAACTCATCATTTAGGTGAAGAAACTTTTGAAGGAAATCTATCCTTGATTGAAGCAGGAAATTACTTTTGATGAGTGGTTTGGTTCCTTTGTTAAGCATACTAGTCTAGAGCTAAATTCGTGGAGACCTAGGGCCTATCCTACCAAAAACAACTCAGAGGTGAAAGGGTACCTATTGGCCCACCCTGGAAGAGGGGAAGTTTCATGAGTGGGGATGGGGGCTCTTCCCTAACAAAAATCGATTATTTCGACTATCATCTTTCCTAGCCATGTTTCTGAGTGGGTGGCTCTTAACAATAAGGAAATCTGGTGGTGTAATAGCCTCAAAATTCATCATGACTGCTCAATTGGCCAATGGAAGGTGCATCAATTTAGCTATCCCAGTGTTGGCCCAGATTTATCACCTACTAGGTCGAATCAGTGAGGGGGGACCACCTTACCAGATGACTAGCCCCTTCTAAATTCATTTGGGATGGATAAGAGCCCACATAGGAGGTTATACCTTTTTCAATTCCTTTCTAATTCTAAATTTCACCCACCGACTATATCTTTAGAGTGCCAACGAGTTTATGTCGGAGGCTTAGTCTTCACAGGATAAGTGAGAGGAGCACATCGAAAATAATGAGCAAGACTTAATGGCTTATCTCAACATTTACGAGCATTTATCTTATCATCCTTATGATTCCCCTACTGGTACTATTATGAATAATGCTTCTGAAGACTTTTTCAACTGTGGTTACTTATTCTCTTTGAGAGAAGGAATCCTAGTTTCCTTTATCGGAGGAGATCTTATTTGAAAGGGATATGCACCCTGAAGATTTAATCATCAATTTAAGTATGTATAGAAGTTGTGTCCTCCTACTCTCAATAGTGCCCATCAAGTGAAGCATATGATGATAGCCTGTCAACTATAGATGATGTTCTCCCAGGAGGTCACCCAGTGACTTTCCAGACTTCCAACTTTTGGGGATTTCATACCCTTCCATACCAAAATCTATACTGAGGCATGGGTTAAATCATATCTTGATGGTCAATTAGCTTACTTGGTTCCTATCGTGACAACATCCAAGGAATCTAGGGAAAAGGGAAAGGAGAAGAAAAAGGTAGTTGTTGAACACTCTCGACCAGGAAAATTCCTTTAAATGCCTCTTGGATCTCCCTCATGGAAAATTGTGAAAGATGGGGTCGTGACCTCATGGGCGGATGAATGAGATGTTGAAGCTACTGCTGGGAGTCCACCATTCATCCCCCCCCCCCCGAGGCTGATTTTCCAGTGGCCTAGAGGCAATTTGGCCTTTTGAAAGGTCATCCATCTACTCGTGACCTGTACCCTCATGCTTTATGGCATCTCCTCAAAACTAGGGAAGCTTCTCTTACTGGCATTGGCTATGGGTCATCACTCACTGAAATTTATTTTGATGAGGATCCCGAGAAGGTGGATCGTTACCTTGGGGACCTCGAGACTCTCATCCATTCATAAAGTGGTCATCTCAAATACTCACATCGGGTAATCACCATGCTATAACCAGAGACTGATGATGATGATAATGACGTTGTTGGCTCACCTATTGCGGCTGTCGAGGAAAAAACTTCTTTCTTTCTCCCAATGTATCATAAGAATTCATCTTCTGAAGATCTTAAGTGTGCAGGGACACCTGGGAAACATTTTCTGTTTTCATAACCCACTTCGCTCCCCAGCACCAACCTTACAGCACTGGCCATCCCAGTCATGGCTGTATTTTCGGATGCCTGGAGATTCTGGGATGAACTAAGGGTGAATAATTCAAATGAAGATATATGGAGGCTTCTTCAGGGAGGACGTTTCGACCTTCCAGGTTTTGGGGGAGCCATTGCTCCTACCAGTATTTTGGCCAAAGAAGAACCTGATGAGGTGGATGCCTACATGAATGAAATGGACAAGTGTCTCCATGACCCTGTGGATAGGCATTACAGGTCGGACCACGTGGCATTGATGGGAGTACTCTTTTGGTTGATATAAGAGGTTATTTTATCTACAACCTATGGAGTTAATTTATTTTTTTGTGGAGACGCTAAATATTCCCCCTCCCATTTTTATTTTGTAGGGGATTGTAGGGTCTCGAGAAATGGATCTTTCCTCAATTTATTCTCTTGGAGGAACTACAATTGGAAAGTGCACTCTATCGATGGTAGGGGCACTATGAAAGGATCCCCTAGAGCCCAATAACACATGGAAGTGTTAATTTCATACCCCTATTGTGAATTTACCCCTCTATCTCCTCTGAGTGCTCTTATTTAGGATCCATCTCAGCGATAATAAAAGAAATCCAAGCAGGCCTCCCAACGGTCAAAATGAATTTGGAGGGGAATCACAAGTAATCACCTATTAATTTGGTGGCTGAACCAAGTAACCTTATTTTGTTGACTCACTAGAGTGTGTGTTTTTATTTTGATGTAGGTTGTCTCAGTAAACAGATGATGGTTTCCCAATCATCGACGGCTCTAGTCACTTTTATGGAAGAGGAAGGATTTCCAGCCTTTGTGGTTGACCAAAGTAGGGCATCAAGGCCAGTCAAAGAGACCAGGGGTACTATCGACCCTTTAGGTGTGCCTACTACCACTCAAAAAATCTCAACCTCAATAGTGTAAGAACATCTTAAAGTTGAGGGCTCATTTGACCGTGTTGAGCTGGATCTCATGAAGAGGGACAGGGTGAACTTTATGATAGGGGTTGAATCTATTGGTGAGCCCCAACCCCTATTGGATTTTGGAGTGGATATATATCTTGAGGAACCAATCAATATCAATCAAATGGCTTTTACACCTATAGAGGGAGTTAATTTATATATTGATATTCTGCCTTCTCAAGCTGGCTCTACAGAAGTCACAATTACCCTGGAGGTTGATGTTCTGGTCCTTGAAAACTTAGAGCAGGACATTATACCATTTTTTTCTAATTCTGAGAGATTTTGTGTTTTCTTCCCCCAAGATCTTGAGACCAGTAAACTTCTCTGGACTGACTATCCCTAAAGAACTTATATCAATAAGAAACCTTTTGAGGGATTCCATAAGGATTACTATTTCTACTGAGTACGACCCTAGGTCTTCAATATTTTTGAGTGGCCATGGAGCACCACTGATGATTGAATATGTGGCTCCACCTATTCTAGGTAGCGGTATTACTATGGAGGTGGGAGGTACTGAAGAATTATCCTCCCTATTATCAAAATCACAACCACAATCATTAACAATAGCGGTGGACGCCCACACTCTGTCCTCCATTGAAAATTCTAGAGACGAGGCTGCAGGGTCGAGTCACGTTATAGCCACTAAATTGAGTCCCTCTCTTTTGAATCTCATTCCTGAATATATTTGTTTTAGGTAGTGAATCTTATACCGATCAATAAGGCCGGGTTAATCTTCGTTCCATACGTGAAAAGGCATGTAGGAACATTTAGAGTTTAATTTCATAGATCCCATTGGCTGAGATGCCAGTGATGTTTCCAAAATTACATCTCCAATTTGTGGTCTTGGGTTTTTGTGGGTTTGACTATCATGGTATTCATTATATATTGAGATAGGTGGTCGCTACTTAGGAAGAAACTGGTATTCTTGAATCTCAACATTCCGCGGCAGATTTGACAGCTCATCTTGATAACACGCGGAAAATTCCCATTGATGAAGCTACCAATCATGTTAGAGCAGTTGAAAGGTTGCAAAACAAACTCATGAAACAAGAGTCATTGGTAGAAAAACTCAACCAATAAGTGAAGCAACATAGCCAAAACTAGATTAGATTAAATAGGATAAGTCTTGGGTCGTGGTCGCCATTGAGGAGGGGTGATATAAAATGAAAGAAGAAGAAAGGACCGATGTCAAATCCATGAGGGATGTGGAGGCACTGTGAGAAAGTGTAGAGGTAGAGACTGTGAATTTATTAAAGCTTCACCAATCCATTGAGTAGTCTCATCAATTGTTGATACATCTTTTAGACTCTACCAAACATCTTCTGTAACAATCATATCCCACTCGTGAGGAGAAACTATATGTTGTCAATGTCCACTATATACCTTATAAACTAGGATGGAACCAATTTTCCATAAAATTATTCTTATTTTCTTTTCATTTCATGTCAATTGATCACAATCAATCATATAAGAATCATTTCGATCAGGTATTAATTTTAAACCAGGATTCGAAACCAGTAAATTGAAATAATCAGATCGGGATCTAAATTTTTCCTCAGTCATGGGACTCTGTGAAACTAGTTCAACTATAGCTAAGGTTTCATGGAAAACCTCATGATATTTTGTGTCTTTTTCACTATTACCTTTATTTTTGCCTAATCCAGCTCGACATGGGCTTATCGTGTATAACTTGAATATTTCTTAGGCTGTCCTTTATGGGTTCTCGATACGACAATCTTTATGTATCTTTTGAAAGCTCAGGTCAATTTTTTCCGAAACCATACACAGTATAGGTTTAATGATCTGATACTCAACTTTTATCCATAGGCTCCCTTTTTGAATGTTCACTCTGGTGAGTATGGAGCCCATTCGCTGGCAGTTCACAGTATTTCCAATCAAACTTGTTACTAATGTTTTAGGTCAAGCAGCTTTGATCAAACTTTATGGGACAGGGGCCCACCCAGGAATGTCCTAATAACTTTCATACATGAATGAGGGATTTTTATTGACCATAAATTTGTGATATTTGGACATGCATGAGGCTCGGGAGCCATTTTAGGTGTACGGAGGTAGGAGAGGACTCCCCTGAGGAAACATTTTCCTTTGATTGATGGTCGTTTTGTAGGATACCTATGCAGAGCCACCGAGGAATGATGTTCATAGTCAAACAAGGGTCTCTACAGGACATTGTCCTTCCATGTCTAATGGCTAGGAGTATTTACAACACTTTGAATTTTTTTTTGATTTCGGGAGCCACATGGGGTGTCATGTCTAAGTGGTGATGTCTGAAATTATTAGGTACATTCATATCGGCTTTGAGCAGGCAACTGCTCCCACATGATTCTTACTAGTGTAAGGGAGAGCTGGTGAATGGTCAGTTCAATTAGAAATATTTTTATTTTCAGGGCATTTAAAAAGGGAGGGTATGTGATTCATTATCCGGAGTGGTTTTCCAAATCCTGGGGGTTGAAACATGACGTCAATGTTGTATGAGAGTGGGAAAACTGTAAAGGACTCTCCGGAGAAAGAATTTTCCTTTGATTGATGGAAATTTTGTAGGTGACATATGCAAAGCCTCTGGGGCATGATGTGCATAGTCAAAAAAAGGTGTCCGTAGGACACTGGCCTTCCATCTCCAATGGCTATGAAGGATTATGGATATTGGAACCTTTCTGAACACGTCATATGACTTTTGGCAATGGGTTCACCTGAGCATGAAAAAGAAAATTTATATTACTCGAACTCTTCTGAGGAACCTAGAAATAAGTGGGGGCATTTTTCCCTCTTATATGCAGATCGAATTTAGGCATATCGATGGGGTATCATTATTTTATATAAACCTCAAGAGAGACTAGAGGTAAATTGGGCTAGCATGTTCTAATATATCCAAGACGTGGGTATGAATGATAATGTAAAACATGACTTTGCGGGACCTTGATTCAGGAGGGAGGACATGAGGCTTGGAATCCATTGGGCGTACTGGGATATGAGAGGAATCTCCTAGGGACAAATATGCCTCTGATTGATGGTCATCTTGTAGCCATCATATGCATATCAACTAGAGAATCATGTGCATAATCAAAAAAAGGTGTCCATAGGAAACTTCCCTTCCATCTCTAATGGCCAAGGAAGATTATGGGGATTCAAGATCACTCAAATCTAGGAGTTTGAGGTATGGAAGTAGTATATTTAGATGCATTAGATACATTCGGGTTGTAATTCACTCATGGAATCAGGTATCCCTTAAGTAGATCTGACACATGCATAGGGTGAGGAATTCATCCCATATTTGGGGTACCCTATAGTTTAAAATTGTACGGCCAGTATGTGGTGTTCTTTATATGGAAGGGAACCATGACATGACTTTTAGAGTCATGCCACTAAGACCAAACTCTTAAACTGATTTTCCGTGATATCATGGTGTATCTCTCATTGAAATCCCTAAGATCAAGTGATCCATGATCGGTGTGATAAACAAGGGATTATGAGGATTTTGGATCACCACATAAGAGTAGAAAATTAAACAATAGGGTGCACATTAGGCTTAAAACAATGTAATGCAATTTAACGTCATACAACAAAGAGATTCTGACCCTGTAGTTGAATGTTGTGTGGTGAGGACATTATATTGTGTAGTTTAGATTCATGTAGTAAGGACATTATGCTATCATAAATATCATTTGAATTAATCGCGATCGGGGTGTTCAATAATTCCTAAGACATGAGTGATGATAGAAAGTGTAAACCATAGTCTCAGGGAGAAACTTGGATTAGGAGGAATGACATGGGACTTGGAAGCCATCAGGTGTACCGAGGTAGGAGAGGACTCACCTGAGGATGGATTTTCCTTCGATCAATGACTGTTTTTTAAGAAACATATGCAGAGCCACCGGGGCATGATTTTTATAGTCAAAAAAGGTTTCCACAGAACACTGGCCTTCCATCTCATATGTCCATGAATGTTTATGGGGGTCTAAGTTTTCCTAGATTATGGATTTTGGAAAAAGGTAAAAGCGTACCTAGGAACTTAAGAAATTTTCAGACTGTGATTAGCCGTGAACTAATGAAGCTTCCACATAGACCTGACTCATATGTATGGGAGGAGCATGAATTTTTTTTGACTTCTTACGTGTGGGGGAATGTGCGGGATCTCATAACATTGAGAATTGGGCCGCATTTTACTCTTGAATAATCACATGGTTTGTTGTCATGTTTTTAGGACCTTTCATGGACTCCCTATACAAGTCTGACACTTTCACGAAGAAAGGGGAATTTTTTAAAATGGTGTTTGGGCCATGATACTAGGTCTAGAAATCACTACGTATCCTGCAAGGGTTGGAATCAAGCCGTACATAGTTCTGAACATTCCCAAAAATGGTTCATCTCATGCATAGGGACATGAGAGGGCATTTTTTTCTTGGTGGCTGGACCAGGATTCCAAATCTAGGTGTTACTATGTATCCTGTAAGGGTAGGAATAAACCCGAAGATAGTTCTAATTGTTCCCTATACCGATCTGGATCAGACATAAGAGTAGAGGAATTTTTGTTTCTTATGATACGGATGTCATGTCTACCATATTACTCTATATTTTGTTTATGTAATGGAATCCTTACCACTGATCCTAATCTCATGTGAGTTACACTCGATGTGAGAAACAAGGAGTGATAAGGGTTTCCCTTGTAAATATGGGGAGATAGAGAACATTATATAGGCATTTTTTTCTTTATATAATGGGGTCTGGGCCAAGATCTAGGATTGAGGTGTTACTACGTATCCCACTAATGAATGGGAATCAAGTGGTACGTAGTTCTCTAAGGGATCATGCAGTTTATCATCATGCGATTAGGACAATTTATGTTATGTGGTTTAACGTCTTGTAGCTTGGATGTTATGTTGTGTAGTTTAGAGTCATGTAGAAAGGACACTAGCATCACAGTTTAATGTCATGTTTCAGAGAAAATTTCTATAGAGTTTAACGTCGTGTGGATAGGACTATAACTCATAGTTTAGGGTCATAGATTTTGGACCATGAATGGGCGTTGTTGTTAATCAAAGTACTTCTTCAAAAACTTTTCATTTGTGGGAGCCGTGATGAGATTACTATCCATTTATATCATGGTGTATACTCTATTAGAATAGACCCTATGTATGACATATGGTCCCTCCCACTTTGGATCAAGCTTTGCGGTCTACTTCCCGGGTATCATTATGGTTCTGAGGACCAACATCATCTCTCCTTTGAGGAAAGATTGAAGGTGAACTTTTTTGTTGAAGGCTCATGCGATCTGATTTTGGTAGACTTCCAAATGGTGCAATGTGTCTAACCTTTTATCATCTAGTTGATACAACTCATAAAACCATCTTTGGGATTTCTCGTCCAAGGACAGTTGATCGCAAATGGCCACACGAAGTGATGTCACTTGAATTTTGATAGGCAAAACCGCATATTCCCTATATACTAGTGAGTACAGGGTTTCCTAAGTGGTAGTTCGAGTCATGGTCCGGTAAACCCATAAAGCATGAAGGATATTTTTTTCCACAATTTATTATCCTTATCTACCATCTTTGGGAGTATGTTTGATAGAGTCCTATTGAAAGCCTCTATCCTCCCATTGGTCGCTGCATGGTAGTGGGATGAATGATTGGCTTTGATTCCATACTCCTGGTATAAATTTTCCAAAACAGTAGAGTAGAATTTGGTGTAATTGTCTGTCAGTATTGTATGAGGGACATCAAATATGGTAATTATGTTTTTCATCACAAAGCTAATGATTCTTTTCACCCCAACGTCTTTAAGGGGTATGGCTTCGGCCCATTTGGAAAAGAAGTCAGTTGTTGTGAGTATGAACTTGAATTGTCTAGTTGTAGCGGGGGGATATGGTCTCACAACATCCATCCTATAGACAGAAAATGACCAAGAGTATTTAGTTTTATGAAGTAACTCTGGGGGTCGGTGAATAAAATTGTCATGAACTTGGAAAAAATGTCCCTTCTCATATATGGTACAATCCTGTATCATAGTGGGTCAGAAATATCCGAGCCTTTGGGTTTGATGAGAGAGCTTGGTTTCTTATAAGTGCACTCCACAAGCTCCGGCATTCACTTCTTTCATGACAGCCACAATCTCTTCTCAATCAATGCACCTGAGAATGACTCCGTCAAGGCCTAATTTATAGAGAAACTTTTCTTGGAGTTCCCCATTGTACAAGATAAAGTTGACTTCCCATCTCCAATTTTGTTCTCTTCCAACCCTATCTGGTGGGAGTTCCCCCCTCTGGAGGTAATTTTCAATGGGAGTCATCCAGCAAGTGGTGTGACCATAAGGCTCTGAAATGGGGAAAATTTAATCAATTTCCTCCATAATATTCTGAATAAATGGAAAGACCCTCTAGAGGTGGGAAATGCTAATAACTGTTTCATCCCATTTTGGATCATCCAAAGTTGTGGCGGCATTTTCCAAAACATCATCTTTATCATTTTGTGGCTGGGGGATATAAGCAAGCATCAGTTCTAATAGGAATTCTTCTATCATTTCTCGAACATGGTTCATCAAGGGGATAATAATTCTTTCTTAACAGAATAATCATCATTGACCTACTTGGTGACTAGCTCTGAATAACCTTTTATCTTCAAATGTTTGGATCGTGCATGTAGTGCCAACTCTAGTCCAGCAATGAGGGTCTGGTATTCTGCTTCATTATTTGTTCATACCTTAGAAATAATGATGGAATAAGGAAAGTCATATTTTTTCGGGGATACGAGAATAACTCCCAACACCACTTTGTTGAGTTTGGGGTCCTCCATCCTTTTCCCTATCATGCTTCTAGAAGCAACATTAAAGTACATTTATCATATCTGGGGGTACTCTTGGATGGATAACACTTATTCATCTAGAAGTTTGGCATCCAACAAGGTTGTTTCTTACAAGTGGTGAACTTCTAGGAAGTTTGTTAATGTCTAGACTTTGATGGACTTCTGGGGAATGTACCGTATGTAAAACTATTATTGGATGACTTTCCATCGTGATAGGTTCCGAGTTAGCATAGGACGATTGAGGATATATTTGAGTGGTTTGTAGCAGGAGACCAAGTGGACCTTAGGGTGATGTAGGTGATGCCTGAGTTTTTTAAATACAAAGATTAGGGCTAAGCAGTTCTTTTCAATTTTTTAATATCGAGTTTCATCATCCATCATTGTTCGAGTGAGGTTATAGAGGTTGTTCATGCTGCCAGCATCATTCTTTTGGGTGATTAAAGTGCCTAATGACCATTACAAGGTGGTTATGTATAGAATGAGTGGTCTACCTCAACTTGAAGCATTAAAACTGGTGGGATTATGAGATATATTTTGATATTGTTGAACGCTTCTTCACAATAATTATCCCACTCATACGTAACCCCTTTCTTCATTAACCTGGTGAAAGGTAAACATTTACTTTCCAGGATGGCTATGAAGCATCGAATGTAGGAAAAGAACCCTTGGAGACCACTCAACTCAGTAGATTGATAGGTTGAGACATTACAAGGATGGATTTTGTCTTTTTAGGGTTGACATTGATGTCGTGATGGCATGTGATGAAGCTGAGGAATTTTCTGAAGGTAACGTCCAAGACACACTTTAGGGGATTCATATTTAAACTATGTTTTCCCTATTTGTTAAATATAGTTTCAATATTTTATAGGTGATTTGAGTAATGTCATGATTTAACCACCATATCGTTAACATAGCACTCAAAAAAATTTCACAAGAAGGGATTGAAAATGCGATGCATGGAAGGATGATATGTAGCACCAACATTTTTTAGACTGAAGGGAATCACCTTATAATAGAACACACCCTGAGGGGGCCTAAAAGAAATAGATTATTCATACCCCCAGTCCATTCAGATCTGGTTGTATCCAGAATAGCTTTCCATGAAAGAGATGGCCTCATATTTGGAGGTTGCATTGATCAGCAACTTTGTGATCGGGACTGGGAAATCATCTTTCAGACAGTGCCAATTAAGTTCCCTAAAGCTGATGAAAATTTTAATCTTCCCATTCTTTTTTTTATAGGGAATATTTTTTCCATCCATATTAGATATTGTAATACTCGTATGATGTTGTATTTGATCATCTTATTAACTTCAGCCTCTATTTTGGTAGCATGTGTCGGGTGGGTCCTTCTGGCTGCCTGCTTATAGCCCTAGTGATCTTCTAGAAAAACAAGATGATGATTGGTGACCTCAGGATCAAGGCCTAGAATTTCTATGTAGTTCTAGGAAAACTCATCTTGATTATTCTTTAGGGATGAGGTATATGTCTTCCGCTCCTCAAAAATCATAGCAACACTGATCAGAGTGGGCCGCAAGTCATCTTCAGTTCCCATGTTTATCTCCCTACGTTTATCGATTGTGGTGGAGACACCTTCTTTGAATGCAGGAGGGGAATCTTTGAGTTATTATTCTTCTTCTTCTTTTTTGTATCATCCTCTTAATCATCTTCTTCCTCTTATGATAGAGAGAGGATTCTTGAGATGAACACTCCAATGTTGGGATAGAAATCGTCTTTTTCCTTAGTGAGTAAAGTGGGGACAGTTTGGGGTCCTGAGGACGGGTCAGGAGAATATTTGTTAGGTATTTTTCTGACATCATAGGAATCATCCCATTCTTCCATGTCCTTAGACTTGGAGGCCATAATGTAAATTATGTAGACAATTGAATCTGTATCTGGAATTGCACTTATGCATTCAACTTGGTTAATGGGTAATACATACTCTTCCCCAAGCTGTTGTATGGGGTCGATGAGAGCCATTTCCAATCCATTTGGGGAAGTGATCCGATCAACGTTGTTGGACAAAGACTACTTCTCTTCCTATTAAAAGAACCTTGCATCGATGTAATGCAACTCATAGGACTCAAATAGGGATTTATTTGCGTACAATGTCCCTTTTTACCATTAGCACAATTTTTGATGCACTGATTGTATGATGAAATAACTATACTATGTTGATGCAGCTAGGGCCTCCATAATAGGACGTTGAAGGTCGTACATTTCCTCACTACCAGGAACTCAGAATCCAATATGAGGTCTCCAAGCCATGTTTTTATCTTGATTTGTCCCAATGGATTCTACTCTCTTTTGTCATATCCCAGCAGATTTGTGGTGCAGGGTGTCAAAATATCTTCATCATAGCCTAGCCAACGAAGTGTTCACAGTGGGACGAGGTTGAATAAAGATCCATTGTCGATGAAAATCATCCGGATATCAATCCCATTTATCTTTCTAAACACATATAACGGTTTGATGTTCCCTTGCATGATGGAGTCTTCATCCCTTTCTATGAAATAGATGACAGTGTGACATTCTTTGGGATTGGTCTTCGTCTAATAGGCTTCGACCACTACTACATCAGCCTTGAATTCCAGGGGAATTAGTAGGGTTTCAATAAGCACCTCCCAAAGATCTGCAGAAGACTCAAAGCATACAGGATTGATAGATTTTCTGGTACTGAAGTTAGCTACTTTAGAATATCATATTTCCACTCTAAAGTTTATTGCTTCCTGGATCATGGTTTCTCTTTCATAAACACTTTAGGAGCCTGAGTTTTGGATGTAGATGGCCCAGCCTCTGTGACAGGAATTGGTGGCACTATGGTTCTTTTCATATTCGGCCAGACTGGTTCGCATGTATGCCTTGGGCGATTTGATATATGTTATTCCTTTGATGAATAATCCAAGATAACTAGGCTCATATTTCTTTTTAAGGGTGAAGAAGAGAATTTTGGTTCTTTTTGTGTCTTTCGGAGGGTCTTTCCATGATTTTCCATAATGTTACCGGGTTAAGTTATGGACTGGCTAGAAATTTGACTCATGCCACAATCATGCCTTCTAGGAAACCCTCGGCCTCTATGATCTCTTCCTTTGACTCTTCAGTTGGGTGTGGGGAATTAGGGTTTGTGGACATAGTCTCTATCAGATAAGGGGTCTATCAAGTGAATGACATTAATGGATCCAAAGATCAGTTATTGATCTAACAATGTTTTTGTCTAACTGTCTCCTTCTGATGGTGTCTTTTAGTAGGGTGATTCCCATTGTACCATTTGGCGGGGCGGGGCCCATTGTACCAAGTTCGCTTGCATGAAGTCTGAAAGTGTTAGGAATTGATTCAGATTTGGTGGTATCCCATCTTCTTGCTCCTTCTTTCTTTCCTTTTGTCACTTAGAGGACTGCAAGGCTGAGGATGATGGTTGTGTTGCACTAGGAGATTTTGGGGTCATGGTTGGTTATTTCAACTACATATGGAAGATGTCGTGAACTTGGTTGACTATTTTCTGGGTCATCCAACTGTCAAATTTTTTCTCCTTTTTACTGGTGACTTTTTTTCATTCCTCTTCCTCTCTTGGGTCTGAGGTGTAAACATACGCCACATGTGCTAGCGGAGGACCCAACTTGAATTTCCTAGAATCCACCATATTTTTCAAGAGATCCACGAATATGAAGCATTCTGAGATGGTGTGTCCCAATATCCAGTGATAGGGACAATAATTTGGGTGGTCTTCGAGACCCACTTCATCGGCTGACATTGGCTCTGGTAGCCCGATCATGTTGCAATTCATGGCGGCTATGAAATAGCCTCAGACCTGGTCATCTCGTAACAAGTAGACTTTATTTCATCATTCCTCAAAATAATTTATTTTAGCATCCTTTTGCTCATCTTTTCAAGGTGGGGGTGGATGTTGGTGTCTAGGGGGTCCTGCACGATTTGGTGGATGCCTCGCAACTAGATCAGGTGCCGAGGTGGCTTAATCATGACAGAAGATGCTTTATCTTTTCCTACTACTTTTCCTGGGGATGATGGGGCCAATTGGGACTTGATATTGGTCCGCTGCAAGGATTATTCTATCCTTTGTTCAATAGAAGAGAAATCTCATAACCCACTTGTGTACTTCACTGAGATGAGTGGTGTTCATAATTTATTATGAATATTATCAATGCCCATAGTGATCATTTCATCTTGGGGAGCGGCTGGTTCAGGGAATAAGTCAGGCCTCTCCATCTAGAAATGAAGTCTGAAACTCTTTCATTCTCTTGCTACATGCATTTTATGAGATCATTGAACATTGTATTAAAAAATTTCAAACTGAAATAAAAGAAAAACTGTCATCGGAGGTCCGCCTAGTGGGTGATTGAGTTAGATTGGAATCTTGTTTACCGTACAAAGGTCGAGCCCTATGGGGTTTGCACAAAGCATCTATGTTTTACTACTTATTGTAGCTCTAGAGTTCCCATAATGGGGTCACAATAAGAGGCTTACTGTATTAGATGCTATTTTGAGTCTCTTGATCCATTGAACACCAGGAATACATGGTTTCTAAAGTTTGGCAATGGTGGAACAATTCTCACCCAATCAAGGTAGGGTTTTCACTTTGGTTGTATCAGAGTGTGCTACCCCTCCATGGATTCTAGTTGATTTTTTAGTTTCTCTATGGTATTCAAGAGCCCTTGATGAATATCACGTTAGGCTTGATCTTGGGCGGGTGTGACAGTGGCCAAATATGGGTATGTCGGTGCTGCTGGAATTTGGGGTGGGTACCCAACCAGGGGTATCCTTTGTGGGTTTACCTGAATATACTCTGGTTGCCTTCCCAATGGGACAAAGTCTTAATGTCCTTCCAAGGCTGGATTTAAGTAGGATAACGGTCCCAGAATCGGGTTGGACGGGGTTCCAAGATTGACTTCTTTCACCAGGATGAGTGCATGTGGCAAGGGCACCTCTTATCGGAATACATGCTGATGTTCTGCAAGGGGAACACATCCATAAAGATAACTCCCTCTATGTATTTTTGCATTAATTTTCCTGACCTCTTTCATTTATTCCTCCTACTTAGAAAATATTTCATCGAGAGTGAGGGACACATTCTCAGGGGGAGGAGGATTTGGGTCATAGATGACTTGGGATTTATTTTTCTCTTTTTTGGGATTTTTTGAGGGAGGTAATGATGTATTAACTGAGGGGGCACCCAAATTTAGGATTTCTCTCTAGTTCTGGGTATACACACCATCAGTCTTGGTGTGGGATACCTCTAAGAGGGAACGATCTTCTATTGAGTTCAATTCCTTTGTATCATTTCTTGTGAGATCTGTGGGGTTGACATTTATAACTTTCACTAATTCATACCACATTGGGGGTGGTGTACCTAGTACTGAATGGTAGGAAGGATTTATTCATCTTTTTTTGGACATTCTTCTTTCATTCTGTGGTATTGTTTGGGTTTCTTGGTAAAGATTTACCTGAAGGGAGCCATGATCTGACCTTGTAATTCTTCTTCATCTCGGAGGGTAAGAACCATGAGATGGGGTGGAAGGGGTGACTTTTATGCTCAACGTTCTTCTCAGAAGGCAAAAGATAGACGTCCGATGTGCGGGAACTTGAGGTAAAAATTCCCCCATCCCTGTGCGATGGGGTTGTTCTCATTCATCCATTGATGTGATACGTCCAAGATTTTTTAGTCTTACGGGGGGATTTTGAGTTAAAAATTCCCCCATCCCTACGGGCTAGGGTTGTTCCCGCATTGCGGCGGTAGATGCTGCTATTACCACCTTTTTAATTCCACGCACTTTTGCACGGGTGTGAGTCAAGTATGGAATCAGAACTATATGGGATTTATGAGATTTTGAAGACATGCGCAGTACTTACGGGTTGGATTCCCTTAGGTGGGAAGACTGATGGATGTTCTTAGTTTCCTAGATCAGAAGCATTTCTATGGCTTGATCTTTTTAATCTGGATGCTTTTGATACTTACTTCGGGCCGGTTTTGGTTGAGTATCCCATATTTCCTAAGAAGATATTTCATTTGATCACTGCCTTTGGGTAATGACGTTTCAAGATATCATTTACAATGAGGTTTGATGGACGAGATGCAGGTGAAGTGAATGGCTACATGTTCTCCCCATCCCCAAATATAAACTCCAGTCGGGGTGTCACTAATGAGGTGACACAACTTCTGCAGTTCATGGAGGTAAGCCAACTCAAGGTTTTTATTTTGCCTTTCTGATCGTGGTTATCGTGCAGGCGGGAGGTCATCCAGGTCGATTAGATAGAAAAACTCCCCTAACATGTTAACATGGTCTACATACCATTCATAGGGCACGATTTTTTCTTTTAGCTGGAAAAGATTCATCCATATATTGAGGATAATGTCATGCATACATTCCCTAGACAACATACCTAGTATATCAAAGTGAGAAGTGGTCGTAGGCCAATACATCACTGTCATATTATCCTTAGTTCGTTGTCTTCTCACCAGCAACATATCCTGTTGTTATTCTTTTAATAACTCCTCTACTTGATATGACCATCTTGACTACTTCTTAATAATTCTGTTCCAAGAAGTTAGGCTGGTGGGAGCCTTATTGATATGTGAATGGTGATGGGATGGATCAGAAGATGATTGTGGCCCTAGACCTTCCTCTCATTGAGAAAGGATATCACTCATCATAGACAGAGTGCCTTATTTTTCTGACTCTATCTTTATGAGCACCTCAGCATTGGAGGGATTTCTTGCATTTGTTCCAGCAAGGGGAGGGCATTTTGCCAGTATGAATTATGATTTCACATAGGACCTCTACAATCAGTTCCGCAATGGCGAGGGCTACCATTGCAACTTGATTACCGACCACGGGGAGTGTCCCTGTGGCGTATACCCTGGTGAGCACCTTCAGGGTGGGCTACAGCTAGGGGAGGACCTCCTTGATGGCTTCTATAATGGTGGGGACTACTATCACATCTTGATACTTGGCTATAAGAATAATTTCTACAATGTAAATCTCGGGGAGGGCCTTCAGAATGTACTCTAATGAGGGGAGGACCTTATTGTTTCTTGATGTTACTATGGGGGGGCTTCACCGGAACTACCATTGCAAGGAGGGCCTTCACAATGACTGTCATCATGGTGAGGAGTACCATCATGAATCGATGTCTGACTATAGGGAGAAGCATATCTGTAGATTATACCATTGGGAGGACCATTAGGGTGGATGATAGTAAGGGGATGGCCTTCTTGTTGTCTGATCTTTAGTTCAAGGGGAGGGATACCCTAACACGCATCAAGAGATAGATTATCATGATTGATCATTTCTTTCTCATGGAGTAAGCCCCCATAGATGCTTTGGGGAGGACCTTCAGAGCTACTGGTAGCGACATTGTGGGGAGGGCCTTCACAATTACTATCGCCACTTCCATAATTTGGTAATGGACTAATAGGATCTTGAGCCTTTATTGATATATGGTCTAGGACATCAATAACCCCATATTCCATCAGAGCAGGATCATGTATGTACTCTTCATTTTATGACTGCCTTTGGCACATTTCATTTTTGAGAAATTTCTTGCGGGTAACCGGGGCCACTTGCTGTTGGTAATAGAATTCATATACAGGTCCCTATCTTTTTGGGTCCTATGACGCCTCCAAGATAAACCGATGGGAATCTTCAGTTTTTGTAGGGATATATGCCTACCCTGCAGCGGCCACCACATTGGACTGGTGTCCCCCAGTTGGAACGGGTATTTGTTCTAGATCCAAATGTACGTGTATCATGGGATATTATCATCAACCCTCCTGAACTGGAGCGAGGATGCATAACTTCTCTAGAATGACTGACCCATTTTGTGATTAAGCCATTCTGTTAGAGGAAACTGGGTCATGGGCCTTGTTTCTAACCTTTTCCACCAATGCAATAATATCCTGGCATGTTTAGATCATATGGCTAGGGATAGACATCTAATATTCCATTATTTCCAGGATTTTATGAGATAAATATTTGGCTAGAACGGGTATGAAAGACCATTCTGATGTCAGAGAAGGAGTTTGTGCCTACTCTGTTCCTCCATGGGTTTCCAATAGATACTGGTAGTTCTCCTTTGCTGGGATAGAGGAATGAGTCTTCCAGCAGTTCCCTTCTCTGGTTGCCACCATATTTTACTAGGGATTCATATTCATGAGCGGGGATTTTAATCTACTTGCTTGCTACTATATTTGTCTCACGAACTTTGTATGCATCCGTAGGAATTTGAATCTGCTCATATTTTCTTGCCACCCTATTTGAATAGTGGCCTTGATATGAATCATTAGGTTTTTTTTCTTGTGTGTAGATGGTTTCCATCCTATTTGGATGATGGGCTTCTTATGCAATGTTCTATATACACATCTTCCTATAGTCTGATGTTATGTCTGCATGGAGGGACTGGCGAGCACTAGAAAGAGCGAGCACGTTCTCGTATTGTGCCACCCTATTTTTGTGGTGGGATTAAGTGGAATGGGAATAGTTTTTTGTCTTCTCATTGAATTCCACTATGTTGGTATGACATATTTGATCCTCGAGAACCAGGGTGATAGTGTGTTCCTGATTATATACTCAGCGCCCTTGATGGGCAGCCTGAGGGGACCAGGTCTTTGGGAATTTAGTAGGTTCCCTTGGTATAAGGTCATCTTCTGTGTGAGGAGACCTAGTCACTTGTTGTCGCTAACGATGCTCTCTGAAAGGGGTATGTGATTAGGAATCATTTACAGTTGAGATGAAGTTTCCAATATTGACTTCATCTTCCTCCCCATGATAAGGGAGGTACTCATTGTCACATTTTGGGGAAAGGATCTCAAAACTGTTTGAGATGACCACTGGGGCCACCTTGTGCTAGGGTACCGACCACGGATTAGGTGGCGATTGGTGATATTTTTCAGACTAGAGGGGTTGTCTTACGACCTCCACCATGGGGAGAGTACCATTTCGGTGGTACTCTTTGATCAGCATGTTGGATATCCAATTTTGAATATAATAGGTAGGTGAGGGTTCCTACTCTTCATCAGAGGCTCGGCCACCTACAGGACTGCTAAGTCATGTGTCTACATTGGGTATTGACATGTCCTTTGGAACGAAGGATGCTCTGCGGGAACCTGCAATATACATATATGACATATATAGGCCACAAAATCCTGTCAAAGTAGAATTCTCTTGAACATATGCATATTTGATGATACATCTTGGCCTCCCCCCCTTTGTGAGGCGAAGGGGCTTCAGTGGGGTAAGACCACCGCCATGGTTAAGGTTTCACGTCAGGTTGACCATTTTTTTTCGAACCAAGGTGAGCATTTAGGGAACATACCAAATGGTTCGAAGAGGATCATCCCAAATCTTTTAACGTAGAGAGTGTTTCACATCAGGTTCACCATTTTTGTTTCAACCCCATTCGCATCGTCATCCTTTAAAGGAGTATTGGATTGACCCCATGGGGACTCGGTAGTTTATCTCTTCTGTATTGTGAAGGAGGTTCCACAGTCAAATGGTCACAGCGGGGGATGGAAATGGGTAAAGTACTTGTGAAATTGGTCCTCTTAGGATATAAATTCCTCAGATGGTCTCCAACGGGTTTATTGGTGTAGCTAGAAACACCCAATGGACCTGGTATCTATAATTCATGGACTTATTTTCCAATGTAAGGCACTCATTGGATGAATATTTGGCCAACGACACTTAAGGACTCCATTAATAGAGAGGATGGGAAGTCGGGCTCACCGCACCCTTGGGGGGGGGTTATTGCATATTCCAGGACTCTCTTATAGATATAAGTCATGTTTATATGTTCATTAATACATGGTTCATTTTTTAAGAGTGTTTCTACGGGATACCCCTGGTTTGCAGGATTGTCATTGGCATAGATAGATTTGATGCTATAGAGTTAATGTTGACTTAAGCCATACAATAAGGCACTCTTAAGTTTACCATCATCCAGGGTGAAAGAAGGTGACTTGATGTTGGGATCGGACCCATAATATGGGATTCTCATGTATCCCTGAAAGAGGAATAAGAGCCCACCTAGTTTGGGAAACATGGGGCTTATGCATGAGAGCTTCCTATTTGAGGGGACATGATCAAGTGGACCTTTTTGGAATAGCACCATTTGAGCTCAGGTCTTCAAGTATGAATCCTATGTATCTTGGTCTGACCAGGAATCATAGTTCTTGTAGTTCATAATTGTGTGGATTTTATAATCGTCACAAATCTCTAAGACCATGTGAGTCATTCTCGGTGTGATAAAAAAGAGGATATGAGAGATCTATCCAACCACACACTCCCTCTCCTACTGATGGGAGAGGGAGGGCCTATGGAGGAAGTGGTCGGGGTGACTGTGGGAAAGGGCACAGAGCGATGAACCTTTTAATGTGGGATAACATTAGAGGTCATGCGGCTTATTCCTTGGAAGATTGCGAGAATTAACTAAGTGGGAGTTTCTCAGAACTCATTTTGGGAAAGGGGAGGAATGTCGACTCTCATCAGAAGGAGAAGAGAACATAACTCCTTCGACTGATCACCATTCCTCATTGAATAGAAAAGAATGTGATCACCCATAATCCCTAAGATGGGGAGGTTCATATCAATTTCCTTAGGTTGGACTCTAGGTTACCATGGGAATGTTGACTTACAGACATCCATGTAGTTTGAACCGTTGTGGGGAAAGCCTTTGTGACTCTGTTTACCGTGGGAATTTAGACTCAAAGGGCATGTTGATGTGCCCGATGTTCTGATCATATGGTTCTGGTGGATTTAGAGGAGGCTTTAGCCTGATGCTGGGGGACTTTTTTGTAGAGGGGTTATGGAGGACTGAAGGGTAACATAGGGGTGATATTGGAGCCAGAGGAAAGAATACCTAAAAATTACATATTTTGTGTACTATTTTCTTATGCAGGATGAGAGGAGTTCTGCATACCATAGTGGTATGTGGGTCGAGGGGTCATCCACGTGATGAAGTAGTATGAGGGCTTGGGTGTGGACCACCATGCACCACAGTGGTATGCGGTCCTGAATGCGGTCTATCACGCCGCTTCAGGTTCCATCTACATACTTATGTGATACGTGGTTCATGTTCAAATACACAAAGTGATACACTATGTGGAGTTCCATATCGAAGGAGGGTCCTGAGGACTATCGTTCATGGGGAGTTAATTCAAAAAGTAATATGTGGTTCATGATTTCACCAATTAGGTTCGTGTTTCTCCCATTATTATTAAGTTCCTTCGTTTTATGGTTCGATTTCGGTTATACCTACAGAAACATGGTTTTCCATTTGGGCTTTGCCGATGATTCGAGATTGAAGCTAGAATTCTCTCTCAATTATTACTTCCAAACTTGGGGTTCTCTTCCATGATTTCTTCTTCCATACTTCTCAATTCCTTCTGTGCTCCATTTATAGAGAATTGGGGAAATCGTATCTATAGGCATGCAACACCATTTGTGGAATCCCATGAAGATATATCTTGACCCAAGGAAGACTCAATAAACTGGGGTTTACAAAGGTTTTCATTAATGATTCATGGTTCGCAGAACCCTACCAATATGCTTTGCCCACGAACTACTGAGTTCACAAAAGGGTATGTGGATGTCCTTCATACGCATGATTCATCTAGAGATGTGGTTCGCAGGAACCTAGGTTTTCTGGAAATCACTCTGTGGGATAGCGCCTCGTGGTCGTTCAACATACTGGTGGTTAGCGGTTTATTCGGTCCATAAACCCTCCATGGTGATGGTACACAAGTCACTTAAAACTCTTTGAGAAATTTAATTCCTTCAAGTTTCTTCTGAATTTTGAAACTCAATTTGAGTCCATTCGCTTTGTTAGACTTGTAGGAATTCTTTATTCCTTCTACAAAGTGATTGTGGGATTATTTTCTTCCCTTGGAAAAGTTTTTAGGACCCTACAAATATTTTTAAAAATCCTTACGAAATCAAGTTATAAGAAGAGATCAATTTTATTTGAATGCCCATATTGGAATTGTTTGTACGTCAAACATTTTCTTGATGTCTTTCATGTAGAAAAAATCTATTTGATAGTGTTATTGGAACATTACTGAATATTCTTGGAAATTGAAAGATGGAATCAATGGTAGTTTGGACATGATTTACATGGGGATAAGGGAAAATTTGGCACTAGTGAAGGGTAAAGGATGGACTTTTCTTCTTCCATCAGCTTACACTCTGTCCAGATAAGAAAAATTACAATTTTTACTTTTTCTTAATCATTTAAAAGTTTTCGAGGGGTATTCATAAAATATCAATAATTTCATTTCAATTGATAATTTGAAGTTATAGGGACTAAAATCACATGTCTTTCATGTTTTAATGCAAGATTTTATGCCTATTTCATTCCAGTGCATTCTACCTAGAAATTTAAAACATACATTAACTAGACTCAATTTTTTTTTCAAAGCCATTTTCAGTAAAGTTATAGACCTGATAAAGTTTTCAATCATGAATAAAAAAGTTTTAATCATATTATGTGAATTAGAGATGTTCTTTCCACCATAATTCATTTATATAATGGTCCACCTGATGATTCACTTGGTTAGATAGGTTTAACTATATGGTCCTTTCCGTTATAGATGGATGTATCCCATTGAACGGTATATGAAGATTTATAAAGGCTATGTCAAGAATCAAATTCAACCAGAATGTTGTATTGTAGAATGATATGTTGTTGAAAAATATTTTTAATAATTTACCGATTAACTATCAAACGTTGATAGTATTGGTCTCCCAAATTATCATCATATCAGATGCCTTATGGGCGAAGGGATTTCTAGAAGATATATTTTGATAATTAACTTTATAGAGTGGGAGAAAGAACACCTTTAAATTTTATATAATAGTGAATATGTTATTACAAATGTTGAATCCCACAACAAAATTTTGAGATGTTTGAATCCATCAAGGGATGGAGGATGGATATCAAATACACATTATTAATATTTTATAAGATGGTTTTGAGATCAAATTTATAAGTATTTATCTAAAAATATTGATTCAATTGCTGAAAAACTTCAATGGATAACTTGTGTACTAAATTAAAATGTTATATCATATTATATCCTTGTAATAAATGGTTATAAACAATAAAAAAGAACATGATGATTGTAGTATGATGCAAAACAATGGTGTTACGCTTGTCACGAAAGTGATGCAAATATCTGGTTCCAAATATTGAAATCCAATTTATGAAAATATTTCATATTTAGTCATTATTTTATAGATATATGAGTTATATTATATAACATTTTGAGTGCTAAATTTCTATTGCAAATGGGTTGAAAATAGGAGTGTAGTGAAAGTTAATGAAATGGGATTTGTGAAGGTGAATTTCAGTGTGGAAGGGGAAAAGGAAATCTATTCCAAATGTCATCACAAGTAGTGTAAGTATTTAATTTCTCAGATACAACAAACAAGAATTGGTTTATTTTTCTACTAGAAACTAAAAAAATTCATATCAGATCAAAAATTAATCAAGGATAACCCTTTCATTGGGATATCATAATTAGTTCATGCTAGTCTCAATGTATATAATGTATTGTACATTCGAGGGTACCATAAATAGTGGATTTGGATTATTGATATAGGATCCAAATCTCTAAAACCTTTAATAAAAGAAATAGAGTTCAATGAGAAGGTAAAAGTGCTTTTAATATACTATTTTTTCTACATAATATTATCTATTCTCTACTACTTTAACATAATCTAAATTAAATGTTTGACTACTCATGCAAACAATTTATTCTTAACATGATCATGTTAAAAATCTCATGGAAGAATATACTATAATGAAGGAAACCCTTTGGGAAGATGTAAAGGTTATGTTACGATATAATTTTTCTATTTTACCAAAAAATTATATAATGAAATATTGATTTAATTTTCATTATTCCTTCAGGAGTTAATTTATTTTAGAAGATTTTTGTCTATATTTTATACCTTTCTGCCCCAAAACATCCACAAAATTCTTCTCCCTCAAAACCCATTCACCCCTGTAGTGTTTCCATTTATCACTTTCCTTAAATTACCCTCTAATGAATTTTTACGAAGTGAAACAACACATTCTATTCTAAATCACAAAAGTAATCTTGTTTTTTTCCTAGTAAAATAATTTTCCATAGAATTAATTTATGTTTTTTATATTTATTTTTCATTTATTTCTTTTTAGTGTTTCTCACATAATTGTTTTCCCTAGTACTGGTGGATTCTTTTGTTTGAGTTGGGGTGGTCTGTACAAATCTTCTCATGGTCATGAGAGATTGGACTTCAAGACTGAAACTAAGATAATTAAAAAAAGTAAATGGGTCAAGAATGTATAAAACCATCATAAAAAATTGAATTCCTGCTACTTATTTAATTAATTTTTTCATCATTTTATCTATTATTTTTATGTTAATTTCTTTATCTTTTTAATCTAATACTTATTTTGTTTTTTCACAGATATTTTGGGAAGTCATATTTTGAATTCAACTATCTTACAAAAAGACACAAAATAAAAAAAATGTTCCTTTATTCCATTTGTACCATGCCTTCCAATTCCTTTCATTTTTGAACTACTAACATTGTATATTAATCTATGTTCATAGAAGAAAAACCTATTTTGGATAATAAAATCAACTAAATATTTAGTTTTTGTAGTTTGACAAATAAAACTAATGGAAATCATTGTATCATTATAATTTTTAATTTTTCTGAAACTTTAGGATGTATAGGATTAATCCACACCTGAATTTGACACGTGGTGTGACTGGTATGACTTGACATTAGTTTTAGTAAAAAAGAAAATTTCCATACTAAAAACTGAGAAATGCATTTGGATTATTTTTAGAATTTTTTAAAATGATCTATATGTCATTTTTTGAATGTAGGAATAATCTGCACCTCAATCCAACACACGACGTGCCTGGTATGTCTCAAAGTGTCTATTATCAGTATAAAATTGACATTTTAATACAAAAAGTGTCACTCAATGAAAACTAATAAAAAGAATTGATATTTTTTTAATAATTTAGGATATTGATTCATAATTCATTTTTGATGTGTTAGAATGAGTCTCATGTCAAACTGATACACTTTGTGACCGGTATGACTCCAAGTATGTCTTTTTATTTAAAATTTATATTAATTTTAGTAAAAAATAAAACTGACATACTCAAAATTGATAAAAATGCATTTTTATTCTCATGATACTTTATTAAAATGATCCATATGACATTTTTGATGTGTAGGAATCATCCTCATGTCAATCTGATACAGGATGTACCTGATATGACTCAAAGTGTCTGTTATCAGTTTAAAATTGAAATTTTAGTTCAAAAAAGAGTCACTCAATAAAAACTAAGAAAACATGCTCATATTGTCTTGATAATTTATTATAATGATTCATAAGTCATTTTTGACATGTAAGAATCATTTTCACATCAAACTGATTCACAGTGTGACCGATATGACTCCAAATGTGTCTTTTTTATTTAAAATTTACATTAATTTTAGTAAAAGTGACAACTGTCATACTCAAAATTGAGAAAATGAATTCATATTGTTTTTATACCCTAGAAAAAAATAAATAAGTCATTTTTTATATGTAGGAATCATTTTTACCTCAATCTGATACACGATGTTCCTAGTATGACTCTATGTTTCTATTATCAGTTTAAAATTGACATTTTATTTCAGAAAGTATCACTCACTAAAAACTGAAAAATTGGACTTAGATTGTCTTGATAATTTAGGAAAATTCTTATTAATTCATTTTTGATTTTTAGGAGTTATTATTTTGTCAAACCAATGCATGATGTGATCGGTATGACTCAAAGTGTGTGTTTCCAGTTTAAAGTTACATTTTAGTACAAAAGAAAAGTGGCTTACTCAAAACCTTGAAAATTAAATTAGTTTGTTTTGATACTTTATGAAAATGATCCTTAAGTCATTTGGTACATGTGGTAATAAATTTCACCTCAATCTAATTCAATATGTGATCTATATAACTCCAAGTGCATCTTTTTATTTAAAATTGACATTAATTTCTGTAAAAAAAAGACAACTAACACACTCAAAACCAAGAAAACCCATTCATATTGTTTTGATACTTTATAAAAGTAATACATAAGTCATTTTTTATGTTTAGTAATCATCCTCACCTCAATATGATACATGATTATCCTGGTATGAATCAAATTTCCAGTTATTAGTTTAAAATTGAAATTTTAGTTCAAACAGTGTCACTCACTAAAAATAGAACAAATGCACTATGATTGTCTTGATAATTTAGGAAAATTATTCATAGTTAATTTTTTAGGTGTAGGAATTAGTATCACATTAAACCAACACACTATGTTACTGGTATGACATAAAGTGCATGTTTCCAGTTTAAAATGATATTTTAGTAAAAAACAAAACTGACATACTAAATGATTCAGTTTGTTTTGATACATTATGAAAATGATCCATAAGTTATTTGGTACACGTAGAAATTAGTTGTAACTCAATGTGATGCATGATGTGACTGGTATGATTCCAAGTGCATCTTTTTATTTAAATTAGACATTAATTTTAGTAAAAAATAAAACTGACATACTCAAAACTAAACAAAATCATTTTTATGGTTTTGATATTTTAGTAAAATGATCCATAATTCATTTGTGATGTGTAAGAATTATCCACACCTTGATACACAATGTAACCAGTATGACTTAAGGAGTTTGTTATCAGTTTAAAATTGGAATTTTAGTTCAAAAAGTGTCACTCATTGAAAACTAAGAAAACACACTCTAATTGTCTTGATAATTTAGGAAAATGTTTCATAATTTATTTTTAATGTGTAGAAATCAGTCTCACATTAAACATACACATGATGTGACCAGTATGACTCTAAGTGTGTGTTTCCAATTTAGAATGACATTTTAGTAAAAAAAATACAAGTGATGTACTCAAAAATGAGTTAATTCATTTAGGTTGTTTTGATACTTTAAGAAAATTATCCATATGTCATTTGGGATGTGTAGGAATCTATCACACCTAAATCCAACATATGGTGTGATCAGTATGACTCCAAGTACATCTTTTCAATATATATATGTCATTTTAGTTTTAAACATGCATCACATCACCAAAACCAAGAAAATGAGCCTAGATTTGTTTCTCATCATTCTATATCATATTACATAATTAATTTTCTTATCATTTTTATCTTATAATTATATAGTTAGTTTCGCATAGATAATTCTTGAAGAGGAATAAGAAATGGTGTGATGTGCAAGAGTCAACTGCAACTCAATCTGATACACAGTTTTCCTGGTATGACTCAAAGTTGACTTTAAAATTAACTCTTTTTGTTAATTTATTTCTTTATATTATTACTAATATAAGAATTTTTTTCTTATATAGGTGTTTTATTTTTCTTGATAATGGGTGGTGTTTTCGGTAATAGCATGACACGGGGTCAGGATTAAAAGAAAAAGGAATATTGATGTTTTTGAATGTATATATTAATTTATACTTATGTAATTGTATAAACCAATTTTTGAAATGTCTATATTATAGAGTTTTATTGTATTTGTGTTTTAAATTTTATTTAATTTAAATTATGTATTGGTACGTGATTTTATATATTTTTTGGGGTGTTTTTGTGCTATAGTGTGCTATTAAAGCACATTGAACCAGTTTTTTAGTGTGTTGTTACATCACACTACAATATTCCCCTTTATTAACACTAAATAAAAGCACTGATAAATGTTGTACTTTATTAGAAATTCTAAAAGCACTGATAAAGTACCCCTTTATCACTGTTTTTAGCCCTTATAAAATCCTAGGTATTTTAATCTCTCTCTAGTAGTCAGCACTTCTCTCGCGCTGATAAAGTTCATTTTTAGAATTGTTAAAGGCCTATTTCGTAGTAGTGATCACTTCACATAGAATTTTCAATAAATTTTATATTCCTTGAATTGGAGAATAGGTGTCCATAAAATATAATTTCCTAGAAATTCTCCCTTTTATAGCATGTAATATTACCAGATGATACCATTTCTCTACTAACCCATGTATCCTCACCAATTCCAAACTCCAAACTTCATCTTATCTCTCAATAATCACCTTTTATACCACTCTACCATAAACCCTCCCTCTAAAGGTACCGCACCTGAACTGGTAATGAACAAAGGGAGATAATTACCCCTAAAGCCTGCCTCCAATAGGTCATAGGTTGGTGAATAGCACCAAGGGTATATCAATAACACACATGAGAGGAATTGCCCTCTTTAAATTTAAGGAGTAAGAGGTAAGAAGGATAAACTGCCAACTAATACCATGAAATTTAATACATAAACTAAAAAGAAAACCACAAATACCAAAAGTATAATGAGATACTTACCAAAAACTCTAATAACTCATTATAGCTACTCAATAACTCCTTCAAGCTAGTAACATCTATTCTGATCAATGAACTCTTTTTACTAGCCATAAAAACTATTTTTATATGCATAGGGTGATCATAACATGTATGATTAGTAGGATCCTTCCTAAACCCCCTTGTGAAAAAAATTAAAGAAGCATACTAATTCCAAGTGAATAAAAAAATACAATTAATTAATCACTTAAAAAGGTAATGATAATTTCACATCCTCACCATGGATCAATCACTAAGTAACACATAAAAATAAACCATTATATATAAAAATAATTTAATACGAATGAAGGAACCTTTCTTCCACTTCTATACTGGTTTTTCACTCTCATGCCCCAATAGTTATATCTTACACTCATCCCTCCCATAAGTCATCTTGTACCTTGTGCAATAGTATCAATTCCATTATTTCATAATTTTTATCCCAACATCTCATCATCATCATATTATCCCATTAGAAACCAAGTGTGTGATTGTAATCCACTATAGCCTATGTAAATTCATTATTCCCTCAAGCCATCACAGCCCATGCATGTACACTTATGGGAAGATGGATCCTCTATGAATAGATAAAATTATTTGCTATACCTCAATCCATTTTACCCCACACATAAATGTATAGTAACTATGATCCATCACAACCTTGGTAGGAACACACCCTATACCAAAAACCATTATAGCTCAGGATAAGTCTACTTGTCTCTGTCTATATGGAAAGGGATAGAGATTGAGAGAATCTAACCATATATTCCCTCACCATCCTAGATAGTTGAGAAAACACCCCCCCCCCAAACATTTGCGTGTTGGTTACCCTACGAATATGGGTGGGGTATCATACGAAATTATAAAATATAGAATAATATCATGAACAAACACACTGAGGTAAACATAAATTGTCATATAATCCTCTATCATTATGGTCACACTGGAACTCTAGCTTCCACTACTAAGGACTAGATATCAAACAAATTTAAAAATAAAAGGTTCATTATTAATTAAATAATTATCCATTAATTAATTTACATTAACATTTTCAAAGATTGGAATTTTAATCATCTTAAGTAAATCCTTGATGGTTCTATTGATTTTATTTCTTATATTATAAAGTATATCATCATGATTTGTGAACACCATAAAAAACTCATTAATTTATTAGTTCAATTTATCATTTCATGAATAATTTAGGTACTCTAAGACTCATTCTAATATATCTATTCAAAAATTCACTCATAATGAATAGCAATATATTGTTTCAAGTAGTTGTATACTTGTAAAGTAAACATTATTAAATCATCTATACATCAAGAAAGAAGTAAAAAATATTAAACATATCAATGAGAAATCCATGTTCTGATATTTTTCAATCCTCCCAGACTCCCACACCATTATGGATAACATAATCTATCCCACCATCATCAGCATTAACCATATATGCAGCAAGGGTTCCTAGACCATCACTCATCAAATCAATCATCAAACAACACATCCCTAGGAATCCAACCCATCTCTCTTCAAGATTTCCAACCACACCAAATTCATCATAAAAAACAATCAAGGATCCAAATCCCTAGATCACACATACATTTTTAATATATTTTCTGGACATATGAGAGGACACTAAAGGCATGGAATTGAGTCACTCAAGACTCCCATGATGAGGAATGGGCTCACTAATCCCCAAAAATTTATTCTTGATCAAACAATTATTTTAATTTCAATTTAAATTAACTGGTTCATTAAGAATAGGTTATTTGCATACAGAAACCTACTACATTTTCAAACCATGGATAACTATAAACTTTATTTCAAGAATTATTTCAAATAATCAATCTAATATGGGTAGTAATCACACCGATCATGAATTTTATATTAATTATCAACATTTAGCATTAAATTTTTCATCCTATTAAATTAATTAACCCTTTTAAACAAACAATAAAAAAATATTTTCAAAATTGTATCGCACTATCTTAGTAAACCTCAAGAGGCAGCATAAAAACCTAAACCACAAAAGATCTCAAAATACAACCATTATTTTAATTCTATAAAAGAAATATTAATTATATTGAACATTTGATAACTATATTTTTAATTCATTAACTAAATGAATTTCAAAAATTATAATTGTATGAAGAAAAAAATAACACTGCATTATGTAATAACATATCTGTTATTTTAATTTCTAAATTTAAAGAAGATTAACCCTTTAATATATGACGTGTAATTCAAATTCAAATTAAATTTTTGAATTAATGATAAAAAACTATTCCATAAAATTTGATTTATTATAATAAATAAATTAAAAAATCATGAAATGATTATTATTATTATCCTTACAATTTATCAATTATTGAATAATCATTCAATATGTAGTTACCTTTTCATATTATAAGCTTGTTAAGGTCTATCTCAACCATTTAGACAAGGAAATAAATCATGATAAATTCACACATTCCCATAAATAAAAGGATAAGTAATTTGTCTCTTACCTCTATTAGAAGTTCAATATTCTCTAAGAAATAAAGAACAATGAAGAAGCAAACACCACTAAAGTAAACACTGCTAAAACTGAATGAAAATACACTAAAACCAAAGACAGGACACCACCGTCAATGCTAGCACGAAACCTCAACCCAAAACAAATGAATCCTAACAAAATGGATTTCCATAAAGAATAAGAATAGGGGAAATGAGAATAAAGGGAGAATAAGTAAAATATCATGATATGAGACTTTAATATAATGACCCAAACTTTTATAAATGAAATTGTCTTTTTTAAATAAATAAATGCATTATAAAGTAATGAAGTTATAGAAATCACATGCACTAATTTGGATGTTTTTAAATTATTTTAAGGTCTATCAAATTTAAAAACTATTATTCTACATAAACATTGATAATATAGTCATTTTATAGTTTCCATTAAGATTAGTAAATTAAGGGATATGATAAAGTCCAATTGATACAGATGAAATAAGTGATGACCTCGACTAGTATGGTCATTCCCTGTGAATACAATTTAACATAGATTTAGAGGTAGATAACATCATTGGTATTTTCCCTTGATCAAGCCCAATTTCAGATTCAATAAATAAAGCATGAATGAAACCATTTATGAGAGAAGTTCAATCTCATCATGATTATGACCCATACCATGTATAATGAACAACTCTACAAAAATATCATCATCGCACACCTTACCCTTAGGTAGTTTGCTAATGTAATAAAGGACTATGTATCTTAAACCTAATAGTCTGAATCATTATATTTTCTTTTAATTAATTATTTTTATATTTATCCTTTTTTATTATTAATTTTTTAATTATTAAACAATGAGTTTGATAAAAATTAGATTCTGATATAATAAAACAAAAATTGTATTTTTTAGAAATATATAGTTTCTAAAACAACCCAATATTAAAATACATATACATTGCATAATTTTTATGGAATACTTAAAACATTACACAAACGAACTCCCAAAGACTATATTAGTTTAGTGCCATTGTAAACATGGAAACTTAAATACTTGTACATAAGTGAGCTATATTGTCTCCCACTAGGTTCTCCAAGACTTGAAACCCACTTTGACATATCATACCTAAAATATATATTCATAACCTAGGGAAGAAAAAAAAAGAGTGAGCTTAGATGCCCCATAAGGGTAAACATGAAAGATATATAAGCATAAAGATGAGCATAAGGGTATGAGAACATGATCATTAAATTAGAAGATCACACCCTGCATATCATACACATCAATCATGGATTAAAGGTTATATGTTCATAAGGAATGAATCATAAGGAAATAAAGAGATTAACCCTTGAAGGAATAATATAGGAGTTAGACATAGAATTATATCATACACATAAACATGTAATATCATTCCCTCTAAGTCAAGCCACATTACTAGAACTTATCAGAGAACATCTTGGGGAATAAAACTATTGTCCAGAACACACCACTATCTCCAGTCGTAGTTCATTCCTTGGAAGGAATAAGGTTTCCCCATATTCCTATAGTGGATTGGGTTTCCCCATCTTCCCATAGTAGATCAGGTTTCCCCATCTTCCCATAGTGGATTGAGTTTCACCATCTTTCCATAGTGGATCAGGTTTTCTAATCATCATATAGTGGATAGGGTTTCCCCATATTCTGAATTGGATTATCTCATGAGATATAAATCTTTACCCAATGCATTGGAGGGAGATATATGTCTCACCCATCACATAATACAGTCATGCAAACATGTTCCACAAGAAAATAAAACTTGCATCATATCATGAACCATAAAAAATGGATTTAATAAACACCATATAGTAACCCATGAAATAAAATTGGTATCATAAAAATTTCATCATATCACTATCTATGGAAAATAGATAAGTCTCATAATCATTTCATCAAAACCTAACCCATGAAAAAAAGTAGGTTTAAAGAGAATATAAGCCTTGGAATAGAATGGGTGTAGCACCCTTAGTTTATGGAAAGTAACCCTTTATTTGTTATTTTTAGTATATAATGTATATGGATGAAGTTTGGAAGAGTTTGGAGAACTTCAATTGTGTTTTGGGGCTAAATAAATGTTGCATGGGTGGCGCAATATTTTTCTGAATCGTGCGACAGCCTAGGAGAAACTATATTGTTTTGGGAAGTTTGCGGCAATGGCTTTGGAATGGTTGGTGCACTATTTTGGGGACTGTGCGAGGATACTGTGAAAAGTTTCATTATTTATGAATTATCTAATTCCTGGTTAATGCATTATTTTCCTAACCATGTACAGGGTCAATGTTAGATCCTAAAAAAGTGGATCTAATGAGTCCTTTCCTTTAAGTGTCTCATTTTACATCCTATACTGCCCAAAATTGGGATTTTTTCCCCAAAGGTCAAGGAAGGTTCTACCATCAATCTGAAGATGATCTTCAGGTTTCACTATGTGATTGGAAGTTTATTCCTTACGGTAAGTGTTTATTCTTAATCGTTCTTTATATTTATCTTACATCTACTTCTCCCCTCTTCTCAATTTCTCATATCTACACCCGTTGTGGTTATATCTAAGGGTATGGATGCCAAATATGATTGGATTTGGTGTTGATAATGATAGGTAAAGATATCCAAGGTAGGTTCATGGAGATTCAACTAGTTTTTGTGATGTTTTTATATAGTTTGTTATTTTTGAAAAAAAAACTCTCAAGGTAGGTGGATTCACTCTTGAATCCTCTTATAAGTATTGACTGTATTAGTTTAAAATTGGTTTATTTGATTGAAATTGGTTTTTAAATCTTGGTGTGAATCATTTTATAAATCTTATTTAGTGATGATTTATGGTTTTTGGCCAAATTGTGAAATTGTGGGGATTAAATGTGAAAAGTGATTTAGTTTTCAATTATAAAATGGAAGTTTTAAAATAAGGTTTTTATGGATTTTTGAACTGGCCTGTTGGAAAAAGGGTTTTCAATAAAAAATATTTCTTTATTGAAATGGTTTTTTCATGATGGTATTGACATGGGTTTGGGAATACTTAGTGTGTTTTTTCAAATTGTATTCACAAGGCCTGGTTGAAATATGACCTTATTCTAGATGCCAATGGTGTAATGGCACATGGGATATAATTACCTTGTGATGACTTGGTAGATCGATGATAGACCACTCATGAGTATGGAACTTTCATAACGAATCAGGCAATGTTGGTATTGAGGAATTTTGGAATGAAAGGGTGATGCCAATGAAACTTGTGAAATGGTTTTGAAGCATGATTTGGTTGTTTCAATGGAATATAAATTTTTCTGGAAAATTGATTTATGCAGCACCTGATTATATTTAGTTATAAACTATTTTTAATGTTGTTTGTATTTAGTTATAAACTATTTTGGGAAATTGTGTTATATAAACTATTTTATATAAATGATGCTAACTCTTTTATCTTTATGGCATGATTAAAGAAGTCATTGAGAAAAACCTACTGAGTTTTAGTACTCACCCATAATTTGGAAACATGGTACTTTTGCAGATGTCATCTACTGGGATATGGGGAAAGGTAAAGTATCACACATCTTTATCCCTACTTAATGATACTTAGGTTGTTTGGTGATGTTGGAGCATGGATCTTGTGAAGCATGGAGTCTTGTGGTCGTCTTGTAGTTTTATTAGTCATATTCCATTGTTTACATTTATGTTAGTGTGTCTTTCATTGTAGTACACTTTGGTGGATTTTAATATAAAATAATTGGTTTATTTGTTGTTCTTTTTATCATTCATCATATAGTGGTTTTTTTTGTTTGGTTTTATTATATTATTTTTTTTATTTTTAAAGGGTAAATCATCCCCCAAATGTGTTGAAACCCTTTGGCATTTATTTCTAACCTTTGACATCTTGGGGATGTCGCTTAAGGCCTAGTAGTACACTCCAACCTTCTCAATCCAATTAGGATATGTACGAATGTTACAAATTCTATCAATTTTGTTCATTCCAAAAGTCTATTTGAGACAAATGGTATCCATTTTGTTCAGTCCAAAGTCAGTTTGAGACAAATTATACCATCTTGTTTCTTACTTGTGGAACTAGGGGTCATCTGTTTTCTTTTTCCTGGTGTTGAATTCGTTAGTGTCTATTCCTTGAGTTGGGATCATAGAAAGAAGTAGGATTGTCAGGACATGAAATGTAGAGCATAAAAATATGTAGCTAACCTTTTATGATAAACTTCAAGTTACTAGGGTGTTTGGTACATAAGTGTTTTGTAGACACTTATAGGATATTGGAATCTCATTTTCATGGGTTTAGACAATGATATGAGCATGACATGCATTAGAGGAATGAATTCACACTAAGAATTCATACATCATTTTGAGTAATTATTTATGATGTGGTCCAATCTATTGATTTTTGAAAAAGGTGGAAATGGTTTTCAAATGAAATAATTTGAAAAGGAGAATAGTTGTGATATTTTAAAAACGGTATGATTTTCAAAATCAAGATCAAATTTTTTTCAAAACTGGTTGAACATGGAAAAAGTTTATTTTTTGAAATAAATTTTGTGATAATTCATGTAATATAATTTTAAATGCTATGCCTTCAGTTTCTATAGAATGATACTTACAGCAGTTGATGTTTGTTTAGAAAATGGTACATAGTAGGAATCATAGAAACCAGCTGGAGGAATCTATAGAAAATTTGGTTGCACCTGAGAAACAGGTGAACCAAAAACTAGTTCAGAGTATCATCCAAGCATTTCAGGTTGTGGAAATAGGGAACTGGAATGATGATCCAACAAAAGTGGATCACTCTATCCAGTTCAAAAAACTAAATCAACCCATATTCTAGGGTAATTATGAACCAGAAAGAGAAGAGGTGTGGATGAATAGGATGAATCATATCTTCTATTTCATTGACACACCATCGGAACTAAAATTCAAGCTAGCAATATATACTAGAGGATCTTTCACGCTAGTGGTGAGATCTAGCGGTATATACTAAACTGGATGAAGGCCTTGGTTGGGAGTATTTTGAGGAATTGTTCAACAAAAAATTATATCCTCACATGTTCAAGATTCAAAGGATGGTGAACTTTTTCATCATAAAGTAGGAAAATATCTCTGTCATCGAGTATGTAGAAAAATTCACGAACTTAGTGTGCTTTGCACCCGAGGTTGCTACTAGTGCATCTTTAAAGGCACGCATCTTTGAATCGGGGTTAATATAAGAGATTCACTAGAATAATGTTGTGCTATGTATTAAAAATTATACATAGATGGTTAATAGATTGATAGTGGGTAAATGAGACATCTCAATAGATATGGGAGTAGGAAGTATCATGATACCAATAGAAAATTTTGGGAACTCTAATACTAGGAGAAAGCATAAGAGGGACACCTACTTCTAAGGGGTGAGCGAAAATTAGAATCAGACAGCTGGATCGGTGAATCTTCCTATAAGACCCATGAAAAAAGATGGATGTTTCCAATTTGGTTCCTTTGACTGCATGAAGTGATAGTGTACAACACCACCAAGAGCATTCCATAATTTCAACAATATGGAATATCTTCAGTGATATTTTCACAATACTCTGAGGTCACGTGCTCGATACACTTCTTAGGTGTCACGAGCATCGTCTGCTTCAATGGGGTAAGAACAGAAGAATCAATCTTGTTATAAAAACAGATCTAGACATGGTGATTATAGGAATACCATGACTCCTCAATAAGGAAAATCACAACAGGGAAACAAAGAACAAAGTGCAGTGATGAAACAATTATATGGAGCTGAGAAGATTATTTTAGATTATGAGGTTGGACCATCTACGGTGATAGGTACAATTAATTTGAATTCTACCCGTATAAAAGTGTTTTTTGATACTAGTGCATCAGATCCCTTTATTTCTTCATGTTCTATTAATTTTCTATGTTTAAAACTTGAGAGGATTCCTTCTTTGTTAAAACTTAAAACTCCTCTTGGTCAAATAGAATGTCGATCCTTTCTATGTAGAGCGTGTTCTATAACTATTGATGGAGTTGAGCTAAAATGGGACTTCTCAATTCTAAAGAGGGGTGTCTATAATGTAATCCCTAGTATGGATTGATTGACAATGTTCAAGGATCACATCGATTTTTATAGAAAAATAGTTAGTTTTGTGACTGAGGATGATGTTGGCACCAGTAGTGGGAATGATCTCTTACCAGTTATCAGCATTGACTTTGGTATGGATGAAAGTGATTGATGATCACAGCTTTCCAATCGTTGTGGATCAATTTATAGATGTTTTCCCAGGAACTTCTCAGGGTTACCACCTATAAGGAAAGTAGATATTATGATTGATATCCTTCTGAGGACTAGTCTGATTTCCCTTCCATCTTATAGGATAAAACCAATAGAATTAAAGGATCTAAAAGTGCAGTTGGAAGAGCTGGAAAGAAAGGGTTTCATTTAGCTGAGCACATCTTCGTGGGAAACACGTGTCTTATTGATGAAGAAAATTGATAGAACAATAAGGTTGTGTGTGGATTATTGTAAGATTAAACAAGTTATGATAAATAATATGTATCTACTTCCATGTATTGATGATCTGTTCGATCAAATGAATGGATCTCAATGGTTCTCTAAAATTGACATGTGATCAGGATATCACAAATTACAAGTGTGGAAGGAGGATATTCTAAAAATTGGTTTTCGAAGTAGATATGGACATTGTGAATATGTGGTAATGACTTTTAGTCTTACGAATGTACCAGTAGTCGTTTTGGAATTAATGAAATGGATATTTCATAGATATTTGGATTTGTTTTTTATGGTGTTTGTAGATAACATATTATTGTATTCAAGTACAAGGGATGAGCACAAACAACACTTGGTGACAGTGTTTGGAATCTTGAGAGATCATTACTTGTATGTAAAATTATCAAAGTTTGATTTTTGGATACAATAGGTACACTTTCTTGGCCGTGTAATTTTAAAAAAAAGGTGTTTCCGTTGATCCGAATAAGATAGAAGTTGTTATCTCTTAGCAACCGCTAAATAATGTCTTTGAAATATAAAATTTTCTTGGTATTTAGGGTTATTATTAATGCGCTGTTTGTGAATTATCACTATTATCATCACCTATTACATCTTTGAAAAAGATGAAAATTCTATTTAAATGGATTGAGGGATGAAAAAAATCAATCCAACAGTTGAAAGTTTGTCTTACATCAGCACCTATATTGATTTTTCCGGAATCAGGATAGGGTTATGTGCTCTATTGTGATGCTTCAGCATTTGGGTTAGGGTGTGTTCTCATGAAAAGAGACTATGTTGTGGCTTATGGCTTAAGGAAGTTTAGGTTTCATGAGAATAATTACCCAACAAATGATTTGGAGTTAGTTGTAGTTATCCATGCTTTGAAGACTTGGTGTCATTACCTCTTTGATAAGAAATATTTTGTGTCCAATGATCATAAGATCTTGAAACATATATTCTCATAATGAGAATTTAATCTGAGTTAATGGAGTTTGATGGAGTATCTCCAGATGTTTGACTTGATGTATAAAGTGGTAAAAGGAAATATGGTGGAATATGTATTAAGAAGAAATTCATATTCTTATTTGAAAAAAAAAACGATTCAAATGAGTGGTAGTTGACGTCAGCCATAGCCGACATACATGTGGAATGTGATGACCGAGGTCATGCTATGGTTTTTTTTGAAGTTTCTATGGTTCCTAATTTTGTGAATATGGTAAAGGATTAACAAACCTATGATGATAAATTTGTTAAAATGATTTCAAAACTCAATGGTGGGAAGACCATTGAGGACTAGAGGTTGGATGGAAGTTTAGTGTTGTGCTTCTAGAATAGGATGGTTGTACCTATGGATTATTAAGAGAAACTTCCCATTTCTTATAATAATCTAATATGGGTTTTGAATCTAGGAATATAGAAGATGTATAAGTCATTGAAGGCATAATTTTGGAGTAATTGTGTGAAAAGGAAGGTGGATGAGTTTATTTCAAAGTGCATAACTAGTCATCAGGTTAAAGCAGAACATCAATGACCAGTAGGTATGTTGCATTTTTTACTTATCCTAGTGTGGAAATGGGAGAAAATAGAAATGGATTGTTTATAGGCCTCCCAAGATTGGTTCAAAAACATGATTCCATATGGGTGATAGTGGATTTACTCACCAAGTTTTCTCATTTCATCCTTATTCGTGAAACTCACACATTGAAGAATCTGTCAAAAATCTATATCCAAGAAGTGATAAAGAGGAATGGAATACCATTTTCAATCATATCATATAGGGATTTGAGGTTTATGTTTTGTTTATGGAAATCCTTAAAGAAAACCCTTAGGACTCAGTTGACTATGAGTATGGCGTATCATCCTCAAACTGATGGGAAATATGACAGGAGAATAAAAACATGGGAATACATGTTATGGGATTATGTAATGGATTTTAGTGGCTCATTGGAAGAGAATGTTTCATTGGTGGAGTTATCAGATAACAATTGTTATTATTCCTAGATACATATGGATCCTTCTAAATCATTGTATGGGCATCCTTTTCATTCTCCACTATATTGGGTAGAAATAGGTGAGACTTCACTAGTTGGTCTGAGCCTTATCTAGTAAAGAATTGAGAAGATTCAGTTGAGAAGTTAGAGAATGGAGATTGATTAGACTTGTCAAAAATTGTATAAATATCATTATCAATGGTTTTTGTCCTTCTTAGTGAGTGATAATGTGTTTTTATGAATTTCTCCATGGCTTGGACATCGACATTTTGGGAAGCATGGAAAGTTATCTCCTTGATACATGGGCCCTTCTAAGATACTAGAATGAGATTGAGAATTGGTATATCAGTTGTCATTGCCACCATGGTTCAGTTTGGTGAATAATGTGTTCTATGTATCATAGTTGAAAAGGTATGAGCTTGATCTTGACCATGTGATTAGATGGTATCATGTTGACTTAGATTTGGATGTTTCTTTAGTACATATCCTAGTGTGGCCTATGGATAAATAGGAAAATGTATTTCATGGAAAAATCATCATTCTAGTATGCTTTTTGTGGCAGTATTGTCTGATTTGGGAAGATACTTGGAAGCATGAGAAGGAAATGAAAGAGAAATGTCCTGAACTCTTTCAGGGCAATGGTGATTTTCTAGTTTCCAAGGATAGAAAGACCAATGGTGGGGAGAATGTAGCACCCCTATTTTCTAGTAAGTAACCCTTTCATTATGATTTAAATTATATAATGTATATGGGTGAATTTTGGAAGAGTTTGGAGAACTTTAATTATGTTTTATGGATAAAGGGAAGGCACACGAGCAACGCACGGTTTGTCCAAACTGTGCAACATCCTAGGAGAAACTGTATGGTTTGGGCACTTTGAGGTAGTGGATTTGGCATAGTCGGAACATGGTTTTGGAGACCATGTTAGGATACCATTTTAAGGTTCATCCTTAAGGTAGTATCTGATGCACAATTAGCACACAATTTACCTGACTGTGTGACTAAACTATGCGCAGGGTCAAAGTTTGATCCTAAAAAAGTGGATCTAATGTGTTTTTTCCTTTAAGTGTATTTTTTTCCTTATATACAGCCCTAAATCTGTATTTTACTCCCCTATAGGTCAATAAAGGTTCTCACATTAATCTATAGTTGACTTGAAGGATTCATTTTGGTGATTAGAAGCTGATTCCTCATAATAAGTGTCTGTTCTTCATCGTTCTTGATGTTTTTCTTAGATATACTTCACCCCTCTTATCATTTTCTCACATATACACCCTTTTTAAGTAGATATAAGGGTATTAATTCCAAATGTGATTATATTTGGTATTAATGATGATATGGGAATATATCTATGGCAGGTTTTTGGAGATTCAACCCAATTTTGTGACATTTTTATATCGTTTTTCATTTTCTCCAAAACTCTTAAGGTAGGTGGATTAACTCTCTACTCCTCTGACTATAATTGATTGGATTAGTTTCAAATTGGTTTATTTGATTGGAATTGGTTATGAAATATTGGTGGGAAACATATTATAAATAGTTTTTAGTGACGATTTATGGTTTTCGATGAAATTTTGGAATGGTGATGATTAAATGTGAAAAGTGATTTTGTTTTCAATATTTTAAAAATGAAGTTTTAAAATAAGGTTTTGTGGGATTTTTGAACTGGATTGATGAGAGAAAAGGGTTTTCAATAAAAAAAATGGTGTTTTATTGAATTGGGTTTGTCATGATTGTATTAACATGGTTTTGGGCATACTTGTTGTGTGTGTGTGTCCATATTTCATTTACGATGCTTGGTTGAAATATGACCTTGTGCTTAGTGCCAAAGGTGTAATGGAACATGGGATATAATTTCCTTTTGAAGACTTGGTAGATCGATGAGATACCGCTCATGAGTATGGAACTATCATAACAATGCATGCACAGTTGGTATTGTGGATGTGTGGAATGAAAGGGTTATGCCAATAAAACTTGTGAAATGGTTTTGAATCATGATTTTGTTGTTTCCTTGGAATATAGATTTTGCTGGAAATTTTATTTATGTAGCACTTTATTATATTTAGTTATAATCTATTGTTTAAGTTTTTTATATTTAGTTATAAACTTTTTTTGGAATTTTTTTATATAAAACTTTTTATATAAATGTTACTAACTCTTCTATCCTAGTGGCGTGAGTAAGGAATCCATTGGGAAAAGAATACTTAGTTTTAATACTCACTCCTGCTTTGGAACCTTGGTGATTTTGCAGATGTCATCTATTAAGACTTGGGAAAAGGTAAAGTATCACACATATTTTTAAATAGTTCATGATACTTGGGTTGTTTAGTGATGTTAAAGCATAGATCTTATGAATCATAGAGTCTTGTTGTCATATTTTAGTTTTATTAGTCATCTTTCATTATTTACATTAATGTTATTAAGGATTATATTATAATAAAATTTGGTGGATTTTTATATTAAAGAATTGGTTGAGTTGTCCTTATTTTTATCATTCATCATATAGTGGTTTGTTTGGTTTGGTTTTATTGGATTAGTTTTTTTTATTCTTAAGGGGTAAATCGTCCCCTAAATGTTTTTAAACCCATTGGAATTTATTTCTAGATTTTTTCATCTTGGGTGTGTCACTTAAGTCCTAGTAGCACCATCCAAACTTCTCAAGTCAATGAGGAAGAGGGATGTAACAATGGGTGTCATAAACATCATTCCATAGAAACATAAACCATTCAAGAAAAAATATTAATTGTATTCCTGGATCATATCAAAGTATGAAATCTTATATGGTTAAATATTTTGAAAGTTAACATAAAATATTTATTAAAGAATATATCCTTTGTTAGAAAATAATTTTTATAAAAATATTTCAAGATATTTTTCTTACAAATAAATCTTTATAATTTTATTTAGAATATTTTTTAAGTAAAATATATTTTCTTCTATGAAAACACTTTTTAAAATATAAATCATTTGTAAAACCATTTTCTTATAAAATATCTTTGAAAAATTAAAAATAACGCTTTGAAAAACTTTTTCCTTGAAAAATTAAAAAAAATCGTGAAAATTTTCGGAAAACCATTTTCCTTTTAAACTTATAAAATAATATTTAAAAAATTTGAACCCCATTTCTTTGAAAATAATTTTAAAATTTATAAATAAATCTTGAAAAAAAATCTTTAAATATACGTTCAAAACTTATAAAATAAATCTTGAGAATATTTTTAAAATAATTTGAAAAAATATAAAGAATTATTAAAATCATTAAAATCATTTTATTTTAAAACTACCTTTTGAAAACATATAAAGGGAGCTTTAAAAAACATTTAAAACACTTTTTAAACATAAAAAATTGTTTAAACATTTTTATTTGAAAATACCTTCCAAATAATGAATTCTCAGAATATTAGGAAAAAAATTTCTTAAAAAATTATCTTGTAAATTTGAAAATTAATATTCAAAGAAAGTATGGTCATGATGGTGGATAAATCATTACATGATGAACATTCCTTTTACATCATAAAATTTTTAGAAAAGTGCCTCGGTAGGCAAATGACAAGAAGATTCCTTTTTAAAAATCATTTTGTTTAAAAGGTATAACAAGGGTAAAAACTTCTTTTAAATGCCAATGGATAATTGTATAATATTTTTTGAAACTTTTTTATAAAACATGGTTTTGAAAAAACACATATTTCTTACCGAAGAGATAGGTAAAGTTGGGTTATATTAAAAACACTTAATTAATTGTCTTATGTACCAAAGAGTGGGAAAATGGTTTAAATACATTAATATATCATTAATAACAATATTATAATTAATTTCATGAGAGTTCCTAAGATATGTATCATAATATTTAATTAATGAAATCTCAATCATAAATAATCTCAATAAACAATGATATTGTTTCAATAGACTTACCAATTAGTAACTTTAAATCATACTCCCCACGTAAGGATATAAAATTACCTAAAGCCTAATATTTTATGAAAAGAATTATATTAATGATATAACATGTCTATGGTAATTATATACACCCCATAGAATAATATAGGTGCATAACATGGCATGAATCTCAAAGAAGGAAAATGAGACAAAATTACTTTATCGATTTGGAAACTTTTGAATTATAAAATATATGAAATAAATATCATAAAATGGATATGTAAATAACCATAAATTTATGTATAATAATTATATAATATATTCATTTGTATTATATACACCACACAAAATAATCAACTGGTGAATATGGCATGTATCTCATGGAAATTAAAAGTGAAAGGAAATTCCCTTACCTTACGTCTTGAATCTCTTAGCAATCTTTCAATAATAATGTATAATAAATATAAGTTTATTATAAATATATAAAAGAACTATATTATTATATATAATACCATATGTTATTTTATTATGACTTTATATTGCCTGTTTATTAACAAGTTCATGTTTATGTTACGTTTTGGGTAATAATCGCTTTGTTTTTCTCTTGTGTTTTGATTTGTTATATTTTTAGTCCTCATACTTATATCATGATATCTAGAATTTAAACAATTATATAAATATCATATATATTTATTATATAATTATTTATATTAATCTATAAAATATAAAAAATATTAAACAAAATACATCGTTCATAGAGACGGTAGGTCGTACGTACGCATGAATGTTGTTTCCGTTTTACTATTGTATTGAAAGAAATAAATTAAATGAAATTTATATATTTGTATAATATAAATAAATTATAATTAATATGTAATATATTTCATATAATTTTAATAAAATTAGCCTTAATACATTTCATGTATAGTGTGAACGAATCGCATCGCTTTGAGGATGTGGTGGTCCACACTTCCCCAAACGAAATTATCGTACTTACACAAAATAAAAATAATGAATGCATGTGCTATATAATAATCAAATAAGAATAAATACATCATTAAAATAATATATAAATATAAAAATACATTTTCTATCATAATTCTCAACTATGAGATGTGTTAAAGGAAAAATAAACATTATCATTTTTTCAGGCGGTAGTTCTCCAAACACAAGAACGGTAAATTCATTACCCATTAGAAGGAATTTTGTGTAAGTGAATTTCAAAACCATATAATAAAATCATATAATTATATTTAGGGTACTTTTTTTATTATATAATCATGAAATAAAAATAATTTAGATGGTGGATAAAGAAAATAAAAGAAAGGATCTTGAGGAAGGATGTTACATCTTCTTTGGGTAACTCCATTTTCATTGCACAAAAGGGATTTTGTGGTTAAATATCATCCTAAATGTAGGATTAAATGAGTAAGTAATGAATTTTATAATCTATTTTTTATAATATTTTTCAGGTAAAAGTGGCTTGAGATTTGTGAGGAAGTGGAACGGGTGAGTGCCTTTTATAGTGGAGGAGGGGTGGCATTCTTGTAAATTTTTTAAAAGGGAATTAAACCCACATTGTTTCTCAAAATAGTGGATCCTATAATGGTAAAAATAAAAAAAATGGATTATGGGGTCTAAATATGGTCATCCAATGGATTTTGGACAAGTTTATAGGTCATTTTTGGACTTAATCTTAAGGTTTAGTCCTTTATTAAGAAAATTTTTCTCTTAATCGGTGTAATTAATTTTAAATTATTTTCACTAATATTTTTGGTTAAAAACTTAGTTTAAATTATTATAAATTATAAATTATTATTATTTAAATTATTTAATACATTTTTTCAAATTTAAATCACAAAATTTGAATAAATTAATTTTTTTAATCCTGCTCACAAAATGACAAAGCGGGTTTTTAAAGTAAAAATGTTCAAAAGATTGGTAAGTTTTTATATCTAATTTCAATGTGAAATTGATTCCAATGACCTAAATTTGATTAATTGATTTTTATTTTATCTAGTTTAACATTAAAACTATTCAAAACCATAATTTATCCTTATAAATAAAATAGATGAATAGGTGGTGTTGAATTAAAATTTAGTATTTTCTCACTATTCATCAAAAAAAAAGAAACATCACAGAAATATAACAAAAACTAACCCTAAGATAATTTATATGTTATTATTTCAAATATGAAGTTAATCTTGACATATAAAATCAATAAAAGTGTAAAAATTTGTATTTAAAATTGGTTCTCTATTAAATGTCGGTAAAATTACTTTTTAGAAGAATATATATTTATATTCATAAAATTAGATTTATTATTATCTTATACCTATATATTATATTAGATAAGTATAAAAAATATTGATTGAATATATTATTTATAAATTTTTTTAAAAAAATTAATCAAAAGTGATTTGTTTCATTTATTGATACAAAATTGTGTTTGTATATAGAAAAAATAGTTTTCTTCGAAAAGTAATTTCTTTATTTTTAAATATTTCTTACATTTACTTCTAGTAATTGATAACCAAAGGATTAATTTTATATACATGTGGAAATAATATTTTCACAATTTAGTTAATCATATTCATAAATTCCATTCAAATTTCTAGGTGTTATCTATAGTAATATTTTAATAATATTATTAATAGCATATTATAGTTCGATAAAAACTTGGCCTTGTGTGTTACGCAAGCTATCAAAGGTACTCAAAATTTTGTGTAACACAAGACAAACATAGTGTTGTATGTACTTCAATCTAATATAAGTATTGTGTGTAGTGAAATCATGTCAAACATAGTGCTTTAATATATAAAAAAATTATATTCAATGTTGCATGAAATGACAAATATAAAAAAGGGAAAATTAATTTTAAAAATATATTTGAAAAAATATGGGGGTGTTACATTCTACCCACCTTAAAAAATAATTTCACCCTATAAATTTTTCTAGGTTATCAAAGTTTTAATACTTGAAAGTTCCATTCATAGAAACCCACTTCGTAAAAATGAATACTAAAACATTCATAAAAAAGAATGTTAGAAACATAATGGTTACCCAAAGTAACACATAACTAGGTTTCCAAAAATGAGAACATGTGTGGGAAGTAAAAATATAGACTTTGAGTAAAATTGTAAATATTTATAGGGATTTATTGAGTTCTTCAATAAAAAACAATTGAATGATCAAAGGAAAGTTGATGGCCTCAAATTCATAATTCTATGATGATTTAAAAGGCCACCATTTCAACAAAAATTAAGGTATTAGGACAACATTTTATTTATAGACATTTTTTCTTAAATTTGAATAATTTTCATGAAAAGATATACATAAATGATTTAAATACAACCTTACCCTTTTTTGTGCCTTTATTAACTTCCACTTAATCTCTCATTCCATAAAATGAATATGAATTTTTCATTCTTGAATCATTAATAGATCATGAGATCTATGAATAGAATGACAAGACATTCCATCTATTTTATCACAATAAAAGGTTATAACAAGTTATCTAGTAGGCATAAATCCTCATTTGGTGAGATAATACTTTAATCTATAAAACCTTATCTGATGTTTTACATAAACCATTCCATAGATGGTTAACATTATAACCCTTTCAGGAGATTAATCCAAAACTCTAGAAAGGACACTAAATTTCTAAAATATTCGTATCATTGATCCCCCATATATCATAAAGTATCTATTGGTTGTCGCATACCAAACATGGGAATACCTTTATCACCTATTCCTTTGAAATGTGGTAATAACCGGAATTAAAAAATTTCTTATTGAAAACATAAATGTTTCCTTATTCCAAAGTATATTGGATAAATTCATTAAATCCAAAAATGTTGTAAAAATTATTAATGATAGAATAACCACTTATAAAAAAGTCATTAATTAGTTCTAAGGTAATCAGTACCATCCAATTCAATTATTTATATCCAACAAATATTTATCCAAATAACATTATCTAAACATAAAGAACATCTTAAGGGTTCTCTTCCCTTAGTCAAAATGTCACCTAGCCATTAAATAACTTTTCCAATACATCTAAAACATTCAACATAAACTTATAAATCTCAAGAAAAAAAACATAAACTAAAAAATCCTTGTATGTTTCACCATTCATATAAAATAATTATTGAGTCTAAATAAATAAAAACTTCAATTATTCCACTTTATCCTTAACCCATAAGAAGGCCACCTCATCCTATAACTTAATACCTATTTTCTTTCACAATTCATTTGTAGTCTCATCATCAGTAGAAATATGACCATTACTCATACCACCTTTCTTATTATATTTAGTATATTTCTACTTAGGAAATCTATTTGCATAATAAACAATAATTCCACACTTAAATACTTTAACCTTGGATGATTTCTTAGGGAGGATAATATTCTCATCCATTTCTTTAATTGAACCCTTAATTTTTCCTTTATAATTACTTGATTTGCATCCGTTTTTCAATAGTAAAGACATCTTCTTGTTCTTTTAAGACATTAACTTAGGTGATTCTTTCTAAATTCTTGACATAAAGAAAACTGAATATTCATTCATCCATCGTCTCCATTACCATAACTCTCAAAAAACTCCTTCCTTCTCTTCCTTGTTGAGTTCAAGAGTTGGTTAAGGTACACACTGTTAATCATGTTATGTGAAAACTGACTAATCAGGATCACAACATCCTTCACTCCAATGACCATCACATTTGAATTCTCATCATCAAATTTTCTATCACGATCAATGTTATCCCAGTTTATTCTTGTTCCCACCATTGAATAAAACTAGAAAGCATTGAGTGAGAAACAATTATCATAGTGAGGAACCACATAATAATGAAAAAAAACTTATAGGATGTATAAATTATGAAACATTTATTAATATATGACACGTTAGTTTTATATAAGTTTATTCATAGAAAACTTTCATTTAAATCCCCCATGATTGTTCTTAAAGAGTTTGTGAATTTCCAAAGAATATCCCTTGAGAGCTTCAAACTAATTGTATAGAAAGGCCCATTATTATATATCAAGTTATTATAGAGTCAAGACTAGCACACATTGTTATAGTATTTACTCCTAGGTATATCTATTCTAGATCCACATCCACTTTTAATATCTAGATAGGGATGTAATTCTAGGAAACCACTAACTCTATCCTTTATAAAAATTACCAGACTTTTTCTTAAACATTAACTTATCCTTAAACTTATCCTTAGAGACACCCCTAGACATATCCTTAGAAATATACCTAGGGATCTCACTAAATTTTTCTCATCCTAGTCTCCAAAGTTTGAATAAACTTTTACTCTTATACCAACTATAACAACTCAGTCTTATCATACATAGACATTACATAATTTTTGCAGAATACTTAAAACATTACAAAAATGGATGACCAAAGACTATATTAGTTTAGTGCCTTTGTAAATATGTAAACATAAAAACTTTTATATGGGTGAGATACATTGTCTCCCACTGGGTTCTCCAAGATTATAACCCCTTTTATAAATATCACACAAAAAATATATCTTCATAACCTAGGGAAGGAACCATAAAAAGGGGTGAGATAGGATGCTCAGTAAGGGTAAAAAAATGAGATATGTAAGCATAAGCATGATCATAAGGGTATAATAACATGATTATAATGTTAGAAGATCATACCCTGCATATCATACACATGAATAATGGAATAAAGGTTAGCAGTTTATAAGGAATGGTTCTTGAGGAAATCAAGAGCACAATTCATGAAAGCATAACATATGATTCAAAAATGTAATTGTGGAATACATGTAAAATTGCAATATAATTCCCTATAAGTAAATATTCATTGCTATAACTTATCAGGGAACTTCTGTAAAGACCCGGAAATTTCAAGGAAAATTTTTTTCTTAATTTTCTTTGGAATTTTACAAGAACGCAGTTTCTGATGGCACCTGATTCCGAGGCCCGGTGTGCCTGGAATCATTTTCCGAAGTTTGGCTTGGGTACGTTCAGTGAACGGACGAGCGGGTTTTTCTAACTTTTGAACCGGTGCCCGGAATCAAATTCTGAGGGTACCGATGGAATCGCAGCACCGGTACTTTCTTAGAAACGCCTCTTCCGGAGTTGCGTTTTCTCAGGTGTGGTTTTTAATTTTCGGGTTTAATGTTAAGAAATAAAATAATTGTATGACAAACTTTATTTTATTTCACTTAAGCCACTTGGAAGTCACTTAAAGCCACTTAAAGCAGCTTGAGCTGAGTTATTGAAGATAGGATGCTATCCAAAAATATCCTACCCTCTTGGTAGGATATTTGTGAGGTGGGACCCACACGAGCCCCACCGTTTCTTTTCCGCTAAGTAACGCACCCGCGAAAACTCGTCATTATGAAAGTCAACTGACGCGTTTTCTTAATTTCTTAATGCACCAATTAATTGGGCGGTTTTATTCATTGAATTAATTGGGCGGTTTTATTCGTTGAATTAATTCTATGAATTAATGGGTCGTTACTTATCTCTTTTTCGTTTGTTGGCATGTTAATAAAATAAGACCAATGCTTTTTCTCTTTAAGTGCTGTTCATTGAGAGGATTTGAAAAACCTCAAGTTCTTCATCCTTCTTCGCGAAGAACGTGAAGAACGCGAAGAACGCGAAGAACGCCTTCACCCTCGGAGTTTGACGATGCTTCACCTGAGACGTTCTTTCCCACCCCGATCTTCGATCACCAACTGCTTGAGGTAAGAGATCTCGGGTTTCTTTTTAAACTTCCTTTGTGGTTTTTGACTCAAGAAGGATTTAATTATTATTAATTAAATCTTTTTGTTCTTGAACCTCGGAGTTCGTCGACGCGACGCCCTTCCGCGACGACGCAATGCCCTTCCGCGACGCGACGCTCCACTAGTTCCACGACGGTCAATTCCACGAAGAACGCACGTACGAGGACTTGAAGAGGTAGGGATTTTATTTTGGAATACCTTTCATATTCCCGTGTTGTTTCCATTCAAAATGAAGAACCTGGTTCTTAAAAACAATTTTAATTCATTAAAATTGTTTTGGGTTATGTATTCATGTGTTTAATAATTCTCTCGTTGTTATTAACTAACGCGGAGGGTGCGGAGCAAACGAACACGGACCGACAACCCTCCGCCGTTCTTCGTGGTTGTGCGGATTTGACGGGCGATGGAAAAATGTGACGCAAGGGCGTTTTGATGATCCTGCAGTGAAGAACGGAACCCGGGAGGGGCAACGGCGCAGACGGGAAGGAAAACGGACCACCGGAGCAACTCCGGTGGCCCGCGGAAGTTGCCGGTGGTGCGGGTCGCCGGCGCGGCGACACAGGCGGCCGGAGGCGGAAGCGCCCTGGCGCGCCGCCGGACAGGGCCACCGCTGTAGAAGCCGCGTCGTCTTGACAGCGCAGCCCTTCGAGGGCCGCAGCACCTCCAAACCGCGGGGGCAGCGCCCCGCGGCACCCGAGCTGCTCGGCCGCTCAGCCGAGCCGAGCCAGGCCGGTCTGACCAGCCGGGCCGCGCCCAGGACGGACCGGACCGGGTCCGGCCGGGTTGGACTGGTTCGGGTCGACCCGGTTCGGCCGACCCAGGGGGGGTCGGCCCGGGTCGGCCCGGGCCCAGACCCCCGTCTTCGGACTGTTCTCGGTCTTTCGCTCATAACTTGATCTACGGGCCTCCGAACGACGCACCGTCAGCGGCAACGCGATCCTTGGATCGAGACGGTCATTTCAGTATATCGCACTCAAAGTTTCTGAATACTTTGGGTTCGGCCGGACTGGTTCGTACACGAAACCAACCGGGCCCTCGGAGCGAAAACGCTCATATCTTGAGCTACGAACGTCCGATTGACATGCCGTAAGATTTGGTGGATTCATCTAAGTGAGACAGATTTTTTTGCATACTCCACCCGAGGTTTGGACGCAGGTGGAGTACGGTTGGGTTGGTTTTTCCTTAAAAACCAACCAGGCCCCTGGGACAAAAAAGCCAATAACTCTCAGATCGGGCGTCTGATTGACGCGCCGTCTGCGACGTTGAGTTCCTATTGACAATATGGAACTTTTGGATACATCAACTCTGGACCTTGAGTCAGTTGATGTATCAGCCTCTCGGCTCGTGGAGCGAACCCTCCCGAACGAGCTTGTTGTGTGCGGGAACCTTAGAGCTGGCTGCGACTGCTACTGTGACTGCGACGATGACTGTGCAGAGATCCTTAGTGGACTGCGATGATGAAGACAGCTGGTCTTGTATCCTATGTGGGTCCTAGCTGTGCTGGTCTTGTATCCTATGTGGTTCCCAGCTTAGATGATTCAATACTGGTCATGTATCCTATGTGGGTCCCAGTATAGATGAATCAATGAAGACAGCTGGTCTTGTATCCTATGTGGGTCCTAGTTGTGCTGGTCTTGTATCCTATGTGGGTCCCAGCTTAGATGATTCAATACTGGTCTTATATCCTATGTGGGTCCCAGTAAATATATATCAATGAAGACAGCTGGTCTTGTATCCTATGTGGGTCCTAGCTATGCTGGTCTTGTATCCTATGTGGGTCCCAGCTTAGATGATTCAATACTGGTCTTGTATCCTATGTGGGTCCCAGTATAGATGAATCAATGAAGACAGCTGGTCTTGTATCCTATGTGGGTCCTAGCTGTGCTGGTCTTGTATCCTATGTGGGTCCTAGCTTAGATGATTCAATACTGGTCTTGTATCCTATGTGGATCCCAGTATAGATGAATCAATGAAGACAGTTGGTCTTGTATCCTATGTGAGTCCTAGCTGTGCTGGTCTTGTATCCTATGTGGGTCACAGCTTAGATGATTTACTAGTCTTGTATCCTATGTGGGTCCCAGTATAGATGAATCAATGAAGACAGCTGGTCTTGTATCCAATGTGGGTCCCAGCTTAGATGATTCAGTATTTATATCTGATCATCCCTTTCACCTTTTCGACGATGTATACCTGTGTGATCTGAATCATGTGTTACTCTCCTTTGTGGATTGTGTTGAGCTATCCTGCATGGATTTATTGTATCTTTTCATTGTGGATTCTGGGAGACCTTCGGGGGTCTCAGGGTCCCTACTGAGTAGCTTATACTCACCCCTGCACGGGCTATGCCCGCACTTCGTTGTGTTGGTTGCAGACGACGGACAGCGCTGATCGTGGAGGAGGCGTGCAGAGCAGGACGGTACTTGAAGGTGGACCACTGGGCGGGACATACTCGGAGCGGTCAGGTGGACCCGAGGAGTAGTGGAGGCTATCTGTACCCACCCTTCAGGTGGGATTTCCGGAGGACAGCTCGATGCTGCGTCCTTTCTTTTCAGTTGTTGTTTTTCCCTTTCAGTTGTACTTTACAGTCGGGCTTGTATTTCCAGCCCCTTTTACCTTCAGCACAGCTTGTTATAGTTTTTACTTAGTGTTTACTTTTCCGCTTGCTTACTCTGTGGTGCTTGATTACTTTTCAAAGGAAATGCCTTCCCTTTTTTTGGGATTTACGCCTTGGTGCTAGTCGCCAGCCCCTGGCCTATGGAAGGCGGACTTGGGGTAGTCACGGCACGGGCCCTGAGGACGGGTCGTGACAACTTCATGTGTACTAAACCTAGTGGGATGTATGCCCCACCATCCCTAGTCACAATCCTTTCCTTATAAGGGATCAGGTTTCCCCATATTTCCATAGTTGATTGGTTTTCCCTATCTTCCCTTAGTGGATTGTGTTTCCCCATATTCCTATAGTGGATCTAGTTTCCCTATCTTCTCAAAGTGTATTGGTTTACCCCATATTCCTATATTGGATTAGGTTTCCCTATCTTCCCATAGTAGATCGGGTTTCCCCATATTCACATAGTGGATTGGGTTTCCCCATCTTCCGATAGTGGATCGGCTTTCCCCATATTCTTTAGTGTATTAATCCCATAGACTTGAATCCCATCATTATCTCATAAGATATGAATATCTACCCAATTCATTAGAGGGATATATAGGTCCCACCCCTCATATAATAAAATCATGCATAAATGTTCCACATGATAATAAAACTTGCATCATATCATGAACAATAAAAAATGGGTTTTATAAACATCATATCATAACCCATGAATTTTTTTTCATAAACATTTCATCATATCATTACCTATGGAAAACATATAAGCCTAAAAATTATTCTATCAAAGAAGAACAAATGAAACGAAGTGGGTTTCAAGATCATATAACCTATGGAAGAGAATTGGTGTCATAAACATCATTTCATGGAAACATAAACCATTCAATAAATAATATTAATGGTATTATTAGATTATATCAAAGTATTTCATCTTAGAATGTAAAGGATTTTGAAACATCAAATGAAACATTTATTAAAGAATATATCCTTTCATTGAAAATCATTTTTATAAAAATATTTCAAAATAATTTTCTTATAAATATAGATTTATAATTTTATTTAAAACATTTTTTGAGTAAAATATCTTTTCCTCTATGAAAAATGATTTCTAAAACTTAAAGTATTTTGAAAACCATTTTATTTTAAAATAGATTTTAAAACTTATAAAGGAAGCTTTGAAAACATTTTAAAAACCCTTTTCTTAGAAAATTTATAAATAAATCTTGAATACATTTTGAAAATTATTTCCCTTGAAAACTTATAAAATAACATTGAAAACATTTTAAAACCCATTTCTTTGAAAATACATTGAGAACTTATAATGAAATCTTGAAAACATTTATATTTAAAAAAACTTTCAAATTTTTTAAAAGAAAGATTGAAAACATTTTGAAAACATTTTTATTTTTAAACACTTTGATTACTTATAAAATAATATTTTAAATCATTAAAATCATTTTCTTTGAAAACAACCTTTTTAAAACACATAAAGGGAGATTTGAAAAACATTTAAAACACTTTTTAAAAATAAAAAAAATTAAAAAAACTTTCCTTGAAAATCACTTTGAAATAATAAATTCTCAGAATATTAGAGAAAAAAATTTTCTTACAAAATAATATTTTATATTTGAAAATTATGATTTAGAGAAATTATGGTCATGAAGGCGGATAAATCTGTACATACTGAACAATCCTTTTATGCCGTAAAATGTTTAGAAAAGTGTCTTGACTGGAAAATGATAAGAAAATTCATTTTTAAAAACCATTTTTTTAAAAAAATTATTAAATGGTTAAAAATTTCTTTTAAATATTATATGATAATAGTAGAATATTTTTTGGAAATTTTTTAGAAAACAGTTTTTTGAAAGAACATAGATTTCTGACCGAAGAGGGAGGTAAAGTTGGGATTTCTTAAAAAAACTTTTTTAATTATCTTATGTACCAAATAGTAGAAAATGATATTAATAAATTAATATATCATTAATAATAATATTATAATAAAACTTATGAGATTTATTAAGATATAGATCATAATATTTCATCAATATGAGTATAAATATAAACAGTCTCGATAAATGATGAGATCGTTTCAATGGACTCTAACCAATTGATAACCTTGAATCATACTCTCCATGTAACAAGATAAAATTAAATTAAACTTCAAATATCATTAAAATAATTATATTGATGACATAACATATCAATGGTCAGTATATACACCCCATAGAATAATATAGGTGCATAACATGGCATGAATCTCAAAGAAGGAAAATTGAGACAAAATTACTTTAACAATTTGGTAACTTTTGAAATATAAACCCCATGAAATAAATATAATAAAATTGATATTTAAATACTCATAAATTTATTTATAATAATAATATAATATATTCATGGGTATTATATACACTACACAAATGAATCAAGTGGTGAATATGGCATGTATCTCATGGAAATAAAAAGTGAGATGAAATTCCCATACCTTAAGTCTTGACTCTCCTCATACTCATTAAAAAATACTATTTAATAAATATAAGTTTATTATTAATATACCAAATAACCATATTATTATATATAATTCCATGTATGATTTTATTATGACTTTTTATTAACCATTTATTAATACATCCTTGTTAATGTTACGTTTTGGGTAATAATTGCTTTGTTTTTCCCTTGTGTTTTGATAAGTTATATTTTTGGTCCTCATACTTATATCATGATATCCATAATTAAAAACATAATATAAATATAATATATATTAATTATATAATTATTTATGGTAATCTATAAAAGAAACAAATATTAAACGAAATAAACCTTTCATGGAGATGGTAGGTTGTACGTACGCATGAACATTGTTTCCATTTTATTGTCATATTAAAAGAAAGAAAGTAAATGGAATATATGTATATATATAACATAATTAAATTAGAATTATTATTTCATGTATATCATATGGTTTTAATAAACCCATAATTAATTAATTCCATGTAAAGTGTGAATGAATCACATCACTTTGAGTAAGGGGTAGTCCACACTTCCCCAAATGAAATTATTGTACTTACAAAAAATGGAATGAATGAAATTATGTGTTATATAATAATTAAATAAGAATAAATACATCCTAAATATCATATATAACATATAAAAATACATTTTACATCGTAATTTATATCCATGAGAGGTGGTAAAAGAAAAAACATCATTTCATGAGGCGGTAGTTCATCGTACACAAGAACGGTATGTTCCTTACCAATTAGATGGAAGTGTTTGTAATTTAACGTAGAAACATTATAATTAAAACATATAAGTATATTGAAGATAATATTTTATTATATAATAATGAAATAAGAATAATTTAGGTGGTGGAGGAAGAAAATAAAATAAAGGATCTTAAGGAAGGATGTTACCTCTTCTTTGAGTAACTCCTTTTAATTTGATTAAAATGGATTCCTTTCATAGATTTATGCCTAAAGGGAGGACTAAATGAGGAATGGGGGATTTTTATGATATATTTTGGTAGATATTGGTCGATCCAATGTTTCTTGAGATGTGTGATGAAGTGGGAGGGGGAGTGCCTTTTTATAATGGAGGAGGGGTGGCATTCTTCAAAAATTTTGAAAAGGGAATTGAACCGGACTTTTTTTAATTCAAAGTTGCTCCAATAACTTTCCAAATTAAGCTAAAGGGAGTATAGGGTCTAAATGTTTTTATAAAATGTTTTTTTGATATGTTTCTTGGTCATTTTGGGCCTTAAGTTTAAGGTTTAGTCCTTTATTAATCTAGTTTTCCTCTTAATCATTGTAATTAATTTTAATTACTTTCAATAATATTTTTGGTGAAAACTAATTTTACCTTATTTTAAATTATAAATTATTATTATTAAAAATACGAAATCAATTTTTCCAAATTTCAATCCCAAAAATGGAATAAATTTATTTATTTTTAATCCCACGGATGGAACGAAAAAGCGGGGTTTTAATGAAAAACGTTTTAAAATTTTGGTAAGTTTTTATATCCAATTTCAAAATAAAATTGATTCCAATGGCCTAAATTAGATTAATTGATGTATATTTTATCTAATTTAACTTTAAAAATGATCAAAAACATAATTTAACCTTATAAATTAATTATATGACAGCACAGTTTTGAATTAAAATCTAGTATTTTTCAATATTCATCATAAACTGAAACTTCAATGAAAAATATCAAATATTTACCATAAGCTAATTTATATGTTATTAATTTCAAATATTAAGTTTATTTTTATATATAAAATTAATAAAATTCCCAATAATTGTATTTAAAATGGGTTCAACATTAAAAGGTGTTAAAATTACTTTTTAAAAGAATATATCTTTTTATTCATAAAATTGAATTTATTCTTATCTTGTACCTATAAAATATTTTGAATAAGTATAAAAAATATTTATTAAATATATTATATATAAATTTTATTGAAAAAATTAATCAAAAGTGTCTTGTTTTATTTATTGATATAACATTGTGTTTATATATAGAAAAATAGTTTCCTTAGAAAAGTAATTTCTCTATTTTCAAATAGTTCTTACATTTACTTATACTAATTGACAAAAAATGATTAATTTTATATACATGTGTAAATAATATGTTCACAATTTATTTAATCGTATTTTTAACTTCCATTCCCACAGCTTTGAATTAGCTATAATAATATTTTAATAAAAATATTAATAATATATTGTAGTTTGGTAAAAACTCAACCTTGCATGTTACGCAAGCTATCGAAGTAAATTGGCATTGTGTGTAACACAAAACAAACATAGTGTTTCTTATACTGCAAGCTAATATAAGTCTTTTTTGTAGTAAATTCAAGAAAAACTTAGTGATTTAATATATAAAAAACGATATTTAGTGTTGCGTGAAATACAAAATATCAAAAAGATTAAATTAATTTGAAAAAAATATTTCACAAACTATCAGAGTGTTACAATTTCAATCAAGAAAATATTTTTAATTATTTAAATAATTATTTAAACAAATTTTGTTTTAATAAAATATTATATTTAAATAATATTTATTAAATATAAATGATAATATAATTTTATGAAGTAAAAAAATAATAATTTTTATAAGGGTCAAAAACCCGTTATTTTCAAAAAAAAACTAGTATTTTTTTATAAATGGGAGTTTTGATTTAAAATTATAAATTATCATATTTAGAGAACTATTTTTATAAAATAAATATTATTTTTGAAATTAATATGTCAAAATTATCCAATGGTTATTTTTTCATAATTTTCAATGACAATCGAATTTTCTGGTAAAAATTAATATGGTATAAATATATTGGATATTTTATAACTTTTCATATTGGGATATTATTTCATAGATACCTATCAATGAACTTATTATTTAAAATTGATGATATACCCATTTCACACTCATTAATCCCTCTCATAAAACATTACATACCCCCATTATGTTGTCAAAATTAACCTGATATTTTTTACATGCCAAACATTGTTGTTGTGAATACCCATTCTTATTTATACTCAAGAGTATTCAAATAGATGTACCTATACTTTATTTATTGGGTAATTTTTCATATATAACCTACATTCCTTAATTGTGGGATTAAAATTGATTGGAGGCATCTTTATGTTGTATGATTCATGTGGCACACTTAGGAATGTACATGATATGAAAATGATGGGTGTGACCAGATAGCACTCCAACGCATTGGTTAAGGTTTTAGCCTCATGAGACATCATGTATGGGATTAGGAAGTAAACCTAATCTGTTATGATACTTTTTCTACCATGTTTTGATGTCTTGGTGGTTAACCTTAACCTATGTTTATTATGTCATGTTTAATATTGTTTCCATATTCATATATATTATTCAAGATTATAATTATAATCCCTATTATGTCACATTGATATGAATCTTAGATCCTATATACTACTTGACCTTATTTTATTCTTTATTTATTCCCTTTCTAGGATCTTTAGTTATTGACACCCACCAAATGAGCATCATAAATATTAGGATCAAAGAAATACCTAAAGCATAGGTATTATCTTCTCTGTAAAAGAAAATAAACAGAATCCTGACCATATAAAGATCAAGTGGTTGGGTTACATGGATCAAATAAACCCTGGGAGTGAATATGATTGTCTAGCCTTAGGAATTTCACATAGTCAGATCATGCACTCTGCATAATCTCATAATGATCACAAGAACCCCCTTCAGTGAGTTCGTCTGATCATAAAAAGTCTCATTAGAAATCCTTTTTCATCACACGAAGACCCTATTATAGGACCACATATTCTTACAAAGGCATATATATAAGACTTCCTGATAATTCAAAGGATTCTAGTTGAGTTCTATCGATCATGTGACACATTAGGTGAAAGACACCTGAAAATCTCCCAAACCCAATTTTAAAATAAATAAATAAAGTTGAAAAAAGGTGGAGACTTCATCCGATCGAAGTTACACCGATGTTCATGTGAAGGTCTCGTATAACTAACGTGATTAGTTCAATTATCATGCAATATCACTAGTGTAATGTCATACATAATGCGCTAAAGCCTTTGGGTATGTCACCTTAATTCTGCGAAGGCCCTTGGATATGTCCATTTGATCATGTGGCACGCCACAGACATGTGGGGTGACTATCCATGGCAATGCTCACATGTTGTTGCAAGATCCATCATTGATCATGTGATGCATAAAAGACAATAAAAACCATTTTTAATAACAATGATCACATGTTATCACAAGATGAAACATTTATCATTTGACACATCATAGACAAATGAGGTGATTTTCCATGACAATGCTCGCATGATGTTTCATGATCCATCATTGATCATGCGACACACCACAAATAAGAAGAGTGGCCATCCATGATGATTCTCACGCACCATCGTGAGATCCATTATTAAGCATGTGACACCCTAATGAAGAATCAATGGGAAAATTCTGAAAGTATTACAAAATAAATTATAAAGGCTATAAAAGGCATAAGCATCATACGAAAATAAGTTACACTATTTTTCATGAAAATGGGTTATGCACCTCGTGTTCTAACTATTGATCACAAGAATTCCTTCTCATAACCATATTGATCTCGTGAATGGCCTCTGAAATTCTAGTCGAATCTCATGAAGGTCCTTTAATATTCCAACATGATCTCACAAGGTCCCCCAGACAAGTCTCCCTCGATCATGTGAAGGCCTTTTCAATAGGAATTTTGATCTCATGAGGACTCTTAGACATGTCAGCTTGGTCTTCAAAAATATCATTAACATGTCAATTTGATCATGGAAAGTCCCTTTGCAAAGTCATGGGACTAATAAATATGGTGATGATGGAGTGATCTCACAGTCATTGTTTGTCAAGGAACACAAAGAAGATGTTATGGATGACCCATGATAAGATCATGTGAATTGCATGATCTGATACTCCCTCCACCAACTCAAGCCCATATATGCAATATACAAAATATGAAATGTGGTGTATAATTTGGGTGTTGAGGCCTATAAATTCCTCCCCCTTGTCACAAAAAAACACACACACAAGATAAAGGAGACTCATAGGAGTTCAAGAGTGAGATATGACTTCTCAGAGTGGAAACCCATGAATTGAAATGGTCTTCCACCAAGTAAACTTGGTAAATGAATTAAGGGATTATGAAACATGTATAAGTGATTCGTGTGATCACTCAATTGATCATGAAAATAAATTATAGTGCACCATCCAGGTTATGTGAAGGATTTTCCATGTATCGAATTGATCTTATTAAGTCTCAATAGGCTACTGTCTAAAAAATATTTAGGCATTTATATAGTAATGGATAAAAAATATGGAAGCCTTATGTGAATATGGATAATTTTATTTTCATGAAAAAAAACATCATACTTTTTACATGACCTATCAAGATCATTCACTTCACATGACCTATCAAGATCATGTGCTTCACATGACCTATCAGGATCACATGAAGCCATCCAAACATGTCTACCAGATAGCACAAAGGCCTCCAGGAATGTCATCCAGGTCACATGAAGTTCATCAGACTTATCTTCCAAACCACATAAAGTCCTCTAGACATGTTTGTCAGATCACACAGAACCCTTGTACATGTATGTGATAATAACATTAAGGCTCTCATACAAGTAAGTTAGATCATACAAGAGTTTATTAACATGTCAACTTCAATCATACAAAGTTCATTGGACATTTAATCCCTATCATGCAGCAACCCCATAACATGTCATCAAGATAATATGATAGAAACTAGGACATTCCCAAACATCCCCATCCATGTCAATAAAACTACTAGATCATGTCTAGGAAATTCAACATTATAATCCAAACTCTCAATACATGTCAAACAAATACCTAGGACATGTCCGGAATAAATATTAGGGCATGTTATCTTTTTTCAACAAACACATTGAGAAATATAACTATTGAAATATGAGAAATATAATTCCTACACAAAAAGGATATGTAGGATGCCTTCCTAAATCTCGAGCTCCATTGGGAATCCATCTTGGTGTAAGTCCCTCCATGCCTCAGACACCCTAACTTGTGGGACCCAAACTCTCCCATGGGTTTATCACTATTTCTCATCCATTAGTATATCAATAATCTTATTGAACTTTAATAAATATGATTATTACTTTAAAAAGTAACATAGGATGCCTTCATAAGGCCCAAGATCCATATCAAACACCCCATTAGATCCACCCTAGTTCATAAGTCATGCATCCATATATAGTGAGTCTGATCACTTTCTATCTCTTGTTTCTCACCCCAATCATGACTTGTGTGGATTTAGGGATTAGAAATGATCATATCATTCACATAATAGACTTCCATAATCTTGGAAAACCTTGCTGTGTAAGACTCATTAAGTGACATGATACAATTTCCCCTATACAAGGGAATCCACCTCGATGTAAGTCCCGATGAAATTCCTATATTAGTAAACCTTGGGGAAAACTCCTCACATCAATTAATTAACTTCCACCACCAATCAGTGGGTTGAGGTAAAAATAAAACTATGATGGATTTGATTCTTTCTATAAGTATTATATATAGAATGTATTTTTAATTCTAGATCTCCATACTTGGTGCCTAAGTGGCCTCATATTTTTTCTTTCCACGTGATGATAAACTACATGGTTGGAACTTAAATGCACTATGTGGTTTTTTATTCCTATTATAAACAGGATATGTAGGATTCATCATAAAGTTTCAATCCCATTATAGAAACCTCAATCGCATCCCTGGATGGTAGTAAACTCCATAGTGCTTGGTTATATGGATTCAAAACATAAACAGCTACCCATTGCTAATAAATAAATAGAAACATATAGATAACATCAGATACCCACAAATGGTCTCATTAAAAAAACCCTTTACGTATACAATAATTTAACACCCAATCATTTTATTAGGGTAACCATTCCTATGTAAGGATATGGAAGAGATTCAAAAACATATCTTAAATATATAAGAGAGTCTATGAATAGGGAATTATTCCACCAAAAGGGTGTGATGATCCCAACCTCCCATCATCTCGAACAACGTGATTTCCTAAGAACCATTAGGTTTGAAACCCTAATTGACCTCCTACCTTTGGAAAGTAGGTATTTACCTAGTTATGGATGTGGGAACCATTGGGAGTTTCTATGAAAGATGAAAATGGTTGACCTAGTGTGAATCATTGTTTAACCATACTTAAACTCCCTACATTCAATATTTAGAGACCATATCTCTATGAACGAAACAAAAATGGTGGACCTAGTGTAAAATCATGTAATGATATAATTGATGAATAATTATAGGTAATAGTAATCATGTCTCTTAAAACTTGGAACCATGCCGATATCTTTTGGTGGAAACAAAAATGGTGAACTTGATGTGAATCTCTCAAATAATAAAAACAATATTTTGACCATGAATTGATCCATTTTGTTTTTCATCCCCTGCGTAAATGAAAATGTTACTCACAACAGGAAATCCTTCATAACTTGGGTTCTCATTAAATAATTTCATTATCACCATGATAATTCCACGTGAGAAAATAGTCAAACCAAGAATAAGAAAGGAAAATTGTGTTACCTATGCATAGCTGATTGAGCATGTTTCTTACTTGCAATGTGGAACTGATCAATGACCTTTTTCCTTATTGTCTTTGTGACTATATAAAATGCTCTCTCAAATTTCCTAATCCAAGATCATGTCTTCATCAAGTAAATTTTCTGGAACCTCATATATGACAATAACCACAGTGGGTTTTAAAACAACCTCACCCACCCAATGCATTAAACTTTGGGTGGTGAATATGATGGTTCAAAAATACCACCGACATGGTATGATCTCAACCCATAAGGATACACATATAGGTCTCTGGAAACTGAATCCAAAAAGTCCATATCATTCAATAAAATTATTAATGAAACCAGTTACACTTTTCTCCACTACCAATCACTTAAAAAGATTATCCCTAGAGCGTTGAAACCATCACCTTCCATATCTTAGGATGGTGGATCAAGGAGTTGACTACAACTCCATCCTGGTTTAGGAGCTACCTAAGATGGATCCTATAAAATGTTTTCACTAGAATCATCCCACTAGTTCCCCTCAATCACATGTTGAGGGAACCACCAAAAACATTTATACCCTAGAAACACATGCACAGGTACCATGTAGGTCACACTAGGTATGGAAAGTTGTGGAGAACTTTAAGTGGGATCATATCCCTTCTTAAATTGATTATTCCCATCAAAATATTTTGGATATAGCTTGCAGGAAGGCTCATATTCTTGTTTTCTCAGATCAACTCTACACGTATATCCCTACAGCAAGCATGGGGGAGGAACATATCCCTTCCCCCTTGCTTAAAGCCCATTGGAAAATTCTGATGTAATAAGGAGGACATGATTGGGATTATATTCTTCCATAAATTAAAAAAATCTTTAAGTATATCTTGGAGATAAAAAATGTTCAAGATTTTATTCCTCCACACACATTACTAAAATGTAATTACATTCTAGAAATAGTAGAAGATATCCTATAGAATATTCAAGCACTAGTAGAGATATATGGAAAAGAACATATTCCTATCCCGATAGCCAGAGCATCATATCACCATGATTAGTGTGAACAAGTGGAAACTCTAGACCAAGAGCACCTTCTTTCTCCCATCTAGGAGGATTATAATCATATTATAGTAAAGAAGAAGGCACGGGACCTGGCCCATATTCTAATTACAACTAGGTCTCACCAACTAATTTTGGAACAAGTCTTGGTACATGTGTACATTCCTATTGAAAAAGACCATAATTATACTCCAAAGGCACAAGACCAGGCTCAAATCCTTGTTCCAACCATGGATCACCAGCTTAGCTTTTCAAATTCCTTGGGAAAGGAGAATATTCCTTTCCAAAAAGAACAGTGTAGTACTCCAAAGGCATAAGAACAGGATAATATCCCCACTCCAACAAAGTTTTATCAAAATAAAATAGAAATTAACTCAGAGAAGGCTAATATCTCTATCGATGAAGCTACTCAGCATGCTCCAATAGCTCACGGATTCCAGGATCATATCCCTGCTTCCATCGATGAATGAATTCACCAAAATCCTTTAGAGACTATATAGGACGAGTCTCATATCCCTTCTCCCATTCTAGAATTTTTTTTCCATATTCTGATGGGGAATGTGTATTTGAATCAAGCTCATAGCCCCCACTTTAGTTAGGATTTACCAGCATATTCTGGAAACCACCCATAGGAAAGATCATACCCTTATTGATAATACATAAGCTCACTAAAATACTCCAGAAACTTCTCACTAATTGGATCGTATCCCCATAGCACTATATGGTTATCAATATATTTCATAATATTTTATGCAGTAGGAACACATCCATGCTCAACCCCAAAAGGTAGGTCGACATATTTTGGACATGATGCAGAATGAGTATCATACCCCTGATCTGCTCAATGCCAATTCCCATGAGGGTTTTCAACACATATATGAAACACCTAAAGTGTTTTTTGACCCTTCAAACAAATAATAAGGTGATCGCTACTTCAATATTCCTCCTTACAGTAGTGTATAGATAGATCGTAGGGACTCTACTCATGAAATCTATTATGGTCAACATCCCCATGGTGATATCTATACTAGAAAAGGAAATTCTTCCATTTCCCAAACACCTTAATATAGAGAGGTTCTCAAAACCTAGACACCTTCATATAGAGTGGGGCTCAAAATACTAGCGTTAACCGTATATAGTTCCCCATCAACTATCAACAACACTTCATCACAGCCAGTATGAGACCTAAAGAAAAAAACTCTATGGTTTGACTAGGATGAGGCATATATTTCTGATGAAAAAGATTCCAACATAGATATATTGATAGAGCCAGCTGGAAAAAACTTCTAAACAATTTTATGTCCCATTTCCACATCTGACTATGAGATCGTAGATGAGCTATAGAAGGAGTGCATGACTTACCAATGCTAAAACTTGTGGGTGAATCATCAGAAATTAAATGCTATATACCTACCCTATCTAGGATATGAGGGTCACCTTCATACCATACACATTCAAATATACCTAGCTATTATATCCATGGCCTAAGACCTAAGACTGAAAACCCACAGAAAAAATCTACAAATGCTTGCCTCCACTGCACCATAACTCTTCATCAACTGATTGTTGAGGACTCATGAGATATCTTTATTTGATGATGGAGAAAGTGTGGAGAATTTATCTTCACTGTATGCCTGGAAAAGAAGAAATTTTGAGATATGGAATCCTGTAATGTTATGGATATATGAGAAATTAGGGGACCAGGTAATGCATGGGCTAGTTGGTCAATACAGCAAGACTCTCAATATTCTAAAATGTTAATACATCATGAATAGTGAGATAGGACTACCAATAGACTCTTAAGATGGTCCCATCAAAACAATGATAATGAATATCAGATATGGGAGTAGAATATTTTGTACTACTTGACAACTTTAAAGGAATATGACTCTAATAATAGGCATCCATTGCACCTAACTTATACACAATCACTATTTAAACAAATCAATTGGATCACAATAGCTATCATAATAGCAGTCATCTAGGAATAAAACCATCCCATAAGGCTAGATTCATTTTTACCATCGACTCCACCCCTTAGGTCATCAAACCCTTGGAGGATCTGAGAAATCTCGGTGGAAATTTCAGACTAACCCTATCCCATAGAGATGGGGGGATTTTTATCTCAATCACCACCACCAGGTTCATCAAAACCTAAGAGGGTTTGGGGGGAATCAGTGGTAGTTTCATATCAACTTCATCTTATGGGATTGGGGGCATTTATATCTCAATCCCCATCTTAAGATCCCTCAGATCCTCGACTGGAATCATTAAATCCTCAACAAGTGGATTAGAAAGTGCTAAAAATGAACTTGAATTGTCCTCAAGTCATATGGCATGGGGAATTTTCTTCATTATTATCACCTTGGAAGAAATCAGTCTTCTCTAGGTTGGGAGGAAAATATCGATGTCTTGTATCTCATTTTTTCCTCCCACCATGAGACTCACCTTTGAAATTTTGGGTTTTCTCAGCAAGCATGACTTAAAAATCCCATAATTTCATTATTCACATACTAATATGGGAGTAATGTATGGAAAATATGATAAAACACCATAAGGTTCATAATTCAAAATGGTCCAATATGGTCAGGGGTTGAAGAAATGACCCTAATACAGCCCTCTAAGGGTGAGTAAGTAGTGATAAATCACCCTAAAACATGGAGGTTAATGGGATAACTACCATTGCTTGATATACCTTAGTGAATGTATTCACCATCAATACAATAGATTATGTAAACCAAGATGTATAGGGAAATGGATGTAATGAAGAATTCATACATCAAGAGGTATGTGATCTAGATGCACCAATTAAGGCTTCATGTGTGTGGAATTAGAGAGGGATCCAAATCCTGTAACCTTTGAATAATGAATTTCAACATCTATGGAAGAAAACTAAAAAGGATAAAGGGAAATGTGTGGATACATCCTAATAACCATATAGAGGATGTAAAATTCTCTCCATAGAGGAAAGGGTCATACAATATTAAAATGAGATACAGAATCTCAGACATATCAATGAAGAACTACTCAGGGGAAACAAACCTATTGGGAATCATCTTCAAAAATAAGCAAATATCCCTCCTAATATACATAAGGAGAGATCCAATCTTCTTGAAAGATTGGAATTTTATCATCAAGTCAACTCTGGATCTAGGCAACTGGTCTATATAAATGAGTAATTCAAGGATGATCATAACTTTCTTCCATTACAGTAACATCCTCTTCAAATTATGGGTGATTATTCAACCCCATCATAGATTAAAGAATCATTGGGACATAAAAATGGGTCCACCTAATCTAGTCTTGACTGATCCCTGTAAATGGGAGGTATTCTAGATAGTGGTGCCTTCAAAAATCCTCAATTCCATTAAATCACTGGGTGTGTGAATGGAAGCAATGGAAGGGAGGCACACATCCATTATTCCTAAAAAGAATCCATATCCCGAATGGGTGGATGACACTTTAACCATAACCAATTTCAGAAATCATCTCCTCTAACCTTTGATAGTGTGGGAGATTTTGAATAGCATCTCACGCACTTTGTGTCCTGATTCAACCCGATGATGGGCCCTTGAGATCAATAAGAGGTAACCAAATTAAGTTATTTTGTAAAAACTCTAGTAGTTCAAGAATTTTTTTGGAACAACAACATCCCATCAGGATCCATTATGGGATGGGAATACCTTTTTATCAATTTAGCTCCATGTTAATAAAAATCATAATTTTCGATCTCATAAATTGAAAACAACATTAAAATGACAGGGTGTCTAAATTTATTTCTAAATAGAAGGGTGTAACCTATTAACTCAGCATCCCTCTCTTGTAAGTGAAACTAAAAGAACTATATGCTAAAAATCTTCAGGATGATCTAGAAACACCTTTGATCCTAATGAAGTATCCATATGGATTTCATGAGTTTGTAGAAATGGAACAACGCCTAGAAGATACTTTTCATAGGACCCAATCTAAATCTAATCCCATACCCTTAGCATAAGTAAAAGTCTTGGTAAAGTAGAAACTACTAATGTTACCCTTAAACTAGTTTTAGTTCCCATTAAAGTACCCAAGAGAGCCCATTGAATGGTAGAAGCAACAAAATAGCCTGTGTCTATAAGTAAAAAAAGATATCAGGTTCACTCGAGATTTGAGGAATAGATATATAAAGTGTACTCCTTCTGAAATGATAAGGTCCTAGGTTATTTCCTTATAGCTATGAAAAATAACCTAGTTAATCTACTAGATCCTAGGAAACCCAATGGGTTCAATCTCACTGAATGCACTGACTACTGTCCTTTCCATATAAATCTAGGTCACACTATCTGAGACTTCTTTATATTCAAAGAAGTCTTCCAATGAATCACTGAATCTGTATAGGTGAAACTATAGAATTCATTGGCATAGGTGAATTGTTTAAACATCACCCAAATAGAAGAAGAGGATGACTGGAAATAGGTTTCAACTAGGCATGGACATAAGTTTGATAACTAGATGACTCGAAAGATAGTTGGTCGATCCCATGATACCCTAATAGAATAGCTTCCCAAAACAACAAAAATCCCATCACCCAGGGATACATTATTTAATACACCTCCTAGAGGAAGATGTAATAATCATAAAAAAGAAAATACACAAGAGAAAGAGTCATATTTATCTCCTGCACAAGATCTGACTCTTATATAATTTTTTCCTTAAACATCCAGGGAATGGGAACCACCCAATCCAATAGAAGCCACATTAATTAAAGAGCTCGTTTTCTGTTCTGATAATTTATTTCACATAATATACCCATTCTATGATGATGAGTATGCCTTCAAATATGAGTTACCCATACCTTATTAGGGAGATAGTGGCTAAGGAAATAGAAATAGACGATATAGAGGATCATGTAGGCATGGTTGAACTGAAAAAATCAAACACATCCATATAGAGTATATATATTCCACCAAGAACTACAGATGGTAACTAGATTAATCCCAACAAAAACATGGAAATCCCACAAATCCCTACAGTAGTTTTTCAAGCCCAATCATCTTACATGACCGACTAGTGGGGTGCGACATTCAGATCAGCATGGGAAAAGGGGAAGGTAAATCCTACCCACACCATTGGAACCAAATTATCCCTCAACATCTACTCAAGAACTAGTCTCATCCACCTCAAAACCCACAACTCTTAATCCACTTAGTAGGGTGAAACCCTAATTTTGGGGGCACATTCCACTGGAACAAAATTATGAGATTCTAAAGAATTTTGTCATTTTTGAATTCAAACTCTCAATCCTAGATTCTCTTAATATTTAAAAAGAAATTATAGTGGTGCTCAAAAGGCCCTTCAGAGACCACACGAGTTTAAGACAGAAGTCAAAATGATTTAGGTTTACTAAGTGGAAACTATGTAATCAGAATTTCATACCACCATCTCATTCATAGAACATGATCAGAAAGAAGTTGTCTAATGATATATTAGACCTCTGCATGTTTTATGAAAACTCATTAATTCCAAAATCTAAAGGGATCTGGTTAAAAATGGTTTCGAGATCAACTTCATCCGGATTCAGAACCTCTAACATTTGGGATATAGTAAGGGGAACTTATCTATGACAAATCTAACCAATCAAGGGTATGATGAGAGTGAGAAAAATCATCTTCTCGAGGCTTGGTTTATTGATCTCACATATAACATTGAGTTCATGGTTATCCATCAAGAAACGGCATGTAATGTCCTTCTTAAAAGACCTTGGCTTCATAGCCATGTAACAATACCTTCAACATGTCATCGATGTTTGAAATACCCCATCGATGGGAATTTTGGTAAAATATATGGTGACAAGGACCCCTTTGAGTATTACGAATCCATATATATTGAGGTAAGTTTCTATAATAATGAAGGAAAACAACCAATGGTGGATGATGATATGTACGTTGTAAACCCCAATGTCTTGTGTCTATCCTTGTGAATCCTTAGAGATTTATATAAAGTTATTATGTATTAACCATAAACTTAATTGAGGTAGTATACTTAATACCAAATTTCTAGGCTCCTCCATCCCCTAGTGGTAGTATAAAAAACAAGAATATTTGGGATCTCTCTATAGTGACCTTGGAAATTTAGGGTCACAATTTCCCTATTAATGGACTCTCTTATCTTAACAGTAATAGAGATACCACACTAGATTACTCATCATGTATAAAAATGCCTCTATAGACTTGAAGATGGAAGAAGAAAAGGATGAACTTTGGAACTCCCCTATTTTATTTAAGGAAGGCGTAACCACTACCATCGATGAGATCAGGTAGGCAAATCTTGGAATAGAAGAAACTATATGAGCTATGTTGATTAGTGTTTCCATGTCTCTAAAGGATCAGGAGATGTATATTACATTTCTAAAGCAACATAAATATGTGTTAACTTGAAATTATATAGAAATTATAGATCTGAACCCCATGCATCACCTAGTATTACCCAATGACCATCATGGTTTCAAGTAGGTAAGAAGGAGAATTCACCCCTCTCATACTAATAATATATAATTGAAGGTTGAAAAATTTGATCAAAGTAAACTTTGTTTGGGAAGTGTAGTACCCAAAATGGATCCCCAACACCGTCCCCATTAAGAAAAATAATGGGATGATCAGGGTCTGCATCGATTTCTAGGGCCTTTATATAGACTGTGTAAATTGAAATTTCTCATTTCTGATCATAGAACTTTTGATTGATGCAACAGCTGGCTTCCAGTCCCTTTCATTTATGGATGGGTATTCAAGGTATAATTCGATAAATATGGCTCCTAAATATGATAAATCCAAAACCTTTAGATCACCTCATGGGATCTTTTTCAATCAGGTCATGCCCTTTAGATTAAAGAATGATAGAACTACTTACCAGTTATCTATGCATCATATCTTTAATACCTTTTGGTAAAATAAAAAAAATTCATGTCAATGACTTGGTATTCAAATATTTATAGAAATGTGATCACACCATTGATATTTAAACAATATTCCACAATTTTTGGTAGCATAGTTTGAATATAAACCCTATGAAGTGTTATTTCAAAGTAACATCAAGTAAATTCCTAGTCTTTTTGGTATTCTTCCATGGAATTTTAGTAGATCCAGAAACTACTAGTGTAATCTTATAAATTTCAATCCTAAAAGTTAAAGAACCAAGGTGGATCCAAAGGACCTTTATTACATTCGGAATTTCATAGCTAACCTGGAAAGAAAATATCTCCCTTTCACTAAGATAATAAAGAAGGGATTCACCCGAATATGGGATGATAGCTGCCAGAAAGACTTTCATAATCTTATATAGAACTTATTGCACCCACTATTCTTGATGTTTTTTATAAAAGGAAAGACACTTATATTATATGTGGATTCCATGGAATGATTTCTTGGAACTATAATAATAGAGAAAAATGATGAAGTGAATGAAAATATCCTCTACTAACTCAGTTGAACTATAATATCCCTTCCTTTTATAGGTGCATCCCTCTTTGAGTTTTTCATTTGAAACCATGGTGGTTGAGTCTTATTCAAATACAGAGAGAATTATAGGGAAAATAACCTAAAGTCCATGGATATATGTTTATTTGAATTAATTTATTCTAAGTATAAATAGGATAAATTGGGTTTATAAGGGTTTTCCATGGTTGGAAGGTTTTGGAGGTGGTTCGGGTCATTGTGTATAAACTGTGTGGAAAACTATATATAGAGTATTTACACATAGTGTAACTTCCACCAGAAACATGTCGTGAATTGGTTCATGAAGTGAAGCGATTATACAACATAAACCAAATTCATGTTATTTTAATGTTGATCGGAATAAATATTAACCCATAGAGATGGGGGTTTTCAACGTATCTTGAAAGTGAGGAAATACATGACATGAAAAGTTTACAAACTATGAATTAATTAGACCTAATGGTTTTAAGTGGGTATCACATAAGATTCTATCATTCCTTCAGTAAATCCTTTTCTCCTATTGACCGAGGATGAATTCCAGATTATTTGGGGTCCCTTCTCTTCTTTCCAGACATCTATTTACACATCTAATATCTGGTTAGTTGTTCTTCTTAGGTTTTCCCCTCTCTTCCATAATTCTTCTTAATTTCATTGTAACCATTTGAACCATAGTTGGATCTATTTTAACCTAGATGTTTTTTGATCTAGTATTTCCTCGTTAATCTCCATCGTCTCTGTTTTTTTTTGGAATTACCCATTATTGGTTTTTATAAATAGCTAGATAAAGTTAGGGGGTCTAAACCTTAACCTTATGGTTTGATAATTATCAACTTTGTGAAATACTTTTATTACGCCAACATAATATGTGCTCTAATTAAATAATTCATTTTATTAATGGTAAATCATGGAATGGAATATTGGTTAGATTCCTTTGGATCAAATTTTTTATGAAACTTGTATTATCACTACCCTTTGGGTGAGTCAACCCTTGATTAATATGATTTGTATAATGGATTAAAGTGTGTTTATCATGAAATGGGACCTAGAGATATTTCTTGATATATAATCCCTTGGTAATAGCTTACTACCTATTGATATGACTGTTGATCATTTGACATATAAATAAAATTGTAATTGAATGATAAATGGTAATTTTCTTAATTATCCATTGAGGATTATGATGTGATATTATGATATCATTGATATTATAAATTGTTGTGTTATCATGTTGTAAATTTTTTATTGAGCGAGTTATGCCCATTCCCATTTTTTAATTCTTATATTGAGTGGGTTATGCCCAGTCCCATGTTGTGATGCTTATATTGTGTAGTATATGCCCAGTCCCATGTTGTAATGCTTATATTGAGTGGGATATGCCCAGTCCCATGTTGTAATGAACATATTGAGTGGGTTATTTATAGTATCATGTTGTAATGATTATATCAGGTGGTATTTTACTTGTCCTATATTAAAATGCTTATATTGAGCAGGCTCTTCCTAGTCTCATACTAAAATGATTATATAGTGGCTCGACCCAGATTTTTGTGATTTTACCATCGATATATGGTTATTGGTTAGAAATATTATGCTACATGCTTAGAGATATTTTTTCATGGTTTTGAAGAAAGTTGAATTATATATTGTATTAATTGATTAATTGATACACCTGTTTATCTCTTTATTGAATGAACTTGTTATCAGACTAGTTATATATAGACACGGTGGTGTTGACCTACTGAGTTTTACTCACACACTATTCAAGACACCTTTTGGTACATGAGTAGATTATATGGATATGTGTTAGGGAAAAGTCAAGGGACCTTCTAATAGATTTTGTTTACTCACTGGATGGGATGTAGTTTAGATATGAGACTAGCATTGGGGTTCAGGATTGAGGCCTTTTCAGTTTTTATTGTGTCATATGGTTCTTTTACTTTTATTGTTTTTATTTTAACAATTAGATACATATTATAGTACTAGTACATGATTCATCATTATTGGTTATTAGATTCTTCTTTATTTTTTCCAATTGCATGGTATATATTGTTTCCTCTATGTTTATGTTACATTGATATTTTTTATCTAATATTTTTTCAATATTGTACTCTATACCAATAGGTAAAGTCTACCCAATATATATATATATATAATAACCCCGTTGCTTATCAGAAACCCCTTGTGGGGAGGTTTTCTTGAGGTCTTGTAACTAGACCATTTTGGCCACATGAGACAGTGCTATATCGGGGGAATTACAAAGTGGTATCAAAGGATTAAGTTTATCTTTTCCATGGATTTTTTATTTGGGAAAGGTAAAAATGATACTAGGATGTGTTGATATATGGTAATGAGATTTTTCATAGGAATATCTAACCCATGTATGAGGGAAAATCTAAGTACCTTGGGATGGGATTTCTATTTATGTTGTTCTCTTCTTGTAGTTTATGTTATTTCACCTTGGTTGATTTACATGTTGTGTGATGTTCTTATTTCATGAGGTTATTTTTTCTTGATATTTATACTCGTGACCCAATATGGCATGATATGAGTATTCATGCATCATAATTGGAATATAGGGATATATATTGACATGACTAGTTCATGATAGGGGCATATTTATTGCATGTAATATATACTTTCATATATGAAATGTTTTATGAGATACCTAATATATTTGATAAATAGAATGAAAAGAAATATTATGAAATATTAAAGAGATTTTAATCCTTTTTTAGATATAACAAGAGCAGAGGTTCTCAATTTTTTTCACTTATTATGGTTGACCTTTTTGTTATATCTAGTATTCTAAGGAGTTTGTTTATATTATAGAGAAAATTCATCCTCTCCATATATGGGTCAAGGGTCAGGAGGGTGGAAATCAGCACACTCTTAATGTAGCTATGTCAAAGCTTCATATAGCTCCTAAGGATCAGATGGATGTTTAGCTTCATGAAATTTTCTCAAGGGTCATGAAATCCATGTAAAGGGAGACTATTATCAATGTTTCATAGATGTATAAGTTGGCATGAGAGTTTTTGGTCTAGTATAAACCTATATTCACTAGATATGGAATCCACTAGGTAGTTGAGTTTTGGATTATGTCAGTCCAGATGATCTTAAATCACCTTGAGAAACCCACTGATAGGAGGGTGAATATTGTTATGTATATAATACATGGACCTTCCAATAATTTATGGGATATTCTAGAGTAGGATGGGTAGTAGGGGAATTTATCTTGGATGGAATTAAAGGTGAATTTTATGATCCACTTCTATTCTGAGACCTTGAGGAATAAGAAGGCTTGCAAGTTTATGCATCTGTTAGAGGAGGGTATGTTAGTGGTGGACTATGCTGAATGTTTCACCGATCTATGGAGTTTTGTACCATCTTTAGCTACTGATGAGATCTCTGGGGTGATATGTTTTTAGGATGGGCTTCGCTGTGAGATCAGGTCATAGATGAAAATTTTTCTTCTGATTATATTTTCAGATTTGATGAATCGTGCTCTCATCATGGAAGAAAATATAAGAGATACCGCAAGCAGCAGTTAGAATATTTTAGAAAGGAGAATTGGTAACTCTTCGTATGAAGGAAAGAAACTATGTTGTGATAGTTTTTTCCACGGTAATTGTAGATAGAGCATTCAAGGTAGTGCACATCCATCTTAGGACAGTCTTCTCTTATAGTTTATTCAGTATTGAAAGTTGGTCCATAAGTAGAATTTGTGTCTATGCACCTATTTTAAGTGTCATGAATGTAGAAAGATGGGCTACATATATAGGTTTTGTAGGGGAATACAATAGTAGAGAAGTGGAAGGGGATCAGGACTAGTACTAGATTCTAGTAAGGAATCACATGATCCTTAGTAGACAGATAGTTAGTGTTCCACAAGATGTTCAGGTTAAGGTAGAGGATGTGGTACCCCAAAGCCGGAATAGCAGTACCCTGTAGAGGGAATATCTTATGGGATTCAGGCTAGAACCTAGGATAGAGGAGTTGGTCAGGTTCACTTTATGTAGCCTACTCCATATGTTGTGAATACATAACCAACTACTATCATAGGTACATTTCTTGTATCATGTACCCTTACTTTCATTTTTTTATATAAGAGCAACACATTCTTTTTTATATAATATATTCACAAATGGTTTGGTCTTGGATGTGAAAATATTAGATGGTGCTTTGACCATCGACATACCATTGAGAGTTCAGTCATAGAATATCAAACTTTGTAAGGTGTGTTCTATAGATATTGGCAGTTAACATTTATTATGGGAAAAGTTTGTGTTGGAAACGATAGGTTTTGATTTGATTCTTGGTATGGATTGGTTAGTCCAATGTTAGGCTCATATTGACTGTTACTATATGAGAGTCACCTTCATATCTCCAGAAGTAGAAAACTATTCTCACTGGGGTTATTGGGTTCTTCAGGTTGATTGTATAGGACCAATTCAATGAATATTGTATTTTATCACAACCTAGTTAAAAATACTAGTTCTAGATGATGTTGGGATGTATCAAGATTTTTTTTCTATAGTGGTAGACAATTTATAGAATGTATTTCTTGACGATTTATACAAATTTACACAAAATCAGTAGATCTAATTCACGATCGAGTTGGTTAATGGAGTAGAGATAGTTTCTAGCCCACCATATAAAATGGAATCAGTAGAGCTTTAGGAGTTAAAGGTTCAGTTGTAAGATCTAGAAGATAATGGTTTCATATGTCCTAGTACGTCTCAATGGGGTTATCCAGTTCTTTTTTCAAACAAGAATAGTGGTACCTTGTGCTTATGTGTATATTATTGGAGATTGAACCAAATAACGGTTAAGAACTGGTATCCTCTTATGTGTATTGTCAATCTCTTCAATCAGATGAGAGATGATAATATCTTCTCCAAGATATATTTTAGATTAGGATATAACCATTTAAGGGTGAGGCCATCATCTATAGATCAAACTTCTTTTAGAAGTTGGTATGGATTGTATGAGTTCTTAGTGATGTCATTTGGTTTGACCAATGCACCAACAATATTCATAGACTTCATGAATTCGTTATTTCAACTTTTAATGGACTAGTTTTTGCTGGTTTTCATTATGGAATACTAGTGTGCTCATATTTAGTAAAATATCATTCCAAAAATCTTTAAATCATCCTTATTACACTGAGATATAATCATATTTAGGTCAAGCTAACCCAATACAGTTTCAGTTTTGATAAAGTGAACTTTTTGGGACATGTCATCGTAGTTGAAGGAGTTTCAATGGACCCATATAAGGTTCCAGTCATGGTATATTGGTAGAAACCCAATAATGACTTTAAAATTAAAATTTTTATGGGTTTAGAAAGTTATTATTGTTGCTTTATCCATGAATTTTTTCATTTGGTAGCACCGATGTTAGGGCTAACCAAGAAAGGGGTGAAGTTTGTTTTCTCAGTTTCTTATGAGAGGTATTTTCAAGAGATAAAGATTAGACTAACCTCATAACCTATCCTTATTTTACCTATGATGGGTAAAGAATATATCATTTATTTTGACACATCTCGAGTTGAAATTGGATAATTTTTAATGTAGTGGTATTGATTGGTTTCTTAGGACTCTAGACAGCTGAGACCGCACAAGAGGAATTATCCTACTCATGATCTATAATTAGAAATGGGGGTATATTCCCTGAGATGTTGGAGACACAATATTATGGGTGAGAGTTTTTTGGTATACATACACCGTAGGATCCTCTGGTATATATTTTTCAGTGGGATCTGAAGATTCTTTAGAATAGGAGGTTTGAGTATCTATAGTATTTCGACTTTGATTTGGATTATGAACTAGGAAAGGGAAACATTATTTCTGATGCTTTAAGATGAAATATGAAAACACAGGTAGTGTGGGATATTTATGATGAGTGTTGGATGATGAAACTATTTTCACACTTTCATCTAGATGTTTAGGAGTCTTGGGGATGAGTAGCTCTGACTTCGATATATGTTGTACCTGTGATTCTATAATAGATTAAGACAAATTAGTTATTTGATCTAGAGGGATTAGTTATGATAGACATATTATATAGTGGGGAGACACCATTAAGATGGTCTCTTGGAAGTGGTAATTGTATTCTTTTATATATCTAGGTATGGGTTACTATAGGCTTGTGTGAGGATCTGATGAGAGAGTTTCATGCTTCTAGATGGGTTTTATATACTTATTTGACAAAGATGTATTGTGATCTATATAGATGGTACTGTTGGTTAGGAATAAATAAGGAGGTAGTGGGATTCTTGGAGATATTTTTCACTTTTCAATAGGTGAAAGTCGAGCATCAGAGGCCATGTAAGAAGTATATGGAACTTGTCGAGTTAACATATAATAATAGATTCCATGCATCGATCTAGATGGAACCTTTCAAGGATTTTTATAAAAGATTGTGTTGTTCACCTCTTTGTTGGTTGTTGCTAGGTGAGTTAGTTCTTATTCTGACTAGTCTCTTATAAGAGACTTCTAAGCAGGTTTAGTTGATCAGGAGATGATTGGTGACCACACAAAGAAGGAATAAATATTAAAATGACCATCAAAGATGACCTATGGAGTTTAATGTTGGTCACCATGTTTTGCTTCAGGTTTCTCCAAGGGATGTCCAATGTCAAATCAAGAAACATGGAAATTTATTGCCCAGTTTTTTTGGGTCATTTGAGATAGTGGATAGAGTCGGTCTAGTGGAATACTAATTTTCCTTTCTGCAACACTACAGTTCTATGCATGATGTGTTTCACATGTCACAGATTTAGTGATATTATCCTAACCCTTATCATGTGGTAGACTTTGAGGATATCAATATTTGTGTTGAATTATCCTTTAAGGATCATCCAATATGGATTATGGACCTTAGTGATAAGTATCATTGGGGTAGGACTATACCCCTGGTTCGAGTTCTGTGGAGGCCCGGTGTTTTTAGGAGGAGACCTAGGAGATGGAGTCTGATATGTGAGCAAAATGGATATAATTTTTCCCTGAAACCCCCCATAGTGATGCTTAGAGTATCTTGGGGACAAGTTGTTATATAGTGGGAAGGTTGTAAGATCCCATCTTTTTCCAGGTTCGTCCTTCTTTGAGTTTTCATTTAAAGCATTTATAGTCAAGTATTGTTCAGAGATGGAGAGACTTATTTTGTAAAATGAACTAAATTTAAAGGGTGTATGTTTATTTCAATTAATGGAGTCTTGGTATAAATGTTCTAAATGGGTTTACAAGGGTTTTCCATGGTTGTAAGGCTTTGGAGGTGGTTTGGGTCCTTATATAGAAACTAGGTAAAAAATAGTCTGCAGAGAATTTACATGTTGTGTACATGTTACATGTCATGTAACTTCCTCCAGACACATGTCATGAATTGGTTTATGACATGAAGTGGTTACACATCGTGAACCAAATTCAATCTATTTAAGTGTCAATCAGGATAAATATTAACCTAAGGCGATGGGTTTTTTAAATATATTTTAAGTGAGTAAATACACGGTGTGAAAAGGAAACTCAATATTTATTCCTAAAATTTTGTTGTTTTAAGACCAACTCTAGGTAATTTTGGGTCCCTTACCTCCATTTTGGATGTCTTGTTTAAACATATAATCCCTAGTGAGTTGTTCTTCCTAGGTTTTCTCCTCTCTTCCATCATTCTCTGTCATTACGGTGGAATCCTTTGGACTACAGTTGGATTTGGTTTAACCTTTATGTTGTTTGATCTAGGTTTTCCTCATTGATCTTAATATCCTTCATTTCTATTGTTGTTACTAAATCACCAGAAAAATGTAGGGGATCTAACCCTTGACCCCATGGTTTAATAATTGTCAAGTATGTGAAATATTTTGATTTCACTAATGTAATGTGTGATTTAATTAAATAATTCATTTTATTAATGGTAAATCATAGAATGAAATATTTTTTTGATTCCTTTTTATTCAATTATTGATGCTACTGAGCTTATGGATACCCTTTGGGTGAGAAAAACCTTGATTAATATAATTTGGGTAATGGATTAATGTGTGTTTAGAATGAAATGAAACCCAATGTTATTTCTTGATATATAATCCCTATGTAATAGATTATTTCTTATTGATATGATTTTTGATCATTTGATATATAAATGACAGCTTTATTTAATGATAAATAGAAATTTTCGTAATTAACCATTGAGTATTATGATGTGATATTGTGATATCCTTACTATTATGACTTTGTTGTGTTATCATGTTGTAATTGTTATTTTGAGAGGGTTATGACCATTACCATGTTGTAATGCTTATATTGAGTGGTTTGTGCCCAGTCCCATGTTTTAATTCTTATATTGAGTGGGATATGCCCAGTCCCATGGTGTAGTGCTTATATTGAGTGGGTTATGCCCAGTCACGTGATGTAATTCTTATATCGGGCAGTCTCTACCCAGTCCCAAACTATAATTCTTATATTGAGTAGGATCTACCTAGTATCATGTTGAAATTATTATATATTCAGCTCATCCATGATTTTTTTGATTTTTCAATGGATGTATGGTTGTTGGTTGGCATGTTTGTACGACATGCTCAAAGACATTCTGGCATGGTACCGAAGTAGGTTGATTTATATATTGTATTAATTGATTAATTAATACATATGTTTATCAAAATATTTCATGAAATTATTATCATACTGGTTATATTTAGACATGGTGGTGTCGACCTACTGAGTTTTACTCACACCCTATTCAGACCATCTTTTGGTACCTGAGAAAATTACATGGATATAGGTTTGGACAACGAAATAGGGCCTTATAGATGATTTAGTTTACTTACTGGATGGGATGGAGTTTGGATATGGGACCAACACAGGGTTTATTATTGGGGTCTTTTGAGTTTTTATTATTCCTGCTGACTCTTGTACTTTTATTTTTTTCATTTTTTACATTTAGATACCTCTCATCTTGTCATTACATGATTCATCATTATTGGTTATTAGATACTTATTTATTTTTTCATTTGTATGGTATATTCTTTTTCTACTATGTTTTCATTACTCTAATATTTTTTATTTGGTATTTCTATTGTATTTTTCTCTATACCGAGGGTTATAGTCTCCCCAATATACATATCACACTCCCACTACTAATTGGTAGCCTTTGGAATACGGGGAGGTGCATTTGAGGTCTCGTGACCAACCTATTTTTTCTACGTGAGAGAGTGGCATATCAAAAGGCATTACACGAATGATGATATGTACTAAGACCCAGTATTCTGAGGTCAAGAAGAACTACCTCGCACTCATGTTTTCAATAAAAAAGATGTTACATTACTTGCAGCATCAAGAATTACACTTGTTCTCTCGCATTGACCCTCTCAAGTACATCTTCAACCACATTATGTTAACTATGTATTTAGCATAATGGGTAGTTATTCTACAAAAATATGACATACAGTTCGACCTGGTTGATTTCCTTTCAGAACATGCCAACTCATAAAGAAAACCAGTGGACACCTAACTTCCAGAATAATATGTTTTCTATATCCACAACACTCTCTAAACATGGGAAATGTATTTTGGTGGTGCCTTCTTAAGTACTATCGGTAGGAGAGTGGAAAACCTATAATAACCCCAACCCCAATAGACCATATTCAATGGTTGTTTTATTACAAGTTCGTAGATACAAGAGATTAAATCACCAAGGATCGATCAAATTAGTAGTCTTGAAGAAACTAGATACATAAAAGGTTCCATTATTACATTAGTAATTAAACATAGAAAATAACAAATGAAAATAAACTGCTTCTTGTCACTTATTCAAAGATTTAATCTTCACAAAATGGGGAAGGAAAACAAATAAAAAGGTGTGATCAAATTCTTATTAAGGGTTATATGAAACAATAATAAGTGAAGTAAATTCAATAGATAATAGACATTATGAAAAGGTAAATAATCTAAAAAACACATTCCATCAATACATTGAGAATGATAATGCATCCATAGATTTTTTCGAAGTGAAAATCTCAGGGAAATTAATAACTGAATACTGAATGAAGAAAATTATTATAATTTGGATGTCATGTATTTGGAACATGAACCATTATACCATCAATATGGTTTAATTATGTGCGTAAAAACCCTTCTGATTCTATTTGGAAACAAACAAGAAGGGTTTGTCGCCAACTGTTTTGTCTCACGAGACCTATTGTTGTATCAAGGGATATAACAGCCCCCACCCTTCAATGCAAGTACATAGCATTATTCATACATAGATTCAATTCATGAACAATATGACTTATCAAAATATTCATATTTAGTAGAGGATATGTATTCATCAATATTTCCCTTAATAAAACATCATTCAAAGAATACACCATATGTAAAAAATGGTACACAGTTAAGGAAATAATAATATCAATGATATAAGAAATATGGATATTTAATGAATTATTCAATGAATTATGATCAAAAATGAAAGGGAAGTATACATACACCACACACAAGTAATAATTGGTGAGTAAGGCATAACCATAGGGAATATCATAATGGTTTCATTGAAAGAATGGATTTAAATCCTGATTGAAAATTAATAAAAATGAAAATAGGTATAGATCATGATAAATTAATTCCAATTTATGAGAAAAAATTTAAACAAAAGTGTTTAAGAGACTTTAAAAATGAGCCTCTTTAGTGCGGTTTAAGGGAAAATAATAAAGAAACTATAAAATGGAAAAAGGCATAATTGTTTTTATAAAACCAGAAATGAACAACGATAGTTTTTCATTATAAAATGAATGTTTTTATAAAAATATTTGTAGATTAAAAAAGATTATGGATGGATCTTAAAATGGATAAGAAATTAGGAAGCTCCCTTTACAGGCTTGCTTATCGGGAGGAATTGAAAAGAAATCCTTATAAAACATGTATTTTCCATCAAAGAAAGAATATTTGAGATAGATAAATATATTTGGAACACACAAATGGAATTTATCAATGTTACATAATAATAATTAACAATTTCATTGGGGTAAATATAGAGAAAGCATAACCCGAATAAAAAATTGAAGTTTGGGGAGAATCTCTTACCATATGTTCGAATGTGTTCTGCACCTGATCTTAATTTCCACTTGTATTCTTCTCCTTAAGAACCTCCTTATAAATTTTTTTTAGTCTTATGTTGATAATAAAACCTCATAAATATGGGAAAGAGTCTTGGGAAGAATATTGGGAAGAAATTAGACAAGCTTCAAGGCTTAAGAGGTGTGAGGGAAAGAGGTGGAGAGGGGTGGTATTTATAGTGGAGGAGAGGAGTGTTTTTTTATTATTTTATTCATTTTATTATTATTTTGGTTGAATACTATAAATAAGGATGATTATTGTGACTAAATATAGTAACTAATTCATGTTATTTCAAACCAATGGGTTTATACCTCATCCATACATCATTCATGACTCAATAATTCATTTATTTACCTATAGCGTAAATTACTGTATTTTATTATTCATCAAAAAATCAATTATTTTAGAAAAATCACAAGAAATAACTCTAACCATTTTTTAATGTATAGAATTAATAAATGAACTCAATTTTATGAAAATTATTTTTGTAAATATGGGAAATTTAATTTTTAATTAAAATCATCATTTACATGGAAAATACCAATTTTAAAATTATAAATGATTTTATTACACTTTGAAAAATTAATTGATGTCTCATAAAATTATATTATAATCATAAGACAAAAAAATATTAAATTATAAATACATTTTATTAAAATAAATTTTCTTTTAAATCATTATAATAATTATAAGATTGAAAATAAACATTTATGTTTTATAAAAAATATCCACACTTAATTAATAATTTATAAAACATTTACTTACTTATACTGTGATATAATTATATCATATTACCAATTATAAGATGCCTAAATTTTATTTATACTTCCATAGGATAGGTTATTATTCTAATGGTCATATTACTATTCCTAATGGTCACATTACTATTCCAACAGTCAAGTTACTATTTAATAGTATATTATTGTTTGTTTAAGCTCGGAGTTGTGTGAGACATAAGAAATTTATTTAAGAAAATACATACCATAAAATCTTGGGGTTTTATATTCTTCCCCCCTTCAGAAATTTCATCCTATAAATTTTCATGAATACTTCCTTATAAATAGGTGAAGATTGTTCTTCTTCATATCATCTTCAGGTTCCCACATTTCTACTTCCATTTTATGTTGTCTCCAAACCCCCTTTACCAGTCGAGTCATCCAATTTCTCAATACGTTATCTCTTGTGTCAAGAATCTTGATAGAAAATTGTCCACAAGACAAATCGGGTTCCATTTCTATTTCTTCATATGTGAGTACATGTATTGGGTATGGCATGTACTTCTTTAATGATGATATATAGAACACTTCGTGAACTTTGGAGAGACATAGTGGAATTTATAATTAGTATGTTAAATATCGAATTATTTCAAAAACAAATAAAGGGTCCAATGTATTTAGGGCTCAGTTTACCTTTCTTAACAAACCTATAGACATCCTTCCATGGTGATACTTTCATAAAGACATGATATCCCGCTTGAAATTCCAAGTCCTTCATCTAGTTGTCAACATAAATCTTTTGACTACTTTGAGCTACTTTAATATAAGAATGAATAGTCTTTTCATTTGTTGTTGTCTCTTCAATAAGTTATGGGCCTATAAGTTTCTTCTTGCCAACTTCCCCGCAACAAGTTGCAGTTTGACATATATTTCTATATAATGCTTTATACGACACCATTTGAATACTAGAATGGAAACTATTATTATAGGAAAATCTCACCAAAGTTAAATATTGATCCCACATACCATTAAAGTCAAGTAAGAATGATATGAACATGTATTCCATTGTTTTAATAGTAATTTCAAACTATCCTTCAGTTTGTGGGTGATAATTAGTACTCATATGAAGATCAGTATCCAGATCCTTGTGAAGACTCTTCCTAAATTTTGATGTAAAACAGGGATCTTGATCAAACAAAATTGATAGAGGTTCACCATAAAGTCTTATAACTTCATTACTATAGAGTCTTTCTAGGAAATAAAGTGTAAAATATTCTCTTATAGAATGAAAATGTGCTGATTTTATATGGTGATCAACAATAACTCATATTTTATTATTCTTTCTTGGTGTCTATGGTAATCCTATGAAAAAGTCCATCAGAATGTCATCCTACTTCAACATAGAAATAAGTAGAGGTTGCATGACTCCTCTAGGATTTTTTATCACATATTTCACCCATTTATAAAGTAGACACCTTGACACATATTCAGAAATTTCCTGCTTCATATTATCCCCCCAAAAATGTTCATTCAAATCTCTATACATCATGGTAATACCAGGGTGTCTAGAGAAATTTGAGTTATGAGCATCATCTAATAGTTATCTTTTTAGCTCTTTTATTCATGGGACACATAACCTATTTCCAAAATTTCATATTTCCATCCTCATACACGAAGTCTTCCAATATTCCATCCTTAACGGCTTCAATTTTTTTTAGAAAATCCACATAATATGATTGTGAGATTTTTATCTTCTCTAGTAAATATGGTTTATCAATCATTTGAAAAATGAGTGATGTTTCCCTTTTCCTTAACAATTATTATATCAATTTTTACTAAATATATTAATAAAGAATATTTATCTATCCTCATTTGGGTTAGAAGTCCATGATCTTTTCTACTTAATACATCTGCTACCTTATTTTCCTTTCTTGGGTGGTAGTTTATTGAACAATCATAATCTTTGAGTAATTTGAGTAATCTCATTTTCTTAATGTTGAGTTATTTCTATGTAAATATGTATTTAAAACTATTTTTATTTGTATATATCTCACATCTTTCACCATAAGTCAAAAATAAAATCATATTTAACTCCAAAATACCATTCAAAATTTATTCCTTAAAATATTCTGTATCTGTAAAAATAACATTAATCACCTAATCACCAAATAATTTTCCAATCCCAAGGTTATCTATTTGATAAAACAAATGTCCCTAAAATAAAAAATAACCTTTATCTATAAGATACAAAAAGTATATGATAATCAGGAATTCATGTAGGATAGTGGTAGGCATTGCGCCCTTGTCACCCTTCAGTTGAGGGTTTAAACCTCATGGTCTTGCCAGATGTGACGGATTGTCACCCGGCCTGAGGGTTGTCCTTTTTCTAAAACTATATTAATATAAATTACAAAATATATATGATGTAAATTCCTGAAATAAGTTTAATCACTAATGATATAAATACAACACTAATAAGTTTAAATACTTCATCCATTTATTTTCCACATAGATCCCTCCTTGGTCTAGAGTTTATCCTATATAAGAGGGAATTTACTTAGTTAGTTCCCAGATTACCCAAATTTAAGGAAATGAAATACAAATGGATTCTTAGGATGTGTTTTATTTCCTTACATCTTACTATTCATTTTTCCTTAGAAATTCTTTGATTTATGTCCTTATTTCTCACACATAAAGCACTTATTTATTCCATTGAGACATGTTCCTGGGTGTATCCTTCCACATTTCTTACATGATAGAAATTGAGCCTTCTTTTCACCATGGTCTCCACCACTGGAGCTCTTAAAAAACTCCATACTTATTTTATTTGGTGAGTTTGGTAGTTGGTTATGGTATATGTTATTAATAATATTTTGGGGAAACTGATTAGGCATGAACATGATATCTTTCACTTATATCAACATACCATTTGGTTACACATTACCACCACCTTGTAAATTATATTCAATGTCAATATGACTCCTTTGGGTTCCATCCATTGACTAAACCAAAAAGAATAGTGTGAGTAATAATAGTCATAGTGAAAAAATGTATAATAATTTATAGAATATCATGACACCTTATTGTCAACATAAAAAACCTTAGGATTAACCTAGGTTATTAATTTTAATTATATATTCAAATCCTTCATGATTTTTTTTAAATAAAATGTGAATTATCCTAATCATATCCCTCGGTAATATCAAACTAGGTGTGCAATAAGGCTCTTTGTTGTGTACCATGTTACACCGTGTCAGACCTGACACACCCTGTCATATTTGTTACCCCTAGGTACATCTGTTCCAAAACCTTGTCCACTTGTTGTATCCATATAGGGATGCATTTCTAGGAAGACTCACATAATCTCTACCTTAATAAAATTCTAAGATGTTATTCAATTCTTATCCTCAAAGTATATATTAGAGTTATGTTCCCTAATCTATTTTCCAATGTTTCTACTAAACTTGCTATGATGTCATTTGTAACAACCCCAACCCTAGTAGACTAGATTCGTTGTTAGTTTTATTAAAATTTCATAGATACAGAAGATTACATCACCATGGATTGATTGTTTTAGTAGTATTAAAGAAACTAGATACATACATGGGTCCCTTATTACATTGGTATTTAAATATAGAATATAATAAAAAAAATAAACTACTTATTATTACTTATTCAAAGATTTTATCTTCACAAACTTGGGAAGGAAAACAAATAAAATGATGAGATCAAATTATCAGTAAGGGTTATATGAAACATTAATAAGTGAAGTAAATTTAATAAGGAATAGACATTATGTAAAGGTAAATAATCTAAAAAATCCATTCCATCAATACACTGAGAATGATAACGCATCCATAGATTTTTTCATAGTAAAAACTTCATGAAAAGTAATAATTGAATACTGAATAAAAAAATGAGTATTAATTGGACATCATGTATCTAGAACATGAACCATTATACTATCAAGACGGTTTAAGTTTGTGTGTAAAAAACATGTCAGATTCTGTTTGGAAACAAACATGAAGGGTTTTTCGCCAATTGTTATGTCTCATGAGACCTATTGATACATCAAGGGGCTATAACGGGTCTAAACTATCACTAAAATTCCAAATAATTCTTCATACATAGATTCAATTAATGAACAATATGACTTATCAAAATATTCATATTGACACTACAATAAAACAATGTTTTAGGAGCGGTTTTCAAAACCGCTGCTAATTTTTTGATCAAAAAAAATTTATCTGCGGTTTTGAAAACCGCCGTGAAAAAACCACCATTAAATGTTTTTAAAAAAAATTATAAATTTTTTGAAATTTATTCCAAAAAATTACAATTTTTTTATCGGTGGTTTTTTCAAAACTACCGAAAAATTGAGGAATTTTTTTTAAAAAAAGTATTTATTTATTTATTATTATTATTATTTATTATTTACAATAAAATATAGTTTATTGTTTATAATTTAAATTATTTATAATGTGTCAATTAATAAATATTTATAATTATTAGTTATTAATATTTTTAAACTGAAAACAAATCTTCAATAAGTTGAGTAATATACTTCAGCATCAAATGACTGTAACTTCTGATCTGGGAGTCCATTTCAGCTACACAACCAGTCAAAACAAAGCTTATCAAATGAGATAAAACCAATTGAGATTTAAATCATGTGATAATCAAAGGAAAATTTTTATTCAAATTTCAAAAGTCAAAAATAAAATATAAACTTCAAACATCCATACCTGTTAATCCAGGTGTCTGTTTGGGCATTACCACATATCAAATCAAAGCCTACGATGAGCTCTATGTCGTTTAGGTCTGGTACCAACTTTTGAGTATTATACAACTTTTTATTCTTTCAGAAAAGTTCATAAGGCCTCCAAAACAGAGGTTTTAGTTGCAAACTCCAATTTTTTTAAAATTCAAACCATTATAACTTTCGATATAGGTACCCGTTCTGCCTGTACCACATATCATATCAAAGCGCATTTCAGGATATTTGATTTGACTAGTTTTTGTACTAATAAAAGAGTCTCGGATCAGATTTTATGGTCATTTTTGTGTTTTTAGGTTTTTCAGAGGTTCTTAATGTTTTATGATTTATTCAATTAATTAATTATTTAATTAATTATTTGTTATTTATTTATTTAATATTAATTAATTAATTAATTATTATTTATTTATCTATTATTTATTATTTATTTATTTATCAATTTATTTATAGATAAATTTATCTATTTATATATTTATTTATTATTTAGTTATTACGTCCACATTAATTATTAATTTATTTTTAATTTATTAATTAATATTTATTTATTTATTTATTATTATTATTTTATTATTCATTTATTATTCATTTATTTATTATTTATTTATTCTTTATTCATTGTTTTTTATTAATTATTAATTATTTATTATTTTTTTATTTATTAATTATTTATTAAATATTAAATATCGAATATTAATTATTAATTATTAATTATTAATTATTAATTATTAATTATTAATTATTAATTATTAATTAAGAATTCTTAATTAAGAATTCTTAATTATTAATTATCAATTATCAATTAGTAATTATTAGTTATTATTAATTATTAATTATTAATTATTAATTACTTATTATTTATTATTTATTATTTATTTATCTAATTATTTATTTATGTATTTTTTTTATTTATTATTTATTCCTTGTTATTTATTCTTTATTCTTTATTCTTTATTCTTTATTATTTTTTATTTTTTATTTATTAATTTTTTTAATTTACTAAATATTAATTTATTATTCATTTATTATTTATTTATTAAATATTCATTAATTATTAATTATTAATTATTAATTTATCAAAAAATTCATAACAATTTATTAATTATTTATAATTTTTTCAATATTAATTCTTAATTCTTAATTCTTAATTCCTAATTCTTAATGATGAATTATTAATTATTATTTATTATTAATTATTTATTATTTATTATTTATTCTTTATTATTTATTATTTACTATTTATTATTTATTATTTATTATTTATCTGTTATTTATTAATTTATTATTAAACTGTTATTTATTTATCATATATTAAATTGTTTTTTAATTAATTTATTATTTATATATTACTTATATATTATATGTTATATGTTATATAGTATATATTATATAAAAAATTATTTATTATCTATTACATATTATCTTTTATATATTATATATTATATATTATGTATTATGTATTATATATTACATGTTATATATTATGTATTATATATTACATATTATATATTATATATTATATATTATATATTATATATTATATATTGTATATTGTATATTGTATATTATATATTGTATATTGTATATTGTATATTGTATATTGTATATTATATATTGTATATTGTATATTGTATATTATATATTGTATATTGTATATTTTATATTTTATATTTTATATTTTATATTTTATATTATATATTATATATTATATATTACATATTATATATTACATATTACATATTATATATTATATATTATATATTATGTATTATGTATTATGTATTATGTATTATGTATTATGTATTATGTATTATGTATTATGTATCATGTATTATGTATTATGTATTATGTATTATGTATTATGTATTATGTATTATGTATTATGTATTATGTATTATGTATTAGATATTAGATATTAGATATTAGTTATTATATATTATATATTACATATTATATATTATTTAGTATTTATTATTTATTATTTACAAGTTACTATTTACTATTTACTATTTACTAATTATTATTTAGTATTTATTATTTACTATTTATTATTTACTATTTTTTATTTACTATTTTTTATTTACTATTTTTTATTCACCATTTATTTCCATATTATATATTTCTTTATTTATTATTCATTTATATTTTATTTATTTATTTTTATTTTTTAATTAGTAATTATTAAATATTAATAATTACTTATTAATTTTTAATTATTGATTATTCATTATTCATTATTCATTATTCATTATTCATTATTTATTAATAATTATTTAGTGTGTATTTATGTGTTATGTATTATTTGGTTTTCCAATTAATATATATATATATATATATATAAGTATATTAAATTCGATTTATTGACCACATGAAGAGCCTGATGGAGTGGTAAAGTCTTCAGAGAAAAATCAAGAGGTAAGAGGTTCAAATCTCACCAACATAAAATTTCTATATATGGCATAGGCATGTGCATGGACAAAGACTTCTGCATGGAGATGGGAATGAACATGGTAATGATGAATAAATAAATAAATAGATAAATAAATTATTAAATAAATAAATAAGTAGATAAATAAATAAATAAGGAAATAAGTAAAATTAAAAAATTAAAAAAATTAAAAAAATTAAAAAAATTAAAAAAACAAAAAAAAATGATTTAGCGATGATTTAAATCACTTCTAATTATATCCCGACACACGATTTAGCGACGGTTTTTCAAAACCTCCATAGAATGATTTAGCGGCGGTTTAAACCGCTGCTAAACAAAAAAACACCGCTAAATACAAATTTTGGCGTAGTGGGTAGATGATACAGATTCATTAATATTTCTCCAATTAAAAAATCATTCAAAGAATACACCATATGTAATAAATGGTACATGGATAAGGTAATAATAATATCCATGATACAATAAATATGGATATTTAATTAAATCTTCCATTAATGTTGATCTCAAATGAAAGGTAAGTATACATACACCACACACAAGGAATAAGTGGTGAATAAGTCATAACATAAGGAAATATCATAATGGTGTCCATGAAATAATGGATTTAAATAATAATTGGATGTTAATAAGGGAAAATAGCTATAGATCATGATAAATGAAGTCCAATTAAAGTGAAAACATGTAAAAAATGTGTTTAAGAGACTTTAGAAACGAACCTCTTTAGTACGGTTTATGGGGAAATAATAAAGAGACTTTAAAATGGAAAAAAGCCATAATTATTTGTATAAAACCATAAATGAACAAAGATAGTTTCTCATGATAAAATTATTGTTTTTATAAAATATTGGTAGATTATAATAGATTATGGATGGTACCAGAAAATGGGTAATAAATTGGGAAGTTCTCATTAATCGGGCTTTCTTATCTAGTGGAATTGAAAAACAATCCTTATAAACATTTATTTTCCATCAAAGAAAGAAGAATTGTGCTAGGTAAATATATTTGGAACAAGAACATGGAATGTAGGAAGGGTACATAATAGTAATTAAGAATTTAATTGTGGTAAATATAGAGAAATCATAACCCAAGTGAAAAATGGATGTTCTGGGAGAATCCCATACCTAATGTGTGAATGTGTTCTGCACTTAATCTTAATATCCTCTTGAAGTCTTTTCCTTGAGAACCTCCTTAGGGAAATTGGTTTTGGTCTTTTGTTGAGACCAGAACCTCCTGGATGTGGTTAAGAGGCTTGGAAAGATTATTGGGTAGAAATTGGAAAATCTTCAAGACTTAATAGGTGTGAGGGGAAGAGGTGGTGAGGGGTCGTATTTATAGTGAAGAAGAGTGTTTTTTGATTATTTTATTCATTTGTTTGTTTTTTTGGATGAATACTATCAATAGTGATGATTCTTATGAAACAATACTATAACTAATGCATTTCATTTCACACCAATGGTTTCTTACCTCATCCATACATCGTCCATGACTCAATAATTCATTTATTTACTTATATCATAAATTATTGTATTTTACTGTTCACCAAAAATTCATCTATTTTAGAAAAATCCCAATAAATCACCCAACCATTCTTTGACATTTAGAATTCAAAAATGAACTTAATTTTATGAAATTAATTTTTTAAATATGATAAATATAATTTTTAATTAAAAGCATCATTTACTAGTAAAATACCAATTTTAAAATTATAGCTGATTTTATAACACTTTGAAAAATTAATTAAGGTATCATAAATTTATTTTATAATCATAAGGCAAAAAGATATTAATTTTTGAATAGATTTTATGAAAATACATTTTCTTTCAAATCATTCTATTAATTATAAAATTGAAATTAAAAATTTATATTTTATAAAAAAATATCAAAAATTAATTAATAATTTATGAAACATTTATTTACTTATACTATGATATAATTATATCGATTTACCATTTATAATATACCTAAATTTTATGTATACATTCATATGAGAGTTTACTATTCTAATGGTCATATTACTATTCCTAATGGTCACATTACTATTCCAATGATTAAGTTATTATTTAAAAGTATATTATTGTTCGTTTAAGCTCAGTGTTGTGTGAAACATAAGCTATTTATATAAAAAGATATATACCATAAAATATTAGGGTGTTATAAAACCCAAATATCAATAGAGTTGGTATAGGGATTGTATTTTTTTTCTCCTAAAAAATCAATTGTGTCTTATAATTTCTAACTATCTGAAGGCTGCACTAATAATGAGGAAGAATACAAAACCCTCATTACCAGTTTGAAACTAAACATGTAGCTGCATATAGGCAACTTGGACATCAAATGGGATTTATAGTTAGTGGCCAAACAAATCAATGGTGAGTGTGCCATTAAAAAGGAAGAATTGTCCCCTCTCTTCGATTATATCAAAGGAATTATGGAAGAATTCCCTTTTGAACCAACATTACATTATATTCCTCAATCACAAAATTGTTGTGCTAATGCACTGACTAATGCATCCACAACACCAGCTAACCCTGATCAATAAAAAGTGGTTTTCCGTGTTATGCATCGAATGGTAGTCTTATCAGTCATTGTTTGTGAAATAGAATAAGTAAATCCGGACAACACTACCCTAGAGGCTGATGAATAATTTCCACCCCCTAATGGATGGATCCCATGATTTATTACCTTCAAAATGGGACCCTCTTATCAGATCGATCCAAAATAGAATACACTCAACACCGAGTAGAAAATTCTACCCATCAGGCTGGGCCAAAGGAGTAAAAATACCTCTATAAATGAGGCTTCAACGGAGTCCTCCTCAGATGCATAGTAGAAGTATATATTCCCACCATCATGGAAGAATTACATAGAGACTCCTGTAGTGCTCACCAGTCTGAGACCAGACTCTCCCACCAAATTAAGCGGCTTGGTTACTACTGGAAAACAATGATAAAGGACTAAGTGAAATTCTCCAATAAATGTCACGCATTCTAGAATCAAAAAAACTTCAACCATAAAACCCCAAAGTTTCTACATACAACTAAATATTTTCTTCCATTTTATATATGAGTAATATACATTGTGGGCCCATATACCCCAGCCGCAACCAAGAAATTTAAGTACATCATTACTACAACTAAATTTTTTCCCAAATTGACTGAGGAAATACCCCTCATGGAAGCCGGGATAAATAATTTCATTAACTTCATGAATCCCAATATCATCATAAGATTCAATATCCCTTACATAATATTAATATACAATAACACCAACTTCTATTCTATTGAATGGAAGAAATTATACTGAGAGTATAACATCAAATCTAACCATTCATCCTGCTATCATGCAATAGAAAATGGGAAATTAGAGGCCTTAAATAAGACTCTACCAAATATACTCTAGATGATGGTGTAAAAGGATAAGAAGTTTGGGATAGACAATCTCCTTTATACTTAATGGGGCTATTATACCACCATGCGCACTACCACAAAAGAAAATCCACATTCATTACTATATAGAACTGAAGTAGTGTTTCCAGATGAAGTCTAGTTTCCCATGATCTATATAAATATATGTGGAAAACTCTCAGATAATGAGAAATCAAAAAATAGTTTGGATGAGTTGGAATGACTCAATGTGTAAAGGTTGAGTACACAACAAAACCTTAAAGTTCATTAGAATCAAATCACACGAGCCTTTAATAAAAAGGTTTTCTTCCACTCGTTTCTTCAAGGAGAATTGGTATTGGATCTCAAAACCCAAATTATACTAGGGAATAAACCTCCAAATATGTAACCCATGTTATAAGGACCTTATATCATATATAAGGTCTATTTAAATGGAGCTTACGCATTGGCCATAATAGATGGAGAACATGTTACCCCCCCCCACACAAACCAATGCAAGGTTTCTCAAGAAGTACTTTGATTAACTTCCTTAAAGAATATTTAATATTTACCATATGATGTTAAATTGACTAGAATAATTCCTGATAGAAATATTTTAAACTACACATCATCTCAAGTCTTAGAAGTAAGACTTTAAACTACACAGTAACCCAAGTCCCTGTAGTAATAAATTAAACTACACAACATATTTCATCTTACAACATAATGTTAAATTTTACTAAATAAGTACCAAAAAAATACTTCAAACTATATAGTGTATCAAGTACTAGTAGCAAGACTTTAAACTACAACACATTCCAATTCCATACAGAAGGAATTCAAGATGTACTTTATCATTTTTTCTTACCACATGACATTAAACTGCACAGAAGAAGTCCTTTTAGTAAGACTTTAAATGTATAGTGTCTCAAGTCCTACAAGAAATGATTTAAACTATACATCATACCAATTCTTGGAAATAATAATTTATTTTTCAAATCATATTTTTTCCTTTCCGCATGACATTAAACTACACATAACAAGTCCAGAGAGTAATACTTTAAATTGCATAGTGTCTCGATTCCTAGCAGTACGACTTTAAACTACACAGTATCCCAATTCTTAGTAGTAAGACTTTAAATTGTGTAGAATCATTCATCCTTACCACATGATGTTAAACTAAATAGAATAAGTCTTGGTAACAAGACTTTAAATTGTATAGCACCTCGAGTCCTGGTAACAAGACTTTAAATTGACAACATCCCAATTTCTAGCTGCAAGACTTTAAAGTGCATATAATCTTTCATCCTTACTTCATGACATTAAATTTCATGGAAGAAATCATGTCATCAAGACTCTAAATTTCATATCATCTCAAGTCCTAGCTATAAGACTTTAAACTACACAGCATGCCAACTCCTAGAAGCAAGACTTTAAACTGCACAGTATCTTTCTCCCTAATTGCATGATGTTAAACTGTATGAAATAAGTCTCATTTGTAAAACTTTAAACTGTACAAAATCTCATGTCCTATAAGAAATAATTTAAACTACACACCATTCCATGTCCTAGAAACAATACTTTAAACTCCACGACATCTTTCATCCTTACCTCGTGACATTAAACTACACAAAATAATTCTTAGAAACTAAACTTTAAACTATATAGAATCTCAAGTCCAAGAAACAAGACATTAAACTGCATAGCATCCCATGTCCTAACCAAAAGACTTTAAACTACGCAACATATTTTTTCCATAATTCATGGTGTTAAACAACATGGAACACATCCTTACTTAATGATGTTAAACTATACATAAAACGTTACTTCATAGATGGTCATTTCACATGAGCTGGATCTTTAAAAAATCAAAATGAGGTACCCCTGCCCTCATGTGTGATTCATATCCACATAAATAATATTTACATTCAATAACTGCATATGTATTTATTCATACCATAACTAAATACTTAGTAACACCTAGATATCCAATTCTGGTTCCAACTCTAATATCAATGGAAATAATGCCCCCTTTGTGTATGGGTCAGACCTGCATAGAGAGTTTTTAATTCATGAACTACATGCGGATTTATTCCTACCATAAAAGGATATATATTGATTCTCAAATATCTAATCCTATGTATAAATACATTATCAATTAAAAAACATTCCCCCTATGCATATGAGCCTGGCTTGCATATAGAGTTTTTCATTCAAGAACTACTTGTAGCTGGATTCCTTCCATCACAGGATACATAGTGATGCCTAGATATCCAATTATGGGTCTATCCATAATATCAATGGAAAAAATTCCCCCAATTCATATGATTTAGACTTTATTGGAGAGCTTTCCATTAAAGAACTATGTGTGGATTGATTGCTACTACCACATGATATGTAGTGAAACCCAGATCACCAATCCTTGGTCCGGCTGCAATATCAATGGAAAAAATGCCCCATCTATGTATGGGTCAGATCTATGTAGATATTTTCTATTAAAGAACTGTGTGTAGCCTAATTCCCACCATCATAGGCTATAGTGACACCTAGATATCTAATCTTGGGTCCAGCCTCAATATCAATGGAAAACAATTCCCCCTATGTGTATGGTTCAGACCTGTGTAGAGAGTTTTTCAATCAGGAACTATGTGTGGCTTGATTCCTACCATCACATGATATATAGTGACACTTGGATCCTCTATCCTATGTACATATATGAATTATCATAACTCATAATCATTTTATTCCAAAATATTCAGATCCATGTAGATGTCATAATCCGTAACAAATTGGATAGTTATCCCTTATTTCTCATGTCGATCATGGATCATGTGAGCTTAGGGGACTTAGTAAACCACTCTAGACGAAATTACCATGAAATATCTTGGACAAGAAACCATGTCCTAGTCACATGAAGTTAAACTACTTGACCACATCCTAGTTGCATGACATTAAACTACATGGAAATGTCCCAGTTGTATGACATTAAACTGCATGACACATGATCCATCATGTATGACCTAAAATTGCTTAAAGAGGGCCATCGTATCCATGAATCTATGATAGGGGAAAAAATTTACCTCCTTACTAACATGAAATGTTTAAATTCCCTATACCTAAGAATGAGATTGATCTATATAGAGTACCCCTTAGTTAATTCATACTGACTCACTCTGCCTATGTGTAGGTCATATCTGCATACAGCTTGCTTATGGATGAGATAAATTTTTACAAGAAGGGATACAACATATGGATACTGATAAATAAGCATGTTCGTAGTTAAAATGTGTTTCCTACATCTAAATTCTTCCAACCAGTTCAAATTACCCCAAGTATATCTTGCACAATCTCATGTTGGTTCCTACATCCTTACTACATGACATTAAACTATAAGGAAAAAATCCTTATTTCTTGACATTAAAATACTTGACTTATATGAACCTACTAGATGACATTAAAATTTGAAAACCATCACACATCATCATTCCTTATCAAAGGACCACATGATCATGACCCTAGTCAAACAGAGTATTGGGTGCTTCCATCATATTTTAAGCACCTCAACCCATAAATCAAACTTCATGTCTTGAGTACCTTGAGTTGTTGCAAACCTTTCACAGTCCCTATAAAGAAGAAAATATATATCTTTTTTACCAAATTATATTTTGATATATATAATAGCCTTATAACCATAAACTAGACATATCTTGGCCCTATAGAAAGGTCTTTTTTTATCCTTGTGATCCCTAACATCATCATAGTGGAGCCGATCACCTTAGAGTGATTCACAATAATTTTTTTCATGATTATACAATATCATTACTCATGAATAAATAACCTTGAGCCATGTTTTATGAAATTTTAATATCCCAATCAAAATGTTTTCAGATTACTCTTGACCCTAGGTATCTTAATTAGACTATTATGTAACACTCTCTTCATAACAGGACCACGTGCATCATGACCATAAACTACATGCACTTTAGTCAAATCTATATGACCATAAACTTTATCCTTTTATAGTACAAATTGTAAGACCCTAAACATCTAGTGAAAGGGACATAAAACTAGTCAGGTTGAAAACCCACAAAGGGCAGCCTGAGAAAAATTCAAGTCTTATCTCTCTAAACTCTTCATCTCTAGATTTTAGGGAAAGGTCAGTTTGTAAATAAACAATGCATAAATATCATAGGTCTCACCTTGTACCCATATTAAAATAAAATCTATTCTTTTTGGACCTCCTAATCTAAGAAAATGTTAGATTAATGATTTTTCATATCTCCCTATTATGACAATGTGTTCACTAGGCAGCGACATAACTTTTAGGGTTATCAAACCCTTCTTGAATTTTAAGTTTTACATAATCAACCTTCATGTATTTGAATATTGATATGAAATAACCTTTTACTTGAGTTGGAATCCTTCTCTTGAAACCCCATGAACCTTGGGATCTCTTATTCCTGGTTATCCCCTATAAAAATTATTAATAGGGACTGGATAATCTAGAAGGACCCCTCTAGTATTCATTAGATAATTGACACCCTATCGAAGAGAATGTTCCTAGAGGATTTCTCTTAGAGAGATTCCCCATTAAATCTAGGAGTTATTATCCTAACCACATGTAATATAAGATTCTTCCATTACCAATTTTTAACCTATACCCACCTTTTCCCACCTTCATTTAACACAGATATTCCTAGATTTTGATTTACAATCCCCATAACCTGAATATTTAAGTGGATTCAAAATCCTCGACATTACGTCACCATTTATTGTTACGTTTATCAAAATAGTAATGTGATATTCTATTCTCAAACCTTATGATAACTTACACCACATGAATTGAAACATTATGGAATATGGTTTAATCTTCCCAACTAGAAACTAAACTACCCTAGGGTGCAAGAACCCTCCTTGGATAGCCTTCATTTTAATTCTAACTTCATTTTCTAGACATTTAAGTGTTTATAAATCTTTTATGAACCTTGGAAATGATAATGGATCCCCTTTACTTGACCATGCATGTAATTTATATAGACTCATGCATAAGATCCTCTAAACCATAAACTAAAGGTGTCACCTCATTATAGGAATGGACCTCCAATCCTCATTATCCCCAGAAGCACCATGGAGGAACTCAATATCTTAGGGTGTTTTGGCTTATCCCCGGCATGTTTTCTCAATTCCATATTCATCGATTCAAACTTTTGGGTTATGATTTACACAACCCATATTCTAGATATCCATGTGGACTCGACATCACTAATATTTTTCCATACATCATGAAAAATCTCAGTGAGGATAAAGGGTTTGACAGCCCGTCATGGACATTCATCCTGCATATTTTCTACAACAACCCTGGGTGTTAGAACCCTTCATGAACATTCATTCTTCAGGATATCAATTAATATTTTATGGCCTCAAAACCCTTTATGGACACACATTCTTAAGGATTTAGGTTTCTTTAACCCTTAATGAGTACCCATCCTTCACTAATGGTAGCATAAGGTCCGATCTAGAAGACCCTAAACTACATTTGTAAATGGTCTAAGCTAGAATACCCTAAACTATAGTAGTAGAAGGTCTGAGATAGAAGACTCTAAACTAAAAAAAAGTTTTATCTAGAAGAAAATAAAATATAGTGGTATAAGGTATGATCCAGAAGAATCTAAACTACAGTAAGAGAAGGTCCGAGAAAGAAGACTATAAACTACAGACAAGATGGTATGAGCTAGAAGACCCTAAATTACATCAAAAAATGGTCTATTTTTCCAAACCTAAAAACATATAATTGAAATATACACAATGCTCACTAGGTTTAAAACTTGAAAAGGGAACCTTGGGAAAATTTTGAGTCTCTGCTCGCTAGATATGAACATTGTGTGATCCAAGAAATATTTAGCACTTATAAAATCAAAAATAAATAAAAAATGTCAGGTTAAAAACTAGTAAAATGGAGGAATGAGAAAAATCTAAGTCCACACCCAGTAATCTTTCCCCTATAAATCATAGGAAAAAGTTAGGGAAATAAAAAAAACTAGGTACAAATATTGTAGGGATAATTATTTGGGCCTAGAAAAAATCAATCTATGCTCTTTAAGTATAATGACTTAGGAAAAAATTAAAGAAACTTCCCTCAAGGATGTATTTTCACAAAATATCCTTTTTTTTTAAATGGATCCCATGTCAATTGAAGTAGGTACACCAATAAAGAATCTCATGTCAGTAGGCATTCATGAAAAATTCTCAAAATAAATTTGTTGTGATTTAAGAATTCAAATCTATGAATTTTGGTTTACTTGGTATTATACAAAGTATGGTTATATCTGATAATCTATATAATATCAAACCAATTAAAAATCATTCACATCATGAATGAAAGGAAAAAATCTAGATAATGACATGTAAAGTTAAAAATATTTATTCATTTATATTGTGTAAAAGAAGGAGAAGTACCCACATTTTAGAGTCTATCCTAAATTTTCAAAAAAAGACAAAAATATATAATCACGTATCTAGATCATAATAAAATATAGTTAGCTATGTTTTATAAATCATCCAATGTTGGGTGAGAGGTATAATTTGAACATTGGAGTGTCACCTTCTTTGTTTCTTCAATTGATTCATGAGGGAGAATATTCGCAATTAAATAGTATATCTCTTTGGATAATTTATGATTAGTCACTAATAAATATGACATTATTATAAAATGGGATCTCCCACTAGCTATCCATGCTTCATATTTTGTTATTTCTTTGTTTAAGGTATCCATTTGAGCACGTAATTGAGATAATTTTTGATGACTTTTCTCAAGAACCTCTGAATCTTACCTTATTGACTGGTTTAAAGAAGTTTTTTCATTAAATCTATGTATGTTCTTCTCACTATTGTACAATACTTTCTATACTAGAAAAATCAATAGCATGATATCATATAACAACTGACAATCAAATTCACCTACCCATAAATCACAAAAGAGCTAGAGAAGGCATTCCTCTTGGCCAAAAAAATCCTCCAAAGGAGTCTCGGTGATCAGGGTATATATTTGATTCCAAACTACCATTATTGGTACATGGTTCTCTACAACCATTATATTGGGTATTTCAGAAGTTTTAATGGTTAATGGAGGGTATTTAGACATCAAATCTATTGAAATATGGGTTGGTTGAGCCAAAAAATAAGCAAGAGAAGAAGACTTGTGTGATCTCCTCTAAATTGGTTCATCATATTTTTCTGGTATCAAAGGTTTAACCTCCTAAAAAAACTCTATACCAATAATGTTAAGTTTATCATTATGACAAGAGAACTTTCTTAGAGGCTCCCCCAAGTCCCTGATCAAATCCATTACTACTACAGATAAGGGGTTTGGTGAAACACGAGGCTTTTCCACCTAAATAACTAGTCAATTAAATACAAAAATCAGGTTTGATTTCACCAAATACTAGGCATAATTGTAATATAGGAATATAGTTGAACCGATAGGTAGAAGAATAATATCAATATTTTTATCTTCATGTGCTAGAATGAACCAAAATTAGAAAATGAGCTTGGGATGTCATTATACAAGAACATTAGATGAGGGAAGAGGGGAAATCATTTGAATATAGAAAAACTGGTTAGAAAATAATCAATGGGTGAATGGATCACATATAATCATCTCATCTATTCAACCTATGGAATCCTTCCTTTTTATTACATAACTTTTCATTACATTTTACAAACAGAGGATCATTAAAATCTAGTGACTTGGAAATCAGGAACATAAAACATGAAAAAATAAAACATTCTTCTAATCCACTTGTAGGTATTCATCATAAGTTCTTACTAAGTAAAATTATTTCATCTCATAACCTAGATACATACATCAAAGGAAAGGGTGAGTAGAAGGCCCTGTAAGGAAATCAAGGGAATCAGTTTACCTATGAAATCAATAAGAACTTGATAAAAAAACATAAAGACATGAGAAATGGAAGTATAGGAATATCCTAATACAAATAACATGAATCATAACTTGAATATGTGGCTAAAATATTCCATTATACATTCATGAACATATCACCAAGGTTCATCCCCAAGGTTTCCTAAAAGAATCACCAAGGTTATTCACCAAGGTATCGTGAAACTTGTCATCTCTAGAGATTAAATTCTTTACCCAATGCATTGGAGTGATATCAAGGTGAACCATTAATATGTATTTAATTTAATGTGATCCAAATATATCATAATCAAAAATTTCATGTATAACCTATAGAGAATAAAAGAAATGGGTTTCATTTCAAAATCGTGACATTTTAAAAGTTCTTAAAAACTTGATCGTTATGTCAATTATAACCCATGGAAAGAAAGTGAGGGTTATATGTATTTAAATTCTATAATAAAATAGATAAATTTTATTTATTGATTAATACCACTAGAAATTAAAATATAATTGGGTATTCATATAAATAATACAAGATAATTTCTTGAGAAATAGAGAGAGATTTTGAGACGAAAATTCTGCAGCATAACGACTATATAACATGGTTTTAGAAAACATTGAAAAGAGAGGGGACAAGAGTCACCCACTCATAAATAACTAATAATTCTGTATGGGTATATAATAAAAAGAAATAAAATCATGGTATGGATATTTGAATGAAATACCATATGAAAATGAAACTCGAAAGAAAAGAGAAGATGCAATTTCTTTTATGAAAATTTGGCAGCCTAACGACATCACTTAAAAATTCAAAAAATAAATTGATGAGAGAAGAAAGGATCTCTCATTATTTGAACATGAAATTGATATTAATAAGAATATATAAGTACATACCCCCACATAACAATATGGAAACTGGAAGACATAACTTAAAGGAAATCATGACCAAAAAAGGAGGGTGGAAGGTTCCCTTACCTTGAAGAGTAACTTCTAAAGCGTGAAGGTTGGAACCTTAGGAGGCTTGAGGGAACCTTGGGAGGACTCCTTGGAAGGTAAAAATACCAGATCTTAATTGAGGAATTTTTTTGAATTAAATGAATGAGGTAATGTATTGGTATTTATAGGGAAAGAGAGGGAATATTTAATTAATTTCCAAGGGACACCTCATTAGTGGTATTTGAAAAACCATGGGCTTGACCATGGTATTTTCCCATGGTATTGGCTACTTGGGACACCTCATAGCATATATTACTATTCACAAGTCTACCAGAATGATTAAATCATTATTACATCATTAATGATGTCATTATACACCCGAAACACAAAGTTGTATTTTTACTATTCACCAAAAATTCAATTGTTTCAGATAAATACCAAAAAATTACTCTAAACATATATCGATGATCTGAATTAAAAAATGAACTCCATTTTATGAAAATAATTTTATAAATATTTTTAATTTAATTTTTAAATAAAATCATTATTTATTCAAAAAACCAACTCTAAAACTATAACTTGTTGTGTAATACCATGAAAAACGTAATGAAGGTCCCATAAAATTATCATATAACCATAAGACAATAAAGTAAAAATTTATTATTAAATTTTATGAAAATAAATTTCCATTTTAAATTACTAAATTAATTATAAAATTGTAAATAAATTATTTATGAAAAATAAAAATACTAAAACTTATATTATGACAATTTTTTCACTTTTAATATGTCTAAATTATATTTTTTGGACGATTTACGATTCATTACTATTCATAAGGGTATATTACTATTCATACTTTACTATTCACCAAAAATTAATTTGATCTTATTAGACTCTAAATTTCTTACAGATCACAATTGAAGAAGACCATTTTCTGAAAATCATTTCACATTATTAATTATTTAAAGTTTACATAAATATTTTAAAATACCCTTTTTCCAAATTTCATCAATAATATTCATCCGATATTTATCCAGACATTTGAAAATCACAAATTTTACCATAATAATAAATAAAAAAATTTATTTATACCAAGGGATTACAAAAAGTATTTAAGGCCTCGTTACATAGCCCCTTATAACACCTACATAGGACCTAAGTGTAAGGTATGTTATGGTGATAGAATCTTGGGGCGGCTAGGACAACATTGCCCGAGTTGTGATTTCTATCAGCTTGAGCTTCTCCCTTAGGTGATTTCATTCAAGCTTCACATGTTGAAGCTTAGCTTGGGCTTGGTCTAGAGAAAAGACCAGAGATGCTACCTCCTTCCCAAACTCTGGCAGATGGGCTTCGTACAACCCGAGTCTACTGGATGAGGCCATCGACTCTTCTTTCTATATTAATTAACCAATATCATATGTATTTATAAACAATAATCATAACGTTAAGAGTTTAGTATCTAATGGTCATATTGACCAACTGTCATATTGACCAACGATCATATTGACCAACGGTCATATTGACCAACGGTCGTATAATAGTCGAAACCCAATGGTGTAATTTTAATTATACTCACTTCATTACTTTAAGGATATAGTTTTGTTGAGTATAAAATAAAATAACACACAAAAGTTGGAAGAAAAATTTATTCAAAATTTTGGGTCGTTACATTATTCCCCCCTTAAGAAATTTCATCACTAAAATTTTAAATCGTACCCTAATAAGAGAAAATTTGTGGGTACTTCTACCTCATAAACTCATCTGGTTCCCATGTGGCTACTTCGTATTTGTGGTTCCTCCATAAAACTTTAACTAGGTGGGTAGTCTTGTTGTATAGAACCTTCTCCTTACGATATAGGATCTTCACCGGCTGCCCTCATAAGAGAGGTCATGTTCCAGTTGTACCACCTCTAGATTTAGTACATGTGGAGGGTCAGGTATGTACTTACTCAAGAGGGATACGTTGAAGAAATCATGAAGTTGTGCTAGATTTGGAGGAAGTGCAAGACGATAGGCCACTAATCCTATGCGATAAAGTATTTCATAGGGGTCAATGTACCTAGGGTTAAGCTTCCCTTTCCTCCCAAACCTCGTGAATATCTTGAAAGGAGAAATTAGAAGAAAGACTTTTTCACTAACATAAAACTCCAAGTCCCTTCGATGGTTGTCGTCATAGTACTTTTACCGACTCTGAGCAGCCTTAATTTGTTGTTGGATAGAATGGACCTTTTCTGTTATCTCTTGCACAAGATGAAGCCCCAGAAGCTTTATCTCACCATATTCATGCCAAAAAGTATGACTTCTACATCGCTTACCATATAGAGCTTCATAGGGTTCCATTTGAATGCTCGAGTAGAAGATGTTGTTGTAAGAGAACTCAACTAAAGAGAGATGTTGATCCCATCTACCATTAAATTATATTGAACATGTTCTCAGCATGTCCTCGAGTGTTTTAATAGTCCTTTTATATTGGACATCAGTTTGGGGTGATAGGCCATACTAAAATTCAATTCGTTACTCAGATCCTGTTGAAGAATTCTCTATAATATTGATGTGAACCTTGGATCATGATCAGATATGATAGAAAATGGAACTCCATGCAGCCTTACCAATTCCTTCACGTAAATCCTGGAAATTTGATCAAGAGAGAAATCATCCTGAATAAAGATAAAATGGGTAGTCATGGTGAAACGGTCCACAATAACCCATGTCACATTGTTTCCTTTGGAAGTTATCGGGACACCAGTGATGAAGTCTATAGTGATATTGTCCCACTTCCATGTTGTTCTGGGTAGTGGTTGCAATACCCCTTTAGAAAGTTGTCGCTCTTCCTTCACTTGCTGACATACTAGGAACCTTTAAGTGTAGTCCGCAATCTACCTTTTCATATTATCCCACTAATAATTATCACAAAGGTCCCTATACATTTATATTCTTATAGGATGTATAGAGAAAGTAGAGCTATGAGCATCATCCATACACTCCTTTATTTCTGGAATAGATGGAACACACAGTCTTGTATGAAATTTCATTACACCTTCTTGATCAATATTGAACTCAAGAAACTTCCCATCCTTCACATCCTCATACTTATTCTGTGACAAAGGATCTTATTTTTGAGCTTTCTTTATCTTCAATAGTAATAAAGGTTGAGAAATCATTTGGTTTAGGGTTGATGATGTCCCTTACATTATAATTCCTATGTCCAGATTTACTATGTCATTGATCAAAGGATCTCTTTGAATCCTCATCATGGAAAGAACAACTAGGTCTTTCCTACTTAATGCATCAGTGACTTTGTTTTCTCTTCTGGGATGATAATCAATTGAACAATCATAGTCTTTGAGAAGTTCCAACCATATCCTATGTTTCATGTTCAATTCCTTTTGTGTGAAAATATACTTTAAACTTTTATTTTCTATGGATATATCACATTTCTCCCCATAAAGATAGTTCCTCCATATATTCAAAGCAAAAACGACCACAGCCAACTCTAGATCATGCGTAGGAAGTTCTTCTCATGAGTCTTCAACTGTCAAGATGCATAAGCAATGAACTTTTCATTTTTCATGAGGACACACCCAACCCATTTCAAAGATGTATCACTAAAAATAACGAATCCTTCTCCACTTGAGGGGAGAGTTAACATGGGTGTAGTAACCAATCTATTCTCCAGATATTGGAAACTTTCCTCACACTCCTTTGTCCAGATGAACTTGACCCATTTTCGAGTTAACTTGGTTAATGGATTAGAAAGTCGTGAAAAGTTTTTCACAAACCTCTTATAATATCCTGTTAATACAAGGAAACTATGAATCTCAGTTATTGTTGTAGGCTAAGGCCACTCCTCCACAACTTTTACCTTTTTTAGGGTAAAATGTGATTTTTTCATTGGTAACAATGTTCCCCAATAAAGAAATTTGTTGTAACCAGAATTCACAGTTACTAAACTTTCCAAAAAGCCTCTCCTTTCGTAGAGTTTTCAAAATAACCCTTATATGATCCTCATGATCATCTCGACTTTTGGAATATATCATAATATCATCAATAAAACTACCACAAAGTTATCAAGGTAGTCCTTAAAGACTCTACTCATAAAATCCATAAAAATAGCAGGCGCATTAGTCAGTTTGAAGGGCATAACAACAAACTCATAAAGGCCATATTTAGATCGGAAGGCAGTTTTTGGAATATCTTGTTTCTTTAGCCTTAATTGATGATAACCAGATCGAAGAACAATATTATAGAAGAATTGAGCACCATGAATTCGGTCAAACAAGTCACCAATTATTGAAAGAGGGTATTTGTTCTTCACTATGATCTTATTCAGTTCTCTATAATCAATGCATAGCCGCATAGATCTATCCTTCTTCTTCATAAAGAGAACTGGTGCTCCCCAATGAGACACACTTTGTCGGATAAAATCCTTCTCCAAAAGATCTTGGAGTTATTTATTTAACTTCTCTAGCTCCACATTTTCCATTCTATACGGGGTCTTTGATATCGGATGGGATCCAGGTATGAGTTCAAAGGAGAACTCTACCTCTCTTTCTAGGGGAGGTCTGGGTAATTCATTAGGAAATACGTCAAAGTATTCCTAGATGATGGGGACATTTTCTATCCTCAACTCTCATTTCCTTCTTCTTCTTCACTGATCAACTCCATAAATAAGGATATAGAATGTTATTATTGATAAATATCAGGTAGAGATATCTATCCTTGGAAGATAACTATAGGATTTCCATTCAAGACTATTGAAATTTCCTTACTTCTGCATTTGATCTTAGCATTATACTTTGAGAGCCAGTCCATCCCTATTATAATGTTGAATTCCAGCATGGGAATTACTACTAGATTTGAGATAAGATTGTTCTCACTAAAGTAAATAATAGAGTTTCTAAACATTGAGGATTCTTGGATAATCGCACCATGAGTCTTGACTGATAACTCTATATTTAGAAAATCGGGGGTTGATTCTAAATTATTTTCAAACATGGAGGAAATAAAGGAATGCATAGAACCAAAATTAAACAAAGTACTTGCTAGCTTGGAGATAACAACAAGAGTACCTGCCTCCACATCATTTGGCACTTCACCTTCAACCATAGTGATTTCAAAAGTATGACCTTATTCCCTTGGTTGTTTCTAAGGCTGATGGTGATTCCCCTTCACTACCCTCATATTTGTACAGTGATTGGAAAAGTTCCCAAGTTGTACACACTTATAGTATTGGACATCTGGTAAGTCCTACACCATCTTCCCTTTGTCATTTGTGTTGGGAAGTTGTGGATTCACCTCACTATGACAATTCTATGCAATGTGGCCATCTCTACCACACATTTAGCACTTCCCTCTCCCAAGAAGATAGTTCCTTGAATGCTTCTTCCCACATTTATTACACATGGTACGTTGTAGTTGCTTTCCTCATCTTCCCTGATTGAAGCTCCTCCCTAATATTGGATTCATCGATCTTTTATTGTCATTGGATTTATGAGACCATTGCATCTCACCCAACTCCCTTTTGACTTTCATCTCACTTCTCATGATCTCCTCATAGCTATCATAATCTCGGTTGGAAAGATTATTCTGCATATAAGGTCTCAGTCCATTGAAGAATCTATCAATCTTACCATTTTGATCCATGAAAAAGCTACAATTGTAACATGAAATCCTTGTGAAGTTCATCTCGTAGCTTCCCACATATTCATTCTCCTTATGCTTTAGCTCGAGAAACTCCTTCTCCATTCTTATTCTCATCAATCGTGGGAAATTATTATTGAAGAATATCCCTCTGAACTCTTCCCACTCCATAGATTCAACTTCCAATCTTGTCCTTGTGTTTTTAATCAGTTCTCACCACTGATCATCTTCTCCCTCTAAGCGATTAACTGCCAAGGTAACCTTCTCTTGTTCAGAATAGTGGAGCACAGAAAAGATCATCTCAATAGAGCTGATCCACTATTCAACAATAAATGGGTCGGTCGATCCACTAAAGGTTAGTGGTTGTTGACGCGTAAAGGATTCAACAAAAAGACGTTCCCTTCATGGTGATATTGGTATCTTATAATGATTCCAGTTATTTTTCATAACTTGAGTCAATTGGTTCATCATTTGCAGGAAATTTTCCATTCCTACTTCCATCAGAGGGCCGTCGGCACATGGTCTATTACGGCCACCATTTGCACAGTTCTTCCTATTTCCCACCATTTTCTAAAATAATTAAACCTTAGTGAGAAACTTATTTGATTTACGAATCTTTTAACCATAAAGGATTTTATGTCTTAAGACTTCATGCTTTAAACAATTACATTTCTCTATAAATCCTTCATGATGATTCATAAAAAACTTATGATTAACCAAACATATCCTCCGGGAGTGTCATAAAAAAGAGTGCAGAAAGGCCCATTGTCATATACCAGGATACACAAGGTCAAGACTGAAACTCGTTGTCAGAGTTTTAACTCCTAGGTACATATGTGCCAGAGCAGCCTCTACCTACTCTTATCTAGATAGGGATGTATTTTCTTGATAAACCACTTACTCAATAATCACCAAAATACCAGGAATTATTCCAATATTAAAACTTTTCTATAGGGTTCTTCCTAATGTTTTCATAGATTAATTTGTATAAATAACTAAACTATCCTTTGATAACAACTATGGAATCCCGCCTTTTTATTACATAACTTTTCATTCTATTTTACAAACAGATGATCTTTAAAGTCTAGTGTCTTGGAAATAAGGAACATAAAACATGAAAAAATAAAACATTAATCTAATCCAATTTTAGGGCTTAATTATAAGTTCTTATTAAGTAAAATTATTTTATCTCATAACTTGGAGACATACATCAAAGGAAAGGGTGAGCAGAAGGCTCAGTAAGGAAAGCAAGGGAATCAGTTTACTTGTGAAATCAATAAGAACTTGATAAAAAACATAAAGACATGAGCAATGGAAGTATAGGCATATACTAATAAAAATAATATGAATCATAACTTGAATATGTGGCTACAAAATTCCATTATACATTCATGAACATATCACCAAGGTTCATCCCCAAGGTGTCATAAAAAATTACCATGGTTATTCACCAAGGTATCGTGAAACTTTTCATCTCTAGAGATTAAATTATTTACCCAATGCATTGGAGAAATATCAGGACGCACCATTAATATGTCTTTAATTTAATTTTATCCACTTAGATCATAATCAAAAATTTCATAAATAACAAATAGAGAATAAAAGAAATGGGTTTCATTTCAAAATCGTGATGTTTTAAAAGTTCTTAAAAACTTGATCGTTGTGTCATTTATAACCCATGGAAAGGGAGTGAGGGTTATATGTATGTAAATTATAGAATAAAATAGATAAATTTTATTTATTGATGAATACAACTATAAATTAAAATATAATTGGGTATTCACATAAATAATACAAGATAATTTCTTGAGAAAAAGAGAGAAATTTTGAGACGCAAATTCGGCAGCATAACGGCTATATAACATGGTTTTAGAAAACATTGAAAAGAGAGGGAACAAGAGTCACACACTCATAAATAACTAATAATTCAGTATGTGTATATAATAAAAATAAATAATATCATAGTATGGATATTTTAAGGAAATAACATATGAAAATGAAACTCGAAATAAAAGAGAAGATGTGATTTCTTTTACGAAAATTCGGCAGCCTAACGGTGTCACTTAAAAATTTAGAAAATAAATTGATGAGAAAATAAATGGTCTCTCATAATTTGGAAATGAAATGGACGGAAATAAGAATATATAATAACATACCCCCACATAAAAATATGGAAACTAGAAGACATAACTTAAAGGAAATCAAGACTAAAAAAGGAGGGTGGAAGGTTCCATTACCTTGAAGAGTAACTTCGAATGCTTGAAGGTTGGGACCTTAGGAGTCTTGAGGTCACCTTGGGAGGACTCCTTGGAAGGTAAAGATACCATATCTTCGTTGAGGAGTATTTTGGAATGAAATTAATGAAAAAATGACTTGGTATTTATAGGGAAAGAGAGGGAATATTTAATTAATTTCCAAGGGACACCTCATCGGTGGTATTTGAAAAAACCATGGGATTTTCCATGGTATTGGACCATGATATTGGCCACTTGGGACACCTCATAGAATATATTACTATTCAAAATTCTACCCAAATGGTTACATCATTATTACAACATTAATGATGTCATTAAACACCCGAAACTCAAAGCTAAATTTTTACTATTCACTGTAAATTCAACTGCTACAAAAAAATCCCAAAAATTTACCCTACCTTAATATTGATGCTCTGAATTCAAAAATGAACTCTATTTTATGAAAATAATTTTATAAATATTTTTAATTTAATTTTTAAATAAAATCATTATTTATTCAAAAAAACAACTCTAAAACTATAACTTGTTTTGTTACACCTTGAAAAAGTAATCAAGGTCCCATAAAATTATCGTATAACCATAATACAATAAAGTAAAAATTTATGATTACATTTTATGGAAATAAATTTCCATTTTAAATTATTAAAATAATTATAAAATTGTAAATAAATTATTTATGACATGTAAAAATACCAAAACTTATATTATGACCATTTTTTCACTTTTAGGATGTCTAAATTATATTTATACATTCATGGGTGAAGTTTCTATTTTTTGGTCGATTTACTATTAATTACTATTCATAAGGGTGTATTACTATTCATACTTTACTATTCACCAAAAATTAAGTTGATCTTATTAGACTCTAAATTTCTTACCGGTCACAATTGTAGAAGACCATTTTCTAAAAATCATTTCACATTATTAATTATTTAAAGCTTTCATAAATATTTTAAAATACCCTCTTTCCAAAATTCATCAATAATATTCATCCCATATTTATCCATACATTTGAAAATCACAAATTTTACCGTAATAAGAAATAGAAAATTTTATTTATACCAAAGGATTACAAAAAGTATTTAAGGCCTCAATACATAGCCCCTTATAACACCTGCATAGGACCTAAGTGTAAGGTGTGCTATGGTGATAGAATCTAGGCGGCTCAGACAACATTACTCGAGTGGTGATTTCTATCAGCTTGAGCTTCTCCCTTAGGTGATTCCGTTCAAGCTTTATATATAGAAGATCAGCTTGGGCTTGGTCCAGAGCAAAGCCCATAGATGTTACCTCCTTCCCAAGCTCTGACATATGGGCTTCATACGGCCTGAGTTTACTGGATGAGGCCATCGACTCTTCTTTCTGTATTAATTAACCAATATCACTTGTATTTATAAACAATAATTGTAACATTAAGAGTTTAGTTTCCAACGGTCATATTGACCAACAATCATATAACAGTCGAAACCCAACGATGTCATTTTAATTATACTCACTTCATTACTTTAAGGATATGATTTTTTTGAGTATAAAATAAAATAACACACAAAAGTAGGAAACAAAATTTATTCAAAACTTTGGGTCATTACACAACCTACAAGAACCTCATCTTGGAGAGTGATTTTATATAAACTCTCATTGAGGGAATAATTTTCATTATCAATAATTAGACCGGTTGGTGTAGGATAGGGCATAAAGTTCAAATAGTTATGCTTACTCAACATATCAATCACCTCATTAAGAACTAATGGCATGGCCTCGACCCCGGAAGTGCTCAGCACCTTGGGATGGAATGAAGCACGATGGATAATAGTAGTTTTTTGATATTTGTAACACTAGAAATGATATCCTACCAACCAAATAAGAATTGGAAAGGGTTTCTAATATTATAGGGGATAGTTTCTTGTTGGATATGACCAAGGATATAATAAAGATGGGTATGATTTGGCATAGCTATATTAAGAGCTTTCTCCTCTATTAATCAGGATTACATCACCAATGTACCTACTCTGATTCCCAAGAATGAGTCCCTTGTTGGTAAAATCCATCCATTCAAAAACCTGGATAGAAACCCTAAAAACTAAAGACTTGGGGATACCTATGGTCTCACCCAGTATCCTCATGAGGTTTGCTTACTAGATTCTAAAATGGATCAATAAGAACATGTTTTGTCAGGAACTTTTCGAGAAGGTTACTGATGAGGGTGTATAAAATTCTTCCTAGTCTTTCAATGGTATAGGAAAATGAGGATACAATCCTTGAAAAAAATGAGATGGAATAGGTTCAGTTCCTTCTTTAAATTCTCCTTTACTATGTTTATCATGTCCTTTTCCAATGTTGGAGTCTATGTGGGGTTATCCCAAATGCCTACAACATGAAGAAATTCATCATATATCTCTCTGAGAGGAGGTATTCCTCCCAACTAGTAAATATCATAAAGGTTTATCCCCACTTCTCTGTGAGATAGGTGAAATGAGTTAGTTTCAAGACACCATTGGATAATCATCTCTCCAATGATTTATAATTGATGGTATACCAACAACTAAGAATCCCAAGTCACCTCAAATAGATGAATAGCATGTAACTGGTTGGAAAATTCTGAGCAACTCTGCCTGACCTAGAAAAACCATGCCAATTTATTAGAGAAGTTACCTCTATGTCAAAATTCCCATTTTGATCTCCAATCACTTATTGTAATATTCAAATATGAGACAAGAATGTTTTAGTGTCTCTGATCAATTGGCTAATGGGTGATATCAAAAATATCTAGGCTCAAAGGGAAGTTATCTGATATATGAGATATCCTCTAGAATGGTTCCACAACCAATTAACTATCATTATAAATCATAGTTTGAATGTAGTCAATAGAATATGACAGCCAATGAGATGGAAGATTATATTCAAGAGAAGGAATGGTGGTATCATTAAGTAGACTAAATCTATATAGAGGTAGTCAATGTGAAATAGGTTAGTTCCAAATATAAATTGGGAGAATCCCCTTAAAAACTTTTTTGTCATATAATACTTGGTACCGAGGGTTGGCATTATGAATCCTGAAAATAATATCCATCCATTCATCCACATTGGGAGACATCTTCATAATAGAAGCCTTCTATATAGATCAAGAAGCATATTTCAGATGAGTGAGGAACCCTTCCAAAATAAGTTCATAACCCAGAAAACATCATGAAAGTCTCATAAACCACATGGGAGATCACGATCGCATAAATAATCATAGATCTCACAAATCACATGACCCAAAAAGAATCCCATGATTGTGTGATGAGATATAATGCTTGTGATCAAATGACCCTAATATAATCGTACAAATAGTGTAACAATTACATGATCATCCGATAGATATGGAAGATCATGCGAAGCTCGTGGGACATCCATGTGGCCGAGAACATGCATCAATGTTAAAAAAAATTACCGTGAGTTGATTCACATATTGTTTTAATTAGTCATTGAGAAAAAGCTGTCAAATTAGAAAGTCATGTGGTGAGATCACATAATCATATCTCAGTAAGTGTTATTGAGAAATCTTCCTTGAGGTGATATCTTACGAAGTAGTCACTTGATAAAAGGAGATTGAAAGAGATTTGGGGTCTTATTTGTTGGTGTAATGAGCATCCCCCTCCCTCCCCTATTTATAAATCACCCCATGGAATACCAAAGGTTTCCTAAATGACCAAAAACCACTCGGGACACTGATTAGTGGAATCCTCAAGGACTTTGGTGAGAATTTACTCTCCTCATAACCAAGTACTTGTCCTTACAGACCTCACTTCTAGGGGGGATTTATTGATTCCCTCCAAATGAAAATAAAAAATTTAAGATCTATTAAATACTAGAATCATAGGTATTATTTTCTTCGAAAAAGGAAAGAGGGGACATCATTACCAAATGGAGATCAGGAAAATGGGTTACACAGATCATGTAAACCCTATGAGGAAACATGATTATCTGACCTTAGTAATGTCACAAGGTCGTAACATGCACTCCACATGATCTGATAATGATCACATGAATCCCCTTTGGAAATTCCATCTAATCTTATGAAGTCCCATCAGAGGGCCTTCTTTATCACACGAATCCCCTCTGAAAATCCCTCTTTTTCTTAAGAAGTAATATTGATAATACCTCATGATCATGTGAAGGTTTCCAGGTGAGTTACTTTGATATTGTGACATATTAGGTGATAGATATATGATAATCATCCAAATTCCCTTGTAATATAAAGAAATAAATATGTAAAAGGCATAGGATTCATGTGATCGAAGTTACGCTAATTTTCATCTAAATGAATCATATGACTCACATGATTAATTCAAAAATCACAAAATACCCCTAGTGGTATGTTATTGATGATACAAAAAATCTTTTGGGTATGTCACCTTTATTATGTTAAGTCCCTTAGATGCATTAATTTGATCATGTGATGCACCACAGACAAGTGGGAAGACTTTCCATGACAATGCTAACACTTCATCGCAAGATCTAGCATTGATCATGTGATTTACCATATAAAATCAAAGAGAATTTCCATGACAATGCTTCCACTTCATCACAATATCTATAATTGATCATGATATGCATCACAAATAATTAGAGAGATTTTACATGATGATTTCCACACGTCGTCTCAAGATCTAGCTTGATCATGTGACGCACCAAAAACAAGCCGAGTGACTATACATGACAATGCTCGTGCATTGTCATGAGATCCATTATTGATCATGTGATGCCCTGAAGAGAAATAAATTTGAAAATTCCAAAAGTTCTATAAAATAAATAATAAAATCTAAAAAATGTGGAAGATTAATGTGAAAGGAAGTTACATTGATTTTCATGTGAATGGGTTATACCCTTTTGTGGTCATTATCGATCACATGAAGGTCATTTAACATTCCCAATTGATCTCGTGAAGGGACTTTGACATTCTAGTTGAATATCAAGAAGAGCCTCTGACAAGACAAATTGATCTCATGAGGGTCCACAAACAAGTCTCCATCGATCACATGAAATCCTTTTCAACAGGAACACTTATCTCAAAAGGACTCTCAATCATGTCAGCTTGGTCTTATGAAATCCATTTGACATTTCTATCTGATCATGAGAAGGCCATTTGAAAAGTCACGGGTCAAAAAATATAGTGATTATAGAGTGAAATTACAGTAATTGTTTATCATGTGACATGAAGATGATGATATGTAATACCATGTGAATCGCACGATGAAATACTCCCTCTATCGATCCAAACCCATGTCTTTGATGTACGTGTCATGAAGGGTGGTGTAGAACCAATGCATAAGTCCTATAAATTACTCACCCTTGGCAAAAACCCACATGTGCATGATAGAGGAGACTCTCAAGAGAATAAAAGTGATAGTGAACTTATCGAAGAATAAATTCATGAAATTGAATAGATCTTCGACTAGGTAAACATATGGAACAACTTAATGGATTATACAGCATGTATAAGTGCTTCTTGTGATCACCCTATTGATCACATGAAGGACTTATGATGTGTCGACCAGGTTACATAAAGAGTTTCCATGTTTTGACTTGATCATACGAAATCTTAGCAGTCTAATGCCTGAAAAATATTGAATCATTTAGGAAATAAAGGCTAAAAATGATATAATCCTTACACAAATAAGAGATGTTGATTTTCATGTGAAGGCATCATGCACTTCACATGACCTATTGAGATCACGTGCTTTACATGAACTATCAAGATAGTGTACTTCACGTGACCTATAAAGATCAAGAAAATCCATCCAGACATGGATACTAGATAACATGAAGCCCTCTAGGTATGTCAGCTAGGTCACATGAAGTCCTCCAGACATATCAGCCAAACAATGTGAATTCCTCCATACACATCTACTAGATCACGTGGCACCCTCGTACGTATCCATGATTATTGTTTGAATGATCTCGAACAAGTTAGTTAGATTATATGAAATTCCATTGAAATATAAGATTCAATCTTGTGAAGCACCTTAGACATGTCATCCTTGTCATGCGGAATCTCCCAGACATGTCGGCTAGATCATGAGATAGACACCAGGACATGTCTATAAATCCTCATCTATGTCAAGAAGATGATCAGGACATGTCCATACATATCCAAACATTTCAAGAATACATTCTTGACATTTCAACCTTATTACCCAAATACTAAATACATGTAAAATAAATACCCATGACATGTTAGGAAAAATCCTAGGGTATGTCATCTTTGTCCAATAAACACATTGGGACATATAACTATTGAACTATGATAACTCTGATTCCTATCAAAATAGGATACATAGGGTGATAAACTAAGGCTTGAGCTCCAATAGGCATCCACCTTGGCATAAGCCCCTCCATGTCTCAGACACTCTAACCCGTGGTACCCAAACTCTCCTATGAGTTTATCATTCTTCCTCATCCATCAGTGGATCGAGAAGATTATTAAACTATGAGGAATTTGATTCCTTCTATAACCAAGATACATTGGATTCCTTCTTAAGTCTCATGCTCCATATCAAACACCCCATTAGGTCCACCCTAGTGTATATGTCTTGAGTCCATATATAGTGAGTCCGATCACTTGGTCTCCCTTGTTTCTCACACCAAGCATGACTCATGTGGGATTAGGGATTTGAAATGACCATATAATTTTCTTCATAAACTTCCCCCAGCTAGGGAAACATCAGTTTGTAAGCCCATTTCAGTGACATGATATAATTTCCCCCATATAAGTTCATCCACCTCGGTGTAAGTCCCAAGGGAATTCCCATATTAGTAAAACCTAGGGAAAAATCCTCATGAGAATTTATTACATGTCACCACCCATCAAGGGGTTGAGGAAAAATCTAACTATAATGAATTTTATTTTTTCTATAAGAAGGATATGTAGGTTACCATACTAAGTCTCGATCTCTATAATTGGTGTCTAAGTGACCTCATATGTTTCCTTTCTATATGATGTTAAATAGAATGATTGGAACTTAAATAAACTACATGGGTTTTGATTCCTATTATAAACAGGATATGTAGGAAACCTCATGAAGGTTCAATCCCATTCTAGAAACACTGGTCACCTCCCTGTATGACAGTAAACACCAAAGTTCTTGGTTATATGGATTAAAAATATAATCAGCTACCCATTACTAATAAATAATGAGAAACGGATAGAGAACCTCAAATACATATAGATGGCCTCATTAATAAAACCCCCTTTATGTGTAGAAGGATTCCACACCCAATAATTTTATAAGGGTAACTAGTCCTGCATCAGGATATAGAAGAGATTCATAAACATATCCTAAATCTATAAGAGATCCTTGGAATAGGCAATAATTCACCCAAAATAGTGTGATGATCCTGACCTCCCATCCTCTCAATGAATTTTAGTTCCTAAGAATCATTGGTTTTGAAACCCCAATTGACCGCCTACCTTTGGAAAGTAGGTATATACCAATTATGGATATAGGAACCGTTGGTAGTTTATATAAAAGATAAAAATGGTCAACCTAATGTGAATGATTATTCAAACATACTTGAAACTAACACATTCAATCATTAGATTCAATATATCTCCAAAGGAAATAAAAATGTTGGACCTAGTGTAAAAGAATGTAATGATAGAATAACTAAATCATTATAGTTATAAGGAATCATGTCTCCTAAACCTCAGAATATTACCGAAATATTTAGATGTAAACAATATCTTACCCATTTATTAGGTATGTCCCCATGTTATCTAATGAAGTTTTGAAGACCCATGGAAAATAATTGCATGTTATGACGTTTTTAAATAATGTTATTGTACTAATTTTTCAAGTTGTTGTGTTATGTACCTAATTTCTCAAAGGCACTAAGCTTCATGATATTTTGGGATTGTATTATGTGTATCTTTATGTAATAAATCATGAATTAAAGTTGTTAAAATATAAGTGGTCATGGTTTTTATTAGATCAGAATCTAGTTATTTTTTATATTAGGATCCAAAAACACTTTTAAAATATTTAGGGATAAGAATAAACATAGAAAAACATCTCAAAACTTTAATAAATTAGAGAGTAAGTGGTTTCTAAGAAAAACCACACTATCTGGATACTATAAGTGGATGTAGATATAGAACATATATACATAGTCTTAATAACCCTGAAAAGGGAAAATTGAGTTGGACTCAATTTTTACTAGGTGTATGCCAATAGGCCCTGCTACACACCTAGTTTGATGCTCCCAGGGGATATTATTTGGTAAATTCATAGGCTCCTTATAAACCATTATTAAGGGAACAAAAATTCCCTTAATATTTTATGTTAGGAAATATATTATGGATATCTTAGATTAAAACCTATAAATTCATAGGTTAAAGAATATATGTCATTTATGAGTTTTCCCTTTAATGTTCATGGCTTCCATTTTATGTGTTTAGTAATTTAAAAATTATCATGCCTAATTTTACCTTTATTCTAGTTAATAGTTGTAAATAGGTGGAACTGAGTCAACAACCAACGTAATGGGCAATGTGATGACTTTTCAAATGAGATGTCCAACCTAATGGGAGAAAGAATAATAAACTTAATTACAATACTTTCCCAATTGACTCATGTTTAAACTAAAACTTGAATTAGGAGGAACACCTGAATCCCCTTAGGAAATAGAAATTTACAATTCATCCCTTTATGCGACGAATGCCTCCAAATTTCAATGGATATTCTTATCCCTTAATTTTGGATCAATAAATCATCTGCATTGAAAATATCTTCTTCATCCTTCAATGTTCTATGAAAGAGAATTTTATGTTGTTTTTTTATTGTATAGAGGGAGAAGTTGATCAATGGTGGGCACTAGTAAAAAATATGAATCATGAGGAGGACATAAAAGTGATGGAGTGGAAGTAATTATAGAAATTTTTTTTTGAAAATATTTCCCTCGCACTCTTTAACTGAAAATGGAGAGGGAATTAATTAACCTCAATAAAAAGGATAATGATTTCATTAGGTCATATCAGTAAAAATTCCCAAAACTTACACAATACACCTATGGTTTTTTCATTACCCCCAACTGTAAAGTTGAACGGTTCTTTTGTGGCATAAATTTGAATCTATGAAAAGCCTTATCCAATCATGAATTAGAATGTTATGAGTAAATTTTCTAGTGTTCCCTAAAATTCAAAATGAAGATCAGTGAATCTCAGTGTTTTCATTGGTATAAGAAGTGTAAAATGGAGTTTCATTATAGAGTTATGATGGAGAAATCAAATGGTGGAAAGAAATCCCAACATCCCACTTGTCAAAATTGTGGGAAGAAGTATCCTAAAAATTCCTAAGGGGATGAGGAGATTCTTTGGTTGCGGGAAGGAAGGGAACCTAGCTATATATTTTTAGTGTGAAAACCCACAAATGTACTGGAAGAAAGTAATGCTCTAGTCAGTACTCAAACAATATTACAGTGTTTTGATTATAAGAAAAATGGAAAATTTGAAATACAATGTTCTATACCAAGGGTTTTCAGAGACAATCAATTCCAATAACCTCCAAGGCATAAAGGTAGATCTTATTTCATCACAACTACTAAGGTGGATCCAAATAATGAAGTGGTGATAGATACACTAATTATTCATTCAATTATAGAAAATTTAATTTTTTATTCTGGTTTTATAAATTCATTCATATCAGTCAAGTTTAGTATAACTATTCAAACACCACCTAAAAACATCGAACTAGAGCTATCAGTGAAAATGGAAAATGGGAAAATTATTTCATCCCAAGTATATAACTCCTCCCATATCAAAATTTGTGGGTTGAACTTCTCAAAAAACCTTGTGATACTTATTTTAGTGGAATTTTGTGTTATTCTGGGCATGGATTGTATTTCCTTATATAGAGACTATAAATTTTTGAGAGAAGTAAATCAACCTTCATATTGTGAATAACCCTATGATTCAATACAAGTGAAATGGGGGATGAATCTTCTTTAGTACCAATATCTCAAGCATGGATATTATTTCCTAGAGTGAAAATTTTTCTAGCTCAAATGATTAAGACTAATGAAAAGTTCTTCCTTGATGACATTCCCATTGTAAGGGAATTCAATGATGTGTTTCCCAAATAATTGTCTGGTCTTACCCCTGGTTGTGATGTTGAGTTCTTAATCTAGCTCATACCCAAACCTTTTACAATATCCAAGGCTCCATATAAAATGGATGTTGTTTAACTTGTGGAGCTAAAGAAAAAATTATAGGATAATCTAGATAAAGGGTTTATACGCCCAAGTACTTCACTATGGGGTGCACTAATACTATTTATCAATACGAAGGATGGGTCAATGTTCCTTTGAAATAATTATCATGAGCTCAAAAATATCATGATAAATAATAAGTATTTATTGTCATGGATTGATGAATTATTCAATCAGCTGTGTGGAGCTTAGTATTTCTATGAGGTGGACCTTTAGTAGGGATATTATCAAATAAAGTTGAAGAAGAAGGATATCCCCAAGAATACTTTTCATATAAGGTATGGGAACTATGAGTTCATAGTGATTCCATTTATACTCACTAATTCTTTAGAAATATTCATGTAATTGATGAATAGATTCTTTATATATTTCCTCAATAAATTTGTGGTAGTATTTATAGATGATATTCTCATATACTCTAAAAGTAAAAAGGAACATTAGGATTATTTTAATATTGTACTAAAGACATTGTGCAAATAAAAATATATGTGGAGTATATTAAATGTGAATTCTATTTGGAGAAAGTAACTTTCTTGGGACATGTTATCACCGGTAAAGGGATAACTATAGATCCTTCAAAAACTGAGGGAATTGAAGAATGGACCAAACTAACCTTTATGATGGAAATCTATAGTTTCCTTGGATTATCTAGGTAATATCATCTATTTTTGATAATCTTCTCAAAATTTTAAATCCCTCTAACCAAGAAAACTCAGAAAGGAATCAATTTTGTATGGAATGATGAATGAGAGGAAATATTTAAAGAGATAAAGAAGATGTTAATCACTAAACCTATACTCACATTACACCCTAGTGGGGAAGGATTTTTTATCTATATCAATGCATCGAAAAATGGATTGGGTTTTTTACTCATGAAAGCTGAAATAGTGAAGCCTATGTATCCCTCCAATTAAAGAACCATGAGCAGAACTACCCCAACTCATGATTTGGAATTGGTTTTTCTAATCTTCACATTGAAGATATGGAAATATTTTCTCTACGAGGAGAAGTTTGACATATACACAGACCATAAAAGAATCAATTATATATTCACACAAAATAATATTAATATGTTCCAATAAAGGATGTTAGATATGATCAAGTATTATGACTTTTCAATCCATTACCATCCTAGGATATCAAAAAAAGTGTTAGATGCTCTGAGAGGAAAGGATCCACAACTTTATCCATGATAAATATTACAAGGGATCAAATCTTCTTAGACATGAAAAGGATGGATATTGGAATAATAAAAGGATATTTATCCTACCTTTCTCAAATTACTTCTCAACCATCTATTCTTGAAATGATTAAGGAGGCTTATAAATATTTTGAGGTTCTATAGAAGAAGGTAGTGAATATTCTGGAGTTTAAATTTGTTGAAGATGGAGCTATAAGGTGTGGAACCTAGATATATGTCCCATAAAACCCATAACTGAAGTGGGAAATTTTAGATGATGTGCATATCTCATCCTTCTATATTCATCCAGAAAGCACTAAGATGTATTTAGATTTGAAGAAAACTTCTAGAGGGATAACATGAAGAGGGAGATTATAGAGTTTGTATCTCAATGGTTAGTATGCTAACAGGTCAAGGTAGAATTATATATTTCTTAGGGTATGATGAAATCATTCCCCATACTATTTTGGAAATTGGAAAACATTAACTTGTATTTTTAATAGGACTCCCAATAACACCTAAAGAAAATAATGTCATCTAGGCGGTAGTCGATCAAAAAACTAAGTCAACACATTTCATTGCTATCAATGAATATTTCTCTCTTAGCCAACTTTTTAAGATATACATAAAGGAAGTGGTATGTCTATATAGAGTTCCACTCTCTATTGTATCTCATAGAGATTCAAGGTTTACCTCAAGGTTTTGGAGAAACCTTCAAAAAGAATTGAATATAAAACTAAGATTCAAAAATTCTTATCACCCTCGGATGGATGGTTATTTTTAAATAACTATTAAAAATCTAAAAGATATTCTAATATAATGTTCATTGTATTTCCAAGGATGTTGGTATCAACACATTCCCATAATGGAGTTATCATATAACAATAATTTCCATTCTAACATTCAAATGGCACCATATGAGGCTCTGTATGCGAAGAGGTGTCGAACTTCTACATGCTAGAATATAGTTAGAGAGTGGAAGTTTATGGGAACTAATCTTACCCAATAAATGATAGAGAAGGTTCAAAACATTCAGCATCATATGAAATCTTCAAAAATTCGATAGAAAAATTATGCATTCAATCATCGATGAAACCTAGAGTTTGAGGTTGAAGATAAAGTGTTCATTTATATATCATTATAGAAGAAATTCATGTGGTTTGGGAAAAAGTTAATATTATCACTATATACATCACCCCCTTTGAGATTATTGATCACATCATAGTGGGGGAATATTGGCTAGAACTCGTCCATAACCTTTCTCAAGTACATAGTGTGTTTCATGTATCCCTCTTGAGGAAGTACATACCAAACCCCTCACATGTACTGAAACCATAGGTGGTGCCTTTGGAGAATGATCCTTTAAATCAGGAGCATATAGTGAAGATATTAGATCATAGAGACAATATTCTACAAAACCAAGAAACTCACCAGGTAAAATTGTTTTGGGAGAAGCATAATCTTGCGGAAGATAATTATGATCCAGAAGAGGTGATGAAATAGAAGTATCCTCATCTATTTTAGTGCATTAACTAAAAATTTTGAGGGTGAAATTTCTGAAGTTGGGATAATGCAACAAACCTAATTTTTATAAATTAAATTCTATCTTTTTGAATACATAAATTCATTATCAAGTAAGGAATTTATAGAAAGCACATGCACTAATTTGATTATTTTTGAATGGTTATATGATCTATCAATTTTAAAAGATTGTTATTCATTATTACTATGGATAATATAGTTTTTGTATAGTAACCATTAAGATTATTATATTAATGGTTATGATAAATTCTAATTAATACAAATGAATGAATAGATGGCCTTGACTAGTAGGATCATACCCTATGAAACTAATTTATTAGAGCATCCAATGGAGACAACATCATTGGAATTTTCCCTTGATCAAAACTGAGATGAGATTCAACAACTAAATAAAAAATAAAACCATTTATAGGAGAGGTTCAATATCATCGAGATCATGGACTAAACCATGTATGTTGAACCACCCTAAGCAAATATTACCATCAAACACCTTACCCTTAGGGTATTTACTTGTGTAATAAAGTTATATATATCTAGACCCAAATAGTATGAATTTTTATATTTTTTTTAATATCACATCACATTATTTAAGGTGTTATTTGACCTTTCTTTATCTTCATTAAGTCAGAACTTATTTTGGGGTCATTCCTAGAGATTTTGGAAATTTTTGAAATCTTATTGGGTTGTGTGTGATTGGTGTATAGTTTTACCAAATTTTTTCCCCAGTGTAAACTATGAACCCCCTAAAAAGTGGGTAATGCATGGTTGGAACATAATTTCCCAAACCGTTCACACACCCATGGGAAACCGTGTACCCCAAATAGTAGGGGTACATGGATGGTGCATGGTTTCCACTAACCGGGCTCCCCCTCCAACTAGTCGTGTGTGCAGGATTAAAAAGTTACAAAAATTATTTTAAAATTCTAGAACTCTCTGGTTTATGTGCCTAATCATCCCATTCTTCCCGGATATTTTTTTCCTTAAATGGAGGCTCCCTAGAGGTGATTTTGGCTCTTGTAAACCCTTTCTGTGGTGGATCAAATTGGCATTGGTCTCGTTCAATCTTCTCTAGGTAAGTGGATATCCTATCGTGTAGTTTCTTCCAATATTTCTTCCTCCTATGTTTAGATAGTGTTATATCATCATGTTATTGATGGATATAAACTATGTTTCAATAGGTCTAATCCTTTTCTTATTTGATCTTGATTCTACATTTGATTCATCGATGTTCTTCACCTTTGATCGCCATTGTTGTTCCTATCATGGGTTTTGATCATTTGATTCCGTGATTTAAAGGTAGGTGATTCCATTTTAGATTTTCCATGTAATTAAAACATTGAATTTCTTTATTTGTTTAAAATAGATTTCAACTGATTTATAAAACCTATATTTGAAATTATTTGATTATGAAATTCTAAATATAATGGATTTTGATAAAACCCCCCAATTCCAATGGAATTTTAATTGTGGAGTGAATTTTGAAATTGATGAAATTATTTGAGGGGTTTTTTAAAGAAAAATGGCTTAAATTGAAATGATGAAATCATATGATTGGTTTTTTATTGAAAGGTATTGAAATGATGAAGAATCCATGTTTTGGTTTTGAAATTCTATTGGCATATTAAAACTAAAAATTGGGGAATTGAAATTTAAAGGATTATTGATTTGAAATGAGAATATTTTTCCATTATTGATTGATTGATTGAGTACATGTGAGCCTTGGTAGTTAGTGGGTTATTTTGGAAAATCATGCTAGGATATTGATCCCATCACAATGGATTGGCGATGAAAAATATATGAAAAATCTAGTTTGATATGATTATCCTTGATGGGATGTTGATGATTCCTATTCATCCTAAGATTGAGGAATGTTTTCACACATTATTATCCATGATCAATAATTTTATAATTGAGAGTATCATGTATCCAAAAACTAATGAACTTCAAGGAATATGACCATGGTTCTTGTTATGTATGTTTTGATTATATATTCTATTGATTATGGAACTATTTTACTCATTCCAAATTATTTGATATAAAATTTTTATCCAATTCATGTTTGAAATTTTTTCCATCCTTTGAAAAGAAAGAAAGTTTTGTTTTAAATATGAATATGTTACATTATTCCATGTCTTGATGTATTTAAATTTTAAGTATGATTTGTTTATTAATATGGAATCTTTTATAGAACACTTAGTGAGACCCTACTGGGCTTTATAGATAACACCCTGCCTTTTCCTTCAGGTGTTTTTAGATTTTCTTATGCTAGGTCCAAGAAAAAGTCAATCATGACTTAGAGGTGGTGGTTGTTCTTTATCCTTGGGATCGTAGAGTGGTGATGGTGACCGGAGGAGCTAAGTTCCACTTTTTACATAGGGATTTATAATTTTTATGGTTTCTTGATAGTAGTTAGGGTTAGGGTTCCATTGATCTTTTATCTCTCTTCTTGGTTATTTTTTACCCGTATGACTTCTGGTACTTTCTCCTTTAGCAGTGTTGATATACCTAATTTTATTATTTTATCATCCACTATTTTTTTGTAAAAAAAAATCCATATTGATATTTTATGATTATAGGTGTTATTTTGTAACCAGTAGGTATTGAAAATACCCTTTGGGATATGTTAGTGTCGGCTCAGGTATCAGGTTACCGGGGTATCTGACTGGTTCATGACAAAGTGGTATCATAGATTTAGGTTATGCATCTTTTCTTGAAATTGGTATATGGTTTGGGTTATTCTGTCAAATAGGATTTAGGATTGATGGGACTTGGGAGGTAGTTAAGAGTGAGTGTTTGTACATATCTTGTCATAATGATCCCTAAGTCACCATGGATGGTGGGGGAAAAGTGTCTTTGATGAGTATTTTGATCTATTTATAGTGTTTTACCTATTTAAATAGAGTGTTCTGAAAATACCATACTTTTTAATTCTGTTTAATGGAATTTAAACTTCTATAATTTCATTTGATTTTCTAATATGAGTGTCCTTGTTAATGTCTTTTGTTTTTGTCTGTTGATGGTGTGTAGCATCTTTCCTCCTAGAAGACATTTTAAATGACCTAAGGAGAGAGTTGTCATTGAAACATGGTAGGTGAACCATACAGTTGACCAGAATCTCATTGAGATAGTGGTGTCTACCATCCAAGATTTGGTATAGGTAGCCACACCTATTCTTGTTCAGGATCTAGCAATTGAACCTCAAAGGTATGAATCTAGAGATCACCTATAATAGTTTCTTCACCAGAATTGTAAGAACATGGATCTTCATTTCAGGTATGGATCTTGATTTTGGGTTTTTTTAGGAAAAAGGAAGAAATAATAATTTTATAAGTACATTTCATGTACTTATGAGTAGACACCGTGTACCCAAGTACCACATATAGCAGTGTACTAGCTGTGTAACAGCCGAGTACATGGTCATGTAGGTGACCTGGTAGACCGCTTAAGGCGGGGTCTTCTTAAGGCTACTACATGGTGTGTACATTTAATGAACACGCCATGTAGTTTTCATTGTATTTGATATATTAGAGTGGGGTCACGTCTCATATCCATAACCAACTTCTTCTTCCCGTGTTTTGTACAAGAGCGCTCAAGAATGAAAAATAAAGATCAAGCCCTCGTTTCTCCATTAGACCTCTGATTGAGATGTTTTTGGGTGCATTGGAATCCCACCGATGAGTTCTCAATTACTCTAGATCCCTTATTCCTAATTATTCTTCCCTTGCGAGTTATTCAAGGTTGAATTGTTTTTTACCTTTTTGTAGATCTATGTCGATCTAGGCCGATTCAATGGCCGACGTTCAAGAGTATAGATCGTGAGACATAGAGGTAGGTGGTTTGTGCCTTTCGTTGTTCATACTTGGATTATATATTATTAAAGTGCCACATACCCACGTTTTGGGTATTGATTGATTTGTAATTTAACCCTGTTTAATACCTGTTATGGTTTGATTGACTAAAAAGGGTTTATTGCTTTTGTGTATAGTTAGAGACCATGTTTTCAGGACACCCCATGGGTGTGTTTCCCCTACTTAATAGTTATGGTTATTTGGTCTAGGTTGTTTTGAGGCGTAACTTGTTTTCCATGCCTTGGTTTATTAGGATGGATTTTGTTTGATTATATGAAATGCATGTGATATGAATTTTGAATGTTGACCAAAGGGGATTGGACTGTGAGAGCTTCTCAAAGGGGTTAGACCATGAGAGCTTCCTAGGTGGTCTTTTATAATTAATTGGGTTAGACCATGAGAGTTTCCCAGGTGATCATTATTATTTTATTAAATAAATGTTGGAACCTTGTACATTGACCATGATATCTTCCAAGTCGTTTTTATATCTTATTGATGCTATGTTGACCAAGGGGGTAGTGATCGTGAGAGCTACCCAAGTGGTCATTTGTAATTGATTTATACTATGTGGGACCAAAGGGTTTAGACTGTGAGATCTTTCCAATAGGGTTATTATTTATTGAATTAATGTTATTTCATACCATAGGGGTTAGACTGTGAGAACTTTCCCAATGGTTCATTTTTTAATAGGTGAATGATGGTGATGAGTCTGCCAAGACAAAGCACAAGCTTGGACTCAGTCTTACTTGATTGTTTAGATGGTCTTCTGAGAAATCTATTTGGTTACTTTACATAAGGGATACAAATATTAGTATAGATCCCAAGATTAAATGATTCAAAGGATGAATACTAAATGTAAATGAATTTAATTTAAAACCATTGGATTATTTACTTTTGAGTACTTCTTAGTTTATTTCTTCATTTTTTGCATATTACCTACTATATACACTCACTAATAGTTAGGCACAAATATTTTGGTGGTTTCCTATTGGGATTCATCTCGCACCCTATTTGGGTCATGCTTTTGGACCCAAATAGATTATATAGTTGCAGGTATAGATAAAAGCAAGCGCCCTTCCTCATCAGGTACTTATTACTATTGGAGATGGAGAGCATGGGACCAAATTGAGGCTTGCGATGTTGTTGGAGTTTACTTTATTTTCTGTAATTTGGTTTTTGAATTATATTCCCCGAATTGTGACATGTTTGGATACTTTCCTAGACACATGTGACATGAATCATTTATATATATATGCTCTAGTTATTTTATAACTATCAATATTCTTTTTTTTACTTCTATTCTATGGTATTACTACTTCCTCTATTATTTACTATTTGTTTTTCATTGTGTATACTCTACCAATGAGGTAATAGTTTCCCCATTATCACACATTATCCCTCGCTTCTAGTTGGTATCCTCTGACATTTGTGGAAATGCGCTTGAAGTTATGTGACCAACTGGGTTTGGGGCACCTTTGGGCGGCACCCAGATCTGGGACGTTACAATGGGGTATCAGACGAGGTTTTCTTTTTTTCTTAGCCTTACTATTTGGAGCCTATAGACTGTGATAGTAAGGAATATGTAGTTGGTAATAATCTTTGATCAGGAGTAACTAACATGTGTATAAGGAAACCCCAAGTTACCTCGAATATTGCAACTTTTATGGTTTTTCAATTGTTACAGTTTATTTGATTTCACTATTGGGTGATTCACTTATTTTGTGCTATGATTTATATCATTGTGGTTATATTTCTATTAAAACCTGATGAGATGAGGTTATGTCATCACATGCATCATATAGGAACTTTCTAGATATCACATTTCATAAATTCTTATCATGCCATTTAGGGAGCATTACTATTTTCATGTGGTTGTGATATATGTTGTGCTAGATATGCATGTTGTTGTGATAGATTTCATGATAAAAATACCTACTATTTTGATAGGGTATTGGTATATGTAAATTTTTATTTGGGTGGATTCCAAACTTTTTTCCCTAAGGTGTTATAGGACCTCTTGGATCGGAATTTGGTTGATCATGTTTGAACTTTAATTGAATTCGGTCAAGTTTTGATGTCAAAAACGATGACAAACTTTGATTTTTGGGAGTATGGGCTATCACAGGTTATAATTTTTCATGCCTTGGACAAAATTTTAAGCTTTTAATGGTTCCAGATAAGTTTCAGAGGCTTACTATCCAGAAACCTAAACAAAAAGTCATGTGATGTTATGAACACATGCCATGTGTTCTTCTATTCTGGAAGAACTGACTTTTCTTATATACAATACATGTACTATATGTAAACACCATATAGTTTTTGACTGTGTGACTTGACTATGTGGGTAAATAAACAGGGTTGGGAAATCATTGGTAGAACATGTTGTGTACTAGGATTTCATGTCGTGCTATAGTGGACCGTGTATCCGGTCGTGTGACTAACGACATGGGTGGATGAAATTTAGGTTTCACACATTGTTTCTAGCTTATAAACATCATGTAGTAATCAACCATGTATCCATTCGTGTGACCAATGACACAGGTGGATGAAACTTTAGTGGTACACGTCATTTCTAGGGTGAACACGTCGTGTAGTGTTACACCAGTCAAGAACCGTGTAGTCCTAGCCATGTAGAAGAATTTAGGAAGGAGAGAATAATCAAGTACATGTTGTTTATTAGGAGGAACAAATCGTTTGTATGGGGTGTTACATGACCAGGTTAGGAGGGGTACACGCCCATGTTGAAGATTAAGGGAACACGCTCGGTAGTGGTTCTACATGTTGTGTAACCCTATTTTGTAAAACTTGAATGCTTTTCTTATCATATTCTGTTCTTCCACTTATAAGTTGCTATCTTTGATAATCGTGAGCTGAGGTGTATGATTGACATTGTACATTCATGCTACCGAGATGTTCTCTGGTTGTATTCTTGGTATAGGGTGATGATCAGATGCTGGAAATGGTATATCAGGGACTACCAGTAGATCCTCCCATCGTTCCCATCTTGGAACCAGCTGTTATACCGGAAACAGGTGTTGATGCATAGTTCTATGAAGGATTTTTGAGGATGATGAAAACTTTTCAGGGAGCACCACATCCTTCCTCGACTATGGTAGAGTTGACATGGGTGTTTTAGCAACAGCATCCTCCCACTTCTTCATGGGATATAGGACCACAGGCTATAGAGTCATGGTCAGAGGACATGCTTTCTATATTTCAGCATCTAGAGACGCCTCCTGAGAGAAGGTTAAAGCTCGAAACATACAAAGTACGTGATTTATCCAAGACATGGTGGTATGTTATCTCACAGGTAGGATGTCATCGGGATATGTATTGATAAGAGTTTCAAAGGACCTTCTATGATTACTTCTACCCCGAGACGTTGAGGGCCAACCGAGCCTGGGAGTTCAAGCACTTAGAGCAAGGAACTCTTTCAGTGATGGATTTTTCTTCTCTCTTTACAGAGTTCTAGTGATTCACGCCTATTTTGGGAGGTTATGAGTTATCTTTGACTAGGAGATTTGAGGATGGTCTCAGGTATGACATCCTATCGCAGGTGAATATCTTCAGGCTGACCTCGGTGATTGTTATAGTAAATCAGGCACTGATTACCGAGCATAATCTGAGGGAGTTTGGAGCGGTGATCTATGGTGGTTTAGCATCCAGGTCTAGTACATCTTCGACTAATATAAGGAAGTGTTGCAGGGATATTTCACATGATTTTTCTTCATGTAGCTGAGTGGTGATCTACTAGTTTGGGAAGAGTGGGAATACAAGATCACATTGCCTGAAGGACCCAGTTGAGTGCCGATATTGCAGCAAGATGGGTCATCTTTATTATTTATATAGGAAGTTATCACTAGTATCGAGTGAGAAGGGATCTTTTATGACTCCACATACAAGAGAAAGACCACCAGTTTATCACCAGTCAGAGAATTGGGGTTCGTTAGGACGAGGAGGTTGTTGTGGAAGTGGTAGCTATACGATAGGTTTTTAGTGATAGTTGGGTGGACCAACTCAGGGTAGCTAAGAAGGGTCACAGGGCCATGATATAGGTCATACTTTTTCGATTCAATAGACCTAGCTGAAGAAGGATCCCAGACCCTCTATAGTTAGAGGTACGGTTCTAGTTTCCTCAGTTTTAAATTCTGCTCTTTTTGATACAGGGGCTTCCCATAGTTTTAAATTTGTTGATGTTTTGGAGAGCCTTAGGCTCTATATATTTACTTTTGAGGATTTTATAACTCTAAACACTCTATTGGGATTAGGAAGGCTAGTTTATGTCAATGCAAGGAGTTCCCTCTTGAGGTTTGTGGGTGTCACTTCTTATGGGACCTCTATGTCTTAGAGATGACAGGCTTCGATGTCATTCTCAGAATGGACTGGCTAGTCTCTTTATAGGACTTTGTTGACTATTATTGCCACAGGGAGAGTTTCACATCACCATAGGGCGGGTCTTTTATACACAAGGGCAAATGGGATGTCGGGCGAGGAGATCTGGACCTGAGCATCATGGGTAGGGATGAATTACATCCCATATTTCTAGTTTATATCTAGATGACCATGGGACTTCGCATATGGAATTTCCTCTAGTGGTGGATCATTTCATAGATGTCTTTCCAGACATATTTTCAGGTTTACCTCTAGATATATAGGTGGACTTATCTATTTAGATTGTGCCAGGAGCGGCATCAGTGTCCATTACTCCTTATAGGATGGACGCACCAGAATTAAAGGAGCTCAAGAAGTAGTTAGAGGAGTTGCAGGTAAAGGGTTTCATCCAACCTAGTACTTCTCTTTGGGGGTTTTTTATCCTTTTTTCAAAGAAGGCAGATAGTAACCCCAGACTTTGAATGGATTATCAAAATCTAAACCAATTGACAATAAATAACTGAAATCCCTTGCTAAGGATTGATGGTATCTTTGATCAGCTTTGAGGAGCCTGAGTGTTCTCAACGATTTACTTGAGATCTGGTTATCATTATTTGAGTGTTAGACCATCAGATATACCTCTTACAGACTTTTGTAGTATTTATGGTCTATATGAGTATTTGGTTATGCCATTCGGTCTCACGAACGCATCAGTATTTTTCATGGTTATGATGAACCGAGTGTTCCATCCTTACTTGGATTCTTTTTTGGTAGTCTTTGTGAAAAATATCTTGTTGTCCTATCAAACTTGAAACAACCATGAAAACCATCTTGAGATCATATTGAATACACTGAGAGAGCATCAGGTGTATGCTAAAATCTCAAAATTCCACTTTTGGATGGATCAAATTCACTTTATGGGTTATGTCATCTTGAAGATAGGAGTATCAGTAGACCTCGAGAAAGTGAGAGTAGTAGTTTCTTGGGAGAATCCAAAGAACATATTTGAGGTATAGAGTTTTATAGGGATGGATAGTTACTACAGGAATTTTCACGCTTAGAAGCTCCATTTATGGTCCTGACAAAGAAGGGTGTGAAGTACTTATAGACAGATTATTGCAATTCATCCATTCAGGAGCTGAAAGGGAGATTGAATCTAGAACCGATTCTGATTTTTCTAGAGTTGGGGAAAGGTTATACAATTTTCTATGATGAATCAGGTATAGGGCTGGGAGAAGTTCTTATGGATGGGAATGAGTCATTGTGTACAGATCTCGGCAGTTCAGGACACATGAGAGGAATTACCCGATGCACAATCTCGAGTTGTCTATAGTTGTCCGTGCTTTGTGTTGTTGGATACATTATCTTTTTGGAGAGAATTTTGTGGTTTACACTAACCACAAAATCCTCAAGTATATCTTTACTCAGTGATATCTGAATATTAGACAGTGAAGGTGGGTTGAGTACCTTCAGTCTTTTGACTTTGATCTTGCCTACATGCCTGAGAAAGGCAATGGAGTGGCTGATGTGTTGAGCAGGAGGACTCAAATACAGGCAGTTCAAGAGGCCATCAGTGAGTAGTAGCTTATGGCTCTGTTCACTGAGATGCATTTGCAGGAGCACGATAGTTAGGGGAAGATGTTTCTTTTTTCTATAGTTTTTACATATACTCTACTGAATCGAGTGCGAATGAGGAAGCTATCAGATTCTGAAGGCCTAGTCTGACGGGAGAACGTGTGAAGCAAGAACCCTACTCCTGGGTGGACCATATATGAGGATGAGTTTTTTCATTTTCATAGATGCATATGGGTGTCATCAGACATATGTGAGGAGTCGATGTGAGATTTTCATACCTCGGTATGGGTAGTTCATTCTAGTGTCTCCAATATGTATCGATATCTACATCGTCAGTATTGGTTACTAGGAATGAAGAGGGATGTAGCTGGTTTTGTGATGAGATGTTCCACCTGTCAGCATGTGAAGGAGGAGAATCAACAACCGGCAAGTCTTTTACAATAGTTACCCATTCCCGAGTGGAAGTGGAATGATGTTGTGATGGATTTCATGATAGATTTATTGAGGCCTCCTTGAGGAAATGATGTGGTCTGAGTTATTATTGACAGACTCATGAAGGTTTCACATTTCCTTGTGATTAAGGAAACCTTCAGTGTTGATGAGCTTGGAAGGTTTTAAATCTGAGAGATTGTATGTTTACATGGGGTCTCACCCTCCATCATTTCAGATAGGGATGATCAGTTTAAGTCTCGTGTCTATCAGGGACTACAGAGGGCTTTGGGTACATAGGTACTTCAGAGTACAGCTTACCATCCCCAGACAAATCGTCAGTCCGAGCACACAATTCAGATTTTGGAGGACATGCTTCGAGTATGCATCTTGGATTTTGGGGTCTCTTAGGATAGAAACATACCCCTAGTGGAGTTTTCCTACAATAACATTTTTTAGGAAAGGATTCAGATGGAACCTTATGAGGCCTTGTATGGGAGGTCATGACGATCACCCCTATGTTTGGCTGGAGTTAGGAGAGGCATCTATGATGGGACCTCATCTTGTCTAGGAGACCACTGAGTAGGTGGAGTTGATTTGTAAGAGGATTGTTACTGCAAATTCTCACTATAAATCTTATGTTGATCGAAGGAGACAACCCCTGGAGTTCGAGGTTGGGGATTAGTTTTTTCTTCATGTCACAACAAGGTTGGGGAACAAGATGATTAGGAGATAGGGGAAGCTTTCACTGAGATACATTGGTCTATTTGAGGTTTTGGAGAAAGTCGGTCTGTTTTCTTATCAGTTGTAGTTACCTGATAGGTACCAGACTATTCACAATATTTTTCATATTTCTCAGCTACGATGATACTTTTCAGACATGTATCACATTTTTTAACCCAAGGAAGTTGAGTTGGAGGTGGATTCATCCTTTGAGGAGCACCCTATTCAGATTATAGATCACAACAAAAATGTTATTCATGGTCAGTTTGTTCCTATGGTATGAGTGTTACGGCAGTACGGGCGAGTATAGGATGAGACTTGGGAGCGGGAGGCCGACGCACTATCAAAATGGCCAAATTTGTTTGAATTTTCTTCTTTACCACCCTTGGAATGGAAAATCAAGGTTGAATTACTTTAATGGGAGAAGTTTGTAAGAACTCAGAACTTGATTTCAAGTATGGATCTTGATTTCGGGTTGTTTTTTAGGAAAAATGAAGAAATAATAATTTTCTAAGTACACAACGTGTACTTATGAGTACGTGTTGTGTAACCAGGTACTGCATACAACCACTTACTAGCTATGTAACGGCTGATTACATGGCTGTGTAGGTGACTCGGTAGACCACTTAATGTTGGGACCGGTTAAAGCTACTACACGGTGGGTACATTTAATGAACATGTCATGTAGTTTTCTTTTTATTTGATATATCAGAGCGAGTTTTCATCTCGTATCCAGAACCAAATTCTTCTTCACGTTTTTTGTATAGAAGTGCTCAGGAACAATGGACAAAGATCGAGCCCATGTTTCTCCATCCGACCTCTAATTGAGACGTCATTGAGTGAATTAGAATCCCCCTGGTGAGTTCTCAATTCCTCTAGATCCCTTCTTCCTGATTCTTCCTCCCTTGTGAGTTATTCAAGGTTGAACATTTTTCACCTTTTTGTAAAACTACGCCGATCTAGGTCGATTCAAGGGCTTATCTTCAAGGGTATCAATCGTGAGACATCAAGGTAGGTGGTGTTTGCCTTTATTTGTTCATCCTTGTATTATATATGCTTAAAGTGTCACATTCCCATGTTTGGGGTATTGCTTGATTTGGAATTTAACCATGTTTAATACCTTATATGGTTTTATTGATTAAAAAGGGTTTTTTGTGTATGCGTAAGTTTAGAGACCTTGTTTTCGGGACACCCCATTGGTGTGTTTCTTTTGTTTGATAGTTATATCCATTTTATATAGGTTTCTTTGAGGTTTACCTTTTTTTACATGCCTTGGTTGATTATGATGGAGTTTGATTATATCAAATGCCTGTGATATGCATTGTGAATGTTGAACAAAGGGGATTAGACTACGAGAACTTCCCAAGGGGGTTAGACCATGAGAGTTTCCTAGGTGGTCTTTTATAATTAATTGGGTTAGACTATGAGAGCTACCCAGGTGATCATCATTATTTGATTAAATGAATGTTGGACCCTAGGGAATTGACTGTGAGAGCTGCTAAGTGGTTGTTATATTTTATTAATGCTATGTTGACCAAAGGGGTATTGACCGTGAGAGCTTCCTAAGTGGTCGTTTGTAATTGATTTATATTATGTGGGACCAAAGGGGTTAGACTGTGATATATTTCCCAGAGGGTCATTATTTATTGAACTGGGGTTATATTAGAACATAGGGGTAAGACTATGAGAACTTTCTCAAGGGGTCGTTTGTGAATAGTTCAATGATGGTGATGAGTCTACTAAGCCAAAGCACAGTCTTGGACTCAGTCTTACTTGATTATTTAGATGGTATTATGAGACATATTTTTGGTTACATTACATAGGGGGTACCGATATATGGCTAGATCCCAAGATTACATGATTCAAAGGATTAATACTAAATGTAAATGAATGTACTCTAAAACTGTAGGATTGTTTAATTTTGAGTACTTCCTAGTTTATTGCTTCATTTCTGCATATTACCTGCTATATACATTCACTGACAATTAGGTATAAATATTTTGGTGGTTTCCTACTAGGATATGTCTCACACCCTTTTTGATTCATGATTTTTGGACCCAAATAGATTATATGGTTACAGGAATAGATAAGGGAAACACCCTTCCTCATCAGGTATGTGATTTTTATTGGAGCTGGAGAGCATGGGACCAAGTTGAGGCTTGTGATGTTGTTGGGGTTTACTTTAATTTCTGTACTTTGGTTTCTGTATTGTATTCCCATCATTGTGACTTTTTTATATGATTTTCTAGACACATGTGACATGCATCATTTATTTATATATATATATATATGCTCCAGTTATTTTATTACTATTAGTCTTCCACTCTTTACTTCTGTTGTATGGTATTACTGATTCTGCTATTATTTACAATTTATTTTCTACTATGTATACTCTTCCATTGACAGAATAGTTTCTCCATTTTCACACCTTTTACCTCACTACTAGTCGATAGTGTCTGGAATTTGGGGAAATGCGCTTGAGGTTATGTGACCACCCGGGTTCAGGAAACCAATGGGCGGCACCCGGATCTGGGACGTTACATTAATCCACCATATTTCCGAGGATCTAATGATCCTTAAGAGGTAGAGTATTGGTTAAAAGTAATTGAGAATATTTTTTAGTTCTTGTAAACTCCTTATTAAATTAAAGTAAATTATTCTACCTTCAAGCTTGATGGGCCTAGAAGGAGATGGTGGGATTCAATGGTGATGGTGAAGAAGCGTGAAGGATTGGAGTTGAAAGACTTTAAAGTCTTGTTTAATTATTAGTTTTATCTAGAGTATATGGTTTTCAAAAAGTTAATGGAGTCTCTTAATCACCATAAAGGTAACAAGACCGTGACTCAGTATTCAAACCATTTTATTGATCTGGTACAGTTTTCTCCTGAGATTGTGACTAATGAGAAGCTGAAGGCACAAATATTTGAGACAGTAATTTTAACTGATATTTGATCCTAGGTTTTAAAACTAAATGTGACTTCTTATGTTTATGTATTGGATATACTGTTGATGGTTGATCGTGCCTTGGATGGTAATTCGGGTTTATGGGATTTTCTTTTTCTCTCAATGGTAGTTATACGAGTTCCTTTAAAGGAAAATAGAATTGTGATGAGTCTCATGGTGGATCTCAATATCCAGGTTCTTCTATACCTCCTGTAGTTCATGGTATATTCTATTTGAATTTCTTCTAGTGTGTAAAGGTTGTGCATTCAAAACATCTTTTCACTAATTCACCAAAGATCTCCAATTCCTATGGACACCCAGGTCACTTAAAGAAATTATTTTATATCTTTTATATCCCTCGTAGTAGAATGATATCACCAACACCTAAAAGAACTATGGTATAATAAGATGCTTCAAGAACAAAGGGGTTCCATCCATATTCATCTAAAAAATCTTCTTCATGCAATGGAATAGTCTCTAGAGTAATTTTATACGATTACAATAGTTGTGATAGGTACCATCACTATAACTTTATCCTTAGTAACTGCTTTATTTAGTGATAGTGCATCTCACTTGTTTATATCAACCCATTTTGTTTATTTGTTAACCCTTCCTTTGAATCTTTTATCTTATGTGATGGATATTACTATGCCCCTCATAATGAAGATAGAGCATAGTCTTTGGTGTCCTAGTTATGTTTTCTCTTTATCATAGATTGATCTTACCTAGAATTTCTCAGTCCTTTATATGAAATATCCTAATGTCATTATTGGAATGGATTGGATGATCTCTCATCAAGATTAGATTGATTGTTATATTCATTGGGTCTCCTTTACCATGCCTAATGGAGTGGTTCATGTCTTTCAGGGAGAATAAGTCCTGATATCAAGTAGAGATATACCTTCTTTTCAAGAGTTGGGTAGGGTGATATTAGTGTTTTATTTTGACTTGGAATGAGAATCCTTGATTGATGATATCCCACCATTGTTCATCAAGTTTCTTGAAATTTTTCCATCTGATTTATCTAGTTTGACACTAATAAGAGACATTGATTTTTTACCTCGTACTTAACCAGTGTCTATTTCTTATTACCACATGGCACCAGCAGAGCTGAAAGAGTTGAAGACTTAGTTGGATGATTTTCTTGATAACTGATTTATATGCCTATGTTTTTCTCCTTAGGAATCACCTATTGCCTTTAAAAAGAAACTAGATGGTAAGGTTCACCTATGTGTTGATTATCAGAAGATAAAATGAGTTATGGTAAAGAACAAGTATTGGTTTCCTTGAATAGATGATCTATTAGGCTGTTTGAAAGAGATTAAGTGGTTCTCAAAGTTTGGTCTTCTGTATGGATACCACCAGTTGATAATAAATTAATTTGAAATTCATAATACCTCCTTCCAAAGAAGTTATAGCCATTATGAGTATATTTTTATTCCATTTGGTCTAACCAATAATCTTTTAGTATTTATGGTGTTGATTAATATAATCCTCCATGAGTATCTTGATACTTTCATGTTGTTATTCATGGATGACATCCTGGTTTACTCTAAAACTAAGGAGGATCATGTATGTCAGTTGAAGATAGTGCTGGAAATTTTGAGTTCACTAAACTTATTCCAAGTTTTCAAATTGTTGTTTCTGGATTTTTGAAGTAAATTTATAGAGACAAAAAATCACAAAACATGGTATTTTAGTTTATTTTTAGAAGTTCAAAGCTATTATGACATGGTAACAACCATGTAACATTTTTTATATGTGGGTATTCTTGGGTTTAGGGGGTATTACCCCTGTTTTGTCAAGGATTTATCACATTTGGATTCCCCAATGACCTCCCTCACTCATAAATGAGGGAAGTTCATTATTAATGATAAGTTTTGGAGTTAATTCATTGATCTGAAATGTATTTTGACTTCTGTTTAGGTGTTGACTCTTCCAGAGGTCGGACAGGGCCATGTGGTTTTTTGTGGCACATCGGGTTCGTTTTTGGATTGTGTTCTTATGAAGGGTGATCATGTGGTAGAATATGGTTCTTGATAGATTATTCCACTTGAGAATAATTATCCAAACCATGACCTTGAACTAGTATTTGTGATTCATGAAATTATAAGTTGGATACATTACCTATTCAGGGAAAGGATTAAAATGTTTTTTGACCACAAACTCTTGAGTTATATCTTCTCTGAAAAATATTTGAACCTTCAAAAGAGGTTTTTTGGTGGAGTATCTATAGTCTTTTGACTTCAACATTTCCTACACCTTAATGAAGGTGAATTTCATTGTTGATGCTTTGAGTAAGAAATTTTCAACCCATGCCATGAATGTATGATCAGAAGTGTAGAATCTGATGGATCTATTTTCACAGTTTCATTTAGGATTCTAGGAAAATGAGTATGAGTCTATTTTGAACATTGTTCAATTGACTTCCTCTCTTCATGAGATGATTCTTTGGGATGATCAGGATGATGATGAGATACATGTAATTAGAGACTCTCTTCATGGTGGAGAGACCGTCGTTGAGTAGACTTTCTCCACTGAGGGTATTCTATGTCTTTAGAATCGGTATGTTGTGACTTATTCCTTGAGAAATTTTATGATGGAATACTATAATACTTATCAATGGACCATACACTAGGGTACCATGAAGATTTTATATGATATGCGGTGATGATTCTAGTTTCCAGGTATGAGATAGGAGATCGCTGACTTTGTTTCACATTGTTATACTTTCCAACAGGTCAGTCTGGTCACCAAAAACCCTCGGGATTTATCCATCCCCTTACAATGCTGACTTGGAAGTGGGATGATATTTCTTTGGGAATCATGGTATGTTTTCTTCAAACCCCTCAAAAGAATAATGTGATATGGGTTTTGATCGATCGACAGACCAAATTATCTCCCTTTATACCCATCCATGATAAAACCAAAGTTGAGTACCTAGGAGGACTATATGTACAAGAGTTTTTAAGTTTCATGGTGTTCCATATATGATAGTCTCTAATACATATCCCAAATTCACTTCTCTTTTTTGTTGAGGTTTCTAAGTTTCAGTGGGATCTCAGGTGATCTTGAGTATGGTATATCATCTATAAATGGAAGGCTTTAAAGAATGGGCTATACAGGATTTGGAAGAAATGCGCCATGTATGTGTCTTTAATTTCAGTGGATCTTGCAATAGAAACTTAGGAATGGTTGAGTTTTCCTATAAAAATAGTTACATGTTTTCCATTTTTATGGCTCCATTTGAGGTTATGTATGGACTCCCATGTAAATATATATTATGTTGGTCATAGATTGATGAAGATTCCTTCATTAGAACAAGTTTGTTCCAAGAGACAAATACTATGATTCAGTTGATTCATCAGAGAATGGTGATGGAACAGAGTTGATATAAATCTTATATTAATAGTAATTAATGATTGTTGGGGTTTTCAGTTGATTATTGGGTGTTCTTGAGAGTTTCACCTCAGTTAGGTCACCGATGTCTTGGGAAATAGGGAAATATTGCACTATCGTATTGTTGTAACTTTTGAGGTTATTGAGAAGGTGGGTAAAGTGGATTACCTTTTAAAACTTCCACCGTATTTGGAATTGATACATAATATACTCCATGTATTTCATCTTCAGAAGTATCTTTCTGACCCATCGTATGTCTTGAATAGGGAGGATCTTGATGTTGATACTGATTTATCCATGAATGAGAACTTAGTCATGATTTTTGATTCTGAGACAGAGGTACTTTTTGGAGGACAATACCATTGTTTCATGTGTTATGGTAGCATGGTTCTGATTCACATTAGACTTGGGGTCATGAGACACTTATGAGAGAAGAGTGGCCTCATCTCTTTGATGTGGAAAATTCTTGGCATAATTTCTAGGGACATAATTTTTTTTATAGTGGGGAGTTTTTAAAATATAATTCAATTATTTTAGGTATTTCTTGACCCTTTTTTTGATATGTTTTATGTCAGGTCTTGTTTTGGGGTCATTTTGGGAGATTTTTAAAAAAATATTGTAAGCTTACTAGACCAAGTACAATTTTCCCAAACCTTGTGCTCATCAGTGAAAACGGTAAACCCCCTAGATAGTGGGAAATGCATGTTTGTCACATGGTTTCCCAAATAATTTTCTAACCTAGTAGAAACTATGTTCCCAAAATAGTAGGGGAGAATGGTTTACCCTAACTGTGCACCCCCCACTAGCTAATCGTGTGACTAGGATTAAAATTTTCTGAATATTATTTTAGAATTCCCAAACCCCAAAGTTTAAGTGCTTAATCACTACATTCATCCCTAATACATTTTTTCCTTATTTTTAGGATCTATATAGGAGATTTTGGCTCCTCCAAACCCTTTACTTGATAGATCAAAATGGAATTGATCTTGTTCGACCTCCTTTGTGTAAGTGGATCTCCTCTAGTTTAGTTTCTTCTGATCATTCTTCATATACTCCTTAACGAGTGTTATATCATTATGTTATTGATATATCTAAACTCTGTTTTGAGGGATATAATCCTTATCTTGTTATATCTTGATTCTAGATCAAATTTTTAGATCTTCTTCACCTTAGATCATCATTGGTATTCTTGTCATGGGTGTTGATCATTTGATTCCATGATTTAAATGTAGGTGGTTTCATTTGAGATTTTACATGTAATTGAAACTTTTAATTGCTTGATTTTTTTAAAATAGATTACAATTAACTTATAAAACCTTGATTTTAAATGATTTTATTATGAAATTTGAAATGGCATGGATTTTTAGAAAAACTCCCAATTCTAATGGAATTTTAATTATGGGGCGAATTTTGAAATTGATGTAATTGGTGAAATGATTTGAGGATTAATTTTTATAAAAATGGATTAAATTGAAATTATGAAAGCCTGTAATTGGTTTTTTTATAGAAATTTCACAAAATGATGAGAACCCCATGTTTTGGTTTTGAAATTGAACTGGAATAATGAAATATAAAATTGGCCAATTTAATTATAAATTATTATTTATTTTAAATGAGATGATTTTACCAATTTTTATTGATTGATTGAGCACATGAAAACCTGGGTAATTAGTGGTTTATTTTGGACAAGAATGCTACAATATTGATCCCCAAGAAATCTATTTATGATGAAAACTATAACTAAAACCTAGTATGGTGTTATTATCCCCAATAGGATGTTGATAAATTATATTTGGCCTAACCTTAAGGGACATGGGCACACATGATTATCCAGGATCACTGGTTTGAGAATTTTGAGGATTCTATAGCCAAAAACTAGCATACTTCAGTGAAAATGACTATGGTTCTTGTCGTGTATGTTTTGATTATATATTTCATTGATTATAGAATCATTTTAATCATGAAAATTTATATATATAAATTCTTTTATATAAAATATATATTTATAGCATGTTTGAAATGATTTCCAAACATTGAAAACAAATCCTGTTTTGTTTTAAATATGAAAATATTACATTATTCCATGCCATTGTTTACTTAAATTGAAATCATGATTATTTTATTACTATGAAATCTATTATTGTACACTTGGTGGGACCCTACAAGTATTTATAGCTCATACCCTACCTTTTCCTTGAGGCATTTTTAGATTTTCTTATGCCATATCAGACCAATGTAAAAGTTCCACTTGGAGGTGGTTGATGTTCTTTATCCATGGGACCATGGAGTGGTGTTGGTGATAGGTTTATCTGAGTTCCACTTATTACATAGTGATTTGAGACTTTTAATGGTTTATAGATGGAATTTTGGTTTTATGTTCTCTTGAGCAGTTTTTCTATATTCTTGGGTATTTGTTTACCCATTTGACTTCTCATACTTTCTCCTTTTGGAGTGTTGATATATCGAATTGTCTTATTTTAACTATTTATATTTTTTGTGTAAAATTTTTTCCCTCTAGATCTTGTATGATGCCAGGTTCTAGTATCCAACTCATGGGGACTAAGAATGCACATTGATCTATGTCATTTCTAAAGTGGGTATCAGGTTACCAAGGTAGGTTGATGGTTCATGAAAATTTCCTTTAATTAAACAATTATTATATTTATTCTTTTTCATTATTACTTTTTAGATTATTAAATAATGATTTTGATAAAAATTATATTTTGATACAATGAAAAACAAATTGAATTTCTATGAAATATATAGTTTTAATCAAGAAATTATTTTAAGTGATTTCAAGAATTTTTGAAATAAATTTAATTTTAATAAAATGTTATTAATAAATACAATTTAGTAAATATAAATGATAATATAATTTTATGAAGTCAAAAATAATTGTTATAAGTGTTAGAAAACTGTTATTTTTAGAAAACTAGTATTTTTCAATAAATGAGTATTTTGATTTAAAAGTATAAATTCTCATATTTTTAGGATTATTTTGATAGAATTAATATTATTTTTAAAATTTTAATGTTGAAATTATCCAATGATTATTTTTTCATAATTTTATGATATTTTCAAATTTTTAGGTAAAAAATAAATATAGTATATATATATGGTATGTATTATGACATTGTAATGACCCAAAAGTGAAGTAATATATTCCATAAAAAATTTAAATGAAAAAATAAATATTTACCCTTTGAAATAATGTTTTTTGAGGTTATTTTATTAATTTTATAAATCCTTAATGAATCCTCCAAAATCTATATTATATTTTAAGGTTTTAAAATCAATTCTTTGTAAACATAACTCGCTTACACATCACCAAAGGTATTATTTTAATGATATCTATTATTAAACTTTTAAAAAAATTAACACCACTTCACTTTAGTAGAAATAATGTGCAAAAACCACGGTACGGTTTTCGTTTTTTATTAATTTATCATATAGAGTTCAAAACCTAAATTTGGAAATTAATAAATAATTATCCTCTATTTTTTTATATAAACCCCCCAAAACTCCAATTTATCTTCACTAAAAACCATTGTATAACTACATTACTCTAATATTTCCTCTCTATAGTCTTCATAAGGTTCCCCTAATCTCTTAAGAATCTTCTCCCAAACTTTTAGAAGCACCCTCTCTACATAAAGGATCCTCTCCTTCTCCTATTTATTCAAGAACCTCCTTTATATCATGCCATTATTTTCAATTTTTCATGTTTGTATATGATTTCACGCATCAATATTACTCCCCATATTATTTTAAAGTGATTATATACCTCTTTCACTCTCATTAATCCCCCACATGAACCTTTGTGTAACCCCATTATGATGCTAGAATTATCCTGTTATTTTTTCCATTCCAAACATTTTTGTCTTTAATAACCATCCTTATTTCCACTCAAGAGTATTCACCTAGATGTAAATATCCTTAATTGATTTGTTAATTCCATATATATAAACCAAACTCTTCTATCGTAAGATTAAAATTGATGAAAGGAATATTTATGTTGTATGATTCATGTGGAACATGTATGCGTGTACATGATATAAAAATGATGAGTGCTCCTAGATAGTTCTTTAATGCATTGGGTAATGTTTTAGTCTAATTAGACATCATGTATGGGATAAAGGAGAACACCAAATCCATTATGGGACTTTTTTTACCATGTTATGATGTCTTGGGTGTTAGCCTTGACCTATTTTTATGATGTCATGTTTAATTTTTTCACTACATTTCTATGTTTTCATTTTGCTATCATGTTATATCATTCCTCGCTATTAAATATTATGATTATAAACCCTCTTATGTTTCCTTTATATTCCTCTTGGATCACATGTACTTCTTTACCTTATGCTAGTATTTTTTTATTCCCTTACTAGGATTTATAGCTCACCCATTTCTTATATACGTCCCCAATTTATCTATTGCAATTTTAGAAGATCCATGGAATATAAGTGCATGTTATGAAGTTTTTAAATTGTTTTTTTGTACTTATTTTTAAAGTTATTATTTTATTTACCTATTTTCCAAAATACACTAGGATTCATAGTATTTTGGTATTGTATTATGTTTACCTTTATGTAATTAATCGTGAATTAAAGCATATTAAAATATGGGTAGTCATATTTAATTTATAGATCTAAAGGGTTTAGACACTTTAAGGAATATTTGTATAGTGTTATAGGTGTAGGGGGTTTTTGGGGTTCCATAGAAGGAGAAAAAAATAAAAACAAGGGTTCTCGGGCCTTCAATTTATAGCGGAATCCTAAAATCCTTCACCATAGTGCAGTGAACTCCCAAACATATAATGTTTCCTCTTATAAAAGTGTGATTTAGTTTTCAAGGTTTTTGAAATTCACATATTGTGCACCTTTAAAACCCCCATCAAACCATTTTTACCACCATAATTTCCACAACTATGACATGGAACCAAAACCCAAGTAGTTTTACCCTAACCATACCCAGATCTACGACATGGAGAGCCTTACATCTTGTTCTTCCAATAGTGGAACTCACTGAGCACCACACCTATACTACCTTATTCAAAATAGCCTCTCAATTTATTTTCCTCATACCCATTTCTATTAGTTAAATCCTCAAAGAGAAACTACTTACAAATCAATCATACAAGTTGTTTCACTCAGCATGGTTCACTTCAACACCAAATGGCCACCACTACATCTGAACTCCAAGAACCTAATACCAAAACGGCATTCCCCACACTCAAGCCTCTATGAAATTTTGAAATGGATAGTACCATGCCTACCACCACAGTTTGGTGACACTCAAAATGGCCAAAACTCTTTTATAACCTCCAAAAATCCTCTGAACATCCATGTAACACCTTTGATCCCTAGTAAAACACAAACGGAATGACTTTATAAATAAAATACCTTACAATAACTAACTTCACACATTGTCCCTATGATATACCCTCTTTAAAAGAACTATGTCATTATCAAAACCACTAAGGCCCCACTTAGACCATAATTAGGCTGACTGTGACAACCCAAGCCAAAATCCAATAGGCCAAGGGCTAGAGACTAATGTTGAGAAGGCATATCTCACAAATGGGAGGCCTTATCCTAATGAACGTGTACACATACACACCTCCATGTAAATCACAATCATGAAAGAAAAAATATTTTACTAGCCCAAGAGGAAAAAAATGCATGTAATATCCTATAAAATAACCAAGTTATGGAAAAATAAATATAATCAATGTGTGTAAGGGTAAAAATACATGTCCAAGAAAAAATAAAGGGAGTACCAACCTAAAAACTGATGAGGAGGAAGGTCCCTCTCATGATCTCTGATACTAACCACCAAACTATGATCACCATCATCAAGTCCTTCTAAGCTCTTGATACACTAGGCCTATCAAATTCACTATCTAACTACCTATCATATATAGAAGACATAAAATGTGTGGGAAAATTTCATGAATAGGTGAGTATATACATACCCAGTAGGATGAACTAAAAACTAAAAAGGGTAAAAAATAGAAAAAAATAGGCATCTCGACCCATGAAACAAAGAGGGAAGGAGAAACCCAACAAACAAATATGCTCATAAAGAATCACCAATCAAAGAGAGAGTAAATAAGATGTTCATAGACTATTATGGATGATAAATCTATCCACACCTTCAAGATACAATGTTTTTCTAATGCCAATATCCCAATGTAACCTAACATTATCTGTAGTAGGATACCCATGACTCATCATAGGCATGTCATAGATGAGGGGGTACTGACACCAGTGGAGGACCCACCCCTCATCAGAGCTCATATGAGGGGATACAGTCTCTGTAGATAGGATACCCATGCCCCAACTGGGTACAGGTGGTATTGTTCCTACCTTTACCAAGGATGTGGGGTACCCATTCCCTAACACATATGTGACATCAAGGGGTTTTCCAACTCTGATGTCACTCTAAAGATCACACTCAAGTATAAAAATTATCTATCCAATCTGGAAGTATTTATATGATCATTCCACCTCAAATCATCTCTTTGATGTAAAAATAAAGTCCCTTATCATGATTTATATAGAAAAGTACTCAAAATGGACTGATCATGGGCCCAAATCTGAGTCTCAAATAAGAAGATACTTGAGGTAGAGCATTTAAAGGGAGGTATATGGTGTGTCCCTTGGGGTACATGGGGTGTGATCCCAATTCAATGCTTGTATATGACTCACTACTCCACTCAATCTATAGAAATCCAGATACACGATATGTCACCTAGATAACATAGTGTGGGGACCACCTGAGGTCCTAGGCATTTACTTCATATATACAACATAGTTATCCAAGCGGTGGCACATGAATGTGGTCCTATTCACATAGAATGTGATATTTTACTTGGCCTAAAAACTCTAGCTACCACATAATATATACTACATAGCATGTGTTCCTTTGCGATGCATGGTGTGTAGTTAGGTTTTGTGTAGAAAGGTAAGACTTTCATCCTGGATATTCACATTTCCACCGATATCATTTTGAATCACACATAAAGAAATTATTGATATATCGATCATGGATCCATCATCATTAGAGGTTGATCCTCGACCCTCACTTCATTATTATAGAAATTGATGCCTTAGCTCGTCATTACTGCTCACCGAAAATCTGGAAATCCCATCTCGATCCATTTTATAGATCTCATTTCTAGCATTTTTTTTCTTAATTATCCGAGCACAATTATCATCTTGTTTGTATATTCACATGTCAAAAGAAATATGGGGGTTTACTCATGATTTGAACCGAACCATAAATAATCTAACCACCACCCAAAATGGGGCTAATGGTGAATAATGCAAAGAATAGTGGGAGAATACCAAATAAACATCAAATTGAATTTCATAATTAGCTGATACGGCTTTGAATAATGATCATTAATGTGGAAACTTATGAATAGATAATTCATTCTATTTTTAATAATAATCCTAACCTGAAAAATAAATCATAAATAGAAAATTCCATGAAAATTGGGAAGAATTCGGGGAAATCAAAGAAGATAACTATATCCATTCTATAAAAATAAAATAACAGGGAAATATTCAACAAATAAAAAATTCCTACCTTGTTTTTTGATCAATTTATAACAAATAATGGTTTTACAGGTTCTATGGTGATGTTGGTGATGAGTTTTGATGAATTCATTCATTTATCTTCAATTATCTCAAATTTATTCATCTAAGTTCTTCTTAACAGTGAATCTATCAATCAATAAGGTTATGTGGATAACCTTGAAGAATTATCATATTAGGAATTAAATAAAGAGTCTCTAGGTAAATAAATTAATTTATAAAAATAAATTAATAATTTAATTTAATCTATTTATTTCATCTAACATCTTCATGCGACTGTGCATCAACCAAATGTCTGATGAGAATAGACATTATATCTTTCCTAGGGTGAACTGTGATTTCTAAAACTAACAGTGGTCTCATATTTCCCATATAATATTTCAATCAATTAGAAAAACATTATTTTCAAAAATATATATGTATGTAGTTAATATATTTAATATTTATAATATATCGATTCCAGAGTCTCGTGACACTCATAACACTATACCAACTTCAAAGAAAAAACACACACAAACACATATATATAAAATTATACAAAGGTTCCAAACATAAAAACAAGATCCATTATATTATATAAGGTTTTCTTATAAACTCCAATAATATATTTTCAAGTAAATGATTAAAAGTGTTTTCATAAAATATTTATATATTAATTATAAAGAATTGTTGAAATGTTTTCTTAAGAGGTTTTCTTGAATAAACTAGTGTTTGGCTTAGTCCAAGATATTTTTATATATTTTATCTATAATTATCATGAATTTCTCATTATTTATCAAATTCACCCCTATTAATTTTTATAAATTATTTTCATATCTTTATTGAGGGATTGTTTAGTGTTCTTAATATTGTATGACTTGGACCACCTTCATTAAGAAAATCATCATGGGGAAACCTTGGTTATGTAGGAGGGGTTAGAGGACCTACACCATGATAGGTGAAGGGGATGAATTCCCTGGTGAATTCCATTTATATTATCCCACCATGGTTCTATACTAGTGCATGACGGGACTCTTCCTAGTGGATTCCATGTTCTACCCCAATATGGTCCCATGCCATTGCATGATAGGACTTTTCCTCGTAGATCCTATGTGCAGTTTATTATGATTTTAGTATGAGTATTCTTAGACTCCACTTGCCTTAAATCCTTAGAAATTTTTACATGATATATTGTTGACCCTTTGTAAGAATTTTATTTTCCATTTATTACTTCACATTGTTATTTGAATATTTTGTCTCACCTGTTATTTTTTTCATAAAAGTTTTAAAGGTTATTTTCATATTTGTATTTCAAACTAGCATGATCATTTTATCTTTATATATAATTATTATAGAAGCCTTTAGGTAAATTATTACTAGTTATGTGTATACTCACCACTTTCATATGAACCTCAGTTCATATACCATTTTTTCATTCTATTTTTTTAGGTAATGTACTGACATTATTTTTTGTCTTGGTTTTGATGAGAAATTATTCCCACATGGAGCTTGAAGATGGGTCTACGGTATATAGAGGATGTTATCAATTTAGGTCATGGGTTTTATTTTTCTAATATTTCATTATGATGGGTTTTATTGAATTTATTTATTGATGTTTAATGAAAGTGGCATTGTCATTCGTGCATATTTTTTCAACATTTCAATTTATAAGATAGAAAAATTCCAATTAATGGATTAGTTTCATTTGAGGAAAATTATTCTTCCATGGTGTGATGTCAACCCTTACCACCTATCAAAATCCTCTTAAAGTTATGGGAAAACATACCTAAGGTGATTTTTAAGCCATAACGGATTTGGGGTAAATCCAGGGAAGTTAATTACATGATCCAAGATTTAAAAAAATTGTTTGGTGTAGATTTATGAGAATCATCCAATGGGTTTATTCCTCCTAGGTGGAAGAACCTGTGGCATAGTGAAAGCATGAAAAAATTGAAATTTATAATTTTGGGTTTGGATTCATGTTTAAAACACTGAATACACAAAACCCCTTTCTCATATTTATTAAAGGATTTTATAAAATTGAATTTAATCATGGAAAATAAAAAACTAATGAAATCATAAATTTTACTTTATTCATTTGATATCACTGAATTGATTCTCTTGTTATCATTTTTTCATGGGTCAAAGGCACAAATATATGCATCATATAGATCATCCAAATGTGAACTATAGCTCTTAGATTTTTGATCTATGATTACTAGGTTCTATCATGAGAAATCTAAGATATTTATGACATACCTTCAATCCCATGAAAAACACATACTCAATCTTGAAAGCATGATCGATCTGACCTTATTCTCCCTTCAAAATATCTCTCTAAGAGATTTATAGGAGGGGAGAGGAAATATTATATCTATATATTCTTCTAAATTATGTATAAATATATTTAAGAGTCTAAAATGAACTTTTATACCAAGGTTATACTTTTTAAAATTTCACTTTTGTCCCTGGAATGTAATAACCTTCATTTTAGACATTTGTGAAAAATAATGAATTAATAAACTTATAATAAATGTCCAAAATATTTTATCACTCACTTGTAACACTTTAATGTGTTTCATGATAAAATAAGAACCACTAACTAATATCTTAATATATCCAAATAATTTAACAAACCTTGAACATGTTATGTTCATTAAAAAAATTATATTTTCTCATATTCACTCTTATGATCAACCAACTTGTAAATACCTTGAGAAATTAATTAAATAATCATTATTATAAACATGAATAATATAATTGAATTTTTTTTACTTTTCATCATTAATACTTGGAAGTTAACCATCCCCCACACTTGGGTTCCACTTCGTCCTAATCTCCATTCATCCAGATAGGTGTAACTTGTGGATACACTTAGTCTATGACCCTCTAGGTCTTTATCTTGACAAAAGTGATTCCAATACATAGAATAAATGAGGATTAAAGTAACTCATCATATCCCCTAGGAAGATAAATAATTCTATAGCAATGACTACTTCCTATGTGCGCGTTCTGTGTAATATAATATCTTTGTCTAGTGATGTATCATATAGTAAGATGCACACTTTTTTCATCAAAATTTTGATGCTTTATATATTTCCTAACCTTACTGGATGAAATTACCTTCTTGTACCATGGACATGGATTTAATGAAGGCACTTCTATCCTAGTCAACATAGTCCCACAAGATATCTCTTCCTTAACTCAAAAGAGACAAATTCTATCTTGATCATTCAACCAATGATATACCAACAAAGACACACCCAACACAAGATACCTCTCCATGACTTCAATGTATGGTTTTTTTCCTTGCATCAAAGTACATAGCCAAATGATATGAATTGATAATGATATTAATTCAAGATACAGATAAACATGTTCATAGATAGTAACAACTATTGGAACCCAAAACATATGGTGTTTCTATTGGTGGGTTTCTACTCATGATCTCATCTACTCAAGATCTCTAAGTAAAAACTCATGATAAGAATTCTCAATGCTTATGATCCCCCAACACCTGATAGTCAAACATCATATGTGTTTTGTTAGTATAGTGTATCTAAACCATAGTAAATTTATTTAAGATTACTATTATGGTATCTTAAGGTTATCATTATAGTTAGGAACTGATATAACATTTTGATATGACACATAATCTGTTGAAATTACCATGTAAACAGTGGATGTAGAAGTACTGAAATTATTATGGTAAGTGTAAACACATGTATATATCAAATTGTATAAATGTAATGGTAATTAAAGTTTATAAAAGAGTTAAGTCTAGTGAACCCACTCAAAACACTCCCACATTCACTAGAGATAATGTAGAGACCTAGTTTTTTCCTTATAAGACTTTGAAATATTTCGTCAGATATTTCTATAGTCAGGAGATGAGACAATGTGCGATTTCGAGGCCCAATGTTCTTAGAATTATATTTATAAAAATATTAAATATATTTTATATTGATTGCATGAATTTTATTAAGGAAAATGGGATAAATCTAAAATGTAATCTTGTATCAAAAATATGATACCATGTTTGAGTCCGAAAGGTGATTTTTACCCTAGGTGTGACTAAAAATAAGTCAGTTTGGGGAATTCAGATAAAACAAAAATTGGTTGTACATTCAGTGTATTAATTAATTAATTCATTAATTCATTCATTTAAACTAAACTATTTTCCCTAAAAATACATCTCTATGGAGAATCCTCTAAGGTTATCTATGTAAAATCTGGGAGGATTATAGAGAATTCTTTCACCTTCAGTTGGTGATTTGCTTCTGATAATGAAAAAACATTAGATCCAAGTAGATCGAGACGCAGAAAAAGCAAAGACCTCTCTAAATAATTAGTGATGGAATTATTAGAAAAAAATCCAATATCAATGTATGAATCATAAAACTATGTATTATTCCATTTTGATTAAATTTAATGAGAACGATCATCCCTTTTATGATATGTGTCAATTGTGGCCTTTGCATGTGCCCGTGTGTGGAAATTTAAATTGGTTATTCTTGATTTCTAACATCAGATGTCCTAATTCTTGATCATTATCAAATAATGTTTATAAAATGATGTTTAAACCTTTATTTTCATGCCTTTCCCCCTAAATTACTTCGTCTTCATCACCAGTTGGACTCCACGGTCCTGGTTCAATACTATCGGGCGATACCGAGCTTGATCGGACCCCCAGAATTACAATGAATCCACATGTGAGGAATGGAATGATGAATAAGGGATGGAAATTGAGGTGATGTGGGTTACGAGTGATATTTTTGTTGATTCAATGTTTGAATCAAATATGGTAGGTGGTGGAGTTTCATGTAGTGCGTACAGTGAACACACATGAGATGACATAATTCAATTTACAAGAAATGATGGAATCTTATATTTGGGAAATGACATCCAGAAATGATTAATTGGGACTAGATCCACCGGTTTTGGATGGTGTGTAGGTTAGATCTATGGAGGAACGGCTAGATTTGAATCATGGAGTCTAAATATGGGTTTCTATGAAAAAGTCGATTATGCATCATGTAGTTCTATGAACACATGGTGTATAGCCCCTATGTTATGATGGATAGGTTTTTGGAAAATCATAATGATGGAATGGTATGTAGACCTCCTAAAAATTATGTACCACTTCCATGGGTGGGAATGTCATGTGGCAAAGAACATGAGAATGACCCTATGCAGGAATACATGGCTAGAGGAATGATATGTGCCAGAGTACATGGACACAGCCAGGTACACACCATGTGATCAGTAGACAGACACAGGATGGATATACAAACATGGTCAAGAACATAAGTGGGACCCCAAATGGCTTGGGAACGTATTTTATATCCTTAATAGACCATGAATTCCTACATGGTTGGCAACCTACGTACCTCTAGGGACATGGTCAAGTGATGGAGTGGGACCACACGTTTTGTACCCCTTGGTTCCTTTTTTAGGAAACTTCAGCCTCTCATATCTCCTTTGTTTGAACTCATATTTTGGCATGTGAGTAGCCTATCCTATGTATTTTTTCAAGTAGAATGTGACTGTTTCCACTATTTTGGATTTTGAGATATGATATGAGATTTTTTTTAGCATTGATATTATTTAGGTGATTCTTGACGATGGAAGTGATCAAACGGGATCACCAGACACATCCTGAGTGGAACCCTCCAACTAGTCTAGGCATGGGTCCTATGTAGACTTTTAGTATGGAACCCTCTAGCTGGGCTGGGTAAGGGTCCTCTATAAACGTCTGGAGTGGAACCCTCTTAAAGATCCAGGGCATGGGTCCTCTAGCATCAAATAGTGGAACCCTCTTGCTAAGCAAGGTATGGTTCCTCTACTGACTATTAGATTAGAACCCACCTATTGGAATAGGGTATGGATCCTATATTTATCCATAGAGTGGAACCCTCCTACTAGGTAGGGCATGGGTCCTCTATTGACTATTAGAGTGGAACCTTCCTATAGTAATAGGGTATGGGTCCTCTATTTATCCACTAAGTGGAACCCCCCTATTATACCAGGGACTGATTACTCCACCAAGAGATTATATCCCCTCGACTGTGTGATACAGTAATGAGGCATGGATTGAATTAGATGGTTTTTTATGTGTAGACACGCAAGATTCTGGGAATCATTGTTGGACTTATGGAACTCTTGGTAACTCTTTTCCTGGGCTGGGATGTGAGATGGAGATCCCCTTACTCACTCATTTGGGATAATTTTACTAAGAATATATATATATATCTATAAACATACCTTTAGAATTGGTTACTCTCCTTCCATGGGTTGAAATAACGCATGGGGTATGCCATGTTCTTACCTATTTAGATTATCATGGTTAAATGAGGCTACTCTCCTACTATGGGTGGAAAAGACTCAATTTGTAGTCTATCTACACATCATATTGAGCCCCTTATTATTGGATGAGGTAACTCTTTCTCTTGCTTTTGGTTGAGATGCATCTGGTTTTCCATATACTATATTTATATTACTATTGTATCTTTTACTACACCCCTTCAACATTTAGGGTGTCCTAATGGGTATTTATATACTCACCCTTTCATGGAATTTTCCCGTATGTTTCATGTATTCTGTAGATGATGGACAGGTCGACAATGACTTCAGAGGAGTATAGGGATACTGGGTGCTTTGGACTGTATACGGTGGTTGTATCTTGAAGATCTAGAGCTGATATCTCTTAGAAATTTACTTTCTAGTTTACTAAGTTTGGGACATATTTTTGGTTGGGCATGTATTTTCCCCTTTAATTTTCAATTTACACTATCATAATCTTGTAAACCATAGAGGTTTTGTATGCTTGGTTTAATTTCTAGCTATTTCATTTTTTATTATTATTCCTCTACACTTATACATTAAGTTTTTAGGTGTATACATATAGGTACATTAGGAAAAGACCTACCAATTAGGATATTCCTTTAGTTTATTTTCACTACCCCCTAGACTATGGAGGTGGGCTTTGGTTAGTTTCAGCTCGAGCCCCGGTTAGGGTCAGGTCATGATAGATTAGTATCAGAGAAGTTCATTCCTTGGAATGTTTTTTGAAGTAGTCCCCAAACTTTTATTTTGCTGGGATTAGTTAAACAGTGTGAAAGTGTCTCCAATTCGGCTCTTAGGCCAGGGAATCCAATGATTGTAGGGGAAGCTGATGTATCCATTTACCAGGACCTTGATTACCATCTTGTTGACTCATAATACTGAGACATTGGTTGTAGGGATCAATGGTACATGCATCATATAAGATTAAGTCTTTGATTTTACTTCTTGATTCAACTCCCCAATGTTATATATATATTCTCATAAAATCATGATTCATCTTAATTAGAATTATAGGATGCCTCCACAACAATAGTCGTCTAAGATACCTATTCTGGATCATAACATAAATTTGATGAGTGATGAGGCCTCAGTTCAAGGTCCATCTCATGAGATTATTCCTATATATGGGTAGGTAGAATCACCTCCTCTTGTTTATAAGTAGATCATCCCTGCATAATAGGCTAAAGATGTGTGCATGAAAAACATACTCTATGAGTTCCATCTCCAGAGGCCGCTGAGGTCCTGTAGTGAGCCAGATCCATATGCAGTAGAGGATTGGCTAGAGTCGATGGTCCATATCATCATACTCATCCAAAAACTGATGGGTCGGGTGGTTTTACTAGAAGATATCCTTTTATATGGAGAAAATATGTGTTGGTTGATTCTTTTTACCCATATTCATGATGATTCGACGCTCTCATGGCCCAACTTCTAGAATTTGTTCTGTGAGGAGTACTACCCCTCCTGTTTGTGCTCAATTCTGATTCAAGATATTTTGGAGTTGCAGTAGGGAGAGATTATAGTGGCTAGGCATGGAGAAAGTTTTGTATAACTTACATGGTACTCCCTTAACATGATCCTATATGTATACTTCCAAGAAAGAAAGTTTGAGTAAGGAATCACTAGAGATATTAATTCCAGTATAGTTCCCTTGTGTATTTACACCTATGTTGGGTTGTTGGAGTAGGAAATAGTGATATAGATATTTCCATCAAAGGGGTACCAGGTAGCTGGAGCTAGCAGTGGGCTCAATATAGTTGAGTCTTCTATATAAGCTGGTAGGATCTAGTCAGTAGGATCTCAGTACAGGAGATACTATCGTGATGAGAAGCAGACGTGTGGTCATGCATCATAAGGATGATGTAGAGGACCAGGGAATCATGAAGAGGGGAAGTTCTTTTCTTGTTATGGGAGAGGTAACATAGCACATGACTGCTCGACCAGATGTGATGATGAGTATAGTCAGATAGATAAATAACAACCATGGTCGAGACAACACTGTGATCATGGATCTCCCATGAGAGGGTAGGGAGGCCCCCAGGGAAGTGGAGCTAGTATGGAAGGAGGTGATATGGGTGGTGGAAGATTCTATGAGATCCTTCCACCACCACCACCCCTACCACCACCAGGTATCCCATGTTAGGCTTAGGGAGCTGTAATTCAGGGTCGTGGATAAGCACAGGGAGCTAGAGGTTGAGGTCGTGGGTTGTAGGCTCTAGAGGCTTATGACCCCACAATTCAAGAGATAATTGGAGGTATGATCTGTGTGTTTTCTACTATTAATGAATTAATAATAGATATAATTTCCCATCATTCTTTAATCCCTATTCTCCTAGTGTGATATCTAGAGCTCCCAGTTGAGGTGCTAGCCTAGAAGCTTTGTCTTAAGGTTCCTACAGGGAATGCTTATTTTATATATTTTATCTGCTGATAGTGTGATATATCTATTGGTGTAGAGAGGTTCATGTGGGACCTTTTGGTCATCATAATGAAACCCCATGACTTCATCTTTGGTATGTATTGGTTTTCCATGGTCCAATACCATATTGACTATCACTGAAGATAAGTTGGATGTCTTTGTACTGATGGGACAAGATTCACCTTTATGGGTGAGAGAGATCTCATGGAGGAAAAAGTGGGTTCTGCGAGGAGGAGGTTACATCCTATCACCAATCAGATATTGAATATATCCCTTAGTGCAGTAGGCTATTTAGGCATATGGATATCTTCAATTTTGGAGGATTATATTGATGTCTTCCCTGAGGACGTTCTGGGACTACCTTTGAGGTGGGATATGGATTTTTACATCAACTTGTATCCCAAGACCACTCTGATATTTTTTGTGTCATATAGGATGGACCCAACCAAGAATCAAGATCTTCAGTTGTAGTTGGAGGACCTTCATGAGAAGGGTTTCATTAGGCCCGGTATGTCTCTCTAGTCATATCCAATGTTGTTCATGAAAAATTAGAATGAGAGCGTGTGGCTTTGCATGGATTTTCATTGCCTCAAGATAAAGAAAAATTACCCATTTCAAAGGATTAACAAAATATTTGACTAGTTGTGAGGTGTGAGATGGTTCTCAAAGAGAAATCTTTGGTCTGGCTACCCCATTTGAGGGTTTGTGTGGCTGATATTATAAATATGGAATTTTGATGTCACTACAGACACTATCATTTCCTAGTGATGCCCTTTGGTGTGATGAATTCCCCTTCCATGTTGATGGATTTGATGAACTAGATCTTCTAACCATAATTAGACCAGTTTTTGGTAATCTTCATCAACAACATAATCATCTACTTTTCATCAGAGGTGGATCATGTAGAGAACTTGAGGATGGTTCTAGTTTTTCTTCAAGAACACTGACTTTATGGTAAGCTCTTGAAGTGTTAGTTCTAGATTCATGTGGCTCACTTTATAGGTTATGTCATTTATTTGCATGGTTTATCCAAGGAACCGACAAATATCGATGAAGTTCTTTCTTGGGAAACACCTAAGAATGTGTCGGAGGTGCGGAGATTTCTTAGTTTTGTGGGGTACTATAGGAGGTTTTTGGAAGACTTCTCTAATATTGCATCTGCTTTGAATTCCTTGATATAGAAAGGGAATCCTTTCTCCTAAACTAAGTAGTTCCAGAGATACTTCAAGGAGTTTAGGTTGAGGCTGATGAGTTCTTTGGTGTTGAGACTATGAAAGGAAGTCATGGAGTTCGTAGTGTATTTTGATGCCTCAGAAGATAGGCTTGACTACATATTGATGTAGTGGCAGATAGTTGTTGCATACGGTTCAAGTCATTTTAGACCCCATGAGAAGAACTGTGTGGCCCATAGCTTAGAGTTAGCAGTAGTAGTCTTTTCCCTGAGGATGTATAGTCACTACCTTCTAGGGGAACGCTTTGTGGTTTACTCAAACCATTAGAGTCTCAGGTAGATCTTTTATAAACACAAATCTGGTGAAAATTTTTATTCATATTTCATGGTTTTAAATGATTTTTTGATGTTAATACCCATGATTTACAATGTTTTAATCAAATGATGGGTAAATTAGAATTTAGAATTTAAATATTTTAAAATTGATGAAAGAATTTTGTTTTTTGAGTTGAATTTTATTCCTGATATTTAAATTATTTAATATTTATAAGTGTTTAAATTTATAACTCATTTTTTTTGGTATAATATAAAAAAAATTGGGCAAAGGGGTAGCCCTCAACCAAGAGGGCAGCTATCCCCAAGAGGGGTCGGCCAGCCAAGCCACCCCATAGAGAAAGTACGCCCAAGGAAATGCATCACAGGTGGGGAAGTCTCATGTAGTGGGCGAAGGGTGGTGAACCCCATAGTGAGTAGGGGTGGGATGAATCCTACAAAGTCTGTATGTGTTACGGTCCATAGATATGTTTGTATGAGTAGAGTCAAGAGCCCATCCCTAGTATAATATTCTGAGTAGCGGAAGCCACATAAATCATTATAAAGGTTTGCCCAAACATTTCTCATTTCTATGTGGGAAAGTAGCTCTATCGTGGATCCACTGTGATCCACCACCAGACATCATCCTACTGCTTCTCCTATCACCTAAGGTAACCACTTTCTCCATGCTCCACTACTAGACATCACTTCCTGTTATCATGTCACACCACCTCCACCATGGCTCTTCCCTCGAAGATTGCAAATGCCACTGCAACACACATGCCACCACTACACTCACCTAAGAATGACCATGGTTGTTTCTGCTCGAGATCGATCTCAAGACGCAGTCCATCCCCACCACCATTCCCCTTGGAACCCTAAAATGACTCCCATCCAAACACTTTAAAGGTCAGATAAATGGAGGAGTGCCACTGTAACCACCCAAAACCTCTATAGATACACCCACTTCTCATCAGTTCCTATCACACATCACGCCCATGACACATCCATATTATTCACCAAGGCCACACCCCCTCACATAGACACGCCCCACCACCTCTGACACTCCTTCCATTACCTCCTGCACCACCGAACAACTTTCATGAAGCCTCATCTAGCCACTTCAAAGGTCATATGAGGAAAGAGAGCCACTACCATGCACATTCCACCACACTCCACTACATCCCTTGAAAGATTCCACCACTAAGTGCCACGCATCCCTTGTTCCCCCCAAAGAATCTAACTTCCATGTCCCAAATACATGCATGGTGCTACCCTGAATAAGTCACGGTCCACACTGCAAATTTAAAACGCCCGATTTCATTGGGTGTTTTCATATCTTTGAATAGTGGGTTTTGGGGAGATTTAGATCCCTAAGGATCTTGTCAATTATTTTATATGGATTGAGCCTTAAACTCTCATCCTTTTCTGCCTATAAGAAGGATACCTCCACTATTGAGGGAGGTATGGGATGACACCCAGGGTGAAGAAGAATTCCCCAAGCTGAGGTCTCGGGTTTCTGTTTTAGTTTTCTATATTTTCATTTTTTTCCTTATTTATTTATTTTTTTATAGGTTTAACATAAATTTTAATTTGAATTTCCTTTTTATTTTAATAAAATTAATTCACCCATGTATTATTATTATTTTTCACACACCCATTTCTTGGTTATTCTTAAATTCTTAATTTATTCTTATTCTTTCTTTTAAATATTTATTCTCATATCATTATTATTATTATTATTATAGAATTAATATATTATTTATTTATTTATTTTCTTATTTTCTTATTCTCCTTATATTTTATTTTATTATTCTATCTCTCTCACTCACTCATCCCAATTATTTTTAATTTATTCTTTTATTTTCTCAACCTCATTCTTTTTATATTTCTTCTTTATTTTATTCTATTTTATTTTATTAATTTCTTATTCTTCTATTCTGTATTTTCACCATTGTGATCTATTACCCTAAAAATAAGGGGCTAACCCCGAGTCTTGGCCCAAGGGAGGTCAAGGTGTTCTTGAATTTTTCTTAATGATTATTTTATATTTGTGTTATATTTGAGTAGCATTCATGCGTGAGGTGAATGTACTAGGTGTTGTGAATTCCCCTCAATGACATGCAACTCAATATATTTCAATTATTTTGTTTACTCTATTTTACCTATATTCATTTGTTAGTTATTTGTATGATGGAGTTGTGATAATCAATGGATGAAACATAATCTATAGATTTGGGTCCTAGAAGATGGAACACCTTAGACCAAGGTGTGTCATCAACCTTGATTAAATGAGGAGGTGAAATTAAGATTTCTTAGGCATTCAAATATTTCACAATTCTTAAATAAAATTAATAGTGATTAATCATGAGATTTCATTTTTTAATTATCAAAATAAAATAAAACATATAAAGGATAATAATGATTAAACCCAAAACTGAACCCAAAACCAAGTCCTTTCTTCCTTAACTCATTTTGTTTAGCATTTAATGATAGTTTTTAATTCTTGTTTTCCATGTCATTATTCTAGAAAATAAAAACCCAAAAATATTTATCATTGTTTTCATAAAATAAACAAAAAAAGAATTAGTTTAGGTGATTTAGATTAATTGAGTGAAAAAAAACTAAAAAGCTTCTCAAGTGAAATGTCCCTGGTTAGCCATTGTGTTGTATTAAGAAAATAATTTTATTTTTTCATGCCCTACAACAAGAATGAATCAAAACCGGTGTTGTTTCTAGGGATCCAATGAATATTTTATTTACATGTTCTAATTTGACATTGTTAATAGTTTTTATTTCTTTAAAAAATACAGAAAAACTATAAAGAAATTATTTTACCATGATGTTTTCAAATGAATATTAGTCTTCATGGACTAATGATTACTCACAAGTGCAGGGACCCATGGTTGAACAAATATGTTCTATAGAAGAAAGTGTTGTCTTTTTTACTAGACAGATTTAGGGAGCTAGAATAAAAATAATCATAGAGGTTGAATTAAAGGACCTCATCCATTATCTCAAAGAGACCCTCGAGAAACCAATGGTTGAAGGATTAGTCATAGAGTTAACTGAATTCTAGGTGTACTTCCTGGAATTTTTCCAACAAATGGCCAAGACATAAGAAGATTGTTTCTTTATTTGTCCCAATACATTTTAAGAAGTTCCCCCCATATCAATTTTAAGATAAAGTGGATAAGAACAAAATAAAATATGATATTCAAGATTTGAAAGACATTGTGAAAGATCTCCATGGCATAATAGATTGTATAACTAAGAACATCAATGTATCCTTCAAGAAAGCATAACCTAAACTAAAATATGATCCTCTTATCCTTTATAATTTTTCTAAGGAAATCCATAAAGAGGAGTTAAATCTTGAGTCCAAGAATAAAATGTTGATGAATAATTTTCTATTGAGCTACATGTGGGATATAAAAAAGAACTGGATGGATTTTGAAATGAATTTGAGGAACTACTTGATCTCTGCATACCTTTAAAAGAGGAAGATCCATCACCATTTAAGTTAAACACCAACCAAGTGGTGGAATTTGAAGAAATGATAGAGGAGCCCGACTACTTTCCTCCATCCACTGAGAATATACTCCAATAGGAACTCACCACTGAAGTAGAAATTGTAGCTGAACCAACCAAGGGATTTGATATTTTGTCAAAATATATTTCATTTGATTTTATTCAATCTAAATTGAGTATTAATTCCAACTTCTTTGAATTTTCATATTCAGACAATCTTTTCCATGACGTAGAGGAGAATTAAGAAACAAAAAATTAACCTATTAAGGAATACATGGAGCTTTCTAAATTCAAAGAACATGAATTTGAGGTATCCCATGAATAAATCCAAGTTTTTGAGCCTGAGAAAATTAGAAAATTTGGTGCTCTTATTAAAAGGAATAAATTACTTATTAAATATTAAAATTAAAATTTTATTCTAATAAAAATGCATGTTTACTTCCCCTTTGATCATTCAATTAATGGAACCTATGAGAATATAGAACAGGAAGAACAAGATGATGTGTCACAAGTAGTAACCAAATAATAGGATGATCCATAATTAATCCTACCCCTCCATGAAAAATATACCTAATTGTGAAGGGGGTGAATCTTATATACTTTATCCATGGTTCATTTCTCAAAAAGAAGGATGAAACATGAGCTGGGAAAAGACACATGTGGTGGTTCAAATCAAAGAATATTCATCTACCAACTGAATTTGGATAACATTTGTTACTTCTCTCTGGAAGCAATAAAATGCAAGGCCCACTTAGGGGATCATACCAAGAATTATCCCTTTTTATTTTCTTTTTGGGAATTTATTTTTTAATTTCAATTTTTAGGAAGTAGTCCAGAATTCACCCCACTCCCTCTTATCTTTTTGAACATAAATGACATGATCCTTATGCTTAATTGATTAATTTTCTATTATTGGACTATGATGGAATAAAGAAGACCTCTAACAGGTATATAGTCAGGTAATGACATCACGGTAGATGGAGTCATCCTAGGTTGGGTTACCCAAGCGAGGGAATCTTTCCATTCTGTATGAATCATCATCTCAATTAAATGAGGGCCTTAGGAATAGTAATATTGATTATCCAAGCCTGGGATTGGATATCCAGGTACAGTATTTTTATTGTTGTATCAAATAGTAAACCAAATCCATAAATTGGAAATCAGAGCGTATTGTGATGGTACGCAGGGTTGAGTTCCAATCACGTAGTGATTTACTATATAGCACAAGGTTACATATTCATAAAACATTGATATATGGGATGTTAGTTTGAAGAATGGGAATTGGTCCTATGGTTCGTGAGAAATTCATCTGTGGAGGAAACTGGTTTGTATTTTGGCCAATTATTATTATGTTTTATTCTTTCATGGTACACGGTGGGATTTACCTAGAGGGAATCATAAAAGGAGAATGTATTTCATGGGGCTCTTCTTTCTCCATGCCTTCTAAACTATAAAATCTATTATCTTCATTCTAATAGTTATAGTCTCTATGAGAGACCTTTTGGGGTCTATTGGTCCAGTTGATCATGGTTCTTCTCCATGGGCATCTTTGAGAAATCTCATAGTCTATTTGTAGATTGAGGGTGCAACACCCACTTTTCTAGGTAGTGATTCCATAATGAATGTCGAAGAAAGTGGTAATTCAGAATGTAAAGGTTAGTTTTATACCTAATAAACCATTTCTTTTTTCTCTCAGGATTCAAATATCTACTTTACATTTTCCCTAGTTTTAAGATCAAAACCCTGAGAACCTTCGACTGTTGCTGACCCTTTGATTCCACCTTCTATTGACACCATTGGGGAAGCGGTGTCAGATGGGTCTAATTGCATTGAGGACATAGAATCAAGAACTTCTCTGGTGACACTCATTCCTCATTACATTCTACCCTCTGAGAGTGATTCTAAAGTGGGCCAGGAGGGTTTGGTTAGCCTCTGTCCTATTCTCTATAAAGTGTGGGGAACATTTGGAGGTTGATTTCACAAACCCCCATTATAGAATTTTCGACCAAGTTTCCCAAGTTATACCATATGTTTTTATTACTTTGGTATGGATGTTCAATTATCATGGTATCCATGACATAGTGAAGCGTGTGGTTACTATAAGAGAGAAAATAGGTGTGCTCGAGTCTTATCTTTCCACTACACAGTTGATAAAACATAATTTTATTAAATATTTTATTTATGATAAATTATATAATTTCATCACATTGTGCTAAATTTTTTTATTATATAATATTTGGGATTATATCTTTCATTTGAAAATTTGATGAAAATTCCATTTTTACCCCTTAAACTTTACTGTACTATTTTGAACATAAATATTTTTATTTGAACTTAAAATTTTTTAATTGTATCCCTGAATTAATGGGATAAAATTTTCATTTAGGACATATGTGATAAATAATTCATTTTATTGGACTCAATGGGATATGAATTCAAAGATGGACTGGACTTTCCAGATTGGACAAAACTTCAGTATTTAGGCCATAACTTCTTCATCCATGCTTAGATTGGGCCCAAATTTGTATAGATTCTTGAAAAAAAAAATTTCTCACAACTAATCCTTCTATAAGGAAAACTTATTCACACATTTTGGTGGTCCCAAAGGTGCTGAAATTTAGTTTAAAATATTTGGCTGAATTTCTCCATTCACACTTGAAACCACTTGTATCCTAGCCTTCCCTCCACTCTATAAATATGTATTTTTATAATTTTGAGGGGTTTAAATGTGAATTGGGATATTTAAGTAATATTAGAATTGGTTTCACTCCATTTATTCATGAATTTAAATAGGGACAGCTCTTTAAGGTCGGATCCCTTCATCGAATCCTTCTTCTTATTCTTAACTTGTTAATGATTTTTTCCTAGAAATAAACTTATTTTCTACTATTCTATGTCTTCTATTTTATTCAATTTATTATTATTTAATATTAATATTTTGTCTATAATGAAATATTAGAAATTGTATTGGGTTATACCCTTTCTAAACCTTTGCAAATGCAATATGTTTCTATGATGACTACACTGCCCATGGAAGAGTAATTTTCTTAGTAATCGATCTATATCTTACCTTATTCATTTATTTATTTTGAATAAATGAGATAATATAATTCAAATAATATGACCCATGAATTTATTTTTAGAATTATAAGAAATTGAGAAATCAATTTAACAATTAACACAAAAACACAGGAGTTAGAGATTCGTGTAAATTGGGAGAGCACAAACTTAATCGGTAAAACAAAACCACATAGGATAAATTTGTAGAGATCATATATAATCCCTAAAATCATTTCATCTTTGTTTCCATAATTTATTTATGCCCTAATTTATCACTGACCAGAATCTATCCTTAGAACAAAAATCAAAGTAGGGTGATGTGATTGCATGATTCGAAGCTAGCCTAGGGTTTAACTATTTTCATCTTTGTGGTAAAGTTAATTCTCATAGGGTTTGAGGGTTAATAAATTATGGTATTATTATTAAGTGGATTTTAATTTATATTATAATTTAAATAAGTAATTTAATAGGTATATTTATGTTATTTACACCTTCTAAAAATATTTTCTAAAAAAACATCTTATCGTTGTGTCTTATTAATCGAATTGTATTTCAAAAAAAAATTGCAATCTTCTTCCAACATACTTATTATTATTTTATAAACTATAAAAAAACCCCATCCTTTTAAGTAGTTTTTTTCTTCCCTTTTATTTTGTTCTTAAATACCTTTAATATGCTGTTAAATTTACTTCCTTCTTTGAGAGACGACCTTGGTCAGCCACGCTTTCGCACATAAATAACCCAAAAACAAACATCATTTGAGAGCGCCCATGAAAGAACCTTTCAAATTATAACCATTTCCAGGGAGGCAAGTGAGATTTATTTATTTAATTTTTCATTTTATTCTCTTTTTCTCTTATTTCATCCTTCTTTACCCAATCTTCTTTTGTTCTCTTCTTCTTTTGTTTTCTTTTTCTTCTTTTTTGGACCATCAACTCAAACTTCTCATTTTTATTTTATTATATTCTACCTTTATTTTTTTAATTTTTATATTATTTATGACATGAAATAATAATAAGGATCTTTTAGATCTTGACCTTGAGATCGAACGCAGCCTTCAGTCTCGAATATGGCATTCTTAGTTTTTGGGATGTTTCAACATTCAGCCAGTTAGATAATTCCTCTATTTTGGTAACATTGAAATAGGAAGAAATTCGAATTCAAACATAAAACAATAACCAATGCCTAAAAATAATAATAATAAACTTAATAGAACCATTAGAGAATTAGAAACACCTAATATTAACAATCAACAAAATTTTATTGCATATTCAAACCTTGAATTAGAATTTGAATTAAAATCTGGATTGATACAACCGCCTCCAAAATTTCATTAATTATCTACTAAGGATCCCAAAAAATATATAATAGAATTTAATGTGGTTTTCTCAACCCTAAAACTAAGAAATTCATATGAATATAAAATCAAACTAAGAGAATTCCCATTCTCATTTTATGGAATCGTAAAATATTGGATGTATTACTTACAACCTAAATATGTAACTTGTTGGAATGATTTAAAATGTCTTTTCTTACCGAGATTTTTTCTAGGATCAAGGACCACTGTCATTTACAAAGATATATTAGGATTCAATCAAGCCTAAGGGGAGTCAATGTATGAGTATTTGGAGAGATTCAAGAAGTAATGTTCAAGCTTCCCACATCACCAAATTAGTGAGAAACTACTCATCTAATAATTCTATGAATGACTCACACCTATGGAGAGGAGCATGGTTTATGTCGTAGATGAAGGGGCATTAGTCAAAAAAACACCATTAGCTACAAGTGAATTTTATTTTTAAGATGGAACAAAACTCCCAATAATTTTACGATCAAGGTACACCACATGTTGGAGGAGTACATCAGGTAATCTCATCTTCTCTTGAAATTCATTTAATTATTACCAAGTTAGAAGAATTAACCACTGTGGTGATGAAAATATTTTTGGCTCAAAAGTCATCCCAACCCACACCTTTGAAGCCTTGTGGAATTTTCACTAAAACATACCACTCAACTAACTATTTCCCCCAACTACAAGATATGTAGGATTCCGCAATAGTATTCACAGGGATATTATATTAGCAAAACAACAGACACATCCCCATAATAAGTATGAATATTTTTCTCCAATATATAACCAAGGGTTGAAGGATTAATCAGACATGAGCTATGACTCTAGAAAACTACAAAGTCCCCATTTTAAACAAAATTTCTATCAGCCTCTGCCTTACCAATAGGGTTTCCAATAACCACAAATAACATTTGAATATCAAGCATCAACAAGACAATAATAAGGGAAATGATAGGATCAATCTTGGAAGGAATGTCCCAGCACTCATTACACCAACTCAAGAAATGCCAAAAAAGGGAAAGTTTTTTGTTACATTCACCATCCTATGCACTATAGGTGAGTTACACTTTTTTGATTCTTTATGTGATTTGAGATCTTCCATAAATTTAATGCCTCACTCTGTATTCTCTTTTTTATAGGTTGGTGAGTGGAATCCGATGAGAGTAGTGGTGAAGTTGGAAAATAGAGCTATGTTATATCCAGTGGTATTACATTATGATGTACTTGTTTGGGTAAGAGATATGATATTTCTAGTATATTTCTATGTTCTTAACATAGAGGATGATTAGGTAAATTCCATTTCTCCCATTATCTTTGGTAGTCCCTTCCTCAAGACTGAAAAAAATAATCATAAGTTTCTATGAGGGTACACTTTCCATGGAGATTGGAGATGAAGTTTTGATATTTAATGTTATGGACTCCATTAATTACCCCTCATAGGACCATTATTCTTTTGTTATTTCCCATTTTGTACCACCAAGTAAAAATACCAGGGATTTTGATTCTCCTATGCTTAGAAAGATTATGAACATTGGTTCTAGTTTGATGTCTATGAGAAATTCCACACCTATTTATAATGCAAAAAACTTTCTTAGATTTGATTTTTAAATGGATTAATATTATGATTTTGATCATGCTCATTCTGATTATTACATGGCTATTGAGTATGATGATGTATTTGATGCATTATTCTCTGATTTTCATGTTGTTTATTCTAGAACCAATGTTCATTATGCACATATTTCAGCTCCTTCAATGTCTCCATCCATACATTACCCCCTTACACTGAAACTCATTCCATTTCCACTAAATATTAAATACTCATACTTATTGAGTGGTTATATATTACCTTTTATAATTGGTAACAATCTTCCTTTTGAACATGAATAAAAATAATTGAATATTTTGAGGGAGAACATTAGGGAAATCAGATGGACCTTGGATGACATATCGGGTATTATCACTTTAATTTGTATGCATAATATTCTTTTGGAGGATGGGGATAAACTAGTGTGGCATCCACAAATGAGACTAAATCCAAGTCTTCTGGAAGTTGTTAAAAAATAAGTTGAAAATTTTCTCGAGGCAGGTATAATATATCCCATTTCAGATTCCCAGTGGGTGAGTCCTATTCAGGTAGTTCCTAAGAAAAGTGGTGTTACTATTGTTAGGAATTATATAGAGTAGTTAGTTCCAATGAGGGTGAAAAACAGTTGGCATTTGTGTCTTGATTATAGGAAACTAAATCAATACACTCACAAGGACCATTTCTGCCTCCCATTTATTGATTAAATGCTTGAGAGGCTGGTTGGGAAAACACACAATTGTTTCTTGGATGGATTTTATAGATATTTTTTGTTTCTTATAGATCTTGAGGATTAGGAGAAGACAAAATTCACTTTTCTATTCAGTACATTTTTCTACTGACGCAAGCCATTTAGACTTTGCAATTCCCCAGGTACCTTCCAGCGATGCATAGTGAGTGTTTTTTTCAGATTTCATTAATACCTACATGGAGGTATTTATGTATTATTTTATAGTGTAATAATATTCATTTGATGAATGTATATTTAGTTTGGGAATGATGTTGAATGGTTTTATTTACAAGAATCTAGTCTTGAACTTTGAAAAGTGTCATTTCATGGTGGATCATGGCATTGTCTTAGGACATGTAGTGCCAAAACATGGGATATATGTTGATAGATATAAGGTAGATATTATTTCATCCTAACCCTATCCTACATGTGTTCATGATGTTAGATATTTCCTTGGGCATGCATAATTTTATCAGTGCTTCATCAAAGATTTTAGTAAGATTTCTCTTCCTATGTTGTGATTACTTCAAAAGGATTATGATTTTGTGTTTAATGATTCTTGTAGGACATCCTTTGATGATCTAAATAATTGTCTGAACACTCCACCGATCATACATCCCCTATGATGGGACATTCCATTCGAGCTGATGTGTAATGCTTCAAACATCGCAGTTGGAGAAATCTTATCATAGAGGGTGGAGGGATGTTCAATGTGATTTACTATTTTATGAGGACATTGGATTCAACCCAATTAAACTACACAACCATGGAAAAGGTGTTTCTTGTCGTCATATTTTCTTTAGATAAATTATGTTAATATTTATTGGGCTCTAAAGTAGTTATTTTTTCTAACCTTGTAGCACTGAGGTAGCTCTTCGAGAATCCATATGAAAATCCCAGACTTATTCGATGGATTATCATTCTTCAAAATTTTGATATTGAGATAAGGTACAATAATGGTTCAGAAAACCTGGTGGTGGATCACATGAGTTGGATTACTCCTACACTAGAGGCTGACACCATGGACCAAGTACCACTTCAGGACACTTTTCCCGATGAGCATCTTTATGCACACTCAAGTACACATACTTGGTATTATGTTTTAGATAACTACCTTATTACCTCTAAAATTTACAAAAATTTAAAGAAACAAGAATTCCAAAAAATAAAGAGTGGGTCTAGATTTTTTTGTGTACGATTATCCCTACCTATGGTGCATGTATAGTGACCAAGTTATTAACAAGTGTATTTATAATCATGATTTTGAGTCTATTTTACATTTTTTTCATACACTTTCTTGTGGTGGAAACTTTGGACCCCAATGGATATTTAGGAAAGTATTAGACTCTAGATTATATTGTCCTATCTTATTCCATGATGCTCATGTGTATTGTAAGTCGTGCTCACATTGTTAACACACTGGGAACATTTCTAGGAGACATGAGATTCCCCAATAACCCATATTATTTTATGATATTTTTTATGTTTGTGGAGTTGATTTTATAGGTACTATTCCATGTTCATTTGGTTTCTTGTAAATTTTGGTTTTTGTTGATTATATAATAATATTGGTGGAGGTTAAGGCCACCAAGACTGACGATTCTCATGTTGTAGTGGATTTTGTCAAGGCACAAATTTTTTACAGGTTTAGAGTACCAAAGGATATCATCAGTGATTAGGGGACACATTTTTGTAATTAGAATTTGTATTCCCTCCTTCAAAAGTATGGGGTGACACAAAAAACATCAACACTATACCACCCCCAAAAAAATGTTTAGGTCGAGGTTTCAAATCATGAGTTGAAACAAATTTGGGAGAAAATTGTGCAGCCAAATAGGAAGGATTGGAGTAAGTTCTTGGATGATGAGCTTTAGTATTATAGGATGGATACAAGACACCCATCAATATTTCCTCATTTTATATTGTTTTTGTGAAATCCTATCATATCCTCGTGGAAGTCGAGCATCGGGCTTATTGCGCTATGAAGAAATGCAACATGGATTTCTACCAATCTAGAATTCAAAGAAAGCTAAAAATTCAAGGGCTTGAGGAGATTTTATTGTCATCATATGAGAACTCAAGGATCTATAAGGAAAGATAAAAAGTGGATCCTGATAGAATGATCCAAAAAAATGGAGTTTCATGTCTGAGAGAAATTCCTCTATAGTTCACAACTAAAGCTGATGCTTGGTATGTTGCATTCTTGATAGTTAGGTCCTTATATTGTATCTAATGTTTTTCCTTATGGTGTAGTAGAGATCACACAAGAGGACACTAAAAGGATATTTACAGTCAATGGGAAAAGTTTGAAGAAATATATTGAGGGAATTTCCACTGATGCAGTAGATTTCATCACACTGCATGACCCCATCATTACTTGTGAATATCAAGTTGTTCCTAACCGTTTTACATTTATATTATTTTTTCTATTTAAAATTATGAACTTTATGTGCACATATCATCTCAAGGATTTCGATTGCGGAAAATGCGATATTTTTATGTGTGGGGGAGGGGAAAAATTTTGGTGAAGATATTTAGGATTTTCATTTGTGTGTTTTATGTTAATTTTTTGGTAAAAATTTTCAAAATAACAAAAAAATCACCAAAAAATCAATAAAAACATATCATTTAACATGATCATTTAGATATGGAATATATAGAAAATCCATGTTTTTAAAATTCATCGGTGTCATAATAATAATTAGAAATATTTCATCATCAAGGGTTGATTTTTATAAAAATTTAATTCGTCGATGATATTATTGGTTATGTAATAATAAAACCTTTTAGATGTTGACACCATTCATTGTGATTTTTTTTTCATGGTAAATTGTTTCATTGATTTTTCCACACATATTTTCACAAAATCATGACTTGTATGTTTTTCTTACCCAATTGAATGTATATTCAGGGTAATTAATTCTTTTCAGCTTATAACATAGTGTTTCAATACATATATTTCTCTTCCTATCATTTCCGTCACTATACTAGATTAACCTTTTCATGTGCACATAATATATAACTATTGTACACCCTAAAAAAATCAATCAAAAAAAATAAAAAAAATCATTAAATATGGGAGTGAATAAATGTACAACATGTGGGGATATTTAGGTCGGGATCTCATGGTTTGACTTATAGAAATGATAAAATGAGTGGATTTTGTAATTTTATTGTGAAGTATGTTGAATAGGTTTAGTGGAATATAATTATGTAAGAAGGAAAGTTTTTATTAACCTAAATATATTGTCATAATTTTTTGGATAACATAATATGAGGTTTTTCCCATGAGTGAAAAAGGGTAAGTGTGGGGGAGTTGATAAAACATAATTTTATTTAGTATTTTATTAATAATAAATGATATAATTTCCTCACATTGTGATAAATATGTTTATTTATTGAATATTTGGGATTAGACCATTCATTTGAAAATTTGAGGAAAATTCCATTTTTACCCTTTAAAATACAATGTACTATTTAGAACATAAATATTTTTATTTTAATTATTTAAAATTAAAATTTTGTAAACATATTCCAAACTTACTAGGCTACAAATTTCATTGAGGACATATTATCTAAATCATGCATTTTATTGGACTAAATACTCCATGAATTCAAAGATGGACTTGACTTCCCATATTGGATACCACTTCAATAGTTGGGTCATAACTTATTCATCCATTATCATATTGGGACAAAATTTGGAAATGATCTTGATAAAAAAATTTATCACAACTAATAATACCAGAAGGAAAGATTGTTCATGGGTTTTTATGGTCTATAAGACGGTGCAAGTTGGATTAAAATATTTGGCTGAATTTCCCAATTCACACTTGAAACCACCTAAAACCAAGCCTCCCCTCCACTTAATAAATAAGTATTTTTCTCATTTGGAGGGGTTAGGACGTTAATTGAGATATTTAAGTTAGAGTATAATTTGTTAAAAATCCATTTCTACAGGCATTTCAAGAGGGAGATCTCTTGAAGCTAGGATCTCTTCATCGAAGCCTTATTCTTCTTCTTCACTTGTTATTTTTTTTTGTTCTAGCAATAAAAATATTAGTTCCTATTATCTTTCTTCTATTTATTCAATTTTATTATTCTTTAATCTTATTATTTTGTCTATAATTAAGATTAGAAATGGTATTGGGTGTAAAAATCTGGATCTTCCTTTCAGGTATGTTTTCTTTTTTCTGGATTTTTTGAGAAAATAGGAGTTTTCTAGAAATTTTTGAAGTACACGCCGTGTTATCTATAAGTACACATTGTGTACTTCATTTCTGCAGGAGGCCGTGTGCTGGCCATGTCATGGACACACACATGGTCGTGTGGGGTGACATGGAGGTTGCTTAAAGCGGGGTATGGAAAAGTCTAGTACACATTGTGTACTCTAAAAGTACATGCCATATACTTTGTATTTTTTCATTAAACACATCGGGGTCACATCTAACCCACAGAAGCATCTTCTTCTAGGTCATGTTCAGCTGAGAGGAACCGTACGACGCCGAAACTCCTCCGAACCCCCAAGACTTCGTCTGTTCTCCAAATCAACCATTGGTGATTGCGTTAGAACCGCAGCGGTAAGATCTTCCTTCTGCTTGAGCCTTGTTTTCTAATTCCTCTTCTTTTCTAAGTTATCGTGGGTTGAACATTTTGGACAATTTCTTAGATCTAAGACATTCCAAGGAGAATCAAGTTTCTAGGTTCAAGTATTTTGATCTCCTAGAACTAAGGTAGGTGGTTTGTGCCTTTCCGTTGAAAGTCCTTGAATATTATTTGCAAATTCCACAAATACCCTTGAACGGGGTATTGTATGTTTATCGTTTTACCCCTGTTATATGCATGTCATGCTAGTATGACTGTATAAATGATGTTGAATATGAATATGGTTGAACTGCTATGCTTTGGAGGTTCTTCCCACACACGTTCTGTTATGACCGTTTGGTCCTGTTTTCCCTTGGCTGCTTTGTCTATTTTCATGCTTGTTGTAGTAGGATGGAGAAATGTTTTCTGACATGATTTTTATGCTGTAGAACTGTTTAGACAAGTAGTTCTGTAAGTCTATTTTGGTCATATTATACTGCTATGTCATCATCCTACATAAGGCTGTGATAACTAGGTGTAGTAGACTGTAAGGGGATAGACCGAGTGAGCTTCCTCAGATTGTCCTTGACCTTTAGGCTATTCGAGGATTGATCGAGTGAGCATCCTCAGAGATCCTAGTATTACTTTGGGAAAAAAGGGGGTAGACCGTTAGATATTCCTCAAGGAGATTCCTTGACTGCTTTAGACTATACGGGGATAGACCGTGTGAGCTTCCTCGGAGAGTATCTGTTTTGTTTGTCTGAATCACTGGATTACCATAGACTATAGGAGGGATTGACTGTGTGAGATTCCTTAGAGAGTCTATGAACGACCTGAGCTATAAGAGGAATTGACCGAGTGTGCTTCCTCAGAGAGTCCTTGACCTTGGGGCTATAAGGGGAATTGACTGTGTGAGCTTCCTCAGAGAGTTCCTGACTACCCTAGACTATAAGAGGAGTTGACCGCGTGTGCTTCCTCAGAGAGTCTTTATAATTTTTTATGACTAAACTAGAGGGGTTAGGCTGAGTACACTGCCCAGAGGGTTGTTGGTACTGGTTAGGTAGGACCAGAGGAAATGGTTGTGAGTACTTCCAGAAGGTTACCTGTTGTGCTTTTTTTTTGCTAGTTATTGCTTGAATTTGGAACTGTGGTTTGTTTATTGTTTAGCATGTTCCTGTTTAATGTTTCCTGTACTTTTACCTGCCATATATTAACTGACTATTAGGAATAGATCTTCGGGTGGTCACCTACTGGTATTTAGTCTCACACCTTGTTTGGGTCATGCTTTTGGGCCCAAACAGACTATCTTAGTACAGGTATAGACAAGGGAAATCACCCTTTGACTTCAGGTACTTGACTTGCTGTGGAGCTGGAGAGCATGGGACCAAGCTTAGGCTTGTGATTCTGAGGAGATGTTTATCTTTATTTTGTATTTGTTTTAGTACTGTTTGTATTTCCAGCATTGTGACTTGTTTGGATGTTTTCCTAGACATATGTATCATGCATCATATATATATGTGCTCCTACTATTTATCATATTTAGTCTTCTTCTATTCACTTATGTATGGATTGTTTACTACTTCTGCTATTTTTTATTGTTTCTATTCCGCTGTGTACTCTGCCAATGAGGGCATAGTTTCCCCACAATCACACCCAAGGTCCTCGCTACTATTCAGAAGCCTCTGGCGTTCGGGGAAATGCGCTTGATGCCATGTGATCAATTGGGTACGCGGCACCTATGGGTATCTCCCAGAACCAGTACGTTACATTGGGTTATATCCTTTCTAAACCTTTTCAAATGCAATACATTTCTACAATGACTTCACCGCCCATGGAAGAGTAGTTTTCTTAGTAATAAATCTACCTCTTACCTTATTTATTTATTTTAAATAAATGAGCTAATATAATTCACATAATATGATACATGAATTGAGTTTTTAAATTATAATATACTAAGTAAGAAATTTAGGAATTAACACAAAAACGCATGAGGTTGAGATTTGTGTAAATTGTGAGAGTGAAATCTTAATCGGTAAAAGAACCACAAAAGATAAATTTGTAGAGTTAAAATATAATCCCTAAAATTAATTAATATTTATTTCCATAATGGATTTATGCTCTAATTTACCACAGACCATCATTTATCTGTAGAATGACAATCAAAGTAGGTTATTGTGATTTCATGTTTCAAAGCTAATAGAGGGTTTAACTATTTTCATCTTTGTGGTAAAGTTAATTCTCATAGGGTTCAAGGGTTAAAAAATTAAAAGATATTTATTAAGTGGAATTCAATTTAAATTATAATAATAAATAATAAATTTAATAGGTAGATTTATATTTATTATTTTTTTCTAAAAATATTTTCTAAAAAAATATCCTCTCATTATGTCTTATTAATTGAATTTCATTTCAAAAATAAAAACAAAAAAATGAAATCTTATTCCAACATACTTATTATTATTTTATAAATGATAAAAAACCCATCCGTTTAAGTATTTTTTTTCTTTATTTTTATTTTATTTTTAAATACCTTTAATATGTTGTTAAATTTACTTCCTCCTTTGAGAGATGACCTTGGTTAGCCACTCTACTACACCTAAATAACCCTCAAATGAACATCATTTGAGAGTACCCATGATAGCACCTTTCAACATTACATGTCCCATATTGTCGCTACCAGACAAATACTTATGAATGAAGATTTTGAGTAAGCTTGGGAAGTTGCGAGGCTAAAGAGAAAACTCACAAACCAAAGGTCCTTAGAGGGGCAGCTTGGTCGGGAAGTGGAGTGGCGGAGTAAGGAATTGGAGAAACTAAAATAGTAATGAGCATGATATAAGGTTGTAGTTGATGAGGGGCAGTGATTAGTGGAATATGGAGGAAATTCTAGTATTGAAGCATTGAAGGAGGCAGAGACATTATGGGCGGATGCAGAGGCTGAGACTACGAGTTTGTTGGGGCTCCGTTAAGCCATCAAAGAGTCAAAACAGGAACTGATATAGTTTTTGTGAATCTTATGAATAGATCCCATGATGATAATGTTATTCTCATATGTAATTATATATATTAAAGGCCCCATGAACATATGGTACATAGGTATTACCATATGTGAACCTTTAGTCCGCAGAAAGAATCATTCATGAACTGACAGTTTGTAGAAGCTCATAAGGCATTGGTCCATGAAGCGTTGGCCTACAAACCGATGGTTTGCAGAAAAGGTAAGTTGCACGCCGACCCTCATTATGTGAAAATTAAAACTCACCAGTTGAAATTTAAAGATTCAGATCATGGATTCAATGACTATTTCACTGGCAAATTTTTTACGAAGGGTTTACGGTATGCAGAAGCAAGTAATCAAGAGAAATCCTGAGGGTGTTGGGTTAGATGAGAAAAATGGTAAAAGAAAAATGAGATGGAACCACCTTATATAGGAATGGTCCCCTTATATGGGTAAAACCTTCTACCATAAACAGGCTTATGTTAGGACCGCTTCCTATATCAGAATAGCCTCTTCTTCATCCTGATCAGAACCCATTCTGATGGGGGTATTTGTTGGGTCCTGAAAACTTTGAATAGGGAAATAAAAATGACCTCATATATTTGAAAAAGGAATGAAAAAAAATTGAAGTAATAATCAAATAAGAATACTGAAGAAGCTAGAATCAGTCAAGGAAAAGACCAGACTATGAAGGGAAAACAACCTTTGTGAATCACCGCATTGCATGGTGGTCCATCCGGGAACCATCTAAGAACCAAATGGTATGCGGAAGGCAAATGGAAGCACCGTATCTTCATGAATTCTATCGTTCGTGGAATGGAGGTGGAGAATTTCACCCCTATATACCATTTTCCATAGAATTGGATAGTTTATGGGTGAGGTTAAGCAGGTGGAATCCCATGAATGATGTCATTTTCTAGACAGAGGTGGTGATTTCTACCTATACAAATTGTAACCCCCATGAGCATCTGTTGACCGAGTCATTCATGGGTCAAGTGATTCTTCCTTGGGCTTCAATAAAATGTTTCATATGACCCACCAATATCACTTTCAGAGAGTCTAGTAGATTCTCATCCTTCATCAAGGTAGTTTTGGGTTAATATCAATAGGCCACCTTTAATCTCATTGAAATTACCATGAATCCAGATAGGTTTTTGTTTACTACTTTCAACTTACGAACCTTATCCATAAAGGACTTTCACTGGACTCTTGCTACCTAGGCCCATGGTGATTGCTGGATTGAAGTCTCATGGTTTAATAAAATTCCAATGAAGTAAAACTTCCTCATTTGGAGGATAAGAAATAATGCAGTTCCCATAGATGATAACATAGGAAGATGTGGTATTAAATTGGTGTCCCGATGCTCCTTATATAACAACCACAAAGAGGAGAGTGCAGACTATATTTTCTTTGAGTGATATTGGGAACATGAGGTATAGACCTTTTTTGGAGATTTTATTACATTTTCTTCCCAAACTCTACTTGATGCCCCTTTTCTTATTCTATGGTTTCATGGATTGGGTGATAAAGGTGTAGAGAGAATGGCGAGGACCACTGTCTTACATGATGTTTGCTGAAGTTTATGGTAGAATAAAAACAAAAAGAGCTGTGAAGGGATCCAATATACATGGAGGGTCATCATTTCTATAACAAGGAATATTCTTCTAGACCTATTTAGGCTCATCAGTAATTTTAGGGAATCCCTAACCCTTCAACTGCTTCAAATGTGCACTCAAGTCACCCATCCTAGTTACACCTTAAGAATCCAATGGGTCTGATGGAATCCTCCCTCCATGGGTTTAAAACATAATATTTATGGGTCATACATATAAGGAGTCATGAAAGTAAGAGGGATTGACTAAGACTCCTAGAGCTTGGTCATCCTGGTGTTCACTTCCCACCTTGGTCAAAGTTCTTCTCTCCAGAGGAGGCTCACTCTTTGCTCACTATCCTTACCTTATGTCGATAGGGGGACATTATTATCACTGAAGCTGAAATGGACTCTATGATCATTCTCAACTCCTTTCATGGCACCAGTTCTACTCCTTGTTCGATTACCTACACCATTAGTAAATGCGAAGGTATTATTTCCAACAACATATGAATGGGTCACACCTGGCATGAGGGGAATAAGGTTGTAGTCTATCTTGCTTCACTAGTGGTTTAAGACTCTGGCCTTTCTTGATTTTATAATTTGAACTTTCTAAAACCTCAAGGGGTTAATCTTATTAGATGGGATGCCCTCAGGTTACACTATTTTAGGCCCCCTAGGTTTATGTTTTTCTTATTTTTTCCCTATTTTTTCACATATTCAATAAATATATGGTGATGATGATGATGATGTAAATGAAATTTCCCAACCATTTTTTCATGATTTTAATTTATGAAATTTATGTAAATTTTTTTGTTATTATTAATCAGGTCTTTAGTGATTGTACAATATCATATTCTTATTACCAATTGGATTTCTTGACTTAGTACTTTCTATTTATTCTTGAACATGTTTATTGAGATATATTGGGACATGTCACCAACCAGAACATGAATTTGAACTTTTCAAATTGATGACTATAAAAAATAACATTTAAAATGATTGAGGCATCTTTTTAAAACCCACATATCCTTAAAAGAAAACCTCTACATCAATCCTTCTTTATCCCATCGAAACCATGAATGGCCTTGTTAGGGATGAGTAATGTTTCAATCCATTTTTATCAATTCCTTCCCTCCTCTTGGTATTTTCATGATATTTTAAAGTTAAAGTATGGGGGTTAAGGGATTCATGGTAAATGAGATGATTTACATTGTAAGGAAGAAGTGTGTGGGTGCTTATTTTAGGAATAAATTAAGTTTGTCTATTCTTACGTTATACTCTATTGTTTTTTCCCTCTTAAATAAATGAAAAAAGGAAAATGAAAAAAGGAATGAGAAAATTAATAGAAATGGGTTGTGATTTGGGAAAAATCACCATTACTAGACCTATTATTTATATAATATGTGGTTATGTGTTGGATGTAATATTTATTCTCATCATAACTTTCAAAAAAATAAAAAGTTTCTTTGAAAAAGAATAAAAATGTGTATAAAACTTAGAAAATTTCATGAGGGTGCACAAATAATTCATTATAATTAAATTTTATCATGATCTTTACTTTTATATTTGGGTGAAATTTAAAGTTGTTACAATTTAAAGGGGATAATTTCATAACACTTTTACTTTTTAATATCATGCTTTATGCTTTAAGATATTAATATCCTCCCAGAGATTTAATTTTAAACACCAATTCCTACCATCCTTAATCCTCATAGACATTTGAACCTTAATGAAAGACCTCATAATTTAATGTGACTTTAGTCTTTATAAAGTGGAGAAAGTAGTTGTTTTACAAGTTTATGAATAAGGAGCATGTTCTCATGATATGAACAAAACTTTGCTTGAATTTTATCATGAGAGATGAGTGAAATATTCATAAGGTAGGTAGATCATGATTTGGAATGTTTAATAATTATAAATTAAGGAATTTGAATTTATGGGATGAGAAGTTTCACAAATTTCAAATGGGTAAAAGTAAAATTCTTGAATTGATTATTTATTTGGAAATTGAGAAGTTAAACTTATATTTTATGTGGAATTTTGAAATTTTAATTTGACATTGAATTTTTTTATTTTATTACTTTGAAATTTGAATATTTTCAACATTGGTGACCTATGATCTTCCATGTTGAGATTTTATACACAAGGAAAATTAGGGTTTAAGTGTGGGGGTATTTGATAGACACAAATTTGGTACAATTTTTTATTAATATTTCAACCGTTTTAAATTATTTTTTATGTTAATACCCATTATTTAAAATGTTTTAATCAAATGATGGGTAAATTGGGATTTATAATTTAAATGGTTTAAAATAGATGAAAGAGTTTTTTTTTTGAAGTTGGATTTTATTCTTGATATTTAAAGGATTGAATATTTCTAAGTGTTTAAATTTATAACTCTTTTTTTAGGTATTATATCAAAAAAAAATTGGGCCAAGGGATATCCCTCAACCAAGAGGACAGCCGAACACCTTGCCAGCCCCAAGAGGGGCCGGTCGACCAAAGCCACCCCGTCAAGAGAGCCTTTCTAAGGCAGGGAGGCATGAGTGGTGAAGTCCTATGTAGTGGGCCACAGGTGGTAAACCCTATGGTGAGTAGGGGTGGGATAAAGACCGCATATACCATGTGTGTCATGGACCACAGGTATGTGTGTGCGAGTTGAGCTAGGATCCCATCTCTGATGCAATCTTCTGAGTAGTAGAAGCTGCATAGAGTTTTATAAAGGCTCACCCAAACATTTCACATTTCAATGTGGGATAGTAACTCTACCACATATTTTCCATGCACCACCATGCTCTATTTTTCTCTGCTTTCTCTGCCACCAAACTCTTACCTGTTGTCACTCCTATCACCTGAGGTAGCCACTGCCACCATGTTCTTATATTATCCAACATCTCCTTTTTTCATGCCATTTTATATCCATCACAGATCCTCCCTCGAACATCTCCACCACTACTATAACTCACCTTCAACCATTTCACTTACCTGAGAACTACCATGGTTGTCTCTGCTTGAGATTGAGCCCAAGACAAAGTCCATATCCACCACCATTCCCCTCGGAACCCTCATATGACTCCCATATGGACACTTTTAAGGCGAGATGAAGGGAGGTGCATCACTAAAACCACCCAAAACCTCCATGGTCGCACCCAATTCTCACTGGTTCCTGTCACCCAACATTCCTCTACCACATCCATCTTCTCCATCAAGGTCACACCGCCTCGCTTCACCACTCTCCTCTGCCTCTGAATATTTTATCATTACCTTAGACACTACTAATTGACTACCATGAAGCCTCATTTTTTCACTTTGAAGGTCGGATGATGAAATAGAGTTGTCTCTATGTGCGTGTCGCCGTAATCCACCACTACCCATGAAGGCCTCTACCACCAAGTTCTACATGTCACTTATGCACCACGAAGAATCCAGCTACCACATCTAGAAGGCATTCATGGTGTTTTCCTAAATAATTCATAGTCCACAATACATATTTTAAACACCCAATTTAATCTGGTTTTTTCATATCCTTGAATAGTGGGTTGTGGGGAGATTTAGATCTCCAAGGATCTCACCATTAATTTGATGAGGAATAAGCCTTCAAAAATCATCATTCACTGCCTATAATAAGGATACCTCCACTCCTGAGGTAGGGATGGGTCGACACCCAAGGTGAAGGATAATTCCCCAAGCTGTGGGCTTAGGCAGCTACTGAAGTTTTCTATATTTTAATTTTTTTCATATTTTTTTAGCTTTAATTTTAATTTTGATTTTAATTTATTTTTTATTTTAATAAAATTAATTCATGCATTTTTTAGTCTTTTGTTTTACACACACTTTTTTCTCTCTTTTTCATCAATTATTTATTTCTTATTATTATTTATTTTAAATTATTTTTCTCTTACTGTTATTATTATTATTATTATTATTATATTATTATTTTATTTATTTATTTTATTCTTTTATTATTCTTTTATTATTTTTATTCTATTTTATTTTATTATTCTAATTCCCTCTCTCATCCCAATTCTTTTTAATTTATTATTTTATTTTCTCAACATCATTATTTTTATATTTCTTCTTTATTTTATTTTATTTTATTTTATAAATTTCTTCTTTGTATCTTACATCTTTCCACCATTGTGATCTCTTACCCTTGAAAATTAGGGGTTGACCTCGAGGCTTTGCATGGGGGAGGTTAAGGTATTCTTGAATTTTTATTAAAGTTTTTTTTATGTTTTTGGTAGATTTGAGTAGCATGAATGGGTCCGGAGAATATCCCTAGTGTGGTGACTACCCCCCCCCCCAATGACATGAAACTCAATCTATTTATATTCTTTTGTTTAATATATTTTCCCTCTCTCCATTGGTTAGTTATTTACATGATAGAGTTTAGATAATCAATGGATGAAACGATATCGATAAATCTAGGTCCTAGAAGATGTAACACCTTAGACCAAGTTGCTTCGTCGACCTTGATTAAAGGAGGAGGTGGAATTAATATTTCTTAGGAATTCAAATATTTCACAATTTCTAAATAAAAATTATAGTAATTCTTCATAAATGTTTGAATTATAAAACTAAAATCAAACATATAAAGAAGAATAATGATTATACCCAAAACCGAACCCAAAACTAAGTCCTTTCTTCATTAACTCATTTTTTTAGCATTGTATAATAGTTTAGAATTCTCATTTTTCATTTCATTTTTTTAGAAAAAAAAAACACAAAAAGACTTATCATTTTTTCATAAAATAATCAAAACAAAAAAAAGAGTTAGTTTAGGTGATTTAGATTAAGTGAGTGAACAAAACTGAGAAGATCTTCAAGTGAGATAACCCTGGTCAGCCACTGTGTTGTATTAAGAAAATAATTTTCTTTTATCATGCCATATGATAGGCATGAATTAGTATTCACACATAGAGATTTGATCTTGAGACAACAGAACTAGTTGGATTTCCTACAAGACTATGACTTTGAGATACTCTATACTCCTAGTAAGGGAAATGTGGTAAAAGATTCCCTTATTTGTAAGTCTCGGGCTTGCTTGGTGTATGAGGATTCAAAGAAATTGACTTCCTTACAACTGAATCTGGTAGAGTAGGAGGGTACATCTTTTCTTCAGTCGATGGTGTTGACTCCTTTAGTTATCAAGCATGGGAGAGAGTACTAACTGAGATACATTGACTATGATGTATTGTGTGACTAGATAACCACAAAGGATTCACTATATGGATATTTTTAAGAAGGTAATCAAATAATCCTTTTCTAGGGATAGATGATGGTCCCAATCACAATATGGGAGGGGGTTATGTGAGATTTATACACTTCTCCCCTAGATATACCTCTTGGAGTGTGGAATAACTACAAAGACCTCTAGTGGCAGTTTTTTTGGTCCATAATGAGATGGAGTATTTCTAAGTATATCTCTTAGTGTCTCACATGTCAGTAAGTGAAGGATAAACACTAGGTTTTGGTAGGTTTTTTGTAACCCCTTGAGATCTCAGAGTGGAAGTGGGATGGCATATCCATGGAATTTTTTATAGGGATTTCGTGGACAATAATGGGACATGATTCCATATTGGTGATCTTTGACCGACTCACGAAGTTGAAACACTTCCATACTATCAGGGAGTGGATTTTGATATAGATTTTTATGAAATTGTACATAAGGGAGATTTTTCTCCTTCATGGGGTTATATTGATGATTGTCTCTAATTGTGGTTTAGGGTTCACATCAGGATTGTGGAGAGGCATACATGAGGTATTTGGGACTCAGATGAGGATGAGAAAAACCTTTCACCCCCATGCTAATGGGAAGACCAAGCACACTATCTATGTGTTGGAGGATATGCTAAGATCATCTGTGTTAGACTTCGACTAGAGCTAGGAGGATCACTTTCCCATGGTAGAGTTGGCGTACAATAAAATATACTACTCTACCAACTGTATGGAACCTTTTGAGGCCCTATATGGGAGATAGTGTAGGTCACCCTTATTCTAGATAGAGATCGGTAGGACATATATTATGGGTCCAGAGATAGTGCAAGTGACGACGGAGAAGGTCCAGTTCATCTGTGAGTGGATGAGGATGGATCAGGTTAGGAAGAAATCTTACACAGATAATCATTATAGGCCCTTGGAGTTCGAGTAGAAAGACCACATTTTTTTGAGATTCTTCTAAATATCAGAATTGTGGAAGTTTTTTCAATGAGTAAATATATCCCTGAGGTTCATTGGTCCATTTGAGATCGTTTAGAGGGATGGTGAGGTTTCTTACTGCCTCTATCTACCTCCATAGTTGGAGTGGGTGAATGATATCTTCCACATACCATTGCTGAGGAGATACATGAATGACCCTATGTACATCATCAATTGGGTAGAGTTGGACATCAAGGATGGATACACCTTATAAGATAACCCTTTGTAAATCAAGGATCAATAATAGATGAACCTTCTTGGATAGACCATCCCCTTGGTTTGCGTGTTGTGCGGGTATGGGAATGTGCAGGAGATCTCCTGGGCGAGGGAGATCCAGATGCAAGCTTGGTATCCCGAGTTGTTTGTTTAGGTTTTTTTTCATGGATAAAAATATTGAAGTATGGAATGATTTATAGACCTTATTTTTTACTTATAAGGATTTGAAATTTTTTCTTCATATATTTACAAATCCAGGTACTAAGGTGGCGTTCGATTATGAGGCCCTGTGTGCCCATAATTAAATTTATAAAAATATTAAATATATTTTATATTGTACACATGTATTTTCTTAAATAAAATTTTATAACTCTTAAATGGAATCTTGGATAAAAAATTTGATACCATTTTTGAGTTTTAAATATGATGTTTACCCTAAGAGAGACCTAAAATAAGTCAACATTAGTAGTTTAGATAAAATGGTCATTGGTGGTATGTTCATTGGATTAATTAATTTATTAATTCATTCAGTAATTCATTTGAAATAAACTATTTTTCCTAAAAATACATTTCTAGGGAGAATCCTCCAATTTTAGCCACATAAACCCTGGGAGGATTCCATAGTGTTCTTTCTTCTTCCGTTAGTGGATCACATCAGACAACGATGAAACTCTAGATCCAACCAGATCGAGGCGCAGTAAATGCAAAAAACCCTCTCAATTGTTGGTGATCACTTTATTCAAAAAAATGATCCAATATCTAAGTAGGCCTTATAAAGCTATGAATTATTCCCTTTTTTTATTAAATTGATTGATCATAATCATCTCTTTTATGATATGTTCCAATTTTTCCCTTTTTATATGCCCATGTGTTGAAATTTAAATTGGTTATTATTGATTTCTAACTCTAGATATCCCCATTATTGATATTTGGCAGGAACATTTGGACAACAATGGTTAAACCTTTATTTTCATGCCTTTTCCCCCTTAATTTCTTTGCATTCATCATCAGTTGGACCCCACATTCTCAGTTATACATTGTTGGGAGGTACCAAGCCTGATCAGACCCCTGGAATCATGACGAATCCACGTGAGAGGAATGGAATGATAAACCAGATATAGAAACAGAGGAGTTGTAGGTTGCGGGTGATAATTTTATTAATTCAAAGTCTGAATCAAATATGGTGGGAGGAAAATTTGTGTGTGGAATGTGCAGTGAACCACAACAGAACAAAAAAAAATTGATTCCCTATAAATGATGGTTGGAAACAATGAATTGGGACTAGATCCACTAGTTGTGGATAGTGTGGAGGTGAGATCTATGGAGGAATGGCCAGATTCAAAGTGAGGTTTCCAAATCTATATTTCTATGAACAATTAAACTACATGTTGTGTAGTTCAATGAAAAAATGATGTGTAGACCATATGTTGTGGTATCTAGGGTTTTGGGAAATTATAAGGATGTCACGAAATGTAGACCTCCTATATGTTGTGTAACATTTCCCCACTTGGAAGGGCCATGTGGAAGAGCACACGATTAGGACCCCATACAGGAAGACACAACCATAGGCATGTTTTTTGCTGGAGTACCTAAACATTGCTAGGTACATTCCATGTTCTGAGTACATGAACATAGTATGGATACACATACATGGCCAAGCACACAAGCGGGACACCGAATGGCATGAGAATTCCTTGTATATCCCCTGCACTCCATGTATTCATACACAGTTGGCGAGTTATGTACCTCTAAGGACATGGACTGGTGATAGAGTAGGACAACACACCATGTGGGTCCCCTTACACACAGTTTACCCCTTGGTTCCTTTTGAGGAAACTTCAACATCTCGTATATCCTTCGTTTGAACTCATATTTTGGCAAGTGAGTAGCATATCCTAAGTTTTTTTTCAAATAGAACGTGATGGTTCTATATGTTTTGAATTTTTAGATACAATATTATATTTTATAAGAATGAATATATTTTAGGTGATGCTTGATGATGACAACGAACATGTTGAATCACCAGAGACATCCTCAGTGGAACCCTCCAACTGGGCTAGTCATGGGTCCATGATGAATTTTAGAGTGGAACCATCTATCTATTATGGGAGTGGGACCTCTACAAATTTTTATAGTGGATCCCTCTAGCTGGGTTGGTTATGGGTCCTCTATAGACGTTTAGAGTGTGACCGTCCAGCTGGGTTGGGAATCTATCCTCTATAAACTCCTAGAGTGGAACCGTCCTACGGAGTCATGGCATGGGTCCTTTTGCATCAGAGAGTGTAACCCTCCAACAAGGAAGGGTATGGGTCATCTTCCAACTATTATAGTGGAACCCTCTTATTGGAACAGGGTATAGGTCTTCTATTTATCCACAAAGTGGAACCCTCCTGGTAGGTAGGGAATAGGTCCTCTATAGACTATTAGAGTGGAACCCACCTTTTGGAATAGGTTATGTCTTCTCTATATATCCACTGAGTGGAACCTCGCTATTTTACCAGGGCATGAGTCCTCTACATAGAGATTGTGTCCCCTCGATTGTACAAAACAATGATGAAGCATGGATTGACTTAGATGGTTTCTACCGGGCAGATGTGTGGGAATCTAGTCATCATTGTTATACTTATGGAACTGTTGATGGCTCTATTCATAGGTTGGGCTATGAGATAGTGATTTACTTACTATCTCATTTGGTTGTATTTTTCTGATCATATATATATATATATATATATATATATATATATATATATATACATCTGTATCCATACCTTTTGATTTGGTTACTCTCCTTCCATGAGTTGTGAAGACCCACGGGGCATGCCACGTGCTTTACGTGTTTATCTTCTCATGGTTGGATGAGGTTACTCTATTGCTATGGGTGGAAAAGAATTGATGTGTAGTCCATCTTCACTTTGTTTTTAGCCACTTGTGCTTGGATTAGGTTACTATTTCTCTTGATTTGGGTTGATATGCATCATTTTTTCTGTCTATTTTCTTTATGTTCCTATTTTATCTCTTACTTATCCAAATTTAGCTTTCAGGGTGTCTAATGGGTATGTATATACTCACCCCTTCATGGTATTTTCATACATGTGTCGTGTCTTATGTAGATGACAGATAGGTTAGTGGTGACTTCAGAGGATCTTAGGGATACTGGGTGCTTTGGACCATGTACGGTGGTATTAGCTTGGATATCAAGAGATGGTCTCTCTCAGTAGTTTACTTTCTATTTTTTTAGGTTATGACATATTTCTAGTTCTTCATGTATTTTCCCCTTTACTTTTCATTTTACACGATTGAAGTATTCTACACCCTAGAGGTTTTTCGTGCATGGTTTAATTTCTAGCTATTGAGTCTTTTTATTATTATTCCACTGCACTTCTATATTGAAATGGTCAGGTGTTTGCATATAGGTACATTAAGAAAGGGCCTCTTATTTAGGATATACCTTTCAGTTCTTGTTGCCACCCCTAGCCTGTAGAGGTAAGCTTGAGTTATTTGTAGCTCAAGCCCCATTTAGGGTTGGGTTGTGATAACCAACTATTAATAATTCACAACCCAATAACTCTCACATGAGTATCATTATTCTATTGTAATGTGGACTTAGTCAATGGGTCGGTAATGTTATACTCTGTGGATAATCTGTTAACTATGACTTCACCTCTCTAAGTAAAATTACTTATGAGATGAATCTTTTAAAGTATATACTTTGTCCTCTAGTGTGATCTAGGATCCTTGGAAAGCATCATCTGTCCATTATTTTCACATTATGTTGTAATAGGGTCTACACTACTAGTTAAAATACCATTCTCAAAAACAAACCTTTATATCCAAACTTATTACATTTCTACATTGGAATCAACTATATAATTAGATTTTTCTATAGAATCAGCAACAATAAACTGATTCGAGCTCCTCCAGCTCACTGCATCATCATTCAAGAAAAAATAGACTGACTGTGATTTCATATCATATTGATCTATATGGAATCTAGCATCAATATATCCCCTCATGTCTATCTCCTCATATCCTCTATACACCAGAAACATATCCTTTATATATCTCAAGTACTTTAGGATAGTTTTTACAACTTCCCGATATAATTATCCTAGATTGTCTTGATATCTACCCACCATTCTTAAAGAAAAGGAAACATTAAACCTATAATATATTATGGAATATATGATATATCCCACTACTAAAATATAATGGATTATACTCATTCTTTCAATCTCACTTTGTGTCAGTGGACACATATTCTTGGATAGTTTAATGACATGTGACACTAAAAACAATCCTCTCTTTGGATTGTTCTATATTATAACATTTTAGTACCTTGTAAATATATATACTTTGAATTATCCCAAGAATCCGCTAATATATATCTCTATTTATCTTTATATCTAGAATATATTTTTCTTCACCTAAGTCTTTCATGGAGAAGTATTCATTTAACCAATTATTAATTGACTGTAAGACTTAAAGTTCATTTCTCATTAACAATATGTTATCAACATATAATACTATTAAAATGATAGCAGTTTCACTAACCTTATTATAGAAACATGTATCACATTCATTCTTAATGAAACCAAGTTCTCTTATGGCCTCATCAAAATGAACTTTCCATGATCATGATGTCTTCACCAATCCATAAATGTATCTTTGAATCTTGCATACTTTAGTGGCACTCTTTGAGATAATAAACCCTTTAGGTCATGTTATATAGAAATATTCAACTAACTTCACATTTAAAAAATCAATTTTTACATCTATTTACCAAATATCATAATCATGGAAGGATTCTATTTCAAGTAATACTCTAATGGACTTCAGCATTGAAACTGGAAAGAAATTTTCATCATATTTGATGCCTTAGTATTTCCTAAAACCCTTCACTTCTAGTTATTCCTTATAGGTTATCACTTGATCATACATGTCCAAATTTTTATTGAATATACATTTACACCGAATTGGTTTTGTATCAGCTGGTGAGTCTACCAAAATCCAAACTTTATTTTTCTACATGGACTTAATTTCATAATGCATGGATTCTTTCCATTGAGAAGCATTATTTTTATCTACTACTTCCCTATAGGTTATAGGTTCATCATTCTCTAGGATTAATGTGTCACCTGACTCTATGAAAATAAAATCATATCTCTCTGATTTTATAACATCCCTAGTAAACCTACATAGTACTCGTGTCTTAGTAACATCTTCCTCTCCCACTTTCATTTGTGGATATTGTTCTTGTACCAACTCTTGTGCATCTAGAGCATCAAATTCATTGAATTCAATCTTTCTCCCACAATTTCCATTAGAAATGTGTTCCATTTCTAGAAATATTGCATTTATTTATAAAATGACCTTTATATATAGAGGTTTATATAGGTAATATCCTTTATTCTCCTTAAGATAACCTATAAAGATGCACTTCATACTCCGAGATTCTAATTTGTTGCTAGGTATAGTTTTGAAAAAATACTTGCATATCCATATATGTATATATTATAGAATGGATTTCATTCCATACCACTAATTTTATGTAATCCTATCTACTAATTTATTTGATACTTGATTTAGGGAATAGTTCATGGTCTATAGTGAATATCCCCAAAAAGATAATAGTAGAGTTTCATGACTCATCATCAATCCAACCATGTCGATCAGGGTCCGATTCCACCTTTCACTAACACCATTCCACTGAGGTGTATAAGGAGGAGTGAGTTAGAAAACTATCCCACAATCATTTAGATAATTAATGAAAACTTTCTTAACATATTATCCACCATGGTTTGAGTGGGCCTTCTTAATCTTCTTACCCAGTTGATTCTCTACTTCACTCTGAAATTCTTTAAACATGCTTAAGAAATATGACTTATGCCTCATTAAGTAGATATAACCATATCTACTATAGTCATTATTAAAAGTAATTAAGTAAGATAAACCACCACTTTCCTCTATTGTAAATGGACCATATACATCAGTATAAACCAATTCAAATGGTTTGTTGTCTCTTTATCCTTTCCCAATGAAAGTTTTTTTTGGTAATTTTACCTTGTAAAAAAGTGTAACATACATCCTAAAGTTTTTTCTCAATAGATTAAAAATACCCTTCTTGACATAGTTTTTTAAAATTATTATCATTTACGTGACCTATTTTGAAGTTCCATAGGTGGGTAAGATATGATTCATTCTCACTTTATTTTTTATTGATATCCAAAACTTTACTTTCTAGTTCAAGTATATATAACTCATTATTAAGATGTGTCATACCATAACATATGTTATCCTTAAACATAAGAAAAAAAATATATTTAAACTTGAAAAAAATCCCATATTTTCTAAACTCAACACTAATATTATGTTTTTTGGTAATAGATTTAAAATAATAATAATTAATTAGTATAAGAACCATCTCACTATGAAAAGTAACATGATAATCTCACACTGATAATGTTGCTAGTCTCACACCATTTTCTACTTGGAGATCAACCTCATCTTTTTCAATTATATTGAATCAACTTGGTTCCTATATTTTAATACAAGTGTCTGAGCCACATGTAGTGTCCAATATTCATCTTGTAGAAATAGAAATATTGAATTCAATGAAAAATATACCTAACGTATAAGTTTCAACTTGCTTCCTCTTCCCAAATATGAAATTATTCTTCCAATGGAATTTCTTTCCATATGTAAAGGAAAATTTTTCATACTCATTTCTCTCCATTGTATATTTGGATTATTTAAAGGGGTTTTCATCAGTTTTTTTGACCGACACTTAGTCTTTGACACTTGTTCCTTTACTTTCTTCTTCTTGTTCACCGTAAGGACAGAAAATTTGTAATTATTCATAACATTATTTTATAGGAGAACTAAATCCAAAAAAATATAGGAGTGATTTATTCATGTTAATCATATTATAATTAAGAATTAATTTTGATAATATTTGTGGTAAAGAGTCAATAATGAGATCAATTGCTAGTTCTTGGTTCAGTTTGAACCCAGGGGTGTTTAATCACTCAATGTTCCTGATCATCTTGAGTACATGAGGTCCTAATTTATTACCTTATTTTAGCCTAAATATATAAATATCACTTTATATATCATGTATTTTTTCCTATATCTCTCCTAGTATAACTCTTGGAGATAATATATCATTGGGAAAGCATTTTTTTATCATGAATTTTCTGTAACTCATTAGACATTGATGAAAACATGAAATAATGAACATCTAGTTCATCATCAATATGATTATTTTATTTATCTTTATCTTCCATGATTTATACTTGAGGGGGGGTCTACAATAAGTGGGGGTTCCAATTCATAAATCTTTCTCTCTTAGTGAAGTACTATGTGCAAGCACCTATATACCCCTATAAGTTATGGTCGTTCAGGATATTCTCTTTATCCAATATTGATAGTAGTGAAATTGAATAAGAGGTGGTTTACATTTCATATAAAACAAATAATATTATTATATTAGTAATTTATCTTGATTATCAGTATAACTTTTCCAATTTTAAATTTTTAAATGTCTCCCACTATTTTATCAAATCCTAGTATCCCTAAACTACTAGATTCAGAATACTAAGCATCTTGGGCATTCTAGGGGAAAGGATCCTTAAAACTCTCTGCATAGCCTGAGTTATGGAATCACCACTACTATAAGAGTATAATTTGGTCTTTTGACTATCCAACCACATTAACTTGTGACTCCTTGATCTGTTGAGTAAAGTCTCGTCTCCTACAAAGAATTACCTTATAATGCTCAAAACGTTTACTCCAAAGTTTCAATAAGATAGCTATGGATGCTCCTTTACTGCAAAAATTAATTAATTCAACCACCACTCTCATAATAACTCACTAATAGTAATAGGTACCATCAACTAGGACTGAGGGGAACCTTGAACAATTAGTTGTGTCCAAATTCAAGCGATAGAAGGCATTTAGGGACTTAATATTTTCTTTGATAGATTTGGTAATTTAATATCGGTGAATGAAATAATTTTCAATTTAACATTATTGTTATATGTGACTTCACTCACAACTTAACCATGATTTTAAATAGAAAACATTCACTACACATGATCATTTTCTCTTTTCATGCTTGTTTATTATTATACTATGTGATTGCACGTAAGAAATACACATTTACAAAATAATAAACCATTCACACAATAATATAAATAAATAATGAAGGGATTATTATCCATTAACTATTAGTTAATACATTTAGTGAATAATATATTAACTACGACCCTATGCTAATTCTATAAGTTAATACCTGACTTGAATTGCAGCAACTTAAACACCCATGCACTTTAATTATTTGGTTTACAACATCTCTCAACTCGAACTATGCCGCCAAGAACACCACCGATCTTTAAAATGTATACTCACATGTGGGTGAGGGGAAATTGCGGTGCGAAAATACAATTTATCACTTAAATTTGGAAACAAAAGCCCTTATAAAAATTAATGATGGAGCCATGATGTGTGAATCATCAAAATAAAATAATTATTATATTTTAAAAAATAAATTCAATAATTAAATAAAATAAATAATGAACCAAACATGCACGGGTCAGTCTTGGATCGTGATTAGTAAACATGCAATTATATTAAATAAGAAAAATTAAATTTTCTAAAATTCAACTTGATGGTATTTTTAATTCTTTAACATGAATTAAAAAAATTTAATTAATTATTGTTATGTCTCATAGAACCTGAAATAATTTTATTAAATTCCACACAACTAAATTTATTTTTTGAATTTTTTTCATAATATTTTGGGTCTATTTAGACCTAATAATGACCCCCAAAAGTTAATTTATGTCTTCTAATGGGTTTAATGGTTTAGACAGGTTGGATTCATTCTAACCCAATCTGGCCCAAGTCTAATTAGGGAATCCTTTTAAGAATATATATATATATTAGTTGGTTTCATCCCAAATAATGGGGTGACCAAAATATCCCATTCCCCATAAAGTGGAAGGAAAATATTCCCACACCCATTTGGGTATGTACAAAACACCTTTTAAAAAAAATCTTCCAATGTATTCTTTGTCTTCCTTTGTATTTTTGATTTTTAGAAAATGAATTAATCTTTCACAGTGAGATTATATTTTTAATGGACTATCCCAACTGGTATCCAGTATATCTAGTGAATATTCAATATTCTTATATCGTTCTTAGAATAAAAAATTATTATGTTGGTATCCATTAAAGTGAAGAAAAATTTAAAACATAAATTTCTATCACAATTTTTACACAAAACCCATTGATCTTAGATCGGCCATATCTTGGTGATATGAACTCAAATCAATGCATTGTTAATTAATTTGGGATCATATAAAAACCCTATTTTTGAATCATAGTATAGTTACTTTAAATTTAAAAGTTTTCAAATTAAATAACAACACATTAACTCTAATACCAATTGAAGGAACATAGGATGTAACAAAAGCGTTAAAATAGGCAATTTATAATTTTGGTTTTAGATTCATGTTAAAAACACTGAATTCAAAAAACAAATTTCCCAAATTTCTTAAATTATATGTAAAATTCAATTTACTCATGAAATATAAAAATGAAAAAAAAATCTTAAATTGTACCTTGTTCATTTGATATCGCATAATTGATTATCTCACCATTGTAGTTTCATGGCTAAAGGTTCCAAGATAAGTATCCTATAGATCATCCACACATGAAACACACATCTTAGATCATTGATCTATGTCTCCTTGGTGCTAGTACAGGAAATCAAATAACTTTATGATGTCCATTTGATCGTGTGATGAATGCAGACACAATCTTGAAAGCGTAATGGATCTGACCTTGTTCTTCCTTCAAAATCTCTCTCTAAGAGCTCTATAGAAGAAGATAGGTGATATTATCTCTCTAAATTCATAAAAATGGTGGATATTACTATTCAAGAGGCTGAAATGATCTTATATACCTAGGATATACTTTCCAAAATTTTACTTTGTTCTCTGTAAAGTAATAACCTTCATTTTATACATTTTTCCACACTTATGAGTTAATAAACATGTCATAAATGTCAAAAATATTTTATCACTCACTTGTAACACTTTAACATGTTACATGATAAAATAATAACCATTAACTTTTCCCATAATCTCCCCCAAATAATTTAAGAAACCTTGAGTGTGATATGTTTGATTGAAAAAATTATATTTTCTAATATTCATTTTGATGATCGAACAACTTGTGAATGACTTGAGAAATAAATTCAATCATCATTATTCTAAAATTTAATAATATAACTAAATTATTTTTACTTTTGATTAATCAAACTTAGACGTTCACTGACCCCTACATGTGGGCCCCACTTCATCCTAAATTCTTATTCATCTAGATAGGTGGAACTTGTGGATACACATAGCATGTGACCCTCTATGTAATTATCTGGATAGTAGTGATTTCAACCCATAGACCAAGAGTTGAGTTTAGCAACCCATCATAGCCCCTAAAGAGATAATGAATTTCATATCTATGACTAACTCCTATGAACACATTCTCTATAATATAATCTCTTTGACTTGTGATATCTCATAATACAGGATTCACACTAGTGTCATCACCCTTTTGATTATTTATACATTTCATGAACTTATTAGATGGAATTGCCTTTTTGTACCATGGACATGAATTTGATGAAGTTACTACCATCATGGTCAACCTAGTCCCATGAGATATATCTTCCTCAACTAAAAATTAAAAAATTATATTTTGATCATTCAACCAATGTCATACCACCAAAAACGTATGCAAAAAAACATACCTCACCAAGACTTCAATGTCATGGTTTTTTCCTTACATAAAAGTGCATGATCAAATGGTACACATTGATAATGATATTATGTTAATAGACCAATACACATGTTCATAAATGTAAATAACCAATGAAATCCAAAACATATGGTGTTCCTATTGTTAGTTCCTCCCTCGTGATCTCATGTACTCAAGATCACCAAGTGTTAACTTAATGATAAGAAGTCGCAATGCTTATGATCCCCCATCACCTGATAGTCAGACATCATATGTGTCCCATTGGTATGATGTATCTATACCAAGGACATATATTTAATATTATTTCCATAGTATCTTGAGGTTCTTATTATAGCTAGGAACCATTATAACCTTTTGACATGACACATAATATAAGGTCATTACCATATAAACAGTGGATTCAGAAGTATCAGCACTATTATAGTAAGAGTAAACACATGTATATATCAAATTGTATAAATGTTATTTTAATCAAAAAACATAAAGGATTTGGGTCTATGTAACCCACTCACACAACTAGGGTATACATGGGTTGCACAAATCTCTCGATTCTCAAGAAGGATCTTCCCCCTTACCATAGTTTTCTAGAACCAACATCAATTTTAAGAAAGAAAGATAGATAAAACAAGCTTTTATTTGAGGAGTTATAATTGGATTCACACCTATTCTTAGGGATGAAACCACTTATATATATAGGCCTCTAGGAACTCAAACATTCAACCTTATATTAATTAATTTTTTCACTAAATTCCCCAATATTTTAACTCCTTTAAAAAATTAAATACCTATAATGATTATTTAACATTTGAATAATCATTATTGAAAATTAAAACTCATATACCCATCATCATATGATGATTAACACTGATTTATTATATTTGGATGTGAATAATCCAGTGAAGACAATCGTTATCGCATAACACATGCAACTCCATACACTACACCACAATAGTGGATTTCACTATGTCATGGTACATAATATTATAGACCATGTAATAATGTAATTGATTATGTGATGTTCTTTAATTTTTAGTGCACAAATCCATCAAAATCCTAATTTTACTAAAGCCTTATAGACTTACCACACTTTCACCTTATGTCACATCATATGTAAAAACTTACAATTCCATATCCAAAACTCATTTTAGAGATTTACAAAAATACTTTTGGAAAATATACCATACACTTTTCACTATATTTTATATCATATATAACAATTTGTTAAAATCTATCCAGAACTTCTTTCAAATATCCTCTGAAAACTTTTTGGGAGGCTCTAAAAGTTTCATAAACTTTATCCTCATTCTCAAAACCATAAATAGTGACCCCATAATACATTATAACATTAAAAATATATATAAATTATTGAATACATAAATATAATCAAAGATAATCCTTTATCAATGAATTAATGTTACTTAAGATTCAAAGAGATCTGGTGTATCTTTTACCAAACACATATATATTCATACTGGTGTTCACTATTTATATCATATACAAGTATGTATAATCACATAATCCATTTTCTTAAGGACCATGGGACACATAGTATGTCAATACCAAATATATTACTCATATATTATCAATTATCCAAGTATATACTAGCCAAGTTGATGAATACATCACATGTAATTCATTTAAGAGGATGAGTACATTACTTGACCCTTATATAATAAAAATAAGTTCATCACATGTACCTTATCTAAGTATATCTATATATTTCCTCAATTTATCTCAATTAAGAGCCTTGATTTCATACTCATCATATGAGAGTACAAATCCCATCTTGATTAAACATCAACTAACAACACGATTATCAATATACCCAACCACCACCTGATTAACTAAGCCTCACAGCTTGTGTAATAAAGGTTTCAAAGTATGAAGGTTATCATTCAATGTGTATTTACAACCTCATGTGATCGGGATTAAATATAAAAAATGCACCCATAGTATATTAAATATATAGTATATAATACTCCATGTAGTATACTTAGAGGGTCAACTGGTGAAAAAAAACTTATTTGGTGCCTCATTAGAATATTTTATATCTTTATATAAAATCATCATGTTATCCATAACATTTTATATCAAAATATAACACTCCATGATTAAAATCAATTAGGGACAAATCAAAGTTCTACTTTGATAGGTCAATTTTTATTTCACTTCATGATATATATATATATATAACTGGTGTGAAATGAAGATAAATTACAGACTTCCTTTTGTATAACATTATACATTTTATATTTTTAAGATCCTTTAGAAATACTGGAAAAACCATACATAATCACCTATATAATCATATCCCATATTATATATCATCATAGTGGCCTTATTTGTTATCTTCTTTTAGGGTTTTGTTAAACTCATTACATCTCTATGTAAAACCTACCAGGCATCTCATATGATCATATAATAAAATCTACCCACTAAACTCTTTTCGTGGGTAATATATATGAAGGAATATTGTTTGAATAATGGTAAGAATTAGGAATCATATTCCTAATTTTAAACACTTTGAACATAGTATTCAAACTCCTTTACTTTACAACATCAATGCTATGATGTTAATAACTTTTATATTATACTTAGAATACTTTCTAAGTTCATAGTCATCACCATGGATTTTTTACATCCAAACTTTTATTTTAAGATCTTTTGGTAAAAAATATAATACTTTACATTAATATATTTATTTACCAATATGTAATAATTGATGTAAATGTTCTCTAAATACTCACACATTATTGTTGGACCCTCTAGGTTAAATACCCTATGAGAAAGTGAATGAGGGTATGATGAATTAAAACAATTTATAATTTTTATCTTTTTTTATTATTGAACAAAACCCTTTTTACTATCCTTATCATGGAAATTTATATATATAAAAACTAAATTATGTGAGATACATTGTAATTTTACTTGGTACACCCAAACTAGTCTAACACAAGAAGCATATAAAAGTGATGTGTCAATATACCAAATTTACTATTACAATGTTCGGAGAGGACTTATTGTTCCTCTTGGTTTAAAACCATTAAAACATGATAACTCGTTATTATCTCCTCTAAAAAGATTTCACTTATACTCTAAAAGAATATTCCTATGATTTATATCAACTATAAATACGTTCACATAGAAATGGGTGTGCATTAATCTCTTTGTTCATTAAACAAATTAAATCCCCTTTTATGTGTAAGTTTTGTTTTGTGGAAAGATCCTATGTGTAATACACCTTCTTTACCACATGATGTTTAGGCAGGTTACTATTAACTGCATGATGTTTAAGTGGATTATTATTCACTATGTGATGTTTAAGTAATTTATTTTTCACCATATGACCTTTAAGTGATTTATTTTCCACTGTGTAATCTTTAAGAACTTTATTGTCCATTGTGTGATGTTTAAGTTATTTACTATTCACCATGTGACCATATTATTTTATTCATTTGTGTTTAGAACCCTTCACTTAGTACTATATTCTTAGTACTCTTCTCTTAGTACTCTTTGTAAACACATTAAAAACTCTTATAATTTCCAAAGATGATCTTCTGAGTTTATTTTTTTATATTATCCTAATAAAGTGATTAAGAGTCCTTATATAGGTGGAGGGATACAAAAAAATTGATAATCACATAATTTTTATTCACCTATATGGTTAATCCCATTTACATGACATCATAATACTTATTTGGATTACTGTTAAGACTTAGGTGGATCACTATTCAGCATATAGTACTTAAGGGGATCAATGTTCACCATGTAGTCCTATCCTTTCATGGTCTGCCTATAATTATCACCTTATGATCACATGAATACCTCATACTTAGGTGGATTGTTATTAAATACATATTCATCTCCTTTCATGGTCTTCTTATAATTACCTTCTTACAACCATGAACCTGAAACATGCTTAGATAAATATTGTTCACCACGTAATGCTTAAACACACATTTTGTGTCGCGTAATACTTAAGTGAAACACTTTTTACCACATAATATTTAATCGAATAACTATAATTTTATATTTTTTATGTTTACACTAAAAAATAATTCTTAAAAAAACAAAAAACATGGGGATTAATTTCCATCTTCTTCCAAACTCCTCCAGAGCCTTCTCCATATAATCACTTCTACTCTGGATCCTTGTCAAGGTTCTTTATCAACAAATAAAATAACCAAAAAACTCTAAACTTCTATCATGAGAGATTTTTTACAAAAAATTATATGTGTATATCATAGGGTATGATAAGGACATGTCATAAAGCATGAATATACTGATATCATACGTTTTCCTTGTTTAATCATATCATATGATATGAGGATATCATAGTGGGGTAAATCATAGCATATGATTAACATGGTATTAAGATTGATATGGTGGGCAACATTTAAGTGTTAAAATTTTAGTGATCTTCCACATGGGATATCATTTACAATAATAATTTTATAAAGATAAATTCATGGGAGAAGTATCACAATAGAGGTAAGAATTGTGACCTAAAAGGCATTAACTCAAATATTATAAACTTATGAGTTAATTAATATAGGTTGTTCAAGTATTTAAAAGGATGGTAAACACGTGGAAATGAGGTGTGAACCTATGTGAGTATATTGTTATGATTTTATCCCTCTTTTATAAGCCCTCATTTTTATCCTCCTTTGGATTTTATGTGATACTAGTTTGTTATGAGTTAAGGATAATTCCTATCGTGCGATGGGTGATTCAATTTGTCTCATGGATACATCATGGTAGGGGGGAATCCTTCAGCTGCATCTTAGATATTTTCATCAAGAATATTTAATGAAGACAGTTACATCAGTATTGTTTAGTGTAAGGAACACACACAAAAATATTCTTCATTTTATATATAACATGGTTTCAAGTATTCATGCATGGTGATCTTGGGATTATGGGTTTTTAATTTCTTTCATTATGATAAACTTTTGTTGTTTACTCCTTAGAAATCTAGCAGTGGTAACAATAATAAAAATGATCATTAATTCTTCAAATAATGTTTAAAATGAAGTTTTAAATGCTACTAAAAATATAGAAAATTGTAACATGATTAGAATATATGTAATATCATAAAAAACCTATTCTATGGCATCATAGTTTATTATTATGTTTTTTATATCATAATATGAGGGACTAGGAACCATTGAGTTTACTCTTACATAGATCAACGATGAAGTTAATCCCATGTAAATCTTATAGTCAAATATGATATGGTTTTTCCTCATGGGTTACTCTTACATAGGTCAATCTCATAATGAAAATAAGAGTAACTCTATGTTTATGTCATCCAAGGATAATTCACTAAGTTAATAATACATAGATACATGATCATTGGGCATGATTGATTACACTATTTTGTGGCCCACATGTTGTTATAATCTTATGTCATGTCATATTGTGTGTTTGTGACTGCAAGGGCACATGGTATTAATCCTATGTAGGGTTTGGAGTTGCTAGATTAATATTACATGAGTCATTGTGTTCCAAGTTTAATATCACATAGGTTCATATAATTAGATTTGATCACAGGTGTTACTTTATTAATATCACATAATAACAAATAGTGTTGATTAATGTTAAATTAGCCACTAAATTGTTGATAACAGTTTACGCACCATGACAGATTTCAGAAAGATATTGTTAAATATGATTCACATGAAAAAATATATTTTCCTATATTTTAAATTATAATTGAATAAAATGGATTATAAATTTTTTATAAATAATTAGATAGATATTTTGGGACATTTATTGAATTTATAAAAATAATGTAAATTAAAAAAATATATCAAGTTTTTATAATTGATTGTTAAATATTTTGAAACATTTAAATACATAAATATCCATAACATCAAATGCTAATATTAAAATTACTTTTTCAAATTATATGGAATAACATGTATAGAAATTATAATGGAAACTTATAAAGTATTTATAAATTAAAAAATAAGGCTAAATATAAAAGGTTTTATATTTAAATTATGAATTTTTCATAATTATTTAATTTGAATTGTTCAAATTAAAACTAATATTTAATAAATTGTTTAAAACATATATAAATAATTTTTATAAATGATTTGATCAAGTTTTAAATGACTTTAATTATATGATATTTAGATTATGTAAATTGTATACATAGTATAATTGGAATACAAAAAAATGTTTATATTTAATTTAATATCATATATTTAATTAAATGTAATATAATTGATAATATGAAATATTTTATATTGTAAATAAATATAAAATATTTATATTTCTTAAATTATGAAATTTCCCTAATATATGACAAAATTTTAAAGTGTTTAAAATTATATTTATCTTTGAATTGTTCATAAAATGTTTATCTCATGTTTAAATTTATTAATTGTTTATTTATTTATCATTCATTATTTTATTCATATATATGAATTTTTATATTAGTAATTATTATGTGTGCATTAGTTTAAATGTTAAACTAATTCTAAGTTTTCAAACATGAATCTAAAGAGTTACATGTTAGGTATGAAAAATGATTAAGTTTTCCTTTACCATTAATTTGGCATGTTATAGATTATGAGATTGAATTATGTAGTTAACTAAGATTTATACATATTTGGTGTTAAAATTTTGATAGATTTGATGCCTCACTTGAGTAAAGAATCCCTAGATGGAGAGACTTTGAACCAGACTACTCACTGTCCTGTAGGCTTATACCTTGTCTAGAAAAGTGAGGTTTGATTATTTGTGGCTCCAAGATTACTCATGTGAGGATTATTAATTTCATATGATTTTAAACCTTTACATGAAAGGGTTTCATATACCTTGTTCATGGGTTGTATTTGGATATGTATTAATATAATTGGATTTTAATTTTGGTTAGTAACAAAAGCAATGAGTTGTGTAAATAGTTACACATAAATATAGTTTTAATATATTGATTTGGATAAAGGAATAGGATTCTAAACTAAATCATTAGAATTATGTATAAATAAAGATAATAATAGAAGATAAGATGGTGAAATTAAATCACCTTTAAAATAATAATTGTTAAATCCATTAGATTATCCTATGTAAGGAAAGAAAGTAAGGGGTGACCCTAATAGGATTAGGTTCCCACTCTTGGTGTTTTCTTTAGGTTTCACTTATCCAAGATACCCTAATATGATTGTATTACTAGAGGAATAGAGTTGAGTTTATCTATATGATGGATTGGGAAATAATTTTTCCACCTAACTATGAAAGAGTCATATAGGATATTATTGGAATGATTACTTACCTAAATAGATAAGTGATGTAAAAAATGTTAAAGTGACCCAAATCTTAATGAAATATAGATCTTGGTCTCCTAATGGATATGATGTATTTTAAAATGGTTTATCATTTTATTGGGATTACATTTAATAAAATATTGTATTAAATGAAAAACATGATACTCGTCTGATAATATATTCCATTCTAGATAAATATCATCATCATCATCTAGATCAACATTTAAATCAATCTATGAAACGATAAGATTAATGTAAGAAACTTTAAATATTGGTAACTTAAGAAAAAAATCGTAAGACAAATGTTATGTTTTAGTAAAACATAATCCTAAATAAAAAAATTATTGAAGTTTTTAAATTAGTGAATCTAGATGGTTATGATAAGAATAGTTTTATTCACTCAAGGTTTCATTAAGTATTGTCATGGATAAGGAGTTATTTATATTTTACTGATAATGTAAATGAATTCATGAGAATTTTACATGATATTCTAAATTTTTTTAGTATAGTTGAACTAAGGGCATGTGATTTCTAGATTATGATATTGTTTTGACTGTACAAGTGGGTAAAAGTTCAAAACAAAATAAGAAAAACTAGTTCTAAATTCTAGTAAATTTTCTTCAAGTAGTTGGTAAATGTCATTAAAACCTAAATATTTTATCAAGAAAGATGAGTAATGATTCCATAGGATAGAATTTTCTAGAATACCTGATGGGGTTTAGGAAACTCTATGTAATTTTCATGACAAGTATCAATGTTATAGAAATAAATTCTTTAGTTTATTATGATACATAATACCAACTTTATGTTTTATAATTATTTAAATATATAAGATTTCAAAACAATAGAATGAGTGATTAATCTTGTATTTTTTATTCAAGTTATGGAGAAAAGAGTTGGGGGCATCAAATAGTTGAATTCAAAGGAATATATCAAGAACATATGGATCTAAATAATAGGTGTATTTTTTTCATATTATATCATTTATATGATTATATAAATTTTTTCTTAACAAAGAGTTGTTATAAATAGTGTGAGATAATGGATTCCATACAAATGGTTTGTGATTTATCAGTTCTATAAAATGTTTGAAAAGGATACAAGAATAAAAAAATTATCCAAGATAAAATTGTTTATTCAAATTTTTATAAAAATATGAAGATCTTATCCCACCTACATCGGTGGAATATTTTAAAGAACAATATTTTTTTCAAGAAAATCATCCAAAATACATATAATACCGTATATGACATTGAAACAATAGTTTTTTATTAAATATTCCTACTTAAGGTAATAAGTATTATTTCCTAATATAATGAAGTTTGTTTATTTTAACATGATATTATAAAGAAAATATAGTTTATAATAAGAGAGTGGGATAATTTTTGAACTTAGAGAAGTCCACAGTTAACAAATAAAGAATAATACTAATCAAAGTACAAAGTGAATATCACTTTGAAGGAAAAATATTGATGAAAAGGTTTATAATAATGATGATGACAAACTTATAAATAGTATTGAGATGATGAAAGAACTTATTAACATTGTAAAATTTGATGTTTTAAGGTTGAGGAGTTTGAATACTTTGTTAAAGGAGTTAAACAATAGGAATATGATTCATAAGTATAGATATTATTAATATTTTCTTAGTTTATATATTTTAATCAATAAAGAGTTTAATGAGAGAGTTTTATTAGGTGTTCACATAGTGATGTGGTACTAATTATATAGGGATGTAATGAGTTTAACAAAACCCCTAAAAGTGTGGTAAACCTAAGGCAAATCTAGTAGTCTATAATATGTGATATGTTATATAGGTTCTTATGTATTGTTTTTTTAAGTATTATTAAATGAGTTCAAGGATATAAAATATATCATGTTGTAAAAAGGAAATATCCACTTCGTCATTATTTCACATTGGTTTCATATACATATGCATATATATATATATATCATTAAGTTAAATGATAATTTACCTCTCAAAGTGTTAAGAATCAAAGGCACCCTAAGAGGGGGTGAATCATGGTGCATTCAATTTGAATCTTTTAACATATTTCTCTATTTGTATCTTATTCCTAATTTGGAAGGAATTGTGTTAAACCTTTTTCTCAAGTTATTTAACTCATAAAATCATTGAATTCACATAGATTAAAGTAATAAAATAATTCATACATTACATAAGTATTTTTACTTGGTTTATATGCACTAGGATATGTTCAAGGAGCATGAAATCAGTAGTGTACTGATGCACCAAAATCCACGATTCTTCATAAGTTTAGTGGATACAAGTGGTTTTTGTTACACCATTCCAAGGATCACTCCCTATATAATTTTTTGGGTCTAAATAAATTCTAACCCAAGGTTAAATACCATTTATCCTCCTTTGCACACTACTTTAGAGAAGAAAAATTACAGTTTATATGTGTATAGGCCTCTTCAACATCAGAAAAAAAAATGTATAGATTTATACATATTCAATTATGGGTAGTTGTGATATTGATCTCTTCAACTGTATATTTTCACAAATGTTCTATGAACCCCTCTTCTAAATAAAAACTTATTTATCTCTAGATAGAGATAATCATACATAGTAATAATCCCATCATTCTTATTTAACCTTCCAATTTTATAATTGAACACCTTCTCCCTTCGTTCCTTACTTATTCCATGTAATTAGGTATTCGGTGTGTTGGAACCATAGTGATCCAAGATAGAAAATGATGGTGTGTTTTTTCTGTTTTTAAAACTTTTTGTGTTGATCAAGGATTGAAAACACTAAGGGAGATAGTTTACAAAATAAGAAAGCCCGAATAACATTTTTAAATTGTGTTTTTCCAAGTTTTTACCAAATTTTTGGGTATAAAATATTGGGTTATTTTTCAATGTTTCATGTATTTACAAAAAACATCAAGGAAAAGGAAGGGGTTATTCATGGTTAGTGTGTGGCCAGCATAGTAGGTGTGTGTACTGAGTAAAAGGTGTATAGCTCATGTAACAGTCATGCTGATTATGAAGGAAGTATATGGTCCAAACATAAAGTTTGTGGATTGTACAGGATATTGATGTTCAGAATTTGGTAATTATGAGTGGACCATGTAGAAAGATTGAAATTTTTTGGGGTGTATGTGGACTATGTAGGAATCTCACAGTTGAAAGGAAGTGATATTGTGCAGCCTACATGGTGGCATGTTCGCATATTTTTTATGAAGGGTTTCTTTTTAATCTTGAAGATTAGTGTTATTTTCATAGATTATTTCATTTAAATGCACCTTTGATAACATCATTTAGTTGTGATAAAATCCTAAGGAAAATCCATATATTAATTAGTGCTTTAAGAGAATACATCATAGAAAATACATGGTAATCAGGGTCATTATAAGAATAATATGGTGTAGTTAGTGTGTGGTAGAAACAGTTGGAGGAATTGAGAGGTTAGTGCACGGTAAATAAGAATACAGTGTTTCATGGTAAGGAATTGCATGAAGGTGTCACTTAAAGTCTTATTATGTATATGGTGAAAGATATGTGAGGTCAATTTATATAAGGAAGTTCATAGGATAGATTCATATAGGTGGCATGTGGATGATTTGTGCATGTTTTTTGTTCATTCGGTGTATATATGGTGAATAATGAATCACACAGTCAGTGCACGGTAGATAAATTGAAGTAAGTTTTTTTACATGATATTTTATGGTGTGTATTCTGGAGACTGATGAGTGGATTGGAGCATCATACTTAGGATATTATGATACAAATCAAAGTATACAATATTAGAGACATGAATATTCCCTTCAAGTTGATAAACTAAGGAATACTTAATCTATAGAAATAATCAATAAGGAGAAAATTAAAGTGATCTGAGTGAGGAAATGAATTATCCCTGAATTCATTATAAATATAGTGTTCCTATCATAGAGTGATCATGGCCAAAAAAATATAATCCACAAAATCTAGTGAAGTTTAGTGGATTCCAATATGGATGACACATATTAATTGTATTCTCCTTATACTATCTTTAGTTTTGAACCAATTAATGTTTTTATATTCTATATTAATTATACATTTGTGTATTTGGTGAATGAGCATTCAATCAGATGGGTTTAGTGGGTTCCTATTAATGTGGGGACAATATCCTTAAAATAAAAAGAAAAATTTGACACCCTAATTCACCCCTCACCTCTCAGGGAGTCCCAGGGTACAATAAGTGGTATTAGATCCTAGGTTGTAGTCATTAATTTTTTCATCATAAATTCCTTACGATGGAGAATTAATTAAATGAAAAAGAAGTTCTGCTTTTTTATAGAAGTAACTACCATACTTGGAATAACATAATGATTTCACATCTTTGATCTCTCGGGCTAGAATTTATTTCTACTACTTTCTACAGGAAGGAATTCAATAAAGCGATAGGGTATTCTATAACTGAAGATGATATTAAATGGATAGATGTTAATTCAAAACATTAAAATTATCTATTTAGATCTATTACATATTATATCTATATAAAAGTGATGATATGAACTAGTGAAAATTACATGTGGAGAAATTGTCCAATATATATGAAAGTGATAGTGAATTGAAGGAGACTAAGCTACAGGTACTCCATAACAAATTTAATGATTTAAAAATTATTCTAGATGAGAATTTTGGTATCATCTTCAACTAAATCACTAAATTTTTTGGATCTATTTGAGGACTTGGTGAAGATATATAGTATATCTATATTGTTAAGAATATTTTTTAATGGTATCTACCTTAGTAAAATCTAAAAGTATCATCTCTAAAAGGTAGGTATTTTTTAAAGCTCTCTATATGTGATATGTTAAGAATTTTGGTGGATTATGAAATTTGAGTTAATGTATAAGGGATATCAGGTCGTGAAAGTAAGGATATATCATTTAAATCCATGTAGAATCCTGGAATTTCTAAAGTTGTTAATAGCAAAGAGTATATGGATGATGAACTTCTATGTCTCCTTTTTATTACTAGAAAGTTAGATATAGGGGTGGTTAGATTCAAAGAAAATATTCCATTATATTTTTTTGGTGTGGTAAAGATGGGAACATTATAATAAAGATTACAAAAATATTTTATGATGATGAAATTGAAGAATAAGTTACACATAAAGAACACAGAATCTTCCCTCCTAAAAGGGAATCCAAAATGGGAGTTCATCAGGAATGAAATTTTATAGAAAAAGATTTTTGAGAAAATAATAAAATGATAAATAAGACTATCCATAGGAAGGATAAATGGAATCTAAATAATATAAAGAATATTCCTTGATGGATACTTTTGAGAATAAATAACTTGAACTGGACAAAGTCAATGAACCTGAAGGATTAGTTGATCTCAATTTGGAACTTAAGGGAGCACTCAAAGTTCTTGATATTCAATGAAATAAAAATTTAAAGATTAATCGAATTTTAAAACAATCCTTTGAATATGTGAATCAAATCGAAGAATATATTGAATGGATGTAATAATATTTAGATAATAATTTGTTTAGTTAGGAGAATTAATAAGAATTATTGAGTTTTGAGCTGATGATTGAAGAAGAGACTAAGGTAATTAATGACCTTAATGTAATCCTAGAGGGAAAAGTTAATAAGGATTAATACCTTTAAGAAGTGGTTGTCTATTGAGAATAAAACTTTAATCAACATTGAAATTAAGTGATATATAGAAGAAGTTATACTTCAAGAGTTTTATAGATGGATAATTGATTAAAAGGTTTGAGAGAGGCTCTGAAGGGGTTAATAACATTCTAAATAAACACAAACCCATATTTTTAAGTAAAATTATATTAAAATATAATGTAGAGATATCAAAAGTAGAAATAGTGATATATAAGAATAAAGGAAAGTGTAAGTTTGGTAATTTTTTCATCCAACCTAATTCACTATAAGTTATAACAATGATGTCTCTAAAAAAATTAAATCATAGGGACAAGAATAATCCATGATTCTTAGACATTTTTCATCAATTGAGGTGATATAAAAAGGTTAGGGATATGTGGAGGAATGAAAAATAGAATAATTTTCCTCTTATAAAGTTTCAATTTTGTGGATAACTTAACCATACTATATTATACTATAAAGAGGCAATAATTTATTTTTATGTGAAATCTCTTTGTCGTCAATAAAAGAAAATGAGGCCATATCCTTAACCAAATATGGAAAATAATTTATGTGGATATTATTTTTGTTTAATTTAGGTATAATTTCATTGATTATAGGAAAATGGAAACTAGAAACAATAACTATAGAGCTTATAGATAAATGAATATATGACAACCAAGAAAAATACTTCTGAAAAATAGGTACTCTCCATTGGAAGAAGAATATGAGTTTGATTTCACCATGTCTGCTGAGGAGAAATTGAAAAAGACATATTTTTTCTTTACTCAACAAAATATATCATGGAAGGAAAAGAATAAGACTAAGAAGATAAATCTTTCAGAAATTTCTCTCAAAGAAAAAAAGAACAGTAACACCTAGATTCTTGATATCAAGTTCTCATCATAGAAGAAAATAAATGTAAATATATAAAAAAAATATGAAATGTAGAGTTGATAAAACCAATTATTTTGAAAATGATGAATTATTAAAGATAAATGGGATTATAAATACCCACTTGGAATGTTATGAGATAAATAAGACCAAAGTGTTTCTTGGGGATGGGTTACAGCACAAGCTTCTAAGTGTGAGTCAACTTTGTGACTCTGGTCTTGAGGTTATATTTAACTAAAAAGGGTGTCTATTTAAATAAAGAGTTGGAAACTCACTTATGAGAGGAAGTAGAACTAATGGCAATTTATACGGGGATGATAGTCATGAAAATACATGTCTCTTTATATTGGCTGAAGGAAATAACTTGTGGATTGAAAGGTTAGGTCATATTCAGCAACAAAACATAAAAAATTATATAATATAAGAGATATAGTTTACATACCAATTCTTAAGAGAGGTCATTAAAATTCATGTGATGCTTTCGTATAGTTAAAATGGTGTGTAATCCTTATCGGATGAAGAACAAGAGGGAATATAATCATATTTCACTAGTCCATAGGGATGTATGTGGTATACTTAAAATATATGGAACATATAGAGAAATATTATTTTCATATATGACTATAGAAGAATTGTATATACAATTTTTATTTAAAGAAAGAGAGAGGTCATGGGATTTAAAAATAGGTATCTGAGAAGAGTCTAAAATGATACCAAGAGAAAAATTAAGATATTTTGGTCTAACAATGGAATAGAGTATACCTCTATTGAGTTTGAGAACTATCTCAAAAAACATGGAATAAAGAATGAAGTTTCATCTATGATAACTCCACTTCAAAATGAATTAATTGAATAAATAAATCTAGAAGTGAAAAATATGGACCAAACATTACTCATTGAAGGTATTATTTCTCAACACTATTAGAGAGAGGTAATACAAGATGTAATGTACACTCAAAATTGGGAATTTCTAAGACTTGGGGAAGAGAGGGATCTAAATTAAATGTGGTCCTAAAGTAATTCTTCATTGAAACACTTTCATGTATTTATAAGTGATACATACAAAAAAATAATAAAATTAAGGAAAGTATGATGATTTTGTAGATGAAGAAGTATTTCTAGGATACTCAATAAACATTTAGTCCTAAAATGCTACAAAAACTGGATAAGTAAAATTTTGGTGAGAAGTGAATTTAAATACATTAATGAGAAATATGTGAAGAAATATAGTGGCATAAATGTCAACATTTTATATGAATAATATGGTGAATAAAAAATAATTCATTATAACTATGGAAGATGTATAGAGTTGTGTATATGATGAAGACTCTAAGATCAAGTTGAAAGATAAAGTCATTACTGAAGAAGAGAAATATATACCATAAATAATAAATAGGGAATAAAGGTAAATCAATCCAATATAATTTGAGATATTTCTACACTTACATGGACAAGGATAATAATTTTTTTTGATCATGTGGCTCTATTTCCAACAGTATAACCAACCACATTTAAAGAAATGGTGAAAGATGAATCATGGGTTAAATCCATGAATGAATAATTAGATATCATTGATAAAAACTAGACATGGTAGTTTTTTGAAAGGATATAAAATCATAATGTGAATGGAACAAAGTGGATAATAGAGAAAAAATTCAATTATCATGGTAATGTAATCATAAATAAGGTATGATTGGTTTATAAATTCTATGCATTGTCTGAAGTCATTGATATTGTTAACATTTTCTACATTATCCCAAATGGAGTTAATCAAAAAAAATTATCTAGGGTAATTTAAATAGGATACAATTTTTATTAGATGGATGTCAAATAGTTTTATTAAATATTTTTCTCAAATAATAGGTTTAGATTGAACATTCACTATGATTTTAAATTAGAAATGATGAAAAAAAAGGTTTAAAATTTGAAGGTAGCTTTATATGGAATAATGTAGGTACCATGATCATGGTATACTTAGCTGGATTCATATTTGTAGATTTCTTAATTAAAAATAGTCGGTATCAATCATAAAATGTATGTGAAGATATCCATGGAAGACCAGTTTATAGTTCTTTTATTTGTTAATGATATCGTCTTTGGTAAAAGTAAGAAAAAATACCTGGAATATTTTTATAACCACATGAAATCAGAATTTTAATTGTCCATGATTGGTGAATTCGCATAATTTTTAGGACTACAAGTGATACCAAAGAAGGAATACACTTTCATATCTCAGGAAAATCATGTTAGATAGCTTCCAAATAAGTTCAACATACATTATTCTAAACCAATGTAAACTCAAATTGTGGTGGTAAAAAATCTTGGGAAGCCTGAGGATGTGAAATATTTGGATCCCACCTTATATAGAAATATTAATGGAATATTACTTTATTTTACTACAACACAAATGGATATCATCATTACAATATGTTTAGTAGATTGTTTCCAAATTATTCTAAAGGAATATCATCATGTAGTGTTTAAAAGTATTATGAGTTACATCCAAGGAACTCTCAATTTTAGATTAATCTGTGATTATAAGAAAAATAATAAGATATTTTCATTTTGTAATATGGATTGGACTGGTTATATTTTTAATTCAAAGTATAAAAGTGGTGGTGCATTATTTCATGGTAGTAAATGTGTTAGCTGTTTAAGTAATAAATAGGAAATCACTTTGATAAGTACATTAAAAATATAATATATTTCAGTGACCAAGGTTTTCACTCAACTAATGTGGGTGAGGGAAAATGTCATGACCCAACCCAATTGAGCCCAAGCTATGAATACCCTAATCCAACCTCCAATAGGCTAGGGGATGGAAACTAGCACCAAATAGGAATATCATGCACATGGAAGGCATTAGCCTAATGTACCTATACACACACACACACACACATATATCCAATCCCAAAAAATGTTGAAATGAAAAAAAAAACTAAAACCAATGCATGTATACATCTATGATCCCATGATTAGAGTATGACAGTAAAGTACTAAAAGTGATAAACAGGGACAAATAGAATCCCAACCAAAAACTATAGAGTTTGACCTGCTCCAAGTGTGAGGACTATAATCAAGTACAACCACTCATAAAACACTTCGGTCTTCCAATATCAAGTTATACTACACCCACTCCCAATCCTCCTAGAACATAGTTAAATATGACATCATTTTCATAAGACATGACACATGCGGTGAAATATTATACTGGGGTAAGTATATATACCAATACCCAGTAGAAAACCCCAAAAACAATAAACATGAAGCATTGAGAATATTCAGGCCATAATAATGAAATTAAAATTAATGCATAAATGAGAAAAATACCAAATATACTCCATAAGGACATCACACCTTTAAGTGGTCACAACCAACTACTAGACATATGATTTTTTTTTGAAGCAATTGTCATTCCGTAGAATCCACTCCATGAGACATGCTATCACCGGAGACACTAATACAAGAGGTTAAGATCATTTTTACCTACCCAAAGTATTGGAAAACTCTGATACTCAGATAGGGGGTTACACCCAAGACCACTAGGGGACACCATGAACCCAAAATGGATCAACCCACTATGTAGGGGGTTATATAAAAATGATACTGCAAACCCTACTAATATGGATTCATAGATAGAGGATCAACACCCTACTCAAGGAGTTAATACTGATTCCACAAACCCCACCTAAGGTATATAATGATATAGTATCACTCTCCTGTCTCACAAAGGGACACCACAAACTCTATCAAAGATTCATCCTCTAGAGAGAATCACAATCCTGAGATGTGGGCATAATTTTTCACTGTACCCTCAAGTTAATGGACCAAGGGAACACACTCAACTAATATTATTATAGACTAAACAAATGAAGGGCTATAAACAACCCAAACGGGGGTACACAAAATATAATAGGGGGACATGATGTGTCCATCCAACCCCTGGTCCACCTATGTGGTTCTTTCTCACATGGCATGTAAATATGTATATACACATAATATAGGAATAATAAATGGTGTGTAGAAATATATTAACACCCTACTCATGTTGTCTGGTCATTCCCATGTATCGTAGGTCATTCCTGTGTACTAACTTGTTTACACCTTGCCATGCCCATGTACACTTGGCCATGTCCATGTACTTAGCCTGCCCATGCCCATGTATCCTCCAAAATACATGTCGAGCCTCCAACACGGATCACATGGAATGTGATAAAGGTCACACGGTATGTGATATTTAACTCTATACAAAAAAACCCAGTGTCGTACAGGGGGTCCCACACTATGTGTAATTCTAGATTATATGAGTGTAACCTGGTATTTTACAGATCCGTCAAGATCTATTCCATGTCATCTTGTGAATCTTCATTACTATTTTACTCACTGGATATCATATATGGGTCATCCAAAACTACCATTTACATAGATCCATATTTTGGGATTCGATTATACTCAGGAAACACCCACTCACACCATTTTTATCCTCACCATTGAAACTGATATGAACAGAAACTGAAAATCCATTCTGATCTACCTCTGATCATACTCCATCATCATTGCACCTTGACTGTACCCTCAATCATTAATCACATGCGTTTTATCGATCTATTTCACCAAATAATGGTTGCACAATGATCAAATATTGTGTATTTATCGAACCATGGGCTAAAGAAATTTCCCACGATGAATGTGCAAAGAAATGGGGGAGAAATCTATAAGCCATAAGATGTGTGGAATGAACCTTGGATTTTTTTATTCATAATTGATACATTGTTATATATTTAGATGAATGAATATGGATAAAAAAACAAACAAAATAAATCCATCAATTAAATCTATTGTCGATGTGTGAATCAATTCTTGTTTATGGAATTGATCTGCATTTGATTGAGATAAAAGAATAAGATGGAATTGAAAAAATCAAATATCCAACCTAAAGTTTGGATAGATTGTTGATGAATAACATTCATTCATTTATGTTGTTAGCTAGATCCATGAAATATGATGGTGCAATGATCCTCAATCCATTATCATTTGCCAAGATCTCCTCCAATGCTCTCTCCAATGGATCCTCTCAAATTTGCAAGGTTATGTGGCTAACCTTGAAAATGATCCATAACAGTGTTTAAATAGATGGTTTCGGTCACTAAATCAAATAAATTAAATTAAATTAGTCAATTAATTAATTAATTTTATTAATTTCACACCCGCGGTAAATTTTTCACAAATTCTTAACACAGAAAAAGGATATATCATGCCTAGGATAAACCCTAAATTCTGAACTCAATGGTGCACTAAGATTTCTGATTTGGGCCCTTGTTTAGGAGTTATTTCACATTTTTAGGAAAACTACATGTCCATGATATTAATATATTTAATATATTTCAAAAAATAATTCTGAACACACTAGGCCTCAGAATATCATTTCATTTCAGTTCTTGGATCCAAAAATAATCCATATAATATTCAAAAGTAAAACATAGAAAAATTATAGTTGATACAGGAAAAAATTGGAATATATTAAGGAACAAGTGAAGAAAATTATGTTGATATTCTGTAATAATAATATTTTTATCAAATTCATAGTGAATCTCATAGAACACTCTCATAACAAACATATGAAAATATGTTATCACTTTATCAAATAAAAGGTAAAACAATGAATGATTAAACCAGAATATGTTGGAACTAATGATAAAGTTTTGGAAATCATGATAGATTCTTCATTCACACCAATTTTTTAGAAACATTAATTGAACCTCAATATTCAACCACCTCCCTTTTATTGAGGAGGTTTGGATATTACCCATCTCCACATTGTATATATTATTTTAAATTTTTTTTGTGTTCGATAGTTTCTATATCTATTTGGGTTTATTATTTAAGGGATAGATAATTTGGTAAAATTCAAGTGTTCATCAAGTATTTAAGGAGCTAAATCACTGTCTCGTCTAGAGAAGTTTAGGGTGTGAAAGTCAGGGGATATGATCTATAGGGAAATTTATGAAGCCAAGGGAGGTTCATAAATGTGTAATTTCACTAGGCATGGAATCATCTCTCAATATCTTGTTTTCTATATTGATAATAGATCATGTAAAATTAGAGTAATGAAATAGTTGTTCTTTTTCCTTTCAGAAGGTTTTAAGCATGTGTGTAGAGCTCTATTTCACTTTGGATTACCAACAAACCCAAAGGGTGGGAATGTTGGAACCATGGTGATTCGAGATAGATAATTATGGTGTGCTGGGATTATTTTCAATCCTTTCTTAGTTGATTAAGGAGTATGAATTCAAAGGGAGATATTTTTCAAAATAAGTAATTCAAAACTACTTTTCAAAATTTCATTGTTTCTAAGTGTTTCAAAGGGTATGAAATCCTGGGGTATTTTTCAAGGTTTCAGTGGAGCTGTCAAAAAAATCAAGGCAAAGGAATGTGTTCTATGTGGTTGGTGCATGACCCATGTGGTTGGAACGCTATTTGAGTAGAATTTTCATGGATTGTGTAGAATTTTAATTTATTATGAATGAATAAAATGGTATACATATGAAGTTCATGAATCATGTGGGATATTTATGGTTAAAATGAAGTAATTATGAGTGTATTATGTATAAATTTTTAAACCATGTATATTTTATGAAGACTGTGAAAAAATATCATGGTTAAAAGGTGGTGATACTAAGTGATCCACATGGTGGCTTGTTTGTGTATGAGTTATGAAGGTTGGTTTGTAATCTTGAATATTAGGAATAATTTTGGAGGTGTTTTCCTATAAATACCCATTTTATAGCATTATTAAGGTGTGATAAAATCATAAAGAAAATAAAGATATTAATTGGTTATCAAAGGGAATATCATGTAATAAATATTTGGTAAGAAGGGTCTATATAGGAAGATAACATAGTAGAATTAGTGGGGGATGAAAAGTCAAAGTGTGGTAAGGAGGCATGTGGATTTTTCTAGTAAGGATGTGTGTGGATATGTCACTTGAAGGAAACTCACATAGGAGGTGTGTTAATCATGAGGTTGGTGTGTGGAAGGGATTGTATAGAGGAGAATCATGCAGGTATCATTTAGAGGAGCTATATGTATGGTTCATTCATGTGGTGGGTTTACAATGAATGGTGAATCATGAAGTCATCGCATAGTAGATTGTTTAAATAGTTTTTTTATATAACATTTTTTGGTGGATATACTAAAGATTGATGATCACATTGGAACATCATACTCAGGTTATCATGATGCAAATAAATTCATAAATTATTGAAGATATAAAATAAAACTTCATGTCAAAAAAATGAGGCAGAATTCATCCAAACTCGTGCACAGTGAGGAGTTAATAAAAGTGATCTAAGGGTGGGAGTACATTATACTTGATTTAATAATAAAGATGGTTCACCTAGAACAAAGTAACCATGGATGAATAATTGTAATCAAAAATATCTAGTGAATCATAGTGTATTATGGTACGATTAACACAACATTAGAATATGCTCCTTAGAATAGCCCTTTGTGGTGAACCAAGAAAATTTTCTATATTCTATCTTAATTTTACTTTTTTTTGTTTGATGAATGTGAATTCAATCGGTAAGGTTTAATGAGTTTCTATAAATGGGTAGAAAATATCCTTTAAATCAAAAGAATAAATTTGACACCCGGATTCACCCCTCCCCTCTCTCTGTGTCTCTGGGTACAACATGGTGGAACTCTCCCACATCTTGATTCCTTTTTATTAATGGAAAAACATATATTCAAGATGGTAAAAGTTCCAGATTCCTCAATGTGTGTATGAATTCAATAATTTTTATGTCATCAATCATTACCTCTTTTATTTTGACCCTATTATATAAGAAAACAACTCCATGTGATACATCCTTTACACATTTTGAATATGGTATTCTCTATGAATATTATCCTTGAGATCCCTTGCATTCAAAAATACAATTTTCTCTATTAACCTATTATGATATTTCCATATAAAATACTTTCTATCTCTTAAACATAGAAACCCAAAAAAAATATTCTTCTTTCATTATCCATGATCTCTAAAAATCTTGTTGTATTTAAAACATAAGCTTGATTGTATCATGTTGTGTAATAATTCACATGAATTCACTTCTTTGTGGTTCATCCTTATAGTGTGATATTTCATCCATATAAATATAACTTCAAGTTCCTCATTTAATTTCTACTATAATCATGGATTTAAATCCAAAGCATCGTGATTTTGAACTTTGAAAAAATGAGAAAGAAAAAATATCTAAAAATATCAGTTCTTCATTCTTTGTAATTATCTACATTTATTCCAAAACAATTCTTCTATAATCTCAGATTAATAAATATACTATTATTTGATTTTTTTCAAAGTTTATGAACCATATTATGTTCACTAATATACCTATGAATATATCATCAACCTTAACAAACCCACTCAGTCATCCTTAAAATGATCCTTATTTATACTTATGAAGTCTGTACAGTCATCCATAAAAATATTGTTTTCAAAAAAGTCTTCTTTTCATACATTGTCTCTCCCTCGTACAAGGACATGAATTCTATCATATGAAATTTTTATTATACTAATCATTAAAATATCTTATGAATCTTCAACCTATATCATATAATATCTTTCTAATGATTTATATAACGATATTTCCAATTATCCAACCTTACAAGGATCTTTAATTTGAAATGATTTTGTCTCATTCACCAACCAAGTAAAGTTTAACTTCTAGATAATGCATCTTCCATACTAAAGCACTTTCACTTCCGAATATTCTTTACTATTATTTTTAATTTTCATCCAAGATTTATTCTGGATAAAACTTCAAAAAATAACTTCTATATTACCCTTGGGAATTATTTTCATATAAAATTATGATTCTTATTTCAAATGACTATATCCATATTCGATTGAGGGAACAATAATATTCAATTCATGAAAATGGTATATAGCTAAATGATGAATATTGGAGGAATAAAATCATATTGAATTTTCATGCATGTTTCAGTAACTATGAATGATACTCACATAAGGTCATCCCACATCAGAAACTCATCCATAATTCATTGTGATTTATTACCCAAGTTACTCCATCACTTATCATTCAAATACCTTAGGGACCAACTTCTCAATGGTTCACCGTGTCACCAAACATAGTGATTTATTCATATATTTTACCATGTGATTACTTTACATTTTCTATCCACACTGGATCTATGATCTTACACCACAAAAACTCTCTTATAATGTGCCTTTGATATCAGTTACTATCATAGACAGTCAGATGCTCGGGTGTTTCCTTCAAGGGATAGACCCTTTTTTATATTAACACATTTTTAAAAAATTTCATAGAAATAAAATTTTAATTCTCAGTATTTATTTATCATTTTTAAGGGAATTAATGAAAACTAATTCATCCCACATAAATAAAAATCCTTCCATGAAACCAAATAATTCAATAAAATTTCAAGGATAAATCCATAACAATCCTTCAAGAATCTCCAATTTCCATAATAGTTTCATTATCAATCATGATATTCATTGTGAACTCAACATTTCCATGTGTTCTCAACAACTCCAACATAACATATATTCTCACTAAATCTAACTTAAACCCTTGGGGTTCCAATAATATCCTCCTTGGTATTTTGTTGACAATATGAACTTAAATCCAACTTCACCAAATCCAATGATTCTAATAACACAAGTAAAAAAGTGGATTTAAAGTGTCTCTTATTCCACCTTATTAGAAATGAAATACAAAGGGATATCCTTATATATTTACCTTAAAATTAACTCCCCTTTTGAAAATAGAATATAGATGATTCCTTTTCAAACTTGTACCCCCCCCCCCTTAATTTTGAATTTCATGGGAAAAAATTATCAGTTATTTTCAACCACTTTTTGGTTAATCTTTATATCTTGTACCAATATACTATAAATTTATTATTAGACTTTCCCAATACCATAAAACTCTTTCTTTATAACTATAAACCACTTTCTCGACTTAATATTCATTGAATCAAAGAATTATAGTAAATGAAATTACCACTTAGCATTTGAATCTTTAAAAAATACCCAAAGATTACTAAGCCTATAATCAGTGTGGTAAACCATAGTTTTTATTAAAAATATAAAATTGGTTCATTTAACTCAATGGTTTTCTATTAAAACACTAGAAACTAAGGAAATTTAACTTTATTTAAGAAAACTCAACATGTTATCTCATCATATTATCATAGTAAACCATTAGTAGATAAGTATAAAAACACTAAGTGTAAGAAACATACCAATTATTGGATCAATTGATACCAATTTTTACAAATGGACTAGTGATACCACTTTAATTTCAATTTCCTATATACTTCACAATTATCTTTTTCTTCCAGATAAATTTTAACAAACTTCATACATTTTTTTACCAAGTCCACCTAAATTATAGCATCATATTTCATGAAAGTTTGTTTAGTTTTGGGATTTCACTTATTGTGAATAGAAACATAAGATCAAAAACTTAAATGTATCCTAAAAAAACTCTAAAAATACCAAAATGTTAGTATAAAACAAATAATCAGCAACTTAAAGGTATCCTAAAAACACTCATCCAATACCAAAATGTTAGTATAAAACAAATAATCATGAAAACCTATGGGTTGTTACATATTAAATATATTATCCATAAACTCCACAGGGACTTCCATTATTTATAAAAGACCTAATATTACTTTTAATCTCCCTAAACATATCTTAACACCATTGGAAAGACTAAAAATATGGTTTTAGACACTTCTCTCATTCCATATTTTTCTAAATACCCACATATTTTCACCATTCCAAAATTTTACATAGATTTCAGATTGTATTGATCTAATTAAATTATTCACAGTATCATTTATAGTAACTTGAGTCTCCGATATATTTTATTTCATGATTTTTTATATAAAATTACATTAAAAACCCAAAAAACTAAAAGTCTAGCTCCATTGGAAGATTAGAAAGAAAATAGAAAAACATAAATATAATCTATATGATCTTTGTTTTAATATTTATAATGTTCTATTAAATACAATTGAACTATTTTTACTATATAGGATATCATTTATAACACATAAAGAAATATGGTGAGTTATAAATCCCAATAAAGAAACAAACAAAGTAAATTTTTATAATAAGAAATACATATGAGACAAGAGGTATATATTGATAATATAAAAGGGAAGGATCGTATATGTTCAAATGAAAAAAAATGGAATAGAAAAGATAATATCATATGATCATGGAATCATAGAAATTTGGAAATAATATAAAACATGACATCATAATCATAAGTCAAGGCTCACTGCCAATACAACATAACATAGTATGCTAGGCTCACTGTCCGTGCACCATACATTGTATCTCATGAGATGAAAAAATTTCCCAATTCATTTGGAGGATATATAATTCCAAGACCACCTATTATATTCATAATATTTATATTATATATGTGACACATTAGTAAATCATACCTAGGGAATAATCATAAGAAAAAACCCACAGGAAATGGATTACATAATCTTGTCTTGGAGAATAACAAAATAGAATATCATAAAGATTCCCAAAAAAGAAGGGATTAAATAATTCCTAAGAATTTATATATGAATAAATAAGTGTGTTTATGAAAATTAATTTCAATTTAACTTAATACATAAAAATAGTGGAAAGGTAAATTTGTAAATTAACCACTTAAGTGGGGTTTTAAGAAAAATGGTAAGAGTCTTTAAAAATGGTAAACCATAATGATTTCCATAAAACCAGGGATGAACCCAATTGGTTTTTCATAAAAATTTGATTTTTTTAGAATCCAGATAAGGTTAAAATTATTATATATAGTGGTTCATGAAAATAGATAATAAATAACCAATTCTCATTTAAACGGGTTTTCTTAAAATAAAGAATTGAGAAGGGAAATTTAAGGAAAAAATTATTATCTTCAACAAAGAAATGTAAAGTAAATTATTTATATATATAAGGATCATGTATAAAAAAATGTGTAAAAGTAAATGAGAAGATTATATAGGTAAATATATATTAATTAATAGAATGTGTAACCTAAAATTAATGAGGTTGGTTTGAAAGATCCCTTGCCTCGGGTCTTTGACTAGTTCGGTATATTCGTCTAACCTCCTGAATAATAAAATTAAATTCATTAAATAATTTATTAAGAAAAAAAATATGTATATTTCATTTATTATTATTCTTTTATGTTTGTTTATAATCATTTTATTATGATATTATGATTATGTTCACCTTCCCGCGGATGTTTGTTACATAGTTCTATGGTTAAATTATTTTATCGATAATTATAAAAGTTGTTGTCTAATGAGACTATAACACTAGAAGTGTGATAGAGTTATTTTCATGCCATTGAAAGGTTTTATATAGTCCCAAATATCTATATTTTTTAGATATAGGGATGATTCATTTAGTATAAATGTTATCATTATGTGGTTAGTTAATTTCGGCAATTTTTCTGACCATGATGAGCTTATTTTGGTTTATTTAACCTTATAAATATTTATATATTCTAGAATATGAATATATATATATATAATATATAATTATTTATATCATTTTTAACCATAATATGTGTATTACAATCATCTATGAAGGTGGTGATGAAAAATGAAATATTTTGTTCATAGAGGTCGTGAACCAACCATAATATGAACAATGTTTTCATTTTAGAATAGAATTGGAAGAGTTTAGATTATGAATATTCCATTAATATAATAAATTTTACATATATTAATAAAACTTATTTTATTATAATATCATGGAAATAATATATTTTAGGAGGTATGAGAAGAAAATAATTTAAGTGAATTTGGATGAGAATATTTCCTCTTTCAATGGATGTTCACTCATAGGCTACACTTTAATCATTCTTAGTTTGGTCTCTTGGTAATACCATCACTTACAAGATGTGGAGATAGGGTTAGGAATATATTTTGGTAGATTTATGGTGATCTAATGGGTTTATAATGTCTGTATAAGTGAGGTGGTGGAGGGTGGTATTTATAAGGGGAGGATGAGGGTGTTTTAAAATAAAATATTATTTTTTCAAAAACTAACCCATATTATGACTATTTAGTAAGGAGAATATTATTATACTATAAATGGTTCAATAAAATATCCATACAACGTCTATGAAACTTAAAAAAATCATTCATTTATACCATTAAAAAATATGATACTTATACGGTATTTTATTTTTTCACCTCTGTATTTTATTTTTTATGAAAAAAACTTCATCCTAACCATTTTTTTACATGATTATTACAAAAATTAAATCCATTTTATCTAAATAATTTTACAAATATAGAAAAATTGATATTTAAATAAAATATTTATTTATTAAAAAATATTTTTTATAGCACGGTCAAATTTCTAACAATTATAAAAATTACTTATGGTTTTATAAAATTATGTTATAATTTTCATAAAAAACATATTATTTCATGAAACTATTTTATGAAACTAAAAATTTATTTATATTTCTAAATTTATCATAAAAATTAATTTTAATGAAAAAAACATATATAGTTTACCAAAAATATAATTATGAAAGATTTATGTCGATCATTTATTGTGTCAAATTTAACAATTTTATTACATATAAATTCCTTTTATTTCATATAAATTTATTTTATTTTTATTTATTAATATAATCAAATATATTATTTTTTTATTACATTGGTCCACTTACTATTCTCACTTTTCATGTTACTATTCATAACAGCTATGTTACTATTCTAAAGGTGGTATTGGTTTTCTACTTCCTATGAATACCTCTAATTTACATCTTTAATCATTTAATCCAATACCAACTATGGTTATATATTATTTATTTTTAAAAAATAAACTAGGTTACTTATTTTTTGTATCTTTTTTACATTATTTTTGGTTGGTGTGATTATTCTGGGGGACTAGAGTGATCCAAATTTCTTAATTATAGTTATTTTATTTTTCTATGCCTAAAATCCCATTGTAACACTTTAAATTTATATAGATATATTTATTATCTAAATATAATGTTAAAATTAATATAATAATTTTTTTTATCTTCATGTAGTGGTACATGTATTTTATATTATACTATATTACCAAATTTGAAACATGTATATATTCAGAAGGAAAATTTTATTCCTAAAATTATAGGTCATTTCATTCTTCCCACTTTAAGAAATTTATTCCTTGAAATTTTATTTCACACACTAATATGAAAATAGATGAGGGTACTTATGTTTCATTACTTCCATGGGTTCTCATGTTTCCTCTTTGTACTTATGGTTCCACCAATCAACTTTGATCGGGTGAGTTGTCATGTTATGTAGGACTTTGTTTCTATGGCCTAATATCTTTAGTGGATATTCCCCATAAAATGGATAATTCTTCAACTACACCACATTTGGATTTAGTACATATAAGGAATCTAGTATTTAATTCCTCAATATGGATACATGGAACACGTCATGCACTTAGGTTAGGTTTGCTAAGAGTATTAGTCTATATGCCCTAGTTCTAATTTGATAAACAATCTAAAAAGGACCAATTTATCTAGGAATTAACTTTACCTTATTCCCAAACCTCATGAATATCTCACATAGATATATATAAAGGAACACTTTAACTCTAACTATAAACTCCATATCTCATTGATTATTATCAGTGTAGCTCTTTTGTTGACTCTATGATACTCTGATGTGTTGCTGAATGGACTTGAAATTTTCTTCCTTTTATTTAACTGGTTTAGGTCCCAGTATCTTATTTTTACTAAATTCATCCCAACATGTGGGTATTCTATATCTCTTCCCATACAAGTACTCATAAAGATTCATCTGAATTCTCAAGTGGAAACTATTATTATATGATAACTCGACTAGAGGAATATATTGGTCTCAGCCTCATTTGAAGTCTATAGAGTAATATATCAATATATCCTCAAGTGTATATATGCTTATTTAATAGTGGTTTTCATCTTGGGTGTGGTAGACTATATTGAAGTTCAACTCTATGTTCAAAGGATGTTGGATACTTTTCCACAACTTTTAGGTGAATCTCAAATCTTGATCGAATAGAATAGATAATGGTGTCCCATGCAACCTCACCGCTTCTCTAATGTATAACTTTAGAAATTGATTGAGTTATAAGTACTATCATATAGAGATTAAGTGGGTATTCTTTGTAATAAATTCAACTACTTCCTATATGGAATTATTTCCTTTGGATTCCATTGAAATACATATAAAAAAATCTAGGGTGATATTCTCCCATTTTCATATAGGTATGGGTAATGGTTGTATCATCCTCTTGGACTTTTTCCTTTATTTATTCACTTTTTGACATACCAGGAACTTCGATGTATATTCATCAATCTCATTCTTCATATTATATAAGAAAACATTCTCTCAGATATCTCTATATATATTTTTGTTCCTCAGGTTGATATAGAATGTTGATCCATGAGCATTGTTTAACATATCCTTTTTTATCTTAGGCTCATATGGTACACATAGTCATGTAACAAATCTCACAACTCCTTCTTAATCAATATTTAACTCTAAGGATTTTATTTTCTTATAGTTTCCACCTTATTTTTATCTCCACATCATCCCTTTGAGTTTTCTTAATCTTCTCTATAATGGATGTTTGGGAAATAATTTGAGGAAGATAAAAAAAATTTATTCCTTTATGATTCCCATGTGCATTCTTTAAATGTATAAGAATAGTGGATGCTTATATATTATAATCATGTATAAGGTTGTTGGGTAATTTTTACTTAAATAATCTTATAATTTATTCACCTTCCTGTGATGGTACTATATTGAGCATTCATGGTCTTTGATCAGCTCTGAACATCTTTATTGGTGCATATTGAGATTCTTCTATATAAATATATACTTTAATATCTTGTGATCCATATATATGTCCCAATTATCTCCAAATAGATAATTCTACCAAATATTCAAGGATAATATTACTATAAAAAACTCTAGATCATGTGTTAGGTAATTTTACTCATGGACTTTTAACTTTCATGAGGTATACACCATCACTTTATCATTTTTCATGAGTAAAAAAACCCAAGACCTTATTGGATTCACCACTATAGATCATAGATCCTTCCCCACTTATGGTTAGTGTGATTACAGGTGCAATAATTAACCACTTATTTAACTCCATAAATCTAGCTTCACATTATTCAGTATATAAAATCTTCACTCCCTTACAAGTTAACTTGGTTAGTGGGTTTGAAAATCATTATAAGTTTATGAAAATCCATATATGGTGCCCAGATAATCCAAGGAAAATACAGATATCCATTATAGATGTTGGTTTAGACCATTCCAAAATCTCTTTTTTCTTAAAATTATACATAGATATCTACTTTATGTTCATAACATTCCCCAAAAATGTTACTTTCTCCTCCTAAAAGTCACATTTACATTACTTTTTCATATAAATTCTTATTTATCAATATCTTTAGCACAATACTCAAATGCTCTTCATGTTCCTTCTTACTTTTAGGGTATATAAAATTATCATCTATAAAGACGTCCAAAAATTTGTCGAGGTAATATCTAAAGTATATATTAATCAATTCCATGAATATTTTTTTATGATTAGTGATTCTAAATGACATCAATATGAACTCATAGTGTTCATACCTTGCTCAAAAGTTAGTCATGGTAATATCCTCCTTATTCAAATTCAATTGATTACATCCTAACTGAAGATCCATTTTATAGAAGTATTGGGACCCATATAGATGATAGAACAAGTCATTAATATATTATAGGGGATACTTTTTATTTTTATAATAGTCGGGGATGGGGGAGAAATACAATAAAATCTCTACACTACTGACAAGGAAGAACTCAGTGAGACTCAAACCTGAGACCTCACCGAGACCCCGCAAGGCCGCTACCAACTGAGATGCACTATGGGGGCATGATAGGGGATACTTTTTTACTTATCATGATTTTTTTGTTCATGATAATCAATATTTAGTAACATTAACTTATCCTTATTCTTGAAAAATAGGACCAGAGTACCCATGGTGAAGCACTTGGTCATATGAAACCCTTTTCCAGATTCTCTTGTAGTTACTTATTCAATTCTTATAGTTTAATGGATGTAACTCCCAACCCTAGTTACCCAAAGTCAGTGCATTATTACATAACATTGGCATGATCCCAAGAGATCAAATCTCGAAAGACTAATCAGTTTAGTAGCCTTGTAAGTACTAGATACATACATAAGTTTTACATTACATTATAAAATGAAAAAAAATAACAATAGTATCTCCTTTGAACACATTCATATTCCTTAGACTATCCTGACAGTTCTATCAAAATATACTTCTTCACATCCTGGGAAAAATAAAACATTGAAAGGGGTGAGCTCAGATGCTCAGTAAAGATAATAATATAGTATAAACATTCATAAATAAGAATAAACATTTAATGAAATATATAAAACTAAAACATGATCCTTTTAAACTTAAACTTCAGCATAATATGGAAAATATAAATAAAATAATTTCATTTAATTATTCACATGGATATTCTACTAGTCGAATAATCACATGCAATATCAATAGCCAATTTTATAATGATGGAATGCATAATTCCAGACGTCATAACACACAGTCAAGGCCTCGTACCAAGACTACAAATAAAGATTTTATCAAGGCCTTATTCCAAGACACGAGTTTGTCTCATGAGACCTACTGATGCATCGAGGAGCTATAGCGGGCTCCACCCATCACTTACTAAGTTTAATGCATTCCTCATATGAAAAGATTGAAACATAACACAAACATTTGTATTAAAACTAGCATACAAAATGTTAATACTTTAACCATAAACCATGAATGGTATAAAAATAACACATCCACAGTCAAACATATCACAAAACCTTCAATACAATATGTAAGATTTGTATCTTAATAAATCAACTTCAAACAAGCGTAAAATCCGTCAAAGGATGTTGACATAGATGAAATCAAAACTATTTGAGAGAAATATCTCTTTCTATTTTTAAATCATTTAAAAGTCACATAATTATAAAAGAAAACATTTATTTTGAAAATATTCTTAAAATCTTGTAAGGGAAGCTTCAAAGATGTTATAATGGTGGAAAATAGTCTCACCCGCTGTATAAGTTAAAAAAGATAATCTTACCTTAATTTGTCGAAAAGGTCATAAAGTACCTTGTTTGGAAAATTACAGAAAGATTATTTTATAAAAAAATTATAAAAATAAAAATGAGGGTATAAATGAGTTTAACCCATATTCTAGGAAATAGTAAAAATGTTTTGAAATAAATTTTTAAGAAACACGGATGTGGATGATAAAGAGGTCCTAGTAGATATTCACATATAAACAAACTTAGATAATAAAGAGATTGTAAAATTAACCCTTAACTTGTACTTTTCCTTTGTTGAGGGTACGTTAACCTCCTGTATAATAGTTAAATAATTGTTATTAAATTATAAAAGAACCACATACTTAAATATCATATCATATATGATCTTATAATATTGCTTTGTTAATAATATTTCAGTAGTATCATCATTTCGGGTGTTAACAGATTCGTTTTATATGTTTTGTTACACAAGTCATGTTTGATATGGATAAGATGTATTTGATTCATATCTAGAATGATATTAAGTTCTTAAAAATTATTTTTTAATCATAAAATGTAATTTATTCTTGAATGGTTAGGATGGGGAATTAATCTCATCGCATTCGTGGAGATGGTAATCTGTACGTACGTACGAGCGAAAATATTGTTCTATTGATGGTAAAATTGTATGTAATTGGATGGTATATCATATATATAGAATAATTAACATGTTATATTTATTATTTAGATAATTTATACTCATTATTATACCCATACAAATAATGAAGTGTTTGAATAACAAACTACACCACGATGTGGAGACGGTAAGTCATACTTACGTATGGTGATTTTTCATTCATAGGATGGATAGAATAATGAATATGGTTGTACAATATTTATAATAACATCATAGTATGTATAAGGTACTGGAGTTATTATTTTTGTATGTAAATAAGAAAGAAAGAGGAAGTGGAATAATAAAAGAACTTTGAAAGAGGTGGTGATATTATTACCTCTTCTTCGAGTATTTCCTTTTGATTTGATCAAAAGGGCTCCTTGGGTTGGCTTTTTGATCAAAGTAAGGCCTCTAGTTCAAAGGTAGAGTAGTTGGGAGGATATTTAAATAGTTTTGACCAAGCCAAATTGCTTTGTAGGTGTGATTTTGAGATAAGTGTAAGTACCCTTTTATAAGAGAGGTGAGGGTTACTTTATGAAAAGCTTGAAATATTATTTTATTACACAATCATATTCAGTTTATAATAGCTCCAAAATGATTTATTTCGAGGATAAGGTGGGTATGGGTCGAAAACCTCTCAACCAATAGGTTTTAGACAGGTTTAGGTCATCATATTAACCTTATCTTTTAGATTTAACTCTTAGTTAAATAGTTTAACTTTTACCATGTATCCTTGTATATTTATATTATATGGTTAATAAAATTACTATAAAATTCCAAGAGAATCCCAAGTGGTTAATTAATGACATTTATATTATTATATAAGTCCTTTGGCCGAAACGTAGATTTTTAGGACTATTATATCATTTAATAATATAGTATTTGTTTTAAAAAGTGGGTATTGTTATTCATAACGGCTAGTTTGATTGGTCATGGTGGGTTAAAACTCCAAGTTGCGTACAATGAAAGCTATTGCATTAGTCAAAGGGAAACATACCATGGAAGTTTGGGGTGTTACATTCTCCCCTACTGCAAATAATTTTGTCCTCAAAATTTCTAGAATATTACAGCATAAAAAGATTAGGGTGGTTCTTCATCATAAGTTCCTCGGGTTCCCACATTGCCTCTTCCATCTTATGATTTCTCTATAGAACTTTCACCAGATGAGTCATCTGGTTTCTCAAAAAAATTTCTCTAGTATCAAGAATTATAATAGGCTTTTCGCAATAAGACAGGTTGGGTTCCTGTTCTATTTCTTCATAGGTGAGTACATGCGTTGGTTCATGCATGTATTTTCTCAATAGTAATACGTGGAACACATCATGAAATTTGGAGTGACTTGGCGGCATTTCCAAATTATAAGTTACAACTCTAATTAGTTCAAGAATTTTGAAAGGTATGATGTACCTGGGACTTAATTTTTCCTTAATAATGAATCATATAACACCCTTCCATGGATATACCTTCAAGAAAACATGATCTCCTACTTGAAATTCCAAATCCTTACTTCAGTTTTCAGCATAACTCTTTTACCTACTTTGATCTAATTTGATGTGGGTTTGGATAACCTTCACCTTTCCCATTGTTTACTCAACAAGTTCTGGGCCTACTATTTTTCTTTCACCAACATCATCCCAACAAGTTGGTGTGTGACATCTCTTTCCATATAACGCTTCATATGGTGCCATCTAAATACTTGAATGGAAGCTATTGTTATAGGAAAGTTCTACCAGAGGTAAATAATGATCCCACATACATTGAAAGTCAAGTGAGAAAGATCTCAACATGTCTTCTAAGGTTTGAATAATCTGTTCTGATTGTCCATTAGTTTGAGGGTGGTAGGAAATACTCAAATGAAGTTTAGTATCCAAGTCCTTCTGAAGACTTTTCCCGAATCTTGATGTAAAATGGGGATCACGATCATAAACAATCGATAGGGGTACACCATGAATTCTTATAACTTCATTATTATATAGTCTTGATAAATGTTAAAGTGGTAAATCTTCTCTTATAGCAAGAAAATGTGCTGACTTGGTAAGATGATCAACAATGACTCATATTGCATAGTTCCTTCTAAGGGTCTTTGGTAGCCCCATGACAAATTCCATCGTAATATAATTCCATTTCCACTCAAGTATGGGAATAGGTTGCATGACTCATCTAGGATGTTGTCTTCTAGACTTAACATGTTGAAAAACCGTACATCTTGACACATAATCAGCAATCTCCCTCTTCATGTTGTCCCGCCAAAACTGCTCCTCCAAATCTCTATGCATATTAGTGATACGAGAGTGTATAAAGAAATTGGATCTATGAGAATCATCCAATAATTCCCTTTTTAGATCAGGAATATTAGGAATACAAATTCTCTTCCCAAATTTCAAAATTATATCTTCATATATGAAGTTAATCAATCTCCCATCATTCACAGCTTTAATTTTCTTTTGAAACTCCTCATCGTCAGTCTTAAAAATCTTTATCTTTTCTAGTAAAGATGGTTTGGAAACCATTTGAAAAGGTATTGATGTTTCTCCATCCATGGTTATTCTCATATCCATCCTTACTAGATCCATGAAAATAAGATCTCTTTCAACTCTCATCTTGTTTAAAACTCCATGATCATTTCTGCTCAAAACATCTGCCACCTTATTTTCCTTCCCCAAGTGGTAGTGTATAGTGCAATAATAATCCTTGAGTAGTTCAATCCATCTTCTTTGCCTCATGTTGAGTTCTTTTTGTGAGAAAATATACTTCAAACTCTTCTGATCAGTATAATTGTCCCATTTTTCACTATAGAGATAGTGTCTCCATATTTTTAGAGAAAAGATTACACCTGCTAACTCAAGATCATGAGTGGGATAGTTTTGCTCATGAATTTTTAGTTGTCGTGATGCATAGGCAATAACTCTATCATTCTGCATAAGGACACAACCAAGACCTTTATTTGAAACATCACTATAAATAATAAACCCATCATTCCCTGATGGTAGAGTCAATATAAAAGCATTGACTAATATTCTCTTAAGTTCTTCAAAACATTCTTCATACTCTTTTATCCAAAAAAATTTAACCCCTTTACATGTGATCTTCATTAATGGGTTAGCCTATCTGGAAATATTCTGGACAAAATGCTGATAATAACCTGCTAAACCAATAAAATTGCATACCTCAGTTATACTCGTCGGTGCTGGACATTCTTGGATTGCCTTGGTCTTTGAAGGATCGACAAGGATTCCATATTTAGAGACAATATGGCCAAGAAATGAAATCTCCTAAATCCAGAATTCACAGTTGTTGAACTTCCCATATAATTCATTTCTTCTAAGAGTCTTTGGAATATTGTGCAAGTGATTTTCATGATTTTCATAGCTTTTGGAGTATACCAAGATATAATCAATAAATATCACTACAAAGTCATCAATATATTCCTTGAAAACTATATTCATTAGATCCATGAAAATATAGGGTGCATTAGTCAGTCCAAAAGGCATTATGGTAAACTCGTAATGCCCATACCTGGTTCGAAATGATGTTTTCAGAATGTCTTCCTTCTTGACACACAATTGATGATATCTAGATCGAAGGTTTGTCTTTGAAAAATATTGAGCTCCATGAAGTTGATCGAATAAATCATCAATGCAAGGTAGGGGATACTTGTTCTTTATTGTTATATCATTGATCTCTCTGTAGTCAATGCACAACCTCATATAACCATCTTTCTTCTTAAAAAAAGAACATGGGCTCCCCATAGAGAAACACTAGGGATAATAAATCCTTTATTACTAAATTCTTCTTGTTGTTTCTTTAGTTCCACTAATTCCACAATGGACATTATATAAGGGTTCTTCGATATCGGCCTTGAACCATGAATTAAATCAATGGAAAACTCAATTTTCCATTCTAGAGGATTTCCAGGTAAATACTCTGGAAACACATCAACATATTCTTGCACAATAGGTATGTCCCCTATTTTAACATTACTTTCCTCACCCATAGTTATTTCATTCTCTTCCTCCCTAATAATTGAATTTAGTAGAGCTAATGGGGGTGGATCTAGATAAGAATCAGGTGGTGACGTTTCTGCTCTAAAGATAAGGTACTCTTTATCATCATCAAAAATTGTAACCTCTTTCTTCTTACAATAGATTTTTCATTATGGTATGAAATACAATCCATAATAAGGATTATATCAAAATTCAATCATGGGTATGATGATGAGATCAGCAGATAAAGAAAATTTATATTCCCTAATGGGAACTGATTCAAAAAAATTTGTTGCAATGATACTTTCCTTAGGAGTTTTGACTGACAACTCCCTTGTTATATAAAATTGGAAATATCTAATTTTCATAGAAAATTGGAAAGATATGAAACAATGTGATGATCCAGAATCAAATAAAGCATTGTCTAAACTTGAGAAAACCATTATATTACCTGCCACTACATCTTTCATAGCTTCAACCTCAGTAGTAGTGATCGCATAAGATTGACCTTTCTCCCTTGGTCTTTTCTAAGGTAAGTTTCCTTGGATATTAGTAAATCCATTTTCATAATGCCCCAGTTCTCTACAATTTTAGCATTCAACATTGATAGCCTATTTATTTCCATTGAAATCATGAGCTTGTTGGCCTTTTTCACCACACTTGTAACAGACTCTCATTCCCTTCAGGCAAGTAACAGGGTGTTTCTTACCACATTTACTGTAGGATGGATATTCAACTTTTCCCTTCTTCTCTTTATTTACATTTCTAGAGTGTTCAACAGATCTCTTCTTCTCTTTCTTTTCTTTAAAATCATAAGACTTGGAGAATTCCTTTTCTGTCTTGATAGCACATGAGAAAATATCTTCGTACGATGAGAAGGATTGTGAGACTAATTATCAACAGAGAAATGATTTTAACCCATCAAAGTATAAATAAATATTAATCCTTGGGTTACATATATAATCTACTACATACCTTTATAAACAAGTAAATTTAGCCTCATAGTTTGCGACATTCTCATCCTCCTTTTGCCTCAGACTCAGAAATTATCTTTCCATATCCGCTCCATGGTCACGAGGAAAGTATTTTTCTAATAAAAGTTATTTAAAATACCTCTATTCCATATTTGATACTTATTCATCCTTATTTGTGTTTTTAATTAATGACCACCATTGATCTTCATCTCCCATGAGGCGATAAACTGTCATGACAACTTTTTCCCTTTCGCTACTCCCCAAAGCATGAAATATTTTCTCTAAGGAACTTATTCATTTCTCAACTACAAATGGATTTTTAGTCCCATTGAATTTTGGTTTTTTTGCCTTATAAATCATTCTAACATTGATACTCCACATTTTGGATCAGAGTGCTCCATACGGGTAAGGTTATTATTCATAACTTGAGTGAGTTGTCCCAGTATGGTGATAAACTGATCAGCACTAGTTGCATCACCAGATCCACTATAATTATCTAGGGTAGGAGGGAAATACCTACATGGATTACATGAATTGATATGGTTTCCATTTCTTCCACTAGTCGCCATTTCTAAACAATGGCATATAGTATATTAGTTTATGAATCGCAATACATAATTCCAAACTTGTAAAACACTTAGCATAAATTGAACAGTTTATGGATATAATCCATAATCATAATATTGTTTTCTTTGAGGATGTATATACTCATAAATCCTTCATAATGATTTTTAAAGAAAATGTGAATTATCCTAAGAATATCCCCCGGAAGTGTCATAACCAAGATTGCAGCAAGGCTCATTGTCGTGTACCAAGATACCCCAGGTCAAGCCTGAAACTCCTTGTCAGATTTTTCACTCCTAGGTACATCTGTTCCAGATCTTCCTTTACTTGGTCATATCCAAATAGGGATGTATTTATTATAAAACTCACAAAATATCTACATTACCAAAATTCTAGGAAGTTCTTTTATACTAATCCTCAAAGTCTATCTTAGGGTAATGTTCTCTGATCAGTGTTTTTCTAAATCTGGCTTCCAAGATTTATACTAAACTTCCACTAATACCAACTATAATGCCCCTACCCTAGTTTCCCATTGTCGTTGCATTATTACATAACATTGTCATGATCACTAGGGATCAAATCCCAAAAGACCGATCAGTTTAGTAACCTTGGAAGTACTAGATACAAACATAAGTTTTACATTACATTATAAAATGAAAAACAAAAACAACATTGTCTCCTTTAAACACATTCATATTCCATAAAATATCCCTACAGGTCATTCATAATATACTTCTTCACATCCTGGGAAAAATAAAACATAGAAATGGTTGAGGTCAGATGCTCAGTAAGGATAACAATATAGCGGAAACTTTCAAAAATAAGCATAAACATTTAAGGCAATGTATAAGACTAAAACATAGTCCTTTTAAACTTAAAATTCAGCATAATATGCAAAATATAAATCAAATAATTCCATTTAATAATTCACATGGATATTCTACTAGTTGAATAATCACATGCAATATCAATAGCCAATTTCATAATGATGGAATGCATAATGCTAGACTTCATACCACAGAGTCAAGGCCTCATGCCAAGACTACAAATAAAGATTTTTTCAAGGCCTTGTTATAAGACACTAGTTTGTCTCATGAGACCTACCAATGCATCAAGGAGCTATAGAGGGCTCCACCCATCACTTACTAACTCCAATGCATTCCTTATATGAAAAGGTAGAAACGTAACATAAACATTTGTATTAAAACTAGCATACGAAATGTTAATACTTTAACCATAAACCATGAATGGTATAAAAATAACACATCCACAGTCAAAAATATCAAAAAACATTCAATAAAATATGGAAGATTTGTATCTTAATAAATCAACTTCAAACAAGTGTAAAATCCATCAAAGGATGTTGACATAGATGAAATCAAATCTATTTGAGAGAAATATCTCTTTCTATTTTGAAATCATTTAAAATTCACATAATTATAAAATAAAACATTTATTTTGAAATTATTCTTATAATCTTATAAGGGAATCTTCAAAGATGTTATAATGGCATAAAATATCTACACCCATCGTATAAGTTAAAAAAGACATTCTTTCCTTAATTTGTCGAAAAGGTCATAAAGTACCTTGTTTGGAAAATGACAGAAAGATTCCTTTAAAAAAAATTTATAAAAAGTAAAACAAGGGTATAAATGAATTTAACCCATAGTCTAGGAAATAGTAAAAATGTTTTGAAATACATTTTTAAGAAACACAGATGTGGATGATAAAGAGGTCCTAGTAGATATTCACGTATAAACAACCTTGAATAATAAAGAGATTGTAAAATTAAACCTTACCTTGTACTTTTCCTTGGTCGAGGGTACGTTAACCTTCTATATAATAGTTAAATAATTTTTATTAAATTATACAAGAACCTCATACATAAATATGATACATATATGATCTTCTAATATTTCTTTGTTAATAATATTTCAATAGTATCATCGTTTCGGCTGTTAACTAATTCGTTTTATATGTTTTGTTATGTAAGTCATGTTTGTTATAGATATGATGTATTTGATTCATATTTAGAATGATATTAAGTTCTTAAACATTATTTTTTAATCATAAAATAAAATTTATTATTGAATGGTTACGATGGGGAATGAATCTCATCGTGTTCATGGAGATGGTAATCTGTACGTACACCCGAGTGACAATACCATTCTTTTGATGGTGAAATCGTATGTAATTGGATGGTATATCAAATATACATAATTATTAACATTTTATATTTATTATTTACATCAGTTATACTCATTATTATACCCATTCAAATAATTAAGTGTTTGAATAACAAACTACACCACAACGTGGAGACGGTAAGCCGTACGTATGCACGTATGGTGATTTTTCATTCATTGGATGGATATAATAGTGAATATAGTTGTAAAATATTTATAATAACATCATAATATGTATAAGTTACTTGAGTTATTATTTTGGTAGGGAAACAACAAAGATAGAGGAAGTGTAAAAAGAAAAGAACTTTAAAAGAGGTGGTGGAATTATTACCTCTTCTTCGGGTGTTTCCTTTTGATTTGATCAAAAGGGCTCCATAGGTTGGCTTTATGATCAAAGTAAGGACTCTAGATCGAAGGGAGGGTTGTTGGGAGGATATTTTAGTAGGTTTTGTCTATGCCAAGTGGCTTTGTAGGTGTGATTTTTATAGAAGGTGAAGTACCCTTTTATAAGAGAGGTGAGTGTTACTTTAGGAAAAGCTTGAAATATTATTTTATTATACAATAATATTCGGTTTATAATGGCTCCAAAATAATTTATTTCAAGGATAAGGTGGGTATGGTTAGAAAAAATTTCAAAAAATAGGTTTTAGACCAATTTAGTTCACCTTATTAACCATATCTTTTAGATTTAACTCTTAGTTAAATAGTTTAACTTTTACCGTGTCTCCTTGTATCTTTATATTATATGGTTAATAAACTTACTATAAAATTCCAAGAGAACCCCAAGTGGTTCATTAATGAAATTTATATTATTATATAAGTCCTTTGGCCGAACCTTATGTTTTTAGGAATATTATATCATTTAATAATATAGTATTTGTTTTAAAAACTCATTTATGTCAATTTTGACACTATTTAGTATTTGATTTTCGTTAAAGTTTTAAAAACTTGATTACTTTGAAAAAATTAATTTAATCAATCCTAACATGTCATATTAACCTAAAAAATTTGTGTAATTCATTCAAAGTCTCAATTTACATTTATTTGGATATTTATAATATCAATTATGTTAATCTTTCATTAATAAGGTAATTACTGCATCATCATTGTGTCATAAATAAATTTAATTATTTAATGTCTAAAAATTATAAAAAAAATACCATTATGTACTAAATATTTTTAGATTTATAATTAATATTTATAGTCTAATTTATCTTATGTGTAACCCTATATTAAAAATGTTTTAGTTATGAAAATTTGAATTTAACACTTTTAACTCTTCTTTAAATAAAACTAGTGCTCCACCCATGCATTCACACGGCACTATAAAACAATTATTATTTTCAATAATAGAAGTCTAATTTTCAAACTCATTAGTTTATAATAATATTGAATATTTTTAAAATAAAAAATATGTGGTAAATAATAACAGAATAGAAGATATGAAAATTGGTGAGAAATCATAAACAAAATGGTAAATATTTAGTTGAATTAATATGGAATAGAAATTTATATTGGACATTCATGCTAAAGAAATCGATTACATAAATGAAAAAATGATTCAAATTGATAATTCAAAAATAAATGTATCTACATGAAAAAAAATGAATTATACATGATTGGTTATGTAATTATTTGGTCAAGTCATTATAAAGAATATTATGTAAACAAATAGGTTCAAATATGTTTACATTTGACATTAAATTCTATTAGTAAACAAAAATTCCATAAATGAGGAAATTTTTAATAATGTGGTCATTTTATTTAGAAGTCCAAAATGAACTATTGTTTTACGTTACATGATAATATTTCAAGTAAGGTAAATGTAAGATAAAATGGAGGTTAAATAACACAAGTCAATGTGTTACATTGAATTATTTCCACTACATATTTATATCTATTTTACTTATATCTTACTTGTATTATTTTGTAATAACATCTAGTTATTTAAGATAACATAGTTCCTTATTTCTTATAATGTTACAATGGTCAAAAAATTACTAAAATTTTAAAAAGTAACTATTTTTTATTTGAATTGTACTAAAATTATAGGTACTCATCATGGTACATCATTGATATAAAATACCTCATGGTTCTATATAAATCTCAAAACATATTTCCAAAATATCACAATAATTTACACATTAGAATGATGGAAATCATAGGGAGAAAACATTGAAAACACATATCTTTTTAATAACTTCCCTTAAGATCAAATGCATGAGTGGAATATACAACACCTTCTAGTAGCTGATCATTTAAAATCTACAATATGGAAATCTCCATCTAGATCCACCCTTTGAAATCACCATTTTGAAGCACCCTAGGGATATCATAATTTGGAACCAAAATACAGTATCTGAACATTGTACCTGCTAAATCAAATGAGCAGAAACATAATCATCTTTGTCACCAATCATAAAAAAGCACCATTTCATTTATAAATTTGTAAAAAAACTTCAAATTCTAGTATCCTCTCCTAGTGGAGTTAAATAGAATCACAAAATTTTGAAATGATTTGGCATCTGCAATAATATAAGGTGAGGTGTTATCCGGAAGCCTGTCATCTACAGAAATAAAAGGTGAGGTTTATCCAGCATCCTGTAATTAACATGAAGGAATTTGAATGAAATCCTGAATAAAAACAGACCTTCAAAGTGGAACACGGAATGGGAATGATCACAAAAAGCATCTCCCTTGATGCATCAATGCCTCTTAAAATACTAAGACATACACATTGAGTAAATTAAGAATCAAGAGAGCTAATTTCCAAACCAACAATAGTTGCATTCATGCTATATAAAATTTCATTCCAATGGACATGGAAGTGGAGATGTATTATAGTAATACAATATATGGTGATCTTATAAGGAGGGTGTGATGCCAATTCATGTGAAATTTCCTTGACAGTGGGGAAGTTCACATTGCTTACGATACACAACCTGAAATAATCTGTAATTCACATTTCCCGCAAGAATAATGATTCACTTCAGGCTAACATGGATCTGTTAAATGAGTATTATAAAACAGAATATATCCTGATCAATTTCTTCTCCCCATCACTATCATCGTTGATCTAGAATGTCCCAGGTGGTAAATTCTTCTATAAAATTGGTATGTTGACATTCACAATAAGGGTTAGGAAAATCAATCAAACTTAATGGAACCATGCTAACCTCCAGCTTGTTTTGGATAAGTTTCACTTGTTCTGTAAAAAAACTCATACTAAATGAAACCATACTAAGGAAAATGCAGTGAAAATTTAGACAGATTCAAAAATAGTGTAAAACTATATAAGGAAATGTAAGTGGAATTAGAATGGAAGAAATGATATTCAATGGGGGGAAATGCAGTGGAAGAAATGAAATAAAGTAATGGGAAATATAGTGAAAAAAATTATTTGTAGGGTGTAATGGAATAAAATGCAGGGAAAATTAATTTCTTAACAAATCAATTGAAACTATTATAGTATATGGAAATGAAATCAGTGAAAAAACCTGAATCTATATTGGACGATAGCCAAACATTTCCCGCATGAACTGTGCTTCACTTTAGCAAACAGAATGCATCTGAATCAATTTCTTCTCCTTTTCACTATCATCATTAATCTAGAATGGTCGATGTGGTAGACTCTTGTATAAAACAGGTATTTTTACCTTCACAATATGGGATAGGAAAACACTCACACTTAATGACACCATTCTAACCTCCAGCAACTTTTGGATAAGTGTAATTTTTTCTGTAAAAAAAATTGCACTAAATAACACCATACTAAGAGAAATACAGTGAAAAATTAGAAAAATTTAATAAAAAAAGTAAAACTATATAAGGTAATGCATCTGGAATTGAAATAGAAGAAATGATATTCAATAGGGGAAATGCAGTGGAAGAAATGAAATAATATAATGGGAACTTCAGTGAAAAAAATGATGTGCTGGGTGTAATGAAATAAAATGAATGGAAAAACTAATTTCTTAACAAAACAATTAAAACATTTATAGTAGATAAAAATGAAATAAGTGAAAAAACATGAATCTATATTGTATTATTACCAAACATTTCTTGTAAGAACCATGCTTCACATCATCCTAACATGGATCTGTTAAATGAGTCTTAGCAAACAAAATCTATCTCGGACAATATTTTTCCCTATCACTATCATCGTTGATTTAGAATGGCCCAGGTGGTAGATTCTAGTATAAAACTGCTATGTTGACCGTCGCAATATTGGTTTCGAAAAACACTCAAACTTAATGTCACCATACTAACCTCCAACAACTTTTGGATAAGTGAAATTTGTTCTCTTAAAGAAACTCATGCTTAATGACACCATACTAAAAGAAATATGGTGAAAAATTATAATGATTCAAAAATAGAATAAAAATATATAAATAAATGCAGTTGAAAATGAAAAGGAAGAAATGAAATAAAATAATGGGAATGGAGTGAAAAAAAATGATGTGTAGAGTGTAATGAAATAAAATGCAGGGAAAAAATAAATTCTTAACAAAACAGTTAAAACATATAGAGTAGATGAAAATGAAATCAATTAAAAACCTGAATCTATATTGGTCGATTGTCAAACATTTCCCACAAGAACTGTGCTTCACATCATGATAACATGGATCTACTAAATGAGTCTCAGTAAACAGAATCCATCTCAATCAATGTCTTTTCCCTCTCACTATCATCGTTGATTTGGAATGGCCTAGGTGGTTTTCTTACATAAAAGTAGAAAACATATCATTAATGAGGAATGGAATCAGTATAGAAGAACTGAAATTATATTCAAAGAGATTATTCATGTAATTGTAGTAAAAAATACATATGAAAAACAACAACAAAAAATTAGAAATATGTAAAAATACTAAAATACATAATTTAGAATATGGATTATTAGTTAAATACTCTTCTTCCTAATGAAAATTTAATAAGGCAAATAACCAGTTTGTGTACAAATTCATAATATGAGAAAATATATTTATAACTAAATTTGTAAAATCAAAAGATAATTAGAAAAAAGAAAAACTAAAATTAAAAACTCAAAAAAGTAATGGAATCAATATTTGAAATGCTATAATAGAAAGTGGACCACTGTAATAAAAATTATTTTGTGGGAATATATTATTATTGAATTAAGATCATCGAATGTATACTATGATTAATTTATGTATGAAAAATATGTGACAATATATTTTTTACTAAAATTGTAAAAAAAAGATAAATGAATATATGAAATAGACGTCATGCTAATTACTATAACCGAGTAGGCTTTATTAATCTGTACTCTTGAATAATAGAGATTCTTACGACCATCAATATCATATAAAAATCATAATAAAATTTTGGAAACAAAAATGAAACAAAGAATCAGTATAAAATTTGAGTTCCACAAGAGGAACAACCACAATACTTAGAAAAAAACCATTGAGCATAGGGGGAAGAATATTAGAAGGAAGAATAAAAAATGGCATATAGGGATTTGAAAAAACCTATCTCAGAGATAACCTATTATAGATCAGTGGATATTTATGATCTTTGAAGATAAAATGATCTAATTAAACGTTAAATGAATGAAAGAAGTGGATCATTAATTCCTCAAACAGGATAGAAGATTTATTTAAACAAATTTTGGGAAATTCATCTGAATGTAGTGAAATTTAAAACTGAATACTGGAGAAAATTTTGACAGAAGAGATAGGGAGACAAAATTATTGTATGAGTGATGCGTCTGGTAATGGGATAAAGAATTGAAATGGGGAAATCCTGACCTGTCATTGATATCTGTGAATGAACATAAATATGTACATTCGAATATATGGTTCATTTGTGGGTGTTGAAGCTTACATCGGGTTGTGTAGGCGATAGAGATTGAATTAAGACTTTATTTAATAGAAGAATATAGTGAGATCTAGAGGTGAGGATGTTCGTGTGACATATTGGGGGAAAATAAGGAAATAGTAGTCGTAGGCGAGGAAGATCGGGGAAATGGGAACATGAATGAAGGTGTAGGCGAATCAGTCGTGACAGATATAATAAAACCCTAAGATGGAGGGAATAGTCAAGGATGCACGGGGGAAACAGTAAAGCGGAAGACAGATTCCCAGTTTTGGATAGGTTAATTTTTTTAAGGGTGACATGGTTGTCTATTTAGGTGACACATAAGCGGGAAAAATCTGACTTTAGTATATATGATAGATAATAGATTTCAAGAAAATCAGAAGACTCGGCCCCATAAAAAAACTGATTCAAAGATCAAATGTGGCAGATCCCACTCAATTATTTGATATAGAGGAATACCTAAAGAATATGAGAGAGTCTTGATAGTTGAAAATACAGATAGCTCAGATTCCACATCCAGGCATGAGTTCCCCAAGTGAACTCCCAAGAGCTCCTGGGTTGTACAACCACTAATAATATTTGAATGTGAAATAATTGATGTACAATAAAAAATTTATGGTGTTTTTGTAGACAATTATACCATTATGAAAAAAAATAAAACCATTCCTGTAACCATTCTAATGTACTCATAGTTTTGAATTTGAGCATCACCAAATATTGATGACATTGAACAAACATGAAATAGTGGTCTTCATTCCATCATTTCATGCCAGTAGTTACAATACTACACCTCTATCCTCTATTTTTATCTTATCATTCCCTTTTTTGTGTATAAAATTTAAATGATTATCTTGTAAAATTAATCTGGGGTAAATATGAAGGCTTATTGATCATTTGAGAGAAAATTCTTCCGAATACAATATCAATGTTCTCCTCATTCAATGATTTTGAAAACAACATGAATATCTCCATTATGGAATAGTGGTAACTACTGTCCAAAAATTGAAATATATGTTATCATTGGTGAATGGAAAAATGGTGACATAAGAAAAATTCTTATCCAAAGATAAATACTGAAAAATTAAGAGCATAGATAAAATAACTGTAAATGGTTTGCAGAAGAGAAAACCAAAATAGTGGTACGTTTATCCCTGTCAAAATAATAGTTTGAAATATTAATACTATTTTTGATAAAATCAACCTCATCAATTTATCAAAAATGAAATAGAAACGAAATAATTGAATCAATGAAAAATTACCTTGAATCTTTGTTACCATTGCATTCAAAAATTAGATATGATGATAAATAAACCCGAATAGAAGAAGAAATGTAAGCTCATTGGGCACCATTATAATGACAATTCAATATTTAATCATTGTACAAATCGTTAATAAAATTGAATTTGTCACAACCTGCATCAAATAATAAAACCACACTAATATACAAATCCAAATTGACAGGTTAAAGATGCATACATAGCCAATTTTAAATAAGGGAGACAAAAATCTGAGACGGATCCTACTAAAGATGTGAAATAAAGAATTGTAGAAACAGGATTCGTGCACTTGTGGTGGTGCTTGTATGAAACCTGCAGGGAAAGAAGATTAAGTAAATTACATAATAAACACTCACTATGAAAAAAATTGAATTAAAACATTTATTATGGTAGGGGAGGAGGGCATGGAGAAGAAGGATGGATGAAAATCGAACTACCAGAAATAGACGGCTACAGGATGTGTCATAGGAGGGTGTGGAGTAGAATTAAAAATGAAGTTGGTTTCATAGAAACACCTGATGGAAATCACAAGTCAGAGATTCATAAGTAGTTAAGGGAGAATACAATAGTAAAAATTCAGTGGGTACCGTAGCAAGACCTGTCGGAAATCACGAATCAGAGGTGTCGACGACAGAGGAGCTGGAGATGGAGGAGATGAAGGCGGAGGAGCTGAAGGTGGACGATGCGAAGGCGGATCACGCGGAGGTGGAGTCGCGGCTAGAGAGGGGATTCGAATAGGGGATCGAGAGAGGGTATTCAGGGAGGGGGATTCTGAGGGGGGAGCGGGAACCCTAAAGCGGGTAGAGGGGAATCGGGGAGGGGTGAAAGGAGCGATGGTATGTCCTAGTCGGGGGAAGGATGGTTTTTTGGCGACGGAGTTGAGGAAGTAGTCGAGGAAACCTAATTTCTACGGAGATGAAACCCGAGCGGGGTAGGGGTATGGATGTAGGTAAATGTAAAATGGATGGGAGGAGGGCAGTTTTGTTGGTGACGTGGCCTTCTAATTAGGTGACACATAATCCTTGGAGAAGCCAAGTTTAGTATATATAGTAGATAATAATATATGTCTTAATCTAATCCAAGTGGAATAAAAGGATCATATTTTAATTCCTAAGGTTTTTTTTTGTTTAAATACACTTATATAATAGAATTATGAAATGTTTTAGGGTAATAATAATATCATTTTTACCTTTAATTACCCTATTTACTTTTAATTGTGGTAAATAAAAGTCAAAAGTTACTATTCACCAAAAAAATATTTTCATCTTATTGAACCACATTTTACTTACTGATATCAATCATGACCCCCAGATTTTTGAAATTCAATTCATAGAAGCAGAAAAATTATGTTTTATGCAAATTTGCTAACGTGCCTAGAAGGTGGGTAAAAGATGGTAAAATGTTCAATAAAATTTTATATATCTAATTTTATTATAAAATGACTCCAATGAATTATATTTAAACTAATATAGGTATTATGTATCTATTATGACTTAAAATAAATTTAAATAAAATAAATAATTATTTAAATAAAAAGTTGGTTTTAAACAATAACGCAGTGTTTTTCACTATTCATCATAAATTGAAAGTTTTCAGAAAAATACCAAAAATTAACCCTAAGATAATTTTGATATTATGAATCCAAAAATGAAGTCCATTTTGAAAAATAAAATATATACAATTTTAAAATTTGGGTATTACTATTCATAATGGCTAGTTTGATTGGTCGTGGGGTGTTAAAACTCCAAGTTGCATACAACGCAAGCTATTGCATTATTCAAAGAGAAATATACCGTGGAAGCTTAGGGTGTTACAATCGAGGTAATTCTATAGGGATTATTTTATATGGGTATAGATTTTTGGTATAATCTCAATTGAGAACTCAACCTATCAGTTAGTAGGAATACCAAGAAACTCTTTAGGGAATACATCATCATATTCCTTCGTAATGGAATATCATCAAGGATGATCTTATCCTTTATATCAATCATTTGAGCTACATATTATTGATCATAAAGGGATAATATAAATGCATTAGAAGAATTTTCCAAAGGATATTAATCCTCATCATTACACTTATATAGAATTATAGGATGATTTGGGATATAGAAAATGATTTCCTTCTCCTAAAAATTGATGTTGGCATTATATAAGTACAACCAATTCATGCCCGGTATAGTATTGAATTACACTAAAGGGGGTATAAAAAGGTTTTCTAAGAGATTCAACCCATAAATATTGACCAGGGAGGATTTATATGCTTTATGTTCAATAATTTCCCTATTTTATATTTTCATTGATAACTCAACCTCCATGATTTGAAGTGGTTTTTAAATGGTTATAATAAACTTTCATGATAAGGAAGAATGTTTATGTCCATAATAAAATAGTACATTAGTTATTTATTAATGTATAACTGGCTTACTTATCACAACTTCATTTTAAGGATCCACCTAAGTAGTAGTGATAACATATGTATATCCTTTATCTCTTGGACATAGAGGTTATTGTAATCAATTATCTTTTAAACCCTTGGCTTAGAGAATTGGTTTATATAGTGTATGTGTTTATTACAATTAAAATATTAGACCATAGGCTGAGTATTTATTATAACATTATTTTTTCCATCACATTATTGGGATTCTTCATCTCCCTTAAATATTCATTATCTTGATGTCCCTCTCTTTCACACTTGAATATTATCCTTGTTCCCTTGAGGAAGTTTATAGGACACTTCTTTAAAAACTTATGACATGTGGGTGGTTGGATTTTATTTCCTCTATAAGATATATCCACCAATCCTAAAAAATTAAACTTTATTCTCCACTTCTAATCTCTAGTCTCATGAGGCTATTGAGAATCACCAATCTTCATAGAAACTTTAAGGTCACAACAGAAAATTTTCTCATAGATATCAAAGTCTCAAATTTCCAAGTATTTTTGAATTCTTAGTTTTAGTCCACTAAAAAATCAACCAATATTAATTTTGGGTTCAATGAAAATTTTGTAGGTGTATAGTGCAAGCCTTGTGAAGTTTACCTCATAAGAACCGATAGATTTTTCTTATTTTTTCTTGAGTCTAAGAAATTCTCTCTCCATTTTAAGATTAAGTGTGTGGGAAAATATTTATTGAAAATTTTCTTCCTGAATCCTTCCCATTCCATGGATTCAATATCTACCTTGTTCTTTTTATTATTGATTGGTGTCCACCACTAATCAGCTTATCCCTCAAGGTGATAAATGGACAATGTAACTTTCTCTCATCCAGAGCACTGGAAGACAAATAATATCTTCTCAATGTAATTAATCCATTGTTTTGTGATTAAAAGATCCACAAAACGTAGAATTCATTTTTTATATAAAGGAATCAACTTTAAATTTCTCTTTCTTAAGAGAATGGGGTTGTTCCACATGATTCAAGTTATTATTTATAACTTGATATAGTTGAGAAATTAATTATATAAAGTTATTGACTCCTTCTCCCATTAGGTTAGAAATATCATTTGGGAAATCATAAAATCACCCATAACATTAGTTTTTGGCATGATTTCTCTTATTTCCAGTCATTAACTAAAATAAAATAAAATTAGGGATAATAATACTCAAACTAATAAGCATATAAATGGGAAACTATGAGAATAGAAAAAATAACTCATAAATGGAATGTATAACCTAAATTATAAATTTATAGGATTTAATCTAGGTTATCCATGGTCATTTTCTGATTAGGTTCTCTATCCTAACTAGTTATATATTACATAATCAAATTACATAATAATATATCCAATCCTTTATAATTTTTTTAAAGAGAATGTGAATTAACCAAAGTATATCCCCCAAGAGTTTCAAATAAGGTGTAAAATTAGGATCACTTTTTGTGCACTAAGTGAAGATCGAGTTAATACCCAACCAACTTTTTTAGGGTTGTTAACCCCTTGGTTAATCTGTGTTGGAGACTGCATCCAATTTTTTATATCTATAAAGGTATGTAATTACTAGGAAACCACACTCTCTATACTTTCCCAATATTTTAGGATATTTTCCTTAAACATATCCCAAGAGTTATCACTAATATATTGTTTCCAAATACCCAAAAATAACTAGAACTTACTCTGATACCAACTATATAAGTCAAGTTCTCTTATACATTTTATTTCGTGATTTTTAACATAAAATTTTATAATATTCAACCCAAAAATCTTTCCTTGGAGCATAACCAAATTCCATATCATACATAGGGCATAAGCATTATAAAAACCCATATATAGAAGAAATTGAGAAGGAAACTTGAGAAACATGTATTATCCCCAACAAAGAAAGGTAAAATAAAGTAGTTATATATGTAAGGAACGTATATATAGAATATATAAGAATTAAATGAGAATATGATAGAGGAAAACAAAGAAAAATAAATATAATGCATAACCTAAAAATAATGAGGGTGATTCGGAAGATCCCTTACATAGGTACATTCATATAACCTCCAGAATAATCAAATTAAATTCATTAAATACTTTCTTATAAACCTTTTTTAGTTATATTTCATTTATTAAAATTATTTTATGTTTTTTTATAATCATTTTATTATGATATTATTATTATTTTATCCTTCTTGTGAATGTTTGTTAAATGGTTATAAGGTTGCGTTTTTTTATTGATAATTATAAAAGTTCTTGTCTAATGTGACCATAACACCAGAATTGTAACAGAATGATTTTCAAGTATTAAAAAGGATTTATAGAGTCCCAAATATCTACATATTCTCTAATAAAACGATAATTCATTTTTTTTAAATGTTAATGTTATATGATTAGTTCATTTAGGATATTTTTTGACCATGATGAACTAATTTGGTCTTATTTAACCATATGACTATTTATCCATTCCAAAATATAAAAAATTATACAATATACTTATTTAGATCATTTAAAATCATAATATGTTTATTAAAATCATCCATGAAGGTAGTGATGAAAAATGAAATGTGTTTTTCATGGAGGTTGTGAATCGACCATATTATGAACAAAATTTTCATTTTAGAATAGAATGAGAGAAGGTTGGATAATGGATATTTCTTTAATATAATGAAATTTAAGTATATTAGTAGAACTTATATTATTATAATATCATGTATAGAATAGATTTTATAAGGAATAGTTACAAAATAATTTAATATAATTTGGTTGAGAATATTACCACTTCTATTGGATGTTCACTCTTAGGATACACCTTAAGGATCTTCAGTTTGGTGTTTTCTTAAAACTAGAACTTTTAGGTTGTGTATAGAGGTTTGGGGAGATATTTTTTTAGATTTTTGGTGATCTAAGGTCCTTATAATGTGTGTATTAGTGGGGTGGTGTATTTCAGTATTTATAATGGGAGGGGAGGATGTTTAAAAAAAATATATTAGAATAAAATTTTATTTCTTCAAAACGTGAAACATATTGTGACTCAATATTAATTTTCTTTCAATTATATCGTAAATGAGACAAAAAAATAACCCTCTTTATTTTATAAACCTCAAATTTTCATTTATATATATTATTACACAATACGATACTTATATGGTATTTTATTATTTGATTTCTGTATTTTATTTTTTATGAAAAAAAACTTCACCCTAACCATTTTTAAATGTCATGATTCCAAAATAAAAAATCCATTATATTAATATAATTTTTTAAGTATTGAAAATTTAATATTTAAATAAATTTTTTATTTACTTAAAAAATAGTTTTTATGACATGATCAAATTTATGAAACTTTGAAAAATTATTTATGGTCTAATGAAACTATATTATAATTTTTATAAAAATATATATTATTTAATGAAACTATTTTATTAAAATAAATATTTATTTATATTTCTAAATTTATCATAAAAATTAATTTTAATGAAAATAAAACATATAATTTTTACCAAAAATATAATTATGCATTCTTTATGTCAATCATTTATTTTTTCATATTTAACACTTTTATTTCATATAAATTCATTTTATTTTTATTTATTAAGAAAAACAAATATATTATTTTACTATTCCATTGGTGTTTTACTATTATAATGGTCAGATTAGTATTCAAAATGTTCATGTTACTATTCCAATGGTCATATTGGTTTTCTAATTCCTATAAATACCTATAATTTATATCCTTATTCATTTTCTATAATACCTATTAAGGTTATATATAATTTATTTTGAAAAATATTTATTGGGATACTAATGTTTTTTATATTTTTTATAGTATTATCTGCAGGTGTGATTATTTTAGGGGACCAGAGTGGTCCAAATTTCTTAATTCTTGTTATTTTATTTTTCTATGTTTAATACCTCATTGTAACACTATAAATTTTTATGGATATATTTATTATCTAAATTTAATGTTAAAAATAATATAAAAAAGTTTTTTATCTTCATTGTGTGGTGCATGTGTTTTATATTATACTACATTACCAAATGCGGCACACTTATATATTTAGAAAGGAAATTTAAATCATAAAATTCTAGATCATCATAGCACTGGTTACACTACTATAAAAAAATTATATATCCATGGTCAGGCTACCTATGGAGGATATTTCCATAGAAATATACCTTAGGGTTATAGCTATGGTCCTACCCATGGATATAGACACTTTGATGTTGAACTAGATTCATGTCTCACCTATATCCATGGGCCCTTACAAATGGATATAACTTTTTCTTGGAAAAAAAATAATTTTGTTGGGGTGTTTTGATCTAGGTCTCTGGGATTATATTGAGCTGCCTTTATCACTCTATTATAACACTCATTAAGAACATATATAAAATATATCTATATATATGTATGTAATAATTTATAAATATAATTTATTATTATTATTTACTCAATTATAATTTCTCCCCTATATATGGGGCAATATCCATTCTTATAGACATGGTCAAGGTTGATTGTGGTTATATCCCCCCTATAGATATGGTAAATAAAATCATGACTATAGCCTCACCCCTGAAACCTATAGCCACATTCATAGTTAAAATTGTGGCTATAAAACACATCCCCCATAACATATAGCCACAGTCATCCCTGATCATGGCTATATCCCTATCCCATGCACTCTATATCCATGATCCAAGGCCGATTGTGTCTATAAGAGCTTTCCTGATTCATTCCTATACAAAAAAATTACATGCACTAGCACGGGTAAAGATATATCCACAGTTAAGGTCCAACCATGGCTACAGGTGACCTATAACCATGATCATTCCTTTCTCGTAGATATAGGTGACTTATATCCATGGTCAAGACCGACCCTAGATATATATCGTTGATTATAACCATTTTCTAGTAATATTATATCATATCTGTCTTAATGTACCAAACTTCATTGGATGCAGATTTTACACTATCCATTATTTTATATCATGTTTTTCAATCAATAGTTTCTTTATTAAATTGCAAAATTTTATTGAGACTTTATTTAAGTATGTATCTTTATCTATATTAAATCAAATTTATTTTAATCTCTATCACATGTGCTTTGTGAGAACATTTTTCCCATGAATCATACCTCACCCTTGATTTCTGCACCACTATAATAAATAGTTAGAAATAAATTACAAAGGGGATAGGGTTTCCTTAATTCTATTCAAGTTTATGAGTTTTGTTGGTCTTGGTGGACCAACCCTTCATATTTATACTTTCATTTTCACTTTTTCATATTTAAGGAAAGGAATTACATAACCTTACCAATCACATTTTCTTCTTGTTCATCCTTTATAACCAATTTCTTAATCCCCTTCCCAATGCAACTTATATGTGTCATTCCACCTATACACATTTCTTTTAGGATGTAAGAATTATTTTCTTTCCTTGGCTTATACTTTTCCATATTTACAGAAGATATTATACTAGTGAAAATATCCTCCTGTGATGAAATAATAGTGGATATTTCTTCAAGATTCCCACTTCATTAGAGAGATTTTCCTCCAATATTTACTTCTTTACTTATGGTATGTTTTGTGAGACAACAAAGAGATGCTTATTCCTTGATGTATATGATATCCACATTAGAATTATCCTTTCTTTATAGATTTATCCTCACATTTTATTCTATATTTATCATATGTTTATAAGATTATTCATTTTGATTCTAAATTTATCTTCATTATTTATGATAATTCTATTTTGAGTAAATTGATTTTTTTACTTGATTTACCCTCTGTTGTGATCCATAATTATCCTCTAAAATAGTAAAACTATTTTCCAACTTAGTAGACTTCCTTCCAAGTAGATTCTATATGTTTATGTCAAAAGAATGGGGGAATTTCTTATGAATTTTATTTCTTCCATTTTATTGTAAGGCCCTACCATATGTCTAGGTTTATACCATCTAAATAATCTCCCATAAAATAATACCACACATGGAATTATTTTTGTTGAGATATTGGTGTCGAAGGTTTCTTTCTACCATGGATGAGGCACTCTAAACTCAAACTCTTAGGTTTGGTGATAAAAATAATAATTGAATTTCTATCTTTGATAGCTAGTGATACAACTCAAGATAAACTTTCATATATTTCACAATGTTTTCAAAAATTAAAAATTATGTCTTTTAAATAATCATACAACCCTAGAACCCAAAGTTTTATTGTCTTTGGAGATTAGATACATAAAAATATTATTATGAAAATTTCTCCATAATTGTACCATATAGATCCCCTTCTAGAAATATCATACATTATACTCATCTTCATAACCTAGGGAATGTCAAATATAAGATTGGGGTGAGATAAAATTCTCAGTAAGGTAACAACTTATCAAATAGTAATAAAGGGTTAGATCATAATAATGTGAGAAAGATGATAATGGGAGAAAAATATGATTAAAATGAACGTGGAATAATAAGAGTTGTACGTATAATATAAGGACATGTGATATAAAATAATAAAACACATATCGTGGAATAATATTATGGAATTAAGAGATAAATAATTATATTCAATTGTAATAACAAATACATATAACATATAAATGTAAAAATGAGCATAAGAATAATAAATCATAGTATTGTGAACATAGTTTCCCATGATCATGTCCACACACAATCATGTAAACATAGATAACCATAATCACATCCACACATGATTCATTATCCCATGAGATATAAAACCTTAAAAAAGTATTAGAGGGATATATAAGACCCCACCTGTCACATAATTACAATCCATACACATATGTTACACATAAAACCAACCATATATCCTCTCATTAACCATGTAAAAATATGTATTTCTTAACATTTTCAAGTAGTATCATATAAAATTATATCAAGGGTTAGATCGATTGATATCAAAAATGCAATCACCAGAAATAGGTGTTTATAATGGAATTTAGTGGGTGATTCATGGAAAATATCACTATATGAGGTAGATCTCTTAGACATAAATATGAAAATAGAATTGAAATGTAATAATAGTTTGTACAAAACATTTCTTACATTTCCATAGATAATTAAGTTATGAGTCACTTTCAAAGAGATCATATTTCAAGAATATAACATAAAAAAACTTTTTAAAATAAAACTTTAAAATAAAACCAATAATAGATCATTGAAATGGAAAAATTATTAATTTATAAAATGTGGAGTGTAAGATAAAAAATCAAATCACCAAAAGAAATGCCTTTGTAATATTTTAAAATACCTTTATTGAAACCCACATCATTTAAAACTGTAATAAAGAATCCTTTTGAAAAGTTTTAAAGATAAATATAAAGATAAAAATAAATAATACATATTTTTATTTTAAAATAATAAATGATAATAATTGGAAGGAATAATGAATATGGACATGGAATAGCAAGAGCTATTAGAGAAGATATAAATTATTCTTAACAGTGTAATATTTTTATGAAGAAATAAATCCATAAAAGAAGAATAATTTTGATATGAAAGTGTAAATTACATAGAAAATAAATTTTAAATATAATATAATATAATAATAGGATGTAATAAACTAAAATTATAATAATTAATCTCAATAAGTATCATTATAACTCAAAGAAAGAAAATTTGAGTTAGCAAAATTGCTTATGACTTTAGTAATCTTTGGATCAAAGCTATTAGAAAGTGAAACTTTGCAATATAAATTTAATTACCAAGAATAAAAATATTTTTATGTTAATATATTTTAAAATTTTATTATATACACTATATATGTGAAAATAGGTTCATAATACAAAACATGCCTCAAATAAGGGAATTTTTCAAGAAAAAACCCTTATCTTGGATTCCAGCTTGGTTGTACATGCTCGGACCTATTGTATAATATAAATAAATATATTAATCAATTATTTAATAACCTTATTAATATATATTAACTTTTATAAAAATAATTTTTAATCATTCCCTACACCTATATTAGTTATTTATAGTTTATTTTCATCATCAGATGTTAATAATTTCATTCGTTTTATACAAGATTCATAACAGCAATGTTGGTTCCTATTTATTGATAAAAAATTAATAATTAATATATTGTTAAAGTTATTTTAATAGGAGTTTAATAATGTTTTATTAAGTTTAAATTCCATTCCATTGAAGTTTTATGTATGGTTCTTAAATATGAAACTCGTATCGTGCTTATTTTGGAAATTTGTAACGAATAAAAGGTGTTATCTTAATAATGGGTTAAATATTAATATTACCATTAAATAAAAAAAATAAAAACATTATTTACTTTTTGATATCATATATTACTATTAATTAAGTTTACATAACAATCCATGATAAAAATTTATAGCATCATTTATGTATGTGGTTAGACTAACCCAAACAATAACATGTTATAATTAATGGATGGGTAGGATTATAGAGTGATTATAATATCATCATTAACAGATAATAAAATATATTTAAATAATTTTGTTTCAATGATTTATTCACCTCTATATTCATTTTATGGAAACTATGGGCATGGCTCAAAATAATAGGATCCATGACAATCTGGCTTCGGGTAATTTATAGATATCATCATATTACTTTATAATGATCACTAGTTTTTGTATCATCATTTAAAAACTATATTAATGAAATATATTACTCATTAATTTTATATATATTCAAAAAAAATTAAAACCATCCATATAATGTGGTTATGAAAAATAAAACATGTCATTCATGGAGGCAATAGTCTGTACGTAACATGAATGATGTTTTTGTTTTTCTAAAGAATATGAGAAAGATAGATAATAGTAATTCCAACAATATAACAATATTTTAGTATAATAATAATACTGATTTAATTATACTATAATGGGTAACATAAATTTAAGAAGAGGTATAAGAATAATAAATGTATGAATAGAGGATAAAATACTTATATAGAAGAATTTGATTTCTTCTTGGAACCCTTCTTGATTTAAAATGGGCATGAAAAATATATAAGGACCAAAATCTCAAGAATGTGGGAGAGGATTATTTGGGAATTAAATTATGCATATCATATGGGAGAGTTATAATTTTTTTTACAGATTTGAAGGGGTGGTGAGAGGCTCCTTTTATAAGTGATGGGAATGATATTTTTTGTAAATATAATTTCTTATTATAAAAATAATAATTTTCAGCATTGAAAGTGGATACAAAGTGAAAATTAATGAATTATAGGATAATATAAGGTTGATAAATCCCTCAAAAACTAATTTTTATACATTTTAAACAAGTTTTAGGTATTTTTTCCTTATATTTTACCCTTTTAAGATTTTAACTTTTACCTTGGTGACTAATTTTTATCTAAGTAATTTTTTTATTCCCAAAACTAAAATAGAAATTATTTAATAATTTAGACCATATAATTCCAAATATTAGATTGATTTTATTAGATATGGTTTCTAAAATTAGTAAAAATTAATTCTAAAATAATAAATGTACAGTTCATTAAAAATAGTTTTATAGAAAAATATAACTTAAATTATAAAATGAAAAATATAGGTTTCTAAATTAAAAATAATATTTAAAAATGTATAATTTTTTATATAAATTTCATATTGGGTAAATAAAAAGTTTTCATAAATTTTATTTTATAATTATATCATAATGATGTCCTAAAAGTCACGATATTTATAAAAATTGTATTTTTACTATTCATCTAAAAATCAATATTTTCAGAAAAAATCAAAAAATACATCCTATAATAATATTTTTATTCTATATCCAATTATTATTTTTATTTTTTCAAATTCAAATTATAAAATTTAGGAATTAACTATTAAATGAAAACATAAAATATAATAAAAACTGTTTTTATAGAAAAATGACTTTCAAATATCAATTGTTCTTATTCTTATTTCCAATAAATTATAAATTAAATTATTATTAATATATTATTAATATTATGAATATAATTTTTCATCATTTTACCATAATATATTTATTTTCTTAAAATAAAAGTATGCAAAACATAAAAGGAAATTTTTAGTAAAATGTATTTTCAAGCATTACATGAACTTATTATTATTACTTTTCTAGTTATAACTATTGTAAGAGTGTTAATTAATTTACTTGTAAATATTATCAATAAATATAATTAAATCATTATTTATTCAAGATTAATTAAAAATATAGAAAAAAAATTAAAAATAGTTCATTGAAAAATATTATTTTAAAATTAAATAATATTCACCAAATACCATTAAATTAATTATTTAAATTCTATAAATTTAATTTTACTAATTTATTGATATTAAAACATTTATTTGAATTTTATAAATACATCATATCATAATTAATAACAATAATATGTAATTTTATAAAAAATATTTTAATTAAAAATTATATTTTTGTTTCATTATTTAGTATTTATGAAATATATTATTTTAAATTTTTTAAACAATACACAACTTCAATATACCTATTAAATAAATTTATTTCCAATGACCATATTTTCAAGAACATATTCCCAATTACCATATTTTGAATATCCATATTTATAACGGTCTGTTTTTATTCCTATATATAGACTTATGAAAATCATTCATTCAATTATCACTTCTTAAGTCACACTTTTTATTCCATATTTAGGATAATGCTTTCTCATTTGATTATTGTATTTCCCATTGTGATTTTATTTCTACTAATGGTGATTATCAAGGTTGAATATTATCTAGAGTATCTCTTATTTTTAAAATATATTATTCATTTTTATTTTTTATCCTCTTTTATTTTATGAATTTTTAATGGATGTAATCAACCATGGTATGTAATACATGGTTTGATTTATATTTCTTGAAACTTTTTATCTCAATAAAATGTATAATGGTTTTTTTGGTTCATTATTTACTATAAATAAATATATTAAACATGGTATTTATTTAAAGTAAAATTCATAAACAATCTCATAGTGTTACATCCCCCCTAAATAAATTGCATCCTTATAATTTTAATTATTGATTTATAAGAAAAATATATAAGGGTATCCATAAGATATACATGAATGAAGATATAATTTCTAATGGGATATCTACCTCACTATCCTAGGTAGGACTATAAAATTTATTTATTCTTTCATAATAGGCATGTATTGAGAGTCCCAACCATTTGTTCCAATTATGCCTCCTCAGCTGACTGTATGTATTATGAGTTTCCAGTGACATGTATTTTACAACTTAATTTTCATGATCCTATTTCTAAATAAATAATAAAACCCAAATGGTTATAAAAATATCCATGAAAATTAGATTAAATGATCTTATGAATATGAAAAGTCAATATTAAGTCATCTTTTCCTATGACACCTTCATTTAAATCTATGATACTTTCAGTTAAACTATGATATAATGGATCAAACTATAAGTCCTTTAGTTTAACCAAGGTTATCGATGGTCATATTTCTTTTAGGTTCTCTAACCTAACTAGTTATATATTACATTATCAACATCGAATTAGATCCTTCATAATGGTTCATAAAGAGCATGTGAATCACCAAAGAATATCCTCTAGGAGGGTCAAACTAGGTATATAATTAGGATTCTTTATCTAACACTAGTTGAAGATTGAGTTAATTCCCAACCAACCTTTTTAGGGTTACTATCCCAAGATGCATTTCTTATAGAGCATGTACCCACTTATTATTATTCAAACAAGGATGTTATTTCCAGGAAACCACACAATCTCTACTTTAAAAAATTAGGATGTTATCTTATACTTAGGCTTATCCCTAGGGTTTTCGCTAATTTTCTCTAGTCTTAATCCCAAAAAAATAACTAATTTAATCCCAAAAAAACTAAACCCTACTCTAATACCAACAGAGGTATCCTAGACCCCGTAACATCCCAACCCAGCATCCACTTAACTGGGGCCCCAGGCCGGTGGGTTACATGGCCTCAAGAGTGTCTCCTCGTATGCCAGAGGCTGCCGAATATCAGTGAGGGTCTAAGGTGGTATAGTGGGGAAACTATACCCTCATATCATAGTGTCACAATGAATAAGAATAATAATCAGACAATAGTAGAATCATGATATAATCAGACACTAACCCAGCATAGTGGAAACACATACAATGGTTATAATAAATAAGCAGTGTAAGAATAAATAATTGAGAAACTGAATAAAAATATAAAAATACACTAGGTAGTTTCATATACATGGATACATGGAATGTTGATGTACAAAAGGGAAATAGAGGATAGTTATATACAATCATGCTATATAAAACTAAAAAAATACAAAAGGATGCCCTACTAGCATCTTGAGCATATTATTGGTCCTCTACTCCTATGATCTATCTATAAGTAAATCATATCAAATATATATAGTTGGGATATTTCCTTTATCCATTCCTATAGATAATAAATATACTCGGGTACTAAAGGCAGCTCGAGTAGGGTTTGAGATAAAATCCTAGTAGGTCACCACCAACGGTGTCTATAAGTAATCCAAGCAGTTCTCATAGCTAAAAAGTGTGCAAGTATAAATAAAAAATAAACAATGTTGAATAAATAGTATCGACCTGATCATGTTTCTAAAGGACCCATGGTGGCTCTACCTGCTTTGTCTCATGGCTGGAATGAGTGTATAATCAGTAACTATATATATAGTAATATTATATACATAGTATAATAATATATTTCATCCACCTATATGGACTAAGTATGTGTAGACATAAGTATTTATATACCTAGAATACTAGGTGATGGCTAGATCGGTGTGTAACTCAGTCATCCATAACTAGTCTAAATGAGACTATAAGCTCAAGAAAAGGTTAAAACCCCTAAATATTATGATGAATGTGATATTTCATGCTCGATGCTCAATATGGTGGGTGAGTCTTTATATCAACATCCAAATCAAGGGACATGGTGTGTCATTCCCACCATCCAAATAGTTTTAATGGTGTGAGATGTTATTCCCAACAACTGATGTAAGAAAGTATGAAACCTAATGCCCAATAGAACCCTTAACCATTATTCACAGTCTATGTCAAAGGCGTAGTCATATTTATAATAATAGTCATGATTAATTTCCTCTCATGCATTATAATTACCAATCCCAAAGTAACCAAGTAATAACAACTCAATAAAAGCATTTAATAATCATTTAATGATCAATATGGCCTTTACAGCCTTTATAAGTCATTTCAACTAAACCATTTAATTCATTTAAGGATGTAAAACCACCATGAAGCAATCCATTCAATGTAATCAAGTCATTTAATTAATCAAATCATGTCAACTCAATTTCAAGGTTCAATTAATCCCTTGAAAGGTGTTGATATCACATAGGCAATAACATATAAGGGGTAAATTCCATTCCTAAATAAATACAAGAACTTAAGAGGTTCCATGGTCAATTAAATATTTATATAGCAAAGGGAAAATCCATTTTCAATCTAAGACAAATGATTATAAGGTGATCCGAGCATGTAATTAATTAATTATAAAGGGAAATTTCAATCTGACACACCTAAGGGGTGTCCATGGTCGAGGTTGGAGTCCTTTAATTGCAAAAAAATGATCCTAATGAGTATAAAAAGGTGTGAATATAAATTTATAATGAAGAAATCAATTTTAAGGCAACGTGTGGCAAAGGTTAGTGTGTGGCGCAATGGAGCAGCTATGAAAACACCATAACTTTTGGGGAAAATGAAGAGACCACCTACCTTAGGGCCTTTGATGAATCCTCATCCTATATAGGATTTAGATTTGAATTATATTGTGAGAAATTGAAGAAATGGTCCAACCTCCTAAAAATAGGGGGAAAAGATCTTGCACCTAAGTAGCACAATAGATCTGAAGATAAACTTAGAATAAAAGGGAGTGTACTTGAGAGTATACCTCTATCTATCCAATGCCTTTGAAAAATCTCAATTCATACTTAGTATCAAGAATTTATCTCAATTCCAAGATTAGGCTTGAGGGAGAGCTATGGGAGAATAAATCCAAGCCATCCAGTGGAATGAAGAGGGAGGAAATAAATAGTGAGTTAAAAGGTTCATTAAGTGTGAAAGAGTAATTTTACCCTCAAATATAGGGGAACACGACTAAGGTGCATGGTTTTCCTAACCATTCACAAACCGTGAAAAAATACTATGTCCAACCTCTGTAATTTTTCACATGAGCATGCGCCTGGGGTCACATGGTTGCAAAAAAACCATGGGGCCCCAAGTTCTCCTCTATCTCACCAGGCATGGTTATTAGAGTCCTTGTAGGCTGGGCTGTATGGTTTCTACTAACCATGTGTCCCAGTCTGTTTCCCAAATTTCTAGGGTTTAGGGCTCCGAACAAGCCTCAGACACCCTTGTGAAATCCATGACTCTATTGGCTAACATAATAAGGATTGTTCAAAATAATTTAAACAAAAATCAAATGATTTGTACCCTCATTAAAAGACAGGTCATAACAACCTCCCCTTCTTAAAGAAACTCATACCTAATTTGTCCTTCTAAGGTTAAAGAGGTAGTGTTTGAGAATAGATCTAACCACTGAGCTCATATATTAGTTTCCCATTCCCAGGTCTTGTCCTATACTTGGTCGTGCTACCATATCACTTGTACCAAAGAAACCCACCTGCCTCAGATTTTCTTCATGCTCTAATCTATGATACAAACTAGATACTCCTCAAAAGAAGAATCTATATAAAATTCAACCTCATAAGGTTTAAATACATGTGATGGTTCTAGATAATACTGGTGAAGATGAGATACGTGAAAGACATCATTCATAGACTGGTATCTCAGAGGAAGTGTTATCTGTTAATCCAATGTTCTAATCTGTTTCAAAACTTTTAAGGGTCCAACAAACCTAGGTGAGATCTTATGCTGCCACTGAATATGTTTATGGCCCAACTTGGGAGAGACTCGCAATAAAAATCAATCATTAACCTTAGACTCAAGAGATCACCAGCATCTGTTGTCATACGACTATTATCTAGAATGATTTTCCATCATGTTCTTTCTAATCAACTAGACTTTCTTTGTAGTCTCCTTCATGATATGTGGTCTAAAAATATATACCTATATCCAGTATAGAGGTGAACGAAAAGGTATACCATATGAGAATTCATAAGGATCCATCACAATGGTATCTTGAAATGAATTATTATAAGAAAACTCGGTAAGGGGAATTTGTTTCTCCCAATAACACCTGAAGTCAAGGACACATAAATAGAGCATGTACTCTAACATATAAATTGTATGAATTTTTTTTCCATTGGTCTAAGGGTGATCATCTGTTCTTAGAATCATCTGTCTACCCACGGACTTCAGCAACCCCTTCCAGAACTACGACGTAAAGTGATCGTCTCTATTATAAATGATAGATCAAGTGGATCCATGAAGATTTACGACCTCCCTGATGTACATTATCCCTAGATCATCTACTAAGAAGGTCTCTTTCATAGGTAAGAAGTCTGTGACCTTCATCAAATGATTAATGACAACCCACACTGTATCATTTCTAGGAGGTGATATGGGTAAAACAGTCAAGAAATCCATCGAAACATCATCTCATTTCCACTTGGGAATAGAAAATTCCTATAATATCACATCCAGTTGTTGATGTGCTACCTTCACATGCTAACAGGTGGAACACCGAGTGATGAAGCTGGAAATATCTCATTCCATACTATTCCACTAGTACTGGCAACATAAATCCCAATACATCTTGGTGACACTGGGGTGAATTTTCCAATTTGAGGTATGAAATTCGAGCATCAACTCTTCTCTAATGTCTTTTGGAACCCATCCACATCCATATAATGATAGAGTATCATTCCCATCCACAGTCCAACCTAGAGATGTATCATCATCTGATATTCTTTCCCTTAGGACAAGGCGTTTGATGTCAGATAATTGCCTCATTATTACATGTTTCATAAGAGTAGATGTCACTACTAAGGCTATGAGGATATTCTAACTATGATTTTCTTTAACCTCAATGTGCATCTTTGATAATAAGGCCATGAGTTTCCATTCAACCTTGGCCTCCTGAACTACCTGTATCTAAGTCTTCTGGATTAAAGCATTAGCCACTAAATTTCATTTCCCAGAAATATAGGAAAGCTTGAAATCAAATGGTTGTAGGTACTCAACCCACTTATGTTACCTGAGATTCAGATCCTGTTATGTAAAGATGTACTTGAGGATTTTTTTATCAGTGAACACCAAAAAAATTCTCTTTAATTAGATAGTGTCCCTAACAGCATAGATCATGAACTACAGTAGGTAGCTCAAGTTTGTATGTCAAGTAATTCTTCTCATGATGCCTCAACTAAAGAGACATGTATGCAAGGACTCACTCATCCTATATCAAAACTGCTCCAAGACCAATAGTTGATGTGTCATAGTAAACTATATAACTCGTTCGTAGAGTTGGAAAAATCAATATCATCATTTAATTAAATCTTTCCTTTAACTCCTAAAAGGTATCTTCATAAGCTTCTAACCATATCAATTTAATACCTTTCTTCATCAAGCCTGTAAGCAGCACTCCAAGATGTGAGAAATCTTGTATGAAGCATCTGTAATACCCATATATCCCCAAGAAACTTTATATTTCAAATAAATTCTTAGGATGATCCTAGAAAACTATAGCTCTCACTTTCTCGGGTTCTACTGAAACTCTTGACTCTGAGATAATGTGACCTAAGAAGTGTAATTTGTCGATCCAAAAGTGGCATTTGCTGAGCTTATCATAAATATGATTCTCTCTCAATGTATTCATCGTGATCTCAATATGGTTTTCATGTTTGTGTCTAGAGCATTAATACACTAAGATTTATTCAACAAATATTGTCATGAATGAATCCAAATATGGGTGGAAAACCCAATTCATAAGAGCCATAAATTCTGTAGGTGTATTTATGAGACCAAATGGCATGACCAGGTACTCATATAGATCATACCTACTCCTAAAAGTTGTGAAAGGTATGTCATATGTCCTGAAATTCACCTGGTGATAGCCCAACCTCAAATATATCTTTAATAAAATCTTTCTCCTCAGATCTGATCAAATAGGTCATCTATTCTAGGTAATGGATACCAATTATTTACCGTGAGTTGGTTCAATCGATGGTAATCCATGGAAAAACTAAGGGTATCATCTGCCTTCTTGGAAAAAAGGACAAGTAAATCCAAAGGATAATTATTGGGGTGTATAAATCCTTTAGCCTCTAGATCCTCTAATTCCTTATTGAGTTCCATAAGTTCCATAGGTTCTATACTATAAGGAGGAATGGTCACTGGTGTTACTCCTAGCACTAGATCAATAGTAAACTCTACCTCCTATAATGGAGGTAAACTAGAGAAGTCATCATGGAATATGTCTATGAAATGATCAACTGTAAGTGGAAAAATAATGGTTCGTAACCCCTGATCATTGAATAAGAGATTGGAGATCTATGTTGTCACATTACCTTGTATTTTCTACTCAGGTCCAGCTCGAGTCGCATGAACATCCCATTCTCCCTTATGAAAATCCATACATCCCTATAGTGATTTAAATGTCTCCCTCGAATGATAGTCATAAATATGGGATCGATGGGGAACTAAATAGTTCATCCCAATGATTATATCAAATCTCTTCATGTCGAGGAAGAATATATTCCATATGAAGAGGTATCCCCATATCTCAAGGGTACAATACTTACAATAGTTAATTCCATTTGATTGGATACCTAACGGGGTATCAAGAGTTATAACACCATAAAAGTGTTCAATATCAAGGACCAGACTCTCCATAATAGTATCAGATATAAAAGATTGATATGAACCTATTTAAAATAAAGAAAACATTAAAGTAGAGGCTACTAGAATAGTACCTCAAACTATAGAAGGTTTAGCACTCTGCTCCTTTGGTATAGGTTTCACTACATGTAATTGACCCGTACCATAGCCCTGAGTCACAGCCTAACTACCCTAAGAAATCCCACTATGTTGGTGCTAATATTCATGATTCTAAATACCTCTTCCTCAACCGCCACCACAACCTGAATAGACAGTGGTATTCCATATTCCTGCCTAGTGAGATACTATAGGACCCAATACTAAACATGTGTTAGGAGTAGATCCTTGCTTGCTAGTAACTGATGAAAGGTCCTGCAAAAGTGCTGGATATTCCCCATCCTGTAATAGCCTCTATATTCCACTGAATCTCATAAGCACTAAGGTTTTGTATGTCCCATCTTCCCACACTAGTAACATATCAAGAAATTTTATGCATGAGGATCCTGACTGTTGCTACCCCTATGAGAAACCTCAAAGTGATGCTTGCATCTTCTAGAAGAACCACTAATAAATTTTGGTGTTGAACCTCCCGGAATCACACCATCAGCTTCCCTCATATTCCACTCTATAATAAATGCCTGATTGAATACCTCATAAATAGTTATCAACCTAAATATATTGACCTCTAATCATATGTTGTATAATATACCATCCTAAAATCACTTGGTTATTATAATATCACCACCTTCAAGAGTCATTTAAAACCACTATAACTTAGTAAAGTGAGAATAATACTTCATGACAAACATATCTCCTTGTGGTAGGTTCATAAAATCCCTATCTTTGTTATCCCTCAGAGTTTGGGAAAATAAATATTCATATAATATAGTCTATAAATCCACCAAAAACATATTACAATATCCATATTCCTAGGTAATAAACTCACACCATCATTTGGCATAATCATGTATCTTATACGAATTAAGATTGAACCTCTTCTCTAAAGATGATTTTAGATTCTTGAATATAGAAATAATAGCTTCGAGCCAAGACTCAGAAGTATGTAGTCCACCATCCCCTGAAAATGTGGGAGGTTTTTACTACTGGAACTCCTGAGTCAACTCTTCCATACTTGGGGCAGGTCGAGAAACACCTTGTATATTCTGCAATGTCCATATAAATCTATCATGGAACTGGGAATTAGTTCTCATATCAAGAATAGGAATAGGTTCTATATGTGACAATGCAGAAGGGATCATTGGTGGATCAGGGCCCACCACCTTTGGTGCATGGTCATCACTGCCTTCAGGGTGTAAAACTGGATTATTTAATGGTTTCATGATGCTATAATGCCAAACGCATGACTTGGAATAGAATTTAACAATAAAGAGATCATAAATAGAAAAATGGGATAGGTTCATATCCTTCCTATGAAAAGATCATTCCCCTCTTCCTATTTCTAAAGCTAGGACTGGTTAGTAGAGAAATACCATAGAAGGCCATAAAAACATAATAAACTCACCAACTACCCACTACTAAGGCTGGGTTAGGGTCTAGATCCCTATTTCACATGTATAAGATGGTTATTTCCACTTAAAAGTCATATTCATTTCAAATTTTTGCTTATTCAAATATTTAAATCTACTTAAATGGTTGAAATAGTTGGATCAACATTTCTTATCCATAAGGGACCATACTCCTCATGAACCAAAATATTGCATCCACTTAATATACACTATAACACATTCCAAATCCTATGACCAATGTTCCATGGCTCAACATTCCATAATTAACTTATTAAGGTGTATACATTAACCTATGTTGGAAAACACTATTAGGTTAAGGCAGGAACTTTAAGTGTCAATTATGTTTTCACAACCCTATAAGGATAGTTAGCAAAATCCCATAGATAATCAAGACACTGACAATATACAATAGGAAAATGAATGCTGAAAATAGATGTGTAATGGAAAAATGCATGGAATGTTAGTCCTATTATTCCTATAATTATATGTGTAATGAAACTCCCTCATTTCATCAGGACTAGGTAAAAGAAATCATCATTTAAATAATAACCATATCAATAACACCATAATACATGTGTCTCACCCAATAGTGAAGTCATATCAACCATTACAGGCACAATAAATAAGAACAATTTCCCATCACAGGTAATTTGGGTTTCCCCTGTATATGGGTTAGCTATGTCCAAGCATAGGGTCATTTCCAAATTCGTTTAACTCCCAGTCTCCTATCTAATACAATAATAATAAAAAAGGGAAAATATATGGCTCTTATACCACTCAGTAACATCCTGACTTGGTGTCCACCTAACTGGGTCCCCAAGACAGTGGGTCACATGGCCTCAAGCTTACATCCCCATACGCCAGAGGCTGATGACTATCACTGAGGGTCTAAGGTGGTGTGGATACTCTCGTATAATAGTGTCATAGTGGTTAAAAACAATAAGAAAACAATAATTGAATCGTGATATAATCAGACACTAAATGACTATAATTCTAACCCACCATATCTAAATAACATCCAAAAATTATAATAAATAAGTAGTAGAAGAATAAATATCTAAGAAATTGAATAGTAATATAAAAAACCACTAGCTAGTGTCATATACATGAATGCATGGCATGCTAATGTACAAAAAGGGAACATGGGACTGGTATATACAATTATGAAATACAAAAATAAAAAAAATACAAAAGGATAATCCACTATCATCTTGATAATATGCTTGGTCCTCTTCTCCTATGAACCATCTATAATTAAAGAATATCAAATATCTGTAGCAGGGTGCTTTACCTTATCCATTCTTGCACATAAGAAATCTACTCGGGTACCAAAGGTATCCTGAGTAAGGTGTGAGATAAAATCCTAATAGGTCACCACCAATGGTGTCTAGAATTAATCCAATCAATGATCATAGAAAAATAGTGTGCAAGTATAAATAAAAATCAACAATTCTTAATAAATAGTATTAGCTTGATTGGGTTCTTAAAGGACACCTGGTGGATCTACCTAGTTCGGCTCATGGCCAGAATGAGTGTTTGATCAGTAACTATATATATAGTAATATTATATACATAGTATAATTATATATTTCATCCACATATATGGTCTAATTACGTTTAGGTGTAAGTATCCATATACCAATAATAAAAGGTGCTAGCTGAATTAGGGCGTAACTCAGTCATCCATAACCGATCTGAATGATCCTATAAGCTCAAGAAAAGGGTACAATCCCTACATCTCATGATGAATATGATACTTCATGCTCAACACTCGAGATGGTGTTTTATTCGTCATGTCAAAACCTGAAGCAAGGAATGTGGTGTGTCATTCCCACCATCCAAATAGTGCCAATGGTATGAGACGTCATGCTCAACACCTGATGTAAGGAAGCATGAAACATTATGCTCAACAAAACCCTTAACTATCATCCATGACCTATGTCAAAGGAGTAATCATATTTATAATAATATCCATGAGGAATTACCTCTCATGAATTATAATCACCAATCCCAAAGTAACTAAGGAATCACAATTCAATAAAATCATTTAATAATCATTTAATGAACAGTGTCACCTTTCCACCCTTTATAAGTCATTTCAACTAAACCATTTAATTAATTTAAGGATAGAAAACCACCATAAAGAAATCCATTCAATGTAATCAATTAATTTAATTATTCAAAGCATTTCAACTCAATTTCAAGTCTCAAATAAGCTATTAAAATTTTCTAATATCACATAGGCAATTACCTACAAGGGGGAAATTCTATTTCTAAAGCAATACAAACATCAGGAGGTTCAATAGTCAATTAAACATTTATATAAAAAAAGGGAAAATCCATTTTCCATCTAATCCAAACGTTTATAATATGATCCGGGAATTTAATCAATTAATTACAAAAGGGTATTTCAAGCTGGAACACCCAAGGGTTACCCATGGTTGAGGTTGGAATAATCTAATTACTAAAAACCAATCCTTTGGAATATAACATGGTGTGTATATTAATTTAGAATGAAGAAATAAATTTTAAGGCATTGTGCGGTAAAGTTTTTTGTGTGGTAAAATAGAATGGCTATGAAAATACCATAACTTTTGGCTAAAACTATGAGACTACCTACCTTATGGTCATTTATAACTCCTCATCTGATGTCAACCTTAGAATCGAATTAGATTGGGAAAATTCTAAGAAATTGTCCAACACCATGAAAATAGGGCAAAAGAGATTACACCTGAATAACACAACAGGTCTGAAGATAAACTTATAATGGAAGAGAGAGGACTTTAGATCATACCTCTATCTATCCAACACCTTTGATGGATCTTTATTTGGACTTCGGATCGATAAGTTATCTTAATTCCTATATTATCCTTGAGGGAGAGCTACAGGAGAACAAACCCAATTCATCCACTAAAATGAAGAGGAAAGAAAGAATGATTTAAAAGGTTCATTAAGGGTGAAAGAGTAATTTCACCTTCAAATATAGGGGTACACGGTTTGGTCGCATGGTTTGGCCAAAGATTTCAAAAACCGTGATACCCTCACTTCCAAGGGAGTGACCTCACACGATTAAGGCATACAATTTTTCTAACTATGATAAACCATGCAAAAATCCTATTCCCAACCTCTATAGTTGTTTTCATGGGCATGCTCTTGGGTTCTAATGGTTTCAGACAAACCATGTAGTCCCCAGTTCTTCTCTATCTCACCTCGCATGGTTAGTAGAGATTGTGCGGTCTGGAAGGAATGGTTTCTACTAACCATGTGGCCCAGTCTATTTTCCAAATTTCCAAGGTTCTTGTAACATCCCAGGTAAATAAAGAATAATAAATTTTCATATTTATTAATATTTTCGAATTAAATAATAATTTTACTTTAAAGGGGTTTCTATGTTCGATAGCGTACCCAATACGCAACAAAGAGTTTCTTTGAAATCTTACGTTGCACACTAGTAATAAAATAATATTATTTTAAATGGTAGTTAACACATAGCCGTTGTATTGGCGAGAATGGATAGAAATAACTAAAATATGATTATATATGTTTTTTAAATGTTTTTACTTTTATCTAATAAAAGATAAAGGCTTAAAATATGGAAAGAATTCAATTTTAGGCGTATATGCCCTAGTTTTCACTAAAGGTTCACTTATCGCCTTTTGATGGCGAACTGTCATTAAATATAGTTTTGTTCACTCTTATATATTCTATTGGACCAAATAAAACTCTTCTTTAGAATTGGGACATCAAAATTTACTTTGTGTAAATTTTTGGTATTTTTCCGATAAAGTTCATTTTTTAATGAATTGTGTAAAATGTTGTATTTTAATTCAAAACATCTTTTTAATCTAATTTATTTATATGATTAGATTATCTTTTGAATTTGTTTTAAATTGAAATTATAATATATTTTTACCATTAAATCCAATAGTGGTCGTTGGAATTAATTTCACTTTGAAATCGGACTTAAACTAGTGTCAATCTTTTGATACTTATTGTTTCATAAAAACACGGTATATACTCTGACAGCGGGAATTAATTATTAAATTAATTAATGCAACTTATATGTTTTGAATTTTTTAAAATGGACTTCATTTTTGAATTCGGAATATCAAATATAGCTTAGGGTGATGTTTTGGTATTTTTCTAAAAAACTTCAATTTTTGATGAATAGTGAAACCACTAAGTGGTACTTAAAAAACTGATTTTTCGTTTAAATGAAATTTTACCACCTCTGTGTTTTGAATTTCAAAAATACGACATACATGGTTGTCATTAAGAAGTAAAATGTGGTTCAATGGGATTAAAATAATTTTTTGGTGAATAGTAACTTTTAAGTTTTTAATCGCGATTAAAGGTAATTCTTGTAATTTAAGGTAAAAATAATGTTGTAATAATATGAAATGAACTTGACACATGTCCTAACCTCATTTTATGTGTCATTTCCGACCAAGAAAATCCATGGGTCAACTTGGGGACCCCATGGAGCCACTTTGGAAGGAAAATGACATTAATAACTTTTTATTTAAAGTTAAAATAAAAATGTCACAAACATGAGTTATTTTACTAAAAAAATTTACATGGGGTTATAAAAATAAGATTTTTGACTATAAATATTAATTGTAAATTTAAAACGATTTACTACATAATAGTATTTTTTTATAATTTTTAGACATTAAATAAATTAAATTATTTATGACACCATGATGATGCAGCGATTACCTCATTATTTAACGATTTAAATAAAATGGAAAGATAATGTAAAATATATGACCTACACATGTACAAAACCTATTGGATGGGTGGATTTCGAACCCTTATCACCTTATCCTCGAAAAAAATCAATGTGGGACCATTAAAATACGAAACACATTCTAAAATAAAGTAACATTTCCTTACTTTCCAAGAGTGCCCCTCCTCTCCTCTTATAAAAGGCCCCCACCTCTACCACCTTACCCACACTTCCAAAGCCTTTGGCTCGGCCAAACCTTGCCCATTTTGTCTCTCCACATCCCTCTCTTACTCATTTAAGCCTCACTTTGGGCAGAAGTCTTCCCAAGGAAGCCTTTGAGCTCAAATCTAAGAGAGTTACCCGATTTTAAGGTGATGTCTTCACTTGTGTTCTTTTGTTTTATTTTGCTTCTCCAACCCCCTAAACTCTTTTTATTCATTTATTTTGTAACAACTCCAGTATCTTCAATATACTAGGATGTTGTTATAATAATATTTCGAGGTACACTTACACACATCTACATCTAATGGTTAAAGAACATAATGTTTCTGTGGTTGGTGAATTTCTGCCTCACGAAACGATGATTGTTCAATCTTCTTTTAAACACCTTTAATGGTGGACATTAAGATGTCACTATATTTATATATGATATATATTATGTTTATGTTTTCCTTATGCTTCTTTATTTTTCATTTGTGGTTTACCTTTATGGTTTCCATTGTGGGTAAACACGATAATTTCATTTTAGGAAGTGCGGACTACCGCCCCCTCAAAGTGATGTGATTCGTTAATGCCATATGTGGGACGTATAAAGGATGGATTTAAAGTTATTATATATGATTTTATACTGGAATTATAATATACCTATATATAATTATTATTTATTTCCATTAATTTATGAGATAGAAATGAAAGTAGCGTTCATGCGTACGTACGGCTTACCGTCTCCATGAACGGTGCATTTCATTTCTTATCCCCAAATGTAATGTACTATTATAAGTACATATATATAATGGATATATATGATGTATGTTACATCTAAATGATTAATATAATTCTTTAATTAAAATATAAATACCTCTCATTTAGTTTTAATTCCATTAATATGACAAAGAAATGAAAGTAGCGTTCATGCATATGTACGGCTTACCGTCTCCATGAACGGTGCATTTCATTTCTTACCTATAAATGATTATGTAATATTATAAATACATTTATATGCTAGATATATATGATATATATGATATCCAAATCATGAATATCATTCTGGATATAATGAACCTTTGACCACACGAACAACATGTAATTGTAAGAAGTCCACTTTTAACTTAAGAACCAAATATCGACAAAACAAACATTATTAACTTAAATGATTACATAATGTTTATAACATGGCAATAAGTGATATAAAAGGAATAATGAACTTGAAAAAGGTTCTTAATCAAATAGAAATTAACTCAAGTTTATTATTCAGGACGTTAAAGAATGATCGAGTCAAGTCGGACCCGAGGTAAGGGACTTCGTCTCAATCTCCTTTCATTGAGGCATATTTCGTTTTATACGCAACTTTATTTTATACGGTGTATAAAACCCTTTGACTTTTAGTTTTATACAAAACGAATCTTTTTCTACGAATCGTTTTACAAAATGACAAAAAGGAATGTTTCTTTTAACGTACGCGGTGACAACGACTTTTTCCGCCGCCGCGAGTATTATTTGGTCTTTGGATTCCTGAACAAGTCGTAATGTTTTTTTTAAATGAAATAAATACCATATACTCTTTTATGTATTTTGGTATTGAAAATGGTTTTTATAATGGATTTGTTATGTCAATATATTTAAGTGATATATTGTGATCAAAGTGTGGAAATGTTTTCTTTCCATTATATTTGTTTTATGTCTTAGGATTTTTTATAATGGTACTTGGACATTTGACAAGTGGTTACGTGATAAACCATATGACGGGTGTGTCGTGAATACCAGGATGGGTGGTTATGTTATAACCTCCAATTCATTGGGTATGGAAGTCGGTCGTATGTCTATTCCATTAAGTATGTATGGAAGTTGGCTGTATGGCTATTCCATTAAGTGATATGTGTGGAAGTCGACCGTATGGTTATTCCACTTAAGTATGTTTATGTCCCAAGTTACCTTTATATGTTATGTGTTCTTTATATGGGTTTTATGGTAATACTTTGGTAATAAAAGGGTAAGTAATGATATTTTATTCAGTTAAGAGTTTTTACTACTTCATGAAGGTGAAGGTATTACTTTGATAAAGTATACATGGTTCACTTGATGTTTGAAAAACTAACAGTTTTCATTCTTTGTGTATCCCTTACTGAGCTTTTTATGCTCACCCCAAGTTTTTTTGAAATGTTTTTCACAGGACTTAATGTGGAATAGGGTCAAGGATGGGATCAAGGGAAAGTCATTCTATATAAAACATGGAACTAGACATGTTTCTTTTTAAGATTTTTTTATTCTATGGAAACTTAGTAGAAGTGTCTACTTTGTAATATTTTGAGATGTAACAGTTATGTCCTAACTCTCTAAAACTCTAAACCTGAAAAGATCCTCAATGTGAATTATTTATTTAATTCAATATTAAGTAATGTTTAAGGTCGGGGCCTTATAGTTCTGGGCTCCAAACAAGCCCCGGACACCATTGTGACCTCTTTGACTCTATTGGGTAACAATATAAGGGTTGTTAAAAGGAATTTAAATCATAAAACAAATGATCCTTAAAATCATGAAAAATGGGTAGTTACATACCTAAACTCTTGGTTCTAGTGCTAAAAAATACTTTAATTTTTAGATTCAATACCTAGTAATATGACTCAAGAGAAACTTTCAAATATTTTACATTATTTTTAAAATTTAAACATCACATATCACAAATAATTGCACTAGCCTAGAGCCCAAAGGTATAGTTTCTTTTGAGATCATATATATATATATATATATTATAAAAAATTCTCTACAATCACACCATACTATATTACCTTCTATATATCTCTTAGGTTATACTTATCTTCATAACCTGGGGAATAGAAAATAGAAGAAAGTGTGGAGATCAAATGCTTAGTAAGGGAAAAACTTATCAAAGAGACATCAATTATTAGATTATAAGCATGTGAGAAACATGAACATGGGAGAAAATTGTGATCAAAATTAAAATGAAACAATTATAATTTTCAATATAATAGAAGTAAATGTGATCTTAAATAATCAAATTGATACCAAGGTATAATAGTATGGAATCATGCAAAAAATAATCACGTTATATGAGCATAAAAAGGGAATATAACATAGAAATGTGTAAGTAAGAATAAGTATAAGAAATCATAACATTCTGAATATAGATACCTTATAACACCCCAATATTTTATTTTAAAATAATATTATTCTTTATAGCATTCTTAAGATGCAACATCGAGCTTTAAGTGAACTGTGATATACTATAAAACAATATTACTTAAATGGGATCATAATAACCTAGCCATCAAATTCGATGGTATGAATAGTAATAATTACATTATGAAACATATTTTTAAATGTTTTAAATAATAAAAATTTATTTATTATATCATAATAAATAATTACTCAATTTTCAGTACAGATATTTTAATCTTTAAAAATGGTTTTTGTTGCATTTTATACCTAGACATTATTATTAATTTCAACTTTTTTATAAATTTTATTTTATGGAATGAATATATTTTTTAAAATCATAACATAAATATTATCTTAGGGTGAATTTTTTATATTTTTTAAAAAATATTTATTTTTCAAAGAATAGTGAAAAATATTGATTTTTTTAAAACTTTCATTTATTTTATTTAAATAAAGTAAGTTAAAATAATAATTATGTTTTTTATTTAGTTTTAAAATAAAATGGGATAAATTTTATTAAAATAATCTAAAAAATTCTATATGAATCAAAATTATATTTTATTTTCACATAAGTTTATTTTTATGCTTAAAAATGCAATTTTCTAAAAACTTGTTTCCGTTTCGTTTTACACATTTATGTTAAAAATGATTTTTTACATTTATAGATATTTTATATTGAAAAATAAATTGCATATTTAGAATTATTTAGTTCAAATTTCTTTTATAGGTCCCTTTTATTTTTTGGTCATTATGAATTGTTGTCATGGTAAAGATTTATAACCTTGGTAATGGTAAAACAGGTAAAATTGGGTTAAAACTATGGGATAAGGCTTTAAAATATCTATAACACTGAAATTTATCTTATTTTATGAGTTTTTTTATAAAAAATAAATCATTTATATGAAAATATATCAATTTATTTCCACATTCATTTGATTATAACATGTATATTATTTTAAGAAAATGATAAATACAAAATATCACTCTCTTGATTTTAATTTCTATTTTATGTTTTCATATAGATGAAGGAGAAGTTATAAATGAATATAAAAGTTTATTTTAAAAATAAATAAATTATTTTTATTCTATTAATTTATTTTAATTTACTTTAATGTATTTTAATTTGTTTTAATTTATTTTAATTTTTTTTATGGTATAACTACCTTAAATTCTTAGGCAATGTTGACTTAGTGTTTATGAAAACGATAGGAAAAATCTAGTAAACGATTTTAAAAATATTTGAAGAAATATTTTTTGGATTAATTAGGTGTTACATGAATTTTATTTTTAATAATAATTTATAACTTATGTTAAATTATTATATATTATAAATTGATTGTTATCCTGATGAATTTAAAGTCAAATTAAATGAATAGCCTCAAAAATGAATTAAATGATATTTTATGTTAAATAATAGTTTATAAAATGATTTAAAAATAATAATAAAATATTTAAATACTATATGTGTAATGGTAAATGGTCAAAAAAATCATCCATGAACTATTTTTGATCCACTCTTTACCTTAGAAGTAAATTTAGGACCATTAAAGGTAAAAAATGTATTATAGTAGTTAAGGTTTAAAAGGGTTAATGAATGGGTTAAACCAAAATACAATGCTTAAAATGACACCAAAACCTTAATAAATTTTATTTGATGATAATATTTCAACTTTATCCTATTTATATTAAAATACATGTCCATTTTAAATCATTATACTTGAGAAATACATTAATTATATTAAAATCTTTTAAGTAATTCCAAGTGTGTCCTCTCCTCACATATAAAATGGAACCTCCTGTCATTCCTTATTCAAAAAATTTGAGTCTTATATTTTGGAAAATACACACCATAATAAATTTCTATATTACTTTCCTTTTTATTGATCTTATTTTCTTACCCTAAAACTATCCTACAAAGGCTTAAGGTGCAAACCAATGGAGTTCTCTCAAAGAAGTGGTAATTATCTTACCTAAATCTTTCATAGTTTATTTATTACTATACTTTATATAAATATATTGTATACATCCTAGTATAATTACTAAAATATCATAAATATAATAATATTTTATTATGGTTATGTTACAACCATTTTCCATCTTGTTTCTATCAAATAGGAAATGAAATATTGCTCATGTGTACGTGTGGACTACCACCTCCACGTAGCAATATGATTCATTTTCAATAATTATCTTTCACGGTTGGTTATTATGATGTATTTAATGTTTATATATGATATTTATAACATTTTTATTCTTTATTAATTATAATATATTATCTACCTTCTTACCTTCCCATCCATTGGAAAACAATAATGTTACTCGTGTGTATGTGTGGACTACAACCTCCACGAAGCGATGTATTTAATTTTCCATTTATAATTTACATGGTTAGTAATAAAAATATATTTAATTAATATATATGATATTTATGTTATAATATTTTTTGTATAATTATGAATTATAATTTACCTTTCTTTCATTTTATCTGCCAAAAAGTGAAAACATCACTCATGCGTGCGTACGGAGTACCATCTCCATAAAGTGATGTAATTAATTTTTCATCATTGATTTATATAAATGGTTGTAAAAGTGTATATAATGAAAAAATATGGTACTTATTTCATTATTAATATTATGAATATGATTAAACCATTACTAAGGTGAAAGTACCAGAACCATAAAACCGAAACATGCTTGGAAACAGACCAATTTTCACCTGAATATTCATTTTAATGATGAAATTGTTAATAAAAAGATAATTAAAAATTATAAAATAATTATAATTATTAATTTATGTATTAATATGGTTATTTAATATATCTATAATAAAACTATATTTATTATATAATAGGTTTGAACTCATATGAAGCAAGATAGGACTTGAGGTAAGGGATTTGTATTATAATCTCATTTTTTTGGGATTGTTTATGTTAAATTTTAATTGAGTGAAATTATATGATATGTATACTATAAAAATCATATATTTTCTTTTTATATGGTTATTTTTTGTTTTTTGATGTTTTCACTTCATTTTCATCTCTTTGGTGCATAAAATGATTGATAAAATAATGTTCATAAAATTTGACTTTATTTTCTCTTTGGTTGGGAATCTTCTTCTTACATGTGTATATTTTCTTTAAAATGTTTTAATATTGTTTTAAATATTATTTAATTATATATTAAATTCATTTTTAACCATATTTTAATTTCTATATAAAAATTTAAAAGTAATATTCTTATCACTTTCCAAATGGGGTACTTTTAACCAAAGTTATGATCGAAATCCTTGTTTTAATTTATACCACACAAATAGATTTTTCTACCACCAAGACTACTATTTTAATTTAAGATTAATTTACAATATTAAATGGTTATTTTAAAATAATATTTTTTCCAAATATTCTGTAAATTTTTATATTTTAAATAATTGATTTCAAAATAAAAATAGTATTTCCCTCAATAAATGTTCTGGTAATCTTTTAAAGTTGTTTTCAACTATGAAAAAATCCATTGATGTTACTTATGCTTCATTAGGTAGATAATACAATGATACCATCCTTATTTTTCTCTGGATGGTCATTTATTATTTTGATTAAATCTAATGAAACTCATTTTATTTTCCATGGGTTAAGCTAGAACTAAATAATAAATGTTTTCATGATCTTGTAATGTATATACGAATGAATTGTGATTATATGATGGTTTATTCCATTATATCCCTCTAATGCATTAGGTAATGTGGTATAGATATCTCATGATATGATAATGATAAGCATGGACATGATTGTGAATAGCTATGTTCACATTTTTATGCGTGATTGTGATTGCTTATAACTATGTTCACAAGATTATGAATGGGAATGATTATGAATGGTTATGTTCACATTTTAATGCATGAGTATGATTGCTTCTAGCTATGCTCACAATATTATGAGTGGACATGATTCTGAACATCTATGCTCACAATATTATAATCTGTTATAATTATGATTTCATGCGCCTATGTTATGAATCTTGAATGATGATTATTGATTTGACTCCTTTATTAACCATGATTCTAGGTATGAATTAATTTTAGAGTTTATGATCTAATATTTTATAGGTATTAATATTTTATATTGATAACATGAACTTGACTATGTTATCATACTCTTATGATCATATTATTCTCTCTTATTATTGATATCCCCCATGTTTACCCTTATTGTGCATCTAAGCTCACCCTTTATTATATTTCCTTTACCCTATGATATAGAGAAATAATTTAAGTATGATATTTCTAAGAAAGGTTCTAGTTTTTAAGAACTTAGTGGAAGATTATGAAAATATTTTATGTACTAGTTGTTTATTTATCCAGGTTTCCAAAGAGGCTAAACTTTTACAGTTCTAGTGTGGATAATAATGATATATAATTAATATTAATCTAATAAGATGTAATATTTATATATGCAATGTTTGGGTCACCTTGGTTTGAATTAAAGAAAGTTTTATTTATTTTGGTAAATTAGGATGAGAAAAATTTAGTAAGAAAACTTTGGATAATCCTATGTATAGAATAACTTCCAAAGTTATGGCTAATAAAGGAGTGTTGTTTTCCTAGAAAATTTATCCCTAGCTAAGTGGATGTGGTTTTGGAATAGATACACCTAAGGGTAATAACTCTAAAAGGGTTGGATTGGTTATTAACTAGATCATCATAGGTTCACAATGAGTGGTCCTGGGACTACACGCCTATTTAGACACTTCCAATGGATATGCTAGGGTTAATTCACAATTTCATTATGAAATATTATGAAGGATTTGAATAGATAATGAACATAGATAATCTAGGTTAAATCTAAGGTTTCATATATTGTAAATAATGTGTTGTTATTTGGACATACTATGGATGATTTTTCATGATTATAGGATTACTCAATATGATTATTATTGCTCATACTATGCTTTTTGGTTTTATTTCATGGTTGTAACTAGGAGGAATCATCTTAACACCGAATTTTATGGATGATGCAATTATTTTCCTCAGGTTAAACTAAATGAAATGAGATATGGAATGTGAAATATTTTTATTATGTTTAAGAAACCATCTAAATATATTATTAAAAACCTAAAAATATGTAAGTTTCTTATTGAAATAAATAAGAAAAAAATATAGTTTCATTAAAACCATGTAGTAAATAAGATCCATCTTCATATATGTCAATAATTTTGGAAGTAACACTTAAGGAAATGTATCAATGTAATGGGAATATGTTTTATGTGTAGAAAATAAGGTCATAAAGAAACTAATTTATGAGGAAAAATGAAGAGTTTAATTGATTAAAATAAATTATATCCTAAGGTTCCATTTATAGTTCAGTGTATTATGTGTGGGTAACTTTGGAATTATCCAATTCAATTCCCTAATACAAGTTATAACTCCAAGACTATGGAAGGGCATGTGTTATGAAAATAATTGAAGTGGAATTATTGAAGTGTTTATGTATTATGATTCAAGAATTATGTTGTATAAATGTTTTATCAAATATATTTTTCTTATAAAAACCATGAAATATATAATTATTGTTCTATGGTTGTTTTCCATTAAGAATTTCAAATCATATGTTGAGTGGTATTGATAACCTAGAAAAGTGATTTATTGGTAATATTATATTTTTCAAAAACACATAATTGAGGGTTAGATAACCTTTAATATGTTATTGATGTTGAGATAATAATTTTTTATTTGGGATAAAGATATGATTGATATTTATAAAGTAAATTGGATAGTATTAGTGACCTTGAAATTTATTAGTGATTTGATAACAAAGTAATTTATTCTAATTTTTGTTGATTTTTTGGATTTATGGAATATATTAGATAGTTTATAAGAATTTATATTTTCATTTAGTTTTTATGGTGATTATGGTTATTTTGGGAAATTACTAGCATGTTTTATGATAATATATGATCATGGTATTCAAATGTTTGGTGTGTAACATTATGAGCTACTTTATATTGTTTGGAGATAAATGTTAAATTTGATCTTGGAAAAAAATATGTGATCAAATATTTTTTATTTTTTATTTGAGTTTTTAATTTTTCTCAAACATATTTTGGTGGAGTATTAAGGTTAAATATTTATATAATGGTTTAAGTTTAACTTTTTGTGTTATTTTTGAGGTTTTAGAGATCAATGTATTATTTCATCATATGAAGATTTATCCATATTGGATAAACTGTGTTAACCATTTTTGATTTGGTAAATATTTATAGATAGAAATAATAACTTGTCATTATTTTATAGATCTTATGATCCATAAAAATTTTATTTTAGTGCTTCAATAATGAAAAATTCATCTTGAATATTCATTTTGGCGAGTGAGAGATGAGATAGAAGTGGAAATCGATTAAAGCGCAATCAAAGGATAAAATTTTGCTTATAAAATTAAAATAAATAAATTATATTTTATCATATTCTATTTATTAATTTTAAAAGAATCCCTCAACTCTAGTAAAATGATATTAAAATAAAAATTATATCCTTTTACCTAAATTTTTTATGAATTGATGGTCTTCTTTGTCCCTTATTGGTTTATGGTGTTTTAGTCATTTACTTTCTCATGATCATGTTCTCTATCACTCACTATTATTCCTAAGATTTTATTTTTCTCTCCCATGTCCATATTTTCACTTCCTTATAATTTTATCCTTATTTTGGAACTTTATTATATGTTATTTTATGTAAATTTTATGTTTCCCAATTCCCATTTTCAAAAGAAAATTTATTATCCATTTGTACGATGTGGGTTTTCAAAAAAAGTATTTCAAAATATTTAACCTCATATTATTGTGATAAAAATTGAAAGAATATAATTTATTTATTGGATGGATAATTTAACACTTTAATAATTTATTTAAAAGTATACTATTCTTGATAGATTGAATAACACACAAAACTAAGCTTTAAGCGAACTGTGATATACTATAAAAATGTTATTATTTAAATGTGAAAATTATATCCTAACAATAAAATTATCATTTATGAATAGTAATAACTAAATTATGAAAAATATTTATAAATTTTTTAAATAAATAAAATGTATTGATTGATGTATAATGAATAATTACTCAATTTTTAATAAATTCGTTTTATGCTTCAAAAATATGTTTTCTTCAAAAACAGTTTTTATATTTCTATTAATTTAAACCATTTTAAGTAATTTTATTTAAATTAATAAATATAATTTTTTAAATTATCAATTCAACGTTATATTAGGTTTAACTTTGGGGATTTTTCAAAAAAGATTAATATTTTAGTGAATAGTGAAAAATACCAATTTTTGTAAAACTTCCATTTCTTTTCTTTAAATAAATTAATTTAAAACACCATTATATTTTCAATTTGGTTTCAAAGTTACATAGGATTAATTTTATTAAAATTAATCTAAAAAGTTATATTGGAACCAACATTATATTTTATTCTTATATAAGTTCATTTTATTCTTAAAACGCAATTTTTTATAAACTGTGTTTCGTTGTGTTTTATGCATTTATGTTAAAATTTATTTATTACAGTTATATAAATTTAATTTTTAAAGATATATTATATATTTTAAATTAGGAGATTAAAATTTAGTAAATATTTCTCTTTTATTTTTTGGTCATTATGAATAGTAATAGTGGTAAATATTTATCACCTCAGTAAGGGTAAAACTGGTAAAACTAGGTTAAAACCATGGGATAAGGCTTTAAAATCGCTCTAAAACTTTCTTTTATGCTATTTTATGAGTTTATTTACCAATTAAATCCTATATATTAAAATACATAAATTTATTCCCACTTTCCTTGGTTATAACACTTATATTATTTTAAGAAAAGGATAATACATAGTGTTACTCGATTTTAATTTCTATTATATGTTTTCATAAGGATAAAAATAATTTATGAATGAATATAAAATTTTATTTTTAATATAAATAAATTATTTTTATTTTGGTAATTTATTTTTAATTATTTTTTTGATGGTATAATTACCTTAAATTCTTACACAATGTTAACTCGGTGCTTGTGCAAACGAAGGGAAAAATCTAGTAAATTATTTTAAAAACATTAAAAGAAATATGGTTTGAATTAATTATGGTGTTTGAATAATTTTGGTTAATATTAATTTATAAATGATGGTAAAATAGTTTATATTTTTAATCCATTATTATCTTGATGAATTTAAAGTCAAATTAAATGAATAGTCCCAAAAATGAATTTAATGATATTTTATGTTAAATAATATTTTATTAAATAATTTATAAATCACAAAAAAATATTAAAATATGATATTTGGAATGTAGAATGGTCTAAAATTACATCCACGTACCATTTTTGATCCACTTTTCAACTGATAAGTAAATTTGTGACCCTTGAAGGAAAAAGAAATGTGTTGCCAAGGTTAAGGTTAAAAAGACATAATGAAGGGGTTAAACCAAAAGTTAAGGTTTAAAATGACACCAAAACCTATCTAATTTTTTTTATGATGATATTTAGACCTTATCCTCCTTATATTTGGAACCATGTCCATTTGGAATCATTATACTTGAGAAATACATTAATTATATTTAAATGTTTTAAGTAATTCCAAGTGTGTCTCTCCTCAATTATAAAAGGGAACCTCATCTCCTTCCTTATTCAAAAATTTTGACCCTAATAGATTAGAAAATCCCTACCCTGATACCTTATTTTATTCCTTCCCTTCATTATTGGTCTTTTTTTCTTACCCTAAGACCATCCTAAGAAGGATTAAGGTGTAAGTCAAAGGAGGCCTCTCAAAGAATAGGTAATCATCTTACCCTACTCTTTCAAAGTTTATTTATTCCTATAATATCTACAAATATGTTTTATTGATCCTAAAATAATGGATATAGTGTCATAAATATACTAAGATGTTATTATGATTATGGGATAACCATTTTCCACCTCCTTTCCATCAAATGGGAAATGAGAGTATCACTCTTGCGTACATGTGGACTACTGCCTCCGCATAGCGATATGATATATTTTATATAATAATATTTAATGGTTATTTATTATGATGGATTTAATTTTTATATATAATATTTATTACATAATTATTCTTTTGGAATTATAATATCTTATCAGGTACCACCTCCACTGAGCAATATGATTCATTTTTCATTTCCACTTTACATGGATAGTAATAAGGATAGATTTTATGAACATATATTATATTTATGATATAATATTGATTCTATAAAATTGAATAATAATTTATCTTTATTTCATTCCATCCATTAAAAAAGTGAAAGAATCACATGTGCGTACATATGGAGTACTATCTCTATGAACTAATGTAATTCATTTTTCATAAATACTTTATATGAATGTTTATAAAAGTTTATATACTAAAAAATATTTTACTTATTTCATGATTAATATTCTGTAGATGATAAAACCATGGTCTAGTTATAAGTACCAGAACCATCGAACCGAAAGATGCATGGAAAATGGACTAGTTTTCACTTGAACATTCGTTTTAATGATAATATTGTTAATAAAAGAATAATTAGAGATTATAAAAAAATTATTATTAGTAAGTTATTTATTAATATAGTTATATAATAGATTTATAATAAATATATATTTATTAAATAATATGTTTGAACTCATACGATGAAAGATGATACTTGAGGTAAGGGATTTATGTTACAATCACATTTCTTTTCAGGATTGTTTATGTTAAATTTACACTGAGGGAAATTATATGATAATTATCTGTAAAAACCCATATATTTTATTCTCCTTTGGTTTTTTATGGTTTTTAATTTTTTTTTCATTATCCTCTATTTGGTACATAAAATGATTTAGAAAATGTTTTTAAGAAAATTCTACTTTCTTTCCTCTTTGATTAGGAACCTTTTTCTTTCATGTCCATATTTTTTTTAAAATGTTTTCAAGAATGTTTTTACCATTATAAAATAATTTATTAAATTCATTTTTACCCATATTTTAATTTATATAAAAATGTTTAAAATAATCTTCATTTTATTTTCTGAATGAGGTACTTTTTACCAAAATTATTAACATAATATTTGTTTTAACATATACCACATGAACATCTTTTCCCACTATACTGAATACTCTTTTATTTGAGTCTTAATTTATTAGTTTTCATTTTTATTTTCAAATAATTTTTTTTATAATATTCTAAAGAAAAATTAAACATTAAATAAGTGATTACAAAATGAAATGGGTGTTTTCCTCAAAAAATGTCCCAGTGATATTTTAAAGGTATTTTCATCTATGAAAATATCTATTGATGTTACTCATGATTCATGTAGAAAACTTTCCCAGGATTCCATCTGACTTAGTACCTTAATTGATGAGTTATAAGTCCTAAAGGGTTTTCTTAATCCCTATAGGTTAGTGATAAGAACCTGGGCATCATAGGAATCCCTTTGCGAATGATTTCACCCAACTCATAGACAAAAAAATATAATAAATGAATAAAGGAGACAAAATAAACAAATTTCATGCCAAACGGGTCATAAGAAACTACCATGATCCTACCCATTTGTATATATATAAATATAGCATCAACAAACAAAGGTAACTATAGGGAAACATAACTAAAATAAACAACTAAATATAAAACATCCAACCAATTTGAGCCAAGCCTAAACGACCATAATGAAACCTCTATATGTAAAACACTACCCTAGTCACCTCATGTCGTCCACAATGAACAAGAAGGATCCAACTAAGAACCTAGAAGCTAAAATTTTTTAGGCATGAGCTAACAAGCCTAGTAGGTCAACACAACCCTCCAAAAATATGCAGTGTGTTTCATAAAGAAATTCAATAATTCTAGTTTGAAAATAAATCTATAAAGTAAGATTTATTACATATAAATTTATATAAATAAAAAAAATACATAAACCATTTACAAAACATACCTCTCTATTTTAAAAAAATCAAACACACATGGTTTGAAAACAAATCCACTAGCCAAATCCATTTCGAAACCACACCCACTGTTAACATTTCTCAGAACAACACATTTGTTTCATTTAAATTAAATGGTCACTTTAAAACATGTAACCATTAAAATCCATATTTAAAACAAACACCCATTTTTAAAAACCACCTTAAAACACCCACACAAGAGTCTTTAAATTTCAAAATAGGTTTTCAACCACAAACTTTGAAATCTCATTTTCAATGTAAATGACCCAACTCACACGGTTCACACATCACAAGTAAGAATGGAACAATATCACAAGGAATATAAAATTGAAATAAAAATAATGAAGGGTTACATATCCATGAAATTAGGGGAAATGATACATAAAATTACTATATTAAACTCCCCTTAATCAATAAATCACCAAGAAAACTAATGTGTTATCGTCCTACCCAAAGGTCACTAACATTCCAAATATATAATATTATATGGGTATAGCCACCTAAACTACCTACCCACATATACTAAGTCCAAACCATCATCAAATTATCCCACACAAGCATCATTATGTTGACAACCACCAAATAGCCCTTGTGCCTAGAATGACTGGTGGGAAACTAGCTACATGTGAACAAACTATAGGAACAAATTAGATCTCCTACTTAGTACTTGGTTTCCCATGACCAATAAAAGGAAGTGAGGCATAGTAAAAATGATCCAAGTGTAACACAAAAGGCATAACCATAACTACTCTTATCCCTGAACCCAATGATATAAATCTCTACACCTCACATGCACTCATGGAATACACAATCACATACACAAGGGAAGAAACAAGCATCACATGGTGATCATGAACCCACACAAGGGATAAATAAGCAAGGGGAAATCAAGGGTGCCATCCACACACACCATTTAAAACCAATGTTCTAAATGGACCTTTAATGCTAAAACATGGCTAAGAATGCTAGGTATTTTCTCATTTCATAAAAATAATTTCCAAATGTAATGTCTTAGTTTTTTTCTTTTATCTCTATAATATTTCTAAGAATATTTCTAGATCCAAACACTCAGAAAATGTGAGATTTTGAGGTTCAGTGAGGCTGAAGTTGATATTTTAAAAATATTTAATATATTAAGTGACTTGCACATAGTTTTCATGAAAAAGTGTAATAACTCCCAAATAGAGACTTGGATTAGAAATTCAAGACCAATGTTGATTCTGGAACATGGGTTTTACCCTAGGCACGACATAAACATAGTCGGTGTTGGGTGTTTGGATTGAGTGGCATCGTAGGTGAAATAATTAAATAAATTGATATATTTATTTAATTATTTTATTAAAGTGGTTAACCAAAATATTTTCTACAAATATGTTTTTAGGTCTAATTCATAGTGTAATCTACATAACTCTGAGAATTTAGAGAGAGTGTTAGAGGAAGTCTTGGAGAATTACGATGATGGATCAAGGATCGTTCTCGCTAATATAATTCTAGGATCTCACCAATGATGATGAAACATATTTATTATTTAGTGATTGATCCAACCCAAGGTAGGGCATTTTATTTTTTTATGGTTTATCACCCCATTTATTATTCCATGATGACTGCGAATTAAATCAACAAATAGATTTATTTGTGTATCGATCTTGTTGTGGGTATGGGTTTATTTCTTGAGTTTTGAGAAATAATTATTTATTATTATTATAGATATATGTCCATCGTTCTAATGAAAATGAATTTAGGATAACTTGAATAATGGTTGAGGTTCATTCCTTAATTTTTTTATCATTCTTTTCTCTCATAGTTCTTCACCCATTTATCATTGATATTTATTTGGAAGGTGGTTCGACGAATACCCGATAATAAATCATTGTGAAACTAATTTTTGGTGAAATGACTTGATTCCACACGTCCAAGTTCAATATAGAAGATAGGATCAAGATGCGATGAAAAAAACTATAGATCATATCATGTCTACATTGTTTAATTGTGGTTAAACATGTGGAAATGGGATGATTCAATGTCTAGTGAGAAGTGACAGTGGGGGCCCATTCAAGGGGGTGTGATGGTGTCTTGGTTGTGTGGGGTCTTCTTCTTGGTGTTGGATCATGTGGATGAGTATGATAGTCCCTGTGTTTAAGGAACCAGGCCTAAGGGAAGGGTTATCAATGAGTAAGATGAGTTAATTTTAATAAATAAATAAAAAGAGGTCCAGGTGGGATGCACCAGGGGGTATGGAAATAGGGGAGGGGCATCATGACCTCTTACTTAATCTTATATTATTATTATTATCATCATCATCATCATCAAAATATTTTTTGGTGGTAAATTCTATGTGTGATGTTAGATTGTTGATTCATTTGTGGCATTGTGAACCTAGTGTTGAGATGATCATTTCAAGACTAATTTTGGGTATTTAATTTAGGCTTGTGGCTTAGTTCCATAAAGTGCACAATATTATTATTATTATTATTATTATTATTATTATTATTATTATTATTATTATTATTATTATTATGGAATCCAGTATCTGACATAACTTCTTTATACTATGTCATAATGAAAAACCATATGTAGCTTTGTAAACCTAATATTGAAGTGTAAATTTCAATACCAATATCATATATTTAATTCATACTTTTGGATTAGTCCCATGAATTTTTTTATATACATGTTATAAAAAAATGTTTTTTTACCGAGAATTCGTTTTGGGAAAGTGAATATCCTAACCAGTGTGTTTTTTCACAAGGATATCAAAGGAATGATCTATTTGGTCATTAATGACCATTTTTGGTGACATATTAGTTAATTTATGTTTTATCCCTTCAGACCAATAACGAACCTTACTCATTCCTTGGGATTTTTCCATACTCAAATGCGGGCACATGATTAGTCCACCCTAAGTAGCTTTCCATATAGAAATCAATGATGAAATTTTCTTTAGAATCATAGATACTATGTGAGGTGATGTAAGTGAGATTATTATTTCAGAAATGATTAACAAGTATTAGTTGGGTGTGTTCTATTTAATAGTATCAGTTGAGTGTGTTCCCTTGGTTTATTCCTATGAGGATTTTGTGCAGTATCACATCCTCATCATAGGATGTCGGTCCATATACATGTTTATATTGATCAGTGTAGTTTGGATGAGTTCCCTTATTCTGGAGTGAGTTATATTAGTATTCTTCTATAGGGTTAGTATGGAATGTGGTCCTGAGAATCAGACCTCAAGCCCTATAGTGACATGAAGCATTTATCCCTATGGGAGACCTGAAGTGATCCTCATGGCCTTCATGTTTTTTCTAGGTAGGGTTTGTGGAATTGGCATGAACAATACTTAAATGAGCATTGATCCCCTATCTTGGAGGATGTTTCCAGTAGGTTCTAGTGTCTCCCCAGTTAACCCTAGGCATTTACTATTAGATTTGGTGTCCTAGAACCAACTATTTGTACTTTGATTACATGGATATTTAATTTATTTAAATATTAAATGACTTATTACATATTGTTCATTGTTCTATATGAATATGATGTAATAATGTCCTAGAGTATTTTTTGCATTGATAAGGTCATGGCAGTTCCCCTCTATGATGAGAACCTTGAAATTCTATAACAATATTCTTAAATATAGTTATGCGGTTGGATGAAACACTATGATGGGAGACATAGCATATAGACTATCAGTTGCAAGTACTCATAAGCAGATGAGACTTTCTCTCATGAAATTCACACTTGGAAATCTCCAAGATATGAGATTATGTGAATAGACCTGCCAGTAGGAATTCCGCATGTTTTTGTGTCATCAGATATTCCTATCTGTGAGTGTGTGTAATGATCCTTAGACTTTAAGATTATCATTAATGCATGTCACGACTCGTGAACTTTGATTTAATTATGAAAACCATCACACAGACAGTTGGTGGGAAGTAGGGTACGTTGGGTGCATCACAAGTGGCATGTTATTAATGGATAAGTCGAGGAAGGATTTATCCCTTCCATTTATGGAAGTTGATATCTTAACCCTTTGATTGAAATAGAACCTTCGCGCAAAATTTCATGGTCATGGTGTAACAATGAGTTTATTTCAGGTAGTCAAAGAACAATCTATTAAGCACAACGTTTAATGACACTATCATGAAACCTTATTGATGAGATATTGAGACATAGGTATTATATTACACAGTGATCATTTGTATGTCGTTGTATTTGTTGTGACTTTAAGTTATTTTTCTAGGGTTCCTTAACCCTTTGCTAGATAGTACACTTGGACTTTAGGCAAGCTAACTAATTCCAATGAGAAATAATCCTAGAGGGTCACACACTAAGTGTTTCTGGTGGTCTTGATTAAATTCTATTTGAATTTAATTAATGGAATAAATATTATTCTCATGAAAGTGGAATAATTTTATTCAAGTTAAAATGATTGCATAAATTAAATAAATATTTATTCATTAGATTATGGGTAAAACATATTTATTTATTTTATTTAATATTTAATAAATATTTATTTACTAGTTTGTAAATAAAATATTTATTTAAGATAATAATTTATTTATTTATTTATTCGGGTATTCAATAAATGGAAGTGGAGTTTGAGTGGATCAAGGCTGGTCCAATAGTAAAATAATTATTTGAAAGATGGTAAATAATTATTTAACTAGTTGGCACAAATTAAAATAATAATAATAATGATTCTATTATTTTAGGATGCGGAATTTTATTTATAATTTCATTTTGCGCAAGTTGGCGCACCATAAATAATGATGCGGTATTATTATAAAAATCATAGGTTTTCTCTAATGTTATGAATATATTTAATTGCTATTATGCAATTAAATATTATAACTGAATCTCCATGTCGATAAATAGACACATACGTCTATTGTGCTAGGTACCAAACCGCAAAACCAGTGAATTGAGAATTTTTTAGCTAAACAATTTCTATCTCAAATCCTCTTCCCATCCTCTCAAGAATGAGAGAAGTTTTTCAAGGCCTAAGAACAAGCGATCAAGAACGATTGACACAAGACACTCGTTTCAAAATACTAGCACCTAGAGAATGAGTGGTGTCGAACGGAGGCCATTGGAGCATGTGTGGATCACCGCTAGAGAGATTCTAGTTTGGATCCTCACAAGTGCATTGAGATAATTCAGAAGGTTCATTTTGGATGATCAACATCATCAACGAATAAAATACCGAAGATCTAGGTATTATTTTCTTTATAAAATTAATTAAATTAATTATAAACATAATGTGCAAGATCCTCTCTAAAGGTTTTGGGTCTCTTCCTTCTTTATCTAAATCTTTGATTCTATTTCGTGGAGATTGGAATTCATCATCATATTGATCCTGGAATAATCATTGATCATGGTAAAAATTAAAGTTGGTAAACGGCCCAACCGTGCTTCCACTGCGCTCAGAACCTATAAGTGGTATCAGAGCTGTTACATCATAGTTTATAATTATTTAAATTTTTCATTAATGATTTAAGCATTTGATAATTTAGTTGTTTCAATTCAAGTTAATTGTTCTGCAAATCTGAATCTCAAGATCTGTTCACCCTCTTTCATTTCACATTCAACTTACAAAAAAAATCTTTTCTTTTAATTTTGATTAAAATAAAATAGAGGATCTCATCCAGAGGAGACAAAGGTTCATGGTCGTACAACACCAGAACACATGGCATGTATTCGGTAGTACACGTTGTGTAGTCAAGGTTCAATGAACCGGGTCTGGTCCTCTAAGCCAATTCGTGTCATTAGAGTTTTTCTAAGTTGTAATGACTTTATGTGTTGACAAGGAACATGTGGCATGCGGTTTATGGATTATATGATGTGTGGCCCACTGGACATGTTGTGTATTCCCTTCGGGTTAGGGTTGGACCGTGTACCTCGTACACAGCTTTCCCGGATAAAGACCATGTAACGCAGATACTACACAACATGTGGCCCACTGGACACACTGTGTACTCTGAAGATTTATGAAGTACACTCACATGCCGTATCCTCGGGCATGTACTTAGGATGGATAGTGAACAATAGTGTGCACCGTGTAGTTGGAACTACACACCCTGTACTCATCCAAATTATGTAGATTAATTAAAATTTATTATTATATTATACAAACCCTTGATACGTGTACCATGGTGTGGGAATAAATCTGAGGCACAACATGTGATAGGTGTTTTATATATATGTGTTTAATTTAACATTTGTGTAATGTTCATTTCTACTCATTGGGTAGTTATGAATAGGAATTCACCAGGTTTTCTCCAAGGTACAAGTTACGTACAAAGATAATTTTAAATGAAATTATTTGTTTAAAATTATCATGGATGATAATCTCAAATAAATTCATAAAAGGGTTTAAGATAAAAGGATTGATTAATTAAAGATGATAATTAATTGATTTGAGCATGATTTATCTTAAACAAGAATGATTAAAGAATGGAATGCTAGTTTTATTTTTGTGTAAATATCATTGCATGTATAGATGATCGTGAGCTAGACCAATACCTTTGTATATGGATAGTTTATTTTAATTTATTTATTTAAATTAAATTTTTTGGAATGTGAGCCTTCTTCTCATTAATATGTAGGGCCTAGATTCCCAAGGTTTATTTTATGTAAAACCCCTTTTTACTCATCAACTACGTGTGAGTTAAAAAAGAATATGTAGTGGATGGAAATCCCAAGATAGTGGAGGTGGTTCAAGCTGGAGCCGAGATGAAACCAATCCCAGGAGATACAGAGGTGGAGAGGTGGAAAGCTATAAACATGAACCTAACAGGTTCAAGGTGTTTCTTCCCTAGGTCAGGTCTAGTTTATCAACTTCTAGATAAACTAACCATTAGAAAAGCTCATGATCATGCCATTTTCTTTATTTTATTTCTGTCAGTTGCATGGTTTATCATTATGGATGTGTTGTCATGATCACATAATGAATGAATTAAACAAGAATGCAATATGGAACTAAAATAAACCAGGACTTATGCATAAATATTATCAAGACACGGTTAATTACTTAAGTAAGTTCCACTTAATATTAAGAATCATGTGATAATGATAATAATCAATCCACTCATAAGAGATAAAAATCCCTCAAATAAAATATTAAGTCAGACCAAGCCTTACATTACTTGATTAAGGGAAAAACTCAATAAAACTATGTGTTTTACCAACCCTTTTTGGGACACTTAATTTTATACAAGAAGCCCTTATGAAAGGTTTTAGGTTGACTTAATCATATTACATCAAAAGTAGTATCCCTTGCTAGACTTGGTGTAATATTGGAGGCAAGAGTTGAGGAAATCCAAAGTCATGATTTTAGGATTGGGGAGTCCACTCAACATATCAAGGTTTTGTAAGCCCACAGTTAGCAAAGACCTACCTACCTAAATACCTTCAAATAACTTTAACAACCCTTGTTGAGGTTATGAGAAGGGGAATATGGATCCTTTCCACTAGAATTTCATAGAAACTGTACATTCTGAGTTCAATGGTGAGGGTCATTGGGACTTAATAAAATAGTAGGAGACTTAATAAAATTAATTTATTATTTATCATAAAATGTAATCAAGAAAGTACTAATGATCTGCTCTTTTAATTGTAGAATAAAAATGACAATCTCATCAACCACACTATCCTTGCGATCAATTATCAATAAAGACAAAATCATCACTGGAAATAAATTCTAGGAATGGTTTAAATGACTTCGGGTTATCCTATGTCATGAACGGAAGTCTTACATGTTGGAGTCAGCATTACCTGATCTGCCTACCAAAGAGGTAAGTGATGAGGATTTTCTGGTCTATGAGAAACATATGAACTATGTAGTCAATGTTCAATGTTTTATTCTATCATCAATGTCTAGTGAGATCATGAAGTCTCATGAAAACATGGATGCTTATAGCATTCTCGAGCACCTCCATGGTCTTTACTAATAGAAATCAAGACAGGAAAGGTTTGAGATCTCCAAGGAACACTTTTAGAGTAAACATGGAGAGGGTTCCCCATTTGGGCCTCATGTAGTCAAGATCATTGGCTACATTAAGTGCCTGGAGGTTTTAGGGTTTAAACTCTCCAAATAACTGGGCACTAATATCATTCTCACATCACTCCCTCAAATATTATCCAACTTTTTTGTCAATTTCAACATGAACAACATTAATAAATCTCTGTCTAATCTTCTTATCCTCATTCGCCAAGTGGACAAAGATATGAAGTACGAAAATCCTTCTATCCTTATGGTGAATAAGAAGAAAGGGAAGGAAAATATATTTAAGCCCAAAGATTCTTCACGCCCTTCCAAGAAAAAGAATATCAAAGGGGAGTCAAGGGAATAGGAGGTTGTTTGTTTCACATGTGGAAATAAGGCCCACTGCAAGAAAAAATGCACCCAGCCTAAGAAGCATGGGGAAGATTCAAGTGTGTTTTTTATCAAATGAAATCTATTTGTTTCTATAAATTGGGTATTAGATACATATTTTGGTGATCATATATGTATCTAAATATAGGAACCAAGTAGATTCTAGAAGATTGACTGAGGGGAGGTAGATCTACGAGCATCCAATAGAGCCATACTTGTTGTTGTAGCTATCTAGGACTATCACCTCACGTTGCTAACTGGGGTGATATTGGTTTTAAAGGGTTTTTATTGTGTTATGTCTATTACTAAAAAATATATTTATGTATCCAGATTAGATATAGATGGATTTTTTTTTCAAGTTTGGAAATGAATGTTTCTTCTTTTACAAAGATAGTATTTGTTTTGGTAGGGCACATTTATACAACAGTATTTACATGTTGTATTACACAAACCAAGTAATGACAATTGATAACAAAGATACTTCACATGACTCATACCATTCCCAAATTTGGCATCACTAGATAGGATATGTAAATGAGAAACACTTGAAAAAGTTACATCAAGATGGATATTTAGATTCCTTCGAACTAAAACCACTTGTTGTATATCATGCATGTTTACAAGGCAAAATGACAAAATCCCCATTTAGTGGAAAAGTTGAAAGGGCTAAAGTGATTCTTGAATTGGTTCATACCAATGTGTGTGGATCATTTTCAGTTTAATCAAGGGGAGGGTACTCATACTTCATAACTTTTACTGATGATTTTAGTAGATATGGATATATATACTTAATTAGGTATAAGTCGGATTCTTTTGATAAGTTCAAAGAATACAAGAATGAATTTGAGAACCATCTTGGTAAGAAGATTAAGAAACTATGCTTAGACCGAGGTGTATAATATCTTAATCAAGACTTCATTGATTACTTATGGGAGTTTGGGATCCTATCCCAACTCAATCCTCCTTACACACCCCAGTGGAATGGTGTGAGCGAAAGGAGGAACTGTACCTTATTGGACATTATGAGATCAATGATGATTCATGCGAGTATTCCATTATCCTTTTGGGGATATGCATTACAAACAGAGGTGCACATACTAAACCAAGTACCAACTAAATCAATAGATGGTATTCCATACGAGTTCTGGAGTGGAAAGAAATCCATGTTATCAAATTTACATGTGTGGGGAAGAAATGAATTTGTTAAGGCCTCTTCAAGTTAAAAACTTGCACCCTAAGGCACAAAGTGTACCTTTATAGGATACCCTAAGGAAAAAATGGGATATTACCTATAAAACCCCTCATTAAAAAGGTTATAGTGGGTAGAAACACCATATTCCTTGAGAGGGAGCACATATCCAAAAGAGATAGTGGGATCGAGATAGACTTCGATGAAGTTGAGGCTCAAGGTACATAAGAGTTGGTACAGGATCGGATTACACAAATCACTGTGGAAGAAATAATTGTTCTAGAGACACAAGAATTGCATAGGAGTACAAGAGAGGTTAGACAACTAGAACGGTACGGTTTTCTATTTACCGAGGAAGGTGAATCATTATTAGTTGATAATAATGATCCTCTAACCTATAAGAAAGTATTGAGTGGCACAGATGTTGCCAAGTGGCAAGAAGCTATAAATTTTGAAATGGATTCCATGTACCAAAACCAAGTCTAGATTTTGGTAGATCCTCTAGTTGATGTAAATAATGTTGGTTTCAAATGGGTATTCAAGAAGAAAATGGACATGGAAGGAAAAGTTAGTACCTATAAGGAGTGACTGGTTGCAAAAGGGTTCAAACAGCTTCAAGGCATTGACTACGAAGAAACCTTTTCACCGGTTTCAATGCTAAAATCCATCATAATTCTATTGTCCATTTCTGCTTACCATGACTATGAGATTTGGAAAATGGATGTCAAAATAGTCTTCCTTAATGGGAACCTTTAGGAAGATATCTACATGACACAACATGAAGGGTTTATGACTCCAAAGGATGCCAATAAGATATGCAAGTTGCATAAATCCATTTATGGATAAAGAAAGAATCCAGGTCATGGAACATTCATTTTAATGAAGCCAAAATGAAATTTGGTTTTATTAAGAATGAATGTGATCCTTGTGTCTACAAACAGTTTAGTGGGAGTGCATTATTTTTCTTAATAATATATGTTGATGACATATTACTTATTGAAAATGAGATACTAGTCTTATAGTCTGTTAAAGCATGGTTGAATCAATGTTTCTCCATGAAGGACTTGGGTGAGGAAGCATATATTCTTGGGATCAAGATCCATCGTGATAGATCTAATAGATTTTTGGGACTAAGTCAAAGTACATACATTGATAAGATACTGAAGAGATTCAGTATGGAATAATCCAAGAGGGGATTGTTTCCAATATCACATGGAATTCATATTTCCAAGAAAATGATTCCTCAAACACATGAGGAAAGAAAGATAATGGAAATAAATTCATAGACATCAATTATTGGGTCAGTCATATATGCCATGCTATGTACTAGTCTGTATTTTTCCTACGCATTAAGTACGGTAGGCAGATATCAAGCTAACCTAGGTGACCGCCATTGGATGGTAGTCAAGACTATCCTAAAGTATCTGAGGTGTAATAAGGATATGTTTCTAGTTTATACAGGAGATGAAGAACTAGTCATTAGAGGATATTCAGATTCTAGTTTCTAGGCTGATAAATATGACATGAAGTCGCAAACAGGATGCATCTTCACTTTTAATGGAGGCGTAGTGAGCTGGAAGAGCTCAAAGCATAGTGTGGTCACAGATTTTATAGAAGATTAAAAGTATATCATAGCTTCTAAGGTAGCTAAAGAAGCAGTTTGGATGCGAATATTCGTCCAGGAGATGGATGTGATACCTAGTAGTAAAGATCCCATCACAATGTACTGTGATAATACTGCAGTGGTGGCTCTCACAAAAGAGCCAAGGTCACATCAGTAGACAAAGCACATACTTTGGAAGTATCATCTCTTGAGGGATTTTTCTCAGATAGGTGAAGTTGCAGTGAGTAGTATTTCCAAATAAAACAACGTGTTGGACCCCTTGACTAAATTCTTGATTCAGCAGAAACATGATCATCATGTAAGGTCTAGCGGACTGAAAGTCGTAGGCAGTTGTCTCTAGTCTAAGTGGGAGATTTTTAGATTTGGTGTCCTAGAACCAACTATTTTTACTTTTATTACATGGATAATTAATTTATTTAAATATTAAATGTCTTATTACATATTTTTTATTATTCTTCATGACTATAATGTAATAATGTTCTAGAGTATTTGTTGCATTGATAAGGTCATGACAGTTCCCTGCTATGATGAGAACCTTGAAATTCTATAAAAATATTCTTAAATATAGTTATATGGTTGGATTATATACTATGATGAGACACATAGCATATAGACCACCGGGTGTGAGTACTCGTAAGCATATGAGACTTCCTATCATGAAATTCGCACTTGGTAATCTCCAAGATAGGAGATTATGAGAACAGACCCGCCAATAGGAATTCTGTATATTTTGGTGTCATCGGATATTTCTATCTGTGAGTGTGTGTAATGATCCTTAGAATTTAATATTATCATTAATACATTTCATGACTCACACACTTTGATTTACTGATGAAAACCCTCACACAGATAGTTGGAGGGAAGTAGGGCACGTTGGGTGAGTCATGAGTGGCATGTTATTAATGGATAAGTCAAGGAAGGATTTGTCCCTTTTATTTATGGAAGTTGATATCTTGGCTCTTTTATTTAAATAGAATCGTCATGCAAAATTCTATAGCCATGGTGTAACGATGAGTTTATTTTAGGTAGTCAAAGAACGACGTATCAAGCACAAAGGTTGATGACACTATCATAAAACCTTCTTGATGATATATTGAGACATAGAGATTATATTACACAGTGAGAGTTTGTATATGGATTTCATTTTTTGTGACTTTAAGTTCTTTGTCTTGGGTTCCTTGACCCTTTTCTAGACAGTACTCTTGGACTTTAGGCAAGGCCGCCTGATGCCAATAAGAAATAATCCTAGAGGGTCACACGCTAAGTGTTTCTGGTGGTCTCGATTAAATTTTATTTGAATTTAATTAATGGAATTGATATTATTCTCATGATAGTGGAATAATTTTATTCAATTTAAAATTATTTCATAAATTAAATAAATATTTATTCATCGGATTTTGGATAAAATTTATTTATTTATTTTATTGAACATTTAATAGATATTTATTTACTAGTTTGTAAATAAAATATTTATTTAAGATAATAATTTATTTATTTATTTATTCAGGTGTTCAATAAATGGAAGTGGAGTTTGACTGTACCAAGGCTGGTCCGGTAGTAAAATAATTATTTACAAGATGGTAAATAATTATTTAACTAGTTGGCACAAATTAAAATAATAATAATAACACTGGTATTATTTTGTGATGCATAATTTTATTTATAATTTTTTTTTTCACAAGTTAGTGCACCATAAATAATGACGTGGTATTATTATTAAAACCATGGGTTTTCTCTAAGGTTATGAATGTATTTAATTGTTTTTATGCAATTAAATATTTTAACTGAAGTCCCATGTCGATAAATAGACATATACGTTTATTGTTCCAGGTACTAAACCACACTCTTGGTGAATTTAGAATTGTTGATCTAAACATTTTCTCTCTTGAATCCTCTTCCTGCCCCTCTCAAGAATGAGAGACGTTCTTCAAGGACATGGAACAAGAAATCAAGAACAACTGACATAGGACACTCACTTCATCATGCTAGCACCCAGAGAATGAGTGGTGTCAATCAGAGGTCATCAGTGCATGTGTGGATCACTACTAGAGGGATTCTAGTTTGGATCCTCACAAGCACAATGAAATAATTTTAAAGGTTCGTTCTAGATGATAAACATCATCAATGAAGAAAATACTGAATATATAGGTATTCTTTTCTTTATAAAATTAATTAAATTAATTATAAACATGATGAGAAAGATCCTCTCTAAAGGTTTCTAGCCTCTTACTTCTTTATCTAAATCTTTGATTCTATTCCTTGGATACTGGAATTCATTGTCATATTGATCCTAGAATAATCATTGATCATGGTAAAAATTAAAGTTGGGCATCGGCCCAACCGCACTTCTATTGTGCTCGAAACCTACATTTACCCCTATCTATATATTGAGATCTAATATTTCTGATGGGGTATTAGTCTGATAGAGTGTGTATCTCAGATGAACCATCTCATATTCCTATTTTATTCTTCTTCGATAGACCTGAAGAGTTTGACCTATAGGATGAGTTTCATCAGTGATAGTATAGCTCAGAGAGTGTTTCCTCTTGAATGAGGATGACCTCTAGGATGAGTGTCGCTAGTGGAAGTATAGCTCGGGGATTTGTCCCTCCCAAATGAGCATTACCTGGAAACCTCAAGCGAATATATGGATGGTAGTGGATGAGAAATTTTGTGACTCAGATTATCTCATGACTATATTTGGGATATCCTTGATTGTATTTATATTTCATATTTTGATTTATATACCTATTTTTGATGATCTGACAACTCTTGATGCTTTATGTTTGTTGTATTTGAGGTATCTTATTGGGTATTATTATACTCACCCATGAATGGGATCTTCCCGAACATATCATGTCTTATATAAATGGAAAACCTTTTTATACAATTCTTATAGGACTGGGAGTATGTGGATCTCAGTTTAGGGTAGACATACTAAGGTTTATACTAGTATTTCATTGACAGTAGTACCCTCCTTTTGAGTAGGTCGGACTTTATTTTCTAGTTTTTTGGTGGGCTTGTATTTGGCCCCTTTTTATGCTTTCTAGTAATTTATATTGTACTTTGATTGTGAGATTATAGATGTATACATTCATTGTTATTATTATTTTTACATTTCATCATTTTATGGTCTTGGATATGTTTATGTTCATAGAGGTAAATTTGGTAAAGGACTTCTATTTTATATATTCCTTTTTGGTGCTTGTCACCAACCCCCGAACTATAGATGTAAGCTTGGGTTAATTGTGACTTCGCCTTCCACTGTCCAGGAGGGTCTTGATGGGTCGAGTCATAATAGAGTGGTATCATAGGTGGCATCTTAGGATCAGAGTTTTGAGTTATTTCTAGATGTGAGTTTTGGTTTAGGAACTGGGGAAACAATGTTAAAATGTTTCGAGTTCAGATTGTAGGCCATGGACTCTAATGTTAGAGTAAAGTCTAACATATCCATTCAGAAAGACTATGATAAACTTTATTTTTACTCAGTGCATGTAGGCACTAGTTGCAGGTAAAATATTAGTACATGAATCGTATAAGAATGGGTTATGGTTTCCATGTCCATCTTGAGTCATCTCACCAGATATACTTATTGTTTTTGGTACTTATTATCTTCTTTTAGGATGTATTCATGATGATAGATAGCAAGGTTTCTATAGGAGAGTAGATATTATGACTCGATGAGTGACGATACCTCTATGAAGGGGCTTGTTCATGAGGTGTTATTCCATCAGGATAGTCAGTAGTTGGTCCTTTTCCCATTTATTAGTTCATAGACCCACCTCTAATGGTTCAGGTTGATGCAGCATGTAAAACTGATTCATGGATGCCTCTTTTGGTGATAGATGATGATACATAGGATTAGAGCTCATATCATGAGATTGTGAGGTAGGGATTACATGGGATGAAGGTATAGTAGGACCCACTGATAGTAGGCATGCAACTCAAGTCTCATCGTAGGAGGAATTTTCATTCATGGAGTATTTTGGGACAGCTCAGTCCACCAAGGCATAATCATTAATATGCTTGTGATGGATATGGAAATATTTCATGGGATTTTCCTACCCATCCTGCTACAGTCAAAGAGGTAGTTGACGAACCACCTAGGAAGAGGCAATGGATGGAGCAAGGAGGTATGCGGGGCAGTGAACATGATGGAGGAGATGGGGGAGCAGTAGGAGGTGGTTGGAACTTGGGTTTGATGCTACCATGGACCACTCCAATCTTATGAAATAGGTGTTTATAATCTTGGATAGCTGCAGTCCCTAGAAGATTTTACCCAGAGGCTCTAGGAGTGTTTTGAGGTACGATTTGTGTTCCTTTTTCTTTTTTTAGTACTATTACACATAGGTATGAGCCACTATTTTGCCTCATTTGTTCAGTCTTATACCAAGGATATGTGGGGAATCGATAGATCCTTGTTTTTTTGATGTTTAGTGTAAATTTGGACATTCAAAGAAGAGGGAAAATTCCCCCATTGAGATGTATTCTTGAGATGTGGACCAAAATTGTATGGGCGATTCAATGCCTCCCAAATTAGATAATGTCAAGTTGTGGTGGATGAGTTCTTTTGACTTATGTGTTTGAAGTTTTTTATTGTAATAAGGTTTCATAGAAATCCCTATTTGTGGTAGATAGTTAGTAAAGTTAAAGGATGAGTTCTAAGAAGTAAGAGCTTTCAGAGGCTTCGAGTGTAGTTCAAGGTACAATGTGTGTCTTCACTGCCCCAGTTGCAGTTTTCACATGGATTCATGAGCCACTTATCCCTAATAATATCCCATGTTCAAGAACTAGTGATAATAATGGATCCTTTTTACTCGACCCTTGTGTTTGAGTCTCCTGTGGAGAGAATCAGTGATCACATGCTTCTACTGATGGTGTAACTTAACTCTAGGAGGAGAGAGAGAGCCTCGTCTGGAATCTATTTATAGTGGTGATGAGACCCTATAATTTTTTCCTCAGTGTGGACTAGTTTCCTATAATCCATTATTATAAATTTACCACTAATGAGCATGGTAGAGAAAGATGAGATCATGTGTAGGAGGTTATATCCAACTTCTTATCAGTTTTCTAGTAATACCTTTAGAGTAGAGGATTATATTAGATTTTTTCCTATGGTTGTGGTGGAGTATAAGGATGTATTTCATAGGGATGTCCTGGTTTTATCTTCATACTGAAATTTAGGATTCTGTAAGGACTGGAACTAGGGATCACCCCTAGTTTTTGCAACAACATATCATATAAAACCCATTTAGATTCTTAATCTAAAGGTGAAGTCAAAAGTTTGTGGAGAAAAGTTTTTTTTAAGACTTGGTATTCTCACTTGGGAATCCTAAGGTTTTCCACCTGATAGGAGAATGAGAGATTGAGGTTTGCTGTGAATTGGTTTCACTTGAACCAGGTGAAGAAAGGAAGGGTATCCACTCCCAAGAATAATTGAGTTATTCGACTAGTTGTTTGGGATGAAGTGGTTCTAAAATTTTGGCCTCAAGATAGGTTATTACCATCTATAGTTTTGGAGAAGGATATACCATAAGTGGATTTCCAAAGCCACTATATATGTTTTGAGTTCACGGTGATACGTTTCAACATGTTGGATTCATTAGTAGAGTTGTAAAACTTGTGGAATAGATCCTTAACCCTTTATGGAACAATTCATGGAATTCTTCTTCAATGAAATCCATGTGTTCTCGGTAACCAAGTTGAATAATGTGAGACACCTTAGGATGGTTATTTTTACATACAGTCAATAGTTGTTACCCCTCTGCTTCTTTAAAGAGATAGGGAAGTACAAATTAGGGATATATATTATGATATGTTTCATGGCTATATTTCCATTGGATGTGTTCCTGATGGATTTTCCAATGGTGGTAAGAACTTCATCCTTGTTCGGGGATGAATGGTGACACCAGTCAAGCTATGAAAATAGGTGTTTAGGAAGTTTTTTTCCCTTAGCATTACATCTAGTAGAGGTGATAATATACCTAGATCTCTTGGAATCATTTGGGAATCCAAGGGAGTTGCAGTAACTAAACTATTAATGTATCTTCTATTTGAGAATGATAACCAATAGAGATTTGTTGAGAGTTCAGGACACTTGCGCATGCGGGAGGTAGTCTAGATTCATAAAATTCACTTAATGATCATTGAAGACTATGATGATTTCTTCATGAAATTATTCGAGAGAGGATGTGGAAAGCCTTTGGGGAATTGGTTTCAGTTTAGTGTAGAGTTTTACCCCAATAAGGTGGCTATGTAAAGTGTATTGTTCAAGTTTTGGTGAATATGCTTTGGGTTTTCATGTTAGTTTTAAGCAATAATTGGGAGAATCATCTACCATTGGTGGAGTTTACGTATCATAATGACCACCACTCCACCATCGGTATAGCACCTTTTGATGCCATGTATAAGAGACCTTTCATGTCACTGTTATAATGTTCAGAACCAGTGGGTGATAGAATATGGGTCTTAGTTTTGGTTCTAGTGATGGTTGTAAGGGTTTAGTTCATCCAGGGGCGGATGATGACTTCCCAAACACTTCATGAGTTATTCACAGACCAATAAATAATGCCTTTTGAGTTATATAGTTATGGAGTTTTAGTCAGGTAGGTAGGCTATATATGGAGTTCTTAGGCCCTTTATTTTTTTCTACTACTATGTCGGGTTAGAAAGGTGGTGTACCACTTAACCTTGTGACCATAGTAGTTCTTCTTTCTTAGTGTTCTCCACATGTATCAAATGAGAAGGTATGTTCATGACTAATTTCATGATATTGACCTAGGTAAGTTAGGTCATGAGAGTTGAGTTTCCTTTTTTAAGTATTCAACAACGTTGAGAATCAGTAGATAAAGACCTTTCATGGGAAAGTGTTTTCCTTCAGTTTATGTTTGTTGATAATGTAATAAACCGTCAGGGGAGCTTGTGGGAGTGGGAGATCTAGTTTAGAGATTAGTATCCCCACATTTTTATTTAGTTTTTTCGTTTTATGGATGAAAATACTTGAAAAAGGGGGAAATTTAATGTATCGATTTGTTCTATTTAATACTTTGGATTATTTCTAGGAATATTTCTGAATTTAGGCACTGAGACGACGTGAGATTCTGATCCCTGGTAATCCTGAAATTGATATTTTAGAAATATTTAATATATTAGTATCATGTGTGCACAATTTTCATGAAAATTTGTAATAACTCCCAAATGGAGTCTCATATCAGAAATTAAAGACCACCATTGAGTCTGGAATGTGGGTTTTACCCTAGGAATGACATAAAATTTGTCAGTGTCAGGTGTTGGGATTGAACTCCATCATGGGAGAAATAATTAAATAAAATTAAATATTTATTTAATTATTTTATTAAATATATTAACCTAAATATTTTCTTTAAATATGTTGTTAGGACTAATTTTTATAGTGATCTTTATAACCCTTATAATTGATAGAGAGAATTGGAGGAAGTCTTGCTGAATGATGATGGTGGATTGAGGATCATTCTTGCCAATGAAACTTAAGGATCTCACCAATGAAAAAAACACATATTCATTCTTCATCAGTGATTGATCCAAACCGAGGTAGGTTATTTTATTTTTTCTCTATGGTTTATTCCCCCATTGATTATCCCATGATTAATGTGAATTAAATCAAAAAATAGATTTATTTTTTGATTGATTATGTTGCGGATATGGGTTTATTTTATGGGTTTGGAGAAATAATTATTGATTATTATCATAGCTCTTAATTCTTAGTTCTAATGGAAATGAATCAAGTCTAACATGAACAATGGATGAGCTTCATTCTACAATTTTTTTATCATTCACTTCTCCTAATGTTCTCCACCCGTTCATCACTGTATTTATTTTGTTTGGAGGTTTGATGAATACCTAATAATAAATCATTTTGTAAATTATTTTTGGTCCAATGATTCAATTCTTCATATCAAAGTTTGAGATTGATAATGGGATTGATCTATGGTGGTAATGACTACATATCAGATCATATATACATTATTCAAGTGTGGTTCGACATGTGGCGATAGGGAAATTTGACATCTGGTGAGCAGAGATAGTAGGGTCCCCTGTAAGGGATGTGATGGTGGCTCGGTGGTGTGAGGTCTGTTTCTTAGTGTCAAAGAGTGTGCATGGGTGTGATAGGTGTGGCATGGAAGGAACTAGGCATGAGGGTAGGGTTCTCAATGATTAATATGAGTGAAGTTTAATAAAAATAAAATTAAAAAAATAGGTGGTTCAGGTGGGATGTGCCAAGGGAGCATGGAAATGGGGGAGGGGAAGCATACCCTCTTCTTTACTCTTATATATAATAATAATAATATTATTATTATTATTATTATTATCATCAATATCAAAATGATGTTTTATTCGTAACTTATGTGTTTGATTTCGGATTGACGATCCATCTGTGGCATCACAACCCTGATGTCGAAATGATCATTTCAAGACCAATTTTGGATATTTAATTCAGTTTCAAGGATTAGGTCTATAAAGATCCTAATATTATTATTATTATTATTATTGTGGAATCTAGTATCTAATGTAACTTCTTCATATGGTTTTGAAATAAAAAACCATCTATTAATTTGAAACCATGACATTGAGGTAGACATTTCATGACCAATATCAGGTATTAAATTTAGACTTGTGTATTAGGCCCACAAAGCATTATACGTACATGTTATGACAAAAATACATTTATTTTTACCAAAAATCTATTTTGGGAAATTGAATAGCCTATATTGATCATTTTTCAATGAGGATCAAAATATAGTGATATGTTTGGTCATTCATGACCATTTTCAGTGATATATTAGTGAATATATGTTTTATCTCTTCAGACCAATAAAGTTCCCTACTTGTTCATCAAAAAATTTCTAGACTTGGATGTGAGAACACAAGTAGTACAACCTTAGCATTTTTCCTTATATAACGCAATTATGACCCTTTTTTGCATCAATGATATGATTCAAGGTGATGTAGTCAATAATATTCTTTCAATGATGCTTAATGAGTATCATTTGGGAGTTTTTCCTTTACCAGTATTAGTTGAGTGTATTCCTTTAGTCCATTCCTATGAGGGTACAGTACAGTATCATGTCCTCGTCATAGGATGGTGGTTCCACTACAGATTCCTATTGATAAGTGAATTGTGGACAAGTTTCTTCTTCTATAGTGAGTTTTATCAATCCAATTTTATGGTGGTTAGTATGGCATATGGTCTCGAGAACCAAACCTTAGACCCCTCAATAACTTGGAGCATGTATCCCCTTCTGAGATTCCTAGAGTGATCCTCATGTCCTTCGTGTTTTCCCTAGGTAGGGTTTGTGGAATTGGTGTGGCCAAAACATACATGAGTTTCAATACCCTATCTAGGAGGATATTTCCAATAGGGTCTATTGTCCCACTAGTGATCCCCAGGCATTGACCCCCTATCTATGTATCAAGATTTAATCTTTCCAACGGGGTATTAGTATGATGGAGTGTGTATCTTGGATGAACCCACTCAGTTTCTTATGTAATTATTATTAGATAGACCTAATTAATGTGGCCTTTGAGATGAGTGTTGTTAGTGTAAGTATATATTAGGGATCAATTCCTCTCGGACGAGCATGACCTCTGGGATGAGTGTCATCAGTGGAAGTATAGCTTGAGGAGTGGCTCCTCCTAGATGAGTGTTACCTTTAAACCTCAAAAATATCTATGGGTGGTAGTGGGTGAGACCTTTTTTGACTCATATTATTTTATGAGTATATTAAGGATATCCTTTGTTATCGTTATGTTTCATATCTTGTTTGAAAAACCTGTGTTTTATGATCAGACTACTCTTGATGCTTTATGTTTAGTGTTTTTAGGGTGTCCTAATGAGTATTGTTATACTCACCCATGTATGGGATCTTCCCACACATTCCATGTCTTATGAAAATTATGGACCTTTTTATGGAGTCCTTAGAGGACCAAGAGTAGGTGGATCTTATTTTGGGCTAGATAGACCAAGGTGTGTACCGGTGTTGTATTCACATAAGTCCCCTCTATATGAGTAGGTCAGACTTTATTTTCTAATTTTGTAAGGACTTGTATTTGGATCCTTTTTATGATTTCCAGTACATTATTTCATACTATAATTGTGTGTTTATAGATGTATTCATTCATTTTTATTATTATTTTTTTCATTTCAGTATTTTATGGGCTTGGAGATGTGTGTATGTGCACATGTACATTAGGAAAAGGCATCCCATTTTATATATTCTTTCTTACCACTTTTTTTCGGTCCTTGGCCTATGGAGGTGGGATTGGGGTAGTTGCGGCTTGGACTTCCACTAGCTAGGAGAACCCTAGTGGATTAGGTCATGACACAAAATGCTATTTGGAAAACAATGGAAACACCCAATAATTTAGAACATTTCAAAGTCACCCTTACACAAGGGATCTATTCTTTTAAAATCCAAAACATGTCCAAAGTCCTTTATTTCCATCACACCTTTCAAAAAAATACACTTAATCATTTTAATATATTTATATAAATCACCCATTTCTTTTAAAATGTATTAAATCTACACTTCAAAAGGGGGTTTTCTCTTTGAAATCCAAAATAAATCCAAAAAGGACAACCTCTTTCCATCAAACCATTTAAACAAGCCATGATGGTATTTCACAAGGGGTAAATTACACACACATTTCAAAACACCATTTGGTATTCACAATAGAACCCTATGTCAAACCATTTTAAGTTTAACACCCCAATTTAAAACCAAATTCCATTTAAAACCTTGTTTTTACATATTTAAAAATAAAAACCTGGTTGAAATCCATTTTCAAAAATGTAGAAACCATTTCAAAATTCATTTGGGTACTTCAATAAATCTTAGTATCTTAAAAAATTCTATTTCAAACATGAAAACATGGAATTACATGGAAAACTACCTATAGAAAGCTTAAAACACCAATAAATGTTTTCATATCACCAAAGAGATATCACATATATTTATAATTTCATAAAAGGGGAATTTAGAAGCCAAAAGTGTATAATAATTCTAAAATGAAACTATTTCATAGAAATACCTACCTCAAAAAAGCGAGAACCAAGTTGAAATATCTCAGAATTCTTCACCTTCAACGGACACCACTCGAATCCACCCTTACACTTACACACATATACCCCATATATATATATATATAAGTACACTTATCCCTGATGTATATATTCACATTTCTATGAGTGAATATATACAAAGTGGGAACTTATATATATAAATACGCATGTAAGTGTAAGGATGGATTCGAGTGGTTGTCATTGAAAGCGACAAGTTCTGAGAGATTCCGACTTGGTTGTCGCTTCTTTAAGATAGGTGTTACTATTTAATTGTTTCATTTTGGAATTCTAATATGCTTGTTCCTTCTAAATTCACTTTTTAATAAAGAAAAATATGTTTTATGTCTCTTTAGTGATATAAAACCATTTCTTGGTGTTATAATCTTGGAATAGATGTTTTTTCATGTAAATATCATGTTTTCATGTTTGAAATGGAAGGTTTTAATATGATAAGATTTTGTGAAGTGCATGAATGGATTTTCAAATGGTTTACACATTATGAAAATATATTTTGACCCATTTTTTGGTTTTCAATTTGTGAAAACAAGGCTTAAAAGGGAATTTGGTTTTGAATTGGGGTGTTAACATCAAAATGGTTTGATATAGGGATTCCCTTATTAATTTTAAATGTTTTTTTGATATGTTTTTGTGATTAACTCATTATGAAATTCCATGATGTATTTTTTAAATGGTTTTATGGAAATTGGTTGGCCTTTTTTGCCTTGTTTTGGATTTCAAATAGAAATACCCTTGTTGAAGTGTAGATTTGAAACATTTTAAAATAAATGGGAGATTTATTTGCACCTATTAAAAATTTTAAGTGGTTTTTTGTAAAAATTGTGATGTACATAAAAGAATTTGGACATGTTTTTTATTTTCAAAGAAGATAGCCCTTGTGTAAGGGTGACTTTGAAATTTTTTAAATTCTTAGATGTTTCCACCATTTTCCAAATGGTGTTTGGAAAGTATTTTTTTGGAATGAGAAAGGGATTGGTATTCTAAGTCATGTTTTGGTGTAAAAAACATGTTTGGAACCTTGGTTTTAAATGGTGTGTGTGGATAGAACCCTTGATTCCCCCTTTCTTATTTACCCTTTATGTGGTTTTTTATCACTATGTGATGCTAATTTCTTCACTTGTGCGGGAATGTGCTTTTGTATGTCATTAGTACATGTGATGTGTGGGGTTTTATATCATTGGGTGTATGGGTGTGGTTAGTTATGGTTATGCCTTGTGTGTTATACTTGGATTGTTTTTACTATTCCTCACTTCCTTTTATTGGTCATGGGAAACTGGGTACTAAGTTTAAGATATAATTTATTATTATAATTGGTCCGCGCACCTATAGTTTCTCACCAATAGTGCTAGGCACAGGGGCTATGTGGGGGTTTTCATCATAATGATGATTGTGTGGTATAATTGGTTGACATATTGGAATTAACATATGTCAATAGCTAGTTTGGGTGGTTATACCCATATACAGTTAGATGCTTGTCATGTTAGTGACCTTTGTGTAGGACCATGACACATTTGTTTATTTAGTGATTTATTAGTTTATGGGAGTTTTATATAGTACTTGTTTGTATAATTTCTCATGCTTTCATGGATATGGAAACTTTCCTTCATTATATTTCATTTTTATATGCCTTGTGATATTGTGTGGTTCATTCTTTTGATGTGTGACACATGTGAGTTGGTTCTTTTTTTTTAAATGAGTTTTCAAAGTTGGTGGTGGAAAAACTATTTTGAAATTTAAATACTCTCATGTGGGTGCTTTAATGTGGTTTTTCAAAATGGGTGTTTGTTTTAAATATGGATTCATATGGTTAAGTGTTTTAAAGTTACTTTTTAATTTAAATAAAAAATGTGTTGTTTTTAGAAATGTTGATGGTGAGTATGGTTTGGAAATGAATTTGGTTTTTGGATTTTTTTTTCAAACCATATGTATTTGGTTTTGGAAAACAAAGAGGGTTTTTTTGTAAATGGTTTATGGTTTTGTTTTATTTCCATAAAGTTATATGTATAAAATATTAATTTCTAGATTTATTTTCAAATTATAATTGATAAATTTCCTTATTAAACATATTTTATAGTTTTAGTGGGTTTTAGTGACCTACTAGGCATGTTATCTCATGCCTATAAAATTTTAGGTTTTGGGTTCTTAGTTCGATCCTTATTGTTTGTCATGGATGGAATGGGGTGAGTAGGGTGGTGCTGTAAAACTAGAGGTTTCATTGTGGTGGTTTAAGATTGGCTTGAATTGGTTAGTTGTTTTCTGTTTATTTTTTTATTTTAGTTTTGTTTCCATGCAGTTCCCTTTGTTTGTAGATTCTCTGTTTATGTATATGAAAATGGGTTGGATCATGGTAGTTGATTATGACCTATTTGGAATTTGGTTTTATTATTTTTTATTATTCATTTATTTATTCCACTATTTTATCTCTGAGTTGGGAGAAATCATTCCTAAAGTGATTCCTATGATTCCCAAGAACTTGTCTCTAGCCCATGGGGATTAGGAACACCCTTTATTCCTTATGATGAGTCAGGTTTGGTGTCGATTCAAATGTCATCCTGAGCCAGTTCATTACAAAAATAGTATCATAGGCTTTGGATTTTCCTTTAGTAGGAACCTAATCTTCTTGTGTAGCCCTTGTTATTTTGGTATGTCCTTGTAGAAAGGATATTAAGGCTATCAGATATTGAGAGGTAAGGGTGTGAATGGTCTAAAAAACTCTTTCCCATATTGAACCGCAAGCTTCCATGGGATGTGGGTTTCGAATTGTGAATTTGAGGTTACTTTTATCTATTTCTTATGTTTTTATGCGATTGGCTTTGTTGGTTCCCCTTTGACTATTGAGTGATATTGGGGACCACTCCTTGGCTTCGGGTGGAAGGGAACTCAAGCTACATAATTAGATCACATGGACTGGATGCTCATGTTGTCAAGTCTACCCTTTTTTCAAGGTATGTTTCATAGTTGACATTCGTTCATCCAAATCATGGTGGTAAAGGCATTCATAACACTATTTCTTCCCCGGTTAGCCTGTTTTGGACTCCTCATGAATATGGATTCTCCAAAAGTGTTTCCCAATGGTTGGTGGTGGATTGAGGGGTGTGTTATTGTAGAGAACCGTTTTTTTCCTTATAAGACTTTGAAATATTTCTATATATATTTCCAGAGCTAGGAGTTGAGACAGTGTGTGATTCTAAGGTCTGATGTGCTTGAAATTAATTTTATAAAAATATTTTATATATTTTATATTAAATGCACGTGTTTAGTTAAAGAAAATGGGATAAATATTAAACGATTGATCATATCAGAAATATGATACCACTGTTGAGTATGGAATGTTTTGTTTACCCTAGGTGTGACATAAAATGAGTTGGCGTGGGACATTCAGACCCCTTTCTCATTAGTGGTATGTTTAAGTGGTTTAATTAATAATTAAATTAATTAATTAAATCATTTTTTTGACCTAGAGATATTTTATAAATATATATCTTGAGAGGATTTTATAGGGTTGGTTCAAAAATCCTACGATCACCGGTGAAGTTTTAACTACTCCTTACTTTGGAAAATCAAGAAGAATGATGATGAAATGTCATATTAGATCGGATCAGGATGCAATGAATGCATTAGGTTCTTCCAATAATTGTGGGAGAATTATTCACCAATGATTGATCCAAAATAGAGTTAGGATTCATCTTTTGGTGTTTTGATACCTTTGGATTAAAATATTGAGTAGATCATTATTCCTTCTTTGATTTTCATCTTGTGATGGATTTTGTGTCATGACCCATCCTCTGGGGACCATGTTGTGACTACCCCAAGCCTGCCTCCCATAGGTCAGGGGCTGGAGACTAGCACCAAGTAGGCATATCCTAAAAAAATGGGATTCATTTTCCTAAGTACTTGTACACATGCACACAACTCCAAACAACAAATGTTGGAAAGTGAAAACACTAAGTAAACAAACACAAGGTATGATAGTAGAAAACTGAAGGTAAACAGGGCCAGAATACAAGCCCTACAAAAAGGAAAAGTAAAAGTACAAGTAACTGGAACTCCTTCATAGAAAACCCTACTTGAAGGGTTGGTATATAAACAATTGTCTGAAGCTTTAGAATCACACCTCATCTATCGAGTCACTCTAAGCACCATTTGGTCCCGGTCTACCAAGGACTACGTCAAAGTGTCGATCATATTCAAAAGACACAACATGTGTGGTAAAATTCCATGCATGGGTGAGTAAAACAATACTCATTAAGGCACCCTGAAACACAAAGTAAAAGACCACAAAGAAAACACCACTAAGAATATATAGTCATCTCAACATGGGTATGTGTCAACAACACATATAATAATAATATCCAGGTATACTCATAGAGGATTCCAAGACTCGAGGTCTCATCCACTGCTAGTTATATGGTCCCTCTTGTAGCATGCTCGATCTGGGAGATCTCACTCCTCGAGCTATTTGATAGTAAACACATAGAACTAGTCTACCAAAAGTACTTGAGAAAACACATGGTCTCTGTATATCATGATGTTTCTCTGAGTCATCTGGTCTCGATAAGATAAGGAGTCATGATATCATAGCTAATAGAGTCACTAGAGTATACTCACATAGGTACATGTCTATGTCTTGAATATAATTAAGAAATTCCATGCTTATTCAAATCAGATGAGACATATAGTCTCTGCAGGAGACTCACTCTGCATCTTCATAGGAGACCTACTATGCATCTTCATAGGAGACCAACTCTGCATCTTCGCAGGAGACCTACTCCACGTCTTCTTAGGAGACCTACTCTGCATCTTCATAGGATGACTACTTCGCTTCTTTGCAGGATACTTACTCCGTGTCTTTTCTGGATACTTACTCTATGTATGTCACAATTCATAGGAGACTTACTCCGCATAGGTCTCAACCACAAGATTCTTCTCTTAGAACACTCATTCTGGGAGGACCTACTCCATGATCCAGTAGTTCATATGCCAACCTCCATGAAAACTCACATAGAGTACCTCAAAAGTACTACCTCGTCAGGAGGCTCCCAACACCTCAAAAGTCTCATCAAACAGACACATGGTTTGAGAGTTATGTCCTTTTTTCTAAAAATGGTTTGATCAAGGTTTGTGTCAGGTCTGACCCGACCAAACCCAGGTCGGCCTACTGGGCCCAATTAGGCCTGGTCCATTAGGCTCGATCCAGTCTTTCCCACTGAGCGAGTTGTCTCGCTTCCGCGGGACGCGGATGGTGCCGCATCTGCTTGGGCCACGCAGTCTACCGACCACGTGGTTTCCATCCATCTAGGTCGACTCACACAGACCCACCCCCCCCCCACACTTGGCTTGTCCACATGTGACCGGTAGATGCGGGTGATTCCACAGTCAACATGACAGGTCGTCGTGTCTAGCTAGCCCCATGGCTTTTATCATGGGCTATTATGACCGCCACCACGGGCGGTCACCATCGAGTTAGCTCTGGTGCTCTGATTTTTTATCTAAAAGCTTCTCCTCGATCCTCAGGTCACCACCTTCACTACTGTGGGCTCGAATCTACTCCATGATCCATCCCGATGGAAGGTCATTTAAACTGAGATATCTTCCACTCCACTTTGATCCGTCTAACATGGTCATCATCATACCTCCATCATGTTGTGTCAATTCCATATCTATAATATCGAATCATTATTCCAAGAATAAGGTGTGCAATGATCGATCAATAACAAATTTTCAAGTCACATGCTAAATGAAGAATGCCTATAAAGAATGAATAATGGAGGAAGAAAATTATAAACCAACAAGGAGGAACATACCTCGATCATTTTTCATGGAGATCATGGTTTGTTGCTGTTAGAATGGTAAACTTAAACCAAAAATAAATACAATATTAATCTCCCATAACCCTACAAACAAGTAAAATCTATCCCCCAACAATGACTGATCTGCGGGCCAATCGATTTGTGGATTGGTCCATATTCATCATAGAATATAAAGAATGGAGGGAAAGGAAATAAAAAACAGAACACCCTACCTGGATTTAGTTTAATCATTGACGAAGAGTGATTGTGTCATCGTCGTTCATCGATCCTCAATTTGTTGGATCCTAAGGTCGTCAATCTGGCACTGTTCACCAATGCTTTTCTATAGATATTATATGGAAATTATCCAGGATTTTCCATCTAATCCTGTATTCTTTTCAAGCTATTAAATGAAGAAAATGTGTTTCAGAGTCTCCATTACAGTGTTACAGCATCACCACACTGTTTCATTCATGAAATAGAATGGGTTTCTCCATCACAGCATCACAGTGTCACCACACTATGAAACATTAAAAAGAAATAAAATAAACATCTTTACGTTTATTTTATTCTTCTTTAAAACATCCAAAAATTAACATCCATAGTCAACCCATGTCAGTCAATGTTATACCCTATATAAGGAAAACACCACATTATGAAATCAATAGTGGTCTTGGATTTCTAATTTTATTCACCATTCATGAGTAATTAATATTTTAAAATAAAATAATTTCATTTAATTATTTTATTTATGATTATGTCCTTTTGGGTTTTTTCATGGAAGACTTGTGCTGATTAAAGTTAAGTCGCGCCAAGGGTAAACCCGTTATTCTGAATGTAAAGGTGCCCTCTAATTTTTAGTATGGGCACCTATTTAAGAGTTATTCCACTTTTTCAGGGAAACCACTCATGCACTCTATTAAAAACCTAAAATTTTTCATCAAACCATTCCGGGAATACTGAGGCTTGGAATCGCATGTCGTCTTAGCACCTAGTCCCAGAATTTTCCTAGAAATTTTCTAAAAATAAAACCAAGAAAATATGAGTTATTATATTCTCCCCGCCTAAAGGCTTTACTTCCTCGAAATCCAAACCAAGGGATACCCAAACAGATGAGGGTATGAGCATGAACATGATCCTCTCGCTCCTATGTGATCTTCCAGAGATTCTCATGATACCACCAAGAACACACTAAAGGGATATAATTCCCATAGAGTATCCTCTCCTACTGATCCTTGATCTTCATGACTAGGATGAAAGGTGATCATCCTGATCAGAAACTATCATCTATGGTATTCCATGGAGTTGAGTTATCTCCTGCACATAGAGGCATCCCAAGCTCTCTACTAAACTATGCTCCTGAAAAGCTAAGAATTGTCTGACTTGATGAGATGGTCAAAGATCACCTAGATGGTATTGTATCTCCTGGATTTACATGGTAAACCCATCATGAAGCCTATCGATATCCTTCCCCACTTCCTTCCTAGCACCCCAAGAAAGAAAATGAGAAATCCTTTCTAAGCACGAGGGGCTCAACATGGTGAGATGATAAACCAAGAAACTAATTGAAACAAGCACTCAGCTTCCATATCAATAGGTAAGCTCAGCTTCAACCTGTTCTATCATCCCTAGTGTCTATCTCGACACCCACATGCATATACCAATGCATCTCATCACTCTAGGCATCCACTGCTACTACTGTACATCCTCTAAAAAGAACGACGTACTCTCCACCTTTCAAATGTCCATCAGGGGAACTCTTTATAGACAACTGAGAATATAAAGTATCACCATCAGTATCAATGATTTGTGCCTCCCAAACTCACTATAAGAGTGGAAGGGTAACAACCACCGACTGGAGGTAAGCTACATCATCTCTATACATGAAGGGTAATTGCAACGAGGCCAACTACTTCAATGCCTCATTCAGAAACTATTAACTGGATATTCTATTGAGAGAATCTTCTAACACATTCCCCTTAACAAAAATATATACTCTCTCCAAGTCATAGTCCTGAAGTAAATCTGGTCATCACCTCTGTATTAACTATTGAAAAGCATGCGGGTACTTTCTGTCCACACAAAAGGCTTCCCCTTTCAACTGATCGAAGTGGTTATTGATCCTTTATTATTGGATACTCTTTCTCCATGGTCACTTCGTTAAATCGTCATTAATACACACATAACCTCAAACATTAGTTCTTACTAGTCCCTTCCTCTGCAAGTCCTCCCTCTACACCCTCAGCTCGCAAAGCACTTCGGAAGCCATCTGATATGTGATGATGATATCAGTTCCATCTCGGGGTTTAAAACAATGCATAATTCTATCTCCCTATGGGGAGGTAATATTGGAACATCTTTTGGGAAGACTTCCTTATTCCTCACCACTGCTTATGGGAACTAAAAAATAATAACATCTACTACCCCGAGGGTAAGTCTAGATGACTCAAGAGTGATCGGTTTCACCCTCCTATGCATGAAGTCTATTTTGTGCTACTTGGGTTTCCTTTTTCACTGAACAAGAAAAACCACATTCCATCACTGCTGACATATCGCACCCTTTTCCTAAAAAAGTCAATATAAGCATGAATTGTGGATAACCAGTGCATACCCAGACGGATGTCATAAGGCCTCAACACTTCAACCAAGAGGTTTCAACCAAAACTCTCGCCTCAAGGTTCATATCACACTTTCATCACTAGTGTGATTATCGAGTCTCCTCCCATAGGTATCTCTAGATTTAAGGGTCAAGTCGATGGTTTAACCAGATTCTCTAGGTCTTGAAAAAGATTCATGACAAGGAATAATGATTAGAACATGTGTATATTAATACGGTAGCTAAGAGTAGACACAGACCATACCTTAAATCATTTCTAGAACCCTTGGGTCATATGCCTTGACCGCATGCAGTTGTCCCTTCCCCTATCCTCTAGCTCCCTAAGACTAGTGTGGGTCACATGGGGGTGGTGGTGGTAACATGTCAAAATTTATACCACCTCCTGATGCTCTCCTAGATCCTCTACCACATCTTCCTCCCTATATATCTATCTGTTCATGTCACTATCTCTGCCTCAGTGACCCATCCACCATTTCCCAATCAGTAGCACAATGGGCTGGACAATCTCTAGTGATATTTCTCCTACTATCACAAGAAAATCATTACCCCTATCTAGGATGACTAAACTAATCCTATGATCCCTAAGATATAGATCCCATATCCTAGGACCTCTTCTCGGAACGTCTCACACATCCAAGTCTCTGAGACTGACGTTGGCCTCCTACTCTCGAGGTCTCTACTCCTGCTTTCCCGCTACTGGCATCCACTGGTTGTATCTGCTCATCCAAAGGACTTTAAACCACAAAGGTTCACTCTAGAACCCTAGAATAAATAGGAATTCACAATGTAATATATTTTTCTTGGATTTCTCTAAGCACACCTCTCTTGGAGGTCTGATCCCTAAAGAACTGGTCATATCGCATTCATCGAGTACCTATAAAGGTTTGTATGCCTCGATGAATACTCACCTACCGACATGTCGTCCTGCTGAAGTTTTAGATGCTCATGGGCATGCATAACCATTAGATTTTATGGTGAGATCCCCTTATCTGATAAAGGTTATCAAACTCTTTCCATAGAAGAGTCGCCTCATCGTAAGATCAGGTAATATAAACCCCTCCATCACCCTACTGATCCATGTAGAAGGCTCACCGCTAGGACCACCATCTGATCTAATGGTGTCCTGACTGGACAGAAAACTCGGTCACCACCTCAAGATAGTACCCATACACCTGAATTTTAGGCTTGCCTCAAAACCTTAGGGTTCCCTATTTCCTAAACTCGTGAAGTTCTATCAGCATGCGCATCTCATCTATTGGTACTATGAGTACCATGTTCTACTCTACAGGTGGTGTTATAGCTGGTACACCACCCAGTGGTTCTATCTCTGGTACAAATCCCTATACCCATATCTTGTCACCCCACATATCATCCTCATGATCATGTGGTTCAATCCTAGATGATTGTCTACGTGGAAGAATCATGAAGAAAAACAATATGTACCATGATCAATAAAGTACACCTAGTGATCTGACTCAAGAAAGACATCAAAAACACAACCCATTCCTATACGATGCATGTACCATTGTTTTTTCCTACAACTAGTGTTTTCATGTACTAAGTCGAAAAGCAAAATTTAGGGTCCTGGTGTATGGATACATCGGTCGTTGCACCAACACTGTATTCTTTAACCTAAAAGTTAAACTCGAAACACTTAACATTATTTCCCCAAACCAAACTCATTGAATCTGGGTTCTTAAGGTAGAACTGTCCTCCTATGATACCACTCTATAAAGACCTATCCCCCAAGGCCCATGTTGTGACTACCACAGGCCTGCCTCCCATAGGCCAGAGGTTGGAAACTAGCACCGAGTAGGTATATTCCAAACATATGGGAGGCATTTTCCTAAGTACCTATACACACACACACAACTACAAGCCACAGATACTAGAAAATCAAAACACTAAGTAAACAAACCCAAGGTATGACAATAGAAAACTAAAGGTAAACGGGGGTAGAATACATGGCCAAAAAATGAAAAGTAAAAGTAAAAGTCTCTGAAACTCCTCTGTAGAAAACCCTACCAGAAGGGTAGGTACAGAAATAGTTGTCTGAAGCTACAGAAGCATACCTCGACTATCAGGTCACTCTAATAACCACTTGGCCTTGGTCCACTAAGGACTCTATAAAAGTTTAGATCGTTTTCATAATTCACAACACATGTAGTAAAATCCCATGTAGGGGTGAGTAAAACAATACTCAGTAGGTCACCTCAAAACACAAAGTAAAAGACTACAAATAAAACACCACTAAGAAGATACAGTCATCTCAACATGGGTATTTTCCAACAACACATATAACAAGAACATCCAGGTATACTTGTAAAGGATTCCAAGACTCAAGGTATCATTCACTGTCAGCCATATAGTCTCGCTCATAGCATTCTCGATCTAAGAGATCTTACTCCTCGAGCTATCTGATAGTAATCACGTAGAACTAGTCTACAAAAAGTATCCAAGACAACTGCTGGTCTTGGTACGTCACAAAGCTTCCCTGAGGCATCCAATCTCTCTAATTCAAGGAGTCTCGATATCACAACCAATAGATTCACTAGAGTCTAGTCAAACAAGTACATGTTTACGGAATGAATATACTTAAGTCCAGGAATATTCAAATCCGATGAGACATACAGTCTCTGTAGAATACTCACTCTGCATCTTTGCAGGAGACCTACTCCATGTCTTTATAGGATACCTACTCCGAATCTTCATGGGAAACCTACTTTTTTTCTTCGCTGGAGACATACTTTTCATATTTATAGGATACCTACTATGTATCTTGTTAGGAGACTTACTTTGCGTATTCATTGAATACTTACCGTCACGAACCGAATCTGGTCGCCGCCAAAACCGGCACCAAACCCAGCCCGTGACATGACCCGAAGGGCATTCCCTATCCCCACAAGCTGGCACAAGTGCCCGGGTATCATTTATTTTTGTTTGGGAATGATTTACCCGAATATGAAGTCATAAAACATTAAAAACAATCAATAAACTGAATCTGAAAAATGTAAACCAAACGATGTTTACACAAAAACCAGAACTGAATACATATGTTTAAAGACACTAAAAGTGGTCTAAAAACAAATAATGACAACATAATTGCATCCCCATGGACTCCACACGACAAGGGGGTCATCACCCACAAACCTTCTCCGCAACTCTGCCCCAACGATGAGGACTAACACCCTGAACCGCCATCACCCTTAGCCTTCCCTTTACCTGATTCAAGCATAACAAAGTCTACTTAAACCCAAGGGGTGTAAGTAGGGTGTGATCCTAAGCCCAATAGGATACCACCCAATTATTCCAAAGTTCATGCAATATAAGGTGAAGAAGCAAAAAAATTTAATTCGTAAAGAAAAACGACGATGAAATTCCAAGAAATGAAACTTTCATTTAAAATAAAAGTTTTCAAACTAGAATTTACATAATGTTAACATATCTAAATGGAAATGATAGATACTGTAAATTACTGAAAAAAAACACCCAAATACAAGGGTAAATACTAAAAATCCAGTGAGCAACAAACCAGGAACACCCCTTTTGTGCTCAAACAATTTAAGTAGGAAACATAAATCCATTTTCAAATAAAACACCACTACTGGTCACACACAATCAATATAGTATCTATCACATTTTTTATACCACTTAAAACACACAATAAAACACTTTTATTTTTAATAAAACAATTCCTCAAAATCACGTAGTGTTTTGCACACAAAAAACACCTTGAGAACACCAATTGCACACTATGTGCACATTTTTGAATTACCAAAACATAAAGGTCATCCCAATACATTTAGATTAAAACAAAAAATCATTTTTAGGGAATCCTCATATGGTTCAAGAAGTGACATCATTGTAAAACCTCCATTTTTACACAACACGGCTCTTAGAAATTCATGTGTCTCACAAACACCATTAAAACCAACTTTCACAACATCAAACACATGGGAAAATCATCAAAACAGTATTTTCAGTCCTATTATAGTTCATTAAAATCAACTAATTACTTATAGGTCAGCTCAAAATGAACCAATAAAATATTTGAATGAAAAAACACCCAATTTCACCAAAAATTGGAACTTAAAATTCATTTGCATTATAAATGAAACTAAAACCAATTTTTACAGAAACATTAAAGTGAAATAAACATTAATTTACCCTGAACACATCAATATAATTCACAAAAATTGCACACACAATGGAATCACCTACCAAAACCAAGGAAAACCTTGAATCCTTTGTGCGAAAACTCAAACGCACCACCGCCGCACCTCAAGGAAGGTAAACCAGACCTAAAACCAGAATTTCAGACCATGAAACACAAAATAAAACCCTAATTTTTAAACCCTACTTTCTGTACATTAGGAACCTCAATGATAAGGGAAGAAACCCTAAGTACATTGGATGTAACCCTAAACAAATTGAAAGAAGAAAGAAGGATAAGAACTTACTTAAAATATCTTGTAGAAATCTCCCCCAAAAATACCAGTATCTGATTTTAAAAATACTCAAACCTTCAAGGGAGGTTCGAACAAGGATAAGGTGATCATTTAGGAATTTTAATGGGGGAAAAGAGTAAAAATTGATAGAGTTATGAAGGAATGAACTTACCTCTTCAAATATGGACGATTTGAGGAAGCCTATGAAGTTAGGCACCAAATCGCGATTAACCAGAGCTCCAAAGAGAGGGTAGAGGGAATGGTCGCCCGGTTGGGTTCAGTGGGCTTGGGCTCCACTTAGAATCACCGAAAAATCCCAAAAATTTAATAAGTTATAACATAATCAAAATTTATTTTTAAAACAGGAATTGGGCTTTCGGGCAGGCCCAACCCCTTAGATAAAAACCCAAATAAACCCTGGTTATGGATTTATAAAAGCTCCAAATATCTTGGTGGTGTTAATAGGTTATTGGAGGTCAAGTAGGAATTTTAATGGATGAAAAATGTTGAAAAATGAAAAATTTATAAAAGATACAAAATTTATTTTTTAATATGAAATTGGGCTCACGGTTTGGCCCAATTCATGAATACTCATCTATTCCTCCCTAAAACCTAGGGAAACCCCCAAAACAAAGAAATGATTTAAAATAAATGAAAAATACCTTTAAAATATGTCTTGTATGTGACAATTCTCCCCATCATAAAGAATTCTGCCCCCGGAATGCCACAACAAGACCAGATGCAAAAGCAAAGCCCAAATGATAGACCAAGACAGACTTCCTTGCCACGGTTTCACCCGCTTCAAAAAGGACGAACATCTCCAGTTGATCAAACAAAGGAAGATAATACTCTCAATAACCAAAAATAACCCCACTTACTTAAAATTATAAAACACATTCAAAACACATCCCAAAACAAAACACCTCAAACACTACAAGATGACGCTCAAGCAATCCACTTGAAACGAACAACGAACTCGAATAACGCTACCACAACATTACGTAAACTAAACCATTGGGTATTCTCCAACCCAAAATTTACCCAAGTAACAAATTTGTGGATATATAGAATTGAATTATACTACCTCCTGCCTAGAATACACCAAGGAGAAAACTGAGTCACTAGTACGGGGTGACCCAATCTGGACATCCCACCACCAGGGACAACTCAATTTCTAAGACAGAATAAGGATAACAATTAGGGAAGGAACGAACGGTCTCCCCATAATAAGGGGTAAACTAACACTATTCCTTTTCCAGGAGAACATACGTGATACCCATTATGGGTCTCCCCACCATAATAACGAACACAACTTTCCTTAAGACAAAATCAAGACACTAACAGGGGGCCTCGAACGGACTTCATGGCATTAGGGGTAGATTAATATCAGAATTCATCCAATAAAACATACAAGAGACCCATTTTGGGTATACCCAAAATAAAACCAACCATATTAACTAACTAGTATGGGATAACAACAACAAAAACAACAAAATTTTAAGGAGATGGCATGGCTGCACGGTTGGTTTACACGGTTTGGGAAATCGTGAGTTAACTGTGCAGATCATTCTGTCCAAAGAGGAAACTTCACACAGTTTCCTTGGACAAGGATCATGGACGTGCGGAGACCATGCGGTAGATACTGTCTCTTATCACACGGTCCCCTGGGTTGGCACATGGTTACTGCTAACCACGCACAGACTATGCACTTCAACCTACCTAACCCAAATTTTAAACTTTTCTCCAAAAACACAAGGGAACCCAAAGGGGAAAAAATAAACTCAGGGTATGACATGGGAAGAAGGTACTCACACCTCTTTCCAAAAAAATGTGAGAAATTGGAACAAGACGACGACACCAGAGGTTTAAACTATTCTTATCTTTCATATTGAGGATATGACCTTGACCAAAAGTTTGAATGACTCTAGGATTTCCCCTAACTACGCACCAGCTTCTCTCCGGGGCCTATGGCTGGAGCTCAATGGATTGAAGCATCTTTGGCCTCGTAGTTAGGATTTGGAAACCCCTAAACTAAAAATCTCCTTCCAGTTCCAAAAACAATTATACTATAATCTCAGATGGTCTCATTGAGACATGACACACTTCAAACCCTCTTTTCCCCAACCCATCATTTTACCAAAACAAGAACTTAGAGGATGCACACACATCGCCCCTTTTTTTATTCGGATGATAAACAGTGGAATGAAAGGAAATATAGAAACACATTCCTCTAGAACATAGGATTTAGAATTTCCTATAGGGAGACACACATCCAACAACAAATAGTGACTCTCATAAGATTGTACAATCTTCACCCTTATAGTCAAATGAACACATGACATCGCAAGGCATCACCGAACATAAACATTGTGGATAAAAGAAAACACAAGGAGAGGGACCTTGTACTGAGTCCCAAATAGCACATGATTATAGAAAGTATCCATAATAGCCACTCTTGACCAAATCTTTCACACTAGTGGCCTAACATGAACTCTTGCTTCAATGAGACTGACGAAAGACCCAGAGGCCCTTTAAGACATCATTCTACACTGACAACCCTAAACTTCATTGAACTTAGACAACTTAGGAAACATAATAAACTAAGGTCTATTTCAACCTCCCACAAACACTCTCCCACTATAGGGGGATCCACATAATTGAAAAAGAAGAGGGGTAAACACAATCTCCAAACCTCAAGAATAAAGTCCTTATGTTGATCCACTAGAGGATCATCCAACGGTGAATCACCATAGGCCAAACATGAATCATACATTAACACTTTATGGGGGCGTACCCTAGCCTACAGGAAAACCCAAGGACCCAACCAATCTGGTTATTTGGTCACAACAGACCACAAACCTGAACCGAACACATGAGGGAAGCCACTACATTGGCCTCCCAAACTTTTCCTCAAAAGAAACCACTGACCAACACTTCATTCCAACTTATCAATGAAACACAAACCCAAAACATCGTTTAAACAAGAGGGGTTATTGAACTCGAAACATCCCAAAATAATAATCCTGAAAACACATAATCCATACCTCCCAACCATACATTATCAAAACACAACACTTTCCTTCAAAAAAAATTATTTAAAAAAACAGTGTTGGTCGGTTGCGCATTTACCGATGGTATCTCATGAGCCTCACACATGCTTGTTTACATGACACACTAGGAACCCACCTCATATCCATCCATATTCCCAAATAAACCTATGCATGTGGTCACCCTTGAGAATACAAAATACCAAAAATCAAACCTTTCCTCTTTTTAAAATAAAACTTTTAACCACAATTTTCCTTTCTCAAAAACACTAACCATAATATCAAAACCCAATTTTTCATCTCACAAACCAATTTAGAAAAGAATTCATAATTCAATAAAAGCATATATTCATGCCTTTCACAATTGTTTTAAAACATTTCAACCCATTTCAAAACACTTCTAATTTCATGAAAAACACCATTTCATAAATCTCCATTTAATTAAGAACTCAACTCTTCTCATTTCAAGACATGGTTTTAAAAGTTCATAATTTTTTTTCAAATGTTCAGTAGTCACCAAACCCAAAATCCATCTTCAACCCCCACACAAAAAATCTAGAACACTTAATTCAATCCAAAACACTTTTCCACGGTTAAAAAAAATACACTAGAAACATATTTTCAAAACCCCAATTAACATAGTTCATACTTTCAAAAGAGGTGCAAACACATAATTTACCCTTCTGAAATAATTCTGAAATTCCATTTATAGGCATTAAAAAAATCCATTTTCACTTTACTTGAAAATAACTTCACAAAAATTCACACTCCTTAAAGTGAAGTCATTTTTTTTTTGCTTAAAAAAACCAAGTTTCCAAGATTCCAAAACAAAGAGACACAAGACAATGTGAGAGGAAACTGGTTTCGGTGGGTGACTTGGACATATGGTTAGTAGCCATATTCCAATCACTTCTCCGACACAGAGAGTATTCTAGGGAAATATCCACAGCACCACATGGCTTGCCAGGCCCTGTGAGCTCACTGAGATTATTCGCCCAACTCTCTTTTCATTTCCCATAGTCATCATTAAACCAAGAAAAACAAATGACTCAGATAAATCCATACTTCCCCTGGTGACTTGAATCCCATCATGAGGTGTGCTGGCCAGGCACACTACCCATGACTGAAATGTCAATTCCCGACAATCCTAGATCCAGACTATCCCGACTCTTCCCCAAATAATATGACCCAAAGAGCGAACCTCCTCTGATACCATTTTGTCACGAACCGAATCTGGTCACCGCCAAAACCGGCACCAAACCCAGCCCGTGACATGACCCGAAGGGCATTCCCTATCCCCACAAGCTGGCACAAGTGCTCGGGTATCATTTATTTTTGTTTGGGAATGATTTACCCGAATAAAAAGGCATAAAACATTAAAAACAATCAATAAACTGAATCTGAAAAATGTAAACCAAACAATGTTTACATAAAAACCAGAACTGAATACATATGTTTAAAGACACTAAAAGTGTTCTAAAAACAAATAATGACAACATAATGACATCCCCATGGACTCCACACGACAAGGGGGTCATCACCCACAAACCTTCTCCACAACTCCGCCCCAACGATGAGGACTAACACCCTGAACCGCCATCACCCTTAGCCTTCCCTTTACCTGAGTCAATCATAACAAAGTCTACTTACACCCAAGGGGTGTAAGTAGGGTGTGAGCCTAAGCCCAATAGGATACCACCCAATTATTCCAAAGTGCATGCAATATAAGGTGAAGAAGAAAAAAAATTTAATTCGTAAAGAAAAACGACGATGAAATTACAAGAAATGAAACTTTCATTTAAAAGAAAAGTTTTCAAACTAGAATTTCCATAATGTTAACATATCTAAATGGAAATGATAGATACTGTAAATTACTGAAAAAAACACCCAAATACAAGGGTAAATACTAAAAATTCAGTGAGCAACAAACCAGGAACACCCCTTTTGTGCTCAAACAATTTAAGCAGGCAACATAAATCCATTTTCAAATAAAACACCACTACTGGTCACACACAATCAATATAGTATCTATCACATTTTTTATACCACTTAAAACACACAATAAAACACTTTGATTTTTAATAAAACAATTCCTCAAAATCACATAGTGTTTTGCACACAAAAAACACCTTGAGAACACCAATTGCACACTATGTGCACATTTTTGAATTAAAAAAACATAAAGGTCATCCCAATAAATTTATATTAAAACAAAAAATCATTTTTAGGGAAGCCTCATATGGTTCAATAAGTGACATCATTGTAAAACCTCCATTTTTACACAACACGGCTCTTAGAAATTCATGTGTTTCACAAACACCATTAAAACCAACTTTCACAGCATCAAACAAATTGGAAAATCATCAAAACAGTATTTTCAGTCCTATTATAGTTCATTAAAATCAACTAATTACTTATAGGTCAGCTCAAAATGAACCAATAAAATATTTGAATGAAAAAACCCCCAATTTCACCAAAAATTGGAACTTAAAATTCATTTGCATTATAAATGCAACTAAAACCAATTTTTACAGAAACATTCAAGTGAAATAAACATTAAGTTACCATGAAAACATCAATCTAATTCACAAAAATTGAACACACAATGGAATCACCTACCAAAACCAAGGAAACCCTTGAATCCTTTGTGCGAAAACTCAAACGCACCACCGCCGCACCTCAAGGAAGGTAAACCAGACCTAAAACCAGAATTTCAGACCATTAAACACAAAATAAAACCCTAATTTTTAAAACCTAATTTCTGTACATTAGGAAACTCAATGATAAGGGAAGAAACCCTAATTACATTGGATGTAACCCTAAACAAATTGAAAGAAGAAAGAAGGAGAAGAACTTACTTAAAATATCTTGTAGAAATCTCCCCCAAAAATACCAGTATCTGATTTTAAAAATACTCAAAACTTCAAAGGAGGTTCTAACAAGGATAAGGAGATCATTTAGGAATTTTAATGGGGGAAAAAGAGTAAATATTGAGGGAGTTATGAAAGAATGAACTTACCTCTTCAAATCTGGACGATTTGATGAAGCCTATGAAGTTCAGCACCAAATCGCAATTAACCAGAGCTCCAAATAGGGGGTATATGGAATGGTCGCGTGGTTGGGTTCATTGGTCTTGGGCTCCACTTGGAATCACCTAAAAATCCCAAAAAATGAATAAGTTATAACATAATCAAAATTTATTTTTAAAACAGGAATTGGGATTTCGGGCAGGCCCAACCCCTTAGATAAAAACCCAAATAAACCCTGGTTATGGATTTATAAAAGCTCTAAATTATCTTGGTGGTGTTAATAGGTTAGGGGAGGTAAATTAGGAATTTTAATGGATTAAAAATGTTGAAAAATGAAAAAGTTATAAAAGATACAAAATTTATTTTTTAATATGAAATTGGGCTCACGGTTTGGCCCAATTCATGAATATTCATCTATTCCTCCCGAAAACCTAGGGAAACCCCAAAAAAAAGAAAGGATTTAAATTAAATAAAAAATACCTTTAAAATATGTCTTTTATGTGACACTTACTCTATTTATGTCATAGTTCGCAAGAGACATACTTCGTGTAGGTCTCATCCACAGGATTCTGCTCTTAGCGTGCTCGTTCTGGGAGCACCTACACCTTGAGCCAATAGTGTATATGCCAACCTCCATGAAAACTCACATATAGTACCTCAAAAGGGATTCCTCTTCATGAGGGTCCCAATTCCACAAATGGATCGTCAAACGGATGCACGGTTTGAGAGTTACACCTTTTTTTCTTAAAAGGGACCGATCGGTGGTCCGGGCTGGGTCCGACCCAACCCAACCTAACCTGGGTCAGTCTACTGGGATCAGTCTGGCCCAACCCACTAGGAAACTGGACCTAGCCTTCTAGGACGTTGGGGTGGCTTGTTCTATCCATCCCAGCCTGTTGAGCAGTTCACCTCGCTTCCACAAGACGCGGTTGATGCCATGTATGCTTGGGAACTACTACAGTCAATGTGTCGGGCCGTCGCATACAGCTAGCCCCACGACTTCCACTAGGGGATCCTATGGCCACTACCATGGGTGGAAATCCTCTACTACACTGGAATATGACCACCACCAGTGACCCCTTATAAGGTCCACTGGGTTCGCTCTGATGCTCTGATTTTCGATCTAAAAGCTGATCCTCGATCCTCGGGTTGCCACCTTCACAATCGTGGGATTGGATCCATTCCATGATCCATATCGATGTAAGTTCATTCAAATAATGATATCTTCTGCACTTCTTCGATCCATATGACACCGTCATCATTGCACCTTCTTCATTCCATGTTAATCCCAAATATGCGATATCAGATTGTTCTGCCAAGAATTGGGTGCACAATGATTGATCAATATTGAATTGTTGAGTCATGTTCCAAATTAAGAACACCCACGATGAATGAAGAACATAGGGATAAAAGCATGAACCAACAAGTAGGAATGGACCTTGATCATTTTTTATGGTGATTGTGGTTTGTTTCTGTTAGAATGGTAAATTTAAACCAACAAAAAATATAATATTAATCTCTCATAACCCTACAAATAGGTAAAACCCATCCTACAACAACAACCAATCCATGGGCCAATCTATTTTTGGATTAGTCCGCATTCATTATAGAATATCAAGAATGGGGGAAAGGAAATCAAAACACAACACCCTACTTGGATTATGTTTGATCGTGGACAAAGAGAGATTGTGTTATCATCATTCGTTGATCCTTAATCCTCAATCCTCGATCTTCGATTCATCAGATCCTGAGGTGGTCGGTCTTCCACTGTTCACCAATGCTTTTCTCCATAGCTTATAGTGAAATTATTTAGGATTGTCCATATAATCATGTATCCTTATTAAGCTGTTAAATGAAGAAAATGAATTTCAGTTTTTTTGTTGCGGCATTGAAGCGTCGTCAAATTGTTTCATTAATGAAATATAACAAGTCACCCCATCGCTGCGTTGTAGCATCTCCATGCTGTGAAATGTTAAAAATAAATAAAATAAACTTCTTTAAGTTTATTTTATTCTTCTTTAAAATTTCCAAAAATTAACTTTCACGGTCGACTCGTGTTGGTTGATGTTAGGCCCCACCTAAGGAAAATTCCACATTATGAACTCAACGATGGTCTCAGATTTCCAATCTATGTCACTGTTAATGAGTTATTAAGATTTTAAAATAAAATAATTTTATTTAATTATTTTATTTATAGTTACATCATTTTCAGGTTTTCTCACTGAAGATCCACGCCGACTAAAGTTAAGTCGTTCCTAGGGTAAAACCACTATTATGAATGCAACGGTGCCCTCGTATTTCTGGTCTAGGAACCTTTTTAAGAGTTATTCCACTTTTTCAGGAAAACCACTCATGTGCACTATTAAAAACTTAACATTTTTCATTGAATCATTATGAGCACACCGAGGCTTAGAATCACACTCCATCTCAGCGCCTGGTCCCAGAATTTTCTCCCCCAATTATTTTCCTTATTTTCTAGTTGGATACCCTTAGTCCAATATTGACATTTTCAGGTTGTACCAAGCTCGATCAGGCCCCCATATTCACTGTAGATCGACGATGTGACAATGGTTTGGTGAGTGAAGCATAGATCTGGAATCATTGAGGTATAGGGATGATCTATCTATTGGTTTGAGATATGAGATATAATATATGATATATGAGATATAAGATATGATATATAATATATGAGATATGAGATATGAGATATAAGATATAAGATATGACATATGAGATATGAGATATAAGATATGACATATGAGATATAAATCTTGGTTAAATAATCTTATATCGGTTATCTCTTTAACTGAGGCATCTATTTGATGAAAAATTAGTGGAAACATGATCCTATAATTGAGACAGTCATTTTAATAATGATATTGGATACCTTTTTTAGACTTGTTCCTCAGGTCAATGAAAAACCCAATAATAATAAAATTATTATTATTCCAGAATCTTGTATCTGACATATCTACCTCATACGGTGTCGAAATGGAGAAAAATATATAATGATTCAAACCTACATTTTAGGTAGAAATTTCAAGACCAATATTGGGTATTTAATTTAGACTCATGGCTCGGTCCATGAGACTCCATTCGAGCATGATGCGGTGAAATGTGAATTTTTTACCAGTTGTTTGATTGAGGAAAGTGAATATCCTATCTAGAGAATTTTTTTTCCATAGAAAATTATGGTTATATCCATTGTGGATTTTGAGATATGATAAAATACATTCAAATAATGATGCACTAAGGTGACACCTGATGACGGTAGCTATTGTGCAGGATCACCAGAGCTTTTCGGACATTACCCTTTAGCAGGGCTGGGTAGTGGAGTTCCCCTACAACCTTATTTCATGCATTAATCTCTAGTAGGGATAGGTAGTGGAGTTCCCCAAGGACATTTTTGAGCATTACCCTTCAGTAGGGTTGGGAATTGGAGTTCTTTGAGGACATTCCTGAGCATTACCCTCCAGTGAGGTTGGGCAGTGGAGTTCCTCAATGACTACCAAAGTGGAACCCTCCTATTATATTAGACCATGGGTCCTATATCTAGAAATTGTGTCCCTTAGAATATGAGGAAAAATAAAAATACATGGTTTTATGTAGCTTTGGACTCATGAGGAAGAGTGATGCTTTCCCCACTGAGACATATTGTTGTGATGCGAATTAAAACCGTACGGGTGAGTCAGTGCCACCTAAAGTGGATAGTATCAAGGTGTGGGGATTGAGTTCATTATATTTATGTGTTCAAGGTATAAGCATGGGATGTTGGGTATCATTGGTGGAATTTTGGAACTATCAGCTACTATTCTACTTGGGATGAGTTGTGAGATAGAGATCCCCTCCTCTCTCATTCGGGTTTCTCTGACTGAGCACACACACACACACACACACACACATATATATATATATATATCATTATTTAATACACTCTTTGGGTTTGGTTACTCTCCTTCCAGAAGAGGAAAAGATGCATGGGGTATTACATGTGGTTTCCATGTCTATATTCTCATGGTTGGATAAGTCTAATCTCTTTCTATAGGTGGTTAAGTATTGATGAGTAGTTCATATAATCACCGTGTTTAGTCCCTTATTCTTGGATGAGCTTACTTTCACTCCTGTTGGGTTGATATATACTCTTTCATTATACCCTGTTCTATCTAATATTTTCTTCTTTATTTGTATCTCTTATGGATCCCCCTTCAGCTTTCTAGGTGCCTTACTGGGTATGTTTATACTCACCTCTACATGGGATTAGCCTGTGTGTGTTGTGTCTTTTGAAGATTATAGATAGGTTGATCATGAATTCATAGGATCTTAGGGATATGATTTTATTGGACCAAATATGGCGGTCATAACTTGAGATTCTGAAGTAGGGATCTCTCTACTATTTTACTTTTTCATTTTTCTATCAGGATGGGACACATTTCTGGTTGGGCGTGTATTTTTTTACTTTTCTTTTTAGTTTACACTATCGTAATTTTGTATTTTTTAGAGGTTCGTGAATTTTTTGTTTACTTTATAGCAGTGTTGAATCTTTTATTTCTTTCCCTTTTCACTTTTTCATTGAGTTGGTTGTGTGCATGTGTACAGGTACTTAGGCAAAGGCCTACCCAATTTAGTTATTCCTTTGGTGCTTATTGCCACCCCTAGCCTATAAATAAGTTCATGGGTAGTTATAGCTCAAGCCCTGGATTGGGTTCGGTTGTGAAAAATTGGTATCACAGAAATTTCATTCCTTGGGACATTGTTTGGATTTATCCCCTTAAGGGGATTGGTTGGGTTTAGGGAAATAGTGTCAAAGTGTATCAAGTGTGGCTCTCAGGCCAAGGAGTCTAGTGACAGTGTGGCCAGCTGATTTATCCATTCACCAGGACCTTGACTACCTTCTTGTTGACTCATCTTGCTGAGATATTTGTTGCAGGGATTAATGGTACATGAATCATATATGATTGAGTCTTTGACTGTACTTATTGATTCATATCTCCATTATATATATATATATATATGTGTGTGTGTGTGTGTGTGTGTGTGATCATATGACTGTGTTACTCCTTGATAACTTTTAGGATTCCTCTATAATGATATCCATCTAAGATACCATCTCTGGTTTTTTATTATGACCCTATGAGCGACGAGGACTCATTTCAAGTTCTATCCCACAATCCCTTTCCTCCAGGTGGGCAGGTAGAAGCACCTCTACCTATTGAGTAGCAGATTGTACCAGCATAGCAAGCTGAGGACATACATAAGCTAAGCACACTCCATGAGTTCCAGCATCAAAGACTGTTAAGGTTCCACGGAAAACCTGGTCCTCAAGTAGAAGAGTATTGGATAGATTTTGTGGTTCGTATTTTCTAGCTTATTCGGACACCGACAGATCTAGTGGTGTCACTAGAGGCTATCCTTTTTCCATAGAGAAGTTGGGAATGGGTAGAGCTTGGTTACTCATATGTACAATGAATCTACACTCTCATGGGATAATTTCCAATGACTATTCCATGAGGAGTTTTAAACCTCCTATTTAAACTCAATCTATATCCAGGAGCTTTTGGAGCTTCAGTAGGGAGGGATGATGGTGAATGAGTACGCAGTAAGATTCATAGACCTTACACATTACTCCCTTGACTTGCATCATGGGATTTACCCAATATCTTTTGTGGCATATCGGATGGAACCAACTGAGCTCTGGGAGCTATGGTTATGGTTGGAGGACCTTCATGAGAAAGGTTTCATCAACCCCAGTATGTCCGCCTAGGTAGCTCCAATATTGTTCATAAAAAAGGCAGATGGGAATTTATGACTTTACAAGGATTATCATCACCTGAACTAGACCAAGATAAATAACAAGTATACTATTCTAAGTATTGATGACCTCTTTGACCATTTTTGAGGTGAAGAAGATCAATCTCAGGCCTGACTACCACCAGTTTAGGGTTAGTGAGGCTAACATTCCAAAGTTATCATTTCGATGTATCTATAGACATTATGAGTTTCTAGTGATTACCTTTGGTGTGATGAATCCCTCCATCATGTTTATGGATTTTATGACCTAGGTATTATAGCCATACTTGGACCAGTTTTTTGTTGTATTCATCGATGACATACTTGTCTACTCTTCAACATAGGAGGAGCATGCAGAGCACTTGAGGATGGTCCTATACTTTCTTAGAGAGCACCAGCTTAAATAAAATCTCCCAAGTTCCAGTTCTGGATACATGAGGTTCACTTTCTAGGGAATTTAATTTATGAACAATATTTATCCATGGATATAGAAAATATCAAAGAAATACTTTCTTGGTATCCACCTAAGAATTTGTCAGAGGTATGGAGCTTCCTTGGCTTGTTAGGGTACTATAGGAGGTTTATAGTATAATTATCTAGGATTGTATCCCATTTTACCACCCTGAAACAGAAAGGGAATACATTTACTTGGTTTGAGAAGTTCCATAGGTCCTTTTAGAAGTTTAGGTAGAGTCTTATGAGCACCCCAGTGTTGATACTACGATAAGAAGGCATTGAGTTCATATTTTATTGTGATGCCTCAGGAGCTTGGCTCGGTTGCATGTTGATGCAGCGACAAGCAATGATCGCATATGAGTCAAGGTAGTTGATACCCCATGAGAATAACTACATGAATCATGACCTAGATCTAGTAGTGGTAGTCTTCAACTTAAGGATTTGGAGGCACTACCTTCTGGGTGAGTGCTTTTTGGTTTACTCAGACCACCAAAGCCTTAGGTACATCTTCGCATAAAGAGACCTGAACATGAGGAATTGATGAATGCACTATCATGAAAAGTCATATTTATTGTGATTTTAAGGTTTATTTTTAGTCTAGAGCAGACCCTAGGTCATCTCTCAAGGTGAATTCATGGGTTTAGATTGTGCGTTTTTAATAATAAGTGCTAAAAGAGTGGTGGTTTTAAAACAGTTTAAAGAAAATGACTTGACTTAAAGGGTTTAATAGTTGATAAATAAAAGATTTGTTTTAGAATTATGAGATAAGGATATAATTTCAAGTTCACTACACATCTTTGTGAGTTCATCATTCTTAAAAATACTCATGGTTTAATGGAATCCTTTGTTTGAGGGTTGTCAAGATCTCAACTTCCCTCTTGCCTTTTAAACGATGCTCAAAGAACCCCTCCCTTGACACAAAAATCATGTTTTCAAGGTTTTTGTATAAATAATAGAGAAGAAAGGATAACAAATCATATTGAAATATTATTTATGTGTTAGATAAATAGGACTCTTGTCTTGTCCAATCGGAACAACCCAAGATTCCCACTTGAAATCTCAACCCAATCAGTGTTGAAAATAAAAAGTGTTTCACTTAATTTTAACAATAGAAATGCAATCAGAGGAGAATAATGTCAAGATAAGAAATAAGTGAAATATTTAACACAAAAATTACACAAAACCAGTATAATAACAAGTTATATAACTCCCTCCCAAGTGTGTGTAGCTCCCTCAAAATGATCATCCACCGTTTAGCTCGACATTGGGAGGAGGATGAAGCTTGGGTGGAACTTAGCCTTCATTCTCGATCCCCCTATGAGGATAGGGGCTTCCATAACTCCTTTTATTATGAGATAAATCCTTTGGATCTCCAAAATACCATATCTTTTCCTCATGGCCGAACTTACAAATGGGGATCTCAAGGTGCCATTTATAGGAAAATGGGAAGGTGGTTTTGAGCACACAGATTTCTTAAAACCACTTGTCACACGGGTTGTGACCTTCATACAGCCTTATCTAGCTTTGGAGAAAATAAAAAGGTTGTAGCCCCACATATTGTATGTCTCCACTAAATGTTTGGCACAATTTGGACAACTAGAGTCTGAGATATGGACAGATCATAGCACACCACTTTTGACTTCATGTAGATTCGGTGTGATGGACAGATCAGGTTAGTTTGGCATTGTAGAGCCCGAATGAGGATTCGGTTCCTTCATATGAAATGTAGTCTATTAAATTTGGGACCAGACCACAAAATTTCATCCCATTTGGATGCACGTTTTAGTTGAAATATGAGGTTTAGTCCACTAGTGTGCATGGATCCTCGGCAGTTTGGCCCATTTTTCTTGAACATCATCATGGGCCCTCCAAATCACCTCCTCCTACAATGGAATCATCAAAACAAGTAACATTTCCCTTTTTAATAGTGATAAAAAAATAAATTATTCAAACATGGAATGTAATTTGTTATTATTTTTATAATTTTCAATATAAAACAAGTTTAGCACAGTGGTGTAAGGGTGAAAATGAAATAGTGAATCATGGTACGATCACACCCCCACACCTAAACACTTGCACTCCTTTGAAAAGTTACATTTTAAAAAATTATTCATGTAGATATTTCCAAATTCATAAAGATTTAACATTCAATGAAAATTTAATTCCTGGTAGAAATGTGATCAAAGCAAAAAACACCAAGGAGTTATTCTCAATGATGATTGAAAAAGATGTCTCAAAAATTATATCCAAATGAAATTACAAGATATGCATGATACCAATAAAAGAAAATAATTTAAAAGTTAATCATGTCACTAATTCTCCATGTGTGTGTGTGACAACTATTTCATGTTATTCTTTCCACTTTCTATCAAGTAAATATAAGTTATTTTAATAATTGTCTACTTTCAAGATCCTTTCCCCCGAACTTACCCCTCATCTTTTGCAATCAAATTTCAAAACCCACTAACTTAAGCATTCCCAGAAGTAAAATCATAAGCTCTAGACCTAGATATCCCCATATTATGTACATTTCATCACTCCCCTCATTTATTATTATTTTTTTTCAAAAGTTTCACTTGGAACAAATCTCACACTCTTCTCCAAACCCTTGTTTGATCTCCTCATGACACTAATTGTAATAGTTATAATAAGATAAAAATTCAAGGAAGGGTTGTTTTTTACCTTCCCAGTATACAACCCTTTTTTAGGGCGTACAACAGTCGGATAACAGGTACACATGCATAGGTCAATCTGGTATAGTAATAAAATAGATCAGATAAGGAATGAACGAATGAAAAAATGATTTTGGAAAGTAGAGAAAAATCAACCTAACTTATATTTACCCTCCATTAAGTAAGAAATTTTCACACATCATGGTTGGGTGAAAAAAAATGTGTGGAGAGATTAAGTGATGCAATTTTCCTTTAAACTATTCACAAAAAAAGGGAACCATTCTCCTCAAAGGTTTCAAAATGATACAAGAATTTATATCATCAACAAAGAACTAAATTTCAAAAGAAATTCACACCATAGTATTGAATTCTTTTTGAAATTCACATTTCATCATAACTTTTTTTAAATGTTAAAACAACATGAAATACAGATATTCCACATGAATTTTCAATAACTTCCATGATTAAATGGACATAATTTTTCATGATAAATTGGGCATAAAAAAGTAATATTTCGGGAGGGAATGGGTAAAGTAAAAAAAAAATCAGTAAGATAAAAATAGAAAAAGAAGAAATATGATGAAAATTCCTAACTAAACTAGGAATATGCCTGTCCCCCCACACCTAAAGTGTGCAGTGTCCTCACTATAGGAAAAAATAATGTGGAAAGGAAGGATAAAACCTGGTGAGTTTCATTCATAGATTGCTTCCTAAACATGGAGTTCCTCCATCAGGGAATCTGGAATGGATTCATCGAAGTGCTTCAGCCGCTTCCCATTCACAGTGAAGGTTTGCTTGGTTTCTTCATTTTGAACCTGGACAACACCAAATGGAGAGATGTTAGTAATAGTTTATGGTCTAAACCAGCAGGAACGAAGCTTACCCAGATGCAAATTCAGACTTGCATTATAGAGGAGGACCTTCTTCCCAATATAGAACTAACGATGAAGGATGAGATAGTTGTGGGCAGCCTTAGTTCACTCCTTATAAATCCTAGAGTTCTCATATGCATCTCTTCTCATTTCCTCTAGCTCCTGAATATACAACTTTCTTTGAGCACCTAAACCATAAAGATTAGAATTTCATTTTTTTATGGCCCAATAGGCCCGGTGCTCAATCTCAACAGGCAGGTGACAAGTCTTTCCAAACACAAACCGATAGGGTGACATTCTAATGGGAGTTTTGAAATCAGTACGGTAGGACCATAATGAATCATCAAGTCAAAGACTCCAATATTTTCTATTGGGTTGAACAGTTTTTTCAAGAATCTATTTTACTTCTCTATTTGACACCTTAGCTTGACCATTGTTTTGTGGGTGATATGCAGTAGACACTCGATGCCCAACTCCATACCGACACAAAAGTGATTGCATTTTTTTATTGCAAAAATTAAAACCCTAGTCACTAATGATGAACCTAGGTAATCCAAACCTACAAAAGATTTGAGTTCTCAAAAATTCCACAACTGCTTTGGAATCATATATCCTTATGGCTCTGGCCTCTACCCATTTTGACACATAATTGACCGCTAGAATAATGTACAAGTTTCCAAAGGAATTGGGAAATGGACCCATAAATTCAATGCCCCAAACATCAAAAATGTCATGAAAGAGAAAAGTTTGTTGTGGAATTTCATTTCTTTTAGGGACATTCCCCATTCTTTGACAATGAGGAAAATATTTGCAAAAATCATGGGCATACTAAAAAAGTGTTGGCCAAAAGAGACCAGAATCAAGGACCTTGCAAGCAGCCCATTGGGGAACAAAGTGGACCCCACAAGCAAGAGTGTGGAAGAATCTAAGGACAGACTGAAACTCGCTATTGGGAACACAACGCCTAAGGACTTGATCACTACAGGTGCGCCAAAGGTAGGGGTTATCCCAAATGTACCAACGGGACTCATGTTTTAGACGACTGGCTTGGTTTTTGTTGAAATCAGCAGGAATGAAAGATGCTACCAAATAATTTACAATTTCAGCATACCAAGTAATAACATCTTTCACTCGGTACAATTTATCATCGGGAAACATATCATTTATAAGAATACAGGTGGATGAGTCAATTTCCAAGGATGGGTGGATCCTAATGATGTGGTCAACTACCACATTTTCTTCTCCTTTTTTATCTCTAATTTCTAAATTGAATTCTTGAAGGAGGAGCATCCAGAAAATGATATGTGGTTTTACTTCTGGTTTTTTAAGAAGATGTTGTAGGGTTGTATGGTCTGAGAACACAATGACTTTAGACCCTAAAAGGTGTGACCTGAATTTTTCCAAGGAAAACACAATGGAAAATAATTCTTTTTTAGTTGTGGTTTAGTTTTCTTGGGCAGGGTCCAAAGTACGTGAGGCATAGGCAATGACATGTGGAACTCGATCGACCCTTTGTGACAAGACTACCCCAACTACATAGTTAAAAGTATCACACATGAGCTCAAACGGTAAATCCCACCAAGGTGGTTGGATTTATGGGGGTGACGTGAGACTACATTTTAACTTATTAAAAGCTTCCTCATATTCATTATCAAAAACAAATTCTTTTTATTTTTGGAGTAATCGGGAGAGGGGTAGTGCAATCTTACTAAAGTCATGAATGAAATGATGATAAAATTCATCATGAACTAGGAAAGACCACACCTCCCTTACATTTTTTGGGAATGTTAGGGAATAAATGACATCCACTTTTGATTTATCTACTTGGATACCATCCCCAAAAATTACATGACCCAAAACTATACCTTGTCGTACCATGAAATGAAATTTCTCATAATTTAATACGATATTCTTTTCAATACAGTGACATAGGAATGAACCAAGACTACTTAAACATTTATCAAAATAGGATTCATAAATAGTAAAATCATCCATGAATACTTCAATTCAATTCTCTAGGTAAACTAAAAAAATGCTAACCATGCATCGCTGAAAAGTACCAGGAGCATTGCACAGACCAAATGGAATCCTCCTATATGCAAATGTGCCAAAGGTTCAAGCAAAGGTTGTCTTTTCCTGATCCTCAGGGGTAATATGGATCTAAAATTATCCATAATACTCATCAAGGAAACAGTAGTGGGACTTACCTGCTAGCCTCTCTAGCATTTGGTCAATGAATGGAAAAGGGAAATGGTCCTTCCTAGTGTGTGTTGGTTTAGTCGGTGATAGTCTATGTAGACACGCCATCTATTCTGCACACGAGTTGGAACCAATTCATTGTTTTCATTTTTAATTACTGTAAGGCCAGTTTTTTTAGGAACCACTTGAATGGGACTGACCCATTGGTTGTCAAAGATGCGGTAAATTATTCTAGCAGGCAATAATTTTGTTACTTATTTTATCACAACTTCTAAGAGGTTCAGGTTCAGTTGACGTTGTGCCTACCTCACTAGTTTAGCCTCATCATTTAACAAAATATGATGTATAAAAATTAATGGGATAATACCATGAATATCATCAAGTGTCTATCCCAAAGCTTGTTTATACTTCCTCAAAACTTCAACCAGCCGCAATTCATGCTCAGGAGGGAGTGAACTAGCAATAATTATGGGATACTTGTTTCCATTCTCAAGATATGAATATTTTAAATCTTGTGGCAGTTGTTTTAGTTCCAATTTAGGTGGATTTTGTATTAATGGGAGTGTGTGTGAAAGTGAGAGGTCACTGATCTCACCTAACTTCTCAATGGTATCATCCTTAGATGAGAATGAGATTTTACAAGCTTAGTAGTATCATCGATGGTCATTGGATCCTTAGTGTTCAAGAAATCATCAATTAATAAACATGCATGACACTTTTATAGACCACTAAAACAATAAATGCATGATTCATTAACAATAAATTCAATCAAGGATGAAAACTTAGAAATGAAATCAGGGGAATGAAAAGAATTGTTTTCAAAAGAAGGGAGTACATCAATTGAATTTACTGAGAGAGAGGAATGTTCTTCTGAGGGGTGCTTCATGGCATCAAAGATGTTGAATTAGAATATGTCACCACAAAATTCCATAGATAATGTACCATTATAGACATTAATTATGGTTTTGGAAGTTTTCAAGAAATTTCTCCCCAATATAATTGGGGCATGTCCATTCATCCTATCATCTTCCATTTTAAGCACATAAAAATCAGCAGGAAAAATTAAATTTTACACCCTCACAAGAACATCCTCTAACACACCAGAGGGGTGTGTAGTACTCTATTTAGCCAGTTGAAAAATAATTCCAGTGGTATTCAGTTCCCCGACCTAAAATAAAGAGTAAATGGAGTGTGGCATCACATTTATAGAAGCACCTAAATCAAGAATAGAATTAAAAAAGGAATACTCTCCTATGGTGCACGGAATTGAGAATGTTCGAGGATCATTTAACTTGGTGGGAATTGATTTCTCTATCAATACTAAAACATTCCTCCCCAAGATCACCTTCTCATCGCCTTGAATTCGCCTTCGGTGTGTACACATATACTTTAAAAACTTGTTGTATCGTGGAATTTTCTTCATGACATCAATCAAGGAGATATTAACCTGCACTTTTTTGAAAGTTTCCAATATTTCCTCATCAAGTTTAGTTTCCTTTTTTTTCTAGGTTGGGTGTACCTTTGGGGAAATGGAGAAGGAATGGTTGAGATAGGAGAATCATCGACATACACACTATTTCCTTTGGATGAAATTCTATCAGGACAAGGATTTTCTTCTCTTGGATCATTTTTAGAAGTGGTTGGGATGGTGGTTTCCTTATGAGGGGATGAATCTATTAGAGGGGTCATTTGTCTTTGAAGATGAGTTCCACTCCTAAGGGTGATGGAACTAACATTTCTTTTACTTTAATTTGAGATTTTTGGCAGTCATTTGTTTCATCATATCTTCTAGGCTAGGATCAGGTTTTGGAGGGGGATGTTGGAAAGGCCTTTGGGGTGGTTGAGGATTTATAGGTGATGGTGGTGGATTACTACTCTGGCCTTATTGGTTCCATGGTTTATGAGGCTAGTTTGAATACCCCCCTTTCCTATAAGATTGGTTTTCTTTCCACTTAGAGTTGGATGGATAGTATGGTTCTTTTCTAAAGTGTTGGTTATAGGGGCGTCCTGGGAAGATTTCCTCACAACTCCTAGAATTTTCTCTCAATTGGGGGAATTAGTTAGAATAATGGGTTTCAGAAGAGAAGATTCCATAATGGATGGGAGGAGGAGATTTATATTTCCCTTGTGAGAGAGTAAGTTGTTGTAGAAGGTTACTTACCTCCTCAAACTTCATGTCTATATTCTTCTCGGATTCAGTACTTTTCACCTTATGGACACCTCGAATGGGTACACTAGACCTTATACCAAATTTTTGAGTGTTTTGTGCCATGTTCTCAATCAAGGTTCTTGCAGCAATGGTGGTCTTATCCACTAGTGCGCCACCTGAAGAAACATTAATAATGTTATGATCAATTGGAATTAAACCTTTATAAAAATACTGAATTAAAAGTTTCTCACTTATTTGGTGGTGTGGATAGCTTGAACATAACCTTTTAAAGCGTTCCCAATATTCATGTAATGTTCCCCCTTGTGATTTTTTTATACCACAGATTTCCTTCCTTATAGTTGCAGTTTGAGAGGCTGGGATATATTTTTCAATAAAAAGATGTTTCATGTCTTCCTAGCCTCTTATTGGTGAATTAACATAGTACAACCAATTTTCATAGTGTCTTCTAAATAAAATGGGAATGATCTAAGATTTACTTGTTCCTCATCCACATTAGTAGGTTTTAATGTTGAAAAAATAGTATGAAATTATTTTAAGTTCTTATGTGGATTCTCTCCAAGAAGTCCATGGAATCTTGGTAATAGATGAATTAAACCAGATTTTAGTTCAAAATTGGGTGTCTTTCCTTGTAATTGAATATAAGTGGGTTGGATATCAACATCTGGTGAGGTTAATTATTTTAGTGTTCTATTGTTTTCAGACATGTTATTTACATTAATTTCATTTTTTAATGTGGGTTCCTGAAGAAGAAGAAGAAGAAGAAGAAGAAGAATAAGGATCAAGATGAGTGTTGATGTTTTTTGCGTCCTCCTTCAAAGGTTCCTCTTTTGTATCTCGGGGTCACTGATGTAGGATCCTCTCCGGTTCGGATTCGAAAGGTTGTAAGTATATCAAAGTAGAATGCATCATAGACAGAAACTACACAAAAAATAAATTAAAACACTAAAAAATATACAGTTAGAAGATAAAACAAACAAACAATCACAAAATTTACAAAAATTTATCAAAAACACGCACTAAAACCAAAGCGCTCCCCGGTAACGATGCCAAAATTTGAACGCACTATCATGACACGTCAAATTGATTAAGATTTTAAGGTTGATTTTTAGTATAGGTCAGACCCTAGGTCATCTCTCAAGGAGCATTTTTGGGTTTAGAGTGTTCATTTTTAATAAGAAGTACTAAAAGAGGGGTGGTTTTAAAACAGTTTAAAGAAAATGACTTGATTTAAAGAGTTTAATAGTTGATAAATAAAAGTGGTATTTTATAATTATGAGATAAGTAGATCATTTAAAGTTCACTACACATATTTTTGAATTAATCATTCTGAAAAATACTCATGGTTTAATGGAATCCTTTGGTTGAGGGTTGTCAAGATCTCAACTTCCCTCTTGCCTTTTAAACGATGCTCAAAGAACCCCTCCCTTGACACAACAATTGTGTTTTCAAGGTTTAGATATAAAGTATAGAGAATAAGGGAAAACAAATCATACTTAAATCTTATGTATGTGTGAGATAAATAGGACTCTTGTCTTGTCCAATTGGAACAACCCAAGATTCCCACTTGAAATCTCAACCCAATCGGTGTTGAAAATAAAAAGTGTTTCACTTAATTTTAACAATAGAAATGAAATTAGAATAAAATAATGTCAAGATAAAAAATAAGTGAAATATATAGCACAAAAATTACACAAATCCAATATAATAACAAGTGTTTTAACTCCCTCCCAAGTGTGTGTAGCCCCCTCGAAATGATTATCCACCATTTAGCTCGACATCGAGAGGAGGAGGAAGCTCAGCTGGAACTTCGCCTTCATCCTTGATCCCCCTATAAGGATAGGGGACTCAAGAACTAATTGTATGATTATAGGACTCTTTTGGGTCTCCAAAATACCAGATCTTTGCCTTCTGGCTGAACTTACAAATGGGGAACCCAAGGTGCCATTTTATAGGAAAATGAGAAGGTGGTTTTGAGCACACAGATTTCTTAAAACCACTTTTCACATGGGTTTCGACCTCCAGACATACTTATATAGCTTTATATAAAATAAAAAGGTTGTATAATAACCTCTTGTATGTCTCTACCGAAATTTTGGCATAATTTTGACAACTAGATCACGAGATATGGACAGATCATAGCACACCACTTTTGACTTCGTGCAGATTCAGTGTGCTGGAAAGATCAGGTTGGTTGGGAATCATAGAGGATGAATGAGGCTTTGGTTACTTCATATTAAATGTTTAATATTAAATTTTGGACCATCCCACAAAATTTCATCCCATTTTTATGCACTTTTTAGTTTCAATATTCGTTTTAGTCCACTGGTGTGCATGGATCCTGCGCAGTTTGGCCCATTTTTCTTGGACATCATCATGGGCCCTCCAAATCACCTCCACCTACAATGGAATCATCAAAACAAGTAACATTTCCCTTTTTAACAGTGATAAAAAAAATAAATGATTAAAACATGGAATGTAATTTGTTATTATTTTTATAATTTTCAATATAAAACAAGTTTAGCACAGTGGTGTAAGGGTGAAATTGAAACAGTGAATCACAGTGCGATTAAGTGATGTTAGTTGGAGTTCCTACAGGACTATGATTTCAAGAAAGTATATACATTGGGAAAGGGAAATTTTTTATCATATTCCCTTATCAAGAAGTCCCATGATCTCTTAGTGTAGGAAGCTTTGGAGCAGTTACCTTCCTTGTTACTGACCCTGGTGGAGCAGGAGGGTGCAGTTTTTCATCAGTCGATGGTGTTGACTCCTTCACTCCTCAAGTATGTGAGAGAGTCCCAGTTGGGATACATCTAATGTGAGGTATTAAATGATCATATATCCATATTTAACACAACAAATGGATATTATAAAGGAGGGAATCGTATCATCTTGTTCCAGGGGCGAATAATGGTTCTAGTCATTATGTGGGAGGATGTGATGCAGGAGTTCCACACTTCTCCCCTAGTTGTACATTATAGTATGGGGAAGATGTATAGAGACCATAAATGGTAGTTTTGGTGGTCCAACATGAGACAAAGCATATCTGAATTCATCTCATGGTGCCTCACCTATCAGTAACTGAAATCTGAGAACCATGTTCTGGTGGGTTTGTTACAGTCCCTTGAGATCCCGGAGTTGAAATGGGGTGGAATATTCATGGACTTAGTCACATGGATTTCATGCATAGTGAAGATCCATCATGTCATTTGGGTGATAGATGACTATATCATGAATTTGGTTCACTTCCTTTCCATGAGGGAGTAGAGTTTGATGGAGATTTTGGGGCAGTTGTATATATGGAAGATCATCCACCTTCATGGGGTACCCTCGATGACTATCTCCAATCGTGATGTATGGTATACATCGCGATTTTGGAGAGGGCTAAAGGAGGCATTAGAGACCCATTTGTGGATGAGTATAGCTCTTCATTCTTAGACTAATGAGTAGACCAAGTGCACTATTCAGGTGCTAAAAGATATGCTAAGGGCTTGTGTGTTTGACTTCAGCCATAGTTAAGAGGATCACCTGTCCTTGGTAAAGTTTTTGTATAGAAATATATACCACTATACCATCAATATGGTACCTTTTTATTCCCTATATGGTAGACCCTTCAGGTCACCCTTACGGTGGAAAAAATTTGGTGAGACATATCTTATGGGTTCAGAGTCGGTGCAGGTGACAATGGAGAAAGTACAGGTCATCCGAGAGTGGATGAGGATAACCCAGAGTGGATAGAAATCCTACATAGAACATCATCATAAGCACTTGGAGTTTGAGTAGGGATACCACATTTTCTTATTATCCTCCCCATGAAGAGGATTGTGGAGGTTCGGTCGGGGAGGCAAGTTATCCTCGATGTTCATAGGGTCGTTTGAGATCATGTAGAGAGTTTATGAGGTTATAAACTACCTCTCCCTACCCCCACAGCTGGAGTGGGTGAACGAAGTCTTCCATGTTTCATGTTTATGGAGATACATGCATGACCCTATGAAAATAATCGACTAGGGTGAGTTGTACATCGGGGATATAGACACCTTTACAGAACACTCAGTGGCAATCAAGGATCGACAAGAGAGGACCTTGTGTAGACGAATCTTCCTTATGATTTTCATGTTATGACAGCACAAAGATGTGTAGGAGAGTTCCTGGGAGTGGGAGAGCCAAGTGTGGGCTCAGTATCCTGAGTTGTTTTCCTAGTTTTTTCTTTTCTAGGATAAAAATATTGAAGGAGGGAATGATGTAGAGACTTGGTTTTTTCCTTGTAATACTTTGAAATATTTCTATATATATTTCTAGAGTTAGGTGCTGAGATGGCGTGCAATTTCAAGACCTAGTGTGCCCAGAATTAATTTTATAAAAATATTAAATATATTTTATATTGTGTGTGCATTTTTAGTTAAATAAAATGAGGTAAATCTTAAATAGTTGATCGAACCAAAAATCCAAGACCACGGTTGAGTCCGGAACATGGTGTTTATCCTAGTCGTGACATAAAATGAGTCAGCATAGGATGTTCAAACCCCTCGCTTGTTACTGGTATGTTTAAGTGGTTTAATTAATCATTAAATTAATTTATTAAATCGTTTATTTGACATAGAAATATGTTATAAATATATCAATAGAGAGGATTTTCTAGGGTTGGTTCAAAAAAACCTACAATCATTGGAAAAGCTCTCTCTCCTCCTTCCATTGGTGAATCAAGACAAATGATGACAGAACATCAGATCAGATCGGATCAGGATGCAATGAACACATCAACTTCTTCCAATCATTGTATGGGTGCATTCTTCACCAACGATCAATCCAAAATAGAGTTAGGTCCCACCTTTTGGTGTTTTTATCCCTTTGGATTAAAATATTAAGTAGATCATTATTCCTTCTTTGATCTGTGTCTTTTTATGGACTTTTCATGAGACCAAGTACTGTATTTCATATTATTTAATCAATTTTCTAACCTTTATGCCTTATTCTTGATCGTAGGCCAAAATTTTTTGTCCGGTGGTGTTTAAAACTTTATTTTATAGTGCTTTTCTCCCTCAGTTCTTCTCATTATTCACTGGTTAGATCCCCATGGTCTTGGCTCAACATTACCGAGTAGCACTGAGCTTGATTGGGCCCCCAGATTCAAGGTGAATCAACGATGTGACAATGGTTTGGCTAGCGAAGCATAGATCTAGAATCATTGCGGTACAAAGATAATCTATCTATTTTTATATTTATTTATTATTTATTATTTATTATTTATATTTATTTACTATTTATTTTTATTTTTATTTATTTATTATTTATTATTTATATTTATTTATTATTTATATTTATTTATTATTTATTATTTATATTTATTTATTATTTATTATTTATTTATTATTTATTATTTATATTTATTTATTATTTATTATTTATTATTTATATTTATTTATTATTTATTATTTATATTTATTTATTATTTATATTTATTATTTATTATTTATATTTATTTATTATTTATTATTTATTATTTATATTTATTTATTATTTATTATTTATTATTTATATTTATTTATTATTTATTATTTTCTATTTATTATTTATTATTTATATTTATTTATTATTTATTATTTATTATTTATTATTTATTATTTATATTTATTTATTAGTTATTATTTATTAGTTATTATTTATTATTTATTATTTATATTTATATTTATTTATTATTTATTATTTATTATCTATTATTTATTATTTATATTTATTTATTATTTATTTTTATTTATTTTTTATATTTATTTATATTTATTTATTATTTATATTTATTTATTATTTATATTTATTTATATTTATTTATTATTTATTATTTATATTTATTTATTATTTATATTTATTTATTATTTATTATTTATATTTATTTATTATTTATTATTTATTATTTATTATTTATATTTATTTATTATTTATATTTATTTATTATTTATTATTTATATTTATTTATTATTTATATTTATTATTTATTATTTATATTTATTTATTATTTATTATTTATATTTATTTATTATTTATTATTTATTATTTATATTTATGTATTATTTATTATTTTCTATTTATTATTTATTATTTATATTTATTTATTATTTATTATTTATTATTTATTATTTATTATTTATTATTTATTAGTTATTAGTTATTTATTAGTTATTATTTATTAGTTATTATTTATTATTTATTATTTATTATTTATTATTTATATTTATTTATTATTTATTATTTATTATTTAGTATTTAGTATTTATATTTATTTATTATTTATTATTTACTATTTATATTTATTTATTATTTATTATTTTCTATTTATTATTTATTATTTATATTTATGTATTATTTTTTATTTATGTTTTTTTATTATTTATATTTATTATTTATTATTTATATTTATTTATTATTTTGTATTTATATTTATTTATTATTTATTATTTATTATTTTTATTTATTTATTATTTATTATTTTCTATTTATTATTTATTATTTATATTTATTTATTATTTATTATTTATTATTTATTATTTATTATTTATTATTTATTATTTATTATTTATTATTTATTATTTATTATTTATTATTTATTATTTATTTATTAGTTATTATTTATTAGTTATTATTTATTATTTATATTTATTTATTATTTATTATTTATATTTATTATTTATTATTTATATTTATTTATTATTTATTATTTATATTTATTTATTTTTTATTTTTTATTTTTTATATTTATTTATTATTTATTATTTTCTATTTATTATTTATTATTTATATTTATTTATTATTTATTATTTATTATTTATTATTTATTATTTATATTTATTTATTAGTTATTATTTATTAGTTATTATTTATTATTTATTATTTATTATTTATTATTTATTATTTATTATTTATTATTTATTATTTATTATTTATTATTTATATTTATTTATTATTTATTATTTATATTTATTTATTATTTATATTTATATTTATTTATTTTTTATTTTTTATTTTTTATATTTATTTTTTATTTATTTTTATTTATTATTTATATTTATTTATTATTTATTATTTATTATTTATATTTATTTATTATTTATATTTATATTTATTTATTATTTATATTTACTTATTATTTATATTTATATTTATATTTATTTATTATTTATTATTTACTATTTATTATTTATTATTTATTATTTATATTTATTTATTATTTATATTTATATTTATTTATTATTTATTATTTATTATTTATATTTATTTATTATTTATTTATTATTTATTATTTATATTTATTTATTATTTATTATTTATTATTTATATTTATTTATTATTTATATTTATTGATTATTTATATTTATTTATATTTATTTATTATTTATATTTATTTATTATTTATTTATTATTTATATTTATTTATTATTTATATTTATTTATATTTATTTATTATTTATTATTTATATTTATTTATTATTTATATTTATTTATTATTTATTATTTATTTATTATTTATTATTTATATTTATTTATTATTTGTTATTTATTATTTATATTTATTTATTATTTATTATTTATTATTTATATTTATTTATTATTTATTATTTATTATTTATATTTATTTATTATTTATTATTTTCTATTTATTATTTATTATTTATATATATTTATTATTTATTATTTATTATTTATTATTTATTATTTATTATTTATTATTTATTATTTATTATTTATTATTTATTATTTATTATTTATTTATTTATTATTTATTATTTATATTTATTTATTATTTATTATTTTGTCGTAGTGGCAGTGTTTTATCTTTTATTTCTTTCCCTCTGTACTTTTTCATTGGGTTGGTTGTGTGCATGTTTAAAGGTACTTAGGAAAAGGCATCTCCAGGTTAGTTATGCCTTCAGCGCTTTTCCCCACCCCCTGGCCTATGGAGGCGGCCTTGGGGTAGTTGCGGATCTATTCTCAGCTTGGGTATGGTCATGATAGTTTTTTCCCTTTTTGTATCTGGTTTTTATAAACCCTTATTGATTCTTGTGTAGTTCTAGTGTGTCATTGGATTTTTATAAAACATTATTTTGAGAAATATAGAGTTTTTTTTATTTTTGTTTTCTATCTTGGTTTTAAAGGATTTTTTTTATAAAATAGTTATTTTTACTTGTGGTATTTTTAAATTGGTGGTGTTTTAAACTTTATTCTATAGGTTTTCTCAAAATTAAGTGATTTAAAAAGTGGGTTTTGAAAGTATTTTAGGAGAAAAAAGTGAGATTTTATTTTGGAACAAGTTTGAAATGTGTTTTTAAATTGGGGAAATGGTTTTGATGGGTATTCTAGATACTTGTTTTTTAAAAGGGGAATGTTATTTTTAAAATATATTTATGTATTTCCTTATTTGGGCAATGTTCGTGTGTGTTCCACCAAGGGTATTTGGTTTTTAAATGTTTTTTTGGCTTAGTTTTCAATTTTTCTCCTTGGTGGAAGGTGATTTCCAAATTCCTAGTGAAAATAGTGATTTTAAAAGAAAATATATTTTGGTGTGCATGTTATGTTCCTCATTTGAGGGGTTGTTTTTTTTTCTTGATAGGGAATCGTTTGGGTTTTGTTTTGTGAAATGACTTGATGTGGTTCATGTCTCTTACTGGTTGTTGTTGTTGTCCCCTAGAATGGTTGAAAAGGTTTCTTCCATTTTAATGCCTACCCAGATTCTGAGTGGATTGGTGGACATAGGACCTTCTTTTTTCTTGAATTTTAGGGGTTAGTGGAAGTGGTGAGGTGGTTTGAGAAGATCGAAGTGATCCCTGATTCTCATAGGATGCCTAGATGACTTGTGAGTATATTTTAATATAGGCTGGTAGTAGGTTCATAGGTGGTTACATCCATATACAATTTGGTGCTTTGAACATTAGGGATTTGTGTTAGAGAACATGAAACATTCGACCATTCAATTGTTTGGTGAGTAAGTGATTGAGGGGAGTTTGATATTATGATTATTTGTATCATTTACCTTGATTTCATTATTTTTTCACCTACCTTATTTATTTTTTATTATTATATGCCTTTCGATATATGTGGTGTCTACTTTTTATACTTGAACTGTGTTGGTTTGAGTTGTTTTCCATTGGAAATGAGTTTTCAAATATGTTTTAAAAATATGTTTTAAATTTTAAAGGATTTGACGTGTGATTTTTTTAAATTGATTTATAAATGGGTTTTGGAGTGGCTTTGGATAGAGAAATGTTTTTTAACTATTTTTATTTAAATAAAACAAATGATTTATTTTTGAGAAATGGAAAATGGGTGTGTCATTTATAATTGGATTGGGACGCTAGCCATATTTTTAAAACACATGTGTTTGGTTTTGGGAAATAAATAAGAAAGTTTTAAAAGTATTTTATGGGATTGTTTAAATTCTATAAAGTTTCATGTATATAAATCTTATTTTCTTGTTTATTTAAAAAACTATTATTGATGATGTGCCTTATGAAAAATTTCATAGTTTTGGAGATTTGTGGTGACCTACTATGATTTTTAGCTCACGCCTATATCATTTCAGGTTTCAATTTCTCTATTGGACCTTGCTACTCATCATAGTCGTGGGGTGAGTTGGGTGGTGGTGACTCGTGAGGTCACATGGAGGTTAGTCTAGTTTTGTTTTTGTTTGTGTCTATTACTTTGTAGTTAGTTTTGTTTCTTTTATAGCATGTTTATCATGTTTATTTTATTTTGGATTTTTTATTTATTTATTTCATTGTCATTTATCTCTTTTTTGGGATAAATAATTCCCAAAAGGATTCCTATGATTCCCAGACACTAGTTACCAACCTGTGATGATTGGGAATGCCCTTTAGGCCTTGTAGTGAATCGGATTGGGTGCAGGTTCAAATGGAATCCAGAGATGGTTTGTTACACTTCACTAGGGAGATGATCCAATGATACCATCCTTATTTTTATCTAGATGGTTATTGATTATGATGATGAAATATTTATGAATACTATTTTCTTTTCCATGGGTTAAGCTATGATGAAAGGATAAATTTTGTCATGATCTTGTTGCATATATATGAATGAATTATGATTATGTGATGGTTGGGTCCATTATAGACCTCCAATGCATTGGGAATGTGATATAGATATCTTGTGATATGATAATGATAGGCATGGAAATTATTTAAATAGATATGTTCACATTTTGATGTATGAGTATGATTTCTTCTAGCTATGCTCATAAGATTATGCATGGACATGATTTTGAATGATTATTTTCAAATTTTGATGCATGAGTATGATCGCTTCTAACTATGCTCTCAATATTACAAGTGGACATTATTGCGAATTTATATGTTTACAATATTATGATTTCCTACATTTATGATGACACATTCCTATTTTATTAATATTGAATGATGATTGTTGCTTTTATACCCTTATTAATCATTCTTCTGGATATGAATTTATTTTGGAGTTTATAGTCTAAGATTTTCAAGGTATGAATATTTTATGTTGAGAACATGAACTTGATCATGTTATTATACCCTTATGATCATATTATACTCTCTTATGATTGATATCTCTCATATTTACCCTTATTGAGGATCTGAGATCACCCTTTATTATGTTTCCTTTTACCCAGGATATAAAGAAATGTTTTAAGTATGATATGTCTAAGAAGGGTGTTGGTTGTGAAGAACAAAGTGGGAGATGTTTTAGACCTTTTATATACTATTTTTTAATGTGTCCAAGTTTACAAAGAAACTAAAAATTTATGGTTATGGTATGAATCAAAATGATATATAATTAATATTTATCTAATAAGATGTAATATTTATGTATGTATTGTCTGGATCACCTCATACCTACAATCCTATCCACACATGTTCTTGTGAACATAACTACCCAATGCATGGTTTGTAATTGGTTGTGGTGATCTTTGCATTGAATATTTGATAAAATTATCTCTACAGGGAGAAGTGTGACATATATATAGATCATAAAATCCTCAAGTATGTATTCACACAAAAGGATATCAATATGAACCAATGAAGGTGGTTATATATGATCAAGTATTATGATTGTTTAGTCCATTACCATCCTGGGAAGGTGAACAAAGTGGTGGATGATATGAGTACAAAGGATCCTAAAACCCTATCCATGTTTAGGATTTCAAGGGATCCAGTATTCTTGAACATTCAAAGGATTAAAATGGGAATAGTAAAATGATATTCATCCTAACTTTCTCAAATAACTACTCAACTATCCATTCTTAAGGGGATCAAGGAAGCTAAAAAGGATGATGAAGTACTATAGAAAAAGGTAGTGAATATTTTGTAGTTCAACTTTGTTAAATATGTATTTATAAGGATTTGAACTTGGATATATGTCCCATAAAAACTAAAACTTAAGAGGGAACTTCTGGATGATTTTTATAGCTCGTCCTTCTCTATTAATCTAGGAAGCACTAAGATGTATAGAGATCTGAATTAAAACTTTTTGTGGGATAACATGAAGAGGTAGATTAGAGAATTTGTATCTTGATGCTTGATATTCCCAAAAATAAATTCTAAGTGATAGAATTATAAGGGTATGTCAAACTATTTTCCATTCCAGTATAGGAATGGGAAAACATAACCATTAATTTCATCATTGGACTCCTTAGGAAATATAAAGGCAATAACTTTATCTGGGTGGTAGTAGATCACCTTAAAAAGTCATCACATTTAATTATTATCAAGGATGATTTCTATATTTACCAAATTTTAAAGATATATATAAGGGAAATGGTAAGACTTCATGGATTTACACTCTCTATTATATCTGACCGGGATCTGAGGTTTACCTAAAGGTTATAAAGAAGCCTTTAGAAAGCATTGGATACAGAGATGAGTTTTAGTATTTCTTATCACCCTCAGATAGATGGTCAGTTAGAAAAAAACATTTAAAATTTGTAGGATATACTGATATCAAGTTCAATGGATGTCCAAGGGTGTTGGGTCCAACACCATACCCTAGTGGAGTTCTTATATAGAAATAGTTTCTATTCTAACATTTAAATGGAACCTTATGAGGCTCTATATGGGAAGAGGTATTGGACTCAATCATGTTGGGATAAATTTGTACATAGGAAGCTTATGGGACCTTAAATTATCCAATATAAGACATAAAAGGTTCAAACCACTCAACTTCATATGAAATCCACACAAAGTCAACCAAAAACCTGTACAAACAATCATCGATAGGACTTAGAGTTTGAGGTCAAATATAAGTTGTTCCTTCATATATCACCATGGAAGAAATTAATGATCTTTGGGAAGATTGGGAATCTTAGTCTAAGATACATTATACCCTTTTAGATCCTTGATCACATCAAAGTTGTGGCCTATTGAATAGAACTCACACTGAACCTATCTCAAGTACATGATGTGTTCCATGTATCCCTCTTGAGGAAGTATATACTAGACCCATCACATGTACTAAATTCAGAGTTGGTACCATTGGAGAAATATATTTTATACGAGGAGTAGTTGGTGAAGATATTAGATCATATAGAAAAAGTTTTAAGAAACACGACAACTCACCTGATTAAAGTATTGTGGTGGAACCACAAGTTTGAGGAAGAAAATTAAGAACCAAAAGAGGTAATGGAACAAAATTACCCTCATCTATTTTAGTTTATGAAATAAAATTTCAAGGGTGAAATTTCTGAAGGGGGAAGAATGTAACAACCTGAAGTTTTATAAATTAAATTCCCTTTCTAAATGAATAAATTCCTTATTAAGTAATGATGTCATAGAAAATACATACACTACTTTGGTTTTTTTTTATCATTATATGTTATATCCTATCAGATTTAAAATACCGTTAAGCATGTTAATCATTGATAATATAGTCATTGTATAGTGACCTTTATGATTAATATATATTAAGGGTTATGATAAATCAAAATATCTCAGACGAAAGAAGTGATGTCCTCAACTAGTAAGAGCGTACACAATAAAGCTCATTTATCAAAGATTCTAAGGGATATGGAATCACTGGGATTTTCCATTGACCAAGACCAAGTTGAGATTAAACAACTAAAGCATGAGTGAAACTATTTATGGGAGAAGTTCAAGCTTATTGAGATCATGACCCAAATCATGTTCACTGAAACATACCAATAAAGTGCCACCATCGCACACCTTACCCTTAGGGAATACATTAGTGTAATAAGGGGCTATGTATCTAGACCCTAAAAGTATGAATTTTTATATTTTTATTATTAATAAAATAATTATTATATTTATATTATTTTATTATTATTTTTATAAATTATTAAATAATGAGTTCTATAAGAAATATATTTTGATATGATGAAAAACAAATTACAATTCTGGAAAATATATAGTTTCAATCAAGACACTCTTTTTTATGAATTAAAAAAAAAATTATGTCAATAAAATATTCTTATTAAATAATATCTATTAAAATATAAATAATAATATAATTTTATAAAGTTAAATATAATTTTTATAAGGGTCAAAAAACTATTATTGTCATAAAAACCCATATTTTTTCACTAAATAAGGATTTTTATTTTAAAGTGAAAATTATCAAATTTTAAAAATTATTTTGATAAAATAGATATGATTTTTGAAATGAACATGTCAAAATTATCCAATGGTAATGTTTTCATAATCATCTGCGATAGACAAATTTTTGGATAAAAATTAAATATGGTATAGATATATGGTTTGTATTATGACATAATAATAGACCAAAAGTGATGTAATAAATATTATAAAGAGTATCAAAAACCAAAATTGTTTATCACCTTTAAAATAATTTGTATTTTAAGTAATTTTATTGATTTTATAAACCCTTAATGAATCCTTAGTAACCTATATTATATTTTAATCTTTTAAAATTAATTTGTTATGAACATGACTTGTTTTCACATCACCAAGGATATTATTTTAATGTTTTCAGTTCATAGCTTTATAAAATATTTAAAACAACTCCTATTTGGTAAAAACCATGGGAAAAAATCACAGTAATTTTTTTGGTTTCTATTATTTTATTATATAGAGTTTAAAACCAAAGTTTACAAATTAATAATGAACTCCCCTCTCTTTTGCAATAAAAAACACCCAACTCTCATTCCTCTTCACTAAAAACCCTTTTAGTGTGAATTTATTATGACTTAACCTCTCTAAATCCCTCCCAAGGTGTTCCTAATCTCTTGAGAAGATTCTTCTAGGCTTTTAGAAGCGCCCTCTCACAGTAATGGATCCTCACCTCTTCCTTTTTATTTCAAGTACTTTCTTTGTACGAAGTCTTTTAATTTCAAATTTTTCATGTTATTATTTATTTTTAAAAATATATTTTATTATACTTATAATTTTTATGCAATTATAGAACACATTTTAGTCTCATTAATCCCTTTTATGAACCTTTATATACATCGATTATACTATCAAAATTATCCCGTGATTTTCCATGTCAAACTTTTGTATTGTGAATACCCATATCTATTTCCACTCAAGGGTATTCTCTATAACACCCAGATTTTTTTGTGAAATATTTATCTTTATATAATTTTATTTATTTTATATCTTGTGTTACATGTAACCCTGAGTTTAAATGAACCGCAATATACTATTAAAATATTATTATTTAAAATGAAATCTATTTCCAAGCCATTGGATTGGAGAGTATGAATAGTACTAAATAAATTGTAAAAAAAATTATGGTTATATATTTATAAAATCAATTCATTTATTATCAATTGATTATAAATGAAAATAAAAATCATTTGAAAGAAAAAGAAATATTTTTTTGAAAAAAAAGATTTTTTATGCGTGTAATGTATTTTTATCTTAATAAATTAAATTAATCACTATTTTTGAATGAGTTTAATGAAATTTATATATTATATAATTTATAAAATATTTTAAATAATCAAAAAATATATTTTTCTAGTCATATGATAAGAATAAATCTAGTTTTATGTTTAAAAATGCATTTTTTTCTAAAAAATTAGTTCTTGTCACATTTTGAGAACTTAATTTAAAATTAATTTCAACCCTGAATTAAATAAAATGGATTAAATATTTAGATTCATTAGTTTTAAATTTTTTAAATAGACCCATTTTATTTTTGTTCAATATGAATAGTTACCATGGTAAAATTTATCACCTCGGTAAAGGGTAAATCTGGTTAATCTAGATTTAAAATAAGTGATAAGGCCATCATTATTCATTCAAATTCATATTGGATTAAACTAATTATACCCTTAACACTTTATTCTCAAAATTGAGTTTTTTAATGGACACTTTTATATTAAAATGACTTATATATTATTTAAATCAATGAAAGTTACAAAATATCACTCTATTTTTAATATCCTTTTTGTGTCCAAATAGGAAAAAAAGTAAGTTGTGAAAAAATATAAGATTTTATTTTGATATTAATAAATTTATTTCCATGATAGAAATTTCTTTTAAATTTTTAGTGATTATATATTGACCTTAATCGCTTATGAAACACCGAAGCAATATGTCTCCATTTAATAAAAATATATAATAAATGATATTAAATATATTAAAATTGATATTATTTGAATGATTTAATATAACGCATGAATTTTATAGATATATTGGACATATTATGGAGGTATTAAATCATTAAATTTAAATTCTCCATTTTTTATGTTTTCAAATTTTAATTAAATTAATAGTGTCAAAATTGTCAATAGTGATATTTTATCAAATTAATAATTTATTAAATTATTTAAAAATCATAAAATATTGAAATAAGACAAGGTGGGTATTATTTAGTCTACGATGTCATAAATTGGTCGTTAATGGTCCAATTTTAACCATATAAGTAAAAATTACAACCCTTTAACATTGAAAAAAGTTTACAGTAATTAAAATTAAAATTGGTTAACTAAGGGTTAATCAAAATGATAATGTTTAAAATTACACTAAAACTTAGATAAACTATATTGGTTGATGGGATTACAACCCGATATTATATTATATTTTAATTCATGGCCATTTTGAGGCATATTTCTTCAGAATTAATTTATTATAATTTAATATTTTGAGAAATTTCAAAAGTGCCCCTCACATGAATTATAAAAGGGAACCTCCTTCCACAATTTTTAACCCCACTTTGATCCTTTTTTCTCAACCAAAATATGAAAATTTACCTTCTCAACTTCCCTAGACACATTCTAGAGGTTCTTGTCATCCCAAAATACCAACCCTGGAGCCTTTTAGAGGATATCTAAAGGAGTTTTTTCAAAGAAGATGTTGTTAAACTGATTTTGAAGCAAGGTAGACTCGAGGTAAGGTTTTATTTCACAATCTCATAAATATTCAAGATTTTTTATGTTTAAGTATCTATTGATGAATATTTCACTTTCATATCCATGTTTTCTAAAAATATTTTTAAATAATGTTTTTACTATTATCCTATGATTTTTTGAATTCATTTTACTCATGTTTGACTTTATATAAAATGGTTTTAAAGAAAACTTCTTATCATTTTTCAAACAAGGTACTTTTTAGCCTTAATAAAATGGTGTGAAAGGAATGTTTTTTAAAACTTATACAGTGTGAAAATATTTTCCTGCTATCATGACTAATATTTTTTTGAATCTTTATTTACAATTTTACAAGGTTATTTTTGAAGAAAATGTTTTCCTTTGTAATTACATAGTTTTAAAAAAAAAAATTTATTTCAAAATAAAAAGGGTATTTTCCACAAGAAATGTTCCAAGTGATCTTTTAAAATCATTTTCCATCTAATATTACATCCTTTTATGTTACTTAAGATTTAATAGGGATATGATCCAATGATACCATATTTATTATTTCTATTGATAGTTTATGAATATGATGGAATAATGTTTTTGAAACCCATTTATTTTCCATGAGTTATGATATGATGAAATGTTTATGAAACCAATTTATTTTCATGGGTTTTGATATGATGAATTTTTTATGATCTTTAGACACATATGTATATTATTTTCATTATGTGGTGGATGGGACCTATATCTCCCTCCAATGTATTGGGTAATGATTAATTTTCTATGAGCTCAAAGGGTATATGGGAGGTTGTCCCAAACCCCAACAAGGGTACATGGGAGGTTATCCCATGCCTAAAGTAGGTACACAGTTGGTTATACCAATCCTATCATGTTATGAATGTCTTTGTGGGTATCCTTGACATAATATTTTCTATGCTTATGTATATGCCACAATTCCATGTCTTATACCTATATTATGATCTCATGGTTCATATTATTTGATTCTTTTATGATTAATATCTTATGAACAACCAAGATTTATTCCATGAATTAAGATTATGATCTTTTATATGAAAGGTATGGTTTTAAAATGTTAAAATCATGTTTTTATACCCTTATTCTCATGTTATGTTGGTGTGATCATTGATATCTCTCTTTTTTACCCTTATTGAGCATTTGAGCTAACCCTTTTCTTATATTTCCTAACCGGAGTTATGAAAAAAAGGTATTACGTATGATATGTCTAAGAATGGTTCTAGTTATAAATAAATAATTAGGAGATGATTTAGATATTTTTTGAACATGTTGTTTATGTTTCCAAGTTTCTAAATATACTAGACCTGAATGATTCTAGTGTGGATTAAAATGTTATATAATGAATATTCATTTATTAAGATGTAATATCTATGTATAAATAGTATGGGTCAATATATTCTTCTAGATGTACATGTCCTTTATTTATTAGGGAATTAAATATATTTAACCCATGCTCCTTGATCGTGGGATTAAAAGTGATGAAATAGGTTCTTATGTTTAATGATTTAGGTGGCACACAAATCCATGCGCATGATATGAATGTGACAGGTGGTCCTGGAATTATATATTGTTTCAATGCATTATGTAATTTTTTTATCTCATGAGATACCATGTATGGTACATGTAAGTTTATTCTAAACACACTATGTTATGATGTCTCAGTTGTTAACCTTGACTTATGTTTATGATTTCATGTTTTTTTTTTGTTTCTGCATTTCCATATTTCCTTTATGATATCTTCTTATATCATGATTATATGTTCAAGTTTATGCTTCTCATCCCTATTATATTACCCTGATATTCATATTGACTCAAATGTATTGTTTTACCTTATGTTATTATTGATTATTCCATTATTGGTATTTATAGCTCACCCCTTTCTTATGTACATCCTCGAGTTATCCCATACAGTTTTAAAAGATAAATGGAATTTTAAGGGAATTTTGTGGAGTTTTTTAAATAATTTTTTTATACCCATGTTTCAATTTATTGTGATATGTACCTAATTTACCAAAAACAATAGTCTTTATGATCTTCTAGGATTATACTTTGTGTACCTTTATGTAATAAATCATGAATTAAGGTGTATTAAAATATGGGTTATCATAACATTTTTCAAGAAGATAATGTGAAAAAAATTAAAATAAAACTTTAAAATAAATCTAATTATGGATCCTTTAAAGTATATAATTATTAATTCATCAAGCATTGATTAGAAGATAAAAAATTATCACAAAAATAAACACCTTTTTTATATTTTATAATATATTTATTGAAACCCACATCTTTTAAAAGAGTGATAAAGCTTCCCATTGAAAAGTGATAAAGATAAATATGAAGATCAGAAGAAATAATACATATTTAGATTTAAAATTAATAAATTATAACATTGGTAGGAAGAATGGATATGTACATTGAAGAGAAAGATCTATTAGGGAGGATGAGAATTATTCTTAACAATGCCTTATTTTTATGAAGAAATAAATGCATAAAATAAGAATAATTTGGTGTGAAAGTGTAAATTACCTGGAAAAATTATAAATAAAATATAATATAATAATAGGGTTTAAGAGACCAAACTTATAAGAATTAATCTCAAGAATTAACATTATAACTCAAATAAAGGAAATTTGAGTTAAAAAATACCTTACAGCTTTGGTAACCTTTGGATCAAAACTATTTTAAAGAGGAAAATTGAAATAAAACTTTAATTAACATTAATAAACATATATTTTTATTAAAATATTTCAAATAGGTAGTATATATACCATATAAATCAAAATAGGTGTATAATACAAAACATGTCTCAAAGAAAGAAATTTCAGAAGAAAACCCCTTACCTTAGATTCATGTTTGATCAGATATGATCTAAACTCCTATATAATAAACATAAATATATTAATATATTATTTTATAGCATAATTAATATCTATTACATTTTATAAACATAATTTATAACAATTACCTATGCATATATTAGTTAGTTATAGTTTATTATCATCATCAGATGTTAATAATTTTGTTTGTTTCATACAAGTTTCATAACAATGATGTTTGTTATTGTTTATTAATAAAAAAATCATAATTAATATATTATTAAATTTAATATAATATAATTTTCATAATTTTTTATAAAGTTTAAAGTTTTTTCCATTGGAGTTTTAGGTATAGTTCTTAAAGATGAAACTCGTAATAGGCTTGTTTTGAAAATTTTTAACAAATAAACAGTTGTATCATGATAATGAGTTAAATATTGATATTAATATTTTTTACCTAAAAAATATCATTTAATTATTAATATAATATATCAATGGTAATTAATTTTACATAACCATCCATGATAAAAAATAGCATCGTTCATGTATGTGGTTAAACTGACCCAAACAAGAACATGTTATAATCAATGGAAGAGTATGATTATGAAGTGATTTTAACATGATAATTTTAATATTAGAAAATATTTTATAATATTTTTTTCAATTATTTATGCATATCTATGTTCATTCAATGGAAATTATGGTCATGGTTCATTAGAACATGATCTATGATGAGCATGTTGCAGGTAATTTACCGATATCAACAGATTACTTTATAATGATCTCTAATTTTTGTGTCATTATTTCATAACCATATTAAAGGAATATAATACTACTTTATATAATATATAAACATATTTTATAATCATATGTGTGAAGTGTCAATGAAAAAACATGTCGTTCATGGTGATGGTGGTTCGTATGTAACACAAACAACATTTTCATTTTTTTAAGGAAAGGGTGAAAGGTAGATAATGGTTATTTTATCAATATGAAAACATTTCAATATAATAATAATACTGATTTAATTATATAATAATAGGTAAAATAAATTTAAGAAGCGATATAAGAAGAATAAATGGAAGAATGATTATAAAGGAGAAAATATTTACGTAGAAGAATTTGATTTCTTCTTGGAAATCTTCTTGATTTAGAAGGGTTTTGAGAAATATATAAGGACTAGAATCTCAATAATGTGGGCGTTTATTATTTGGGAAGGAAATTATGAGTATTATATATGATAATTATAATTTTTAGTGTATCTTTTAAGGGTTAGTGGTAGGATCCTTTTATAAGTTAAGGAAATGACAATTTTTTAAATATAATTTCTTAATGTAAAACAGAAATCATTTTCAACATAGAAAGTGGATCAAAAGAAGAAAATAATGGAGGTTGGGATAAATTAAGGTCGATAAATCCTTAAAATTCTCATTTGGAGACATTTTTTTGGTATTTTACACTTAGAATTAACCCTTTTATTATTTTAACTTTTACCGTGGTAACTAAATTTTACCTAAGTGATTTAATTTTAAGGCCTAAAAATAAAATGAAAATTATTACATAATTTAAATATTATGATTAAAAATATGAAATCAATTTTATTAGATAAAATTTATAAAATTGGTAAAAAATAATTCTAAAATAATAAATATATATCATATTAAACAGTTTTAGAGAAAAATATAACTTAAGTTCTAAAATTTCAAATACAGGTTTTAAAATTAAATTTTATATTTATAAATGAAAAAATTTTACTTATAAAATTAATATTTTTTCATTAAAATTTTTTTATAGATTTTAATTTGTTCTTATATCCTAATGATGTCATAAAAGTCATGGTATTTGTAAAAACGATATTTTTCACTATTCACCTAAAAATCAATCTTTTTACAAAAATCCCAAAAAATCATCCTAAGATAATATTTTTATGATGAATAAAAAAATTAAATTCATTTTTTAAAATTAAAATTCTAAAATTTAACTTTTATATATAAACATAAAATATAATGAAAACTATTTTTATAGAAAAATGACTTTTTCAAATATTAAGAGTTCTTATTAATATTTTCTATAAATTGATAATTAAATTAGTGTTAATATATTATTCATATTAAAAATATAATTTATCATAATTTAACTATAATATATTTAGTTTCTTAAAATAATGATGCATAGCGCATAAAAAGAATTTTTTATTAAAATATATTTTCAAGCATAAAATGAATTTATTCATAATACTTTCCTATTAATAACCATTAGATAGATGTTAATGTATTTTATTATAAATATTATAAAAACATTTCATTAAAATAATTCTTTATTAAATATTAATTAAAAATACACAACATTTTTAAAAAACTATTCTTTAAAAAATATTTCTTTTATATTAAATAATCTTCACCAAATACCATTAAAATTAATTATTTATATTCTAACATTTGAATTTTACAAATCCATTTAAATTAAAATATTTCTTTAAATTTTATAAATATATCATATTATACTTTAATAATAATAATGTATAGCATAATAAAAATAAATATTTTAATTGAATATTATATTTTTGTTTCGCTATTTTTTATTTATGAAATATATTATTTTGAATTTTTTAATAATAATACATAACTTCACTATGCCTATTGGATACATGTATATCCATTCCATATTTCCAATGACCATATTCTCAATGACCATATTTATAACGGTCAGATTTTATTTCTATATATAGACTTACTAAAATCATTCATTCTATTATCACTTCTTAAGTCACTTTTCTCATTCCATATTTATGATAATGCTTTTACATTTCATGGTTTTATTTCTCATTACATGTTTATCTCTACTAATGGTGACTCTCAAGGGTGAAGATGATTTAGGTTATCTCTTAGTTTTAAAGATATTATTCATTTATAATTATTATCCCCTTTTAATTTATTCACTTTTAATGGATGTAATCAACCATGGTATTAAATGCATGGTTTCATGTAATTTTGTTGTAATTATTTTATCTTGATAAAATTTATTATGTCTTATTTTATTTCATTATTTCATGTGAAGAAAGTTGTTAAACATAGAATTTATTTAAAGTAAAATTCATATGGAATCTTGGGTTGTTATAAGTGAGCCTTTGGGAATCCACACACTCCCATTATATGTCCCAATATTCTATAGAAGTAACATTTTGTAGCTACCTTTTTTGGGACTTATTTCTCTTATATTTTCCAAGATTATTCCTTTTACTTCCATATTTGAGATCTGAATTTCCATTTTTGTTCTTATTAGGACTTCCATAGAGGGGGGGTTCCTTTTTCTCTTTTACCTATAAGGAACTGAGCTTTGTTTAAAGTTCCTTAATCTCCTCATCTTTCTTCTTTAATTATGCAGTTATTTATTTTATACTTGATTCATCTTCTATACTTTATTTCCTCCTTTCTTCAATTTGTTTTATAAGATATAAGATTTTGGATTTAAATTCTTTTTTTTATGGACATCTACTTAAAAATTTATTAAGATATATCTTCAAGTAGATCACTTTTCTCCTTCATCATTGAACCCATTATATTTATTTCAAACTTCAATGCCACCACATCACTCTTTATCCTTTTTATTTTCTAAGTCTAGATATTCAATAATTTCATAATAAACCTCATACATGAATCTCTATTTTTCCTCCTTTCCTTGTAAATAGTGGACATATTCTTGATGGTTGTATGAACAATATTTGGATCTACAAATTGATTATGTTTTCAATTCTTCATCAAAATCTCCACTTCTATCAATATATAAAGAAACACCTATATTTATATACTTGAAATTATCTTTTATAACATGGTTATAATAAGATATATATTCATAGTTAATTATCTTGGTTGAGAATTTCATCTTCTGAGGATACTTCTTATTACTTTTATTCTTATTTCCATTAGACATAAGTTATTTCTCATCTTGTCATCATATTGAATTATTAACTTGGATAGTTTTGTAATCTTCTTTTTCAAATTGATACTCTAGTTTCATTCACATATCTTTATAAAACTTACTGTGACCCACTATCTTGTAAATGTATTCTTTTATAGTAATCTTTAATTTATTTTATATAGGATCGTCAATCTTTATATTTTTTTGATCATTTTAAAATGTACCTCTATATTATCTTATAAAAATAATTAATTCTTATAAAACTTATCAAGGGACTTCAATAACTTCTTCTATATATTCCATGAACTCCTTTTACCACCTATGTAATATTATACCATTGAAAAATGTTAGCTTCATCATTTCCATGATATGTGCAACAACTTCTAAGGTTTAAAATTAAGCCATAACCTTTAGAATCTGATACTACTTGTTAGGTCCCAAAGGTGCCTTGTGTGGGGGGTAAATCAGGTTGCATCCAATTTAAATATTTTAAATTATTTATCTATTTGGATCGTGTTACTTATTGCTACTTAGTCTATAATTGTGTTCAACCTTTTTCTTAGTTTCTTTCACTCACAATATCACTGAATTCCTACAAGTGAAAGTAGTAAAATAAAACATACAGGACATGATTATTTTTACTTAGTTCACCTGCACTGGGATACGTCCAAGGAGAAAATAATTGATAGTGTACTGATGCACTAAAATCCACTATTATTCACAAGTTCATTTTATAAAAAATGGAATTGGTCACACCATTACAAGGATCAATACTTGTATAATGTTTTGTTTCAAGATCTATAACATCCTGGATAAAAAAAGTACACCCCCTTTTTATGTTTCTTAGTGTGTTTTCAGGTTTGTAGGGCTTGGGATATTTTTTTGGGAGTTTCTACAAAACTTGGGTCTATTAATGCCTATTGGACACTTCTACATTGTATTTTTTGGGCTTACAGCATAAGTCATTCACTGGGCATTGGTCATAAGATTTTTTATGACATAAGAATCTTGAAATTTGTAAAATCCCTTTTTACACTGTAATATCCACTTTTACACCATAAAATCATTGATCAAGGTTAATTTAACTCAAGATGGGATATTTTTTGATGTATATGAGTTATAGGATATTTATGTCATAAATGGGGTGTTTACACCATGAATATGTTTATCCCATTAAGTTTTATTACCCTATTCATGTGAAACTTATACTTTATGTCACGTATCCCTCCTCTCTTAAAACCTGGGTGATTTCATTCATGATTTGGGTGATCTCCACTCCTTTTTAGTTCCTTTGTTCAATAGTTGATCTTTGTGGAAGTTTTATCACTTATCCCTGGTAATCATCCTTTCTATTTCTTCATTTATAATGATTATAGTAGTTATACTGGATATGTTTGAGGATCTAAAACCATGTAGTTTTGATCACATGTTAATGATTCTTGTTTGTTCTTTCTATATCCATCGTGAGATCATCTTTTAGGGGTTTTTCCTTTGTTGGTTACGGTGTGGCATGCAAGTTCTTTGAGATATGTGTTGTTTTATCTTATCTATCAACTAATTTTCTTTTTGAATTGATTCTGCGATATATAAATCAATTATAGGGCCTTCATTTTTGTATTTTTATTCCTTCCTATGTTAATCAATCTCGTTGTGGGCATGTGTGACCAGATTTTGAGGTAGGTGGTTCTATCTCTAGCCTTTTTTAAATGAACCTTGATTTATCCTATTTTATAAAAAATTTATAAATTAATTTATAAGATTTTTTGTGCATAAATGGATTTGAAATTAAATATGGATTTTACCTTGACTTTGGTAAAGGAAAATGGTTGTTTTCAAAGAATTACAAAATGGGTTTTTAAATCAGGTTTGATAAAAGAAAAGTTTTGTTTTAAATTGATTATAAATATACCATTTTAAATGGTTTAGTAAATATAGAACATGGAAAGCCTCAAGTACTTAGGTCGAAGATGTATCTTAGAACCATAATCCATGTATTTTTGAGGGGTTCACTCATGGGGAATTCCTATACTCCTCGGGGTTATTAATCTAGGGACATGATGTTGATATTAGTGGGGGGTTCACTCATGGTGTGTTTCTCTACTCCTTAGACATGTATTCTAAGGACTTGAGCATGCACTAGTCATTGATTGTGGTATGAGTAGTTTTTTATCCAGACCTGTTGTGATCCCTTGGAATTATTTACTTGTACTTTGGCTTTGTATTATTTTGGATTTAGTACACATTCTTTGAATTTGATAAATGTTTATAGAAATTATTCTTTGAAACTATTTTTCCTAACTTATTTTTTGAACTGAGTACAATTGGAAATATTTACCATACTTTTTATATAAACTAATTTATCATTTATAATTCTATGTTATCTTTAAAATGATCATATTTTGATTGTTTGTATAGAGACTTGATATGAAACACCTATGTGGGATCCTATTAAGCCTATGTAGATCACACCTAGAACGCCCCTTCGGTGGTGTGTAGACCTGGTCATGTATTTTGATGCAGGAAAAGGTAAGTCATCACATTGAGTCGATGAGGTTTTTTGTTAGTTGGGTATGAGTATCTAGTGGTGATATGGTGGGATGTTTCCCACATTATCACATATAGTAGTCAATTTTTATTAGTTTTCCTTTTTTGTTGGTCTTGTACTTTGGGTTTATTTTAACTGCTTTGAGTTGTATCGCTTATGCTATCATCTTTTAGGTATGGTATGTATTCTATTCTTGTTTTTATTCCATTGTTTCTTTTTGATTTATGCATCTATATATGTTTTTTTTATTCGGTTTGGGAGAAATCATTCCCTATATTTGTTGTTGATTCTTGAGTACTACTCACCAGACCGTGGGGATTGGTAACTCCCTTTAAGTATGTCTAGGATCAAGTTGAGTTCCAATTTATAAGGGTATCCTATATCAATTTGTTATATTTTTTGTATTAGAGAATAGTTATGTTTAGTCTTGGGAAGTTTTTAGAGAAGAGATAGGATTTTCGAGACTTGAGAGGTAGGTTACAGTGACTGTCTGGCTAACTATTTCCATGATGAGACTCAAGTTACCATGGGATATTGGGATGTGTGTCTCTTGTATTGATTTATTGATCTTAATCTGAGTTTTTTACTTATGTTTTTCTAGTTTGAACTGAGATTATCCTATCGTATGATCATTTATTCTATTTTTGGTGTGTAGTAATATACCTCTGAGAATTCTTCCATAGGTTCCATAGGAGGGTGTAGTAAATGCTCCTTAATGGAATCCTCCTTTAGATCAAAATCTTATAGAGGCTATCATATGAGTAGTTTGTGTGGTATACCAAAATATACCGCAAGTATAGAGCATAATTTTTGAGGAACAACCAGGATCTGGAGGAGAAATGGATCGATCTCGGGAGTTCTTATGTGAGAAAGCACTATCCTTTAGAGTACGAATGATCCCCAAGGATCAGAGGACTAGTTGTTCAAGATCATTTAGATCTTTAAATTCTTAGATACACCTGATTATATCAAGGTGAAGTGTGTGGTGTTCAAACTTGAGGGTCTTAGTAAGCGATGATGGGATTCTATGGTACATGTAGATTGGTATGTGGGTTTTAACTGGAAGGGTTTCAACACCCTATTCTTCTAGTAGTTTTTTCTAGAGTCTCTAGTGATTAAAAAGACTCAATATTTCCTCTCCTTGTTGTATGAAGAGAGATCGATGTCAAAATGCATTAATCTGATTGCGAAGATGGTTTTTTTGTCTAGAAGTGGTAAATAATGTTCAATTGAAAACTTAGAAGTACCTGTAAGGTTTGAAATTGGATATCATATCATATGTATTTATAATTAAGCTTTCTGCCTATGAAGAGATGGTAGATAGGACTATGATAAAAGATATTAACATGGAAGGAGAGATTGGATTTTATATCCCTTATCTTCCACCCAGTGGTAGCTTTATTTTTGAATAGTTAAAGAAGAATAAACGGCATGAGTATCGTAGCAGTGGTGGAGGTGGTTCTTAGTAGAAGGAATCCTCTACACCACCAGTTACATCTAGTAGTATACTCATGACTTGCTATCAGCATGTAAAGGTTGGTCATACTCGATGTTATTATTCCATGCCTACAAATATGTGCAATGGTTGTGGTTACTATGACCATCTAAATATGTTCTTTCAATATAGTTTTACGCCTTTTATGGTTAGGGATCATCAGTTCCAAAGGCCATTGTGGTGTAGTTAGAAGCATTAAAGTCCATAGGGATCTAGCCACAGGCCTCAAGAGTGAATCACCTTCATACAGTGGATGATTTTCTAGTGGAGGTTAACGCGAGTCCAATGATAGTGAGAGGTACCATATTTATTTCATCCTCTATATTAGCTACTTTATTTGATACAAGTTCCTCCCACTTGTTTATATCTTCTCTTTTTTTTGATGTGTTGAAACTTCCAACAAAACTCATATACTTTTTCATGGATTTATCAATACCTCTTGGAAAGAGGAAAGATTAGGGGTTTTAGTTTCCTTATTGTTCTTTATTGATAGCTAGCATTTATTTAGTCTAGGATTTCCTCATTCTCAGTCTGGATCTATTTTATGTCGTCATTAGGATGGATTAGCTTATTGCTCATCATGTTGAGGATGACTATTATTGCGAGCATGTCTAATTCCTTACTTTTAATGGAAGCTGTCAGGTGTTTCAATGAGAGTGGGATCCAATATCTGGTCATGTAGGACCTTACTGCATAGATATCAGGAGTTTTTTATATGTTATTGCAGTTGAGATCGATGATGTTTATTCTATTGGTGATCTTACCTTGGTTGTTAAAGACTTTATTGATGTTTTCATAGATTAATTATCTATTATTCTTACATAGAGGGAGGTAGAGTTTATGATTGATCTGGTGTTGGGTACATAGTCGATCTCAATACCCCCGTATAGTATAGAACTAGTGGAGCTAAAAAATATCAAGATTCAGTTACATGATATTATATAGAAAATTTTTGATCACCCTAGTATTTTATTGTGGGAAACCCTAGTGTTATTTTCCAAAAATGATGATGCTTCACTTTTATTGTGTGTGGAATATTGAAATTTGAACCATGTGATGGTTAATAATAAGTATCATTTTACCTAAGTTAATGATTTGTTTGATCAATTAAAGGGTTCAAAGTGGTTTTTAAATATCGATCTTTGATCAAGTTATCATCAACTCATATTTTGAGAGTCTAATATACCAAAGATAGATTGCAAGAGTAGGTATAGCCATTATTAATAACTTTTTATGCCTTTTATTCTGAATAATGATCCTGTATTTTTTATGGCTATGATGAATTTGATATTCCATAAGTATCTTGACACTTTTTTGGTAATTTTCATGGATGATATTTTGGTTTATTCGAGGTCCAAATGTGAGCGTGACCACCATCTGATTTTGGTTTTGGAAATACCGAGGAGTCTCCATTTATATGTAAAGATTTAAAAATGTAGTTTCTGGATCCAAGAATTGAAGTTCTTGGGGCACGTGATTGCTGATTGTGTCTTATCAATTGATCCTAATAAGGTGAAGGTTTCATTTTCATAGGAGGATCCATGGAATGTCTTTGAGATTCGGAGCTTCCTTGGTCTTTCTAGGTAATATCAGTAGTTCATAAATTATTTCTTGAAGATGGTGTCACCTTTGATTGGTTTTACCAATAATGGGGTGAAATTAATATGTGATGAAAATTGTAGACTTCTTTTGATGAGTTAAATTGACTTCTGACATCAGATCTTATTATGATCTTACCTGAACCTGGAAAGGGGTATGTTGTATTCTATGATGATTTTGATGCTATTTTGGGTTTTATTATTATATAGGATGATCATGTGATGGTCTATATAACTCATTAAATTTGGTTGCATGAGAAGAATCACTCCACTCATTATTTGGACCTTTTCACAGTTATTCGCGTGCTTAAATGTTGGCGACACTATATTTTTTGGGAGAGATTCATAGTATTTTCTAAACATAAGAGTATGAGATATATCTTTTAACATAAGTACTTTAATCCAAGAAAAAGTAAGTGGGTGTAATACCTTCATATATTCGATTTCAACATTTCCTACACCTTGGGGAAGGGTAATGTTTTCGTGGATACTCTCATCAGAAAAATACCATCGCAGGCTATCTTGGAATTGAAAGAAGAGCGGAACTTGATGGGAATCTTTGTTCAGTTTCATCTAGATGATCAGAAAGATGTTTTAGGTATGGTTCTAACAAGTGATCAGTTATCATCATCTCTCCTTGAGTCTATTTTTTTGGTTCGATAGTAGGATGATGAATTTAGGGTAATTTAAGAAACCCTTTATGGTGGGGAGACTGTTTTTGGTTGGTCTCTCCCTTCAGATGGTATTCTCTACTTTGGAGGTCAGTTTGTTGTCCCAATATCTATGAGGAGTTTAGTTTTTTTACTATCATAGCTATTCATGGTTCATTCATTTGGGCACTATGAATATGTATTATGACATGAGACAATGATTTTGGTGTCTGGGTATGAAGTATGACATTGAAGATTATGTGTCTCGCTGTTACACCTGCCAACAGATAAAGGTAGAGAATCTAAAACCTTTTGGTTTGATCCAGCCTATTTTGATGCTGGTTTTGAAGTGGGATGAGGTGTTTATATAATTTTTGTAGGGATACCATGGAATCCCTAAGGGAATAATGTTATCTATTTATTTATTTATCAGTTGATGAAATATACTCAATTTATTCTGATCAAGAAGACCACTAAGGTTGAATATTTGGTTAAGTTTTATATGTAAGAGTTTATGAGGTTACATGGGGTTCCCTCTATCATTTTTTTGGATAGGGATCCCAGGTTTACCTCCCAGTTTTGGAAGAGTCTCTAAGAGGTTATGGGGACTAAATTTTGGTAGAGTATAGCTTACCATCCACAGATGAATGGTCAAACATAGTGTTCTATTCACATCTTGGGAGATATGTTTTGTGCCTGCATCTTGGATTTTAGTGGATCATGGGATAGTTATCTATGAATGTTTGAGTTTTCTTATAATAATAGTTACCAGTCATCAATCATAATGGAACCCTTTGAGGCTTTGTATGGTCTCTCGTGAAGGTCACCTCTTTGTTGGGATGAGGTGGGTGATGCCTCACTTGTGGGACCAAGTCTCATTCAGGAGATGTTGGTATGGATTTAGGATATACTTTAGTGTCTGGTTATATTTCAGAGTTGGAAAAAACATATTTGGATCACTGATTCCTTCCTTTGTAGTTTTCCATCAGTGATTAGTTTTTCTTGAAATTTTCTCTTCATTTTGGTCACTAATGGCTTGAGAAATAGGTAAAGTTGGATCTAAGATACGTTGGACCATTTTAGGTCACTAAGAGGATTGGGAAGGTTGTGTATCAGTTATCATTACAGGTTTATTTGATAGGTATCCATGATTTTTTTCACTCATCTCGGTTTAGGAAGTACCATCCTAATGATTCTCATGTTCTAAGTTAAGAATAGATCCAGTTAGAGTTGGATTCTTCAACTGTAGAGAATCTAGTGGAAATCGTTGATTATCAAGTGAAATAATTTCATGGGAATTACATCCCATTGTTCATATTTTTATGGTGACACAAATCAGATTCTCATAAGATTTGGGAGCATGAATCATTAGTGAGGGAGCGGTGACCTCACCTTTTTCTAGAGTACCCTTCTTTCACATGATTTCCTAGGGATGGGAAATCTTATGGTGGTGATATTGTGACATCCTAGAGAAAAAGGTATACTCCATTTTATGTTTAAGAGTATTTTTTTAGCATTAGAGGGTCTAGGAGCTATTTTTGGTAGTTTCTGCAGAACCTAGGTCTGGTACTACTTGTTAAAAACTTTTACATCATAGGTTTTTGGCTTACATCGTAATTCCTCCACTAGTAACTAGCCATTATATATTTTATGAAACACGAATCTTACAAGACTTAAAATATATTTTTATACCGTAAATTCCTTTTACGTTATGAGATTTTCTTTTATGCCATAGAATCATCAACTGGGGGAAATTTAACTCAAGGAAACATGTTTTTCTGTGTATATGATTTATGGGATATTTATATTGTAAATGAGGTATTTACACCATAAATTTTCTTGGCCTAGTGAGTTTTATTTCCCTAGTCACATGACACTTCTCTTGCATTCATCACGCATCCCTCCTCTCTCAAACCCTTGAAAATTTTAGGCATGATTTAGGTGATCTCCTCTCTTTATGAGTTCCTCCATTCAATGTTCGATATCTATGAAATTTTACATCACTTCTCCCTAGTAATATTCCTTTATTCTTATTCATTCCCAATGGTCTTGATAGCCATGTTTGATTTGTTTTTAGATCTAAAATCATGTGGTTTTGATCACATATTGACGGTGCTTATTTATTAATTCTATAACTATTGTGAGAAGATATTCAGGGTGTCTGTTTTTTATGGTTATAGTGTGACATGAGCATTCTTTAAGGTATGTGTTATTTTATCTTCTTTGTAAATATTTTGCTTTTTGAATTGATTATAAGAAATGGGAATCAATTTCAGGTCCTTCATTGTTGTATTTTTGTTCCTTACTGTATTGGTGATCCTATTATAGGCATGTGCAACTCAATTTTGAGGTAGGTGGTTTCATATTCAACCTTTATTGAATGAACCTTGATTACTCATATTTTATAAAAAAAATTATAAATGAATTGGTATGATTGTTTTGTGTGCATAAAGAGATTTGAAATAAAATATGGTTTTTACCTTGGTTATGGTAAAGGAAAATAGGTGTTTTAAAATCATTTAGATTTTTTTTTTAAATTAGTTTTGATAAAAGAAAAGGTTTGTTTGAAAATGATTGTGAAAATCCCTTTTTAAATGATTTGGGAAACGAAGCACATGGGAAGCCTCATGTAATTAGGTGGAATGTGTATCATAGGGCCATCATCCATGTATTATTGAAGGGTTCAATCATAAGGTGTTCTTCTACTCCCAAAGCTAGTTTTTTAGAGATATGATGTTGACATTATTGATGGGTTCACTCATGGGGTGTTCTTATGTTCCTTAGGCCTCTGTTCTAAGGAATTGAGTGCATGCTAGTCATTAATTGTTGTATGAGTTGTTTTCTAACCTAGACTATTATGATCCCTTGGCATGATTTACCTATGATTTATCTTTTTATTATTCTATATTTTATATACCTATTTTTAATTTGATAAATTTTTATGGAAATTATGCTTTTAAACTATCTTACCTAGCTTGTTTTGTGAAATAAGGAAAAATCAAAATATTTACCATGATTTTGATATGAAATTATTTATATTTATTATGTCATGTTTTATTTAAAATTATTATATTTGGATTATTTATATAGATACTTGATATGAAACACTTGGGTGGGATCCTACTAAGCCTATTTAGCTCACACCTTGTACACCCCTTTGGTGGTGTGTAGACCTGGTTATGTCTTTTGATATAGGAAAAAAGAAAGGTGCCACAATGAGGTAGTGAGGTTTTCTATCATCTAGGTACGATTATATGGTGGTGATATAGTGGTACATTTCCCATGTTATTACATGGAGTAGTCATTTTTTTATAGTTACCTTTTTCTATTAGAATTGTACTTTGGTTTTTTTTGGACTTCTTTGAGTTGTATTACTTATATTATCATCTTTCATCTATTGTATATATTCTATTTTGGTTTGTCTTCCTCTATTTCTTTCTATTTTATGAATCTATATGTGTTATTTACTTTTATTTAGGTTGTTAGAAATCATTCCCTCTATTTATTGAAGCTCGTTTGTTAGTCACTTGCTTGTGGGGATCGAGAACATGCTTTGAGTATGTGGAGGATAATGTTGGGTGCCATTTTGTGAGGGTATCCTAGGTAATTTAATTACATGATCACTTATAACCCAAGTAACACTACCCTTTCTCATCCTTCCTACACTATTTTGGGGAAGAACACTCACATTTTATAGATATGTAGTTATCTTTACCATCAGAAATAAATGTGTATATAATTTAATTTTTCATTATGTGTAAATGTGTTTTTGATATCTTCAACTAGTTCTTTTCACTGATTTACTATGAACCCATCTTTTCAATAGAAACTTATTCATCTATGGGTGGAGATAATACTATATATAATGATCCTTTTATTCTTTTTTCAATTTCCAGATGTGTTAGTGAACACCTTATCCCTTCAATCCTTCATCCTTCTACAAATTTAGGTATTCGGTGGAACTCTTGTTGTCCTAGATTAGGATGGAAAACATGCTAAAAGGGGGTGAATTGTAGTTTAAAGAAACTTAAAATCTCAATACGATTAAAGAACTAAAATTTTCATAAGATATTATCTTTTAATAAACCCAAAATTCAGAGTAAAAAAATTACAAATGTAGTGAGAATTTAAAAAATTAGAATTAGAAAACTTCTGATAATTATAATTGCACATTTGAAATTTAAATTAATCACAACAATGTTCAAAAAAATACATTAAGGATAATAATCCTAAAACTCCAAAATAATATTATAAACAAGTTTACACTTTTAATACAAAGTTAAAGGATTATTAAAAGCCTGATCTAAGGTATCTCAATTCCAAACACTAGAACACCCTCGACTGCAAACCCATCGTATGGTGTTCCGTCTTTAAAACCTGAAAGTCCTTGAATTTGGACCAATTAAAAGGTATCAACATACTAACCTCATATACTCTATCCTCCTCCTTAGAATCCTTCAATATATATAATTGAAAATAACTCACTTCCACAGCTAGAATCCCATGATCACAATAATCAAAACAAGCTTTGTCTCCCTCAAAAAATACCTCAATTATGAAGGAACAAAAACACAATGATTACAACTGATCATACTAATAGATTCACAATAAAATAATCATAATAAAAAATATTAGCAAAATAATCAAAAATAAATATTACAAATATCAAAATTACTCATAGTAACAAGTAGTTTCACAACTTCAAAAAAATAAACTAAGTTATTTCTTTTGAATGATCAAGGTAACGTTGGATTCTTCTAATCTTTGAGTCTATGATTATTTTATAGATGGTGTTTTAATAAACTATAGCATTAAAATTATATAGTCTTAAAATTCATTTGTAAATACATCAGAACTTTTATTATTATATTTTAATAAACTCAACATAGCTCTTCATCTTCAAATGAATTCAATCATACCCCACTACAATGCTCAAAAATATGGTGAATTAAAACTATCCTAAAACCTTGATTCTATGGATTTTCATGATTTTTATCAAACCTTTAGAATTAAATTTACCAAATTTTAATTTTATACAAAAAATAAAACTACAACCAAATTTCAAGTAAAATCAAATTATAACATAAGTGTAATGTGATTTTCAAAAATAAAGATAAATTAAATATTTGACTAAAAAATCCCCCCATTTTTTAAAATCACAAACATAAATGGAAAATTAAGATTGATGTAATTTTAAAAATGAATACTCCCTTTAATATTTATAAGTTCCAATGAAAATAATCAATACATTAAAAATAATCTTGTTCGTCCAATGTAATATTTAAACCATTATAAAAATAAATAAGGTTTTAAACAAAATAATCTCTCCCTTTTTAAAATGAAATGATCATTTTATTTCCTCAAAATTATCCTGATTATAATCAAGTAAACAATTTCTCTCAAATATCTTCCCATTTAAAATACAAATATATATTTTTTCTCAAAATTAACCACTTTTTTTATTTTCAAAATGAAACCAAAAATTAAAAAATAAAGAAAGAAAAATAAATAGAGTGGTAAAAAAATATTTTGAGATTTTTAAAATAAACTCTCTATTATAAATAAAATCTCTTAAACTTAAGAAAAACTCCCTATTTATAAAGATGTATTCTTTAAGAAACTTTCCCCACTTAATCATATAAATAAAATATTATGAAATAACAAAAAAAGTCTCATTATTTCCTTTTCGATAAGAGAGATCATTCACTTTTAAAACATATTTTGAAGACTAAAATAATTATTTGTGCATAAAAAAATAAAAAAATAGATCCATTTAATAGAAAACAAATCATCCATGCAAAAAAATTGGAAAACATCCAAGTAACAAAAATTAATTCAATCAAAAGAAACCATAATTTTTCATAGAAAATTTCACCAAAACAATTATAGTTGAGTTAAGAATTAAAATAAATATTATTTAAGTGGGTATTATATATTTAAAATTTCATTCTTATCGAATTTTTTAAATCATATGTTATATCTTTTTGAATTTTTTTAGACAGCTTCTCTGCTTGAGAAACTATCTTTTGATGCTACTCAATGGATTTTTCTACTTGATCATTAAATGTCCAGTCAAATCAAATATTAAAAACAATACAAATATATAAAATTGAATCGAAAAGAAAAAAAAATCTTTTTAAAATATGATAAATTAAAGATAAAAGATATAACTCCTTGTAAATTATATACCAATGAATAGGCTTGATATTTTTCTTTTGAAGATGGTTCCAAAAATATTATATCTTACAAGAAAATAAAATCATTTTATATTAAAATTATATTATTTAAAAGTTATCTAAAATCAAAAAAATCCCCCTGAATAGAAGGAATTAATGCTAATTATCAAGAAAAACTTTAAAATATGTTAAAATATTAATTTTAAGCTAATAGTTTATAGAGAATATAAGTGACGATAAACTTAAAAAGAATATTTACTAGGTAAAAAATGTAAAAAATGTAAAAAATCACTTTTCAGTACACAATGACTTCACTTGATTAGAAATTAAGTTCGAGGAAACTTGACCTACTTAGGTCTAGTTTAATTCAAAATAAGTAACTTAAGAACCCATTTTTTTATTTGATATTCAAGTGTAACAAGTTCCTTATACAAATAAGATATATTATTTCCAACATATTAAACACTATTTAATGAAAAAAATCCTCTAATGTTTACTTTTATAGAATTTAATACAAAAGGGATATTTTCTACATATAAAATAACTATACTGATAAGTGTCATATCTTCTGCTGGTTTTACCTTAAAATCCATAATTAGACCTCTAATCTCTCAACTTCAAATAAATTTTCACAAAATAATTCCTTTTTTTAGTAAATTTTTCCAATAACTTCCTTAAACTTTATATCTCTTACTTCAACTTAACATTCTCATTCTTAAGTTTTATGAATTTAATGGAAGTTAATTTGACTTTCTTGTTCTTATCTTTCACAAAAGACACAACTTTTCCTTTTCTTTTAGAATTCATCTTTTGAAACTTTATCTTTTATTTTAATAAACTTTTAACTGAGTTTAGTATTTTCATTCTTTATTTGATCCAAAACTTTTATGTTCTTAGCAAGATCAAACTTTTTTTCAATAGTTTATTCCTTGAGTTTCTTACAGATATTATAAAGCTTTTGATTCATATCTTTTCATTCTCTAACATATATTTTCAATTCATTATAAGTTTTTGGAACTCCTACCTCATATTCATAACAAGATTCGTCATCTAAAAATAATTTAAATTAATGTCTAAAAACTATCTTTAAGGGTGTTTGGATGTACCATTACCATCAAGCATACATTATTTTAAGAAACAATGTAATAAAAACCAATAATATTTCCACACTCATCAATTTCTAAATCACTATTGTTATCAGAAGATGATGGATCCTCGAAATCACTCCAAGTACCATTTGTTTCTTTGAAATATTTTCATTATTTCTTCTTATATTTTTCATTTATAATCTTATTTTTTAACCTTGGAAAATATGGTCTTATATACCCTGGTTTTATACACTCATAAAAAATAATCAAATAAAAATATTTTCTATCATTCCTATCATTTCTATCATTATAATACCTTTAATAACTTCTCTATAAATAATTATTTTTAAACATTATCTTTTCCATATTTATAGGTTAACTATTTGTTGGATCAGAATAATTATTATCATAATTTATTCTAGAACTTATCATAATTTAGATGTTGAAGTAAAATCCACTCCATTCTTTTTTATCCTTTTTAATATCTATTTGTATCCTAATCTCAAACTGTATAAGAGTTTCAATAAGATCAACCAAAGTAAGTTTTTTAATATGATTTTTATCATTCATCATGATATATTTTTATTCCCATTACTTTGGTAATATGTCTATAACCATTTATATAAGTTTATTATTATATAACTCTTTCTCATCGAGAGATTTAAAAATATCCATAATCATCATCAGTCATTGATGCATCTGAGAAACACTCTCTCTAGGCATATAATCAAAAGATTGATAATTATCCCTGAACATAGCTCTTTTAGTTTCTATAACTTTTAAAGTTATAAAATTTGTAACCCCCAAATTTTTCTATATCCCACATGATATTCTGCATGAAGAAAATTGACTATATATATTCTATTGAATCAAGAATAACAAGGTATTTTTTAACATGAAATTTTAGCTAAAATTTAGCTTTTTCTTATCGAGTAAACATTGAGACTTATTTTTCTATAATTTTGTAGCTTCTTGTCAGTATCAAAAAAATTCCACACTAGTATTGATAGAAAATGTTTTCATTCTATCCCGATATTATTTTTAATCACCAATATCCAAATTAGTAGTCTGTTTGGATTTAGGTTGTCTATAGAAGCAACATGTATTCCTATCCTCATGAAAACCCCAAAATTTTCTATATTACATGGTTAGTGTAAGGAAACTAGGTAAATTTTGATAAACCAATGGAAATATTAAAAATAGTAAGATCAATCTCACTCTTAAATGTAGATACTTCTTCTAATACCAAATGTTGTCCCAGATAAGGGTATAAAACACACTATAAAAGAGAGGGTGAATTACGATTTAAAGCATCTTACAATTTTCTTCCTCCTCAAGTACTAAAATTACCAAAAAAATATGATCTTATGATCAATTAAAAAATTATAGTGAACAAAAAAATGCAATAGAAATTTAAATACTCAGAATTATAAAACTTTTTTTATGATAATAGCACATCAAAAATTTAAATGAGTCACAAAAATGTTAAAAATATATATATAGTAAGAATAAGAATAGTAAAACTCCAAAAGGATATTATTACCAAGATTATAATTTTAATCAAATATTAAAGCATGATCATAAACCTTATCCAAGGTATCTCTTTTCCAAACACTAAAATTTCCTCAATTATAAAACCATTAGGTGATGTTTTGTCTTCCAAACCTAGAATCCCTAGACATTATTCCTATCAAAAGGTATCAAAATCCTAACCTCATACAATCTATATTCCTCCTTTAAAACCCTAAATCCTTACAATTGGCATTATCTTGCTTCCACTATCAAAATTCATGATCATAATGATTTGAACAAGTGTCATCTTCCTCATTAATCCCTTAATCATGAAGGATTAGAAACACAGTGATTATAATTTAAAGTGATGAGAGATTTATAATGAAATAATTTCAAGTCAAACTCGTATAAAAATACTCAAAAAGAAATATTATAAATATTTTAAGTGCTCACAACAACATGCATACACAAAAATTCAAAATGATCAGTATCTTTCTTTTAAATGACTGAGGTAATATTTGGTTCTTCCAATATTTGAGGTTGTGGTCCTTTTATAGATGAAGTTATAGTAAAATCTAATGTTTAAATTCCATAGTCTTTATAATTGGTTCTAACTATATAAAAATATTCGTCATAATCTTCCAATGAACTCTGTATAACTCTTCATATTTTGATGAAGTCAATTTTTCACCACTACAATGCTCATACATCTGGTGAATTGAATTTTTCATGAAACCTAAATTATTTATATTTTCATGATTCTTCTAAAATCTATATAATTACATTTACTATATTTTAATTATACATAAAAAATACAACTACAATCAAACTTCATGTTAAATAAAATTATAACATGAGTGTAATGTTATTTTCAAAACTAAATTTGAAGTGATTTTTTGAATCAACAACTCTCTCACGACTTGATTCCTCTTTCTTATTATAAAAAATATCTTCAGGGTATTTTAAGTTTAACTTCCTTAATGTGTGGATGTATTAAATAATGGTTATGTTGTCAATCCTTCTCTTATTCCTTCTCCCCTTATTATAGAAGACAGAAACTCCATGTGAGACATTTTTCAATATTTTTATTATGGTATTCTATATGAATCTCATCCTTAAGATCCATCGGATTCAAAACTCTACTTTTCTCATTCAACTTGTTATGATATTTCTCTATGAAATAAAATCCATGTTTTTTATCAAAGAAGCCTGAGAAATTATCATTCTTTCATTCTTCATGATCTTCACAAATCTGATAAAATTTAAAACTTTATCTTAACTATATCACGTGATGTGATACTTCCCATGCATTCACTACTTTTAAGTTCATCCTTGTAATGTGATATTTCATCCATAGAAATATATCTTAAAATTACCCCATTAATTTATACTATAGTAATGGATTTAAATACAAAGCATCATGATTTTGAACTTTAAAGAACTGAGATAGCATTATATGATTTAATGAAAACAATCATCCAAAAATCTTGGTTCTTATTTATTTAGAATTATATGCATTTGTACCAAAATATTTCTTCTATAATATCATATTAAGCGGTCTACTAGTATTCAATTTTTTCAAAGTCAGTGAACCTTATGATGTTCACTGATATACCTTATGAAGAAATCATCAACCTTACAAAACCCACTTGATCATATTTATGATGATCCTTACATAGCTCATTTCATCCTTAAAAAATTTACATTATCATACTTATTAAGACTTCTTTCATATGAAATATTTCTTATATATGAATTATTTCATATGAAGTCTCCCTCTCATACAAGTCCATTAATTCTATCATACAAACGTTTTATTGTACAAATCTTTATTAAATCTTATGAAGATTCAAAATATGTCATATGTGATATTACTATTGATTAATATAAAAATATTTCCAATTATCAAACCTTAAAAAGATATTTTTTGTGATTTTTTTTTGTATTCTCCAACCAAGTATAGTAGATCATTCAAACAATGCATCTTTCTAACTTCAATACTTCTACTTTTGGATCTTCACTACTACTCTTTATGATTTTCATTCGATATTTATTTTTTATAGAACATCCAAAACCAACTTCTAGATTACCTTTGGGAACTAATTTTGGATAATATTGTGAGTCTTATTTCATGATAACCATTTCCAGGTTCAAATAAGGGAACTAGAATCTTCAGCTTTCTGTGTGTGTTTCATTAACTATGAACAATACCCATGTCAAGACAAACTACATCAGAAACTCAGTCATACTACCACATGGATTACTACCCAAGGTGTTACATCACTTTTCATTCAAAACCTTTAGGGACCAACTGCCCAACAATCCACTATTATTACCTTCATGGTGCTTTATTCTTATGCACTACTGCTTCCCTATTAGTGTCGACCTTCACTGGATCTATGCTCTTATTCTGTTTTTTCTCTCTTGGATGGTGGATTTTATCTTAGGTACCATTATAGATGGTTGGATACTTAGGTGATCTGAATGAGGTATAAACTATTTTTTATATTAAAACCTATTCAAATAATTATCCAGAAATAAACCTTCAATTCTCTATGCATATTTTTTCTTTTTCAAGGTAAGTAATCAAAACCTATTCATCCCATATAAATAAGTCTTCTTTCATGAAACCTGATATTTTAATAAAATTTAAAGGATGAATCTATAACAATACTAAAAAGAATCACCACTTTATTTAATAGTTTTCTTATCAATAATGATACCTAATTCTAACTCACCCTCTCCATATATTGTCAATAAATATAACATAACATATATTATCAAAAAAATCTTACCTTGACTCCTTAGGTTCCAATATAAAGTATGACTTTGAGATATCCCTAACTGATGTTATTCATGTAATATTATAGGTTATGATAAAATGTTAAGTTTAGTGTGATCAGGATTCTTGTATCAAGATATATAATATGCTCATGAGGCAAAAAAATAGTTTTTTGAACTAGGTGACCCACGAAGTATACCACATTGAGTGTTATACACCATGTCTATTGTATAATAAGGGTGTATGGTTTATATTTAGAGTCCCAAAACTTAAGTTTGGTTATATAACTAGCATAACAACCTTTATACTTTAATACTTTTCTTATAAAATCCTCGAGGTTAAGCTAATTAGGGGTGATTAGGTATGTTGTGGATCATTTCATCATTTGTTGCTTAACCATGATGATATTTGTGTAAGGACCTGACCCCAGTTGCCCAGAGTCAGTTCCTTATTTTATTACATTAGAATATAAACAAGTAATATGAATCCTGAATGACCGGGTAGTTTAGTAGATTTGGAAACAAGATACATACATAAGTTCAACATTTCAACATGAAATGTAAAACAACATATAAGTTCTATTGGGAATATCAAACACTCTAAGATTATACCTACAAGCCAATCATAATATACCTCTTCATTTCCTGAGAAAAATGAAACATAATAAGGGATAATTTCATATGTTCAATAAGAGTAAACATTATAATGGAAGATGACATAAACATTAGGCATGGTGAATAATTGAAAACACATGCCTTTAAAAATAAACTTTAACATAATATGGTAAAAATATGAGTTGAGTAAATATTATCATCATAAAAAATAATAATGGGTATTATAATAGTCTAATAACCTCATGAACTATGAATTTCTAGCTTCATAATGAGGGAAATTCATATGTCATACATTCTAAAATATACCGTCAAGGCCTTGGCCAAGACATCTAAAAATGATTAAGGCCCCGTCCAAAACCATATCTAAAAATGGGAAAGGCCCCGACCAATTCCATATCTATTTGTCTCATGAGACCTAATAATTCATAAAGAGGATATAGTGGTCCCCACACATCACTTACTAAGTCCAATTTGTTCCTCACATGAATGGGTATAAACATAAACAACATATACAGATGAGATGTAAATAACTTTCCCCAATCTATAACATAATCACTAACCATTCTGAGTAGTAAGATGAATGGTATAAAAATAGAACATCCATGGTAAAATTGATCATAAACCATTTAATATAATATGTAATATGATATCATAAAATATTATACCCAATAATATATAATAATCAACAAGAGTGTTGAAATTGATGAAAATACTCTTATAAAATCATCGAGTAATTCTTGAGATAAATACTCTTTTACTTTGAAAAGAAGATTTATTTTAGAAAATTATTTTTATAGAACCATAATTGAATAAAGATATTATTTTCATAATAAAATGAGTGATTTTATAAAAATAATGTTTGCTAAAAATATATTATATAGTTCTCTTGAAAATAAGTAAGAATTTGGGAAATTCCCTTGAATCGGGCTTGTATTTTAGAAAGAATTTTGAAAGTTATTTTTAAAACATGTAATTATCATAAAATAAAGAATGATTATGGTTTTTAAACATGAATATAACATTCACACAGAATTTATAAGGAGTAAATAAGAATAAATAATAATTTAATTGGGATAAAAAGAGACATAGAGTAACCTGAAAGAAAATGAAGGTTCGGGTAGGAAACCCTTACCACTTTGTAATCAATCAATTTGTATGCCACAAAATTAATAATCTTAAAATGATAAATTTTATGCCATGAAAATAAAGAGATTATTTATATGTTACATCGATGGTAATTATACATACACCATACACAAGTAATAGTATTTAATAAGTAATATCTTACAAAAATGGAAGTGAGATGAGGAAACCCTTACCGTAAGTCCGAAGGTGTTCCTTGATTGATCTTAATGACCTGAATAATCATATTTAGGTTCATAAATTAATTATTATATAATCTCCTCTACATATAATTGATTTATTATAACCTTATTAGGTTCATTCATTGCCTTTTTATGGGTTAAGAGATTCAATTTCATTGTTTGGGAGCGTTTTCTTTTTCATGATCGGTTTACTTATATTCATGTATGGATAAACATATAGAATGAGAATGGTTATACAAAATATAAGTTCTATTTTATTATTGAACAACCATAATATTAAATTTTTATAACATTTTTTTGGTTATTGGTATTGAATATGAATCATTGTATAAAACTTTAATGATAATTGTTTGGGTTAATTGGTGGTTTTTTATCATAATGAACTCATTTTGATTTATAAATTAATATCATGTGTAAAAAAGGATTCCAAAACCTTAAATAAGTTATAATACATATATTATAGTCTATTTCAACCATAAAAATAGTTTCATGACCATAATTGAAGATAATAATAGAAATTGAAAACTCGTCATCCTTGAATGTGATAATTAACACATCTCATATGGTGTTTTCATTTATAGTATAAAAGAAGGGGAAATGAGTGATGATAAAAAATTATTAATTTATCATAACAAAATTCTAGTATATGTAAGGTAATATATTCATAACAAAATTTGTATGAAAGGAGGTGAGGAAATAAAAAAAAGAAAGGAACTTGAAATAAATGAAATGAAAAGAGGAATTTACCTCTTGAAGTAATCTTCCTTGAGGGCCTCTTTAGGGGATAGGTTTTGGTATTTTTATAAGACCAAGGGATTATTTATGTAGTGGAGGGGATTAGGAGTATATTTGGGTATAATTTAGACAAGGCACAAGACTTGATAGGAGTGAAGAGAAGAGGGAGTGAGGGGGGTTTATAATGAAAGAGAAGAGTGATTTTTTATTATCTTATTCATTATTTTATTATTTTTCTCAAGAAAAGAAATAGTATTTTTTTATGACCAAGAATAGTAATATGTGCATGTGAATTTAAACAAATGTCCATTTACATTAATCATGACTCAAGCATGATGCATAAATTCACTTAATTAGCATTTTTCATAAATTATTAAATTTCACTATTCACCAAAAATATAAGTTGATCTTATCAGACTCTAAATATATTATAGAATGAAACCATTTATATCAGTTTTTTGAAATTAAAATCACATGGGTGGTGAAATTATGTTTACTGGATAGATTATAACAAAGTTGTGTTTTGTAGAGACTTGGTGTTTCATGCATTCAATATTAAATTTATTTTCAAAATATTGGGGTGTTACATTCTCCCCTCCTTACAAAAATTTAATCCTCAAAATTCACAGAATGTTACCTCATAAAAAGATTTGGGTAGTAACTTATCATAAGATCCTTAGGCTCCCATGTTGCCTCTTTGATTTTATGATTTTTCCAAAGTATCTTTACCAGTTGAGTTATCTGATTCCTCAACACCTGTTTTTTAGTGTCCAAAATATAGATAGGCTCTTCACAATATGATAGGTCAGGTTCTAATTCTATTCCTTCGGAAGTGAGGACATGTGTTGGTTATAGCATGTACTTCCTCAATAATGATACACTGAACACATTGTTTACTTTATATAGGCTAGCCGGCATATCCAATCGATATGAAACAACTTAAATTCTATATAGGATTTCAAAAGTTATAATATGCCTAGGGCTCAGTTTCCCTTTATTCCCAAATCTTATAACTCTCTTCCATGGAGATACTTTTAAGAAAACATGATCTACCACTTGAAATTCCAAATCCTTCCTTTAATTATCAGCATAGGTATTTTTCCTGCTTTGATCTGCTTTGATATGGGTTTGAATAGTCTTTGACTTTATTGTTGTTTCCTCCATAAGATCTGGGCCCACAATCTACCTTTCTCTAACTTCATCCGAACAAGTTGGTGTACAAAATCTCTTTCCATAAAATAATTCATATGTTGCCATTTGAATACTTGAATGGAAATTATTATTGTAGGCAATTTCCACTAAAGGTAAATATTGATCCCATATACCTTGAAATTCAAGTGAACATGATCTTAATATGTCATCTAAGGTTTGGATTGTCCTTTCTAATTGCCTTTCATTTTGTGGGTGGTAAGCAGTACTCAAACAAATATCAGTATCCAAATTTTTCTAAAGGCTTTTCTAGAATTTCGATTTAAATCATGGATCACAATTAGACACAATTGAGAGAGGTTATCTATGAAGTCTCACAACTTCATTGATATAGAGTCATGTTAGGCACTCCAGTGGAAAATTCTCCCTTATAGAAAGGAAATGTGAATATTTCATAATTTGATCAACAATTACCCATATCGCATCATTATTACTTGGATTTTTGGGTAATCCAGTGAAAAAAAATCATAGTGATGTCATCCCATTTCTATGTAGGAATAGGTAGATGTTTCATGACTCCTCTTGGATGTTGTCCTTCAGCCTTTACTTACTGAAAGACTAGACATATTGATACATAATTAGCAATTTCCCGCTTCATGTTGTCCCACCAAAAATGTTTCTTCAAATATCTATACATCTTAGTGCTACTAGGATGTATAGATAAATTTGAACTATGAGAATCATCCAATAACTCCCTTTTTAACTTAGGTATAGATGGAACAAAAATCCTCTTCCCAAATTTCATAATTCCATCTTCACACATGAAGTCAACCAACTTCACATCATTCACAACTTTAATTTTATTTTGAATACTATCATCATCAAACCGATATGTTTTAATCCTTTCAAATAGAGATGGTTGGGAAACCAAATGAAAAAGTAGTGATGTTTCACCTTCTTTGATAATTCTCATATCCATCTTTACTAGATCCATAAACATGGGATCCCTTTGAATCCTTATTTTGTTTAGAACTCCATAATCCTTATTGATCAATACATCATCAACCTTATTTTTCTTTCTTGGGTGGTAGTGTATGGAGAAATCATAGTGGGTTGGGCCTACGGGTCATGTGATGGGCATGGTATGCCTCTGGGCCTTCGTGTCATGTATTGCGGGTCAGTCAGGCCTTGTACCTTGGGCCTACGGGTCATGTATGGGTTCCCCTTCAACCCTTAAAAGGGGGATTATCTGTAATAAAATAAAAATAAGGCCTTAGGGCCATTCGGTCTGAGTAAGATAGTTTTGTTCATAAATTTTTAATTTCCTGGATGCATAGGAAATAACTCTATCATTTTTCATAAGGACACAACCAAGTACTTTCATTGATGCATCACTATAGATCACAAATCCACCATTCCCCAATGGTAGATTTAGGATCAAAGCATTCACTAATATCCTCTTCAATTCCTCAAAACATTACTCACATTCTTTTGTTCATACGAACTTAATCCCTTTACGTGTAAGCTTGGTCATTGGGTTGGCTAAATGGGAGAAGTTCTGAACAAAACGCCGATAATAACCTACTAAATCAACAAAACTACGTACCTCAGTTATTTTCTTTAGAGTAGGACATTCTTTCACAGCCTTTGTCTTTATATGATCAACATATATTCCATCCTTAGAGACAATTTGGCCAAGAAAGGAAACTAATTGAATCCAAAATTCACACTTTTTAAAATTCCCATATAATTAATTTCTTCTAAGAGTCTTCAGAATAGTGAACAATTGATTTTCATGATATTCATAGATTTTGGAGTATACCAAGATATCATCAATAAATACCACCACAAATTCATCAAGATATTCCTTGAAAACTCTATTCATTAGATCCATGAAAACAGAGGGTGCATTAGTCAGTACAAAAGGCATTAATGTAAACTTGTAATACCCATACCTAGTTCAAAATGTTGTATTTGGAATGTCTTCCTTCCTTACTCACAACTGATGATATCCAGATTGAAGGTCAATCTTCAAAAAATATTAGGCTCCATGAATTTTATCAAATAAATCATCAATGCGAGGTAGGGGATACTTGTTTTTTATTTTTATAGAATTGATCTCCCTATAGTCAATGCACAACCTCATAGATTAATATTTCTTCTTAACGAAAAGGATAGGGGGTCACCATGGAAAAACTCTGGTGAAAATAAATCCCTTATCACTCAATTCCTCTAATTTTTTCTTCAATTTTACTAATTCTACAGTGTTTATTCTATAAGGGGTCTTTGATATGGGCCTTGAACCAGGAATTAAGTCAATGGAAAACTCAATTTCTCGCTTTGGATGATGTCCAGGTAAATACTCTAGAAACACATCAATATATTCTTGCACAATAGGTATGTTCTCTATTTGAACATTCCTTTCCTCGCCCATAGTTATTACATTCTCTTCCTCTCCAATAATTTAATTTAGTAGAGCTATTGGGGTGGATCTAGATAAGAATCAGCTAGCGAGATTTCTTCTCTAAATATAAGGGATTCAACACCATTCTCAAAAATCATAACTTCCCTCTTCTTAAAATATATCTTCGAATCATAACGTGAAATCCAACTCATACCAAGGATTATATCAAATTCAATCATGGGTATGATGATAAGGTTAGAAATTAAAGCATGTTTATGTGTTATGAGGGGGACCAATCGACATATCTTTGTTGCAATGATACATCCCTTAGGAGTTTTTACTTATAACTCCTTTATTAAATCAAATTGGACATGTCTAATTTTTTTTGTAAACTGTGAAGATATAAAAGAATGCGATGATCCAAAATCAAATAAAGCATTGGCTAAGTTTGAGGAAACAATTAAAGTACCTACCACCATGTCATTAGGAACTTCAATATCAGTAGTTTTGATCACATAAGCTTGTCCCTGCTCCCTTGGACTTTTTTGAGGAACATTTTCTTGACACTTTATACAATCATTAGCATAGTTCATCATTTCTATACAATTATATCATTGAACATTAATATATTATTTCTTTCCCTTACAATAACCAACATGATGGCCTTTTGTCCATACTTGTAGCACACTACTTTTCCTTTTAAGTAGGCACCAGGGTGTTTCCTTCCATAATTATCATAGGGTGGAAAGTCAACTCTTCCCTTATTCTCCATTTACTTATTTAATTTTATAGATTTTTTAGCATCCATCTTATTCTCTTGTTTTCCTTTAAAGTCATAAGACTTAGAGAATTCATTTTCTGTATTGATGGAACATGAGACTATGTCTTCATATGATGAGAAAGTTTGGAAGAACAGTGATCGTAGGAGGAATGGATTTAGGCCATCAAAGAATCGATCAATATTGATCATTGTATTATGTATATAGTCCATAGAATTCCTTGTTAACCTTGTGAATTTAGCTTCATACTTTGCAAAATTATTATCTTCATTTTGCCTCAAATTTAGAAATTGTTTTTCCATATCTTCTCACTGTTCATGAGGAAAGTATTTATCTAAGAAAAGTTCTTTAAATTAACTTCATTCCATGTTTTCTATTTCTTCCTCCTCCTTTGTGTTTTGAATTAGTGACCACCATTGATCAGTATCTCCTGATAGACAATAAACTGATATGACAACCTTCTCCCTTTCGTTACTTTCCAAAGTGAGGAATATTTAATCTAAATAAATTATCCATTACTCTACTACAAATGGTTATGTATTCCCATTAAATGATGGAGGTTTTTGTCTCATAAAGTGATATAATATAGATCCCCCACTTTGTGGTTCTGGATACTCCATTCGAGTAAGGTTATTATTCATAACCTGAGTAAGCTATCCCAGTATAGTTATAAGTTTCTCCACACCATTCGCAGCTCCAGATCCAACATCATTATCTTTTATAGGAGGGAAATCCATATACGGGATACGCTCATTCATACGGTTTCCATTCCTTCCACTAGGTTCTATTTATAAATAATTTAATACACTAGATTAGGTTATGAATCATAATTTATAATCTCAACTTAGAAAAATACTTAGCATAAATTTAAATCCAATGCATGGATAATCCCATAATCATAAACATGGTTTCTTTTAGGAAAATTTTACATTTAAATCCTTCATAATGGATTGTAAAGAAAATATCAATTATCCTAAACATATCCCCCAAGAGTGTCAAACCAGGTGCGCAATAAGGCCCATTTTCATGTACCTGGATACCTTGGGTCAAGCCAGAAACTCCTTGTCAAATTTTTCACTCCTAGGTACATCTATTTTATAACCACATCCACTTGTACTATTTAGAAAATGATGTATTTTCTAGAAATATCCACATAATATATTCCTTATCAAAATTCTAGGATGTTCTTGTATGTTTATCCTCAAACACTATCTTAGGGGTTTTTTCCCTAATCTACATTTTCAAAATCTATTTTCCAAGTTTTATACTAAACTTCCTCTAATACCAACTATAAGGACCCAACCCCAGTTTCCTAAAGTTGGTGCCTTATTTTATTAAATTGGAATATAAATAAGGAATATGAATCCCTAAGGACCAAGTAGTTTAATATCTTTGGAAACAAGATACATACATAAGTTCAACATTATAACATGAAATGAAAAACAATATATAAGTTCTGTTGGGAACATCCACCACTCTAAGATTATCCCTGCAATTCAATCATAATATACCTCTTCATGTCCTAGGAAAAATGAAACATAAAAAATGGGTGAGCTCAAATGATCAATAAGGGTAAAAATTAAAATGTAAGGTAATATAAACATTAGGCATGGTTAATAATTGAAAACACATGCCTTTAAAAATAAACTTGAACATAATATGGTAGGAATATGAGCTGAGTAAATATTTCCATCATAAAACATAATCATGGGTATTATAATTGTCTAATAAACTCATGAACTATGGATTTATAGCTTCATAGTTAAGGAAATTCATATGTTGGACATTCTAAAACATATCATCAAGGCCTCAACCAAGACATCTAAAAATGATTAAAGTCTCGTCCAAAACCATATCTAAAAATGGGCAAGGCCTCGGCCAAGTCCATATCTATTTGTCTCATGAGGCCTATATATAAATCGAGGGGATATATTGGGACCCACCCATCACTTACTAAGTCCAATTTATTCCTCATATTAATGGAGATAAACATAAACAACATATACATATGAGATGTAAAAAACTGTCCCCAATCTATAACATAATCACTAACCATTCTGAGTAGTAAGATGAATGATATAAAAATATCACATCCATGCTAAAATTGATCATAAACCATTAAATATAATATTTAATATTATATAATAAAATATTAGACCCAATAATATATAATAATCAACAAGAATGTTTAAATATATGCAAATACTCTTATAAAATCATCGAGTAATTCTTGAGATAAATACTCTTTTACTTTGAAAAGAAGAGTTATTTAGGAAAAATATTTGTATAAAACAAGAAGTTAAGTAATGTATTATTTTCATAATAAAATTGGTGATTTTATAAAAATAATGGTTGCTAAAAACATATTATATAGTGCCCTTGAAAATTGGTAAGAATTTGGGAAATTCCCTTGAATCGGGCTTGAATTTTGGAAAGAATTTTGAAAGGTCCTTTTAAAACATGTAATTACCATAAAATAAAGATGGATTTTTGTTTGTACACATATATATAACATTCACATATAATTTATGATAAGTACATAATAATAAATAATAATTTAATTTGGATAAATAGAGATAAAGAGTAACTCGAAAGAAATTAGAGGTTTAGGTAGGAAACCCCTACCACTTTGTAATCAATCGATTCATATGTCCAAAAATTAATAATTTTTAAATGATAGATTTAATACTATGAAAGTAAATATATTAATGATATGTTACATAAATGGTAAGTATAAATACACCATACATAATTAATAGTAGTAAATAAGGAATATCTCGTAAAAATAGAAGTGAGATGAGGAAACTCTTACCTTAAGTATAAAGGTGTTCCTCACTTGATCTTAATGACCTAAATAATGAAATTTAGGTTCATAAATTAATGATTATATAACCTCCTATACATTTAATTGATTTATTATAACCTTATTAGTTTCATTCATGGACTTTTTATGGATTAAGAGATTCAATTTCATTGTTTGGGATTGTTTTATTTTTTGTGATCGGTTTACTTATATTCATGTGTGGATAAACATGTAGAATGAGAATGGTCGTTCAAAATATAATTTTTATGTTATTAGTAAAAAACTAGAAAATTACATGGTTATAAAATTATTTTGGTTATTGGGAGTGAAGATGAATCATTATATAAAACTTTGATGATAATTGTTTGGGTTAATTGGTGGTTTTTTATCACAACAAACTCATTTTGATTTATAAATTAATATCATGTGTAAAAAAGGATTCTAGAACCTTACATAAGTTATAATACATATATTATATTCTTTTTCAACCATAAAAATAGTTTCATGACCATAATTGAAGATGGTAATAGAAATTGAAAACTCATCATCCTTGAATGTGATAAATTAACACATCTCAGATGGTGTTTTCATTTCTAGTATAAAAGAAGGGAAAATGAGAGATGATGAAGAATTATTCCTTTATCATAACAAAATTCTAGTACATGTAAGGTATTGAATTCATCACAACATTTGGATTAAATGAGGCGAGGAATGAAAAATAAAATAAATGACAAGGCACAAGGCATGAGAGGAGTGAAGAGAAGAGGGAGTGAGGGGGGTTTATAGTAGAGAGGAGTGATTTTTTATTATCATATTCATTATTTTATTATTTTTATCAAGAAAAGAAATATTATTGATTCTTGTGACCAAGAATAGTAAAATGTGAATTTTAGTTTGAACAAATGGCCATTTACATCATCCATGACTCAAGCATGATGCAAAAATTCACTTAATTAGAATTTTTCCTAAATTATCAAATTTCACTATTCACCAAAAATTTGATCTTATCAGACTCTAAATATCTTACTAAAAGAAACTTTGTATGTCATTTTTTCAAAATTCAAATCATAGAAGTGGTAAAATTATGTTTATTTTCTAGGTTATAACAAAGTGGTGTTTTATATAGACTCTGTGTTTCATGCATTCAATATTAAATTTATTTGAAAAATCTTGGGGTGTTACAATTTTTCCTCATGTATAATGAGTATGAAATTTAGGGACTTGATTGAGATAGACTAAATAATTATATGGTTGTACCTAGATAGTAAATTTAATGTTCTTATCTATCAGGGGAGGGGGTATGTGATGTGCTTATCCATAAAGGTGAATGACATGCGATTTATTCATCGACCTTGTCAGTTTATAATTATAGAATCAAGAACGTATGACTTAACTATATGGGATTGAAATACTCTATGTATCATATTCACTCTATGTCTTAAATAAATTGGTTATATTAAAATGAATGCTAGCATATGGTATAGCTGGTGGAAATAGGTTTCAAGATACATGTGTTTGATGGAGATCATGCCAAATCCCTTTATAGCTTGAGTAACACTAATTTTTTTATAGAGGCCACACTTTGATTAAATTTATGAATTTAGGAATTAATATTTTATTTCAATGATAAAAATTACCATGGGTTCACACTTTGTGGTTGAATTAATTTGGATTTATTTTTACTTAGAGAGATTTTCTAAAATTGTTTTAGATTTAATCTAAAAGGATTTTTGGATGGGTGTTTACAAGGTATTTCATATAATGTGATACAAGGTGAAATTAATGATAGCTTCTCAAAAGTGTTTTTTAATATATCTAAAATGGGTTTTATATATGATTTCATAAGTTATTTGATATGATACAATATAAGGTGAAATGTAAAAAAGTATTTTGGGCTTTAGTGCAAGTGGGAGGTTGATGGAAATATACCATAAAGCCTTAAAAATAGATTTTTATATCATATGGTATAATAAGGGAATATCATAAAGAATGAATATATTGATATTAAGTTTCTTCTTTGTTTAGTTTTATCATATGATATGATGATATCATGGTGGGGTTAATCATGGAATAAGATTTACATGGTATTACCTTTAATATGGAAATGGAACGTTGAGTGTTAACATTTGAGTTATCTTCCACATGGAATATCATTTACTACAAGAATTTCATAAAGATTAAATTCATGGTAAAAGTATCACAAATGATGAGTTATAATCATTGTGACAATAATTCATTAGCCCATGCATTATGATAATGTATGAATTAATTCACATAGGTTAGTTGAGGCTTTAAAAGGATGGTTGATGCATGGAAATGAAGTGTGTTCCTGTGTGAGTACCTTTTTTCAATTCTCTCCCTCTCCTCAAATATCTAATTATCCTCCTCCATTAGCTTCCATAAGATACTATAATATCATGGGTTTAAGATAATCTCACCCATGTGATGGGTGATTCAAGTTTTCTCATGGATACATGATGGATGAGGGATTCCTTTAGCTGCCTCTTAGAGATATCCATCAATCATATTGAATCAAGATAGTTGTTGCAGTTGTATTTAGTGCAAGTTGTGAACAAAAAAGTTTTCTTTATTTTATATACATCATAGTTTTGGGTATTCACACATGGTGATCTTGGGATTATGGGTTTTCAATTGCTTCCACTATGATATATGTGTGTTGTTTGATCCTAAGAAACCCAACACTAAACTCTTTTAGGATATAAAGTGATATTCACTTTGAATTTTAACTAACATAATATTTTTTTACTTGAAATTATCTAAGTAAATACGTACCCCCACTAGCCTCTTAGAAACAATATTCTCTCTAGAATATCATGCTAAGATACAAAATCTCGTTTGTAACCAGAAAATAACATGTATTTCCTCTTAGTGGGGATATTTATTAAATAAACTATTACCATCCATATCTAATATGGTATTATATGTGTTTAGGGTATTATTTTGGAAATAAGGCTTTATTTTTTTAAAATATGTCACTAAATGTGGTAGTAAATCTTTCCTTCATATTTTAACAAATATATTGGATAATCTATTTTATACTAGATAAAAATTATTTTATCCTTATATTATTTTAAATAATGTTATAGATTTTGATTAATCATAAACCATGTATATAATCTCATTTATTTATAAAAAAATCTTTGTTAAGAAATAACTTCTCTTAACACATAAGAGAACCGAGACAACTATACATATCCTTTATATAGATCCATCTGAGATTGAAATATTTCTTTACATTCTAAATATTTATAATAGAAAAAAATTATAAAACTTTTAATTATAACTAAAAACTCCATCAATTCTTACCTTTATTTTGCACTCATGTATATTTACAACGTTTTTAAATTATACTTTTTTTATAATTTACACTTCAAGAATCAAAAAATTGATTTTATATCATTAATACCTGGAATTTAATCTCCATGGAGTTTCTTAAAATTCTTTAAGTATTATGGATAATTCAATCCAATGAAAATACCATCCATTCACTAAAACCTATTTTAAGGTTTCAATAACCAAGTATAGCTATTGGAAAATCCAGTCTTCTTCACCAGCCTCAAACTTTTATCTTTTTGTGTTGTCACTACAACACCAAAGACTATAAAACACATTTCATGTTAAACAATTCTAAAAACTTTTAAGGAATAGGGTAAAAATTTATTAAACTCACTCACATTGTTGGAACATTTAAAATAATGATTATAGAATGAATTCCATACCCTGAATAAGCCTTAAAGTAAGATATTTGATCTCTTTAACATGACCAATAATGTTGTGTGCATGATTGGAGACTAAAGTTTCCTTGGTCATGTTTAATATAAACAATTTTATTCAAACACTTAATTGAATTCACCTATGCTTCTCATAAGTATGTAGATCCACTTATTGAACAACTTTAACATTTGGTTACTATAAAAGAGGTTTCTCTAACATGTATAATTTCTCTCTATTAACTGAGAACAATTCTTCAGTTTCTATACCAGTCTAAGAAGTTTCTACCATTAATTTTTTCTTTATTTTGTATTTATCACAAATTCATGTTCAATTATAATTATTCCATTATGGTTATAAAAAAATATTTTATAAGATGAGTATCATGTTTTGCATTCATTTAATAAGTACTTTTATTAAATGTTCTCCCACTAAAATGATGTACCCTTTTAAATACATCATATCCATTAATATGTTAAAATATATATTTTATCATGATTTATCCTAACTAAGCACATAATATAATCCATGACTATATTTATTAGACAATCATGTGAATCATATCGTATATGACTCTTGGACAGTTGAGTGGATAACTCTTTATCCCAGTCCATCATATAGATTCACTCAACTTTATTCCTCTAGTATACTAACGGTTAGGGTTTCCTAGATAAGTGTAACCAAAATATCACACTAGATATAAGAACCTAATGGTTAGGGTCACCTATAATTTTCTTTCCTTATACAAGATAATTCAAGGGTATAGAATGGTTAGAGTTGCTTGTACTCAATGATAAAGGTCTTGAAAAAAAATTAAGGAATCTGAAACTTAGTATTTTTTAAAATGGAATTTAATCCCACCATCCTATCTCATGTATTCATTTTACATATATTCATGCTTTCAATGGTTTGGTTTTGAATCCATTTTTCTTTTACAAAATCAATATGTTATATCCATGTTTATGAATAACTCTTTACATAACTCATTGTTTATATTACTAAACCAAATTAAAATATAACTATATTTACTCATATCCAATTGCATCTCATGCATAAGTTATATGAAAACCTTTAATCATATGAAGTTAAAATCCTTTCAAGAGTAATCATGAAGAGACTAGTAGTCAACCCCTACTTTTCTAAACAATGCCTAAGCTCTAAAGCCAATAAGTATTATGACCCAAATTCCCTCTACTCATGGTTATTTACTCAAGGGAGACCTCAATTTTATCATAATTATAACACATAAATGGTATAAACTATAATCAACCTTTAAATTTAGGTTCATAATCCATAAAAAAGTCAAAGTCAATGTAAAAGATAACTAAATTAATTATCATACCTAGCATGTAATTCCTTATATGCATGTATGGTAATTTAAACAAGAAGTTTAACAATTTAAACTAAATCTCACATCCATTCATAGTATAACATTTATATTCATGAATAATAAAGTAATAAATAATACCAAATAACTGAACATTTCATAAATTTAGACATGAGATAAATATTTATAAACATTTCATAAATAAATAAAAATTATAAACATTTTATAATTTATGGATGCTTTATGAACATTTCATAAAATATAAATATAAACACTTTATATTTATCCTAGTATAACTCTTTCATACTATCATTTACATGGTTTTGTTATGAAATCCTTCATATTTTATAAATGTGTGACATTTAGGAATAATTTTATTATAAAATAATAAATATTTAATAAATTATGAAACCAATTACATAAATCACACATTTTTTAAATAAGGTTTCTAATATAAACATTTTATATTTACATTTATGGTCTAATCATAAATAAATACAAATACTTTTATATTTCACCTTTTTTTTAATATGAAAACGAACAAAAAACATTGATCACATCTACCAAAATATTTTTGGTTCAATTTAATCTCCCCCATGGGCCCGTGTTGGTGATGGTTTTTGAGAATTTTAAAAATATATATAATTTTATTTAAAATTATAATAAAATAGCTTATCACTGTGACATGGTGTTCCAAGGGTATAACTCTTGTTATTGGAAACACCACACACATTATCCATGAGCCCAATCCATTTTGGTATTTTGTTCATACCATAACAATGGTTATTTTAGGATGTTGTTTCAAGTTAGATGTCATTTTGTCTTAACTATACCATTTGGGGTAGAAGTCATTTATCCATACTGTTTTGGGTAGTTTGTAGTGTGGTGATATCATTTACATTGTGGTGATAATATGGAATAAAATTCCATACTAAGACCAACCATTTACAAAATATCTTGTCAACCTAGAATATTTCATGGTCTAACCTCATTGTGGAGATCAACCACGACATAATAATTAGCTAACCATATCATAGTGAAGTTGAAAATGACACTCTATTTTTCACTTTGTTTTTATATGATTATTTACATTTCACCATGTTCTAGTCTTATAACTTTTATAAGATTGCAATAATTTTATATAAAATTTATTTCATGGTGTTGAAAATTTAATAACTTAAATAATCATTTCACACTGGGCTATGTCATGGTACCTGGAAAACACTTTTCCAATTTACATCATTCATTTGAAAATAAATCCAAACATTGATAGTTTTATATGATACCACTTAATGGTTTCTTATGGATAATATTTATCCTAAACATAGTAGAAAAACTCTAAAACCCATAAAACACATAATCTATCTATACATTTGGATTAAATAATAAAATGAACAAATAAAGGCATGCCTTTCACCAGTTAATCTGACTTTCAAACAAGTGTTTGATATAGATCACTGAAAAGTGATCAACAGGTTCCTTCCTCCTATGTTATATAAGGGTGGAATGAATCTTCTGATGCTTGAGAAAGATCTCCCTCCTTACCATGGTTTTATAAAACTTAGTTCAAAGGTAATATAAAATAGGAGATAAAACAAACTTAGATTTGAAGAGTTTTAAGGAAAGACACACCCATGCTCGAGGATCAAACCACTTATATATATACCTCCATGAGATAAAACATTTTTTCTTACATTAATTGAGTGTTTCACCATACTCTTTAACATTTCAACTCCTTTTAAATGTTTAGTTTAATCCCTATAGTGAATTTTTTACATTTAAACAATAATTATTGAACATTAAAATTCCTCTAATCATTATCATGTGATGATTAACAACAATATATGATAGTTGGAGTGGAAAAATCATATGAATAAAATCATTATATTATATAACATGAAAATCCATGAACTACACCATGACATAGTGATTTTCACTATATCATGGTTCATACTAGAATAGACCATGAAATATTCTAATCCACTATATCATGGTCTTGAATTTTTAGTACATAATTCCATAAGTTTTGTTCTTATATTCTAGGTGTCAAAGATGTGGTAATTCAACCAAAAATTATAGAATCTTGATATTGTTTTGGAGTAATAGTTTCAATACTTCTCAACTTCCTGATATAACTGGTGAAGTAAGAGGCCCTCTAGAAGAATATGTGGATAAAACTCCTTTACATATGTGATTTAAATTTCTATGAAATATATTGATGCTCAAGTGGTCAATAATCCTAAAGATACTTATATTTCTCCTAATATCTTTCCTACCTTAGAAATATTCTCTCAAACTGATGAAGTTTGTAATGACCTGAACTTTTATGAATTAAATTCCCTTTCTAAATAAATAAATTCTTTATTAATTAATGTAGTTATAGAAAATACATGCACTACTTTAGTTATTTTAGACCATTATAGATATTTGATTTTAAAAGACAATTAATCTTCATAACCATTGATAATATAGACATTATAGAATGACCATTAAGATTAGTATATATAAGGGTAATGATAATGTCTAATTGACACATATGAAAGAAGTGATGGCCTCGACCAGTAGGACCATACCCAATGAATCCCATTCATTAGAGATTTCAATGGAGATGGAATCACTTAAATTTTCCCTTAACCAATCCCAAATTGAGATCCAACAACTAAATCTTGAGAAAAACTATTTATGGGAGAATTTCAAGCTTACTGAGATCATGGCCCAAATAATGTTCATTGAACCACCCCAAGAAAGCACCATCATCACACACCTTACTCTTAGGGCATATACTGGTGTAATAAGGGATTATGTATCTAAACCCTAGTAAAATGAATTTATATATTTTATTTTTTTAATTAAATAATGATTATATTTACCCCTTTTATTATTAATTATAAATTATTTTATAATGAGTTTTATAAAAATTAGATTTTTATACAAAGAAGTCAAAATTGTATTTTTGGGAAATGTATACTCTCAATTATGACTCTTTTGATAATTTCAAGATTTTTTAAAATACATGTTATTTTAATAAAATATTCTTATTAAATAATATTTATTTAAATATAAATGATAATATAATTTAATTAAGTCCAATGTAATTTTTATAAGGGTCAGAAAGTTGTTAGTATCATAAAAACTAGTATTCTTTAAATAAATAGGGGTGTTATTTAATATTAAAAATTCTCATATTTATGAAATTATTTTTATAAAATAAATATTTTTTTGAAATCATCACATTTAAATTAACCAATGGTGATATTTTCATAATTTTCTGAGACAGTCAAATTTTTGGGTAAAAATTAAATACAGTATAAATATATGGTATGTATTATGACATCATAATAGCCCAAAAGTTATGTAATAAAATATATAATTAGTATCTAAGACCAAAATCGTGTTTTAAATTTAAAATTATGTATTTTTAAAGTTATTTTATTTATTTTATAATTCTTTAATGAATCCTCCAAAACCTATATTATATTTTAAGGTTTTAAAATCAATTCTTTATGAATATGACTCACTTCTGCAACACAAATGGTATTATTTTAATAATTTATGTTATTGGACTTATAAAATATTGAAAAAAATCCTATTTGGTAAAAACCATGGGAAAAACTATGTAAGGTTTGTGGCTTTGATTATTTTATTATATAGTGTCCAAAACCTAAGTTTAGAAATTAATAAAGAATTCCCCCCTCCTTGCTATAAATACCCACCCATAATCCCACTAAACATCACTCAAAACCCATTTCAAATTAATTTACTCTTCCTATACCTCTATAAATTCCTCCCAAGGTGTTTCTAAACTCTTAATAATCTCTTACCGAGATTTTAGAAGCACCCTCCCAAGGTAAGGGATCCTCTCCTCCTCTTTATTCAAGCACTTCCTTTGTGCTAAGCCTTTTGATTTAAAATTTTTCATGTTTTAATATGTTTTTAAACATACCTATTACCGTCCTTATGATTTTCAAGTGATTAAGGACCCCTTTTTAATCTCATTAAACCCTTCTATGAATCTATAGGTGAAATTGTTATGCCGCCAAAATTATCCTATAATTTTTCATGCCAGACATTTATGTAATGAATACCCATACCCATTTACACTCAAGGTTATTCACCTAGATGTAACTATACTTAATTTATTTTGTACTTCCATATATATAATTCATTTTGCTTAATCATTGGGTTAAAAGTGATAAAATACGTTCTTATATTGTATGATTTATGTGGCACACAAATGCATGTACATGATGTGAATGTGACAGGTGGGCCCAGAATTATATAGCCCTCTAATGCATTGGGTAATGTTTTTATCTCATTATATACCATGTATGGTGAATGGGAGGTTATCATAAGAACAATATGTTATTATGTCTCTATGATTATCCATGACTCATGTTTATGATTTCATGTTTTATGTTGTTGTCGCATCCCTATGTTACCATGATATTATCATATTATACCATGATTGGGTGTTTATGATTATGATAATCACATATCTATGTCATAATGTTATACCTATTGACTTAAATGTATTTTTTTACCTTATGTTATCCATTTATTATTCCCTTACTAGGCTTTATAGTTCACTCATTTATTATGTATGCCCCTAGGTTATCCCAAGCAGTTTTAGAAGAGAAATGTAATTTTAAGAGCATGTTGAGCTGATTTAAATAATTCCATTGTATCCATGTTTAAGTTATTATGTTGTGTATATAATATCTAAAATACACTAGGCCTCTTGATCTTCTAGGTTTCTATTATCTATATCTATATGTAATAAATCATGAATTAAGGTGTAATAAATATATAGTTTTCATAGTTGGTATCATAGAAAAGTCTAGTTATTTTTGGGGATTGTTATTAGAAAACCTTAGTGAAAGATTTAGGAATAAGACTAAACATAAGAAAAAATACCTAAATTTTGGTAAAGTATAGAGTAAGTTGTTTCCAAGAAACCAAATCCCTATCAAGATACTATAAGTGCATGCATCACTGACATAATTTTACTTAGGAGTAATAACCCAAAAAAGAAAATATTATGCTTGATTCGATCATCACCTAGTGTGTGAAAAAGAGGCCATGCTACACACCTATTTTGACACTCCCAGGGGGTATGTTTTGGTAAATTCACAGTCTCCTTACAAACCATTATTGAGGGAAAAAATGCCAATAAAATTTTATATTAGGAAATAGACCATGCATAAATTATATTGAAACCTAGAAATTCATAGGATAAGGAATATAATTCATGTATGGGTTATCCCATAAATTTTTATATTTCCAATTTTATATGTTTAATATTTTGAAAATTTTCATCCCAAAGTTTATTTTGAAATAAGTAAATTATTGGAATTGGAATAAAATAGTGAAAGTAACACATATTATTTATTCATGTGCTTCAATTTTCCTATGTGAAAATGGTTCTATCCATTCTTTCATATCACCCAAGTTTATTAGAAATATTCTAACACAACCTCAAAACATAAAAATTGGACTATTTGTGAAAATAGAAAATCGGGGAAATTATTGCATCCCAAGTATATTACTTCTCCTCTATCCATATTTGTGGGTTGAACTTCCCAATGAAACTTATGATGCTCCCTTTAGAATAATTTTATGAAATTCTATTTATGGATTGGATTTACTTGTATAGATCCAATATAAATTATCGAGAGAAGTAAATCACCCTATGTATCACAAATCTCCCTCTAATTTTGTACAAGTTCAAGGAGGAGGATGAATATAATTTGGTATCATCATCTCAAACATGGATATTATTTATTTATGAGTAAGTGTGTCTATATCAAATGATTGAGACTAAAGAAAATATAATCCTTAATGAAATTTCCATTGTAAGGGAATTCTCTAATGTGTTTCCTGAAGAATATTTTGGTCTTCCACCTAGCCGAGAGGTTGAGTTCTCAATCAAACTTATACCTAGAAATTTTCTAATATCCAAGACTCTATATATAATGGACACTATTGAACTTTAATATCTAAAGAAGGAACTACATGAGAATTTAGATAAAGGGTTTATATGCCCAAGTGCTTCACTGTGGGGTGCACCAGTTCTTTTTGTTAAGAAGGTGGATGGTTTAATTCACCTCTTCATTGATTATCACGAGCTTGATAACATTACAATAAAGAACAAGTTTCTTCTTCCATGAACTTATGACTTGTTTTATCATCTATGTGGATCCCAATACTTTTCCAAGGTGGGTCTTTAGTTGGAATATTATCAAGTAAAGGTGAAGAAGGAGGATATCCCCAAGACTGCTTTTCATAAAAAGAACGGGGACTACGAGTTCATATTGATGTCATTTGGACACACTAATGCTCTAGATATATTCATAGACTTTATTAATATATTCTTTAGGGATTACCTTGAAACATTTTTGGTGTCCTTTATAGATGATATTCCTATATACTCCAAAAGTAAGGAGGAACATGAGTATAATTTAAATGTTGTACTTAAGACCTTGTGAAAGGAAAAGTTATATGTGAAGTGCATTAAATGTCAATTTTAGATGAATCAAGTAACATTCCTAGGGTATTTTATCACTATTAAAGGTATATTTATGTATCCTTTAAAAACATAGGAAATTGAGGGATAGTCCATACCAATATTTGTGATGAAAATCCATAGTTTCCTTGGATTATTTGGGTACTATCATCAATTTGTGAGAAAATTTTAATTATTTTCATGCCCACTAACTAAGTTAACTCTGAAGGGAGTAAAGTTTTTCTAGATTGATGAGTGTGAGGATAGATTTAAAGAGTTAAATAATAGGATAATCACTGCACATGTGCTCACATTACCCACTAGTAAGGAATTATTTGTGATCTATAATGATGCATCCAAAAATGGTTTGGGTTGTGTACTAATGAAATATGAAAGTGAAAGTTTATGCCTCTTTCCAATTAAATATTCATGAGTAGAACTACCCAGTGCATGATCTAGAATTTTTTATAGTGATCTTCACATTGAATATTTAGTAACATTATCTCTATGGAAAAAATATGAAATATATATGGATTATAAAATCCTTAAATATATATTCACACAAAAGGATCTCAATATGAACCAATGAAGGTGGTTGTGCCTAATTAATGATTAATATTGTTCAACCATTTCCATCTTGAGAAGGTGAACAAAGTGGAAAATACTCTAAGTAGAAAGGATCATGTAAACTTATCCATGATGAGGATTAAAAATGATTCAATATTATTTCACATTCAAATGATGGATATATAAATAATAAAAGGATATATATCTTACCTTTCTCAAATAACTACTCAACCATCCATTATTAATAGAATAAGGAGGCCCAAATAATGATGGTGTGCTACAAAAAAAAGGTAGCGAATAATCCAGAGTTCAAATTTGATGAAGATAGATTTATAAGGGTTGGAACCTGGATATGTGTACCATAAAACCCAAAGATAAAGAAGGAAATTTTGGATGATGCACATAGATCTTCTTTCTCTATTCATCTAAGAATCACTAAGATGTATAGTGATCTAAGGAAAATTTTCTAATCAAATAAAATGAAGGTAAATATTGTAGAATTTGTATCTAGATGCTTGGTATTACAACAATTCAAGTCTAAACAAAATAAGTATATGGGTATAATTGAACCATTTATCATACTAGTATGGAAATGGGAACACATTTCCATGGATTTCATTATAGGACTCCCTAGTATATATAAAGGCAATAACATCATTTTGGTGGTAGTTGATCGCTTTATAGAGTCATCACATTTCATTGTTATCAAGGAAGATTTATCTCTTGAAAAAATCACCAATATATACATAAGGTAAGTGTTAATGCTAAATGGAGGGCCACTATCCATTATATATGATCGATATATGAGGTTTAACTCAAGGTTCTAGAAAATCCTTTAGTAAGCGTTGGATATAGAGCTGGGTTTCAATACTGCTTATCACCCTCATATAGATGGTCAGTCTGAGTGAACCATTCAAACTCTAGAGGATATACTGAGATCATGTTCAATGGATTTACAAGGATATTGGGATCAAGATATTCTCCTATTAGAGTTCTCATATAATAATAGTTTTCATTGTATCATTCAAATATAACCTTACGAGGCTCTGTATGGGAAGAGGCTTTGGACTTCGACATGTTGGGATGAAGTTGGAGAGTAAAATTGTAATTTCCTGGTTCCAGAAGCCACCCATAGATGCCTCGCACCCGGTTGGTCACATAGCCTCAAGCGCATTTCTCCAAACTCCATAGGCTGCCGACTAGCAGTGAGGGCCTTGGCTATGATAGTGTGGAAACTATGCCCTCATTGGAAGAGTACACAACGGAAGTAAACAAATACATACAAGAGCGGAAGAAGTAATAATGACATATAGCAGTATCAGCAGAAAAATGAAATTATAAACTGGAGAACATATATAAAACGATGCATGACACATATTTCTAGAAAAACATCCAAACAAGTCACAATGATGTAATACAATAGTGATAAACCAAAGTTCAAAAAAAAGTAGATAAACTCCTCAGCATCGCAAGCCATAGCTTGGTCCCATGCTCTCTAGCTCCATAGCAAATCAAGTACTTGAAGTAGAAGGGTGCTTTCCCTTGTGAAGATTTATCGTGAAAAGAAACCATTTTTTATTTTAAAAAAATTGTTTGTTTGTAAAAATTGATAATGAGTATAAGTGTCCACTTGTGATGTATTGGTTTACATTGTAAGATTTTGTCTTAATTATCTAAAACTCTAAAATAAAAAGATCCTCAGGATTGTAATAAAATTAATTCTAGTTTAAAATCATTAGAATATGTAATGTTTAAGGATGGGTCCTTAAATTTGGTATCAAAGTACAGTTTAGATAACTATATAGGTTAGTATTTTATTTAATCATAAGTTACAAGTCATATATAACCACAATGGTTAGCATGGTAGGGAGAGTCATAGCTATTTTAGATAAATTGAATGAGTTTGAGATAACATGAATAAATATATATTAGTGTTTATCTACCTCATAAGATGGTATATTATGATTTTATTAATATTCTCACACTAAACTTTTTGGTTTTAGTAAATGGATATATCTAACAGTCGCCAAAGTAACAATAGATGTAAAGGAAAATGAGGTGGTTGTCTGAATAAGAGGGTGAATGAAATGGGAGTTATAATGAGAACTTTTGTGGTTATTTTATACCATTTATTAGGAGTAATGATTAACCACTTAAACAATGGGGAGTTTCTTAATTCAACTAATGAGAGATAAATGAAGCCCTTTGGATGTTCAGGTGACAATGATCATAAAGTTAAATATATTCAATGACTTATGTGTCAAGAATGTAGAAAGAAGCACATAGAAAAATGTCTTAAAAGGAAGGTAAGATGTTTTATATGTGGTAAATGAGTTCATAAAATAATTAAACTATAAAGGAAAAAAACATTCAATTAACTCCATAAATGGTAAATAATTTCTTTCAAGTTACCAATTGAATGTTTTAAATGTGGGGAGTATGGTCATTATTATCATCGATTTCCTAAGAAGAATACTCATGAATGGGATAATCAGGAACATATAGATAACAAATTATTAATACATAATTATATTTAAATTTAAGATAAGTAAACTACAAATGGAATATGAAAGGTATGAATTATTTCTTGGATCATGTTTTGACATTATTGAATTTTAGACATGATTCATATATTTGTTTCTAAGAAATAAGTATTAAGGAATAAGATGCAAAATCATGGTTAAGGGATTATGAAGTGCATTGAATAATTAATATGTCTAAATATAAGATATTCAAGAGTTATGATTGATCTAAATATGATGAAATGTATAAAATTATCAATACTCTTTTGATTATGGGAGTACTTTGGGAGACTTTTATTGAGTTTGAGTTATTTATAACCCATATGTTTATCATGTGGAAAAATTATATTTTCATTTTGTGGAAATAATTTTAAAGTTATGGATAACATTTTGGGTCTATATTATATTTTATTTTGAGGTCATTATGGGTTATTACATTATTTGGATGAAAAATGAAAAGTATGATAAAACCTTTCAGGTTAAAACTATTCTTTAATGGTGAATATATTAAGGTCATTTTTTAGGTGGATTATCTAATTTCCGGAATTTTATAAGTATTATATTATTATAGTTTTAGAAAAATTACAACCCTTAGGATGGGTGAAAACTCGTCATATCCGGAAAGGTCTTAGGGATTAAACCCACAAATGAATAGTGACAAGGGTGTATTGCCTACCACTAGCCTATGTGATGTCCTGGTTAGTATGAAATTTATTTTATTTATTTAAAATATCTGATGGATAAAGGATAAGTTCATTTTGGGATCATATGTTTTATCGTATTAATAACCATGGGATTGGAAATTGAGTTGGGTATTAAGTGATCAATGTTTTTTGGGAAGACGTTTACTATTTTGGAAACCCTATATGATTAAGGTAAACTAAATACTATGGTATTTTATTTAAGGAATAATGTATGAATTATATTTTTGGAGAAATATATGATTATAATGTGGTTTTATGATGATTTAGTTTGTCACGAACCAAGCCGGGTCGTCATCCGACCCAACGCCCGACCCAGTCCGCGACATGGCCCGAAGGGTGTTCCCGATCCCCACGGGCTGGCAACTAGTGCCGGGCATCAAAACAAACCAGTTGGGAACGGTTTGGCCCATAACAAAGATAAATAAACATAAACTGAACAAGGTGGCAGCGAAAAAAAAAAGAACAAGCAAAACAACGTGACATACCTCAGGTGAACCCATGGATCACCACGGTACGTCAACCACACTCGCTCCCAAAAGTGATCCAAGACTGAAACCTGCAACTGAAAAGTATAGTAGTCGTGAGCACCGAGATGCTCAGTAGGAATGCCAAAAATGTAACCACGTCCTATGCCCTTGCCTTCAGTAAGAAATGCCGTCATGCCAGTTTGAAAAATAAGATATAATAAAATAGGGTTTTCCTTCTTTTCAAATTCAAGTAACGAGTTTGCATTATCAAGTAAAGAATTTCACTCCAACTGCATTTTTAAAATAGGTTCCAAGCATGCATTAACGTTTCATATGAAAGGAAATTAGTTTGGGTTAAAATATGGTTTTCACAAAAAGACATCAAGTATGACACAACGAAAATGAAAGTCAAATCACAAGCAACAAGTAGCAAAAAGAGCACCATGGGTAATCCCTATAAGTAGCCAGAACAAGTGGGAACCTAGAGACCTCGTACCTCGGTGAAACGTGGCTTAGAAGACCACGACCCTCAGAAAACGTGGCTTAGAAGACCATGACCCTCAGAAATTCATATGTTTAGTTAGTGTTGTTGCGTCAATCCTGCTAGACAAACCGGGACGAACCCCTGCCGTATAATCTAGCGTACTAGTCCTGGTCACCCACCTAGATACCCGGGTTTCCCATTGTGCTCTATTTCAAGTGGTGGTGAGTTTTTCTTTATCATGCTGACACATATGAACATAACACTTTATTTATCAAAAACTCATACATCTCACCACGACTCTCCCTCCTTGAGCACATTCCCCCTCTTTCACGTCACAAAAATGCATAAACTTCAATTTAGGCACATCACAGCACTTTCAACATAAAAGTCATTTTCCAGAACCAAGGGGGCGTGCCTCAAGAGAGGTTTTTTTCGTTTTCATAAAACATTCTTAAGGTTCCAAATGGGATTTATTACATGAAAGGAATAATTTTTTACAATTAACCAGCCAAAAGGCCAAACACCTTTGGAAATACGCATTTTCAATTCAAAACCACTTTAGAAATCAATTTTTTCAATAAAAGTCGCTTAAGACCAATGACGTTTGAAATACATTTCAATTTTTCCAATACAAGGCATAATAGTTCCTAGCAACAGAAATCAGACTCCATAGCATGTGTATATAGCATAGTGTAAAACATATTTTAAAAAAATCAAGCAATCATGAATTTCAAATTAAAATATTAGGAATAGGGGACCTACCTCAAACACGCAGCTCATACGACAGCAGCTCGAACCCACTTCGCACTACCCATATACGCACTACACAACAATTAGAAGGAATCTTTAAAACAACTAAAGAACGCCACCTTACACCCAACCACGCAACAACACCTTTCCAAAACATGACTCGCATCATTTCAACAATTTAAATTAACCCTTTATACAAAGAACAAACACAAAATCCTCTTTTGAAATCATACACACACCAAAACTTTTTGAAACTTAATTCGCACCACTTATGCAATCAAATAAACAATTTGCATACCCAAATAAACCATTTTCATGATTAAACAAACCACTAATAAAATTTATTAAATAGTTTTCAAACATGATGCAACATTTCAAAGTCCAAAGCTCACTTAAAACCTCTTTCAAGACAAACCCCATTTTGACACCACGTGAAAAAGTGAACTGCATCATCTGCACTTCATAACACACTAACTGCACAATGTGCAAACACTGATAAACAGTTTGAAATGGGTTTTCACAATAAAATACACTAACATCACTTGCACATTCTACACTATTTATAAAACACTGCTGAATAGTTCAACAAGAGTTTTCACAGAAAAAAGCACTCATATCACATAAACACGCTACTAAATAAATCAAATGCATATTAAACATCAAGTAAAACTAAATTCGCACCAAGAAAAATAATTAACGTATATAAAAAATTAATTAAATAAGCCAAAGAATTCATCAAGAAATTCTTATACATTGAACCACCTACCATTTGTGTCGAAACCCCCATGTTCGGTGTGAAATTTCCAATCGCAAGTAAAACGCATCACTAACCAGCTTAATCGAATCCCTAAATCAACAAATCAAAACATATACATCAAAATCAAACCAAACACAACCTGAAACCCTAAAATATAGGGTATAAGGCAAACTGAAAACCCCTAAATCCGGAAGAACCAATTACCGAAGGGGGGGTCGCTGCCGGAAGAAGAGGTCGCCGATGAGGCGCGCCGAAAATCGCACCGGCAGGGGGTGCGGGAGGCGTCGGAAACAGTCTCCGGAGCTCGGGAGGACGGTGGGGCGGTTGCGGGGTCGTAAGAACCGGCGGCTGAAAGGAACGTCGGCAAGGGAGGGGTTGTGCGGACGGTGGCCGCGGGAGACCAGTGAGGGCGGCGTCCGGTTTGCCGGACCAGATCTGGTGGGGAGCGGCGAGCGGAGGAGCGCCGGGGGGGGAAACAAGAACCGGACGGGGGAAAAGGGGGAGGGCGGCGCTCGACGGAGGCGGCGGAGGTGGACGGCGAGGCGGAGGCGGCCGGCGAGGCGGAGCGCCGGGACGCCGGCTGGCGTGCGCAGGAGGGGCCGAACCGGGGGGGCGCTGTGCCGAACGGGAAATGGGGAGGGGGGTCGAGCTCACCGAACAGGGGGGGATATTAGGGTTTAGTTTTTTTTATAATAATAATAATAATAATAATAATAATAATAAACATTATAATAATAATAGTCAAACAACAACAATAATAACAATAGTAATAATAAATAATTAAAATAAAATAACAATAATAATAATAAAGAATGAAATAAAAAAAACAATAATAATAATTCAACACTCCTTAATAATAATAATAATAGTAATACAACAACGATAAGAAGAAGAAGAATAAAAATAAAAGCTTAACAACTGCATGACTTGCGTAACGCCAAGCGCACAGTTGGGCGAACCGCGTTCGAACTGTGTCACCCGGCGCTGACCGCATACAAGGCTAACTGCGTGATTGTCACGCAGTCTTATAACTCGTGCTAAAGTCACATGTCGATCGGTCAGGGTGTGACAATTATCCCCACCACAAACACTTTCTTCCCCCAGAAAGTCACCAAGCCAATAGTTAGTATAACTCGAGTCCATGCCCAAGCAATACCAGAAGAAACTGAGATGCTTGGGGTGACCATTACCAACACAAGTCACACCCAACCAGCTCGAGTACAATCATTGTCCGAGGTTGAGGGGAGAACACGGGAGGGTTCTCCCCACCACAGAAATTTACTAACACGGAATCCTTGAAACTCAGACACACCACCCTTGGGGGGGGTCAATGAGGGAACTCCCCAAACTGAACTAATCCCTACCTCTCAATGCTAACGGGATAACTCCACCACTAGGATTAAAACTATTGTGGAAGAAAAAAAAACTCAAACACACTAAATGAAACCCAAGGAAAGGCGTTCGGCCTAGTAAAGAGCCCAGAAACAACACCCATTAACTTCACAGAACCAAACACCCCCTAACATATGCAGCTGAGACCATCCTCAAAATCAAAAGAGGTTCGTTTAGTCACGGACCTAACACCTTTCAATGAATCTGAACGATTTATAAACTACACCAAGAGCAAATGAGGCCACTTGGATTGTGGTAGGACGATCTCATGAAGCGACGACAACAAGGATCAGTTTAAGAGAACTACAAGAATTGAACAAGAAAACTTTGGATATTTCCCTTCAGAAAGCTGAAAACATAATTCGAAGTGACGTTCTACACACCCTCAGAAACTCCTGACTGTGCGCGAGCTTCACCCCGAGACCTGTGGTTGGGGCTCTGATGGCTAAAGCATTTCCTGCCTCACAGTCAGGAATTTTCATTCTCTAGTCCCCAACTTCTTCTTCTCGACGATTCGAACGACCACAATAGTGACACGTTTTCAAAGGGATGCAAGATGATGGCTTAGAATGCCCAAAGAGGCCACACTAGTGACACACAAGAGAATAGTTAGACAACCTGAATGTCGACACCAATGAAGATGGTGTCTTGACAACAGGTTCCTCTAGCGTGCACTTCTTGCCAGATGGGAACCAGCACCAGAGCCAATTACCATTAAACACATCCCAATATTCAACGATTGCGAGACATTTCACCTTTATTAGTCCAAAACCGGACCCCCAAATAAACCCGAGACGGTACGAATCCTAATAAACCTAGGAGTCCCTAACAACCTGAAGACTCACTCTAATTACACAACCACACAACTGCCCCTCACAGACATTGATGACTTTGATATACAAAGGCAATATGCAAAAATAATTGAAAACTGGGCATGACTCATTAGTAACCTTAGTAACCTTTCTGGGTGGCATACTCAGAACAACACAAAAAATGAAACTAAAAGCGGCATCAAGACAGAACTCAATCAAAGAGATATCCCGAGCCAAGGGCAATAAACTCATAACCTAAACATATACAAACATGAGTAAAAATTTCTTTTCCAAAAACCATCATTTCTTTTAAATTTTAAATATCACCTATGGAAATTTATGGACTGTCCCATGTGCATTCACCCAATCTCAGCTACATCGCTCGCGGACAAGTGCTCCCACGCACTCTCTGCACATATCGATGCACATGTGATCCTCCATAAAGAATACCATGGTTCAAACACTTCATTCTCTTATCAAATCCAAGAACGCAACAAAACATTCCAAATCGAAACACTCTCACTTTAAGAACCCAGTTCACCAATTCCAAAATAATTTAAAAGAAATAATTTCCCATAAAAAACACACTTTCATTTTTAACACACGCTCACATCGACCGAGATCAAAACGAAACACAATCAAAAACAAACCACCAGAATGAGGGACTAGTGCATATACCTGACCTGGCAACATGGTGGTGAGTCATGACCCAAGTAAGGCATTACACTAAGAGGGCCTTGAACTGGACACTTGGACTCCACATGGGTCACCACCCCATGTGAGGCCACAACATGAACCAGTTCGCCTTCATTATCATCTCTCAAACCAGAAAAAACAAAGACAAAAGACTCAAAACCCGGAGTACCCCTGGTAACTCAGGTCTCATCACGGGCGGTGGTGATCAAGCACCAACCCGTAACCTACCTCCCGAGCCCTGAAAAATCCTAATCTCCTTCTACCAGACATCCCAAATATCAAGAACCTCCTCTGATACCATTTTGTCACGAACCAGGCCGGGTCGTCATCCGACCCAACGCCTGACCCAATCCGCGACATGGCCCGAAGGGTGTTCCCGATCCCCACGGGCTGGAAACTAGTGTCGGGCATCAAAACAAACCAGTTGGGAACGGTTTGGCCCATAACAAAGATAAATAAACATAAACTGAACAAGGTGGCAGCGAAAAAAAAAAGAACAAGCAAAACAACGTGACATACCTCAAGTGAACCCATGGATCACCACGGTACGTCAACCACACTTGCTCCCAAAAGCGATCCAAGACTGAAACCTGCAACTGAAAAGTATAGTAGGCGTGAGCACCGAGATGCTAAGTAGGAATTCCAAAAATGTAACCACGTCTTATGCCCTTGCCTTCAGTAAGAAATCCCGTCATTCCAGTTTGAAAAATAAGATATAATAAAATAGGGTTTTCCTTCTTTTCAAATTAAAGTAACGAGTTTGCATTATCAAGTAAAGAATTTCACTCCAACTGCATTTTTAAAATAGGTTCCAAGCATGCATTAACGTTTCATATGAAAGAAAATTAGTTTGGATTAAAATATGGTTTTCACAAAAAGACATCAAGTATGACACAACGAAAATGAAAGTCAAATCACAAGCAACAAGTAGCAAAAAGAGCACCATGGGTAATCCCTATAAGTATCCAGAACAAGTGGGAACCTAGAGACCTCGTACCTCGGTGAAACGTGGCTTAGAAGACCACGACCCTCAGAAAACATGGCTTAGAAGACCACGACCCTCAGAAATTCATATGTTTAGTTAGTGTTTTTGCGTCAATCCTGCTAGACAAACCGGGACGAACCCCTGCCGTATAATCTAGCATACTATTCCAGGTCACCCACCTAGATACCCGGGTTTCCCATTGTGCTCTATTTTAAGTGGTGGTGAGTTTTTCTTTATCATGCTGACACATATGAACATAACACTTTCTTTATCAAAAACTCATACATCTCACCACGACTCTCCCTCCTTGAGCACATTCCCCCTCTTTCACGTCACAAAAATGCATAAACTTCAATTTAGGCACATCACAGCACTTTCAACATACAAATCATTTTCCAGAACCAAGGGGGCGTGCCTCAAGAGAGGTTTTTTTCATTTTCATAAAACATTCTTAAGGTTCCAAACAGGCTTTATTACATGAAAGGAATATTTTTTTACAATTAACCGGCCAAAAGGCCAAACACCTTTGGAAATACACATTTTCAATTCAAAACCACTTTAGAAATCAATTTTTTCAATAAAAGTCGCTTAAGACCAATGACGTTTGAAATACATTTCAATTTTTCCAATACAAGGCATAATAGTTCCTAGCAAACGAAATCAGACTCCATAGAATGTGTATATAGCATAGTGTAAAACATATTTTAAAACAATCAAGCAATCATGAATTTCAAATTAAAAGCTTAGGCATAGGGGACCTACCTCAAACACGCAGCTCATACGACAGCAGCTCGAACCCACTTCGCACTACCCGTATACGCACTACACAAAAATTAGAAGGAATCTTTAAAACAACTAAAGAACGCCACCTTACACCCAACCACGCAACAACACCTTTCCAAAACATGACTCGCGTCATTTCAACAATTTAAATTAACCCTTTATACAAAGAACAAACACAAAATCCTCTTTTGAAATCATACACACACCAAAAAAATTTGAAACTTAATTCGCACCACTTACGCAATCAAATAAAAAATTTGAATACCCAAAGAAACCATTTTCATGATTAAACAAACCACTAATAAAATTTATTAAATAGTTTTCAAACATGAGGCAACATTTCAAAGTCCAAAGCTCACTTAAAACCTCTTTCAAGACAAACCCCATTTTGACACCATGTGAAAAAGTGAACTGCATCATCTGCACTTCATAACACACTAACTGCACAATGTGCAAACACTGATAAACAGTTTGAAATGGGTTTTCACAATAAAATACACTAACATCACTTGCACATTCTACACTATTTATAAAACACTGCTGAATAGTTCAACAAGAGTTTTCACAGAAAAAAGCACTCATATCACATAAACATGCTACTAAATAAATCAAATGCATATTAAACATCAAGTAAAACTAAATTCGCACCAAGAAAAATAATTAATGTATATAAAAAATTAATTAAATAAGCCAAAGAATTCATCAAGAAATTATTATACATTGAACCACCTACCATTTGTGTCGAAACCCCCATGTTCGGTGTGAAATTTCCAATCGCAAGTAAAACGCATCACTAACCAGCTTAATCGAATCCCTAAATCAACAAATCAAAACATATACATCAAAATCAAACCAAACACAACCCGAAACCCTAAAATCTAGGGTATAAGTCAAACTGAAAACCCCTAATTCTGGAAGAACCAATTACCGAAGGGGGGGGTCGCTGCCGGAAGAAGAGGTCGCCAATGAGGCGCGCCGGAAATCGCACCGGCAGGGGGTGCGGGAGGCGCCGGAACCAGTCGTCGGAGCTCGGGAGGACGGTGGGGCATTTGCGGGGTCGTAAGAACCGGCGGATGAAAGGAACGCCAGCAAGGGAGGGGTTGTGCGGACGGTGGCCGCGGGAGACCAGTGAGGGCGGCGTCCGGTTTGCCGGACCAGATCCGGTGGGCAGCGGGGAGCGGAGGAGCGCCGGGGGGGGAACAATAATCGGCCAGGGGAAAAGGGGGAGGGAGGCGCTCGACGGAGGCGGCAGAGGCGGACGGCGAGGCGGAGGCGGCCGGCGAGGCGGAACACCGGGACGCCGGCTGGCGTGCGCAGGAGGGGCCGAACCGGGGGGGGCGCTGTGCCGAATAAGAAATGGGGAGGGGGGTTGAGCTCGCCGAACAGGGGGGGGATATTAGGGTTTAGTTTTTTTTTTATAATAATAATAATAATAATAATAATAATAATAGTCAAACAACAACAATAATAACAATAGTAATAATAAATAATTAAAATAAAATAACAATAATAATAATAAAGAATGAAATAAAAAAACAAATAATAATAATTCAACACTCCTTAATAATAATAATAATAGTAATACAACAACAATAAGAAGAAGAAGAATAAAAATAAAAGCTTAACAACTGCATGACTTGCGTAACGCCAAGCGCACAGTTGGGCGAACCGCGTTCGAACTGTGTCACCCGGCGCTGACCGCATACAAGGCTAACTGCGTGATTGTCACGCAGTCTTATAACTCGTGCGAAAGTCGCATGTCGATCGATCGGGGTGTGACAATTAAATGTGACAACCGGGTCCCTGTGATAGCACAGCCACCCCGCCTTAACATGGTCGTCGGGTCCTGGCCCACCAGGTACCCCAGTTGCCCCCACAGACACGTGGGGCCCACCCCAGGATCCACCCACGTGCCCGAACAGGTCATCTGGATAATGACAGTCCCCACAGGCCAACACTTGTCCTTTCCAGTGTGCTTTGTCCTCACTCACACAGTCTTATAACTCGTGCGAAAGTCGCATGTCGATCGGTCGGAGTGTGACAATTAAATGTGACAACCGGGTCCCTGTGACAGCACAGCCACCCCGCCTTAACATGGTCGTCAGGTCCTGGCCCACCAGGTACCCCAGTTGCCCCCGCAGACACGTGGGGCCCACCCCAGGATCCACCCACGTGCCCGAACGGGTCATCTGACTAATGACAGTCCCCACAGGCCAACACTTGTCCTTTCCAGTGTGCTTTGTCCTCACTCACCCATCCTAATCACTAATCCAGGTCAAGCACGCTTAACTGTGGAGTTCTAATCAGACAGGCTCCCAAAAAGGAAGGTGCACCTTGTTGACATGAGTCATATCATTTAGTCATTTAACCCTTTTATCATTTGGGGGTGTTATAATCACCCCCCCTTTAGAGCACAACGCCCTCATTGTGGTCCCTACATCTCAACCCAGGCAGTGCACTGTGCACTCCAGGTACCCCAGTTGCCCCCACAGACACGTGGGCCCCACCCCAGGATCCACCCACGTGCCCGAACGGGTCATCTGACTAATGATAGTCCCCACAGGCCAACACTTGTCCTTTCTAGTGTGCTTTGTCCTCACTCACACACACCCTGAGAAACTTCCCAGGAGGTCACCCATCCTAATCACTACTCCAGGTCAAGCACGCTTAACTGTGGAGTTCTAATCAGACGGGCTCCCGAAAAGGAAGGTGCACCTTGTTGACATGAGTCATATCATTTAGTCATTTAACCCTTTTATCATTTGGGGGCGTTACATAGTTGATTTTTGGAAATGATTACCATATCTTAGAGATTATGTGATTTAGGAAATTACATTTTTGGTATGAAACATTAAGAGTGATTGATGTTATTTTGGGGGATAAATGTTAAATTTATCTTGGAAGATTATGTGATAAAATACTAATGATTTTTGGATTTAAATATTAGTGTGGAATATTTTTTTGAGTAATTTTAAGGTTAGTTATTTTTTGAATGATCTATGTTGAACTTTGTGCATTACTGTTTAATTTTAGAGATTAAAGTAGATTTATTCATATGAATATTTATTCTTTTTGGTGAATTATTTTATCTAGTACTAACTATTTTAGTTTTGGATATTTCATAAATATAGGAGGAATAGATATTTATACTTTTTTCAATTTTATGATTTGTAGAAGTTTATTCTGATGTTTTAAGTATGAACAAATCATCTTGAATACTCATCATTTCGAAAAAAGATAAAATTATGGTGGAATTGATTAAAGGATGAATTTATAATTTTAAATTAAGTATATTTACTTATGTTCTTATTATAGGTAGTAAAATAATTCCAAAACTCAAAAAAAAGTATTTCAAAACAAAAAATATATTTTTTTACTTTTCATATCGAGAAATCAATGGCCTTTTAACACATCACAGATTTACAGTTTTGTGATGGTTAACTTTCTCATAGCCATGTTCTCTATCACTCTATCATTCCTTGATAATTATCTTGTTTATTCCATGTCCATGTTTTCCTAAATGGAAACCTGGTATGTGTTATTCCATATGACCATCATAATTTTCCTTTCTCACTTTTCAAGTTGAAGTTTTATTGATCCTTTTTACGATGTGGGATTTCGAAAAAAGTATTTTGAAAATTAAAACCCCTAGTTTTTTTATACCAAGTTAAAATTGTGAGTATGCAATTTATTAAAGGGTTGAGAATGTAACATACTTATATTTTCAAAGGAAATTCTATGTTCAATAGTGTACAAGATATATAACACATGCATAAACGAACTACAGAATCTTATTATTTAATTGTGATCATTATAACCTAACCATTAAATTAGAGGGAATGAACAGTATTGATAATATTATAAAATATAAAATGTTCATACTCATTTATAAATTATTAATTAATTCTTTTTAAAGAATCGCTCAATTTTTTAGTAAATTCATTTTATTCTTAAAAAATACATTTTCTTCAAAAAAATGGTTTTTCTTACATTTTATGAGTGAATATTATAATTAATTTTTTGAACTTTTAGATAATGAATTTCATAAAATTAAATTCATTTTTTAAATAAGAATATAATTTTTTACTTTTGGTAAAATTTTAGGATTTTTCAAAAAATATTGGGTTTTCAATTAATAGTGAAAAATGCTGATTTGTTTTAAATTGTCATTTCTTTTAAATAAATTAAACAATTTAAAATACCACTTATATTTTGAATATTATTTAAAGTAACATAAGTATTATTTATTTATATTTAATACACTTAAATTATTTTGAATCAATGTTATATTTTATTTTAGAATAATTTTATTTTTGGGTTTAAAAACATGATTTTTCTGAAAATTGTTTTAAAGTACATAATGTTTCTCATTTTTAATTAATTAAAATAATCCCTAATGGGTAATTATTAAAATAAAATGTATTTATTTAATATAATTAAATATTAATTTATTTTAATTAAATTATTATTAGTAGTAATGTAGTTAATATAAAATCTTCATTTTCTTGAAAATACACTTCTTGAAAACATGCTTTTTCATCGCATCTTCAGGTTTGTTTTAAATTTAATTTTGACAATTATATGAATTTAATTTGGTAAAATGGATTCAATATTTGAAATTATAAGTTCCAAATTATTTATTAATGTCATTTTTATTTTTATTCATAAAAAATTTACCATGGTAAAAAAAATATTTACCGCGGTATAAGTAAAATAATGAAACGGGTTAAAGTTAAAAGGTAAAAGATTAAAATACCTAAAACTAATAATTTAAATGGGTATTTAATGTTTTTATATACCTTAAACATTATTTAAAACATTAATTATCAATATAATTCATTGGAATTAATTCCACCCAAATTTGATTGACTTTAAATATAAAATAACCATTATTTGATCACTTAAAACCACTACCCCACAAGTATAAATATCACTCCTCACCACCCCCTTTCTCATAAAAAAAATTAAAACTCTTAAAATATCTGAAAAATTATCTATTAATCACTCTCTACACATCCAAGTGCTACTAGTCTCACCCAAATATTGATTCTAAGTTCTTAAGGGATCCTTCAAGGAGGTGATATTCAATAGGTAACTTTCTCTAACCACCTCTCATAATTTATTTTCTTATTCTATATTCTCCTCACCTAATTCATCCATAAAATCATAATAACTACAGTATCATGTATATACTATAATTGTTTTTCTAATGTAATATCTTATATCTATCATTTTTCTTATCCCCTCTTATTTAAAGAAACGAAACCATTGTCCAAATTACGGAGGTTAAGCATCTCTATGGATAATGAGTTTTCATTTTCCATTAATGCCTATAAGACTAGTAATAAAATTATTGTTATGGTTAAATCATATTTTAATAAATATATTTTAACTTATTTCATGTTTTGAAACTAATATATAGATATAATATTAAATAAATTGAAACTAGTTTATGATGGTCGGAAAAACTGCCAAAATAAACTAAACATTCATCATTAACATTTTATCTAATGAATCATCCTTATCTGATAAAAAGTATATATATGGGACCATTTATAATTATATAATTTCATTAATACCATTTCATTCCACTTCTAGAGTTTTATTCCCATTTGAAAAGAACATCCATAAATATACACAAGTTAACCGACCATGAAACTGTGAAATGAATGCCTTCAGAATGACAAAATTGAACTTTATAACACATAAAAATGACCATAAATGAACTTAATAAAATTATAATAAATAAAATATATTAATTAATTACTTAATCTAATTTTATTATCAAGTACATTAATATCAAGTGCATAACTCTTTAGGATGCAAGGTAAGGGACCCTTCCACCCCCTCTCTCTTCCTTTCCTTTCAAGCACCTTCTTTATTTTAAGCATTTGATTTCCAATTCCTATTGATGGTATATAATTTTTCACATCCATATTACTTTAATTTTGATGCTAAAATTTGAGATACATATTTCTCTCTCATTAAACTATTTTATGAATCGTTAAGTATTGTTGTTATGATGTCGTAATTTAGTAAGGGAATTATTACCTAGATTTCCATTATTTGGATTATGTCATGTTAAGATTATTTGTGAAATTAATTTTAAATATATTATGTTTTATTTACACTTATTTTATGTGGATTTATATCTAATACACATAATCAATTCATTTTATTAATTCTCACTTCGATGATATGATATTTTTAAGTGACTTTATTTTAAAAATATTCTTTTAAAAATTCTTTTTTACAAAAGTTAAAAGGAATGTTTTTTAACTTATAGGGAATGATTATATTTTTATACCTTCATGATACCTTTTTAATTTTAATATTCCTTTATAAGTTTAAAATTTTATTTTTAAATAAAATGTTTTTATATATACGTGAGAATCTTTTTAAAAAAATAAGTGTTTTCAAAATGGAAAATTTATTTTCATCAAAAAGGTTTTTAATGATATTTTCTTCATAGAAAAATCATATTTACCTTGTTTGATTATTTTGGTATTAAATTTTTTTTTCAAAAGAAAAGTTAATTTTGGTATTTAATATGGTTTTTTAAAATAAAAGGGTATTTTTATATTCAAAAGCAATTTATTTATGAGATTAAAAGAGTTTCTCATAAGTGTAAGCATAAAAATGTTTTGTTCATGTTACTTGAGAATTGTACATGAGAAATGGGTGCGCCCAGATATCGCTAGATGAGCCCGTTATAACTTATTAGATGGGGTGGCCCATATAGCTTCAGGTTATCCCCTTATAAATTATATTATGGGGTGTCCCAGATAGCATCGGGTGAGCCCCTTATAACTTATATGATGGGGCGCCCCAGATAGAGTTAGGTGAGCCTATTATAGCTTATACAATGGGGAATCCTAGATAGTGTTTGGTGAGCCTGTTATAACTTAAATTATGGGTGCACCTATATAGTGCTCAAATTCACTAGGTAACGGTTATATTGGAAGTCGGTTGTATGAATATTCTAATTAAAGGGGTTTTGAAAGGGTTTTATGAACATGATGCTCTAAATTTCCAAAAAAGGGTTTTTATTTGCTTACTATGAGTTTTAATGATATCTTTGAGCAAAATTTTGGTTTTATTTTCATTGGTAAATTATTTATTTAATCCTCTCAAATCCCATCATGATAAAGGTAAATGTTATATGATTTTCATGTTTTTAATTGGACTAATTATTTTCTTATTTTTATGTCCCTTACTAAGCTTTTTGTGCTCATACTAAGTTCTAAAATGTTTTTCACAAGTTTTAAGGAAGATCAGGTGCAAGGATGAGGTCAAGATAAAAATTATTAAGATTTATCATTAAAAGAAACTATATTTTATTTTAAAAGTTTTTTTGGTGAGAAAAATGGATAATGAGTATAAGTTTCTTCTTGTAATGTATGGGTTTACTTTGTAAGAGTTTGTCATAATTCTATAAAACTATAAACCAAAAAGATCCTTAGGAATGTAATAATTTGAATTCTAGTTTAAAATAATTAGAATATGTAATGTTTAAGGTTGGTTCCTCACATTTGGTATCAAAGTCTAGTTTAGATAAATTTAAAGGTTTGGATGTTATTTAATCATAAGTTATAAGTCATATATAACCATAATGGTTAGCATAGTAGGGAGAGTAATAGTTATTTTAGATGAATTTAATGAGTTTTAGATAACATGAATAAGGATATCTTAGTGTTTATATAGCTCATAAGATGTCATATTATGATTTTATTGATATTATCACACTAACCTTTTTGGTTTTAGTAAATAGTTGGATCTAACAGAAACCAAAGTAACAATGGATATGAAGGAAAATACGGTGGTTGTCTGAATGAGAGACCGAACAAAATGGGAGATATAATGAGAAATATTTTAGTTATTCTAAACTATATATCAGGAGTAATGATTATCCACTTGAACATGGTGAGTTTCCTATGCATCTGATGTGAGAGAAATGAATCCCTATGGATGCTCATGTGACAACAATCATAAAGGTAAATATATTCAATGACCTATGTGTCAAGAATGTGGAATTAATCACATAATAAAATGTCTTAAAATGATGGGAATATGTTTTATATGTGGTAAATGAGTTCATAAATAAATAAAATATGAAGTAAAAAAAGGAATCATTCATTTGACTCCGTGAAGGATAAATAATTTCTTCCTAAGTTACTAATTGAATGTTTTAAATGTGGGGAGTATAGTCATTATGATTATTAATATCGTAGGAAGAAGTCTCATGAATGGGATCATCAAGACCATATAGATAATAGTTTATTAAAACATAATTCCATTTAAATTGAAGATGATGAAACTACAAATGACATATGAAAGGTATGAATTATTTCTTAGATCATGTTTTTACATTGTTGAATTTAAGACACGATTCATATTTTTGTTTGTAAGAAATAAGTATTAAGTAATAAGATATAAAATCATGGTTAAGGAATTATGAAGAGAATTTAATGATTAATATTTCTACATAGAAGAGATTCAAGATTTATAGTAGATCTAAATATGATAAAATGTTTAAAAGTATTAATAATCTTTTCATGATGGGAGTACTTTGGGACACTTTTATTGAGTTTGATTTATATGTAACCCTTATGTTCATCATGTGTAAAAATTATATTTTAATTTTTTGGAAATAATTTTAAAGTTATGGATAACATGTTGGGTTTATAGGATCTTTGATTTTGAGGAAATTATGTATTATTACATTATTTTGATACAAAATGAAAAGTATGAGAAAACCTTTCAGGTTAAAAATGTTATTTAATGATGAATATATTAAGGTCATTTTTTAGGATTATTCTCTTGTTTATGGAATTTTATAATTATTATATTATTATAGTTTTAGAAAAATTACAACCCATAGGATGGGTGATAACCAGTAATGTTCAGTAAGATCATAGGGATTGAACCCACAAATGAATATTGATAAGGGTGTATTGCCTACCACTAGCCTATGTGATGTCCTGGTTAGTATGAAATTTATTTTATTTATTTAAAATATTTGATGGATAAAGGCTATATTCATTTTGGGATCATATGTTTTATCTTATTGATAACCATGGGATTGAAAATTGATTTATGGATTAAGTGATCAATGTTATTTGGGAAGACTTTCACTATTTTGGGAACCCTATATGATTAAGGTAAATTAAATACTATGGGATTTTATTTGAGGAATAAAGGATGAATTATGTTTTGAAGAAATATATGGTCATAATGTGTTTTTTATGATGATTTAGGTGATTTTTGGAAATGATTAGCATATCTTTGAGATTATGTGATTTGGGAAATTATATTTTTTGTATGATACATAAATTGTGATTGATGTTATTTTGGGGGATAAATGTTAAATTTATCTTGGAAGACTATGAGATCAAATCCTTCTGATTTTTGGCTTTAAATATTAGTTTGGAATTTTAAGGTTAGTTATTTTTTGAATGGTTTGTGTTGAACTTTGGGCATTATTGTTGAATTTTGGAGATTAAAGTAGATTTCTTCATATAAAGATTTATTATTTTTGGTGAATTATTTTATATAGTACCAACTATTTTGGTTTTGGATAATTCATAAATATAGGAGGTATGGGTAGTTATACTTTTATGGATTTTATGATCTGTAGAAGTTGAATTTGATGTTTTTGGTATGCAAAATTCATCTTGAATACTCATCATTTGGGAAAAAAGATAAAATTATGGTGGAATTTATTAAAAGGTGAATTTATAATTTTCAAGTAAGTATATTTCCTTATGTTATTATTATAGGTAGTAAAATAATTCCTAAACTTTAGAAAAAGGATTTCAAAATAAGAAAAATATATGTTTACTTTTCATACTGAGAAATCAATGGCCTTTTAACCTATCATAGATTTACGGTTTTGTGATGGTTAACTTTATCACAGCCATATTCTCTATCACTATCTATTATTCCTTTAAAACTGTCTTATTTATTCCATCTCTATATTTTTCTACATGGAAACTTAGTATGTGTTATTCCAGGTGACCATCATACTTTTCCTTTCTCACTTTTCAAGTAGAAGCTTTATTGATCCTTTTTATAATGTGAGATTTCAACAAAAGTATTTTGAAATGTCAAAACCCTAGTTACTTTATCTCAATTTCAAATTGTGAGTATGAAATTTATTAAATGGGGTATAATGTAACATCTTGATATTTTCAAAAGTAAAGACTATGTTCAATAATGTACAAGATATGTAACACCATGCTTAAACGAACTACAGAATATTATTATTTAATTATGATCGTTATAACCTAACCATTAAATTGAAGGGAATGAAAATTATTAACAAAATTATAAAATATAAAATGTTCATACTCATTTATAAAGTATTAATTAATTCTTTTTAAATAATCAGTCAAATTTTTAGTAAAGTCGTTTTATTCTTCAAAAATAAATTTCCTTCAAAAAATGGTTTTTATTTCATTTTATGAGTGAATATTATAATTAATTTTTGGAAATTTTAGACAATTAAATTCATAAAATTAACTTAATTTTTTAAATAATAATATCAAGTTTTACTCTTGGTTAAATTTTGGGATTTTTCGCAAAATATTGGGTTTTCAATGAATGGTGAAAAATACTGATTTTGTAAAAATGTCATTTCTTTTCAATAAATTAAAAAATTTAAAATACCACTTATGTTTTGAATATAATTTAAAGTAACATTAGTATTATTTATTTATATTTCATCCACTTAAATTCTTTTTAACCAATTTTATATTGTATTTTAGAATAAGTTTATTTTTGGGTTTGAAAAACGGGATTTTTCTGAAAACTATTTTGAAGTACATAAAGCTTATAATTTTTAATTAATTAAAATAATCCCTAAATGGGAATGATTTAAATTAAATTTATATATTATACATCATGAAATATTAATTGAGTTTTATACAATGATTATTACTAGTCATTTATTTAATATAAAAAAATTCTTGAAAATTACACTTCTTGAAAACCCACTTTTTCGTCACGTCTGCGGGTTTTATTTTAAATTTAATTTTTTCAATTATATGAATTTAATTTGGTAAAATGGATACAATATTTGGAATTATAATTTACAAATTATTTATTAAGGTCATTTTTTTTTTATTCATAAAAAAATTTACCGTGGTAAAAAGAGATTTACCGCGGTATAGGTAAAATAATGAAATAGGTTAAAGTTAAAAGGTAAAATATTAAAAGACCTAAAAACTAAAACTTTAAATGGGTGTTTGATGTGTTTATATAACTTAAATAGTACTTAGAACATCAATTATAAATCTAATTCATTGTAATTAATGCCACCCAAATTTGATTGTCTTTAAATATAAAATAATCATTATTTAATCACTTAAAACCACCCCTACCCAAGTATAAAACCCACTCCTCACCACCCACTTTCACCTAAAAATCCTTAAAACTCTTAAAATATTGGAAAAACCATCTATTACCCACTCTCCCCATGTCCAAGTTCTGCTGGTCTCACCCAAATACCAATTCCAAGTTTTTTAAGGGATCCTTCAAGGAGGTGATATTCAATGGGTAACTTTCTCAAACCACCTCTCTTAATTTCTTTTCTTATTCTAAATTCTCCTCACCTCATTCGTCTATAAAATCATAATAAATCTAGTATCATTTATATACTAGAATTTTATTTTTCTAATGTAATATCTTATATCCATCCCTTTTCTCATCCCCTTTTATTCAAATAAATGAAACCATTATCCAAATTATGGAGGTTAACAGTCTCCATGAATAATGAGTTTTTATTTTCCATTACCACCTTTATGGATGGTCATAAAACTATTATTATGGTTAAATTGGATCTTAATAAATATATTTTAACTTATTTCATGTTTTGGAACTAATATATAGACATAATATTAAATAAAATAAAACTAGTTCATGATGGTCGGAAAAACTGCTAAAATAAACTAAACATTTATCATTAATGTTTTATTAAATGAATCATAATCATGTAATAAAAAAATTATATATAGTACCATTTATACTTATATAATTTCATTAATACCATTTCATTTCACTTCTAGAGTTTTATTCCTATTTGAAAAGAACATCCATAAATATAAACAAGTTAACCGACCATGAAACTGTGAAATGAATGCCTTCAAAATGACGAAATTGAACTTCATAAATCATCAAAATAACCATAAATGAACTTAATAAAATTATAATAAATCAAATATATGTGAAATAGGTTTTTGATTAATTAATTACTAAATATAATTTTATTATCCAGGACATTAATATCAAGTGAAGAACTCTTTTGTACATAAGGTAAGGGACCCCTCCACCCCCCCCCCCACCATTCCTTTCCTTTTAAGCACCTTCTTTATTATAAGCATTTTATTTCCAATTATTGTTGATGTTATATAATTTTTCACATCCCTATTACTTTAATTTTTATGTTAAAATAATTAGAGACACATTTCTCTCTCATTAAACCATTTTATGAATATTTAAGTACTGTCGTTATGCTATTGTAATTTAGTAAGGGAACTATTACCTCAATTTCCATTCTCTGGATTATTTCATGCTAAGATTATGTGTGAAATGAATTTTTAATATCTTATATTTTATTTTTAATTGTTTTATGTCGATTTATATTTAATACACATAATAAATTCATTTGATTAACTTACACTTCAATGATATGATATTTTTAAGTGACTTTATTTTAAAAATATTCTTTTGAAGTTTCTTTTTTACAAAAGTAAAAAAGAAATGCTTTTTTAATTTATAGGGCTTGAGTGGATTTTACTTTTTTTGTGATGCCTTTTTACTTTTAATCTTACTTTATAAGTTTAAAAGTTTATTTTTAAAGAAAATTTTTTCATATATACATGAGAATATTTTTAAAAAAAATAGTGTTTTCAAAATAGAAAATTTATATTCATAAAAAAAGTTTTTAGTGATACTTTCTTCATAGAAAAAAATTGTTTACCTTGTTTGATTATTTTTGAATTAAAATGGTTTTTTCAAAATAAAATTTTATTTTGGTATTGAATATTTGTTTTTAAAAGAAAAGGTTATTTTATATCCAAAAGTAATTTATTTATGAGATTAAAAGAGTTTTTCAAAAGTGCAAGCATAAAAATGTTGTGTTCATGTTACTTGAGCATTATACATGATAAATGGGTGCGCCTAGATATCCTTGGGTGATACCATTACAACTTATTAAATGGGGTGTCTAATATAGCATTGGGTGAACCTGTTACAACTTATAAGATGGGGTGGCCCAGATAGCATCGAGTGAGCCCCTTATAACATATATGATGGGGATGCCTAGATAGCATTAGGTGAGCCTATTATAGCTTATATGATGGGGAATCCTAGATAGTATCAAGTGAATCTGTTATAGCTTAAATTAGGGTTTCACCCATATAGTGCTCCAATTCATTAGGTAATGGTTATATTGGAAGTCGTTCGTATGGTTATTCCAATTAAAGGGGTTTGGAAATGTTTTTATGAACGTGATGCTCTAAGTTTCCAAAAAGGGTTTTTATTTTCCTACTATGAGTTTTAATGATATATTTGAGAAAAATGTGTGTATGATTTTCATATAGAAATTATTTATTTCATCCTCTCAAAGACCATCATGATAATGGTAAATGTTACATGAGTTTTCATATTTTTAGTTGGACTAATGGTTTTCTTCTTTTTATGTCCTTTACTGATCTTTTTGTCCTCATCCCAATTTCAAAAAAAAATCGCAGGTTTTAAGGAATATCAGGGACACAAATGAGGTCAAGATGAAAATTGTGAAGATTGATCCTGAAAAGAAACCATTTTTTATTTTAAAAAGTTTTTTTTGTGGGAAAAATGGATACTCAGTATAAGTGTCCACTTGTAATGTATGGGTTTACCTTATAAGAGTTTGTTCTAATTCTCTAAAACTCTAAACTGAAAAGATCATTAGGATTGTAATAAAATTAATTATAGTTTAAAATCATTAGAATATGTAATTTTTAAGGATGGGTCCTTAAATTTGGTATCAAAGTCCAGTTTAGATAACTTTAGAGGTTAGGATTTTATTTAATCATAAGTAACAAGTCATATATAACCACAATGGTTAGCATGGTAGGTATATTCATAGTTATGTTAGATAAATTGAATGAGTTTTAGATAACATGAATAAGGATATATTAGTTTTTATCTTCCTCATAAGATGGTATATTATGATTTTATTAATATTCTCACACTAACCTTTTTGGTTTTAGTAAATGGATAGATCTAGCATGCACCAAAGTAATAATATATGTGAAGGAAAATGTGGTGGTTGTCTGAATGAGAAACTGAATGAAATGGGAGCTATAATGATAACTCATGTGGTTATTCTAAACCATCTATTGGGAGTAATGATTAACTATGTGAACCATGGTGAGTTTCTTAATGCATATAATGTGAGAGAAATGAATCCCTTTGGATGTTCAAGTTACAGTGATCATAAAGGTAAATATATTTAATGACTTATGTGTCAAGAATGTGGAAAAATAACATAGGAAAATGTATTAAATGGATGGTAAGATGTTTTATATGTGGTAAAGGAGTTCATAAATAAATAAATTATTAATGAAAAAAATAATCATTCAGTTAACTCCATGAAAGGGAAATAATTTTTTCCCAAGTTACTAATTGAATGTTTTAAATTTGGAGAGTATGGTCATTATGATCATTGATTTCCTAGGAAGAAGGGTCACAAATGGTATCATCAGGACCATATAGATAATATTTTATTAATACATAATTCCATTAAATTTTAAAATGAGGAAACTATAAATGACATATGAAAGGTATGAATTATTTCTTGGATCATGTTTTGAAATTATTGAATTTAAGGCATGATTCATTTTTTTGTAAGAAATAAGTATTAAGGACTAAGATGGAAAATCATGGTTAAGGGATTATGAAGAGCATTGAATGGTTAAGATGTCTACATATAAGGGATTCAAGAGTTATGGTAAATCTAAAGATGATGAAATGTTTAAAATTATTAATACTATTTTAATGATGAGAGTACTTTGGGAGACTTTGATTAATTTTGAGTTACATATAACCCTTATGTTTATCATGTGTAAAAATTCAATTTTCATATTTTTTAAATAATTTTAAAGTTATATATAACCTTTTAGGTTTGTATGATCTTTGATTTTGAGGTAATTATAGGTTATTGCATTATTTGGATGCAAAATGAAAAGTATGAGAAAACCTTTGAGGTTAAAAATTTTCTTTGATGATGAATATATTAAGGTTATTTTTTAGGATGATTCTCTTATTTATGTAATTTTATAAATATTATATTATTATAGTTTTAGATAAATTACAACTCATAGGATGGGTGACAACTCATCATGTCCGGAAAGGTCATAGGGATTGAACCCACAAATGAATTGTGATAAGAGTGTATTGCCTACCACTAGCCTATGTGTTGTCCTGGTTAGTATGAAATTTATTTTATTTATTTAAAATATTTAATGGATAAAGTTTAAGTTAATTTTGGGATCATATGTTTTATTTTATTGATAACCATGGGATTGTAAATTGATTTTGGGATTAAGTGATCATTGTTATTTGGGAAGATGTTCACTATTTTGGGAACCCTATATGATTAAGGTAAACTGAATACTATGGGATTTTATTTGAGGAATAAAGGATAAATTATTTTTTGGAGAAATATATGATCATAATGTGGTTTTATAATGATTTAAATGATTTTTTGAAATTATTAACATATCTTAGAGATTATGTGATTTGGGAAATTATATTTTTGGTATGATACATTAAGAATGATTGATGTTTTTTGGGGGGATATATGTTAAATTTATCTTGGAATACTATTTGATCAAATCCTTTTGATTTTTGAATTTAAATATTATTCTAGAATATTTTTTTGAGGAATTTTAAGGTTAGTTATTTATTGAATGATCTATGTTAAACTTTGGGCATTACTGTTGAATTTTGGAGATTAAAGTAGATTTATTCATATAAAGATTTGTTATTTTGGTGAATTATTTTATCCAGTACTAAAAATTTTGGTTTTGATAATTAATAAATATAGGAGGAATAAATATTTATACTTTTGTGGATTTTATGATTTTTAGAATTTGATTCTAATGTTTTCGGTGTGAAAATTTCATCTTGAATACTCAACATTTGGAAAAAAGATAACATTGTGGTGGAATTGATTGAAGGATGAATTTATAATTGTTAAGTAAGTATATTTTCTTATGTTCTTATAATAGGTATTAAAATAATTCCTAAACTCTATAAAAATTATTTCAAAACAAAAAAAAATATTTGTTTACTTTTCAAACAGAGAAATAAACGCCTTTTAACCCATCACAGATTTACGGTTTTATGATAGTTAACTTTCTCAAAGCCATGTTCTCTAACACTCTCTATAATTACTTTATAATTGTATTATTTCTTTCATTTACATGTTTTCCTACATGGAAACCTATTATGTGTTATTCTAAAGGACCATCTTACTTTTCCTTTCTCACTTTTCAAGTGGAAGTTTTATTGATCCTTTTTATGATGTGGGATTTCAGCAAAAGTATTTTGAAAATTAAAACCCCTAGTTTTTTATCCCTAGTTAAAATTATGAGTAGGAAATTTATTAAAGGGGGATAATTTATCATCCTAATGTTTTCAAAATGAAATACTATGTTCAATAGTGTACATGATATAGAACACCATTCTTAAACGAACTACAGAATCTTATTATTTAATTATGACCGTTATAACCTAGATATTAAATTATAGAGAATGAAAAATATTAAAAAAATATAAAATATACAATTTTCATACTCATTTAAAAATTATTAATTAATTATTTTTAAATATTTGCTCAAATTTTTAGTAAAGCTGTTTTATTCTTCAAAAATACATTTTCTTCAAAAAATGGTTTTTCTTACTTTTTATGAGTGAATATTATAATTAATTTTTGAAAATTTTAGATAATAAATTTCTTAAAATTAAATTCATTTTTTAAATAAGAATATCAAGTTTTACATTTAGTGAAATTTTGGTATTTTTTAGAAAATATTGGGATTTAGTGAATAGTGAAAAATACTGATTTTTGTAAAAATGTCATTTATTTTCAATAAATTAAACAATTTAAAAGACCACATATGTTTTAAATATTATTTAAATGAAAACAATTATTATTTATTTATATTTAATACACTTAAATTTTTTTTAATCAATTTTGTATTGTATTTTAGAATATGTTTATTTTTTGGGTTTGAAAACAGGATTTTTCTGAAAACTGTTTTAATGTACATAATGTTTCTCATTTTTAATTAATTAAAGTAATACCTAATGGGGAATGATTTAAATAAAATTTATATATTATATATCATTAAATTTTAATTTATTTTCATACAATGATTATTACTAGTCCTAGATTTAATATAAAATCTTCTTTTTCTTAAAAAATACACTTCTTGAAAACCCACTTTTTTGTCGCATTTGTGGGTTTTCTTTTAAATTTAAGTTTTTCAATTATATGAATTTAATTTGGTAAAATGGATTCCATACTTGTAATTATATGTTCAAAATTATTTAGTAATGTCATTTTCATTTTTATCCATAAAAAATTTACTGTAGTAAAAAAAAGATTTACCGTGGTATAGGTAAAATAATGAAACAGATTAAAGTTAAAAGGTAAAAGATTAAAATACATAAAAACTAAAACTTTAAATGTATGTTTGATGTGTTTATATACCTTAAATATTATTTAAAACATTAATTATAAATCTAATTCTTTGGAATTAATTCCACCCAAATTTGATTGGCTTTAAATATAAAATAATCATTATTTAATCACTTAAAACCACCCCTCCTCAAGTATAAAAACCACTCCTCACCACCCCCTTTCTCCTCAAAAGCCTTAAAAGTATTCAAATATCTAAAAACCCATATATTACCCACTCTCACCATGTCCAATTTCTTCTTGTCTCACCCAAATACCAATTCCAATTTCTTTAAGGGATTCTTCAAGGAGGTGATATTCAATAGGTAACTTTCTCAAACCACCTCTCTTAATTTCTTTTCTTATTCTAAATTCTCCTCACCTCATTTATCCATAAAAGAATAATAACTCCAGTATCATTTATATACTATAATTTTATTTTTTTAATGTAATATCTTATATCCATACCTTTTCTCATCCCCTCTTATTCAAAGAAACAAAACTATTATCCAAATTATAAAGGTTAACCGTCTTTGTGGATAATGAGTTTTCATTTTCTATTATTTCCTTTAAGGATGGTCATAAAAATATTATTATGGTTAAATAAGATTTTAATAAATATATTTTAACTTATTTCATGTTCTGGAACTAATATATAGACATAATATTAAATAAAATGAAACTAGTTCATAATGGTCAGAAAAACTGCCAAAATAAATTAAACATTTATCATTAACGTTTTATCAAATGAATCATCCTACTGTAATAAAAAATTATATGACTATTTATAATTATATAATTTCATTATTACCATTTCATTATACTTCTATAGTTTTATTTCTATTTTAAAATAACATCCATAAATATACACAAGTTAACTGACCATGAAATAGTGAAATGAATGCCTTCAGAATAGAAAAATTGAACTTTATAACTCATCAAAATGACCATAAATGAACTTAATAAAATTATAATAAATAAAATATATTAAGTAATTACTGAATCTAATTTTATTATCGAGGACATTAATATCAAGTTCATAACTCTTTCAGACACAAGGTAAGGGATCCCTCCACCCCCTCTCTCTTCCTTTCCTTTCAAGCACCTTCTTTATTTTAAGCATTTGATTTCCAATTAATGTTGATGGTATATAATTTTTCACATCTATCTTACTTTAATTTTTATGTTAAAATTATGTGAGACACATTTATCTCTCATTAAAACATTTTATTAATCTTTATGTATTGTTTTTATGCTATCGTAATTTGGTAAGGGAACTATTACCTCAATTTCCATTCTCTGGATTATGTAATGCTAAGATTATTTGTGAATTGAATTTTGAATGTCATATGTTTTATTTACACTTTTTTATGTATATTTATATCTAATACACATAATAAATTCATTTTATTAACTCTCACTTCAATGATATGATATTTTTAAGTGAATTTCTTTTAAAAATATTCTTTTAAAGTTTATTTTTTACAAAAGTCAAAATAATTTTTTTAACTTATAGGGCATGAGTAAATTTTCCTACCATAATGATTCCTTTTTACTTTTAAGATTCATTTACAAGTTTAAAATTTTATTTTTAAATAATTTTTTTTCATATATACGTGTGAATCTTTTTAAAAAAAAATAAGTGTTTTCAAAATGGAAAATTTATTTTCCTAAAAAATGTTTTTAATTATATTTTATTCAAAGAAAAATATTATTTACCTTGTTTGGGTATTTTGTTATTGAAAATTATTTTTCAAAAGAAAAGGGTATTTTTTTATTAAATATGGGTTTTTAAAAGAAAAGGTTATTTTGATATCCAAAAGTACTTTGTTTATGAGATTAAAAGAGTTTTTCAATAGTTCAAGTATAAAAATGTTTTATTCATGTTACTTGATCATTATACATGAGAAATGGGTGCACCTAGATAGCGTTGTGTGAGAACATTACATCATATATGATGGGGTGTCCCAGATAGCATCAGGTGATCCCGTTACATCTTATATGATGGGGTGGCCCAGATAGAATTGGGTGAGCTTGTTATAGATTATATCATGGGGTGACCCAGATAGTACTAGGTGAGCCCGCTATAGATTATATTATGGGGAGGCCCTGATATTGTTGTGTGATCCCTTTATAGATTAAATGATGGGTTTTCCTATATAGTGCTCCAATACATTGGGTAATTATTATATTGGAAGTCATTCATATAGTTATTCCAATTAAAAGGGGTTTAAAGGATTTTATGAATTTAATGCTCTAAGTTTCTAAAAATGTTTTTTATTTTATTTCTATGAGTTTTAATAATATATTTTATAAAATTGTGTGTGTCATTTTCATATGTAAATTATTTGTTTCATCTTATTAAATACCATTATGATAAAGGTGAATGTTACATGAGTTTTCATGTTTTTTACTAGACTAAAAGTTTTCTTCTTTTTATGTCCCTTATTGAGATTTTTATACTCATCCCAAGTTTTAAAATATTTTTCATAGAATTTAAGGAAGAGTAGGGATAAAGATGAGGTCAAGATAAAAATTTTGAATATTTATCATGAAACGAAACCATATTTTATTTTAAAAAGTTTTTTTGTGTGGGAAAAAATGGATACTCAATATAAGTGTCCACTTGTAATGTATGATTTTACTTTTTAAGATTTTGTCCTAATTATCTAAAACTCTAAACCGAAAAAATCCTCATGATTGTAATAAAATTAATTCTATTTTAAAATCATTATAATATGTAATTTTTAACGTTAGATCCTTACATTTGGTATCAAAGTCTAGTTTAGATAACTTTAGAGGTTAGGAGGTTATTTAATCATAAGTTACAAGCCATATATAATCAAAATGGTTAGCATGGTAGGGAGATTCATAGTTATTTTAGATAAATTGAATGAGTTTGAGATAACATGAATAAGGATATCTTAGACACGATGGGAAATAGAGAGAATTAGTGATATCTCATACACTTATGTGATGGGATCAATTATTGTTAGGTCCAATAGGCTAGATACCTTGAGAGGGGCAGTGAATTAGGGTATGAAAAATTAAAACAACTTCCCCCTTTGATCTTGTTTTTTTGTTAGAAAAAACCCTCTTCTCTCTCTCTTTCCCATTGAAAAATATAAAAGAATATTAAATCATGCATAGGACACATCAATTTTACTTGGTTCACCCTCACTGGGCTACGTCCAAGGAGCATACACTGGCGATGTGCCGATGTACCAAATCCACTATAAGCGCACTACTATTTACAAGTTTGAGGTGGACTCACTATCCCTCCTGGTTTACAACCACTCACAATTTGAGAACTCACTTCTCTCTCAACTGAATTGAGTTCACTGATTCTTTAGAAGATCCAATCATAGTTTATAGTCCTATAGGTCTCTTCATTATCACTAATGAATGCATCCTCCATTGTATATAGATGCTCTATTAAATTCCAAATCTCATCCACTGATGAATACTACTTGTCCCCTGACCACTAAAAAACAACCTTTGGAAAATACCTTTGCAAAGCACCCTACTTCGTGAATCTCCCAATTTCACGAAGCTCAAACAAGCCTTCGTGAATTCTCTGCCTCTTCGCAAATCACACACCTTCGTAGAGCTCGCTGCCTCGTAGAGCGAGCTCAGACCTTTGAAAATCTCAAGCCTTCGCAAAACTTAGGTTTTCGTAGAGCTCAAGTCGTCTCAAAGAGACTTCCTTCACGAAGCACACTAAGCCAATGCGGAACACACCACTTTCGTAGAGCTAGATTAGCTATTGTAAAGCTCCTATCTTTCGCAAAGCATACTGCCTCTATGAACCTAATTTGTGATTTGAGAGAAACAAATTTTTCTTGAAAAACTCTATACTTCTCCCGAGGGGGTTGAGGCCTATTTATAGGTGATTCCACTGAATTGAGAACCTTCCACGCGAAGTCAGTTCCATGTCAGCTCAAATCACAAAGCTCCAAAATTTTCATCAAAATTCTTTCGATATCACAAAGCACCATAGAAATTTTTGGATTGTAGAGCTCATCATAATCGTGGAGAATTCCGTCAATTCCTTTGTGCCTTTTCCACGAAGCTCCACTCTCAATGCCCTTCGATGCCGTAATTCTCTTCAATGCTACTATTCACAAAGCTTGTCGTAATCATGAAGAACACCATCAATTTTCTTCATGTATTCGTGAAATCCACATGAAGAATCCCATATTTGAAAAACTCATGACTTTTCCATATTTTGATGAGATCTTCAAGGAAATGCACATTTCACGATGCTCACCAAACTCTAAATTTTGGACCCCAAAAATTTTGGCAAACACTGGAAAATGACGCCACCTTGTATATGCTCTTTTTGTACCACCTCTAGGTCTTATCTTCCTTTTCCATAGTTCTCTGTAAACATGGATTTTCAAAAAAATCTATGGAACTCAAAAATTCACTATGGAAACCTGCATTGTCAATAAACACAACCAACCCAAAAATGCTACAATATTACCTTGAGGGATTTTTTCCCAAAAATCCTCCCCTTTGGGTTTGTTGAAAACTCTTCTCATAAAGATTCTCTTCACTTTGATACCTCAATGATTCTCCTTCAATCATATACCACCATTCGCCTCTTGTGATTTAGATAGCGACCAAAGATTCACTCGCCACATACTCTAAGCCCATGTGAGCAATGCTCGGTGTAAGAAATAATAGTATGAAAATTTTATCAATGAATCACTTCATTTATGACACCAATCATTGATACCATATTGATACCAATAAACTGATTTCATCACGAACCTCAGTTGTCATGATATCTTACCTTTGATCAATCACTTAAAGCATCGTCAGATTTGAAACTCTCCCCCTATCTCATTGCTCTCCCCATATCTCACTACTCCACCTGTCAGCTTCTCCCAATGTCTTTGACTAAGACATTTTCTCCCTTCCTTAGCCATAGTTTCTCTCCTTTAAGAGTCACTTTCACTATTTCTCCCCCTTTTTTAATGAACCCAAAGGTCACTCCTTTTTGGTCTGCAATAGAGTAGAGAACACATATCAGCACATTAGGGAAAAACACACCATACCTCAGGGAGAGGGGGGTCCCACATCCACACTTTTTCAAGTGAGGGGATTCGATTGAACTCCCAAATCCATTCGATGCCTCTCAAAATCTTCCTTGGGTAAGGCCTTCATCAGAATGTATGCAACCTATAGTTTTGTAGGTATATACTCCAACTTCACGATTCCCTACTCAACTTTCTCCTTGATAAAATGATACTTTATCTCAATGTACTTTATCCTTGAGTGATGGATGATATTTTTGCTAAGATTTATAGCACTTGAGTTATCACACTGAATTCCAATAGGAGACTTTACTTCAACTCCTATATCATCAAGTTGTTGCTTCATCCGCAATAATTGTGTGCATGCTTGAGTGGCAGAAATATACTCAGCTTCTACAGTGCTCAATGAAATGAAATATTTCTTCTTTATTATCCATTAAATACACAAACCACTAAGATAGAAATCACCTCCTAATGTTGATTTCCTGACATTCGTTGAACCGGTCCAATCTGCATCAGTATATCCCAATAATTCTTTCTGAGATTTTTCATTATATATCAAGCTGAAATCCATTGTGCCCTTGATATTCTGAAGTATTATTTTTACTGAAATCAAGTGTATTTCCTTGGGACTACTATGATATCTTGTTGCTTGGCATGTGGCGAATAAAATGTCAGGCCTTGTCACGGTCAAGTATAGCAAACTTCCAATGATTTTCCTGTATTTTGTGATATTAACTACCTTGCCATCCTCATCTTTGGATAGTTTCATCCAGGTAGCAACTGGAGTCTTCATCTCCTTGTAATTGTCCATTCCAAATCTCCTCATAACTTCCTTAGCATATTTGGACTGAGGAATTGAAGTACCATTCCTTCCTTATGACACTTGTAAACCAAGTAAAAATATCATCTCTCTAATCATTGACATTTCGAACTCACTTTTCATGAATTTGGAAAACTATCTACACTAAGCTTCATCTGATCTGCAAAATATTATGTCATTGACATAAACTAGCACCATCATTATTTTATTACTGTCATTTTTGAAATGGAGATTGTAATCAACTCCCCCACGCTGAAAACCAAGCTTCTTCAAATACTGATCAAGTCTTGAGTACCATGCTCTCGGTGCTTGTTTCAGCCCATACAATGCCTTATTTAGTCGACCAACCTTGTTCTCATCCTCATGAATGAGAAAACCATTTGGTTGCTTTATATACACTTATTCCTCTAGAACCCCATTCAAGAATGTCGATTTGACATCCATCTGGAACACTTTGAACTTCTATTGCACTGCAATTTCTAGGAATAATTTGATTGTCTCTAGCATTACAACTAGTGCAAATGTCTCATTAACATCTATTCTCTCTATCTGGGAGTATCCTTTGCACACTAGTCGTGTTTTGTTTCGAATCACTATGCCATATTCATTCATCTTGTTGTGATATACCTATTTAGTCCCGATGAAATTTTTATCTGCTGGCCTCGAAACAATCTCCAATGTTTGATTCTTCTCAATATGATCTAGCTCTTTATTCATATCCTGAACCCGGTTTTCATCTTCAGCTGTATCAACAAAACATTTAGGCTCTACCTGAGATAGGAAAGATGTCTACTACAAAGATTTAATTATTCTTGTCTGAACTGGAGCTGACTGATCACCAATAATATTCTGCCTATCAATTTCATCTAGACTCCTTGGATTTTGTATAGATACGGATTTTACTTCCTCATGCTCATTATCAGTATCCTCTTCTGAATTAGCATTGGCTACCTCTTCTTCCCTTGCATTTCTTTCCTCCTCATCACTTTCATCAAGAAGTTGTTTATTGTGCTGTTGAATATTCTCATAATTTTCCACAATAGTGATGTCATTTCTCTCAACTACTTTTCCCATCCTTTTATTAAAGAATTTATATGCGTTGCTTTTTCCTAAGTAGCCAAGGAATATTCCCTCATCTCCGCATGACTCAAATTTCCTGTGTTTTTCTTTGTTGAGTATAAATCACTTACTTTCAAAGATTCAAAAATACTTCACCATTGGCTTCTTCCCATACCACATCTCATACAGAGTCTTTCCTTCCTTTGGACACAACAGAGCCATGTTAGAAATGTAGACTTGTAACCTCCTGACCCGAGATCCACTGAACGGTGCTCTGAGCCGGTTGGTCACAAGCCCTCAAGCGCGCCTCCCCGTATGCCAGAGGGTGCCGACTAGTAGTGAGGGTCTAGTAAGTCAGTCTTGGGGAGACTATACCCTCTGTTATCAGAATAAAATACCAGCGGAAGTAACCAAGCAATAGCGGAAATGCATATAAATATAACAGTACAATGTCACTAGCATAATCAAAACCGCAAATACAATACTCAACTGAAAGGTAAAACATGCCATGACTATGCAAGTTCCAAGTGTCTACAATGAAACTGAAAGTAAAGACACAACGACTCCAAACGGGTCTCGAACCACATCTGGTTCCCTCTTACATGCTCCAACCCCAAACAGCACTCTAACCAGGGCTCTTTCCCTTGTCCTGTCCGGCAACAACAAAGTCTATTCGGTTACCAATCAGGAAGCTCGAGTAGGGTGTGAGTACGACTCAATAGATCACCGCCAACAGTGTCAAAAAAAATTCCAGTCATAAGTAGTGTATGCAGTTGCATTAATAATAAAGCAAGATAATAGGGAAAACAATTATATTTATCCAATTAACCTTTCTTTAATATGTTAAACATTCAGGTTCCTGAGAACACCAGAAATACAATGCCTGCTTCGGCCTGTGTAGGATCCTAAACCATTTCCCCTGTTCAATTCATAATTACTATGTCACAATATTAAGTTTATGAATAGCCAGATGAAACCATAGTATAAAATAAATAAAAGAGTGCAGAACATCATGTCTAGCACACATGTGAGTATTTGGAGCATCAGTCCCTATCTCACAACCCCATGGGTATTTGTAGCATCAGTCCTTGTCCCATAAATTATCAATTTCATGCATGTCACTGGTTTTAGAATGCCATGTCTAGAACCTCTGTGGGTATTAGGAGCATCAGTCTGTGTCCCACAACCCTTTTTCAAATCAAATGTCCAATTCACATATACAACCATATTCAAATGTTTAATCATCTTTATCCTTCCATCATAACTCTCACCCATATTCAACTAGATCCAAAATTCACAAAGAACCACATAAGCAAACCACCAATTAATTATTTATGCCACGACATTTACACAACTGCATACGCCTAACAAGATGAGACTGTGGGATTGGATTTTAGACCACCTACCTCGATTTATTGATGGAAGTTAGTGCAACAAAAATCCCCAAAATCCGAGCGGCACAATGTCGTTGATCAAGTTTTGGATCTAAATCCTTAAAACCAAAATAAGATCAAAGGCATCAAGATCTTGTAAAACTAGATCTAGATCCAAAATCCTAGATCTATACCTTAACTCATGGGTTTAGATCCATGGAAATTATGGAAATATCTCATGAAAAGATCAAGTAAATTTAGAGGAAATAACGGAAGAAACAACATAATTAAATCTACTTACCGAAAGGAGAGCGGATCTTCAATCTGAGCCTTCAATATTGAGAAAAGGTGTTCAGATTACCTTGGAATCTCTCCAAGAGGCTTTGAAAACACCAAGAAATTTCCAAGCCCAGGCCAAGGTTGGAAAATAAGAAAGTCCCGGGGTTTGGGTGGTTTTAAAAAGGATTTTTGGAATTAAAAACCGCGTGCACAGTTTTCTGGACAGTGGCACAAGGTTTGTCAAACTGTGCGCAAACCGTGCGAACCTCACTATCCAGATTTTATGGTTTTCACGGTTTGTTCGCACGGTTTGTCAAAATGTGCATAAACCTTGCATACCTCTCTGTCCAGTTCTGCTTGGTTGGCACGGTTTGGTCGCACAGTTTGTCAAACCGTGCACAACCCACTGCCCTTTTGTTTTACTTAAAAGTTCACCCAAACGCACCTCAAGTCACTACTCCAAAATAGAGGTACTTAAAAATAACAAAAGTACCTAAAAAAATGCCCGAGATTGACTCCAGAAAAGGTCGGGATCTTATATTCTCCCCACCTTATAACAGCTCATCCTTGAGCTGTACTCTCGAACTTCTCTGAGATTCTGAGCTAAAAAGATCGGGCCACTGAGTCACAAACCCTGCCATCTCCTTCTTCATGCCTGGCCACCAAAAACTGTCATGTCACAAACCATGATATCTCCTTCTTCATGCCTGGCCACCAAAACTGTCATCGCAGATTATGATACATTTTGGTCACACCAGGGTGCACTGCCCATCTTGAGGCATGAAATTCCCGCATGAGCTCCTCTCGCATGCTCGTAGGAACAACTACCTGATTCTTCATATAAACGATATCATTCTCATCTATCTTCCAGTCTGAAGGTGTATCCCTGCCTTCAAAGTTTTCCCTCAAGGATAATCATCCAGTGTCTTCATATTGCTTATCCTTGATCCGTCTCAAAAGTGTAGACTCCACTGTAACCGACACGAGTGTCATTTTCTCCTCTCTCTCTCTCTCCTGAACCACAACGTGCATTTCAACTAGCAACGACATCATCCTCCACTCGGCACTATATTCCTGAACAATCTAAGTCTGAGTCTTCCTACTCAAAGCATCGTCCATGTTGTTTCCTTTCCCAGGTGTATATACCAGCTCAAAATCAAAAGACTGCATATAATCAACCCATCTCCGCTGTCGAAGATTCAAATCGCGTTGAGAAAAGATGTACTTCAAGCTTCTGTGATCAGTATAAAATGTAAACCTTTCACCCATGAGGTAGTGTCACCAACACTTCAAAGCATAAACCACCACTTCCAACTCAAGGTTATGCTTTGGATAATTCCTTTCATGCGGCCTCAGCTGTTGAGACCCGTATTCCACAACTTTATCTCTTTGCAACAACATAGCTCCGAGTCTTATCCCAGAAGTGTCACAATACACTGTGTACTCTTCACCTAACTTAGGTAGAGCCAAAATTGGTGTGGACGTCAAATGCTTCTTTAACTCCTAAAAAGATGTATCGCAAGCCTCTAACCATTAAAAATTTACTCCCTTTTTGTTCAAGCCCGAAAGTGGTGTTTCCAAATGAAAAAATTCTTGGATAAATCTCTTGTAATATCTAGATAACCCCAGAAAGCTTCGGATATCAAAAATATTCTTGGGCTGCTCCCAAGAAATCACTACTTTCACCTTCTCTGGATCCACTGAGGCACCATTCTTTGAGATGATGTGTCCCAAGAAGTGTACCCGATCAATCCAAAATTGACACTTAGATAGCTTGGCGTATAGTCGATGCTCTCTAAGTGTACTAAGGATGATGTTAAGATGTTGGGCATGATCGTCATGAGTCTTGGAGTACACCAAGATGTCATCTGCAAATATTACCACAAACTGATCTAGGTAAGGATGAAAGATATTATTCATCATAGCCATAAACACTACTGGTGCATTTGTTAACCCAAATGGAATTACAACAAACTCATAAAGCCCATATCTACTTCTAAAAGCAGTCCTCAGTATATCATAAGTCTGAACTCTCAACCGGTGATACCCCGATATCAAGTCGATTTTTGAGAAACACAGGCTCCCTTCAACTGGTCAAACAGATCATCAATACGTGGTAGAGGATATCAGTTCCTCACAGTCATCTTGTTCAACCTCCGGTAATCAACGCATAAATGTAAACTCCCATCAGCTTTTTTTTCAAACAGTATAAGTGATCCCCATGGCGACGTACTTGGATGGATAAATCCTTTATCCTTCAAGTATTCCAACTGAGCTTTGAGTTCTTGAAGCTCTTTTGGTGTCATTCCATATGGTGGAATAGATACTGGCTTATTTCATGGCATGAGATCAATAGTAAATTCAACATCCCTCTTAGGTGGCAGCCTTGAGAAGTCTTCTGGGAATACATCCTGAAACAAATCAACCACTGGTGGAAGGACATCTTTTCTAAAACCTTCGTCATCCAGTAAAAGACTAGAAACTTGGGCTGTGAGCTCTCCTAGTTGCTGAGTAATTGGCCCTACTCGGCCTGCCTGGATATCCCACTCCCCATGGTGAATGAAATGGTCACCCGCAGGTGACATAAATGTCACCCTCCGACAATAACAATCAATGTGGGCTCGGTATGTGACTAACCAGTCTATACCCAGGATTAGGTCGAAGCCTGTTATATCAAGGATATAGAGATCCCACAGGAAACGGTACTCCCTGATCTCAAGAGAACATCCCTTGCACCTACAGATGTCTCTAGACTGTACCCCAAAGGTGTGACTATCATTATAGCTCCGCTCACAAACTCCACCGCCAAACTCAAACCATTAACAAGTTTTGTAGATATAAAGGAATGAGAGGAATCGGTATCAAATAAGGCATTAGCTAAAGTAGAATCCATAAGAATAGTACCTCTCACTGCTGATGATCCAGCCTCGCTATCCATAAGTGTAAGTTGTACTGCATGCAACTGTGATTCTCCTCTTCCTTGTGATGCCATCTGACTCCCCTGACCTGTACCACTCTTCTGATATGGTCGTTGCTTCCCAAGAGTACCACGTCCATCACCCTTACCACCTCGTCCAGTAGAACTCCAACTTTGAGACTAAAAGGGTGCAGAGGATCCCCTTCCCACACTCTGACTCTGTTTTTCTAATCCATCACCACCTTACTCCTTTGGGTTCCTGCAGAACTTCTGGAGATGACCCATCCTACCACAGGATCTGCATTCAACAGGGGGTCAGGGACATTGATTATTATAATGTCCCAGCCTTCCACACTGGTGGAAAAAAACTCAGTTAAGGTCATGTGTAACCGACCCCTCTGCCAGGTTACTCTGTCTCCCACCTCCCTGGCTGACATTCTCATAACGTCGCTTCCTTCTCTCAAAAGTTTCACCACATGACCGTCCATTAAAAACCATTTGTCTGCCACTCGAAGCCTCCTTCAGGTTTCCCTCATAGATGAGAGCCTGATTTACCACTTCTGGAAACTTCTTCAGCCTGAAAATATTCACTTGAGACTTAATTTCACATTTAAGTCCATCCTGAAATCGTCTTGCTGAAGTGGCCTCATCTGTTTCCAATGCTGGAGAAAAACATTGTAAGTCAGTAAAGCGTCTAGAATAGTCCATTACAGACATATTCCCTTGATTTAGCCTCATGAACTCAGCCGCTTTCTCCTGTTTGAGTGTCTCTGGATAGAAGTGCTCAAAGAACTTCTCCTGAAATTCCTTCCACTCCATAGCTTCCATCTATCCATTCCAAGTCTGGATGTCCCACCAACGTTTCTCTTGATCGTGAAACATGTAAGCTTCCAACTTGACTCTCCTCTCAACTAGTTTCTCTAGGTGGTCAAGTATAGTCTGGGTAGATTCAATCCAGAACTCAGCTTTCTCCAGACCACCCTCTCTAGTAAAAGTCGGCGGGTGCTGCAACTGAAACTCCCTCGTAAGATCATACATACTTTTCACAACTCGCCCTGGGTCTCTTTCCATCATTTTCATTAAATGGGTGAGGTTATCTCAAAACTTTTCCCCTGATTCTTTAGTTGATACTATTGGTGGCTCAGGTTTACCCATTGGAGGACCATTTCTAACTATACGCCCCGCTCATCCTCTCAACAAGCGTCGTGGAGGCATAATTCTACAAATCCAAACATGCAGCTTAGAAAATAGTTCACAATGTTATCAAAATTACACAAAAAAAATTATTCATATAAATTCACAATTATTTCTTTCAATTTCAAAATTAGACACCATTTTCATTTCAATTTCACAAGCAAGTAAAAGAAATAGTTTAAGTTCAACAATATACCCATAATCTGTTTTCCTGTGCGTGCCTAACATGATGCATGTCACAATAATCCTGAGTTCCTAGAATGATGCATGTAGATGAGAAACTCATGCTATTTTGGGCCACAAATCAATACTCAACAAATTCCAGAAATAATAATCACATCGCACAACAATTGCATAACCCAAGGTGAAATAATATTCAACTGTAATTACAAACAACAATAATAGCAATCCCACCTTGAGTACTTGAGTTTTCCCCCGTAAATGGGTTTGAAACTCCCATGCACGAGCTCATTATCAAGCCCCGACTTTCCCTAGTCTCCTTTCTACCTTCCCCAAATAGTAAGACAAAAAGAAGAAGAAAGAAAACCTGGATCTGATACCACTTTGTAATGTCCCGACCCGGGAGCCACTGAACGGTGCTCCAAGCCGGTTGGTCACAATCCCTCAAGCGTGCCTCCCCGTACGCCAGAGGGTGCTGACTAGTAGCAAGGTTCTAGTAATTCAGTCTTAGGGAGACTATACCCTCTGTTATCGGAATAAAATACCAGCGGAAGTAACCAAGAAATAGCGGAAATGCATATAAATATAACAGTACAATGTCACTAGCATAATCAAAACCGAAAATACAATACTCAATTGAAAGGTAAAACATGCCATGACTATGTAAGTTCTAAGTGTCTTTAATGAAACTGAATGTAAAGACACAACGACTCCAAATGGGTCCCGACCCACGTCTGGCTCCCTCTTCCATGCTCCAACCCCAAATAGCACTCTAACCAGGGCTCTTGCCCTTGTCCTGTCCTGCAACAACAAAGTCTATTCAGGTAACAATCAGGCAGCTCGAGTAGGGTTTGAGTACGACTCAATAGATCACCACCAACAGTGTCAAAAACAAATCCAGTCATAAGCAGTGTATGCAGTTTCATTAATAATAAAGCAAGACAATAGGGAAAACAATTATATTTATCCAATTAACCTTTCTTTAATATGATAAACATCCAGGTTCCCAAGAACACCCAAAATACAATGCCTTCTTTGGCCCGTGTAAGAGCCTAAACCATTTCCCCTGTTCAATTCATAATTACTATGTCACAATATTAAGTTTATGAATAGAAAAATGAAACCATAGTACAAAATAAATGAAAGAGTGTAGAACGTCATGTCTAGCCCACATGTGAGTATTTGGAGCATCTATCCCTGTCTCACAACCCCATGGGTATTTGAAGCATCAGTTTGTGTCCCATAAATTATCAATTTCATGCATGTCATTGGTTCTAGAATGCCATGTCTAGAACCTCTGTGGGTATTAGGAGCATCAGTCTGTTTCCCACAACCCTTTTTCAAATCAAATATCCAATTCACATATACAACCATATTCAAATGTTTAATCATCTTTATCCTTCCATCATAACTCTCACCCATATTCAACTAAATCCACAATTTACAAAGAACCGCATAACCAAACCACCAATTAATTATTTATGCCAAAACATTTACACAACTGCATACGCCTAATAAGATGAGACTGTGGGATTGGATTTTAGACCACCTACCTTGATTTATTGATGGAAGTTATCGCAAAAAAATCCCCAAAATCCGAGCGTTACAACTTTGTCGATCAATTTCTGGATCTAAATCCTTAAAACCAAAATAAGATCAAAGGCATAAAGATCTTGCAAAACTAGATCTAGATCCACAATCCTAGATCTATACCTTAACTCATAGGTTTATATCCATGGAAACTATGAAAATCTCCCATGAAAATATCAAGAAAAGTTAGAGGAAATAACGGAAGAAACAACAGAATGAAATCTACTTACTGAAAGGAGAGCGGATCTTCAATCCGAGCCTTAAATCTTGAGAAAAGGTGTTCGGATTGCCTTGGAATATCTACAAGAGGCTTTGGAAACACCTAAAAATTTCCAAGCCTGATCCAAGGTCAGAAAAATAAGAAAGTCTCAGGGTTTGGGTGGTTTTAAAAAGGATTTTCAGAATTAAAAACCGTGTGCACGGTTTCCTGTATAGTGGGGCACGGTTTGTCAAACCGTGCGCAAGCCGTGCAGACCTCACTATCCAAATTTGTATGATCTGCACGGTTTGGTCGCACGGTTTGTCAAACCATGCATAAACCATGTGTACCTCTGTCCAGTTATGATTGGTTGGCATGGTTTGGTCGCACAGTTTTTCAAACCGTGTGCAAACCGTGCACAACTTACTGCCCTTTTGTTTTACTTAAAAGTTCACCAAAATGCATCTCAAGTCACTAATACAAAATAGAGGTACTTAAAAATAACAAAATTACCTAAAAATGTGCTCGAGATTGACTCCAGAAAAGGCCGGGATCTTACAAGACCGATGTCAATACTACTTCCTTCCAAAAATTTTCTGGTAGGTCTTTTTCTATAAGCATTGTTCTAGCCATGTTGTTGATGATCTGATTTCTTTTTTCAACCACTCCATTCTGTTGGGGGGTTCTTAATAAAGAAACTTGATGCATTATCTCATTTTTCTCAAGATAGTCTTACACCTGGATGTTTGTGAATTACGTACTATTGTCAGTATAAAACTTCAAATTTTTATGTCCAAGCCTCCTTTCACACTCCCTTCGGTACTGTTTTAAGCAGTTGAACACGTCATACTTATGGTAAATAACAAATAACCATGTAGTTATACTAAATCCATCAATGAAAATAATATAGTACCTCTTTCAATCAATTTTTATTGGTGTGATAGGCCCACAAACATCAGCATGCACCAATTCGATCACTCTTGTTGACTTCTTTTCCTTTGCCTTATACGTCTTTCTGATGAGCTTCTCTTATTGGCATGCATCAAACATGTGAGTACAATCACATGATAGATTAGGGAGGTATATTTCTACATCAAACTTTACAAGATCTTCCAGGGATGGTTGGCATAGATGACCAAGTCATTTATGCCACAGCTTGTTTTCTTCCTCTCTGAACAGAAAGCACATATCTTCTTATCCACTTACCAGGTAGAGATTTCCCTTTGTTCTTTTTTCCTATAGAACCACTTCCCCATATCTTCCTTTGACGATACACATCTTCTTATTAAACCTTATAGAATGTCCCGAGTCGCATAGTTGACTGACATTGAGAAAATTGTGATTGTGGCCTTTTACTACTAAGACATTAGTACGTCTCATCTCTTTGCCCCCAAACCTGGCCTTTCCTGAGCCAATAATATTTAGGCCTTCATCATTTAAAAACTTAAAAACTTCTTATTTGTCATATTTTATGCATGTAACAAGATCCTTATTACCTGACATGTGAGATGTGCAAATGCTGTCAAGGATCCACACACCAGAATGGTCTGATGCTTTAAGGGAAATTTCTACCACCACTGCCTTCTCATCTTTTTTCTTCTTGGTCCATATTTTTTCCTTCACACTCAATATAGATTTAGACTTATGATCTTTCTTAGAGTATGATGGACCAACTTCATCTTGCAAAGATGCAAATCTATTTTTCATTTTCAAATCACATGTTGGTTCATTGATCTGCTGCTTGCGAGCATTTTGATTCTTCTTTGGAAAATTCCTATGTATGGTCGATGTAAAATATCTATCCATGTTCCCAAATCCTCCACACCAAAAATAGTTTCCTTCAAAATATGTTCTAGAGAACCATTCTCTGTTTAGCTTCCACCTCTGTTCTTGTGCCCTTCGATATCTCTTGTCTATGAAACACACATACTATGAATGTCTCATCTTTCCACAATAATAATACCTGATATAAGGTGCATTCCTTTATGTAACTTATGCACTACTAGTTTCCCCTTGGGATATCTAAATATTCTAATTCTACTTTGTTCCCAAATCAACCTTTAATCTCGGAATGGGTTCTTGCAGTCTGACTTCAATTTTCATAGCTTTCTGTTTTCGATCAAGTCCCCCATCGGCCTTAGAATCTGAACATAATTGATGCTTCCTTTATGCTAAACCACTATGCTTCACTTTTAGCTTCTTGGTTTTCTAAGTGATCTAAATTCCTAATGTCCCAATAATATTTAAGATTTTTTCTTGATCCTTAACCTTTTTTCACAAACTGATAACTTCTCCTTCAAGTTCTTCAATATGCTTGATTTGATCTTTACTTGTGTTATTCAATCCATCGATCTCCCTTTTCTTTTCTTTAAAATTTATTTTATATTCATCAATCTTTTCTAAGCTCTCTGGCCTAGAAGACATAAGGTTTTCAATTTCTTTTATTAGCTCAAAATTCTCTTCTTTTTGTTGTTGTATGTAGAGTTTGGAATCATGTACCACCTTGTTGTCTTTATTTTTTTTTCTCTCCAAACATCTATCTCTTCAAGAGCTGCTTCTAATTCAGCTTCCATGTTGACTCTTCCTTCAATTTCTTCTTCGTCATCATCAGCGTCAGTTTCTTCCTTTTTCTGAGAGCTACCTACAACTGCCACCATATAATTCTCTCCTTGATCTGTGCAGTTCTCTATCTCTTCAACCTCTTCAACCTCAAACTCATCTGAACTTCTACATTCTTGTAAGAGAAGATTCTTTTTCTTAAAGAAATTTCTCTTGAATTGTTTCTTTCCTTTCACATAGGTTGAAGTCTTCTTATTTGGAATTTATATTTCATCCTCCTCATCTTCTTGAAACTTCTTAGGGCACCTTATGGAAAGGTGACCAACTTTTCCACATCTAAAGAAATCAAGTAAAAGTTTCAATTCGAACTTTCAATTTCCTCTTTGAAGATTCGAGGAAAGGAATAAAATCACCTCATTTGTCTCTTATTATTCCTGATAATCTTCAATGGTGAGCTTCTTCATGGCCTTGAATTCCACCTCTTTGGATTTCCCCTTTTCCACATCATCGTTATCATCATTTCTCATTTTATATGCAACAAGGGTGTTGTGCAGGTTATCCAATGTCAGCTATTTCGGGTCTTTATCTTCCAAAACTGAAACTTTCAGATTGAACTGAGGTGGAAGTTTCCTCAAGATGTGCTTCACAGTATTTATGTTTTCAATAATTTCTTCAAGACCTCGTATATATTCTACTACAACATTTTACCCTGTCAAATAATGCATCAATAGACTCATTTGGGTTCATTCTCAAATCTTCATACTTGTTCCACAACACTTACAGCTTTGCCTCTCTAACCTTATAATATCCTTCATATATGTTCAATATCTTTTCCCATGTTTCATGTGATGTTTTTCATGAAATCACCTTCGTATAGATAGCATTGGATAGGGCTCCCCCTAAAGCATTGATTCCCTTGGTTTCAGCATCAAATTATCTTCGCTCAGCTTTTGATAATGCACCACTATTAATATCAGCAGTTATGCCATGCATTGCTGCTATGAACACATCCATTACCAAAGATCGAAAGTATTGTTGCATCCATTCCCTTTATGGTTGTTGACCTCTATTTGAGAGAGAAACATTTATATCAACCTTTCACTCTGATACCAATTGTTAGGTCCAATAGGCTAGATACTCTAAGAGGGGGGTGAATTAGGGTATGAAAAATTAAAACAACTGCCCCTTTTTATCTTGTTTTTTTGTTAGACAAAACCCTCTTCTCTCTCTCCTTCCAATTTAAGAATATAAAATAATCTTAAATCATTCACAGGACACGGAAATTTTACTTGGTTCACCCTCACTGGGCTACATCCAAGGAGCATACACTGGCGATGTGTCGATGTACCAAATCCACTATAAGTGCACTGCTATTTACAAGTTTGAAGTGGAGTCACTGTCCCTACAGGTTTACAACCACTCACAATTTGAGAACTCACTATTCTCTCAACTGAAGTGAGCTCACTGCATCTTCAGAAGATATACTCACAGTTTATAGAACTGTAGGTCTCTTCATTATCACTAATGAATGCATCCTCCATTGTATATAGATACTCTATTGAAGTCCAAATTTCATCCACTGATGAATACCACTTTTCCCCTAACCACTAAGAAAAAACCTTTGGAAAATACCTTTACAAAGCACCCTACTTCGTGAAGCTCCTAATTTCGCGAAGCTCAAACAATCCTTCGTGAAGTCCCTACCTCTTTGTAAAGCCCACACCTTCGCAGATCTCGATGCCTCGTGGAGCACACTGCTTCGCAGAGCTCGGACCTTCACAAATCTCAAGCCTCTTTAGAACTTAGGTTGTCACAGAGCTCAATCCATCACAAAGCTACTTCCTTTACGAAGCTCACTGAGCCAACACGGAACACACCACTTTCGCGGAGCTAGATTAGCTATCACGAAGCTCATGTCTTTCGTGAAGCACACTGCCTCCACGAACCTCCTTCATGATTTGAGAGCAACAAATTTTTCTTGGAAAACTCTCTACTTCTCCCGAGGGGGTCGAGGCCTATTTATAGGTGATTCCACTAACTTGAGAACCTTCTGCGCGAAGTCAGAACCACGTTAGTTCAAATCGTGAAGCTTCGAAATTTATGTCGAAATTCTCTCTATATCATGAAGCACCGCGAAAATTTTTGGATCATGGAGCTCATTGTAATTGTAGAGTGTTCCATTAATTCCTCTGTGCCTTCGCCGCAAAGCTCCACTCTTAATGCCCTTCGCAGCCGCAATGCTCTTCAACATTGTTGTTCGCAAAGCTCGTCGTAATCATGAAGAACGCCATCAACTTTCTTCATGTCTTTGTGAAATACACATTAAGAATCCCATCTTTTCAAAACTCATGCCTTTTCTATGTTTTTATGAGATCTTAAAGGAAATTCACATTTTGTGATGCTCAACAAACTCCAAATTTTGGACCCCAAAAATTTGGAAAACACTAGAAAACAACGCCACCTTGTATATACTATTTTTATACCACTTCCAGATCTTCTCTTCCTTTTTCATAGTTCTATTTCAACATGGATTGTCAAAAACATCTATGGAACTCGACAATTCACCATGGAAACCTTCATTGTCAACAAACACAACCAACCCAAAAATGCTGCAATGTTACCTTGAGTGATTTTTTCCCAACAATTATGTATGTCATGTTATGTACGAGGATTGATTTTTCCTAATACTTGATCATGGTAGGAAGATATCAAATTGATCTCGATGAAAAACATCGGTCTATTGTTAAGGTTGTCCTTAAGTATATAAGGACTAAGGATATATTTATGTTATATGGAGGAGATGAGGAGTTAGTCATTAGGGGTTATACTGATGATATATTTTAGACAAATCAGAATGATCTAAATTTATAGCCAGGATATATATTCAGTCTCAATAGAGGATTTGTGAGCTGGAAGAGTTCAAAGAATCCAGTTATTATCAATTCTACAACAAAGTATGAGTATATAGAAGCTTTTTATGTATCCAAATAAACTATTTGGATATGAAAATTTTTTCAAGATCTTGATGTGGTGCCTAACAATAAATACCATATCACATTATATTATGATAATACCACAGCATTGGCTCTCATAAAGGTTCCAAGATTACACTAAAATACAAAACACATACTCAGGAAGTATAAACTCTTATGGGATTTTCTCAGAGGGTGAAGCTATAGTGAGTAGATTTTCCATGGAAGAGAACTTGGTGGATCCCTTGAAAAAAAAATATATCTCAATAAAAGAATGAATATCATGTGAGATCTAGTGGACTAAATATTGTTGGCATTTGGCTCTAGTGAAAATGGAATTCTTTTGGAGTTGGTGTCCTAGAACCAACTTCTATGTACTTTATGATTATTTTTATTCATAATTTTGAATATTAATAAAATTTCATATCACATCATTATTGTTCTTTTATGTGACATGGTATGTGATAATGTCTTAAGAGTTATTGTCACACTGAAAGGTCATAGCAGTTCCCTGATATGATGAGAACCTAGAAGTGTTATGATAGTGTTCTTAAACATATGTTTTATAGTTGGATGATATCATTTGATAGGACACAAATGATATATTATATCAAGGGTGGAGAATCATAGGACTTTGAGGCACTTTCTCATAGTGTATTCCCTTAGTAATTTCTGGTACGAGAGATTATGAGAACAAGACCCACTAGTTGGAAATCCATATTTAATTGTTTCATTGGATGTTTATTTATACTTAGACTTTAAGATTATTATTAATTAATATCATTAGTTGTGCACTTTTATGTATTGAAAAAAATTATGATGACATATGTTCATGGTGAAGTATGATACATTGGGTATGGCATGAGTGATATTACATTAATAAAAATATGAGAAAGGATTTTTCGCTTCTATTATTTAACAGATTTGATATCTTATGACCTTTGATGGAGATGCAGTATCCCGAATAAATCCAAGGACATGGTGTTTAGTGGGAATGTTCAATTATAGAAAGTAAAAGAAAGTGTTATTGATCACATAGGATGATGACACCAACATAAAACCCGCTTGATTAGAGATATTGTGATAAAGGGGTTATATTACATAGTGATCATTCATATGTGTTTGTATACCATTGTGGCATTTACTTCTTTCTTCATGAGTGTTTTGGTGTGTTATTAGATGTTAACCTTGTACTTTAAGCATTATGCCTAATTACACTAAGAAAGGGGCTTAAAGGGTCACATTCTAAGTGTATCTAGATTCCCAATTAAATTTTATTTAAATTTAACAAGTTAGAATAAATAGCATTCCCACTTGTGGTTTAATAATTATTTGGGATTGATTGATCACCAATATTTAATAATGAGTCATTCTAAATAATAAATATGAAGGTTAAATAATAATAAATATTAATTTTCAAGATTCAGTGAATATAATATTTATTATATTTATCAATGAATAATGTATTAATATTTATTTATTAAATAAATAGTCATTATTCAAGGTTTGGTAAATACTAAGGAGGATTAATGAACTGATTTTAATTCTCCATCCAAAAATGATATATTAAATATCATTTAAATAAATAAATATTTATTTATGTATCTCTAGGTGTTGCACATTCCAAGTAAATATTATTATTATTATTAGACATGGGTTTTTCTATGGAATAATGGATTGGATAAAGTTCAATATACAATTATCAACCCTAACATAGCTTTATAAATACTCGATTATATCACATTCTAGGGTTAGTTGTTTGTTATGTACAACAACCCTAGAGAGAATTTTTTTTAGTCCTAAGAGAGAAACCTCTAAAAAACACACTCAAAAACTAGAGAGAAAATCCTCCTCCACTCTTGATCCTTTAATAGAATCTAAATAATATTTTGACCATGAAAATATTCTTATTGCGATCAAGAATGAATGATACAAGTGATCAAGATCGACCATGCTAGCACTCAACAATTCTATGGAGACGTTCTGATATTTTAGAGCATGTGTGGATCACTTTTAGAGGGATTTTTTCCTTGTATCCTATGACTCAATGATAGTATGATGATATTTTTTAACCAAATCATCAATGAATAAATAATTACAAGTCATGGTAATTCTAAAACTATCTATAAATTAACTATAAATTATATTTTATGATCATTCCTTCTAGTTCCATCATTAACAAGTCAATTAATCTTTGATTTAATTCCATTAATCATGACATTCTTCACCATGTAAATCTCAAATCATCCATAGATTATGAAAAAAATCGATTTGGATATGCTCAAACAGGCGCTTCCACTTTACCCGGAACCTTCATTATGTAAGGATTATAAATTATCAGAGAAAGAAGTTAAGGGAAATGAATCAACTATCAAATTCCAAGTCGATCTAAGTAAACATACTGGAAAGAGGGAAAATCTGGAGAACTCGAATAAAAGTACTGAAAGTCCAAATGTGAGGCTAGTAGAAGATATTATGGAAAGTTCAAGAATTTTTGAAGCTCGAGTTGGAGTACCAGAAGTTGGGAATCAGGAAGATAGAGAAAATCTAAGAAGTATATAGAATCCAACTCAGTTGTGGAGATCAAACAAAGTTAGAAGATTAGTTCAAAGGTTTGGGGATAACATGAATTTCTTGCTCTTACTGGATATAAGGGAACCCAAACATCTATAAGAAGTGAAAATACTCAGTGACTTGAAATAATGTAAATCAACAATGAATGAAGAAATTTCTTCATTGAAGTCCAGTATAACTTGGGAACTAACAGATTTACTCAAAGTTAAATGATCACTTTAGAATAGGTGGTTTTATCATTTGAAGAAATAGGTTTGTGGCAAGAATTTTTTCAAGGTATGGTTAGTGGTAATTATATTTCAATAAAAAGGAGTTGGTTTCTCATAATATTTTCACTGGTAGTGTAATATGAAACTATTTTAATAGTGTTTAGCATGATGTAATTAGAATATTTGTTCTTAGAACATATGGATTTAATGAAAACTTTCCTTCATGTTGATTTAGAGAATGAAATTTATATTAAGAGATTGATAGGATTCATAGAAGAAGGGAACCAGAAATTGGTTTAAAAAATGTAGAATTTATGGGCTGAATCAAGTTCCAAGATAATGGAATCAGAATTTTGATGTGTTTATATTTAAAAGAAGTATTTGAAAGGTTCAACACAAATCATTATTGTTACTGAAATACATGGGATGGTGTAATATTCATCATTCTTCTCTTGTATGTGGATTACATGTTGCTGGTGCGTCTGAAGGTTTCACGGATTCAGGAGTTCAAAATTAATTTGTTCAGAAGTTTTGTAATGAAAGATCTTGGACATGCCAAGAAAATATTGGGTATGGAGATAAAGAGGGATATAAAATTTGTAACTTTGGTGTTATCTTATAAAGAGCACATCTGGAATATCACTAAAAAATTTAGAATGACTAGATATAACACTACTACAAATTTGGGTTTATCCAGTGCTAGTTAAAAGTGTTGATAAAGACCCCCTTTATCAGCAATAGCAAAGGTGATGATAAAGGGGGTCTTTATCAGTACTAATAAAAAAGAACTAATAAAGAGGGACCTTTATCAATGATAAAAAAAATTACTGATAAATTGGGGTCTTTATCAGTGCTAGTAAAAATTCAATGATAAAGGAGGGGCCTTTATCAGCGGTAATAAAAAAGCACTGATAAAGGGGGGCCTTTATCATCATTTTTTTACTATCGATGATAAATTCCACCCTTTATCAGCGCTTTCTTACTAGCGCTGATGAAGGTTGTATATAATAAAAAAATATTTCATTAAAAATAATAAATTAATATAAAAATATATTTATATTGATATAAATATAATATATTTTTTAAAATATAATTTAGATTAGGATAAATTCACTTTTACACTTAATATATAATATATTTAGTGAAAATTACTTATAAAATAATTACAAAATAATATTAATTAATAATTTTATAATGATTAGAGAGTAATAGTCATTTAATAACAATTGGGTGATATGAAAATTAAATGAATTAATTAACAGTCTAAGATAAGTTGAAAACATGACTTGAACTTCAAACAATCATGACTTTTGGTTTGGGAATCCATTTGGGCTCTACCACATATCAAATAAAATCTTGTGAATATATCTATATCGTGTTGACTTAGGGGGAACTAGGTAACTATTTTTTCAAGGTAAAAAAAGACCTATAAGGCCTCTAAAATTGAGTTTTTAGTTGGGATGTCCTATTTTTTTAATATTTGCTTGTATTTTAGCTCTGTTTAAGAGAGTATTTTATCCCTTTTTAGTGGAGGCTAAATTTATTCTTTGGTATTACATTCATATAGATATTATGTTTTTTAAATTTTATCATTTTTCATAATTTAGTCTTATTTATAATTAAATATATGAATATTTTCTTATATTTACTTATAATAAATCAATTGTATAAATACATATTTAAACATATTTAAATGAAAGAAGTATTTTTAAATATATAAACCAAATAGAAATAAATATTTATTATTCATTTTATTTAAAGTAAAAAATTATCCATTTTATTTACCTTATAAAAATGCATTAATATGTATATGTATACCTATAAAAGTAATGTTTATATAAAAAACATGTGTGTGTGTCAATAAAAATATATATATTAATATTCATATTCTAATATATGTAAATAAATACATATATATGTAAATATTTGTATGTGTATGTGAGAAATATAAATGTGTATGTTTTTATGTAAATATGTGTGTAAGTATTGTGTATATACATCATATATAAATGAATTTTTATAAATCTATCATTATCATTAAATATAGTATATAAATGTATTTACAATAAATATTTATAAATACATTATAAAAATATTATATCTAAATATACAATTATAAGTAAATATGTATAATTATATATATAAATATATAGACATATAAACATATATGTAATGTATAAAATTTATATCTAAATATAAAATATAAAGGCATATTTTAAAATTTTATTTAAAAATAATTATATAAATCATATGAAATTAGTTATTATTTATTCTATTTAAAATAATATCTAACCATTTTTTACATTATAAAATAATATGAATATGTATATATACTTATGAAAATGTATATATAATGTTTATATATACATATGTGGGTGTATTGATAAATATATATATATATATATATATATATATATATATTCTAATATATATAAATGAACATAAAGGGGGTGGGGGTGCGAGAGAGTGGGTGAGGGCGGTTGGGGGAAACGGATAGTGCTGAGAAAGGGAGATCATGAATGTTGAGAAAGGGGGTTGGTCACGTAAAAAATATAATTTTTTTCAAATTTTATCAGTGCTACGAAAAAGTGCCCATAAATCCACCCATTATCAATGCTAAACAAAAGCACCGATAAAGGTCATCTTTTAACATCGCTTAGGTATTCAGCTATTTCTTATCACTAATAATGACTCTTTATAGCATTGTTAAAAGTGTTTTTTATAGTATTTTAAATCTGTTTGAACCCCTCTTGCCGAAAACTTCAAATTGTCCAAGAAACGGGCACCAACAATGGAAGATAAGAGTTAGTGCATGAAGAAATTACAATTTACATTAGTAGTAGTAAGCCTGGTGTATGTAATGATTTTTACTTGGGTAGACATTGATTTTTTACTAGGAATTGTAAGTATATTTATCTTGAATTCCAAAATATAAGACTTGGAAGTTGTTAAATAGATCATCTGATACTTGAAAAGATTAGAAGAAGTTTCTCTATTCTTTAGGGAGGAAGATATGTTGGAAGGATTTTTGGATGTATACTTAATTGAAGATTTAGATACATGGAAGTGCATAACTAGTTCGGTGCTCACCAATTGAGAAACAAATATTAGTTGGATGTCACAGATACAGAGAATTATTATTCTAAGTATAGTGAAATCAGAGTATATAGTAGGAACAAAAGCATAAAAGGAGCCGGTTTGGTTGATGTGTCTGTTGAATAAGTTAGAGAGAAGTTAGGAAGGTGGAGTCTTATTCTGTGATAATAAGAGAGTGATTCATTTGGCTTGATATATCATGTTTCATGAACAAACAAATCATATCAACCTAAAGTACCGCTTCATCAGGAACATGTTAGATGACAAAATTTTAGGCATACATAAGATATTTAAATGCCAAAATCTTGAGGGCATGTTCCCTAAATCATTGTTTAAGAGAGTTTTAGGAAACACCATGACTTAGTAGGACTTTCTTGAATAGAAGAAGAATAGATAAAACTACATGTTTTAAGAATTAAAGTTTATTTGGTTTACAGAATATTGGAGATTTAACAAAGTTTCCCTGAAATAGTCTTCAAGTGGGATATTTTTGTGATGTGTGAAGTCTCTTTCAGTTAACTAGATTCAATTCACTGAATTCAGTTCAATGTATTTTCATTCATCGGTAGATGGATCATCTTGATTTAAAAAGAGAAGTGGTTGAAACTCTCTAGAATGTAGTGGATTCATTAAAATTTTACATCTCCTAATGAAGTTATATTCAAGAAGAAGGGTCCAGAAGTTTGGCGATCAAATATCTCTAGAATGAGTACTTAGATAAAGTAACTTAGTATTTTCCCTATAAGACTTTTGAATATTTCAAATAATATTTCAAAATTCAAGCACTGAGTCGCCATAGGATTTTGGGTCCCATAGATCCTCGACACGGTGATTTTAAAAATATTAAATATATTGTGTCATGCATGCGTAGTTTCTCTTGAAACGTGAAATAACTCCCGAGCGGAGTCTTGGATCAGAATTCTAAGACCTTGGTTGAGTTCATAACATTTTGTTTTCCCCTATTAGATACATAAACTTTGTTAGTTCCAGGATTTCGGTCAGAGGCGTGTTGGTGACGGTGCGTTAAAAGGGGAGTTAATTGATTTTAATTGAATAAAATCAATTTTCCCCCTCCACACACATTGGGCATACGATACAAGTAGTAGGATCAAAACCCTTCTCTCCCCCTTTGTTTGATGGATGAAAACAATCCAAATCAAATCAACTAATCATTGTCGATCTCCATTCTTGGCGCTGATCGTCATCAGATCAAAGAGCATCATTATACGGGCATCGTTCTATACCTAAGCTTCGAGATTTCTCCCTCGAGGTAGGTGGTTTTTAGTTTTGGTCATAATACCCTATGTTATGATTTTTTTTAATGTTGTAGATCCTTATTACGAATACTTGAGATCCCTCCTAGGTTGATCTATAGGTTTTGGGTGAAACTGGGGTGAATCAGGTGAATCTCAAGGTAATTCGAAATTGGAATTACCATATACACAGTGTGTAGTACAGTGAGGCATGCCGTGTGTACCTTTCTATTTGGGGAATATGACTTTTGGGGACTACATGTCATGTTCTAGAGTTACGTGTCGTGTAGTGAGACCATGTCATGTGGCCAAAGAACATGGCCTAGGAAGTCATGTGATCATACATGTTCATGTAGAACTACATAACCAAAGTACATAGACATGGGGTCCCGGACAAAGGAATGGGAAAACTACATGACCAAGTGGCCATGTTTTGTAGTATGGGATGCACAGCGTGTAAGGGACATGGCTAGTCGAGCTGTGTGGAAGAAGAACATGACATGGGTCAGGTGAGGCAGAACACACCTTGTACGGGTTGTACACACCATGTTACCTCTACATGGACAAGCCAGACTGTGTGAATGGGATACACAGTGGTCGCATCCAAATTTACCCTACTATTATAAGCAATTTTTTAAGTACAGGTAGGGATTGAATCCACAGGGACCGAAGAAGTGACCTTGATACACTATGATTTTTTTTATGGATTTTCTATAAAGTGGCTAACTATGGTTTTGATTGATTTGAAAAAATATATATTTAATTTAATAAACCAACCAAAAAAACACACAATTAATTGAACTAGAACAATTAATTAAGATGAGTCGATCCTAGGTTGTTGTTAGGGCTAGATTAGATGTAAATTTTTTCTATGAATTTTCCATCTAATAGTTAAAGAGGTATCCAATCAATGAGATAAGTCCATAATATCATTCTCTGATTTAATCCTTACACAATTCCAAGCCTAATCACTAATGTAATCAGAGTATCACTTCCATGATCACTCTAAGTAATTGGATCTTACTATCACTCAAAATGTGTAGTCATTAAAATTGGTGAAGATGAAGAAGAAATAAGTCAAGAATTGAACTCTCAAACCATAGAATGTATTAAAGAATTTAAGAACATAAAATAAAATCCAATATATACCCTTTATATTCCCTTGTATCAACCCATAATAGTTTTATCCCTCCATTTATTCTATTCTACCAATAGAAGTGGGAAGTAGGCTTATGAGGGAATAATTGAAGAAGAAAAATATTTAAAAAATGAACACTTCACCATTGTGTGAGGAATTTCACAATTTTTGGAATGGATAAATTTGCACCTTGATTCAAAGATATAAAAGTTTTAAGTAAAATTAAAGAAATTTTAAAAATAAATAGAAAAGGTTAAGAAGAAAAACTTTTGTTAAGAAATGAACGTGAATGAAAAACTTACATGGAAAAAATTGACGATGCGATTACAAAATGAAAGCGTGAAATTACAATTGAAAGAATAAAACTTGGATGCTAAATCCCTTCACCATTGGCTACTTATATAGGAATTTTATGAGCCTTAGGTATACCCCCCAATAATAAAGTCCCTCCCCAATAATTAGAAGACTCAAAAGGTGAGTGAGAATAAAAAAAATTGGGCATTTCAAAGTTGACCACAAAAATAGGACTAGATTCATACCCCCTCTGGCATGAAAATAATTCATTGAATATGGAATAATATTTGATGGTATTAGAAGATAAATATATTAATATAGGTGTCCTATAATATTTGAAAAAAAATTATGATAATTGGATCATCTGTTTGGATGTTATGCTTGAAATGGTGGGCTTATTTTATGGGCCTTCAAATCTAGATCACAAATTAAATGTCAACTTGGGATCCCTAAATCTCATTAAAAAAATCAGAATTATCTCTAGACACAATTTAATGAAATGATACCCATAATTTTATCTTTTTACAGTTAAAATTTGAGTTTCATTGGTCCTGAAATGTGGGATCCATTTTTATTTGATGGGCCTAAGGCCCATTATGCTTTGTCAAAAAATTTATCTATTCATTTCCAAAAATCTCCATCTTCCCTTGGGATTAATCCATTGATCCTAAAATAAACAATTTTACAATCAAAGTGATAAATTATATCCCAAAATATCAAACTCAAATAATGAATATAATTTTTTTCACAAACAGATGATTGATTGGGCCCAAATTTTCACTTTAAACATGAATTGCACATGTGATGAGAAATGAAGTTCAATTTATAAAATGCATTAAAATTGGTGTTTATGGACTTTGAAACACATTAATGTTAAAATATAATCAATTAATATTATCATATTTTAGTTTTTAATCACACCCCCCTCAACTTGAGTTTTTCTAGTCCCGAGCAAAAAGTATCTCAAAAATATGAAATTAAATTCCATTTTTCAAAAATAGTTTAACATACAATGCTTTCAAAAATTCATCATGTCGAACAATCATGAAACCAATAAAAATAATTTCATTCAATCTAGTTTCACAAGCATATCTCAATCCCAATATCATTCATTTATTCAAATTCATAACCTCATTTCATCCAATTTCAATTAAGCATGATGATGTATTGTGTATCTCAAAAGACATGGGGCCTATTTTCTTATTTGGGGGGGGGGAAGCGCTATGTGGTAATCACATTAAATCTTAATATGAGTATCCAAATTTCTTTTTTATTTTTTTATTTTTTTAATGTTTTTTTAACCACAAAATAGATAAAAAGACTAACTCTAGGCAAGACAACTATACAATCATGATCCCCAAGTGTCGAATGCCACACATATTATCAATTCGATGCTCTATAATAGGGATTTTATGCCTAACTTTGGTCAAGAAAAATATGGATTCATAATCCCAAAGTGTTGAATGTCATTTATTTTGATAAAACATTTCTCTATGTGGTCGTTATTTCAATTTTTTATACTAAAATTAAAATAAAAGTGACCCCAAACCCTAGGCTATGATGAAAGAGTCATAAGAACTCAAACTTACACCCAAAATCCAATAAACGTGCATTATGGAATTTTGATTAAAAGGATGAAAATGTAAACATTAAAAAATCACATTGGACAACCACACTTTCCAAAAACTATTCTCATGTACTTAAACTTTCATTAAAATCATAATCAAGGAATTCAAAATTATTTGAAACTCAGCTTTCATGTTTCACAATGTACATTAACGCATGTAAGGATAATGAATTTATTTTTTTCATTGAATTGATTTTTTTCATAAATGCACAATTTTTTTTCTGAAAAATCTCACATTTTCACTCCCTCCAACTTAGAATGACACTGCCCTCACTGTTGAAATAGAAAATAAGAGAGAGTTCAGAATTGGGAAGAAAGAGAGTGAGAATGTGATTTGAAATGAATTCATGGAACAAAATCACCTGGTTTGAAATTTATATCCCGTCAATAATAAATCGATCTCTTTGGCTTCATGTCAAAAGTGAACTCCTCAAGGATGGTTGAAGGTAGTTTTGAATTCTAGAAGGCTTGGGTTTTATTTAAAAAAACCAAAAAATTACAACTATTAAATCTCACACACAAGAAACATTAGATAACATTAGAAACCCCCAGTGAGTTATATTCACATAAAAAAGAACACAAAAACACACAAAAATAAAATAAAAACAATGCGGAAGCTGGGTTGCCTCTTGGGAAGTGCTTATTTTAAAGTCTTTAGCTCGACTTGGACCCCTCATCTTATCCGATACCAACTTTCAACATTTTCAGGACCCCATTTTTTTCAACTTATACTAGATTGAGATTTATTATTTGTTTAAAAAAAATTTCATGTATAATATTTTGTTCAAAAATTAGTGGGAAATCCAAGGAATATCAGAAATTTTTTATTCAGTTGCATTAGTAGACTTTCCTAAGTCATCAATGATCATTCCAACATTATTGATTTCAAGAGAAGAATGAATTATAGCTTAAAGGTCTTGGTTATCACCTATAAATGGATTCTTGAGTGGGGAAATAAGGAAAATAATTTTAATCTTAGGTTGGATAAAACTTTTAGAAAGAGTTTGGGACTTTGAATCAAACTCAGTTTCATTTTCAAAATTTATTAACAGAATCGGTTCCTTTTGGATAGAAGATTCAACCAAAAAATTGGACATATCAGTTTCAAGAATGGTTATGGACTCTAAATTTTTGATTTATCTCAATGGTTTATTGGTTGGTGTTTCTGAAAAATTATTAATAGAGCAATTTTCAGGAAAATCAATCCATGATATGAAATTGCCCTCTTGTGTGCATAAAAAATCAATTTCCTCATAATTTGAACTCTCATTAACAGTCTCCTCCTATTCCTCGGATTTACTTTCAACATTACCTAACCAAATAAACTCATTATCCAACTCTGGTTTCTCAAATTCTAAAGCGGTTTATTCAACATTTTCCTCTAATTTTAAATCCTCTTGTTGTTTTGGAATCATTACTTCAGGGTTTTCATTATTTTTCACACTCTTAGAAATTTTAACATATTGTAGTTGTTCATAAGAATATTGAGTGTAACAAGGTTATTATATAAATTATGAGTAAGAGAAAACCTGAGTGGGAATTAGTTCTACAACTATTTCAATAAATTGTCGTTATACCCTCATTGATGAAACATCATAAGTCATTCTCTCCATTTTTATTGACATAGTTTCTCAAGTAAAGTTTGTAGATCATGTTAGACAATAGGTTGAGCCAAATGGTCTATTCCTAGAGGATAATTATATTGATTTAATTACACAGTAGGATATTTATATTAGCATTGTTGGGATTAAAAGTTATTATAGGTTGGAATGTTTTGTGGAGCATAGGATTTAAAACATTGTGGTTCATTCAGTTGTTGATTATCCCACTAATAGAAGCTAGGATGGTCATTTTATGTCACAATTGATGTGGGTTATTCAATATAGGTAGAGTTTCCCCATGTTTGGGTTTGTTCAAAATGGTCTTCCATAAGAGTGAAATCAGGGGTGAGAGCAGAGATGTAGGGGTCAGAAGAGATAATTTGAGGTGAGATAAGAGAAATGGGATAAGAAAGGAATTATAAAATCTAGGGTACTTACTTGGGTCCCCAGTAATGATGCCAAAATTTGTTTGTTCCTAAATTTACCCTACTAGGTTTTCACTAGGGATATATTTGATGTATTTTTTTTCTATGAATTTTCTGTCCAATAGTTTAAGAACCATCCAATCAATGAGATAAGTCCACAATATCATTCTCCTATTTAATACTTACACAATTACAAGGATAATCACTAATTCACTTAGAAGATCACTTTCATGATCACTCCAAGGAATTGGACCGTACTATAACTCAAAAATTGTAGTCATTAAATTTTGTGAATATAAAGAAGGAATAAGTCAATAATTGAACTCTCAAACCATAGAAAGAATTAAAGAATCTAAGAGCATAAAATAACATCCAATCCATACCCTTGATACTCTCTTATATCAACCCATAAAAGGGTTATCCCTACATTGATTCTATTCTACTAATGGAAGTGGTAAGTAGACTTATGAGGGTGTGATTGAAGAAGAAATATATTAAAAAAACAAACACTCCACCATTGTGTGAGGAATTTCACAATTTCTGGTGTGAATAAATTCACACCTTGATTCAATGGTATCAAAGTAAAAATGAAAAGGAAATAAAAATTTAAAATAAATATAAAAAGTGAATAATAAAAACTTTTATTAAGAAATGAACATGAATGAAAAACTTACTTGGGAAAAATTGACGATGCGATTACAGAATGGGAGTATGAAATTACAATTGAAAGAATAAAACTTGGATGTTAAATACCTTTACCACCAACTCCTTATATAGAAATATTATAATCATTATATCTACCCCCAATAATAAATTCCCTCCCCGTTAATTAGGAGAGTCAAAAGGTGGGTGATAATAAAGGAAATTGGATGTTTCAAAGTTGACCACAAAAATAGGATCAGATTCATCCCCCCTCTTAGCATGAAAATAATTCATTGAATATGGAAAAATATTTGATGGTTTATAAGATAAATATCTTCATCCAGGTGTCCTATCACTACTAGAAATATGACCTATACCAAAGGTTTTGGCCAAACCGTTGGTATAGTTCATTAATTTGGACTTATACCAACGGTTTTGGACAAACCGTTGGTATAGGGAGGACATATACCAATAGTTTTGGCCAAAACGTTGGTATAGGTCCATTATAGAGGATCTATACCAACGGTTTTGGCCAAAACCATTGGTATAGACCCCCCCCCATACCAATGGTTTGTCCAAAACCATTGGTATAGGTTCTTTGATTTTTTATCGAATCTTCTTACCGAGAACATTATATAAATCAAAATTTAAAATAGTTATGATAATACATATATATATTTATGAAATTATGTTTACAAAAGTCATGTTAGGTTAGTGGTTAGGTCGTTCAATTATAAACTAGAGGTCCTGGGATCAAATCCCACCGAATGTTTTTTTTATGAAATACATATACCAACGATTTCCAAAACCATTGGTATAGGTCTATACCAATGGTTTTCCCAAAATCATTGGTATAGACCTATCCCCACGACTTACTTGCCCACGGTTCTCCAAACCGTTGGTATAGGCTATACCAACGGTTTGGAGGCCTATACCAACGGTTCCAAACTGTTGGTATATGGTATTTTTCCAGTAGTGTATAATATTTTTCAAAATTTCATGACAATTGGATCAGTCGTTTGGATGTTATGCTCGAAATGGTGGGCTGATTTTATGGGCCTTCAAATTTACCCCCAAAATTAAATGTCAACTTGGGATCCCTTGATATCCTTGAAAAATTCAGAATTAGCTCTATCCAAACTTTAATGAAATGATCCCCATATTTTTATATTTCTAAATTTAAAATTTTAGCTTCATTGGACCTGAAATGCGGGATCCACTTTTATTTGATGGGCCTAAGGTCCATTATACTTTGTCTAGAAATTTATCCATTCATTGCCAAAAATCTCCATCTTCCCTTGGGATTAATCCATCGAGCCTAAAATAAACAATTTTATAATCAAAGTGATAAATTATATCCCAAAATATCAAACTCAAATAATGAATATAATGTTTTCCACAAACAAATGATTGATTGGGCCCAAATTTTCACTTTAAACATGAATTACACATGTGATGAGAAATGAAGTTCAATTTATAAAATGCATTAAAATTGATTTTTATGGACTTTGAAACACATTAATATTAAAATATAATCAATTAATATTATCCTCTTTCAATGTCTAATCACACGTCCAGATGCTCAAGCGGGTTCACATGTCATGTGGACCCTAGTGCATGTTATGTACTCCTTTGAGATCTTCTTGAGATATTCCGCCTTATATATCTACTTCTCTGGAACTCAAATTTAGGATTTAGAGTAGCCTATCCTGAGCATTTTTTCATGTAGAATGATATGGTGGCCTCTTTTTTGGCCTATGAGATATGGTGTGTCATAGTTCAAGCAAGATGTTGTGAAAGCGGTGCTTAACCTTAGGAAGTGATCAGGGTGGATCACTAAGTTGATTTCGGGGTCGGTACCCTTCCCTTTAATGATAAGAAATGGTTCCCCTAGAATCTTTAGGCTGGTAGAGTAGTGATCCCCTATTATATTAGGGCATGGGTCCCCTAATCATGATAGTGTTGCAATGTGGGGTTTGAAGAGCATGACGCTCCTTTCAGCAGTGCTTGGCCGATGGTGGAGATCAGTGTGGTTCTACATGAGAAATGTTGGGACCAGTACTCCCCTATGGTATCAAGGTTCAGGTTTCCCTTACCTCTCTACTTTGGTAAGATATGGAACTCCCCACTTCGTGGGATCAGATTCTATACCTTTGTGGTAATTCTTTCAGGGGTATTATTCCCCTATCGGGCTAGGGCACAGGTTTCCTATATCATCTGTATAGTTGGACAGTGCTCCCCTATCATGTTAGGGTGAAGGCCCTCCATACTCATTAGCCTGATAGATTAGTTACTCCCCTATTGAGCTAGGGTGTAGGTCCTCTATCCATGGAGTCGTTACTCCCCTGTCGTATCAGGGCATGGGACCTCCATATGTGATGTATAGATAGAGTGTGTACTCCCTTATTGTGTTAGGGTGTGATTACTTTATCCTTGGAGTTGTAACTCCCCTATCGTTCTAGGGTGAGGTTCCTCTATATGTGTTGTTCTGGAAAAGTTGGTACTCCCATGTCGTATCAGGGAGTGTGTCCTCTAGCCTGGGGTTGGTACTCCTCTGTCATATCAGGATGTGGATCCCCTATAGTAATCATTCTAGTAGAGTAGTACTTTCCTTTCATGCTAGGGTGGAAGTCCTCTATATGCAGAGTTGTACTCCTCTGTCATACTAGGGTGCGGGTCCTCATCTACAGAGTAGTACTCTCCTATCTCTGAGTAGTAATGGAGAGAGAGTCCTCCCTTAGAGCTAGTGCTCCCTCAGTTGTTGAGTACAGTTATGAGGATTGAGCCCCTCCACTAGTTTTGTGTGATTTATGGTTAGGATTTAGTGCTCCCTTGATGGATCGAGGTGCAGTCCACTCCATACAGGAGAAACAAGGGTTTTTCAAGTTATTTTGGCACTCGTACTCCCCCAATTATAGGTCAGTGGTGAGGTGTGGGTCCCTTCACTTAGGTTCTTCATCTTTTCACAGGGCGTATGTTAGCGATGGTAGGACCTATAGTATCAAGCACCAGAGTTGTACCTAGTGATTTGTTCTTGATAGAGTGTTTCTCTCGGATGGGTTCCATCTAGGATGGCTTATCTCATGGAGTGTGTTCTCCTGGTTGTGTGTTACTGTTAAAGCCTTTGAGTATAATCATGTCGCTAACTATGAGGTCAGAACCTTATGAGACTTGGAGTCTGAGATGAGTATTTCTAGGTGTTTTCTAGGAGTCCTTGTCATCTGTCATGTGTCTAGGTTGACACCCCTTGTGGATTGAGTTGACTAGTCATGTATAGTTGAGGATGGTTCGAGATGGAGTTTCTCTCTCGATTGGGTTTTTTCTGTCTAGGTCAAGTGGACTATTGCCTTTCAGTTTCTCCCTTTTCTTTTGAGTTTTTTGGGTGCTTACTGAGTATTCTTATACTCACCCCTACATGGTCTTTCCCCACATGTGTTGTGTCTTGTACAAACCACAAACCTTTCAAAGGAGTCCCTAGAGGACCCAAGGTAAGAAAAGATTAATGAGCTAGACCAATCTAGGTGTTTACCAGAGCTGGGTCGAGGAGCTTTCTGGCAGTTGCATTTGACAGCGCCCCCCCCCCCCCCCCTTCTGATTAGGATGAATTCTTTTTATGATTTTTGGTGGGTGTTTGTTTTTTCCCTTTTATGATTTCATTACTTCTGTTGTACTCTATTTTGGGATAAATGTATGCATTCATTTTATTTTTCATCTTTTTATATCTCTGCACTATTACATGGAGGTGTTTGTGGTTGCATGCATATAGGTACATTAGGCAATGGCCTCTCATTTGTGTGATATGCCTACTTGGCGATAGTCACCAGCCCTTGGCCTATTGGTGGCGAGCTTGGGGATTTACAGCTCGGGAACCATTGGGTTGGGTCGTGACAAAGTTATATCAGAGCGAGTTACTCTTTGGGACCGCAGTGTCTTGAGCTTGGTTTGGGTTGCATGGTGATAGTGTTAGGGTGTTTTGAGTTTGGATCTCATGCCAGAGGTTCCGGTGTTGGTGCAACGACTGACATATCCATTCACTAGGACTTTGATAACCTTCTTTTCGACTAGGTACATTAGGACACTGATTCCAGGAAAATAATGGTACATGCATCATATATGACTGGGTTTTGGTTTTCCTTATCCTTCTTGAGTCATCTACTCAAATATACTCTTTGATCGTGGTGCATCTTGATTTTGTTTTAGGTTTCCACCACGACGACATCTAAATAGGGTTCTACGGCATGATTGTGATGAAAATTCAACCCATGAAGAGGCTTAAGTGCAGGGAACTGGTTCTGAGGCAGTACATTTATGTGTTCTGCCAGTTGAACCACCACCCATTGAGCAGCTGGTTATGCCGGCAGTTCAGGTTGAGGATGCACGTAAGCTGAGTGCGCTACATGAGTTCCAAAGGTAGCGACCTCTGAGGTATCATGATGATCAATATCCTAAGGTAGCTAATGAATGGATCAAGGTAGTCATGCATGTTTTCTACCTTGTGAGGACACCTACCGATCAAATAGTGGTCCTTGCAACAAGCCTTCTACAAGGTTTGTTCAGGAGTTGGTGGAGTTTACTAATGTAGTACCATGATGAGGTGGCACTCACTTGGGTAGAGTTTGAGAAAATCTTTAGGGAAGAGTTTTACCCTTCCACATTGAGATCAGTGCATATCCAAGAGGTTCTGCAGCTTCGATAGGGTGGCATGACTGTGGAGGAGTACTCGACGAGGTTCACAGACCTATCACGATACTCCCTGAACATGGTGTGAGACCTGTTCTTTAGAGCTTGATCCTTTTATCAAGGCCTCTGTAGAGATGTTTGAGATGGTGTGGTCTCCTTGTGCCTCCCCTCTTATGCAGGGGTACTGGAGTGAGCTCTAAACATAGAGAGCTTCCTAGCATAGGGACAGGTGGATGTGGACCAAATTGGTGGTCACTAAGCTAAGGCATCTGCAATAGTTGGTAGATGGAAGATGATAGGATCGCAATGCAGAAGGCATACCCTTTCCCAGACTCAAGCATGTGGGCCTTTAGTGTAGGAGTCGTATTAGGGATCAGGTCAGCCACATGAGAGGTATTGTTACGCTTGCGACAACTGGGGAAATCTTGCTAGAGATTGTCCGACCCGTCGTGCTGCTGAGAGGGATTCGTTTGACGGACTGCCTTGGTAGAGGAAGTGTTTGGTGTAGGGAGTTATGTAAGATGGAAGATGGGTGGAGGTGTTTGGAGATTAGCAGGAGGTGGTGGGTAGTTTGAGGTGTATCCACCGTCACCCCTAGTTGGTCTACACCAAGCTTAGGGAGTTGGAGGATAAGGGCGAGGAAAATTGTAGGTCATAGTAGCCTTTGACCCAGAATCTTTGAGGATAAATATAGGTATTCTCTATGTCCTTCCTACTTTATGTAGTATAATTTTTTAGACACTATTGTGAGGTACTCTTTTCTTTCCACTTCTTACTCTAGGGTTGTTCAGGGTGACACGGGGCATCGGTAAAACCTTGGGTTGGTGTTGTTCTTCATAGATTCAAATTCACGGGCAAAAGGGGTCCTTCCTCCACTAAGACGTGTTTTTGAGATGTGAGTAAAATCATGAGGGTGAGTCAGTGTCGCCCAAAGAAAATAGTATCAAAGTGTGGTGGATGAGTCCTTCTAACTTGTATGTTCGGGGCTAGGTAACATGTTGGTGGTTGTGACAGAGGGACCAGTAAGACCCAATGTGAGTGTTTGGGTAGCCTTTTGTTATTTGTGTGTACCCTCATGCACTTGGAATTATATTTGTATGTTAAATTCTCGAGGATAATGTGGTGTGGTTTGGTGTAGCTTTGAACCTACAAGAAAAAGGGATGCTTTACCCATGAAGATGTGTTTTCCTGACACGAAAAAAACTATACGGGAGAGTTAGTGCCTCCCAAAGTGTATAGTGTCGAGGTGTTGTAGACGAGTTCCTTATACTTGTGTGTTTGAGATGAAGTTGTTCGTTGAAGTGTCAGAGTAGGTCGTGGCCTTGTCAGTGGAGTTTTTTTTTCTTGACCCTTTTTTCTTGGTAGCCCTAATAAAGAGAGAGCCTTACTTAGAACTAGTTCTGTAGAAATAGAGTTAGACCATATGATGTTTCCATAGTGCAGGTTAGTTTCCTACCATCCATACTTAACTGGGATTCTGCTAGTGGGTTTGGTGGTGTTTCTGTTTTGACGAGCTATGTTACAACTTTAGTTTCATAGAAGAAGGGCCTGGTAAGACCTAGTGTTTACACTCAGGTAACCTTGTCTTTTTCGTTGGCACCCTGGCATCCTTGGAATCAACCTTGAATGAAAGATACTTGAGTAGGTCCTTGTATAGTTTATCTAGGGGTAGATGTGAACTGTGGGGTTACGTCGGTATTTTCATCAGGTTAGCAAGGTGGTGTACTGCTAGACCCTATGAGTGTAGAGGGACTGTAGTGCTTGGTGTTTTTCCACCTGTCACAGCTGAAGAGACGTGTGCCTATTTGATGCATGATGTTGGCTAGGTTAGAGTTGTACATGGTTGTGGTTTGGCCTTGGTGTTTCCCCTAATTGTGTGCTTGTAAGTAGTACGGGAACCCTTGGTGAGCTCGCTGGCATGGGTGTTTCAGTGGAGAGATCAGTTTCTTTCCCTTCTTCCTTGGATTTCACTTTTCAGGGATGAAAATACTTAAGGTGGTGAGAAATTAGTGACTCGGGTTTTGATATGTAAGACTTTAGAATATTTCAAAGAATATTTTTGAAGTTAGGTGTTGAGTCAGTGTGGGATTCTTGGGCCCAGAGAGACTCAGTGCAGTGATTTTAAAAATATTAAATATATTTTTTCATGCACATGTAGTTTCTATTGAAATGTGGAATAACTCCTGAGCGGAGTCTTGTATTATAATTTTGAGATCACCATTGAATTTAGAATGTCAATTTTACCCTAGGTGTGACATAAAATTTTTTAGCATCGGGAGTTTGGTCGGAGGTATGTTGGCGACGAGGCATTAAAATGGGAGTTAATTTATTTTAATTGAATAAATCAATTTTCCTACAACCACCCCCTTGGGAACATGACACAAGTAGGAGGAGTGAAACCCTCCTCTCCCCCTTTGGTTGCTAGACGAAAATGAGCCAAATCGAAGTGATAAAGCACTTTCGATCTCCGTTCTTAGGTCGGTATATGAGTTTTGGGTGAAATTAGGGTGAATCAAGAAAATCTCAAGGTAATTCCTGACTAGAATTACCATATACATAGTGTTTGGTCTGGTGAGACATGTCATGTGTCCCTTCCTATTCGGGGAAGATGAATTTTGGTGACTATACATCGTGTACTAGAGTTACACATCGTGTAGTGACCCCATGTCATGTGGCCAGAGGACATAGCCCAGGGAAGTCGTGTGATCATACATGGTCATGTAGAACTACACGGCTTAAGTACATGGACACGGGGTGCTGGACACGGGAATGGGAAATCTATATATCCAGGTGGCCACACCATGTATTATGGGATGCACGGCATGTAAGGGACATTCCTAGTTGGGCCGTGTGGAAGAATAACATAGTTAGGGGTCGGGTGAGGCTAAAAACATCATGTATGGGTTGTACATGCCATGTATCCCTACATAGCCAAGCCATGTCGTGTGAATAGGATACACGACCAGGTTCTTGGGTGAGTTCACACATCGTGTGGACCCTAGTGCACGTCGTGTACTCCTTTGAGATCTCCCTCCTTACGTATCTCCTTCTACAGAATTGGGATTCATGCTTACGAGTAGCCTATCCTGAGCATTTTTTCATGTAGAATGAGTCGGTGGCCTCTATTTCCACCTATGAGATATGGCATAGTGTGGTTTGATCATGGTGTTTTGATAGTAGTGCTTAACCTTGGGAAGTGATTAAGGTTGATCACTAGGTCGACGTCGGGGTCAGTACCCTTCCCTTTGACCTTAGGAAGTGGGTCCCTTGGACTCTTTGGGCTAGTAGAGCAGTTCTCCCCTATTGTATCAGGGCATGGGTCCCCTACTTTTGGAAGTGTTTCAATGTGAGGTTTGATGGGCGTGATGATCCTTTCAATGGTGCTTGGCTGATGTTGGATATTGGTGTGGTTTTATGTGAGAAATGCTGAGACCAGTACTCCCCTATGGTATTAGGGCACATGTTTCTCTTACCTATCTGCTTTGGTAAGATATGGGACTCCCCACATCGTGGGTGAAGGTTCTATACCTTTGGGGTGGTTCTTCCAAGGTTGGTACTCCCCTATCAGACCATAGCATGAGTTTGATGTATCGTTCGTATAGTTGGACAACACTCTCCTTTCGTGTCTGGGTACAGACCCTCCATACTCATTGGCATGATAGAGTAGTTACTCACCAGTTGAGTCAGGGTGTAGGTCCTCTATCCGTGGATTTAGTACTCCCCTTCCATGTCAGGGTGCGGGTCCTCTATCCTTAGAGTTGGAACTCCTCTATCATTCTAGGGTGCGGGTCCTCTATGCGTTTTGTTCCGGTAGAGTTGGTACTCCCCTATCATACCAAGGAGTAGGTCCTCTAGCCAAGGGTTGCTACTCCCCTATCATATCAGGGTATGGGCCCCCCATAGTAATTGTGCTATTAGATTAGTAATCCCCTATCGTGCTAGGGAGAAAGTCATCTATATATGGAGTTTCACTCCCCTATCATACCAGGATAAAGTTCCTCATCTATGGAGTAGTACTCCCTCGTATCTGAGTATAAGTGGGGAGTAGTTCCTCCCTTGGAGTTAGTGCTCCCTAAGTTTTTTAGTACAGTTACGAGGAGCGGGCCCCTATATAAGTTTTGAGTGATACCTAGTTAGAATTTAGTGCTCCCTCAACAGATTGAGATGTGGGCCACTCCATATAGAAGTGATAGGGGTTTCACGATTTAGTTAAGAGCTAGTACTCCCTTTACTGTTAGTCAGTGGTGGGGTATGGGTCCCTCTACTTGGGTTCTTCAGCTTTGCACAGGGCGTAGGTTAGCGATGTAAGGAACTCTGGTGTCGGGCACTAGAGTTGGACCTAGTGAGTTATTATCGATGGAGTCTATCTCTTGGATGGGTGTCATATGGGATGTCTTAGATCATAAAGTGTGTTCTCCTGGTTGTGTGTAATCATTAGAGCCTTTGAATATAATCTTGACACTGGATATGAGGTCGGAACCTCATGAGACTTGGAGTCTAAGACGAGTATTTCTGGGTATTTTTTAGGAGTCCCTATGGTTTGTCACGTGTCCAGTTTAACACCCCTTATGGACTGATCTGACTAGTCATGTATAACTGAGGATGGTTTGAGATGGAGTTTCTTTATCAATTGGGTTCCCTATGGCTAGTTCGAGCAGACTTTTTTACTTTCAACTGCTCCCTTTTCTTTTGAATTTTTGGGGAGCCTACTGAGTATTCTTATACTCACCCCTGTACGAGATTTTCCCACATGTGTTTTGTCTTGTGCAAACCATAGGCCTTTTGACAAAGTCCTGATAGGACCTGAGGTTGGTGGATCTTATTGAGCTAGACCGACCAAGGTGTTTACCAGAGTTGGGTTGAGGAGCTTTTTGGCAGTTACATTTGATAGTGATCCCCTCCTTCTGAGCAGGTTGGACACTTTTTACAGTTTTTGGTAGGCATGTGTTTTTCCCTTTTACACTTTCAGTACTTCTATTATACTCTTGTATGGGATATATGTATGCATGCATTTTATTTTTCAGCTTTGTATATCTTTTCATTGTTGCATGGAGGTGTTTGTAGATGTGTGTGTATAGGTACTTTAGGAAAATCCCCATCATATGTGTTATATGCCTACTTGGTGCTAGTCACTAACCCCTGGCCTATTAGAGGTGGGCTTGGGGAGTTACGTCCAGTGGCCCATTGGGTCAGGTCATGACATTAGAATTATTCTTTGAGGAAAGCAGTTGAAGTCAAAGGGTTAGTGAATGTCAATAGTTACCATTCCAAATGGAGGCATCTCCTTGAATATTGGAATTCACTGTAATTGGTTCAACCGACTAGGTACTCCTATAAAAGGAAGTGGGGGCCTCATTGAACAGTGTACCTTGAATCAAAAGAGTGCATCAAAATATATATGGTGATTCTGATCTAGATTTTCATTAGCGAACTTTAAAGATTCAAACCTTTTTAATCAATTATTACTAGCAGGTTTTTCAGTTGAAAGATTAATTTGTTTTTATTCTAATGATAATGAAAGAATCAGTGTTTCTCCCATGGATGTAGGAAAACTTGTCGGAACCACGTAAACCTCTTTATGTTATTTCCTTTGTTGTGTTCGTCTGTTGGTTTTAATTTCTATTTTTAAGATTGTGAGTTCACTCGAATGTGTATGCAGGATTTGATTTTGGGTGGTGAGTAGGGTGCGTAGACTTCTTACTTCAAGTATACTTAGCTTAAGGAGGGAAATTCTAGAGGTTTGAATTCCTCTATGTTGAACTTCCAGTGTGTGATCTTTTGGTGGATTGACATTCCTGGTTTTGGTGATCGCACCCCCCCCCAACATGTGTGTGTGATATGTTTATATATCGCACTCACACACAAACAAATTATGCACACACATATAAAAATATTACAGACGCGCACATGTGCATGCACACACACAGATAGAAAGATTACACTTGTGTGTACCCACTCGTGCATGCGTATGTGCACGCACACACCCACACACCAAGAGAGAGAGATAGAGAGGGGGGGAGATAGATGCATACATACATACATACATACCAATAACTATGTATTCTGAATAGAGAGAGAGAGAGAGAGAGTATTCCAAGTGGTTTGGTTGTGTGTTTATATATATATATATATATATATATATATACATAACTAAAACCTAAATCAATTTCACATAAATATACATTTGATCCATAAAAAAAGTCAATAAATCAATGTTTTTTAGTACAAACCATAGGATTATAAGTCTATTTGTCCAATGCATCGAAAGAAAATTATGCAACACTTTTCTTCTGAACAAATCTTGAAGGTGAAGACCAAATGGAGTGATGAATGTGTTTATATAATAAGGAGGAGACTTTTATCAATGCTTTTTTAAAAAGCATTGAAAAAGGGTTCCTTTATCAACAGTAAAAATATTGGTGTTGATAAAGAATGACTTTGTTGCCACTAAAACTAGCACTAATAAATGATAACTTATATATTAAATGTCAACATGTCTTAAGATACAGGGGCATTTGAACCTGACGCTCAAGCTAATGAGCGGTTCAGACAACCACTTGACCCAGCGAGCTAATCCAGTTAAAAAGAGGTTTCCTTTCCTTAATAAAGTGGTTTGACCCCATAATATTTCGATATATTACTAGTGATATATATATATATATATATATTAATATTAACTATATATATATGGTTATGTTTATACATGTCTTCTTCTCTAGCTTCCTTCTACACCGGAAACTGTGATTTTCATTTATTTAATGGGAGTGGGTCGCTTCAGCTCATCACCCGAAACATTTTTTATTAATTATATTTAAATATGACCAAATTTACAATACATTTTTGAATTATATATATATATATATATATATTAAAATCACTATAAATTGTATTTTAAAAATATTATTAATTAAAATTGATATTTACATTATTATTCACATTTTAAAAACTAATAATTATATATATGTAAGCAAGTTTTTTTATTAATTATATAATAAACAATATTTTTTATATTTTAAATAATTTCAATAATTACAAAAATGTATAGTTATATATATAGCCATAGGGGTGGGTGGGGTTTTGGGCAGTGATCACGGGGCCAGGTAGCTAGATCGGTTTTCTTCTTTGCATCACATTGTAATTGATATGTATGTATGTATGTATGTACCCAGAGGGTGTAGTATAATGGTTAAACCTTTCAAGATTTTTAGAGAGATCTCAGGGTTGAGATTTCCTGAATACTTTGTAGGATCCAGTGTGTGTGTGTGTGTGTTGTTATAACTTTTCTTATAATTCTTAATTATAATTACATCATTAGTTATTTAAAAAAACTATTAATTATGCATATATATATATATACATATATTTAATATTTATATTGACTATGTAAACATCACTCATGGTGAAACCTAAACTTTATAAAAAGGTGTACACACACATATAGAAACACACCCACATGATTTTGAAACTCTTCATCAACACAAAAATTAAAACTGAAAAACTTCTATTTTTATCGGTGTTAAATCAAGCACAGATAAAAACTGGGATCTATTTATGCTCACTTTTATCTCTTACAAAAACCAAACTTTTTATAATGTGTATAATGTTTATATATTCTATTAAAAATCAACAGATAAACAAAAGAACAAGTTATATACTTAAATCTTATATGAAAAATATATTTTAAAAATATGAAACTATTTTGTTTAAAAAAATTAATAATGAAGTAATACCAAACACAAATGTTAATAAAGCATATATTGTTTATAAGATAAAAAAATCTCATATTTTATATTTAAAAAACCAATAAAAAATAATAAATCACATGTTGTTTCCTTAATCTTGTATTGAAATTATATTTTAAATAAAAAATATGATTTTATTATGAAAAAACAAAAAACAGTAAGTTAACAAATGCGCCTCTCTTGAAAATAAAAATAAGAAAATTAATGAAAACACACATTTTTATTCTAAAAAAAATTAAATCACACGTGAAATGTGTAACGTCGTTTGTTTGAATGACATTACACATGTTTAATTAAAAAATGATAAAAAACACATAAGAACGTTTTTTTGACAAAGGATGATATGTTAATCACGAATATCAGAGGAAACAAGAGAAAAAATCCATGAATGAAAACAATTTAACCAACTGTGTTTCTCTTTAGATAGATTGTGAGTTTCCAGATGATGAACTGCTTCATTTCCCTCCCTTTTGAGGAAGGAGAAAGAACAAACCGCAAAGTTGCGATTGAGTGATTGGATCTTCCTAGTGAGGAAGCTGAAAGATTTGAGTCTGAAGTCATTTGTGCTAATGGAGTTGACAATGGTAAGGCAATAAGATTCAATGTTGATAGAATTCCATTAACAATATTTTTCGAAAGTCGGACCATTAAGGATGACGTGGGATTTAGCAACAGTGGGTTCCCAAAGGGCATGGCGTGATTCTCGTCTGGCTGCAATAATCATGCTGCAATGGTCCTGAACCATCAAACCAACCCCAATAATCTCTTCCTTAGAGAGATAAGAATCGATGTTGATCTTAATGATCCCTTTATGGGGAAATATCTATCTATCTTCAATTGAGCAAGAGCTAAATGACTCGTTTAGAGTAGTTTCACGATTCCATGCATCAATCTAAGAAGTGACGTGTTCAATCCAAAATGCATAAGATTTTGATGTGTGGTTGAAAATGAAATCATTCTATCTAACCAAAAATAATACAATCCACAAAACATAACGAGTCAACCATAGATGTGGGGAATTTGGATGACCATATCATTAATAGTGATGGGAGATCTGGCGTCGTGTCCAGCAAAAGCTCCGTAGGAGTTCCCCAGGCACTCCAAACTGCCTTAGCCCCTGAACAGTGGATGAATGTGTGCAAAGGAGATTCCAACCCATCCAAGTATAAGGGATATCGATTATCATTGGTAATATGTCGAAAAGAGAGGAAATATAAAGTAAGAATAATACTAGTGCAAATATTCCACCAGAAGTAACGGATCTTTGGGGGAGCGTCCATTTTCCAAATTGTTTTCCAGAGCCCATTCCCAACCAAAACATGGGAATCAAGAGCAAGACTATATCATAATTTCACTAAATAGGATCCTGAATTGTCTTTGTACTAGAAAAGACAATCTTGCCCCGCATCCATTATATAGGGAATTCTAAGAATGATCCTTTTATCCCTTTCACTGAACCAAGAATCAATTTTATCCAAACACCAACCATTACCAACATCGTTTTAAAGGTAGCTGATAATGGAATTATCAGATCCAATAATAGTCAGGGAAGTAGCCAACATACCATCATTATCAATCATCCAAGGATCATTCCATATGTTAACTTTTGTGCCATCCTCGATCCTCTAGACAATTACTTTACAAATTAGTTTTTGTGAGCCCCAAATACTTCTCCATGTGAAGCTAGGGCAGGGGCCTAAAGAAGAATCATGGAAATCTGAGTGGGGGAAATATTTTACATGGAGAATCCATGCACAAATATAAGAGGGTCAAGTCAAAATATGCCAACCCTACTTAACCAAAATGGCATCGTTAAAGAAGTAGAGATCCTAGAAGCTCATTCCTCCGCCCACTTTGGGGGCGCAAAGTGATTTCCGTGAAAGCCAAAGGATTTTATTTCTTCAATTATTGTGGCCCACCATAAGTTAGTGACGCGAGAGTGAATTTGGTCAACAATAACTCTAAGAAGCTTGACCAGGGACATAACATAGCTTGGGAGATATTGAAGAGATGCCTTGATAAGAGTTTCTTTTCTTTCTTTAGAAATTATTTTCGGAGTCCATCCTTGGATTTTTTTTCAATTATATCCAAAGTGGATGAGAGAATGTCTTTTTTTGAATGACCAACCATCGTGGAGAGACCAAGATATTTATTATACTTATCGACCATTTGGATACCTACATTGATACTAAGATTTGTTCTCCTGCTCAGTGGAACACCATAACTGAAAGAAATTTATGATTTGTCCAGATTAACCGTCTATCCTAAAGCCCTCTCATATAGGTTATTTAGGTGAAAAATTGTATATAATTCTTCACGTGTAGATCTCAAAAAGATAATACAATCATCTTCAAAAAAAGGTGAGAAATAGGTGGGCTAATCTAACATACCTTTTCCCCATGGATATTATTAGAAGTAGCTTCCAAAGAAATCAGATTGGAAAAAACATCAGCTACTAAGATAAAAAGGAAAGGGGAAAGAGGGTCACTCTAGCGGAGGCCAAGAGTGGGGGAAAAGCCTTAGGTGAGTCCACCATTTACATTGATCCTGAAAGAAATAGACAAAACACAATGCATGATCATCTCTGTCCATTTAGTGCAGAAACCCATTTTGGTCATAACAAATCCAAGAAAATGTCATTCCACTATATCATACACCTTGGTTATGTCCAGTTTCCAAGCTAAAATTCCTCTTTTTTCTACAAAACATGTTTTTATAGAATGGAACACCTCATGGGCCACAATAGCATTATCAGTGATGAACTTATTTGCAACAAAAGCACTTTGATTTTCAGAAATGATAGAAGGTAACCGCATGCGCAGTAGATTGAGTAAAATATTTGAGAAGATCTTATAGGAAACATTGCATAAACTGATTGGACTGAAGTCTGAAGCCAATATATTTATTATGATTATCGACTATTTGGATACCTCTAGTGAGACTAAGCTCCATTCTCTTGCTTGGTGGAACACCAGAATTGAAAGAAATTTCCAATTTGGCCTGATTAACTGCATGTATTGAAGCCCTATCATACAGGCGAATTAAGTGACAAATTATACAACATTCTTCACACGTGGCTCTCAAAAAGAGAAGACAGTCATAAAAAAAATAGGTTATAGATAGGCGGGTTAATCCATCATACCTTTTCCCTGTGGATAGTATTAGAAATAGCTTCCATAGAAATCATATTGGAAAAAACATTAGCCACTAAGATAAAAAGGAAAGGGGAAAGGGGTCACCCTAACGAAGGCCATGAGTAGGGGAAAAGCCTTGGGTGAGTCCACCATTGACATTGATCATGAAAGAAATAGACGAAACATTGTGCATGATCATCTCCATCCATTTAGTGCAGAAACCCATTTTGGTCATAACGAACCAGAGAAAATGTCATTCCACTCCATTGTATGAATTGGTCATGTCCAGTTTCTAAGCCAAAATTCATATTTTTTCCATAGAGCATATTTTCATAGAATTTAACACCTCACGGGCCATAATATCATTATCGATGATGAGCCTATTCACAAGAAAAGCACTTTGATTTTCAAAAATTATAGATGGTAACCACATGCGTAGTTGATTGACTAAAATCTTTAAGAAGATATTGTAAGAAACGTTACAGAAGCTGATTGTCTTGAAGTCCAGATCCAAGAGGGCCTCGTAGACAAATTCATCCACATGATTAGATGAGTAATATATGATTCTGATGTTAAAGTTATCTTTCCATAAAATACACACCCCCCCCGAGTGGCCTTGGAGGGGTACCGAGAAGCAACCATGGAAACCGCTTTTATTTTATATACCAACATTGTTTTTATTTTATAACATGGTTTTAGATAAAAAAAAACCATATCAGAGTGACTTCTAGTGTAATGGTGTTAAAACATCTGAACCGTGCATGGGTTGCCAAAGCCACGACAGTTCTAACTTAGGATGATCATTGTGATAGGTGGGGCTGGTTTATTCCAGCCCCTGCCTCTTGCAATTCGAGTAGAGTTTCATCATCAGCGACCTTCCACCTTTTGGGGTATCGTTCATTCATCAACGGTTCCTCCAAAGTTATTTTGGATACATTGATTTCAATTAAACCCATATCACACCCACGGTCACCTCTCACCTTCCTTTCCATAATCGATTATTTTTAGGTGCAACTGAAGCAGAAGGAGTAGGGGCCTCACTCGGATGAAGAGCATATAGGGGGTGCCTCAAGGAATACTAATGGGGTCTAAGGGGTCTGAGAAGATGTGTTTGGGACTATTCAATGAGTAAAGAATATTCCCAATGTGGGTGAATGAAGCCCGTGGACATGGTCATTGTTATCGAGGGGGCCACCCGGGGTTCATCAGTTTTAGTAGTTTCCAAAGGGATATTTGGAAAAAACTTCTCTACACCACTTGAAAACTCTAGAATACATAATTTTGCCCAAAGATTAGGGGGTCCCATATGAATGATCTTACTATGCATGGGGTCCTCTTGCACACATAGAGCCTTATTGATCCTCTCTCTATCTCTTTTTTTTCAAATTTGGATATGAATGATGATCTATGGCTTTTTTCATGTAACCATGGACCGTACTACATCACTAGGTTTCCTTCTTTGTTTGCCACTTTTAATGTACAATCTTTTTCTGTATGCCCGAGGCAACCACATAAGAAGATGAAAACTGAAAGTTTTTCATATTCAAAGGATATCCAAGATTTTGATCCGTCAAGTGTCAGGAATGTACCCCTCATAAGAGGTTGGTAAACCTCCACCATCACTCTAATCCTTACTGATGACCCCCAATGGATGTGGTCTGATTGATCCCATTCCATGAACATGCCAATGCAATTTCCAATTTCTTGCATCACCCGATCTGATCTTCCACTAAAGGGGATACCATTTAGACACATCCATAATGGGGATTTGGAAAAATTAGTATTGAGGATATCTCCTCCACCCTTTATATCTTCCAACAATAAGTGGTGGTTATCAATCGACCACAACCTTCCGTGAAGCACTTTTTATTTATACCACATGTTGAAGAATTCGAAGATTGTGTGTCTGGATCCAACTTCCCTTATTACTACTTTGTCATTCACACACCATACCGATTGTAACGTGTTCTTCAACGCACCCAAGATGAAAGGTATTTCAGATAAAGATTTTCTAATTAAAAATAGGTACATGCACCGCATAAGGAAAGAATCATCATCAATGTTGTCAGTGAGTGCGAGATTTTTCCATCTGTCCACCAGATCATTCTCCATTGACAATACGTATAAAGATAGGGATTGTCACACAATTGTGAATCTGGGGAAAACAATAGATCACCGAGAGCACTGTAACTCAGTGATCACAATAATCACCAAATCACCAAAATAAAGTAGGAAGGATCACCACACTTCTTGTGAGGGGGAGCAGATTCAGAAGGAGACACAACAGAGAACCTCAAATGCCAATGAAGCCGAAATAGATGAAAATGAATCCTCCAAAACACAACAGGAGAACACACCAGTAAAATTGCAAAAGATCTTTGTGATTCAGGCTGTGTGGACGAAGAGGATCATACCCAGGAGAGGCCTCGATCGGAACTCACGCCTGCCGCCATTAATTTTAGATCAGATCCACAATAAGACAAACCCATGCTTTTTCAAATCAGATTCACGCTTACAGATTATATCAGATCCATGATTTACATAGAAAAACAAATCATGTGTTTTCACAAAGAATTGATATCAGATCAAATCTATAGAATCGAAGATTTCTTATCAGATCCATAGAAATCGACGATTTCGGGACTCACGTTGTCGAAACACATGTTTTGTCAATGACTACGTACCAGATCCACAAGCATCAAAACTCCCAACCACGATTTACGATGAAAAGGTAGGTAAGTGTGATTAGGGAGTGAGGGCATTTGGGGGAGCACCACGAAGGAGGGTAGTTGGGGGATCGGGGGTGCACCATGAATAAGGGTGAACGAGGGCTCAAGAGAGCACCGCAGAGAAGGGAAATCGAGAGGGGAGGGTGAAGGTGGAGGAGGGTGATCGGGAGGGGAGGGTGAAGTCAATCAGGGGAGGGTGAAGATGGTCGGGAGAGGAGGGTGAAGACGATGGAGGGTGATTGGGTAGTCACCGTGAAGCACCGCCACGTCGAGAAAACCCGACGAAGAAAACCCAAACCTAGGAAACCCTAGGAAGAACCTCTCACAACTTCCCTTATTACTACCCCATTGTTCAAATTCCATATCGATTACAACGTGTTCTTCAACATTCCCAAGTTGAAAGGTCTTTCAGATATAGATTTTCCGATTAAAAGTAGGAACATGCACTGCACAAGGAAAGAATTGTCGTCATTGTTGGTGATAATTGTCTCTTTCTCTTTATCACTGGGTGAGAGATTTTTTCATGTCCACCAAATCGTTCTCCATTGATAATACGTAGAAAGAGAGGGATCATCACACAATGGTGAATCATAGGAAAACAACAAATCACCAAGAGCATCGAAACTCAGTGATCACAGTAATCACTAGATCATCAAAACAAGGCAGGAAGGATCATCACACTTCCTGCGAGGGAGGGGGGCAAATCTAGAAGGGGCCACAACCGAGAACCTCAATTTCCAATGAAACCAAAATAAATGAAAATAAATCCGCCAAAACACATCAGGAGAACACGCCAGTCAGACCGTAGAGGATCTTTGTGATTCAGGTTGTGCAGACGAAGAGGATCAGACACAGGAGAGGCCTCGATCAGAGATCCAGGAGAGGCCTCGATCGGAACTCACACCTACCACCAACGATTTCAGATCAGATCCTCAAGAAGTTGAACCCACGCTTTTCAGATCAGATCCATGCTTTCCATAGAAAAATGAATCCCACGTTTTTCACAGTGAATCAATATCAAATCAGATCCATAAAATCGACGATTTCTGATCAGATCCACAGAAAATCGACGATTTCGGGACTCGCGTTGTCGAAACACACGTTTTGTCGACGATTACAGATCAGATTCACAAGCATCGAAACTCCCAACCATGATTTTCGATGAGGAGGGCAGTCAGTGCGATTGGGGAGCAAGGGTGGTCGGGGGAGCACCACGAAGGAGGGCGGTTAGGGGATCGGGGGAGCACCGTAAAGAAGGGTGAATGGGGGCTCGAGAGAGCATCGCAGAGAAGGGGGATCAGGAGGGGAGGGTGAAGGCGGAGGAGGGCAATCGAGAGGGAAGGGTGAAGTCGATCAGGGGAGGGTGAAGGTGGTCGGGAGAGGAGGGTGAAGACGATGGAGGGCGATCGTGTAGGCACTGCAAAGCACTGTTGCAACGAGGAAAACCGGCGAAGAAAACCCAAACCTATGAAACCCTAGGAAGAACCTCTCCCAACGAGAGAGACAAAACACAGAAACATATATTTTGTCATTAATTTATATGAAAATTATAATAAAAAATGTAGAAAACATGTTTTTTATAAAAACATAAAAAAACAACATATCAGATGTCGTGTCGTTAAATACAAATAGAGTAAAAACTAGCTTTATCTTTTGTTTTCTGTTTGTTAATTTCGTGGTTTTTAACATTTCAAATACAAAACAATCAAATAAAAATAAAATGATTTATAAAATGGCACGCCGAGTCAGTTTTTTTGGGATTGGAAGTAAAAACAAGTTAAAATGGACTATTTAGGTTGATGTTATTTTTTGGATAAATTAATTATTCATCGTTAAAAATGAAGGAAGATTGTGTGTGTGTATATATATAAAATACAAAAATCTAATTAATATTTTTATTAACAAATAAAAAAATGGAGATCTGTTTTGATGAAATGTGAAACCCTTCGACCCGACCGCCAATCTCAGCTTCACACATGGCCGAGAAAGAAGTGCCACGGGCGCCCCCTGCTCCGTCTCAGTTCTTGCCTTGCTGGGCCAGGCGAGCTTAGTAGAACTGGAAGCTCGATGGTCAGTTGCCTGGACTGAGCTGTAATAGGAAGGCATCTCAAGCTGCGGGTGCGAAGGTGTTCCAATCCTTCGCAGAAGGCGAATAACAGGGACTAGCACAACGCCGCGCGTCTTTCTAGGGTTGAACCCATCGATGATGGTGACGGTAATGGCGAATCCGCCGCAGCTAATACCAAACGGTGAATCCCCTCCATATTTCTGGGCAAGGTATTTGCCTTTGTTCGACCTAGAAGCTGCTCTCTGCCTTTGTTTTCGTCAGAGTACTTGAATAGCGAGTCTCATGCAGATCCGAGCGAAGCTATCTGGAGGTCACTTTAGGATGATTGTCGAGAAGCTCTACACCTGCAGGTAAATTTGTGCGTTTCCTTCTCCGCCATTGATGCTCTCTCGAAACCTATAACAGCCAGTCTGAATTAAAATACCTGTACGATAATGCCTTTGTTGTTACTGTTTGGTACAATGTTTATAAGCATCTCCGTTTCTCCATCCAATTCCTAATTTTCCGACTCGTGAAGTTTGTGTTTTCTGTTTATTTTTGGGTTCCCTTATTTTGTTTGTTCTTTGTTTTATCCATATGCATAAACTAAAGCGGATATTTTTCTCTGTTAATATGATAAACCGCTGAAGCTCTACGGAACATTTATTATTGAATACAAAATGATACTTTAGGTCGTTCTAATTCAATTTTAACAGTTGAAAAATTTGTGATACGCTCCTTGTTCTGTTTTGAACTAAACATTTGATGGTTTTTTATACATGAAAATTCTCATTTTGTAATTGTTATATAAGCAAAAATAGTCAAAACACTAGTAGGAAAAAGGCCTTTAGCGACCGCCAAAAGCCCGTCGCTAAAGGCCTTTAGTGGTCGTTCAAGGACCACCAAACGACGAACGCCTTTGGTCCATTGCTATTGACTATAGTGATCCCCAACTAGTGGTCGCTATAGGCCAGACAAGCGACCGCCATTTGGTGGCCGCTATAGGGTGACACAATAGCGACCGCCTTATGGCGGTCACTATAGAGTCTCGATTTGGCCTATAGCAACTACCACATGGTGGCCGCTATAGGGCACCCCAACCTGGCCTATAGCGATCGCCATATGGCGGCCGCCAAAGTTTTTTTTTTAATTACATCATAATTTAAAATACCACAAAAAACTATGATAATTAACAATTAACTGTAAGGTTGTTGATGTCTGATTTCACAGTATTCAGATCTCATTCAATTGGTTTCGACTCTAATGCTTTTAAAGGGGGTCAAACCTTTAAAAATTGCATATTCGGTTTTTTCGGGCAGACCGCAAGTCCGATTGACGTGTCGTTTGCTCGTACACGTCACAAATAATAATAACACGATTTTCCTATGATTTCGCATCATTCTGAGGTCAATTTGCTATGGATCCAACTGTTAAACTCACGTTTTGGTGTTTTAAAACAACAAAAGTGTGTTTCGGGTCATCCTTGGCAAACAATACATCAGATTGACGTTCCGTTTGCTCGACTATTTCACAATTCACTGTATGGTTGTCGTTGTTTGATTTCACAGCATTCAGAGGTCGCTCGGTTGGTTTTGACCCTCCGACGCACGTTTTTAAAGGGCACCAAACCTTTAAAAATTGTATATTCGGTTGTTTCGGGCAAAGCACATGTCTGATTGACATGCTATCTGCTCGTACATGTCACAAATAATAATAACACGATTGTCTTATGACTTCACGTCATTATGTGGTCGTTTGCTATAGATTTGAACACACACATTTTAGTGTTTCAAAACAACAAAAGTGCATTTCAGGTCATCTCGGCCAAACAACACCTCAGATTGATGTTTTGTCTGCTCGAATATTTACAACTCACTGTATGGTTTTTATTGTTTGATTTCACGGCATTCGGAGGTCGTTTAGTTGGTTTTGACCCCTGAATGCATGTTTTTAAAGGGCGTCAAACCTTTAAAAACTGCATACTTAGTCATTCTAGGCAGACCACACGTTCGATTGACAGTTTGTCTGCTCGTAAATGTCACAAATAATAACACGGTTGTCCTATTATTTCAAGTTATTCTGAGATCGTTTGCTATGAATTTAATTGTTAAACGCACATTTTAATAATTAAAATCAAATGTTCGTTTCGGGTCATCCCGGTCAAACGACACCTCGGATTGACGTCCCGTCTGCTCGATCATCTCACAATTTATTGTACGGTTGTTGTAGTCTGATTTCAAGGCATTCAGAAGTCATTTAGTTAGTTTTGGCTCCCCAATGCACGTTTTTAAAGGGCGTCAAACCTTTAAACACCGCATATTTAGTTGTTCCAGGCAGTTCACACGTCTGATTAACGTGCTCTCTGTTCGTACACATCACAAATAATAATAACACAACTGTCCTGTAATTTCACAACATTCTGAGGTCGTTTGTTATGGATATGACGGTTAAACGCACACTTTGGTGTTTTAAAACAAAAGTGTGTTTCGGGTCATCCCGTGCAGACGACACCTCGAATTAATGTTCCTTCTGTTCGACCCATTTCACAAATCACTATACGGCTGTTGTCGTCTGATTTTATGGCATTCAAAGTTCGTTCGGTGGGTTTTCACATGTTTTTAAAGGGCGTTAAACCTTTAAAAATTGCATATTCGGTTGTTCTGGGTAGACGTCTTATTGACGTGCCGTTAGCTCGTACGAATCACAAATAATAATAGCACAGTTGTCCTATGATTTCATGTCATTCTGAGCTCGTTTGTTATAGATCTGACCGTTAAACGCATGTTTTGGCATTTTAAAACAACAGAAGTGCATTTTGGGTCATCCCAGACATACAACGTCTCGAATTGACGTTTCGTCTGCTCGACCATTTCAAAATTCATTGTAAAGTTGTCGTCTGATTTCACGACATTTGAAGTTCGTTATGTTGGTTTTGACCCCTGATGCATGTTTTTAAAGGGCGTCAAACCTTTAGGGCTAGTTTGGCAGGGATGATACGGAGAGAAAAGAAATGATATTGAGAGGAGGAATTGGTTTCTCATGTTTGGTGAGATAATTTTAAGGGGAGAGAAATGATAAGGGGAGAAATGGAGAGAAATAGATTTCTATCCTGCTATTATTTTTAAATCACCCCAAAATTGGGATGATTTGGAGAGAAATGATGGTGGAGGGTTGTTAATATTTTAAAATTCCAATTTTATCCTTATTTTCTACATGTATCACAATAGAATTTCTTTTCTTTTCTTTTAAAAAGATTCACCAAACAAGATGGAGAGAAATCCAAATCATTTCTTTTCTTTTACTAAGTTATTGATCCAAACGCAAGGATAGAAATCACAATCATTTCTTTTCTTTTCTTTTCTTTTATAAAATATCAAATCATTTCTTTTATTTTACTAAAATCTCACCAAACACAGTGTTAAAGACTGCATATTCAGTCGTTTCGGGCAAACCACACTGTCGATTGACACGTCATTTTCTTGTGCACGTCACAAATAATAATAGCACGATTGTCCTATGATTTAACGTCATTCTGAGGTTGTTTGCTATGGATTTAACCACTAAAAACACGATTTGGTGTTTTAAAACAGAAGAGTGTTTCGGGTCATCCCGCTCCAATGACAACTCAGATCGGCGTTCCATCTACTCTACCATTTCACAATTCACTGTATGGTTGTTGCGGTCTGATTTCACGGTATTCAAAACTCATTCGGTTGGTTTTGACCCACTAATGCACGTTTTTAAAGGGCGTCAAACCTTTAAAAATCGCTTATTCGGTCGTTTTCGGGCACACCGCACGTCTGATTGATGTGTCGTCTGCTTGTACACATCACAAATAATAATAACACGACTGTCTTATGATTTCACGTCATTTTGAGGTTGTTTGCTATGAATTTGATTATTAAACGCAGGTTTTGGTGTTTTAAAACAGTAAAAGTGTGTTTCAGGTCTTCCCCGGGAAAAAACTCCTTGGATTAATGTTTTGTCTGCTCGACCATTTCACAATTCACTGTACTGTTGCTTTCTTCTGATTTCACGACATTCGGAGGGTCGTTCGGTTGATTTTGAACCCCTGACACGTTTTTAATGGGCATCAAACCTTTAAAAACTGCTTATTCGGTCGTTTCGGATAGACCGCACGTTTGATTGACGTGTCGTCTGCTCGCACACGTCACAAATAACAAGATGATTGTCCTATGATTTCACCTCATTCTGAGGTCGTTTGCTATAAATTTTACTGTTAAACGCGCGTTTTGGTGTTTTAAAACAATAAAAATGCATTTTGGGCCATCTCGGGCAAATGACGCCTCAGATTGATGTTTCGTCTTCTCCACCATTTCATAATTCACGGTACGATTGTCGTCTGATTTCACAGTAATCGAAGATCTTTCAGTTGGTTTTAACCTCCCAACACATGTTTTTGAAGGGCGTTAAACTTTTAAAAACTGTTTATTCAGTCGTTTCGAGCATATCGTACGTCCGATTGATGTGTTGTCTGCTCTTACACGTCACAAATAATACTAATACGGTTGTCTCATGATTTCACTTCACCTCGGGGTTGTTTCCTATGGATCTGGACGTTAAACACACGTTTTGGTGTTTGAAAATAATAAAAACGTGGTTTCGGTCATTCCGAAGAAACTACACCTCGTATTGATGTTTCGTCTATTACACCATTTCACAAATCACTGCATGTTTTTTTTCATCCGATTTCATGACATTTAGAGGTCGTTTGGTTGGTTTTGATCTCCGGACGCACGGTTTTAAAGGACGTCGAACCTTTAAAAATTGCTTATTCGGTCGTTCTGAGCAGACCGCACGTTCGATTGACGTGTCGTCTGCTCGTACACGTGACAAATAATACTAAAGATTGTTGTCCTATGATTTTACGTCATTGCGAGTTCGTTTGCTATGAATTTGACCGTTAAACGAATGTTTTAGTGTTTTAAAACAATAAAAGTGCGTTTTCGGTCATCCCGGACAAACAACACCTCAGATTCACATTTTGTTTGCTCAACCATTTCACAAGTTACTGTATGATTGTTGTTCTATGATTTCACGGTATTCAAAGGTCGTTTGGTTGGTTTTGACCCTTGACGCATGTTTTTATAGGGCGTCAAACCTTTAAAAACTACTTATTCGATCGTTCTGGGTCGATCGCACATCCGATTGACGTGTTGTATGCTCATACACGTCAAAAATAATACTAAGATGGTTGTTCTATGATTTCACATCATTTTGAGGCCGTTCACTATGGACATAATAGTTAAACTTACATTTTGATGTTTTAACACAAAGAAAGTGCGTTTCATCCCGGACGAACGACACTTCAGATTGACATTTTGTCTCCTCGATCATTTCACAATTGACTGTACAGTTGTCCGATTTCACGACATTCAGAGGTCATTCGGTTAGTTTTGACCCATTGACGTATGTTTTTAAAGGCGTCAAACCTTTAAAAACTGCTTATTCGATCGTCAATGGCAAACGGCATATCGGATTGACATGCCTTCAGTTCCAAAATTTTACAAATCTCTCTTAAGGTTTTTTTCTTATTATTTCATGGTAGTCAAAAGTCGTTTTCTTGGTTTTGAATTCTAGAGCTCGTTTTTAAAAACTTCAAACCTTTAGAAATTGTTTATTAGGTCAGTCTGTGCACACCAAACGTTAGATTGACGTGTCGTCTGCTCGTACACATCATATATAATACAAAACCGATTTTCCTATAATTTCACGTCATTTTGAGATCGTTTGCTATGATTTTGACCCTTACACACGTTTTAATGTTTTAAAACTCTAAAAGTGTGTTTTTGGTCATTTCGAACAAACGACATGTCAGATTGATGTAACGCCGGTTCCAAAATCTCACAAATCACTCTACGGTTTTCTATGATTTCTTATCAATTGGAGGTCGTTATCTTGGTTTTGACCTCCTAACAAACGTTTTTAAAGGTTGTCAAACCTTTAAAAACTATTTATTTAGTCATTTTGAGCACACCGTTGACGTGTCAGGTGCTCATGCATTTTATAAATAAGTTAGACATTTTTACTATGATTTTACATCAATACAGGGTTGTTTGCTATGGTTTTGACCGTTACCCCCACATTTTAGTGTTTTAAATCACTAAAAATGCATTTTTCTCTATCCTCTTGGGCAAACAAAAACTCGAATTGATGCGGCTTTAGTTCCTATATTTCAAAAATCAATTTACGGTTGTTAATTTCACATCTGGGATCATTTGCTTGGTTTTTTGATCAGTTGTCGCACATTTTTAAAGTCTCAAATATTTAAAAATTGCTTATTCAATTAGTCTGATGAATGCACTATGGTAAGGCCCCAAGAAAGTTCTACTACCCAATAAGTCCACCGAGAAACATAAAACACGTGAAGATCTATATATGAGGTCAGTTGAGTATATGTATGGTACAAAGCATCCCTTCAGAAGAAAATGCACGGAGAAGAACAACAGAAATAACCCATCACCATTGGTTAAAAGAAAATGCACCGATGAAGACAAAATGGAATGGGCACCTAAAACGCAAGGATTACCTAAATCATTGTCGGCCTTGAGGTATAGAACCGATGTGAAGGGGAAAAGGGACTTGCGACTTTTATTGGGGGCATGATTTCACTTTGACATTTATTCTCACAATTAAAATAGCTCTAGTTTGCAATTCTGATATGAAAAATCTAAGCAACAAAACCGTCTCATTATTTTAGTGAATTTAAGTTCAGAAACATTAACAATGGAGTTGTGAAAATAAAAGAGAGAAATTATTGCATTATTGGATAAATTCTAAAAAAGGAATTTTAAAAATGAAATATAGTATAACTAATTAGAAAAAAGACAAATTTACAATAGACATGCCATGTTTATATACAGAATATATACATTTATAACATCATGTGTTAGAATGGAAGAGAGGTGAACCCAATAACCCAAGATGTCTCTTAAAAGAGGCCTTAGAGTTTATTTATAGAGGATTATAATGATGACAAAACACCCAAGTCCGATGTGGGACACACTCTCCAACACTCCCCCTCAAGCCAGGTATACCTAGCTTGAAAACATAATTAAAAAAAACAAATCAAATCAAAACAAAGTACAGACTCTTCCGGCACCCCCCCTCAAGTCGGACATATCCAGCTTGATGACATAACAAGACAAAACATAACAAAATATAAATCGCCATAGCTGCCCCCCAAGAAGAAAAATGATGGATGATGCTGCTGAAAAAGATCTGTTGACCAAGGACCAGTTTCCGTCATGTGGAACCAGCATGAATAGCTGTAAATAGATTGCAACGGCTGAAATAGCTGGATCGAGCCTCGACAAGAATGGTCGGGTTAGGAGCCAATGACGGGACACTGTTCGAATGCCCAACAGGGACAATGGGATTGCATCAATGGGCGAAGGAGAGGGCTGGACAACCAGATTTGATGACAAAGGACTTGGAGCGGGGCTAGAGGAGGATTTATCAGATGTGGGCATCGGTCGGGGAAGACGTGCACATCAGCTGCTACAGAAAAATATTGTGCCAACCAAAAAACTGATCGTGAATCTGCCTCCTCCTTGATGGCCTGGGAAGCGGCGACACTCGTAGGATCTTGCGCAATACCCATCCAGCAGGGGCGTGCGACGGGAGAAGCGGGTGGGGTGGCGAGTCGTCGAGGGTTGTCGCGCAGGAGGGACGTCGTATAGGGAGAGCCAATGCATGGGAGCCAACGATGAAAATAGGAGGCGCCGACAGGGTGCAGGGCTGACGAGCACGGCGATGGGGCTGTCGCACGGTGGTGCCATCGCGCAGGGAGGAGGGTTACCGACTGGAGTGGTGGTGCATAGGGGGGAGCCGCGTCTGGAGTGGGGTGTCGGGAAAGGAGGGGTGACAACGTTAGGAGTGGGGCGCCAGGGGCTGTCGCGACGAACAGGAGAGGTCGCACCAGGAGAGGCAGTGGGCGGCGCTGCAGTGACGGTGACCAAAGGACTGGGGCCGCCACCCCCAACGGGGGAAAAACCATAGGCGTCCTCCAAGAAAAAAAAAAGATGGGAGGGAGGGTTAGGTTTGGAGAACCTGCTCTGATACCATGTTAGAATGGAAGAGAGGTGAACCCAATATCCAAGATGTCTCTTAAGAGAGGCTTTGGAGTTTATTTATAGAGGATTATAATGATGACAAAAACCTCTGATGTGGGACACACACTCCAACATCATGTTTATATTCAGAGCATATACATAAATAATAAACACACACACACAGAAAATATGTTCTGTATGTATATGGTGAGAACATTTGCTTGGTTTTGACCCGCTGACACACATTTTTAAAGACTCAAATATTTAAAAATTGCTTATTCAGTTAGTTCGATGAATACACAATGGTAAGGCCCCAAGAAAGTTCTACCTAATAACTTCACCCAGAAACATGAAACACATGAAGATCTATATATGTGAGGTCAATTGAGTTTATATACGGTACAAAGTGACCCTTCAGAAGAAAATGCACCGAGAATAGAAATAACTCATTACCATTGGTTAAAAGAGGATGTAGGGATGAAGACAAAATGGAATGGGCACCTCCAACTCAAGGATTACCTAAATCATTGTCGGCCTTGAGGTATAGAACTGATGTAAAGGGGAAAAGGGACTTGTGACTTTTTTATTGGGGGCATGATTGCACTTTTGACATTTCTTCTCACAATTAAAATACCTCTAGTTTATAATTCTGATAGGAAAAATCAGAGCACCAAAACCATCTCATTATTTTAGTGAATTTAAGTTAAGAAACATTAACAATGGAACTATGAAAATAGAAGAGACAAGTTATCGCATTATTGGATAAACTCTTAAAAAGAAACTTTAAAAATGAAATATAGTACAACTAATTAGCAAAAAGACAAATTTACAATAGACGTGTCATGTTTATATACAAAACATATACATTTATAATATCCTGTGTTAGAATGGAAGAGAGGTGAACCCAATACCCAAGATGCCTCTTAAGAGAGGCCTTGAGAGTTTATTTATAGAGGATTATAATGATGACAAAACACCCAAGTCCAATGTGGAACACACACTCCCAACACTCCCCCTCAACCCAGGTACACTTAGGTTGAAAACATAATTAAAGAAAACAAATCAAATCAAAACAAACCACAGGTTCTTCCAGTACCCCCCTCAAGCTGGACATACCCAGCTTGATGACATAACGAGACAAAACATAACAAAATATAAATCGCCATGGCTGGCTCCTCAAGAAGAAAAATGATGGATGATGCTGCTGAAAAAGATGTGTCGATCAAGGACCAATTCTCGTCATGTGGAACCAACAGGAATAACTGGAAATAGATTGCAATGATATGAATAGCCGGATCGAGCCTCGACAGGAATGGTCGGGTTAAGAGCACACAACGGGACATTGTTTGTAACGTCCCCGACCCAGAAGCAACTAAATTGTTGCTCCGAGCTGGGTTGTCACATGACCTCAAGCGCGCCTCTCTATATGTCAGAGGTTGTCGACTAGCAGCGAGAGTCTAATGAGTCACGTGGGAAGACTATACCCTCTTTATCAGAGTAAGCCACAACAAAACACAATATAAATAGCGGAAACAATATGAACTACCAATTAACGAGCATAACCAAGCATTTCCCAAACAGGGTACAAATCACAAATCAAATACAACCATGTCATGCCATACTAGTAGTGCAAAGTGGAAGAATCCCAAAATAAAACAAAAGGCCAAAACTCCACACGGGTCCCGACTCCAAGTCCGAGTACTTCCCCACGCACATCCCGAGCCCAACTCAACATCTCAGAGTAGGGGCTTTGCCCTTGTCCCGTCCTGCAACCAAGAGATCTGCTCGGGTACCCAACGGCGGCCCGAGCAGGGTGAGTACAAAACTCAATAGGCCACCACCAACAGTGTCTACAAAATATCCAGTCTAATAGATAGTGCATGCAAGTACAAAGGAAATGGTAAGTAAAACAAGGGACCGTTCGGGTGCCATTAGTTAACAATGTTCATTTAGTTGATGACTAGCATTCATCCCAATTCCATTTCTGTTACCACCTTCATTACATAAGCCATATTGATCGCACGTTTCATGGGTTAGGCATAACTATCATCTACACAAGGGTAGGCAATCATTCACAATGTATAGAGAAAACAAGGCAAGTCCCTATCTCACTAGGGATCCACATATCACATCAACACACTTTCCTCACCTCGAAGCCTCAGTCCGGGTGGAATGACATCAATACAATAACCTCACCTCGAAGCCTCAGCTCAGGTGGAATGACATCAATACAATAACCTCACCTTGGAGCCTCCGTCTAGGTGGAAGGCAACCATTAGGGGAATCAATCCTCATCCCTAACCCGTGCATTAGGGGTGGAGTTTAGAGCATCAGTCCAACTCGACCTATGCGCGTAGAACCTCAGTCAATACCCCACACTACCAAGCCATGTGCACATGCTTATTTATCAAATCATCACAACCATACCATAACACAACCAAGTATATTCAATGCCATTGGATATCACAATACATAACACAACATAACATAACCAATGCCATTGGGAATCAACATTCACAATGCATAACAAACAACATGAGAATTAATACTATGCCACAACCCATTTACACATTTACCACATTTCACATCATTTAGCCATTTATCTCAGTTCCCTTTTTATCACGCTTATCTCACTAAGCATTCATTCATTGTGCCTATCTCACTAGGCATCGTTCATTAAGCCTAACTCACTAGGCTCCATTATTAGGCTCATAATCCATTCCATTATGGTCTTTAGTCATTTCCACGTAATAACCCATTAACACAATTTCTAATTACAATTCATATCCATCTAGCCAAATTCCCATTTTTGTGCCTTAACCCATTAGGTGCATTCAACAACCCCTTTGCCTTAGCCAAATTCATCATTGACCATTCATTAACCCATTTAGCCCATTTATCATTTCACAAACATTTACCCACTTATGCATTTCAAACACAATTCTCATATCACATAACACAATCCCTTCATTACATTCAATCATTTAGGTGCACCACCTAATTGTCATGTATTAACCAATTCCACAATTCATCCCCAATTACCATTTCCCATGCTTATCTCACTAAGCATAATCACATCCTTCAAGCTTAATATCATATTCACCCTGGGCTCTATGTTCTCACACAACGACCCTACATTTACTTAGCTAAACTCTAAGTCCGGAAACGTGGGCACACCCCATGGGTGGCCCTAACATAGGTCACATCGTCCTCCATGCATCCCGCGGGGATCATGAGGGTTCCATTAGGTTGTTTAGACTCTCTAAACATCACATCACAATAATGGCACAACGAACTCTTCACAAGAGGGTAAGAATCAAACATTTCATGCACAAATCTTTATAAAACTCAAGGGATATAACTTGTAGACCACCTACCTCGAATCCGATGATGAACACACTCTTAATTGTGACCTTGGATCCGGATTCAAGCACCCCTTGAAACCCCAACCTAGGTTCCATCAGAAAACAATGGGGTTTAGAGCTTCGGAAGAAGATGAGAGAAACCACAAGCCCTAATCCAAAGAAAAGAGGGGTGAAGAGGATTAGACTTATCTGCAACTTCGATCCGCAACCAACGACGCTCCAAACGGCCAAGAATCGAAGGAAAACCACTTCTTGGAAGCTTGGGTCGGAATGGTTCGTCACTAGGGTTGTAGGGGATGATATGGAGGAAAATCCCGAGTTGGGCTTTTAAATATCGGGATGGTAATTTTGTAAATTTTCCAACTTTTCTGGGCCGCACGGTTTGACAAACCGTGTGAGAGCTACTGTCCGCGAGAGGCCAGCCCGCACGACTTCCTGGGAATCCTGCACGGTTTGCCCTAACCATGCGCATACCGTGTGCCTAACATTGCTTGGCCTGATTGCTCTACTCTTTGCACCCCGAGCCCCCACTTGAACTTGGTAAACACTTATCTATCCAAAAGAAGAGGCCAAACCATAACTTAAACAAAAACATGTCTTAAAAAAGATTAGGGATCTTACAACCTCCCCACCTTATAACGGCTCGTTCTCGAGCCGCTCTTCTGAGCATCACTAACTCCCATATCAAGGGATCATGCCACAAGGTCTACTTATCCACTCCCACTTTCCAAGTTTTTGGTTGCACATCACAGGGCCACCGAACATGGGTCAGGGGCACAGACTTGCCCCACAAGCCTTCCTCACTACAACCACAACACGAGTTGAACACTTCTCAAGGGTCCATCCACTTCAACCATTCTCACCATAAGAACTTCTTGGGGAACTTAGGTGACAACACCTAACCCACGACACATGGAACTTAACACATAACATCACATCACCATAGAGGGACCAATCGGCACCTTATCGGCCCGATTCCTCCGTACGGCTCATACCCAAATCACTTGGCGTCATTTTTTAGTTCACCCAACTCTAACGGTGACAAACCCGGTATCACCCGAGGAAAAACACACGATCCTTCCAACCACATTTCTTGACGATTCCACTCCACAATTGTACAACCAAACTCCACCCAAAACTCTTGGGTACTCGACCAACTAAACTCGTGCCAAGGCGCACTATCAGGGCTAACTTACCCGAACGGTGACCACTCGAGTCCTTGCAACACGAAACTCTGATCGGCATTTTTCGACATTCGGCCCATCCCGAGGTCCTCACCCTACGCCATCGAGGGTGTACATCTCGTCATCGAACTCCACACATACCGTTTCCTAGCACGTAAACTCCATGATGTCCCTCATCCAACCAAACACCTCCATGTCTCTTGGCGAGAGCCAGAGCTTCTCAACATACTTGGGACGATGTCAAGATGTTGGGCATGCTCGTCACTAGCTGAGGTACGCTAAGAAGTTATCGAAGAAGACCACCACCAACTTATCTGTTTCTGGTGTCAAGCTATGGGACACCATGACCTTCCAGGAATCTCGGGCTTCCCTGCCGAACGTGCCACATCAACACTTAACCATCACCACTCAGGTGTGATTGCCAACCAGGTTCAACCATCGCTCCACAGCCAAACCATTCATACAAACATGTTCAGCTACATGACCACACTTACCTCGGGTGTCGCCATCGAGCGAAAGTATATAACCAGACTTTAGCCACCCTTATCTTTTTTGTTCAAAACAACTTCTAGACCTCTCTCATAGGTCACCTTGAAGGTTGAACAAAACCAACTCCCTTGACTGGAGTCACAACTAGGATAAGCCATTGGCCCTCTTTCCAGACCACACTTATCATGACACGAACGAAGCAAAGCGTGTGAATGGAACTCGCACTCCCGTTCCGACGTGCACTATGCTTTGTGTACCGAACAACCATCTACTCTAGGTTCCACACCAAAGGTGTACACATTCATCGGCACTACGACAAATCATCCTCCCAGAATTCGAGTCACAACTCGCAAGGTCTCTACTCACAAGGTCACTAAGGCCCAACCATCATCCTTAGGGTCCAGCATGCACTCCGGGCAGTCACGAACCACGAGAGTTTCCTCACTCACATTACCAAACAACGCCTCACAACCCAAATGCCGCAGCCTTACCAAGGGTTCCCTAAACACACCACCTAGGCCATATCATAACTGGCCAGGCCTCACAATCCAAACCCAAAGTCTCAACTAGGGCAATCTCATTGCCCCAACCCACGCTTACAAGGGTTAAACCGACAACACCAAGGATACCCACCTTTGAACCCAAACATTCTCATTTCAAACTTGTCATTCACTCGACACTTCGAAGAATGACCGACAGAATTTAACCACAGTTGGAAAAGATCTCACACTATCATCCTTAAACAAACCATTCTTCATACTCTATCCCAACGATTATCATCACACTTAGAACACTACCCCCTACCATACCTACTGCGGTCATGGTCAACATGGGGTAACCAACTTACTCAAACACAAGTCTTTCATCAACACATCTTCAAACCAATTCTTCTTTCACAACACGATCCTTTCCTCTTAGGCACATTTTCACCTTTCATAAGGCAAAATTTCATTAACAATTTTTACCATCATTATGCCACCTCTCTCTCTTTTAGACACCGAATCAACCCTTACAATTTATCATAACCCAAAACTTTAACCCAGTCACAACATTTCTTTATACATGATATTCCTTAACTCTTCATTTGCATTCTTTTCATTCTTCCACTTTCATTATCATTATTAAGCATCATTTTCTTCATATTTATCAAGGAAGTAAAATGCATTCAACTCTCCATGCCCCGCACACCCATCCCGTGTGTGTGCCTATAAAGATGCATGCCACCTATATCCTTAGGTGCCTAAAATGATGCATGAATGCACATCCCCATGCCATTCCGACAATGAGCGAAATATCATAAATCAGTCAAATCACACAACTTGTGCATTACCCAATGGTGAAATATCATTCAGCTGTAACAACACGCATCAAGAACAACAATTCCCACCCAGGGTGACTTGAGTTTTCCCTCGTACATGGGTTAGCTACTCCCAAGCACGAGCTCATTACCAAGGCCCGACACTGTCCTAATCTCCTGTCTACCATCCCCAAATAGTAAGAAAGAGAAAAGAACTCCTCTGATACCACCTTGTAATGTCCCCGACCCGAAAGCCACTAAACCAGTGCTCCGAGCTGGGTTGTCATATGACCTCAAGTGCGCCTCCCCGTACGTCAGAGGTTGCCGACTAGCAGCGAGGGTCTAATGAGTCACGTGGGGAGACTATACCCTCTTTACCAGAGTAAGGCACAACAGAACACAATATAAATAGCGAAAACAACATGAACTACCAATAAACGAGCATAACCAAGCATTTTCCAAACAGGGTACAAACCACAAATCAAATACAACCATGTCATGCCATACTTTTAGTGCAAAGTGGAAGAATCCCAAAATAAAACAAAAGGCCAAAACATGTAGAAGTAGAAGTGATCGCGTTGTCGAGCACGCCAAATTAGAACATATATATGTATTTAAAACAGACACACACACACACACACAACACACATATATATAGAACATATATATTCAGAAATTTATATATACAAAACATGTAGAAGTGATCGCGTTGTCGAGCACGTCAAATTAGAAATTGTTTGTATTAGAATTTCTGCAGTATAGTCGGAACCCTAAGCCATCTCTCGACGGAACCTTAGATCATTAATTTTAAGAGTGTTCTGATTATATATTTATAAAATATAGATTTTGATAAATAGTTTGGGGGGTTTTATGATTTTTAAAACAAAAATTGAAACTATGTTACAAAGCAAGAGAACTTAGTTGGAGAAATCGTGATCAACCCGGGTGAGTGACCCTTGATGCTTATCCGTCATCGCACTCAAGGGAAGTGAGAAAAATCATTAATTCTTTGATTTATATATACTGAAATCAGTTGGGTATGTGAGTTCTTACTAGGTTAACACGTAAGATTTGATATATCAACCATATTGATTACCGATGACCGCTCAAAATTAACAAAATTCCGTCGATGTACGAATCGAACTCAATCAAGACATCACATCAACAACGTGATGAGATGATCAAATTTGTGTCGATAGAATTTTCCTCAAGACGAGAACATGCATATTCATTGGTTCTACCTTTTGGATTTTATCAACTGATGTAATCCATCCGCACACTCATGAAAGGGAAGGGGTAAGAAAAGAGACAAACACACTCAAATGATCACAAGATCCGGGTTATGCATGAAAGCATGAAGATTCTTGTTCTTTTGATTTGTATTTGATCATATCAGAATAAACACAAAATCAAATGGTAGAAATGAAGAATAATAGATGACAAACCTGAAATTTTAATTACCTTTCAAAGATTACAAGTATGGAGCTCGGGATTACAACAAAGAACACCCTCCAAATTGACCACTAAGAGGTTTAGAAGTACATGATGTAGAAGAGGATGAAAGTGGATGAATAAAGCTCTCAAATTTGACTCACCCTTACCCCTGGTTGTGCCAACTTTGTCAATGAGTCATGGAGTGATTTTAAAGAGAAATTTGGCAAGTTGGATCCAATAAAAGTCAATGGTTTATGGGTGTGGGTGAGATGTTCATGACAAATTTTTCCAGTAAGTTGATTTGACTGGTTGACTGGACAAAACACGTTCAATTGTCTTGAAATTCGGTGGAGAGGTGGGCATTCGAGTTAGGTGTCCAATGAAGGTGGAATCAGCCTAATTGGAGGTCCGAGGCCCGAGTTATGGCCTGAATACAGAAGTGAGGTTCAGTCTATCCCGCCTGGAATTTCTTCACATTGTGGGCCTCTTTTGGGTCTCCAAATGGATGAATTGAGTTTCATGGTCTTCTAGAGAAATGTAGCCCACAGTTTTGCATTCGTCCACCCATTTTCAGCCCATTTGGATTCACGGATTATCCACAGTAAATATTTAAGTCCACATGTGTGTTTGAGCTCTTACGCACCATTGTGGACTCTCCAAATTACCTCTACCTACAATGAAATCATCAAAACAAGTGAAATTACCCTTTTTAACGGTGATAAATATTAAATTATTGAATTTGATATGAAGTGCAATTTGTTATTATATTTGTAATTTTCAATACAAAAGCAGTTTAATATAGTGGTGCAAGGGTGAATGAATAATGAATCAAGAAGATATGCATAAATAAATATATTCAAAATCATTATATATATTGAGAACATATATATATAGAAAATATATATCTTCTATTTATATACACAACATACATATGATTTGTATACAAAACATATTTATGCTCAGTATATGTTCTGTATACACACACACATAGAGAACATACATATGCTCTCTTTATATACAAAACATACATATGTTCTGTATATACAAAATCCATACCCATTAAAATAATATGGGAATGAGCAGCAAAACTAACCTCATAGAAGGAAATTATTACATTTTGAAATTCCTTCATATGTATTTCGTTACAGCTCTGGAAACAAACACCATCACACATAAAAAAAAAAAAAAACTGTTATGTTTGAAACAGCAAATATAATGGAATTTATAATTAGATGTAAAGTATATATAGAGATTTTTTCCTGAATACCGTTAGAAAATTTTATTCATGATTGCACTGATCTATGCCTTGGTAAAACTGTTCTCCAACAATATTCATCGTTTTGGAGCAACATTAATACAATCAATTAGTTGACAAGAACAAATCATAAGAGCAACTATCAGGTCATTTAAAGGATATTAAAACCCAAAAGGTTCAATCATTACTGTTAGGAAAATCATAGAGAAATATCAATTCATCACCAATGTCTAAAAAATCCACTGTTTATTGAATTTAGTTGTACCACTCTATAACACGCCCTACTACGATATCCAAGTCTCGATGTTGTACCTACAACCAGTTACAGTTGGGTAAAAACAAATTTTATAATTATTGAAAAGGGAAAAGTCATGTAAATTATAGAAAGAAGAAAACCGTGATTAAAAAATTAAATAATAGAAACTACCTCGCTTGTGATGATCAGCCATTAGGCCATTTTGTTTACATGTTCAATCAGTCGACACATTGTTGTCGTTGACACTTTAAGCTTCATGGTTTCATGGTCCCTTTTTCTGATAGAATATAAATTAATTGAAATAGAATAACAAAAAGAAACTATATCGTTCAAAAAAACACTTTATAGAATAGCAAAAGAAACTATATCGTTCAAAAAAACACTTTACTGAAAGGATGCTAAGAAAAAAAGCATAGTGCCAAAATCCGTGACAATGCATTGGCACAAGAATGAGTAGATGTAAAATAAAATAATTTTTAATAAAGTTGGAATTGAATAGAAATATGGATAAGTATAATACAATATAAAATAAAATAATTCTTTCATATGATTTATTTGTTAAATGCAGGAAGGGAATATAATTGTAGGGCCTTAAGATTGACTTGCCTTCTCACTCTGCCAATACGAGTCGATGCCCTTGAAATCACAAAAACTAAAAGAAGACAGTTAGAAACTACAAATTAAAGAGCATTTAGGAGGAGGAATTGAAGATCAATGTTGTAACGAAACAATATACCAATTTTGTATCCAGACTTCAATAAGACCATATCACTGAAAATTTTAAAAGAAATTATCCTCCTAAAAGTTGAATAGAAAAAATCATATAATAACTAATAGTGAAATGAAATTGGTAAGACCCTGTTTCTCTGATAAACAAAGCAGACTAACACAAATGTAGTGTCTCAATTGTTTGATGAAAGGGAATAAAAATTGAAAATGTAAATCCCAAATCAGACCTGGAGGATCCCAAATCAGATGTGGAGGTCACGGATCTCAAACCATTGGCCGGCCGGAGTAGAGCAGAGTGCAGAGCGAATGCAGCGGCAGGGGACGCGAGCTGGGGGTTCGCCTGGGGAAGAATGGTGGTTGGGAGCTTCTGGAGTGGGGTGGGGGGAGGGAAGGTCGGCTGGAATGGGTGGAGGCGGAGGGGAGGGCCGTTGGCGGGGGAGTTGAAATGGAGGGAAGGGGCTTCGGTGGGGGCAGGGGCGTCAACGGGGGGAGTCGAAATGTGGGGTGGGGTGGGTGTAGGTGGGATTTAGCTGGGTCTTGGTGGCGTTTTTGTCAAAAATGTGCACCGTGTTCCTTGTCTATATACGGAGGCATTGGGAGAGTCTTAAAAGCTCCATGAGTGTGTGTAGCGGGATAAGTTTTTGTAATTATTCATTGAGAAATACAACCTTTGTTTTTATTATTTTTCTGAGTGATTTGAGAATCACAACACATGCATGTCTTGTCTTCTTGTAATCTGTGAATTCCTGTATAGGAATATCTCTGCTGTTATTCTTTGCAAGCAAGAACTCATAATTTGTTCATCTCCCAGTGCCATCATACAGGGTATTAATGCCGCATTGGCCCCAGCGGCCTGTTAAACACTGGCCAAATTCTTGCCGTTTCTTCATATGTTATAATCTGTCAACAAAGTCCTGAATTCTGGGCTAATATTGTTTTATTTTCCCCCTTCAATCGTGCCAATCGTGCCAATCGTGCCAGTGATTGTACTCTTCAATTATGATCTGCAGGAACTGTGGAAAATAAAGTGTCCTTTTTCAATTGCGATCTGTTTTACTGAACTTGTATGCGTTATTGTGTATCTGTATAGATGCCCCTGGATTCATTTGAATTGATTTTATAAGGTTTTCGTTTATGAGCTGTCCACTGTCCAAATTTGCTCATTCTGGTCTCCATTGGGTGCGATGCAGTATCCTGGGTTGAGGAAAGAGAATACGGAGTCGCCCTTGCTGAAGCGTCGTCTAGCTTGGCCAGCCGGAGTCGGGGTGGTGGGAAGTGGTGCGGTTGATTGTCGCGGCAGGAAATTATTAATTCGTACTGTGTTTTTATGACGGGAAAACGGCGTTTTATTTCAGAATTCCTTTATATTTTATTCAAAATACCAGCTTGTTTTGTCTTCTAGCGTCTTGTATTGTCGGTGTCTTGGGAAGGGGAAACGGATTAATAAAATTAGCCTGGGGCCAAAATCGCCGTTGCCGGGGATCGAACCCGGGTCATCCGCGTGACAGGCGGATATACTGACCACTATACTACAACGACTTTATGTTTGGTTTTTGAAATCATAATATTTTATATATGAATAATTTATTATCTGCTTTGCCCGATCAGGGTTAAATCAGACTCCAACCCATCGTGGTTAATTAAATATATTAAAATAATATAGATCGAAATTATTAAACATAAATATTAAAAAAATAGTGAAAAGATTCTCAAATTATTTATAATTGTTAACATTACAACGTTTTTTCGTTAAAACGATGGAGCTGTAGAAAATAAATGATTTTAATATTGCATTAATTTATTCTTTGTATTTTTATCATTCTGTTCAATGAATTTACTAGTTAATAATGCTGCGTTAAGTTAAAACATATTATTAATGTATTAATAATTTATTACTACTAATATAATTGATTTAATGTAACAAATGATTTACGTCAAACATAAAAATGTATTAAACGTTGGCATGTGATTTTTTTTATATAATCAAATGGATTTAAATCATAAATCAATTGGGCATATTGGATTTGGATGATTCCAGACCAGTTTAGTCTATTCTTAATCAGATCACTCAACCCTCAATTTTATATTCACACCAAATTGCACGTCACACTGATTAATCGACTTTTTGGTTGAACTCAACAATCCAAATGTGTTGTTAATGCATTAGTATCAAATTGAAGTTGTGTTTATATTTGAATTGAGTGTGAGTAATTGCTCGACAAAAGTGTCCAATCACAACTCAAGTGATTTTAACACACATGATTGATTTATTTCTGAGTCACTTTGATGAAGTTTAAAGGAAGTTGATTTGTCTTGGGAATAATATAAAAAAATGGAAAAATCTTCGTAGAATGACTTACGCAAAGTGGAATTCTAATTGAAGTAGTCTACACACAATTGGTATCGTATATATGAAGAAAAGTGATTTGCGTATGACATGACATGTATGAAGTGGAAACTTGTGCATTGGTGCCTGTCATGTGTGAAGGGAAATAAAATCATTGCAACACAAAATCAAACATACAAGTCTACATATGATTCACAACCACATGTAAAGCCCCACACACACCTCATTTGTGACACGCATAGAAGTTTGACATGTAGCGTATGACGCATTCAAAGAAGGTTGGTAGATTGTTTGTAATCTAAGGAGTTCCTGTAACAACTCAAATTTTTATCAATGCAGTTTCTCCCTTCTTATAGTAATATCATATAGTATAATCACATAAAATCATATTAGGAAACACAATGCCACATCATGCTTAAATGAACTACTAAATTATATGTGACCTTTAAACATAATTTTTCCACTTCTGTGATTTGAATTTCGAAAATCTGACATACACGGTTGCGATCAATAAGCTGTTTAGAACTTGATAGGACAAACTTAATTTTTTGTGAATACTAATATACCCTTATGAATAGTAATGTTACCCTTATGAATAGTAATATGACCCTTATGAATATAAAATCCGCTAACTGAATAGGAACCTTACCGATGATAGTATAAATAAAATTTATCCATCCTATAAGTGACAATATGATATAATTATATTATAGTGTTGATATTTTTGTAAGTCGTGAATATTTAATGATTAATTTAATAATTTAAAAAAAATGTATTCATAAACAAGTATCTCGATGTCTTATGACAATTTTATGAGACCTTAATTAATTTTTCAAAGTGTTAGAATAGTAGTTTTAATTTTAAAAATTTTATTTTTCAAGTAAATTATGATTTTAATTAAAAATTAAATTACTCGTATTTAGAAAATTATTTTCATAAAATGGAGTTCATTTTTGGATTCTACACGTCGAAAAATGGTTAGGGTGAATTTTTTAGATTTTTTTGAAATACTTTAATTTTTAATGAATAGTGAAATTCGATAATTTACAAAATATGCTAAATAAATGAATTTCTGCATCATGCTTGAATCATGACTGATGTAAATGGCCATTGGTTCAAACTCACATGTCCTCTTTACTGTATTTAGTCATTGAATCATCACTATTGCTTGTCTTGAGGGAAATTAATAAACCAATGAATTAAATATTGAGAGAACACTCATCCCCTGCACAATAAATACCACCTCTCACAACCTCGTTTCCTCACACCTCTCAAGCTTCAAGCCTTGTCCAAATTCTGACCAAAGCTCTTCCATAGCCCCTCTCCCATGTCCAGGAGCTCTTGGTTTCATCTAAAGACCAAGCCTAGGTGCCTTGAGGAAGATCTTAAGAGGAGAATTCAAGAGGTAATTCCTCTCTCCCTTTTCTTTCAATTTCCTTTCAAATTTCATTTCATTTCTTCTCTTATCCTCAAATTCTCTTATCCAAATGTCATGATAACTCCAATATGATTGATATACTAGTGTGCTATCATGTTAATGGAAGATTATTCATTATACTCCTCCCTCCCCCTCTCTTTGTTTATAAAAATGAAATCGTCGCCAGTGATGTGTTAATTTACCTACATCGTGGGCGATGCACTTCCATTTTCCTTCAACGCCTTCAAGTCTGTCAATAAAACCATTAAATGGATGAAAAAAGATTTTAATATGTATGTTGCAACCCCATTTATATTTTGGAAACAACTTTTATACATAATACTAAATGATCAATCAAAACATGTTCATTGTGACCAAAAAACCGCCAAAATTAACCTAAAACGATCATCATTAACTTTTATCTAATGATTCATCATCATGGTATATAACCAAATTCATTATAAGATCATTTAAACTTATGGAATAACATTAATAACATGTAATAGCAATTCTGGATGTTTATCCATGTTTTACATGAACTTCCATTCATGAATACAAGTGAACCGTTCATGAAATAGCAGTTGGAACTATTCATCCATTTGGGTCTCTCGGCCACCAGTTTGGTCCTTGGGTCCTGCAAGGCTTTCGGGCCACCCAAGGCCTTCGGGCCAGTTGTCTCTCAAGGCTTTCATGCTACCTCAAGGCCTTCAGGCCACCCCAAGGCATTCGAGCCACATGAATATGCATAAGTACCAGTCAGACTACAAAGGGACAAGGCTCCATATGAGGTTCAGAGCATGCACATTCACCAGAGCAGAGCTAATCGGAATTGGAAGAATGAGAGGGTATGACTTTGCCATCAGTACCGGGCCTGTGCAGCTCTGTACATGACATTTAGCCAACCAACCCTGTGAAGGTGGAGTGTTGATATCATGACATGTGCTGGGGATGAGCAGTTCCAAGTTGTCTTGTCTGAGTGATTCTCTCTAAGGCCTACAGGCCATGTAATTGCCTCTAAGCCTTCAGGACTTGTAAGAGTTCCACCTCACCCCTTGAAAGGTGGATTATCAAAAATAATAAAAAAACGAAGGCCTTCGGGCCATTCAATCAATGAATCTAATGTGACTATACCGGACATTAAAGTGGAGAAAGCGTTTAGACACAAGGTAAGAGGAATTCTCGAACCCAACTTTCTTTTTTCTGGTTTTCCATCTTTCACTCCATTTTTAGTATGGTTATTCCTTAAAAATCATTTATTCATCACTATCTTACATTTTCTGGGATATACATATTTTCCACTGGAGTTTATGTCAAACACAATGTTTTCCAAAAGAACTCTTCTTTAAAAAACACACCTTTTACTTCTCACTCAAGGTTGATGTCTCTTGTATAAAGTATGCTATTCCCTATTTAATTTGGGAACCTTATGTTTATGAATGTATGCTTTATGAAGTGAAACCCACTCCTTTCCATGAGTTGTTTTATGTTCAAGATTGATATATTTTATATGTGGCATGCATGATAATGTAAATGTTATGACGTGACATGTACATCTAGAATTATACAGCACTCCAATACATTGGGTAATGAGATGAATCTCACGAGTTAAAGTGAAATATATGTGAACATGGTGCTATCTTTGTTCACAACTATGTGTGGAAGTTGACCACTAAGACATGATGTTTCATTTTTATGCATTGCCACATTCCAAGTCTTCTCTTAATGATTCATCTCATGATTATGATTATATGCCTATGTTATGTTGATAATGATTATGCTTACCCCATGTTATATTGTCTCATTTTCTTATCTATCCTCTTACTGGGCTTTTAGCTCACCCCTTTTTGATGTATATCCTAAGGTGACTACTTGTACTAAGGAGAATTCAAGGGCTAATAAAAAGATAGAGAAGAAGGAATTAAATAAATGTTTATGTTTTATTTTGTAAAATTAATGTCTAGTCCTAGTTTTCCCAAGACACTAAACCTTTGAATCCTCATGGTGTAATGTTTTTATGTTCTTTATCATTAAAATGATGTAAAAGTAACATAAGAAAAGCAGGGTCGGTATAGTCCCACACAAAGTAGATTGATGACACTAGCATAAGGGGCCATACATACAAAGATGGAATGATCAAGTGTCATGCATGTGACTTTATGACCTACATTCATGAAAAAATGCATCACAATTCATACATAGATATTGTTTAGTGATGTAAACTAAATCAAGGTGTCGAACCGATTTTTCGTGAGGAGCTGGAGTTGCAAAACTTAATGGTGCAAGGGGGATTAAAGATACTTCATGCAACAAGATCCCATCTTTCCGCACTAGAGGTCCAATAAACTTCTCCTTGCATGGATTAAGCAAATGAACCTATTATCACCCTTATTTAGGCCCTGATGTAATGCATGAAACCCAAGTCTCAAGGATTCATGAGTTTGGAAGCCCAATCCACATGTTGAATCTACAAATTCATCCTTGAGGACAACATAGTCAAACTTGGTGGGTTATGAAATCAAATCCAAGGTTTCTATTTTGGACGCATGTGTTACCCATTCTTAAAGTCAAATGTTGTGTGTTACTTTTTTTGAAAAGTCTTCATTAGAGATATATTTTTTGACTTTAAGGGAAAAAGTCAATTTAGGCTTTATAACTTTAGGGTATTAGACCTATAACATTTTGTATCCCTCTTTTACTATAAATATCCACTAGCATGACACTTGTATGACATTCCAATTTGTGTTAGTAAAAAATCATCGAATTTTTTCTATCTTCAATGCGAGGAACCTTTTTTTTACGTCTATTGATCTTGTGTGTTCTTGTTTTTTCAATCTATTTGTTAGATTGGTGACCCAAGATCACAAAATCCCCAATTCATTCCTCAATCCAAGTGCATCGTTGCATGGATTGGTTATCATGTTCATCACCAGTTGTATTGTTCTATGTATTAGGTCACACTACTTATAACACTGGTTGACTACTTGCTTTCACAAAGCTCCAAACCTTATCCCTCATCTTCCACCCTACGCTGTGAAGATTGGGCCACCTGATATGTCTTGCATCAATTTATATTAGATCTCTAGTTGACACAACAAGCATCTATCTCTTTATTTCCATTCATTTCATCTATTACCCTTATTATCTTTCCATGTTGTCTACCCTTTAACAAAAATATTTCTTTGAAAACCTCCAGAACTATCCCCACACCATGGATGAGACCATGAAAAATGATTTCAATGATATTTCACAATAAAAAAGGTTGTTCCAAAAACCTAGAAGAGTGAAAAGGATGCCATAAGATGATGAAATTCATGGCAACATCAAGGTGAAAGTCCCTTCATTTTAAGGGAAAATCGATTTAGAAGCATATTTGGAGTGGGCGATGCAAATCAAGCAAGTGTCATTTTTCCATGCCTCTTCCAGGGATAAAAAGATGAAAAATGATTCCCTTAAGTTTTTAGATTATGCTCTTATTTAGTGGGACCAATTGAAAAAGGAGTGTGATCAATATGATGTTTGCCTCCTCAACACTTAGTATGTTATAAAGTTTTCCATGTGGAGGTGGTTTGTTCCCTCACACTATCACAAGGACTTCCACAAAAACCTTCAATGTCTTACCCATGAAAGTAAGAACATTGAAGATAAATACAAGGAGATATAGATTATCACAATTCGAGTAAACATGGAGAAGTATCCATGTAAAAACCCACGTCATTATGGGATGAAAATTTCTGAGGGAATTTGAACTTTTTATTTGGTGAAGATTTCATTTTGATAATTGGAAATTGGGTTGGGTTTTAAAGCATTTGAACATCCTTAAAATATGTTTTTTGATGGGACTTAATGCTTGGGTAGTGTCCTGAGTGTTTGAGAGAATGTCAAGGAATAACTGGGTGTTGGATTGCTAAAAAGTATCACATGAAGACTATTCACAATGTGAACCTATGGTTTGCATCATGAAAGTATCATGGCAGGGGCTAAGGGTTTCTACCAAGGGGCCTTCATAGTGTGAACCCTCTGTTAACACCATGAACCATATATACAACCATATTTCTTGAGTTTTTTTAGTAATTTTAGCTAGGGGTTCTATTATGGGAATCCCCCAGAGTTCCTCCATTTTTGGGTGTCCTATAGAGAGAGAGATCCCTCTTGCCTCTCCTCCCCCCCTCGCGTGCATTTTATCTAGGTGATTTGAGGAAGTTCATCATGTTGTTTCATGGTAAACTTTTATCCCTTGTCTCTCTTATTCTTCTTCCTTGTTCATCATTGATTTCAATTTATATTTGGCTAGGGTTTAGATGAGCAATTTCAATGGATAATGGAAAAATCATTGCACTTGATGGGGCTTTCACATGTGGCTCATAGGGGAGGTCGCGAGAGGTTTTATTCAAGCCTTCATTCATTATTTATTGCAAGGTATGTTTCCCCATGGATTTATTTAGGTATTCAAGTGATTTTGGGTAAAATCATCCATTGATTATGGTTGATGATCTGGTGATTTTTCTTGGCCTAGGCCCAGGGGTGCATCGGGAATAGACCACACCCCGTTTTTTGTGATTTTGGCATCATTGAGTCACCCAGTGAGTTTGGCACATATTATGCCAATTTTGGTTTTTGGTTTTAATTGTTTAATTAATTAATTTGATGGGATTTATGGATGGAACAGGTGCTCTTGGACTTGGTGGAATCTGGTATTGGCTTGGGATAAATTATTTCACCATTGATTGAGGTAAGGGGCCTGCGATTTATTTGAGTCCCTTGGTTATTTGGTTATTTTATATCTATTTTCCTCATTAGTATATCATCTTGCATGATGCATATTTTGTGTGATTTTTCATAAGGCTGGGATGGGGTCACATTGGCCTAATAGTCAACATGGACTGTATAACTTATTAAATGGTTTGATGGTTACACCTTAGTCGAATGAGCATCGATGGTCCTCCTTATGGTTTTTTTGGAGGTGTGTGTTGGATTTTGGAAAGTAAAACAAGTTTCCCATTTAAAATGTGTTTTAAAAATGAGTTTGAATTAAATGTAAATTTCATGGAAAATAGGTTATTTGGAAAATGGGTGATTTAAAAATGGGTTTTGAAATGGTATTTAAAAATAGAAAAGTGGGTTTTATAAAAAAAAATTATGGGATTTGGTTAATGTCCTAGTGTGAGTAAAACATGAAAAGAACCACACAAGATCAATGTAATCACTGAGAGTGGGAGGGGCGAATAAATGGTGTCTTTTTCTTTTATGTTATCTTTCTTATGAAATAACCTTAACATCCTGTTAAATATTTATCACTTTGCTGAAAACCAAACATTCAAACACATCCATAAGAACATAATAATTTATAATGTTCACTACTCAACAAGAGTAGCTAGTCCTTGGCATGGTTTTCAAATAATTCAAAACCACACAATCCACTAGAAAACAATCCTCTTTATGTGGTTACATCAAGTAGTAACTATCCTTGCAATTGTAAATCACTATGAGAAAAACAACAGTGAATGTTATTCTTACAACACAAATATATAAATAATATTTTTTAAAAACTTTAGAAAAATTCACCAATTGATTCATAACTTTTCACTATGTTGTTTCAACAAACTTCACTTTTTTTATTCTTTAAGAGCAGTTCTTCACTTTCTTACCCATCATTAGGTGAATTTTTTTCCTCTAGACTTCATACAAAAATCATTTTGATCACTCAGTCTGATTCCTCCATCCATTTAATTTTTCCAAAAACAAGTCTATTAAAAAATGAGTATGTTTGAAAACAATTCTATCTAGATTTTCTATAGTGAATAAATACCCTTCTCTTTCCCACTACTTTCTTCATATGGAAACTATGTGTTTGATAATTTTGTCCGATCTTGCCGGTCCAATGAAATCATCCGGTGAACACTAACCATAAATTTTTTATTCTCTTCAAACTTCTTCTTCACCTCAACCAAGAGATTCCTTGGATGGAAATAGCCTGATCAAAACTTCTACCAATAGAAATTTGTCTTATGAGATTGACTAATTCTTATATTTGAAAATCTTCCTACAGAAGTTATGTTTGGAAACCTTCTTCTAGAAATTATATATGGGAACTCTATTAAAAAACAAAACTCCAATGATCTCCCTTTTTATGCACATGAATAGCACATCAAAACATTTGTACTTAAACTTCTTTATATAGGTACCCTCAAAATAGTAAAGGTGGTAAATTGAATTTATTTTCCTGTTCAATGAATATTTACAATTAAAAAATCCCTCTCAAATTGAAACCATAAAAAACTTATCAAAGCTTCTAGGATCTTATAAAATATTCAATGAAACTAAAGTACAACTTTCTTCTTCAAATTTATTTTCATTAGAGAACCTTTTCTGATAAAATATCTTTTAGTAAAACTTCATAATATTTCTTTATTTGGATTTTATATCCACTTAACTGTGTCTGGTCTTGTTTATTGATAAAAATGAGCTCAATAACAAACTTCATATCTTCTATATTTCAAAAAATTATTCATCCATTCTTCTTTCTATCAACTACTTCAAATATATTCATCAAAAATCTATCTAGAAATCTATGTCTAGAACTTTAATTATCTCCCTTTTTAATATTGAAAAGAAAGTAAATATCTCCCCCAAAAAACTGATTTAAAACCAGTATCATTGTCACTTAACGACAATCTCACAAATTTCACAAACTCAGACTTTCTATAATAGCCTTTTCCAAAGAATTTTCTTGAATTAAACTTTATCAAATTCATTTTTCAATAACTTCCATGATTCAGAAACTTTCACAAATTTTGCAACATCACAACCTCTAAACTTCACAGACTTGTTAAAATTTTAAAATAACATTACTCTATCAACACTCTACCTAGTTATGTGTCCAAATATCTTTCAAACAACTTCTCATAGAAAAATTTGTATGTCCGAACAAGTTTCTTCTCTTCTTACAAAACGCTTGGATCATGAGTTTTTCAATGACTCATGACGTTGAGAACTTAATAGCTAATTTTTTTTCTAGATTTGTTAGATAATCTCAATCCAAAACCCTACTTTCATAATTCCATGTTCGAAAATATGTGTTCGAAAATCCATGTCTATAATTCTGTGTCTGAACAGCTTCAACTACCGTTGAAAAAATGCGATTATCATGAGGATTTCCGTGATGCTAAGAACATTGATATCTATAAATCATCATCTAATTTATTACGTCAAAAATCTCTTATGATACTCTGAATCTGGTACTTCTTCCTATTCCTTTTGATAAGCTCCATTCTAGAAAGATATGTCTGGAAACAAGTATACTCAGAAAACAATATTTAGAATAGAGAACTTTAATTGATGAAATTTCTTAAGAAAAATGAGTTCGATCACCAGGCTTTACAAATTAAGTTGATTTTTCATAAAGGAAAAAAAACAAAACATTTATAAAAACATAAAACATCAATAAAAAAAACAATATTCGGCTAACTTGGTCCCAAAAAAAACGGTACATGGTGTTATATTAATGTGATTAAAAAAGGTATTTTGAGTTGGTTTTAAAAGAAAAGTCCCGAGAAGATTGGTTGAGATGTTTTTAGTTTATTTGAACTTATAAGAGAGATTCCCTATTTTCCAAAGCTTGTGTACTTGATGCGATTATTGGTTATTATTTCCTAGTGCATTCCATGTTGCATGATGATGCCTGTTGTGTGTGTATTCTATGGGGACTTGTTTTTATCAATGACACATGTTGTGTGGATATACCTATGAGAACTTTTCTTATGGTATCAAAGTGATGGTTGATCTAGATTGATGTGAGAGACCTCTTGGAGGTTCAAGGACGGTTTTGAATAGGACTAGGTCTCTAGGGACTAGTACTCTAGTTATGAGTTGTTGAGTTGTATGATGGGTTATATTCCCTATTTTTTATTGTGTGTGTGATGAATATATGCTTGTTAGACATGGCCTTCAGAGTCTTGGGTTAGTGTTATTGATGTGACATCTCTTGAGTGTGTAGGGATGGGTTGGTGTGCTTGATTATGACCCCCTTGAGTGTGTGAGGATGGGTCAGTGTGTGTGTTTGTGATCTCCCTTGAGTGCATAGGGATGGTTCAATGTACTTGATTGTGACCTACCTTGTGTGTGTGGGGATGGGTTAGTGTGCTTGATTATGAACTCCCTTGACTGTGTAAGGATGAGTCAGGGTGCTTTATTGCAACCCCCCTTGAGTGTGCAGGGATGGATCAGTTTTCTTATTTTACTTATGTGCACTGGGATGGGTCAGTGGTGACACATAGAATATGGACCTACCGCGAGTGATATGGGATGGGTCGAAGCTTATGGATGCATGGCCATGCCCTGTTACTTTGGGTAGTAGGTTGAGGTTTGGAAGATACCCAACCCCAAGTCTTTGAGTGTGAGATGGACATCATTTTAGTTGGAACCTTTACCTATGTCTTTGGGTGTGAGTAATATTGTGGTATGTGGTGACTTATTCATTCTGGCATGGAGCTGAAATGGGAGTGGTTAGGTGTCATGGTGGTCTTGTTAGCACATAAAAACTTTAAATGTATGATTCTATGTGAATTATGTGTTATGTTTCTATGTGGGCGTGTTTCACAAGAATGTATTCACCCCCTATATATGTATTGCATGCATATCCACTTGATCACATCAACACTTAGTATCATTGAGGCATTGTGGATTCCAATTGGGTTGTTGAATCACCCCTTCCTATGTACATGGCATAGATTTTGATATATGTGGGAAGAATTATTTATTTTCTATCAGTTAATAGGTATTACATGGAGCTGGATGATTGATACAAGTCTGGTAGGTTATAGAGGTCGAGGATTTGGTAGGTCGACGATGTGACTTGGGCTAGAAGCCAATGTATTTATTTTTAGTTATGGTTCAACATGTACTGGCCTATGTGAATTTTGTTTATATACGATTCATGTTATTTCATTATCATTTGATGCTACCCTGTTTTATTTTTCCTTATTATATAGATTGTTTTTCTACTTCCATTTTGGACTGCAGGGGCTCACTGACTCCTTGTTTTATGTCTATAGGTATTTTTTGGGATGTCCAATGTACAGGTAGGTCATGCTGAATTTTAGATATAATTTGGGAATAACCCTCAATATTAATTTTCTAGGTAATATTCTCCCCATAACTATGTTAGGCCCTTTCCACTAATCAGTAATGTCTGACATAGGAGGGGGTGCGCCTGAGGTCATGTGGCATCCCTGCTCGGGCGTTGTTCAGGCGGTCTAATACAAGGCATTGAAAGGTAGTATCATAGTGTGTTTTGGGATGAGAAAGTGTGAGTCATATTTATGGAGATATATTTTCGAGACTCAGTAGGTATATCAAGTGCATTCCTGACTGACATGACATCAGTTGAAACCCATGTTTTCATGGGAAGTCTAGTGTTGGGACTAGGCACTCTATGACGAGTCATGCATTTTGTTGGATTGAGAATCCCAAGTGGGATGGATAAGACTTGGAGTGAGTCATACATCTTGTCTAGGATCCAATTAGTTCATTGGAGTGTGTGTCCCACATCAGACTTGGGTATTTTTTCATCATTATAATCTTCTAAATAAACTCCAAGACCTCTATTAAGAGGCATCTTGGGTATTGGGTTCACCTCTCTTCCATTCTAACATGGTATCAGAGCAGGTTCTATAAACCTATCCCTTCCTCCCATATTTTTTTTACTTAGAGGATGCTTGTGTTTTCCCCCCATTGGGGGTGGCGGCCTCAATCCTTTGGCCTCCATCACTACAGCGCCGCCCCTTGCCTCTCCTAGTGTGACCTCTCATGTTCGTCGCGACAACCCCCAACTCCCCACTCCCAACTTTGTCACCCTCCTTTTCCGATGCCCCCCTCCAGACGCGACTCGTCTCCCCTTTGTGTGCCACCCCTCCAACTGGTATCCCTCCTCCCTGCATGATTTCACCCTCTACACGAGAGCCCCACCACTGTGCGCGTCATCCCTACACCATGTCGGTGCCTCTTATTTTTGTCGTTGGCTCCCTGTGCGACGTCCCTCCTACACGAAAACCCTCGACGACTCACTGCCCCTCCTGCTTCTCCTGTCACACATCCTTGCTGCGCGCCCCTATTGGATGGGTATTGTGCAAGATCTTGCGAGTGTTTTTGCTTACCATTCCATCTAAGGAGGAAGAAGATTCATGATCAGTTTTTTGGTTGGCACAATATTTTTCTGTGATTGTTGTTGCACACATCTTCCTCAGCTGACACCCACATCTGATAGATCCTACTCTAGTCATGCTCTAGTTCCTTTTTCATCAGATCTGGTTGTCCAGTCCTCTCCTCCACCCATTGATGCAATCCCACTATCCCTAATGGACATTCGAACAGTGTCCCGTTGTGTGCTCATAACCTGACCATTCCTATCGAGGCTCGATTCGACTATTCCTGTTGTTGCAATCTATTTCCAGTTACTCCTGTTTGTTCCACATGACGGGAATAGGACCTTGATCGAAACATCTTTTTCAGCAGCATTATCCATCATTTTTATTCTTGAGGATCCATCCATGGAGATTTATATTTTGTTATGTTTTGTTATGTTTTGTCTTGTTATGTCATCAAGATGATTATTTACAGCTTGAGGGGGAGTGCTGGAAGAACCTATCCTTTGTTTTGATTTGATTTGATTTCTTTAATTATGTTTTCAATCTAGGTATACCTGGATTGAGGGGAGTATTGGGAGTGTGTGTTCCACATAGGACTTGGGTGTTTTGTCACCATTATAATCCTATATAAATAAACTCCAAGGCCTCTCTTAAGAGGCATCTTGGGTATTGGGTTCACCTCTCTTCCATTATAACACAGTATATTATAAATGTATATATTTTGTATATAAACATGGAACGTCTTTTTTAAATTTTTCTTTTTCTAATTATTTATACTATATTCCATGTTTGAAAATATGTGTTTGAAAATCCATGTTTATAACTCTGTGTCTGAACAGCTTCAACTACCATTGAGAAAATGTGATTATCATGAGGATTTCCATGATGCTAAGAAAATTGATATCTATAAATCATCATCTAATTTATTACGTCAAACATCTCTTATGATACTCTAAATATGGTACTTCTTCCTATTCCTTTTGATAAACTCCATTCTGGAAAGATATGTCTGGAAACAAGTATACTCAGAAAACAAAATTCAGAATAGAGAACTTTAATTGATGAAATTTCTTAAGAAAAATGAGTTCGATCACCAAGTTTTACAAAGTAAGTTGATTTTTCATAAAGAAAAAAACAAAACATTCAGAAAACATAAAACATCAATCCAAAAAAAAAACAATCTTCAGCTAACTTGGTCCCAAAAAAATGGTACATGGTGTTATATTTATGTGATTACAAAAGGTATTTTGAGTTGGTTTTAAAAGGAAAGTCCCAAGAGGCTTGGTTGAGATGGTTTTAGTTTATTTGACCTTATAAGGGAGATTCCCTATTTTCCAAATCTTGTGTACTTGATGTGATTACTGGTTATTCTTTCCTGGTGCATTTCATGTTGCATGATGATGCCTTTTGTGTGTGTATCCTATGGGTACTTGTTTTTATCAATGATAAATGTTGCGTGGATATCCCTATGAAAACTTTTCTTGTGGTATCAAAGTGATGGTTGGTCTAGATGGATGTGACAGACCTCTTGGAGGGTCAAGGCGAGTTTTGAACAGGACTAGGTCTCTAGGGACTAGTACTCTAGTTATGAGTTGGTGAGTTGTATGATGGGTTATATTCCTTATTTTTTATTGCGTGTGTGATGAATATATGCTTGTTGGACATGGAATTCAGAGGCTTGGGTTATTATGATTGATGTGACATCTCTTGAGTGTGTAGGGATGGGTTGGTGTGCTTGATTATGACCTCCCTTGAGTGTGTGAGGATGGGTCAATGTGTGTGTTTGTGATCTACCATGAGTGAATAGGGATGGTTCAATTTACTTGATTGTGACCTACCTTGAGTGTGTGGGGATGGGTTAGTGTGCTTGATTATGACCTCCCTTGAGTGTGTAGGGATGAGTCAGTGTGCTTGATTGCAACCCCCCTTGAGTGTGCATGGATGGATCAGTTTTCTTATTTCCCTTATGTGCGTTGGGATGGGACAATGTGATTGATGTGACACATAGAATATGGTCCTACCCCGAGTGATAGGGGATGGGTCGAAGCTTATGGATGCATGGCCATGCCCCATTACTTTGGGTAGTGGGTTGAGGTTTGGAAGATGACCCACCCCGAGTCTTTGAGTGTGAGCTGGACATCATTTTAGTTGGAACCTTAACCTATGTATTTGAGTATGAGTCATATTGTGGTATGTGGTGACTTCTTCATTCCAGCATGGAGCTGAAATGGGAACGGTTAGGTGTCATGGTGGTCTGGTTAGCACATAACAACTGTAAATGTATGATTCTATGTGCATTATGTGTTATGTTTCTATGTGGTTGTGTTTCACAGTAATGTATTCACCCCTATATATGTATTGAATGTACATCCACTTGATCACATCAACACTCAAATAGATCATCTAATACTTGAAAAGATCATAAGAAGTTTCTCTATTCTTTAGGGAGGAAAATATGTTGGAAGGATTTGTGGATGTAGACTTAATTGAATATTTAGATACATGGAAGTGCATAACTAGTTCTTTGTTCACCTATTGAGGAACAAAGATTAGTTGGATGTCACAGATGTAGAGAATTATTATTCTAAGTACAGTGAAATCAAAGTATATAGTAGGAACAAAATCATAAAAGGATCTGGTTTGGTTGATGTGTCTGTTGAATAAGTTAGAGAGAAGTTAGGAAGGTGGAGTCTTATTCTATGATAATAAGAGTGTGATTCATTTGGCTTGAAATATCATGTTTCATGAAAAGAAAAATCATATCAACCTAAAGTACCGCTTCATCAGGAACATGTTAGAGGACAAAATTTTAGACATACATAAGATATTTAAATGCCAAAATCTTGATGGCATGTTCACTAAAGAATTGTTTAAGAGAGTTTGGGGAAACACCATGACTTAGTATGACTTTCGTGAATAGAAGGAGAATAGATAACACTACATGTTTTAAGAAGTAAATTTTATTTGGTTTACAGAATATTGGAGAGTTAACAAAGTTTCCATGAAATAGTCTTCAAGTGGGAGATTTTTACGATGTGTGAAGTCTCTTTCAGTTCACTAGATTCAATTCACTGAATTCGATTCACTGTATTTTCATTCATCGGTAGATGGATCAACTCGATTTAAAAAGAGAAGTGGTTGAAACTCTCCAGGATATAGTGGATTCATTAAAATTTTACATCTCCTAATGAAGTTATGTTCAATCAGAAGGGTCCAAAAGTTTGACGATCAAATATCACTAGAATGAGTACTTAGATATAGTAACTCAGGATTTGACCTAGAAGACTTTTGAATATTTCAAATAATATTTCCAAAGTCAGGCACTAAGTTGGCATAGTATTTTGGGTCCCATAGATCCTCGACGTGGTGATTTTAAAAATATTAAATATATTGTGTCATGCATGCGCAGTTTCTCATGAAATGTGAAATAACTCCTGAGTGGAGTCTTGGATCATAATTCTAAGACCGTGGTTGAGTTCATAACATTATGTTTTCCCTAGTAGATACATAAACTTTGTTAGTTTCAGGATTTCGGTCAGAGGTGTGTTGGAGAGGGGGAATTGAAAGGAGAGTTAATTGATTTTAATTGAATAAAATCAATTTTCCCCCTCCACACACCTTGGGCATACGATACAAGTAGCAGGATAAAAACACTCCTCTACCCCTTTGTTTAACGGATGAAAACAATCCAAATTGAATCAACTAATAATTTTAGATCTTCATTCTCGGCGCTGATCATCATCATATCAAGGAGCAACATTATATGGGCATCGTTCTATAACTAAGCTTCGAGATTTCTCCCTCGAGGTAGGTAGTTTTTAGTTTTAGTTCTAATACACTACGTTATGATTTGTTTTAAGGTTTTAGATCCTTATTACGAATGCTAGAGATCCCTCCTAGGTTGATCTATAGGTTTTGGGTGAAACCGGGGTGAATCTCAAGGTAATTCAAAATTAGAATTACCATATACACAGTGTGTAGTACAGTGAGGCATGTTGTGTGTCCCTTCCTATTGGGGAAGATGACTTTTGGGGACTACATGTCATGTTCTAGAGTTACGCGTCGTGTAGTGAGACCATGTCATGTGGCCAGAGAACATGGACTAGGAAGTCGTGTGATCATACATGGTCATGTAGAACTACATGACCAAAGTACATAGACATGGGGTCCCGAACACAGGAATGGGAAAACTACATGACCAAGTGTCCATGTCGTGTAGTATGGGATGCATGACGTGTAAGGGACATGGCTAGTTGAGCTGTGTGGAAGAAGAACATGGCATGGGCTGGGTGAGGCAGAACACACCGTGTACGGGTTGTACACACCATGTTACCCCTACATGGACAAGACAAGCTGTGTGAATGGAATACACAATGGTAGAATCCAAACTTACCCTACTAGTATAAGCATTTATTTAAGTACAGGTAGGAATTGAATCCACAGGGACCAAACAAGTGACCTTGAGACAGTAAGATTTTTTTATGGATTTTCTATAAAGTGGATAACTATGGTTTTGATTAATTTGAATAAATTATTATTTAATTTAACAAACCAACCAAAAAAACACACAATGAATTGAACTAGAACAATTAATTAAGATGAGTTGATCCTAGGTTGTTGCTAGGTCTAGATTGGATGTAATTTTTTTCTATGAATTTTCCATCCAATAGTTCAAGAGGTATCCAATTAATTAGATAAGTCCATAATATCATTCTCTGATTTAATTCTTACACAATTCCAAGCCTAATCACCAATTTACTCAGAGAATCACTTCCATGATCACTCTAAGGAATTGGATTGTACTAGCACTCAAAATGTGTAGTCATTAAAATCAGTGAAGATGAAGAAGAAATAAGTCAAGAGTGAAACTCTCAAACCATAGAATGAATTAAAGAATTTAAGAACATAAAATAAAATTCAATATATACCATTTATATTCTCTTGTATCAACCCATAATAGGTTTATCCCTACATTTATTCTATTCTACCAATGGAAGTGGGAATTAGGCTTATGAGGGCAGAATTGAAGAAGAAAAATATTTAAAAAATGAATACTCCACCATTGTGTGAGGAATTTCACAATTGCTGGAATGAATAAATTTGCACCTTGATTCAACGGTATCAAAGTTTTAAGGAAAAGTAAAGAAAATTTAAAAATAACTATAAAAATTTAAGAAGAAAAACTTTTATTAAGAAATGAACGTGAATGAAAAACTTACATGGAAAAAATTGACGATGCGATTAAAAAATGAAAGCGTGAAATTAAAATTGAAAGAATAAAACTTGGATGCTAAATACATTCACCATAGGCTACTTATATAGTAATTTTATGAGCCTTAGGTAGACCCCCAACAATAAATTACCTCCCTAATAATCAGGAGACTCAAAAGGTGAGTGAGAATAAAGGAAATTGGGTGTTTCAAAGTTGACCACAAAAATATGACCAGATTTATACTCCCTCTAGAATGAAAATAATTCATTGAATATGGAATAATATTTTATGGTATTAGAAGATAAATATCTTAATCTAGTTGTCCTATAATATTTGAAAAAAAATTATGATAATTGGATGTTATGCTTGAAATGGTGGGCTTATTTTATGGGACTTCAAATCTGGCTCACAAATTAAATGTCAACTTGGGATCCCTAAATCTCCTTAAAAAATTCAGAATTATCTCTAGCCACAATTTAATGAAATGATACCCATAATTTTATCTTTCTACAGTTAAAATTTGAGCTTCATTGGGCCTGAAATGTGGGATCCACTTTTATTTGATGGGCCTAAGGCCCATTATGATTTGTCCAGAAATTTATCTGTTCATTGAAAAAAATCTACATCTTCCCTTGGTATTAATCCATTGATCCTAAAATAAACAATTTTCCAATAAAAGTGATAAATTATATCCCAAAATATCAAACTCAAATAATGAATACAATGTTTTTCACAAACAGATGATTGATTGGGCCTAAATTTTCACTTTAAACATGAATTGCACATGTGATGTAAAATGAAGTTCAATTTATAAAATGCATTAAAATTGGTGTTCATGGACTTTGAAACACATTAATATTAAAATACAATCAATTAATATTATCCTATTTCAGTTTCTAATCACACCCCCTCAACTTGAGTTTTTCTAGTCCCGAGCAAAAGGTATCTCAAAAATATGAAATTAAATTCCATTTTTCAAAAATAGTTTAACATACAATGCTTTCAAAAATTCATCATGTCGAACAATAATGAAACCAATAAAAATAATTTCATGCAATCTATGTTCACAAGCATATATCAATCCCAATCTCATTCATTTATTCAAATTCATAACCTCATTTCATCCAATTTCAATTAAGCATGATGATGTATTGTGTATCTCAAAAGACATGGGGCCTATTTTCTTATTTGGGGGGGGGGGGTGGAAGCGATATGTGGTAATCACATTAAACCTTAATATGAGTATCCAATTTTCTCTTTTTTTTGTTTTTGTTTGTTTGTTTGTTTTTTTAATGTTTTTTAAGCACAAAATAGATGAAAAGACTAACTCTGGGCAAGACAACTATAGACTCATGATACCCAAGTTTCAAACGCCACACATATTATCAATTCCATGCTCTATAATAGTGATTTTATGCCTAACTTTGGTCAAGAAAACTATGTATTCATAATCCCCAAGTGTTTAATATCATTTGTTTGGATAAAACATTGCTCTATGTGGTCGTTATTTCAATTTTTTTATACTAAAATTAAAATAAAAGTGACCCCAAACCCTAGGTTATGATGAAAGAGACATAAGAACTCAAACTTACACCCCAAATCCAATGAACGTTTGTTTCCAATGCTTTCGTCGGGGCACGCACATCCGTCTGTGGAGGACACGCAGCTGTTGCCCTGCATTCCCGCTTTCCAAAGGCGGACAACATCTGTTCCTTATTCAAGGACATTTTCTCCTTGATCGAAACGAGATGATGGGATGTTGGTTCTTCCTTCCATGGATTCCTCCTTGGAGCTCTTCACCTAGTCCGGGTCTCCCTTATAGACTTAAGACGTTGTTCATGAAACTCTTCCTGGTGTCATATCTTCATGGATGCCAGTTAATTACACTGCTTCTGTCAGGACATTCCAAGGTGTTCGGTCAGGGTAGCAACCTTCGGTTAGGGTAGTAGTCATGTTGGGCATCACTGGCATGTCTGGACGCTGGGGGATTGATGCGTTAGTATTCTGTCCCTTATTATAGGGCTTCTCGAGGGCATGGAAGCCCGAGGCATCCCACATAAAATGCGGGGAATCATATGCCATGGGCATGTATTTGAGGTTTTCCTCAGCTTCCCATGTTTAACACAGGGTATGCCGCAAGTTTAACGTCCAGCAGAGATGGATCAGACTGATCAGAATACTGATTAGAGTGGATCAGATGAGTGCGGCCCCCAGAGGGAACACTGATGTTGGGGCCAACGCATGGTTGACCTCCCAGTTACCGTCGAGGGGAATGGGGTATGAGTTGGTATGATTCTACCAGGATGTGGTGGCCCGGGTAAGAATTAAGATGGTTGATGGAATGGTTGAATGAAGTGGATGATGAATGGGATGGAACCACCATTAGGATGATGATAGTTTTGGGCTTGATCCTCGAAGAGGCTTCTTACGTATCCTCGTGGTAGGGAATCAAAGTCTACGTAGTTCATCTGATGACGGATTACCCCCGATTGGGGTTCCAATGGATTACCACTGAATGGAGTGACAACAGCTTACCGCTGAATGAGGAACAAAAAGAGGAATATAGTTTAACGTCATGCAGGACCGGGGTGGACCGACGTGAAGTGGTCGAGACCATTGGTTTTTGGGCTTGAACCTCGTGGAGGCTTCCTATGTACCATGCCTTGGCATGGATCAAATACCTCGTAGTTCTGGAGGGGTCGTTAGAACGATGTGAAAGAGGACATGGGGTCTCATGGGTGGTGGGTTTGAACCTCAAGGAGGCTTCCTACGTACCTTTCCTTGGAAGGGATCAAAGTCCACGTAGTTCAGAATGGTTTTTGGGGCTTACACTCTAGGCTTCCCAGGGTGTTGGTGAACCGACGTGAAGATGGTCAGAACATCCGGGGTAGTGGGCTTGAACCTCGTGGAGGCTTCCTACGTACCCTACCTTGGCAGGGATCAAAGTCCACATAGTTCGGGATGGGTCATGGAACCAAATGGTCAGAACCAATGGGTGTTGGGTTTGAACCTCGTGGAGGCTTCCTACGTACCCTACCTTGGAAGGGATCAAAGTCCACGTAGTTCGGGACAGATCTGTGGGGCTTACACTCTAGGCTGCCCAGAGTGTTGGTGAACTGTCGTGAAGATGGTCAGAATGACTAGGTGGTGGGCTTGAACCTCATGGAGGCTTCCTACGCACTCTTCCTTGGCAAGGATCATAGAACACGTAGTTTTGGATGAGGGCATGGAACTGAATGGTCGGAACCAATGGGTGTTGGTCTTGAACCTCATAGAGGCTTCCTACGTACCCTACCTTGGCAGGGATCAAAGTCCACGTAGTTGAGGTTGTCATGGGGCTTACACTCTAGGCTGCCTAGGTGTTGGTGAACCGACATGAAGATGGTCGGAACAGCCGGGTGGTGGGTTTGAACCTCATGGAGGCTTCCTACGTACCCTGCCTTGGCAAGGATCAAAGACCATGTAGTTCAGGATGGGTGTGTGGATTACACTCTAGGCTGCCCGAGTGTTGGTGAACCGATTTGAAGATGGTCAGAATGACTGGGTGGTGGGATTGAACCTCATAGAGGCTTCCTACATAACCTGCCTTGGCAAGGATCAAAGACCACGTAGTTCAGGTGGTGGAATTTGGGGCTTACGCTCTAGGGCGGCCTAAGTGTAACATCCTGACCCGGAAGCCACTAAACCGGTGCTCCGAGCCGGTTCGCCACAAGGCCTCAAGCGCGCCTCCCCGTACGCCAGAGGCTGCCGACTAGCAGCGAGGGCCTAGGGTGTGATAGTGGGGAGACTATTCCATCATACTAGAGTAAGAAAACAAAATAAATAACTAAGTATCATACACAACGGAAAGTAAACAGAGTGTGGAAGCAGTAAACAACTGAAACAAAACAAGTTGTAATAGTAAAATGCTGTAAAATCCCGAATAGCTATGCAATACAATACAACACTGGTCACCCATTGGGCCGACCATACAGATACAAGTACAAAGAAACTGAAAGTAAAAGTACAGAGCTCTGCTACTAACTACGAGCCAATCCACGTACCTGATCTTCTGACAATATCGAACTGTAGTAGCCTGATCAGTAGAACCACTCAAGCAGCTCCGCTCGATCATGAAACACTGGGCCTCAGCCCTATCCACCATGCAACTCGTGATAAACCTGAAAAGCAGACATAAGGTCTACACGTACACCGAGGTGCACGTGCAAGGGTGAGAAATAATCTCAATAAGGCACCCTGACAAGCAACCTATAACTGTGATGCTAAAAGTGTATGCAACAACAATGTGCTCAGCCTAGCTGGAACACAACAAAAGTAATTAAACCAAATGTACAACCACAGTTGAACTCAGGGTGTGTCATCCCTATCAACTGGGAAAGTGCCACCATGGATGTACATATCTATATACATAAACATGTATAGTCCCATACCTATACACCTATAAATAAATATGAATATTCATGATGAAGTGATTCAAATAACAAGAAACAACATCAGCAGTCGATCCTTGGGACCATAAGCCCGATCTCCTAGACATCCTGTGCAAGGGCATTGAGCTGGACGTCGTGCCACTCAAGCCGTGTATCATTAAGTCGATCTCTGGGTCCGTAATCCCATCGACATGTACCTGCTTCGGCCAACGCCGAAAATATGTCTCTGAACAAGATAAACAAAAACAAGTAACCCTATGGGACTTAATCACAGCCTATCCCCTATGGTTCAACCGAACAAACACAAGAAAGCAGATAACACAACAGGTAACCCTCTGGGAAGTACTCACAGCCTATCCCCTCTGGTCCTACCTAGAAACACATGCAAGAAGATAATACAATAGGTAACCCTCTGGGAAGTACTCACTGCCTATCCCCTCTAGTCCTACCTAGCAACACAAGCAAGCAGATAACACAACAGGAAACCCTCTGGGAAGTACTCACAACCTATCCCCTCTGGTCCTACCTAGCAACACAAGAAACCCTCTGGGAAGCACACACCGTCTCACCCCTCTGGTTTAGCTAAAGCACATACTCCCTGGGTGGCTCAAACTAGTATACCCCTATAGTCAAGTAAACATACAGAGTCACAGACACTCTGGGAAGCTCTCACCGTCAATTCCCCTGTGGTCTTGCAACGATAACTACAGACTCTCTGAGGAAGCACTTACGTCTAATTCCTCCTGTGGTCTCGATACGTGCGTAAACTAAGAACACTCTTGGGAAGCACAAAGTCCAATTCCCGTAGGTCCTTCGAACGATACTAATTTATAACAGACTCTCTAGGGAAGACCTTAATCGTCAATTCCCTCTTTAGTCTACTACACCAGGTTCACACAGCCCTGAGAAGTCCAGTCGTTCATAATCGACTATCATCATCCTTAAGTAAGTTCAACAAACTACTTAGCTAATAGCTAAAATGCATCAAAATCATATAAATAGCAGGCAATACATGCAATCAACTATATCAAGGCAAGAAAGCAATGCAACAAGGTCTGCCTCATAGGAAACCTAAGACAAACGACGATAAAAAATCAAAACAAGGGAAACACCCATGGGGTAATCCTCAAACATGCTAACAAGCAATCATTATTCATCTAACAACCACAATTATACAGTCAGTCTAAGGTAGATAATAAAGTAGGATCAAAACCCTAACTCGAGATACCCGATGCATGGGTATCCGACACTTCTGCATAAAAACTCAAAGACATTAAACAAACCACCTAATCAGGCACACAAGGAAAAGTAGGCATCTGAACCAACAGGAAAGACACATCGTGTCAGGCTCAGCAGCCACCAACCAGGAATCACCTCTAGTAAACACTACAGCATCAGTAAACCAAGTCAGATATAAACAAATGGTGAGGGTGGCCTGAACACCCAACCCAACAAACATCCAAATCCCAAAGGGATTACCAGTTCGGAATAGGTTCTAGGTGACACCTGATCACCATCTCTACCCAAACCCAACATAACAACTCATGGTCAGTCAAACAACGGGCACCCACTAGGTCCCTCAGGTCAAACACGGAGGAGGCATCATACTTGGGATCCTCTAGGTAAACACGAGTGAAGGCATCCTACGTAGGATCCGTAGCAAAGAGTAAGGGAGGAATCCTACATGGTATACTAAAAGGAAGGAAAACATAGGAATCCAGTAACATGGTTACTGTCAAAGGAAGAACAAGAGAGAGATCCTATAAGGGACTCCCTAGGCTAGCACACAAGTAAAGGCATCCCTCAGGGGATCCTTAGAAGTACCTGGTCTCAAAGCCTCATAGGCCAGGAAGGAACATCTCACAAGGGTAATGTTCTATAAATCATGGGTTATGGAAGATAGTTCATAGCTCATCACCTATTAAAGTTCTCAACTAATTTGGTCCGAACACCCAGCCTATCGTCCACACCATGTCTCACTTTTAGGTGACAACTGGACTCGATAAGTGGAGGAAGAACCCCTCCATTAATATAGAAACCCCCAAAACCCCATTTATATGACTTCTAAAAGTAAAAATATTCCACCATTGCGATCTACGTGGAAAAACGCTCAGAATCGACTACTCACACGCCCAATTCTGACTTCCAGAGCCCAAGATATCTCAAAATTACTAAACTGAAGCAGTACATGGCCAGAGCACAAAGTCCTACCTGTGTAATAGTACACAACGTGTAATTTACTGTACACGGAGTTTACTACTCAAAAAAAGTTACTCCGTGTCCGTTTTCACCCGAACACATGCCCATGTACCACTACACGACGTGTACTTAAAGTACACGGCGTGTAGTCCTTAAAAACCACTAAAACCACGTTCTATTCCACATGGCCAGCCACACGACTACCCACTACACGACATGTACTTAAATTACACGGCGTGTAATTAATAAAACATCATCTTCCCCGAACGGGAAGAACACACGGTGTGTACCCCTGGAATACACGCCGTGTACACTGGGTTTTTTGACGCGAAAACCCTAAAAACACCTGATTCGCCTGTTTTCGCTCCCGAAACAATAGATCGATCCCCATGGGCATAAAAGCAAGAAATATAAGGCTTAAAAGACTTAAAACAACATGTTTAACAGAGATCTATGGCAAAAACATAAACAACCCTACCTTTGGGCGGAAACCGCCGAAGCTTTGGTTGATTTCGCGGCTCCCGGTTGCCGCACGCCGACTCAGCGCGTCGAGAGCTTCGAATCGGTACCCTTCTTGGCTTCCAACTCTACCTATTCCTCAAACTCCATATCTCCCATATTTCACAGCCAAATGGGGAGAGGCGTAGGAGATGTGCGCAAGGAGGAGGAGGAAAGAAGAGAGAAGAAAAAGAAAAGGAAAGAAGAAAAGAAAAGGAAGAAAAGGGGGCTTGGGCTGGCCCCAGTGCCCGACGTGATTTTATGCCTTCCCTGGGCTAAACTCCCAATTCTGGACTCAACGAAGCAGATGAAATCTCAATCCGATGATCTGTTTAAAAGTTATTTCCAAATGAATCTACACGAAAAAATTAATATTTAATTTAATAATTTTAAATATTAAATATTCCACCAAAATTCGAACAGCTCAGATTTCCTCCAAACTCCTGTCCTAGGGTAAAATCCCTATTCCGGGACCAACAGAGCTGTCCAAAAAATTATCCGAGATCACCTTATAGGGTAAAATGACTGTTTTACCCCTCATGAGCATCCAACATCAAACATTCAAATTTTTTCTCAAAACGACTGTCCGAAAAAACACGGGTTCTTACAAACTCCCCACCATAAACCTTATCATACCCAAGAAGCCCAGAAAAAGGAATAGCAGTAGGACCAGCAGCAAGACCAGCATCCATGCCCCCAACCCGAGCATCTACACAACCAAGCTACCTAGACAGTCCAACAACCAGCCTTAGTGTTAACAACCACCTTCTACACAGAAGATATTCAACTGCGACCAAACTGGTACTCCCCACCATAGGAACACACATGTCATCATCTTAAAAGGAAACTCAGAGATCAAAAGCCCACTGGAAAACACCAAAGTCTAACCTAAACAAGGAAAACCACCCTCAAAGGGCCAATGGTGCACTCCCCACCATGTGGCTTTCCTTACACCACTTCAAGAGCATAACCAGAACAGGTTTCACCCTCAACAGGGAAGAACATTAAGAAAGAAAAAGGAGCTCAATATAGGGTCGAATATCTCTCAACATACTCAAGAGGAATCAAGATAGCGCATGATCGTCTCTTACAGGATTACACTAAGATTTCACCGAAGGCGTGTCTAGCTCCCTCCGAGCCACACTAACATCCTGCCAAAACCCGACCAGGATTCAAGCACGGGTCAACCATTTCCACATAGGTTCCTCTAGAACGGAACAGACATAGACCTACAATGGTTCGAGTCAAAACCAAGGGTATCTAGGTCTTCCACCCATCCCTACTAAAAAAGCCTCACAACTGGGTCACAAGGTCTAACCACCTAGCCCAAAAGATCCAAAACCACTTAGAAGACGGTAAAGATCACAACAACCAAAGAAAGTCAAAACCGAAACATAGCCTACAAGGGCCCTAATCCCCTTCGAGCATCCTCAGAAGGAACTACTCCCTGGAGTTCACAACCCAAGCAGAAGAGAAACTGAACTGACACCCATCGAGCATTCGTATACAAGAATATCCCCAGGAGTTCAAGTTCACAAGAAAATCCATGGTATCTATCGACATCGTTCTCAAAGATCTGACTAGATAACCACAGAACCGAGAAACAACACCCAATAAAGGGGTTAAACAGAAAGGCATCACGTACCACATCGACCAACTAGGGTCACTGCACCACCTATGAACGACAAGAGCGACCTGAAAAATTCAGTTTCCCCAGTCCAGTATCAAATTTTTTGCCCTAAATACATTGAGATATACAGTAAAAATATAAAATTGATGCCCTTTATTTGTATATTTTTTTATTTCTTGAGTGTTGCCCTAGCCCGAGGGCTCTCTGGGCTTGCCCCAGGGCCGGCCCTGGTGAACGAGGATGGAGTCATCATCCTCACACCAATGACTCAATGTAGATCCACATAACCTGCCATCAGAGTAAAAAGTATGTGTAAGAAGACCCAAAGGTCTCATTCGTCAGTAAAAGAACACACTAGCAGGCCTATATGATATGAATCCTACGTGCCTAGTATGATGCATGAGACGCCTCTTGCCTTTGCCATCCAAGAGTCAAAATCTATCCCTAGCATCTTACCAATGGCCAAGATCCAGAGATCCATAGTAAATCAAAACACCACACAACATGTGATTCGCTCAAGGTGAAAATCATATACAACTGTAACATCACAAAATTAGAACAAAAATCCCAAACCCTGGAAACCAGGACTTCTTATCGGAACAAGTGTTCGCGACGCACTAGCCCGATATCCATCATAGGTTCTGACACATTACTAATGCTCCTGTCTACCATATCCCAAATAGTAATAACCAGGAAAGAAAACTCCTTTGATACCACTTTGTAACGTCCCGACCCGGAAGTCACTAAACTGGTGCTCCGAGCCAGTTCGCCACAAGGCCTCAAGCGTGCCTCCCTATACGCCAGAGGCTGCCGGCTAGCAGCGAGGGCCTAGAGTGTGATAGTGGGGAGACTATGCCCTCATACCAGAGTAAGAAAACAGTAGAAATAACTAAGTATCATACATAGCGGAAAGTAAACAGAGTGCGGAAGTAGTAAACAACTAAAACAGAACAAGCTGTAATAGTAAAATGCTGTAAAAGCCCGAACAACTATGCAATACAATACAACACTGGTCACCCACTGGGCCGACCATATAGATACAAGTACAAAGAAACTGAAAGTAAAAGTACAGGGCTCTGCTACTAACTCTGAGCCAATCCACATACTCGATCTCCTGACAATATCGAACTGCAGTAGCTCGATCAGTAGAATCACTCGAGCATCTCCACTCGATCATGAAACACTGGGCCTCAGCCCAATCCACCATGAAACTCATGCTCAACCTGAAAAGCATACATAAGGTCTACACGTACACCGAGGTGCATGTGAAGGGGTGAGAAATAATCTCAGTAGGGCAACCCGAAAAGTAACCTATAAATGTGCTGCTAAAAGTGTATGCAACAACAATGTGCTCAGCCACAAAAAAAGTATGTAAACCAAACGTGCAACCACAGTTGAACTCATGGTGTGTCATCCCTGTCAACTGGGCAAGTGCCACAATGGATGTCCATATCTATATACGTAAACATGTATAGTCACATACCCATACACCTATACATAAATATGAATATTCATGATGAAGTGATTCAAATAAGAAGAAACAACATCAGCAGTCAATCCTTGGGACCATAAGCCCGATCTCCTGGACATCCTGTGCAAGGGCATTGAGCTGTATGTCGTGCCACTCAAGCCGTGCATCATTAAGTCGATCTCTGGGTCCGTAATCCCATCGACATGTACCTTCTTTGGCCAACGCCGGAAATATGTCTCTGAACAAGATAAACAAAAACAAGTAACCCTATGGGACTTACTCACAGCCTATCCTCTCTGGTTCAACCAAACAAACACAAGCAAGCAGATAACACAATAGGTAACCCTCTGGGAAGTACTCATAGCCTATCCCCTCTGGTCCTACCTAGAAAAACAAGCAAGAAGATAACACAACAGGTAACCCTCTGGGAAGTACTCATAGCCTATCCCCTATGGTCCTACCTAGAAACACAAGAAAGCAGATAACACAACAGGTAACCCTCTGGGAAGTACTCACAACCTATCCCCTATGGTCTTACCTAGCAACACAAGCAACCCTCTAGGCAGCACACATAGTCTCACCCCTCTGGTTTAGCTAAAATATAGACTCACTGGGTGGATCAAACTAGCAGACCCCTATAGTCAAGTAAACATACAGAGGCACAAACACTCTAGGAAGATCTCACCATCAATTACCCTGTGGTCTTGTAACGATAGCTAAATACTCTATGAGGAAGCACTTATGTCTAATTCCTCCTGTGGTCTCGATACGTGCGTAAACTAAGAACACTCTTGGGAATCACAAAGTCCAATTCCCGTAGGTCCTACGAACGATAATAATTTATAACAGACTCTCTAGGGAAGCCCTTAATCGTCAATTCCCTCTTTAGTCTACTGCACTAGGTTCACACAGCCCTGAGTAGTCCAGTTGTGCATAATCAACTGTTAGCATCCCTAAGTAAGTTCAATAAACTACTTGGCTAATAGCTACAATGCATCAAAAGCATATAAATAGCAGGCAATACATGCAATCAACTATATCAAGGCAAGAAAGCAATGCAACAAGGTCTGCCTCACAGGCAACCTAAGCCAAATGGTGATAAACAGCCAAAACAAGGGAAACACCCATGGGGTGATCCTCAAACATGCTAACAAGAAATAATTATTCATCTAACAACCACAATCATATAGTCAATATAAGGAAGATAATAAAGTAGGATCAAAACCCTAACCCGAGATACCCGATGCATGGGTATCTGGGACTTCTGCACAAAAACTCAAAGACATTAAACAAACCACCTACTCAGGCACACAAGGAAAAGTAGGCATCCGAACCAACAGGAAAGACACATCATGTCAGGCTCAGTAGCCACCAACCAGGAAGCACCTCTGGTAAACACTACAACATCAGTAAACCAAGTCATATATAAACAAACGGTGAGGGTGGTCTGAACACCCAACCCAACAAACATCCAAAGCCCAAAGGGATTACCAGTTCGGCACGGGTTCTAGGTGACACCTGATCATCATCTCTACCCAAACCCAACATAAAAACTCAGGGTCGGTCAAACAAAGGGCACCCACTGGGTTCCTCAGGTCAAACACGGAGGAGGCATCATACTCGGGATCCTCTAGGTAAACATGAGTGAAGGCATACTACGAGGGATCCATAGAAAAGAGTAAGGGAGGAATCCTACATGGGATCCTCAAAGGAAGGACAACATAGGAATCCAGTAACATGGTTACTTTCAAAGTAAGAACAAGAGAGAGATCATACAAGGGACTCCCTAGGTCAGCACACAAGCAAAGGCATCCCTCAGGGGATCCTTAGAAGTACCTGGTCTCAAAGCCTCATAGGCCAGAAAGGAACGTCTCACAAGGGTAAAATTCTATAAATCATGGGTTACGGAAGATAGCTCATAGCTCATCTCCTATTAAAGGTCTCAACTAAGTTGGTCCGAACACCCAACCTATCGTCCACACCATGTCTCACTCTCAGGTGACAACTGAACTCGATAAGTGGAGGAAGAACCCTTACATTAAGATAAAAACCCCCAAAACCCCATTTAGATGACTTCTAAAAGTAAAAAAGATTCCACCATTGCGATATACGCAAAAAAACTCTTAGAATCGACTACTCACACGCCTAATTTGGACTTCCAGAGCCCAATATATCTCAAAATTACTAAACTGAAGCAGTACATGGCCAGAGTACATGGCTAGAGCACAAAGGCCTGCTTGTGTAATAGTACACGGCATGTAATTTACTGTACACGGCGTGTACTATTCACAAAAAGTTACGCCGTGTCCGTTTTCACCCGAACATATGCCCATGTACCACTACACGGCGTGTACTTAAAGTACACGACATGTAGTCCTTAAAAACCACTAAAACCGTGTTCTATTCCACACGGCCAGCCACACGGCTACCCACTACATGGCGTGTACTTAAAGTACACGACGTGTACTTAAGAAAACATCATCTTCCCCGAACGGGAAGAACACACGGCGTGTACCCCTGGAATACACGCCGTGTACACTGGGTTTTCCGACGGGAAAACCCTAAAAACACCCGATTCGCCTGTTTTCGCCCCCAAAACAATAGATCGAGCCCCATGGGAATACAAGAAAGAAATATAAGGCTTAAAATACTTAAAAAAACATGTTTAACAGGGATATATGGCAAAAATATAAACTTCCCTACCTTTGGGTGGAAACCGCCGAAGCTTCAGTTTATTTCGCGGCTCCCGGTTGCCGCATGCCGACTCAGCGCGTCGAGAGCTTCGAATCGGTACCCTTCTTGGCTTCCAACTCTCCCTATTCCTCAAACTCCACATATCCCATAGGTCATGGCCAAAGGGGTATAGGTGTAGGAGATGTGTGCAAGGAGGAGGAGGAAAGAAGAGAGAAGAAAAAGAAAAGGAAAAGAAGAAAAGAAAAGGAAGAAAAGGGGGCCCGAACCGGCCCCGATGCCCGACATGAGTTTATGACTTACCTAGGATAAAATTACCACTCTGGACTCAACAGCGCAGACAGAATCTCAATCCGATGCACCATTTAAAAGTTATTTACAAAGGAACCTACGCGAAAAATTTAATATTTAATTTAATAATATTAAATATTAAATATTCCACCAAAATTCAAACAGCTCAGATTTCCTCCAAACTCATTTCCTAGGATAAACTCACTATTCCGGGACCAACAGAGCTGTCGGAAAAATTATCCGAGATCATCTCATAGGGAAAATGACCGTTTTACCTCTCACGAGCATCCAACAACAAAAATTCAAATTTCTGCTCAAAACGACTATCCGGAAAAACATGGGTTCTTACACCAAGGAAGATGTCATGGTCGGTGCTCACTCTAAGACCACTGAGTCGTGTTTTCTATGAGAAAAAAGAGATAGCAGAGACCTGAAGATCACGTCGTGAAAGGTGCGTCCATGGGAAGTGGAGTGGGGCTTACATGTGATCACAACCCAAAGAGGAAGCAGAGGTTTATGCATGATTAGCCGCCCGAAGAGGTTGGGACTTACTCCAGGGTGGAGGCCCGATGGAAACAAAGCCCATCGGGAGAGGGACTTGGTACCAAAGAAAGGAGGGGTACGATGCCTATCCCCCCCCCTTTTGGTCCTTGGGACCGAAGAAGAAAGGAGGAGCAGGGATGCTGCCTCCGGCAAGAAAAGCTTGGGGGCTTACACCGAGATGGTCGCCCTTTCCCCACGGAAAAACGCCACTTAGATAAGGAGGATATCATCCCCTGTGAGAGAAGATCTCATCCTCGTGGAGACTAGTGGGCATAGAGAATGTCCAAGGTGGGGGCACCCAGTGTGCGAGACACGGGGCGAGGTCACAGTTTAACGTCATGTGTTGAGGATGATGGTGCTTGGCATTTTAACATCCAGTAGCTCGAACGTGGTGGGTTTGCTCTGCACCCCTAGGACTTACATAACCGGTACCCTCTGATCCTTGGTGAACAAAGGAGACAGGCAGCGCCGTGGTTAAGGGGTGTTATGGATCAAACCATCGAGGGGTCTACGTTAGTGTGGCTATGTGAAGAAGCAATATCCATTAGCATGCCTATGTGAAGAAGCATGAGGCAAAAAAATGAAACAGGCAGTAGTGTCCAAGGGGCTTTGAAATCACATTGTGCAGACTTGGAGGGTCGCATGGGAAAAGGAATTGCAAAGTAGAGGGGTTCATAGGCTGGGGCCTTGTGAAGCTCTGCTGCTCCGCGTGGAAGAGGATGCTTGCAAAGGGGTGTGCTTCGCGAAGTGGGGCACCTCAACCTAAGCATAAGGAAGGGGTGCATATGGGAGGTGCTTCACAAAGTGGAAAGGAATTTGCAGAGCACTGCCTTGTGGAGGAAAGGTTCCTCGTGAGGCAAGGTATCATGAAGCAATGTGCTTCGCGAATTACAGTGACCCTGCCTTGGCATATGGATCATGTGTACATGAAGGGTGTTTCGCGAAGCATAAACACTCTGCAATGACCCGAGTCCCCTTGGGGATCCCCTTCCTTCGCGGAAGCCCTTAGGCTCTGCGAAAGGCATCCCTCTCGAAAGAGGGGATCAAAGCAAGGCAAAGGGGAGGCACTTCAGAGAGAAGAAGTACCTCGCACAGCTCATGGTTTGTAGAACAGAAGATTCTTTGCGATTCGGGATCTAGGAAGTTGAAAGGTAGGATTGTATCCCCCTGAAATTTGGGGGAGGTCAGTATTTATATGGGAGAGGTGCCGCGAATCAGAGCTGACACAGTGCGAAGAGGGACTTGGTTGCTTTGTGGCGGGTTCGCGAACGTAAAATGCATTTGCGGAGCATCCCGCCTGCTTGATTCATGGTGGGCTCGCGAACGCCAATTGTGTTCGCAAATCATCCCACCTCATTGCTTCGCAGCGGGCGCGGGGCTACCGGGGCTCCGCGAATGGTCTTCGCGAGGCAGCCTTTGGAGGCCTTCCATTTCTTTTTTCTTATTCCCACATTTTGGCGCCACAAATGCCCCTTTCAGTCTTGGAGCCACGGAAGAATCAAGGGTCGAAGTCTGAGGGTCAATCACCAAAATCCTTGGCAGTTCACGAAGCTATGGAATGAAGAGCGCTCGCAAGGTGGATTGGGGATGCGCAGGCCGAGCGTGGTGCGAACTGGACGCGCCACGAAGCTCCGGAGGCCATCGCCTATAAATAGGGGAGCTAACCTCTCTTTTTTCCTTTCCCTTATCCGTGATTTTTTCCCTTTTCACTCTCTATTTGCAAAGCTCTACATACTCCGCGAGTGTTCTCTGCGAATCGGGTCTTCTCGGTGCATATCGAGTCCTCAACTACGCGTTTTTCGCTCCGTGATCTCGCACTTGAACGCCTAGGCAGGGCTTTGTGAATAGTCTTCGCAAACAGTATTTGCGAATGAGCTTCGCGAATGAGCTTCGCGAGCCAACCCAAAAATCGTCCAAGTTCTAGAACTAAATGGATTATCAAGAAGCTTCCAAGGGGGTCTTTGAGGATGCCGCCTGGAGGGATGAGATGGCGAACAGTCTGGGACTAGGAGAGTTATTCCATAGCCACTCAGATTATAGTTCATTGGTGGAGATGCTATCGGAGATCCAGAAGAACTACCCACTGTGTAGGAGGTTTCCCTTGTATGGATTCAGGCTGAGGGATGAAGTCTTCATCCCTGAAGCAAGCAGGAACGAACCAGCTTACTGGTTCAGGAGCACGTCGTGCCAACGTTGATGGTTCAGGGCAGCTGATGGCCATGCCCAGGAGGATTTCACACCCGTTAATGTGGATTTCTTATACAACCACCTGAATAACGTCGACGGGAAGGAATTATTTCCGGAGATGTCTCCCCCTTTGTACCATACGATTTTGAAGGCAGCTTTGAGGAACCTGAGGAAGGGGTGGTCTGAAGAATGGGACATGTGCCAGGGTGGCAACTTCACAGATGATTGGGTCTGGGCCTATTGGGTAGGTGCCTCGTGTGAGGAGTTTGGGGATGAGATGAGGAGAGTGGGTTTGTATGAGGCGGCCTGGGCCTCATAATTCCACATATATCAACCGAAATAGCTGATGCCAAAGCTGTTAAGAAGATGGTCGTCGAGGACCAATACCTTCCACTTACACTATTGGGAGGTCGGTATCAGCTTGTGGGATGTCCACAAGATCTCATGGGTCCTGATACTGGGGGAGATGTACGACAAATTTCTCCCCGTCATGAGTGCATGGGAGGATCCAGAGTAAATGCCACGGATGGCGATGGCATTGATGGAGCTCATGCCCGGGGAGGACAAGGAAGCAGTAAGGGATGTCCACTTCAGGCGATGGTTCAACCAATTCTTGAACTTCCCGGAAAAAAAGCAGTTCCCAGCAAGACCTTGGACCTTCCCTAAGGGGTCTTGGAGTAAGGAGCACTCATACTGGTGGCTTTTAGAGGACAACCAGTGGAAGACGTGTGGATTCAACGTCAGCACCGAGCAACAACCAATAGTCAGGCTGGCAGCGTTCATCGCGGCTCTTATCTATGGTTGGATCCTTCCAGTGAGGGATACCAACATGAGAGTACGCCCGAGCACATTTATCATGGTGTCCACATTGGAGACAGGAGGGTGGGTCAATCTAGGAATCCCGATGATCGCCAAGCTGTTTTAGGTTTTTTGGCATATCAGTGAGGGGAAAAGGCTGTAGAGGGTATGTGGGATATTCCACCTCTTGTAAGAGTGGATAGAGGCACATATCAGGGGGGGTTTATGAATACCCTAACCCTATCACTCCTCTGGGCTCGAACTTCCGCCCATCGATCTTGAATGCCATGGGGAGTTTTCTAGCCAAGCTGACCGCACCGTCGGTTCTGAACCGGGTGTGGAGGGTGGAGGAATTCAATTTCCACCCGTTCTCATTGCCAACGGGGGTATTTACCGATGAAAGCTGGGGGACGAAAGAGCATTGGGCCTATCTCCTGGCCTTTCGAGGTGGAGTCCTAGTGGCGAGGGTGGACCGTGATCCCCTCTACGATCCGTATACCCCACACCGGTTTGCAAGGAAATTCTGGTGTATGCAGCGACTAACCCCACAGGTCTATCTGGAGGTGAGCTATGAAGAACAACCGTGTGTGATGAGGAATATGTGGCTCATGTTCACGCAGGAATATGGGAAAATGCAGAACGATTTTCCTCCACCGACCGCCATCCTCGGGCTAGTAAAAGAATATGCCCAGAGCTGGGAGGCGGCCTACTCGGGGGAGATGCTAAAGCATCCAACCACTCGAGTCGGTGATGGTGAGCTTCCCCGACCTTGGGGCCGGGGCCGGAAGGTAGTAAGGGCATCCCACAGTGGTGGGGCTACCGTGGCAGCGAGGCCCGCACCAGTTGAGGGGGAAGCAGTGGTAGTGGATCCGACAGCGGCAGCTGACCCAGTGATTCCAGAAGAGTTGAGTTATCTAGAGGGGAGGCCGCCAAGAGGATTCCGCAGGATACCCACCCAGGATTCGGGGAAGCAGTTGCGCCATATCAACATGCCAGAGAACGGCATCTTCCTAGAGGCCTGGGACATCTGGGAAGTCAACAGAAAATTCCTCGGCCCCGCTGAATTGTGGCAGCACCTGAACCGTCTCGGGATAGATTTGCTGGGAATAAGCCCCATCAGGGCCGGATTTGTGGTGTCCCAATCTAAAGGGGAACAATATCTTACTGAGCTGGAGGACTTCTTGCACTCCCGAGGTGCTTCTCATCCAATGAAAGATCGAGTCGAGGTGTTTCCCGATCACACTATTTCCCCGCAGTTGTCAGCCGCTGATTTGAGAGAGCGCTTCCCTCTGTCAGAAGAATCAAAAGAGTCCTCATGGGGAGATGAGGCCAGGAGAGGGATCCCATTGGAGGAGGGAGAAGTTAGAGACCAAGACTCGGATCTTGAAGAGTTTGAAGAGGCCCTTGATGTAACAATCTGAAACACCCTTCTCCGAGAATTTCTTTGAGGTCATTCTAGGCTCCTTGCTAACATCTGAACCGTGCAGGAGAGTCTTATACACAGAACTCATTCTTATCCCTCAGTGGATGCAGACGCGGGGCCCTTGGGATCTACGCATGCTGCCGCATATGATGCTACCTCCAGTGGGGCTAGGATACCTGAGGCGACCCCTCCAGAGCTTTCAAACCTTCCGATCATATACGGGGGGTCGTGCTTCGAGGTCCTGACGACATCAGCCCAAGAGCGAGACCAGGGATTCGATCTCTGTAGGTCACCTCTACCAATTTTATGACTTTCATCCCCTATCCATATTTACTGACGTCCATTTCCTTTTTTTTGCGCGTCTAGTTCTTCAAATGGCATGGGTTGCCTTAGTGAGGTTGGTCAGGGCTTCTTACGACGTCCTTCCCAGGGGAGTTCCGACGATCGTGGAGGTGGAGCACCAAACCGACCGAGCGGTGGTGCTCCCGATCACTGGTGGGACCTTTAGAGGAGCTGAACCCAAGATCATTGAAGTAGGATCCGATGATGAGGACCGGTCATACATTCCAGGTCCTGCCATGCCCGATCAAACACCAGAAGTGGACCTAGCTAAAGAGTTCCTGGGGGTGTTCCTCGCGTATGAGCCTGCCAATCGTGCCGACTGGGATGAGACGAAATCTAACGAATAGGATAGAAAGATAATATGTTGCTGATCATGGAAGTTGATCACGCACTTCATCAATGAAACCCCCCAAGCACTATGGTTGGATGAGATGGTCAGACTTCGCTCGCGACTGCGTAAACTATGTGTTGGGGGAGTGGATTCCCAACATCCTCACATGATCGTCCAAGATCTTATGGCAGAAAAGATTCAAGAGTATGACCATGTCCTCAGTGTGGGTTGGAAGTGTAGGAAAGCGGTAAACATCAAGAGGCTATATGAGGATGAAGATGAGGTTAAACAGCTATAGTCCTGGGCGGATAAGCATTCCACTTCCCTTGGCGTGCAATCGGAGCTCATCTCGTGGATGAAAGCCCAACTGGCGGAGGATAAAGAGGGCGTGAAACAGGCTTCCAAGGAGATGACCATTATCTAGATCGACATAGAGCAGGCCCAGATTGCGGCCGATAAATTGCACCCCGTCGTTGCTGAGGAGGAGTAGGAGCTGAACAGGCGGCAACAACTTCTGGACACCACCATCCAGAGGGTGGCGGAGCTTCTATTCTCTTTTGACAAGGTTAACCCGTCCATGGGGGGAAACAACCCTCAGGTACTGTAATGATAAGAAAACCCTCAAACGTACTTTCATGCTTTGATTTTTTGATGCCATAGCATGCATGAGTTCCGTTGTTACATTGGTTTGTTGCATTCTCGTGATATTCGTAGAGCGTCCAGTGATCATTCCCTAAGCTCACGTGGGTTGGGCTCGATGTGAGAAACAAGGGACGACAACCTTATCACCTCCATCCAGATGTAGGAGTGCAAACCAAGCTTTAGGCATACGGGTTTTGAACAACCGGCTTGGATTTCCGGGGGAGAATGGGAGAGACCTGACTGGATAATGAAGCTCTCAGAACAGCTGAATTACCATTTTTCTAGCGTGCTCTTGTGCACGAACGAGGTAACACTAAGGGTGCTGGAATCAATCCGAACATATGGGAACGGAAGGTGTGAATCACGATACCCAGGATTCGGAACACTATGGGGGTGGCGTGATAATAAAGAATAACTATTGGCCACATTAGAAACACAATATCCTTATTGTGTTAGCCTGGAATGGGGATAGAAAATGAGGGCTGACCATTGACCATGTTCGAAACATGGGGCCTGACTCAAAATTTCATCCGTTAGCCTTCCAGAATGTTGGCCTAGGACAATAGGCGGGCCATAGGCTGAGTATCCATACTGTTAGGGGTTCCCTTAGATGTGAAAGAGGACAAGGGTCTAAATAAGGGGTACGCAAAGCATGGAATATGGAGTGATGGTTTGTTCGAACAGAATCCAACACTCTTGAAATTACGCCATCGTTGTGGATGTACATTAGATGGTCACATCAGTCTGATCATGGATCATTCATTCTTTTAGACAGAATCTCTCTAGTGATGGAACTTTCACTTCTCAATGTCATCGCGGGGCATCCCTAACTTGCTCATGGCAAAGTTGCAGTTACATGGTTCCCCACAAGGGGTCAGGCCAGGGGGCCGGAACTGAGGAGGAATAGGATTTATGATTCCTGGGGCTGGACCTAAGGCAAAATTCCTGGGTGTCTCTACGTATCCCATGAGGATGGGGATAAAGCCATACGTAGTTCTGAAAGATTTCGTGTAGTTTAACGTTTTGCGGCAAGGACATGGAGTGGTCTTAGCTTATGGTCATAGAGCTCGGACCATGGATCAGTAAGGAGTGCAGGGGACACATGGTAAAATGATTATGAAACCTAACGTGAATGAGGACATAGTCCCATATTACCATGTGTTCCCCGGAAAGGTTTTAGGTCGAGGGACCGGAAGCGAGAGTTAATCTGGGCCCATGGGGGAAGTGATCGGGTGTTCCTACGTATCTCATGATAATAAGAATCAAGATATACATAGTTCTAAGAGGTGGCACAATAAGGTACCAGTGCTAGGTATAAAAGGGTCATACAGGTGTGGCTCTCGCACCAAAAGAAGCGATATTCGATGTATCTTGTTTGTCCTTTAAGGTGAATGGGATTTTTTTGTGAAGCGACATGCCAGGATAGCAAGTCCTGGCATCGCCACAACAATCAAGTTGTATGCAGGCATTGAAAAATGGTATGGCATGTGACCGATGCCAAACATGGTGTCCCCTTGAGTGAGGACATCATGATACAGTGTTGTTTTTCGTCGTGCATCCAGGATGATAATGTCACAGTTTAGGATCATGTGATGGGACCAGGCGTTCATTTTAACGTCATGCGGCACAGACGTAGTAGAGACGAGGTTAAAGGGGGAATGTGCACGGTGCAATAAAACATAACCGATGTGAATGAGGACATAATCTCATACCATACCATACAAAATTCCGTGAAAGAAACCTCGGGCCAAGGGTCCAAGATAGAGGTAAGAGGGTAAGGGGTAGGAGAAACTAGCTCCCAACTAAGCTGGAACCGAAAACAAGACGGCTGGGTGTTTCTACATATCCCATGAGGATGGGAATCAAGCCACACATAGTTCTAGAAGAGATCTTAGTTTATGGTCTTAGATCTCGGACCATGGAGAAGGGACTATCCCAATTAAAGGAGAACTTTAACCCAATACCTAAGCCTACGTGAGTCGAACTCAGTGTAGGAAACAAGGGCGGATAAGGTATCTACAATACGTGAAATATATGCAAAAAGTGGAATCGGTGGAGCCCTAAATTATTGCCTTATCGTGGATTTTCCCTCACAACATGTGGATGCACACTGAGGAATAATACCAAGAATTTCGAAGTTTTAATTGGACATGATGATATAGGAAAGGATGTGAATCATGTAATTGACATTTCGGGCTTAATGGGGTTGGTGTGATGATGGAGGATGACTGTTGACCATGTTCGAAACATAGCATTCATATCGCGTTAGCCTGAATCGGAGACTAACAAATGAGTGTCGTCTGCTGATCAAATTCGCAACGTGAGACTTGTATCAATTTGTTTTCCAGAACCCTAGAGGATGTTGGACCATAATGGTAGGAGAGCCCTTGTGTCGAGCATCCATGCCATTCGGGGGTCCCTTTAGATGTGAAAGGTGATGGAATCTCTAATGAGGGAGAACACGAAGCCTGAAAAACTGGTGAAATCATGTCTGAGTAGAGTTCGACATTCCATGTACTAAACCAGATTACCCTTAGGCACATTGGTGAATCGCCGAAGAGGGCCGAGGGGCTCATCTTGAGAGCGGCCGATTTGAAAAGACAAGGATAGTACAAGGGGATGGAAAACTCTTAGGAGGAGGAGGTAAATGGAATGGTCGTTATAACACCCAGTGTGAGTGAGAGCATAATCCCATACCACACCATACATTTCTCTCTCTAGGGGAATGTGAGCTAAGGGTCCAAGATGGGGCTGGACCCGAAGACGAGCTACTCGGGTGGTCCTATGTATCCCATAAGGATGAGAATCAAGCCATACATAGTTCTGGAATCACACATAGGGGTAAGATAACCTAACAAGGGGGTGTACGACACGAAAAATAACCTGAAGTGAATGAGGACATAATCCCATACCACACTGTACAATTCCGTGTAAGAACTTGGGCCGGGGCCTGAGAAAGCCATGGGGCCGGAAAAGGCCAGGGGCCTAAGGCTGGGCCTCGGTCAGAAAGGCCTGACCAGTTTGCAGTTTAACATCTTGCAGTGAGGACGAAGAGAGGATAAGGTATCTCATACAGGGATGTGTACGACACGACGAGTAACCCGACGTGAATGAGGACATAATCCCATACCACACCGTACAACCCTAAATGAGAACTTGGGCCAGGGTCCAGAAAAGGGCCAAGGGGCCTAAGGCCAGGCGTCTCGACCAATGGTAGCCATACGACCTCTTGTGCAGTCACCACCTCATCAAAGCTCCTAAGACTACGTGAGCAGTGCTCAGTGTGGGAAACAAGGAGCCGAATTCGGCTCTTCCTGCCATACAGGGGTCCAGTAACTGGCATCGCTCGAGGGGAGTTCGTCGCTTGGATATACAATGGGGTAGAATGAACCACTACACTCAATGTTCAGGACATCTTGGGGTGGATCTAATGACAAAGGATAGTTGTTGACCATGTTCTAAACACAACTTCCTTACAGTGACCTAGAATGGGAACAACAAATGAGCATCGACCACTGACCATATTTGCAATGTGGGACTTGTATCAATTTGTTTCTCAACATCCTCAAGGGCGTTGGCCCGAAATGGTAGGAGAGCCCTTAGGACTAGAATCCATGCCATTCGGGGGCCCTTCTGGATGGGAAGGATGATGGAGTCCCAATCAAAGGAGTGGTTGAAGCATAGTTGTACCCATACATTTCAAAATCAAGAAGGGCGGTGAAAGAGGCGGACACCACTGGGGAGTGGGACGTACGACGGAATCAAGATGAGCTCAACGTGTCTTGAGGCAAGAACCTAAACCACACCATATGTCTTGACCCAAGGGAAGGTTCTGACGTTTGGGATGGGCCAACAGACGAAATGTCCGGGCGTTCCTACATATCCCATAAGGATGGTAATCAAGACATACATAGTTCTTGAAGGCCATGTAGTTTAACGTCATGTGATGAGGATGTGGGAGGATAGAAGAATGGGGAGTGGGCACGTGGTACGACCGTTATAATCCTGGTATGAGTGGGGATAAGGAATCCTACACCATATCATGCAAGGATCCTCTGAGAGAACTATACCCAGGGGGAATAGTCAAAGAGAAGAGTTGGGTTTGGGCTCAAGATGAAATGCTTGAGTGTTCCTATGTATCCCATGCAGATGGGAATCAAGCCATATGTAGTTCTAAGGGCGCAGTTTAATGGCTTGCAGGATGGTGCATAGTTTAAAGTCATGTAGGACTGAACAGTTTAGGGTCATGCTGGACCGAACAGTTTAAGGTCATGCAGGAGAAAACAGTTTAGGGTTATGTCAGACCAGACAGTTTAGGGTCGTGTTGGACCTGACAGTTTAGGGTCATGCCAGACCAGACAGTTTAGGGTCATGCCGAACTAGGGGGCTCAGGCAAAGTATTTCTTTAGAAACTTGGAATTGGTGGGAGGAGTTATACGCTCACCATCCATGGTCACCAGGGAGTATTCTCCATTGGGGTAAACCCTGTGAATTATGTAAGTTCCTTCCCATTTGGGTTCCAACTTGAGTGGTTTCCTGCCAGGGATCATCAGCGCCTGGAGGGCCAATACCAAGTTGCCTTGCAGGAAAGAATGGAGGTGAACCTTCTTGTTGAAGGCTCTAGCTATCTTGTTTTGGTGCCTTTCCAGATTGTGCAGGGCACAAAGCCTATTTTCGTCAAGTTCTTCCAATTCAGTTAGACAAATTTCGGCTACCTTATCTGGCGCCTGCTGGTCATAGACCATTGTGTGTAACGAAGGTAGCTGGATCTTGATAAGCAGGACGGCCTCAGCTCTGTATACCAGGGAGTACGGGGTCACTTAGGTAGAATTACGAGTCATCATCCGATAAGCCCAGAGGGCGTTGGGGAGCTTGTCTGACCAACTCTTCTTATTCTGACCAATCATTTTCTGCAAAATGTTAGAGATGGTTTTCTTGAATGCCTCAATCTGCCCATTTTCCTACATGCGATAGAGGGAGTTATGGTTCGAATGGATGTTGTACTTGGCGTACAATTTCTTCAGCTCGACTGCTCGGAAGTTGGTGTCATTATCGATGAGGATGGCGTGAGGGAATCCAAACCGGTATATGATATTGGAGCTCATGAAGTCAATGATATAATGGGCCTTGACCTCTTTGAGCGGAACTGTTTCTGCCCACTTAGAAAAAAAACCTGTAGCGGTCAGGATGAACCTGCACTGGTGAGATATCACCGGTGGATATAGTCCCACGACATCGAGTCCCCATACCGCGAACGGCCAATAATACTTGGTGGAATGGAGAGGTTATGGAAGCCGATGCAAGAAGTTAGCATGAATTTGGCATGCATGATATCTCTTGGAGAACTCATTGCAGTCATGGATCATGGAGGGCTAGAAGTATCCCAATCTCCGGATCTGATGGGACAACTTCGGCCTAGTCTAGTGGGCGTTGCAGGAACTGGCATGCACCTCTTGCATGACTTGAGAAATATCAACTCCTTGGATGCAACAGAGGAGAACACCATCAAACCCACGCTTGTAGATGATCTGCTCAAGATTGGAACCACTCTGGAGGGTAAACTGCAGCGTACGGTGTCGGATTCGCTCGCGCTTGGCTCGGTCAGCCGGGAGGTAACCATTTTGTAGATACTCGACAAAGGGGGCTCTCCAGTCAAGGGTCACTTCAACCATTGTATCTGAGGGGCCTGGGGGTCATGACATAGAGGCTCCGGTGGTAAGATGGATTACTCGTAGGCCGTCGTCGTCCTCTGGGGTGATGGGAGCAATGAATCTCCGATCTGCCACGTGTATAATCAGGTCATCTTGATCAGGTTCCGTAAGTGATGCAGCTAGGCCGACCAGGGCATCGGCTCGACCATTCTGAGATTGAGGGACATGAGTAACTTCCGGAAGAGATGGAAACTGGGCCATTAGCTGGAGGGTGCACTCCAACAATGGTGCAAGATCTGGCTTTCTGATGACGTAGTCACCATTGATTTGCTTGATGACCAGTTCAGAATCCCTTTTCACATGAAAATGGGGCACATCGATCTCGAGGACTAGCTCGAGGCCAGTAACGAGGGCCTGATACTCTGCCTTGTTGTTGGTGCAGCCTTCCGACAATAGGAATTAAAATGGCAGAACAGATTGTGCCAGAGTAATAAAGACAATACTCATGCCTACTCTGTTGAGCCTAGGATCATTGAGTCTCCTACCGGTGGGGCTCTGGGAGGCACCATCAAAGTGAATCTTCCAACATGGGATGGAAGGATCTACCTAGAGGATTGCCTTGTCAGGAAAATCTAGGTCCAGGGACTGGTCCGTAGGGGTTGGATGGGAAGATAGAAAATCTTCCAACACTTGTCCCTTGATAGCCTTCTGAGGCACGAACCTGATGTCGAACTGCTAGAGGATTATTGTCCACCGTGATAGATGGCCGGTCAACATAGGGCAGCTCAGAATGTACTTTAGTGGGTCTATCTGAGACACCAACTATACCTTGTGGTGCTACAGGTAATGTTGCAACTTCTGCACGAAAAATACGAGTGCGAGGCAGCTTCTTTCAATGAGGGAGTATCTGATATCCGTATCAATGAGCATACGACTGAGGTAGTAGAGGCTATTTTCTGTCCCCTCATTTCTTTTCTGGGCGAGGAGGGTGTCGAGAGATCATTCCAGGGTAGTCACGTACAGGATCAGTGGTCTTCCAGAGACGGGTGGCATCAAGACCAGAGGCTGGAGCATATACTTCTTGATTTCCTTGAATGCGGTCTGACACTCTTCGTCCCACTCGTAGGTGAAGCCTTTTTTCATGAGCTGAGAAAAGGGCTTACACTTGCCAGCCAGATTCTCAACGAATCAGCATATGTAGGCTAAGTGGCCTTGGAAACCTTGAAGCTCCCGAATATTTCTTAGGGGAGGCATCTGGCTGATGGCCTTGATATTCTCTGGGTTGATCTCGATGCCCCGGTACCTGACGGCAAATCCAAGGAACTTCCCAAAGGTGACCCCGAAGGCACATTTCAATGGGTTCATCTTCAAGTGGTGGGAACGGAGGAAGCCTAACACTTTGTCAAGGTCCTTGAGATGGTCCTGGCGCTGGTGGGATTTGACCACCAGATCGTCCACATAGTATTCTACCAATGTCCCGAGGATTGGATTGAATATTCGGTGCATGGACCGCTGATAGGTGGAACTTGCATTCTTCAGGCCGAAGGGAATAACCTGGTAACATAAAGTACCTTGGGGCACCATGAAAGATTTATACTCCTCGTCCTCTGGGGACATTCAGATCTGGTTGTATCCAGAGTAACCATCCATGAAAGAGAGGGCTTGAAACCCAACCGTAGCATCAATCAACAATTCTTTCACCTAAAGGGGAAAATCATCCTTCGGACAGTGACGGTTGAGATCTCGGAAGTCAATGCAGACTCTAATATATCCATTCTTCTTCTTGACTGTCACAATGTTGGCTACCCACTTAGGGTACTAGACCTCCTTGACGAAGTTGGCTATGATAATCTTGTCAACTTCGGCCTCGACCATGGCACTGTGAGAAGGGTGCATCTTCCTAGGAGGCTGCTTGAACCCGCGATGGTTTATCGGGAGACCAAGACGGTGGAAGGATACCTGAAGATCTAGTCCTAGAATATCATCATAACTCCAGGAAAACATGTCACGATGTTGTTTTAGGAAGTCTACGTACCATTTCTACTCCTCGAGGGACATGGCAGCACTAATCAATGTGGGTCTCAGATCTGCCTCGCTGCCAAGGTTCACCTGTACCAGTTCATCGACCGTGGTGGATACACCTTCTTCAAAGGCGGGGGGGAGCATCCTCAAGATCCTCTTATTCACTTACAGAGGAGGGATTCCCAGTGGGAGAAGCTTCCTCTGGGTCAGCAGATCCTGACAGGGGGCTGGTACCAGCTTGGACAGCGGTGGACATCATATCGGGAGATTCACGTGCTTCTGAAACCATAGCAATGAAGGTATTCGATCTGATCCCATCTAGTCTTCAACACAAGGAGTCGCGGTTGATGATATCAAATCAGTAGTGGCACATCGGTTTGAGCCAGTTAATTCTAGTCTGGTGAAACAGACACGTATGACGTACTGTTGTTGCCATGGGGTAGACATCCCGATACCATATAGGGGTAGGAGGCTCCGGGATTACCTGATCCTGGTTCATATAGGAGTACGGGGTAATTTCCCATCGTCACTTGGACTTGGGAACATGCTTCCCTCTTGTACCAGAGACAACAAAACATTACCCTATGTCGGGGGTTGTGCCATCCAATCGATGGATCAGAAAGACATAGGCATCATCCAGACCTGCCCAGGGGTCAGTTGCAACCGTGGCGGGATCAACCTCACTTGCCTGAATCTGTTTTTCCTTGATCTTGTAATAGTCAGCGTCCAGGTAGCGGGCTTCACAAGAGGCAAAAGGAGACACATCTTCTTAGAGTATGCCTACTCGACCATTGAGGGAGTACTTGAGGAAATGGTGATACGATGAGGGGACTGTCGCATACAGGTGGAGCCATGGTCTGCCCATCAATGCATTATATGTGGTGTCCTGAGAGACAACCATAAACTCAGTGCTAGCAACTAGGACGTCGAACTGGGTCTTCAAATAGATCTTACCGACTAGGGTTTGTTATGTCCTGTCGTATCCTTGGATTCTTAAATCGGAGGGAGTCAGGTCATCTTCAGATAACCCCAGCTTCCGCAGTGTCCGCGTCGGGATAAGGTTAATCCCAGAGTCAGTGTCAATGAGACAGTGGAGAACCTCCATGCCATTAAATTGGCCAGTGATGTACAGTGGGTGGATGTACCCCTGTATGGGAGAGCCTTCATCCTCCCCAGAGAACGAAATGATGGCCTGACATTTAGTGTTCTCGACCGCTTCAGCATGAAAGTTTTATGCAGCTGCTACCTCTGTCTCGAACTGGAGGGAGCTTCTTAAAGACTCAGCGAGGGCCTCATGCATATATGGTGACAAGATAAGGGCTTCAAGGATAGAAATACTCACTAGGATGCCGGTGAGGTGCTTGAGAACATCATACTTCTGCTCCAGGCGTGAGCTTCTGCTTGCAGAAATCCGGTCTGTGATAGGAGGCATAGCGGGCCTCGCCGGCTGGACCGGCGGCTAGCTGGTGCTGGGTATGTCCCTCTGTTCACTAGTCAAAGCCCAGAGAGTATATTTTGGGTGAGGGTCGGATGACTGATATCGGCCTGTAGCAGGATGAGGCTGGTCACGACATGGTCAAGGTAGTTCTACCTGATCCAGTAGCACAAACGGTGGTGGAGGCAGGCCTGACGACACCGAATGAAGAGGCTGTGCATACTGAGTTCTGTGATGGGCCTGTTGTCTGGTCTCAATGGCATGAATGGCCTGGATAGAGGTTCCAAATGGTGTACCTTGATGACCCATATAGTCGTGTCTACACCGACGTTGGCGTCGACTGGGGACGTTGGGGAGGTTCTCCTTGCTCTCCCCATCATCGGGAATCATATAGGGATTTACCAACTCTACAGTATTAACTGAAGCATACCATTGACTATCACTTGAAGATTCATCCATCACTGGGTAGATTCTGGGGGGAATCCCCATCTCCAGAGGCATAAAGTCACCGAGAGTGCGGGACGACGATGGCATTGGCAGGGCACATTGCTTTCCCTTGCGCCATCGATGCTTGCTCTTTTGGGAAGAGGCCAGATGAGATGATGATGCAAAAGTGGTGGTCGCAGCTTTTGAAGGATCGAGCTGATTCAGGCATGCCTGAATGGTACCATGGGAATGGGAGACCATTTTGCGATCCATCCAGTCATCATAATTTTGGGACTCACGGTTAGAAACTTGCTGCCACTCACCTTCGTTGTCACTACTGCTGTCTGGCCTTACAAAGACGCATGCCACTTATGCGGGGGCTGGGCCCAGCCTGACTATGTTGTTATCGACCTAGTCTTGAAGTCAGTCTTTAAACACATAGCACTGCTTGAGGGTGTGCCCCAGGATCTGATGATAGGGTCAGTAGTTGGGGTGATCAGTGAGGTTCGCCTCTTTTGGCCTTCTGCACTCAGTAAAATGCACGATCCCTTGTTCCAAGGAACTTCTGAAATAGTCAGGGACCTAATTCTTGTTGAATGAGTAGGTATGATTTCTTCTGTCTGGAAAGGGGGACCTTGGAGCCTGTCCCTAATGAGGAGCTGGAGGATCCTATCGAGGAGACGGAGCCTAATTGTCCCACCTTGGTGGTGGCGGCACATTACGCGGGGGAACCAGACGATTTTGAGGTGGATGCTGCTGAGTCGGAGGATATGCCTGAGGTGGGGGGCCTCTGCAAGGCTGCGGGGATGGTGCCACTGGTAGAAATTCTAGTTGATTGGGGGATTCTATTTGGGCCACCACAGCGGGCTCGGCTCTGGAAGCCCTCCTTGCTGGAATTACAGGGGGCAACGGATATGCCTAGCTGGCCTGTTGCAGGGCTTCTTCCAGGAACTGGGCCTTATCGGAGAAGTCTCAAAACCCTCTAGGATTGTTCTGGATGATCAGAGAAGGAACCAGTTCCATCTTGATGTTCCCTACGCACATTGTCAGTAATTTCTCCTGAGTCAGTGGCATGTCAAGGGAGTATGTAAGCCCCTTCCACCGGGTGATAAAGTCTGTGACTCACTCATCAGGACTTTGGTTGCACTTGAAGAGGTATGCAATGCTCGTTTTCTGGGTGGTAGAGCTGAACTGGTAGAGGAATTGCATGTGAAGGTCCTCCCAACTGGTTACAGATCCGATGGGGAGATGGCTGTACCAGACGAATGCTGCCGCCTCCAATGTATGAACAAAACAACGGAGCTTGGCAGTCTCCTGCTGCGCTGGAGCCCCTAACATGGGCACAAACCTTGAGTTGAAGTGGGCCAGGTGCTGCGGTGGGTCCCCCCATCCCATTAAAGGGGGATACGGTGGGATTCCTGAAACCCATAGGCGCTGGAATATCATCCACCCATGCCAGGTATGGCTTACCATCAGGTGGGATTGCCACCTGTCGCGTTTCCAATGCCTCAAGGTGGTCAATGAGTGTCTCCATTAGATCATCTAGGTGGGGGTCCCTATCTTGATGGGGATCTCTAACCACGAGCGCATTGTCGGGTTCCTCGACACAGTAAATAGGCCGAACGGCTCGTGGAGCGGATGATGGAGCGACTTGCGGGGCATTTGGGGGAACCCGACACTACTAGAAAACAAGGCTATAGCCACGGACCTATAACAACGGTTTGATAAGTATGTGGCTATAACTTAGTTTATAGCCACACTTCTATTAAAATTGTGGCTAAATCCTTGTTTATATCCACATTTAATAAATTTCATATCTAAGTTTTTTTTTACCATCCATCAGGCTCCTCCGCGATTCCTCTCCCCATACCCCTCGCGACCCAGCTTATCCCCGCGAACGCGGCCCTCTCTTCTTCGCATGACTTCTTCTCTCAGCCGCCATCCTCCACCCTCACGACTTATCCTCTCTCAGTGGCAACCTCTCCTCTCGGCGGTGTCGTCTCCTCTCGGCGATGACATCTCCTCTCGGTGGTGACATCTCCTCTCGGCGGCGACCCTTCTTCCCCAATGGCCTTGGAGACCTCTCCTCTCCCTGATTCTCATCCCCGACAGTTCTCGGACAGCCTTCACGCCGCTGCCCCATCCTCATCCCTCTCGCGATGCTGCCCGTCGCTGCCACCGAACGAGGCAACCCAGTCTACTTCGTGGTAACATCTCACCTCTCGTACCTCAAATTGATCGAATTTATCTCAATTACATACACATATTTATCTCTGCTGGAATTCTTCAAACTAGAAATTAATTCCAATAGGAAAAAGATATTTTTATATCTTGTTGAAATTGCAAGAGGATCTATAGAGATTTTGGAGGATTGAAAACCTCAATCTTAAACTCGGTTTACTCATAATTTCTAATTGGGACTCTAACTTCAATCGACACACACATAGGAATACATTGGCCAAAGTCTAGGTCAAACTACATGGTCTTAATTGGTTCTTTTGGCACCCAAAAATTCTGAATGATATTCTCCTATGTAGGAAATCCCCTCAAAATTGATCATAAAACATTAAATGCCGACTTATGTATCTTTTCTAGAGTTATGGTGGAAATTAAACATGATTCAAAGCTGCCCACCATAATTAATTTCAATTCAAATGACTACAAAACTGAAATTATAATTGAATATGAGAGGAAACCTCCCTTTTGAAAACATTGTAAGATCATTGGTCATACAATTTTCAACATTAGAGTAATTAGAAAACAAGTAACACAACCAGTTGAAAATGATTGGAAGGAAATTATGAGAAATAAAAATAATAAAGCCCCCATGATAAATATACCTGTACCCCCATCAAAGAAATCTAAAACTTGGGTGAAATAGTCAAACAAAGTGATACACATAGGGGATAACTCAAGTAATAACTGGTATGATATGGCTGAATAAGAAGAAAACTCCATTAAAGATAAAGGACTATTAGAAGAAAATGAAATTTTTGTGTTAGATACTCTTAGGATATCCAATAAGAATGAATCTAATACATGCTCAGCTGAACAAATTTCAGAATCTAACCAAAATTATGAACATAGACCAGGTAAAAACTTGAAGTGCAATGAATGCAATGCATTCACTACACCCCCTCATAACTATGTGTGCACTAGATCATTTTCTATTTAATCTGTGGATGATCACTCCTCATCTTTAAGTACTTGAAAAATTGAGGACTTCTCCCTATTAAATGCCAATATTTCATTAGGGACAAAGATTCAGACCAACAGTAAATCAAATGTACCTGATAATTACTTTAAAACTATAGATTCAACTAACCATTCTATAGATTTTGGGAATCTATTGTCTATCCCAAAATCTGTTCAGGATATCACACATACTAGTAGTATGACTGCAACTATTTCCATGGATTTGGAAACTGTTAAATCAATGAAGGTAAGTACACCCTCGGTATAGGTGACTAAAATGCAAGATCTCGTTGGATCCATTAAGAAGATTCAGCCCATGGAGGATATTGGGGTGGAGAAAAAAAAAGGATCTAGTCACAACCTCTTCTTCTACTTTATACTCTTTTTATGGTTCACAACCTGCTAATAGTGTTGATGTCATTAGTTCTCTGATGCTTTGTAATTTGAATCCTACAGACCCAACCATTAAAACTTCATTAACTCATGGTGATATGAGATCTGTTAATCACTTCTATGTCAAATCTAATAATAATACTACTCTTGAAATGAAGTTGGTAACCAAAAATTTAGAGAAGGATTTAGCTCCTTCTCCCCTTGCGCACTCTAAATCTATTACCAGTTATGTAGAATTAGGGAGTCAGATGAGTATTTTTAAGGTTGTTTTAACTGAGACCCATAAAATGACTTCTAAAAATATTAAAAATGGAGTATAACCTATCAAACCTACTTGCACCTCCCTGTTACAAGAGCTTAAACATATGTAGGCATGTAATATTTCCTTTCCATTGAATTTGTACCATCCAATAGATCTGGATACTACCTAACAACAGACAGTGGATACTTCAATGTTTTTAGGTACTCCTATTTCTACATCTATAATTAATGATGATTTCTCTATGAAATATAGAAACTTGAATTCTAATAATAATATCAATTCTTTGTCGATCTGTTCTAAGAATTCTGTAGACTCGCCTATGAATGATCCAATTAGGAAACCTACAAAGAAGATTCTAGTCACAGCTAGGAATAAACAAGAACATGCCACTAAAAATAACCTAGAGGTTAGAAGGACTACTAGAAAAAAAGGCTTTGGAATAAAGAGAAAAGGGTGTTCTAACTCCAAATTTAGGTTTAAATGATGATCCCCTTTTGGAATTGTCAGGGTATCGCTAACTATGACATGTTCATTGTTTTAAAAAGACTATCATCCTATGTTATTTTCCATTGCTAAACCTAAATTTTTTTTCCCTCTGTATAATCACATTTATTCCAACATAATTATGTTTTTACTAATGCAATCAATAATACACTCAATGCTGATTCTTTATAGATTTTTTCACACTTTTATTTACACAATGTTAGTGTTTTCAATATATCTGTCCAGATATTTACTTGCAACTTTAACATTTATGGCACACATACTTTCTTCTCCTTTTTCAATTCTAAAAATAGATACCAAGAAAGAAGAACTATTTGGAATGATCTCTCATCCCTAGGCACTAACATAACTACCCCTGGTTTCTAATTGGTGACTTTAATGCCATTCTTAACTCAAGCGATACAATTGGACCTTCTCATGCTTCAATTTCAATGAAATAATTTAAAGCCTCAATTTAAGACACTAATATCATTGAAATTAATCTCACTAGTGTAAAATACACTTGGTATAGAAGAAATTACAACAAAATGGTTGTCTCCAAATTGAATAGAGACTTCATGAATGTCCCTGCTATAAATTTATGGGACACTATGTCCATCACCACTCTTCACAAGCTGAATTTTGATCATCATACCATCTTGTTCAATGTCTCCTCTAATGTCATGAAACCCCGATTGCCTTTTATATTTAACAATGCATGGTTCTCTAATGATGATTACACCCATATCATCTAGAACTATTGGTCTTCAATGTCTCATAACAATGATGCCTTTGCCTGAAACCTCAAATTGAAACATCTCAAACAGACTCTAAAAAATTGGTGCAACTCTAAAGACAAAAAAGTTAATAATGAAATCATGATTCTTGAGAAATTCCTCAATGATCTACAAAACAAAAACACCAGCTCCGACCTCATCACTGATCCTACTCAATAACTAAACATTATAGTCAAACTCAACTCTTTGCTCACGTTCAAAGAAAATATGATAAAACAAGCATTTAAAGTTAAATGGTTAACCGACAGTGATGAAAATACCAAATTATATAACTCTCTTCAAAGAACCAGGAAGGATTGTAGGCCGTTAACATTTTTAAAGGATAGGGACAACCTGCTTGACAATGAGGGGAAGGGGGTGCAAGGGGAAGGGGGGCTGTCTAGGAGGGGGTGAAGGGGTCTGGGGGAGCAGTGTGTAGGGGGCAGGGAGGGGGGAAAGGGGTGTGGGGGTGCAGTGGTAAGGGGGCTGTCCAGGGGGGTTGGGGGGGCTGCCTTGGAGGGAATGGGGGTGTTCGGGGGGGGGGGGGGGTCCAAGAGGGAGGGGGGAGGGGGTTCCCATCAGATAATTATATAAAAAAAATAATAGGTCATTGTTCAAACATCTAGGTTTTAATGTGGGTGTTGGAGGTACACCAAAATAATCTTATGTGGTCATAGAAAGGTGCGACTATTCATGATTTTTTATAATTTGAAACATTTATGAATTCTCTTAACCATAATATTTGTTATGATTTTTTATTGACATGTTATTGATGGTTACTTATTATCTTATGAAACAATACATATAATGTTAAGTCATTTTCTTGATTATTTATTTAATGTATGTTTATATGCCTCAGAATGGATAGATACTAGATGTACAACGTTGATTGGATCATTGATGAATTTCATAAGGAGTTAAGACATTTCTTGGAATTTGCATTCACTAATGATTCAGATGGCGGATTGATTTGATGCTCGTGTTTTGATTGTGTTGTAAGACCATGGTTAACTCGCGAGGAAGTTAGTTATCATATCAATAAACAAGGTTTCCAAAAATATTATCATGTGTGGTATCACAATAGAGAAAAAGCGCAAGTGGTGAACGACATCAATTCAGCAGAAAGTATTGGTATGAAAAATATGATTTCTGATTGGTTTCCTTTTGTTTCTGAAGCCAACTCCTCATGTAGACCAGTGCAAGAGGAAATGAATACCAGAACACATTTTTTGTCTATTAATCAGGATGATGACATTGAGAGTGTTAGAAAGCTGATGGAAGATGCAAATACTTCAGTATATCAGGCATGTGAAAAAATGAGCAAACTTGAGTTTTTAATGCGATTATATCATGGAAAAGAAATGTATGGATTTAGTAATATTGCAGTAGACTATATCCTTAAATTTATTAAGGATTTACTACTGATGATGCATGTATTCCAGAAAATAATTACATGGCATCAAAGTTAGTTGAAAAATTTGGATTTTCATCTATTAAGATTCATTCTTGCCCCAAATATTGTTTTCTGTTCTGGAAGGAAAATGCAGAGTTAAGTCAGTGCAAACAGTGTGGCACATCAAGGTGGAAGACTAATAAAGACAGAACGCAATCTCACATACCAGAGAAAGTGATGTGGAACTTCCCTTTAATTCCTAGGCTTCAAAAACTTTTTATGTCAGAACAAATGGCAAAGAATATGAGATAGCATGAAGATTAAAGAAATAAAGATAATGATGAAATAGTGCATCCTGCGGACGAGTTGGCTTGGAAAAAATTTGATAGGTTACATCCTTATTTTGCAGCTGACCCACGAAATGTTAGATTGGGATTATCCTGTGATGGTTTCAACCCATTTCACCAAATGCATACTGCACACAGTACTTGGCCTGTTTTCATTCACATTTATAACTTTCCTTCATGGATGTGTATGAAGAAGCCATTTACTATCAAGAGTATATTGATATCTGGATCCAGTGATCCTATAAATGATATTGATATATACTTGCAGCCATTAATAGAGGAGTTAAAGGAGCTTTGGATTGTTGGTGCACAGGCGTACGATGCATTCAGGAAGCAGTACTTTATGTTTCGTGTAGCTTTATTATAAATGATAAATGATTTCCCTGCCTACGGAATGATGTCTGGTTGGAGTACTAAAGGTAAATTATCCTGCCCTATTTGTATGAAAAATACACATTTCCGAAGATTAAAGTTTCGACAAACTTTCAGCTTCATAGGGCATCGACAATTTCTACTGATGGATCATTCATATAGGAAAAATTGAAGACAGTTAAATAATGCCGTCGAGATAGATGAGTCACCTCAAAGAATGTCAGGAAATGATATTGTTAAATAACTTGATTATTTGAATTATGTTCTTGGCAAAATTAAATCAAATATCAGAAAGAGAAAACATGTTAATTTGAATTCAAATAACAATTGGAGAAAGAAAAGCATATTCTTTGAGTTTCCTTATTGGTCATCGAATTTATTGCGACATTGTTTGGATGTAATGCATATCAAGAAAAAAATTTGTGAGATGTTACTTGCTACTATTTTAAATGTTAAAGGCAAAACAAAAGATGATTTGCGGTCTCGTCATGATTTGATAGATTGGGGTATAAGAGTAAAACTTCATCCTGAGTTAATTGGTCAAAATAAGTGGAAAGTCAATATTGCCTGTTATTCGATGACAAATGTGGAGAAGAAAAAATTTCTTCAGGTCTTGGAAAGTTTGAAGGTTCTAGATGGTTATTCAAGTAATATTTCAAAAAGGGTGAATGCAGAAGATGTGAAACTAAAATCTCTTAAAACCCATGATTACCATGTCTTGTTACATGAGTTGATTCCTATTTCCATTTGACATTTACTTTCACATAATTTTAGAGTTGTTGTGATTAAGTTATGCCATTTTTATTGAGACCTTTGTGCCAAAAGACTGAGAAGAAGTGTTGTTTAGAAATTGCAGAGAGATGCACCAATTATTCTTTGCGACTTGGAGAAAATTTTCCCACCATCTTTTTTCACATGTATGTTACATCTGACTATGCATCTTCCCACAGAAGTTCTTTTTGGTGGTCCTGTTTCAAGTCAGTGGATGTATCCTACAGAAATAATGATGTTTACATTGAAATATTATGTGAGAAATAAATATTACCCCGAAGGCTCTATTGTGAAATGTTATTTAGCACAAGAATGCATGGATTTCTATTCATCGCACTAGGATAACGTCACCACAAGGTCTAATCGACTTATGAGAACTGAAGATGAGCAATATGATCCCATTGAGCCTACATTTCCTTCACTTCCCCAAATAGGGGGGATATCTGGATCATACTCGTTGTGTACTTTAAGCAGGGAAGAGTGGAAAATGGCTCATCGTACAATATTATTCAACTGTGGTGTGCTTGATGATTATATCAAGTAAGTAAACTAATAAATATGCATTTTTTTCATTATGTTATTTCTTAATATCTTTTGACATTTTTAAGCTTTCATATTTGTAGAGAACATTTAGAAATTATAAAAAAGAGACATCGCTCTCTATCTATTAAGAGGAAGGAACTGCTGCACAACAAAGAATTTACTGCTTGGTTAAAGTCAAAGGTAATAGATTTTTTTTCTTCTTATAACATAATGACATGTCTATATTTAATATTCAATGTTGGTATCTTTTATGTTTTAACTCTACTAATGAAAGAAGTATCAGATGAAGTAAGAGCGTTATCATTTGGTCCAAACGACGTGGTACGTGATTGTAAAGAAATGGTTGTCAATGGATTTAAATTTGTTATAAATAGCTGTGAAAAAAAATGGCAAAACAGCATGATGGTGTGAAGATAAGCACCACAACAGATTGTTATGCGAGTGCATCAGATAGAAAACCTCAGTCAGAAAATATATCATATTATGGTGTTGTTGAAAGAATCATTTTATTAGATTACTATTCACATGGTCGCGTCGCAATGATGAAATGTAAGTGGTTTGATTCAATGACATGAAAAGGAATGAATATTGATAACTGTGGATTTAGAGTGATTGATATGAATCACCAGCTTCACACCGATGAACCTTATATTCTTGCGTCACAGGCTAGACATGTGTTTTATGTAACTGACCCGTTACAACAACAATTTGGTGTTATTGTTGATGTCATTACCAAACATATTTTTGACAAAGACATGGATGCCAATGATGTTGTGGATGAACCTGTCGGTATTTATTCAAATGTTGCATTTGATGAAACATATGACTCAATTGCTAGAACATATTGTGAACCAGAAATTGTCACAGACCACACAGAACGTTGATACATTTTTAAGTATTTACCTGACATTATCGTAATATTGTATGTGTTTTTTTTAAACTTCCATGCATGATATCAAATTAACTAGTATATTTTATCAGTATAAATATCACATTGAAAATGTATCTCATTGTTTTATGATACAATTGTATTATTTAACATTTTTCATTATTTCTATTTATTTGAGAATATTATTTTAAATTTCCAGGTCAAAATGTTTGAATATGATGATATTAGAAGAAATAGAAGAATATGAAGAAATGAACAACATATGTCTCATCTGGACAACACTTTAAGTGCAATTTATGTTTGAATATTATGGTTTTTCATATTATTTATCTTGTTATCGTTCATTTAATTTTATCATCTATGTTATTTTAGGCTACTTCGTCGAGGAGACGGTTGAATTATACTTCCGAGGCTGGTAGTATGGCGGGGGTATTGATTCTACAGTTCAGCCTACTACTATGCCACTTGAGTCACCAGAAGGTCATCCTCCCATTATGACACCTCCATATTATCCATACCCACATTATCCATATCCCTTTCTACCTGCACCCACATCGAATGGTAGTTCTCAGACTCCCATCCCTCCTTATTTTCCATTCCCACCATCCACTATACAGGGCACTGTGCCCCCATATATCCCACCACCATATCCATATCCATATATACCCTCATCTGTATAGGGTTATCCATCTACTGTATAGAGTACTCCTACTCTAGATATCCCACCTACCATAGAGGCTACTCCCCCTCTAGACGCTGCACTTCAAGGGTCAACAAATCCCCCATCTACTTGTATGTGTTTAAAAATTACTGTTAGTGATTAATGATAAATTCATATATATTATTATCCTTTTTTACATTTTTTCATGATTATCTCTAGTCTCCACCAGACGATGAGGCCACACAAAAATGCGAGAGGTTTGGAATTGACACACGGAAATCATGGTTGAATACAATGAGGACAAAGCTATAATTAAAAAAATGGTATAGAATGTAAAAGCTTTATGGGAACACTTTCTAGACACAACAATATCATTCTGGTTCAACCAATAAGTTGGAGGGAAGTTGGAGAACAAATAAAGGACAATGCCTGGGCAGAGATCTGGGTAAGTAATATTAATCAGCTTTTATATATATTAATTTATAATATTTTCTTAACAAATATTTTTTCCATTGTAGCTCTGATATAATTTTCTTGATGGAAAAAATGCCAAGGCTGTAAGGTTAATGGATTTAGGTGAAATGTGGTGAGCGTACAAGTATGAATTATATCTTGGTTGGAAAAAGAGAGTTGGAACAGATCTTGAAGAAGTACCAGTGATTCATGATTGCCCAATATCACAATACAAAGAGATGATCGACTATTGGAAGAGTCAAGAGTTTAAGGTATTTGTTAAATTTATATATATATTCATTTATTTATTTGAAAATGAGTTTTATTTATGTTAATGAAATTATATAATTATTTGTTTATAGGAGAAATCAGACAGAAATAAAAGAAATAAGAGTGGAATGAAACATGTTTATACTCGTGGACACACTTCACTCTCAGATCTTGAGAAAACACAGGTAATTTAATATTTAAAATATTTAGCTTAGTTTAGTGTAATTTTTTTGACTTCCAATTATGATTTATTTCTTTGTTTTTTACAGAAAAAAGAAAGAAATATCGAGGGTCGCGTTCCTTGCTCTACTTTGTTTTGTATAACCAGAAAAAAGAAAGATGGTATTGTGCCAAATACTGACACCAAGAAGGATATTGAAAGTAAATTTTAATTTATTTTATTTTGACTGAATTTAATTCCTTATATTATTTTATCATTTTAATTTATGTTATATATCAATCGACAGAATGCTTTAGAGACATTGGTAGAAAAAGAGCCTGACAATTTGGGCCCGAATGATCATCTACATCAGGTATTAGGAGATGAGCATCAGGGCAGAGTGCGTTGTCGACCTGGGAAGAAGATTGTACCATCTCGATACTGGTCTAATAACAAATTTTCTTCGAGTACCAGTTCTGGTTTGGTCACAGTGGAACAGATTAATTCCGCAATCAAAGAAGCAACTCAAAAAGCAGAAAAGACGATATTTGAAAATATGAATAAAGTTATGTCTGCCATTTCTTCTACACTTTCACCAGAAGCAGCTGCAGCTGTTGACGCATTTTTAATGTCGATGAGTTCTGCTGGTGGAGTCGAAGCTGTAGCTGGAGCTGGAGCTGTAGCCGGAGCCAGAGCTGGAGTTGGAGCTGTAGCCGGAGCTGGTCCCAGTGTCGGTGCTGGTACCGATGCTGATGTCTATGATGATGCTGGTGGTGTGAGAGGTGCTGATGGTGTTTCTATTGGAGGTATGGATGAGGGTTATCATGAATCTGATGATACTGATATTGAGACTCACTATTGATGTGAATTGTATTTTTGAATTGTTAATATGTGTAATTTTATTATGCAATGAGGTTTTATTATTTTAATACTGAATTGTATTGTAGTGTTTCTAACTGTTTCTATATATTGTTTATGTAGTAGTTAAGTTTTATTATTATTATATTGAATTTTATCCTCCTTCGACGCGACCATCGTACCTCCTCGATGACGCTGCTATGAGGCAGCCCCTCTATCTCCTCCAGCACACCTCTGATGGTATGTAGTCCAATTTTCTATTTTTTTCTTGAGGCGAACCCTCTATTAGTTTCACTGATCATATTGTGAGTTTGATGACTTATATTGGTGTGCAGGATAGGGATGCATGCCATAGCAGAGAACCAATAAGAAAACATAGCCGATGCAATTGATTTGCTCCCACGACTTTCAATCGGGATTGACGTGAATATAAAATTCAGGAGGTAATGGTTATTTTATACCATTTTTTCCATCACGATTTCTATCAGGTCTTTCTATGGTACCAACTAAAATTTTTAACTTCCGTATACTCCATACCCTACTTCAGAATTTCTGACTCATGATTTTCGTCGGGAATTGCTACGACACCCACTGAATTTTCACTGCTACTCCACACCCTCCTCTAACATGTGCAATAGCCATCTTTTTATGGTAAATCGACTTTCGTCCGATCTGCTGCTCCACGCCCTCCATAATGGTGCCGACTTATCCACTGTTGCCAAAGGTATGGTTTTACAACACCATTTTTTACATCATGACAAGTTTTATTTTTACTCAACTGCATCATCAAATATGCAATTTAACCCTAGACTCACATTTTCATAATATGATGTAGTTTCATGTTTGGTTGTTTAATGTTTTCAATGTATGGGTGAAATCTCCAGTTTAGGTGATGCTGATTCATCTTCCAACATCAATGGCATTGAAAAGTGTAAAATTGTGATATCATCTTATTTGAAAGATTAAAATTAATATGTCTACTCTTGTAATTAATGAACACATGATATTGTTATCATTTCATTAATGTGATTTATTATTTCAGGTCAAGCATCATTGCAAATAGTATTGACAACGACATTGCAATGTGCCTTACAAAAGGGTTGGGTGGGGAGAATTTTATAAAAGGTGTGTAGTTAGACTATTTATCAATTATCAATTACTATTTATTGTAATTTTATCCATTGCAATCATTAAAATTGTCAAAATTATTTTAGATTCATTTAATTTTTTATATTTTTCAATTCCATTTTAATTGATTTCATTTATGAAATCTATAATTTTCAGGTTTAATTCTATAGTTCAGGTGATTCTACTTCATCTTCCAACATCAATGGCATTGAAAAAGGTGAAATTACTATATCATATTATTTTCTAGATTAAAATTAACATGTATACTCTTGTAATTAATGATCACATGTTATAGTTATCATTTCATTAATGTGATTTATGATTTCAGGACAAGCATCATTGGAAATAGTATTGACAATGCTATTGAAATGTGCCTTACAAAAATGGTTGGGCGGGGGGAATTATATAAAAGGCATGTAGTTCGACTATTTCTCAATTATCAATTAATATTTATTGTAATATTATCCATCACAGTCATTAAAATTGTCAAAATTCTCTAGGATTCATTTACTATATACATGGCTGTATTTTTCCCTCTTGACTTTTTGGTTTTATCACTTCTCGATACAGGTCCTCAATTGGAATTGCCTATCTTCATTATTATTTTTAGGAAATTTATTAGAATGTAATATGTTGCTAAAGTTAATTGAAATTCCAATGAAGTTGAATTAGCCCAAAGTTATATTTAGATTCTAAATTTTATGCTTTAAGTTTGATCATTTTTTATCACTGTTTTTATTAGCATTGTTATTAAATTGTGTTTTTTATGATTTTTTCTTGTGGATCATAAGAGTATAAATTATTAAAAATCTCATTGCTTTAATGATTTCACTTTGATATTCTATTCAAGAAACACATCAAGATGTGCCCAGAAATTTGAAATCTGTACCTATTTTCACTACATCTTCAGGTTAGGTCACATCTTTTGTTTGTACATTTATTACATTGGGTCCAAACTGTTATATTAATTGATTTCAAACAATATAAATCATGATAGGCTATAAGATTTCATTTTATGTCAGGAACATGAAGCAACTGACACTGAGAAATATTATACTATTTGCCTGAAAAAAAACTTAAATGATGCTTGCATGTTAGGGGGATTCAACACCATATATGTGTACAAAGATTGACTGTCCAGAACGTGTACATATTAATACATTTGTACAGATATTGTTGAATTTCTGTGTACATATATTGAACTTTATTCCAGAAATTTACATAATATCTATGTACAAATTAATATAGTAGGGATGTTGGAAATTAAATGCATCTATTTTTAGATAAGATATGGTTCCAAATTTCACAACCAATATAATAATTCATTGTCACTATGGTAGTAGTGTGGATGGACCTCTATTAGAAAGGCATCACTATAGTTAGGGTTATCCCTCTATTTTATAGTGTTTTCCTTCAGGAGGTGGATTCATTTGAGTAGGAGATGCTGCAAGATTAAGAAGAGCTCTAGATGGATAATGTTTCAATCCAATCCCACCACCAGCTATATGTAGTCTATTCCAAACTCATGGTGCCATTTTTGGGGATCATATGATGATGCATACAAGGGATGGACATGATCATGTACTTCTTGAGATAGTTTCAGGTATGATATGTGTATTATGTATATTCTCACATATACATATCAATATAATTTTGACCCTTCCTTTTCTTATTGTATATTTAAATTGGGACATAGAGGTACTAGTGGATTCCCTAGCGTGTCTCCATCTAATAAAGAATCACATTGGGGGTGGTCATCTTCTCACCTGCATTCTCTTTCAGTGTGATTTTACTATAGGGAAATAGAGGTTCTATATGTGTTTAACCAACAATAATGTGTTCCTGACTCTCTCCATGCAGGGATCTGGAAATTTTGAAGCAGATTGTAGTTGCAACTACTCTTGTAGTCAAAGACACTGCCATTCAGTACATATTTGATTCATGCATAACTATAATTATCCAAATCAAATTGTCCATAAAATTTCATAGGAGCTGAGATAAATCTATTGCTAATTGGTGAATTTTATAATTAAATTACTTCTCACCCCATATTTAACATAGGTCGGCAGACACCCAATATGGGATAGATGATATGACAGCTATAGTGAAGATTCAAAGATCATTGGTGACTGAGATTATAACAGGTTTACATGGAGACATTCCCTCTAATTACCCCATAAACTGCTCTTATTTGGCTGGACTACATGCACATTGTGCACTAATTTGTTAAACAGGTTGTAACTTTTTAACAAAATTTCTTTGGTTGGTTTGTTTTAAAAATTACTATATCGATCCTTAAATAATCATCTTTTACATATTTACTAAAATAATTTGTAACTTCTTAACACTTTATTATGGAATGTTGGAAAATCTTTCTTGATAATTGAGTTATTCATGTTGGCCCATAGATACACTCTGTAGAGGCAGGTTCGATGGAAACCTTTGGAGGGGTATTCATTAAAAATATGAATGATGAATTTTTTATAAGTACAGTCCACTGAAAGGTATAAAAATTGGTTCTTTATTTAATATACATCATAGTGTTGGGTTTCATGCATGGTGTTCTTAGAATTTTGGGATTCTAATTGTTTCCTATAAGATAAACAAGGGTATTTTGATCATTTCAACCCCCTTAGCGGTATTAGACCTATGTTGTGTGCTTGTTTCACAAGATCATGTTCTAATATGAAGAAATTGTAGGAATATTTCATGATGTTGAAAAATAGATCACCATGTTTTATAAGAGATATGGTGTATATTGTTAAATATGTCTAGAAGATGCATTAGTTGGTATTATGACATTATAATTGGTGCTTAATGATTATTACATGGTCTAACCACATAACACATAATATTAACCTAATGTTAATGTCACAAAAGTCATGTGCACTAAAGATAATTATACATAGTGACTTTTCATAAGCCGAAATTTCTATCTCACCTTATACAGGCCCACACATAGATAATTATAGGTAGTGTCTAAAATAATTTGTAATTTTTTAACACTTTATTGCAATAGTTTGTACCACACATTTATGTTTTTAATATATTCAGTATAATCAGTATTCATGCAGGGTTTTGATCCTTCTTATGAGGTGACATGATGGAGTAACACTCGATTTTAGAGAAATACAACGTCATGGAAGACTGGAGCAAGGGTATATTTTCAAGAATTGAGTCATTTTTTTTCAATTAATAGTTTTTTTACTTGTATTAAATATGATATGTGCCCATGTATATATATATATATAAATGAATACGCAGGTGAGTGGAGACTGGTATATGCGTATAAGCATATGTGCAAGGATCCCCTTGCACATACTCATGGCCATGCAGGTGTGTGCATAGGGTCTAGGTGTCCTTGTATGTGTGTGAAGGTGTGTATAGTATACCCAGTGGGGGAGCAACAACTTTTAGTTAGAAAGCTCCAAGAGCCAAAGTGGACGGTTTGGTTCCACATTGAGGTAAGATCCCTCTTCTAGCCTCTTTAATTCAAGAATGGTTTAAATTGAATTTAGATTCTTTCTTAATTCTGCTTAATTATATTGAATTGCATATCTTGAATAAGTGTTCTTTAATATAATTGTTTAATTTGATAAATAGAGTCATGTTTTTATAATAAAACCCCTCCAACATAGGTGCACTATCTGTGAAAACTCATAGTGATAGTTATGTTGATCCAGTTGCTTAAATTATTGTATTTGATTTGTGATGAATGAGTTTTAAAGTAAATGTTAAATATAATTAAATGAATTGTGTGATAAAGCAATGCCATGATTTTATAATAAAACCCCTCCAATGGAGGTGCACTGTCTTCTAAACCAAAGAGTAGTGATAGTTATTTGTATCATGTTTAGATTTGGTTTGAGTCTTTCATATGCCTCTTGTTGGTGTTTGTTTTGTGGCTAGTTAGTTTTTGTTTTCTTTGAATAATATAAATTGGCTTATCATACTCGTTTAACTCAAATGACATTGTATGAGTAGGCATATTCCTTGACCATGACACTTTCCTTTTCACGCTTTGAATATTATAAATAAAATTTCCATGTTTAGGCAAAGTGAATGAATTTGTAAATGGTTTGTGTAGGGTGTTTGATTCTTTTTCATCATTTTGTTGCCCTTTAGACATTGCGTCATTGTGCCACTCGCTACAACCTTATCTAGAAATCCCTTGTTATAGCATATTAAATAGTTGATCTATTCTATCATCTTCCGGCAAGGCGACAGTCAGAATGTTGCCCCGTCTCCTCCCACTCCCTTCGCTCTTGGCCGGCAGATGCTGCCCCGTGGATGTCGCTGGACCGGGCCAACACGTTGCGGTCACGCCGCAGTCACGCCATGATTTGGCCCTACTCCAGGACAAAACCCCGTGGCGGTTCGCAGTGATAGTATTCCATGAGTCTTGTGATCAATGTTGAGACTGACTAATCACAATTTCTGCCAGCGGGGTGACGGCCAGAATGTTTCCCCACCTCCTCCCTCTCCCTTCACTCCTGGCCAGAAGATGCTGCCCCACAGATGCTGCTGGACTGGGCCAACATGCTGCGGTCACGCTGTGGTCATGTCGCGGTCATGCCGCGGTCACGCTGCGGTCACGCCGTGAGTTGGCCCTACTCTAGGACGACACCCCGCAACGGTTCACATTGACAGCATTCAATGAGTCTTGTGATGAATTTTGAGACTGACTAATCACAATTTCTGCTGGCAGGGCGACAACTGGAATGTTTCCCCACCTCCTCCCGCTCCTTTCGTTCCTAGCTGGATGATGTTGCCCCGCGGATGTCGCTGGACCGGGCCAACACGCCGCAGTCATGACGCGGTCACGCCGCGGTCAGGCCGTAGTCATGCTGCGGTCACACTGCGGTCACACCACGGTCACGCCGTGATTTGGCCCTACTCCAGGACGACAACCCACGACAGTTCGCAGTGATAGTATTCCATGAGTCTTGTGATCAATGTTGAGACTGACTAATCACAATTTCTGCTGGCGGGGCGATGACCAGAATGTTGACCCGCCTCCTCCCGCTACCTTCGCTCCTGGCCGGAAGATGCTTCCCCGCGGATGTCGCTGGACCGGGCCGACATGCCGCGGTCACACCACGGTCACACCGCAGTCACGCCGCGGTAATGCCGTGATTTGGCCATGCTCCAGCCACATCCATCCCACAACAGCCCCCTTCCACCTTCATTTCAGCCTGCTGCCACCAGCCTTCCAGCCCACAACAGCCCCCCTGCCACCTTCGAAGCAGCCTGCACCATCCACCCAGTACCTGCAACCATCCCTCTTCCACCAGTATTCCAGCCCCCTTCCACCTGCATTCGAGCCCGCACCAGCCCCCGACCACCTGCAATCTATCCCGCACCAGCCACCACACCAGCAACCACCCCCCATCCTCCTACAAAACACTCATGCCAACCCTCTACCACCTGAAAAATAGCCCCAACCTCTGGTTCCATCCCTCACTAGCCCCCGACCTCCTATATCCCAGCCCACACCACCTACATCCTAGCTCGCACCAGTTTAAGCCCGCACCAACCCCCTTCCAACTTCATTCAGTGTTAGAGAACCAAGCATTGTTAAACCTAAAAGGGAGAGGGATTTTAACAATTTTTTTGGACACATTAAACAAAATAGGATGATGATCAGAGTGGAGATTGTGGAGGGTGGTGCTGGAGATGGTGTCTCATTTATCTAAAGAAATACATTCGTAAAGGCTATATCCAATTTGGAGGCAACCACCATATTATAAACCTTTTTATACCAAGTGTATTTATAACTTGTAAGATTTATTTAAATAATGTTTCTGTCTTTAATAGAGGTTTTGAATTCTCTTGTGGAGATCATAGAATGTGAGGGACCAATTTTATCACTTGAATTGGGTATAGCATTGAAGTCCCCATTATAAATCAAGGTGTGCTAATATAGCAACCTAGATAGGTAAGGTCATCCCACAAGGGCCTCCTATCTTGATATTTATGCTTGGAATAAACAAAAGATCAAAAAATAATAGTGCCATCAAAAAAAAAATCACATACGAAGGCTTGCTCTAATATGTTAAAAATGTTAACATTTTGGATAGAAGAGTGCGAAAAAATCTAGAGAGAATCGACATAAGAGGAATTTTTTGTTGTGCTAGTAAAAGAATAACCATGTTAACAAAAATGAAGGTATATAGAAGAAAAATTAACTTTTTTTCAATGATAGAAAACAAAATTGGACAGTGGGTGTTAACCATTATTTTTAAAACAGTAATGGTGTCAGATATAGAAATACCCTGACAATAACAAAAAAGGATCTTCATTTAAACCTAAATTTGGAGTAATAACTCCCTTTTTGATTCGCAAACCCTTGAGTCTAAAAGATATTCTGATATTTTTAGTAGTGTTTTGGATCTTGGTCTTTTCTTGATTTATTTTTGAAGAAGTTGGGGAACTGTTTGAATTTTATACCTTATTATTACCCTTGGAGGAATCAATGTAGAGTTTATTCACAAGTAAGTCCATAGATTCCTTACTAATACAGGTAGTATGGTCAACATCTTGATGATTAATCAGGTTCTCAGATTTAGTAGTCATATTAATGTTATCTGAAGTCTGAGAAATACCAATAGTATGATTGAAAAAAAGGGGAGGAGATATACCTGAAATATTTGTAGCAAGGTTGTCATGTGAAGTACCTGAATGTTTTTACAAGTTTTTTCTAGAACCTGGGAGAATCTGTGGTGTGTCCACCAGGTTCGGTTGCTCTTGATAAGATGAAAATATACACCTCTAATTCTTGACCAATTCAATAGGCATATTTGGGTTGGCATCTTTCTAATCTTGAAAACCCGAGGCAACCAAATTTTGATTTGGGTTACTGTCCAGAGCAGTCTTTAAAACACCCAGAACTTCATGTGTCATGGCCATATCCTTGGGAGATGCACTGTCCTAACCAAGTGTGGGTTAAGGGGTATGTTCATAGATAAAGGTATTATCCACATAAGTGTCACTGCTCAAGTGTAAACCCCCAAGAGGGTTTCATTTGTTCTACTTAGAATCATTATTCAAAATCAGCTTGGTCTGGTCATCTAGTCTGTCAAGTAGTGTGCCAACATGTTTTGATTCACATCCCAAAGAAGAAGAAGGGTATGAAGATTGACCATTGTCAATATTCATACCATTAAAAAGATCATTATAAATGTGATGTGCTTTATTACCTTTAGAGGGGTCCAAAAGAGTATCCCTTGCAGCTAAAACTGCCAAGGCAGGGTAATATGCAGGTCTCCAGGCAGTGATGAGCTTGTATGATCACATGCATTCAAAGATGATTTAATATCCCTATCTAGACCTAAAGGTGGTTTTGAGTGGACTTGCATGCTGGGTGAATTGGTAAACATGATCTAAGGTATCAACAAGTTCTATAAACTATAACATCATTGAGTAATTTAGTCAGTTGAAGCAAGTTCCATGCCATGAAATTATTGAATTGAAATGTATACAACATCAAGATATTCACTGGGAACATCATTGATAGAAACATCAATAGCAAGGGATGTGGGGGGGGGGGGGGGCTACTGTCCAGTAGGGGGGCTGTTCAGGGGGGTCCAGCAGGGGGGGCTTCTATCCAGGGGGGCTGTCCAGGGGGGTCCAGCAGGGGGGTGGGGGGGATGTTGTCCAGGGGGTTCTAGCAGGGGGGAAAGGGGTGTGCAAGGGGTTAAAGGGATGTGTGTGGGACCCTGGGAGAAGTATATGTCTCGCACAAGGTTCTATCATAGGTTATTTCACTGGGTGTTGGCACAGATCTCCCTTTTTATGATGACTTGCACAAGTCTGGGGTTGCACAACCTGGCCCTGCGTAATGGCGTTGTTTGGGTATTTTGTTGGGATTTATTGGGTGATCGATTTTAATATTTTTTGTTATTAACTTCCCAATTACTTGTGGTATTCTCTTTTTAATGTAGTCATCCTCATATGGAAATGGGAGTGTAAAATAAAACCCTCATGATTTGATCTGATTGGAAGAAGAGGGTCTAATCTTTAAGTAATGAAATACAGATGTTGAAATATTCTTTGTTTTTTGGTCTCTAGATTCACATTTACATTCTTGATTGTTCTTGAAGAAAATAACATCTTGAGTACCATGAAAGGGATGAATGGGGAAGGATGGGCCTCAAAAGTATGTCGCGCTGGTGTCTTTCATTGGTGGTTCATGCAGTTAGTCCATGAAGGTTAGGTGCACATGCCACCAGTGTAGGTGTTCATGCATTTATAAATAGCATCGATGGATTGAAGTCTCTTCTTATCACCTTATCACAGTTTTAGCCACCCTTAATCTATCCTGGTTTTTTTCTTCTACACAGATGTTTCATCATGCTAGTTTTCTGTGAAAGATTCCTGCTAATGCTTTTCTCACATACACATGGTATTCCCTTATCTTCATGACACATGTACCTAGTTGGGGTGACCTGTGTGAGGTCATTTGGGTGAGTGACCTGCATGAGGTCAATTGGGTGAATGGCCTGTGCGGGGTCCCTTGGGTGGGTGAGTGACCTGTGTGAGGTTGTATTGGCGAATGATCTGCACCACATCACACCTATGCCAAAATTTTGAATTTATAAATTTTTCCAAAAAACAAGATTTTATCTCCTATGAAAATCTTGATATATTATTGCAGATTTGCAATGGATACCCAGAAGGTTAGTTTTTTTAATGAAAAATATTCTTCCCATTTCAGGGGGGTCCAGGGGGCAGCTGTCCAGGGGGGTCCAGCACGGGGGCAGCTGTTCAGGGGGATCCAACAGGGGGATTTCTGTCCAGGGGGGTTCAACAGGGGGGGGGGGGGCTGTTGTCCGGGGGGGATGTCCAGGGGGATCTAGCAGGGGGGCTGATGTCTAGGGGGGTCCAGTAGTGGGGGGGGGGGGCTGCTGTCTGGGGGGGTTGTCCAGGGGGTCCAGCAGGGGGGAAAGGGATGTGTAGGGGGGCTGTCCAAGGGGGTCCAGTAGGGGGAAAGGGATGTGTAGGGGGGCTGCTGTCCAGGGGGGTACATCAGGGGGGGTAGCTGTTCAGGGGGTTCCAACAAGGGGGGTTAGAGGGTGTCAACTGAATCTCATTGCTCTTGTATGAATCAATATGCATTCCAGGCTGCAAAACAGGGGGACAGTCTTGTGTCTCATTGCTCATAAGAGCAGTTTGGGGATTTCATGACAAAGTAGACTTTTCCACGAAGAGAGAATCAGCTGGGGAGCTGTCTCCTAAGATAGTCTTGGCCTCCACCTTTAAAACAGAAGCAGAACCAATATGCATTCCATGTTCCAAATCAGGAGAACAGTCCTGCTTTGTGGTAGGAGAATCAGAAGTGGAATGCTCATCCTTGCTAACAACAGAAAAGGTAGGTTCAGAATCTATGTTGATAGCAGAAGAGGATGAGACTTAAGAAAAGCATCTCAAGGAACCTTCCTTACTACCGGAGGATTTCCCCAGGGAATATCCTACCATTTTTGGACCCAACTTTTGTGCTATGTTATCCTCTGATGACTGGACCATGGAAGTTTTCCCTTGTTCAACGATATCAGCCCATGATTTATTGACATGGTAACAAATGAAATCATTGGGTTGCAGAATTTTTTGAGGTGGAGGCACCAAAGGGTCTACAGTGTGAGTTTCTTCACCACTGCATGCCTTCAGGTCTGTCTAGACATCCACCCCAGCCTGAGTCAGGTTCTGGGAATTCATAGCCTTCCTAAGTGTAGTTATATGTTTTTTTTATATTTGGATTTGTTTAATTCTTATTATGTAAGTAGATTTCCTGTATAATTTAATTTGGAGGGGGCTGGTAGCAGGGTGCAAGTGGGGGCTGGCGGGGGGGGGGGGAAACGGGTAGGGGGGGCGGACTGGGGGGTGTCCAGGTTCTAGGGGGGGGGGTTAGGGTCTGTCCAGGAGGGTGGGGGGTGGCTGTCTAGGGGAGTGGAGGTATGGGCTGTCCAGAGGGATCCATACAGGGTCTGGGGGGTGTCCAGGGTTTGGGGGGGGGGGTGTCCAGGGTCTATCTGGGGGGGTATCCAAGGTCTGTCTGGGGGGTGTCGAGGGTCTGTCTGGGGGGTGTCCATGGTCAGTTCGGGGGGTGTCCTGGGTCTGTCTGGGGGGTGTCTAGGGTCTGTCCGGGGGGTGTCCAGGGTCTGTCTGGGGGGGTGTCCAGGGTCTGTCCGGGGGGTGTCCTAGGTCTGTCTGGGGGGGTGTTCAGGGTCTGTCCGGGGGGTGTCTAGGGTCTGTTTGGGGGGGGGGGGGTGTCCAGGGTGTCTAGGGTCTGTCTGGGGGGGTGTCCAGGGTCTATCTAGGAGGAGGAATTTATAGGGGGGCTATCCAGGGGGGTTTATGTAGGGTGGGGGTGTCCAGTGTCTAGAAGGGAGGGGTCTGTAGGGGGGTGGGCTACTGAAGGGGGGGGGGGTGCAAGGGGTGGGGGGCTATTTTATTATTATTTTCTAGATGCTATAGCCACAGTTTCTAACTAAAGCAATAAATCGTGTCCCTCTTCTAGTATAGCCACAGTTTAGAACCGTGGCTATAGAGATATTACCACGGTTTGAACCGTGGCTCTAGACCTATATCCACGGTTCCAAACCGTGGCTATAAGTCTTGGACTATAGCCACTCCAAACTTATCCATGGTATGAACCGTGGCTCTAGACCTATATCCACGGTTCCAAACCATGGCTATAAGTCTAGGACTATAGCCACGCCAAACTTAGCCATGGTTTGAGGACCTATAGCCACAGTTTTAAACCGTGGCTATAGCCCGAATTTCCAGTAGTGCGAGCTGGATTCCTTGGATTGTCACACCGTTCAGGAGGGTTTGGCGAGACCTACTGTGCCCTCTTGCCATGAGCTCTGGCATCAGCCCTATCTGTGGGAGTAGCATGATCAGGGTTGCCTGGGGGCAGCTCACCGAGGGGAAGTTGCTTCTGCCCCTGCTGTACTAGCCTAGGATCACCGTAGTTGGGTCGTCGCTCTACTGCGCATTCCACCAAGAGGTCATAGACCAACTTCTTCTGCTCAGCAAGTTTTTGGCACAATGTGGCCTTCTCAGGGTCCTCCTCCATCTTCTGCACTGAGGCATATGGGTCAGAGTGTTTGACAGCTCTGATGTGCTCTTTTCCTTTACCAGAATTTTGGCTGAGTACCAATGCCTCGGTGGGCACAAAGAGACCTAGTAGGTTCCTCTACTGACAAGTAATCCTCCCCAATGGGTCCAATAGTGGTGGCACACCCTCAGGGGGAAATTCCCCATCGAGAAGCTCCAGCTCGTCCTCCTTGTCCACTATATCAGCCATATTGACCGCAACCCTTCACGGGGGCATGTCTTCGATGTCGCCCAGCAAGTCAGACTGTTGCCGGATAGGACTGAAGATGAGGGCATCATATTGACCCCAACCACGGATTTTTACATGGGGGGTGGCCTCCTTAATAATTTGGCAGAGTACCTTGATACTCTAAACACATTGTTGTTGGAGGTTCATGCGGTGGCCTGGTGACTCGAGGCGTTGGGCCATAGGGAGTGCAGCCAGATCAACCAGACGAAATTGTTCGCTGATGTCTTTGAAATGCACTTGGATCCTGGGATAAACCACTCATTGAATACAAAGATTAAAATGCGTCTCCTAGAGGGTGTGGCGGAAATCCTCAACTTCCTTCGGGGTGAGAGATTCTGGTATGCGGAAATTCGGTGCTTCCATGGGCCAGAACTTCTCAAGGAAGTGGTCCGCTATGAGGATGTTCTAGAATCTACTTGGCTTAGATTCAGGTTCTGGCCCTTGATTTCCCCACTTGTCAACTGAGGGTGGATGAGGAACTGGAAGCAATATAGAGGAGGACCGCTGGGATGGCAAGCTGGCCGGTGGTGAGTACGGCGAGCGGGCTGACTGGCCACTGAATCTCGGGATGTCCTCCGAAGAGTGTAGCGACCTGGCCGCCACGTCATGATAAGACGGGATGAAGGACTCCATTCCTAGATCAGGGTCTAGTGCTACTGGTGATAGGCCGCGATGTTGCTCACCCTCCATCGGTCTCCAGAATAGTTCTCTGTGATCTCTTGTCAAGGTAGAGAGCGCTTCTGGTGATGATGGTGGTGATTTCACGACCGTAACTTGCGGGGTTGCCAGATTTTCATCCTCCTGGATATACCTATGAAGGGATGCGGGAATCTGATGGACCTCACATTTCGGGAGCACCAGGCTGATGTGCCTCGTCCCTGCCCTGACCCTTGACCTGGATGAGCGAGAGGAGGGTTCCCGCGCTGAGTCGTATTCTGCCTCGGAGTCTGAGAAGCAGACTGGTATGATCTCTGTCCAGACCTTCTCATAATTCTTCTTATGGTGGAGATGACCCGCCTTCCTTCCCCTGGGTGGTTCCTCGGGACATGGCGAATTTCTGACACGGGGTCCTTCGGCTGCAATGGTGCTGGGGCGGAGAGGGTTTCTACCTGAGAAATCCAGGGTGTGAGGAGCACTAGGACATATGTCAAAGGGGACATGGGGAGGACCTTCATGGGTAGCGTTGGATTAGGAAAGACCTCCACTGGAACTGGCAGAAGCATGGGGAATACCTCCACGATTGTTTTTTTGGGGAATCTCAGTACAAGGAGAGTCCTTGTACTGGTCTAGCTGAACACAAGTAGGACCTCCGTGCTGGGTGCAGGTGGAGTGAGGCTAGCCCTCACCCCTCTAGTTACCGAGGTGAGGAGGACCTTCACCAGCTGCTGAGAGGACATGGGGAGGATCCCCACTTTGAAGATAGACCGGATGGGTGATGTCCCTACATCAGCGGTCAGGGGCAGAAGAAATAACTCCATAACCAATGTAATGGGCACGGAAGAGGCTTCCGTGCTGAGTATCACTACCATGAGAAAGACCCTCGTTCGGATTGGGGGTGGCCCGGGGCGGACCTCCATGCTGAGCCTCGAAGTGGGAGAGGCCTGCGTTCTCCACGGTGGTGTTACGGGGAGGAACACCGTACTGGGTGGCATCGCTGTGGGTTGGTTCACAGCAGCCACTGCTTATTCCAGAAGCCAAGAGAGTCAACCCAGCCTACCCGTGGGGTGGTTGGGGCCTCGATCCTAGTCAGACATATAAGTTCCTCTGCTCAGTGTATACAGGGAACTGATGATATGCGTCGGCAGTGGCTCGGGCCACAGTAGTCGTCGACGTTGAAGCCCCTTGGTGGGTGTCCTCCTCAGCTTGTGCCTGACACTGGCGTCAGGTCGGACGAATCGAAACCGGTGGTGAAGGTACGTGTGTTACCTACTCCTCATCTAGCAAGACCAGGCGGTGGTGCTGATGCGGCCGGGTGGGAGCCCTCACTGGGAGCCCCTGGAATGGGACTCTGACTGGGCTAGCTCGGACCTCACCTACCTCATCAGCATAAGGCAGGGATTTTTCAAAGCATTCCAGGGAGAGTCTCCCAAAATAGTTGTACGTCGGGGAGGGGAGTAATGGATCCCTGTGCGGCCCTTGGGGGCGGCGTTGGCGATGAGGCGCAATGCCTCCAGATCCAGGCGGGCCATATCCCGGGTTGGGATTATGCCCTCCTCCTCGTAACGTCGTATGAGGTCATTGATTACCCTCTGTTGAATGACCTCGAACGGGGAGAGGGGGTGTGGACGCCCCAAGGCCATGCGTGTAGAGGCCATCGTGGAAGCGGTGGAACCACATAGGACTGTCGTGTTAGTGTTGCCCCTTCCCCGATGACGGTGTGCAGGAGGTGATCGCGTTCCAGATGCAGCAACCTGATTCCTGAGAACAGGGAGGTTGATTCATCAGTGCTGAAAGAAAAAGGAATTTACGATCAGTGCCCCAGCGCCATCCCATCTTTTGTAATCGGTAAGAGGGATCCATGCTTACAACGTCGTAGAACGGGATGTCCAACGTTCTACTGCCCCAAATTATGGTGTGTTTCATGCCAGGCCCACTATTTTCTTGGCGGGACCCGATGTCGGATAAATGGATCTGGTGACACGTCAATCCATTGATACCCTAAGCACTACTAATCTCCATATTTAGGAGAATAATCTTCATGTTGGGTTCACCATTTCTGTTTCCGACGCTTTTTCCGGGGCACACACATCCGTCTATGGAGGACGTACAGCTGTTACTCTGCATTCCCGCTTTCCAAAGGCGGGCGACATCCATTCCTTATTCAAGGACGTTTGATCCTTGATCAAAACGAGATGATGGGATGTTGGTTCTTCCTTATATGGATTCCTTCTTGGAACTCGTCACCTAGTCTGGGTCTCCCTTATAGACTTAATATGTTGTTCGTGAAACTCTTCCTGGCGCCATATCTTCATGAATGCCAGTTAATTACACTACTTTTGTCAAGACATTCCAAGGGGTCTGGTCAGGGCAAAAACCTTCGGTTTGGGGAGTAGTCACGTTGGGAATCACTGGCATGTGTAGACGCTGGGGTATTGGCGTTTTAGTCTTCTATCTCTTATTATAAGGCTTATCAAGGGCGTGGAATCCCAATGCATCCCATGTCGAACGCGGGGAATTATATGCCATGGGTATGTATCTTAGGTTTTCCTCAGCTTCCCATGTTTAACACAGGGTATACCGCAAGTTTAACATCCAGCGGATATGGATCAGACTGATCAGAACACTGATTAGAGTGGATCAGATGAGTGCGACCCCCTGGAGGGAACACTGATGCTGGGGCCAACGCGTGGTTGACCTCCTGGTTACTATCGAGGGGAATGGGGTATGAGGTGGCATGATTCTACCAGAATGTGGCAGCCCGAGTAAGAATCAGGATGGTTGATGGAACGGTTGAATGAAGTGGATGATGAATGGGATGAAACCGCCATGAGGATGATGATAGTTTTGGGCTTGAGCCTCGAAGAGGCTTCCTACGTATCTCTGTGGCAAGGAATCAAAGTCCACATAGTTCATCTAATGATGGCTTACCACCGATTGGGGTTCCAACGGCTTATCGCTGAATGGAGTGAAAACAACTTACCGCTGAATGAGGAACAAAAAGGGGAATATAGTTTAACATCATGCAAGACCGGGGTGGACCGACGTGAAGTGGTCAGGACCATTGGTTTTTGGGTTTGAACCTTGTGGAGGCTTTCTACGTACCATGCCTTGGCATGGATCAAAGACCTTGTAGTTCTGGAGGGGTCGGTGGAACGATGTGAAAGAGGACCTGGGGTCCCATGGGTGGTGGGCTTGAACCTCAAGGATGCTTCTTACGTACCTTACCTTTGCAGGGATCAAAGTCCACGTAGTTCGGGATGGTTTGTGGGGCTTACACTCTAGGTTGCCCAGGGTGTTGGTGAACTGACGTGAAGATGGTCAGAACATCCGGGGTAGTGGGCTTGAACCTCATGGAGGCTTCCTACGTACCCTACCTTGGCAGGGATCAAAGTCCACATAGTTCGGGACAGGGCATGGAACCGAATGGTCGGAACCAATGGGTGTTGGGATTGAACCTCGTGGATGCTTCCTACGTACCCTGCCTTGGTAGGGATCAAAGTCCATGTAGTTCGGGACGGATTTTTGGGGCTTACACTCTAGGCTACCCAGGGTGTTGGTGAACCAATGTGAAGATGGTCGGAATGACCGGGTGGTGGGCTTGAACCTTGTGGATACTTCCTATGTACCCTGCCTTGGCAAGGATCAAAGACCACGTAGTTCAGGATGGGGGCATGGAACCAAATGGTCGGAACCAATTGGTGTTGGGCTTGAACCTCATGGAGGCTTCCTATGTACCCTACCTTGGAAGGGATCAAAGTCCACGTAGTTCAGGTTGGTGTGGGTCTTACACTCTAGGCTGCCAAGGTGTTGGTGAACCGACGTGAAGATGGTCGGAATGACTAGGTGGTGGGATTGAACCTTGTGGAGGCTTCCTACGTACCCTGCCTTGGCAAGGATCAAAGACCACGTAGTTCAGGATGGGTGTGGGCCTTACACTCTAGGCTGCCCGAGTGTTGGTGAACTGACGTGAATATGGTCGGAATGACCGGGTGGTGGGCTTGAACCTCGTGGAGGATTCCTACGTACCCTGCCTTGGAAAGGATCAAAGACTATATAGTTCAGGTGGGTGGCATTTGGGGCTTACGCTCTAGGGTGGCCCAAGGAAGATATCATGGCCGGTACTCACTCTAAGCCCACGTGAGTCATGCTCAGTGTGAGAAACAAGAGATAGCAGAGACCTGGCGATCACGTCGCGAAATGTGCGTCTGTGGGAAGTGGAGTGAGGCTTACATGTGATCGCAGCCCAAAGAGGAAATAGGGGCTTACGCATGATTAACCACCCGATGAGGTTGGGACTTACTTCAAGGTAGAGGACCGATGGTGATAAATCCCAGTAGGAGAGGGACTTGGTACCGAAGAAAGGAGGGGTACAATGTCTATCCCCCCACCTCTAGTCCTTGGGACCGAAGAAGAAAGGAGGAGCATGGATGCTGCCTCTGGAAAGAAAAGTTCGGGGGCTTACACCGAGATGGTCACCCTTTCCCTACAGAAAAACGCCACTCTGATAAGGAGGATATCATCCCCTATGAGGGAAGATCTCATCCTCGTGGAGACCAGTGGGTGCGGAGAATGTCCAAGGTAGAGTCACCCCGTGTGCGAGGCACAGGGAGAGGTCACAGTTTAACATCATGTGCTGAGGATGATGGTGCTTGGCAGTTTAACATCCTGCAGCTTGGACAAGGTGGGTTTGCTCCGCACCCTTAGGACTTACATAAATGGTACCCTCTACTCCTTAGTGAACATAGGGGACAGGAAACGCTATGGTTAAGGGGTTTTATGGAGCGAACCGTCAAGGGGTCCACGTTATCATGGCTATGTGGAGAAGCAATAACCATTAGCGTGCCTACGTGAAGAAGCATGAGGCAAAGCAACGCAACAGGCAGTAGTGTCCAAGGGACTTTGAAATAACATTGTGAAAACCTGGAGAGTCACATGGGAAAAGGAATTTCAAATCAGAGGGGTTTATATGTTGGGGCCTTGTGAAGATCTGCTGCTCCACGTAGCGGAGGATGTTTGCGAAGGGGTGTGCTTCGCGAAGTGGGGAACCTCAGCCTAAGAATAGGGAAGAGATTCATATGGGAGGTGCTTCGTGAAGTGGAAATGCATTCACAGAGCACTACCTTGTGGAGCAAACACTACTGGAAATGGAGGATATACCAACGGTTCTAAACCGTTGGTATAGGCTGGACAACCGTTGGTATATTCTATACCAACGGTTGTCCAAACCGTAGGGAAGTAAGGTGTGGGGAAAGAGCTATACCAACGGTTTGAACTAAACCGTTGGTATAGCCCACTCTATGTCTTGATTTGCCAACGGTTCTTGATGAACCGTTGGTATATGTTTACCCAACGGTTTTAAACCGTTGGGAATTCTATGATTTTGATATTATACCAACAGTTGTAAACCGTTGGTATAGTTTTTTCCCAACGGTTTCAATGAAACCGTTGGCATATGTTCAATAAAAAATACTATACCAACGGTTACAAACCGTTGGTATAATTCTTCTCAAAGTATACCAACAGTTCTAAACCGTTGGTATTGTGTATTTCCAGAATTGTTGCACAGCAAACCCTCCTGTGCATACACCTGCATACAAAACAGCACTTAAAAAAGTGAAAACTTAAAACAACAAAAAAAAGACCACCTCTTTGATTAGAGACATGGTGAATAATTTTTCATTTGAATCTTCATATGACAACAATCATCCAGTATAGTTGAATAAGAATTTCAATAACTCAAATATTATTTACACCCATTTCAATCTTCATATGACAACTACTTTTCTAATATATGGTTAAAACGTATTTTCTTAGGAGTATCATCACTTGTGACTCCATAAGTGCCACACCGGGCCTCGGATTGAGTCGGGGTTGACTAGTACACGTCACATATGATCCATGAATCTTTTTCCTAAAGTTTCAACACAATAAGAATTTGTTTGATCGGTTTGGCGTATGTACGTAAAATATTGTCCATTTTGAACAAAAGAGAGGCAGTTTGGGTGGTCCCGGCCCCACGGTGACTCCAATTGAGGCGGGGTTGACTCGTACACATCACATATGACCCATGGATCGTTTTCCTAAAGTTTCAACTGAATCCGAAGGCGTTTGGTCCGTTTCCCGTATGTCAGTTGTTGATATCACTTAAAATTTAGTCTATTTTAAAAAAAGAGAGACAATTTGAGTGGTCCCGGCCACACCGCGGCTCGGATTGAGGCGGAGTTGACTCTTACACGTCAAATATGACCCATTGATCATTTTCCTAATGTTTCAATAGAATACGAAGGCCTTTGGTTGGTTTGGCGTATGTCAGTTGTTGTTTTCACTTAAAATTAAGTCCATTTTAAACAAAAGAGAGATACTTTGAGTGGTGACGGCCAAACCGGGCCTCGTATTGAGGCAGAGTTGACTCGTACACGTCACATATTAGCCATGGATCGTTTTCCTAAAGTTTCAACACAATCAGAATCCGTTTGATCGGTTTGGCGTATGTACATAAAATATTTTCCATTTTTAACATAAGAGAGACAATTTGGGTGGTGTCGGCCACACCGCACCTCGAATTGAGGCGGGATTGACTCGTACACATCGAATATGACCCATGGATCGTTTTCCTAAAGTGTCAATAGAATCCTAAGGCATTTGGTTGATTTCCCGTATGACAGTTGTTGATTTCATTTACAATTTAGTCCATTTTCAACAAAAGAGAGACTGTTTGAGTGGTCCCAGCCACACCGCGGCTTGGATTGAGGCGGAGTTGACTCTTACATGTCACATATGACCCATGGATAGTTTTCCTAAAGTTTCAACAGAATCTGAAGGTTTTTTGTCGGTTTGGCTTATGTCAGTTGTTGTTTTCACTAAAAATTAAGTTCATTTAAAACAAAAGAGAGGCACTTTGAGTGGTTTCGGCCACACCGTGCTTCAGATTGAGGCGGGGTTGACTCGTACACATCACATATAAGACATGAATTATTTTCCTAAAGTTTCAACATAATCAGAATCCATTTGTTCGGTTTGGCATATGTACGTAAAATATTGTCCATTTTAAACAAAAGAGAGGTAGTTTGGGTGGTCTCGGCCACACGACGCCTTGGATTGAGGCGGGGTTGACTCTTACACATCACATATGACCCATGGATCGTTTTCCTAAAGTGTCAACAGAATCCGAAGGTGTTTGGTAGGTTTCTCGTATGTCATTTGTTGATATCACTTACAATTTAGTCCATTTTGAACAAAAGAGAGATAGTTTGAGTGGTCCCGACCACACCGCAGCTCAGATTGAGGAGGGGTTGACTCGTACACATCAAATATGACCCATGGATCGTTTTACGAATGTTTCAACAGAATCCGAAGGCGTTTGGTTGGTTTGGCGTATGTCAATTGTTGTTTTCACTTAAAATTAAGTCCATTTTAAACAAAACAGAGGCACATTGAGTGGTGTCGGCCACACCGGGCCTCCGATTGAGGCGGGGTTGACTCGTACAAATCACATATGACCCATGTATTGTTTTCCTAAAGTTTCAATAGAATTCGTAGGCGTTTGGTCATTTTTCCGTATGTCAGTTGTTGTTTTCACTTAAAATTAAGTACATTTTAAAAAAAAGAGAGGCACTTTGAGTGGTGTCGTCCACACTGGGCATCTTATTAAGGCGAGGTTAACTCTTACACGTCATATATGAGCCAAGGATCATTGTCCTAGAGTTTCAACACAATCCAAATCCTTTTGATCGGTTTGGCCTATGTACGTAAAATATTGTCCATTTGGAACAAAAGAGAGGCAGTTTGGGTGGTCCCGGCCCCACGGTGCCTCGGATTGAGGCGCGATTGACTTGTACATGTCACATATGACCCATGGATTATTTTCCTAAGGTTTCAACAGAATCTGAAGCGTTTGGTCAGTTTCCCGTATGTCAGTTGTTGATTTCACTTGCAATTTAGTCCATTTTGAACAAAAGAGAGACAATTTGTGTGGTCCTGATCACACCGCAACTCGGATTGAGGTAGGGTTGACTCATAAATGTCACATATGACCCATGGATCATTTTCCTAAAGTTTCAATAGAATCAGAAGTCGTTTGGTTGGTTTGGCGTATGTCAGTTGTTGTTTTCATTTACAATTTAGTCCATTTTCAACAAAAGAGAGACAATTTTAGTGGTCCCGGCCACACCGCGGCTCGGATTGAGTCTAGGTTGACTCTAACACGTCACATCTGACCCATGGATCATTTTCCTAAAGTTTTAATAGAATATGAAGGCGTTTGGTTGGTTTGACGTATGTCAGTTGTTGTTTTCACTTAAAATTAAGTCCATTTTAAACAAAAGAGAGCCACTTTGAGTGGTGTCGGCCACGCTGGGCCTAGGATTGAGGAGGAGCTAACTCATACATTTCACATATGAAAAATGGATCATTTTCCTAAAGTTTCAACACAATCAAAATCCATTTGATCGGTTTGGCGTATGTACGTAAAATATTGTCCATTTTGAACAAAAGAGAGGCATTTTGGGTGGTCCTGTCCACACGGAGCCTCGGATTGAGGCGGGGTTGACTCGTACACATAACATATGACCAATGAATCATTGTCCTAAAGTTTCAACAGAATCCAAAGGCGTTTGTTAGGTTTCTCTTATGTCAGTTGTTGATTTCACTTACAATTTAGTCCATTTTGAACAAAAGAGAGACAGTTTGAGTGGTCTCGGCCACAACGCGGCTCAGATTGAGGTAGGGTTGACTCATACAGGTCACATTTGACTCATGGATCGTTTTCCTTAAGTTTTAATATAATTTGAATGTGTTTGGTCGGTTTGGCGTATGTCAGTTGTTGTTTTCACTTAAAATTAAGTCCATTTTTAACAAAACAGAGGCACTTTGAGTGGTGTTGGCCACACCGGGCCTCGGATTGAGGCAGGATTGACTCTTACACACCAAATATGAGTCATGGATTGTTGTTCAAAAGTATCAACACAATCAGAATCCGTTTGATCGGTTCGACATATGTACGTAAAATATTGTCCATTTTAAACATAAGAGAGACAGTTTGGGTGGTGTCGGCCACACCGTGCCTCGGATTGAGGCGGGATTGACTCTTACTCATTACATATGACCCATGGATCGTTGTGCTAAAGTTTAAATAGATTTGGAACGCATTTGGTCAGTTTCCCGTATGACAGTTGTTGTTTTCACTTACAATTTAGTCCATTTTCAACAAAAGACTGGCAATTTGGGTGGTCCCTCCCCCACGGTGCCTCGGATTGATGTGGAATTGACTCGTACACCTTACATATGACCCATGGATCATTTTTCTAAAGTTTCAATAGAATCCGTAGGCGATTGGTCAGTTTTCTGTATGACAGTTGCTGTTTTCACTTAAAATTAAGTACATTTAAAAAAAAAGAGGCACTTTGAGTGGTGTCAGCCAAACCGGGCCTCATATTGAGGCGAGGTTAACTCGTACACATCAAATTTGACTCATGGATTGTTTTCCTTAAGTTTCAATATAATCCAAATGCGTTTGGTCGGTTTGTTGTATGTTAGTTGTTGATTTCACTTAAAATTAAGTCAATTTTTAACAAAACAGAGGAACTTTGAGTGGTGTCGGCCACACCGGGCCTCGAATTGAGGCGGTGTTGACTCGTATACATCACATATGAGTCATGGATCGTTTTGAAAATGTATCAACACAATCATAATCCGTTTGATCTGTTTGGCATATGTACGTAAAATATTGTCCATTTTAAACAAAAGAGGGACAGTTTGGGTGGTTCCGGCCACACTGTGCCTTGGATTGAGGCGGGGTTGACTCGTAAACGTCACATATGACCCATGTATCATTTTCCTAAAGTTTAAAGAGATTTGGAATGCATTTGGTTGGTTTTCCATATGTCAGTTTTTATTTTCACTTAAAATTCAAGTCATTTTGAACAAAAAAGATATATTTTGAATGGTACCGTCCACACCGTGCCTTATATTGTGGTGGAGTTGACTCGTACATGTCACATATGACCCATGGATCGTTTTCTTATTGTATCAATAGAATCTGAATGCGTTTGGTTGGTTTACTGTATGTCAGTTGTTGATTTCACTTAAAATTAAGTCCATTTTTAACAAAATAGAGGCATTTTGAGTGGTGTCGGCCACAAGGAACCTTATATTGATGAGGATTTGACTCATAAACGTCACATTTGACTCATGGATTGTTTTCCTTAAGTTTCAATAGAATACAAATGCGTTTGGTCAGTTTTCTTTATGTCAGTTGTTGATTTCACTTAAAATTAAGTCCATTTTTAACAAAACAGAGGCACTTTGAGTGGTATCGGCCACACCGGGTCTCGAATTGAGATAGGGTTGACTCTTAGATGTCACATATGAGTCATGGATCATTGTTAAAAAGTATCAACACAATCAAAAGCTGTTTTATTGGATTGGTGTATGTACGTAAAATATTGTCCATTTTAAACAAAATACATACACTTGGAGTGATACCGGCCACACCGCGCATCAGATTGAGGCGGAGTTGACTTTTACATGTCACATATGATCCATGGATAGTTTTCCTAATGTTTCAACACAATCCGAAGGCGTTTGGTCAGTTTCCTATATGTCAGTTGTTGATTTCACTTAAAAATAAGTCAATTTTGAACAAAAGAGAGGCAGTTTGAGTGATCCGGGCCACACCGTGCCTTTTATGGAGGCGAGGATGACTTATACACGTCAAATTTTACCCATGGATTTTTTACCTTATGTTTCAACATAATCCGAATGCGTTTGGTCAGAGGGGAAGGGTCTAGTCGGGTACGCGGAGATTCTTGTCTACCTCTGGTACGAACCTCCCTCGTATCATCGGCCGAAAAACTGAAAGAATGGAATAATGAAAAGTGCACTTACTTATGTACCTGTAAAATCTATACATAGACAAAACATAGCTGCATCATGTCATAAAAAATAACACCAAGGATCAGACAAAATAGAAGCAGTCATGCAGAGTAATGAAAAGTGCACATACAGATTAGAAGCAGCTAAAAAATTGTTGCATACATGCCATGTTTATTTCCTAAAACAGAGTAAAAAAATCAAAAATGATGAAAATCTAGAATATAGGTCGCCTCCCAGGAAACGCTATGTTTTACATCTTCAGCCAGATGGATGGACACTGGTCAATCGTCTTGGTCCATCAACTCAGAACTCCTCTGCCTCTTACAAGAACTGGTGGCCGTGTCATCAAGCTCACATGGACGCTTAGTGGGATTTATCACTTCAGGAGCGTAGCGGGCATGAATCTGGTGTGGAAGTAAGAGAATCTAGCGCTCGTCATCAGTTAGACATGGAGTGGGATTGATCACTTCAGGAGCGTAGCGGGCATGAATCTGGTGTGGAAGTAAGAGAATCTGGTGCTCGTCATCAGTCAGATGCTGAGTCACCCGTCGTGCGAGGTCAGATGGAGACGGGACGTGCACATCGATGATCATGGAAGAGGCAGACAATCTAGACATTGTTGGTTAAGCTGCATCCAAAAATATATTAATTTTTATATATTAGAACCTTTATAAATGTTTGTCCCATTTTTACAAACAATTAATGTGTGAAAATTGTGAAAAATAACTTATCGGATATATAAAAATGGATTTACTCATGGACATGATGCATAATATCTCAAATATTCCTCATTGGATCCCAATTTGAAATTTTAATCCATTATCAAATGTCTTATATCAATTTATTTTCATTTGGATCTTTATGGTTGAACGCTTTTTGTAAAATCTAGCCAAGGGAGGATAGACTAGTGAATTGGAATACAATTGGATGTTATGTGGTGAAAACCACATTATAAGCATTGTTTAAGATATTATTGAGGTGGTTTGAGGATAAATCTATCTTTTTAGAGAAAATACAGCATGTCCAAGTTTGGTGGTCAATGTTTTGAAGTGGGGGGGGGGGTATTTGGTGGTTGAGGAGGGGGTGAGGGGGACGTCTAAGGTCTAGGAGGAGGGGTGGGGGGCTGTCCAGGGTCTAGAAAGGGGGGCAGGGGGCTGTCCAGGGTCAAGGAGAAGGGGAGAAGGGGCTGTCCATGGTCCAGGAAGGAGGGGGGGTTGTCCAGGGTCCATCGAGGAGGGGGGCTATCCAGGGTCCAGGGTGGAGGGTGGGGGGCTTCCTAGGGTCCAGGAAGGAGGGGGGACTATACAAGGTCCTAGGAGGAGGGTGGAGGGGGGTTGTCCAGGGTCCAGGAGGGGGGATGTCCATGTTTCAGGAAAGAGGGGGTCCAGGCTGTCCAAGTTCCAGGAGGGGGGACTATCCAGGGTCCAAGAGGGGGGGTGTCTAGGGTCCATGAGGAGTGGGGGCTCTGTTAAAGGGAGGAAATCCCCAAATAATTCATTGAAGATTAACTAAAATTAATCCAAAAAACATCACAATTCCAATCCATCACCCAACCAACATCCAATTCATCCTCAATAACACTAACCTTCACATGCCATAAACAACACAACCGAGTTTATACCAAATTAAAACAGAAAACAAAAATAATAGATGTAAAACATTAAAACTAAGGTAGTACTTACATATTTAGAGTGTTGAACTACAAAATTGTTTGATTTAATATGGATATATGAGTGGAACGAGTTTCTGAGTACTTTTATAGAGAGATTCGAGACATTTAGGTCAAATCAAAATAGAAAATAAAAAATAGATGAAGAACATTAGAACTTACAGATTTGAAGTGTAGAACAGAAAAATTGTTTGATTGAATAGGATGGATGGAGTTTGGGAGACTGTGTAACGAGAGTGCGTCAGGAGAGCTTCAATTTAGGGCTGCAGTCGAGCGGAGGGGGACTGCAATCGAGCGAAGGAGCTACTGGATTTAGGGGGAAACTTTCCCAACAGTTTTTAATAACCGTTGGGAATGTATGTTTACCAAGGTCTATACCAACAGTTTACAAAAACCGTTGGTATAGATTCCAACATATACCAACGGTTAGTAGATAACCGTTGGTAAAAGTCTCTTCATGGAGCCCTATACCAACAGTTTTATAAACCGTTGGTAAAAATCTTCATAAAAGCCTCTATGCCAACGGTTTTCTTCAAACCGTTGGTATACATAACCATTCCCAACGGTTTATCAAACCGTTGGGATATAAGAGTTGGTAAAAATGGGATTTATAGTAGTGAAAGGTGCCTCACGAGGCAAGTTATCATGAAGTAATGTGCTTCACGAAGTACAGTGACCTTGCCTTGGAATGTGGATCATGTGTACATGAAGGGTGTTTCGCGAAGCATAAACGCTATGTGATGACCCGGGTTCCCTTGGGGATCACCTTCCTTCACGGAAGCCCTTAGTCTCTGTGAAAGGCATCCCTCTCGAAAGATGGGATCAAAACAAGGAAAAGGGGAGGAACTTCGCAGAGCAGAAGTCCCTCGCACATCTCATGGTTCGCAGAGCAGAAGATGCTTCGTGATTCGGAAGCTAGGAAGTTGAAAGGTCGGATTGTCTCCCCTTGGGCTTGGGGGGAGGTCGGTATTTATAGGGGAGATTCACCACGAAGTAGATCTCACGCGGTGTGAATAGGGACTTGGTTGCTTCACGGCGGGCTCACGAATGTCAAATGCATTTGCGGAGCGTCCCGCCTCCTTGCTTCGCGGTGGGATCGAGAATGTCAAATGCGTTCGCAGAGTGTCCCACCTGCTTGCTTCAAGGCGGGCTCACGAACGTCAATTGCATTCACGGAGCATCCCACCTCCTTGCTTCGCAGCAGGCATGGGGCTACTGGGGCTCTGCAAATGGTCTTCATGAGGCAGCCTTTGGAGGCCTTCCGTTTCTTTTTTCTTCTTCCCACATTTTGGCGCCAACAACGTTCATTGTGGTATTTTGATTAAAAGGATGAAAATGTAAACATTAAAAAATCACATCGGAAAACCACACTTTCCAAAAACTATTCTCATGTACTTAAACTTTCATTAAAATCATAATCAAGGAATTCAAAATTATTTGAAACTCGGCTTTCATGTTTCACAATGTATATTAACGCATGTAAGGATAATGAATTTATTTTTTTTCATTGAATTGATTTTTTTTCATAAATGCACAATTTTTTTCTGCAAAATCTCACATTTTCACTCCCCCCCAACTTAGAATGACACTGCCCTCACTGTTGAAATAGAAGAGAAGAGAGAGTTCATAATTGGGAAGAAAGAGGGGGAGAATGTGATTTGAAATGAATTCATGGAACAAAATCACCTGGTTTGAAGTTGATTTCCCATCAATAATAAATCGATATCTTTGGATTCATGTCAAAAGTGGACTCCTCAAGGATGTTTGAAGGTAGTTTTAAATTCTAGAAGGCATGGGTTTTATTTAAAAAGACCAAAAAATTACAACTATTAAATCTCACACACAAGAAACATTAGATCACATTGGAAACCCCAAGTGAGTTCTATTCACATAAAAAAGAACACAAAAAACACACAAAAATAAAATAAAAACAATTCAGGAGCTGGGTTGCCTCCTGGGAAGTGCTTATTTTAAGGTCTTTAGCTTGACTTGGACCCCTCATCTTATCCGATACCAACTTTCAACATTTTCAGGACCCCATTTTTCTCAACTTCTACTAGATTGAGATTGATTCTTTGTTTAAAATTTGAGTCATGTACAATATTTTGTTCAACAATGAGTGGGGAAATCCAAGTAATATCAGGATTTTTTTATTCAGTTGCATTAGTAGACTTACCTAAGTCATCAATGATCATTCCAATGTTATTGATTTCAAGAGAATAATGAATTATAAATTAAAGGTCATGGTTATCACCTATGAATGGATTCTTGAGTGGGGAAAGAATAAAAATAATTTTGATCTTAGGTTGGATAAAACTTTCAGAAAGAGTTTGGAACTTTGAATCAAACTCAATTTCATTTTCAAAATTTATTAACAAAATGGGTTCCTTTTGGATAGAAGATTCAACCAAAAACTTGGACATATCAGTTTCAAGAATGGTTATGGACTCTAAATTTGTGATTTCTCTTAATGGTTCATTGGTTGGTGTTTCTGAAAAATTATTAATAGAGAAATGTTCAGGAAAATCAATCCATGATATGAAATTTCCCTCTTGTGTACATAAAAAATAAATTTCCTCATAATTTGAACTCTCATTAACAGTCTCCTCCTATTCCTCTAATTTACTTTCATTATTACCTAACCAAATAAACTCATTATCCAACTCTGGTTTCCAAAATTCTAAAGCGGTTCATTCAACATTTTCCTCTAATTTTAAAGCCTCTGGTTGTTTTGGAATCATTACTTCAGGTTTTTTATTATTTTTCACACTCTTATAAATTTTAACACATTGTAGTTTTTCATAAGAATATTGAGTGTAACAAGGTTATTCTATAAATGGGGAAAAAGAGACAAACATAGTGGGAATTTGTTCTACAATCGTTTCAATACATTGTAGTTCTAACCTCATTGATGAAACATCATAAGTCATTCTCTCCATTTTATTGACACAGTTTCTCAAGTAAAGTTTTTAGATCATGTTAGACAATAGGTTGATCCAAATGGTATATTTCTGGAGGATAATTATATTGATTTAATTACATATGAGGATATTTATATTAGCATTTTTGGGATTAAAAGTTCTTATAGGTTGGAATTTTTTGTGGAGTATAGGATTTAAAACATTGTGGTTCATTAAATTGTTGATTATACCACCAATAGAAGCTAGGATGGTAATTTTATGTCACAATTGGTGTGGTTTATTAAATATAGGGAGAGTTTCCCCATGTTTGAGTTTGTTCAAAATGGTCTTCCATAAGAGTGAAATCAGGGGTGAGAGCAGAGATGTGGGGGTGAGAAGAGATAATTTGAGGCGAGATAAGAGAAATGGGATAAGAAAGGAATTATAAAATCTAAGGTACTTACTTGGGTCCCAAGTAATGGTGAAAAAATTTGTTTGTTCCTAAATTTACCCTACTAGGTTTTCACTAGGGATATATTGGATGTATTTTCTTTCTATGAATTTTTTATCCAATAGTTCAAGAGGTATCCAATTAATGAGATAAGTCCACAATATCATTCTCCTATTTAATCCTTACATGATTAAAAGGCTAATAACTAATGCACTTAGAGGATCACTTTCATGATCACTCAAAGGAATTGGACTGTACTATCGCTCAGAATTTGTAGTCATTAAATTTGGTGAAGATGAAGAAGGAATAAGTCAAGAATGGAACTCTCAAACCATAAAATGAATTCAAGAATCTAAGAGCATAAAATAACATCCAATCCATACCCTTTATACTCTCTTATATCAACCCGTAAAAGGTTTATCCCTACATTTATTCTATTCTACTAATAGAAGTGGGAAGTAGACTTATGAGGGTGGAATTGAAGAAGAAAAACATTAAAAAAACAAACACTCCACCATTGTGTGAGGAATTTCACAATTAATGGTGTGAATAAATTCACACCTTGATTCAATGGTATCAAATTAAAAAGGAAAAGGAAATAAAAATTTAAAATAAATATAAAAATTTAATAATAAAAATTTTTATTAAGAAATGAACGTTAATGAAAAACTTACATTGGAAAAATTGACGATGCGATTACAAAATGAAAGTATGAAATTACAATTGAAATAATAAAACTTGGATGTTAAATCCATTTACCTCCAACTCCTTATATAGAAATATTATAATCCTTAGTTCTACCCCCAATAATAAATTCCCTCCCCATTAATTAGGAGAGTCAAAAGGTGGGTGATAATAAAGGAAATTGGACATTTCAAAGTTGACCACAAAAAATAGGATCAGATTCATCCCCCCTCTTAGCATGAAAATAATTTATTTAATATGGAAAAATATATGATGGTTTTAGAAGATAAATATCTTCATAAAGGTGTCCTATAATATTTTTCAAAATTTCATGACAATTGGATCAGTTGTTTGGAAGTTATGCTTCAAATGGTGGGCTAATTTTATGGGCCTTCAAATTTCCCCCCCAAATTAAATGTCAACTTGGGATCCCTGGATCTCCTTGAAAAATTCAGAATTAGCTATATCCAAAATTTAATGAAATTATCCCCATATTTTTATATTTCTAAATTTAAAATTTTAGCTTCATTGGGCCTGAAATGTGGGCTCCACTTTTATTTGATGGGCCTAAGGCCCATTTTGATTTGTCTAGAAATTTATCCATTCATTGCCAAAATTCTCCATCTTCCCTTGGGATTAATCCATCAACCCTAAAATAAACAATTTTCTAATCAAAGTGGTAAATTATATCCCAAAATATCAAACTCAAATAATTAATATAATGTTTTCCACAAACAAATTATTTATTGTGCCCACATTTTCACTTTAAACATGAATTACACATGTTATGAGAAATGAAGTTCAATTTATAAAATGCATTAAAATTGGTTTTTATGGACTTTGAAACACATTGATATTAAAATATAATCAATTAATATTATCCTCTTTCAGTGCCTAATCACACTTCCAGGTGCTCAAGCGGGTTCACATGTCGTGTGGACCCTAGTGCATGTTATGTACTCCTTTGATATCTTCTTGAGATATTCCGCCTAATATATCTCCTTCTCTAGAACTCAAATTCAGGCTTTAGAGTAGCCTATCCTGAGCAGTTTTTCATATAGAATGATACGGTGGCCTCTTTTTTGGCCTATGAGATATGGTGTGGCGTAGTTCGAGCAAGCTGTTGTGACAACGATGCTTAACCTTAGGAAGTGATCAGGGTGGATCACTTGGTTGATGTAGGGGTCGGTACCCTTCCCTTTAATGATAAGAAGTGGTTCCCTTGAATCTTTAGGCTGGTAGAGTAGTGATCCCCTATTATATTAGGGCATGGGTCCCCTACTCATGACTGTGTTGCAATGTGGGGTTTGATGAGCATGACGCTTCTTTCTGCAGCGCTTGGACGATGTTGGAGATCGATCTGGTTCTACATGAGAAATGTTGGGACCAGTACTCCCTTATGGTATTAAGGCTCATGTTTCCCTTACCTCTCTACTTTGGTAAGATATGGGACTCCCCACTTCGTGGGATTAGATTCTATACCTTTGTGGTAATTCTTCCGGGGGTGGTACTCCCCTGTCGGGCCAAGGCACAGGTTTCCCATATCGTCTGTATAGTTGTACAGTGATCCCCTATCATGTTAGGGTGCAGTCCCTCAATACTTATTAGCCAGATAGATTAGTTACTCCCCTATTGAGCTAGGGTGCGGGTCCTCTATCCAAGGAGTCGTTACTCCCCTGTCGTGTCAGGGCACGAGTCCTCCATATGTGATGTATAGATAGAGTGTGTACTCCCTTATTGTGTTAGGGTGTGATTACTCTATCCTTGGAGTTGTAACTCCCATGTCATTCTAGGGTGATGTTCCTCTATATGTGTTGTTCTAGAAAAGTTGGTACTCTCATGTCGTACCAGGGATGGGTCCTCTAGCCTGGGGTTGGTACTCCTCTGCCATATCAGGATGTGGATCCCCCATAGTAATCGTTCTAGTAGAGTAGTACTCCCCTTTCATACTAGGGAGGAAGTCCTCTATCTACAAAGTTGTACTCATCTGTCATACTCGGGTGTGGGTCCTCATCTACAGAGTAGTACTGTAACAACCTGAAATTTTGAATAAATCTTGTTTCCTAATTTTATGTGTTATTTTATTTTTATACTCAAAAAAAATGTTTCATTTGATAACATGAGTATAATTAAAATGATACTGTTGGTTTTTGACTATTATATGACCATTGGTCAATATGACCACTGGAAACTAAACATTTTTATTATTGTCTCTAAATACAAGTAATCTTGGTTAATATAGAAAGAAGATTCGATGGCCTCACCCAGTAGTCTTGGACCAATCAAAGCCCATCTAATAGAACTTGGGAAGGAGGTAGCACCACTGGGCTTTGCTCTGGACCAAACCCAAGCTGAACTTCGTCGTATAAAGCTAGAACGGGATCGCCTTCGCGAGAAGTTCAAACTGATAGAAATTACTACTCGTGCGATGTTGGCCGAGCCTCCCTCTGATTCTCTCACCTTAGCACACCTTACACTTAGGTCCTATGCTGGTGTGATAAGGGGCTATGTAAGGAGACCGTAACTGCCTTGTATAATCCTTTGTTTTAAATAAAAATTGGGATTTCTTCTTATGATGAAGTTTATGAATTTTCAAATGACCGGATAAATATAGTATGCATATTTTTGATGAATTTTAGAAAAAGGATATTTTAAAAATGGTTGTGTAAACCTTAAATAATTAAAAATGTGTAATGATTTTCGAAAAATGGTCTTCTACAATTATGTTCATTACGAAATTTAGAGTCTAATAAGATCAACTTAATTTTTGATAAATAGTAAATTATGAATAGTGATTTTATGATTAGGATTAGTAATGTGTCCAAATGGATTAGTAATCTCACTTAAAGAAAGTATTAATATAATCTAGGCACCTTGATTAAGTAATGTGATTCAATAAAATGGTTAAATAACGGTTTCATAAATTATTAATCAAGTATTAGTTTTTTTCAGGTGAATAGTGTTTTTTAATTAAAAATTTAATTAAAAATATTTAGATAATTATTTTTATAAAACGGATTTCATTTTTGAACTCAGATCACCGATATTATGCTATGGTAATTTTTGGGGTTTTTTCTGAAAAAAATGAATTTTCGGTGAATAGTGTTTTTATTTAAAAATTAAATTAAAAATATTTAGAAAAATATTTTTATAAAATGGAGTTCATTTTTGAAATCAGATCATTTATATTTGGTTAAGGTGAAATTTTGGGATTATTCTGAGAAAGTTGAATTTTTGATGAATAGTGAAAATACAGTTTTTAAGTTACGGGTGTTTAATAACATCATTAAATGATGTATTAAGTTTGTAATAAATATGTTCGAATTATGGATAGTGAGATAAGGTATGAGGTGTCCCAAGTGGCCAATACCCTGGGCAAATACCATGGGCAAGCCCATGGTTTTTCCAAAACCACTAATGAGGTGTCCCTTTGCCATTAATGCCTTGTCCCCTCACTTTCCCTATAAATACCAAGCCATCCTCTCATCTATTAGACTCCCCACTCTCCCCCAATGAAGTTCTGGTCTCATTACCTCCCAAGGAGTCCTCCCATGGTTCCCCCAAGCCCTCAAGGTCCCAAACTTTGAGTTTTAAGAGTTATGTTTTAAGGTAAGGGATCCGACCTTTCTCTTTCATTTCAAGTAATCTCTTTTATGTCATTCCTTTTATGCTCCATGTTCTTATGTTGGAGGATGTTCTTTTATACTCCTCTTACTTCCCTTTTCATGTTCATATAATGAGAGATCCCCTCTTACTCTCATTATTTCGTTTTATGAAGTTTTAAGTGGCGCCGTTAGGCTGCCGAAATTTTTGTAACGGATTCTTTCTCCCTTCTCATTTTTCAAGATCTATTATCATGTAAAGTATTTCAAGTTCCTTTTTATTATGTTGGGGTATGATCTCTAAATTTATCATACTGATATTTTATGATCATATGATGAGAGACCCCATTTTATCTCTTCAATTCAGTATTTTGAAGTATTAAGTGGCGCCGTTATGCTGCCGAATTTTTAAGTGGTTCTTCACCCTTCTCGTTTTGAAGTTCTACTTTCATGTCAATTCTTTCAAGTTCCTTTTTGTTATGTTGGGGTATGATCTCTATATCTATCATACTGGACTCTTATTTTCATATGATTAGAGACCCTATTTTATCTCTTCAATTCAGTATTTTGATGTTTTAAGTGGCGCCGTTAGGCTGCCAAATTTTTAAGTGGTCCTTCACCCTTCTCGTTTTGAAGTTCTACTTTCATGTCAATTCTTTCATGTTACTTTTTGTTATGTTGGGGTATGATCTCTATATCTATAATACTGGAATCTTATGTTCATATGATGAGAGACCCTATTTGATCTCATCAATTCATTTTTTGTTGAAGTTTAAGTGACGCCGTTAGGCTGCCGAATTATTAAGGGATTCTTTTACCCTTCTCCTTTTCAAATTTCTAATTCCATGTCAAGTATTGCAAGTTCCTTTTTATTATGTTTGGGTATGATCTCTATATCTATCATACTGATATTTTATGTTCATATTATGAGAGACCCTATTTGACATCATCAATTCATTTTGGGTTGAAGTTTATGTAACGCTGTTAGGCTGCCAAATTTTCATAAGAGAAATCTTATTTTTTGTCTTCCTTTCATGTTCTTCATTTCATATGGTATATTTTAAAATTTCATTACCATGTTCCTAAATCCCTTATATTCTGTCCCTCTACTTTTTATGGGTCATTTATGATTGTTTGACTCATGTCCCCTCTCTTTCCAACATTTTCTAAAACCCTATAACGTAGCCGTTGTGCTGCAGAATTTTCGTCTCAAAATGACTCTCTCTTTTTCTCAAAATTACTTCATGTTATTAAGTGAATACTCAAAGCTATTATTTCTATAGGGTTATTCACATATATACAAAAATTTTCTATTTTAAATTCTGGGATTTACATACATGAAACCCGCTCTCCCCTTCCGTGGGTTTAAAGTGACGTAAAGATCATGTCTTTAAAGCAGTTTTTAAAACGTTATGATTATGAAATGAAACCCATTTATTTTATGCTATATGGGTTATTTATGAAATGTTTGATGATGATATATGTGGGTCACATGATAATAAATGCAAATTTAAGGGTGCGCCCTCATAGCGCTCCAATGCATTGGGTAATGATGTAACCACTAGAGATTACAATTTTCACGATACCTTGGTGAATAACCTTGGTAATTTTCAAATGACACCTTGAGGATGGACCTTGGTGATATGTTCATGATTTTCTATGTTAAATGATGTAGCCACATTTTCAAGTTATGAAAAATGTTATTTTTATTATGATATGCCTCCTTATTTCATTCTCATGCCTTAAAGTTCTTTTTCATGACCTTATTGAAGTATCTCAAGTTCACATGTAAAATGTTTCTCTTGTTTTCCTTACTGGGATTTTTGCTCACCCTTTCTTTTGATGTATGCTCCCAGGTTATGTGATGCAGTAATGAACCTAGGATGAACTTGAGGAGAAGCCTTTCAAGTGTTTTATAATAATGTTGTATGTTTTCATGTTTAAAGTTCCTGGTTTCCAAGACACTAAACCTTAAAGATCCTCGGTTTTGTAAAATGTAATGAAAGTTTATGTGATAAAGAGGCGGATGCTATAGTTGGTATCAAAGGATGGTTTAGTTATTTGTGGAAATTAGGATATGAAAAATCTAGGAAGAACCCTATAGAAAAGTTTAAAGATAGGAAATCTTCCTGGTATTTTGGTGAGTATTGAGTAAGGGGTTTCCAAGCAAATACATCCCTGTCTGGATACGAGCAGGTAGAGGTGGCTCTGGCACAGATGTACATAGGGGTAAAACCTGAAAACACCGCTTTGAGCTAGACTCGAACGGGAACTGGTACACGACAACGGGCCTTGATGCACTCTTGGTTACGACACTCCCGGGGGATATGCTTTGGTAAATTCATAAGCTTAGTATGAACCATTATTAAAGGAACAAGGATAAAACAAAATAAAGATTCACATAAGAATATATGATCATGGATAACCTAGATTGGAACCTAGGGGATCACAAGTTAGGATATACTTTTATTCTACATGTTTATCCTTTTATGCTTAAAGTTTCCTTTTCATGATTATCAGCTAAGTAAATAAGCCCCTAATTATAGTTCTTTTCTTAGTTAATGGTGGGAAATGGAAGAACATGTCCCAAAAACCAATGTGATAGGAAATGCGACGATTGTCGTATTAATATGACAGAGGTGATTAGGGGATTAAAATATGATTATTATTTTGGAATACGTTCACTATTTTAGGGACCCTATATGATCGAGGTAAATAGATTACTACGGTATTTTCATTGAGGAGTAAGGTTGACTTATATTTTGAAGAATCAATGAATTTATGGTGGACTTATAGTAATTTAGGTTACTTATGGGAATGATTAACCTATCTTGGGTAAAATATTTTTAGTTTATATAATTTTGTTATAAGATGTTAGGAGTGGTTGATGTTGTTTGGAGATGAACAATGAAGTTTATTTTGGAGGACTATGTTATCAAATCCTTCTTGTATTTGGGTTTCAATCTTAGTTTGGTTTATTTTGAGGAATTTTAAGGACCGTTATTTATGGGATGGTCTATGATGAATTTTGGGTATTACCATGAAACATTGAAGATTTAAAATTAGTTTCCATTCCTATGGGATTCTTCCTTTTTGAAGAGTTGTTTAACCTTACCCTTTCTGTTTTTGGGATAATGTTTAAAGATAGAAGAAATAGATAGTTAATCTTTTGTGTATTATGTGATTATCTAGAAGATTATTCTTTTGTTTTGATGAGACCAAGTAGTTTTGAATGCTCATCGTTTGGGAGAAAAGATTAGTTTTGGTAGAAAATTATTAAAGGGTGAAACTCTACATGAAGGTAGATATATTTCCTTATGTTTTTGTTCTATGTTGTAAATGAATTCCTCAAAATTATGAAAAGGAACGTAAAACAAAAACATTGTTAGTTTACGTTTCCTACTAGGTAATCAAAGACCGTTTACACACATCATAAGTTTGGGATTTTCTTATGGTTAACTTTCTCCTAATCATGTTCTCTGTCACTCTCCCTCAGAACTTGACCCTTTGTTTTCTCCTCCATGTCCATGTTTTCCTACATGGAATCCTAGTGTGGGCTAACTCGGGTGACTTTCGTACTTCCCTTTCTTTCTTTTAAAGTAATAGTTTTACTGAATCCTTTTCCGATGTGGGACTTTCAATGAAATTTCAAAACCTAATTTTTAAAAAAATTGCGAGGACGCAATTTCTTAAGGGGGGAAGATTGTAACAACCTGGAATTTTCAATAAATCTTGTTTCCTAATTTTATGTGTTATTTTATTTTTATACTCAACAAAAATGTTTCATTTTATAACATGAGTATAATTAAAATGATACTGTTGGTTTTTGACTGTTATATGACCATTGGTCAATATGACCACTGGAAACTAAACGTTTTGATTATTGTCTCTAAATACAAGTAATCTTGGTTAATATAGAAAGAAGATTTGATGGCCTCACCCAGTAGTCTTGGACCAATCGAAGCCCATCTAACAGAACTTGGGAAGGAGGTAGCACCACTGGGCTTTGCTCTGGACCAAACCCAAGCTGAACTTCATCGTATAAAGCTAGAACATGATCGCCTTCATGAGAAGTTCAAACTAATATAAATTACTACTCATGCGATGTTGGCCGAGCCTCCCTCAGATTCTCTCACCTTAGCACACCTTACACTTAGGTCCTATGCTGGTGTGATAAGGGGCTATGTAAGGAGACCGTAACTACCTTGTGTAATCCTTTGTTTTAAATAAAAATTGGGATTTCTTCTTATGATGAAGTTTATGAATTTTCAAATGACCAGATAAATATAGTATGCATATTTTTGATGAATTTTAGAAAAAGGATATTTTAAAAATGGTTGTGTAAACCTTAAATAATTAAAAATGTGTAATGATTTTCAAAAAATGGTCTTCTACAATTATGTTCAGTATGAAATTTAGAGTCTAATAAGATCAACTTAATTTTTGATAAATAGTAAATTATGAATAGTGATTTTATGATTAGGATTAGTAATGTGTCCAAATGGATTAGTAATCTCACTTAAATAAAGTATTAATATAATCTAGGCACCTTGATTAAGTAACGTGATTCAATAAAATGGTTAAATAACGGTTTCATAAATTATTAATCAAGTATTAGTTTTTTTCGGATGAATAGTGTTTTTTAATTAAAAATTTAATTAAAAATATTTAGATAATTATTTTTATAAAACGGATTTCATTTTTGAACTCATAGCACCGATATTATGCTATGGTAATTTTTGGGTTTTTTTCTGAAAAAAATGAATTTTCGGTGAATAGTGTTTTTATTTAAAAATTAAATTAAAAATATTTAGAAAAATATTTTTATAAAATGGAGTTCATTTTTGAAATCAGATCATTTATATTTGGTTAAGGTGAAATTTTGGGATTATTCTGAGAAAGTTGAATTTTTGATGAATAGTGAAAATACAGTTTTTAAGTTACGGGTGTTTAATAACATCATTAAATGATGTATTAAGTTTGTAATCAATATGTTCGAATTATGAATAGTGAGATAAGGTATGACGTGTCCCAAGTGGCCAATACCATGGGCAAATACCATGGGCAAGCCCATGGTTTTGCCAAAACCACTAATGAGGTGTCCCTTTGCCATTAATGCCTTGTCCCCTCACTTTCCCTATAAATACCAAGCCATCCTCTCATCCATTCGACTCCCCACTCCCCCCAACGAAGTTATGGTCTCATCACCTCCCAAGGAGTCCTCCCATGGTGCCCCCAAGCCCTCAAGGTCCCAACCTTTGAGTTTTAAGAGTTATGTTTTAAGGTAAGGGATCCGACCTCTCTCTTTCATTTCAAGTAATCTCTTTTATGTCATTCCTTTTATGCTCCATGTTCTTATGTTTGAGGATGTTCTTTTATACTCCTATTACTTCCCTTTTCATGTTCATATAATTATAGATCCCCTCTTACTCTCAATATTTCGTTTTATGAAGTTTTAAGTGGCACCGTTAGGCTGCCGAAATTTTTGTAATGGATTCTTTCTCCCTTCTCATTTTTCAAGATCTATTATCATGTAAAGTATTTCAAGTTCCTTTTTATTATGTTGGGGTATTATCTCTAAATTTATCATACTGATATTTTATGATCATATGATGAGAGACCCCATTTTATCTCTTCAATTCAGTATTTTGAAGTTTTAAGTGGCGCCGTTAGGCTGCCGAATTTTTAAGTGGTTCTTCACCCTTCTCGTTTTGAAGTTCTACTTTCATGTCAATTCTTTCAATTTACTTTTTGTTATGTTGGGGTATGATCTTTATATCTATCATACTGGACTCTTATGTTCATATTATGAGAGACCCTATTTTATCTCTTCAATTCAGTATTTTGATGTTTTAAGTGGCGCCGTTAGGCTGTCGAATTTTTAAGTGGTCCTTCACCCTTCTCGTTTTGAAGTTCTACTTTCATGTCAATTCTTTCATGTTCCTTTTTGTTATGTTGGGGTATGATCTCTATATCTATCATACTGGACTCTTATGTTCATATGATGAGAGACCCTATTTGATCTCATCAATTCATTTTTTGTTGAAGTTTAAGTGACGCCGTTAGGCTGCCGAATTGTTAAGGGATTCTTTTACCCTTCTCCTTTTCAAATTTCTAATTCCATGTCAAGTATTGCAAGTTCCTTTTTATTATGTTTGGGTATGATCTCTATATCTATCATACTGATATTTTATATTCATATGATGAGAGACCCTATTTGACATCATCAATTCATTTTGGGTTGAAGTTTATGTAACGCTGTTAGGCTGCCGAATTTTCATAAGAGAAATCTTATTTTTTGTCTTCCTTTCATGTTCTTCATTTCATATGGTATATTTTCAAATTTCATTACCATGTTCTTAAATCCCTTATATTCTGTCCCTCTACTTGTTATGGGTCATTTATGATTGTTTGACTCATGTCCCCTCTCTTTTCAACGTTTTCTAAAACCCTATAACGTAGCCGTTGTGCTGCAGAATTTTCATCTCAAAATGACTCTCTCTTTTTCTCAAAATTACTTCATGTTATTAAGTGAATACTCAAAGCTCTTATTTCTATAGGGTTATTCACATATATACAAAAATGTTCTATTTTAAATTCTGGGATTTACATACATGAAACCCGCTCTCCCCTTCCGTGGGTTTAAATTGACGTAAAGATCATGTCTTTAAAGCAGTTTTTAAAACATTATGATTATGAAATGAAACCCATTTATTTTATGCTATATGGGTTATTTATGAAATTTTTGATGATTATATATGTGGATCACATGATAATAAATGAAAATTTAAGGGTGCGCCCTGATAGCGCTCCAATGCATTGGGTAATGATGTAACCACTAGAGATTACAATTTTCGAGATACCTTGGTGAATAACCTTGGTAATTTTCAAATGACACCTTGGGGATGGACCTTGGTGATATGTTCATGATTGTCTATGTTAAATTATGTAGCCACATTTTCAAGTTATGAAAAATGTTATTTTTATTTTGATATGCCTCCTTATTTCATTCTCATGCCTTAAAGTTCTTTTTCATGACCTTATTGAAGTATCTCAAGTTCACATGTAAAATGTTTCTCTTGTTTTCCTTACTGGGCTTTTTGCTCACCCTTTCTTTTGATGTATGCTCCCAGGTTATGTGATGCAGTAATGAACCTAGGATGAACTTGAGGAGAAGCCTTTCAAGTGTTTTAGAAGAATGTTGTATGTTTTCATGTTTAAAGTTCCTGGTTTCCAAGACACTAAACCTTAAAGATCCTCGGTTTTGTAAAATGTAATGAAAGTTTATTTGATAAAGAGGTGGATTCTATAAGTAATCTTCTATCTCTGAGTAGTAATGAAGAGAGAGTCCTCCCTTAGAGTTAGTGCTCCCTTAGTTGTTGAGTACAGTTACAAGGAGTGGGCCCCTCCACTAGTTTTGTGTGATGTCTGGTTAGGAGTTAGTGCTCCCTTGATGTATTGAGGTGCATTCCACTCCATACAGAAGCAAAAAGGGTTTCGCAAGTTAGTTTGGAGCTAGTACTACCTCAACTACAAGTCAGTGGGGAGGTGTGGGTCCCTTCACTTAGGTCTTTAGCTTTTCATAGGGTGTAGGTTAGCAATGGTAGGACCTCTAGTGTCGAGCACTAGAGTTGTACCTAGTGATTTGTTCTTGATAGAGTGTATCTCTCTGATGGGTGCCATCTATGATGTCTTAGCTCATGGAGTGTGTTCTCCTGGTTGTGTGTTACTATTTGAGCCTTTGAGTATAATCATGTCACTAACTATGAGGTCAGAACCTCATGAGACTTAGAGTCTATGATGAGTATTTCTGGGTGTTTTCTAGGAGTCCTTGTCATGTGTCATGTGTCTAGGTTGACACCCCTTGTGTATTGAGTTGACTAGTCATGTATAGCTGAGGATGGTTCAAGATGGAGTTTCTCTCTTGATTGGGTTTTCTCTGGCTAGGTCAAGTGGACTATTGCCTTTCATTTTCTCCCTTTTCTTTTGAGTTTTTTGGGTTCCTACTAAGTATTCTTATACTCAAACTTACATGGTCTTTCCTCACATGTGTTGTGTCTTGTACAAACCACAGACCTTTCAAAGGAGTCCCTGGAGGACCCAAGGTAAGAAAAGATTAGTGAGCTAGACCGATCTAGGTGTTTACCAAAGCTGGGCCAAGGATCTTTCTGGTAGTTTCATTTGACAGCGACCCCCCCCCCCTTCTGAGCAGGATGAATGCTTTTTATAATTTTTTGTGGGTGTTTGTTTTTTCCCTTTATGCTTTCATTACTTCCATTGTACTCTAGTTTGGGATAAATGTATGCATCCATTTTAGTTTTCATCTTTTTATATCTCTCCACTATTATATGAATGTGTTTGTGGGTGCATGAATATAGGTACATTAGGAAAAGGCCTCTCATTTGTGTGATATGCCTACTTGGCGAAAGTCACCAGCCCCTGGCCTACTGGTGGCGGGCTTGGGGATTTACAGCTCATGCACCATTGGGTCGGTTCGTGACAAAGTGGTATTAGAGTGAGTTACTCTTTGGGACCATAGTGTCTTGAGCTTGGTTTGGGTTGCATGGTGATAGTGTTAGGGTGTTTTGAGTTCGGATCTCAGGCCAGAGGTTTCAGTGTTGGTGCAGCGACTAACATATCCATTCACTAGGACTTTGATAACCTGCTTTTCGACTAGGTACATTAGGACACTGATTGTAGAAAAATAATGGTACATGCATCATATAGGACTGGGTTTTGGTTTTCCTTATCCTTTTTGAGTAATCTCCTCAAATATACTCTTTGATCATGGTGCATCTTGATTTTGTTTCATGTTTCCACCGCGATGACGTCCTAATAGGGTTCTACGACATGATTGTGATGATAATTCACCCCATGAAGAGGCTTCAGTGCAGGGAACTGGTTCTGAGGCAGTACCTTTATGTGTTCCGCCAGTTGAACCACCACCCATTGAGCAGCTAGTTGTGCTGACAGTTCAGGTTGAGGATGCGTGCAAGCTGAGTGCGCTACACGAGTTCCAAAGGCAGCAAACTCTGAGGTATCTAGATGATCAAGATCCCAAGGTAGCTAATGAATGGATCAAGGTAGTCATGCATGTTTTCTACCTTGTGAGGAGACCTACCGATCAAATGGTGGTCCTTTCAACAAGCCTTCTACAAGGTTTGTTCAAGAGTTGGTGGAGTTTTCTAATGTAATACCATGATGAGGTGGCACTCACTTGGGTAGAGTTTGATAAAATCTTTAGAGAAGATTTTTACCCTTCCACATTGAGATAAGTGCATATCTAAGAGGTTTTGAAACTTTGATAGGGTGGCATGACTGTGGAGGAGTACTCGACGAGGTTCACAGACCTATCACGGTACTACCTGAACATGGTGTGAGACCTATTCTTTAGAGCTCGAGCCTTTTATCAGGGCCTCTACAGATATGTTTGAGCTCATGTGGTCTCCTTGTGCCTCCCCTCTTATGCAGGGGGTACTGGAATGAGCTCTAAAAATAGAGAGATTCCTATTGGAGGGACAAGTGTATGTGGACCAAAGTGGTGGTCACTAGGCTGAGGCATCTGCAATAGTTGGTAGATGGAAGATGATAGGATTGCGATGCAGAAGTCATACCCATTCCCAGACTCAGGCACATGGGCCTTTAGTTCAGGAGTCATATCAAGGATCAGGTTAGCCACATGAGAGGTATTGTTACGCTTGCGATAGATGGGGAAATATTGCTAAAGATTGTCTGACCCATCGTGCTATTGAGAGGGATTCGGTCGACAGAATACCTTGGTAGAGGAAGCGTTTGGAGCAGGGAGTTATGTAAGATGGAAGACGGGGTGGAGGAGCTGGGAGATCAACAGGAGATGGCGGGTAGTTTGAAGTGTAGCCACCGTCACCCCTAGTTGGTCCACACCAAGCTTAGGGAGCTGGAGGATGAGGGTGAGGATGGTTGTAGGTCATAGTAGTCTTTGACCCAGAAGCTCTAAGGATGAATAGAGAGGTATTCTCTATGTCCTTCCTATTTTATGTAGTATAATTTTTTAGACACTATTGTGAGGTACTCTTTTCTTTCCACTTCTTACTTGAGGGTTTTTCAGGGTGACACAGGGCATCGGTAAAACCTTGGGTTGGTGTTGTTCGTCGTAGATTCAAATTCACGAGGAAAAGGGGTCCTTCCTCCACTAAGATGTGTTTTTGAGATGCGAGTAAAATCATGAGGGTGAGTCAGTGCCACCCAAAGAAAATAGTATCGAGGTGTGGTGGATGATTCCCTCTAACTTGTGTGTTCGGGGCCAAGTAACATGTTAGTGGTTGCGACAGAGGGACCAGTAAGACCCAATGTGAGTGTTTTGGTAGCCATTTGTTATTTTTTAGTACCCACATGCACTTGGAATTATATTTTTAAGTGATACGCTTGAGGAGAATGTGGTGTGGTTTGGCGTAGATTTGAACCTACGAGGAAGAGGGATGCTTTACCCACCAAGATGTGTTTTCTGACACGAAAAAAACTGTACGGGTGAGTTAGTTCCTCCCAAAGTGGATAGTGTCGAGGTGTTGTAGATGAGTTCCTTAGACTTTTTTGTTTGAGGTGAATTTGTTAGTTGAAGTGTCAAAGTAGGTTCTGGCCTTGTTAGTGGAGTTTTTTTTTCTTGACCCTTTTTTCTTGGTAGCCCTAATAAAGTGAGATCCTTACTTAGAACCGGTTCTGTAGAAATAGAGTTAGATCCTATGATGTTTCCATAGTGTAGGATAGTTTCCTAACATTCATACTTAGCTGGGATTCCACTAGTGGGTGTGGTGGTGTTTCTATTTTGGCGAGCTATGTTGCAGCTTTAGTTTCGTAGACGAAGGGCCTGGTAAGACCCAGTGTTTACACTCGGGTATCCTTGTCTTGTTCATTGGTACCCTATTGAAAGAGCATTGTCATGGGTGCCCTAAAATGATATTCAGTTTTAGATTACTTAGGTGTAGCAGAGTGGCTGCCCAAGGTCGTCTCTCAAAGGAGGAAGTGAATTTAACAACTTATTAAAGGTATTCTAAAAATAAAATAGAATTTAATTAAAACACTATTTCAAAGTATGGGGTTGTTTATAGTTTATAAATCTAGAATAAGTTTGCTGGAAGAAGATTGTATTTTTTTTAATTTTTAAATGTAAGTTGATTAACAAAGCACAATGAGAAGATGTTTTTTAGAAAATATTTTAAAAGGCATAATCGATCTAACTCTAACTCTTCATTTACCTATTAATCATTATCATTTAAATCAATATTTAATTAATTATGATCCCCTAATTTGTTAACCCTTGAACCCTAAGAGAGTTAACTTAACCACAAAGATAAAATTACTTAAACCCTAGGCTAGCTTCGGAACACGCAATCGCAGCACCCTGCATTGATTGTTGTTCTAAGGTTATCTTATGTTAAGTGGTTAATTAGAGCACATATCCATTATAGAAATGAGTATGAATTGTGTTTAGGTATTATATTTTAACTCTACAAATTTATCCCGTGTGGTCTTGTATTACCGATTAAGATCGCGCTCTCACAATTTACACAAAATCTCGACCTCGCGTGTTTTCGTGTTAATTGTTTAATTGATTGATTAGTTTTTTATAATTTAAAAACACAATTCATGGATCATATTAAGTTAATTAAAATATCTCAATGATTCAAAATAATTAAATTAAGAGTGTATAAGATAGATCGGTCACTAAAAAAACTACTCTTCCATGGGTGGTGTGGTCATCGTGGAGACGTTTTGCATGAGCAAAGGATTGAAAGGGTAGAAATCAATCTCGTCTCCACTCTTGATTCCAACCCAATTAGGAAGATTAATATAAGAATAAAATTGAAAATAACAGAATAAATGGAATACAAACTAAGAGTTTATTGAAAGAAGAAAAGCATTACAACATGAAGAAGAAGAAGGAGAAGAGGAAGGCTTGATGAGGGGATCCTTGCTTAAAGAGCTACCCCTCTTACAATGGTCGGAGAATTGGAGTGAAACCTCTTATCCCCTGCCTTCAACTTCCCAATTCACGTCCCAACCCCACCAAATGAGAAAAACACCAATTTATAGTGGTGGGGAGGCTAGGTTCAAAGTGGTTTCAAGTGTGAATGGGGAATCTCGGCCAAATATTTTATGCCAACTTTCACTACCCATTTGACCACCAAAACGCATGAATCAGCTATCCTTCCAGCAGTATGATCCGTGATAAAATGATTCATGTAGCTCCTCTCAAAATTGGGTCCTGATCCAAGCACGGATGAAGAATTTATGGCCCAAATACATAATCCATATCTATTCTGCCGAGTCCAGCCCACCATTGATTAATGGACCATTTACACCATCAAAATGCACTCTTTAGCTATAGTGTTCTGAATCAAAGTTGTGGAAAATTAAGTTATAAACAATGTTACAAAATATTAAGTTCAAATAATAAATATTAAAATATTTATCTTCAAAACACTACAGTACATTTTAAAAGGGTAAAACTGGATTTTTTATCAAATTTTCAAATGAATGATCTAATCCCAAATATTTCATAAATGAATATATTTAGCACAACGTGGGGAAATTATACCATTTATTATCAATAAAATATTCCACAAAATAGTATTTTATCAACTCCCCCACACTTATCTATTTTCACTTCTGGGCAAAACCTCATATCAAGTAAACATCAATATCAAATCAAAACCAATTTTAAAACACATATCCTTTAGATTCAACAATTTCACACCAAGAAACAAAAGATATCATGCCTCATAAAAAACCATTATTTCAAGTTTATCATTTATATCATTCAATATATTTCCACTTTATTTATCCTCCCATGCACAAAACACTTACCTCACTTGAATTTTCTCTTATCACACAAATGTCAATCAATTTTTTTTGTTTGTAATGTCTTTCTCATCCAAACTCATACAAGGGTCACCATAGGCTTGATAAATTCCAACATCGCTACCCGATGTGAGTCAAGGACATATGTTTATCAAGAGAAATTTTCAGGGTTGTTCTATGGCTTTTGGTTGGTAGGATTTAGATGTGAAATTTTTTGAGGCTGAATGAGGAGGGCTTGAATCTTTTTGAAGCAAAATTGCATTAATCTAATTTTCACTTAAATATGGTATCCTACTCAATCGGCATAGCATTGATTCATGTTAATCATCATGAAAAATTAAGGAATTTTCACACCATTCAACATTTCAGCAGTAAAAATGTTAATCTTCTCGAACATGATTTTCTTAAAAGCTCCAGATAGGCATAGCTTTCCCCCTCTATTAGAAACTCAAAAAGGCACAACTTCTTTTATCATGAAAGCTCCAGAAAGGAACATCTTTCAATATAATGTTTTTCTTCAGTAGTAAACATATCTCTTCAGAATTTATTTTTTCACCCGAAGTATCACAAAATGTGGTAGCACAACACAAGACAGCTTCCCCCACACTTAAGCTCAACTAGATTATGTAATTTCACTTCAAGAGTTGGTTGGATAGGGAAAATTGGCTTGAAATGTGGCTAACCTAACAGGATGTGCATGGATTCTAGGGGATAAAAGGATTAAATTCTCAAGGTTGTCCATTATAAAAAAGGATTCTTTGAAATAGGGGATTTAATACCAAACAAATGCCTTAATCATTTAAACATAAGTACCTCAAACCCTCAAGTTTTGACAGGAATAAATCAAATTTTGGTTAAATCAAGCATGGTTTGGTTCCCTCAAAAAGTGAGTTGAATGTAAAGAATATGAAAATAATGGTTTATAATCCTCATAGGAAAGTGGTTTTAAATATAAAGACAGTGCGATGTGGCATGGGATTCAAAATTCAGTGTACTTTTCATGAAATTACTAAATATTTGAACTTGAAACAAAGTCATTTCAGCATTCATTTAAGCTTAGTTTCAAGGGATAAATTTTTTTCACTCATTGATATGGATTTCAAAATGGTGATGAGAATCATTTCAGCTCAAAATATTCAAAAACACATAGAAAATTGAAAAATAAACACACAAAATTTGAAAAACACACAATTTTTTGTTTTTTGTTTTTTTAATAGGAAAACAATTGAAATTACTAAACTAAAAGGTTTCCACCCCCACACTTAAAATATTGCATTGTACTCAATGTGAACCCATGAGATGATATATGCACATTAAATGTATAATTTTAAATAGGACAAAGAATAAAAAAGTTAAAGGGTTAGGAACAACCTGATGTGCTCAAGTGATGATGGGGTCATGCAGTGTGATAAAATCCACTGCATCAGTAGGAAGTCCCTCAATGTATCTCTTCAAACATTTCCCATTGACTGTAAAGCTTCTTCTTGTGTCCTCTTGCGTGATCTACACTACACCATAAGGAAAAACATTAGTCACAACATAAGGACCTAACCATCTGGAACACAACTTACTAGGCATCAGATTCAGTCATGAACTGTAGAGAAGGACTTTCTCTCCAAAATGAAACTCCCTTTGTTGGATCATTCTATCATGAGATGATTTTGATCTTTCCTTGTAGATCCTTGAGTTCTCATATGAAGACAATCTAATCTTTTCAAGTTCTCGAATTTGTAGCTTCCTTTGGATTCCATCTTGGGCCAAATCCATGTTGCATTTCTTTATAGCCAAATAATCCTGATGCTCAACTTCTACGGGGAGATGAAACGCTTTCCCAAAAACAATCCGAAATGGGGACATACCAATGGGTGTCTTGTATTCTGTCCTATAAGCCCACAATGCATCATCCAAGAACTTGCTCCAATCCTTCCTATTTGGCTGCACGATTTTCTCCAATATTTGTTTCAACTCATGATTTGAAACCTCAGCATGGACATTTGTTTGGGGGTGGTATGGTGTTGATGTTTTGTGTGTCGCCCCATACTTTAGAAGGAGGGAAGAAAAATTCCTATTGCAAAAGTGTGTCCCTTGGTCATTGATGATGGCCTTTGGTACTCCAAACCTGCAGAAAATTTGAGCCTTGACAAAATCTTCTACAACATGAGAATCGTCAGTCCTGGTGGCCTTGTCCTCCACACATTTACTCACATAATCAACAGAAACCAAAATATACAAAAAACCAAATGAACTAGGAAAAGAACCCATAAAATCAATTCCCCATACATCAAAAATCTCACAGAATAGTATGGGTTGTTGGGGCATCTCATGTCTCCTAGAAATGTTCCCAGTGTGTTGGCAACGAGAGCATGACTTACAAAACACATGGGAATCATGGAATAAGCTAGGACAATATAATCCAGAGTCCAAAACTTTCCTAGCTATCCGTTGGGGTCCAAAGTGTCTACCACAAGCAAGTGTATGACAGAAATGCAAAACAGACTCAAACTCATGATCGGGAACACACCTCCTAATGACTTGGTCACTACACATGCGCTATAGGTAAGGATCATCACACACATAAAACCTAGACTCACTTTTTAATTTTTATACTTGATGCTTCTTCAAATTTGATGGGATTTCAGATGAAACAATTTAGTTAACTAAATCAACATACCAAGGATGCGTACATGAGATGGTATAGAGATGCTCATTGGGGAAAGTGTCCCGAAGTGGTACCCGGTCCAAGGTGTCACCCTCTGGTGTGTGAGTAAGCCTACTCATGTGGTCTCCCACCAAATTCTCTGACCCCTTCTTGTCCTTTATCTTGATGTCAAGCTCTTGAAGAAGGATCATCCAAAGAACAAGTCGTGGTTTTCCATCTGGATTCTATAGGAGGTACCTCAAAGCTGCATGGTCAGAAAAAACAACTACCTTAGATCCCAATAAATATGAACAAAATTTATCTAAAGCAAATATAACAGCAAGAAACTCATTTTCTGTTGTGGTGTAGTTTTATTGGGCAGAATTCAACGTCCTCTATTCATACAAAAATCACATGTGAACATCCCTCCACCCTCTGAGATAAGACGACTTCAACCGCGAAGTTGGAGGCGTCACACATAAGCTCAAATGGAAGGTCCCACCGCGGGGGTTGTATGATCGGTGGAGTGGTCAAAAAATTCTTTATATCATCAAATGATACCTTGCATGGATTATCAAAATTGAAGTCAATATCTTTTTGAAGCAATCGAGATAAGGGTAGAGTGATCTTAATAAAATATCTGATTAAGCGTCGACAAAATCTAGCATGTCCAAGGAATGATCGAACATCACACACACATGTAGGATATGGTAGGGATAAAATAATGTCTACCTTAGATTTATCAACTTCAATGCCATGTTGTGAGACTATATGACCTACCACAATTCCCTTTTCGACAATGAAATTCCATTTTTCAAAATTCAAGACCAGATTTTTCTCAATACAACGATGAAACACATCACCCAAACTAGAGAGAAATTCATCAAATGAGGATCCATAAACTGTAAAAATCATCCATAAATACCTCCATGCAGGTCTCAATGAAATCCGAGAAAATACTCACCATGCATCTCAGGAAGGTACTTGGGGCATTGCAAAGTCCAAATGGCATCCTTTGGTAAGCAAAGGTACCGAATGGGCGGGTGAATTTTGTCTTCTCTTGGTCCTCTGCTACAATGGGAACCTGAAAATAGCCATATAAACCATCCAAGAAGCAATAATGTGTCCTACCTGCAAGTCTCTCAAGCATCTGGTCAATGAATGGAAGTGGTAAATGGTCCTTATGAGTGTATTGATTTATTTTCCTATAATCAATACACACTCGCCAACTATTTTGTACTCTCACAGGAACTAACTCATCATTTTCATTTTTTATAATAGTGAAACTAGTTTTCTTTGGTACAACCTGGACAGGGCTAACCCATTATGAGTCAGAAATAGGGTAAATTATACCTGCCTCAAGCAATTTTTCAACCTCTTTTTTAAAACCCTCCAGAAGGGTTCGATTGAGTCTCCTTTTTGCTTGCCTCACCGGTTTAGCCCCATCCTCCAAAAGAATCCTATGCATGCAAATGGAGGGGCTAATACCTAATATGTCAGCCAAGGTCCACCCGATTTCCCTGATGTTCTCCCTCAAAAGATTCAAAAGTTTTTCTTTATGTTCAAAAGGGATATTGTTAGAAATGATAATAGGTAATTTTTCACCACTTAACAAGTATGAGTATTTGAGATTTGGTGGCAATGACTTGAGTTCCAATGTAGGGGGGTGGTGTATGGATGGAGACATAGAAGGAACTGAAATATGTGCACAAAGAGCATCAATATCAAAATAGAAATTATCACAATCAGATAATAAAGCATCAAATCCATCAGTATACTCAATAGCCATGTCATAATTAGAGTTCACGTGATTAAAATCAGAATATGATTCTATTTCAAAATCAAATATTAGAGAGTCTTATTCCTTAGAAATGGGTGTGGAAGTTCTCTTAGACATTAAATCAGAACCAATACTCATAATCTCACTAAGAATAGGACAATCAAATTCCATGGGGTTTTTACTTGGTGGTTCAAAATGGGAGATAACAGATGCAGAATGATCCTCTGAGGGGTACTTCATGGAATCCATAACATTAAATATCACAACTTCATCCCCAAATTCCATGGAAAGTGTACCCTCATTGACATTTATGATAGTTTTTTCATTTTTGAGGAAGGGTCTACCTAAGATAACGGGAGCATGGGAACTTACCTGATCATCCTTCATGTTAAGCACGTAGAAATCTGTTGGGAAGATCATGTCTTTTACCCAGACAAGTACATCCTCAAGGACTCCCGCTGGATATGTCGTAGCTCTATTCGCCAATTACACCAATAATCTCATCGGTTTTAGCTCACCAACCTGTAAAGAAGAGAATATAGAGTGAGGCATCACATTTATTGAAGCTCCTAAATCAAAAAGATCGTCATAAAAGTGAAACTCCCCTATGGTGCATGGGATTTTGAATGTCCTGGGATCCTTGCACTTTGTTTGCATTGCTAGAGTTGGTGTAATGAGTGCTGAGACATTCCTTCCAAGGTTGATCCACTCATTTCCCTTGAGCCCTCTTCGATTGGTGCAGAGTTATTTTAAGAATTTGGCTTACCTTGGGATTTGTTTGATCACTTCAAGTAGAGGGATGTTGATCTCAACATGCTTGAATGTGTCCAAAAACTCTTTTTTTCATCGCCTCTTCAGCCATATTCTTGGTTTGAACAACCCTATTTGGAAAGGGAAGAGGTTTAGGAGGAACATCATCAATCTTTTTCTTACCTTTATCTTTCTACTTAGGTTGCTCATCAGTTGGTATGGAATGGGGATTCTCCAGAGTTGAGGTGAATCCCGATGGAATGATAGGTGGAGAAGCATCAGTTGTTTGCTTTCCGCTTCTCAATGTAATGGCACTGACATTCCCCTTTGGATTGGGAGTAGGTTGGGAAGGAAGATTTCTAGAATTCTTACTTACCAGTTCATGGAGGGCAGTGGCAATCTGGCTCATTTGAGTCTTCAACTCCCTCAACTCCAAACCTTGACTCTTCAGCTCATTCTGTTGATTAAGAACAATTTGTTTCAAAAGATCATCAGTGTTAGAGTCTAACATGTGTTTTAGATTCCCGTGTTGCTGACTTGATGATGTTTGAGCTTCGAATATCCTTTGGGGTTGTTGGAAACCCTGTCGGTAAGGTGGAGGCTGCTGGAAGTTTGGTTGAAAAGGGGGCCTTTGTTGTTGCCCAGAGCCATACCTCATGTGTGATTGATCCTTCCACCCTTGGTAGAATGTTGGTGGAAAGGAGTCATACTTATTTTGGGGATGTGGTTGTTGTTGTTGCTGATATGGTCTCCGAGGGAATACTGGTGCACAATCTTCTGTTTCTTGTAGTTGGGGGAAACAGTCAGTTGGGTGGCTTGTCTCAGTGCAAATGACACAAGGCCTTGAAGGAGTGGGTTGGGATGTATTTTGAGTCAAAGAAATCTGCCTCACCATAGTGTTCAATTCTTCAAACTTGGTATTAATCAAATGACTTTCAAGAGAACAAGAACTTACTTGATGTACTCCCCTGACATGTGGTGTACCTCGATCACCAAATTGTTGGGAGTTTTGGGCCATTTTGTCGATCAACGCACATGCAGCTACTAGCGTCTTGTCCACTAATGATCCTCCAGCCACAACATACACCATGCTTCTCTCCAAAGGTGTGAGTCCTTCATAGAAGTACTGGACGAGTATTTTCTAACTGATTTGGTGATGTGGGTAGCTTGCAGATAATTTCTTGAATCGCTACCAGTACTCATACATTGACTCCCCTTGTGCTTGCTTGATCCCCAAGATCTCCTTACGAATGGAAGTGGTCCTCGATGCAGGAAAAAATCTCTACAAGAAAAGTCGTTTCAAATCGTTCCAACATGTTACATATTCATGTTGTAAATAGTACATCCAATCCTTTGCAATACCCCAGGTAGGCCATTATAAAGAAAATCTAATCATTCCAACATGAGATGCTTTTTATCTTTCCTTGTAGAGCCTTGAGTTCTCATATGAAGACAATCTAATCTCCTCAAGCTCTTGAATTTGTAGTTTCCTTTGGATTCCAGCTTGGGCCAAATCCATGTTGCATTTCTTTATATCCCAATAATCTCGATGCTCAACTTCCACGGGGAGATGACACACTTTCCCAAAAACAATCCAAAATGGGGACATACCAATGGGTGTCTTGTATGTTGTCCTATAAGCCCAAAATGCATCATCCAAGCGCTTGCTCCAATCCTTCCTATTTGTCTTCATGGTTTACTCCAACATTTGTTTCAACTCACGGTTTGAAACCTCAACCTGGCCATTTGATTGGGGGTGGTATGCTGTTGATGTTTTGTGTGTCACCCCATACTTTTGAAGGAGGGAAGAAAAATTCATATTAAAAAAGTGTGTCCCTTGGTCACTGATGATGGACTTTGGTACTCCAAACCTGCAAAAAATTTGAGCCTTGAAAAAATCCACTACCACATGAGAATCGCCAGTCCTGGTGGCCTTGACCTCCACCCATTTACTCACATAATCAACACCAACCAAAATATACAAAAAACCAAATGAACTAGGAAAAGGACCCACAAAATCAATTCCCCATACATCAAAAATCTCACAAAATAGTATGGGTTGTTGGGGCATCTCATGTCTCCTAGAAATGTTCCCAATGTGTTGGAAATGAGAGCATGACTTACAAAACACATGGGCATCATGGAATAAGCTAGGACAATATAATTCAGAGTCCAAAAATTTTCTAGCTGTCCGTTGGGGCCCAAAGTGTCCACCACAAGCAAGTGTATGACAAAAATGAAAAACAGACTCAAACTCATGATTGGGAACACACCTCATAATGACTTGGTCACTACACATGCGCCATAGGTAAGGATCATCCCACACATAAAACATAGACTCAATTTTTAATTTTTGGACTTGATGCTTCTTCAAATTTGCTGGGATTTCAGAGGAAACAATGTAATTAACTAAATCAGCATACCAAGGGTGCGTACCTGAGATGGTATAGAGATTATCATCGGGGAAAGTGTCCTGAAGTGGTACCTGGTCCAAGGTGTCACCCTCTGGTGTGTGAGTAAGCCTACTCATGTGGTCTACCACCAAATTCTCTGACCCCTTCTTGTCCTTTATCTCGATGTCAAACTCTTGAAGAAGGAGCATCCAACGGACAAGTCGTGGCTTTTCATCTAGATTCTTTAGGAGGTACCTCAAAGCTGCATGGTCAGAAAAAACAACTACTTTAGATCCCAATAAATATGAATGAAATTTATCTAAAAAAAATATAACAACAAGAAAATCTTTTTCTGTTGTGGTGTAGTTTGATTGGGAAGCATCCAACGTCCTCAATGCATAAAAAATCACATGTGAACATCCCTCCTCCATCTGAGATAAGACGGCTCCAACCGTGAAGTTGGAGGCGTCACACATAAGCTCTAATGGAAGGTCCCACCGCAGGGGCTGTATGATTGGTGGAGTGGTCGACACTTCTTTATCTCATCAAATGATACCCTAAATGAGTCATCAAAATTGAATTCAATGTCTTTTTGAAGCAATCGAGATAAGGGTAGAGCGATCTTACTAAAATATCTGATGAAGCGTCGATAAAATCCAGCATGTCCAAGGAATGATCGAACATCACGCACACATGTAGGATATGGCAGGGATGAAATAATGTATACCTTATATTTATCAACTTCAATGCCATTTTGTGAGACTATATGACCTAAGACAATTCCCTTTTCGACCATGAAATGACATTTTTCAAAATTCAAGACCAAATTTTTCTCAATAAAACGATGCAACACATCACCCAAACTAGAGAGACATTAATCAAATGAGGATCCATAAACTGTAAAATCATCAATAAATATCTCCATGAAGGTCTCAATGAAATCTAAGAAAATACTCACCATGCATATCTGGAAGGTACCTCGGGCATTGCAAAGTCCAAATGGCATCCTTCGCTAAGCAAAGGTACATAATGGGAAGGTGAATGTCGTCTTCTCTTGGTCCTCTGCTGCAATGGAAACCTGAAAATAGCCAGAGAAACCATCCAAGAATCAATAATGTGTCCTACCTGCAAGTCTCTCAAGCATCTAGTCAATTAATGGAAGTGGGAAATGTTCCTTATGAGTGGATTGATTAGTTTCCTATAATCAATACACACTCTCCAATTATTTTGTACTCTCACAGGAACTAACTCATCATTTTAATTTTTTATAAAAGTGAAACTAGTTTTCTTTGATACAACCTGGACAGGGCTAACCCATTGTGAGTCAGAAATAGGGTAAATTATACCTTCCTCGAGCAATTTTTCAACCTCTTTTTTAACAACCTCCAAAAGGGTTGGATCGAGTCTCCTTTATGGTTGCCTCACTGTTTTATCCCCATCCTCCAAAATAATCTTATGTATGAAAATGGAGGGGATAATACCTGATATGTCAGCCAAGGTCCACCCGATTGCCCTGATGTTCTCCCTCAAAAGATTCAAAAGTTTTTCTTCATGTTCAAAAGGGATATTGTTAGCAATGATAACAGGTAATTTTTCACCACTTAACAAGTATGAGTATTTGAGATTTGGTGGAAATGGCTTGAGTTCCAGTGTAGGGGGGTGGTGTGTGGATGGAGACATAGAAGGAACTGAAATATATGCACAAAGAGTTCAGTATCAGAATAGAAATCATCACAATCAGAGAATAAAGCATCAAATCCATCAACATACTCAATAGCCATGTCACAATTAGAGTTCACATGATCAAAATCAGAATATGATTCCATTTCAAAATCAAATCTGAGAGAGTCTTGTTCCTTATAAATGGGTGTGGAAGTTATCTTAGACATTAAATCAGAACCAATACTCATAATCTCACTAATAATAGGACAATCAAATTCCATGGGGTTTTTACTTGGTGGTTCAAAATGGGAGATAACAAATGCAGAATGATCCTCTGAGGGGTACTTCATGGAATCCATAACATTAAATATCACAACTTCATCCCCAAATTCCATGGAAAGTGTACCCTCATTGACATTTATGATAGTTTTTGCATTTTTGAGGAAGGGTCTACCTAAGATAATGGGAGCATGAGAACTTACCTGATCATCCTCCATGTTAAGCATGTAGAAATCTGCTGGGAAGATCATGTCTCTTACCCAGATAGGTACATCCTCAAGGACTCCCACTGGATATGTCATAGATCTATTCGCCAATTGCACCACTACTCTCGTCGGTTTCAGCTCACCAACCTGTAAAGAGTAGAATACAGAGTGAGGCATCACATTTATTGAAGGTCCAAAATCACAAAGAGCATCAGAGAAGTGAAACTCCCCTATGGTGCATGGGATTTTGGATGTCCCAGGATCCTTGAACTTTGTTGACATTGCTAGAGTAGGTGTAATGAGTGCTGAGACATTCCTTCCAAGGTTGATCCTCTCATTTCCCTTGAGCCCTCCTCGATTGGTGCAGAGTTCTTTTAAGAATTTGGCATACCTTGGGATTTGTTTGATCACTTCAAGTAGAGGGATGTTGATCTCAACACGCTTGAATGTGTCCAAAACCTCTTTTTTGTATCGCCTCTTCATCCATCTTCTTGGTTTGAACAACCCTATTTGGAAAGGGATGAGGTTTAGGAGGAACATCATGAATCTTTTTCTAACCTTTAGCTTTATCCTTGGGTTGCTAATCAGTTGGTATGGAATGAGGCTTCTCTGGAGTTGAGGTGAATCCCAGTGGAATGATAGGTGGAGAAGCATCAGTTTTTTGCTTTCCGATTCTCAATGTAATGGCACTAACATTCCCCTTTGGATTGGGAGTAGGTTGGGAAGGAATATTTCCAGAATTATTACTTACCAGTTCATGGAGGGCAGTGGCAATCTGGCTCATTTGAGTCTTCAACTCCCTCAACTTCGAACCTTGACTCTTCAGCTCATTCTGTTGATTAAGAACAATTTTTTCAAAAGATCATTAGTGTTAGAGTCTACATTGTGTTGTAGATTCCCTTGTAGCTGACTTGTTGATGTTTGAGCTTCGAATCTCCTTTGGGGTTGTTGGAAACCCTGTTGGTAAGGTGGAGGCTGCTGTAAGTTTGGTTGAAAAGGGGGCCTTTGTTATTGCCCAGAGCCATACCTCATGTCTGATTGATCCTTCCACCCTTGGTTGAATGTTGGTGCAAAGGATTCATAATTATTTTGGGGATGTGGTTGTTGTTGTTTCTGATATGGTCTCCGAGGGAATACTATTGCGCAATCTTCTGTTTCTTGTAGTTGGGGGAAACAGTCAGTCGGGTGGCTTATCTCAGTGCAAATGCCACAAGTCCTTGAAAGAGTGGGTTGGGATGTCTTTTGATCCAAAGCAATCTTCCTCACCATAGTGGTCAATTCTTCCAACTTGGTATCAATCAAATGAATTTCAAGAGAAGAAGGACTTACCTGATGTACTCCCGTGACTTGTGGTGTACCTTGATCACCAAATTTTTGGGAGTTTTGGTCCATTTTGTCGATCAACGCACGTGAAGCTACTGGTGTCTTGTCCACTAATTCTCCTCCAGCCGCAACATCCACCATGCTTTTCTCCATAAGTGTGAGCCCTTTATATAAGTACTTTATGAGTAGTTTCTCACTGATTTGGTGATGTGGGCAGCTTGCACACAACTTCTTGAATCGCTCCCAGTACTCATACATTGACTCCCCTTGTGCTTAATCGTTCCCTGAGATCTCCTTACGAATGGAAGTGGTCCTCGATGTTGGAAAAAATCTCTGCAAGAAAAGTCATTTCAAATTGTTCCAACATGTTACATCTTCAGGTTTTAAATAGTACATCCAATCCTTTGCAGCTCCATCAAGTGAAAATGGGAATGATCTTAATTTGATTTGATCTTCATAGACATTTCTAGGTTTTAGGGTTGAGAAAACCACATTAAATTCTTTCAAATTTTTATTGGGATCCTCACCAGAGAGGCCATGAAACTTTGGAAGTAAGTGAATTAACTCAGATTTTAGTTCAAAGTCTGATTCGAGATTTGGGTATGCAATACAATTTGGTTGATAATTAATATCAGGTGCATCCAATTATCTAATGGTTCTATTTAGATAATTGTTATTATTTCCATCCATTGGTTCTTATTTTATGTTTTAATTTGAATTGCTTCCAATTTAAATGTTTCTAGAAGAGAGGAATTCACCAACTGGTTGAATATTGAAACCTTCCGTAGACTGAGACTGTCTGATTCGAGCTCGAAGGCTACGTTCAATATCGAGTTCAAGATCTAAGATATCCTCGGGATTAGTTCATATCATAAATCAAAAAATGAAAATAAGTAAAGTGGAACATAAGAAAAATTAAAAGTTTGAGTTGGTGGTCCAAAAAGAAAAGAAGAGGATGAAAGAAAAAAAATGAAAACTTGAGAAAGGGGAAAGATGAAAGAGAGAGGTGAAGAAAATAATAAAATGAAAAATAAAATAAATACATATAAATGGTTGAATAAATTACTTACCTCACTGGAAATGGTGCCAATTTTAAAGAGCACTGTCATGGGTGCCCTCAAATGATATTCAGTTTTAGGTTACTTAGGTGCAGCAGAGTGGCTGACCAAGGTTGTCTCTCAAAGGAGGAAGTGAATTTAACAACTTATTAAAGGTATTCTAAAAATAAAATAGAATTGAATTAAAACACTATTTTAATGTATGGGGTTGTTTATAGTTTATAAATCTAGAAGAAGTTTGCTGGAAGAAGATTGAATTTTTTTTGTTTTTAATTTTGAAATGTAAGTTGATTAACAAAGCACGACGAGAAGATGTTTTTTTAGAAAATATTTTAAAAGGCGTAATCAATCTAACTCTACATATTAATTTAATTATTAATCATTATCATTTAAATAAATATTCACTTAATTATGATCCCCTAATTTGTTAACCCTCGAACCCTAAGAGAGTTAACTTAACCACAAAGATGAAATTACTTAAACCCTAGGCTAGCTTCGGAACATGCAATCGCAGCACCCTGCATTGATTGTTGTTCTAAGGTTAGCTTATGGTCAGTGGTTAATTATATCACATATACATTCTGGAAATTAGGATGAATTGTGTTTAGGGATTATATTTGAACTCTACATATTTATCCCGTGTGGTCTTGTATTACCGATTAAGATCGCGCTCTCACAATTTACACAAAATCTCGACCTCACGTGTTTTCGTGTTAATTGTTCAATTGATCTCTTAGTTTCTTATAATTTAAAAACAAAATTCATGGATCATATTAAGTTAATTACAGTAGCTCAATGATTCAAAATAATTAAATGAAGAGGGTAGAAGATAGATCGGTCACTAAAAAAACTACTCTTCCATGGGTGGTGTGGTCATCGTGGAGACGTTTTGTATGAGCAAAGGATTGAAAGGGTAGAACCCAATCTTGTCTCCACTCTTGATTCCAACCCAATTCGGAATATTAAGAGAATAAGAAAATTTAAAATAATAGAATAAATGTAAGAGAAACTAAGATTTTATTGAAAGAAGAAAAGCATTACAACATGAAGAAGAAGAAGGAGAAGAGGAAGGCTTGATGAGGGGATCCTTGCTTCAAGAGCTACCACTATTACAATGGTGAGAGAATTGGATTTAAACCTCTTCTATTCTGAATTAAACTTCCCAATTCACGTCCCAACCCCACCAAATGATAAAAACACCAATTTATAGAGTGGTTGGGAGGCTAGGTTCAAAGTGGTTTCAAGTGTGAATGGAGAATCTCGGCCAAATATTTTATGTCAAATTTCACCACCCATTTGACCATCAAAACGCGTGAATCAGCTGTCCTTCCAGAAGTATTATCCGCACTAAAATGAGTCTTGTAGATCCTATCAAAATTTGGGAATTATACAAGTACGAATGAAGAAGTTATGGCCCAAATACAAGACCCATGTCTATTCTGCCGAGTCCAGCCTACCATTGACTTAATGGCCCATTTACTCCATCCAAATGCACTCTTTAGCTCTAGTGTAATGAATAAAAGTTGTAGAAAATTAAGTTAGAAACATTTTTTCAAAATATTAAGTTCAAATAATGAATATTAAAATATTTATCTTCAAAATACTACGGTACATTTTAAAAGGGTAAAACTGGAATTTTCATCAAATTTTCAAATGAATGATCTAATCTCAAATATTTCATAAATGAATATATTTAGCACAATGTGAGAAAAGTATATCATTTATTATCAATAAATTATTCAACAAAATAGTGTTTTATCAACCCCCCCACACTTACCCTTTTGCACTCCTGGGCAAAACCTCATATCAAGTAAACATCAATATCAAATCAAAACCAATTTTAAAACACATATCCTTGAGATTAAAAAATTATACACCAAGAAACAAAAGATATCATGCCTCATAAAAAAACATTATTTCAAGTTTTTCATTTATATCATTCAATATATTTCCACTTTATTTATCCTCCCGTGCACTAAACACTTACCTCATTTGAATTTTCTCTTATCACACAAATGTCAATCAATTTTTTTTGCAACGTATTTTTCGTCCAAAATCATAAAAAGGTCACCATAGGCTTGATAAATTCCTACATAGCTACCCGATTTGAGTCAAGGACATATGTTTATCAATAGGACTTTCAGGGTTGTTCTGTGACTTTCGGTTGGTAGGATTTAGATGTGAAAAATTCTGAGGCTGAATGAGGAGGGTTTGACTCTTTTTGAAGAAAAATTCCATTAATCTAATTTTCACTTAAATATGGTCTCCTCATCAATAGACATAGCATTGATTCATGTTTATCATAATGAAAAATAAAGTAATTTGCACACCATTCAACATTTCAGTAGTAAAAATGTCAATATTCTCAAACATGATTTTCTTAAAAGCTCCAGATAGGCACAACTTTACCCCTATATTAGAAGCTTCAGAAAGGCACAACTTATTTTATCATGAAAGATATAGAAAGGGATAACTTTAAATATAATGTTTTTCTTCAGTAGAAAAAATATCTCTTTAGAATTTAATTTTTCACCTGAAGTATCACAAAATGTGGTAGCACAACACAAGACAACTTCCCCCACACTTAAGCTCAACTAGATTATGCAATTTCACTTCAAGAGTTGGTTGGATAGGAAATATTGGATTGTAATGTGGCTAACCTAACAGGTTGTGCATGGCTTCTAAGGGATAAAAGGATTAAATGTTCAAGGTATTCCATTATAAAAAATGATTCTTTGAAATAGGGGCTTTAATACCAAACAAATGCCTCAATCATTTAAACATAAGTACCTCAAACCCTCAAGTTTCGATAGAAATAAATCAAATTATAGTTAAATCAAGAATGGTTTGGTTCTCTCAAGAAGTGAGGTGAATGTAAAGAATATGAAAATAATGGTTTATAATCCTCACAGGAAAGTGGTTTCAAATATAAATACAGTGAGATGTGGCATGAGATTCAAAATTCACTGTACTTTTCATGAAATTACTAAATATTTGAACTTGAAACAAAGTCATTTCAGCATTCATTTAAGCTTAGTTTCAAGGGATAAATTTTTTTCACTCATTGATATGGATTTCAAAATGGTGATGAGAATCATTTCATCTCAAAATATTAAAAAACACACATAAAATTGAAAAATAAACACACAAAATTTGAGAAACACACAATTTTTTGTTTTTTTGTTTTTTTTAATAGGAAAACAATTGAAATTACTAAACTAAAAGGTTTACACCCCCAAACTTAAAATATTTCATTGTACTCAATGTGAACCCATGAGATGATATATGCACATGAAATGTATAATTTTAAATAGGACAAAGAATAAAAAAGTTAAAGGTTTAGGAATGGACTGATGTGCTCAAGTGATGATGGGGTCATGCAGTGTGATAAAATACACTCCATCAATAGAAAGTCCCTCAATGTATCTCTTAAAATGTTTCCCATTGACTGTAAAGATCTTTCTTGTGTACTCTTGTGTGATCTCCACTGCACCATAAGGAAAAACATTTGTCACAACATAAGGACCTAACCATCTGGAACGCAACTTACCTGACATCAGCTTCAGTCGTGAACTGTAGAGAAGGACTTTCTCTCCAACATGAAACTCCCTTTGTTGGATCATTATATCATGAGATGCTTTTGATCTTTACTTTTATAGCCTTGAGTTCTCATATTAAGACAATATAATCTCCTCAAGCACTTGAATTTGTAGCTTCCTTTGGATTCCAGCTTGGGTCAAATCCAAGTTGCATTTCTTTATAGCCCAATAAGCCCGATGCTCAACTTCCATGGGGAAATGACATGCTTTCCCAAAAACAATCCGAAATGAGGACATACCAATGGGTGTCTTGTATGTTTTCCTATAATCCCACAATGCATCATCCAAGGGTTTTCTCCAATCCTTCCTATTTAGCTGCACAGTTTTCTCCAATATGTGTTTCAACTCACGATTTGAAACCTCAGCCTGGCCATTTGTTTGGGGGTGGTATGGTCTTGATGTTTTGTGTGCCACACCATACTTTTGAAGGAGGGAAGCAAAATTACTATTGCAAAAGTGTGTCCCTTGGTCACTGATGATGGCCTTTGGTACTCCAAACCTGCAGAAAATTTGAGCCTTGAAAAAATCCACTACAACATGAGAATCGTTAGTCCTGGTGGCCTTGGCCTCCACCCATTTACTCACATAATAAAAAAAAACCAAAATATACAAAAATCCAAAAGAACTAATAAAAGGACCCATAAAATCAATGCCCCATACATAAATAATCTCACAAGAATAGTATGGGTTGTTGGGGCATCTCATGTCTCCTAGAAATGTTCCCAGTGTGTTGGCAACGAGAGAATGACTTACAAAACACATGGGCATCATGGAATAATCTAGGCTAATATAATCCAGAGTCCAAAACTTTCCTAGCTGTCCATTGGGGTTCAAAGTGTCTACCACAAGAAAATGTATGACAGAAATGAAAAACAGACTCAAACTCATGATCAGGAACACACCTCCTAATGACTTGGTCACTACACATGCGCCAGAGGTAAGGATAATCCCACACATAAAACCTAGACTCACTTTTTAATTTTTGGACTTGATGCTTCTTAAAATTTTCTGGGATTTTAGAGGAAACAATGTAATTAACTAAATCAACATACCAAGGATGCATACCTGAGATGGTATAGAGATGATCATCAGGAAAAGTATCCCGAAGTGGTACCTGGTCCAAGGTGTCACCCTCTGGTGTGTGAGTAAGCCTACTCATGTGTTCTGTCACCAAATTCTCTAACACCTTCTGGTCCTTTATCTCGATTTCAAACTCTTGAAGAAGGATCATCCAACGGACAAGTCGTGGCTTTGCATCTGGATTCTTTAGGAGGTACCTCAAAGCTACATGGTTAGAAAAAACAACTACTCTAGATCCCAATAAATATGAAGGAAATTTATCTAAAGAAAATATAATAGAAAGAAACTCCTTTTCTTTTGTGTTATAGTTTTATTGGGCAGAATCCAACGTCCTCGATGCATAAAAAATCACATGTGAACGTCCCTCCACCCTCTGAGATAAGACGACTCCAACCGCAAAGTTGGAGGCATCACACATAAGCTCAAAGGGAAGGTCCCACCGCAGGGGCTGTATGATCGGTGGAGTGGTTAGACACTTCTTTATCTCATCAAATGATACCCTGCATGAATCATCAAAATTTAAGTCAATGCCTTTTTGAAGCAATTGAGATAAGGGTACAACGATCTTACTAAAATCTCTAATGAAGCGTCGATAAAATCCAGCATGTCCAAGGAATGATCGAACATCACGCACACATGTAGGATATGGCAGGTATGAAATAATTTCTACCTTTGATTTATCAACTTCAATGCCATGTTGTGAGACTATATGACCTAAGACAATTCCCTTTTCGACTATGAAATGACATTTTTCAAAATTCAAGACCAGATTTTTCTCAATACAATGATGCAACACATCACCCAAACTAGAGAGACATTCATCAAATGAGTATCCATAAACTCTAAAATCATCAATAAATACCTCCATGTAGGTCTCAATGAAATCTGAGAAAATAATCACCATGCATCTCTAGAAGGTACCTGGGGCATTACAAAGTCCAAATGGCATCCTTCAGTAAGAAAAGGTACTGAATGGGTAGGTGAATTTCGTCTTCTCTTGGTCCTCTACTGCAATGGGAACCTGATAATAGCTAGAGAAACCATCCTAGAAGCAATAATGTGTCCTATCTGCAAGTCTCTCAAGCATCTGGTCAATGAATGGAAGTGGGAAATGGTCCTTACGAGTGGATTGATTTAGTTTCCTATAATCAATACACACTCGCCAATTGTTTTGTACTCTCACAGGAACTAACTCATCATTTTCATTTTTTATAATAGTGAAACCAGTTTTCTTTGGTACAACCTGGAAAGGGCTAACCCATTATGAGTCAGAAATAGGGTAAATTATACCTGCCTCGAGCAAAATTTCAACCTCTTTTTTAACAACCTCCAGAAGGGTTGGATTGAGTCTCCTTTGTGGTTGTCTCACCGGTTTATCTCCATCCTCCAAAATAATCCCATGCATGCAAATGGAGGGGCTAATACCTGATATTTCAGCCAAGGTCCACCTGATTTCTTTGATGTTCTCCCTCAAAAGATTCAAAAAAAATTCTTCATGTTCAAAAGGGAGATTTTTATCATTGATAATAGGTAATTTGTCACCACTTAACAAGTATCAGTATTTTAGATTTGGTGGAAATGGCTTGAGTTCCAGTGTAGGGGGGTGGTGTATGGATGGATACATAGAAGGATCTGAAATATGTGCACAAAGATCATCAATATCGGAATAAAAATAATCACAATCAGATAATAAAGCATCAAATCCATCAGCATACTCAATAGCCATGTCATAATTAGAGTTCACATGATCAAAATCAGAATATGATTCCATTTCAAAATAAAATCTTAGAGGGTCTTGTTCCTTAGAAACGGGTGTGGAAGTTCTCTTAGACATTAAATTAGAACCAATACTCATAATCTCACTAAGAATAGGACAATAAAATTCCATGGGTTTTTTACTTGGTGGTTCAAAATGGGAGATAAAAAATGCAGAATGATCCTCTGAGGGGTACTTTATGGAATCCATAACATTAAATATCACAACTTCATCCCCAAATTCCATGGAAAGTGTACCCTCATTGACATTTATGATAGTTTTTGTAGTTTTGAGGAAGGTTCTACCTAAGATAATGGGAGCATGAGAACTTACCTTATCATCCTCCATGTTAAGAACGTAGAAATCTGCTGGGAAGATCATGTCTCTTACCCGTACAAGTACATCCTCAAGGACTCCCGCTGGATATGTCGTAGCTCTATTTTCCAATTGCACAACCACTCTTGTCTGTTTCAGCTCACCAACCTATAAAGAAGAGAATACATAGTGAGGCATAACGTTATTGAAGCTATTAAATCACAAAGGGCATCAGAGAGGTGAAACTCCCCTATTGTGCAAGGGATTGTGAATGTCCTGGGATCCTTGCACTTTGTTGGCATTGCTAGAGTTAGTGTAATGAGTGTTGAGACATTCCTTCCAAGGTTGATCATCTTATTTCCCTTGATCCCTCTTCGATTGACACAGAGTTCTTTTAATAATTTGGCATACCTTGGTATTTGTTTGATCGCTTAAAGTAGAGGGATGTTGATCTCAACATGCTTGAATGTGTCCAAAACCTCTTTTTTCATCGCCTCTTAAGCCATCTTCTTGGTTGGAACAACCCTATTTGGAAAAATAAGAGGTTTAGGAGGAACATAATCAATATTTTTCTGACCTTTATCTTTCTCCTTGGGTTTCTCATCAGTTGGTATGGAATGGGGCTTCTCCGGAGTTGAGGTGAATCCCGGTGGAATGATAGGTGGAGAAGCATTAGTTGTTTGATTTCCGATTCTCAATGTAATGGCACTGACATTCCCCTTTGGATTGAGAGTAGGTTGGGAAGGAAGATTTCCAGAATTCTTACTTACCAGTTCATGGAGGGCAGTGGAAATCTGGCTCATTTGAGTCTTCAACTCCCTCAACTCCGAACCTTTACTCTTTAGCTCATTCTGTTGATTAAGAACAATTTGTTTCAAAATATCATCAGTGTTAGAGTCTACCATGTGTTGTAGATTCCCTTTTTGCTGACTTGTTGATGTTTGAGCTTCGAATCTCCTTTGGATTTGTTGGAAACCCTATTGGTAAGGTGGAGGCTGTTGGAAGTTTGGTTGAAAAGGGGGCCTTTGTTGTTTCCCAGAGCCATACCTCATGTCTGATTGATCTTTCCACCCTTGGTTTAATGTTGGCGCAAAGGATTCATACTTATTTTGGGGATGTGGTTGTTGTTGTTGCTGATATGGTCTCCCAGGGAATACTGATGCGCAATCTTCTGTTTCTTGTAGTTGGGGGAAACTGTCAGTTGGGTGGCTTGTCTCAGTGCAAATTCTACAAGGCCTTGAAGGAGTGGGTTGGGATGTCTTTTGATCCAAAGAAATCTGCCTCACCATAGTGGAAAATTCTTCCAACTTGGTATCAATCAAATGACTTTCAAGAGAATAAATACTTACCTGATGTACTCCCCTAACATGTGGTGTATCTCGATCACCAAATTATTGGGAGTTTTGGTCCATTTTGTCGATCAATGCATGTGCAGCTACTGGTGTCTTGTCCACTAATGCTTCTATAGCCGCAGCATCCACCATGCTTCTCTCCATAGGTGTGATTCCTTCATAGAAGTATTGGATGAGTAGTTGCTCACTGATTTGCTGATGTGGGTAGCTTACACACAACTTCTTGAATCGCTTCTAGTACTCATAAATTGACTCCCCTTGTGCTTGCTTGATCCTAGAGATATCCTTAAGAATTAAAGTGGTCCTCGATGCTGGAAAAAATCTCTGCAAGAAAATTCGTTTCAAATCATTCCAACATGTTACATCTTCAGGTTGTAAATAGTACATTCAGTCCTTTACAATGCCCCAGGTAGGCCATTATAAAGACAATCTAATCGTTCCAATATGAGATGCTTTTGATCTTTCCTTGTAGAGCCTTGAATTCTCATATGAAGACAATCTAATATTTTCAAGATCTTGAATTTTTAGCTTCCGTTGGATTCCATCTTGGGTCAAATCCACATTGCATTTATTTATAGCCCAATAATCTTGATGCTCAACTTCCACAGGGAGATGACACGCTTTCCCAAAAACAATCCGAAATGGGGACATACTAATGGGTGTCTTGTATGTTGTCCTATAATCCCACAATGCATCATCCAAGTGCTTTCTCCAATCCTTCCTATTTGGCTGCACGGTTTTCTCCAATATTTGTTTCAACACACGATTTGAAACCTCAGCCTGACCATTTGTTTGGGGGTGGTATGGTGTTGATGTTTTGTGTGTCACCCCATATTTTCTAAGGAGGGAAGAAAAATTCCTATTGAAAAAGTGTGTCCCTTGGTTACTGATGATGGTCTTTGGTACTCCAAACCTACAGAAAATTTGAGCCTTGACAAAATCCACTAAAACATGAGAATCATCAGTCCTGGTGGCCTTGGCCTACGCCCATTTACTCACATAATCAACAGCAACCAAAATATACAAAAATCCAAATGAACTAGAAAGAGGACCCATAAAATCAATGCCCCATACATAAAAAATCTCACAGAATAGTATGAGTTGTTGGGGCATCTCATGTCTCCTAGAAATGTTCCCAGTGTGTTGGAAATGAGAGAATGACTTACAAAACACATGGTCATCATGGAATAAGCTAGGCCAATATAATCTAGAGTCCAAAACTTTCCTAGCTTCCCGTTGGGGTCCAAAGTGTCCACCACAAGCAAGTGTATGACAAAAATGAAAAATAGACTCAAACTCATGATTAGGAACACACCTCCTAATGACTTGGTCACTACACATGCGCCATAGGTAAGGATCATCCCACACATAAAACCTAGACTCACTTTTTAATTTTTAGACTTGATGCTTCTTCAAATTTGCTGGGATTTCAGAGGAAACAATGTAATTTACTAAATCAGAATACCAAGGATGCGTACTTGAGATGGTATAGAGATTCTCATTGGGGAAAGTGTCCTGAAGTGGTACTTAGTCCAAGGTGTCACCCTCTGGTGTGTGAGTAAGCCTACTCATGTGGTCTGCCACCAAATTCTCTAACCCCTTCTTGTCCTTTATCTCGATGTCAAACTCTTGAGGAAGGAGCATCCAACGGACAAGTCGTGGCTTTGCATCTGGATTCTTTAGGAGGTACCTCAAAGCTGCATGGTCAGAAAAAACAACTACTTTAGATCCCAATAAATATGAACGAAATTTATCTAACGCAAATATAACAGTAAGAAACTCCTTTTCTGTTATGGTTTAGTTTTATTAGGAAGAATCCAACGTCCTCGATGCATAAAAAATCACATGTGAACGTCCCTCCACCCTCTGAGATAAGACGGATCCAACCGCGAAGTTGGAGGCATCACACATAAGCTCAAATGGAAGGTCCCACCATGGGGGCTGTATGATCGGTGGAGTGGTCAGACACTTCTTTAGCTCATCAAATGATACCATGCATGAATTATCAAAATTGAAGTCAATATCTTTTTGAAGCAATCAAGATAAGGGTAGAGCGATCTTACTAAAATATCTGATGAAGCGTCGTTAAAATCCAGCATGTCCAAGGAATGATCGAACATCACGCGCACATGTAGGATATGGCAGGGATGAAATAATGTCTACCTTAGATTTATCAACCTCAATGCCATGTTGTGAAACTATATGACCTAAGACAATTCCCTTTTCGACCATGAAATGACATTTTTCAAAATTCAAGACCAGATTTTTCTCAATACAGCGATTCAACACATCACCTAAACTAGAGAGACATTCATCAAATGAAGATCCATAAACTGTAAAATCATCCATAAATACCTCCATGCAGGTCTCAATGAAATCTGAGAAAATACTCACCATGTATCTTTGGAAGGTACCTGGGGCATTGCAATGTCCAAATGGCATCCTTCGGTAAGGAAAGGTACCGAATGGGCAGGTGAATGTCGTCTTCTCTTGGTCCTCTATTGTAATGGGAACCTAAAAATAGCCAGAGAAACCATCCAAGAAGCAATAACGTGTCCTACCTGCAAGTCTCTCAAGCATCTGGTCAATGAATGGAAGTGGGAAATGGTCCTTACGAGTGGATTGATTTAGTTTCTATAATCAATATACACTAGCCAATTGTTTTGTAGTCTCACAGGAACTAACTCATCATTTTCATTTTTTATAACAGTGAAACCAGTTTTTTTGGTACAACCTAGATAGGGCTGACCCATTGTGAGTCAAAAATAGGGTAAATTATACCTGCCTCAATCAATTTTTCAACCTCTTTTTTAACAACCTTCAGAAGGGTTGGATGGAGTCTCCTTTGTGGTTTCCTCACCTGTTTAGCCCCATCCTCCAAAAGAATCCCATGCATGTAAATGGAGGGGCTAATATCTGATATGTCAGCCAAGGTCCACCCGATTTCCCTGATGTTCTTCCTCAAAAGATTCAAAAGTTTTTCTTCATGTTGAAAAGGGAGATGGTTAGCAATGATAAAAGGTAATTTTTCACCACTTAACAAGTATGAGTATTTGAGATTTGGAGGTAATGGCTTAAGTTCCAGTGTAGGGGGGTGGTGTATGGATGGAGACATAGAAGAAACTGAAATATGTGCACAAAGAGCATCAGTATCAGAATAGAAATCATCACAATCAGAGAATAAAGCATCAAATCCATTAGCATACTCAATATCCATGTCATAATTATAGTTCACGTGATCAAAATCAGAATATGATTCCATTTCAAAATCAAATCTCAGAGAGTCTTGTTTCTTAGAAACGGGTGTGGAAGTTCTCTTAGACATTAAATCAGAACCAATACTCATAATCTCACTAAGAATAGGACAATAAAATATCATGGGATTTTTACTTGGTGGTTCAAAATGGGAGATAACAAATGCAGAATGATCCGCTGAGGGGTAATTCATGGAATCCATAACATTAAATATCACAACTTCATGCCCAAATTCCATGGAAAGTGTACCCTCATTGACATTTATGATAGTTTTTGTAGTTTTGATGAAGGGTCTACCTTAGATAATGGGAGCATGAGAACTTACCTGATCATACTCTATGTTAAGCACTTAGAAATCTACTAGGAAGATCATGTCTCTTACCTAGAAAAGTACATCCTCAAGGACTCCCACTGGATATGCTGTAGATCTATTCGCCAATTGCACCACTACTCTCATCGGTTTTAGCTCACCAACCTGTAAAGAAGAGAATACAATGTGAGGAATCACATTTTTTGAAGCTCCTAAATCACAAAGAGTGTCAGATAAGTGAAACTCCCCTATGGTGCATGGGATTGTGAATGTCCCGGGATCCTTGCACTTTCTTGGCATTGCTAGAGTAGGTGTAATGAGTGCTGAGACATTACTTCCAAGGTTGATCCTCTCATTTCCCTTCAACCCTCTTCAATTAGTGCAAAGTTCTTTTAAGAATTTGGCATACCTTGGGATTTTTTTGATCGCTTCAAGTAGAGGGATGTTGATCTCAACATGCTTGAATGTGTCCAAAACCTCTTTTTGCATCACCTATTCAACCATCTTCTTGGTTTGAACAACCCTATTTCGAAAGGGAAGAGGTTTAGGAGGAACATCGTCAATCTTTTTCTTACCTTTATCTTTCTCCTTGGGTTTCTCAACAGTTAGTGTGGAATGGGGCTTCTCTGGAGTTGAGGTAAATCCCGGTGGAATGATAGGTGGAGAAGCATCAGTTGTTTGCTTTCTGCTTCTCAATGTAATGGCATTGACATTCCACTTTGGATTGGGAGTAGGTTATGAAGGAAGATTTCCAGAATTATTATTTACCAGTTCATGGAGGGCAGTGGCAATCTGGCTCATTTGAGTCTTCAACTCCCTCAACTCCGAACCTTGAATATTCATCTCATTCTGTTGATTAAGAACAATTTGTTTCAAAAGATCGTCAATGTTAGAGTCTACCTTGTGTTGTATATTACATTGTTGCTGACTTGTTGATGTTTGAGCTTCAAATCTCCTTTGGGGTTGTTGGAAACCCTGTTGGTAAGGTGGAGGCTGCTGGAAGTTTGGTTGAAAAGGGGGCCTTTGTTGTTGCCCAGAGCCATACCTCATGTTTGATTGATCCTTACACCCTTGGTTGAATGTTGGTGAAAAGGAGTCATACTTCTTTTGGGGATGTGGTTGTTGTTGTTGCTGATATGGTCTCCCATGGAATACTACTGCACAATATTCTGTTTCTTGTAGTTGGGGGCAAGAGTCAGTTGGGTGGCTTATCTCAGTGCAAATTCCACAAGGCCTTGAAGGAGTGGGTTGGGATGTATTTTGAGCCAAAGCAATATGCCTCACCATAGTGGTCAATTCTTCCAACTTGGTATCAATCAAATGACTTTCAAGAGAAGAAGGACTTACCTGATGTACTCCCCTGACATGTGGTGTACCTCGATCACCAAATTGTTGGGAGTTTTGGGCCATTTTGTCGATCAACACATGTGAAACTACTGGTGTCTTGTCCACTGATGCTCCTCCAGTCGCATCATCCACCATGCTTCTCTCCATAGGTGTGAGTCCTTCATAGAAGTACTAGATGAGTAGTTTCTCACTGATTGGTGATGTGGGCAGCTTGCCCACAACTTCTTGAATCGCTCCCAGTACTCATACATTGACTCCCCTTGTGCTTGCTTGATCCCTGAGATCTCCTTACGAATGGAATTGGTCCTCGATGCTGGAAAAAATCTCTACAAGAAAAGTCGTTTCAAATTGTTCCAACATGTTACATCTTCAGGTTGTAAATAGTACATCCAATCCTTTATAGCTCTATCAAATGAAAATGGGAATGCTATTAATTTGATTTGATCTTCAGAGACATTTCTAGGTTTTTGGGTTGATAAAACCACATTAAATTCTTTAAAATGTTTATTGGGATCCTCACCAGAGAGACCATGAAACTTTGGAAGTAAGTGAATTAACCGAGATTTTAGTTCAAAGTATGATTCGAGATTTGGATATGCAATACAATTTGGTTGATAATTAATATCAGGTGCATCCAATTTTCAAATGGTTCTATTTAGCTCATTGTTATTATTTCCTGCCATTGGTTCTTTTTTTATGTTTGAATTTTAATTTCCTCCAATTTCAATGTTTCCAAAAGAGAGGAATTCACCAACTGGTTGAATATTGAAACTTCCTGTAGACTGAGACTGTCTGATTCGAGCTCGAAGGCTACGTTCAATCTCAGGGTCAAGATCTAAGATATCCTCGGGATTAGTTCGTGTCATAAATCAAAAAATGAAAATAGGTAAAGTGGACCATAAGAAAAATTAGAAGTTTGAGTTGATGTTCCAAAAATAAAAGAAGAGGATAAAAGGAAAAAAATGAAAACTTGAGAAAGGGGAAAGATGAAAGAGAGAGGTGAAGAAAATAATAAAATGAAAAATAAAAGAAATACCTATAAATTGTTGAATAAATTACTTGACTCCCCGAAAACAGCGCCAATTTGAAAGAGCACTGTTGTGGGCGCCCTCAAATGATATTCAGTTTTAGTTTACTTAGATGCAGCAGAGTGGCTGACCAAGGTCGTCTCTCAAAGGAGGAAGTGAATTTAACAACTTATTAAAGGTATTATAAAAATAAAATAGAATTGAATTAAAACACTATTTTAAAGTATGGGGTTGTTTATAGTTTATAAATCTAGAAGAATTTTGCTGGAAGAAGAGTGTATTTTTTTTTGTTTTTAATTTTGGAATGTAAGTTGATTAACAAAGCACAACGAGAAGATGTTTTTTTTAGAAAATATTTTAAAAGGAATAATCGATATAACTATAACTATTCATTTAATTATTAATAATTATCATTTAAATCAATATTCACTTAATTATGATCCCCTAATTTGTTAACCCTCGAACCCTAAGAGAGTTAACTTAACCACAAAGATGAAATTACTTAAACCCTAGGCTAGCGTCGGAACACGCAATCACAACACCCTGCATTGATTGTTGTTCTAAGGTTAGATTATGGTTAGTTGTTAATTAGAGAACATATCCATTCTGTAAATGAGGATGAATTGTGTTTAGGGATTATATTTGAACTCTACAAATTTATCCCGTGTGGTCTTGTATTACCGATTAAGATCTCGCTCTCACAATTTACACAAAATCTCAACCTCACGTGTTTTCGTGTTAATTGTTCAATTTCTTGATTATTTTATTATAATTTAAAAACAAAATTCATGGATCGTATTAATTTAATTACAGTAGCTCAATGATTCAAAATAATTAAATGAAGAGGGTATAAGATAGATCGGTCACTAAAAAAACTACTCTTCCATGGGTGGTGTGGTCATCGTGCATACGTTTTGCATGAGCAAAGGATTGAAAGGGTAGAACCCAATCTCATATCCACTCTTTATTCCAACCAAATTAATAATATTAATAGAAGAATAAAATTGAAAATAACAGAATAAATGGAAGACAAACTAAGAGTTTATTGAAATAAGAAAAGCATTACAACATGAAGAAGAAGGAGAAGGAGAAGAGGAAGGCTTGATGAGGGGATCCTTGCTTCAAGAGATAACCCTCTTAAAATGTTTGGATAATTGGAGTGAAACCTCTTATAATCTGCCTTAAACTTCCCAATTCACTTCCCAACCCCTCCAAATAAGAAAAACACCAATTTATAGAGTGGTGGGGAGGCTAGATTCAAAGTGGTTTCAAGTGTGAATGGGGAATCTCGGCCAAATATTTTATGCCAACTTGAACTGACCATTTTACCACCAAAACGCGTGAATCAGATGTCCTTCCAAAAGGATAATCCTCTCTAAAATGAGTCGTGTATCTCCTCTCAAAATTTGGGTCTGATCCAAGTACGGATGAAGAAGTTATGGCCCAAATACAGAACCCATGTCTATTCTGCCGAGTCCAGCCCACCATTGACTTAATGACCCATTTACTCCATCTAAATGCACTATTTAGCTCTAGTTTCCTGAATAAAAGTTGTAGAAACTTAAGTTAGAAACAATGTTACAAAATATTACGTTTAAATAATAAATATTAAAATATTTATTTTCAAAATACTACAGTACATTTTAAAAGGGTAAAACTAGAATTTTCATCAAATTTTCAAATGAATGATCTAATCCCAAATATTTCATGAATGAATATATTTAGAACAATTTGAGGAAATTATATAATTTATTATCAATAAAATATTCAACAAAATAGTGTTTTATCACCTATCATATTCAGAATCAACCTTCAATGCAAGATACTTGAGTAGGTCCTTGTATAGTTTATCCATGGGTAGATGTGAACCATGTGGTTACGTCGGTATCTACATCGGATTAGCAAGGTGGTGTACCGCTAGACCCTATGAGTGTAGAGGTATTGTAATGCTTGGTGTTTTTTCACCTATCACAGCTGAAGAGACATGTGCCTATTTGATACATGATGTTGTCCAGGTTAGAGTTGTACATGGTTGTGGTTTGGCCTTGGTGTTTCCCCTGATTGTGTGCTTGTAAGCAGCATAGGAACCCTTGGTGAGCTTGTTGGCATGGGTGTTTCAGTGGAGAGCTCGGTTTCTTTCCCTTATTCATTGGATTTCACTTTTTAGGGATAAAAATCCTTAAGGTGGTGAGAATGTAGTGGCTCGGGTTTTGACATGTAAGACTTAAGAATATTACAAAGAATATTTTTGAAGCTAGGCGTTGAGTCAGTGTGGGGTTCTGGGGCCCAAAGAGCCTCGGTGCAGTGATTTTAAAAATATTAAATATATTTTGTCATGCACACATAGTTTCTATTGAAATGAGGAATAACTCCAGAGCGGAGTCTTGGATCATAATTTTGAGATCACCATTGAATTCAGAATTTCATTTTTACCCTAGGTGTGACATTAAATTTGTTAGCATCGGGAGTTTGGTCGGAGGCATGTTGGCGATGGGGCATTAAAATGGGAGTTAATTTATTTTAATTGAATAAATCAATTTTCCTACCACCAACCCCTTGGGATCATGGCACAAGTAGGAGGAGTGAAACCCTCCTCTCCCCCTTTGGACGATAGATGAAAATGAGCCAAATCGAAGTGATGAAGCACTTTTGATCTCCGTTCTTGGCTATGATCATCATCAGATCAAGGAGCAACATGATCTGGGCATCATTCTACACCCGAAGCTTCAGATTTTCTCCCTCTAGGTAGGAAGTTTTGAGTTTTGGTCCTGATCCTTTTAGTTATGCTTTGTTTTAAGGTTATAGAGCCCTATTATTAATGTTAGAGATCCCTCTTGGGTCGGTATATGAGTTTTGGATGAAATTGGGGTAAATCAGGAAAATCTCAAGGTAATTCCTCACTATAATTACCATATACATAGTGTGTGGTCCGGTGAGACATGTCGTGTGTCCATTCCTATTCAGGGAAGATGACTTTTGGTGACTATAAATCATGTACTGAAGTTACACATCGTGTAGTGACCCCATGTCATGTGGCCAGAGGACATAGCCCAGGGAAGTCGTGTGATCATACATGGTTGTGTAGAACTACACTGCTTAAGTACATGGACACGGGGTGCTGGACATGGTAATGGGAAATCTATATGTCCAGGTGGCCAGGCCATGTATTATGGGATGCACGCCGTGTAAGGGACATGGCTGGTTGGTCCGTGTGGAAGAATAACATAGTCAGGGGTTAGGTGAGGTAGAAAACATCATGTATGGGTTGTACACACCATGTATCCCTACATAACCATGCCAGGACGTGTGAATAGGATACAAGACCAGGTGCTTGGGTGAGTTCACACATCGTGTGGAGCCCAATGCACATTGTGTATGCCTTTGATATCTCCCTTTTTACATATATCCTTCTACAGAACTCAGCTTCAGGCTTACGAGTAGCCTATCCTAAGCATGTTTTCATGTAGAATGAGTCGGTGTCCTTTATTTCCACCTATGAGATATGGCATGGTGTGGTTTGATCACGATGTTGTGATAGTAGTCCTTAACCTTGGTAAGTGATTAAGGTTGATCATTGGGTTGACTTCAGGGTCAGTACCCTTCCCTTTAACCTTAGGAAGTGGGTCCCTTGGACTCTTTCGGCCGGTAGAGCAGTTCTCCCCTATTGCATCAGGGAATGGGCTACTTGTGGAAGTGTTACAATGCGAGGTTTGATGAGCGTGATGCTCCTTTCAATGGTGCTCAGATGATGTTGGATATTGGTGTGGTTTTATGTGAGAAATATTGAGACTGATACTCCCCTATGGTATTAGGGTGCATGTTTCTCTTTCCTATTTGCTTTGGTAAGATATTGGACTCCCCACATCATGGGTGCAGGTTCTATACCTTTGGGGTGGTTTTTCCGGGGTTGGTACTCCCCTGTCAGACCATAGCATGAGTTTGATGTATCGTTCTTATAGTTGGACAACACTCTCCTTTCGTGTCTCAGTATAGAACCTCCATACTAGTTGGCGTGATAGAGTAGTTACTCCCCTGTTAAGCCAGGATGTAGGTCCTCTATCCGTGGATTTAGTACTCCCATTCCATTTTAGGGTGCGAGTCCTCTATCCTTAGAGTTATAACTCCTCTATCATTCCAGGGTGTGGGTCCTCTATGCGTTTTGTTCCGGTAGAGTTGGTACTCCCCTATCATACCAAGGAGCAGGTCCTCTAGCTAAGGGTTGGTACTCCCCTGTCATATTAGGGTACAGGTCCCCCATAGTAATTGTGCTAGTAATCCCCTATCGTTCTAGGGAGCAAGTCATCTATCTATGGAGTTTCACTCCCCTATTATACCAGGATGAAGGTCCTTATCTATGGAGTATTACCCCCTCGTATCTGAGTAGAAGTGGGGAGCATTTCCTCCCTTGGAGTTAGTTCTCCCTCAGTTTTTGAGTATAGTTATGAGGTGTGGGCCCCTCCATATGTTTTGTGTGATACCTGGTTTGGATTTAGTGCCCCCTCAACAGATTGAGGTGTGGGCCACTCCATATAGGAGTAATAGGGGTTTCACGATTTAGTTAAGAGCCATTACTCCCTTGACTGTTAGTTAGTGGTGAGGTATGGGTCCTTCCACTTGGGTTCTTTAGCTTTGCACAGGGCATAGGTTAGCGATGTAAGGACCTCTGGTGTCGAGCACTAGAGTTGGTCTTAGTGAATTATTCTCCATGGAGTTTATCTCTTGTATGGGTGTCATCTGGGATGTCTTATCTTATGAAGTGTGTTCTACTGGTTGTGTGCTATCATTAGATACTTTGAGTAGAATCTTGACACTAGATATGAGGTTAGAACCTCATGAGACTTGGAGTCTAAGACGAGTATTTCTGGGTATTTTTTAGGAGTCCCTATGGTTTGTAATGTGTCCAGGTTAACACCCATTATAGACTGATCTGACTAGTCATGTATAAATTAGGATGGTTTGAGATGGAGTTTCTCTATCAATTGGGTTCCCTATGGCTAGTTCGAGCAGACTTTTTTACTTTCAACTGCTCTATTTTCTTTTGGGTTTTGGGGAGCCTACTGAGTATTATTATACTCACCCCTACACGAGATTTTCCCACATGTGTTTTGTCTTGTGCAAACCATAGACCTATCGACAAAGTCCCGAGAGGACCTGAGGTTGGAAAATCTTATTGAGCTAGACCGACCGAAGTGTTTACCAGAGTTGGGTTGAGGAGCTTTTTGGCAGTTATATTTGATAGTGATCCCCTCCTTTTGAGCAGGTTGGACACTTTTTATAGTTTTTGGTGGGCATGTGTTTTTCCCTTTTACACTTTCAGTACTTCTATTATACTCTTGTATGGGATATATGTATGCATGCATTTTATTTTTCAGCTTTGTATATATTCTCATTGTTGCATGGAGGTGTTTGTAGGTGCATGCATATAGGTACTTTAGGAAAAGGCCTATCATCTGTGTTATATGCCTACTTGGTGCTAGTCGCGAGCCCCTGGCCTATTGGAGGCGGGCTTGGGGAGTTACGTCCAGTAGACCGTTGGGTCAGGTCGTGACATTAGAATTATTCTTTGAGGAAAGCAGTTGAAGTCAAAGGGTTAGTGGATATCAATAGTTACCATTCCAAATAGAGGCATCTACGTGAATATTGGAAGTCAGTGTAATTGGTTCAACCGACTAGGTACTCCTATAAAAGAAAGTGGGGACCTCATTGAAGAGTTTACCTTGAATCAAAAGAGTGAATAAAAATATATCTGGTGATTCTAATCTAGATTTTCATTAATGAACTATAAAGTTTCAAACCTTTTTAATCAATTCTTACTAGAAGATTTTTCAGTTGAAAGAGTAATCTGTTTTTCTTCTGATGATAATGAAAGAAGTAGTGTTTCTCCCATGGATATTGGAAAACTTGTAGGAACCACGTGAACCTCTTTATGTTCTTTCCTTTGTTTTTTTCGTCTGTTGGTTTTAATTTATATTTTTAAGATTGCGAGTTCACTTGAATGTGTATGCGGGATTTGATTTTGTGCAGTGAGTAGGGTGCGTAGACTTCTTACTTTAAGTATACTTAGCTGAAGGAGGAAAATTCTAGAGGTTTGAATTCTGCTATGTTGAACTTCCAGTGTGTGATCTTTTGGTGGATTGACATTCCTGGTTTTGGTGTTCGCACCCCCCCAACATGTGTGTGTGATATGTTTATATATATATATATCACACTTACACACAAACAAATTATGCACACACATAAAAATATTAGAGACGCACACATGTGCATGCACACACATAGATAGAAAGATTACACTTGTCTGTACCCACTCGTGCATGTGTGTGTGCACGCACACACCCACACACCAAGAGAGAGAGATATAGAGGGGGGGGGGGGAGATAGATGCATATATACATACATATATACCAAAAACTATGTATTCTAAATAGAGAGAGAGAGAGAGTATTCCAAGTGGTTTGGTTATGTGTTTATATATATATATAGACACTCATAACTAAAACCTAAATCAATTGCACATAAATATACATTTGATCCATAAAAAAGTCCATAAATCGATGTTTTCGAGTACAAACCATAGGATTATAAGTCTATTTGTCCAATGCATCAAAGGAAAGTTATGAAACACTTTGCTTCCGAACAAATCTTGAATGTGAAGACCAAATGGCATGATGAATGTGTTTATATAACAAGGAGAAGACTTTTATCAATCCTTTTTTAAAAGCTTTGAAAATGGGTTCCTTTATCAACAGTAAAAATATTGGTGTTGATAAAGAATGAATTTGTTGGCACTAAAACTAGCACTAATAAATGATAACTTATATATATTAAAATTCAACATGTCTTAAGATACAAGGGCATTTGAACCTGACACTCGAGCTAATGAGCGGTTCAGACAACCACTTGGCCTAGTGAGATAATCCAGTTAAAAAGAGGTTTCATTTTCTGAATAAAGGGGTTTGACCCCATAACATTTCGATATATTACTAGTGATATATATATATATATATTAATATTAACTATATATATATGGTTATGTTTATACATGTCTTCTCTAGATTCCTTCTACACTGGAAACTGTGATTTTCATTTATTTAGTGGGAGTGGGTCGCTTCATCTCATCACCCGAAACATTTTTTATTAATTATATTTAAATATTACCAAATTTAAAATACATTTTCTAATTATATATATATATATTAAAATCACTATAAATTGTATTTTAAAAATATTATTAATTAAAATTGATATTTACATTTTAAAAACTAATAATTATATATATGTAAGCAAGTTTTTTTTATTAATTATATAATAAAAAATATGTTTTATATTTTAAAAAATTTCAATAATTACAAAATGTATAGTTATATATATATCCATAGGGGTGGGTGGGGGTTTTGGGCAGTGATCACGAGGCCAGGTAGCTAGATCGGTTTTCTTCTTTGCATCACGTTGTAATTGATATGTATGTATGTATATATGTATGTCAGGTAGCTAGATCAGTTTTCTTCTTGGCATCACATTGTAATTGATATGTATGTATGTATGTAAGTATGTATGTATGTATGTGTGTGTGTGTGTGTGTGTGTGTGTGTGTGTGTGTGTGTGTGTGTGTGTGTGTCTGTATGTATGTACCCAGAGGGTGTAGTATAGTGGTTAAACCTTTCAAGATTTTTAGAGAGGTCTCAGGGTTGAACCTTCCTAAATACTTTTTAGGTGTCGGTGTGTGTGTGTGTGTGTGTGTTATTATAAATTTTCTTATGATTCTTAATTATAATTACATCATTAGTTATTTAAAAAAACTATTAATTATATATATATACATATATTTAATATTTATATTGACTGTGTAAACATCACTCATCGTGAAACCTAAACTCTATAAAAAGGTGTACACACACATATAAAAACACACCCACATGATTTTGAAACTCTTCATCAATGCAAAAATTAAAACTGAAAAACTTCAATTCTTATCGGTGCTAAATCAAGCACAAATAAAAACCAGGATCTATTTATGCTCACTTTTATCGCTTATAAAAACCAAACCTTTTATAATGTGTATAATGTTTATATATTCTATTAAAAATCAACATATAAACAAAAGAACAAGTTATATACTTAAATATTATATGAAAAATATATTTCAAAAATATGAAACTATTTTGTTTAAAAAATTTTATAATGAAGTAATACCAAACACAAATGTTAATAAATCATATGTTGTTTATAAGATAAAAAAATCTTATATTTTATATTTACATAACCAATAAAAAATAATAAATCACATGTTGTTTCCTTAATCTTTTATTGAAATTATATTTTAAATAAAAAATATGATTTTATTATGAAAAAACAAAAAACAGTAAGTTAACAAATGCACCTCTCTTGAAAATAAAATTAAAAAAATTAATGAAAACACACATTTTTATTCTAAAAAAAATCAAATCACACATGAAATTTGTAATTTCATTTGTTTGAATGACATTACACATGTTTAATTTAAAAATGATAAAAAAACACAGAAGCACATTTTTTTGACAAAGGATGATATATTAATCATGAATATCAGAAGAGAAAAGAGAAAAAATCCATGAATGAAAACAATCGAACCAATTGTGGTTCTCTTTAGATAGACTGTGAGTTTCCAGATGATGAGCTGCTTCATTTCCCTCCCTTTTGAGGAAGTAGAAAGAACAAACCTCAAAGTTGCGATTGAGTGATTGGATCTTCCTAGTGAGGAAGCTGAAAGATTGGAGTCGGAAGTCATTTGTGCTAATGGAGTTAACAATGGTAAGGCAATCAGATTCAATGTTGATAGTATTCCATCAACAATATTTTTTGAAAGTCAGACCATCAAGGATGACGTGGGCTTTAGCAACAGTGGGTTCCCAAAGGGCATGGCATGATTCATGTCTGGCTGCAATAATCTTGCCGCAATGGTCCTAAACCACCAAACCAACCCCAATAATCTATTCCTTATAGAGATAAGAATATATTTTTATCTTAATGATCCCTTTAGGGTGAAATCTATATCTATCTTCAGTTGATAAAGAGCTATATGACCCATTCAGAGCAGTTTCACGATTCCATGCATCAATCTAGGAAGTGGCCTGTTCAATCCAAAATGCATAAGATTTTGATGTGTGATTGAAAATGAAATCATTCCGTCTAACCCAAATAGTACAATCCACCGAACATAATGAGATGACCATAGCTTCGAGGAATGTGGATGACCATATCATTAATATTTATGGGAGATCTGGCATCGTGTCCAGCAAAAGCTCCGTAGAAGTTCCCCAGGCACTCCAAACTGCCTTAGCCCTTGAACAGTGGATGACTGCATGAAAAAGAGATTCCAACCCATCCAAGCATAAGGGACATCGATTCTCATTGGTAGCATATCGAAAAGAGAGGAAATATAAATTAAGAAAAATACTAGTGAAAATCTTCCACCAGAAGTAACAGATCTTTGAGGGATCGTCCATTTTCCAAATTGTTTTCCAGAGCCCATTCCCAGCCAAAACATGGGCATCAAGAGCAATCTTATATCCTAATTTCACTAAATAGGAGCCTGAATTGTCTTTAGACTAGAAAATACAATCATGACTTGTATCCATCATATAGGTAATTCTAAGAGTTATCATTTTATCCCTTTCACTGAACCAATAATCAATTTTATCCAAACAGCAACCATTACCAACATTGTTGAAAAGGTAGCTGATAATGGTATTCTCATATCCAAGAATAGTGAGGGAAGTAGCCATCATACCATCATTATCAATCATCCAAGGATCATTCCATATGTTAAATTTTGTTCCATCCTCGATCCTCTAGCAAATTCCTTTACAAATTAGTTTTTGTGAGCCCCAAATACTTCTCCATATAAAGCTAGGACGGGGGCCTAAAGAAGAATCATGGAAATCCAAGTTGGGGAAATATCATACATGTAGAATCCATGCAAAAGTATAAGAGGGTCGAGTCAAAATATGCCATCCCTGCTTAGCCAAAAGGGCTTCGTTAAAGAGGTGGATATCCTATAAGCTCATTCCTCCGCCCGCATTGGGGTGCAAAGTGATTTCCATGAAAGATGATGGATTTTATTTCTTCAATTATTGTGTCCCACCAGAATTTAGTGACGTGAGAGTGAATTTGGACAACAATCTCTCTAAGAAGCTTGACCAGGGACTTAACATAGCTTGGGATTGATTGAAGAGCCGCCATGATAAGAGTTTCTTTTCTTTCTTTAGAAATTATTTTCGGAGTCCATCCTTGAATTTTTTTTCAATTATATCCAAAGTGGATGAGAGAATGTATTTTTTTGAATGACTGACCATCATGGGGAGAATAAGATATTTAACCATTTGGATACCTATATTGAGACTAAGATTTGTTCTCCTGCTTGGTGGAACACTATAACTGAAAGAAATTTTCAATTTGTTCTGATTAACCACCTGTCCTAAAGCCCTATCATACAGACAAATTAGGTGAAAAATTATATATAATTCTTCACGTGTGGATATCAAAAAGAGGATATAGTCATCTATAAAAAATTGTGAGAAATAGGTGGGCTAATCTAACATACTTTTTCCCCATGGATATTATTAGAAGTAGCTTCCAGAGAAATTGGATTGGAAAAAACATCAGTCGCTAAGATAAAAAGGAAAGGGGAAAGGGGGTCACTCTGGAGGAGGCCAAGAGTGGGAGAATATACTTGGGTGAGTCCACCATTTACAATGATCCTGAAATAAATAGACAAAACACAATGCATGATCATCTCTGTCCATTTAGTGTAGAAACCCATTTTGGTCATAACAAATCCAAGAAAATGTCATTCCACTCTATCATACGCCTTGGTTATGTCCAGTTTCCAAGCCAAAATTCCTCTTTTTTCCACAGAACATGTTTTCATGGAATTTAACACCTCATGGGACACAATATCATTATCAATGATGAGCTTATTTGCAACAAAAGCACTTTGATTTTAAAAAACGATAGAAGGTAACCGCATGCCCAGTCCATTGAGTAGAATATTTGAGAATATCTTATAGGAAACCTTGCATAAGATGATTGGACTGAATTATAAAGCCAATATATTTGTTATGATTATCGACCATTTGGATACCTCTAGTGAGACTAAGCTCCATTCTCCTGCTCGATGGAACACCAGAATTGAAAGAAATTTCCGATTTGGCCTGATTAACTGCATGTATTGAAGCCCTCTCATACAGAAAAATTAAGTGACAAATTATATAACATTCTTCACATGTGGATCTCAAAAATAAAAGACTGTCATCCACAAAAAAGGGGTGATAGATAGGTGGATTAATCTATCATACCTTTTCCCCGTGGATAGTATTAGAAATAGCTTCCAGAGAAATCATATTGGAAAAAACATCAACCACTAAGATAAAAAGGAAAGGGGAAAGGGGTCACCCTAATGAAGGCCACGAGTTGGGGAAAATCCTTGGGTGAGTCCACCATTGACATTGATCATGAAATAAATAGATGAAACACTGTGCATGATCATCTCCATCCATTTAGTGCAGAAACACATTTTGGTCATAACGAACCAGAGAAAATGTCATTCCAATCCATCGTATGAATTGGTCATGTCCAGTTTCCAAGCCAAAATTCATATTTTTTCCATAGAGCATATTTTCATAGAATTGAACAGATCATGGGCCATAATATCATTATCAATGATGATCCTATTCACAAAAAAAAGCACTTTTATTTTCAAAAATTATAGAAGGTAACCACATACACATTTGATTGACTAAAATCTTTAAGAAGATCTTATAGGAAACGTTGCAGAAGCTGATTGGCCTAAAGTCCAAAGCCAAGAGGGCCTCCTAGACAAGTACATACACAAGATTATATGAGTAAGATATGATTCTGATGTCAAAGTTATCTTTCCATAAAAGTCACAGCAACCCCCCCCCCCCCCCTGAGTGGCCATGGCGGGGTACCGAGAAGTAACCACAGAAACCACTTTTATTTTATATACCAACATTGTTCTTATTTTATAACATGGTTTTAGATAAGAAAACCATATTAGAGTGAATTTTAGTGTAATGGTGTTAGAGCATCTAAACCGTGCATGGGTTTCCAAACCCATGACAGTTCCAGCTTAGGATGATCATTACGATAGGTGGGGATGATTTATTCCAGCCCCTACCTCTTGTAATTCGAGTCAAGTTTCATCATAAGCAACCTTCCACCTTTTGGGGTATCATTCATTCATCAACGGTTCCTCCATAGTTATTTTGGATTCATTAATTTCAGTTAAAACCCATATCACACCCACGGTCACCTCTCACCTTACTTTTACACAATCAATTATTTTTAGGTGCAGCTAAAGCAGAAGGAGTTGGGGACTCACTCAGATGAAGAGCATGCAGGGGGGTGGGGTTGCCTCGAGGAATACTGATGGGGTCTAAGGGGTCCGAGAAGATGCATTTGGGACTAGTCAATGAGTAAAGAATATTCCCAATGGGTGGGTGAATGAAGCCCGTATACATGGTCATTTTTGCCGAGGGGGCTACCTGGGGTTCATCGGTTTTAGTAGTTTCCAAAGGGATATTTGGAAAAAAACTTCTCTACACCACTTGAAAACTCAAGAATAGATAAGTTTGCCCGAAGATTAGGGGGTCCCATATGAATGATCTTGCTATGAATGGGGTCCTCTTGCACACATAGAGCCTTATTGAGCCTCTCTCTATCTCTTTTCTTTTCAAAATTGGATATGAATTATGATCTATGGCCTTTTTCATGTAATGATGGACTGTACTGCATCACTAGGTTTCCTTCTTTGTTTGCCACTTTTACTGTAGAATCTTTTTCTTTATGCCCAAGGAAACAACATAAGAAGCAGAAAACCAAAAGTTTTTCATATTCAAAGGATATCCAAGATTTTGATCCATCAAGTGTCAGGAATGTACCCCTCATAAGAGGTTGGGAAACCTCCATCGTCACTCTAATCCTTACCAATGACCCCCAATGGATGAGGTCTGATTGATCCCATTCCATGAACATGCCAATGCAATTTCCAATTTCTTGCATCACCCGATATGATCTTCCACTAAAGGGGATACCATTTAGACATATCCATAATGGGGATTTGAAAAAATTAGTATTGAGGATATCTCTTGCACCCTTTACATCTTCCAATAATAAGTGGTGGTTATCAATCGACCACGACCTTCCGTGAAGCACTTTTTATTTATACCTCATGTTGAAGAATTCCAAGATTACATGTCTGGATCCAACTTACCTTATTACTACTTTGTCATTTAGACACCATACCGATTTCAACGTGTTCTTCAATGCACCCAAGATGAAAGGTATTTCAGATAAAGATTTTATAATTAAAAGAAGTGACATGCACTACACAAGGAAAGAATCGTCATCACTGTTGGTGATAATTGTCTCTTTCTCTTTATCAGTAAGTGCGGGATTTTTTACATCTATCCACCAGATCATTATCCATAGAAAATATGTAGAAACATATATATTATCACATAATGGTGAATCTGGGGAAAACAAAAGATCACCGAGAGCATCGTAACTCAGTGATCACAATAATCACAAGATCACCAAAATAAGGTAGGAAGGATCACCACACTTCTTGTGAGGGGGAGTAGATCCAAAAGGGGACACAACAGAGAACCTCAATTGCCAACGAAGCCGAAACAGATGAAAATGAATCCTCCAAAACACAAAAGGAGAACACACTAGTCAAATTGAAAATGATCTTTGTGATTTAGGCTGTGTGGACGAAGAGGATCATACCCAGGAGAGGCCTCGATCGGAACTTAGGCCTGTCACCAACAATTTCAGATCAGATCCACAATAAGACAAACCCATGATTTTAAAATCAGATTCATGCTTACAGATTATATCAGATTCATTATTTCCACAAAAAAACAAATCTCGTGTTTTTTCAAAAAGAATCAATATCAGATCAGATCCATAAAATCGACGATTTCTGATCAGATCCACAAAAATCAATGATTTCGGGACTCACGTTGTTGAAACACACATTTTGTCGACGATTGCGTATCAGATCCACAAGCATCGAAACTCCCAACCAAGATTTACAATGAGGATGGAGGTCAGTGTGATTAGGGAGTGAGGGCATTCAGGGGAGCACTGCGAATGAGGGTAGTCCGGGGATCAGGGTGCACCATGAATAAGGGTGAATGAGGGCTCGGGAGAGCACTGCAGAGAAGGGAAATCGAGAGGGGAGGGTAAAGGTGGAGGAGGGTGATCGGGAGGGGAGGGTGAATTCAATCAGGGGAGGGTGAAGGTGGTCGGTAGAGGAGGGTGAAAATGATGGATGACGATTGGGTAGTCACCGTGAAGCACCGCCACATCAATAAAATCCGACAAAGAAAACCCAAACCTAGGAAACCCTAGGAAGAACCTCTCACAACTTCCCTTATTAATACTCCGTCGTTCAAACTCCATATCAATTGAAATGTGTTCTTCAACACTTCCAAGTTTAAAGGTCTTTCAGATATAGATTTTCCAATTAAAAGTAGGAACATGCACTGCACAAGGAAAGAATCGTCTTCATTGTTGGTGATAATTGTATCTTTCTCTTTATCAATGAGTGAGAGATTTTTTCATGTCCACCAAATCGTTCTCCATTGAAAATACGTAGAAATAGAGGGATCATCACACAATGGTGAATCTGAGGAAAACAAAAGATCACTAAGAGCATCGAAACTCAGTGATTACAGTAATCACGAGATCACCAAAACTAGGCAGGAACGATCATCAAACTTCCTGTGAGGGGGGGGGGGCAGGTCTAGAATGGGCCACAACCGAGAACCTCAATCACCAATAAAGCCGAAATAGATGAAAATGAATCCTCCAAAACACATCATGAGAACACGCCAGTCAGACCATAGAAGATCTTTATGATTCAGGTTATGCTGACGAAGAGGATCAGACACAGGAGAGGCCTTGATCGGAGATCCAAGAGAGACCTAGATCGGAACTCACACCTGCCACCAACAATTTCAGACCAGATCCTCAAGAATTCGAACCCATGATTTTCAGATCAGATCCACACTTACATATCAGATGAGATCCATGCTTTCCATATAAAAATGAATCCCATGTTTTTCGCAAAGAATCTATATCAAATCAGATCTATAAAATTGACTATTTCTGATTAGATCCACATAAAATCAATGATTTTGGGACTCGAGTTGTCAAAAGACACGTTTTATCGATGATTATAGATTAGATCCACAAGAATCGAAACTCCCAACCACGATTTGCGATGAGGAGGGAAATCAGTGCGATCGGGGAGAAAGGGTGGTCGGGGAGCACCACGAAGGAGGGCAGTTAGGGGATCAGGGGTGCACCACAAAGAAGGGTGAATGGGGGATCGGGAGAGAATCACGAAGAAGGTTGATCAGGAGGGGAGGGTAAAGGCGGAGGAGGGAATCGAGAGGGAAGGGTGAAGTCAATCATGGGAGGGTGAAGGTGGTCGGGATAGGAGGGTCAAGGCTTAGGTTTCCATTACCTCTCTACTTTGGTAAGAGATGGGACTCCCCACTTCGTGGGATTAGATTCTATACCTTTGTGGTAATTATTCTGGGGGTGGTACTCCCCTGTCGGGCCAGGGCATGGGTTTACCATATCAACTATATAGTTGGAAAGTGCTCCCCTATCATGTTAGGGTGCAGGCCCTCCATACTCATTAGCCTGATAGATTAGTTACTCCCCTATTGAGATAGGGTGTGGGTCCTCTATCCATGGAGTCATTACTCCCCTGTCGTGTTAGGGCACGATTCCTCCATATGTGATGTATAGATAGAGTGTGTACTCCCTTATTGTGTTATGGTGTGATACTCTATCCTTGGAGTTGTAACTCCCATGTCGTTCTAGGGTGAGGTTCCTCTATATGTGTTATTCTGGCCAAGTTGGTACTCCCATGTCATACCAGGGAGTGGGTCCTCTAGCCTGGGGTTGGTAATCCTCTGTCATATCAGGATGTGGATCCCCCATAGTAATCATTCTAGTAGAGAAGTACTCCCCTTTTATGCTAGGGAGGAAGACATCTATCTACAGAGTTGTACTCCTCTGTCATACTAGGGTGTGGGTCCTCATCTACAGAGTAGTACTCTCTTATCTCTGAGTAGTAATGGAGAGAGAGTCCTCCCTTAGATTTAGTGATCCCTCAGTTATTGAGTACAGTTATAAGGAGTGGGCCCCTCCACTAGTTTTGTGTGATGTATGGTTAGTAGTTAGTGCTCCCTTGATGGATTGTGGTGCAGTCCACTCCATACAGGAGCAAAAAGGGTTTCGCTAGTTAGTTTGGAGCTAGTACTCCCTCAAATACAGGTCAGTGGCGAGGTGTGGGTCCCTTCACTTAGGTTATTTAGCATTTAATAGGGCATAAGTTAGAGATGGTAGGACATCTAGTGTCGAGCAATAGAGTTGTACCTAGTGATTTGTTCTTGATAGAGTGTATCTCTCGGATGGGTGCCATCTAGGATGTCTTAGCTCATGGAGTGTGTTCTCCTGGTTGTGTGTTACTGTTAGAGCCTTTGAGTATAATCATGTCTCTAACTATGAGGTTAGAACCTCATGAGACTTAGAGTCTTAAATGAGTATTTATGGGTGTTTTCTAGGATTCCTTGTCACGTGTCATGTGTCTAGGTTGACACCCCTTGTGGGTTGAGTTGAATAGTCATGTATAACTGAGGATGGTTCGAGATGGAGTTTCTCTCTCGATTGGGTTTTCTCTAGCTAGGTCAAGTGGACTATTGCCTTTCAGTTTCTCCCTTTTCTTTTGAGATTTTTGGGTGCCTACTGAGTATTCTTATACTCACCCCTACATGGTCTTTCCCCACATGTGTTGTGTCTTGTACAAACCACATACCTTTCAAAGGAGTCCATAGAGGATCCAAGGTAAGAAAATATTAGTGAGCTCGACTGATCTAGGTGTTTACTAGAGCTGGGCTGAGGAGATTTCTGGCAGTTGCATTTGACAGCGACCCCCCCTTCTGAGCAGGATGGATGCTTTTTATGATTTTTGGTGGGAGTTTGTTTTTCCCTTTTATGCTTTCATTACTTTCGTTGTAATCGAGTTTGGGATAAATGTATGCATTCATTTTAGTTTTCATCTTTTTATATCTCTGCAGTATTACATGAAGGTGTTTTTGGGTGCATGAATATAGGTACATTAGGAAAAGGCCTCTCATTTGTGTGATATGCCTACTTGGCGAAAGTCACCAGCCCCTGGCCTATTGGTGGCAGGCTTGGGGATTTACATCTTGGGAACCATTGGGTCGGGTCGTAACAAAGTGGTATCAGAGCAAGTTACTCTTTGGAACCGCAATGTCTTTAGCTTGGTTTGGGTTGCATGGTGATAGTGTTAGGGTGTTTTGAGTTCAGATCTCAGGACAGAGGTTCCGATGTTGGTGCAGTGACTGACATATCCATTCACTAGGACTTTGATAACCTCCTTTTTGACTAGGTACATTAGGACATTGATTACAGAAAAATAATGGTACATGCATCATATAGGACTCGGTTTTGGTTTCCCTTATCCATCTTGAGTCATCTCCTCAAATATACTCTTTGATCGTGGTGCATCTTGATTTTGTTTCAGGTTTCCACCGCGACGACATCCGAATAGGGTTCTACGACATGATTGTGATGAAAATTCACCCCATGAAGAGGCTTCAGTGTAGGGAAATAGTTCTGAGGCGGTACCTTTATGTGTTCCTCTAGTTTAAACACCACCCATTGAGTAGTTGTTTGTGCCGACAATTTAGGTTGAGGATGCGCGCAAGCTGAGTGCGCTACATGAGTTCCAAAGGCAGTGGACTCTGAGGTATCGGGATGATCAAGATCCCAAGGTAGCTAATGAATGGATCAAGGTAGTCATGCATGTATTCTACCTTGTGAGGACACCTACCGATCAAATAATGGTCCCTATTTTGTATAACTTATGATCAAAATAGAAATTTATAAAATATTTTACTATGGTATTTCTATACATTTGGTTGGTAGTGGTAGAATATAGAGTGATTATGTGCTCACACCTATGTTATCTTAGTTTTAGGTTTTGGGTTCAGTTTTTAGGCCACTCTTGAGAGTGTTTCTTTTATGGGTTTAATTTTTACTTTAATTCATTTGGAAAATATTCCTATTATTTGTTATTGGCAGGACATACTATTACTTTACAAGAATACCGGACATGTTTCCCTTTGAATGGTTTGATTTTTCCAATTATGATTTTATTGTCTTATAAAATTGTAGGTGTAGTGATATTTTGGAGACCTAGGATAGGTATCTAGTTTGTTTTATTACCTAGATGGAGAGGAAGACCAGGGTGGTGAGGGAGTTTTTTGGTGGTCAATCTATTTACTACTTTCCTTATTATTTTTTTGATTATTTCTCTATTTTTATTTTGGTGTAGATGTTAGATAAATGGATGGGTCACTACATATTGTTGTTATATTACCACTATATAGTTTACTCTAATTATTGGGTAATACATTGTCCAAGTGTGACCCTATGATTCCCAAGCACTAATTTCTAACCCTTGGGGTTTATGAATTCTATTCAGGCTAGTGGCAGGCCAGTTTGGGTGTCTTTCGGATGGATGTCCCAAGCCGCTTCATTAAGAATGATATTAAAGATTTGTGTACATATTTTCTATAGGATCTTAAGCCTTTTGAATTCTAGCTATTACATGGTCGGTTTGTATATTTTATATTTTGTTATAAGTACTCAGGAGGAGGTATTAGTAGAGTGTTGTTTGTTATTTCTCACACTAAGACTCAATTTTCCATGGGTAGTTGGGGTTTTCCCTTTGATTATGGTTTTTTGTATGATGATGTTTTTTATTATGTATTTAAGCCTATGGAAATAGTTTTTGACCCTCATTAGTATTTATTTAGTTCACATGTGAATCAGATGTGATTTTTTAGGATGGTGATGAAGAAGGAAGTCAAAATGTGAGGTTGGTTTGTGGGGATTGACAAACCATGTGAAAAATAAACGATTTATTCTAGACAATCTTTAGGAAAAGTAAAATGATTGGAATGTGGCCGCCGACCAAGTGGATAATTCAGGAATAGTTTTTCATTCTAGTTTCTTTTCTTAATTAGGCTGATTTACCCTTGGATTTCCTTATTCATTTTTGGGAAATAATATAGGGGTCATGGTTGGTCCTGTAATATGTTGGAATCTTTGGTTTTATTTTGAGGATTCTTCTATGACTCTATTTTTTCCAATGTGATGGTACTGTGAAATTTATTTTGTGTGTGTGAAAAATGGATTTCATGAGAATTGTTTTTGGTTTCAAAACAGGGCCCTATGTATTTTTTTTGTAAAATGAGGTTGGTTTCATAATTTTTTTTGAAATAGTTGAATTCATTTTGAAATTGGATAAATGTTTTATTTGTGAAAAATTTTCTATTCAAGTTCATAGTGTTTTAAATATGGGTTAAATATTTCAAGGTAAACCATTGTTTTCTAATTTAATTTTTACCCTTGGAGAATGTATTGTAAAAAAGGGTAAGTGATTTGAAAACTTTTTCAAATGGGAAGAATGTTTTCTATTTTGAAACCTAATATATTTTTTTGGTTTTAAAACAGATGGTGTTATTCTAAAATTGGTTTTGGAAATGTTTTAAAATTTATCAAGATGGGTTAGGACTTGAGTTTTGAATTTTTAAAATGGTTTCTATTTGGTTTTTAATGAAATAAGGCCCAATTTTAATGCTTCCTTGGTTTTCAAAATTGGATTTTGGTAAAACCTTGCTTGTTTTAGTAAATCATGTATTTACTCTTATCCCTCATGTATCTTGGGAAAATTTAGTGTGATTTTACAGACATCATTACTCAAGGGTTTATATCTCATATTGTTTGATGTAGGGCACTCCCCCTTGAAAGGTCTAGTGTGAATGTAAAGTGTTTATCTTATGGGTTCTTTCTCCTTTGTTTAATAGTACATAGACTCTAAATGGAGTGGAAGGTGCGGCTTCCCTCTCAGGGTAATATTGTTTTGTTTAATCTAAGTTAGTGTTTCTTTTTTGGTAATTTTAGAGATTTTAGGGTCAATTGATTGAGACTAGTTAGACTTGGATTGATGGTTAGACCAGTGAGAATTTTTTTTGTTAGATTCACTTTTTAAGACTCTCATTTTAGGTTTAATGGTTGAGTGACCATAATTCAGAGTAACCTTTGGTTGTTGATTGTATCACTTTTGGATGATGATCCATTTTTGGATTTATGCTTGCTAAGTTTATAGAAACATTGTCTTGAGGAAGCCTTGGTCCAATGTTTTTTGGGTTTTTATTGGATTCCTATTACGGGTAGTGTTTCCCATGGTAATTTTATCATTCATCATTTCTTGTTTATTATTTCCCTTTTTGTGGTAATTTTTGACAGTTCCATTGGACATGGGTAGGACCTAGGTTACATGATTAGATATTTGGGGCATACTTTTATTTAATATTAGGATGTGGATATCATCAGGATGTGTTTTACATTGAAAGCTACATGGAATGGTATTTTTAGGAGTTTGATCTAAATATCCTCTTATGCCAGTTGTGACCCTTAGGTTGGATCACCATTGTTTTTCTTTTAACAGGGCATGTATCTTGTTCATGCACTCCTTGGTTTTTGGGAACCTTGAGTTTCAATGATCTAGTTTTCCTATCCTTTGTGATGTTTTAAGAGTATTTAGGCATTTGTACATTTGAACTAGTTTCTTGTGGTTAGTTTTGGCTGGAGGATCTTGTGAACTACCTTTTTAGATTTTGGAAATTTAATTTATTGGTGATGTTATTTTACTATGTGGTATGAAATTTCTGGGTTTTTGACCATTTTTGATCATTTATAAATGTCGAGGTGACTAATTCCCATTCTATTTATCTTAGGGTTTTTTATTTTATTGGTTGTTGTTAGAGTTTGTTGAAGAATCTCAATTTATCTAGGGTTATTTTTGGGAATTTCCTTACAATATTTTCCATTTGACCAGTACTTTGACTGGATACTTTTTGGGGCTAGAAAGTGGTATTGTGGGGATTTTGTGACACCCAATATGTCATTGTGGTTTTTATTTTATATTATTTTATGAGTTGGGGTATTTTTTTATGTTTCAATAATGTTTTGGTCTCAAACTTTATTTTTTGAGGTTTTCCTTGTATGCATGATTAAGGTGCACAATTTAAAGGAAAACTATGTTTCCACCATTATGTTTAGTTAATTTTGAACTCGCATGGGTTGGGATGCTTGGGGTGTACATGGTTATGCTCAAACCATGCGAGTACTAGGGGAGACCATGAGAGATTTTGGTGAGTCTATGGTGTAGTGAAGGACTTACACATAACTATATAGACAATTTGATAAGTGTGTGGTTCAGATATATAATTGGGAAGTGTTATTTGGTATGGTTAGAGACATATTTTTCCAACCACACAACACCTAGTGTGAACCATGTAAGGTGGTTTTGTCTAGGTAGTGACTCTTTCATAGTTAGAGCATGTTTAGGAAAACCATATGGTCTAATGATGTAGTTTACTCAAGTTTTTTTTTTAAATTTTGGGTTTTATTTTTATTTTTAATTATTTTTTAATCAGAAACCTAAAAACTAAAACATCTTCTCCTTGAACCATCCTCCATCACATAAAAACGCTTGTGTCTCAATACTTTCTCTCACAACACCCCCACAACTGAGACCCCATGGCATACACTCCCACCTCCACTAAGATCCCACATTTTAGTAATTTCTTCATGGTTTAATTGTAGATACCCAAAGTTAGGTCTCTTCATCTATCCTCCTACCTTATTCAAACATTTATCTCTCTTCACCATCATCCCTATTTATCATCTAAACCCTAGCTCAAAGGTTTAACCTAAATTATTGGGATTTTTTACTTTTTAGGATTTGTGATGGGTCTCTCAGTCTGCCCTCTTGCATGTTTCAGAATCTGCTACAAAAGGAGATGTATTTTAGACCCTTTTAGCTCACCCACCTTTGAGTTTATGTAGGTGTTTATATGAAAACCCATTTCCTTACATGTTTTTAATTCATTAGTTTATTTTAAAGTCTTTATTATAAATTTATAATCTTTTTGTATGTCATAGTAGTATTTTTGGAGTTGCGACTAGATTTTGTGCTTGGCATGGGCCTAGGCCGTATGATAATTTCTTGAAAAATTTCCTGAAAGAATCTTTAAAATTGTTTAATTAATTTGGAATATTTTTTCATAAAATTAAAACATATTGGAATTGTATTTTTTATTTTAAAGTGGTATTATAAAGGTTAAAATACTTGGCATGGACCTTGGTCACATGATAAGTTTTGTATGAAATGCACACTTGGGTATTCTAAAGGTATTATAATATGCTTAAAAATGTATTTGAATCTGGTCTTATTTTTGAAAAGTGTGAGACTTATTTTAAAGAATCATTTTTATAAAATGTGGGGGGGGGGTGACACTTTTATGAAATTAAATAGAAATTACTTTGAGTTTGTATGGCTGTGTTTTTTTGTTGATTATGGTTTCCCTAGGGTTTGTGTTTGTGTTCCAAATAGTTTTTAATGGGATTTACAAATTTTAATATAAGTGATATGTGAAAGGCCCAATTGGAAATTTGTGAAGTAATGTTTTATTGATTAGTTGATTGTGCCCTTGTTGAGACCCTTTGTATTGTTGATTATTATTTTTATATCCATGTGATGTATTATTAATTGTGATTCATGATGTTATTATTGGTTGGGGCTCTTTGTATGGGAAGTGTGTGAGGTGTGATTTTGATTGTGATGCCTTAGGTTGTCATGGGTTTTGAAAATCAAAACAAATATGAATTTTTTTCTTGGAAGTGTTTTAGTGGGGAAATGTCAATTTATTATATGAGGTGATCTCATGTAATTTTTATATACACTCATTTGGTCTCAAAATTTGGTGTTTACCCTAGGATATGAGCTTGTGGGAAATCTGAGGTGTTTGAATTTTCACAGAATATTTAATATCTAATTAATTAAGTATTAATTTATTCTCATGTGTTTACTTAGTCATATATTTTTAGTGGAGCATCAAATTTATATTCTATTTCCACAATTAATTTTGTAATAGGGATTTTCCTATGTGAGGCATAAACCTATCACAGGCGCAGGGGCCAGTGTTTGGCCCCTTTTCTCCTTTTTAATCCATTTTTTCTTCATTTTTATTTTTTTCTTCTCTTTTGTGCTTTATTCCATGTGGATTATCACCTATTATTTAATTTTATCTTTTATCATGTTATTTATAGAGGTATAGGTTGAGAAGAGGGAGAAGGAGGATGAGGCATGACCCAGGGAGCTCATTTGGAGGTAGATCATGGCTCAGTGGGTGGATGGTGCAAATCTAGAGTGATAATTTAGTTTTTTCAACCTGCTAGTAGGTCAATTTTAATTTGTTTTTATATAAATAAAAATATTTTGGACTTTTTTATTTTATTAAATCCTTATATTGTTTGTTGGAGACCTCCTGAGGGTAAATCTAGGCTTCATTATGGAGAAATAGGGGTTTTAAGCTATTTTGGGGGGTTTTCTATTCAAGAGAACCCCTATAAGTGATTTTCAATTCAGATAACACATTCCCTATTTTTTTATATTTGGTGAAGGTTGGTTTTTGGAATATATATTGTTTACTAATGTTGTACACCATGTAGTGATGACTCATGGTCTTCCAAGGCCACATAGCTGTATAGGGTACATGACCAGATCCCATGAAAGGTATATGGATAGTGGCCATGTATTGTTCTTGTAAAGACCCCATGTGGGGTTACATTGATGTTTACTTAGTTGGGTACCCCATTTGGGGAAAATTCCATGTAAAGGGTGGTACACATCGTATAGTCAGGCATTTTACACACCAAGTGGGGATGAGGTTCACAAGCAAGTATCATGTGTAGGAAACATGCCATGTATAGGCCACAAACACCATGTAATTTGGAAAAGGAAACATAATGTGTCTATTGGAACACATACAGAGAGGACCTTTGGGGTTACATACCATGATTTATGAAGTATATGCTGTGTAATTTTGTCTTCCATGGCTTGTTTTACCTGTTTTTCAAACTGGAGTCAAAATTAGACTTATGGGTAGTCAATCCTAATCATTTTTCTAGTTGAAAAATGATTTTGGTTTCTTTTTGGTAAATAGAGGATATCTGGATGGGTGATCATTTTTGGAATATTTCATTGAGGATTGGATTCAGAATCCTCTAGCAGGTTGGGTTGTGAGAAATGAGGCCTGAGTGAGGGTTGTGACCCTGTTTATTGGAATGAATTATTGATGAAAGTATTATTTTTTTGGATGTTCTTTGGAATATATCCCAAAAGGAAGGATAGAATAGTATCTATGAGGATATATTTGATTTTCCCTGGTTTTCGGGACTAGTTATTCCAGGTTAGAGTGGTTGAGGTTTGGATCCTGTGTTTGAGGATCAGAGCTGTTGGAGACTTCAAGTAGGGTTGATGCTATGGTATGGTAGTTATGACAAGGATATATTGAGATGATACTGAGATGATTATTAGGGACACTTGAGGTTTAACTTATGGGATAGTTTCTGATTAAGTGATTAAGGTATGACTTAATCAACTAATAAGAATTCTTGAGTGGGTTGGTGTATTTTAGATTTCCTTATGAGTGAGTTAGTACCTAAGTATGGGTTTTTTTTGTATGAATTAAATCATTATTTTTATTTTATGGTATTTTCCTACTTTTGATGTGGTCATGAGGACCATTTAGAATTCCCTTATAGAAATTATTTGATCTTAGAAGCCCTTTGGGTGCGTTGTTGATCAATTAATTGTTAGATGCTACCGAGGCCCAATGAGAATGTTTTTTATTTGAAATATAACATAATTTTAATGATTTAAAATAACCCCTCATAGGGTACCCTACCCTTTTTATGGCCTTCAGGTTGTTTGAGGATCATTTTTCTGGAATGGAATGAGTGACTGGGTGAAGTAGGGGAGTACCTAGTTAGACATAGGTTTATGATATGGCTTCAAGAAACGTGGGAGTAACAAGTTTTGGTTTGGCCCTGAGGAGGGACTTGGAGAGCCTATGGTGGATGTTTAATATATTAACAGATCTAGGGGATCAAGTGAGGCCCCATGATTTATTTATCAAGAGTTAATTAGCACTCCTATTTCAGTTGGTTGGGGAGTTTGAGAGTTGGATTATCCCATGTTGGGTTTTTCTTTAGTTAGGATGTTTAATATATTTTCTACTCACGGATTTTGTGGAGGAGGAGACCATTGGGATATCTTGCATGTAGAATTGAACCAGAGTTCTGATCAGGTTCTCTCATCTCTTGGATAGCTATGGTTATATGGGATTAGGGATATAAAAAACGATCTAGATGAGTGCACCACCTCTAGTTGAGTATACTCCCTATCTAGAGGCTATATATATAGATGTTTTGGATGATATTAAACTCTTGGTACCATGTATTCTTACCAATGCTGGTTTTTTATAGATCCCATAGGGAATTTTATCCATCAAGTCCATATCGATGGACCCCATAGGTGGTGTATTTTTTTGTGTCCAAGTTTGACCCTAATTTATTTTGTAGGATTTTTGGGAGATGAAATATTGTCTAGAGCTTGGTGTGAAGACTCTATTTCTTGTTTTAATCATTCGATTGGAGTCTTAAATCCTAGTAAATGGTAATTTTTATGTGGATTTCTATGGTTACACCTTGTGGTTGGACATTCATTCCTTTGTATTTAGACATCTTGGATCTCCTATATTAATCTAGAAGATTAAATCACTATCATGTACCTGGATGAGAAATTTTCTATAACTCTTAGAGTAAGGATCAGAGCGGGGTTAGACTTATCTCTAAATATAATATAGAACCCACAGTTGGCTAATTTATTTTTTGTTTCCCCCCTTTATTTTATGATGTTGTTATTTTATGTGAGTTGTTATTAGTATTTTGATAGTCTTGATATATAATGTGTGCATGCACTTGTTATGACATTGGATTATAGGATCACCATTGGGGGTCTCCTAATGAGATTTATTTCTTACCCCCAGTACATGATCCTTGATGTGTGTATATACATGATTTCTACATTTAATTTGTATAAAAGTTCTCATGGTGGATGTGGTGGGGACCCATTGTTTCTTGATCAAGCAGAGTCACTCATGTGGAGTCTCTGGATCATGCTTGTGTAGCTCAAGCACAGTGGAGACCAGAAATGTGGTTTGGATTGGAGTTTATAGTGGAGCTTGTTGTATTTATTTTTAGTTTTTTTTTTATTTTTTATATGTGGTTGTCATAATGGGAGATCAACTATTGTATGTTTTCATGCTTAAGAGTCTATATGATTGTATACTTCATTTCATTTATTAAAACTACTATTTCTTAATTTTATTTATCTTAATTACTATAATGTTTATCCCTATGTATGTTTTTGTTATTTTTTTCTGTTATTTCACTATGGATAGAGGTTATAGTCCCCCCACTACATCTGTCAGACCCTCACTACTAGTCATCAGCCTCTAACATATGGGGAAAGGTGCTTGAGGCCCTGTGGTGGCCAAGATTGGGTGACATATTAGGCCGACCAAGTCTGGTTCATTACAAAATGGTTTCAATGCTATTTTTTTAATGATTTTTGGAGTTTATATAATGGTGGTCTAAGAATGTTTCATAATTATTTATTGATACTATAACAGTGTGCCATGAACACATTTTCAATATAATCTTCCAATTTCCAAGGCATGGTATTTCAATTCTTGGATTCCGTTTTTATGATTTTGTTATTTCAACAAGTGTGATGCACTTAATTTTTTGGATTTATGGTTTATCTTGGTTTTTTGGATCTAGATTAATGGGAAAGAGGCCGATGTTCATGCATTATTCTAGACACATAGGATTCATATGACATACTCCTCTATGTGTGTACTTTGTATCAATATAGGTTTAGTTGTTTAAAGTGACTCCAACTATCTATATGTTATATCAAATATAGCTCTTTGGTGGAAATATACTAAACTAGACTATATATATATATATATATTACTCTAACGATAGACCATATGGATATTATAGAAAGTGGTTAACCAATGAAGGTGATGTAGTCTATTCATTTAGGTATGCATGGAGAACCTCATGGGTCAGTAATGGGATCCAAGTGCCCTGTTGGTAGCTTGATGAAGTAAATAATAATTTATATATCCTTGGATTGATATTAAGTTTCCATGAGGTGGTGGTTTCCCTGAAGTACCTAGTTTGTGTTTCTTGAGAGGGGGCTTCTTATGCCATGTGTTGTCTGCCGGGTCATGTAGTGGGGCCCATGTGCCTACTATCACTAATGGATTGGGTGGGTTTGGTTTTACTTCCATGGTGGGGCTGTTATGGCGTGATTTCATCCAGGTATGTTTAATAATAAGGATTCATAGTGTAAGTGAACTGGAGCACCGGGAGTGATCCCAGTCTAATAGTTTCCTTTAAGGGGAATGTTTGGTTAGACCCATGGCCCTAGTCATTTTGTTTTCACTTTGGGTAGCATAGTGGAAGCACAATTTTTTCTTATATAATTGTATTGACTAATGAGTGGTGGTTGGTTATGGGGTTGATCTTTTCATGGGGGGTGATTCCTTGATTTTGAAGAGTAGTGCCAAGGGTGCTCTAGTTTTTTGGAACTGACCTGTAGAAGGAGTTCAGTTAGTGATTTTAGGTGTATTAACCTAGTTTTGTTAGGATACAACCATTGTGATCAAGAACCCTGTTACATGCTCTAGGAATGGGTTAAGGAAATACTTATGGCTTGGAGAACACCATAGGATATTGGAGTTCATGAACCTTTTAATAGGGTTTTGTGAGCATGGATGTTGCATTTCCTGGTGATCTAGGAATGAGGGTTGGTTGTTGCAAGTTTTTTGTGTTGGCACTCAGGATTAATTGGGTTGGCCATATCTATCAATTATGTTCTATTATAGATGTTGCATTGGAAATTTGGATTGAAATTTGAGTAGCAGGGAGATGATTAGGATATTCTTATGGGGGTGAGCATCAGACCTGTTATTGAAGAACATGTATCATGTTGGTAGAGAGTTGTGGATGCTGTAAGACCGATCATTGGATAGTTGAGATAGTTTCAGTTTCTATAGATCTTGGGTGAGATAATGTATTCTAGTTAACCACATAGGATTCTCAGAGGCGAGAATAATTTGTGTGGGGTAGTTTGTGATGCCTCACATTTTCATGAGATCTGAAAATTTAGATAAATTTTAATCTTTTATTCTTATAATTATTTCAAGTGAAAAATGGAAATTTCCTTAATGAGATTATATCATATAATATTTTAACCACTCTTTTGGTCTCTAAATTTCATGTTTACCCTAGGATAAGAGTTTATCAGAAATAAAAAACATTCAAATTTATATGGAATATTTAATATCTAATTTATTAAATATTAATTTATTCATGAATGTTTGTTCAATCATATATTTTAAACATAATATAATATTTAGATTCTATCTTTTTATATGAGTTAATAATGAGGGGTGGGGGGGGGGGGTTCTTAGGCGAGGTATAAACCTATCATGGTTGTCGGTCCTAATTTGAGAACCCTTTTTTTTAAATTTTATTTTTCATGTTTTTTATTTTTTTCCTTTTATTTTATCCTTTATCCCATTTTTCTTATCATTTACTCCCCATGTGACCCTTAATTGGTCAAATGAGAGAGGGAGAGTGAGAGAAGTGTGATATGTAGAAGGAGGCACTACTGGTGGAGCTTGTCAAGAGGTAGATTGAGGCACAATGGGTGTGTGAAACAAATTCAGTGTAAATATTTAGTGATTTCTTCCATATGGTAGGTATATTTTTAATTTATTATAGTAAATACCCATAGGGTAACCATTTTTATGTTTTAAAACCTTATATTGGTTTTAGATACCCCCTATGTGTCAATCTATGCTTAATCATGAAGAAACAAGGTTTTTGGGTTGAATATTATTTATGTGTGGGGGAGATATGTTTTTGAGAATACATGCTATGTAACAAGGGTACATGTTGTGTTGTGGTGACACATAGTGTGCTGAGGCAACATGGACATTAAGGTACACAACCATATATCATTCAAGGTACATGATCAGCAACCGTATATTATGCTTTTCCAAAAAATGTGTGGGGGTACATGGATGGGAACATAGCTGGGTACCCTGTGTGGGGTACATTCCATGTATATGGAGTATATTCAGACATTCAACATAATGAGTGGGGAAAAGATACATGGGTAGGTACACTGTATAAGGAACACACTATGTACAGGGTGCACATGCACCTGTAATTTGGAAAATCACATACTGAGTGGCCAATGGAATATAGATAAGGAGGACCTTTGGGGTTACATGTCATGTACTTTTTCATGTATTGGATTATTTTTCTATTTTTCCCTAGAGTAAGAATTTGACTTGTAATTAGTCCATTTTGAGTGTTTTTCCATGTAAATCATGATGGGGGTGTGATTTTAATACTTAGATACTCTATGGATGGTATTTTGGATTGGGCAGTATTGCTGAAGTATTTCTATGAGGTTCTGATTAAGAGTACTCCAATGGGTTGGGATGTGAGCCTCGAGGCCCCGTGAGGGTTGTGAGATCATTTGTTTGTATGGATTGTGGTTTACATGCTGGTTTTGTTCAAGATTCTTTTAGAAAGATATGAAATGGTGAGATCAAGTATTACCATTGAGTATATCCTAGATTTTACCTAGATTATATGAATAATATCTCAAGTTTAAAGATATTGAGGTTTGGATCCTATCTTTGAGGATTAGAGTTATTATAGCCTTCGGGCTGGGTTGACATCATGTGATGGAGGTTATAGAATGGAACCATTGAGACTGTGATGATATGATTATGAGGGACTTTGAGGATGCCCTTATGGGCTAGTTTCTGATCAAGTTATCAGTGGATTCTATATCCAGCTGTGAAGAATGCCTTTGTGAAATGGTAGTGTTTGGATTACCTTGTAGATGAGTTAGTACCTAAGGGTGTGTTATTTTATAGGTAGGATTTTTGAGATTTTATTACATGGGATTTTTCTAGAGGTTTTTTGTGATGAGGATCACTTTTGGGTTTTTTTTACTTTTGAATTGGTAACGAGGACCATTAATATTTCCCTTATAGGTGTTCTTTGATTTTGTATTCCCCTTTGGATGTGTTTTTGATCTAGGATTAGTTAGAGAAAACTAATGGATATTTGGTATGTATGCACATAGTTTGTTCCCAATGATTTTAATAAGTTGTAGGAACCTCTCATATGGTGCTATCCTTCTATTATAGCCTTTGGGCCATTTGAGGATCATTTGAAAGGCATGAACCTAGAGCTTGGGTGTGAGAGGGGAGTCATTAGTTTAACTCCTCTTTTTGTTATGGACCTAAGGAATGTGGGAGCCCATAGTTTGGGTTTGGACCTAAGGATTGTTGTGGAGATCCCATGGTGGATGTTTGTTGGAGGAGGAGATCCAAGGGACCAAGATAGGCCTTATGATTTTTTGTTCATGAGTTGTTCGACAATTCTATTTCAGCCTTTTGGATGGTGGGTTTTAGAGTTAGATCATACCTCATTCGGTTGGCCTTTGGTAATGATGTTTGAGGTAGTTTCCAATCAAAAATTTGTTGTAGAGAAGACCTTTGGAATATCTTGGATTATTTATTGGTCTTGAGTTTTGATCTGATACACTCCTTCATTGGATCATTGTGTTTAGAAAGGTGTAGAGAGCTAATGGATGATCCTAATGAGTTCACCCCTATAGTAGAGTATTCTCCCTAGCTGGAGGCTATATATATAGCATTTGTGGATTATATTTCACTCCCAGTATCATTGATTCTTAACACTCTTGGTTTTGTGCATGGATTTTACAATGTAGTGCATCTTTCATGTCAATACAGGTGGATTCCATTGGAAGCGTATCTATTGGATACATGTTTGTACCTGATTCATTCTGCATGAATTTTGAGACATGAACATTTCTGTAGAGTGTGGCATGGATACTCTTTCAAAAATTCATATTGTTCTATTAGAGTCCTAGGGCCTATTCGATGCACGTTTTCATGTGGATTCGTATAGTTATTTCATAGGGTCTGGTATTCATTCCATTGAATTTAGAAATCTTGGAACTCCGATGTAGATCTGGTGGAAATGATTGTTGTCCTATGGATGGGTGATCTATGCACTTCAAATCCTCTAGAGGGGTCCAGAGCAGGGGTATAATTACCTTGGGTGTCAAGTTAAAACTGACATTTTTCCCCCATTTATTTTATGTCATTTTTCTTTTATTCCATATATTATTAGTCTTCATCTAGGCTAGGCATATCACAACTTCATCCAGTTGTTATGCCAAAATATTATATGTTCATCATTGGGGGAACCTATTGATATTTTTTTATCAACCCCCATAGATTCACCTCATTGTGCATGAAAACCTAACATCTACTTCTAGGTTGGACTACAGGTTGTGTGGTGTAAGGGGCCAAGGCTCAGTGTTTCTTGATCAAGTGGAGCCACTCGTGTGGAGTCCCATTATTGGGCTAGTGAAGCTCGACCATTGTGAATACCAGGTATATAGTTCAACTTAGAGTTGTAAGAAAATACTATTGTATTTATTTTCAGTTTGATTATTTTTTATATGTGATCATCCATCTGGGAAACCAACTATTCTATTATTTTCATGATTTTGAGTCCATATGACTGTATGCTACATTCCATTTATTATACAATGATATTACTTCAGTTTATTTATTATGTGTACTTTGATGTTTATCCCTGTGCATGTTTTGGTTATTTTCTACTGTTATTTCACTCTAAAGACATGGTATAGTCTCCCTAGTGCATCTGTTGGACCCTCACTACTATTTGGAAGCCTCTTACCTATGGGGAGGTGCACTTTATTCCTTATGGAAGGCCATATTAGGTGATGTTTTAGGTCAATGTATGATGGTTCATTACAAAATAGTATTAGAGTTTTTTGGTTTTATGATTTGAGGAGTTGAAAGATAGGAGGTATATGAATGTGTTGAAACTTGTGATGGATATCAGAGTAGTGTGTGGTAAACACCTTTACTGATAGGAAGTCTATGGTTCTAGGGCATGAGATGTATTTAATTGGATTCCATTTTTATATTTGTTTTATTTCACCAAGTGTGATACACTTTGGTTCATGGATTTATAGTTTATCTTCGTATTTTTCTCTTGTTCCATTGGTACGAGGAAAGTGTTTATGCATCATTCTTGGAATATATTATTAACATGGTATATGCATGTCTGTGTTTGGTTTTTCTGAAAATGGAGGTTCAGTTGTTTAAAGTTTCACCAATTACCTATATGGTGTATCACATATAGATCCGTGGTGGAATTCTACTCAATTTAATAACATACATATATGTTCTTCTAATGATATGCCACATAGATCTTGTAGAAAGAGGTTCATCGGTGAGGGTGACATTGTCCCTTTATGGAGGGATGCATGTAGACATTTGTGGGTCATAAATAGGATATGAGTTCCCCATTGGTCACTCCATGAGGGAAATAATACATAACATATACTTAGATTAGGATCAATTTACATTGAGGTTCTGGTTTACCTAAAGTCCTAGGATCAAATTTCTTCGGGGGAGCAATTATTTCTATGTGTTGTCTACCATGTCGCGTGGTGGGGCCCATGTTCTTGCTATCACGGATGGATTGGGTGGGTGTGTATATTCTTCTTTTATGGGTCCATTGATCTATGCTTTCACCAAGGTGTGGTTAGGCATAATGATTCCGAGTGTTTGTGATGTGAATCACTAGAAGTGATCCTAGTCTCATGGATGACTTCTAAGGTCTAGTTTGGATGGAACTATAGATACACTATTTTAGTTGCATTTTGGGTAGTACACTGTAAGAGTGGCTCGATGCTTGTGTATTTAGACTGATGACTTAGTGGTGGGTTTTCATGTGGTTCATCTTGGAAAGGGGGATTCTATTATTTTGAATTGGAGTTCTGAGGGTGTCCTGGTTTTTTAGAACTGACATGTATAAGGAGTTTAGTCAGTGGTTTGAGGTTTGTTATCATAGTTTTTCTAGGACATAGCCCATTGATAATGAGTCTCATGGACTTATTGAGGAGTAGGATAGGAGAATCCCAGTGCTAGGGAGTGGACCATAGGATGTTTAAGGTCATAAAACTTGTTTTAAGTGGTTTATTGAGCATGGAGATGGATATTCCTAGTGAGTGATGAATGAACATTGGTTGTTTTGGTTTTTTCATGCTGGCACTCAGGTGTGAGAAGGTCATCCACATCTATCCATTGCCTTCAGTGATGTAAATATCATGGGCCATGTGGTTTTATATTTTGGCAGTGCGGTGATAATGAAGACACTACTATGGTTTGGAGTATCATATTAGTAATGGTATAATGTCTCTCATGTTGGAAGAGTGTTTTTTATGGTGTTAGACCAGCTATTGGATGGTCAAGATAACATTGGCTACACCAGTGCTTAGGTGAGAGAAAGGATGATGGTTAACCATTGAGGATTATTATGGGAGAAAAGTGTTTGTAGTGGGGATTTTTTCATGTCTCTCATGTTTATAACTATGTCTTGTATGGGAACACCCTTGAAATAAAGAATTCGAATGGGATGCAAGTGCCTTGATATATCTGAAAAATGTTATGTGAATGTGATATTAAAAGTGTTGTGATGTTTTTTTTGTGTTATTGGGTGGTGATGTGATGAGAAGTGGATGTTGTATGTGGAAGTTTTAAAATAATCATGAAACATGGTTTCACAAACAAATCAATTCCCAACATAAATAAACGATCCAACAACCATGATTTTCTATGATACATCAAGAATGCATCATCCAAAAACAAAAAATAAAAGCAATAAACCATGAAATTTCATTAAACTTACCCTATAAATTTAAATTAATACGATTCATTATATTTATTAGGCTAGATATACTAAAATTACAATGATAAAAAAGATAATAATCCCTACCACATGATGAAACTAAATGTGAATTGAAGGATCCCATACCTAAAACAGTTCTTTCAAATTCATTGCAGAATGTATAAATAAGAGGAAGGCTACCATTGGGTAACACAATGGAGTTGAACAACCTTACCAGTCTAGAAAACAATAATCAAATCATTATACCATTAAAACAACATAAAATCCAATGAGTCCTCTTGAAAAAAATCCTTCCAAGATGAACTACTAAAAGGAAAACATGGGGAGGACAAGAGGGGAACTCACTGAAACCACCACTAATTGATACACCTAGAATGGGATTAAAATCCACTGATAGGAGATAAAAGTGCTCCTTGGGATTCACTTAGTTGACCCAAGAAGTTTTAATAAGGTCAGACAAAAGGTAGGGTTTGATGGTCATTAATAATTTATATTATCCTGTAAAATATAAGACCACAACACATCCCCTTAAACCACACTACCAAAATTTTATGAAAATGGGGAAAGTATAGTGTAACTAATGGGACCACACCATAACCCCTGGTCAAAATGCTCAAAGATCCATGAATATCTCCACACCATAGATCCAAAAAATTCTGGAGGAGACCATGGTGAATCCAAATAAACTGCACCAAAAACCCTCGATAACTAAAAAGGAGGCTACACCACAAACCTTACTTTTAGTGTGGCCACATTGAACAAGTAAAAGCCCTAAAAAACTCTACCAGAACCACTATGATATATCCCAAACCCCTAATCTATAGCCACTTGGGTAAGAAACCCATATTTACACCACAAACACTCTCCACACTGCAACTATGCCAAAATTTAAAGTACCTATAAAATCCCCCTCAGGCCTCCCCAACAATGTAACCAGCACCTCCATGCCACATCCATTACACATTATGGTTCGACACAACCCTCCACACCACATGACACCTCTGGATGGATTTTCTAACTCGAATCACCCTTCTTCCCTCCAAATAAATTAGAACCTCCCCTAGAAAACTCCACCACTAGAATTCCTATAAATTAATGTGTCAAAAGGTTTGAATTATTACATCATATACATATCAAACTATTATTTCCCATGAAAATAAAAACATACCTAGAATGGGAAGAGGAAAAAATATCCAAACAAATATCTTTTGAGATACCTCTCAAGTATTTCATCACAATCTAAAACACCTCCTCTAAACAAACACACCAATACTAGCAAAAAATGTTCACTAAGCATCCCACACATCCAAATTACCAAACCATTATATCTAAACCACAGGCCACCAAATTTTCACATAACTATATACACCACCATCTAAACCTTCGCACAACCCAAGACAAAAACTTTCACAACCATTACAAAACATATCATCAAGAACATAAATCAAGGAATTCCATTTTCCATATTAAGATATTATCCACTTCAGGTGACAATGACTCAACCAAATGATCTCAATAATTTCATAGAATAACAGATCTCTATTAAGAGTTTCCTTTCCCCTATTCACATGGTAGAATATTTAATACACTTCACATTTCAAGGAAAAATCATATAGTATAAAACAACAAGATCCAAACATCACATCATCAAAACCAAATAGAGAAATGAAAAACTAAAAATAACTTTGGTTACTGGGAATACATCCATGTATAATGTTCCCAAGTACTCTACTCCAGGTCATTATTCCTTCAAAACACATAAACCAATGGAATAGTTTGTGCACATAACACCTACCTATGATCCTGGATCTCTATCGACTCCTCCAATAATGTTGTTCCATCCTCTATATCCAACTCTACCCAGTCAATGCTATAGTTTTCATCGTGAAGATACTGACAAAGTTGAGGGTAATGTAAGATTTCATGAATCCTATTCAGTCATGTTAAGAGTTAAAACAAATAAAACACCTAAAAAAACCTCCCCAACACATCAAATTTCCAAAAAATTGGGGTGAGATCTTACTCCCCCTTCCAATCATTTCCAACCCACATTGAGGGGAGACTCTCAAGAACACATGGTATCAAAACTATAAATCTAAGGGAATCCTCCTATAATCAATATAATACTTATTTATTGTTTCTTTCATCCTCCAATGAAAAATATGAAATTTATATATCATGTAATACACTACATACTGATCAAAAGCTGATGACTCCCCAACCTCACCCCAACAAAACTAGGAATGAAATGGCCTCCCATAAATAAACTCAAATATGAACTTTCCAATGGATCAATGGTAGTAGTTTTTATAATAAAACTCAACCAAAGTCATGTTATTTTCACTAGATCCACTAAAGTCAAAGATATATGCTTGTAATATATCCTCCAGTATCTGGATAGTCCACTTTATTTACCTATCTGTTTGAGGGTGGAAAGTAGTCTTGGGGTATAACCATGTTCCAAAACTAGGTTGCGATTCCCTCCAAAATTGTGATGAAAAATGATAATCCTAGTCCGGTATAATATACCATGGAAGTAAATGTATCCAAACAACCTCATCCATATATCTCCTCACCAAAACATCCATGGTGCTTCACTCCTTGATCTCTAGTAAGTGAGCCTATTTGGTAAAACGATCAATGATTAACTAGATAAAATCACAATCTCTTTGAGATCAGTGTAAACATGTGATGAATTCCATTAATATGTAACATGATTTATACTTGGGAACATATAAAGGTTAAAAAATGTAGAGACCTGAAGCTTGACGTACATGGAAATTACATTTATTTAGAGGAATACTTAATACATAACAAAAACAGACACACAAGGATCGTAATAGTTTAGTGTCTTTGGAAACTCGGAAAATAATCTTCTAATCGTGGTGAAAGATTTTCAACATCTCCCATAAGATCTCCCCCTTTTGTTTTCTTACCTAAAACCTTTATTTAAATCCTAGGGAAAAGAAAACATATAAAGGGTGATCTCAAATGCTCAATAAGGGTAAGCATGGATAAAATAAAACAAATCATATACATTTGAACTTCAAAACATGAACATAATATTTAAACATCATAATCTTGAGCAATGACATAAATCATGGCAGTACGTAAGGCATAGATCATAAAGAAACATTAATCATGATAAAATATCATGGTAATTAAACATGTAATTGTGGAAAACCATTAAGCACATGATATTATTTCCATAGTAGCCAAGGCATTACTGCCATGACCATCTTAGTGGACAAAGTCCCTTTCTGAATCGAGTTCACTCCTTATTTCAGTCCTGTAACACTGAACCAGATTAACTTACCATTCCATCCATGTCTATCTCATGAGATATAAATCTTTACCCAATGCATTGTAGGGAGATATAGGTCCCACCCATCTCATAATGAAATCATTCTTACTTGTGCCACAACATAAACATAAATCATTCATCATAACCCAAAGAATAAAATGGGTTTCATAAACATCATTCCATCATCACATAATCCATAGAAAAGAAATGAACATCATTTCATAATAAAAAAAGTGAAACCATGTAAATCATAGAGACATTATACTTGAAACATACACATATTAAATAATGTCATCTTAGATGGAAAATGGTTTTGATAAAACACTTGAAATGAATTCTTGAGGAAAATATCCTTTTTTCTTCAAAATCATTTTCTTTTCACAAAATGTCATGTAATTTTAAAAGAAAATGTTTTTGTTGAAAATAGTCATGAAATAATTTGGAGGAAGATTCATGAAAATAAGGCTTTATAAAACCGTAAAAATCCTTTCATGCCGTATACGTTAAAAAAAACATTCACCACTTACTTTTGTCGGAAAAGTCAAAAAGTACCTCGTAAAAGAAAGATTCCATACATACCATGTAGTAAAAGTCAAAAATGGGTAAAAAGGACATTAAACATACATGAAACCATTTTTAGGAAACATGGACATTGATGAAAACAATAACCTCAGTAAATACTTACGAATAAAGAATCTCGAATAAGAACGAGATTTGAAAGGTTATCCCTTACCTTATATCCGATATGCTTTGTATGTGTCCGAACCTCCTATATAATGACTTAAATAATGTTATTGACTTATCAAAGAATCATATTCATTGTTTTATATCATATATGGTTCACCTAGGTATTTATATTACCCGTTCATTAGTCAATTCCATGTTAAAGTAGTGTTTTGGGTAAAATTGTTTCTTTTATCGTACGTGTTTGGACTTGTTGTTCTTGATATTATTATTACTTATTTCATGATTTACTTACTTACAGAATGTAAAAAATGATTTATATATCATATATATTCAGTATATATATATATATAATAGATTGATAAATTAAATGAAACACACCGTTCATGGAGATGGTAGGCCGTACGTACGCATGAACGCTGTTTTCATTTTTTTTGACTTGAATGGAAGTAAGTAGATGACACAAACACATATATATATATGTATACATAAATAAAGTAGCTTAATTATGTCATATATTTCATTATTATTCATTATATATACTTTATAATCATTCTTGAATGGTTAACATGGAGAATGAATCTCATCACGTCGTGGAGACGGTATTCCGTACGTATGCACGAGCGATGATATCGTTCCCATGATCGTGGAATTGTATTGGAGTGTATGTATAATATTTTAGAATCAATATCACTTTACAATAATCATATATAGTTATTATTTACACCATTATACCCATCCAGGTAAGGTGGTGGTGGAAAATAGATTACACCACGGCGTGGAGACGGTATTCCGTACGTACGCACGCGCAATGATTTTGTTTTCCGTAGGATGGATAGATGGTTAAATAGGGTTGTTTCATAATTATAATAACATATCAGTATATGAGTGATACTGATGTTATTACTTCATAATGAAACAACTGAATAAGAATAAGTGGAAGAAGAAATAAAGTTGAAAGAATCGGTAACGGACATTTCCTCTTTTTTGAAGCGCCTCTTTGAGACCTCCTTTTAGGGCACTAAAATTGGTCTTTGAAGAATACCAAGACCTTTAGGATGTTTCTAGGGAAGTGGAGAAGATAATTTTTCTGGGGTTGGCCGAGCTTGAAGGCTCAAAGTGGTGTGAGGAAGAGAGGGAGGAGGTTCCCTTTTATAAGGGAGGAGAGGGGCACCTTTGGAATAACCAAAAATATTATTTTATTATAAAGTCATATTCGGTTTTTAATAGCTCCAAATTGATTTATTTCAAAGATAAGGTGGGTATGGGTCGAAAGCCTCTCATCCAATAGAATTTAGACAAGTTTATGTTTCTATTTTAACCTTATCATTTAGATTTAACTTTAAGTTAAATAATTTTACTTTTACCGTGTCTTCTTGTTTTCTTACACTATAAGGTTAATAAACTTACTATAACAAGCCAAACGAACCCCAAGTGGTTCATTATTAATATATATATATATATATATATATATATATATATATATCTAAGTCATTTGGCCGAGCCTTAGATTTTTAGGAATAAAATAACAATTAATAATATAATATTTGTTTTAAAACCTTTTTTATGTCAATTTTGACACTATTTGGTACTTGATTTTTATGAAAATCATAACAGCATGATTAATTCTAACAAAGTTACTTAAATCAATAATAACATGTCATATGAACCTATAAAATTAGTGGAATTCATAAAAAGTATCAAATTATAGTTATTTGGGTATTTATAATATCAATTATTTTAATATTTCATTATTTAGGTAATTACTGCATCCCCATTGTGTCATAAATAACTTAAATTATTTAATGTCTAAAAATTATAAATAAAATACCATTAGGTATTAAATCTTTTAATCTTTATAATTAATATTTATAGTAGAATTTATCTTATGTATAACCCTATATTAAAAATGATTTATTTATTAAACTTTGTTTTTAACTATTTTAACCCTTCTTTAAATAAATTAATAATAAATGTCCTAATCTAATCCAAGTGGGCATAAATGGTCATATTTTATTCCTAAGGTTTTTTTCGGTCGAATTAAACTTATCCAATAGAATTAGTACATGTGTTAGGGTAATAATAATATCATTTTTACCCTTAATTACCCTATTTACTTTTAACCGTGGTAAAAAAAAGTAAAAAGTTACTATTCACCAAAAAATATTTTCATCTCATTGAACCAAATTTTAGTCCTTGATATTAACCGTGTCTCTTGGATTTTTGAAATTCAATTCACATAAGTGGTAAAATTTAATTTAAATTAAAAAAAGTCAGTTTTTTTAACTACCACTAAGTGGTTTCACTATTCATCGAAAATTGGAGTTTTTCAGAAAAATACCAAAAATTAAGCCTAAGAATTATTTGATATTTTAAATTCAATATTGATGTCTATTTTTCCAAATTCATAACATATAAGTGGCATTAATTAATTTTAAATTTAATTCCCGTTATCAAAACAAATAGCGTGTTTTTAAGAAACAAAAACAATCAAAAGATTGATACTTGTTTATATCCAATTTCAAAGTGAAATTAATTCCAATGAACAAAATTGTATTAAATGGTAAAAATATATTCTAATTAAACTTTAAAACCAATTAAAAAGATAATATAACCATATAAATTATTGCGATGAAAAAAGTTGTTTTTAATTAAAATATAGCGTGTTTTTACTATTCATTAAAATATGAAAGTTATCAGAATAATATGAAAAATTTATCCAAAGTAAATTTTTATGTCTTGATTCAAAATAAGACTTTTATTTTGTCAAATTGAACTTATAGAAATGTCAAAAACAAGATTTAAGGTGGGTGCGTCATTAAAAGGCGGGAAAACTGCAATTTTTGAAAAATACATATTTTACACGAAAAATTTATTTTGTTCTCATACCATATTCTAGAAAATGTGTAATATGAATAATAATGTCATAAAATTCAAAATGTAGTTAATACTATTCATAACGGCTAGTCCATAATAATATTATAACAATATATCATTGTTTAGTGAAACCTGGTATTGCGTACAACACACGCTATCGAGGATGGTCGCGATTGCGTGTAATGCAAGCCAAGTCAGGGTTGCGTGTTGTGCAATACTCCTCCGTTGTTTCGTATAACATAATACAACCATATTTCATTTATACATTGAATATATATATACACTCAATGTTTCGTAGAATAACTACTATCAAAATTGTGTGTAACATGATCCAAGAATAGTGTTGTGTATACTGCAAGCTCATACGGTGTTGCGTATAGCGCAAGTTAATCTTGTTGTAGCTTACAACAAAATAAATCAATGAAATTAAAAGAATATTTTTCATAAAATCTTGGGGTGTTACATTCTACCCCCCTTAAAATGAATTTCTCCCTCGAAATTCGTCGGGGTTATAAATCGTTTACTATTTATAGAAACCCACATCATAAAAAGGAATAGTAAAACTTAATTTTAAAAAAATAAAGTATGAAATGTGATGATTACCCAAAGTAACTCATCACTGGGTTTCCATATAGGGGAAAATATGTGAAAATATGGATATGGAAGAAAAATATAACCATCAAGTTTTGATGGAGAGTGGTAGAGAACATGGCTATGAAAAAGCCATCAATCACAAAGCCATAGATTTGTGATGATCTAAGGTACCATCTGATTCATCGGATATAAGGGCACTAGGAAAACATTTTTTTGTATTCAAGATCATTTCCCTAAAGTTGAATAAATTGAAATTAGAAGAAATACATTCTTGATTTTGGTACAATCTCACCGTTGGTCGTTCCTTGGACAATTTCCACTTCATCTCTTAAAGAAATGAAGTTGAATTTTTCATTCACGAAGTGTTAGCATATCATATGATAGAATGATAGGTCATTCCATCTGTCTCAAATAAAAAGTTTGCAAAAGTTATCAAATATACATAAGTCCATCTATAGTGAGATTAATCATATATGATTCCAAAAATGGACTTATACTTCATATATCATACCGCTTAATAAAATAAAACTAGTTTCTACTAACCAGGGACTTCCTCTAGGCCAGTGGTAGGTGATAAAGGCCAGTCGCACTTCGGTTGTGGGTTCGATTCCCACAGCCTTGTCTGACGCGATGGGTTGTCGCCCGTCCTACAGGTTGTCCTTTTTTTTTCCCGAAAAATACATTATTATAACATTCCATCAATAATATCCAAAAAGTTCTAGCCTTAAACAATACTAACTTATATCCAACATAATCCATTACAATCTTTAGGATTATCCAAAATACTGCTGTCCAATCTCATATTATAGTGAAGACGATTACCAAAGACTTCATATAACAAGCATGTTAATACCATCGTTGATCCCCATATATCATAAGATATGTCTTGTTGGTCACATTCCAAACATTCAAATGCCTTAATCATGTATTCTCTTGAAAAAAATGAATACCCATTGAACCTTAGTGAAAACATGAATGCAGTTAAAAGTTAACACTTTCCACATACCAAAATCCTCAAAATTATATATACTCAAACCATGATATTACTTAGTCCTTATATCAATCATGAGCTCATGAATACTGTCAAACATTTCATTTTCTCCTTATCCCTTCATTATGCGCATATCATCTGCTTTCCAAAATATTTGAATCCCTTTTCATGGTTACCGGTACCATAAAATTATTGAAATCCACAATAGACTAAAACAAAAATATTCTAATACACCATAAAAGTACCTCAACAACATTATTCTTGAATACCAATACATAAAAACTTCAATCCATCCTCTTCAATGATTGTCCTGGAACAAGTCCTTCCTTGATTTAGAAGTAACTTTTTAGGTTAGGGCATTGAGTTGGGTAATGACCATGTTCTCCACAAATAAGACATTGAACTCCATAACAGTCTATTACTCTATGTCCCTTTTCTCCACACAGATAACATCTGTCCCTCCATTTGAGTTATTCCTCAAGGTTCTTCTTCCCTTCTTTATAAATCTCAATCTTCCTTTCTTTATGCTCCTCAACATGCGAACATGCATAAAATTCTATCTTCCTCTTATTTGATGAATTAGGCATACCAATAAATTTCACCTTGTTAATCATATATCGTGATGACTGATTCGGCATAATCACAATATCTTTATCTCTAGGCATTACACAATTTTGTTGCTCATAGTCACCAATTTGTCCATTGGATTCAATGTTGACCAAATTCCTTCTGGTTCCCTCCATTGACTAAAACACAAAAAGAATTCTGTGAGAGGCAAAAATCATACAAGGAAAATAACATAATCAAGGGGGAGTACCTTCAACATCTAACATCCTAGGTTTAATTCTAATATCGTTACCATAATTCTAGTACTATAACCTATACTTATACTTAACCTTAGGGACATCCCTAGACATACCTTAGAAATATCTCTAGGGATCTCACTAAAGTTATCACATCCTAGTTTCCAAAGGTTGACTAAACCTTTCCTATGATACCAACTGTAGAGACCCAAAGCTGTACGTACATGGAAATTAAATTTCTTTAGCGGAATACTTAATACATAAAAAAAACAGACACACAAGGATCGTAAAGTTTAGTGTCTTTGGAAACTCGGAATATAATCTTCGAATCGTGGTGAAAGATCTTTAACATCTCCCATAAGATCTTCCCCTTTTGTTTTCTTACCTAAAACCTTTCTTTAAATCCTGGGGAAAAGAAAACATATAAAGGGTGAGATCAAATTCTCAGTAAGGGTAAGCATGGATAAAATAAAACAAATCATATACATTTGAACTTCAAAACATGAACATAATATTTAAACATCAGAATCTTGAGCAATGACATAAATCATGGCAGTACGTAAGGCATAGATCATTAAGAAACATTAATCATGATAAAATAGCATAGGAATTAAACATGTAATTGTGGAAAACCATTAAGAACATGATATTATTTTTATAGTAGCCAAGTCATTACTTCCATGACCATCTTAGTGGACAAAGTCCCTTTCTGAATCGAGTTCACTCCTCATTTCAGTCCTGTAACACTGAACCAGATTAACTTACCGTTCCAGCCATGTCTATCTCATGAGATATAAATCTTTACCCGATGCATTAGAGGGAGATATAGGTCCCACCCATCTCATAATGAAATCATTAACATAAACATAAATCATTCATCATAACCCAAAGAATAAAATGGGTTTCATAAACATCATTCCATCGTCACATAATCCATATAAAAGAAATGGACATAATTTCATAATAAGAAAAGTGAAACCATGTAAATCATAGAGACATTATACTTGAAACATACACATATGAAATAATGTCATCTTATATGGAAAATGGTTTTTATAAAACACTTGAAATGAATTCTTGAGGAAAATATCCTTTTTTCTTCAAAATCATTTTCTTTTCACAAAATGTCATGCAATTTTAAAAGAAAAGGTTTTTTTTGAAAATAGTCATGAAATATTTTGGAGGAAGCTTCATGAAAATAAGTCTTTATAAAACCATAAAAATCCTTTCATGCCGTATACGTTAAAAAAAACATTCACCTCATACTTTTGTAGGAAAAGTCAAAAAGTACCTCGTAAAAGAAAGATTCCATACATACCATGTAGTAAAAGTAAAAATGGGTAAAAAGGACATTAAAAATACATGAAAACATTTTTATGAGACATGGACATTGATGAAAACAATAACCCCAGTAAATACTTACGAATAAACAATCTCAGATAAGAACGAGATTGGAAAGGTTATCCCTTACCTTATGTCCGATATGCTTCGTATATGTCCGAAACTCCTGTATAATGATTTAAATAATGTTATTGACTTATTAAAAAATCATATTCATTGTTTTATATCATATATGGTTCACCTAGGTATTTATATTACCCGTTCATTTTTCAATTCCATGTTAAAGTAGTGTTTTGGGTAAAATTGTTTCTTTTATCGTACGTGTTTGGACTTGTTGTTCTTGATATTATTATTACTTATATCATGATTTAATTACTTCCATAATGTAAAACATGATTTATATATCATATATATTCAGTATATATATATATATATAATAGATATATAAATTAAATGAAACACACCATTCATGGAGACGGTAGGCCGTACGTACGCATGAACGCTGTTTTCCTTTCTTTTTTGACTTGAATGGAAGTAAGTAGATGACATATATATTTATATATTTATGTATACATAAATCCAGTTGCTTAATTTTTTCATATATTTCATTATTATTCATTATATATACTTTATAATCATTTTTGAATGGTTAACATGGAGAATGAATCTCATCGCGTTGTGGAGACGGTATTCCGTACGTACGCACGAGCGATGATATCATTCCCATGATCTTGTAATTGTATTGGAGTGTATGTATACTATTTTAGAATCAATATCACTTTAAAATAATCATATATAGTAATTATTTACACCATTATACCCATCCAAGTAAGGTGGTGGTGGAAAATAGATTACACCACGGCGTGGAGACGGTATTCGGTACGTACGCACGCGCGGTGATTTCGTTTTCCGTAGGATGGATAGATGGTTAAATAGATTTTTTTCATAATTATAATAACATATCAGTATATGAGTGATACTGATGTTATTACTTCATAATTAAACAACTAATGAAGAAGAAGTGGAAGAAGAAATAATGTTGAAAGAATCGGTAAAGGACATTACCTCTTCTTTGAAGCGCCTCTTTGAGACCTCCTTTTAGGGCACTAAAATTGGTCTTTGAAGAATACCAGGACCTCTAGGATGTTTCTAGAGAAGTGGAGAAGAGAATTTGTCAGGGTTTTTCCGAGATTGAAGGCTCAAAGTGGTGTGAGGAAGAGAGGGAGGAGGTGCCCTTTTATAAGGGAGGAGAGGGGCACCTTTGGAATAACTAAAAATATTATTTTATTATAAAGTCATATTCGGTTTTTAATAGATCCAAATTGATTTATTTTTAATCTAAGGAGGGGATGGGTCTAAATACTCTCATCCAATAGAATTTATACAAGTTTAGGTTTCTATTTTAACCTTGTCATTTAGATTTAACTTTAAGTTAAATAATTTTACTTTTACCGTGTCTTCTTGTTTTCTTACACTATAAGGTTAATAAACTTACTATAACAAGCCAAACGAACCCCAAGTGGTTCATTATTAATATATAGTTATTTATCTAAGTCATTTTGCAGAGCCTTAGATTTTTATTAATAAAATAACAATTAATAATATAATATTTGTTTTAAAAACTATTTTATGTCAATTTTGAAACTATTTGGTACTTGATTTTTATGAAAATTATAACAGCATGATTAGTTCGAAAAAAGTTACTTATATCAATAATAACATGTCATATTAACCTTTAAAATTAGTTTAATTCATAAAAAGTCTCAAATTACATTTATTTGGGTATTTATAATATCAATTATTTTAATATTTCATTATTTAGGTAATTACTGCATCACCATTGTGTCATAAATAACTTAAATTATTTTATGTCTAAAAATGATAAATAAAATAACATTAGGTATTAAATCTTGTTATCTTTCTAATTAATATTTATAGTCGAATTTATCTTATGTATAACCCTATATTAAAAATGATTTAGTTATTAAACTTTGATTTTAACTATTTTAACCCTTCTTTAAATAAATTAATAATAAATGTCCTAATCTAATCCAAGTGGGCCTAAATGGTCATATTTTATTCCTAAGGTTGTTTTTGGACGAATTAAACTTATCCAATAGAATTAGTACATGTGTTAGGGTAATAATAATATCATTTTTACCCTTAATTACCCTATTTACTTTTAACCGTGGTAAAAAAAAGTAAAAAGTTACTATTCACCAAAAAATATTTTCATCTCATTGAACCACATTTTAGTCCTTGATATTAACCGTGTATCTTGGATTTTTGAAATTCAATTCACAGAAGTGGTAAAATTTATTTTAAATTAAAAAAAGTCAGTTTTTTAACTACCACTAAGTGGTTTCACTATTCATCGAAAATTGAAGTTTTTCAGAAAAATACCAAAAATTCAGCCTAATAATTATTTGATATTCTGAATTAAAAATTGATGTCTATTTTTCCAAATTCATAACATATAAGTGGAATTAATTAATTTTAAATTTAATTCCCGTTATCAAAACAAATAGCGTGTTTTTAAGAAACAAAAACAATCAAAAGATTGATACTTGTTTATATCCAATTTCAAAGTGAAATTAATTCCAATGAACAACATTGGATTAAATGGTAAAAATATATTCTAATTAAACTTTAAAACCAATTAAAAAGATAATCTAACCATATAAATTATTGTGATGAAAAAAGTTGTTTTTAATTAAAATATAGCGTGTTTTTACTATTCATTAAAATATGAAAGTTATCAGAATAATATGAAAAACTTATCCAAAGTAAATTTTTATGTTCTGATTCCAAAGAAGAATTTTATTTTGTCGAATTGAACTTATAGACATGTCAAAAACAAGATTTAAGGTGGGTGCATAATCAAAAGGCGGGAAAACTGCAATTTTTGAAAAATACATATTTTACACGAAAAATTTATTTTGTTCTCATACCATATTCTAAAAAATATGTAAGATGAATAATAATGTTATAAAATTCAAAATGTAGTTAATACTATTCATAAAGGCTAGTCCATAATAATATTATAACAATATATCGTTGTTTAGTGAAACCTGGTATTGTGTACAACACACGCTATCAAAGAAGGTCGCGATTGCGTGTAATGCAAGACAAGTCAGGGTTGCATGTTGTGCAAGACTCCTCCATTGTTTCGTATAACAGAATCCAACCATATTTCATTTATACATTGAATATATATATATACACTCAATGTTTTGTAGAATAACTACTATCAAAATTGTGTGTAACATGATCCAAGAATAGTGTTGTGTATATTGCAAGATCATACAGTGTTGCGTATAGCGCAAGGCAATCTTGTTGTAGCTTACAACACAAGACATCAATAAAATTAAAAGGATATTTTTCATAAAATCTCGGGGTGTTACAAAAAATATCAAGGAACATAGTTCTCAAACATTACCTACTGATAATCTAGACATTGAGCCACAAAATCTACCACAATTCATTTTAACCAGAGCCACCAAAATTGTGTCCTAAAGAAATGGAAAATATTATAAAATTATGGGTGTACCACCAAATGTGATCAATGAAACTAATGAAGTACCCCCTCATGCATTTATTCAAGAATAATACTCCTTTATTAAAACAACATATAATTCAAACTATCCTCTATCCATCCCACCAGAGCATCACCTTAGAGAACACAATAATGAATCATCTCTACCTCTGAGTCTAACCACTGAGAATCCTCCACATGATGCATTAAAGAAGACTAAATTAACATTTTATGAAAGAAAAATACTCTATCAACCACCATCACATCTAATTCTAGGGATTTCAACACCTCTATCACCCTCCATGAATTTATGGAATCCTAAAAAACATCCTTATGCAACTTCCTACAAAACATGTTATCCATAAAATTCCACTTACCTAACATGTAGAAGATGTAAAATTCATAGTTTATAAAAAGATCCATCCACCTCCATTACTATAGGTTCATATCATTCTAAGAGAAGATATACCAAAAGATATTTTGATCCACGAAGATCAAAAAGTGATCCTCAATGAGGTAATGTCACCATAAATTCGGTGCAAACAAAACCTCTTATTGATCCTGATCATGGGTTGGATAGTTACACTCATGGGGATGTAACTAAATAGACCCATAAGAGATCATTGAATTATGTTTCATAGAGACACACACAAATTCCAGACAAGTAGAATCACAAAATACCTCAAATATCACCCCCTCCTCTAGAAACTGGAGCACCTGAGCACTAATCAATATCCCATTAAGGTATTAAAATAGTTCTTATCACTGATCAGTATAGATAAAATCCTTGTATTTTTTAGTCATATAATTTAATGGGGAGAAAATCCATCAGAAATAAGGTACAAAATTCCTATAATATCCTATAACACCAAGGAAGAGGAAAACCACTACTAAATTCTTGGTTACTTCCCAAGAAACAATTGCATTAATCTTTTATGGTTCTATGGATACACCCTAATGGACATCATTTTCCTGGGGAAATTAACCTATAATATCTAGAACATAGACCTAAAAAACCTTCCATAAAGCTAACGACATTGATGAACCTACAAGGAATATTTGATATGATAAGAATATTCCTTCTTTGACTCCGAGAAGACCATGATTGTTTTGATGAAAATGACTGAAAACTAGTTTAATAACTCTTGAAACAAAGGGTTCATGAGTCCCATGGGCACAACTAGTGCATTCGTGACATCAAAAAACATGAACATGGAATGAAATTGTCCATATCCATATCTAAAATTAGATTTTTGGATATCATAATCCTTCACCCTCAGTTGGTGATATCCCGACTGTAGATCGATCTTAGAATACCAAATCACCCCTATCAACTCATCAAAAAATCATCACTTTAGGAAAGAGGGTAACAGTTATTTATCATCACTTGATTCAAACTATATCAGTCTATAAACAACCTTATACTACTATCAACGTTCATGAAAAATAAAATTATGGCACCCCATTTCGAAGCATTAGGAAGGATGAAACCCTTTTGCTTAGATAATCTATCTAAATCCAAAACCACCACAATTTAGAAGGTTCAATTTGATAAGGACCGATATAAATAAGAGAATGGTCATTCTATAGATCTATCCAAAACTCAATATAACTTTGATGGGGTAGAATAAAAACCTCTTCACGTAAAATATCCAGAAACTGCCTGAAAATCCTAGGAGTCTCTACCATCCTAGCATCTACCGATTCCATAGGAAACTTAACCCAAAAAAATGGGCTCCAAAAATCTAATAGACATCTTCTAAATACTCTCACCAAATAAAAAAGCATGTTTTTCATCAACATATGAGGACACTAATCTTCTTTAGATACATTCGATAACATTATGTACAAAATACCACCTTTTTAGGACAATGATGACATTATACAACTACATCTATGGTAGGAAAGGATACCCACATGTCTGATGTGTCCCCATCATCATTATACACCCCCAGATCACATCAAACAAGTTGGTCTAGACTTTGAATGGAGTATTCAAAACCAGGGGCAGAATAAGCCTCTCTACATATATTCCAAGATTATAGACTAGAACTTTTGTAAAAACAGAGTACAAGGATCATAAATAAAATAAATCAAAAAAAGGAAGATAATAAATTAATCATAACTCTAATGATATTTGGCACATCTAGTGTTATCACCCCCACATCATGCAACTAACTATGCCCAGATCCTATACTCTTCTTAATATAGAAACATACATGGCCACACTCAGGTTGGGGTCCCTGGAGACAAGGAAAATCATTCATTCAATGTCCTATTACCACATATTCTCTTGAAGAATAATAAAACTAATTCCCATGATGCTAAAACCATGTCACTATAAGTTTTTGTAGAGGGTGATGCTGAGAGTGAACACCACCAACAAATTGAGCTCATAGAACCATAAGAAACTGATTTTGATGATGAACATGGTCCGAAAATATGAACCACACAATCCCAAATCCCCTAGAAAATATCATGTAAAATAATGGCTCTAGAATTATGAAAATGAAATTATTGATTTCGACTCCACACTGGTCAAAACTACAAAGGCCCTAGTGCCTAAGAACTTTCACTAAGAACTCAAATCCTCAAGGAACCATTTTTGTTCCCCTCGCATGAAAAAAAACTATCACACATTCATATGATTGATCACCCATTACTTATTCTAAACCTTCAGATACATGGGTAATGTAGGCGTAAATGTATAATGATTTGAAAGATGAAGTACCTCCTCAAGATACCATTATTGGGACTAATCTTCAGGAAAAATATGCTAGGTGAAACGGAAAATGTCCTTAAACCTAATTTCTATCTTCTGAATATACATACTCTCATGTGGAATAGAGAGAAAATATTACCTCCTTATTACCATAATGGTCTATAAAAGAAACTCTTCTCAAAACTCCTTCAGAAATTCTACACCTGAAAATTCTTCATTCTTTCAATCACTAAGTTACAATTTCCACAATTGATGCATAACTCTTGAAATATGACTAACTACCAATGTGACCCATTAGTTTACCTTAGACCATATAAAACTAAATGAGATCTTGAGATCCTACAACCATCTCTCTATCCTCACATCAGAGATGCTACCATCATACTTTCCTAAAGACTATCACTCAAATGAGTTCAATTATAACTGCCACTAATCATGGTCCTCAACCAGATCAACCCTTCAATGATCAATCTGATCAGCCTATTGAACCTCCTATGTCTGAACTAAACATGTAGGATTACTAGGGGACATAGATGAAAAAGGGAATTAAGGATTTTCTAAGCCTAGTAGTATGTAATTTTATTAATATACATTTTATTCATTTTAACTTCCCAAGATCACCCAGTTTAATCAATAATACAAGTCAATCATGATGCATGTACCTATTCAAGGTCTCTACCCTAAAGGAAACATCACCACACTTGGTATTTTATTAGGATCATATTACTTGCATTAGATCACAAGGGGATATAATATTTTGAATCCTAGCTACACTTACATAGCTTATGTCATGAAATAAGACTAACAAACATCGTCACCTTACCAACCCACGTAATCCTCACAGTTCCAAAATCTGAAATCTATCCTACCCATGAACCAAATCCTTTGATACCTATATATAATGACCCCTCCCTACTAAGGTACCACTCTTATGCTGAAAATTAAAGAAGAGATAAAATGACCCCTCAAGTCCCACCTCCAGTTGTACCTAAGTTGGCTATTAGCAATGACGATATAAAAATGTCACAAATGGGAGACATTACCATCTATAATAATAATAATAATCCAATATATAATATAAACAAACCACAAGAAACTACATGAAATAAGGTAAAAATGAAACAAAAACCATCACACAATGCATGAATAATTTAAACAAATATAGGAGTCTCAAAATAAATACCCAAAAGAAAGTCTAAGATGATTATAGAACAACGACTCCAAATCATGATCTAGAAATGTATGGCATGGTCTTTGAAGTCATATTGGAAACTTGAAAATAGTTTTTATATACGTGGGGTGAGAATACAAGTATAATCAGTAGGATCATACCTAAAGTCTCCCATGAACATGTAAAAAATATAATACTAATGCACCTGTGAGAAAACTACAGAACAAACAACACCTAACTAGTTCAAATAACCATTTCCATCCTCACCAAGGAACACTTACCAAATAACTCATCCAAGTATAATAAAATAATAATAAGCATATCAATAAGGTTAACCCACACCACTTTCCCATTGGGATGCATCTCTTACACCCTAACAACATATTTCTTGGAGATTTAATATCCTATGGATATTTCATCATGCCAAACACCTCATTTGCAACTGGAAAACACATCACATCTCTCCAAAAGACAGTTGATCCATCACACCACATCACATATCACATGAAGATACTTGGGACATAGCATCACATAACATCTCGCATGAAGACAACTAGACTATCACATCATTTTCATAACTCGAATAGTATGGTATCATGAAAATGAAGGACATCGTCTTTGTTCCCTCCCCTACCATGAATGAACCCCACCATATTCCATTTAATCAAATAATAAAATATCACCATAGTAAAATTTTAACATCTAGAGATCCCTAATAGTTTCTATTTACATAACTTGGAAAATAAAAAAGGTGAGATCAGGTAGCCAACCATCCATCCTCACCACTAGGATATTGGTAAAAACACCCCCAAAACATTTGGTTATTATCATGAGGTGCTCTACATGGGAGGCATGCATATAGAAATCCAAATGAATATTCAAGGTACACACACACACACACACATATATATATATATATATATCCACACATAATCCCAACCTATGGGTTCACAAAAAAAGCACTAACCAACTCAAAAAATCACCACCCAACCTCACAACACCACCACATACACACCACCACTATATGAACAACACCAACCATAAATTCACAAACTAGATGATGCATTTCATATTATTTCTCAATTTAATCCATTTTCCAAATTTCTCATTACCAAAAAATTTTAATTTTCCATCCCATTTATCTCAAATTAATCATTAACCAAAATTAACCAAACAACTGATTTTCATTCATTCATTCATTAATTATTAAACCCATGCCATTACCATTCATTAATAACAAATTAATTTTGATACTACCCAATAAACTAGAATACCACAACACCACAAAACACAAAAATCCTCCCCATTCCAACCATTTCACACTACCACCATCATACTACCACAACCACCTCCCCATCACAAGAACAACATCACCACCAAAATCTATCAGAACTGCCCCATATCTCAACAAAAAAAATCATCATATCCACCCCCACAATATAACAACACATCACAATCACCACATAATACATAAACTTCTCCTCACATTACCACATAAAAAACACAACCAAACATTAAAAAACTTTTCAAATCATATTTACATAACATTATTCTGATTTATCAAGAGGCTTTCATCACATTCCAATTCTTTATTTCAAGGGAGTTCTCACACAAGACATAACTCAATGGAAAACCATTTAATTATTCAGATATATGTGGTTAAATAATTTAATTTAAATTGGTTTCAAATATTCACACAAAATGGTTCCAGAAACAAATCAATTCTCAATATAATCAATGAATCCCCATAAAATGATTTTCAGTGATACATAAAAGAGGAATAGTCTAAAAAAACATCAAATATATAAAAAAATAAAATTTCATTCCCTTAAAATATTTCATTTAAATTAATCTAATTATTTTTCTTTATTAGATTTTATATACTATATTAAAAAAGATAAAAAAGTGTATAATCTATCCTGCATAATGAAACTAGATGAAAAATGAAGAATCCCTTACCAAAAAACTGAGCTTTCTGATTTTTTGTGCCTGGTTGAAACAAGAGGGAGGCCACCACCAAGAATAAAAATTAAATAAAACACCCTTAAAAACTAAGAAAACAATAACCAAATCATTATACCATTGAAAAATATACCAAAATAGATATTTTTATTGACAAAAACCCTTCACAGATGAACAACTAGAAGGAAAAAAGGGGGATTACAAGAATGAAATTCGTGAAAATCACCATGGATTGATCTCACAAGACTAGTATTGAAAGAAACTGATAGGGTTGTGAATGAGATCCTTGGGACACACTTGGGTTACCCAATAACTGAGAATAAGGTCATAAAATGGTAGGGTTGATGGGGCTTTATGAATTTATAGTAGTCTGAAAAACAAAATACCATGGAGTAGCCCCTTAGACCATACCACAAAATTGTTTGAAACATTGAAAACAATGGTGAAATTCAAGGGACTTTTTCATAAACACCTTGGTCAAATATTCTCTAACATCCATGGAAATATCCATTATGTCGATCCAAAAAATCATGGAGAAGGTCATAACCCACCCAAAGCCACTATGTCGTAGACCATCAACAACTGAAGAGGTGGATATGCCCCAACCTTGGTCTATGGCTCAGACACCCCAAAAATGAAAAAAACCCATAAAAAATCCACCTAAGTCACTAATACACATATAACACCCCTATGTAGGAACCACTAGGGAAACCAACCAATCTCCACATCGCATCCACTCTCTATGTAATAACTATTCCAAAATTCGAAGTAGCTCTAAAACTCCACCTAGGACTCCTCTATGCTATAAATGACACATCCATTCCATAGGTACAATAGATTATATCAAAACACACTCCTCTATGCCGCATAAATCCTCTTGCTTTATTTTCTAGCTCAAGCTCTCTTCTTCCCTCGAACTACCTTAGAAATTCCACCATACACCTCTACCACTAGAATTCATATAAATTAATAGGTTAGACAACATGGAATGTTACAAAAAAACTCCAAGGGTTGTCATGTTTAGTTGATATATAAAAATTTATTTATTTAAGAGGAAATGGACCAATTCCAAATTAAGTTCACCTGTTAATAATTTTCATGCACTTGGCCTGTCCCTATCAGTAGTGACTCACCCATGTTAAGTTAACACAATGGTGAATGACATGTTCCACCATAAAGTGACTCAAAGGAAACCATATAAACCAAATCCTAAAATCTATTTTTAAATTAAAATAAAGGAAAAGACATATTACCATCCCATAACCCACTAAAACGAAGGATAGAATCTCTACGAATATCCTAAAGAATCCAGATCACCCCCTTGGACTATTTGTTAGTCTGTGGGTCAAATGTTGTGCTCATCTTCGACTGTGATCCCAATTCCTTCTACACGCCTTTACAAAAATGTGTTGTGAAAAACACATACAATAACCCATAATTTATTAGTAATACATTTTTCTTGAATAAATCTGGGTTATATGATATTATATATTATTATACATATAAACCACATAAATAAAATGCAAAAAAATATTTCATTAACAAATATTTTTACCCTAACCATAAAATAAATGAATTAAAATACTAAAAAATATAATTTGGAAAATAATATAAAATAAAAAACTATAATAAAAAAATTTGTACCACCCAGATATGCTAGAATAAATTCCCCCATGAACAACACTATATAGAAGAAATAAAATATTAGTAAACGAATCAAAATTTTTGAAAAAGGAAAATATAGAATATTGAGAGGAATTGTACTGAATAATTTATGAAGGAGTTAATAGATATTTATATAATGTAATATGACCATTTTAATATTAATGTTATCATTGGAATAATAATGTGATTGTTAAAATTGTAACATGACTATTAGGAATAGTAACCTAACCACTGAGAAACTAACCTGATCATTAGAATTGTAATTTAACCTAAAAATAACAAGATCAAATATATATAATAATTATAAAGATTAATTTAATAAAATATAAATATTATAATTCCATAAAATAAATATCATGGATAAAAACTCAATGAAATTATAAGAATGTTTTCAATAAAAATATTTTAATGTATTTTGTATAAATAATAATTGTCACATTAAAAATTATAATTACCTATGGTAAAAAAATAATTTAATAAAGATAATTTTATTTTTAGAATTATCTTGTTGAAATTTTCCAAGGGTTATTTATTTTAGTAATTTTATGAAATAATTCAATTTTTACGTTGATAGTAAAAATACTATTTTTCAAATATCGCTTTTCTTATAAACTAATAATGATGAAACAACGTGTTAATATATACTAAATTATTTATTTCCACAAAAGATAATTTTAATAAGTTAATTTTTTCATTAAAAATAATGAACTTAATTTCTAAACCAAAAAAGTGTTTTCCAAATCCTAAAGTCAAATGTTTTCCCTTAAAATAATAATTTTCATTTTTACCAATTTTATTTTTAATAAACTAATTAATTCAGTTTATAAAGGATTTTAAAGCCCTAAATACCTTTTATTTTATTTATATACGATATATAATGTCAAAAAATAACTATTTAAATGTTTAACTTTGATATAATATTTTATTTTATATTTTATCCTAAAAAATACCCCTCTTCTCATGTATAAATAACCCCTCTCCCTCCCCTTGGAAAACCACTCCTCACACACTTACCAAAACATAATATCTACCCAAATACCATATCTAATTCCCCTTATAATTATTAGGGATGTTCAGGATTAAAACAAATATAAGAATCAAGAGAGTTTAGTGCCGTACAGAAGAATCCACACTGAGAAAAGAGTATGCTTCTATCAACTGTTCTCTAATTTTCCTCTCCTCTTCCCCCTTTTACTAATTAGTTTAAAAAAAAAGCTTCAAACATTAATTATTAATTATTTTTAATCTATATTAATTATGTGATCCTACTATAAAAATTATATTTATGAATTATTTATATTTCATAATTCCCTTTCATCTTCTCTGGATAATGTCCCATTAATGGCCAGTAAACCACCAATGAGGACATTTGCAACTGATTTCTTATCACTGACCTTATGGATAGTTTTAATAAATTTTTTATAATATATAAATGTAAAAATATATTTATTTTACACTTCAAGAATTAATTATCCTAACGTATAATTACATTTTACAAAAATAGAAAAATCAAACCAAAACGGGATATTTTAAAAGGAAATATGATATCAAAATGTTTCATCTTTAAAAATAGGAATTAAGAAATAAAATAAAATTATTATAATTAATAAATAGTGACATAAATTAACATAATTTAATTCCGGTTCATCATTTTAATAAATCTATGTTTATTATTTAGGAGGAGGAAAAGCGTTGAAAAGAAGTGGGATTTAAGGTAATGGGAACCTCAAATGATATTCATGAAATTATTCTTTATGAAGTATTTATGAAACCCATTCCTTTCCTTGAGTTTATTTCATGAATATGATTTTTTATGTTCTACGTGGCCTGTATGATTATTATCATTTTTTTATGTGATGAGTTGATCTAGAATTATATATCCTTCCAATTCATTGTTTAATGTGATATATCTCATTATTTTATGTTTATTAATCATTTAAATTATTCTTTATTTTCTCACAATTATGATTTTACTATTTATGTACATATTTTATGTGTAGGTGTGATGTTATATTTATTCACAAATGTGTATGGTATTTGACTACTATGTTATGATATTTCCTTATTATGCATATGCTATATTAGATGCCTTTATTAAATGTTTTCCCCATTATTATTACGATGATCCCATGCTTATTCTACGATGATTTTGATTATTCTCACCCATAAATAATTCATTCATCCCCCTTATTCCACCCCTTACTAGCATTTTAGATCACCCCTTTATTTTATGCATTCCCCAGGTTATCCAATGTTGTTCGAGAAGATTTATGGGATTTTAGAGCTCATTAGAGAGGATAAAATAAATATTTTGTGTTTTGTTTAACTTTGGATTTTTTATGAGCCAAGTATTCCATAGACACTAGGCCTTTCTATCCTTTGATTGTATTTAATGTATATTTATGTTAGTTTTCTTGTAATAATATTTTTAAAAGGAATGAGTCATTATAGTTAGAATCTATTTAAGGTTTAGTTTTTTTGGGGATCAAGCAAGACTAATTTTGTGATAACTCTAAGGATACTTATAATTATATGAGAATATTCTAGTTTTTTTTTTCATAAAGTTTAGAGTGAGTGGTTTCCAAGAAATTACTCCCCTATTTGGATACTATATGTTGATGTGGATCTAGTGTCGTTGTAAGTTAGGGACATACCACTAAAAGGGTTCATTGGTAATTGAATCAATCATTACCTAGTGTATGCTAAATTGGAATTACTGTATACTTGACTTGACACTCCCAGTGAACATGATTTGGGAAATTCATGAAGTCTTCATGAACCATTATGAAAGACCTGATTTGATTTTTAGGGTAGAAAAATCAATAGAAAAATTACCATAGATAACTTAGATTAAAACCTAGAAAATCATAAGTTAGGATATACATTTCATTTATAATTCATTACTTGTATATTCATATTTTCTCTTTTATATGTTTTTTAGTTAAAGTATTCATATCCTATTTTTACTTTATTTTAGTTAATGGTGGAAAATTGGATGAACCATGCTAGCAACCAACATGATAGGAAATGTGATGATTTTTCTAATGATATGCCTAAAATTATGGGAGTAGGAGTTCGAAACATCATGGCAGTACTGGAATAGATGATTAATTCTATGAATAATAACATGAATCATGTGTAACTCCCTTATTATCATAAGAAATATAAAGTTGTGTCGAATCCTTTATTTGAAAAAGACCTCTTAGCTTTAGTGGATCTTCTGATTCACTCATGATAAAACAATGTATTAAATCATTTGAGAAGATATTATCTATCCTCTAATGTTCAAAATAAGATAAAGTTATACTGAAATATTATCATCTTGAAGAAGAAGATGATCAGTGGTGAAAACTAATCAAGAACATGAATTCCAAGTAGGATATTGATTCCATAGAATGAGAAGGATTTTTTTTCAATAAATATTTTCCCCACACTCTCCATATTAAAATGGGGAGGTATTTCGATGGATTTAAGAAAAAGGACGACTAGTCTCTCAGGGTGTATGAGGAAAACTTCACAAGGCTTTCATGGTACACCTCTAACTTTTTCATCAACACCAAAAAGAAGGTGGGGCATTTATTTAGTGGTTTAAAGATGACTATTTGAAAATATTTAGCAATTCAAGACTTTGATAGCTATGAAGAAATTTTCTAGTGTGTTCTTAAGGTTTATATAGATATTAGAGACAATTAGTGGTATGATAGGACTAGAGATATAAAGTGTAAAATGAAATTTAATTTAGTAGGATCTATAGATAAATATCATGGTGGGATGAATACCCAACTTCCCAAATGTAAAAAATGTGAGAAGAGAAATCGTGAAAACTCTCTTAAGGGAATTGGGAGATCTTTCAATTATGGAAGAGAGGGTAACCAGGATAATTAATGCTGAATAAATATAAAGAATACCACTAATGATACATAGGAAAAAGAAGTTTAAAATAGACACTCAACCAGCAGTTTAGTGTTTTAATTATAAGAAACAAAGGTCTTATGTGAAACAATTACCTAAGATATGGGTTTTCAGATAAAATAAATGACAACAACCTCCAAGGACTAGATAGAAATGAATAGTATATGATATCACTACTAATGAGGTGGATCCTGACAAATATGTGATAAAAAGTAAGTTTATTATTCATTCAAGAATAAAAAATTTACTTTTTTGATTTTAGTTATTTTTATTATTTCATATCTTGAAAGTTTATTAGAATTTTTGAAATGACACCTCAAAAGGGTGGTTTTGATATTTCTATGAGAAAAAAAAATGAAGAAATTATTTAATCCCAAGTATATGAATCCTCTCCAACTAATTTTTATGGATAGAAAATCCCATAAAATATTTTCCTACATCCTTCAATGAATTTTGATGTTATATTGTGAATGGATTAGCCGTGTCTATATAAATACAACATCAACCATCAAGAGAGGGAGATCACCCTTAACATCAGTAATAATCCTTTGATTCTATACAAGTGTAAGTAGTAGGATCAATCTCATATGGAATAATCATCTCAATCAGGTATATTATTAACTTATTATGAAGAATATATAACCAAAATTATTGATAAAATGGAGTGAATCATTCTTGACGATATTCCTATTGTGAGGGACTATACTTTTCTATTATCTAAATAATTTCATGGTCTTCCTCCTGACTTAGAGGTTGAGATCTAAATTGAACTTATACCTAGATCATTTCTAATATAAAATTATACTTATATAATTTCAACTATTAAGTTGGAATAATGAAATAATAAATTGTAAGAGAACTTAGAAAAGGGTTTTATGCACCCAAGTGATTCTCCATGGGGTGTTTTAGTCCTATTCATCACAAAAAGGATGGGTCAATGCACTTATGTATTTTTTATCATGAACTGAAAAAAATCATGATAAATAAAAACTATTTTAGCACCCCCAAATTTTATGAATAATTTTCTTCTAAATAAATTAAATTTCTTTGATATCTTGCGTTACACACAACACTAAGTTTTAAAAAATTGAGATATATTATTAATATTATTATTTAAACATGACTGTTATAAAATTGAAATTAGAAATAGTGATTTTAATAGTTTATCAACTTTTTAAATGTGAATTACAATAGTATTATATAAAAAATGTATGTTAGTAAAAAATTACTTAATTTTTAGAAAAATCTTTATGTGTTTCAAAAATACTAATTTAAAAAAGAGTGTTTTATTAATTTTTTTTGAACTAATAATAAAACAATTTTTTAAAACTTTTATAAAATAAATTTGAAAAAAAAAATATTTTTGAAATCTATTTGTCAAAATTATCTGAGGGTGATTTTCTTATTTTCTGAAAAGATAATTTTTTCAGGTAAGGGTGAAAAATATAGATTTCTATTATGAATTTTCATTTCTATTAAAGCATTTAAAAATTTGAAAATTATTTTATGATAGTTTTAAATGGAATATTAGTTCAATTAAATTTCTATTAATCCAGTTTAGTTTAATAAATTAAATTATATTTTGAATTTTTATTTTAAAACTTTCTCTACTTAGGGAAATTTTTTCTTTGAAAATATCATTTCTCATCGCACTTTCATGTTTAATTTTAAATTATATTAGTCCCCTTGTATGATTTAAATTTGATAAAATGGATTTAATTTTTATAACAATCATAATTTTAATTATCTAATAATTTAAAATTTATTTTTTACATTAATTAATATTAAAAATAGTAAAAATTAACAAATGTAGTTAAGGTTAAAATGGGTTTACTTGGGGGTTAAACTAAAAAGATAAGGGTTAAAAATGACCCAAAAAATTTAAAATTTCAATTTTATAGGAATATTTAGAACTTATATATTATTTTATTGATAATGGTTCATTTTTTCCACGTAGAATGAGAAAAATGTGGGCACACATTCTTCATTTCAAACATTACAAGTGTGGCACTCACCTCACTTATAAAAGGCCACCCCTATACTATCCTATTCACACTTTAAAAACCAATTGGTTCTACCAAAAACTACATAAATGACATATCTACTTCCGTAATATCATCCTATAATCCTTAGTTTTGTCTTAAATCTAACCTAGGAAGAATTTTGGTTCAAATTAAATGAAGTTATCAGGGGAAGAGGTAACATCACTAACCGATCATTTTATTTTATTTCTTCCACCATATCCTTAGATTATTATTAAATAATTCTTGTATAATATCATAATTATCTCCCATATACTTAGATATTTTTATTTTAAGGTAACTACCTACAACCATCTCCTCTTCCCTCTAATGTGAATTGATAATGTCACTTGTGTGTATGGTGGTCTACCACCTCACGTACCGATGTGATATGTTTTCGATGAAAAACTATGAAAGTTGGGTATGATGATGGATATAATGTATGTATATATATGTAAAATAAATATACTTATATAATTATTATATCATATATAGATTCTTACTTTAATTATATTGGGGATATGGTAACATCGTTCGTTTGTACGACGGAATTCCACCTCACGAGGCGATGTGATTATTTTTTCATTAACACTTTTCATGGAAGGTAATTAGGGTAAATTAGATCAATATATGTGATATATATGAAATAAAAATTATTCTTTAAAGGTAATATATTATTTACCTTCCATTCATTTTATTCTTTGATAAAATGTAAACAACTTTCATTACAACATACAACCTGCCATCTCCATTAATATTATATTTCATTTTCTATCTCTAAATATAAGGGATTAATATGAATAAATATATAATGAATATATTTTATATTTATTTAATGGTTAAAATTATAGAAATTATATAACCATGATCAATGTAATAGGATAATAATTACCAAATCAAAGCATACACAAAAAACGAAGTTGTTATTACTCAAAACATAATTTTATCATGGAATTATTAATAAAAGTGTAATGAAAAGTCATAAGAAAATAATATATGGAGTGATATATATGAGTATGGGTATTTAATAGATTTATAATTAAATTATATTTATTATAGAGTAGTTTTTAATGTGTATTAACGAATTTGATACCTAAGTTAATGGATTTCTATGTGGCATTTATTTTCTATGAGACACATGGAATTTTCAACACATGTTTATTTTATATGATGTATATCCATTTAGTAAATTTATTTTATTATTACAACCATAAAAATTATATTCATTTAAATATCCATTTTTGTATCCCTCATTTATGGTCTTTACAGTTCAATGGTTTCCTAAGCAGTAAGATATTTATGTCTCAATTTTCTTTCTTTGAGACGAATGTTTTGTGATGCCCCTATATTCATTTATGAGGGGTATATACAACACCATTAACATTTAATATCATGAATTTATTTATTCCCATGAAATTTTAATATTCATTTAAGGTTATTTTTTTATTATGGATTACGATTCAATGCTACCAAATTTGTAAGTGTTTTATGATACAATCTCATCATTTATCTGGTTTTTTAGGTCTATACTTCTGAAGATAAAAAATTAAGATCCATATATAAAAAAAAACATGAATTTTATTATCCTATATTCATGTCATGATAATACATGTTTCTATTCATTTTCATATAATTATTTACTCAATATTTCAAAAGTTTGTTCTAATGAAAAATTACCTTTATTTCCCTTTTTGGTCAAAAAAACTTTTTTCTTCCAGAAACCATGTTTTATAAGAATGTTTTCAAAAATGTTTTAAAAATTATTTAAATAGTTTTATATAGATATTTTACCCATTTTTTTCATTTTAAAAAATGTTTTGAAAGTAATCATCATGTCATTTTCCAAATAAGGCCCGTTTGTAATTCAGAGAAAATGTAAAATGAATATTTGGTTTTTATATGTATAGAATGAATGGTATTTTACACTACCATGATAGATCAATTATTTAAAGATTAAATTATATGTTTAAAAATTTATTTTCAAATAAATATACTTTTAAAATTTCTTATGAATATTTAGTTTTAAAAAGTGATTTTCAAATAAAAGTTATTTTCCTCAAAAAATGTTACAAATGATCTTTGAAAATAAGTTTTGATCTACGATGATATAATTTTATGTTACTTATGATTTAAATTATATATTATCTAATTATAACATTATTATTCTTTCTCTAAATGGTTTTTGATTATGATTATGAGATGTTTATTAAACCCACTTTTTTCCATGGGTTTTGTTATGCTGAATTGTATATGAAACACATTTATTTTCCATGGGTTATGCAATGATGTAATGCTCATAAAACCCATTTGTTTCAATGGGTTCTGATGTGATTAATGTTTTATGATTTTTTATAACACAAATTTATGGATTATATGACAATTGGGACCTATATATCCCTTCAATGCATTGGGTAATGATTGATATATCATGATATAAAAAATAGTCGAATGTGGAATAAACATATTTCATTAAGGGACTCTATCTACTATAATAACCTTTAGAGTGAATCTTTACTACTATTATAGTTTGGGGAGTGAACCCATTCCACTATTATAGTATTTTAAATGATCATTTAACTACTAAGTAAATGATCTTCTATTCTTATGTGTATGCCATAAATATATGTATTATTCCAATTTCATGCTATCATGGATTATGTACTTTGATTCTATTATGATTTAGATCATATGAAATACTAATATTTATGTAATGACTCAATTACATGATATATTATATTAAGGGTAATGTTTTTAAATGTTATTATCAAGTTTAAATACCCTTATGATCATGATATATTGATATCTCCCATGTTTACCCTTACTGAGAATCTAAGCCCACCATTTCTTATGTTTCCTTTTATGAGTTTATGATGAAAGGTATTATGTATGATATGTATAATGAGGGTTCTATTTATGATGAAAATAGTTTTAAATGACATATATCACTTATGGAGTATTTGTTTATGTGTCTAAGTTTCCAAAGCTACTATTCCTAAATGATTCTGGCATTTATCATTATGTTATGTAATGACTATTAAGATGTAATATATATGTTTGAGAAGTTTGGGTCTTTATAGTTAGTATCATATCAAGGTGTATTTAACCTTTTTAAAATATTATGAGAAATATTTAGTGATATCACTAAGGATATTTCGAAGGATGAGTAAACGTATAAGAAAATTTCATGGAATTTTGGAAAAGGATAGAGTGAGTGGTTTCCAAGAAATTACACCCTATATAGATACTATAAGTAGATGTGGATTTGGAAAAGAGGAAACTAGGGTTAATAAATCTAAAAAGGGAACATTGATATGGACTTGAACATTAGCTAGTGTACAATAATGGGCCTTTTTGCACACTTAGTGTGAACTCTTAAGAGATATTCTTTGGAAATTAAAAAACTCTTTATTAACCGTCATGAAGAATTTAAATAGATGATGACTATGAATGACCTAGGATAAACCTAGGGTGTCGTAGATTAAAAATAAGGTGTCATGATTTAGACACCCTATATGTGATTTTTCATTATTGTATGGTTCCCCACAATGATTATTGTTTCTTACACTATACTTTTATATTTAGTCAAAATTTGATGTATCATCCTGACCCAGAAGCCACTTAAAATAGTTCCATCACCTGGTTGGACACTCTACCTTGGGTGCGCCTCCCCATATACCAAATTATTTCGATTAATAGTGAGGATATTATGAGGTTATAGTGGGGAGACTATAACCTCCTTTCGTGATAATAATAGTGGTATGTATATGTATAAAACAATAAAATAAAGACCCTATACGAAAAAATAGAATACTAATAATAGTAAAATAGTAGTAATAAAATATCTCAAAGGCATAATACCATTTGTAGATGAATACAACCTATAATAATAGGTCACACAAATCAATATACAATTATTATCACATGTGGATGATCATATAAGTATATATATAAATCATTATAAAAGAAAAAAGCAAACTATAGATCAATTTAGAGGAACCACCTGGTCCAATACCATCCATACCAAGTAAAAGGTACCCCTATGACCACTATGGTCTAGATCTCAAGCCTAAATCCTTACTTGATCTCAAAATCATAAAGTTTACATGCATCCTAAGGGCCCCATGTATGGTGTGAGTATGAACTTAGTAGGCCACCTCTAACATGTACCTATCGAACATCCATAATTATTCATGTGTATATAGAATATAAATAAAAGGAAATTCACACAAATTTATCTATTAAAATACTTCCCTTATGCTCAAAAACTATAATGAATTGTTTCATACTTTATACAGTGACATTAATTTTGGAATATGTTCCCCAAATTTTATATAGGGAATATAGTACATGTCTCTATATATATATAATTGAAGTAGTGAGGACCCAAGGCATAATTCCCATGGATCCCCTGATGAATATCATACTTGGTGAAACCCTAGGTCCAACCTAATAAAATTATCATCGACACCTCATGCCATTAATCTAGTATCCAAAATCCAAAATTATTTGACCAATCAATAAGTCCTAGGTCCCTTAGACCTCCATTCAAAAGATCATCATCAAATCAATATCCCGACATCTAGAGGCATTGTGATATACATACACCAATATATAAATTTCCATCGGCTCAATAGCCGAAGTTCTGAGCGAAAATGATATATATCTTCCCATTATCCCGACCCATTGACCTCAAGTGTAACAATGAGCCTAAAACCACAACTGATGGTCTCAACACCATTACCCAATGGTCCATCACCATCCATGTGCCATTATATAGTGAGCACCTCTAACATAAATGAGGTTTAAAACCATCCCCTAAGACACAATATCTACGAAGGCCTCCACCCACAAAAAATGGTCAACACCACCTTGACTATGTCCTATATGTGTGAACATGAATATAATGGAACATCAGTCAACAATGGTGAGAGACATCAAAAAACAAACCCCAATCCATATCATCTGACACCCATGCCCCTGCGACCATGTGGCTAAATCCCGATGGTCAACACCATCCCAATTCAAGAGATCCATTCCCTTATACTAATGACCATGAAACCTCAATACCTTGACCATAACACATAAAACTTGTGATCAACATCACCATATGTATCTCGGGACACACCCTCAGCCTGATGAACTTGTCACCTCAATCCTCAGTCCATGACCATCACATTCCCCTAAAACCATTTCAATATATATATATATATATATATAATTTAATTAATTCAAAACATGAAATCGACCTATCATTACTCATTGGTCACAATACCCTAACTCGACTTAAAATAAAAAAATGGACTAGAGAATACCCAAAGATATCCCATCATAATAATTTGATCAAATAAAAACTGGAATTAATAAATTAGGGGTCTCACTCAGTCAACCTAATGTGAATATTTAGGTATGCACCCCAAAACACCTATAAAATAAAAGAGAAATCCAAAAAACTTTTAAATTATAATCAAAATCACCAACTCATATAATATCTTCTAATAAGTCGATCCAAAACTAGAGAAATTGGATATTTAGAAAAATGATATGAGAATAGGAAAAATGAGAATTTCTGGATTTCACATTCCAAATGATGAGATAAAAGAGAAAGGGAAGCAAGAGAATTATAGTCCTTACTGATATGCTTACAACAAGACTGATGAATCTAGGATTAAATATTGGATGATAGAGATCCATCAAATTATCTAAAGTTGGGAAAGGAGAACCCTCCCCTACTATGCATGTAAAATGGAGAATAAGAGAGGAGGAAAACATAAAATGAAGGGAGGGGAAATATGGTAATTTTATAATTTTTAAAGAGTCACTTGGTAAATTTTTATGGGTTTTCTAACCGTGTATCAACTATACACAATCACTATACAAAGGTTCACCCCTTTGAAATTGGTCACATGGTTTGGCCGCATGGTTTTCCCAAACCATGCACCGTCCATGCACACCTACTCTATATGTGGAACTAATTATGTGGACTAGGATGATCGGTTTGGAAAACTGTGAACCTTCCATGAACACCCTCTCAGAACAGTTGAAACACCCCACTTGGTTTCCCTTTACATGCCGTATAGTTAAATATAATAGTACCCCTATGGCTACACCTTCCTAAAACTGAGTATTTAGGGCTTAACAAACCCATAACTCATCTAAAAACCCAAGTCAATTTTTGGATGTTAAAATTCATCTAATAATAATCACTTGGGTAAGTTAAACTCTCAAAATTTTATTCTGAGGACTAAAAAGAAAAGTTGACCTAACCACTAAACCCAAAATTAGAAATGGTTAAGGAATTTTGACTTACTCAAAAAACATGGATGTTACAGTATCCCCAACATATAATAGCTCATCCCAAATCTATCAAGATTTATCTAAAGATTTTACCAAACATAACCATCTCATTTTCATTAACCTGGTCTACCCTGATTATTAAATCATTGGTTAATTACCCTTGTAGTGATTTCAACCATATGAATTACCTATCTGTTCACTTCCCGACCCAAAACAATATTATGATGGTCCCACTGACTATCCCCATACATAAATGTTTACTCATAACACATATCTATTCATCTATATCATTAGTTTACTAATCATTACCGTCTCATACCTGAAACCAATCAAGTCCCACATCTCATTAGATGCACATTTCATACCTTTTCCAAGCATGACACTCATCAAAATCTGTATCTGATCAGATGACCAAAATAATCCCATATATATATATATATATATATATATAAATTCCCATAATAGTATCAATACCTAAAAATCACATATAATCCAAAAATCACACTCGATGGCCATAAAAAATCATAGTGCCTATGAACCTCACATATATATAGCATCCATCATAACTGATAATAACCCACTAACCAGCAGATGGTTAGTCCAAAATCATAAACATGAACCTCATGCACCAAAAATTTCCATGAAAAAAACAAAATGAAACTCCATCATTCCCATAGAGTACCTCTAACTATCATTGGATCACCAACCAACTCTATTCTTGGCAGCTCAACTGTAGGAACCTAGCCTGAAGCTTAACTATCTGAGGCAAGGCCTCCCCACAGAGCTTCATCATCTACCGGCCACTAACCCACTATTGGGTATCACTATCTATTCCACGACATCCACATGCAGGTAAATCCTGAATACGATCTTCTGGTAGTTCTCTTAGTATGATCTCAGATCCTAGAGTCTACCCCGGTCTCTGGCTCCTAGCTGTCCAAAGAGGCTTCCTACAGAACCTCTCAAGATGGCCCTTCTGACCACATGCTCAAGATTTCTTCAAAACCCAATCAATCTGATTTTGAACATTCCCTGATAACCAGCACTAGAATCACACTTCTGAAGAACCACTCATTAGTGGAAAAACTCATTCTTTGGTCTAACTTCCCTACTGAGACTCCTCACATCCTCACTTATGGATACATAAAACATCACTGATCAGCTCACATGGCACCTCCACCCATATCGAATATAATTGGTCCATCAAGTTCTCCTCATATATCAGTGCCTGATTCCACACCTCAAATAATGATATTATCCTGAAGACATTCACATGAACCCTAATGGTGCACCTCAAACCATCCTCAAAACACCACACCCCAACGATGTTGTAACCCACCATAATAGGTTATAGGTATTTATAATTGGCCAAATAATCGATGACATATGTATCTATATGATAGATATTTTTGAAATCATAAGGTTGGACCACCCTCAATGTCTCTAAGAAGAATTTATCAAAAAACCTAGCCTCGAAATCATTCAAATCCAGTCCCTCATGTCTACCAGCCAACACCTGTACATCCCACCAGTACTTTTCTGATCATCTAAGAATATTGGTATCCAACTTCACCTTCCTATCAGGGGTGTTTCAATATTATTGAATATAGTCTACACCAACTTGATATAGTTCTCTATTTCTAATTTCCAACCCTCACCTTTGAATAAGGGTGGGCGCTAAGACAGGAAATCATGAGTTAGGTAATAAATAGATGGCTCAACTCACTAAGATCCCATATCAATACCCTATATGAACCCAAAAAATATTTCCCTAAGAGCCTCATCTAACCATGGCCCAATGTATGCCATCTTCAGTGGATTTCATGCCAGTACTGAAGCTTTTCCCTATGGCTCATGATCAACCTAACCATCTAGGGCATCATCACAACCCTCAGGGGCCTCATCCCTTGTATGCTCATGTGGAACCATATCAATACCTCCTGATTCTCCATCAAAATCTGTCTAGGTTTAATCATTCTATATACCAATACCAAGATCAAATATCCACTATAATATATATATATATATATATATATATATCATAGATTGGGAATACTGTAATAGGAGATGCATCTCTCCACCCTTACACACCCCTACCATATCCTTGTCACATGATATTTGGCTTCAAGGTCCCTTACCTACCCATAACAAAGTCAGGTATCAACTATCATCTGGTCTCATGGCACCTTACCTACCCATATCAAAGGGAGGAATCACTTGTAGTCCATCATCAAGGCCCCTTTCCTTCCTATAACAAGGTCATGCATCACATATCATCCGCATCAGATATCATCGTTTTGGGGAATTTGAGTATAATTCCACTAAAGAGACTATATAGGAAAACAATTTTAGTTTATTTATTGAAACATTATACAAATGAACTCCTTTTCTGTCCCAAACTACTCAAATCAGAGTTATGAATAATTATCACATGCATATAGAGCCACATATCGATCCCATTAAAAACCACATACATGGAATGGATGAGTATAATGACACCGAATATGATAAATAGGATAAAACTATTTAGCTTCTTTGTTGATACCTTAAATAAAACACCCCCTTCAAAACATTCCAAGTTCCCAATGAAAATCATAAGAAAAGCACACATCATATGAGCCTAAGTGCCTATCATGATGTATGAAGAATAATCCCTTATCATACCCAGAAAAGGATAAATATCCAAATAATAGATAACCATAAAACCCTAGTGATCTACTTGAAGTGGAAATAAAATAAACTATTAAAGCACACAACATAATATCAATTTTCCACCCTTGGAAACTTGGTTTGTCCCCCATGCATATTGTTTCAGACACCCAAACATGATCTCTGTACCAAGCTCTAACTATATCCCAGTATCCTGTTTACCATATCCCAAATAGTAAGAACGTGAAGGAAAATAAATTTCTTGGATAACATTTTTAGCACATTGACCCAGAAGCCACTTAAAATGGTGCTCTGGGTTCATTGGACACTAGTCCATAGGGGCACCTCCTCATACACTGAAGACTTACAACTATCATTGAGGGTCTGCTAAGGTGATAGTGGTGAGACTATACCCACTGGTGATGATAATAATAGTAGTCCATATATGTATAAAATAGAGGAAGGATAATATATAATAAGCAATAAAAAAATTCATTGGAAACATAATAATAATAAAAAATAAATAATAAAATATCACAAGGACATAATACCATTTTTAAATGAAAAAATGTCGTATTAGTTCATAGAAAGAAATAGACATGAAAGTAAACCCATGGGATACCATTTAAGTATATATATAAATCATGCCCAAATAAAAAAGAAAACTCTATCTCAATGAAAAGGAACCACCTGGCCCTCTTGCATCCATCCCACGTAAAAGGTACCTGTATGATCACTAAGCACCAGCTCCTGAACCTAAATAATTACTTAGAATTAAAAGCATAAAGTCTAGAAATGTCCCAAGGGGACCTTTTAGGGTGTAAATATGAACTCGATAGATAAACACTAAGGTGTTCTTTTCTTACATCCATAATTATACAGGTTTATGTAGAATATAAATAGAATGAAACACACACACACACTGTTATTTATTGAACTACTTACCTTATGATTAACAAACACAAGGAAGCATTACCTACTTTGTACAATGCCAATAAGTTCTAAATACCATCCCCCAATTATATATGGAACATAGTATATTTATAAATATATATAATTAAAAAGGTGAGGGTCTATATCTTAGTACCTAAGAGTCCCCTAGAGAATATCATACTAGGTGAACCCTTAGGCTCCACCTAACAAAAATAACACTGGAATATCATGATATCAATCAAGTATCCAATGTCTAAATGACACACCCAATAAATAAGTCCTAGTTACCTTAGAACCCCTCTCATAAAATCACCATTGGATCAATAGCTTGATGTCCTGAGGCATGGTGATATTCGTCATCCAATACATAAATACCGCCATCTCAACAGTCGACATCTTGAGAAACAATGATATCTTCCCTCCCATAATCCCAGACTATCAGCCTTAACTTTACTCGGAAGCCTCAAACCCCAACCAATGGACTTAGAACCATCACCTGATGGTCCAACACCATCCATATCACTTTATATGGTGATAACCTCTAACATAACTGATGGTCAACACCATCCCTAAGATGAAATGTCTTTAGAGACCTCCACCCATAATGAGTGGTCAAAACCATCTTGACTGAGTCCTATCTATACACACATGAATCCAATGATGCATCATCTTAAAATAGTGAGTGGAATAACCCAAAAAAATCCTAATCCATATTATCTGACACCTTATTACCTTGTGATCATATCGCTAAATCATAACGGTTGACACCATGCAATGTTTAGAGATAATTTCTCTCATCCTGAAGAACTCACCACCTCAATCATATTGACTATGTCACCTAAACCTAGTGATCTACATCAAAACATCTATCTCAGGCCATGCCCCTAGCTTAATGACCATGTTTCCTCAATCTAGGTGATCAACATCACCTCATTCCTAGGTCCATACCCATCACGTTACCTGAAACTAGTATAATCTATATATATAATTTAATTAATTTAAAACACACAACCAACCTTTCCTTATTAGTTGGTCACAATCACATTACCCAAATTCACAGAAATTAATGGTCTATAGAATACCCAACAACATCCCATCAAAAATATTTAATCAAATAAAGAATGGCATTAATTAATTAGGGGTCTCACTCGGTCAACCAAATATTTGTATTTATATATTCAACCTAAAAAATGCATAATGTTAAGGATAAATCCATGAACCACCTATATTATACTCATAGGCGCTCTCTCATATGATATCAATATCAAACTCGAACTGAAATGAGACAAATTAAAGATTTAGGTAAATTCAATGAAAATAGAGAAAATGTTATCCCAAAGATTTAGAATTTTATATGGATAGATAAAAGAGAAAGATAAGTAAGAGAATTAAATCCCTTTCCATTATTCTTCGAGTGAGATAGATGGGCGAACGATCAAAGCTTGGATGAAGGAGATCACTCAAATTATCCGAAGTGGGAAAAAGGAGATCCCTCCCCTACTATGAATGTAAAATAGAGAATAACAGAGGATATAAATACAAAAATGAGGGAGAGGAATGTGGTAATTTATAACTTTTTAAAGAATAAAATGGTTATGTCACACTGTTTGGATAAATGTGCACCAATCGTGCACACTCACTATCAAATGGGTCACCCCTTTGAAATAGGATGCATGGTTTGGATACATAGTTTTCACAATAGGTTATCTACTATAATCAACTACTTTCTATGTGGAACTAAATGTGTGGGTTTGGGAAACTATGTTCATCCCATGCACACCCTTTAAGAGGACCTGTAATACCCCTCATAATTTCCCCTTATAGGCTGCATGATTAAATCTTAATGTACACCTCTTCCAACACCTGCCTGAAACTGAGATTATAGAACCCAACACACCCAAAACTCATTAAAATACCCTAGGAACTTTATGAGCCTTAAAACTCATATAAAAAAAACTTGGGTCAAATAAACTTGACGAATTAGTTTATGAAACCCAAAATGGAAAGATAGCCTAACCACTAAAACCAAAATTCAAAAAGGTTGATGAATTTATACTCACTCAAAAACCCACGATGTTATAGCCGGAACTCAAAGGAACCATATTAATACTGGTTATAATGGAAAATGAAATTATTTTCCTCATGAGTATTCAAATATTATGGGATATAGAATGAAAAATCTCACTGCTATTATCACACAAATTTCTTACATCATGAATCATATTGAACTTCCAAATGGGAAATGGAGAGAACAATGTTCCATTGATTCCTTAATGATGCATCATCTGCCTTCTTTCAATGTTTTCATTACTCCACTAATTTCTGAGAAACATATTAATACCATTTAAATGATATTACCCATTCTACAGTGTTCCAAACATGAAAAATTATGCTGGTTATCTATCATTTGGAAGGTGAATTAGGTCAATGGTTGACTTTCATCAAGAATACAAGGGAACATTATGAAATTTAATCCATAGATTAGGATGAGTTGAGAGATTATTTTTCAACATTAACTTACCTAATATTCTTTAAAAAAAATGATAAGCGATTCCTTGAGCTAAAGTATAAGGGTGATGAATCTTTTGGTACCTATGAGGGAAATTCTACAAGAATTTCAAGGCATGCTTCTAGAATTACCATGTAACCTGAATGTAAGGTTGATCAATTCTTCAGTGGCTTAAAACTAAGTATCCAATGGGAGTTAGAGATAAGGGTCTTCTATAGCTATGAATAAATCATTAAATATGATCTTAATGTAGAAATAAATATCAGAGTTACCCATCTATCTCATTGTTTTGATAAGAAAAGTAAGATGGTGTTTAAAGGAGACTCTAAGAACCATGGAGAGAAGAAGATAATATTTATTTCACACTCTATGTGTAGAAGGAAACATGGATGAAATTATTTTAAAGGGAATGGTAAATGGTTTAGGTTTATATGGGAATGTCATTGAGAAAATGAATACTGAAGTGATGGGAAGATGTCAACTAATGATGTGAATAGAGAGAATGATCAATAGAATGAACCACCCAAACTTTAGTATTTCAAATTTAAGGAATATGGTAATTATGCTAACAAATTCCAAAATCTGAAGGTTAATGATGTTTATTGAAATTAGTAACCTCTTAAGTATAGAGGAAAATGGAAATGTTATGTGATCACTATTTCTGATGAGGGGTGAGATAACGACATGTTCTAAGGTACATTCACCATACACTTTAGAACTACTAATGTATTCTATAACTATAGATATACCTATTATTTCATATATGATTTTTTTTAATGGTATCAAGATTCCAACAAAACTATTAAATTTATAATTTGAAGCAAAAACCCTTAATGGTACGATGATATCATCTCAAGTATATGTTTCATCACTAGTTTAACTTTTTTAGAATGTGTTTCCTACAAATATTATCACTCACCTTCTGGTTGAGTTTGTTGTCAACTTAAAGAATGGATTGAATTTTTATACATAAATTCAAAAAAAAGGCGAGAAAGGGAAATCACATTTGATATTCTAAACTAACCTTTATCAGATATTAATTTGATGATAAATATAAACTTACTATGAAATTAAAATCTATTATATGGGTTTTTATTCATATTAGAAAGAGAAATTTATCTTAGTTTGTTGGGAATAAACTCAACATCGATGATATTCCCATTGTGTGGGAGTTTTTATGACTTTAAATAAGTGTTTCTTAGCCACCCACCATAATTTGATGTTGTGTTCTCAATAGAACTCATACATGGTTCCACACCTATTTCGAAGACTCCCCATATAATATACCCAATTGAGTTACATGAATTGAAATAGAAACTCCACATGAAGCTTGATAATGTATTAATTTATCCAAGTGTGTTTCCTTGTGTTGCAACTATTATTTTTGTTAAAAATATTGAATGATCAATGTGACTCTGCATTGATTATTGGGAGATTAACATGATCATGATGAAAAAAAGTATCCTATAAATTTTATTGAAGACCTATTTGATCAATTGTGTAGAGATAAATACCTTTCCATGATTGAACTTTATTTTTTATATCTTCAATTTAGGGCCAGGAAAGAGAATATACCCAAGACAACATTCTATACAAGTTATGGACCCTATGGAAAAATTGTGATTCCATTAGGTCTTACTAATCCCCATAATATCTTGTTAGATTTAATGAATAAATTATTTAAAGATTACCTGGATCATTTTTTGGTAGTCTTTGCATTTGATTCTCTTATCTATTAAATGGATAAGGAAGGGCATGTATATCACTTGATAATTGTACAAAATACCCTAATGAAGGAGAAAATATATGTAAAATTTATAAAGTGTGAATTTTGGATGCAAGAGGTTTCATTTTGGGTCATATAATATCAATAGAGGGTATATCAGTAGATCCATCAAATATAGAGGCTATTGAATGTTTCACCAGGCCAACCATAGTGACTGAGTTACAACATTTTCTGGGTTTAGATAGATATTATCGATAATTTTTCAATAATTTCTCAAGGAAATCTAACCCACTAACCAAGTTAACCTAGAAGGGAGCCATGTTCCTCTAGATAAGTGAGTGTGGGGAAAATTTAAAGGAATTGAAGAGAAGTGTCACGACCCGTCCTCGGGGTCCATGACGTGACTACCCCAAGCCCGCCTTCCATAGGCTAGGGGCTGACGACTAGCACCAAAGGCGTAAATACCGATAAAAGGGAAGGAATTTCCTTTATAAAAGAAAAATAACACTACAGAGTATGCAAACTGAAGTAAACACTAAGTAAACTGTATACAAAAGTAAGTTCTGGAAAGTAAATGGGCCAGTATACAAACCCAACTGAAAGTACAGTACAACTGAAAGGAAAGTACAACAACTGAAAAGTAAAGAAGCAACCACAAAGTCGTCCTCCGGAACTCCCACCTGAAGGGTGAGTACAAACAGTCTCGTCAGCTCCTCGGGTCCGGCCGTCCTCTCCATGTACGTCCCACCTATTAGACCACCTTTGGGTACCGTCCTGCTCCTCAAGCCTCAACCACGATCAGCACTGTCTGTCGTCTGCAACCAACACAATGTAGTGCAGGCATAGCCTGTACAGAAGTGAGTATACGATACTCAGTAGGGATCCCGAGACTCCTGAAGGTCTCCCAGAATCCACAAAGGATAAACCACAAAGGAAAGATACAATCACAAAGTATCAACCAACTATACTTAGGTATATTCCCATACATATACCTAAGTCGTCAATTCCAGTTCTGCTCCAACTCACGAGCTGAAGTTCAACCCAGTCCACACAGGAAAGTACAACCCAATCCAAACAGGATAACAAGTCAATAATATCGAAGATAATGATTGAAAGTCAAGACTCATCTCACACAGGTATACAATTCGTAAGGTGATAGAGATGATCAGATGTAGCCACTGAGTCATTTAAGCTATCAGACCCACATAGGATACAAGACCAGCTAAGCTGTCGGACGCACAAAGGATACAAGACCAGCTACTCTGCCAGACCCACATAGGATACAAGTACAGAGTCAAATACTGTTGTACCCACATAGGATACAGGAATAGTAGTCATCACCGTCGAACCCACAGAGGATCTCAGTACGGTCATCATCGCTTTTGAACCCACGAAGGATCCAAGTATAGTCGTCCTCGCTACTGAACCCACAGAGGATCCAAGTACAGTCGTCATCGCTGCCGAACCTACGAAGGATCCAAGTATAGTCGCAACCAGGTCTAGGGTTCCCACACACAACATGCTTGATTCTAGGAGGGTCCGCTCCACGAGCCAATGGGTCGATACATCATCTGTCACGAAGTCCAGATTTGATGTATCACAAAGTTCCGCCTCGTCAAAAGGAACTCAACGCGACAGATGGCGCGTCAATCGGACGCCCAGTCTAAGAGTTATTGGCTTTTTTGTCCCAGAGGCCCGGTTGGTTTTTAAGCCAAAACCAACCCGACTATACTCCATCTATGTCCAAACCTCGATCGGAGTAATCCAAAAGAATCTTCTCACTAAGAGAAATCCAACAAAGTCAACGACACGTCAATCGGACGTCCAGAGCTCAAGTTATAAGCGTTTCCGCTCCGAGGGCCCAATTGGTTTCATGTTCAAACCAACCCGGCCATACCCAAAGTTCTCCGAAACTTTGAGTGTAATATACTAAAATGACCATCTCTATCCAAGGATCCCAGCGCAACTGACGGTGCGTCGATCGGAGTTCCGTAGCCCATGTTATGGGCGTTTGAACGGATCTGTCCGTAAATAGGGGGTTTGGGCCCGGTCCGACCTAGCCAAAAACCCCCTGGGTCGGTCCGAACCGGGTCGAACCGACCCGGGTCTGGTTCTGGCCCAATTGGGTGCGGCCCAGCCCTGCCGGCGTGGCCCAGACCAGCCGACGCGGCCCGACCCAACGCGGGCGGTCCAGCCCGGCGCGGGCGGTCCGTCCCGGCGGGTGGCTCAGCACTGGCCGAGCGGGCGCGAAGGGGCACCGCCCCTTGTCTCAAAATGGTGGAACCATGGGGTCCGCCCTAGTTGAGCTGGCCGAGGGTTTTGAACCCCCGTACTTCTAGGAAACGACAGACAATAATGGCCGGCCGGTGAGGCTGTCGCGAGACCCATCGGGTCCCGCCTCCTGGTGTGCCGGTGGCCGGCCGAGCCTGGCCGCCTCCTCTGAAACCGCCGCGGTCCCTGTCCGACCGGCGCAGTGCGACAACACCACACACCACCGCCACGGCCCGCTCCGGCCGCGGTTCATTCGGCTTCACCAGCGTAGTGCGACGACACCACACAGCTTCTTCGCAGCCCTCTCCGGCTGTGGTTCTCTCGTTCCCACGCGGTGCAACGACACCATGCCGCCTTCACTGCAATGATTCACGAAGACCAAGAAAAATAAAAGGGGAGGAGGATCGGCCTTGTTTGTGCGGTCTGACCTCCTCCCATTATAATGATAACAAGCAGTCATATCTTAATTCACGAAGATGATGAACAAAACTTGATCAAAGAAAAACCCCTACCTCAAAAGAAGTTCACGGAAGCTAGCGTCGCGGGGGTGGTTTCGATGACGACGTTGGCGTATGTCCAAGGAGGGGACGGTGTCTCACACCGGCTATAGAGAGGGAAAATAACGGCACGCGTCTCTCCTTGGTTTCGGCGTTCTTTGTCAAAGTCTTGGCGTTCTTCAACAAGGAAGATGAAGTTCTTCAGTAATATCTCAAGAGCTCTCTCCCCTTTTCTTCCCACAACAAAAGCCGACCAAAAAAAAAAATAAGGCTTTGCCTTATTTAATTTACTCATGTCAACATTTCAATTTTTAAAATTCAAACTCACCTAATTAATTAATCTTGAGTAGACTAATTAATTGGATGTCATGTTAGAAAATTTAATGAGGGGTTAGAGGAGTTAAAAGAATTTGAATGGATGGGGCTCTTGTGGGCCCACCTCACAAATATCCTAACAAGAGGAGTTAGGATCTATTGGGTCCCACCCCAACTGCCATAAATAGGATAAAACCACATAGAAAAAGGAAATAAAATTGTAACACAATTTTATTTCACTTTACACTTAATCTACCTTTTTAAACAACTCCTCCCGAGCAAACGCAACTCCAGTAAAAGTCTTCTTAAGCAATTACCAGCCCTGCGGTTTCATCGGTACCCTCAGATTTTGATTCTAAGAACTGGTTCAAAAGTTATAAAAACCTGCTCATTCGTCCACTGAACGTACCTGAGCTAAAATTCGGAAATTGATTCCGGGCACACCGGGCCTCAGAATTAGGTGCCATTAGAAACTGCGTACTCGTAAAATCCCAAAGAAATTAATAAAAAAAATTCCTTGAAATTTACGGGTCTTTACAAGAAGATTATTCAATGCACTTATGATCACATTAACCTAAAGCATAGAATGGTTTGTAATCTATTGTTATTCATATAGGGATTGAGATTCGTTATTTTTTATAATTCCATAGTAGTAGCTTATTCCTCCTAAAAATTGATGTTTCATGAGAAAAATGACCCAAATCATGATTTAGAGTTAGCTATGATAATTTTTGCATTAAATATATGGAGGAATTATCATAACTGAGAAAAGTGTGATATATATTATGATCGCACAAGTTTAAATAATATATATATATATAAAGAGTTGAATATATGCTAGTGAATATTGTTAGAGATGATTAAAGATTATGACTAATCAATACATTATCACCCTAGGAAAGCGAATAAGGTGGTAGATGCTTTGAGTTTAAAATATCATGCTAGATTATCAATGAAGAGGATCAGAAAAGATCAAAGATTTATGATTTTTTAAATTATGGATCTAAAAATCCTAAAGGACCAGGAAAAATATTATCTTGGTCAATTGAATGTTCATCCATCTATCAAAGTGAAGATTAAATAGGAATAGAAGGAATATGTAGAGTTCGAAAATAAGCTTAAAAATATTCATGAGTTTAATCTTGATCATTATGGAATGATAAGGTTTAAGAACCGTGTATGTGTTCTGTACATACCATATTTGAAGGAATTGTTAGAAGAAGCTTATAGTTCTTAATTATCTATTCATACCAAAAGTATGAAGATGTTTATAGATCTGTATGAGTATTTATAGTGGGATGAAATTAAGAGACATTTCAAAAAGTTTGCATCTCGGTGTGTGGTATGTTAGAAAGATAAGAATGAGAGACAAAAGTTTAAGGGGATGTTGCATCAATTTTTTATACCATAATTTAAATGAGAAAACATCACAATGTATTTTTTTCATTAGACTCCCTAAAATGTCTAAAGAGAATAATGCTATAGGGGTTGTAGTAGATCCCCATAAAAATTTATATTAATTCATCACTATTTGTGAAAATTTATCTTTGTATCAGCTTTCCAGGATATACATTATGGAATTGGTAAGGTTTAATGGAGTACCAAATTCTAATGTGTATGAATGGGATCCATGTTTTACATCAAAATTATAGTAAAGTATTCAATAATATCTTGATACATAGTAAACTTTCAACCCTACATGACACCCTTAGAGAGACGGTTAGTACAAGATAACAATTCAAACCCTAGAATACATTTTGAGATCCTATTATTTGTATTTTAAATGTGGGTAGGATAAACACCTTCCTCAGGTTAATTTTTCATACAATAATATCTTGCACTTTAGTATTTAGATGGATCCTTATGAATCCATCTATGGAAATAAGTGTATAACTTAAATGCAATAGAATTAATTTGGAGGAATAAATATATTGGGACCTAAGATAGTTTATGAATTCAAATAGAAGGTTTGAGACATTCAACAACACATTAAGGCACTTTAGAGTTTTAAAAAAATTTATGCTGATAATCTCCAATGTGATTTGGGATTTAAAGATGGTGAAAAGGTGTTTCGAAGAATTTCTCTATGGATGAAGGTGATGAGATTTAGGAATAAAGGAAAACTAAAACCTATATACATTGGTCCCTTTTAAATTAATGATTGTATCAGGACCATAATTTATCACTTTATGATTCCACCAAACTTCTTTCATGTCTATGATGTATTCTATGTATTTCTCCTGAGAAATTACATACCTAATCCTTCACATGTTCTAAATTCCAAGGTTATACCTTTGGAGAAGGATATTTCTTATGAGGAACAACCATAAGAGATTTTGAATCATACATAAAATGTTATATGAAGCAAGAACACACAAACAATAATTTTTTTGGGGAAACCACTCTTTTGAATAAGCAATATGGGAAGTTGAGAAAACGATGAGGTAAAAGTATCCTCTTTTGTTTGTATCGAAGTTATGAGTTTCAAGGGAGAAAATAATTTTAATGGGGGTAGAATGAAACACCCCTAGTTTTTAAGAATTAGTATTTTTAAAATAAAATAAATTTATTTTATTTTTTTCATTATACTAACATCAAGTTTAGCTAGTGTTACACGTGATACCAAGTTTTAACAAACTATGATATATTATTAATATTATTATTTATACACAGAAATTATAACATAGAGATTAAAGCTAGTGATATTAATAGTAATAAATAAATTTTATATAGTATTTATAATGGTTTTATATACCTAAAAAATTTGATAAAAAAGAACTTAATTTTTAGAAAATCTCGATATGTTTATAAAATACTATTTCCTTAAAAATGATTTTATTACTTTTTGTGAAAAAATAAAAAAAAGTAAATATTGAAAACTTTCAAAATATTATTTTAAAAAATAATTTTCATTTTTTAAATATAAATATCAAAATTATCTTAGGGTGAACTTCAGATAATTTTCTAAAAAAATAAATTTTTCGATGAATAGTGACAAAATTGGTTTTATTAAGAATTTTCATTTATATTAAATCATTTTTAAAAATAAATTTTTTAACATGGTTATAACTATAAAATTAGTTCAATAATATATCTATTAATCCAATTTACTTATTTGGAATAAATTTCATGATGAATTTTGGTATTAAAACATTCTCTACTTGTGGAAACTTTCTCTTGGAAAACTCGCTTTTGTGTTACATCTATTGGTTTAAATTTTAATTAAATTTTTACAATTATGTGAGTTGAATTTGAAAAAATGGAATCCATATTTGGGAACAAAATAATTTTTATTATCTAAAAATTTGAACTTAATTTTTTCCATATTTAATAGTAAGAATAGTAAAAATTATTTACCATGGTTAATGTTTAAATGAGTTTATCAGGGGTGTTAAACTAAAAAGATAAGGGTTAAAAATGACCCAAAACTTTTCAGACACCCATTTTATGTACATATTTATATTATATAACTTATACTATCTATAACTATCCATTTTCTATATTTTTTCATGAGAAAAAAATGGGTACACTTTTTTATTTTTGAAAATTATAATTGTTTCTATCACCTCGATTATTAAAGGCCACCCCCTATCCTCACCTGTTTAAAATTTCAAAACCGATTGGTTCAAAAAATACCCCCCAAATCACTTAATTACCTATACAACCCAATTATAGAATCCTTATTTGGGTAAAAAATTCAACATAGCAAGGCTTTCGGTTCAAACCAAAAGAAGTTTTTTAAAGAAGAGGTAACTTCCCTAATCGAGAGTTTTTTTATTTTTTCCTCCACCTCATTTAGTTATGATTAAATTATGATTATATAATAACTAAAGTATGATAAATATTCTTATAATTTATTTTTTTAGGTAATAACTAAAAACTATATCCTCTTCCCTCATAATTTGAAATGACAACGTTGCTCGTGTGTACGGAGGACTACCGCCTCACAAACTGATGTGGCATGTTTTCCATAAAAACCTCTCACATTTTTTTAAGATGATGGATAATATATATATTTTATATTTTTTAAATAACTATACTTATTTAATTTTTATATCACACATTCCTTCTTACTTTCCATTCTGGGGGTGATTTGATAATGTCGTTCATGTGTACGGCGAACTACCGCCTCATGAAATGATGTGATTAATTTTTCATTGATGCTTTGAATGGAAGGTACTTGTGATAAATTTAATGAATACACATGATATATATTAAATATAAATGATTCTTTAATGGTAATATATTTTTTACCTTTCTTTCATTTCATCTGATGAGAAAATGGAAACAAAGTTCATCTGTACGTACGACCTACCATCTCCATGAACAATGTATACTATGTTCTATATCCAAATTTAATGTATTAGTATAAATAAATATATAATAAATATATATTATACTTATATCATTGTTTAAATTCAATAAATTATTGAACCATGACCAATTTAAGAGTATAAAAATTACCAAATCGAAACATATAAGAAAAATGAAGCAGTTATTACCATATTTTAACAAGAAATTGTTAATAAAAAAGAAATGAAAATTCATAAGAAGATAATATATTGTTTTATATATATAATTATGTTTCCATAATATATTAATAATAAAATTATATTTATTATAAAAGAGTATTTAACATGTATGAAAGAATTTGAGTCTTTAGGTAATAGATTTTCATCTCACTTTTATTTTCCATGAGACACATGCCATATTCATCACATGTTTGTTTTATGTGGTGTATATATTTTACATGAATTTACTATATTATAATTATCCAAAAATTTCTGAGGATATAAAAATTCATTTTAGGATATCACTTTCTTGGGTTTACGGTTTAAAGGTTTCCAAAGTGGTAAGGTAGTTCTGTCTCAAATTTCATTCTTTGGGAAATATATTATAACGTATATTTTTTTATGTGGTGTATATAAAGCCCCATTTTAATGTAATATCAATAATATATTTATTATCATGATATTTTAGGTTTCATTGAATGTTATATTTTCATTAGGGCATATGATTCAATCATACAAAAGCGGAAAAAGGTTTTATGATAAGATCCCATCATTTATTGGGATTTTTTATGTTTATGCTTTAGATGATGAAATATTATGATTAATCACTCAAGAAAAACATGAATTTTATTCTCCTATGGTTATTTAAGGAGAATACGTGTTTTCCATTCATTTTTCTCTATGTACTCAAGAGTTAAAAATAATTGTTTTAAAAAAATCACCTTTGTTTATCTATTTGGTTGAAAACCCCATTTTATTATAAATCCATGTAATATAAAAATGTGTTAAAAAATGTTTTTAAAATTATTAAAATCATTTATTAAAGAAAATTTTACCCATATTTTAATTTTAAAACATGTTTTTAATGAAATAATAATGTTGTTTTCCAAATAAGGCTCGCTTGAAATTTATCAAAAACGTTAATGGAATATTTATTTTTGTAAAAGTAGAATATGAATTATATTTAAAACCACCACGAATGTTAAATTATTTAAATATTCCTTTATAAATTTCCAAATTTAATTTTCAAATAAAATTATTTTCAAATTATTTTATGAATTTTTAGTTTTAAAAAGTGATTTTGAATGAAAATTTATTTTCCTCAAGAAATGTTACAAATGATTCTTTAAATTCATTTTCCATATAAGATGATATCCTTTGATGTTTCTTTTTTTTTGAGTCCACATGAACCAATTTTATGTTACTTATGATTTACTAGGGATATGATCAAAGAATACTTTTCTTATTCTTTATCTAAATTTTTTATGATTATAATGAAGAGATTATTATGAAACCCATTTATTTTCTATGGGTTATGTTATGATGAAATGTATATGAAACCCATTTATTTTACATGGGTTATTTTATGAATAATTTCTTATGAAACCCATTTATTTTCAAGGGTTCTAATATTGTGAAGGTTTTATGATCTCATAGAACCAAAATATATGGATTATGTTATGGGTGAGATCTATATGCACTTCCAGTTCATTGGATAAAGATGGATATATCATTAGATAAATAAGTCTAGAATGGGGAGTGAAAAGAATTTGGAATGGTATTCTATCCAATATGATAATCATGGGAGTGAACCGTGACTACTATTATGGTTTAGCGAGTGAACCCATTCCACTTTGATAGTCTTGAAAATGATCCTTGAACTTCTAAGGAAATGATTTTATATGCCTTTGTTCATGGTAAAAAACTATGTGTTATATGAATGCTATACTCTCATGGATTATGTACTTTTATTCCATTATAATTCCAGTATTATGAACTACCAAAATTTAATAAATGACTCAACTTTATGATCTATGATACGTAGGATATGATTTTAAATATTATTATCATGTTCTCATACCCCTATGTTTATGGTATATTGATATCTCCCTTGTTTACCCATACTAAGCATCTGATATCACCCTTTATTACATTTCATTTCACCAGTTTATTATATATGGTATTATATAAGATATGTATATAGAGGGTTCTAGTTTTGAAGAATATTGTGGGAGATGATGTATCTCACTTATAAACTACTTGTTTATGTGTCCATGTTTCCAAATTCACTAAACCTAAATGACTATAGCATGGATTTTTAGGTTATGTAATGAATAATCATCTATTAAGATGTAATTTCCATGTATGATTATTTTGGGTCTTTAAAATTATACCCTAAAATGAATAGATTACTTTTTAAATCAACTACATGGAGCCTAGTACTTCTCTTAGATGGACCTTCACTTAGGAAGTCACTAGTTAAAGGAAAAAAAAATAGACATTCCCAAGACTACCTATTGAACAAGGTGTAGACACTATTGTAACATCCCAGTTCCAGAAGCCACATAGAGGCGCCCCGTACTCGGTTGGTCACATGGCCTCAAGCGCATTTCCTCAAACTCAAGAGGTTGCCGACTAGCAGCGAGGGCCTTGGGTGTGATAGTGGGGAAACTATTACCTCATTGGCAGAGTACACAACAAAAATAGATAAACATGAAATAGCGGAAGCAGTGAATAACCAACAGTAATAAACAGTGGAAAACTGAATCAACAACCCGGAGCACATAAGTATATATGAAATGATTCAAGATACAACTCTAGGAAAATATCCAAACAAGTCACAATGCTGAAAACACCACAGTACCGAAACAAGTACAAAAGAAAAGTAAACATCTCCTCAGCATCGCAAGCCAGAGCTCGGTCCCATGCTCTCATACTCCAAGAAATCAAGTACCGGAAGTCGTTGGGCGCTTTCCCTTATCTATACCTACAACAACAAAGTCAGCTTGGGTCCAAAAGCACGCCCCAAACAGGGTGTGAGATACAATCCCAATAGGCAATCACCCAAAGATATGTGCATAATAGTCAATGAATACAAGGAAAGTAATAGTGCAGGAAACAGTAAACAGAAAAGCACACAACAGCTACAATCCACAGTTCTAGCATATAAAGTACACATGTAAACAACCATCAACAAGTAGAAAACAGGTAACCCTCTGGGTAGCTCTCACAGCCTAAACCCTATGGTTCAACCTACAAGTACTAGAAACTCTCTAGGAGGCACACACAGTCTCACCCCTTTAGTTCAACTAAGAGTAGACTTTTTGAGGAAGCACTCACTGTCAATTACCCCTATAGTCTCGTGTCGTACTAAAGGCTCTCTAGGGAAGAACTCAACGTCTCATTCCCCATGTGGCCTGTGTCGAGGAACTACAGACTCTCTAAGGAAGCACTCATCATAAATTCCCCCTGTGGTCTCGCATCGTATTAAAAGACACTCTGGAGAATCCCTTACTTCCATTCTTCCTATGGTCTACTACAATAGGTTCTCACAGTCCTGTGTGAAATAACATGTTTCGCGCGCGTGTATCACCCAAGTAAACCTTAAGAACAACTTGACTATCATTCTAAGGCACATCAGTATAATAAAGCAACAGTCCCACTATTCTACAACTAGGCATGGCAACTGGAAAACGCCAAACAAGAAAAACAAGCTTGGAAAACATACAGAGTACAAAAAAAACTACTTTATTCACAAGGGTAAACCTCTACTATAGAAATCAAGCAAGCAGACAATCAATCAGGGGAAAAATAGGAAAACACACAATTCCTGTTCAAGGGAATTGGCACCATTGCACAAGATACTCGAAGACTTTCTACAGAAAGGCACAAACCACCTACCTCGATCCTAGGATATCGATATACGTGAACAATGATGACAGATTCTCCTTAGAACGTCGTAGATCTGAGAAAATTTCCGAAACACATAAACCACGATAACTCGAGAAAGAGGAGGAATTGGAAAACAAGGATCATGAAGAAGGAAGAACTCACCACTGCGATTCCAACACAATCAACCGTGCTTGAATCGGAGAATGGACGGAGAGGCCGGATCTCGTCAAAGATTCGCGGATCCTCGGTGCTCTCGGACGAACGAGACCTAGAAGAAGACGTTTTAGTGCGTCAGGCACGACCCCGGTCCATTTAATGAAAAAATAAGGTAGACAACGTGTACTTTTAGAGTACGTGGTGTGTACTAGGTCTTTCCATACTCTTCCAAAAACAACCTCCACGTCATCCCTACACACCGTGTGTGTGGCCCGGGCACGACCAGCACACGGCTTCGAGCCGGAGAAGAGTACACAGCGTGTACTCAGAAAGTACATAGCGTGTACTTAAAAAATTTCCATAAACTCCATTTTTCTTAAAAACTCCAGAAAAAGGAAAGGCATACCTGAAATGAAGATCCAGATTCTTACAAACTTCCCCCCTTAAAGAAATTCGTCCCCAAATTTCCCTAACGAGGCGGAGAAGAAGAAACTCCGAACATCTCCTTCCACTGCGATCAAACCTTGGCCTCTCTCTCCCATGTCTCATCCTGTACTCGCCCGTGCTTCCATAGCACCCGTACCAGAGTAACAAACCAGCCTCGGAGAACCTTCGTACTACGACCGACAATCTGGATAGGATGCTCTTCAAATGATGCGTCTACTTCGAGCTCAACCTCATTGGGCTGAAAGACATGAGATGGGTATGAAAAGTAACGTCGGAGTTGAGAGACATGAAAGACGTCGTGCATGGCCCAGTACCTCTGGGGTAACTACAGCCTATAGGAAACCGACCCAACTCTCTCCAACACCTCAAACGGCCTGACGTACCATGGTGAAATATTACCCTATCTCCGAATCCTCTTGTGTCTCAACCTCGATGCGACACACAGGAAAACCTGATCCCCGACCTCGAACTCCATAGGTCGTCTCTGCTGATCAGCATAAGACTTCTGTCGAGACTGTGTTGTAGCCATCCTCTTCCGAATCAGCTCTATCTGCTCTGAAGTCTCCTGAGCAAGATGAGGTCCCAACAAAGCTGCCTCTCCTGCCTCCAGCCAGCATAAGGGTGATCGACATGGCCTACCGTACAAAGCCTCGTAAGGGTCCATCTGAATAGTCACCTGAAAACTATTGTTTTAGGCGAACTCCACTAGAGGGATATGCTTCTACCAATAACCACCAAAGTATAGAATTCAAGCTCTGAGCATATCCTCTAGCACCTGGATTGTACGCTCAGACTGGCCATCTGTCTTGGGATGGTATGCTTTAATCAAAAGTACCTGTGTACCCAACACCTTCTGAAGTACCTTCCAGAACCGAGAGGTGAAACACACATCCCTGTCTGAAAAAATGGAGTGTGGAACTCCATTCATACGTACAATCTCTCTAATGTACAATCGTCCCAGATCATCAACACTAAAGGTTTACTTTATCAGCAAGAAGTGTGAAACCTTTGTAAGTCTGTCGATGACAACCCAAACAACATCGTTACCTCAGGGCGACCTAGACAATCTGGTCACGAAGTCCATCACAACATCATTCCACTTCAACTCCGGAATGGGTAACTGCTGTAAAAGGCCTGCTGGTCACTGATGCTCTGCCTTCACCTGCTGACAAGTAGAGAATCTCATAACACAACCATCAACATCTCTCTTCATACCTGGCCACCAATACTGGTGATGAATATCCTGATACATCTTGGTGACACCAGGATGAACTGCCCAAATTGAGGAATGAAAATCCCGCATCAGCTCCTCGCGTATGTCTGCTGGAACCCATATGCGTCCTTGGAAACGCAATATCTCATTCTCGCCCACTATCCATCCAAGAAGAGGGTCCTCTCCTGACACGCTCTCCCACATGACTAAGCCTTATGAGTCTGATAGCTGCCTCATCCGTACCCGATCAAGAAGCATAGAGGTAACAACTACAGTAGATAGGTAAGTCTGTACCTGTCTGTCATGTACCTCCAGATTCATTTCAGAGAACAGATCCATCAGCTGCCACTCACTTCAGGCCTCCTAAACTGCCTGAATCTGAGTTCTCCTACTCATCGCATCTGCCACTGCGTTGCCCTTTCCTGGCGTATAGGCAAGCTCGAAATCAAAATACTGAAGATATTCGACCCACCTGCACTACCTCAGATTCAGATCACGCTGAGTGAAGATATAATTGAGGCTCTTGTGGCCAATGAAGACCAAAAAGTGCTCTCCCAGAAGATAGTGTCTCCAACAGCGTAAGGCATGAACAATAGCTGCCAACTCCAGATCATGCGTCGGGTAGTTCCTCTCATGTGGCCTCAACTGCCAAGACCCGTATGCAATGACTCCATCCCCCTGCATAAGCACAGCGCCCAACCCGATACCTGAAGCATCACAATAAACAATGTAGCTCTTGCCTGTCTCTGGAAAGACTAGTATCAGTGATGACGTCAATCTTTCCTTTAGCTCCTGAAAGGCCGACCCACAAGAATCTGACCATAAGAACTTCACCCCCTTCTTGGTCAGTACTGTCAAAGGTTCTACTAGGCGTGAGAAGTCCCGAATGAAGCGTCTGTAGTATCCATCCATCCCTAGGAAACTCCATACCTCAAAAACGTTCTTCGGATGCTCCCAGGAAACTACAACTCTCACTTTCTCTGGGTATACCGATACTCCTGCCTCTGAGATGACGTGAACCAAAAAGTGAATCTGATTCATCCAGAAGTGGAACTTCGAGAGTTTAGCATAAAGCTGATGCTCTCTCAATGTACTTAAAACGATCTCAAGATGGGTAGCATGGTCGTGTGGAGTGTGAGAGTACACTAAAATATCATCCAAAAAGGCCACGGCGAAGGAATCCAAGTAAGGATGGAACACTCGGTTCATCAGTGCCATGAAAACTGTAGGCACGTTTGCAAGACCGAACGACATGACTGCATACTCTTATAGACCATACCTGCTCTTAAAGGCTATCAGAGGTATATCTGAGGGTCTAACGTGCAACTGATGATAACCGAACCTCAAGTTGATCTTCGAGAACACTCGGGCTCCTCGAAGCTGATCAAATAGGTCATCGATCCTCGGCAAGGGATATCGGTTCTTGACTATCAACTGGTTCATCTTCCGATAATCCACACAAAGACGAAGGGTACCATCTTCCTTCTTTGCAAACAGGACATGCGAACCCCAAGGAGAAGTACTGGGTTGGATGAAACCCTTTGCCTTCAACTCCTCCAACTACTTCTTGAGCTCCTGCAACTCAGGTGTAGCCATCCTATAAGGAGGAATGGACACCGGTGGTACTCATGGCACGAGCTCAATAGAAAAGTCTACCTCACGCTCTGGAGGCAAACACGAAAAGTCCTCTGGAAAGACATCCCTGAAACAATCCACCACTGGAGGAAATTCCAACTGCGAAGTCCCCTGATCATCCAGATAAAGACTAGCAATCGGGGCTATCATCCTTCCTAGCCCATGATGCTTGAGTCCTGCTCGACTTACCTGAACATCCCAGTCGCCTCTATGATGAAAAGATTCGCCCTCTGGTGAAACGAAACTCACCCTGCGGCGATAACAGTCGACGACTGCCTGGAAGGGAACCAACCAGTCCATCCCAAGGATGACATCATAGCCTGTCATTTCTAGGACATAGAGATCCTATAAGAAACGATACCCTGCAACCTCGAGAGGGAAATATCTACACTGGCGTACACTAGATGTCCTCATCCCCAGAGGTTTGTCTACTGTCAATGAGTCACAGAAGAAAAGACACAGAGCCCAAGGCTCTCCACAACAGCAAGAGAGATAAATCTATGCGTAGTACCAGTATCAAAAAGTGTTGAAGATAAAACTGAGGCTACTAAAATAGTACCTCAAACATTGGAAGGGCCGAGATCTTGCTCCTAATAGGTCTGCATCATTCTCATAAAACCTTCCCTGACATGTGCATCAGTTCCGGCAACTGGTATGATAGCCGGTTCCAAGGCTGGCCCGATTGGAGGGTCGGCAGGAAGTCCCTGATCAGCCATATCTGGAGTCTGATCACCGCCTGACGATAGACGTACAACCAGAGGACGTCTCAGAGGCATATCTACGAAAGATCAAAAGCACACCTTAGATTATAAAAATAGGGATAATAAACACAAGGGTACAAAATGGGAATAGGGGAAGGAAAACACACAAGTTTACAAAACACGACTACACGACGTGTATAAAAACTACACGGTGTGTCTTCTTAAGCCACTTACATGGGCGTGTACCCCTGCCCTATAGGCCGTGTAACACCTCAAACTACACGGGGTGTTGACCCAACACACGACGTGTACTTGAAAACTATTCCACTGCCCGAGTCTCTTTACATGGCTAATCCACACGGTCCGACTTAACCCAAGACTACATGACATGTTTTGAAAAAACACGGCATGTACTAGACAAGGCTTTGGCGGCCCGTGTTGTTAAATACACGGCCTTCTACACGGCTGGACCTCACATGGCATGTTCCGAACAAACAGGGCATGTATAGGTGAAGGTGACACTGTCCCATGTTGTTTGTGACATGGCCAGGTACTTGAAAAAGAGTACACGACGTGTTCTGAAAACCACACAGCGTGTCTAAGAGAAGGTGACGCCGACCTGTGTTGTTCTTGACACGGCCGGGTACCTGGACGGGACTACACGACGTGTTCCTTTACAACATGGTGTGTTCTACTCGAGCTTCCCCGACCCGTGTTGTTAGTGACACGACCGGGTACACGCATCCAAACTACACGATGTGTACCAACCATACATAGTGTGTTCCTGAAGTTACTTCCACAACAGCGTGTCCCTACTCACATGATCAGTGACATGGCCTAAAAACTACATGGTGTGTAGCCAAAAATTACACGCTGTGTATTCTGGGTTTTTCTGGGCAGTAGCTCAGAAACTGCACAGAAGCCCAAGAAACATAGAAAACAAGGCAGAGAGGTGCCAAATTCCGATTCTTGAGGGTCCATACTCCCTGTGAATCAAAGCTCAGCATCTCCAACAGTCATAAACAAGAGAAAAAAGGATCATGATCCACCAATTTATGATTCAAGAGGGCCCAAAACACATCAAGAATCAAAATTTGGAGTTAAATTAAGCACAGAAGAATACAATAAATCCTCTAACAAGGAAGCATAGATTCTATCAATCATCTATCACAACAGCCTACATAATCTACACAAAGTCTATCACAACAGCATGCAATCGCTAATGCACCCTAGATGGAATGACAAGAATGAATGGCATGTGATTTCTACAAGTGGATATATGATGCATGAAATGACATACCCTCATCTCATCGGGTTGTAATAGAAATAGAACTGCAATAGTCAAGACAATAACAACACAAAGAATGTGAATCACTCTAGGTGAAATCATATCAATCGTAAAATCTCAAGACCAACAAACAGTAATTATCGAGGTAGTATGGATTTTCCCTGTACACGGGTTAGCTAATCTCGAGCATAGCTTAATACCAAGTACGAAATCCTTCCTACCCCTGGCTAAAGGCTCCAAATAGTAAATCAAGAGAAAAGAAACTCATCTGATACCACTTTGTAACGTCCCGATTCCGGAAGCCACCCAGAGGTGCCCCATACCCGGTTGGTCACATGGCCTCAAGCGCATTTCCACAAACGCCAGATGCTTCCGACTAGCAGTGAGGGACTTGAGTGTGATAGTGGGGAAACTATTCCCTCAATGGCAGAGTACACAATGGAAATAGATAAACATGAAATAGCGAAAGTAGTGAATAACCAACAGTAATAAACAGTGGAAAACTAAATCAACAACCTGGAGCACATAAGTATATATGAAATGATGCAAGATAGAACTCTAGGAAAACAGCCAAACAAGTCACAATGCTGAAAACACCACAGTACCAAAATAAGTACAAAAGAAAAGTAAACAACTCCTCAGCATCGCAAGCCATAGCTCGGTCCCATGCTCCCCTACTTCAAGCAATCAAGTACCAGAAGTCGAAGGGGGATTTCCCTTATCTATACCTACAAAAACAAAGTCTTCTTGGGCCCAAAAGAATGGCCCAAATAGGGTGTGAGATACAATCCTAGCAGGCAATCAGGAAAAGATCTGTGCCTAATAGTCAATGAATACAAGGCAAGTAAAAGTGCGGGAAACAGTAAACAGAAAAGCACACAGTAGCTACAATCCACAGTTCTACCATATAAAGTACACAATTAAACATCCAAAAATAAGTAGAAAACAGGTAACCCTCTGGGTAGCTCTCACAGCCTAACCCATATGGTTCAACCTACAAGTACTAGAAACTCTCTAAGAGGCACACACAGTCTCACCCCTATGGTTCAGCTAAGAGTAGACTTTCTGAGGAAGCACTCACCATCAATTCCCCCTATAGTCTCGTGTCATACTAAAAGCTCTCTAGGGAAGCACTCAACGTCTCATTCCCCATGTGGCCCATGTCGAGGAACTACAGACTCTCTGAGGAAGCACTCATTGTCAATTCCCCATGTGGTCGCACATCGTATTAAAAGACACTATGGAGAATCCCTTACGTCCATTCTACCTATGGTCTACTACACTGGGTTCTCACAGTCCTATGTGAAATAACATGTTTCACGCGTGTGTATCGCCCAAGTAAACCTTAAGAACTACTTGGCTATCATTATAAGGCACATCAACATAACAAAGCAATAGTCCCACTATCCTACAACTAGGCATGGAAACTGGAAAATTCCAAACAAGAAAAACAATCATGGAAAACATCCAGAGTACAAAAAAAACTACTCTATTAACAAGGGTAAACCTCTACTATATCAATCAAGCAAGAAGTAAATCAATCAGGGGAAAAACAGGAAAACGCACAATTCCCGTTCAAGGGAATTGGCATAATTGCACAATATACTCAAAGACTTTCTACAGAAAGGAACAAACCACCTACCTCGATCCTAGGAGATCAATATATGTGAACAGCGATGAAAAATTCTCCTTAAAACGTCGTAGATCTGAGAAAATGTCCGAAACACATAAACCACGAAAACTCGAGAAAGAAGAGGAATTGGAAAAGAAGGTTCAAGAAGAAGGAAGAACTCACCACTACAATTCCAACGCAATTGAACGTGCTCAAATCGAAGAAAGGATGGAGAGGCGGGTGCTCGTCAAAGATTCACGGATCCTCGGTGCTCTCGGATGAACGAGACCTAGAAGAAGACATTTTTGTGCGTTGGGCGTGACCCCGGTCCATTTAATGAAAAAAAGAAAGTACATGGCGTGTACTTTTAGAGTACATGACGTGTACTAGGTCTTTCTATACTCCACCAAAAACAGCCTCCATGTCACCCCTACACACCGTGTGTGTGGCCTGGGCACGGCCAGCACACGGCTTCGAGCCGGAGAAGAGTACATGGCGTGTACTCAGAAAGTACACGACGTGTACTTCAAAAATTTCGAGAAACTACATTTTTCTTAAAAACTTCAGAAAAAGGAAAGGCGTACCTGAAACGAAGATCCGAGTTCTTACAACTATGATTTCATAGTGATTCCCTTTAGACTCACTAATTCTATAGTAATATTTATTGAATTAATGAATATAGTCTTTATAGATTACCCTGATTTTTTGTTGTATTTATATTTGATATTATGATATAATCAAAAAGTAATGAGGAGCTAGAGGTGCATTTGAATACTACGCTAAAGACATCATAAAAGAATAATCTATATAAAAGGTATAGTAAATGATAGTTCGAGGTGTAGGAAATATCATTCCTAGGGAATTTTATCACCTACAAAGGTATATATGTAGACCCTTCAAAGAAAAAGGAAATTGAGGAGTGGCCTAGACCAATATCTGTACTAAAATCCAAAGTTTCCTAGGTACTAACAATAATTTATGAGGAACATCTCACAATTTTCAAATCTTTTATCCAAGATGACTCAGAAGGGAGTAAAGTTTGTCTATATTGATGAATGTGAAAATATATTTGAGAAATTTAAAAATATTCTTATCACTATAAGAGTCCTCATGGTTCCCTCAACTGGGGAACTTTTAGTGGTATACAGTGACGATTCAAAGAAGTTATTAGGATATGTACTAATTTATATTAGCAATGTGATAGAATACACCTTATGGTAGTTTAAATTTCATGATAAGAACTACCCAAAACAAGATTTATAGTTGGATGCAATGTTTTTGGTATTTAAAAAATGGAAATATTATCCCAATAGGTGGGAAATATATTTGGATCATAAGATCCTTAAATACATATTCCCATAGAATAAGATTAATATACACTTGAAAATATGGTTATAGCTAATCAAAGACTATAACATCTTAATCCACTACTATCATAGGAAACAAATTAAGAGGAACATTCTATAAATAGAAAATATCCAACAAACTTATCAACAATGATAATTGAGAAGGATCCAATATTCTTAGAATTGAAAATGATATACGTGGGGATCATAATGGAAAGAACATCATCATTAAATTCCAAAACTATTTCTCAACCATACATTTTATAAAAGATAAAGGATGATCAAATAAATGATGTGGAAATATGGAATAAGGTAGAATCTATAAGAAAAAGGAAATAATTGAAGTCTAAAACTAATAAATAAGAAGTTATAATATTTAGGTCATAAATAAATGTACTATAAAATCCTGAGATAAAGAAGGATCCATTGAATAATGCATATAGATTGACCTTATCCTTTCCACCCAGGGAGTAGGAAGATATGTCAAGAAATCCATGCGTACTATTGGCGAGACAACATAAAAAGGAGATAATAGAATGTTCATTAAAATTCCTTCAGTGTCAGCAAGTGAAGGTCGAAAGAAAAAAGTTTAAGGGGATGATGAAACTATTTCCCATAACTAAATGGAAATGGGAAAACATCACCTTGTATTTTTTCAATGGTCTTTTGAAGATGTGCATAAGGAATAATTCCATATGGGTTATGGAGGATAATCTTATAAAGACTGCTAACTTCATTTCTATTGGAGAGGACTTATCACCATATAAAATTTATAGGATACACATCAGAGAAGTGGAGATACTGTATAGAAAACCACTATCAATTATATCTGACTGGGGTCCAATATTTACCTCAATGTTTTGGAAGTGTTTAAAAATTATCTAAATATTGTGTTAAACTTCATCATTCTTTATAACCCCCAAACTGATGGCCAATCTAAGTAGAATATCTATATGCTTAAAGATATGTTGAATATACTTGATGGAATTTAAAAGAGGATGGGATTTAAATCTTCCACTAGTCAAGTTATCATATAATAATAGTTTCCACTATAGATTCCAAACGGGTCTATAAAAATACCTTATGGGAAAGATATGTGGAGGACCTACATTCTAGGATGAAGTTTGTGAACACAAGATGTTGGGACCTGAAATAGAAGGTGAAATGTTAGAAAATGTCAAGACTATTTAGTAGCACTTCAGGGTTACAAAATGTTGAAAAAATATCTATGATAAAAAAATTGATGAGACCTCGAGTTGGAGGTTGGAGATACAGTGCTCCTCTATATATCCCCATATAAGAGAGTCATGAGATTTGATAAGAAGGGAAAGTTAAATCCCTAGTACATCAACCCCTTTGAGATTCTTGATCGCATCAGAGCTGTGGCATATGAACTAAAACTCCCAACAAGAATGTATTAAGTACATAACATATTCAATGTATCTTTCTTAATGATGTACATACCAGATCCCTCACATTTACTAAATTTTGAGGTGGTACAAACATAATAATATCTCTCTTATAGGAAGCATCCATTGATTGTCTTGGACCATAGAGATAAAGTTTTATACAATAAGACAACTCACCTTGTCAAAGTGTTGTGGAGGAACTATAAATACAAAGAAGATACATGAAAATTAGAGGAAATAATAAAACAAAAGTACCCAAATCTATTCTCAACCGAGAATATGAGTTTAAAATTTATGGGAAAATTTTCTAAAAGGGGGGAAAATGTAGTAACACAAAATTTATTAGTAATATTAGTTTCATGAATACATATGTGTTATATTATATTAAATATAATTATATATATACAATATATAAAGAAAGTAACAATGATTTATTTTGTTAATAAATATCATTTCATTAATCAGTAACTAAACCCGTAAAAATTCCAAAAACTAAAAGGGGGAAAAAATAAAATAAAGAAACTACCATGGGAAAATTTGAATCACCCCAATATTCTAGAATCATTTACCCTATGAATAAAAATATATAAAAGAAATAGAATATTAGTTATCCAATCAACTTTTAAGAAAAAAATATAGAAAATTGGGAGGAATTTTAGTGAATAATGTATGAAGTAATTAATAGGTATTTATAGGAGGTAATATGACATTTATAATGGTAATGTGACTATTGGAATATAAATATGACCATTTCATGAGTAACCAGATCATTGGGAATAGTAACCCAGCCGTTAAGAATAGTAACATGACCGTTAGAATATTAATTTCATATAAAAACAATAAAATGAAATATATAATATTTATAATCAGTAATTTAATAAAATATAAATATTGTAATTCCATTAAACAAATATCAAGGTTAAAAAATAACATAAATTATTTGAATATTTATATTAAACGGTATTTTATTGTATTTCAAAAAAACCTAATTTTTAAATTAAAAATTAAAATTATCTATGGAATAATTTTTTTTGATAAAATTAATTTAATTTTTATAATTATCACCCCAAATTTTTCTATGGTTTACTTTTTTTAATTTTTTAAAATAATTCAATTTTTACATAAATAGTAAAATGTTGTTTTTCAAATAACACATCTGTTTTGACATAATGATGTTGAAATAATGAATTATTAAAACTAAATTGGTTATTTTGAATAATTTTTTTATGATAAACAAGTCTTTTAAAAATAAAAAACTTAATTTCAAGATTTAAAAAATATTTTCCAAAGTCTAAAGTCAAAAGTGTCCCCTCAAAATAACAAATTTTCATTTTTTTAAATTGACTTATTAATAGAGTAGTGAATTCGGTTTATAAAGGGGTTTAAATTCATAAAACAATTTTATTTTACTTAAATATGATTCATAATGTTATAAAATTACTATTACAAGGTTTACCTTTGATATAGTATTTTATTCAATATTTTAATCTAAAAATACCCTTCTCCTCATGTATAAATTACCCTTATCCCTCCCCTCAGAAAACCACTCCTCCCACAGTTATCAAAGAAAATGATATTCCCAAATACACTATATCAGGATACTTATAATACTTTGGAATAGTCTAGAGTAAACAAACTACAAGTGTGAAGTGAGTTTAGTATAGTATAAGAGAATCAACATTGAGAAAAGTGAAAGTTTTTATCAGCTCTTCTCCCATTTTAATATCCTCTTACCCATTTTCGAAATTCCTTTAAAATCCAAATCCTTTAAGATTAATTTATCAGTATGTTAAGCTAATATTAATTGTTTTAACCTACTGAAAAATTTATAATTATGAAGTATTTATATTTCATACTTATCTTCCTCTTCTATAGATAATGACCCCTTAATGGTCGGTTAACCATCAATGAGAACATTTGAAATTCATTTATTATCAAAATCCTTATGGATGGTTATAATAAATTATTTATAATATATAAATTTATAAATATATGTATTTAATAGTACAAAAATTTATTCTACTTATGTTTAAATGGTATTGATCAAAAATTGAATAAACGAATAAAAATTGGAAATTTGTTTTGAAAAATATGATATCAAAATGTTTCATCATTAATCAGAAGAATTATAAAATAAAATAAAATGATTATAATTGGTAAATTGTGAAAAAAAATATAATTCACTCATAGTACAACTTTCTAAAAATCCTATGTTTACTATTCATCAGGTAGAAAATTGTTGAAACAAAGTAGGATTTAAGGTATAGAGATTATCGAACCCAAACTTGTTTTTTTGAGATTATATCCTCTATAAAATTTTTTATATATGTATGTCCTTATAATTTCTTTAAAATCTCCTTAGAATATAATTTACCATTTATTTCCATGGATATAAATGTTTTTAACCTTTAAAAATGTTTTCTAAGACATTTATAATACCTTTTAAAAAAGACTTTAATTTCAAAAAAAATCTAATTGACTCCTATTTGGTTGTTTCTTATCCACTAATGAATGATTATGTTTTCAGAAAAAATATGGGTTCACTTATTCATTTGGAAACCCAAAAGGTTATTCGTGAAATTATTCATTACAAAACCTTTATGAAAGTAATTCCTTTACTTGGGTTTATTTCATGAGTATGATAGTTTTACATTCTTTGTGGCATGCATGATTATGGCCATTTTATAATGCGATGAGTGGGCCCCGAATTATATAGACCTATAATGAATTGAGTAATGTGATATATCTCATGATATTATTTGTATTAATCATTTCAATGATGCTATCTTTGTTCCCAATTAAGATGTTACTATTTATACACTTATGTCATGCATAAACATGATGCTAGATTTGTTTACAAATGCGTGTGGTATTTGAACACTATGTTATAATTTTTCATGATTATGAATACACCATATTACATTAAATTATCATATGTTTCCCCCATTATTTTATTGATGATACCATTGTTATGATATGATTATATTTATTATTATCACCCATATACTATTGACTCATATCCCTTAATCTTCCCCTTATTGTGCTTTTATCTCACCCCTATCTTTTAGGTATTCCCTTGGAAATCCTATGTTTTTTAGGATATTGAATGGATTTATATTCCCATTAAGGTGGATAAAAATAAATATGTTATGTTTTAGTTATCTTTTTATGCCTTGTGATCCTAGTCTTCTAATAAAACTTGGAAATTCAATCACTTGGTTGTATTTAAAAGATATTTATGTTATAAATCATGTAATAATATGTGTAAAAGGATCGAGTCACTATATAGAATCCAAATATTATATTATACTTATAGTAACATCATTAATTCACACTATTCCTCACACATATATTTTACCCAAATCATCTGTACATCGAGTTTCTCAAATAGGAAAGAAGTGTGTTGTCATGACCTGAACCACCAAGGCCCACCTAGACAATAGAAGACCGAGATGAAACTAAACCAAGCCATAATCCATAGTCTAGGTGCAAGAGAAAAGAACTGGAATAGATAACTTAGGTCATCCCACCTTTTTATTACATAAACTTTTCATTACATTGTACCAAAAAGAGGATCTTTTAAAGTTTAGTTTCATGGGAAAAGGGTACATAATACATGAAAAAATAAAAAATTATTCTAATGAACTTGAAAGTATATATCAAAGGGTCATCATATGTACATTTATGGCATCTCATAACTTGGGGGCATACATCAATGGAACAGGTGATCATAAGGCCCCGTAAGGGAAAGCAAGGGAAGCAGTTTACATGTGATCTTGAGGAAATTCAATAAAACATGAAGAATATCATAATGGAATGAAAAAGAGAACCAGGGGAATATTATAAATAAGATAACATGAATCTTAAATCAGAAACATGGCTACAAAATTTATTTTAGACATTCATAAACATATCACCATGGTTTTTCACTGACGTGTTATAACAATTCCCAAGGTTATTCACCAAGGTATTGTAAATCATGTCATCTCTAGAGATTAAATTTATTACCCAATTCATTGGAGAAATATTAGGTAAAACCATTTATATGTATTAATTATTGTGATCCACATATATCATAATAAAAAATTTCATAAATAACCTGTGGAGAACAAAATAAACAGATTTCATATCAAAATCATGGCGTTTTTAAATGTTCTTAAAGACATGATCATTATCTCATTAATAACCCAAGGAAATGGAATGAGAGTATATGTATTTAAATTATAGAATAAAATAGGTCATTATTAAATATTGGTGAATAACCTTAGTAAAGACAGTGGTTTGGGTATTCATAGAAAGAAAATAAAATAATTTCTTGAAAAGGATAATTTTGTAGATGCAAATTCGGCAGCATAATGGGTATGAACATGGTTTTAGAAAATGGAAAAAATAGAGGGTAAAAGGTTATACCATTCATAAAATACTCTTAATATAGTAGAGTTATTGAATAAAACTGACAAAAGAATATACTACGGAAATTTTAAGGACATACCACATTAAAAGAGAACATGAAATTAAAATAGAAGTTGAGATTTCCATTACTATGAAGAGTGTTACTAAAACTTGAGAATCAGGACCTTTTGGGATTTAGGACACCTTTTGAATACTCCTTTAGAGGTATAACTATAAAATCTTCATGTAGGATTAATTAGGAAAGAGTACTAATGGAGAAATGGTTTGGAATTTATATAAAAAGTGAAGGATTTTTTTATTGATTTCCTTGGACACCTCAATATTGGTATATTCAAAACCATCGGCATTCCCATTGTATTTTACCATGTTATTGGTCACTTGGGAAACATATTATGATATTTTATTCAAAAATAGTTTACCCTAATTTTATATTTCTTTTTACATCATTATGATGCCATTGAACATACCAAAAAACACAAACTATATCTTTACTCTTTAAAAAAATAAAAGTATTTAAAAAAAATCTCATAAATTCAACCTAAAATAATTTTGACATGATGATTTCAAAAATGATGTTTATTTTTTAAAAATAATTCTATAAATATTATAAATATATCTTTTAAATTAAAAAATCCTTTTTTATTAAAAATAATAGCAGATAGAAAATGCATAGAAAAATTTCAGACACTTGAAAAAAATAAAATGATTTTGTCATTTAAATTTAAATAATAGTGTTTAAATAATAGTATTTAATTAAAATAAACATTATTAATAATGTCATAGAGTATTATAACAATTACTTATTTTTTGGATTATATAATTTCTGACTTAAAAATCATTTAATCAAATTCCATCCAAATTTTATTAATAAAAATTATTCTTAACATGGAAATGATGGAATAAAAATTTTATTTATAAAATGGAATTACCCTTTATGTAACTAGGGTATCGACACATAACTCTTTATAACACCTGCATACGACTTAATAGTGAGGTTTACAGTGGTGATAGATTCATGGGGCGACATATATAACATCACCTGAGTCGTAATTTCTACATACTTGAACTTATCGCATAGGTGATTTTGTTCAAGATTCACTTATTGAATCTCATATTGACATTGGTTAAGAGAGAAGACCAATTATGGAATCCCCCTCCCAATCCTTGACAAATGGGCTTTATACCGAATGAATCCAATGGTTGAGTCCATCAAATATTCTTTTTGTGACAATTTTCTTTTGTCAAATTTGTACTTATAAAATCTAATGAAAATGTAAAAATTATTATTGAGAGTATTTCCCATTAGTTATATTGGCCAATGGTCATATAACAGTCAAAAAATTGATGGTCTCATTTCAAATTATACTCACTTAATTATCAAAGATAAACCTTTGTCTTGAATATAAAATAACACACATTGGTAGGAAACAATTATCATTCAAGAAGTTAGGGTCGTCACATTTTTCCCCCTTAAGAAATTTCATCCCTAAAATTTCATCTCATTCCCTCGGTTGAGAAAAGGTTTGGTTACTTATACCTCATTGTTTCCTCTGGTTCCCACGTGGTTTCTTCATATTTATGGTTCCTCTACAATACTTAAAGAGGTTGGAAGTCTTGTTGAGTAGAAAATTGTCTCTATGGTTCAAGATCCCCACAGGTTGTTCTTCATATGAGATGTCATGTTCGAATTGTAACACCTTTGAATTTAGTACATTTGATGGGTTAGGTATATAATTCCTCAAGAGGGATATGTGGGAAAACATCATGAATTTGAGCTATATTTTGTGTAAGTGAAAGCCTATAAGACACTGCTTCTCTGAGTTCAATGATTTCATAGGGGCCAATGTACCTGTGGATGAGCTTCCTTTTCTCCCCAAACCACATGACTCTCTTCTTGGATGAAATTCAAAGAATTATTTTTTCACCAACATCAAAATCCAAGTACCTTTGATAGTTTTCAACATAGATCTTCTACTGAGTATGAGAAGCCTTTATGTGTTGTTGGATGGCATAAACCTTTTATATCATATTTTGCACAAGATCATGCCCAAGAAGATTTCTCTCCCCAACTTCATCCCAACAAGTTGGAATTATACATCACTTCCCATATAGAGTTTCATAGGGTGCCATTTGAAGACTTGAATGGAAGCTATTGTCTTATGATAACTCAACTAATGGTAGATGTTGATCCCATACACCTCTAAATATCCCCGAGCATGTTCTCAGCATGTCCTTGAGTGTATAAATTTTACTTTTAGATTGGCCATTAGTTTTAGGGTAATAGGCCATACTGAAATTCAATTCAGTACTCATATAATATTAAGGACTTGTCTAGAACATTGATGTGAACCTCAGATCACAGTTATAGATGATAGAAAGTTGAACTCCATGCAGCCTTGCCACTTACTTCATGAAAATCTGGGTAAGTTGTTCAAGATATAAATATTCCCAAATATAGATAAAATGGGATGTAATTTTGAGATAGTGCACTATAAACCATTTCACATTAGTTTATTTGAATGTTTTTGGGAGACATGTGACAAAGTCCATAGTGATATTGTCACACTTCCATACTGGTATGGGTAGTGGTTGCAATACCTCATTAGGAATTTTTCACTATACCTTCACTTGCTGACACACCAAGCACCTTGTTGTGTAGTTGGAAATCTTCAATTTCATTTTATCCCACCAATAATGATCATGAGAGTCCATATAAACATTAGTACTTCTAGGATGTATAGAGAATGTAGTGATATAAACTTTATCCATTAGATCCTTCTTTATTTCTAGAATTGATGGAACACATAGCCTTGTATGAAATTTCAATACAACTTCCTGATCAATATTGAACTCAAGAAACATCCCATTCATCATAGCCTATAACTTCATCTGTAGCAAAGGAAATTATTTTTAAGATTTCTTGATAATCTCTAGTAATGATGGTTGAGACATCATTTGGGATGAGGTTGATAAAGTCTCTTCACTTAATATTCCCATGTCTAGTTTTACTAGGTCTTTGATCAATGGATATCCTTGAATCCTCATCATTTACAATACAATAGGGTCTTTCGTACATAAAGTATTAATGAATTTGTTTTATCTTCCAGGGTGATAATGAATTGAACAATCATATTCTTTAATAAGTTCCAACCATATCCTCTGTCTCATGTTCAATTAATTTTTCATGAAAATATACATTAAAATTTGATGGTTTGTGTATATATCACATTTCTACCCATAAATATAGTGCCTGCATATATTCAAAGAAAAAAAACTGTAGCTAAATCCAGTTCATGCGTACGATAATTCTGCTCACGAGGATTCATATCAATATTTATGAGCAATCACCATGTCTTATTGCATGAGGATTAACCCAAACCCTTTTATATTTGCATCACCAAAAATAACGAATCATTATCTTATAGAGGGTAGAGATAACACAAGTGCAGTAACCAATCTCTTATTCATCTCTTGGATACTTTCATTGCACTCCTTTGTCTAGGTGAACTTGACCCCTTTTTGAGTTAACTTGTTTAGAGGGGTATAAGGTCATGAAATGTATTTCAAAAACATCCTATAATATCATGCTAATTCAAGGAAACTAGGAATCATAATTACTTTTATAATATAAGGCCACTCCTCTACAACCTTTCTCTTGGAAGGATCAACTGAGATTCGTTCATTGGTTACAATGTTCCCTAAGTAAGAAATTTTTTGTAATCCATATTAAAATTTTATGAACTTTACAAATATTCTCTCATTCTTTTGACTTTTAAATATAACCCTTAGACGATACTCATGATACTTTATAATTTTAGAATATATTTTAATATCATCTATGAAAACTATGACAATGTTATCAAGGTAGTCCTTAAATACTCTATTCATCAAATCCATAAACATAGTAGGATAATTAGTCAAACTGAATGGGATTATAACAAACTTATAATTCTCATACCATGATCAGAAGGAAGTATTTGTAATATCTTCTTTCTTCACATTTAAGTGACCATAAACAGATCAAAGATCAATCTTGGAGAAGAATTGGGCCCCATGAAGCTGGTGAAATAAATCATCAATCCTTAGAAGAGGGTACTTATTTTTCATTGTGACCCCATTAATTTATCTATAATCAACACATATCCACATTGATCCATATTTCTTCTTATTCACAAAGAGAATAGGTTTTCCCCAAGAAAACACACTTGGCTAGATAAAACCCTTATCCAAAATATATTGGAGTTGCTTATTTAATTTATCCTGCTCCACATTTTTAATTCTATACATGGTCTCTGAAATAAGCTTAGAACTAAGAATGATCTCAATGGAGAAATGCACCTCTATTTCTTTGTGAGGTACAAGTAAATCCTCAAGAAAGTATTCCTGAACGATGGAGATATTCTCTATTCATATACTTTAATTTAATTATTCATCTTCACTGATCATCACCATAATGAAGTCTATGGGTAGTATCTCTAGAAAAAGATCAGGTCATGATATCTCTCCATTTAAAAAAATTGGTTGTATATTAAAGAATATTGATATATCCTTTCTTCTATAGTTGATCTCAGTATTATACTTTGAGATCTAGTCCATCCCTAGTATATTGTTGAATTCCAGCATGGGAATGACTACTATATTTGTAATGAGATTGTGCTCACCAAAGTAAATACTAGAGTTTCAATACACTATTGATTCTTGGATAATCCCTCCAAGAGTCTTGACTCATAACTATACTTATAGTAGTTAAAGGATTGACTCTATATTCTTTGAAAACTTGGAGAAAATTAAGGAATACAAATAACCAGAATAAAAAAATTACTTTATAGCTTTGAGAGAATAACAAGATTACCTTATACCTCATTATTTAGAGCTTGAAATTCAACTTCTATGACAGAAAAAAAACCCAACCATGCTTCCAAGTCCTATGCGTAGGTTGATAGTGATTCCCCTCCACTAACATTGTATTAGAACAGTGATCAAAAAAGTTCCCAAGTTGTCAAAACTTGAACCATTGGACATATGAAAGGGCCTGAACCATATTCCCTTTATTGTTAGTGTTTAGAAGTTGAGGAATAACCTCTCTAAGACAGTTCCGAGCAATATGTCCATATCTTCTACACTTATATCATTTCACACTTCTGATTAGGTAGTTCCCCAAATGCTTGATTCCACATTTATTTCATGTTGAATATTTCTCTTTCTTTCCTCATATCACTTGATCAAATCTACTCCCCATGTTTGTATCCATATATATGTCCTTTTCATTAAATTTTTGAGACCATTTCATCTCACTGAACTCTATTCCAACCTTCATAACACTTCGCATTTTCTTCTCATCATTGTCACACTCTCGGTTGGAAATATTATTCTGTAAATGGGGTATTAGTCCACTAAATTATCTATCAACCTTCCCATTAGGATCCAAGAATAATCAAGTGGTTTAAAGGAATTTCTTGTAAGGTTCATCTCATTTCTTCCCACATATTCATTTTCCATAAGCTTCAACTCTTGGAATTCTATCTCCATTTTCATTCGCATTGAATGAGTAAAATATTTTTTTTTGAAAATTTTTCTCTTGAACACATCCAACTATATAGCTTCAATCTCTTATATTGGATTTATGTTTTTAACCATTGTAAAACACTAATAAGATTCTCCCTCTAAGTGGCACACAGCTAGGGAGACTTTCTCTTATTAAGAACAGTGGAGTATAAAAAATATCTTTTCTATAGAGTTTACCCATTCCTAAACAATAAATGGTTCGATAGATACAATAAAATAAGTTGGTAGTTTATGCATAAAGGACTCAACATAAAGTTATTTCATTCAAGGATAATCTAGTCTCTCAGCTTGATTAGATTTATTTATCATAACTCGAGTTATTTGATTCACCATTATCATGATTTTTTCCATTACGACTTCCATCAGAAGGTCATCAGTGCCCTGTATGTTGCGAAAACTAGTTACAAAATTTCTCTTATTTTCTGCCATTTTCTTAAAGAATAATACCAATGTAATAAACTTGTTTCATTTAATAAACATAAAATTTTAATGGAATTTCATGTCATAAAACATCATGCTTAAATATGTTCCAGTACTTGGTGTGTTCTTGACCATGCCTGTGTCTATGCACTTTATGAGTACACTTCAGGATACCAAAACTGGGCCATATAGAATGTGTGTATTCCACATAGAATCTAATACTCATGATATCATGGAAACCCTAGAGTTGCAAATTTTTGTAGAATACATTGTGCATTCTTCTGAACTACATGGCATGTAGTCACAATTTTTAGAAAAACTCAGTTCTACCATGCATATATCTAGGATTTCTTTAATTTAATAAAATAAAACCTGTATTATTCCCTCAATGGAATTTATTTTCCTCCATCCAATGATTCTGGCCCTTATGTGGCTGAAAAATCATCATCCATTATTTCCACAGTGGTTCGTCGCATGCCCTTTGTGCCTCCCATCACTACTGATCGGTCCTGGATCATAGATCCATGGAAATAATCATCCATATCTCAAAAATAATCTTAATACCCTAAATAATCAATAAAATCATCTAATGTGAATCCTTTATGAATCTAATAGTTCACACATGCTTGAACCCGACCGAAAAAGTAGAACCACTGGCCTATAGGAAAATGGAGAGTAATGTGAATAATGATGGGGGAAATGAAACAAAGGGTCCAAAAAATAATTTTCTAGGAGTTATTGGCCAAAAAATATGGATTGGGGATATGTGGGGTGAGAAATAGGGAAAAAGGTATAATTTGAATAAAGAAAAAAACGATACATGAGATCATGTGAAGGGTTTATTTTAATGCCGATCAAAAAATTATAGAATTGATATCACTCAATATTTTAATCATTATTGAGGAATACAAAAATGATGAGTCCTACCTTGATATTAAATCTATCATTGACGAAGAACACATTCTCAAATGATTGGAAATATCCATTGCATTCATTGTGCCTCGATTCACCTAGATCCAGATGCTCATCATCATACAATATCAATATTCCACTGAAGAATTGTAAAATACTCCTCTCAATGATCCTAGGGTTATAATGGTGACCATGGTGATCCTAAATAACATAATATTTATATAAGAAAATAGTTTAATTCATTTATTTAATAAAATAGATAAATTATTTAATTCACAGATTGCACCCGCTAATGGACGCTTTATCATAATGTCCCATGCCAACCAAAATTAGGTCATGCCTAGGGTAAAACCCATTATTCATATTCAATCATGATATCCAATTTCTATTTTTAGACTCCATTTAGTAGATATACCATTATTTATAAAAAACCATATATGTCTGATTTTAAAAAAAATTAATATTTTTAAAAAATAATTTTGGGTACATAGGGCCTCAAGATCACTTGCCGTTTGAATTCATGACTAAAAAAATATTCCTTTTATATATTTCAAATAATTACAATTAAAAAATATGGACAATACATGTGTAAAATTTGTCAGCTAGTCGACCACTATCCACACTACATCCCGACTCCTTGAAGTCCTGGGTAGTCTCATGCTGAAGTTCATTATCACCTCATCCCACTTTCATACATGAAGTTGAAGTGGATACAATAATACACATAGTCATTGGGGGATCTACCTTTACACTATAACATGTGAGGAAATGATCAATTAACTCCACAATTGAATTATTCAAGCTTGACCATTAGAAATGATGTTTCTTTTCATGGAACATCTTGGTTGATACCAGATGTATTGACTGGTATGAGGCATGATAGTATCTCTTAAATTATCCCCTCATGGCCATGGGAACCATAAATCTTCAATGCACATAATGTAATTCATTCCCATACAATGAATATTCTATAATGGTTTCTCCTCCCATCAGTCATTCTCGTATCACTTAATATTGAAAATCATTTTCCCACGGGACCTTTACTCAATCTACTAAATATGTAGTGATGACCAAGGGAGTAGAAGTTACCACATAATGATCATCAAACACGCCTATCCTATAATCTACAAAAAATATCATCAACTTTCACTCCTCTTTTGATGCTCATGTACCCAGTTCCCACATATTTGTACTAAGAGAATACACAATATCATTTCCTTTTATTGTGGAATACACTATCTCAAATTCAAATGTCTTTAGATACTCAACCCAATACCTCTGTCCCAGGTTCAAGTCTCATAGTGAGAAAATATATCAAAAGATTTAATGTTCCTTTTTGATGAAAAAACTCTCATGAAAGTGATAATGTCACTAACACTTTAATGTATGAACCACAACAACTAACCCCAAATCATTAGTCAGGTAGTTTCATTCATGGGATCATTTCTGAAGAGACTTACAAGTGACTACCTGATATTACTACATTAAGACATCCCCCAAGCCAAACCCTAAAGAATAACAATAGGATTTTTATCCATTACTTATGTTCAAAAAGTCATACTATGTACGGATTTCAACCTTTTATCTAGTTCTTGAAAATCATCTTCATGTTGATATTTTCACTCAAAATTTACTACCTTTTTAGCAAGCTGAGTCAGCGGTGCTTTTGAACCTGAGAAGTCCTAAATGAACTATCAATGATATATGAAAATCCCTAGAATGATAAAAATAAAAAATACATTCTTTGTCCATGAAAATTCTTTTATTACTTCCACCTTCTATAGATCAAATGATATTCATACATTAAAGTTCAAATCCTCGAGAAAATATACCTCTTTGATCCATAATTGACACTTAGATAATTTAGAATAAAGTCAATGTGATTGAACAATAGTCAACACAATCACAAGATGTTTGTCATGTAACTTCTGGTTCTATAAGTAAATCAATATATCATAAACAATTCAATGAAAAAGGAGTCTATGTAGGGATGGAAGATTCGATTCATGAGGTCCATGAACACGATCGATGAATTAATCAACCAAAATGATAAGATGAGATATTTTACAAACCATATATATTTCTAAACACCAGTTTTGGAACTTTCTCAATCTTAACCCAAATTTGATGATGGTTAGATCACAAGTTAATCTTAGAGAACCACTGTGTTCCTCTCAACTAATCAAACAGACCATCCATCCTCAGTAGTGGATATATACCCTTCATTATGACTAGATTTATTTTATAGCAATCCACACATAATAGAAGACTATAATCCACATTTATAGTGAATAGTAACCCAAGGATATGTTCTTATCTGATTAAAACCCTCCACATCAAAACCTTTAAGATTCAATTTTTACTCCATCAAGTTGGTTGGTTCTATATGATATAGAAGAATCAATACCATATTTTCACCCGACATGAGGGAAATCTAAAAATCAATTTCCAGTTACAAATTAAGGGATTATATATTCTCTAAAATAGTGTACCGGTGATTTTATATCACATAATTAAGATAGGATGGAGCTTTCACATTATCTGCTACAAGAACTACATCTTCCATATGTGCTGTAATGGATTTGATCAAACAATATTTTGGTCAAACTATTTTTATTATTAAATTTCATTCACCAGTATTGACATAATCTTTTACCTCATGAGTGGTAAAAGAAACTCGAATATGATAGTAGTTGATGCGATCTCAGAAATCCATTTTCCAGTCCATACCGAATATAACATTAAAGGCTATCATTTTTAGAATAAGAAAATTCTATTGATGTGAGTATCCCACAGTATCTATAGTACACTCTTGCAATATCTAAACATGATCCACTGTCTATCCATGTGTAGTTTCAAGGGATAAAAATACCAGACAAAACAATACTGTAAACTCTAATCCATAAATGAATTGAGTTGAGATAAAAGAAAGAGAAGCTCCAATATTAAACAAGGAAGTAAAATAAGAATAAATATAATTAGAACTATACATCTCATCATTAAATGTACCTATACTACATTATCCTGAATTTAATCCATCACATAAACTATTAAAACATCATAAAAACAACATTTTCTAACTTAGTACACCATATCCTATATATTCTCTAGTTTTTTATAAAATTCCCAGCTTTCTCTATGATACAAACTTCCTGTAGTAACTGAATTGTTAGTCTAAGGCCCCCTGACCAAGCTATTGATGAATGTGTTTTCCCAGATTCCCTACCAAAACCACTCTATGATATCCTCATGAAAAATGATATAGGTGAATTATATTACCACACAAGTGGAACTATTTTGGTGGAGTAGTACACAAATTATGGTGAATCCTCCTCCACCCATATTGTAAATAGAAAGGAGGATAATATTCCATGGAAAGAGATAAATAAACCTTACTTAGCTATAGTTTCTTATCACCACCTTGGCATATCTCATCATTATTCCTCTTCTTACTGGAATATGTGGCATCAATAAAACTACTTGAAAAACCAGTTTTTGGTCTGTTGAAATTGGGAAGGATTCATGTTGCCATCTCTTCCTCTAAGACCTTATCATTAAAAAGAGAATTATGAAGAATGACTAGATATGATTTTATTTCAATGTTATTATGTCATCATATTATCTTAGTTCATAACAAAATTTCATTTTTTTGGACTTTTGGGCCTCATTCCCTGACAACATAGGTGAAAAAGCTAGTAACTCTATCAAACACGTGGTATAAATGGTCTCCAATAGTGATCCGTAGGAAATTTCCAAAAAATCCTATATCCAACCATGAATCAATTTTTTTGGAAATAATTCCTCTAAGAATAGGTCCTAGAGGGTCCCCCATGAGATACCCTAATGCTATTTTTCCAATACTATCATGCCCCCCCACCTTCTAGAGGGTCCCTGAATCATATAGCCAAGTAACTTTACCCTCAGATCATCAGGATTCACAAAAATTTATAATATCCCATTGAAAATTTAAATCCAATTCCTCTACATATTGATTACCTAACATAACATGGAATTATTATGGATTCCATAACCAAAAATCCTGATCCAAATCCACCATCATCGATCTAACTTGACACACTCTTCCACCCTCAAGAGACACTAAATAAAAATCCCCAGAATAAATCAGTTTTTCTACCAAGAATAATTGGAAAACCACTAGAATATTACCTCTAACACACTCCTATACTTCTAGAGGAAAAATATGGGTGTCTCTCACCTTAGGAACCTCTTGAACCAATTCCATGGGTGAAAACATGGAATTTTATATAAGTGACATCTAGGAAATTATAGAAGAAATATAAGGGTTTCCAAAATTAAAAATTTAATATGAATATTCTAATTCTAAATTTTTTATTTTCAAATCATATCTTGGTTCTTGAACATTTTTCATAATTATATATAATAACCTCTAACATGTTCAAGTTATATCAATAACATGAAACATGTTTATGACTTGTGGACCTATTTACCTATCCATGATGAATGAACTGAACCACTCTTACCATTCATCAAAGATAAATTAAAATAATTCACGAGATAAAAGTAATGTGAATCAATAGAGGTAAAAATCAATCAATAGTAACAAAAAAAAGTAAAACAAAAACATTACCAATTCCTTCATAACTCATAGGTCCACTATATGAGTGCTATATATACACTATAAAAATTACCCTACCATAGCTCCGACCATCCAATATACATTCTACAAATATCCAAACCATAAAAGAGAAACTATTTTAATACTAATTTTTAATGCCCCCATCCCAAATCACTGAATTTGGGATATGGTGCCACATGATATCATACACATCTCTCAATATGAAAGAGGCTTCCAACAAGTGGTGAGGGACTAGAAGAAAACACAGGGAGACTACACCCTCAGTAAAATATGTCAAACAATAATAAATACAATGGAAAAAATATATAAATAAATCAATAACACCCATATCAATGTAGTATAATTAATAAGGATAAAAATACCCATGTGTGGATGAGATGGAATACAAGAGAAACATTCATTAAAAAGGATCCTCGTATGACATGGATCAGTGAAAGAAAATAATAAAAATAAAATAAGATAAAATGAGGCATGAAAAAAATATATTATAGAGCCTATCTCCACATCAAATTAGTCTGCACTACTACTCCTACTAAATTGAGTGATATAGTCCCCTTTCCCTTCACTAGATCCCCAGCCATGAAATTTGCACATACATAAAGATTCACATGTTGGGTTTGAGTAAAACCCCCAGTAAGACACCACTAATGTGTCCTTAAAATAATTGAAACATGTGTATATAAAGGATTATAGATGATAGTAAAGGAAAATTAAATAATCTTATATATCACTAAGTCATCATGCACTAACTAGACTACCAATAACCACAATCCTAACTCCTTACTTACTATAACACCCAGAGATTTTATGAGATATATTATTTTGTTTGATGTCTTATATTATACACTACACCAAGATTATCTTGTACTATATGAAACACCGTATTAGCTTGCAGTATATGAAACACTATTCATGGTTTGGGTTACACACAATTTCAAGTTCGTTTTGTGGAAATTATTCTACGCAAAATTAGGTATAGATTTTGTTTAATGTATAAATGAAATATGTTTTGATTATGTTATACGCAACACCAAACAGAGCTTTCACTACACACAGCCCTAACTTGGCTTTCATTACACGCAATCAAGACCTTCTTCGATAGCGTGTGTAGCACGCAACACCAATTTTCACTAAATGAGATATTATTATAATATTATTATGAACTAGCCGTTATGAATAGTAATACCCACTTTTTGATATTTTATAAATTTTATCTTTCAAAATGGATTTCATTTTTGGATTCATAATATCAAAATTATCCTAGGGTGAATTTTTGGTATTTTTCTGAAAACTTTCAATTTTTGATGAATAGTGAAAACACTGAGTTATTATTTAAAAACCGACTTTTTATTTTAATAATTATTTATTTGATTTAAATTTATTTTAGGTCAAAATTGATACATAATACCTATATAAGTTCAATTTAATTCATTTGATTCATTTTATAATAATTTTAGATTTATAAAAAGTTTATAGAACTTTTCACCATCTTTTACCCACCTCTTAGGAGAATTTGAAAATTTACTTAAAACTTAATTTTACCGCTTCTGTGCATGAAATTTTGAAAATACAAGAGACACGGTTAATATCAAGGAGTAAAATGTGGTCCAATAAGATAAAAATAATTTTATTCAATAATAACATTTTACTTTTATTTACCACGGTTAAAATTAAATAGGGTAATTAAGGGTAAAAATGATATTATTATTACCCTAACACATATACTAATTCTATTGGATAAGTGTAATTCGACCAAAATAAACCTTAGGAATAAAATATTACCCTTTAGGTCCACTTGGATTAGATTAGGACACTTATTATTATTTTATTTAAAGAAGAGTTAAAATAGTTAAAATCAAAGTTTAATAACTAAAACATTTTTAATATAGGGTAATACATAAGATAAATTTGACTATAAATATTCATTAAAAAGATAAAGAGATTTAAAATGTAAGGGTATTTTATTTATAATTTTTATAGATTAAATAATTTAATAATTTATGACACAATGATGATGCAGTAATTACTTTATTAATGACATATTAACATAATTAATGTTATGAATACTCAAATAAATGTAATTTTAGATTTTTTTATGAATTAAACTAATTTTCTAGGTTAATATGACATGTTAGTATTGATTCAATTAACTTGTTTCGAACTAATAATGCTGTTATGATTTTCACAAAAATCAATTACCAAATAGTGTCAAAATTGACATAAAATAGTTTTTAAAACAAATATTATATTATTAATTGTAATTATATTTATAAAAATCTAAGGCTTGGAAAAATGACTTAGATAAGGTTATATATATTAATAATGAACCACTTGGGGTTCTTTTGGCTTATTATAGTAAGTTTATTAACCATATAGTGTAAGAAAACAAGAAGACACGATAAAAGTTAAATTATTTAACTTAGAGTAAAATCTAAATGATAAGGTTAAAATAGTAACCTAAACTTGTCTAAAACCAATTTTTTGAGAGGATTTAGACCCATATATGATATCATAATAATGAATATGATTCTTTATTAAGTCAATGACATTATTTAAATCATTATACAGGAGTTTCGGATACGTACGAAGCATATAAGACCTAAGGTAAGGGATAACTATTCCAATCTCGTTCTTATCCGAGATCGTTTATTCATAAGTATTTCTGGGGTTATATTTTTCATACATATATATAAAATTGTTTTCATAAAGTGTTTAATATTCTTACATGTATGTTTAAAGTTATTTTTACCCATATTGACTTTTACTTTGTGTTATGGAAGGAATCCTGCTTTTGTTTACCATACGTGGTACTTTTTGACTTTTTTGTTAAAAGTATGAGGAAAATGTTTTCCTTAACTTATACAGCATGAACAGATTTTTACGGTTTTATAACACCTTATTTTCCTGAATCTTAATCTAAAATATTTCAAGAATATTTTCAACCAAATCCTTTTCTTTTAAAATTGCATGGCATTTTGTGAAAAGAAAATGATTTTGAAGAAGAAATGATATTTTCCTCAAGAATTCATTTCAAGTGTTTTATCAAAACCATTTTCCATCTAAGATGAAATTATTTATCATGTTTATGTTTCAAGTATAATGTATCTATTATTTACATGGTGTGATTTTTCTTATGATGAAATGATATCCATTTTTTTATATGGATTATGTTATGATGGGATGATGTTTATGAAACCCATTTTATTCTTTGGGTTATGACGAATGATTTATGTTTATGTTGTGGAACACATAAGAATGATTTCATTATGAGATGTGTGGGACCTATATCTCCCTCTAATTCATTGGGTAAATATTTATATCTCATGAGATAGACATGGCTTGAATGGTAAGTTAATCCAGTTTAGTGTTACAGGACTGGAATGAGGAGTGAACTCGATTCAGAAAGGGACTTTGTCCACTAAGATGGTCTTGGAAGTAATGAATTGGATAATATGGAAATAATATCATGTTCTTAATGGTTTTCCACAATTACATTTTTTCTTCCCATGCTATTTTATCAACATTGATGTTCCATTATGATATATGCCTTATGTACTTCCAAGATTTATGTCTTTGCTCAAGATTTTGATGTTTAGATTTTATGTTCCAGTTTTTGCATTCAAATGTTTATGGATTGATTTATGTTCTCTATGTTTACCCTTACTGAGCATTTGATCTCACCCTTTTTATGTTTTATTTTCCATAGGATATAAAGAAAGGTTTTAGGTAAGAAAACAAAAGGGGAAGATCTATATGGGTGATGTTTAAGATCTTTCACCAAGATTATAAGATTTTGTTCCAAGTTTCCAAATACACTAAACTATTATGGTCCTTTGGTTCCTGTTTTTGTTATATATTAAGTATTCTAAAAAAGTAATGTAATACCTATGTACATAAAGCTTTGGGTCTCTATAGTTGGTATTAGAGGAAAGGTTTAGTTAACCTTTGGAAACTAGGATGTGAAAACTTTAGTGAGATCCCTAGAGTTATTTCTAAGGTATGTCTAGGTATGTCCCTAAGGTTAAGCATACACATAGGTAATAGTCTTAGAGTTATGGTAACGATCTTAGAATTAAACCTAAGGTGTTAGATATTGTAGGTATTCCCCCTTTATTATGTTGTTTTCCTAGCATAATTTTTGCCTCTCACACTATTCTTTTTGGGTTTTAGAAAATTGATGGAAACAGGAAGATTCACGGTAATGGAGGATATGATGGATAATGGAATGATATTATTCATGAGAAACCAAATGAAATTGGATCTAGAAGTCCACATATCATTATTATGACTAATCAGTAATCTTTTATTATGATCAATAATATCAACTTTGGTAAGTTTCTTGAATCAGGTAATAAGAGAATGATGGAGTTTCATGATGATCATAGAGGAAAGAAAGTTCTATTTCCCTCATGTAAATCATGTGGGAAGAGGCATCATGGAGAATGTTTCAAAGGAACTGGAAGATGCTTTGGGTGTGGAAAATAAGGACACAAAGCCAGTAATTGTAAAGGAAAAGGTTCAGTTAACACCATGGACAAGGATAATGGTATTTATAATACATCAACAACAGTTAAATGTTTTAAATGTGGAATGTATGGTCATTATGCAAACCAATGCCCTAGGGGAAAATCTCATGAAGAGAATCAGCATGGTCATATGGGCAGTATTTATGTGGATGATAATGAAGAGACTACAAATGATATTTGAGATGAAAGAAATGAGGAAGCTCAATCAGTGGTTTAATAAGGTAGTAGAATGATTGTATGTTTATCAAGAATAATTTATGGTACTATGGAATAAAGAAAAATCTAAGGATTGTTACACTGTTGTCTTTCCTTGTGTTTTTGAAAGTATATGATGAATGGTACCGGTAACCATGAAAGGTTATTCAAATATTTTTGGAAAGAAGTTGATATTTGCATAATGAAGGGATAAAGAGATAATGAAATGTTTGATAGTATTAATGAGCTCATGACTGATATAAGGACAAAGTGATATCATGGTTTGAGTAGATAGAAATTTTGGGATTTTGTTATGTGGAAAGAGTTAACTTTTGACAGCACTCATGTTTTCACTAAGGTTCTATGGTAATTCATATTTCAAAAGAATACATGATTAAGGTATTCACATGCTTGTAATGTGACCAACAAGATATATCTTATGATATATGGGGGATAAATGATGGTATTCAGGTGCTTTTTATGTGACATTTCAAGTAATCATTTTCTTTATACTATGAGATTGGACAAATGTATTTTGGATAAGCCTAAAGATTGGAATGTATTGTGTTGGACATCAGATAGTATTTTTTAAGGATAGAAATGTTTTTCAATATTATTTCTGTAATGTTATAATAGTGTAGTTTTAGAAAAAGGATAACCTACAAGACCGGTGACATCCCATCGCGTTAGACAAGGTTGCGGGAATCGAACCCACAACCGAAGTTCGATGGGATTTCATCGCCTATAAATAGCCTACAAGAAGTCCCTAGTTAGTAGAAACTAGTTTTATTATATTAAGCAGTATGATATATGAAGTATAAGTCCATTTTAGGAACCATATATGATTAATCTCACTATAGATGGAGTTATGTATATTTAATAACTTTTGTTATCCTTTTGTTTGAGACAGATGGAATGACCAATCATTCTATCGCATGATCTGCTAACACTTCACGGAAGACAAATTAAACTTAATTTCTTTAAGAGATGAAGTGGAAATTTTTCAAGTCCCAAACAATAGTAATATTGTACCAAAATCAAGTAAGTATTTCTTTTAATTTTACAATTCTTTAACTTTAGGGAAATGATCTTGAAAAAAAAATGTTGTCCTAGTGTCCTTATATCCGATGAATTAGATGGTACCTTAAATCATCACAAATTTATGGCTTTGTGATTGATGGATTTTTCATAGCAATGTTCTCTACCACTCTCCATCAGAACTTGATGGTTAGATTTCTCTTCCATATCCATATTTTCACCTATGTTGTCCTACGTGGAAACCCAGTGCTGAGTTACTTTGGGTGACCATTATGATTCTAAATTCCCTTTTTAAAATGAATTTTTAGTATTCCTTTTTACGACGTGGGATTCTATGCAAGAAACATTCAAGTAGTAAACCATTTATAACCCTGATGAATTTCGAGGGAGAAATTCATTTTAAGGGAGGTAGAATGTAACACCCCGAGATTTTATGAGATATATTACATTCTTTGATGTCTTATATTATACACTACACCAAGATTAGTTTGTACTATACACAACACCGTGTTAGCTTGCAGTATACGCAACACTATTCTTGGCTCGTGTTACACATAATTTCAAGTTCATTTTATGGAAATTATTCAACGCAAAATTAAGTATAGATTTTGTTTAATGTATAAATGAAATATGTTTTGATTATGTTATACACAACACCAAACAGAGCTTTCACTACATGCAGCCCTGACTTGGCTTGCATTACACGCAATCAAGACCTTCTTTGATAGCGTGTGTAGTACGTAATACCAAGTTTCACTAAACAAGATATTATTATAATATTATTATGAACTAGCCATTATGAATAGTAATACCCATTTTTTAAAATTTTATAAACTGTATCTTTAAAAATAGATTTCATTTTTGGATTCAGAATATCAAAATTAGCCTAGGGTAAAGTTTTGGTATTTTTCTGAAAACTTTCAATTTTTGATGAATAGTGAAAACACTGGGTTACTATTTAAAAACCGGCCTTTTATTTAAATAATTATTTATTTGATTTAAATTTATTTTAGGTAAAAATTGATACATAATACCTATATAAGTTCGATGTGATTCATTTGAGTCATTTTATAATAATTTTAGATATATAAAAATTTTATAGAACTTTTCACCGTCTTTTACCCACCTCCTAGGAGAATTTGAAAATTTACATAAAACTTAATTTTACCACTTCGGTGAGTGGAATTTAGAAAATCAGAGAGACACGGTTAATATCAATGAGTAAAATGTGGTTCAATAAGATAAAAATAATTTTTGGTGAATAGTAAATTTTTACTTTTATTTACCACGGTTAAAAGTAAATAGGGTAATTAAGGGTAAAAATGATATTATTATTACCCTAACACATGTCCTAATTCTATTGGATAAGTTTAATTCGACCAAAAACAACCTTAGGAATAAAATATTACCCTTTAGGTCCACTTGGATTAGATTAGGACACTTATTATTATTTTATTTAAAGAAGAGTTAAAATAGTTAAAATCAAAGTTTAGTAACTAAAACATTTTTAATATAGGGTTATACATAAGATAAAATCGACTATAAATATTAATTAGAAAGATAAAAAAATTTCCTACATAATGGTATTTTATTTATAATTTTTATACATTAAATAATTTAATTTATTTATGACACAATGATGATGCAGTAATTACCTTATTAATGAAATATTAACATAATTGATGTTATAAATACCCAAATAAATGTAATTTTAGATTTTTTTATGAATTACACTATTTTTATAGGATAATATGACATGTTAGTATTGATGAAATTAACTTGGTTCTAACTAATCATGTTGTTATGATTTTTAAAAAAATCAATACCAAATAGTGTCAAAATTGACATAAAATAGTTTTTAAAACAAATATTATATTATTAATTGTTATTATATTCATAAAAATATAAGGTTCGGCCAAATGACTTATATAAGGTTATATATATTAATAATGAACCACTTTGGGTTCGTTTGGCTTGATATAGTAAGCGTATTAACCATATAGTGTAAGAAAACAAGAAGACACGGTAAAAGTTAAATTATTTAACTTAGAGTAAAATCTAAATGATAAGGTTAAAATAGTAACGTAAACTTGTCTAAAACCAATTGTTTGAGAGAATTTAGACCCATATATGATATAATAACAATTAATATGATTCTGTAATAATTAAATGACATTATTTAAATCATTATACAGGAGGTTCAGATACGTACGAAGCGTATTGGACCTAAGGTAAGGGATAACTATTCCAATTTCATTCTTATCCGAGATTGTTTATTCGTAAGTATTTACCGGGGTCATATTTTTCATCCATGTACATAAAAATGTTTTCATAAAGTGTTTAATATTATTCCATGTATGTTTAAAGTTATTTTTACCCATATTTAGTTTTACTTTGTGTTATGGAAGGAATCTTGCTTTTGTTTACCATATATGGTACTTTTTGAGTTTTCTGTTAAAAGTATGAGGAGAATGTTTTATTTAACTTATACGGTATGAACGGATTTTTGTGGTTTTATAATGTCTTATTTTCAGGAAGCTTAATCTACAAGATTTCATGAATATTTTCAACCAATTCCTTTTCTTTTAAAATTGCATGGCATTTTGTGAAAAGAAAATGATTTTGAAGAAGAAAGGATATTTTCCTCAAGAATTCATTTCAAGTGTTTTATCAAAACCATTTTCCATTTAAGATGACATTTTTTAGCATGTTTATGTTTCAAGTATAATGTCTCTATTATTTACATGGTGTGTTTTTTATTATGATGAAATGATATTCATTTTTTTATATAGATTATGTTATGATGAGATGATGTTTATGAAACCCATTTTATTCATTGGGTTATGATGAATGATTTATGTTTATGTTGTGGAAAATGTAAGAATGATTTCATTATGAGATGGGTGGGACCTATATATACCTCCAATGTATTAGGTAAAGATTTATATCTCATGAGATAGACATGGCTGGCATGGTAATTTAATCCAATTCAGTGTTACAGGACTGGAACGAGGAGTGAAATCGATTCAGAAAGGGACTTTGTCCACTAATATGGTCTTGTCAGCAATGCCTTGGATACTATGGAAATAATATCATGTGGTTAATGGTTTTCCACAATTAAATGTTTTCTTCCCATTCTATTTTATCATGACTGATGTTCCATTATGATATATGCCTTACGTACTTCCAAGATTTATGTATTTGCTTAATATTTTATTGTTTAGATTTTATGTTCAAGTTTTTTCATTCAAATGTTTATGGATTGTTTTATGTTCTCTATGTTTACCATTACTGAGAATTTGAGCTCACCCATTTTATGTTTTCTTTTCCCCAGGATATAAAGAAAGGTTTTAGGTTAGAAAACAAAAGGGGAAGATCTTTATTGGTGATGTTGAAGATCTTTCACCAAGATTATAAGATTATGTTCCAAGTTTCCAAAGACACTAAACTATTACGGTCCTTTGGTGTCTATTTTTTTTATGTATTAAGTATTACGCAAAATTAATGTAATCCCTATATACGTTAAGCTTTGGGACTCTACACTTACAATGTAAGAAAATATTACGTAATAACATAGCTACGTAATCTGAATGTAATGACATAATTCATTCAGTGAATTGATTATCTCATCCATAATTTTATCAGAAATAGGTTTCAAAAAGCATCCATGTTTCAACTATCTCATGATGGATAGCCACTATAAAATCAGAATAGTTCGCACAAGTTATTCCATGACTCAACTATCTCACCATGGATAACCACTATATAATCAGAACAATTAAAAAAGCTATTCCTTGACCCAACCATATCATAGTAGATATACACTATATAATCAACCCACATTAACATATCACCACACCAGGAAAACATTGGAGTTCTCATAGGCTATACATGCACCCATGATCTAATCTAGTAAAAAAAAGAGTTATCATGGGATAAAAATGAATCCAAATGCTAATAAAGTCTTACATATTTATATAAAAGTGGTATCATGTGAATTCCTACCTCAAGCTTATCAAAATCCTATTTTCAATGAACAACACCTAAAATATGAAATATAGGCCAAATACCTAGAATTAGGTCTCAAAAAAATCACATTATGATTATAGAAAGAATATATTATAAAAAGGAAACCTCTAGGGTTAAGATAATCTTAGACTTACCGAACATTAATTTGCCACAATGAATGGATGTTGTATCATCCAAGGGAATTGAAGAAAATAAGGTGGATCCAAGTTTATATCATTTTATTAATTTATTAAATGAGTCAATATCTAATCAAAATGTATTTTATAGAAGGAAATCCCTAGAATATCCCAATGGAGTCTATTAGTTCAAGATCCCTAGCCATAGGAAAAATAATGAGGGTTTTCATGGAGGTTTTAGGTTGAAATCCAAATTTTTAGATTAATTAATCCTATATGCATGGTTTAGACACATGGTTTACCAAAATATGTACCAACTATATGGGATCAACTATCCAAACCATGATTAGGTCTCATGGTTGTACCATGTAGTTTTGTAAATCGTGCCCCAACCCTAAAAATGACACTATCACTAAAGTATTAGTTGAATGGTTACCCAAAGAATTTGTATAGTTTCCCCTAACTTTGAACAAACCATGTAATATATATACTTCTTCTAAATATTTCCAAAACTACCAAAAAACTAACCAAGTCTAATCCCTATAAAACCATAGCTCAAAACATGCAATTATAATCTGAAAATAAAAAATGAAAAACATAACACACCATTGAGATCTGAGGGGTTTTACACAGTGGACCTATTTTATTACAATACATGGACTGAACGCCTAGAGTTACAAAGGCCTTATAACATAGGCTAATCAAAGGCCCAATGAACCAAAGTCCCAATATCCTAAAGGACAAATACAAAGTTTTTCCCTTTCATGAGAAGCTTACAATATGTCATTCCACAAGTCATTAGCCACTCCATATCCCCTGAAAGAGTCATTTCACCCGTGGTTGTAGTCATGAGTTCCATGTTTCTTCCATTTAAAATTAAATAAATCATGTTAGTTCAATTAACCCTGATAGGAAACCCCTCCACCCCCAGTGACCTCTAGGAGGAATTCCAGATGATAGGATCCACCACACCCATCTCTTTTTTGACCCACCCGCCCGATGATGCTTGTGTAGAGCCCCAATGCACCACCAACCTATTTTTTCACACCAACATACTAGTAACACTGTACTAATATTAAACTATAATGGAACCCATTCATCCCATATCATAAGAAAAATTACTATTTGATTGGGGTCTACACACCTATACCTATTTTGAGGCTGCCAACCCAGTAATGCCTGCGTGTCGGTAGGCTTGTGCTACCCACCTAATACACCTGGATATTTCCTTATTCCCAACATGTTCATACTTCCTTTTATTCATGGCCCAAAGGTCCAAAATTCAAGTCATGTAGGCCCAATTTAAATGATGTACAAAGAAATGGCTCGAAATCCCACTAATTAATTGTAATCACGACTGTTATAGAAACTACATCTGTTGGGGGGTTGAACCCTCAACATTGTGAATGCCAAGAAGAAACCTGTACCACTAAGGTACAACATCATGGGAATCCAATACCAAATAATGAAGGCTTTCAAAGATTTTAAAAAGGCAGAGTTAAAAAATATTCTTATTTCATGATTTTAATATCTTTAATAATAATATATTTTTTCCAATAATTTTTCAACAAACTCATTTTATGTAATTATTAAATTATATAATTAATCAAATTATTATTAAATAATCTTTAATTATTATACTATATTAATTTAACATCATCACAAAATTATGATAAAAATATTATTTATTTCAAGTATCAATATATCATCAAGTAGAATTATTAGTAGTTTTATAAATTTCACTTAATTATTATCATATACCTTTTGATAACTCTTTATCATTATATTATTTATTTTACATGTGTTCTTAATTGTATAAAAATTATTATTTATGTAACTTACATGTAATAAATTCCATAACATAAATTCATTCCATTATAAATAATTCATAACATACTTTTAACTTCGATTTAATATTTTAAAGAAATAATAATTTTTTAATAATATATTATTTCCAATAATATTTTTTGATTCCATCATTATCATCAATGTAATTAATTTATATTCTTCTCGAGTATTCAATTTAATCACTGGATTCTCATTCCATCACATCGACTTAATAATTATTAAAAAATACCCATAAGTAGAAATCATTAATAATATAATAAGTAATTTTATTTATCACGAATTTAACATATTAATATTTAACACTTAATTATTATAATTCATACCGGTGCATGCTCATGTTTACACACACATACAAAATTTATGATGATAATAATAATAATAAATACTTGAAGCCTTAAAGAAATTCATAATTAATTAATTATTTATTTTTAATATACCAATAATAATCAATACATGCACCTTAAAATTTAAATATATATTATTATCTATTAGGTTGTGTCCAACCTTTCATAATAAAAACAAATTACACAACTTTTTTTTAAATCTATGTGCATGTGTGTGTAAAAAAATATTATAATTATTAAATTAATAAGTGAAAAAACATTCTATAACTTGAAATGAAAAATAAACCATTTTATTATAAATTTATTTTTTATTTATTTTATAGATATATAAAAATTTAAAAACTTATAAAATTACTAAATATTAGAGTTAGATTATACTAGGGTTAATTTTCACTTTTACATTATGAAATAAAACCCAATTATCCAAGATTTTAGAGATATTCATCCTCAAATTTACATTACCCATAAAAATTGATTGATTATTCATAATTATATATTAATCTAATTGAAAAAACTATATGTCATTGGATTTTCCCCATTAATATATTTTAAACTATTTGTAGTAGAGTATTTTATTCTACCAAATATAGCATAAAATTAATTTTAAGACATATTTTCCAAAAAATTATCATTATATTTTCTTGAAATAAATGAAGTGGATTCTAAAAATTAAAATGGGATCATGTTTCTTAGTACATTGTTTAAAAAAATAATGTAATTTTTTAGAATCAACCATTAAATTTTTTGAATCTTAGAGATAATTTTAATCACTCAAAATTTTCCCTATGATATCAAATAAACCAGACATTAATATTATGATATTCTTTATCTATAAGACTATAAAAAACTTCAGTTTTATGTGTTTTAATTGTATCATTAATGTTTTAAGATTAAGGAAAATGAATCCTAGAGAAAAGTTTTTATTTCTTAAACATTTCTATATTTTTTTCCATAAGTGTAACTCTGAATATAAAATTTATAACACTAAAGGAATTTTTTTATCATAATGAATCAAAATTTAGATGTAATTCAACTTGATTTTTAAGTTTAAGCCCTTAAATTTTAGATACAATTTATAGATCATAAAACTTATATTTAATATTAATATTAATTCACATGTTATATTAATTTCAATACAATTCTACTATCATCATCTCAGTTTGTTATTTTAATATATGAAAATATCATTCTATTAAATAATATATATATATAGAATGATATAAAATTTTTAAGGATTATTTTATTTTTATAAAATTAGTGCTCGATCAAAGAACCATACCATTTCTCTATCGATTCCTCATTCTCGTATGAATCCCCCAACTCTGATGATGGTCTCTAAATAGAGAGAATACTCTAATACTAGCCTCCATTATATTTATTATAAAATATATATTTATAGATCACTTTAGGTCATATTATATATTTAATATAATTTTATATTTTTGAAAAATATCATCACGATCACTAACATTTCAAACATGTTTTCAAAAATTACTAAAATCTCATTTCAACAAAACACCCCATTTTTGAATAAATGAAAAATTCAATTTCTGAATCCGATACTCTGTTATGGAATAAATAACACTTTTTTTTAATTTATAACCAAAATTAATATTTCTAAAAAAATCTCCCATTATTTTTAAATAAACCACTATAAGACATAACTTAATTATAACGAGTGAAAATAAAACTAATGAAACTGAAATAGGTTCAAGATTTCCAATAAATCAAAATTACTTCTCTAAAGAAAACCAAAACAATTACTAATCATCGAAAAACTAATGAGGAATATAAAAAAAATACCCATTTAGAAATTATTTTAGAAAAAATAAAAATATTTTTTATCGAAAATATGAATAATCATTAAATAAAGGTATATTTATTTTATATCATTGATTAGAGTTTTTAAAAAAATGATCGAATTTACCTAGTGATATTTTTTATATTAATGATGCATCCTGAAAAAGATATTAAATTTGTCTAATAAATCTTAGTTCCTAACTATATTGAATACATTATTCAAATTTAATTATGTCTGGAAGTTGTAGTTCCAAATTCCTTTGAAATACAAATTTTTTTTGATTCCTTTTATTTTACATTCATCTCAGTATCCTTTTCTTTAATATTAAGAACAAAGAAATATCAATAGATCATTGTTCCATTTTTCAGAAATATTCAATTCTATATTTATACTTTAGATGATTTTAGAACATAATAGATATTCTAAAGTTTCTCATTCCTTTAAAAAATTCATCCAAAGACTTAATATCTTCAACTATTGACTCAAATATCATTATTTTTCGATTATATACCATTCTTCTCAGAGGATATATCTTTGAATTTATCATTTTTAGAAGTATATAGTTTATAGACATAGATATGGTTGAGATGATAAGATCATACTATTATTTTTTCATGTCTTAATTCCAAGACCATAATATGTTTGAGATTATTTTCCCTTGATCTTTCATGATCAAACTCTAAGTTTCATGTATTACTGCTTAGCTCAGAGATCTTATTGTAGGGGTATTTATTTCATTAACCTTTAGAGAATATTTTTTTATATGACTATAAGAAACTATATTCATATTCATAAATTATTTGTATATATATATGTTTTACGTAGATTTAAATTTTGTTTTCCAAATTTGAGTCTTCATAGGATTGGTTAGAAGATGGACTTTTTATTTGTAGACTATCTCATTTGTAGTTATTCATATTGGACATTTAGAAACAATGTGTTGATGAAAATTATTTAAGAAGAAACTCTTAGTTCACATATTACATTGATTGATGAGTTGGAATGATGATATTTTTAGAGTTTATTTAGTCTACATAATCTTCCATTGTTGATTTTTAATAAGATTCATCAACGTTTCTCTAACCATCTATATCTTTAAAGATATATTTCTAAGGGTTTTCAATATCAAAAGGATCATTTCTATTTGGTAGATTACTTTAAAAGGTAATATTACAAAATTTAAATATATCATGAAGAGTTTAGAGTATTTATTCATAGGTTTTCTTGATAATATTGTTTTTTATATTTAATGTATCAATACAGTGAGTAGTATTTATTGAGGTGGTTCAGTGATAAATATGCAAGTTTTTTTTAATTTTTAATGTAAAAACATCCATTATGGTGACACCATAGTATATTTAGTGTTAGTTTAGGTTGGTATGTGGGTGTGTCTATTTAGATATTTTCTAGAAAAGTGAGTTTGAGGGTTAATTCAAAACATTTAAAAAGGTGTTAGAAGCTAATAAATATTTGATTCCACATAGTATTGTATTCATTTTGATCCATTTATAGTGATTTTTTTTATATTTTATAAATATGATATTAATATTCCTAGTTCATTTATGATAAATTTATTTTGAGTTTATTATAATGGGTTATGTATTTTTCAAATTATATTTTAATGAATAATTATTTCAGGTTAAATATCATTTTGTTGGATGAAGTGTGAGAACGCATGAAGTAATTTGGGAAAAAATAGAATATATTTTTGGTAAAGAAGAAAAAACCATGCCATAACAAAATAGATAATGTTGTAGTACGGGTCATCACATTACAATGAGTGTTCACAAAATATATGTGTGGTTCTGGTTATTTGAAAAGGATTCCTTGCACCATGAATTTTTAATGTCGTACCATAATTAATATGAAATTTTAAGTTCATAGAAAAGGGTGGATTATAGGAAATAAAAAACACCATAATAAAAGTGTACCCTCAATAAAGTGCTATTATGAACCAAAATAAAAAGTCCATGAATTTCTAGTATTCTATTATAAGGATTTCATTTCATGATGAATAATGAAATAAACAATGACATATCACGAAGAGATATTTTTAGAAGAGATATCATTCCAAAAATTAGGAATGTTTGAAGAGGATGAGGCTTTGATTTTCAATGGTTGAAGTTATTGCATTTTGATGGTAATGGTCATTCCTTAATGAATTTAGGTAGCCAATTTTACCAAGTTTTAATTATCCTATATTTTTATAGATATCTTGTGGTTTGAATTGAAAGTATTTGATTTATATTGAGACAAGGATAATAAATTATTTTTCTTAAGATTAAAAAATTAACGTGAATAATTTTATAAAGAAATCTAGAATTTATATTATATTAGAGAAAATGAAATTTTGGAAAATTAAATCTTAGAGATATAGATATTTTAGTTATATAAATAAACAAAGGATAATTCTATTGGATAAAAGTGAACCAGATAGGAATTCTAGAATAGAGAGATAGAGATGGAAAGAAGTAGAAGTTAGAGGAGAGTATTAGAACTCATTGAAGATCTCTCAAAAGAATAATAATGAGATTTTCCTTGGATATGAATTAAATATCCTCTCATATAAGGTCAATATACTACTATGTTTATGTTCATACTATGTTTATGAAGGAACATAAACAACAATATATCAATGAGCACCTATCTACACTTTATGCAATGTTGAAAATGGAGATATTATTATATCCTTATATTGGGTTGTTTTCCAATTTGTTTTCCTTTATTTAAAAGTGAGAATAAGAAATGTGGTTAGGGAGTGAACATTATGAGGTAGTTCACCATCCTTAAATAATTTTAAAGATAGTGACCTTTTAAAAGAGGTGACCTATCCTAAAATCCCAATAGAATGTTATATAGAAGATTTTGTAACATCGAAACATCATTATTTTATTATCATTTTATGTAGCCCAGTGTGGGTGATATAAGAAAATATTGTTTATTTTTTATATACTTTGCATATTCTCAATAGGGAATAAATTCATTTACTAGTTAAGTAATAATTAGATAAATTACATTAAGGTAAAGATAAAGGGAATGAAAATAGGATGAAAATCTCTAGAAAAGAATATAAATTCCCCTATTAGCCATGAGTTAAACATATATTATAGAAATTCAAGTTTATAGGATCAATTGATTAAAATTAGAATGTCGTTTCATACACGAAATCACCCCCTTTCAGAATATCACTCATTAGGAATCCTTGTGGGCCTAAAGTAGGTATAAGATCATTGGTCTATCTTTTGGTATTTTTCTTGTTCTAATTTAATATGATTGATTCATGTAGTTAAGTTTTTACCAATTTATATTCTCCCTATCAACAGTTTTGTTAGCATAGAGAAAGAAAATAATCTATAAATGAAACTAAAATAAAATGATATTCCTATGGTTGAAAAAGTTTATATAGATATTTTGATTCATATAAAAGAATCTAGGAAACCTAAAGTGGATGGTATGAATGATTTTGATCATAAATATTTTTATCTATTTAATGATGTTATATTATTATCCTTGGAACATAATTTTATAGAATATGGTGAGATATAGTATATAAATTTTTATATATTTATACAGATTGGAAAATTGTTTTCTATGAAATGAAAGACATTTGAATTAGTGGTTCCCATGATCACTATTCATTAAAACCAAAACCATGTTTATACATAATGAATAATGTGAACCTTTAACTAATGTTACTGTACTATTATGTTCATTCATATGATCGATGATGATCCCTTAGAAGAAACCATATAATTACATCCTCTGATGTATATCTATGGGCTAATCTGAATCTTCTGATGTTCAGATGAGATTCTTTATAACTCCATTGGTAATCTAGTACCTCTCAATGGATAAGGTAAAAGGAGAAGAGAGAAATATGTATAATTGACTATGTATAGGGTAAGAAAAAACACACCCCATATCATGGTGACTACCTTCTTATATAGGCCTCTACACATTCCTAATTCCTCTATGGAATTTACAGAAATATTACTAAACGTTTGAGTAAATACTTTAGTTATAACACCTGTAACCCTCAATTGATCAAATTATTTCATAAATTTCATTATATGAAATGTTTATAATAATAATACCAAATATATAATCTATTGAAACATAAAAAATTTAAATTTTACTACCATTATAATCACAGGATGTCACTATTATGATACAATATAAATTATAAATTTAAAATATAGCTAACTTAGTGGATACACTATCACTATATCATAGTTAATGACATCAAAAGTGAAATTAATTAAGATATATAAATATGGGATATGATATAATTTTGGAACCATACATATCATAATATATGATATGATCAATCTTAGATCACTAAATACCCATATATATCACATATACATTAGGATTTAAGTTATATCTTCATCCAGCTACCACTTTCACTAAGGCCTCAAGTACTTTGTTCCATTTCAACTAATATCATATCATATACAACAAGTAGTGGAAAAAAATATCAAACTCGTTTTGGATGTATTCTAAAGAAATTTTGGAAATCTATTGTAAAATTAACTATGTAACACATCATATGTAATACCTTTTGAATATTGATCCAAAAACTTCTTTTGGATAAACTTTAAAACCCTTTTAGAAGAACTCCATGAGGCTTGTAAAACTAAATATTTATTTATCCAAACAAAAATTTTGACTCCATGGGCCTTGGTAGCATTGAAAAAAAATATTAATTATTAAATACATAGATTTAAGAAATGGGAAACCACTATTAAAGAATTAGAATTACTCATGTTTCAAAATAATTTTGCATTATTTTCATTAAGTGACTACATGATCCTCTTTCATCAAGATATACCCAATGAAAATCCCTAAAGCATCAAAGTAGATTGTGTATCCAATACCTGGGTTCAAAATAGTTAGAATAGGGGAAGACATAAAACTACTCTTTTATTCCTAAAGGGTTCTTAACACTACTTATTCCACTAAAACATGACTCTATTTTTAGTTAGTTATGTTATAGACACTTCCAAATTAGAGATGTATTGAATGAACCATCTATAATATCTATCCAACCCTAGAATTATTTGAATATCCGTCAAATTTTTAGGTTTTTACTAGGCCTCTATTACCTTTACATTTTTTAGATCAACTAATAATTTTACTTCAGAGATCATATTCCCAAGAAAATGTAACGGTTAGACCCAAAATTTAAACTTATAGAATTTAGAATAGAGATGATGTGTTCTAACCATACTAAAAAAATCTATATATTATTATCATTTAACTCCTATGTCTATGATTAAATAATGATATCATTTAAAAAAGAAAAAGGATTCTAGGTAGGGTTGGTTGATTTGTTTTATGAGGTCCATGAACACCTCTGATTCAGTCGTCAACCCAAATGGTATGATGAGATAATAATACTACCCATAACTACATATGAACATTTATTTTGGAATTTCTTTGGTTATAACCCAAAGTTTGTGTTATCCATATCAAAAGTTAATCATAGGGAAGCACTGGTCTTCTCTGAACTGATCAAAACAATAATCTATCCTTGATAATTGATACCTATTTTGCACCATAGAAAAATTTAGTTTTTAGAAATTAAAACATAATCAAAGACTACCATTCACCTTATCATTAAATAGGATTGGAGAACCCGAAACAGAAGTTGTCATCTGAATAAACCTAATAACTTCCAAATCTTCAGGTTGCATTTTTAACTCCTTTAACCTGGTTGGTGCTATATAATATAGAAGAATCAAAATATACTCTTCAACTGGAATAATATCAATCTGAAAATAAATTCCCCTTACAAGAGGAATTCCCAAGAAATCCTTTTGAAAAATTTCCTATTAATGGTCCACCATAGAAGAAAGAGTGGATGGAACTACCAACTTATCTGTTGTTGGAGCTATTCCTTCCACCTATATTGTAATGGTCCTAGTCTAAAAAAGGTTCGATCCCATCTTGATTTATACCAAATCCCACTCACTTGTCATAACATACTCATTTAGCTTAGGAGAGTTAAAGTAAACTCACCTACCATAGTAGTCAATGAATTCTCAAAAACTCATCATCCATTCCATACTAAAGATGAAATCAAGGGTTTTCATTTCTATAATAAAAAAATCCCATTGAGGTATATATCCAACAATCTTTATAGAACACTCTAGGTATTTTTTAAAATGATATACTAACTTCCCAAGATGAATTTAAAGGGACAAAAATCCTCTGGAGAATATTATTTTCAACTCTAAACCAGAAATGACTTGAGTAGATATAAAAGAATGAGAAGATCCCATGTCAAACAAAGTAGTAGAAATCATATACAAAATCCAAACCATACCTCTAACCATTTAAGTTCCCTATCCTAGATCTGTAGAAACCAAATTCCCCACATAAAATCTACTAGAATCAGTCACACATTCTTTCCCACTACTATACCTCGCTCACATGGGCCACTAAATACTATATATTCTATAATTATTTCTAATATTCATGGCCTAATCCATGATCTAAACATCATGCAATAGCATAAATATTAGTTTTAGGACCATTTAACAATGCCTCTATGTATTTGATAGACCGTATTCTCTTCCTAAACCTCTCTATGAAATACTTATGGAGAAACATTGGAGTTAGCCCATATTACCAAAAAAATTTCACTCTTTAGGAGGAGTAGTAAAAAAATTATGGGGATACCCCCTTCTCCGAAAATAGAAACACCAAGGAGAACCACCTCCGATGGAAGAAGTTAAAGAACCGTTACTTATCAGCTACTACCTTTCACCTCCCTAGAATATCATCTATGATATCCTATTCCTACGACCAAAAGTGAAACCCATAATTACACTATAAAAGAAACTCATTGGCCCCCTAAAAATGGGAAGGTGTCTTGTTGTCTTTTTTTCCTACAAACCTTTCTCAATAATAGGATAATTTTAAATAACATAAAGATATAATGATAGCTTAAAGTTATTTACTTAGATCTCTACAATGAGTTCTCAGCCAATTTCAAATTTCATATACTTTTATTCCCCATTAATAGAAAATATATGTGAAAAATATAGTAACTCAATGAAACGAGTGGTATAATTGGCCATTGATAGTGTTCCTTTCTGAAGATATATAAATTCCCATGATTTATCTAGACTCAATGTTTCTATAAATAATTCTTCATATAAGAGGTTCTTAATCCCCCCCATATTAGACCCTCATTCATCTTTGCATGGACTATCATGCCCCACCACCTCCTATTGGGTACTTAAAGAATATATACAACATGATCAGTGATCCCTTTAATGATTTCAATCCTGATATCTACATCATGAGGACCTCATAACTTGGAATTCAAGAGGTTACCAAAACCAAAGTTTCATAGAAAAAATACACCATTGTCAGTCTAACTCAATGTACTCCTCTACCCTAAAAACCACTAACTAAAAAACCCCAAGAAAAATCAATTCCACTTCCTAGACTACTAGTTCAACAACTAGAACATTACTAAAAACAACATACAATACATTATATTAAATAATAGGATAATGTCTCACTCCAGGAACCTCTTGACATGGTTCAATGGGAGTCACAAAAGGATATAATCTTGGCATAATCTCTTAAATTGTAAAATATAACTCTAGATTTACCAAATTAAACAATTTATAAGTTGTTGGACATTTAGAATTTCTGAAGGCCTAAACCTATCATTTATATATTTATTATTCACAATTATATAAAAATAATTTATAACATGTTCAGGTTATAAAATTTACATTCACCAAGAATATTACATGTGAACCTACATTCTTATCCTTGATGCATGAGCTCACCTGCAGTTTCTAATTAGTAATGGTGGAATCAAAAAAATCATTAAAAAAATCATGGACATCAATTGAGATGAAATTAAATCCATAGTAATAGTGAATCTAGAACAATAATCCCATGTCCTTGGTAACTAAAAGGTCATCTATATGAGTTCTATCTAGACACTAGCACAATTCCACATCTATAGTTCCTACCATCCCTTATTTATTCTAAAAATTAAAAAAATCATAACCAAATAAACTGTTCTGATACCAATTTTTAATTCTACAAACTGAATGTAATTGTACAACCTTGGTAAAACCATAACTTCACCTTTATTGGCCTAGCATAGGGCTCTAAATCATGTTCGTTATCACCATGAGATTGCGATAAGCACCTGAGTATCATATAATGAGAATATTAGAATGGTTTAAATCTTAAAATACATATGATATAAGAGAAAGAAAATAAAACATCAGATAAGAAAAATATATCATATCTAAACAAAAAAAATCCAAAATGTATTATCCAATATCTTTATAACAATGTATAAAAACATTAAAAGTATACTATCAACAACATGGAACCCGAAATAACCCATGGTTCAATCTCTATGTGTCCATAAGTCACCTCCATCCCAACCCACCGGTAGGAAACACGATCTAGGAGAGTTATCCTCTACCTAATTCTCTTCAATTTTATTTTATCTTGTAAAAATAGGGTTACAAATTCCCAAAGATAAAATTAGGGTTTGAGCACAAATTTCTAGTAGGATACCACTAAATAATATACACAATGTCTTACCATGTGCCTCTATTAGTTTTAATTTAAACTAAATTTAAAAAAAACATCATAATAAATCATTTTCCATTCATAAATAATAATTTGGTTTTATTTTAAAAATAATTCCATCCATTTCAAAATAATTCCATAATCAATAAGAAAATTTAATATTAAATATTACATTTTTAATGGAATAAAAAGATAAATAAATAGTATTCAAGAGTCAATTTATATAACATGAAAAAGTTAGAAAATTATAATGTAAAAATATCAATAATATAATGCAATATTAATGTAACAAAGTGGAAAAACATGAAACAATTCTATAAAAAAGAAAAATACTAAAATTCTATAAAGAAACCTAGTTTATATACATGAATCCTATAGTTCAGGAACCTCAGTCCCTCAAAAAGGCTACCTATAGTCACCAATAAATCATGAAAACCTCCACTAGTGAGGGAAAACTCCACTAGTGCTATCCTTTTTTTATTTTTTCACTATATCCCATGGTCTCCAAGGTGTTATATTATATCATCATTACATTTAAGGAAAACCAAAGTAATGTTCCATAAAAAATTTCAAATGTATAAGATTTTTTTTTCAGTAACCTTTTTCCAAGGAATAATCCATTTTAAATCTATTTCCACATATTTATAAAACATTTCTATAGTGATCCACACAACTTTTCATGATTGAAAATATATTATCAATTTTAAAAAATATTTCAGGTAATTAAAGAAATACTTAATATTTTTTAAATGGTTTTGAGGAAACCCCCCATTTTTTACCCATAATATAGCACTCAAAGATCAATTACATTTTAAAAAATAAATTTCATAAAAAAACAAAGTAAAACATAAATGAACAAAAGGAATTCCAAGGGTTAGACTATATGATATAGAAACCTACAATAAAAATAATGAAACAATGTTTCCTCTTCAAGAAAAGTGATGGGATAGAACAATATAAAATCATAAAGAACCTATATATGAAGAAAAAAATAGGTCAATTATCCATATATCTTCTTGGCCCAGTTATCTAGTCTCAATTAACTAAAAAAAATTTATAAAGAGAGGAGAAACTAGATTATAAGGAACAATCTAGTCATATTATGATGAATGGATATCCAAGCATTTAATTCTAAGAACAATTTAGAAATTAGAGAGTGTAGAGAGAGAAAAAGTCACCATGAAGACTCTATAATCATAAGAAACTAGATTAGATTCATAAGGGATAGACTAAGGGGGATTAAAAGATTAATTCATGTGAAAATTAAATTTTTACCCATAATAATTCAAATCTATAATGATTCAACTAGATAAAGGGTAGGTGTATGAAGAATGTTGACACCCACTAGGTTCCCACCAGTTGGTTAGTGGTACCTTCAATCAAACATGTTTTCTTTTTAACCTTACCAGCTAACTGATTCCCTCCCCTAGCTATTCGGTGGACTCCTGCTTCCACTAACAAGCCAAAAAACTTCCCCCTAACTATGAATTATCTAAAATAAAAAAGATCATATACTTAAAGGGATCCATACATGGTTCCATATACTCTAATGTGACACTAAATCATTTGGATTGTGCTATGGTTCCACATGACCTCATGTATATCTCCCTGTATGCCAGGGGATTCTAACTAGTAGTGAGGGATTTCAATTAAATGTGGGGATACTATAAACTTGTTAATATATTTCCAACAAGCATAAATATAATAAGAAATAAAAATATATAATAAAATAAATAAAACCCATATCAATGTAGTGAAATTAATAATGAAAATAGTACCCATGTGGTTATTAAATGAACCACAAGAGTAAAATCTAGTAAGAAGGATCCCCACATGCTGCGTATAAATTAAAAAAAATATGAAAAAAAATTATAAGATAAAATAGGTCATGGAAAAAAAGATACCAGATTCTTTCTTGAAATATCATTTTTCCAACTTGATCCTCCTCTTGAACTGCATGAGAAGGGGTTCTTTCCATTCACTAGATCCCTAGCCCTAAAATCTACATGTCCATTGTGATGACTATATATGGTGTTAGTACAAAACTAGATAGGAAACCACCAATGAATCCTTATCATAAGTGAAACATGTATATATGAAGGTGTATGTGATGACGGGAAATGAAACATAAATAATCATACTACCAATAGAGTCATCATGCTCTAAAAAGACTTCCCAGAACCCTAGATCTTCTTTCTTTATAACCATATTTGAAGATATGTCATAATAACTCTATTGTATAATCTGAATGAGGTAGAAAAATTCATTTGATGACTCAACCATCTCATCAATTTATAACCACAATGGTATTAGGGAGAGGTTACACAAATAATCTACAAATCAACCATCTCATGATGGATAAACACTATATAATCAGAACTATAAGAACATGTTATTCCATAACTCATCCTTCTCATGATGGATAATCACCATAAAATCAGAACAATTAGCAAAAGTTATTCTACGACTCAACCATATCATGGTGGATATCCACCATATAATCAACCCAAAATTAATATCATAACAATAAGAAAAAAACGAGTTCGCATTGAGATAAAAACATACCCGGATTCTAATAAATTCAAACATTAGAGTTCTCATGGGATACATAAGCATCCATATCCAAATAAAGTAATATATATTTACATAAAAGTGGTAACATGGTAAGGGCTTCATACCCAATAAAATTATAGTCCACTTTTCAAGAAAAATTTTACAAAACAATACCAACTCACAAAATACATAGAATCAATCCTAAATTCACCAAATTAGGATTATAGAAACCATATATAAGAATAATAAAACATATAGTGTTAAGGAAGGATTATACTTACCAAATGGAAACTGTTGTAATGAACAGATGTCATATTGTCCAAGGGAATTGAAGAAAATATTGTTGATCCACATTATTCTCCATCAATTCAAATATTGAGTCATTAAATATCTAATAAAATCCATTTCAAGATGGAAATGACTTCCTAGAAACACCTAAAGTATTCTCTTAGTTTTAGAGGTGTAGTCATATGAGGAAGAATGATGGTTTTCAGAGGTTTTGGGTTAAGATCCTAAATTTTAAATTAATAAATCCTGTGTGTAGGGTTTGGATACATGGATTAATTAAACATGCAGACAATATATGTGATTCACTATCCAAACCCAGGTCTAGTCACATGGTCTGGTAAACAGCACAACAACCTTTGGAATGTCACTATCCCTAGAGTCTCCAGTTGCATTGTTACCAAGGGAATCCACAAAATTTCCCCTAATCATGTGAAAACAGTGTACCCTATAACTACTTCAAAAACATTTCCAAACTACATGAAAACATACCAATTTTAATGTTTAGTAAACAATAGTTCAAGACCCATAAAGATAAATTTTAAAAAAAGAAAATACAAGGATAACATACCTTAGAGATTTGAGGGTTGTTGCACAGTAGACATATTTTATTAAAATATCTGGACTGAAGTTCTAGAGGCACTAAGGAAATAGAACCTGGGTGGATTGAATTCCCAGTGGCCTAAAGGAAAAATAAATGGGTTTTCCCATTTCATAAGAGTCATGCAATATGTTATTCCATAATTCATTAGAAACACTATCCCCCCTTCTAGAGTCATTCCACCTAGGGTACCAGTCATGAGTGTTGTGTTTTCCCCCTACCAAAGACGCTGCATCATGCTTGTTTGATGAAACAAGATGAGTAAGCCCTCCAACCCATAGTTTCCTCTAGGAGAGAGTCAAGATGATAGGTTTTAACACTTCCATATCTATTTAACACCACCCACCTAACGATGATGGCATAGATCCCTCACACACAGATAACCTATTAATCCACACTTTCAGACTCATCTAACCATAATGAGAGTCACCTAGAAGGGTACCCATCCATTACACATTAGAGTATGGATATTTGGTTGATAGGTTTCAACACAACTATTTATCTCTTGAGTTCACCCACCCGACATCACCTGTGTGTCTCCATGATTGTGTTGCTAGCCTAATGCATCAGACTTTAACCTTTGTTCAACCATGTACTTTATGTAAAGACCTGTAAAATTCAATGGAAATTTTTTCTTAATTTTTTTTGGAATTTTACAAGAGCGCGGTTTCTGACGGCACCTAATTCCGAGGCCCGGTGTGCCCAGAATCAATTTCCGAAGTTTGGCTCAGGTACGTTCAGTGAACGAACAAGCGGGAATTTCTAACTTTTGATCCGGTGCTCGGAATTGAAATCCGAGGACACCGATGAACTCGCAGCGCCGATATTTGCTTAAGGAGGCCTATTCCGGAGTTGCGTTTACACAAGGGAAGTTGTAAAAAAAAATGTGAATGTTAAAATAATAATTTAACTTCAATTTTATTTTTTTAATCTTTCCTTAAGTGTTTTTATCCATTGGATGGAAGTTGGGTAACTACCCAACTTCCCTTGGGAGGTTAAGAGGGTGGTGGGGCCCACACGAACCCCACCCCTTCATATCCTATAACCCACCCAACTCACAATTAATGATGTGAACTTGAGTTATAACTTATGACATTAATAAGTGAGTTTAATTTGAGTTTTGAAATTCAAACTCTTGAATTTCAAAGGTTGGTGTTGTGTTAATAAATTAAGTGTGAGCTTAATTTATTTTTGGTTAGTTTCTTTGTTGCTTGAGAGGTTTGGTATAATCGTTGAGAGACTTGAAGATCTTCTTCGTCTTCGATGAAGAACGTGAAGAACGGTTCTTCTCCGACGATGAACATCGACCCCACGACCTTCAAGACTCGGCGTCCCGGATTCTTCCGTCTTCATCTTCCTCCTCGACAAGAGAGAAGTCACCGACCGCGGTGATCATCGCCAACGACAACGTACCTCCCTTCTTCGTCATAGCGACAATTGAAGAGACGTCGTTTCCTCCTCGGACGCACCCCGACGTCCACGGAATCTACGTCCGACGCCGCGACGCCTTTCTCCGCGATACCCGACGTGCGACGTCAATTTTTTCAAGGTAGGGGTTGTTGTTATTGTTTATTTATTTATCCTTGTTCGTGGTTCTAGCATGACTAACGTGAGGATTTTAAATATGTGTTATTGTTTAACGTGAGGGGGCCGGACCGCATGAACACGGCCAAACCCCCTCCTTTGTTCTTGATGATTTATCTTGCGGTTGAAACAAGATGGCGTGGTGCCGTCGCACCACGCGGATATTCGCACAATTATATTGCGTGGCGCCGTCGCGCCACGCCGTGGAAGGATCATCAAGAACGTGACGCCGTCACGCCACGTTGAAGGGAATCAAAGGTGCGGCGGAGGGGCGCGGTGCCGTCGCACCGCGCCGGACGACGAACAACGCGGCCGGTTCTGGGCCGCGGCGGGATGAGAGGACCGGCGGCTCGCCGGGCCGCTGGCGTCCGAAGCCGGAAAGGGGACCATATTAAGGTTTTGTGGTCACCGCAGTAAAGTTCTCGACCCGAGGAGAGTTTTGGAGCAGGCAGCGGTCAAAACGGACCACCGGTGCGCGACCGGTGGTCCGCAGAGTTCGACGGCGGCGCACCACCCTGGCGCGGCGGCGCCGGCGACCGGCGGCGGCGGCGCGCCGCCGGAGAAACCAGCCGCGGCAGTGCCGCGGTGGTCTTCTGAGAGACCGGCAAAGCCGACCGCGGTGGTCAGGGCGGGACCCCATCTGGGTCCCACGTGTATGAAGAACGGCCGGCAAAGCCGGCCGTTACCCTGAAGACCCGGGGGTTGAACCCCCGGATGGCTGGAACGGGCCCCCCTTCCACGTGGGAGGGGGCTGTTGGTTTCTTAAACACGGGGGCTGTGCCCCCCGTTTCTCCATCGCAGCGCGCTGGACGCGCTGCGCACAGCTGGCGCCCGACGCCAGCACACCGGACCCCGCACGCGGCGCACGAGCAGCAGCCGGGCCGCGCCGCCGTGCCGGCCGAGCCGGGTCGGACCAGGGTCGGGTCGACCCGGTTCGGCCAACCCAGGGGGGTCGGGCCGGGTCGGCCCGGACCCGGACCCCCCCGTTTTCGAGATAGTTTCGGTCTTTTGGCCATTACTTGAGCCAAGGACCTCCGATCGACGAACCGTCTATGGAAACGCGATCCTTGGATCGAGGCGGTCGTTTCGGTATATTACACTCAGGGTTTCGGAATACTTTGAGTTCGGCCGGGTTGGTTCGTACACGAAACCAAACGGGCCTTCGGAGCGGAAACGCTCATATCTTGAGCTACGGACGCCCGATTGACGTGCCGTCAGTTTTGTTGTGTCCCTCTTAGTGAGACGGATCTTTTGGTATACTCCGCCCGAGGTTTGGACGCAGGTGGTGTACGGTCGGGTTGGTTTTTCCTTAAAAACCAACCGGGCCCTGGGGACGAAAATGCCAATAACTCTCAGACCGGGCGTCCGATCGACGCGCCGTCTGTTGCGTTGAGTTCCTGTTGACGATACGGAACTTTTGGATACATCAACTCTGAACTTTGTGACAGTTGATGTATCAGCCTCTCGGCTCGTGGAGCGGACCCTCCGAACGAGCTTGCTGTGTGCGGAAACCCTAGTGCTGGCTGCGACTGTGACTACTACTGCTACTGCTACTGCTACTGCTACTGTTACTGTGACTGCGACGACGACAGTACAGATATCCTGTGTGGATTCAACGACGACGACTACAGCACTCAGCGATCCTACGTGGATCAGTGCTACAGGTCCTGTGTGGGCCCGATCTTGTGTGGGTCTGATCCTGTGTGGGTCTTTGTGCTCAGCGGTCCTATGTGAACCAGCGCCTACAGGTCCTACGTGGGCCCGATCCTGTGTGGGTCTTTTGCAGGGGTTAGTTACCTATCGATCCTTCGTGGGTCCGACGACTTAGATGGACCAGAGATCATCTTTATCGTCCTTTGAAGAAGTATACCTGTGTGAGCTGAATACTGTTGCTTTCCTGTGTGGATTGTGTTGTGCTATCCTGTGTGGATTACGTTTTGCTTTCCTGTGTGGAATACGTTTACTTTCCTGTGTGGACTGAGTTGTACTTGGGCTCGGAGGTTGGAGCGTATTTGAATTTGTTGACTTAGGTATATGTATGGGCATATACCTAAGCAGTGTCGGTTGTTACTTCGTGATTGTACCTTTCTTCGTGGTTTATGTAACGCCCCGACCCTAGTTACCCAGAGTCGGTGCATTATTACATAACATTGGCATGATCACAAGAAAGATCAAATCTCGAAAGACCAATTGGTTTAGTAGCCTTGGAAACACTAGATATATTCATAAGTTTTACATTACATCATAAAATGAAAAACTACTACAACAACATAATGTCTCCATAATCCACACTCATATCCCCACATAACATCCCTGCAGGTCATTCATAATTTACTTCTTCATTTCCTGGGAAAAATAAAACATAGAAAAGGGGTGAGCTCAAATGCCCAGTAAGGATAACAATATAGCGGAAACTTTCATAAATAAGAATAAAAATTTAAGGCAATGTATAACTAAAACAAAAGCCTTTCAAACATGAACTTTCAACATGATATGGCATAATTAAAATGAAATAATGTCATTTACTTATTCACATGGATATTCTACTAATCGAATAATCACATGCAAAAATCAATAACCACTTTCATAATGTTGGAATGCATAATGCCAGACTATCATAACCACATAGTCAAGGCCTCGTGCCAAGACTACAAATAAGATTTTGTCAAGGCCTTGTGCCAAGACACTAGTTTGTCTCATGAGACCTACCGATGCATCGAGGAGCTATAGCGGGATCCACCCGTCACATATTAAGTCCAATGCATTCCCATATGAAAAGGTTTAAACATAACATAAACATTCGTATTAAAACTAGCATACGAAATGTCAATACTTTCACCATAAACTATGAATGGTATAAAAATAGCACATCCACAGTCAAACATATCACAAAACCTTCAATACAATATAGAAGTTTTGTATAATAATAAATTAACTTCAAATAATCTTAAAATCCATCAAAGGATGTTGACATAGATTAAATCAAAATTATTTTTAAAGAAATATCTCCTTTTATTTGAAATCATTTAAGATCCATATAAAATAAAACATTTTCTTTGAAAATATTCTTATAAGCTTGTAAGGGAAGCTTTGAAGATTTTATAACGGCGGAAAATAGCCGCACCCGCCATATAAGTTAAAAAAAACATTCTTACCTTAATTCTGTCGAAAAGGTTAAAAAGGACCTTGTTTTGAAAATGACGGAAAGATTCCTTTATAAACCTCTTATAAAAATCCAAACAAGGGTATAAATGACTTTAACCCATATTCTTGTAAATAATAATTATGTTTTGAAATACATTTCGAAGAAACATGGATGTGGATGATAAAGAAATCCCAGTAGATTATTACGTATAAACAACCTCGGATAATGAAGAGATTGTGAAATAACCCTTACCAATTTGGTAACTTATGAAACATACAACCCATGAAAGAGGTATCATACAATGAATATGTAAATACACATAAATTAGAGTGTATTACACAAAGAATATAATTATGGGCAGTACATACACCACACAAAAGGTAATGGTGGCAATATGGCATGAATCTCACGGGAATAAGGAGTGAGATGAAAACCCCTTACCTTGTACTTTTCCTTGGTTGGGGTAGGTTAACCTCCTGTATAATGGTGAAATAATTGTTATTAAATTATACAATAATCATATACATTAATATGATATCATATATGATCTTTTAATATTGATTTGATAATAATATCTTAGTATTATCGTTGTTTCGGGTGTTAACTTACTTGTTTTCTTTTATATGTTTTGTTACGTAAGACATGTTTGTAAAGGATAGGTTTTATATTATTCATATCCATAATGATATCAAGTCCTTAAACATCATTTTTTTAAATCATCAAATGATAATTATACTTGAATGGATACGATGGAGAATGAATCTCATCGCGTTCGTGGAGACGGTAGTCCGTACGTACGCACGAGCGACAATATCATTCTTTTGATATTAAAATAATATATAAATGGATGATATATCATATATATAGAATCATTAACATGTTATATTTATTATTTACATGAGTTACACATCATTATTATACCCATCCAAATAATATTATATTGAATAACAATTACACCACGACGTGGAGACGGTAAGCCGTACGTACGCACGTATGGTGACATGTTATTCAAAGGGTGGATAGAATACTGAATATGGTTGTACCATATTTATAATAACATCACAGTATATGTGAGATACTGGAGTTATTATTTTAGAATGGTAACAACAAAGGAAGAAGAAGTGGAAGAAGAAATGAACTTAGAAAAGGGTGGTGAAATCATTACCTCTTCTTCGGGTTCTTTCTTTTGATTTGATCAAAAGGTCTTCTTAGGTTGGCTTTCTGATCAAACTAAGGCCCCTAGGTTGTAGTGAGGGAAGTTGGGAGAGTATTTGGGCAGAGTTTGGCTGAACCAAAAGGCTTTGAAGGTGTGAAGAAATGAGAAGGAGGAGTGCCCTTTTATAAGAGGGGTGAGGGGCACCTTTGGAAAAGCTAGAAATATTAATTTATAATAAATACATATTCGATTTCTAATGGATACAAAGTTGATTATTCAAAGGTTAAGGTGGGGATGGGTCGAAAACAACTCAACCAATAGAATTTAGACAGGTTTGGGTACTTATATTAACCTTATCTTTAAGTTTTAACTCTAAGTTAATTAGTTTCACTTTTACAATGTCTCTTTGTATTTTTATATAATATGGTTAATAAACTTACTACATATATCCAAGCGACCCCCAAGTGGTCCATTAATGATGAAACTATCATGATATAAGTCTCTTGGCCGAACCTTAGATTTTTAGGAATTTAATATCAATTAATAATATAATATTTGTTTTAAGAACTATTTTATGTCAATTTTGACACTATTCAATAGTTGATTTTTGTGAAACTCATAACAGATTGATTACTTAGAACAAAGTCAATTAAATCAATCCTAATATATCATATTATCCTAGAAAATTAGTTTAATTCATTAAAAGTTTCATATTATATTTATTTGGGTATTTATAATATAAATTATTTTAATTTTTCACTATTATAGTAATTACTGCATCATCATTGTGTCATAAATAAAATATATTATTTAATGTCTAAAAATTATAAATAAAATATCATTATGTAGGAAATCTTTTTATATTTCTAATGAATATTTATAATCTAAAATCCAACATATATAACCCTATGTAACAATTGTTTTTCTAAAAGATATATGCTTGTGTCATTTTTGTATTCATTTTAACTTAATTAAAATAAAGTGTCATTATCACTTACAAGTGGATCCATGGGGTCCCAAAATCGACCCAAAGATGCCCATGGTCGACCATGTATCAACTAATAGGGTTAAGACACGTTTTAGGGTAATTTAGTATTATTATAATATTATTTTTTAACCCTTATTTACCGGATTTACCCTTAACCATGGTAAATAAAATATTTACCGCAGTAATTATTCAAAATGTCTAAAAATAAAAGTTACCTATTTACACAATTTGAACATCCTGATTCCAAATATGGAATCCATTTTCCTAAATTCAAAACACAGAAGTGGCAGAAATTAATTTAAAATTAATTCCCGCTGTCAAAACAAAAAGTGTGTTTTTAAGAGATAATAACTATCAAAAGATTGACACTTGTTTATGTTCGGTTTAATTGTAAAATTATGTCCCATTACCAAAATTATATTAAATGGTAAAAATATATTCTAAATATACTTTAAAACTACTAAAATTCATAATTTATCACTATTAATTATTTTGATTAAAAAAGTTGTTTTTAATTAAAATTTAGTAATTTTCACTATTCATCAAAATATGAAAGTTATCCGAAAAGTACCAAAATTTCACCTTAGGCTAAATTAGATATTCCAAATCCAAAAATGAAGTCCATTTTGAAATATAAAATATATATAATTTTAAAAAGTAGTTATTACTATTCATAACGGCTAGTTTGATTGGTTGTTAGAACTCGGTGTTGCGTACAACACACGCTATCGCATTATTCAAAGAGAAGTGTACCGTAGAAGCTTGGGGTGTTACAGTTTATCCTTTGTGGATTTGAGAGACCTTCAGGGGTCTCTGGGTCCCTACTGAGTAGCTTATACTCACCCCTGCACGGGCTTTGCCCGCACTACGTTGTGTTGGTTGCAGACGACGGACAACATTGATCTTAGCTGAGGCTTGCAGAGCAGGATGGTACCTGGAGGTGGACCACTGGGCGGAATGTGCTCGGAGCGGACGGAGGGACCCATGGAGCAGTGGAGCTATCTGTACCCACCCTTCAGGTGGGATTTCCAGTGGACAGCTCGGTGTAGCGACTTTTACTTTTCAGTTGCTGTTTTCCCTTTCGAGTTGTACTTTACTTTCAGTTTGGGTTTGTATACTGGCCCATTTACTTTTCCGCACTTTCAGTTGTACTCTGCTTTTGCTTAGTGTTTACTTTTCGCTTGCTTACTCTATGGTGTTTGTTTACTTTTCAAAGGCAATGACTTCCCTTTTTTTTACCGGGATTTACGCCTTGGTGCTAGTCGCCAGCCCCTGGCCTATGGAAGGCGGGCTTGGGGTAGTCACGGAACGGACCCCAAGGGCAGGTCGTGACAAATTGGTATCAGAGGAGTTCGGTTATACCGTGAACTCTGATCTTTTCTATGTGAATCAATAATGTTTAGCGTATTGAGTGTGGTTATCAGTCTAGGGAGTCCAATGTTGGTGCGGCGGCCGACGTATCCGTACACCAGGACCCTGACTTCTGATTTCCGACTTAATGCACGAAAACATTGATTGCGTGTGTGTTTCAAAGTTTTCTTTGTGATTACTTATATCAGCTCACCAGGTATACTGTTTGACCGTGGCGCACCTGTTTCCTATTCAGGATGGCCCCACGACGGCAGCCAGCTAGGGTTCCGAGAGTCGAGTGTGATGACAGCCCACCGAGCGACGAGGCTTCGGTACAGGGCCCTTTGTCAGCAGTGGCACCGGCGGTAGTTCTACCCGCCGAGCCCCCGATGCTTCCAGCACCAGCCGCTGACGATGCACGTCGCCTCAGCGCACTGCATGAGTTTCAGCGCCAGCGACCACCCAGGTTTCGCGGGGAGACGGATCCCCAGGCAGCAGAGGACTGGCTGGAGGTCGTGGTACGTGTGTTTAGGCTAGTGAGGACACCAGCAGACCTCATGGCGATCCTCGCTGTGAGCCTACTACACACAGCAGCAGGACGATGGTGGAGCTTGATGCTCCAGGTGCACGATGAGGCATCACTACTTTGGACGGACTTTGAGAGCATCTTCTGCTCGGAGTTCGTCCCAGCCACCCTTCGTGCGGTGCGTATCCAGGAGCTTCTTCAGCTGCGGCAGGGCAGCATGACGGTCAGTCAGTACTCGGCAAGATTTACTGATCTCTCGCGCTACTCGACCGACATGGTATGAGACCCATTCTTCCGGGCCCGGACCTTCGAGCAGGGTTTGAGACACGAGATCAGGGCATCGCTGATCTCCCTCAGCATACTGACTCAGACAGGAGTACTGGAGCGGGCCCTTCTGATCGAGAGCTTCCTTGCTGAGTCTACACCAGCGCAGCGACCCACCGCAGGGCGGCACGTGGCAGAGTCATCTGCAGCTGGCAGTCGACGGATGACTCAGGGGTCCAGACAGACCAGACCTTCAGGCAGACGACCTCAGGGCACTAGCTCAGCAGTGCAGGGCACACAGCGCGGAGCCAGTCTTTCGAGTGGAAGACAGTGCTATGCATGCGGCGGGCAAGGCCACATGGCTCGTGACTGCCCGACCCGCCATGTAGAAGAGCAGCAGACGATTGAGGAACCACCTAGGCAGAGGCAGAGGTTCGACCGTGGCGGTCCGCAGGGAGGAGGCGGACGAGGCAGAGGAGCTGGTCGAGCAGCAGGTGGTGGACGACGCTTTGAGGCTCTACCACCACCACCACCAGGAGGTCCACCCTGACCTCAGGGGAGAGCACAGCTTTAGGCAGCTGAAGCTTACGATCATGGAGCTCCGGAAGCGGGTGGACTAGTGCGGGACTAGCTCCAGGCATAGAGGCCTTTTCCCATAATGCCTCTAGCTTCGTAGTTTGTGTTGCTTTGTGACCTTGTTCTTTAAGTTGAAGTAATAAAAGACACTTGCCTTGGTGACTTTTGTTTTCTTGTCTTTTGTTTGTTTTTACTAAGTGGTGCTGGTTAAAAACTGTTGACTTGACCCTCACTTGCGAGATTCGTACTGGAGGAAACCCAGTGACCACACACTGATGCCGACAGTGTGACTCAACCCTTGGAGGTGAGAGTAACGGTTGGATCTCTTGGTAGCAGCGTCGAGGCCTTACGACGTCATCCATGCCATGAATTAACTAATCATGACGGGATTGACTGTTTTAGGCAAGGAACGTGGTTCATCCAGGGGATGAGACCGGATTTCACTTTTCGGCAAAGGAGAAATCTTTGCAGCTAGTCTCTTTGCAGATAGCCTTCATGGATAGAGATGGAGCAGCCTTCCTCCAGTCTCTCACAGTCACCCCTCCTCTACTACAGCAGGTCAGAGAGGCACAGCGTGAGGACTTTGACTGTGAGACACGGCGTGCACAGATATCCTAGGGACAGACACCTGATGGTTTCTCCCTTGGAGCAGAGCACGACATCCTTTTCAGAGGACGTACCATGGTACGAGTCGCTTTGCGAGAGGAGGTGCTGAGAGAGTTTCACACTTCTCCTTTGGCGGTACATCCTGGAGTGGCGAAGATGTACCAAGATCTCAGACGACAGTACTGGTGGCCGGGCATGAAGAAGGCAGTAGCAGAGTTCGTTTCTCGATGCCTCACCTTCCAGCAGGTGACGGCAGAGCATCAGGTACCAGCAGGCTTGGTACAACCCTTGGAGGTTCCGGAGTGGAAGTGGGACGGCATATCTATGGACTTCGTGACTGGACTTCCACACACTTCCAGAGGTCACGACTCCATCTGGGTGATTGTTGACCGACTCACCAAGTCGGCACACTTCTTACCCATTAGAGAGCAGGGCTCAGTGGAGAGCTTGGGACGTCTCTACGTTCAGGAGATTGTGCGGCTCCACAGCGTGCCATCATCTATCGTCTCCGATCGAGACGCTCGCTTTAATTCCCGGCTTTGGAAGGGGTTGCAGGAGGCGTTCGGGACGCAGCTACGTCTGAGCACATCCTTTCACCCTCAGACGGATGGTCAGACGGAGAGGACCATTCAGACTCTCGAGGACATGCTCCGCGCATGTGTCCTCGACTTTGGTCGTAGCTAGGAGGACCACCTACCCTTGGTGGAGTTTGAGTACAACAATAGCTACCACTCCACCATCGGGATGGCACCGTACGAGGCATTGTACGACCGACCTTGTAGATCTCCTTTGTGCTGGACAGACCCTGGGGAGTCAGCACTGGTGGGACCGAAGATGGTCCAGGCCACGACAGAGAAGGTCCAGGTCATCCAGGAGCGGATGAGGACAGCTCAGAGCCGGCAGAAGTCATACGCTGACAGGAGGCGGAGGCCACTGGAGTTCGAGGATGGCGACCACGTCTTCTTGCGGGTCTCACCTCAACGTGGTATTCGGAGATTTGGCCGAGGCGGCAAGTTATCTCCGCGCTTCATCGGACCCTTCCAGGTCCTCAACAGGGTTGGCGAGGTGGCTTATCGCCTGGCTCTGCCACCTCAGTTGCACCGGGTGCACGATGTCTTCCACGTATCCCAGCTGAGGAGATACGTGCACGACCCGACGCACATCATTGACCATGGGGAGCTTGACGTTGAAGATGGGGCGACTTTTACGGAGGTCCCGGTGGAGATAGAGGATCGACAGGAGTGGGTCCTACGTGGGTGATCGATTCCTCTTGTGCGCATTAGATGGCAGCATGAGAATCTTCAGGAGAGCACATGGGAGCGGGAGGCTCAGATGCATGCTCAGTACCATCTTTTGTTTCCCTAGTTTTTGATGTATCTTTACGGGGACGTAAAGCCCTGAGGTGGGAGTAATGTAAAGAACCGTAAAATTCAAGGGAAATTTTTTCTTAATTTTCTTTGGAATTTTACAAGAGCGCGGTTTCTGACGGCACCTGATTCCGAGGCCCGGTGTGCCCGGAATCAATTTCCGAAGTTTGGCTCGGGTACGTTCAGTGAACGAACAAGTGGGAATTTCTAACTTTTGATCCGGTGCTCGGAATTGAAATCCGAGGACACCGATGAACTCGTAGCGCCGATATTTGCTTAAGAAGGCCTATTCCGGAGTTGCATTTACACGAGGGAAGTTGTAAAAAAAATGTGAATGTTAAAATAATAATTTAACTTCAATTTTATTTTTTTTATCTTTCCTTAAGTGTTTTTATCCATTGGATGGAAGTTGGGTAACTACCCAACTTCCCTTGGGAGGTTAAGAGGGTGGTGGGGCCCACACGAACCCCACCCCTTCATATCCTCTAACCCCCACAACTCACAATTAATGATGTGAACTTGAGTTATAACTTATGACATTAATAAGTGAGTTTAATTTGAGTTTTGAAATTCAAACTCTTGAATTTCAAAGGTTGGTATTGTGCTAATAAATTAAGTGTGAGCTTAATTTATTTTTGGTTAGTTTCTTTGTTGCTTGAGAGGTTTGGGAGAATCATTGATAGACTTGAAGATCTTCTTCGTCTTCGACGAAGAACGTGAAGAACGGTTCTTCTCCGACGAAGAACATCGACCCCACGACCTTCAAGACTCGACGTCCCAGATTCTTTCGTCTTCATCTTCCTCCTCGACAAGAGAGAAGTCGCCGACCGCGGTGATCATCGCCAACGACAACGTACCTCCCTTCTTCGTCATAGCGACAAGTGAAGAGACGTCGTTTCCTCCTCGGACGCACCCCGACGTCCACGGAATCTACGTCCGACGCCGCGACGCCTTTCTCCGCGATACCCGACGTGCGACGTCAATTTTTTCAAGGTAGGGGTTGTTGTTATTGTTTATTTATTTATCCTTGTTCGTGGTTCTAGCATGACTAACGTGAGGATTTTAAATATGTGTTATTTTTTAACGTGAGGGGGCCGGACCGCATGAACATGGCCGAACCCCCTCCTTTGTTCTTGATGATTTATCTTGCGGTTGAAACAAGATGGCGTGGTGCCGTCGCACCACGCGGATATTCGCACGATTATATTGCGCGGCGCCGTCGCGCCACGCCGTGGAAGGATCATCAAGAACGCGACGTCATCGCGCCACGTTGAAGGGAATCAAAGGTGCGGCGGAGGGGCGTGGTGCCGTCGCACCGCGCCGGACGACGAACACCGCGGCCGGTTCCGGGCCGCGGCGGGACGAGAGGACCGGCGGCTCGCCGGGCCGCCAGCGTCGGAAGCCGGAAAGGGGACCGCATTAGGGTTTTGTGATCACCGCAGTAAAGTTCTCGACCCGAGGAGAGTTTTGGCGCAGGCGGCGGTCAAAACGGACCACCGGTGCGCGACCGGTGGTCCGCAGAGTTCGACGGCGGCGCACCACCCCGACGAGGTGGCGCCGGCGACCGGCGGCGGCGGCGCGCCGCCAGAGAAACCAGCCGCGGCAGTGCCGCGGCGGTCTTCTGAGCGGCCGGCAAAGCCGGCCGCGGTGGTCAGGGCGGGACCCCATCTGGGTCCCGCGTGTATGAAGAACGGCCGGCAAAGCCGGCCGTTACCCTGAAGACCCGGGGGTTGAACCCCCGGATGGCTGGAGCGGGCCCCCCTTCCACGTGGGAGGGGGCTGTGCCCCCCGTTTCTCCATCGCTGCGCGCTGGACGCGCTGCGAACAGCTGGCGCCCGACGCCAGCACACCGGACCCCGCACGCGGCGCACGAGCGGCGGCCGGGCCGCCCCGCCGTGCCGGTCGGCCGGCCGAGCCGGGTCGGCCCGGACCCGGACCCCCCGTTTTCGAGATAGTTTCGGTCTTTTGGCCATAACTTGAGCCACGGACCTCCGATCGACAAACCTTCTACGGAAACGCGATCCTTGGACCGAGACGGTCGTTTCGGTATATTACACTCAGGGTTTCGGAATACTTTGAGTTTGGCCAGGTTGGTTCGTACACGAAACCAACCGGGCCTTCGGAGCGGAAACGCTCATATCTTGAGCTACAGACGTCCGATTGACGTGCCGTCAGCTTTGTTGTGTCCCTCTTAGTGAGACAGATCTTTTGGCATACTCCTCCCGAGGTTTGGATGCAGGTGGATTACGGTCGGGTTGGTTTTGGCTTAAAAACTAACCGGGCCCCGGGGACGAAAATGCCAATAACTCTCAGACCGGGCGTCCGATCGACGCGCCGTCTGTTGCGTTGAGTTCCTGTTGACGATACGGAACTTTTGGATACATCAAATCTGGACTTTGTGACAGTTGATGTATCAGCCTCTCGGCTCGTGGAGCGGACCCTCCGAACGAGCTTGCTGTGTGCGGAAACCCTAGTGCTGGCTGCGACTGTGACTACTACTGCTACTGCTACTGCTACTGCTACTGTTACTGTGACTGCGACGACGACAGTACAGAGATCCTGTGTGGATTCGACGACGACAACTACAGCACTCAGCGATCCTACGTGGATCAGTGCTACAGGTCCTGTGTGGGCCCGATCCTGTGTGGGTCCGATCCTGTGTGGGTCTTTGCGCTCAGCGGTCCTGTGTGAACCAGTGCCTACAGGTCCTACGTGGGCCCGATCCTGTGTGGGTCTTTTGCGGGGGTTAGTTACCTATCGATCCTTCGTGGGTCTGACGACTTAGATGGATCAGAGATCATCTTTATCGTCCTTTGAAGAAGTATACCTGTGTGAGCTGAATCCTGTTGCTTTCCTGTGTGGATTGTGTTGTGCTATCCTGTGTGGATTACGTTTTGCTTTCCTGTGTGGAATACGTTTACTTTCCTGTGTGGACTGAGTTGTACTTGGGCTCGGAGGTTGGAGCGTATTTGAATTTGTTGACTTAGGTATATGTATGAGCATATACCTAAGCAGTGTCAGTTGTTACTTCCTGATTGTACCTTTCTTCGTGGTTTATCCTTTGTGGATTTGAGAGACCTTCAGGGGTCTCGGGGTCCCTACTGAGTAGCTTATACTCACCCCTGCACGGGCTTTTCCCGCACTACGTTGTGTTGGTTGCAGACGACGGACAGCGTTGATCTTAGCTGAGGCTTGCAGAGCAGGACGGTACCTGGAGGTGGACCACTGGGCGGAACGTGCTTGGAGCGGACGGCGGGACCCGTGGAGCAGTGGAGTTATCTGTACCCACCCTTCAGGTGGGATTTCCAGTGGACAGCTCGGTGTAGCGACTTTTACTTTTCAGTTGCTGTTTTCCCTTTCGAGTTGTACTTTACTTTCAATTTGGGTTTGTATACTGGCCCATTTACTTTTCTGCACTTTCAGTTGTACTCTACTTTTGCTTAGTGTTTACTTTCCGCTTGCTTACTCTGTGGTGTTTGTTTACTTTACAAAGGCAATGCCTTCCCTTTTTTTACTGGGATTTATGCCTTGGTGCTAGTCGCCAGCCCCTGGCCTATGGAAGGCGGGCTTGGGGTAGTCACGGCACGGACCCCGAGGGCGGGTCGTGACACTTTATTACTTAATATTCATGGACAATAGGAAAAATATTCCATGACTGAAGGCCCAATTGGATCAAAGTCCTAAGAAATGGGCTTAAAGACCACTAATAAATAGTAAACATGATTACTAGAGTATCCATGTAAGAGATTCTCAAAATTCCAATGAAATCCAGTTTTTAGTATAATGTTTAATGAAATAAAATTATTTTTTTAGATTCAATAATTAAGTCATTGGAATCTTAGAGATAATTTTCATCACTCAAAATTCACTATAAGATATCTCATAAACCATACATAAAAAGATATCTGATTCATGCTCTACAGGACTCTATGAAACTTATATATTTTGGTTCGGAAATGGTTCATTAATGTGTAAGCATTAATAAATTTGAATCTTATAGAGAATTTTTATTACTTAAAATTTTATCTATGTTATTTCTATAAGACTAACTATGATTATGAAATTTATAGCATTAAAACAATCTTTTTTCACATAAGGAATCTAAATATAGAAGGAATTGAACATAAATTTTATGTTTGAGCCTTCAAATATTAGATAGAATAATGATATCATATAAATTATATATAATATTAATATCAATTCATATGCTATGTAAATTTAAATACAATTAAATTATCATTATATCAATTATTATTTCAGTAATACTTAATTTCATTGCTTGAAATGATGAAATCAAGATATAATGAGATAAATATTTGAAGGATTATATATTCTTATAAAATAGGTTCTATATCAAAGAACAATATAGTTTCTCTATTTATTCCTCATTCTCTTGAGAACCCCCCAACTCTAGTGATAGAATCCATGTAGTTAGCATCATCTAATACTAGCCTTCATACCGTTTCATATAAAATATGAATTTATAGAGAATATTTTGGCCAATCTACATTTTGAATATATTTTAAAATTTAAATTAAAATATTTTCACCCGCACTAACATTTCAAAAATGTCTATAAAATTTCTGAAATCTCATCCAAATGAAAGAAACCCATTTTAGAATAAATAACAGTCCATTTCACAATCTAAAAATCTATTATAGATAAAATGAAACTTTTACCATTTTTAAAAAACATAATATTTCTCAAAAATTTCCTATTGTGTTTAAATAAACCACTAAGAAACCACATTTAATTAAAATGAGTTCAAATAATACCAATGGAACTTAAATGGCTTCAATATTTTAAGAATATGAAAATTCATTCTCTAAAGAAAACCCACAATATTACAAATCCGGAGAGATCTAATGGTGAATAAAAAAATTATTTTGAAATTATTATAGAAAGACTACAAAAATTTACTCTATAAAATATTAATAATAATTAAATTATGGTATCCTTTGGTTATATAATTGATTAGAGTTTTTGGAAAAAATTATATAGAATTTACCCAATGATATTTTTGATATAGATGGCATATTAAGATGGAGATACTCACTATGTATAATAAATCTTAGGGATAGACATGATTGAATTCATAATTAAAATTTTATTTGGTCTATAATTTTTAATTTTTAATGCCTTTTAAATGAATATTTTCTTTGATTCCCTCAATTTTTCATGTTTTTTAATATATTTTTCTTTAATGTTCAGAATAAGGAAATTTAAATAGATATTTCATCAATTATTTAGAAATATTAAATTATATATTAATATTTTAGAGTATTTTTGAGAAAAATAGACATTTTAATGTTTTTCTTCCCTCTTAAAATGTATTAAGAGTGTTCATATCTTCAATTTTTGGCTTTTGGCTCCTTATTATTATTATTATTTATAGAACGTTATAAAGGGTATTGATTTGAATTTATCATTTCTAGAATTATATGGATGATCAATAGAGATTTGGTAAATCTAAAAATATAGTATGATGTTATTTTTCATTTCTTTATTCTAATCCATTCATACTACTGAGATTATTCTCCTTTTACATTTTACATTCCGACTCTATATTTCATGTGTAACTGTATAGTTAAAAGATCTTTTAGGTGGATATTTTATTTCATTAAAAATTAATGGAAAAATATTTGTCAGATAAATTTAATAAACTATATTATTGTGCATAAATTATTTAAATATATATTTTTTATAGAGCTTTAAATTTCATTTTACAAATTTGTGTTTTCATAGGATCAACAAGAGGGTGATATTTTGATTAGTAAATGATCACTTATGCAGTCATTCATATTGGACTCTTTAAAAGAATGCACTGTTGAAAAATGTTTATGAATTTTTTTAGTTCACATATTCCCTTGATTTATGATTTGGAATGTTGATTTTCATAGGGTTTATTTAGCTTTAATCATCTCCCATAGTTGAGTTTTCAAAAGTTACATCAATATTTATCTAATCATCCTTATATTTGGTTATATTTCATAAAGATTGTCCAATATCTAAAGTATTATTTCTATTTGGTATATTCCTTTCAAATGAAATAATATGAAATTTATAGATTATTTTAGGAGTGTAAAGTGTTGAGTTGTAGTTTTTTCTAATCCTCTAATTTTGGAGATTTAATTTGATAGTCTAGTGAGGAGTAAGTTGAAAAGTGTTCCAATGATAAAGAAGTGAGTTTTTTTTTGTTTTGAATGGAAAAAAACATTGTGGTTACGCCATAGTGGATTTTGGGTTAGTCGAGGTTAGTTTATGAGAGTGTTTTGTGGTTCAATGTCTTCAAAAGTGAGTCTGGGGTTTGATTATATCCATTTTAGTAGGTGTTATAAACTAATAATGATTTTATTTTTCATGTTATTATATTTATTATCAACCATTGATAGTTAGGAAATTTTTATTTTATTTTATGAAGAAGAAATTAATATTCATAACTGCTTAGTGGTAAAGTTGGTTGGAGTTTATTCTATATAGTTATTTACTTTCCATATGATATATTTATGAATAATTATTTCTTTTGAAAATATATAGTGTTGGATGAAGTGTGATAATTCATAGTGTAATTTGGGGAAAGTTGGAAGATATTTTTTGTAAGGATGGATAAACCATGCTGCAATAGTTCATATCATGTTTTATTATGGGTCGTCATATCCCAATGAGCGGCTGTGAAATATTCATGTGGTTCTATCTATATTAAGTGAGTTCCTTGGACCACGAAGGTTTAATTTCATACCCTAATTAATATAGCATATCATGCTTTTGGATAAGGATGAATTATAGGGAATGTAATTACACTACAATACATGTGGCACCTCTATAAAGTGATATTATGCTCTATAATAGGGAGGCCATGAATTTCTAGTGTTCATGTAGAAAGATTTCATTACACCCTGAATAATTTATTATGTTGTAACATTCTGAGCAGTGATATTTTTAAAATAGAAATCAGGGAAAAAATTATGGAGTCTGAATAGGATGGTGTTGTGATTTTCAAAGGTGAAAGTTATTGCACGGTGATGATAATTGTGATAACATAATGAATCCAATTAGGCAGTTTTACCAAGTTTTAATTAAATTATCTTCTTTTATATATCTTTTGGTTTTAATTAAATGCATTTGAATCATATTAGGATAAATTTAATGGATACTTTTTCTTAAGATAAATGAACTAAATTGTTGTTTTTTTTCAAGAGAAACTCGTATAATTTCTATTATATAAAAGAAATTAAAATTTTGTAAAATAAAATCTTTAAGACATATATATAGCAATTAACTAAATAAAAAAAGATATTACTATTATGTAAAAGTGGAATAGAGAGGAATTTCTGAGTAGATAGAGAGCTTGGAAGAAGGTAAAGTCAAATGAAAAGAGTATTGGAACTCATTAGAGATCATTCAAAAGAATAATTATTTATTCCATGAATTTTAATTGATTTTCCTCTAATATAAGGTGAATCTGCTATTATGGAGATGTTCATAATTTTTACATGAATGAGAAGAAAAAAATAAAAGAATAATGAGAACCTATCTACACTTTATGCATTGATGAAGATGGTGATATTATTCTATCATTGAATAAGATTGTATTACAAGTTTGTTTCCTTACTTGAGTAGTGATCTTAATGATTGGTGTTTGGGAGTGACTATTATAATTCATTATTCCATTCCAAAACCATTTTAAATATAGTGTACTTTGGAAAGGAGTGATATTTCCTAAACCAGCCACTTAATGTGATTTAATGTATTCTAGAACATAAAAATATCAACATTGTATGTTTTTTTTGGGTATATCTCTATGTGGGTGATACAAGTAAAATATTTGTTCCTATGTGGATGATTCACATATTCTCAATAGGTGAAATATTCATGTATGGGTTATGTAATAATTAGATAAATTAAATTAATGTAAATATAAATAGAATAATAATTGTATCACTATATCAACAAGAGCTTAAAAATGACCCTATTTATCATGATGTAAACATATATTAGGATGGTGAGAGTCTAGATTATCCATTAGTCAAAAATAGAACATGGATTCATTACTTAATTCACCCCCTATGAGGGAATCTCTAACTAGGAATCCTTGTAGGGAAAATAGATGATATTAAACAATTATTTCATACTTTTGGATTTTTTGTTCTAATTTGATATAATTGATTATTTTTGTAAGGTTTTACCTATTTATATTATACTTATAAAATTTTATATGGAACAAAGGGTGAAGGAATCTAAAGATAAAACTAAACTTAATGGAAATTAATTATAAATAAAATGTTTATAGAAATATTGGGATTTAGTTAAAAGATTATATTAACCCAATATGAAGGAATGAATGATTATGATCTATCTATTAATATAACTGGATAATCCAAGGATCCTGATTATCTAGTTGATTATGGATTTACTAATGATAATGGTATATAATATAGACAAAATTTTAGATTTTTAAGGATAAAAAACACTTGTTATAATCACTAAAATACTTTAGAATATTTAATTCACAATATCACGATTCATTCAAACTAAAACCATGTATATACATAATGAATAATGTGTATATATAACCAACAAGACTACTCTATTATATTCATTCATATGATTGATGAATATTCCATATAAGTTATTATGCCCAAGTAAGTATTGTTTTTTTCAATTGTTAGATATGTATTGTTGATGATGCTTGGAGGATTATTATGGATTCATTTTGGAATTGTATTTCAATCCTGATAATTTATCAATCTAAGTCTATAATATGATCAAGCTATTTTCATATTCTATTCCAATTTAATTGTGAGGAAACATATTGAAGAACATGAGTGGAGTAGTTCATGATAATGTGAAAAAAATGTGATGATTTTTTAGATAATATTCCAATGATTTAAAGAATGGTTTTTGTGGATGATGAAGAACTATCTAAAATATTTTTGAGAAGTGTTGAAGTGATCAATAAGGATTTAAAGTTAGTTTAAATAGATTGAAATTTATTTAGATGAAGTCTATAATATTCTAGATCCATGTTTTCGATTCAAATTGGTGAATCTATATATAGTAAAATCACATAGTCGATTCAACCACATATCCAGTTGAAGTAGCCGATTCAGTGACATCAGGGAATCACATAGTTAATTCAACCTCATATCTGATTCATGTAGCCAATCCAGTGTTGTAGGTTATTCAAAAAGACAACACAACCACGTTGTAGATTCAAATAGTTGATTAATATATGTAGCCAATTCATATAGAAAATTCATCGATATAGGAAAATCATGTATCTATTTTAGTGACATAGAAGATTGAGAACCACACATAGCCAATTGTGACGTATCATATTTCAGTGTTGTGGATGATTTCATAAAGGCACAAATATCTTAGAAGTTTTTAAAGAAACGAGATATGAGGATGGAAATATTTATATATCACATAGAATATTAAATACCATGTCTTCAAGGGATTTAAATGAATATTTTAATGGGAATTGGAATGAGTTTAAATATGATAAGTTAATTCAAATTTTATTGTGACAGAATTGAAATAAATAACTACTTTGTAGTTACATGTTGTTATTAAGAAGATAAACTAGTAGAAAATATAAAAGATCTTGTTAAGGATAAACAAACGCTGTATTCATTACTATTATTATCATATACATAAATATTTTACATTTTTAATGGATGAAATAGGGTTTTAAGATAAATGCTCAATACTTGAGAGCATTATGATAATTATAAGAGTTCAATAATTTCCATTATCAAAGTAAGAGAACATTCAAATCTAGGAATACCTGAATGGGATATACTTTAGTTTTCAAATAATTCAAGGAGAATCCTAATCATTCCATATCTTGAAGGAGTGTAATGAACTTCATAGCTACAATCCACTGTTGATGTTCTTGAATATGCACACATAAATACTTGTTGATCCATTTATTTATGGAGAAATATTCTATTTCCATGCGGTGATAAAGAAACTAAATACAAGAAGAATATATTTCTATATTTTATCTTCATTAAATAATATAATTTAATCCACTTATTGATGATTGATGAGGAGGAATACATTGGTACTATGTGTTGATCTTGATGCGATAGTCTGTGGTTTTAGTCACTTGTTTGATAGTGAAGAATCTATGACATGGGGGATAAATAGTTATATACTAGAGAAATCTTTTATACCGAACATTATAAATACTAGGTGATGATTTATTATAGTTTAGTACTACACATGATGTGAGGATGTGGGAAACATTCTTAACTTTATTTAGGATTAAACCATTTCAAGAGGTTGAATTTAAGAGGAGAATAATTTATAAAATAAGAAAACTAATTCCTCTCCCTCTTAGTGGTCCATTTGGAATTGGTAACTTCATGTAGTATCAAATTGATGTTACACTCTAAATATACAAGAAAAATTCTGAGAGATGGAGAATCTTAAATTTTCCAATAGATGAGGTGTTACAACATTTTATGGGATGAATTATCAAAGCTATAGGAATATTATGTTACCATATCTTCTATCACTTGTCCTAATAGTGATAGATACAAGAACTGTGGGGTTTCCTCCAGTATTCTATGATGATTCTATGGAAAAGATGATAAGATTAATTTTTAGTAATATGGAAAAGATTAATACTCTATCATGATTTATATATCATTGAAGATATACAAACATTTCATGGGTCTCTTGATAGACATGGAAATCAAGAAAAAATTGACATGAAACTATTAAGGTAATGTCAAAGTTAAGGAATCCAAAATTCGTTTTTGGAGGAGGAAAATGGAATATATCAAAATGGTTTAAAATGATAATATTTATGAATACTTTTAGAAGGTAAATGCTATTGTGATAAATATGCAAGTATTTTTTTAGAAGATAGATAATTCCATCATTGTAAAAAAATGGTGAGGAACTTTCTAGATGAATTAGATTTCAAAATTTCCACCCTGTGAGAAATATAAGACATCAAAATTTATGAGCTATATAACATACTCATAGACTAAGAGAAGTGAAAGGAACTACTTTTATAAATATAGAAAAATATGAAGTTGAATATGAATCCATGGGAAAAGGAAAATTTTGAGAAGAATAAGATAAATAATCCAATGAATTGGATGTTGAGGATTATTAAGATTTCAATCAAATTGTTTCTCTTATATAAAAGGGATTAAAAAGGGGAAAGTGGAAGGGAAAGAGTAGCAGAAGAATAAAGTGCTTCAACTATTTTAAATCTAGTAATTTTTTCAAAAACATTCAAGGAATGTTTTTAAATAATCAGAATCAAAATTAGGTAACGAGAGACATCATAAACACAAATTTCATATGAAGAAAAATATCTACTAAAACATCAATAAGGAAAATATAATAAGAAATATAAATAAATATTCATTATTAATTTATTATTTAGATGGTGAATTTGGATTATTTTCTCATTTATGAAAAGGAAATTAATCATCAAATAGTAGCGAAGATGAAGAATAAAGGACATAAATTGAGTGGGATTTGAAAGAAAAATTAAAATTATGTATCTGGAAGACATAATTCCTCAATAAAGAAAAGAATATTGAGAAAGAGAATAAAATTTCAGTTATAGAGAAGGAAGAAATAAGTAATATGGAATAATAATATGTTTATATGACTAATAAAAACAATATTAGATAAGCTACACATGAAAATACTAACATAGATCTTAGAAAGAAACTGATGAAAAATAAAAAAGAACATGATGAGACACAATCCATACATCTGACAGTACAAAATGTGTTGAAAAGGACAGGGAAGACATAACTAAGGCATATGAGGTTAATGAATAATTTTTTCAAACCAATGAGAAGAAATATTGATGTGAATAAGGTAAATTTTCACCACATCAATTTTAAAATAAACCCATTTTATTTAATTGTGCATATGTGAAAACCAAAATTGAGGATATATCGGCCAAAAAATCAGAGAGGAAGTATTCCACATTAAGGAAGGGAAGAATATTAAAATCATTCCACAACCCTATAATAAAATTGGGTCTTTATTTTCAACATGAAAGATATAACAAAAATCTAGAAAGATTAAGAACAAATATGGAAGAATTATGATTCATGGTTTTTTTGGTGTTGTGGTAATAATGATAATAAATCCTATTCTTATTGGTTCAATATCTCATTACTAGAAAAGAGTAAAGAATAAAGTGTATTTTCAATGAGAATCTATGTAAAATTATTTATATAAAACAATATATGAAATGATGTACAATACTTATATATGTATTAATTTTTTTTATATATTTTGGAAGAAGTTTGTGGGAGATGATATTTAGAAGGTCACAAGGAAGAAGTATGGATGATAAGGATATAAGGAGAAGTTATTTATGAGGTAAATGGGAAGTGGTTTCAATAGAAAACTAGTGTAATGTAATGTGATGGTTATTAGAAGAATAATAATGTTTTGAAATAATTCATAGTAGTTTAGATAAAACAATCTAAATTAGATTAAAAATTAGAGGATGTTGAGAAACATGTTTAGGCTAATGGTAACCTAGTATGAAAAACCATGTCTTTATTACACATTAATTCATGATTTATTAAATAAGATTACCCATAATTAAACCTAGAATATCAATAAGTCTAGTGACTTTGGGAGTTAGATACAATACATAACAACTTAAAATAGGAAATATAATTCAATTATTGAAAACTTACTTAACATGCTCACATTATTCCAACATACATAAAACATCATGGGATAACATTGGGACATACATAAGAAAGGGGTGTTCTATAAAGACCAGTAAGGGAATAAATATTTCATAACATGAATAAATTATTACATGTTATACAATATAAAAATTAATGATATATAAAAGGGGTGATAATCATAAACATGAACAATGAGGCATGATATATAATGCTAACATAAAGGCAACATGGGAAATGTCGCAAAAACTTTAATCGAGGCATCATAAATAGAGGTAAAGGCTATCCAACAATAAATAATGATGGAAAAAGTCTTGTGATGGATTAATTTTACTTTCTAATCCCTTTTATGACATCTAATGAGACTAAAAAATTACCCAATGAATTGGAGTGATATATAATTCTTGGCACACCATCATTTTCATTTCTTTCACAGGCATAAGTGTGACACATAGATCATACAACATGGAAGAATTTATTATAAGTTATGAAATAAAATCAGTATATGTTCATAAAGGTGAACACCCTTGATTGGAAATAGGTACATGTATTCACTACACAATTGTTTGGCATAGAAAATCATGGTGAAATTTCAGTAGCATAATGGGGGCATGTAAATTTTAATGGGAGGGATTAATGAGAGCGGAAGGGTTCTATCCTCATTTATAAATTCTAAGTACAACAAGGGGGATATAGAATAACAAATAACAATATTGTGAATTTGATATAAAAGGCATAAGATAATGAAGATACTTCAATAAAGAGGAGAAGAATAGGATCCCTTACCTTGAGAGGGTGATTCCCCATGCTTAGTAGGAGGTTATTGAGATATTTGGGGCCCCTTGGGAGGAATTTAGAAGGATAATGGAATAGTAAGGATGTTATCAATGGGATTTTAATGAAAATAAATTTTTTCTTGGTTGGGGTTTTTAAGAAATGAGTGGGGAATTCTTTATTATTTATGAAACATAGGTTTTTTACACTATATAATAAAGTAATCAAAGCACAAACTTACCCTGGGCTTTCCCATTATTTAATAAAATGGGCAGTGTTTTTAATTATTTTATTATTCAAAGGGCTAAACTTATTAAAATATCACCCTTGGTGATGTGTACGTGAGTCATTTCTTTAAATAAAAAATTTAAAAACCATCAAATATATTGTAGGTTTTGGAGGATCCATAAAGGATTTATAAAATTAATAAAATAAACTTAAAATAGCATTATTTTAAATTTTAAACATATATTTGGTTTGGGATGCCCATTATATCATTTATTACATCACTTTTTGGGTATTATGATGTCATAATACACACCATATATTTATACTATATTAATTTTTTACTGGAAAATTTGAATATCTTAGAAAATTTTAAAAAAACCACCCTTAGATAATTTCAAAATTCTAATTTTAAAAATAATATCTAATTTTACTAGATAATTTCATTTTTTTAAACCATGAATAAATAATTATTGAGAAATGTTGGGTTTTTTAACAATACTAGTTTTCAAACACTTATAAAAATTACATATTACTTTATAAAAATTATATGGTAATTATATTTAATAAAAATGAATTTATAATAATAGTTTACTAAAATATTATTTATTTCAAAAATCCATTAATACATTAAAAAAATTCCCTAATTAAATTTAAATATTTCCAAAAAATAAAATTTATTCTTTATTATATCAAAATCAAAACCATTTATAAAGTAACGATAATAAGATGAAAATATATTAGTTATTCTATAAAATATATATATTCATAATATTAGGGTCTTGATGCATATCTCATTATTACACCAGAAAATTACCTATGGTTAGTGTTCGAGATGGTGATACTTTTATAGTGTTTTTCGGCATAAATGGTTTGGGCCATGATCTCAATGAGCTTGAAATTATCCCATAAAATATTTATCTCATTATTAAGTTGATGAATATTAGTTTGGGATTGGTAAATAGAAAATACAAATGTTTCTATCACCCATTAAATCTCAGATAAATAGGATTCATAGGGTATGATCCTACTATTTGATGTCATTACGTCCTTTGTCTGTGTCAATTAGAATTTTCAAAAACCTATATTTATACTATTCATATAATCACATTTCAAAGGATATATTATCTAAAATCAAGAGGTAAAACAAATTTTTAAATTGGATAGGATATAATCAATGTAAGGAGGTGCAAGTGTTTTCTATGACTATAATATATACTAGGGAATTAAATTCAATTACAAAGGAAGCATTATTTATAAAATTTGGGTTATTACAATCTTACCCCCTTCAGAAATTTCACCATTGAAATTTTCATTTCCCATAATAAAATAGATGATGGTTACTTTGTTTCATCACCTCCTTTAATTCCCACATCTCCACTTCAAACTTATGGTTTCTCTTTATAAATTTGACTTGGTGCATTGTCTTATTTTTTTAGAACATTGTATCTACGATCTAGGATATTCATTGGATGATCCCCATATGGAAGATAATTATCCAATGGTATTTCCTTTGGATTTATCAAATGTGAGGAGTATAGTATATACTTACTCAAGATTGATTCGTAGAACACATCATGTACTTGAGATAGTCTATGCGGGAGTTCTAGTTGATAGACCACTGCTCCGATACAATCATGGATCTAAATGTGAACGATGTATATAAGACAAAGCTATCTAATATTCCCATATATCATGAATTTATTTCATGGGGATATGTAGAGGAACACCTTGTCTCCAACATCAAACTCTAGGAATCATCGATGATTGTAAACATATCTATTTTTTCAACTATAAGCAGCCGTGATGTACTGCTGAATGGTCTTAACCTTTTCAACCCTCTCCTTGACCATTTCAGAGCCTAATAGTTTTTTACCCAACTTCATCCAAGCATGCCGGTGTTCTGTGCCTCTTACTATAAAGTTCTTTATAGGGATCCATTTGGATTCTTTATTGAAATATATTATTGTATGAGAAATCGACCAAAGGAAGATGTTGATCCCATACTCCTTTCAATTCAATTGAATATTCTATCAACAGGTCCTCAAGTGTCTGGATTTTTTTCTTATATTTTCAATTAGTTTATGGGTGATAATCCTTGATAAATTTCAACTCATTATTTAGATCATGTTGGAAAAACTTCCAAAACATGGAGGTAAATCTTGGGTGTTGATCATATACAATCAATAGTGGTGTTCTATAAAGCCTCACCACTTCCCTAATGTATATCCTTGGAAGTTGATCTCGTGAGTAGTCCTTTCTAATTGAAATAAAGTGATAAGTATTTGTAAGATAATATACCATAACCAATATATAACTATTTCTTATATATGTCTTTAGAAGACTAGCGATGAAGTCTATGTTTATGTTTCACCATTTCTATGTAGGTAAGGGTAATGGTTGCATTATCCCTATGTATTTTATCCTTTCAGCATTCACTTACTGCCAAGAAAGACACCTTGATGTCTATTCTATGATCTCATTCTTCATATTATCCCCCAAATAGAACTATTGGAGATCTTCGTACATATATGTGCTTGATGGATGGATCTAGAAGGTCAAACTCTATTCATTATCCAACATCTTCTTCTTTAAATCATGATTTGACAGTACACATATTCATGAAAAAAATATCAAAACTCCTTCACTAACATTGAACTATATGGTTTCCCATTTTTTTATAGCCTTCAATTCTTTCTGAATTCCCACATAATCACTTTGAGAATCCTTTATCCATTACATAATGGATGGTTTATCAATCATTATCAAAAGGACTTATGAATTTCCTTCCTTTATGATTCCCACTTCCATCATCTTCAAGTCTAAGAAGACCAGATCCTTATCAATTCTCAGCAGTGATAAAATTTTTGGATCCTTTCTACTTATAGTGTCCACAATGTAGTTATATTTTCATTATTGGATTGAGTATTCATAGTCATTAATCAGATATAACCATCTTTACTGGCATATATTCATCTCTCTGTGTGAATATATAATTGGGGCTCTTATGATATGTATATATTTCACAATTCTCCCCAAAAAGATAATGATTCTATATTTTTAACCTGAAAATTACTACATCCAACTCTATATCATGTATTGGGAATTTTTTATGAATTTTAAATTTCCTTGAATCATAGGATATCATTTTTTCATTCCTCATTAACACAAAACCCAGACCCTTCTTCGAAGAAACACTATACACCACAAAAGGTTCCCCACTTTTGGGTACCTTATGTACTGGTGTAGTGATAATCCTATTTTTAAACTCCTTGATGCTCTATTCATATTCGTTATTCCAAAAAACCTAACTCCCTTAAGATTTATTTGGGTTAGAGGCTTCCACACCCATGAGAAATTTCTCACAAATAAATGATAGTACACAACTAATCCATGAAAAATATAGATTTCTATCACAAATGTTGGACTTGTCCATACTTTAACTTCTTTTATCTTTTATGAGTCCACATATATCCCATTACTTTTTATAATATTCCCCAAGAATTTTACTAGGTCTAGGTATAATTTTTATCTAGACCCAAACCTCTCGACTTGGAGAAAGACCATTGGGAAACACATCAGAGTATCCCCTTACAATGGGCATGTAATCAAGGATGATATTTTATTTAGACTCAATCATTTGAGCTAGATATTTTTTCTCATAGAGAAATAAAATATATTCTTGAGATGTTGGTACTAAATAATATTCATCCTTATCCTTACACATGTATATAATCAAGGGATGATTCACGATACAAATATTGATTTCCTTCTCAATGAAATTTATGTTGGCTTTATAAAAATAAAACCAATTTGTAACTAGGATAACATAAAATTACACTAAATGTATACTGATAAAAATTTTAATTACATTCTCACAAGCATAATCATGTGATAAAATAATTATTACATTTTCCCATTGATATCAAATCATTTCAGGTGGTGACTCTAGGTTTTTAGGAAAATTATAAGATAGTATAATAGGGAATGAATTGAAATAAAACATGACACACAAAATTATTGAGTACAGGTTACATGTACTTCAATAATCATGATCCATCTTCATATAGGACTTGCCCTATTCCCTTGTACATGTATATTGTTGATTCTCATCATGCTTCTCAACAACTGGAATAGGGAATTGGATTGGATATTTCACAACTTTTCTATATTTATGACACAGAACTGTATATATTTCCTTAGATTGAAATTCGTTTCACTCCATCATGTTATTTATTTTTTTTCATGAAAATTAGATACTTTATTCTCGATCTTTCCACACATAAAAAATCTCCCAGTTCCTTTGTGAAATTTTATTTGGTTCCACTTTCCACATTTTTTCTCAATAGAAATTGGGTCTTCTTTCCCTTATAATGTTTATCAAGTGAACTTTCTTGAGGTTTTTTTCTTATCTACATTGAAATCATTGTATATTCAACTGTGTTACTATTTTTCATCATGATTTTTGATATATAGTTTAAAATAATCATAATATGTCTTACATGAGCTCCCATTAGATGGGGCACCCCATTTGGGTGGTCATCACATTTCTCTTCACATTGGATGTTTATTAGGTTCCTCCTATTTCCATCCGTATGACTATAATAAATGGAAAATCATAGATAAGTATTATTAAACTATTAAAAATATATAAGGGAATGTAATAACATTAATGGAATAACATATAAATGACACTTATTCCTTAACTTATGAATTTATAGGACTCAATATATGTTATTAGTGATTTGTTTCTAACATAGACACTTATTTAGATCTTTTTTTCCTTAATAATGGACTATAATGAGCTTATAAATATACCAATTCATGTACCCTAGAAGTTTCAAACCTGGTGTGTAGAAAATCATGTTTCCATGCACTAGTTTCCGATTAAGTCTTGACCAATGTGGTGTTTTTGGGTATTACCCCTATGCACATCTGTTCCAGATCCACATCCATTTGTATTATCCAATTAGGTATGTATTTTCATTGAAAAAAATTGATTTATATTTACCAAAATTTAAGGATTTATTCTTTTGTTTACTCTTATTCCTATGGATTTCACTAGAGTTTCTAAATCATAATCTAAAAAATAACTAAACTTTCTTTTGATACAAACTATGACAACCCTTGTCTTTATTACACATCAATTCATGATTTATTACATAATATTAGAAATAATAAACCTATAATGATAAATAAATATAGTTTATTTATGAATTAGTTAAATTACATAAATAATTAAAACATGGAATACATAACCTATATTGAAAACTTCCTTAACATGCTCATATTATTCCATTGTACTTAAAAATGCACGGGATAACCTGAGGACATACATAAGAAAGAGGTGAGATATAAATCCCAGTATGGTAATAAACTTGGAATAACATGAAGAATGTATTACATGTTATAAAATATGTATATCAATGAGACAAAAGGGGTGATAATTCTAAACATGAATAATGGGGCATGATATAGCAAGATAACAAAAAGGAAACATGGGAAATGTGAAGACAACTTTAAACATGGAATCATAAACATAAGTCAAAGATATATTCCAAAAAAATATAATTGAAAAAGACCCATAATGGATTAGGTTTACTCCCTAATACATTTTATGACATATATCTATACTAAAACATTACCCAATGCATTGAATCGCTATATAATTCTAGGTGCACATGTAACTTTCATTTCAATCAAATGAATATTTATTCCACACAGATCATACAAATTGGAATAATTTATTATCACATTTTATTCCATGACCAATAATTGTGGAATAAATACATTTATTTCACTAATAAATTAAGTATATGTTCAAAAAGGAAAACACCCTTGATAGAAAATGGGTATGGGTGCTCACTAGACAAATGTTTGTCTGGGAAAATCGTGGTGAAAATTTGGTAGTATAATGGGGGAATATAAGTGTTCATGGGAGGGATTAATGAGAGTTAAAGGGGTATATACTAATTCATAAATCACAATTAAAGAAATTTCAATATGTAAGAACACATAACAACATTATATATTTGAGATAAAAGGCATATGATAATGAAGATACCTGAATAAAGAGGAGAAAATGAAGATCTTTCACCTTGGGAGGGTGATTTCAAATAATTGGGAAAATATTATTAAGTGCTCAAGAGAATCTTGGGTGGACTATAATGAGGGTAGGATAGAGTAATTATTCACTCAAAGGTTTATGAGTGAAGACAAATGGTATATTGGGAGGGTTTATAAAGGAAATGAATGGTGGATTCTTTATTATTTCTCAAAATTGGTTTTTTGAATCTATATAATTAAGTAATCAAAACTACAATCCTTATGATGGTTCTTTCCCATGGTTTCATCCAAAGAGGAATTATTTTCATTATTTTATTATTCCGTGGTTCAAACCTATTAAAATATTACCCTTGTGGATGTGGAAGTTATTCATGTCCTTAAAAAATAATTTTTAAAACCTTAATATATATTATAGGTTTTGGAGGATTCATAATGGATTCAAAAAATTAATAAAATAAAATTAAAATCACTTTATTTTATAGGTTAAATATATATGTGTTCATCCAAAACCATTATATAATTTATTACACCATTTTTTTGGTATTGTGATGTCATAATATACATCATATATTTATACAATATTTATTTTTTAACTAAAAATTCAACTCTCTCAGAAAATTATGAAATTTTAATTGTTGGATAATTTCAAAATTATTATTATAAAAATAATATTTATTTTATCCAAATAATTTTCTAAATATGTGAAATTTTACTTTTATAATAATAATCCACAATTATTGGGAAATGCTAGGTTTTCTTACAATAATAATTTCTGAACCCTTATAAAAATTACATTAGAATTTATAAAAATTATATGATCATTTATATTTAGAAAGAATTATTTAATAATAATATTTTATTAAAATTTTATTTATTTCAAAAATACATTAATTCATCAAAATAAATTCCCAAATTTAATTATAATATTTCCCAAAAATACAATTTGTGTTTTGTTATATCAAAATTGAAATCATTTATAAAGTAAAAATAACGAGATGAAAATATGTTCATTATTCTATAAAATATATATATTCATATTATTAGGTTCATGATACATAACAATTTATTTCACCATAAAATTCCCTAAGGGTAATATGCACAATGGGGATACTTTCATGGGGTTGTTCGGCATACATTGTAGGTACTATGATCTCGATGAGCTTGAAATTATCTCGTAAATATTTTATCTCATGCTTAAGTTGTTAGATATCATGTTTGTCTTGGTCATGGGAAAAAATTGTTATGCTATATACCTTGGAATATTCAATAAATGGGATTCATGGTGTATGATCCTACTAGTTGAGGCCATTAATTTCTTTGTCAGTTTGAATTGGATTTTTCAAAACCCTATTTTTGTACTAATCAGATGATTAATGTTCAATGACTTCATTAAAAATAATTCAGATACTTAATGGAATTTTAAATATAATAGAATATAACAAAATCATGTAGGTGATTGTGTTTTATATAACTATAATATATAAGAGGGAATTTAATTCAATAGTAATGGGAATTTTATTTATAAAAGTCCAGGTCATTACAGTTAGTGTCTTTAAAAAGTGAGGTGAAATTTGTTGATTTTTTTTCTAGAACTAGAATATTGAAGGTCCAGAAGCCTGAGGGAGAAAAATATATTTCGTGGAAGGAATAATTTAAGGGGAATGAAGAATATAATCAAATATATAAGACATTAAATAGAAAGAGTGGTCTAAATAAATCATCCAATGTAGATATTGGAAGAATATAATAGCCAAGATTCAGTGGAATATCTCAGTCTAAATGTTATTTATGAGAAACCAAGAGGTTATTACTTATTATTTATTATTTTATCTATTTAAAACTAACATGAATCTAATTAAATATGTTTTTATAGATATCACCACTGAAGAATATGATGATATTGTCTTTCATGGAGTATACTGACTTCCTTGAAATCAACAAAAAGTGTGACATCCATTAAATGGGATCATCTTTGAGAAAAATATTTCATTATACTAAATTTTATAGAATATATAAATTTAGGATATATTTTAAATATATAGGTATTATTATCACACTCTCATCCATAATTATTTATTATATTAATTATATTCTTTAATAGGGGTGATGGTTATGAAATAATGACAAAAATGGAGAGTTACGTGACTTGTAAATGATTTTTTGAGGGTTTGTTGAGATGTGTAAAGGATAGAAGTATATTTTAAAGGAATATATCTTTATAAGAACCATATTTGAGATATAGGAAAATCAAAATTGGGCATCACATGCATGTTTGTGCATGGACTGTATAGAAAACCTTGGTTGCATATCTCTTGTTTTCTAAACCCAGTTTTCCCATTTAGACTTAGAGTAGATCAGCTCAAGGATATATGATAAGTGTAATATCATTAACCTACCTAAAATACCATAGTAACCTGATACCTGATCCAACATTGAGATATCTAAAATATTATTTCTTCCCCCCATATGTTGGTGACTATAACCTGGAATCATACAAGATAAGACTGTTAATATGTTTTCCATAAAAAAGAAGAAGAAATTGAAAGAAGTTAGTATTCTCTAAAGAAAACTCCAGAGGGAAAATAGTACCAAAAGTAAAAAAAGTATAACAAAACCCAAATAGTTCATCATTAAATTACTATAAAGACAAGATAAAAAACCCCATATCAAATGAACCTAGAACTCTGAGTCCAAATGATCAACAATAACCACCACATCTAAGTGGTGATTTCCCCTTCCTCAAACCTGGTAGCAAGAAATATATAGTCAAATGATGGAAGAGGTAGAGTGTGATCTAAAATACCAGTAGGTTCTCACCATGTTTTGTATAATAAGATTCCATAATAAATAAACCAAATCATACTTTCAATTTCAAATAAAACAGGTATGAAAGTATATTTTCATATTTAAAACAAAATATGATTTTCATTCCAAATAATGACAAACAATTCAAACATGGATTAAATAATCAATTTATATAGAACAGTTTATATAAATCATCATACTTGAGAAAAATTAGTTTCACATATAATTTATAATAACCCTGATCTTTATTACACACTTAAACATGATTTATTACATAAAAAAATCACTTGATTCAACATAGAAGATAGAGAGATATAGTGTATTTGGGGATTAGGATCATTACATAATGGAATAAAACACAAAGCACAACATCTTTATTGAAAACTTCTTTTACATGACCACTACATTTCTTCGTACTTATCATTGCCTGGGATAACCAGATGACATGCATATGAAAAAGGCGAGCTATAAAGCCCAGTAAGGGAGTAAACAAGGCATAAAATGAAGAATAAAATACATGTTAGGAAGTAGGCATATCAATTGATCATAAAAGAAACATGTACACAAAGGAAATATATAGCATGATTATCATAACATGGAAATGTGGCAACAACACTTAACATGGTATTAACATGAGCCAAGGCTCAATGCACATGGAGCATGAGTAAACCCTAATTGCACTTGAATTAGCATGAGTAAAAACTCATTGCACATGAATTACCATGATTAAACCCTCATTTCACTTGATGTATCATGATACTAATCTTTATCCAATGCATTGGAGCGCTATCAGGGCACACCCTTCTTAAACATTCATTTCATGCATAAGTGTTCCATAAGATCATACAACATAGATTCATTAAACATCATAATTTATTCCATGACAAAGTAATGTGGAATTAATACATAAAACTATTATATAAATATGTAAATGTGTATAAAGGTGAATTCCCATGAAAGAGAAATGGTCAAGGTATTCACTACATAATGATTTGGCTCGGAAAATGGCCGTGCAATTTCGACAGCATAACGGTGTGACATAAGATTTCATAAATAAGGTTGATGAGAGAGAAAAGGATGTCTTATCATATGTACATAAAATGGATATCAAGGGGGTCATATAGATACATTTCCTAATATATGTAATGTAATTTGGATTCATAATACAAAATAATTGCTTGAATGTAAATAAGGAGAGATAAATTCCTTACGGAATTTTAGCATGGTAATAGGTGTACATGGGAGGCATTAATGAGAGATAAAACGGGTCTCTAATCATTCAAACATAAATAGGGAAGTATGGGAGAGGTGTGAAATCATACCCCAACATTTATAATTAAAAATAAAAGGGTATAACAATATTAAAAAACTTGGATAAAATGAGAAAGGAAGGAATCCCTTACTTGGAAGTGTGATCCCAAAGGCTAGGGAGGGGCTTGAGAGAGGCTTCATGGGAGCTTGGGGCACCTTGGAAGGATTATAGAGAGAGGAGAGAAGATTATGGATGAACTGCAATGGATTATAGTGAAGAGGAGGTGGGAGCTTGGGTGGGTTTATATAGGAAAAGGGAGGGAATTCTTTATTATTTAGGTTTGGGACACCACACATTAAACTAATCAAAACCACAAACCAGCCCATGGTTTTTTCCCATGGTTTTTTCAAAGGGAAGTGGAATAAAATATTTTATAAGGCCAATGACCTAACTTATTCAAATATTAGGTTTGATTTTATGGAGGAGAGTCACACTCTTAAGAAAATCAATTTAAAAAGATAAAATGTTTTATAAGTCTTGAAGGGTTCACTAAGGTTTTTTAAAATAAATCAGATAAACCTAAAATCACATTATTTTAATGTTAAAAATTATATTAGCTGAACACAACTCTTATATTATTTTATTATATCACTATGGGGTCATTATGATGTCATAAAACACATTATATAATTAAACAATATTTAATTTTTTATCCAAAAATTTAACTGTCTCAGAAAGTTTTGAAAACTTCATAGTTGGATAATTTTGACGTCTTGATTCCAAAAAATAATATTCATTTTATCAAAATAATTTTCTAAATATTTTAATTTTTACTTTTAAAATAAAAATCGATATTTACTGAAAATTCATTGGTTTTGACAAAAATAAATTTCAATCCTTAATAAAAATTACAATTCTATTCTTAAAAATTATAAGATAATTCATATTTAATAAAAAGTAATTTAGTAATAATATTTTTTTTAAAATATTATTTAATTCAAAAAACCATTAATTCATCAAAATAGATTTCATAATTGAATATTAAATAAAAATACTATTTGTTCTTGAAAATCTATTTACAACATAATAATAATAAAATGAAAGTATATTCTTTATTATGTACAAAAATAATGCACATAACCATAGTTCTAAGGTCTTATTACATAGCCCCTTATAACACCTACATAGGATAAAAGATTAAGGTGTGCGATGATGACACTCTTGGGGTGGATTGGATAACATCTCTCAGGTGGTAATCTCTATCAACATTCACTTCTTCCGTAGGTAGTTCTTTTCGAGCTTAACGTGTTGAAGATCAGATTGAGATTGGTCAAGAGCGAAGCCCAATGATGACACCTCCTTTCCGAGCTCCAAAAAATGGGCTTTGTACGGGGAAAGTCTACTGGATGAAGCCATTGCTACCTTTTTATAATTAAATTGGATATGTTAAAGCCCTATATTTATACTAATCATGTGATCACTATTCAAAAACTATATTAGAACAGATAATAATTCTTAACGGTATTTTGAAATCCAAAAACATAAAATCAAGGGAGTGAAAATTTTATATAACTATCTTACATAATGACACATTTAATTTGATCAAGGGAAATTTTTATTAACAAAGGTTTTGGTCATTACAATATTCCCCCCTTAAGAAATTTCACCCTCAAAATTTTCTTTTCCCACACTAAAACAGATTCAGGTAACTCTGCTTCATCACTTTCTCTGATTCCCACATTCTTTCTTCAAAATTGTGGTTTCTCCACAATACCTTGACAAGGGGAATTTTCTTATTTTGTATAAAATTTTCTATAAGATCTAAGATATTCACCAACTTCTCTTCATAAGAGAGGCCATTCTACAATGGTACCACGTCTGGATTGATTACATGCGATGGGTTGGGTATACACTTCCTCAAGAGTGATACATAGAATATATAATGTACTTGAGATAGGTTCGGTGGGAGTGATAGTCGATATTCCACTGCTCCAATGCGATCAAGGATCTAAAAAGGGCCGATGTACCTTGTACTAAGATTTCCCCTCTTCCCAAATATCATAACCCTCTTTGACAACGATATGCATAGGAATACCATGTCTCTAACAACATTCTCTAGGTCCCATCGATGATTATCAACATAGCTATTTTGTCGACTCTAAGCAGATTTAATGTGTTGTTGGATGGTCTTAAACTTATCCACCATTTCTTCGACCATCTATGGACCTAGGATTTTTCGCTCCCCAACTTCATCTCAACATGTCGGCATTCTGCACCTCTTCCCATACAGGGCTTCATAAGGATCCATTTGGATGGTTGAGTGGAAACTGTTATTGTAAGAGAACTCAGCTAGAGAGAGATGTTGATCCCATCCTCCTTTGAAGTCCATTGAGCATTATTTCAACATGTCCTCAAGTGTTTGGATAGTCCTCTCAGATTGGACATTAGTTTGAGGATGATAATCCATACTGAAGGTTATCTTAGTATCCAAAGCATGTTGAATATTCTTCCAAAACATAGAGGTGAATCTTGGATCTCGATCAGATACAATAGATAGTGGTACTCCATACAGCCTTAACACTTCTCAGATTTATATCTATGCCAGTTGATCCAGTGATAAATCCTCTTGAATTGAAAGGAAGTGTGCAGTTTTTTTTAAGACGATCCACAGCAACCCAGATAGCATTGTTTCCTTTGGATCTCTTCAGAAGTCTAGTGACAAAGTCCATAGTGAGGTTCTTCTATTTCCATACTGAAATGCATAATGGTTGCATCATCCCCTTAGACATCTACCTCTCAAACTTCACTTTATAACATACTATACACTTTTATGTATACCCAGTGATCTCTTTATTCATGTTATCCTACCAATAATTCTCTCAGAGATCTCAATACATCTTTGTGTTTCCTGGGTGAATAGAGAAATTTTAACTATGTACATCACCCAAAATCTCCTTCTTTAACTCCAGATTCGATGGAACACATAACCTTGACACTAATATCACAATTCCCTCTTTATTGACATTGAACTATGAGGATTTCCCTTTTTTAAAAGTTTCCACCTTCTTCTTCATTCCCACATCATCCTTTTTGAGCATCTTTAACCTTTCCAAAAGAGACTGATGATCAATAATTTTTGAAAGGATTGATGATGTTCCCTTATTTATGATTCCCATGTCCATATTCATCAAATCTAGGAATATTGGATCCTTTTCAATTATCATCAATGATAGAATCGCTGGGTCCTTTCTACTGAGAGCATCTGGCACCTTGTTCTCTTTCCTAGGGTGGTGATGGACTGAGCAGTCATAGTCTTTGATCATCTCTAAACATCTTCGTTGGCGCATTTTCAACTCTTTCTATGTGAATATATACTTGAGGTTTTTGTGATTAGTATATATTTTACACTTCTCCCTAAATAGATAATGCTGCCAAATTTTTAAACCGAAGATCACTGCAGCCAACTCCAGATCATGTTTTGGATATTTTTGATCCTAAAATTTCAATTACCTTGATTCATAGGCAATGAATTTGTCATTTTTCATCAACACATAGCCCAGACCCTTCTTCGAAGAATCACTGAATACCACAAAAAGTTATCCACTTATAAGTAAAGTGAGCACATGCATAGTGATAAGCCTACTTTTCAACTCCTTGAAGTTCTCTTCACATTCATCACTCCAAGAAAACTTTACTCCCTTCCGAGTTAGCTTAGTAAGAGGTTTGGACAATCATGAAAAATTTCTCACAAATCGGTGATAATATCCAGCTGACCCCAGGAAGATATGGATATCTATTACTAATGTTGGCCTCAACCATTCCTCAATTGCAACTCTCTTGGAGGGATCCACAGATATCCCATTTCTTGTGATTATATAACCCAAAAATGAGACTTCCTTCAACCAGAACTCACACTTTTTGTAATTTACATAGATCTTCTCCTTTTTCAAGTTCTGTGTATAGTTTTTATATACTCATCATGATCCGCCTTGGTTTTGGATTATATTAGAATATCTTCTATAATGACTACCAAAAATTGATCGAGGTAATCTCTAAAGAATCTATTCATCAAGTGGAGTATTGGTGAGTCTGAAAGGAATTGATATGAATTCATAGTTCCCGTACCTTGTAAAAAAAGTATTCTTGGGGATATCCTCCTTCGTCACCCTTACTTGGTAATAACATGACCGAAAATCTGTCTTGGAGAAGTATTATTCTCCACGTAGCTGATCAAACAATTCATCAATTTGTGGAAGAGAATACTTTTTCTTTATTGTGATTTTGTTGAGCTCACAATAATCAATTCAAATGTGAATTGACCCATACTTATTCTTGACAAGGAGGACTGGCACACCCCATGGTGAAAAACTTGGGCGTATGAACCCTTTATCCAGATTCTCATGTAGTTGTTTCTCTATCTCCTCAAGAACCACAAAATCCATTCTATATAGTGTATTGGATATTGGAAATTCCCCAGGTATAAATTAAATTGAGAATTCTACATCTATTCAAGGAGGAAGACCATGCAATTCCTCGGGAAACACTTTAGTGAATTCCCTCACAATAGGCATGTCTTCAAGGATGGTTGCTTCCTTGGACTCAATCATCTCAACCAGATATGTGTGCTCATAGGGAAGTAATATCCATGCTTGAGATGATGGTGCTAAAGAAGATTCATCTTCCTCCTTTTTCATGTATAGAATCGGGGGTCGATTCTCCATATGGTGAGTGATTTCCCTATCATGACAATTTATGTTGGCTCTATATAAGGAAAGACAAACCATTCCAAAAATTGCATCAAATTCCACAAGAGAGAGTATGACGAGGTTCGTCGGGAAGTTCAATCCACAAATTATGACAGGGTAGGAGTTACATTCATGGGATGCAATGATTTATCAATTTTCCATTATCACCAACATCTTTACTTCCATGATTTTATGTGGTGTTGGTATTTTTATACTAATCATTCAAGATATTAAATAATGCATAGAACTAGACTCAAAAAGTACATTCACTATTCTTGAATGAATAACTAGTGTACCTATCACCAATTCATTGTTGGGGTTCACTTCACCAATAGTGATAGAAAAATATCTCCATTGCTGCCTTAGAGGTTGTTGGTTTCGTCAAAAAGCCCTTGGCTTAAAAAACTTATTTGCAAGGTGTGCTGGTTATTTGCAGTTGAAGCAATGGACAACACGTTAAGGGTCGAATGAAGTGTTCCTCTCCTCTGTCATAGCCATAGTTTTTTCTTATTTTAAGTTAAATACTAGGTTCCCTTCTCTTCCACACCTAAAGCATTTACTAGTCCCATTAAGAACATTTACGGGATGCTTCTTTCTCCACCTTTGGCAAGTGGGGTGCTAAAGTTTCTTAGCACCATTGTATTTATCCATTGGACCTCTAGAATTAAAGTCCACCTTTTGATTCTTACCCCCATGATACCCTTGAGATTCTTCGATCTCAATTTCTACCTTGAGAGCACATCAGATAATTTCCTCATAGCTATTTAAGTTATGGATTTCCAAGGCTTTCCATAGGCTTGGTTTCATCCCACCAAAGAAGCTGTAAACCTTGCATTCGGTGGTAACGACAAATACATAGGTGTATAGTGAAATCCTTGTGAAGTTTACCTCATACACTCCAAATGATTCATCATCTTTTTTTCTTGAGGTCAAGGAAGTCCCTTTCTATCTTATGTTGGAGGGAGTGAGGAAAATATTTGTCAAAAAACATTTTCTGGAAATCCTTCCATTCTAATGCCTCGATCTCCTTCTCAGGATTTTTATTTTTGGTCAATGTCCACCATTGATCAACTTCACCCTCCATATGATAAGATTACATAAGTACCTACTCTTGTTCCGAACATTGAAGGATGGATAAGATCTTTTCAATAGAGTTGATCCATTGTTCGATGATTAAGGGATCAGATGATCCATTAAAAGTAGGAGGCCTTTGTCTTATTAAGCTATCGATTGCAACTTGTTCTTTATTAGGGGGGGGGGGGGGGTTAATGTTCCAATTGACCCATGTTTCTATTCCAATCATGAGTTAATTGAGAGAGTATCGTGAAAAACTTCATGATTCCTACTCCCATTATATTGGGAATCTCATTAGAATAGTAATCACATTGATCTTCACATCGACTGTTAGCCCAAGTCCCCCTATTTATGTCAATTGTCTAGAATAAAAGGAAAGTTAGGGGTAACACATAAAGGGTAATCGAAGGACAAAAATGGATGACTTATAAATTACTTTTATTCCTTAACTTATGAATCTATAGGCTTCAATCTATGTTATCCATGATCTACTTTCTTACTTATATTATTAGGGGAATTTTTTTAATTTCCATAATAATGGATCAAACAAAGCTTGTGAATTTACAAAATAATATCCCCCAGAAGTTTCATAACCAAGAGTGCATCAAGGCCCATTATTGTGTACCAAGATACCCCAGGTTAAGCCCCAAACTCATTGTCTGAGTTTTCACTCCTAGGTATATATGTGACAGAGCTGCCTCTACCTGTTCATATCCAAACTTAGATATATTTTCTTGATAATCCACTTACTCAATACTAAAAAAAACTTCAGGATGTTTCTATTTTAATTTTTCTTATCCCTAAGGCCTTCACTAGGGTTTTCTAATCCTAATCCAATAAATAACTAAACTTATCCTCTGATACCAACTATTACAACCCTTCTCTTTTTTACACACTTAAACATGATGTATTACATAAAACCTTCACTTGATACAACATCGAATATTGAGATGTCTAGTGTAGTTGGGGATTAGGATCATTACATAACAACTTAAAACATGTAACACAACATCTTTATTGAAAACTTCTTTACATGACCACTACATTCCCTCGTACATATCATTGCATGAGATAACCTGAGGACATGCATAAGAAAAGGGTGGCTATAAAGATGAGTGAGGGAGTAAACAAGGAATAACATGAATAATACAACAAAATTTAATTAGTAGGCATATAATTGGAGCATAAAATAAACATGAACATAAAGGAAATATATATCATGCTTATCATAACGTGGAAATGTTGCAACAACACTTAACATGGTATTTGCATGAGCCAAGGCTCACTACACATGGAGCATGAGTAAACCCTCAGTGCACTTGAATTAGTATGAGTAAACCCTAATTTAACTTGAATTATCTTGATTAAAACCTCATTTCACTTGATGTATTAGGATACAAATCTTTACCCAATGCATTGGATCACTATCAGGGTGCACCCTTCTTAAACATTTAATTTCATGCATAAGTGTGCCAAAAGATCATACCACATAGATTCATTAAACAACATGATTTATTACACATTAAATGAATGTGGAATTAATAAATTAAACACTTCCATCAGTAAGTAAATTTTCATAAAGGTGAATACCCTTGATAGAGAAATTGGCATGGTATTCACTACACAATGATTTTGGCTCGGAAAATGGCCGTGCAATTTTGACAGTTTAATGGCATGACATAAGGCTTCATAAAAAAGGTTGATGAGAGATAAAAGAGTGTATCATCATATGTACATAAAATGGGATTTAATGGGGTCATATAGATACATTTCCTAACATAAGTAATGGAATTTGGATTCATAATACAAAATAATTTCTTGAATGTAAATGAGGAGATATAAATTCCTTAAGGAGTTTCAGTGTGGTAACAGGTGTAGAAAGGAGGAATTAATGAGATTGAAAATGGGTCTCTCATAGTTATAAAATAAATAGGTATGTATGGGTAGGTGAGTAATAGTACCCCAACATTTATAATTTAAAATAAAAGGGGATAACAATATTAAGAAACTTGGATAAAATGATAAAGGAAGGAATCCAACACTTGGAAGTGTGATCCCAATGGTTTGGGAGGGGCTTGAGAGAGGCTTCTTGGGAGATTGTGGTGCCTTGGAAGGATTATAAAGAGTGGAGGGAAGAGGTTGGACGAACTCCAAAGGCTTTGAGTGAAGAGGAAGTGGGAGGTTGGATGGGTTTATATAGGAAAAGGGAGGGAATTCTTTATTATTTAGGTTTGGAACACCACACATTAAACTAATCAAAACCACAAACCAGCCCATTATTTTTGCCAGTAGTTTTTTCCAAAGGGAATTGTAAAATACTATTTTATAATGAAAATGGATGAACATCTTAAAATATTAGGTTCTCTTATGTGGATGTGAGTCATACTCTCATGTAAATCAATTTAAAAAGATAAAATGTTTTATAAGTCATGGAGGGTCCACTAAGGCTTTGTAAAATAAATCAAATAAACCTAAAATAACATTATTTTAATTGTAAAAAATATTTTGGATGAACTTCCCCATTATATTATTTTATTACATCACTATTGAGTAATTATGATGTCATAAAACACATTATATAATTAAATTGTATTTAATTTTTTACAAAAAAATTCAACTATCTCAAGAAAATTATGAAAAATTCACGGCTCAATAATTTCGACATCATGATTATAAAAATATTATTCATTTTATCAAAATAATTTTCTAAATATTTGAATTTTTACTTTTGAAATAAAAACCAAGATTTACCAAAAATTCACGGGTTTTGACAAAGAACGATTTTCAAACCATAATAAAAATTACAATTGTATTCCTAAAAATTATATGATAATTTATATTTAATAAAATTTAATTTAGTAATCATATTTTATTAAAGTATTATTTAATTAAAAAATATATTAATTCATCAAAATATATTTCATAATTGAATATTAACTAAAAATATTATTTGTGATTTAAAAACTATTTACAACGTAACAATAAAAAAATGAAAGTATATTCTTTATTATATACAAAAATAATGCACATAATCATAGTGCTAAGGTCTTGTTATATTACCACTGATAACACCCACATAATACCGAAGGGTAATGTGTGTGATGGTGACCGACTCTTGGGGTGGATCAGATAACATCACTCGGGTCGTAATCTCTATCAACTTCCACTTCTACCGTAAGTAGTTCGGTTCGAGCTTAACGTGTTGAAGCTTGGATTTTTCTTGGTTAAGAGCGAAGTCCAATGACACAAACTCCTTTCTGAGCTCTGAAAAATGGGATTCATATAGGGAAAGTCTACTGGATGTGGCCATCACTTCCTTTATCTGAGTAAATTGAATTTGTTAAAGCCCTATATTTATACTAATCATGTGATCACTGTTAAATGGATTTATTATTAACGCTAATAATTCTTAACAATATTTTGAAATCCAAAAACATGAAACCAAGGAATTTCATATTTTATATAACCATTTTACATAATGATACATTTAATTTGATCAAGAGAAATTTTTATTAACAAAGGATTGGTTCATTACAAATTGGAATGTATATAATGAAATCAATAAAAATAAGAAACATGGTCATATTCCAAAATATATAATAGTTTTTAGTTATGAGATCCTCACACACATATATATGTGATCACTATGATGTGAACACACGTCCTTCAGGAGTTGGTTGAATAACATCGATCAACATACCACTGGGGATAATATCCACCAAACATAGATTTTTTAGATTTGTAAAGCATAAATCCATTGATAGGGAATTACTATCCCAACATGTTTTCCAAAATAAATTATTAACTACCTAGAATCACATGTTCTCAATCAATCAATCAATAATGGGAAAATCAATTCAAAATATTTACAAATGAAATTTCCCCATTCCCAGTTTCAAATTACCATTTTCATCAACAACCAAACATTATTTTTCATTTCATCAATTCATTCCTTTTCAAATAAAACATATTGTAGGTTTTAATATTTTTAAATTAAGCGATTTTACAACAAATGGAATCTATTCAAATCATTTCATAATTTCCATCAATTTCAACTAACAACCCAAATTCTAATTCCATTAGAAATGGGGGGTTTTCCAAAAATCCATACCATGGAAATTAAATTTACAATTGAAATCTAATTTTTTTCCATAATTCAGGGGAAATAGAATTCATCAATAAAAATATCAAGTATTAATCAATTGGATACCTTAAACAAAACCACATTTATTTTTTACGAAAAAAGAATGCCCACAATGGAACCCGCCAATAAGAATAAGGGTGAAGATGATCTAGATACTCCACCTTGAAACAAGATTAAACAACATGCAGTTTAAATCCATTAATCCCAAGATGATCTACCCAACTCCAAGGAGGGAAAGAAAAAGAGACATAAAGACAACAAGACCTCTTACCAAGAGAGACAAACCACAACCGCAAAAATAGTCAATCATTGAACGAAGCGGTCTAGTAGGGTTGTAGGGATCCAAAATCTCTTGGGGGTATATCTAGGTTGAGATAAAGTAAAATTGGTGGAAATTGAGTAAAATTTTTAGTTTATATTCTACGTTTTAATAGACACTTGGGAATTTACATAATGTGTAACCCGATTTCACATTGTGTAATTCTAGAGTCCAAAGTACATAAAAAACCCATCAATTTATATTAAAAACATAATTTTTAATTTATAAATGATGTTTAAATAGTTAAAAATTTGTATAATTTTATGTTGTGTACCAGTTTCATGAAATTTTATGGGAGATGGTTACAGATCGTGCAACCACATTACATATCATGTAAATTCCCAACATACTACCAAAACCATAGGTTTTATGCTTAAAATTACCACAAATACTTAACTTCCACATTACAGGTTTCTTCTCAATTCATTATCATCCCTACCCAGGGAAAGAAGAAGAAAAACCACAATAAATCATAAAATGTACCTGATAGAAAGGTAATGGGATGTTACAAATTTTCCTACAAAAAACATTCTATCCATAGAAATACTATCAAGATTTTCCATATCGAAAAGGTGAGTTCGCTACTCTCTCATCGGTGTCTCACTCTCCCATTTCTCATGAGAATCCAAATCTTACTGTAATAGCACATAGAACAAAGGTATCATCCTCTTAGGTTATACCTTGGTATCAAAATCAATAATCCTAACGGGATTCTCAGTGATAGATAAATTAGGCTCAACATTAAGGTTAGTCTAACTCAGAGCATGAAATGGAACAAAAAGATATTTCCACAGCTACAATACATGGAACACATCATGTATTAATTTTAATTGTGTATGAAGTTATAAAAGGTGATCCACTTTTCCTACTTTCTCAATTACCTCAAAAGGTCCCAAAAAAATAGGAACAAGATTCACTTGCCTCACAAGTCATCAATGACCCAAATGAGTTGAAACATTCGAGAACACCTGATCAAAAACTAAAAAATCCAATAGTCTATGGAGTTGATAAAAATAATATTTATACTGGCTATATGATGTCGAAATCCTATGAAGAATTTTTATAATCTTTTTTATCGTCTCTGGAACCAAGATTAGTCAAACTAAAGAATATTCATCTACCTCCAACCAACACAATAGACATTTATAAGGTTGATAATAAAAGGCCTCAAAAGGATAAATTCTAATTGTGTACTGGTAACTTTTTTTAAAATAAAACTCAACCAGCCCCAAATGGTCATCCCAAGATCCCCCCAAAAAGCCATCATGTTCCACTCTTCCTATGATTCATTCATTTATTGTGTCATAAATTTCTTTATCGTTGAATTTATGATTATATTCCCTTTACCCATGGTATAGGTAATGTCAAAGTAAAAGTATTTCAGGTAATCCACCCAACATCTCTAACAGAGATTAAAATATTGTTTAGGAAAGATATAACTTAATATTTTTATGGTTGTAAAATATGGTAAACGTTTCTCTGAAAAGGTAATTCCACAAAATCTTAAGTACATGCCACACAACTGTAAGTTTAAGGTCATGGGTCTGATAATTCTTCTCAGGTTTCATTAGTTTCTATGATACATAGGCATCAATGTGATCACCCTATATAATTACACAACCCAAACCTGAAAATTATTCATGAAAAATGACCACATATGACTTATTGACCTCAAGAAGAGTTAAATATAGTACAGTAGTCCAAGTATATTTTAGATTAATTAAAAAACTCTAATTTTTTTCAACCTAAGAAAACATCACTCCCTTGTAAGTTAGAGAGGTCATTGGAGAAGTTGGTAAATCCTATATGATCCGATGAAAATATCCCGATAAACCCATGATGCTCTGAATCCAGAAAACATTACAAAATTTCTCCCATGTCATAATATCTTTCACCTTATTAGGATCAACTGAAATACCATGTTTCAACACCATATGTCCCAATAATATCACTTCTTGAATCTAGAAAGTAAATTTTTGATATCTTGGAATAAATTTAGTAATTTATCACCAATTCCAGAAGTTCTGTAACACCCTAAGATTCTACGGTACGCTTCTCTTTGAATAATACAGTAGCGTGTGTTGTACGCAACTTCGAGTTCTAACACACACCACGACCAATTAAAGTAGTAGTTATGAATATTAATACCCACTTTTTGAAATTTTATAAATTTTATCTCTCAAAATTGAATTCATTTTTGGATTCGGAATATCGAAATTAGCCTAGGGTGAAATTTTGGTACTTTTTGGATAACTCTCATATTTTGATGAATAGTGAAAATTACTACATTTTAATTAAAAACAACTTTTTTAATCGAAATAATTAATAGTGTTAAATTATGAATTTTAGTGGTTTTAAATTATATTTAGAATATATTTTTACCATTTAATCCAATATTGGTCATTGGACATAATTTCACATTTAAACCGAACATAAACAAGTATCAATCTTTTGATAATTATTATATCTTAAAAACACGTTTTTTTGTTTTGACAGCGGGAATTAATTTTAAATTAATTTCTGCCACTTCTATGTTTTGAATTTGGAAAAATGGATTCCATATTTGGAATCAGGATTTCCAAATTGTGTAAATAGGTAAATTTTATTTTTAGACATTTTGAATAATTACTTCGGTAAATATTTTATTTACCATGGTTAAAGTGTAAATCCGGTAAATAAGGGTTAAAAAATAATATTATAATAATAATAAATTACCCTAAAATGCGTCCTAACCTTATTGGTGGATACATGTCCGACCATGGTCATCTTTGGGAAGATTTTGGGACCCCATGGAGCCACTTGTAGGTGATATGGACACTTTATATTAATTAAGTTAAAGTGAATACAAAAATGACATAAGCTTATATCTTTTAGCAAACTAATTTTTTTACATAGGGTTATATATGTTATATTTTCAATTATAAATATTCATTAGAAATCTAAAATGATTTCATACATAATGGTATTTTATTTATAATTTTTAGACATTTAAAAAGTAAAAATATATATGACATAATAATGATGCAGTATTTTCCTTATTAATGAAAGAATCAAATAATTGATATTATAAATGTTAAAATAAATATAATTTGAAATTTTCGATGACATAAACGAATTTTATTGGTTAATATGACATGTTATGATTTCTTAAATGAATTTGGTTCGAATTAATAAAGTTGTTAAGACTTTAACAAAAATAAATTATTGAGTAGTGTCAATATTGACATAAATGAGTTTTTAAAACAAATATTATATTATTAATTTATATTCTATTCTTAAAAATATAAGGTTAGGCCAAGATACTTATATCATGATAGGTGTATTATTAATTTACCACTTGCGGGTCGCTTGGAGGTATATAGTAAGTTTATTAACTATATAATATAAAAATACGAAGTGACATGGTAAGTTTAAAACTAATTAACTAAGAGTTAAAACTAAAAGATAAGGTTAATATAATGACCCAAACCTGTCTAAATTATATTGGTTGAGTTGTTTTCGACCCATCTCTACCTTAAACTTGAAATAATACACTTTGGATCCATTAGAAACCGAATATGAATTTATTATAAAATAATATTTCTAGATTTTCCTAAAGAGCCCCTCCCCCCCCTTATAAAAGGCCACCACTTATAACCAATTCCTCACACCTCTCAAGCCTTTTGGCTCATCCAAACTCTGCCCAATTAAGCTCCCTATATCCCTATCCTCCTTTTAGAAGAATTACCTTAGGCATAAGGCACTTAAAGAGTCTTTTTTGGTTCAAACCAAAAGTAGTTACCCAAATTAAAGGTAATGATTTCTCTTAGCTTCTTTTCTTTTATTTTACTTGTCCAACCCCTAAAATCTTCTTATTATTTTATTTTGTAACAAAAAAAGTATCCTAAATATACTAGGATATTTTTATTAGAAGTATTATAACTACACTTACACACACATCCATCTAATGGGTGAAGAACATAATTTTTCTGTGGATGGAAACCAAACGCCTCACGAAGCGGTGATTGTTCAATTATCTCATACCACCTCTCATGGTGGCCATTATGATGGAACTATAATTAAATATTATATTAATGATATTTATTTTATATATAATCTTCTTTAATTACATTTTATATCATACCATGATTAGTTTCATGTTGTATATATATACGATAATTTCATTTGAGGAAGTGCGGACTACCGCCCCCTCAAATTGATATAACTCGTTCATACCATACATGGAACATATAAAGGATGGTGTTAAGGAACTTAATTAACACATATAAGATATTATATTATACTGTAATAATTATATACCTATGTATCATTTGGTTTTTATTCCTTTTAAAATGAAAAATGAAATGGAAGTAGCGTTCGTGCGTACATACGGATTACCGTCTCCACGAACACAATGAGATTCAATTCCCCATCATATCCATTCAAGAATAATTATCATTTGATGATTAAAAGTAATGTTTAAGGACTTGATATCATTTTGGATATGAATAAGATACAAATTATCCATAACAGACACGACTTACGTAACGAAGCATATAAAGGAAAACGAATCAGTTAACAACCGAAACAACGATAATACTAAAATATTATTAACAAAGAAAAATTAAAAGATCATATATGATATAATATTTACGTATATAATTATTTTATAATTTAATAACAATTATTTAACTATTATACAGGATGTTAACCTACCCTCGACCAAAAAAAAGTACAAGGTAAGAGGTTTTTATCTCACTCCTTATTTCCATGAGATTCATGCCATATTGCCACTATTACATTTTGTGTGGTGTATGTACTGCCCATAATTGTATTATTTTTGTAATACACTTTAATTTATGTGTATTTACATATTCATTGTATGGTACCTCTTTCATGGGTTGTATGGTTTGTAAGTTACCAAATTGGTAAGGGTTAATTTCACAACCTCTTTATTATATGAGGATGTTTTTACGTAAGTATCTACTGGGACATATTTATTATCCATATCCATGTATTATGAAAGAGTTTTCAAAGGGATTATTTTAAGGTAATTTTTACTAAAACATCATTTCAACCATTTTAAATATTTATTCTTCTAAATCTTTCTCATTAATGTCCATGTCTTCAAAATGGTTTTTAAGGATTTATTTATATGGACATGAATGTTTTTAAAATGTTAATTACTTTCAAAATTATCAAAGTGGTATGGGAAGATTTGATTCAAAAATGTCTTTAAATGAATTCTTTTCCAAATTTTGTGAAATTTAAATGTTTTCATGAAATAGAGATATTTCTCTCAAATAGTTTTGATTTCATCTATGTCAACATCTTTTGATAAATTTTACACTTATTTGAAGTTGATTTATTATGATACAAATATTCTATATTGTATTTAAGGTTTTGTGATATGTTTGACTATGGATGAGTTATATTTATGCCATTAATGGTTTATGATTAATGTTTTGGCATTTCTTATGCTAGTTTTAATACGAATTTTTATGATATATTTCATCCTCTTTTTAAGATTAATGTGTTGGAATAGTATGATCCAGGTTGGGGACCGGTAAAAGTAAGCCCTTCGGGTTGGGGTCCAGTTACAGCAGATCCTCTGGGTTGGTGTCTGGTTATTAGAGGCACTCCAGGTTTGTTTCCAATTATTATAGGCACTCCGGGTTGGTGTCCGGTTGTTAGAGGCACTTCGGGTTGGTGTCCGGTTGTTAGAGGCACTCCGGGTTGGTGTCCGGTTCTTAGAGGCACTCCGGGTTGGTGTCCGGTTATTAGAGGCACTCCGGGTTGGAGTCCAGTTACAGAGGCTCTCCGGGTTGGGTTCTAGTTACAGTTATACCTTAGGTCTTGGCACGAGGCCTTGACACAAAAATTAAAGTTCGTCATTATGCATTCCATCATTATGAAAGTGGTTAGTGATATTTCATGAGATTATTAGACTAGTAGAATATCCACGTGAATAAGTAAATGGAATTACTTCATTTTATTTTTTCCATATTATGCTGAAGTTAAAGTTTAAAAGGCTTTTGTTTTAGTTATACATTTCCTTAAATGTTTTGGCTTATTTATGAAAGTTTCCGCTGTATTGTTATACTTACTGAGCATCTGAGATCACCCCTTTCTATGTTTTATTTTTACCAGGATTCCAAGAAGTGTATAGTGATTGATATGAAGGGGTAATCCAAGGTAATAATGGCGTTCGTGAAGGATTATTTATATTGTTTTGTATGTTATGAAGTGTAATGTAACATTCATGTATGTAATCTATTTTCCAAGACTGCTAAGCTGATCGGTCCTTTGGGACTTGATTACTTGTAATCATGCCAATGTATTAAAGTAATGCACCAAATCTGGGTAACTGGGGTCGGGGATTTACAGTTGGTATCAGAGGAAGTTTAGCAATAACCATGGAAACTAGATTTAGATAAACTCTGATTAGAGGATGTAGACCTAAGATGAAATTTTAGGATTAGTGTAGAAGAACTTTCTAGAATTTTGGTATTGTAGAGATTTTGTGAGTTTTCCGAGAAATACATCCCTGTATGGAGACGAGCAGGTAGAGGCGGCTCTGGCACATATGTACCTAAGGGTAAAACCCGAAAACACCACTTTGAGCTAGACTTGAACGGGAACTGGTGCACCACAACGGGCCCTGCTGCACTCTTGGTTACGACACTCCCGGGGGATATGCTTAGGATAATTATCATTTTATTTATGAACCATTATGAAGGGTTTATGAGTATATACTTCCTAAAAGAAAACATTTTTATGATTATATATTATATCCATAAACTGTTCAATTTGCGTTAGGTATTTTACAAGTTTTGAATTATTCATTTCAATTCATAAACTGACCTAGTTTATGCTATTGTATAGAAATGGCGCCCAGTAGAAGGAATGTGAACTCCAGTAAGACGTATGATCAAAAGAGTAAGAAGGATCATATCTTTCATGGTACTAATCCATAATTTAGAAGGGAAATAGTCTCCCACGTATTATTATCATATGGAGAAATAGTATCATGTGTTGATAAGATAAGTAATGAATTCTCGGAGTCCTATGGCCTTGAAGGGAAGCCATAGAAGGAAAGGATGGTAAAGATAAGAACAGATAAAGGGAATAAGGTAAAGAAGGATTTTACCATATGTGATAACTGTAGAAAGAATCACCTTAGGAAATGCTTGAAGGGAATGAGAGTATGTTATAAGTGTGGAGAAAAAGGACACCAAGTACGTGACTACAAGGGTAAGAAAAAGGTTTCAAATGTACAATGATTCATCTGCAAGGAGTTTGGACACTACGTGAACCAATGTCCCAATCATCAGACTATGCCGCAAATGATGCTATTGGATAATAATCAAGTTATGATACTACCACAAATGAAGAGGAATGACTAGTGATCTTATGTTGTTATTTTGAAATTATTTCATTTAAATGTTTTATCAATGATGTTCTAGAAATAAATAAGGATTTTACTATAATACTATTTCATTTAGGATTTGAGATTTTATAGTACTAAGAAAAGTGACTCTACAGCGAGTTAAACTTTTTGGAAATTACATGGCAAAAAGGATCTTCATTGTGTTTAACTTCCTTATAAATTTTGGACTGTGATTTTGGATAGTATTATTTTGGATAAGTATATAGATTGGAATGGATTAAGTTTGAAAGGTTTTTTTTGGATTTTTATAAAAGGACAACATGCAGACTGTGTGACAACCCATCGCGTCAGACAAAGCTGCGAGAATTGAACCCACGACTATAGTGCGATTGGGATTCATCACCTACCACTGGACTATGTGAATTCCCAGGATTTTATAATTTAGTTTCCTTTTTTAATGGGTCTGATATGTGAATTATACATTCATTATATTTGGAACCCTATACGATTAGGATAAATAGAGTATTTTTGAGTTGTCTTATGTTTTATAGTGAAAGATGAGTTTGTGGTAGAAATTTATTAATGGATAAAACTCTAATTATAAAGTAAGTATATATCCTTATGATTTTATCCAATCTCATAAATAAATTCCTCAACATTAAGAAAAGGAACTTAGAACAAAAATGTTGTTCAATATGGTACCTTAGATAATCACAAATTTATGGCTTTGGGATTGTTGGCCTTTTCATAGCCATGTTATCTACCACTCTCCATTAGATATTAATGGTTGGATTTCTCTTCCATATCCATATTTTCCTACATGAAACCCTAGTATGTGTTATTTTCAGTAACCTTTATACTTACCACTCTTTATTTTCAATAGAGGCCTCATTAATCCATTTTTTGATGTCAGATTTCAACTAATATATTTTGAAATGTCAACCCCAAGTTACCAATACAGAGTATAAATTGTGAGGATGCAATTTATTGAAGGAGGGGAGAATGTAACACCCCAAGCTTCTATGGTACGCTTCTCTTTGAATAATACAGTAGCGTATGTTGTACGCAACTTCGAGTTCTAACACACACCACGACCAATCAAAGTAGCCGTTATGAATAGTAATACCCACATTTTGAAATTTTATAAATTTTATCTCTCAAAATGGACTTCATTTTTGGATTCAGAATATCGAAATTAGGCTGGGGTGAAATTTTGGTACTTTTCGGATAACTCTCATATTTTGATGAATAGTGAAAATTACTACATTTTAATTAAAAACAACTTTTTTAATCGAAATAATTAATAGTGATAAATTATGAATTTGAGTGGTTTTAAATTATATTTAGAATATATTTTTACCATTTAATCCAATTTTGGTAATTGGAAATAATTTCACATTTAAACCGAACATAAACAAGTATCAATCTTTTGATAGTTATTATATCTTAAAAACATGCCTTTTTGTTTTGACAGCGGGAATTAATTTTAAATTAATTTCTGACACTTCTGTGTTTTGAATTTGGAAAAATGGATTCCATATTTGGAATCTGGATGTCCAAATTGTTTAAATAGGTAACTTTTATTTTTAGACATTTTGAATAATTACTTCGGTAAATATTTTATTTACCATGGTTAAAGGGTAAATCTGGTAAATAAGGGTTAAAAATAATATTATAATAACACTAAATTACCCTAAAACGTGTCCTAACCTTATTTTTGGATACATGTCCGACCATTGGCATCTTTGGGTCGATTTTGGGACCCCATGGAGCCACTTGTAGGTTATAGGGACACTTTATATTAATTAAGTTAAAGTGAATATAGAAATGACATAAGCTTATATCTTTTAGAAAACCAATTTTTACATAGGGTTATATATGTTATATTTTCTATTATAAATATTAATTAGAAATATAAAAGGATTTCCTACATAATTGTATTTTATTTATAATTTTTAGACATTGAAAAAGTAAAAATATATATGACACAATAATGATGCAATATTTTCCTTATTAATGAAAGAATCAAATAATTGATATTATAAATGTAAAAATAAATATAATTTGAATGTTTTTATGACATAAAAGAATTTTATTGGTTAATATGACATGTTAGGATTTCTTAAATGAATTTTGTTATAATTAATAAAGTTTTTATGACTTTAACAAAAATCAATTATTGAGTAGGTTCAATATTGACATAAATGAGTTTTTAAAACAAATATTATATTATTAATTTATATTCTATTCCTAAAAATATTAGGTTCGGACAAGATACTTATATCATGATAGGTGTATCATTAATGAACCACTTTTGGGTCTCTTGGAGGTATATAGTATGTTTATTAACTATATAATATAAAAATACAAAGTGACATGGTAAGTTTAAAACTAATTAACTAAGAGTTAAAACTAAAAGATAAGGTTAATATAATGAACCAAACCTGTCTAAATTCTATTGGTTGAGTGGTTTTAGACACATCCCCACCTTAACCTTGAAATAATATACTTTGGATACATTAGAAACTGAATATGAATTTATTATAAAATAATATTTCTAGATTTTCCTAAAGAGCCCCTCCCCCCCTTATAAAAGGACACCACTTATAACCAATTCCTCACACATATCGAGTCTTTTGGCTCATCCAAACTCTACCCAATTAAGATCCCTACATCCCTATAATCGTTTTAGAAGCCTTACATTAGTTAGAAAGTACTTCAAGAGTCCTTTTTGGTTCAAACCAAAGGTAGTTACCCAAATTAAAGGTAACAATTTCTCTTAGCTTCTTTTCTTTTATTTTACTTCTCCAACCCCTAAACTCTTCATATTATTTTCTTTTGTAACCAAAAAGTATCCTAAATATACTAGGATATTTTATTAGAAGTATTATAACTACACTTACACACACATCTATCTAATGGGTGAATAACATAATTTTTCTGTGGATGGAAACCAAACGCCTCACAAAGCGATGATTGTTCAATTATCTCCTACCACCTCTCATGGTGGCCATTATGATGGAAATATAATTAAATATGATATTTATGATATTTATTTTATATATAAGCTTCTGTAATTCCATTTTATATCATACCATTATTCGTTTCATGTTGTATATATATACGATAATTTCATTTGAGGAAGTGCGGACTACCTCCCCCTCAAAGTGATATGACTCATTCATACCATACATGGAACATATAATGGATGGTGTTAATGAACTTGAGTAACACATATAAGATATTATATTATACAGGAATAATTATATACCTATGTATCATTTGTTTTTTATTCCTTTTATAATGAAAAATTAAATGGAAGTAGTGTTCGTGCGTACGTACGGATTACCATCTCCACGAACACGATGAGATTCATTTCCCCATCATATCCATTCAAGAATAATTATCGTTTTATGATTAAAAGTAATGTTTAGGGACTTGATATCATTCTGGATATGAATAAGATACAACCTATCCATAATAGACACGGCTTACGTAATGAAGCATATAAAGGAAAACGAATCAGTTAACAACCGAAACGACGATAATACTAAAATATTATTAACAAAGAAATATTAAAAGATCATATATGATATCATATTTATGTATATGATTATTTTATAATTTAATAACAATGATTTAACTATTATACAGGATGTTAACCTACCCTCGACCAAGGAAAAGTACAAGGTAAGGGGTTTTCATCTCACTCCTTATTTCCGTGAGATTCATGCCATATTGCCACTATTACATTTTTTGTGGTGTATGTACTGACCATAATTGTATTATTTTTGTAATACACTTTAATTTATGTGTATTTACATATTCATTGTATGGTACCTCTTTCATGGGTTTTATGGTTCGTAAGTTACCAAATTGGTAAGGGTTAATTTCACAACCTCTTTATTATCCGAGGTTGTTTTTACGTAAGTATCTACTGGGACATATTTATTATCCATATCCATGTATTATGAAAGAGTTTTCAAAGGGATTATTTTAAGGGACTTTTTACTAAAACATCATTTCAACCATTTTAAATATTTATTCTTCTAAATCTTTCTCATTAATGTCCATGTCTTCAAAATGGTTTTTAAGGATTTATTTATATGGACATGAATGTTTTTAAAATTTTAATTCCGTTCAAAAGTTTCAAAGTGGTATGGGACACTTTGATTCAAAAATGTCTTTAAATGAATTATTTTCCAAATTGTGTGACATTTTAATGTTTTCATGAAATAGAGATATTTCTCTCAAATAGTTTTGATTTCATCTATGTCAACATCCTTTGATAAATTTTACACTTATTTGATGTTGATTTATTATGATACAAATCTTCCATATTTTATTTAAGGTTTTGTGATATGTTGGAATATGGATGAGTTATCTTTATGCCATTAATGGTTTATGATTATTTTTTTTCCATTTCTTATGCTAGTTTTAATACGAATGTTTATGTTATATTTCATCCGCATTTTAAGATGAATGTATTGGACTAGTATGTTCTGGGTTGGGGACCGGTAAAAGTAAGCCCTTCGGGTTGGGGTCCGGTTACAGCAGACCCTCCAGGTTGGTGTCCGGTTATTAGAGGCACTCAGGGTTGGTGTCCGGTTATTAGAGGCACACCGGGTTTGTGTCTGGTTATTAGAGGCACTTCGGGTTGGTGTCCGGTTATTAGAGGCACTCCGGGTTGGTGTCCGGTTATTAGAGGCACTCCGGGTTGGAGTCTGGTAATAGAGGCTCTCCGGGTTGGGTTCCAGTTACAGTTATACCTTATGTCTTGGTACGAGGCCTTGACACAGAAATTAAAGTTCGGAATTATGCATTACATCATTATGAAAGTGGTTAGTGATATTGAATGTGATTATTCGACTAGTAGAATATCCATGTGAATAAGTAAATGACATTAATTCATTTTATTTTTGCCATATTATGCTGAAGTTCAAGATTAAAAGGCTTTTGTTTTAGTTATACATTTCCTTAAATGTTTATGCTTATTTATGAAAGTTTCCGCTGTGTTGTTATCCTTACTGAGTATCTGAGCTCACCCCTTTCTATGTTTTATTTTTCCCAGGATTCCAAGAAGCGTATAGTGATTGATATGCAGGGTTAAGCCAAGGGAATAATGGCGTTCGTGAAGGATTATTTATGTTGTTTTGTATGTTATGAAGTGTAATGTAACATTCATGTATGTAATCTATTTTCCAAGACTGCTAAACTGATCGGTCCTTCGGGACTTGATTCCTTGTAATCATGCCAATGTATTAAAGTAATGCACCGACTCTGGGTAACTAGGGTCGGGGCGTTATAAGTTCCCTCAAATGAAACACATGATCCTTTTCATAGTTAGAGTAATAATTGATTTCATCCACAAATAGTACCATGAATGAATCAATATTTCCATTTAAAATCCTATTCATCAAATCTATAAAGACATCATGAGAATTTATTTTACCAAATGGATTGAAAATATTATAAAAATGGCCATACTTATACCATAAGTTGATTTTCAGAATGTGAGATTATGATATTATCAACTGGTGATAAGAATATCCATGATCAATCATAGAAAACCACTTTGGCCTTTTCAACTAGTCAAACAGATCATCAATTTGTGGAAAAAGATATTTTTCTTTACTATTACTCAATCGAGTTTATGGTAATCAACACAAAGGAGGTGTAACCCATCATATATATTTGTAAATAGAATAGGCACCATCCATGGTGACACACTTAGGATTATAAATCCTTTCTCTAAAATATCATCTATATGACTCTTAATCTCTTTCATTTTTGTTGGTTCCATGAGGTAATAAGGAATAAATACTGTTTGAGTATTGGGAACTAATTCAATAGAAAACTCTACCTAGCTTACTGGTGGAAAACCAGATAATTATAATTGAAAATTGTTGGGAATCTTGAAAAAAATTGAGGGAGATCACCATTTAGAGATTCCCACTCCATATCAAAAGAGAAAACAAATATCATTTTCCCTGCTCTGGATCAAAAGGTCTGACTCTACTCAACCTCAGGTATCATTCTCTCATAAGGATACAAAACACCCCATTGGGAGAAATAAAGGATACTCATCAATGATAGAAATATATTAGGGCTTTTCTATCAATGATCCTATCCATCCTGAATATGAGATCAAGTGGTTTCATGTCATGAACTAGAAAATACCGATAAAGAATGATATTTGATTCGGAGAAAACACAAGAAAGAAATCGAATACCCTACTCTCTCTTCATTCCAATGGGTGTAGTAATATAAATCTCATACGATAAAATATCTATAATAATATTTTTTTTTAGTTCCACAATATGAGTCCAAATGATCAAATGAATTCCCCATTATCAAATAAACAAGTCACCAAAGATTAAGCTAGGGTGATGGTACCTCTCAGAGCTGCTCTAACGATATCTGCTTCTTATAGAGACTCTTACAATACGCGAAGAAGCTTTTTTATAGATTCTTATAGATGAAACCCCATAAGATTCATCACACTTTATCTTATATTTCTAGGAACTCATAGAACTACCACCAGGAGAAAAAGGAACACCCATAAAACCTGGCTTACCATCCCGGTCAATATTAACCAACAATGCTCTATCCAGCACATCAACATAAGAAAAGATTTTCAATAAGAAACCTATGAATGAATATTAGATTTGGGTACCAACTCATAAAATCATATATTTATATTATTATTCAATACAATCTCAATTGAAAACTGTGTAATATTTGAAATGTAATTTTCATATTCATTCAATTTTCTGTCAGCCTGTTTGAGTTCGAAAAACTTAATATCCTTAGACAACAACATAGAATCTTGATTAAACTAGTCAATGAAATTATCCTTAAAGTCCTTCCACTCTAATAACTCATTCTTCTTCACTGTCACTATCATCTCCCACCATATCCTTCCAGGTCCCTATAGTATAATGGTATCACACTTCACCTTAATACCATCAGATGTTTATAAGAAATCACAGAGAAGTGCAATCATTATCAACTATTATTCAACCTCGTGAGGATCATTAGATCCAAGGAAAGTAGGTGTATTCCACTGAATTAAATCATTATCTTGTTTTTGAGATTCATCCCTATGAGGTTCCATTGCTAGATCCTGGATGGGAATGGGTGTATGTTCTTATCATAGGGCTAGGATAACACACACAACAACCTAAAAAAGATCCTGGTCCAAGGGAAGATTATCTCGCTGTGGTTCATCAACATATTCTTCCTAGATACTATTCTCATATATTCTCATAGGCATGATGCTAAATAATAAAAAAACAACATTCAAGACTTCATAATATTACATAGATCAACACTTAAAAAATATAAACATGGAAATTAATCCTGTTAGGTATATAAGGAAAATTTGGATTTCATTATAACCAAATAAAAATTAAAGAAAAGACTACAACTAATCCCAAGACATTTTTCACAAACCACCCATGGGGACATAAGGTTCATTATAATGAGAGATGGCTAGTCACTCACTCATATCTACCTTCAATGTATCAAAAATGTTAGCAACTGCATACTAACATCAAGGAAAGAATCATAACTTGAACCACTGATACCACATTGTCATGAATTATCCCAAAATACTTGGTACATTAATACCCAATCCGAAACTGACATATCCTAAAAAGTAATACCGGTCCCCACAATTTATCTACTAGAACCAAGAATCATAAAAAATAAAACTAGGAATGGGTTTTTCATAAAACATTGAAAGAATTAGAAAAATGATAGTAGGATCAAAAGAACACTGCACATGGATAATAGTACCATAAGTCAAAAGAGTATAAAAACCCAAATAGTATGCATCAAAGTACAAATAAACAAGATAAACAACCCCATTACCAACTAACAAAACACTCCAATACTAAAAGATCTATAACAACTTCTACATCTATGTAGCACTTTCCCTCTACTCAAACATGGTAGAATGAAATCTATAAATTCATGAAGGTAATGTTAGGGTGTGACCTAAAATCCTAGTAGGCTCTCACCAAATGTTCCCTAATAAGATCCCAAAATAAATAAACCAAACCATGATTTCAATTTAAAAAAATAGATATGTAGGTAAATTTTCATATTAAAAAAACATTCTTTTCATTTAAAATGATGGAAAACATTTCAAACATTTACTAAATAAATAATTTATATAAAAATGTTTAGATAATTCATTAGGCTTGAGAAAAATTTGTTTCACAAATAATGAAATATATATAATGGAAATAACCACAACAAGATACATGGACATCTTCCAATATGTATGAATGTTTCTAGTTATGATATCCTCACACATTTATATCTATGATAATGATGATGTCCTCACATGTCCCTCACGATCAGGCCAAATAGGATCCATCAACATCCCATTGGGGATAAGATCCACCGAACTGGGTTTTTGTTAGATTTGTAAAGAATTAATCTATTTCTATGTCATTACCGTACTAGTGTGTTTTTACTATTTTACTTACTAACTACCCATGCTCATATGTGCTCAATCAATCAATGAATAATGGGAAAATCAATTCAAAATAGTTAAAAATGAAATTTCTTCATTCCTAGTTTCAATTTTTCATTTTCATTCCAAAAAAAAACATAGGTTTTCCTTTCATAAATTCATGCCTTTACAAATAAAACCAACCACACAATTCTAAAATTTTAAATTAATCTATTTTTCAACAAAAGGAATCAAATAAAAACATTTTACAATTTCCGTTAATTTCATCTTATTACCTAAATTCCAATTCTATTGTAATTGGTGTATTTTCCCAAAATCCATACCATGATTAATAAAAATTAAATTTACATCAATTGGGATTTCATAATTAAATTTAAATCAATTTCAAACAATAAGAAAACCAAGGATAAATTAATTTTATAGATTAAATAGAATCATTTATCTTTTTCAAGGAAATACAACACCTATAATGGAACCTGTTAATAAAGAATGAGGGTGTAAAAGATCTAGGAACTCAAAAAAGAAACAAGAGTCAAGCACACTGAGTTTATATCCATTAAACTAATTATGATATTTCAAAATCCAAGGAGGGTAAGAGAAAGAGACCTAGATATAGAGATATTGATTACCCAGAGAGATGTACCATAACTGAAACAATATTCAATTTATGAATAAAGTGATCTGAAATGGTTGGAGGGATCCAAAACCAACTAGGGATGACTCTAGGTTGATAGAAAGGAAACCTGGGGGAAGGGGAATAAATTTTTTAACTGATACACCTTTGTAAAAATGAAAGGTAGGATATTACATGATGTGTAACCCAATTTCATGTTGTGTAATTATTGAGTCCCATATACACTGGGAACCTATCACTTTTTTGTTGAATACTATATTTTTAATTTATAAACGACATGTAAAGTGTACAAAATGTGTTTCCTTTAAAGAGATGTAACGATTTCATGGTGTATGTTAGATGATGATTACACATCATGTAACCACATTACACGATGTTTAAATCCCCAGAAAACTATATAACCCATAGGTTTTGTGCTGAAAATTATAAAAAATCCCTGACTTCCCCGTTATAGGAACCCTCCCAATTCATTCTTATCCCAACCTAGACGTTGAAAAAGGAAAAACATGACCATTATTAAAATTTACATTATAGTAATGTAACAGGATGTTATATATACCATGTGGTGTTTTCCTTCTCTCATAAAAATGGGGAAGAGTACAAATGTGCCTTCAAAAAGAAGATGAATAGATAAAAAGTCCCTAAAATTTCACATTACATTTGGTTACTAATATGGGGGAGAATGAGATAATCCGTTAAAAAAACATATTTATATTAAGGATTGGTATTTATAATAAATTCAAAGGGGGGGATTATTGTTCCTAAGAATGTATTGAATTTGTTATCAAGGGTTCAATATGCGTTGTTAATGATTCTTAGAGGATTATTACATATTCGTGTAAGAATTTCATTTCGTGACTAATAATTAATTCCTGTAATTCTATAAGATTATTGAGCTATAACCATGTTCTATGGAAAAAGAATATTGAGGTAAAAACATATAGAACTTGAGTAGAGATGTTTAAGATAACGTATCAAATCAACTTTGAGGATTGATGAGATAATCTTCAATGGAAGTAAAAAATGAGAGTTGGTTGATTAAAGAGAATTGTCAATAAATTTTTTGAGAATTGTTTAGGTTACTGAGAAGGGTTTGATGTTTGATGAGTATGTTTGAAATTTATTTGAGTGACTTATGTAATTTTTTATATCTGCATTTCTGACTCACATAGAAAAATATCTATGTAGTAAAATCACATAGTCGATTCATCCATTTAGCGAATTAACACAATAAATTCAGCAACATAGGAAATTCATGTATCTAATTCATCTATGTAGCTGATTAATATAACTAATTCAGCGATATATAGGACTCAATTAGCTAATTAAAAAATATAACTGATTTACATGGCCAATTAAATGACGTATCTCATTCACATAGTCAATTCAGAAATATAAGGAAATCTTGTAGCCATTTTAGTGATGTATCTAATTTCAAAATATCCAATTTATATGACATAACTTACTACATGAAGACATGTAAATCTATAGTGATATTGAAGAAGTGAGAATTGAGGACGCACATATTTAATTATTTCATAGAACATTGAATCTTGAGTCTTTATGGGATTTAAATGATGATTTGAATGGGTATTTCAATGAGTTTAAATATGAGAATTTAATTCAAATTTCACTATGAACAAAATATAAGTATAAATTCTCTATGGTTATATATAGTTATAAAGAATAAATTGTGTATGAAAATATGTAAGATCCTGTGAATTAGAAAATAAAGCTGTTATTGTTAATATAATTATCATGTACATATATACTAGAGGATATTGAAGAATGAGATAGGGGTGCAATATCAATGATCAATACATGAGAGATTTATAAAAATTATGAGAGTTCAATAATTTACATTATCAAAGTTTTAGATGAGAAAAATTGGTGAGTCCATGAAGGATATAGACTGGATATTCAAATAAGATGCGGAGAATAAAGATCACAATAGGTCTAGAATGAGGTTCAAAACCGATAGAGCTGAAAGTCAATGTTGAAGATCATGAAGAGCTATTCAATAAGACCTATTGATCCATCTATCCATGAAGGATGATATTTCTTCTATGTGGTGCTAAAGTAACAAAGGTGAGGAAGAAGATATTAATTTATTGGATCTTTATTGAACAATAGAATTGAATCTTCTAGTTGATGCTAGAAGTAGAGGAACACAACAGGACTCTTTATTGATTTGACTGGGATATTTTCTATCATTATCGTTGCTTGTTTGACAGTGAAGAATCCATAAACAGGGGAAAAACTATTTGTAGCAAGGAGTAGGATTTTATAAATAACCTTGTAATTATCGTGTACCAATTTCTTATATTTTGTTATTTCACATGAGGTAGGGTTGTGAAAAAACATTCTTGAGTGGATTTATAACTTAATCCAGTTCAATAGGCTGAATTTAAAATCAGAAGAATTCAAAAACTAAGATCACTAATTCACTAATCTATCAGTTCTCCATCCATCCTAGGGTACTTAAAAAGTAACCATCTAATTCGATACCCCATGGTATATCCATTGTCCTATATGAATATCTTAATGTAAAAATGAGATTCTCTATAGCTCTCTTAGTATGCTAGTACCTATCAAATTTTAAGGGAGAAAAGGAATAGATAAATAGGTATGATTGAATATTTCCAGTGTAATATTTAAGACACACCATCTCATAGTGACTTCATACATAGTCATGAATACATTCTGAAGTCCCCCATTGAATTTACATTAATATTACTAAATGTTTAAATAATGAATTTAGTTATAACACCAATATCCCACAACTAATCCAATTATACCATAAATTTCATTATTTGAAACACTGATAACATTGATACCCAATATTGAAGCAATTAAATCATTAAACTTCACCTTTTTATTAACATTATAATCATAGGATGTTTCTATTATCTTATGATATGAATTACATCATTTTCATATAGCGAAGTTAGTGGCTATTCTATCACTATACCATTGTCAATCACATGCTATGTTCAATGTATTATGAAATATAATTAAAGAATACGATAAGAATTTGGAATCATATATATCATCCTCTATGATACCCTCAATTTTAAAGAAAAAACAAACCATATATATGACATATAAATTAGGCTTTAGGGAATACATCTATTATTATCCCACTTTCACTAATGCCTCATGGAATTTGTTACACTTCACCTCACATCGTATCATATATAACAACTAGTAAAATCATATCCAAAAATCCTTTTAGATATCTTCCAAAACAATTTTGGAATGATATAATCAAATTCACTATATATCACATCATATGTAATTCCTTGTGAATAACCTGCAAAAAATTCACTATGATAAACTGTAAAACACATTTCGAGTAACATAATATGTTTAAAAAAAATTATTGCCCGTTTATTCAAGAAAATGCGAGACTCCATGGGACTTTGTATCAATGAAAATAAATTAATTCAAAAAATAGAGATGTAAGAAAATAGAATCCACTAGTAAAGCATCATTATTACTCATGCAATAGAGGGATTTTTCCTGATATCTATTAAACAAATGTATCTCTTTACTTGTTTCCACTAGCTGTATCATATAAAATCATGAAATTTTATATAACCCCTTTGGTAAAATACATTGAGTAACCATGGGATAGAGAGTATTTAAATCGCATATAGTTACTCATATGCTCTTTATTCACTGAATATATAATAACAATGTTGATTAATACAAAACATTTCACTCACCATTATGTGTGAGCACATCACATAACCTTTATACAATACATAATAACATCAAATTTATTATTTAGGTATGAAAATAAACTCATTAGTTCTATCTAAATTGAGGTCCTATATGTCATACTATTCATATGAGAGGAAAAATCCTATCTTGGTTGAACCTTAGCCACACCTTATATAGAAGAGACAAAGTGTATGATACTCCTTATGGAATAATTGGTGGTTCACATAGTTCAAATTTTTTTGTGCCTTTTGATCATATTTATTATCTTTATACGAAATACTACCCATATCAACCTTAACATTTCATTAAAACCTATAACACTCTTTAAAAAACATTGAATATGGATAACTATAATTCATACCTTGAGAGTTTAATTATCATTTAACTTCATGAGTATATATTTCAAACATGAAATAATGGAAAATTGGAGACTACCATTTTTATAACATGATACATTTTATATGTTTAAACTCCTTCAATATTAGTAACCAAACCATACATAAACACCCATATAATCATATCCAAAATGATAGAACACTTGATTAACAAAATTTTTTCATTAATTTTAGTCTATTATTAGAATCATTACATCTCTATGTTATTCATGAAAAATATCTATGTGACCATATAATAAAACACTCCCATTAAACTCTTTAACGGGTATCATCTAAAAATCAAGAAAGTTTAAATAACAATGATAATTAAGAATCATATTCCTAATGATTAACTCACTGGACAAGTATTTGACTTTGTTACTTTATAATATCGAGTGTTCTAATTTTTAAAACTTCTATTGTCTACTTGAACATCTTTCTATGTTCACCATCATCATCACTATTGTAAAATTAAAAAAAAATCCCTTGAGATAATTATGGTAAAAATATGTATCTCTTTACATTTTTTCTTTACCAACACTTCCAAAAAACTTTTATTATTAATTGATATTCACTTTCAATATTGACTAACATAATTATTTACATGAATATATTTGAACTTCACCAAGTCTAAATATAAAAATATTAGTGTCATAAAAGTTATCTTATTTTTACTGTATAATTTGAGGTTACACAAACTATTTTTTTTTTCAAAAAATAAATCTTATTTCATTTAGTGGGAGAAATAAATAAAATAAAATAATTTCCCCATATAATATAAGGTATTATTTGTATTTGGAGAAATATTTTGAAGATAATATTTTATTCTTTAAAATATGACATTGATGGGGGTCGTATATCAATTCATCATATTTTAAAAAATATCTAGATAAAATCTTCTACCCTAGATAAATATTTTTATCCTCATTTTCCATGTTATAGAATATGAGTAATCCTAAATCATTTATATTAAATCCATCATGTCATATTTTTCATACTACCCATTTCTTAACTTTTCTTTTTCTTATACTATGAGAGAAACAACATAATAATACACAATAATTATTTATATCCATCTGAGTTGGATATATTCCACTGTATTCAAATTTATTAATCACCAATCCTTTTCTTCATCATCTGAATACAAACTACAAGCCTCACGAATCTTACGATGATTTTGAACTCATATATATTTAAAGATTTTATAAAGTTTACATTTGGTATTACATACTTTTAAAAATAAAAGAATTTATTTCTACAACACTAAAACATAACATAGAATTTACCTGAACTTTTAAAAAATAAAAATAGGTATTATAAACTATTATATACTATGGTTATATTTTACCTCACTCTTGAAACAACATTTTAATTTTAATGAATTTGGATAACTTTTTGAAAAACCTAATATTTTCTTTCTTGTGGAAAAACTTACAATTTAGTAATGTATTCACAACACCAAATCTGAGATATCACATGTAATTATAATATATTCTTAGCACTTTATGGAAATAGGCCAAACTTTTATTTAACTCATTTTCATTATCAGAACATTTCCAATGATGGTTACAACATTAATTATATATCCCTTATAGGATATATTCAATCTATTTTAGTCATTAAAATATAAAATCATACTTATTTTTTGATACGAGAATAAATTTACCTATTCTATCATTTATGTAGTGTTTTTAAAACATTTAGAGAATATTTTTATTATTCTTATAAGCACCTAGATACAAATATTGAACAACTTCAATAGTTGGTTACTCAGGAAGGTGTTACCCTAACACATAGATTTTTATTGCATAATATATATTCTTACTAGTTTAAGAAGTAATTAAATTAATAACTTCCTTTATCTGGGATTTATAAAAAAATTAATATTTGATTATTATTATTTTTCTATTATATCTACAATAATTTTTTTTGTTATATGGTTATCATGTTTTATATTTTTATAGAAATATTTTTTTAAATGTAAAACCACTAAGACAATACCTATTTTCAAAGTACATTATAACCTTTAGTGGGATAATATCTATATTTCAATATGTTTTTGGTCACTTTTTAATTACTACTATTACTTATCTATCTAGGTATATAATAATTTCAATCATATCATATATGACACATGGATAGTTTGGCGGAGAACACTTTACCTTATTCCATTATATGGATTCAATCAATATTTTTCATCCGGTAACATAACACTATTAGGGTCTCCCTTCTATGTATAACCCAAATTAGATGAAATAATATGTACCTAATACTATTAGGGTCACCTATAACTATCTTATATTATATAAGATAATCCAGTGGAACTAAAATTTGGCATTAATTACCCGGTTGGACTATTAAGGTCTTGAAAAGTGTTTACATTGGATTAAATCCTACACTTAGTATTTTATATTTTATTTAATATCACTAAATTATATCATGGATTACCTTTAATATAATCATGATTCTAACTACTTTTTTTCTTAATCCCATTTCTTTCTCCAAATCAATTTGTTCAAACTGCATTGATGTGTAACTCTTCACACAACTCATAACTTATGTTACTAACCCAAATTAAAGTATAACTACATTAAAATATATCTAAATTATCTCATGAGTAAGTTACATGAAACCCACTCTCATTAAGTCTTAAAATAAATTAAAATAAAAAATCACTATAAGATTAAGACTGGAGTGAAAAATAACTAACACCACTTTTCTTGATAAGGAATATGAGAAAACCAATGATAAACATGCATATATTTTATATTAATTATATAATTATACACTTAAATTTCATAAATAATATAAAAATACTAGAAACCAAAATATTAATGTCTTTTGAGATAGGCTACACATACATCTTATTGCACATCAATTCCTCTAAATTTCCCACTAACATCTCTACAAAAAACACCCCTCTACACATAGTCCTGCATATAATTTTTGAGGGAAGTGTAAAAAAATTGAATATATGAGATGAAATAATCTGTAAGGAAAAAACTATCAAATAGAATAAAATTTTTGGTCATAATAATGAAAGAAAACATGATCATGGTAAAAATATTTGATTTAAATGTATCTTGGAACCATAAGAGTTTCCTATAAAGTATGATAGAAGGACATATAACCTCAAATGATCAAACATATACTATTGTATAAGGGTTTGGGAAAGTAAACATAATCAGGATATATTTAGTATAATATAGGAATATAACATACTAATATAGAATAAGAACAAGCATATAAATCATAACATAGTGGATTAGGCAACATAATCTTGTATCCCGTAACATAGTGGATTAAGAATCAATTCCATCACTCCATAGTGGATCGAGCATGAGGAACCATGTCCCAAAACTCAATATCCTAAAATAAGTATAAAATAATTTAGGTTATTTACAATATCATTATAAAATAATTGGAGAATTCGTTTTAGGTAGAGGGGAAAAAAGAAGGAAGTCATGAAAGAGGATTTTCAGAAATAAATTTTACAATTTCCATAAAAGTAAAAGACACAAGTCAACATAAAAATTAATTTTAAATAACGTGAAATGAAAAAATAAATTTAAAATAATCCTTAATCATGGAATCTTTAAAATAAATAAAATTTATATAAATTATTTTTAGTGGAATATAAAAATGTATTAGCATGAAAATAATTTTTTTATAGATTTTAAGAAGTTTTAATGAAAACCCAAATTTATAAAAGAGTTGAAAGATTTATTTTTTAAATGTTATAATGACAAATATGTGGAATAAACTAGATAATATATAATTTTATTTCATAATAATAAAATAATATATTTTTTGTATGAAATAATAGGGGCTTGGGGAGAATGATTTATTTTAAAGGATACAAATTATTCTTAACAAAGTCATATTGTTTATTGAGGTTGAACTACATTAAAGAAGTATATTTTTTTTAAATATGTTATTTAAAAAAATATGAAGATAAAATACTATAAAAAATTATGAATTGGTAGAATAAAATAGATTTATATGATCATAATGAACGGATAATATTTATGACCCAATGAAAATGAAATTGAGTCGACAAAACCCTTGGTGATTTTGTAACCATTGATTCAAAATACTTTAAAATATATAAGTTTAAACAGAACCTAAATTACCTTGAATAAATATTTACTCATGATAAAATACCTCCAATAGGTTGTATATACACCATAAAAATAAAAATATGTACAAAATATGAAACATGTCTAAAAGAAAGAAATTTGAGATGAGAAACCCTCACCTTGGATTCTTGATTAGTCAGACACACTCTAACATAATGTATAATAAAATAATAAATACTAATCATATATTTCATTAACTTACACATATTTTATCATTTTTATTTTGATATTTTATGTTGATTTATCTCATAGTTATTACTGATTTTTAGTTTGTATTGATCACCGTTGTTGTAGATTTAACTGCATATTTTCTATTTCAGAGTAACGGTTTTAGTTATCCTTCAATGTATCTAGTTTCATTATATCAATAATATATATTTTACTATAATAATATTCCTATAATAATAAATTAAGTTTCAGGTTCACTCCCTGGGATTTTTAATTATAATTCCTCAAGATGAAATCCATAACTTTGTTTTAGTAAACCTTAAATAAAAAATAGATGGTATATAAATAATGAGTTAAAAATTAATATTAAAATTATATGATTTTTTTTAAAAAATTAATATATTATGATGACACTATCGCAGAAGTTATACACCTTAATAGATTATCCAAAATAGATTTAAATTGTGATAATGTATCGATATGATCATTTTTGGTGGTTAAGATCACTATGATCATTTATTCATAACATTATTATTTGAATGACTATTTTATATTTTGAAAAAAGTGATCATCTCATAAATATAATATTTATTAATTAAATCCATTTTTAAACCATCAATGTAGGGCAGTGATTTAAAATTAAATACATCGTTCATGGAGGTAGTAGTTCGACCATAACATGGGTGACATTTTCATTTTCTAATGAATGCGAAGAAGGTAGAGAATGGTTATTATATAAACCTAATAAAATTTTAGTAAAATAATGGTTGGGATTTCATTATATTATTATGGGTATAATTTATTTTGATGAGGTTCATAAAGGATGAAACATGAATGAACTTGATGAAAATTGTTATCTCTTTCTTAGATATCTTCATTTAGACTAATTCTTAAGCTTTCATAGATTATAATTTTAGAGACACCAAAACCTCTAGGATGTGGTAAAGAGGATTTAGGAAGGGGTTTAAAGATATTGGATGATATTTTATGCTTTAAATGTAATGAGAAGTGGGGTAATGAAGGGGTCCTTTTATAGGTGAGAGGGGTCATGTTTGTGTAAATATTATTTATCAATATAAAAAGATATGTTCCAATGGAATAAATTAGATAAAAAATTATAATTATAGAGTAAAATAATATTAAATGTTAAAAAATACATTATACACCCATTTATATAGGACTCTTTTTATATTTGTCAAGATTACTTCTTAATTTAACATTTTACCTCATTTTAACCATTACTATGGTTACCCGTTTTCTCCTTGGAAACTTAATTTTATGATAAAAAATGAAATTGAACTTATTAATTAATTAAAAATTATTATTTAATATAATAAACCCAATTTACATAATTAAATTTCAAAAATTGACAAAAAAGTAATTTTATATAAGTACACATAACACACAAAAAATTGTTTTTAGAAAATTTTTATTTTTAAGCATTAAAATGAATAAATCCTTATTTTGGAAAAATATTATGAATATTATTGATTAAATTAAAATTTATTAATTTATTATTAAATATGGTGGGTTTATTTGGTTTTCTACCACTCCAAAACCAAATGAAATCATGTGAATACATAATTAAAAAAATGACAAAATATAGTTTTATATTTGAATAAAATAAAAAATAGGTTCCATCATGTAAAACACAAGTTTATAAGTTCAAAATAATATTTTTAAATACATTAAAATACTCATTATATACATATTTTTTGAGAAAAAGGTTTCAAAATTTTTTAAGCCATGCACACATCATGATGATGTAATAAAATTTATAATTTTTTGAAAATTATATTTTCAATATTCCCTAAAAACAATAAATTCATTAAAAAACCAAAAATATCGCCCTAATATAATTTTAACATTATTAATCCAAATATAAATATCATTTTATCAAATAAAAATTTCAAAATCTTTGAATTTAACGTTTAAATGAAACTATAAAATATAATGAAATTTTTTTTAAATGAATTTTCAAAATTTAAGTGCTATTAATCTTATTTTATATCAATTACTAATTAAATTAGTATTAATCTATTTTTTACATTAAATTTTTTTATTATAATAATCCTTTAAAAGTGATAAATGTAATTTAAAATAAAAAAATCACAATGGTTTAAGAAAATAGTTATTTGAAAATATATCCTCTTAAAATTAATTTATTTGCATCACATCCCATTCATTATTTATCTTCTAACCATTAAATTTTCAATAATTAATTGGATTTAGAACACTTCCAATCATTATTTAAATATATTTATAATAACAGTTAATTAATATTTAATACATATATATAATGAATTTTAAAGAATTATATTTTTTTACTTATTGTTTTACTCTTCTAATAATTTATCAAATGATATTTCATATTGTATTCTCATAATATATTAATTATTATATCAAATTGTAATAAAATATGTCATGTTTTTTTAGTTTAAACTATGTGTGATACAATCTATTTAACATAATATTTACTTAAATAAAAATATATAATAAAATATGATGGTGTTATATTGAACCCCCTATAAAAATATTGCATCCTCACAATTTTAATTATCACTCACTATGTAACATAGCTAAGTGATCAACAAGAAGGACATGAATCAAGTTATTATTTCTAAAATTATATTAAACTCACTATCTATTATATTAGGAAACGTATATCATTCCCTATAATGTGAATATATTGATATTTTCATTTATCTTAATAATTTGTAACATATATTTATGTGGTTGTAGGAGTTTCCATGGACATATCATTTACAACATCATTTTAATGATCATGTTTTCAAGCAAAAACCAAAACCAAAGCTATTATGATAAATACCAAAAAACATGTTAATATGAAAAATAAATCATAAGTGCATTATACTATTACAACCCTTTTTTTTCTTATAACACTTTATTTTGATCTACACCACATATGGTTTAACTTAGGTTGATTTAAGTTGGGTTCTCTTAAACTAATCCCACAAAATAACTAAGACCTACTCAGATACCTATTGAGATGATCCAAAATAAAAATGCATATATTATATATCATTACCATAATTAAAACATTGGATATATTGTTTTTGTAGATTTTCTTTACAGACATCTTATTATTCATCAATGCTTCGACATCTCTCACAAACATCTTAACACAATACTTCCATATTCACATAGTCCTGCATATAAATTCGTAGGGAATTCAAAAACAAAAGGAGTGAGCTTGAACATTAAACAAGGGAAAACTTATCAATGAGTCATAAAAGGTTATATAATTATAATGTGATAAAACGTGAACATGGGACAAATATCTTGTTAAAAGTATCATATAACCATAATAGTTGTCTATAATTAATTATAGAAGGAGATATCACATAAAATTACCAAACATATACCACAAAATAAGAATGTGAAAGCATGATATAATAATCATTATCTATGTTGTATAAATAAAGCATATAACATATAAATGTGGCATACTCATAAACATATAAGTCATATATTGTGGATTAGGAATAAAAATCATATGTCTTGCAACATAGTGGAAAAAAAATTACTACTCATGACCCATAGTGAATCATGTACCATGAATCATGTATTATAACAATATCTCATTATATAAAACCATAACCAATGTTTTAGGGGGATATGTGGGACCCCGACCTTCAAATAATGATAAATCATACTTACGTGTTCCAAAACAAATCAATCATTCAACATATCAAGAAAAAATCCTATGAAAGGAAATGTGTCTCATATCATTTCCAAATGATAATGCATAAAAAGACATCAATGTTATATCAATTAATAACCAAAATGAAATATCCTAAAAGGATTATAAATTAATTTTTAATTTAAAAATTAAAATTACACCATAACAGGTAAATAATTTATAAGTATATAGTAAAATTAAAGACAAGTTATGAAAAAGAGTTTTCAAAATTGATTTTTACCATTACCATAAAATTCAAAGTCACATGTAACATTAAAAATTAATTTTAAATAAAACTAATTGAAAAAACAACTTTAAAATAGTCCCTAATAATTTATCATTTAGAATAAATAATATTTCTATAAATAAATGTGGAGTGGAAGATAACAATGTATGGGTCAGAAATTAAATATCTTTTGATATTTTAGATAGATTTAAAAAAAAATACCACATCAAATATAGAGTTTCAAATATTATTTTTGAATATATAAATATGAGGATTATAGAATATAATAATTTTCTATTTCATAAAAAGAAAATATAATATTTTTAGTAATAAATAATTTGGGCATGAAGGTGAAAAGGTTATTTGAAAGTATGATAATTATTCTACATGTCATTATACTTTTTTTTATAGAGAGTGGAATTCATTAAAGAAGAAGATTTTTTTTGTAAAGATATAACTTACCATATATAAAGAGAAAATAATATGCATAATATGGTAGAATAGAATAAAATTATAAGAGCATAGTCAAGGAAGAAAAATATGACATAATGAAATGGAAATCAAGTTGAAAAAACCCTTATGACATTAGTAACATTTGACTCAAAAGTCCTCAAAAGTAAAAACATAAAATGGAACATAAATTACCATAAATAAAAATTTAATAGTGATAAAATACATAAAATATTTATTAGATAATCCATATAAATAATAAAGGTTCATAATATAAAACATTCCTCAGTGAATGAAATTTGAGTTGACAATCCATTTCCTTGATTTCTTTCTTGGTCAGACAAAGTCAAACGTCCTCTATAATAAAATAAGACTCATTAATCATACATTTCATAGCCTTATTCATATTTTATAACTATTAAATTAATATTTTATATTAAATTATCACATTTCTATTAATTAATTTTACTTAATATTGATAATTACTGTTTTTAGTTTTAACCATTCCTTTTCTATTTTAGTGGAATGACATCAGTTTTCCTCCTAAGTTCTTGAGTTAATGATCTCTGTCATATTCAAATTACTATAATAAAATTCCCATAATTATTCATGATGTTTTTTTCAATACATGGGTGTTTTTGGAAAAACTTTTCAAGAAAAATTATTTACTTAATTAATATCATATCATACCAGTATCCCAAAATTTATACATCTCAATATATTTTCTAAAATTGATTTAAATTGTGAAAGATGTACCAGTATGCATGTTTGAGTTGGTTAAAACCACCATGGTTATTTATTTTTAATATTAATAATATAATTAATATTTTTATCTTCATATAATATATAAAATATCATAAATTTTATATTTACTCATTAAATCCATTTTAATACCCATTCATGTATGTCAATGATGAAAAAAATAAATATGTCATCTATGATGGTGGCTTTCAGACCATAACACTGTCGATATTTTCAATTTCTAATTAATGGGAAGAAGGTAGTTAATGGGTATTACATCAAAATATTAACATTTAAGTATATTAATTATATTTTTTTCATTATATTTGGATGGTTATATTAGGTTTTTAGGATGTAGAAGAATAAAGTAACTTAAGAGAACTAGGTTAAACCAATGACCTCTTCCTTTGATATCTTTATTTGGACCACACCTTAAGCTTTCATAGACCAGTGTTTTGAAGAGACTAGAATATCTAGGACATGGGAATGAGTGTTTGAAATATCTTGTATTTTCTATATATTATTTTTAAGTATTATATGGAATTATTTTGAGACCAGACCTTTTGACGGCGTGCAGTTCCGAGGCCCGGAGCTCCCGAAATAAATGCTTGAAATAAATTAAACTTTTAAACAGCGCGTGTGAGTAGTTTTCTTAAAAAAGTGGAATAAATTTTAAAAGGTTTCCCGAATCAAAAATATGAGGGCACTGTGGCATTCAAAGTAGTAACTTTACATTAGGCGGGGCCTAACATTGATCGGTGCGGGTCAGTTGTAAAAGTTAGTTTTTGGACATTTTAATGGAAATAAAATAAATCAATTACTTATTTTATCTTAAATTATTCCTTAAATGCATAGAAATAATCATCCCCTATTAATACCTGATTATGGAAAGTTTTCTGGGTTAGCTGCATAACTCTACAAATTTAGAATTTTCCAGTGAAGCTTTGGAGGATAACCCATTGGCGGATGGTGATGTCACAATCGATCGATGCATCTCGGATTCGACGAACCACGTCAAAGAACATGGCATGGTGATCATTATTCAATTTAATTGAGGTAGTGGTTGTTATTTCGATTATTTTTTTCCTTGTTATTGTATTAAATGATGAACACAGATCCACCCACAAATACGGTGATATGCGGATCATGCGTTCTTGCGGGAGGGTGTCAATTTCCTTTTCTTTTGGGGTTTTTGATTCGGGAATTTATATTATGATAATTTTTGAATTATCATTTTTATTCACCTATTAAACCTATTAATGGGATCATATCAACTCCGTGATGAATGAAAGTGCAGGTGTGTTCCTCATTTGTTTATTGTTTTTCTCCCTCCATTTTAACTTCGTGTTCTTCACATTCTTCGTGGGGTTATGAACAACGGATCTTTGCTCATCCATTTCTCAACACAATGATCCCAAATTGGATATTCGACATCGTGGTAACCCTGTGGAGTTGTGACAATGATGGTAGCAGATGAATTGATACAGTTCGGGAGAAATCATCCTTTGATCGTTCTTGGCGCAGATGATCGAAACAAGTTTTCAGGGCCGATCGATCCCCTAAAACCTCCGGAAATATTGATGGCCTGGTAGGATGACCATAGATCTTGAGTTTTGAGGCAATTGGGTGGCCAGATAAAATATTGGAGGTGCAACCGAGGCACGATGGTGGAGGTTCATGATTCTGGAAATTTCCAGAACAGACGACGTGTATCCCGAAGAACACGACGTGTGGGTCCGACTAAGTGGCTACTAGGGTTTTGCAGTATGTGATGCGATGAAACAAAGTGTTTTCCAAAGATCAAAACATGTGGGTCCTTACATAGGACTCGGCGTGTATCTAGGATGGTACACAGACATGGGGTGGAGTATACGCCATGTGCTCCACCACACAACCATTCAAGGACCAGTAATGCGGGAACCCTGTGTACTGATTACATGAGTTGGCATACAAGGGTTGAGGCCGTGTGTGGGAACATAGATAGTGTACATGGAGTGGAACCCAGATACCTTGGCATGGCATGTAATCCTTCCTACATGTTGTGTAGATTCATTTTACACGACAATCCTTATGATGCGGTCTGTTGTACACGGGTAGTAACCAGGGACCGAAGACACGACATGTGACACTTCTACATGTCGTGTACTTCTTAGTACATGGCTTGATATTCTTTTAAACCATTTCATGGATAGTTTTCTTTTTGGTTAGTTCCAGGTTTTCTCATTCCTCTAAAGGTTAGGTATCGTTTCCATTCACAGGAGTATGATCCCTTCAGCATGACTTTCTGTGATAGAGTCAGGTATCCCTCCAAGAGGCCCAGAGTGAGATCCTCTATCCATTCTTGACCCTAGGTATAGTTAGGTATCAATGTGAATATTTCTATAGGGAAATGATCCTCTACTTATAAGGTGAATCCGGATGAGTCGTGGCATCCGCCAAGGCTCTGAAAATGATCCTCATTTGTGTATCGTGATCTTTCCCCACTCAAGAGTGTGTTCTACCAGAATGAGTAAATCTATCTGTCGTGACATTTCCTGACAGAAAATACTTCTTGGACGAATGTCATTTGATCTATCAGGCTCGTGGAGTGATTTCTTCCAGACAAGTGCTTCATGGAACATTTGAAATGAATCCCTAGCAGTGATATGCATTTGTGAGACTTGTCTTCGGACCACGGGTCTGGGTTTTGAGTTTATCTGGTTTGTGTTTCTCTTGCTATATGTTTAGTAGACATATATTTTTTAGAGATGGTTGCACCTTTACTTTTTGTATTGATTTTTGTTTTTCAGGGTCCTCTACTGATTATTGTTATACTCACCTAAGCACGATCTTTTCCCGCACGTGTCGTGTCTTGTGTAGACGAGTGGCCTTTTAATGGGGTCCAGGGTGGACTAGTACCAGATTGAGATTTTTGTGTTCCCTACATGCTGAGGTGTTCATATGGCTATGAACAATAGTCCTAGTACCTCTTTGTGCTTACAGGATGGACTTTATAGTTTGCAGACTATTGTTTTTGGTGGGATTAAATTTCGGCCTAGTTTACTTTTAGTACATTACTTTCCATTGTACTCTGTTGGTTGGGTTTAGTTGTATGCATGCATTTTGTTCCTTACTAGTTTTTACATTTCAGAATTTGTGGGATTGGAGATGTGTGTGTGTGTGTGTACATGTACTTAGGTAATGCCTCCCATGTTAGTAATATACCTACTCGGTGCTAGTCACCATCCCCTGGCCTATTGGAGGTGGGCTTGGGGAGTCACGACGTGGACCCCACTAGGACGGGTCATGAAAGAGTGGTATCAGAGGTGGTTAGTTCTACCTTAGGAATAAGAGTCTATGAGATTGGTTTTGGAGAAATAGTGTTAAGTGTTTTAAGCTCGGCTTTCAGGATAGATATTCTAGTGTTGGTATGGTCGACCGATGTATCCATACACCAAGACTATGATAAACTGCTTTTCAACTCGGTACATGAAAACACTAGTTTTGTGGAAATAATAGAATGGTACATGCATCATATAGTAATGGGTTGTGCTATCCATTTACTTTGTTTCAGGTATCTAGAGATACTCGTTAACCATGGTAAATCTTGTTTCTTACAGGATGCATCCGCGATGCATACCCACCAGGATTCAGCAGCGTGATCATAAGGATCACCCCTCAGTGACGAGGCTTTGATACATGGACTAGTTCCCCAAGCGTTACCTCTATGTGGTGTTTCTACTATACCACTAGTGGAGTAGCCTGTGGTACCTGCAGTACCAACAAACAAGGGGTGTAGGATGAGCGTGCTCCATGAGTTTTAGAGATAGAGACCCCTCAGGTTCCGAGGTGAGCCTGACCCTCAGGCAGCGGAGGACTGGCTTGAGGCGGTGACCAAAGTTTTCCCTCTAGTGAGGAAACTAGCATACCAGATAGTGATCCTATGAGCGAGCCTCCTTCAGGGTTTAGCAGGACGATAGTGGGGTCTGAACACTTAGATACACGACTAGGAGACACTTTCTTGGATGGAGTTTGAGCGACTCTTTAGGGATGATTTCTCTACATTTACGCTGAGATCATTACATATCTAGGAGCTTCTTCATCTCCAGCAGGGCATTCTGATGGTAGCTAACTATTCATCGAGGATCACCATCCTCTCCAGGTACTCAATGGATATGGTCCGAGATCGGTACTTCAGAGCTCGGACCTTCGAGTGAGGTCTACGATGAGACATCCGAGCTACTATCGCACCTCAATGCATTTTGACTTATGATGGAGTGCTCGAGTGGGCCTTTGTGATAGAGATCTACTTGGAAGATCAGAGATAGATGAATAGAGTTAGCAGCAAGAAGACAGGTGAAGAGACCTCGGAAGTAGGGAGACGATGTTAGTAATAGGGATCATGACATGAGAGATGTCACAGGAGGACCCAGGACAATGGATTGATAGTCCAGGGATCTCAAGTTGGATCCTGTCAGCCTAGGGAAAGGCGATGAAACTCGTGCGACAATAGGGGACATCACTCAAGAGACTTTCCAACCCATTGAGCTACTGACAGGGAAACAGTGGATGGGCCACCAATATAGAGGAAGAGAGTGGATAAGACAAACCCACTAGGTGGCGGATGTGGGAGAGGAGTAGGGAGAGCTGTAGGTGGTGGAAGATGGTTAAATCTACTTCAACCACCACCCCCAGTAGGTCCACACTAGGCTCAGGGAGCTATGGGAAAGGGGTGGGGACAGCTGCATGCGATCGAGGCGTACAACCCAGAGACTCCAGGGATGATCTGTGGTACGATCTGTGTCTTCTGTACCTTAGCTACCGTAATTATAGAAACAGGTTCCAGTCATTCCTTCCTTTCCACATGTCTTGTGCGAAACCTTGAGATTCCAGTAGAGCCGTTAAGTCGACCCTTAAGCTTTCAGACACCTATAGAGGGAGACTTGGTGATCACACACATTTGCAGACTATGTGATCTTACCCTTGGAGGTAAGAGTTTCAGTTGAAACCACTTAGTGGAAGCTTCGAGGCCTTACAACATCATTCTTGGTGTGGATTGGCTATCTTCGGTCCATGCCCAAATTGACAACTTTAGACGAAGAGTACGGTGTGTCCACAACGATGGAAAGAGGTTTTCCTTTGTCGGTGAAAAGGAGACCCAGACATCACGGGATGGGCTCATGCATAGGAGGATGCAGCCGATCACTCATGAGTTGGCTAGAATTACCCTTAGAGAAGTTGATGTTGTGACCTTCCAGTTCCTATCAGTAGTGGAGGATTATAAGGATTTCTTTCCTAAAGAAGTTCTAGAACTACCTCCCTATTACGAGATTGACTTATGCATTGAATTACACCCTGAAACGACACTAATTTACTCACCCACATATTGGATGGCTCTCGCAGAGCTTCACGAGCTGAGTGTGAAGCTGGAAGATTTTAAGAAGAAGGGGTTCATGATACCTAGTGTTTCACGCTGTGCGGCCCTAGTTCTTTTTTCCAAGAAGGAAAATGAGAGTTTGAGATTGTGTATGGATTACCGATGCCTGAACCTGGTGACTATGAAGAAAAAGCATCCACTACTGAGGATCGATAACCTCTTCAATTAATTGATAGGGTCATAGTGGTTCTTGAAGGTTGAACTTTGGTTAGGTTACCACCAGTTACGAGTACGGGACAAGGATATACCGATGACGGCATTCAGATGCCACTACGATCACTATGTGTACTTGATGATGCCTTAAGGCATGAAGAACACCCCTGCATTGTTCATGGGTCTTATGAGCTGGCTCTTCCAACCATACTTGGACCGGTTCATAGTGGTCTTCATCAACAACCTCCTTATATACTCTGTGTTAAAGGAGGAGCACGCAAGACACATGCAGATGGTTCTAAACGTACTCCGATAGCACCAACTTTATGAGAATCTTTTTAAGTGACAGTTTTGGATTTAGGAGGTCCACTTTCTAGGACATGTAATCTCAGAAGATGGAGTATCTATGGACCTAGCTAAGGTGGATGAAATGTTATCATGCGAGCCACCTCAGAGCATAACAGAGGTGCGAAGCTTCCTTAGGTTGGAAGGGTATTACCAAAGATTCATTCCTGATTTCTCCCAAATACCAGCACTGATGACAGCCTTGACCAGGAAGGGGAAATCCTTCATGTGGATGGAGAAGTGCTAGCAGGCTTTTGACCAGTTGAGACATTGTTTGAAAAGCTCCCTGTTCTTTAGATTTCTGGAAGAGGGTGTCGAGTACATAGTTTTCTGTGATCCATCAAGGACCGGGCCTGGCTGTGTTCCAATGAAAGGACAAGCAGTGATTGCTTATGGTTCACACCAGCTTACGCCACATGAGCAGAACTATGTGACCCATGATCTTGAGTAGGCAGCAGTAGTCTTCGCGTTGAAGATGTGGCAACACTACTTTATGGGTGAGCAGCTTATAGTCTACTCTGGCCATAAGAGCCTCAAGTACATCTTCTCATAGAAGGATTTGAATCTAAGATAGAGGTGTTAAATAGAGTTCCTATAGGACTATGATTTTGAGATTATCTATACTCTTAGGAAGGGGAATGAGGTGGAAGATGCTCTTAGAAGGATATCGAGCTCATAGTTGTTGAGTGAGGTAATAGAAAAATTGACCCCGTTTCAGTTATCCTTCATGGATAGAGAGGATGAATCTTACCTTTAGTTGATTTTTGTCACCCCTATATGATTTTATCATGTTAGGGAGGCACAACTAGGGGGTGTAGACTATGATATTTTACATGGTTAGTTATCCACAGGACACACTCTTGATGGATATTCACAAGGTGGGGTACAAATAGTTCTTTTCAGGGGATGCACTATTATGCCAGTGGTGTTGCAAGAGGAGGTCCCGAGGGAGTTTCATACATCCCCCTTGGTGGTGCAACCTAGAGTCGTGAAGATGTACCAGGATCTCCGACAACAGTTATGGTGGTCAAGCATGAAGGGTGCAGTAGCAAGGTTCATTTCTTGATACCTTACATGCTAGTAGGTGATGGATAAGCACGAGGTTCCAATAGGGTTAGCTCATCCCCTGGAAGTTTCAGAGTGCAAGTGGGATAAAATATTGATGGATTTTGTGACAGGCTTTCCATGAATGTTCAAGGGTCATGACTCCATCTGGGTGATCATTGATCGAATCCCCAAGTCGGCCCAATTCCTAGCTATCAGGGAGCAGATTTATGTAGAGATTTTGGGATGCCTCTACGTGCAAGAGATAGTTCGGCTTCATGGAATCCCTTAAACAATAGTCTTAGATCGAGACACCCTCTTCACATACTAGTTGTGTAAGGGATTGCAGGAGGCTTTCAGGACTCAGCTACTCTTGAGCATAGTGTTCCATACCCAGATAGATATTCCAACGAAGAGAACCATTTAGGTTTTGGGGGTTATGTTGTGGGCCTATATCTTAGACTTTGGTCCCAGTTGGGAGGACCACCTACCACTGGTGGATATTTCATACAATAATAGCTACCACTCCACCATTGGTATGGCACTGTTTGATGCGTTATTTGGGAGACCCTACCGATCACTGTTTTGCTAGACTAACCCTAGAGAGTCAGCACTCTTGGGTCTAGAGTTGACGTGAGCTAACACTAAGAAGGTGTAGATCATCCATGAGTATATGAAGACTAAAAAAAGCTCGTAGAATTCATATGATAACAGACGACAGAGACCTATGGAGTTTGAGGAGGGGGTCCATGTCTTCATTAAGGTCTCACCTAGATGAGGGTTACAGAGATTTGGAAGAGGTGGAAAGCTATCTCCGAGGTTCATCAGACCTTTCCCAATGTTGCACAGAGTTGGCGAGGTGGAATACCGCCTAGCTCTACCACTATAGTTGCACCGGGTACATGATGTCTTCCACGTGTCGCAGTAGAAGAGGTATGTGCATAACCCATTGCTTTCCATCAACTGGGGTGAGCTGGAAATTGAGGATGGAGCGACCTTGGATGAGTACCCGATGGAGATAGAGGATTGGTAGCATGGGATCCTTTGTGGGATATCAATTCCCTTGGTGCACGTCTAATGGAATCACAAGATTCTTTATGAGAGAACGTGGGAGAGGGAGGCTCAAATCATTGCCTAGTACCCACATATTCTTGAGTAGCCATACTTTGGATTTTTGGGGACGCAAATCCCCAAGGTGGGGAGAATTTTATGTCTTAGATTTTCTCTATATTATTTTTAAATATTATATGGAATTATTTCGAGACCAGAACATTTGACGGTGTATAGTTATGAGGCCCGTAGTGCCTGAAATAAATGTTTGAAATAAATTAAACTTTTAAACAGCGCACAAAAGCAGTTTTCTAGAAAAAGTGGACTAACTTTTAAATGGGTGCCTAGATCAGAAATATGATAGAACCATGGAATTCAGAGCATCTACTTTACCTTAGGTGGGGCCTAACATCGACCGATGTGGGTCAGTTGTAAAAGTTAGTTTTTGGAAGTTTTAATGGAAATAAATTAAATTAATAACTTATTTTATTTATAATTTTTCTTTAAATGAATCAACCTAATCATCCCCTATTAATACCTTCTTATGGAAATTTCATAGGGTTAGCCACATAACCCTTCGAATTTAGAATTTTTCAGTGAACCTTTAGAGGATAACCCGTTGGCGGACGACGATGACGCAATCGATCGATGCATCTCGGATTTGACGAACCACATCAATGAATGTGGCAAAGTGATCATTATTCAACTGAATAGAGGTAGGGGTTGTTATTTGTATTCTTATTTTCCCCTTTCTTGGATTAAACAATGTACACGGATCCACACAAAAACAGGGTGATTCGTGGATCATGTGCTCTTGCTGGAGGGTGACAATATCCTTTTATTTTGGGTTTTTTGATTCGGGAATTTATCTTATGATAATTTTTTAATTTTCATTTGGATTCTCCTATTAAAACTATTAACATGATCGGATAAACACCATGAAAAACGATGGATAAGGTGCGTTCCTCCTCTCTTTATTGTTTTTCTTCCTCCCTTTTAACCATGCATTCTTCTCGTTCTTTACGGGGTTATGAACAACGGATTATTGTGCATCCATTTCGCAATTAAACGATCTCAAATCAATGATCCGACATCATGAAAGCCCAGTGGAGGAGTGGCAATGATGGAGGCAGACAAATCTAAATGGTTAAGGAGAAATCACCCTTCCATTGTTCTTGGCACGGATGATCGAAACAAGTTTTCAGGGCCAATCGAACCCCTAAAACCTCCCAAAACATTGATGGAATGGTAGGAAGACCTTAGATATTGAGTTTAGAGGTGATTGGGTGGCTGAATTGAAGATTGGAAGAGCAAACGAGGTGTGGTGGAAGAGGTTCGTGATTCTGGAAATTTCCAAAACACACGGTGTGTATCCTGAAGAACACGGCATGTGGGTCTATCTAAGTGGAGGATAGGGTTATGCGGTACGTGAGGATATCAAATAGTGTTTTGTCCAAATAACATAGTGTGTGGGACTTTATGTGGGACGAGTCATGTATCTCAGATGATACATGGACACATAGTGGAGTACACACCATGTGCTCCACCACACGACCATTCTAGGACCAGTAATGCGGGTCACCCCGTGTACTGATTACATGGGTTGACATACATGGGTTGAGGATATATATGGGAACATGGATATAATACATGGAGTGGACCCCAAATAACTTGACATAGCATGTGATCCTTCATACATGCTGTGTAGTAGTTTTTTACATGACAAGCCTTATAACACAACCCATTGTGCACGAACAGTACTCGGGGATAGAAGACATGACGTCTGACACATCTACACACCGTGTAATTCTCATTACATGGCTTGATATTGTTGACCACTATATATTGGACAGGTTTTATTTGGGTTATTTCCCCTTTTTATCATTTCTCTAAAGGTCGGGTATCATTTCCATTCACGGGAGTATGATCCCTTTAGAAGGACTTTCCGAGATAGAGTCATGTATCACTTCAAGAGTCCTGGAGCAAGATCCTATATCCATTCTTGACCCTAGGTAGAGTTAGGTATCAACGTGACTATTCCCACAGGATGCCTATCCTCTACTTATTATGCGAATCCAGATGAGTTGAGGTATCCTCCAATTCCCTAGCAGTGATCCTAATATGTGTATCAGGATCTTTCCCCACTCAGGAGTGTGTTCTATCAGAATGAGTGAATATATATCTCGTGACTTTTCTGAATGGATAGTACTTCTCAGACAGACTTAATCAAAGATATCAGACTTGTGGAGTGAGTTCTTCTAGACCAGTGCTTCATGGAACAGTCAAACTGAATTCCTAGTGGCAGTATGTGGTTCTAAGACTTGTCTCCGGACCACATGTTTGGGTTTTGACTATATTTGGTTAGTGATTCTTTTGCTATATGTTCAGTATACATATACTGTGTAGAGATGGATATACCTTTACTTTTTTTTATTTCTTTTTGGTTTTTGGGGTCCTCTACTGAGTATTATTATACTCACCCCTGCACGGGATTTTCTCGCATGTGTCGTGTCTTGTGTAGACAGGCGGCCTTTTGACGGGGTCCTAGACAGACCAGTACCAGACCGAGCTTTCTGAGTTCCATATAGACCGAGGTGTTCCTAAGGCTATGATAAGAAGTCCTAGTACCTCTTTGTTCTTATAGGTCGGACATTGTAGTTTGCAGACTCTTGTTTTTGGTGGTCTTGTATTCCCACCTAGTTTACTTTTAGTACTTCACTTTCTGTTGTACTCTATTGGTTGGGTTTATTTGTATGCATGCATTTTGTTCCTTAGTGGTTTTTACATTTCAGCATTTCTTGTCTTGGAGATGTATGTGTGTGTGCATTTACTTAGGTACTGCCTCCCATGTTAGTAATATGACAACTCAGTGCTAGTCACCAACCCCTAGCCTATTGGAGGTAGGCTTGAGGAGTCACAGTGCGGGCCCCACTATAACGGGTCGTGATAGTGTTGGGGAAGGGTTTTGGTATATATTGGTGGATCTAATAGGATTTATGTGTGTGGTTAAGTGAGGTGGGGAAGGGGTCCTTTTACATGTTAGAGGAGTGACATATTTGTAAATATTAATTTTTTAATATAAAAATAGATGTAATAATTGAGACAAGTGGGTATAAGATTAGTAATTAGAGAGTAAAATATAATTTATGGTCTATAAATCTATCATAAACCAATTTATATGTGAGTTTTGTGTTGTATTGACACTTTAACTCTTGATTTAACATTCTAAAATCGTTTTGACCTTTATTGTGGTTAATAATTTTAAACTTCTTTACATATTTTTTTGATAAAAAAATTCAATTGTTGAATTATCAGAAAATAGTGATTTCAAATCCTAAAACCATTTTACATGATTCAATTTATAAATGTGATATAAATTAACTATACTATATGTATACATAAAACACGAAGTTTTTTAGAATACATGTATTTACAAACAAAAAAATGAAATTATACTTATTTTGGTTCAAAATCATGGGTATTATTGATTCCCATGAATTTATTGGTTTATGATTAAGTAAAGGGGGTTATTTTATTTTAAAAAAAATTAAAATTATAATTTAATCTTGTGAATACTTAATTAGATGAAAAAAAATAATTTTTATTTCAGTAAAATAAAACATAGGTTTTAAAATGTAAAACATAAGTTTAAAAATTAAAAATATTATTTTTAAATATATAATTTTACTCTTTAAATATTTATTTGTTTGAGGAAACGTTTTATAATTTTTATGTCACGATCACATCATGATGATGTTATAAAATATAGTGTTTATTTTGTTAAAAACTCATTTTCTAATTTCACTAAGGAATTTAGAGTATATGTTTGAAATGAATTTCAATTAATTATTATTTTTATTCATATTTGGTAAACATCCTTATACTAATTTTCCAAGTCATTTTAATATTTTATTAGAATAATTTATTAATTTTTATATTTTATTTTAATAAAATATATCATCATTTTTTTAGTTTGGTATAGGATGTGATTTAATCTATTCAACATAGTAGTTAATTAAAGAGAAATATGTACTAAAATATCTGGTTGTTATAGCACAAGCCTCTAATATAGTAAGTAGTCTGATAGATTGTTACACTTCCCAATGTATCTTTACTCAAGATATACCATTGTTCTATTATAATTATAACACCTAATATGTATAAACTATAATATAATTATTAATAAAAGTTCATAACCTCATAAAAGAAAAATTTAAGGTTGAAGAAAACAAAATCAAGTAGCATACCTATCCGGTTACTATTTTGATTCATGTATGATAATTTATATAATTATATTAACAACTTAAACTAACCTATGCATTAATTAATAATATATAAAATATATTTAGAAATAAAACCAAGAATAAAAGAAAAAAATAAAAAATAAAAATATTTAAACATGTGATAAAATATTTATGAAAAATTTCTAAATTACTCAATTATAAAGCTTTTATAATTTTAGCAATATCTTATATACATTACACAATTAGATAAATATAAACTCTTTATATTTATTTATAATATTAATTTCTTCATATTATCCTTTTATATATAATTTAATTTAAACATATGATATTAAATTAAATTAAACATTTTATTTTCCAAATATATTATGTTTGAAATTTACATAATCTAAATATCACATATTTAATAGTATTTAAACATTTATCATATTAATTATCAAAAATTATTTTGATATGGTTCAATTAATTCTCAAATAATTTCTTTAATTTATATATTTGAAATTAATAATTATTAACAATTCATAATATTAAATATAAGGTACTATATATTTTCCTTATTTTTAAATTTATAAGCAATTTGTAAATAACTATTACATTTTTCAAATAAAAAATTTATTTCTAAATTGTTCGTTATTTTATATAAATCAATTTTATTTAATGAAAACATTTCATATTATGGTTAATTAATAAATTTTTCATAAACAAGTATTTATGTTACTAAAAATAATTTTTTTAATGGGAGTGGTTGAGAACTACATGAGGGAACATTAGGGGTGTCTAATGTAATGCAGTTCCAAGGCATCACCCATCAAAACAAAATTTTAGTAAAATGTTAAATCACATAAATACAAGATAACCTTTTACTCTTCTTATGGATATACTCCTAATGTTATGTTTTACACCTCCATGTTTCCCTCCCACCATGCGTAATGAACTCTCAGGACTTACCTCTATAAGAAATTACATCACCAAAAAAATATAACACCTAAACCAGTGGTCTATAAAGGGGATTGAAATCTAATTAAATATGAAGGATTATTTCATCTCTATATAAAATAGATTAATGTGATTGTTCATACATAAAATATGTCCATTAAGAAATTACAATACCTCATTGATGAGTTAATTCCATTGATCAAAAAATTATCAGAAGACTATGAGTAGTGAACCATTTCAATCATAGATAAACCCACTACCTTACATGATTCTATTGTCACAAGCATCATCCGTATTTTAATGGACCAAAAAAGTACACACATAAGTGCTCAGTATGAGGTCACAACATAACCTAAGGTGTGAATTCCCTTATGGAAAAGGCTACCGAATAGTTGTGAGGGCTTAAAAAATTCATTAAGGAGGCTATTCACTTGATATAACAATAATAAATAATAATAAATAACCAAAAAAAATCTAAATTAGGGTGTATATAATAAATAAAAACCTATAATAACATACATTTTGTTTTCATATAAAACAAACTTTGGTTACTCAATAGGGGAATACCATTTGTAAAATAAACCAAAGTAAAAAAATATAAGAGGTTATACTACATACCTAAACATATACCTAATCCCAGTATCTGATACCCATCAAACTAATCTATACTTATCCACTATAGATCCCATGCCTCAACCTAAAAATCATAAATAATATCAACATCTACTTCAAGATTTCCATTCAGGGTGTGAGAATAATAATTCTTCAGGTATCAACAAACAGGACTAACATGCATTTCCAAATACATGTGTATGAATGAGGTGAAAAAAATACATAAAATAAAAACCCACTTAATGTTTTCACATGTTAAATAGATTTTTGTGACACTCAAAGAGGTACAGATAACCATTTGTCCATAATGTGCTAACCAAGACAACCCGACCTTGACTGTACACACTTCAATGCAATTCCAAAATCAAATCATAGAATGAACTCATACAACAATAATTGATATTCAGTATGTATCCAAAGACTTGAGGTATGGAAATTCCCAAATCTCAACCCACTAATTTAAGGAATTGGTAATGGTCATACATTCATAATCCTCTATATATCCCTAATATCCCGTGGGAGGTCTATCAGCTTGTCTTCCATCTCACCATGAACCAGACCCTAAGGTAGTCCAAGACCTAATCATTGTCAAGGAATGGTAATTCTAATACAAACTGACATAGATTTTCACACCAATGGGTGGTCGTATCAAGTACACTGACTGATGGTAAGATATTTTTTTATAAAAAATTTAAAACCTAAAACAATATAGCTAGTGGTGATAGAGTATCAAAAACCTATGGAATATAGATTTAGACAAAGAACTTTTTAACAAAAAAACAAATAAAAAAATATATTTGGCTCTCAAATATATATGGAAGATGACGATTGAGTGGATACAATTCAATTACAGTTACTCAGAAAGAAATGTGAGAAATAAAACTTGAGTAAAAAAGAATCGATAGAGCATAGGAACTGAACTATCTAGTTAAAATTATAAAAATTATAAAAATTATAAATTATTCAAAATGAATATTATAAAACTGATTTGAAAGATATATTGATTAATTTTGTCAAAAAATAAACCTATGAATAATCAAGTTCAATAGTTTGTCAACTGTTAAACTCATAAATTCATGAAAATCTTAACTAGTTCTCATTATAATAGATCTACCATTGAATTATAGTATGTTACTTTTTATTATAATAGATTTTTAAGAAAGTGAAAATATTTCATTCATGAACATTAATCACTAATTATCAATGTTTTAGATCTCATTGATTAGAGTTGAAATGATGGTGACAATAAAGAATGATTTCCAAGAGTTAAGTAAAAAATTATTCCATCCAATTTCATTCCCCAAAAAAAAATATCCAGAAACAAGTTTAGATTCAAAATTTTAAAATAATTCAATCAATTGAATAAATAAAGACAAAATAAAGGGAAATAGAATCTTTTATGTTGAATATATTCTCCCTCAAATCTAGTATCCCTCTTACTGGCTAGGCCTTTCCCAATTTATCTCACTCTGGAAATTCCCTTAATGAATGTTACACACTTTTTTCGACCCCCATGAATTCTCTATTTTTATATTATTTCACACCTCTGTTCATAGAGCACAAACATAGCTATGTTATTTAATTATCCCTCTACAATGTGGAAATTATTTCTATTTTAAACCACCACTATGTGACACATACATATAACCCTCAACTGAATGTTAAAAGACCAATTTACATCTATTAAAGATGAATTTAGATGTAAATTTAGACATAATTCATTCCCAGTTTCAACAACCAACAACTTCCCGGTCAAAATTTTTCCTCCAATAAAACAAAATGTCTTCAATTATTTTACTTGGTTTGAAAATACTCTACTGTTGATCTCACAAATAAAAAAACACCAAAATTATGGTCTGGAGCTATATTGGGCTCGAATTATCATTACCTAAACATTTCTTGATAAGTTCATACAAAATTGACAAAAAGAGAATCTTCTATACAAAACTTTATCCTTCTATCAAGCCTTGAAACCCATCTTTAGTAACATTTTTAATGTGACAAGTCAAAATCCACATGGAAATAAATAATTCTCATATCATATCCCATTTATCATCAACTTCATACTAAAAAATGGAAAAACCTCTGGCGTGCATCCTAGAGTGAATCTGGATCCGTATTGATGGGGAATTAAAATTTAGAATCCTCTTCTTCATTCATACACGAAATCAAGAACAATGAGAAAAACTCAACTAAAAAGTCCAAGATCTGAACTCCTCTATAATCTGAATTAATCATTATAAATAAAGTAAAAGCTCTTAAATATCCTCAAAGTTTCATGGGGGATTAGAATCATCCATAAATCAATAATAAGAACACCTATTCCTGACAAATACATTATTTGAAGTTCGTTCAGCCATCTTCTCGCATGGATATATTTTTTTGATTCATTATCTTAATTTCTCATCTACCTTTATGCTTGTTTTCTTATTTAAAATTATGTTCACTTCAACAACTTTAGAATCTATTGAATAAATACCCAAAAATTGAAATAGAGGTTCCAACATCCACATTTGGTTATCTTCCTCGCATATAAATTTGATGTTTACCTAAACAAGGGTTCATCTTGATCTAGAAACACACTCTATGATTTTGTTATTCTCTTATATTTATGTTCCACATACTCAAAATCATCGCATATCCTCCTCATTGTCAATGGATTACGTTATGGGTCATGTATTCTAACATTTTTTCAACTAGAGATTCAAAGATTCATCATTAGTGACCTAGGTAGTATCAATAAATCCTAGAATAAAGATCAACTTACCCTATCAATTCCTTGTTATTACAACCATGAGATCAAGATATCTACTACTACAACCGGTCAATGTGGGTTATGAATTATAAAAATAATAATATCTGGATTAGATCCAATTTCATCAATGTGTGTTATTTTACAAGATTTGATTTATATTCATCTTGAATTCACATCCATGATTCCAATATCAGTCTCAATATCGACGAGATGGTAGAAGTTAAGGTGATATAATGGGTGTACATTTGCATAAATTTGATTGATGAGATAGCATATAACAGTGGATGAAATATGGAACCACAATTAGAATGAATGACATTAGTGGAATTGTGACATTGGTATAAGAGTGATGGAAGGTGGAGGGAACCAATTTTCCTTCATGTATTTTTTTATTATAATGGTACTAGTGTCATTGTTATAGAAGCACCCTTGAAAATGTAATGGATTCATTCTAACAGTCAAAGTAATATTTTAAACAAATTCAAAAAATAGAATCCAATCCCAAAAATAAACTGTAATAAATCAAAAATTAGTTTAAATAATTCAGATCAACATTGAACATACAAAAAACAGAAAATGTGACATTATATTAATTTCTCAATTTATTAATCCAATGAATTAATAGGTTTTGGTAAGTAAAACTCACAATGAAATTTATAATTTCATTTAAAAAAATACACAAAATAAACATAAAATTATTCCCTTCTAAAATAAAAGAAATTTTGAAACAAAAAAAATTCAAGAACCTAACAAAAAAATACACATTTCTATGAAATATTTTAAGGAAATACAACTTGAAAAAACATAAAATAGTTTCAAAAAATTAGAGAATTAATAATATTATTGATTAAATAATCACTAAAATACCATAACATTGATGTGAAAAAATGGTCAAATTATAATGACATAAAATTCACATGTACTTAAAACATTAATTATCCTCAAGAAATACCTTAGTCAAATATAGTGGAAAAAATGAATATCAAGACTAAAATACAAGATTACCAGTGATAATCTGGCTTAGAAAATAATTTCTGCACATAGATTTCCATCAATAATTTAATAAATTTATCCTCAATAAATTAAATGGTTTTAGTGAAGACTGTGATTCCTATTTTATAAAAAATGACCATAATTTTTCTTGAAATGAATTAAACACACTTAAATTTTCAATCAACCGAACATCCAAACTTTTCATTACCTCTATGAGATTAGACTCACCTAACTAGCAACCAAAATAATTGAATACTCAATTTGGATATAAGAAAATAATAATTAATTAGGAAACATAATTGGCCAATCCCATAACTAAAAGAAGAAAAATAAAATATTGTAGGGAAAAAGGGTTAACTTAGATTAGGATTTTAATTTTATAATTCATTTGAATGCATATTTTATGAGTATAAATATTTGTTCAAAAGTATAAAGAAAATGAAAATTATTTTACAATTATTTAATATTTTAAAAAATATAGTTTTAATAAAAAGTGAAAGGATAATGGTAAAGTAGGTTTAATTAATGGTGTAATATAGTGTTATCCTTTTTAAAGTGGGTACACAACATTAAAATTCTAGACAAATTTTGAATAGTAAAAATGTTCAATTGAAACCTAAAAATATAAAACATTGGAAAAATTTGGAGGGTTTTGTTGGGATCTCAATTAATTATAGTTTAGCACAATTTAAAACCCTCTCCTACACTTAAAATACAACAATGATCCCTTTTTTAATCTTTAAGGTAGAGAAAACACTTAACCAATATTGTTTCAATAAAAATTATAAATTAACTATAAAAAATCATGGTTACATGTTAAAATAAATTGAAAATAATTTTCTTCAACTTCATGTAACATTATAATCGTGTTTAAAATTTATACATTCCTTATATTAAATGAATGATGAGAATGATTCTCAAAAAATAATAAAAAACATTAGAATGTTTAATAGTTGTTTCAAAAGGAAATAATAGTCCTCGATAATCAAAATTTTTTAGAGAAGTTCAAATAAAAATTAATGGTACTTTGATGGATTTCAATTACTTCAAAAATTGTTCAATTAAACACAAAAATGAAATCGTATAACCAAGAAATTCATATCAATTTTAGTTTTAACAAATTTTTAAAACATCTAATGTGTTTATCCACACTTAATTTAATGCAGTGTGAATCAATGAATAAGAAATATTTAAGTAAAATAAAATAACAAAAACTCCCCATGTAATATTAATTTACTAATTTATGTTTATTAAAAATACTCCCCATTTATTCCTAGAGTGTAGCATCCAAGATAGAAAGTTAAATCTCTTATAAAATTAAAATATCAATATAATATTATAGAATATGGAGTTTAAGGAAGAAAATAACTATAGATAATGTTTAGAGAAGTGAAACAAGAAACCTTAGGATTTTATATCCTTATAAAATTGAAGAAAAATTGAAGTTTTAGAAAAAATAACTCTACGTATTCTTATGATCAAATAATTTAATATTTAAACATTTCATGAATTTATGACACTTAGTCATAAAATCATAATTTTTAATTAATCCTAAAATAATATTAAGAGTATAATTTAGAATATGAAAGGCATCATGAAATTAGTTTTTTTGGGGAAAAAATGGACTATGGGTTGACTCCCATGAAGAATTGAGTTTTAAGTAATCAGTTATCCCAAATTAATGTTTAACTCTCAATAAAAGATATGGTAGTGAAGCCCATTGGATTCCCCAAAAAAATGGATTCTTAACCTCTGCCCATTAACCAAGAAAGATTTATTCTTCTCTCCAACTAACTATAATTCCCTATTAACAGGTACTCTAAGAAGAGTACAGTAACTATAACACTTGGTCTTGAGTTAAACTTGAATAATATTAATTTTATATTTGGGAAAAAATAAAATTTTAACATAATTTAAAGTAAATATTTTGAATTAAATAATCTTGAAAAACATGTTTTTTTTTCATTCATTATAAATCCTAAAATTGTTATAAAATCTTATCTAGATTTCATCTAACTCACTCAACCAAATAATCTATCTTTCTCCAATAGAATTAAAATAATAATTAAAATCATTTAATTATAAAAAAGGACTTGGGATGTTGTTACATAGGCACATAGAAAATGCTTACAAAAATAATCATATATGGAGTCACAACTATTGGGGTTTTAAAAGGATTCCTATAAGCCCATAATGCCTCACTAGTATTAAAGAACAACCTTTTCTTGAAATACTTACACTTTTACCTAGATTTTGATTCAATTCACTATTATAGATTTTAGCATGTACACTTGACTATGGTTGATAGGTTTTTCCATTTTTATACCCAAAACCATAATTTTCCATCAAATATTTAAATTTAATGTTTTCAAAGTGATTTTCTCTGTCAGTGATGAAAACTTCGGGAACATTAAAACCTGAGAAAATGTTATTTTTAATGTATTTAATCATACTACTAGATAGATAATTTGATAATTCCATAAAATCAATCCACTTTGAAACATAGTAAAAAACAACTATGATTTATTAATTCCAACATTATGAAAGAAAAATTCCCATGAAGTCCATCCCCATACATCAAAATTTTCTTCTTGTGAAATACAATTTTCGGGAAGATCATTCATCGTACCCACATTGAAAATTCTTTGAAATCTGGAACATCTTATAATTATACTTCTTTAATCCTTAAAATTGTTATGCCAATAAAAATAGATTGAAAAACCTTTTGGGTAGTTGTATCACTACCATGATGTCCACCTTAAAAAAGTTGAAAGAAAACTCTCTAGAATAGGTATCACCTCTTCTTTATATACAAATATCCTCAAAATTCAATCTGATAATCTTCTAGAGAATAAATTATCATCCCAAAAATAAAAAATATGACAAGAAATAAATTCGTTCCTTTAATTTAGAGAAAAATCTTCAGGAAGCATTCCAACACCTAAGAAGAAAAAAAATAAAAATTCATGTAGATTTTCCTGTGTAAACAAAGAAAATATTTTCATCCGAAACTGATTAATTAATATCCCAGGGGTCCTCATTTGGAGTATATATAATCCTAAATAGGTGATCAGTAATAATATTGTTGGAACCTTTATTTTAAATTTTTACAAGTAAACTTATTTTAACAATAGAACACATCTTATTAACCTTGGTTTATCCTCTTTTGTGGACAATACATATTTAAGGGATCAATGGTTAGTAAAAACAATGAATTTTGACCATATTAGATATTTTAAAAACCTTTTTAAAGTAAAAAACACTATCAAAAGTTAATTATCTGTTTAGGTACAATTACTTTAAGAATAGTCAAGTATTATACTAGAAAATTAGATGACATAAAATATCATATCCTTCACATGGCCTAAAATATATCCCACTAAAATGTAACTAGAATCATGCAAAACCTCAAAAGGAAGTTTCTAGTCTAGATATGTATCGATGGGAGATGAAAATTTCATTTCTTTAATGATATTAAATGGTGGAAATTAATTTTAATGAAAAATTAAATGATTTTGCATAAAAATAATTGAAAAATGGTCTAGTGATATTGGAAATATCCTTAATAAACCTTTTATAGAAACTGACATGAAAAAAAACATATAATACATTTTCCATTCACTATAGGGGTAAATTTCTAATAACAAAATCCTAGGAATTATCCACCTCAATACTCCTCTTTTATGTCTTATGGCCAAAAAATACCCTTAGTGACCATAATATATAAATTTTAATATTTTAGAACCAAATTCTAGACACCTATTTAACAAAAGTTTTTGGTTATAAATTTAGTTTTTAATAGTGATACAAATAATAGAAACATCATCCATGAAAGCCCCAATAATCTACTTTATAATGTTAAAAAAGATGTCTATCACACACCATTGAAATGTATTTGGGGAACTACCCAACCAAAAAGGAATTCATCGGTAAAAGAATATCCCAAAGTGGTTTGTGAAAGTAGTATTCCCTGGATCTTTTGGGGATATAGGAATCTATTTATAACTATAATAAACATCTATAAAATATAATAACTCATTTAATGGGAAGCCTATCATGAATTTGATCAAAAAATATAATAAGAAATTGGTCTTTTCTAGAATAAGAACATAACTTCTTGTACTCTATAAAAACTTTGTATTTCATTGATTTATTAACTATAATTTTTTTATTCTTCTCATTAGTATCAACAATGAAACCACATTTCTTTGGAACTACTTGGACATGACTAACTTAGAAGATATTAAAAATGGTATAAATGATACCAACACCAAGAAACTTAATTTACTATTTTATAAAAACATATTTCATTTTGTGATTAATTTTTATATGGATTTTAAATATAGGTTTTTGGTTAGGTTCCATGGGTGTTTTTTAAATATAGTTGAAGGGAGTATTACTTTAATATCATAAATGGTCCAACATATAACTGTATTGAACTTTTTTAACACTTATAATAGTTTGAAAACATGGAAAAGTTCTAGTTTTGAATAAACAATGAATGAAAGAGATGAATTTACCCCTAAAATGAATATTATAGATGATAAGGAAGAGGTTTCGGCAATAAAATTTTTTTTTTCAACTAGAAGGTAGAATTTTGTTTCTCAGTGTCTCTAATTCATCAACTTGACTCCTAAAAAATGAATAGAGCGTAAATATCCAACTCACCACTGTTTAAATTGAAATGACCCTCAAACTTAGTTTATAGATTCGGTTTCAAAATGTTTTCTTCAGTGAATTATTCAAGATTTTCTAAAAAATCACACTTAAAACAATCTCTCATATCTACCTATATATTAGAACAAATTCACATACAAGATTCCATATGTAAAGTTTCTTGATTTATGTCATTAGTCACTCTTAAAAATTCTTAATCTAGTTCATCATAAAGTTCCTTAGACTCAAACATCTTATCATTAGACTAGTTTTTGATATGTGATCACACATTAAATTTTTCAAAAACATCAATAGACTCACTTTTTGCACACAAGTCAATTTTTTTTTATTTTAGGACCTTAATTAAAACAAATTTAGTTTAAAGTATGGTACTAGAAATGATGATATGAAATTATTTATCACATTCCATCTTAAGAATAATAATATCAGCATATAAGAACAATTTTCCTACCCCAAGAAACAAATCATAAATTCTTCCTATGGGGTATGTGATGGAGTGGTAAACCAATTACAAGGCCACTGTGGTGGGTAATGTATTTCTGAATCTCAATTGTATAAATCCTGAGTAAGGCATAAGGTTGATAATATCCCTAATTTCACAAAGGTAGTTAACCAGAAAACTATTTAAAAATGTACACAAAATCACAAAAATAGTTGGGGTCTTTTAACATAAGAGGGTTCATATTAAAATCTAAAACACTACACTCCTCAGTTGTACTATATGAAGAGAATATCTCAGTATTTTTATTATTTGAAAGAATTTATTAATTATTATGAAATATACTGAAACCTAAAGAAAATATCGAAGGAATGGGATATTAATGTAAACCATTTTAAATAGATCCTAAAATTTGAGAAGTTCAAACTCATGGTTATTTTTCTCAACTCTTGGATAAAGTTGATCTTTCATTTCTACACCTATACTAGAAGTGAACTCTCCCCTAGTTGTGTTGTGAATTTACAGTAATGGTATTAATGATTTTTCTCATATATTCATTTGTTTTTTCAGTGTAATTACTACCATTTTATTAGTCATCCTTTTTTTTCCATGTGGGTGATAACCCCTCATAAAATCCACAAATAATGAATTAAATCGGAATATAGTGATGGAGAAACTACCTATGAAGTTCCCTAAACATTTACCATACCTTATGAAAGTCCTATCCATCTTTTTGGAATAGATATTTAATTTTACTCCTAAAATCCACTTTCTGCCTCCCAGGATAAAACATAATAATAAATGAATCATAATATTACCCTTAAGTTTCAATAATATTGGAATCTAACGCTAGTAACCAGTTTATAGAGAATCCATTTAAATAAAAAGTGAAATCCATCATTTTTTGTTCATCCTCATAGATCCCCTGAGGTGACAACTATTGAACAGTGTTATAGAAATACATAATGAAGGGAAGTGATTCCTCATTAAGAATTATATTAAAATTTTCAAATAGTGATAGATGAGAATGTGTCAACTCATAATTCTAGGAACATTGGGATACCCTAATGGACGATGTATTTCTAGACAGCTAAGGGAGCTCATAATCCCTCATCTGTGGCATCTCAATAATTAATTAGATAAGTTATAGTTGAATATTTTCCTCAATATTTCTAGGAATCTATCTCTAAGATATTAAATTCTTTTCCTAGTTATTATTGTCATATACGTGATGTATAGTTCAATTTTAGGTTTTAATGGCTCTACATTTCCTATCATAAACTTTGTGTGCATAAAAAATTTAATAGTTTTTACATAAAACCCACTTTAGTCTTAAAATTTAAGATTTTTTAAACAAATGTGTTTAATTTTTATTGACTTTAAATTGGTTAAATGAATCATTTCCCGACAATGACAACAAAATTTATTGGTAATATTTTAGTTTACACAGAATTTAATACCTAAAACTACTTAGAAAGTGGTGACAGGGTATCAAATACTTAGAACATAGATTAATGTGAATACCTTATAAACATACGAAAATACACAAAATAAAAAAATGAAATATTAAAAAATATTAACAGAGTATGGAAGATAAATATTGAGTAGATACAATTCAATTATAGTTTCTAAGAAATTATAGTATGAAACTATGAAAATATATTAAAATATTTATAGAGATGTGTAAATCAACTGTATTTTTAAAATTAAGTAAATCATTCTTCATGTACAATGATTTTTTTGAAACTAATTTTAACGATTTATTGATTAATTTTTTCAACCGATCAACCTATTAGTGATCAAGTACCATAGTTTCTCAATTATCTCACTAAACATTTAATAAAATGATTAATCATTTTTCACTAAAAATGGTTCCTTCATCGAATTAATGTTTTCAATTTTGATTACAACAAAATTTTTAAGAAAGTTTAGATTACTACATTATAAAATAATAATAACTAATTATTCATGTTTTAGATATATCGTCTTATAGTTCAAATTATAGTGAAATTGATGAAGGGTTTTCTAAAATAAAGTATAAAATTTTCCATCCAATTTCAATCCTATAAAGAAATATTTCTAGAAAACTTATTTAGAATCACAATTTTATAAAAATTCAGTAAAAAAACAATAAAAAATATAAATAATAAGAATTAAAATCCTTTATATCAAATATTTTCTCTTCCAAATCAAGTATATGTCCTACTATCTAGTTTGTGATTCATTTATCTTAGTATAAAAATTCTATAAAAATTATCTGAATGCATTTTCCATTATTTTTTCTATATATTATGAATTCTCTATTTTTTATTTTTTATTTTTTCCCCTATCACACTACCTCGAACATTTAATTAGATTAGGTATTTATCTAATCAGCCACCACATGGTTGTTGTGATTGTTTTACATCCCAACTTCATGACATGAACTTAACCCCATGAATTGAATGTTAATAGACCCATGTTCATCGATTAATTATGTATTTATATATAAATTAAATCTTAATAAATTATGAACTTCAACAACTAGTAGCTTCCAAATAACACTTTTCCCTCTAAAAACATACAATTTCCCAAATTCTCTAACCTGGTTTGAAAATATTTCACTGGCAAGATCACAAGTCCATTTTTTTCATGCCCTCTTATGATCTCAAATAATAATTCTCAAAATGTTGGTCTATAATATATCTAATTTTTTTCCAAGGAATCCCCTATTCCATAAAAGTTTCTGATTTAATCAAGATTTGAATACCCGATTCGGTCACATTCTTAATGTGACTTTTCAAAATCCACATGCCAGGCAAGGATTACCATATAAAAACCCATTAATATTCAACATCAATATGGAAAATGGAAAAACAACTAGTTTATGTTCTCAAGTGAGCCTAGATCCATAGGTATGGTGAATTTAGAGTCCCACTATTCTTCTTCATTCACACATACAATAATGATCAATCGGTAAAACTCATCTGAAAATATATGGATCACTTATCTTCTCTAATTTAGAGTAATTCTCAAAAATACATCAAAATATCTTCCATATTTAGTGAATTTCATCATCTATTTTAATCATACACGAAAAAAACAAGAACACCATTGAAATAAAAAATCCCTTATTAGAAGTTCATCCATCCATATTCTCCCTTAGACTAATCTGAACATTTCATTAGATTACTTTCTCAACTCCATTTTTTCTCATTTTACCATTTCAAATTAGATGTACTTTGAATTATTTAGAATACTCTATGATGTTCCCTATAAATGGTATTGATTCTCCTACACTGGAGTACACCATCCCTTGCCTCAGGTTAAATATCCCATAGAACTCCAACTACTAGTATTTTGGGGGTTAGCTGAGTTCCTCTTAGACTTAGGTTTCTATCTCAATCCCTTACCACTTATCTAATATAAAAATTCCCTATAAAACTACTAAACATGACCAGACCTTCCAAAAACATGAAAATACCCTATTGAGTGAGGACACTATGTTGCTTATGGCTCAATCTACTGCACTGAAAGAATTAGATCGAACCATGATCATGAGGTGGAAGTCCAATCCATTAGAAACTCTTCCCACTACTTCCCTATTTGAAACTACTATAGTGATACTTTTTTCAACTAAATAAGATTTCCTAGATCACCCTGCTAAAGATGCCTAGCCACTACTTGAGGCATCACTCTGATTCCATTCTATGATGAGAGACTAATTCATCATATCTAAAGGGATGATAAATATAAATAATTTCACATATGACTAGATCTCATAGAGAATACCATCCTAAGAACATCTCTCCTTTGAGATATCATCAGCTGGTAATGATGTAGCAAAGTGTTGAAGGTCGGTGAAGTATCCTACGTAGTGTATCATTGGAATTCCCACCCAATCTATAATATTCAACTAGCGAGCCATATCATGTGTCAATGTCTCAGCATAGATGTTTTAACAACCCAATTAAGTCATTAATAAATCACTTTCATGAGTTTATTCATTATAAATATATTACGTAATTTTAAAACGAAAAGTCAATAGTTTTAACTAAACACGTTTCTTATAAGGCATTGTTTAAATGTATAATTTCTTAATTCCATTTTTCAAATAATCTTATCAAAATTGAATTTCTCTAAAATTTGGGTATTTTAAAAAAATATTGATCATTCATTGAATAGTGAAAAAGTAACGATTTTTTTTTTAAAAAAAGTATTTTATTTTTAGTAAATTATATAATTTAAAAGCCCAAATAAATTTTGAATATGTTTTATATTAAAAAAATTATTATTTAGTTATATTTAATCTAATTAATTAATTTCTGGTCAAACGTATGTTATATTTTAGGATAATATATTTTTTTGGTTTAAATAAGGGGGTTTTCAAAAAACTGTTTTAAAATGATTAATATTTATATATTTTAGTTAATTAAAATAATCCATAATGGGAAATTTTTTAAATAAATTTTTTATATTATATAAAATATATATTAATTTATATTCATAAAATTATTATTATTAGTTATAGAGTTAATATAAAATCATCTTTTTCTTAAAAAATACACTACCTGAAAACCATATTTTTCCTTGTGTTTGTGGATTTTTTTTAAATAACAAATTTCTGATAATTTGAATTAAATATGGTAAAATTTATAAAATAATTTGATTAATATTAATTTATATTTTTTAATAATTTCAAATTAATTATTTACCATGATTAACAGTGAAAAAGTAAAAATTAATTACCATGGTTAAGGAAAAATGTGTTTATCTGAGGTTAAACTAAGACAAATAAAGCTTAAAATAAGCTAATTTTTTTATAAAATATATTTTATGTAAATATTTATTTGTTATAATGTATTAGTCTCAATTATATTCCTTTTTTACCCTTGTGTCTCGATAAAAACCATTGGTACACCTTTTCTTTTTAAAAATTACAAGTGTCCCACTCACCTCACTTATAAAAGGAAACCCCCTCTATAAAATTCTTCACACCTTGATACCTTTATTATTTCACCAATACCCATAGAAATTAATTTATAAATTTATATCCTATAATTTTAGAAAACATATATTGATCATAAATCCATTCTATGAAGACCTTAGGTTTAATCATAAAGCGGTGTCCTGGGAAGTGGTAAAATTCCTAAGTATGATTTTTTATTTTTTTTCTTATTCTACCTCTTTAAAATAGTATTAAACTATGATTATATAAAAAAAAATTATCTACCTTATATTGAAATGTTATTAAGTTAATGGTATTTCCTTTATCCATATCATGTTCTCCCAAATTGGAAATGAAAACATCACTCAAGTGTATGAAAGACTACTGCCTCACGAACAGACATGACACGTTTTCCATCAACACCTCTCAAGATTGGGTTAGATGATGAATATAAAGTATATATAGATATATATAAATGATATTAATTGCATAATTATACTTATGGATTCATTATATCATACAAAACTTCATTAATTTATGTTCCTTAGGGGATACGATAACATCGCTCGTGTGTATGGTGGACTACCGCCTCTCTAATTGATGTGATTCATTTTTTACTGAAAATTTACATTGAAGGTAATAAAGACATATTTAATGAATATATATGATATAAATTACATAATTATGATATTTATGAAATATTTTATCAATCTAAAATGGTAAAATATCATTTTTTTCTTAACTTTTAACTCACTAAAAAACTTTAATGTTGTTCTTGTATGTGTTGAAAATCACCTTCACGAAGTGATGTGACACTATATTTTTCACCAAACCACATGGATGGTATATATATGTATTTTTAAATAACTAATATGGTAAATATTATATTATTATCTTTATGTAAATATAAAATATTACTTACCTTTTTTTCTTAACGATCATTGAAAAATGGAAACGTTACTCATGCATACATATGGCCTTCCATCTCTACAATCATAACATAATTTATTTATATAATATATATTTCATTATTGACATTAAAAGTATAATTTATTTATAAATATGATAATTATTTCATGGATATTATTTTCAATATGTTTAAATAATGATAACATTCATAATAGTCAACCTACCAAAGTCATTTTTGACACATAAGATGAATATAGTCAAAACATCCGACGTAAATATAATTTATTAAGTAATAATATATAAAATGGTAATAAGTGAAATAAAAGTAATTATAATTTTTTAAAATGTACTTAATCATGCAATAAATTAATAAAATTCTATTACAATGTAATATAGAGAACATATGTGATGAGTCAAACTCAATGTAAGGGACTTTGTCTCAATCTCCTTTTATTGAGGAATATTTTGATGTTATAAACCTATATTATTTTTAAGAAGTTTTTATACAACCATTTTTTATGTTATATCATGTATTTACATATTCTTATGGTATTTAATGTTTTTTAATGTTATTATTTGATGGGGATTTTCATTCAAATATTTCTAAAGTGGTAAGTGACTTTTTTTAAAGGAATTATATTTTAATTTTTTTATTCTAAATATATTTTTTCTATGTACATTTTGTTAAAAATATATTATTTTGGACATGAGGGTTTTATAAAAGTAATTTTTATATTTATTTAAATTTACTTCAAAAAGGAAATCCTTCTATAGAATGTGATACATTCTTTATAAATGATAAAAGGACCGTTATATTTTAACATATAAAGTTATAAAAAACTTTTATGTTATCATAACCATTTTTTTAAAGTTTTTATTAAATTAAATTAATTAGCGTTTTATTAAAATAAAATCCCTTATTCCTTTTTTTGGGTAATTTCTTATTTAAAAATGGGTTTTCAAAAAAGGGATGGATATTTTAATATAAAAAAAGTTTTTAAAGTTGAAGAGAATATTTTAAGAGTGTGATATTAAAAATTAAAACTTTTAGATGTTTTTATTATGTTAGGGTAATTAGAAATTATTTATATTCAATAGAGGTTACATTATAAACCAAGGATGATTGGTTTTATTATACAATAAGGATATGTGATTACGTTATAAACCAAGTACATGAGGTTATGTTATAAACGAAAGACGGGTGGGTCTCTGATAGACCTATAATGCATTAGGTGTAGAAGTAGACTATATAGTTATTACATTTGTAAGAGTGATATGGATAATGATTCCCTGATATAATTATATGATTTATCTATGCTTGAAATTTTATTTCATGGTTTTCTTTGAGAAAAAATTGTATGTGTATTTCATCTGAAAATTATTTATATATTTCACTCAAAAAACATTTATATAAAGTTAAAAATTTCATTGGTTATCATGTGTTCACTAAACTAATGGGTTTTCAATCTTTTTAAGTCCCTTAATGATATTTTTTTCTCATCCCATGTTTTGAAAATATTTTTTATATTGATTAAGGATAATTAATGGAAATGAATAAGTCTAGTTGAATGTCATGAGGATTTTTTCATGAAAATAAATCATTTTTTATCTTAAAAGATTCATATTATGAAAAATTAATTATTATAAGATGTGTCAACTTTGTATTATATAGTAATGTTATGTATGATTTGTGGCCTAATTCACTAATAATTCAGACCTAATAAGATCCTCAAATATAAGATAATATTTTTTTTACTTAAAACTTTGGATTATGTAACATTTAAGGCATGGTCATTATAGTTTCTATTAGAGGTTATTTTACATAAATTTAGAGTTTAGGATAATTATAATACCATACCCTTGAAGGATATTAATTTATGGTTTATTTCAAAGGATGTAGAATTTAATTATTAACATGTTTATTTATATAATTTTTTTTTTCGAATGGTTTTCAATAGGGGAAATAGGGAAGCAACTATGGGAAGGCACTGAGATGAAAATATCTTCCCAAATAAGCATCCTGAGATGGTTGGAATTGGAACAGAATAGTTTTATATAGTGAAGGATCAGTTAAAATAGGCTATAAATAGGGATAGAAATCATGATAGGGATAATCCAAATCTACCATAGTGGAATATTTCAATATTGGATCATTTTATGAGACAATATACTCCATCATTTAGTGGATATTATAACCTTATGTTAGATTAAGGATGCACTGATGACCTAGAAATTAAATTTAATGTCATGACATTTTCATATCATCAAAAGGTAAGACTTTATATTTTCTATTTTGAAGGTGAATTTGACCAGTGGTGGTAAATGATTAGGAATATCAGATGAATGGAAGAGATTGATTCCTTATAATGGGATTATTATAGAATATTTTCATTGATACATATTTTTCTAAGGCTATTCATCTTAGGATGGAAAAAATTATTGTAATTGAGACACGAGGAGATAGATTTGGTGGTTATATATAAAGAAAAATCCACTCGATTGACAAGGTATGCTGTTAATTTTAAATACGATCATGATAATAATACTAATTGATTTTACTCAGGGTTGAAGCCAATATATCGAAGTTAATTAGATTATTTTGAATTCAAAATCTATCAGAAACTTGAATAATGTTCTAAAAAGGTAGAAATTGATTTTTCCAATGATCATGTATTCCTTGAGAAAAATAATAAAAAGTGGTCCAATTGGTTGAAAATAGGGAATGATTTATCAAATAAGGTTGGAATTAATTAAACTGGGTTCTATATTAAGAGAAGTATTGTAAAAAGAATCATATGGAATGTATTGTGAATTCTGGTAAGTGATTCTGATGTGGCATGTTTTGTAATATGGCTCATGAATATAAGAAAAATGATCATACACGCAATGTAAAGATGAGGGTAATATTATCTAATTAAAATGAGTTAAGGAATTATGACAATGAGTTTCTAAATTTGGTTACTCAAGGTAAAATTCAGTAATATCTAAATCCAAAGGGTGTAGAAAAATATTTTTCAACTACTAAATCATATGTTGGGTAGTCAAATAAAGTGGTTAAATGTATGTTACTATTTTTTTTAATTATGAAATACCTAGTTTCATTCAGGATATTCACATTCATTCATTTTTGAGAAATTTTTAAGTAAAAATTAAATATCACCACATGAAAATATGATAAAACATTTGGTGAAGAATCTAGGTTGAAACATTTTAGCAACCATGATTTATAGGAATATTCCTGTGTTATTAGTGTGATGTTGTTTCCAAAAAATCTTGTTGAACTGAGCATAATAGGGTTTTATATCATTCATTGTATGGATTTTATTTTAAATAATCATGATAATATAGATTGTAGAGCTAAGAAATTTATGTTCAATGATTCTATTCCTTTGATAACTTACGAAGAAGGTAATAAATTGATTATAGGTGGAAATTAATGTTACTTAGCACATATTATTGAAAATAATTAAACTGTTCAAATTAGTGATGTGTCATTAGTGAATGAATTCATGGTTTCTTTTCCAGATGTATTTCTTGGTTTTATTCCTAATTTGGCGTTTCAATTTACTATTGACTTAGTTCATGATTATAATATTATTTCTAAACTCCCTTATCAAATAGATCAAGTTGAACTTTTATAATTGAAAAGGTAATTGTAGTATTTGTTAGATAATGGTGTTATACACCCAAGCAATTCACCATGGGGTTATCTGTTTTTTTTGTTAAAACGAAAGATGGTTTAACGAGAATTTTTATTGATTATAGAGACTTGAATGACATTACTATTAATAATAAGTATTCTCTACCTTATATCAATGATTTCTTTGATCAGCTACAATGATCACAATATTTTTCAAAGTCTTATATCTAGTTAGGTTACTATCATTTGAAAAGTAATGAAGAATATATTCAAAATATTGGGATTCAGACTATATATCAGCAATATATGTTTTTAGTTTTTCTGTTGGGTTGTCCAATGAACCTGATATATTTATGGACCTTGTGAATAGAGTTTTCCATGAGTTCTTGGAAAAGTTTATGGTTGATTTTATTGATGAAATTTTGGTGTATTCTAAATCTAAGGAGGGGCATGAAAGAACCCTAAGGATTGTTTTTTATAGAATCCCTGACTGAAGTATCCACCTGAACAGTTCTATTGGGCTGGGTTCCATTGGTCTTAGGTGCTCCTCCCCCTATACCAAAGGCCGCTGAATTTTAGGAAATTTGTACGTAAACAATATTGGGGAGAATATATTCATAGGGATAGATATAATACCAGTCTAAGGAAATATATATAACTTGCAATGGAAAAGTAATAATGAACATACTCGAACTAGACTCGCCAATGGTGAAATGACATCTAATATCCATAAACAGCAGAAGAAATAATAATGGAAATAATGGAAAATAATTAAACATGATAGAATACCACATGTAGAAACTAATAAAATAGAGAATTCATATTCGGAATAGATATACATATCAGTACATTGAAGAAGGGTCTCCAAGGGATAACTATAGTATAATACATATATAGCATGCTGATACAACAAAATAAATTAAATTAGAAACTCTATCTAGGAATGAATTCGGGGTCCTATTCCAGCCTCCATGGAAAACATCCACGATAAACCATCTCATAAAGTTGATACCTTACCTAAACATAAATACATAAACTCTACATGCATCCTAAAGGGCATGTATAGGGAGTGAGAAAAAGTATCAGTAGGATACCACCCAAGTGTACATACCCAACAAGAAGTGTTTAAGAAGTATGTGTAACATGAAATTAAATAAAAGAAACACCTCAAGATATTTAAATAAAAATATAACTCCACTATAGCTTAATAACCACAAGGGAGATGTCACCTTTTCATCCAAATCCATAAATCCGAGTAGGAGCGGATCCTTGGTCCATGGCCTAAGGTATCCCCTAATGTCCCATAGCTTAAGTAAACCCTAAGGTTCCACCTCATTAAAAGTAACCCGACAACACATTCCTTCTAACAACTTCTGTCTCAAATAAATCACTAATGTCTCAAAGGGATTCCCAAACATAGTAATCGGTTCCTCAGGCCCCTACTCAAAATCACTCGTCGGCCCACGACCCGATATCTAGAGGAATAGATATATCTATACTCAAACAAAAACCTTCATCAAATCATAGTATGATGTCTTGAGGAAGGAAAATATCCATCCTATAATATATTTTCAGTCCCATAGCCTCAATTATGGTGAGACTCAGCCCCCAACCGATAGACTCAATGCTATCATCCGAAGGATCATCACCTTCGACGTGAATTTATATGGAAAGAACCCCAATAAATTTCTTATACTGCACTACTGAGGTCCTGTACCCACATGAGTTGTCAAAACCAACTCATCAGAGAGTCACACAGTGTGAAAATGATTTTATTCTATACATTTCCATCACTGGTTAGTGGTAAACACCAAATTAAATACCTAAGACACATAAATCTGGCACCTCATTTACCTGTGACTGTTTCACTCAAATCTGATGGCCAAGACATCCTATAACATGGTAATGCCTAATAATGAATGACCTCTCCCCCTCAATCCAACATCCACGACACCCAGAAGGTTATCACATCACCCATGTAATACATGCCAATACTAACCAGACAATCAACACCACCTCAATACCAATGTTTGTTCTATCCCAATCCTTACGAAAAATACCATAATTACCCCATCATCCCTAGTAGAATATCAAAAACATCATATGTAAATGATTCAATTAATAAAAGATTGTATTTAAAATGATTGAATTTTACTTTTAAAAAAACTCAACTATTCAAATTATCGGAATTGCCTATCTCAAATACATAAAATTAATTCAATCTAAATGAACAACCAATTCTATGTAATTGAATTTCAAAATTCCAATTTAAACAAAAAATTAAATTAAATCCAAAAACACACCCCAACCTAAACTCCCAAGGTGGTGGATGACCTCTAACCCAACCTCACATTTATGGAAAAGGATAGGGCATGCCTACACTCATACATTAAATTTAATATCAAGAAACATGAGTTTTGATTAATTACCCAAAATCACACTAAAAGTCACATCCCCAAAATGACCATGAAAACACATAGAAAGAGAAGAACCACATACCTTGGACTCATAGACATTGGTACATCCAATATCAAGATATAACTCAATACAGATTGGAAGATATCTGAGTTTATGTTGAGTGACCTAAAAATAGGGAAACAGATCAAACCGATTTAATGCCCTATGAGGTGAAAACAAACATAAGAAGATTATAGGGCATGGTAATCCTTACCAATGGGGTTCTATCACCACTAATAGATTCAATATTAGACCAATGATGGAGGATTGGGGTCAAAGTGAAGGGGAGGAGGAAAAAGGTGTGCACCATTACCATTGGTATGGTTTGGAGGACAAAATATTAGAGAAAAACATAATATGGGGAGGGTATATTTTAATTTTTCCTTATTAAAGAGGTTTCATGATTAGATCACATAGTTTTGCAAACTGTACACAAACCATATGAGCTATAGTGCATATATATTACCTAAGTGGAAGTACCTGTATGAAATGCCACATGGTTTGATCTAACCATGCACAAAACATGGGGAAATGTCGCACCCCAACCTTGGATAATTATTAATTTTATTATTTTGTAGATATTTATCCTTAGGATGAGGTTTAGATTGTTTCTAGGTAAATATTTTTATGTTTTTGGAAGTTCAGGTGGCTTTTGTGTGGTACACAAGCAGTGCATAGTTAGTGGAAACCATGTGGCCTATCCCAGGTAACCATATGGAAGGTCTTAGAGTTGGATAGTAGCTGCCTCACAATTTGAGCATCGTAACTCAAACCATGAAGGTTTTTTTGTGTGGTTGATCTACGCTTGAAATGTAGCTTCACCCCGAATAGAGCACAACTTTATAAACTGTGTGGCCAAATCGTGCTAGATGGGTTGAAATTTTACATATGAAGAACCCTATTTTCTCTCCTCCATTTTTATCCCCAATTCAGTACCCCTCACTCGTGGTCAATTTTGGTGCATGACAGGGTACCAAGACCCATATCCCTTGGATACTCCTCCCTCTATTGGTGCTCCTCCAAGCTTCTAAGGCAGGCCTTTAGGGTTTCTTGAAACTTTTTTCTCTTTTATCTCTTCCTCTCTTGATTTATTTGGGTTTCTTTATGGTGTTTCCCTATTATTCGAAACCTAGGGGTTAGGGTTTGTGTGTGAAATAATTATATTTGGATCTAAGGTGTTTGAATCAGTATTAGCAACCTAATATTCCTCCTATGATAGTCTCATCACATTCAAACATCATTGAAGTAGGAATTTCCATTATTTTCCTTTTCAGGAAAATTCATTGATTCTTTGGTGCTTCCAATTAATTTATAAATGTTACACACAAGTTTGTGATGAACTTGGTTTTTTTATTGTGGTATTATCTTATTGGCAGAAATAGCTAAAAATGGGTTTTAGAGTGTTTCTTTATATATACATAGTATATGCACAACAAATGTGTTTGATAAAATGTCAATTGAGATTTTCAGGAAAATGTTATTGATTTTAAAGGTATTTTCCCTTCGATACGTTTTATTAAATTTATTATATTGTGATTTGGGATTGACATTTGGAACGTGATGATTTTTATAGTGTGGTTGTTGTGTTAATGGGAAATCATGTGATGCTTCTTTGTAAATGGTTTGGAGAAAAAATACTTGTGGTATGACATTGTATGTTGGTATATCCATGTGTTCGAAAGTGCACAAATGGATGGTAACACAAATGATAATGGATGTGTTTAAAATAAAACCCAATTTTCTAGTCACTCGTGTGCCTATTTTAAAATCCTGGGGTTTAACTAAACTCCCTTTGTTTCCAAATGACTCAACTGTGTTTTCAAATGTTATGTTTAACATTATGTCCCATTTGATATTTTATAAAGGATTTTTGGTTTCTAACTGTTATGGAAGCCTTATTGGTATCATTAAGCATGTTTTTTATTTTCATCTTGGTCTTGAAGAAAGGTTAGAAATGAAGTTGGATTTGGTATAAAGGCATATTTGGCATTGTAATCATGATAGTGTTTTTTATATTAATTTTCAAAATTGTTGAGAAATTTTTTGAAAGTGTATTTTAAATGGACATGATGAAAGGCCTATTTGGAACCTTGAAAAGTTTGAAAAATGAATGTGGTTTTGGAAGTATTGTTTTTCGGTTGGCACCTTGATATGTTTTGAGAAAATGGTTTAAAAAATAATGTGATTTGGTGGCCCTATTACAACCTATGAATGGATTGATTTATAGACTATGGAGTTACACCATATGACATTAGGTGGTTCCAAACCGTGTAAGTCCAAGGATCACTATAGGGATTTTTAGGAAATTACCATGGTTACTACTTCTATTTCCATGTTTAATTTTACCACATTTGGTTTCTTGTTTATTATGCATGTTTATCTTTCAGCGTAGCTTGGGATCATTTGTATGAGTTTCAATTTGGGTGTTAATTATAAAATTTTATAATGTTTTCAATCTACCATTATAGAGTGTAATGTTTTAAAAATTAAAGGCGTTGTTGTTTATTAAAATTAGGAAAACATATTTTGATATATGTATTTCCAAATAGTTTTTGTGGAAAATTTTGGGAAAGGAAAGGTAGGGATTCTGCGGTGGTTAACTACTGAGCTGTTAAGATCACACCCTAAATGTACCATTTAATGTTGGAAGACCTCAGCTATTTTGAAAGTTTAGGTTATCTGGTTTTAGTTCTCATCATTGGAGGAATTTTTCCTTGTGATTGGTTAGTTTGTTAGTGGTGATGACTATAAGGTCACATAGAGATCATGTGAGTGGTAGCTTGTTTTTTGTATTTATTTCTCATTGGTTCAGTAGTACCTTGTACATGAATCAGTTGTATGTTTATTTATGATGAATTGTTGGTTTCACTATTTTCTCAGTTTTCTTATTTTATTTATTTGATCCTCTCCTATTAGAAAAAGCCTTTCCAATAGTGATTTCCTTGATTCACAACACTTGTTTCTAACTTGTGCGGATCGGGAACACCCTTTGGACCATGCCATAAACTAGGTCAGATATCAGGTCTGATGGTACTCTGTTCTGGTTCATGAAAAAATGGTCTCAAATGAGGTACTTTTATATTTGGTGTTTCAGGTAGATTTGAGTCTATGAATTTTAGGGCTTATGAGGTAGGTTATTTGTTGGTTCTGGTCACCACCACTCATGAAAAGACCCAAGTTTCTAGTGGTGGTTCAGGAATTGAGTCCTTGTCCTTTTTTTTGAATTGTTTTGGATTGAGGGATGACAATGGATGCAAGCTGATTTCATGTCATGATCTCATATGGAGTAGTCACAATTGTGGAGTCTAAATGCAAGGTCCAAGGTTCTCTCATTTTTTGATGCTTACCTATGGAATGATCCACTACCCTGTCACCAAGTTAGGAACAAAGACTTGTTCCTTATTCCAGTAGATTGGTGTGAGTCATATTTCATTTCAGTTTTTTTATGTGAGTAAGATTTGAAAATAAAAATGGGTTCTGATCTAGAAATAATTTATTTCAAGTGGTTTCAAAATAGGTAAATTTGTTTTTAATTGATTTTTTTGTATTGAAAATGTGGAAAACACTTGGGTTTTGATAATGAAATGATAAGTGTGACCCTTGTTACTCCTTATGAAAGTTTACATATGTGTGAAAAGTGCGTGTTGGCACATGTGGATGGAAATGTATGAACACATATGTGACAGTTAATAGGATTACATGGTTGTGTATTTTAAATCAATGGGTTGGGATTGTTTTTTTAAAGAGATTTTCAAAGAGGAAAAGTATTTTGGGAATTGGTTTTTATTTTAGAATATGATATTTGTTTTGTGAAAAATGTTTATTGGTTTTAAAAAGTGGCCTTGGAAGAAGGTAGTGTTCAAATTAAAATAAAAATGGTTATTTTTTAAAGGAATATTTTGGCACCACTTGAATATTCTTTGCTTGAGATGTTATTTTATATTTTACTCTATTTTGACGTTGGTTTGGAATTTGTGTTCCTTGTGTTGTTCAGAATATATCACCCAAAAAGTTCCCCATGGTTTCTAATGATTAAATCCCAGTTTCAGACTCTTCTTATTGTTTGTTTCCTTTTGTGGCGATCTAGGTCAATTAGATGAAGTGGAGTGGATTGCGGTAGTTGATAGTGTCTTCAAATTGTTGGGAAATCTTGAATATGTTAGGGTTCATGCTGTTCTGATATTATTTTAGGGTCCAACATTAGATTAACGGGATTTGTTTTCCCAACTGTAAAGGTGAGTTGGGATGATGTGGGAAGTGTTTTTGTCCATATTTTTTGATGGTTTATACATAAATAGGTGAATATGAAGAAAAAGTAAGAGCTCATGAATGTTCATCAAGGCCAAAAGATAGTGAAGGGATACATTGTAAATTTGAAGGAGCTAGTTTCCTATTCTATAAAAGTTTTGTTATAGGATCTCATGAAGTATTATATTTTTATAGGGGTTCTTCAACTTGAGATAAAGGATCTATTTCAATCCTCCAAGGATATTCATTTTTATAAGTTTGTGGATGAACCGTTTTTAGATGAGTTAGTAATTGGGGTGGAGTCAGTGGTGGTTGGATTTTGTGCTGGTTTCCCAATTAGAGAGAAGTGTGTGTCAGAGGAACCTATCCTTGAATAGTAGTCTTCATTGGTTTTGATCTTCAGTTCATCAGACTATTCATTTGGTGCCACTAGTGTGGCTGGTTCAAGCATTAGAAGTCATCTTGTCACAATCCTCTGAAGATGTACCATAATTGTGGTAGTATGGGTAATTTGGAGAATTTCATTAATAATGATCACTTGAATAAGAATAAGTCATAATCGGATGGTGACCATGCCAAACTATGAGCCAGGAAATGATTCATTCACCAGGTCTTGAGCCACATGCCTTAGAGTGAATCTCTTACACATTCATGAATTGATGGGGGTGTGTGAAAAAAAACCATGGTTCTATTTTGTATCCTAGGTTGGGATGGAGATGTTTCAAGTATCCCTATCTTCACTCTCAATGTTGTTGTAATTTCATTTTTAATTGAGAATGTTAAATGGAATTTTTCTATCATAATTTAAGAGGTTTAATTTTCTTAAATTTGTCACATTAATTGTTTTTCATAATTGGGTGTTCATGTCCTTTGGGTTGTAAAATATCTATTTTTACCTTTATCCATGTTTTTTTGGGATGCTTGAGTTTTGGAGAATTAATGGGTTATGGTTCTGGTTTTATATTTTCTTCATGTTCCTTTTATGGATTTATCCCCTTATGTTGGGGGATTTTGGTCGGTGTTGGAAGTTTCTATTTTTAAGGATGGTATTGTTTCTCTCATTCTAAAGATTTTAGGTTATTTGTGTTGGGAGCTCCTGACCTCAATGGAGGTGTTATTTAGTTAATGTGGAAAGTTTTGTGATAGTTCCCTCATTTTCATACTAGGTATTCCTGGTTGTATTAGTGGATTTCTTGTAGTGTGTAGAAGCCTCTCATGTTCTATCATTGACCTTCATACCTTTTTATTTATGGCATCAGTCATGTGTGACTTGTGGAGAGAAATGGTCACCCTGAGGTTTATGTTTTCTTTGGATTTTGATCAAACATGGATTCATGTTTTGGTCATCTTTAGGATGTGTACCTTTCTAGGGGAAGAAAGTTTTGGGGGTGGGGAAAATTTTCACACCCCAACATGGGATACTTATTTATTTTATCCTTTTATTGATCACAATCATTGTGTTGGGTTTTGGGTTTTTAGGGATTTTTTTTACATTTTTGGATGTTTGGGTGTATTTTGGCATGAGTATGGGCATCACATGATTACTGGAAACCATATGTCCCATCCCAGGTAACTGTGTGGTAGGTCCTAGAATTGGATGATAGATACCACATAGTTTGAGCATGGTAAGTCAAACTGTGTGGGTTGGCCATGCGATTGATCTTCCCTCGGACAGTAGCTATTGCACGGCTGGACAACAGTTTTGTAAACCATGTGACCAAACCATGTGATCTACCTAGTAATTTTAAGCATTAAAAACTATATTTCTCTCCCCTATTTTATCCCCAATTGACCCTCCCCATTGGCCGATTTTGGCACAACAAGGGGTCCCCAGACCCCTCCACATCTGATTCTCCTCCCTCCATTAGAGCCCCTCCATGCTTCTAAGGAAATTCTTTATAGTTTTTGGCCACTTTTCTCTCCATTGTCTTATACTATATTAGTTTATTTGGGTTTCTTTATGGGGTTTCCTTCTTTTCCATACCTAAGGGGGTAGGATTTGTGTGTGACTCGATTTCCATTTGATCTAGGATGTGCAGATCATTCTTAGGGCCCTAATATTCCTCTTCCGAGAGTCTCATCGCATTCCTACACCATTGAGGTAGGTGTTTCCATTATTTTTCTTTTCATCACAATCCATTGATTCTAGTCTGATTCTAATTTATTTATAAATGTTATTCACACATTTGTGGTGCACTTGGTTAGTTTATTGTGGTGTTGTCTTGTTTTTTGAAATTGTTAAAAATGGATTTCAGAGTGATTCATTAAATATGCCAATGTATATAAATACCTAATATGTTTTATAAAATTTCAATGAGAATTTAGAGAAAAATTTATTTATTTGAGTGGTATTTTTCCTTAGATACATTTTATTAAATTTATCGGATTGTGATTTGGGCTTGATATGAGGCATGTGGTATTTTTTATTGTGTGGTTGTTGTGTTAATGGGAAAACATGTTATGATTCACTATAAATGGTTTGGGGGAAAAATACTTGGGGTAGGCCACTGGATGTGGGCATATCCATGTGTTCCAGAGTGAACATGTGTATGGAAACCCAAATGATGATTCCCATGTTTAACATAAAACCCGATTTTCAACACACTTGTGTGTCTCTTTTAAACTCACGGTGTTAAACAAAACACTCTTTGTTTCCCAAAGACTCAAGTGTGTTTTAAAATGTTATGTTTAATATTATAGGGTATTTTATAAATTATGATTGTTTTCTAAATGATATGTAAGCTCAGTTTCAATGTTTTAGTGTGTTTTGTGTTTTCATTTTGGTCTTGAAATAAGGTTGGAAATGAAGCTGGATTTGGTATAAAGGCTTGTTTGGAATTATGATATTGAAAGTAGTTTCTTATTTTGATTTTGAAAATGGATGATATTTGTTTTGAAATTGTATTTGAAATGGTCACGATGCAAGGCTTGGTTGGCACTTTTCAAAGTTTTAGAAATGAATGTGGTTTTGGAATTAATGTTTCCGAGTTGGCACCTTGATATGTTATGAGAAAATGGATTGAATAATCCTGTGATGTGACAACTCAGTTGAAACATGTGAATGGTTTAATATATATGACAGGCACACCAATAGATGGAATTCCCTATATGGGTTATCATATATTTGGTTCCAGTGTATGTGGTTGTCACGTGCAGTGGTGGAAGGTTAGGAGAGTCTTGTGTGCGAGGGACTCCTACTTACATAGTATAATATTACCAGGGGTTTCCTGGGCGTATTTTAGAGGGTTTAGTGATGGTTTATTATCAACCCTGATTAGATGGGTTGGTACCCATTGGATATCTTAGAAGAGGGGAGGGTTGTTCCCCAAGTGAGGCTGGATAATAGAATCTAGTTGGTTATAGAATATGGAGTTTCACCATATGTTAGTAGGTGGTTCTGAGCTGATTAACTATAGGGATCACTCTATGGATTTTTAGTAAATTCTTATGGTTACTAATTTTATTTAATTGTTTTATTTAATTTCAATTCATTTCTTTTCTATTTTTCCTATTTATCTTTCAGCATAGCATGTGATCATTTTATGGGTTTTAGTTTGGGTTTTAATTATAAAATGGTAAACTGTTTTCAAACTTGCATTGTGGTGTGTAATGTTTTAAAATGGAAAATAGGTGTTGTTTATTAAAATTAGGAAAACCATTATATATATATATATATATATATATATTTCAAACTAGTGTTTGTGGATTTTTTCGAGAAAGGAATGTTATGGATTATGTGGTTGATTCTTACTAAGTTGTTATGCTCACACCCTACTAATTAAATGTTGTGTCGGTAGACCTGAGATATTTTGTAGGTTCAGGTTCTATGGATCGAGTGTTCATCATTGGACTAGGTTGGCCTTGTGGATGGTTGGTTTCTGGATGGTGGTGACTATAAGGACACCTGGAGATTATGTCAGTGGAGGTTTCTTTATGTATTTAGTTCTTAGTTGTTCAATTTTACCTTGTACTTGGATTAGTTGTATGTTTATTTATGATCATTTCATGGTTTTACTTCTTGCTCAGTTTTTTTAGTTTATATATATGTATCCTTATATATTGTGAAAAAACTATCCTCATAGTGATTTTCTTTATTCCCAGCACTAGTTTCTGTCCCATGGGGATCGGTAATGCCCCTCGGGCCTTGCTATGGACCAGGTCAGATTGTCAGGTCAGATATAACTCTGGTCTCATTAATTAAAGTTATCCCTCTGAAAAACTATATATATGGATACATAACCATTATCCCACCTTCAAGTTTTACTCAAAACATGTGGAAATTCTAAAATAGGTCGTATTGTTAGCTGGAAGAGGCCACACAGTTTACCCTAAGCCATGCACCCTTGTATGAAACTCCAAAATTAGACCTTTAGGCCTCCAATGATCCTAAAGCCCTTATCGACCACCAAGGCACTCTCTAAGACTATAAAAATCTAAACATATAATATAATGTGGAAAACATCTTTTAATTGAGTTCCGATCGACGAAAAAGAAACGGGCATATCGAATAATTGAAAAATTGAAAAAGGGCGAGGTTTTGGACCCAATTCAAAAACATGGGACATTAAAATCTCCCCAACATAACATATCTTATCCCCAAGATATCAAATTAAACATATATATGGTACTGAACATACACATACTATTAAAATTAACCAGACTACCTTAGTTGAAAGGGTACAAGTCAACTACCTCAAAGTGGGGATCCCCACCATAGGAGTGACATACCCCAGTCTCAACCTGACCAAAAACTCAATGAAATGAACGATCAAATTACTAATTCCAAGAATCAATTTCCTCCTATGACACATCGTCATGTATTCAATTCATCAAGTGCTCTGGTGCTGTACCAGACACCCATCAAATTCCTACTCTTCATTGGTGCTCACCTCATTCCCATGTCCCAAATTAAACATTGAGGTCCTATATATAAAAAGATACTAAAAAAAGTCATAGTGCCTTGCACATCAATCAATCAACACATTTCATTAATGTCTAGATGCCTATGCACCTCAATTAACCTACATCCAATGATTCCCTGATGCCAAGCACCAAATGAAAACCCACATACATTGGTGCTCAAATGGATATCCAATTACCTGACACCACAAAAACATACAATATATATATAAATATATCACAACCGAGCTGGTTCCAAAAAACCAACTAGTGTATGGTCAGTTGATATATACAACCCATTCACCCTATATACCCAAAATGAATAGGCCTCAATAGGCCATGTCAAAGTAAAATAATAAGGGTACTAGGTTGTTCCCATGGCGTACCTCTAACTATTGTAAGTTCACTAGACTACTCAAAACCTGGAAGCTCCACATCATGCACCTAGCTTGAAGCTCGACTACCTGATTCCTAACCTGTTATGTTTGCTACACCATCCACCAGCCGCTAACCCCACTACTGGGTAACGCTATCTCTACCACGACCTTCACATGTAGTGGAACCTTGGACACCATCACCTGGAATCAATCCTGAACCGATATCAGACACATATGTCTACCCCTAAACTTCATCACTGGATGAACTAGAAGGACTCCCATAGAGCATCTCAAGATTCTCTTCCTATCCCCATGTCTTCCACTCTTTTGGAGGCCACTCACATTGATTTAAGACATTTACTGGATTCCCACACTGAATGAAAATCTTGGAAGAACCACTCTAAGGTGGCCTAGCTGAGTCCTTGGCTGGAAATCCCTATTAAAAATCATTACTACCTTGCTTCATACTATCTAAATCATCACCCTAGAAGTCACATGTAGTCATTTCCTAGATCGAATAATACCTATCCATATGGTTCCCTTGGATATGAGAACCTCATTCACCGCCTTGGAGAATGAGACCAACCTAAAAATGTTTATCTTCACCCGAATGTGGTGACACAATACATCCTTTAAAAACATCACCCTCAAGGTTTTATCACTCCCCATACTGAGTGTGAATAGATACAATTCTGTAAATTCCACTACATAGTCCTTGATGGACGTGTCACCCAGCTGAAGGCTCAAGAACTCAAGATATCTTTCTTTACTCATGATCTCCGGAAAGAAGTGCTTGAAGAACCTAGCCTCAAAGTCTTTCTAGGAAAGTCACTCATGTCTTCTAGCCTATAGCTACACGTCCCAGTAGAGCTTATCTATTCCTCTGAGCATGTTGGTTTCAAATTTGACCCTCCACCCTTGAGACATCTCAAACTTCTCAAAGTCCATATGCATTCCATCCATCAAGTTCTCAACCACCTGTGGACTGCCCTCACCCTAAAATAGTAGTGGGTGCAGTAACTGGAACTCATGATTCAGATAGGTCAAATATGGATCTTCTCCCTAAGGACCCAGGTTGATACCTGAGATAACCCTACCAAGATCGCATAGACTTTTTCATCAATCCCTGGCCCAAAATTAGTAATATTTTGGGGATTTCCCACTGGCACTGTAACTAGTACTTGAGCTTGTAACTATGACTGTACCTATGGATCATGCTCTGCCTGACCCTCAGGGGTATATACCTACTTGTTCTCTTGAGGTACTAAGAAATAACATGCTTGATTCTTAATTTGATCCATCTAGGAGGAACCCATTGAATACCATAAAATGTTCATACATCCCATATATATATATGTATATATAATCCACAGATAAGGAAAGCTGTAACAGGAAGCACATCCTCACTACCCTTACTGTTTTCTTTCGCAACCATGTCACATGGAATCATGACATCATAGCCTCCTTACCCTCCATAGACATATCCAAGTATCATTATATTCCTCAGGCCATGACCATATGGAAAACCAACATTTCTATAAACTAATGACCTCATCATCCAACCTGGTGATCAAAATCACTCTATTCCATAACACCTGCCTGCTCCTATAAGATCTTGGACAATTCCACACATCACATGAAAATTTACATATAAAACATGAAATATTTCACTTCACAAGGAATATCACATATTAAAGGGAATTTATATTATGGAATTTCACATAATGAAACATATGAATTTCACATTTCACAAGAAAATTTCATAGGCACCTAATTATAATAACTAATAAATCCTATTAGGTTCCTAAAAAATGGAAAAAAACATGACAATACCACCTCACCTCACCAGGAAAAAGTCTATATCTTATCCCATGTCGTACTAGGCCAAGGATCACAAATCACAACATTTAAAATTTTTACATTTAAAAAAAATCCACTCTATGTAGGAGTGAAACCAGCCATAAAATGAGAAAAATAGAACAAAAATTACCAACCATGGTATCTTGATCCCAACCTCATACATGGGGATGCATGAACCCTAGAATGAGTCGAAATCTAGATATGAACACATCATAATATCATGTCTACCATGAATCAAATAGCGATACCAACAAAAAAGAAAACAAAAGAAATTTTGATTTCACTAGTAGTCAGTGAAACACTACTAAAATATCCTAGTCAAGAACTAATGTGATTCATATTGTAGAATCCCCGAACTGATTAGACACATGAATAATACTATCAGGATGGGTGTCACTGGCCCTAGGCGCACCTCCTCATACACTAAAGGCTTCTGACAAGTAGTGAGGGCGTACATAATCAATATTGGAGAGACTATACCCTCAGGGATAGATTTAACACTACTTCAAGTAAATATTTATATCATACAATAGAAAATTAAGAGTTATTATACTCGAACTAGATCCGCCAATGGTGTAAAAGCATCCAATATCAATAAACCACAAAACCAATAATAAAAGATGTAGGGGGACATAATTAAACATACCAGCATACCACTTGTAGAAACTAAAACAATAGAGCATGAATATCAAAATAGGTCATACATATCAGTATATAGAATAAAGGACACCAAGGGCTGGACACATTATAATATATATATAGCATACAGATAAAACAAAAGAAACTAAAATGGAAACTATAAGTAGACAAAACCCCAATATCTTATTCCAACCTCCATTCTAAAAAACCAATATGAACCAGATCCTAAAGCTGATCCCTTACCCAAAACTAAAGAAATAAATTCTATACACATCATAAAGTCCCCTAGTAGGGTATGAGAAAGAGCCTCATTAGGATTCCACCCAAGTGTGCATAATCAACATAAGTGTTTAAGTAGTCTATGTAATGTGAAATTAAATATAAGAAACAACTCACGAAATTGAAATAAAAACACAACTCCAATGGTTCTCAACAACCACCAAGTAAATATCACATACTTCATCCAATGCTAGAAGTATGAAATAGAGATGATCCATAGCCCATGGATCAAGGTATCCCCTGATGTCTCATAGAATATTTGAACCCTTATATTCCACCTCAACAAATGTAACCGAAAACCACATATTCCCTGACACCTCATGTATCAAATGAATCATCGACGTCATGAAGGCACACCCAAAAATAGAAACTGGTCCCTCAGACCCCTGATAAAGAGCACTCATTAATCTATGGCCCAACATCTAGAGGCACAAAGTTATCTTTCCTCAAACAAAAAGCACCATTGGATCACAGGTTAATTTCCTGAGGTACGGTGATATCCATCCTACAAAATAAGTCTAGTCCCATAGCCTCAATCATAATGAGCCTAATACCACAATCAATAGAACAAAAACTATCACCCAATGTATCCTCACCTTCAATGTGCCTTTCTATGACAAGCCCACCCAACACATTTCCTAAGTTGTACTATCAGGGGAATTTACCCACATGAGTGGTCAAAACAACCACATCATGGAATGAACCTGTGTCCACACAACTAAATTTGGTGATTTGGACACTATGAGTTAGAAAAAATCACCAAATTAAATACCTAATCCACCTAAATCTAACAACTTATTCCCCTATGGCCGTGTCACTCAAATCTATTGTTCGATCCATCTAATAACATGATCCATGCCCAATACTTGATATACTCATCTTCATAATATGATTTCCATGATTCCCTAATGGTGACCACATCACCTAAGTAATTTAAAACAAGCCCAACCAAATTTTCAACATACCCTCAATCCTAATAACCATACCATTCCAATTACTTTGTCCAATCCTGACACAACCCCATGTGACACAATAGTATATGAAAAGCATCATTTATAAATGATTCAATTGATTAAAATTAAATTTAAAACTATTGAATTGAAAAATTTAAATAAGTTCAATAATTTAACATATAGGAATTTCTAATATCAATTCCATATAATCAATTAAATCTAAATGAACAACCAATTAAATGTAATTGAATTTCAAAATTATAATTTAAACAAAGAATTCAATTTAAAACAAAAACCCACCCAGGCCTAAACACCCAATGTGGTCGTTGGACTCTAACCCAACCTAAAACTTATGGAAAAGATTTTGGCATCCCTCGAAGCATCCAATTTGGTCATAAATTAAATTTAATATAAAGGTAAAAGGGTATATCTCAATTAAAAAAAAGTGATCTAAAATCCACACCCCCAAAATGGATTTGAAAACACAAAGGAATATATGCACCAAATTCCTTAGAGTCATAGATATAGGCACATCCAATAATAATCTCTAACTCTAAGAGGATTGAAAGACATTTGAGTTACTTTCAAGATCCCTTAAAATAGGAATAAATGAATCAAATGGATTTAACACTTCGTGAAGAGAAAATAAAGAGAAGAAGATGTATGGTTGTGGTAAGACATACCAATGGGGTTCTATCGTCTCCAACAGATCAAATACTAGACCAACGTTGGAGGTTTTTGGATCAAAGTGAAGGGGAGGAAGAAAAAAGGCGTGGTCCTTATTTTATGTGCAGTTTAGAGGAGAAAGGATGTGAGAAAATCTTAATAGGAGGGAGGGATATATTTTAATGATCATGTTTTCCCAAATTGATTTTCAGAAATTATTTATGAAAATTATGAGACCAGGAGCTAAGATAGTGTGCGATTCTAAGGATTAGTGTTCCCGAGACGATTCACTGAAAAATGTTAAGTTTTTAATATTATATGTGAGTGAATTTTCATAAAAAGTGAAATAATAATTAAATGGTTTCCAAAATTAGAAACACAAGGGCACCATTGAATTCATAATAGTGGATTCATCCTAGGCACAACCTAACCTTGGTCAACGTGGGTAATTTGTAGAAAAGGAGACCTAGAATGTAATCATAAATAAAATTATTAAATAAAATTATTTTATTTCAAAATACAATATATCTTAAACAGTAACTTGTATTAGAAATATGAGTCCATCATTGAGTTGTTAATGGTTTTTTTCTTTAGGTGAGGCCTATCATCAGATGGGGTGGCCCGAATATGAAAGATTGTTTTAGGACATAAATGCAATTAAAATATTTTCATTAAAATACTTTATTATTGATGAAATGACACATTTTATTTTAATACATGTTTTTCATAGAATCCAAGGATATCACAATAACCTTGGAAATTCCTATGAGGTATGTAGACAGAGCTCTCTCAATAAATAGTAGCAGATTGCAGATCGATGATAAACAAAGAACCTCAGATACAATGGATCTTCCCCCAAAACAATAATGTGGTGACCATTCTTCTTCAGCAATCAAATTGATTCAGGTAAGGAATTTTTGGTTTGATTTATTTTCCTCATTCATGAATTCCATGAAGAACATGAAACAATCTAAAAATAGATTGGATCGCAGATTGATCATTTTTTTGGGATGGGGTTTATCTTTGTGGGGGTATCTATAGAAGAATGATATCATGATTATTTGTTGGATTTAAATTATCATTCTAATAGAAACAAACCATGATCAACATGAACATTGATAAAGGTCCATTCCTCTTATTCTATTTTGATTTTGTCCTCCCATTCTTCAATCGTTGTGGATATTATTCATTTGGTCCACAACATATCATGTTGTGATCAATAAATCATTGCACACTCGATCCTTAGCATAATGATATGATATCATAGATCTAAGATCAACATGGCATGAAGGAGGTGCAATGATGAAGATGTCAGATGGATATAAACGAGTTGAGAGATATTTCCATTTGAGTGGTTTTTTATCTGGATGAATCAAAACATTGATATGAGCCCAGGGTGATGAAGAACGTGACCCAAGGATCATAGAAATGCTTCCACTTAGAAAAACAGAGTAGTAGAGGTGAATTAGTGGCTCACAGAATGGGCCACCAACATTCTGGTGACTGTTGAAGGAGGAAGGCGGACCCGTAGGGCCACGTGGGAGCCGCAGTTAGAGTGGTGCTGAGGGAGGCTATCGTGGGAATGATTAAGGGAGAAACATATTCATCTAGGGTCCGCATGAATCCCATAGTGGCAGTAGGATAAGCAAGATTGGGTGTGATGGTCGTTCGCATTGAACGCAACGGTGCGAAGTTGACCACAAGGAGGCATGCAGTCTGGTGGAACACATGTGGTGCAACTACACTGGAACACAGTGCAGGCAAGAAAAAATGTGTTAGGTTTCTCCAGTGGCCTAGTGGGATAGGGTCTTGTAGGCTAGGACAGTTCGAGCCAAACCGGACCGGGTCAGGTCGACTAGAACGAGTCCGGATGGGTCTGATGGGTCAGGTCAGACATAGACTGAACTTAGATTGGCCCTTTTCAATAAAATGACCATAACCCTAAAAAGGAGTTCCTTTTTTATGATCCTTCTACAAAGTTGCGAACCTTGTGATGGGGCAGTCATTCATAGATATATTGGTGGTTTTTTAGTTGGACCAAAAGTGGTTGGGAGCGTTATCTTTGTCTTTTCATATGAGGGTTTGGCGCAAGATCTCATTCCCATCCTAGAGGATGATAGTAGAGGTTTAGAGTTAACCCTTAATCTTTACCTATAAGTGATTTATGTAGGATCCTATTGTTCTCATAGAGGATGACCCTTATTCTGAAGTGAGTTTTCTCATCATAACTTTTATAACTGACTCAGCGGGTTGGAGCATGTATTGCACCGACATGCCTAGTCGGTCCTCAATTCTCTTCATGGTAATGTAGACAGGGTTTGTGGAGAAGGTGTGGCCAATATTTACATAGGCACCTATCCAATTTCTATGATGATATTTCTAGTAGTGATAGGTGTCCCCTAGTGAGCCCTTGACATTGACCCATATCTATGTATCTAGATTAGATTCTTTCCATTCTACATGACTAGAACTGAGGTGTGTGCTTTAGTATGTTTTCATTGGTTGATGTTTAATTGTGACTTGGTGACTACGTGTCATGGGGATTTCAAGACTTATCGATACTACATGTGTGACCGACACTTCGTGTGTTATTGACACTCCGTGTGTTATCAGAACTCTATGTCTTATAGTGAATGGATGTCTTAGGGAAACTACATAACTTGTCGAGACCCTAGATTTTTATTTTTTAAATTTGGTAGTCCTATCCTGTGTGCTTCTCTCAAATAGCAAGAGGATTGATATATCCATGGAAGAGTGTGCTACAAGCAGAATTGTGTAATTATAAGTGGATGAGACTTTGAGGATTGGAATCCTTTATGAATATACCTGGATGTTCTTGTAATATGTGTTATAGATATATATCTATGTTTATTGGACTATATATTCTTAGTGGGGTTTTCCCTCTTTGGTACTTCTTCATGGTCTCTTATTTGTGGTGTTTCCTCTGTGATACTCCTTTGAGTTTTTGGGGTGTCCTACAGAGTATTTTTTTCACCCCTGCATAGGCTTTTCCTGCATGTGTAATGGCTTGTGCCGATATTCGACCTTATTACAGAGTTATACGTGGACTAGGACCAGATAGTGCTAGGTGAGTTCAGAAACATTAGGGTGTGCTCCTACAACTATAGACAACAGTCCCAGTAACTTTGTTTATATTTTGGATTTTTGATTTGAAGACTCTTTTTGGTGGGGTACTATTTTGGACCAGTTGTAATTTACTACACTTTACTTTCTTGTCAAACTCTATTGGTTGGGATATAGTGGTATGCATCCATTTTTTTACATATTTTTATTACATTTCATCATTTTGGGCTTAGAAATGTGTGTGTGTACATATATATTGGAAAATTCCTCTCATTTGTGGTATATTCCTACTCAGTGCTAGTCGTTATCCCCTAGCTTATCAGAGGTGGGATTGAAGTAGTTACAACATTGGCCCCTTTGGGATGGGTTGTGAAAGAGTGGTATTAGAGGAAGTCAGCTCTACTTAAGGACCAAGAGACATTAAAGTTGGTTTGGGGAAACAGTTTCAACTATTTCGAGTTTGGATTTCAGGCCAGAGAATCTAGTGTTGGTTCAGCGACTAACGTATCCACACACCAGGACTCTGGAAACCTTCTTTTTGACTCAATAAAAAAAAACTTATTTGTAGAGAAACATAAAGTGGCATACATCATATAGGAATGAGTTGTGTTTTCCATGTCCTTCTTGAGTCAGCTCACTAGGTATACTATTTTGACCGTGAAACATCTTGTTATCTTATAGGATGTATTTATGATGCCATCCCTTGTGGTTTCTATAATAAGATCATGAGTTCGACCCAATGTCTGAAGAGTCCTCCCTAAGGGGAGCCATTCACGAAGAAGTTTTTCTACATGATGGTCAGTAGGTGGTACTTCCTCATATTGATCAGTTTTTTGACCCACTTATAGTTTTTTAGGTGGATACAACTTGTCAGACTAAGTCGTGCATGGAAATTTTGGCATGAGATGATGATATGCAGGGTTCGAGTGCATATCATAGGCTTTCAAGGTAGTGATCTCCCAAGATGCAGGGTCGAAAGGACTTACTGATTGCTGGTGCACAACGTAAGCCATAGAACAATAATTTTCATCAGAAGTTATAGGGGTGTGCTACTTCCTCAAGAAAGAGGTGTTTCTAGGATTTTCATGGGAAGGGACATTAAACGTGATATTTTACCACTATTTATGATAAATTTAGAGAGATAGTTAATGAAATGTCAAGGAAGAGGCAGTGATAGGATAAGACAGATTTTTCGGGCGGTGGATGTGGGAAAGGAGCTGGGGAAGTAGTATGAGGTTGCTAACATTTTGATGTGTCACCACTACCACCCCCAGGGGGTCCATAACCGAATAAATGAGCTAGAGGATAAGGGAGGAGACAATTATAGGATTCTGAGTCTTATAGCCCCAGGAATATGAGAATAATTCATGGTATGAACTGTGTATTTCTTCCTTAGTTGCTGTATATAAAAACATGTTCTAGTGATGTCCTTTCCTACCACTTTTCTTGTTTGATACTTATATATCCTGGTTAAACCGTTAACTTTAACCCTATTCTTACAAACACCTACATATGAGACATGATAATCACACACTAGTGCCGATAACTTGACTTGACTCATAGAGGTGAGAATTTTGGTTGTGATCTCTTGGAAGTACCATCAAGGCCTTATGATGTCCTACTTATTATGGACTAGTAACCACTGTTCATGCTCAGATTGATTGTTTTATGAAAAGGGAGTGGTTCATTAGAGGTAATAGAACTATATTTCTCTATTAATAGAAAATGATACTTCCTTTCATCTTATGATAGACTCACGCATAGGAAGGTGCAACTGATTAATATTCAGTTGTCTAGCCTTGCCCTCAGTGCAGAGGATGTTTTGAGTCTTCAATTTCGTATAATAGTGGTGCAGTATAAGGACGTATACCTGGAAGATATTCCATGATTACGTCCCCATTGAGAGTTAGATTTTTGTGTTGATCTACAACATGGGATGACATCGATATGTACAAACCCATATTGGATTTCTTCTGCAGAGCTTTGTGAGTTGATAGTGTAGTTGGATGACTTATATCAGAAGGGATTCATGAGACCTAGTGTTTCACCCTAGGAATACCTATGTGGTATTCATTTATCTCAGAAATATCATCTCAAAAACTATAGTTGCAATGGATCTAATGAAGGTCTAGGTAGAGTTTGATGAGTTCTCTCTTATTGAGGTTTCCAGAGGAGGGTGCTGAGTATGTAGTGTTTTGTAATGCATCATGAACTGGGATTGGTTCTATCCTAATGAAAAGGATAGAAAGTATTTAATATGGTTCATTTCAGTTTAAATAACCTGATAAAAACTATGGGACCCATGATATTGTGTTATCATCGCTACACTTTGAATTGAAGGTGTGGTGACACTAACTGATGGGTGATCGGTTTGTCGTCTACTTTGACCACAAGAGTATCAATTATATATTCTCTCAGAAGGATAAAAACATGAGGTAGAGGGAATGGAAAGAGTCCCTACATGACTATGAATTTGAGAATATATATGCTCCTGGGAAGGGGATTGTGGTATCAGACACTCTCAGTAGGAGATCTTGATTTCAGTTGTTGAACGATGCACCAGAAGAGTTTTCTACATTGCAGATAACCATTTTGGATGGGCTTAGAGCAGTTTATTTCCATTAAATACTTATCACCCCTCCACCTTTATGACGAGTCTGGGAGGAAAAACTTTAGGATACCAACTGAGAGGATCTACATGAAGATGTTTCCACAGGGCATGCCCTTGATAGATATTTGAAAGGTGGGGATCATGCTGTTCTTTTTAGTGGATGCACTATGATACCAGTGGCGTTGTGAGAGGGGGTTCTGAGTGAGTTTTAGAATCCACTTTATTCAATACATCCTGGTGTAAAAATGATGTACTAGGACCTATGACATCATTTTGGTGGCTTGTGATGAAGAACTAAGTTGCATATTGTGTGTCTCGATGCCTTACATGTTGACAAATGAAGGCAGAGAATCAAGATCCAGTAGGTTCGACTCTACCCCTTGAGGTGATGGAATGGAAGTGGGCTGGGATAAAAATATACTTTGTGATGAGTTTTCCACATACATCTAGGGGAAACGATACCATATGGGTGATCATTGACTAACTCCCCAAGTCTGCCCACTTCCTACCTATTTGGTAGTAGGGTTTAGTTGAGAGATTGGGATGCCTCTATGTGAAGGAGATAGTTCATATTAATGGAGTTACATCAACGATTGTTTCATATCATGATCCTAATTTCACATACCGGTTGTGTAAAGGGCTACAAGAGTTGTTTGGGACTCATTTATGCTTGAACATGGAGATTCATCCTCTAATGGATGGACAGATGGAGAAGACCATTTAGGTTCAGGAGGAAATGATTTGGGCTTTCATGTTATGTTCTAGCTATAGTTGGGAGGATCTCCTACCTCTGGTGGAGTTTTTGTACAACAACATCTACCCCTCCACCATTAGTATGGCACCATTCAAGACTCTGTATGAGAAAACTTGTAGGTAACCACCTTGTTGGACTGACCACTGAGAGTCATCACTCATGGGCTTGAATTTAGTATAGAAGATCATAGAGATGGTACAGGTTATCTAGGAGTGGATGAAGACTGCATAGAGATATTATAAATATTATGATGATAGGCGATGGAGGAATTTGGAGTTCGAGGAGGGAGACTATGTGTTTATTTGGGTCTCTGCTCAATGTAGGATACAAATATTTGGCCGAGATGTCAAGCTATCTATAGGATTCATCCGCCCCATCCTGATACATTATAGAGTTGGTGAGGAGGTGTACTGCTTGGCTCTACCCCACATAGTTGGACCAGTACACAACGTCTTCCATGTGTCTCAGCAAAGGTGATACAAGCATAATTCATCACACAACATTAACTAGGGTGACTTTTGAAGAGAACCCAGAGGAGGACAAGGATTGAAATAAGGGGATCCATCGTCGGTGGTTAATTCCTCTAATGTGTGTTTGGTAGTGGAACGAGAATCTCTAGGGGTCCACATTGGAGTCAAAGGCTCAGATCTATGCTCAGTACCCTCAATTTTTATGAGTAGAACATTTTTTTGGATTTTGGGGACTTAAATCACTAATATATGGAGAATGTAATGACTCATATTTTACCAATTTTATTTTTAAAAATTATTTGGAAATATTCTAAGACCAGGCGCAGAGACAATGTGTGATTATGAGGCCAGGTTTGCGTAGAATAATTCACTAAAAATGGTCATTTTTTAATCGCACAGATACAAACATTTTCATAAAAATTTAACTAACATTTAAATGGTTTCCTAGATCATAAATTTGAGGGCATCATTGATGTATAAACATTGAATTTACCCCAGGCGTGACCTAACCATGGTCATCCCAATACATCTATAGAAGAATCCCCCAAATATGTAATAATAAATAAAATATATAAATAATTTTTTTATTTTAAAATCATAATAACACTTAGAAGATAACTCAGATTGAAAATCTGAGACCACCATTGAGTTTTTCGGGGGGTTTTTCCTTAGGTGAGGCCTAAAATTGGCCGGAGAGGCCCATGTATGAAAGATAGTTTGTGGACTTAAACATCACTAAAATATTTGAATAAAAATATTTTATTCTTTACAAAATAACACATTTTCTTTTAATATGTGTTTTTTAGAGAATATAGGGTTATTACCATAACCCTAAAAATTCCTCTCAGGCAAGGAGACAGAGCTCTCTCTAAGAATAGTGGAGGATCGTGGATTGACGATAAATGGTAAACCTCATATTCAAAGGATCTTCATGCCCGACAACAACACGACTTCCTTTCTTTATTAGCGATCAAAACAATTCAATATAGGGCATTTGTGATTTCATTTCTTTTCCTCATTCATGAATCCCATGATGAACATGGACCAATCAAAAACAGAGGGGCCTAGGGATCGATCATTATTGTGAGATGGGATTTACCTTTGCAAGGTTTTTATGGGAGAATGATCTTGTGATTATTTGTTGGATTTCAATTACCGTTCTAATGGAAATGAAACATGATTGACCCAATCTTCGATCTAGGTATGTTCCTCTTGGTTGATTTATGATTTTCTCCCCCCATTCGTCCTTCATTGTAGGAATTATTCATTTTTCCCATGACTCAACATGTTGCGATCAATCGATCATTTCACACTCAATCCTTGTAAAAATGATCCGATATCGTACATATGGGATCACCATGGAATGATGGAGGTACGACGATGATGGAGACAGACAGATCAAAGAAAGTCAGGATATATTTCTGTTCGAGTGGATTTTCATTGGGATAAATACTAACATTGATTCGAGCCCAGGCTGATGAAGAAAGTAACCCAAGTATTTTCAAAGTGATTCTATTTTAAAAAATAGATCTCTAGAGCTGATTTTTTGGCCCACGTCAGCAGCCGTATAAGGATGTGGTAGACAACGACGGGCTGCCAACAACTGACAATGGAGGAGGAACATAGCCCAACCGGTCCAGATGGGATCCCATGACCGGAGTTGTACTATTGGCGGTGATTGGGGATACAGTTAAGGGAATCATGTATGTGGCTCGGGTACGTATATGTGGTTGGGGTCCATGTATATAGATGGGTTCTGTTTGGAGAATGCGGTAGTATCATGCCATGGTGAAGTTGGGATGTGGTGTTTTTCCGCATTGAATGAGGTAGGGCCATGTTCACCAGACAGAGGCACATAGTCCGATGGACCACATGTGATGAAACTAAACCAACATGTGGTGTGGGACATATGAGATAATCCAAGCCACTATAGAATCCCTACACGACGGACCTAGCGGCCCAGTGGGCCAGGCCTGTTCAAGCCAGACCAGACCAGTTTGGGTCCAAAGGGTCAGTCTGCACCCAAATCATCCCTTTTCACTAAAATGAAAATAAATTTTAAACAGAGCATCAATTTGATGATATGTATGAGGATTTTTAACCCTTGTGTTGGGGCAGTCGTTTTTAGATGTATTTGTGGGGGTTTAGTTGGACTATTATAGGTTGGGAGTGTTCTCTTTGTATCTTAATATGAGGGTTTAACTTAGGATCTTATTCCCATCATAGAGGATAATAGTATAGGTTGATAGCATACCCTTGGTATTTCCCTTTGAGGGTTCGATGAAGGATCCCCTTCCCATCATTGAGGATAAACCATATTCTGAAGTGAGTTGTCTCAGCCCGACATTGAAAATTGACTCAGTGGGTTGGACCATGTATCACATCGAGATGCCCAATCAGTCATCACTTCTCTTCATGGTACCTTAGATATGGTTTTTGGAGAAGGTGTGAAAAATATTTACATGGTCACATATCCCCTATCTGAGATAACATTTCTAGTAGGGAATATTTTACCCTAGTGTTCCCCAGTAATTGACCCCTATATGTGTATCGAGATTATATTCCTTCCATTATAAATGATTAGAACCGATGAGTGTGATACCAAATATTTTTAGTGGATTATTTTTGGATATGGCTTAGTGACTACGTGAATTGAGGGATTCATGACTTATCGACACTCTGTGTGTTACCGACACTCTGTGTGTTACCAACACTCCGTGTGTTACTGACAGTTCATGTGTTATCGAAACTCCCTGTCTTAGCAAGACTTGATGTCTTAGTGAAACTACATAAATTTTTGAGACCCTAGTGTTCCCTTGGTTACTTCTGTTATACCTATTCTATGAACTTATATCAGATAGATTAAGGAGTGAGATCTCCCAGGAAGATCATGCTATGAGTTTAACTACGTATCTAGAAATGGATGAGACTTTGAGTCTTGGAGTCATTTATGAGTACACATGGATGTTATTTTTATATGTGTTATAGATATGTACCTATGTTCTAATAAATAAATCTTATTAGTGGTGTTTTCCATTTTTGTTACTTTTCCATGGTATCTTCTTCATTGTGTTTTCTCTGTGGTATTATTTTTTGTTTTCGAGGTTTCTTAAATAGTATTGTTTTACTCACCCCTGAATAGGATTTTCCCACACATGATGTGTCTTGTGCAGACGTTCCACCTTGTTATAGACTTACAGTAAAACTAGTACCAAATGGTGCTTGGTGAGTTCAGATATATCGGGGTGTGCTCATACGACTATAGAAAACAGTCCTAATACCCTTGTTTACATGTTGAACTTTGTTATTTGTAGACTCCTTTCAGCAGGCTGGTATTCTGGCCTTGTTGTAAATTTGTTCACTTTACATTTTTTTCATATTATGTTAGTTGGGATATAGTTGTATGAATTCCCTTTTTTACTTATAGTTTTTACATTTCTGCATTTTGGGCTTGGAGATGTGTATGTTTGTACATATACATTAAAAAATTCCTCTCATTTGTGGGATATGCCTACTCGGAACTAGTTGCCTAACCCTAGCCTATCAGAGGAAGGTTTGGGGTGGTCACAGAATGGGCCCCTCTGGGATGGGTCATGACAGAGTGGTATCATAGGAAGTCGGTTCTACATAAGGACTAGGATACTGTGAGGTTGGTTTAGGGAAATAGTATTAAGTGTTTCAAGTTATTCTTTCAAGACATGTAATCTAGTGTTGGTGTAGTGACCAATGTATCTATAAAATTGTACTTTGGACCCATACTGTTTGACTAAATACATGAAAACACTAGTTTCATGAAAAAATAAAGGTACATGCATCCTATAAGATGGGTTGTGTTTTCCATGTCCTTCTTAAGTGCGCTCACCAGGTATACTATCTTGACCGTGATACATCTTGTTTTCTTATAGGATGTCTTCATAAATCTCACAAGCGAGGGGTACACAGTAGGATCAGAAGTTCAACACAATGTTTGAAGAGGCCTCCTTATGGGGAGCCAGTCACGAAGTAGTTTTTTAGGATGGTCAGCAGTTGGTGCTTCCTCCTATTGATCAGTTCATTGACCCACCTCTAATGGTTCAGGTGGATTCATCTTTCCAGACAGAGTTATGCATGGCTCTATTAGAGTTGGATGATGATATATAGGTTTCAAGCACATATCATTGGCTTTGGAGGAAGTGATCGCCCATGATGAAGGGTCTCCAGGACCTACCCATAGCAGGTGCATGATGTAATTCGTAGAACAAGAGGTTTCATCAAAAGATCCTTAGGTGTGATAGTTCTTAGAGGAAGAGGCATTGTTATGATTGTTGTGGGAAGAGAAATTCTATGTGAGATTGTCCTACTGTTTATGTTGCATCCTGAGTGGTGGTTGATGAACCACCAAGGAAGAGGAAGCAACGGGAGCAGACAGATCTGTTGAGTGGTGGACGTGGAAGAGGAGTTGGGGAAGTAGTAGGAGGTGGGAAACATTTTTACGTATTACCACCACCTCCCCCAGGTGGTTCATACTAGAATCTGGTATCCATAGGACTTGGGAGGAGAATGGTGCATGATTTCGAGGCTTATGAACCCAAGATTCTGGGAATGGTTCATGGAATGATCTATGTATTTTAACCTCAGCTTTAGTAGATAGAAACATGTGTTAGTGACTTCCTTTCCTTCCACATTCATTGTTCGATACTTAATGATTCCAGTTAAACCATTTAATTGAACCTTATGCTTAGATACACATACTAGAAGAGACTCGATGATGACACACTAGTGCTGACAGTGTGACCTGACTCTTAATGGAAAGAGTTTCAGTTGGGATCTATTGGTAGTAGCGTCAAGGACTTATGATGTCATTCTCAGTATGGACTAGTAGCCACAATTCAGGCTTATATTTATTTTTTAGGCAAAGTGTGTGGTTCATCTGTAGTAATATAACCTTAGTTCCCTTTTATTGGAAAAAGGGGTCTCCTTGTAGCTCAGGATTGACTCATGCATAGGAGGTTGCAAGAGAATACTCTTCAATTGGATGGCCTGACCATCAGTATAGTGGATGTATTGAGTCCTCAGTTTCATGTAATGGTGGTGGAGTATAAGGACGTGTTCCCTAAACCTGATCCAAGTATACCTGTCTATCGAGAGTCAGTCATCTTCATTGATATACACCCCCGTATGACACTGATATCTACATCTGTATAACAAACCATCTCTTTATTTTGCACTAATACATAATTTATTACAAAAAATCATCACTTGGTAAAACATATAAGATCGCTAGGTCTAGATTCTTTGGGGTTAAGTAAAATTAAATAACAACTTAGAACATGAAATACACATCTTTATTGAAAACTTATTTTACATGACCACACATATTTCTTCCTCCTTAGCATTTAATGGGACAACCTGAGGAAATGCATAAGAAATGTGTGAGCTATAAATCCTAGTAAGGTAGTAAAAAAGGAATAACATGAAGAATACATTACATGTTAGGAAATAGTCATATCAATGGAACATAAGATAAACACGAACATAAAGGCCTAATATAACATGATTATCATAACAAGGAAATGTGGAAACAACATTTAACATGATATTAGCATGATCTATGGCTCAGTGCACATGATGCATGATTAAACTCTCATTACATTTGAATTATTATGAGTAATCTCTCATTGAACTTGACGTATCGTGATACTAAACTTTACCCAATGCATTAGAGTGCTATTAGGGCGCACCCTTCTTAATCATTCCATTTCATGCATAAGCGTGTCACATGGATCATATAACATGGATTAATTAAGAATCATCATTTATTACACAATAATGGAATGTGTAATTCATAAATCAAACTCTATAATCAATAAGTAAATTTTCATAAAGGTGAATACCCTTTATAGATAAATGGTCACAGTATTCACTACACAATGACAATGGCTTGGAAAATTGGGGTGCAATTTCGGCAGCATAACAACGTGACATAAGAATTCATAAAAATGTTTTTTGAGAGAGAAATTGGTGTCTCGTAATATGTATGTGAAATAGAAATTATGGGTATCATAGAGATATTTTTCCCAACATATATAATGTAATTTAGATTCATAATAAATAAGAATTTATTTAATGTAAATGAGAAGAGAGAAATTTCTTACTAAATTTTGACATGGTAACAGATTTACATGGGAGGAATTAATGAGAGATAAATAGGTCTATAATAATTAAAAAATAATGAGGGAAGTATTGGGGAGATGATAAATCATACACTAAAATATTTAATTGAAAAAATGGTATAACAACAAAATGAAATTTGGACAAAAATGAGAAAGGAAGAAACCTCTTACAAAATTTTGGAATAGTAACAACTTAGGTAAGGGTAAAACTGAGAGAGGATAAATAATACCTCATTAAAAAAACATAAAATGGATAGTAATATATATTTATTATAAAATAATTACATTATAACCATTATAAAGTAGAAGAACTACTTTCAAATAAGATGCATGAATTTGAAAGGAGAGGAATGTGGGATCCCTTACTTGGAAGTGTGATCCCAAATGCTTGGGAGAGGCTTGTGAGAGGCTTCATGGAAGCTTGGAGTGCCTTAGGAGGATACTATAAAGAGGTGTTAAAATTTGGTACATTCTTTAAGGGTTTTTAGTAAAGAGAAGTGGGAGCTTGGGTGAGTTTATATAGGAAATGAGAGGGAATTCATAATTATTTAGGTTTTGGACACCACACATTAAACTAATCAAAACCACAAACCAAACCATTTTTTGCCCATGTTTTCTGCCAAAGTGTAGTTTAAAAAATTAATTTATAAGGAAAATTTCCTAAATTCTTAAAATATTAGGATTTCTTATGTAGAGGTGGGTCACACTCTCAAGGAAATCATTTTAAAATATAAAATGTTTAATAAGACTTGGAGGATCCACAAAGGCATAATAAAATTAATCAAGAAAATATAAAATCACATTATTTTAATGTTAAAACATATATTGTTCGAAAATACATTTTATAGTAATTTATTACATCACTAGTGGGTCATTATGATGTTATAAAACACATTATATATTTAAGTGGTATTTAATTTTTACCCAAAAATTCGATTATCTCAGAAAATTATGAAAAATAAACTGATGGATAATTTCAATGTACTGAATCCAAAAATAATATTAATTATATCTAAATAATTTTCTAAATATGTGAATTTTTAGTTCTAAAATAAAAATTGACATTTAAAAAAATTCATGGGTTTTGAAAAAAACAGATTTTAAACCTTAATAAAAAATAAAATTATATTCATAAAAAATTATACGATCATTTATATCTAATGAAAATTAATTTAGTAATAATATTTTATTAAAATATTATTTAATTAAAAAATCCGTTAATTCATCAAGAATATATTTCTTAATTGAATATTAACTAAAAATACTATTTGTTCTCTAAAACCTATTTACAAAGTTAAAATAATGAAATGAATATATATTTTCTATATAAAAATAATGCACATAATCATAGAGCTAAGGTCTTGTTACATAACCCCTTAAAACTCCCACATAAGACATAAGGGTAAGGCGTACGATGGTGAAAGACTCTTGGGGAGGCTCAAATAACATTGATCTGGTGGTAATCTCTATTAACTTCCACTTATCCTGTAGAAAATTTCATTCAAGATTAAAGTTTTGAATCTCAGCTTGGGATTAGTCAAGTGTGAAGCCTAGTGACGCTAAATCATTTACGAGCTCTAAAAATGGGCTTCATTTTGAGAAATTCTCCTAGGTGAGACCATCACTTCCTTTTTCTGACTAAATTGGATTTGTTATATCCCTATATTTATACTAATCATGTGGTCACTTTTCAATGATTATATTAGCAACGGTAAAAATTATTAATTGTATTTTAAAATCCAAAAACATAAAACCAAAGAAGTGAATATGTAATATAACCATTTTACATAATAATACATTTAATTACATCAAGAGGAGTTTTCAATAATAAAATATTAGGTCGTTAAAATATTCCCCCTTAAAAAATATCTTCCTCAAAATTCATTTTTACCAAACTAAAACAGATGAGGGTAACTTTTCTTCATCACTTCCTCCGATTCCCGCATTGCTTGTACAAACTTGTGGTTTTTCCACTACAACTTGATTAGGGACACTGTTTTATTTCATAGAATTTTTCCCTAGTATCTAAGATCTTCACCAGATTCATTTCATATGAGTGGTCATTCTCTAATGGTACCACCTCTGGATTGAATACATGCGATGGGTCAAGTATGTACTTCCTCAAGAGTGATACATGGAATACATCATGTACTTGAGATAGGTTTCGTGGGAGTGATAGTCGATAATCCTCCTCTCCAATGTGATCAATGATCTCAAAAGGGACGATGTACCATGGAATAATATTTCCCTTCTTAAAAAATCTCATGACACTCTTCAACAATGATATAAAGAGGAATACAATATCCCCAACACCAAACTCTAGGTCTCGTCGACGATTATCAGCATAGATCTTTTTTTTAACTCTATGTTGCTTTAATGTAATGCTAGATGGTCTTAACCTTCTCTACCATTTCTCTGACCATTTTTGTACCTAGGAGTTTTATCTCCCCAACTTCATCCCAACATGATGATGTTCTGAACCACTTCCCATAATGGTCTTCATTCGGATCCATTTGGATTCTTGAGTGGAAACTGTTGTTGTAAGATAACTCAACCAAAGGAAGATGTTGATCCCATCCTCCTATGAAGTCCATTAAGAATTCTCTCAATATGTCCTCATGTGTTTGGATAGTATTCTTAGATTGGCCATCAGTTTGAGGATGATAAGCCGTACTGATGTTTATCTCAGTATTAAGAGCATATTGGATACTCTCCCAGAATATAGAGGTTAATCTTGGATCTCAATAGGATACAATAGATAGTGGTTCCCCATGCATCCTTACCACTTATCTGATGTATATTGGTGCCAGTTGATCTAATGAAAAATCCTCTCAAATTGCAATGAAGTTTTCAATCTTTGTAAGATGATCCACAACAACCCAGATAGCATTGTTTTCTTTGGATGTCTTCAGATGTCCGATGACAAAGTCCATGGTGATGTTCTCTCATTTATATGTTGGTATGGATAATTTTTGCATCATCCCCTTAGACTTATGCCTCTCAGCCATCACTTTCTGACATACCGGTCACTTTGATGTATACTCAGTGATCTTCTTCTTCATGTTATCCACTAATAATGATATCATAGATCTCGATACATCTTTGTGTTTCCTAGATGAATGGAGAAATTTGAACTATGTGAATCATCAAAAAGTTATTTTTTTAAATCCAAATTTGATGGAACTCAGAGTCTTGACCCAAATCTTACAATTCTTTCTTCATTAACATTGAACTCTAATGATTTCCCTTTTCTAGTAGTTTCCACTTTCTTTTGAATTCCCACATCATCCTTTTGAGCATCCTTTAACCATTCCAAAAGAGATGATTGAGAAATAATTTGTGAAAGGATTGACAATGTTACCTTATTTATGATTCCCATGTCCATCTTTATTAAATATACGAAGATTAGATCCCTTTCAATTCTTTTCAATAAAAGAATCACTGGGTCCTTTTTGATCAGAGCAATCACTTCCATATTCTATTTCCCATGGTGGTAATGGGTTGAGCAGTTATAGTCTTTGATTATCTCTAACCATATTTATTGGAACATATTCAACTCCTTCTTTGTGAATATATACTTGATTCATTTGTGATCTGTGAATATTTCAAACTTCTCCTCAAAGAGTTAATTCTACCATATTTTCAAAGTGAATATTACTGCAGCCAACTCTAGATCATGTGTTAGATAGTTTTTCTCATGAACATGCAATTTCCTTAAAGCGTAGGAAATGAATTTTCCATTTTTCATCAACACATATCCCATGCCATTCTTCTAAGAATCATTTAATACCACAAAATGTTCTCCCATTGTGGGTAGTGTGAGCATGAGTGCTGTAATAAGACTCGTTTTCAACTCTTCAAATCTCTATTTACATTAATCACTCCAAGAAAACTTGACTCCCTTATAAGTTAACTTTGTAAAAGGGTTTGAAAATCGTGAGAAATTTCTCAAAAATTGGTGATAATATCTAGATCACCCTAGGAAGCTACAAATATCTATCACTGATGTTGGCATCAACCATCCCTCAATTGCAGTTGTCTTAGAGGGATCCCGAGATATTCCATTACTTGTGATTAGATGAAAAAATAATGAGACCTCCTTCAACCCGAACACACACTTTCTATACTTTATAAAGATCTTATCCTTTTTCAAGGTCTCTAGTATAGTGATTAGATACTCTTCATTATCCTCATTATTTTTAGAGTATATTAGAATATTGTCTATAAATACTACCACCAATTTATCAAGGTAATCTCCAATGACTCTATTTATCATGTACGTAAAGATTTCTGGAGCATTAGAGATTCTGAATGGAATTACTATGAATTCATAGTGACCGTATATTGTAGTAAAGTAGTCTTGGGGATATCCTCATTCTTCAACCTTACATGGTAATATCCTGAATGAAAATCCACCTTGGAGACATATTGTTCTCCATGTAGATGATCAAACAAGTCATCAATTCGTGGAAGAGTATACATTTTCTTTATCATGATTTTTTTGAGCTCACGAAAGTCAATTAAAAGGTGCATTGACACATCCTTCTTTTTGATGAAGAGGACTGGTGCACCCCGTGGTGAAGCACTTAGGCATATAAACCCTTTTTTCTAGATTCTCCTATAGTTGCTTCTTCAGCTCCTCAAAATCCACAACATCCATTCTATACGGAGTCTTGGATATTGGTAATGACCTAGGTATAAGATTAATTAATATTTCAACATCTCTTCTAGGAGTAAGACCAGATAATTTCTCAGGAAACACTTTAACGTATTCTCTCACAATAGGCATGTATTGAAGGATAGTTTCTTCCTTAGACTCAATCATCTGATAAAGATATTGGTTCTCATAGGGAATCAATATCCACTATTGAGATGATGGTGCTAAAGGGGATTCATCCTCCTCTTTGCACTTGTATAGAATCAGGGGTTGATTCACCTTATGTAGAGTGATTTCCCTCTCACAGAAATTTATGTTGGCTCTATATAAGGAAAGAAAATACATACCAAGAATTGAATCAAATTATACAAGAGGGAGTATGATGAGGGTTTTCAAGAATTTTAGTCCACAAATCATGACAAGGGAAGTGTTATATTCACGGGATGCAATGATTTCCCCATTTTCTGTTATCACAGACATCTTTACATCCATGATTTGTGGTGGTGTTGGGATTGTTCTACTAAATTTTTTGAAAATATAATAATGCGTAGATGTAGAATAAAAAATTATGTTCTCTATTCTTGAATGAATAACTAGCATACCTATCACCACTTCATTATCGGAGTTCACTATAACAGTAGTGATGAAAAAAGATCACCCTTGCTACCTTGGAAGTTTTTGGTTGCCTCCGAAAACCCTTGGATTTGGGCACTGGTTTGGAAAGTTCCATGGTTCTTTGAAACTGAAGAAATGAACAATGCATTGAGAGTTGAACAAAGTGTTCCTCTCTTCTGTCACAGCCGCAGGTTTGTCTTGTCGATAGTTAATTCCCAGGTTCCCTTCTCTTCCACACCTAAAGCATTTCCTCATCCCCTTCAGGAAATTTTTGGGGTGCTTCTTTCCGCACCATTAGAATGTGGGGTGCTGTATTTTCATAGAACAATTGGATTTATCCATCAGAATGCCAAAATTAAAGTCCACCTTATGATTCTTATCCCCATGATACCCCTAAGATTCTCTGATCTCCATTTTGACCTTGAGGGCACATCAGAAAATTTTCTTTATATCTCTCAAAGGCACAGATATCTAGGGATTTCCATAGGCTAGGGTTTATCCCAAAAAATAAGCAGTAAACCTTGCATTTTAGGGTAACGAAAATGCCAGAGGTGGTCATGCAATCCTTGTGAAGTTTTCCTCATATGCTTCGATGGATTATTCATCTTTTTTTCTTGAGGGCAAGGATGTCCCTTTCCTTCTTAATCCAGAGGGTGTGAGAAAAATATTTATCAGAAAACAATTTCCACAAATCCTTCCATTTCGACGCCTCGATCTCATCCTTAGGCTTCGTATTTTTGATCAATATACACCATTGATCAGATTCACCCTCTATACAATAAACATCCATAAGTACCTTCCCTTGTTCAAAACATTGAGAAATGGAGATGATCTTATCAATGAAGATGATCCATTGTTCGGTGATTGAAGAATAATATAGTTCATTAAAAGTAGGAGGACTTTGTCTCATGAAGCTTTCAATTGTGGGTTGTTCTTTTTTAGGGGGCTTGAAAATTCCTCTTGACCCTTGTTTCTATTCAAAACATGAGTTAACTAAGAGAGTATCATGAAAAAGTTTGTGATTACTTATTGCATCAGATAGGGAATCTCATTTTAAAAGTCATCACATTGATCTTCGCATCGGTTGTTAGCCTGAGTCCTCCTATTACTAACCATTGGCTAAAATAAAAGGAAAGTTAGTGGTAACACATAAAGGGAAATCCAATGAAAAAAGGGATAACTTTTAAATTACATTTATTTCCTTAACTTAAATATTTTATCCATGATCTAATTCTCAACATATATTCCTAGGGGCATTTTTTTAATTCCCATAATAATGGTTCATATGAAGCTTATGAATTTACCAAAGCATATCCCTCAGAAGTTTCGTATCCAAGAGTAAAGAAATTCCCGTTTTCATACACCAGTTCCCATTCGAGTCTATTTCAAAGTGGTGTTTTTGGGTTTTACTCCTAGATACATATGTGCTAGAGCTGCCTCTACCTGCTCGTATACAGACAAAGATGTATTTCCCTGATAAATCATTTAATTAATACTTAAAAAAATCTAGGGTTTCTTTCATTATACTTATTATTATCCCAATGGATTTTACTAGGGTTTTCTAATCCTAATACCAAAAATAACTAAACATATCATCTGATACCAACTATAACATACCTTCTCTTTACTTCACACTTAAACATAAATTATTACATTAAATATTCACTTGATACGACATAGAATATCAATAATTATAGTGTATTTGGGGATTAATAACATTACACAACAACTTAAAATATGAAATACACATCTTTATTGAAAATTTCTTTTACATGACCACACACAATCCTTCGTACATAGCATTTCATGGGATAACCTGAGGACATGCAAAAGAAAAGGGTGAGATATAAAGCCCAGTAAGGGAGTAAACAAGGAATAACATGATGAATACAATACTTGTTAGGAAATTTTCATATCAATAGAGTATAATATAAATGTGAACATAAAGGCATGATATAACATGATTATCATATCATGAAAATGTAGCAACAACATTTAAAAAGATATTAGCATGAGCCAAGGATTATTGCACATGAATCTTGAGTAAAACTTAATTGAACTTGAATTTTAATGATTAAACCCTCGTTTCACTTGAAATATCATGATACTAATCTTTACCCAATGCATTGGAGCGCTATTAGGGCACACCCTTCTTAATTAATTCATTTCATGCATTAGTGTGCCACATGGATCATATAACATGTATTCATTAAACATAATCATTTATTCCATGATAAAGGAATGTACAATTCATACATGAAAATATATAATCAATATGTAAATGTGCATAAAGGTGAATGCCCTTCATTGAGAAATGGTCATGGTATTCACTACACAATGACTTTGGCCAGGAAAATCGCGATGCAATTTTGACAACATAACAACGTGCCATAAGAATTCATAAAAATGGTTGATGAGAGAGAAATGGATATATCATAATTTGTAAATGAAATGGACAGTAATGGGGTCATATATATACATGTCCTAATATATGTAATGGAATTTATATTCATAATACAAAAGAATTTATTGAATGTAAATGAGAAGAGATAAATTTCGTATCAAATTTCGTTATGGTAACAGGTGTAGATGGGAGGAATTAATGAGAAATAAATAGGTCTAGAATAATTAAAACATAAGGATGGAAGTATGAGAGAGGTGGGAAATAATACCCCAACATTTTTAATTGAAAAATGGTATAACAACATAATGAAATTTAGACAAAATAGAGAAATGAAGAAATCACATACGAAATTTTAGCATAGTGACGACTTAGGTAAGGGTAAAAATGATAGAGGATAAATAATACCTCATTAAAATTACATAAAATGGAAAGTAATACAATTTTTATAAAATAATTACATTATAACCATTATAAATTCCAAGAACCACTTTAAAATAAGATGTTTGAATTTAAAATGAGATGAAAGTGAGATCCCTTACATGGAACCGTGATCCCAAATGCTTGGGATAGGATTGAAAGAGGCTTAATGGGATATTGGGATGGTTTTGGAGGATACTATAGAGATTAGGGAAGAGTAGAGACATGTTACAAGGGTTTTGAGTGAAGGGAAGTAGGATCCTGGCTGGGTTTATATAGGAAAAGAGAGGGAATTCTTTATTATTTAGGTTTTAGACACCACATATTAAACTAACCAAAAAAAACAAACCAATGGTTTTTTCCAATATTTTTTTCCAAAGGAGAGTGAAAAAAATTATTTTATCTATAAAATAACCTAAATTCTTAAAATATTAAACTTTCTTATGTGGAGGTGAGTCACAATATCAAGGAAATCATTTTAAAAGTTAAAAATGTTTTATTAGTCTTGGAGGGTCTACTAAGGCACCATAAAATTAATAAAATAAATCTAAAATTACATTATTTTAATGTTAAAACATATAATTTAAGAAAATAATTTTTATATTATTTTATTACGTCACTATTGGGTCATTATGATGTCAGTAAACACATTATATATTTAAACGTTATTTAATTTTTACCCAAAAATTGGACTATCTTAGAAAATTATGAAAAATTCACCATTGGATAATTTCAACGTCATAATTCCAAAAATAATATTAATTTTATCTAAATAATTTTTTAAATATGTGAATTTTAAATTTTAAAATAAAAAACCTATATTTATCGAAAATTCATTGGTTTTGATAGAAACAACTTTTAAACCATAAGAAAAACTACAATTGTATTCATAAAAAAATTATACAATAATTTATATTTGATAAAAATTAATTTAGTAATAATGTTATATTAAAATATTATTTAATTAAAAATCCATTAATTCATCAAAATAGATTTCTTAATTGAATATTAACTGAAAATACTATGTGATCTTTAAAATCTATTTATAATGTAACAATAATAAAATGAATGTATATTCTCTATAAAAAAATAATGTAAATAATAATAGTGCCATGGTCTTGTTACAAAACCCCTTAAAACTCCAGCATAAGACCTAAGGGTAAGGTGTGCAATGGTGATAGATTGTTAGGGAGGTTCAGATAACATCGCTCGAGTGGTAATCCCTATTAACTTATACTTCTCCCGTAGGTGGTTCTGTTAAAGCTTAACGTGTTGAAGCTTAGTTTGTGACTGGTCAATAGAAAAGCCCAGTGATGCTTCCTCCTTTCCTAGCTTCGAAAAATAGGATTTATATAGATAAATTCTACTGTATGAGGCCGTCACTTTCTTTGTCAGAGTAAATTGGTGTTTTAAAATCCCTATATTTATAATTATCACATGGTCACTGTGCAACATCTATATTAGAAATGGTAACAATTTTTAAGGGTATTTTAAAATCCAAAATCATAAAACCAAGGAAGTTCATTTGTTATATAACCATTTTAAATAATAATAAATTTATTTTGATCAAGAGGAATTTTAATTAATAAATTTTTGGGTCATTGCAATCAGTATATCAGTTGTCTCCCACATCACTTTGTAAGCTGAGAGTGAAGTTGAAGGACTTATAGTGGAAGGGATTTGCGAGACCTAGTGTTTCACCCTAGGCATCCCTAAGTGGTCTTTGTTGATCGTAGACATATCATCTTAGAGACCGGAGTTAAAATGGATCTAGTGATGGTTGTGAGAGATTTTGAAGATATCTCCCCTCTTGAGGTTTCTAGAGGAGGGTGTCGATTGTGTAGTGTTCTATGATGAATCATGAAGCAGGCTTAGCTATATCCTGATGTAGAGGAAAATAGTGATTTTCTATGTTTCACGCTAGTTTAAATCACATGAGCAAAACTATGTGACCCATGATCTTGAGTCAGCAACAGTAGTTTTCACATTGAAGATGGGGTGACACTACTTGATGGGCGAGAAATTTATCATCTACTTCGAACACATGAGTCTCAAGTATATCTTCTCTCTGAAGGATCAAAACTTGAGACAAAGGTGATGGATAGAGTTCCTATAGGAATATGACTTGGAGACTGTCCATACTCTTGGGACGGGGAATGTGGTTGAAGATCCTCTTAGTAGGAGATCTAGCTTTATGTTGTTGAATGAGGCATCAATTTAATTATTCTTGTTGTATATAACCATTGTGGAGGGGGTTGGTGAATCTTATCTCCAATAATTTTTTGTCACTCGTGCACTGTTATAGTGATTTAGGGAGTCACAACTTAGTGATACCAACTATGAGGATCTATATGATCAAGTTTCCACAGGGCATGCCCCTAATGGATATTCAAATGGCGGGGAGCATGCTATTATTTTTAAGGGATGAATGATGATACTAATGGTGTTGTGAGAGGGGATTTAAGGGAGTTTTCTTTATACCCTTTTAGTGGTACATCCAGGTGTGTAAATGATATACCAAGACCTCTGACGTCATTTTGGTGGCCTGGGATGAAGAAGGAAGTTGCAGAGTTTGTCTCTCATTACCTTACTTGTTGACAAATGAAGGATGAGAATCATGTTCAAGAGGGTTTTAATCAACCCCTTGTGGTGCCGAAATGGATGCAGGATTAGATAAAAATGGAATTCATGATGGGTTTACACATACTTCTAGGGAACATGATACCATTTGGATGATCATTTACTACCTCACCAAGTCATCCCAATTCCTACCTATCTGGTAGAAGAGTCCAGTAGCGAGCTTGGGATGCCTCTACATGCAGGAGATAATTCATCTTCATTGAGTTCCATCGATGATTGTTTTAAATAATTATCCTTGAAATGCATCCCTATTTTGGAAGGGATTATAGGAGGGGTTTGGGACTCAGTTACACTTAATCATGACGTTTCATCCCCCTGATGAATGACCAGATGGATAGAACCATTCAGGTTCCAGAGCACATGCTTCAGGCATTCATGTTATGTTTTGAATACAATTGGAAGGATCACAAACCATTTGTGTGGTTTTTAAACAAAAACAACTACCCCTCCAACATCGGTATGGTACCATTCGAGACACTTTATGGGCGACCCAACAGGTCACCACCTTTTTGGATCGACCCAGGAGAGCAGGCGCTCATGGGCCCAGAGTCAATGTAGGTGAAAATAGAGAAGGTGTAGGTCACCTAGTAGCACATAAAGACTACAACAAGTTATTATAAATCTTATGAAGATAGGAGAAAAAGGAATTTGGAGTTCGAGGAGGGACACCATGTGCTCCTTTAGGTCTCTCCTTGACGTGAGATATAGAATTTTTTTTGGGATAGAAAGCTATCATTGAGGTTCATTGGCCATTTCCTGATACAATTTAGGGTTGGCGATGTGGAATACCACTTGGATCTATCCCCACAGTTGGACTAGTTACTTGATGTCTTCTACGAGTCTCATATGAGGAGATACATGCATGACTCATTTCACGTAATTGAATTAGGAAATTTTTTCTTAGAACATGGTGGATGTCAAGGATCGATAGATGGGAATAATTTGTGGGTAGTTGATTCCTATAGTGCACATTTAGTGGTGGCATTGAAATATCAAGAGGATCCCATGGGAGTAGAAGGCCCATATTTGTACTCAGTACCCTCAATTTGTATGAGTTACCTTTTTTTGGAGATGTAAATCACTATGGTGGGGAAACTGTAATGACTTAGATGTTCCCTAATTTATTTCTAGAAATTATTTGGAAAAATTATGAGACTAGGCGCAGAGACGACATGCGATTATGAGGCCCGTTGTGCCTATAAAGATTGGTAGAAAAATGTTATGTTTTTAATTTCACACATACACAAGATTTATTTAAAATAAAAATAAATTTTAAATGGTTTCTTGAATCTGAAATCCAAGGGAAACATTGAACTCATAACAGTTACATTACCCTAGGCACGACATAACCTTGCTCATCACAGGTAATTTGAAGAAAAATCCACTGGGGATGTAACCATAAATAAAATAATTAAATAAAATTATTTTATTTTAAAATCCTAATAACACAAAAATATTAACTCACATTGGAAATCTAATACCACCGTTGATTTCATAAGTTGGTGTTTTTCTTTAGGTGAGTCCTAACATTAGCTGGCACCACTTGACTGTGAAATATAGTTTTTGGATGTAAATATCATTAAAATATTTTATTATTGATGCAGTGATGTGTTTTCTATTCATATTATTTTTTCAATGAATCTAGGGTTATTACCAAAACCCTAGAAACTCTTATGAGGCAAGGAGACAAAGCTCTATTAAAGAAAAACAATAGATTGTGGATCGATGATCAATGATGAACCTTAGATATGAAGGATCTTCACCCATGACAACGATGTGGCGATCGTTTTTCATTAGCGATCAAACTGATATGAGGTAGGGAATTTGTGATTTGATTTATTTTCCCTATTCATGAATTCCATGACAAATGGTGACCAATCAACAAATAGATTGGACCAAGGATCAATTATTATTATGGGATGGGATTTACCATTGCAGGGTTTTGATAGGCGAATGATCTAGTGATTATTTTTTATATTTTGATTATCATTCTAATGGAAATGAACCATGATTGACATGAACAAAGGTCATGGTCCATTCCTCTTGGCTGAATTATGCTTTTCTCACCCTGTTCTTCATTCATCATGAGCATTCTACATTTGGAACACCACTTAAAATGTTTCTATCAGTTGATCATTACACACTCTATCCTTGGTACGATGATATGATATCATAGATCTCGGATCAACATGTCCTAACAGAGGTGATATGATAAAGATGATGATAAATAGATCAAAGAGAGTCGAGATATATTTCCATTCGAGTGGATTTTCATTGGGATGAATTGTAACATTAATATGAGCCTAGGGATATGAAGAACATGACCCAATGATTATAGGTGTGATTCCATTACAAAAACTAGATCACCAATGATTGGAGGCCAGTGGTGGTGCACATCGGCGACCACATGAAGATTTGGCAGATGATGATAGATTGCAGAGGAGGAACATGGCCTGATGGGGACGCGTGGGAGGCTTCTGCTGGTGGTGTGACGTGAGCCGCAACCGGGGACCTAAAGAATGGAGCCACGAACATGGATGGGTTCTGTGTGGAGCCCATAGTTTTAGAAGGATGTGGGGGAGCTGGGATGTGGTGTCCATCCACATTGAACATGACAGTGCCGCATTGACCAAGTAGAGGCACACAGTCTAACAGACTGCGTGTGGTGAAACTAAACTGACTTGCATTGCAGGCCAGACTAGATTAGTCCGACCGCTCCAACTGCCCAGCAAGCTAGACCTAGTGTCCTAGTGGGTTATGGTCTAGTAGGCCTAGCGGTCCAAACCAGTTCAATCTGGACTGGGACAGGTCGGGATGGACACAGATTAAATTTAGATCATGCCTTTTCACTAAAATGACCATTAGTTTCTAATGGAGTGTCCATTTGATGATCCGTCTATAGTATTTGGACCTTTAATACATGGCTATAATTTTTAGAGGTATTGGTGGGTTTTTAGTTGGATATGCATAGGTTGGGAGAATTATATTTGACTTTTCCTATGAGGTTTAGATGCAGGATCATGTTCCCATCCCAGAGGATGCCAGTAGAGGTTGAGAGAGTACCCATGGTCTTTCCCTATATGAGTTCAATGTGAGATCATATTCTCATCATAGAGGATGATCTATATTCTGAAGTGAGTTGTGTCATCCAGACTTTGATAGTTGACTTAGTGGGTTGGAGCATGTATCACATTGAGAGGCCTGGTCAGTCCTCACTTATCTTCATGGTAACATAGATAGGGTTTGTGGAGAAGGTGTGGAAAATATTTACACATGGACCTATCCCCTATCTAGGATGATGTTTCAAGTAGGTCTAGGTGTTCCCCCATCGAGCCTTGGGTGTTGACCCCTTATCCATGTATCGAGATCAAACTCTTTCCATTCTATATGACAAGACCTAATGAGTGTGCTTCGGGAAGTATTTAGTGGTTGATGGTTGGATATGACTTGGTGACTATGTGACTTGGGGTCCACTTGAATTATCCACAGTCCATTTATTACTGAAAATCTATGTATTATCAACACTATGTGTGTTATCTAAACTCTATATATTAGAGAGACTGGATGTTTTAGGGAAACTACGTAACTTGTTGAGACCATAGTGTTGTATTGGGTAATTTTGGTACAACCATTCTCCATACTTCTATCAGATAAATTGAGGTGTGATATCTCCTTGGAATAGTGTGATATGAGCTAAACCGCATAGCTAACAGTGGATGATACTTTGAACATTGGAATCCTTTATGATTATACCTCGATGTTATTATTATATATTTAATAGGAATATAGGTATGTTGAGATGAATATATCTTCATAGTTTTTTTTTCAATTTTTGGTACTTCTGTATGGTATCTTATTCCTAGTGTTTCCTCTGTGGTATTTATTTCTGTTTTTGGGGTGTCCAACTGGGAGTTGTTTTACTCATCCCTGCACAGGTATTGCCCGCACGTGCCATGTATTGTGAAGACATTAGACCTTGTTATGGAGTTCCAGGAGGACTAGGAGCATACTTTTCATGGTGAGTTCATAAAAACTGTGGTGTGATCTTATGACTATAGACATCAGTACCAATACCTGTATTTTTAGGTTGGACATTGTGATTTGTAGTCTCTTTTTTGTGGGCTTGTATTCTGGCCTAGTTGTACATTACTACGTGTTACATTCCTATCATACTCTGTTGATTGGGTTATAGATGAAAGCATGAATTTTTTTACATAGTGATTTTACATTTTTGTATTTTGGGTATGGAGATATGTGTGAGTGTACAGTTACATAATAAAATGCCTCCCATTTGTGGGATATGCCTACTCAGTGCTAGTCGCAAGCCCCTGTCCTATTTGAGGCATCCTTGGGGTAGTCATGACACAGGACCCTATGGGATGGATCATGACAGAAATCATAGATTTCCTTCATTAAAGTTACTGCACGGTTAGCTCTCATGGTTTTCCAAACTGTGTGAAAATCATGAGGGCTACAATGTATAGGTATTTCTTATGTGGAAGTACATTTGTGGCCTACCACATAATTTTCTATAACCATGTGAAAACCGTCTGGTATCCCTCTGAAAAAACTGCAGATATGGTCCCACAGCCGTGAAAATCCCAATATGATTTACCCAAACCATTCAGAAGATAAAAAACATGTTACAAGTTTAGATGGTAGAGGCCGCACAGTTTACCCTAAACTGTGTGCCTTTTTCTGCAACCCCAAAACCAGTCTTTCAGGACTCGGATTCTCTAGAAGCCTTTCAGAACCCCAAATTAACTCTACCATCCTCTAAACCCATATAAAAACATCATATTTAGATAAATAAACTCTATGAATTGAGTTTTGATCAACTAAAATGGGCATATCCACAAATTGAAAAATTGGAAAAGGGACATGTTTTCGACTCGATTAAAAAATAGAGGATGTTACATTCTGTGAAAATTAAAGTAAAATAAAATATACAGTAAATTTAGTAAGTATGATTTTTTTGAATCAAATTTCATTCCATAGAAATATTATTTTAAAAAAGAGTTAAATTTTTCGGCAAAAAGCAATATTATGGTTGTTTTTAGGAACTAAAAAGAAGATTGGGGAATGCTCTAGTTTTGGTACTACATTCCAAAAATAGTGTATTCGTCATCTACAGTGATGATTTGTTGAATGGAAATGGGTGTTTACTATTTCATAATGACAAGTTCATTTCTTATGATTCACATCAGTTGAAATATCATGAGGTAAATTACCCACCACATGATCTAGAAGTTGTTGTGGTGGGTTTTCCATTAAATTTTTTGGGGAATCATTTGTATAGAGTAAAGTGTGAAATTTATACCGATGACACAAGTTTTAAGTATATATTTACTCATAAATAATTAAGCATGAGACAGTGAAGATGGATAGAATTTATCATAGATTATGATTTGATGATTCATTACCATCATGGAAAATAAAAAAAAAGTCATAGATGCTTTGTGTCAAAAAAATCATGCTACATTAAACATGTTATATTTGGGATGTCAACCATTGGTTAATGATATGATAGACTTTGAATTAAATGTTTTAGATTTGGGGACATACTCCATTTTGTTTTAGGTTTCTATGTAGTCTACTTTTCACAACAGCAAATTGGGCCTTTAAAAGCACTAGGGAAAGGGAATTATCAACACTTTAGAAGAACTGATAATGCGAGAGACGTTAAAGGGTTGTATTTAACAATGCTCATAAAAAGTGATGATAAATGCCTCTTTTAACAGTACTAATAAAGGGGGCCTTTAAAATCATCTTTTTAGAATTCATAAATGAGGCCTTTAATAATACTTTTTCAGCACTGTTAAAGGTCCCACTGATAAAGGGGATAATTTTTTCTCACAAACATTTTATTAGCACTTCCACCTTCTTCTAGTTTATTAGGGATTCCCCCACTTTATCATCACTTTAGATAATTCAACCCTTATGCACACTCCCATGCCTCCAGCTAGTTTCGAATCAAAGACCTACAACCCATATGCCAATTCCATTTCCACCCACCTATATTTTTTTTATTTTCCATTTTATGATTTATCTATATATTTATATACATTTTGCTACATTTTATTATCAATATATTTATATATACATATATATATATATTTTAAATACATATATAAAATATGTTTTAGGTGTGTGTTTATATATATATATATTTTCACCAATTAATATATTTATAAAAAATTAAATTTAATTAAATATTATATATATATATATTACAATATATATAGATAAATATATACCTATTTTCAATGCAAACACACAAATATATATATATATATATGTATATATATAAACATTATATATACATTAATTGTATAGGTATATAAATATTTATACATTTTTATTTTAAATAAAATGTATATTGGTTTTAATTTAGATATGTTTTATATATTGAGAAAAATATTTTATATGTAAATATGTCTAAATGTTTATTTATAAAATAAAATTCGTATGTGTGAAAAAAATTTATATATTGTTATATATTTGACTATAAATAATAGTACATTATGAAAAATGGTAACATTTTAAATCCATAATATCAATATTAATGTATTCCTTGGGAATAAATTCAGTTTCCCCCGAAAAGAAAAAAATACCTAACAAATGAGACTGAAAATCCACTGAATGTTAAACAATTTGTGTACCCCGACTCAAAACTCTGTTTTGGAGGCCTTCTAAGATTTTTTGGCTTCAAAACAACAGTTCAAATGGTTTCCCCATCTTTAACCAGAATATAGATCATCATAGGCTTTAATTTGATATGTGGTAGAGCCCAAAAAGACACCTATATCAAAATTCATAGTCGTTTGACGTGGAGTTATTCTTTAAAATTATTTTAGATATTTTATAATTTTTTTGATCTTTTTAATCCTCATATTGTAGTTAAATAACTATCACTCGATAATAATGGTCATATTATAAATTAAATTTTTTTTAATTAGTTCATAATATATTTTCACTAAATATCTTAAATATTATATGTAGATGCCAATTTATCTGTATCTAAAACATATGAAATCTATATACATATATATTATATTTATATTTATATCAATAAAAATATATTTAAATATTAATTTATTATTTTTAATTAAATATAATTCTTTTTGAAAAATAACTTTTACGAATTCTTGTAAAAAAACTGATAAAGACACCCCATTGTCAGTGCTTTTTTACTATCACTGATAAAGGACACCTTTTACCAGTGCTTTTTTACTAGGGATGATAAAGAGGAGAATTTATCATCTCTTTTTTTTAAAAGTTTTGATAAAGGCCCCCCTTTAATTATAATTTTTTTTCACTATTAAAGTATCCTTTTAACATCGCTATAAATCATTGTTAAAGACCCCCTTTAACAGTGATTTTTTAGCACTGAAAAATGGGGGTTTTAACAGTGATTTTAGCTAGCATTGATAAATCCATATCACTTAATAACCCTAGTTTTTAGTAGTATTTTCTGTAATAATTGTGAAATATAAAAAGGGGGATTAATATTTGTAGAAAAAAGTAGATTCCATTATGAAGGGTAGTCTTACAGATTATATTATTGATGAAGGTGTTCTACAGTTTGGAAAATGATTATGGGTGCCTTATAATTCCCAGTTGAAGAAAGTGTTGTTGATAAAAGATCATAGTTCCCCATTTTATATTCCTCTATATAGCACTACAATTTATAGATAAATTCAGGAGTATTACTGGTGGAATGGAATAAAAATATATATTTCTGACATTACCTTGAAGTGTTTGACTTGTTAGTATATTGAAGTAGAATAACAATTATTGAAGGGATATTTTCTTTTTTTTTTCCATTACCAAAGTGGAAATTGATAAATATATCCTTCAATTTTGTGGTATTATTACTAGATATTTGGTAAGGTAATAATGTGATCTGGATTATTTTTTTTCGATTAACTTTATCTACACATTTCCTTCCCATTCAAGACACAATGTGTTTGGATTAGATTTATCAACTTTTTCTGAAGTAGATAGTTATGTTTCGGGTAGTTCCTCACTCCACTATGTCTTACCATGATCAAATATTACTTATAATTTATGGAAAGGAATTTAGATGTTTTTGGGAACTGAAATAAATTTTTGAAAAACTTTTTATCCTCAAAATGATTTACAATTAGAATGGATGATTTTAACTATTGAAGATATGATTCATATCGGTTCAATGGAACAAAAGGAATATTAGGATCCACATATTAATTTGGTTGAGTTTTATTATAATAATTTTTTTCATTCTAGTTTTTAGATGACACCATTTTAGGTATTATATTGAAATAGGTTTCGAACACCAATGTTTTTGGATGATGTTGGAGAAAGGATATTTATGGGACCTAAATTAGTAGAGGAAATAGAAAATATGGTGAATTTTATTTAGAATGATATGAGTATGGCTTAGAGTAGGACGAAATGTTATGTAGATAACTAGAGAAAGGGTCTTTATTTTGAGATAGGTGATCATATATTTCTCAATGTTTTTCCCTGGAAATGTGTAATCCATTTTGTTAAGAAGGGAAAGCTATGTCCATGGTTCGTTGAACCATATGAATTCTTTGTTAATGTTAGACCATTTTCCAACTAAGTGGATTCACCTCTAATTTTATCTTAGGTGAAAAAAATATTTCATGTTTCAATGTCAAGGAAATTTTGGCTGGATTCATCTCATGTTTTGATACTTAAAGTAGCTTAGTGGGAAAAGAATCTCTCTTATAATGAAAAACTAGTTCAGGTAATGATATAAAAAACAAGGGAATATGAAAATTATATGTGGTAAAGATATCCCTGCTTATTTAATATGTAAGTAAAATTGAAAGGAAACAATTTTCAGGGAGAGGTGGAGAATTTACCAACTCAGGTAATGATATATTAAATCACATTCATTATTTTATTCATCATAAAAATAATAAGTATTTTTTAAATAAAAAGGAAACAGTTTTAACTAAATTATTTTTTATAAGGTCATATTTCAAATTTTAATTTATAAATTTAATAATTTTAATTATAAAAAAATATTCTAATTTCTCAAATAAGCATATCGAAATTTACTTTAGGTGAAATTTTGGGATATTTTGGAAAATATTGACTTTTCAGTGAATAATGAAAAATATCGAATGTTGTAAAAGTCGATTATTTTAAATAAATTATGAAATTTGGAAGTACCAATTTGTATTAAATATTATTTAAAGTATAATTTTATTTTATGTATATATTTTATCCACTTAATTAATTTTTAATCAAATTTATATTGTATTTTAGTAAAAGTTTTTTTTTGGGTTTAAAGAAAGAATGTTTCAAAAAAATGTTTTCCGATGCATTTCTACATATTAATAAATTAAAATAATAAAAAATGAGAAATGTTTTAAATTAAAATTTTATATTTTGTATCAATGAAAAATAATTCAGATTCATATATGTATTTTCATTAGTTATAGAGTTAATATAAAATCCCATTTTCTTAAAAAACACACTTCTTGAAAACCAGCTTTTTCGTCGCATCTACAAGATTTGTTTCAAATTTAATTTTTCAAATTATATGAATTTAATTTTTTTAAAATCGATAAAAAATTTATAATCATAATTATTTATAATTTATAATAATTTTGAATTAATTTTCTACCATAATGATTAGTGAAAACAGTAAAAATTAATTACCACGGTTAAGGTAAAACTGGGTTTATCGGAGGTTAAATTAAAATTATAAGAGTTAAAATGACCTAAAAACTCATCTAAAATATTTTTATGTCCATATTTAGAACTTATAATGAATAATTATGTATAATGATCCATTTCGAACCTTTTTTCATGTGAAAAAATGGCACACCATTTTCATTTCAAAAAATTAAAGTGTGCCACTCACCTCGCTTATAAAAGGACACCCCTCTCGTATTTTATTCCCCCATTAAAACCTCTTTGGTTCATAAAATACCTAAAGAAAACTCCCAAATTTCATACCCTCATCCTTGAAACATTATTATTTTTGAAATCCATTGTAGGAGTACATTAGGTATAATCCTAAAGAGGTGGTTTGAGAAGAGGTAAAATTCCTAAATATTCATTTTTGTTTTACTTCTTCTTCAACATCCTTAAAATAATCTTAAAAATTGATTATATAATAACACCAGTATCTCCCATAGAATTAAATTTTATTATTTTAATATCATGACCTATATGTATCTCATATTCCATCGATTGGGAATCTATAACGTCACTTGTGTGTACGATAGGCTACCGCCTCACGAACCGATGTGAAATGTTTTCAATCAACACCTCTAATAATTGGGTATGATGGTGGATATGAATTATATATATATATATATGATATTAAAAAAATAAGTATACTTATTTATTCATTATATTATATATACCTTTGTAAATTTCCATTCTATAGGGGATATGATAACGACCCTCACGTGTACAACAGAATACCACCTCACGAATCGATGTAATTCATTTTCACTAGTAACATACATAGAAGGTAAAAAGTATAAAGTTAATGAATATATGTGATATAAATAACATTATTATGATAGTAATAAAATATTTATCACACTCAAAAGATAATATATCATTTTTTTTACATTTTCACTCCCTGAAAAACGATAACGTCATTTATGTACCTGGGGACTACTGGCTTCACGAAGTGATGTGACTATATTTTAATCACCAAAATACATGGATGAAATATAAGTATATTCAAATAAATAATATTGTATATATGATATAATTATTATTATATAATGATATTATATTACTTACCTCTTCTCCATAATGGTTGTTGAAAAATGGAAACGTTACTTCTGTGCATGTACGACCTATCGTCTCCATGATCATAAAAAAATTTATTTCTCAAATAATATTTAATTATTTGTTTTAAAAGAAACATTTATGCATAAATATGATATTTATTTCATGATTCTTATTTGAGTTATGTTTAAATGATGGACTCTTCTACCATAGTCATCCTAACAAAGTCATTTTTGACAATAAGCTTAATATTGTGAAAAAAATGAATTAAAACTAATTGATTATGTAATAATATATAAAAAGATAATAAGTGAAATAAAAGGATTAATAAATTATAAAAAATTTCTTAATGATGTAAATAATTAACATAAGTTTATTATTTAGGAATATGAAGATTTTATTTGATGAGTTGACCTCAAGGTAATTAACTTTGTCTCGATCTCCTTTCATTGAGGCATATTTTTATTTTATGCACATATCTTATTTTATGAGGAATATATAAAACCCTTTTTACATGTTATATTTTTAATATATCTACTATGCTTGTATTATATGTTTTTTATGTTATTACTTCATGGGGAAAATTATTCAAATGTTTCCAATGTGATTAGTGGATTTTATTTAAAATAATTCCCTTTTAATGATCTTATACTAACTCTTTTTTTTTCAACCATGTCCATGTTTTTAGAATGATTTTATTACTGACATGAGAGTCTTATAAATGATTTTTTTTCACTAAACATATTTCAAAAATCGGTGTATTTATATATAATTTTTGGATTTCTTTACAAATGAAAAAGGAACATTCTATTTGAACATGTATAGCGACAACCAATTTTCCTTCACTATAACCATTATTTTATGTTTTGATTCATTTACAAGATTTCAAGTTATATTCAAATAAAAAAAATTCATTCCTTTTTTAGATATATTGGTATTGAAAAATGTGTTTTTATAAAAAGGGATGGATATTTTAAAATCATTAAAGGTTTTCTTATTGTTGAAGATAATATTTTATGAGTGTGATATGAAAATTGAAAGACTATATGTTATGATTTTGTTATGATTCTTGGAAATTATTTATGTTGATGGGAGGTTTTTTTATAGACCATTTATAGGTGGTTACTTTACAAACCAAATATGGTAAGAGATGATATAAACTAAGGATGGGTGGTTATGTTATAAACTAAGTATGTGTGGTTCTATGATTGTTATCCAATGCATTGGGTATGGAAGTCGACCATATAGTTATTACATTTGTAAGAGTGATATAGATAATTATGTCACAAGATAACTATCTTTTTTGTCTATTATTTATATAATATTTTTTAATTTTTTTAATTTTTTTGTGTTTTCTTGTGAAATTTATTTATTTCATTCACTCAAAGAAAAATTATATAATGGTAATCATTTCCTTGGTTTTCATTTTTTCAGTGGACTATCATTTGTAATTATTTTTATATCTCTTAATGTGTTTTTTGTGCTCATCCCATGTTTAAAAAAAATTCACATGGTTTATGGATAATTAAGGGAAATTAATAATTCAAGATTAAATTCATGAATATTTTTCATTAAATGAAATCATGTTTTATCTTAAGAGATTCATATTGTTAAAAAATGGATACTGATTGAATGTTTCTACATTACATTATATGATAATTTTATGTATGAGATTTGAGATAATTATATAAAACTATACACCTGAAAAATCATAAAATGTAAAAGAAACTTGAGATTATGTAACATTTAAGGGTTATTATTTAAAGAAGTGGCTCAGAAACTATGCCTCTAATTCCGTCCAATAAATATATTCTTGCTTCCAGAAATGCTCAAGAGTGTCCCACCAATTCTTGGATAGTCCATGATGAATGTTAGTAGAAAGAATCACCCTCTTATATTCATGTGTCTCAATACGCTTTAAGATCATCTTGAATGATTAAATCTAGAACTCAGATGCCTAGGGGCCTCCCTCCTTAGTGAAGTTAGGTAGATGATATACCTAGAACTCTCTCAGCAGCACATATATTGAAGGAATAAGGTTAATAGTATCATATTATGTGGATTGCATGACCATCCAGAATATATTGTGAATATTTACATCCATATGATCCTATAGATCTTTAGGAATATTTTGTTCATCTATGTTGGGAGCGTGTTTATTGTCGATCTCATGACACTAAATTTAAAGAGGATGAGTAGGAATTTTATCTACAAGACAAATACACTCCTTAGAACACTAAATAACATCAATAGAAACCCAAAAAGGTGAAATAATGAGAGCATTGTTAGATCATGGTCTCTCTAAACATGGATTAATAAAATAATTGGCATGACACATTTGTTATTTCATTTAATTTACCATATATAACCAGAATATCATTCCAATGTTCATATAGGATAATATATATAACTTGAATTAAATTGTCCCTATCGAGAATAGTGTATGTCAATATATATTTATACATGCCTATAATGATGCATGCACAATCATCTCATTCCACACATGGAATTGAGTATAAATTTAATTAACTATAAAATCAAACAATATGTGAATCCCCCAAGGTGAAATAACGTCAAAACTATAACAACCGAAAATCATGAACAAAAATCCAATCCCATAGAACATGGATTTTCTCTCATACATGGGTTAAATAATCTCATTAAAAAGTTCATTAATATGTCTGGACACATCCTGGTCCCATTCATACCTTCCACAAATAGTAAATAAACAATAAATAAACTTGAACATTAGATACCAATTTTTAATGTCAACAACCTAGTACTCCATTATGTGACCGAGCCAATTGGATACATCACCTCATGTGTACCTCCCCGCACACTAGAGGCTTTCAAAAAGTAGTGAGGGTGTTCAAAACATTGTGGGGAGACTATAACCATTGATATAGAGTTACAATATATGTAAAATAAATAAATATAATATTAATGAAAATTGTAGAAGCAACACAACATAATACATGAAGATAAAGGATGAACCAAACAAACCAAAAAATAATGAACCATGTAATGTTTATATGAATGTAACTAAATAAAATGAAAAAATTCATTAAAATAAAATAATTAAAAGAATAAAATAAAGAATACAAATACCTTAGTCTTGAATCCCATGTTGGTCCCATATCCAAGATCCAACACATTTAGTAAGATAAAAATCAATAATATGGTCCCATTCCCTTGTCCAAACCTGCATATATGGAATAAATATATGTAACAAAAGGCATTCTATCTAGGGTGTGAGTAAAATTAAATTGGTTGACACAACACTTTCTAAAAAAATATAGACTAATTAATATAGTGCATGGAATAAATATAAAATAAAGGTGTTAATTTATTCATTTAATACTACAAATGAAATAATCATATCGACCCACATGTTCTGGGGTGACACCTAGGGCCAATCCATTCTACTTTGGTACCCTTCAATATATCATTATCTTGGAGAGGATTCTATTTTATTAGGATAGATCACCAAATCAGTGTAATATTCACACATTTAGGATGAATCACATAATACCTCAAATAAAAAATAGCATGTTCCCATATGATATCCAAAATCATCCTCTCAGGCAACCAAATACTGTGCATCTGGTCCTCAAGCATCTGATATAATCATATAATCAACCCTCAAGAATATTTTACCAGGGAGACTAGCACACATGTGGATTAAAATAATGCACCTATCCATAAAGTATCAATATAATCTCGTATCACCTTAAGAAAATCTCAAAATGCCTCAAAGCACCTGACCCTCAGACATTGATCACATTATTTCACATAAACAAAAAAAATATGAATGAAAATTAACAAGGCCAAAAATAAAAATTACATGTATATAATCATAATAAAAAATGATCAATTTATGAAATTTTCATCTATTCAACAAAATATATTTCATTAATTCAGTTTTCTAATCATCATTATATTTATGTCAAACCTGTTTCACCATGTTCTTCACCCAATGTTTATTAGCATGCCAATTAATAAATTTTAGCAAAAGTGATGTTATCTAAAGAAACCACTGAATAAAAAACATGATATGACAATGTCTAAATTTATCTTGAAATCGATAAACTTTTCAAATTTTTTATAGGACTATAATTTCAGTATGACAAAGTATCAACAAGGCTCTAGGATAGAACACTATCTGGGTGTGCATAGATCTTCCTCCCTATTATTTGGACCCAAGAGAATCCCTTAAAAGGTCTAATAGAAAAGAATTATTAATAAATAGGGATTATTTAATTAATTAGGTCCCGTGCATAGTGTCCTGATATGATCAATCATATTTCATATATAATTGAAAATGAAATTAGAAAAAATTATTTTTTTAAACCACCCACCTTTATTACACAGTCAAAGACACACCCTCAATGGAGAATCCAAACAAAGAAATGAAAGAAAGGTATATCGATAAGAAAACATAGATCACCAAAAAATCAAGATCAACATCTACATTCAAATACCAAAAGTGATCACATAAATAAAAGATAAGATATTAGAAGGAAGAAGATAACCAAAGTAAAGGAACCCACTAGAGATTAGATTCTAGATTGAGATGTCTGTAAGGGAAGGAATCTTCCAAGTATCTCATGGATTATCTCTATGGTTTGGGGGAGAAGGAATCACCATGAAGTGAAAACAAATCATCTGTGCGACATGGATAAAAAAACTTATCCTAAAACATTCATGATGTGAACCCATTTCACATCATGAATATCATGACTAGTGATATACACTGAAAAACACATCACCTTATGTTTAAATTAGACCAATTTTATATTTCCATGACCAAAAATAGATTCTTAGTGTGTAAACTATTCATTATTTCAAACAGTTCATGGAATCGACCTAGAAATAAATCCATATCGTGCAAAATGTTCATGATATGAAAGTTTTCCAAAAATAGATCAAAACCATGATTCTGAAAAAATATATACCAAACTAGATTCAAAGCATTCCAAACCAAAGGAGAACCATTAAAATTAATTGATAAATTGATATATAAACTCCATTAATTAAAACTAATATAATAACCTGATATTTAGGTTATTTATATACAAAGGCTCTATATCCCCAAAAGAAACTCCAATACCCTAGTTTAAAAGAAGAAAAACCAACCAAAATATTCTTAACATTAAACTCAAAGATGGTTGTACTTAAAAAAGCTAGGATATTACAGTCCCTCTACATAGGGAGAATACCACGACTACACATTTACTAAACCCTAGATTCAATAGGTAGGGTCCAATTACTGAATAAACAAACTATATATCCTAATTAAATGTCTCAAAACACCCCTGACCAACACCCATGTCTCATCCCATATCTCCAATGGAGATCTCTTAGCCCATAATCTAGAGGAAACCCCTCTCCACTATGTACAAAAAGTCCCAAAGGACTACTCTCACTCCAAGTGCACGTCAAAACTCACCTATAACCTTATGAGGGAGTTTCTCATCACTTGTGAGACATATATATACTTAGTATATCTCTAATAATCCCCAAGAATCACATGCTTTCCCACTAGCCATATGAAAATCAACTTAGGCCATTCCACATCTAATATTATATCCACTGGCCTTCTAGATGTCTCTTTCCAGCTCAATCGACACCCTCTCCCCTTAGCGACAATATCGCCGGGCGATCCAACTTTATCTATGTTTTTAATAGAACATATTAAAAACATTTAAATGATATCTACCATTTATTCCATGAACATGGGGAACCATTTGTCCCCATACCTCATTCCTGAACCTATAGAGTTATACAAGCATGCACACCCATGCGTAAATAAACATATGTTTTTTTATTAAAGTGGTCACCTGTCTGAATACCAAATGTAATTCCTCGCCAAGATCCACTGAACATAATCTACGATTACCAGGCCTTTTCCATTCACTAGGGAACCTATCTCATTCCAAGAATCATCAATAAATAATTATTACAATTAAAATTAATTAAACCATCTAATTTAAATAGGCATAAATTCTAAGAAACACATTGGGCATCATCTACTTACTAGAAACTTAAGTAAAGAGGTGTGGTCCACTCTTGAATTCACATAATCCGTATGGAAACTATAATTTATACACCTATTCTAATGAAATTTTCACCAAATTTTTCAGAAAACCCTAATAAAAAACATACAATTCTATAAAATTATCAAGAAGACATAAAAATATGTGTATATGGTGTCTTAATATGTCCTCCACACATGTTGAGAAAAATTTCCATCGATCAGAATGATTTACACTATGATTTTGGGGAAATTTGAAATAACCGTAGCCAAAATCGAGCAGAAATTAGTGTAAATTGAAAAAAAATTATAGGATAGGGTGATCTTAATTAGAACCTCTATTCAATACCTCCCAAAACAATCACCTCTCACGAGTAAACAGATGGAAGGGAAGGGACAACTATTCCACCCCACCCACATGCACTCCTTAGTAAATAATGAAGGGGGAAACCACTTTGAAAAGGGGGAACCTAATCATTCATAGAATGAACTGATGTTCACACTCTGAATCAACTAGGTATGACCCCACAACTATTATAGATTTATATTACATAAAACCTAGCTTCATTGTGTGAATAACCCATAACTACTAAATTTTATTATTCCAATCACCATTCAATTTTCCCATTATTTCTTGAACACCTTATGCTTCATCCAAACTTCAAAAACCAACTAATAAAACCATTTTTTGGGGATTGATACATTTAAAATAATTCTCCATATCCCATTTCATAAAGAGAACCACTGACCTAATAAAAAATTCAAATTCCTAAAAAAATATAATAACCAAAAAATTATTAGGGTGTTAAATAATTCCCACTATAACACTTATAACAATTAATAAGATTTTTTGTTCTTAGAAACACATATACCAACTTATCACAGTTGTCATTTCATCAAGAAACCAACCTATTATACTCTTTAACACCAAATGTGTTTTTGTTCTACAACTCTAAGAACCAAACCAAGATTTTTCATATTTTTTATAAAATAGTTTGTTCTGATCCATGGATCACCTCAACCTTGTGCCACCCAATTACTGCAACATTTTTCAAACCTTACCACATCTCAAATCACTGTAAAACACTAATCTGATCTCCTCTAGAGAAATATTTTTAAGAAATTATTGGTCATACCCATTGATGCATACTAAAATAAATACCTACCCCTGACTCGCCATTTCCTCTAGCAACCCCCATATATAGGGCCCTGTTCATTCCCAAAACCACAACATTAACCCCATTTACTTCCCCAAACACTGAGACCAGAAAAGGTACATTAAAAATGTTTTTCCACATGTTTCACCCCCTAAATCATGTCATGTACTATGTTTCACCCCTGAAACTACTCACTAAATGAGTTTTACACCATAAACATGTCAAAAACTGGGTTCCACCCTAGAATAACTCATAGATTACACCAAAACTACCCCAATATTGATTAAAACACATTTACATTGAATGATAGCTCATCTAAAGAACAAATATCGTATTAAAAAAGGAATTAGATTGTACCGTATCTTCCCATGATTGACATAAATATGCTATCACAAACATTCACCAAACGGTCTTTTTGTATCCATGACACTTACATCATTAGTATTGTTCATCCATGAGTGGAATGATGTTCCCCACTATATGAGTATCATTATCATTACCCACCGTACCAACATTATGAACTGAAGGACCATGATCTTATCTTTACCACAAATAATCACCAAGAATGACCAGCCCGCTCATGCATGAGTACCAAAATCAAACACCAATCACCAATGTACTCCCCACAATACAGATTCACATACACTAATCCTCGAGCATTGACCTAAATATATCCCAAATCATACATATGTTTTTTTGCTTGATCCACACTTACACCTCCATTAAAACACCCCTTTCAAGGTTAAATTTGTATTAAACCTACAACTACACCTGATCTATCTCCAATATCACCTACTCACATAGAGAGAAATTCTCCAACACCCCAAGACAAAATTCTTATGAGTGTCTCATCAAGGCACTACCATCATTTCACTGTTCAGGTTTGTCTATAACTTGAACTATTCTCAACATTTTCATAGAAGATATAATCAATGATTCATAACTATATTGACAATATGAATAATAAACATGAAACTATCCCCACACATCAAGAAGTTTCATAAAATTCTAACCAATAATCACTCAACTTTTCTAAAGGATGAGTGATCTTTCGAGAAACCTCTTATATGTCCTCATAGTCTCTCATACTCAATCTCACCCAAACCCAATTGTTGTACACTAACATATAACTTGTTCGCACAATCAAACTCAATCTCTATTGAGTCACATCCCATTTAATCTAAGCTAATGCACTTAACCCACTGACATTCCCCATATTCTAGTCACTCACAACCAAAATCCCATGGAATCTCAGTGATGATAAATATTTCCACAAGACCACCTGTTACATGAGCGTCATCCAAAACCATAAACGTCCACCCATTCTTCCATCATTTTACCTAAAATAACAACCAAAAAATAATTTCTAGGCACCCTATTGGTGTTTTCTTAAAACTAGAATCTATAACATAAATTCTCTGAGCTACTCACACCTCAAATGTCTAGGAAAATCATATGACTTTCCTCAAATGTCTGGTTCAGTTAAGTAGAATACCACCTAGAATCTATGTTTGAAAACACTATATAGGTTGTCATTCAAAATGTAAATATCCAAAACTACATACTAATAACCCAAATGATCTATCATTCATATAAACACCCATTCCCATATTCAGACCACAACATGCATACCATTCCCTCATCGAGTAATTTATCGGAATCAAATAATCTTAATGACCCTTGATGGGTCTCCATACATCCATTAATGAAGGTATTTTATTTCTATCTCCAATGAACCACCCACATTAATTTTTATATGACCTGATACTCAAAAAAAATACACCATGATCTAGCTAAGTATAATGGTACCAACATGTTATATAGTAAAATTCCACATAGGTTTTTCTTGGAACTTTATACAACTGAATCTATCATCCATAAAAAACCACAAGAAAGAAAATGTATGTCACATGAATCCTACATGTCTATAGTTTTTCATTTACATGGGCCATTTTCCAAGGGCCTAATAAGCATAAACCCATAAATCATAAATCCAAAAACTCTATTTGATTCACCCAAGGTGAAATCAAACAACTATAACGTAAAAAATCAAGAATTGAAATCCCATTCCCTCTTAACATGGAATTCCTACTAAAAATGGTGTTCTTGATACATAAATATGGTATCCATCACATGATATGAAACCTTCCAAAATTACCAACATACCATATCCTAAAATAATAAAATATTTCATACCTCTTTATAATGCCTTAACCCAATACAATCATGAGTGGCTAAGATAATGTCCCCATTGGAATTTGGGTTCACCTCCCCGTATACCAGAGGATTCTAACAAGTAGTGAGGGACTAAAACATTCACTATGGATACTATTCCCTTGATATAAAAATAATTAATAAAAATAACTAACCCAAAAAAACCAAATTAGAGTACACATAAGAAATAAAAACATAAAATAACATACACTATGATGTCATACAAAATATACATCGATACACCACTAGGTTGATCCAATAAAAAAAGTATAATATTGGATTTTATCTTACATCATTGATCTTTCACTCAACCCCAGTCTCATATAATCATCAAAATATTCAATCCCGATGAACTTCACATCTTATGCTTTGACCTGAGAAGCAGACATAAGATCCACGCACACATAAAAATTCCCATCCAGGGTGTGAGAATATAACTCAAAATGGTCTCACTAAGAACCCATAATATAATCCATTATATGTATTTGTATAAATGAGGAAATTTAATACTTAAATAAAAATTATTTTCAGGTTTTGGTGTTCCAAATAGGCTAACACAACACTTTATGAGGTACATATTCTCTTTAAAACATAAGGTGATATCCATGAAACCTTGACCATGACCATACCTACTTTATTAAAATTATTTAACCAAATAATAACATCACATCATGTTACCATAACTAATTCAAAAACCACACATTAATAATCAAGGTTGGGAGATGTCCAAACCATGACCCACTCCTTAAAGGAACAAGTCATTGACATACATATATAACACATAAATAAACCCTTCACACATAATGGAGGTTAATTGGACACATATCAGATCACACCATGACCATTCCCCCAGGGTGTCCCTTGACCCCATCCTACTCGTGTCTTGGTACCATTCATTCTCACTAACTAATTCCCACACTATAGGGATGTCACATCAAACACACTGAATCATCTATGAAGAATCCAACGAGGTCACATCAACTGTAAAACCCATCCATATAGTTTTTTTGGGGAGGTAAATAGAAATCCAAACCCTCCCTATAGACTCTATAAAGGTCACAAGCTCATCGACCAAATGCTCAGATGGCAAGGTCCAATAGGCACAAAAAAACACCTAGGGTTGAAACCTTCCACACATCTTAATAAATAATACTAGGCCATTTGTCACTTTATACCTAGACCCTCATAACAAACACATATCAACATACCAATTTGGGCATGAAATAGTTCCTCTATATACACCATGGTCTGTTCTCATCAAAACTAGTTAATTCCCATCACCCTCAGTGACACCAAAGCTCATAGGATAACCCCTGATTGTGACCTCAACGTCTAGTAAAACCTGATTAAGATATATATATTTCTTGATCCCACTTCCTAGGGACCATCAAAATCCAACATGCCCACCCACAACTAGTTCCAATAGGCTAGGTCCAATTCCGGACCAATGAATAGTTGAAAATCTAATACCATGTCATGAATAAACCCCAATTCCCATACCTGGGCCATGTATTACATCTCCCAAGGGTGATATCTCAACCTATCACCTATAGGAATCCCCTATCAATCAAGTATTTCATGTCCCAAAAGACCCATAATTCTCCAAGGTCATATCAATAGTGACCATTGACCTAATTAGGGACTTCCACATCACTCATGATATATACGTCTATCTCTCCCATTGCTGATTATCCCCAAGATTATCATAACTACCCACTATCCCTAAGAACCAAAAGTAGGATATCCCAAATCTCATATCATATCCTGGTACCTCCCAAATTCATATCTTCATGTCACTAAAAAACCTCTCTCCTTAGAGACATCATCTCCAAGTGATCCAAATACATCTATGTTCTGAAGAGTAGTTATTATAAAAAAAGGAGGCCTAATTCCATTTTATTACATCTATGCAGAGACCCATCAGACCTAAGTACCCATTCTCAAACCCATGTTGTTAAGAAGGTATGAAAACCCATTCATAAACAAACATACGGATTTGTATTAAATTTTACACCTAACTCAATACATGAATTAACACCATGTTTATCTCTTCTGATCCTCATCTAAGCCAACCGAGTCTCATCCATGATCACAAGAACCTATCTCATGCCAATTGTCAAAATTAATTAATTTTAAATTATATAATTAACGAGAAAATAAAATTTAATAGACCCACATAATTAGAAGCTCACTACAAATTATTTTCTCACTAAAACCACAAACAATGAAGTATGAATCACTCTCGAAATTTACCGAGACCTAACATTCAAGCCCTAATTTATACACCCATTATAATGACTATTTTAAATAAATTCACCAAAACCATATGAAAAACTATAAAATAAAATTTCTTAGTCAACAAACATGTTGAAAAAATCTCAATATGTCCTCTATATGGGTTGTTCCAAATCCCTATTTATTGGGATGGATTCATCCATAATCCAATGTAAATCCCTAAGATCCATAACCATAATTGAGTAGATATCAATTAGAAAATAATTGAGGAAGAGGGGGATATTTTTAAACATTTCATGTCACTATATAGGTTATTTTATGTTATATTGTTTAATTTTTTTGGGTTATTTTAGGTTCTAGTAATTTTCAGTCTAAAATTTAAAATTATTGTAATATTTTAGTGTGTCACGTGGGTTGAACATGGTTTGTAGTAACCATGAGGAAACCATTAATTTGGATTTGTAATTTTAAAATTCTTTTTAGAATAAAAATTCATGGTTAATTAAATCTTTTGGGGTCCTAGGAAGAACTATGGAGGGTGAAATCGGGTGTCCAGTGAATTTTTAATGTTATAATTTCTTGGATTTCAAATATTTTTATTGAAAACCCTTGGGTTATGAGTTGGAGTGAAAATTATGGTTTTATTCCATATTATCCTTGTCTATTTTCCAAAAACATTTACCCTAGTTTCAAAAATGGTGTTAGTTTCATGCTCCTTATATTATTTTAAATGTAGTGTATGTTTTTTAAAAGAAATTATGACAAGATGTTGGTTTTATCTAAAGTGTGTGTCAAAAACATATATTTCTATTTATATTTCAATATAGCATGAAATTGGATCATTATGTTATGTTTTTAACGTATAAAGTAAGGAGGTGTTATACTTTATTTTTATGCTCACCCATATATTACATTTTAGTTTTTGGATTCCTGGATAAAATCCTAAAACATCATAGAGCACTGATTATTTCAAGTTTGGTTGTTTCCTTTGGATCATGTAGAGGTTATTATATATATTTTTACTAAACTTTACATGTAGGCCTTTTATGCCTTCAGTTATGGTTATCAATGGATTATGATATGTATATGAGAGAGTGGGGTGATCTTGTGGAAATAATATCTTAGCAAGAGTTGGCAGCGAGTTGAGGCAGTTTATTTTGTGGAGAGAATATGGAGTGAGAGTTGTGGGATTTATTATAAAAAATCATGATTTTTTTCATGTTTAAATTTGTTTAAATTATTTATAGATTCTATTTTATTTTTTTCTGTTTATCGGATTTTGGCATGGACACCTGATTTATAGGTGAGTCATTCTATATTTTTAGGAAGAGAATCAATGGTTTTTTTACTAAAATTAAATGGAGAAATCATTCCCATGTATGTTCATTTTATGCATAGACACTAGTTTCCAACCGATGGGGATCAAGATCCCCTTCAAGCTAGTGGATGATTGGATTGTGTAATGATTTAGATGGAAAACAAAGATGACTCATTATAGAGATATTATATATAACAATCATATGATCACACCCAAAACTGCAATCTATCATAGAGGAACCAAAGGAAGGGGAGGGTCAACCATTCGACCCCTCCCACACAAAATTCTCTATTAAGAACTATATGGGCTATCCCCTTATATGAAAAGGGACACCAACCATTTCATTGTGTGAATAGATTTTTACAACATGAATCACATTAGTAGGGCCCCCATCCCTATACCTTGATGTTTCCCATCACTAATCCTTATTTACCACCACAAATACACTATAACTACTAAATATTAGTATCCCAAAACCCATACCTTATAAAAAACATACACAAAAACCCTAGGAATCAACCAAATACCAAACCCTATCCAATTATAGTCTTTTTGAAATTAAAATTGTTTGAACCCAATTTCTTGTATTGGGTTACAAAAATAACCACATACTAAATTGAAAATTTAAATTCATATTAAACATAATGAAATGACAATACAATGTTTGTTAGAAACTCCCAACTATAACACTTTTCCTCCCTAAGAAGTTGTGGTAGTCCTCAGATAAATGATCCCTTTATATCTCATTAATCATTTAATTGAGAACCCACACCATTCTACTATATATTGTAAAATATGATTCCACTACACTACTCCAAAAACCAAGCCTATATTCATTAACAATTCTCTTAAAAATCCTTATCTGATCCCCAAACCACCTAAACTATGCCCCACATGATGGTGCTAAGATGGTTCAAAACACAATGTGTCAAAACTCAAGTCAAAAAACCATTTATACAACATTTTATTGACTTTTTAAAGATAATAATGCAAAAACACCCTTATCACATCGAATCACTTCCATACATCAAATAGCTATACCAACCCATGATGGTTCTCTAAACATACATAGATGAAGAGAATTTACTTCTATCTCAAAATAACGTCTCTTAATATTATCCTAATTTCATTCGATTAGAAGGAAATACATGATGATCCGTTTGAGTATAATTACACCAATAAGTTATATGGGAAAAATCCTTATAATTTGGTTTTAACACTTTAAAAATAAATAAATGCCACATCAGTAGAAAACTACATGCAAGAACATTTGTTTCATGTGAATCCTATATGACTACCATGATTCAGGTATACAGATTTTTTTTGATGGGTTAATATCCACTAACCCACAATCCATATATTCAAAAACTCCATGTGTGTCTCCCACGGTGAAATAAAACAACCATAACATAAAAAGAAATAACAACAATCTCATGTTATGATAACCTAGACTTCCAACTACAAAATGTTTTCTTGAAACACCATTAAGATATCTATAAAAATATTTTACACCTTCCTAGACCACCTATCTAGCATATAAAAAAATTATAAAACAAAGTTGAAGCTTTAATACAACTTTGTATCACCCCACCCAGGGCCAATCATCAGTTCCTGGGTTAAGGTCACCACATGACCTCATACACACCTATCTATACGATAGAGGCTTCCTACTTGGGGTGAAGGAATAAAAAAATATTTGAGGAGACTATACCCACAAGATCACAATAATTAATAATAATAAAAAACTAAATAAAATCCACTTCAGAGTGTTAATAATAAATAAACACATATAATAACATAAATGATGTTGTCACACAAAACATACACTAATCACCCACTGGTTCAATCCCATATATAAATAATATAAAATCAAAACAAAACAAATGAGTCTCTACTACATCCTAGAGGCTTCACATAATTCTATTATACGATACCCATTTATGTAATCTATCATATTCCACTGCACATCCTATAATCTGTCTTAAAAAAAGACATATGATCTAATGACTATATGGATTCTCATGTAAGGTGTGATCATATAACATAGTAGGATATTTGAAAGAACTCCCAGTGTACAACGTCATATGAATTTTCATGCAAGATTAAAAGAAATAATTAAATAATTTTTCTATCTACTTTCTATTCTCTATAATGGATACCATGACACATGAAGAGGTACACACACCCATCAGGACATTGGGTTTCCAAACCTGACAATACCTACTTCGATTCTATTTTAAAATCTAATCCTAGAATCAACTAATAACACTATAATGGAATCCCATCTCATAACTAGGAACCCAGGTTTAGGAAATATTCAATCTTCAACCCTTTACCCAACGTATCTGGCCATAGTCATTCATCTGTAATCCTTGAACCATATATTATCACTCAATAGAGGCCCATAAATCTCATCTCATGTCACACCATGAATCATCCCATAGGGTGGTTATTTACCCAAGTCATATTGAGGAAAGGCCCCATTCACGAACACTTAACAACCCTCACACACTCAAGGGAGGAAAAATAAAGAACACTGACCCATCCCCTTACACTATAGGTATATAAAATCAAAATAATAACCCATCCTTATAGACTCTAGGAAGGCCATAATTACACCGACCAATCCCCACAGAATTTGGGGGGGTTACAAGGACACTGAACCAATCCTCTAAAGGGAAGGTCCAAAATGCACATTCTAAACAGACAAGGATTATCCTACCACATTTATCAATATATAATCCCAAGGTTCTAGTCAATCGAGACTAATCCCCTTATCATGAGGAAGTTTTTACTCACCCATCTACGCATCCACCAGGTACACCAGACCTTCCATGATCTATTCTAATCAATACTAACTCATTATTTATTGGGAGAAAGTTATGTTTTGATTTTATTTTTGGTAAAAAGTTCAATATGGGGAATATTCTATTGAATAAAAGTGAATTGAGATAAAAACATACTTGAATAGAAGCTCGTGGAAATGTGAACGATGAAGAGGGTTTTTTATAGTTGAAAATCAGACCCCCATATATCTATCAGTGCGAAACAAGATTGTGATGTGTGTTTTCAATTTTTCAGTCATTATGAAAATCAATTCACTGTGTATGTTTTGATTATGGCATTAAATAGGGAATAATAATCATAATTTGTATGCTTTGATGATTGGATTAAAGGGGGAATAAGGATCAGAAGAACATTAATATATTTGATAAGAAAGTAAATTAGTTTTGGTGTTCTATTCTCAAGAATATTTGTAGAGTTAGTTGGTTTTTAGAATCACCTTGGGTTCAGAATGAATGTTCCAGTCTTAATGAGGATTTTTATTAGAGTATGAATGTCTCCATACAAAATATGTCTATTCTTTTCTATCTTTTAAGCCTCAAATATCTTATGTTTTCTGAAAAAATTACGATGAAAGCCTTATTAAATAAAGAAGAATATGTGTATTTTGGTACCTTAAGTCAGATGATTCTATAAAGATCCTTATCTTCTCAAATTTATGAAGAATTCAAGATTCAATCTAATAATTCTGGATGAATAAAATATAAGAAGTTTGATGTGTTTTGGATGTGCTGATAATGGTCCATCGAGTACGGTTTTCCACTAATTCATTAGAGGAATATATGATGTGTTCTGTATGTTTTAGTAGAATAATTAAATGTGAGTTTTTGGTACCAACCAATATGATGAAGATCAATAATTTTTTCACCCTTTTCCCATCAGGTTATGTTGTTATTTAATTGGGTCAATATAAAATGAATTATGTTTTACATGTGGATCAAGATTCACTAGACAAGAAGTGGTTCAAATTCAATGGACATTTCTTAATGGTAATCCATCATAAGGAGGAAATGAATAATCCATTAGATGTAATCCATTACAGATAGAACATCAGCCTAAAGAAAATAATAAAATGATAATTTTATGAAGTGTATTGTGTAAATATTTATCAATGGGGTTTAAATCTAGTGTTGATGTTTTTCTAGATGGCGATGAAATATTTTGAAATTTGAACTATATTTATGAAGAAATAAATTTTATTTAAGTCTATTTTTTTCGAAAAAATGGTTATGGCAGAATGGTATCAATGTTTTTAACAACTATTTTTTCAGTTGGAATGGAACATCAGAATGAGATGTTTATTTTTAGCTGGTATAAAGCATCGTAATGAGAATCCTTCATTTACTAATTTTTCTCATCATAATTACATTTTTATTAGAATAAATAATGGTTATAAATGTTTTAAGAGATATATTTTTGTAGGAAGATTCATGAAGTTTCAAAAATAATTTATAAGAGATAATAAGTGATGAATGTGTCAAAGATGTATTCAAAATGAAATAAAATTCATGTTTTGGGAAATTCGGTTAAGTGGGAAAGTTTTCACAGATTCCCACCAAAACCATTTTTTTTCTATTATAAATAAAATGAAGAACATTTCAATTTTTGAAAATGAAGTAATTTTCACATGTAAATATAGAATGAAAGTGAATTGATGAAGTTATAGAAGGCTTTTCCATATTGAGCTTTCTTGACATTGTTTTTTGGAAAGAAGAGGAATAACAAAGAAAAATGTCTAGAGTGACTTAATCAAATCAATTCCTTAGACTGAAATTTTTGAGTAATGAAGAAGTGGCTCAAACTTGTTTCCAATGTATTATTTCTTATCTGTTTTCCAAACTGAGCAACTTAAAAATGGAATCAAACTAACCCACCAGACTATGTTTTAAGAACACAGTCCAGAAAGGTGGTTTTTACTTGCTTCTATGTAGGAAAATGAAGAAGTATTTCTTGAAGGTTATACAATTAAAAGTTTATAAGGTAGATAAACTACTTGTTTTAAACCAATTGGTGAAGGTTTTATTATTTTTTACAAAAATATATATTACATTATTCAAGATAAAGAAAATCATATGCACTATTTTATTGATCATTGTGCTACACATGTGTAAGGGTATATTCTACTTTTTTATCAATACGAAAGAATTTTTTAGTGTATTGTGTGGTATTGGATTGTTTCGAAACCATTCTAAGGATATAAATACTCTTTTTGAGTAGTGAAACTTATAAATAGGTCTGTTTTTATGGATGTGTGAATGTTTTGTTTTTAGAAATGTGATAAATATTTGACTGGAGGTATAGGTTGTTTAAAAATAATGGAAATGTTATCTCAATTTGGTCAATACCTTGAGATGGGGGGGGGGGATCAAGGTATGATATATTAAAATAATAACCCCTTAAGATCTTTTTTTCTTGTTAAACAAAATACTCTCTTCTCTCTTTCCCATTTTAATGTACGAACATAAATGAAATCATGCATGAGACACAACAGTTATACTCGGTTCACCCTTAGTGGGCTACGTCAAATGAGAATACAATGATGATTTTTCAATATAAAAAATCTAATAAGGATCACGTAAAAAATACAAGGTGCAGACTAGAGCACTTCTATACCTTGTATAACCACATTTATAATGTTTAGGGTTAGATAACTGCTTTCCCAAGGGTTAGTCCAGAACTCTATTTCACTGGATCACTATCAGTGAAAAGGATCACCTTATTCCTCTTACTTTTCTCACTACTCTAGAAGGTATTTAGACTCATTTAATAGACTTTTAGGTCCATTAATTTATATGAGTGAATGCATAATCAATTTTAGCTAGATTATATGTTTAATTAACTCTTTTACAAATACAATTATCTTGTGAAAATGGTTTTCGCGAACTATTTTAATCCCTTAATGAACTATCTGGCATCCACCGTGAACTGCCATGAATCCATTTCAAACTATCTTTCATAGCATGTGGTGAGTACTTCATGGACCACCACGTCTTCTATAAACAACCTCCTCTTTGTAGAGGCATTTTTCTTCCATGTACCAAACCTACTTTTCTAATATCTATTACGGACTTCCCCTACTTTCTGCGCGCTTTATGCCTCAAAAAATGCATATGCTACACAATACCTTTTCCTTTGCAGACTATAATGCCTAGAAAATACCTCTCATGAATTATCATGGGAACTACCCCTTCATGAAAATGATCTCCCATTAACTACTTCCTGTTTCGTGGAATCCTCCCTCATTAACCACTTCCTTCACAAAATTCTCCCTCGCTAACTTCTTCAGACATAACTAAATTGTCCCCAGATTGATGAACTTTTGTAATGAAAATTTCACTTACTAATCATCTGATTGGGGGTCATTATATAGGAAAAACATTTGAAAAATACACTAATCACAAATACCCATACCTACTATGTGGTATAAACTTCACCATAAACTATGTTCTGTGGTCCACATAGTGCCATTATCTTTTATGAAAGATGATGGATTCTCCAAAAAACCCTTTGGGGCTCTAGAAATCACTACCTCTACTATACAAATGATGAGCCTCAAAAAAATTGATTTATCTCTATGGTTCTCATAGAATATTTATCCTTTTTGGAAGATTAAATCCCCACCCTCATTCAAAAAACATAACAAGATTCACGGTTTTAAAAACATCATTTACATTCCATGAACTCCATGCATTGCAACCCCCATAATTCTTTATGGTCCATATAGAACATCTGCTATATCTAAATTGTTGTTTTTCTAATAAATAAACTCTCAATTTTGTGGCCCATATTTTTTTAAAACACTACGAAACCGTGTGACCATAAATATAGGATTTTCTACGCCAACCATATTAATTTTTGGTCATCTGAATTATTCAACAAACTCAATCACCCAAAAAACACAGAGTGGAAACCTTGATGGGGGGTTTTTACCAAAAAAAAAATCTAAAAGAAAAAAATATCATTAATTCAACCATCCCCCTCTTAGTGATGGATTAATCCAAGCTAGGATTTAACTAGTGGTATCAGAGTGAACGTTCCCTTTGATTACTCTTTGTTGAAAGTTTTTATTGAATAAGTTTTCATAAAGAATCTGAATTGTGTTAATTTTAAGGGTATTCTGATGTTGGAAGATAATAACTATTATATATTTAATGTTATAATGTTTCTATATCTTATTTTTCTTGGGGATGATATTTTGGAAGATGTGAAAGAATGATTTTCTTCTCATGTTGAGAATGCTCCCCATATAACTGCTAATAAGAAATAACATGATAATGATGGAAGATCAAAAAATATTTACTCCCATAATTATCTAAAATTTATTTTCTCAGAGTAAATAGAGATTCAACTACAAATAGTATCTAGTATAAGTTGAAGAAAATTCATAAAGATAGTAAAAAAGTGAATGAGTAAAAGTTTCAAATCTTGAGGATGAAGTATGAAGATCTTAAGATCGGTGAGGATGAATTTATTGGTAACTTATTTACAGTGGATAATGATATTATTTGAACCATATTTGTATTGGTTAGAAGTTTTAAGACTCTAATGTTGTTGAAATCTTCTTGATAATTCTACCTGATAAGTTTGATGCCAATGTTATAAATTTGGAATATATAGATCCAAAAAATCTATCTTTGGATTACTTTAATGGTACTATAATTTCTTATGAAATGAGAAGGAATAATGTTATGAAAGAGAATTTTTTTTTATCATGAAATAAACTCTAATGCTACCAAGAAAGGAATGTTTACGAATATTCTTGCATATTAAAATTTTGATGATTATGATTGAAAAAATTATGTATGTAAAAATATTGATAAATTTTTATCCTTATTTTATAAAAATATAAAAAGATGAACAATAATGTATAAATAGAAACATCCCATAAAATTTTTTGAATATAGAGTTTTTGGGAGCATTTTAATGAATTTTCTAAAAAAGGGAATGAGGAAGAAAGTGATGAAGAAGATAGTGATGAATAAAAAATGGGGTCAAGAACATATTACAAAAAACATGTTGGAAAGTCTTACTCCAAATGAAAGTATAAGAATTTCCCAAATACAAAAAGAGAATCTTTTTTTCCACATATTATGATAGTGAAGTAGAAATTAAATAAATTCCTATTTTTTTGAATAAAACATTATTTATTGAACTAGTTAATGATAATGTTCTTTTAAGGAGTAGTTTTGAAGAATAAGAGACTAAGCTAGAGTTTCACCTAAAAAGATAATTGAAAGAATTTTTGGGGATAATTAAAATACTTGAAATAGAAATCATAAAGTTGAATAAATAAAGATTTATAATAAAAAATCATGAATTTCATCCTGATAATAAAGCTATATTACTTAAATAGATTGATCGTAAGAATAAGTCTCTTGGAAAGGAAAATAATTATAATAAATTTATGAAAGTTATATTGAAATATAAGAAGTAATAGTTTCAAATTATCCAACATAATTTTTCAAAATAAGAGTATGGAGTTACATGTTCAAAGAACTATATCTTAGAAGTTAGTTAAAGTTATAAAGAAGGAATACATAAGAAGGTTCTAAAATAGTTTCCTTCATAGGTTGGGAATAATGTTGAAAATGTTCTTAAGATGAAAAAGTTTGAGAAAGTCTTGTATGTGAAAAAAACTAAGAAATTAAAGAATTCGAAGGATTCCAAAATAAATTATTCTGAAACAAAATATTCGGATACTTCTCGTTCTAATAATGTATGAATGAAATTGGAGTTAATGAAAAACATTATTGGTGATAACAAAATGTTTCAGCTTCAAAAAAGTTCAAATATGAAGAATAAGAAAGTTTCTGAGAATAAAGTTCACAAATAAAAATAGTATATAATTTATAGAGGAAAGTGTTATTTCTATGGGTACTACTGGTATTATATTGGATTTGGGAATGTAGTTAATATTTCTTGGTTGAACCAAAGACATTAAAACTGTTATAGGAGTTACATAAGGAAAAGTTTTAATTAGATTAAATCCTATCAGAGTAACAAATACAAGAAGGATCTATTGATAGTGGAGAAAAATAAAAATTCTCAATCCAATAAGAAATAATCCTTTGCTTTCTGGCCCAAACAAGTCCAAATGGACATAAATTTAGATGAATCTGAATGATGAGTAGAATAAAAGGAGAAGAAAAATATTTCTAAAATGATAACAAAGATGATAAAGATATATCACCAGATTGTCTTTTAAAGACTCAGAAAAGATTTAAGATATGGTAGAAAGAAGTTAATAATACAAAATTTTGTCTAACTATTTGTCCATAATAAAAGGAAGGAATGGAAAAGATGTGACAAAATCATTGTAAAAAAATGTTACTGGAGTTGGTAATAATTTGACATCCTCATAAATAGATTCTATAACTGAAAAGAAAATTGTCTCAAAATCTGATGAGGTTGAACAGAAAGAAAAAACTCTTCTAATGAAAATTACAATAAGAAGAAGAAAAATACAGAACTATGAGAGGACTATTAGTTTCAATTATTATTCTAAGAAACTATTTAGGTTACTCCTTATTACCTAAATAATTTTTTATTTTTACTAACTTGTTGGGAATTTAAGGATTTGTAATAAGGAAGCTGTTTTATGTGTCTCATAATTTACATTCAAAAGAATTCAATGAGGTTATGAAAAATAAATTTTTGTAAAATATGTATGTTTATAATTTAATTTTTCTGATGTGTTTATTGATATGGATGAAGGTTAATTTTATCTTAATTTTTTTATCATATTTACACAGATATTATAATTGTAAATAAAGAATGAAATGGTATTAAATGAATGTTGTTTTATGAAAAACATTGATTACCTTCAATATAAAATCTTGTTTTATGCACTGGTTTCACCCACGTATACATAGAGTTGTTTAATTAAATTCTCTCTATTAATAAACTCATGTGATACTTATATTATATTTAAAAAGAGTTTCAAATTTTTTAGATTAATAAAAATTCCCATGAGTGTAACTTCGAATTTGATTGTCCATAAAGAGGATAAGATATGATAGGGTGAGAAGATACATGGAGAAGAAATGTTGGGGGAAAATAACTATATAATAGGGGGATAATGAGGAAGTTTCTTTATGTGAGTGTTGTTTTTTAATATGTATTGAAAACAAACAAAAATGGGGATATTTTTGGGGCCAAGTTGTGTTTTGGTTGTATTTGTTCTCAATAGATCAATATGAGTAAGACACTATTGAAGAAGAGTTATGGGAGGAAACACCTTACATGAAGGAATGATGGTGGAAATTTGGACGATGAAGTATTTTTGTCATGTTTACAATTATAGCCCCATCAGTCACAATCTATTGGCATGAAACAAATTTATGCTGATTGTTTTTTATTTATTTGTCATTAAGATAAATAAAATCACTGGGTATGTTTTGATTATTTGATGAAGGGGAAATATTAATCAAAATTTATATTTATTGATTATTTGAATAAATTGAGAATAATATTATAATATTTGACATAGTTTTAATAATAATGACTATCAGTTTTTATTTTCTATTGTAAAGAATGTTTATTGAAGAAGTTAGTTTTCAGAATCACCTTAGGCATAGAATGAATGTTTTCATCATAATGAGGAGTTGTATCAGAGTCTAAATATCTCCATAAAAATCTAATTATGCATTTCTTTTTTATAAGTCTCAAATATTATATGTTGTTTAAAACACTTATGATGCAAGCATTATGAAAGAAATGAGAAGAATGTGTGTTTGGTACCTTAAGTTATATGATTCTCTACCAATCCTTAAGATCTAAAATTAATGAAGATGTCCTGATAGAAGATGAATTTTATATAAGTTGAAAATATGGAAAGTTTAATGTGTTGTTAAAGTTCTAATACCAGTCCATCAGATGAGGTGTTTCATTGATTCATCATAGGTAGTTCTGAAGATCTTTATGGGTTTTAGTAGAATAAGTAAATGGGAGTTGTTGGAACTAATCAATTAGATGAATATCAAAAATATAGAAACCTTTCACATCAGGTTATACTGTTCTTAAATTGGGTCAAGAGAAAAAGAATTCAAATTTTCATGTCTATCAAGAGTTACCAAACAAGAAGTGGTGTTGTGTAAAAGGAATTCCTTAACATTGAACTATTAGAAGGAGACAGAGACTGATCCCCAAAATCCAGGATAACAAAAATAGATCATTGATATGTAGAAAAAAATAAAAAGTGATTTGTTTGAAGAGTTCCATCAAATATTTTTTCAATAGGTATTTAAGCTAGTGTTGAAGTGTTTTTGAAGGGTGATGAAATCTTTAAAAGTTGAAACTATTTTTATTGGAAAATAAAAGCAACTAAAATCTATAAAAGTTTCAATAATTTTTATGGGTGAAAGGTTTGAATGTTTTTAAGTGTTTTTAGTGGGTATGGAGCATTAGAATGTGATGTTTTTTTTTATCTGGTATAGAGCATCATAATGAGAATCCTTTAGTTCCTATTTGTTCTAATCATAATGAGAATCCTTTAGTTCCTATTTGTTCTAATCATAATGAACATGGTATCAAACTGACAAATGGTTAGAAAATTTGAAAGATATATGATGTTTTATAAGATTTTGGAAGGTTTGAGAAGAATCAAGAATAGATAATAAGTCTAGAAAGATTCAATGAAAATGTCGAAATGAAATGAAATTCATCTTTCATGATATTTGGTTAATCAAAAAAATATTTCTAGATTCCTGCCAAACCCACTTTTTCCTCTCCAATAAATTGATGAAAGTACATTGTACATTCTAATAACAAAGTAATATTCATATGTACAGTGAGGGAGAGTAGTGGATAATTTTAGAAGAAGGATTATATGTATTGATCTTTATTAGGATTTTTTTTGGATTGAATATGAATAAAAAAAATATTGGCTAGAGGTATCTGATCAGAACAAGTCATTATACTAACCTTTCTACAAAACAATTTGCTTATATTTTTTATGAGGTATTATTTCTTAAATTTTTTCCAAAATAAACAATCAGATAAAGAAATCAGACAACGCCATCAAAATAAGTTTTCTTAACAATGTATAGAAAGGTTTTTCTACCTTATAATCGTTTTTAAGGTGAGTAATCTTGTATTGAAGGTTATATAAGTTAAATTTTTAATGGAAACATAATGACTCATTTTGAACCAATTGGTGAAGGTCTCAATACCTGTTACTCAAACTTTTATTAAGTCATTCATGATAGAAAATGAACTTACACTTTTTTATTTGTAATATTTCTAAAAATTTGTAATGGTATATACTACTTTTTTTTATCCACACAAAATTATTTGTTTTCAAATTTATTGTTTCATATTGAATTGTTTCCAAACCATTCCAATGACTTAACTACATTTATCAAGTAGTGACCAATGAAAATAATTGTGTTCTTATGGATGTGTGGATGTTTTATTTTAAGAGAAGTGATAAATATTAAATAATAAGATAAGGTAGTTTCAAAATAAATGATAACTTAATGAAAAAGATAGTATTGATTCACCACCTTCCCCTCTCAGTGATGCAATGATCTTGGATAGATACTAATAATCACCCTTAGTGACACCATATCTTGTTGGCTCATCTCGACCCAGACCATGAGATAAATTTTAAACTCTCCAACCAATTTTTCAATCCTGATACTTATACCAAGATACCATCCTAAGATAACAAGTCTACCCAACCATGGATTCAATAGGTGGGGTCTTGTTTCTAACCACCCCCCCTAAAAACTTGATCCTAGGTTATAAACATTGCAGTTGACCCATCCCTAAGTCTCATCGCATATTTCCTAAGGGAAATTTCTCAACCCATCACGAAAAGTAAATCCTTGTTCATTTTGTAATCTAAGTGCAAAAAAGCCTAGTCCCTCAAAAAATGAACATTTATGCTCACCTCTATCCATAAAATGGAGTTACTTATCACTCATGAGACATACTTATGTTTCGCTAATCAATACTCAACCACGTGCCTATAATTCCTACTCATTAACCATGTGAACTGAACTTAGGATACTTGTAATCTCACATGACATACCTAGACCTCCATTAGGGTTATAATTTTTTCAATAAATACCGCCTATCCTTGGATACACCATCACCAAGTGATATAATTTCATTCAATTACCGAAGAGAACTTATTCCAAACATAAGAGGCCTAATGCCCTCTAATTCCATCTACCCAGGGAACTGACATTCTCTATGCCCCATTTTGAACCCTTGAAGTTATGAAATCCTGGAATCATTGGAATTAATTAAAATATTGTTTTATATTAAATGGGAACCTAAATAAATATCAAAGGTAATCCCTTTTAAGGTGCCATCGAGCGTCGTCTAAGACAACCATGCATCATTGAAACTTCCAAAAACCACTCTCATGACCATCATCATAAATAAATAATTATATAAATTTAAATTCATTAAAAAATTTAATTTATATAGTCATAAATTCTATGAAACTCATGGGGTGTCATCTGCTAACTGAAACCTCAAGAAATGGGGAGTTCTCCACTCCCAACATGCATCAAAACCTAATCCACAAAACCCCCAATTTATATTCCCATTACACCAACAAATTTCATCATATTTAGCTAAAATATATAGAAAATATATATATGATTTTTTACCTTTTTTGAAATAAGGCGTGATGATGTGCATATAGTGGCTTGATATGTATTCTTCACAAGATATGAAAAAGCCAAATTAGTCGAGATGATTTCCACCATTCTCTAGTCTAAATAACCAAAAACCATAAAAAAATCATGTGGAAATAAAATAAATAAGTGATAGATAGGAGATTTATATCTTACACAAAACCATCATCTCATTACACGCAAAACTATCCTTTCTAGGGGGAACCCAATGAAGGGGAGGGTTAGACAATCCACCTCTGATGCCAATGTGTCTCTATTATTAAGAAAGGGACCCAACCCTCTATTCAAAAATGGTAAAACAATATTTCATGTAATTGAAAATTTTTTACGACATGAAACCCCCATGTAGGGGTCCCCGTACCATCTTCTCTGAAATTTCACTCCATGAAGCCCGACTTGATGACGTAAATAGCTTGAAGCTGCTGAATTTTAGTATCTCAATAACATTTCCCTTATATGAAACTTGATAAAACACCCTAGGAATATAACAAACCAAAGAAACCATCGAATAACACAATTTTTACATGTTAAAATGTTTATAACCCCAGTCTCAATATTATTTCACAAAATGAACTTCTCCCAAGATGGAAAATTTAAATTCCACCAAAATGAAATGAATTGAAAATCCACAGGGAATTACATATATTCTAATTATTTCCATAAAGTAGAGGAGACCAAAAAACCAAAATACCACCTTATATGTAAGCTAAACACCTTCTATTTTGTGTACATATCCTCATTCCATTAAAAAATGCGAATGATCTATTGACTTGGATATGCCTCTTAAGATCATTTATTAATATTAGAGATTTTGTAATGAGTCCAAACTAGTTCATGTTATCCTTCTAATGTTAGAGTTTATTGTATGAATTCAAAATATCCCAAACCCAAAATCTATAAAATACTACAAATATAACCCATTTTGTTTTTTATCAATTTGGAACCCATATGAATTCATATAATAAAATTATAAAATAGAAGATGAGATTTTATGAAGTTATGACAGCATAATCTAATTAAAGGATATATAGTAGGCCCCTATAAATTTATGGGGTTCCTTTTAGTACCTTATATTTCAAAAATAGATCATTGATGTGATTTAAATTTCTAAATGTTGGATCAATTTATCTATTCATAGTGCTCTACAACATGTGCACAAAACTAAGAAACTATGTTTCAATAGAAATTAATTATCCTAATATATCATGACCTATTTGTATGAACCATGTTTTGTATGTTTGAGCTTTAAATAATTCTTTGTGGTGATTCCCCTAGATGGTATTGGTGTGAAGACACACTATTTATTCTCTTTGTCATGTTGAATTAAATTGAAAATACATTTTTGATTCATGTTCAAGACTATGTTAATGAGGTTAGAATGGGAACTCACCATCTTGAAGTCAATTTCAAGAGTTTATATTCTAGGGAATAAAATGGACCAACATACCTTGTAATATTTATATATGGACATGTCACATCTACTAATGATCCATATATACCATTCCAAAAGGTTTCTAAATCATCCTTTATGGTTGCACCAAATATGAGAATCAAGGGGCCCCTCTTTATAACGGTAATTAACTATATAACTAGAAAAACACACCACTTTAATACAAGTTTTTAAAGATAATTTATTTAATAATGTATTACATTTATAACATAAAAGGTTGTTTTTAAGTTTAGTGTCTGGGAAAATAAGGTAAATAAAATATTCACTATATAAGGAAAACATAAACATAAAATTTATTTAATCCTATTGAAAGTTATATTTATTATTTCAACCACATTCACCTCACTGTAATTGATTTCCTGGGTATATACATAAAGAGAAAAGGGTGAGTATAAATCTTAGTAGGGGATAAACAAATTAAATGTTTAACATGTGACAATGAGGCTTAACAATAGGTCGTGATCAGAATAACATGTGGAATATCATAATATATTGAACATGAATCATAACATGAAAATTTTGATACAATAAAAAAAAGTAATTCATAAGAATATCACTAAGATTTATCACCAAGGTTTCATAAAACACCACTATCTTGGTTATTTACCATGGTATCATAAAACATGACATCTATAAAGATGATATACTTAACCAATGAGACAATGTTATATCTGGGTGCACCATACATATTTCAAAATTCATGTGTACCACATAGATCATAATAAAATATTTCATCAATAACCTGTGGAAAATAATGAATGGAGTCCCTAAAAATCATTTGAAAAATTAAGGATTTAAGACTTGAAGTTTTCACGCTTTTAACCCAAGAGGATGGAATTATGGTTTCAAATATGGAAATACCCAATCAAAAAATTATTCTTACAATCACGTGAACACCAATAAATATATAAATTCGATATTTATTAATAAATATTAGAATAATTTATGTAATAAGATATAAATTCATGAAATTAATTCAACAATATAATGAGTATACAACATGGACTAATAAAATTGTATAACAAGAGATATTAAAGGTATCCCATTGATAAAAAACTTTTTTTGTTGTAATGTGATAACAAAAATGGTATGAAAAGAAAGTAATTCAACATTTATAAGTCTTAAAAAAATAATTACTTGAATTTAAAAGAAGAGGATACTTCTCTTACCCCAGGAAGTAAATTTCTAAATCTTAGAGATGAAAACCTTAGCACCTTGGAGACAACTTAGAGGGTCTTTAGAAGCAGGTAATGGAAATAATTCCATGGTTAATGGATTTTGATTAGAGAATAATAGGGTATGAGTGGTTATTAATAGAAAAAGAGGAGGAATTTTATAATAATTTCTAAATACAACCTTTAAACTTTCTAGTTGTGGAAAATGAAATACCATTGGCTTACCCATTGTTTTTTCTCATGGTTTTGGTAATTCAATTTTCATTAAAATATTTTGATCCATTATAACCTATATCAATTATATATTATTTACATTAGAATTGGAAAAGTAAATTTTCTACAAAATATTGTTTTTAAATTCATCATTTTCATTTTAGACATTGAAAGTCATTTATAGGTTTGGAAATTAATTAAAATCCATTAATTTCATTAATATTAATGAAATACCATATTTTTTTCAATTATTAATTTTAATTTTCTACAAAATTATGTTTTTGTTAGCTTATTCACACTTATAAAGATTTACCAGGGTATTATAAAATTATATTTTCTTCTATATTTAAATAAATATTATTTTATAAGAAAATTTAATAAAAATAAATTTTATTTAGAATACATTAATTATAAATATGTATATATTTTATTAAAATGAATTTATGTTTTATTTTTAATAAAAAATATATTCATCATATTTATATTAAATTCATGTTTATTTTATTGAATAATATAGAATTAAATAAATAAATGTTTCATTACACAATGGAAATTACAATTTTATGATACTAATGTCTAGATACATAACCCCTTATTACACCAATATATTCCCTAAGGGAAAGGTGTTAGATGGTTGATGTATTATGGGTAACTCTACTAATATTGACCTAGTGGTGATCTCCACTAACATGAACTTGTCCCGTAGTCTGTTCCACTGAATCCTTAATTTCTAAAGCTTTGCTTGGGTTTGGTCAGGGTTAAACCCCAGTGACACTAACTCCATCCAATGTTCTGATAAATGGAATTCAAATTTTATGATCCTACTTGTTGATGAAATCCTTTCTTCCTTTTGTTTTTCAATTAAATCTTATCATTACATTTAATATAAACTAATCCTAATAGTCACTTAAATTTATACATTAGTAATGGTTATAATTTCAAATGATAATATTTACTAATGCTCATATAGAGAAATAGTAATAGTGACCAACAATATTGTTATAGTAATGTAACAGTCATATCTTAATAGTTACATTTCCGATTACATCCTATATATAACACCAAATATCGACATTTACTACATCATTCCCAATGATTTTTACAAATAATTTCATAATGTCAATAATGTTCCTAATTTTTTTTTCATTTTTATGTAAGATGTAATATTTCTGTTAATTTTATATCTTATGGAGTATACCTTCATAATGAGGGGTGTTTTTACTTCATCACTTCTTTAGGATCCTAAGTAGGATCCTGAAACTTATAATTTATCCACAAGACATTCAAAAGTTGTATTTTTCTATTCCACTAAACATGTTATTTTAATTCATGAATATTGGTTGGTTCCACTACATAAGTTAATTTAGGTTCCAATTCCCAATCATTAATATCAAGTATATGGGTTTGATCAGGTATATACATTATCAATAAAGACACTTGGAAGGTATCATGGAAATTGGAAAGATTAATAGGTAGTTGCAATCAATATGAAACCACTCCCACACGATCTAGAATTCTTATTCTACAATGTACCTTGAACTCAATTTAACCTTATTTCTACATCTTAGAACTCCTTTTCATGTTGATATTTATAAAAACATGATCCCAACATGAAATACTATTTACTTTAATTTTTACTATATCCTTTATCTCATCATTTAGAAGTTTTGATGTGTTTCTGAATCACTTATATATTTTTATTGTCTTCTTTACAAGTTCTTTCCCTAAAAGTTTCCCTTCTTTAACTTCATCCCAACATAATAGAGTTATTCAAATTTTTTCATAGAGATATTGAATGATTCCTTTTTAATACTTGAGTGGAAACTGTTATTATAAGAGAATTCAATAATTAGAAGATGTTAGTCCCAGATCCCTTGAAAATTATGTGATCTAGACATTAGATTAACAATTCATGTATGAAATTTTCTCTCAGACTACCCATAAGGTTGAGTATGATAGCCTATGGTGAGGTTAACTTATGTAATCATAGGCTTTTTAAGGATTCTTTGGGACTTATAATGTAATGCCCCGACTCCAGAAGCCCAGAGTCGGTGCATTATTATGTATCATTGGCATGATAAAAAAAGATCAAGTCTCGAAAGATCGATTAGTTTAGTATCATTGGAAGTACTAGATACATTCATAAGGTTTACCTTACATCATAAAATGGAAAATTACAAGAACAAATCTTCCATTTAAAACACTGAGATCCCATAGACTATCCCCGCACATCAGTCATAATATACTACTTTGTATCCTGGGAAAAATAAAACCTATAAAGGGGTGAGATCAGATGCTCAGTAAGGATAACAATATAGAATAAGCTATTATAAATAATCATAAACATTTAAGACAATTTATAAAACTAAAACAACAGTCTTTTAAACATAAACATCATCATAATATGGAAAATATAAATCAAAATAATGCCATTTACTTACTCACATGGATATTCTACTAATTAAATAATCACATGCAACAACAATAGACATTTCATAATGATGGAATGCATAATTCTAGACTTTCATAACCACATAGTCAAGGCCTTGTGCCAGGACTAAAAATAATATTTTTTCAAGGCCTTGTTTCAAGACACTAGTTTTTCTCATGAGACATACCGATGCATCGAGGAGCTATAGCGGGCTCTACTCGTCACTTACTAAGTCCAATGTATTCCTCATATGAAAAGGTTTTAACATAACCTCAACATTCGTGTTAAAATTGGCATACAGAATGTTAATAATTTACCCATAAACCATGATTTGTTTTAAATAACACATCCACAGTCCAACATATCACAAAACCTTCAATAAAATATGGAAGTTTTGTATCATAATAAATCAACTTCAAACAAACATAAAATCCATCAAAGGATGTTGACATAGATGAAATCAAAACATTTTTAGATAAATATCTCTTTCTATTTTTAAATCATTTAAAAGTCAGATAATTATAAAAGAAAACATTTATATTAGAAAATATTCTTATAAGACTATAAGGGAATCTTCGACGATGTTATAACGCCAGACAATATCTGAACTCACCGTATAAGCTAAAAAAACATTCTTACCTTAATTTTGTATAAAAGGTTATTAAGGACCTAGTTTGGAAAATGATGGAAATATTCCTTTATAAACATCTTATAAGAGTCAAACAGGGGTATAAATGAATTTATCTGATAGTCTATAAAATAGTAAGAATCTTTTGAAATACATTTTTAAGAAACATGGATGTGGATGATAAGGAGGTCCCAGTAGATAATTATGTATAAACAACCTCAGATGGTGAAGAGATTGTAGAATTAACCCTTACCTTTTAATTTTCCTTGTTAGAGGGTAGGTTAACCTCCTATATAATGGTTAAATAATTGTTATTAAATTATACAGAATCATATACATTAATATGATATAATATATGATCTTTTAACATTGCTTTGTTAATAATATCTTAAAATTATCATCGTTTCGGGTGTTAAATGATTTGTTTTCCATTATATGATTTGTTATATAAGTAATGTTTCTTATGGATATGATGTTTCTTATTCATATTCATAATTATATTAAGTCTTTAAAAATTAATTTTATTCATCTAATGAAAATTAGTAATGAATGGATACGATGGGGAATTAATATCTTTGCGTTCGTGGAGACAGTAATCCGTATGTACGCACGATCAAAAATATCATTCTTTTGAAATTAAAATAATATATAATGGGATGTTATATCATATATGAAGAATAATTATCATTTTATATTTATTATTTACATCAATTACACATCATTATTATACCCATCCAAATAATAATGTATTGAATAACAATTACATCACGACGTGGAGACGGTAAGCCGTACATACACACGTATGGTGACGAGTCATTCAACGGATGGATAGAATAATGAATATGGTTGTAATATATTTATATCAACATAGTATTATATATAATATACTAGAGTTATTATTTTAGAATGGAAATACCAAATAAAGAGGAAGTGGAAGAAGAAAGGAACTTGAAAGAGGTGATGAAATATTTACCTCTTCTTCAGGTTCTTCCTTTTGATTTGATCAAAAGGGGTCCTTAGGATGGATATATGACTAAAGTAAGTAATCTAGGATGAAGGTAGGTCAGTTTAGAGGGTATTTGGGCCGGGTTTGGACGAGCCAAATTTCTTTGAAGGTGTGAATTAGAGAGAAGGGGGAGGGCACTTTTATAAGAGGGGTGAGGGGCACCTTAAGAAAAGCAAGAAATATTATTTTATAATAAAATCATATTTGGTTTATAATGGATAAAAATGAATTATTTAAATTATAAGGTGGGTATGGGTAAAAAACCACTCAACCAATAGGTTATATATAGGTTTGGGTCACTATATTAACATTATCGTTTAGATTTAATTGTTAGTTAAATAGTTTGACATTTACCATGTCTCTTTGTATTTTTATATTATATGGTTAATAAACTTAATATATAGTTCCAAGATAACCCCAAGTGGTTCATTAATGATACAAATATCATTATATATGTATTTTGGCCGAACCTTATATTTTTAGGAAAATAATATCAATTAATAATATAATATTTGTTTTAAAAACTCTTTTATGTCAATTTTGAAACTATTTGGTATTTTGTTTTTCTAAATTCATAACAGCATTATTACTTCAAAAAAAATTAATCTAAACAACCATAACATGTAATATTAACCATTAATATTAGTGTAATTCATAAAAAGTCTCAAATTACATTTATTTGGATATTTATAATATCAATTATTTTAATATTTCATTAATTATGTAATTATTGCATCATCATTGTGTCATAAATAAGTTAAATTATTTAATGTCTAAAAAATATAAACAAAATACAATTATGTAGGAAATATTTTTATCTTTCTAATTAATATTTATAGTTGAATTTATCTTATGTGTAACCATATATTAAAATGGTGTAGTTATTAAACTTTAATTTAACACTTTTAACTCTTCTTTGAATTAAATAATAATAACTGTCCTAATCTAATCCATGTGGACCTAAAGGATCATATTTTATTACTAAGGTTATTTTTGGTCTAATTATACTTATCCAATTGAATTAGGACATGTGTTAAGGTTATAATAATATCATTTTTACCCTTAATTACTCTATTTACTTTTAGCTATGGTAAATAAAAGTAAAAAGTTACTATTCACCAAAAATTATTTTCATCTTATTGAACCAAATTTTACTTACTGATATCAACCATGTCACCCAGATTATTGAAATTAGACTCACAGAAGTGGTAAAATTAAGATTTAAGTAAATTTTCAAATGCTCATATGAGGTGGGTAAAAGACAGTAAATAGTTCAATAAAATTTTTATATATCTAAAATTATTTTAAACTGACTCCAATGAATTACATTGAACTTATATAGGTATTATGTATATATTTTGACCTAAAATAAATTTAAATTAAATAAATAATTATTTAAATAAAATTTCGGTTTTAAACTATAACTCAGTGTTTTTCCCTATTCATCAAAAATTGAAAGTTTTCAGAAAAATACCAAAAAATCACCTAAGCTAATTTCGATACTCCGAATCCAAAACTGGAGTCCATTTTGAAAGATAAAATTTATAAAATTTCAAAAAGTGGGTATTACTATTCATAACGGCTAGTTTAATTGGTTGTGGTGTGTTAGAACTTGAAGTTGCGTACAACACACACTACTATATTATTCAAAGAGAACTGTACTGTGGAAGCTTGGGGTGTTACATTCTTCCCTCCTTCAAATAATTTCATCCTTGAAATTTCTAAAGCATTGCTACGTAAAAAGACTCGTGTGGTTCTTCATTATAAGTTCCTCAGGTTCCCATGTTTCCTCTTCCATCTTATGGTTTCTCTATATAAATTTTACCATATGAGTCTTTCGGTTTCTAAGAACTTGTTCTATTTATCAAGAACCTTGAAAGAATCTTCGAAATAAGACAGATCGGGTTCCAGTTCTAATTCCTCATAGGTGAGTACATGTGTTGTGCCAGACATGTATTTTCTCAATAGTGATACGTGGAACACATCGTGATCTTTGGAGAGACTTGGTGACATTTCCAAATGGTAAGCTACAACCCCAATTTGTTCTAGAATTTTGAATAGTACAATGTACCTAGGACTCAATTTACCCTTCTTACGAAAATGTATAACACCCTTCCTTGGAGATACCTTTATGAAAACATGATCTCCTCCCTGAAATTCCAAATCCTTCCTTCAGTTATCAGCATAGCTCTTCTGCCTACTTTGAGCTGTTTTGATGTGGTTTTGGATTACCTTTAACTTTTCTATCATTTCCTCCACAAGTTCTGGGCCTATGAGTTTTCATTCACCAACATCATCCCAACAGGTTGGTGTGCAACATCTCTTTCTGTATAACGCTTCATATGGTTCCATCTGAAAACTTGAATGGAAGCTATTGTTATAGTAAAATTCTACCATAGGTAAATATTGATCCCACATACCTTGAGAGTCAAGTGAGAAAGATCTCAACATGTCTTATAAGGTTTGAATAGTCCGTTCTGATTTTCTATCAGTTTGGGGGTGGTAGGCAGTGCTCAAACAAAGTTCAGTATCCAGGGATTTCTGAAGACTTTTCTAGAATCTTTATGTAAAATGGGGATCGTAATTAGAAACAATCAATAGTGGTACTCCATGAATTCTTAAAACATCATTAATATATAGTATTGCTAAATGTTCAAGTGGTAAATATTCTCTTATAGCAAGAAAATCTGCTGACTTGGTAAGACGATCAACAATTACCCATATTGCATCATTCCTTATAAGATTATTTGGTAGATCAATTAAAAAGTCCATCTTGATATCATCCCATTTCCACTCAGGTATGGGAAGAGGTTGCATTAATCCTCCAGGCTATTGTCTTCCAGCTTTCACTTGTTTAAAAACCATACATTTTGACACAAAATCAGCAATCTCCCTCTTCATGTTGTCCCACCAAAAATGTTCCATCAAATCCCAATTTATATTTGTGTTCCATATGTGTATAGTGAAATTGGAACTATGAGCATCATCCAACAATTCCCTTTTTAGATCAGGTATATTAGGAACACAAAGTCTCTTCCCTAATTTTAAAATTCCATCTTCATATACAAAGTCACTCAATCTACCTTCATTCATAGCTTTAATATTCTTTTGAAATTCCTCATAATCATCCTGAGAACATTTTATCCTTTCTTGTAAAGATGGTTTGGAAACCATTTGAAAAAGAATTGATGTTTCATTTTCCATGGTTATTCCCATGTCCATCTTTACTTGATCCATGTATATAGGATCCTTTTCTACTCTCATCTTGTTCAAAACTCCATGATCCTTTCTGCTCAAAGGATCTGCCACCTTATTTTCCTTCACTGGGATGTAGTGTATCATGAAATCATAATCCTTGAGTAGTTCAAGCCCTCTCATTTTCCTCTTGTTGAGTTATTTCTGTGAGAGAATATACTTCAAACTCTTGTGGTCGGTATATATCTCACATTTTTCACCATAGAGATAATGTCTCCATATCTTCAATGAAAATATTATAGCTTCTAAATAAAGATCATGAGAAGGATTGTTTTTCTCATTAATTTTTAGCTATCGTGATACATAGTAAGCATATCATTCTACATAAGGACACAACCAATTCCTTTCATTGATGCATCACTATAAATAAAAAATGCATCATTCCCCGACGGTAGAGTCAAGATATGAGTATTGAATAATCTTATCTTAAATTCTTCCAAACATTCTTCACAATCTTTTGTCCAAATAAATTTAACCCCTTTCAGTGTGATCTTTTTTAATGGGTTAGCCAACTGGGAAACATTATGGACGAAATTCCAATAATAACCTACTAAACCAATAAAATTGCATACCTCAGTTATACTCATCGGTGCTGGCCATTATTGGATTTCTATTGTCTTAGAAGGATCAACATAGATTCCATATATAAGGACAATATGGCCATGAAGAGAAATCTCCTGAAGCCAAAATTTACACTTTCTAAACTTCCTATATAATTCATGTCTTCTAAGAGTCTTTATAATAATGCGCAAGTGATTTTCATGATCTTCGTAGCTTTTGGAGTATACCAAGATATCTCCAATAAATACCACTACAAATTCATCATAATATTCCTTGAAAACCCTATTCATTAGATCCATGAAGACATAGGGTTCATTTGTTAATCCAAAAGGCATTACTGTAAATTCATAATGCCCATACCTGGTTCGAAATGTTGTTTTTAGAATTTCTTCCTTCTTCACACACAACTGATGATATCCAGATCAAAGTTCAATCTTTGAAATTTATTGAGCCCCTTGAAGTTGGTCAAATAAATCATCAGTCTGAGGTAAGGGATGATTTTTCTTTATTGTTATAGCATTTATCTCCCTGTAGTCAATGCACGACCTCATAGATCTATCTTTCTTCTTATCAAAAAGGACAAGAGATCCCCATGGAGAAACACAAGGGAGAATAAATACCTTGTTTCTCAATTCCTCTAGTTGTTTCTTTAGTTCCACTAATTCCACAATGGACATTCTATAAGGGGTCTTTGATATGGGGCTAGATCCAAGAATTAAATCAATGGAAAACTCAATTTCTCATTCTGGAGGATGTCCAAGTAAATCTTATGGAAACACATCAACATAATATTTTACAATAGGTACATCCTATATCTGAACATTCCTTTCCTCACCCACAGTTATTTCATTATCTTCCTCCCCAATAATTGAATTTATTTGAGCTACTAGGGGTTGATCTAGATAAGAATTAGGTGGTGATGCTTCTACTCTAAAGATAAAGTACTGCTTATCATCATCAAAAATTGTAACCTCCTTCTTCATACAATAAATTTTCGCATCATGGTCAGAAATCCAATCCATACCTAGGATTATATCAATATAAATAATGGGTATGATAATGATATCATCTGATAAAGAACATTTATATGCCCTAATGGGGACTGATTCACAAAATTTTGTTGCAATGATACTTCCCTTAGGAGTTTTTACTAACAACTCCCTTTTTAAATCAAATTGGAAATATCTAATTTTCTTAGCTAACTGGGAATATATGAAACAATGCGATGATACAGAATCAAATAAATCATTTTCTAAACTTGAGAAAACCATTAAATTACCTGCCACTATGTCTTTCAGAGCTTCAACCTCAGTAGTAGTGATAGTATATGCTTGGCCTTGATCCCATGGACTTTTCTAAGGTATGTTCCCCTGATTCTTAGGACATTAATTTGTATAATGCCCAATTTCTCTACAATTGTAGCACTCAACATTGAAAGCCTCTTTTTTCCCCTTGCAATCACGAGCTAGGTGGCCTTTTTCACCACACTTATAACAGAATATCATTCCCATGAAGAAAGTACCAAGGTGTTTCTTCCCACAATTACTGCAGGATGGATATTCATATTTTCCCTTCTTCCCTTTATTTCCATTTCCAGAGTGTTCATCAGATCTCTTCTTCTCTTGCTTTGCTTTAAAGTCGTAAGACTTAGAGAATTATTTTTCTATCTTGATAGCACATGAGAAAATATCTTCGTACGATGAGAAGGATTATGAGACTAATTCTTGACAGAGAAATGGTTTTAACCCATCAAAGAAATAATCATTCTTACTTCTTGGGTTACATATATAATCTGCAGCATGCCTCGTTAACCTTTTAAAGTTAGCTTCATACTTTTTGACATTCTCATCCTCCTGTTGTCTCAGACTCAAAAATTTATTTTCAATATCTTCTCGATGGTCATGAGGAAAGTTTTTTTATAAGAAAATTTCTTTAAACTTACTCCATTAAATATTTGATACTTCATCATCTACCTTTGTGTTTTTAATCAATGACCACCATTGATTAGCATCTCCGATGATGCGGTAAACTGCCATGACAACTTTTTCCCTTTAAATACTCCCCAAGGAGTGGAATATTTTCTCTAAGGAATTTATCCATTGCTCATCCACAAATGGATTTGTACTCCCATTGAATGTCGATGGGTGTTGCCTCATGAAGTGATCTAACATTGATCCTCCACGCTGCGGATCAGGGTGCTCAATACAGGTAAAGTTATTATTCATAACCCGAGTGAGTTGTCCCAGTATGGTGATTATATGATCAAAACCAGTTGTATCACTAGCTCCACTATAATTATCTTGAGTACGAGGTAAATCACTACATGGAGTGCGTGAATTGATATGGTTTCCATTTCATCCACTAGGCACCATTTCTAAACAATGGAATAAAATAGATTAGTTTATTAATTGTAATACATAAATCAAAACTTGTAAAACACTTAACATAAATTGAACTGTTTATGGATATAATCCATAATAATAAAATATGTTTTCATTGAGGAAGTATATACTCATAAAACCTTCATAATGGTTTTTTAAAAAATGATAATTATCCTAAGCATATCCCCCGAGAGTGTCATAAACAAGAGTGAAACAAGGCCTGTTGTCGTGCACCAGTTCCCATTCGAGTCTACCACAAAGTGGTGTTTTCAGGTTTTAACACTAGGTACATCTGTGCCAGAGCCGCCTCTACCTGCTCATTTCTAGACAGAGATGCATTTCTTGGAAAACTCACAAAATATATACAATATCAAAATTCTAGGAAGTTCCTCTATACTAATTCTCAAAGTCTATCTTAGGGATATGCGTTCTAATCAGAGTTTATCTAAATCTAGTAACCAAGGTTTTTACTAAACTTCCTCAGATACCAACTGTAACGGCCCAACACCAAAAGGACAGAGTTGGTGCATTATCACGTATCATTGGCATGATCACAGAAATAAAGTCTAGAAAGACCGATTAGTTTAGTAGCCTTGTAAGTACTAGATACATTCATAAGGTATACATTATATTATAAGATATAAAATTACAACAACATTGTTTCCATAGAAAAAACTGATATCCAATAGACTATCCCAACAGGTCAGTCATAATATACTTCTTCGTATCCTGGAAAAAATAAAACATAGAAAGGGGTGAGCTTAGATGCTCAGTAAGGATAACAATATAGCGGAACATTTCATAAATAAGCATAAAAATTTAAGGCAATGTATAAAACTAAAACAAAATCCTTTTAAACACAAACTTCATCATAATATGGAAAATATAAATAAAAAAATTCCATTTACTTACTCACATAGATATTCTACAAGTTTAATAATCACATGCAATATCAATAGCCACTTTCATAATGATGGAATGCATAATGCCATACTTTCATAACCACATAGTCATGGCCTTGTGCGAAGACTACAAATAAATTTTTTTCAAGGCCTTGTGCCAAGACACTAGTTTGTCTCATGAGACCTACCGATGCATCAATGAGCTATAGTGGGCTCTGCCCGTCACTTACTAAGTCCAACACATTTTTCATATAAAAAGGATTAAACATAACATAAATATTATTATTAAAATTGGAATATGAAATGTCAATACTTTATCCATAAACCATGAATGTTATGAAATAACACATCCATATTCAAACAAATCACAAAATATTCAATGCAATATGGAAGTTTTTTTATCATAATAAATCAACTTCAAAAAAACTTAAAATCTATCAAAGGGTGTTTACATAGATGAAATCTAAACCTTTTTAGAGAAATATATCTTTCTATTTTGAAATATTTTAAAAGTGACTTAATTATAAAATAAAACATTAATATTTGAAAATAATCTTATAATATTTTAAGGGAAGCTTCAATGATGTTATAACGACTGAAAATAGCCACACCTGCCGTATAAGTTAAAAAACATTCTTACCTTAATTTTTTCAAAAAGGTTATAAAAGACCTTGTTTGGAAAATGAAGGAAAGATTACCTTATAAACATCTTATGAAAGTAAAACAAGGGTATAAATTACTTTAACCCATAGTCTATAAAATATTAAGAATATTTTTAAATACATTTTTATGAAACATGGATTTGGATAATAAAGAGGTCCCAATAGATAATTACGTATAAACAATCTTAGATGATGAAGAGATTGTAGAATTAACCCTTACCTTGTACTTTTCCTTGGTAGAGGGTAGGTTAATCTTTTGAATAATGGTGAAATAATTTTTATTAAATTATACAGAATTATATACATTAGTATGATATCATATATGTTCTTTTAACATTGCTTTGTTAATAATATCTTAGTATTATCATCGTTTCGGGTGTTAACTGATTCGTTTCCCTTTATATGATTTGTTATGTAAGTAATGTTTGTTATGGATAAGATATATCTTATTCAGATTCAAAATGATATTAAGTCTTTAAACATTATTTTTAATCATCTTATGAAAATTATTCTTGAATTGATATGATGGGGAATGAATCTCATCGCGTTCGTGGAGATGGTAATCCGTATGTACGCACGAGTGACAATATCATTCTTTTGGAATTAAAATAATATATAATTGGAGGTTATATCATATATACAGAATCATTATAATGTTATATTTATTATTTACATCAATTACACATCATTATTATACCCATCCAAATAATAATGTATTGAATAACAATTACACCCTGACGTGGAGACGGTAAGTCGTACGTACGCACGTATGGTGACATGAAATTCAAAGGATGGATAGAATAATGGATATAGTTTTACTATATTTACAAAAACATCACAATATATAGAATATATTGTATTTATTATTTTATAATGGAAATAACAAATAAAGAGGTAGTGTAAGAAGAAAGGAACTTGAAAGAGGTGATGAAATATTTCCCTCTTCATCGGGTTCTTCATTTTGATTTGATCAAAAGGGCTCCTTAGGATGGATCTATGACTAAATAAAGTCTTCTAGGATTAAGGGAGGATAGTGGAGAGGGTATTTGGGCAGGGGTTGGAGGAGAGAAATGTCTTTGAAGGTGTGAATTAGAGAGAAGGGGGAAGGCCCTTTTATAAGAGGGGTGAGGGGCACCTTTGGAAAATCTTGAAATATTATTTTATAATAAAATAATTTTCGGTTTCTAATGGATCCAAAATAAATTATTTAAAGTTTAATGTGGGGATGGGTCGAAAAACACTCAAAAAATATGTTTTAGACAGGTTTGGATCACTATATTAACTTTATCTTTTAGATTTAACTCTTAGTTAAATAGTTTGACATTTACCATGTCTCTTTGTATTTTTATATTATATCGTTAATAAAATTACTATATACTTCCAAGTAAACCCGAAGTGGTTCATTAATTATACATTTATCATTATATAAGTATTTTGGCCGAACATTATATTTTTAGGAATATAATATCAATTAATAATATAAAATTTGTTTGAAAAAAATCTTTTATGTGAATTTTGACAATATTTGGTATTTTGTTTTTCCTAAATTTATAACAGCATTATTACTTCGAAAAAAATCCATCTAACCAACCATAACATGTGATATTAACCTAGAAAATTAGTGTAATTCATAAAAAGTCTCAAATTACATTTATTTGGATATTTATAATACCAATTATTTTAGTATTTCATTAATTAGGTAATTACTGCATCATCATTGTGTCATAAATAAATTAAATTATTCAATGTCTAAAAAATATAAATAAAATACCATTATGTAGGAAATTTTTTTGTATTTCTAATTAATAGTTATAGTTGAATTTATCTTGTGTGTAACGCTATATTAAAGTGGTTTAGTTATTAAAATTTGAATTTGACACTTTTAACTCTTCTTTTTTTTAAAATAGGTTGATGACATGTACTGGTTTCCCAGTTCATGCCCCCCAAAGGAATTTATTAAAAATAAAATGTATGCAGTACAGACTCGAGGTGTAATGAATTTACACCAGCGGGGAATAAAGGGGATACAAGTAGATGGCAAAGAAAAACCTGAAGAAAAATTCAGGACTGCAGAATGTGAACACAATTGTGATTCTTCCATTTGAGACTGCATTACAGCATCCAGGAGCTTCCTAATGTTTCAGCAGGTTCACAATACAGTCATCCTGCAAGATGTTCCATTCCATCCTGAACGCTTCATCAAAAGTTGGGAGCCTCCCTCGAGCATCGCCGAGCCATGCTCCAGATTCAGGGAAACATCAACCACCTTCGATCAGAGCAAAACCTGCATGAAGAGAATCCGATGGATAGAAGGTGCAACCAGAATAAAGAGAGAAAGAATCAGAAAAAGTTTCCATCAAAATCAGCTAATCTCTTTGGAGAAAAAACATCTTCTTCAGGTGGAATCTTTAATCAGAACATGCAGGAATATGGCTCCTGTGCAACTTCATAAGAAGAGGAACTGTAGTGTAAAGTAGTCACACTACTTTTCAGAAGTCCAGAGACTTGCTTAATGTATTGGGAACTGACTGTCCAGCATTTCCTGGAAAGAAAACATGGGTTTCAACTAATCCAGGCTGCAATCGTACTCAAAAGAGGATTCAGAGCCATTCTCCAAATAAAAGCTCAATTACCCTATTTACTTTTAACCGTGGTAAATAAAAATAAAAAGTTACTATTCACCAAAAATTATTTTCATCTTATTGAACCACATTTTACTTACTGATATCAACTGTGTCTCTCGGATTTTTGAAATTCAAGTCACAAAATCATTAAAACTATGTTTTATGTAAATTTGTAAATGCTACTAGGAAGTGGGTAAAAGATGGTAAAAAGTTTAATAAAATTTTTATATATCTAAAATTATTATAAATTGACTCCAATGAATTAAATTGAACTTATATATGTATTATGTATCTATTTTAACCTAAAATAAATTTAAATAAATTAAATAAGTAGTTAAATTAAATTCTGGGTTTAAACTATAACTCAGTGTTTTTCACTATTCATCACAAATTGAATGTTTTCAGAAAAATACCAAAAATTCACCCTAAGATAATTTCGATATTCCGAGTCCATTTTGAAAGATAAAATTTATAAAATTTCAAAAAGTGGGTATTACTATTCATAACGGCTTGTTTGATTGGTTGTGGTGTGTTAGAACTCGATGTTGCGTACAACACACGCTACTGTATTATTCAAAGAGATGCGTACTGTGGAAGCTTGGGGTGTTACATATAAGTAAATTTTGGATAAAAAATAATTTATAATGGTACTCCAAGAAGACTCACTATTCCTTTAATAAAGTGTTATGCTAGTTAATCCAACGATAAATACTCTCTTATAGATAGAAAATAAGAATAAATATTCAATCTATCAAAGATTACCCATATAGTATTATTTCCCATGGATCTCTTTGGAAGTATAGTGAAAACTCACAAAGTGATGTTCTCCCATTTTAATACAGGCATGTGTTGTTCTTATAAAACCGTTTCTAAAACATTTCTCTCTATATTCACCTATTGACACACTAAGAACCTTGTAATGTAATCACTAATCTCTCTTTTCATATCAGAACACCTATAATAATGAAGAAGGTCGCTGTAAATTTTAGTGCTTATAGTATGTATATAAAATTTAGATCTTTTAGCTTCAACCATAAGATCCTTGTTTATCTCTTGAATATATGGAATACATAGTTTTTTATAAAATTTCCATACACCTTCTTGATCAACATTGAATTCATTAATCTTACCATTTTTCATAAATTATGTCTTCCTTTTCATTAAATGATCTTATTTTTGAGTTTTCTTGATCTTCTCTAGTAATGATGGTTGAGAAATAATTTGGGATTGGATTTATTATTTCCCTTACATTATGATTCCCATGTCTAGAATTACTACGTCTTTGATCGATCGATGTCTTTATATTTTAATCATTGCAAGAAAACAAGGATATTTCAAACTCAATGAATCCACATATTTTTTTCCTATTAAAAGGTGATAATGAGTTGAAAAATAATAGTATTTAAGAAGGTCCAACCATACCCTTTGTCTCATATTTAGTTCATTTTGTGTGAATATATACTTCCTTATATAATCGTCTAGGTATAGACCACACATTTCCCCATAAAGATAGTGTCTCCATATCATTAGAGAAAAAATGACTTCAAATAACTCTATTTAATGAGTAGGATAATTCTATTCAGGAAGCTGTAACTATCAAGATTAATTGGGGATTATCATGTAATTTTTTAAGAGAATATCTAATACCTTTTATATATTCATCTCTACAAATAAATAATCCTTCTCTGATAGAGGGTAAAGTTATAATAGGTCCAATAACCAAACCCTTATTTATTTCATGGTTACTTTCTTCAAACTCCTTTATCCTGATAAAGTTACCTCAATTTTGAGTTAACTGAGTGGATTAGGAATTCATTATTTTTAAAAAAAAACTTATATGATATCCCACTAAACCAAGGAAACTATGAATCTTAGTTACTTTAGAGTTTACCAAATGACTTCTCCTTCCATAGAGTTTTTAGTATGACCTATAGATGATTCTCATACTCCTCACAAGTTTTGGAATATATAAGAATACAATAAATAAAGACCAAAATATATTTATCAAGGAATTCCTTAAAGACTGTTAATCAATTCAATAAATATATAAAGATAATTACTCAAGACAAAGGGACAAAGCATAACCATAATACCAATATCTTTATTAGAAGGATGTCTTTGATATATCTTCTTTCTTCACCCTCAACTGATGATACCCTAATCAGAGATCAATCATTGACAATAATTATCCCTGTAACACCCCAAGCTTCTACGGTACGCTTCTCTTTGAATAATGTGATAGCGTGTGTTGTACGCAACACCGAGTTCTAACACACCATAACCAATCAAACTAGCCGTTATGAATAGTAATACCTACTTTTCGAAATTATATATATTTTATATTTTAAAATGGACTTCATTTCTGGATTCAGAATATCGAATTTAGCCTAAGGTGAAATTTTGGTACTTTTCGGATAACTTTCATATTTTGATGAATAGTGAAAATTACTAAATTTTAATTAAAAACAACTTTTTTAATCAAAATAATTAATAGTGATAAATTATGAATTTGAGTGGTTTTAAAGTATATTTAGAATATATTTTTACCATTTAATATAATTTTGGTCATTGGACATAATTTTACAATTAAACCGAACATAAACAAGTGTCAATCTTTTGATAGTTATTATCTCTTAAAAACACGCTTTTTGTTTTAACAGCGGGAATTAATTTTAAATTAATTTCTGCCACTTATGTGTTTTGAATTTAGAAAAATGGATTCCATATTTGGAATCAGGATGTTCAAATTGTGTAAATAGGTAACTTTTATTTTTAGACATTTTGAATAATTACTGTGGTAAATATTTTATTTACCATGGTTAAGGGTAAATATGGTAAATAAGGGTTAAAAAATAATATTATAATAATACTAAATTACCCTAAAACGTGTCCTAGACTTATTGGTTGATACATGTTCGACCATAGGCATCTTTGGGCCTATTTTGGTACCCCATGGTGCCACTAGTAGGTGATAGGGACACTTTATTTTAATTAAGTTAAAATGAATACAAAAATGACACAAGCATATATCTTTTAGAAAAACAATTATTACATAGGGTTATATATGTTGGATTTTAGATTATAAATATTCATTAGAAAGATAAAACGATTTCCTACATAATAATATTTTATTTATAATTTTTATACATTAAATAATTTATTTTATTTATGACACAATGATGATGAAGTAATTACGAAAATAGTGAAAAATTAAATTAATTGATATTATAAATACCCAAATAAATATAATATGAAACTTTTAATGAATTAAACTAATTTTCTAGGATAATATGATATATTAGGATTGATTTAATTTACTTTTTTTCAAAGTAATCAATCTTTTATGAGTTTCAAAAAAATCAACTATTGAATAGTGTCAAAATTGACATAAAAGAGTTCTTAAAACAAATATTATATTATTAATTGATATTAAATTCCTAAAAATCTAATGTTCGGCCAAGAGACTTATATCATGATATTTTCCTCATTAATGGACCACTTGGGGGTCTCTTGGATGTATATAGTAAGTTTATTAACCATATTATATAAAAATACAAAGAGACATTGTAAAAGTGAAACTAATTAACTTAGAGTTAATACTTAAAGATAAGGTTAATAAAAGTCTTAAAACCTGTCTAAATTCTATTGGTTGAGTTGTTTTCGACCCATCCCCACCTTAACCTTTGAATAGTCAACTTTGGAGCCATTGGAAACCGAATATGAATTTATTATAAACTAATATCTCTATCTTTTCCAAAGGTGCCCCTCACCCCTCTTATAAAAGGGCACTCCTCCTTCTCATTTCTTCACACCTTCAAAGCCTTTTTGTTCGGCCAAACTCTGCCCAAATACTCTCCCAACTTCCCTCACTACAACCTAGAGGCCTTATTTTGATCATAAAGCCAACCTAAGCAGCCCTTTTGATCAAATCAAAAGGAAGAACCCGAAGAAGAGGTAATGATTTCACCACCCTTTTTCCAAGTTCATTACTTCTTCCACTTCTTCTTCCTTTGTTGTTACCATTATAAAATATTAAATCCAGTATCATATATATACTGTGATGTTATTATAAATATGTTACAACCATATTCAGTATTCTATCCACCCTTTGAGTAACATGTCACCATACGTGCATACGTACGACTTACCGTCTCCACGTCGTGGTGTAATTGTTATTCAATATAATATTACTTGGATGGGTATAATAATGATGTGTAACTCATGTAAATAACAAATATAACATGTTAATGATTCAGTATATATGATATACCATCCATTTATGTATTATTTTAATATCAAAAGAATGATATTGTCGCTCGTGCGTACGTACGGACTACCGTCTCCACGAATGCGATGAGATTCATTCTCCATCGTATCCATTCAAGTATAATTATCATTTGATGATTTAAAAAATTATTTTTAAGGACTTTATATCATTCTGGATATGAATAATATACAACCTATCATTTACAAACATGTCTTACGTAACAAAACATATAAAAGAAAACAAGTAAGTTAACACCCAAAACAATGATAATACTAAGATATTATTATCAAATCAATATTAAAAGATCATATATGATATCATATTAATGTATATGATTCTTGTATAATTTAATAACAATTATTTCACCATTATACAGGAGGTTAACCTACCCCAACCAAGGAAAAGTACAAGGTAAGGGTTATTTCACAATCTCTTCATTATCTGAGGTTGTTTATATGTAATAATCTACTGGGATCTCTTTATCATCCATATCCATGTTTCTTCAAAATGTATTTCAAAACATTTTTATTATTTACAAGAATATGGGTTAAAGTCATTTATACCCTTTTTTTACTTTTTATAAGAGGAATCTTTCCGTCGTTTTCAAAACAAGGTCCTTTTTAACCTTTTCGACAGAATTAAGGTAAGAATGTTTTTTTAACTTATACGGTGAGTGCGGTTATTTTCTGCCGTTATAAAATCTTTAAAGTTTTTCTTACAAGCTTATAAGAATATTTTCAAGAAAATGTTTTATTTTATATGGCTCTTAAATGATTTCAAAAATAGAAAGAGATATTTCTCCAAAAAGTGTTTTGATTTCATCTATGTCAACATCCTTTGATGGATTTTACGCTTATTTGAAGTTGTTTTATTATGATACAAAACTTCTATATTGTATTGAAGGTTTTGTGATATGTTTGACTGTGGATGTGCTATTTTTATACCATTTATAGTTTATGGTGAAATTATTGACAATTCGTATGCTATTTTTAATACGAATGTTAATGTTATGTTTAAACCTTTTCATATGGGAATGTATTGGACTTAATATGTGACGGGTGGAGCCCGCTATAGCTCCTCGATGCATCGGTAGGTCTCATGAGACAAACTAGTGTCTTGGAACAAGGCCTTGGCAAAATATTATTTGTAGTCTTGGCACGAGGCCTTGGCTATGTGGTTATGATAGTCTGGCATTATGCATTCCAACATTATGAAAGTGGTTATTGATATTGCATGTGATTATTCGATTAGTAGAATATCCATGTGAACAAGTAAATGACATTATTTCATCTTACTTTTTCCATACTATGTTGAAGTTCAAGTTTAAAAGGCTTTTGTTTTAGTTATACATAGCCTTAAATGTTTATTCTTATTTATGAAAGTTTCCGGTATATTGTTATCCTTACTGGGCATTTGAGCTCACCCCTTTTCTATGTTTTATTTTTCCCAGGAAGTGAAGAAGTAAATTATTAATGACCTGCAGGGATATTATGTGGGGATATGAGTGTGGTTTATGGAGACAATATGTTGTTGTAGTAGTTTTTCATTTTATGATGTAATGTAAGACTTATGAATATATCTAGTGTTTCCAAGGCTACTAAACCAATCGGTCTTTCGAGATTTGATCTTTCTTGTGATCATGCCAATGTTATGTAATAATTCACCGACTATGGGTAACTAGGGTCGGGGCGTTACAGTTGGTATCAGAGGAAGTTTAGTACAGACCTTGGAAACTAGATTTAGATAAACTCTGATTAGAGCACGTAGACCTAAGATGAACTTTGAGGATTAGTATAGAATAACTTCTTAGAATTTTGGTATTGTAGAGATTTTGTGAGTTTTCCGAGCAATACATCCCTCTCTGTATACGAGCAGGTATAGGCGGCTCTGGCACAAATGTACCTAGGGGTAAAACCCGAAAACACCGCTTTGAGCTAGACTCGAACAGGAACTGGTGCACGACAACGGGCCTTGCTGCACTCTTGGTTACGACACTCCCAGGGGATATGCTTAGGATAACTCTCATTTTCTTTACAAATCATTATGAAGGGTTTATGAGTATATACTTCCTCAAATAAAACATTTTTATGATTATGGATTATATCCATAAATAGTTCAATTTACGTTAAGTGTTTTATAAGTATGGGATTATGTATTTTGATTCATAAACTGATCTAGTTTATGCCATTGTTTAGAAATGGCGCCTAGTGGAAGAAATGGAAATCGTATCAATGCACACACTCCATGTAGGGATTTCCCTCCTGCTCAAGATAATTATAGTGGAGCTGGTGATGCAACTGGTGCCGATCAGCTAATTACCATACTGGGACAACTTACTCAGGTTATGAATAATAACCTTATCCGTATAGAGCACCCTGATCCACAGCGTGGAGGATCAATGTTAGATCGATTCATGAGGCAACAACCACCAACATTCAATGGGAGTACAAATCCATTAGTAGCTGAGCAATGGATAAATTCCCTAGAGAAAATATTTCAGGCTTTGGGGAGTAGTGGAAGGGAAAAAGTTATCATGGAAGTTTACCGCCTCACTGGAGATGCTGATCAATGGTGGTCATTAATTCAAAATATGAAGGAATATGATGAAGTATCAAATATGGAATGGAGGGAGTTCAAAGATCTGTTTTTAGAAAAATACTTTCCTCGCGACCATCGAGAAGATATGGAAAGACAATTTCTAAGTCTGAGACAGAAGGAGGATAAGAATGTCACAAAGTATGAGGCTAACTTTACAAGGTTAACAAGGTATGCTGGTGATTATATACGTAACCCAAGAAGTAATATTTATCCTTTCTTTGATGGGTTAAAACCATTTCTCCGTCGAGCATTAGTCTCACAATCCTTTTCGTCGTACGAAGACATTGTCTCATGTGCTATCAAGACTGAAAAGGAATTCTCTAAGTCTTATGACTTTAAAGCAAAGCAAGAGAAGAAGAGACCTGCTGATCAATCTGGGAATGGAAATAAGGGGAAGAAGGGAAAGGTTGAATATCCATCTTGTGGTAAATGCGGGAAGAAACATCCTGGTACTTGCTTGAAGGGAATGGGAGTCTGTTACAAGTGTGGTGAAAAAGGCCACCAAGCTCGTGATTGCAAGGGAAAGAAGGAAGCTACCAACGTTCAGTGCTAAAATTGCAGGGAGATAGGGAATTATGCAAATGCATGTCCTAAGCGTGAGGAGAACTTACCTCAGAAAAGGCCAAGGGATCAAGGCCAGACTTGTGCTATCACTACTGCTGAGGTAGAAGCTCCGAAAGACGTGGTGGCAGGTAATTTAATGGTTTCCTCAAGTTTAGAAAATATATTATTTGACTCTGGATCATCACGTTGTTTCATATCTTCCCAGTTTGCTAAGAAAATTAGATATTTCCAATTTGATTTAATAAGGGAATTGTTAGTTAAATCTCCAAAGGGAAGTATCATTGCAACAGTGTTTTGTGAATCAGTCCCCATTAGAGCACATAAATGTTCTTTATCTGCTGATCTCATCGTCATACCTATGATTGAGTATGATATAATCCTCGTTATGGACTGGCTTTCGGACTATGATGTGAAGATTTATTGTAAGAAGAAAGAGGTTACGATTCTTGATGATAATGATAAGGAACACCTTATCTTTAGAGCAGAATCGTCACCACCTTATTCTTATTTAGATCCACCCCCAGTAGCTCAACTTAATTCAATTATTGGGGAGGAAGAGAATGAAATAACTGTCGGTGAGGAAAGGAATGTTCAAATAGAGGATGTACCTGTTGTGAAAGAATTTGTATATGTATTTCTGGAAGATTTACCTGGACATCCTCCAGAACGAGAAGTTGAGTTTTCCATTGATTTGATTCCTGGATCAAGGCCTATATCAAAGACCCCTTATAGAATGGCCACTGTAGAATTAGTTGAACTAAAGAAACAACTAGAGGAATTGAGTAATAAGGGATTTATTTTCCCTAGTGTTTCTCCAAGGGGATCCCCTGTTCTTTTTGTTAAAAAGAAAGATGGATCTATGAGGTTATGTATCGACTACAGGGAGATCAATGCTATAATGATAAAGAACAAGTATCCCCTACCTCGTATTGATGATTTATTTGACCAACTACATGGAGCTCAATACTTTTCAAAGATTGACCTTCGATCTGGATACCATCAGTTGTGTGTGAAGAAGGAAGACATTCTGAAGACAGTATTTCGAACCAGGTACGGGCATTACGAGTTCACCGTAATGCCATTTGGATTGACTAATGCACCCTCTGTATTCATGGATCTGATGAATAGAGTTTTCAAGGAGTATCTAGATGAATTTGTGGTGGTATTTATTGATGATATCTTGGTATACTCCAAAACCTACTAAGATCATGAAAATCACTTGCGCATTATCTTGAAGACTCTGAGGAGGCATGAATTATATGGGAAGTTTAGCATGTGTGAATTCTTGCTTCAGGAGATTTCTTTTCTTGGCTATATTGTCTCTAAAGATGGAATCTCTGTTGATCCTTCTAAGACCAAGTCAATCCAAGAATGGCAATCACCTACGAGTATAACTGAGGTACGTAGTTTTATTGGTTTGGAAGGTTATTATCGACGTTTCGTCCAGAATTTTTCCCGATTGGCTAACCCATTAACGAAGCTCACACGTAAAGGGGTTAAATTTGTTTGGAAAAAAGAGTGTGAAGAATGTTTTGAAGAACTGAAGAGAAGATTAGTCAATGCTCCTATATTGACTCTACCATCGGGGAATGATGGGTTCGTTATTTATAGTGATGCATCAAAGAAAGGACTTGGTTGTGTCCTTATGCAGAATGATAGAGTTATGCCTATGCATCCCGACAGTTGAAAATTCATGAACAAAACTATCCTACTCATGATCTCAAGTTAGCAGCTGTGATCTTTGGTTTGAAGATATGGAGGCTCTACCTCTATGGTGGAAAATGTGAGATTTATACTGATCACAAGAGTTTGAAGTATATTTTCTCACAAAAAGAACTCAACATGAGGCAAAGGAGATGGCTTTAATTACTCAAGGATTATGATTGCACAATACACTACCACCCGGGGAAAGCAAACAAGGTGGCAGATGCTTTGAGTAGAAAAGACCACGGAGTTTTGAACAATATGAGAATTGAAAGGGATCCAATTTTCATGGATCTAGTGAATATGGACATGGGAATAACCAGGCAAGGTGAAACATCAATACTTTTTCAAATGGTTTCCAAACCATCTTTACTAGAAAGGATTAAGAGTTCTCAGACCGATGATGAAGAATTTCAAAAGAAGATTAAAGCTGTGAATGATGGGAGATTGAGAGACTTTGTGTATGAAGATGGAATTTTGAAATTCGGGAAGAGACTTTGTGTTCCCGATTTACCTGATCTAAAAAGGGAATTGTTGGATGATGCTCATAGTTCAAATTTCTCTATACACCCTGGGAGCACGAAAATGTATAGAGATTTGAAGGAACATTTTTGGTGGGACAACATGAAGAGGGAGATTGCTGATTTTGTGTCAAGATGTATGGTTTGTCAACAAGTGAAAGCTGGAAGGCAACAGCCTGGAGGAGTCATGCAACCTCTTCCCATACCGGAGTGTAAATGGGACAATATTACGATGGACTTTGTCATGGGGCTACCAAAGACTCCTAGAAGGAATAATGCAATATGGGTTATTGTTGATCGTATTACCAAGTCAGCACATTTTCTTGCTATAAGAGAAGATCTACCCCTGGAACGTCTAGCAAGACTATATATTAATGAAGTTGTGAGACTTCATGGAGTACCCCTATCGATTGTTTCTGATCGTGATCCCCGTTTTACTTCAAGATTTTGGAAAAGTCTTCAGAAATCCCTAGATACTGAACTTCATTTGAGCACTACTTACCACCCTCAGACAGATGGACCATGAGAATGGACTATTCAGACCTTAGAAGACATGTTGAGATCTTTCTCACTTGACTTTCAGGGTATGTGGGATCAATATTTACCACTGGTAGAATTTTCCTATAACAATAGCTTCCATTCGAGTATTCAGATGACACCATATGAAGCGTTATATAGAAAGAGATGTCGTACACCAACCTGTTGGGATGACGTTGGTGAAAGAAAACTTGTAGGCCCAGAACTGGTGGAGGAAATGGTGGAAAAGGTGAAAGTAATCCAAAATCACATCAAAGCAGCTCAAAGTAGGCAGAAGAGCTATGCCGATAATCGAAGGAAGGATTTGGAATTTCAAGTCAGTGATCATGTTTTCCTGAAGGTATCTCCATGGAAGGGAGTTATACGTTTTGGTAAGAAAGGTAAATTGAGTCCCAGGTACATCGGACCCTTCGAAGTTCTAGAACGAATTGGGGCTTTTGCTTACCGATTGGCAATGCCGCCAAGTCTCTCCAAAGTTCATGATGTGTTCCACGTATCTCTGTTGAGGAAATACATGCCTGAACCAACGCATGTACTCACCTATGAGGAATTAGAACTGGAACCCGATCTGTCTTATTGTGAAGAGCCTGTCAGGATTCTTGATACAAGAGAACAAGTACTGAGAAACCGGACGACGCGTCTGGTAAAAGTTTTGTGGAGAAACCATAAGATGGAAGAGGCAACGTGGGAACCCGAGGAACTTATGATAAAGAACCACCCGAGTCTTTTCATGTAGTAGTATTCTAGAAATTTCGAGGACGAAATTATTTGAAGGAGGGGAGAATTTAACACCCCAAGCTTCTACGGTACGCTTCTCTTTGAATAATGTGATAGCGTGTGTTTTACGCAACACCGAGTTCTAACACACCATAACCAATCAAACTAGCCGTTATGAATAGTAATAACTAATTTTCAAAATTATATATATTTTATATTTTAAAATGGACTTAATTTCTGGATTCGGAATATCGAATTTAGCCTAAGGTGAAATTTTGGTACTTTTCGGATAACTTTCATATTTTGATGAATAGTGAAAATTACTAAATTTTAATTAAAAACAACTTTTTTAATCAAAATAATTAATAGTGATAAATTATGAATTTGAGTGGTTTTAAAGTATATTTAGAATATATTTTTACCATTTAATATAATTTTGGTCATTGGACATAATTTTACAATTAAACCGAACATAAACAAGTGTCAATCTTTTGATAGTTATTATCTCTTAAAAACAGGCTTTTTGTTTTAACAGCGGGAATTAATTTTAAATTAATTTCTGCCACTTATGTGTTTTGAATTTAGAAAAATGGATTCCATATTTGGAATCAGTATGTTCAAATTGTGTAAATAGGTAACTTTTATTTTTAGACATTTTGAATAATTACTGTGGTAAATATTTTATTTACCATGGTTAAGGGTAAATCTGGTAAATAAGGGTTAAAAAATAATATTATAATAATACTAAATTACCCTAAAACGTGTCCTAGCCTTATTGGTTGATACATGTTCGACCATAGGCATCTTTGGGTCGATTTATGGACCCCATGGTGCCACTTGTAGGTGATAGGGACACTTTATTTTAATTAAGTTAAAATGAAACAAAAATGACACAAGCATATATCTTTTAGAAAAACAATTATTACATAGGGTTATATATGTTTTATTTTAGATTATAAATATTAATTAGAAAGATAAAAAGATTTACTACATAATTATATTTTATTTATAATTTTTAGACATTAAATAATTTATTTTATTTATGACACAATGATGATGCAGTAATTACTAAAATAGTGAAAAATAAAAATTAATTGATATTATAAATACCCAAATAAATATAATATGAAACTTTTAATGAATTAAACAAATTTTATAGGATAATATGATATATTAGGATTGATTTAATTTACTTTGTTCGAAGTAATCAATCTGTTATGAGTTTCAAAAAAATCAACTATTGAATAGTGTCAAAATTGACAAAAAAGAGTTCTTAAAACAAATATTATATTATTAATTGATATTAAATTCCTAAAAATATAATGTTCGGCCAAGAGACTTATATCATGATAGTGTCATCATTAAGGGACCACTTGGAGGTCTCTTGGATGTATATAGTAAGTTTATTAACCATATTATATAAAAATACAAAGCGACATTGTAAAAGTGAAACTAATTAACTTAGAGTTAATACTTAAAGATAAGGTTAATATAAGTCCCCAAACAAGTATAAATTCTATTGGTTGAGTTTTTTTCGACCCATCCCCACCTTAACCTTTGAATAGTCAACTTTGGAGCTATTGGAAACTGAATATGAATTTATTATAAACTAATATCTCTAGCTTTTCCAAAGGTGCCCCTCACCCCTCTTATAAAAGGGCACTCCTCCTTCTCATTTCTTCACACCTTAAAAGCCTTTTGGTTCGGCCAAACTCGGCCCAAATACTCTCCCAACTTCCCTCACTACAACCTAGATGCCTTATTTTGATCAGAAAGCCAACCTAATCAGCTTTTTTGATCAAATCAAAAGGAAGAACCTGAAGAAGAGGTAATGATTTCACCACCCTTTTTCCAAGTTCATTACTTCTTCCACTTCTTCTTCCTTTGTTGTTACCATTATAAAATAATAACTCCAGTATCATATATATACTGTGATGTTATTATAAATATGGTACAACCATATTCAGTATTCTATCCACCCTTTGAATAACATGTCACCATACGTGCGTACATACGGCTTACCGTCTCCACGTCGTGGTGTAATTGTTATTCAATATAATATTATTTGGATGGGTATAATAATGATGTGTAACTCATGTAAATAATAAATATAACATGTTAATGATTCAGTATATATGATATACCATCCATTTATATATTATTTTAATATCAAAAGAATGATATTTTTGCTCGTGCGTACGTACGGACTACCGTCTCCACGAACGCGATGAGATTCATTCTCCATCGTATCCATTCAAGTATAATTATCATTTGATGATTTAAAAAATGATGTTTAAGGACTTGATATCATTCTGGATATGAATAATATACAACCTATCCTTTAAAAATATGTCTTACGTAACGAAACATATAAAAGAAACAAGTAAGTTAACACCCGAAACAATGATAATATTGAGATATTATTATCAAATCAATATTAAAAGATCATATATGATATCATATTAATGTATATGATTCTTGCATAATTTAATAACAATTATTTCACCATTATACAGGAGGTTAACCTACCCTAACCAAGGAAGACTACAAGGTAAGGGTTATTTCACAATCTTTTCATTATCCGAGGTTGTTTATATGTAATAATCTACTGGGATCTCTTTATCATTTACATCCATGTTTCTTAAAAATGTATTTCAAAATTTTTTTATTATTTACAAGAATATGGGTTAAAGTAATTTATACCCTTTTTTGACTTTTTATAAGAGGAATCTTTCCATCATTTTCAAAACAAGGTCCTTTTTAACCTTTTCGACAGAATTAAGGTAAGAATGTTTTTTAACTTATACGGCGAGTGAGGTTATTTTCTGCCGTTATAAAATCTTCAAAGTTTTCCTTACAAGCTTATAAGAATATTTTCAAGAAAATGTTTTATTTTATATGGCTTTTAAATGATTTCAAAAATAGAAAGTGATATTTCTCCAAAAAGTGTTTTGATTTCATCTATGTCAACATCCTTTGATGGATTTTACGCTTATTTGAAGTTGTTTTATTATGATACAAAACTTCTATATTGTATTGAAGGTTTTGTGATATGTTTGACTGTGGATGTGCTATTTTTATACCATTCATAGTTTATGGTGAAATTATTGACAATTATTATGCTATTTTTAATACGAATGTTTATGTTATGTTTAAACCTTTTCATATGGGAATGCATTGGACTTAATATGTGACGGGTGGAGCCCGCTATAGCTCCTCGATGCATCGGTAGGTCTCATGAGACAAACTAGTGTCTTGGAACAAGGCCTTGGCAAAATCTTATTTGTAGTCTTGGAACGAGGCCTTGGCTATGTGGTTATGATAGTCTGACATTATGCATTCCAACATTATGAAAGTGGTTATTGATATTGCATGTGATTATTCGATTAGTAGAATATCCATGTGAACAAGTAAATGGCATTATTTAATTTTACTTTTGCCATACTATGTTGAAGTTCAAGTTTAAAAGGCTTTTGTTTTAGTTATACATAGCCTTAAATGTTTATTCTTATTTATGAAAGTTTCCGGTATATTGTTATCCTTACTGGGCATTTGAGCTCACCCCTTTTCTATGTTTTATTTTTCCCAGGAAGTGAAGAAGTAAATTATGAATGACCTACAGGGATATTATGTGGGGATATGAGTGTGGTTTATGGAGACAATATGTTGTTGTAGTAGTTTTTCATTTTATGATTTAATGTAATACTTATGAATATATCTAGTGTTTCCAAGGCTACTAAACCAATCGGTCTTTCGAGATTTGATCTTTCTTGTGATCATGCCAATGTTATGTAATAATGCACCGACTCTGGGTAACTAGGGTCGAGGCGTTACAATCCCCCTCAAAGTTGTTGAAAACATAATCAATCTTCTAGAGAGGTTATTTTTTCTTTACTATGATCCCATTATGATCACTATAGTGAAGGCTTATCCATATTGATCTATATTTATTATTCATAAGGATAACATGTTCTCCCAAAAGAGACACATTTAGATAAATAAAATATTTTTTTCCAGAGGTTTTTTAGTATCTTATTTAATTCCTTTAACCTAAAATATGTCATCACATATGGTATATTTTATATTTTAATGGATGAGTTTGATTGATAACTCTACCTATATTTTTGGGATAAGTCTAGGTAAATAATTGGGAAATAAATAATTATATTCCAAAAAATGGGTACATCTCCAATATCTCTATAATTTCATTTTTCTCCTTATTCACCACTCATTTTTATAACGATGGAAATAAGAAGTGCATCTTGGTATGATTCATTCTGGGATATATATCCTTTAAAGAAAACTATGGTTTTTTCCTTCCAAGTTAAAAAAATATTTTTTCTTCTGTAATTGATTTTGGCATTATACTTTGAAACCAATTCATTCTTAGTATTATATCAAATGATACAATTGAAATATCCTCCAAGTTTAAAGATATATTTCACTGTCCAATGTTAATAGGATAATCCCTATACATCGTTGATACTTGAATAGTTACCACTTTATTTTTAACTGAGAACTAAGCAACTATATGTTTATGGATTAACATGATATTATTTTCATACATGAATGAAATAAAATAATTTATTGAACTAGAATAAAAAAACATACTTGATTAAATTAATTTTATGATGAGTGTACATACCACACTACAGAAAAACATGGGATACATGGTGGATTATTATTGATTTAGTGGTAGTTTAAACAACCATTAAATATTTCCCTAATGTCTCTTGCTATCCACTGCTAAAGTTTTCATCATGAATCAACTAGCATCATTTTCACCAATTTAGGAAGTTTTTGTCATGTGTCATGAAACATTGTTTAGTTGAGGTTATTTCATTTTATATAGATTTTTTATATAAATATTTCTTAAGTTTTATTGGATGTTTGAACCACCATAATTTATATTACCTATATTTAGTGGTGGGTAAAACCCCCTCCAAATATCACTATTAAAAAAAATCTACAAAATCTAAAAATCACCTCCCCCAAAAAATACCAAACTACTAAACAATGTAGAGAATGAGAAAAAAACATGAAAACCACTCCACTACAATTTATGTAAATCTAGAAATCAAATTAATCAAAAAATATTCATTATATTTCCACTTCACTCATGATTACATGTAATCACATAAAAAAATATTATGACATCCCTGTATATCACCACAAAATCACATAACCCCATCATAGATATAGAACCCCACACTTTTACATTTCATAATACTTTCATATCTATGCATACTTCCACCACACATCCTCATAAATCATTACCACATCATCACCAAATAACTTCTAACACACCAAAAATCAAAAAATAATATGAAATAAATTTATTTAATAATTTTATTATAACAAACCTTCCACATAACAAGATAATAATGAACTACACCCCCATAATATCATCAAACTTTCCTCCATCAATCCCAAAAAGCTTACAAACCTCAATATAAGATAGTAAAAATTACAACACAACCCCAAATTCATTACATAAATCATAAAATACCCCCAAGTCAACAAGCATAAACATAAGAAAATGAGAAATAATGGATAAAATCCCACACTTATAAACCCATGACATACTTCCTAGCCTTATCATTAAATTGTACAACCTAAATATCCCTCCTAAAATGAGAACACTAAAATATCTTCTTTCAACGTAGTGAACATATGCTTCCCATCCCATCTCTAATATAACATTTAAGAATAGGATACAAGGATTATGCATTCTTATACATTACACATTACAAAACATAAAACCCAGACCGTAACAACATCTCTTTATAAGGATTCCAACCACTTAATATTTATTTATTTTACCAAACTATTTGACAAATATTAAGATATAAAAACAAAAATTATTCATATTAGTCTCAATATATTAAATGAAAGAAAACAACATGCCAACATAAACCCCTAATAAGAGGTACCCACCATCCATCAACATTTCCACACCAAATCCTAACTTCCCAAGACTACTCCAATCCATTTAATCTACCAAAAGTAAAGTGAAAAGGTCATTAAAATTACAAGGGAATAATTTAAATGGAAGAATTTAAAAATAACATAAAATTGTGCAACAATGAAGACTAAAGGGAAATTTTGAAAGAAAAAAAATAACATCCACCAAGACATATAAATTTTAGGTAATCGAAGAGAAATACAGATATCCCCTACCTCAAACAAATAGAAAAATTAATACAAAATACAATATGATATCCCAATCAATGTATCATTATGATAGTCTATCATGAGTTACTTACACAACAGCACAACTAAATCCAAGGTCAAGATCTATCACTACCTGATGAACTAAGATCATCTATGTCTCTTTCTCCATCACAACTTCAATATCTAAAAACCTTTATGAAAATTTTTCTAAAAATTATATAGTGATATATAAATATATATATATATATATATATATATAATTTCAACTTAAACCCAATAAATGTTTGTGTACTAAATGATTATGAAATTTTTTGATTTACCTAATCACTTGATCCATCCATCAACGCAATGTCACAAGGAAAACACCATGTCATACTTTGATATAACTCAATAAATAATTTATATTGACCAATAGATTCATATCCTATAACTATATAGGAGTCCCCTATTACTAGATTGTGCTCTCATATTAATGAATTGTTTTTTTTCATTTCAATAAACTACCTTAGATCATCTAGAGTCTGGGAAAACTATAATCTAGATTAGATGATACTTTTAGAAACCTGATTTCCTCCTTGTAATCCTTTGGAATATATCAAAAAATACTTTCAGCTCCCAATGCTGAGATAGTGCATGATCCCAAGGCTTAATGTGACTGGAATTAATTTTACAAGAATATTAAATATATTTTTAATCATGAATGCAATGTTTTTATAAAATAATAGAATATATCATAAAAAATAACATGATGTGAAAATATGAGAACATGGATAAATCTAATGTGGTGGGTTTACCCCAGGTGTGAAGTAATGTTGGTTGGTGTAGGGCATTCAGATGAATAATCCTTTGTCGGGTAAGTTAAGAGAATTATTTAAATAAATTTGTTTGATTAATTTTTTAAGTAACCTAAACTTGTTTACTCGATTTATATGCTATTATGGAGAATAACTAAGGTTATATGGGTAACCCTGGTATCATTTAGATGAGGTTTTACCACCCTCCATTGGAAAATTGATATGGGTAGAATGAACGAAAATTGGATCAAGATGAAAAAAGGCACCAAGAATTTAATAAATCCTCCCTATAATTGGAAGTTGCATTCTTCACTAATGATTGAATTGAATTGTGATAGGATTAATCATTTATGGATTCCACCCTTTTATAAAAATATTGACCATGATCAAATTTATTTCTTTGATCTATGTTTTATTTAATCCTTTTTTTAATCCGATGTACCATATTTAAATTAATTTTTCAATTTTTCACCTTTATACCATGTTTCTCACCTTAGTTATCCCCAATCAATGTTTTTTTGTCCAATAATGCATTTCTATTTATATTTTCACATTGTTTTGTGATTTTACTATTGTTCTTCATGATATTCATTGTTGGTCTATGGGTCTACAGTTCAAAATTATTTGGCATGATCAAACAAGATTGAACCCATAGATTCATGGAAGATTCACATGTGACAAAAAAAATAAGAAATTAAAGGATAGATCAAGATGGTTTTTGGGATACTAGTGAGATAACCAAGTATCAATAATTTGGTGAGCTAATAGGAGGTTCTATAGGTGATGGTGGTGCAAGTTAGCTTCATATAGGAGGATCCAGATACTGATTTACAGAATATAGAGGGATGGACGAGGATTCCAAAAATTTCAATTGATTAGTGGGTGATTTTAGAAGTTGAAAAGATGGACTTCTAATCCATGTGATAGGTCTAACATTCTTTAAAAAATAGAACTACATGGTGTGTATGCTGATGAACATACATTGTATAGTGACTGAGCTACAATGACTATGGTTTTTAGATAAGGTAAATGTCACACTCCATGTGGGACCCCACAAGCCATGTGACTCACTATTGGTGACTCGGAATGTACTATAGGAGTACATGAATAGAAACCCAACTAGGAACATTCCATGTATTGGAACTTGGATTGTGTACATGAGATCATTTAGGAGAAAATGGCTCAGACCCAGGTTCCCATGACACGCTGTGTAATGCCACTTCATGTCATGTGGTATTACATGGCCCAAAATCCATGTTATAGTGATGACATGACCAAGTAGTAGAGTGGGACCGCACACTCTATGGGTCCTTAACATTTTGTGTAACACCTTTTTGAAGAATCTTCTACCTCTCATATCTCATTTGTTTGGAATCAGATTTTGACTTATGAGTAGCCTATCTGAAGTGCTGTTTTCCCTTAGAACAAAATTTATATATTCAAAGGGTATTATTGGATATGATATTATATATTTAGCCTGGGATGCTAATTTTTACGGTGTTCAGTGATGGAATTGATTGGGAAGGATCATCTATAGAGTAGAACCCACCTGTAGAGTTAGGGAATGGGTCCTTTATCTACTAAGTGGAACCCTTATGAAAAGTAAGGGAGTGGACCCTTTATCTACAAAGTGGAACCCTGATATGGATTCAACTCATGGTTCCTAAATCTACTAAGTAGAACTCTCTCATGGAGTTCGGGCACAGGTCCTCTATCTACTATGTTTCATCCTCTTATGGAATCATGGAATGAGTCTTCTATTTACTTTGTGTCACCATCCTATAGAGTTAGGGTATGGATCCTCTATATAAAGAGTGATACCCTCCTATAGATTCAGGGTGTGAATACTCTATCTTCTGAGTGGTAACCTCCTATTGAGTGATATAATGAGTCCTATATTTATACTATTTGGCACCCTCCTATAGAGTCAGGGAATGGGTCCTCTATCTACTAAGTGGCGCCCTCCAATGGTTTCCAAGAATGGGTCCTCTATCTACTGAGTGGCACCCTAATGAAAATATAGATAATGGGTATTCTACCAATTGAGTATCACCTTCCAGGTTTACTAGGTGATGGGTAATCTTACTAGAGACTATTACCCCTCAACTATGCTGCAAAGTGACCTGGTGTGTCTACACATGGTAACTTATTTGGAAAGATGTAAAGTTTTTTTGAATCATTGGTGGGAATTTTTGGATCTAGTGGTAGACTAATCATCCTAGGTTGGGATGTGAGATGGTGATGCTCTTTCTCTCTCATAAATGTTTATTTTATGATGATATGTTTACATCTATGCATTGGATTTAATTCATCTCTTACTATGGGTTGATATTTCTCCTTCTATCATATATCATTATACCCCCTTCAGATTTCAAGGAATTGTATGAGGTATGTATATACTAACCCAATATGGTCTTTTTGCACCCATGTCTTATCTTATGCATATTTTAGACATGTTAGGGATAATTTTAGTGGAGCATATGGATACCCTAGTTAATTTGACCTTATATAGTGGTCATAGATTAGAGATTCAAATTTGGGATCTCTCAAAATTTACTTTTCTAGTCATTTTTATTTTGGTAAACCTTTTTAGTTGGGTGTGTATTATTCCCATTTTCTTTTTAGATTATGCTTTCATACTCTTATATCTCATGGAGGATTGTTACATGCATGGTTATTACTCTAGATGTCACTGCATTTTTGTTCTTTTCCTCGACAATTGTTTATGGAGAGGGTAATATGCATAAGTATTGGTACATTTTGAAATGTCCTTCAATATTATTCATGTATTTTGGTGATTTTTGTCTCCCCTAGCTTATGGAGGTAGGATTGAGGTAGTTCCAACTCATCTCTCTGCTGGACATGAGGGCTATGGTGTGTCGGGTCATGATATATTGTTATCAACAATTATTTATTCCATGGTATGATGTATGTATTTTTTCCCTTATGAAGATTTGTTTGGGATTTATGGAAATAGTTTCAATGTGAATCAAGTGTGGATTTTAGGATAGTGAACCCAGTGTTGGTGTGGAAGATGATGTATCCATATATGATGACTCTTACAACCTACTTTTTGACTCATCATACCAATAAATTGTTTGTAGGGATCATTGGAACATTCATTATATAGGATTGAGTTTTTAACTCTCCTTCTTTAGTCCAATACCCACATATAAATTATCATCTTATTTTGGTACATCTTGATTAAATTTGCTGGATTCCTATACAAAGATACCCTGGATGGTTGCAGATTGAAGATCGTGATGAGGATCTGATGAGTGACGAAGCCTCATTTTAGGGGCCATTACATGAGATCCTTCCTCCAAGATGATATGTAGCATCACCCCCACCTTTCATATAGATGATAGTAATAGAAAAGTATACTGACAATACACATAAGATTATCACACTCTGTGAGTTTTAGCGGTAGAGGCCACTGATATTCCATAGTGAACCAGATCCACCAACAACGGGGGATTGACATGAGTTGGTGATCATAGTTTTTATAATCATACATAAATTGACAGATATGGAAGTTACACTGGTTTCAAGTCTATTCCAAAGTGAATCTTAGTGTTGGTGGTGTCTAGTCACATAGATCAATGATAAGTAAATACTCTCATGGACTGAATTCAAGAAAGTATTACCACTTGTTCTTACGATAAATTTGAATTACCAATTTTTGAGATCTATATACGGTATGGATGAGGATTTTTGAGTTTTTTGAGATGTTAACTAACCCACAAATGGTACTCCCTTGATGTGATTCATGATGGCTACTTTAGGGTGCAAAAGTTTGAGCAAGTTATCCGCATAGACATCAGTTCCAGTGTGGTACCCTTGTATATTGCCATTAATTCTAGAGTGTTGAATAAGAAGCTGGTGTTAGAGAGATTATTTTCAAAGGTAATCCTTGTAGTTGGTGATAGAATTGGGAATTATAGGGTTGATTCATATATTTCATCTAGAATACTCTTATTGGTAAGACCATACTATAGGAGATCTTATCGGGGCCAGACTTAAGAGAATGTTCAAGAGGTATAGAGACCACACATTGGACCAAGGAATCCATGAGAGGGATGATGTTATGAATGTGGTGGGTGTGATAAAATTGAACATTATTTCCCAACCCAACATACCGAGGAGGGAAGAAAAATAGTAGATAGACTACTAAGGAATAGAAACTTCCATGATGATGGATCTCCTAGGATTTGGTAGGGAAGCCCCTAGGGTGGCAGATCTGAAAGATAATAAGGTAGGTATATATTAAGAGGTTCTTTGGGTGGTGGGTGATGTATTGAGATCCTTCCATCAAAACCACCAAGAGTACCATACTAGGCTCTTAGAGCTAGTAGTTGGGGTTATGGGAAACTGTAGTCTATAGCGGAATATAACCCAAAAGCTCATGTGATGGTTAGAAGTAAAATAGTATTTTATATAAATATATTTTTTCAAAACTTGTAGAAATAGTTTTGATTTATTCCTTCATACCTTTACTCCTAGTTTGGGAGATTGATCCCCCTATTGAGACTTTTGCCCAAAAAATTCTCATTTAGATTCTTATAGGGAATGATTCTCAAATACCATTTGTCTTTTGGAAATGCAAGATATCTCTTGGTGGAGGGATCTTATCATGGGACACCTTGTTCATCACGATGATGATATATTATTTCATTCTATGTATGGAATGGTTTTTTCATGGTTTGATACCAGATCTACTATCACCATAGAAGATTTATATGCCTTTAGACTGATGGGACAATATTATTCTTCGTGGGAGAGAGAGAGATCTATTGGTAGAGTAAGTGGGTCTTGTGGGTAGGAAGCTTCAACCAACAACCAATTATCGGGATAGTTTATACCTTGGTTTAATAGGATCTTCCAAAATTTGGATTCCTTTAATCATACAAGATTATTTTTATGTGTTCCATGAGGATGTTTTAAGAATACATCGAAGGTGGTAGATATAGTTTTTCATTGACTTAAACCCCATCATTACCCTGATATCTTCTAAAGAAGATCAAATGGACCCTATAGATATCCATGAGACGCAATTGTAGTTAGTTTCGTTCTAGAAAGGGGTTTCATTAGGCCAATGTTCCCCCTTGGGTAGATTTTTTTTCTTTTAGTGAAAAAATAATAAAAGAGCTTATGGATTTGTGTATTTCATCATCACCTAAACAATTCCATGTTAAAGAAAATTTACTAATTTATGAGGATTAATGTACAATTTTATTAGTTGTGAGGCATTATATGGTTCATAAAGATTTATCTTAGGTCCACCTACAACCAGTTGAGAGTCCTCGAGGATATTATTTTGAAGATGACATTACAATGTCGCTACAGACAATATGAGTTTCAGGTGATTCGTTTTAGTGTGAATATTTTCCATTCTATGTTTATGGACATGATGAAATGGATCTTCTACATATACCTATATTGATTTTTTGTTTTATTTATTTACAACATAATCATATACTACAGGTCATAGGAGGAGAAATAAGAGCACTTGAGGATGATCATAAACTTGCATAAGGATAAAATAGTTTATGGTAAGCTGTTGAAGTTCCAATTCTATTTCCACAAGGATATCTTTTTGGGGAATGTCATGTATGAGCATGAATTATCTATGGATCCTGTAATGATCGATGAAATGATTTATTAGAAACCACACAAGGGTATGTCAGAGGTGTATAGATTTATTGTCTTGGTGGGGTATTATAAAAGATTTTTGATAGAATTATCCAAGATTTCATCCCCTTTCACAAACCTTTCAGGGAAATGGAATCTATTTACCTTTATGAAGAAGTTCTAGAGGGCCTTCAAGGAGTTGATGCTGGGGTTGAGAAGTGCTTCTTTTTGGGAAATAACCTAGGAGGGTATCGAGTAAGTTATATATTGTGATTCATTTAGAGATAGGAAACATGTATGATGACATAGAGGCAGGTAATAATCACATATAAATTGATAGAATTGATACCCCATGAGAAGAACTATGTTACTCATGGATTTTATTTAGCAGTGAATGATTTCTATCTAAGGATGTGGATGAACTATCTTCTAGGAGAGTGATTGTTTCTTTAATCATAACATTAGAGTCTTAGGTACGTCTTCACATAGAGAGACCTAAAATAGATTTAGAGGTGATAGTTAGAGTTTCTACATGCCTATGAGTTTGAGATAGTCTATACTCCTCATAAGGGATACATGGTTGAAGATACCCTTAATAGGAAGTGACAACCTCGTTTAGTGAAGGGGTATTCTGAGAAATTGGCTACATTTCATCTGACCCTGGTTGTGGAGGAGGTTGTGTCTTTTCTTTAGTTGATGGTTTTGAATTATTCAACTCCATTATGTGAGTGAGGCCCAGTTGGGAGACATCAAATGTTAGGTCTTATGTGGAATGATAACCTCAAGATATTCAGTAAATTGATTTTCTGAAGGAGAGAATCATGTAATTCTATTCTTGGTCTGGACAGTGGTCCTAGTTATGATGTGTGAAAAAATATCCACAATATATTTACCATATTTATTTTATAATGGAGGTAATTTTGTAATTTTATCCTCAGGAAGCACGGTGATCCCAGTTATGATGTGAGAGGAGGCTGAGGAGTGATTTTGTTTTAGAAATACCACAGTAGGGTGTGGATTAAGTTGTATATTGTTAGGGCTCTAGATCTAGCCTACAATGTGTGTTGTTATAAAGGTAGGTAGTGATCATATATAGTTTGAAAAAATTGATACCCCATGAGAATAACTATGTGACTCAAAACATAGATTTCCTAGTGGTGGTTTTCTCTCTGAGGATGTAGATGATCTATCTTCTGGGAGAGTGATTTATTGTTTAATCATAGCATCAGAGTCTCAGGTACATATTCACACTGAGAGACCTGAACCAGATACACAGGTTCTAGTTGTAGTTCCTACATGAGTATGAGTTTGAGATAGTCTATACTCCTTGAATGGAATACATGGTAGAAGATACCCTTAAAATGAAGTTCAAGCCTCGTTTGGTGATGGTGGACTCTAATAAATTAGCTTCCTTTCATCTGACCCTAGTTGAGGAGGAGGGTGTATCTTTTATCCAGTCAATGGTGTTTAATTCTCCACCTCTAGCATGTGACTGAGGCTGAGTCAGGAGACATCAACTTTGAGGTACTACATGACAAGTTAACCTCAATAGATTCACCAGGTTGATTTTCAGATGGAGGGAATCATGTAATTTTATTCTAGGGATGGACAGTAGTCCTGGTTACGATGGGGGAGGAGGTGATGTGGGAGTTTCACACTTCTCATTTCACTTTACATCTCATTGTTGTGAAGATATATAGATACCTAAAGAGGTTGTTGTGGTGGTTTGTAAAGTGGATGAGATTGGATGAGTTCATCTCTCTATATCTCACATGTCATCAGGTGAAGGATGAGCACTACATTGTAGATATTTTTTTTATCATATTTATATCCAAGAGTGGAAATGGGAGGATATATCCATTGAATTTGTGACAGGAATTACATGGATAAAGAGAGGCATTGATTCTATCTGGGTTATAGTTGACCAACTTAAGAAGTCAGTTAAATTCCTTGCTATCATGGAGCAGATTTTTGTGGAGTGTTTAGGGTAGTTCTTTATATGGGAGATCATATGCCTTCATGGGGTATCCTTGATGATTGTCATTGAATGTGATTTGTGGTTCACGTCATGGACGTGAAGAGGAATGTAAGAGTAATTAGGGACTTAGATGGGGATGAGTAGAGACTTTAAACACTACATTACTGGGACTTATAAGCACACCATCCTGGTGATGTAAGATATTCTAAGAGCTTGTATTTTAGACATTGGTCAGAAATGAGAAGATCAATTACCTTTTGTAGAGTTTTCTTGTTATAACTACTATCAATATAATATTAGAATAAAACCTTCTGAGGCCCTATAAAGGAGACCTTATAGATATCTATTATGATGGATGATGATCATTGATGCATCTCTTGTTGGGATATAGATGTTGTATGAAATTATGGGGACCTTCTAGGTGATCTACAAGAAAATCAGTACTACTTAGAGTAAGAAGAGATCTTATGTAGATCAACATCATAGTCCCTTGGAGTTCGATCATGGATGAATTTTCTTCCTGAATGTCTCCCCACATTTAGGATTGTAGAGATTCATCTAATTAGATAGGTTATTCTTAAGGTTCATTGGTCCATTTGGGATCCTTCAAAGGTTTAATGATGTTTCTGATTGACTCTCTTTACCCCCACAGTTGGAGTTGGTGCACGAAATCTTTACTGTGTTATAGACAAGGAGATTAGTTCATGATCCCACACATGTCGTTTATTGTGAAAAACTTGACATAGAGGATGGATCCACATTTTTACAGAACCTGATAGTGATTGAGGATCAGTAGGAAAGAATCCTATAAGGATTGACCATCCTCTTGGTTCGTGTGTTGTGGAAACTTGGGAGCTTGCACGAGAGATCATGAGAGTTGGGGATCTAAATACAAACCTAGCATCTCCACCTTTATGAACTATTTTCTATTCTATAGAATGAAAATACAGATAGAGGGATTAATATTGGGACCCAGATATTTTATATGACTTACAAATATGTCAAGGAATAATTTCATAACCAAACACTAAGACAGCGTGGGATTACGATGCATAGTGAGACAAAAATTAATTTTATAAGAACATTAAAAATATTTTTTTTATCAAGAACTCATATTTTATTCATAAATATTGAAATATACCCTAACTAGATACTCAAATATAAAATATGAGACCATAGTCAATCCAAATAATGTGGTTTATCAATGGAACAACTTAAAGTTGGTTGTAAAGGATGTTCAATTAAAGAGTCTATTAATAGGTACAATAAGTGAATTTATTTATTTAATTTATTAAATGAAATAAATTGGTTTCCTCTATAAAAACTCTCTTATGGATAATTTATAGGGTTAGACACATAACCTTGGGATTGTTGAGTGGATGTTCTACCACCCTTTATTAGAGAATTGAGATCAGGCAGTTGTACGGAAACTAGATCACACCGAATCAAGGTGAAAAAAAGGAAATGAGTCTTTCAAATCCTTAGTAGCTACATTAATCACCATATATTGATTAGAATCAAGGATGGACTCATCATTTGTAGATCATTCCCTTATGATTGAAAAATTGAGCATGATCAAATCAATTTCTTTTATTTTCATTTGATTTAATGCATTGTATGATCTCATGTATCAGATTAAAATTATTTAGTCAATATATCCATGTTATACCATGTTTCTCACCCATGTTAACATCAATCTGTATTAATTGAACATAAACACTTAACTAAATATAATTAAACATTTGTTTATGTGATCTTCCCCCATTGTTTATTGTGACATTATCTATTGGTGTATAAGGATATGGTTCGACATTACTATGTAGGATTGAGCATGATATAACCCTTGGATTTCTAGAAAATACACACTTGATGATTGGATCTACAATTAGAGTATGGATTGGGATGGTTTGTGGAAAACAGGTGATTCCACCAGGAATCAAGAATTCAATGAGGTAGTGGAAGGCTCTATGTGTGACAAAAATTCAAGGAAAATTCATGAGAGAGGATCAGAATACCGATTTATAGCCACCCAAAGGACAAAATCAATGGTTGTATGAGATTTACACCGATTATGGGTGGTTAGTGAGTGATTTTCGTGGTAGTGAAACCAGATCTTGGATCCACATGATAGACCATACATTTTGTGAAAAACTAGAATACACAATGTGTAGTCTAATGATCACATACCATGTAGTCACCCAACAATGGTATCTAGGGTTTTTGGATGAGTTAAATTTCATAAGACATTTGGGAACCCGATACACCATGTGACTTACTGTTGGTTACCCGGTGTGGACTCTTGGAGTACACAAACATGGTTGTGACCTGCAACACACTCTGTACTCAAACATGGCCAGTGTACATGACCACTATTAAGAGATCACAACATAGACCTGGGTGTCCGAGAAATGCCTTGTAATATTGCGACACACCATAGAGTACTAAATGGATAGAGAGATGTGTGATGGAGTGGACACAACATAGAAATAGAGTGGGACCACATGCTGTGTGGGTCCCTTACATGTTGTGTACCTTCTTTTTGAGGAAACTTTTACCCCTATTATCTTCTTAATTTGGACTTTGATTTTGGCCCATGAGTAGCATATCTTGATTATTTGTTCTCTTAGAACATGACAGTATCATTTATTGGGTGTTTTTGAGATATGAAATGATATTTTCCAACTTTGATGCTTCATTAGGCAATGCTTGATGGTGAAAGTGATTGAGCATGATTATCTTTAAAGTGGAACCCTCTTATGGAGTTAGGAAAAAAGTCATCTATCTACTTAGTGACACCATCCTATGGAGCCAAGGAATGAAACCTCTATCTAATGAGTGGAACCCTCCTACAATGTTAGTGCATGGGTCCTCTATTTACCGAGTGTCACCGTTCTACGGAGTTAAGGAATGAGTTCTATATCTACAAAGTGAAACCCTCAAATGGGTCATAAAATGGGTCCTCTATCTACTAAGTTCCACCCTCCTGAAGAGACAGGGCATGCTACCACTATCTACTAATAAGAACCATTATATGATGTTAGGTTAGGTGTAATCTATCTACTATGTGGCACCCTCATATGGAGTCATGTCATGGGTCCTAAATCTACTGAGTCGAACCCTCCTATCGAGTCAGGGCATGGGTCCTCTATCTATTAAGTGAAAACCTAACGCAAATACAACACATGGGTCCTCTGAAAATTGAGGAAAATCCTCCTGTTTTACCATAGAATGGGTCCTTTTCCTATATAATATTCCCTCTCGACTGTGTAGCATAGTGGCGATGTGAGGATCCACACAATTACATACATGTAAGATTTTGGGCATCTTAGGTGGATTTTTTTGGAACTGACGGTAGAATCATCATCATAGGCTGGGTAGTGAGATGGAAATCCCCTTTATCTCTAATCTGGGTTTCTTTTAGGAGTTGATATGTATATATGTTTACTGGATATGGTTTTTATTCTACAATTGGTAGTGTTTTATACTTCTATAATGTCTCATATTTCCCCCCATAAGATTTTCAGATGTCATACAGGGTATTTATATACTCACCCCTTCATGGGATTTTTCCACATGGGTCATTCCTTATATAGTTGGAGAACATTTCAGAGATGATTTTTATATGAGCATAGGGATATCCTAGTGAATTTAACTACGTGTGGTGTATAAAACTTGGAGATTTAGATCTGGGGTCCCGTTAAATTTACATTTCTAGTCATTGTTAGCTTGGGACATATTTCTAGTTTGGCATGTATTTTTTCTCTTTTGTTTTCATATTACACTATCATAATCCTTTAATTCTTAGAGGGTTGTCACATGAATGATTATTCCACTATATTTTACAGAATTTTATTATTCATCCTCTAAACTAATTCATGAAAATGGTCATGTGTGTGCATACAAGTATATTAGGTAAAGAAATCCCATATTAGTCTTTCCTTAGGGTTTTTTCCCAACCCCTAGTATATAATGGCGGTCTTGGAGTATTTTCTTTTTATCTCTACACTGGATTGTTGGGGTCCATTGGTTCAGTCATGAAACTATAGAGATACCCAATGAATTTCCAAAGTCCACATATTATAATGGTCCCAAACCCATCCTATAAAAACTACCAGAATGCTCTTTCTAAAGGACCAAACCAACCTTAACATCATGGCAGACAGAGAAGGACTACACAATATTTACATCACATAATTCTTCTATTTTTACCTATAAGTCCAAAAATAATTAAAATTTAATATAACACACATTAGAAAAGTAAAATTTTGAATTAATTTATTATAATGAAAAAGGAATTCATACCCCTAACTTATTTGGAAAGATTATTCTCATATCTCCCATAAAATTTCATTTGAATATCCAACCAAAGATCAATCTAAGAGACTTGATTCCCTAATTTATTTATGTATATTAAATAAAGAAATATAAGAAATATAATATAAGAAATAGATAATATTATCATATAAACATTTTAACTAAAAAAATATTATAGTAGTCGATCTGTTTCTTGAAAAACTCTTTGAATGAGAAGTGTGGGGTATAATTTGTTGTACCTGACATGATAAATTTTTTATTGAAACATCATGAAATAAATAAATTTTAATTTAATAGTAATGTATACAATTAAATCTCCATTTAATATTCCAGTATATATGAAAACTGATATTAATATAATCGAATATTTTTGAACAAAAGGTGATTTTCATAGAGATGGCTATCAACACACTTTCCACTTCTATCTAGGAACCCATTATAAACCTTATCATACTAATAATGTGTGTTCAATGATGTGTAATTGAATTCATTCCATATCCTCCATTTAAAAAATTTCCATTTCTTACCCAAAAATTTTCAACTTCCAATTATGTATGATAAGACCAACAACAGTAAAGTGGAATAACATATGTACATGGAGTTTAATTTTTACAATATTAGAATTTAATTAAATAATTAAATTCAATTGATCCATAATTTCTTAGAATTACCTTTATCTGGGAATCAAAAACATCATTCTTCCTTGATTGAGGCATTTTCCTCCAATCAAAATATGTAATTGGAGGGGCAACTAGCTCAACCACCAATTGACATGGATTTCGAAAATATAATTCTGCAGAAACATATATAGAGATATCATAAAAATAAAAGAGGTAAACTATGTTAAATCCATTCAGATTACAAACATATAAACTATTAATATTTTTCTCTTAGTAACATAGTTTCTATTTAAAAAAATTTATTTATTCATATAAAAAAATTGAAATAAATTTATTCACAATAAAATTTGCACATCTAACCATCACCATTCAATATACTCATAAATAAATAAGAGTTAAAACCTTTTCCCTCATTGTAGAGTTGTTGGGTGGTGAACCTATTGAATAAGGAGTTAATGTTCTAGATGATGATAAGAGGGAGATGAAGGGTGGCCAGACCCTAATGGGAGGGAGATGAAGGATGTAGAAAATTCTAATGGGGGGGGGGGGGGTGGAGATGGAGGGTGTCCTAATTGTTATAAGGAAGGAGATCGAGGGATCATCACGTAACACTGATGATTTATGTATGATATGGGGAACATCAACCAGGAGGTTATTGTGATTAGTGAATCACTTATTTCCTTAAATTCCTTTCATTTAAACAATTAAAAATAATTTGATATCATATATTTCTAAATATTCATGTAGAAATTAAATTTAAAAGTGATAATAGATGAAAAATAATTAAAAACATAATATACATATGTATGATAATGAATGAATTCACAAACAATCAAATAAAACATTTAATTTTTTAAAATTAAACAACTCATGCATAAAAATAGATTTTAATATTATAAAGATCCACTGTTCTAGAAATCTACAACATATAACATAGGTGGTTGATAAGTTAATGGATGACTGCATATAAAATAACATTTTCCTTCAATAAGGTTTTTATGACACTCCATAATTAATTATTATACTTCATCAACCCTTACAATAATAATATTTTCAATATCATTAGGAAAAAATAATTTAGCAACTTACTGTTGATGAAATTCAATGTCATAGGTCAAATCATTCACTTCATCACCCATATCATTCAAGTATCTTTGTTTTATATGAAAAACTACACTCCACCCTTCATTAAATACATCATCCACATAATATACCATTTTCACATGTGGGGAAAAGATATACATATCTTCTACTTCATCATCATCAATATCAATCAAGGGAGAGAAGTTCAAAGAATTAAATTTCAAGGAATCCCTTTCAATACCTCTGGTAATATATACCCACTTTTAATTTGAATAAAATACCTAAATATGAATGTGGTTGTATAATTTGATAATATTGGTCAATTTTACATAGTATCTCAATTCGGAAACATTAAATAAACCATTGTTCTGTGTTTTAAAACCACTTCCTAATTGAGAGTTTGAAATTTAAATCCATTAAAATTGTAATTTTCACACCATCTAGCCAGTTTTATAGGACCTCAAACCTAAACCATAAAATATTATGAAAAATTAGTGTGATTATTATTATTCATGATCTAAACATATTTATATACATTATTATATTTAAAAAATCTATGTGTCAACCAAATATCCATTTTGATTCAAATATTTATAAACTTATATGAAATGAAAACCATTTTAAAAGATATTAATTATTATTTTCTTATATCTTTCCGACTTCATGTCTGATTTCCCATGCATCTTGTTGTTTTTACCATGAAATCTTTAATAAATGAACTTGTGATTTTACTATTCAGTAGCATATATCTATGTGCTTGTAATAATTCTTTTTTCATTAGGGTAACATTTTACATCCTCCCAAATGATCAACCAATATATGGAAATAATTTTTATTTACCATTTAGTTGGGATTCAGTTGATATGTGATAAATTAAAAAGATGATTATTTATGAAATAAATTTTTTTAGATAAATTTAATTTCTTCGTTTTCTTTTGTTGCACAGAACACTGAGTTTCAACTAACCAAGATACACTGTTAATATTATTATTTAACCATGACTATTATATCCTATCTATTAAACATTAAAATACAAATAGGAATGACCAATTTATAAATATTAATTATAATTATTTTATATAATTAATACATTTTAATGAAAAAAGTACTTAATTTTTTACAAAAGTATTTATATGTTTTTAAAATAATATTTTCTCAAAAAAAAATTATTAATAAATAATAGAAGAAATATATTTCATTTTTAAAAATTTATTTCATAAAAATAATGTTTAATTTTGAAATAAATATTTAAAATTTATATTTTATAGAATTTTATAGAATTTTTTGAAATGAATAAATTTTCGATGAAGAGTAAAAATACTAATATTTATTAAAAACATCATTTTAATTTACTGAATTTATAAGATCTATTTTGTTTTATAAATGGTATAAAATTAATATTAGAAAGATTATATATTTTTTAATACAATTTATTTTATTCCAATCGATTTAATCTTGAATTTTGATAGTAAATATTTATATACTTATGAAAATTTTCTATTTGGAGAACCTCTTTTTGTCCCATGTAGGTTTAATTTTAAATAAAATGATACCAATTATATGAATTTAATTTAACAATTTGGAAAGTTTATTTGGGGTAATAATAATTTAAATTTTATAATAAGTTCAAATTATTTTTTCCCAACAAATTACTAAAAATAATAAAAATTAATTACTGTAGTTATTGTCAAAATGGGGGTTTGTGCATTACAAATAAATGTGTTAAAATTAACATTGAGAAAACATGGGATTTTTATTTAATAAATTGGATTTAAATTTTGGAATAAGTGGATCTAGATTATTTAGTAAGGATAATTTTACTTTTAGTCTTAAACGATAAATTACCTAGGTAAACATAAAGTGACTAGTTCTTGTGGTGAAAAATGGAATGGTAAAAGTGAGGAAACATTGATGTTATGGTACAAAATGTTTAAAAAAAATTTATTTTTTTGTGGTGGTGTTGATATACCTTATAATTACCCACACCATTATTTAAAAAATTTGGAGGCACATGTAATGAGAGTGGTTTATCATTATGCAATAGTATTGGGTATTTAAAAAAAATGCAACTCCTCCACGATTATAAAATGGGTCCTCCTCCCCCCACTTATTCACTCCTCATAAGACATTTATATCAACCAAAATGTGAACAAATATCGCAAAAAATCATAATCCATGTTATGGAGCTACTTTTCTTCCCAAAATACCTTTCATAGGGTCCTTAATAAGAGATCTAAATGATGTTTTTCTATAAGATGGTAATTACCTTTACTAAACTCTTTGTTTTTAATTATTATCTTACCACCTTCATTAATGTACTAATAAGTCCAATATAATAACACCAATATCTACCATATATTGATATGTTATTATTTTTATGGAATGACCTATGCTTATGTTCTCTTCCATCAAGTGGTAAATGAAACTGTCAATCATGTGATCAACAAACTACCGCTTCACGAACCGATGTAATACATTTTCCATAACCAACTCTCATGGATGGATATAATACTAGATTTAAAATAGGTAATTATAATTATTAAATAACATTACATCTAGAATTATAATATCACATACAACTTCTTACTATCCATTCTGTGGGAATATGATAACATTTCTCCTCTGTATGGCGGACTACCACCTCACAAAGCTATGTGATTCATTATTCCCTTAATCTTTACATGGAAAGTAATAATAATATTATTATTGAAAATAAATGATATATATGAAATAAAAATGATTCTATAATGTTACTATATTATCTACCTTTCTTTTGTTTAATTCATAGAGAAAATGGAAACAGTGTTCATGCATACGTATGACTTACATTCGCTATGAATGGTATAATTCATAATATATCTCTATGTTTAATGGATTAATATTAATATATTTAATGAATACATCTAATATTTATATCATTTTTAACATTATATGGATTATGTAACCATGATGATAGTAAAATATAAAAAATACCAAACCCAAACATGTGTGAAAATTAAACCAGTTTTTACCTGAAATGTGATTTTAACAAATAATTATTAAAAAATTTTCTATAGAAGTCCATAATTAAATCAAGTATGGTATGATATATATTATTATGATTCTATAATATATGAGCAATATATCTATATTTATTATACAATAGTTTCAAATTTTTATAGAGGAAGTCAATTCTTAAGCTAAGGGATTTTCATCTCACTTTTATTTCGATAGGACAATGCCATATTCAACACTTGTTTATTTTTTGTCATGAATACACTAACCATTAATTTATTTTATTATCATTATCATGATAATTATATAATATAAATATCCAAATATGGTTCTTTAATTATTGATTCTAATTATTGAAAAGTTACTAAAGTGATAATTTTTTTATGTTACAATCTCATTATCTATCGATATTGTTAATGAATATGATTTTAATGAGGAGATATTATGATATATCTCTCATAAAACTAATTAATTTTATTCTCTTATTTTTATTTAATTAAAATAAATATTTTTTATTTCATTATCTCTCATTATGAAATAAATATTCTAAAATAAGTTATTAGGTAAAAACCAAATTTATTTCTCTCTTTGGTTGAACAACATTTTTCTTTCGTGTCTATGTTTTCGAAATATGTTTTAAATAATGTTATACAATTATCCAATTTACAATGAATTTATTCTCATGTTTCAAATTTTCACAAATTTTTTTAAAAATATTATCATTTGTTTCTAAATGAGGTTGTAACGCCCCGACCCCAGTTACCCAGAGTCGGTGCATTGTTACGTAACATTGGCATGATCACAAAATATCAAGTCTCTAAAGACCGATTAGTTTAGTAGCCTTGGAAACACTACATACATTCATAAGTCTTACATTACATCATAAAGTAAAACTAAACTACAACAACATCTTGTCTTCATATCCCCCCATACTATCCTTGCAGGTCATTCATAATATACTTCTTCACATCCTGGAAAAATTAAAACATTGGAAGGGGTGAGCTCAGATGCTCAGTAAGGATAACAATATAGCGGAAACATTCATAAATAAACATAATCATTTAAGGCAATGTATATCTAAAACAAAAGCCTTTTAAACATGAACTTCAGCATAATATGGCAATAATAAAATTAAATAATGTCATTTACTTATTCACATGGATATTCTACTAGTTGAATAATCACATGAAATATCAATAACCACTTTCATAATGATAGAATGCATAACGCCTGACTATCATAACCACGTATCCAAGGCCTCGTGCCAAGACTACAAATAATATTTTGTCAACGCCTCGTGCCAAGACACTAGTTTGTCTCTTGATACCTACCGATACATCAAGGAACTATAGTGGGCTCCACCCGTCACTTATTAACTCCAATTCATTCCTCATATGAACAGGTTTAAACATATCATAAACCATAACTTAATCGTATCATATAAAACATGCATAAAGGAAACCTAACATTTCCACATTTCAATCACAAGATATCAATACAACACATTGATATAATAAAACCATTTTCAATACAAAAATAAAAGAAAAGTAAAACTTGGTATTTATTTTTCATTTATTTTAAAAAAAGTTATGGCTTGTAGGGGACGCCGAAAATCAAATAATGGTTACGGCGGCGGAGAAGTCATTGTCACCGCATACGTACGACAAAGAAAAACATTCCCTTTTGTCGTTTAGTAAAATGCTTCGTATAAAAAGATTCCTTTTGAATAAACGTAAAAGTCAAAGGGGTTTATACACCATATAAAAGAAAGTTGTGTATAAAACAAAATATGCATCAATGAAAGGAGATTGATACGAAGTCCCTTACCTCGTGTCCGACTTGACTTGATCATTCTTTAATCTCCTGAATAATAAACTAGTGTTAATACATAATTTCTTGAGAACCTTTTTAAAGTTCATTATTCCTTTTATATCACTTATTATCATGTTATGAACATTATGTAGTCATTTAAGTTAATATTGGTCGTTTTGTCGATCTTTGGTACTTGAGTCGACAATAAACTTCTTATAATTATAAGTTGTTCATGTGGTAAAATATATATTATCTCCAGAATTATATTCATGATCTATATATCATATATATCCAGTATATTCATTCATTTATAATATTACATAACATTTAGAGGTAAGAAATAAAATGCACCATTCATGGAAACGGTAAGCCGTACGTACGCATGAACGCTACTTTCATTTCTATTTCGTATTTAATTAAATGAAATCATAATTATATAAAGGTATATTATAATTAAAGTATAATATCATATATAATATCATTAACTCCATCCTTTATACTCCCCATATATGGCATTAATGATTCAAATCACTTTGAGGGGGCGGTAGTCCGCACTTCCTAAAATGAAATTATCGCCTTTACCCATAATGAAAATAATAAAAGTATGCCATAAATGAGAAATACAGAAGAATAAGGAAAATATAAACATAATATATATCATATATAAATATAGTGACATATTAATGGCCACCATGAGAGGTGTTAAAATAATATTGAACAATCATCGTTTCATGAGGTAGTAATTCTCCACCCACAGAAACAGTAGTTCTTTAACCATTAGACGAAGGTGTGTGTAAGTTTAAAACAAATCCTTCTCATATAAACATCCTAGTATATTGAATATACTGGTTTTTTTACAAAATAATGGAATAAAAAGAGTTTTAGGGGTTGGAGAAGAAAAATAATACAAAAGAACATAAGAAAGACATTACAATAAAATCAGGTAACTCTTTTTGATTTGAGCCAAAGGCTTCCTTGGGAATACTTCTGCCCAAATTGAGGCTTCTAGGAGTAAGAGAGGGAAGTTGAGAGAGTATTTGGGTAGAGGTTGGCCGAGCCAAATGTCTTTGATGGTGTGAATAAGGTGGTAGAGGTGGGGGCCTTTTATAAGAGGATAGGAGGTGCACTCTTAGAAAGTCATGAAATGTTACTTTATTATATAATGAGTTTCGGATTTTAAAGGTCCCAAAATTATATATTTATAGGATAAGGTGATAAGGGTTCGAAATCTACTCATCCATTATGTTTTTGAAAAGTTTATGTCTTAGATTTTACATTATCTTTTTATTTTATTTAAATCGTTAATTAATGAGGTAATCGCTGCATCATCATGGTGTCATAAAAAAATTAATTTATTTAATGTCTAAAAATTATAAAAAAAACTACCATGATGTAGGAAATAGTTTTATATTTCAAATGGATATTTATAGTCGAAAAGATAACTTGTATAACGCCTTTTAAAAATTGTTTTTGTAAAACAATGCTTGTTTGTGACATTTTTATATTTACTTTAAATAAAAGGTATTAATGTCATTATCTTACACAAGTGGCTCCACGGGGTCCCAGAAATCGTCCCATGGTTTGTCTTGGTCAGCCATGACTCATCCAATAATATTTGGACATGTTTCAATATATTTTTATATTCTTATAATATCATTTTTACCTTAAATTACTCTAATCACCTCTAATCACGGTTAATAAAACTCAAAAGTTACTATTCACCAAAAATTATTTTAATCCTATTAAACCACATTTTAATTTCTAATGACAATGATGCATGTTGGATTATTGAAATTCAAACCACAGAGGTGGTAAAATTTCATTTAAACGAAAAATCAGTTTTTTTAACTACCACTTAGTGGTTTCACTATTAATCAAAAATCGATGTTTTTCAAAAAAATACCAAAAAATAACTCAAAGCTATATTTGATATTTCAAATTCAAAAATAATGTCTATTTTAAAAAATTCCAACAATATAAGTTGCATTAATTAATTTTATAATTAATTCCTGTTGTCAAAACAAATAGCGTGTTTTTAAGAAACAATATCAATCAAAAGATTGACAATTGTTTATGTCCAATTTCAAAGTGAAATTAATTATAATGTCCACCATAGGATAAAATGGTAAAATTATATTCTAATTATAATATCACTGTATAAAAAGACTCAGGTGATTCTTCATCATAAGTTCCTCGGGTTCCTATGTTTCCTCTTCCATCTTATGGTTTCTCTATAGAACTTTTACCAGACGAGTCGTCCGGTTTCTCAGCGCTTGTTCTCTTGTATCAAGAATCCTGACGGGCTCTTCGCAATACAATAGATCGGGTTCCAGTTCTAATTCCTCATAGGTAAGTACATGCGTTGGGTCAGGCATGTATTTTCTCAACAGTGATACATGGAACACATCGTGAACTTTGGAGAGACTTGGTGGCATTGCCAAACAGTAAGCTACAACCCCAATTCGTTCTAGAATTTCAAAGGGTCCAATATACCTGGGACTCAATTTACCATTCTTACCAAAATGTATAACTCCCTTCCATGGAAGTACCTTCAAGAAAAAATGATCTCCTACCTGAAATTCTAAATCCTTCCTTCGATTGTCAGCATAACTCTTCTGCCTACTTTGAGCTGCTTTGATGTGGTTTTGGATTACCTTCATCTTTTCCATCGTTTGCTCCACCAGTTCTGTGCCTACAAGTTTTCTTTCACCAACGTCATCCCAACAGGTTGGTGTGAGACATCTCTTTCCATATAACGCTTCATATGGTGCCATCTAAATACTTGAATGGAAGCTATTGTTATAGGAAAATTCTACCAAAGGGAAATATGGATCCCACATACCCTGAAAGTCATGTGAGCATGATCTCAATATGTATTCTAAGGTTTGAATAGTTCGTTCTGATTTTCCATCTGTTTGAGGGTGGTAAGGAGTGCTCAAACGAAGTTCAGTATCCAAGGCCTTCTAAATACTTTTCTATAATCTTGATGTAAAACAGGGATCATGATTCGATACAATAGACAGGGTTACTCCATGATGTATCACAACTTCATTAATATATAGTTTTTTCTAGATGTTCAAGTGGTAGATCTTCTCTTATAGCAAGAAAATGTGCTGACTTCGTGAGATAATGAACAATGACCCATATTGCATAATTCCTTCTAGGAGTCTTTGGTAGTCCCATGACAAAGTCCATCGTAATATTATCCCATTTCCACTCAGGTATGGGAAGAGGTTGTAATACTCCACCAGGTTGTTGCCTTCCAGCTTTCACTTGTTGAAAAACCATACATCATGACACAAAATCAGCAACCTCCTTCTTCATGTTGTCCCACCAAAAATGTCCCTTTAAATCTATATTCTTTTTTGTGCTCCCAGGGTGTATAGAGAAATTGTAACTATGAGAATCATCCAACAATTCCCTCTTTGAATCAGGTATATCGGGAACACAAAGTCTCCTCCCAAATTTCAAAATTCCATCTTCATACACCAAGTCACTCAATCGCCCATCATTCACAGCTTTAATCTTATTTTTCAATTCTTCATCATCGGCCTGAGAACACTTTATCCTTTCTAGTAAAGTTGGTTTGGAAACCATTTGAATTTTTTTGATGTTTCACCCTCCATGGTGATTCCCATATCCATCTTTACTAGATCCATAAAAATAGGATCCCTTTCCACTCTCATCATGTTCAAAACTCCATGATCTTTTCTACTCAAAGCATCTGCAACCTTATTTGCCTTCCCTGGGGGGGTAGTGTATCATGAAATCATAATCCTTGAGTAGTTCAAGCCATCACCTTTTCCCCATGTTGAGTTATTTTTGTGAGAAAATATATTTCAAACTCTTGTGATCGGTATATATCTCACTTTTTTCACCATAGAGATAATGTCTCCATATCATCAAGGAAAAGATTATAGTAGCTAACTCGAGATCATGAGTAGGATAGTTCTGCTCATTATGTTTTAGCTGTCATGATGCATAGACAATAACCCTATCATTTTGCATAAGGACACAACCAAGTCCTTTCATTGATGCATCACTATAAATAACGAAGCCATCATTCCCCGATGGTAGATTCAATATAGGAACATTGACTAATCTTCTCTTCAGTTATTCAAAACACTCTTCACCACTCTTTTTTCCAAACAAATTTAACCCCTTTGAATGTGAGATTTGTTAATGGGTTAGCCAATCAGGCAAAATTCTGGAAAAAACGTCGATAATAACCTGCCAAACCAATAAAAATTGGTACCTCAGTTATACTCATCGGTGCTGGACATTCTTGGATTGCCTTGGTCTTAGAAGAATCAATGGAAATTCCATCCTTTGAGACAATATGGCCAAGAAAAGAAATCTCTTGAAGCCAGAATTCACACTTTCTAAACTTCCCATATAACTCATTCCTTCTAAGTGTCTTCAAGATAATACGCAAGTGATTTTCATGATCTTCATAGATTTTGGAGTATATCAAGATATCATCAATAAATACCACCACAAAATCGTTAATATATTTCTTGAAAACTCTATTCATTAGATCCATGAATACAGAGGGTTCATTAGTGAATCCAAAAGGCATTACTATAAAATTGTAATGCCCATACCTTGTTCGAAATGCTGTCTTCAGAATGTCTTCCTTCTTCACACACAACTGATTGTATCCAGGTCGAAGGTCAATCTTTGAAAATTATTGAGCTCCATGCAGTTGGTCAAATAAATCATCAATGCGAGGTAGGGGATACTGGTTCTTTATTGTTATAGCATTGATCTCCCAGTAGTCAACTCACAACCTCATAGATCTATCTTTCTTATTAACAAAAAGGACAGGGGCTCCCCATGGAGAAACACTAGGGAGAATAAATCCCTTATTACTCAATTAATCTATTTGTTTCTTTAGTTCAACTAATTCCACGATGGCTATTCTATAAAGGGTCTTCGATATAGGCCTTGATCCAGGAATTAAATCGATGGAAAACTCAACTTCTCGTTCTGAAGGATGTCTAGGTAAATCTTCCGGAAACACATCTACATGTTCTTTTATAATAGGTACATCCTCTATTTGAACATTCATTTCCTTTCCCTTACTCATTTCATTCTCTTACTCCCCAATAATTGAATTTAGTTGAGCTACTGGGGGTGGATCTAAATAAGAATTAGGTAGTGACGATTCTGCTATAAAGATAAGGTGTTCCTTATCATCATCATCAAAAATCATAACCTCTTTCTTCTTACAATAAATCTTCACATCATAGTCCGAAATCCAATACATACCAAGGATTATATCAAACTCAATAATAGGTATGACAATGAGATCAGCAGATAAAGAACATTTATGTGCTCTAATGGGGACTGATTCACAAACCTTTGTTGCAATGATACTTCCATTTGAATTTTTAACTGACAACTCCTTTGTTAAATCAAATTGAAAATATATAATTTTCTTAGAAAACTAGGAAGATATGAAACAATGCGATGATCCAGAATCAAATAAACCATTTACTAAACTTGAGGAAACCATTAAATTACCTGCCACCACATCTTTCAGAGCTTCTACCTTAGCAGTAGTGATAGCATAAGCTTGGCCTTGATCCCTTGGACTTTTCTGAGGAATGTTCCCCTGACGCTTAGGACATTCATTTGCATAATGTCCCATCTCTCTACAATTATAACATTCCACATTGATAGCAACTCTTTTTCCCTTGAAATCATGAGATTGGTGGCCTTTTTCACTACACTTGTAAAAAACTCCCATTCCTTTTAAGCAAGTACCGGGGTGTTTATTTCCACATTTACTATAGTATGGATTTTCAACTTTTCCATTCTTCCCCTTATTTCCATTTCCATATTGATCAGCAGATCTCTTCTTCTCTTTCTTTTCTTTAAAAACATAAGACTTAGAGAATTCCTTTTCTGTCTTGATAGAGCATGAGACAATGTCTTCATACAACAAGAAGAATTGTGATACTAATGCTCGATGAAGAAATGTTTTTAACCCATCAAAGAAATGATCAATCTTACTTCTTGGGTTACGTATATAATCTCCAGCATACCTTTCTAACCTTGTAAAGTTAGACTCATACTTTGCGATATTCTCATCCTCCTTTTGTCTCAGACTCAGAAATTTCCTTTCCATATCTGATCGATGGTCACGAGGAAAGTATTTTTATAAGAAAATATATTTGAACTCCCTCTATTCCATATTAGATACTTCTTCATCTTCTTTTGTGTTTTGAATCAATGACCACCATTGATCAGCATCTCCAGTGAGGCGGTAAAATTCCATGATAACCTTTCATTACTCCCTAAGGCAAGGAATATTTTCTCTAGGGAAATTATCCATTTCTCAGCTACTAATGGATTTGTACTCCCATTTAATGTTGGTGGTTGCTACCTCATGAAGCGATCTAAAATTGATCCTCCACGCTACGGATCAGGGTGCTCCATACGGTTAAGGTTATTATTCGTAACTTGAGTGAGTTGTCCCAGTATGGTGATAAGCTGATCAACACCAGTTGTATCACCAGCTCCATTATAACTATCTTGAGCAGGAGGGAAATCCCTATATGGAGTGCGTGCATTAATACGGTTTCCATTCCTTCCACTAGGCACCATTTCTAAACAATGTCATAAAATAGATTAGTTTATGAATTGAAATACATAATAACAAACTCGCAAAACGCTTAACATAAATTGAACTATTTATGGATATAATCCATAATCAAAAAAATTTTTCTTTGAGGAAGTATATACTCATAAAACCTTCATAATGGTTTGTAAAAAAATGAGAATTATCCTAAGCATATCCCTCGAGAGTGTCATAACCAAGAGTGCAGCAAGGCCCGTTGTCGTGCACCAGTTCCCATTCGAGTCTAGCTCAAAACAGTGTTTTCGGGTTTTACCCCTATGTACATCTGTGCCAGATCCACCTCTACCTACTCGTATCTAGACAGATATTTATTGCTCAAAAAACTTATAAAATCTCTATAATACCAAAATTCTAGGAAGTTCTTCTGTACTAATCCTCAAATTCTATCTTAGGGCTATGTGCTCTAATCAGAGTTTATCTAAATCTTGCCTCCAAGGTTAGTACTAAACTATCTCTGATACCAACTGTAATGCCCCGAACCCAGTTACCCAGAGTTGGTGCATTATTACGTAACATTGGCATGATCACAAAAGATCAAATCTCGAAATACTGATTAGTTTAGTTTATTTGTAAACACTACATACATTCATAAGTCTTACATTACATCATAATGTAAAACAAAACTACAACAACATCTTGTCTTTATATCCCCTCATACTATCCCTGTAGGTCATTCATAATATACTTCTTCACATCCTGGAAAAATTAAAACATTGGAAGGGGCAAACTAAGATGCTCAGTAAGGATAACAATATAGCGGAAACTTTCATAAATAAACATAAACATTTAAGGAAATGTATAACTAAAACAAAAGACTTTTAAACTTGAACTTCAACATAATATGGAAATAATAAAATAAAATAATTCCATTTACATATTCACATGGATATTATACTAGTTGAATAATCACATGAAATATCAATAACCACTTTCACAATGATGGAATGCATAATGCCAGACTATCATAACCACGTAGCCAATGCCTCACGCCAAGACTACAAATAAGATTTTGTCAAGGCCTCGTGCCAAGACACTAGTTTGCCTCATGAGACCTACCGATGCATCTAGGACCTATAGAGGGCTCCACCCATCCCTTATTAAGTCTAATTCATTCCTCACATGAATAGGTTTAAACATATCATAAACCATAACATAATCATATCACATAAAACATGCATAAAAGAAACCAAACATTTCCACATTTGAATAACAAGATATCAATACAACACATTGATATAATAAAACCATTTTCAATACAAAAATAAAAGAAAATTAGAACTTGGTATTTATTTTTCATTTATTTCAAAAAAAGTTATGGCTTGTAGAGGAAGCCGAAACTCAAATAATGGTCACGACGGCGGAGAAGTCGTTGTCACCGCATACATACGACAAAAAAACATTCCCTTTTTTCATTTATTAAAACTCTTCGTATAAAAATATTCCTTTTGAATGAACGTAAAATTCAAAGGGGTTTATACACCGTATAAAAGAAAGGTGTGTATAAAACAAAATATGCCTCAATGAAATGAGATTGAGATGAATTCCCTTACCTTGTGTCCGAATTGACTCAATCTTTATTTAATCTCCGGAATAATAAACTAGATTTAATCTCTACTATCTTAATAACCATTTTCAAGTTCATTAATCCTTTTATATCACTTATCACCATGTTATGAACATTATGTATTCATTTAAGTTAATATCGGTCGTTTTGTCAATCTTTGGTACTTGAGTCAACAATAAACTTCTTATAATTACAAGTTGTTAATGTGGTAAAATATCCATTATCTCCAGAATTATATTCATGATCTAGATTACATATATATCATATATATCCAGTATATTCATGCATTTATAATATTACATAACATTTAGAGGTAAGAAATAAAATGCACCGTTCAAGGAGACGGTAAGCCGTGCGTATTCATGAACGCTACTTTCATTTATATTTCATATTTAATGGAATGAAATCATAATGATATAAAGGTATATTATAATTACAGTATAATATCATATATAATATCATTAAATCCATCCTTTATATGTCCCATATATGGCATTAACGACTCAAATCACTTTGAGGGGGTGGTAGTCCGCACTTCCTAAAATGAAATTATCGCGTTTACCCATAATGGAAATCATAAATGTATGCCATAAATGAGAAATACAGAAGAATAAGGAAAAAATAAACATAATATATATCATATATAAATATAGTGACATCTTAATGGACACCATGAGAGGTGTTAAAATAATATTTAACAATCATCATTTCATGAGGCAGTAATTCACCACCCACAGAAACAGTATGTTCTTTAACCATTAGATGAAGGTGTGTGTAAGTGTAAATCAAATACTTCTCATCAAAACATCCTAGTATATTAAATATACTGGTTTTGTTAAAAAATAAAGGAATAAAAAGGGTTTAAGGGGTTGGAGAAGCAAAATAATACAAAATAACATAAGAGAAGACATTACCATAAAATCGGGTAACTCTTTTTGATTTGAGCCAAAGGCTTCCTTGGGAAGACTTATGCCCAAAGTGAGGCTTCTAGGAGTAAGAGTGGAAAGCTGATAGAGTATTTGGGAAGGGTTTGGCCGAGCCAAATGGCTTTGATGGTGTCAATATGGTGGTAGAGGTTGGGGCCTTTTATAAGAGGAGAGGAGGGGCACTTTTGGAAAGTCATGAAATGTTACTTTATTATATAATGAGTTTTGGAAATTTCAGGTTTTATTTCATATTAAGGGGCCCCATGAAAACAATATTATTCATCCTTTAGTGGAAAATTGATGTTATTATAAGAATTTGTTATATCCCTATACCTAGATTCTAGAAGAATGAAATCATATTTTTCATTCCATTAGGGAAGGGATGAAACATGGATTATAATTGAAATGTTTTTGTATAAGACAAGATCTTATTTAGGGAACAAATCATGAAATATATTTTGGAAACATATATGTTTCCATGTAAGAAAAAATTAAAATTTATGGATACCATCACGGGTTTCTGAGATTAAGGGTGATGATAAGTTCAACGTATTTGGCCCCCAATAGTAAGTTTTATGTGATGATATTTTTTCCGGATTTAGGATATTTTTGGGGACATTGTTTGTAATAAAACACTTTAGTTTTTATATTTTTTAGTAATTAAGTTATTTTAGGTGGAACAACTTTATGTTTTTTAGAGATAAGATTATAGACATTAGTAACCCTTAGGGTTTATATTATTTTTATATTTCTATAATTATAGATGGTTGAGAAATTATATTAATGTAGTTTAGGAAAAATAAAACTCACATATTGGGAGAAAACTTCTCACATCTAATAAGGACATGAGGCTGGAACCCATAATCGAATGGTGACAATGGTATATCACTTACCACTTGAGAATTTTAAGGAGTATTTCTAGTGGGATGAAAAATAGATTGATATTTCTATGTATGTATCTTGATGGTTAGTATTTTAGAAAGTTAATATTGATGGGAAATGTTCTAAAATAATTTTACAACCCTTATACATACCATAATATAAATGGGAAAAAATCACTATGGATTTTATCATCAGACTCCCCAAAGAATCTAAAGTACATATTGATATTTGGGTTATAGTTGATATCCTTACAAAGTCTTAATAATTAATTAGTACCAGAGAAGACTTATATTTTGATTATATTTATAAAATATACATAATGGATGTGGTAAGATCTCATGGATAACTTCATTCTATTGTATATGATAGGGATATGAGGTTTACATCAGAGTTTGGGAGAAGAGTTCAACAAAATCATGATGTAAAGTTGAGTTTTAGTACTATGTATCATCCTAATAAAATATGGTATTTCAGATAGAAAAAATGTAACCCTAGAGGATATAAAAATATCTTGTTCTATTGATTTAAATGGTGGTTGGGATCAATAGCTTCCTATAGTCGAGTTTTCATACAATAATAGATTTCACTCGAGAATTCAGAAGAAACCCTATAAAGGAATCTATGGATGGAAGTGTATAATTACCAATTAATGTAATGAAGTTGTGGAAATAAGGATATTGGGAATTTAATTAACTGATGAAATAGAAGATAAGGTCAAATCCATTCAAGAACACAAAAGGTAAACACAAATTTAGAAGAAAAGTTATGATGAAAATCAGCGGTGTGATTTGGAATTTGAAGTTGGTGAAAAAGTGTTCATAAGAATTTATCCATGGAAAAAGGTAATGAGATTTAGAAATATGGTAAAACCAATACCTTGGTATACTGGTCATTTTTAAATTCATGATCTTATTGGGGTGGTATCTAAACGATGGTCACTTCCACCAAACCTCTCTAAAGTCCACGATGTGTTCTATATATATCTCTTAAAGAAGTACATACTTGATCCTTCATATCTACTGAACTCAAAGGTCATACCACAGGATCATGATATTTTTTATGAGGAACAACTAGTGGATATTCTATATTATACAAATAAATATCTATTAAATAATACCACTCACTTGGTCAAAGTTTTGTGGATAAACCAAAAGGTTGAAGATTCTGTGTTAAAACTCAAGAATGTAAAGTGGTAGAAGTATTCTTAGTTTTTATCAACGTGACTGAATATTTAGTGTGGGATTAATTTTAAGTTAGTAGAATATAACAACCTTATATTTTATGAAATATTTTTTTAAAAAAAAATTAATTTCTTCAATGGATTGAGTTATACATAACACAGAGTTTTAACGAACCAAAATAAATTATTTATATTATTATTTATACATGAAATTTATAACATATTCATTAAAATTATTTGTATAAATATGAATTAACAATTTTAAAATATTAAATATAATGGTTTTATATTAATAAAACATATTTTTGTAAACATGCATAATTTTTAGTAATGTATTTATATGTTTTGAAAATTCGATTTCCACGAAAAACATTTTTATGAGCAAATAATAAAAATTAATTTTTTCCATGTTTATAGAACTTATTTTAAAATATAATCATAATTTTTTAAATAAACATGTTTATGTTTTCCTTGAGTGTATTGTTTAAAATTATATGAAAATATTAATTTTTTTATGAATAATAAAAAAATACCCGTTTTAACAACAACTGTCATTTCTTTTATTGAATTTTCAACATAGATTTTTTTAGATGGTTTTAAAAGTAAATTTTTTTCTATTATATAATTATTAATCCAAATTATTTCATTGGAATCAATTTCATGTTTAATTTTTATTTTAAACCATTCAATACTTACGAAAAGTTTGATGTTAGAAAATTGATTTTTCCTCACATCTGCAGTTTTAATTTTATGTTAAAATCTAAATTTTTTTTAATTAAAATAAAATGGATTCCATATTTATAATAAAAAAAAATATATTTTATAATATTTCCAAATTAATTTATTTTTATAAATATTAGTAAAAAATGAAAATTATTTATTGTAATTATGGTTAAAATGAGGTTTTGCACGTCTCATATACATGTGTTAAAAACAAATTAAAAAAAACACAATATCATTATTAAATAAATTTGATTTCAAATTTATAATCAATGGTAAAAACTATCAAAATATTCTATTTTTAATTTTAGTCTTAATGGATAAAATACCTAGGTAAATAAAACGAGACTAGTTATTGTGGTGAAAAGTAAAATGGTAAAATTGAGTAAACATAGAAGTAAATAAAAAAATTCATAAATTTTTTTGTGGTATATGTGTTTCATGAAAATATCACACCTAAAATAATTTATTAATAAAATTTAGAGGCATGTTTCATGAGAGTGAGTTACCATTATTGAATAGTTTTTGTTTTTTACAAAAATGTGAGTCCTCTTGAATTATAAAAGGGGACCTCCTTCCCTCACTTATTGACACATAAAAATCAATTTTTATCAAATGAAACCTGAAAAAATTTCTCCAAAAAATCATAATACATGTTATGTTTATTTTTATTAATCCTAAATACCAATACTAGGGTCTTTAATAAGATATCCGAAGGTGGATTTTCTAAGCAAAGGTAATTGTCTTCACTAAACTCTTTCTTTTTTATTCTGCACTTACCTACTTCACTTGTGTACTAATAATTAAAATATAATAACACCAATATATACCATATAATGAGAATTTATTATTTTGGTGTTAAGAACAATAACTATTACCTCTTCCATCAAGTGGAAAACAAAATAGTTGATCATGTACAGAAAACTACCACCTCACGAACTAATGATATTACTTTTCTATCACCACCTATTATGGTTGGATATAAAGATGGATTTAACATAAGTATATGATATATAATAAATAATTATACTTATATTATTATAATACTATTAAATCCTTCTAACTTTGTATTACATGATAATATGATAAATTCGCTTGTCTTTATGGCTGAATACCGCCTTGCGAAGCGATGTGATTAATTCTTCACTTAATGAAATAAGGATAGTTTTAATGAATATATGTGATATAAATATTGACTGAATTTTTTTCCAAAAAATTAATAAATCATTTTCATTTCTTTTTTATATTGAGTAAACAGAAACATCATTCATGCAAACGTATGACATACCATCTCTATGAACTGTGTAATTCATTATATATAGATAACTTTAATTTCTAACTATAAATACATATATAATGAATATATATGTTATTTATATCTTTTTTAACATTCTCTATATAATGGAACCATTATCAAAGTAAAAGGACCAAAAATAAAAAACCAAAAGATGCATGAAAACCGAAACAATCACTAATAGAAAAAATATTTATAGCCATGGTTTATAACTATTGATATAAACCTTGAGACTATGGTTAGATGTAATATACATGATTTAAATTTCCATGGATCCAAATGGAGTGTCTATAGTGAAAATGCTTGTTCAATAGTTATTAACAGTGGCAATATCCCTATTTCCATAGTTCAAACCACGTAAATAGCCCTATAGGCACAGTTCATACACTGGAAATAGGTATATTGTCATGATTATAAACCATGGAATTATAAAATACAACATAGATTCGTTTCCGCAGTTTGTAACTGTGGTACTAGGACCATATCAATAGTTAAAACTATGGTTTTATGTCTATTTCCATAGTTTATATCAATGAATACATCCTTCATTTTATAGAAAACAAAACACCAGCTATACAACAACAATTTTAAACATGGATTACGTCCTCTAGCTTCTATAAAAATCCATAAACTACACCCCCACTACACGACACCTCACCCCACTGCACTTAACTACACTACACCCCACTACACCAGACTACAACCCACTAGACCCCAATATATACTCATACAATTGAGTGCCCACTATGTACCTATATCACATACACTACTAACCACATGAATGAAACTAAATCATGCATGGTTCTGTCTAATATAAACCACATACAAGAAATTAAATTCAATGTTAAATAGATTTTAAGGGAAACTATATGAGAACTATAAATGAATAGTAAATGTGCTGAATGAGCCTCTAACCAAACATAACACCAACACCAATACCACATGGAGTTTGAAAAAATGAGCACATACCAAATCCTAAACAACCCACCCAATATTAAAAAACCAATAATATACATATGATGCCTAATGTTCTGCAGGTAGATATGCGTGTCCACCAAAATTTCCATTGTATATGATAGAATAACATACTTTGTGTGAGATCCACAAATGTACCTCAACTAAGTAGAGAAAAATTTGGTATATATGTGAACATGGATAAAATATAAAAAAACCTCAAATAGAACACATACATATAACTATATTTCAAACACTTAAATACCTTCCACGAATATAATATAGAAAAAAAATTTAATACAAAATATATCACAAGAATTCGAACTATCTCTAAGATAAAAAATATTAAATTTTGATATCAATATCAAATGAATAAAAGAAAATTATAGTATAAAATTTAATGTATAAACCAAGAATAAAATTTATATCTGAAATATACCTCATTATCATTATCAACATAACCATCACTACCCTCATCATCTCTTATAGAAACACCAACCTTCTATACTTAAATTCTACATCGCAAGTAGTAATTAATGTTTTTATTGGTAAAAACCTAAAATTTTGACCTAAATAAACCAAAACAACATTAATTTAAAATATATTCACAAAATGGAATACAAATTAGATTTAAAACCACACCATAATACTGAAGGAACAATTACATTGTCAATGTTTTCACTTTTTAAATTTTTTATTCATTTATTCGTCTATGTAATCTTTACATAGTTTAAATTATATAATTAATGTCGAATTTTATAATAGATTTTACTTTCATGAATTTTTAGACATAGAATAATATCATTTTCTTACTGCTTAGGGCCTTTTCTATCTTTTACATCCTTACAAGATCTCCTTTTATTCTTATTATACATTTATTTATTTAGGTATCACATGTGCCAACTAAATTATCTAGAGATTTGGAATCTCTAATGGGTCATTCTAAACCCTTTAGCGATAGAGTGTGACCCCAAGGTCCAACCAGATCATTTATTCTATAAAATATTTAGGTAATTATTTTATAGTCATGTATGAATAAAATAAGAACTATTAATCTTGGTGGTGGTGTAGTTTTTGTGTTGGCATTTAGATTCTCTAGTATTTTTTGTGAGGTTTCTTAGTATTGATTTATTGAGTCAGTTCACGTATTTTAGATAACAGATTTAATGGATAATGTTTAGAAAATAAAGTCTCATTTATGAGTGAGTTTATTATTATTATATGAGTTATCCCATAGTGTTGTGGAGTAGTATCATCATAGTAGCTATTTTGTGTGGAATTTAAGAATTTATTTCAACCTTTTATTTATGAAGGTGTTTCCCTTAGTTGAGGCATCATTGTTTTTGTGCATTAATGATCTCAGGTAGAGGTTAACAATATGACATTTTCATAGGTATTGTTTAATGCTGGTGATCAATTCTTGTGTCTTTATGTTTATATTCTAGTTATTTTTTTTAGTATTGGATTATTGCGGATGATGTAACTTTTTCATATAATAATGAAATGTTCATTTCAGGCAGTCTTTAACACTGATGGTTAGTGTTAGGTGCATTAATCATATCTATCACATGGTTTGTTTGACTGTGTGGCTTGAGTCTTGTCACTAGATGTTATGAATTTAATGCATTAAGGTATATGTGATTCTACTATTTGATATCCCATGACATAAAACCCATATTGTTCTCAATGTTTATAGTTCTTTTCTATAGTGTTTATTGGGATTCGACTGGCTTCAGTCTTGATTATTTTTTGGGTTTCTGTATTTTTTTCACTACCAAAAAGATCACATTAAATCTTAATCTAGCTAACAACACTAAACAATAACTCAAAACATGATACATATAATAGAATAAAAAAACAAGAATATGGTATATACTATAATCAAACAAAATACAATATATATCATAATATTTAAAACTATCTCCATGATAAACAATATAAAATTTTATATATCAAAATCATCAGAATTAAACAAAACCATTTGATAAAATAAAATGTATATACCATGAATAAAATTTAAATCTAATTTTTTTTCTCAATATCAATATCATTCGAACTATCACAATCCTCATCATTTTCTACAAAAACACCAAAATCATTATTACCTCCTCTCAAACCACCGATATCATCATCATCATGAAAATCGACATATGTGTTGGAATATTCACCAAAATTAGTGGAAGGAGAAAAATAATCCTCATAAACTGAATGAAAATAAATTAGAACACATTTAACATATGAAAAAAATACAATGTTTATACACATAATGGGTATACACAATTGTAATATAACCAAATTTTATTTTCATGAATGAATATTGATATAGTATGAGGGAATTTTTCATAGGAATTGTTTCTGAGCTATAGAGTCCTGACACATATTTAAGGATTTCATACCAAGTGTATTTTTTTTATGGATAAATGATTTATTGAACTTTATTTCAATGTAAAAAATGAATGGGAAATTTTATAAATTATTTTATTATTTAATTTTTCTGGATTATATCATACTGATTTTTTTTATTGTTTAAATTTAATGGATATCCTTTTTTAGATATTCTTTACTAAATTATATCCCAAAGTTGAATTTATTATGTTATTTTATTTATTATATGAATATACTATATACTTATTATTGATAAGTAAACATGGTGATGAGAGATAACAACAAATTAGAGAATTGAAAAATAATAATGAATTTTTTGGGTATAATTTGGGATGAGATTTAGGAAATTTATTTTTATATGTTATTTATATGGTTAACATCTCATTGATTAAATATTTTGAGAAATTAAATAATTATATAATATTGAATGATGATCTACATTTGAAAATAATAAATGGGAATGAAGATGTTATAATAATGTAAATCAAACAATGATGATTGAAAGGTTGCTGGAAGAAGTTCACTTCATAGGTGAATTCTTAATAAAATAACTTCTTCATTATCTATAAGTTTATTTATAATAATATTTTACACCCTGTATATCCTAAAACCAAATCTTATCCCATATATACTATTTTATAAGTAGATAAATAAAACTAAAATATTGTAAAAGAACTATATTTTTTATTGAGAGATAATCAAAGTGTTCAACTACCATCGAATACAAAGATAATATCAAGATTAAATATATCACTCAAATAAGTAAATGAAATTTAAATATTAAATAAAGGGTTATTTAACAAAAAAATTATAATAAATAAACAACATACACCCAATATTTCAAAGCAATTCATCACATATGATTCATTTAGCTAATGAAAAAAATTAATATTAGGTTTGTTAAATCTCTTATTGTTTAAAATAAATCAATTTTAGTATTGTTACTTGGAGGTAAAATGGAATTTGTAACATTTCACATTTTCCTTGTGTGAAGAATATCATTATCCATATGTCATCATTGAACAAACTCAATGGTGGTCACTTCATTATCAATGTTGATAGGGTTAAATGAATTCTAATAAATATGAACAACTGAAGAATAATTAAAGTTTACAGCATCATTTTTTTAATTATGTGAAAGAACCTTAGAGTATAGGTGATCAAAATTATTTTGGGGATGATTATAGAACATCCATATTTTTATAGTCTGAAATTTTTAAAAAATACTACACTGTAAAGAAAAAAATTAAAAAAATAAACATATAAACTCATATTTTCTTGAAAATATTTAAAATAGAATCACTAAAACATCAATAAAAAATAAATAAAAAGTGAAAGGAATCTATTTAAATGAGTTTTTAATAAATAATTAAATGTTAGATGAATTAAATTAATAAATACCATTAGGAACAATCTTCACTCTTGTAAGAAGATCCTCATTCTTTTACTTAGGAATGTAATCAGTTCAACCTCAATCATACACTGAAATAAAGAAAAAGATGAATATAAAGTAAAATAAGAATATTTGATATGAATTAATAAAAAATAATTATAAAACAATTTAAATATTCTTTCTCAAAAAAAATATTTACTTATTTGGGAATATATTTGGTGTTTTTTGAATCATTTATGCACTATTTGAAGGTAAGGGACTCAAATTGGGGGTTTGACTAGATCTCGTATTTCTAATGTTTCCGAATAATGAAGTGGTTAATCTATTTTGAAAATTTAATAAATTTCAAAGGGAGATGTTTTTTAAAATTATACCCTTATGAGTGGTCAAAATTTGTGTTTTTTAACATTCTTGGTGAATTAATGTCAAAAATATCTCAAAATGGTTAGATGAAGTGATATAATGCGAGGTTTCATGGTGTGATGGAGAAATTATGGATTATAGTGGTTGATTCTAATATCGTACAATTTAATTAAATTTTACTATTTAAAAATCATAATTTAAATCTTAGATTTCATAATTTTGATTATAGTATCAATCATTGTGTTCCAATGACTTCATAAGGTAGATTTCTTAATTTTATAAGGTTGTTTGCCCTGACTTTGTACGCTTGATTGGGACATTTTTTAGGATATTTACTGATATTTTTAAGATTCATTAGAGATATTCATAAGGTTAATTTATCTTTTTAAAATATTGATGTCTAGAGGAAATTAAAAGGAATATTTCAAGGTTAATTATCTTAATTTTTATCAACATAGGATCAGATATAGGAGTAGAAAAGTTTTTAACTAATAATAGAATATGATTGATAAATCAGTAATTTTTTTGAAGAGAAAATCAATTTTAAGATGAAATAGGACTATCATGTATGTTTATAGGTAATTTAAAATATAGATTTTGTGGTTTTTGAAATCAAATAATTCTTGTAGACTTCCGACCACACGTTTTTATGAATAAGAACATTATCAGTCATAATATATAATTGTTATCCCAGTATAATTTGAATGAAGGACCCTTAAGATTTTTTGGGTAATTTATGATAGTGATGTAAAGACCTTGGTGTGAGGCTTTATGAGGTTTGTACATTTCATGGTGTCAGACTAATTTTTCAGGTGTTAATATTTGAGATACAGTTTTGTGAGACACTCGGTGGGATATGGACTAGTTTAGACCAGTAGGATCAATAATTGGTGTATGAAATAAAAAAAATTAAAAATACATAAATTCAATCATGAATGTCCATCTTTAAAAAATGGTGGAGTACTTTGAAATTTTAATGTGTGAGTTGCTGTGTTTTTAGTGGTAGGTGAGAAAAATCCATAATAACTAGAAGATTTCACATTCAATAAAGCACTATTGTGTGGAGGGGTAAAATCACACCATTCAGGTGAAAACCAGTGTTTATGATGTTTGGAGAGGGAGGTTTCAAGGTTGTTGGGCAATTCACTAGTTTGTATGTGCTTAAAACATGATGAAACCATCGAGGAATTTGGTGGTTCTAATGTGAAAATGGTATTAGTAGATGAAATTTTCTACTATATTTGTGTGTGTAAAATTAGTAGGGATTAAAATTATCTTGATGGAAAGGTTTTTATTACCCCCATGTTTTTAGTGTTAGTGAACTGAGAGGTGGTTCATATTTTCACCATCCTTGTTGATTGGTGGTTAAATGCTTTAGGATTCAATATGAAACAAGTATCTTCAAGATATATTTTGGTGGATTCTCGTGGGTGTTTCCATGTTGGTTTTGTTTGAGGAAAACCCAACCAATTATATTTACTGTTGGTGGAGGGAATGAGGTTTGTTGGAAGATAGAAAGAGGCCACTAGAACCACAATGGTAGTCCACATGAGTTCTAGTTTCATGGATAATGGTGTTACAAAAATATCCTTTACACTAAAATATTGGGGACATCCAATAATTATCTAGTGGTTTTTTTTATCTTTGGGAGATAAATAATTTCATAGTGGCTTGGGAACCCCTCTTAGGGCTTCATATTGCTGGTTGGTGCTCAATGTGCTAGAGGAAAACTCCCCCGACACCTCTTCCTTCCATGTATGACTGAGCATTATGCATGTGTTCTATGTTTGGTATGTATTGGGACAATTTTTCCACTTGTGGGATCGTGTCTATGGGATCGATACCTAGGGTGATAAATTTTTCACCATGGAGATAACATGTGTTGTAATATTTGGTTTATAGTGATTAGGAAAAAATTTAAATTGTCTAAATTGTGGTGATGGATCATTCACCTTTAGTTTTGTACCGTTATTAGAATGTAAAAGGAAATTTCCTAAATAAATGGAAGTCACCCCTATAAATTTACATAAATAAAAAAATTTAATGATAATAATTATTACCAAGTCATAGGAAATAAATTATCTTAATAATTACCAAAATATAGAGAATAATTTTTTCTAATTTACAAATAAAGATAAAATAAAATGAATCACGTTTACCGATATTCCATACAATAGTGAATGTAAAATGAATCTAAGATGAAAATAACATGAATCTACACATAAAAAAATTATTCAACAATATTATATATTAAAATTTCTCTACATTATTCTATAATATAATATGATTTCATCAGAAAAGTTCATAGAAAATGTATAATTAATGAAAAAAATATTAGACCTGAATTTATTTATCCTGTGAACATATCCACTATTAACAAATAAAATTTAAAAAATATATTGTAAGAGTTATGAAATTTAAAAAAAACTATAAAAAAATGAATGTTCTAGAATGGTCATAAAAAATATATTCATGTACATTAGAAAAAATTAATCCCCAATAATTATTCATGAATAAAATAACACTGCATTTACTTACAAAGGAAATATTCCAAAATTGAAATATATGTAACACTTTTAGGTATCATGGTAAATGAAAAAGTAATTTAAAAAATAATAAATCATGAGATCTTGAATATAAAATTTCATTAAAATGAAAATAAATACAATAATATGGCTCTGGTTAATACATAGCTATTAAAAAGTCATAGAAAACTATCAAAAATGCATTGAATGGTTTTGTTTTTTTTGGAATATTCTATTGCATTATTATACTCAACCCTATATGTACACACTCATAGGAAATATATTATGTTGTTTAATTGAATATATCATTCATAAAAACAACATAATTTATATATTTCTTTAATGAAATGGTTATAGTTATTGAAGTATGGGATTATTATTTGAGATATTATCTTTATCATTGGAATCTTTGGATGATTATTAAATGTAAATATGAATAATCCAATTTTTTATTTAATAACAATAATTTATATAATTTTTAGGTTTTTACAAAAATAATCTCCAAAATGGTATGTAAACCTAGGGTTTTAGTGACCATTTACTAACATTCCAAGGAACATGTGTTAGGTAAGTGGTATTCAAGTAAGGGTATTGATCATTTTTTGAAATGGTTCATTAAAAAATATTTATCAATATATAATGATTTGGATATTAAATACTTTAATCCCACTAAAAAATTATTTTAGTTACTCAACCCATTAATTATATACTTTATTAATGTATTAATGTTTTATTAGTATGAATTGGTAAACTCATAATTATTAGTGGTTTTATTATCCTTAATTTAAAAGGTGATAAAAATATTGTCGTAACCATATAATGTTCCCTCTTAGACCCATAATATGTCAATATCATAGAACTGTAAGGTTTAATTATTTCATTTCTTGGTTATAATATAGAAAATAATAATGTTTTTAGGTAAATGATTGTACTATTTTGATTGTTTATTATTTAAATATGAAATGACATTACGAATTCAATATTAATTCTAATTATTGACCTTAAAATGGTATGGTTACTCATTTTTTATTCCATTATTTAGACCAATATATTTGAAATGATATCAAATTCTAGGTTCAATAGTTTATAAGACATGGATAAGAAAGAAGAACCTATTTAACTATCCTTTATACGATGAACAATAAAACATTATTGGATTGGAAATGAAGTAATAAACATTCAATAGTATTATAAAATATAGACTGGCCTCAGGTTTAGAATATAATGTTAATATGACTAATGTTTCTCTAGCTCCACCTTCTCTGCCACAAAATAGAAAAATATAATCAAATAAAAGATAATATTTTATCAACGAACCTGAAGTGGTTCTTTAGTTTTATAAATTTCCATGAACATAGAATTCATCAATTCTTCTAAGAATATAAAAGGGTAAAACCCCACTATGATCCTTCAAAATAATTTTATGAAATTAGAATGATTGTAGGGATAAATAACCTCTCATATTTGAAGAGAACGTTCTATTTTTAAAATATAAACATTTTTCTCAACATTAATATTTTGTAACTATAATTAAAAGAACAAAAAATTTCAATTAAAATCCAAAATCTCACTACATAGCTCATTAGATATGTAAAGAAACAACATATTTTGGATATAAAACTAAAAATCATAACCAGTGCATTAGTGTAGAGACAAAAGAGGCCCACCATATCTAATCATTTCTCTAAACATATATGATGTTTTTATTTTTACAAATCCCAATTAATGGATTATGGTTCAATTTAATAAACAAAGAAACATTTGTGGGAAATAAAATTAAGACAAACAAATAATCAAATTTAATTTATGTTACCTGATACTTGAAAATATACCAAAGACTAAACAAAAACATGAATAAAATAGAAAAAATCCAAATGAAATAGAACATATGATTAATCTGAGTATCATTCAAAAAAAATTAGATGTTACAAAAAAAGCACATGGAAGATGGAAGAAGATTGACTAAGGGGAATATGAGGAGTATGGTTCGCATAAACGGTAGGGGTCAACTCGTGTGTGTCTTGCTCATGGATGGTCTCAGCTACAAAACTCATATGTGGTCCAATCACAAACATAAAATCTTTCGATTGACATAAAGAATTTATAAATAATTCTCAATGAAGGGGATTTAGGAGGGAAGGAATATGGAATCACACATTTTTATTACATAAATTTTCATTACATATTATAAAAAATTATCTGTTAATGTTTAGTTTCTTGGGAATAAGGCACATAATACCTGAAAATATAAAACATACTGCAAGATCAACATTAAATATCTTTTCATGGGTTCAAACTACATTTCCTACAACTCATATCTAAGGTACATACATCAATGGAGGTTGGTGAGCATGAATCTTAGTAAGGTAATATGCATGGGAATCAAAAAGCACCTGACCATGAGATATATCAATAAGAAATCGAGGAATAAAAACGAGGAATAAAAAATAATAATAAAATAATAATAATAACAGGAATGATAACATAGATATGTGGGTACAATAATTAAATAATGCATTCATAAACATATCACCATGTTTTATCCCCAAGGAGTCGTAAATGAAAATTAATTTGGCTATTCACCAAGTTACTGTAAAACATGTCATCTCTAGAGATTCAATTATTTACCCAATGAATTAGAGAACTATAAGTGGAAACCCTTCATATGTATTAGTTTTACATTATCCACATATATCATAATAAATCATTTCATTAATAACCCATGGAGAATAAAAAATGGGTTTTTATCAAGATCTTGGCATAAAAAAGATCTTAAATAAATTATCATTACCTCATTTTCTACCCAAAAAAGGAAAATTGGGATTCATATATGTAAATACCATAATAAAATAGTAATTTTAAAATATATTTGAATACCGATTGAATGGAAAATTTGTTCAAGTATTCAAATAAAAATGAAAAGATAATTTCTCCAATAAAAGACGGAAATTTGTGAAGTAAATTTGTCCGCATGAAGGGTATAAAACATGCTTTTATAAAAGCATAAAATGAGGGTATAAAAGGTTCTACCACTCATTGAAGAATCTTATTATTTTAATTTAATAATATAATGTGGAAAAAATAACTTAGTTTTCAAATTAGAATACATACCACCTGAAAAGGTAACTTGAATGGAAAAGAGAAGTGAATATTTCCCTTACATGGAAGTGTTGTTCCTCAAACATGAGTATGGAACCTTGGAGGATTGAGTAAACCTTGGGGGGACATGTTGGGATGAAAAATCACTATAAACATGTGATATATGGATTGGGAGTGAAAGTAAATGGATAAATGGGTGGGTATTTATAGCAAAAGTGGGCGATTTTCTTAATAATATTTCCATATAGTTTTAGAAATATAGGTCGTAGTAAATGAAAAAACATTGGGAAAACCATGGGGTTTCTCATGTTTTTGGAAATTTGGGTCATATTTTATTTTATTTTATTCCTTTATAACTGAACACCATTTTTAATACTTATTTTGGCAAAAAAAATTATAGCTTTCATAAAGCAATGTTAAAAAAACAAAGATTCTATTATAGATTCTAGGAACTCACTTATAGGTTTTGGAATTGAATAAAATATATTAAAATATTTAATTTTAAAAAATAACATATTTTATTTTCTTTATTGTGTTTAATTATTAATTACATCATTATGAAATAAATATAATGTCATAAAATATGTTGAAAACCTAAAATTATATTTTTTTCTATTCACGAAAAAGTAATGTATTTTTGAAAAACCTCATAATATCAATCTAGCCTAATTCAGAAATTGTTATTTAAAATATAATATTTATTTTTTACAATATATTTCTAAAAATAGGATAATTTTATCGTTTAAACATTAAAATCATTATTTATTTTGAAATTGTTGTTTTTTCTGGAAAAACCAAATTTCTAACACTTATAAAAAATTATATAGACCATTATAAATTTATTTTATAATTTATTATTTAAATAAAAGTGTTTCAAAAGAAATTTTAATTAAAATGTACTATTTATTATACCTTTTTTATATAATAATTCTATATACATTTTCTATTGAAATACAATAAGGTTTTATTTCTGACAAAAAATGAAATTATGGAATTCAAATCTATTAAAAAAATATTTAAATATGAAAAAATATTCATAAAAATAATTTATCGAATAAAAATTTTATTTATAAAACATAATTTATACTTTTATTAGCTATAGTCTAGACACAGAACCCCTCATTACACCCGCATACACCCTAAATGTAAGGTGTGCGATGGTGGTAGTATCGTGTGGTGCCTTGTCTAACATCAACTGAGTGGTAATATCAGCTAAATTTAGCTTTTTTCTTATGTGATTTCAATCATGATTCACTTATTGAATTCTATCGTAATGTTAGTTAAGGGAGAACCTCAGTGAATATTCCTCCCTCCCATGTTCTTACAAATGAGCTTCAAACTGAAAAAATCTGGATAAGGGAAACGATTCTCATTTCTATATCTATTATCCTTTTTCATTAGAACATATAATCACTTGTTATAATTGTTAAATTATCAAACAAGGTTTTAGTTTCTGATGGTAATATTGAAAAATAGTCACATTTTCCAACATTCATATAACTTTTGAATACTAATGGTCACATATCATTTTATACACCATAAATACCACTTCATTATTTCACACAAAATTCAATAAAATTTATCATAATGTTTCATTTTCATTTGATAATATTTCTGACTAGTTTATTAATATATATTTTTATTTATATATAATTTTCTATGGGGGTGATTATTGTAGTAGATTGGAGAGATCCATACTTTCTCATATTAGCTATTATATTAATTTATTTTTTCCAGTTGCAATGTTTCCAATTTTATTTGGTTTCATTATTGAGTAATGTATTGATTATTTTTAATGAGATAATTTTTTTGGTTTCCCATTATTTTTGACATGTAAAATATTACATAATATGTATCAATCATTTATTCCAGAAGAAATTATCATTTAGAATGCCTGGTTCTTTACATTCTTCCCCCATTAATAAATTTCTTCCCCAAGATTTCAACCCAATTTATCAGTTGAGAGAAGGTTGTGGTTCTTCAATCTCATTGTCTCCTCTGGTTCCCACATCACTTAATCATATTTTTAGTTCCTCCAAATCAATTTGACATGGTTGGTATACTTATTACATAGAACCTTGTCTATATAATCCATGATCTCTACTGGATTCTCCTCATAAGAGGGGTCATGTTCCAGTTATACCCCCTCTGAATTTAGTACACGTGAGTTATCAGGTGGAAAATTTCTCAAGATATATACATGGAATACATCATTATCTTATTCTAGATTAGGTAGAAGTTCTACCCAATAGTTTACTACTCCTATGAAATAATGGATTTTAAAGGGGCCAATGTACCTAGGCATAAGCTCCCCTTTCCTTCCAAATTGCATGGATCTCTTCCATGGTGGTATACGAATGAAATTTTTTTACAAAAAAAAACTCCAAGTCCCTTAAATGATTGTGAGAATAGATTTTCTACCCATTCCGAGCTGCCTTTATATGTAATTGGATTACATGAACCTTTTCTATCATATTTTTCATAGGATTAGGCCCAATAAAATTCCTCTAATCAACTTCATACCTAAAAGTAGTAGTTCTACATCACTATCCACATAGAGATTCATATAGTGAAATTTGAATACTCTATTGGAAGATATTTGTATATGAGAAATCTACTATTGGGAGGTTTTTATCCCATGTACCTTTCAATTCCATTGAGAATCTGATGATCATGTACTAAAGGGTTTGAATAGTCCATTCAGATTGGACATTTGTTTGGGTGTGATAGGCCATACTGAAATTCAATTCAGTATTTATAAAATTTTGAAGACTTATCAAGACTTTATTTGTGAACCTTGGATCATGATGAGAAACAATTGAATGTGTCACCCCATGAATCCTCAACACTTCCTTTATGTAAATATTGGTGAGTTGGTCAAGAGAGAAATCGTCCTTAATAGGGACAAAATGGGTTGTCTTGGTGAGTCGATCCAATATAAACCATATCATATTTTTCCATTGGATGTTCTTGGGAGACTAGTGAAAAAGTACAATGTAATATCTTCTTTGTTAGATATTGGTGTGGTTAGTGGTTATAATACCCCTTTATGAAGTTTTCTCTCATCCTTCACTTGTTGATATACTGAGAACTATGCAATAGAGTCTGCAATATCCCTTTTCCTATTATCCCAAAACAATGATCAGGAAGTTACCATTAAATCTTAGTGAATCTTAAATGTATAGATAATATATATTTATAAGCTTCATCCATCATATATTTCTTATGTCCAAGATATATAGAACATATATCCTTTTATGTAATTTAAATACACCTTCCCGATTACTATTGAACTTTGGAAACTTCCCATTCTTCATAGACTCTATCTTATTTTGTAATAATGGATCTTATCTTTTATCCCTCTTGATATTATTTAATAATGATGGTTACAAAATCATTTTCTATATGTTTTGTGATATAACTTCCCTTACAATTCCCATATCCAACTTTACTAGGTCCTTGATCAAAGAATATCTTTGAATCATTATAATTTCCATCAAAACATGGTCTTTCCTAATTAATACATCAATGAAATTGTTTTCTCTTCTAGGGTGATAATGAACTGAATATACATAGTCTTTAATAAGTCCCAACAATCTCGATTGTCTCATCTTCAATTCTTTTTTTGTAAAAATACGCTTCAAACATTGGTGGTCTTTATATATATGGTATTTCTTCTAATAAATATAGTGCCTCCATATTTTCAAATAAAAAATTACAGAATCTAACTTCTTGTCATACATAGGTTTATTTGACTCATGATACATTAACTGTAGAGATTCATAAGCAATCACTATGTCATTTTTCATGAGGAATAACCCATTCAATTTCAGTAATTCATCACTATCGATAACAAATCCTTCTCCTATAGAGGGTAGAGTTAACATAGGTGAAGGAACCAATCTCTACTTTTATTCATGGATAACTTCTTCACACTCATTTTTCTAGATGAAGTAATCCCCTTTTCATGTTATATAGGTTATTGGATTACAAAGGTATGTATTTTTTTAGTGGCCTAATTATTGGGTCCCATTCCCTCCCCTCTCTGAGTGGTGGGGGGTTCAGATCCGTGCATAAAGTGTTGGCCCAGTTCTTGTACTGTCCATTCGGGAGTGGGTGGTTTAGATGTTTCTTTTGTAACCATCTTAACTTGGATTTTTAGGGTGTTGTGGGAGCATTTTTGTGGGACTATGCGGGTGATCCCCAATTCTAGTTCATGTTGAATTATTTTTTTTCATTTCTAGTTGGTCTCTAATGGCGGGGAGACACACTGTGGGTCTTGAAGATCATTCCTTTAAGGATTTTTCTGATGGTAGTTGTGATTTAATAGTGGGGAGCCAATTCCATCCTCCCTCCAAATTCATTGGATTTATTGAGTGAACTATGGTTTGGGTGGTCCTTGGGTTGATTAGGAGAAGGCCTAACAATCTAGTTCTTTGCTTGGTTGTGGAGGAGGTGGCTTGATATTTTCATTGATTCTCCAGAAGTGGTTGTGAGTTGGAGTTTTTTTGGGTAATAGAATTATCTTCTATATATTATGAAGGATATTTACATAGCTTCAGAGGATTCATTATTTTGATAACTAATCCTTAGGTGTTATTCTATTAGTTTTAAAGTGTTATGGCTATCCGAGGGTGGAAATTATTAACGGTGGGGAGAATTGTCACACCTGTTTTTTTTTCTTTTCATGCCTTAGTTTTGATCTGGTTCATTGAAAACCCCGATCCTTTTCTTGGGTGTTGGGTGAGATTAATTTTGAGTTTTTAACTGCCATATATGTCTAATCATCCAACTTTGGGTACCCTATTTCTTATTTGGGAGTTTTTGGAGAGAGGGTGGTTACTTTAGGATTTGGACCAACTGTGAGTCCATTTACAGATTTAAAAACCAAATTTTTTTCCTTTATAAATTCTTTTTTCCACAATTGGCACAAATTAAACTTCCTAATTTTCCTCCCCTAACATATTCAAATCACCATATCCTTTTGGACCCCTTAAAAATTTACAATCTTGGTGAATTAGGGTTACTTATTTAGGTATTGGGCCAGCCCGTGGGCCCATTTCTAGTTTTCAAAAAAATTTATTGTTCATTATATATATTTTCATTTCTTAATATTTTTTGGTGAATCCAACTCCCACTCAAATCCAAAATCCATATCCTCTCCCCCATTATCTATGTTCCCTCTTTGTAGCTCATTTTCATAGCATATTAGGGAGATAATTATTAGGGATCCTCAAATCATCCATATTTCAGAAGGTAAATTGTTTTATCCCTAAATCATTCATTTCTCACTATTTTCCCCAAAAACTTTTCCCAGGTTTGTACAGAACTAAGGATAACCTCCACTAAATTTCAAGCAATTACCTCTCCTCTGCGAGTGTGAATCTAAGGGAAGACGAAGAGTTTTCTAGTTTCCAAGGTGGGATTCATTCTCTTTTGTCCTCCCTCATCCTCCTCTTTCAATTATTTCATGGTTATTTATTCTCCACTAGTCACAAAATACCTAGGGTTATGTTTTGGAAAGAAAATTAATGGTGTTATATTAATTTAGGTATGTTATTCATAGTATTAGGGTTTATAAACCCATGACGTGTGATATTGGTTGTGCATTTCCATTCCACCAAGGATTTTAGGTAGGTTTCCCATTTTACTCTACCTTTTAATTTAAGACACATCCATTTAATTCTTTTTTTATCTAACTAATATTCTAAAAATTGTAATTTATTCTTTGGATAATTTGTTTGGTGTGCCATGTAGCGGTTAAAACCTTGTTTTTGGTAAAGTGGTGTAGTTTTGTTAAAATTGTGCACACTGCATGTTTGTTCTAAAGATTTCTTAGATTCAGCACATGTTTTGTGGTATTTTGAACGTGGTTAAGTAAATTAAATAAATTTATGGCAATGAAATGATGTTTCATTTCTTTTTCAAGTTCTTAAAATGAAATGTTTTGTTAAAAAAATGCATGTCATATGGTTGGTTAGTTTCCCAGTTGGATTTTATGAGTTGAGTGTCGTTTAAAATGATTGGTTTGTATTTATAATCATATTTTAAGTGTGAAAAGATATCTTTTGGGTTTTTTATTTGGATTCTAAGCAAGTTTTGGTTTTTAGAAAGAATGTGTACTGGTTTTAAGGTATTTTAAAATTGTTACTACTAGAAGACATGTTTGGAACTTTTATAAAAAGGGTTGTGTAATGGATAAGAAATATGAATATTTTCATGGTGGTTACTAATGTTTTTAATCTTAAAATTTTGGGTTCTCACGTATTTATTAAATGTGGTATTTTTGGCTTTGAAAAATATCAGTTTAGTAATAATGTTTAAAGGCCCGTTTGGACTTTCCTAAAAATGATGAATGAGTGTTTTACATGTATATACCATGTTGCATCAATTGGGATTGTAATATGGTCCATGCAATTATTTTATTAAATGTTTTTAGGGCTTCCAAATATTTTTGGGTATGTTTTTTTTGTGTTTATCCTTAAAATATTGTTTTTGAATGAGTTTTATCTGCAAATCCTTATTACACTCTTTGAAATTGTTTTATGAAAATTTTATGTGGTTTATTGATCTGTGAAAGAAATGTGAATCATTTTTGTGGAGGTGTTTCTATGTTTATGGTTTGGGAATTTAATTTTAATATGTAATGTGTATTTTATAATATGTGCAACACTATTGGTCACTAAAGGTAATCCTGGGAATCAAGGTGGGTGTTTGTGTACTAGTATGTTAGTGATCCCATGGGGTTTGTCCCCAGTTTCACGTAGAAAGTTTCACGATGACAACACTAACTAAACTATGATGATGATGTTATTGGAGGACCACGAGGTTATAGGTATTATCCCTTCTAGTGTATTGTGTGAATGAGAATGGATATTTATTATTGTTACCTTCACTAAGATACATGGTACCTGGGGATCACAACTATCAAGTGCCTAGGGGTATTCCCGTGAAATGTGATCATTGAATATTTTGTACTCATCGTCGGCATATGGTGTGTTTGATTGGTAAATTCCATAACATGTGTGTTTTATTTAAAATTGTATATCCTTTAAAGCATATCTCTTGAAAACTATTTTCATTTTTAAGTTCCACTTCTTTGAAAAATTGTTACTAAATTTTTTTATTATAAATCTTAAATGTTTTTGTCTGATAATAATTATAGTATGGAACCTCATTTGGAAAATATACATTTATATATTGTATTTAAATCATGAAATTGACGCTTCTTTTACTTTAAAGGATGTGCCTTGGGAATAGAATATCAGGCTAACCTACTGAGTTTTAATACTCACACCTATAGTCTTCTACTATTTTTAGCCCTTGTGTAGGTTTGACCTTAAGATCGATGCCTTTGGTCAATGTTTGATCATTGTGTTGAAGAGTGACCAGAGGGGTCAGATGGAGTTAGTTGGTTGTCAGGTTTGGTTGGTTGATTTGTTGTTTTAGTTGCACTTTCGATTTCTTTTACAAATAATGTTCAGTTCAATTTTTTTGTAAAGGTGTTTTGGGATGTCTGTTTCTTTCTTCTATTTGTTTGATTTTTTTATTTGGGGGAAATAGTTCCCTTGTGTACTCTATTGATTAGCTTGGTGCTTTTCTCCATCCTAGGAGGATCGAGAATGCCTCTCAGGACTTGTCGTGGGCTGGCCTAGGTGACCGGTTCAGGGTTGACTCGGGATAGTTCCTGACAACATTCAAAATAGGCCACATTTAAGCATTTAAACTTAAAAAGAAGGGTTTTTTTACCTCTGATGAAAACCCGTGTTCTTAAAATACCCCCCTTAGAGAAATTCTTCAATGAATTTCCTTCTAAATCATGGTCAAGAATGTTATGAGACAAAATCTGACCACTAAGATTTTACATTGGCCTCCCTCTCCCATGTCTCATCCTATAATCAACCATGATACAATGAAACCCATACAATAGGAACTAACTAGCCTCATATAACCTTCATTCTCTTTTCAACTATACAAATAAGATGGTCCTCAAATGACATATTATCCTAAATCTCATCCTATTTAGGATGAAAAAAATGAGTTGAGTCTAGATGATAGTGGTGCAAATGAGATATCTGTAAGGTGTTATGCATGGCTCAGTAACTCTGAGGTAGCAACAAGCTATATACTATATACCTAACTCTCCATAGAATCTTGAACGAGCCGACATATCACGATGAAATCTTACCAAGTATCATGATTCAACTATTTCCATGCCTTGGTGAAAAATGAATTATATCCCAATCCTTAACCTTGAACTCAATCTGTTATCTGTGGAAGACATTGTTTGACTTTTTTGAAGACTATACAGGATCCATCTATTTCTAAATCAACTATACCTACTCACAAGTCACCTTCTTGAGATGTGGTCTCTATAAAACTACTTCAATTTTTTCTAACTATCACATGGTTGATCGGCTTGACCTACCGTAAAAATCATCACAAGGTACCATTTTCATGGTCATCTAATAGCTATTATTGTAGGTTAAATTGTCTAGGGGAATATGCTTCTCCCAAGAGACCTCAAAATCATATATGCATGCTATCATCATTTCCTCTAAAACCTTTATTGTATGATATGCACGTCCATTAGTATGAGGTAGGTATGCTATACTCATAAGCACATGTGTACCTGATTCCATCTGAAAAATCTTACAGAAATGATATGTAAAGAGGGTGTCAATTTCTAAAATAGTACTATGTAAAACCCCATAGATTTTTAATATAGATTGGATATAAAACCTCTAAATATCATTAACAATGAAGGTATATTTGATCTGAAATAAATGAGAAACCTTTGTGTCCGTATAAACAAAAACCAATACAATATAGCTAGCTCGAGGCAGCCTCAGTAAACCAGTCTTGAAATCCATCACAAAATCATCCCATTTCAACTCTGGAATAGGTAGCCTCTATAAATGTCCAACCATTTGCTGATGTTCCTCCCCCACCTACTAAAAGTTGGAACACCTCGTAACGAAACAAGACACCCCTCACTTCTTAACCGGCCACCAATAATTATGAATTATGTAACTATACATCTTGGTGACTCCGAGGTATACTTCCCATGTTGAGGCATGAAACTCCCAAATCAAATCCTTGCATATATCCAAAAGAAACAAAAAATGACCATGGATACATATGGTCTTATCCTCACCTACCGTCCAACAAGGAGGTGGGTATTCACCTTCCATACTCTCTCATGAGACTTGGCCCTCTAAATTTGATAATTGCGTCATCCCCACTGTATTCAGTAGGGTAAATTTCACATTTAAGGATGAAAAATATGCCTATCCTTGACTATAATGTTCCTAAAAGTTCATCTCATAGAACAAATCCATAAGATTCCCCTCATTACTAGCCTATTTCACTATCTGTATCTATGTACTTCTAATTAGTGCATCATCCACTACATTTCATGTTCCTGGAATATAGGCAGGCTCAAAGTAGAAAGGCTGAAGGTACTCCACCCACCTTCACTAACTCATATTTGGATCACAATGTTTAAATATGTACTTGAGTTTTTTTGTGGTATATGAACTAAAAACAATTCTATCCCATTAAGTAGTTTCTACAACATTGCAATGCGTGAACAACTACATCTAGCTTGAGATCATGCATCAGATAGTTCCTCTTATGTGGCTTCAGACTCCGAGACCCATACTCCAAAACTCTACCCTCCTAACCCCCCTGCATTAGCAATTATCCAAGCCTAATACTAGATAAATCATAATACATAGTGTAACTCATGCCCTGATAAGGTAGTATCAAAATAAGTGAAAATGTAAATATCCATTTCAACTTCTAAAATCCTGTCTCATAGGAATATGAACAGAAAAACATCACACCCTTCTTAGTCATGCTCCTCATCGACACTACTATGTGTGAGAAAAACATTATGAAACCCCCATACTAACCAAATTTCCCCAAGAAAATCTGATTATAAAAAATATTCATGGGTATGTTACTAGTAAACTATAGATATTACCTTCTCTGGGTCAACTGATGCACATGTATCAGTGATGATGTGATAGAAGAAGTAATTCTGACCCATCTAGAAGTAAAACTTTGTGAGTTTGGCATATAACTGATTCAATCTCAGTGTATCGAAAAGTATCTCAAGGTTTTTGGCATGGTAATGTCAAATATGGAAATTCAACAAGATATCATTCAAAAACCCACCACAAATTAATCCATGTAAAGAAAAAATTGTTGGTTCTTTTGAGCCATGAAAACTGTTGGAGCTTTGGTGAGACCAAACGTCATAACTAGGTACATGTATAGACAATACATAATATGAAATGTAATATGAGGTAATTTATTAGGTCAAAAAGGCACTTGGTGACATCTAGACCTGAAATAAATTTTTAAGAACACTCATACTCTTCTATGTTGATCAAACAAGTCATCTATCCATGGAAATGGATACTAGTTTCTAACTGTCAACTAGTTCAGTTTTAGATAATCCATGCATAGGATGAGAGTTCTATCACCCTTTTTGAAAAAGTACCACCTAACCCCATAGATTATTAATGGGTTTTATAATCCCCTTCTCCACGAAATCCTCTATCTATCGCTTGGGATCCTGAAACTCTGGAATAGCTATCCTGTAAAGAGGAATGGATACTAGTGCAGCTCATAACACTAGATCGATGGATAATTCCAAATATATCTAGAGGCAACTAGAAAACTAATCTAGGAATATATCCATGATGTTCTCAACCACTAAAGGAATGTCCACCTAACTCACTCTCTAGTCATCTAAAAATATACTAGTAATATGGGCTATCATCCTCCCAACCCATGATGTAGTGGTCCATATCAGCTCGCCTAAACATTCCATTCACCCTTGTGAATATACACTACAACTTATTGGATGTGAAAGTTATATTTTTGGGGATAGAAGTAAATATATTCTCACAAATCTACTAGCCAGTCAATCTTGAGTATGACATCGAACCCTAACATCTTGAGGAAATACAAATCCCAGATGAAGTGACACCCACCTACCTCAAGGGGGAACTCATTTTACTAGCATACATCCCTGATTTTAGATACCAACAAAGTTTATGATGTTCTAAATATCTCAAAAGATAAAACAAATAGGAAATGTCCTTTCACCACAAGTGATGATATGAAACTATGTGATGCACCTTTATCAAAAAGAACAAATAAAAAAGTAGAGGCTATAAAGATTTTATGTATCACCATATATGGTCTAAGAACCTTCTTTGAGTGGGTAGGCTATTCAAAATAGATCTATCATGTGACAAGACCCCATGATATAGCCTCACTACCTAGATTATGTAACACCCCAGGTAAATAAAGAATATGACATTTCATATTTATCCATATTTGTGAATAAAATATTTAAATAACTTTAAAGGGGACGCTATGCTTGATGGCGTACCCAACACGCAACAACGAGTTTCTTGGGAATCTTACGTTGCACTCTAATAATAAAATAATATTATTTTAAATGGTAGTTAACATGTAGCCGTTGTAATGGCGGGAATGGAAAGAAATAACTAAAATTTGATTATATATGTTTTTAAATGTTTTTATATTTATCCAATAAAAGATAATGGCTTAAAATACGGAAAGAATTCAATTTTTGGCGTATATGCCCTAGTTTTCACTAAAGGTTCACTTATCACCTTTTGATGGAGAAAAGTCAATAAATATAGTTTTGATCACTCTTATACATTCTTTTGGACCAAATAAAACTCTTATTAAGAATCGGGACATCAAAATTTACTTTGTGTAAATTTTTGGTATCTTTCCGATAAAGTTCATTTTTTTTAATGAATAGTGTAAAATGTTGTATTTTAATTCAAAACCACTTTTTAATCTAATTTATATATATGATTAGATTATATTTTGAATATGTTTTAAAGTTAAAGTAGAAAATATTTTTACCATTAAATCCAATAGTGTTCGTTGGAATCAATTTCACTTTGAAATCAGACTTAAACTAGTGTCAATCTTTTGATACTTATTGTTTCATAAAACACGCTATTTGACATGACAGTGGGAATTAATTATTAAATTAATTAATGTGACTTATATGTTTTGAATTTTGTAAAATGGACTTCATTTTTGAATTCAGAATATCAAATATAGCTTAGGGTGAATTTTTGGGATTTTTCTGAAAAACTTCAATTTTTGATGAATAGTGAAACCACTAAGTGGTACTTATAAAAACTGATTTTCCGTTTAAATGAAATTTTTCCATCATTGAGTTTTGATTTTCAAAAATCCGACATACATGGTTGTCATTAAGAAGTAAAATGTGGTTCAATGAGATTAAAATATTTTTTTGGTGAATAGTTACTTATTAAGTTTTTAATCGCGATTAGTGGTAATTAGTGTAGTTTAAGGTAAAAATAATGCTTTAATAAAATTAGATGAGCTTGAAACATGTCTTACCCTCATTTTTTGTATCATGGCCGACCAAGACAATCCATGGGTCAACTTGGGGACCCCATGGATCCACTTTGGTTGGGAAATGACATAAATAACATTTTATTTAATGTAAAAGTAAAATTGACACAAACATGATATGTTTTACTAAAACAATTTTTAAGTGGGGTTATACAAGTCATATTTTTGATTATAAATATTCATTGAAAATATAAAATGATTTCCTACATCATAGTAGTTTTTTTATAATTTTTAGACATTATATAAATTAAATTATTTATGACATAATAATGATGCAGTGATGACATCATTATTTGACGATTTAAATAAAATGGAAAGATAATTTAAAATATATGAACTACACATGTCCAAAACTTATTGGATGAGTGGATTTATAAGACTTATCACCTTATACACGAATTATATCAATGTGGGACCTTTTGAAACCGAAACACATTTTCAAATAAAGTAATATTTCTTTACTTTCCAAAAGTGCCCCTCCTCTTCTCTTATAAAAGGCCCCCACCTCTACCTCATTTAACACACTCCTAAAGCCTTTGGCTCGGCCAACCACTTCCAATTTACTCTCTCCACATCCCTTTCCTCATCCTAGAGGATTCCCTTTGGGCAGAATCCTTTCAAAGGAAGCCTTTAGGCTCAAATCAAAAGGAGTTACACTTTTAAAGGTAATTCATTCTCTCATGTTCATTTGTTTTATTTTGCTTCTCCAACCCCATAAACTCTTTTTATTTACTTATTTTGTAACAAAACCAGTATCTTCAATATACTAGGATGTTGTTATAAGATTTATTCGAGCTACACTCTCACAAAACTACATCGAATGGTTAAAGAACATACGGTTTCCGTGGATGGTGAAATTCTTCCCCCCGAAACGATGATTGTTCAATACTCATTTAACACCTTCAAAGGTGGCCATTATGATGTCAATATTTTTATATATGATATATAATATGTTTATGTTTTATTTATGCTTCTGTATGTTTCATTTTTGTCTTACCTTTATGGCTTCCATTATGGGTATACGCGATATCTTCATTTAAGGATTGCGGACTACCGCCCCCTCAAAGTGATTTGATTCGTTAAATACCATATGTGGGATGTATAAAGGATGGAAATATGATATTATATATGATATTATAATGGAATTATAATATACCTTTATATCATTATTATTCCATTCTATAAAATACGAAATAGAAATGAAAGTAGCGTTCATGCGTACGTACGGCTTACCGTCTCCCTGAACGGTGCATTTCATTTCTTACCTCTAAATGATTATGTAATGTTATAAATGCATGAATGTACTGGATATATATTACATATATAATATCTACATAATGAATACAATTCTGGATATAATAAACATTTGGCCACACGAACAACATGTAATTGTAAGAAGTCCACTTTCGACTTAAGAACCAAATATCGGCAAAACAAATATTATTAACTTAAATGATTACATAATGTTTATGACATGGTAATAAGTGGTATAAAAGTAATAATGAACTTGAAAAAGGTTCTTAAGGAATTAGAAATTAACTGAAGTTTATTATTCAGGAGATTAAAGAATGATCGAGTCAAGTCGGACCCGAGGTAAGGGATCCTACTCCTCTCTTTCTTTTTAAGTACACACTTTTATGTCATTCCTTTTAAATCTCATCTTTCTTGTTATTTGGATGATCATTTATGTTAAACTTACTGTAATTTTTATTTTCATGTTATGAGAGACCCTATTCTCTCTCATCAATCCATTTTGGAAGTTTTGAGTGGCGCCGTTAGGCTGCCAAACTTTCGTAAGAGATCTAACCTCTCTCTTCTTTTTAAGTACTCTCCTTTATGTCACTTCTTTTAAGCTCCACTTTGTAATGTTGGGGGATGTTATTTTATATTCCTCTTGCTGTACATTTTATTTTAATGTGATGAGATACCCTATTTGATCTCATCAATCCATATTCGGAAGTTTTATGTAGCGCCGTTAGGCTGCCGAGTTTTCGTAAGGGATTTTTCATCTCACTTTTATTCCCGTGAGATTTATGCTACATTTGCCACAAATTCCCTTGAGTGGTGTATGTACTGCCCATTATTCTACTCTTTGTGTAATATAATTTTGTTTATGAGTATTTACATCAATTATCTTTTGTCCTTCTTTCATGGGGTGTATGTTTTGAAAGATACCCAAGTCGGTAAGGGAACCTTTCACCCTCCTCTTTTTTAAAAGACTTCATTTGTTGGGTCTTTTAATTTACATATCATTATGTTGGGATATGTTCTCATATATCCTTATTGATGTAAATTTTATGTCCAAGTGATGAGATACTCTTTTTATCTCTCATCAACTCTTTTTGATGTGATGTCGTTAGGCTGTCAAGGGAACTTTTTAACCCAATTTCGATTTCTTTGGGTTCAACATGTAGTCATTGAATATGTCGTCCATTGAATATGTGTGAATGACCCTTTTACACTTAATATCCACTTATATTGGGTGTATTTATATTTGTCACAAATATTTTTGAGATTGATTTGTCCTTAATTTAAGGATACCTTCTTTATAAGGGATTTCATCACATTTGACATTTCTATTGAGGGTTCATTGTTGTTATGCACCAATTCACTCTTATATGGTGTATATACTGTCCTTTGGAGTATTATATCATGAATCCATTTATTCTCATGATATTATAAAGTTCTGACTAAATGTTATTCCTCGATTATTGTATTCAAGTGTCTCTAATTTTGGTAAAACCCCTTTAACCAAAATATCATTTTAAATGTTTTAATTATTTGTTCTTATTAATATCCATGTTTTCAAAATTGTTTTAAGGATTTATTTTTATGGATATTAATGGTTTAAAATGTTAAAAGCTTCAAGGTGGTATGGGACTTCGTCTCAATCCCCTTTCATTGAGGCATATTTTGTTTTATACACAACTTTCTTTTATACGGTGTATAAACCCCTTTGACTTTTATGTTTATTCAAAAGGAATCTTTTTTATACGAAGCGTTTACTAAACGACAAAAGGGAATGTTTTTGTCGTACGTATGCGGCGACAATGACTTCTCCGCCGTCGTGACCGTTATTTGAGTTTCGGCTTCCTCTACAAGCCATACCTTCTTTTTAAAAGAAAAATAAATACCATGTCTTACTTTTCTTTTATTTTGGTATTGAAAATGGTTTTCATAATGTTTTTATATCAATGTGTTGTATTGATATGTCGTGATTGAAATGTGGAAATTTTATGTTTCCTTTATGCATGTTTTATGTGATATGATTATGTTATGGTTCTTGGGCATTATTATGAAGACAGGTGGTTCCGTGATAAACTAAGGGCGGGTGAGCCCGTTATAGCTCTCCAATGCATTGGGTAACGCGAAGGAGTGAAACGTTAAGGTTTCTCCGGAGACATTTAGGGAATATACTGTGATGGGTATTCCAAACGTAACCAAGAGGGTTACTCCCCACGTAAGAATGTTATGAATGCCTCAAGTTACCTTTATGTCTTATGTTTTCTATGATTTATTCATGGTTTGATGAGGTATGTTAAAGTGCCTATGTTTTATGGGTAAAGTATGATTTCATTCTTATGTATATATGAACTCATGTTTCCTTTCCATATTTTTATAACCCTTACTGAGCTTTTTATGCTCATCCCAAGTTTTTGAAATGTTTTTCACAGGTCAAGGGAAAGGTACATGATGTGATGATAGTGTCAAGGATGTTTCAAGAAAGAATCCGTGTTATATTTCAAATATGTTTCCGTTGATGGGAAGAATGAATACTGTCTTTTATGTAACCACTTTGTTTAAATGTGGAATGTAATGCAAGTTTCATGATCTAATTCTCTAAAACTCTAAACCTGAAAAGATCCTCAATGTGTAATCTTTTAATAACTCAAGATTAAGTAAGGTTTAAGGATGGGGCCTTATAGTTGGTATCAAAGGCCGGTTTAGATAACTTTAGAGGTTAGGGTATTCTTTAATCATAAGTGACATTACCATAATGGTTAGGATTTCAGAAAGAGTCCTAGTTTTAGATAAAGTGAATGAGTAAGTATATCTTAGTGTTTACCTTCCTCGTTAGTACATGATGGTTTTGTTGATATACTCACACCGACCTTTTTGGTTTTAGTAAATGGCTGGATCTAGCAGGCACCAAAGTGACAATGGGTTTGAAGGAAACTGTGGTGGTTCTCTGATTAAGATACTCGATGAGATGGGGGATTCAATGAGGAATCTCATGGTTTTTCTAAACCAACTATCAAGGAGTCATGATCAACCACTTGAACCTTGGTGAGTTCTCTAATGCATCATGTACGAGATGGCCAACTCGATGTGGAAATTCAGGTAATAATTATTAAGGTAACCATTAGGGTTTATATGATCCTTACTTTTGAGGTAATTATGGGTTATTATATGATATGATGGAAAATGAAGGGCATGAGATAAAATTGAGGTTAAAATATGTTATGATTATTCTTGAAGATTTTATCTCATTTTGGGGAATGTTTTAAGAATTATATAGTTTTGGAAAAAGGACAACACGCAGACCGTGTGACATCCCGTCGCGTCGGACAAAGCTGCGGGAATCGAACCCACAACCAAAGTGCGACTGGTATTTATCGCCTACCACTGGACTATGTGAAGTCCCTGGTTAGTTTGACCGATTCTTTTTAGTTATATGATTTTATGAATTAAGAGTAAGTTGATTTTGGAGGATATGTGATTAGGATAATTACTTTTCAATGTGAGACTTTAGGAGCAACTGATGTTGTTTGGAGATAAATGTTACGATTTAACTTGGTAGACTATGTGACTAAATCCTTCAAATATTTGGGTTTCAATCTTAGTTTGGTTTACTTTGAAGAATTTTATGGTCAAATGGTCCTCGTTGAACTTTGGGTTTTGTTGGACAAATTTTGGAGATTAAGAATAGATTTTCTTTTTATAAAGGGTTATCCTTTTCTGGATTATCTGATCTTGTACTAGCCTTTTTGGTTTTGGTTTTGGTTAAAGACATGAGAAGTATATAGTTCTATTTTGTGGATTAGGTGATTCTCTAGAAGTTGATTATAGTACTCTTAATGTGAACAAGTCTTCCTAAATACTCGTCTTTTGGAGAAAATATGAGTTTGTGTAAGGAATCTAATAAAAGTTGAAAGTCAATATGATAAGTGATTATGTTTCCTTATGAATAAATTCCTCAATAAAAAGTAACTTAAAACAAAAATGTTGTCTATTAACTTTTCCTACTGGGGAATCGAATACCGTTTAACCCATCACAAGTTTGTGATTTTCTCGTGGTTAACTTTCTCCTAAACATGTTTTCTATCACTCTCCATCAGAACATGACCCTTTGTTTTTTCCTCCATGTCCATATTTTCATACTTGGAATCCTAGTATGGGTTAACTCGGGTGACCTTTGTACTTATCTCTCTTTATTTTAAAGTGTTTGTTTAACCGACTTTTGTTCGGATGTGGGAATTTCAAGGATGTTTCCAAGCGTAATTTTAAAATTGCGAGGACGCAATTCCCAAAAGGGGGGAAGGATGTAACACCCCAGGTAAATAAAGAATATGACATTTCATATTTAATCATATTTGTGAATAAAATATTTAAATAACTTTAAAGGGGACGCTATGCTTGATGGCGTACCCAACACGCAACAACGAGTTTCTTGGGAATCTTACGTTGCACTCTAATAATAAAATAATATTATTTTAAATGGTAGTTAACATGTAGCCGTTGTAATGGCGGGAATGGATAGAAATAACTAAAATATGATTATATATGTTTTTAAATGTTTTTACATTTATCCAATAAAAGATAATGGCTTAAAATACGGAAAGAATTCAATTTTAGGCGTATATGCCCTAGTTTTCACTAAAGGTTCACTTATCACCTTTTGATGGCGAAACGTCAATAAATATAGTTTTGATCACTCTTATACATTCTTTTGGACCAAATAAAACTCTTATTAAGAATCAGGACATAAAAATTTACTTTGTGTAAATTTTTGGTATCTTTCCGATAAAGTTCATTTTTTTAATGAATAGTGTAAAATGTTGTATTTTAATTCAAAACCACTTTTTAATCTAATTTATATATATGATTAGATTATATTTTGAATATGTTTTAAAGTGAAAGTATAAAATATTTTTACCATTAAATCCAATAGTGTTCGTTGGAATCAATTTCACTTTGAAATCAGACTTAAACTAGTGTCAATCTTTTGATACTTATTGTTTCATAAAACACGCTATTTGACATGATAGTGGGAATTAATTATTAAATTAATTAATGTGACTTATATGTTTTGAATTTTGTAAAATGGACTTCATTTTTGAATTCAGAATATCAAATATAGCTTAGGGTGAATTTTTGGGATTTTTCTGAAAAACTTCAATTTTTGATGAATAGTGAAACCACTAAGTGGTACTTATAAAAACTGATTTTCCGTTTAAATGAAATTTTTCCATCATTGAGTTTTTATTTTCAAAAATCCGACATACATGGTTGTCATTAAGATGTAAAATGTGGTTCAATGAGATTAAAATATTTTTTTGGTGAATAGTAACTTATTAAGTTTTTAATCGCGATTAGTGGTAATTAGTGTAGTTTAAGGTAAAAATAATGCTTTAATAAAATGAGATGAGCTTTAAACATGTCTTACCCAGATTGGTTGTATCATGGCCGACCAAGACAAGCCATGGGTCAACTTGGGGACCCCATGGATCCACTTTGGTTGGGAAATGACATAAATAACATTTTATTTAATGTAAAAGTAAAATTGACACAAACATGATATGTTTTACTAAAACAATTTTTAAGTGGGGTAATACAAGTCATATTTTTGATTATAAATATTCATTGGAAATATAAAAGTATTTCCTACATCATAGTATTTTTTTTATAATTTTTAGACATTAAATAAATTAAATTATTTATGACATAATAATGATGCAGCGATGACATCATTATTTGACGATTTAAATAAAATGGAAAGATAATGTAAAATATATGAACTAAACATGTCCAAAACTTATTGGATGAGTGGATTTCTAAGACTTATCACCTTATACACGAATTATATCAATGTGGGACCTTTTGAAACCGAAACACATTTTCAAATAAAGTAATATTTCTTTACTTTCCAAAAGTGCCCCTCCTCTTCTCTTATAAAAGGCCCCCACCTCTACCTCATTTAACACACTCCTCAAGACTTTGGCTCGGCCAACCCCTTCCAATTTACTCTCTCCACATCCCTCTCCTCATCCTAGAGGATTCCCTTTGGGCATAATCCTTTCAAAGGAAGCCTTTAGGCTCAAATCAAAAGGAGTTACACTTTTAAAGGTAATTCATTCTCTCATGTTCATTTGTTTTATTTTGCTTCTCCAACCCCATAAACTCTTTTTATTTACTTATTTTGTAACAAAACCAGTATCTTCAATATACTAGGATGTTGTTATAAGATTTATTCGAGCTACACTCTCACACAACTACATCAAATGGTTAAAGAACATACGGTTTCCGTGGATGGTGAAATTCTGCCCCCCGAAACGATGATTGTTCAATACTCATTTAACACCTTCAAAGGTGGCCATTATGATGTCACTATTTTTATATATGATATATAATATGTTTATGTTTTATTTATTCTTCTGTATGCTTCATTTTTGTCTTACCTTTATGGCTTCCATTATGGGTATACGCGATATCTTCATTTAGGAAGTGCGGACTACCGCCCCCTCAAAGTGATTTGATTCGTTAAATACCATTTAAGGAAGTACGGACTACCCTTTTTCATTCAATTTACCTTATGATTATACCCAATACTGACAACCAAATCCATTCAATCAAACCATGGATTATTCCAACTCATTATTACAATTCTCATTCAAAAATATGTATAACATGAGTTTACCCACTCAGATTTTAAATTTTGTTTAATTAACCCTTTAAATTTTTCAAAACATCCAAATGATTATTCCCAATCATTTCACCTTTTTACATTTAATCCATTCATCCAATTCAATCATGGAATACTAACATGGAATTAGGCAATGAATATGGAAATATATCTAACCAATAATTCAATTACATGTAAAAGTGGCTGGGATTCCAGTATCTAGGAAATCATGAGAACTCACCCATTGTGTGGTTAAACCATGGAATATGAAGGTGTTATCACAAGGAACACCCCAAGTGGTTCCATATTTTCAGAAATGACTACCAACACATCCCAAAAGAACACAAGTGAATCACTAATAGGTCTGAGTACATATAAAACATTTAACAAATTCAAAATTCAGGCTGCGCTGTAACGTATTGAAGGAAGCATAATGATAGGTAGCCTAATAAAGCACCAAAAATCAAAGAAGTTGTATAGAACAACTACCTTATCTCAGTGGTGTATTGATAATCCAGTATTAACTCTTGATTTGACTTCGATTTAGAGGAATATGAAGAATGAGTGATTAATATAATGTTAGAGCAAATAAGACAAAAGGAATATACCACAGCTGATAGCCAGAAGAACCAAGAGTGGTGAAAAAAATGTAAATCTTATTGATGAAAATTCAATGAGAAAAACCATTCTGGGATTAGATATCAGATTGAGAAACCACCTCAAATCCTTGGATATGTTTTACAAGGGTCTCTCATATGATTCATTTGTTGTCTGCTGAAAGAAATAAGAATTATGTTTAAAAAAGATTAAATTTAATTTAAAATTATAAAATTTACCAAAATTACAGTGGACACATGGTTTAAGTGCATGTTTTAGAAAAATGTGTTCCAACCATGAATGAATTTCTATAGTCCAAAGGTAACCTATATGGTCTACATGCATACTTTACTAACCATGTGAAAATCGTTTGAAAAAATACACTATAAATATCTAAAAAAATTGTAGACCTTGCTGCATGACCATGAACCTCCTCTCGAATGGTTTCAACAAATTATATTTCCTGTCGACCCCCACTATCCATCCCTTTCATAGTTCTTTAAACCATGCGGCCTACCCCTCACAGTTTACACTAACCATGAACTAGACTTACATCACCCCAAAATTTTGGTTTTGGGCCTAAAGAAGCCCCAAACACTCCCAAAATCACTATGACCTCAAATGGAATTCATATTTGGCCATGACTGAGTGTTAAAATGAAAAAAATAAGGGGTCCATCTCTCACATGAAAACCCAGGTTCTTAAAACTAACATGTCCCCTTGAATCATTGTATTGATTACTTTGATAATGGATGGTAGAATATGTCATTGACTCCCTACTTACGTATGATATATTGGATAACCTGGTCTATTACCATGGATCTGACATTCTTATACCACCTCAAACATGCTTCTTAGGCGTCAACCAAGTCATTAATGAGTTTTATATGGATGTGCTTCATGGACTTGAAGATAAATCATTTGGATATTTTTCCTAGGTAGTATCCCATGTAGGTCTATGTTACACTAGTTTTTCTATAGAAAAAAACCATAGACTCAAAGAGGTTTCCTTGGTCATTGGTCCCAATTCCTTGACCTTATAGTTCTAATACCTGATATTCCGCATATTCTATACTTTCTTAAAACTTGAGTTGACTATGTAGTCCATAGATTATTCCTTGCATTTTTATAAAATTATCCATCATTTATAGAATGATTTTTTTCATGTTCTTGTGGGTTAGATCAAATCACATACTTTACAGTTGTATAATATTATATCTACACACAATTAAAGATTATTTTCGTGGATTTCATTTGTTTTATACATAATTGGTGGTAGCATACTAACTATATATCACACCATATTCAGAAAACTGATTAGTACCCATATTGACATAATGATTGCAGGTTGTTAAAAAGGGAAGGGTCAATTTTGGATTCTTGATTTCTTATGCATGGACGGTGTATGGGAGAAGTTTAATGTGTTTGTACTCATGATTCTAGTGGAGATAACATTGGGATATTTACATGTTTTTATATCATGTTCTATATAAATTTATCTCTATTTCCCATGCATTTTTTCATTTTTTATATCACCATAAATTGAGAATCATTTTTCATATGATAGGGGATATGGTTGGATTATTTACATATTCAAATACCATATATTTTTTCTAATTTCATTTTTATATATTTATATTAACATTGTGATTAACTCTAATCATGAGGGTATAGTCTCCCACTATAAATACACAAACACTTGATGCCAGTCAAAAGATTCTCATGTATGGGGAGGTACACATGAGGCTAGGTAGCTCTCAGTGTATTAACATAACCCACCCAGAAACTTCTGGATAGAGAAATTTTGGGGCACCGATACCCCAAATCCCCCATGCAATAGGCTTGGGGATGGTGACAAGAATTGAGAATGAATAATATAAATGGGAGGAATTTTCATAGTGTACATGTACACACACACCAAACCAATTTCCATGAAACCATGAAGATTCATAAAAAATGGTTGGAACATATAGTGTAAATACATACAAACAGAAACAAATATGAAAAAATTAGTGAATGGGAGAATAAAACAAATGTGTCAAAGGGAAAAATTACATGACCAACAATAAATAATGTACCAAGCTGAAAATAAATGAAACAAAGGGTAGATGAGAGAGATACCGACTAATGGTCTCCATGACCGACATCCATAAGAGGTAAATGAACCCAAGTAATCTTTTTCTTGACTGAAATCACATCGTACAATTTTTCATTTTCATAAGACAAGAAGAATGAAGGAAAATGCCAAATAGGGGTGAGTATGTACATACCCAGTAAGATGACTCAATATCAAAATGGAATAAATATGATATACGATAGAATTATTCATCTCACCATAAATAAAGAGATAAATAAAACCCAAAATATAAATTTTTTTCACATAAAGAAACCCATAAAAGAGAGAAAATGGGATATTTTTCTTTAACTGCATCTCCGGAGGTCAATCATCGATGCCCAACATATATTAGGTATGTGTGATGAATTCACGACGAGGTCCCACACCACACTACTTCACCACAACTCAAGGGGCAAAATCTCTTAAAGAGGACCCACAATGTAGTGCATTAGAAGGGTTCCAATAAGTAGATGCCATTAGATTGCCAACACCCTAGTGTATCATGGGGTTCCAAATTAAATATTTCAATAGAGGAGCCACCTTCAAGTGCATCAGGGGTAGAACTAAGTGTATATTAAAAGTGGTATCATGTCCTAGTGAATTATGGGGGTACCGCTACATAGATTCCAATAGAAGACCCACACCCTAGTGTGTAAGGGGGGTTCCACATTGATGGTAGAGGACCTAATCCTTAATTCCATAGTGTGGTTGCATTCAATCCAATGTAAAGTGTATGGCAGAACCAAACACTAATATAATAGGGGGTTTCCAACCCCTGTCTCCAAATGATGATCCACCTAATTAGTCCCATCACAAAGAGTCACATAAAGAAGTTTCACAATTGGAGCATTCCATATATATTCTAGAATACACTACGATGGATATAATCATGTTCTTTACATAGAAAATCAATGGATAGGCAAATTTTTGGGCCAAAATCCAAGTCTATGTGATGGAGATATAAAAGTGGATGTTTCTTGTAGGAGTAAAAGGTGTGGATTAGGTCCACAAAACAAGTGAACTTGCTCCATTTCAGGGTATTGTTCACCTGTGGACATAGTTCAGAGTCCATGTCACTACACATGATGAGTAAGGAGGTCTAAATCATGTGTCTCAGCCACCCAGGGCCTTCCCATGTATTGCTATCAATGCCTGTGTTTATTAGTAAATTCCATTGTACATGCACGTCTACCAAGAAGTTCCCTAGTACTAGCCCACGACCGTGTACTCCCATAGAACAACGAAAGTTCTCCTACATAGGGTCCAAAGCTTATGTAGCTAGAATATGATATAGCAACCCGGGGAGGGTCACACAATGTGTAGTAGAAACTAAATGGCATGTTATCAATATATCCCTTGAAACCATAGCCACCAGAGATGGGTGGGGGTACATTGTGTGTGTTCAACCTAGTACACACTGTGTAGTCATGATTTTTTTAAAAGTCCATATTCTTCTTTCATTCTCCAAATTAGACCTCCCAACCATGTTTTATACCTATTTACCACCCAAGATCAAAGGAAAATGCCTCCTCCCCTCAATTCTCAACCTATGAGGGTTGGAAGTCTGATTCTTGTGATCCCCTCGAAGTCTGAAACATCGCACATCATTCCTACAATCCCCTATTTCATGATCCCATTGCCCCACCAGATCCCAGATCCACAATTTATCACATGCATCATGAGTTATTCCTCAATCCATCCACAAATCATAGATATTAATGTTTTTAATATGATCTCAATGATTCTGTGTAACGCCCCGACCCTAGTTGCCTAGAGTCGGTGCATTACTTCGTAACATTGGCATGATCACAAGAAAGATCAAATCTCGAAAGACCGATTGGTTTAGTAGCCTTGGAAACACTAGATATATTCATAAGTTTTACATTACATCATAAAATGAAAAACTACTACAACAACATAATGTCTCCATAATCCACACTACTATCCCCTCATAATATCCCTGCAGGTCATTCATAATTTACTTCTTCACATCCTGGGGAAAAATAAAACATAGAAAAGGGGTGAGCTCAAATGCCCAGTAAGGATAACAATATAGCAGAAACTTTCATCAATAAGAATAAACATTTAAGGCAATGCATTACTAAAACAAAAGCCTTTTAAACTTGAACTTCAACATAGTATGGCAAAAGTAAAAATGAAATAATGCCATTTACTTATTCACATGGATATTCTACTAATCGAATAATCACATGCAAAAATCAATAACCACTTTCATAATGTTGGAATGCATAATGCTAAACGTTAATTTCTTTGTCTAGGCCTCATCCCAAGACCTAGGGGTTACTTCTAACCGGAACCCAACCCGTAGTGCCTCTAATAACCGGACACCAACCTGGAGTGCCTCTAATAACCGGACACCAACCCGGAGTGCCTCTAATAACCGGACACCAACCCGGAGTGCCTCTAATAACCGGACACCAACCCGGAGGGCATACTTTTACCAGTCCCTAACCTGGAGGGCTTACTTTAACCAGTCCCCAACCTGGAGGGCTTACTTTTACCGGTCTCCAACCCGGATCATACTTGTCTAGCACATTCATCTGAAGAAAAGTTTGAAATATAACATAAACATTCGGATTAAAACTAGCATACGAAATGTCAATAGTTTCACCATAAACTATGAATGGTATAAAATAGCACATCCACAGTCAAACATATCACAAAACCTTCAATACAATATAGAAGTTTTGTATTATAATAAATCAACTTCAAATAAGCGTAAAATCCATTAAAGGATGTTGACATAGATGAAATCAAAACACTTTTTAGAGAAATATCTCTTTCTATTTTTGAAATCATTTAAGAGCCATATAAAATAAAACATTTTCTTGAAAATATTCTTGTAAGCTTGTATGGAAAGCTTCAACGACTTTATAACGGTAGAAAATAACCGCACCCGCCGTATAAGTTAAAAAAACATTCTTACCTCAATTCCGTCGAAAAGGTTAAAAAGGACCTTGTTTTGAAAACGACGGAAAGATTCCTTTATAAACCTCTTATAAAAAGTCAAACAAGGGTATAAATGACCTTAACCCATATTCTTGTAAATAGTAAAAATGTTTTGAAATAAATTTCGAAGAAACATGGATGTGGATGATAAAGAGATCCCAGTAGATTATTACGTATAAACAACCTCGAATAATGAAGAGATTGTGAAATAACCCTTACCTTGTACTTTTCCTTGGTTGGAGTAGGTTAACCTCCTCTTCTTCGGGTTCTTCCTTTTGATTTGATCAAAAGGGCTCCTTAGGTTGGCTTTCTGATCAAACTAAGGCCTCTAGGTTGTATTTAGGGATGTTGGGAGAGTATTTGGGCAGATTTTGGCCGAACCAAAAGGCTTTAGAGGTGTGAAGAAATGAGAAGGAGGAGTGCCCTTTTATAAGAGGGGTGAGGGGCACCTTTGGAAAAGCTAGAAATATTAATTTATAATAAATTCATATTCGGTTTCTAAAGGCTCCAAAGTTGACTATTCAAAGGATGAGGTGGGGATAGGTCGAAAACAACTCATCCAATAGAATTTAGACAGGTTTGGGTACTTATATTAACCTTATCTTTAAGTATTAACTCTAAGTTAATTAGTTTCACTTTTACAATGTCTCTTTGTATTTTTATATAATATGGTTAATAAACTTACTATATACATCCAAGCGACCCCCAAGTGGTCCATTAATGATTAACCTATCATAATATAAGTCTCTTGGCCGAACCTTAGATTTTTAGGAATTTAATATCAATTAATAATATAATATTTGTTTTAAGAACTCTTTTATGTCAATTTTGACACTATTCAATAGTTGATTTTTGTGAAACTCATAACAGATTGATTACTTCGAACAAAGTCCATTAAATCAATCCTAATATATCATATTAGCCTAGAAAATTAGTTTAATTCATTAAAAGTTTCATATTATATTTATTTGGGTATTTATAATATCAATTAGTTTAATTTTTCACTATTATAGTAATTACTGCATCATCATTGTGTCATAAATAAAATAACTTATTTAATGTCTAAAAATTATAAATAAAATATCATTATGTAGGAAATCTTTTTATCTTTCTAATGAATATTTATAATCGAAAATCCAACATGTATAACCCTATGTAAAAATTGTTTTTCTAAAAGATATATGCTTGTGTCATTTTTGTATTCATTTTGACTTAATTAAAATAAAGTGTCATTATCACTTACAAGTGGATCCATGGGGTCCCAAAATAGACCCAAAGATGCCCATGGTCGACTATGTATCAACCAATAGGGTTAAGACACGTTTTAGGGTAATTTAGTATTATTATAATATTATTTTTTTTAACCCTTATTTACCGGATTTACCCTTAACCATGGTAAATAAAATATTTACTGCAGTAATTATTCAAAATGTCTAAAAATAAAAGTTACCTATTTACACAATTTGAACATCCTGATTCCAAATATGGAATCCATTTTTCTAAATTCAAAACACAGAAGTGGCAGAAATTAATTTAAAATTAATTCCCGCTGTCAAAACAAAAAGCGTGTTTTTAAGAGATAATAACTACCAAAAGATTGACACTTGTTTATGTTTGGTTTAATTGTAAAATTATGTCCAATGACCAACATTATATTAAATAGTAAAAATATATTCTAAATATACTTTAAAACCACTCAAATTCATAATTTATCACTATTAATTATTTTGATTAAAAAAGTTGTTTTTAATTAAAATTTAGTAATTTTCACTATTCATCAAAATATGAAAGTTATCCGAAAAGTACCAAAATTTCACCTTAGGCTAAATTTGATATTCCGAATCCAAAAATGAAGTCCATTTTAAAATATAAAATATATATAACTTCAAAAAGTAGGTATTACTATTCATAACAACTAGTTTGATTGGTTACGGTGTGTTAGAACTCGAAGTTGCGTACAACACACGCTACTGTTTTATCCAAAGGAAAGCGTACCGTGGACGCTTGGGATGTTTCATTTTAAATTTTTTGATGTCTCCATTTAGTCAAAAAGTTTAAAATATTGTATTTAAAAAGGTTTCACTATTAGAAGTTGATAAAAGTGAAATACTGAAAATGAATTTGTTCTTGCATTATGACTAAGAAACTCATAATAGGGATTCTAAAATTATAAGGATTATATAAAGTTCAAAATGTAGTTAATACTATTCATGACCTCTTTTAATGGTGTGATTGAACTCGGTGTTGCGTGTAGTGCAAGTTATTGAATTATTTTTAAGAAATAACACACTCTGAAATCCTGGGGTGTTACATTCTCCCCTCCTTCAATAAATTGCGTCCTCGCAATTTGAAATTGTTCTTCGAAGATAAAAGGTTGAAAGTAGAAAATATATTTGTGGGAAAACCCACATTGGAAATTGGGTTACTAAAATTTAGTCTTAATATGAGGAAAAGAGAAATTAAAGGGTCACCACCAAATTATGATCTCGATTAGGAGAACATTGGTGGCAATTAGAGACATATAATCGGAGGAAAAACGTAAATATTTATAGGTAGTGATTGAGGTCATCAATCACAAACAAGTATAAAATTGAGGTCCTTAAACTCATCAATCTATGATGATTTGAAGTACCATCGGTTCAACAAAATATAGGGTATTGGGACAACACATTTTTGACATTTCAAAATATCTTAGTTGAAATCCCACATCGAAAAATGAATTAATGAGGCCTCTATTTAAAATAAAGAGTGGAAAGTATGAAGATTACCGAAAATAACACATACTAGGGTTCCATGTAGGAAAATATGGATATGGAAGAAAAATCTAACCATCAATTATCTGATGGAGAGTGGTAGAGAACATGGCTATAAAAAGGCCAACAATCCCAAAGCCATAAATTAGTGATGATTTATGGTACCATCTAGGAAAACATTTTTGTTCAAAGTTTCTTTTCTTAATATTGAGGAATTTATTTATGAGATTGGCTAAGATCATAAGGAGATATACTTACTTTATAGTTAGAGTTTTATCCATTAATAAATTTCTACCACAAACTCATCTTTCACTCTAAAAGATAATAGAATGTAAAAAAATTCTATTTACACTATTCGTATAGGGTTCCAAAATAAACAAATTTATAATTCATCTACATGATCTTTTAATAAAAACTACATTATTTAATCCAGGACATCTCATGGTCCAGTGGTAGGTGATACACCCTTGTCGCCCTTTGGTTGCGGGTTCAAGTCTCGCAGCCTTGCCGGACGCGACGGGTTGCCGCCCGACCTCCGGGTTGTCCTTTTATGGCAATCCAAAATAATCCAAACTAGAACTATCCAAAATACTTCTGTCCAAACTCACAGTCTAACATTTATAAGGAAGGTAAACATAATATAGATCCTTTTTACCCCGTAATAGCATATGAATACCTTCATCATGTATTACCATATTCCTTATTGATTACATTCATGCTCCCTTATTCCATATAGAATGCTGGATATACTTCATCAATCCAAAAATGTTTTAAACCCCAATAATGATGGAATATACAAATCATTAATCAGTTCCAAGGTAGTCAAGAATATCCAATATAATTTATCCAAAACAATCACATATTATTCCAAAATCACTACCTCAGTATCAGAACTATATTATGGTTTATCATTCTCTCAACCATATATTTTCCAAAAATCTATCCTGCTAATGAGTCACTTTTCTTTGTTCCACACAATCTCAAGTCCTTAATGAAATAGTACTGCAGTACAATCCTTATATACTCCATAATTATTATAACAAGTACATTGTTGATACAACACTCAATTGACATAATCAACATAAGAACTCTAATCATTCCTCTTCATCTGTGGTAGTATCATAACTTGATTATTATCCAATAGCATCATTTGCGTCATAGTATGATGACTGGGACATAGGTTCGCGTAGTGTCCAAACTCCTTGCAAATGAAGCATTGTACATTTGAAACCATTTTCTTACCCTTGCAGTCACGTACTTTGTGCCCTTTTCCTCCATACTTATAACAAACTCCCATTCCTTTCAGGCAAGTCCCAGGGTGTTTCTTTCCACAGTTACCACATATGGGAAAATTCTTCTTTTCCCTCTTCCCTTTATCCATCTTTCTCTCTTCTATCCTTTTCTTCTCTTGCTTCCCTTCAAAGCCATAAGACTCAGTAATCTCTTTACTTATCTTATCAATACATGATATTATTTCTTCATATGATGATAATACATGGGAGACTATTTCTCTTATAAATTCTAGCTTAAGACCATGAAAGATATGATCCTTCCTTCTCTTTGGATCATGTGCATTTCCGGAGTTCTCATTCCTTCTACTGGGCGCCATTTCTAAACAATGGCATAAACTAGATCAGTTTATGAATCAAAATACATAATCCCATACTTATAAAACACTTAACATAAATTGAACTATTTATGGATATAATCCATAATCATAAAAATGTTTTCTTTGAGGAAGTATATACTCATAAACCCTTCATAATGATTTGTAAAGAAAATGAGAGTTATCCTAAGCATATCCCCCGGGAGTGTCGTAACCAAGAGTGCAGCAAGGCCCGTTGTCGTGCACCAGTTCCCGTTCGAGTCTAGCTCAAAGCGGTGTTTTCGGGTTTTACCCCTAGGTACATCTGTGCCAGAGCCGCCTCTACCTGCTCGTATCCAGACAGGGATGTATTGCTCGGAAAACTCACAAAATCTCTACAATACCAAAATTCTAGGAAGTTCTTCTATACTAATCCTCAAAGTTCATCTTAGGTCTACGTGCTCTAATCAGAGTTTATCTAAATCTAGCTTCCAAGGTTTGTACTAAACTTCCTCTGATACCAACTATAACGCCCCGACCCTAGTTGCCTAGAGTCGGTGCATTACTTCGTAACATTGGCATGATCACAAGAAAGATCAAATCTCGAAAGACCGATTGGTTTAGTAGCCTTGGAAACACTAGATATATTCATAAGTTTTACATTACATCATAAAATGAAAAACTACTACAACAACATAATGTCTCCATAATCCACACTACTATCCCCTCATAATATCCCTGCAGGTCATTCATAATTTACTTCTTCACATCCTGGGGAAAAATAAAACATAGAAAAGGGGTGAGCTCAAATGCCCAGTAAGGATAACAATATAGCAGAAACTTTCATCAATAAGAATAAACATTTAAGGCAATGCATTACTAAAACAAAAGCCTTTTAAACTTGAACTTCAACATAGTATGGCAAAAGTAAAAATGAAATAATGCCATTTACTTATTCACATGGATATTCTACTAATCGAATAATCACATGCAAAAATCAACAACCACTTTCATAATGTTGGAATGCATAATGCTAAACGTTAATTTCTTTGTCTAGGCCTCATCCCAAGACCTAGGGGTTACTTCTAACCGGAACCCAACCCGGAGTGCCTCTAATAACCGGACACCAACCCGGAGTGCCTCTAATAACCGGACACCAACCCGGAGTGCCTCTAATAACCGGACACCAACCCGGAGTGCCTCTAATAACCGGACACCAACACGGAGGGCATACTTTTACCAGTCCCTAACCTGGAGGGCTTACTTTAACCAGTCCCCAACCTGGAGGGCTTACTTTTACCGGTCTCCAACCCGGAACATACTTGTCTAGCACATTCATCTGAAGAAAAGTTTGAAATATAACATAAACATTCGGATTAAAACTAGCATACGAAATGTCAATAGTTTCACCATAAACTATGAATGGTATAAAATAGCACATCAACAGTCAAACATATCACAAAACCTTCAATACAATATAGAAGTTTTGTATTATAATAAATCAACTTCAAATAAGCGTAAAATCCATTAAAGGATGTTGACATAGATGAAATCAAAACACTTTTTAGAGAAATATCTCTTTCTATTTTTGAAATCATTTAAGAGCCATATAAAATAAAACATTTTCTTGAAAATATTCTTGTAAGCTTGTATGGAAAGCTTCAACGACTTTATAACGGTAGAAAATAACCGCACCCGCCGTATAAGTTAAAAAAAACATTCTTACCTCAATTCCGTCGAAAAGGTTAAAAAGGACCTTGTTTTGAAAACGACGGAAAGATTCCTTTATAAACCTCTTATAAAAAGTCAAACAAGGGTATAAATGACCTTAACCCATATTCTTGTAAATAGTAAAAATGTTTTGAAATACATTTCGAAGAAACATGGATGTGGATGATAAAGAGATCCCAGTAGATTATTACGTATAAACAACCTCGAATAATGAAGAGATTGTGAAATAACCCTTACCTTGTACTTTTCCTTGGTTGGAGTAGGTTAACCTCCTCTTCTTCGGGTTCTTCCTTTTGATTTGATCAAAAGGGCTCCTTAGGTTGGCTTTCTGATCAAAATAAGGCCTCTAGGTTGTATTGAGGGATGTTGGGAGAGTATTTGGGCAGAGTTTGGCCGAACCAAAAGGCTTTAGAGGTGTGAAGAAATGAGAAGGAGGAGTGCCCTTTTATAAGAGGGGTGAGGGGCACCTTTGGAAAAGCTAGAAATATTAATTTATAATAAATTCATATTCGGTTTCTAAAGGCTCCAAAGTTGACTATTCAAAGGATGAGGTGGGGATAGGTCGAAAACAACTCATCCAATAGAATTTAGACAGGTTTGGGTACTTATATTAACCTTATCTTTAAGTATTAACTCTAAGTTAATTAGTTTCACTTTTACAATGTCTCTTTGTATTTTTATATAATATGGTTAATAAACTTACTATATACATCCAAGCGACCCCCAAGTGGTCCATTAATGATTAACCTATCATAATATAAGTCTCTTGGCCGAACCTTAGATTTTTAGGAATTTAATATCAATTAATAATATAATATTTGTTTTAAGAACTCTTTTATGTCAATTTTGACACTATTCAATAGTTGATTTTTGTGAAACTCATAACAGATTGATTACTTCGAACAAAGTCCATTAAATCAATCCTAATATATCATATTAGCCTAGAAAATTAGTTTAATTCATTAAAAGTTTCATATTATATTTATTTGGGTATTTATAATATCAATTATTTTAATTTTTCACTATTATAGTAATTACTGCATCATCATTGTGTCATAAATAAAATAACTTATTTAATGTCTAAAAATTATAAATAAAATATCATTATGTAGGAAATCTTTTTATCTTTCTAATGAATATTTATAATCGAAAATCCAACATGTATAACCCTATGTAAAAATTGTTGTTCTAAAAGATATATGCTTGTGTCATTTTTGTATTCATTTTGACTTAATTAAAATAAAGTGTCATTATCACTTACAAGTGGATCCATGGGGTCCCAAAATAGACCCAAAGATGCCCATGGTCGACTATGTATCAACCAATAGGGTTAAGACACGTTTTAGGGTAATTTAGTATTATTATATTATTATTTTTTTTAACCCTTATTTACCGGATTTACCCTTAACCATGGTAAATAAAATATTTACTGCAGTAATTATTCAAAATGTCTAAAAATAAAAGTTACCTATTTACACAATTTGAACATCCTGATTCCAAATATGGAATCCATTTTTCTAAATTCAAAACACAGAAGTGGCAGAAATTAATTTAAAATTAATTCCCGCTGTCAAAACAAAAAGCGTGTTTTTAAGAGATAATAACTACCAAAAGATTGACACTTGTTTATGTTTGGTTTAATTGTAAAATTATGTCCAATGACCAACATTATATTAAATAGTAAAAATATATTCTAAATATACTTTAAAACCACTCAAATTCATAATTTATCACTATTAATTATTTTGATTAAAAAAGTTGTTTTTAATTAAAATTTAGTAATTTTCACTATTCATCAAAATATGAAAGTTATCCGAAAAGTACCAAAATTTCACCTTAGGCTAAATTTGATATTCCGAATCCAAAAATGAAGTCCATTTTAAAATATAAAATATATATAACTTCAAAAAGTAGGTATTACTATTCATAACAACTAGTTTGATTGGTTACGGTGTGTTAGAACTCGAAGTTGCGTACAACACACGCTACTGTTTTATCCAAAGGAAAGCGTACCGTGGACGCTTGGGATGTTTCATTTTAAATTTTTTGATGTCTCCATTTATTCAAAAAGTTTAAAATATTGTATTTAAAAAGGTTTCACTATTAGAAGTTGATAAAAGTGAAATACTGAAAATGAATTTGTTCTTGCATTATGACTAAGAAACTCATAATAGGGATTCTAAAATTATAAGGATTATATAAAGTTCAAAATGTAGTTAATACTATTCATGACCTCTTTTAATGGTGTGATTGAACTCGGTGTTGCGTGTAGTGCAAGTTATTGAATTATTTTTAAGAAATAACACACTCTGAAATCCTGGGGTGTTACATTCTGGGGTTCGATCAAGCTTGATACCACCTGTAAATTTTGAACCGTGACCTCATAGGTCCACAATGACAATTCCAATTTATAAAGAAATTACTCTATAAATTCTGAATGCTAACACATATAACTGGTTCATTATGATTTTATATATATATATATATATATAGTTATGAACAATTGATTATTCAAAAATTAAATGATTCAGTTTTTTACAATGAGGATTACAATTGAAACATAAAAGGTGTTTTCTCCTATAACTAGTAATTGATGCTCCATTTACCAAAAACCCAATTTTAATGTAGAGACCTTTCCATTGACCCATACTTAGTAGTGGGTCGTATTTAGTGTCTCCTACAACTCTTTTGATCTCATAAACCACCCATACCTTTTCATAGAACTAGACATCGGGGTATGACTCTTATATAAAAAATATTTTACCTATCCTAATCTTAAGTGTTTTTTAAAGAGTTATTAATAATATTATAAGGATTTTTCTTGCAATTTGTAGAGATATTACTAAAATTATTATTTGAGTAATGTTCCAACAGGAAGTAAATGACCATGATCTATAGGTGGTGGTACATGATTCACTAGTAGTACCTCTAGTAGTGTCACTTGCGGAACCACCTACTATAACCGACCAGGGAACTGAGGCCTAATTTCAAGATGTATTGTTACAAATCAAGAAGACTATGTAGGGATACCAATGAAATACCTCTATGATGGTAGAGTTGACACAATAATTTTATCACCACCATCCACCATTGTTTTCTTGTGATGTAGGTCCATAGGATATGTATTCATTGATAGATTACATACTATCTATTTTCAGGTAATTAGAGATGCCTACTAAGATGATGGTATAGCTCATAGCTTATACTCTATGTGATTCATCCTTGAAAAGGTGGGATGTGTTTACCCAGGAAGATCGACATCACGATATTTTCTGGAGTGATTTTCAAATACAATACTATTATTATTTTATTCCAAATACACTGAGGGATGAAAGAGTTTGAGAGTTTATGAACTTGGGACATGTCACTTTATCTGGTATGGACTACCCAACTCATTTCACAATGCTACTACATTTCATTATAATCTTTATAAGTGGTGATTTATCATGGGATAAGAGATTTGAGTATGGTATTAGGTATAACATTTGATCATAGGGGAATATATTTCGTTTGATCATCATCACTGAGATTATAAACCATGCCTTGATTAATGATAATAATATGAAAGAGGCTATGGGAATGAGTTTGGGTAGTCCAGTTCTTGGACATAGATCTACTTTGACTAGTGATTGGAAGTGACACTTTGAGTTTTCTTTAAGAGGTAGTAGTAGTTAGAGCATGCTCCTGAGTAGCCATGTGATCTGTCATCAATATGATAAGTAGGGTAATATAAACCCCTAATGTGATAGAGATCCTGTTGAGTATAGAGCCTATAATAGGACGGGATATCAATCAATCTTTTTTTTTTCAAACATTACACATATGTCTATTAAAAGAGGATCCACACCAGCTTTACCTTCAGAAGAAGGATTAGTAGTTTCATGTCATCCAGGGAGCTCATGAACTATTATCCATATAGGATGAGGAGGTAGTTATGGTCAAGGGGCCCAAACACTAGATTTATAGTTCTAGTAAATTGATCCTTCCAAATGTAGACATATTATATCTCATGTTTAAGGATTAATCCATAAATATATAGTGCATCCTATTCATGATGAGGAGAGTGTCAGTCCATCTAGGGTTAGAGGTATAATATTAGTATCCTCTAATCTAGTTTCTACAATATTTAATATAGGTGCTTCCTACAATATTTGTGATGTCTATGGATAGCCTTTTCCACATAATAGATTATTTTTGTGGTTTCATGATTCTATATTCTCTATTATGAGTTTGATTAGTGAGTTTAACCCTTTTCAAGTAGTTCCCCCTTGATATAGGTAGGTATAATTTAATATTGAACCTCTTAGACCTCAAAATTATAGGTTTTGGAAACATTTACAAGATTTAATGGTTGGTTAATTATCATTCAAATGTCAATTTCTATCAAAATAGTGTATCCTTGACGTCACTAGAGAGTGATAGTTATACTCACAAGGTTGAAAGGGAAGTCTAGGAAAGTCGATCTGGACCCAGGAATCATGTATTGGGTAGAGAGATATTCAAGATTTCTAGCCATTATGTTTATAATTATGGACACAACAGAATGATTTCTCTCATATATTAGATCATTTATGGTAACTCTTCTCAGATTATTTTTTTAGGATACCTTTTCAGAGATAATTAGAGTTTATAATTGAGCGACTTGTCAGATCATCATCGACATACATTCCTCCCTAAAGGATGGATACTATTAAGTTCTAGAATCTCAAGAGGTTGGTTTATGACATGGTAGATAAGGATTTTATACATCCTACTGCTTAAACCTAAGGTTAACCTATCCTTTATATCTAGAAGATGGATGGTACCCTAAATTGTACCATCTTATAGTTATGAACTTTTATCCACTTCCACTTATGGATGAAAACTTAGACAAGAATTTATGAGTGAGGTTTTTCTCCAAGATTGGTTTGAGGTTAGGATATTTTCATGTTTTTGTTGGACTATTAGATATGCCAAGTACAACATTACATAGTACATATGGATTTCATGGGTATTATTTCTTGTTTTTCGATCTTATAAACATGAAAACAGTATTCATAACATTTATGAATCGAGTTTTACAAATAAATATGGATTCATTTGTGATAGCCTTCCTAGATGAAGTCATAGTGTACTCATGTAATCGACACCAACATTAAAAAAATCTTGATATCAATTTGAGAACAATGACAGAGAATCAACAGTTTGAAAAGATTATCAAATTCCACTTTTATATTGGCAACATCACCTTCCAGGGTCACATAATCTCACAGATAGGAGTATCATTTTTCCAAGAGAAGATAAGAGCCTTTGTTTAATGGGAGAAGCCCAAAAATATTTTTTTATATGGAGTTTCTAGGGGATAGATAGTCATTATAGGTTATTCAATCAAGATTTATCATTCCTCAAAGAACCTATTATGAGATTGACTAAAAATGGTACGAAGTATATGTGGATTGAGGCATGCGAAAGATCCTTTCAAGATATGTAAGGGGGCTTAACCTCCACTCCAATATTGATTTTACCTAATCCTGAAAGAGGTTATAGATTTTACTCTAATGCATTAGGAACCAGGATGAGAGGTAATCTAATTCATGGGAATTGGTTGTGGAATACATGTTACACCAATTGAAGCTTAAAGGGAATAAATTAACTAACTCAATATATCTATATTGTTGTTGTAGTTTATGCATTGTAATGATGGATGAAATAGTTGATAGGAGATCATTTTGTGGTGTACATGGACCACCAAATCCTTAAATATATATTTATACTATGTGACTTGAATATAAGGAAATGATTATGGGTTGAATAACTATAGTATTTTAATATTTAGGTTTCATATACACCTAGAAACAATGATGTTCTTGTTAATTCTCCAATCCAAAATAATCAGACACATGAAGTTCATAAGGCCAGTTGTGAGTGGCTATTGAGGACCCTATTATTTGAGATTCACTAAGTGGTATAACAGCATCTTGGGTAGTCTAATATTATAGATCCATCTATTAACTATTCACTTCTGGATTGAGTGATGGCATCCCATCATTCTAATACTCATCTTTTGGACTTATGGGAATTAATTTTAGGCATGGATCAACCACACAGCTGGATCGTTAAAGAGGATGAGGTTATCTACATTTGTTGATGTGTATGGGTTCATATAGACATCTGAGAGGTATTTATGTGAGAGTATCATGCCATATCTTGGGTTGTACATCTTGAAAATACAATGATGTACCATGAATTTTACTACCAATACTAGTGGGCCTGTATAAAAATGGAGATAACTGGTTTTCTTACATAGTGTTCCACTAGTGTGAAGGTGGAACCTAATCTTCTAAAAGAAATTTTAACATGATTTCCCATTTCATATTAGAAATATTATAATTTCATAATTGATTTTATTATTGTGTTACTTAGTTCACCTTGATCTGATGACATATTTTGGGTGATTATAGAAAAATAGACAAAGGTTTCTCACTTTTTACCTTTCATAGAGACTTTTTCAGTGGATGATCTAGGAAGACTATATGTCAATGATAGAATATACCATCATAAGGTTCCATGTATTATCACATAAGATATAGAGGATAATTTTATTTCATGGTTTTGGATATGGTTGTAGAGGGAATTGGATTCATGGTTACTTATGTGTACAACCTATCACCTGAAGACGGATGAGAGATCCATGCAAATGATACAAGTCTTAGAGGACTTTCTATGGGAATAAAACCATGATTTTTGGGTTTCATGGGTGAAACAACAAAAAATCACCAAGTATTATTATAATAATAGTTTCCAAGGGGATTTACAGATATATCATTATGTGGACTTTATACTGTAGGTCATCTAGTTCAACCCTATGTTGGTTAGAAATATGAGATTTAGTGCTACATGGTCCTCATATCATTAATTATACTTTAGAGTAGGAAACAGTTAATCAAATATGCATAGAAATAGATCAGCTCAGGAATAGTTCTTACACCAATTTTTCTTTTCATCTTCTAGACATTGAGGTGGCATACCAATTATTCTTATGTATTTCACCTTTATAGGGGCATAATTGGATTAAAAAATAGGGTAATATATCCCCTCTTAATATTTATTATTTTCAGATGTTGGTAAGAGTTTGGATGATAGCCTATTGGTTATAGTTACCTCATAGGTACAGATCTATGATTGAATTCCTCCATGTATCTCAACATTTTTATCATTATTCCAACCCATCCCATATTATTCAACATTATGAGGTTGAGTTAGATGTGCATTCATCCTTTTAATAGCATCATATATGTACTTTTGATCAGAGTATGAAGGCTCTCATAAGTTTGTGAGTTATTCTAGATCGGGTTCTATGGTAGTAGTACCGTGTACATGAAAAGTCCTACAAGATGGAGAATGATGTACGTTCTTAGTGGATAGATCTTTTATAAGTTGAAATTATACCACCCTTGGAAGGGAAGACCATGGAATAGTCATTTTAAATAGGAGAGGATGTAACATCCCATATATTCATATGATCTATGAATATTTTAAATTTAATTACAAATATTTGGTTTTATTCTAATGGATGTTATTAAGGTCTTAATAATGTTTTCAAGAGTGTTTGGAGATTATTTAGAGCCTGGAGATACAATTTTTGGAGAAACAGCCAGAGACACAAGGTTGGTGCATGTTTAGTTATAACTATAAATCTCAACTATGAAATCTAGTATGTGTAGTTTCACTATTGGTTTAACCATGCACAGGAGCCTACAAGACCATGTAGGGTGTTTTAGAGAGAATGTAGAGAGGTGCATGGGCTGTGTATGGTTTGGAGAAATGTGTGCCTAACCTGCATTCATAGTACAACATAGCCTATGGGTGAACATGGATGGTGGAAAACATTCCCAATAATGCATCCAAAACATTTTCCCATTAAAATGATGGGTGAAATGTCATGTTTCCCCTACTTACTCTTAAACTCAAACCACATCCTCTATTCTCTTTTCCAATGTGGACTATACACCAGGAGAACACTAAATCCACACCTCATAGGATTTTTGATAACTTATTCATAAAATATCGGAATCATTCACCATACACTATGTTGGATCCATACAAATAGTATATACAATCCAATTATTACGATTATTCATTTATCTCATCATATGGAACACTAAACCTATGTGAGCTAATATTTACAACTTCCATGATATTTTTATATTCAATTGATTTCTTTCATTCCAGCCCGAGTTAAAGGATAAAAATGAATGAAGAGAGTACTAACTATCTGTGGTAGGTGGTCTATAATTTTTCTCTTTAAGATTGAACCGTGGTACTGAACACCATATATTATGGGCATTTCTCATTAAAATAATGGAACCTTAAATTGTATGTTTAACCCATGACCTAAATGTGTTATTACATTTATATGAAATATTAGATGTTTTCAATGTCAACTCAAACCAACCTTGAAGAGGGTTTGATTAATTAACCATGTTTATACAACACATGGGGTGAGTTAAGATCACCATTTGATAAATGGTGTCATGCATAAATTAAATTAATTTTTGAAGGATGCCTACTATGTTTAGAAACTTTTCATTTATAAAAGAAAAAGTAATTAAATGGGGTAAATGAGAGTCGTGGAATAAAATGTACAATCCCTTGGAATAAACATCACTATATAATTGATTAGTGTAGTGGAATGGTCACTAACATGGACCTTGTTCTTATTATATGTGAAATTATAAATGAATTTAATGTGAAAAAATAAATTGAAAAAAGACATGGACATTAACCTAGAACCATGATCCTTTCTGTAGTTCTTGAATGTAATAGATTAAATCCATGGACAATAACATAGACTATTCCATTATCACCTGTTTTTGAAATAGTGAATAAAAATATTATGATAAATTAAATTTAAAAAAGGTTGAGTACTCTAATATGTCCCATTGAATTAGAATATAGATTACATTAATAATTTCTGATACATTGTGACACTAACGACATACTTTTATTTGATATATTAGATTCATGAGACTATTACCTTATATCTAAATTTCCCATAAATCCTCAGAAATTCTACATAGGATCTACCAAAGTCATTACATAGTTTTTTTTTGGATGGGATTCATGGACTAGAAGTGGGAACCTTCATCCATTTCTCGAGGTTCACATGATATATGGGTCTATATTACACAAATTTTTGATAGATGTGCTCTATGAACTCAAAGTGGAAACCATGATCATTGACCAGGGTTCATAGACCTCATATGTTTGATACATAATTATTCATAAAATTCAATACTTTCTTAACAACTGACATGTTGAGGTTTTCTATAAAATATGACTTTCTCTGTTATACAATTATTCATCATTATAGACTACTTGTTGTATCTTATTATTATAGGTTGGATCATAACAATTATTTTAAAGATTTATTAGAAATATATCTGCACACTATTACATATTTTATGAACGGAATGGATGTTTTATAGACACTATTGGTGGTGTCCAATTGATTTTATCTCAAACGTTGCTTGGGCTACTGATAGACACCTAGACAGTCTTCATGGTTTACGGTAGTGATAAAGGTAAAGTTCTAGTTTGGGATGCCTTTTTTCAAGGATATAATATGAGAACATAAGACTAATATTCTGCTCATAATTCTAGTTAAGATACATTTTAGATCATTTCATGTTTTTGTATAATATCTTTTATATAACAGTATATATGATTTATACTAGTTATTTATCATGTTTGGAAGATTTAGTTATTCCATATAAATTTATTTATACCACACCCATGATAAATCTTATTATTGTACCATTTTCCTTATCTATGATCATGAGGGTATAGTCTCCCCTAAATACTATCATAGACCCTTATTGCTAGTCAAAAACCTATAGTGTAATTGGAGATGCACTTGAGGATGGGTGGCTCTCATGTTTGGTTGCTGATTAATGACCTAGAATAGGAATTATACACCTACCTTTTCCGTTGTGATTAATTTTTTGTATATTCTTTATATATTGGAAAAATTTAGTTGATGTTTTAATCACTCTCATCATAATCCAAGTCACTTGGTCTTATAACTTACTATTTTTGACTTTTCATTTTCACATGGCCTTACAAACCATTTATATTTTTCTTTCATCAAGCAATCTTATTATTTTATCATTTAATTTTCAATGTGAATATTGTGTAGATCATTAATTTTTAGATCTTCTCAATCATCCATAGATGATATTTATAGATCAAACTGATCTGGAAAATTCATTATCATCATTTTAACATTGATGGAATCTTATAATTATTACCAAAATCATTGATTTCTTCTAATAATCTCATTGAAACTTTTAATGTAGTCATAAGTGGTCTCATAGTCATCCATATAAATTTCTTCAAATATACACCTCCATATAAGAATATTTTCCTCAAAAAATTCTACGCAATTCATCTAATATCTCTTTTTCATCTAGAATACCCATCACCATTTTGTACAAATTTAAAGAATGATACAAAAGGATATTTTTTTAATTTTCCATTATTTTATATAATCCTTTTATCAATAAGTGTCATATCATATCTTTTAAAAATGGTTGAAAGAATAACTATATAAGCATATTTTACTTCGAGACCAAAATATAAGATATTAGAAAAAATCATATTCCTCCAACCATGATAGTTATTTCAATTAAGTATAGGAATACCTAAATTATTCATAGGGTTTTGATTATATTTACTTAGTAACATAAAATTTTGGGATCTTTAGAGGGATCCTTCACTTTGATATTGTGGTCACCTGAGAGTAACATACATACATAATACATGATTTTTATGAATAATCAATATATCCACCTTATAATAAATTCATGACTACTATAATGATCATGGTTATTTAGATACTATAAACACAATCAAGTTATTTATGAAAAGTATTTAACATATCACAAAAATTTATTCTCACTTAGTATCCTCTATTGTGATTTCATACAAAATACCTTTCCTTATAACTAGGGTGAATAAGAATATATGAAAGTGTGAGCTTAGACTACCATAAAAGATACAATTGAGAAATTGTAATCAGTGATCTTATGTGAGAATTATATATACATATCAGCATGAAAAAAATGATAAAAACATTATGAAAACTTACCCAACAATTTAGGGACCATATATCATGAGTCATGGAATATAGATTTTTATAATAAGAGATATGAGTCATTTGAGTGTGGAATCCTCAATAATCAATCATGAGTAATGATATAATATCATAATAATGATATAATTTTCTCCCATAAACATAATAATAGAAATAAAATTTCAAGGATACCCACCATGGAATTCATCACATAACAGGGTTGGGCTAACAAACCATGTATCTTCTTGAGCTTGGGCTACCCCCATATACACTCTTAAGCTTGGGAAAGTCACCCATGTACCCTCTTCTGCTTGGGATGACCACTGATGTATAATTTGATCACATATGATATAAAAAATTACCCAATTCATTCATGAACTATAACACACCTTCTTATAATAAATGATAATCCATTTATTTGTTTTTCATAATATCATAAAAATATTGATCATTTTATCATATATTAATTAACCAATGTAAATGAAATGAGATTCATGAAAATATTATTAAACCCCAATAAATTTAATTTTTTAGAGTAATAAATTTGATGGTATTTTACAAATAAATCCTCATTAATATATAAAAATTCTTAAATTATATTGACATTGAAAAAAATTCATTTTATAAAACAATTATAAATATTCTCCAAAAAAAGAATGATTTTCTGTTGACATTGCTACATTTAGAAGAAAAAAATTCTTAGAATAATGTGAATAATAATTTCTTGGAAAAAATTGGAATCTTATAAATTAATCATCATGATGAAGAAAATACATGACAATGTAAAAATATATTGATGTTGTAAACATTAAAAAAATCATATTTTCTCACATTTGTAATGATGGAAAATATTACTCATTTAGAAAAAACCAGAAAATTCTTTCAAATTATTATCAAATATAATCAATAGCAGTATAAAATATCTTTATCAATCATTTAAAAATATATAATATCTTTTACTAGTTAATTTTAATGAAAGAAAATATAGAACAATAAAATTCCATGACAAAAAAGCGAAATAAGTTCAATTTTATTAAAAAAATATTTTTCAGTTTTTGAGTAAAAAATATGGAAAATAGAAAGAAAAATTTGAAGAATAAAGCCTAACTATAGGGGGGGTAATATAATACAATTTTAATAAATTATTAACATAAAATTCCCTCAATGTAAATTGAATCATAAACAATCTTTATAAAAAGTAAGCTTTTAACATTAACCCATACCTAAAGTGTCGAATTTCTTCATATGCACTCTAACTACCACATAATAAATTTATCCTATTTATAAATCTCTACCATAACTACATTAATACTTATCATTCTATTTATTATTACTAAAAAATTTCCATTTAATCATTTATTAACTATTCATTATTAAATTCATATTTGGGTGTCGATTGATTTGTTTTCCATGTATGTTTTAGTTTTTAAAATTATATGCATAGACCTTGTTCGTGGTTTCATCATCTATATAATCTTAATAATTTCATAAATATCATATTTATTCACTAAATAAACATTTATTACCCTCTATGTAAGCTTGTGATGAAAAATAATTTATATCACTTCAAGGAGGCAGTGGTCCGCACCTACACACATGTGAGGTTTTCATTTTTCAATGGATGGATGGAGAGGATGGAAGGGAATAGTTTAACTTTTAATAATAATAATTTATTAAATTATTTCATATATATTCATTAAATACATATATATAACTATTTCTGAGAGTTAGTGATGAAAAATAAAATACATCGCTTTATGGAGGTGGTTTTCTGTACGTACGTATAAGTGATGCTTTAATTTTCCATTGGATAGATGAGAATATGGTAATAATTGATATATATATATATAATAAAATTTTATTATATCTATGAAACTAGTTTCATTATATTAATATTTATATAGTATATTTAGATGAGGTTTAATAAGAAATAAACATAAAAGTACTCAGTTAAAACAATTACCTCATCCTCGGGTATCCTACTTTGGATTATAAATAAAGCCTTCATAAGTTGGTCTTTTTCTTCTAATAGATCTTATAGATGTGTAAATTATACTTTATAAGTAATTTTGGAATATCATATTTGATCTAATATTCTCAAATATTGTGGGTAGTTATGGTATGAGGTGACCCTTTATAAGTGAGGGGAATGGTACCCTGGTAAATACCCTTAAATTTGTAATAATATAAAGTCGTATTCAAATGAAAGTTTCACCATATAATACTAATTTAGAATATAATGTTATTTTATCTCCAAATAAACTCAACCAATGAAATAAAGATACAATTTCTTGGATATTTTAATCATTAACTCCTAGTTTAAAACCTTTTAACAATTTTATTCATTGTCTTGATGGATTAATTTTTTTTCTATGGTAACATATTGTTATGAAGAAAAATGATAAAAAAATTATAATACCAAATATATAATCTATTTTTATTTCAGATTAAATTTCTAAAGCTGGAAGAAATTATTTCTAAATTGTGTGCATAAACCATGTAAAAACTATTTTTTGAAAAAAAAATCTATATGAATAAAAAATATTTTATTGTCATAAATTTACAAGTAAATATAATTTTTTAATGTTTATTTAATTTATTTAATATTATATAAAAAAATAATTAATTCTACTAATTAAGATGTATTAATTTAATTTATTAAGATAGAAATACATTATATTTAATAAAATAGTTTTCTAGAAAATTTATCATTTTAACCTAAAATGTTTTCATCAAAACGTAATACCAATTTATAAGAAATGTATGAATTATATTAAATTTATTATATGAATAATTAGACTATTTTTATATTTATAATTCTCTAAATAATATTAATTTAGTTTTTAATAAACATTACGTAATAATATAAATTTTCTATAAAAAATATTTCTTGCATAACCATGAATTATTGGAATAATATTACTTATAATTACATAACTATTTCATGAATGTGATTAATTTATATTATTAATTATTAAGAAAATTTTACCGAATTTTAGTATCTATATCTTTCGTCAAATGTATTAAATTTCAAAAAACCAGCATAACATTTGAAAGCTGATTCAGAAGAATTAATGGTATTTTCTTATGAGAATATAATCCTATATAAACATTAATTTTTTATCAGTTTCATTTAAATATTTAATAATTTCTTTAATTTCATGTTATAATTATCCATTATTCACATATTTTTTGTGTTACATTTATCAAAAACATTTTAACACATCAAATTAATTAAAGAAAAATATATTCTAAAATATTAGGGTGTTTCATTCTACCCCTTTATAGTAATTTTCCCCTCAAACGTCCATTACATTAATTAAAACTGATGAGGATAATTTTTCCCCATTTTATCCTTGGGATCCAATGTAATTCCCCAAATTTATGGTTTTCCATAAAACTTCAATGTGATTAGCCTTGATCCACATTAATTTAACTATTTGATTCATAATCTCTTTTCATTCTTCATAATATGAAAGATCATACTCCAATTATACATCATCTATGCTCATTACATGTGAAGGATCTGGTATGAACTTCATAAAAATAAATACATTTAACCCATTTTGAACTTGTGATATATTCAATAGAAGTGATAAGTGATAAAATATTGTCCCTATATTATCAATAATTTTATATGCATTGATATTTTTTGGGCACAACTTCCCCTTATTTTCTGATATTAGAAAATACTTCTAAGGAGATAATTATAAAACAACTTTTTGTCGACTTATTTCTCAAAATTTCATCAGATATTGTGTTTATAACTTTTTTAGATACTCTTACCTACATTGATGTGCAGCTGATTGTGTCTAAATTTTTTATACATTTTCTCATCTTGTTCAGGTACCAAGAGGAAAAGTTCTCTAATTTTACTCCATAATGTTGGTGTTAGGAAAATAGTTACATAAATGAATTTATTAGAATATATACTAATGAAAAAAAATTATTTATATAAAATTATACTAGAGTAAGGTGTTTATCCCAACCTACTTTGAAGTCCATAGATAAAGGTTTCAATATATCATAATGTTTCTAGATTGTTCATTCATACTGACCATTATTATTGAGCTGATAGAACATACATAAATTTAAATCTATATTCGATTAATGTAGAATACATTTCCATAACATCTAGGAAAAAATTAGATCTTGATCAGATACGATTGATAATGAAGTCCATGAAACCCTACCACTTCCATAATTTATATCTTGATAAACTGTTCAAGTGAGAATTCATAACCAATAGTAATGAAATTCACTGATTTCGTATGGTGATAAATTATAAACAAATTAGATGTATGGAATTTAGATGTTCTATGGAGTACTTTGGATAAATCCATGGTGATAATTTATTATCACTATATATCTATTAATAATATTTGTATCATAAGCATATAATTTTTTTTTGTTTAGTTTCAACTTTATGACTTACCAAATATTGAGATACATACTCTGTAATGTATTTTTTCATTACTCCACAAAAATTCCCCTTTATATCTCTATAAATATATTTTATTCTAATATGGATAGATAATAATGATCTATATTCTTCAAAGAACATATCATTTTTCAATTATAGTATTGAATGTAAACATATCTGATTCTTGAATCGCATCAATCAATCACGTTCATAGTTGAAATATGGAACATTCTATAACTTCTTTTTCATTTAAAGACATTCCTTCTATGCCTTTCAAATATTTACATGGATAGATGGTTGAACATTCTTTCGAAAAAGGTATGATTTTTCCATTTTCTTTGTATTTCATTATCTATATAATACAAATCCATCAATTTTGGATATCTCTCAATCCTCATCATAGAAAAGCTTCCCTGATCCATCCATCTCAGATCATGGACCACTTATTTGTCATCCTAGTGTTGTATTATACTAAGTATTCATAAGATTTAATCAACTATAACTATCTCATTTAGTTCATATTCACCTACTTTTATGTTAATATATACCTTATGATTTAATTCTCAATGAATATATCAATCCTTTAACCAAATTGATAATTCCCCTATATATTTATGGCAATAACTATCATTGAAATTTATAAATCATGAGTCTGTTTTTTTTCCAATTAATCATAAATTGGAATGAGGCATATGCTTCTATCATTTCATTCTATTTTAGAACACAAATTTCTTTTGTATTTGATTCATCAATGTATATCAAAAATCTAGTTCCTCTATAGTGTGGTGTAAGAATAGGTGCACTAAAGAACCATCACTTTATCACCTTGATGTTTTAATCACACTATATTATCAAAAGGAACATGGATCCCTTCAATTCTAAAATGGTCATTCTTTTGGATAAATATTATAAATTTCTCATAAACCATCAATAGTGTATAACCAATCTATGAAAACTATATATTTCTATCTTAGTGGTTGGTATGGAACCTTTATCTATAGACCCTACCTTTGAAGAATCAATAGATATACCCATTCTTGTAATACCATTATTGAAGTATAATTTGTATGTTTTTTATTTCAGTTTTTTAAATTAATTGGTTTGAGTTTTTTTGTTTTTTTAAAATGGGTTTTTCTACTGTCAAATTAATTTACACATGTATATTCCAGCAAATAGAATCAATTAAGTTGCTGTTAGCCACTATATATCCCATTGAGGATTCATAACATTGGATTTCCCAAGTTCTCCCAGTTAAAATTGGGTGTTAAATATTCCAATCCACCCAATATTTTCATTGGTTGGTTGTTCTGAGATGGCATCATCATTGATTCCAAATGTAATAGCCAGTACCCAAGAGCAATAATTTAATGGTTTAAAACACAATTTTTTTATTTGAGGTAGTTCTAGGGCTACATAGGGGTGGTGACCCACTTTTTTATGGTACATATGAAGAATATTGGTTTATTTTATTGGGGATGTCACCTTGATGGTTTCAGAAAAAACATGGGGGTGTTGAGCCATTGATGTGGGTGGACACTCATAGAGGTGGTGGATGAATGAGTAGGCCAATTTATGATGATGTATTTAGGGGGGGGGGGGGGGTGTTGGACCCACTATTTCATGGTGGGTATATGGGTGAAAAACAAAAAAATGATTTATGATTAAATTAAATAAAAAACATATAGGACACATGCCATAGGTAAAAAAATTACCTTTGAGTATTATTTAAGTAAGTGGTTTTGGGGCCTCTTTAGGCCAACATTCCATTCTATATTGTAATAAGTTCCTTATAGAGTGATTTTTAGTTTGAGTTGCGATGGATTCTAAATTAACTTCAAGACTGTGTGTGTGTGTGTATATGTAAAAAATAACTCACCCCCCATGACTCCCTATTATTTGGGAAGGGACATTGACATATATTATGGATTTTCCAAATGGGATTTTGTTTTACTTTTCCAATTTTAGTATAATGACTTATTAATAATAAAATACAATAATAATAATATATATCTAAAACATATGAATTAAAATAAGGTATCATAGATATTATTAATAAATTAATTATTAAAATAATTAATATTAATGTCATATTTAAGTGTATTGAACATTTTCTTTATGCTCATAAAACTATTAGGGTATATGAAATGGAAGATATATCTACATTTGAATTTTTAGAAGCCTAAAAGATTCATGATCTCTATTTGGATTATTAGTTAGGAAATTATCGACCATCAACAATTGATTTTGATCACCAAGTTAAATATGAATTGGGAAAACTATATCGAATTGTGGTGGGTTTTTCTTATAATCATCAAATTATCATCCAGCTTGCAGTGGATGAATATTTTACATTGGATTAGTGTTGTTCTCTGTTGATCATTATATATTTCTGGTACCTTTTAGTCAGTTGCTCCTTTAGTTTTTTATAAAAAAATATCATATAACAAATGGTTTTTGGATCAGATTCAATTCTCTACCTCTTCTATTCCAAAACCTTTTTTTATTTTTATGTTGATTGGTGATTCTTTGGGGATGATTCCTTGTTCATATTCAAAAAAATATCACAATGTAGATACAAATTATCTCTCACATCGATTTTGAGATCTATATCTCAAATCCTCTACCTGACATTATCTTGATCAAGATCTTGGGAGAGTTTAGGTGCCAACAACTGGTTGTGTATGAGTAGAAAATCAGATACTATTATTTTCTTCCTGTTAATGGAATGATTCAGCCAACTACCATTCCATATCTTATGATAATGTTCCTAAAGTTTTGGCATATGAATAAATGGTTTAGGTTTCACTTAATGGATACATTGATTCCATAATAGCAAACTTGATAGAAGGATTCATCTTTTGTTCCTATAGTTCGGGTGAAAACAACTTCTTAAATGATAGATTTAATGCATGGAAAAATTGCTTCCTCATAGATGGTTATTCTTGGATCTAGAATGAGATATTATTTTTATAATATGGAATATTCTTTTTAAAGTGATAATACTATTGGTCATTGGGTCAAAAAAATTTCACAACTAGGATTTAAGAGGTTGACATGGGTCCCGAGGATGACCCATGATCCTTTATTTCAATGAACATAATTATCTACAATGAGAACATCCTTATGAGTTTTATATGGAAGGTATCCAACCAATGTGTAGGTATGGGATATCCTCTCATGAATGAGATCAAGAGACAATTTTAGTAATTACAAAAGGACCATGTGGACCACGAATAATTGATGTTAAGGGTTTGCTAGAAATAGAACAATCAGTTCAGGAGGATAGGGAGAAGATAGAGGGAATATCCCATGATTTAAATGAATGTGGGAAACATGAGGATGTTTACATGGAAGATGAGTAATTATACTCTTCCATGTAAATGGAAAGAAAAAACTTATAAAATCTCAAGGCCTCTCTTTACCTATGGGAGATAAGTAAAGATACCACAAGGACTATTCAATATTTCCTATGTTCATGAGGAATAGTTTGATAAGAAAAGAAATAAAGGTGTTAGAACATTGGTATAATAGGGAATTAAAAGTATAGGTTGGAGGCTGAATTTTTATAGAGGATGACATAAAGGGTTATTATCCAAAACCTGAAGTTTAGTAGGGAATCCCTAAAGAAAGTGAAACTGGAGAAGATCCCAAAAATATTATTGGATTAGTTAGTACATAGATAGAATCCATATTGAAGATTATTCAAGAGGGGGATTCTTTGATCCTAGATGATTCTAGTATCCAAACTTTTTTATAGCCATATAATTTCTCAAAAAAGATAAAACTACCAATGATAAGATTGGTAAGTCCTCTCGTAAAGATTTTTTTAAATCTCTCTAAACTCATGTACACATGATTCTAGAAGATAAAAATAATTTAGAGAAAATGTATATCCTCCAAATTCTATAGGGAGAGTTTTATAAATGGGTTTATAGTATTATTAATGGTATATTATAGGATATTTTTATGACACCATTTGTAGTTGATAATTTTAAATAGGTATCAATTTATTTAGTTGATGTTTTTGTAGATAATTTGTAGTTCCAACCAAAATGTGATATCAAGGACGTAGCATGGAAGTACAGTCTCTTATTAGAACTGATGTTTTTTCAATGTGGATGGCTGAACTATAATCTAGTATTTAGTGCATTGATTTTTGTGGAAAGCCTTAAATATTTTTGCAATGTGGATATTCGGAGTCTATTTCTTTGGCATAATGACACACACATGATTTTTTTATATTGAACCTAGGAGAGTGATATTATAGTGACTGGTTATAGACTTGTTAATGTGTTACAAAAACTTTTGTTAGTGTTTGTATTTCTATATTTTTCCCACTGTATCAACTTTTAAGAAAATAAAAAATTTAATTAAATTGAATAAATAATAATTAATAATTTTATTAACATGATAAATAGTAAATCATAAATAGTAATATTATTATTCGATTAACAATTAAAAATTAATATTATAGATATTTTTAAAATTAATAATGAATAATATAAAAAATAGAAACATTTAATATAATTATTATTAATTATTAATAATAAGTAATACTATAATTATTAATTAATGATATGATTAATAATTAAAAATATAATTAATTACTGATAATAAATAACTAAAAATTTAATAGAATAAATAATTAATAGTTAACAATATCATTAATATAAAAATATTTTAAATAATTTGAATATGATAAATAATAATTAGTTATAAACCAATTAATAATTGAAATTATGATTAATAATATATAATGAAATTTAAAAAATAAAAACAGATAATATTAACTAATAAAATATAATTAAAAATATTATAAATGTAATTTGTAAGATAAATATTAATTAATAATATAATTGGTTTATGGTTTTGTAGTTACATGAAACAAAATAACAAACCCCCTAGGAAAACATGATTTAGACATCATCCCATTTAATAGATATGCCCACAACTATGGTAACCATTACAAATTAATGGATTTGAGGCCTCATAACTTGAAAGTTATTACATACCATGAAATCCCATTCACCTATGCCCCAATGGCCCTATTTTCTATGAAAGAAGACTACATGTGTCAAAAAGTTCCAAATTATACACCCGTGCTTGTATCATAGCATGTGTCATCAGGCATAATTGGCCCTAAAAATCCTCCTAAAGGGAGCCTTCAAAAGATTTGAATTGTGATTATATAAATAATTCTGGGGTGACTTTACCACAGAGGTAGCCACCTACCTCTATGTAATTAATAATATAACTAGTAATACGATTAATGATAAGTAATTATATAAACAATAACATGAAATAATATTATTAATGACTAATAATATGATTAATAAACAATAATAAATTTATACAGTTTAGTCATTCAAAAAGACACTATAGTTGTGAATATATGTGAATATGCTTCATTGAGGGAAGCTCAAAAAGATGTTTTCCCATCTAGAGTAGGAGATATGAATAGATCTCAAGAAGACCCTCTGGTAAGACCAAATTCGGAAGGATTAATTCATATTTCTAATCAGGATAAATCTTTGAACATGGATAGTGATTTACGATGTGCCATGAATTGGTGGGTTTTCTCATATCTTAGGGGTGACTAGGTGAATCCACTACTATCAATGGAGAATATACCAACAGAAGTTTTCCAATGGTTTTCATAAACCATTGGAATAGGGGTGTGGAAAGACTTTTACCCAACAATTTTATCAAACCATTGGGATATATGAGTTTTTAGATGACTTTACCCAATAGTTTGATAAAACCGTTGGGATAAGTCAACCTTAGGAAGGATTTCCTAATGTTTTGTCTAAACCGTTGGTAAATCATACCTTTACCAACGGTTTTTTAAAACTATTTGGAATGTTTTACCCTAAGGCCTGATCTCTCATCTGTGCGATAGTAGTCCTAAAGCCAAGACCTAATAGCTCTCTCGCTTGGAAAATCATTCCACCAGATCCATCTTCAATCACAAAGTTGTTTTGTTCTACCCTTCAAACCGGTAAGTAGTACCTTAGGTTTAATGTTTTTCATCTATTTTTTTTGTTTTTTTATTTAGCTTAAACCTGAGGATTGTGTAGTATGCTATACCCAACAATTGAAATTTGATTTGTTTTTTTTTTGTTCTAAATTTGAACTGTGATGTGTGAATCAAATTTATTAGAAGTGAGGGGGTGCAGGTGGAGGGAGGTGTAGTGGGTGGGGGTGCAATCAGTGGGGGGAGGGGGTGTACTGGTGGGGGTGTTCAGGTGGGAGGGGGGGGGGTGCAGTGAGTGAAGGGGGATGTATAGGTGGGGGTGTGTAGTGGGGGGGAGTCTATTGGGGGTGAGGTGGGGGGGTTGTACATTTGGGGGGTGGGGTGGGTTGTGAAGGTTGGGGAGGGGGGCTGTTCAACTGGGGTTTCAGGTAGAGGTGGGGGGGGGGTGTTTTTCATGTGGTTGGGGGGGGGGGGAAGTGGGAGTCTGTTGGGGGTGCAGTGGGGGGGGGGGGTGTACAGGTGGCGGTGGGGGGAAGGGGGCTATGCAGGTGGGGGGGGGGGGTTGTTCTAGTGGTGTTGTAGGTTGGGGGGGGGGTTGTGCAAGTGGGTGGGGGATGGGAGTGTGCATGTTGGGGGAGGGCTGAGTAGGTGGGAGTATGTTGGGGCTGAGGTGGGGGGTTTACAGGTGGGGGTGGTGTAGGGGGAGGGGGGCTGTGCAGGTGGGGGTGCAGGTGTGTGTGTGTGTGGGGGGGAGGGTTGTGCAGTGGGTGGATGGGAGGGGGCTATGCAGGTGGGGGTGGGGGAGGGAGGCTGTGCTGGTTGGGGGGGGTGCAGGTGGGGGAGGGGTTGTGCAGTCAGTGGATGGGAGGGGGGGTTGTGTAGGGGGAGTCTACTAGGGGTGAGGTGGGGAGGGGGGGGTTGTGCAGGTGGGAAGTCATCACTTCCATAGTTCACCAATAAGCACTGGGAAGTCATCACTTCTATAGATTTTGATAGTTTTGAGGTCTCTTTGGTATTGGTTCTTGTTTAGTCATCTTGATGAGTAAGACATCACATGATCTAAAAGTGACATCAACAATATATGATAAATTCCTTCTCCCAGAACACATTTTTCTAGAAATAATATATCCTTGGAAGGTTGTGGGAACATTTTAGAATCCAATGCCTCAACATTTTCCTAATTTCAATCTTGAAACCATCATGTTATCAAGTCACTAATCCTACCAAATTGGATTTTCACAAAAAAAAATACTATTCTAATCCTTAACAACCGTCGTATTTTTTAATATCATGAATGAAAACACAATTAAATCTCATTGCTCTCAGTCACACCCTCGTGGACAGCCCGCCCACCACCAGGACACCCCTACCCACCTCGATAGCCCTACCACCCTCGTGGATATCCCACCCACCCCTGAACAACCCTTACCCCTGGAGATCCCCCAACCCTGTGGACAGCCCGCCCACCCCCCGGGGCACTCCTCCCACCCCTCAGACACCCCCACCCCTAGAAACCTTGTACCACCTGGACTACCCCCCCCCCCCCCACCCGTGGATAGCCCAACCACCCCTGGACACCCCGTACCCCCTGGACATCCCCACCACCTCCATGGACAGCCCTCCCCCGATTACACAGAAGCAGATGACTCAGTATTTACCCCGATTTCCAGAATCCCCCACGCAGTTGAACCCTAACCCGAGGTCTTCTATCTGATTGGCTGCAACTCCCCCTTCCAAGTTATACTCCTTCAACCTCTTCCCAAATACAGACATAGAAGCCCTCGTTGAGGTAATTGACATGGTTGGTGTGTGGTCTACCAAACTATATGACCTAACAAGGTGAGTTGAGGTATCTTATCTGTTTCTAGTATTGTTCGTCCCAACTATGAGCTAGTTATAAGGATATCATTCTATTCTCAACCTTTCTCCATTTATTTCACTATCTATAAAGATCATGTCATTATTCTCTATTTCTAGGGATTTTGGAAAATTTATGATTCACACTATTTGATATTTAATCAATGACTAATACTTGATTGGTAGATGACCGTGAGTATATGGAAGATGGTTTAAAAACTATCACTTAAAATTATCACTATTTTGTGTTCTTTATGCTGTGTAGTATCATTGAAATACTTTATTATTAATCTCAAATTTAAAAATAAATGTTTTTGTCTATAATTTATGAAATTAAATCTCTTTACGATCCATTAAGAACCTATTTCTATAGAAGCCTAAACTTTATCCACCCATGGGGTGCACTTGACTTGGGGAACTAATTGGGTAATGAAATGTATGACTATAGGGGTGACAAGAATGAGTTATTGAACATGATTGAGTGATTTGGGATGCCTATAACTCATAATGGGACCTGAGGAATGTGCCTCTTATATGATACCTATTGAAAAAAATATAAATAAATTTTAATTTAATTTTTGAGTACTTGTTCTTTGATTAGTGATTTGGAATCCTTTGAATAAACCAACCAAGGATTCATGCTTAAAACATAGCTTTTAATTCCATTTGAAATCCCCCTTGGATTCATGATGATTTGGTTTAGAATACCTTGGGAAAATCTACCTTGGATTCATAGTGATTATGATTTAAGAAACCTTGGGGAAGTCACCCTTGAATTCTAAACTAGAGGCCTCTCACTTTACAGAGGACATAAAATCCCTCCTCCCTATAAATCCATATTAATTCAATCAATTTTTTAGTTCTACACTCCAAATCTATATGTATTAACTTAGTTTTAATGTTTTTTATCTGTTATTCTTTGTTTCTATTTTGATTTACCTAAACCAGGTGGTGACTTGTTTGGCATGACATACCCAATAAATGTAGTTTGATTTTTTTTCTATTTTAGTTTTACAAATAAAGTGTCATGATTATATGAATCAAATTTATTTTAAGTCTTCATAGCCACTCATTTTATGTAGTTAGTGAATCATATCGACCGATGGAGGTGTTGGTGAGATGTATCCCCACTCAAAGATGGTAAATGGTTTGTTTAGTCATATTTTCTCGAGGTGGGTAATGGATATAAGGGTGATCCATGAGAAGGGACTGGGCACAGTTAGGGTAGTGGGGTTGGAAATTTTCCTTTTTTTAGTGGGGTGATATGGTACATTCTATGGACTTTAGTTTGGGTGTTATGAAATATACTTAATTTTCACAATATTTCCATTTTTTAGCATCAATAACTTATTTAAAAAACTCTCTTTACACATTCTGAAAAATTCATGAAAAGCCTTCACTTTGTAATATCATGAAAAATTTTCGATCAGGTCTATGGTGTTTTCTTGTATGTGATAAATGAAAAATTTACAAAACACATCTCACCTCAAATTTAGGCACACATAACTGAATTAGTATATCCTTACATTGTTTTAATAGTTCACTACATTAACTAGAAACTCTTTCCTATATCGTTTACATAAATATTTTTTCAATTAAACTTAAATATAATTGAATTTATTATGAAGAAATGACTTATAACAATTATTAGAAATGACTTATAACAATTATTTTTACAGAATTGATAGAAGTAGGATGTATGAAACCGATTATATCTCAAGTGATTTTCAAAACCATTTTGAGAGCTTTGTAGATTTTTCATTTCATAATGCTTCAGATAGTGGTTGCATACACTTCCCATGTTTAAATTGTGTTGGTAGACCTTGGTTGAGCCGTGAAAAAGTCAGATACCACATAAAAAAATATGTTTTTCAAGAAAACTACTATTTTTTGTATCACAATGGTGATAAAATGAAATCTTAAATTTCTGATGATCGAAATAAAAGGACTGGACTTGAGAATTTGTTAGATGAATGGTTTTCGTTTATTCTTCATAATGAAAAAGAAAGGATTTATACTCAAGAATAATTCAATATGATGACAGATGATGCATCTAATGAAAATGATAATATTTTCTGGGTGAAAAAATTGAATGATGTTTCCACGACTCCAGTATATCGATTGTGCGACAAAATGAAAAAGATGGAATTTTTAATCCGATTTCTTCATGGGAAAAATATGTATGGGATTTATAATACAACAATTGATTACATTCATTCCTTCTTGAAGGATTTACTTCTAGATGATGTAGATATTCCCTCAAACCACTACATGGCATGGAAGTTAGTTGAGGAAGATAGATTTTCAAGAAACAAAATTCATGCTTGCCCGAAAGATTGCAGTTTATTCTAGGTGGAAACCGTTGAACGAAATGATTGTATAAAATGTGGTACATCCCACTGGAAGTCAAAATCTGATGGAACACCATCCCGAATTCCACATAAAGTAATGTCGCACTTTCCATTGATTCCCAGACTCTAGAATATTTTTATTTCTGATGAAATATCAATAAAAATGAGATGGAATGATACCAAGAGAATGAAGAATAATGATGAGTTGGTTCACCCTGTAGATGGATTTTCATGGAAAATATTTGATGCTCGATATCCTGATTTGGAAGTTGATGTGCGTAATGTGAGGTTGGGTCTTTCATGTGATGGTTTTAATCCATTTTGGCAGACGCTTACTTCACACGACACATGGCCATTTTTTATACACATTTATAATCTTACCCCATGGTTGTGTATGATAAAACCTTTCACTTTCATTATTATACTCATATCTAGCCCTTCTGATCCCAGTATTGATATTGATATATACCTTCAACCTTTAATAAAAGAGTTTAATCTTTTTTTGGATGTGGGTGTGCGCAAATACGATGCATATTTGAAAGACATATTTTAGATGCGTGCTACGATTATGTTGACAATCAATGATTTTACGACTTATGAAATGATATCTAGATGGAGCACGAATGACAGACTGTCATGTCCTATTTGTATGAAGAATACATGATCCAGAAGACTGAAACATCTTTGTAGTTTTTGTTTTATGGGACATCGAAGATTCTTGCCAATGGACCATCCATATTGAAATAATCATCGAAGATTTGATAATACCATAGAGACCGATGATCCACCTCAGCATATGTCTAGAACTGATGTGCTTAATGAATTGAAATATTTCAGTTCTTCATTTGGGAAGAAGAGTATATTTTTTTATTTTCCTTATTGGTCAACCAATTTGTTATGTAATTTCTTAGAGGAAATGCACATTGAAAAGGTTATATGTGAAACGTTCCTTTCGATAATTCTAAATGTTAAGGGAAAGACAAAAGATGATATAAGGTCTCGACGTGACATGGTGGATTGGGGCATGAGACCAGAATTTCATCCTGTCCGTATCAGTGAAAATAAATGGCAATTAACATGTTCTTCTTATGTGATGATACCTACAGAATTTTTTTTCTAAATGTATTATAGATTATTATAGTTCCTGATGGCTATTCAAGTAACATATCTAAACGGGTCAACAGAAGAGAGTTAAAACTAAAATCTTTGAAGACTCATGATTATCACATTCTTCTACATTAGTTGATTCCAATATAAATCTATCATCTTTTTTCCAATAATGTAACGGTGAATGTTATTTGTTTGTGCCATTAGTTTATAGATCGTTGTGCTAAGAAGTTTTCCAAGTCTTTCTTGCAAAAAATGTTGACAGATTCCCCATTAATTTTGTGGGAGTTGGAAAAAATATTTCCTCCATCATTTTTCACATGCAAGCTAAATTTGACTGTCCATATTCCCACTAAAATACTTCTCTTAGGACCTATTTCTTTTCATTGGATGTATCAAACTAAAATAAATATGTACACATTAAAGTATTATTTTCAAAAACAGAATCGTCCCGAAGGTTCTATCATGAATGGTTACTTGGATCAAGAATGTATGGATTTCTGCTCAATGTATTTGCCTGATATTACTACAATAATGAATAGGACAATGAGAAATAAAGAAGAAAAATATGCGAAAATTGAACCTAGTTTTCTATCACTTCCTCAAACAGGAGGAATTCCTGGATCATATACATTAAAGACATTAAGCCTTGAAGAGTGGGAGATGTCACATCACACTATTTTGATCAATTTTGATTTTTTCGATTACTATATCAGGTAACTAAATTGAATATGCATATCTTATATATATCTGTTAAAATATTAATATTTTTTATCTACAGGGAACATAAAACAATGATAAATAGAAAGCATTGTTCTTTATCTTTGAGAAGGAGGGAGACTTTGCAAAGAAAAGAGTTTTCTGCTTGGTTAAAATTGAAGGTAAAAATATTACTATTTAAAAAAAGTAAATCAATATTTAATTAAGTTTAATATTCATTTATATTGTAGGTATTGAGTTTTACTACTGACTCTGTCTTTTAAAAAATACGAGCTTTGGCTTTTGGTCCTAATACCGTGGTTCGTGACTGTAAATAAATTGTTATCAATGGGTACAAATTTATTGTCACTGAACAAGAAAATAACATGGGAATACAACATGATGGTGTTATGGTTACTACCTCAATATATTGTTATGCCAGTGCATCAGATTGTAGATGTGATTTGAAAATGTGGGTTGTTATGGAGTCATTGAGAAAATAATAATACTGGATTATTACTCCCATTGACAAGTCATGATGATGAAATTCCATTGGTCCAATTCGATGACAAGACATGAAACATTTATTGATGATTGTGGATTTCAAGCAATTAATATGACTCACACTCTTTCTACCAAAGAACCATAGGTATTGTCATCAATGGCTAAACATGTTTTTTATGTCGAAGACCAACTTCAACCGGAATTTGGTGTCATAGTTGTAGTAATTTCAAGACATATTTTTGATGATGGTGATGATGGAATTGACACCATCCTTACTTCCATTGGAACCAATCCATTTATTTCTTTTGATGACTCAAATAGCTCAATTTTCAGAGTGGACTGTGAACCTGAAGTTGTGGTTTAATTTCCCTGATGGTGAGGGTGCACAGCCAGCACATCTAAAAGATTTAGGTGAGCTTTGGAGAGCATATAAGCATGAGTTTTACATTTGATGTCATTCTAGAGTGGGAATAGAGTTAGAGGCGGTCCTTGTCATGGATGATTGTCCGTTAGAATAGTACAGATAGATGATTACTCATTGGACGACTAGGAATTTGTGGTATTAATCAAATTAGAGGTATTTAAATGAAAATTTTCATGTTATTCGTTAATAATAATTATTGAATTTTAGTTAGGATGCATCTAGAAGAAATAAAAAATACATTGATTCTAAGAAATATGTCCACACATTGGGACGTACTACGATTCCAGATCATGAGAGACAACAGGTGTGACAATTTATAATCTTTCTTTACGACTTTCACTTTCTATTGCTTCCTCCATAATTTATTCGATTGCTAAAGTTTTTATATAATTTTTGTTATGCAATTACTGTTTTTTGGTATCCTATTTTTAATTATGGTTTCCTACATTCAATGTCATTTTACAGGAATAAATTGAATATAGAAGGATGTGTGCCTCGAGCAAAACTGTTTTTCTCGAGTATAAAGAATAAAGACGAAAGTGTGGTTAATGAACCAACTTAGCAGAAGATTGTAAGTTTTACTTTGTAGATTTAAAATTTTAATCTCTATTTTGTAACTTTATAATCTATTTATATTTGTAACAGGATGCTTTAGAGGCCCTAGATGTCAATGAACCTAACAATTTTGGGCCAAAAGATCACTTACATCAGGTGTTGGGAGATGAGCACCCTGGTAGAGTACACGGCCAACCTGGGAAAAGTATAGTTCCGATTAGGTATTGGCCCTCTTTAGGTATGATTTGTAGTTCCACCGAGTTGCAGAAGGTTAAGGAATAGGTAGAACATGCTGAAAAAAGGACCATAGAGGCGGCATAACAATCTTCTATGGCAAACACTACATTTATGAAACTGATGGAAGTTTTATGTCCAACACATCCACCAGAGGCCAGCACTGGTTGTGATGAATATATGTCATCGATGCATTGTATATATGGTGCACTAGATATTAGTTCTAGTGGTGGTTGAGACGATAGCGAGGAGGAGGCTGAGGCGGAGGAGGAGGAGGCCGAGGTGGAGGAGGAGGGCGAGGAGGAGGACGAGGCAGAGGAGGAGGGTGATGAGGAAGCTGAGGCTGAGTATGACGTCGAGGAGGAGGGCGGGGACAATGATGGGGATGACAATGAGGATGAGGGTGAGGGTGAAGATGATGGTGATGATAATGGTGGTGATAAGGGATAGATTGATCCGTTACATTTTTTACTAATATTACCGACTTTTGATGTTTATTGATTTGTTGTGCCTGAATATATGTTTGATTAGGTAGGTCACATTATCTTTATTTTTTATCTATAAATAATAAAATATGACATGATGATTTTCTATGAAATCCCCATATTATAATGAAATTGTATTTTTTTTAGTGGAATTTATAAAATTGGTGGTCTGATTAGATGTTGATAAAATGAAATTATTTTTTTAACCTTGAAATAATTTTGTAAGAAAATATGTAAATACCATCCCATGAACTCAGGACAGTCCCCAGGACAGTCCCCCGGACAGCCCCCCAGACAGCCCCCCGGAAAACCCCCACCCTCCCCCTTAGACCCCAGACTGCCCCTCAAATAGACTCCCCACTATCCTTCTTGGACCCCTGACGGCCCCCCGGGACCCCCCCCACCCTCCTCCCTGATCCCCAGACAGCACCCCCGGACAGCCTCCCCACCCTCCTCCCTGGACCCCAAACAACCCCCCCAGACAACCCCCTGGACATCCCCCCACCCTCCTCCCTGGACCCCATACAGCCTCCCCGGACAGACCCTCCACACAACTCCCTAGACCCCGGACAGCCCCTCGGACAACCCCCCCCGGAAACAGCCCACCCGGACAGCCCTCACCCTCCTCCCAGGACCCCGGACCCCCCCTTCCTGGACACTGGTTAGCCCCCCCCACCCTCCTCCCCAGACCCTAGACAACCACCCACCCTCCTCCCTAGACCCTAGACATCCCCCAACCCAACACCCCAACATTGGGTGAGCGGTGACTCGACATATATAAAACATCACAATAATTCATGAATGGCTAAGGACCACCTACGTCCATTCTGGATACAATCACACACTTAATTCGGCATCTCAGATCCCAATCTAAGATCTCTTCAAGATTCTAACCTAAATCCCAATGGAAAATAGGGTTTTTGAGATTCAGAAGAAGATGAGAGAATATTGAAAACCCTAATCAAAAGTGGTATCAAGGAGAGGATTAAACTCACCCGAATATTCAATCCACACTTGACGACACTCACAAGGCCCAATGATTGAAGGATATCTTCCCTTAAGAGCTCTTGGGAGCTTTTAATTGTTTTGATACTTTAAAACAAGGATCCATGGGTCATTTGTGACGTGTACGAGATAGCCCCACCTTAATCCGAGGCACGATGTGGCTGGTACCACTAAAAGTGTCTCACTTTTATTTGAAATGGACAACATTTTATGTGAAAACCACATCTGGCATAATGAAAACCATCCAAAAGCTTTCTGATTGTTTTTATTCTCCAAGGAAATGATTCAAGGGTCATCTATGATGTGTACGAGTCAACCTGCTTCAATCTGAGGCATGGTGTGGCCGGTATCACTCAAAGTGTCTCTCTTTTGTTTTAAAAGGACACTGTTTTATATAAAAACAAGAAACATACAGAAAACCAACCAAATGTTTTCTGATTGTGTTGATACTTTAGAAAAATGGTTTATAGTTCATTTGTGACATGGAAAAGTAAACCCCACCTCAATCCAGCGTACAGTGTGGCTGATACCACTCAAAGTGTCTCACCTTTATTTGTCATGGACACCATTTTAAGTAAAAATAATAACTGACATACGGAAAACCGACCTAACACAATTTGATTGTGTTAATACTTTAAGACAAAGATCAATGGGTCATATGTGACATGTAAGAGTCAACCTAGGCTCAATCCGAGGCACAATGTGGCCGTTATCACTTGCAGTGTCTTTCTTTTGTTTAAAATGGACACCCTTTTAAATAAAATCAAGTGGCATATGGAAAACTGACCAAACACATTTGTATTGTGTTGATATTTTAGAACAAGGATCCATGGTTCGTTTTTAACGTGTACGATTCAACCCCGCCTCAATATGAGGTACGGTGTGGCCGGTACCACTCAAAGTCTCTCACTTGTATTAGAAGTGGACAACATTTTAAGTGAAAACAACAAATGGCATATGAAAAACCAACCAAACGTATTCAAATTCTATTGATACTTTAATACAATGATCCATGGGTCATATGTGACGTGTAAAAGTCAGCCCTGCCACAATACAAGGCATGGTGTGGCCGATATCACTCAATGATTCTTTATTTTGTTTGAAATAGACAACATTTTAAGTCAAAATTAAAACTGGCAAACGGAAAACTGACCTAACACATTTGGATTCTTTTGATACATAGGAAAAAAAGATCCATGGGTCATATTTGACTTGTATGAGTCAATCCCGCCTCAATTAAAGGCATGGTGTGGCCGGTATCACTTGAAGTGTCTTTATTTTGTTTAAAATGGACACCCTTTAAAGTAAAAACAAAAACTGGCATATGAAAAAATGACCAAAAATATTCAGATTGTGTTGATACTTAAGAAAAAGGATCCATGGTTCATCTTTTATGTGTACGAGTCAACCTGGCCTCAATCTGAGGCATGGTGTGGCCAGTATCACTCAAAGTGTCTCACTTTTATTTGAATTGAACAACATTTTAAGTGAAAACAACAACTGGAATACAAAAAACCAAACAAACACATTCGTATTCTATTGATACCTTAGAAAAAAGGTCCATGGGTCATATGCGATGTGTATGAGTCATCCCCGCCCTAATCTGACACATGGTGTGGTTCGTATCACTCATAGTGTCTTTCTTTTGTTTAAAATGGACGCCCTTTTAAGTAAAAACAACTGGCATACGGAATGCTGACCAAATGTATTCGGATTGAGTTGATTCTTTAGAAAAAATATCCATGGGTCATTTTTGATGGGTATGTGTCAAAAACGCCTAAATCCGAGGCATGGTGTGGCTGGTACCACTCAATGTGTCTCACTTTTATTTGAAATGGACACCATTTTAAGTAAAAACAATAACTGGCATATGGAAAACTGAACAAATTCATTCTAATTATGTTGATAAATTAGGACAATGATCCATGGGTCATTTGTGACCTGTACAAGTCAACCCCACCTCAACATGAGGCACAGTGTGGCCGTTATCACTCAAAGTGTCTTTGTTTTGTTTAAAATGGACACTATTTAAAGTAAAAAAATGGCATATGGAAAACCGACCAAACGTATTCGGATCATGTTTATACTTTAGCATAATGATCCATAGGTCATTTGTGATGTGTACAAGTCAACCCCACCTCAATACAAGGCACAGTATGGACAGAACCACTCAAAGTGTTTCAATTTTATTTGAAATGGACAACATTTTAATAAAAACAAAAACTTGCATACAAAAACTGACCAAACTATTTAATATTGTCTTGATACTTCAGAACAATGATCCATGGGTCATATGTGATGTGTACAAGTCAACCCCTCCTCAATCCGAGGCATGGTGTGGCTGGTATCACTCGAAGTGTCTGTATTTTTTTTAAAATGGACATCTTTTTATGTAAAAACAACTGGAATATAGAAAACAGACCAAACGTATTTGGATTGTGTTGATACTTTAGCATAAGGATCCATGGTCCTGCCACACACAATCCACTTCTCATGTGAGGAACTCCTAACCCTATTCTAAAATAGATGACATTTAATACGTCAAAGAAAACTACATTCCCTATGTCACATAAGCTCATTGATACACACCCATTATCATCATTACTAAGTTCAAAGACACCCTCCCCAAACCATGGGAAATTATATTTGTGTCTTGTTAAATTCATTTATCCATTTCCTTATTTTGGGGTTATTTGGTTCAAATTTTTGAATTCAATTGTGTATGTTTTATACGGAATGCAATTTTTTATGTATTCTTAATTCTGTATAACACATGTAGTTATGTATTATGTTTTTTATGTAATTTATTCATAATTGATAATTAAATTATGTATGTATTCAATTTAGTATTCAATTATGAATTGAATTCCAGATTGAACATGTAATTGTCATCTCAATTCTGAATTGTATTATAAATAAATTATGTATGTTTGTAATTACCTTATGAATTATGTTTTAATTCTATATGTGTATAGTTGCAGGGTGAATTATGTGTTAAATATATATGAATTAATTATGTATATGTATGTGTTGTAGGTGTTTATTCTAGGTAATAGGAGTTAGGAAGCTAGAAATTGGGAAAGGGTATCCTGCAGCAGGCTGCTGCATGAATTGTATAGCAAAGCCTATGCCAATGGTTTACAACCGTTGGCATAGGTTTGTGAATGGGTTTTTACCAATGGTTCTAAGAGAACCATTGGTTTAAACACTTTCCCAACAGTTTACAAACTATTGGGATATAGTGAAATGTCCAGCGCTTACCAACAGTTTACAAAAACCGTTGGTAAAAAGCTATGAAAAACTATATTCCAACAGTTTGAAACCATTGTAATAGTATATTTACCAATAGTTTCAAACCATTGGTGAAAAGTTATACCAACCGTTTGACATAACCGTTGGTATAATGTAGATTTCCAAACATATACTAATGATTTTCTAGAAACCGTTGGCATATGTGTTTCCCAATGACGTACTTCCCTATGGTTTGGATAACCATTGGAATATATTATACCAATGGTTATCCATCCTTTACCAATGGGTTGGAAGCATTGGTAAAGGGTCCATTTACAGTAGTGATCACATCAGCCATAATATTTCAATGACTTTTCTGGAAGCATATTCTAAACTATTGGATGTGAAAATTGAAGAATTTATGTTCTAAATACTTTCACACATGATTATATCATAGGAGGAGAATTTTTTTAATCTTGATGAGCTGCGAAACCACCTTCTCTATTTATAGGGTTTTGATGGATAGAGCTTTGTCTCAATTCAAACATGTTTTTATCATTTGGTCTTCCCCTCAAATGAGATGAATATAGAAGCTTGGGGTTGAGTCTTGGTTTCTCTAAAGATTTAATTCCAATAGATCCATGATCGGCATCCCTCTTTTGAGTACGATATGTTCAACAATTATCTTGCTCAATCATGGGTTCAATTCTGCGGGTTCACCTAGTTCTTCTAGAATCCCAAAATTCTTTGGGATGTTGCTTCTACTATAGGTGTGTTGATCAAGATTGATAGGGAGATAAAACATGATAGATATGGGAGGATATCAAGAGTTATCATTGAGTTTTACTTCTCGATCATTGTGATTCAATCAACCATTCTTGTTGTTGTGGGCCATCGATTTGAGTTTTGAGTTGAATATGAAAGGAATCTGATTCTTTGCACTACTTTAAAATATATTAGGAATTTGGAAGATAAATGCCAAAAAAATTAGATATGTTATTTTGATAAGAAATATATCCACATCTATCGAGATTTTAGATTTCGTCATAGACCATAAATTGGATCCTTAGCTGTAGATACTGGTGCATGAACCATGTAGGTAGTTTCCTCGAACGTTGATGTGCTTATGTTGGCTTCCAGTCATGGAAGACCTATTACTAAAAAAATGAATGGGATACCATTATCTTTTGAGGGAATGATTTCTAATAGGTTGTAGCATCACATTTAAATGGTTGATGGCCAATATGACACTGATAGGTGGAAAAAAGTGAAAAATGTTGTTTTTTCAAGATAATCTGATGAGGTTAGTTTTCAGAGGGATGCGGTACATGAATTATGAAAAGAGGTATATCCAATTTATAAAAGATGAAAAGATAAAGTGGTGGACGAGAAGAATCTATGATCTGAGATTTTTTCCCATGAAATATCATCTCATGATGATTATAGAGTGAATTCAATGGATATTTGTTCTGGAGGAATCCACCAAGATGCTCAGAAGCATGATATCAGAGAGATTTAAATTCATGATATGGATTATGCAGACACCATTAATCTAAAGGATGGAATTAATAGGTATTCAATGTAATATCCGCACTGAATATGATAAAATTACTAATTGGGGGGGGGGGTGAAACCAAAGGTGCATGAAAGAAGACTAAGTCTTCGAAATGATATTTCAATCCAAAAGCTCATGGTCGAGGGTGCGATGATGAAATGCTGGGGCATGATTGTTCTATGATATATCTCACTATAGAGCAGCAAAATCTTAGGGAGAAATAAGATGTGGTATTTGACCAGAGGAATTCAAAGTCATAGTGGGAATCTACTAATAATGTCTCTAATCATGACTATGAAGATGGTCCTGATTCCCTTCATCTATAGTTTTCTTTTTTTTGGATAAGGTCTCATCTATTTGTTTTGACCCCAAACATTCTCCATTTATCACATTTATTTTTCTAATAAATATTTTCGAGGGGGGTCGCCCGTGTCCTGAACTTTTTAGTGTATTAATAATTTGTAATTATTAATTGATAAAAAATTATTAATCATTAGTTAATAATTATTTATTGATTATTATATTTCATTTTTAGTCATTTATTATCAATAATTAATCATTTCATTTATTATTAGAAATATAATTAATAATTAATTATGTTATTACATAATAATAATAATTTAATATTAAATATATTATTAGTTTTATTTTTATATAATAATTAATAATTATTTAAAAAGTATATAATTATTTATCAATTATAAATTACAAAGTTATATGAAAAATCATTAATTTTTTTACCATATTATTTATATTAATAATATTATCATTTATTCATTTTATTATTAATTATTTATAACATTATTAATAAATAACTATATTTTAAATTATTATTTTTTGTATTAACATTATATATATATATATAATATTATTAATTTTTATTATTTAAATTAATGATATTATACTTTAACTAGTTGTTCTTGAAATTATATATAAGTGTTTATGTACTATTCTTATCAATATAATACTATCATAATGCAGGAAAAGTGAAACTTAATCCCACATAAAAAATCCATAAGGGATGTCATGGTCCATTACCTAGTAAAAGGGAGTCATGGGGAGAGATTTTATATATATTTTAGATTTACTTAATTACATGTAATTTTGAATTAATATTTTTTAAATACTATTTAAATCATTATGATATAAAAATTTATATTAATAATAGGCTGAGGCTCACAAGGACCTTTATTGAAGACAAGAAAAATAGTAGCAAAGATGGGATAGATATGTCCAAATATGCCCATAATAAAAATAATCATATATTGAAGAACATGTTATATGGATCGTAAAATAATTATTCCTACCAAAATTACATATCCAATGCTTTTTCTGTAGAAACATCATAATCCAATTAATTTTGATATGATTCCAAAAATTATTCCTTAGGATTTATAACATTAGAAAGAGAATCGCTAAAATATTTCTCTTCATTAATCATTATATCCACAAATAAATCATCATAAATAGTTTCAACAGATGAATGATCATTTCCTAGCTAAATATTTGTATATAGATTATTACCTTTAATGGGATCATGATATAGGTTAGAATTTATAGGTATATCCTAACTTGAAACCTTCCCATTATTATGAGGATCCTTCGATAGACCAACCAAAAACTTATTATGTTAGTGTTGTTATGTTTGTATCCTTGAACTTAAACTAATAGGTTCATGTGAATAAGATGTTTAAATCTTAGGGGCCTCATCACTTTATTCACAACCAACAAGAGCAGCCTTAGCATGACGACTAACCCACCCCTTTCCAAGTTCATAATGTTGACAATAATCTTTCAAATTCCCATTCAAACCATTATTTTTTGAACCTATCATCTTGTGAAAACCCCATTTTATATTTAAATTTGAATTTTTCTTCCCATAATAATAAGGAATATTTTATGGAAAAATGTAAATTAATATCATCATCACTTGTAGAAAGAACAATCATGTCAATTAGAACTTCACTAAGGTCCACTTCCACCAAAATCTTTACAAAGTTCCCATGAATCAAATTCTCAATATTCCATCAAATATAAATAGGGTTTTAAAAAATGAAATAATTTAATATAGTATTTTTGAATGCCATAACACCCAATTGAGACCATATAGATGAACATAAACATGTGAAAACAAAACATTCTAACATATGTATCCAAATTGACTGACCATTCATTGACTCAAAAAACACCATGTTTTAAATAGAAAGAAGAAAATCATCATGTGAATTTTTACAATTATCAAAAAAATAAATAAGTAAATGATAAAATACGCATCCAACCGAGACATAATTTCAATGGAAAAAACCACAAGAAGATGAAATGTGACTTACCAGATCATACTATCAACAAGTATTAGACCCTTAGAGGTAATTATTCTCACTACAAGGTAATTCATACACATACCTAATCTATCAAAAATGACAATGTAATTCTAAATGAATTGGGACTTTTAACCCTTCTTGATAGTACACTAAATATTTAAATCCATAAAATAATTAATGCTATGAGACAAAGAATTGACTAACATACTGTGAATCTCATATGAAGTCAGATTCATGAAATCCTTTTCTTCTAATGGATATTATAATGTGGTAATGTACTTCAACATTTGGTTTTTATTCCTAGTCATAGAGAAGGAATACTGATAGATTGTGAATATGATCCAAATACTTATTGATGATTTGTTAGAAATGTCGATCTTGAAGTTTCTTCTCGAGATAGAATATTAAAAAATGATTAATAAGAAATTTCTATGTCTGAAGAACAACACAATGTTACTTATAGATCACCAAAACAGAACTTCGGAACCCCCATCCATGATGTAATATATATATATATATATATGAAACAATAATATTTCTTTTATAAAAAAACAGTATTTTATGGTGTATTTAAAATTTTGATATACATTTATAATGAAGTAAAAAAAATTATCTTTTAAAAATAAAGATGAAAGCCTCAAATGAATTGATACTCTAAAATGAGATTATGTTTCATCGATTAATTTAACACTTGGAGAAATTATATTACAAAAAGAAAAAACCCTAACTCATTTGATTTAAAAAATACAAATTCAATTTTTTTTAAAAAAAATATACTTTCTTTAGATATAATTAATAAATTCTATATTTGTTATATAACTTTACCATTCACAAATTCATTTACACAATACTAAGATTATCTTCATTATCTTCCTCACTATTGTAATATATGATAATATAGTCTATAAAACATATCAAAAACTGATCATATGAAATTATAAAAACTATATTCATTATATCCATGAATATAATGGGGTAATTGGTAAGTTGAAATAGATTTAATATAAATTAATATTTTTAAAACCTCATATGGAAGGGTTCATTCAATATATTATCATTTTTAGTCCTCAATTGATGATATTTAGATAAAAGTCCAATCTTTTAAAAGTATTGAACTTCATGGAGTTAGTCAAAAAAGTAATTAATACAAGGTATATGAGACTTTTTTCTGATTTTGATCTTATATATTTCTAAATAATCAACATAAAGATGCATTGAAATATATTTATTCTCATAAAAAATAACTATTAAACTAAATTATTATGCACTAGGGCTTGTGAATCCCTTTTAATGATTATCTTATAATTTCTTCTTTAATTCTTGTAACTCAATTTGGACCATTATATAAGAAGTATTTTAAACAAGCATAATAACTGATATGATTTATATTGGATACAAATATTTACATTTAAGGGGTAAAAATATATATCTCTTCAGGAAATACATCTAAATATTCTTGAACAATAGGAATATCTTTAGTTTTGAGTCTCCCCTAAACAATTTGAGATAAATACCCCTCATGAATAAGTAGTAAGACTCGTATAATTAAAATAATTTACATTGTAAGTTCATGTTTATCCTCTCAACAATATAAGATCATAGGTTGAATTTGGTTATGAAATGTCAGTTCCCTTCCTCAAAAATTTATATTAGCTTTATATATTGGGATCCAATCAATACCCAAAATCAAATCAAGTTCAATTTGAGAGAGAATGGCAAGATTTATAGGCAGCACATTCCAAAAAACATCAATCCAAGAGGATATGTTCCTCCATGATATTTTATAATATATTTATCTTGAAATAGATTTTATTTATTTAATATATTTCTTTATATCAAACATCAGTTTTAAGAAAGTCATGATATATAATTGAAATATTTTTATTTTAAATATGCCAGTTATAACATAGTAGTTTAGTTTGCAAGAATTAATAAGAGTATCAAAATTATGAAATATTTATAAAATGGTTCTAAAAATAAAAATACAATTACTAATTATAAGGAATTAACTACTCATTTTTTACATAATTCATTTTATTCTTCAAAAATAATTTTTATTAAAAATAGTTTTTATTTATTTTTTTGAGAAAATAATATAATTAACTTATGAATCATTAATTTTTTTTTGTAAAAATAATATCATTTTTTTAAATCATCATATCCAAATCATCTTAAATAAAATTTATATAATTTTATAAGAAGATGAATTTTTTATTGAATATTGAAAAAATATATATTTTATAAAAGACAGTTTTTTCTATTAAAGTAGTTACCAAGTCATATGTTTTTTGAATTGATTTTAAAATTTCTTTAGCTTATTTGTAAAAATAATATAATTAATGTCATTTTAATTTAAATTATTCTTAAATTTTATGTAAAAAAATTTTTATAATTAAGAATGCATTTTTCTTGAAACTCGATTTTTTTCCTGTTTCAGGGTTTTTTTAAAAGTAATTTATTCTACTTAAAGGTATTGAAAATTTTAAAATGGATTACATATTTTAAATAATAGTTATTACAATTATTAAAAAATTTAGACATTATTTATAGTCATTAAAAATAGTAATTGATGTAAAAATTCATTACAATGGTAAAAGATAATGGGGTTATTGATGGGTTAATCAAAATAAATAAGGGTTAAAATGACCAAAAAAATTTATAAATTCTATTTGGAGGTATTATTTTGACAATATTTCATCTAATATTCTAGTATTGGTCATTTTTGATCCATTTTTATTGAGTAAGACATTAATATATTTTAATACATTGAAAAATGTCATGTGTGCGCTCTACCTCCCTTATAAAAGGACACCAACATTCTTATATTCTCCACAATAAAAGTCCCTATTATATCCGTAAATACATAACATATGTAACACTCCAGGAAAAGTGAGACTTAAAAGGATAAATGTTACTACCCATGTCAACAAGGGGCACCTTTCTTTTTGGGGGCCTACCTGATTAGAATTACATAGTTAAGCATGCTTGGCCTGGAGTAGTAATCAGGATGGGTGATCTTCTGGGAAGTTTCCCAAGGTGTGTGTGAGTGAGGAAAAAACACACAGAAAGAATATGTGTTGGCATGTGGGGACATTCGTTAGTCTGATAAGCGACCCTAGTGAGTAATAGCCTATGGTGTGTTGGGAAGGCAACCGAGGTATTACAGGAGACCCATGGGGTCAGATGACAAGGTTCATGGCCCGGGGAGGCGGGTCATGACAAATGGTATTAGAGCCAATACCCTGCCGGAAGTGCTTAGGAACTGCCTGGGTTTGAGGCTTGGGGTCCGCAACGAGGGCGTTGTGCTTTAAAGGGGTGGATAATGTAACCTCTCTGGAAAAGTGAGACTTAAAAGGCTAAATGTTACTTCCCGTGTCAACAAGGTGAACCTTTCTTTTTGGGGGCCTACCTGATTAGAACTCCACAGTTAAGCATGCTTTCCATAGAGTAGTAATCAGGATGGGTGACCTTATAAGATGTTTTCCAAGGTGTGTTTGAGTGAGGACAAAACACACTGAAATAACATGTGTTGGCCTGTGGGGACAGTCATTAGTCTGATAAGAGACCCTAGTGAGTAATAGCCTATGGTGTGCTGGGAAGACAACGAAGGTATTACAAGAAACCCATGGGGTTAGATGACAAGGTTTATGGCCTAGGGAGGCGGGTCATGACAACATAATACCCTCATAATATTCACTCCACTTATCTTATTGGTTTTTTATCCTAATAAAATTTAAATAAAATATTAATTATACACTTAATGAGCTTTTTCAAAGAAGATGTATGTGTTCTTAATGCAACTTTTAAAGTGTCATTCTTCATAAAAATATAATAAATATATTATATCCATAATAAAATAATTAATATAGTACCATAAATATAGTTATATGTTATTATGATTATGGAAAAACTATTTTCCAACTTTTTTCATCTAATTGGAAATGGAAGTATCACCCCTCTATATGTGTGGGCTACTGCCTCTGCATAGAGAAATAATTCATTTTCTATAACCTTATTTCATGGGTGTTTATTATGATTGATTATTTTTTTATACATTATATTTTTGAAACAAATAATTCTTTTCTAATTATAATCTCTTATCTAGATCCTTAACATCTCATCCATTGGAAAACGTAATGTCACTCGTGCGTACGTGTGGAAAAACACCTCAATGAAGTGATGTGATTAAGTTTTCATTTCCTCATTACATGGATTGTAATAAGGATATTTTTAATTAATAAATACTATATTTATTATATAATAATGACTCTATATTGGTTAATTACTATTTAAATTTCTTTCATTTGATATATCAAAAAGTGAAAACATCACACATGCATATGTATGAACTACTATCCTAATAAAATGATGAAATTTATTATTCATCACAAATTTATATGAATGACTATAAAAGTGTTCATAATGAATAAATATGACACTTATTTAATTATTAATATTCTATATATGATGAAACTATGGCCATGGTGAATGTTCCAGAACTATCTAAATGAAATATGCATGGAAAACAAACCGATTTCACCTGAATGTCCATTTTAAGGAAGAATTTTTATTTAAATAATTATAGGAAATTATAATGGAATCCAACATAGTAATTTATATATTTATTTGTTTATGTAATATATTTACAAAAAATTTATATTTATAATATATTTTGTTTGAACATGTACGAAGCAAGATGAGACATAATGTAATGAAATTTTGATATAATCTCATTTCTTTTCTAGATTGATTATGATAAATTTACATTGATGGAAATTATATATTAATTATTTATGAAACAAAATATATTTTATTATATTTTGTGTTTTTAAAATACTTTCAATTTTTTCTTTCATTTTATTCTCTTTGGTACTTAAAATGATTGATAATTTTTTTAATGAAAATGGAAAATATATCCTCTTTTGCTAAGAATAATTTTCTACCTTTTCTATATTTTCATTAAAAAGTTTTATTTTTTTAATATTATTAAATTTTTGTTCAAATTCATTTTTATCCATATTTTACTTTCTATAATATGTTTTAAAAGTTATCTTCATGGAATTTTATATATGTGGTATTTTTTTAATGGTGTGAATGAAATATTATTTTAACATATACCACATGAATGTTTTTTCAAATATCATGATTAAAATTTTCTTTGATGAATTATATATATATTTCTATGCTTCCATACATATAAAAAAAAATTCATAATATTTTTAAAATTTTAGTTTTTAGATAACTTATTTCCAAATAAAATTTGTAATTTATTTAATAATTATTCCAATGATCATTTAATTGTATTTACATCTTGGAAAAAAATTCCTTTGATGATACATTTTATTTAATGTGAATAGATTAAAATGATACAATCCTTATTAATTATTAGGATGATTATTGTTTATGTTGATTAAATATTGATGAAACCAATTTTCTTTACCACAGGTTAAGCTAAGATGAAATGATAAATGTTTTTGTAACATTATGGTATGCATATGAACGGATTGTCATTATATAAATGTATGTTCTCATATATCCATCTAATTAATTTGGAGATTTTATAGAAATATATCATGAGATGTTGACGATAAACATGGAAAAAAAATAATGTATAGCTATGTTAACATTTATATAATTGAGTATGATTGCTTCTGGATACGTTCGTAAAATTATATGGGGACATTAATATGAATAACCATGGTCACATTTTGATGCTTGTATATTATTTATTATATCTATTCTCATAAGATTATTCATTGAAATGATTTATAAAATCTATGATCATATTTTTATATGTGAGGATGATTTATTCTATCTATTTTCACAATATTACATATATGTTCACAATATTAAGATTTACTATGACTGTAATGCAATATTCTTAGGTTGTGACTCTTGAGTGTTGATTTATGATTTGAAAAAATTATTAATCATTTTCTTATGTGACTTGATTTGGGATTTTTTAATCTTTCTTTATTTATTAATATTTTTGTTGATAACATTCACTTGATTATGTTATCATGTCATTAATGTGATTCTATGCATTTGAGACTGATATATTTCATCTTTACCCTTACTATGCATAAGATATCACCCTTCCATATACTTTCCCCACTAATATTGATGAAATTATATATGTATGATATGTCTATAATGGTACTAATATTAAACTTCTTATAAGTGAGATTGAAGATCATTTAAAAAATAATTTAAATATTTATCTTGTCTCTATGTACTGAAAACTTTTATGGTCCTCAAGAATGTAAAAATATAATGTGTACTGAATATTCATCTATTAGGATGTAATATATATCCATGTTATGATTTTTTCAGTTATGTTGGTATCAAATAAAATTATAATTATTTTTGGAGATTATGTTATGGGAAAAATTGTATAATCCAAGAAAACATATGGTGAACCAAAAGTGATATAGGATGAACATAAAGTGTCATATGATGGTTAAAAAGTGTCATGAATTTGGGCTTCAAAAAAATTATTCTCCTTTTATTTCTTACACTATTTACTGTTTCTTAATACTAATGTCATAATTTTTTTGGTTTAATATAATGGTTGGAACCAGATGGTATCATGGTATGAATAGATGTTACATAAAATCAAATAAATATCCTTATGAGTAACCAATTGTGTTTTTATATGGTATGTAATATTTTAAGGAAAATAACCTCTAATATATCAATGTATGAGAAATAATTTATACTGTATTGAGATTTTCAATATAATAAGGAGATACAAATATGTAAATGAGTAATTTATTTGAAAACATCCAAGATAATTCAATGGGTATTCCAATAAGCTATTTTTTTATAAATTGATAAATGCAATTAAAATATTTTTTTAGTAGTTCATTAACCACGAGATAGTTATCTTAACATTATATCACAAGAAAGTTGATACTGATTAACGGTTGAATCTTATCAATAAAATGTGGGGAGATAAGGAAATAAAAATTATTTAATGAGAGTATTTTAATATGGGTTTCTAAATATATAAATTCCTCAAAATATTTTTTATTAAAGTGAAAAGGGGATTTTTTGAAAAAAATAAAGGATAATGAATCCATTAGTACCTATGAAGAAACAATTAAAAGTATTTTAGGTTATGATTTTTTAATTTTCATCTACTATATGAGTAAAATTTATCAATTATTTAGTGTATTAAAATGATTTATTCGAAATTATTTATCTATAAGAGACTTATTTATCTATTAATATATCATTACATGTGATAAGAATGTACAAATGGAGAGTGTTAACTCTTATTATTCAGTAGTTTTTAGTGACATGAAGAAATAATTAGAGCTTTATGGAAACTAGATTGGTAAATACCATAGATGAATGAAATTAAAACCACCAACAAAAAATTTTATTTTGAGGAAATCAGACATGAAAATATCTGAAAGGAACTATAAAATACATTAATTTTAGAAAGAAAAACCATAGAGTTTGTGATTGTTGATAATGGAATAAAATGATAGAATATGAAATAGGGAAGAAAAATGTTTTAACCAATGAAGTTCAATGGTTCAAATGTATGGATAATTGTAATTTTGTGAATAAATTTTCTAATCCAAAAGTTAATGAGAATAGTAGGCCTAAAAAACACCCAATGAAAAATGATAAAGTAAAGGCCTTTACAATCACAGCTTAAGTGGGTTAAGAGAACAACATAGTGAGAGATATACTTATCATGCACTAGAGAACTAAAAATATCCAATTTGATTATTGATGAACCAAATATTTTAGGTCTAGAAAATTTTATAGTGGTATCTTATCAATACCTTAATGATTAAATATTGAGTAAGTAATAAAAAACCTTAATGTAATTATATCATATATCATGTCAATAGCTGCACTATGATAGTTGTGTGTGAGAATATGCTTCTTAAAGATCATTGAATTCTCCATATAGTGGAATTTGATGTGATTTTGGTCTAAGGTTGGATATCTATATATATATACCTCATACATTATATGTAAGTGGAGTCAATTTTTATATTATAAATCAACCTACTATCGTATTTAATTTTGAGACAGGATATGAACATGAAATATTAGTTAATTCCATTATATAAGTCGTAATTACTATTTTTGAGGGATATTTTACATCAATGGTTGGGGAGAAACTAATCATTGAATATATGACTATTGTTTAGGAATATGATGAATTATGTTTTATGTACATTCCTAGTATTGCTCTGAATTATGATGTTTAGTTTTTAAATGAACTCTTTCCTAGAGTTGAACATATTTCAATCAATACTTATATAATTGACCCAAATGAGTTGCAGGGATTTAAGAAGTTACTATAAGATAATATTGGTAACATATTCATAAGGGACTCCATATAGAATGGCCCAAATAAAGCTGTTCGATTAAAGAAGTTACTCTACAAGAATCATAATAACAGAATCATACACCTGAGTGTTTTAGAATGAGGTGTTCTTATTCACATATGTAAAGTGGAAAATGGGTCAATGAAACTTTGAATTGATTATAAATAATATAACAAGATAATTATCAATAATAAATATCATTTACACTAAATTGAAGTCTTTTTCGATCAAATACTTTGGTATCAATAAATTTCAAACACTAACCATTATTTTGGATATCATAAATTGAAGGTCAAGAAGAAGGATATATTTAAGACAATATTCTATAAAATGTATAAAAAATTTGAATTTATTGTAATTTAATTTTTACTTACTAATTCACCCACTATATTTATGGATTTAATGACTAAAATATTTTGATATTAGCTTCATTCTTTTATGGTGGTTGTTATAGATGATATTTATATATATTAAAAGGTAAAAGAAGAAAAATAATACCATTTAAAGATTATATTGATGACCAGGAGGGAGGATAATATTTTTTAAAAATTTACCATGTTTTAATTTTCACCATATAAGTTTCTAATCATGGAGCATATAATCTCAAATGAGGGTATATAAGTAAATCATTTAAATATGGAAGTTATTGAGAAATGGAATATGCTAACCAAAATAACTGATATCCATAATTTTTTAGGTTATATTATTTATTCTTTAGGAATAATTTATCAGGGATATCTAAACCACAAACCATGTTTACATGGAAGGGATCTATGTTCCTATGTATGGATGAATGTGATAAAAATTTCAAGTATTAGAAAAGATGGTTCATCAGTGTAACTATGTTCACACTACCCCAAGTGTAGAGGGTTTTCTGATATATAATGATGCACCAAAAAAGGGAATGTGATTATTACTCATGTATATTAACATTTCAAGAGATTATTACTCATAAACACTGAAAATTTAGGCGAAAAATTACACAACTCATGATTTAGAAGTCAAAGTGGTAAATTTTTCATTGAAAATATGGAGGCACAATATTTATGATCTAAGATGTGATATATATATATACATATATCTTAAAATCTTTAATTATATACCCATATATAAAGAGTGTAATATTTTTCAAAGGATATGTCATTAATTGATTAATGATTATGACTGTTCAACACACTACTACCCTAGGATGGAAAACAAGGTGGCTGATGCACTGAGTCAAAAGAACAATGCTAGTTTCTCTATAAAGTGTATTGAAAATGTTTGAATATTTATGAATTTCTAGCAGATATAACTTTAAATAATTATGAATATGGATGTATAATATCATTATTATATGAATATTTAACTATCCATCCATGTGAGGGTTAAAGAGGCACAAAAATTCTATGCAAAATTATAGAAGAATGTGTGAAATTTGTCTGAGTTTAAATGTGATTATAATTGAATAATAAGGTTTTGAATAAATGAATTTGTCCCATTAATACCATGCATGAAGAAGGAATTGTTTTATGAATCTCATATATCATCATTCTCTATTCATATTATATGTACGGATTTGTATTGAGATTTTAATGTGTATATATTATGGGATATCTTTAAAAGGATTATTATAGTTTGTATCTCGATGACTAGTATGTTGGAATGTTAAGGGTGAGGAAAAAAATTCAACGGGGATATTACAAAAAGTACCCATACTCAAATGTAAATGGGAAATCAAAATAATGGATTTTGTAATGGGACTCCCCAAAATATATAAGGAGAATAATGTTATTTGGGTTATAGTCGATCCCCTTATGATGTCAAAAATTTTCATTTCTATCAGATAAAATTTCTATATAGATCATATTTTTAGGATATACATTAAAAATGTGGTAATAAATTATATAATACCTTGTTTTATTTTATCTGATCATGGTCTAAGGGTTGTCTATATGTTTTGGAGAATTATTCATCTGGCATTGAATATAGAGTTGAAATTTTGTACTATATATCTTCCTTAGACATGGGGTAAGATTGAGAGAACCATTAAAACCCTAGATAATACACTAATATAATCTTCTCAGGATTTCTAATTTGTTTTGGATCAACAATTTCATTTTTAATAATTTTCATATAACAATATAATTCACTAAAGTATTTATATGGATCCTTATGAGTCCATCTATGGAAGGAAGTGCATAACTCTAGTATATTGGGATGAAGTGAGAAAAATAAAGCTAGTGGGACTTAATATAGATGAGAAAATGGAAAGAATGTTTGATATATAATGAACTAACATTGTATGACCCCACCAATCACTCAATACAACATTTAACATGTTTTGAAGTGAATTCTCAATCACCATTAGTTTGAGACAAGTGTTTACCACATCAAAACAACTTATTGGGAGTGATTTCTCACATAGTAAACTGGAACCAACCATCCATGTGATGGGATATCCACCATAATATCATTACAGTTAGTAGAATATATTATAATATCCAAAATAAAATAGTAATGAATAAATTTATATCGTAAGAAACAACATACATCATTTACAAGACATTTTGTAACATGACATAAACATGGAACCAGAAGCCAAAACCACAAAACAAAAAATAATGGGAAGGGACAAACATAGCCTAAAAATAAATCTAAAATGATCAAATTAAAAATGGATCTACTTGAGAGAATCCAAGGAGACCACATCTACTCAATGAAAAAAATGATAGATAGTAATCAAGAAGATACACCAATGTTTATAGTTCTCTTTCCTTTGGCTATATCTTATAAAAATAATTCTACATACACCCAATGAAATATATAGAGTGTGAAGAAAAATTACAATAGGATAAGAACATAAATATATTTAAATAATTTAAATCCATCAAAAAACAAACTATTATAAAAAATAATTTCCAAAACCAAACCACTTGAAAACATTTTTCTATAAATAAATTCTTTGAAATCCATCTGGATTTCTTAAAAAATGAGTTCTCCGATGAAGAAATTACTAAAATGGTTAAAATAAGTCTATAAGTACCTACAGTGAAACATACTAAATATAAAACATAATTCATAACAAGGTAATAATAAAGAACATCATCATATAGAAATAATGAAAAATGGGAATAACACTTGATATCTCATTTAATAAGGCACTATCATAATGAATAAAAGCATAAAGATCAACTAGTAATGAGTAAAAAGAACCAAGCTCTCTATACCTATGGTTATAATTTGAGTGAGACAAAAAAAATCTAGATAGATAAACAGAGTGGAAGCTATCATGATCATCCTTGAGACCAACTCCAATAGCTCTTATAGTTTCCTGGCCAAACAAGTGGAAGCTCTTATGATCTTCCTGCTAAAGGCTCTCAGAGTCCATTGGAAAAAAGTGGAATCTCTCCAGGTATTCCTAGAAAATGATATAATGGTCCCATGTACTACCAATGGATGCTCTCTTAGTCATCTCACTCAAGGATTCCATGTTCCCCAGGATAACTCCCACTCACACCTCAAGTATTACCGTATGATACTCAATGCCAATAAAAATCAAATCACAAGTACCATGAATCAAATTAAATTTCATAAGACACATTAGTAAAACAAAATTATCATTTACAAAAATAACATTAAACTTGGTAGAACCACTTATATGACCTCTCTATAGATCTAATTGAAATCATATAATCCATTTAAGCCATTTTATCAAACATTTGTAGTGCACTCAAGATGCACCTTTTTCAAAAACATTATTAAATTATAAAAACACCAAAATAAGATATAAAAGCCTATATAATGGGTTGAAAATCAAACATAAATAAGTTAATTGTAAATTTTATAAAGAAGAAACAAAAAATGATCAATAATTTAAATGTAATCTATGATAAATGCCCTTAAATTGAAAAATCTACCTCTTTCATGGGTCCAACTTCCTCACCATCAGTAATGAACACCTATAATATGAGTGGGAATACATCATACACCCAATTCATATTAAAAAAACCAAAAATACCATTTAAAACCCTTGTATATAATAAAACCAGATCTAGGGTTTCTAACATCCCAAGAAATTTAATAACAAGTATAAAAAGTGGGAAAGGATGAAAAAACCCATGATGATTTGGACTTGAATCAATCCAAATCTATATGAATCAAAGTATATTCCATTGAGATGATAGGTTATAATATTCCAAGACAATTAGGATGGGTTTACCATAAATGGTAGAACAAATTATGATCAATTGGGTTAAAATTAAAAAGGGATGTTTAGTAAATCATCATAATACTAATGTTCTTAAAAACCACATAGTTTAGAAATCCAGTTAGGAATAGCATGTTACAAAAATATGGGTTCTATTTCCTACCAAAAAAATGTTATACATAGTTTCTATTGGTATTTTCATGGTTTTGAAAACAATGATAAATTTTACTATCCCAAATCCAGAACCATTCACATGGTTTTCTGCATGGTTAGAAAAATGGTTCACCAACCATGAACCTTGGTATGTTTCCTCCAAAAACCAATTTCATAACCCCCACACCTAGTAACTCAAGAAACTAAACAAGTGGAAAAATAAAACTCAAAATTAGATATAATAGTGAATCTAATGGTGTTACAAACATCCCCCATGCCATATTCAAGCCCAAAATTTCTTAGGCTTCCATAAAGGAAAATATGTGAGGTCACTACTCCATTAACAAAGCTTCCCACTCCCATGATTGATGGATATTTCAACCACCCTTTGAGAGAAAAAAAATATGATAAACCTACCAAGTACTAGACTATAATGATAATCTATAATAAAAATATGCATCTCTAAAATGGTGGTATCAGGAATGAACTCTAAATATTTCAACTCTAACACATGATACAAGTCTAGATGGAATCTATACAATTAGAATACTTAAAAGATGTCATAAATAGATGCAATAAATGATGAAAAATCACACCAATAATACATCTTCCCAAGATATTGAATAACTCAAATTGACATGAATTTGTGTGACACAAGCTTCCCCTACTTGACCAAGTGATGGTTTCCCATTCGAACAAATACCAAAAGAAACACCTGATCACCCATAAGAAACACTAATGGGAAACGAAATTAATCAATGTATTAATTATGGTGACTTTAATTAGTTTCTCTCATATTCTAAATTAGTTATTATATCATTTCTTCTCCTGGATGAGTCTCAGTACCAATGAGGAATTCTCTCCAAACTCTTCCCAATAGAATGGGGATTAGAATGTCCATACATAAAAAGCCTCAAATATATTAATTTTAATCAATGCATAATAACTATTATTTCATGAAATAATTTTCAAGGATTGGTTAATTTTTCCAAGAAACATCAAAATATGTGACTCATAATCACAATAAATCCTTGAGAGTTTTGATGGTCCACGCAGACTGACTATCTGCCTATGATACACAGTACTCATCCTCTTCTTTATTTCCAATGCCTTATAGTGTCCCAACCAAAATAAAGAATTGATATGGTAATAATGGTATGAAACTACAACTAATGGAATTCAATGAAGCCAAAAAAACACTCAAAACAACATTTTTTTAATATCATATACCTTTATTAACTCCCAGATCATAATAAGGCTAGCTGATTTCATCAAATGATTAATAATGAGAAATATCGATTCATTCCCACATAATTTAATATTTGTACCAAAAATTAAATCCATTAAGAAATCTTCGCACTTTCATAGTAGTAAGGGAAGAGGTTGAAACAACCCGGCTGGTCTTTGATTCTCATATTTTATTCTATGAAAGGTAAAACATTGGGAAATATAATAATCCATGAAATGTCTCTTCATGGGGCACCAGAAATGACCAGTCCATATATAATAAATATTGGTAGGCCCATGGTTCATATCCCAACTAGAATAATTTTCTGGCAACAACACCTCCTTATACAATCTTAATGTTACCACTATTCACTTCGTAACAGGAAGAGAGCAATTAGAAGACATAGAACAATCAAATGAAGTATGCAAATCATTTAAAGCACATTTAATCTTCTGGAACTCTTGGTTGGATACCTAATCAGTCCTAAAATGATCAATGAGAGAAGTTATGACCTATAAAATGGTTATGAATTCCTACTATCTATCCCCTTACACCTCTATAATCATATTAGCAAACATAATCCTTATAATCCACTCATCTAATGACTCCCAAAACACATGAACTGGAATATTTCTACTCAATATTTTCCGTCATGTTTGTATAATAAATATAAAAAGAAAAAGGATGGATGGATTCTACCCAAAAAAAATCTTGAGGTTTAGTTCTTATTTGGTAAGGATGTACTTCATGCTTTCATGATCAATGTAACCAAAAAAATTATCTCTAAAGAGTAAATTACTATAGTTTTTGCACATGCATCACATATTCCAATTATAGGTTTTGGGTGAGATAATTTTGTTCATGTGGGTGAAGTTTATATGAACCGTAATCAACTATATTCTTATCTTGAATTAGAAAAAATCCCAAAACCAAACGTAAAGCATCATAGAACATACCATAATGCTTCCTAGGATTAAAATGAATTAGGACAAGTGTAGATGTCAAAAAAGACTTCCAATTCTAAAAATATCACTAGAACTTCTCATCCCTTTTTAAATTTACCATTTTAATAGAAAAATACTTCATGGGGGAAGCATTTTTTGGGATGTCCTGGATGAATAATCTATATGTCATAGCCAAACACAAACATATTCTCATCTCAAATACGTTTTTAGGATACTTTAATGATATAATATTTCAAACCTTTTAAGCATCCAAGAAAAATCTTCTCTTGGAAATCACATTTCCCAAGAACATAATTTAATGGATTCAAAAGTAGTATTTTTACTGATTAGTATATAGATGTAGGTCCCTAAAAACAAAAAAATCAACCTCCATGTGGTCAGAGTGTTCCACATCCATATTGGAATAATCTAATATTTCATCAAAAAACATGACCATAAAGGATTCTAAAAAGAGTTGGAAGATCTGATTCATCATCACCATAAATACTATAGGAGCATTGGAAATCCCAGAAGGTACAAACAAATACTCAAAATATTTGTTCCTACTTCGAAAGGATATATTAGGGACATCCTATACCCAAAACATCAACAAGTTGTACCCAAATATAATTTAGATATTTCAAAAGAAATAATCTCATATGAGATGATCAAATAGAACATCAATTCTAGGAAATGGGAATTAATTATTTAAATAAAACTAACTAATATTATGATAGTCTATGAAACACTTGAGGCTTCTAACTGCCTTATTTGTAAATAGATCTAGAAAAGGCCATGATGACACATTTGGATAGATGAATCACTTTTCCTTGAGATCTTCTAGTGGAAATTGAATCTCTTTCAACTCAACCAGTTACATCTGGTATGATGATAAGAAAATATGGCTCATTCCAAGGAGAAAATCAATGGTAAACTTTACCACTCACTAGGACAGAAAACCTAAAAATAATTTGGGAACACATTGGGTTAATTTTCCCTAACAATGAGAAGTTCACACACTAAAATCATCTTTGAAGAATTTAAGAAAAACCTAGAAACTAGTATAAAGTCAAACACAAATCTAAAGAAACTAGTCCTTACCTATCTAACCATAGATCCCACTAACCATGAAAGATGTGATTTCCCCCATTGGGAGTATGTAACTGGACCCTACATAAATAATAGTCAAATTTTTACATAAATATGATAAACCAATCCATTCCAATGACAATGATGTGTACATATAAGTAAAATATGAAAAAAATCACAATTGAATCCAACAAAGACAACCAAAACATGGAATTATAGTCACTTAAAACCTTACTTCTTCTTTCTATGAAAGATTGAAAAATGATCCATAATAAAAGGAATAAAATCCACACGAATAATAAAATATTCATGAAATTTTAGTGAGATAAAATAATTGTATGTTCTTGAATAAAAAATAATAGATTCCATATAAGATGTAGATAAATAACACACATATCATGGTGGCTATCTTAGAATCTAAGACCTCTATTATGAAATCAACTGTATGAATTCAAGATGAATTTGGCCTTCCTTGATCCTTCTTCACATGTTGAAAATCCCCAACCCCCCTTGGGTGAGATCCTATACCCTTCATGGGATCAAATGTAACACGATAATCCTTAGAGAATGTGGAGCCTTCACCACTCCATTATGGAAAAGATGATAGTAGTGCTGAGGATGGACCAAACATCCCCAGTAGTTGAATTCCCTCAGAGTATCTTAGTAGTTTATCCTAGTGTAAAAACCCTTCACAAATTAATAAAAATTAATCAGATAATTCCCCCATAGATACCACTAGAGCTATACCCAATGGCTATTTAAGACTATTTCTACTGCACGATGGGGATCTTCCCACTTCTGCTTCTAACCCGAAGAAGAGCCACGGTGGCCACCCACTAAACGAACACCACTGAGACCTGTCTTACCAGTTAGATCAACATCTATTATATCCTCCTTGTTAACCGCATCTGATTAGATCAGTAAATAGATAAGAATGATCATGTAAATGATATATTTCTTTAATCCCGTCTCAAAATGTGAATCCATAAGGAATTCATTTTTGAGAAGTTATGAATAAACCTGAACCAACAAAGTAAATCAATCAGAATACTATATCAACAAATGATCCCTTCATCAAACATTAATAAAACATAGTTATTCATAAATCTAAAGGTCTGTCATTGAAATTATCAAAAAAAAATTACTTTAAAATTGGCAGACATGAGATCCTTGTGCATCCTTACATTATCCCATGATTCCCACCACTTCATAATAGGTTCTTCCAGTGAATAAGTAGAAAATAATTCTTCCAAGGACTTAGGGTTCATCATTAACTCAAAGATATATTCATCCTAATAAAATCTCTCTTCAATCTTGTTGGGTCCCCCATCAGCATGGAAAATTTATGGATTTATTCTAGTAATCTTCTGGGCATGGTCCAATATCTGTGTATGATTCTAAATACACACATGACCCAATAATAAGATTTTCTAAATCACTATGTCTACTGGCCTGAATGGCCCGAAGGACTTCATTTTTACTGATTTTTGATAACCCCCCTTTCAAGGGATTAGGGGGAACCCTTACAAGGCTCGTAGGCTCATAGATTACATGGCCCATATGTTTAAGATATTACATGACCCGAAGGTCTTAGGGAATTCAACCAGACTATCTACAAGGAACTTCCCATCCCGAGAATCTTTATCCTAATGGTAGCTCTCCACCTTTGAATGATCGCCTGGCTAGGCTTCCCGTGTAGGAATAGGATGGTACTAATGGCATAGCCATACCCTCTCATTCCGATAATCCATTTGGCTTTGCTCTGGTGAGTGCACCTACTCTGAATCATCTTCTGGGGCTTCTTCTTTTTTGTAGTGTGTCTGGGGCCTGCATTCATATGGACCAAAGGCCTTGGGGTGGCCCTAAAGAACTAGAACATCAAATATTTCAAGCATTTCCCTTTGTGTGTGGTTTTTCTAAATGATTAGGAAAGAAATGCAATAATTTTGCGGATGTCATTGGAGCTCATAGAAAAGTCAACACGGGTTACATATGGTTACTACTATCCACGTGTCATACCCATGCTCCTCCCCCAGTCCACCCCATTTAACAAAAAAACTCAAAACAACACCCATTTTACCACATTAAATAACACCAATAAATAGATACCTTAACAAACTAAAAATAATTCTATAATCTAGCTCAAAATAAAAAAAAATCCCAAAACACACATGGAAACATGAGGGTTGACTGAAATTGAGATGGTGAAGCACCCCCTCTGATACCTCTAGACTTATGATGGTCCTATATATTGATTACCACATACTCCCAAAAAATTATCTTTTATACAATATTGTATCAAACCAACCCATAACTCTATTAAGAACTATACAAGGCATAAAGAACATTTTTTATTTCCATAGGTTGGATATAAGAACTAGGAAAATAGAAAGATAGTTGGGAAAAGTTTCACCCTTAGTAAATCTGCATGAACCATCCATTAGATAGGATTACCACACAAATATCATTAGATTCAATAGAATAAAATAGAAAATATAGTTTAACGTAGTAATGGAAAAATAAATACCATAAGAAGTAATATACATCATATACTTGAAATTTTATAATAGTAAAGAAACATGGAATCTCTATTCAATAGCTAAAAAATAAAAATAATATTAATGTTCAATGATGGACTAAAGATAAATATAAATTTATTAACACCAAAATAGATCCATATGAGAAAACCTGGTGAGAACAAATCTATTCCATCAAAAGAACAGTCCATAGAAACCTAGAAGAGCCACCAAATTACATAGTTCTCGTGCCTTTACCTATGTCCAATAAAAAAGTCTACATAAACCCAAAGAAATATATAGGGTGTGAGTAAATTATTACACTAGTTTTAAAACTAATTTTTTAAAAAAAAACACTTGAAATTATTTTTTATAATGTCTGGATTTGAAACACCTTTAGTTTTCTTTAAAAAAAATGAATTTTGAAAAATAATAATAATTAATACCATGGGACAAATAAGGAAAAATCCCATAAATTACAATATGTTCGATATACCACACAATTCAAAAAAAGGTAAGCATAATAAATACCATCTTATTTAAATAAGTTAAAATATTAATAACACAAGATATATCATAAAAAATGCATTAGCATAATGATTTAAAATATATAGATCTACCTATCATGAGTAAAGCAAACCAAGGTATCTGATCATAAGGGTATAATGTGGGTGAAACTAAAATAATTTTTTTTAGATCGCAAAAAAGTGGAATCTCTTATAGGCTTCCTCGGTCCCAACTCCATGTTCACTCATGGTCTCTAAGTTAAACAAGGGGAAGCTTTCAATGTCTTTCTACCAAAGGCTCTCATGGTCCCATGGGAAAAATTGGCAACTATAATGGTTTTACTAATATATTATCTCATGGTCCCTTGGAATACTAATGTAATCTCCCTTATTATTCTCAAAGAGTCTCTCATAGCCCCTTGGATAACCCCTTCTCACACACCTGGTATTCCCATGTGCAACTCAATACCAATATTAATCACATCACAAGTTACACACATTAAAATTCAGTTAGAAAGACAATTTAATAAAACAACATTCAAATTTCATATAAAACCTTTCAATTAGGTAAAATTATTTATAAAATTTATTAAGAAATCCATTTGAAATCATAAAATACCTTTGATCTATTTTATCAAACATTTTTTAGTTCACTCTGCCAACATTTTTTGGAGAACTGACACTAATCAACCAATTTTCCAATGTAGGCCATGGAACATAAAAAATGAGATAAATATAATAAATAAATAAATAAAATGGAAATTTAATAAAAAAAACCAAAGTATGTTATTAATTTAATTAAAATACTTGGTAAACCCTCTTAAAAAGAGAAAACTGTCTCAAAAATATTTCTAACATCCCCACCTCTGATGAAAACAATCTAAAATAGAAAGGAGAATGCCTCACACACCAAATAAAAAAGAAAATAAACTAAACCATCAATTTAAAATCCTAGGTTTGACCAACACCACATATAGGGTTCCCACTATTTATTGAAATGGAAAAACCTATATAAAGAAGTTGTAAATGATGAATAAATCATGAATATTTGGACCATCCTCAAATCAAAACAACATGAATCCATGAATACTCAACCTAGAGGAGATGGGATAACCATATAAGCTAATGTAGAGGGGTTTCAAATGAATATCAAACAAAAGAAAGGAAAAATGAGTCCACATAAGAAATAAGAGTTCTGTAAAATCACATATATTTTAATTTTCTATACAAAAATCCTGGTTTAGCCACATAGTTAAGAAAATCATGAACCAACCATACAGTAGATAATTCCTCCACATAAATATTTCACAATGTTTCTCTTATTATTATGATAGATTTACATAGTATTCCCAAATCATGAATAATCACACTATAACAAACATTGTAACCCATGCACAGTTATCCACATTGTAAGACAAACCATAAAACAACAATTTTCCTTGGTCTATTTCCTCAAAAAACATGTTTCTAACCCCCAAAAATTGGGAAATCAAATAATGAACAACATGAAAAAATAAAACTAAAAATTATATAGAATGTTAACCTTATTGGAAACATAAGATCCATTGAATAGAAAAACAAGTTATCTCAAAGACACCATAAAATTTATTTTAAAAATCATTAAAGAGATATAAAGTTTAAATTTTTTGACAAAGTATTCCTCAGAATATCTCCTTGGAACAAGGATATGAGATATGGATAGAATATAAAGATAAGGCCAAGATATATTGGTCCCATTGAAATGTTTAATCATATTAATTATGTTTTTTATCACTTGGTTTTTACATCAATTCTCTCTTAATTTCATGATGTGTTCCATGTATCTCTCCTGAGGAAGTAAAAATCTAATCATTCACATATAATAAACTCAAAGGTCATACCCCTAGAGAGTATTATCTCTTATGAGGAACAAAAAGTGGGGAATATAGATCATAGAAGTAATGTTTTATGGGTTAATACCACTAACTAAGTTAATGTTTTATTGTGAAACCATAAATATAGAGAGGTTATGTTAGAATCTAAGGATATGATGACATAGACGTATCCTGAGTTTTTTATATACAATTGATATAAATTCATGGGAAAGATTATTATAGGGTTGGTAGATTTATAAACCCTAGTATTTTATGATATATTTCACTTTAAATAAATTTTATTTATTTAATATATTTCCTTCTAAGAAACAATGATTTTAAATAGATCATGATATACTATGAGAATATGATTATTTTATGTATGATCATTATAACCTTATCATTGAATTAGTGGTTAGGAATTGATGTAATTTAATTATGAATTTTTTTAATAGTCTTACTCAATATGAATGTATTAATTAATTCTTAGGAATTAATATCTCAATTATTTTAGTTAAGTCATTTTATGTTTTAGAAAAACTTTCTCGTCAAAGATGGGTTTTATTGGTTTTTGTGATAAAGTATTATAATTAATTTATTCCAATTTTTTAAATTTTATTTTATAAAAAATAATAACATTTACAAATTCATAATATAAATTTTTTAATAAGGTGATATTGAAGGATTTATCTAATATGATTAATTTATCAACTAATAAGAAACATATTGATTCTATTAAAATCTACATATTCGGATCACTTATTTAAAATGTTATATTTTTTAATACATTTTAAAATTTTTACAGTCCTTTTTAGTAAAAATAATCTAAATAAGTTAATTTTAATCAATATTATATGCATTTTTTGGTAGAAAATCTTTGTATACTTAAAAATGCATTCTTCTAAAAGAACTATTTTTATCATGTTTTTTGGTTTATTTTAAAACTAATTTTTGTCACTTATAATCATTGAATATTTTAACTTGTATTCCATATTTGGAATAATATTAATCAGTATTATTTAATAAGGATGTAATTATTTTCAGTCATTATGAATATTAATGGAGGTAAAAATTCAATACTATGGTCAAGGTTAAAAGGGGTTAACGAGGTTATAATTGAAAGATATATGGGTCAAAATGACAAACAAAGTTCTCTAAATCAAATTAAATTGTAATATATTTACCCCATATCATCTAATATCTAAATATGAGTAACATTTAGCTATATGTCTTGAGTAAGACACTAATATATTTTAATCTTTTAAAAATTCAATGTTTTTCTACTCGGTCCTTTATAAAAAGACATGAACTATTATATATTCTCAACACTTCAAGATCCACTTATATCAATCCTGACCTGTACAAATACTTCCATACCATCCTAAAAAATTTCTGATAGTTCCTCTTTTTATCATAATACCATACGATGAAGTATTTTGGTATAAACCTTAGCAGGTTTTCCTAAGAAGAGGTATATGTTCATAGAAAAAAATTGATGTTTCATTATTCTTATAATTTTTCTGAATATAATTTATCCATAATAATATAAATAATCTATTATTATTAATATACTCATATATTTTTTTGATCTTGGGATGTCCAATTTCCACCTTATTTCATCCAATGGAATATTAAAGTATATCTCATTCGTACATATGGACTACCACCTCCACATAGTGATATGCTTCATTACACATCGCCATAATTCATGGTTTATTATTATGAATTTATTAATTTTTATATATTATATTTAATACATAATCATTATCTTTTAATTATAAGTTTTTATCTTCCATCTTATAATCATATCATTGGAAAACAATACCATCAGTCATGCATACGTGTGGAATACCATCTGCAAGAAGAGATATGACTCATTTTTCATTTCGTCACTACATGGAAGGAAATGAGTATAGATTTAAAGAATATAGATATTATTGATTATATAATAATTATTTTTGAAATTTTAATTATAACATGCTTTAATATTTTTCCATCCATCAAAAAATAATATATCACCCACACATACTTATGGAATACCGTCTCCACGAAGTGATGTAATTCATTTTAAATAAATAAATTTAGTGAATGATTAAAAAATTATTTAATGAATAAATATGATTACTATGAAATTAGTAATATAATTTAAATGATGAAAACACGACTAAAGTGCATGTTCTAAAACCATTAAACTGAAACATGCATGGATAATAGACTTGTTTCCACCCTAATGCTAATTTTATGGAATAATTATTTATAGAAGGAGAGTTGGAAATTATAAAGGAATGGTATATAGTAATATATGTATAGATATTATTATATTATTAATTTATAGAAAAAATATATTTATTATATAAGAAGTTGAAACTATTATAATAGAAGCTGATATTTGAGGTAATGAAATTAAGATACAATGTCATTAATTTTTAGGATTATTTATGTTAAATTTCCATTGAACAAAATTATATGATCATTTTTTGAACCCTATATTTGTTATCCTATTTGGGTTATTTATTGGTTTTTCATGTTATTTTATCATTTTCCACTCTTTCTTACTAAAAATTATTAAGAGATTTTTTTTAAAACCAATTTTATATATTTATTAGTAAAGATTATTTTTTTAGAGATAAATATATTTTTAAATGATTTATAGAATATTGATATTCTTATATAATTATTTATTATAGTCAGTTTACCCTTATATGACAATATAAATATTTTTAAATGGAATATTATTTTTATATTATGAATGAGGTACATTTTTTCATATGTGCGAAGAGATTCTTTGTTATAACATATAACAAAAAATGAATTTACCACCATCATGAATGATATTTTATTTAAATATTTGTTTAAAATATTTAGTGGTTTATTTAAAATAAATTTTCCAATAATATTCTTCAATTTTTTAGTTTCTAATTAATTTATTTTAATATGTAAATGGTATTTTCCTCAAGAAAAATTACAATGATATTTTAAAGGTATTTGAATCTATGAAAACATCCTTCTATGTTACCTTTGATTCACTGGAGGAATGATCCAATGATACATTCGTAATTATTATTATCGAATATTATATATTATTTTTATGAAATATTGATGAAATATATTTTTCTACCATTTTTTAGGCTATGATGAAATGATAAATCTGTTAATGACTTTTTGAAATGTATATGAATGGAATATGATTATGTAATGATTGGTTGTGTTATAACCCTTTAATACATTGGGTATTGTGATATAGATATCTCATGAGAAGGTGAATATGAGAGTGGACATGACTGTGTATAGCTATATTCATATTTTGGTTCGTGGGTATAATTTCTTCTAGAAATGGTGACAAGATTTTTCATGGACATAAATACAAATGGCTATATTCACATTTTGATACATGGGTATAATTTCTTCTAGCAATTCTACCAAGATTATTATTGGACATTATTATGAAGAGTAATGATCATATTCATATGTGGGAGAATAATTATATCCATTTATTCTCACATGTTTATATGTGGACATGATTGGTAATAGAAATGATCAATAGATTATGAGTTCCTATGCTTATAATGCCACATTTATAGGTTATGAATCTTGAATGATGATTATTAATTCGAAATTTTTTTATTCCTTATTCTATATGTGTCTTGATTTGGAAGTTTTTGTTCTATGATTTTATGGGTATGCATATTTTATATTGAAAACATGCACTTGATTTTGTTATAAGCCCTTATAACCATCTTATTATCTTATGATTCATATCTCCCATGATTACCCTTACTGATCATCTGAGATAATAATTTTTTTTGTTTTTCTTTCCTGGGTTTTGATAGAAGCTTCCATGCATGATATGTATAGATGATACTAATATCAATATATTTATGGGAGATGTTGAATATATTTTTTTAATTAAGATGATAATGTATCTAATATTCATAGATACTAGACCCTAATATTCCTCAAGCATTTATAATTTTTATATGCATTGAATATTATTCTAGAATAATTTTATATTTATGTATGTTATGCTTGGTCCACCATAGGGGCTATAAAAATGAGATGAAATCACCATGTCCATCAAAGTTTTCATCGATAATTCAATATGTAATCATTAAGGATACATATTAATAGTCATATAGAGTTTTCAATAATTGTAGGAATACATATAAGTAGATTTAATAAGTTATTTTCAATATTTTTCATTATTTATAACACCCCAAATTCATCATTCTATCTTCCATACATTACTATAACCATATTGTTTAGCATGAGAATCATGAAATAATAATGAGAGTGATAAATCAAATTATAAGAAAAATAAATCATAAGATGTGTTAGATTATGAGACTTCAATTTTAAATCTATGAAATTATAGGTTCTTCCTATATCAAAATTACAATACGTTATTTTAGGTTCTACTCCTTTATTATTCCTAACCCAATCATAAAAAATAACTAAACTCAACTTTGATACCAACTAAGGAAACCTATGTATAACATACACACATAATAAATAATTTTTAAGGAATAATTAATATATCTCCAAATAATAAATTTTCAATATCAATAAAGGTTTAGTGTCTTTAGAGACTATATAAATAACCAACATATTTATCAAAAATCGTTAATATCTCACAAAAATTTATTATCATATAGTACACTAATTAAACATGTAATAAATTATAGGTTTCTAAATTACCTAGGGATACTAAATCATAAGAGAGGATTAGATGAGATGTTAATTAAAGTTAAACATGAGTTATATCATTAAATGATCATAATTTAACATATATATGTATAATTATATTAGAAAATTATTATAACTTATGAAAATATAGCCATTATGTCACTGATCAGAAATCATTATTCATGGAATAAGGCTTCATTATAATAAAATACATGTAGAATATGAGTGGAAAATCATAAATTATCAATCATGATCCATGGGAGAATATCATAAGAATAAGAAATAAGTTTGTTGCATAAAATTTTCATATTAATATAATAATAAAAATAATATATCATGGATAAAAACCAATCCATTTATCAAAATATTTTTTGGGATAACCACCCATATACCTTATTCGGCTTTTACAACCCACTCGTGTACACTATCTGGCTTTAGATAACTGCCTATGTACCCTATTGGGTTTAGGATAATATACTACATATCATTTTATCTCATAAGATATAAAAATTTATCCAATGAAATATATTTATATAATGGACACATCAATCAATTAATGATAAATTTCTCAAATGTATACCAAATGATCACAAAAACCTTCATCCTTCCATTGTAACATAATCAACCCATTAGAAAGAATTGAGTTTTGTGAAAAAATAATTTAAAAAACACCAAAAAAATCCAAATAAATAAATAAATTGGATGGTATTCTAATATTATATCCCAATTAATTATAATCATTCATAATGTATATTGACGTAGATGGAAAATAATTTAATAAAGATTTAGAAATATGCTCTGAAAAAAGAAGAAATCCCTTTTCCATTTTTATCTTTTATAAATTGAAAAATTATTTGAATAATGGAAATTCTATTTTCTATCCAAAACATTGGAAACTTTTAAGTGGTGATTCATGAAAAATTATTTATATTACAAATGCAAAATTTATTCATGTCATAAACATTAAAATACATAATTTTCTCACTTTTATAGAGAATGTAATAAATTAACCAATCAGAAAAATAAAAGAACAAAAATTTAAAATATTTTTAAATAAATTAATTAATTTTATAAAATTAACTTTATTAAATATACAAAATTATATATGATCTTCCATAACATAATTTTTATGAACATGGATTTGGAGGAACAAGATTCTTGATAAAAAAATATATTAAGATGAATTTTTATAAAAACATTCTTTTAATATTTTGGTGCGCCAAAGATGTTAAAGTGTAAATATTACATAAAACCCCATAAATAATCATATGATAATAAAATATTTGTGTTTTATGAGATAAATAATTAATAATTTCCCCAAGGGAAATTGAAACATAAACAATCTCAATACAATGTTATATTATAACATAAACCCTTACCTAATTCACCTATATGATTTATATAAACTATAAATTACTAGAAAAATTATAAATTATTATAAATCTTTACCCGAACCATATTCAAAATTATCTTAATATATATCATTTCCAAATAATTTTCAACTACCCATTTTTTAATAATTCATCATTCAAATCAATATTTGAGTGTTAATTGTTCTTTTTTACCATATGTTTTGGTTCACCGAATATGGTCCTTGAAAATTGTTCATGGATTAATTATATATATGATATTAATAATATGATAAATATAAAATTTATTAATTATATAAAATTTTATAACCATTTATGTAGTGTGGTGGTGAAAAATGAATCCCAAAACTTCACGTAGGTAATATTCTACTTGTATGCATTGGTGATGTTTTCATTTTTCAATGGATGGAAATAATGGAAAATATGAAAGAATTTATTTTGAAAATATCATAAATATCTAATAAATATCATATATAACCATTAAATCTATATATATAAAAATCCATGATATATGGTTATGAAAAATGAAATACATCACCTCATGGAGGCGGTAGTCCATACATATGCATGGGTGAAAATTTCATTTTCTGTTAGATAGATGGGATATAGAGAATGGTTATTTGATCAACATAATAAAATAATAATTTATTTATGACACTTATTTAATAATATTAATATGTATATAAATGATTAATAGGAGGTGGAAGAAAAATAAACTTGAAAGAATTCAGTTAAGACAGTTTCATTTTCCTCAAGTATCCTCTTTTGGAATAAACATTAATCCTTCTTAGATTTGTATTTTGGATGGACCAAAAACTCTAATACATGGGGAAAATATTTTTAATGTGATTTTGAAAATTATTTATTTAAAAATGGTTCTCAATATCTTTTAAAAGTGAGGATAGGAGGTTTCCTTTTATAAGTGAGGGTAGAGACACCATTATATATACCCATAGATTTTAAAAAATATAACTTCACTTTCATTTCTATGTTACATAAAATAATCCCAATTTCTGATATATGGTGATTTTAGGAATTAATACACTCAACTTGTAAAAAAATTTAGGTTTTTTATATTTTAGTCCTTATCTCTTAGTTTAAGCCCTTTTTACTATTTTAACTTTAACAGTGATGACTTAAATTTTTTCACCTCAGTAACTTATTTTTATGATAAAAAATGAAATTAACCATATAAAAAATATATAAATTATGAATAAAAATATTTAATACATTTTATTAATCTAAAATTATAAAGGTAATATAAATTAATTCTAATATCAAATCACAGAATAAGAGAAAAAGAATTTTTAGAAAAATGTTACTTGAGGAATAAGGATGAATTTATTATCATCCCTTACCTAGATAAAAAAATTAGATAGATGTTAATTTATTTAATAAAAAATATGATATAAAATAAAATAAAATAAATAATCTAGGGTGATTAATTTAATCTATTAAGTTAAAGGTACATTGTGAGTATAAAAACATTTTTTTAAATATCTAATTTTACCTTCAAAATAATTTATCTATATTTTAAACCAATCGATAATTAATTTAATAAGGTTAATCCATTTTTATAATAATTAAAATATAAAATTTCCATATTTTTAATACTATATATAATAGAACATTAATTTTAAATAAAGCATATATAATAAAACACTATTTCCAATCAAAATAATTTCATTTAACCAAAAATTATTAAATTAGTTTTCCTTATTATTACTTGACCATTTAATGAAATTAATTAATATTCTTTATTAATTATTAATTCTATTTTATTATTAATGATTATTTATATCATTCAATAATTTTATAAAATTTAAAGTTCATTATTTGATAGAAAAGTTAAAAATAATATTTCAATAAGTAATTTTATTTCTCTAAATGAATTCGAAATAGTTTTCAAAGTCATTTATTTTATTAATTTCGATTAAATATATAATAATACCTTTTATTTTATATGTAAATTAATTACTATTATCTTATATTTTTTTATTCTTGCATCATAAAATGTCAAACATGTGAAATTTATTAAAGAGAAATATATTTTAAAATACCAGGGTATTATAAATACAACTTGATATTTACCATGGCCAATTAACATGGGGGGGGGGTATGAATTATTGGTTTAATTTTTATTAATTTTTTTGAATCAAAATATTAAACTTATTGAGGTTCCCAATATACTTCATAATTTCTCATATAATCACCTCATAAGAAGTAATAATGAGAGAGTAGACAATGATATATATAAGGCTTAATCAGAATAGCCTCCTCCTAGAAATGACTTATTATTACCCCCAATCATGGATTATTCTGATATCTTCAATAATGATATAAAACCATGGAAATTCCACTCCTATCAATAAAAAGTAAATTTTTCTTCATCTTATAGAATCAACAATAAGAAAATATAATTCCTTGGTTGGTTATATACCCCAATAATAATTATTATTTAGATTTGATCAAAATATAGAAAACCACCTTCTCCTTTAGGGTTGCCTATGTACCTTCTTAATAATGTTCTTACTCCACAAGCATACTTGATCTTTTTCACTCATGTGTATCCTAAAGTCTTATACATCCATGTATTGTTCATAACATGAAATCCTGACTTGTTTGTCACTCCAATTCATCTAATGAATTAATTCTCCTTGTCATATAGAATTTTGAATCACACCATAACTATTACTCCTCAAATGACTCCTAATATGAAACTCTTTCCCACCCCTCAATATAGATATGTATAACGCTCCCAAATTTCTCTCCCACTTAGTGTTCGTGAGCTCTCAACTAATAAAATCCTTCTTATTTGGTGCCTGAACCATTTAGTGACCAAAATAACCATGAGAATATTTAGTTTCCATTTGAACATGGGAACATCCTTAATATTCAATAGACAATATCTTCCTTTTCAAATATAGAATATATTTCCAGATTGAATTCAACCTTATAATACCATTTAAAGTTTCTCGAATCTTGGTCAAGACTCCTCATTTAAGTCACAAAATGTTTAAGTTGTTTCCTTCCTTTTATTCTCTATGAAATCCACAACCTTTTATCATTCAAAATTTTTATGTGCATGGAACATTGAAATGGAAATGACTTAAGTATCATGGGATCATCTGACGTTTTCTTATAAATTATCTGAAAATAATTTTTTCTATGTATTGAATTTATATGATCTCCCCGAATGTCTTATGAGCAACGAATACATATGTTCTAAAATTCATATAGTAGTGCCAAATATTACGATAAATTTTTACGATCAGGAAACATTCTCAATCATTTTTCATTTTTCTTGGCCAACTAATATTTCATATGACTTGTCAAGTCATATTCCAAAGTCATATAAGAAAAAAAGTTATATTCTCCCATTAAAAGTCATATAATTACTCGAAAAGTATTATGATTGTAAAATACATAATATCTCAATGTTATATGATGGATCACAGTCTTACGATAAAGGCACATGATTAATAGATACACTTCTTCCCTTTCCATTTTCCGGCATAACATGTATTTTATGTGACTTTTTAATTCATACAATTTAATTCATACAAAGCACTAAAACTAATACAATCCCAATGAATTCCATATAGTCCTTACTAAAGTATTATGTTCTCAGTGAAGTCATATTCTCAACACCATTAGGTAGCTTGGATAAAAATTTATATGGATCACTGGTTACCCATACATAATAGTTGATTTCCCTTAAATAAGAAATGTAATTCTCAGATTATTGTGGATCAATATCTGAATTAACATTATATAGATCATTGAGTTTCCTGATAACCATTACATTGACCATTGTAATTCAATTTTAGATTAATATAGGTATTGAATAAACTTTATGCATGTAATAATTTTGGATTTTATGCTTACACAACAACATAATAACTTTAATCATGGTTTAAAATTCATGTGTCACCTTTCAAAAGAGGCTTGAATAAATTTACACAACCTAAAAAATATGAGTTTACCTTTGTGAAAGTTGAATATTAAACCCAAAATAACCTAAGTATTTTATTATTCAAACTTGTGGCCTTTCGAATGTCAAAAAAATTTATAAAAAGTAATCTCCCCATCATTACATTTGTTTATCTATGAAGATCAACACATCAGACATCATAATTAATTTCATAATTTTTATTAACCCTCTCAACTAGATTTTTTCATGTTAATGACTAAAAATACTTTAAAATTTTATAATGATAGTAGATCACTCAACTTATACTCATGGATGTACTATCAAGCAAGAAATTCAATTAAAAATCACGTGTCAATTATGATCCCTTATGTATCACCATATATTTATGTCACTAAACACTAATTTAATCATTGAAAATAAATTTATTTATTACCCGGTGACTTTAAACATGTAGATGAACTTATCATATATCATTAAACTACACTCCTAAAATTTTACACTATGATTCTGTTGTGCCACTCTGGTCACATAATATCCATAATTTTATACTCCACTAAAGGTAACACTATAATATGTGTAAAACTAATGAAACCATCTCTCAAATAAATGTGTTATTTTTCCATTTAATTTTCAAATATTAAATAAAAAATAATTTAACGTTCCTATTAACGTATAGTAAAATTTACAAATAAACTCAAAAAATATTGACGATTTTCTGTATTTTCTTATAAACAATCAGCATCACTATGAAAAAAATACAATATGAGTATTTATAGGTATTATATGAATATATATCTCAATATATGACACAATATAATATTTGATATATTTGTTTCATCTCATAATTATAAATACTAACATAAAATATAATATCTCAATCTCAATAATCACCATCCTGTTTCACCATGACAATGTGCAAATCTTATGGTAATAATACATGATGTGAATATTGATATATCTTATTTTTGATTGTATTGTATAAATTATAAAAGAATGATATGAAATCAAGAAAATATAAAATCATATAATCCCAAGTTAAATTTACATTTTACAAGTTTTTCTCCTTTATTACCGATCCTTATACAATGCTCTCGGTCATGAATCAAGAATAATATCCATGCATAAGAATATGTCAGATTCCACTAACCTTTCTAAAATCCCCTATTTTGATAACATGATATATACTTATATACTAAAATATATTCTAACATTACTATAAAAACCACATATATTCTTAACTTCTAAAGTCATACCTTACACTATGTTACCAATATATTATATATTCACATACCATTATGTTAACTCTCAATGCCTTCCTATAACATGCCAGGGGATAGAAAATAGCACTAAGGTATCTATAAACATAATGGGAGGTACTATCTCTAAATATTACATGTTGCTATCTAACATAGAAGTTTATCCATGGGGATGTAAAATAACAACTAATAAGGTAATTTAAATCAGAAATATAAAAACACTTTTCCATAATATGATGTAGTATAATGAAATGAATCAACAAATAAAATTAAAAAAAAACCCAGAAAGTAGTAAACTTGAATACATATAACATTAATGTGGCCACCATAATGAAATATCCATGAAACCATCTACCATATCCACTATACACTAGTGACCTTTAAGATCATCCATCACATATATTCTAATCTACATGGAAAAAAGAGAAAAAATATATGAGTTCACATTTACCAGTGATATATAATTCTCAATATTGTATTCCTAATAAGTGATATGACCTGATGAAAATCTAGTGTCTATGTACAATAGAAATAAATGAATTATAAATAATGAAAAACAACACGACACAAATATTATCCCAAAAAGAATAATATTTATGATTAAATTTTACCAAGACACTCACAGACCACCATCTCCATAATCAAAAAATAATAAAAATTATATATAATTATAGAAATACACACACTTTATAATCTATGAATATAAAATTTCCCCATTAATTAAATCCTCCCAGAGAGACACTATGTACTCATAAAATAATCTAGTTTTATTTCAACCAGAGATGAGAACTTGGTTTTCACAGATTATCTATCTATTCTAATGATATCATTGAAATTGGAAATCATACACCACATATGTTTATGATATCCATAGAATACATATAAAATTTCAAAAATTAAGATATTATTATACATATTTATGTAATTTCCCCACCTAATAATTTACACTATATACATCATATTGAGATGATAGTGTAAAAATATCCCCTGATATAATACCAAATATCCTATTGGAATACACATTTCTATTATTATAATATTATATATGTTTTAGAATATATGATCTTCCTCAAATAATGTAATATGGTAAAAAATGAGTTAGTACAAGGTGCATTGTTATTCAACTCAATTCTAGAGAATTGGGAGAGAAAGAGTGTAAACACACACACACACACATTGACACAAACATGCACATTGATACAATACAACCATTTTTACATACATAAATATTGAGAGAAAATAACACATACACGTACAAAAACACATGAACAGATAGAGATACAAATTCAGACAAACAAACAGACATGCACACACACATACATATATAAATTCATACATACATACATACATATATACCTATATACATACATGAAAAAATAATGAACAACATTTATATATGTATACATGTATATATGAATACATGAAAATGTACAGTTAAGGAAAATTGATGTGGTATACCTAGGAAATTAAGTAACTCGTTGTGATTTAAGAGTTATGTCTTTCACGTTTGGTGCATGGTTAGTCAACTCATGTGACCAAAAAATTAAAATTATCTAATGGATAAAACTAGTTTCATGCTTGGGTCATGGTTTGTCAAACTATATGGTCGAACCATGCACCAAGAATTAGTTAATATGATTTTTCTTAAACAAAAACTCCTCATGTTGAGAACATTATTCCTCCTACAACTTCAAATATTGACCATATGTATTATTCTTTCAAATTTTAGATATCTCGACACTTTTGGGTAATTATTAAAATGGATTTAGAATTTTTGGACCTTAGAAACACATATTATAAGTTAATTATTTGTTATTATTCATTGCATTTCAAGATGTTCTCTATTTATCTTGAAATGAATTGTTGATCATGGGTGATATAGAAAACTATATGTGCCTTCTCATGATCTAATTTTTTATATATATATTTTGTGATAATGTAAGGTAGATGCATGTTGTACATAGAGATTTTTTATCATCTTTATGAATTATCATGGTAAGTGGTGTCTCTTATCTGTATTTATCTAGATTCCATCGAATCCAATTTTCACAAATTGTATTTATTATTTTAGGGTCCACTCATTATATTTAAGAGGTTACTTTATCTTTAACTTGTGAATATAATTTTATTGTTGAAAATTCTAGGTTTTTTGGAAGGTGATTTCAAAATAACCCTTTCTTTATAAACCATTATTTCATTCTAATTGTAAATTGGTTTCTAAAATTGTTTATAAAAACTATTTATTGTTATTTAAATGTAATGTTTTAGGGATTTGATTTTAAAATGGATTTCCCTTTAGAAGTGATTTTGAAAATAGATTACAATGAATGTTTTATTTTTAAATTGGAAAAATTAATTTTTGATGTGTGATATTCCATTGAAATGATTTGATCTATAATAGAACGCCTCTAACTGTAGGCCATTTGTGAGATTTAAACTCTCCATGTGTGAGATACATTATAAATTTAAAGCTCACAAGTATTTAATACGGAACATGGGAACTTGGGGTACTATGAGGGGGGGAAGTTTTGGGACAAGAACACTAGGATTGTTTGTGGCTACTGATCATATATATATATATATTGAAAATCATACTATAATTTTTTATGATAAGTGGCCACATATGAATTTGTTTCCATAATACCTAGGTCTATGTCCTAGAGTTATGTTCACACTATGTCATTTGACCACTATGGTTTCAAGATCCCATTTATATCAGATATAAAATGCTATTAGACTAGTTTCAATACTCATCCTTTTGAAATTGGTTGTTTATAAATGGTTTGAGAAATTATTTGATCAAATGTGATGTCAAAATAAAATGTTTTATTTATTAATCCATGATTTATAAATCATAAAAATTAAAGGGTTAATTAAATTTTCTATTTTAAACTTTGATAAAATATATTTTATGCCTCTATTTTCTTTAAATGCGAATAATAGGTTTTTTATTAATGGATAATTATAAAACACTTCGTAACATGTTGAAAAAAATATCTAGGTTTGAGATTTAATTCCATGTGGCCTCATGTGAATCTCCCCATATGCATGAGTCTGTTGAAAAGAAATTGAGGATATCAGTCTAACAATTGGGAGAAAATACCCTCTATATCATGTCATTCACATGATTAATGGAAAACAAATAAAGAATAACCATAAATCATTGGATTTATCAGGATGTATAATAATTATAGCATAAATTTCATACAAATCAGTTATAAAAATGTTGAAATTTATTTAGATTAATTAAATTAGATAAATAAACATATAAATAAACTATGGTCTACAGGAGTCCACTCATTCCCACTAATGAATCCATACTCCTCAACTCAACTATCCACCACAGGTCCCTTTCCCTTATTTGGATCTATCCTCAAACCAATATGCACGCCAAAATGTTCGAGTAGGGTTAGTGTACAATACTTAGTTGAAAACCACCAATGTTCCCTTACCATAAGAGTACAGTATATGATAGTGTATATCATGACATAAGAAAATTATATTTAAATATAAAACCATACATGTTCTATGCCAGAGTGCACTGAACAAGCCACCATGAACTCCAACCCTAGCTGCTTCATCCCATTTCCAGTATGGATTTAAAATTTTAACATACCTCTATCAAGGTAAAAAATCTCACCCCACTCAGCCTATGGTTATCACAGGAATGTCACCGATTCTTTTTGGTTGATCCCCAAACCACTTATAATATTAATCCTTCACGACCCAAGTTTGTAAGAATATTGAACTAATATATTCAAGAAAAAAAATATTATTTACCCTTTATAGGGGTTTCCATTCCCACCATTAAAGAAGTTAGGATTGTTTCATGTTTGGAAACCGACCATAGTTTTTATCCCATCTTGAGGGGTTTCCATGCGCATGTTTTAAGATGTCATAACTGCATACCTCCCAATATTGAGGCTTCACAAAACTATCTTTATCTGTATAACACAATTACATAGGCTATAATATAGATATACACACACAATATTTTTTCGTATCAAGGAATGATAAAGAACCATAAGATCAATGTCTAGTTCCAGACATAATCACACCATTATAATAAATAAATCTGATGGCTACTCACACACCCACATGCAACACATTTCAAGATTGGTTCAAATACAATTAACATAATTTCATGTTATTCCATATACTGGGTCCCAAAATTGAAAGTACCCACCAACCTCTAAGTCATGTTCATCATTTGAAAATATAAAACACCAATGTGTAGTTTGAAATATGGAGTGAAGACCTCAATAGTCAAGAACACCTCCTCATAAGAAAAATACTTGCAGTTATTGATATGTCATCACTTGAGGTTCGTCAATGGCTACTACAACCAAATTCCACTATTTTATTTCAAAAATAAATAAAATATAACATTGGATGATGCAGTCTATCTCTTAGAAAATTTATGAATTATAATTATTTTCTATTTCATGATCTCATAATAGTCTTCTTTTGAAAAGGTATATTTTGAAAATTTCTTATAGAAAATCCTTTAATACGTATAACTTGATAATTTATAATAAACTATAATTTTATAATTACCATCTGTTATTTATTATAAATTATTGTTTTAAAATTATCATGTTATTATTTCTTATTAATTCTAATTTTATAATTAACTCTTGATAATTTATCACAAATTATCTTTTTATAATTTCATCTTGAAAAATTACAATATATTTTCCGTCGATTATTTCTATAAATAATCCATTGATAATTATCTTATGATAATTTTTAAAAATCATCCTCTATAATATTATGAAATTATCCTTTAATAAATCATTTTATTTATCTTTTGTAAATTTTTACTAATTATATTTTTATAGAAAAATAATAACTATATTTTGATAATTTCCACTAAATTATCCTTTGATAATTTTTATCAATTATCATTTGATAATAATTTGGATTATCCCTCATAAATTTCCTATTTTTTCATTTCATTTTAAATACAAAAATTTCTTTTTTCATAACTAAATTATGGAAAAAGAAAATGGAAGAAAGTAAAATTTAATAAAAAATAAAGAAAACATGAAGAGAACCCCAAACATCACATAACATATGAAGTTGATGCCAGTATGGTGCCTTGAACAGGGTAACAAACCCGGATTTGACTGATGGAGTTCCACTAAAAACTTTAAGACAATTTTCAAGATCACTTAGACTTAATGGAATTGACTAAAATCAGAGCTAGTTTTGGTCAACTATATCAAAAACCTAATCCGTGTGTATTCCATCACAAAATTCCAAAACACCAACTTAATCCAGCATTTCAACATAAAATTAAATATGGAGTCATACATTTTACTCATTAAGGGGTTGTGAATTTTTAACTAACAAAAAACAAATGTTTTTAGGGATTCTCAATTTAACCCAGTGAAAAATAAAGGTTTTACATGGGGAGAAGAAGAACCCATAAAAATGAATTTATTAAATAAAAAATGGTACTAAAAAAGGTAAAATAGCATACCCCCACATGAGATGTAATCAAATTCTAGACACACACAAATTTTATATCTCACCTAATCTAATTCCAAGATTATAAACCTAACAACAGTTTCATATTTCACATTCAAGGAATTATTTTGATGATATTTCATCTTCTTTCATAAAATAAATAATAATAATATTAAATAAATTACCCCACATGAAATTCAACTAAACACCCAATGTGAAAAATGGCTATATCATTCCTAGGGTAAAACCCACATTCCAGATATAATGGTGGTATCAAATTTCCCATCAAAGACACCATTTGTGACATATTCCATTTTTTCAGAAAAAACTGAACACATGTAATGTATAATATTTAATATTTTAACTCTATTAATGTTGAGTCTCTAGAGGCCTCAGGATCCCACTCACACTCATAAAATGAATTATAAAATATTCTATTGAATATTTTAAGGCATTAATAGGGATTTTAACCTTAAAATCCTTTAAAATATTTATTAAGTGTTTTTATTGAAAAAATAAATTTCTACATAAAAATACACCAAATTTATTGACAAATATTATTTTTTATTAACATTAATAAATGAGAATATGACAATTCTACCCCTCTATAAACTTCTCATCCTTGATATGTAACTCTAAATGCATTCCTTGGAAAGAATAAGGCACTAAGATCGAACATCAGACTCACACTCCCACAACTTCTCCAGGATCTATCCATACTGACACTGAATCCAAATAAGTGGTATAATATTTCCTCAAAGGAAATTTTTCAATATGGTCTAATATGTGCTTAATAATATCCTCATATAATTCATCTGGTTCTAACTCAACATCCTCATAGTCTATAACATATGTAGGATCGGGCCTGCAACTATAAAGACAAAAAATGTGGAACACATCATACAAGACACAATATTATTGCGTAATGTCCAGATGGTATAACACTATCTTCACCTTTTCGATGATATCAATGGACATAAAAAACATATTGCTTTATTTCATATCTTCTATAGATATCAGTTCCCAAAATTTTGAGTCACTCACAAAAAAAAAATATTTCCTAAAGAAAAATCAAAATTTACCCTCATACGATCATCATATGATTTATTTCTACTCTAAGTGTTAATGAACCTATTATATATACTTTTCACTCTCTTATAGTTCTTGGGAAATATATTGGGCCACACAACCACTAATTCACCAGCCTTATTCAATTAATCTAGTAAAATACATGGCCTCAGGTAAAGAGACACTTACAGTTCCAAGGATATGTGATTATCTCACACTTCAATAAAGTATAGAATAAATGATCTTATAATATCTTCTATTATTTTCATATTCTTCTAAAACCATTCATATATCGATGGATAGTACATTGTGTTAAACCATAGAAAATGACCTAGTGCCTTCTGCAAGCCCTAAAAATTAGTAACATTAAGTATCTGTCTTTTTATAAAACAATAATTAAGGGATGTAAAAATTATGATACTATTTTAGGGATGTAAATAGTTTCCAGTTTGACCAATGGGTAAGTCTCTCTAATAAATAAAAAGTAGAAATCTTTTTTTCAACCTATTGCAAATCACCCAAATAGTGTCACGACTCCTCATGATCTTGTGTAAACCCTTTATATAGCACACCATAAGATCCTACCGCCAAGTGATGTGGAATTACCTATCATTATCTCACCAATGGAATCACTAAATACCAATCTGTCATATAGTAGGGTTCCATGTCATCTTTTAACAATTTATCATAGAAATTTATGTTTGGGAAACATAACTCTACTGATAAGTAATGTCCAGACACAAATCTTTGAAATATTGAAATTTCTAATATTCAATAAGGCTAATGGTAAAAATATACATGTTTAATAACATGATTATCATAGTAATATTTTCTTAATGACCATCTATTAGATATTTATCCACTATATAGACATGGCCTAAATAGGTCCATGACCCTATCTATGAGTCACAAGAGTCATTACTGTTTGGGACTACTTCTTTGGACCGCAACTGAATTCCTAGTCCCATAACCGCGTCTTCCTCAATTCTATGCGAAGTCCTATCCTCATAGATATGGAAAAAACTTCTAATGAGGTATTTTATTTACACACTCTCGAAAATAGATCTAATGTGATTGGAATAACATTAAATAATTCCCAGTCTCATCAAGTTAAAATATCTACATACCACCTTACTTTAAAAGATATACTGATGAACCCTCACTCTTTCCATGTTATCTACCACTACTCTGGCATGAATCATCAACAATTATATTCCTTATTCCAAAATTATCATAGTATGTTCTATTAGAAACTAGGAGATATCTTGAAACTCTACCCCTATATTCCTTTCTTGTTAATCGCATCCCTTTGAAGTAGATATATTAATCGTGTCGCATGGTAGATCACTACTGTTATGTTGTATTGATGTTTTTTGAGTTCATGGGAATAGTATGGATTCAATATACTCACAAATAACTCTTTGAAGAAAAGGTTTTTCAATATTGTCCAAGTAAAACCTTCATATCTCCCCACAATGCTTACCACACCACACCACTTCTTGGCGTGCCCTTACCGCATGGATACTGCAAGTTCCACCTTCCAGACCTTAGGAGTCTCAATGAGATCGAAAACATCCTCGATGATGCACATCCATTCAATCACATATTTCAGTTTACCATTTCCCTTATATTTTATAGTATTTATATGTTTTAAATCTCTAAATTAGTTTACCATAGACCTCATTGGATGGACTCTAATATAGAGTGGGCCATTCACCTGTACCACTAACTCAAGTAGAGAAAGGTGATCCAGAGTAGTCTAAATAGCTAGTGGTATCACCAAAAATATTTGAGGCAAAATATTCTGTAATAGAAGTAACATTAGGAATATAAAAAGTCCTAACAAGTCTATAAGATCAACCAAAGTCTTACCTAGGATACCAGGAACAAAAGGCATGACCCTCTTAGTATTAACCCATGTCTCAGTCATTGCATGTTAATCACGATCAAAATATATATAGTAACACCACATCCTCCTCAATTTATCTCTTTAAATCAAAAAATACATATCAAATATCATGTCAATGAATATATCACATAAAGAAACAATCCCAACCAAATAGTTAAAAATAGTGAAATTAATTAAAGAATTACTATGTAGTATAACAATAGTTATATATATTAATTGTGAACCTAAATTCCTAGTCATGATGAATAAACATATGAGAAATATCATAACTCAAATATCAACATCATGTGAATCACCATATTTAATTTTAATCAACTATAATAGGAAAATATAAATTTCACCTTCATTGTGACTCGGAGGTCCATAATATAGTGTTTGATAGAAATTGTGATAGTTCCCTCACCAGAGTCCCAACCATCTAAGCCCTTGTATATACTATCCAAAATAAAGTAATAAGAAATGAAAAGATAGTTTATCTTGGTCCTCTGATACCACCTTGTAACACCATGACCTGAAATATCATTTTAGAGGCAGAATTTCTTGTGACCACATACATTCCTCCCAGTACGCAAGAGGTTTCCGACTAGTAGTGAGGTTCTATGTTTAAAAGTGGGGATTTTATAAACATTATATTATTTCATTGAATAATAATAAGAATAGATTAAGAATAATAAATTTTTATAACTCATAATCATAATGAAGTTGAATAATACTGATGACATATATGTTATATAAAGAGGAACACCCAATGTGAAGAACTTCCCATAGCAATGAAAGAAAATAAATAAACTAATAAATTTATAATAGGCCCCTAGTTGTCCAATTTCTCCCACAACCAGATCCATTATCATTTTACCATCTTTCCACCATAAGGACCTTACTTCTAACTAGATCACTAATTAAATATACAAATACATCAAAATTCTTGAGTAGAGTATGAATGGAAGACTCGGTAGGACACCACAAATGCATCCATACCATATGTTCACAATGTATAAAATTTTATATCATGCAATAAATTGATGTTAAATAAAAATACAACCATACATATACCATGTTATCATGCACTGACCAAGAATCCATGAACCCTGACCCCACCTACTTCACATCATCATCGGTAAAGATTTAAAGAAGGTATGTACATATATCAAGGTGAAAAGGAACACCCTACACTATTGATGGTTGTCAAAGGAATGCAGTGCATTTCATCAAGTTGATACCCAACTTTCTTATCCATTTTAATAATCAATTTCCCATGTCAATAAGAATCCGTTATCGGTATAAATAATCTAGCATCTATGGTTTCCCCTATGCAGGTGTAGCCAATCCCACCATTAACAACTTTAGAACTACATCATGTTGGGTAACTGAACAATGATAATTTACCCTATACAGAGGTATCCACACCCAAAAATAAGGATTCTAAAAATATATTACTCCCAAAATCAATAATCTAACTAGATATCTCAGTTTCTAAAGAAACATTCCATAGGATATGAAGTAGAATAATAGTACATGTTGTATCAAGGAATGATATGGCATGCCAAGATCAATGTTAGAAGCTAGATATTATCACATGGTCATAATAAAACAAGATTATAGCTACTCATAACCTACATGAGACAGATATCAAGCATGGGTTAATAATAATAGATATAAAATCAAGAAACAACATATAAATGGACCAAAATAGAAAGGATACTTTGACTTAAAATTCATTAACCACAATGAAAAATATAATCCACTAATGTGTGGTTCAAAAGCTAGAGTGGAAACCTCCACAATCAATAACACCTTCTCACATGCGTTATTATCATTGTTTTTTTACATGTAATCACTTTTGGTTCATCAAAGGTTCCAAGAACCAAATCCAACTATTTTATTTAAAAAAGAAATAAAATATTACATGTTATAATAATTTTTATTTCCTTAATAAATTTTAAATTATTAGTCTAGTACATCACATGCACTCATAATATTCTCTTTATGAATAATTATATTTTGATCATTTATTATAAATTATTCTTTTATAATTATCTATTGATAATTTATTATAAATTAACTTTTTATAATTTACTTTATATGAGTTCTTATAAATTATCCTTTTAAAATTATTGTTTGATCATTTTTAATAAGTAATATTTTTATAATTATATCATGATAATTTATCAAAAATAATCGTTTTATATTTATCTCTTGATAATTTAAAATAAATTAATCCTTGATCATTTCCATAAATTATATATTGATATTTACCTTATGAAAATATTTATAAATTATATATTGATAATTAAATAACATTATCTTAGAAAATCTCATGCAACTATCCTTTGATAAATCACTAAAATTATCATTTGATAATTCATGATAATTAACCTTTGATAGAGATGTATAATTATATTTTGATAATTTCCTCTAAACTATCCTTTGATATTTTTTTAAATTAAATATTGATAATTGTGTGGATAATCCATTAATAATTCCGTGTTTGGCAATTCTAATTTATTACCCACAATTTCTTGTTTTCCCGAATTTAATAAAAAAATTGAATAAAATAAAATTTTAAAATAATAAGAAAACAAACCTGGAATGAATCGTGTTTAGTGCATAGAACATGAATAATATGTGTCTACCGCACCTTGAACCAAGTAAGAAATCTGGATTGGATTTATAGAGTTCACATAAACATATGAAAAGGAGTTCCAACATCACCCAAACTAAACCAAAATGACCAATATTAAAGCTAGTGTGGATTGGATATTTCAAAAACCCAAGCTACACATATTCTATCACCTAATTTCAAAACCCCAATTTATTCAACTATTTTAACAAAAACCATTGATAAAATCCCTCAATTTCACCTATTTAAGGTGTTGTTAATTTTTTACCAATTAAAAATGGCTATTTTGAAGGCTTCTGTATTGAATCCATTGAAAATTATAGGTTTCATGTGTGGACAAGTAGAACCCCTCTGTATGAAACAATTTGATAAATAAAAAGATGTAAAATAAATTTTCTCCATCTGTGATGTAATCAAACACCCGACACATAAAAATGTTATGTCATTGCTATGGTAAAACATACATTATGGATCTAAATAATGTATCACACTTTCTATACGAGACATGGTTTTGGAGGTATCTTATTTTTTAATAAAAATAAATAACCAAAACATTAAATAAAGTACCCTCAAGTTCCATTTAACCTATCGTATGACACACATAATTATTATTTAATTCCTTTGGTAGAACCCTTATTCTAGATTTTATGGTGGTCTCAGATTTCCCATCATAGACGTTGTTTGGGAGATATTCTATTTTTTTGGAAACAAATATGTTCCTACAATATTATATATTAGATATTTTTATTTTTTCAGAGTAGAGGCTCTATGGGCATTAGAATCTAGAACTAACTCAGTGCCTTACTCTATAAATATTTCATAGAATATTTTAATGTGATAATAAGGATTTTAACCTTAAATAAATGCTTTAAACTATTTATTAAGTGATTTTTTTAAATTACATTTTTTACATAAAAATAATCACATATTATTAAAAATTATGTTTTTTAAAATCATTACAAATTTGATGATACTAAAAATGGTAGGCCATATACTTCACTAAAATAATTCACATCAACCAGAAATGTGTCATCCCAATGCCTCTCCAGGTTCCGCATGGAAGGTACAATCCCATACTCTCTGTGGTTTTTACTCCACCACCCCTATAACATGAACTGATGACCGTTGGAATTATATACCACTCTGGTGAATTAAAAGTACCACTTGGTCATTGGATTAGTGGAACTTATAATTATTATTAGTGATATATTATGCTAGAAACCCAGAGTTTGAGATAAAATGGAGGAAGGATAAAAAGCCCGATGGAAGGGGACACTACTTTCCACATTGAAATTAGAGAGGCATTGTCCCTCCACTTGGATGATTGAAATGAAAAATTATAGTGTGGCATATAGAATTATAGGTATCATTACATAAAAAGTAAATGATCCTTTGTAGGCAATATGCCACCCCACAATCATCCATGTCAACAGGCCATGTGGTGGCCCAATGCCTCTCCAATCACCACAAGGAAGGTACTTCCTCTTTCCATTTGGGATTTTTATTCTACATACCCCATAACTCGAACATGGGACCTCTTTAATAATATCCCACTAAGGAGAATTATGAGTACCAAATGGCCATTGAATTAATTGTAATCATATTATTACTCAGTGATCTATAATATTAGAGGATTTCGGTTCGGGTTATGGTGGAGGAGGAATAAAAACCCTAGATGGCAAGGGTGAATACCTCCCATATAAAATGTAGAGAGGCATTGGGAAACCGCATGGTAGATAACATTGGGGCGTATGACCTACTGAGTATCACTAAAACATGGTGGGATGTTACAAGGATTGTTTTTATCAAAGCCTACATATATTATTATGTGTTTTTAGATCCTATTTTATTTGACCCAGGTAACAGAAAGGAAACTCATAAAGGCAGAAAATTACTGTGATTGAAGGATGTGGGAGTTTGGTTGTGACATGGTGTGATGTTAACCAACATTTCATATTGAGATGAGTTGTTTTTTGTCTAAACTACCATAGATTGCTAGTATTTTATTAGCACCTGTATTACTCTAAACACTTTTTATTTTAATTTTGGTATTTTTATTAGCATATTTTCTTTGAATTATATATTCCATATGAGGCTTGATTGGTTTATTGGTGGTTTAATAATTCCAAAATTAAGTTCTCAATTTCAAGGAACATGTTATCGGACCATGGGAATCAGGAATACCATCTAGCCCATACAATATGCCCGCTTAGGTGTCTAGATTATTGATTAATCAGGTTGGGTCATTGCATATTGGTACCAAAGGATGGTTTCACAAACAAGATCTTTTTATCTTGGGGTGTTTTTTAGAAATTAGATAAAATTATCAGGAGTTAAGGTGTAAGTTACAAGTGAGTTAATGACTACATCCGATCATAACAAGACATTTGGTTACTAGTTGTATGGAAACATGTCACTCATGTTTTGTTTTAATCTAATAATTGTTATTTTTTTGTTATCATGATTCAAACTAAGATTTATCAGTTGTATGATGGCCTCTTTTCTTTAGTTAATATAGTACTATTCCACCAAGATGTATTTCATGAGTCACATAGAAGGGTGATGAACATGACATTCCATGAAGGAACACACTAGATGATCAGAATATCGTTAAAGTAGTTGTTAATGTTGTACATTCCATGAAATAGGGTGTTCTCTATGTCCTGATTTATTATAAGAATGTGAAAACAAGTATAGTTAAAGATATGTAATAATACTAGGATTTTCTCCAATAGAAATAACCATACTTTCCTAGAATGAATGAAACTTATGTATTTAACGAGTTGTTATGGAAGATAAATTCTATTTTTTTCTTTTTTCAATCCCATATTATGTTACGGGGAAATTTAATACTTCTAAGCTTAAAGTCCCTAATAATAGATGGTGGGATATAGCTATTTAGGAAAAAATTATAAGGGTTTGGGGTTGAAGGACTTTAAGACCAAATATTTCTAGTATTTTTTCCCTAATTTAATTATAATGGATAAATATGTTGAATTTCTCAATATTTGAAAAGGAAATTAGACTATAATAGAGTATTCCAACTATTTTTCTAGGTTGTTCTATTTTTCTCATAAGGTGGTATTGATAGATAAGTTAATGTCTCAGAGGTTCCAAATGGGATTATGACATGATAGTCATTATCAAGTTCACATTCTGGAGATGACCTCCAATTTTTGAGTGCATAATATTGCTCTGATGTTATATATTGACAAAACAACACAGCCATGGTTGGTTAGAATTCCTTTTCCTCAAAGTCATAGTTTTAGTATCTTACCAGAAATGAAGAGGAAGTTGAGATAGGTTCATAAAAGTTATATTAGTGGATCCCAATAGTAGACTTATGACACAACTTTCATAGTATCTAGCAGTGAAACTTTTAATTATTACTAGTGTGTCATTAAAGGGAACATGAAGTGCTCTACCCCTATATCTCGAAAGATTAATAACACATGTATAACTCAATATTATATGAAAAAATTTTGTTTGAATCTTTCTTCTAAAAATTATGGAATTTTTTCATCATCCCATGAAGGGTCTATATTGAACTTTAATGTTTCAAGGATAGTATTGTTCAAGCCTTAAAATTTATGAATGAGGTAAATTCACACAATTATAGAGTCTCTTGTGGAAGTCAGTGCATTATCTATAACCTTGAGATGTACTATCTTTGTTGCTGAAACATTAATGATCAATATATTTGATGCCCTTATCTCATAAAACTTTTTATTAACCTATTTCATGAACCTTTTAATAAAAACTATGTAACTCATGTTTTTTCTTAGGAGTCAATTCTAAATGAAAAAATAATGGTTTTTGATGTCCCTCATGATCTTTCTCGATATCTGATGATGACATAGTTTTTGTATTTTATTATTATTAACATTGATATATTTTGATTTTATTTTTTGAATGGATTGATGGGTGACCCATGAAGCTAAAATTGATTGATATTATCAGTGGGTTTCCTTTAATACATCTGAAAAAAATATCCCAATTATTTTATGTAGAATGGCACTAGATATTTAGTCAAAAATGATTTATTTTACCAGAACACCGAGTATTAATATCTTTATTCATAGTTGAACTTTAGGATGAATACTCAGGTGGTGAGTGGTCACCAATTTTAAAAGTGTTTTTTAGGTGTTTTTTGTTGATTTTATGGTCTTACCCACTTCTATAGAAGTGGAATTATCAATTAATTCGAACATGAGTCCTCAAATGAAATATATAACAACTTATCATATAGAAAATTCTAAATTGAATGAATTAAATAATCAATTGGACGATTTTAAAACTAAAGGCTTCATTCTCATGAGTGTATCACCATGTGTATCCTTGATTCTTTTTTTCTAATTAATCTAATGGAAGTATCTATTTTTGTGTTGATTATAGGAGTATGAACTAGGTAATTATTGACAATATGAATCACATTACAAACACCCTTGAATGGTTTGATCAATTAATGAGTGAAAAGTGAATATTGAAAACCGAACATGGCCCTAGATACCATCAACTCATAGTTTATGAGAATTATATTACCTTTGAATTCATCTAGAGTGGGTATAACCACTTTGAATATATTATATTTTCCTTTTTTCTGAAAAATGATCCAAATGTTTTCATAGACAAGATAAATCAAATTTTCCACCATTACCTTGATTACCGTGTTGGGATTTTTGTAGATGACATTTTTATCACTTGAGAACAAAAAAAGAGAACAAATGTCACCTAAAATCCATTTTAGGAACCATGATTGATAAATTTCTGTAAGATAATTGATCAAAATATTAGAACTATATTCAATAAGTTGAATTATTAGGACTTGCGGTTTTAAATAATGTCATATTAGTTATACTGAGAAGGTAAAGGATGTATTCTCATGGTAAGATCCATATAATGTCTTTTGACATTCAATGATTCTAGGGTTCCCTAGGATATTATTTGTTTTTTGTAAATTAATTTTTGAAACTTTTATCTCCCTTAATTAATCATACTAGGAATGCAGTGAAATGAATATGGGATTTGAAGTGCCAGAATTTCAGTGATGAACTAATGCCATGTCCAACCTCAACACCTATTATAATTTTCCAAGATGTTGTAATGGTCTATATAGTGTATTTAAATGCATTATATTCTTTTTTGGGGTGTATTGTTATGAAATAAGATCATGTATTGGGGTATGTATCTTTTTATCCACATCCACACAATAATAATTACCCAACACTTGATTTAAATATCACAATAGTTATGTATCCCCTCAAGAGTTATAAGCATTTAAATTTCAAGTAATGGTTCACTAATTATTCTAATAATAAGAGTTGAGTCATGTATTTTCACAAAGGACCCAAACCATAGACAAATGTGATGGGTTGAGTATCTTCAATCAATCAACTTTGACACTAACGATACCCTTGGAAATGAGAGTATTGTTTCTCACACTATGATTATAATATTTATTTTTAAAGAAGTGATGAAATATGGAGTTGAATAAAATTTTAAGGGAATAATTATATGCATGAACGTATATGTGAATGAGGAAGAGACTGGTATGGTTCATTATAGTCCACAATTGATTTTATCTCTTCTCGAGATAAACTTTTAAGAGAAATAGTGGGATGGAGAGTTCATTAGTATCATGAACTCTTTATATGGTATGGAGACCACTGCTAAGTGGTATACATCCCTAGAAGGCATTCATTATTTTGGAATTTGGTATTACATTCCTTCTACAATGAGGAAGGATATGCTAGAATTTTTAAATTATTCTCAAAGCGATTTTCATCATGTAAAAAAGAAGATGTACTATGGGAAGAATTATAATGCTTGGTCACTAAGTTTGAAACATGATATCCATCATTTTTTCTCTCATAGTTAAACCAATTTTCATATTAAATATGAACTCCAAAACCCTTTTGGATTGCTTCAAAATCTCCCACTTCCCATTTGAAAATGAGATAAGGTATCTTGGTATTTCATCATCAGATTACCATAGACTATTCGAGGTATGAATTCATTATTGGTTTTGATTGATCGACTAACCATTTTGACTCATTTTAATCCGATTTGATACATGACTATAGTTGAGGATTTTTGAAATTGGTATATTCATGAGATCATGTGGTTGTATGGGGTTTCGACTATTTCTATTTCATAGAGGGACCCATAGTTTTCCAATTCTTTTTGGAATGGATTCTAGAAAGAGTTGGGTTGTCATGTTAAATTGATCATAACTTACCATCCTCTTATGTATATAAATATGGACCTAGAAATATAGATCTAGTGGATTCGATCAATGCTTGTATCATTGATATTAGAGGCTCCTAGGATATCCATTTAGTACTGGTTGAGTTCCCTTATAAATATCATTATAATTCATTAATCATAATTTCTCCATTTGATGTTTTGTACTGTTAAAAGTGTAAATAACAACTTTATTGGTCTGATGTGGTTGAGATATACATTTTTGGAGAAATCCTTGTTTAAAAGATGTTTTGATTTTTCAAACTATTCCTCAACGAATAGCAATGGGTTTTTGTTAGGAAATATCTTATTTGTAACATTAGTGATGTCCGATGGAATTTTTAGATGTTCACAATTTATTATTGAAACATTTATCTTGAATGGGTCACCATGAATTTGATATCTATGATAAGTTATTTGTGATATATATTTTACCTTTTGAAATCATTGAGTGTTTAGGAAATGTGTCTTAATGGTTATATGTAACATCTTAGTGGACTAATATCCACTATTTCTTTCTTTTCTCTGAGCTAAAGAAGTATCATCATGATTTGACCCGTGTTCTGAAAAAGGAAGAACTTCTTTTGGAACAAGATATTCTTGTAGCATAAGGAAGATTTTTGGTTTTGCATTATCAGAAAATGATTATAAATAGGAAATATATTCTATTTTTTTGAGTGTTGTAATATCATTGAAGGAATTCTTATGATACATGGGAATGAAAAAAAATGATAAGGGAGTAGTGTTCTTATCATTTATTTTATTATACTTCCTCAACATGACTTTTTGTGTACAAAAAGTAATATAATGGGGAGAATTTTCACATATCATTATCAAATTTAGGTATGTATATTCATTTTTCAACAGTATTTTGTTTTAGACCTTTCTTGGGTTATTGGTGTACTTTTTATGAGATGTTAGAGTTTTATGGTAATGATCATCATTTATACATGGTTTTGGAATTCTGTGAAACATTACTAGAAAATCACGCGGATTATAGGGGTTTAAGACAATGATGTTTTAATTTTTTGGAATAAATTTATTCAAAACACGGGACGAAATTATGAGGCCATAATAGTTTATGGAACCAGAAACATGGTTTGTGGTTGGTTTAACAAACCATGGGACACAACCATGTAATGATAATTAATTAATAAAATAATTTAATTTAAATTCCAAAACACCTCAAATTAACATTATTTCCCCTACTACATATAATCTTCTCTTTGGGATTTTGGAATTCTCAACCCATTCATAGATTGATTAAAAATAATCTAGAGATTTTGGATATTGAAAACTGAAGGTATGTGTATGTTCATAAATTTTTTTCTAGATCACCTCACTTTCACATTAAATGAATCATAATCCCTGGATTACATGAAAATATATATGGGTTTTTTCATGATCTAGTGAAGTTTATTATAGACCCGTTGTGTGAAAAGAATTTAGAGACCAGATCTACAAAGATCATTGTGTGATTCTCCTTGAATTTTATAGGTAAGTGGTTTATCTTCTATTTATTGATGTACAGTTTATTAAATCTGACTTTCATGATATATTCTATTTATATATAATATCCCACCTTCTATTTGTCTTAGAGATCCCATTTGATTGTTTTAAATTACAAATATTTGAGGATCGTTGTTTCATAAAAATCATTTATATTATAAAAAATCATTTATTTATAATTCTAATTTGGTTTATAAAATTGTTTAGTGGCATGATTTATGATCTGTTAAATGTGATGGTTTTGTGGTAATTTGGTAAAATAGATTTTCCATTGGTATTTATGATGAAAATTGATTTCAAATCATGTTTTATTTTGAATTCATGTAGTTTTATTGTTTATGTATGATATTACCCTTAAATAATTTGAACTACATAAGTAAATCCTCCAAGTGTAGGATACTTGTGAAAATTAAATCTTTCATTTTTGGGCTATGTGACATGAGAACCTAGGGTGAATATGATAGGGATAGTTTTGGAAAAAGCACATTAAAATGGATTATAGCTACTATACATGGATTTATACTACATATATAAATGAACCTTATTTTTATAGGGGTTCACATATAAGAGGGTTTTCCCTTATCCCTAGAACTATGTTATATAGATATATGTGGACTAATCCATATGATCATTTAGGAGTGAGGATTCTATATAGTTGGGACCAAAATTACCCTAGGAATAGTTTTTATAGAGTACTTTTTAAATTTTTTGTATATTAATTATTTGATAAATGGTTCAGTCATATGTATTATGAAAATAAAATCTGGTATTTATTTATCCTTAATTTAAAATCTATGTTAAATGAAGGTAAAATTTCCACGTTTTGTTTTAAATAGTGAATCACGATATGTCATGCCTTTATTTTATTTAAAGGTGATTAATGGGTTTATTTATTATAGGGTTCTTATGAAACACTTGGTAGGATCCTACATGGACTATTTTCATCATAGACTAGACAAAACTGTGGGTGTGTTCATATCCTATTATATTTAATACAGGTTCATTTATCCTATTACCCACATCAGGTACAACCATTGTTTTGTTTTTTGTTATATTTTATATTTTTGATCTCCAGTTTTTTTCCTTTGATCACTAGTTGACCCCTCATTGTATTATTGTTTCTTATTTATGTTACCCAATTTATTCATTGTTTTGGGTTTCTAAAATGGTATTGAACTATGTTTTAGAGGTTGAGATATGGATGAGGGACTTTATCTCAAGAGTGGGCATGATCCTACAACAAAAAAAGCTATATGAGGCCCATCTTCTAGTCAGTGGGATGATGACAGAGGTGGTTTCCAATAATAATACCATATATGAGTATGTGTAATCACACCATATATATTATGGGACTTCCCAAATGTATTTCATTCGGTCGACCGCCACTAGGTAGCTAGTGGAGGCAACTGACTAGTCTTTGATGCTAGTAGTGATGATAAATGGAAGGGTAATATCATGTTTTGATATTGTCTAATGTGTGGTTTATTTACCAAAATCATCCCTAAAAATCCATTTGACCCTAAAAAAATTATATACTATCTAGGGGATAATTTTCCTCTCCCAGCTTGATTCTTCATGGATCAAAGTGTTGGTTGGTGCATTTGATCTCTTATGATAAGTGTGATCTCAATTTGATCATGGATTCAATTTTCCTTATTTTCTCTCCCTCCTTGAGAGTGTATATAGATCACATTTTTTATGGATGTAGATCCTGAAATGATGAATTTTTATTTTTGGATACTCTTTTACCTTTCTCCTTAGACTATTAATTGGTTGATCTTGGAATATGTGATCATTATTTTGACTGATGTAGGTGGAATTATAATAAAATATCTATTAATTGAAGACTTGTATTCATGATTAATTTAAATTGGTTTTAAAATCTATATATAATTATTTAATTGAGTCTCTTGATGAATTATTTTAAATTTAATTATGTTCATGATGAAAAACCATGACAATGGATTTTGAAAATTAAATGTCAACTTCCAAAAACTTATTTTGTTTGAATGAATGATTTGAGTTATGATTTTCATGAGAGATAAAATTAATGAAATTATTTTATGATTTTAAATGAGTTCATTTCAAATTAAATACACGATTTCATGATGAAATTCATTGGATGTTTCATTTTGAAATAATTCAGGGTTCTTAAAGAATGAACATGGGGATGAAAAAAAAGATTATTTGAAGTGGTCAAGATTGATAAAAAAATAATATCCCTATAAATGTCTTATTTACCATAGAGAACATGTGATCTGGGAAAATTATGTGGGAAGATAAAATGTATTGATGATGGAAATTATAAATTATGTATTTTTAGTGAAGTGAGTTTATTATTTAGGATTCCCTCTCTGCCCACTTTGGCTTGAGATCTTGGGAGTTTGTGAAAACCAAGAGTGTACTTCACAGTTATTTGTGATGATCCCAATAATAATCTTACCCTAGGACAATTAAACATGGAGATATTATTGTAATTAATTATAAACGAAAATTATTGGTTGAAATTATTATTCATGATTTTTTTATAGAAATGACTCTTTTTGAAAAATTTAAAAAATATGACTAAATAATCAAAAATTGATTCAAATATAAATTGAAACCTATTTTACAATACCCATTGAATTGTTGTGTACATTATGTTTTTATAAGAACTGTGAAAATATTTTTCATTCCATGTTTTATGTAAAATTGATTATTGTTGGTTTATGTTTTATGACATGATTTGTGAGATCCAATAAGGATTTTCTGCTCACACCCTAACTTTTCCTTCAGGTGTTTGTAGCTTTTTTGTGCCAGGTCCAAAGAAATTGAAGATCATACTTTGAGTTTTTGGATGTTCTTGATCCTGAGACCTTGGGAATTGGTGGTGACCATTGAAGAATGAGATACTATTGTTATAAGGAAAATTGGGCTGGTTGTATTGATATTTTAACAAGATAAATTTGGTTTATGTACCATTTTTGAGAACTATATATGTTTACTTGTGGAACTTTTCTAATTAGGTTTTTTAGGATAATGACTATTTATTGTTTTATATACGTTTCATTGTATTTAGTACTTATTATAATTGTTAATTCATTCCCTCTTATTTGTTTGATACTTAGTCACTAGTATCTAGCTTTTGGTGATCGAGAATTCCCTTCATGCCATATCAAAATTGACTCAAGTACTGTTTAGGTGGGTTATCTAGGCCAGTTCAGGAAAACTTTTATGAATGGAGTTAATGTCCTTTCATTATATTTGTTCCTAGATTTGGATGTATTGGAACAAATGATACATTATTTTCAGTACATAATATGGTAGGTTATGATTAAGGGCTCATCCAACTGTCATCTTATAGAGCCTTAAGGGGCCATTGTTTTGTTGATAAAAAGTACCATTGGGGATTTGTTTGGTATGATTCATGAATTTTCAAAAAATTTGAATTTAGAATTTTATTTCCCTGTTGAACTCTGATTTGTAGATTTGATGATATCATGTCTCCTGACAGAAATTTTCCATGTTATCTACTGATGTTGTGACGTACTATACCACCAAAAGGTATTTTATTTGAAATAAAGAGGGGTCTGTTGATGAAAAATAATAAGAAACCCCTATAGTTGATCAGAACCTTGTATATTTTGATGTGTGTGTGGTCCAAAATCCATGCCCGTTAGAAAAACATATTCCAATTTAGGTTTTATAGGATATAACTTGATGGAATAATAATAAATACCATCTTAAAGAGTTTCTTCATGTCAATCCAATATCTTTCATGGGTAACGATGATATTCATGAGGGTGATGATTATTTTTAAAAGGATGTGCTAATATTTTAGTTTTTGGAGATTCCAGATTCATTTAAGGTGAAATGTGTCATCCTCAAACATGTAGGTACTAGTATAAGAGGTGGTATTTGATTGTTTTGTATAAAAAAATACTGGTTTGAATTTGAATAACATCATGTATATATTCATAGATAAATTCTATTTAGAATTAATGGTTTTCATAAATATAATGGAGTTTATTAAACATCAGAAGGATGATCATTTAGTAACCTATTACTCTATCCATTTTACTAAGATTTTTCATTTCTCACATGAGGATGTATTGAATGTGAAGTTTAAATATCAATGGATTGAGATGATTCTTCAAGAATATATTTTATATCATTTTTTTTATAATTATCAACTCATATTATAATATTATATATAAATATTTGATGGTGAAACCTAACTTGGACCAAAATTCAGGTTCAAAGGGAGTTCTTAATAACCCTAGTGGCTTTAGAGGTCCTTTTAAATAGAATATTAAGCATGCAGAGTCTTATGGTGGAAAACATAGTGATATATCTCAACATGAGACTTATTTTTAATCTTATGTAGAATCTGCTAAAGACTAATAACTTCCTATTAATGTGTAAAAGTCAGACACTCAAATTTATATTTCACAGAGGTACTAAAAATGTGTAGATCTTATGGATTCTCAAGTATATTGTAGAGATTTTGTGATTCCTTCACCACTCCGTATAACAGTTTTGGATCGATAGTATCAGGAGGATATTAAATGTAGTTATATTCTCCATTGAAAAGGGGTTATAAACATATTCATTAGGGAAAATGATTATTCATGTATTGGATGAGTCTCTAGTGGATGTTGATGCATGTACTATAATTTAAGAGGTATCATTACCCTTGATTCATCTTTGGGACTGATTTATTTGACACTGGTGTCTCTCATTCCATTGTACCCAACCATATTGTGGAATTTTTAAATATTCATATATAGTTTATTCCTTCTATTGTGGAGAATGATATACCTATTGGTATAATGTGGGGTAATGGTCTCTGATACATTTTTTCAGTTTCTCTTTATCATAATTCATGTTTTTTGGGACGTTTTGGTTATGTATAAGATACCTCTACATTAATTTTTAAGAGGTGTTGTATATTTTGTGCTAAATATTATATAAAATTTTATATTTGAATGGGTTTCTTTACTACCCTGGATGGGGCGTACCATGACATTCAAGGAAAATGGAACTTGTGATCGTGTTGTTTCAGACCACCACTTCAAGATTTGGTTGGGATGATATTCATTTTTCTTTTGAACTAGGGAAATAAGACTCATGAAATGATCTTCTTTCAGTAGTCATTGAGTTTCATGAAATTTTTCAATATGAAATTTTTAGTTTTCTACTGATAAAGGAGGTGGAGTTTTCTATTTACTTTGAACTCATTACTTATCCTATTTATTTTTTTATCATATTATGGTAGATGAATTAAAGGAGTTAAAGACCTAATTAAATCAATGGTTTTCCAAGGGCCTCCATCAACAAAGTGTTTCATCATGATATGCACCTATTTTTTTTATATAAGTAATATGATGGATCACTTAAAATTTGTGGTTAATATTAGAAGATAAATCTAGTCATAATTAATAATAAGTATTTTTCAATATATTGATTAATTTTTTGAGTAATTGAATGGGGTGATTCCATTACAAAAAATTGATCTTTCATCTGGTTAATACCTTCTTAGAATCAAGGTGGATAATATCCCAAAGATAAAATTAAGAATTAATTATGGATACTTGAGTACCCTATTGTTCATTTTTGACTGAAAAATTCTCTTATTATGTAAATAGAATTAATGAACATGATTTTCCATCAATACCTTGATTCTTTTATAGTTTTTTTGAATTCAAAATTGGGTTAATATAAAACCGAGGTGGACTATGATAATTATTTGAGAGAATTTAAGGGAATATTAAGAAATCAAACACTTTATTCCAAGATTTATAAATAAAAATTATGGTTTCAAGATGTAATTTTAATATAAAATGTGGTTTTCAATCATGATATTCCAATTGATTATGATAATGTCAAAGTTGTTATGATCTTGTAGGAAACAATGATTATCATTATGATTCAAATATTGTTGGGGTCGATATGGTATTACCGCTATTTTTTAAAGTATTTATCAATGTTGTATTATCCCTTGAATTCTACTACACATAATGGAGTAAATTTCTTATGGTATTATAAATACTAGGCTTCCTTTGATGAGTTGAATCATTGTTTGGATTAATATTTGGCATTGACTCTTCTAGAGGTTGGGAAGGGCTATGCGATCTTCTATGATGCAACATGATCAAAGTTGGGATGCATTATTACATAGGGTGGTCATGTGGTGGCCTATGATTATTGTTCACTTAAGCCTCATGAGAAAAACTATCCTACACATGATATGGAAATCGTAATAATGATGTGTGCTTTGAAGTGTTGGAGGCATTAATTTTTCAAGGAAAGGATTACCATCTACTATAATCATAAAATATTGAGTTATATATTATCTCCATAATATATTAATCATGGGTAGTGTCTATGGGTGTAGTACCTATATTATTTTTTACTTTGACATTTTTTATACCCTAATTAAGGTTAATGTCATCACTGATGCTCTGAGAAAGAAACATCCATCTCTGGATGATGAAGAATCTTTCTGGAACTAAAATCTATTAGATATCATTAATTGTATTCATTTTTAAGCATTAGAGGGTGATAGTCATACTATTTTGTTGATTATCATCTTGGAAACCTCACTTATGATGTTGATTATCTATGTGTAGTCTCTTGGTGATGAGTTATGAGGAAATATAGATTCATTATATAGTGGAGATACGATCAAAGATTGGTCTCGATATTATAAGGGTATCCTTTTCATTCTGAACATGTATATTGTTTTGTTAACTATGAGGAATGATGTAATGGGGGATTCTAATCATTCCCAGATGGAGGTACACCCTAGCACTACAGAGATGTTTTATTACATGGGGAAGCATTTTTGGTGTCCAGGAAAGAAATGAGGCATTGTTCACTTTTATTATCATTGTTATACTTGTCATTAGATTAGTACTGAGAATCAGAAACCTTGAGGTCTCTTTTAACCACTTCAAGTTCCCACTTCATATTGGGATTTTATATCAGAGGAATTTTTCATTTTGTTTCCACATACACATTGGGGAAATAACATGATACTGTTGGTTATTGAATGGCTGACCAAAGTGAATCATTTTTTTCCCATTCATGATATCACCAAAGTTAAGGATTTGGGAAATTTGTATATGAAGAAGATCATCAGATTTCATGGACTTCCATTAACCTATGTTTTATATAGGGATCAATGGTTCAATAAATGGTTTTTTGGATGGAACATGGAGTTAATAAACCTCTAGGTAAAGATAAGCATGATATATCGTCCACAGAGAGAGGGTTTGATAGAATGAGTTATATAAATTCTTAAGGACATGTGCGAAGCTTGTTTCATTGGCTTTGAGGGACATTGTTATTGACACATGGGACAAGTTGATTATTACTAAAATAACTATTACAGTTCATACATAAATATGGACACTCTTGAGGACTCGAATGGTCATCCTTGTAAATATATTCTTTGTTGATCATATATTGGTGAAGCATCCCTGGTTAGACCACATTTGGTCCAAGATACAGTAAAAATTATTCCGTTTTTTTTACTATAGAATGATAATGGAAATAATATGTTATAAATCCTATGTTGATCAGCATCGACTCCCATTGGGTTTCTTGATTGGTGACATGGATTTTATCGGAGTTTCAACTCAGTTGATTCACCAATGGCTTGGAAAGTGGTGAATGTTATCACCAAGATATGTGGGACCATTTGATGCTATTGATCATTTTGGTAAGGTGTATTATTGTTATAATTTTATACATCATATGTCATAGATCGATAACATGTTCCTTGTATCACAATAGAGAAAGTATCTCTCTAAAATATTTTTTTCTTATGTTGGGATGGCATTGAGGTGGAACCAGATTTATCTATGAACGAGCATCTGATTCAGATGATTGATTCTTGGATAAAGGTTATTTATGAAAAGTATATCCCCTTGGATTGTGTGTTTTGGTAGCATGTGTAATGACATGATATTTTAATGATATATTCCCCCTCTGATAAATATAATTTCTTCGATAGCTTATGATACACACAACCACGAGCCTAAGTGAACTGTAATATAGTATACCATTATAACCCATCAAATTGGTAGTATGAATATGAATAAATTTATTAGAAACAAGTATAACGGTTTTATATTAATAAAATATATTTAAAAATTTATACTCAATTTTTAATAAATTCATTATATGTTTTAAAGATACACTTTTACTCAAAATGGTTTTTATAGTTTTTTGGGATTCAATAATATAATTAATTATATAAAATTTCAGAAAATTTATTAAAAAAATTAACTTCATTTTTGAAATAAAACGTTAAAAATTAGCTTATATTGAATTTCTCATAATTTTTTGAATGGTTTAATTTTTCGATGAATAATGGAAAACTAATTTTTGATAAATAAATTATTTTTTTAAAGCATTTAAAAAAATTATAAAATGGTTTTAAAAGTAAAATTAGTTATTTATGAATAATCTAAATTGTTTCATTAGAAATAATTTTATTTTTATTTTTGTTAAAAAAACATTGTTTACTTATGAAAGTAGTTGTTTCATGGAAACCAATTTCACTAGGTTTTATGAGTTTATTTCAAAATTAATTTCCTACAATTTTATAGAATGGATTTAATAATATGGATTCCATGTTTTTAATTAAAATATAGTAATTTTATAATTATCCCATATTCATTTTTGGTCGTAATGAATATAAAATATTATAAAAATTTGTAGCCGTGATCACAGTTAAAATAGATTTACCGGGGGTGGGTGGGTTAAACCCAAAGATAATGGTGAAATCAATAAAATTTTATAATCCAATATTCTGGATGTACTAAGACGTCATCTTATCTCACCATTGAATCTATATCTATTTTGAATCATTTTTCTCGATAATTACTTTATCATATTTTGGTCTATTTACAATTTCTATGTTTGTCGTCTCCCCCGCCTATAAAAAAACACCCATTATTTCTATTCATAAAACCACATATAGCCTTCTAGATTTACTAAAACATGACCAAATCTCTTAAAAACATCCATATACATTAATTTTATGTTATTCTATTCTAAAAATTTGATACCAAATTTTTTTATGAAATTATCTAATGGAGGAAAACTGAAGGATAAATAATTGTCAAACCCGACCTCTTTAAAATTATTTATTCTTATACCCTTATAAATATATGGTATTTATCAAAAAATAGTAACTTAAATATCCTCAATATACTGAATTTATTTCATGATTATTGAACCAGAAATATAAATCCTCTCTTTCATCAAATAGGAAGTGAATGTGTCACCCCTGTGTATGTGTGGACTACTGCCTCCATGTAGTGATGAAATTAATTTTCCCTCACCATATTTCATGGATGATTATTCTGATGGGATTAACATTTAAATATTATATTAAAAATATAATTATAATTCTATAATTATAGTATCATATCTACTTTGATACACTCAAATCATCAAGAAAATGAAATTTTTTCTCATGTATATGTAGGGACTAACACCACTACAAAGAGATGTGATTTATTTTTCTTTTACAGTTTACATGGATGGTAATAAGGATATAAATAAAGAATATATATGATATATATGATATTATAATGAGTCTATTTATGTGACTTATTATATACCATTCTATTATTTCATTCATTGAAAAGTGAAACCAACGTTAATGTGTACGTAGAGAATACTATCTATATGAATTGTGTAATAAATATTTCTATCTCTATTATTTATAGATTACTATAAATATATGTATAATGATTATATATTGTATTTATACCATTATAAATATTATATATATGATGTAATTATGATCAAATTAAAATGACCAAAACCATCAAACTGAAATTATCATGAAAAATAAAATAGTTTACACCTGAAAACAATGAATTTAATAAAGAATTATTTAAAAGTGAATGGAATTATTTTAAGTGGATAATATATGAAATTAAATGTATGTAACTTAATTTTGTATATAATTATAATAAAATTAAATTTACTATAAATTTTTTTGAATCACATTCAATGAATGTCAACATTGTGGGAAGAGATTTACATTTCAATCTCTTTTCTTATCAAAATTATTTATTATTAAGTTTGTGATAATGGTTTTTTGTGATCTACCACACAAGAAACTACTGAATATTCTTATATAGTGATTATTTTTATAGATCGTATTTTTTACATTCATTTTTCTCCCTTTATAAACACACGAGACCGGAATAATGTTTTTATAGAAATGTTACTTTATTTATCTCTTGATTCGAAAATCCCTTTTCTTCAATTCCCATGACTTCCAAAATAGTTTTCAATAATGTTTTTAATATTATCCCATTATTGATTGTTTTAATTTACTACATGATTGAATTTTTAAAAAATGGGTTAAAATTAATCTTTTTTCTTTATTCTGAATGAGTTTCTTTTTTTTACTTTTATTAAACATTCAACATGAATATTTGTCTCAACTTATAAGGCATTAAAAAAATCCCACCATAATTAAAAATGATATATTTAATGATTACTTTAATATTGTCCAAGGATCCTCTAAAATGAAATGTTTTTCATAATATTTTTTTTCATTTTTATACTTTATAGAATCAGTTTCAAAGTAGAATGTTTATTTTCATCAAGAAATATTTCATGTGACATTTTACGGGAAAATTCATATATGATTACATACTTTGATGTTACATATGATTTAAGGAGGTTACGATCCAATGAGATAATCCTTATTATTTTTATATATGTCTTATAATTTATAATAACAATATTTTTATGAAACTATTTTTTTCCAGGGGTTATTTTTTGATGAAATACTAACATTTTTATGAAATTCATTTCCTTTTCCTGAGTTATGATAAATGGTAAATGATTTGTGGTTTTATGGAACAAGTATGAAAACATTATGATTAAATTATGGGTGGGAATAGAACTATATAAACCTAAAATTAATTTTTAATTGTTGGATATCTCATGAGATAATAAGAAATTGAATTTGGAGTGAATCCAGTTCAATAAAGGACTCTATCCACAATGATAGTCTTGGGAGTGAACCTTGAATAAGGAAATTAGGGAATGAGGAGTGAAAATAATACACTATGATAGTTTTGGAAGTGAACCATAATGAATGAATTTATTTTCTATGCATATTTATATTCCAAAAAATTTTGTCTTATATTAATATTATCTAATCTTGGAGCATGTTCTTTTAATGCTTAATGATTTGTGTCTTATGAACTACCAATAATTATGAAATTACATAAGATTATTATCTATGATATGGTGGGTATAGTTTTAAAATGTTATTATTATGTTATTATATCTTTATAATCATTTTATGATTAAGTGATCATTGATATCTCCCTTGTTTACCCTTACTGAACATTAGTGCTCACCCTTTCTTATGCTTTCTTTAACCCGGTTACTAAGAAAGGGCTCAAGTATTCTAGGTATAACAAGGGTGATACATAAAAAACATATTGATAGGTGATGAAAATATATTATGAATAATTGTATTATGTATCTATGTTTCCAAATACACTAGATATATATGTTTTTTAGTTTTGATCAAAATTTTTTACATTTAATATTTATCGAATAAAATGTCATATTAGTGTAAGAAATGTATGGGTAGCTATAGTTGTTATTCAAGAAAGGTTAATTGACCATAGGAAAATATGATGAAAAAATATTTGTGATAACCCTTCGAATAATCATATGTTTACGAGAATATCATAAGTTATGAAAAGTAAAAAAGTGTTTTTTCAATGAAAAAACACATGTATGGATAATATACATGGATGTGGTTTTGAAACAAATGAATATAGGGGTAATTAACCAAATAATTATTGTATGAGTACATATTGTCCCTAATTGTATTTTACAGTGAATGTTCATATACTATGAATTTGGTTTGAAAATACAGGGGATATGCCTAGGTTAATTAATATTTTCTTTATGAACCATTATGAAAGATCTGAAGAAATGATGATTGTGAATGACCTCGGTTAAACATAAGGTGTCAAGGATTTAAAATATATTTTCATGATTTATACATTATATAAATAATTTTTCATCATTAATTTGTTTTCCACTATAATTATTGTTGATCATATATTAATTTTTTGTATTAGTAAATAGATTAAACTCGAATGAACCATGTTAACACTGAATGTGATGGCCATTGCAATGCTTTTTATATTGAGAACACAAATTATATTAGATATAAAATGATTAATATTATTGATATGATTATGAAACATTATAAAGATATTAATTTCACTATGATTACTAACAAGAAACAGAGGGAAAACATTATATTTATTCCCTCACAGGGAAACATTCCCATTATTTTAGTTGAGTCATTGATCCACTAGATTCCAAGAAATTTTCTAGTACCACAATAAAAATATTTTTCATTCATCTATGAATGAGACTTATAGAATATTTTTTATCATTTTATTATATTTATAGATATGAAAATAATTGGTTGAATCATATCAAGAACTCATTGAAATATTAAATAACATTCTCTAGGGAGTGGTATGATTTAAAGATTTTATTTTTTTTCAACAATTAATTTCATTGCATTATTAATAAAAATTGCAGAAGGAATTTTTTGAGATAAATGAGAAGAGTGATATATCTATTTTTACTTATGATAAAAAATTTACAGGGTTTGTGAGGTATGCATCAGGAATTATCATCGAAGATGAATATAAGGAAGATCAATTATTTAGTGTCTTAGAACCATGTATCTAAAGGGAGTTATCTTTAATGACCCATGTATTTATAAAATAATACTTTTTTTATTAATATTTATGAGTAAGATGATAATTTTACATTAGTGGGAATTATTTTTCCAATAGTGTACTCTACATGCAATAATGGTTTCTCTGAAATCTTACGTTGCACAAGACACTGAGTTATACCGAAAAGTAATACAGTATTATTATTATTATTTTAAATGGTAGTTATCACCTAGAAGTTGGAGTGGAGGGAATTAATAGTATCAAATATATTTTTAAACATGGTTTACAAGTGTTTAAATAACGATTCATTGGTTACCAAATTTATTAGAAATATAAATAAAAACCAACTGAATATAAAGGATGTATTTTTATGATAACCTAGTTAAAAGAGAATAATTGTGTTTATAAAATCATATAAATATTTATGGATATTTATTTAATACGAAATATATTTAATATATTCAATGTAATGTATAAAATTAATCTCATATGTTTTATAGAAATTATATAAGAAAAATTCAATTTTTTGGATAAAATAAGTATTTTTCAAAAAATGCCCCTTTACCACCTTTTAGTGGGCAAAACTATTTAAATGTAGTTTTCGTCACTTTTATATGTTATATATGACAACATGGTATTATTATTTTAAATAGGGACTTAAAAGTTTACTTTGGATGAATTGTTTATATTTTTTTGATAAATATCATGTTTTAATTAATAGTAAAAATACGCTAAATTTTAATTGAAAATAACTTTCTACAATAAGATAATTTATATGGATAAATCATATTATTTAATTGTATTAAAGTAAAAATATAATATATATTTTTTCATTTATTCTAATTTTGGGCATTGTACATAATTTGACTTTGAAATTTGTGATAAACACATGTCAATCTTTTGATAGTAATTTCTTTCTATAGACTTGATTTTGGGTTTTGACAACATGAATTAATTTTAAAGTAATTAGTAAAGCTTCTATGTTTTGAATTTTGGAAAAAGTTATTCCATATTTGGAATCAGAAGGTCCGAATTGTGTGAATATGTACTTTTATTTTAAGATATTATGAATAGTAACTTCAGTAATTATTTTATTTTCCATTGTTAAAAGGTAAATCTGGTAAATAAGGGTAAAAAATAATAAAATAATAATATTAAACTATTTTAACATGTGTACCAATAGAAGTAAGATATATACAAATATGAAAATCCAGGGGTCGATTTTGGGACCCCATGGAGCCACTTGGGTGTGATAATAACATTTTATAATAATTAATTTAAAGTAAAGATAAATATAACACAAACATGTAACTTTTACTAAACTAATTTTTATATGGGGTTATATAACTAGTATATTGGGAAATAATTATACATTAGAAAGATAATAATATTCCTATATCGTGGTATTTTATTTATAATTTTATGACATTAAATAAATAAATTTTATTATGACACAATGATGATGTAGTGATATCTTTATTAATAAAGGATTAAAATAAATGATATTATAAATGTCTAAATAAATCTCATTTTGTTATTTTGATGTCATTAAAGATTTTTTTCGATGATACTGACTTATTATCTTTGAGGAAATTCCTTTTTTAGAAAGAATCAATTTGTTTTGACTTTAACAATAATCAATAACTTTATATTGTCAAAATTGACATATATGAGTTTTTAAAACAAATACAATTTTATTAAGTGATATAACAGTCCTAAATATCTAATATTCAACCAACTGACTTATATAATGTTAAAATTGTCATTAATGATATAATTATGGTTATATAGGAATTTTATAATAAATATTGTTAAAATATATAATGAAAATTAAAGAATACATGGTAAGAGTTACTATGTTTAACTAAGGGTTGAAACTAAAAGATAAGGTTAATTTTATGACCTAAACTTCTCGATAACATATTAGTTGAATGTTTTTTGACCCTAAAACATATTATATTTGAAATAAATGTGTTTAGGACAATTTTAAACCCAAAATAATTTTATAATAAAATAATACTTCAATACCTTCCTAAAGTGCCCCTCCTCCCTCTTATAAAAGGGCATTACCTCATACCATATCATGACACCTCTCAAGCCCATTTTCTTGTCCAAATTATGCTAAAAAAATCTCCCAACATCCCTTTTTAACACCTAGAAGCCATACCTTGGGATGAATGCAATTCAAGAAATCATTTTGGCTCAAATCAAAGGGAGTTATGCATTTTAAGAGGTTTTGTCTTCTCTAAAGTTTATTTGGGTTTGTTTACTTCTTCACTAAATATTATATTATTATTATGTGATTACATAAAAACACCATTATCCTCAATATACAAGTATTTTTTCATGAAATGTATTCAAAAAACACTTACACACACCTCCATCTAATGGATATGAAGATATTATTTCTATGGATGATGGACTATTTTCTCACGAAATAATGATTGTTCAATTTTACCCTACCACCTCTCATTTTGGAAATTATGATGACACTATATTTATATGTGATATATATTATAGTCATATTTTCTCTATTCTTCAGTATTTTTCATTTAAATAAAACCTTTATGCTTTCCATAATATGTAAATATGATAATTTAATTTGAGGAAGTGCGGACTACCGCCCCCTCAATGTGATATGACTCATTCATCCCATAAATGGAATGTATAAAGGATGTCTTTACTGAAAGTATATACCATATATAACATATTATATTATACTATAATTATAATATATGTATGTATCATTTAGTTTTCATTTATTTAATATGACAAATAAATGAAAGTAGCGTTCATGCGTACGTACGATCTACCGTCTCCATAAACGGTGCATTTCATTTATTATATCCAAATGTTATGGAATATTATAAGTAAATATATAACATACATATATATCATGAATACTATTATATAGATAATAGAATTTTGACCACATGGACAATTTTTAATTATACCATGTTCATTTACGACTGAAATACTGATTATCCACCGAACAACCGAATTGAAATTAAATGATTATGTGATTTTTTTAATAATTAATATAAAATAATTAATTTACCTAAAAAATGTTCTAAATCAAGTTGAAATTAATCTCTTTTTATTATTATATAATATAAATAACAAATGTGACAAGTCGGACTCAAGGTAAGGGAACCTTTTACACATCTCTTTTAGTCAAAGACTTATTTTATGTTATGTATTTTAATTTCTATTTTATTATATTAGGGTATGTTATTATATATCATTATTTCTGTCCATTTTATTTACAAATTATTGGAGACCATTTTCTCTCTCATTTCCTCATGTTCTAAATATTTAAGTTACACTGTTAGGATGCCAAATTTTCGAAGGGAACTTCTTAACCCAATTTTATTTCTTTGGATTAATATTAAACTTATTGATTATGTCGTACTATGATAATGTGAGAAATAAATTTTGATATCCTATATTTTTTAATACAGTTTTTTATGGGTATTTATAGTTAATATACATAATCAATCTATTTTATTAACAAAATTATCTTTGTAACGGAATTTCTAAAATCAATTTCTACTCATTAGGTTTTACGCATACTTTTATGATTATATTATGACAAGATTATGTATGGGATTAATTTTTACATATTAATGTTATAGTTTCCACTTCCCCTTTGTGTGGATATACTATTTTTACACATTGTCACCCTATTTCTAAATTTTTACATTATTTATACATACTTTGAAAGGGAAATCTTAGTACAATCTCCATTCATTGAGTTAAATATACATGTCATTGGTTTGGTTTTTCTAATAAATGGTGTGAATGACCTATGGTTATTTTACACTTAATATCAACTTATATAGGGTGCATTTATATTTTTCACACATAATTATTTCATTAATTTATCTTTAATCAAAAGAAATGATCTTTTTAAGGGAATTTTATTAATTTACATTCCATTGAGACATATTTTTTGTTATACAAAAAATCAGTGTATATAGTTTATATACTTCCCTTTAAAATATTATAGCATGAATATACATATTCTAATGATATTATAATATTTCTTTAATGTTATTATATAATTATTTTTAGTAATGTATTTTCTCAAGTGGTAAGGGAATCTATAACTAAAACATTGTTTAAATTTTTTATAGATTTATTCTTTTAACTCTTTCTCATTAATGTCCATGTTTTCAAAATGGTTTTAAGGAATTTTTATATGGATATGTATGTTTTAAAATTATAACTATCAAATTTATTTTTATAGTTTCAATGTAGTATGAGACACATTGATCAAAAATATCTTTATTAAATGTTTTATATAGTTTTGGAAATGTATTTAATATTCCAATATATTGAATAGATTTATTGTGATTTAAGAGATAATGTTGACAATTTATATCTTATAGGTGTTGTAATTATGTATTGGTACTTGGATATTTGATGGGTGGTTATGTGATAAACCAAATATGGGTGGTTCTGTGATAAACCAAAGGTGGGTGAGCCCAAGATAGCTCTCCAATGCATTGGGTAAAGTGATAGAGGTAAAAGTTAATGTTTCTCTTAAGAGATTTAGATAATATACTGTGATGGGTATTAAAAACGTAACTCCCTATGTTTTTGTGAAAGCTACAATGTATGTGTGTTATAGATTCCACAAGTTACATTTTTGATTTATGATTTCTATGTGTTATTAATATATCTTATGATTTCATGAGGTATGTTAAAGAGATTATGTATTATGATTGAAAAGTATAGTTTTATTGATTTGTATGTATTGATGTAATAATATTTTCTTTCTTTATTTTATATCCCTTACTGATCTTCTTTACTCATCCCATGTTATTGAAATATTTTCCATAGGGTATAAGGAAGGGTTAGAAAAATGAATAATTAATGAATATTTATATCAAGAGAAGAATTCATGTTTAATTAAGGAGTTTTATTTTATTTTTGAGAAATTGGACTGAGAAGAAGTGTCTACTTTGTAATTTTTGAGATGTAATGTAATAGTTAGGCCCCAATTCTCAAAAACTCAAAACCAAAAAATATCCTCAATGTGAAATCTTAACATAACTAAATATTTTGTAATGTTTAAGGTTCGAGCTTTCTAGTTGGTATTAGAGGAATGGTTTAGAAAAATTTAGAGATTAGGATGTTTTATAAAGGTTTAAGGAGATGATCATGGGTTTCTAATTTTGAGGTATAGTATATATTCAATGACATAGAACCCCCTTTTTATGATTATGTTATTTCATGGCGATTAACGTTATTTTCTGAGACATTCACATTTTATGAAATTAAGGGTTATTTGTTTTTGGGAGGAAAAATGTGAGGTATGAAATAAAATTCAAGGTTAAAACACGTTATGGTTTTTTTAAGGATTTATTCTCATTTTTTAATGTTATTTTAATTATACAGCTTTTGAAAAAGGACAACCTGTAGAACTTGTGACAAACTATCGTGTCATTAAAATATGAGGGAATCAAACCCACAACCAAAGTGAGAATAGGATGTATTTCCTACCACTGGCCTACTTGATTTCCCGGTTAGTATGACTTAATCTTTTTAGTTAAATGATTTTATGTATCCAGAATAATTTTATTTGGGAATATATAATTTATCAAATAGATATCCATAGTATATGAAAATGATTTTCCAATTAAGTGATAAATGTTATTTTGGAAGGTGTTTTCTCTTTTGGGAAAACTATATACCTATGGAAAATAGAATACTATGGGATTTTATTTGAGGAGTGATGCTGAAATTTTATTTTATAAGAATATATGTTTTTATAATGTACTTATATTGATTTGGGTTATTTATGGAAATGATAAACCTATCATGGAGAATATGTGATTAAGTTACTTACTTTATAGTATGAGACATTAAGAGAAGTTGGTGTTTTTTGAGATAAATGTTAAGATTTATCCTGGAAGACTATGTGATCAAATTATTCAGAGTTTCTGGTTTTAATCTTATTTTGGATTATTTTGAATAATTTTAAGGGCAATAGAAAATTTAATGGTACATATTGAACTTGGGTATTGTTTGTTGAATTTTTGAGATTAAGAGTAATATATCTTTTTACAAAGGATTATATTTTTTTAAAATTATTTGATCTCATACAGACCATATAGGTTGTGGTTAATGTATAAAGACAATATAATTATATAGTTCATATTTTTTGGATTATGCGTTTCTCTAGAATTTTATTCTAGTGCTTTAGGAGTGACAAATTCATCTTGAATAATCATTTTTTGGAGAAAAGATGAGTTTGTGTTTGAAATTTATTTAATGATGAAACTCTACATTGAAAATAAATATATTTACTTATGTTATTAGTAAATTTCACAAATAAATTCCTCAAATATATAAAAAGGTACATAAAAAAAAAGTTTTTTAATTAATTTGCCTACTAGGTAATCAAAGACTGTTTATCCTATCCCAAGTTTATGGGTTTCTAATTGTTAACTTTCTCCTGATCATGTTTTCTATCACTCTCAATGAAAACATTATGGTTATTTTATCTTCCATATGCATGTTTTCCCACATGGAATCCTAGTTTTTATTATCTTGGGTGACCTTTTTTCTTATCTTTCCTTCATTTAAAGTGACAGTTTTATTGATTCTTTTTCCAATTTGGGATTTGCAAGGAAGTTTCTGAGCCCAATTTTGAAATTCGGAGGACACAATTTCCTAAAGTGGGAATGATTTAATTTCCCAGGTATTTATAGGAAAATAATTTTCTATTAATATTTATAAATAATTTATTAATTTTACATTAAAGGTGACACCTTTTCTGATAGCTTACTGGACAATCAATAATGGGTTTTTCCTAAATCTTACGTTGCACACAACATTGAGTTATACTAAAAAATAATACAATAATATTTTTATTATTTTAAATGGAAGTTAATGCCTAGCAATTGTAATGGAATGAATTAATAGTATCAACTAAATTTTAAAATATGTTTTACACATGTTTAAATAATGATTCATAATTTACAAAATTTATTAGAAATGTAAATAAAAACCAATAGAATTTAAAGAATTTATTTTTATGAAAACATATTTAAAAGATAATAATTATGTTTATAAAATCATATCACTCTTTATAGATATTTATTTAATTAAAAATATATTTTATATATTTAATTTAATGTTTTAAATTCATGTAATATGTTTTCTAGAAATTATATAAGAAAAAAAATTCAATTTCTCGAATAAAAGAAGTATTTTTAAAAAAATGTTGCTTTACAGCCTTTTGATGGAGAACCCTATTTAAATCTACTTTTTTTACTTTTATATGTTATATTTTAAAAAATAATATTCTTTTTTAGAAGTAGTACATCATGATTTAATTTTGATAAATTTTTCATATTTTTCCGATAAATATGATGTTTTGATGAATAGTAAAAATACACTAAATTTTAACTGAAAACAAATTTTTCCATTAAGATAATTTATATGAATAAATCATAATATTTAATGGTTTAAAAGTAAAAATTGAATATATTTTTATCATTTATTCCAATTTTGGTCATTATAAGTAATTTTACTTATAAATTCGACATAAAAACATGCCAATTTTTTGATAGTTATTACTTCTTAAAAACCCGTATTTTGGTTTTGAAAATATGAATTAATTTTAAATTAATTACTAAAAATTGTGTTTTTTGAATTTAGAAAAATGGATTCCATATTTGGAATCATAAAATCCAATTTTTGTGAATATGTACCTTTTATTTTTATACATTATGAATTGTAACTTCAGTACTTATTTTATTTACCATGATTAAAGGGTAAATCTGGGAAATAAGGGTGAAAATTAATATTATAATAATATTAAACTACACTAACACGTGTCATAATACTATTAAATGAGATATGTATGAACCTGGGTATCCTTGTGTCGATTTTGGGACCCTATGGAGCCACTTGGGTGTGATAATGACATTATATAAGAATTAATTTAAAGTAAAGAGAAATATAACACAAACATGTATCTTTAAACAAAACATTTTATATGGGGTTATGTAACTGACATATTTCACTATAAATAGTCATTATAAATATAAAAATATTTTATACATCATGGTATTTTATTTTTAATTTTATTATATTAAATAAATAAATTTAATTATAATACAATGATGATGTACTGATTGCTTCATTAATAAAGGATTAAAAATGATAATATAAATGATAAAATAAATGTAATTTTTTATTTTTATGTCTTCCCCAATTTTTATGGATGATATTGAAATATTATAATTTATTTAATATATATTTTTATAAGTAAAGAAATATTTTATGAATTTAAAAAAATAAATTACTTTATAGTGTAGAAATCGACATAAATGTGTTTTTAAAACAAATACTATTTTATTAAATGAAATAATAGTCCTAAAAATATTAGATTCGGAAAATTGACTAATATAGTGTTATAGATGTCATTAATGATCCAATTACAATTATCTTGGAATTTTATAGTGAATATAGTTACCATATATTATGAAAATGAAAGAAGTCAGGGTTAGAGTTAATGTTTTTAACTAAGGGTTAAAGCTAAAAGATAAGGTTACTTTTGAGACCTAAACTTTCCTAAAACCTTTTGGTTTGGAGTTTTTTGACCAAAAAAATCTTATATTTGAAATTAATGAATTTGGGACCAATTTAAACTGAAAATAAATTTATAACAAAATAATATTTCATTAACTTCATAAAGTACCCCTCCTCCATCTTATAAAAGGGAATCACACCGAACCATTTACTCAGGCCTCTCAAGCCCATTTGATCAACCCAATTATAATAAAATAATCTCCAAAAATATCTAATTTCTTACTAGAGGACATAACTTGGGCATAATGCAATTCCATAAATCATTTTGGCTCAAATCAAAGGGAGTGACACGTTTTAAGAGGTAGTGTCTTTTATAAAGTTCGTTTCCATTATTTTATTTCTTCACACCCTATTCTATTATTATTCTTTGATTACATAACTACAACAGTATCCTCAATATACTATGATTATTTTATGAGAATTATTTTAGCTATACTTACACACACCTCCATCTAATGGATATGAACATACTGTTTCTATGGTCGGTGAACTACTGCCTCGCGATACGATGATTGTTCAATTTTCCCCTTCCACCTCTCATGGTGGCCATTATGATGTTACTTTATTTATATGTGATATATATTATAGCTATATTTTCTATATGCTTTTTATTTTTCATTTACCTCGTATCTTCTTTCATTTAATAATGTGTAAATATTATAATTTCATTTGAGGAAGTACGATCCACTACCCCCTCAAAGTGATATGACTCGTTCATGCCATAAATGGAACATATAAAGAATAGAGTTAATGGTATTATGTAACATATATACCATATGATATTATACTGAAATTATAATATACTTATTTATTATTTATTTTTCATTTTTTAATATGACAAATAAATGAAAGTTGCGTTTATGCGTATGTACGACCTACCATTTCCATGAATGGTGCATTTTATTTATTATATAAAATGTTATTTCATAATATAAATACATATATATACTATATATATTTCATGAATACTATTCTGTAGATAAATTACTTTTTAGTACACGGGCAATTTTTATTTATATCAAGTTCATTTTCAACAAAAGTACCCAATATCGACAAAACGACGAATATGAACTTAAATAATTATGTAATTTTTCATTAAGTTATATAAAATGAATAATAAACATGAAAAATGTTCTAAAGAACATATAAATTAACATATGTTTATTATTTAGGAATATAAATATCGAATGAGACAAGTTAGATTCAAGGTAAGGGAACCTTTCACCCCCCTCTTTCAGTCAATGACTTATTTTATGTTATGTCTTTTAATTTAAATTTTCTTATATTGGGGTATGTTATTATATATCCATATTTATATCTATATTATTTACAAATGATGAGTGACCATTATCTCTCTCACTTCCTCATTTTTTTTTAATTTTTATGTGATCCCGTTAGGCTGTTGAATTTTTATAAGGGGACTTCTTAACCTAATTTTCATTCATTGTATTATTCTTATACTTATTGATTATGTAGTGCCATGACTATGTGAGAAATGAATTTTGATATCATATATTTTATTTATACTTGATTTAAATGTAAATATAGTTAATATACATAATCAATATATTTTATTAACAAAATGGTCTTTGTAAGGGAATTTTTAAACTCAATTTCCACTAATTGGGTTTTATGCATACTTCATTGATTATATTATTCCCAAATTATGTATGGAATCAATGTTTATTTATTAATGTTATAATTTACACTCCCCATTTGTGTGGATATACTGTTACTACACATAGTCACCACATTGAGAAACTCTTACATCATTTTTATGAACTTTGTAAGGGAAATTTTTGCTCAATCTACATTAATTGAGATTAATATCCATGTCATTGGTTTTGTTTTTCCAAGAATATATGGGAATTTCCTATGATTGTTTTACACATAATATCTACTTATATTGGGTGTATTTTTATTTTTCACCCTTTATTATGACATTGATTTATCATTAATTTAAGGATTTGATATTTGTAAGGAACTTTGTCTCAATTTACATTCCATTGAGACATATTTGTTGTTATACAACAATTAATTTTATATGGTTTATATACTACCATTTAACATATTATATCATGAATATCATTATTCTCATGATATTATAATCATTTTTATGGTTATTTTGTAATTATTTGTATTCCTGTAATTTATTAAGTTGTAATGGACTCTTTAACAAAAATGATGTTTTAAATATTTTAATGATTTATTATTCAAAATATTATCCTTAATGATTATTTTCTCAAAATGGTTTTAAGGATTTATTTATATAGAAATATATGTTTTAAAATTCTAACTCTCAAATTTCTTATAATGGCTCGGGTTTTAAGGGTCCATTACATTGTGAAAATCTCATATTGGGTTTTTGGTCTGGGAATCTGATGTAATGGTAGGCCTACCGATAGCCTTAGCCTACCGGTAGCTCGGTCTACCAGCAGCTGCAACCTATCAGTAGCTTTTTCTACCGGTAGCTCGGTCTACCGGTAGCTGCAGCTTATCGGTCGCTCGGTCTACCCGTAGCTGTAGCCAAATGGTAGCTCGGTCTACTGGTCACTGCAGCCAACCAGTAGCTCGACTACAGGTCGCTCTCAGCCACCGGTAGCTCTCGGATACTGGTATTTTTCAGCCAGCGATAGCTCTCAGCTACCGGTGGCTCTCGCCTACCCCCGCGGGGTCTTTCTAGTAGCGCTCGTTTTGTGCGAATTGGGGTTTAAACCCTATTTTAACCCCTTTAAGCTTGTTTTAAAGCCCGGTAATGCCCAATTTTCTAAATAATTCTTTTAGTGAATTAACCTTGTGTGTGGGTCGGTTTAAACCGCCCGACCCTTACGTGTGGGGCCGCGTGGTCAACCCACGACCCCCGCTCCTTACGCGGTTCCACGTTGTTATCTCAACCGTCCCCGACCTTTATAAACTAAAAGGGTTCTCCCTAGGTTTCTTTTCTCGATCACCCCCTTCATTCAGACGAGCATCATTTGGTTCGGACGAGCCGAATCGCTATCCGTGGAATTCCACACCCAAGCTCAGCGTCCATCATTAATCAACAAGTAGGGAATTTCTCCTTCTTCTCTCTCTTTTGTGTATCATGCGGGGTGGGAATGATTTTGATTCTGTAGAATTGGATGAACCAAACCTAAATAAAGATAATGAACAGATTCTAGAAAGAACGAAGGGGGGCTGTGATTGATGATGAAACTCTATTTTATGATCTTCTTTTCTGAATTTTGTGGGCTTACGCCTTCTGAAAATCATGGTCGTTCGTGGTTTTTCTCTGTGCACTAATGAACCGCTCCTTACACGGTTCCATGTTGTTATCTCAACTATCCCCAGCCTTTATAAACTTTTAGGGTTCTCCCTAGTTTTCTTTTCTCGATCACCCCCTTCATTCGGACGAGAAACTTTTGGTTCGGACGATCCGCATCACTATCTATGGAATTCTGCGCCCAGGCTCAGTGTCGATCGTTGATCAACAAGTAGGGAATTTCTCCTTCGTCTCTCTCTTTTGTGTATCATGTGGGGTGGGAATGCTTTTGATTCTGTAGAATTGGATGAACCGATCCTAAATAAAGATAATGAACGAATTCTATAAAGAATGAAGGGGGGGATTTGATGGATGATGTTGCTCTGTTTTATGATCTTCTTTTCTGAATTTTGCAGGCTTACGCCTACTGAAAATTATGGACGTTAGTACTTTTTCTCTATGCACTAATGAACCCCTGGTGATGTTTTTAAATGGCTTGTTTTGTAGTTGTGAACTCCTACTGTGAAAATGAAATTGGTTAATCACGTATATCTGGATAAATAAATTGAAAGCACCAAGATCAACTCCTTTATGTGATAACCCCGCTTAATGTACAGTGAATTTGAAATCATGGAGTGTGTTAAATCTTATAAATATGAAAATACTAGCATGGGCCTGCTTTGTGTTAGTGGTGGTGGTTTGGTTTTTTTTCCTTCACGGGCTGTTTGCTGGGTGATGAGGGTGGGGATGAGATCCCCTGTTATTATACTCTTGGTAGTTGTGAAATTGGGGATGGGATCCCCTGTGTTATGCTTTCGGTGGTTGTAAATTTTAAGACCAGGTGGTTACCTTGTTTGTATCACGAATTGGGGTGGAATCCTCTATTGTTGAAAAACCTTTTGGCTCATGGATATTGGACATGGGGCTGTATCTCGGGGTTTTCTTTGGTTGTTGTGGATTTACGAGAGAACCAGGTGTGGATTATTTAGTTAATGCCTGACTGTTTCTTTCCTGAACTTCTGCCTATGCTTACTAATTGCCCAAGTAAGTGCATAAATTATTTAAACATCACTACTGAACATGAAAACGAATGGGACAAATGGGTTTTTTTGGCGAGAGTTGTGACTCATACTTGAGTGATGTTTGTGTTCCCTAGGCTGGATGAAAAACCTAAACTTGGGAGAGTTCTTGTTACCTATATATATACTTGTAGTTTTGTGTTTCTTATTTGCGCCCCACCCAAGTTGAGAAATTAGTGCCGAACACCCCCATTTCATGGGGGATGGTGTTTTTCCCATCACTGTTATTAGTGGCTAGTTATTAGCTCCTTTTCTCCTCCCTTTCCCGGATAGCCCATGTATCTTTGGGCAGGCTGTGATGGCTTGAGGTCAATTATTATCCCAAGAACCTTTGGGCGGGGTAGTGTGGTGGTTATGGCAGAGGTGTGTGCGGGCATGTAGTTTCCCAAGTATCTTCGGGATGAGGCCCAGGTGTCTTCGGGCGTGGTAGTGGATATTCTAGCCCAGGTGTCTTCGGGCGTGGCAGTGGTTGTTATGGCCTAGGTGTTTGCAGGAGTGGTTACATATGACAGTTGTGGACCAAGTGTGTGTGGGCAGGGTTTGGCAGCGGGACTGCGTGAGGTTGTGGCCCAGGTGTGTGCGGGCGGGGTATGGCAATGGGACTGCAGTGAGAATGGCGGGATTGGTTCGATGCGTAGGATGTCTTCAATAACCAGTGGGAAAGTGGCGCGGGGTACCCAAAAATCGATGTGCTCTTATTATATATATTACTTGACTTGCGTTATTTGGGAAGTGTGCTTTGGTTAGGCTTGGGTGGATAGTTTACCTTGTTAGGTGTTTGGTTTACTATTTTTCTCACGGGGCTTTAGTACGTTCCCCCACTTGTGCATGAGAGTCTTTGGTTTTCCCTACTGAGTATACTTGTATGCTCACCCTACATACACAAAACTGCTTTCAGGTTTCTAGGAGGACTTTGGGGATCACGCGGGACCATACTAGCTCGGACCTTTGAGGTAGTTGCAGTTGCTGTTTTTTTCTTTCCTTGGTACTTTTCCCTTGTAGTTACCTTTTACTTTGTGGTATTTACTTTTGGAACATGCATATGGGAATGGTTGTTTTGGATTTTCTTGCACTTTTAGTTTTGGTGTGTGGGATTTACTATCATATCTCCTGATCCTATTAAATGAAAAAGGGTAATGCCTTCCATTTAGTGAGTGTTTTTATACCCTTGGCGCTGGTCGCCACTCCGGGACCTATTGAAGGCGGGTTTCAGGGGTCATTATCTCTCCTTCAACTTGAAGAAGGAAGGGACTGGAAATCTGCTGACCCTTCCCTCCTTTTGGTGAAGGCGGGTCGTGACATTTCTTTTAAAAATTTCAATGTGTTATGAGACACTTTGATTCCAAAATCTCTATATTAAATGTTTTAAATGGTTTTGGAAATGTATTGAATATTTCAATATCTTGAATTGATTTCTTGTGATTTATGAGTGAAATGTTGATAATTTCCATATTTTCTGTGTTATTATTATGTAATTTTACTTGAACATTTAATAGGTGGTTACGTGATAAACCAAATATGGGTGGTTTCATGATAAACCTAGGGAGGGTGAGATAGAGATATCTCTCCAATGCATTGGGTAACATGATAAACACAAACGTTAATGATTCCACTAAGAGATTTAGGGAATATACTATGATGGGTATTCTAAATGTAACTCCCTATATAGCTGTAAAATCTACAATGTTAGTATGTTATGGATTCCATAACCTTTATGATTTTTGATTTCTCTATGTTATTCATAAAACATATCATTTAATGCGGTATGATAATGAGAAAATGTTTTATGTTTGAAAAGTAATGATTAATTGATTTGTATGTATTGATGGACTAATGTTTTCATTCTTTATTTTATATCCTCTACTGAGATTATTTGATCATCCAATGTATTTGAAATTTTTCCACCTGGTTAAGGAAGGGTAAGAGAAAATAAGAATTCAATAAAATTTATATCAAGAAAAAAATTTATTTTATTTAAGGATTCTTATTTTTTTTCAAAAATCGGGATAGAGAATAAGTGTAAAATTGGTAACTTTTTAGATGTTATGTAATATTTATGGCCTAATTCTCTAAAATACTAAACATGAAAAGACCCATAATTTGAATTCCCAGATTATCTCAAGATTATGTAATGTTTAAGGCTGTGGACTTATATTATCCATAAAATAATTCAGTGGTTATGAATAAATCATTTGATTTTCTGTCAATGTAGAAATTTAGATGAGAGATTCTCACCAATCCCATGTTTTTTATAAGAAATGAAAGATGAAATTTAATGAAAATCTTAATATCCAGGGATTGATGAAGTTGGTTTTTTTAATTCTCTAATTGTATAAGGAAACATATAAAAATTTTCATAAGGGTACTATTAAACGTTTCATGTGTTTAAAGGAATGTCACCAAGAAAAATAATGTTAAATATATGGGAAAAAGTTAGATAATGATGTGAATAGAGAGAAATATATATAGAATGAACCACCCAAACTCCAGTTTTTCAAATGTATGAAGTATGGAAATTTTTCTCACCGGTGATTAAATTTTAATGTTAATTATCATGATTGACATCATATACCTCTTAAACCTAGAGAAACAGGAAATATCACATGATCAATATTACATAATTGATGTATAAAAATGAAATTGTGAAAGGTGATCTTACCATTAAATATAATGCTATAGTAATATTTGATTTTAGATATACCCACTCTTTGATATCTAAATAATTTTCTAGTGGTATCAAAATGAAATCTCAAAAAATAGATGATTAATTAATAGGTAGAACTTATAATGATATAAATATCACATAAGTTGTCTACCATTATACTCAAATTTATGTTTGTGGTAATGTTTTTTGTAGAATCTCATTATTATCTCTAAAGTTTAATTAGATGTCATTGTAGGAATATATTATGTTTCTTTACATAAATCTCAAATCAATTACCAAGGGATGGAATAAAATTTGATATTCCGAACCAACCTATGATAATCTATCTATATATCTATCCTCCATGTTTTAGTGATTCCAAAATCATGATTCTAATGATATTAAGGGATTTCATGTTTTTTTTGTATTCCATTAATTTGAGTCAGGTGACGTCATTATCTATTTATGAGTCACTGATGAGGATATGACACCGTAAACTTTTCACACTTCTAGGTTATCTCACAATAAGTATTTCATACTATTAGATTAAAAATTTGATAGTGTTTGAGACACCATTATTTGACACACCATTTAGAGGTAATACTGCTAGAGAAAAAATTGGGATAACTATGAGATACTACTGTAACGCCCCGACCCCAGTTATCCAGAGTCGGTGCATTATTACATAACATTGGCATGATCACAAGAAAGATCAAATCTCGAAAGACCGATTAGTTTAGTAGCCTTGAAATAACTAGATACATTAATAAAGTTTACATTACATCATAAAATGAAAACTACAACAATATAGTCTCCATAGTCCACACTCTTATCCTATCATAATATCCCTTCAGGTCATTCATAAATCACTTATTCACATCCTGGAAAAAATAATACATAGAAAAGGGGTGAGCTCAAATGCCCAGTAAGGATAACCATATAGCGGAAACTTTCATAAATAAGAATAAACATTTAAGGCAATGTATAACTAAAACAAAAGCCTTTTAAACTTGAACATCAATATAGTATGGAAAAAATAAAAAGAAATAATGCCATTTACTTATTCACATGGATATTCTACTAATCGAATATTCACATGCAATATCAATAACCACTTTCATAATGATGGAATGCATAATGTCAGACTATTATAACCACATAGCCAAGGCCTTGTGCCAAGACTACAAATAATATTTTGTCAAGGCCTTGTGCCAAGACACTAGTTTGTCTAATGAGACCTACCGATACATCGAGGAGCTATACTGGGCTCCACCCATCACATATTAAGTCCAATGCATTCCCATATGAAAAGGTTTAAACATAACATAAACATTCGTATTAAAACTAGCATACGAAATGTAAATACTTTATCCATAAACCATGAATGGTATAAAAATAACACATCCACAGTCAAACATATCAAAAAACCTTCAATACAATGTAGAAGTTTTGTATCATAATAAATCAACTTCAAATAAGCGTAAAATCCATCAAAGGATGTTGAAAAAGATGAAATCAAAACTATTTTTAGAGAAATATCTCATTCTATTTTGAAATCATTTAAGAGTCATATATCTATAAAATAAAACATTTTATTTGAAAATATTATTATAAGCTTGTAAGGAAATCTTCGATGATTTTATAACAGCGGAAAATAGCCACACCCGCCGTATAAGTTAAAAAAACATTCTTACCTTAATTCTGTCGAAATGGTTAAAAAGGAACTTGTTTGGAAAATGACGGAAAGATTCCTTTATAAAACACTTATAAAAGTCAAAAAGGGTATAAATAACTTTAACCCATATTCTAGTAAATATTAAAAATGTTTTGAAATACATTTTTAAGAAACATGTATGTGGATGATAAAGAAGTCCCAATAGATTCTTACGTATAAACAATCTCGGATAATGAAGAGATTTCAAAATAAACCCTTACCTTGTACTTTTCCTTGGTTGGGGGTAGGTTAACCTCCTGTATAATGGTGAAATAATTGTTATTAAATTATAAAATAATCATATATATTTATATGATATCATATATTATCTTTTAACATTGCTTTGTTAATAATATTTTAGAATTATCGTTGTTTCAGGTGTTAACTTAGTCATTTTCTTTTATATGTTTTGTTATGTAATCCATGTTTTTTATGGATAGATTGTATCTTATTCATATCCAGAATTATATTAAGTCCTTAAAAATTATTTTGAAATCATCAAATGATAATTATACTTGAATGGATATGATAGAGAATGAATCTCATCACGTTCGTGGAGACGGTAGTCCGTACATACGCACGAGCGACAATATCATTATTTTGACATTAAAATAATATATAATTGGATGTTATATCATATATAAAAAATAATTATCATGTTATATTTATTATTTACATGAATTACACATCATTATTATACCCATCCAAATAATAATATATTGAATAACAATTACACCACAACATGGAGATAGTAAGCCGTACATACACACGTATGGAGACATGTCATTCAAAGGATGGATAGAATAATGAATATGGTTGTACCATATTTATAATAATATTAATGTATATAGGAGATACTGGATTCATTATTTTATAATGGGAATAAAAAATAAAGAAGAAGTGGAAGAAGAAATGAACTTGAAAAAGGGTGGTGAAATCATTACCTCTTCTTCGGGTTCTTCCTTTTGATTTGATCAAAAGGGATCCTTAGGATGGATTTATGAATAAAGGAAGGCCTCTAGGATTAAATGAGGGAATTTTAGAGAGTATTTGGGTAGGGGTTGTCCAAACCAAAAGGCTTTGAAGGTGTGAATTAAAGAGAATGAGAAGTGACCTTTTATAAGAGGGGTGAGGGGCACCTTTGGAAAATCTAGAAATATTATTTTATAATAAATTCATATTCGGTTTCTAATGGCTCCAAAGTAGATTATTTAAAGTTTAATGTGGGTATAGGTCTAAACCCACTCAAAAAATAGGATTTATACTGGTTTGGGTTAGTATATTAACATTATCATTAATTATTAACTCTTAGTTAATTAGTTTCACTTTTACAATGTCTCTTTGTATTTTTATTTTATATGGTTAATAAACTTACTATATACATCCAAGAGACCCTCAAGTGGTCCTTTAATGATAAACCTATCATGATATAAGTCTCTTTCCCGAACCTTAGATTTTTAGGAATTTAATATCAATTAATAATATAATATTTGTTTTAAAAACTCTTTTTTGTCAATTTTGAAACTGTTCAATAGTTGATTTTTTTAAATCTCAAAACAGAATTATTACTTAAAATAATGTTAATTAAATCATTACTAACATATCATATTAACCTATAAAATTAGTGTAATTCATAAAAAGTCTCAAATTATATTTATTTGAGTATTTATAATATCAATTTTATTAATTTTTTACTATTATGGTAATTACTATATCATCATTGTGTCATAATTAAAATATATTATTTAATGTCTAAAAATTATAAATAAAATATCATTATTTATGAAATATTTTTATCTTTATAATTAATATTTATAGTAGAAAATCCAACATATATAACCCTATGTAAAAATTGTTTTTCTAAAAGATATATACTTATGTCATTTTTGTATTTATTTTAACTTAATTAAAATAAAGTGTCCCTATCACCTACAAGTGGCTCCATGGGGTCCCAAAATCGACCCAAATATGAACATGGTCAGACATGTATCCACCAATAAGGTTAGAACACGTTTTAGGGTCATTTAGTATTATTATAATATTATTGTTTAACCCTTATTTACCGGATTTACCCTTTAACCATGGTAAATAAAATATTTACCGAAGTAATTATTCAAAATGTCTAAAAATAAAAGTTACCGATTTACATAATTTGGACATCCTGATTCCAAATATGGAATCTATTTTTTCAAATTCAAAACACAGAAGTGGAAGAAACTAATTTAAAATTATTTTCCGCTGCCAAAACAAAAAGCATGTTTTTAAGATATAATAACTATCAAAAGATTGATACTTTTTTATGTCTGGTTTAATTTTCAAATTATGTCCAATGACCAAAATTGTATTAAATGGTAAAAATATATTCTAAATATACTTTAAAACAATTCAAATTCATAATTTATCACTATTAATTATTTTTATTAAAAAAAGTTGTTTTTAATTAAAATTTAGTAATTTTCACTATTCATCAAAATATTAAAGTTATCCGAAAAGTACCAAAATTTCACCTTAGGCTAAATTCGATACTATAAATCCAAAAAGGAAGTCCATTTTGGGAGATAAGATTTATAAAATTTTAAAAAGTAGGTATTAGTATTCATAACGGCTAGTTTGATTGGTTGTGGTGTGTTAGAACTCGATGTTGCGTACAACACATGCTATTGCATTATTCAAAGAGAAGCGTACCGTAGAAGGTTGGGGTGTTACATTCTCCCCTCCTTCAAATAATTTCGTCCTCAAAATTTCTATAATATGACCACATTAAAAGACTCAGGTGGTTCTTCATCATAAGTTCCTCGGTTTCCCACGTTGCCTCTTCCATCTTATGGTTTCTCCACAAGACTTTTACCAGACGAGTCATACAGTTTCTCAGTACTTGTTCTCTCGTATCAAGAATCTTGACGGGATCTTCGCAATAAGACAGATCGGGTTCCAGTTCTAATTCCTCCCAGGTGAGTACATGCGTTGGGTCAGACATGTATTTCCTCAATAGAGATACGTGGAACACATCGTGAACTTTGGAGAGACGTGGCGGCATTTCCAATTGGTACGCTACAGCCCCAATTCGTTCTAGAATTTTGAAAGGTCCGATGTACCTGAGACTCAATTTACCTTTTTTACCAAAACGATTGACTCCCTTCCATGGAAATACCTTCAAGAAAACATGATCACTGACTTGAAATTCCAAATCCTTCCTTCGATTATCAGCATAGCTCTTCTGCCTACTTTGAGATGCTTTGATATGGTTTTGAATTACCTTCACCTTTTCCATCATTTCCTCCCCCAGTTCTGGGCCTACAAGTTTTCTTTCACCAACGTCATCCCAACAGGTTGGTTTGCGACATCTCTATCCGTATAACGCTTCATATGGTGCCATCTGAATACACGAATGGAAGCTATTGTTATAGGAAAATTATACCAGTGGTAAATATTGATCCCACAAACCCTGAAAGTCAAGTGAGAAGGATATCAACTTGTCTTATAAGGTTTGAATAGTTCATTCTGATTGTCCATCTATTTAAGGGTGGTAGGCAGTGCTCAAATGAAGTTCAATATCCAAGGTTTTCTGAAGACTTTTCCTGAATCTTGAAGTAAAACGGGGATCACGATCAAAAACTATCGATAGGGGTACTCCATGAAGTCTCACCACTTCATTAATATATAGTCTTGCTAGACTTTTCAGTGGTAGATCTTCTCTTATTGAAATAAAATGTGCTGACTTGGTAAGACGATCAATAACAACCCATATTGCATCGTTCCTTCTAGGAGTCTTTGGTAGTCCCATGACAAAGTCCATCGTGATATTATCCCATTTCCACTCAGGTATGGGAAGAGGTTGCAATACTCCACCAGGTTGTTGCCTTCCAACTTTCACTTGTTGACAAACCATACATCTTGACACAAAATCAGCAATCTCCCTCTTCATGTTGTCCCACCAAAAATGTTCCTTCAAATCTCTATACATTTTGGTGCTCACAGGGTGTATAGAGAAATTGGAACTATGAGCATCATCCAGTAATTCCCTTTTTAGATCAGGTATATCAGGAACACAATGTCTTTTCCCAAATTTTAAAATTCCATCTTCATACATAAAGTCTCTCAATCTCCCATCATTTACTGCTTTAATCTTTTTTTGAAATTCTTCATCATCGGTCTGAGAACTCTTAATCCTTTCTAGTAAAGATGGTTTGGAAACCATTTGAAAAAGCATTGATGTTTCAACTTCCCTGGTTATTCCCATCTTGATCTTCACTAGATCCATGAAAATTGGATCCCTTTCAATTCTCATATTGTTCAAAACTCCATGATCTTTTCTGCTCAAAGCATCTACCACCTTGTTTTCCTTCTCTGGGTGGTAGTGTATCGTGCAATCATAATCCTTGAGTAATTCAAGCCATCCCTTTGCCTCATGTTGAGTTCTTTTTGTGAGAAAATATACTTCAAACTCTTGTGATCAGTATAAATCTCAAATTTTTTACCATAGAGGTAGTTCTTCCATATATTTAAAGCAAAGATCACAGCTGCAAACTCGATATTTGGAGTAAGATAGTTTTGTTCATGAATTTTCAACTGTCGTGATGCGTAGGCAATAACCCTATCATTCCGCATAAGGACACAACCAAGTCCTTTCTTCGATGCATCACTATAAATAACGGACCCATCATTCCCCAATGGTAGAGTCAATATAGGAGCATTGAATAATCTTATCTTCAGTTCTTCGAAACATTCTTCACACTCTTTTTCCTAAACAAATTTAACCCCTTTACATGTGAGATTCGTTAATGTGTTAGCCAATCGGGAAAAATTCTAAACGAAACGTCGACAATAACCTGCCATACCAATAAAACTGCGTACATCAGTTATACTCGTAGGTGCTGGACATTCTTGGATTGCATTGGTCTTAGAAGGATCAATAGATATTCCATATTTAGAGACAATATGGCCAAGAAAAGAAATCTCCTGAAGCCAGAATTCACACTTTCTAAACTTCCCATATAATTCATGTCTTCTCAGAGTCTTTAGGATAATGCGCAAGTGATTTTCATGATCTTCGTAGCTTTTGGAGTATACCAAGATATCATCAATAAATACCACCACAAATTCATTGAGATATTCTTTGAAAACTCTATTCATCAGATCTATGAATATAGATGGTGCATTAGTCAATCCAAAAGGTATTACTATAAACTCGTAATGCCCGTACCTGGTTCGAAATGCTGTCTTCAGAATGCATTCCTTATTCACACACAACTGATGGTATCCAGATCGAAGGTAAATCTTTGAAAAGTATTTCGCTCTATGCAGTTGGTCAAATAAATCATCAATGTGAGGTAGGGGATACTTGTTCTTTATTGTTATAGCATTGATGTCCATGTAGTCGATACATAACCTCATAGATCCATCTTTCTTTTTAACAAAAAGAACAGGGGCTCCCCATGGAGAAATAATAGGGTGAATAAATCCCTTATTACTCAATTCCTCTCGTTGTTTATTTAGTTCAACTAATTCTACAGTGGCCATTCTATAAGGGGTCTTCGATATAGGCCTTGATCCAGGAATTAAATCAATGGAAAACTCAACTTCTCATTCTGGAGGATGTCTAGGTAAATATTCCGGAAACACATCTACATATTCATTCATAATAGGTACATCCTCTATTTGAACATTCCTTTCCTCACCCATAGTAATTTCATTCTCTTACTCCCCAATAATTGAATTTAGTTCAGCTACTGGGGGTGGATCTAGATAAGAATTAGGTGATGATGATTCTGCTCTAAAGATAAGGTGTTCCTTATCATCATCATCAAAAATCATAAACTCCTTCTTGTTACAATAAATATTCACATCATGGTTCGAAAGCCAGTCCATACCAAGGATTATATAAAACTCAATCACAGGTATGACAATGAGATCAGTGGATAAAAAACATTTATGTGCTCTAATGGGGACTGATTCACAAAAATTTGTTGCCATGATACTTCCCTTAGGAGTTTTAACTGACACCTCCCTTTTTAAATAAAATTGTAAATATCTAATTTTCTTAGAAAACTTGGAAGATATTAAACAATGCGACGATCCATAATCAAATAATGAATTTTCTAAACTATAGGAAACCATTAAATTACCTTCCACCACGTCTTTCAGAGCTTCTACCTCAGCAGTAGTGATAACATAAGATTGGCCTTGATCCCTTGGCCTTTTCTGAGGTAAGTTCCCCTGACGCTTAGGACATTCATTTGCATAATGCCCCATCTCCCTACAATTGTAGCACTGAAAATTGGTAGCTTCCTTCTTCCCTTTGCAATCACGAGTTTGGTGGCCTTTTTCACCACACTTGTAACAGACACCCATTCCCTTCAAGCAAGTACGAGGGTGTTTCTTCCCATATTTACCATAGGATGGATATTCAACCTTTCCCTTCTTCCCCTTATTTCTATTCCCAGATTTATCAGCATATCTCTTCTTCTCTTGCTTTTCTTTAAAGTCATAAGACTTAGAGAATTCCTTTTCTGTCTTGATAGCACATGAGATAATGTTTTCGTACGATGAGAAGGATTGTGAGACTAATGCTCGATGGGGAAATGGTTTTAACCCATCAAAGAAACGATCAATCTTACTTCTTGGGTTACATAGATAATCTCCAGCATACCTTTCTAACCTTGTAAAGTTAGCCTCATACTTTGAGACATTCTCATCCTCCTTTTGTCTTAGACTCAGAAATTTCCTTTCCATATCTGCTCGATGGTCACGAGGAAAGTATTTTTCTAAAAACAGATCTTTGAACTCCCTCCATTACATATTTGATACTTCATCATCTTCCTTCATGTTTTGAATCAATGACCACCACTGATCAACATCTCCAGTTAGGCGGTAAACTGCCATGATAATTTTTTCACTTTCACTACATCCCAAATCCTGAAATATTTTCTCTAGGGAACATATGTATTGCTCAGCTACAAATGGATTTGTACTCCCATGGAACATTGGTGGTTGTTTCCTCATGAAGCGATCTAACATTTATCCTCTACACTGCGGATCAGGGTGCTCCATATGGGTAAGGTTATTATTCATAACCTGAGTGAGTTATCCCAATATGGTGATTAGTTGATCGGCACCAGTTGCATCACCATCTCCACTATAATTATCTTGATCTGGAGGGCAATCCCTACATGGAGTGTGTGCATTTATACAGTTTCCATTTCTTCCACTAGACACCATTTCTAAACAATGGAATAAACTAGATTAGTATATGAATCAAAATACATAATTTCATACTTATAAAACACTTAACATAAATTGAACTATTTATGGATATAATCCATAATCATAAAAATGTTTTCTTTGAGAAAGTATACACTCGTAAACCCTTCATAATTATTTGTATTTAAAATGAGAGTTATCCAAAGCATATCCCCCAGGAGTGTCGTAACCAAGAGTGCAGCAAGGCCCATTGTCGTGCACCAGTTCCCGTTCGAGTCTAGCTCAAAGTGGTGTTTTCTGGTTTTACCCCTAGGTACATCTGTGCCAGAGTCGCCTCTACCTGCTCGTATCTAGACAGGGTTGTATTGCTCAGAAAACTCACAAAATATCTACAATACCAAAATTCTAGGAAGTTCTTCTATACTAATCCTCAAATTCCATCTTAAATCTATGTGCTATAATCAGAGTTTATCTAAATCTAGCTTCCAAGTTTTGTACTAATCTTCCTCTGATACCAACTATAACGCCCCGACCCCAGTTACCCAGAGTCAGTGCATTATTACATAACATTGTTATGATCACAAGAAAGATCAAATCTCGAAAGACCGATTAGTTTAGTAGCCTCGGAATAACTAGATACATTAATAAAGTTCACATTACATCATAAAATGAAAACTAAAACAATATAGTCTCCATAGTCCACACTCTTATCCCCTCATACTATCCCTGTAGGTCATTCATAAATTACTTCTTCACATCCTAGGAAAAATAAAACATAGAGAAGGGGTGAGCTAAAATGCCCAGTAAAGATAACAATATAGCGGAAACTTTCATAAATAAGAATAAACATTTAAGGCAATGTATAACTAAAACAAAATCCTTTTAAACTTGAACTTCAACATAGTATGGAAAAAATAAAAAGAAATAATGTCATTTACTTATTCACATGGATATTCTACTAATCGAATATTCACATGCAATATCAATAACCACTTTCATAATGATGAAATGCATAATGCCAGACTATCATAACCACATAGCCAAGGCCTCATGCCAAGAATAAAAATAAGATTTTGTCAAGGCCTTGTTCCAAGACAGTAGTTTGCCTCATGAGACCTACCGATGCATCGAGGAGCTATAGCGGGCTCCACCCGTCACATATTAAGTCCAATGCTTTTCCAAATTAAAAGGTTTAAACATAACATAAACATTTGTATTAAAAATAGAATACAAAATGTAAATACTTCATCCATAACCATGAATGGTATAAAAATAACACATCCATAGTAAAACATATCACAAAACCTTCAATACAATATAGAAGTTTTGTATCATAATAAATCAACTTCAAATAAGCGTAAAATCCATCAAAGGATGTTGAAAAAGATGAAATCAAAACTCTTTTTAGAGAAATATATCTTTCTATTTTGAAATCATTTAGGAGTCATATATCTATAAAATAAAACATTTTCTTTGAAAATATTCTTATAAGATTGTAAGGGATGCGTTGACAATTTTATAACGGCGGAAAATAGCCACACCCGCCGTATAATTTAAAAAAACATTCATACCTTAATTCTGTCGAAATGGATAAAAAGGACCTTGTTTGGAAAATGACGGAACGATTCCTTTATAAACCACTTATAAAATTCAACAAGGGTATAAATGAATTTAACTCATATTCTAGTAAATAGTAAAAATGTTTTTAAATACATTTTTAATAAACATGGATGTGGATGATAAAGAAGTCCCAGTAGATTATTACGTATAAACAACCTCAGATAATGAAGAGATTGCAAAATAAAACCTTACCTTGTCCTTTTACTTGGTTGGGGGTAGGTTAACCTCCTGTATAATGGTGAAATAATATTTATTAAATTATACAAGAATCATATATATTAATATGATATCATATATGATCTTTTAACATTGCTTTGTTAATAAAATTTTAGAATTATCATTGTTTCGGGTGTTAACTTACTCATTTTCTTTTATATATTTTGTCATGTAATACATGTTTTTATGGATAGATTTTATCTTATTAAGTCATTAAACATTATTTTTAAGTCATAAAATGATAATTATACTTGAATTGATACGATGGAGAATGAATCTCATCGCGTTCGTGGAGATGGTAGTCTGTACGTACGCACGAGCGACAATATCATTTTTTGATATTAAAATAATATATAATTGGATGGTATAGCATATATACAGAATCATTATCATGTTATATTTATTATTTAAATGAATTACACATCATTATTATACCCATACAAATAATAATATATTGAATAAAAATTACACCACGACGTGGAGACGGTAACCCGTACGTACACACGTATGGTGACATGTCATTCAAAGGATGGATAGAATACTGAATATGGTTGTATAATATTTATAATAATATTAAATTATATATTAGATACTGGATTAATTATTTTAGAATGGTAATAACAAATAAACAAGAATTTGAAGAAGAAAGGAACTTGAAAAATGGTGGTGAAATCATTACCTCTTCTTCGGGTTCTTTATTTTGATTTGATCAAAAGGGCTCCTTAGGCTAAATTTCGGACTAAAATAAGGCCTCTAGGATTAATTGAGGGAATTTTAGAGAGTATTAGGGTAGGGGTTGGCTGAACAAAAAGGCTTTGAAGGTGTGAATTAATGAGAACGAGGAGTTCCCTTTTATAAGAGGGGTGAGGGGCACCTTTGGAAAAGCTAGAAATATTATTTTATAATAAATTCATATTCAGTTTCTAATGGCTCCAAAGTGGATTATTTAATGGTTAAGGTGGGGATAGGTTGTGAAAAACTCAACCAATAGGATTTAGACAGGTTTGGGTTACTATATTAACCTTATCTTTAAGTATTAACTCTTAGTTAATTAGTTTCACTTTTAAAATGTTTCTTTGTATTTTTATATTATATGGTTACTAAACTTACTATATACATCCAAGAGACCACAAGTGGTCCATTAATGATACAAATATCATGATATAAGTCTCTTTGACGAACCATAGATTTTTAGGAATTTAATATCAATTAATAATATAATATTTGTTTTAAAAAATCTTTTATGTCAATTTTGACACTATTCAATAGTTTATTTTTTGTAAAACTCAAAACAGAATTATTACTTCAATAAATGTTAATTAAATCATTCCAAACATATCATATTAACTTATAAAATTAGTGTAATTCATAAAAAGTCTCAAATTATTTTTATTTGAGTATTTATAATATCAATTATTTTAATTTTTTACTATTATGGTAATTAATATATCATCATTGTGTCATAACTAAAATATATTATTTAATGTCTAAAAATTATAAATAAAATATAATTATGTAGGAAATATTATTATCTTTATAATGAATATTTATAGTCGAAAATCCAACATATATAACCCTATGTAAAAATTGTTTTTCTAAAATATATATACTTATGTCATTTTTGTATTTATTTTAACTTAATTAAAATAAAGTGTCCCTATCACCTACAAGTGGCTCCGTGGGGTCCCAAAATCGACCCAAAGATGCACATGGTCGGAAATATATCCACCAAAAAGGTTAGAACACGTTTTAGGGTAATTCAGTATTATTATAATATTATTTTTTAACCCTTATTTACCGGATTTACCCTTTAACCATGGTAAATAAAATATTTACCGAAGTAATTATTCAAAATGTCTAAAAATAAAATTTACCTATTTACACAATTTGGACATCCTGATTCCAAATATGGAATCCATTTTTCCAAATTCAAAACACAGAAGTGGAAGAAATTAATTTAAAATTAATTGCCGCTGTCAAAAAAACAGTGTGTTTTTAAGATATAATAACTATCAAAAGATTGATACTTGGTTATGTCTGGTTTAATTGTAAAATTATGTCCAATGACCAAAATTGTATTAAATGGTAAAAAAATATTCTAAATCTACTTTAAAACCACTAAAATTCATAATTTATCACTATTAATTATTTTGATTAAAAAAGTTGTTTTTAATTATAATTTAGTAATTTTCACTATCCATCAACATATTAAAGTTATCCGAAAAGTACCAAAATTTATCCTTAGGCTAAATTCGATACTCCAAATCCAAAAATGAAGTCCGTTTTGAAAGATAAAATTTTAAAAATTAAAAAAAGTAGGTATTACTATTCATAACAGCTAGTTTGATTGGTTGTGGTGTGTTAGAACTTGATGTTGCGTAAAAAACACGCTATTGAATTATTCAAATAGAAGCGTACCATAGAAGCTTGGGGTGTTACATCTTCCAGATGAGGGACCACAAGTTTCGTACCATAAACATAGAACCTTTTCAAATTCTAATACACCATCAGACCATACACTGCTAGACCAAACACCGCCAATTGAGACAACTCTAGTGAATTGAAATTTTTCATAATTCTAAGACACGACTAGTGTCATGCTACCAGAAAAAAATACTTCCAAACTCTGAGACACCATATGATCACGAACCCTCCATACTGAGCCATCAACACTATTTTCTTACCTTACTCAGTTTTCATCTTTACTAATATCCACATTATTGAATTTAGTTCCATTTATTATTTTAATGTTTCTATCTAAAATTTTCAACATAATGAATTTATGTAAGTGGGATACATGCAGTACAAGGAAGTAAACATAATCAGGATATTATTATTTCTACTAGTAATAAAAGTGTAGTGTAATCCCTTATAAAAAAGTGAGTATGAACATGACTAATATCAAGCCAAGGGAGCTTGAAATTTCTGAACACGGATAGATATAAAAATAATTGAAAACAAGAAGTGCTCACCAAATTCAAATACTCATCTAGGAAGAAGAACTACAACATCACATCTTATACTTTACTCCAGTAAAGAACAAGATTTTGTGACACTCTATTATTTAGATGTCTTTCAAGAGATTCTATCTCAAGCTTCACTGCATAATCAAATAAAGAGTCATAAACTGAATTACAATAGACCAAGCATTTATAAACTCTACACTCTTAGATTTATCAATTCTATTTATCTTTATTTAAATTTTAGGAGTGTGTGTATACACTATTTTATTACACACATACTATATTATGTACTAAACTGGATGAAACATAGATATATTCTTGTCATTTCTCACACATGAAATCACACATATGACAGTGGTTGAGGTCATTGGGTGGTCTGATAAATTTTTTTCTCCCATGTATAACTGTGGAAGAGGTTTTTTGTGACCTGGATAGTTTGACACTATTCTAAAACCCAATCCAAGTTGTGTATCGTCTTGTTTATTAAATATAAAATACTTGGTGGTGGGTGATAACCAAGTGGAGAGGGGAAAATATCAACTTTAGAGTAAACCTCTTATATTAAACCTTTATAATATGTTATTAAATTTTGTTTTAAATTCTTTCAACTTTAAAATTTGAAATTGATTTAACTAAAAATATATATACTTTGATAGTTTATCTGATTTTGTGTCCATATAGAATTTGTATCAATTAAACTCATTTAAAAGGATCAAATAATATTTTATATTATTCATTCGAGACTTAATCAATCTTTAGATATATGCTTAGAAATATTAAGATCAATATCAAACAACAAATTTTGGTAAAATGAGTTGTATTTAAACATTTTGGGATTTAAAAATAATCATTTTTAGACAAAAAATTTATATTGGGTACTCAATTCACCCCCTCTTGAGATACTAACTCTGTCCAACACTTGGTATCAGAGTAATTCATCATTGATATTAATGTTTTCAAATATTTATAACTTTGATTTTAGTTTTAAATTAATGACATAAAATTTTATTCATTTCCATATATTGTTATTTAATATAGATTCTTGACTAGAATATTTTTCTACAAATAAAACATGTTTTAATGGTAATAACTATTCTCAATGGATTATTATGATGGTAATTTATATAGAAATAATTGGTTTTGATATTTGTTCTGCAATGAAAAGATGAATATGTTTTTACCTAATAATGTAAGAAGTACATTGGATGATGAAAAAATGTTATCTTACAATAATAATTAAAAATTAATGAAAGACTTATATTGTGATTTAGGACATGATAAATTTAGTATAATTTCTATATATAAAATATAATTTTAAATATAGGATAATTTTTATTTTTAACATGAGGGAAGTTCTAATTTTATAAAGATGAGGATCTATACTTATACTATTAAGTATGATAATTTTAAAATGAATCTTGATGAACCTTTATCTAAAATGTACTACAGGTTCAATGAAATCTTTGACATAATGATCTCTCTTTGAAAATAGTATCTGACAAGGATTGGATTTTGAGATTAAAAATATGTCTATGAGAAATATGGAGAGGAACATCAGATTAAATCAGAGAATCATGCGATATATGTAAGTGACTTTTCAAGTAGTTGATGGGAATGATCATGATGTTTGAAGATTAATAAATGGTAAACTGTAAAGAATATGAGGAGCCTAACAGAATTTCAATAAAATTCAAGACTACTGCACTTAGATAACAAAAGGAAAAAAGAAAAAGGGAATTTTTAAAATTTACATTCATGTGATAGTGGATCTACACCAGATAGTGATGAGGAGATGGATCACCTATCCATATGGTTTAGGATGTTTTTTTGGATGATGATTTTCTTTCAGAAATAAAACTATAATGGTATATATGATAGTAATAAAATTGGAGGAGATATTAGAATAAGGGTGATAATCCAAAAGAAGTCCACTACTATGAATGAAAAAGGAATGGACATATAAAATATGGCTATCCAAAATTCAAATATAGAAAGAAATATTAGGAAAATGATTAAAGATATAGAAAGACAAGGAAGGATACTAGGAGTTATTCTGATGGTAGATCTAGTGATTTAGATTCTTCACTTAAAGATAATATAGATAGATCAAATATGGGTCTCATGACTAATGTGAGTGAGGTATCTATTTTACCTACTCTTTCTAATATTCTACCTATGTATAATTATGATAATTCTTAAAAAGGAAAATATGATGAAGTTTATATTTAAACTAAGGAATTATATAGTACTTCAAAATATTAGATGGAACCTTTAATGATCTTAAGGTTACATAGAATGTTTGAAAAAGATAACATGATCTAACTGCAAAAAATAAATTATGATTTATCTATAGAAAAACTAAAAAAACGATCAACTACTGAAAGATAACACTGAACATTAATTGTATAATGAAAAAATAAATAAATATCTTGAAAATCATTAAAAAGGAAGATATATAGTCACTAAAATTTTGGGAAAGAAAGTTTCCCTAATGTATTTTAGTGGAATTGGATGCAAACCTGAATAGTGGAGGATAAAAAAGAGTAAGTTTATCACAAAATCCATATAAGATAGTAATTCTACAAAATATTTTTCTAAAGGACCTAATAATGTTCTTGTTTATAAAATTCATCAATATGTTTATAAGAAAACCATTAGAAATATTTGGTTTCCCAAATGTTTGATTACCTATTATTTTAGGAGCTAAATAGATTTGGGTACCAAATTCATTTCTTTTAAAAAACATTGTGGGAAATTTTTTTGAAGACCTCTAGTAAAATTATCTGGTACTAGGAAAGTGGTTATTCAAGAAATAATATTGGATATTATTCATTATTCAACATTCATATTAAGGTTCATGGTTGTTAGGCCACCTTTGGTGGAAATGGAAAAGGAAAAATCATCAGTCTAGGCTAAATTAGTCATAATATTTACATTTTAATTTTTAAATCATTAATTGTTGATGGTTTAAAATATAAATTTCTCAGTATTTCATAGTTTTGGGATGATTTATTTTATGTTAAACTTGAATAAGAGGCTTTCAGTGTTTTTTTATTCTAATAATGAACTAGTTTTCACTACTTTGAGAAATGATAATGTTTATGATATTGATTTGAACTCTTTAGTTTCTCAAAATGATTCATGATTAAGTGATTTTCACTGAGAGTAATGGATTTTTCATATAAGACTCGTTCATTGTAACATTCACTATCATAGGAAGATAACTAGAAAAAGGATAGTTATGGATCTACCTTATTCTGAGTTCCAAACTGAAAATGTTTGTAACCCATGTCAAAAATTGAAATAACACAATGTTTCTTTTAAATTAAAGTAATAAGTGTCAACATATAAACTCTCTGAGTTGGTTTATATGAATCTATTTCGACCATATATAGTTTCATATATTAATGGGAAGAACTATTCTTATGTTATAATAGAATATTTTTATATGTATACTTGGGTATATTTTCTAGATCAAAAAAGTGATGCTTGTTCTTATCTCACCATGTATACTACATCTGAATAAAATATGAGTGGAGTTATATTTATGACCTTAAAAAGTGACCATGTTCATGAGTTTGAAATTAATTTTGTTTATTCTTTTATCACAAACTAGGTACACTCCTAACTTCTCTTCTCCTTAGACCCCTTAGGAGAAGGTAGTTATAGAAAAGAGAAATAAAACATTACAAGAGATATCACAGATCATCTGGAATAATGATGGCCTAATATCTATTTTGGGTAGAATATTTCCATAAAACATGTTACATCATATATAGAGTATTAATTAGATCTATTCTTATGAAGAACCCTTTTGAGTTGTGGAAAAAAGGAAACAAAAGGTTAATTACATTAGTGTTTTTGGTTTGAAGGTCAATATTCTTAGTAGTAAGGATAATTTGAAAAAAGTCCTTCCAAAATAGATAAAGGAAATTTAATTTGATATTCAATTGGTCTCAAAGAGTTTAGAGTTTTCAATAAAAATTCTAAAATATTGGAAGAATAAATCCATGTACAATTTGATGATACTTATCTTAATTATCCTAAAAAGTATCTACAAAACAGTGGTGATGATTTATCTACTCGAAACATAAATTCTAAAACTATAGACTCTGTAGTAAAACAAGAATAATAATAATCCAATTTTGAATAATTTCCTGAATTTCCATAACCTGTACCTAAAAATCCAATAGTTTCCATCCCTTCCTTTTCTATACTTGTTAGAACCCAGAAGTACCATCAATTAGATCTCTCTGTAATAAATCAATATAGGGGAACAGAAACTAGAGATTCTCAAATAAATAATGTTAAAAATCATCATTTATTGTTTTATAATGAACCAAATAACATCTATGAAGCAACTAATGATGAATTCTAGTTAATAGAAATGTAATAAAAATTAAATAAATCTGAACAAGGCAAAGTGTGGGAACTTATATATTGACCCAAGGAAATAATGAATATACGGACTAAATGGTTGTTTAAGAACAAGGATGAAGATTCATGAAATATAGTTATAAATATGGCTATAAATTTTTCACAAGGTTATAGTCAGGAAGAAGGAATACACTCTAAGGATACCTTTTCACTTATACCCAGAATTGAATCAGTAATAATCATTCATGCTTATGTAGAACATTTATATTTCATTATATATCAAATGGATGTTAAGATTCCATATATAAATGGTTTTATAATGTAGTATTTTTTTAAGAACCCAATGATTTTCAAAATAATTATTTTCCAAATAATTTTTTTAAATTAAAAAAAGAATTATATGGTTTAAAATAATCTCCAAGATCTTGGTTTGATAGGCTAACCAATTTTTTTATTTCCAAAATATTTTTAAAAGGTATATCTAAAACCTAATATTTTTTATGAAATTAATTTCAAAATATGTTTTAGTAGTACAAATATAAGTTAACGGTATTATTTTTGGGATCTTCAAAAACTTCCCTTTGTACATAGTTTTCTAAAATGATGAAAAATGAATTTTAAATGAGTTTAATGGATAAAATAATTTTTTCTCATGGATTTCAAATCATTTAAAAGAAATAAAGAATTATTATAAATTAATGTAAAAATACAAAAGATATTTTAAAATGCTTTATATTTTATAGAACCAATAGTAATGATAATCTTTTGAGTATCACCTATAAAATGGATCTTGATGAAGCTGGGAAACCACTGAATCCAACCAGTTGCATAGGTATGATTGGAATCATTCTCCACTTTACTGTTAACCAACAAGATATTATGTTTATTGTATGTATGTGTGCTCACTTTCATGAAAACCCTAATGAGTCACATTTAAATTATATTAAAAAAATGTTCAAATGCCTCTATTATACAACAAATTTAGGATTTTTTTACCCTAGAGGAAAATAATTTGATTTAGTGTGTTATTATGATTCTTATTTTGGAGGATACAAGTTAGATAGAAAAATCACCTCTAGAACATGTCACTTTTTGGGAAAGCCTCAAGTTTTATGGTGTAGTGAAAAATAATATTATATTGTATTGTATATAGTAGAAGTGAAATATATTTCTCATGGAAGTTACTATGAACAAATTTGTTGGATGAAATAAACTCTACTAGACTATGGATATCAATTCCTTCATATCTCCATTAAACGTGAAAATATAATTGAAATAAATAACACCAAGAATCTATTTTCATATGCTAGGAAAAACATATTGATTAAGGCATCAATTTTTGAGATATAATTTTAAAAAAGAATATATTACACCTGAATTTATTGGCACATAACATTTTCTAGTTGATTTATATACTAAGCCTTGGAGTTATAAGAGAATGAAATATATCAAACAAGATTTAGGATTGACTTATTTTAGTTAAGTATAATTTTATTATGAAAAAATATTTTGGTTGAAATATTGTTGTTATTGAAAAAAAATTGTGATTGAAACACATTTTTGGTGGACACATCATTGTGGTGACATAACATTGGGTTACCACACCACTGACTTGTCATTCTGTTTCTATTTAATGAATTTGAAAATAATAGTTTCTCAATATTTCAAACCACTACATTTATTGATTCTGGTTTATATAATTTTCAAAACTCGATGCGTATATTCTCTCGAGTATTAAATTTCAATTTTTTAGTATTATTTAAATGTCATTTTTAGAATACCTAAAATCCTAAATGATATGAAAACTACATTATGTCCCTTCCGAAGACATCTTTATCCTAGCGAGATAATCCTATATCAACCTCTCTCAAGCCCAGTGTAACAATTCATCTCCCTCTTTTCAAACCTTATCATTATCTTCAAATGAGATTGTTGAACTAGTCTTCATGCTGAGAATAAATAATCCTTATAATTCTTCACATCCTATGTCAAGATCTTCTAAAAAAAAGAAGAGATAATCATCTACCTACTCCACTTGCACCAGTTAATCTTGAGATTTCCAAATGAGTTTTTTGTAGAATAAAGGGATGTTGAATTCAAGTGGATGTTATATAAAAATTAATTATTACATAATTTAATATAGAACCAAGGATGTTCAGATTGGATCTCGTCAAACAAAATACCTTTCTACCCTGAACTGGTTTTTGAATTATATCATTATGTAGAGTTTTACATTGATCAAGATGGTACCGATTGGGTAAGAATCCATTCTAAAGGGCACATAATTGGGTTTTCATTAAAAAATTGGTCTAATGTATGGATGTACCTCATAAAAGAGTATATGAGAATTAATAAGCCATCATTACTAATGATAGTGATCTATTTTTATATGAAGATGATTTTTTGAAAGTCATAAAAGATAGCATAACCCGTAGACCTATTTCCTCAGAGCTCGATAGAGAGTTTAGGATTGTTTTTACCTTTTCATAGAACAATTGAAGTCCATGAAATGGTGATTTCACAACCTTATGGTCATATTATATTTTTCATCTATATCTCATGAAATAATTCCATAATATTAATTTATGTAGATATCTCATGGTTTATATTTGTGATATGGTCAAGCCATCCAATAGATCCAAAACCTTAATCATCACAAAGTTTATTTTTTCTATGTTAAAGGCCATGGTCATAGTAAATGGCAATGAAGATTCTATTGCAGACTGTGGTGGTTTTTTCATTTCATGTGTTACTTGTTCAAGGATGATGATTAGCTAGAACCCCAATAAGAAATAGTTGGCCGGAGATTCTGAAAAATTATATATTTTGTTTAACCTGGTTGTCATCTAACCAGACCAAGGGATGAAGTTGATCTAGCTTTAGAGTTTAATAAACTATTGAATACTCTAATGATGATAATGTATAATATATTTTAGAAGAATAATAAAATGAAAATTCTCTTGATGAAGGGGGTAATCTAGAATTTTATCCCAAATATTCACTCATTATCTTTAGAGCACATGAACTACCTAGAAAATTGGAAAACAATTAACTTATTGTTATATGTGTGGATGAAATAAAAGTGGTCTTAGAAGAGGATCAATTCAAAATCATTTAAAAAAATGATGATGAATATAAGAATTGTGATGAAGAATAGGTATATAAAATGGTGAAATTGGAAATGAAAATGAAATAGATAAAATTTCTAGAAGTTATGAGGATTACGATGACTCTCCCACTAACGGATATAGTGGAAAAATTAGGAGGGAGGAAGTGTAGATGCTTCAAAAGAAACTTCCTTCACCTTGTAAGTATTCCAAAAAACCATATTTGACTAGAGTTTTGGAAAAAATATACAGGGGAATTATTCACCATTTGAGGGGTAGAATTCCCAACTAGTGGAGATCATTCATGAAGATCAAGTGGCTAATGGAGTTGTGTCCAGCTCTATTTTCACTGCTAAAAAAAATTTCTAATTAAATATTCATAAAATAGATGAGTGTGATTACTATTGTAGAAAAACATGTGGATGAGAAATATTAAATAGAGATGCCATATTTTGAGAAAGGAAGTGGTGTTATGATAGGATTTTTGATGTCTTATGGGCCTCCAGTTAATAGAAAAATGGAAGTAGAATATACTATTAATGGAAAAAGGATAATGATGAGATGATAGTGGAACCTCCTATTGATAAATTTATATAAGGTAAACCTATTAGTATTGATCACACCTTATCTTTACAGAGTTCATATGGACAAAGAATTATTTAAGTGTCATCTTTACATAATAGTGTGGTACCTCATGCCACTATATCTGTCTTAGTTTTATTTTCCTATTTATGGGTTGATCCTATGGAATTTTATGGGAATAAGTTCAATATGTGTCAACTAATGTATGTTAGACCAGCAATTTGAAATGAATTAGATCTTAAGGATCTATGGTAGGTCAAGTGGACTATGAATTTTTTCTTGAAAAGTTTTCTTCTTTTATAACTTCTTCCCATAATACTACACTAGATCCTCTTATTGTTCAAGTCATCTTAGTAACAAGATATGAATTTAATTCAATTATTGAATATTTAATTTGAAACATGAATGAGATGTTAACAAGTCATTCTCATATTCATACCAAACATAATAAAAATGATTCTAGATATATCTTTGAGTTTTTGATACAACATATCCAACCAAATATGATGCATCAAATAAAATAATTTGAGATAGAGAATAAAATTATTTGAAGTGAATTGTAGTCTTTCAAGCATATGTTTGAAGACAAGAAGTCAAACTTTTCATTCTACATGGATGGAATCCTAAAAATACTTCAGTATACATCTTCAGATACTTTTAATCATTCTTCACAAGTAGTGTATGTTCATTAGTTTAGAACAGTTGGTAAAGAGGATGTTGTAGCTGACTATAGTGGACCCTCAAATGGAGAACTTGTGACTACTTTGAAAATTATAAAGAAGTTTCAAAACGGTTTTGAGCATGACCACATGCTGATCAAGTCCTTTTATAGTGATATATATTCTTCCAAAGAATCGGTTAATAAGACCATTGGATATTATCTATCATGTATTTACACATAGAATTCAATGGATGTGAATTTCTAATTCATAACTGAAATGTTTAGGATACCTCCAATTTCATGGGCTTTCAAAGAACATGTATGTTAGCTGAGGGAGATGACTCTAGTGATGAGCTGGTTTCTAGGAGAGAATGTTTATTTATTTATCATTACCGAATTAAGTGTCAATAATATCATGTATTTTATAAATATCACGAATCAATTTTTTTTTCTTGTTAATGGACAAATAGATGTTGGTTAGGAATTAGTTCATATTGATCCTTAATTTTCTCTCAAATAAAAAATCTCAGGAGATCCTCTAGCACCATTTCAAACAAGATTATAGCCTTTTCCATTTTATCTGTCTCATGATTTGAGACACCTCCATCCATTTTTTATTTTATAATATCATCCTTGGGATGTAGTTAAACTATCATCTGATGTTTCATCTATTATGCCGCGAGATGACTCAACTACCTCAGATCAAGAGAAATCCAATGATAAAGGAAAATAACCAATGAACCCCTCTATAAAATCTTGACCAGTTGTTTTGTGTGTTTTTTTCCTAGACTATTTCTATTTGATGGGACATAGTTTGTAATAACATTTTTATAATTGTTTTGAATTCCTTTTATAACTCTTATTATGTTTTGTCTTTATTTTTCTTCATTTATCTATATATATTCTACTAATATTAACCTTTTTGATAATTCGAAAAATGGGATAGTTCTTATGGAATATACATTTGGTTTTTTGCAGAAATTTATGAAATATTTTATTTATTAAGGTATGCTTTGTATAATTTATGATTTATTACTATGATTTTTTAATGTTATCTTTGATTCTAACTATTTTTAGTGTCTTTATATTTGATACATGGTAATTAATTTGATACTTACTATTTTCTTATTTATCATTTATACCATTTGGACATACTGTGAATTCTATGTCCTAATTTATACTAGCTTTGATGACTTGTCTTTATATTTGTAATATTCCTTGATACCATGATTTTTTTATCATAAAAAGGGGAGATTGTCTAACTCATTGTATTAATGATAATAAAATCATGATTCTAGTTATCTTAATGGATTTAATGTTTTTGTAATTATTTCATTAATATGAGATAGGGTATGTAATTTTCTAAGTATGAGTCACCTATGTGGATAGGACACCATCAACCCGTCACATTGCTAAGAGATCCCACCGTCGGGATGTCGTACCACTAGAAAGAAAAATTTACAATGCCTGAGGCACTTTCAGCCAAAAAATTTTCTAGATGTGATGCCACGATAATGGAAATTTGGATATGTACAAGATACCACTGAATGAGGCACCTCTAGTATCATAGAGACAACAAATTGTTTTTCAATGTCTAATACACCATCTGACCATACACCAAAAAACCAGCCATCACCAGTTCAGACACAACTAGTTTATTGAAATTTGGCATAATTCTAAGAAACCTATATTGTCATATCACCAAAATAACATACTTCCAGACATTTAGTCATCATCTAATCGAGACACCACCATACTAAGCCACAAACTATATTTTGTTACCTTACTCATTTTGAATATTTACTGATGTCTATATTATCAAATTTAATGCCATCTATTATTGTAATGTTTGTATCTTAAATTTTCATTATAATTCATTGATTTATGTTTTATATGTGTAGTATGTGGAAGAAGATATGATCAAGATATTATTCCTGCTATTTTTGATAAATGTGGTGTATCATCACTCAAGAAAATAGTGTAGTTAAAGTGAACTAATAACAATCCAAGGGAGCTCAATGTTTATGAACACAAATATAGCTAAATATAATTGAAATAAATAATACCCCATACATAAACTAATCACATGTAATGAAAATATACATACTCACATGTAGTTCTTTCCTCTAGAAAAGATCAAGAGTCTCTGAAACTATATTCTTTAAATGTTTATGAAGACATCCTTACTCAATATTTGCTGCATAATCAAATCAAAATTCATAAGATTCATTACAATAAACCAGTAATTTTGAAACTATATACATTTAGATTGATATTTTCTATTCATCTTTATTACATTTTGAGTAGTGGGTGCAAATTCTGTTTTATTAGACACACACTATCTCTTGTATAGAACTATAAGATACTTAGACATGTTCTTATCTTTTCTTACACCTATAATCCCATGTGAAACCATGGTAGAGGTTCTTGTGTGGTCTAATTATTTTTTATCCCATGTATAACTATGGAAGAGGTCATTTGTGACCTAGAAAATTCTAAATTGTGGGAAAAACTAATCATCTTTTTGGGTCATATTTTTTATTTTATATAAACTTCATAGTTTTAGTTTATCACCATGTAAAGAGGACTAAGCCTCAACCTGAGACAAAAAATCTTGTATTCAAAATTTCCACTCAGTGTATTAATTTTCTTTTACATCATTTGAAATTAAAATTGAATTTTCTACTATAAAGAAACTATATTCCCTGATAATTTATCATAATTTGTATCCATGTAGTATTTTGATCTAGTAGAATGATTTCAAATGATATAATAATATTTTATATTATTCATCTGTAACCTAGTCAATATTTAGATAAATCATTAGAAAGATCAAGATCTATATCATACAACATATTTTGATAAATTTTGTTATATTTAATCAATTGTGGGATTTCAATGAAGTCCTTTTTAGAAAGAAATTTTATTGGGTACTCAATTCACCACCTTCAAGAGATACTCAAATTACCATAGGTGATGATAAATATGAATTTTTTATGGGAATTATATCCATTATATGAGGATATATTTCTATTTAAAGGGGTATTTATCTCATATGGTTGGGGAGAAACTCAATATCAAATATATTCATATTTATTTGGAGTTTTTTTTGAGGTTCTTAATGAGTTTCCTATCGTTGCATTAAATTTTGGAGTTTGTATTTCATTAGAACTAATAACTAGTTTTATACAAATTTAAATCAAAATATATAGAATGGGACCTCTTGAGTTTAAATAATTAATGAATAAACTCTAAGGGAATCAAGATAATGGATTTATTAAACCAATTACATCACTATGGGGTGAAACTATTTTTTTAGTAAGATATATGGGTTCAAAAAATGATTCATTGATTATAAGAATCTTATCAAAATCCCAGCCATAAAAAGTAATCCTCTAACCCATATTACCAACTTCTTTCATCAATTGTGTAGAGTTAAATTATTTTTCAAGATTGAAATACATTTTGTATGTCATCAATTGAGGGATGAGAAATAGGAAATACAGAACAAAATATTTATTATTAGGTATAGAAATAATAAATTTATTATTATTCAATTTGGTATTACTAATGGCCCTATTATATTCATGGATTTAATTAATAAAGTCTTTATAGATTAAATTGATTAGTTTGTGGTTTCCTTTGTAGTTAATATTCATATATATTCAAATATTGAGGAAGAGTATGATGATAACTTGAGGATTGTATTGAATACCCTTTGGAATGAGAATTTGTATGAAAAATTTTCCAACTTTTAATTTTGGCTATAAAAAGTATCATTTTTTGTCATATAATCTCAAGTTAGGGTATATCTATGTATCCATCACAGGTAGAAGTCATTCAATGTTGGACTAGAAAAACCATGGTGACTAAGATTTATAGTATTATTAGATTTTTTGGATACTACCAACCCTTTTTGAAATATCTGATCCCCCCACCATGTTAACTCGGAAAGAAGGAAATTTACTTGGGGTAGATAAATGTGGGGAAACTTTCATGTAACTGAAGATATTATTATTCAACACACATGATCTTACATTACCTTATAACATAGATGTATTTTTTTATCTATTGTACTTCATTATTTAAGGTATTTTTGTTTTTCATCATTTATAATGATATGTTTATAGCCCATGCCTCATGAAAATTGATGGTTCATGTGAAAAATTACTCAAATCATGTTTTGGAGTAAGGTATGATAATGTTTTTCATTCAAGAGAAGGAGGGAATTATCATTATAGGGAAATGTGTGATATATATTATGATCATAAATTGTTAATGTATATATTTAATCAAAATGTGTTGAATATGTATAAGAGAATATGATTGGTGTCGATAAAATATTATGACTACACAATAAATTACCACCATGAGAAGGAAAACAATAGAACAGATGCTCTCAGTCAAAAATGTCATTCTAGATAATATATGATTTTGATAAAAAAAATACTATATTATTTCATTTAAAATGAATGGATATGAAAATCTTAATGGAAGGGTAAAAATATTTCCTTTCTCAAATGATTGTTCGACCACCTATCCATATAAAAATTAATATTGTAAAAAATAAAGATGTATAATTTAAAAATAAGGTAATAAATGTTCCTATGTTTAACCATGATTATTATGGAATGATGAGGTTCATGAATATTGTATATGTCCCATAAATATATAACTTGAAGAAGGATCTTCTAGATAAAAAATATAGATCATAATTATCTATTCATCAAGGAAGTACAAAGAAGTATAGGGATGTGAAATATTATTTTTGGTGGGACTAAATGAAGTGAGATATTGTAGATTATTTATCTTGGTTCTTGGTATGTAAGTAATTCAAGTTCGAGATATAGAATTATAAGGGAAAATTCTGACAATTACCCATACCTAATTTTAAATGGGAAAATATCACCATTTCTTTTGTTATTGGAATCCAAAAAACATTAATTTCCCATAATTCTATTTAGGTGGTATTTGATCACCATATAATGTAAAAAAACATTTTATTATTGAATATTTCTATCATGATTACTTTTCTAGAATATAAATAAAGGAAGTGGTAACTTTTTATTAGGTGCCATATATTTTTATATATGATTGGAATTTGATGATTACATTGATGTTTGGAGAAGACTTCAGTAAGCTCTTGACTCATAATTTTGTTTTAGAATCAATTATCATCCTATAAGATATAGTCAGATTAATGGAACCATTCAAGCCATGTTTGATATATTGAGGTCTAAGTCTATAAATTTTAAAATAAATTGGGTTCAAAACATTCCCCAAATTGAGTTTTCTTACAAGATTTTCTTTTAATATAGAATTCAAATGCCTCCATAATAATAGCTCTATGGAATTAAGATTAGGGATCCAAATCATGTGATGATGTTTGAGAAATAACTCTATTATGACCTCATCAAGTTGGGAAAATGATAATTAATTTTAGAGCAATTAAACAACACATTAAGGTAACTCAGAGTAAAAAAACGTTATACTGAAAATAATTAGAGAGATAGAATTTGAAGATGGTGAGATGGTATTCCAATAAAAATTACATTGAAAAAAGGTTTTGAGATTCAAAAATAAATGAAAAACATGCCCCTTGTACATTGGCCCATTTCAGATTGTTGATCAAGCAGGGATGATAGCTTATCACATGGATCTTCCACTAAACCTCTCTCATGTTCCTGACGTGTTACCTATTTCTCTAATAAATATATAGATACATGATCAATAACATGTATTGAACTTAGTGTTCATAACACTAGATCATTCTCTTTCCTAGGAATGATAATATGTTGAAATCTCATACCATATAAATGAAGTTCTAGAGAGAAATCCTACACACCTGGTTAATGTTCTCTAGAGAAATGAATATTTTGAAGAAGCTACAAAGGAACTGAAGGATACGATGAAATAAAGATATTGTAATTTTTTTGTATGATTGTGATGAAATTTTGAGGTAAATATTCATTTTAAGGGAGTAGAATGTATCACCCTTTTATTTTTTTGGTATATTTCTCTTTAAATAGATTTAGTTTTTTGATAACTTGTGATACATGAGACCATGAGTCTTAATGAACCACAATATAGTATACCATTTTAACCATTCTATTAAATTGTTGATAAAAATAGGAACAAACATATTTGAAAAAAATATATAAATATCTTATATAAAGAAAATATATTTTTTAATAAGTATTAAATTTTTAATAAAGTCATTATATCTTTTAAAAATATATTTTAACTGAAAAATGGTTTATTATTCAATTTCATAGAAAATTGTATAATTGTTTCCTTCCACATTTATAAAATGTATTTGAAAAAAATATTTTCATTTTTAAAATAAACATGTAAAATTCATCTTAGATTTTATTATTTGGGAATTTGCAGAAATGATTAATTTTTCAATGAATAGTGAAAATATGAATTTTTTTAGAAAAATGTCTTTTAATTTAAAGATATTTCAAGGATAAATATTTTTTTAAAATTTTTCAAATAGTAAAATAGGTACATTTGTATTATGACTAATTTAATTATCCACATCATAATAAATTTTATGTGGCTTCTTTATGAAAACATTTTATACTTACGAAATCTGTTTCCTAAAAACCATTTTTCTTTTTTATTTTGATATTTTATTTGAAAATAAATTTCTAAAAAATTTAGATATTTAATTTTATAAAACATATAAAATATTTAATTTCATTATTTATATATATTTTAATTAGGCCTAATTTATTTTTGGTCATAATGAATAGCAATAAATGTAAATATTGGTCACTACAGTTATGGTTAAAACAATTTTATCGGGGGATAAAAAATGATATAAGGGTTAAATTGGAAAAGAAACATGTTTAAGTTATATTTAATTGAAATATTTATACCTCTTATTACCCAAAATTTATATATATATATATATATATATTCTTTTTGATTCATTTTTATTGATAATTATTTACTATATTTTAATATTTTAATAAATTCCATGTCTGTCATCTCCCCCATTTATAAGAGGGGCCATCCTTTCACTTCATTAAAAAACGTTTTGGCACTCTATCTTGACCATATCATGAAAAAATATGTTTTGAACATTCATATCCAATAATTGGAGGTTATGTTCTTCTTTAAAGACCATTCCAAATGTCTTTAAGAAAGGGTCAAATTGAGACCAATTGAAGGAGATATAATCATCCAACATGACCTCATTCAAATTATTTATTATTATAAATCCTAAAAATATGTGTAATTTTTTATAAAATAATAAATTAAGTATCATGAATATAAATAAAATTTATTATTATTATGGATACACCAATATCCACCATCCATTCCATCAAACAAGATGTGAAAATATCGCACATACGTTTGTGTGGACTACCACCTCCATGTAGAAATATAGTCAATTTTATATAGCCATACATAATTGATGGTTATTTTATGGGACTAATGTTTAAACATGATATTTATGAAATATTATGCATCTTTTATTTTAATATCATATCAAACTTCTTACCTTCTGATCTGTTGGAATATGATAACGTTGCTCGTACATATGTGTGTGCTACCACATCTATGAAAATACATGAAACATTTGTCATTTATATTTACATGGTTGGTAATAAGGATATATTCAATGGAAATATATTATATATATGTTACAATTATTATTATATAAATTATAATTATTATTTTCATTTCTTTCATTCGATCCATCGAAAAGTGAAAACTTTTTTCATGTGTATATACAGTTTACCATCGCCATGAATGGTGTAATTAATTTTTCAATATATATCCTGTATGTATTAATATAAATATATGTATAAAGAATATATATTATAATTAAATAATTAATAAAATTATATATTTGATATATCTCTAATCTATTTATAAGGACTAGAACGACCAACATAATATTTCTTAAAAAACAGTTAAAACACAAAAACGTCGATTTTAATAATGTATTATATATAAAAGGGTATTGAAGTTTTATATGTGGATAATATATGATATTATAAGTGTTGAAATGAATATTTTATATAATTATAATAAATTTATATTTATTATACAGTAGTTCAAATCTATTTAGAAGCAAATCGAACTCAAGATATGTGATTTATGTTAGAATTTCATTTTTCATCAGGACAATTGATGGTTAAGTTTTCAATAATGGAAATTAATTAAATAACTATAAATAAAATAAATAATTATCATGTACTATTTTTTTCAATATAATATATGGTTTCCTTTTATTTTATTCTCCATAATAACTCAAAAGGCCAAAATAACGTTTTTATGAGAAACCAACATTATTTCTCTCTTTAGTAGAATATCATTTTTCATACATGTCTATGTTTTATAAAAATATTTTCAATATTTTTTTAATATTATCCTATTACTTTTAAATTTAATTTTTAATGATGATTAAATTTTTACATAAAATTTTAAAAAGATTCATTTTTTTCTCAATGCGGTACTTTGGACATTTATCAAAAATGAAAATAGAATATTGGTTTTAATTTATATGACACAAACATGTTCTCCCATGATCATTACCACTCAATAATTTTAATATCACATTAAATTTTTACAATTTTACTTTCAACAAAAAAAATTCATAATATTTTGATAGTTTTTTATTTTTAATGATGTGATTTGAAAGTGAAATGTTTATGTACCTCAAAAAAATAATCCAAGTGATCTTTTAAGGATTTTTCATCTTTGATAAAACAATTTAATATTAATTATGACTTTTTTGAGGAAATGATCCAATTATACTAGGCATATTATTTCATTGGATTTTGTATGATTATGATGAAAATATATTTGTGAAACCCATTTCTGATCTTGGGTTATGCTATACAAAAATGTTGTAATTTTTATGAATCCTATTTCCTTTCAATGGGATATGATTTATGATGAATTATTTATGATCTTATGAATCACATATGAACATATTATAATTATGTAACTGGTGGGATCAGAAATATATATCCCTTTAATACATTGGGTAAATATGGATATCTCATGAGATAAAAGGACATTAATAATGAGTGAACCTTGTTTGGTAAGGGACTATATCTGCTATGATAAAAATTGGGATGATCCATTAAATAATATATTATTGAAAGTGGGATGAACCCAATCTACTATGATATTCTCGATAGTGATTCATTCATTTTGAAGTGATTTTTATGATTATGTTAATATCAAAATATTATGTATTATTCCAATGTTATGAACTTACAGATAATGTTCGTTGGATGCTTTATTATTTATGTATTATAAAATTTCATTATTTATTCCATAAGTAATGATTATGATATTTGATATGTAGGGTATAGTTTTCAAATTATTTAATCAAGTTCTCATACCTATATCCTCAGGTTATGTTTCAGGGATCATTTATATCACCATTTTTTACACTTAGTGTGCATGAGATCTCACCCATTCTTATGTTTCCTATATCCAGGTTATAATTAATGGGTTTTAAAAGGATGTCAAAAAAGTGTGATAGTTATGAAGAACACAGTGTAAGATGATTTAAAAATCTCATGAATAATTTTTTTAGACATCCATGTTTCCAAATACACTATAACTATATAGTTATGGCTTGGATCATAATATTATATATAAAATATTCATAAAAAAAGATGTAATATATATATATGAAAAGTATGGACCACTATAACATAGTTCTAATTCTAAATTAATGTCAATGGTGTGAGGATTTTATGAGAGATTGATGTCCTCCCATTTTTTCTATGGTGTATTATTTATAAAATTTATAGGGGAAGAATCTATTTATGGTGGGGATATTGTTACATCCTTTTACCAACTTTTAGGCATGAACCTTGTTTTGTTCTTAATTATCTTTATTTTCTTATTGATCTCTTTTTTCTTCCATTTACCATTGGTTTAAACTTCATAGTATTTATTTTGTGTTACATGGTATGATCCTTGTGTTGGGGTTGGAAAATTGGTTTTAATTATATTTGATAGAATATGAAATGGATATGATCCATTATCTTGGGAATGGTCAAGATCCTGTAACTAGGAAATCTATTGTAGGTCCACCAACTTGCTAATGAGGGAAATCAACCTACTGGTGAAAGGATAAAAAAGAATAGTTCCAAAATAAATGTAATCGTCCAATGTATAAAATTACACCAACTATCTGGTGGAACTTCAAAAATATAGTGCATTCTACTAAGTGCCACCATGTAGCCAATGGAGTCCACTATCATGAAAGTGTTGCTAATGGGGCTGAGAAATGTGAGGGTTGTATTTACCATTCATTTTTGTTAATCACATGTATATTTTTGAAAGGAATAACTCAAGTTTAATTTGACTAAAAATGATTTGTAGATTCTATAGGGATGAATTTGACCCCCAATGTTCATTCCTTAGGGTTCAAAGTGTCAGTTAGTGCATTGGATATCTTTGATAAAATGTGACCTCAATTTTATTGTTGATACTGTCTTCCTCATTTATATCTCTCTTTATGAGTGGTGATTCCACAAATAATTTTTGAATCAATATCTATAATAGATGAATTTTTATTTTTGTATTCTCTGTTGATCCTTCTAGCCAATGAATCTATGTTGGTTGATCTCTTAGTAGGTTATCGTTGATCTTGATTGAGTATGGTGGTTTTAGAGGGAAATATATATCTATAGAAACCCAAGGTGATTATTTTAATGACCCAAACATTTATTAGTCAAAATTTCTCTTGATATAATTAAATGTCTTATTATGTAAAATAGTTATATAACATTTGAACTTATTTGGTTTTATGATTTTGGATTTAAAATTAACATTGAGAATTGTTACTGTTACTAATATAGTCGTTGAACATTGATTAATTGATTAGTATAAATATATGGTTTTTAAAAATCCAATTTACTTAAACAAATGGAGAAATGGTATCATCCACTAGAATTTCTCCGTACGAATCCCAATTTCCATACCTTAGAAAGGAGGTGGCGTCATGGAGATTTACTCTTGAAAAAGGCCAACCTGAGCTTCAACACATTAAACTTGAATGAAACCACCAATAAGATAACTAGAAGTTGATAGAGATTACCACTCGAGCAATGTTATCTGATCCACCCCAAGAGTCTATAACCATCGCATACCTTACCCTTAAGTCTAATGTGGGTGTTAAAAGGGGTTATGTAATAAGACCATAACACTATGATTATATGAATTATTTTTGTATAGAATAAAGAATACACATTCATTTTTTTATTGTTACTATGTAAATAGTTTTTAAAGGAAAAATAGTATTTTTAGTTAATATTCAATTAAGAAATATATTTTGATAAATTATTGGTTTTTTAAATTAAATAATATTTTAATGAAATATTATTACTAAATTAATTTTTATTAAATTTAAATGATCGTATAATTTTTATGAATACGATTGTCATTTTTATTAAGGTTTGAAAACTGTTTTTTGTCAAAACCCCATGAATTTTCGATAAAAGTCAGTTTTTATTTCAAAAGTAAAAATTCACATATATAGATAATTATTTAGATAAATGAATATTATTTTTGGATTCATGATGTTGAAATTATCCTATGGTTATTTTTTCATAATTTTCTGAGATAGTCAATTTTTTTGGTAAAAAATAAATACCATTTAAATATATAATGTGTTTCATGACATCGTATTGACCCAATAGTGATTTAATAAAATAATATAAATAGTTTTTTCTGAAAATATATGTTTTATCTTCCAAAAAATGTGATTTTAGTTTTGTTAGAATTATTTTACAAAGCTTTAGTGGACCCTACAAGGCATATAAAATATTTTTCCCTTTCAAAATGTTTTCCTTGAGAGTGTGACTCACCTCCACATAAGCAAGCCTAATATTTTAAGAATTTAGTCTATTGGCCTTATAAAATAATGTTTTCCACTCCCCATTGAAAAAAAACTTAGCAATAACCATGAGTTGGTTTGTGTTTTATTTTAGTTTAATGTGTGGTGTCCAAAACCTAAATAATAATGATTTCCTTCTATTTTCAAATATAAACCCATCCAAGATCCCACTTCCTCTTCAATAAATGCCCTTAGATATCTACCAACATCTTCCCTAATCTCTCTATAATCCTCTCAAGGCACCCTAATCTCCCTATAAGCCTCTCTCAAACCTCTCCCAAGCCTTTTAGATCACAATTTCAAGTAAGGAATTTCTCCCTTCATCATTTTTTTTCCAAATTTCATTATGTTGTTATGACATTTTATTTTCAATTAAAAACATTGTGGTATGATTTATCAACTCACATATACTTCCCTACTTATGTTTGAATGATGAGAGAACGCATTCTCTCTCATTAATGCTTCCCAAGTACACCTATTACCAACCCAAAATTTCTTAAGGGACTTCTACCTCTTAATCCACATTCATGCGATTCTTTTGTATTATGAATCTAAATCCCATTACATAAGTTCGTACATGTATCGATATTAACCACATACTATCCATTTTATGTAAATATTATGAGACACACTTTTTTCTATCATCAACCATTTTTATGAATTCTTTTGTGACGCCGTTATGCTGCTGAAAATGAACTTTGATTTTCCAAGCCAAAGTCATTGTGTAGTGAATACCATGCCCATTCCTCTATCAAGGGTATTCGCCTTCATGCACATTTACATACCGATTAATGAGTTTCAGGTATGAATTCTACATTCATTTATCATTTAATAAATGATTATCTTTAATGAATCCATGTCATATGATCCATGTGGCACACTTCTGCATGAAATGAAATGATTAAGAAGGGTGGGCCCTGATATCGCTTCAATGCATTGGGTGAAGACTAGTATCCTAACACGCCATGTTCAATGAGGGTTTACTAATTAAAATTCAAGTCCAATGAGGTTTTACTCATGCTCCATGTGCAATGATCCTTGTTTAATGCTAAAATTATATTAAATGTTTTTTTCCAAATTTCCATGTTATGGTAATCATGCTATATCATGCATCTATGTTAAGGTTTATCTTATACTCCATAGAAATGACCATTTCCTAACATTTACTATATTATTAATGTTATGCCTTCTTTGCTCCCTTACAGGTATTTATAGCTCACCCTTTCCTTATGCATGTCCTCAGGTTGTCCCATACAATGCTAAGTACGAAGGAATGTTGTGGTCATGTAAAAAAAAATTTCAATAATGTTTTTTGTGTCATTTGTTCTAAGTTGTTATGTAATGTTCCTAATTGAAGAATACTCTAGTCCTCTCTATCCTTAGATTTATCTTAAGTGAAACATTATGTAATAAATCATTATTATGTTTATAATAAAGAGTCAGGTTGTAATAATTGGTATTATAGGATGGGTTTAGTTATTTTTGAGATTAGGAATAGAAACCCTTATGAAAGCTTTATGGATAAGACTAATAATAATAAACACATCCTTAAATTTTGGTGAGTATTGTGTAACTGTTTTACCAAGAAAATACATCCCTTTCTGGATACGAGTAGGTAAAGGTTCCTCTGGCCCAAATGTATCTAGGGATAAAATACAAAAACACCACTTTGAGATAGACTCGAACAGGAACTGGTGCACAACAATGGACCTTGATACACTCTAGATTACGACACCCCTGAAGGATATGAGTTAGTAAATTCACAATCTTAGTATGAACCTTTATTATGGGAATAAAAAAATGTCTCTATGAATTTATATTGGAATGTAAATCCTTGATAACATAGATTAAAGCCTATAAATTCATAAGTGAAGGAAATAAATGTAATTTATAAGTCATCTATTTTTGTCTTTGGATTACCCTTTATATGTTACCCCTAAATTTCCTTGTATTACAGCCAATGGATGGTAATAAGTGGACTCAGGCAAACAACTGATGCGATGATCAATGTGACAACTATTCTCATGATATGCTGAATCCAATGGGTGTGGAAATCATAAACATTGTCATGATAACCTCTCAGTTAACTCATGTTTTAAATAGAAACATGTGTAAGGAGGAATGTTCAACCTACATAAGAAAGAACGAGTCTCAATTGAGAGCTTCATAAGACAAAGGCCTCCAATTTTTAATGGATCATCTGATCCCTCAATTGTCAAACCATTGATCAACTCCATTGAGAAGATCTTCTACATCCTTCAATGTTATGAACAAGATAAGGTACATCTAGATGCTTATTGTATCGAGGGAGAAGCTGATTAATGTTGGACATCGATAAAAAATACAATGGCTGAGGAGGATATCGAGGTGTTAGAATGGAAACATTTTCAGAAAAAAATATGATAAAAAATTTCTTCTCACCCTTTAACTTAGGATAGATAGTGACTTCCTTGACCTTATGAAAAAAAAGACAATGCATCCATCAGAACATATGAGGAAAAAATTATAAGGCTTTCATGATATGCCTCCAAAAATTATGATTACCCCCGAATGCAAGGTCCACTGCTTCTTTTGTGGCCTAAAACGGAGCCTTCAGAAATCCCTAGAGATCCGTGAATTTGAGATATATGAGTAAATATTATGATTTTCCTCAAAGGTGAAATGGAGATCAGATAATCTCAAGGGTATCATGGGCATAAGAATCATAAGGAGGACTTAAATTATGGAGGTTTGATGGATAAATACAATGGTTCTATGAAAACCCATCACCCCACTAGCCAACGGTGTGGAAAAAAGCACCTTGGAAATTGCTTAAAGGGGATGGGGAAGACATTAGGTGTGGAAGAGAAGGGAACCTTTCCATTAACTGCCAACAAGAAAAATCCTCGATTGTGATAGTGGAGAGGAACACTCTATTTGAACATTAACACACTATTCAATGATTCAACTGCAATGAACTTGGGCACATTGCAAACCAGTTCCCTAAGCCAAGGGTTTTGGAGACAACTGATAACCTCCAAAGCTGTAAGGGAGAGCTTTTTCCATCACTAAAATAGAAGTGAACCCTAACAATGAAGTGGTGATATATACTCTAGTTATTTATTTGGGAATAGCGAACACATTTTTTGACTATGGTTCAACACATTCTTTTATATCCCAAAAGTTTAGTAGAACAATCTCAACACTACCAAAAATCATGGAAGTAAATATGTCGGTGATAATGGAAAATGGGGAAATCATTGCATCCCATAAATATAACTCCTCCCATATCATAATTTGTGGATTTAACATCCTGGTAAACCTCATCATACACCCTTTGGTGGCATTCATTGAAATTATTGGCATGTATTGGCTTACCTTATATAGAGCCAACATAAATTTCCATGATAGGGAAATCAGTCTTCATATGGCGAATCAACCCCTGATTCTGTAAAAGTGAAAGGAGGAGGATGACTCCTCTTTAGTTCCACCATATCAAGTGTGGATATTACTTCCCTATTAGAACACGTATCTAGCTTAGATGATTGAGTCTAAGAAAGAAACCATCCTTGAAGACATGCCAATTTTGAGGGAATTTTTTGAACTGTTTGCCATGGAATTGCCTGGTCTTCCTCCTAGAAGAGATGTTGAATTCTCAATTAATCTTATTCCTGGGTAATTTCCAATATCCAATACTCCATATAGAATGGATATTGTGGAGCTTGAGGGGATGAAGAAACAACTTCAGAAGAATCTGGATAAAGGGTTTATATGCCCAAGTGCTACACTATGGGGTGCACCAGTCCTCCTCATCAAGAATAAGGATAGGTCAATGCACCTTTGCATTGATTATCGTGATCTCAACAAAATCACAATAAAGATCACGTATCCTCTACCATGATTTTATGACGTGTTTGATCAGATACATGGAGACAAAACTTCACCATGGTTGATTTTCGATCGGGATATTACCAAGTAAGGGTGAATAAGAAGGATATCCCCAAGAATGCTTTTCACACAAGATACGGGCACTATGAATTCATTGCAATTATTTTAGGACTCAGTAATTATCTAGATATCTTCATGGAATTTATGAATAGAGTCTTTAAATATTACCTCGAAAAATTTATCATAGTATTTATAGATGATACTCTAATATACTCCAAAACCAAGGAGGAGCATGAGAAGCATCTAAGAACTGTACTAGTGACCTTTCTAAAGGAGAAGCTCTATGAAATGTATAAAAAGTGTGAGTTATGGTTGAAGGAGGTCCATTGATGGGTCATATCGTCACAAGAAATGGGATATCAGTGGATCCCTCCAAGATAGCTGCAATTGAGGGATGGCCAAGGCCAACATCGGTAACTGATATCCATAGATTCCTAGGGTTAGCCAGATATTATTTCTGATTTGTGAGGAATTTTTCACTGTTGTCCAACCCTCTTACCAAGATAACTCAAAAGAGAGTAAAGTATTCAGGAAGTGATGAATGCAAAGAGAGCTTCAAGGAGTTGAAAATGAGCTTTATCACTGATCTCATGATCACAATACCCACAAGTGGATATCATTTTGTGGTATTTAGTGATGCTTCGAAGAAGGTCCTGGGCTGTGTGTTTTTGAAAAATGACAAGCTCATAGCCTATAATTCAATGAAATTGAATGATCATTAGATAAACTATCCCACACATGATCTGGAGTTGGATGTAGTGATATTTGCTTTAAAAATTTGGTAGAATTACCTATTTGGGGAGAATTGTGATATATACATGGAACACCAAAGCCTCAATTATATATTCACATAGAAAGAGTTGAATATGTTCCAATGAATATGGTTAGAACTGATAAAACTCTATGAATTCTCAATCCTTTAGCACCTTGGGAAATCGAACAAGGGGGCATATGTTGTAAGTAGAAATGTCTTAATTATTCAATCATTGATGAGAATTGAAAAGGATATAATCTTATTAGTTTTTATGAAAATTTACATGGTAATAATAAATAAGGGAACATCATAAATCCTTGGAAAAAAGATTTCTCAATCGTCTCTTTTGGAAAGGTTAAAGGATGATCAAAATGAAGATGTGGGAATTATGAAGAAATTGGAAACTATCAGAAAACGTAAATCCTCGGAGTTAAATATTAATGTAATAGGAATTGTCAGATTTGGGTCAATACTATGTGTTCCATGAAATAAGAAGTTAAAGAATGATATTTTGGATGATGAAAATAGTTAAAATTTCTCCATTTACCTAAGGAAAAAAAGAAGTATCAAGATATCCAAAAACATTATTGGTGAGATAACATGAAGAAGGAGAAAAATGAGTATACATCAATGTTCCTAGTATGTCAGAAATCGATGGCTGAGAGGAAGATGTCTAAGGGGTTGATGCAACCATTACCCATACCGGCATGGAAATTGTAGAACATCACTATGGACTTTGTCACCAGACTTCTGAAGAAATCCCAAGGAAAAATTTCTATCTGGGTTGTTGTGGATTGTTTTACAAAGACTACAAACTTCATTTAAATTCAAGAGGATTTATCATTAGATCAACTAGAACTGATATATATCAGAGAAATAGTAAGGCTGTATGGATTACCACTATTGATTGTAACCGATCAGGTTTCAAGATTCACCTCTATGTTCTGGAAGAGTCATCAACATGCTCTTAATACAGAGCTGAACTTTAGTGTGGCTTATCATCCCCAAGCTGAGGACTAATTTGAGCGTACTATTGAAACACTTGAGGACATGTTGAGAGCATGATCAATGGAATTCAGAGGAAAATGGGATCAACATATTCCTCTTGTTGAGTTCTCTTACAATAACAGTTTCCACTCAAGCATTCAAATGGATCCTTATGAATCCCTTGATGGAAAGAGGTGCAGAACAACGACATGTTGGGATGAAGTTGGGGATGTAAAATACCTAGGTCCATAAATGGTTGAAGAAAGTTGGATAAGGTTAAGACCATCTAGAAGCACATAAAAGCTACTCAGAGTCGAAAAAAGTGCTATATTGATAATAATCGATGAGACCTAGAGTTTGAGGTCAGAGACACAATATTACACTTCATATCACCATGGATGAGAGTTATGAGATTTGTGGAGAAGGGAAAGCTTATTCCAAGTTACATCATCCCTTTTGAGATCTTTTATCACTTTGGAGTAGTGGCCTATCGAATAGAACTCCCACCGAACTTATCTCAAGTACATGATGTATACCATGTATCAATATTGAGGAAGTACATACCTGACCCATCACATGGACTCAATCCATAGGTGGTAACATTAGAGAATTATCTCTCCTATGAAGAGAATCTGGTGAAGATCATATATCGTAGTGAAAAAGTTCTACAAAATAAGAAAATTCCCATCGTGAAAGTGTTGGGAAGAAACCACAAGTTTGAAGAATCAACTTGGGAATAAAAGTAAGTGATGATGAAAAGTTACCCGCATCTCTTTTAGTGTGGGAAAAGGAAATTTTTAGGGAGAATTTTTTTTAGGGTGGAAGATTGTAACAACCCAAACTTTTATTAATGAAAATTCATCTTGATCTAATTAATTGTCTTATTAGGTAAAATGGTTATATAACTTATGAACTTATTTGGTTTTATGATTTTAGATTTCAAAATACCATTAAGAATTGTTACCATTGCTAATATAGCTATTGAACAGTGATCAATTGATTAGTATAAATATAGATTTTTAATAAATACAATTTACTCTAAAAAAGGGATTGATGGCCCCATACAGTAAGATTTCACCACACGAAGGACATTTTTCGATGCTCGGAAAAGAGGTAGTGTTATTAGGATTATCTCTTGACGAAGCCCAATCCATGCTTAAAATCATTATGATTTTACAAAACTGCCTATGGGAGAAGTGGAAGTTTATAGAGATTACCACCAGAGCTATGTTATCTGAGCCACCCCAAGAGTCTATCACCATTGCACACCTTAACATTTAGTCCTATGTGGGTTTTATAAGGGGTTATGTAACAAGACCTTATAACTATGATTATGTGAATTATTTCTGTATATAATAAATAATATACATTAATTTTATTATTGCTACTTTGTAAATAGTTTTTAAAGAACAAATAGTATTTTTATTTAATATTAAACAATGAAATATGTATTGATGAATTAATGGATTTTTAAATTAAATAATATTTTAATAAAATATTTTTAATATATTAATATTTATTAAATCACATTGATCATATAACATTCATGAATACATTTTTAATTTTCATTAAGGTTTGAAAGATGATTTTTTCAGAATCCATAAATTTTGGACAAATGTCAGTTTTTATTTTAAAAGTAAAGATTCAAATATATAAAATTTTATTTTTCATAAAATGAATATTATTTTTGAAATTATGATGTTGAAATTATCCAATTGTAAATTTTCATAAGTTTCAAGATAGTCAATTTTTGGGGTAAAAATTAAATTAAATTTAAATATATAATGTGTTTTATGACATCATAATGACCCAATAGTGATGTAAAAAATACTATAAATGGTATGTTAGGCTGATATATATTATTCCTTTAAAATAATGTTTTTTATGTTTGTTTTATTTATTTACAATGCTTTAGTGGACCCTCCAATGCTTAAAAAATATTTTAAACTTGAAAAATGTTTTCCTTGAGAGCGTGACTCACCTCAACATAAGAAAGCCTAAAATTTTAAAAAGTTAGGAAATTGGCCTTATAAAATAATTTTTTCCACTACACATTTGATAAAAAACATTGGAAAAAACCACGGACTGGTTTGTAGTTTTGATTAGTTTAATGTTTGGTGTCCAAAACCTAAATAATAAATAATTTCCTATCTTTTCCTATATAGACCAACCCAATCTCCCCATTACACTTCACTAAAATAATTATAATCATGACTATCCTATGCCATACTCTCTCTAGAATCCTCCGAAGGCACCCCAAGCTCCCTAGAGGCATATCTCAAGCCTCTCCCAAGCCTTTGGGGTCACACTTCCAAGTAAGGGATTTCTTCCTTCCTATTTTTTTTCCAAATTTCATTACTTTGTTATGCCCTTATATTTTTATGTAAAAACATTGGGGTATGATTTTCCACCTCCCATATTCTTCCCTCCTTAATTTTTTATGATGAGAGAACCCTTTCTCTCTCATTAATTCCTCCCATATACACCCATTACAATGCTGATATTCCATATGGGATTTCTATATCCTCATTTACATTTAAGAAACTATTTTTTATTATGAATATAAATTCCATTATATATATTAGGAAAAGTAATATATGGCCCCCTTAATGTCAATTTTTTTAAATATGACTGGACACCCCTTTATCATTCTTAAACTATTTATATGACTTCTTATGTCTTGCCGTTATGCTGCCGAAATTGCACAGCGATTTTCCAAGCCGAAGTAATTATGTAGTGAATACCATGCCCATTTCTCTATTAAGGGTATTCACCTTTAAGAACATTTAATTATTTATTATATAGTTACATGTATTAATTTCACATTCCTTTATCTTGGAATAAATGATGATGTTTAATTAATCCTTGTTATATGATCCATGTGGCACACTTATGAATTAAATGAAATGATTAAGAAGGGTGCACCTTGATAACACTCCAATGCATTGGTTAAAGACTAGTATAATGATAGGTCAACTTCAATGGGGGTTTAATCCTGATAAATCAAGTTAAATTAGGGTTTACTCATGCTCCATGTGAAATGATCATCGGATCATTCAAAAATAATTTTTAATGTGGTTTCCACATTTCCATGTTATGATAATCATGCTATACCATGCCTCTATGTTCATGTTTCTCTTATTATCCATTGATTTTACCATTTCCTAAAATGTACAGTATTATTCATGTTATTCCATGTTTACTCGCATAATGGTCTTTATATATCGCCCTTTTCTTATGAATGTCCTCAGGTTATCCCATGCAATGCTTAGTACGAAGAATGTTGTGGTCATGTAAAAGAAGTTTTCAATAAATTTACCGTGTTTTATGTTCTAAGTTGTTTTGTAATGTTCTTAATTTTCAAAGACACTAGAGCCCTTGATTATCAGAGTTTCCTTAAGATAAAAATTATATAATAAATTATTTTTATGTGTGTAATAAATAGCATTGTTTTTATAATTATTTATATAAAATTAGTTTTCCTATTGATTTAGAAATATTTAATTGAGGTTCCTATTCAATGATTTAAAATGGAATGATTTTCATGATAAAATTCATTAACAATGTTTTTTTTAAATTAAGTGTTTATTTGAAGAAAATTATTTTCATTGAAATGAATTTTTTAAATTATTATATAGTGAGATTAAAAGAAGGGAAATATTTTATTATTTTATATGAGATGAGTTGAAGTGAAATGTATGAGTTCTTGATGAAATACATTTGATAATCAGTTTTTAAATGAAAGGAATGTTTTTTAAAATAGAAGTTGGGTATAATTGAAATAAATATTTAAAATGATTGAGATACATTTAATTAAACAATAGAGCCATAAATGATTCATTTACCAAGAATCATATGGGATCCTAAGTAGTTTGGTGGGAAGAACACACATATTGATACTGAAAATTCTAACTACACTATATTTGGGTTGTGAGTTAATTATTTTGGATTATCTCTTACTCCCCTTAGGATAGGTATTTATAGAGGGTGCACACACAAGAAGGTTTACTTTTCTGAGTTGTTTAAGAATACTTATACTAACCTAAACTGTGTTATCTTAATCGTGGTGTTATGATTGTAATTGATTATACATTCCACTTATTCATTGAAATTATTATTCAGGATTGTTTTTGATAGAAATGATTATTTATTCATATTTTGGAAAATATAAATAAATAATCAAACTTTAATAGAAATTAAATTTAAAACCTATTTTATAAAAGGCATTGAAATGTTTTTTAAAAAATGTTTTTATAAAATCTTTGAAAATATTTCAACGCAACATTTAATTTAAAATTGGTAAATATGGGGTATTTTTTTATAGATCTCTTATGAACTGTTTTTCCAGATCCTCTAGGGTTTTTTTAGTCACATCCTACATTTAAATTTTTGTCTTTGTATATTTTCATATGACATGATTAATTGTAGAAAAATGAACACTTAGAGGCAATATATGTTATTGATCAAGGGACCTTGGGAGTTGGAGGTGACTGGTTGAGCATCTGAACCTCTTGTTTCATGGATATTTTGGGGTTTTTGGGATTTTTTAACATGATGACATTAGTTGATGTACCAATTTTTTTACTTTCATCTTCCTAAATATTGTACATTATTTAGGAGGTTTTGGCATGTCAACTATTTATTTTTTTATATCTGTTGAATCTTTTTGAGATATTTTTGTGAAGAAATCATTATATCTAGGAATCGTTAATACTCATATGATAGCCAATAGGACATGGGAATTGGTAATTCCCTTAATGCCATGTTAAAACATATTTGGTTACCATTTAGATGGGTTATCCATGTTAGTTCATGAAATGAGTAAAGATAATGAACCTCATAGAGGTGGTTGGAATCCAAGTCACTTTGGTGTGGGAGTCTGTTTTTTACATGGTGGGATTTTCTTGTCATTTCACTAGGTGATAGGCTGTTATTGTTCTCAAATATATTGTTTATCCTATTTTGTATTTTCACTTATATTCGGTTTTACTCATTATCTTATACTGGAAGGCATGTATCAACGTTTTGCATTTATTTATGTTCCATCTATTTATCATTTGGTTTATTATGGTAATATAATTTTCAAATTTATTTGTCGATACTCAGGAGATTTTCACCATCCTGTGGGGATTGAAAACTCCTTTCAGTCCTTTCCAAATATATACATGGGTGTCCAGTTTAGGTATGAACAAGGTTGGGTCAAGAAATATATATATATATATATATATATATATATATATATAAACCCATCCAGACATACATACATACATACGTACATTCAAACAAACAAACAAACAAACAAACAAACAAACAAACAAAAAACAAACATACAAACATACATACATACATACACACATACATAAATACATACATACATACATACATACATTGAAAGATACATACATACATACATACATACATAGTTAAAAAACCCATGATATTTTAATACTAAATCAATTTCAAAACTTATTAAACTTCATGAATTAGATTTTATAGAGTTATATTATTTATAATATTGTAAATAAATTTTCAGTCAAATTATAAATAGTTTTATTCTTAATAATAATTTGTTTGTATTACATGGTTTTTTTTAAATTTTAATTTAAATATTTTAGTGTTTGAATTTGAAAAATATTATCATTTTTTATCAGTAACTCTAAAATAGTTTAGTGTGATTTTTATTTGAAATTTTCTGAAAAAGTTTGTTTTGTGCAAATAGTAGAAAATAGTATTGTTTATGAATTTATTTTCATGTATTTATAAATTACCATTTTATTTTTGATTTCTGTTAAAATCAAATTTGTTAATTTTTATTAAAAATAAATTATTAAGTTTATTTTAAATAAAAATTATACTTTAATTTGGTATAAAACAATTTTTATTCTTAAAATGCATTTTTTCTATATTATAAATTTATCATATTTTGCGTTTTAATTTTAAATATATTTTATGATTCTTAAATAAAATAAATTTGATAAAATTGAATACATATTCGGAATAAAAATGTAAATATTTTCTAATGAGGAAACTTTCATTTTTTATCATTATAAATAGTAACTTCTGTATAAAAATATAAATACCAAGAAAAGAGTTAAAATGGATTAAAAGTTTTAAAATATATAATATAAGGAATATAATGAAATTAAAATAATTATAAATAATATTGTGTGGAATTATCTCAATAATATACTATCTCTTATTCAAATATGAGTCATTTTGGGGAAATTTTTAATGTGTAAGACATTAATATATTTTAATCCTATGTAAAATTCCAAGTGTGTCCTCTCCCTTGCTTATGAATGGACACCAACTATCCTCTATTATCCACATTTATAGGGACTCATATCATGTAAAAAACTACCAAAATAACTTCCTAAATTCCATAAACCTTATCTAGAAGTCATTTATTTATAATATTACCATCCTATGAATCCCATTGGTAAAAACCTACCGAGGTTGTTCGAAGACGATGTAAAGTTCTTAACTGAGCGTTTTCATTTTATTTCTTCTTCTACCACCTTCAAGTATTATTAAATAACTATTAAATAATAAAACTATTGTTTTAGTAAAACCATTTTATTATTATGATTATGTTATATCCCTTTTGAATCTTTATAAAAATCTAATGAAAAAATAAAACATCGCTCATGAAAACGTGGCGATTACCACATCACGAGATGATGTATCTCATTTTCAGTCACTGAAAATTATAGTTCGTAATAATGTTGGATGAAAAAGATATAATGTTGTATATATGATTTAATTCTTTAATGGTTAATAAATATTCTACTTATTTCTTTTCCATTAGAGGAAAAATTAAACAATCGCTTGTGTGTATGTATGGATTTCCACCTCAAAAACTGATGTATTTAATTTTTTATCACAACATTACATGAATTATATATATTATTAGATTTAAAGAAATAATATGATATTAATGATATAATAATAATTCTAAAAAATTTATATTATTGTCACGACCCGTCCCCTCGGGCCCATGCAGTGACTACCCAAAGCCCGCCTTCCATAGGCTAGGGGATGGTGACTAGAACAGAAAGGCATACTCCCTTAAACAAGAAGGCATTTCCTTTAATCCTAAACAAACACACAGTCCATGAACAACACAAGAAGCAACTATGAATTAAACTGTTGTACTAAGAGAGTGCTGAATGTAAAAGGGGCTAGAATACAAGCCCAACTATAAAGGTACAATTACAACTGAATGAAAAAAAAACATCTACTTGGTCATCCAATGAGGTTCCTACATGAAGGGTAGGTACATATCGCCTCCTCAACCCTCCACGTTCATCTAACTCCTCCATGTCACGTCACACTGAATGTTCCACCTCCGTGCACCGTCCAGTCTTGGCTCCCTAATCCTCGATCAATGTTTTACGTCGTCTTCCCAATACACAACATGTTGCGGGCGAAGCCCATGCAAGGGTGAGTATAACGATACTCAATAGGGATCTCGAGACCCCGTAGGTCTCCTAAAGTTCCACAAAGGAAAACCACAAAGCAATAAATCAACTCTACTTTGGTATATGCCCATACATACACCTAAGTTATCAAGATATACACATCTCATACATGAGGGACGAATACAACAAAGGTAACACCACGAAGGTAAAAGTACCACACTGGTAACACCACAAAGGTTACACCACAAAGGTAAAAGTACCACATAGATATCACCATGAAGATAGTACCACGAAGGTAAAAGTACCACCCATGTATCACCATGAAGATAGTACCATGATGGTAAAAGTACCACACATATATTATCATGAAGATGGTACAATGATGGTAAAAGTCTTAGTTCAAATAGAGTCTCAGCACTAACCATGTATTTAGTGAATTATAGAATTACAGATGATTAGTCACGAAGCTAGATCATCTTATTCTGTCCAGAGGCACTACTGCTGACTATATAGAGTGTGACCCACACAGGATTGATAAGTTCTAACCCGCACAATGACCAACAAGGGATACGACCCACACATGATCAGTATGCGCTGACCCACACAGGATCGTTGAAAACTAACCCACATAGGATATAACCTACATAGGATCAGTATTTATTGACCCAAACAGGATCGCTCAGCATTGACCCACATAGGATCTGACCCACACAGGATCGCTTTGAATGTTGATAGCCAGCCACAGATTCTCTAGGCCTAGGAACTAATAACATTCCCAATCACAATGTTGAAAATCTCACCTGATAGAGAACTCATCCTCTAACGAGTACAGTGGGCCTACCACATCACACAGAGGCACTTCCACTAACCTTGGACTACTGAGGTACTCCTCATGTCGAGTACAATGGGTCTGCCGCGTCACACAGATGCACTCACCCCTCGTGGCCGGCTGAGGTACTTCTCCGGTCGAGTACCGTGGGTCTGACGCATCACACAGAGGCGCTCCCCACCGTGGTTCTGCTCTATCACACAAAGGCGCACCCCACTGGTCCTGTCAAGTCATTCTATGTCGAAATGGTCAGTAGTCATCAAGTCTTAGCAAGTCCCAGGGTTCCGTACATAGGGCGCTAGGGGGAACCGCTCCCCAATACTTCGATCATACATCAACCACCAAGAAGTTCCATGAAGAAGTATCCCAATGGTATGTCACATCATAAGGGACCCAACGTAATAGACGGTGCGTCAATCAGATGCTCGGTCTGTAAGTTATTAGTGTTTCTGCTCTGAGGGCCCGGTTGGATTCAGGGTTTGATCTAACCTGGACGTACTCCAAATTTATCCAAAACTCAAGTAGAGTATAAAAAAATAACCATATCGATCCAAAGATTCAGGTGTTGTAGATGGTTTGTCAAATGGATGCACGGTTCTCATGTTACGGCCAAAAAAGCGAAATTGGGTTCAGATGGGCCCGAGCCTGATCCGACCCGGTCGGACGGACCCGGCCTGACCCGGCATGGGCAGACCCGAACTGGTTCAGGTCGACTCGGCCTGATTCAGGTCTGGCCTGGTTGGCACTGGCTATGGTGGGCCCAGCCCACTGGGCCGTGGTCCCGCCCTGCCCGCGAAGGGGGTGGCTCGTCCCAGCCCGCGTTGGGCACGGCCCGGTGGTGTGACCCTATGGTGCAGCCCGGTGGCGCGGTCCACCCGAGGAGGCACCGAAGGGGGAGCAGACCCTCTCCCATTCAGAACTGCAAAGGAGCAGTGACTCTAGGCGCTGCCAAGTCACCATGGGACCCTAGTGGGTCCCGCTGAACCACAATTGCTTACCAGTGTTTCAGCTGGTCCTCCTCGCAGCAACACAGTCACACTCCACTACTCTTCTATGGCCAGCCAGGAGTCGCCCGCTCTTCGGCCTCCGTCGCAGCCAACTAGTCATGACCTCCTGCTCTGGCGGTGCAGACGTGTGGCACAACTCCACCACATGGCCAGCTGGATGCCGGCCGCTACCCTACCCCACTGTGGCTGATGTGCCGCAACTTCTTCATCATCCGGCGGTGTAGACATGTGCCTCCCTTCCTTCCTCATGGTCGGCTGGGTGCTAGCCAAAGCCTCCTTCTGTGAGGAATTGTGGCTTCGTTCTAAACCCAAAAAATAAAATGATTGCATATTCGCGATCCATGGGTCGGGGGCTCCGGGTCTATATGTCACACTCAACAAAATGTTGTGTTTCCAGCATCATTAAATATTTGGCGTTGAAGAATGCATGAAGAACATGTTGAGAATCAAAATAGAAGGGGAAGGTATATGTGCAGGATGATGACCATGTTAGTTTGGCCATCATCGTTGTGAAACCCGAATTTGAAGAATCGATAAATAAATTCAATCATATTAAAATCAATCCAATGCCTCAATTTTTCATTGGATGTGGCGAGAGGAAGAATAAGAAGTCTTTGAAGACTGACGTCGGCATTTTTCAATCCCACAAGATGCCCCAAGGTCGGTTTTTCATTCTTTGATTACGAATGTTGTTCTTCATTAGAGGATCTCCTTTGTTAGAGAAAGATATTTCCAACTCTACAATGTTCTTCCCACCTTTGCCAAACCGTTTTCCCGTGAGAAGTGAGGTTCCAAAATAAATAATATTAAGAAATAATGGAATTAAATATTGTACATTAATTAAATTTAGATGGAAAATTTAATTTGGAGAAAGCCAAGAGTTAAGGTTGATTCATTAATTCTGAATTACTGAATCCTATTAATTAAATGGTAATGTGGTTACACATTTTGTGTAACCGGGAATTTAATTCCCAACATTAAATTCTTGACCACCCTCATGTGGTCCCCACCTTCATGTTCTAAATGTGTGGTTTCAATTTCAAAAATAAAATAAAGCATGTTTATTTTATTTTCTCCCACGATAAGTCTGAAAACTAATTTCCACCCTCGACCTACCACAGTCGAGGTGAAGGTCTTTTTAAGAAAATATAGATGTTGTGAGTTCAACGGTGTCCTCAAATATCAATTCCAATCATTGGTTCAAAAGTTACAAAATGTTTCTCGTGCGTTTATAGTACATACCCAAAAAGGTCAAACAATTATTAACAGTCACTGTCGACCCGTGCCGGTCGAGATTAGGCTATTCCTAAGTGAAACACACCCTAAAAAACTCAACAGTACTCACAAATTTCCAATCTAAGTTACCATTTAAAAGTTAAGGATTTTACAATAAAATAATCGTCACTTAATAATTTTATTTACGGCTAAAAACTAACATTCACTGGTGGCTTGCACCGTCCAATGTTAGTATCTACCTAAATAATGAATACCCTCATGATTTTATTAGTTGTATCATATTTTTAATCTGAGTTACCATTTGTGAGTTATAAGCATTTGAATAATAAAATAACTTTATTTAATTATTTTATTTACGGTTATTGCATTTATGGGTTTTATCAAAGGAGGCTTGCATCGACTAAACATAAGTTGTGCCTAGGTTAAACCCACTATCAAGATGACAACAGTGCCCTCAGATTTCTGATCAAATAAATATTTAAGATTTATTCAACTTTTTCATGAAAATTGCTTACGCGCACTAATTAAAGCTTAACAAAACATCGATGGATCGTTCCGGGCACTCTGAGCCTCAGAATCGTGTGCTGTCAGATTTCACAGTCGCCAAATTATTCTATTTAATTAAAAAAATAAGGAATTTTCTGGACATTATATTCTCACCACCATAGTGATTTACATCTCCAAAATCCATGACATGGACTAAGGAAACAAATGGAGGTACTGAGCACGGATCTAAGCCCCCCGCTCCAATGTGCTCTCCTGTAGGTTCTCGTACTGCCAATGAATGCGCACTAGAGGTACCAACCACCCACAAAGGACCTAATCCTATCAATTTTAAATCTCTAATGGAACCTCCTTAAATGTTTCCCCAACATCTATGTCCATATCGCCATGTTTGATAACGTGCGATGTATCATGCACGCATCTCCTCAGTTTTGACACATGGAAAACATTATACACCCAGTGCATCTATGGGGAAAGAGATAGATGGTATGCCACCTCACCCACTCTCATGATAATCTTGAGAGGTATGATGAACAATCAATATAACTAACCACCCTGGCCAAATCTCTACAAACCTCATCGAGGTGCGACTCGTAGGAAGACATGATCTCCCTCCTTCTGTCGGCATAATACTTCTGCCAGCTCTGAGCTATTTTCACTTGCTAACAAGTGAGGCATCATAATACAAAATCATCCACTACTTTCTTCATCCCTGGATATCATTAATGATGATGAAGGTCCTGATAAATCTTCAACACACAAGTATGTACCACCAGAGGGGACATATGGAACTCCATCAAAACCTCCTTTTATAGTGCTACTGGTACCGTGGTACATCATCTAAAGCGGACGACGTGCTCCCCGACTTCAGAAAATCAATGAGTTTTCTACCCTGAGGATATCTAAGCACGTCGAGCCTCGTAGTAAATGCCCCCAAGCTGAGTCTCCTTGAATTGCTGAAGGAGTGGGGGACTGACAATCATATATTGGAGGTAAGGAAATTCATCTATATCAATGAAAGATATCTGCAGCGCGACTAGATAATCTGACGCCTCTCTCAAAATTTGTAGACTAGACCTCCTACTGAGTGTGTCTTCCACCACATTCCCCTTCCCATGTGTATAGACTATCTCAATGTCATAGTCCTGAAAGAACTCTATCCACTCATATTGGGAGCTGAAAATGAAAACCTCCTGCTGCCACGAGGGTAAGGCTGGCCGACTCATGGGTGATCGGCCGAACCGTCCAATGCAAGAGTTTATCCTCTGCGGCTAGGGTTTTATTTTTCTCCAACCAAGGAAAATCATATTCCAAAGTTTTAGGTAAACCACAACTTGTTTGAATAATATAGTCAATCTGAGTATGAACTGTGGATGTCCAGTCTATACCCAATCTAATGTTGTAAGGCCTCGATGTTGCAACCAGGAGGTTCCAGTAGAAACTCTCACCTGAAGGTTCAGATCACACTATTGACGTATGTGTGATTATCGAGTCTCCTCCCAAAGGTATCTCCAGACGTGAGGTTCATTTCAATGGCTTAATCGGAAACTCTAGGTATTGGACAAGATTCATGGAAGGAAGGAATGATTGATTCTCATGTCTATTAATATGATAGCTAGTAGTAAACACAGACTGTTCATCAAATCATTCCTAGAGCCTTTGGATCACACTCCTTGGCCACATGCAGCAACTCCCATCTATAGTCCTCTAGCTCCCTTAGCCTGGTGGGGACCTCAAATGGGGGTGGTTGTAACATGTCTAAATGTAAAACACCTCATGCTGGTCTCCTAGATCTTCTTCCATGTCTACAGACCTACAGATTCATCTGTCCCTAACACTTCTTCTTCCCAAAACATTTTAACTTTCCCAATTCTCTTAGACTGGTGCTCGTTTCCCACTTTCCCACTACTAACATTCACTAGTTGTATCCTCTCACCCAAAGAACATTGAACCGAAACTGTTCTCACTATAACCCTAACATAGGAAGGAATTCCTAGAGGAATTTTGCTAGCTTATACATCCTTAAACACACCGCATTCGGATGATTGAGCCCTGAAGCAATGATCATATCGTATTCAACGAGTAACAGGAATGGTCGGTACGCCTTGATGAATACTTAGCTACCGAAAAGTCATCCTGATGAAGCTGTAGAAGATCTAGAGAACTCTCAACCACCTCCTCAAGCCAGTCCTCAGCTGTCTGTTTGTCGAGCTCACCTTATAACCTAAGGGGTATCTGATGTTGAAACTCATGTAAGGCACATAGCCTAAATGTTTCCTCTACTGGTACCTCCTTTTGTAACTACTTCCCAATGGGTAGTGATATTTATGACACACTACCCGAAGGTACTATCTTGGGTAATGGTCCACATATAGAAGCCTCATCACCATGAGGACCATTCTCATGGTCACTCACTGGAAAAGACTAGAAGCTATGATCACCATCTGCTCTACTGGTGTCTCAACTAGGCGGAAAACTGTATCCACAACCTCCAGCCTATCCTCAACTACCTGGGAATCTGTCTCGCCTTGAATCCTCAGAGGCCCCTATCGCTAGAACTCATGAAAATGCACTCAATTGGCGTGCATCCTATACTAGTGGAGATGGTGGAAACACTCGACCAATGGGTAGTGGTTCTGCTGGTACCCCACCCGAAGGTGCTAACACCATAACAGGGACCTGCACTGAGGCCTTGTCGCTCAGTGGGCAATCATCGTGTACTCTCTCAGGAATCCTAGTTGGATGTCTAAGCAGCAACATCCTAATAATGAATAGTTGCGCCACAATAATTATGTTATTTCTAATGAGATAACTCTAAGGAAATAGGAAAAAAAACATTCCAAAAACAAATGCAATCAGTGTTTTCATGCGGTGAGTCAGAAATAAGAATTCAGGGTCTTGGTATATGGATACTTCAGCTGCTGCAACAAAACTGGACTCCCCGGACTGAAAAACACACTGAGAACACAAAACACTATTACTTCACAGAAAAGTTCAGATTCCTTGTTCTTCTGTAGAGATGAACTCCTTTGATAGCACTTTGTCACAACCTGTCCCTCGGGGCCTGTGTCGTGACAACCCCAATCCCACCTTCCTTAGGATAGGGGATGTAAACTAGCACCGAAAGGCATACTCTTTAAAATTGGAAGGCATTGCCTTTAATCCTGAACAAACACAGGGTCCAAGAACACAACAAGAAGTAACTGTTAAGTAAACTCCTGTAGTAAGAGAGTACTGAATGTAAAAGGGGCCAGAATACAAGCCCAACTATAAAGGTACATGTACAACTAAATGAAAAATGAAAAAAACTATTTGGACATCCTCTGAGGATCCTACCTAAATGGTAGGTACATATCACCTCCTTAGCACTCCACATCCATCCGTCTCCTCCGAGTCACGTCACACCGAATGGTCCACCTCTGTGCATCATCCAGTCCTGGATCCCTCAGCCTTGATCAACGTTGTACATTTTCTGCACAAGAAACAACAAGGTGTGGGCAAAGCCCATGTAGGGGTGAGTATAACGATACTCAGTAGGGACCCTAGGACCCTGTAAGTCTTCTAAAGATCCAAAAAGGAAAACCAAAAAAAAGAAATCAACTCTACTTAGGTATATACCCATACACAAAGCTAATATATCAAGATATAAATATCTCATACATGAGGGAAGAATACCACAAAGGTAACACAATGAAGGTAAAAGTACCACACAGGTAACACCATGAAGGTTAAACCATGAAGGTAAAAATACCTCATAGATATAACCACGATGATAGTACCACAAAGGTGAAAGAAACACACAAGTATCACCACGAAGATAGTACCATGAAGGTCAATGTACCACACAGGTATCACCATGAAGATAGTACAACAATGGTAAAATTCTTTGTTCAAACATAGTCTTAGCTCAAGCCACGTTTTTAGTGAAGTATAGAAGTACATATGATTATTCCTGAATCTTGATCATCTTATTCTCTCAAGAGGCACTACTACTAACTATACTGAGTATGACCTATACAGGATCGATAGGTACTAACCCCCAGAATGACCCACACAAGATATGACCCACACAGGAACAGTATGTGCTGACCCACACAGGATCAGTGAACTCTTACCCAGACAGGATCTAAACCACACAGGATCGGTATGCGCTAACCCACACAAGATCGCTAAGTGCTGACCCATATAGGATATCTATGAATGTTGATAGAAAATTACAGATACTCCTGGCCTAGGAACATGTAACATTCCCAGTCACAATATCGAACACCTTGGATGTCGGATAACTCTTCCTCTAATGAGTACAATGGGTCTTCCGCGTCACACATAGGGGCTTCCCACTATCCTTGGACAAATGAGGTACTTATCCTATCGAGTACAGTGGGTCTGCCACGTCATATAGAGGCGCTCCCCACCATAGTTCTTCCACATCAAACAATGGTTCTCCCCCTCGTGACCTACTGAAGTACTTCTCCTATGGTGTACCATGGGTCTGCTGCATCACATAGAGGCTCTCCCCACTAGACCTGTCAAGTCACTCCGAGTCAAAATGGTCTGCAATCGTCAAGTCTCAGCCAGTCATAGGGTTCCGTAAGTTGTGCTCTTGGGAGAAATTCTACCCAAGCAATCGGTCATACCTCAACTGCCATGACGTTCAAAGAAAAATTATCCCGAAGGTCTGTCATGTCATCAGGGACCCAATGCAACAGACGACACATCAATCGGATGCCTAGTCTATAAGGTATTAGCGTTTCAGCATGGAGGGCTCGGTTGGATTTGGGGTTCCATCCAACCTGGACACACTTCATCTTTTTCCAAAATTAATTTGGAGTATACCAAAAGGACTATCTCGATCTAATGATTTCGGTTCTCCAAACGGTTCGTCAAACGAATGCTCGGTTCTGGTCTGACCCGGTCAGGCTGACCTGACCCGACCTTGTCTGGGCTAACTCGAACTGCTTTGGGTTGACCCAAACCGATTCGAGTTCGGCCCTGTTGTCCTGGGCTGTGGTGAGCCCGGCCAGCAAAGGGGGCTGCCTGGACGAGCAGTGTTGGGTGTGGCCTGATGGCACGGTCCACCCGAGTCGGTACCGAAAGGGGAGCGGACCCCCTTCTGTTCGGAACTACAAAGGGGTTGTGTCTGCTGAACCACAATGGCCAGCCAATGCTTCAGCAGGTCCTCCTCCCAGCAGAGTGGTCGTGCGCCACTACTCCTCTACAGCCGGTCGAGTGCCAACCACCCTTCGGCCTCCGCTACGGCCTCCTACTCTGGCGGCGCGGATGTGTGCCACGACTCCACCGCGCAGCCGACCAGATATCGGACACCCCTTGCCCTGTCGCGGCTAACTGGCCAGGTCTTCCTCATCATTTGGTGGCGAGGATGTGTGACGCCTTTCCTTCCTCATGGTTCTCCAGGTTTCGGCCACCGCGTTCTTCCACGAGCCATTGCATCTTCGTTCCAAGCCTGAATAATAAAACGATCGCATATTCGCGATCCATGGGTCAGGGGCTCCACGTCTATATGTCGTGATCAACCAAATATTGTGTTTCCAGCATCATTAAATATTTTTTATTGAAGAATGCATGCGAAATGTGTGGAGAATAAAAAGGGAAGAGGATAGGTATATGTGCGGGATAATTTCAATGTTAATTTGTCCATCATCCTTATGAAACCAGAATATGAAGAATTGATAAATAAATTCAATCATATTAAAAACAAACCCCTATCTAAATTTTCTGTTTGAGTTTTCACAATTAAGAAGATGAATTCGTTGAATATTGACGTCGGTGTTCATCACTCCCGCAAGACGCTCCAAGGTCAGTTCCTCATTCTTCAATTCCTGATGTCGTTCTTCGTTGGAGGATCTTCTTTGTTGGAGAAAGATCTTTCCAACTCTCCAAAGAACTCCCATCATTTTCCAGTCCCTTTTCTCATAATAGGTGAGGTTCCAAAATAAATAAGCTTAAGAAATAATTTAAATAAAGATTGTACATTAATAAATTAAGTTGGCACATTTAATTTGGAGAAAGCCAAGAGTCAAAGTTGATTCATTAATTCGAAATTAATGAATCCTATTAATTAAAGATGAATGTTTCTAGATATTTTGTGTAACTTGGCATTTAATTCCCATAATTATATTCATGATCACCCTCATGTGGTCCCCATATTCATTTCTCAAATGGGAGGTTTCAATTTCAGAAATAAAATAAAGAATGTTTATTTTATTTTTTCCCACGAAAAGTCTGAAAACTAATTTCCACCCTCAACCTACTATGTTCAAGTTGAAGGTCTACATAAGAGATGATTAGCATTTCAAGTTCAATGGTGTACTCATATTTTAATTCCGAGCACCAGTTCAAAAGTTACAAAACGCTTCTCACACGTTTAATGAACGTACCAGGAAAAAGGTAAAAAAATTATTAACAACCACCCTCGACCCACGCCGGTCGAGGTTATGCTTTTTGCAAGTGAACCACACCCTAAAGAACCCAACGATACTCTCAAATTTCCAATTCGAGGTCTCTTTTAAAATATATTGATTAAAAATTAAATAATAATAACTTAATTATTTTATTTACGGCCAAAAAATAAAATTCATTGGTGGCTTGCACCGGCCAATATTAGTATCTTCCTAAAGAAATAATACCCTCAAAATATCTATAGTGGTCTCAGATTTTTAATTCGAGTTACCATATGTGATTTATAAGCATTTGAAAAATAAAATTACTTTATTTAATTATTTTAATAACAGTTATGCCGTTTTTGGGTTTTCTCAAAGGAGGACTACGTCGACTAAACTTAAGTCGCAACTAGGGTAAACCCACCATCTTGAGCACAAAACTACCCTATGGTTTCTGATCTGAGTATCTGTTTAGGATTTATTCAATTTTTTCAGGAAAACTATTTGCGCGCACTAATTAAAGATTAACATAATCTTGAGGGATCATTCTGGGCACTCCGGGCCTCAGAATCGCACACAATCAGATTTTTAAGTCTTGAAATAATTCCATATAATTAAAAATAAATTATACAAAATATCTGGGACATTTCAATGATACTTATCTTCTTTCATGTATGTTATTTGAAAAATATAAATGTTCTGCATGCGTATGTGCGCCTTAGTATAACCATGATTGTAACATAATTGTTTTATCATAAAAATATTACATATTTGTTTCTAAAATATTAATTAATGTATATAAATTTTAATTATAAAATTACTATGATTCTTTAAATTACATAATCAATATCCATTTTACCAAATTCAGCATACCAAAGTCATTTTTAATATATAAACCTAACGACCTAAAAATGTTCAAAGTAGACTAAATCAATTAAATTATTAATTATAATATAAATATATATATATATATGAAATAAATGGATTAAAAAAATATAAAGGTTATAAGGAAATTAAATAATTAACAAGTGTTTGTAATTTATGAAGATAAATAATGTATGTTAGAATTTGGACTCGATGTAATGGTTTTCTAGTTTCAAATCCTTTTTTGTAAATCATGTTATATCCCCCACATGTTTTCATTCTAGTGGTGTATAAACTAAATTATGGATGTATTTTATCATTATTATCTCATAATTTAATATGTTATACACCAAATAAATTTTTTTCCTTCTATGTTTCATCGGTTGAATTGTTATAATGTAGAATGAGATTTTTATTTAAAACCATATTTTTAACATTTAAATGTTTTGATTTTATTTTTTATGCACATATATGTTCCTTAAAATGACAAATTTATGTTATTAATGTTTTGAAATTTTTTATTCAAAATAATTTTAAATCAAGTGGACTTTATCTATGAATGTTTTAAAAGAATACTTTAAGTCATTTTCCTTGTGGTTTATTTTTGGAATTATAGGAAAAGTGTTTAAGGAATATTTGTTTAATATAAACGACATGAGAATATTTTTATAACTACTCGAACATTATTATTTGAGATGATTCATATTCAAATTTTATGGGTTTTCTAAAGAATATCCTATTTCATAATATTCTCAGAATTATTATGTATTATTTTTTCAATGACAGTGTATTATTACCCATATTTATAAATGACACCCAAAAGTGATTCTTCATGTGATTTTAAAGGAATAATATCTTATATTTTATGATAGAAATGTAGTATTATATATATATTATGTAATTTACGGTCCATGCAATTTCTTAAAAATAATGGGTGATCCTGATATATCAATATAATGTATTGATTAATGATTAAGTTCTCCTAGGAATTAGGTTGGAGTTAAATGATTAGGTTATTCAATTTATTAGGGTTTGTATATGGCCTCTATGAAGATGATCTACTAAGGAACCGACATGAATTTCCTATGATTTCTATTTATTATTCATTTAAAGATTTATATTTCATATATTATCTTAATGATCTTCTGTTTAATGGAATGATTTCCCATTTTGAGGATAAAAATATGTTTTTAAGGAAATTTTTTTTATGGGATCTCTTGTTTTATAATAACCACTTGGGATTATGTTCTCCCTTTATGTTTTCATGTAATTTTTTTATGAAATAAATTGGGTTATAAAGATGACTTCTTATGTAAGTGAATTATTTCATTAAATCAAAGTTTATTATGATTAATACAAACTCTTTTATATGATATTGTAGTTTGAAAAGGAATTATAATGTTCTTTTTTAATTTTTATACATAACTTTCTAATCATTTTCCATAATCCCTCATTTTCATTATTTTTAATAGGGTATAATGATGAGTAAGAAAAATGATTATTTCATGTAGGAAATTGTGATGATTTTTCACGAAAAAATGTTTTATTTTAAAGTAATATATTATAATTAAATTGATACTAAGTGGGTGTCACCAAATTAGAATGAATGTATATATTATATAATAGTTATAAAATTATCCTATATTACTATGAACCATAATTGATCATCCAAAATAGAAGAAAATGAATTCTTTTTTAAAATGAAATTTTGGGAGTAATTAGGATTATTTTATTATTGCTAGTATCAAAGAAGAGTTTAGATATTTTGAGATTTTAGGATAATGTAAATATGTACCCTTAAGATATTATAATTTTTTAATGATATATAATTTTAATATTACCACATTTCTTGTTCTAAAAAATGTCTTTTCATAATTTTTGACTGTAGATGAAATAGGGATTCTATAGTTGGAAGGAACCTAGAGGAAAATATCCTTCCAAATCAATAACATGGAATGGTTGGAATTGGAATAGAATAGTTTTCTTATCCCGAGACAATTTTTATAGACTATAAATGGTGGCGGTATCCATGTGAGAGAGAAAAACATTCACCACAAAGAAACATTTCCATTGTAGAGAATTACATGAAGAAATAACCTCTATCATTAAACAAATCATTGGGCCATATATTAGCGGAAGTATGGGTTAATACCCTAGATAAAATATTTTATGTCATGTGCTTTTGAAAACATGAAAAGCTTACACATTATATTTATTATTTTTAATGTGAATTCAGTCAGTGGTGATCAATTTTTAAGAATATTATAGAAAAAAATTATATAGATTCTATGGATTTGAATTAATCTAAGAATATTTTCCTAAGGATATTTGACTTATGATTGGAAAAATTAGGAATATAGTTATAGGGAGTTTGATTCAATTGATATGTATGATATAAACATCACCATATTTTCAATTAATGTACCAAATTTTATTTGGTATCTTGATAGAATAATTTATCAGTTTTACTTAGTATTTAAACTAAGATATCAAAGGTAATTAGATTCATGGGAATTTTAAAATTTTGGGAAACTAGTTCATTGTGATGATAAGGTAGAAATTGAGATTTCTTGTGATCATATGTTCTACACCAATAAGAAAGACGTGTATTCCAATGGTAAGTAATGGGGATTCATCATTTGAAGAAATGTTATTTTATAAAAATAATGTTCCCAATTTGGGTTAAGTGTTATAAAAATAACAATGATGAATTTGTTAAATAATCTTGGATGTTTTTTTGATATCGTATGTTTAAAAATTTGGATAATGACTGCAAGGAAGAGGATCACAATAATGACTAGATAGATAAATGAAGGTCTAAAATAATATGGTTTAATTGAAATTTAATGCTTCATTATATGTGTAATTTTTCAACGATAGGAATATAATATGGAATTCATCAAGATCATAAGATAAAGGTGCAGTTAAATAATTTTTTAAAAATTCAATAGATTTTAAAGTATCCAAAAATGTATTGAAGGTAAATAAATTATTTATTATTATTAGTCCAATGTAATTTTTAAATATCTATCTATATATTCTTTAATTTTATAGAAAATTATTAGTATATTAGAATATACAACTCAATAAATGAATATAAAACATTTGGTTAAAAAATAGGGGTTTTACAAAGGTAAAAAATAAATTATAATAATCTTACTATGATCGTATGTGGAAGGGTTTTATGTACAATCCTTGAGGACTTACCCCTTGAAAAGTTTGATGTCATTTTAGGTGTTAAACAAATTTCTGTTTAATATGTTATGGCATATTATAGAGAAAAACAATTTGTTTTTTGGAATGAGTTTTATTTTGTACTCAAGAATTAATTTATACCATTGATAGCACATAAAATGCCAATAAAATCATTAAATATGGAAATAAATGTTATCTTGCACATATTTTTGAGAAGAAGATGTGTAGTATTCCTTTTCCATTCTATTTGGTATGATCAATTTTTTTTGGTATGCTTTTTTGGGTGAGTTTTCCCACCATGAATTAGAGGGTACCTGTAATGGTGAAGTCAATAATTTATTATAATTTTTAGTATAAACCTATAATATTTTCTATTTTATGGGTAGTTACATAACGTGTAACTGGATTACACGAAATTTATTTTATTTCAGATAGATCCCTTGATTTTATTACAAAGCGTAAAAATGGTACATGTTGTGTAAGGGCATCATGTAATGTAATGTGAGAAATAAAAATTTAATTAATACTGATATTTTTTAGAGTAACTAAAAATAGAATGTTTTGACGATGTGTAAATGATTAAAAACCATATAATATCCTGATTTGAAAATTTTAGGTTGTTAAACAGGTGTCTGAGGCTTTATTCTCTTTTACCTCCTTATTCTATCTACTATATATATTAACTAACATTTATTTGGAAGATTTCATTCCATCCGGATCGATTTGTTCAGTGATTGATCAACATTGATTGTCACTTAATCTATTAGATTATTCCTTTCCTCTTGGATTCTCTCTCATTGTGATTATGTCAATATTTTTAGTTTGGGTTGGTAATAAGATCATGTTTTCTATCAATCCTTTTTAGTTTTTTTTCTTTTATTTTCTTCCAAACAAAATTTTTTCGTTTCCAATTCTCATGGTCAAAGGATGTTAGGTTTTCTACATGCTTTTGGTAGAGGAATATATACATATGTTGTAATATCTTGAATTCAATGTTGTTATTATTGTTTATGTGATATTTGGAAAGGAATTTCATGTGTGGAAATTATATAGGGAATGGGTTCACGTTTAAAAGGGTGTTTTATCTTTGAGAACTAAATTACCTTCTTTTGAAATGGAAAATGGATTTTGAAACCCTTAATTATATTGGATTGTTTTTCCAATCATTTTATAAAAATGTGAGCTTTGTTTTTCAAAAAATAAATTTAAAAAATATTGCACAACAGGAACCTTGGGTGCATCATGAAATATACACAGTAGATATAGTTTGTGTGACACAACTAAGAGGTAACCTCCTAGATGTTGGTAGACTATGGTATACCTCGATGTTATTTTGAAACAAATTTTTTCCTTACTAGGATTCTGAGTGTCCTGTACATATTTTACTATAGGATAGAACCTAACCAAGAGGTGAACTTTTGTTTTTGGTGGATCACTACATGGTAGATTATTTTATGTATTTTGAATCACTTATATATATATATATATTTGATATCATTACTTTCATTGTTATAGATTTAGAAAATATGACATGAAATTTGAAAAAACTCAAGTATTGTTTGAAAAAAATTAATTTTTTATATAAATAAATTGTTGTAAAATTGATTTATTTTTAAATACAAAACATGCACATTCTTGTTAATAGAAAATATGTAGATTCTTTGATGGTATCCTGGTGGGATATGTAGCTCACACTCTAAAACCTCCCTTGGGGTGGATGTAGACCTTGTTTCGAAAAATGTAGTTAAATGGAATGGAATTTTGTATCATGATGGGTTTTTTAAATAATTATTTTGATTTGGGAAGGCTTTGGAGGTTATGGTTGGTCACATGCACACTTGTTGTCTATAATTGTCATGAATTCTAGTTTAGCATGCCTATATATACTGTAACTATCTTTTTTTCTCTAATTTTTTACTCTGATTTTATGTCTTGTCATCCTTATATAAAAGACTTGTTTTTTATCTTTGTTTTACCCCACACTATAGTGATAAGACATGGGTAAATGGTTTGGTTGACCCAAGTTGGTCTGTTATGATTTGGTATTGGAAGAATTACTTAGCTGAAATTATGTTAAAACTATGTGTTTTGGTTTTGTGTCTTGGGTAGATAAGAGTAGGATCATTAGAATTCAGATAGTAGGTGATGAAAAGGGGCCTTGAAAGCTCAATCCCTTGACTGAATTTGAGTTTCCATGGGTGTTCAAACAATCATTACTAAGTCCAAGATTGAGTATTTAGGTTCATTTGAATAAAAATTAGTAGAATGTTTCAGAATATACCTATCTACATTATTTGGTGACTTGGTGTGTGTATTGTCATCAGAATAAACATAGCGAGGAGTTTATTTATATGGAATTGTTTCTTTATAAAGGTGTTTTCCATTTTGAGATAGAATTGATAATTTCTTTAAATTTTGTTGGTTTTAATGAATTTTCTAGATTCTAGATTTTGGTTCAACGGTTCTAGAGTTTCTTAGTTCTGATGGGTTATTGTGTTGTGTTAAATAGGTAATTCCTCCTAGAAGTTCTCATTGAAATATAAGAGGGGAAGCCATGAGGAAGGTTTTGTAGATTGATCCTCTAGTGGAAACTTCATTGGTTGAAGTAGTGATATGTACCATTCAAAATCTGGGGTTTGTGGGAGCAGTGAACCCAGGTCGAGTAATGGATCATGTTTTGAAATTTACCAAGAATAATCGAAAAATATTACATGTTATAAGGGACCATAAGAGTTAGAAGAGTGTCATGAACTGATTGGGAGGATCTTCAACTTCTGGATGACTCCTTAATATTATTAGGAGGGTTTTCCTCTATAAATTCTCAAGGGACCATGTAAAAAAAAGTGGGATTAAATAATGAATGCTACGATGAATGGGGCTATTACCTAGGGGTTTTCATGAAGATCATTAATTAGTAGTTTTATCCTGAGACATTATTCGTGGAAATTACATGAAGGTTTCGAACCATGATGTAAGGGAAGAGAACCTTTTTATTGTACTCCACAGTCTTTGATGAGTTTGTGCAACTAGAACCAATAATTTTCACCAATTACTACCTAAAAGATCTAGGGATTAAGATGGGATTGAGGGTCGACAGTCTATCAATTATAGTTCTTTTATGACTTATGAACTTTTTATAGGATGTGGATAGTGTAGATTTGGATTAGGTAGATTATCATGAATAATAGGTTTGGGCAGAGCTTTAGTTGATGCAGTGGTCATCCAGGGTTGTTATTCTATTCTAAAAAGGATGCTGAAGAGTGTTTAGTTTTTTATAGGAAATTTTTTCATGGATTACAAAGGGTAAAAATAGGTAATTTACTTCTAGTTTGAGAGGCTTGGTTATACAAGGTCTTAGTGTATGGAGGCTCCTTGGACCTATCATCTTTATGGGAGGTATGACCTTCGGAAATGTATTTTGTTAATATTTATTTAGACAGTAAAGAAGAATACACTTTCACTGAGGGGATATAGGTTTATGCATTTTCTTCCAAGGGCTATAGGTCTCCTCCTCAGGCTAAAGGGGATGTCCAAGTGGCTATGTCTAGAAGTCTTTATAAAGTACAGTGTTCACCAGAGGAATCTGAAGGGGGTAAGACTACTGTTAGAGGTATAATGTTTGTTACTTATTTTATGGTTCTAGATTTGTTTGATATAGGATCAAATAATTATTTTTTATTGTCCAAGTTGTTTGAAGTGTTGGGATTGAATTCATATATTATTATGTTATTGTTGGATCTTTCCACACCATTAGGAAAGAGGTCTCAATAAGTGTTAATGTGACCCATGTGTTAGGTGGTGATAAGCAACATTGAGGTGGTTTGGGACTTCATGATGAAGGATCTGGAAATATTTGACATGATTATCAATATAGATTGGATGGTTAGTATGAAAGACCAGATCAACTATTATCATCATCTGGTGTAGTTCTAATCTATTCGTGGGGTTAGTCATGTTTTCAGATGTGAGTGGGATTTTATATCGAGAAGGTTAGGGCCTATTGTTCCTTATACTTGTATAATATCAAGCTGGTTTTTAAAAGTGTTTCTTGATTCATTTGAACCCTTCAATAGAGGACAACTACATGTTGTTGTTGTGTGTGTACCATGAGATATTTACATATGATTGATATGGTTTACCACTATAGAGAGAGGTTGATTTTAATGTTTACATTTTACTGGGAATGATGCCCATTTCAAGTCATCCTCTCAAATGTAACCATCAAAGTTATTGGAACATATGATCATGTTTAAGGACCAAGAGGTGAAAGATTTTATTTTTCATAGTGTCTCACTATTGGCTTCACATTTACTCTTTTATAAGAATTATGATGAGATCCTTAGACCATTTATTGACTATCAAAAGTCTAATTGTGAGACCGTTATGAAAAATTATCCTTTACCCATAATTGATGGTCTCTTTGATAATCTTGGAGGGGCTCATTGGTTTTCTAAGATTGACATTTGTTCGGGGTACCACCAGTTGATAGTCCAAAAAAAATATATACAGAAGAAAACATTTAGGGGTCGATATGTGCATTTATAGTTTTTTGGTTATGTCATTCTATCTCATTAAAGCTCCAATAATATAGATTTTATAAACAAGATATATCATTGGTTCCTATAATCACTACTAGAAAAATGACCTATAACCAGAGACCTATTTCCATGGTTTAACTGGTCTATGGATATAGGTTAAGATATATCCATTGTTATTTGAATACCGTGGATTTAGAATAGATTACCCCATAGTAAAATGGTGTCCATGGTAACATATACTTAAATGATTTATCTCATTCACAACACATATCCCACCAATAATATCCTCCCTTTTCGCAACTCATCACCTACCCTCGTAACCCTTCTCCTTTATCATAGGATGATCACTTCTCCCTCAACCAATCCTAGCTGAATTATACATTCTGTTCCTCCATTACTCACTTAATCCCTCCCATTCCATTCATCAAGTATTCCTATAATCCTCCACCACATTGTCATGTGTTCCTCCTCCAATCAATTCATAAAAAAATAGAGACCTTTGGTGAGCGGGATCTGCATGAGCTGGCCGCTACAAATTCTACGAAGAATTATGCAGTTACTCCTTCATGATAGCTACTATTCCATGAAATTAATACCTATATCTAATGATAGTTTGACCAAACATCTTCAATCTAAAATTATTTTTAGGGTTCTCCCCCTACTAAAACTGTGTCAATTTAAAAAATATATATTCCTATAAAAAACTAGATATTTTTCTATTATTACTCTTGTTCAATTTCATTTATGTTGTTTATAGTTGGATACCCATGAATTATAATTTCTATATGTTTTCAATGTGACCTATTCTCTACAATAATCTACACTTTATTTGTCCATCCTTTTTTTACCACACTGAATTATGTATATTTTCATAACAAAATCACAACAACATATAAAACTTTCACCTAAACTAATCATGATAGATATTATCCTAGAAGAAACTAGATGGTATTTGAATATATAATGTCATCTATATTTATTTTAATCACTCATTAGTCGAGATAAGATTCAATAAACAGGACTATCTATAATTTTTTCCTCATGTGAATATGTTTCTATAATATGTCTCAAATCTATTAAATCAATATATCAGTATGTATGGTTTATTTATGTTGATTTGGTTTTTTAACTCATCTCTAATTTTCAATTCATCTTAATTTCCTCTCTTACATTTATTTTCAATTCTTTTATGATCTTTATAATCACATATGTTCTTGTGAAAATATTTTATATAAATTAATTAAATTACTATATATATATATATTAATCTCAATTTTTATTTCCAAACAATATATATTCTCATATTTACTTTAAATTAATTTTCCTTTGTTTTTTTAGTTAAAAAATGTTTTTTAGCGAGTCATTTTCTTTTTCATGTTGTCTTAAAATTGGATTTCTAGTGTTTCTTTCATTCCAAGAACTCAATATATGGGGGTTTAATAATATTATTGGAACACTTTCTATTATTTAATTTATGTGAAGAAGTAGTTCCCTAAGAAAAAGATTTTATTCTAATGTCTTAGTGAATTGAATGGTTCTATTTAGGTAAATATAAAATATTGAATACCCACATTCATATATCATTGGATCCCAAAGGTATGTATTTTCATTATTTTTTTAATGTTTCTCTAATATGGTAGATTCATTTAAAGTATCAAATATAAACTATGGATTTTAATTTCACAGACAATGGGTTTCTATGAAAATAGATTTTAAATAGGTTTACCACAACTTGTTTCATAGTGGAAGCTCAGTTTGTACTCATTACAAGTGAGTTTCAATAGATAAATTACATGATGACTCGTTTTATGGTTCAATAATGATTTCATATTATGTATTTTAAATTCACTATTTCTCATATTATGTTAACTAAAATGTTAGTGTTAATTATCAATGTTTAGATGTCAGTTATTTTTATTTGATTCTCTCTATGTTGAATGAATCTTTTTGGATTCTAAATTCTTATTTTAAATATGTTTTAATTTTCTTAATAAAGTTGAATGGTTTAGTTGGAACTATTATGTAGTCGTTTCAATTTAGTTATTGGTAAATTATTTCCTCTTATAATGTTTACATTTAGATTGTTCTAGGGAATTTGATAATTTTTTTATTTCATTTTTTCCATGTTATGGTATGTTTCGAGTAATTTTCTATTGTAGTTTTTTAATGTTATTGAGTTGTAACTTTTTTTTCATTATTGATTTTTGACTAATGTTAAGTCAATGATTTTTTAAACTTATTTTATAATCAGGTGATCTAATTTTCTTCATAAGATTACAATATTATAATTCCAAGACACCAATGCATTTTAAAATTCTAGATACTATATTGTACTTTAAAATCATTACATTCTATGTTCAAAATATATATTTATTATAGAATCATGTGTTGAATAGAACAATTTATTTGATTCTGAAATAGATAAAAAATAAAACATCATTCAGCTGCACATCTACTAAGAAAAGTATCAACACCCAATACATAATGACCAAGTAAATCAGTTGTTGCACAATGAATTTTAAATTTACTATATTTCTAGGTGAAAATTTAGTGTATTGTTAATGTCCATCCAAACACCCCTATTAGAAATCATTTTAGTATTCCAGGTTTCCCAAAATCCAATTCTAGGTGCACTATATAGTTCCAAGAATGTCATTTTATATTTTCAAGCACTGAATTTGTCAAGTTATGATTTTTACATTTCAAAGTAGATTTATAGGAAAGCACAAATACAATTATTTATTAATTTAGGAGTATTTGTTTTCAATAATTGAAATAGGAAATATTTTAATTGATGATTGGTTTGGCCTTATTTGACTATTATATTTATTTTCATTTATCTGGTTCTAGAGAATGTTGTGGTAGAATTTTTTTGTTTATCAACATTTTACACTATTTTTCTTTAGTCTTCTCTAATTTATAAAATCTACACTTTGTTTTTCTTTATTTCTTAGAGTGTTCAAATCTATTATTTTATTTAATTTTTAAAAATTTCATTAATTGCTCACTTTATTTCTATTTTTATACCTTTTTATATTCTACTCTTATTCATATTCAAATCTAATTTATTTTTAAAAATTATCCAAAACATATTGTGTCTTTAATTATTACTCTAAATTTCAAATAACAATTGAAAATAATTGATTGTATAATTACCTTCACCATAATGTTTTTTTATAAATTCATGTTTTTTATTTTTATATGGATTTCTTAAGTAAAAAGTAGTTATTGGTTAGTTTTTTTGTTTTTTTGTAACATGTCCTCATGTTAGATTTTTTTGCATCTGAAGGGGTATTTAAGATTCTTCATGGATATTAACTTTTCTAAGAATAAACTATTTTTCAAATCATATATTATTTTTTCAAATAGTTTCTTATTAATTTTTATTAATTTAAAAATTCTTTCAAAATTTATTTTTTATAAAAACATATATTAAATTTAGAATATTTCAAAAAAAATTAAATATATCTTTTTTTTTCTTTGTCATTATAGTCATACAAGCTCCATCCCATTGTTATTCTCTCCACTATTCCCCAAGTTAGGGTTTTTCCAAATCGTATTTTACATCCAAGGATGATTTCATTTTACCTTGTTGCATATTTAAATCTACAATTTAGCACTCTATTAGATCCATTTGATAACCCCGTTCATCACTTTAGGATTTGGATTTAAACTATTTTTTATAGTAAATTTTATATTCATTCTTAATATCCATTTCATAAAAAGGTGTTGTTACATCTAATATGTATTTTTGTATTTTTTTTTCATAATTATAATTGTCGTTCTTCTATATTCATGATTGTTTACTCTAATGAAAAGGGTCATATTTTTTTAAAATTGATTTTAGTTCTTCTAAATCAATTATATTCCACATTACTGATATATTATATAATTCATGTTTTTTTTCCCTACTCATCAAATATTCATTGGATTTTTTTGGATTATTTCCATCCCATAAATCAGTTTTATCATAAAATGACATGTAATTGTTCAATTATACTCAGTGATAAATATAATAATTTCCATAAAATTTATAAACATATTATAATAATTTTATTATAAACATCATCATTTAAAAAAAATTTATGATATATAAATATTTTATATATAATAATTTCATTTTTTTATGTTGTGGCTTGCATTTTTTAAATTTATTTTATTTATTAATTTTTATTCATCATGGGTGAAAGACTATTTTTTCTAGGTGATGTGATTATTTTAATTTTTTCACATCTAAAAAATATTCTAAACTTATTTATCTTCAACCATTAATGGATAGTTTCATAGAAAATGATGGAAAAGGATGTGATTAATTTTGTTATCTATTATTAGTGTATTTTCTTCTATGAATTAGATTTGCATTCTTCATATTGATTATATTGGAAACTATAAGTTTAATGTAATTTTTTCATTAATTTTCATTACAATATATAAAATTATATATTAGAGATTTAAATGTATCATTATGAAATCTTTTTAAAAATTATGATAGGGATTTCAATTTTTATATTGAGAAAAAAAATTCAATTGTGTGTTATCATAGTCACTATAGATAAATTATTAATTTCTTTTTTACTATTATATATAAATGATCTGTTATGTATGAAAATTATTTCCATTTTTACATATGTATATTTATTAACACCAGTAGAAAAGGTATGTGACAACAATTGATTATATTATTTCTTTTGAATTTTTACTTTAATAATACTATTTGGATTTTGGTTTCTTAGTTTTTTTTTGAGATTTAATTCTGCATTAATATTTACTATGAGCATTAGATCAAACAAATTATAGAGATGATTGAATCAGAACAATGAGAAGTGGATAACAAACTAGCGACGTATCTTGTAGAGGGGAAATATGTGAGACTTAACCCTTAGAAGGACACCATGGAATCCCCAAACAGATCAAATAAAGAGATTCAGGAGTTACACAGGGGAGATACTACTGACTGGTGCACCATTATATGGCTTCTTGACTTCTAACGCTGTAAAATAGTGATGTGTTTCAATGTTTTATGTTATGGTTCAACTATGTTTTTTTTAAATCGAGGAATAATTTTTTTTGGATTATAATCACAATATAGTACCTTCAACACCTCCCCAAAAAATTATTAAACTTAGGAAAAAATTAAAAGATAACCTCAACACTAGGATACCAATAAAAAAATTAAAAACATACTCCAACACTTCAGAAACACATATTGGGTCCTAGCAGGCTTGTTAAATTGACAACTCTAGAAACACCCCCTTATTTGAAACAAAAAAATGTTACCTTTTTATAACCCATAATACTGCAGGTAATTACCTCCCCCATCATATTCATTCATATACTAGATATTATTCTCATGTATCCAGAAGAAACAATCTCAATTATTCAAACAAGATGCACAACTGAAGTCTAATGTCTCTCACTAGTCATGGCTATGTTGTTACTAGACTAAAAGTAGATTTACTAAATAAAATAGAAATTACTAAAAAATTATGACACTATCAATTTAAATAAAATTTACAAAAATTCATTTATTTTAATGGTATTCATGGATTCTATATTTATAGACATCACACCACTTTATTTAGTAACACTCCTCTATACTAGTTTTTCACAAACTTGGTGTCACACTTGGGGCCACCAAACAATTTTTATCAGAAATCATGGTCTCAATAATAATACAATACATAAAACATAAGTCCTCACCTTATCTGTAATGTTAAGATGCTATCTATGAGCACTATTATATGACTATCCCTGTCACCAAATAATATAATTTATAGAAAATAGATCTAGTTGTGCCACCCAACCATGATCCCATATCTAGAAGCTTCTAAATAGAGAACACACCCACCCAATATGAATTTCATCAGAAAACACCCATATCTATGTGCATTCTATTTTCCATGACTAACCCACTCTCTCACATTAATTCACCCAAAAACCATAATCACTTTTTTGGTTGGGATACCTGACACTTCACTCCCAAAATTTTCTATAAACCAATAAAAATGCATCATATTCAAAAATCATCTACAGTATGATCTCCAAATAGGGATTTTCTTACATTTCTCGTTGATAGAAACTACCAACGGGTTCATTCATCACAAGTTCATATCTCCTCAAAATCCACGCTCATCCATTCTTTAGGAACACTTATCAGGGACAAGTTTCATATTGACCATACCACGATACTAATTTTTTTTATGTGTCCCGCATCAAAGAGGGATAACTGTCAACATCATCAACTCTTAAGTCCAACAAAATAGTATGTATCTAATCAATTCCATTGGTCTCCTCTCATATCCCAAATTTATAAAAAAATAGGATAAACATCCAACAAATCATAAATTTAAGAAACTAACTAAAGGTATCAAGGTTAATCATCCATATATTTTAAGAATTCTATTACTACTACAGTTCATGATGAAATCATAATTCCCTTGAAATTACATTTGGGACTCATTTATATAAACATTAAAATGCTCCTCACACCTAATTAAACAGCAGTCCAACACTCATTAGGTTGAAAATTTGTCTCATTACACCACTTATCGCATGTGTTTATCCATATCTCCCCATAATGCACCATAGAATGAGTGTTTCTTATTATAAAAACTTCACAATCAACAGTTCCCATTACCATCCAACAAAACCCATCAAACATTAACCCCAATAATACTATGTTATTCCAACATATACGACACCAATGAATCATAACCCATCAATCATAGTATTTATATCCTAATTACACATCTTATCATTCCATGAGTGCTTTTTAAACCCATAAAAAATGATAACTACTCATACACACTCATACACAACCCCTAAGGAATCTCCATTGGACTTATAGACTAATAATCATGTATTACCATGGAACATCATGTCATATAATAGAAATAAATGATATAAAATTTCTATACCCTTGGTGTATACCCTATAGATGAGATGAGAATGTATGAAATGGGATTACTAAGTTGGGTCGATTAAATGCATGGTGTAACAGTTTAATTGTAACCCATGATAACATAATATATTGTATTTTTAATCACAAAAAACTCTTTTTATGACATGTTTATATGATATATGACATCATATTCAGAGGGGGCTAATTTGTTTATTTTGTGATCCTTTGTGATATTTTATAATTTTTTTAATTGATGCATGGGGATTTAAAATATTCAATATTTTTCTAAAATTAATTTTTTTTCAATATTATTAAAGTCTTAATTTTGAAAATGTTCTTTTAAGCTACCCATTTTAAGCAAATTTTATTTTTTGATTGGAACAGTTTCATTATTTTTTTTGAATGTTTGGAGTGTAAATTTTGATGCTGTCTTAAATTTATGCATATTGTTAGCATATCAATTTATGCAATTCCAAACACGAGCCTTAATTTTATTTTCCAAAAAAGGAACTACATATTGATAATTATTTTCATAAGTTTAAAATTTTAATTTATTGAAACTAAATATTTTTAAGGAAGTGTAAAATTTTGATCATTGATTGTATTTTTGATGTTCATCATTGAGAATTTCTTTGGATAACAATAAAAAAGTTTGGGGAGTGATTTAACATCACTTTAAAAAAAATTAATGTATAATTCATTGGTTATATCCCACTTTAATCCACAAAATATGTGTATTTTTTATATTTAGAATTTAGTTACATTAGGGTGAAATATTATGATTTTATTAACTTATTGATATTTTAAATATGAGGGACCAAGGAAACTTTGACACTTATGTGTTTGTATATATAGGGTTTCCTTTCCTTGTAAGGATAATTACCCATTTCAAAGGATTGAATAAGTGTAAGTAATGAGGTCAAATCATCCAATCCCCCATTCCAATTTTCCTTAAAACACGATCAATGTGTACAATTTTCCCACTAATTGGAACCCATGTTATCTAAAACTAGATCCATTCCCTTGAACAAAAATCTCTAGGTTGAAACTAGAAAGAGTTTATTTTAAATTTAGAGATACCTCTAAACCAAAAAAAAATTAACATGCATCAATCAACAACATGTGTTCACCAGACACATCTGAATCAACCAAATGAAAGTATTCAATAAAATATACAAAAAACCATAATTACATGATTGAAAATGGTCTGCATAACCAAACATGATACTCAACATGCTATGTATATATCTAATGAACACTAATATTCCATAGAATCTATGACTACCTCAATCCCTCTCCACTCTTATCCAGTCATGATAGAATATGTCCCCCTTCCCAATTCATACCTCGCAAGAAGACAACCCCACTCAAGTTCATTTTAATCATTGTTTCCATACTTGAGAAGTTTTATTGACTTCCCTTGATGTTATCATTCATCTAATCTTTAGTCGGTGAATATATTCATGTAAATATGATGTTTAGTCTATGAACCTCCAATAAACATGTCCTAAAATGTTCACAAACTAAACCAACTATACATATTAATCAAAACATTCTTTGTTCATTGTTGGTTATTGAGTATTGTTTTATTTATCATGTACATCTAACACACTGATCACAAACATATATGAAGTAATTATATCTCCCTTATTTTTCCATTATTTACTCGGAATTGGTTTCCAAGGATGCATGTTCATGGACAATTGAATTCTGCAATAAGACCAATGATGTATGTTTACCTTATGGTAAATATTTCACTACCCAATATTTTGACCAGTTTTTTTATTCATAGTGTTTTCAAATGTATGAAATCATATTTGATGGTACCATAGAGGTGATAATATATTTTTAAATTTTTTATTTATCCTATGCTATTGGTCCTATAATTAACTTCCTTTTTTTTGTCATACCCATTTATAAAGTTTAGTCCAACCTTTGACTTTGCCTCTCACTTATATTTTCTATTTCAAGAGGTTTTCCTATGGATCCACTGCTATTGTTCACTTCCCATCATCACCAGACATGTGTCCCAGACTAGTATCCCTTGGATATATTTTGGGATCTTTCATATTGATCCCATCCATCCAGGGGTTTAATATAGAGTTAAACCATGGTTTCTTATTATTGAGGTGCTGGTTAATGTAGTATTGAACCTAGATCATTGAGGGTGTGATAGAGGATCTAATTGTCATATATATTGTGAACCTAAAAATCAATAGTCATTAGCTTTATCTACCCACACTGATGGAGGATTTGATCTATGTTATTGGTAACCAGTACATGGTAGTTTACTTATAATTTTATATCATAATAAGTTAGGGTTTTTTGATGGCCTTTGGTCTTTTCTTTTTCGTAATTATAATTTTCCATTGCATACTTGTATAGTGGAACCCATATTCCCATATCCTAGGGACAATTTTCAATTGGAATGAAAAATTTACATTGTTGTGTTCATTTATTACTTTCATCGTTGTTTTCAATTTTTAATTTCCCATTTAGTGTCACTTATTAATGTGAGTGATGGTTTATCCTATTAAAAAAATCACACTAGCTATTCCTTATTTTTTTGGGAGGTATCTAGGTGTGTACATGATTTTTTATGTTTTATAAGACTATTTTGGGTCCATATATCCATGAAAATGTATGTTTATTATGTAATCTACTGGGGAGGATATGAGGTTGTAATGTGGTGATTTTTAGGTAATTTGGAGAAAATAACCATGGTTTGAAACCATGTAAATAGGCCTGTTTCCACAGTTTTCACTATGGATATAAGTATATTTATATGGATTTTACTATGGATATTTGTTTTCATGGCTGATGTTATTTCCATACCTCCAAACCATGGAAATGGCCCTATTACCACGAGTTAAACCATAAAAATTGGGGTACAACCACTATTTAAAGTTTGTAAATAAGGATATTTCAACAATTTGGATTTAGGGATTTAGATTTTTTCCCTATATCCATGCTAATATGAGCCATGGTCTATTAAACCACGGTTATTACCTATATCCACAGTTTTGAGGTCAATATCCACGGTTACAAACTATGGCTATATCATTATTTTATATTAGTGACTCCTTTTTTGTTATGTTTATTGATGATATATTGCTGTAATCTAGGTCATTGGTAGAGCATAGAGACTATTTGGATATAATTATTCAAACCACTATGGGAAATCATTCGTATGGTAATATTTAAATGTGGGTGTTTTGGATTTGGGAAGTGATGTTTTTGGGGCATGTGATAATTGAGATGGGTGTCCCAGTAGATCCAGAGAAGGTGTACTAAGATATGTAATGGGAGTACCCATGAAATTTTCTTGATATTCAGAGCCCCTTGTGTTTGGAAGGATACTATAGACAGTTTTTTTGGGACTTATCCAAGCTCGCATCTTTGGTGATAGCTTTAACCCATAAGTGTGTAATGTTTGAATGGAACAAAAATATTAAGATATATTTTGAGGATCTGAAGATGAGGTTGACATTAGCACCAGTTTTGATTCATATAGAACTAGGTTTTGGTTATGATATTTTATGTTATGCTTTTATTATAGGTTTGGTGTGTGTCTTGATATTTTTGAAACATATTTTAGCTTATGGACCTCTCTAGTTAAACATTCTTGAGAAGAACTACTCTACCGATGCTGTTGAGTTTGAAACTATTTTTCTTGTACTCAAAAAACGGAGAAAATTCTCTTTGCGAGTTATTTACAGTACATTCATATCATAAGAGACTAAAATATATTTTTTTACTAAGATACAACCAAACAGATGACATGGATGATGGTTTTAGTATCATCAAATATTTTATTTTGATATTGTGTATACCCTTGGGAAATGAAATGTGGTTGTTGATGCATTTTGCATAAAATGTATAACACATACAATGAAGGAATTAGTTTAGATGTGTTTTTTGATGACTTTGTTTTATGAGATGATATTTGGAGTGATAAAGTATGGAGTATAGGTGTTCTTGGCCTCAATAAAGTCCGAATCATCATTTGATGAATGATTCAGACTTGAGAATGTGATAGACATTGAGATCTGATGATTAGGATAAATTATGAATGGTTGGGAGAACCTAAGTGAGTGGTCCTGGTCTCCCAGTGGAGATATATTCTTCTAGAGTAGGTTATTTGTTTCATATTAATTAGGATAAGGCTTTATAGATAGTGAAAATAGTTTATGTTAGTCCATGAACCCTGGGGATATAAATATGTACCAGGATTTGAAATATCCTTACTGGTGGTAATGAATAAGGCAATCAGTTTTTGATTTTGTATCCCATTTCATCACTTGTCAAAGAGTTGTGGTAGAACATCCAACATTTTTTGTTTTTTGGAATCCTTAAACCATTCTTTTTATGTAAGTGGGATGATATTTCAATTCATTTTGTGATTGGTTTACCACATAATCCTAGTTTGAAGGATATGGTTTTGGTTATTATATGCAGACTCACTAAATCCACGAAATTAATGCTAATAATGGGAAAAATTAAAGTGGAACATCTTGGGGACTTATATGTATGAGATATTGTGAGGATGAATTATGTTCCCTTTGAATTTGTTTCTAATAGGGACTCGGGGTTCAAACCCACATTCTAGAAAGGTTTATTGAAGGAAATGGGTTCCTAGTAGAAATTGATCATGTATTACCATACAAAGATATATGCAAAGAAAAAGAGGGATATCCATGGTTTTTAGGATATTCTCGAGGAATGTGTTATTGATTTTCGTAGATTATGGGGCATACATTTCCCTTTGGAGATGTTTTCTTATAAAAATATTTACCATCTTTCAATCCGGATGGTTCTCTTTGAGGTTTTTTAAGGGAGGAAATTTTGATCTCCATTGTGATAGGAAGAGTTAGGAGAATGGTCCATGATTAGGATAAGTGTGGTTAAAGAGATGACATAGCTAGTTCAGTTGATCTAGAGGTAGTTGATCATGGAATAGAGTAGTCATAAATCATATACATACCTTATTTTCAGCTATTGGAGTTTGGGTTTTGTGATTGGTTCTTTCTACGAGCTTTACCTCTCTTAGTACATCATTAGTTGGGTAAGAACGATTTGTTGGAACTGAGGTTTGTGGGAACCATTAAGATCATTGGGAATCTGGGGAGAGTGTCCAGAGACTTGATTTTACAATATGTATTGACCTCAACACATGATGTGTTTCATGTTTCTCAGTTGAGGAGGTATACAACAAATCTGTCCCATGTGATTGGATGAGAGGATGTTGATCATGATCCCTATTCCAATCTGTCTTAGCATTTAGTTCAGATTATGGATCTCTAGGATAAGGTATTGTGTAGTAAAATAATCCTTATAGGCTAGGTACTAATGTAGTACCAACATGATCACCACCAGATATGGGAGTGGGATTCATTAATGAGGAAACAGTGGCCAAATATTTTTAAAGATTCACGATCACAAGATCTTCTGGGTAAGTGAGACTTTTATAGTTGGGAGACTGTAACTCCCCATTACCTTTGTGTCAGGTATGTTCAATTTTTTCTTTTCTTATCCTTTTTCATTGGGTGAGTTTTTCAGACCTTGAATTGGGAGGTTACATATAATGGTGAACTCATGGATTTGTTGGAATTTTCAACATAAACCTATATTTTTTATGTTCTATAGGTAGTTACATTATGTTTAATTGGATTACCTAATGTGTAATTCCTGGAAGAAAGATCACATGAGTTTTTTTCACTATGTTAAAAATGTAAACATCATTTAAGGAATTCATATCACATTATGTGAAAAAATAAGGACTTGATTAAAAACGTGATGTGTTTTTAGTGTAACATAAAATGAATGGGTAACACGATGTTTAAAATATTACACAAACATAATACCCCTATTTCATCTTTTAGGCTGTCGTATGGGTGTTTTAGGCTTCATTCTCTTTTGTAGCCAACCCCTTCTAGTTTAAGATCTGACCCTAGGCATTTTTGGGTGATTCATTTCCATCTAGGTCGATTCATTTAGTGATTGATTTGTAGGGATATGTGATTCCTCTATTTATGTAATCCTTTTCCTATTAGTTTCTCCCTCATTATGGTTACGATAATTTTTGTGGTTGGGGTTACTAATCAGATTTTGTTTTCCATCAATCATTTTTATTCATTTTTCATTCCTTATCTACTAAATTAAAATCTTGTTGTTCTCAATCCTCGTGATCAATAGTAGTTAGGTATTCTATGCTCTTTTGGTAGTTAATATATTCCATGTTTTCTAAAATCTTTGATTTATATTTCTTCTTACAGTCTCCATTAGATTTCAAATGGAATTTCATGTGTTGAAATTGAAAAGGGCATGGGTTTTCATTTGAAATGGGGTTTTATTTTTGAAAATAAAATTGTCTTGAATTGGAATAAGAAATTTATTTCTAATCATTGAATAATATTATCTTTTCCTTGAAATGATTTAATAAAATTTTATTATGGTTTTTTAAAAAATAAAATAATATCACATAGCAAGAACATTGTGTGCATTAGGAAACAAACATAGGTTAACATAGTTTGTCTGACACCACAAGGAGGTAAAATTTGGTATCTATGTTTCCTATGACATACATTGATGTTATTTTGATAAAAAATTAATAAATTTAGCCTTATGAGTGTCTGGTATATATTTTACCATAAGATAGATCTTGTATGGGAGGTAAACTATTGTTTATGGTTGTTTATTACATTAAATATTATTCCATGTTTGTTGGATCACTTTTTTAATAAAATTTGGCACCCACACCTGCTTTATTTTGGATTTGAAAAATATGTCACACAATTTTTGAAGTCCCATGTATTTTATGAAAAAAGTATTGAAATTATTATATATTTATATATTCTTGAAAAACTATTTCATTTTTAAATCTTGAACACATTAAATCTTATTAATAAGACTTGTGTATATTCATTGGTGGTATCCTAATGTGTTCTATATATTTCACTCTACTTCTTCCCTTAAGGAGTCTATAGATCTTGTTTTATAGTATTCATGTAAAGAGGAGGTAATTATATATCATGTTTTATTTTCATTACATTTATTTTTTGGTTTTGGATTGGTTTGGAGGTGATGGTTGGTCACATGGAGACATGCTATCTAGAATTGTCAAACTATCTGGTTTAACCTATTTGGTTCAGTTGAATATCTATTTTTTACTCATTTTAGTCTAGTCATATATATTGTTTTCATTATATATGATACTTTCTTTGTTATATTTTTTTCTTGAACTTATAAGGGGCTAACTTGGGGGGACTATTCTGGTTATCTTGGGTCAGTATATTACAAGAATACTATTCAAACTGATGATGTTCCTATAGTAAAAGAATATATGAATATATTTCCAAATGAATTTCCTTTTATCATAATGGATTACAATATGGAATTAATTTTTTAATATAGTTCATGGTGATAATACAATATCAAGACCACATTCATAGATAGATCAATTAGAACTTTAGGAATTGAAAAATCTTTTACAATAGTTTCTAGATAAAGGCTTTATTCATCCTACATAATCACCATATGGTGCTCTGGTTTTGTTTCTTCAAGAGAAATATGGACCCATGAAGACTTTCATTTATAATATAATATTTAATAACATCATTATTAATATAAAAAATCCAATGCCTCATTCATAATACATTCATGATTATCTATAGGGGTCAAATTATTTTTCAAAGGTCGATATCAAGTTTCTGAACCATCAGTTGAAGGTAAAGGTTGAATAAATTCAAAATATGGTGCTTTAGTCTAGCTGTGGTAGTTATTTGATTTTAGTGAGGAAATTTGGATTGAAAATTATACATATGTATTTATAAACCTTATTAATATGCTTCTCTAGGAGGTGTTAGATATATATATTGTTCTGTATATTGATGACATCATGATATATACTAAAAGTTATGTTAATCATGAGAAACATTTTTGTTTTTATCAATAGAACACTAATAGAATAAATCTAAATGGGATGTTTAGTAAATTTTAATTCTAGTTTTGATATATTTATTTCATAGACATATTATAAACAATTAAATAATAACGAATGATCCAACTAATAATTATGTGGTAGAAGAGTATCAAAGACCTGAAAATTTCACAAGGATTTTTATTTTTCCTAGATTAGTGGGTTTACACAAATGGTTTTCTAAAAACATTTCTCTATTATCTATTTTAAAAAATTATATGACTAGAACATGATTTTAATTTATTTGGATGAAATAATTTGATGATTGTGACTATGAAATGAAATGGAGAATAATGAATTCTCTAGTATTGACCTTAACATCCAGAAATTGATATTTTATTATCTGTTTTGATTCTTATTATAATGAGAAAAATTATATTCTATGGAATATTGATCTGGTAATTTATTATGATTCACATCAATGGAAACTCCACAATCTTAATTACCACTAACATGACATAAACTACCTGTTTTGGTTTTCACTTTAAAAAACATGGTATATAATTTTATTAGAGTAAATTGTGAAAAATATACTGGTGATAAATTTTTAAAGTATATATTCACTCAAAAAGAGTTGAACATGTGATAAAAAATAATACTATAACTGATTAAATATTATGACTACATGATTCCTTAATACTAGGAAAAGAAAACATAGTATATGATGAATTAAGTCAAAATGATAATTCATCATTAATTATGTAAAATTTGTAACATCATCCTTAATAAATTATTTTATGAATATTGATGTAGAAATTTTAAATTCAAGAACCTCTTCTATTGTGTTTTAGGTGTCAGTGTAGTTATCTCTTCTAAACATAATTAAGTAAGTAGAGGAGGCAGATCATGTTTGTGACACCATTTAGGTCACTGGCATATCTATTTTGGAGTTTCGTGTATTTTTTGTTTTACCATTGGTGTTAAAAGGCTATAGGTGTATAAAAAATATAGTTTCTTTTGGAGGGCTGACCATGGTGCAAGTTTGGAGCATTAATTGTTTAACCATTTGAGGGTTTACTTTTTGAGATATAGTTGTCACAGTTTAAGCATTGTTTTTAACACTATGTGATCTCAAGGGATAACCATGTGGTTTATTTAATGTAATTCAGTTCCTCCCACACAGTTGGAACATGGTTTACCTTATCTTACATAGAAACCATTTAGTTTTCCAAACACATTTAAAATGATGATATTTACTAAAATACCGTTTCAAATTTTAACCACTTTCACCCTCCATTCTTGTCCCTTGCATGAAAAACCCCAACTAATAGTCTTTTATCTTCTACCCTTTAATTTTTATGGGTTCTTCTTGGATAGTAGGTGGTTTAGCATTAGGTAATCCCCTTTCTTCATGTTTTCTTCTTCAATTCCACTAGTTTCACTTTCCTCTTCCATTTCCATGAAACATGTGAATCATTGATGGGGTGTTGACCAAACCAATAATTTTAATGGGGGTTTTGGTTTGATTTGACTTGGATTAGATTTGTGAAGTTTAATTCTACACATTGATGGTTTTTTAATCGAAGGATACATGGTTGTATCCACATTGGAGGTATGTGTCTCTATTTAATGGTGTTTTCCATATATTACCTATAAATGATGGATCACCTTTAGTATGTGTTTGTTAAATTTAAATATTATTGATTTATATCCAATGATTATCCTATTCTCATTTTGTCTCATGGATTGGTTTGGAAAAGTATGGTGACTAATATTATTTTTCTAAATAGGTGTGCCAAGTGTTCACTCTATGTGTTTGATAAAATGGATCAAAGTGATTTTATAATTTCAAATGGATATTTAAAGATATTTTAGAGAAATATTTCCTATTAAAAGGTGTTCTATAAAATGGGGATGTTTTTTTTAAATTTCCTTGTGAAATGAATTTTGATGTATATAACTTATGATGTAATTTTGTTTGGAATGGAGTAGGACGTGGTGGAATAACTAGGTTGTGTGTTGGGGTTTTCCATGGAACCATGGGATCCTTTTGTGGGATGACCTAGAGGGATTCCATTGGTTATATAAGGGATCATGAAATACATTGATGAGAATGTACTGATAGGTTCCATTTATTTTTTAATGGACTATGAGAGTCTCTTGTAGGTAGATTGTGAGACATTATTTTTTAGGATCGAGGGGCCATGAGAGATATTTGGGATTAAGGAAGACCATGAGAGAATGCAATTTATTTCTCCAGATTGAAAATTTTATTTAGATTCACCCACTTTAGATCATTTTTCTTAGATCCCTTGGTGCACATTACACATACCTTGATGATTCAAATGATTTTATGAATTTTATTTATACCTTAATGAAGTGATATCTTGTTCTATACCCATTCCATTTGAATGGTTATATTCTAATTATGTTCATTCATACCTTTTTTCCATATTTGGTATAATAATATTGCAGTGTATTATGGACTTGTTTCTTTATATTGATCAATGTTGAGTTTTTTTTGAAATCTTGTTTTCTTGGAAGAATCCCAGAGGGATTTCATAGGTTAGTTTTATGATAAGTGGTTTCAAATGGAATTGTTTTTAGGTTGAGTTATCATAAATTTCTATTGGTTTGTGTGGTTTAAAAATCATTGAATAAATCAATGGTTGTATCCTTATAGTCTTTTTAAAAAAACCTATATATACCTTTGTGCATACAAATACGTTGTTTTATGGGATATAGGTAAATATAGGGGAAATATTTACATGGGTGGATCTTCTTGATTTCTGCCATATATTAATTTGATGTAGAAGATTTGGTCTCAATGAGCTAGCTCTTGTGTATTTTTATATATTTTACCTTGGGATGTATGTATAAACATGGTTAAATATTATTCTCATTATTTTGAGTTGTGATATTGGATGGAGGATACATTGTATATGTCCTACTATGGAATATCTTATTTATATTGTATAATGTGTTTTTGGGTATCTATTTAGTCTTTTTATAATTTCTATGGATGTTTATTTATCATTCAACGGACTTTTATGGTTGGTATGGTCATCCTAGTTCGTGGATAGTACATCCTAGCTTACTATGGGTGAAACCATTCCCCTAAGAATACATATCATCTTTGTTGATTGCTTCTAACTCATAGTGATTAGGAACATACTTCAAGCCTTATGGTGCACCGGATAAAAAAATGGGTCAAGTTGAGATGAGTTGGTTAGTTAAAAGATGGTATAAATGTAGTTTTTATTTTTCATTATGTGGTATACTCATGTATGGACCATAAAGAATTGAGAGGTAGGAGTGGGAGAGTGCCTAACCAGCTCTTATTTGTATTGAACCTGATGATTCCAAGGGTGTGTTGGGATCCTATTTCCAATTTTGAACCATATTATGGTTTATTTTGATGATTTTTTATTTACTTATTATTTTTTACACCTAGGGTGAGACCAAACGTTTTGTTTTGGGTATTGGGGTGAAATGAGGAAGTTTGTGGAGGTGTAATGTTATGGAACATGGTTAGAAGTAACCTTTCATCAGCCATGATTTTTTTTCTAGCTCAAGTGACACCAGCATGGTTAGCACATGGTTTTCCAAGCTATGAAACATAACTATTTATGGAAGGAAATACATGAAATTTTTTATATTTTTATTCTTTATATTTTTATTTTTATTTTGAAGTTGATTATTCTTGACGAGACATATGATGAGGGCATATTTTTCTTCACTTGATGCAGTTAATTAAAAAATATTGTTTTCATCAAGATTTTGTTTTTTTTTCATTTATACAATGCTTCCCAGAAGGACCTCATCCAGATATAGAGAAGGTCCTTTGAAGAATACTCCATAAGCAATCCCAACCACTTATATGTCGCTAGTGGATTCACTAATTCAGATGATCCAATCCATGGGTCGGGTGTGTGTTCAAGAGCTCAAACAGACAGTGGACTGTGATAAAAAGTTTATGAGACACAATCCACTAGTTTCCATTATGAAAAGGGAACCAATGAACCTGAAAATTGGTTGGGTTATATTTAATAAATCATTTAGTTCAATACTTCCCATAAGACCATTAAGGTATTATTCACCAATTTTTTAATGGAAGGGACAATTTTGATGTGGTTGAAATCAATGGTGCTTTCAAGGGAGTACGAGAATTTCACATGGACTAACATTGAGGAATCCATTAACAAGTAATTTTACCTGGAGACCTCGATAGTGGAGAAGGACTAATTTATTTTTTGATATTCAAGTAAGGATACCATTAATCAATATAGAATTCCACTCTGTTCATAATGTTTTTTCATGTTTCCCTGGATCTCCTCGCAAAATACAACCTTCAGGATCAACATTTTGAGATTGGTTTGAGGGTGAAGATTAGGTCAAAAATAATTATGATCTATTTAACAACCTTATAGGAGGTGGTTAAAAATGAGACTATAGAATAGATTTTCCTAACTTTTAGGAAATTACTAATGTTGTTCCTTTAGTGGGAAGTGGCTAGAGATATTCTTTGGGTCAATAGAAGTAGTGGGAAGTCTCACTGGGGTAGTGGCGAGACTGCTCCACAATCATCGACAATGAATCTAGTAAATTATACATGGACTAAGATAATTTTATACTATTCATATGGAAAGGGTGGTTATAATATTCCAAACAACCCCGATACTCTAAGGGAATTCCACCAATGTTTACTTATGGTCCATCATCAACACATAAGTCAACTTTTTTTGTAAGGGGAGTGGTGTGAGATTCACATTATCAAAGGGATATTATGTTTATATTGATGTCACCATGGGTAGAGGATATCATCCTTGGGGATAAGGTGATTCTCACAAGGTGGAGTAGGATCAATGTGACCCAGTGTATTCTCATCTTCAGACAGCTTAGGTTATACCAGATAAATTAGATTATGGGCCGTCCATTATGAGTGGCATAATTTTTATTTCATATTCCTTGGAATATATTCTTTTTTGATTTGGAACATTCCATTATATTATCTGTCTTATTTTTTTATTCTTTAGGTATGCTATAATATTTGATTCCATTTTTTATTGATTTTATGACCTTGTTGGGTAGAAATAATTGGCATGGTTTCAGGTTCCCATAATGTCATGTTTTGGGTGCTAATTTGGAAGTGGTTTGGGTTTTTATCATCTTGGACTTGGTTTTTTCAACATTATCATTATAATAGATTTTTCATTCATATTTATGTGTAGATTTACTATTATTATTATAGGTTCTTGTTAATTACTCTTTAGGGGAACACTCTTGTCTTTCTGTGGGAGTGGGATCCAGGGTCAATGGGGGAAGAACCATTTTTTTGGTGTCGGTTCTGATTTTGTTCCAATATTATCAGTTATTCATTAATTTCACAAAGGAGTGTTTAGTGGGTGGACTTTTAGTGGTTATATTAAACTACATGGATATTTATAGATGGATTTTGGGGGATTTTACATATAAATATGTTGAGTTTACCAGTGATCTACTATCTGAGATAATCCCTATTTCCTTACCAAATTATCATATGTCTTCAATTGAGCTATAAGAGTGTAACGTTCAACTATAGTATCTATAGGGTAATGGATTTATCCATCTCATTATGTCACTATGTTCACAATTTTTGTTTAAAATGAAGGTGTATGGAAACCTCCAAATTTTTATATACTATAATAATCATAATCATCTGACCGTAAATAATATTAACCATTTTCCTAGAATTGAGGATTTTTTTATTAGCTCAGATGAGTTATTGGTTTTCAAAGATATACTTGAGATCTGAAAAAAAGTAATTGAGGGTCCTTGAATAAGATGTCCCAAGTACCAAAATTTTTTCATAGTATGGACATTTTAAGTATTTGGTTATTCTTTTTGGGACTCGCACTACTTATTAGAATCCTTTGAGGTAAATTTCTGTAGACAATATCTTTATGTACTATATGACAGAGGAGGATTTTTCTGACCATCATGAGGAGTTATTGGGAGTTTTGAGGTACCATTATCTATATAAAAATATCCTCTATCTATAAGTGGATCACCGAGGTCACCTGAGGCTCCTACTATGAGATCACATTCAACGCCACTTGGACCTATGAGCAGGATGAGTGGCAGAATGTGTTCATGGAGGGGTACTATGGCCTCCTCCCCATCCAAATTCTATACAATAGTAATGGATGGGACACCTAATCCTGGTCATTCATGGCGGATTCTTCCATGGTGGATCACATCCTCTACAGTCCTTGCATGGATGAATAACCAACATGCGGGTCTCTCATCGATGTGGGGGTGATCCGGATGCTCTTTCCTCTTAGGGATACTAGTAAGAATATATTCATGAATGAGGGGTTCGGGGTGGGTCATACATCTTCGAAAAATACTTTTGGGGGTACTGGTGCCTCCCAACATTGAGGATGACCACACCCCTCTCCCCAACTGGATTATTGTCTCCACCAAGGCTGTCAAGAGAATCAACATAGTGTCTTTGCCTCTACCAATTAAGGGTATGGATTGAGGGAGGATAGTTGGACACTTACCCAACCAACTTCGATGAAGAATCCAATGTTAAAACAGCCAATCATAGGTGTTTTTTCCTATGTTGATGAACCACCAAATAACCAACCCCTTGAGAGTATCTATTAAATGGGATTGATTCCCATGAATTGTAATGAGATAGAAAAATATGATATAAATATGTTGGGTATCCTTCTATGATTTTATCCAGATAGAAGAAATAATAATAAGCCCCCATTTCTTCTATGGATGTAGGCACACTAATGAACCACCTAAATATCACATGTTTTTTCATTTTATTCCTCATTTTTTTTATTTCATTGTCACGGTGCTATGCCTCCCCAAACAAGTAGAATCAAAGGGTTTAGGAGTGAAATGACAATGCATCAATGAAATTTTCTAGTTACCAGAAAAATTTTGTTGCTCGATTTTTTTAAAGTTAGATCTGTGAAGAGAATAGAGAGTTGATTCCAATGATGAAAGAATCATCTAAAATGGAAGAGATTGGCTTGGTCAAAGTTTTGTCAAACCGTGGGTGCTACAGTAAAACTTTGTTTGAGAAGACAATATTGTTCACACTGTCGGTGACTTTCCAGCAACTTCTCTGACCACTGTTTTGGCAAGCCACATCGGTGGTCGATCTAGACTATTCAAATAGTTTTACATTTATCTCGGCCTATCAAAGCCTATTTTTTGTGAACCAGGATTTGATTATTTGTATTTATACAATTTTGGACACATTCGTATGGTTAGTTTTTCAAAATTCTAACTCCATAAATGGAATAAAATACTAGTAACATGATTAAACTTTCTATTTCTAATTATTCCATTAGGAAATCAAAAATGGAGGACTTTTAGTATATTAAATATTTATGAAATCCTATCGGGGAAACCGCTAATCCCATTGCAGCGCAAGTAGAAGAATCATCAAAAAGTGATAATCCCGATAGAAGACATCATACAGTATCTTACTAGTTGATGTGGAGTTGGTTATACTCAATAAGAAGTGTCATACTCAAATCAGAGAGTGGGCTGACCAAATAATCTTTAAAAATATTTCAAATGAACATGATGCATCTGTTCTTTAGTGAAAATTGGAAAATTTTGTATGCAAGGAAAACTGCGCAGAACAAAGAAAACATGATATGTCATGTTGTCAACTTGAAATACAGAGACAGGACTAACGTATTAGAGAACATGAGTGAATTCTAAGGTACTGTTGACCATTTTAATTCCATGAAAATGATGTTTGATGATGATTTAAAAGAACTATTAATGTTGATATCTTTACCAAATATGTGACACACACTAGTTGTTTCGGTTAGTAATTCAGCTATAGATGGAACTCTCACCATGGAGATTGTGAAAGATATAATTTTTAATGAATTGTCCCAAATAAAAGATGAGTTACGTATACAATAATTAGAACCTCTTGTCACTAAAATACAAGGGAAGCATAAAACGGTAGGGAATTAGTAGAGGAATAGAACCTCATGACCAAAGTATTCAAAGGATGAAGCGATTGAAATCCCAATCAAGATATGACATGAAGCACCACCACTATGGAAAACCTAGACACATTATCCTAGAGTGTAGAAAGTTGAAGGAAGAGAAGAGGATTCAGGATGGTAGGACACAATATAATGATGATGCAGTTGTTAATGAAGAGATTTTTATTGCTCAAGAAGACAATTAGGTTAGTCATGCAAACTATGAATCGACATGGGTGATCGATTCCGGTGATGCATAACAAGTCACTACCAGAAGATATTTATTATCATCTTACAATTCAGGTTTTTTCAGACATGTGAATATGGGAAATGGTGGAGCCTCAAAAATCATTGGTATTTGTAATATTTTTCTTGAAACTAATATTGGATATAGGCTATTGTGGAAAGATGTGAGGCATGTTACTGATCTTAGCCTCTATATAATATCCATTGGAATTCTTTATGATGAGGGATATGTTTGTTCCTTTGGTGATGGGAAAAGGAATAATTCCTGAGGTAACATGGTAATTACTAAGGGAAATAATGATACATCTCTTTATCCTAGAGATGCAAGACCATATGAAAGAGAATTAAATGAATCCAAAAAAGTTGTTCCTGTAGAATTTTGGCATAGGTGGTTGGGTCATGTGAGTGATAGAGGAATCAAAATGCTCTCCATGAATGATCTATTTCTAAGAATATAAGGTACACATATAGATATGTAACAGCCCAAGATTTTATGAAAAATATTCTTTTTAATTTCACTAATGTCTTGTGTTGTACGCTACACCAAAAGGATCTTGCACAACACGCATCCTTGACTTGCCTTGCATTACACGCAATCGCGACCTTCCTCGATAGCGTGTGTAATACGCAATACCGAGTTTCACTAAACAACGATATGCTATTAAAATATTATTAAAACTAGCCGTTATGAATAGTAATAACCACTTTTTGAAATTTTGTAAATATTATTTTTCAAAATGGATTTCATTTTTGGATTCGGAATATCGAAATTAGCATAGGGTGAAATTTTGGTAATTTTCGGATAACTTTCATATTTTGATGAATAGTGAAAATTACTAAATTTTAGTTAAAAACAACTTTTTCAATCGAAATAATTAATAGTGATAATTTATTAATTTGAGTGGTTTTAAAGTATAATTAGAATATATTTTTACAATTTAATACAATATTGGTCACTAGATGTAATCTCACATTTAAACCAGACATAAACAAGTGTCAATCTTTTGATAGATATTGTTTCTTAAAAACACGCTATTTGTTTTAACAGCGGGATTTAATTATAAAATTAATTAATGAAACTTCTATGTTATGAATTTGGTAAAATAAACTTCATTTTTGAATTTGGAATATGAAATATAGTTTAGGATGAAATTTTGTCATTGTTCAGAAAAACATCAATTTTTGATGAATAGTGAAACTACTAAGTGGTAGTTAAAAAAACTGAATTTTTCATAAAACTTAATTTTACCACTTCTGTGAATGGAATTTCAAAAATCCGAGATACACGGTTGATGTCAGTAAGTAAAATATGGTTCAATGAGATGAAAATAATTTTTGGTGAATAGTAACTTTTTACTTTTATTTACCACGGTTAAAAGTAAATAGGGTAATTAAGGGTAAAAATGATATTATTATTACCCTAACACATGTTCTAATTCTATTGGAAAAGTGTAATTCGACCAAAAACAATCTTAGGAATAAAATATGACCACTTAGGCCCACTTGGATTAGATTAGGACATTTATTATTAATTTATTTAAAGAAGGGTTAAAATAGTTAAAATCTAAGTTTAATAAGTAAAACATTTTTAATATGGGGTTATACATAAGATAAATTCGACTATAAATATTAATTAGAAATCTAAAAAGATTTCCTACATAATGGTAGTTTATTTGTAATTTTTAGACATCAAATAATTTAATTTATTCATGTCACAAAGATGATGCAATAATTATCTTATTAATGAAATATTGACATAATTGATGTTATAAACACAAAAATAAATGTAATTTGACACTTTTTATGAATCCCAATAATTTTATATGTTACTATGATATATTAGTGTGGATTTAATCAACTTGGTTTGAACATATAATCCGGTTATGACTTTTACAAAAATCATATATCAAATAGTGTCAAAATTGACACAAAATAGTTTTTAAATCAAATATTATATTAGTAATTGTTATTTTATTCCTAAAAATATAAGGTTCTGCCAAATGACTTAGATAAGGATATATATATTAATAATAAACAATTTGGGGTTCTTTTGGCTTGATATAGTAAGTTTATTAACCATATATTGTAAGAAAAAAAATGACACGGTAAAAGTTAAATTATTTAACTTAGAGATAAATCTAATTGATAAGGGTAAAATAATAACATAAACTTGTCTAAATCCTATTGGATGAGAGGATTTAGACCCATCCCCACCTTAGCCTCGAAATAAATCAATTTGTATCTATTTCAAACCGAACTTGACTTTATAATAAAATAATATTTTTAGTTATTCCAAAGGTGCCCCTCTCCTCCCTTATAAAAGGGCACCTCCTCCCTCTCTTCCTCACTCAACTTTGAGGCTTCAAGCTCGGCCAACCCCTGAAAAATTCTCTTCTCCACTTACCTAGAAACATCATAGAGGTTCTGGTCTTCCCTAAAGACCAATTTTAGTGCCCTAAGAGGAGGTCTCAAAGAGGCGCTTCAAAGAAGAGGTAATTTTCGTTACCGATTCTTTCACCTTTATTTCTTCTTCCACTTCTTCTTATTAGGTTGTTTCATTATGAAGTAATAACATCAGTATCACTCATATACTGATATGTTATTATAAGTATGAAACAATCCTAATTCACCATCTATCCATCCTACGGAAAACGAAATCACCGCGCGTGCGTACGCACGAAATACCGTCTCCACGCCGTGGTGTAATCTGTTTTTCCACCAACACCTTACATGGATGGGTATTATGGTGTAAAGAATAACTATACATAGTTATTGTAACATCATAATGATTCTGATATATTGTATCATCCACTCCAATTCAATTTAATAATTATGGAAATGATATCATCGCTCGTGCGTACGTACGGACTACCGTCTCCACGACGCAATGAGATTCATTCTCCATGTTAACCATTTAAGAATGATTATAAAGTATATATAAGAAATAATAATGAAATATATGACATTATAAAGCTACTGTATTTATGTGTATATATATGTATGTCATCTACTTAATTCCACTCAATTCAATAAGGAAACGAAAATAGCGTTCATGCGTACGTACGGCCTACCGTCTCCATGAACGGTGTATTTCATTCCATTTACTGATTTATTATATATGTATATTCTGAATATATATATATATATATAAATCATGTTTAATATTATGGAATTAAGTAATCATGATCTAAGTAATCATATGAATAATTACAAGTTAAAAACACGAACTACAAATGAGACGATTTTACCCAAAACACTACTTTAACATGAATTTACAAAAGAACGGGTAATATAAAGTCATAAGTGGACCATATATGATATAATAAAAATGAATATGATTCGGGAATAAGTCAATAACATGATTTAAATCATTATACAGGAGGTTCGGACACTTACAAAGCAAGTCGGACCTAAGGTAAGGGAAATATCACAATCTCATTTTTATCTGAGATTTTTATACTTTGGAATTTACTGGGGTGTATTTTATCATCCACATCCATGTTTCCTCAATATGTAATATTTATATCCTTCTACAATAGTTTAAATCCAATTTTACCATTTGGTTATTTTTTAGTAAAAGATATGAAAGGAATCTTTTGTCGTTTTTCGTACGAGGTACTTTTTGACTTTTTCCGACAAAAGTACGAGAAGAATGTTTTTTTAACTTATACGGAATGAATGGATTTTTAATACATTATTTCCAAGAAGCTTCCTTTAAAAGTTTTCATGTTTATTTTTAATCAACTTCTTTTAGTTTAAAATTGTATGACATGTTAAGAAAGGAAAAGTGTTTTTGAAGTAGAAATGATATTTTCCTCAAGAATGGAGTTCAAGTGTTTTATCAAAATTATTTTCCATCTAAGATAATAAAGAGTTATGTTTATATCCCTATTATTACATTGATTCGACTATGTTGTGATGGAATTATTTTTATGAATTCCTTTATCTTATATGAATGGTTTTATGATGTCATGTTGCTTAAGAATCCAATTTTTATTACATGGGTTATGCAATGATGTATGATTTAAGATTTTGTGGCACACATAAGAATGGTATCATTATGAGATGGGTGGGACCTATATCTCCCTCCAATGCATTGGGTAAAGATTTTATATCTCATGAGATAGACATGGCTGAAATGATAGGTTATACCGGTTCAGTGAAACAGGACTGAAACGAGGGTTACTTGATTCAGGAAGGGACTTTGTCCACTAAGATAGTCTTGGAAATGAGTCTTGACTAACAAGAAATGATTCTCTATGATTATGTGTGTATGACACAAAGTTTCATGTTTTATGTTATGATTATTGGGATTTCATTTCACTACTATGATTTATCCCATGTTATGAAATTATGATCTCTTTTGCAGGTTAAGATTTCCAAAAGTCATGATCTTATGAATATGATGTGATTGATTTTTCTTTTGTATACCCTTACAAAGAATTTGAGCTCACCCTTTTATGTTTTCTTTTCCCCAGGATATAAAGAAAGGTTTTAGGTAAAAAAAAATGGAAGATCTTTATGGGGGATATTGAAGATCTTTCACCACGATTAGAAGATTACGTTCTGAATTTCCAAAGACACTAAACTATTACGATCCTTGTGTGTGTGTTTTTGTTATGTACTAAGTATTACACAAATGTAATGTAATTTCCATGTACGTCAAGCTTCGGGTCTCTACAGTTGGTATTAGAGGAAAGGTTTAGTCAACCTTTGGAAACTAGGATGCGAAAACGTTAGTGAGATCCCTAGAGACATTTCTAAGGTATGTCTTGGGATGTCCCTAAGGATAAGTATACGTATAGGATATAGTCCTAGAACAATGGTAACGATCTTAGAATTTAACCTAAGATGTTAGATATTGAGGGTACACCCCCTTTACTGTGATGTTTTGTCTAGCATGATTTTTTCCCCTCACAAGATTCTTTTTGTGTTTTAGTTAATGGAGGGAACCAGAAATAATTCGGTTAGCATTGAATCCAATGGACAAATTGGTGACTATGAGCAACAAAATTGTGTAATGCCTAGAGAGAAAGATATTGTGATTATTCCAAATCAGTCATCACGATATATGATTAACAAGGTGAAATTTAGTGGTATGCCTAATTCATAAAATAAGAGGAAGATAGACTTTTATGCATGTTCGCATGTTGAGGAGCATAAAGAAAGAAAGATTGAGATTTCTAAAGAAGGGAAGTAGAACCTTGAGGAATACCTCAAATGGAGGGACAGATGTTATCTGTGTGGAGAAAAGGGACATAGAGTGACAGACTGTTATGGAGTTCAATGTCTTATTTGTGGAGAACATGGGCATTACCCAACTCAATGCCCTGACCTAAAAAGTTACTTCTAAATCAAGGAAGGACTTATTCCAGGACAATCATTGAAGTGGATGGACTGAAGTGTTTATGTATTGGTATTCAAGAATAATGTTGTTGAGGTACTTTTATGGTGTATTGGAATATTTATGTATTGGTCTAATGTGGTATTCAAAGTGATTGAGGTATTTTTGGAAAAAAGATGATATGCGCATAATGAAGGGAAAATGAGAAAATTAAATATTTGACAGTATTCATGAGCTCGTGATTGATATAAGGACTAAGTGATATCATTGTTTGAGTATATAGAATTTTGAGGATTTTTTATATGTGGAAAGTGTTAACTTTTAACTGCATTCATGTTTTCACTAAGTTTCAATGGGTATTCAAGAGAATACATGATTAAGGACTTTGAATGTTTGGAATGTGACCAAAAAAAACATATCTTATGCTATATGGGGATCAATGATGGTATTAAATCTCTGGTAATCATTTTCACTATGTTATGAGAGTGGACTGCAGTATTATGGATAATCCTAAAGATTTGAATGGATTATGTTGGACATAAGTTTGTATTGTTGAAGGATAAAAGTTTTTTCGATATTATTGATGGGATGTTATAGTAATATAGTTTTAGAAAAAGGACAACCTGCAGGACGGGCGACAGCCCATCGCGTCGGACAAGGCTGTGGGAATCAAACCCACAACCGAAGTGCGACTGGCCTTTATCGCCTACCACTGACCTACAAGAAGTCCCTGTTTAGTAGAAACTAGTTTTATTATATTAAGCAGTATGATATATGAAGTATAAGTCCATTTTAGGAAACATATATGATTAATAAATTTTGCTAACATTTTGTTTGAGACAGATGGAATGACCCGTCATTCTATCACATGATCTGCTAACACTTCACGAATAACAAATTCAACTTCATTTATTTAAGAGATGAAGTGGAAATTGTTCAAGGCACGAACAATAGTGAGATTGTACCAAAATAAAGTAAGTATTTATTCTAATTCAAATTCTTCAACTTTAGGGAAATGATCTTGAAAACCAAAAATGTTGTCCTAGTGATCTTATATCTGATGAATCAGATGGTACCATAGATCGTCCCAAATTTATGACTTTGTGATTGCTGGCTTTTCCATAGCCAAGTTCTCAACCACTCCCCATCAGAACATGATGGTTAGATTTCTCTTCCATGTCCATATTTTCACCTATGTGGAAACCCAGTGATTAGTTTATTTGGGTAACCGTTAAGTTTCATACTTTTTTTTAAATATTGGTTTTGGTATTCCTTTTTACGATGTGGGTTTCTATTAAAGAAACTTTCGAATAGTAAACCATTTATAACCCCGACGAATTTCGAGGGAGAAATTCATTTTAAGGGGGGTAGAATGTAACAGCCCAAGATTTTATGAAAAATATTCTTTTTAATTTCACTAATGTCTTGTGTTGTACGCTACACCAAAAGGATCTTGCACAACACGCATCCTTGACTTGCCTTGCATTACACGCAATCATGACCTTCCTCGATAGCGTGTGTAATACGCAATACTGAGTTTCACTAAACAACGATATGCTATTAAAATATTATTAAAACTAGCCGTTATGAATAGTAATAACCACTTTTTGAAATTTTGTAAATCTTATTTTTCAAAATGGATTTCATTTTTGGATTCGGAATATCGAAATTATCTTAGGGTGAAATTTTGGTAATTTTCGGATAACTTTCATATTTTGATGAATAGTGAAAATTACTAAATTTTAGTTATAAACAACTTTTTCAATCAAAATAATTAATAGTGATAAATTATTAATTTGAGTGGTTTTAAAGTATATTTAGAATATATTTTTACAATTTAATACAATGTTGGTCATTGGATGTAATCTCACATTTAAACCAGACATAAACAAGTGTCAATCATTTGATAGATATTGTTTCTTAAAAACACGTTTTTTGTTTTAGCAGCGGGATTTAATTATAAAATTAATTAATGCAACTTCTATTTTATGAATTTGGTAAAATAAACTTCATTTTTGAATTCGGAATATGAAATATAGTTTAGGATGAAATTTTGTCATTGTTCTGAAAAACATCAATTTTTAATGAATAGTGAAACTACTAAGTGGTAGTTAAAAAAACTGAATTTTTCATAAAACTTAATTTTTCCGCTTCTGTGAATGGAATTTCAAAAATCCGATAGACACGGTTGATGTCAGTATGTAAAATGTGGTTCAATGAGATGAAAATAATTTTTGGTGAATAGTAACTTTTTACTTTTATTTACCACGGTTAAAAGTAAATAGGGTAATTAAGGGTAAAAATGATATTATTATTACCCTAACACATGTTCTAATTCTATTGGACAAGTGTAATTCGACCAAAAACAATCTTAGGAATAAAATATGACCACTTAGTCCCACATGGATTAGATTACGACATTTATTATTAATTTATTTAAAGAAGGGTTAAAATAGTTAAAATCTAAGTTTAATAAGTAAAACATTTTTAATATGGGGTTATACATAAGATAAATTCGACTATAAATATTAATTAGAAAGATAAGAAGATTTCCTACATAATGGTATTTTATTTGTAATTTTTAGACATCAAATAAATTAATTTATTTATGTCACAAAGATGATGCAGTAATTATCTTATTAATGAAATATTGACATAATTGATGTTATAAACACAAAAATAAATGTAATTTGAGACTTTTTATGAATACCACTAATTTTATAGGTTACTATGATATATTAGTGTTGATTTAATAAACTTGGTTTGAACATATAATTCTTTTATGACTTTCACAAAAATCATATATCAAATAGTGTTAAAATTGACAAAAAATAGTTTTTAAATCAAATATTATATTAGTAATTGTTATTTTATTCCTAAAAATCTAAGGTTCGGCAAAATGACTTAGATAAGGATATATATATTAATAATAAACAATTTGGGGTTATTTTGTCTTGATATAGTAAGTTTATTAACCATATAGTGTAACAAAACAAAATGACACGGTAAAAGTTAAATTATTTAACATAGAGTTAAATCTAATTGATAAGGGTAAAATAAAAACCTAAACTTGTCTAAATCCTATTGGATAAGAGGATTTAGACCCATACCCACCTTAGCCTTTAAATAAATCAATTTTTATCTATTTAAAACCGAACTTGACTTTATAATAAAATAATATTTTTAGTTATTCCAAAGGTGCCCCTCTCCTCCCTTATAAAAGGGCACCTCCTCCCTCTCTTCCTCACACAACTTTGAGACTTCAGGCTCGGAAAACCCCTGAAAAATTCTCTTCTACACTTACCTAGAAACATCCTAGAGGTTCTGGTCTTCCTCAAAGACCAATTTTAGTGCCCTAAGAGGAGGTCTCAAAGAGGCGCTTCAAAGAAGAGGTAATTTTCGTTACCGATTCTCTCACCTTTATTTCTTCATCCACTTGTTCTTATTAGGCTGTTTCATCATGAAGTAATAACATCAGTATCACTCATATACTGATATGTTATTATAGGTATTAAACAATCCTAATTCACCATCTATCCATCCTACAGAAAACGAAATCACCGCACGTGCGTACGTACGAAATACCGTCTCCACGCCGTGGTGTAATCTGTTTTTCCACCAAAACCTTACATGGATGGGTATTATGGTGTAAAGAATAAATATACATAGTTATTATAACATCATAATGATTCTGATATATTGTATCATCCAATCCAATTCAATTCAATAATTATGGAAATGATATCATCGCTCGTGCATACGTACGGACTACCGTCTCCACGACGCGATGAGATTCATTCTCCATGTTAACCATTTAAGAATGATTATAAAGTATATATAAGAAATAATAATAACATATATGACATTATAAATCTATGGGATTTATGTGTATATATATGTATGTCATCTACTTAATTCCACTCAATTCAATAAGTTAACGAAAACAGCGTTCATGCGTACGTACGGCCTACCGTCTCCATGAACGGTGTATTTCTTTCCATTTACTAATTTATTATATAGGTATATTCTGAATATATATATATATAAATCATGTTTTATATTCTCTAATTAATTAATCATGATCTAAGTAATCATATGAATAATTACAAGTTAAAAACACGAACTACAAATGAGACGATTTTACCCAAAACGCTACTTTAACATGAATTTACAAAAGAACGGGTAATATAAAGTCATAAGTGGACCATATATGATATAATAACAATGAATATGATTCTGTAATAAGTCAATAACATGATTTAAATCATTATACAGGAGGTTCGGACACTTACAAAGCAAGTCGGACCTAAGGTAAGGGAAATATCACAATCTCATTTTTATCCGAGATTGTTTATACTTTGGAATTTACTGGGGTGTATTTTATCATCCACATCCATGTTTCCTAAATATGTAATATTTATATCCTTCTTCAATAGTTTAAATCCAATTTTACCCTTTGGTTATTTTTTAGTAAAAGATATGAAAGGAATCTTTTGTCGTTTTTCGTACGAGGTACTTTTTGACTTTTTCCGACAAAAGTACGAGAAGAATGTTTTTTTAACTTATACGGAATGAATGGATTTTTAATACATTATTTCCAAGAAGCTTCCTTTAAAAGTTTTCAAGTTTATTTTTAATCAACTTCTTTTAGTTTAAAATTGTATGACATGTTAAGAAAGGAAAAGTGTTTTTGAAGTAGAAAGGATATTTTCCTCAAGAATGGAGTTCAAGTGTTTTATCAAAATTATTTTCCATCTAAGATAATAAAGGGTTATGTTTATATCCCTATTATTACATTGATTGGACTATGTTGTGATGGAATTATTTTTATGAATTCCTTTTTCTTATATAAATGGTTTTATGATGTCATGTTGTTTAAGAATCCCATTTTTATTACATGGGTTATGCAATGATGTATGATTTAAGATTTTGTGGCACACATAAGAATGGTATCATTATGAGATGGGTGGGACATATATCTCCCTCCAATGCATTGGGTAAAGATTTTATATCTCATGAGATAGACATGGCTGAAATGGTAGGTTATACCGGTTCAGTGAAACAGGACTGAAATGAGGGTTACTCGATTCAGAAAGGGACTTTGTCCACTAAGATAGTCGTGGCAATGAGTCTTGACTAACAAGAAACGATTCTCTATGATTATGTGTGTATGCCACAAATTTTCATGTTTTATGTTACGATTATTGGGATTTCATTTCACTACTATGATTTATCCCATGTTATGAAATTATGCTCTCTTTTGCAGGTTAAGATTTCCAAAAGTTATGTTCTTATGAATATGATGTGATTGATTTTTCTTTTGTATACCCTTACTGAGCATTTGAGCTCACCCTTTTATGTTTTATTTTCCCCAGGATATAAAGAAAGGTTTTAGGTAAAAAAATGGAAGATCTTTATGGGGGATATTGAAGATCTTTCACCACGATTAGAAGATTACGTTCCGAGTTTCCAAAGACACTAAACTATTACGATCCTTGTGTGTGTGTTTTTGTTATGTACTAAGTATTCCACAAATGTAATGTAATGCCCATGTACGTCAAGCTTTGGGTCTCTACAAGATACATGTGTTGATTGCATCATGGGAAAACAACACAGAGTATCATTTCATTATTATATACCATCTAGAAAAGAAATGGTTTTAGATTTAATTCACACGAATGTATGCATGATGAGAACTAAGTCAATGGAAGGTGCTATTTATTTTTTTACCTTAATATATAATCATTCCACAAAATTATTTCCATTTTCATAGAAAACTAAACATCATGCGCATGATGTTTTCAAACATTTTCATGTGTAGGTGGAAAGAGAAATAGGAAGATGATTATAGTTTGTGTGAGAATATAATGGATGAGAGTACCATGGTCCATTTGAGGAGTACTATAGGAGTTTCAAAATCATTCTAGAAAAATCAACACTGAAGATTCCTCAGCATAACAGTCTTGGTTAGAGGATGAACAAAACAATTTTTGAGAGAGTAAGATATATTCTCTCAAATGAAAAGCTGCCAAAAACCTTTTGCGAGGAGGAAATGATGTATGCAGTTGAACTTATCAACCTTTCTCTATCAGTTCCACTGAACTATGATCATCCAAAATATTTCTAGACTGGTAATTAAGTTTCTTAAAAACACTTAAGAGTATTTGGATGTCATGAATTTGTTCACATCAAGAAATATGGGAGGGCGAAGCTGGATGGATAAGGAAAGAAATATATCCTTTTAGGATGCACCCATGAGGAGTTTGGATATCAACTTTGGGATTCAATCAACATGAGGATCGTCAGAATAAGGGATGTGGTGTTCCTTGAATATCAAACGATTGATGATTTTGAGAAGCCAAAAAATGCAGAAAAGTTGTAGTCTGAGGAAATTATGGTCAGTCTGGAACCAGACCTACCACCATCAGTACCATCTAGCACAAGAGAGATAAGTGACATTGATGATACATCATTACCAGGTAATATGTCTCCATCTATTGATATGCCTTCCTCATGTGATATTCCTGAATAGATTCCCCCTAAAGCATAGTTGAGGAGATCCACCAGAGAATGACAACCAAGTTGTACATACTCACCACATGAGTATGTGATGCTCACTACTGGGGATAATCCAAGAAGTTATGATGATGTGATCAGTTCTTAGTAGAATATGGAATGAAAGAATACCATGCAAAAGGTGATGAAATTTTTTACAAGAACCATATATTTGAATTGGTATAATTACCACACAGAATGATGGCACTCAAGAACAAGTGGGTATATAGAATTAAAGGTGAAGATGGAATCTCAAATTCATGCTATAGAGCCAGCTTGGTAGTGGGGGAATTTTTTTCAAAATAAAGGTATTTAATTTGATGGAATTTTTCCCCATGTGGTTAAAATTTATCCTATCAGAGTTGTTATTGGATTGGTTGTTAGTATAAAATTTGTGGTTCAACATATAGATGTAAAGACAAAATTCTTACATGGTGATCTTGATGAGGAGATAAACATTGTGAATCAAAAGGGATTTTAGGTGAAAGGAAAATAAAAAATGGTATGAAAGATTAAAAAAAGTTTATACGGTATTAAACAGGAATCGAGGCAATGGTACAATAAATTTGACTAATTAATGGAGAAAAAAGAGTACAGGAGGACAACTGTTGATCACTGTATTTTTATCTAGAAATTTTTAAATGGTGACTTCATTATATTGTTTCTTTATGTTGATGATATGATAATTATTGGAAGAGATGTCTCCATGATTGACAGTTGGAAGAAGGATTTGAACATGTCTTTTGAAATGAGGCACTTGGGAGATGCTACCTAGATTATTGGTTTGATGACTACTTGTGACAAGAGGAATCACAAGATGTTTCTACCTTAGAAGCAATAAATTGATATGGTTCTTGAAAGAATTAACATTAGCCAAGAGAAAACAATTAGCACTCCACTTGAAAGTCCTTTCAGGCTCACGAGAGGTCAAAGTCTATCAACTAAGGAAGAGAAAGCATATATGAAAAATAATCCTTATCAAGGAGTAGTTTTCAGTCTTATGTATGCCATGGTATGAACCAAATTAGAAATTACTCATGATTTTGGCATTGTAGGAAGGTTCTTATGAAATCTAGGAACGGATCATTGGTCAATGTAAAAATGCATATAGAGGTATCTCTAAGGAATTTCATGTCATTGTTTATGTTTTGGAAGTGGAAAACCTGTTTTAATAGGATATCTTGATGAAGATATGACAAGATATGTAGAAACAAGGAAATACATATTCTAGTACCTGATATTATTTTCATAGAGAGAAGTCTCATGGAAATCATGATATTAGAATTTTGTTTCCTTATCCACCATAAAACTAGAATAAATCACTATTATTGAGGGCTACAAAGAGATTATTTGGATACAAAAGTTTTTCTAGGAGCTGGGACAGAGCCATGAGAATTATACTCTCTATTATGATAGTCAGATCTCCATTCATCATATCATGAACCCATTATTTCATTCCAAGTCCAAACACATCAACGCTTGATATCAATGGATATGAAATGTGTTAGAAGAAAGGTTGTTCAATGTAGAGAAGATCCACACCAATAATAATAGTGAAGATATAATGATTATTGTTCTACCAAAAGAGAAGTCGGATGCCTGCAAGGAGATGGAGGGTATAGATTCTACCCCAAATTTGTTGTGATGGGGATATTTGTGGGTGCCACTCCCAATTAAGGTTTTTTATTGAATGATGATTGTTGGAAACCTACCGAGCCATCATTGTTGAAGCAGCCAACATTGAAACAATAGGAAGTGGGATTTTTTTCCAGGTGTGATGAACCACAAAAGAACCAAACCTTTAACAGTATCTATAAAACATTATTGATTCCCATGAATTTTAATGAGATAAAAAAAAGATTTTGTAACTCTATTTTGTATCCTATGATGATTTTATCTGGGGAGAATAAATAGAAACAATTCCACATTTCTCTAGTGGATATAGGTACACTTCCGATCCATGTAAAATTCTCGTGTTCTTCCATTTTATTACTCGTTTGTGTTTGATTTCATCATCATGATGCTCCACTACCAAAACACTCATCCCATTTCTTTATACTCGAGGGCCATCGCACAATGGAGCTGATGGATTAGGAGAGTGTAATCACCCAAGAGGTTTTCAATATCTCCATGAGGATGTAAAATATGTACTTCTTAGAGGGAGGTGTGAGGAATGCATCCAAGAGGATGATAGTGGTAGAGACCTTTGCCTGTAGGGCCACTATGAAGGTTTTGTACTATTCTACTAGCAGGGGTGGGTTTAAGAAGGTGGTGTTGCAGTTCATAGAGGAGTCCAACCACTCTAGGGTGGTGTTCTTGAGAAGCCTCTACATCCCGAGGAGTAAAGAACCAGAATCCCTATATTTCCCAATCATCATCAATGTGAAGCTGCAGTGTGTTCTAAAACTGGACTGCTAGACGTGGGGGCTAAATTCCAAGACATTTTGGTCTTACAGAAGCTTCTAAGCATAAGGTTTAAGTTGAAACTGGGAAATATTCATAGGAGTTCTTGTGTTTTTATTACTTATACTATAAGAAAAGCCTCCATTATCATATTGAGTTAGTTTCTTGTTTTTTATATACTAATCAAAATAAGATAGTGTCATCTTAGTGACGATGGAGTGCCGCAAATTTGGGGTAAGAACCATTTTCTATATTCCAATCTATCCAAATGATACTTTAGGATTTAGGAAATGACTTTATTTTTTTATGTGATTACCATTAGGGGGAGTTTCTATGGATCCCCAGATGGTTTCACTAGTCATGTTTTTGGTGCCTCCCAATAGTGTGGTTATGATCATAAGATCTTTGGGTTAGGATTGGTATTATGGATGTTTCGTATTGGTCATCTCCAGGAGAGATTATCCCTTTATAGTTTTTATTAGAATAAGGGTGAAGTTTGAATCAAATGGGAAGTGAATGTTCTTTTTTAATTATTTGCAGTCCCATTTTAAATCCATGATTGTTTTAACTATACTTAATCCTAAGAGATCTGATTCAATTTATTGTGATGCTTTTAGGGCGGTCCTAGCCTTTATGTTGATGTCGGATGACCATGTGGGGGGCAGTATATCCTAATATTTATACCTGTATGAGTATAATTTTCCTACAAAATATCTGGAAATGGAATCTATGATGCACACCCAGAAAAGCTAGGGATATTACCTCTTTTGTAAGTGTTTTATTGTTTAATCATATATGAAAATACTGAAATATATCTTCAACCAAAGGGACCTGAACCTAATTCCAAGAAACTACATATAAAATCATTATAATTTTGTTATTGAATTTAATTATATGACAGGTAAGGGAAATTTGATCATCAGATCTTTTATAATGAATCGTATAGTACAGACACTTTGAAAATTAGCAGATGAGTGGGTTCTGACACAGATTAGTGTCAGGAGGTGTCAGGGGTGGAGAAAAATAATTAATAACCATTGTGTATGTAAATAATTTTCTTATTGATTAGGTTAGGAGTGAGTATGTATCCAAGACTCAATGTTGTTAGGGTAGAATTACTTTAAATAGTGGAGAGACCTGAGGTGATTGGTCTAAGAAAACTCTATGTTCTCTCTAATTTAGGTTATGGTTGGAAATTACTTAGAGAATAAGGTAAGAGGTGATGTAAGATGTGACTATTTCTATGTGGGACATTCACCCAAGGGATTCCAAGATGTTTTATTTGATGATGGGTTTGTATTGGTGACTCAGGATGAGACATTTAGTGGTGAAAAATATTATCCAATGATTGTCGATATGTAGAAATAATGTTTAGCATTAATTACTAAACATTTTGTGGAAACCACTTCCAATTGTGATGTGGAAGTGGGATGAGATATTAATGGATATTTTATTGGTCTACCTTGTAATCTGAGTGAGAATAATTCTATATGGGATATTGTTGATCATTTACCAAAATCATCTCACAATTTTCTAATTAGTGTGTTGATTAAGGTAGTGGAACTTGGATTCTTGCATGTTTGAAAGGTCATTAGTCTCCACGGATTCCCCAAAAAAACATCTTCAACCCACGATTCCATCTCCACTTATTAATTTTTGAAGGGTCTCTTGGATTATTTGGGATTCAATCTGTGATTTAGAATAATGTATCACTCACGTATGGATGATTAGTCTGAGTGGGAACCTAATCTATAAAGGACACATAACAAGCATTTGATCTTGATTTCATATGTTTCTAGGAAATGAAACTTTCATTGTAGAGTTTCTATTAAATAACAGTAATCAAGAATCAATATGGCTAGTCTTGAGTGAATATTTATATGAGCGAACATTCAAATCCCTATTGTGTTGGGACAAAGAGGGTGAGCATTTTTTATTGGGACCGATTCTCATAAAAGAGATGATAAATTAAATATGACTCATTAAGAAATTGTTAGAGATATCTCAAAGTCAAAATTATTCATACCATTATAGACATCATTTCACCTTGGAGATTCATGTGTGTGATCAAGTGTTTCTTTATGAAGGACCCCACAACTCCTTGAGAGGGGAAGAGTGAATCAGGGTGTCAACTTTTTCTTTTTAAACTGATTGATCTTGTTCCCATGTTGGTAGGAGCATGTTAAACTTGTTAGAAAAACTCATGTAATGAGATCAAAAAACATTTATACTTAGTTCATTAAAAAGATATATGTACAAGGAGAATACAATGAAAATGTATAGTTCATACCAAAGTCCAGTAATATTGAATAGACGTGGAATACCAATGTTTGGTCATAGTCGCTCTATGCGAGGCACAATTCCTTTACAATTGTTTAGGGAGAGCTCACTGTATCCTACAAATCACTTCCGTTGACTCACCCTAGCAATCTTTTTTGAAATAAGTCTAATTATATTTATCAACATGAAGGTCACTTCAATAGATTGTCATTGAAGTATTTGTCTCTATTAAACATGAGACAATGTTTCCATCAAAGAACTGAGTAGATGCACATTGAAATAACTATGCACATATTCTGGATATCCAATATTATCCTTTACAAACCCCCTTTATGATGATCAAACCTTTGTAGAGCACAACAATTTAAAGAGAAAACACCTTTACAGAGAACACTTCTTCATAGAGAACACTACTTCGCAGAGCTCACTACTTCGCAGAGCTAAACACCTCATAGAGCTGTGACCATTGAAAATATAAAACCTTCATAAAGAATAACTACCTTTGTGGAACTCACTACCATTGTTAAGCACTCTGCCTTCGCAGAACAGCTTCCTTTACAAATCTACAGAATCTAATAGAAATGTCATATCATCATGAAGAAATCAATACATAGAATCATTGACTTCGTTCAAGAATAATGTAGTTGTTCTGGAAATCACAAGCCTGCATAGACATGCATCTTTGTAGAGTACCCCTTTGTTTGAGAAATCAAAAAAATTACATATTTTCTCTCTCAGGTTCATGAAGAATGAAGAGGGGGTGGCCTCTTATTTATAGGTGCAGTCGAACGCGGAGCTCCACTTCTTCCGGAACAATTTCTGGATCGGTCAAAAATGTCTCTGCGGTGAATCTCCCTTTTCAAATCTCCATGAATATTCCCCATTCACAATGCTCATCAAGACCACAACTCTCTCCATCAAATCTCTGTGTACAGCCTACATTATCTAATCACAAAGCCATCATTCAAACCATCCTACTCCCACAACGCTCAAATTCTCGTACTCGTATAGCGCACCATCACAATATTCACATCTTCACTAAACACACTTCATGAATCCCATCTTTGTGAAAGTCATTCCATTTCCATATTTCATGATATCATCAAGAAAAACCATTTTTTAGTTCGTTCCATTATCCAAATTTTAGACCCAAAAAATTATTTAAACACTAGTAAACGATGTCACCTTCAATACTGCTTATAGATTGAATTTTATGATCACTTTCCTTGAAATCTTCTTATCATCCATTAAAGGATTCACGAAAAACACAAACCATAATCATTTTACAGCAATGATAAACCTTGTTTCCAACACTTTATTAATCTATTTCTCTGGGATAACATTTATAGGGAATGTAGGGAAAACATTCATTGAATTATGTCAGTCCATTTTGAGTTATGAAAAATATTTTGAAGGTAGATTTTAAGTTGGTGTTTATAATGTGGATAATATATATCCATGATTTATTTTATCTATCTTAGTTAAAGAGACACTGTACATACCTATATCATGTGTTATAGTTTAAGGATCCGAAGATTTAGCCTAAATACACCATTGTGGAGCAGCCAATTCGTGTCTAAGATGATAAGAACAATGTCATATATGGTAATTATATCCTATTGTTCCATGTGTTGTGGTAGTGTGGTATCAATTTACATGGGAAATGGGAGAGGGATTATTTTATATGGAATAAATTTCCTCTCCTTCTTTCTTCTGAGGATTCATGAGGATTTTTTTAGGGGAAAATGCGGTTTGGTGGGGAGTTTGTGACTCTATCTAGGTCACTGATAAAACTATTTTTTATTTTTATTTATCTCTTGGTTTACTGTTTGAGTTACAAGATGATGGGGGGTAAAAAAGGTGTTTTTTGGGGGAATTATGGCCAAGGAAAACAGTTTTCACACCATTTATCTAACCCCACATCTAAAAATTTGAGGGAATAGTTTTTAGGTTAGGGGATTTTTCATGTTTTAAGCATGGTTTTTCCAACCATGGGAGTACAAGAGATAATAGTGCATCTTATTTCTGGTGAGGCAGTTGATCCTTCATGGTTGTAACATGGTTTGCCTAACTGTACAACCAAACTGTGAAATTTTCTAAATACCTTAAAAATGTGTCTTTTTACCAAAGTACCCCTTTTGAATTTTAACCCCTATGGTCCCCCTTTCACATCCCTTATGCGTGGATCCCCATCTTATTAGATTGGAATCATATCCCCTATAATTTTTATAGTGTTCTCCTTGGATAAATTATGGATTGGGTTGAGGTAATCCCCGTTATTCATGTTTTCATACTCACTTTTAATTACTTACATTTTTTATTTAATTTCTATAGATGGTGTAAAACCGAGATAGGGAGTTGACCTAATGTTTTTTAATGGGGTTTTGGTTTTATTTTATGTGACATAGGTGTGTAGGTAATCTTTTACCTCTTCCCAATTATTCCAACTGAAGGATATAAGGTTTGATCCAAATCCAATGTAAGTGTCTCTATTATTATGTTCTTCCTCCATGGATTAAGATTAATTTATTAACCTCACTTTTTTTTGGTTTATTTAATTTCGTTTTAGGTTATTTTTATCCTAGTATGGTCATGTTCTATGGATTGGATTGTAAATTCAAGAGTTTAAAGTCAGTTTTATAAATTAGAGTGTCATGTGTGCACTCCTTGTGTTTAATAAAATGGATCAATGGGGTTTTGTGATTTCAAATTAACTTTTAATGTGATTTTAGAAATTTTCACCATGTAAATGGGTGTTTTATAAAATATGAATATTGTTTAATTAAAGTGTCTTGTGACATGGATGTCAAAGAATGAAACTTTTGATGGGATTAAGATCAGCATTGAGTAGCATACAAGGAATACATTGGGGTGAGTAGGGGTTTTCGATGTTACTGTGAGATCTTCTAGTGGGAATACAAAGAGATATCCCATTGGTTTTCCAAGGAACCATGAGAGACATCGGTGGCAATAAAAAGAGATATTCTACTTGTTTTCCTAGGGACCATGAGTCCCTTTTGTAGAAATACTGGGATATCTTCTATTTGATGATAGAGAGAGAGTGAGGGATTTAGGATTTGGCCTTAGGGAATACCATCAGATGATTCCACCTTGTTTTTCTAGATTGAAAACTTTTTTTACACTCAATCACAATAGACCCTTGTGGTTAGAGCCCTTGGTTGTAATTTCTAATTCCAAGATGATTCAAATACATTTAATAATTTTATTATTTCCTTTTCTATGTGATATCATGTGTTATTACTATTTCAAATTATATATTTATTTGATGAATTTTTTCATTATTTCCATTGGTTGTCCTTATTGGTTATATTGATCTAGTTGTTTTATATGACTTTATTTATCTATTTTGAGCGGTGATGGGATTTTTTATGAGGAGTAATTTTATTAAAAGAAAACCAAAGGGATTAACAAGAATTTTTATGATAAATGGTTTCAATGAGAAATGGTTTTGAAATGTATCATTAAATTGTTTTTACTAGTTTATGTGGTTTAAAGTGCCTTAAATATATTGATGGTGGTGTCCAACTGATATTTTTTCCCCAGAACCTACATATTCTTTTGGGTGTATGAAGACCTTTTTTTGGACCCAGATAAAGACAAAGGGAACTATGAACATTGGTGAATCTTATTGATTACAAATTTATGTTGTTTTGATGGAAGAGACATTGTCTCACCAGGTTGGCTCTTGAGGAGTGGATTTCAAAAATTATCCAAGGGATGTATACATATGCCTAGTTTTGTATTCTTAAATTTCTTATGAGTTTTCATATTTTAATTAAAATTCCATGTATATGTCCTCTTATAGAATGGTTTTTAGGTTGTATAATGTTTCTTATGTTATCTGTTTAGTCTTTACTATAATACTCCGAATGATTATATATTATTTTTTCATTACTTTGATGATTAGTGTGGCTCTCTCATTTCATGGATAGCTCATTGATAGTTTACAATGGGTGAAACCATTCCCAAATTGATATTAATTCTTGTTTTATCCTCAACATTAGATCATGGTGACATGGAATGTGTTTCGGTCCCCATGGTGCACCATATTAGGTCGACCCGATTTATTTTGTTAGAATGTTTTAAAGGAAAAAAGTAGAATCAGTTAGGAAGGGTATGTTGTTAGAGTTTAATATTGACTAAGAAGGTGTTACAATGTTTAGAATGAGTTTATGTGTACCTCATGTTTCCCAATTAAAGAAATAATTATTTATTAAAGTTTATAGTTATCTATCAACTATTCATCTTGGATTCACAAATATGTATAGTGATTTTGGGATCATTTTTTCCGTGATGAAATGTAGAGAGATATTCCTGACTTTACATTGAAATGTTCAACTTATCAATATTTTAATAAATTATTGTAGTTAATGAAGGACATATTTAATCATTTTCCAGTTTTGAAGTGTAAATGAGAAAATATATCTATGCATTTTCTGGTGGGATATCCAAATAAATCTTAGGTAATAATGAAATTTTGGATATTGTTAATCTATTGAATAAATAAACAATTTTCCTACCTATTTTAGATAGTATGTCTTTATATTGGATTTATCAATTGTATCTCTATGAGATAGTCCGGTTAAATGTGTTTCCTCCCTTAATTTTGTCTAACCATTATCATAGGTTTAATTTTAATTTTTAGAAAGACATTTAGATGTTTTTAGGTGTTGAATTAAATCTCAGGGTATCATTTCATGCTCAATTTGATTGACAGTAAGACCAAAATGGTTATATGAAAAGTGCTCCAAGATTAAATATTATTGGAAAAACATAAGTGAAGTAAATATTTTTAACCATAATTTTTAAAAGAATTGTTCAGATAGTGGAAGTGATTCAACATCATATGAAGATGGCATAAATCAGGCTAAAATGTTATGTAGATTACCAGAGGAAATAATTATTATTTATGTAAGAGATCATATTTTTGATAAAGTATCTCTATTGAAAAGTGTTACTCATTTTTGTAGATGGAAAATCTAAATCCATGTTTCATTAGAAAATATTTAATCTTAAAGTTATATAGATTTGTAACCTACCAAGTGGCTGCACTACTTTTTTTGTCCTCGGTTCATGATTTTTTTCCTACTTCATTATCAAGAAACTATTTACCCATTGCATCCCATGTTGTGTTCCTAGAAGTAGTATATATGGAAGAGAATCATTTGAATGAAGAATTACCAATGAAGATTCAATACCATGGAAAGCACGTGTTACAGAATAAGGAAATTGAACATGATATATATTTTTAGAAAACCCCAATGATTAAAGAATCAACATGGGAATCTAAATATTATATGATGTAAAATTATCCCCATAAGGTTAAGTAATGAATAAAATTGCAAGGATATAATTTTCAAATGGGGTGAAGAATGCCCCAAACCAAGTAATGTTAATTAAAAATAAATTTCATGCTATATAAATGTTATTGAATTATATTTTAAAGGTACATATTTATTAATTTAATATTAAGGAATGTTTCTATAAAAAAGGTTATAGTTTTTTTCTTACAAGTATCACATGTTTATTATATGGTTTTATTTAGAAAAATAATTTTAAAATTTTTGAATTTTAATTTTTAAGAGCTGATATAAATTATTATATTATTAATTGAATATTACCTTAGACCGATTTTTTCTAATTTTTTGGAAAGCATTCATTTTTGGGTGAATAGTATAAAATAATAATTTCTAAGGAAAAAACAATTTTAATTTCATGTATTTTAAAATTCACTTTCTATTTTATAATGTGTTTAAAATAAAATGAGTTCATTTTGATTAAAAATAATCTAATCAATTTCATTTGAATAACCATTATACTTGAATTTGGTATAAAAATATTTTTATACATTAAAAAAAGATCTATTAAAAATGCTTTTCATTCTTTTTTTAGGTTTATTTAAAATAATATATTTTGAAAATATAGAAATTAATATTAATGTAATGGACTCAATAGTTTTTACCATCATGTCAAAATATCTTTACTGTACAACTTTATTTATAGGTTCTTTTGAATAGTAGCTTATTAAAAAATGATAGTTATAATTGTAAGTGTTAAAAAAGGTTAAAACTAAAACGATTATGGTTAATATGCCCTAAAAATATTATATATTATATTGAATGGCCATATTTAGTCCCTATATTATCAATTTATATTGAAAATTATTTATTTTGGTGCCTTTGGATTGACTATGGCATTAATATATGTTATCCTTTGAAAAAATTCCAAGTGTGTCCTCTCCCCCACTTATAAAATGAATCCCTTGTCATGTATTCTTGACACGTAAAAATCTAATTATATTAGCCAATACCTATCCAATTATCTTTCTAAAATATCTTCAAATGCTTTATAGGTACTGGTTTGATCCTAATTTCATCCTTTGAAAGATTTATGGACAAATATATGGAGGCTTCCCAAAGAAGAGTTATAGTTTCTAACCAAGCGTTCATATTTTATTTTATTTTCAACCCCCTTAGAATATTCTAAATCCATGATAAAATAATAACATAACTATTTTCCATATAAATTATATTTTTTATGGTACAATAATTTTTAATCTTCTTAACTGTCTAATGAAAAATAAAAACATCCCTTGTGCATAAGTTCATGGACTACGTCCTCGTGAGATGGTGCATTACATTTTCACCAAAAACTCTTAGGATTAGTTATAAAAATGATAACAATGAAATAATATGATATATATGATAGAAATTTATTTTTGTAAATTTAAATCAATGTTATACATCTTTATTTTCTATACATAATAAAATAAAATGGTTTCTGATGTATACATGGAGACTGTCACTTCATAAACTGATGTAATTTATTTTTTATCACTTACTCATATGGATGGTATATATAATTGTATTTAAATAAATAATATTATATTTATGATAAAATAATAATTCATTAAATATAAAATGATACTTATATTTTATCCCTCATGTTTCTTGAAAAATGGAAATGTTACCCATGCGTACACACGACCTACTATCCCCATGATTGTAAAGTAAGTCATTTTTCAAAACTGTCATACGTAGTTTTTTATAAAATATTATATAAATTAGAAAAAATATAATTATATCATTACTAAATTAAAAAATTTATATAATCATGAACTATTTGAACAATGTTCGACTTATGAACCATACCCCCTTAAAGTTCTCAAAGAAAACACAATCAATTAAATAATTAATAATAACATATATATTTGTGAAATAAAAGGAATAATAAATATGAAAAGGGTTAATAAGTATGTAAATTATTAAAATATGTTTACTATTACAGAATATAAATACTGTATGTGACTGTTTGGACTCAAGGTAAGATATTTCTAGTCTAAACTTCCTTTCATTAAGACTTAATCTATCTCCACCACATGTTTTCTTTTATGTGGTGTATAAAATATCTTGTGGTTTTTGAATCATTATTCTATAAAAATAAATTTATTATAAATAAATTAAATGTTTTTATTATTAATATTTACCTACTTAAAAATTTATCATGTTGTATGGGTTTTTCATTCAAACCATATTTTAAATGATTAAATGTTTTTCTTCTATTTTACAAAATATCTATGTTCCTTAACATATTTAATGTAATATGTTAATATTATGAAAGGTATTTTCAAATTAATTTTAAATAAAATTTGAATTTCTTTATAAGTCATTTAAAATAATACTTTTAAACATTTTAAAAACGGGTTATTTTTTATATTTTAATAAAACCGTGAATGGAATATTTTTTAATGTAAATGTAAGGGCATGAATTTCACTCCATATTTTAGAAAACCAAATCATTTTCCACATATTATTACATGATTTATAACATAAATATCCATTAAATACAACCAATGGATCAAAATACCAAGATTCAATGGAAGAAAACAACATAAAACATCAAAAGGTAAATAAAACATAACTTACAAATTTTATCTTATTTAATGAGGTCATCAATCCCATGTAACTACTAAAATAAAATAGGATATCCCATGAAATATATAAAAGAAATGGATGGGCTAAAATCCCATAAGTGGGTGGAATTAGGGAAATTAATTAATAGTACATGGGTAAACATAGTCAACATCATCATATCATAAGATTGGGATCGTAATCATAATCATAGTATAAATATTTGATAAATTCATGGATTGTGTAATATGTTTTATAATGAAACATCATAACATTGTGCTAAAATTCCACACATGTAGGTTAACCAATATATAACAATTTTCATGCATAACACATGTCCATAAATCAAAACATCATATATGTAACAAAAACCAACATCAATTTCACTCATAATTCAATAATACCTTGAGATATATCACCATACACAATGAATTGGAGTGATTTATAATTCTAGGCCAACCCTTCACAACATGAAATTCTCATAATCATATTCACCACATATAATTTAAAATGATCATATTCATGAAATAAACTAATGAAAAGGAATGAGTTTTATTGTGGTTTTTTAAAAGATATTTTCATAAATAACCTTGAAGGTTCCATAATTAATAATTGAAATATTTTATTGGAATAAAAAAAATAAGATTCCTAGTTATTAAGAAACAAATAAAAAGGAGCGAGTGTGATGTTTTTTGAAATAAATTCCTTTTTGAAAAATCAATGTAAAATGATTATAGAGAATTTTAGAAGGGTTAAAACAACAACATCCCAAAAAAGAAAATGGAATTTATAGAGGATGTAAATTATATAAACAATATTATAACACCAAAAAAGAAAAATATTCAATTGGATATAACCAAAAAAGGTGGAGTTTGGGTTCCAGAGTCCCCTTAAATTAAACACCTCTTTTTTTCTCTGTGTTTCCTCATTAACAATAAAAATATTTTTTAAAAGTATTTAAAAAAATAAATTATGTTAATTTGTATCTATTTTTATTAATTAAAATCATTGTATTTTATTTCTTAATTCCACATTTAATTATGAATTACTTTTATATCATATTTTCCTTAAAAAATATCTCATTTTGGTTTGTTTCCACTATTTTTATTCAAAGACATTTATTCATAAGTAAAATTAATTCCAGAAGATTAAAATAAAAATATTTATACATTTATATATTATAAAGACCATATTATAACCATCCAAATGGTTTGTGACAAGAAAGGAGTTATAGATGTCCTCATTGGTGGTAAACCAATTATTAACGAGACATTATCCAAAAAAGAGAAAATATAATTATAAAATATAAATAATTCATAAACATAACATTTATATTAAGTTTAAAACATTAATATAATATTAATATTATTCATAATATGTTTATAGTATTTTTTAAATGATATTTGAGAAGGGGGAAGTGAATAGGAAAATGAGAGAAGAGTTGATAACAAATTTCTCTTTTCTGGGTATTTCTTTTCTTATACGACACTACAATCTCGTGATTCTTGGTATATTTTTACACTAGAAAGTCCCTAAGTATTACAATTATATTGATAGGGGTATTTTGGTATATATTTTTTATTTTAATGTGTGGTATGATTAATTTTTTAATTTGCAGAATAAGGGTAATTTATACTTGAGCAGAGGGGTATTTTTGGGGTAAAATATTAAATAAAACAATATATCCAAGGTAAACCTTGTAATCATGGGTTTTTAGAAATTATGAAACATATATTGATACCATAAAATTTATTTAGTAATTTTACCCATTTATAGAACAAATTTAATGGTTTATTAAAATAGAATGTGGAAAAAATGAAAAATTATTATTTTAAGGGAATATTTATGACATTAAGATTTAGAAAATATTTTTAGGTATTGAAATTATGTTAATTGTTTTTAAATGAAACATTTATACTATTGAATTTATTATTTAGAGGAAATAATCAATTTAGTATTTATAAATTCATTATTGAATCATCATTATGTCAAAAAACATGTGGTTTTTGAAAAACTATGTTTTTACTATTCATGTGAAAATTGAAGAATATCATAAAATTACCATTATAATAGACCTTTTAAAATTTAGGCGAGATGATTATAAAACTAAATTTAATTTTATAGAAATAATTTTCTTGTATAGTTTTTTTTAATTTTTAATTTTATTTATATTTATGAAATACATTAAAACACTATATCTTAAAAATGTACTTATAATTTCTTCTAGTTTTTAACATAGATGTTTATTTTATGAAATTATAATATTTATATTTCCTAAAATTAATTATTATATATTTTATATACATTCCATTTTATTATTATTAAGTGAAACTGCTATTCTAATTATATGGTTACTATTCCCAATGGTCAGGTTACTATTCCCAATAGTTGAGTTTCTATTCCAATGTCACATTACTATTTCAATGGTCATATTACATCCAATAAGTATCCATTCATTACTTCATACATTGTTCACTACATCTCATTCAATTGTTCTATATTTTCCTATTTCTAAAATCTCAATTTTCTAACTAATTTAATGTTTTTTTCTATAATTTTTATAATAGAGGAAATGATTCATAACTATTGGGGTGGTCCAAATTTATCCATTGTAGTTTTGATGTTTTAATTTTTTTCCCTTGTAATGTTTTACATTTTCATGGTTTTTGTTTTTATTTATTTAAAAATCATCATTATTGAACTTTTTTTATTTTATTTATGTTCTATATGTGTATAATTCTATATAATATAATATAACACATATTTAATCCTTGAAAACAAATATTACAATAATTTATGGGTATTTAAATTCTACCCCCCAAGAAATTTATTCCCTAAAAATTTAAGTTATATTATTTATTTCAAATATATTAGGGTAACTTTTTCATTGTTTCATCTTATTCTTACGTCGCCTAATCATATTTATTATTTCTCTACATCACATACATAAGTTGAGTTGTCTTGTTTTGTAGAAAATTGTCTCTATACTCCAAGATCATTACTAAATTCTCCTCATAAGATTTATCATTATCCAGACGTACCACCTCTAAATTCTGTACATATGAGGGATCGGGTATGTACTTCATTAAGAGGGATATGTGGAATATTTCATGTCCATGGAACTTGGATGGTCGGAGTTCTAATATATAGGCCACCACTCTAATGCCATCAAGAATCTCAAATGGGATGAACTACCTTAGACCATGATTTTATTTCTTACAAAATCTCATGAATCTATTCTATGGGATTATTAATTGGAAAACCTTACCCCAACCTCAAAGTCAAGGTATCATCAATAATTTTAATCATACATATTTTTCAACAATGAGTATCGATAATGTGAAGCTAAATGGTCTTGGAATCTTCTACCATATCCTTGTACATTTTAGGTACCAATATCTTGTTCTCACAAATATCAAACAATAATGTAAGTAATGTACATATCCTTCCAAAAAATGGATTTTTATGGAGCCGTTTGGATGCCTAAGTGAAAACTATTATTGTGTAAGACCTTCAAATGATAAATATGTTGATCCCATCCTCCTTTAATGTACATCTATAATGATCTTGACATGTCCTCAACTATTTTAGATAGTCTAATCATATTTTCCCTTAGATTGTGGGAACTAAGTTGTAATAAATTTTAACATTGTGTTTATAGAATACTAGAGACCCTCCCAGAACATAGAGGTAAATCTTGTATCTCAGTAAGATATAATTGATAGCGGTGTTTAATAAAACCTCACAACATATATTTTTTATATCCTTCAATGTTGATCATGTGATAATTCCTCTCTAAAATAATAAATATATCACCCTTTGTAAGATAATCCAACCAAAACCACATAATATTATTTACTTTATCCTTATTCAGAAGTCCAGTGAAAAAATCTATGGTAATTATTTCTAATTTAAACATAGGTATGTGTAATGGATTTATCATCCCCTTTGTATTTTATTTTGGATCCTTTACTTGTTGATATTCCAAGAAATTTGAGGTGAATTCCATGATTATCTTTTTAATATTGCCTCAAAAATTTACTCTCAATGATCCTGATACATCTTCTTAATCCCATGGTGGATGGAGGAGGTCGAGCTATATTCATCATTTAACAACTCTTTTATAGTGACCAATGCTTCTTTACACAGATTAGATAATGTTTATAAACAGAAATATCCAATAATTTCATTCTAATTACCACGAGTCCTAGCATAATTGGAAGACTAGGATACCACTACATGAAAAGAAAAAGAAAACCCTAAATAATTATTTCATTATCTATACAAATATCATAAATACATTTGTGCTCCTAAAACTACATAGGTTAACCTAGGTCATAGATAAAAAAATCAATGATATAATTTCCCATCATGGGAATAACTAAATAATTAAATATAACATTTGATTCAAAGGTATAACATCGCATCATAATGATAATATATTGACTCTAACCCCAAAATATCATAGTTAGTCTCAAACTATATTATACTATCATTGAAGATAAGAAATAAAATCCTATAAGACTGAATAGTTTAATATTATTGGTTTACTATATACATACATGATTCTCAAATTATGTTGGATGACACAAAATACAACATTATATTTTTTAGTGATTAACTTTAATTCATCTAGCATATCGTTTTATTTTAGTCATAGCCAACTACATGGAATCCTAAAAAAACAGAATAATATTGATCTAAAATTCCCAATAATAGTTAATTATAGTGTAAATTACATGAATAAATACAAATAATAAAAATGGAAAGGCATATAGCTAAACACACATTCCATAATAATAAGATGTCTATCATAGTGTGATAACGAAGAATTATTATGTAATGGTAAATAACAGAAACACATGCCATTTAATTGATGAAGTAATAATGAAATGCGTCCCTAGATAATTTGATTGAAAAATTATCATGGATAATCATAATAACTGAAATATCAATGAAGGAGATTATTAATTTTTGGACAAAATTTTTCAAATATACATGACACTTTTAATATCAATACCTTTGACAAGAAAGTTCAAACATACTAGGTAAAAACCTATAATATTTGGCCAACTTATTTATCTAATGAGATTACCTATGCATTAAGGGATTAAATTAACTGGTGCCCAACCCATTTCATACCTATCCAAATCATTCCTTATATATCGAACAATCAATTTAATTTATACACAGTGTTCCTTATCAAACATCTATATTGAGTAAAGGATACATATTAATCAATAATTCTCATTTTAATCAGATAAGTTTCAAAGTAAAAACTGAATATAAAAATTGTATAGGTTTTAGAATATAAAAATATCTATGATAAATAATATGGATATTTAGGGTGAATTTAATGTCAAATGGAAAGTGAATAATTCAATGGAATGTTAATGAATAAAATAATGAATCATGGAAGTGAATTTCCAAATGTTCATTGGAAAGAATAATATTAAACCATTCGGAGGAAGAATAATGATGATAACAACCCAAAATACACACATTAGAGTAATAATAAATGTGTTTTCTCATCCATTAATATAAATATAAAAAAATATCATTAAAATCATTCTTGAAGAAAATAACCTCTTTATTTTGAAAACATCTGTAGAAATCATTTTCTTTGAAAATCACTTTTAAAAAAAATTCTTTGAAAAGAAATTTGTAAACATGAAAAATAAGGTTCAAATATTAGATTATAATGAAGGTATGTAATTTTATATTTTCTATAAAACGAAAAAATAACAACCCCTCTTCACTATAAAATGTTTTGTAAATTGGAAATATTTATAAAATGGAAAAAGATTACATTTAATTTATATATATAAAAATAGAAAGTGGGTAAAGATTCATTTGATAAATCATCTAGAAAAAATTATTGTTTATAAAATATGGTTTTTCATGAAAAACTTATTTTTGGGTGAAAAAAGATTTGATGTTAGATTTTGTTAAAAAATTTCTAAAGCATTTTAAGTATAAAAGAGTGGATAATTGTACTATAATTTGGAAATATCATGATTAAATAGATTGGAATAAAATTAATTTTTTTATTAATAAATTATAAAATAATAACCATTAATGGATATGAAAGAATAAACAATCTTGAAAAAAATGAGATTGTGAAATAAACCCTTAAAATGATCATAAATTCTAAGTTAGAAAAATTATATGAATTTATTATTATTATCAACTATAAATACACATTAAATGATTAAATAAAATAATATATAGTCAAAATTGATTATACACATAATCATATAATATCAATTAAGAAGTAATATAACCCAATGAAAGGAAATTGAGTTATGAAATTTTGTACCACTTAGAAACTTTTATTTCGAATCCCACTAGATTAAATAATTAATATTGAAATTTAAAATTTGATAAATTATGATTTATTAAATATAATAAATGAAAATGGGTAAATATTTATACCATATAAAATAAACTAGGATAAAAACATTTCAATATTCCTCAATGAATGAAAATAAGATGAAATCCTTGCCTCATTCTTGCCTTTAGTTTAACATTAATTACCCACCTAAATAATTGTAATAAAAATTTGATTAATTTATAATAGAACCATATTAATAATTATAACATCTAACATGATAATTTTATTATTTCCTATCACATTTTCATTGAAAAACATTCATTATTTTCATTGTTTCAGGCCATAATTTCCTTGTTCTCTCAAACATGTTTTGTCTTAAAAGATCCAGTACTTGTGAATATTATATATTTATATGATATTTATAACAATAATAATGAAATAATTATAATATTGTGTCTTATATTTTACCAATAAAAACCAAGCATGAATGAAAGTGATGGAAAATTAAGTATGTTGCGATTGTGGACACGGTAGACCATATGTACGCCAAAGTAACATTTCCATTTTTCACTGATAATTTTCGAAAGGTGTTAACTATTATAATAACATTAAATAATGATAAAAATATCATATATAACATATTATATACTTATATATATCATTGATGTGGTCTAGTGATGAAAATATAGGCACATCACTTTATGAAGGTGGTAGTCCCCACACGCACAAACGATGTTATCATTTTTATATGAATGAAAAGGAAAGAAAGAAAAAGATATATATTACCTTTAAATAATTATAAATATATAATGAATATAATATTTATTTCATATATGTCACATATAATCAAAAAAATTATCATTATCATATTCCAAGTGAAGCGTTAGTGAAAGACAAATCACATCAGTTTGCGAGGTGGTAGTCGACCGTACACTCGAGTGACATTATCACATATCCTATTGAATATATAGTAAAATGATATATATTATATGATTACATATTTAGTATAAACATTTTAAAATTACAAAATATATAATTTTCATCAATCATCAAACCTAACGTTGATAAGTGGAAATGGAAATATGAACAACATGGGTTCAAGAAATGGTAGTCCGACATACACACGAATGATGATTTCATAACAAATTTCTTGAAGTTTGAGATGCTTGAAGTTCTTAAAATTATTATAAAAACGACCCCATATATTTAGTTTATGTATGGTATTATATCATCATGCATTAATTATAAGTTAAATAGGTGGATAAATAAGTAATATAAAGAATCTCATTTAAGAACCTGGCCTCTTCTTCGAGTATCCTCTTTAGGTGTTCAATAAGGCCTTCCTAGTTTGTCTCTATACAGAATAAATTTATTATAGGTTAATTAAAGGAAATTATTTTGGTGTTTGGGTAGGTATTGGATGAATTAATTATTTTTTAAGGCATTAAGTTAAGAGGGTAGGTGGTGGCCTATTATAAGTGTGGTGGTTGGAACCCTTGTAATTGTTTTTTGAAAGAGTGGATTCGAAAAATGTTTTTTTTCATGTAACCAGAAATCAATAAGGGTTAATAATTAATCCTATAAAGTATAAAGTTGAAATATGTAAATAAAATTTGTTTTGTAAATGTTTATAGGTCATTTATTCTGATTGATTAAAGATTAATCCCTCAGTAAACTCGTTTTACCTTAATCACTGTAATTATTTTTTAATATTTTCACTAATCACTTTGCTGAACAATTGAGATGGAATTGTAAAAAATTATTAATTATTCTAATTAAATATATTTAGTTAATTTTCCCAAATTCAATTTATATAATTTGTAAAAATTTATTTAAAAATAATCCCATAGACTGGGCGAGAAATATGGTTTTTAATGTGGAAATGCTAAAAAGTTTACCAAGTTTTTATATCTAAATTAAATATTAAAATTTTTATAATGAACTAAATTGGAAGAATGGATTTTTTATTGAAATGTTTTTCTTTAGAACCACCAAAAAATAAAATGTATCATTATATATTATATATTTGAAAATAATTTTTCAATTAAAAATTAGTATTTTTCTCTATTCTTTAAAAAATAAATCATATTAGAAAAATCTCAAAAATATATTCTAAAGTAATATAGATATTATTATTTGAAAAATATTGTTTACTTTTTCGTAATAATTTTATAATGTTGGTAGAAATTTATTTTAAAATATGTGAAGAGATCACTATAAATCTCTCTTCTAGAAAAATATAGTTTTCATAAAACAATTATTCTTGTTTTAAATTGTACTTATTATTATTTATAGTAAATATATAAAAAATAAATGTCTGTAAAATATATATTTTCATAAGTCAGAAAATATTATTCCAATAAAATTTTCCAATAGCTAGGTGATAACTATCATATTACCAATAGTGTATTATTGATTGATAAAACTCGGTGTAGGGTGTAATGGAAGATGAACATAGTGTATCATGAATCGAAATCTATAGAATAGATTTTATTTATTTTAAATGTTAAATTTATAATAAAGTATCATGTTTTTATATTCTATTATATTCTTGTTGTTGTGTTTCATACACACTATCAAATAAAATATTCTAATTTTAGAATTTCAGGGTGTTACAAAGGATCATCATGAGTAATCACATGGTAGAATAATACATGAAACATGGTATCATAAGTTCATGATAAGTTAGTAAATATGTTAGAAACAAATAAAATGACATAAAAGGGATGAAAATTTAACTTCTTAGAAAATATCAAATCATTTATAATGTCCCATAATGGATTAGTTTGACTCACTAATCCCACACATTATGTCTCAAAAGACTAAAATAGGAGAAAATGAATTCAAATGCTATATGGGTGAAAATGAAAATAATTTGTTTGATATTTTCATTAGATAAATCATTATTCATTTATAAGGAATTAAATAATAATTACCCATCGAATGAAAATCAGTTTGATAATCTTGACCCATATCATATGAAAATGAAATTTTTTAATGAAGGTATTTGGGAAATGTACATAAGACACATATTTTCCCATCCAAGTAAGTGGAATAATAAAGTTGTATATTTTATATAAATATATACATATTCAAAATATTTAAATAACTTTAAATAGATATATAATGTTAGTATGAGAGAGTTTGAATATAACTCGATGAAAAGGGTGGTCTAGAGAGATCTCTTACTTCAAGTCCGATTTATTAGGTTTGTTTATTAACCTCATTAATAATAATCATACGTTAATTATTTACATTAATATGAATTTTTTTCATATTTTACTATTCTTTTTAATTTATTTATTACAATTTTATATACGACAACTTAATAATTTCTGTATAAGTTAGATGTTTTGATGTGGTTTGACTCATATGCCCAGAATAATGTTGGAAAGTTGAATATGTTAAAAGTGATTATTATGTCATAATGTAAAGATAAAAAAATATTGAAATAATTTTCATTTTTATACATAAATTAAACTTTTAAAAATAAAAATTAGTTATCTTTATGAAAAATGTACTACATTACAATCATAGAGACGGTTGGTCGTACATATGCCTATGTAATATTTCCATCTGTTAGAGATTATAATTGAAAGAAGTTAATTATTATTTTAACATTCAGGAAATAATATTATATAATTAAAATTATTAATTTCATTGAATAAATTTTATATACCATCCATATGGTTGTGTCATAAGAAATAAATCATATCACTTCGCAAGGCGGTAGTCCGCTATACGCATGAACGATGTTATCATTCCTCAATGGATGGTAGGGTGTGGAGGTATACGATATAAAAATTATAAAAACATTAATATGAATTTAATATAATTTATAAAAATTAAATACATCATCATCAATAATTATGAGATTCTATGATAGAAAATAAATTGCATCGGTTCGCAAGGTGGTAGTTCGCCGTACACTCAACAGATGGTTTTGTTTCATATTCGATTTATGTAGAGTTGGATTAAAGTTATTATATTGACATAATAAAATATTAGTATATGGTAGATAATTATTTTACTATATTGTCATGTTTGAGTATGATTTTAATGAGGGGGAAGAAAAAACAGAACAAAGATGCTAGGTTAAGAACAATATCTCTTCTTCGAACCACCTCTATAGAATTGCACCTTATTCTTTCCAATAATGGATTTAAATCTAAAAAAAGTATTATATAACATGGTAAGGAAATTGAGTATTCTATTTTATAGGGATTTTTTTAACCAAATTGATTTATCTGTGTTAATGGGATAGGATAGGGGGTTCCCTTTTTAGTGGGGGAGATTACATGCTAGGAAATTTTTAAAAGAAAAAACTATAAACAAGTTTTACACATGAGTAGAGGATAAAAATGGAAGATTCATGAACCATAGGTGATATAAGGTATAAATATTGCCCTAAAATAGTATTTTTAAAAGAATTTAGGTTTTTTTAACCATAAAATTTTCAGTTTAATCTCTGGTAAACTTGTTTTAACCGTAAATGTTGTAATTAATTTTTTAATATTTTTTAAATTCTTTATGACTAAATATTAAAATTAAATTATTATATAATATTAATTATGAACATTCCAAATTTTGAATCCATTTTTATACATTAAATTTTGAATAGTGTTAGAATTTAATTTAATGGTAAACCTGTAGATGCAACAAAAAAATGCTTTTCCAAAGAAAACGTTTTCATAAGTATAAAAGGTTTTATATGAAAATTAAATATTAAATTGATTAAAATAAACTAAATTGTTTTTATAATAAAATAATTAAAATAAATACACTTTTATAAGATTTAAAAAAATTAAACTTCTTAAATTATTTAAATGAAAATAAAATTCTCAATATAGATAGATTTTTTCATTGGTCATTGAAAAATAATCTTTTTTGAAAAATATAAAAAAAATTATCTGATGGTAATTTTGAAATTATGGTTCCATAAATGAATTTAATTTTTTTTAAAATATATTTCCATAATTAGAAAATTTTTATTTTAATATTTTTTCACTAAAATAAATAAAAACCATATTTTAAGAAAAGAGTATTTTTAAAGAATGTAAATACATTACAAAAAATTAAGTACATATATATAATTTTTTTATCCTTCATATTTAAATTTAAAATTTGGTTTTTTAGTATTTATACCAAAAATAATAATGGCTAGTTTATAATGGTCATCTTAAAATAACAATATTAATATTTTATTAAAGTATGGTAAAACTCATTGTTGTGGGTCACATATGATATCGAGAAAAAAACATGTGGTGTTTATTCTTCCAAAAAAAATAATTTAACTTGAAATATATAAATTATATATAAAGGTGGAAAAAAAAGGTTTTACATCTACTTTATTGGAACCTCTAGTTCTTAGGTTTACTCTTTGTTTTGAGGGTTCTATCATAACAATTTGACCGGGTGAGTGATCTAGTTGGGTACGACTTGATCTCTACTATCCAAGATCTTCACCTGTTGTTTCTCATAAGAGAGATCATTTTAAAGATATAACACCTAAAAATACAATAGTTTTGAGGGATTTGGTATGTATTTCCTCAGTGGGGATACAATAAATTCTTCAGGTACATGAGAAAGTGTTGGTGGGAGTTTTAGTTGATAATACAGAACTCCTATATGATCCAGAATCTAAAAAGGGGTGATGTGCATGGGGCTTGGAATTACCTCCTTACCAAATCTCAGGATTCTATTCCATGGATATATATAGAGAAAAACATTATCCCGAACCTCAAACTCTAATTATTGTTGAAAATTATTGACATAACTATTTTTATGAATCCATAATGTTTTAATGTGATGACGGGTGGTCTTGAGCTTTTATACAATTTCCTTTACCATTTTAGGTCCCAAAATCTTGTGTTCAAAAAATTCATCCCAACATGAATATGTTTAACATATCTTCCCAAAAATTGATTAATAAGGATCCATTTGTATGATTAATTGGAATATATTATTGTATGAGTAGTCAAATAGAGGAAGATATTGGTCTCATCCTCCTTTTAATTCCATCAAACATGCTATAAACCAATCCTCAAATGTTGGAACAATCTTCCCATTTTTCCATCGTTTTGGGGGTTATAATATATACAATATTTCAACTTAGTATTTAGTTCTTGTGGGAGGACCTTCCAGAAAATGGAGGTAAATCTTATATCTTAGTTAAATATAATTAATATTGGTGTTCTTTGTCTCATAACCACCTCTCTAATATAAATATGTTTATAAGTTGGTCGAATGATAATTCCTCTCAAATTAAAATGAATTGACAAGTATTCATAAGATGATTCACCATAAAACACATGGAATTTTTTAATCTTGATGTATTTTGAAGACCAATGAAAAAATCAATTGTGATGTTTTTCCATTTCCATTTAGGAATGGTTAATGGTCGAATCATCCCCTAAGACTTTTTTATGTTCATATTTCACTTTCTAATATTCCATACACTTTGTTGTATATTCTATGATCTATTTCTTCATATTTTCCCACCAATATTAATCTATGTGATCTCAAAATATATTCATTATCTCAAGGTGTATGGAGTAGTTCATGCTATGTGAATCAGTATCTCAAGATTTTATAGCACACATATCCATGGAAAAAATATTACAACTCTTTCTTGATCAATTTTGAACTCCAAGGACTTCCCCTTTATTATAGCTTCAACTATCTTCTAAATTCCCATATCATCTCATTGAGAATCTACTATCTATTTTAGAAGGAATGGTTCAAAAATAATTTGAAAACGGAATAATGAGGTACCTTCTTTTGTGAATCCCACATCCATCTATTGAAATTATAAGAATATTAGATCCCTCTCAATTCCGAATATTCCTTACATTTATTGACCCTTTAAACATAGATAATATTCCACTTTATTATCTTTCTTGAGATGGTAATGGATTGAGAATTCAATGTATTTGATTACCTATAGCTGACTTATCTTGCATGTATGAAGATCATTTTATGTGAATATATATTTGACGATACAATAGTCCTTATATATATTTCATTTCCCCCCATATAGATAATTTAACTAGATTCCCAGAATAATGATTAATACATCTAACTCTAGATCATATATGAGGTAGTTCTACTCATGGAATTTCACCTAAATTGAGTCCTAATCTATCAAACTAACATTTTTCATTTATAAAAGGACTAGTGTTTTTTGAAGCATATATGTATACCATGAAATGTTCCCCACTTGAGGGATGATTGAGGATTGGTGGAGTGATCAAACACTTTTTCAACTCTTCAAAGCTATCATTGAATTCACTAGAATAGAAAAACTTTTCTCCATTCCATGTTATCTTGAATATTGGGTATGAAAATACCGATATGTTTCTCACAAATCTTCAAAAATACCACAATTTTCAAAGGAAACAATGGTTCTATATTAAAAATGATGGAATGGGCTAGTCCTCAAGTACCTTCTTCTTAGAAGGGTCCTCATATATGTCGTTGGTGCTGAATGTATGAGCCAATAATGATAATTCCTTCATATAGATCTAACATTTACTATACTTCTCACACATTTTCTCCATTATAATTATTGTATCCAAATATTCATAGGATCTTCGTTATCCTCCATTCTTTTGGAGTAAATCAAAATATCATTTATAAAGACAAGTACATATTTTTTGAGGTAGTATATAAAGAATATAATCCTCATTTCCATAAAAAATTAATTGACAAGTAGTGAGTATGAATGTAATTTCTATGAACACTTATTATCCATACCTTATTCAAAACGAGTTTTGGAAATATCTTCTTTATTTAACCTTAATTGGCCATATCCTGATTGAAGGTTCTACTTAGAGAAATAACAAGTCCAATATAGTTGATTGAAAAATTAATCTATTTGTGGTAGAGGATACTTGTTCTTTATTGTGATTTTTTTGATTTGATGATAATAAATTAAGGGGAAAATTAATCCATCTGTCACATTGATGAAAAAGACTGGTGCACCCCATGTTAAAGCACCCATGCGTATAATTTTTCTATATTATTTTTTAACTACTTCTTTTTAACATTCATCTCAATATTGACCATTTTATAATGAGTCTTAGATATGGGATGAGATCTAGGTATACGTTCAATTAAAAATTTAACCTCTCTGTAAGGAGAAAGATTAGGAAAATCATTGGGGAATACATGAGGCCAATCCCTCCTGATGATCTTGTAATGAAGCATGATTATATCCTTTATCTCAATAATTTGAGATAGATATACTTCCATATAAGGAAATAATATCGACAAATGAATTGAATTTTCTATAATAGATTCATCAGTATCCTTATACATGTATAAAATATGAGGAAGCATTGGGTCATGAAGAGTGATCTCCTTCTCTCACCATTTGATTTTGGATTTATATATGGATATCTAATACATGCCCAAAATAGCATAAAACTACACAAACAGATGTAAAAAGGATTTTATGGACAATTCAGTCCACAAAAATTTATTATGGAGGAGCTAAATACTTGATATTAAACCATTTTTCTATTTTATATATTCATATATTTCTCAATACACATGTTTTAATGTGGTTCTTTAATAGATATACTAAACATGAAATATTTAAAAGAATTAATAGAACTATAATCCAATAGTATATTCTATACTATTGAATGAATAACTAGCATACTTGTCCCCACAACGATTCTAGGGTCCAACTCAGTAGTAGTGATTACATATGTTATTCCATCACCTCTAGGACTTAGAGGTTTTTTTCATTTATTGTATCTAAAAACTCATGGATTAGCGTATTGTCTTGCATTACTCATATGTTCCTATAGTTAGAACATTATCTCCCAAACTTGTTATAGGTCCAAAACTTATTTTCTTCATACATGTTAGTTGGTTTATTCATTTACATCTAGTATGGGTTATCCTAATTTCCCTTTTCTATGCATTTTAAATATCTCTTTGTTACCAACATACAGTTTCAAATATTATTCTTCTAACAATTTTTTACAAATGGGATATATATTTCTTTCCTAAATTGTATTTTTCTATTTATGATCCTAAATAAAACACTATTTAACATTTTTTGTTTCCAATCTCATGATACCACTAAGATCCACTGATCTCCATCTCAACATTGAAGGAACAAGAGAAACTATCTTCATTATTGTAAGATTCTCTACTCACTAAATATTTTCATAGAATTATATTTAATTCAACAATCAATTGTTCTATCTTATTTTCAGTTTTTATGATAATGCGGGTGGCATACCATGCAATCCTTGGGTTGTTTTACACATATTACTTGATAGACTCGTCTTTCTATTGTTTCAAACTAAGATACTCCCACTGAATATTATTATGGATAGTTTGGTTAAATTTTCAATTGAAAGTAATTTTCTTGAATTTTCCATATAAACTTTACTAGTGTCCTATTTTTACTAAATGTTCTTGACTAGTTTCCACCATCGATGTTCTTCTCCCTCAATATGATAAAATGACCGGCATGATAGTCTATTTCTAAGATATCTAGAGGATAGATAATATCTTCTGAATAGTGTCTATCCATTGTTCTATGGGGGGATCAGAAGGTCCACTAATGGAAGGGGGCTTTATAATATAAAAAATTTACTACAAACTGTTCTTTCATAGGAGGATTAAGGAATTATGCTCGAATCATATTCTTAATCAAAATAATTTCTAGTTAATCCAGTATTTCAATTATTAAATCTAATCCTTCTCTTATATGGTCAGGCATATTCGAAGAGATACCATCAAATTTCAAATCATTTTGTTTATTGGAATAGTCTCTACTATTTATACACATTAACTAAAAGAATAAAAACAAGATTATAATACATTATATAATAAATATAAAATGGTACACTCTCATAATTGGGAGGGAAAACTTATAAATGATAAGTATAACCTAAATTATGATTCTGTAGGTTTCAATCCATATTAATTTCCCAATCAGTTTTTCTAGCCAATTTATTTTTGAATTCCTTCATAATGGTTTTTAAAGAGTTTGTGAATTTCAAAAAAAAATATCCCCTAGGAGTGTAAAACTAGGTGTCTAGTGATACCCATTATCATGCACTAGGTGAGGATCGAGTCCATTTCAATGAACCATTTTCAGAGTTGTTTACCCTCATTACAACTCTTCCAATGCCACATCCACTTCTAGTTTCTATATAGATATGTAATTTGTTACAATCCACTTGCTCTATACTTCACAAAAATTCAAGGATTGTATCATATACTTAAAATTATACCTATATTTATCCTTATAATTAAGCCTAGGATTATCATTACTATTTTTCTAATCCTAGTTCCAAAGGATTTCTAGAATATTTCTATCATACCAACTATAGGGACCCATGACATTTACACCTATTAGTACTTGATTTCAAACATAAATACCCAATAAGCGTATCCCAAATATCGTAAGTCATAGCGTCTTTGTAATAATTGGTTTATTTTAAAAAAAAATAGAATACAAAATATGAAAACCCTTTTTTATTCTCCATAGTGAGATTATAAATCCATTTTATCTCATAATACTACATAGGATAACCCATGACAAACATAAAAGAATGGGGTGATCTATTTAACCTAGTAAGGGAACAAACATGAAAAAGAGACATAACATATGAGTCAAAGGAATACTATAAATCATAAAAGAGAAGGTTAATGAGTAATCACATGGGATCATCTCATATTGTAAAAGGTATCATAAGACCATGGGAATAATTTGAAATGTGGAAGTATCATATAAAATAAAATACACATGAGTCAAGGCTAACTTCTTAAAAAATATCATAGGGTCGAAAAAATCCCATAAATGATTTGGTTTACTCTCTAATCCCATATATAATAAATGTGACTAGATTAGTGTGAGATCATTGAGTGTCATAGGGGGTGAATCAGTGATACATTTTCGATTTAAAAATTGTTTCATCTCAATTGAACCTATAAGGATGGTAAAATACTTTATCAAGTATCATGTTGTATAATAGACGTACCTTGAATGATGTTGTAAATAAAAAGGCATAGAACACAATGATTTTCAATGATTGGTACAAATACATACTCCCTTACTTGAATGTTATTCCCCCCATATGGATTATCCACTACAATGTTATAATCAATTAAAATGGATGATATCGAGTCACTAAATATCTCCCCAAAATCATCATAAGAGGTTCTTTATTGTTCATACAATAGTGTTATCAGAATCCACAATGGACTGCTCTAGAATCCACATTATATACTTCTACTACAAAATCACACAAGAGTCTTCCTTATCCCTTCCCTAAATAAGTGAATTTAAATATTAATAAGGGCTTGATCGAATATAGGATGATCTTTTAACATTACTACTTGATATTACATTATCAAATTTTCTCATGTGCATGTTCATGAACAATTTTAATCTGTTTTCATGCTCAAATAAATATGATCACAAATATATGGTTGGTTTCAATAAAGAAACTATGATCTAGAAATTCATACTTCTGTCTAGTGATGTCCCGACATCAATAAATGTGTGCAAGTGGTGGAAACTATATAATTAAGAATATAATGTTTTCTCAGTCTATATTATTGAATTCTCAAACCTCATGTGTGTGTGATCCCTTACATAGCCTCCTCCCTTTTGTAAACCCTAGAACATAAGAATTATGACCATATTATTTTAATTGAAAACTGAACATGTTTTTATAATATTGGGGTCAAGAAAAATTAATCAAGCTTCTTTATGCCATAATATGTATAGGTTTGATTTTCAAATGCTATAAATTCACAAATACATGGAATCATTCAAGAGTTGAATGCACTATTTATCTAATCCACTAAAGACTTAATGATTTCTTACGAAGATCACGAACAATATAAAGTTACATGATAATATTATCGAGGTTATATAAGTGAATTACCTTTCTATTGTAATGTTATCATGTGTTTTTCTTGAACCTCTTTTTATGGGACCTTATGATATATCACTACCTCTTTCACATGACTAAAAATTATTCATAGGAGAGTTTTATCTAGTGTCTTTTCCTAATCCAGTGCTTGTATCTAGGCTCTTTCATGTGATATGTGTCTCCCACATGTGTCTCGTTCATTTGAATGTTGTTTTTTCATGGATTCACCATCCTTTACTTCTCATATCCATGATTATTCAGAAAATACACTTTGTTTTATTATATTATGCAGACTTACCTTCCACCATGTGAATGAATCATGTGATTAATTTGTTTTTAAGTGATCTCTCACAACATATCAAATGGAATAAGCATCTTAATTTTCTCCATGATCTTATTATATAGGAAATAATTCACTTCATATCCTCTAAAAAAATGTCCCATGTTAGACCAAGACAGTGATCCATGGATGGTCTCAAACTCTTGAAGATCATGGGTTCTCATTATTTTTGACCCACTAAAATTATTCAAATATCATGTAATACTGATTTGATCATATTATTCATTTGACTTCTTCACATGATCACTTTGTTGATCATGTGATGCGTTTTTATCCATCCTCTTGAAAATGCCAAATTATTCCAAAAATATTTCACCCAAAAGACGATATCATCTAGAAATCCATGTCATATTATTTTTTCTAATGTTGTTTTCCTACTTTCACATGATCCATTCACATTATGAGATGTCATAGTTATTTTATAATGTTATTGTGAAATCTTATCATGATGGATTTTTGATTTTCATCATTCTATCATGTGATATTATGATCATCACAAGATGGCATGATGTGATTGTCATTGGTTGTTGTGACAGTTTCATGCAATAGATTCCTCTGACAATTTGATCATCCTCATCCAACTAGGGTTCTTCAAATCATGAAATTCATGTGAGACATCAAGTTCATACATTATATCGACATGGTCTATCTTGTATCATTATTCTAGCATCATAATAAATGGTTCTCAGTTATGTTCATTCAAACATGAAGAATATTCATTAAGAGGTTGAAGATGAGATTATTATTTGAATATGCATTGAACATGATGAAACAGACATCTTGGATCAGCAGAATTAGGTGACCAATGTTATTTTCATCTTATTAAGTGATTTAAGGATAATACATAGGATCTAGTGTCCCAAATAAAAATCATTAATGGGTACAACTATGATTTATAATAAAATCAGTGTTAGATGAGCATTAAAGACGACAATAGGGGATCAACACAAATCGCACCATGGAAACACCACCATAGGATTTTTCCCACCATCTTAGTCGGCCATCCACTATGGGTCTCATATATAGTTCCATATGAACATCCATATGCTTCCTAAAACGGTTTTTATACATGGTCCTATGCACTCATTTTCTACCATGTGTGGCCTTCTTTGGCAGTATCAATTTTAGGGGTTGAACCTCGAGTCCCCCCATGTGTGGTGGTGGGTTATACCTTGGGGGATTATATAGTTATTAGAGTTTTATTATTAGAACCATTGAAATATAATACTTTTAATTTATCTATGTAAAACCTTGAATTAAAACCATTGAAATATAAAATTACAAGCCCAGCAATTCATATTCATTAATCAAATTGTAAATACAATTTTCATAGACACCACTAAATACCGTTCATGAAATTATTTTTATTTTTCATAGAAATAATCCTCCTTATATTTTATTAAAAAAGTTTCATCAATGAAAAAAAATTTGGAACATAATATCCCTTCAAAAATTATCAGAGTTTTCAAGAATAATTATCACAGCATGAAAAACAATGCCCTCAGAGGAATCCATAACAATTCTTTATGAATGATAACATCATCCACCAATAGATGTTGAATGATTCAAAAATAATTAACCAAAGCTCAACAATATCCCACATTTTATTTCATTGTCAATATCAACACATATCATTTAATTCATCACGTGGATAATACATTCTCCCCCATATTGAAAATCAATATGCAAGTGGTAAATGGGGTCTTATCAACTCATATTGCCTATAATAAACTGGATCTCCCCTCTTTTATGATTATATTTAAGATCACTTTTGAGATATGCATTATATCACATGGTTATTTTATCAACAAACCATATTTAAATTTTCTCTAGGTCTACTTGGGTTAAACGGGTGTATCAATGAATAAAGATATAACCATGGTTTTCAACATTTTCTATAAACTACCATTACTGTGAAATCATTCTTTGAATTTCCCAATAATTCAATAAGGGTTCGAAATGGAATGAATTTTTAATGAAATGATAAATCCAACACATATATCAACAAAAAATTAGAATTTCCAAGTGAAATATTTATAGATCCCCTTTTGTTTTATCTTTTTATTAACTAAGAAGTCCAGATTTACTAGTATGATTAATACAATTAAGAACATGGAATAAAAGTGTGATTTTAATACACCATCTTTACCTTTTATTAATGTTTTTTATAAGTTTCATGTTCACGTGGTAGTGTAGATTTAAAATCATGCTATCATCAATGCTCCACACAAGTGATTCATCCATCTCATTCAATTCCATGAATTTTAGTGATAAAAATCAATATATAATGGAATAAAGAGGGATCTCTTGGTTTCTCAGAAACAAAATTCAGAACAAGACATTCCTCTCAATCTAGACTACCTATGCTTCTAATATTCTTAGAAAGTGTGATTGATATTTCCTCATTAGTTGAAACTTCAGATGTGGATGTACTTTCCTTATTAGGTATTAGATGCATTATTTTTTTACTTTCCAGATATCCTTAATGATTTCATTTTGTGTTGGAATAAATTTCATACAATATTTCATTTCATTATCCTATTTTTCACACATTTCACAGTTAAGGATTTTCAATTCACCATATATAGATGAATTATTATACAATTTAAATTCTTTAATAGTCACCATATTCATTAATTATTCCATAATAGGTTTCTTACATTTCATCATTTTTTTAATCATTGGATTGTTAGTCTAGTTAGAGTACAAAGAATTATTTCTTAATGTTCTTAGATAGTTTGATTTTATCACGTAATATACATGTTATTTTTTTCTTCCCTCACCTACTTTATTCTATTCAAATTTACACTGCGTGAAATTTCACTTGATGAGATAACTCGTAATTTCAAAAAAAAATGATAGCTTCCTAACCACATATATAAAAAACATCACTAAAGAATTCAAATTTATATGGGTTGAAAGTTTAGATTAAGTCATATATAAATACCTCTATTTTTAATAATCTGTTCTCATTTTCAGCATTGGTGCCCCTAGATTCATGCATGTTTAATTTTAGTGACATTTCATACTAGCATGAAAAATTTAATTCCCCAAAAACCCACACGAATAACAATATCCTATGAACATTTATCACCTGAAGATTTTTTTTGGCGTATTTTATTTGATTGTGGGTGTTTCTACATAGGAGAAATCCTTCCTGATGAATTATAATACTCTTCATTTATGGAAGGTGTTTTATCAATTGTTATTTCGATCCATATAAATTTGATTTTGTCTCTCGGTTATTAATTTTTATATGTAGAAAATATAAATTAACATTCATTCGGTAGATAATGAACTCTTTTTTATGGAACCCTCTTCTTAGTAGAATTAGATGATTCTCACTTAATCTCAATATATTTGGTTTAATATTATTTCATATTATTAAACTTATTTTGAGATGAAAGATACATATACTATGTGTCAGATAATTTCACCTCTTTCATAGCAAGTCTCCAATTAAGATAATTCACTATCATTGAATGTTCATCTATATTCTACTTTTTTTTCTATCATCTTCAGTTAAATCAATTTTCACATTTTTGAATTATTCTCTTCTATGTTAATTTTCTTTTGATGATTTTTGTTTCCATTCTTCAATAATTACATTATTCAAATATCCCCTTATCTCATTATGATGCATCACTTATTGTTTTCAACATTAATAATTTTCCTATTGAATTTTTCTTTTCTTATTGCTGAGATTCATTTCATTCGCAAGAGTTGATTTAAGGTTATCTTTTATATACCATTCCATATATGTTTTCTCCTTACCTTCTTTACCAGAAAATGTGACATTAGTTATTTTTGATTTTCCCATAAAGAACATCTGGTTTCAAGATGTTCATTCTTATTTAATCCCATAACATGAGGATTAAGAATAAATAATTTCCCTTCTCATAAATTTTCTATTATTTCTTCTCTATTACTTATCCTTTTCAATCTCATATTAAATTGTTTTTTCATTGATTTTCTCTTGAATTGGTATTCCTTTTCATCAGACTCAATGACATTGCCTTTCTTTATTAGAAATCATATAGCAACTGTCCAAACGCTTGAAAATTGAAAAATAATTATTTCTTATTCCTTTTATATATTCTATCTTTGTTATAGATCATTATAAAGAAGCCCCTCATGTTATTTTAGTCCTCTTTACCATCCTCATCATCAAAATCACGTGATTTTAGATCCTCTTTAACTCTTGTTTAACTTTTTATCATGCATTTAATGAAAATATATTATTTTTAATTATTATTAAAAGATTATGTTTTAATCATTTCAAATTGTATGAGAATATTATTTAGTTCTTCCCGAGATTTATCTTATTGGTCTTCCAAGGATGAAACATTTGAATCAAATCTCTCCGAACTTTTTATCATCAACTTCTGTAAAATTATTGAGTCATCTATATTTCTCTCAAAACCCCTGATGTTACTAAAAAATTCATTTATTCTTGTAAATTATTCCACCACACTCCGATCGTCACAAAAATTAATATCTTAAAATATTATTCTATATATTCTAATATTAGCTTATTTTAATTTATGATTTCCATTATAACTACTTATTAGTTTATCACATATTTCCATGATGGTTTAGAGAACCACCAAATTAATGAATACATATTCTGATAAAACCATAAATATTGAATTTTGAGCCATTCTATCAATCTCTAGGTTTTTATTATCTTTAAAATTCAATGTATAATTGTCAACTTTGGGTGGATATCCCATTGTAACTACGTCTCTCACTTCTACCCCAAGTGATAAGAGATACGATATCATCATATTTTCTTAAAATATTATTTATTACCATTGAAAATGGGTAGGAATTTTATATTTTCTAATTCATGTTATAAATTTTAAAATTATGTGGGATCATTCATATGTGACCGTCACATTAAAACCAATTGAGGTGACCATATATTTGTGAGATCACTAAGAGGTGTAGGGGTGAATCATCGATCCATGTTTCTTTTTCATATTGGTGTAATTTCAATTAAACCTATATTGATGGTTAAAGTTTGGATCCTATATTCCTTTGTCTCTGATCCTTAGGTCTATAATTCAACAAATACAAAGAAATATAACATAATGATTTATAATTTTTGTTATAAATACCCACTCTTAGTTGGGTGGGCTAATCTCCTCGACAAAGATTATACACTATAAAATCAAAATAAATTAAAATGGTTGATATTGAGTCACATCATGTCTCAAATGAATCCTCATAAGTAGTTATTTATAAACATCCTAATGTGTTACAAGAATCCACATTGGCCGGTTGTAGAATCCACATTGGCGACTTATGCTCCCAAATCACATAAGAGACTTACTACTCCCAAATCCAACTAAAAGGTTTTAACACTTTTTTCATGGAATGATCAATTTAAGGATGATATTTTGAATGTCCTCCTGGAGATTAGTTGATCGCAATTTATTATTTATCAATTCTTTTCCTTATACAACCAACTTGTCTTACTCAAATAACATGGATTAGTGGATTTAGTGAAACTATGCTCTGGAAATTTATCATTCTACTTGAATAAGTCCCAACCTGAATAAATATGTTCATATGGTTCACATAACCTCAACAAGAATAAAATATCTAATCATTATATCATCTTGATTTCTCTAGTCTCATTTATATTTGGTGTAATTCATGTCTATGTTTCTTTTGTAAACACTTGCACATAAGAATTTAAACTTTATTAATTTTTGGTAAAACTCAATATATATTTCTTATTTTTTATTTAAGAATAATTAATAAATTTTAATTATTCCAATATATATATATATCTTGAGAGGTAATTTTTTTTGATTCACATATTCATCGAAGAATTCATGAATTATGTGCACAATTTTACTACTCCACATGAGACTTCAGGATTTCATGAGAAGTGCAAGGCCCATCTATGGTTATATTATCACATGATCTACAATAAGAAAAAAACATAAAACTACAAATGAAATGTGATCACACATGTCTCTTCCACCTTCATATAAAGGCTTCTGGAAATATACCACAACCTCTTTCATGTGACCAATAAGTATTTATGTGAGAGTTTTCTTAAGTTTATTTCACATAAGCTTCTGATTATATATGAGTTCCTTAGCATGATAAGAGTTTGTTTGTTGGTGTCTCTTTCACATAACGGTAGTTTTTCTGCAAGTTCCTCAACATTTTAATACAGTAAAAAAGATGATATATAATATCTTATTCATATGATCAGATCTTGCAGACATATATTCCTTCACATGAATCAATCATGTGAGTGCTTTGTTTTCCCAAGAGTTCTCGCAACATAATAATAACAAATGACATAATACCTCATCTATTTCACTATGTTAATAGGTATCGACTCATTTCCAATATTTTGAAAAATGTGTCATTTGCAACAAATATGGAAATCCAAATATGGGTTCAAACTCTTAAACATATAGGTATATTATGAATTTTGAAACTCTTAGATTCTTTGAATATCATGAAACATTGTTATGATCAAGTGATTCAAGTGGCTTATTCACCTGATCCCTTCATTTTTCTTGTGACTCCTCAATAACCATACTATTGAAAATTCTGATTATTCAAATTATAATTACATCAAAATATTAGATCAAATTATGATCCATGTTATGTCAATTTTTACACATTGTATTCCTACTATCACTTGATCCATGAATATCACACACTTTCATTGGTGATTTCTCTCTATTATCTCAAAATTTTTTTATGATAGCTTTGTGATTATCACAATTTTCTCATGCGATCATAAGATCGTCATGTAACAAAATCATGATATTGTAATTGGTTCATGTGAAATCTTCATGCAATGGTTTCATGTGATATTATGATCATCCTCAAACAACTCATTCTCTATGAAGCATGATATGCATGCAAGATGTTGACATCATATATGTTATTAATATGATCAAGCATGTATCATTATAGTGGATTAATAAAAAATGGAGGCCAGTTTTCTTTTTTCATGCGGGAAGAATCCTCATAGAGTGGTTGAAGAAAATATTATTATTCAAATATGTAATGAGTTGTAACAAACTGATGGCTTAGATAAGCATAATCAGACAACCATCATTATTGTATTTCTATTATGGGATAGATTAAGAGTAGATGACATCCCACACCCCACGTCTAAATTCAAAATGACTATATCTAAACTTTATATTTAAATTAGTGTCCTTTCACCACTCGATCTAGCTATGGGGGATCAGTACCCATCACAACAATCACAAACAATCACGGGATTCACCCTGTAGGCTTATCTAGTGTCCCTATTTGAGCCTTATACATTATCCCATATGCACATCTAGGAAACCACTCATGTGTAAATTATAAAAGAGCCTTCCCACTCCTCTAACACCATGTATAGCCTTTTTTTCAATATATCCCATGGGGGTTAACCCCCGGGTCCACCATTATATGGATTAAGGCTATCCCTTGTTAGTTTCTATGGTTGTTGGACTTATTTTTTATTAAAAACTCATTCATTTATAATCACAATAATTTCTTTGTGTAAGACATATAATTCCAACCATTATCAAATAATATTCTAGGACTACCTCTTCATCTTATTTATAAAAAATATATATTCAATTTTCATGGCCCTTCCAAATCCCATTTATGCAATTAATTAAAATTTACATGAAATATTTTTCTTCATATAGTAGTAATTAAGTTTCATCAATGACACAAGTATTTGGAACATATGAACAATTCAATAATCCTTTGATTTTTTATAGAGAATATTCTAAGTGTAACACCAAATTCCATTAGTGGAATCCATAGAAATTATCCCCGAATCGCCACTTCATCCACAAACATATATAGGCTTACTAACAAAAAATGCAACCTAAGATCAACAATGAATTCTCATGATACAGAAACATTACCCAATCCAATGGTGAGATACTTGGTCACACCCATCATAAGATGTTGATGATTTATGTGTTCCACATAAAGGAATTGAATCATAAGTCGTTACACTAGAATTACCTTAATAAATAAAATTTATTTTATAATCTTACCCCATATCATACTCAATGTAAATTTTATAATGATGGAATTTGACAAATGAATAAAAATAATTTATTAACCTATAAATGGAAGGGAGAATAATATTGTTATATACGTGAAGTACATATATAAATAATTTATATGAATTCCATAACTTTAAATAGAATCATAAATTGAGTTAGGGATAGATTGGTCGTAACTTAAAGAAAATGGCAGTTTAGAGAGATACCTTACCTCAAGCCTGAATCATCACGTGTGTTCATTATCATCTATAATAATAAAATTGTGTTAATTTTTTACTTGATTAAGATTTTTTTTCAACATAATTATTCCTTTTATATTATTATTTATTGTTTTATATTCAATTACATAATCATTTAGGTTCAGGTAAGGTGTTTTGACGATGTTCGACACATATGTCCAAAATCACATTGGAATGTTATCTAAGATCAAAGTGATTGTTATTTTATAATCTCTAGAAATATAATCAAGAAATAATTATCATTTTTATATATAACTTACACTTTTTAAAATGAACATGAGTTATGGTTATGAAAAATGAACTATGTTACAATGATGAAGACTCATATGTACGCATGTGTAACGTTTCCATTTTTCAATGATCAAAATATAAAGGATTTTAGTATTGTTTGATATTTAATGAATAATGATTATAACATATATATACCATATTAATTTTTTAAATACTCATAAGTATACCATCCATGGGATGTGCTGATAAAATAATGAATCATAGTGCTTCATAATGTAGAAGTCTTCTATACACATGAATGATGTTACCATTCTTAAATGGATGCTAGGGTAATAAGATATATGATAAATATAAAATTAAAATTGATAATGTTTTTATTAATATCATATATAACCATTAAATCCATCATCATGAACATCTGTGAGAGGAAATGATTGAAAATTAATTATATCGGTTCGTGAGGTAGTAGTATGCCTTAAACATGATAGATTGTTTCATTTACAATTTTATATAATTGAAGATGAATTTATGTTATGGAATTAACATAATAATAAATTTTTATATGGGATATAAATATATTATTATATAAGCATGGTTGACTGATATGTTTAGCAGTTTTAAGAATAACTTGAACAATGTTTCTCAGTTAAGAATGACACCTCTTCTTCAAAAAACTTCTTTAGGATTATACATAATGCCTTTATAGATTGGATTTTTGATTAAAAAAATTATTCTAGGAAATGGGGAGATAAATAGGGAAGGTATTTGAAAAGATATGTACCAAAAAAGACTTTATAAGTGTCAAGAGGATAAGACACTGGGTTCTCATTTATAAGTGGGGGAGACTACACTCTTGGATTTTTTGAAAAAAATATACCCACACATTAAACATTTCACATAGATCAAAAATATCTTATTCACAAACCTAATATGACATAATTTCTAAATATTTCTATAAAATAGGATTTGTATTTCTATTTAGGTCATTATTAACCTTATATTTTTAGATTAACACCTGGTAAAACTTTTTAAACCTTAACTATGGTAATTAATTTTACAAATTTTTACAATTCATTATGAATACATATAATTTCAAATTATTATATAAAAATTATTATTCATATTCAAAATATTGAATCCAATTTACAAAAATCAATTTATACAAGTGGTTTTATATCATTTAAAATTATACTAATACACTCAATGGAAAAAAATTTCAAAAATAATACGTTTTCATAAGTATAAAACGTTTTAATATAAAAAACAACATGAAATTAATTAAAATGACCTAAATTGGATATATAATAACATTATTTAACCAAATTATCTTCTAAATCACTTTAAACATTAATAAAACATAAAAAAATTATTTAAACGATAACATAGTTTAAAAAAGTATTTCATCAATATTCCATAATTTTTTTAAATAACCAAAAAGTTCATCATAAGATAATATTGAAATTTTGATAATAAAAATAAAGAGAAATTTTAGAAATAATGTTTATAAAACATAAAAAAGTTAATTTTATTATTTTTTCACAAAAAGTAATAAAAAAAATTTGATTTTTTTTCAAAGCCTATAAAAACATTAACAAAAAATAAGTAATTGTATATAAATATTTTATTTATAATCTTTAAATAATTTAAAAATGTTATTATCACTACTCATACCATAAAATGAAAATTTTAGGTTATTTTTGTCATGTTTGAATTATAATATTAGTTTTGTAATGAGTTTTATTAAAACATGATGTTACGTGTCACATACACAATCAAGAAAAAAACTCATTGTTTATATCCTTATTTTTCTTAGGACTTGATGGTTCAAAGTGTTTTGGAACAAATATTACAACTCTTTATTCATGATTTATTAACTCTTAGGATCTCCCCTTTCTTATAGCTTCATTATTCCCCTTTATTTCAACATTATTTTGTTAAGAATCCTCTATCATCTCCATAGAAATAATTAAGCTATCCGTAGGAAAAGGAATGATGAAATTCCTTCACGTTGGATCCCCATTTAGTTAAAATGAATGTAAATATAGATTTTAACCTTCAAAATTATCTTCCTTGATAAGGTTTCTATATACTTTCTACTCAAAAAATCTACCACATTATTTTCCTTCCTAGGTTGGTAGTGGGTGGAGCTATTATAGTCATTGATTAGCACAAACCATCTTCACTACCGCATATTAAGATCCTTCTATGTGAATATAAATTTGATTCTCTTATGATCTATATATATTTAAAACATCTCTCCATATAGATAATTCTTCTACATTTTCAACATGCAGATCATTACTTCTAACTCTAGATAATGCGTTGGGTAGTTTTGTTTATAAAATTTCAACACCTTTGAGGCATGGGATATCACACTATCCTTCTAAATTAGTAAAATTCCATATAAATTCATTGAATCATTTATATATACCCAGAGAAGTTACCCACTTTAGGGTACAATGAGGACTTGTGAAGTGAAAAGCCTCCATATTAATTGCATGATTCTCTATTCACATTAATTACTTCAGACAATCTTTAATCCCTTCTGAGTCATATTGGTTCGTGTGTGAAAAAATTTGAAGATGTTCATCACAAATCATTTGAAGTACCCATATTGACTAAAGAAACTACATATCTGTATTAATGATTTTTTATAGTCCACTCATTAATTTTAGTTACTTTATAAGTGTCCACAGATATTCCATTTCTAGTGATAGAATTCCATTAAAATTATACTTCCTCAATCTAGAACAGACTTTAACAATACTTTACATATAACTTCACCATTAATAAAGTATAGAACAATATTAAAATGGTCCTCATGATCCTACTTTATTTTTTTTATATTATAATATCATCAGTAAATACTACCACAAATTATTTTATGGTAATGTCTAAATACTCTATTCATTATGTCCATAAATATTGCAAGAGAATTTGTGAGTTCAAACAGAATCACTATGAATTCATAGTGTCGGTTCCTTATTTCAAAGTGTGTATTATGGTATATCTTCCTCATTTAGATTTAATTTCGGATATCCCAAATTAATTTCCATCTTATAAAATTACTATGATCCACATAGTTTATTTAATAAGTCATTTATCCCTGGAATCAAATGCTTGTTTAATATCATGATTTTGTTGAGTTTACAATAAAAAATGAAGATGTTTATTGAACCATCCATATTCATCATGAAGACGAACAGAGAACCCTAATGTGATGCACTCATGTGTATTAATCTATAACTCATAGTGAATTTTTATGAAATATTTATCATTAAATAATTTTATTTCTTTTCTAGCTTGCGTTACAAAAGACACTGAGTATAAAAGAGACATATAACATTATAAAAAATTTATGTTTCCATTACCGCATAGACATTGAATTAAAGTATATGAATAGTAATAACAATATTATAAAAAATTAATGTCTACACATTTTATAAAATAATTCATTAGTAAAAAAAATTTACTATTAAGAACAAAAATTATTTGAAAATCAATTTAATGTTCTTAAGAGAAATATTTTTATTCACGTAATGTATTTTTACATATATAAATTATAGAAATCAAAATTTGTTAAATATTTTAAGAAGATATATCTATTATTTAAAATATTTAATGTTTTAAAAATTCAAATTTTTTATTCATAAGATATGAATAATTCATGTTTTATGCTTAAAATGAATTTTTACTGAATATAATTTCTTTCCATATTTTGCGAAAAAAAGTTAAATATTAATTTCTACCATATATATATATTTAATAAAGATAACATGAATTATATATTTATAATAATATGATATAAATTTTTTAAATATTCCCATTTTATTTTATATCAATTTTGATAGTAATCGTGGAAAACATTATCACCTCGGTAAAGGGTAAATTGGGATAATATAGGGTTTAACTATGTGATAAGGCCAAATATTTTCATATTAATTCTTAATTAATGGATTTAATTAAACCCCAATAATTTTAACCTCAAAATTTAATATTTAAATATAAAAATTTCCATGAAAATGGCCGATGTAATATTTAAGTCAAGGAAAGTTACAAAATGTCTCTATGTTTTCAATAACTTTTATGTGTCAAAATAGTGAAAAAGAAATATAATGAATTAATATGTATTTATATTTTCATATTATTAAATTTATTTTTATTTCATAAATTTATTTTTAATTTTAATATATTATATAATTACATTAAATTCTTACACAACACAAAAAACGTATTTATTCAATTAATGGAAATATAATATAAACTATTTCGAAAAAATTAAAATTTATGAAATTGGAGTAAGATATAGTGATAAAATAATTTTATAGATGAATATTAAATATTATTATTATGTGTAAAGAATACATATAATTTTTAACTTTGTATTTATGACTTTTATGTCAAATTAAATGAATAGTATCACAATTAACAATAATAATATTTTATCAGTATACTATTTTATTAAATTATGAAAAAACATAAAAATCATAAAATGAGAAAAAATGGTTATTAAATAGTCTAAAAAGATATAACTGATCTATTATGGGCCAACCGTAAAATATAATTTAGAATTAAAATCCTTTAATATTGAAAACATTGTTGTCGTAGTAAAAGTTAATATTTGTTCAATAAGGGTTTAAAAAATCATAATGTTTAAAATTACACCAAAAAATTTATAAACTCTATTGGTTGGTGGTATTACATCCCTATACTATATTACCTTCCAATACAAGGCCATTTGGATTCATTTTTATGGAAAATTAATTTATTTTACTTTAATATTTTGATAAATTCCAAAAGTTCCCCTCACCTCAATTATACAAGGGAACCTCCTCCATCACCTAATTACAATACATTGGGCCTACTATCTCAAAAAAAATCTACAAATTTATCTTATAAAATTATAAATACATATTATAAAGGTTGTTTTATTCCCAAAATGCTAACCTTGGAGCCTTTAAGAGGATATCAAAATGATTCATTTCAAATAAGAGCCAATCACCTTAAGTGGTCACATTTTATTCTAATCTTATTTAATCATTTAAATCTATATTATTTGTCATAAAATAAAAAATTACCTATCCAAAATATTATCAAATATTATTGTGATTATTAAAACAATATTATACACCCTCTTTACCATAAATTGTGATGTGAAATTATTTATCATGTCAACGTACGACTTACAGTCTCCATATAATGATACAAATAATCTTTCAACACCATATTTTTTTGGACGAGTATTATGATGGATTTATTTATTATATATGATATTTATGACATAATTATATGACTGAATTTATAATATCACATGAAACTATATAACATCCAATCCTCTTGGGATGATAATTTCATTCATGTGTATGTTTGGATTACGACCACCTTGAGGAATTGTTGTTTTTTAATGTATATTTTAATTTGATGGTAATGTGTTTTAATTTTATGATTACATATTTTAAATGATATATTAAATGACATAAAAAAGGTGAATTAATATTTATCTTTTTTTGTTTCATCCAACAAAAATTGAAAACATCATTCATGTGTATGTACTACCTATCATCACCATGAATTATAAAATTAATTTTTCTATAACTAACATATGCTGTTGTATTTAAATAAGTATATAAATAATATATAAGACATTAATATCATTATTAATATTTTGGATAGTATGTAACCAAGAAAAATGTAAAAGGGCCATGAACTATAGAACTAAAATAGTTATGATGAACAAAACAATTAACACCTACACATGCTTTTTTAAGTAATAATTGGTTATAAAATGAGTTTTTGAGTGGTTATTAAAGTATTAATAATGATATTATAATTATTAATAAGAAGATGGTATATAATTATAAAAAATTTAAATTTATTATATATGAGGTTAGAGTTCTTTCTTGGAAACATTAATTCATGATACGAGTTTTATGTCATGTTCTAGCTATTTATTAGGATTGTTTATGATTAATTTTTGTTGGTGAATTATTCTGATTAATATTAATTCTTTTATCCTAATTTTATTTCCATAAATATGTGTTTTCATTCCATTATCATCAAATTGTTTATTTAAGATACAGAAAATTTGTTTTTAAGGAATATTGAATTCATTTCTCTCATTGGTTAACAGACATTTTTCTTCCATTTATAGTTCTTATAAAAGTATATTGTAAAGGGTTTTACTATTATACATTATTTTTTTGAATTAATTTTTACCCATGTATGAATTTTAATAAAATATTTTAAGATAAATCTTATGGTCCTTTCGGAAAGGAGGTATTTTGTAAATTTTCTAAGGAAATAGTCAATGGAATGATTTTTAACTTATATGGAATGAATGTAATTTATTACTATAATGAATAATTTTTTCATTGAAGATTCCATTACATATTTAAATTTTTCTTTTAAAATATAATTTTCCAATTTATAGTTGACCAATTTTTTTATTTAAGTGATTTCAAAAAGGGAAATGTTATTTTCTTCAACAATGTTTTCAAGTTATATTAATTGTATTTCTATTTATCAAATACCAAAACCCTTTATTTCACAAATGATTTACTATAAATATGATCCAAATATAACATACTAATTATTTATTAATATGTTGTATAATTATTATGACTCAATTTATATGGAATCCATTTCTTTTCCACGGGTTATTCTTTGATGAAATGATGAATTGTTTAGGAAACCCATTTATTTTTCAAGGGTAATGCTATGATGAAATTATTATGAAACATATTTATTTTCATCAATTTCTCTATGATGAATAATTTAAAAACTTTAGGAACATATATATTGTATTTTAATTACATGATTGGTGGTACCAATATCTTCCTTCACTGCATTGTGTAAGAACCTAGTTCTTCATTGAGCTACATAATCTTTTACTTTATGTCAATATTTAGATTTAAATGCTTTTTTATGGCCTTATGTGAATAAAACATGAGGAAATGGGGGCATCAAGGGTTTTTGGGGATGGTTTGGATCCTTGATCCTGACTTTTAGGAATAATTATATTTGTCACATGTTTGGTAGAAATCATGTGTGTCAAGACACACAGTTAATAAAAATACTGAGAGACCTATGTAGAAGGAAAGAGGAGCCTGCATGGTTTGTTAAATTGTGAGGATAGATGTTAATTCCTATGTGATGGACTCTATAGTTTTTGATAGTGGTCTAATAAATGATTTTTTCATGGTTAGGAAACTCCTGTGCACTAACTGTGTGAGGTTCCCCACTATATAGTGAAGGGAACGCAGTTGGTGCACGGTTTGTCCAATCATGTGAAAAACTTCTACAACCCAATGTTTTGGGAAAAAATTAATTTTTTCACTTAAAGAGTTTATAATTTTGAAACCCTTCTTCTCTATTCTTTCCCAGTGGACAAAACCAATAGATGAATGCTCATTTGATGCTCAATCCATGGTTTTTGGTTATATTTCTCCATGAAAACTCAGATTCAAGCGTTGATCATGTCATTGAATTTTCACCGGTAAGTATGACATTAATTTTGTGCCCTTATTAGATAATATTTATATCACAGGGGATATTTCGGTGAAAGCTAATATTCACTATTTTTGGGATTTTCATCTTTTATTCATTTTTATTCAAATATAGACTAAATAATAGCTTAGTGTTGGACGAACACACCAATAAATACATACAGTAGGTGGTTTCATACTTTCCCATTAAATTTTGGTTTTTAATATATATTCTATTGTGGAAAATGAAGAATTTTCCATGAGACACCCTTGTAATAAAATTTATTCCTTAATGAAAATGGATATATATTAACAATGTAATTAAAGAGATCCATTGATAAATGATTAAATGTTAATGAATAAGAATTTGAATCACCAATTAGGTTAGATTATTAATTAATTAGACCGCCATGGGTGTCATATGAATTGATCACTTTTAAAGTGTCTCACTACTCCTTTCAATGGGATTTTAAATGATCCATTGTAATTTGAATTTTAACTGATTAATATCGGAGAATTAAATTCCATGTTCCTAGTCCATGGCCAGGTTTTTTCCGGATTTGGAATGAGTTTCCTCTTATAATAAAATTCCCACATGAGATAATTAAGAGACCAAAAAATTTAAGATTAAACCTTCCTTTCATCAACCTTATTAGGTGATGTTTAATTCAAATTATCATAGTAATGAATTTTGAAATAATTAAATGAATTTTATTGAATGTTTATTAGATTCCTTGGTTGACACATGAGTTTATATATGGATTCCATGGATGCAATGTTTGGGAAAACACCTTATACACACCCAATTGGTACTTGGAATCTATAGAAGACTGAAAAGGAAGTACTCTGGGGGGATTAATTTCATACAACCAATTGATACATGGATGATTATGGATTTCAAAGAACATACTTATAAGAATAATACTATATATGCTAATAGTGAGACTTGGGATTCCTTAGTGGACACCCTAGGATGGACTTGAAAAAAATATGATGTTGTAACACGCCTAACGAAATATGTAGGTTATGAGGAGGATATCCATCGATGGGATTGTAGCGTGTTTTTTTCATGATATACCGGGACAGATACCTGGATTCCAAATAAGGAATGTCTAAGGTGGCTCAAGTTCTTAGTTGAATAACAAATGAAATGATTTATACAACATTTTTGTAAAGACAAATTGCAATATTAGATTTTATCACAGTATTATAACTTATTGAAGGTCTCATTAGGAATTTCTTGAAATCATATCATCAATGGTGGATTTTGAGTTAAGCACCAGGTCCCGAGACTTAATTCTAAATTGAAGTAAGTTTTGATATTTATTGGTAGACATTTTAGCTAATGCTTAAGCAAGTAGTATAAGAAAATATTCCATATGAACCCAGTCCTTTATTGGTTGTTTACATTAAAAAAGTCTATTACATTTTCTTTTACTCACTACACACTATCATTATATATTTACTAATTGGTTGGAATTAGATACTACTGGTGGTGTCCAATAAAGATTTTATCACATACCCTACTCATGCCACCTTTGGTACCTGAGAATATTACTTGACTGTAGGTATGGATAAGGGATATTGCCTGACTATTGGTTTTTGGTTTCATCTTTTGAGAAGGGGAGGAAAATCCTGTGTAGATGCTCGAGATGCTAGATATGGATTGTTCTTTCGAGATTTTTGATATTCAGATACATGTATTTTACTACATCTTGTATACCTATTTGGGATTCATTGTAGATACATGAAATTATCGTCATTTTATATGAAATTACATTCAGAATTGTTTATATATATATATTAATGTTTAGGTATAATTTTTCTTCTGTTGAAGTGGTTTACTAGTCTAATAGTCTAAGTTTATATTCTTTCTATTTATCTATTTTTATTACTTCTTTTATTGGTCTTTAAGATTTATACCACTATGTTACACTTTGATGAGAGGGAACTGTATATCCATAGAAACTCCATAAGGCTTATTTTATAGTCAGAATCCTATAGAATTTAGGGAGATGCGGTTGAGTCTATGTGGACATCTGGGCTCGGGGTGCCAATAAGTGGCATATGGGTCTTGGAAATTACAATGTTGTATCAAAGGATTTCTTTTCTACCTTACTTTTTGGTGAAAATAAATTGGTAATTATGAAGGAAATGGAATTTATTAATGAGATGTTCTAGGCAGTAGCCAACCCACATACAAGAAAAAGATATATTTCCATGAATATAAATTGTGTTTTACTTGATTTTAAATATTACCGTTGATTCATTTCCATCATTAGGTGACACACATAAATTGTGATGAGGCTATTGATATGATTATTTGTTCAATTATTTTGTAACCTAATGAGATATGGGTATTCCATCTCATGAATAATTTTAGGAACCTGTTAGAATTCATATTCCATTAATTTTTCCATTAAATATCGGATGAATTTCTTAATTTATAGACATTGTGATATGTGACATGATTGATATACATGATCTTTGTAAAATTATTATGTATATAATTTGATAAATATTATGATACGTAGAGTGGATTCTATAACCTAATAACTATTTTTTATATTAAGTTATAAAAAAACCTTAGTTGTCAATTGTGGGCATTGAGCCATGGACCCAAAGATGCATGGGATGGAAGGTGTTATGGTGTGAATTAAGTGAATGATATTTTATGATTAATGAGGTGCATGAGACCATATTTATTAAATGTGGGGTCCTATTTGGTTGAACATTTTAATAATAAATATAAAATCAATGTGAGTAAAAAATGGAATTGAATTTTTTATTTTAGAGAACATAACCCTGACCTGGCCTTAGTTGTGGGAAGTAGGGAGTATCTATTACATTCAAATGATATTCATTTTTTCCTTGTCCATGACCAAGGATTAGGAAGAGGGGTGTAACCCTTATAACTAAACGATTTTACATATCCTATTTAAATATTTTTTCTTATATTAGTTATTGAATCTAGCTAAGGCATGCATTTAGAATATGTTGAAATATGTCACCATGACATCCTCCAATCGCAAGCCACGAGGGTGTAGGTGACCATGCTCTAGAGGTGGTGGAATATGGGATACTATTAGATCTACCTATGGTGTTAGATAAAACACCATTTATTGTACAATATATAGGTGATGAGGCATGGTTCTTTGAAGGCTTTATGCATTTCATGCAGACTGTTTAGGGAGCACTCTGACCTGTCCCGATTATAGAAGAATAGATGTGTGAGTTTTAGTAGGAGTATAAAATAACACATCTAGGGTATGGAAGACTTAAATGTAAGAATTCATGGCTAGAGTACATTTTATATATCATAGATCCTCTTAAGACTCATCCCAAGAAGAGGGTAAATCTCACTGATTATATTCAACATGATTCCATAAAGAGATGGTTTGATGTCATTACTCAAATAGATCGTCATCAGGATATGGCTTGGAGGGATTTTTATATGGACTTCTATAATGAATTTTATTTTGAGATGTTGAAGGCCAAAATTGACCAAGAGTTCACGAACTTGAAGTGTCTCGTACTATGAAGAATGTTTTACTCGGCCTGTTTTATAGAACATTAGTGACTCACACCTATTATTATGGGTTTTGAGTTATCTAAAACATGAATATTCGAGGATAGTGTTGATTATTACTTCTGATCATAGGTGGATTTATTTTAGTTTTAGAACATTTATATATTAGTGAATTTGGTTCTTATCATAGAGCATAAATTTAGGGGCACTAATAGTGAAATCTATGGCAGTTCGGAACCTATATCTAGTGCTACATTGACTACCAGTAGGAAGAATCGTAAAGAGGTTCCATGTGGTGATATTAGTAGCTATAACACATACTAAAGAATCCAGGTGAGGTTCCACCAGTGCATTAGGCCTGGATACATGAGACCGGAATGCATGAGGGACCCAATCATGTGTCGATCATACAGAATGATGGACTATATAAATTGCTTCTACAGATATTTTCCACTAATATCCAATGAGATAGGGTCTGCATCGACTCTACATACAGGAGCGGGGTCAACATCTTCTTCTCATTTATGGATCTAGAGTACATCTATTCGATTAGGCCTAGGAAGTGGTTATGGTCGTGGAAGTCAGACCCCAGATTTGATGTGATAATAGAGCATATATGCTTAGTGTATCCAGGTTGTATCATAGGATTTTAGATTAGGGTAGGTATAAGTTGTGAAAATGACACCTAAGTGTAACAATCCATGAACCTCCACTATGATTGAAGCATTTCTAATAACATCTACTTTATAATATTCCCCTTTTGATACTATCTCTTCTGAAAACATTATATATTTTCCTATTGCTGAGATACTTATACTCAAAATTCACTATTATTATGTATTTATGATGCTTGATACAATTTTTTTACTTCAAATGGAGTTTGTAGGTTAGTGAAATTAGTGTCCCAATGATATTGGTGGGTTTTACTTCATATGGGTCCTCTTTTTATAAAAGATGACAGACTTTGAAAAAATTCTTGGGATAGATTAGTTTTTTCCTTTCATACATTCTTTTATTTATACTGTCGTATGGTGAAATTCACATCATAAAAGGGTATAGAGTTTATTCCCATGATTTAATGGGATTTGATGGAGAACTATGCTAAAATTGTGCTTCTTGGTCCGGGTGCAATGAAATCCTATATTGAGAGTATACATTTTGATGATTTGGGAACACATCAGGAATATTTCACTCTAGTGGTTGATTGTTTCAAGGATGATTTCCTGAATAAATTTTTAGGATTACCTCCCGTGAGAGAGGTGGAGTTATATATCAACCTAGTTACAAGAGTTTAATCGATATCCATTCCTCCATATAGGATGGATACTACTGAGATACATGATTTCAACAGATAGTTAGATAATTTTGATGAATAGGGGTTTATCAGACCATGTACGTCTCTATGGGGTTCATTGGTCTCTTTTAGGAAAAAGGAGGGCGGAAAACATAGGTTATGTTTGAATTAATCAAAATAGAACCAAATGATATTCAAGAATCAAAATAATCAACCACGGAGATATGATATCATCAACCAACTATGAGGGGATAAATTATTCATGAATATTAATTTGAGATAGTTATATCATTAGACTGTTAGACATACCTTGCACAACATTTCCTAAAAGGTATGGTATATATAAGTACTTTGTTATGTAATTTAATCTCATGAATGTGAAAATAGTTATCATGGAACTGATGAACTCTATTTTTTAGTCCTTATATAGATTGGTTTTTTATTGGTATCCATGTATAATATATTGGGGTATCCTCACACTCAATACAACTGTCAAAAATATACTGAGCTCATGTTTCAAACTCAAAGAAAGGAACTATTATATTCAAGGACCAAAAAGTTCAACTATTATATAGATCAAATTAAATTCCTACGTTAAATTATCCCAGAAAAAAGTTTATCAGTTGATACATAGAAAATTAGAGGTTCCATTTCTAGGAAGAATCCCATGAACATCAATGATATAATGAGTTTCTTGGGAGCATCTAGTTATTAATGTTTATTTATACATAAACATTAATTCTTATAATCATCTCTTATGATCATAACTAAAAAGGGTTTGATATTTATATAATTAGATGAATGTGATACAACCTTCCACGATTATGAAGGGAGATTGAATGCATCACTGATACTAATTTTTTCCAATCCTCGAATGAGTTAAAATATTTAATGTGACTCTATAGGTAGAAGACTTGGAGTTGTTCTAATGCAGGAGTAGAGAATCAGGGCATTCCAGTCATGTTAGTTGAGGAAAATGAGTGGACTTATCAGACACATGGTCTCAAATTCTCTTATGATGTATATGCATTGATCTATTGGATATAGTGATTACAAGGAGAGCATTTTTTGGTGTTCACATAAGACAAAAGCCTCAAGTATATTTTTACACATTATGATCTGAATCATAGAAAATGAAGATTTTTTAGTACCTAATGTCTTTTGAATTCACAATTCCCTATATTCCTTATAACGGAAATGTTCTGACTAATGCACTGAGTAAGAGGTCTCATATATAGGCAGTCCCTGAGACCAGTAGCGAGTGGAACCTTATGGATTTGTTCTTTGAGATGAATTTTAAGGTGTAGAACAGTCAGGGGAATGCATTTCTTACATCATTAGATATAGCCTCTACTATTCTAGATATAGTGAGTATGAGAAAAACATTAGATTATATAGTCCTAGTCCTATGAGAGAGTGTAGTGCTTGAGGACCCTCGTCATGGATGAACCATATGTGAGGATGAAATTATTCATATACATAGTCACATATGAGTTTAAACAGACATATGTGAGGAGTTGATATGAGAATTTCATGCTCCAACATGGGGAGTTCATCCCAAAACCACCAATATGTATTGGCATTTACGTGACAAATAGTAGTTTTCAGGTATGAAAAGAGATGTCATTGGTTTTTTCAGGAGGTGTCCCACATGTCAACATGTGAAGGTGGAACACCAATGAACTACAAGAAATTTCTAGCCTCTACCCATTGCTGAGTGAAAATGGGACGTTGTTGTAATTGATTTCAGGACTAGGTTACCAAGATCACCTGAACGAAGTGATGTCTTTTGGGTTCTTGTTAATAGGATCACACACATTTCACATTTCCTACCAATTAAGGAGACCTTTTTGGATTATGATCATGGGAGTTTGTATATTTGAGAGATAGTATGACATCACAAGGTCCCTCATACTATCATTTTAGTTCTGAATATATGGTTCACTTTAGGATTCTGGAATGGTTTGTAGAGTGAATTGGGTATATGGTTAATTATAAGTATATCATACCACCCTCAAATAATGGCCAGTCAAAATTCATTATTCATATTCTTGAGGACATACTGTGAGAAAGCACCCTAGATTTTTGGGGATTTTGGGAGAACCATATACTCTTGGTTGAGTAAGCCTATAAAAATATCATTTATGATAGTATTCTGATGGTTCCTTATAAAGATTTTTACATTAGGCCATATTGATAACATGTGTACTAGTTAGAGGCGAGAGAGGTGGCTATACTTAGACTTCATCTCATTTAAGAGACTAAGAGTGGGATTGGTTGAACGGGAAACATATGGATACTGCACAATCTCAATAGAAATATTATATAGATCACTATCGATGAACTCTAGAGTTCGAGTTTGGGGATCAATAATTTTATGTGTCTCATCGGGGATAAGTCAAAAAAGGATCCATCGAAAAGGTAAGCTTTATCCATGATATGTCAGTGCATTCGAGATTCTACATAGATTATGGTTAGTACATATCGATTGAAGTTACTTTATAGTAACATATCCATGAAAAATGTCTTCCACATATCTCACCTATTTCATTATCATTCAAACTCATGTCACTTTTTTAGTCCGAGGAGGTTGAGTTATAGGTAGATGAATCCTTTTAGGATCATCTGATTCATATTATGAAGGTTCTATGTGGCCAAAAATTTCCTCTAGTATGAGTTCTATGGATGAATATCCACATAAATAATGGGACCTAGGAAAGTTAGGCCAATGTAAGAGAACAGTGGATAGAACTGTTACTAGATTATGATTCACCACATTTGGAAGTGAAATTAAGGGATGAATTTCTTTAAGGGGGGATGTTTTTAAGAACCTAGTTCTTCCATGAGGTATGAAATATTTAAATTCACATCAATATTTCGATTTAAATTCTTGTTTATGACCTTATGTGAATACCAATTTTGGTCATGGGGGTATCAGGGGTGTCCTAGGATTTTTTTAGAACCGAGACCACCTTTTAGGAAATATCAAACACTCCCTATGATTAATATAAGCCATGTGGGACAATCCACATGGTTAATACTATTCATGTGAGACCTAGAAAGATTGAAAGAGTGTCCTATATAGTTCAAAAAAATTGTGCGAATGGAGGTTATCTCCTATGAAATAGACTTTGTAGTTTTTGAAAATTGGATGAGGCATGGTTTTCACATGGTCAGAAAACCCGTGTACACAAATCGTGTGATTTTACACTCCTTACTGTGAAGGGTGCATGGTTGGAACACAGTGTGGCCTATCATACATCCGATACTTGTATGTCTGTGTTCGATGTAAAAATAAATGAAATTTCCCATTAATGAATATATAATTTTTAAACCCTTATTATTATATCATTCCCAATGGAAAACTCTAACAAAGGAGAGCTCCATTGATTCTAAATCTAGAGTTTTTGTACCTTTTCTCATTGAAAACTCAGATTCAAGCGCAACACATCTCAATATAATTGTATCGATAACCAATTCATTCCTTTTGTTCTCTTCATCAATTAACTTAGAAAAAAAGTATTTAGGTGCCTTATAATCTTCCCTATTTTTACTCTTTTCATCAATTATTTTATTTTTCATCAAATATAGATCGAATCACATCTTCCTAATGGATGAGAACTCTACTATAGAACAATGATAAGTGGTCTCATTCATTTCCATTAATATTGGGGTGTTTATATATATGTTTTTTTGATACACAGCCAGTTTTCCAAGATATTCCATTGAAATAGAATTTATTCCTTGATTAGAAATGATAGGTTTAACATATGTAATTAAATAGACCCACTAAAAAATGATTAATGGATAAGGAAATCATATTTGAATCGCCCCTTGGTCAATTAGGTTAATTAATTGGACCACCATGGATGGAATTTGAATTTATCAAACTTAATGTGTGACATTAACTCTTATTATGTGATGTTAAATGATTAATTACAATTATACTTATAATTGGTTAAATTAAGGGAATGAAATAACATGTTCTTAGGCTATTCTCATGTATTTGAATTCTTTAGAGTAAGCTGATTCTTATAATGAAATACCCACATAATATGATTAAGAAAATAAATTTTCAATATTTATCCCATCTTTTAAGACACCTAATATGGTGTAGTTTAATTGAAGTGATCATTGTAATGAATTTTGAAATTTTTAAATGGATTGGACTGAGTGTTTATTATATAACTTGGGTGAAAAATGACTTAATATATGAACTGCATGGATGAAATCATTGGGAAACTTCCTTACACACTCTTGATTGATACATAGACTCCCTAGAGGACTCTAAAGGATAGAATCAGGGGGTCAACTATCATACACCTGAGGGATACTTGAACTCTTAATGGATTTAAAAAGATAGAATCATATGGCCTATTCTACACACACTAGTTATGAGACTTAGGTTCCCTTAGTGGAAATCGAAGGAATCAAATAAAAACAATGTTATACCACACCTAGAGTGATACATAAGTTCAGATGATGATCTCTAAGTATGATATTGTATTGTTTTATTTCCTAATATTAATAGAGAAATTCAAGGATTCCAAATATGAAATTCTAAGGATGTACAAATGTTATTAATTAAAAATAAATAAATTATTCATACAGTGTATTTGTCAAGGAAAACAACAATATTGGATTTGATTATAGTCTTATACCTTATTGATGGTATGGTTAGGAATTTCTTGATAACATATCATTATGAGGGATTATAGTCTACATTCTACATCCCAAGACAACATTATAAATATATAAAAGGCTTATTATTTATTCAAATAATTTATAGGAAAGTTCAAATTAGGTAGCATAGGATGGGTGTCCACAAGAACACAAACCTATATGGGTTTTTTACATACATCACTCTCGTTACATATTATATTACAACATGCACATTGTTATTATTATGTATTCATAGAATAGATGGAATTAGACACCATTTGTGGTAACCCACTGGGATTTTATCTCACACCCTATTTTGTCCTCCTTGGGTACCCCAAAAGATTACATATCTATAGGTATATATTGGAAGTGTTCCCTGCTATAGGTTTGTGATTTATTCTTAAGAGTATGGGAGTATAGTACTGAGAAAAGGATCATGATTCTAGTTGGAGAAAGTGTTTTTAATATTCTTAGTATTTTGATACATGTATTATACTATTTCATGTATACATAATATGGTTTATTTATAGAGACAATACATATACATCATTTTAAATGAGATTACCAATGGAATTATCTATATATTATAATTTTTTCTTCTTCTTCTAGGGAGGGTTACTAGTCTAGTTGTCTTAGTGTTAAGTATTTTTATTTATTCATTATTTTTCATTTTATTATATTGATCTTAATGATTTCTACCAGATTATTACACTCTGTTAAGATGGAATAGTCTCTTAAATGACACACCCTAGGCCCTCACTATTAGTCGGTAGCCTCTAGAACTTGGGGAGATGTTCTTGAGGCCATTTGGATAATTAGACTACGTGCATCGTTCAACAACATTCAGGTATGGTATGTAACACAATAGGTAAATATTGATATCTCATGAGATTAGCAGGATGGGAATGTGGAGTAAACTCAGTTTAGTAATGGTGTATATCCCATATTATATTCTTTGGAGTTAACGTTGTCTATAACTTTGGTTTGGAGATTAAAACAATTCAACTATGACAGTATCATAAAAGAGCATTAACTAATATGTAAATGGATTTCTACGCTTATTTTTATTCAAATATTATATGTCTAATTTCAGTGATATTTTCTCACATATCATGTAACTTTATTTGTTTGTGATTAATTTCTTATAAACTGCCATTCTATATGCCCTGACTCAATATTATGATCTACGATATGCAGTTTTTGGTTTCAAATATTATTCTCTTGTTATCATACCATTTTTCTCATTTTTTATATGATCATTGATATCTTCATTGTTTACACTTAATGAGATTTATTGAACACCCTTTCGTATATTTCCATTCTTGGGTTTTGAAGAAATGTTTTATATTTTATGTTTCTATGAAGGGAAATAGATATGAATACCTAAGTTGGAGATGTGGTAAAACTATTATGAACTATTTTTTTATGTTTCCATGATTTAAAAGATACTTGACCTATATGATTCTAGAACATATCATTATTTCTAGTAAAGAATATCCATCTATTTATTTGTAATATATATGAATGAAATTTTTGGGTTCCAATAGTTTTTATCAAACTAAATTTTATTTAGAAATTCGAAACTAGGAAAGATAAGATTAGTTAGAATAATAAAGATAAGTCCATGCATAAGAATAAATTGTAATGTTTTACTAATGATCATAAATGAAATAAGTTAAACCAATTTTTCATAGAATAAGGTGTAATTATTTAGAAATAATATAAATGATTTTTCATCAATATGTGGTTCCCACCATGATTATTGTTTTTCACATCTTGAGTTTTGGTTATAGTGGGTGGTTGGAACATGAAGGAATTGTGTTAAGACTAAATACATTGATTTTTTTTCAGAGAAACTGAATGTTATAGGAGCCAGATTAAAAACCACTTTTTATTATTCTAACAAAATATTATATTTATATGAATCAAGCTAAGCATCCAATTAAGAAATAGAGTAAATAGTGTTTTATTGATTCCTTCATGAGAAAACTCCCACCTTCCTTCAGTTTCACTATTGATCAATGAGTCACTGGGATGTGGATATTTACCATTGAAATTATATTTTACATTAATCAGTGTTAGGATCATGGGAAATTTATTCTTGATTTTTTTGGGAAGTTGAATCAAATTAGTGGGAGACTCTTATCAAGTACACAAAAGAACAAAGTGAAACCAAATATATAGAGTTGGATGATTTTAAATATGATTTTATAACAAAAACATTCCTCACTTTATATATATGAATATGGAGAAATAATTCATTGAGTTAAAATGAAATCATGCTGAATCTTTTGGTACTTAGGATGATAAAATTCCAAAGATTGTGAAATACGCTTTTGGTATTATCATCCAACCAAAAAGTAAAGTTGATTGATAATTTATTGGATAAAAAATAATCTCCTAATGGATTCAGTTATAAGGAACTTTAATAGCTCAAAATAAAATATTCAATATTCTCTTTATTTGTATATAATGATTGGACTTACACATCAATATCTTGGTTTTGATAAGAAAAGTAATTTTTTATTAAAGGAAATTATAATAATCATAGAAAAAATAAGATGATCCTACCATTTTTATTGAAGTACAAAAGGAAAAATAAGGTAAATTATATTAATATATAGGTAAATGTTTCATGTGGGGAAAGAAAGATCATAGAGTAATCAAATTATAACGTAATAGGTAAAAGATAGATAATGATGTGAATAACACTACTGGAAAATGGACCTATCCCCACAGTTTTCTCCAAAAACGAGGGGATAGACCCCCCCTATACCCACGGTTTTGGGAAACCGTGGGTATAGGTGACTTTTAAAGACCTATCCCCACGGTTTTCCAAAACTGTGGGTATAGGGGGGGTCTATCCCCACAGTTTTGGAAAACCAAGGGGATAGGTCTTTAAAAGTCACCTATACCCACGGTTTCCCAAAACCGTGGGTATAGGGGGGGTCTATCCCCACGGTTTTGGAGAAAACCGTGGGGATAGGTCTGGGATAAAATTCCTATACCCATGGTTATGAAAAACCATGGGTATAGGTCACTTTTGTGTGCGCGGGAAATTTTTTGTTCCGCGGGAAGGAAATTTTTTTGGCGGGAACCCTGTACCCATGGTTCTTCCCTCTATACCCACGGTTTTTATAACTATATTTAACTATATATATATATATATAGGTGATGTTAGGGTAGTGGTTAGATGCGGTGTTTGCAGTGAAGATGTTGCGGGATCGAAACTCAGCGCCTGCATTATTTTAGGACCTATACCCACGGTTTTGAAACCGTGGGAATAGGTCATTGACACCGTGGAAATTGACTATATTTTGGTGACACGGTGGCATGACACCTATACCCATGGTTTTGTAAAACCGTGGGTATAGGTTGGGGACCTATCCCGACACCGTTCCAGCCCACGGTTCCCAAAACCGTGGGTATAGCCTATACCCACGGTTTTGGGGGCTATACCCACGGTTTTGAACGATGGGTATAGGTTGTTTTTCTGGTATTGTAGAGAAAAAGATCTATAGAATGCAACACCCACACTATAGTGTTACAAATGAAAGGAGTATAGGAATTATGATAACCACTTCCCAAGTAAAAAGTTAAATATTATGATCTATGTAAAAAACATATTAATCCCATAGAAAAAAGTAAACAAAATGTGATCACTATTTTTGATGAGTGGTATGATAATGATATGTTGAAAGGTACACTTCTAATCCACTCTAGAACTATCACTGTATTATTTGATTCTGGATCTACCCAATATTATATATCGAAATATGCTTATAAGGTTTTCATAGCACCACATAAAAAATATTTGTTTAGTTAATAGTAAAAATACCTTATTGATACACTGACCACATCCCAAATCTATGATTATTCTCTAGATTATGTTTATGGGAATGTGTTTCATGAGTCAAAAGATTAAATTTCTATACTTTCTATCCTTAGTTCTGAAAATCATAGCACACCCTAACATTTATATTTTAATAAATCTTTATTTCAAAATTATTTAGTACTTTTAGAAATCCAATAACTATAATGGCTGTATAAATCCACCCAAAACTAATGAATATAAAATTTTAGTACAAGTTCGAATCATCAAACTGACTAAAGTCTGATCCATCAGATTCACTAAATTATAATCCATTAGACTTATTAATTTGTGATTCATCAAACAAAATAATTTCTTCTCCATTAGACAAACCAATGTCTAGTCTATTATAATGAACAAAATTTATTCCACAAGAGTTAGTAATGTCTAGTTAATTGAAATTACTAGAGTTTAGTCCATCAGAATGACAAAATCCCAATCTATCATAATGACCACATCTAGTCTATTAGTATCACTGAGTTTATTATTTCATTGTTATTGATTTTAGTCTATTTTTTGCAACTATATTTATTAGAAAATAATAATAATGTTTTAATCCATCAAAAAATAATGATTATAATCAGATATTGAATTATTTATAGCAATCCTTATAGTTTTTAGAGCATTTTAACGGTGATATCAAAAATAAATCAGATGAAGATGTCCTTTTTGATATGTTCAGATAGAGTCCATATGAGGCCATTGCAACCAACCCTAATAATCATATAAATATGACCATTATAGGTTTTACTCTAAATTGAGGTTCAGTCAAGGATATGGGGGATGATTTTTTTATGAAATCAACCCGTCATTTGATTTTTCTATTGAAAACTATTATTACATTCACATTTTAATATATCAAAGAGTTTTAGATATATAGAATTTGAGTAAAGATTTTAAATTCCTCAAAACATTTTTAATTTATATTTCATGCTTGATATCGGTTAATATCAAGGTATTTCATGCCTAGGAATATAGGTTTTTCTGGTTAGGCATATCAATGTCTTTCAATAATAGGGAGATAGAGATAATTCCTTTCATTATTATCAATAGATTTTTTCTTGAATAAAGAAAAACCATATAGTTTGGTTGAAGCTGTTGATAATTTGTTTCATTTTTATTTAATTCTTTTTTGCTGAAGTTTAATGTAACTTGTTTCTGTTATAATGTTTCTATTATTTTTTAATATAAAACTTTTTAATGTTTTATTTTAATTGTTTTTACAAGTTTTTTTTCTGTTCATTTTTAAAATAATAATTATTTTTAAAATATTTTCTATACTTTAATTTACAATAAGAAATATGAGTCTATTATATGCAATTTGATCACTAAATGAAAAATGTGTTCGATAAAACGAAATAAAGAGGTTCGGTTTTTTAATTAATTAATTATTTTTAAATACAAGTCACCCCCATTATAGCCATTAGAAACTATTATGATCTAAAAATTATTATGAGAGGATGTTTTAATACTTAATTTTCAAGTTTTTACATTAGTTATTTTATGTAACATTAAAATTAGTTAGTAATATTTTATTATATATTATTCTTTACAAAATATTATTATACTAAAAATTTAATTATAGAAGGATTGTCTATTTTTATAATATGGTAGGCCTAAATGTTGGTACTCATGAAAATATAAATCATAAAAGTCTATCAATTTTTGAGCGTGCTAAATCAGAATACTAGTGATATAGAATGAATAAATTTTCTATTAACATGGGAGTTGATAAATTCATAACGTTGACTAGAAAATAAAAAATTCTTGAGAAGAAAGTTTCAATATTTAAAAATAAAGAGAATATCAAATATCAGTTGAACAATAGAGTACATAATACTTTTATGTGTCTTGGAATATAAATATTTATATATTTAAATTTGTTTTTGTGAATAAGATAATAATATTTATGATAAGTTATAAGTTTCTATTTTTGGATCTTCTAAAGTAATTGAAAATACAACAACAATTATAAGAAAATTCTTTTAAGATTCTTATTTTATACCTGGTGAATCTACAGGGAATATGCATTATATATTTTTTACAATCATGAAAATTCTACAACATTTTGGGGATAATTATATTACTAATAAAATTTTGGTAGAAAATATTTTTATTATTATACCTTGGTAATGGGAATCTAAAGAACAAAATTATATGACATGATAAGGAGAAAAAAATAATTGTGGGTTATTTTATTGGTAATCTTATGTAGTATGAAGGTACATTAAAAATGTATAATTAGAAAAAAACAATACAAATGGCGGAGTTTCTCTTTATAATAATGAAAACATTTTTAATTAATTGAATTTAGACAAGATGATTTAAAATTAATTAAATAAAAATAATGTTATAATTTAAACAGATATTAGTTCTCCAGAGAAATATGAAAATCAGTTAGCCAATCTTTTTAATAGGACGAATAAGGTAGTTAGGAATATGTATATTTCTTATAAGTATAAAAAGAACTACTAGTAAATAAATTATCTAAAATATTCTTTTGAAGTTATATGTTATCAATGCAATAAGTATGGTCATATAATACATGGATTTCTTAATCTTAATGGAAAATAAAATAAGGATAAGTTATTTAAATGAATTATATTAAATTATACCAACACAAGAATAAAAAGTGTCTAAAGGTTTATAAACATGGATCGCAAGTGGTGGAGATATTCCTTAATAAATTACATCTCATATTGGGAGGGAATAAAATAACAACATTTGTTTCTAAGTAGAGATTGTGATGAATAATAATTTCTTTATGGATATGGTAACTGATGAATCCTTAAACAACCATACACTAAATAAAAATTATCTTGAATGTGATAATTGTATCAATTAAACATATTATAATAAAGAAACATATTTTTAAAAAAAAAATAATGATTTTCCTAGTCTTGAAGTTGTATTTAGTTTTAAAAAACATTTAGAAATCCAAAATTTCAAAAATACAATAAAACATGAAATTTATATGAAAAAATATACAAAATAAAAATAAAGAATATCTACACATACTAATAATATTTTAAATCCTTAAACATAATTTTAAAATAAATAATTTTGAGAAAATTAATATTTCTAATGATTTATAAAAATATAAATTTGAGAAAACCAGTATTTCAAAAGATCTAGAAAAACAATTGATTGAAACTTTTATTGATGATAACAATATTGTTTTAAAAAATAAATTCTTAGATATCTAATAAGAATAAGCTTCTATAAATATTGTTATAATTTTAAAAAAAAACTTTTGTTAGATTTGAGGACAAATAAGAACTCAAAAGGATGTATCCATAAAGGGTTTTACTAATAAAAAACCTATTTCTTAAAAAAGTACTTTATCCCAAAAAAATCATCTATTCTACCTAAAATGTTATGGTAGTCAACATTAGGAAAAATAGATATTCTCTGAATAAATTAAAATAATTATGTTATAATAATCATACTTTTCTAAAGAATTGATATGTGTTCATCATGAAAAAGTTGGAAATATGTGGATTCCATAAATATTACATTCAAATAATACCAGACTCAACAGAGTTTGGGTTCTGAAATAAAAATATTTTTTAGGTAAATAATACGTGTCGTAACAATAATATATTGTACATGGATAGTTTTTTTCAAGGAATATAACTAGAAAGTAAATATTTTTTCAACAATAATATTAAAATTATTGGGGGAAAATTTAACTTTGGTGGAAATGCTCAAGGAGAAATTAATAGAATATATAATATTGAAAATCATTGAAAAAATTTAATTTCAATTTTTTTATTTTTTCTAGGTCATAAGAAAAATCTTAATAAAAATAGTTAATTATGTGATGAGGGATATCCTATGAGCATTAAAAATGAAAAATGAACTATTCATTGGTCAAAATTAGAATTTCTTCTTTTGGAAAATTAGCTTGAGAATATTTATACACGTAACTTTGATGACCTTATAATCCAATATATACATTGAATTAGTGAAATGTAAGACCAATAATGGTTATTTTATAGATGATTAATACACTATAATGTTATAAATTTCGTTAAACTATCTAGGAAAGAAGTAGTAAAATATATACCTTAACTGAAGCTTAATTCTTCTAATGTTTGTGGTCCTTGTCAATTTGGAAGGAAACATAAGTCATGTTTAAAATATATTTCATAAGTTTGGATAGCTAATGATTTAATTTTCGAGCACATGGATTTATTTAGTCTAAAAATCTGGTTCTATCATTGGAAAATAGTATTTATATGATTTTTTTTATGATTACACTAGATATACATGGTTCAATTTTATAGAAATGAAATCGAAATCCATTTTAATTTTAATAATTTTATTTCCAATATTAAAAATTAGAATAACTTATCATGTATAAAATTATATGGTGATCAAGGTGGAGATATTTATAATTTTTATTTTGAAACATTTCTTAGTGAAAAGGGTATTATACATAACTTATCATCACATAAAAATACACAACAAAATGGTGAAGTTAAATGAATAAGTTTAATTCACTAGAAAATTACAAGAACCATGACAAGTGAATACTTAGTTTCTAGAAATTTTATGGAAGAAGCAACCAGTACTATCTATTGCACTGTAAAGAAAGCTTTTATAAAACCTTGTATTAGTAAAACTATTCATGAGTTGTGCATTAAAATAAAACAAATACCTTTAACAGTCTCTTGAAAAATTTCAATTCATCCCACTTCAGCGGAACCACATTCAGTTTGAGTAAACTGATTTTCCTGAGATTTCATTTTTATTATGATTCGCCAATCACTCAGGTCTCTTTAAGTAACACATTACTTTGCGTAATAAATTTGATGTGCCTATTGAGAAAGTAAAAATGGTTCATTTACTAAAAGAAAAATTTGATATTTAATATCGACGATTCCGTGAGTCGGATTAATACTCAAGCCTCTATCGGTATCCAACCACTAACATTTAAACATCGTTATATAATTCTGACCTAGGTAACACAACTCAATAATTTCATCTAAAATGATATAAAAGTCAACTTCAGTTTCTCTGTGATGTGATCCTCTCAAGAAAACTCCATTGTTCATTGTTTTTTTATTCCCCATATGCACGTGTATGAAATCAAAAACCATTCACTACATATGTATTATAATATTTCACCATTTTGGATGGTGGGTTGCTCAATATAAACAGTCGCTTATCAATTTTATCACCATGTTGAGACACCTAAAAATTTGTAAAACAATTATTTATATGAAAAATAATAAACAAAATTGATATAAAACCAACAATAATTTATATTACCAGTTTTTGAAACCATTGAGAATTTTTTTTTCGTCTACGTTCTTTAAGAGCAGCTGCTGTAATTTGTGGAAGTAGTTTCTTGATATGATTATCATATGACCTATAAATAAAATAATTTTACATACTATAATAGAAATTATAGAATAAGTGATAGAAGCACCCACAATACAAAGGATTTCATTTCTTCACAGTTGATCAGAACATATGTATGAGCTCTGTGATGTTCATCATCTAAAAGCCACCGTTTATAAACTCTACTGAAACCAGGATTTGGATGATTAAAAACTGATAATTTATTTTAGATTTCATCATTAGTATTCCCCTCATTTCATCCCACGCAATTTTTTTTAGTGATATTCAGATTCAAAATAATGAGAGTAGAAAAAAGAAATTTCCTCTTGCAAATAAACATCAGAAATTGAGCCTTCAACTGATGCTTTGTTACATAATTTTTTCTTCAATTTCTACATGCATCTCTCGAATGGGTACATCCATCAAAACTATACTAGACCTATACATTTAGCTTCATGTGGAAAATTTAATATCATATGTTCCATTAAGTTAAATACAGATAGCGGAAAGTTTGGTTCCAGTTTACATATAATTATTACAACATCTTCTTCTAGTTTTCTTAGCACAACGTAGTCTCTAGTCGCAGCACAAATGTCTTGAAAAATATATGATATGTTTGTTACAGAATCCCAAATCATAAAATTCAACAAACCTCCAAATCCAATGGACATAAGTCTTTCCATTATAACATGACAATCATGACTTTTTAATTCGGTAATATAACCATTATTAACACAACTTTCCAAATTAGAAGCATAGACATCTGGAAGTTTCAAATCTATAATCCACTAACAAAATAGTAAGCGACTATCTTTGGACAGTGTGTAAGCTGCTTTTTCTTTATTAACTTCTGTCATATAATATACTCAAATAGTTCAAGTTCTGGTCACCTACAAATCTGGGATAAATCTAATCGTGCCTTTAGAGTATCTTTGGTCTTACCTAGTGTATCCAAAACTGTATGAAATAAATTATCAAAATAGTTCCTCTCAATATGAATGACATCAAACATGTGGCAGACCAACAAATCAGACCAATATGGATGATCCCAAAAAATGCTTCATTTTATCAAATTATATTTTTTCCCAAAGCCATGAATTTTCTGTTGGATTACTGTTGGCCAAAATGTGATTGGAGGTAATGAAAATACAACTGATTTTAACTCTGTACCTGATAACATTTGTGGAGGTTCGTCCCTTTAAATTGTACCTTTTCTTAAATGAGATTAGTTCCTCCGAAAAGGATGATTGGTTTGAAGAAATCTATGGTGATAGTCAAAATAGAAAGGTTTTCTTCTATTGACGAGCATAAAGGCTTTTTTTCTTTCATACAGCAAGGAAATGATTTCAGAGCATGTGTACTCCAGCCAGATAACATTCAATATGCCTGAAATTCCCTAATCTTCTACATCAATGTAGCTTTTAATATGAAATTTTTTTTCGCAGAAACTTCATATGTACTAACACCATCAGTCCACAATGCATTTAACTCATAATTCAATGGTTTCAAATAAAAATCAATATTCTTTTTCGGATGTACTGGGATTAATAAGGTCAAAAAGTTATTGGGATCAATCATCAACATCCCTGGAGGTAAATTGTTCGGAGTTATAAAGATAGACCAACATGAATACTAACTGCCATAAGAACCAAACAGACAGAAATCGTTAGTAGAAAGACCCAATCACACGTTTCGGGATTCTAAAGAAAAATACAGATGCAGATGATCAAAATGTTTCCTTGAATCACCATCATATGGATGATTCAATCATTTATCAGTTGAAATATTGGTTTTGTGCCATGAAATCATTGACTCTATGTTCTAAGACATAAACAAACGCTGAAACATGGGTGTTAGGGGGAAATATCTCAACTGTTTTACTAAAATCGATCCAGAATTCCCTAGGTGAGCTTTTTTATAACTCGATTGTCCACATGTGGGACAACTATCCACAAATCATTTTCACTAGAATATAAGAAGCAATCATTAGGAATTGTGTGAATCTAACGATAAATAAGGCCCAAATTATGAACCAACCTCTTGCTCTTATAGTAATTTACAGGCAACATATTTCTTTCAGGTAAAAATGTTTTAACCAAAGAAAATATATGATCAAAATAGTTGTTTGACATTGCATTATATGATTTAATAGCCATAAATTTTGAAACCACTACTACTTTTCTTATCTTGCAACAAGGATATAATGCATCCTTAGCTGACCTCAACAAATCATAAAATTTGGATGGTTCCAACTCAGGAGTTAAATCAATATCATCTTGAGTTTCATTTTGCTGAACATATGAACCTGCAACATCATGTACAAAATTTTTAAACAGTGATGGATCCAGAATCAAGTTATTATTATCATCTCTGAAGCTGCGTTCTATATGTTGATACCAAAAAACATAATCTGCTTGAAAACCAAACTGCAAGAGATGTCCCTCAACCTTGTCAAATGTGTCACATGTTCTCAGAGTACATTTTTTACAAGGACACTTTATAGTGACTTCTGAATCATATTCTATTTTTGATGATACAAATGATAAGAAAGCTACAACACCTTCAAAATATATAAGATTTAAACCAGAACCGTTTGGATTTCTACACTGATTTATCCAAGAGCAATCTTCTGATAATGATTTTTTCGACTTCCTTGTTCCATATTTCTCTACAAAATATAAAATCATTATGATTTTTGATTAATTTGAAATTATGAAAAAACTATCTGAAAAAATATAAATAATTAAAACTACTTCATAATAATTACCAATAATTACGGGCGACACAATTTCAGGTGGATTGGAAACTACTCTTTTGTCTGACGGCTCATTTACTTGCAACTTTCTCACACAGAAATCAAAATGAAGAATCTACTCGGAGGTACGTATATTCATTATCATACGGACAAACGATCCCCCTTTTCATCAAGGAATCATCTTCTTACAACTGTTACAGCCTAAAAATATTATAAAAATGTAGTCTTAGGAATGCATATTCAAACTCGTGCATATGAGATTGGATATGCATACGTAGAAGCATACTTTTCCAAATGTTTTGAGTCAGTGAAAGTTGAAAGAAGAAGAGTCATCGATCAAAAGGAGTGTCATCAATCCATTGGAAATTGGGAAATGTTTTTATAAGTTATTACAATATATTACAATTTATTTTCCTCCTAATTGTTACAAATTGTTACTAATTATTACTAATTGTTACTATTTCTTAATAATTTTTACTATTTCTTACTAATTCTTACTAATTATTACTATTTCTTACTAATTGTTATTATTTCTTACTAATAGTTACTAATAGTTACTAATTGTTACTTTTTCACACTAATTGTTACTATTTATTACTAATTGTTACTATTTCTTACTAATTGTTACTATTTATTACTAATTGTTTCTATTTATTACTAATTGTTACTAATTCTCACTAATTCTTACTAATTGTTACTATTTATAACTAATTGTTACTATTTATTACTATTTATTAGTATTTATTAATGTTTACTACTATTTACTTTTATTAATTACTATTAATTAACATATTTATTACTATTTATTTCTATTTATGACTATTTATAACTATTTATTAGTACTTATTAGTATTTATTAATATTTATTACTATTTATAACTGTTTATTACTATTTATTACTGTTTATTACTATTTATTACCAATTGTTAATAATTATTACTAATTATAGCTATTTTTTACTATTTATTACAATTAATTACAATTTATTAATATTTATTACTATTTATTACTAATTAGTACTAATTATTACTATTTATTACTATGTATTACTAATTATTACAATTTATTACTATTTATTACTAAATATTACTAATTATTACTAATTATTACTAATTGTTAATACTTATTACTAATTATTACTATTTATTACTATTTATCACGATTTATTACTAATTATTTTTGTTTATTACTAATTATTCATATTTATTACTAATTATTCCTATTTATTACAATTTATTCCTATTTATCTCTATTTATTCCAATTTATTTTTATTTATTCTTTTTATTACTAATTATTCCTATTTATTACTAATTATTTCTTTTTTTACTAATTATTCATATTTATAACTAATTATTCCTATTTATTACTATTTGTTACTAATTATTCCTTTTTATTACCAATTCTTCAAATTTATTACTAATTGTTCGTATTTATTACTAATTATTCATATTTACTTCTAATTATTACTAATTATTACTAATTATTACTTATTATTAATATTTATTGCTAATTATTACTAATTATTACTAATTATTACTAATTATTACTAATTATTACTAATTATTACTAATTAGTACTAATTATTACTAATTATTCCTTTTTATTTCTATTTATTCCTATTTATTCCTATTTATTCCTAATTATTCTTATTTATTACTAATTTTTTTTATATATTACAAATTATTCCTAATTATACCTATTTATTACTAATTATTCCTATTTGTTACTAATTATTCCTATTTATTACTAATTATACATATTTATTACTAATTATCCCTATTTATTTCTAATCATTCCTAATTATTACTAATTATTCCTATTTATTACTAATTATTCTTATTTGCTCCTAATTATTGCTAATTATTGCTAATTATTTCTATTTATTCTTATTATTCATATTTAATCTAATTTATTCCTATTTATTCATATTTTATCCAAATTATTACTAATTATTTCTAAGTATTACTATTTTTTACTAATTATTCCTAATTATTACTTATTATTCATATTTATTACTAACTATTCCTATTTATTACTAATTATTACTCATTATTCCTATTTATTACAAATTGTTACTATTTATTACAAATTATTACTATTTATTACTAATTATTCCTCTTCATTACTAATTATTCCTATTTATTACTAATTATTCCAATTTATTCCAATTTACTCATATTTACTCCAAATTATTGCTAATTACACCTATTTATTCATAATTTTTCCTATTTAATCCTATTTATTCCTATTTATTCATATTTATTCTTATTTACTCCTATTTTTTCCTATTTATTCCTATTTATTCTCATTTAGTCCTATTTATTTCTATTTATTCCTAATTATTCATAATGATTCCTAATTATTCTTAATTATACCTAGTTATTGATAATTATTCCTAATTATTCCTATTTATTACTAATTATTCATAATTTTTACTAATTATTCCTAATTATAACTAATTATTCATATTTATTGCTATTTATTCCTATTTATTGCTAGTTATTCCTATTTATTGCTAATTATTACTTTTAATTCCTATTTTTTTATTCTTAATTATTACTAATTACTACTATTTATTATCAGTTACTGTTATTTATTACTAATTATTACTAATTATTCTTATTTATTTTCCAATTACTACTATTTATTACTAATTACTACGATTTATTACTAATTATTACTAATTATTCATATTTATTACTATTCATTCCTTTATATTACTAATTATTACTTTATATTACTATTTATTACTATTTCATCCTATTTATTACTAATTATTTATATTTATTATAAATTATTTCTATTTATTACTAATTATTACTAATTATTACTAATTACTACTAATTATTACTAATTACTACTTATTATTACTAATAGGTACTAATTATTACTAATTACTACTAATTATTACTAATTACTACTAATTACTACTAATTATTACTAATTATTACTAATTATTAAAAAAATAGAGATAAAAAAACAATTTAAATCTAATATAATTACAACTAATCAAAAATAATTAAAATTAACATGAGAAAATTAAATAAATACTAAATTAAATATAATATAAATACCTTTAAACTTGATATCCTATTGCTATAAGCACCTCCAGAACTTCTCAAAAAAAGGTTTACTGAGAGAAATTTTCACTCAAAAATTCGAGTTTAGTGAGAGAGAGGAAGTGAGAAATGAGAGAAAGAGAAAGAAAAATGGAGGGCGTATATATAGGTTAGATTAGTTGGGATGTGACTATTTGCGATGGGATTACCATCATAAAATGTTCTTTTTGTGAAGGGGCCCGTCACAAATACCTTTGCCCGCATTAATTACTATCGGTGGTTAAAAGGGTATTTGTGATGGGGCATGTCGCAAAAAGTGACATGCTGACACACATTTTGCGACTGGACAACATGTCGTCGTAAAAACACATTTCTCACCACCGGTATTTGCGACAGGACCCATCACAAATACTCTCCGACTGACACACTATTTTCGACGGGGGGATCCCCCCATCACAAATAACCTTCTCGCGTTATGGCGTGCATCCCATGCCAAAGCGCGCATTACCTTTTGCGACGATACCTCAAATCCCATTGTAAATACCCCATCGCAAAAGACTGTGTTTCCCGTAGTGATTCTATGTCCGATATAGGTTATGATTGAGGGGTCCAATGATTAAAAGATTGGTGATTTTCGACGAGGCTAGTCGAGAGATTCTGGGGATAGGAAGACAATCATGATTTTGATCATCTTGAGTAAAGGATTTATTCTTAAATAATTACTGAGGATTAAAATTGGTTAAAATAATCAATACATTAATTCAATGATATTGACTTCTTTTATGCTGAATCTTAAAGTGTATTTATTTATTTTAGAATGAATCTATTTTTTTTACTATATAACTTTTTAATGATTCTTTTTAAATATTTCAACAATTAATAATTTTATATTGTACATTTATAAAAGAATTTTTATTAATCTAAACTCTTCTATACATTGATTTACTAAATGTACTCTGAATCTGTTATAAATACTCTGGTCATCAGATGATAACTGAGTCTGAAAAAACATAATAAAGAGTTATGGGATTTAAAATAATAACTTATATTTTTATTATAATTCACCCCCTCTTATAGTAATTACAATCTCTTACAATTGATAAGTGTTTCATTGAAATGTTATTAATTTTCCTCTAGTACAATTTCATTATATTTCAGGAATGTATTGGATATATCAAAATAAATCCCATATTTACTGAAATGGAATGGAATTTATGTATGATTTTCCATATCAATCCATGATTTCCTATCAATGTGTTGAAAAAATAAACTTATGATGGAAATTATATCCTTCATATGGTTCATGGTGCCAATTTAAAAGGGTGTTTATTTCTGATTATTGGGGAGAAAATCAATATGCATGATATTCCTATTTTGTGGGAGTTTGTTGATATATTTCTAAATCAATTTAAATGTCTTCCACTAAATTGTGAAATTGAGTTTTCAATAGAACATATACCACTACGAACCATATTTTCATGATTACACATAGAATGGCCCTTATTGAGTTGGAATAATTGAAGAAGAAACTATTGTTGAATATAGAAAAGAGATTAATTCACCAAGGAATGTTATGTTGGGGAGCCACTTTTTTTGTTAAGATGAAGGATATAACAGAGTGACTCTATTTTGATTATCTAGAAACTAAGATGATCACTCTCAAGAACAAGTATCCTCTACCCCAAATTAATGATTTTTTTTGCTGAACTACATGGATATCATTACTTATAAAATATTGATCTTCACTATGGATTCATCAATTGAGGGTCAAAAAGGAGGATATTCCCAATAGAATATTACATAAAAGGTATGGATACTATGGATTTATAGTAATATTGTAGAGACCCGAAGCTTGACGTACATAGATACTACATTACTTTTGTGGAATACTTAATACATAACAAAAACAGACACACAAGGACCGTAATAGTTTAGTGTCTTTGGAAACATGGAACGTAATCTTATAATCATGGTGAAAGATCTTCAACATCTCCCATAATGATCTTCCACTTTTTGTTTCCTTACCTAAAACCTTTCTTTTAATCCTGGGGGAAAATAAAACATAAAAAGGGTGAGCTCAAATGCTCAGTAAGGGTAAGCATGGATAAAATAAAACATACCATATATATTTGAACTTAAAAACATGACCATAATGTTTAAACATCGAAATCTTGAGCAACGTCATGAAACATAGAAGTACATAAGGCATAGATCATAATGGACCATAAATAATTATAAAATAGCATGGGAATAAAACATGTAATTGTGGCATCCATTAAGCACATGTAATGATTTCCATTGTAGCCAAGGCATTGCTGCCAAGACCATCTTAGTGGACAAAGTCCCTTTCTGAATCGAGTTCACTCCTCGTTCCAGTCCTGTAATATTGAAACAGATTAACTTACCTTTCTAGCCATGTCTATCTCATGAGATATAAATCTTTACCCAATGCAATTGAGGGAGATATAGGTCCCACCCATCTCATAATGAAATCATTCTTACTTGTGCCACAAAATAAACATACATCATTCATAAAAACCCAATAAATAAATTGGGTTTCATAAACATCATCCCATCATCACATAATACATATAAATAAAATGGATATCATTTCATAATAAGAAAATTGAAACCATGTAAATCATAGAGACATTATACATGAAACATACACATAAGAAATAATGTCATCTTAGATGAAGAATGGTTTTGATAAAACACTTGAAATGAATTATTGAGGAAAATATCCTTTTTTCTTCAAAATCAATTTATTTTCACAAAACGTCATGCAATTTTAAAAGATAATAATTTTGTTGAAAATAGTCATGAAATATTTTGGAGGAAGATTCATGAAAATAAGGCTTTAAAAAACCGTAAAAATCATTTCATGCTGTATACATTAAAAAAATATTCCTCTCGTACTTTTGCCAGAATAGTCAAAAAGTACCTCATAACGTAAACAAAAGAATGATTCCTTATATAGCATGTTTTAAAAGTCAAAAAATGGGTAAAAAGGACTTTAAACATACATGAATACACTTTTATAAAACATGGACATGTATGATAGCAATAACCCCAGTAAATACTTACGAATAAGCAATCTCGGATAAAAATGAGATTTTCAAAATTATCCCTTACCTTAGGTCTGATATGATTCATATTGATATAAAACTCATGTATAATGATTTAAATAATTTCATTGACTTATTACATAATAATATTCACTGTTATGATATCATATATGTTTCACTTATGACTTTATATTGCCCGTTCTTTTGTAAATTCCATGCTAAAGTAGTGTTTTGGGTAAAATCATTTCATATATCGTATGTGTTTCGACTTGTCGTTCTTGATATTATTACTTATATCCTGATTTACATAATTCCAGAGTGCAAAAAATGATTTATATATAATAAATATTCATCATATACATATATATTATAGATCTATAAAAACAAAGGAAATACACCGTTCATAGAGACGGTAGGTCGTACATACGCAGGAACGCTATTTTCGTTTCCTTATTGAATTGAATGAAATTAAATAGATGACATACATATATATATATACATAAATCCAGTAGCATTATTATGTCGTATTTTTCATTATTATTCATTATATATACTTTATAATCATTCTTGAATGGTTAATCCTTGAAAATGAATCTCATCGCGTTCGTGGAGACGGTAGTCCGTACGTACGCACGAGGGATGATATCATTCCCATGATTGTGGAATTGTATTAAAGTGTATCTATAATATTACAGAATCAATATCACTTTACAATAATCATATATATTTATTACTTTCACCATTATACCCATCCACGTAAGGTGGTGGTGGAAAATAGATTACACCACGACTTGGAGACGGTATTCCGTACGTATGCCCCCGCGGTGATTTATTTTTCGGTAGGATGGATAGATGGTGAAATATGGTTGTTTCATAATTATAATAAAATATCAATATTATCGATACTGATGTTATTGCTTCATAATGAAACAACTAAAGAAGAAGAAGTGGACGAAGAAATAATGTTTAAAGAATCGGTAACAGACATTACCTCTTCTTTGAAGCGCCTCTTCGAGACCTCATCTTAGGGATCTAAAATTGGTCTTTTAAGAATACCAGGACCTCTAGGATGTTTCTAGGGAAGTGGAGAAAGGGATTTGGCAGGGTTTGGCCGAGCTTAAAGGCTCAAAGTGGTTTGAGGAAGAGAGGGAGGAGGTGCCTTTTTATAAGGGAGGAGAGGGCCACCTTTAGAATAACTAAAAATATTATTTTATTATAAAGTCATATTCGTTTTTTAATAGCTCCAAATTGAGTTATTTATAATATAAGGTGGGGATGGGTATAAATCCTCTAATACAATAGAATTTAGACAAGTTTAGGTTTCTATTTTAACCTTATCATTTAGATTTATCTTTAAGTTAGATAATTTTACTTTTACCGTGTCTTCTTGTTTTCTTACACTATAATGTTAATAAACATACTATAACAAGCCAAAAGAACCCAAAGTTGTTTATTGTTAATATATATAACCATATCTATGTCATTTAGCTGAACCTTATATTTTTAGTAATAAAATAACAATTAATAATATAATATTTGTTTTAAAAACTGTTTTACGTCAATTTTGACACTATTTGGTAACTGATTTTTTGTGAAAATCATAACAGAATGATTACTTATAAAAAAGTTACCTAAATCAATAATAACATGTCATATTAACCTAGAAAATTAGTGGAATTCATAAAAAGTCTCAAATTACATTTATTTGTGTATTTATAACATTAATTATGTCAATATTTCATTAATAAGATAATTACTACATCATCTTTGTGTCATAAATAAATTAAATTATTTAATATATAAAAATTATAAATAAAATACCATTATATAGGAAATATTTTTATCTTTATAATGAATATTTATAGTCGAATTTATCTTATGTATAACCCTATATCAAAAATTATTTACTTATTAATCTTCGATTTTAACTATTTTAACCCTTCTTTAAATAAATTAATATTAAATGTCCTAATCTAATTCAAGTGGGCCTAAATGGTCATATTTTATTCCTAAGGTTTTTTTGTCTAATTACACTTATCCAATAGAATTAGTACATTGTTAGGGTAATACTAATATCATATTTATCCTTAATTACCCTATTTACTTTTAACCGTGGTAAATAAAAGTAAAAAGTTACTTTTCACCAAAATATATTTTAATATCATTGAACCACATTTTATTCCTCGATATTAACCATGTCTCTCGAATTTTCGAAATTCAATTCACAGAATTGGTAAAATTTCATTTAATGAAAAATTCAGTTTTTTTATCTACCACTAAGTGGTTTCACTATTCATCAAAAATTGATATTTTTCAGAAAAATACCAAAAATTCATCCTAAGAATTATTTGATATTCCAAATTCAAAATTGATGTCTATTTTTTCAAATTCAAAATATATAAGTGGAATTAATTAATTTCATAATTAATTCCCGTTATCAAAACAAATAGCATGTTTTTTAAGAAACAATAACTATCAAAAGATTGATACTTGTTTATATCCAATTTCAAAGTGAAATTAATTCCAATGAACTTCATTAGATTAAATGGTAAAAATATATTCTAATTACTCTTTAAAAAAATTAAAAAGATAATATAACCATATAAATTATTGCGATGAAAAAAGATGTTTTTAATTAAAATATAGCGTGTTTTTACTATTCATTAAAATATGAAAGTTATCAGAATAATATGAAAATTTTATCCAATGTAAATTTTTATATCCTGATTCCAAATAAAAATTTTATTTTTTCAAATTGAACTTATAGACATGTCAAAAACTAGATTTAACGTGGGTGCGCCATCCAAAGGTGGAAAAACTACAATTTTTGAAAAATACTTATTTTACTCTAAAAATTGATTTTGTTCTCATACCATGTTCTAGAAAATGTGTAAGATGAATAATAATTTTATAAAATTTTAAATTTAGTTGATACTATTCATAACGGCTAGTTCATAATAATATTATAACCATATATCGTTGTTTAGTGAAACCTTGTATTGCGTACAACACACGCTATCGAGGAAGGTCACGATTGCATGTAATGTAAGCCAAGTCAGGGTTGCGTGTTGTGAAATACTCCTCTGTTGTTTCGTATAACAGAATCCAACCATATTTCATTTATTCATTGAATATATATATATATACACTCAATGTTTCATAGAATAACTACCATCAAAATTGTATGTAACATGATCCAAGAATAGTGTTGTGTATACCACAAGCTCATACAGTATTGTGTATAACGCAAGGTAATCTTGTTGTAGCTTACAAAACAAGACATAAATGAAATTAAAAGAATAAAATCTCAGGGTGTTATATTCTACCCCCCTTAAAATGAATATCGCCCTCGAAATCCGTCGGGGTTATACATGGTTTTCTACTTGAATGTTTCTTTAATTGAAACCCACATCGTAAAATTAAATACCAAAACTTATCTTTAAAAACTAAAGTATGAAATGTAAAGGTTACCCAAATTAACTAATCACATGGTTTCCACATAGGAGAACATAGGTGAAAATATGGATATGAAAGAAAAATATAACCATCAAGTTATGATGGAGAGTGGTAGAGAACATGGTTATGAAAAAGACAGAAATCATAAAGCCATAGATTTGTGATGATCTAAGGTACCATCTAATTCATAGGATATAATGGCACTATGACAACATTTTTGGTTTTCAATATCATTTCCCTAAAGTTGAAGAATTTGAATTAGAATAAATACTTACTTTATTTTGGTACAATCTCACTGTTGTTTGTGCCTTGAACAATTTCCACTTCATCTCTTAAAGAAATGAAGTTTAATTTGTTATTTGTGAAGTGTTAGCAGATCATGTGATAGAATGACGGGTCATTCCATCTGTCTCAAACAAAAGGTTATCAAAAGTGATTAAATATACATAAGTCGGTCTATAGTGAGATTAATCATATATGGTTCCTAAAATGGACTTATACTACATATATCATACTGATTAATATAATAAAACTACTTTCTACTAAATAGGGGCTTCCTGTAGGCCAGTGGTAGGGGATAAATGCATGTCACGCTTCGGTTGTGGGTTCGATTCCCACAGCCTTTTCCGACGCGATGGGCTGTCGCCCGTCCTGCAGGTTGTCCTTTTTATAAAACTACATTATAAAAAAATTCTATCCTTAAACAATACTAACATATGTCCAACATAATTCATTCCAATCTTTAGGCTTATCCAAAATACATATGTCCAATCTCATAGTATAAGGAAAACTCTTACTTGAAATGTCATCAACCAAACATGTGACTACCATCATTTATCCCCCATATATCTTGCTGGTCACATTCAAATCATGTGAATACCTTAATCATGTATTCTCTTAAAAAATGAATACCCATTAAATCTTAGTGAAAACCTGAATGCTGTCAAAAGTTAACTTTTTCTACATACCAAAATCCAAAAATTCTATATACTCAAACCATGATATAAACTTCTCCTTATATTAGTCATGAGCTCATGAATACTATCAAACATTTAATTTTCTCCTTATCCCTTCATTATGCACATATCATCTACTTTCCAAAAATATCTGAATAACCTTTCATGGTTACTGGTACCATTCATCATACACTTTGAAAACTTAAGGAAAGACAACAGTGTAACGATCCGTAGATGTCTCTTTATTCCATAGTACCATGAGATTACTTATACAACATTACACTTGATAAACATGTAATCATTCCACTACCTTCATAAACCATTGACCGAGCTTCAACAATTATTTCATCTCACATATCATTTGTAGTCACTTCATCATCATCAACATAAATACTACCCATACGACCATACGGATTCTCTTCATGAGACTTTACCTTAGGGAATTGGTTTGTATAATTCCCGTACATTCCACATTTAAAATATTTAACCATTTTTGATATTATAGCAATACCATTATCCTCATCCATGGTGTTAACTGAACCTTTTCTTTTGCACTTACTGGCTTTGTGTCCTTCTTTTCCACGCCCAAAGCATCTTCTAGTTTCTTTGGAACATTCCCCTTGATGCCTCTTCCCAAATGATTTACATAGGGGAAATTGAACTTTCTTTCCTCTTTGATCATCATGAAAATCCATCTTTCTCTTATTAGCTGAGTCAGGAAACTTACCAAATTTGAGTTTATTGATCATATTATGAGATTGCTGATTTGGCATAATAATGATTTTTGGACTTCCAAATCCTATTTAATTTGGTTTCTCCTGAATAATATCATTCTATTGTCCATCATATCCTCTATTATCGTGAATCATCTTGTTTCCAACCATTTTCTAAAACCCAAAAAGAATAGTGTGAGAGGCGAAAATCTTGCTAGGGAAAACAACATAGTAAAGGGAGAGTACCCTCAATATCTAACATCTTAGGTTAAATTCTAAGATCGTTACTATAGTTCTTGGACTATATCCAATATGTATACTTATCCTTAGGTACATCCCTAGACATACCTTAGAAATATCTCTAGGGATCTCACTAACGTTTTCATATCCTTGTTTCCAAAGGTTGACTAAACCTTTCCTATGATACCAACTGTAGAGACCCAAAGCTTGACGTACATAGATATTACATTACTTTTTCATAATACTTAATACATAACAAAAACAGACACACAAGGACCGTAATAGTTTAGTGTCTTTGGAAACTTGGAACGTAATCTTATAATCGTGGTGAAAGATCTTCAACATCTCCCATAAAGATCTTCCACTTTTTGTTTCCTTACCTAAAACCTTTATTTTAATCCTGGGGGAAAATAAAACATAAAAATGGTGAGCTCAAATGATTATTAAGGGTAAGCATGGATAAAATAAAACATACCATATACATTTGAACTTAAAAACATGACCATAATGTTTAAACATAAAAATCTTGAGCAACGACATAAAACATGGAAGTACATAAGGCATAGATCATAATGGTATATAAATCATTACAAAATAGCATGGGAATAAAACATGTAATTTTGGAATCTATTAAGCACATGTAATGATTTACATAGTATCCAAGGCATTGCTGCCAAGACCATCTTAGTGGACAAAGTCCCTTTCTGAATCGAGTTCACTCCTTGTTCGAGTCCTGTAATACTGAACCGGATTAACTTACCGTTCCAGCCATGTCTATCTCATGATATATAAATCTTTACCCAATGCATTTTAGGGAGATATAGGTCACACCCATATCATAATGGAATCATTCTTACTTGTGCCACAAAATAAACATACATCATTCATAAAAACCCAATAAATAAAATAGGTTTCATAAACATCATCCCATCATCACATAATCCATATAAAAGAAATGGATATCATTTCATAATAAGAAAAGTGAAACCATGTAAATAATAAAGACATTATAATTGAAACATACACATATTAAATAATGTCATCTTAGATGAAAAATGGTTTTGATAAAACACTTGAAATGAATTCTTGAAGAAAATATCCTTTTTTCTTCAAAATCAATTTCTTTTCACAAAACGTCATGAAATTTTAACAGAAAAGTATTTTTTGAAAATTGTCATGAAATATTTTGGAGTAATCTTTATGAAAATAATGCTTTATAAAACCGTAAAAATCCTTTCATGCCGTATACGTTAAAAAAACATTCTTCTCGTACTTTTGCCGGAAAAGTCAAAAAGTACCTCGTAACGTAAACAAAAGAAAGATTCCTTACATAACATGTTGTAAAAGTCAAAAATGGGTAAAAAGGACATTAAACATTCATTAATACACTTTTATAAAACATGGACATCAATGATAGCAATAACCCCAGTAAATACTTATGAATAAGCAATCTCAGATAAAAATGAGATTTACAAAATTATCCCTTACCTTAGGTCCAATATGCTTCATATGGATCCGAACCTCCTATATAATGATTTAAATAATGTCATTGACTTATTAAATAATCATATTAATTGTTATGATATCATATATGTTTCACTTATGACATTATATTACCCATTCTTTTGTAAATTCTATGTTAAAGTAGCGTTTTGGGTAAAATCATTTCATTTATCGTATGTGTTTGGACTTGTCGTTCTTAATATTATTACTTATTTCCTGATTTACATAATTACAGAGTGTAAAACATGATTTATATATAATATATATTCATAATATACATATATATTATAGATATATAAAAATAAAGGAAATACACCGTTCCTGGAGACGGTAGGCCATACGTACGCATGAATGCTATTTTCGTTTCCTTATCGAATTGAATGAAATTAAATAGATGAAATACATATATATATACATAAATCCAGTAGCATTATTATGTCATATATTTCATTATTATTATTTATATATAATTTATAATCATTCTTGAATGGTTAATCATGGAAAATGAATCTCATCGCGTTCGTGGAGACGGTAGTCCGTACGTACGCACGAGCAATGATATCATTTCCATGATAGTGGAACTATATTAAAGTGTATGTATAATATTAAATAATCAATATCAATTTACAATAATCATATATATTCATTACTTTCACCATTATACCCATCCAAGTAAGGTGGTGGTGGAAAATAGATTACACCACGGCGTGGAGACCGTATTCCGTTCGTACGCACGCACGGTGATTTCGTTTTCCATAGGATGGATAGATGGTGAAATATGGTTGTTTAATACCTATAATAACATATCAGTATATGAGTGATACTGATGTTATTACTTCATAATGAAACAACTAAAGAAGAATAAGTGGAAGAAGAAATAAAGTTGAAAGAATCGGTAACAGACATTACCTCTTCTTTGAAGCGCCTCTCTGAGTCCTCTTCTTAGGGCACTAAAATTGGTCTTTGAAGAAGACCAGGACCTCTATGATTCTTCTAGGGAAGTTTAGAAGATAATTTTTCAGGGGTTGGCCGAGCTTGAAGGCTCAAATTGGTGTTAGGAAGAGAGGGAGGAGGTGCCTTTTTATAAGGGAGGAGAGGGGCACCTTTGGAATAACTAAAAATATTATTTTATTATAAAGTCATATTCAGTTTTTAATAGCTCAAAATTGAGTTATTTAGAATCTAAGGTGGGGATGGGTCTAAAGCCTCTAATCCAATAGTATTTAGACAAGTTTAGGTTTCTATTTTAACCTTATAATTTAGATTTAACTTTAAGTTAGATAATTTAACTTTTACCGTGTCTTCTTGTTTTCTTACACTATAAGGTTAATAAACATACTATAACAAGACAAACGAACCCCAAGTTGTTTATTATTAATATATATAACCTTATCCATGTCATTTTTCCGAACCTTAGATTTTTAGGAATAAAATAACTATTAATAATATAATATTTGTTTTAAAAACTATTTTATGTCAATTTTGACACTATTTGGTAGTTGATTTTTATAAAAATCATAACAGAATGATTAGTTCAAAAAAAGTTAACTAAATCAATACTAACATGTCATATTAACCAATAAAATTAGTGTAATTCATATAAAGTCTCAAATTAAATTTATTTGGGTATTTATAACATCAATTATGTCAATATTTCATTAATAAGATAATTACTACATCATCTTTGTGTCATAAATAAATTAAATTATTTAATGTTTAAAAATTATAAATAAAATACCATTATGTAAGAAATATTTTTATATTTCTAATTAATATTTATAGTCGAATTTATCTTTTTTATAACCTTATATTAAAAATGATTTACTTGTTATCCTTTGATTTTAACTATTTTAACTCTTCTTTAAATAAATTAATATTAAATGTCCTAATCTAATCCAAGTGGGCCTAAATGGTCATATTTTATTACTAAGGTTGTTTTTGGTCGAATTACACTTATCCAATAGAATTAGGACATGTGTTAGGGTAATAATAATATCATTTTTACCCTTAATTAACCTATTTACTTTTAACCGTGGTAAATAAAAGTAAAAAGTTACTATTCACCAAAAAATATTTTCATCTCATTGAACAAAATTTTAGTCATTGATATTGACTGTGTCACTCGGATTTTCGAAATTCAATTCACAGAATTGGTAAAATTTCATTTAAAGAAAAATTCAGTTTTTTTATCTACCACTAAGTGGTTTCACTATTCATCGAAAATTGAAGTTTCTCAGAAAAATACCAAACATTCAGCCTAAGCATTATTTGATATTCTGAATTCAAAATTGATGTCTATTTTGCCAAATTGAAAACATATAAGTGGAATTAATGAATTTTAAAATTAATTCCCGTTATCAAAACAAATAGCGTGTTTTTTAAGAAACAATAACTATCAAAAGATTGATACTTGTTTATATCTAATTTCAAAGTGAAATTAATTCCAATGACCAACATTGGATTAAATGGTAAAAATATATTATAATTACACTTTATACCCAATTAAAAAGATAATCTAACCATATAAATTATTGCGATGAAAAAAGTTGTTTTTAATTAAAATATAGTGTGTTTTTATTATTCATTAAAATATGAAAGTTATCAGAATAATATGAAAAATTAATCCAAAGTAAATTTTTATATCCTGATTCCAAAAAAAATTTATTTTTTAAAATTGAACTTATAGACATGTCAAAAACAATATTTAAAGTGGGTGCGCCATCAAAAGGCGACAAAACTACATTTTTTGAAAAATACTTATTTTACTCGAAAAATTGATTTTGTTCTCATACCATGTTCTAGAAAATGTGTAAGATGAATAATAATGTTTTAAAATTCAAAATGTAGTTGATACTATTCATAACGGCTAGTTCATAATAATATTATAACCATATATGGTTGTTTAGCGAAACCTGGTATTGAGTACAACACACGCTATCGAGGAAGGTCGCGATTGCGTGTAATGCAAGCCAAGTCAGGGTTGCGTGTTGTGCAAGACTCCTCCATTGTTTTGTATAATAGAATCCAACCATATTTCATTTATACATTGAATATATATATATATATATACACACACACACTCAATGTTTCGTAGAATAACTACTATCAAAATTGTGTATAACATGATCCAAGAATAGTGTTGTGTATACTGCATGCTCATACGGTGTTGCGTATAGCACAAGGTAATATTGTTGTAGCTTACAACACAAGACATCAATGAAATTAAAAGAATAAAATCTCGGGGTGTTACAAATACCATTTTTTTCATAATAATTCCCTCACTATCTTCATAGATTTAATGATTATAATCTTTATACATTACCTTGATTAATTTTTGGGAAGTATTTATTGATGTCATTGTAATTTATTCAATGATAATGTAATATAATGATGATAACTCTAGGATTGTGATCAAGTCCCAAATGAAAAAGAATCTTTACTAAAAATTTACAAAGATTTAATTTTTCCTTAAGAAAGTTCCATATGTTAAGTGATATTATCTCAAGTGAGGTTATGTCGATAGACCCTTCAAAGACATACATTAGTAAACATAATCTTTGAACAACCATCGTGACATAGAACCATGCTTTTCTTGTTTTTATAGTTATTTTCAGTTATTTTTAATGTATTTTTTATAGATATATAGTACACTCACCATGTTATCTTGAAAGGGATCCAGGTTCCTTTGGACAGATAAATGTGAGGAATGTTTTATGGAACTAAAAATAGGCATGTCAATTTACCTATGCTTACACAACATGATAGTGTATAGGGGGTTTTAATGTATATTTATGCCTCAAAAATGGATTCATATGAATAATCATTCATAAAAATATGGTTCTAGATTATTTGTTATAGTAATTGAATTTATATAATCAAAATTAGCCAACTCATTATTTAGAGTAAGATGCGGATTTTTTTTCATTAATATTATGGATGTATTATGTCAATGGAGAATTATATGAAATATATACTGATAAAAAAATTAAATTATAATTTCACTCATAAAGAGATAAACATGTTCCACTGAAGATGGTTGGAGGTATAAAAGATTAGGACTTCTCAATACAATACCACACTGGGAATGTGAATAAGGTGGAAGATTATATGAGTCCAAAAGAACATGCTAGCTTTTTATATAATGAGGAAAAAAATATCCAATATTTCTGGAATTTAAAAACAAGTATCTTTAAATCATGATGGAAGAGGATAAATATTTTCATTCTCAAATGAGTGTTTAACCATATTTTATATGTAGGTTAAAGTGTCTCAAACATATAATGTATAGATGAAAAACAATGTGGGTAATGTTCCTCATATGATCCAAGATTGTGATGGAATAATATGGACCACGAACCATGATTTTTCCCCTCTGTAACAAATTTGAAGAAGGATATTATTGGTAAAGATCATATTATTCAATTTGTTAGTCATCCTAAAAGTACAATGTTTTATTTAGATTTGAAATTGTATTTTTGGTGGGATTTTAGGAAATGAGATATTATAGAGTATACTTCTTATTGATTGGTATGTTAAAAAGAAATGAATTATTTGAATAAGTCTAATGGGATGTTATAACCAATACCCATACCATAATGTAAATGGAAAGACATCACTATGGATTGTGTCATCAGACTCCCCAAAACATCAAATGGACATAATACTATTTTTGGTGTAGTTTATTGCCTTAGAAATTATGTACACTTATTTTACATAAGATAAGATATATATCTTGATCATAAAATTTAGTTATACACTTTGGATGAGGAAATATTTCATGGTGTACCATAATCAATTTATCTGATCAGGATATGATGTTTACCTCGATGTCTTAGATAATTGTTCAACATGCTATGGATACATATTAATGAATCTACACTGATTACCATCCTTAGTCATATGGTTAGTCTAAAGGGATTATTCAAACTATATAAAACATGTTGGCATATTTCTATATGGTTTTCGAAGGTGGTATAGATCATTACCTTCCCTTGTTGGATGTTTTTTACAACATAGGTTTCACTCTAGTTTTTAGATGGATCCTTATGAAACATTAATTTATAGAAAGTACTGAACTCTACCATCCTAGAATAAATTTATAGAAATAAATCTATTGGGATCTGATCTAGTTGAAGAAATGGTAGATAATGTTAGATCCATTCAATAACATAAATGAGTATCTCATAACTGAAAAAAATTATAATGACATCATGAGAATTATTTTTAGTTTGAAGTTGGTGAGAATGTAATCCTATAAATATCACCCTGGAAAAGGGTGATGAGATTTATAAATTAAGATAATCAAGACCTCAATATATTAGTTATTTGTAAATTCTTTATCATATTAGGATGGTGACTTATTAATTGTATCATTCACATAATCCCTCTTAAGTTCATGATATGTTCCATGTGTCTCTCATGAGGAAGAACATACCTGATCCAACACGTGTACTAGAATCAGAGGTCATACTACTAAAGAGATATCATTCTAATGAAGAAGGATTTTTAGATATTATGGATCTTAGAGATAATGTTCCACAATAAAAGACCACTTAGTAGGTCAAAGTTTTATAGTGAAACCACTTACATAGGGAAGCTATGTGGGATCCTGAGGATTTTATGTGGTAGAAGTACCCATAGTTTTTTTTACCAACGTGATTAATTTTATGGGATAAATTCATTTTATTCTTTAGAATATATATCTTTGAGAATTTAGATAAAATATTTCTCTTTAAATAATTTGTTTTCCTCAATATCTTATGTTAAAGGCGACATTGAGTTTAAACGAACCATGTAACTTTATTAAAATATCGTATTTCCATTATTTCCTTTTCATTATACTTGAGAGTATGAATAGTAATAACTATATTATGAAAAATAAAACATCTAAACTGTTATAAAAATAAATCATTAGTTATCAAATGATTACATTGAGAAACAAAAATTGTCTACAAATAAAAGTGATATTTTCTAAAAACAATTATGTACGCAAAGTATTTTTATATTAATAAATTAAATAAATTAATATTTGTGAAATATTTTAATGAAATTTACATATTTTTTACTTGATCAAAATTTTTAAACATTAAAAAATAGTTCCCTTTTTATAAGATAATAATAAGTCTTATTTTTTGCATGAATTTTTTTTTACTAAAACAACATTTTATTTTTAGTTTTGTAAAATTACATTAATATTAATTTCATCCATTTATAAGTATTGAATTAGATAGAATGAGTTAAATATTATAATCAGTAGGTTCATGTTTTTGAAATACCTACCCATAATTCTTTGTCAACATAAACAACAACCGAAGTAAAAATTATTACATCAATAAAGGAAAAATCAGGTTAATCTAGATTAAAACTAAGGGGAAAGATGATAATGTTTCATCCTACCTCTTAATATGTGGAGTTAATTTCACCCTTATTACCTTATTATTTGAATTTATTAGTTTAACAGACACTTTTCCATGAAAAATACCTATATAATATTTAAATCTAAGAAAAATTTAAAATGCCACTATTTTTAAATATATCAAATGTGTCCATATATGGACAAAAGAATGTTATGAATGAATATGAATGATTATTTAAATATTGATGAAAATATTTATTTATTGATTAATTTTTAGGTATTATATAATTTCTATTATTTCATACATAATGTTGAAACAATATTTATTGAATTAATGAAAAAAAAAATGAATGACATTTAAAAAATTTAAAGTGATATAATTTGAGTAATTCATAGTGTTCCACAAATTTTATAGGTTAATATTTCATATTAATGTTATGTTAAAGGATTTTATTTTAATTTTAAAATTTTATTTTTTTATTTTTTGTAACATTAAATGAATACTTCAAAAATTGATGATAATTATATTTTATTGAAAGAATATTTAATTAAATTATTTAAAAATTATAATAAAATATTGAAATTTGAAAATTTGGTTATGATATAGTATAATGTTTTTATATTTTTAATTTAACAACAAATTTTAACCTTATATATGAAAACACAAAACATTAATATTGAATTTTTTTAATCACACATAAAGTATTATTGGTACACTAAGGATTAATCAAAATATTAAGGTTTAAAATTACACTATACCTTGTATAAAATATACTGGTTTAATGGATTAAAACCCTATCCCAAATTATCATATAATCCATACCCATTTGTATTAATTTTTATAGATAATTAAATTATTATAATTTATTCTTTTTTGAAATTCCAAAAGGGTCACTCACCTCAATTATAAAAAGGATCCTCCTACCTCACTTATTTATACAACATCAAGACTCTTATAATAATTAAATCTAACAATTTTTCATTTGTACTTACCTCTCCTCATTCTATAGTTTCTTTTATTCCAAAAAATACCGACCCCTGATCCCTTAAGAGGGGATCTAAAGGATTCGTTTCAAAGAAGAGGAATCCTCCTTAACCGATCACTTTCTTTTATAATATTCTTTTTCTCATATACATATTATGTATTTATCATAATATAATATCTCCAAAAAAATAAATATTCATAAATTTTATTATGGTAATTAAAAAACCATTATAAATCCTCTTTCCCATAAAATATGAAGTAAAACTACCACTCGTGCGTACCTAGAACTTATCGTCCCCACATAGATATATAATTAATTTTTCACCTATATATTTTTTGGATAGGTATTATGATGGTTGACATATTTAAATATTATATTGATCAAATAATAATAATTCTAATGTAATAATATCAAATCTACCTACTTTCCATCCAATATTTTGGGAAATGATAATGTCATTAATGTGTATGTGTATACTACCACCTCCATGATGTGATGTGATTCGTTTTTCATTTATATTTGACATGGATGGTAATTTGGATTAATTTGATGAATATATATTATATATTATATAATAATGATCCTAAAACTTTAATTAATATTTATCTTTATTTTTTTCTATCTGTGAAAAATTGCAAACTGCATGTATTCATATGTACGACCAACCATCTCTATTAATGGTGTAATTCAATTTACTATATCTAAATTTTATGGATTTATATGAAGATATATATTGAATATAGATGATATTTATAACATAATCAATATTCTAGATATTATGTAACACATAAAAATGTAAATGTATGGGAACAACTGAACTAAAATTCACATGATAAATGAAATAGTTAACACTGAGAGATTATGATTTTAATAAGGTATTGTTGATAAAAGATGGTGTGGAAATATTATCAAAGTATTATATATAATATTATTAGTATGGAACTGAATCTTGTATATACTTATAATAAATTTAAATTTATTATAATGTTGGTAAGAGTTTTTCAAAACAAGGTGAACTCAAGGTTATGTTTTTATGTTACATTTTAATTATTTATTTAGATTGTTTAAAATTATTCTCTAATAAATAATTATTAATATATACCTCTCAAGATACTAATCAATTTTATACTCCTCTAATTATTTATTGAAAATACTTGTTTTCCTTTCATTTTCCTCACTATTTCAATTCAAAATACAAAAACATATATTTTTATCTGATATTTACTTCATTTATATATTTAGCTTAAAAACCATTTGATCTAGTATAAATGTATTATAAAAATTATTTTAAGAAGGTTTTGTCTATTATCATATTATTTCTTAAAGTCATTTTTACCCATAATTCACTTTTTACAAAATTTCTTGAATGAAAGTTTCATACTGTTTTAAAAATGAGGCACTTTGTGAGTTTATCCAAAAATATATGGATGGAATGTTTTTTATCATTTAATGAATGAATGGATTTTACCACCATCATGAATAATTTTTTCTTAAAATATTCACTTACATGTTTTCAATTCAATAATAAATGAAAATGATTTCCCTTATAACTTCACATTTTTCAAATAAGTGATTTAAAAAATGGAAATATTATTATATTTAATAGTTTTTAATGATATTTTAATGGTATTTATATTCAGAAATGACAAAAACCAATATTGTAATTATGTTTTATTGGATATATAATCCACATATATAGTCCTTATTATTTCTCAAGTTGTATTTTAAATATAATAAGATAATTATTATGATTCATGTTTAGTTTCCATGGGTTATTATATGATGAAATGATGAAATTTCAATAAAATCCATTTATTTTCCATGTTTTATTTTAGGAGGAAATATTAATAAAATCCATTTTTCTCCCGGGTATTGATATAATGAAAAATTTATGATCTATTAAAACATATAAGAACTTTCCGAAGAATGTTACATGGAGAGACTGTATATCCCTATAATGCATTGGTTAATGGTTGATATCTCATGAGATAAACATGCCTGCATTATAGAGAGAACCTAGTTTAGTAAGGGTCTATGTCTACTATGATAGTCGTGAGAGTGAACCTTGACTACTAATATGATTTGGGGGAGTGAAACCATTCCACTGTCATAGACTTGGTAAAGTTAAATGACTACTGAGGAAATGATTTTCTATACTAACTTGTATGCCAAAATCCCATTTATTATGCTTGTATTTTTCACTAATGGATAATGTTATTTGATTCCTTTATGATTAATACCTTATAAACTAGCAATATTTATTCCCTGGATCAATATTATGATCAATGATAGTTACTGTATCAATTCAAAATGTTTCTATCCTGTTCTCAAAACCTTTTTTACATGTTATTCTTACATTATCATTATTATCTCATTTGTAAACCCTTATAGAGAATCATATATCACCTATTATTTTGTTTCCATTCCCTAGGATTGAAGAAAGGTTTTATGTATGATATTTATAATTATAGAGAATATTATAAATATATAAGTGTGAGACTATGTAGAACTATTAATACCTAGCAGTATATATTTACACATTTCTAATGATACTAGACCTATAACAACCTGGAATGGGTCATTATGTTATTTAAAGAATATCAATATAATTAGATGTAATGTATTTGTTGGAGAATTATGGGTCCCTAAAAAACCATTTCCAAATTCTCTTATAACTGATTCTACAGTTCTTCAAACACAATGGTGTCCATTCTATAAGGATAGTTGAATATGGACATATATATTGGTAAATTTTCAATTGAGAGCTCAACCACTCAGATAAGAGGAAGATAAAGAAATTCTTCAGGGAATAAATATTTATAATCCTTCGTAGTTGGGGTATAATCATGAATTATTCCCTTCTTTATGAAAATAATTTGTACTAGATAATATTTCTTATTTGGAAATAATATTCACTATTTAGAATATGGTTACAAAGAATATTCTTCCACCTCCTTACACTTGTACAAAATCAAAGGACAATTAATTATATGAAGTTTGATATACCTCTCATGATATTTTATGTTGTATTTATTGAATGAATACCAATCCAACCAAATGTAATATCAAAATCCACTATAGGAATAAGAGAAATATTTTTTGGGAGGTTTAGTCCACAAAAATTTAATGGCAGGAGTTATATACATGGGATAAAATAATTTCTCAATTTTAAATTCCCATAGATAGATCTACCCACATTTTTAGGAGGAATTTGAATAGTTATACTAAACACTAATGATATGAATGAATTATTAGAACCATAATAAAAAAGTACATTCAATATTTAGTAGTGAATAATAAGTATACATATCAACACATTATTGTTTGGGTTGAACTTTGTAGTAGTGACAGTGTATGTAATTTATTTCCCTCTATTCCTTGGAGTTTATTTTCATTTATTATCTTTGATAACCAATGGATTAGGTAAATGGATTTCATAATTCTAATATTCATTTTAGTTGAAACACTATAGAACATGATTAATGTTGATTTGAACATATTTTCCTCTATCTTATAAGTGGGATTCTTCAAATACCATTGTATTGGATTACCTTGTTTCCCCTCTCTTCCAAAAATTCATCATCTCTTAGTTCCCTTGAGGTTATTTCTAGGATTTATCTTCTAGTATTTTTGACACATGGGAACTTGTTTTTTCATTCAACCGTGATATTTATTCATAGATCCTCCAAAATTAAACTCTATTTTATAGTTTTTATCACAAGGACCACGAGACTATTAAGTGTCAGAAATCTACATCTCAACCATATGGTCACAACAGTTAATATCCTTATAGATTTGAAAATATTGATTTTCTAAACCCATTCATTGTAATAACATTATACCACTAATGAAATTGTCTATATTTTTTTTCAGGTTTGATGATTAAGTGAGAGGCATATATAAAAATCTTTGTGAAGTTTTTTATATTCCCTAATACATTCATCTTCCCTTTTCTTTTGTATGAGGAATTCTCCTTTTGTTTAATGATGGGGTGTTTTGTGAAAATATTTTTGGAAAAATATTTCCTTGAATCCTTCCCATAACATGGAATAAATTTTTTATTATGACATTATGTCATTTTTTAGTGTCCACCACTGATTATATTCCCCTCTATTCAATAAACAAATGGAACAATATTTTCTTATTATAAGGTGTAGAGGATAGATAATATATTCTAATTGGAGTTTATCCATTATTCAATGATGATGGTATCATGAGATTCAATAAAGGTATGAAGAATTTATCTCTTATAGGACTTGAAAACCACATTCTATTTATTAAAAGAATCACGGAATTCCACATGATTCATGTAATTATTCATTGAATGGGTTAACTGCACCCATAATTCCATGATGATCCCATCTGCTACTTCTGTAAGGATATGAATATGACTATAGAAAATATCACATTACTTGTCAATTTGGTTTATAGAATAACTTCACATATTTCCCACCACTAACTAGAATAAATGAAAAAAAGAGAATAATATATTAACTAATAAAAATATAAAACGTAAACTGTGATATTATAAGAACTAAATTATATACTAACTATTGAGTCTCAAGGTTTAAATATATTCTATACATGGTAATATTCCGATTAATATTCATACCATAAAAAACTATTTAATCCCATAATATGGTTCATAAATAATTTTTTAATTTTCTAATTAACATCCCACGGGTGTCTCGAATGATGTGTGTAAAAATTCATCATTATTATGTACCTGGGGATGATCGAGTCAATCCCCAATTAACCCATTTCTGGGTTACTACCCAACATTACAATTATTTTAGAGCCAAATTAACTTATAGTATCCTGACATGGATGTAATTTCATAGAAACCAGTCGCTCAATACATAACCAAAATTCGTGGATATTATTTTACAACTGGCCTTATATCTGGGATCTCATGAGAGATTTCTAGTGCTCATACCTAAATTATATATATCATTATATGATACAAACAATATCATCCATTCCTTTTACACATAGTATTACATGATTTTTAACATATATATCCTTTAAATTCAACCAATGGATCAATAAACCTTTTGTATTTTGAATTCAAGGTTCATAGAACCTAAAAAGCTAACTAATAAATAACATCTTTATTTTTTCCTACTTATTTTTTTCAAAAAAAAATAATTAGTCTCTTGAAACTGCAGAAGATAACCTATTGAATATATAAAAGATAGGGGTGAGTTATAATCCCAGTAAGGGGAGAAATATGGGATATGAATCAACAGTACATGGATAAGGATAATCAACATCATCATATTATAAGAATGGGTTCATCATAATAAGAATGGTAGAAACATTTTATTTAGGAATGGAAGGTTTCATATTGATAATTTTGAATCTTCATAGCATAATGGTCAAATACCAATCATATTTGTGAACTAAGATGACATCACTTTCACGTACAACATGTGTGTATAAAACATAACATCATAATTGTGAAAAAAGAGTGTAACATGTTAATTAATAATACACATAATATCATAATATAAATCAGATTAACAAATGTATTATATGGAAGTATAATTTTGGTACCACCGATCATATCATAAAATGATCATAATCAATTATTCCACATATAACAAAAAGCAATCAGAGTCATGAAATAAACCCATGAAAATGAATTAGTTCCATAATGGTTTCTTAAAAAATTATTTTATTAATAAACCTTAGGTTTTCAAAATATATAATTGAAATCAAATTTTGGTATAAAACATTATCATTCATTAGTGGACAATAAAAAAATCATGAGGTGTAAATGTGACATTTTAGAAATTTTGGTGTTTTTGAAATGTTTTTTAAGAGGATTAGAAAGAGATTAGAATGGGTTAAAACACATATATACCTAAAAATAAAAGGGAAAGGGTAGTGGAATGAAATTTTAAGGTCATTATAAAATAATATATATAGAAAAAATGTGAAAGTGGAGATAACCCAAAATGAATGAGTTTGGCTAGAGAATCCCATTACCTTAAGTCTTGTTATATTTCTTCACTTTTCTGCCACTTGAATAATAAACATAGGTTTATTAGAAAAATTAAAACTAATTTAATTATCTCAAATTATTTCATTATTTATTAATTTTAATAATATATTTTATTTCTTACATCCTATTCTTAGAGATGAAATATTTTTGATATAATATTTTTCATAGAAAATTTCTTGTTTTGTTTCGATTGCCCTATTTTTGGTCAAGGCCATTAATACATAAGAAGAATAAATTATTGAATATTGAAATATATATTTATATATTTAAATATTATAAATAATCTATTTTGGCCATAAAAAAGGTTAGTTATAAGAATGAAATTGCAAACATTTTCATTTGCGGATAACTGACTAGCAATGAGACATTGTCTAGTGAAGAGGAAAGAGAAGCATTAAACATTAATAATTCATAAATATAATTTTTATAATATCTTATCAACACTAATATAATTACAAACTATATTTTAATAACTATTAGATGAGTTGGTTTTGAAATGAGTTTTTAAAAGTTGGGAAGATAAAAATGAGAGAAGATTTGATACAATCTTACTCTTAACTCGGTGTTTCTTCCATTGGATGACACAAAACTCCCTTGATGCATGAAATTGGATTAAAAAAACATCCATATTTATTATAAAGGTATTGAAATATGGGATTTATGTATACATTTTTCTTTTGTACGTATTAGTGGGGTGGTGTTCCAAGGGGATGGTTTGTGATTTTTTATACCCAATGAGTGGGGTACTAGTGGGATAAAATATTATATCCAAGGTAAAAAATTGTAATAGTTATTATTTTGACATTATGAATCGTATATGAATAAAATAAAATCAATTTAGGTCCTCAATCACCATTATAAGTTGAATCCACTAGTTTATTAAAATTAAAAGTGGATGAAATACAAAATTGTTATTTTAAGGAAAGACTTTAGACGTTAAGCTTTGAAAAAATGAATTTTAAGTTTGACTTTTATGCTTATTATTATTAAATGACCCATTTAACTTATTAAATTTATTTTTTTACAGAGGTAAATTTTATTTATTTATTAATTCATAATTCTAGAATCAATATGTCATAGAACATAATGTATTTGAAAAACAATAGTTTTACTGTTCTATTTAATGTTAATGTAATTCGTAAAATTACTAAAAAACAACCTCGAAAAATGTCACTATAATGATTATAAAAATTACATTAATTATATGAAATTATTTTTTTACCATAAGTAATTTTAATTTTTTATTCAAATTATCATTTAGATTCAATATATCAAAAAACAATTTATTAAAAATATGCTTTCAATTTAATTGAGTTTGTAACCTTGATATTTATTTTTTTTCATTACAATATATATATACTATAATTACTCATTATAATTAAGATATATATTTAATTTAATTAATTTTAAGTGAAATTACTATACCAATGGCCATGTTACTATTTCTAATAGCTAGGTTACTATTCTAGAAATTACATTACTATTACAATGGTTATATTTCCTCTTGAAAATATATTTTCATTACAAGATTAAATATTCACTAAAATTACACCAAAATTATTAAATGTGGATTTGTTTATTTATATTCTCCTTCTTCTCTATTATGTTTTTTATGGGAGAGAATGATTATAGTATATTGGGATGATCTATATTTTCTCATTAAAGTAATCTTGATTAATATTTTATAACCCTTGTAATGTTTTATATTTTCATGGGTTTAGTTTTTTATTTATTATAACGACCATTATTAAAGAAATCAATTGTTTTGGGTTTCTTCAATGACACTGGTTTTATAGTATTTTTCCTTTGAATATTTTTGTATATATCACAGGATTTATTGTTAGAGTCTGCACTATGTTTCTATGCCTAAGGAAACCAAAATTATTTCTTTGAAAATATGAAAATATTTTAATTCATGCACAAAAAATGTTTAATTTTTTTTAATATTGTTTAAAACTTAATATGTGAACTATGAGACCATAGTGGATTCCAGAATGTAGGGTTTATACTAGGCTCAACATATGGTTGGTTTTCATTGAATTTTATGAAGAAAGCAGGCACTGGTGAGTGTCTTTAAATAAAATAAATAAATAAATAAATTATTTTATTTTAATTGAACTAAATTATATCCTTTATAAAATCATAATTATAAAAAATCACTAGGGTTAATTGTATGACTATAGGTTTTTTTGAGTTGATTCATATGAATTATTCATTGGAGGATTAAGATAAGAGAATGATAAGTGACATGATCGAGGTTGATCAATATCCAATGAACAAAAAAGTAATTCTCAATTAATTGTTAATATATTCTTCACCAATAGTCTATCCTAAATCAATATAGGGATCATCATTTTTTCCCTCTCATTTGACTAAAATAATGATCATGGATTATTATATACATTTTTTGATCTATGATTTCACACAATTATCATGATTCCATATATATAAATTTAATTATTAAATATTTTTTATTTGTTATACCTTGCTAACACCCATGGATTCCTTGATTATGTGATCATTGGATTGGAATTTTGCACCAATGATTGTTATAATTGTATTTTTTTTCATTTCTATATGCTGTTCTTTACATTATTTATCATTTTACCATAAGATTTTGGTTTGAAACTGCTGACTAGGTTTGAGCATGATCAAACCCTAGTATTTATGGTGGAATAATGAATGATAATTTGGATGGTGATTTGTGGATGGATTGGGATAACTACCCGGTGATGCGTCCTGAATATGGGATTGGTAGCAACGATAATGAGATAAGGTCTGTGAGCTTCATAAAATAGATGTATTCATATTCATATCCACTGATGGCCTGAAATAATTTGAAGGATATGAATCCCATTTGTTTTTGTAGTCAATAGTAATAAGAAGTTTTAGAAATGGTGGATATTTTATTAATGTGAGGAATTAGGTTTTCTATGGAAAATGTGACTTGATGTAGTGCAGTAGATAAGAACAGTCGTCGTATACATCATTTTACAATGTGGATAGTGATTATTGATGAGTTATGTATCACATGCCATGAGATGGTCCCATATGCCATGTCACTATACATGACTATCTATCTATGTTCCAATTTTAAATTCCTAGGAACCTAGGTGGTCATACATAATGTGAACGATGAGGACATGTCATCTGTCTATATTATTTTGGAAAAGACATATTCCTTTTTTACATGCCTAGGACCCTGGGTGGGTAGATAAACCATATACCATCTATAAACAAAATTTGTTATTACTGGCCGTCCAAGCCATATCCAGGAAAGAACACATGCGTAAATCGAGGTGGGGTCACATGTTGTGTGGACCCCATACACATCTTGTCTTTCCATTAAATCTTCTTCCTCTTGTAACTCATTCTTATGGACTCAGATTTTGAATTGTGAGTATCATATCCTAAGTACTTTTTCACATATAATTCAATGGAAGACTTTATATTAGATCTTAAAATATGTAATGTGCAATTTCATGTGTGACACTTTTTCAGGTGAAGCTTGACTTATATGGGTGATCGAGCATGATCATGTAGGAGAAGTTGGGGTTGGAAACACCCTATCATACCAGGGAATGAGTCCCATATATTCATCTCTATCTACTATGTGGTTCCCCTTGACATATTAGGTAATGGGTCCTCTTTTTACCATGTGTCCCCCCTAATAGAGTATATTAATGAATTATACCTACCGAGTAGCACCCCTATCGTAATAGGGTGTGGGTAATCCATTAAATAAGTGGTATCCCTAATTGAGAAGGGTGTATAACCTCTAATTACTGTGTGTCACCTTTATATACTTGGGAATTGGTCCTCCATTCATTGACTGGAACCTCCCTAATATACAAGGTTGTGGGTCCTCTATTTATCTATCTGTTTAGTGGTATCCCCTATCATGATAGATAATGGTTCCTCTGTTCACATATTGGTACACCACTATTTTATTTGGGTGTAGGTCCTATATCTATTGAATGTAACTATAATGTCTTAGGCCACCATAGTCCTTTCCCTTGCTGAAATTAGGTGGTTGATGTGTTCTGGGAGGTCAAGGTGACTCTTTCCCAACACTTTTCCAAATTTTATGTTTTGTGAACTGTGTTTCCAATTTTATAAATAGTGTCACGGTGTCTCACAATTACTGTCTCAGAGTTACAATCTCCTAGTTACTTTCGTATAGTTACTGTCTCACCCTTAATATCTCAGAGTTACTGTATCAGAGTTACTATCGCACAATTACAGTCTCACAGTTACTATCTCACAGTTACTATCGCACAGTTACTATCTCACAGTTATAGACCCACACTTACTGTCTCACAGTTACTATCTCAAAGTTACTATCATAGAGTTACTAGCTCATATTACTATCTCACATTTACTATCTAACAATTTATTTCTCATAGTTACTATCTCACAGTTACTATCTCACAGTTACTATCTCATAATTACCGTCTCCCAGTTATTATCTCATGAACTGTGTTTCCATAACTCTTTCATATTTCCTTTTCCAAATTTATATTTTTTTTTCAGTTTCTCCGATTTAATATTTTCTATGAAATAAAATGAATTCAAGGAATTTTTAAGGTATTTAAGGCTGAATCAAATCCCATAACTCCTATAATAATTTTCTTAAGTCCTAGGATGCATTTACATGTTCAAACTGTGTGGTTTAATACGATCCTCTTTTAATGGAAAATCCAGTGTATCTTAAACCGCTGCTTCGTTGAATCTTCTAAAGGGACAAGATATCCTCCTCCCTTATTCCTCTTCCTTATTTTTTGGTCAGAGATGCTAGAACCTTTTCTTCCTTCCTGTAGGTGTCATGATATCAAAATATTCCCCATGGATTAGTTTCCCTCGACGTTCTTCTTTCTACAAGTGCACCCAATATTTTGGTGAAACCAAGCTGTATCAATCAATCATCAATATAAGGTATGATTTATTGTTGTTCTTTTGGGTTAATCTTCTCATGTTTCTCCTTGAAATATTATGACATGTTATCTCTGTGATTCTAATTGAGTTACTTGGGTTTTGGTTAGTGCGATCATGGCATGACATCCTCAGGTGGATGCAGTTATCATGGGAGGAGGAGATCATTATACGTTGTATGAATCATTCTCATAAAAAGAACTTTAAGAACCTTTTGAGATAATGGATTCATTGATTCTCATTTCTTTTACGTGCAACTGTGGAGTTTTCTTGTTTTATCCCAGAGAATCATAATAGAATTGACATAATAAATATTTCAACCAGATAAATAAATTAAAATTGATCATATGTTTTTTGCATATTGTTTTTATAGATAGTGTGATATTAATGATTGATTTGATTATATTTTCTTTCTTTTTTGGAAATTGTTAAAGAACATAAAGACATAATTAATTGATAATTGTTTGGATAAAGATAATGTGGCATGTAAATGAATCTGATTGTTGTGGTTGTAAGTTTATGTTAATAAAATTGATGTTGTAAGCATGTTTAAAAAACTTTTTATAGCTATGATTGCTTTATGTTTAGGTTACCTATAGTTGGAACCTACAAATAATAAATCAGTTAATTCCCAATGTATTAAATAAATTTATATTTGATAAAAATATAATTTCTCCTAGCGTTCTGAGTTCCCCTCTTATTTTTAAAGGACAGGAGCCTAATTCTTGGAGTTGTGAGAGATCATTTTGTATTAAGAAATAATGCCTTGTTTAAGGGTCATGATCCTAATTGATATGATGTTGTTTCATGTTCTTGTGTTGTGATGTGATTTTGGATGGCTGTTGTGATATGCGGGGGCAGGGAGGCCCATTATTTGCATCAACAGTTGATTCCTATAGTGGTGAGATGCATTGGTTTATGCTTGTGGGTGTCAGGGAGGACACTAGACATGATGGAACAGGATGGATGTGAATGTTTGGATGCTAGTTGTTTCTTATTGGCTGTTTATCTTCCTTACTTTTCCCACTGCTCAAGTCAGATGATTTGTTTGCCCTCCTTCTAAGAGGGGTGAAGACGTGTGAGTTATGCCTTGTGCTTTCTATGTTTAGCTTACTGAGGGAGGATGGGTTTATGCACTTGCTATAGGAAGAAAAGACCCGACAGGTAGCTCATCTACTCACCGTGTTGAGACCCTAGTGTTTAGTAGCTTAGAATTTTTTTCTATAATTCCTGGGAAAATGGAAAAGTAATAATGTTGTTAATAAATGATTGAATATATGATGTTAACCTATGGGGTTGGAGTTTGCTGGGATGCAATGCTGAGGTTGAAATTTTAAGGAACAATGAACTTTGGGTGTGATCCTAATGAAATATAACATGGAAATTATTAATATTTAATTAATGTTTAAATAAATAATTAACATAAAGTGAAACTGATAAAAATGGAATGAATTATTATATTAGAGCTCCTTAACTGGTTGTCTGCTTATAGGATACCTTGTCATAGAAGTGGAAGCTGGGAGTCTGAGAGACGTTAGCTAGAGTTGAGTCTAAGACGTGGTTATTCCCATAGTGTGGTTGTGAGATATATTATATTCTGTACTTTTTGTGTTTTTGTACACTAATCCACACCGTCAGTTAGGGAAACTGACACCCTATGGATTCTAAGCCCTAAGGGTGTTTTCCCCAACATTCTGGAGGGAGGATGGATCGTTAGATACCCTTTTTAGCCTCGCTCGCTTCTCTTGGTAGTTACATGTGATGTTAGGAAAAGTGGTTAGTTTTACCCATATATGTGCATAGAGGGATACAATTTCTTGTGGTTATTCACAGACATATACTCTGGATATAGATTCTTATGGACTACTATAGGTGTAACGTGTATAGGCTGTGATGGATTGAGGATCCTTACTCAGATTATGGGCTATAATTGCTTGAGGTATAATGCATGATGTATGATACACATTATGTGAGCTATGGTGGCGACTAGAAACAACTTGGTTACATTGATTCTGTGTATGTGGTGGTTTTGTTTCATGTGGTTCATGTTGTGGTGCTTCACCCAGGTGTCTGCGGTTAAGCCTTTTTTGAGAGAGATGCTTAGGACGTGCGACGTTGGGGCAGAGCGCCATCTAGTGGGGAAGTAGTAGCGAGGTAACCTTGATATTCATTATTACATTATATACTCTTTTATGAGTCACTTGGTGAGAGTATCCATGGTGAGGTTGGGATCATAGTATACCTGTTTAGGTGACGAGTTAGTTTCACTTGTTGTTCACTATGCTTTATCATGCTTTCTTTACATTTTCATGAGAGGTTCCGGGAAGGATCCTACAGAGTATACTGTTATACTCACCCTATGTATATATAAATTATTTCTTAGGTCAGTTTGAGAAGGTTGGAGATCAGGCTGGTCTCTACTAGCTTGGGGTTGCAGGAACTGGTCGGGCTTATGGTTTCTGCTATTTTTACTTTTGTTGTGTATTTACAGTTTTCCCATTTTAGTAGTAGTTGTTTGGAATGACATTACATATGTGTACTTGGGATTTAATTTATATTGTTGTCTGATTTGGAGTTAGTTGGTGGTTGTCTTATCTCTCTCTTTTCCATGTGTTCTCTTAGAGGGTAATGCCTCCCATTTTCATGTTTACTATACCATCGGTGCAAGTCCCCAACCTAGGTCCTACTAGAGGCAGGACTTTGGGGTCATTATCTCCTTTCTCAGTTTTATGCCCAATGAGGGGTACACCTGTGGGGAGGGGGTCATGAGATAGTGGTATCATAGGGGTTTGAGGGATATGACGAAGTTTGGTTTTAGGAATTGGTGAGATTGCATGGGTTGGTAGGGAAACAATGTCAGTCAAGTTTTGCAAGTGATTTAAACATTGGAGACTGGATGAGACATAGGTGCTTAGGTCCCCATGTGATATAATGCACGGACCTTTAAGTTTATAATAGATACTAAACGAGGTGATACTAGTTGTAGGGTAGAGACCTAGGAAAGGATCATGCATCATTATTCTTTGGGCCTATGTTTGAATAGGTATCCCTTCGGATTGGTTAACCTAAAATGAATAAAAGAAAAAAATTAATTTAATAATGTTGAGCCTTCCATATTATAGGTCTAAGAACTCTCACTATTGGTTATTTTTCAGGTGTGGCCCCAATTCTATGTCCTCGCCAGGTTTGCACAGAAGATTTCCAACAGATCACCATAGGGTAGTGGTTGACGATGACAATACTTGGAGGAGGGCACCCCGAGAGTTCCAGCACGAGAGTCTGCAGAAGTATGAGGGCTCCATTTCAGATGCAGTCACAAAAGACTAGTTGTAGGAGGTTGAAATAGGTTTCATTTCGATCCTTGCTCAGAAGAAGTAGTGGTGGTTTTTGTTCCTTGGGGATCACGAGGAGTCAGTGATCTCAAGGGAGGAGTTCCGATAAAAGTTTAGAGACGATTTTCTTTCTTCAACCATGAAGGCATCCTGTCTCTAGGAGAATATTACCCTTGGGCATGGGAGCTTCAGTATGCGAGAGGTTGGAATCCATTTCTGGAACCTTTTATGATATGCTTCAGACCTATTTCTATGTGAGGAGGCAAGGGAGAGGCATTTCAGGGAGTCTTTGCAACCAGAGATCTATCCCTAGGTCACCCCATTTAAGGTGAAGACATATCTTGAGGTACAGATGAGGGAATAGGTCGTTAAGAAGACATTGGATTGAACTAGATCGTCACTTGAGGGGAGTCTTCATGATTCTTCACGAAGCTGATTTGTGGTTCGTGGTTCCCGGTTTTCAATGTAGAAGAGTTTCTGTTCAGCCGGGGATAGGTCCCAGCCATCATCATCTCATTTCTTCGGGGGAGCCCGCTCTTGGGCCTATCCCATGGTATCATGCACTTGTTTTTCCTATGCTGTTTGATGTCATCAGCAGCGAGAGTGCCTGACATTTTAGAGTAGTTATCATTCACTAGGTGTTCCACTCCTGGTTCCTCAGTTGAGGGAGTTCCACCTAAGGCACCAAGAGTAGTTTGCACCAGCTTTAGATCAATAGAGGGTGGATGGGGTATGCAGAGGATGTCCCTGTGACACTCCCCATCCTCAGAGAGCAGAGCGCGACCATGGTGGAGGTCGTCATCAGGGTCAGAGAGGTCATGAAGGAGGTCATGGTCAGCTTCATGCTTTAGCGTTGCCAGCACCAGGCGATCCAAACGTCTTTGGAGGTATCATTTTCTTATTTTCTTCCTTGTTGTATGCCTTTTTTGATTCAGGAGTGATACAATCCTTTATATCACCTACCCTTTTTCATGATTCGGGAATTGAGGTAGAGAGGCTTCCAGTGCCCTTGGCATTGGCTACGCCAGTTAGAGGTTGAGCTGACTTGTTTGAAGTATGTAGAGAATGTGATCTAGTGCTGGGGTAGAACCACTCAAGGGGGGATTTCCAATGTTTACAGATACAGACATATGATTTCATCATTATAATTGATTGGTTGTATTTGGGGCAGGATATCATGGATTACTTCAAGAGGTATGTTGTGTTCTTCGATGTGGATGGGGAGACAATGGTGTTTGTTGGCGAGTGAGACCCTCGGATGGGTTAGGGGCGTGTTCCATATTTATCACCCATGATGTTTGAGCTGATGTTGAGTTCTTCAGAGGTTCAATAGTTTTCATTTCCTAGGGTCGTAGAAGAGTACCCTGATGACTTTCTAGAAGAGGTTGTAGCATTACCCCCTCGATGAGAGAACGAGTTTGGGATCGAGCTACAACCAGGAGCATCTCCGATCTCTATGTCTCCATATAGAATATCCCCTTCAGTGTTAGAAGAGCTACATATGATGCTTGGTGGGTTGTTATAGTGTGGAGTTATTTAGTCAAGTGTGTCACCGTGGGGTGCATCGGTTTTGTTCGTGAAGAAGGCTGAAGGCAGTTTGCGGTTGTGTATCGATTATCGTCACTTAAAGAAAGTGGGAGTGTAGAATCTCTCTCCTCTTCCATGAATTGATGACTTATTCAATCAAATGAATGGTTAAAGTTGGATATCAATGATCGAAGTTTAGTCAGAAAATCATCAGATGCGTGTGAAGGATGATGATATCGTGGAGACTACATTACATTATCATCATGGGAATTACGAGTTCATTTTAATCCCATTTGTTGCAACGATTTCTTCATATGTGTTCATGGGATTGATGAATTTTGTGTTCTATGAGTTCCTATATATGTTCGTGGTGGTTTTCATCGACGACATCCTTGTGTACTCCTCATTTAAAGATGAGCATTCTGAGTATCTACACACCATTTGGGGAGTTCTTCGTCAAAATCAGCTATTTGGGATGTTTTCAAAGAGATAGTTTTGGGCTCGAGAAGTCAATTTCATGGGTCCTATTGTCTCCCTACAGGGAGTATCTGTGGATCCATCAAAGATATAAGTAGTTGTGTCTTGGGAAGCACCCAGACAGTAGCAAAAGTGTGATGTTTCCTTGGTCTTATAGGATTCTATAGGTGGTTCGTAGCTGATTTATCTCAGGTTGCGACTCCTCTGGAATCATTTACAAGGAAGGATCGTGCGTTCTTGTGGACAGATCAATGTTAGGAATCTTTATAGTATCTAAAGGAGACGTTGGTATGTTCCCTAGTTCTTTGTCTTCTTGAAGAGGGAGGTCAGTTTTTGGTTTTTTGTGATGCTTTGTAGCTAGGGTTAGGATATGTTCAGATGCAGCAGAGATCTGTTTTTTCTAATGGGTCTTGGTAGTTACGTCCACATGAACATAAATATGAAACCCATGATCTCGAGTTGGCTTCCATGGTGTTTGCTCAGAATTTTTGGAGACATTACTTCACTGGAGAGTGGTTTTTGGTTTTCACCAATCATCAGAGCCTGAGGTATGTTTTCTCATAGAATGACATAAACATGCGATAACATCAGTGGAATGAGTTATTATAGGAATACAACTTTGAAATATTGTATACCCCGAGAAAGGGGAATATTGTGGCTGATGCGTAGAGCATGATGTCTCGTGGTGATGTTGTGTGTGAATCTGATGGTTTCTAGAGTGTTATGGAAAAACATTCATGATTACATATTGATATGGGAGAAGTTGGGGGCAGTGGTTGTCTTTTCCAGAAGACGATTCAATCATCTGTATTGCAGAAGGAGGAAGAGTCCTAGTTAGATGATCTTGATGTGGAGGTCTATTGGGACTGATTTGTTTTTGGGAAGGCCCTCAGATGGTTGGTTTGAGGATTAACAACACCGAGTGTTGTATCACAGAAGGCTCTTTGTTCCTTTGGCCATGCATGAGACGGTTATCAGAGAGTTCCATAGTTCTCCTTTAGCAGTGCATCCCGGAATGAAAAAAATGTATCGAGCCTTGAGGAGCCAGTTTTGCTGGCTTGGGTTGAAGAATGCAGTTGTGGAGTTTGAGTCTTGATTTTTGGTCTGCTAAAAGGTCATGGCTGAGCATCGTGTCCCCAATGGTTTTCTTTAGCCATTAGATATTCCTTAATGGATGTGGGAAGACAACTCAATGGAATTTATTACTGGTTTACCTTGAGCTCAGGAAGGACATGACACTATTTGGGTGGTAGTGGATTTTTTAACAAAATCATACCACTTCATAGTGATCAAAGAGTCACGCTCAATGGATGTTTTGTTGAGGCAGTATTGGGAAGAGGAGGTGAGACTTCATGGAGTCCCAAAGATGCCCATTTCTGATCGAGATCCTTGATTTACCTCCAGGGTGTGGAGAGGTATCCAACATGATTTCGGTTCTCAGCTATTCTTTAGAACTACGTTTAATCTACAGAAGGATGGTCAAACAGAGAGGACTATCCAGACTCTTGAAGATATGTTATGCTCTTGTGTTCCAGATTTTGGAGGTTCATGGATGAGGAACTTACCCACAGTAGAGTGTTGAGTCAAAAGTTCTCTTTCGACTTCTATATTTGGTTTTGGAAATCACAAATGACTTTTTAATTGTATCGTACTGACTCTGTCAATTGTACCGTACTGACTATGTCAATCGTATCGTACTGACTCTGTAAATCGTACCATACTGACTGTAAAATACTGACTCTGTCAATCGTACCATACTGACTCTGTCGATCGTATCGTACTGACTCTATAAATCGTACCGTACTGACTGTCAAATACTGACTCTGTCAATCGTATCGTACTGACTCTGGAAAATGTATCGTACTGACTCTGCTTTTCATACTTCCATTACTTGTTTTGGTACTTAGTCAAAAACACTTGTTTCATGTGAATCATACCATTGCCTATCATCGATATATATATATTTTTAACCAATACGATGTCGTTGAGTCAGTTACAAACTAATCAAAATGATGTCGTGCTTTCTGTTTCAATATGACCGTTATGATGCCAGGTGTCCAAGTCCCTCCGAGTTTTTCGGAGAAATATGACTGTTGGAGGCAACATGATCGTTGGAACCTGATGCCTATAAATAGGAGGTCATTTGAAGCGGAGAAAGAACAACGAATGAGTCTTTGTGGAACAACTGTGATACTTTGCTTCAATCAAGATTATAGAGAGATGCTGTGACTTCTCTCATCTGCTTTGTGCGTCTGATCATCGTATCGAGGGCTTTCAAGTAATTTAAAGACAGAGGTGTCGATTACCTTTAAAATCGAGGGCTTCCAGAGATAGGAAGACGGACGGACCGATCATCGTATCGAGGGCTGCCGGGGATAGGCAGACAGACGTGCCGATCATCGTATCGAGGGCTACCAGGGATAGGCAGACAGACAGTCTGATCATTGTATCGAGGGCTTACCAAGGTGTAGGTGAGACAGACCTTTTATCCTAGGTGAAAGGATAACCCTTCTCTTTGGGTTAAAATAATTGTAATTATTTTACATTTCCGCTGCTAATTGTATTAGAAAGGAAATTGTTTTTGTTTCCTTTTCTGTCTCTTATACACTTGTAATTGTTTCAATTACATCCATTCTATTACATATTGTAAAGATTGATTCTATAAGCTTTAAGGTAGAATCATCCATCTTTATATTACTCTGATTATTGTGTTCGTCTTGAAAAGAATTGTTTTACATTTCATTAGTATTACATTACATCATACCTTTTATATTTAATACAATTGTGGGTGGTTGTATTTGTATTAGTTTATGATCATTTAAACTAATCTCTTCAGTGATAAAACTCAAAAGGTTTTTAAACCTACAATTAACCCCCCCCCCCCTCTTGTATTGTTCCATATAATAGACATAAATATCTATATATTCGATCCAACAATTGGTATCAGAGGAGGTTTTACATTGTTTTGTATTACTTTTTTTGTTTCTTTCATATTTTTTACTACTTACTACACTAACGTATGGAGTGGAAAAGTTATTGTTTTTAGATGGCAGGAATGAATATTGGGTCAATAGACAATCTGAATCCTTCTAGACCACCAATATTTGATGGGAATGATTATGAGTACTGGAGAGATCATATGAAGACTTTTTTTATCAATACGGTGTAGACAATTTTATAATGCTTACTGGAGGTTACAAAATTCCTGACAAAGAAGTCAGTACTTTCACTAACCAAGAGAAGCAAGAATATCAACTGAATTACAAGGTACGTAATACTTTATTATGCTCTATGACCAGGAATATATATAGTTAGATATCTTCATGTGAAGAAGCCAATTGTATTTGGAAGAAATTAGAATTCACTCATTTTGGTACATCCAAGGTTATAGAAACAAGGAGAGCAATGCTTCGAGAAGAGTATCATGGATTTGTTTTTCCTTATGGAGAGCCAATATGTAAAGTACAAAAAAGGTTTATAACAATTGTCAATAGTTTACAATCTGTGGGAGAAAAAGGTCTTGATAATGAAGCCCTAGTTGATAAAATTATAGATATAATTCCAAATGAATGGGAGTCAAAAAGGACTGCTATTGATGAAAATAGAAAAGTTTCCCAGATTTCTCAAGATGAACTTTTTGGAACTCTTTTACAGCATGAGACGATAATGAAGAGAGATGCTAATTTAAACAAGAAGAAGAATGGGAATGGAGGTGTAGCCTTTTCATCTAAAGCCAAAACACCTGAAAGACTTACAAGATCAAAAGCCAAGAATGTTATATCTGATTCAAGTGATTGCGATCTTTCGGACAATGAGTTAGCCAATCTTGCTCGAAGAATGAACCAGATTGTGGGAAAGAACGATTTCCAATATAGATTCAAAAAGAAATATAGGAAGGATAAGAAAGATTCAGAGGTAACTTGTTATGAATGTAAGAAAGCAGGACATGTAAGGCCTAATTGTCCTTTACTGAAAAGGAAAGACAGAAAGGAGAAACACTCTCAGAGAAACAAGAAAAAGTTTTATAAGACAAAGAAAGTATTGAAGGCAAATGATACCTGGAGTGCAAGTGGTAGTGATTCTTCAGATGATTCTTCAGAATATGAGTCCTCAGGACAGAGGAATATCGGACACTTAGCCAGATTACCTATTGAAGATCATTGTCTCATGGATAAGGTATAAAATGTTGAAGCTATTACAAATGTTTATTTGAATGCAAATTATAATGATAATAGATATTATGAATCTTCAAATGATGAATCTTCATCATCAGAGTATGATACATTACCTAATTTTGAAGAAGTGTCTAGATTTGCTAAATTACTTGAAAATGAAAATTCTGAACTCAAGAAAAGGCTGGAGAAAGCAAATTCTAGAATTTCAATCATGACTAAAGAAGTATCAGATCTTTCTAAATATCTTGATGTGAAAATGTCTGATTTTGAATGTATTTTAAAAACCCTTGAGAAAGTTAAATCTGATAAGGATAAACTTTCTAAGGATCTTGAAACTGTAATTTCAAAGGAAAATATTTTAGAACCTAACTCTAGTTCAAATTCAAATGTTTTGGAAAATAAGAATTTGGTTTTAAAACTAAAGTCAGAGATTTTATCCTTGAAGAAATGTTTTTCAAACTTTACTCATGGAAAGGAAAACTTTGACAGGATGTATTCTCAAATTAGACCTTTGAGAAATCGTTCTGGTCATGGTTATACTGATTCCAAACCTGTTTTTAGCAATAACTATTTTGTCCCTCAAAAAACAACTTTCTGTTCTAAGTGTCAATGTGGAGGACACTGGAGAAGAGATTGTTCTCTTAACAGAACTCAATCTTTAGGGTTTCATAAAGCTCATTTTTCAAAACAAATGTGGATTCCTAAAATTCTTTTATCTAACCCTTCTGGATCCAAACAAGTTTTGATTTCGAAAAACTAATTGTTTCTTTTTCAGGAAAATGAGAAGTGTGCCAATAAGAATATTTGGTATGTGGATAGTGGTTGTTCACGACACATGACTAGAAACAAAGATCTCTTTGAAAAAGTTATCAAAACAAAAGGTGGAAAAGTCACCTTCGGAGATAATGCTCAAGGAAAGTTTTTTGGTATAGGTAATAATTTTTTTCATGGAAAAGTTCTTATCTCAAATGTTTTTTTGTTAAAGGTCTTAGGCATAATATCATCAACATAATTCAATTATGTGATGAAGGTTACCTTGTGAATTTTAGAAAAGATAAGTGTTTTGTTCACAATTCCAAGGATGAGTTCATTCTATCTGCCCATAGGAAAGAGAATGTATACACTATTAACTTAGAAGACCATAGGAGCCAAAAATTACCCTGCTTAAGTGCAAAAGAAGACCAATCATGGCTATGGCATAGAAGTCTAGGACACTATAATCTGAGAAACCTTAGTGAACTGTCCAAGAAAAGACTTGTAAAGGGGCTACCAGACCTTAGATATGATTCTTCAAAAGTCTGTGATCCTTGTCAATTTGGAAAGCAACATAAAACTAGATTTAAATCAATTAATAAAGTCTCAACTTCTAATACATTACAGCTAGTGCGTATGGATATTTTTGTTCCTTCACAATCTAGAAGCATTAAAGGAAAATACTATGTATTTGTTTTAGTTGATGACTTTACTAGATTTACGTGGGTCTACTTTCTTACAAAGAAATCTGAAGCCTTTTCCTATTTAAAAACTTTTAGAGCCCAAGTTAAAAATGAGAAAAACCTACCATTGATAACTATTCATAGTGATCATGGTGGTGAATTTCAAAATTCCGATTTTGAAACTTTTTGTAGTAAGAAAGGTGTTACTCACAATTTCTCAGCTCCAAGAACTCCTCAACAAAATGGTGTTGTTGAAAGAAGAAATTGTATTCTTCAGGAAATGAGTCGAACCATGTTGTGTGAATACTCAATTGCTAAGCACTTTTGGGCTGAAGCTATTTGTACTTCCTATTATACTATAAATCATGTTTTAACTAGACCATTTCTTAATAAAACCCCTTATGAGTTATGGACTGTCCGAAAACCTAAAGTTTCATACTTCAAATTTTTTGGATGCAAAGTGTTCATTCTGAATACAAAAGAAAATCTACAGAAATCTGCACCAAAATTTGATGAAGGAATCTTTCTAGGCTATTCTACAACTTCAAAGGCTTATAGAGTTTTCAATAAAAACATTTGTATTGTTGAGGAAACAGTACATGTAAAATTCGATGAAACTGATCCTTTTGTTTTCAACCAACCCCATCCTACATCCTCGGATGTGTTTTCTAAAAATTTTTATCAACCATTATTAGAAGATCACCCTGATGAGGTAAATGTTCAAGAAAGTATTCCTGAAACATTTACCACAGTAGATTTTCAACCATACATTGATGAACAGGCTTTACAAAACCCAAATCAATTGTTTCTTAGGAATCATCCCAGTGATAACATAATTGGTGATGTAAATCAATCTGTAAGGACCAGAAATTCCTTAAGAAATGAAATAGAACATCTTGCTTTTATTTCCCAATTAGAACAAAAAATCCCAAGTGAGGCCTTAGGTGATGATGATTGGATCAAAGCAATGCAAGATGAACTAAATGAATTTGAGAGGAATCAAGTCTGGACTTTAGTAGATAGACCTAAAGAAATGACTGTAATTGGTGTAAAATGGGTTTTCAGAAACAAATGTGATGAAAATGGAATCATTTTAAGAAATAAAGCAAGACTTGTTGTTAAAGGCTATGATCAACAAGATGGAATAGACTATGAAGAAACATATTCTCCTGTAGCTAGACTTGAATCAATTCATATTCTATTAGCCTTTACAGCATATTTCAATTTCAAACTATTTCAAATGGATGTCAAATTTTTTTTTCTAAATGGTTTTGTTCAAGAAGAAGTTTTTTTCGAACAACCTCCTAGTTTTCAAGACCCAAAACATCCTGATCATGTTTTCCAAATTACCAAGGCTCTATATGGTCTTAAACAAGCCCCTAGAGCATGGTATGATAGACTTACATGATTTCTTTTACAAAACAATTATACAAAAGGTACATCAGATCCAACCCTTTTTATAAAAATGGAAAACAACAATGTTTTGATTGTTCAAATCTATGTTGATGATATCATATTTGGATCAACTCAGAAATCCTTAACTGATTCTTTTGCAAATTTAATGAAATTTGAGTTTGAAATGAGTATGATGTGTGAGTTAACATTCTTTTTAGGTTTTCAAATTTCTCAAAAACCAGAAGGAACATATATATCTCAACATAAGTATATAAATGATTTACTCAAAAAGTATGGATATGACAAAACTAAAAGTATTAGCACTCCAATTGGTACCTCAAATACACTTGATCTTGAAGAAACTGGGAAACCAGTAGATCAAACAATCTTTAGAGGTCTGATAGGAAGTTTGATATACTTGATAGCTAGTCGACCTGACATAATGTTTTCTGTATGATTATGTGCAAGATACCAATCTAATCTAAAAGAGTATCATTTAAAATCCGTAAAGAGAATCTTTCGGTATTTAAAAGGCACTATGGATTTAGGTCTTTTTTACTCTTCTGGGAATGATTTTGTTTTAAAAAGTTTTTCAGATGCTGACTTTGGTGGTTGTAGAATGGATAGAAATAGTACATTGGAACATGTCATTTATTAGGAGATTCCTTGGTTTCTTGTTCCTACAAGAAACAACACTCAGTAGCACTATCCACTGTTGAAGCTGGATATGTAGCAGCTGGAAGTTGCTGTGCTCAAGTATTGTGGATGCAGCACACACTCACTGACTATGGTTTGAGTTTTTCAAAAACTCAAATTCTTTGTGACAATACAAGTGCCATAGATCTTAGTAGGAACCCAACACACTACTCTCGTTCAAAACACATAGATGTTAGGCATCACTTTCTTAGGGATCACACACAAAACAGAGATATTATTCTATAATTTATCGGAACACAAGAACAACTTGCTGACATTTTTACAAAGCCATTACCATCCGATAGATTTGAGTTTATAAAACAGAAGCTAGGAATGATTACATTAAAATAATCATTCATATATACTTCATGTTTTACAATTATCCTAACATTAAGAAACTCCCTTTCAAAGGGGGAGGACATTTCTTTCTATGTTTTTATGTTTCTTTTTATCTTATGTTCTTTAACTATTTACTCTCCAGGTATGTGTTTTTACTTTTCTGTTTATCGTATTGATAGTTTTTATCGTATGATTAATTTTTTTGTTTATCGTATTGAAAATATTATTATTTACTTCATCGTATCGACCAATTATGGTAATGAATTTATTTTCCATCGTATCGACCGATGATGGTAGTGAATTTATTTTCAATCATATCGACTGATGATGGTAATGAATTTCTTTTCCATCATATCAACCGCTGATGGTAATAAATTTCTTTTCCATCGTATCGACTGATGATGGTAACGAATTTCTTTTCCATCGTAATGTCCGATGATGGTAATGAATTTCTTTTCCATCATATTAACCGATGATGGTAACGAGATTGTTTTCCATCGGCTTGTCAGTTCGTGGTAACGAGTTTGTTTTCCATCAGCTTGTCAGTTCATGGTAACGAGATTGTTTTCCATCGGCTTGTCAGTTCATGGTAACATGATTGTTTTCCATCGGCTTTTTAGTTCATGGTAACAAGATTGTTTCCCATCGGCCTGTCAGTTCATGGTAACGACTTTGTTTACCATTAGCTTGTCGATTTATAGTTTTATTTTATTTTATTTCGTAAGGTTGTGTATTCTTTAATCCTAAAAACCAAAAACTACGTTACATTCTCCGGCAGGTATTTTTTATTTTTTTTCTTTTTCCCTTTTTCGTTTTTAATCCTATCCATTGATCTGTTTTCCTCTAATCCTGACCATATAAGATCAATGGTCACCCCTTTTTCACCTATAAATAGCCCCCCCTCCCCAAACCCACATTGGTTTTTCAGGTTTTGAGGCGAAGCTTTGCTCCACCGGTTTTAAATTATCGTACGATCATTCATCGGCATCACCTTTATGTCTCAATCCTCTACTAACACTCCCACTGAAATGTCTTCAAAGACTTTTATAGAGAAAGACTTTAATACAGAAAGGTTAGTTTCTCGGGACTTTTTTAATTCGTATGATTCCACAATCAGAAGAATCATTCTATTTCAAGGATGGGAACATTTGTGTGTTAAAAGACCTGTTTCTCAAGATCTGGTTCTCTTTGATGAAGTCTGTCAGTTTTACAAAACCGTATCTTTCGACAAAGACATGACTATCAATTTTGCTGTGTACGATAGAAAGTTGTCTATGTCTGTAAAACAAGAGGCTCATTTTCTGAATGTCCCAATAGAAGGGGATTCTTTCTGTCCATCTCATAAACTACCAGAGGAAGTTGGTACGTTTAATAGAGAAAGTGCTTAAATGTATTTCTTTGTTATTAATGAGGAAAAGCGAAAAGTGTCTCATCTTTCTTCGGACAATCAGTTTGTGACTTTATGGATGCAAGGTATTCTTATCCCAAGGAAAGGGGATAGAGAAACTCTGAAAGTTTCTGATATATTTATGCTTGACTATCTTGTAAATATGAGGAAAGTAAATCCCATGGGGTATGTTTTTGAAACCATCAAGAATGGAAAGACAGGAGGGATTAAGTCTCAAATGATTATGTATCCAGCCATCCTTACAAATTTCATTCTCGAAAGTATGATGTTTTGTAACATTCCTTTGAAAGGAAAACCCATATATTTGATGCCCTCTTGGATTAGCAAAAGTACTATGAAGATGTTGAATGTTTGTTTTGATCAGAATTCAAAACTTTTTGTCAGAGATGTAGAAGATGAAGCGGCTCAGAATCAATCGGCACCTATTCCAGTCAAAGACATTCAATCTACTGGTGTTACTCAAAAGTCTGATCCGCAAAGATGTTCAAAGCCTAATAAGAATCCAAGGTATAGTAAGTAGGTTGTATCCAAATGGAGAAAGGATAAGGAACAGAGAAAGGAAGGTGATCCAAAGTTTGGTCTTGACCTGGCTGAGGCTTTTTCAGAAAGAATAAGGGTAGAAGAAACCCTTAAGGCTGAAAAGAAAAAGAAAACTGTTTTGAAAATAAAGGTTCAAGACTTTGATATCTCTAAAGTCTTGAAAGCAGTTGAGGAAGCTAGTGCTCAACTTACCACAGAAGTGCATCAAGATCCCATCGTACAGAGCCTTCCTGAGAAAGAAAAAGGAAAACAAATGATGGAAGAGATAGAATAAGTAGAAGAAGAGGAAGGATATTTTCTTTTAGAATTTCTTCAAATTTCGAAGAAGAGTAGGGAGGAATCAGTTCAAAAGCTGAGTGAAGGTGTTCAACAAACCCCTCATGACGATCAAGCATGAACACCGGATAGATTTTCTCCTCAAGAAAAGCAAGGTGCTCAATCCTCTCACACTGATAAAGTTGTTTTCATTAGTGACAAAGTGGAAGAAGAAATAAAGAAAAAAGAAAAAGCAAAAGGAAAACAGCCAGTTGTAGATTCAAGCCGATCAAATGAACTGGCTTCGAACGATGAAGATACTGATGCAGAACATACAATATCTCTCAAGAAGAGTGATTCCATTGTTCATGTTTTGAGAAGGGTTGAGAAGACCATTCCATATTTCCTTAGGCTGGAAGGGAAGATTAATTTTATTACTGACAATCAAAATAAGATGTTTGGCTCTGTAAAAGAATTAAGAAAGAAAGTTTTGTCAGTTCAAGCCAATTTAAAGGTTCTTTCAGAAAGTTCGGTTGCTCATAAGAAGGCCTGCAACAAGATGACCGAGTGGTCATACAAAACAGAAATCTCAATCAATGACCATGAGATAGAAATTGAAGATATACGGAGGTTTTCAAATGAGCTTACAATTTCTTTCAATAAGTTTGACAGAGAAATGGTTGAAAGGTTGAATCTTTTGTCTTCTCAACGAGCCAATATTCCTTCAGTGAAATATTTACAAGAGAGAATGAATTCTTTTCAATCTGAACTCATGAAGGTTTCATCTTTCAGGGATGAAATGGTTTTGTTGAAGAAACAAAATTCTGTGTTATCCAAAGATAACAAGAATCTGCAAGACAGAATTGATACTCTAGAAGAAGTAATCAGGGTTCAGGAATAGACAATCAGAAATCAGGATCAACTCTTTGCTGATCAACAAGACCTTCTCAGGTCTCAGGGTGATGCTATTTCTTAAGACAAGAAAGAAATCAAAAAGATGAAAGTTGTTCTTCATGAGCTCATAAAGAAGGAGAGGGAAAGAGAAAACAAATGATTTTTGTATTTTCATTCCTTTGGAACCTCTTTGTTTTGTAATAACTTTTTTTTTCTTTTCTTTTGTCTTGCAATCCTTCTTTCTAACCCTTTCAGGAAACTCAGACTAACCCCATTATTTTTGTAAACCACCAAGGGGGAGAATGTTTCACAAAGGGGGAGAATGTTTTGTAAAGGGGGAGAATGTTTTTTAAAAGGAGATTGGTTTAATCAATTTTTTTTCAAAACCAAGGAAAAACTATGAATACAATCCTTAGGAAAGTATACACCTAAGGGAGAGTTAGTTGTATTCAAATTCATATTCAGAAGAGTTTCCAATAACTCAGGGGGAGATATGTATTTCTTGTTATATTTTCTTTATGTGTTGTGCTTTCCAAAAAGGGGGAGATTGTTGAGTCAAAAGTTCTCTTTCGACTTCTATATTTTGTTTTGGAAATCACAAATGACCTTTTAATCATATCGTACTGACTCTGTCAATCGTACCATACTGACTCTGTCAATCGTATCGTACTGACTCTATATATCATACCATACTGACTGTCAAATACTGACTCTGTCAATCGTACCATACTGACTCTGTCAATCGTATCGTACTGACTCTATAAATCGTACTTTACTGACTGTCAAATACTGACTCTGTCAATCATATCGTACTGACTCTGGAAAATGTATCGTACTGACTCTGCTTTTCATACTTCCATTACTTGTTTTGGTACTTAGTCAAAAACACTTGTTTCATGTGAATCGTACCATTGCTTATCAATGATATATATCTTGTTTTAACCAATACGATGTCATTGAGTTAGTTACAAACTAATCAAAACGATGTCGTGCTTTCTTTTTCAATATGACCATTATGATGCCAGGTGTCCAAGTCCCTCCGAGTTTTTCTGAGAAATATGACCATTGGAGGCAACATGACCGTTGGAACCTGAGGCCTATAAATAGGAGGTCATTTGAAGATGAGAAAGAACAACGAATGAGACTTTGTGGAACAACTGTGATACTTTGCTTCAATCAAGACTCTAGAGAGATGATGTGACTTCTCTCATCTGCTTTGTGCGTCCGATCATCGTATCGAGGGCTTTCAAGTAATTGAAAGACAGAGGTGCCGATTAACTTCAAAATTGAGGGCTGTCAGGGATAGGCAGATGGACGGACCGATCATCGTATCGAGGGCTGCCAGGGATAGGCAGACAGACGTGCCGATCATCGTATCGAGGGCTGCTGGGGATAGGCAGGCAGACAGTAAGATCATCGTATCAAGGGCTTACCAAGGTGTTGGTGAGACAGACCTTTTATCCTAGGTGAAAGGATAACCCTTCTCTTTGGGTTAAAATAATTGTAATTCTTTTACATTTCCGCTGCTAATTGTATTAGAAAGGAAATTGTTTTTGTTTCCTTTTATATCTCTTATACATTTGTAATTGTTTCAATTACATCCATTCTATTACATATTGTATTGATTGATTCTATACGATTTAAGGTAGAATCATCCATCTTTATATTACTTTGATTATTGTTTTCATCTTGAATACAATTGTTTTACATTTCATTAGTATTACATTACATCATACCTTTTATATTCAATACAATTGTGGGTGGTTGTATTTGTATTAGTTTAAGATCATTTAAACTAATCTCTTCAGTGCTAAAACTCAAAAGGTTTTTAAACCTAGAATTCACCCCCCTCTTGTATTGTTCCATTTAATAGACATACATATCTATATATTCGATCCAACATGGAGTTCACATAAAAAAATAATATTCATTCCACCATCGGTATGACACCGTTTGAAGCCTTATAGGGTCGAAATTTCTGTTCTCTTTTATGCTAGACTGGGTTTGGAGAGTCAGAAATTATCAGAACAGAAATAGTACAAAATATAATATAGAGGGTTCAAGTGATTCGTGAGAGGATGAAGACGGTGCATGATCATCATAAATCATCTGCCGATCAAAGGAGGTGACCCTTAGTGTTTGATTTCGGGGATCATGTGTTTCTGAAGGTGACTCCCCATCATGGGAAGTGAAGGTTTAGTCACGGGAGTAAGCTTTATCCCCAGTTTGATGGCCCTTTCAAGGTTTTGACTCTTGTTGGAGTAGTAGCATATCAGATAACACTTCCTCCACTGATGAGTCGGATACATGATGTTTTCCCTTAATCACAGCTCTATCGTTATCTTCAGGAGGACTCACATGTCATTGATTTGGGAGAGATCAATGTTAGTGACGATGCAACTTTCAAGGAGTGGCTAGTAGAGATCCAAGATCACAAAGAAAGGGTGTTTCATGGGTGTTCTATCCCCTTAGTTTCTGTCTTATGGCGACATAGTGGTGTGGAGGAGAGTACATGGGAATGTGAGTTGCAGATATGTGCTAAGTATCATAAGTTGTTTGATGATTGACTCTTTTCATGAAATGATGTTTTATTTGTGGTTATAAACCTTTCATATTTACAATATGGGTTTCTATTTTTACATCTTATGGCTTTCTCTCTTTTGAGAGGTATCTCGATGAGTGGTTGTTCTGACCCCTTTTCTGTTTCCTTTTGGGTTGGTTTTGGATTCTATAGGATGAGAATGTTTTGAGAGGCACTTGATGTAATGGCTCAGAGCACTCTGGTCCTTTCCCTTTCTGATATCTGGGTGTTGAGGTGTTCTGGGAGGACAAGATGACTCATCCCCAAAACTTTTCCAAATTTTTAGTTCTGTAGATAGTGTTTCCAGTTTTATGAACAACGTCATGGTGTCTCACATTTACTATCTCCGAGTTACTATCTTACATTTAATGTCTTAGAGTTACTAGCTCACACTTACTATCTTAGAGTTACTATTTCACAGTTACTATCTCAGAGTTATTGTTTCAAAGTTACTATCTCACAGTTAGCGTCTCGCAGTTACTGTCTCACAGTTACTGTCTCAGAGTTACTATCTTAGAGTTATTGTCTCACTGTTACTCTCTCACATTTACTCTCTCACAGTTACTATCTCAGAGTTACTATCTCACAGTTACTATCACAGCTACTTTCTTAGAGTTACTATATCATGGAAAATGTTTCTAGAACAATTTCATATTTCCTTTTCCAATTTTCCATATTTTTCTAGTTTCTCCGATTTAACGTTTTCTTTGATGTGAAATGCATTGAAGGTACTTTTACGGGATTTAGGGATGAATCAAATACCATAAATCCTACATTAATTTTCATAAGGCCCATGATTCATTTATTTGGTCAAATCGTTTGGTTTAATGTTATCCACATTTAATTGAAAATCCAGTGTATCTTAAACCGCTCCTCCGTTAAATCTTCTAAAGGGACAAGATATCTTTCCCCTTATTCTTACTCCTTATTATTTATTGTGAGAATATTAAACCTTTCCTTCCATCCCATAAGAGTCATGAGATCTTACTTTTCCCCATGAATTGGTTTCCCTCGACATTCTTTTTATTGGAAGGGCACCCCCTATTTTGGTTTAACCAAACAATATTCTCAATGTTCGATATAAGGTATTATTTATCATCATTATTCTGGGTAAATCTTCTCATTTTTCTCCTTTACATATTATGGCATGTGATCTCCATACATATAATCTAGTTTCTTGGGTTTTGGTTGGTGCGTTCATGTCGCGTCATCCTTGGGTGGATGCAATTGTCACAAGAGGAGGTGATCATAATCCGTTGTGAGGATTATTCTCATATAAAGAATGTTTTAAAACTTTTTGTGGTAGTGGATTCATTGATTATCTTTTTTTACGTGAAACTGTAGACTTATCATGTCTTATCCCACTAGATCACAATGGAATTGACATAATAAACATTTGAACCAGATTAATAAAATTATATCGATCATTTGTTATTGCGTCTTGTTTTTCTAGATAGTGTGATATCTATGATTTTTTTTTTTAGCTTTTTGTTCTTTATGGAAATAGGTAAAGAACATAAAGAAAGAAGTAATTGATTTTTTTTGGATAAAGATAAAGATGCATGTAAAGGAATCAGATTATTCTTTTTGTTATTTGATGTTAATCAAATTGATGTTGTAAGCATGTCTAATCAATTTTTGATAGCTATGATAGCTTAATATTTAGGTTACCCATAGTTGGAACCTACAAATAATAAATCGGCTAATTACATATGGATTTAATAAAATGTTGTTTGATAAGAATACAATGCCTCGTACAGTTTTGAGTTACCATTTTGTTTTTATAGGACAAGAGCCTTATGCTTGGAGCTGTGAGAGCTCATTATGTATAAAGAAAAAATGTCTTGTTTAAGGTCCAAGAGACTAGTTGATATGATGTTTTTTTCTTGTTTTTTTTTGTTATGATCTGATTCTGGATGGATGTTGTGATATGTGGGGGCAGCGAGGCCCATTAGTTATTGAAATACTTGACGCCTAGAGTAGAGAGATGCATCGGTTTAGGAATGTGGGTGTCAGGGAGGACACCGAATATGATGGAATGGGTTGGATGTGAATGTTTGGATGCTTGCTATTTCTTATTGGTTGTTTATCTTCTTTATATTTCCCACTGCTCAAGGCAGCTGGTTTGCTTACACTCCTTCCAAAAGGGGTGAATGTAAAGACCTAGAAATTCCATGTAATTGGTATTATTATTTGGGAATTTTATGAGCCCGAGAAAATTGACAGTGCATGATTCCGAGGCCCGGAGTTCCCAAAATATATTTCTAAACATCTTTTAAGAACAATTAGTAAACGTATGATCGGGGTTTTATAATATTTTAACCAGTGCTTCGAATTGAAATCTGAGGATACCGTTGAACTCGCAGGGCCGATATTCTCTTAAGGAGACCTTCACCTCGACCGCAGTAGGTCAAGGGTGAAAGTTAGTTTTTGTTCTTTTTGTGGGAGAAAATTAAATAAATTAACATTATTTTATTTTTGAAATTCAATCCACTATTTTTGAATTATGTATGTGGGGACCACCCGTGCTAGAAAAACCTCCCAATTTGAATTTATGGTGGTGGGGACCACCCGAACCCCTCTTAATGGGGGGAAACCTCTCAACTCTCCAATTAATTAATTGTGCCATTTATTTGTGCCAAATTTAATTGTGCCAATGTAAATTAATTTGATAAACCTATTTTAATTTGTTGTCTCCTAATTTCCTTGGGGAAATCATTGCAAAATGGGGGAACTTTGGAGAAACTCTTCCTCTAACAAAGAACGCGCTTTCCAACAAAGAACGAGGAAATGACCCTGAGCCTAGATCAGAAGTGCTTTGCGGAAGAAAAAAATGACGACATTTTTCAATAACTTCATCTTCTACCTCTCAACTCCTCCAATCAACGACAAGGTAGGGGTGTTATTTGATTGATCTTTGTTAATTTATTTTACGTTTAATCTCTCCCCATGAGCCGCTTTCTACCGTTATAACGTAGAGGGTGTGGGCCAAACGAACATGTTCCGACCACTTCACAACCTTTGTAGTTTTTGATGCATTCTTTGCGATGGAGGAGGATGGAGACTAGTACTGGAAACTGGCATCAGTATGACTCAAGAGTGGTGGCTGGAAAACCGGCCGGTCGTGAAGATGGCGGTGGCGCAACTGCGCCGCCGGTGGAGGGTTGTGGCTCGTCGGCTGCGGTAGAGCAGAGGTGGTGACCAGTGTAAGGACGACTGCGTAAAGGGGATGTGGCAGTGCACGTCCACGCTATCAGTGTGCAGGAGTCGTGACACGAGGCCGCGGCGAAGAATGAGGGAGGTCGGCTCGCTGCCGGTCGTCGGTGGTGGCACAGCTCGCGACCGCTTCGTGGAGGAGGGCTGGCTGTCCGGTCAGGGATGGGCCGCCCATCGTGGGCTGGGCTGGACCTAGTGGGATGGGTTGAACTCAGGTTTGGACCCTAGTCTGGCCGGGTCAACCCAAACCGGGTCAGGTCAGCCCAGGCCGGGTTGGGCCAGGTCAGACTAGACCCGGACCAGCTTCAACCCTTTTTGATCTTTCGGCCATAACATGATATATGTGTGTCCGTTTGATGAACCGTCTATAGAACACGAAACCTTGGATCAAGACGGTCATTTTGGTATACCTCACTTGAGTTTTGGATAAATTTGTGGTATGGATGGGTTGGAACAAACACAAATCCAACTGGGCCCTCGGGACTAAAAGGCCAATAACATACAGACCGAGCGTCTGATTGATGCACAGTCTGTTGCGTTGAGACCCATATCATGTGGAGGTATTTGGGATACTTATTAGTGGGGCTTCGTGTCAGTTGGAGTATCTGCCTATGGATTGGGGAGCAGACCCCCCCAGGAATCAAGCGAGCTTAGTGCGGGAACCCTATAGCTGGCTGTAGCATGATAAAGGGATCCTATATGGGTCTGTGCTTTGGGATCCTATGTGGGTCTATGTTTGAGAGTCCCACTTGAAAAGCTATTTGAAATCCACACGGGACTACTCTAGGATCCTACATGGGTCTGTTGTACTAAGATCCTACACGGGTCTGATGATTTAGGATCCTGCGTGGGTCTGCCTCTTAAGAGAGTAAGATGATTCAGTCCGTACCTATGTTATACCTAGTGTGAGCTAAGTCTTTAACTAGGTGGTAATATTTTTTCTGTCCTACCTTTATTGTACTTCCCTTTGTGGTGATATATCTATGATATTCTTCTGTGTGTAATACCTTTGTGGTACTTACCTTCGTGGTGGTTACCTTCGCGATATTCATTCCTTCGTGGAACAGTTGTACTTTGGTTAAGGATTGGAGCCTTTTGTTTCCTCATGAATGATATGGGTATACTTGATAACTTAGGTATATGTGTGGGAATATACCTAATAAGGGTTGTCTGTTGTTTTCATGTTTTTTTTGTTTAAACTTTGTGGATTTTTTGAGACCTTTGAGGTTCTCGGGGTCCCTACTAAGTATCGTTATAATCAACCCTGCACGGGTTACACCGAAACCTCATTGTGTTTGGTGTATATGACAAACAACACTGAATGAGGACGAGGGTACCAGGACTAGAGAAAGCTTGAAGGTGGACCTTAGGTGAGGCGTACTATAGAGACGATCATTCGAGAGCTGTACCTACTGTTCATGTAGGATCCTTGGCGAGTGTTCACAGGATTACTTTACGTTTACTTGTAATTTTCAGTTTTCTTGTACTTTCTAGTTAGGCTTTTAGTCTGGCGAATTTTTGCTTCTTACTATACACACCTGGTTACTATACAGTTCACTTATGTACATATCTTTTTGTGTACATGGTTATGTGTGTTTACAAGTTATAAAGGCAATGTTATCCCGAATTTCGGGAATACTCTTTTTGGTGATAGTCTCCAGCCCATGGCCTATGGAAGGCGGGTTTGGGGTAGTCACGGTAGGGGCCCCAGGGGACGGGTTGTGAAAAATTGGTATCAGAGGAGTCGGTTATACCATAGAAAATTGGACTCTGAACTTTTTAACAGAAATATTGTTATGTGTGGTGAGTGTGGTTATCAGTTTAAGGAATCCAGTATTGGTGCGGCGGCTGACGTATCCATACACCAAGACCCTGACATCTGATTTCTGACTCGGTGCACAAAAGCACTGATTGCATGTGTGTTTTGAAAAGATATCTTTCTAATATTTTTTAGTCAGCTCACCAGGTATAAATTATTGGTTGTGGCACACCTGTTTGTTTTCAGGATGCCTCTATGTGGACAACCAGCTAGAGTTCCGGGTATAGTACACGATGATAGCCCACTGAGCGACAAGGCCTCAGTGCAGGGCACTTTATCTGTAGGGGCACCAGCATAGGCACCAGCGGTACCATTACTGGTTGGGCCACCAATACCACCAGTCCCAGCAGTAGAGGGTGCACTCCACATGAGTGTGTTGCACGAGATCTAGTGCCAAAGGCCACCTAGGTTCAGGGGTGAGATGAACCCATAGGCGGCTAAGGATTGGTTGGAGGCCGTGGTGAGAGTCTTCCGATTGGTAGCGAAACCAGCTGATCTCATGGTGATCCTTACTTCCAGTCTTCTACAAGAAGTAATAGTAAGATGGTGGATCTTGATGCTCTAGGTTCATGACTAGGTGACACTTCTCTAGGCAGTCATTGAGAGCCTATGTCGCGCAGAGTTTGTCCCAGTGACACTTCACGCAGTTCGCATATAGGAGTTTTTTCATCTGCAGTAGTGCAGCAAGACTGCGGCTCAGTACTCAACAAGGTTCACCAATCTCTCATGCTACTCCATTGATTTGGTACGGGGCCCATTCTTCAGGGCCCAGACCTTCGAGTAGGGACTCATGTAGGAGATTAGGGCTTCTATGATTTCTCTCAACATCCAGAAATAGGCAGGGGTGTTAGAGAAAGATCTTTTAGTGGAGAGTTTTCTTGTTGAGTTGTCACTAGTAGTGAGACCCACCCTCGGGAATCACATGGAAGAGTCTTCTACAGCTGGTAGCAGACATATGTCATAGAGGTCCAAGAGGATAACACCTACAGGTGTAACACTGCAAGATTCAGGTTCAGTTGTGCGGGGTACCAGAAACAGAGCTAGTCATGTGAGGAGCATGCATTATTAGGCATGCGGCGGGCAGAGTCACATGGCTCGATATTGCCAGATCTGTTGTACAGATGATCTACAGACGGTCGAAGGACCACCCAAGAAGAGACATAGGTTCGACCGAGGAGGTCCACAGGGAGAAGGCAGATGTGGTAAAAGCTCTGGCCGTGCAGCTATTAGTGGGTGACGATTTGAGATGTTACCGCCACCACCACTAGGTGGTCCACCCCGACCATAGGGAGCCGGTGGACAGGTGCGAGCTCAGCTCCAGGCAACTGAGTCCTATGATCACAGCGCTCTAGAGATGATACGAGGTATGATCTGTGTCTAATCCACCATAGATGTTGTACTTATAGATACAGGTGTTAGTCATTCATTTACTTACACTGCCCTCATTCAGAGCTCGATGATTCTGATAGAGCCGTTGGATCGATCCTTATGACTAGAGACTCATACAGGAGAGGATTTGACCATTACACACTGGTGAAGACAGTTTGATCTTACTCTTGGAGGTGAGAGCTTAGGTTGGGATCTCCTATTAGTGGAATCAAGGCCTTATGAAATCATCTTGGGTATGTACTGGTTATCTACAATCCATGCTCAGATTGAATGTATTAGTCGAAAAGTGCGGTGTTTTCACGGGGATGTGAGTATTTTTACCTTCACCAGCGGGAATGGAGCCTTTATAGCACTGGATGGAATTACCCGGAAGAGATTTCAGCCGATCACTCATCAGTTGGCTAGCCTTACCCTCAAAGCGGTTGATGTGGAGAGTCTGAGTTATCCTATAGTGGTGGACTAGTATGAGGATGTCTTCCGTGATGATGTTCTGGGTCTACCTCCACACAGAGAGGTGGACTTTTACATTGAATTGTACACCGATATGGAACTGATATCTACACCAGTGTATCAGATGTCTCCCATAGAGCTTCATGAGCTACAGGTATAGCTAGAGGACTTGCAGGGGAAGGGATTCATCTGGACTAGTGTTTCTCCTTGGCAGCCCCAATTTTGTTTGCCAAGAAGCTGAATGAGGGCTTGAGACATTGTGCTGACTATCAGCGCCTGAACCAGGTGACCGTGAAGAAAATGTACTCACTCGTTAGTATTGAAGACCTCTTTGATCAGTTGAAGGGAGTATGGTGGTTCTTGAAGATATACCTCAGATTAGGCTATCACCAGCTCGGAGTACAATACGAGGATGTGATGACTTTCAGATGTCAGTATGGACACTACAGTTCTTGGTCATGTCGTTCATCATGACCAACGCTCCAGCAGTGTTCATGGGACTCATGAACAGGATATTCCAGCCATACCATGATTTTTTTGTAGTAGTCTTAATCGACGAAATTCTGATCTACTAGGCTACCGAGGATGAGCAAGCCTATAATTTGCAGATTGTTCTGGACACACTCCGAGAGCACCAACTTTTTGGTAAGCTCTCAAAGTGCCAGTTCTAGATCCAAGAGGTTTAATTCCAGGGACATGTCATCTCAGAGGCTGGAGTTACAGTGGATCCAGTAAATATTGAGGTGGTATTTGCTTGGGAGCCACCCAAGAATGTGACAGAGGTACGAAGTTTCATGAGTTTGGCTGGATACTACTGAAGGTTTGTGTCAGATTTCTCCAGAGTTCTAGCACCTTTATCATCATTGATGAAGAAGGGTAAACCCTTCATGTGTTCGGAAATATTCTGGTAGAGTTTTCAGGACCTGAGGCAGAGGTTAACTAGTGCCCCCCATCTTGAGGATTTCAGAGGAGGGTGTTGGGTACGTAGTCTACTACGACGCATCGGGGACCGGGCTCAGATGTGTCGTGATGCAGGAGCGAGTAGTTATTGCATATGGTTATCGACATCTAAGACAACATGAGAAGAACTTCACTACCCATGACCCAGACATAGCAGCAGTGGTCTTTGGCTTGAAGATGTGGTGACATTGCATGATGGAAAAATGATTTACAGTCTACTCAAACTATAAGAGTCTCAAGTATATCTTCTAACAGATGGACCTACACTTGAGACATTGATGTTGGCTCAAGTACCTACAAGACAATTACATCTAGATATTCTATACTCCTGGGAAGGGGAACATTGTAGCAGATGCACTCAGTAAAAGATCTGGTATACAGCTGATAGGTGAGGCGATGGAGCAGCTGGCCGCTTTTCGGATATCATTTGTGGAACGAGATATGGCATATTTTCTTCAGTCTTCTAAAATCACTCCCCCACTTCTTTAGAAATTCAGGGAGGCGCATTATGGGGACACTGACTGCGAGGCTCGACATATTCATATATCTACAGGACAGGCACCTGATGGATTTTTTGAAGGTGGGGAGCACGTCATCCTTTTTAGAGGATGTACCATGGTACCCGTGTCACTTCAATAGGTAGTGTTACAAGAGTTCCACACATCCCCTCTAGTGGTACATCTAGGAGTGGAAAAGATGTACGAGGATCTCGGACGATAACATTGGTGGCCTGGAATTAAAAAAGAAGTACCATAGTTTGTCTCTCGGTGCCTCACTTGTCCGCAAGTGAAGGCAGAGCATCAGGTACCAGCAGGTTTAGTTCATCCTTTAGAGGTCCCAGTGTGGAAGTGGGATGAGATATCCATGAACTTCATGATAGGACTTACACATACATCCATGGTTCATGATTCCATTTGGGTGATCGTCGACCGACTCACCAAGTCGGCCCAGTTCCTACCGATCAGAGAGCAGGGTTTAGTAGAGAGCTTGGGACGCCTCTATGTGCAGGATATTGTGCGGCTTTATGGAGTAACCTCGACTATTGTCTCTGATTGTGATTCACATTCCACTTCCCATCTATGGAAGGGGTTGCATGGGGCTTTCAAAATGCAGCTTCATTTGAGCACCACCTTCCATCCTGAGATGGATAGCCAGACTGAGCGGACCATTTAGACCCTCAAGGATATGTTGCATGATAGCATCCTCGACTTCGGTCATAGATGGGAGGATCACATTCCCTTGGGGGAGTTTTCATAAAATAACAACTATCACTCCATCATTGGGATGAAACCTTTCGAGGCTCTGTATGGCCGACCTTGCAGATCGCCTTTGTGCTGGACTGACCCAGGGGAGTCAGCACTTATGGGACCAAAGATAGTATAGGCTAGCACATAGAAGGTGCAGATCATATAGAAGTGAATGAAGACTGCACAGAGCAGGCAGAAGTCTTATGATGATAGGAGACTAATACCCCTAGAGTTCAAGGATGGGGACCACATCTTTCGACTGGTCTCACCTCGACAATGTATTCGGAGATTTGGTTGGGGTGGAAAGTTATCTTCGTGGTTCATCGGACCTTTTCAGGTCCTCAGCAGAGTTGGCAAGCTGGCTTAACGCTTAGCTCTTCCACCTCAACTGCACCTGGTGCACGATGCCTTCCATGTATCCCAACTGAGGAGATATGTGCACAACCCTTCACAGATCATTGACTGGGGTGAGCTAGATATCAATGATGGGGAGACGTTTACAGAGGTTCTAGTGGTGATTGAGGATCGACAGGAGAGAGTCCTTCGTGGGAGATCTAAAACTTTTGGGTGTGTACATTGGCTGTACAGGAACATCCAGGAGAGCACATACTAGCGAGAGGCTCAAATTCATGCTGAGTACCTCAATTTTTTCCTAGTTTTTGTAATTCTGTTTTTGGGGATGTAAATCCCTGAGGAGGGGAGAATATAATGACCCATAAATTTCATGTAATTTTTTTTAATTATATGGGAATTTAATGAGTTTTTTCAAATTTAAGGCACATGATTCCGAGGCTCAGAAGTCCCTGGAATGAATTTATGAACTTTTTTAAGTACATTCAGTAAATATGAGAGAAGGTTTTTGTTACTTTTGAAACACTTCTCGGAATTGAAATCTAAGGACACTGTTGAACTCATAGCACTTATATTCGCATAAGGAGAACTTCACCCAGACTAAAGTATGTTGAGGGTGAAATTTAATTTTTGTGATTTTTGCGGGAGAAAATAAAACAAATTTATTTTATTTTATTTTTTAAATTCAATCCTCTCATTTTGAATTATGGAGGTGGGGACCACCCAACCTAGAAAAACTGCCCAATTTGAATTCATGGTGGTGGGGACCACCTGAACCCCTCTTAATGGGGGAAAACCTCTCAAATCTCCAATTAATTAATTATGCCATTTATTTGTGCCAAATTTAATTGTGTCAATGTAAATTAATTTGATAAACCTATTTTAATTTGTTAGCTCCTCATTTCCATGGGGAAGTCTTTTTAAAGGGGAGAACTTTGGAGAAACTCTTCCTCTAATGAAGAATGCCCTCTCCAATGAAGAATGAGGAACTGACCTCGAGCCCAGATCCGAAGCGCTTTGCAGAAGCAACAAACACTGATATTCTTCAACGACTTCATCTTCTACCTCTCGACTCCTCCAATGAATGATAAGGTAGGGGTGTGATTTGATTGATCTTCATTAATTTTTTTTACGTAAAATATCTCACTATGAGCTTCTTGTGACCGCTCTAACACAGCGGGTGCGGGCCAAATGAACATGGCCTGACCACTTCACAACCTTTGTGCTTTTTTATGAGTTCTTCGTGATGCAGGGGGGTGGCGACTGGTACTGGCAACTGGCACCGGTAGGGATTTGGAGTGGCGGCCGACACACCGTCCGGCCGCGAAGATAGCGACGGCAGCCGACACATGATCGATCGCATGTAGGAGAGGTGGCGGCGCATGTCCACGCTGTTAGAATGCATGAGCCACAACACGAGGTCGCGATGGTGAAGGTGGGTGGCCAGCTCGCTGCTGACCGTCAGGGGTGGAAGGGTGCACGACCATGCCGCGAAGGAGAGCTGACCATCTGGCCGCCTAGCGAGACACACACCTCAGGCAGCCATGCATGGGCTGCAGCAGTGGGATGGGCCGGACCCAGAGGGTCGGGTCGGGTCGGGCCAGGTCGGGTCGGGCCAGGTCTATCCGACCGGGTCGGACAGGACCCAGACTAGCTTCAACCATTTTCTCTCTTTCGGCCATAACATGAGCTTCGGGCGTCCGTTTGATGAACCGTCTACAACGACATAATCCTTGGATCGAGATGGTCTTTTTGGTATACCCCACCAGAGTTTTGGATAAAGTTTTTGTATGGCCGGGTCAGATCGAACACGAATCCAACTGGACCCCCGTAACTAAAAGTCCAATAACTCACAGACCTAGCGTCCGATTAATGCACTATCTGCTGCGTTGAGACCCATATCATGTGGAAATCCTTTGGGATACATCTTCATGGGACTTCATGGAAGTTGGAGTATCATCCTATGGATTGAGGATCAGACCCTCCTGAAATCAACAAGCTTAATGCGGGAACCCTGTGGCTAGCTGTAACATGATAAAGTGATCCTATGTGGGTCTCTGCTTTGGGATCCTACGTGGGTCTATGTTCGAGAGTCCCACTTGGACCGCTCTAGGAAATCCACGTGGGACTACTCTAGGATCCTACATGGGTATGCTATCCTAGGATCCTACATGGGTATGATGATTTAGGATCCTACCTGGGTCTGCCTCTTAACCGAGTAAGATGATTCAGTAGTTACATATAATCATCTTTAATACTGTACCAATGTTATCCCTGATGTGAGCTAAGTCTTTACCTTTGTGGTAATCTCTTGTTTGGCATACCTTTTTGGTACTTACCTTTTTGGTGATATCTCTATGATATTCTTCTGTCTGTCCTACCTTTTTGGTACATACCTTTGTGGTAGTTACCTTCATGGTATTCTTTCTGTCGTGGAACAGTTGTACTTTGGAAAAGGATTGAGGCCTTGTGTTTCCTCATGAATTATATGTATACTTTGGCAAAGGATTGGGGCCTTCTGTTTCCTCATGAATTAGATGTGTATACTTGATAAATTTGGTATATGTATGGGCATATATCTATGTAGGGTGTCAGTTGTTTTCATGCTTTTTGGTTTAACCTTTGTGGATTTTGTGAGACCTTCGAGGCTCTCAGGGTCTCTACTGAGTATCGTTATACTCACCCCTGCACGGGATACGCCCACACCTTTTTGTGTTTGGTGCAGACGACAGACAATGATGAATGAGGACGAGGGTACTAGGAGTAGAGGAATCTCAGAGGTGGACCTTAGACGAGGCGTACAACAGACACGACCACTCGAGAGTTGTACCTACCCTTCATGTAGGATCCTTGGTGGGTGTTCACTGGATCTATTTCATTTTACTTGTATCTTTCAGTTTTCTTATACTTTCTAGTTGGGCTTGTATTCTGGCCATGTTTTTTCTTCTTACTATATGAACCCTCTTTACTATATAGTTTTCTTGTGTTCATATCATTCTATGTGCTTGGTTTTGTGTGTTTACAGGTTATAAAAGCAGTGCCTTCCTGGTTTTAGGGAATACTCCATTCGGTGCTAGTCGCCAGCCCCTGGCCTATGGAAGGCGGGCTTGGGGTAGTCGCGACATGGGCCTCGGGGGATGGGTGGTGACAACGAAGACATGTGGGGTATGCCACAGGATTTCCGTGTTTATCTTCACGAGGGAGGATGGGTCTATGCTCTTTATATAGGCGGCAAAGACCTGACAGGTAGTTCATCTACTCACTGTGTTGATCCCCTTATGTTTAGTAGCCTAGAATGTTTCTCAAGAATTCCTGGAAATATGGGAAAGTAATAATGTTGTTAAAAAATGATTTAATAAATGATGTTAACCCATGGGGTTGGATCTTTCGAGGAATCAATGCAGAGGATGGAATTTAAATGAATAGTGAACTTTGGGTGTGATGCTAATGAAATATAATGTGGAAATTATAGATGTAAATTAATGTTTAAAGTATTAATTAATGTAAATTGAAACTAATAAAAGGGGAATGAATTAATATATTAGTTCTCTTTAAATGGTTGTGCTCTTATAGGATACCATGTCTTAGAAGTGGTAGCTAAGAATCTGAGAGATGTTAGCTACAGTTGAGTCTAATACAAGGTTATGCCCATAGTGTGGTTGTGAGATATAGTGTATTCTGTAATTTTTGGGTTTTTATATGCTACTCCACCCCATGAGTTAGGGAAACTGACATCTTGGGGATTCTGATCCCTTGGGGGGTGTTTTCCCCATTATTCTGGTGAGTGGATGGATGGCTAACTACCCCCTATGGCACCACTCTCTTCTCTTGGTAGTTACTTGTGCTGGTTGGCATAATGGTTAATTCTAACCATATATGTGTGTAGAGGGATATGATGGATTTTTTTTATTCACACACATATATTCTGGATATAGTTTCCTATGTAAAACTATAGGTGCAACGTGTATAAGATGTGATGGATTGAGGATCCTTACTTAGTGTATGGGATGTAATGGCTTGAGGTATAATGATCGACCTATGATATATGTTATGCGAGTGGTGGGGGCTCTCAAAAACTACCTTATTTCTTTGATTATGTGGATGTGGTGGTTTTTTTGCACGAGGTGCGTGTTATGGTGCTTCACCTAGGTGTCTACGGGAAAGAATTTTTAGAGATAGATGCTTAGGACGTGCGACGTTGGGGAAAAGCGGTAAACCAGTGGGGAAGTAGTAGAGAGGTACCCCTGATATTATTTATTATATTATATAATCTTTAGGTATTAATTGGTGAGAGTAGCCATGGTGAGGCTGGGAACATAGTATACTAGTTTAGGTGATGAGTTAGATTCACTTACTATTCACTGTGCTTTAGCATTATTTCTTTACTTTTGCATGATAGGCTCTAGGGAGGATCTTACTGAGTATACTGTTATACTCACCCTATGTATATATAAATTCTTTTTATGGCCACTTGGATCAGTTTTGAGATCAAGATGGTTTCTACTAGCTTGGGGTTGTAGGAGCTGTCTGGGCTTGTGGTTACTATTGAATTTTACTTTCTTTTGGGTATTTGTAGTTTTTCCCCTTTCAGTTGTAATAGTTTGGCATTACATTACATTTGTCTACTTGGGATTTTATTTATATTGTTTTCTGTATTGGATTTGGTTTGTTTCTATCTTATCCCTCCCTTTCACATGTGTTCTCTTAGAGGGAATGCCACCAATTTGTGTGTTTACTATACCTTCAGTGCTAGTCAACATCCTAGGGACTAGTAGAGGTGGGACTTGGGGGTCATTATATCACTTCTCACATTTCCGTCATATGAGGGGTACACCTTGTGGAGAAGGGGGTCATGATAGTAACCCCTTACCATACTAAAGATAAATTCGTTTATTGATGATTATTCCACCTCAGTCTATGGAGCAGTGGAAAGGTGTGGGTCCTCCACATGGTTTTCTTCAAAATATATTCATGATGATCGGAATTTGTGAAGGAATTTTATAGTAATTGAAAGGCCCATCGACCATGGATGAGGTTTTTGGGATAATTATTCCCTTTATATCTATATTTTGGGTTTACATTTGAGCATATATTAATGATGGGTTCCATTTTCCTCTTGTTATGATTTGTACTTCCATTTTATTTTTCTTTCTATTACCCCATTTTTGTTTTTAGGGGTCTTAATTTGTATGTTTATAATCACTTTTCAATTGGATGGCCCCTACCAGGTCATGTACTATGAAAATTATGGGATGTTTGGAAATGAAATTGGTGGATCACTGAGATTAATGGGTGCATTTGTTGTGTATGGTTGTCAGAATTAGAGACCAGGATTCATGCTCTCATAGTTCTCATTTATCCCAATTATTTTCAGGTTAAGACATCATTTATGGTTGGTCATGAACTCTTCCCTTTATATTTTGGATTACATTTTCCTAATCTAATGTATTTTCATAATTTTTATTACATTACTAGTTTTACTCAATATGTTACAGACTTTATATTATTCATCCAGACATAGGTATGAAGACAGTTAAGTGTGTGCACACATGTACATTAAGAAAAGATATCTTATTTTATTTATGACTTATTGGTTCTTTTTCAATCCCCTATCTCATTGGAGGTTGTCTTGGGATTTTGATCACTTGGACTTCTACTAGAAAGGTAGACGCTAGCGGGTTGGGCCATTAAAGTGTTTTATCAGTGTAGTTCAATTATTATAATTGTGTTTAGAGTTTCCTCTTTTTGAGGAATTGGTATGACTTAGTGAAATAGTGTCAAAGTGTCTGAACTCTTGATTTTTGGCTAGGGAATCTAGTGTTGGTGAAGAATCTGATGTATCTATTCACCATGACCATGACTACCTTCTTCTCTCCTCAATATATGAAGATATCAGTTATAGGGATCATTGGTACATGCATCATATAGGACTAAGTCCTTTAAATATACTTATTCAGTCAGATCCCCATATATATATATATATATGCTATATAACATGGTATCTAATGAATACTATCTCGATTACTCTATGAATAAATCCAACCTAGTGCCTGATACTTGATCATGAAGATGATCCAATGAAGGGTGAGGCCTTCATTTAGGGTCCATCCCATGTGGCGTTTCATTCAAGATAGTAAGGAGTAGCACCCCCTCCAATCGAGCAGTGGATAGTACCATATGTCTTGGAATATGATTCCTATAGTTGTAGCATGCTTTCTGTATTCCAACTTCTAAGGACACTGGGGTTTTTTATAGTTATAGATCCTTAATAATTAGAATATTTCTTAGATTCAGTTATCTGATTCTATAGGAATGTTTGAAACTTGACTAAACAGATAGATGTTCTGGTAGCCATCCTTTTCCATTGAGTTATAGGGTGCTAGGGGAGTCTAGTCATGTAGACTCATGATGATATTATTCTACCATAGTTCGAATTCAATTTACTATTTTGTGAGTAATATTACCCCTCATTTTTTCCCTAAATTAATATCTACTATATTGTTGAGCTGTAATAGGGTAGTATTACAGTTGATGAGTATGCCACAAGGTTCACTGACCTTACGCGGTACTCACTAAAAATGGTCTGGGATGGTTACTAATGAGAATGGAAGTTTAAATAGGGTATATAAAGATACATTAAATCTAGTGTGGTCCCCATATTCATTCCCATCTATATTGGAGTGATAGAGTTGGATCTGGTGGAATAGATCCTTCCAGTAGAGGGGGCTAGGTTTCAAGAGTTGGTAGTGGGAAGGATGAGGCTGGTTTTTCTATAATGTCTAGCAACCACCATTCAGCATGGTCTCAAAATATAATACATTCTCATGACTAGACTAAATCACTTGGACATGTGGTGTAGGGTTTTCATATAGTTTATGGTTAACCTATATTGGGATGATTCTATTCTTGTAATGGGTGAGGACATGTGGATCTTGATTGCCTGACCCATCGTGCTATTGCGGTTAGCCAGGCAAGATATGTGCCTCCATAACAGATTTAGTGTCATGATTAGAGGTCTTTTAGGAATGTCCAGGGAGGACCCTAGGGAAGTAGTGCTGGGGGTGGAGTATGTGTATCATCCAATGGAGAATCTATTGGTGGTGGATAATTCTATGAACTAATACACTGCCACCACCTGGTGGCCTATTCTAGGCTCAGGGAGCTGGCATTCGATGCCGCAGAAAGTTTCTGGCAATTTAGAGTTATGATTAGGGTGCACATGAGATGATCTTATACAAGATATTCTTTTATTATCAACCTTTTCCAATACTCATAGATACGTGCATGAATCATTACATCATACTTATATACCTGTGATGTGAGAGGGATATTCTAGTTTATTTTGTAGGAAAACGACATTGGTAGAAGGTTTCTATAGAGAATGATTATTCGATTTCACTTATCACCATAAATTTGATATGGTGATCAGTGGAGAGTGCTCCTCATGGGACCTCTTTGTCATCATCATGAAACATTATTACATTATATTGGGTATGGAATGATTTTCTATGGTTTAATCCAAGAATTTCTGTCATCAAAGGTGTGTTAGATTCCTCCAAGAAGATAGGATGAGATTCTACATTATAAGTGAGAGAGATATCATTGATAAATGAGTGGGTCATGTGAGTAGAAATCTAGAACCCATTGCCCACCAATTTCTGATCCTAGGCCTTTGTGCATCAGGCACTTTAGGTATTTGGATTTTTTTCATTAGTGTAAGAGTTTACCAAAATATTCCTTGAGTATGTTTCAAGACTACCTCGAAGTTGAATTTCACTCTAAGACCACATTGATATCTTTAGTAACATATATATGGCCCCTCTCAATCTTCTTTTGTTAAGGGTGCAGTTTAGAAAACATTGAGAGAAGGGTTTCATCTAACCCACTGTGTCCCTCAAAGAGAGACCAGTGTTGTTCATAAAATAGGAGGATAAGTGCTTGAGACTATGTACTGATTATCATTTCATGAATTAGTTCATGATAAATAATGTAACCCTATTGAGGATTGATGATATTTATGTTCAGTTGATAGGTGTGAGTGGGTTATCAAAGATTGATATTAGGGTTTTATACCTCCAGTTGGTGGTTCATGAGGATGAAATTCCTAGGAAAACATTCAAATGTTTCTATAGACACTATAAGTTCCTTGTGATGACTTTTTGTGTGATAAATTACCCTGTGATGTTTATGGATCTGATGGAACAGATATTAAAACCATATTTGGACTAATTTGGGGGTTTCTTCATTTACAACAAACTTATTTACTCTACAATATACTAGTATAATATAGAGATTATAAGGATAATATTATAATTACTCTAGTAGTACTAGTAATGTGGTAAGCTCTTAGATTTCCAATATTAGATTTTTTCGGTACCATTTTTGTGAAATTTTATCTTTCAGAATGTTTTAGCTATAAAGAAAATAAATATTGATGTGGTGATTTATTATGATATACTTAATAGAGTGATAGAGGTGCTGAGTTTCCATATCATAGTGGTGTACTATAGAAGGTTCTTGGAGGAACTCCCTAATATTTTAGCCTTTCTAGATACCCTATCATGGAAAGGATGACCATTTACCTAGAAACATCAGCATTAGAGAGCCTTTGATGAATCAAGGATAATTATAATCACTTAAAATCTATTTAGACTACCATAGGAGGGCATATATTATGTAGTGTGTTTTTATTCCTTTGGAGATGGGCTCATCTTCATGTTATTGGAGAGGTATGCGGTGACCACATATGGGATTAAGTAGTTGATACACCATGTGCATAACTATGCGACAAAAAACTAAAACCTATAATTGATAGTCTTCTCATTAATGATATAGACTCAATATATTATAGGAGAATTCATATTTGTATACTTAATGTACAAGAGTCTCAATTTAATCTTCACTCTGAAAGATCTGATCCTCAGATAGACATGTTGGTAGGTGTTACTTTCGGACTATAACTTTGAGATATTCTATACTAATGGGAAGGGACATGTGGTGTATGATTCCCCCATATGGAAGTCCCATTATTACTTAGTGAATGGAGTGTTTTATCCATTTGATTCATTTTACCTAAAACTAATAGAGGATAACAGAGTAGTTTTTCTCCAATGGATGTAGTTGACTCCTCTACTTCTATTTCATTTGAGAATTTTTAGTTGGGAGACATCTGTTGCGAGGTTCTACATGACCAAATATCCTAAGAAGATGCACTAGATAGATTTTATGAACGAGGTGAGAAGATTAACCATTTCAGGGATGTTCAACTATTATAGTCATGATTTATGATGTGGTATTGAGAGAGTATCACACATCCCTTATAATACCCTATGATTTTTTGAATTGTTTTTTTCAAATTAATTTATCCATTGTGATATTTTCCATTTCACATAACACTGAAAATAGTTTATTTTATATTACAACACTATGTTTTCCTTGTATTATATAGAACACCAAGTAAATTATTTGCTACACATAACAAAATTTTTAGCTCTCTCCATACAGAACATCAAGGTTAGCTTTCATTACACACAATAATGAATCTACTCAAGGGCTTGCGTAACACCCATGAAAGATATTTTCTGAACAATATTATATCATTAAAATGTTGTTATTTAATATTACAACATATAACATATACATTAAATTATAGTCTATGAATAATATTAACTAATTAATGAAAATATAAGGTTTACACAATATTAAATGAATTCATATGTTACCAATTTATTATAAATGAATATGATAGATGATTAAATAAAAGAAATTATTATTATTATTATGTCCAAAAATATTTTTTGTAATGCCCTTACCCCAGTTACCCAGAATCGGTGCATTATTACACAACATTGCTGTGATAGAAGGAACCATGTCCCGATTGGCCGATCAGTTTAGTATCCTTGGTAGTACTAGATACATACATTAGTTTTACATTAGACTATGAAATAAAAAAACAACACTATGTCCCCTTTGGACACTCTTATATCCCTTAGCCTAATCGTATAGGTTAATAATAATACACTTCTTTGCATCCTGGGAAAAATAAAACATAAAAAAGGGGTGAGCTCAGATCCTCAGTAAGGATGACAATATAGAAGAAACTATCACAAATAGGAGTAAACATTTAAGGCAATGTATAAGACTAGAACACAAGCCTTTTAAACATAAACTTCAACATAATATGAAAAAGATAAATCAAATAATCCATTTACATATTCACATGGATCTTCTACTAGTAGAATAATCACATGTAATATTAATATCTAATTTCATAATGATGAAATGCATAATTCCAGACTTCATAACCACATAGTCAAGGCCTTGTGCCAAGACTAAAAAAAGAATTTTTCAAGGCCTTGTTCCAAGACAATAGTTTGTCTCATGAGACCTACCGATACATTGAGGAGCTATTGCGAGCTCCACCCATCTCTTACTAAGTCCAATTCATTCCTCATATAAAAAGGTTTAAACATAACATAAACATTCATATTAAAACTAGCATATGAAATGTCAATAAATTATCCATAAATCCTAGATGGTAAAAAAATAACAAATCCACAGTCAAAAATACCACAAAACCTTCAATACAGTATGAAAGAGTTTTATCATAATAAATCAACCTCGATCAAGAATAATATCCCGTATAAGATGTTGAAATAGTTAAAATGATCAGTAAAAATCTTTGAGATAAATATACTTTTTTTTCCTGAAAACATTTAATAGTCTTAGTATTTATCAAGAAGATATTTAAAATAGATTTTTGAACCAAAGTGTCCCATACCACTATGAAACTTTTAAAACGAATTTCAATTTTAAAAAATTAATGTCCATATAAATAAAACCTTAAAACCATTTTTAAAACATGGACATTAATGTGAAATATTTAGAAGAATAAATTTTTGAAACTTTTAAAATGATATTTTAATTAGAGTTCATAAAAAAATGAGAGATGCCGGAATACAAATAATTGATGTAGTCAAAAAATAATACTATGTCAAAGTACATTATATACACCAAATAAAAGTGAATTTTCATATAACAACAAAAAAGTCTCAATGGAGTTTAAGTTTAGATGAATTACATTATAAAGACAGTATCCTTAGGTTAAGGAAAAATCAATGACATAATTATGTGTGAAAAATATAAATACCCTCAATATGATTGGATATTCAGTGTAAGTCAATCAGCGGATATTCACACATATTCTTTTAAAAACAACACTAATGACTTGGATGTATAACTCAATGAATAGAAATTGAGTTAAAATTACTCTTATCATGACTATATCGATGACTTGAGAATTTATCAATTGAGTGATTATGTTTATCAAAAGTATATCCACATAAAGAGGATTGGAAATCACTACATAAGTAAACAAATAGTGATTTCACACATAATCTTGGATTAATGTAATAAATGAAGTATGCGTAAATCCCAATGAGTAGAAATTGAAATTTAAAATTCCCTTACTGATTTGGTAACTTACGAAACATAAAACACATGAAAATAAGTATTATACAATGAAAATGTAAATGCCCATAAATTGAAGTATATTGAACAAAGAATACAATCATGGGTAGTACATACACCACAAAAAAAAATAGTGCCTATATAGCATGAATCTCACAGGAATAAGAAATGAGATGAAAACCCCTTACCATGTTGTAATCAGTCAAGTCGTATGACCAAAAGTTAATAACCACCAAATGAATGATAGAATCCCATTAATATAAATAGAATCATGATAATATATATCAAATTTGAGTGCACAATACACCACCTGCAATAAATAAGTGGCGATCAATAGAAATCTCATGGGAATAAAAGTGAGATAAGAAATCTCTTACCTTATACTTTTCCTTGGTCGAGGGTACGCCAAAGACTTGTATAATAGTTAAATAATTTTTATTAAATTATAAAATAACTATATACGTAAATATGATATCATATTTCATTATTTAATATTTCTTTGTTAATAATATTTTAGTAGTATCATCGTTTCGGGTGTTAACTAATCAGTTTTCCTTTATATGCTCGGTTACGTAAGCCATGTTTGTTATGGATAGAATGTATTTTATTCATATCCAAAATGATATTAAGTTCTTAATCATTATTTTTAATCATAAAATGAAAATTATTCTGGAATGATTACGATGGGGAATGAATCTCATCATGTTTGTGAAGACGGTAATTCGTACGTACGCACGAGCGACAATATCATTATATTAATGGTGAAATAATATGTAATTGGATGGTAAATCATATATAAATAATAACTAACATGTTATATTTATTATTTACATTAGTTATATTCATTATCATACCCATAAAAATAATTACGTGTTTGAATAACAAACTACACCACGACGTGGAGACTGTAAGCTGTACATACGCATGTATGGTCACATTGTCATTCATATGATGGATATAATAATGAATATGGTTGTACCATTTTTAAAATAACATCACAATATATAGAATATACACGAGTTAGTATTTTATAATTGAAAAAACAAATAAATAAGAAGTGGAAGAAGAAAATAATTTGAAAGAGGTGATTAAATATTTACCTCTTCTTTGGGTTCTTCATTTTGATTTAATCAAAAGGGATCCATAGGTTGGATTTCTATCCAAATAAAGGAATCTACGATGAAGGGAGGAAAGTTTGAGGATATTTGGGAAGGTTTTGGTCTAGCCAAATGGCTTTGGAGGTGTGAAATTAAGAGAACGGGAAGTACCCTTTTATAAGAGAGGTGAGGGTCACTTTAGGAAATGCTTGAAATATTATTTTATAATAAAATCATTATCAGTTTCTAATGGCTCCAAAATAATTTATTCAGAGGATAAGGAGGGAATGGGTCTAAAACATATCATCCAATAGGTTTTAGACACGTTTAGGTCACCATGTTAACCTTAATAATTAAATATAAATCTTAGTTAAATAGTTTGACATTTACCATGTCTCTTTGTATTTTTATATTGAATGATTAATAAACATACTATAACCAGCTTACCGAACCCTATGTGGTCCATTATTAATATATATAACCATATATAAGTCCTTTGGTTGATCCTTATATTTTTAGGAAAATTATATAATTTAATAATATAATATTTGTTTTAAAAACTCATTTATGTCAATTTTGACACTATTTAGTATTTGGTTTTTGTGAAAGTAATCCCAAAATTATTACAATGAAAAAAATACATTGAATAAACTGTAACATGTCCTATTCACCTATAAAATTCTTGGATTTCATAAAAAATTTGATATTATATTTATTTTAATATTTATAATAACATTTATTTGATTGTTTCATTAATAAGGTAATTACTCAAACATAATTGTTTCCTAAATAAATTTTATTATTTAGTGTATAAAAATTATAAATAAAATTTAAATATGTATTAAATATTTTTAACTGTCTAATGAGTATTTGTAGTCGAAAAGATAACTTATATAACCCCATTTAATTTTTTTTTACTAAAATATATATGTTTATGTCATTTTGGTCTTTACTTTAAATTAATTAATATAAAGTGTCATTATCACTCTAAAGTGGCTCCATGGGGTCCCCAAATCGACCCAAGGATGCACATGTTTGGACATGTATCCACCAATAGTAATAAGACACATGTTTGAGTAATTTACTATTATTATAATATTATTTTTTACCCTTATTTACCAGATTTACCTTTTAACCACGATAAATAAAATATTTTTCGATGTAATTATTCATAATGTTTAAAAACATAAGTTACCTATTTACACACTTTGGACCTCTTGTTTCCAAATATGGAATCCATTTTTCCAAATTCCAAACACAGGAGTGGTAAAAATTAATTTAAAATTACATTTCGTTGTCAAAACAAAAATGCGTGTTTTAAAGAAATAATAACTATCAAAAGATTGACACTTGTTTATGTCTAGATTAAATGTGAAATTAAATAAAATGACATAAATTGTATTAAATTAAAAAACAATAATTTAATTATACTTCCAAACCATTCAAATTCATAATTTAACATGATAAATTATTTCGATAAAATAGGTTGTTTTCAATTAAAATTTAGTATTTTTCAGTATTCATCAAAATATGATAGTTATCAGAAAAGTTCCAAAACTTTATCCAAATTTTTTTATATCCTGATTATAAAGAATAATTTAATTTCATTAAATTGAATATATAATAGTGTAAAATATTGGTTTTAAAAAAGGGTTTCCCATTAAAAGGTGGTAAAAATGAATTTTTAAAAAAATACTTCTTTTATCTGAAAAAATGAATTCGTTCTTATATTATGTCTAAGAAACACATAATATGGATTCTAAAATTATATGAAGTATATAAAATTCAAAATTCAGTTAATACTATTCATAATCACTTTTTGAACGGCTAGTTTGGTAAGTCGTGGTGTGCTAGAACTCGGTGTTGTGTGTACCGCAAGTTACTGAATTACATTAAAGAAAATAACTTACTATGAAATTATGGGGTGTTACATTCTTCTCACCTTTTTGAAATTGTGTCCTCTCAATTTTAAAATTGGGCTTTGGAACTCCATTTAAAGTTTCACATCGGATAAATAGTCTATAAAACTATCACTTTAAAATAAAGATATATAAGTACAAAGGTCACCTGAGATAACCCATAATAAGATTCCATGTAGAAAAACATGGATATTGAAGAAAAACTAAGTTTCATGTTCTGATGGAGTGTGATAGAAAATATGATCAGGAGAAATTTAACAACAAGAAGACCACAAACTTGTTATGAAATAAATGGTCATTAGTTTCTCAATAGGAAAAGTAAACGGAAAATGCTTTTTTTTAAGTTCTATTTCATAAAGTTGAGTAATTTATTTATGAGATTGACTAAGAATATAAAGAGATATAATTACCTTTTAAGTAGAGTTTTACCCTTTAATAAATTTCCACCAATAACTCATCTTTTTCTTAAACGATGAGTATTCAAGAAGACTTGGTCACACCTGAAGCACTAGAATCATCTTATAGAGAATCCCATAATCCACAAAAAGATAAATATATATATATAAATTGTCTTTAGAGATCAACCAAAACCAAAATGGTTAGTACAAGATCAGATGATCCCCAAAAAGGACAATTCTTTAGAGAAAGAAATACTCATCTTAATTTCTAAAATGAAACCAACAATACCCAAAGTTCAATAAATACCATTCAATATGTAACGCCCCGACCCTAGTTACCTAGAGTCGGTGCATTATTACATAACATTGGCATGATCACGAGAAATATCAAGTCTCTAAAGACCGATTAGTTTAGTAGCCTTGGAATAACTAGATACATCCATAATTTTTTTACATTACATCATAAAAAAAACATCTTGTCTTCATATCCCCTCATACTATCCCTGCAGGTCATTCATAAATTACTTCTTCATAATCCTGGGAAAAATAAAAAATTGAAAGGGGTGAGCTGAGATGCTCAGTAAGGATAACATTATAGCAGAAGCTTTCATAAATAAGCGTAAACACTTAAGGCAATTTATAACTAAAACAAAAGCCTTTTAAACTTGAACTTCAGCATAAAATGGAAAAGGTAAAATGAAATAATGCCATTTACTTACTCACATGGATATTCTACTAGTCGAATGATCACATGCAATATCAATATCCACTTTCATAATGTTGGAATGCATAATGCCAGACTATCATAACCACTTAGCCAAGGCCTCATGCCAAGACTACAAATAAGATTTTGTCAAGGCCTGGTGCCAAGACACTAGTTTGTCTCATGAGACCTACTGATGCATCGAGGAGCTATAGCGGGCTCCACCCGTCACTTATTAAGTCCAATTCATTCCTCATATGAACATGTTTAAACATAACATAAACATTCGTATTAAAACTAGCATACGAAATGTCAATACTTTTACCACAAACCATGAATGGTATAAAAACAGCGCATCCACAGTCAAACATGACTCATTCGATACAATATGGAAGATTGTATTGTATCACATTAACCTCAATCAAGAATAATGAATGATGTTGACATAAATGAAAATAATCATCAAAACTATTTGAGAGAATTATCCCCCTTTTCTTGAAAACATTTAAAAGTCACACTATTTGTCAAGAAGCAATTTAAAAGTAGATTTTTGAATAAAAGTGTCCCATACCACTTTGAAACTTTTTAAAAGGAGTTTTAATTTCTAAAACTTTAATGTCCATATAAATAAATCCTTAAAACCATTTTTAAAACATGGACATTAATGAGCAAGATTTAGAAGAATAAGTCTTTAAAACATTTAAAAATGGCATTTTAGTTAGAGATTCTAACCAAAAAAGACACTTGAATACAAATAATTGAGGTAATCAAAACATTGTAATATCATGAGAATAAAGGTATTCATGATATACTATGTCAAAGTACATTATATACACCACATAAATGTGATTTGGTGTATATCAACAAAGAAGTCTCAATGGAATGTAAATTGAGATGAAATCTCTCATAAAGGCCGTGTCCTTAGGTTAAGGATAAATCAACGACATAATTATGTGTGACAAATATAAATACACTAAATATTATTGGATATTCAGTGTAAAACAATTAAAGGATATTCACACATATTCTTGTAAAAACAACACCAACGAATTGGATGTTTAACTCCACAAATGGTGAATGAGTTAAAATTACTCTTATCAAATTCATATCAATGACTTGAGAATTACCAATGAGTGATTATGTGTATCAAACTTATATCCAAAGGAAGGGGAGTGGAAATTATGACATAATCAAATGAATTGTGATTCCACACATAATCATGGAGTAATATAATCAATGAAATATGCGTAAAGCCAAATGAGTGGGAATTGAAATCTCAAATTCCCTTACCGATTAGGTAACATACAAAACATACACCCATGAAAGAAGTATCATACCATGATGATGTAAATACCCATAAATTAAAGTATATTACACAATGAATACAATCATGGGCAGTACACATACACCACATGCAATAATTAAGTGGTGATCAATGGAAATCTCACGAAATTAAAAGTGAGATAAGAAACCCCTTACCACGTTAATCAACCGAGTCGTATGGCCAAAAGTTAATAACCACCAAATTATTTACAAAATAACATGAATATAAATAGAATCATGAATATATATCAAATGGCAGTACACAATACACCACTTTCAATAATTTAGTGGCGAAAAATGGAAATCTCACGGAATTGAAAGTGAGATAAGAAAATCCCTTACTTTGTACTTTTTCCTTGGTCGATGGTAGGTTTACCTCCTGTATAATGGGGAAATAATTGTTATTGAATTATACAATAATCATTTACTTTAATATGATATCATATATGATCTTTTAACATTGATTTGTTAATAATATCTTAGAATTATCGTCATTTCGGGTGTTAACGAGTTCGTTTTACTTTATATTCTTTGTTATGTGAGCCATATTCGTTATTAATGGGATGTATATTATTCATATCCAGAATGATATCAAGTCCTTAGATACTATTTTTAAATCATCAAATGATAATTATACTTGAATGGATATGATGGACAATGAATCTCATCGCGTTTGTGGAGATGGTAGTTCGTACATACGCACGAGCGACAATATCATTCTTTTGATATTAAAATAATATATAATTTTATTTTATATCATATATACAGAATAATTATCATGTTATATTTATTATTTACATGAGTTACACATCATTATTATACTCATCCAAATAATAATATATTGAATAACAATTACACCACGACGTGGAGACGGTAAGCCGTACGTACGCACGTATGGTGACATGTTATTTAAAGGATGGATAGAATAATGAATATGGTTGTACCATATTTATAATAACATCACAGTATATATATGATACTGGGGTTATTATTTTATAATGGAAATAACAAAGAAAGAGGAAGTGGAAGAAGAAAGGAACTTGAAAAGGGGTGGTGAAAACATTACCTCTTCTTCGGGTTCTTCCTTTTGATTTGATCAAAAGGGCTCATTAGGTTGGCTTTATGATCAAACTAAGGCCTCTAGGTTGTAGTGAGGGAAGTTGAGATAGTATTTGGGCAGGGTTTGGCCGAACCAAAGGGCTTTTAATGTGTGAAGAAATGAGAAGGAGGAGTGCCCTTTTATAAGAGGGGTGAGGGGCACCTTTGGAAAAGCTAGAGATATTAGTTTATAATAAATTCATATTCGGTTTCCAATGGCTCCAAAGTTTACTATTCAAAGGTTAAGGTGGGGATCGGTCTAAAACAACTCAAAAAATAGAATTTAGATAGGTTTGGGTACTTATATTAACCTTATCTTTAAGTATTAACTCTAAGTTAATTAGTTTCACTTTTACAATGTCTCTTTGTATTTTTATATTATATGGTTAATAAACTTACCATATACATACAAGAGACCCCCAAGTGGTCCATTAATGATACACCTATCATGATATAAGTCTCTTGGCCGAACCTCAGATTTTTAGGAATTTAATATCAATTAATAATATAATATTTGTTTTAAAAACTCTTTTATGTCAATTTTGACACTATTCAATAGTTGATTTTTGGGAAACTCATAACAGATTGATTACTTCTAACAAAGTCAATTAAATCAATAATAATATATAATATTATCCTAGAAAATTATTTTAATTCATTAAAAGTGTCATATTATATTTATTTGGGTATTGTTAATATCAATTATTTTGTTTTTTCACTATTATAGTAATTACTGCATCATCATTGTGTCGTAAATAAATTAAATTATTTAATGTCTAAAAATTATAAATAAAATATAATTATGTAGGAAATCGTTTTATCTTTCTGTGGAATATTTGTAATCTAAAATCCAACATATATAACCCTCTGTAACAATTGTTTTGTTAAAAGATATATGCTTGTGTCATTTTTGTATTTATTTTAACTTAATTAAAATAAAGTGTCATTATCACTTACAAGTGGATCCCTGGGGTCCCAAAATAGACCCAAAGATGCCCATGGTCGACCATGTATCAACCAATAGGGTTAAGACACGTTTTAGGGTAATTTAGTATTATTATAATATTATTTTTTACCCCTTATTTACCGGATTTACCCTTAACCATGGTAAATAAAATATTTACCGCAGTAATTATTCAAAATGTCTAAAAATAAAAGTTACCTATTTACACAATTTGAACATCCTAATTACAAATATGGAATTCATTTTTCTAAATTCAAAACTCAGAAGTGGCAGAAATTAATTTAAAATTAATTCCCGCTGTCAAAACAAAAAGCGTGTTTTTAAGAGATAATAACTATCAAAAGATTGACACTTGTTTATGTTCGGTTTAATTGTAAAATTATGTCCAATGACCAAAATTATATTAAATGGTAAATATATATTCTAAATATACTTTAAAACAACTCAAATTCATAATTTATCACTATTAATTATTTTGATTAAAAAAGTTGTTTTTAATTAAAATTTAGTAATTTTCACTATTCATCAAAATATGAAAGTTATCCAAAAAGTACCAAAATTTCACCCTAGGCTAATTTCGATATTAAGAATCCAAAAATGAAGTCCATTTTGAGAGATAGAATTTATAAAATTTCAAAAAGTATGTATTACTATTCATAACGGCTAGTTTGATTGGTTATGGTGTGTTAAAATCTCGAAGTTGTGTACAATGCATGCCATTGCATTATTCGAAAGGGAACATACCGAGGAAACATGGGGTGTTACATTCTCCCCTCCTTCAATAAATTGCGTCCTCGCAATTTTTAAAATTTTTCTTGGGAATATAATGGAAAGTCCCACATCGGAAAAAGAGCCAATAAAACTATCACTTTAAAAGAAAGAAAGAGAGGTATAAGGGTCATCCAAGATAACCCATACTAGGATTCCATGTAAGAAAACATGGATATGGATGATAAAATAAGTGTCAAGTTCTGATGGAGAGGGATAGAAATCATGATCAGGAGAAAGTAAACAATGAGAAAACCACAATCTTGTCTTGGGACAAACTACCATTAGTCTCCTAGTAGGAAAGTAAACGGACAACATTTTTTTTAAAGTTACATTAAATAAGGAAGAGGAATTAATTTATGATATTTACTAAGAACATTATGAGATATACTTACATTTTAAGGTAATTTTCATTCTTTAATAAATTTCCACCACTAACTCAATTTTTTTTTAAACGATGAGTATTCAAGAAGACTTGGTCACACTGGAAGAGCTAGAATAAACTTCTATAGAATCACATGATCCATTCATGATAAACCATATATTTACATTGTCTTTGAAGATTAATCATAACCAAAATGGTTAGTGAATGATCTAATGATCCCCCAAAAGGATATTCATTGAGATAAATATGCACTAATCTTAATTTCTAAAATTTAACCAACAATACCCCAAAGTTAAATAGATACCATTCAATAACCAATTGTCCTTAAAATCCTTTAATATAATCCAAACTAATATTGAAACCCAAATCATAGAATAATTTGATTATTTAGTCTCCCATGTTACATTGTATCTCCAAATGACATCAAATACTCTTAAAGTCACATACTTAAAAGTAATTAACATCATCACATATTCTCTGTTATAGGTTAATAATTTACATAAATAACCCAAATCACTATAAATCAACAATAAAAACGTAGATAAAAATCCACCATTACTCTACAAATGAAACCCCATTGTATTCTATTTTCCTTGGGCATATAGTGTTTCCAACAAAGCGAACATCTTCCAAAATAACATTTATCACTTAATCAGCAAATCATTTTCCTATACCACGGGTATTCATTTGATAAGACATAAGAACCCAAATCATCTTATTATTGATCAATAAAATCATTTAACAAAAAAAATAGACACATTAACCAGGGACTTCACGTAGTCCATTGGTAGGCGATAAATCCCAATCGCACTTTGGTTGTGGGTTCGATTCCCACAGCTTTGTCCGACGCGACGGGTTGTCACACGGTCTACGTGTTGTCCTTTTTCAAAAACTATATTTTATAATATTACCAAAATGAGATAAATTCCTCAAAATAACATAATTTAATCACAAATGTTATATCATACTTTGCATTTTTATCCCAAATTATAATAACTTATAATTTTCTCAAACCCCAATGATCATATAAAACCAAATGGTTATTTATATCTATATCCACAAGAGAAGAGACAATTCTTCTTCAAATATCATTCTCACATGGCAAACTGCGGGGTTACAAATACAAGAGAAAATTATTCCAAAGTACCCATCAACAAGGAGTGCTAATACTTTTTAAGTTTTTCTCCAACCATTTATTTCCACATATCTTCTTCTTTGACCAAGAAAATATCCTATAGAATAGGACATTCACTCGGGTAATGGCCAGGTCCCCTACATTTACGGCAAATGACTGTAAATGGACTCTTGGGACTATTTTTATCTTCTTCCATAGTACTCTTCATTTTTCTTCGACAATTCTTCACTTTATGTCCTTCCTTCCCGCACGTAAAACATTTCGTTGTCCCATTGAGACACTTTCCTGGGTGTCTCTTTCCACATTTCCTGCATGATGAAAATTGAGGTTTCTTTTCCCCATGGTCTCCATTACTGGAGATCTTATCATTTATCACCTTTCTCTTCCTTGTTGAGTCTAGGAGTTGGTTAATATATATGTTGTTGATCATATTTCTGGAAAACTGATTTGGCATAAAGACGATATCTTTTACGCCTATCAACATTCCATTTTGTTTCTCATTTCCACCACCGTTCCCACCTTGTACATCATTCTCAAAGTCACTATGACTTCCTTGGAATCCATCCATTGACTAAAACCAGAAAGCATTGTGTGAGTAATAGTAGTCATAAAATCTTTTAGAGATTAAAATGTCACCATATTCTCAATTTGAAACATATTAGGATTAACCAAGGTTATTTACTCTCATCTTATGTATATATTACTTAAATCGGTTTGTAAAGAAAATGTAAATTATCCTAATCATATCCCCCGGGAGTGTCGTAACCAAGAGTGCAGCAAGGCCCGTTGTCGTGCACCAGTTCCCATTCGAGTCTAGCTCAAAGCGGTGTTTTCGGGTTTTACCCCTAGGTACATCTGTGCCAGAGCCGCCTCTACCTGCTCGTATCCAGACAGGGATGTATTGCTCGGAAAACTCACAAAATCTCTACAATACCCAAATTCTCGGAAGTTCTTTTATACTAATCCTCAAAGTTCATCTTAGGTCTACGTGCTCTAATCAGAGTTTATCTAAATCTAGCTTCCAAGGTTAGTACTAAACTTCCTCTGATACCAACTGTAACGCCCTGACCCTAGTTACCTAGAGTCGGTGCATTATTACATAACATTGGCATGATCACGAGAAAGATCAAGTCTCGAAAGACCGATTAGTTTAGTAGCCTTAGAATAACTAGATACATCCATAATTTTTTTTACATTACATCATAAAAAAAACATCTTGTCTTCATATCCCCTCATACTATCCCTGCAGGTCATTCATAAATTACTTCTTCATAATCCTGAGAAAAATAAAACATTGAAAGGGGTGAGCTCAGATGCTCAGTAAGGATAACATTATAGCAGAAGCTTTCATAAATAAGCATAAACACTTAAGGCAATTTATAACTAAAACAAAAGCCTTTTAAACTTGAACTTCAGCATAAAATGGAAAAGGTAAAATGAAATAATGCCATTTACTTACTCACATGGATATTCTACTAGTCGAATGATCACATGCAATATCAATATCCACTTTCATAATGTTGGAATGCATAATGCCAGACTATCATAACCACTTAGCCAAGGCCTCGTGCAAAGACTACAAATAAGATTTTGTCAAGGCCTTGTGCCAAGACACTAGTTTGTCTCATGAGACCTACCGATGCATCGAGGAGCTATAGCGGGCTCCACCCGTCACTTATTAAGTCCAATGCATTCCTCATATGAACATGTTTAAACATAACATAAACATTCATATTAAAACTAGCATACGAAATGTCAATACTTTTACCACAAACCATGAATGGTATAAAAACAGCGCATCCACAGTCAAACATGACTCATTCGATACAATATGGAAGATTGTATTTTATCACATTAACCTCAATCAAGAATAATGAATGATGTTGGCATAAATGAAAATAATCATCAAAACTATTTGAGAGAATTATCCCCCTTTTCTTGAAAACATTTAAAAGTCACACTATTTGTCAAGAAGCCATTTAAAAGTAGATTTTTGAATCAAAGTGTCCCATACCACTTTGAAACTTTTTAAAAGGGGTTTTAATTTCTAAAACTTTAATGTACATATAAATAAATCCTTAAAACCATTTTTAAAACATGGACATTAATGAGCATGATTTAGAAGAATAAGTCTTTAAAACATTTAAAAATGGTATTTTAGTTAGAGATTCTAACCAAAAGAGACACTTGAATACAAATAATTGAGGTAATCAAAACATTGTAATATCATGAGAATAAAGGGATTCATGATATACTATGTCAAAGTACATTATATACACCACATAAATATGATTTGGTGTATATCAACAAAGAAGTCTCAATGGAATGTAAATTGAGATGAAATCTCTCATAAAGGCTGTATCCTTAGGTTAAGGATAAATCAACGACATAATTATGTGTGACAAATATAAATACACTAAATATTATTGGATATTCAGTGTAAAACAATCAAAGGATATTCACACATATTCTTGTAAAAACAACACCAACGAATTGGATGTTTAACTCAACAAATGGTGAATGAGTTAAAATTACTCTTATCAAATTCATATCAATGACTTGAGAATTACCAATGAGTGATTATGTGTATAAAACTTATATCCACAGGAAGGGGAGTGGAAATTATGACATAATCAAATGAATTGTGATTCCACACATAATCATGGAGTAATATAATCAATGAAATATGCGTAAAGCCAAATGAGTGGGAATTGAAATCTCAAATTCCCTTACCGATTAGGTAACATACGAAACATACACCCATGAAAGAAGTATCATACCATGATGATGTAAATACCCATAAATTAAATTATATTACACAATGAATACAATCATGGGCAGTACACATACACCACATTCAATAATTAAGTGGTGATCAATGGAAATCTCACGAAATTAAAAGTGAGATAAGAAACCCCTTACCACGTTAATCAACCGAGTCGTATGGACAAAAGTTAATAACCACCAAATGATTTAAAGAATAACATGAATATAAATAGAATCATGAATATATATCAAATGGCAGTACACAATACACCACTTTCAATAATTTAGTGGCGAAAAATGGAAATCTCACGGAATTGAAAGTGAGATAAGAAAATCCCTTACTTTGTACTTTTTCCTTGGTCGATGGTAGGTTTACCTCCTTTATAATGGTGAAATAATTGTTATTGAATTATAAAATAATAATTTACTTTAATATGATATCATATATGATCTTTTAACATTGATTTGTTAATAATATCTTAGAATTATCGTCATTTCGGGTGTTAACGGGTTCATTTTACTTTATATTCTTTGTTATGTGAGCCATATTAGTTATTAATGGGATGTATGTTATTCATATCCAGAATGATATCAAGTCCTTATATACTATTTTTAAATCATCAAATGATAATTATACTTGAATGGATATGATGGACAATGAATCTCATCGCGTTCGTGGAGACGGTAGTCCGTACATACGCACGAGCGACAATATCATTCTTTTGATATTAAAATAATATATAATTGGATTTTATATCATATATAAAGAATCATTATCATGTTATATTTATTATTTACATGAGTTACACATCATTATTATACCCATCCAAATAATAATATATTGAATAACAATTACACCACGACGTGGAGACGGTAAGCCGTACGTACGCACGTATGGTGACATGTTATTCAAAGGATGGATAGAATAATGAATATTGTTGTACCATATTTATAATAACATAACAGTATATATATGATACTGGAGTTATTATTTTATAATGGAAATAACAAATAAAGAGGAAGTGGAAGAAGAAAGGAACTTGAAAAGGGGTGGTGAAAACATTACCTCTTCTTCGGGTTCTTCCTTTTGATTTGATCAAAAGGGCTCCTTAGGTTGGCTTTATGATCAAACTAAGGCCTCTAGGTTGTAGTGAGGGAAGTTGAGATAGTATTTGGGCAGGGTTTGGCCGAACCAAAGGGCTTTGAAGGTGTGAAGAAATGAGAAGGAGTGCCCTTTTATAAGAGGGGTGAGGGGCACCTTTGGAAAAGCTAGAGATATTAGTTTATAATAAATTCATATTCGGTTTCCAATGGCTCCAAAGTTGACTATTCAAAGGTTAAGGTGGGGATGGGTCGAAAACAACTCAACCAATAGAATTTAGACAGGTTTGAGTACTTATATTAACCTTATCTTTAAGTATTAACTCTAAGTTAATTAGTTTCACTTTTACAATGTCTCTTTGTATTTTTATATTATATGGTTAATAAAAATTACCATATACATAAAAGCGACCCCCAAGTGGTCCATTAATGATACACCTATCATGATATAAGTCTCTTGGCCAAACTTTAGATTTTTAGGAATTTAATATCAATTAATAATATAATAGTTTTTTAAAAAACTCTTTTATGTCAATTTTGACACTATTCAATAGTTGATTTTTGTGAAACTCATAACAGATTGATTACTTCGAACAAAGTCAATTAAATCAATACTAATATATCATATTATCCTAGAAAATTATTTTAATTCATTAAAAGTTTCATATTATATTTATTTGGGTATTTTTAATATCAATTATTTTGTTTTTTCACTATTATAGTAATTACTCCATCATCATTGTGTCGTAAATAAATTAAATTATTTAATGTCTAAAAATTATAAATAAAATATCATTATGTACGAAATCGTTTTAGCTTTCTGAGGAATATTTATAATCTAAAATCCAACATATAGAACCCTCTGTAAAAATTGTTTTGTTAAAAGATATATGCTTGTGTCATTTTTGTATTTATTTTAACTTAATTAAAATAAAGTGTCATTATCACTTACAAGTGGATCCATGGGGTCCCAAAATAGACCCAAAGATTACCATGGTCGACCATGTATCAACCAATAGGGTTAAGACACGTTTTAGGGTAATTTAGTATTATTATAATATTATTTTGTAACCCTTATTTACCGGATTTACCCTTAACCATGGTAAATAAAATATTTACCGCAGTAATTATTAAAAATGTCTAAAAATAAAAGTTACCTATTTACACAATTTTTACATCCTGATTCCAAATATGGAATCCATTTTTCTAAATTCAAAACACAGAAGTGGTAGAAATTAATTTAAAATTAATTCCCGCTGTCAAAACAAAAAGCGTGTTTTTAAGAGATAATAACTATCAAAAGATTGACACTTGTTTATGTTCGGTTTAATTGTAAAATTATGTCCAATGACCAAAATTATATTAAATGGTAAAAATATATTCTAAATATACTTTAAAACAACTCAAATTCATAATTTATCACTATTAATTATTTTGATTAAAAAAGTTGTTTTTAATTAAAATTTAGTAAATTTCACTATTCATAAAAATATGAAAGTTATCCAAAAAGTACCAAAATTTCACCCTAGGCTAATTTCGATATTACGAATCCAAAAATGAAGTCCATTTTGAGAGATAGAATTTATAAAATTTCAAAAAGTAGGTATTACTATTCATAACGGCTAGTTTGATTGGTTATGGTGTGTTAAAATCTCGAAGTTGTGTACAATGCACGCCATTGCATTATTCGAAAGGGAACATACTGAGGAATCTTGGGGTGTTACATAATAAACAATTGTCCTTAAAATCCTTCAATATAATTTAAACTAATATTGAAACCCAAAACATAGAAGAATTTGATTACATAGTCTTCCACATTAAATTGTGTCTCAAAATAACATCGACCACTCTAAAGTCACATACTTTAAATTAATTAACCTAACAACATATTCTATATGATAGGTTAATAATTTCCATAAATAACCCAAATCACTATGAATATACAATAAGAACATAGATAAAAATCCACTATTACTCCTCAAATGAAATCCCATAGTATTCTGTTTTCCTTAGTCATATAGTGTTCCTAACAGAGTGAACATCTTTCAAAATAACATTTATCACTTAATCACCAAATCATTTTCCTATAATAAGGATATCTAATTAATAAGACATAAGATCCAAAATAAACTTATTATTGATCAATAAAATCATTTAAGTAAAAATAATTAGTCACACTAACCAGGGAATTCACGTAGTCTAGTGGTAGGTGATAATTTTCAATCGGACTATGGTTTTGGGTTTGATACCCGCATCTTTGTCTGACATGATGGGTTATCACAGGGTCTGAGTGTTGTCCTTTTTTAAAAACAATATTTTATAACATTCCCAAAATGAGGAAATTTCTTCAAAATAACCATAACATAATTTCACCACAAATATAATCTCAAACCTTTAATTTTAATCCCAAAATATAATAACTTGTAATTGCCTCAAATTCAATGATCATATAAACCAAAATGGATATTTTTAACTATATCAACAATATAAAAGATAATTCTTCCAAAAATAGCATTTTCACATAATAAAATGCAGGGTTACACATACAAGAGAAAAGTCTTCCAAATTAATCTCATCAACAAAGAGCACTAATAATTTTAAACATTTAACCATCCATTTATTTCCATATAGGTTCTTCCATTAACAAGTGGTTATCCTAAATAATATGGAATTCACTTGGGTAATGCCCTGTTCCCCTACATTTATGGAAAATGACTATAAATGGATTCTTGGGATCATTTTTATTTTCTTCTATAGTACTATTCATTTTTCATCGAAAATTGTTTACTTTATGTCCTACTTTCCCACACAAAAATAATTTCCTTGTTTCATTGAGACACTTTCTTAGGTGTATCGTTCCACAGTTCCTATATGATGGAAATTGAGCTTCTTTTCTCTAGGGTCTCCACTGTTAGAGCTCATATCATTCATCGTCTTTCTCTTCTTTGTTGAGTCCAGGAGTTGGTTAATATATATGTTTTTATCATATTTTTGGAAAACTGATTCAACATGAACACGATATCCTTTACACCTAAAAACATTCAATTTAGTTTCTAATTACCACCACCGTACCCACCTTGTACATCATGTTCAATGTTTCTATGACTTTCTTGGGATCCAGCCATTGACTAACACAAGAAAGCGTAGTGTGAGTCATAAAATCATTTAGAGAATATCATAACACTTTATTTTTTATATAAAACACCTTTGGATTAACCAAGGTTATTTATTCTCATCTTATATTAAAATCGTTATAATCAGTTTATAATGAAAATGTGAATTATCCTAAGCATATCCCCTGAGAGTGTCGTAACCAAGAGTGCCGCTTGGCCTGTTGTCGTGTACCAGGATACCCTGGGTCAGGCCCGGAAATCCTTGTCAATGTTTTCACTCCTAGGTACATCTGTGCCAGAGCCACCTCTACCCGCTCATATTCTAACATGGATGTATTGCTTGGAAAACCCACATAATAATTACATTACCAATTTTTTTTGGATGTTCTTATATACTAATCCTCAATTTATATCTTCGGGTGGTGTTTCTTAATCAATGTTTTTTTCTAAATCTATATTCCATGGTTTGTACTAAACTTCCTGGGATGCCAACTATAAATCTCTAACCCTAGTTACAGAGAATCAATGCATTATTACATAACATTGGCAGGACACAAGGAATCATGTCCTGAAATACCGATCAGTTTAGTAACCTTGGATGTACTAGATACATACATAAGTTTTACATTACATCATGAAATAAAAAAAACATTGTGTCCCCTTTGAACACTCTTATATCCCTTAGCCTATTCCTGCAGATTAATCATAATACAATTCATTTCATCCGGGAAAAAAATAAAACCTAAAAAAGGGTGAGCTCAGATGCTAAGTAAGGATAAGAATATAGCTGAAACTGTCATAAATAAGAGTAAATATTTAAGGAAATGTATAAGACTAGAACACAAGTCTTTTAAACTTAAACTTCAGCATAATATTGAAAAGATAAATCAAATAATTCCATTTAATTATTCAGATGGATATTCTACTAGTTGAATAATCACATGTAATATCAATAGCCAATTTTATAATGATGGAATGCATAATGCTAGACTTCAAAACCACATAGTCAAGGCCTTATGCCAAGACTACAAATAAGATTTTGTCGAGGCCTTGTGCCAATACCCTAGTTTGTCTCATGAGACCTACCGATGCATCAAGGAGTTATAGCAGGCTCCACCCATCACTTACTAAGTCCAATATATTCCTCATATGAGATGGTTTAAACATAACATAAACATTCATATTAAAACTTGCATATGAATTGTCAATAATTTATCCATAAACCAAGAATGGTATTAAAATAACACATCCACATTCAAACATATCAAAAAAAAATCAATACACTATGAAAGATTTGTATCATAATAAATCATCCTCGATCAAGAATAATATCTCGTAAATGATGTTGAAATAGTTGAAAATGACTAGGAAAAATCTTTGAGAGAAATATCCATTTTTCATGGAAACATTTAAAAGCCACACTGTTTATCAAGAAGCTATTTAAAAATGATTTTTGAACCAAAGTGTCCCATACCACTTTGAAAATTTTAAAAATAATTTCATATTTAAAACATTAATTTCCATATGAATAAAACCTTAAAACCATTTTTAATACATGGACATTAATGAGAAATATTTTGAACAATAAATTTTTAAAACATTTAAAATGATATTTTAATAAAAGTTCCTAACCAAATGAGAGATGCTCGAATACAAATAATTTTGGAAATCAAAACATCATAATATCACTGGAATAAAGGGATGCATGATATTATATGTCAAAAGAACATTATATACACCAAATAAAAGTGAATTGGCACATAACAACACAATGGAATGTAAGTTGAGATGAATTCCGTTATAAAGACCGTTTCCTTTGGTTAAGGATAAATCAATGGAATAATTATGTGTGAAAAATATAAATAAACTCAATATGATTGTATATTCATTGTAAATCAATCATAGGGCATTCACATATATTCTTGTAAAAACAACACCAATGACTAGGTTGTTTAACTCAATGAATAGAAATTGAGGAAAAATTACTCTTATCATGTTTATTTCGATGACTTGAGAATTTATAAATTGAGTGATTATGTGTATCAAAATTATATCCACACAAAGGAGAGTGTAAATCTCTACATAAGTAAATAAATAGTGATTTCACACATAATCTTAGAGTAATTTAATCAATGAAGTATGAGTAAAGCCCAATGAGTGGAAATTGAAATTTGAAATTCCCTTACCCATTTGGTAACTTAAAAAACATACAAACCATGAAATAATTATCATAAAATGAATATGTAAATACCCATAAATTAAATTATATTAAACATAGAATACAATCTTGGTCATTATATACACCACACAACAGGTAATAGTGGCAATATTGTATGAATCTCATGGGAATAAGAAGTGAGATGAAAACCCCTTACCATGTGTAATCAATCGAGTCGTTTGAAAAAAAGTTAATAACCACAAAATTAATCATATAATACCATTAATGTAAATAGAATAATGATAATATATATCAAATGTTAGTCCACAATACACCAAATTCAATAAATAAGTGGCGAACAATGGAAATCTCACGATAATTAAAGTGAGAAAAGAAATCACTTACCTTGTACTTTTCCTTGGTAGAGGGTACATTAAACACAATAATAATAGTTAAATAATTTTTATTAAATTATACAATAACTATATATGTAAATACGATATCATATATGATCCTTTAATATTTCTTTGTTAATAATATATTAGTAGTATCATCGTTTCGGGTGTTAACTGATCTGTTTTACTTTATATGCTCGGTTATATAAGTGATGTTTGTTATGGATATGATATATTTTATTCATATCCATAATTATATTAAGTTCTTAATCATTATTTTTAGTGTTAAAAATAAAATTATTCTTGAATGATTGCGATGGGGAATGAATCTGATCGCTTTCGTGAAGACGGTAATCCGTACGTACGCACGAGCGACGATATCGTTATATTGATGGTGAAATAATTTGTAATTGTTTTTTATATCAAATATACAGAATCATTTAAATTTTTTATTTATTATGTACATTATTTATACTCATTATCATACACATCCAAATAATGAAGTGGTTGAATAATAAACTACACCACGACATGGAGATGGTAAGCCGTACGTATGGACGTATGGTGACATTGTCATTCATATGATGGATAGAATAATGAATATGGTTATAAAATTTTTATAATAACATCATATTATGCAGAAGATAATGGAGTTATTATTTTATAATGGAAACTACAAATAAATAGGAAGTGTTATAAGTAAAGAACATTAAAGGGGTGATGAAATATTTATTTCTTCTTCAGATTCTTCCTTTTGATTTGATTAAAAGGGATCCTTAGGTGGCTTTCTTACCAAAGGAAGGCCTCTATGATTAATGGACGAAAGTTTTGAGGATATTGGGGTAGGGTTTGGCAGAGCCAAATGGCTTTGGAGGTCTGAAATTTAGAGAATGGGAAGTACCCGTTTATAAGAGAGGTGACGGTCTCTTTAAGAAAAGCTTGAAATGTTATTTTATAATAAAATCATTTTCGGTTTATAATGGATCCAAAATGATTTATTTATATTATAAGGTGGGGATGGGTCGAAAACCTCTCAACCAATCAGGTTTAGACAGGTTTATGTCTCCATATTAACCTTATCTTTTAAATTTAACTCTTAGTTAAATAGTGTGACATTTACCATGTGTCTTTGTATTTTTATATTATATCGTTAATAAACATACAATAAAAATCCAAAAGAACCCCAAGTGGTTCATTATTAATATATATAACCTTATCTATGTCCTTTTTCTGAACCTTATATTTTTAGGAATATTACATAATTTAATAACATAATATTTTATTTTAAAAACTCATTTATGTCAATTTTGACAATATTTAGTACATGGTTTTTGTGAAAGCCATCAAAACCTGATTACTTCGAACCAAATACATTGAATGAACCGTAAAATGTCATATTCACCTATAAAATTGGTGAATGTCAATAAAACATTGAAATTATATTTATTTTAAAAATTTTAATACCATTTATTTCATTCTTTCATTAATAAGGTAATTACTGCATCATTATTGTGTCATAAATAAATTTAATTATTTGATGTCTAAAAATTATAAATAAAATAAAAATGTGTAGGAAATATTTGTATCTTTATAACGAGTATTTATAGTTGAAATTATAACTTATATAACCAAATTCAAAAATTGGTGTACTATAATATATATGTTTATGTCATTTTTGTCTTTACTTAAAATTAATTAATATAAAGTGTAATTGTCACTCTCATGTGGATCCAAGGGGTCCCAAAATCTACCCAAGGAATCCCATGGTTTGTAATATATCCGAAAATAGGAATAGAACACATATTATGGTAATTTATTATTATTATTATAATATTAATTTTTACCCTTATTTACCGGATTTAACTTTTAACCAGGGTAAATAAAATATTTACTGAAGTAATTATTCATAATGTCTAAAAATATAAGATACATATTTTTACAATTTGGACCTCCTGATGAAAAATATGGAATCCATTTTTTCAAATTCAAAATAAAAAAGTGGCATAAATTTATTTAAAATTAATTCCCATTGACAAAACAAAAACGTGTTTTTATGAAATAATAAATATCAAAATATTGGCAATTGTTTATGTCTAGTTTTAATGTAAAATTTCATAAAATGACCTAAATTTTATTAAATGATAAAAATATAGTATAATTATACTTCCAAACCATTCAAATTTATAATTTAACACTATAATTTATTTCTATTAAAAAAGTTGTTTTCAATTAAAATTTAGTATTTTTCAGTATTCATCAAAATATTATAGTTAACAGAAAAACTACCAAGAATTTATCCAAAATAAATTTTTATGACCTGATTCTAAAGAATAAATTATTTTCATTAAATTTAATATATAGAAGTTTCAAATATTGGATTTAAAATAGGCTTTTCCATTAAAAGGTGGTAAAATTGCATTTTTTTGAAAAATACTTCTTTTTTTTGAAAAAATGAATTTCTTCTTATATTATGTCTAATAAACACATAATATGGATTCTAAAATTATATGGAGTATATAAAATTAAAAATTTTGTTAATAATATTCAAAACCTATTTTTTAATGGCGAGTTTGGTAAGTCGTGGTGCGCTCGAGCTCGGTGTTGCGTGTAGTGCAAGCTATTGAATTACTTTAAAGAAAATAACTTACTATGAAATCTTGGGGTGTTACATTTTTTACCCAAATAAATTATTATTTTTATGTATTGAAATGAACTAAGTCAAAAATTCATTTCACATGACATATACATGTCTTCTGTTACATGGAACATTGACTTGTTGTACGTTACGCAGAACAACGCCTTGGAGTATGATACACACAACACAGATGATTCTACGAAACATTATTTTGATGTCATAATTATATAAATGAGATAATTATAACCTATATGTTAAAAATAGTTATATTAATATTTATAACTAATTTTGAAATATTTTTTTAGTGTTATGATTGAAATAAAAAATATGATAACGAAAGATATAAATGTTGGTAATGCCCTTTGTTTTTTAAATATATCGCTTTATAAAATGAACAAATTTTCATAATAAAAATAATTGTATACCCCTTTATAAATTCACTTATGTAAGTTAAACTAAATTTTTTAACTTATAATGTTGAAATTATATTTTGGTGTGTTTTTGGGATTTTTCTAAGAAACTTATATTTTTGATGAATAATTAAAATTACAACATTTTATTTAAAAATTATTTTTTCATTTAAAAATTTATTAATGTAAAATTATATATTAAATTTTTTAATTTAAAATTTGATAAATTATATATATATTTATCTAATTTATGTTATTAGAATAATTTTGTATTTTAAATGTAATATAAAAACATAACAAAATTTGGATTCTATTTCTACTTTCAAAACATGTAATTTCTCTCATTGGAAGCATTAGAATTTATTTTAATTTTTCAATTTCTGTAAATTTAATATCAAAAAATAAAAAATAAAACCATTTTTATCGGTATAATATTTATATTATAATTATAGAATGTTGATTTTTGAACAAAATGTTTCAAAAAAGATGAAAATTAATCATTGCGATTAAGGTAAAATTAAGCTTAATTCGGGACTAAACCATAATTATTGGGGCGAAAATTACCTATTCACTTTTCCAAAACCCATTTTGTAGACATATTTCAACCATAACCCTTCCATTATATATTTATTTAGATTTTTATTACTTTTTTATGTAATAACATGTGCACACCTAACTTGTTTCAAAAAATTCTAAATGAGTTCTTTTCCTTCCCTATTAAAGCCACCACCGATCCCACTTCCACACACCTATGAAAAAACATTGGATAGTAAGAAATATTCCCAAATAGTCTGAATACATCCCTCCCTTATACCTAGAATTTTTCCTTTGGGTTTAAAGGAATCTATGGAAGCCTTTTGGTTCAAAACAAAAGGGGTTACCTCATTTAGTTATAACATCTTCTCTCAAAATCTATAGTTTCATTTCAATTATAGACCCCCTAAAATATCTTTATTATATTATTATATAATAAAATAGGAATCCTAAATGTTCTATGACTTTTGATATATATTTTTGTACCTAAGCTTACACACACCTCCATCTAATGTGTACAAAACATACTAGTTCTATCTACGATGAACTACTGCACACGAAACGATGATTGTTTATTTTTTAATTACCACCTATCATGGTGGACATTATGATAGAAAATATGTTTATATATGATATATATGATATATATAATGTATTTATATTTCTGTAATTTTAATTTAGAACACATTATTCTTTTCATCTTGTGTAAATACCATAATTTATTTTGAGGAAGTGTTGAATATCGGCTCTCAAAGCGATATGATTCGTTCACACACTACATGGATTTTATTAAGGATGGTTATAGTGAATATATATAATATATATGATACCATAAATATATTTTAATATTTATATATATATATATTTATTTATTTTTTTCATTCAATAGGAAAATTAAATGGAAATAAAATTCATAGTACGTACGCCCAACCATCTCCATGAACGGTGTATTCCATTTCATACTAATATATTCTTAATATTATTATAATACAAATATAATGTATATAAATTATATTTATATCATGTTTTAAAATATGAAAATCATCTTATAAGTATAAGGATCTGAGATATAACAAATTAAGACTCCTATGAAGAATAAAGAGAATATTAACTGTAGTGAAACCTTAACATAGGATTGTTAATAAGCAGGTAATATAAGGTCATAATAAAACCATATATAGTATTATATATAATAATATGGTTCTTTAATATATTTATAATAAATTTATCTTTATTATAAATCGGGTTTTAATGAGTACAATGAGAGTTAGGAAACAAGGTAATGGGATATCATCTCACTTTTTATTTCAATGAGATACATGCTTTGTTCAACAATATTTCCTTTTGGGTGGTGTATGTACTGAACGTGGTTGTGTTATATGAACCATAAAATTAAATTTATGGGCATTCACTATCCATTTTATTATCTTTCATTCATGTGGGTTTTGTTCCAAATGTTACCTAATCAGTGAAATATTTTTGTCTCAATTTTCCTTACTTGAGACTCATATTTAGTTGTGCACCTAAATTATATTTTGACGTGAATATAAATCTATTCTACAAGTCATATCATGAATTTTATTATTTTCAATATATTTTATGTTTCATTTTATTTTATTTTCATACTTTTAATGTATGATACCAAGTTACCATGTTATAAGTGTTTATTGAGAAAATATCACTGTTTTTCAAGATTGTTTATATTTATGATTCCTTTGATGAAATATTATGAAAAATCTCTGAAGAAAATTAATGAGTTTTCTTACCCAATGGTTATTAATAATTTATTAATATATTTTTACCATTTCTTCCACTCTTTGGTACATAATATTTTCAATAAATTATTTTCATGAAAGCCATACTTTACCCTATATTCGGTCATAAATCAATGTTCCTTAAAAACCATGTTTTCTAAAAAAGTGTTTCTATGAATATTGTAACATTATCATTTAATATTTTAAATACATTTTTATCCATTTTATAGTCTAACAATCTATTAAATGTTATATTACTGTCACATTCCGAACAAGGCATTTTTCTGTTCTTTTTACCATGCAAAAGTAATGTTCTTTTCGCCTTATACAACATGCATGAATTTACCCATCATCATTTATATGAGGATTACTTCTCATTTTTAAAAGGTTAGTGTTTAAGAATATGTTTTTAAAGTTATTTTCTGGGAAAATTGTTTTAAAAATGATTTTAGTCATTATTTATATTTTTTCAAATTATTTTCATGTAAAAAGTTTTTTCAAAACATTTTCAAGATTATTTTATAGGTTTTAATGTAAAAAGGTTTTCAAAACATTTTTAATATTTCCTTATGTGTTTTCAATGTATTATCCAGTAAAATGGTTTTCAAATTTTTTTGATGTTTAATTTTTAGGTTTTCAAGGAAAATGATTTTCAAAATGATTTCATGTATTCATTTTAAATTTTCAAGGTGTTTTTTATAAAAATTATTTTCAAATGTTTATATTATTTAAGAATCCTTTTTCAAATAAGATAGGATATTTTACTTAAGAAATGATTTTAAAAGATATTCCAAAATTATTTCTCATCTAAGATAACATCCATTTATGTTACTCTTCCCATTATGGGAGAATTATTCATTTTTTCAATTCATATTCATTATCTGAAAGGATTATGTTTTGATGGAGTGATTTTTTTGAAAAACTTTTGTCTTTCATGTGTTATGTTGTTTCTAAACCTGATTCTTTCCAAGGGTAATGTTTATGATTAAATGATTATGAAACCTATCCCTTTTCAATGGTTATGATATGATTACATGTTTATAACACCCATTTCATTTCAGGGGTTATGATTTGATAATTTATGATCTTTTGGAACATGTTTATATGATTTAATTATGAGATGGGTGGGACCTATATCTCCCTACAATTCATTGAGTAATGATTTATATATCATGATATTGAATAAATTAGTCTTTGTAATGAACCTATACTACGAATATGTCCATTAGAGTTAACCATGACTACCAAGATGGTTTATGGAGTGAAATCATGCTATTAAAATTTATATGGGAGTAAATCATGACTACCAATATGATATGGGGATTGAACCCATACCACCAATATGGTCTTGGTAGTGATGACTTGTCTACTATAGAAATCATATTATATTCTTATGTGCCTTCTTAAAATACATGTTTTGATCATATGTCATGCTTTAATGAATTATGATCTTAATTTGATTATGATCCATGACTTATGAATTTCCAGTCATTACTATGATCTATAATATAGAGGATATCATCATAAAATGTTATTCTCAAGTTACATACCCTTTTTTCATGATATTCATAAAATTTCCTTTATTTACTATTACATAGAATTAGAGTTCATCCTTTTTTATGTTTCCTTTCCCCAGGTTATGAAGAAATTTTTTAGATAGAAGTAATAAAAGTAGTGAAATTTATGGGAGATTTTGAATATATTACACTAGGATAGAAGATTTTGTTTCAATGTTTCCAAATATAATAATCTATTACTATCCTTGAGAAAGTGTTATTATAATGTACAAAATAATTATCTAAAATGGTATAATATTAATATATGTTAATCCTAGGTCCCTATAGTTGGTATCAAAGGAAAGGATTAGTCAAACATTAGAAACTAAGAAGATAAAAAATTAATGTGATTCGTAGGTATATTTCTAGGAAAATGTCATGGCATATCTCTATGAATAAGTATAAATAATGGGTTAACATATAACAAAATATGCTAGAATTTTGGTAATGGATGGAGTTACTAGTTTCTTATAAATAAATCTATATCATGATATTACAAGTGACTTTGTCTCTATAATTTTTGTATATAGGGGTACCCACTCGAAAAATATGTTCTTGTCCTAACTCACGGTAATAAAGTACAAGTCAACGAGTCTTACTACACACAAGGTTTCATTCTCCTGGGGGATATGCTTTGGGAATTCACAAAAGGATTTTAATATAGGATTACTATTATTAACCTAGGATAAACCTAAGGTGTGATAGATTAAAGAAGTTTGATCCATGATTTATGCACCGTATATTTAGTTTTTCCCGATTATATAGTATTCCAATATGATATATGTTACTCACACTATGCTTTTTGTTTTATTCTGATGAGATAACTTGAAGGAATATTGTTAATATTTGATGTTTCATATATGTAAATAATGGGCATTATGTAAAAATATTTCCCATGTGTAAATCTTATAAATATATTCAGGATGTTAGTATGAGTATTGGTTATACTTTTGAAGATAATGAGAGTGAAATAGATATGCGAAAGGTATGTGATGTTATTCAAGTATAGATTAAATTAAACATATGAATCATGATTATATTGATGTTGAGAGAACATAATAATTATTCATAATATAGGAAATATGTATTAAATAATAATTTGAGGAATCCATGTAGTGGTTTAAGAATATGGCTGGATTAATGAAGTATTTATGTTTCGGAATTCAAAGATTATGTTATATGTTTCATGAAGTATATAAGTATTTTTAGTGTCAGTTTTTATTATGGAATAAAAAGTATATATTTAATGTTGATTTCAGGGAAAGGTGATACTTTGAATAAGGGGAGGTGACCCTTAATTAATGATTGATATTGAGAAAATGAAATTTTGATAAAGATATGCTAGACATGAATAAGTATATTGGTCTATATAGATTACCTTGGAAATTATTATTGACAATGTGGTATATGCCGTAAAGGATGAAGTTTACAACTTATTGTTTTTAAATAATGTTCCCACTAGTCATTGGAATAATGAGGCATGAATGTTTTCTGAAAGGATTAATGGTAATTTAGGATATTAACATGTTTCAAGGGAATATAAAATTAGGGTATTCACATGTTTGTAATGTGACAACAAAGAGATACTTTGTGATATATTGTGGAATCATTGTTAAGATTATTTTGGGGTTTATTTTTAATGTTTTATATTTTCATCTTTTCGAAGGATTATAAGGTTAACTGTTTATGTAATAGTTATGTTAATCTTTGGATTATTTTTGTGGGAAGAAATTATTTTCGTACCACGTGAGTATTTACAAATAGTGGATTACCTATTTCAAAAACCTGGTGTTGATGATAACTTATGAAATATGAGATTCCATATCATTGATCTTATGATCTATTAGATCTATGGGAATGAAAATTTAATCTTCCCTTTTAGAGAAATAGGTGAATTGGATCAAGGAGAAAAAATGGTGAAGTTGTCCAAAAATCATGAAAGTATATATTTTCATGAAAATTATTTAACTTTTGGAATATGTTCTTTAATCCAAAAATGGTATCCATGTATGTCTATTTTCGATGATTCATATTTTCCCTTAGTTCATCATATATTTATATATTTTTTACAGTTAACATTATCAAAATCATGTTCTATATCACTATCCAATAGAACAAGACAGTTATATTCTCTTCCAGGCCCATGTATTCACTACTAACCAATGTTATCTAATATTGAAACCGAGTTATATTTTACATTGGGTAACTTTAGTGGTTCTAACATTCCTCTTTTAAGTGATGTTTTAGTATCCATTTTTATGATGTGTGGTTCCATGAATGAAACATTAAATTATTAAACCATTGATAACCTAGAAGTATTTCAATGGAGAAATTAATTTTAAGAGTGGTACAATGTAACACCACAAGATTTTGTGAATTATTAAAATTTTCATGTTAATTTATCCTTTGAAATATTTTTCATTTAACATAACACAAAAAATAGTTTATTTTATATTAAATCACTATGTTTTTCATGCATTATATGAAACAACAAGTTAATAGTTCACTACACACAAAATATTTTTAGCTTTCTCTATAATGAACATCGATGATAACTTATGTTACATGAAAATAATAAATTTACTTGGTGGCTTGAATAACACACATGAAATATTTTTACCAAATAATAGTATATCACTAAAATTTTATTATTTAATATAAAAAAATAATATAGTCTCTAAATTAGAGTAAATGCATAGTATTAACTAATTTATGAAATTATTTGATTTTCATAATATAATATGAAATCATTGGTTACCAATTAATTATAAATGAATGTGAAAGACAATTGAATATAAAAGGTAATGTTATTATATTTGTGGTCACAATGACATTTTCATGTAAAAAATTAAATTTTCATATGTGTATTGAAATGCATTAATTCAAAAAATACATTCACACAACATAGACTTATCATAAGTTACATGGAACAATGACTTGGGGTACGTTACACACAACACCGATGTTTTTACGAAACATCATTTTGCTCTTATAATTATTTAAATGAGAAAATTATAAACTATTCAGTAAAATTATTTATATGAATATTAATAAATACTTTGAAAATATTTTTTATAATGGTTTAAAAGAAATAAAACTTATTCCTATTGAAAGATATAATTTTAAGTATAGTCATTTTATACTTAAAAATATCTTTTCTCAAATAAACCATTTTTAAAAATAAAATATATTTTAAAAAAAATTAAAAATTAAATTTAATAAAATAAACTTAATTTTTGATTTTTATTGTTACAATTAGTTAAGGATAGTTTTTTGGAATTTCCTGAGATACATCATTTTTTATGGATATTTAAAAATATCGTTTTTGTTAAAAACAACCTTTTGTTTAACTAATTATTAATGTAAATTATATATTTAATTATTTAAGGTATAATTAGATCAATAATACAGATTTTAATTCAATTTATTTCATTAGAATCAATTTCACTTTGAAATTGAATATAAAAACAAAATAATATTTTGAACATCTTTCAACATTAAATACCACTAATTTCATCCCATCTATAAGAGTTGAATTAATTTTATTTTTTCCACTTCGATGAATTTAATTTATAAAAAATAAAACATTTTAATAATTATAATATTTATAATGTTTTATATCATGTCTAGTTTTGACCAAAATGATCAGTAAATGTGATGAAAATTAATCACAACATTTAAGGTCAAATTTGGCTTCATCATTGACCAATCATTAATCTTTGGTACCCAAATAAACTATCCACTAGTCCAATACCCATTTTCTAGAAATATTTATGTGATAAACCATCCATTGTTAATTTATTTTGGTCTTTTATAACTTTTTTTAGGTATGAACATGTGTATACATGTTTCCAAAAAATTTCAAGTGAGTCATTTTACTTTGCTGAAAAATTTAACCACCTCTCCCACATCCAAGAACCTCTCAAGGCACATTTAATCATAAAATATATATTAAAATATTCACCCAAAATTCATCCTCTATAACTATAAGACATTATTTGTGTATCAATAAATCTAAAGAATCCTTTTGATACAAACCAAAATGACTTACCAGATTAAAAAGTAACATCTTCCCTCAAGATCTCTAGTTTCATTTCTATTATCCACCCTATAAAATATATTTTTTTAATTATTATATTAAAAAACCAGTATCATTAATATAATATTATTTTTTATGTAACGTTTTCTACCTATACATACAAAGACCTCCATATAATGGTTAATGAACATGTTGTTTCAGTGTACGATGAACTAGAACCTCACAAAACAATGATTTATTATTTATCTATTACCATTTATCATGGAGGAAATTATGTTGTAAAATATGTTTATATATGATATATATTATATTTATAGTTTTATTATTCTTCTAGATTTATTTATAACATACCTTTATGCTTTTCATCTTTTGTAAATACGATAATTTCATTTGAGAAATTGTGGACTACTGCCCCCTGAAAGCGATATGATCCATTCACACACTACATGGATTGTATTAAGGATGGTTTTAGTGAATACATATAATATATATGATACCATAAATATAATGTAATTAAGATATATATATATATCTACATAAATGTCTTTAACTTTTTTTCTTTCAAAAAACAATTAAAATGATACAACATCCATGCGTACATATGGCCTACCATTTCCATTAATAGTGTATTCTGGTTCATACATATATTTTTTATTGATTATTATAATATGATTGTAATAAATATAAATGATATTAATATCATGTTTTATACTCCAAAATCCTCATATAATAATATTTACAAAATATATAACAAATTAAGACACATGCAAAGAATATAAAGAATATTACCCGAAGTGAAACCTTAACAAATGATTATTAACAAGAGGGTAATATAAGGTTGTAATAAAAAATATATATGGTATTATATATATGAATATTGTTCCTTAAATTATTTATAAAAAATTTATATTTATTATACAGGTGGTTTGAATGAGTTTAATGAGAGTTAAGACACAAGGTAACGAGATTTCATCTCAATTTTTATTTCTGTGAGATACTTGCTATGGTCACCACTCTTTCCTTATGTGTGTTGTATATATATCCCATGATTGTATTCTATTTATATTATAAAAAAATATATGGGTATTCATATATCCATTTTATTATCTTTCTTTCGTGGGGTTTATGTTTCAAAAGTTACCAAATCGGTAAAATAGTTTTATTTCAATTTGCCTTCTTTGAGACTCATGTTTTTCTATGCACCTAAATTCTCTTTCAGGGTTTATATACTTATATTTAACATTTAAAATCATGAATTTAAATCTTTTTTTGTATCTTATGTTTCATGTAATTTCATTTTCTTACTTGTAAAGTACGATCCCAAGTTACGAAGTTATAAGATTTTATTTAGAATCTCCACACTTTTCAACATTGTTTATGTTTGTGCTTCCTTTGATAAAATATTTTGACATATATCTAAAGAATATTAATAAAATTTATTATAATCTGGTTATTAATGATTTATTCATCTATTGGTACCATTTATTCCACTGAATGGTATATAATATTGCGATGAAAGTGTCTTCAAGAAATCCTGACTTTACTCTCTCTTCGATTGGAAATCTATGTTCCCTCAAACAAATGTTTTCTAAAAAGTGATTCCATGAATATTGAATTGTTATCCATTATTATTAAATTTTTATTTACCATTTTTGACAAATACAATTCTATGATAATTAATATTCTTGTCAGTTTTCGAACACTGAATTTTTCTAACATTTTTACCATGGAAAAATAATGTTGTTTTTACCTCATATAGCATGTACAAATTTACCTAATGTAATTTTTTGAGGCCTAATTTTCAATTTTAAAAGGTTAACATTAAGGAAAATATTTTAAAACGTGATTTTCAAATACAAATTGTGTTGAATTTTTTTCCAACGTTCTTCTATAAGTTTAATTATATTTTGTTTCAAAAATATTTTCAATCCTTATTTATAATTTCCAAAAGTATTTTCAAGTTAAATGGTTTTAAAAAATATTTAGGATCCATTTATATGTTTTAATATAATTTTTTTTTCAACAAATTTTCAAGCTCCTTAATTGGATTTCATGTAAAAAGGCTTGGAAAACATTTTTAAGATTTATTTGTATATTTTCAAAGTGTTTTCAATGAAAACTATTTTAAACTTGTTTTAAAGTTTATTTTATTTATTTTCAAGGGAAAAGGTTTTCAAAATGATTCAAGTAAAAATATTTTAAAATTGTTTTATGTATTAAAAATTCTTTTTCAAAAAAGAATGTATATTTTACTGAAGAAATATTTTTTTAAGATTTTTAAAAATTATTTTCTCATAAAAAATAACATCTATTACTGTTACTCAGGCCTTTACAGAAAAATTGTCCAATTGTTCAATTAATATTCTTTCTTTGAATGGATTATGTTTTGAGGGAATGATGTTTCTGAAACCCGTTTTTCTTTCACAGGTTATATTATTTTGAAACATTCTTCTTTTCAAGGGTTATATGTATGATTAAATTATTGTTAAACCTATCTATTTACATATGTTATGATATGATTACTTGTTTATAATACCCATTTAATTTCATCGGTTATGATATTACTATTTATGATCATGTGGAACATGTTTCTGTGATTTTATTATGCGATGGATGGAACCTATATCTCCCTTCAATTTATTGAGAGAGATTTATATCTCATGAAATACACTAAGATGGTCTTGGGAATTAACCTTGACTATTATGATAGTCCTGGTAGTAAAACATGACAACCAATATGGAATGGTGAGTTAACTCATAATTCTATGATGGCCTTGGGACTAAACCATGACTACCAATATGGTATAATAATTAAACCCATTCTACCAAGATGGTATTAGTAGTGATTCCTTGGCTACTATAGAAATAATATTATATTCTTATGTGTCTTCCGTAATTCCATGTTTTAATCTAGTGTTGTTCATTCATGAATTATGCTCTAAATTATATTATGATCCATGTATTATTGATTTCCAATCATTATTATGATATATAATATACATGTTATTATTATAAAATGTCATTCTCAAGTTCCATACCCTTTATTCATGTTATTCATACACATTTCCTCTATTTACGCTTACTGTGCATCTAAGAAGACCTCTTCTTATGTTTCCTTTACATAGGTTATGAAGAAGTGTTTTAGGGAGTATTAATTAAGGTGGAGATCTTTATGGGAATTTTTGATGATCTTACACCATGATAGATTATTTTATTTCTATGTTTCCAAAGACAATAAACTATTACGGTCCTCAGGCACATATTATTGTAATATACTAAATATTTATCTAAAACGGTGTAATATCCATGTATATTAGGCCTAGGTGGATATATTCTCCTTAGATTTATATCATGGTGTGTTGATGATGTATAAGGACCATTATAAGTAGTTTTTTTAGGATAAAATAAGGTAGAATATAGTAAATTTCATCACTCAGAATCTCAAGTGTCAGCTAGTAAATGTTGAGAACTAGGTTCTAGAAAGATTTTTGTATCCTATTGAGATCTCAGAGTGGAATTACGATGATATTACTCTAGAAATAATGAAGTTTATCCCAAAATATTGAGAGTACATGATTCTATCTAGGGGATTTTTGATTGTCTTAGCAGGTCAGCACACTCCCTTTCCTTTGGGAGATGATTTCATATTAGAGTTTGGGGTAGATGTATATTTAGGAGATCATTTGGCTTCATCATGTAACCATGAAGATATTTTCTCACCATGATGCTTGATTCATGTCATGATTGTGGGGAGTCTTACATGAAGAAATTTGATCCAACATGAGGATGAGTATAGAATTCCACACCCAAATAGATGGTCATACAGAGCATACTATCAAGGAGTTATAGGAAATGATGGGGGCTTGTGTGAGACTTTTTCTAGATATGGGAGGATCAATTTACACTATGAAAATATTATTATAATAATATATATCACTCTAATATCATCATGGAACCTTTTCAGGCCCTATATGAGAGAAATTTTATCTCACCATAAATATTTATTCAGATTGGTGATAAATGTCTAATTGGAAAAGAAAATGTCTAGGTGACGATAGAGAAAGTTTAGGTCATCCATTATAGGATGAATAAAAACTAGACTAGAAGGAAATATTAGGTAGATCAATGTCAAAGTCACATGGAGTCTTATCATGGAGATATTGTTTTCCAAAGGGTCTCCCCATGATGAGAATTGTCGAGGTTTTTTTTGGGAGGCCAGTTATCCTTGAGGTTAATTAGGCCATTCAAGATCCTATGGAGTGTTTATGGGGTTTCATACACATTGTACATTCCACCACTATTTTTACTGGTAAATGACACATTCAATTTGTTATAGTTGAAAACATACATTTGTGAACCTACAAAAATAATTAACCTAGTAGATCTAGCCATCTAGGATGGATCCACTTATATTGAGTACCCAATGGTGATCAAGGTTCATCAGGAGAGGATAAAGTGAGTATGGATAATTACTTTGGTTCATGTTCTTTGGTAGTGTGGGATATGGTATGAGAGATCCAAGGAGAATAAGATATAGGTTTCTTCTCTATACATCAACTAGTTTATTTTTCTCGTACTTTTTGAGTCGAAAAACATGATGTATGGGATAATGTAACAAATATGATTTTGTTAGATTTCTTATTTGAATAGTTATGTATATATCAGTTGATTTATGTATTGATTTTTCCCTATGTCGGTGGGTCAGGGTACCCCCAAATTAATATATTAATAATAATGGAATGTTTTAATTCATTCATGCACATTGTTTCAAATTTCTTGGTTTTCATATTATTAGTGACCTTATAGGGTAAATACAATACCATAGTTTATTAGAGATTGTGGGGTTTACCATAGGACAAACCTAAAGTTGGTTTTCATCATACATTCCAAGGAAGAAGGACTTTTATTAGATCATCTAATTAAAATATATAAATAGGTACCTTATTTTATTTTAAATGACCTATATAAAATACAATGTAAATATTCAATTATAAACAATCAACCTAGTTATTCTCAAAACCCTATGAGGATTTTAAAGGAGGCTTGGTCATTATTCATTGATGTATCATGATAGGAGAATGATGGACGATCAAATTAAGGTGGATCAACTGTAAGAAAACATAGTGGGTCTTATTCATTAATGAAGAACAAATTATTCACCATTTATTGATCTTAAATAACATTATATCCCATTATTTTTGGTTTCTACCACTTTTATTTAAATATTGATCATGGGGTTTTTTATATGATTTTATTGATATACAATTTCACACCCTTCACATGAGACTGTATGTATAAATTAAATTGTTAAATCAATATTTATTTGTTATACCTTTATAACACCCATTATTTCCATGATTATGTGATCATGGGCTATGAAATCTAGGATAACTATTGTTATGCCTTTTTGTCATTTTACCCCACTAATTTTCATGCTCTTCACCATTGTTTCATGTGGTAATAGTTTCACATAGTTGGTTTAGTTCGAGCATGATCAAACCCTTGGATTATTGGTGGAATGGGAAAAATGACTGAGATTGTGGCTTTTGGATGATTAAAGATTATATATAGAGGATTCTTCATGGATCTAGGATCCAGACTAGGGAGGCCTATGAGATGCACTATGGGCTTTGTGTGAATATCCATATTCTAAATCCTAGAAACTAGAGACCTAGAATCAATAGCCTTAGTTGACATCGACTGATATTGGGTGTTCAATAGGCATGAGAGGTGGTGGGTCTGAGAAGTGTGGGAAGAATTAGGGTTTCTATAGAAAAAACAACAAACCAACATGTAATGTGGAAGAACACATGATGTACACTTATTTTTACATGGAAAATTGGGGTTTTAGTCAAGGTAAGGTCCACATACCGAATATCAAAGACCACACTCTAAGTCACCCTACCCAGGTAGCCAGTCATGTGCCATATATAAATATCCAATACTTCAGATAGTCATACACAATGTGTAATATGAGGGAATATCTTATGGATATTCTTAACCAAATTGAGTTGTGTTCTATGTTTAGACTCCCAAGACCCTAGGTGGACAAACACACCATGTACCATTTTGTACACACAATGTTGTATTACATTTCATTCCAAGACAAGTTCAAGGAAGAACATGACCAGACAATTTGGCGGGGTCACCCATTGTTTGGACCACCGTACATGCCATGTATTCCCCCAAAAGACTTCTTACTGTAATATCTCCTACTTATGGACTCAAACTTTTCCCTGTGAGTAGCATATTCGATGGATTTTTCCATGTAGAATGTCATAGTAGAATTCATAGTGTATTTTATGATATGAGGTGAGTTTTTTTTCAATGTGATTATTATTTAAGAAATTATTAACTAATATCGGTGATCATGAGATGTCATTTTAGAGATTATAGGGTTGGAAACCCCATCCCCAGTCACACTAGGTAGTGGGTCTCCCATATTCATATATATATTCTGAGTGATACCCCCATGAAGAACTAGGTTATGGGTCCTTGGTTTACTATGTGAAAACCACCAGATTGATCAGAGTGTGGGTCCTCTACCTTCTGAGTAGAACCCCTATCATACCAGGGTATAGGTAATCCATTCAATGATTGGTACCCCCATGATGGAGAATGGAGAGGCCCTCTACCTACCATATCCCCCATTTGTACTATGGTGTGAGTCCTCCATTCACTGAGTGTTATGCCCCTAATTGACCGAGGTGAAGGTCAAATATTTATCTATATACTGAGTGACTCCCCCTATATTACTAGGACATGGGTCATCTTTTTACTGTGTGGTTCCCCTTATTGTCCCAAGGCACATGTTCTCTATCCATTTAGTGAAACAACTTTATCATCTTCATCATCATTAAATATTTTTCTAGGAATGTACAAGTAAACTAGAGGAAATTAAGGGAAACAAAGGACCAATGCACGTCCCACCATCGGGAGGACTAAAGTAGTGAAGACTGAGGAAATACCCCCATATAAAATTGAACCCTCATGGTTTTACAGAATGTAATTTTAGGGAGACAAGTGACAGTGGAATCATGTTATTCCAAAGAATCTAGGTGGTCCGCAACCTTATTTACCTCTAACCATGTGTGGGTGACTTGGATACTCTTGTTGAGGAGGGTCTTACATTTCTTAATGATATATGAAACTGAACATGGGATGGATCCTCTTCCATTAAATGATTCATGTAAAATCAGGGAGTCGGTTTCCACTTGGGTAAGTAATGTAAGAACCCAAACCTTTTTTTCAGGTATGTTTTTCCTTTTTCAGGAGTTTTTGAGGAAAGAAGAGTTTCTGGAAATTTTTGAAGTACACGCCGTGTACTTTATATGTACAAGCCCTGTACTTGGATACTGCTCGAGGCCGTGTGACGGCTGTGTCATGGACGCACACACATCTGTGTAGGGGTGATGTGGAGGCCACTTAAAGCGTAGTACGTAAAAGCCTAGTACACTCCATATACTCCGAATGTACACACCGTGTACTTTGTTTTTTTCATCAAATGGGTCAGGGTCACGTCTAATTGACAGAACTATCTTCTTCTCCAGCTTCATCGATCGAGAGCATCCCATACAGCTGTGAACCTCCCCCGAGCCCCTGAGCCTCCGTCCGTTCTCCGAATCTACCACCTTCAATTGCGTTGGAACCAAAACAGTATGATCTTCCTTCTTCTAGAGCCTCATTTTCAAATTCCTTTTCATTCTCAAGTTATCATGGGTTGAACGTTTTGTGAATTTTCGTTTGTCTTCGATGTTATAAGGAGATTCAAGCCTTGTGGCTCAATTATATCGATCGGCTAACATCAAGGTAGGTGGTTTGTGCCTTTCCATTCGAATTCTTCGAGTTTTATGTGCAATTTTCACCAATACCCCTGCACGGGGTATTGCGTGTTTACTGTTTTTCCCCTATTGTTTCCCTGCCTTGCTTGTATGCTTGTGTAGAGGTATTTCAGTTAAGTATGAGGATAATTAATATTCTTGGATGTTTTTTCCATTCCGTGTTCTGTTTATGACCTTTTGTTCTTGTTTAGCCTATTAGTCGTTATACATGATTTCCATGCCTTGTGACCGTAGGATAAATTTTTGTTCCCTGACATTGCTTGTTATGTTGTAGACTGGTTATCCAAGGAGCTCTGTAGGTTTACTTTGGCCTTATAGAATTATTTTACATTGACTGACATGGGGCCGAGAGAACATAGTGTTATAAACTATAAGGGGATAGACCAAGTGAGCTTCCTCAAAGAGTCTTGGGTATTATAGACTATAGGGGATTGACCGAGTGAGCATCCCAGAGAGTCTTGGATTTTATAGACAACAAGAGGATAGACCAAGTGATAATACTCAGAGAGTCTTGAGCTTTATAGACTACAGGAGGATAGACCAAGTGAGCTTCCTAGAGAGTCTTTGTTTTGTTTAAATTTCCTTAAACCACTCTAGGCTATAAGAGGAAGTGACCGAGCGAGCTTCCTCAGAGAGTCTGTGATAGACCTAAGGCTATAAGAGGAATTAACCGAGTGAGATTCCTTAGAGAGTCTCTAGAATTTGGGGATATAAGTGTATTAGACCGTGTGATCTTCCTCAGAGAGTCCCTGACTACCATAGACTATAAGGGGAATTGACGGAGCTTGATTCCTCAGAGAGTCTTATAATTTCGTATGACCAAACCAGATGGGTTAGGCTGAGTGAACTACCTAGAGAGTTGTTGGTACTTCTTGGATAGGACCATAGGGGATGGCTGTGAGTACTTCCCAGAAGGATTTCTATTTGTGGTTTTCTGTTTGCTTCACTGCTTCTTGTTGACTTTTGGATTGTTTACTGTTGTGTATCATCCTGTTTACTGGTTACTGTTTACTGATTACTGTACTATTACCTGCCATATGCTCATAGACTATTAGGCACATATCTTTAGGTGGTTGTATACTGGGATTTAGTCTCACACCCTATTTGGATCATGCTTTTGGTCCCAAACAGATTGTATTGTTGCAGAGATAGACAAGGGAAACCACCCTTCAACTTTTGGTACTTGATTGCATTGGAGATGGAGAGAATGGGACCAAGCCGAGTCTTGGGATGCTGATGAGTTGATTTTCTGTTTTCTTTTGTACTTTGGTTTATTACTTTATTCAGAATTGTGACCTTTTTGGCTGCTTTCCTAGACACATGTATCATGCATCATTTTATATATATGTTTGTGATCCCACTGTTTATCATATTAAGTCTTCGACTGTTTATTTGTGTATGGATTTTTTACTGCTTTCACTATTGCTTATTATTTTCTCTATCACTGTGTACTCTTCCGATGAGGGCCTAGTTTCCCCACTATCATACCCAAGGCCCTCACTGCGAGTTTTCAGCCTCTGGCGTTTGGGGAAATGCGCTTGAGGCCATGTGACCAACTGGGCACGGGTCACCTCTGGGTGTATTCCAGAACTGGGACGTTACAAAGTGGTATCAGATTAATTCTTTTTTCTTGACTTACTATTTGGATACTATAGCCAGGGATAGGATGGAATAGGTACTTGTTAATAAGATATTCCCAGGAGTAGGTAACATATTTATAGGGAAAAGCCATACTACCTCGTTAACTTCAGTTTTACTTGTTTTCACTTTTACAGTTGATTTGATTTCACCGTTGGGTGATTCACATGCTTTGTTCTATTACCGTTGTTGTTATTAGAGTTCTATTTCTATCGCAACCTGATGAGATGAGGGTATGCCATCTCATGCATCATATAGGAACATGTTAGAAATCACATTCCATGCATTCTTTCCATGTTATCTAGAATGAATTAGGGATTTCATGTTGTAGTGATAGAAGTTATGTAGATTATACATGCAGTTGTATTAGATGCTTTGATAGAATCTCTAATGTTTGATAGAGAATTTTTTTGTATAGTAATTTGCTCAGATGGTCACCAAACCTTGGGTGTTGAGGTGGTATGGGCCCTCATGGAGCAGAATTTGGTGGATCATTGTCTGGTTTCCTTATTATAACTTGTATAAGATGCCAAGCATTGATTCGCAGGGAGTATGGGCCCTCACAGATCAGAAGATGGCACCTTAGCTCTTGTTTTCTATGTTGTCTGGGTTTCAGATCAGTTTCTGAGATAGTGCTCAGAAAAAATCAGCATATACGATGTGTACATTATTAATACACGCCATGTAGTATTTAAACCATGTCACTGACTGTGTGGGAAGATACATGGGGTTCTGAAAACTCTTCAGAAACATGTCATGTACGGTAGGTACATGTCGTGTTGTAGTTACCGTGTGTGTATGTGGATAATGACAAAGATAGGTGAAACATTGATTATACATGCCATGTCCTATTATGACACGTCATGCCATGTAACCTAAGTACCCGGCCTTGTCATGAACAACACGGGTTGGGGAAAACCTTCATTTACATGTCGTGTTTCTATGGAGCACACTGTGTAGAGTGAACTGTGTAGACGATCGTGTAACTAACAACACGGGTCGTTGAAACCTTGTCTAGTACATGTCGTGTCCTTCCAGAACACTCCGTGTAGTCTAAGATTAAAAGGATCGTGTGAGTTAGCCATGTAAGGACTCTCAAACAGGGGAATAGAGTTCAAGTACACGCCGTGTGTGGGGACAACACCCCGTGTGGTTGGGGAGTTACATGACCAGTTATGGCATGGGTACACGCCCATGTGAATGGCTTAGAAGAACATGCCGTGTAGTTTTTATAAACACAGTGTAGTCATGTTTTGTTAAACTTGAATGTTTCTTTATCTTGTTACCCTATTGTACTCTTGTGTTTTCATTCTCTGATAATTCTGATCTTAGGTGTGCTTTTCACCTTTTAGAGCTATGCCACCGAGACATCCTCTTGTTGTACGTCAGCTGCCAGATGGTGATCAGCCACCAGATATGTCTGATCAGGGACCTCGAGCAGATCCTCCTGTTATGCCAGCCTTGGCACCAGTGGTTATACCAGTTGTAGGCAGCGATGCATAGTTTAGGGAAGATTTTCTGAGGATGATGCATACCTTCTAGGGAGCGCCGCCTCCTGCCCCATTGATGGCTAAGTTTACATGGGTTTTCCAGTAGCAGCATCCTCCCACCTTCTCAGGGGAAGGAGGACCTCGGCTTCAGAGTCATAGATAGAGACCACACTCACAATTTTCGAGCATCTAGAGATACCTCCAGAGAAGAGGGTGAAGCTCACTACCTATATACTCCGAGACTCCACTAAAAAGTGGTGGGAGGTGATCTCATAGTCTGGACGCTGGCTGAGTATGACTTGGGATGAGTTTTGGCACATATTCTATGATAAATTCTACCCAGAGACCTTGAGGCCCGATCGAGCCCAGGAATTTATGAGTCTAGAGTAGGGTACTCTTTTGGTTATGGATTACACATCTTGCATTACTAAGATGAAGCGTTTCACTCCGACCAGTAGGTGAGGAGTTGTTCCCTGTGTAGAATTTTGAGGATGGTATGAGGCACGACATCCGCTCGTAGGTGAACATCTTCAGGTTTACTTCGATATCCTCTATTGTCAACTAGGAACTGATCACAAAGCACAATCTAAGGGATTCTTGAGCTGTGAGCCAGGGTGGTTTGACATCTAGATTCAGTGTTCCTCCTACTGATAGCAGGAAGTGCCGCACGGAGTCTTCTCAAGGAGATCAGAGTAGGCAGAATGTATCTTCAGGAAACCAGGTAGTATGCTACCAGCATGAGAGGAGTGGGAATACAAGGCCTCAGTGCCAGAAAGAACCGATGGAGTGTCGATCTTGCGGAAAGATGGGCCATCTTAAGCATTTTTCTAGATCTTCTCACATACATCTGGTGGTCGGGGTTCTTCTATGACCCTACGTATAAGAGATGCATCACCATTTTGTCACCAGTCTGGGAACTGGAGTTCTTTTGTCCATCGGGCCGAGGTGGAGGTCACGCCCGTGGTGGTCAGTCACCAAGATACCATCAACAATAGAGTGGATCAGCTTAGAGTGTTCAGACAGGGTTGTAGGGCCGTCGTAGAGGCTAGACTTTTACAGTGGTTCAGACCAATCAGGAGCAAGATCCCGACCCTTCTATAGTTTGAGGTATGATCTTAGTAGCCTCAATTTTATCTTAAACTATTTTTGATACTGGTGCTACACATAGCTTTATCTATATTGCTATTGTGGAGAGCCTTGGGCTCTGCATCTTTTACTATACTGATACTTTGACGCTTGACACACCATTGGGGACTAGAGCGGTTAGTTTACATCAGTGCAGAGAGTGCCCTCTTGAGGTTACGGTGTGTCACTTTGTATTGGAACTCTATGTCCAAGAGATGACGAGCTATGATGTCATTCTCGAAATGGACTGGTTAGTTCCCTTCCCGGCAGTCGTCGATTCCTATCACTGTAGGGTGAGTTTTGTATCATCATAGGGTGGATCCTTTCTTCATAAAGGCAAGTGGGATGTCTAGGCTAGTCGAGCAGGACCTGAGCATCATGGGCTAGGAGGAGTTACAGCCCAGATTTCTAGTCTATATCTGGATGACCAGGGGACTTTATAGTTATAATTTCCTCCAGTAGTGGAACATTTGATAGATGTATTTCTGGAGGACTTTTCAGGGTTGCCTCTGTAGTGTGAGGTAGACTTTTTGATTGAACTTGTTCCAGGGGAGGCACTGATGTCCATTCCTCCATATAGGATGGCTACACCTGAGTTGTAGGAGTTCAAGAAGCAGTTAGATGAGTTTTAGGAAAAGGGTTTCATCTGAACTAGCACTTCCCCTTGGGGTTTTCCTGTCTTGTTCAAGAAGAAGGCAGACGATACCCTCAGGCTTTTTGTGGTCTATCGGAAGTTGAACCAGTTGATGGTCAAGAACCGATATCCCTTACCGAGGATCGATGATCTCTTTGATCGTCTTCGAGGAGCCCGAGTGTTTTTGAAGATTGAATTGAGATCCGGTTTTCATTAGTTTCATGTTAGACCATCAGATATACCTCTTATAGCTTTCCATAGCAGGTATGGTCTATATGAGTATATGGTTATGCCATTTGGTATCACAAACCCGCTGGCAGTTTTCATGGAACTGATGAACCGGGTGTTCCATCCATACTTGGATTCCATCGTGGTGGTTTTCATGGAGGAAATCTTGGTTTAATCTCACAATCTACATGACCATGCTACCCATCTTTAGATCATTTTGAGTGAACTGAGAGAGCATCATCTATTTGCTAAGGTCTCGAAATGCCACTTTTCGATGGACCAAATTCACTTCTTGGGTCATGTTATCTCAGAGACAAAAGTATCAGTAGACCCAGAGAAAGAGAGAGCTCTAGTTTCGTGGGAGTAGACGAAGAATGTCTTCGAGGTGCAGAGTTTTCTAGGGATGGTCAGATACTACTAGCATTCCATACAATACTTTTCATGCCAAGCAGCACCACTGACAGGTCTGACCAAGAATGGGGAAAATTTCTTATGGTCAGATTCCTGTGAGTCAGAATTTAAGAAGCTTAAAGGGAGGTTGAATTCAGCATCGATACTGGTCTTGACAAATCCTGGAAAGAGCTACACTATTTACTGTGATGCATCAGGTATCGGACTAGGAGTTGTGCTTATGCAGGGAGATAGAGTCGTTGCATATGGGTCTCAGCAGTTGAGGCCACATGATAGGAACTACCCCACACATGATCTCTAATTGGTAGATGTTGTTCATTCCTTACACTGTTGGAGACATTAGCTTCTGGGAGATCATTTTGTGGTGTTTACCAACCACAAAAGTATCAAGTACATCTTCACTCAGCGTGATTAGAATCTGAGACAATACAGGTGGGTTGAGTATCTTCAGTCCTTCGACCTTGAGCTTGCCTATACGTTGGGAAAGGGAAATGTAGTGACTGATGCATTGAGCAAGAGAACTCAGATACATGTAGTTCAGGAGGCCAGTTATGAGTGGCTGCTTATGGATCAGCTCTCTGAGATGCATTTGGAGGTGCATGACAAACAGGGGTAGACCTTTCTATCTTCTGTAGTTATTACCTCTACACTTCTTGATCGGGTACGAATGAGGCAGATATCAAACATGGGAGGCTTAGTCCAGCGGGAGAGTGTGTCAAGAGGGGACCCTCTTCCTGGATGCACAGTAGGCGAGGATGAGTTCGTACATTTCCAGGGACACATATGGGTGCCAGCAGACATACATGAGGAGCTGATGCGGGATTTTCATTCCTCAGTTTCGGCAGTTCATCATGGCATTACCAAGATGTATCATGACTTACAAAGTCATTATTAGTGGCCAGGTATGAAGAGAGATGTTGCTGGTTTTTTCATGAGGTGTTCCACTTGTCAGAAGGTGAAAGCGGAACATCAGTGAACAGAAAGTATTTTAATGTAGTTACCCATTCCAAAGTGGAAATAGGATGAAGTCTCAATGGATTTTGTGACCTGGTTTCTAAGGTCTACTTGAGGGAACAACACAGTGTGGGTTGTCATTGACAGGCTTACAAAGGTTGCTAACTTCTTTCCGATCAAGGATACCCTTAGTGTTGATGAGACTAGATGGTTGTACATCTGAGAGATCGTACATCTACATGGAGTTACACAATCCATTTTTTTAGACAGAGATGCGCATTTTACTTCTCAGTTCTGGCAGGGGCTTCAGAAGGCTTTGGGTGCACTGGTACATTTGAGTACAACATACCATCCCCAGACAGATTGCCAGTCCGAGCGTACGATACAGGTGCTTAATGATATGCTCAGAGCTTGAATTCTAAACATTGTATATTCTTGGGAGAAGCATATACTTCTTATGGAGTTCTCCTACAACAACATATTTCAGGCGACTATTCAGATGGCACCTTAAGAGGCTTTGTATGGTAGGCCATGCCGATCACCTTTTTGCTGGATGGAGGTAGGAGAGGCAGCTTTGCAGGGACCTCGTCTTGTCCAGGAGACCTAAATGTAGATAGAGTTGATTCAGAAGAGGATGGATATGACACATTCTCGACAGAAGTATTGTTCTAATCAGTGGAGACAACCTCTAGAGGTTGAGGTCAGGGATCATGTTTTCCTCCGTGTCCCATCGAGCTTGGGACACAAGAGGATTCTGAGATAGGGTAATCTTTCACCACGGTACATCGGTCCATTTGAGGTGTTGGAGAGAGTTGGGCCGATTTCCTATCAGTTGTAGTTATCTCAGAGGTACCGGGCTATGCACAAAGTCTTCCATGTTTCTCATCTCCAACGTTACTTTTAAGACCCGTCTAATGTCTTTCAACATGAGGAGGCTGAGCTCAAAGTGGATGAAACGTTTGAGTTGCATCCTATCCGGATTTTCGATTGCAGTACGAAGGTTCTCCGTGGGTGGTTTTGTTCCTCTGGTACGGGTGCTATGGTAGCACGGGCGAGTACAGGATGAAACTTGGGAGAGGGAGGCTGATGTACAATCGTAGTGGCCAGAGTTGTTCAGGTTTCTTCTTCTACGCCTCGCTAGGGAAATTCGGGGAAAAATTTCTTTAAGGGGGGATGTTTGTAAGAACCCGGACCTTCTATTCATGTACGTTATTCCTTTTTCTAGAGTTTTTTAGGAAAGAGGAGTTTCTGTAAATTTTTGAAGTACACGCCATGTAATTTATAACTACACATTGTGTATTTTGATGCCGCTCGACGCGATGTGTTGGAAGTGTCATGGCCACACACACGGCCATGTAGGGTTGATGTGGAGGCCGCTTAAAGCAGAGTGTGGAAAATACTAGTAGACACAGTGTACTCAAAAAGTAATCATTGTGTACTTTTTTTCATTAAATGGACCGAGGTCACGTCTAATCAACAGAACTGTCTTCTTCTCCAGCTTCTTTGACCGAGAGCATCCCGTACAGCCGTGAACCTCCTCCAAGCCCCTGATCCTCCATCCGTTCTCCGAATTGACCATCTTCGATTGCATTGGAACCACAACGGTAAGATCTTCCTTCTTCTAGAGCCTCGTTTTCCAATTCCTCCTCTTACTCAAGTTATCATGGGTTGAATGTTTTGTGAATTTTTATAGATCTATGACGTTCTAAGAAGATTCAATCCTCTTGGCTCAATTATATCAATCTCCTAGCATCAAGGTAGGTGGTTTGTGCCTTTCTCTTCGAAGTCTTTGAGTTTTATGTGCAATTTCCATCAATACCCTTGAATGGGGTATTGAGTGTTTTCCATTTTTCCCCTGTTGTTTTCCTGCCTTTATTGTATGCTTGTTTAGAGGTATTTTGGTTATGTATGAGGATAATTTCTATGCTTGGATGTTTTCCCATGCCTTGTACTGTTTACGACCTTCTGTTCTTGTTCAGCCTATTGGCTGTTATACCTGTTTTCCATGCCATGTGACCGTACGATGGATTGTTGTTCCCTAGCATTTCTTGTTATGTTGTAGACTAGATATCTGAGTAGCTCTGTAGGTTTACTTTGGCCTTATAACATTATTATGCACTGACTAGCATGGGGCTGAGAGAACTAGTGCTATAGAATATAAGGGGATAGACCAAGTGAGCTTCCTTAGGAATTCTTGGGTATTATAGACTATAGGGGATTGACCGAGTGAGCTTCCTAGAGAGTCCTTGATATTGTAGACTACAAGAGGATAGACCAAGTGAGCTTCCACAGAGAGTCTTCAGCTTTATAGACTACAAGAGTGTTGACTGAGTGAGCTTCCCAGAGAGTCTTTGTTTTGTTTGAATTTCCTTAAACCACTCTAGGATATAGGAGGAATTGACCGAGCGAGCTTCCTCATAGAGTTTGTGATAGACCTCAGGCTATTAGAGGAATTGACTGAGTGATATTCCTTAGAGAGTCTCTAGACTTTGGGGATATAGGGGGGGTTAAACCGCGTGATCTTCCTCAGAGAGTCCCTGACTACCTTAGACTATAAGGGGAATTGACTGAGCTTTCTTCCTCAGAGAGTCTTATAATTTCATTTGACCAAACCAGAGGGGTTAGGCTGAGTGCACTGCCCAAACGGTTGTTGGTACTTCTTTTATAAAACCATAGGTAATGGTTGTGAGTACTTCCTAGAGGGATACATATTTGTGGTTAGCTGTTTGCTTCACCACTACTTGTTGACTTGTGGATTGTTTACTGTTGTGTATCATCCTATTTACTGGTTACTGTTTACGGCTTACGGTACTATTACATGCCATATGCTCACTGACTGTTAGGCACAGATCTTCGGGTGGTTTCATACTATGATTTAGTCTCACACACTATTTGGGTCATGATTTTGGGCCCAAACTGTTTATATTGTTACAGGTATAGACAACGGAAAGCACCCCACTACTTTAGGTACTTGATTGCATTGGAGTTGGAGAGCATGGGACCAAGCCGAGGCTTGCGATGTTGAGGAGTTTCTTTTTAGTTTTCTTTTTTACTTTGGTTTAGTATTGTATTCAGTGTTGTGACATGTTTGGATGCTTTCCTAGACACATGTATCATGCATCATTTTATATATATGTGTGTGCTCCCACTATTTATCATATTTAGCCTTCTGATATTTATTTTTGTATGGATTATTTACTAGTTCCGCTATTGTTTATTGTTTTCTTTTCCATTGTGTACTCTGCCGATGAGGGCATAGTTTCCCCACTATCACACCCAAGGCACTAACTGCTAGTCGGCAGCCTCTGGCGTTTGGGGAAATGCTCTTGAGGCCCTGTGACCAACCGTGTATGGGGAACCTTTGGGTGGCTTCCGGAACCAAGACGTTACAAGTACCATATTCTTCTAGTTGCAAAGAATGAGGCAGGTATGAACTGCATTCACCTCCGACAGAAGTGAGGTGCCACTACCATAATGCACCGTGAAAGCCAAGTGAGCAATTCCCCTAGTATACAAAACAAACCCTCCTCCACGCATGTCAGCCAAAATATATGGTCCATCAGTATGTATTTTGAGTCTATTTTGTAACACACCAAGCTTCCATGATACGCTTCTCTTTGAATAATACAGTAGCATGTGTTGTACGCAACTTCGAGTTCTAACACACCACAACCAATCAAACTAGTCATTATGAACAGTAATACCCACTTTTTGAAATTTTAGAAATATTATCTTTCAAAATGGACTTCATTTTTTTATTTGGAATATTGAAATTATCCTAGGGTTAATTTTTGGTATTCTTCTGAAAACATTCAATTTTTGATGAATAGTGAAAAAACACTAGGTTATAATTTAAAACCAATTTTTTATTTTAATAATTATTTATTTTATTTAAATTTATTTTAGGTCAATATAGATTCATAATACATATATAAGTTCAATGTAATTCATCGGATTCAATTTATAATAATTTAAGATATATAAAATATTTATAGAACATTTCACCGTCTTTTACCCACCTCCTAGGAGAATTAGCAAATTCAAATAAAACATAATTTTACTGCTTCTGTGAGTGAATATAAAAAATCTAAGAGACATGGTTAATATCAAGGATTAAAATGTGGTTCAATAAGTTAAAAATAATTTTTGGTGAATAGAAACTATTTTACTTTTATTTACCACGGTTAAAAGTAATTAGGGTAATTAAGGGTAAAAATGATATTATTATTACCCTAAAACATGTTCTAATTTTATTTCATAAGTATGATTCGACCGAAAACTACCTTAGGAATAAAATATTAACCTCTTTGGTCCACGTGGATTAGATTAAGACATTTATTATTATTTAATTCAATGAAGAATTAGAAAATTCACATAAAATATTTATAATACATATTTTATTTATATTTATTTTAGGTCAATATACATACATAATATATATATATATAAGTTCAATGTAATTCATTGGATTCAATTAATTATAATTTAAGATATATAAAATATTTATAGAACTTTTCACCGTCTTTTACCCACCTCCAAGGAGAATTAGCAAATTCACATAAAACATAATTTTACTGCTTTTGTGAGTGAATATCAAAAATCTAAGAGACATGGTTAATATCAAGGATTAAAATGTGGTTCAATAAGATAAAAATAATTTATGGTGAATAGAAACTCTTTTACTTTTATTTACCACGGTTAAAAGTAAATAGGGCAATTAAGGGTAAAAATGATATTATTATTACCCTAAAACATGTCCTAATTTTATTAGCTAAGTATGATTTGACCGAAAACATCCTTAGGAATAAAATATTAACCTCTTTGGTCCACATGGATTAGATTAAGACATTTATTATTATTTAATTCAACTAATTTTATAAGTTAATATGACATATTAGGGTTGGTTTTGTGAATTTGTTTCGAAGTAATAATGCTGTTATGAATTTAGCAAAAACAAAATACCAAATAGTGTCAAAATTGACAAAAAAGTGTTTTTAAAACAAATATTATATTATAAATTGATATTCTATTACTATAAATCTAATTATCGTCCAAAGGACTTATATAATGATAGTTGTATCATTAATGAACCACTTGGGGTTCTCTTGAAAATATATAGTAAGTTTATTAACCATATAATATAAAAATACAAAGAGACATGGTAAATGTCAAACTATTTAACTAAGAGTTAAATCTAAAAGATAAAGTTAATATAGTGACCCATACCTGTCTAAAACCTATTGGTTGAGTGGTTTTCTACCCATAACCACCTTATCCATTAAATAATATATTTTTGAGCCATTATAAATGGAAAATTATTTTATTATAAAATAATATTTCTAGAATTTCCTGAGGTGCCCCTCACCCCTCTTATAAAAGGGAACTCCACCTTTTCTTTAATTCACACCTTCAAAGCCTTTTGGATCGGCCAAACCCTGCCCAAATATCTTCTAAACTTCCCTCAATTCATCCTAAAGGCCTTTAATTAGTCCGAAATCCAACGAAGGGATCCCTTTTGATCAAATCAAAAGGAAGAACCCGAAGAAGAGGTAATAATTTCACCACCCTCTTTCAAGTTCTTTTCTTCTTCCACTTCCTCTTTCTTTGTTATTTCCATTATAAAATAATAAATCCAATATCTTCTACATAATGTGATGTTATTATAAATATGGTATATCCATATTCATTATTCTATCCATCCTTTGAATGACATGTCACCATACGTGCGTACGTACGGATTACTGTCTCCCCGTCATGGTGTAATTGTTCTTCAATACATACCTATTTTGATGGGTATAATAATGATGTGTAATTCATGTAAATAATAAATATAACGTGATAATTATTGTGTATATATGATATAACATCTAATTATATATTATTTTAATATCCAAAGAATGATATTGTCACTCGTGCATATGTACGGATTACCATCTCCACGAACGCGATGCGATTCATTCTCCATCGTATCCATTCAAGACTGATTTTAATTAGATGATTAAAAATAATGTTTAAAGAATTGATATAATTATGGATATGAATAAGATACATCCCATCCATAAAAAATATGAATCAAAAAATAAAGAATATAAAGGAAAAAATCCGTTATTCCCCGGAACAACAATAATACTAAGGTATTAGTAACAAAGAAATGTTAAAAGAACATATATGATATCATATTAACAAATATGATTCTTGTATAATTTAATAACAATTATTTCACCATTATACATGAGTTTAACCTAATATATACCAAGGAAAAGTACAATATAAGGGTTTATTTCACAATCTCTTCATTATCCGAGGTTGTTTATAAGTAATTATCTACCGGGACCTCTTTATCATCCACATCCATGTTTCTTAAAAATGTATTTCAAAACATTATTCCTATTTTATAGATTGTGTGTTAAAGTAATTTATAAACTTTTTTGACTTTGTATAATATGTTTATAAAGGAATATTTCTGTCATTTTCTAGACAATGTCCTTTTAACCTTTTCGACTGAATTAAAGTAAGAATGATTTTTAACTTATACGGCAGGTGCGGCTATTATCCGCCATTATAAAATCGTTGGAGCTTCCCATACAAGCTTATAAGAATATTTTCAAAGTAAATGTTTTATTTTATAATTAAGTGACTTTTAAATAATATTAAAAAAAGAGATATTTCTCTCAAATAGTTTTTATTTCATCTATGTCAACATCCTTTGATGGATTTTTTGCTTATTTGAAGTTGATTTATTATGATAAAAAACTTCCATATTGTAGTGAAGGTTTTGTGATATGTTTGATTGTGGATGTGTTATTTTTAAACCATTCATGGTTTATAGAGAAAGTATTGACATTTCGTATGCTATTTTTAATGCGAATGTTTATGATATGTTTAAACCTGTTCATATGAGGAATGCATTGGACTTAGTAAGTGACGGGTAGAGACCACTATAGCTCCTCGATGCATCAGTAGGTCTAATGAGACAAAATAGTGTCTTTGAACAACACCTTTAGAAAATATTATTTGTATTCTTGGCACAAATCCTTGAATACGTGGTTATGATAGTCTGGCATTATGCATTCCATCATTTTGAAAGTTGTAATTGATATTGAATGTGATTATTCGAAAAGTAGAATATCCATGTGAATAAATAAATGGAATTATTTCATTTTATTTTTTTGATATTATGCTGAAGTTCATGTTTAAAAGGCTTTTGTTTTAGTTATACATTGCCTTAAATGTTTATAATTATTTATAAATGTTTCCGCTATATTGTTATCCTTACTGAGCATCTGAGGTCACCCCTTTCTATGTTTTATTTTTCCCAGGATGTGAAGATGTATTTTATGACTGACCTGCAGGGATAGTCTAAGGTTATATGAGTGTAGAATATGGAGAGTATGTTGTTGTATTATTTCACTTTGTGATGTAATGTAAGACTTATGAATGTATCTAGTGTTCCCAAGGATACTAAATTAATCGGTCTTTCAAGACTTGATCTTTTGTGATCATGCCAATGTTATGTAATAATGCATCGACTCTAAGTAACTTGGGTCGGGGCGTTACAGTTGGTATTAGATGAAGTTTATTACAAACATTGTAAGCTAGATTTATATAAAAACTGATTAGAGCACATAGACCAAAGATTGACATTGAGGATTAGTATAGAAGAACTTCCTATAATTTTGGTATTGTAAAGATTTTTTGAGTTTTCTGAGCAATACATTCCGGTCTGGATATGGGTAAGTAGAGGCGGCTCTCGCACTAATTTACCTAGGGGTAACACCCAAAAACAAGTCTTTGAGCTAGACATGAATGGGAACTGGTGCACGACAATGGGCATTACTACACTCTTGGTTACGACACTCCTGGGGGATATGCTTAGGATAATTCTCATTTTCTTTACAAACCATTACGAAGGGTTTATGAGTATATACTTCATCAAAGAAAACATTTTTATGATTATGTATTATATCCATAAACTGTTTAATTTATGATAAGTGTTTTAGAAGTTTGGATATATGTATTGCGATTCATAAACTAATATAGTGTATGCCATTGTTTATAAACGGCGCCTAGTGGAAGGAATGGAAACCGTATCATTGCATGAACTCCATGTAGGGATTTCCTTCCTACTCAAGATAATTATAGTGGAGCTGGTGATGCAACTGGTGCTGTTCAGCTAATCAGCATACTGGGAAAACTCACTCAGGATATAAATAATAACCAAACCCATATGGAGCACCATGATCCACATTGTGGAGGATCAATGTTAGATCGCTTCATGAGGAAACAACCACAAACATTCAATGAGGGTACAAATCCACTAGTAGATGAGCATTAGATAAATTCCTTAGATAAATTATTCCACACCTTGGGGAGTATTGAACGAGAAAAAGTTGTCATGACAGTTTTCCGCCTCACTGAAGATGCTTATCAATGGTGGTCATTGATTAAAAACATAAAGGAAGATGATGAACTATCAAATATGGAATGGAGGGATTTTAATGATATTTTCTTAGAAAAATACTCTCTTCATGACCATCGAGCGGATATGGAAGGACAATTTCTTAGTCTGAGGCTAAAGGAGGAAGATAATGTTTCAAAGTATGAGTCTAACTTTACAAGGTTATCAAGGCATGCTACAAATTATATAAAGAACCCAAGAAGTAAGTTTAATCATTTCTTTGATGGGTTAAAACCATTTCTCCATTGAGAATTAGTCTCACAATCCTTCTCTTCATAGGAATATATTGTCTCATGTGCTATCAAGACTGAAAAGGAATTCTCTAAGTCTTACGAATTTAAAGAAAAGAAAGAGAAGAAGAGATATGTTGATCCCTCTGGAAATGAAAATAAGGAGATGAATGTAAAATTTGAATATCCATCCTGTAGTAAGTGTGGAAATAAACACTCTGGTAATTGCCTGAAGGTAATGGGAGTCTGTTACAGGTGTGGTGAAAAATTCCACCATGCTCTTGATTGTAAGGGGATGAAAAAAGCTACCGATGTTCAATGCTACAATTTCAGGGAGATGAGACATTATGAAAATTAATGTCCTAAGTGTCAGGGAAAATTACCTCAGAAAAGGCCATGGGATCAAGGCCATGCTTATTCTATCACTACTGCTGAGGTTGTAGCTCTGAAAGACATGGTGGCAGGTAATATAATGGTTTCCTAAAGTTTTGGCAATGCTTTATTTGATTCTAGATCATCGCATTGTTTCATATCTTCCCAGTTTGCTATGAAAATTAGATATTTCCAATTTTATTTAACAAGGGTGTTGTCAGTAAAAACTCCTATGGGAATTATCATTGCTACAATGTTCTGTGAATCAGTTCCCATTAGGGAATATAAATTTTCTTTATCTGCTGATCCCACCATTATACCCATGATTTAATTTGATATAATCCTCGGTATGGATTGGATTTTTGACCATCGTGAGAAGATTTATTGTAAGAAGAATTAGGTTACTATTTTTTATGACGATGATAAAGAACACCTTATCTTTAGATCAGAATCGTCACCACATAATTCTTATCTAGATCCACCCCCAGTATCTCAACTAAATTCAATTATTGGGGAGGAAGAGAATGAAATGATTGTGGGCGAGGAAAGGAATGTTAAAATAGAGTATGTACCTATTGTGAAAGAATATGTTGATGTGTTTACAGAATATTTACCTGGAAATCCTACAAAATAAGAAATTGAGTTTTCCATTTATATAATTCCCGGTACAAGGACCATATCAAAGACCCCTTATAGAATGGACACTATGGAATTAGTGTAACTAAAGAAACAAGTAGAGGAATTGAGTAATAAGGGATTTATTCACCCTAGTGTTTCTCCATGGGGATCCCCTGTTCATTTTGTTAAGAAGAATGATGGATCTATGAGGTTATGCATTGACTACATGGAGATCATTGCTATAACAATAATGAAAAAGTATCCCCTACTTCGCATTAATGATTTATTTGACCAACTTCATGGACCTCAATATTTTTCAAAGATTGACCTTCATTCTGGATATCATCAGTTTTGTGTGATGAAGGAAGACATTCTGAATGCAGAATTTCGAACCAGGTACTGGAATTACGAGTTTATAGTAATGCCTTTTGGGCTGACTAATGCACCCTCTGTTTTCATGGATCTATTGAACATAGCCTTCAAGGAATATCCTGATGACTTTTTAGTGGTATTTAGTGATGATATATTGGTTTACTCTAAAATCAACAAAGATCATGAAAATCAATTGCGCATTATCCTGATGACTCTTAAAAGAAATGAATTATTTGGGAAGTTTAGAAAGTGTGAATTATGGATTCAGGAGATTTATTTTCTTTGCCATATTGTCTCTAAGGATGGAATTTCTATTCATCCTTCAGAGACCAAGGCAATCCAAGAATGGCCAGCATCGACAAGTATAAATTAGGTACGTAGTTTTATTGGTTTAGAATGTTATTATTGATGTTTCGTCCAGAATTTTGCCCTGTTGGCTAACCCATTAAAAAATCTCACACGTAAAGGGGTTAAATTTTTTTGGAGAAAAGAGTGTGAATAATATTTTGAAGAACTGAAGAGAAGATTATTTAATGCTTCTATATTGACCCTCCTATCGGGGAATGAGAGGTTCGTTATTTATAGTGATGAATCGAAGAAAGGGCTTGGTTGTGTCTTTATGCAGAATGATAGGGTTATTGCCTATGCATCACGATAGCTGAAAATTCATGAGCAAAATTATCATACTCATGATCTTGAGTTAGCTGTTGTAATATTTGCTTTGAGGATATGGAGACATTTTCTCTATGGTGAAAAATGTGAGATATATACTGATCACAAGAGTTTGAAGTATATTTTCTCACAGATAGTACTCAACTTCAGTCGAAGGTGATGGCTTGAACTACTCAAGGATTATAATTGCACGATACACTACCACTCAGGGAAGGAAAATAAGGTGGAAGATGCTTTGAGAAGAAAAGATCATGGAGTTTTGAACAATATGAGAGTTGAAAGGGATCCTATTTTCATGGATCTAGTAAAGTAAGATATGGAATCACCATGGAAGGAGAAACATCAATACTTTTTCAAATGGTTGCCAATCCACATTTACTAGAATGGAAAAAGAGTTCTTAGACCGCTGATGAAGAGTTTCAAACGAAGATTAAATCAATGAATGATGGGAGATTGAGTGATATTGTGTTTGAATATGGAATTTTGAAATTTGGGAAGAGACTTTGTGTTCCTAATATACATGATCTAAAAAAAGAATTTTTGGATGATTCTCATAGTTTCAATTTCTCTATACACCCTAGTAGCACAAAAATGTATAGAGATTTGAAGGAAAATTTTTGGTGGGAAAACCTGAAGAGAGAGATTGTGGATTTTGTGTCAAGATGTATGGTTTGTCAGCAATTGAAAGTTGGAAGGAAATAGCCTGGAGGAGTCATGCAACCTCTTCCCATACCAGAGTGTAAATGGGATAATATTACGATGTAATTTGTCATGGGACTACCAAAGACTCTTAAAAGGAACGATGAAATCTGGGCCAATGTTGATCATCTTACCAAGTCAGCACATTTTCTTGCTATAAGAGAAGATCTACCACTTTAACGTCTAGAAGGACTATATATTAATGAATTTGTGAGACTTCATAGAGTACCCCTATCAATTTTTTCTCATCGTGATCCACGTTTTACATCAAGATTCTGGAAAAGTATTCAGAAAGACCTTGATACTGAACTTTGTTTGAGAACTGCCTACCACCCCCAAACTGATGGACAATCAGAACAAACTATTCAAACCATAGAATACTTGTTTAGATCCTGCTCACTTGAATTTCAAGATATATAGGATCAATATTTACCTTAGGTATAATTTTCCTATAATAATAGCTTCCATTCAAGTATTCAGATGGCACTATATAAAGCATTATATGGAAAGAGATGTCGCACACCAACTTGTTGGGATGATATTGGTGAAAGAAAACTTTTAGGCCCAGAACCTGTTGAGAAAATGATGGAAAAGGTGAAGGTAATCCAAACCCACATCAAAGTAGATTAAAGTAGGCAGAATATCTATGCTGATAACTGAAGGAAGGATTTGGAATTTTTGGTAAAAGATCATGTTTTCTAGAAGGTATCTAAAGGAAGGGAGTTATACATTTTGGTAAGAAAGGTAAATTGAGTCCTTGGTATATAGGACCTTTTTAAATTCTAGAACGAATTGGGGTTATAGCTTATCATTTGGAAATGCTGCAAAATCTATCCCAAGTTCACGATGTGTTCCACATATCACTGTTGAGAAAATACATGTATGACCCAACTCATGTACTCACCTATGAGAAATTAGAACTGGAACCCGATCTGTCTTATTGCGAAGAGCCTGTGAAGTTTATTGATACTAGAGAACAAGTTTTGAGATACCGGTCGACTCATCTAGTAAATGTATTATAGAGAAACCAAAATATAGAAGAGGCAATGTGGGAACCCGAGGAACATATTATGAAGAACCACCCGAGTCTTTTTATGCAGTAATACTCTAGAAATTTAGAGGACAAAATTATTTGAAGGAGGGGAGAATGTAACACCCCAAGCTTCCATGGTACACTTCTCTTTGAATAATACTGTAGCGTGTGTTGTACGCAACTTCGAGTTCTAACACACCACAACCAATAAAAATAGCCGTAATGAATAGTAATACCCACTTTTTGATATTTTATAAATTTTATCTTTCAAAATGGACTTCATTTTTGGATTTGGAATATCTAAATTATCCTAGGGTAAAGTTTTTGGAATTTTTCTGAAAACATTCAATTTTTGATGAATTGTGAAAAGCACTGAGTTATTTTTTAAACCCGAATGTTTATTTAAATAATTATTTATTTAATTTAAATTTATTTTAGGTTAAAAAAGATACATAATACCTCTATAAGTTCAATGTAATTCATTGGAGTCAATTTATAATAATTTTAGATATATAAAAATTTTATAGAACTTTTCACCGTCTTTTACCCACCTCATAGGAGAATTAGAAAATTCAAATAAAACATAATTTTACTGCTTCTATGAGTGGAATTTAAAAAATCCAAGAGATACGGTTAATATCATGGTGTAAAATGGGGATCAATAAGAAATTTTTTTGGTGAATAGTAACTTTTTACATTTATTTACCATAGTTAAAAGTAAATAGGGTAAATAAGGTTAAAAATGATATTATTATTACCCCAACACATGTTCTAATTCTATTGGATAAGTATAATTATATCCAAAAAACATTAGGAATAAAATATGAACCTCTTTGGTCCACTTGGATTAGATTAGTACATTTGTTATTATTTAATACAAAGAAGAGTTAAAAGAGATAAAATCAATGTTTATTAACTAAATTATTTTTAATATAGGGTTACACATAAGATAGATTTGAATATAAATATTCATTAGAAATATAAAATTATTTCCTACATAACGGTGTTTTATTTATATTTTTTAGACATTATATAAATTAATTTATTTTTGACACAATGATGATGAAATAATTACCTAATTAATGAAATATTAAAATAATTGATATTATAAATATCGAAATAAATGTAATTTGAGACATTTTATGAATTACACTAATTTTATAAGTTAATATGAAGTTTTAGGGTTGGTTATATGAATATTTTTTGAAGTAATAATGTTGTTATGAATTTAGCAAAAACAAAATACCAAATAGTGTCAAAAGTGACATAAAAGAATTTTTCTAAATATTATATTATTAATTGATATTCTATTCTTAAAAATATAAGGTTTGGAAAAAAAGACTTATATAATGATTGGTGTATCATTAATGAACCACTTGAGGTTCGATTGGAAGTATATAGTATGTTTATTAACCATATAATATAGAAATACAAAGAGAAATGGTAAATGTGACACTATTTATCTAAGATATAAATCTAAAAGATAAAGTTAATATAGTGACCCAAACCTGTCTAAAACCTATTGGTTGAGTGGTTTTCGACCCATCCCCACCTTAGAATTTAAATAATACATTTTTGACCCATTCTAAATCGAAAATGATTTTATTATAAAATAATATTTCTAGGTTTTTCTTGAGGTTCCTCTCACCCCACTTATAAAAGGGCACTCACCATTCTCTCTTATTCACACATTCAAAGCCTTTTGGCTCGGCCAAACACTTACAAAATATCATTTAAACTTCCCTCAATTCATCCTAGATGCCTTAATTTAGTCATAAAGAAAAATTAAGGATCTATTTTGATCAAATCAAAAGGAAGAACCCGAAGAAGAGGTAATAATTTCACCACCCTGTTTCAAGTTCTTTTCTTCTTCCACTTCTTCTTTCTTTGTTATTTCCATTCTAAAATAATAACTCCAGTATCTTATATATACTATGATGTTATTATAAATATTCTACTTCCATATTCATTATTCTATCCATCTTTTGAATGACACATCACCATACGTGCGTACGTACGGATTACCGTCTCCACGTCAGAGTGTAATTGTTATTCAATACATTACTATTTGGATGGGTATAATAATGGTGTGTAATTCATGTAAATAATAAATATAACATGATAATGATTCTTTATATATGATATAACATCCAGTTATATATTCTTTTAATATCAAAAGAATTATATTATCGCTCGTGCGTACGTACAGAGTACCGTCTCCACGAACACGATGAGATTCATTCCCCATCATATCCATTGAAGACTAATTTTCATTATATGATTAAAAATAATGTTTCAATACATGATATCATTATAGATATGAATTATATAAATCCCATATATAAAAAATAACACACATAACAAATAATATAAAGTAAAACGAATTTGTTAACACCCGAAACAACGATAATACTAAGATATTATTAACAAAGCGATGTTAAATGGTCATATATGATATAATATTATTGAATATGATTTTTTATAACTTAATAACAATTATTTCACCTTTATACATGAGGTTAACCTACCCTCAACCAAGGAAAAGTACAAGGTAAGGTTTTATTTCACAATCTCTACATTATCCGAGGTTAATTATACGTAATTCTCTACTGGGACCTCTTTATCATCCACATCCACGTTTCTTAAAAATGTATTTCAAAACATTATTACTGTTTTATAGACTCTGGATAAAATTAATTTATACAATTTTTTTAATTTTTATAATATTTTTATAATGGAATCTTTCTATCATTTTACAAATAAGGTCCTTTTTACCCTTTTCGACAGAATTAAGGTAGAAATGTTTTTTTAACTTATACAGTGGGTGCTGCTATTTTTCGTTGTTATAAAATCGTTGAAGCTTCCCTTACAATATTATAAGAATATTTTCAAAGTAAATGTTTTCTTTTATAATTGTGTTAATTTTAATTGATTTAAAAAATGAAATATTTCTTTCAAATTGTTTTGATTTCTTATATGTCGACATACTTTGATGGATTTTACGCTTATTTGAAGTTGATTTATTTTGATACAAAACATCCATATTGTATTGAAGGTTTTGTGATATGTTTGAATGTGGATGTCTTATTTTTATACCATTCATGGTTTATAGAGAATGTATTGACATTTCGTATGATAGTTTTAATACGAATGTTTATGTTATATTTAAACCTGTTCATATGAGGAATACATTTGATTTATTAAGTGACGGGTGGAGCCCTCTATAGCTCCTCGATGCATTGGTAGGTCTCATGAGAAAAACTAGTGTCTTGGCACAAGGCCTTGACAAAATCTTATTTTTAGCCTTGGTACAAGGCCTTGACCATGTGGTTATGATAGTCTAGCATTATATATTCCATCATTATGAAAGTGGTTATTGATATTGCATGTGATTATTCGACTAGTAGAATATCCATGTGAATAAGTAAATGGAATTATTTCATTTTATTTTTTACATATTATGTTGAAGTTCATGTTTAAAAGGCTTTTGTTTTAGTTATACATTGCCTTAAATGTCTATGCATATTTATGAAAGTTTCCTCTATATTGTCAACCTTACTGAGCATCTGAGATCACCCCTTTCAATATTTTATTTTTCCTAGGATGTGAAGAAGTATTTTCTGATTAACCTACAAGGATTGTATGAGGGGATATGTGTGTGGAAAATGGACACTATGTTGTTGTAGTTTTTCACATTTTGATGTAATGTAAGAATTATGAATATATCTAGTGTTTCCAAGGCTACTAAACTAATCTGTCTTTCAAGACTTGATCTTTTGTGATAATACCAATGTTATGTAATAATGCATAGACTCTGGGTAATTGGGGTCAGGGCATTACAATTTACTTAGGGGATCCATGAAACCCAATGTCCCTACTTCATGGGAGTAGAAGGTGAGGCTAGGGATGAGATGGATTGAGGAAGATGCAGATAAGGGGCCTCATTACTATTCCAAATAAGATTAACCATGCCAACCTAAAGGATCTTGATTCTCATAATAATTGACCAACCCGTGGAGAGGGAACCCTCATATTAGGCATAGTTTCTCACTTTGCATAAAAAACAGTAACATTCACTCTGGATAACAGATCATGCAAGTCTTTGAAGGTCTGAATTAGTTACCCCCTAAAACCATTTATCTCGTAATGAAGTTTCATGAAGGGAAGAAGATGATATATCTATGAAGGTACCAAAGAAACTCCACACATATTTGGTCTATTCCCCTTCTAAGAAGATTTGATCAGTGGTTTCCCTGGGCTTTTCTTTGCAACAGTGAAATAATGATGTGAGAATGATCCACACTTTGTTATGTTGTAATTAGTTGGTACAACAGGTTACAATATCCTATAGATGAGGAAATATATTTGGATGTAATCCTTTTTCACCCCAAAATATCGTTCCATCTGTCATGAGGATCTAGAGGTGAGAATAGACTTCAAAAGTCCTTATGAGAAAAGTTCCCAGATTTAGACGGGGTGTAGACACATATGTCCGGCTCTGTATTAATGTTAATTGATTCAAATATTTCTTATTGGCCCTTGTCCAGGACTTCCCTGATGAAGGACAGGTGCAAGGTCACCTCCTTGAATATGATTTATGGTTCCAAAAAACCCAGATAACCGATCAAAGATCCTATCCAGTTTTAAAACCAGAGGAGAATTTTACCTTCACCCGAAATCCAATGAGAATTTTGTTGAAGAGTCCTAATGAGGGAGGAAATCCTATAATAGAGGTTGGAACACTCTATGCCAGTGTCATCTGTATTACCACTATAGTTATGGGCCATAGTCCTTCCCCATAGAAATCATTTCTCAATCACTTCCCATGTTAGTTTTTCATGAATGCATTTAATAGTGTTCCCCAAGCTTCGCACGTTAATCCCACCATCATGAATGGGGAGGTCCATCCTCTCCCATGATAACAAATTCCACTTGCCTTCAGAAAGTGCATCCCAAACAAAACCATCCAACACCTTGTTAATAGATTTGATCACACATTTAGGCACTGAGGTCACATGCAACATGCTCACCAGGGCTATACGCCCCCCCAAAGAATAGATTTGAAGATAGTACACTTTTCACCAGGGGTATATGCCCCCCCCCCCAAAGAATAGGAGGTGATTTTTCCAGTTGAGAACTCACCCTATGATCTTACTCATCACATGGTCAAAATATCAAATGCATATACAGCCTGAAGACATGGGAGTTTCGAGGCACTCAAGTGAAACCCATTTATCGTACTAAAAAATTCCTTTTATTGGAGATTATTCCCCCTCGATCTGTAGAGTAATGGTGAGGTGTGGGTCCTCCACACACACACACATATATAACTACGTACATAACACAAACATACATACCTACCTACCTAAATATATATCTATAAAGTTATGTGAAAATGTATTTACATAAATACATACCTACATACATAGGTATGTATATACCTATGCACATATGGACCTATACACATACATACCTATGCACATACATACCTATGTACAGATATCCATATGTACATATGTACCAACATAAATTCATACATACATAAACACCTACACTCATACATACCTACATACATGGATACCTATATACATTAATATGTAAAGAGGTGCATACATAAATTTGTTACTACCTACATATGCATCTACATACAAACGTACCTATGTATATATGTGCCTGCATACCTATATAAATACATACATACTTATATATGTACCAACATAAAAATGTACCTACATATATATGTACCAATATATATATACTTACATACAAAAAATACATACATAAGTACATACATACATACATACATATATACCTACATATGTACGTATGTACATACGTACATACATTCATACATAAATACATATATATTTACCTATGTACATGTGTAACTAAAAATATAAATACATAGATACATACAAACATACATAAATATATACATTCCTACATACATACAAATATTAAAATACACAAAATACACAAATACATACCTACATATATGCATACCTACATAAATACATGCATACATGGGTATATGCATACAAACATACATACATAAAAAACGCACATAGAGAGTGAAATACATACATACATACATACATACATACATACATACATACATACATACATACATACATACATACATACATGCATACATACATACATATATATATATATAGACAAAAACACATACATAAAAACATACATACACACATAAAGGTAGACATACAAACAAACCAACACACACACACCCACACCCACATAGTCATACATGGAAAAATACACAAACAAAACCACATACACACATTGATAGACAGATAAACACACAAAAAACACATGAACATACAAACATACAAACACATATACATACATACATATATACAGATATAAATATATAAAAATATATATATATATATATACTTTTTTATTTATATATGTACATACATATATAAATATATACATAAAAACACACACACAAACAAAAAACACATACACACACTATAATACCCTGATATTTTTTAACAACACTATTCTTGAATGAATATACCATTAAACATACTAATTTTAAATGATCAACGATATAAAAAAAATATTATTTTTTAAACAGTGATAGTTATAACATAATGGTTAAATTTTGAAATATGAATAGGAATAAACAAATTATGAAAACTTATTATGAAGGAAAAAAATTAATTGATAAATAATTACATAATTTTTTAAAATTCTTTATAGGTTTTGAAAAAACATTTCTCAAAAAAACGATTTTATTGATTTTTTGTGAAAAAATAATAAAATTAATTTTTTTAAACTTTTATAAAATTTATATGAAACAATGAAATTACCTTTTCAAATAATTTTTTCATGATTAACATAGGATGAATTTTTAGGTATTTTCGACATTGTTTATTTTTTAATGTCTGTTGAAAACACTGGTTTTTATTGAAAACTATATTTTCAATGAAATATTTTACAATGTTCTATTATAGTAAATGGTATAAAAGAACCATAATTTAATTATGTTATTATTAATACAATTTAGGTAATTGAAATTAATTTCTTATTTATTTTTTATATAATAACATCTTATACATACAAAAAAGTTTCTTTGGAAAATAGTTTTCTGATCACCTTATGAGATTATCATTGAACTAAATTCTGACACTTATATGAATTTAATTAGGAATTTTTTTTCCATATTTAAAATCAAAATAATTAATATTATTTAATAATGTTAATTTATTTCATAATTAATTGTAAAAATTTAGTATTGTGATTAATGTTTAAATGAGTTTACCGTGGGGTTAAACTAAAAAGATTATAGTTAAAATGACCAAAACACATATCAAAATCTTATTAGATCACCATATTTAAACATTATATCATATAAAGTTCTTTAATGAGCCATTATTTATCCTTTTTATTATTTGATTTTTTGGTATAATCTATTCTTTTCAAAAATTTCAAGTGTGTCCTCTCCTTCACTTACAAATGGGAACCAGCTATCATGTCCACTGTATACTTTAAATTATTTTTTGGTTTAGATATTACCACACCAAATACATTTATTAATTATATTACTACATACTAGAGGACTTTTATTTATCATAATTCCATTATTTAAATGCTTTAGGAATAATCGTAATGTGGTGGTACGAGAGGTGCCATTCACAACCGAGCATCTTTGTTTTATTTCTTCTTCCACCTCTTTAATAAATTTATAATCCATGATGATATGATATCCTAAATATCTCCATAATACCAATATGTTATTTTTCTGGTGTAATAACTTAAATCCATATCCACTACCAACAAATGGGAGACAGAATCATTGATAAAGTGTATAGTGGACTACCACCTCGCAAACAAATGTAATTAGTTTCCCATCATCACCTCTCATGAATGTTCAAGAAGAAGGATTTAATGATTATATATTATATTAATGACATATTAATAATTATAAATTTTTTTTCATATCATATATTTTCATACATTACCACCCATGGAAAAATGATAACGACATTCATTTTTGCGGTGAACTATCGCCTCCTGAAGTGACATGATCCATTTTTTAATACCACATCACATGGATGGTATATATAAGTTTCTTTATAGAAATAATATAATATTTCATATTTTATTATATTATAGGAACTATGAATAAAATTTACATTATTTTAATCATTTTCATTGAAAAATTAAAATGCTACACACACCTAAGTGCCGCCCATTTTCTCTATAATTGTATTGTAAATCATTCTTTAGATTCTTAATAAATGGTTATATTTAAAATTATAATTCACGAATAAAAATTATAATTATGTCCTGATTATTATATATTATTTGATGGAACAATGACCCCTTGGATTAGAATCAACACACAGATGGCATTTTGTTATGATGAAAATAACATCCTCAATACACCAGACATGGAAATAACTAAATAAGTAATTAAATATCTCAATAAAATAAATGAATTAAAATGTATATGTATAGGGTATTTAACCCATAATATGTTATTAATAAATAAAATAACTTATATATGTTTATAATATATGAGATAAATAAAATACATGATAAATTCAAGAATCAAGCGAAGGGTTTCATCTCAAAACCTCTTTCTTTGAGACACATATTTTTTATGCACATAATTTATTTAAAATCGTTTCTATATATAACATTTAAATATCATGTCATTAATAATTCATAATTTTTTATATTTTGTTTTAATAAAAATTTACTACATTAATGGGATTTATAATTTATATTTTATTAAAGTTCAATGGGTTTATGTTTCATTATCATTTTAATCAAGATTTTTTTATGATTGAATTTCCATTATTGGAAATTATTTTATCATTTTATAATAAAATTTTCAAGTATATTATCTTATGGTTATTCATGAAATATTTATTTAATAATTTTATTTCATGTATTTTTCATATAAAATGATTGATAATTTTTTTAAGAAAAGATGGAAGAATTTATGTCTTTTGTTTAAATCCTTTTTCTTCCTTAAATTTTTTTTCTAAAAATAATTTCATGTTTTATTTTATAATTCCATAAAATTTTCATTATATATATTATATATCTTATATAAATTTTTAAAAAACAATTTTAGAGGAATTTTCTTTCAATTTTTTGAGTGAGGAACTTTAGTTTATTTTTACTACAGTCTGAATAGTTTTTTTACTTAAACAATATGTATAAAATCTCCCACTATAATGAACACTCAATTATTTGAATCATGATTTATTAATTTCCAGGTTTAAAATCAAATAAATTTAGTTCCATAATATTTTGGAAATTTTTATATTTTTAAAAAATGTTTTCAATGTGAAAAGGGAATTTTTCTTAAAAAAATGGAAGTAATATTTTGATGAAATTATCATCATTGTTGAAAAAAATTTATGTTAATGATAGATTATGTGTATTTGATACATTTCTCTCATATATATACCAATTTTATTCTCACATAATTTAATGGGGTAATATATTACATATGTTTATCTCTAAAATTTCTTAATTATGGAATTTTCTATTGAATATTATATGAGAGATGATTATGAAATCCATTTTCTATCCATGGGAAATTATTTTTTATACCTTTTGATTGATTTCATTTTTTGGAACACCTAAATAATGAACATGTTATGATGGGTGGGAAAAAATATCACTCCAATGTATTGAGAATTGTTTTCCTCTCATGAGACATCTTTCTTGGGATTAGGTATTAAGGGTAATACATTATTGGATTTTTTATAACATTCCTTAATATATAGAATTTTATCCCTACCTCATGTTTCTTTCATGTTATTAGTTTCTAAAAAATTTCCTATAACACAATGATATAATGATAAAATGTTGATTTTGATATTTTCTCATGTGATTACCCTTGATTAATCTCTTTTATGATATGATGTTATACCTGTAACTCACATATTATGTTTCTCTTTCATGTTTATTCTATTACTATTATTTTCAGCTAACTCCTTTATTTTCGTTATTTCCTAGGTTTTCCTATATAGTTTATGGAGTTTAAATGTATTTTGAGGTCAATATGGAGCCTAAAATAATTATTCCATTTGATTTATTATGATCCTAAAATTCAAATGACACTATAACTAATGGTCTTTGGGTTATAATTAATTGATTATTTTGCTAAAAACTGAGTAATCTTTGTGTAATCTCACACTCGACATGACCATGCTACCCCTCTTCAGATCATTCTGAGTGAACTGAGAGAGCATCATCTATTTTCTATGGTCTCGAAATGCCACTTTTCGATGGACCAGATTCACTTCTTGTGTCATGTTATCTCAGAGACAAAAGTATCAGTAGACCTAGAGAAAGTGAGAGTTGTAGTTTCGTGGGAGTAGACGAAGAATGTCTTCGAGGTGTAGAGTTTTCTAGGGATGGTCAGATACTACTAGCATTCCATACAATATTTTTCACGCCAAGAAGCACCACTGACATGTCTGACCAAGAATGGGGAAAATTTCTTATGGTCAGATTCCTATGAGTCAGAATTTAAGAAGCTTAAAGGGAGGTTGAATTCAGCATCGATATTGGTCTTGACAAATCCTGGAAAGAGCTACACTATTTACTGTGATGCATCAGGTATCGGACTGGGAGTTGTGCTTATGCAGGGAGATAGAGTCGTTGCATATGGGTCTCAACAGTTGAGGCCACATGATAGGAACTACCCCACACATGATCTCTAATTGGTAGATGTTGTTCATTCCTTACACTGTTGGAGACATTAGCTTCTGGGAGATCATTTTGTGGTGTTTACCAACCACAAGAGTATCAAGTACATCTTCACTCAGCGTGATCTGAATCTGAGACAACACAGGTGGGTTGAGTATCTTCAGTCCTTCGACCTTGAGCTTGCCTATACGTTGGGAAAGGGCAAAGTAGTGACTGATTCGTTGAGCAAGAGAACTCAGATACATGTAGTTCAGGAGGCCAGTTATGAGTGGCTGCTTATGGATCTGTTCTCTGAGATGCATTTGGAGGTGCATGACAGACAGGGGTATACCTTTCTATCTTCTGTAGTTATTACCTCTACACTTCTTGTTCGGGTACGAACGAGGCAGATATCAAACATGGGAGGCCTAGTCCAGCGGGAGAGTGTGTCAGGAGGGGACCCTCTTCCTGGATGCACAGTAGGCGAGGATGAGATCGTACATTTCCAGGGACACATATGGGTGCTAGCAGACATACATGAGGAGCTGATGCGGGATTTTCATTCCTCAGTTTCGGCAGTTCATCATGGCGTCACCAAGATGTATCATGACTTACACAGTCAGTATTAGTGGCCAGGTATGAAGAGAGATGTTGCTGGTTTTTTCATAAGGTGTTCCACTTGTCAGAAGGTGAAAGCGGAACATCAGTGACCAGAAAGTCTTTTAATGTAGTTACCCATTCCGAAGGGGAAATGGGATGAAGTCTCAATGGATTTTGTGACCTGGTTTCTAAGGTCTACTTGAGGGAACAACACAGTGTGGGTTGTCATTGACAGGCATACAAAGGTTGCTCACTTCTTTCCGATCAAGGATACCCTTAGTATTGATGAGACTAGACGGTTGTACATCTGAGAGATCGTACGTCTACATGGAGATCCACAATCCATTGTTTTAGACAGAGATGCGCATTTTACTTCTCAGTTCTGGCAGGGGCTTCAGAAGGCTTTGGGTGCACTGGTACTTTTGAGTACAACATACCATCCCCAGACAGATTTCCAGTCCGAGCATACGATACAGGTGCTTAATGATATGCTCAGAGCTTGAATTCTAAACTTTGTATATTCTTGGGAGAAGCATATACTTCTTATGGAGTTCTCCTACAACAATAGTTTTCAGGCGACTATTCAGATGGAACCTTAAGAGGCTTTGTATGGTAGGCCATGCCGATCACCTTTTTACTGGATGGAGGTAGGAGAGGCAGCTTTGTAGGGACATTGTCTTGTCTAGGAGACCTAAATGTAGATAGAGTTGATTCAGAAGAGGATGGCTATGACACAGTCTCGAAAGAAGTATTGTTCTAATCAGTGGAGACAACCTCTAGAGGTTGAGGTCAGGGATCAGGTTTTCCTGCATGTCCCATCGAGCTTGGGACACAAGAGGATTCTGAGATAGGGTAATCTTTCACCACGGTACATCGGGCCATTTGAGGTGTTGGGGAGAGTTGGGCCGATTTCCTATCAGTTGTAGTTATCTCAGAGGTACCGGGCTATGACAAAGTCGTCCACGTTTCTCATCTCCGATGTTACATTTAAGACCCGTCTAATGTCTTTCAACATGAGGAGGTTGAGCTCAAAGTGGATGAAACGTTTGAGGTGCATCCTATCTGGATTTTCGATTACAGTACGAAGGTTCTCCGTGGCTGGTTTGTTCCTCTGGTATGGGTGCTATGGTAGCACGGGCGAGTACAGGATGAAACTTGGGAGAGGGAGGCTGATGTACAATCGCAGTGGCCAGAGTTGTTCGGGTTTCTTCTTCTACGCCTCGCTAGGGAAATTCGGGGAAAAATTTCTTTAAGGGGGGATGTTTGTAAGAACCCGGACCTTCTATTCATGTACGTTATTCCTTTTTCTAGAGTTTTTTAGGAAAGAGGAGTTTCTGTAAATTTTTGAAGTACACGCCGTGTAATTTATAACTACACATTGTGTACTTTGATGCCGCTCGACGCGATGTGTTGGAAGTGTCATGGCCACACACACGACCATGTAGGGGTGATTTGGAGGCCTCTTAAACCAGAGTGTGGAAAATACTAGTAGACACAGTGTACTCAAAAAGTAAACGTTGTGTACTTTTTTTCATTAAATGGACTGAGGTCACGTCTAATCAACAGAACTGTCTTCTTCTCCAGCTTCTTCGACCGAGAGCATCCCGTACGGCCGCGAACCTCCTCCAAGCCCCTGATCCTCCATCCGTTCTCCGAATTGACCATCTTCGATTGCATTAGAACCGCAACGGTAAGCTCTTCCTTCTTCTAGAGCCTCGTTTTCCAATTCCTCCTCTTACTCAAGTTATCATGGGTTGAATGTTTTGTGAATTTTCATACATCTATGACGTTCTAAGAAGATTCAATCCTCATGGCTCAATTATATCAATCTCCTAGCATCAAGGTAGGTGGTTTGTGCCTTTCGGTTCGATGTCTTTGAGTTTTATGTTCAATTTCCACCAATACCCTTGAATGGGGTATTGAGTGTTTTCCATTTTTACCCTGTTGTTTTCCTTCCTTTATTGTATGCTTGTTTAGAGGTATTTTGGTTATGTATGAGGATAATTTCTATGCTTGGATGTTTTTCCCATGCCTTGTACTGTTTACGACCTTCTGTTCTCGTTCAGCCTATTGGCTGTTATACCTGTTTTCCATGACTTGTGACCATAGGATGGATTGTTGTTCCCTAGTATTTCTTGTTATGTTGTAGACTAGATATCCGAGTAGCTCTGTAGGTTTACTTTGGCCTTATGACATTATTATGCAATGACTAGCATGGGGCTGAGAGAACCTAGTGCTATAGAATATAAGGGGATAGACCAAGTGAGCTTCCTTAGGAATTCTTGGGTATTATAGACTATAGGGGATTGACCGAGTGAGCTTCCTAGAGAGTCCTTGATATTGTAGACTACAAGAGGATAGACCAAGTGAGCTTCCACAGAGAGTCTTCAGCTTTATAGACTACAAGAGGGTTGATTGAGTGAGCTTCCCAGAGAGTCTTTGTTTTGTTTGAATTTCCTTAAACCACTCTAGGATATAGGAGGAATTGACCGAGCGAGCTTCCTCATAGAGTCTGTGATAGATCTCAGGCTATAAGAGGAATTGACTGAGTGATATTCCTTAGAGAGTCTCTAGACTTTGGGGATATAGGGGGGTTAAACCGCGCGATCTTCCTCAGAGAGTCCCTGACTACCTTAGACAATAAGGGGAATTGACTGAGCTTTCTTCCTCAGAGAGTCTTATAATTTCATATGACCAAACCAGAGGGGTTAGGCTGAGTGCACTACCCAAAGGGTTATTGGTACTTCTTGTATAAAACCATAGGTAATGGTTGTGAGTACTTCCTAGAGGGATACATATTTGTGGTTAGCTGTTTGCTTCACCGCAACTTGTTGACTTGTGGATTGTTTATTGTTGTGTATCATCCTATTTACTGGTTACTATTTACGGCTTACGGTACTATTACATGCCATATGCTCACTGACTGTTAGGCACAGATCTTCGGGTGGGTTCATACTATGATTTAGTCTCACACCCTATTTGGGTCATGATTTTGGGCCCAAACAGTTTATATTGTTACAGGTATAGACAACGGAAAGCACCCTACTACTTCAGGTACTTGATTGCATTGGAGTTGGAGAGCATGGGACCAAGCCGAGGCTTGCGATGTTGAGGAGTTTCTTTTCAGTTTTCTTTTGTACTTTGGTTTAGTATTTTATTCAGCGTTGTGAAATGTTTGGATGCTTTCCTAGACACATGTATCATGCATCATTTTATATATATGTGTGTGCTCCCACTATTTATCATATTTAGTCTTCTGCTATTTATTTTTGTATGGATTATTTACTAGTTCCGCTATTGTTTATTGTTTTCTTTTCCATTGTGTACTCTGCCGATGAGGGCATAGTTTCCCCACTATCACACCCAAGGCACTAACTGCTAGTCGGCAGCCTCTGGCGTTTGGGGAAATGCTCTTGAGGCCATGTGACCAACCATGTATGGGGAACATTTGGGTGGCTTCCGGAACCAAGACGTTACAAGTACCATATTCTTCTAGTTGGAAAGAATGAGGCAGGTATGAACTGCATTCACCTCCGACAGAAGCGAGGTGCCACTACCATAATGCACCGTGAAAGCCAAGTGAGCACTTCCCCTAGTATACAAAACAAACCCTCCTCCACGCATGTCAGCCAAAATATAGGATCCATCAGTATGTATTTTGAGTCTATTTTGTAACACACCAAGCTTCCATGATACGCTTCTCTTTGAATAATACAGTAGCATGTGTTGTACGCAAATTCGAGTTCTAACACACCACAACCAATCAAACTAGTCATTATGAACAGTAATAACCACTTTTTGAAATTTTAGAAATATTATCTTTCAAAATGGACTTCATTTTTTTATTTGGAATATTGAAATTAGCCTAGGGTTACTTTTTGGTATTCTTCTGAAAACATTCAATTTTTGATGAATAGTGAAAAAAACACTAGGTTATAATTTAAAACCAATTTTTTATTTTAATAATTATTTATTTTATTTAAATTTATTTTAGGTCAATATAGATACATAATACATATATAAGTTCAATGTAATTCATCGGATTCAATTTATAATAATTTAAGATATATAAAATATTTATAGAACATTTCACCGTCTTTTACCCACCTCCTAGGAGAATTAGCAAATTCACATAAAACATAATTTTACCGCTTCTGTGAGTGAATATAAAAAATCTGAGAGACATGGTTAATATCAAGTATTAAAATTTGGTTCAATAAGTTAAAAATAATTTTTAGTGAATAGAAATTATTTTACTTTTATTTACCACGGTTAAAAGTAAATAGGGTAATTAAGGGTAAAAATGATATTATTATAAACCTAAAACATGTTCTAATTTTATTGGATAAGTATGATTCGACCGAAAACTACCTTAGGATTAAAATATTAACCTCTTTGGTCCATGTGGATTAGATTAAGACATTTATTATTATTTAATTCAATGAAGAATTAGCAAATTCACATAAAATATTTATAATACATATTTTATTTAAATTTATTTTAGGTCAATATAGATACATAATACATATATAAGTTCAATGTAATTCATTGGATTCAATTAATAATAATTTAAGATATATAAAATATTTATAGAACTTTTCACCGTCTTTTACCCACCTCCATGGAGAATTAGCAAATTCACATAAAACATAATTTTACCGCTTTTGTGAGTGAATATCAAAAATCCAAGAGACATGGTTAATATCAAGGATTAAAATGTGGTTCGATAAGATAAAAATAATTTTTGGTGAATAGAAACTTTTTTACTTTTATTTACCACGTTTAAAAGTAAATAGGGTAATTAAGGGTAAAAATGATATTATTATTACCCTAAAACATGTCCTAATTTTATTAGCTAAGTATGATTCGACTGAAAACAACCTTAGGAATTAAATATTAACCTCTTTGGTCCACATGGATTAGATTAAGACATTTATTATTATTTAATTCAACTAATTTTATAAGTTAATATGACATATTAGGGTTGGTTTTGTGAATTTTTTTCGAAGTAATAATGCTGTTATGAATTTAGCAAAAACAAAATACCAAATAGTGTCAAAATTGACATAAAAGTGTTTTTAAAACAAATATTATATTATACATTGATATTCTATTACTATAAATCTAATTATCGTCCAAAGGACTTATATAATGATATTTGTATCATTAATTAACCACTTGGGGTTCTCTTGAATGTATATCGTAATTTTATTAACCATATAATATAAAAATACAAAGAGACATGGTAAATGTCAAACTATTTAACTAAGAGTTAAATCTAAAAGATAAAGTTAATATAGTGACCCATACCTGTCTAAAACCTATTGGTTGAGTGGTTTTCTACCCATAACCACCTTATCCATTAAATAATATATTTTTGAGCCATTATAAATGGAAAATGATTTTATTATAAAATATTATTTCTAGCATTTCCTGAGGTGCCCCTCACCCCTCTTATAAAAGGGAACTCCACCTTTTCTTTAATTAACACCTTCAAAGCATTTTGGATCGGCCAAACCCTGCCAAAATATCTTCTAAACTTCCCTCAGTTCATCCTAAAGGCCTTTAATTAGTCAGAAATCCAACGAAGGGATCCCTTTTGATCAAATAAAAAGGAAGAACCCGAAGAAGAGGTAATAATTTCACCACCCTCTTTCAAGTTCTTTTCTTCTTCCACTTCCTCTTTCTTTTTTATTTCCATTATAAAATAATAAATCCAATATCTTCTACATAATGTGATGTTATTATAAATATGGTAGATCCATATTCATTATTCTATCCATCCTTTGAATGACATGTCACCATACGTGCGTACGTACGGATTACTGTCTCCACGTCATGGTGTAATTGTTCTTCAATACATACCTATTTTGATGGGTATAATAATGATGTGTAATTCATGTAAATAATAAATATAACTTGATAATTATTGTGTATATATGATATAACATCTAATTATATATTATTTTAATATCTAAAGAATGATATTGTCACTCGTCCATATGTACGGATTACCGTCTCCACAAACACGATGAGATTCATTCTCCATCGTATCCATTCAAGACTGATTTTAATTAGATGATTAAAAATAATGTTTAAAGACTTGATATAATTATGGATATGAATAAGATACATCCCATCCATAAGAAATATGAATCACAAAATAAATAATATAAAGGAAAAAATCCGTTATCACCTGGAACAACAATAATACTAAGGTATTAGTAACAAAGAAATGTTAAAAGATCATATATGATATCATATTAATGAATATGATTCTTGTATAATTTAATAACAATTATTTCACCATTATACATGAGTTTAACCTACTATATACCAAGGAAAAGTACAATATAAGGGTTTATTTCACAATCTCTTCATTATCCGAGGTTGTTTATAAGTAATTATCTACCGGGACCTCTTTATCATCCAAATCCATGTTTCTTAAAAATGTATTTCAAAACATTATTCCTATTTTATAGAGTGTGTGTTAAAGTAATTTATAAACTTTTTTGACTTTGTATAAGATGTTTATAAAGGAATATTTCTGTCATTTTCTAGACAAGGTCCTTTTAACCTTTTCTACTGAATTAATGTAAGAATGATTTTTAACTTATACGGCAGGTGCAGCTATTATCCACCATTATAAAATCGTTGGAGCTTCCCTTACAAGCTTATAAGAATATTTTCAATGTAAATGTTTTATTTTATAATTAAGTGACTTTTAAATAATATTAAAAAAAGAGATATTTCTCTCAAATAGTTTTGATTTCATCTATGTCAACATCCTTTGATGGATTTTTTGATTATTTGAAGTTGATTTATTATGATAAAAAACTTCCATATTGTAGTGAAGGTTTTGTGATATGTTTGATTGTGGATGTGTTATTTTTAAACCATTCATGGTTTATAGAGAACGTATTGACATTTCGTATGCTATTTTTAATACGAATGTTTATGATATGTTTAAACCTGTTCATATGAGGAATGCATTGGACTTAGTAAGTGACGGGTGGAGACCACTACAGCTCCTCGATGCATTAGTAGGTCTAATGAGACAAAATAGTGTCTTGGAACAAGAAATTTAGAAAATCTTATTTGTATTCTTGGCACAAATCCTTGAATATGTGGTTATGATAGTCTGGCATTATGCATTACATCATTTTGAAAGTTGTAATTGATATTGAATGTGATTATTCGAAAAGTAGAATATCCATGTGAATAAGTAAATGGAATTTTTTCATTTTATTTTTTCGATATTATGTTGAAGTTCATGTTTAAAAGGATTTTGTTTTAGTTATACATTGCCTTAAATGTTTATACTTATTTATAAATGTTTCCGCTATATTGTTATCCTTACTGAGAATCTGAGGTCACCCCTTTCTATGTTTTATTTTTCCCAGGATGTGAAGATGTATTTTATGACTGACCTGCAGGGATAGTCTAAGGTTATATGAGTGTGGAATATGGAGAATATGTTGTTGTATTATTTCACATTGTGATGTAATGTAAGACTTATTAATGTATCTAGTGTTCCCAAGGATACTAAATTAATCGGTCTTTCAAGACTTGATCTTTTGTGATCATGCCAATGTTATGTAATAATGCATCGACTCTAAGTAACTTGGGTCGGGGCGTTACTGTTGGTATTAGATGAAGTTTATTACAAACATTGTAAGCTAGATTTATATAAAAACTGATTAGAGCACATAGACCAAATATGGACATTGAGGATTAGTATAGAAGAAATTCCTATAATTTTGGTATTGTAAAGATTTTTTGAGTTTTCTGAGCAATACATCCCGGTCTGGATATGGGTAAGTAGAGGCGGCTCTCGCACTGATTTACCTAGGGGTAACACCCGAAAACAAGTCTTTGAGCTAGACATGAATGGGAACTAGTGTACGACAATGGGAATTACTACACTCTTGGTTACGACACTCCTGGGGGAGATGCTTAGGATAATTCTCATTTTCTTTACAAACCATTACGAAGGGTTTATGAGTATATACTTCATCAAAGAAAACATTTTTATGATTATGGATTATATCCATAAACTGTTTAATTTATGATAAGTGTTTTAGAAGTTTGGATATATGTATTGCGATTCATAAACTAATATAGTGTATGCCATTGTTTATAAATGGTGCCTAGTGGAAGGAATGGAAACCGTATCATTGCATGAACTCCATGTAGGGATTTACTTCATACTCAAGATAATTATAGTGGAGCTGGTGATGCAACTGGTGCTGTTCAGCTAATCAGCATACCGGGAAAACTCACTCAGGATATAAATAATAACCTTACCCATATGGAGCACCATGATCCACAGTGTGGAGGATCAATGTTAGATCGCTTCATGAGGCAACAACCACCAACATTCAATGAGGGTACAAATCCACTAGTAGATGAGCATTAGATAAATTCCTTAGATAAATTATTCCACACCTTGGGGAGTATTGAACGAGAAAAAGTTGTCATGACAGTTTACCGCCTCACTGAAGATGCTTATCAATGGTGGTCATTGATTCAAAACATGAAGGAAGATGATGAACTATCAAATATGGAATGGAGGGAGTTTAATGATATTTTCTTAGAAAAATACTCTCTTCATGACCATCGAGCGGATATGGAAGGGCAATTTCTTAGTCTGAGGCTAAAGGAGGACGATAATTTTTCAAAGTATGAGTCTAACTTTACAAGGTTATCAAGGCATGCTACAAATTATATAAAGAACCCAAGAAGTAAGTTTAATCATTTCTTTGATGGGTTAAAACCATTTCTCCATTGAGAATTAGTCTCACAATCCTTATCTTCATATGAATATATTGTCTCATGTGCTATCAAGACAGAAAAGGAATTCTCTAAGTCTTACGAATTTAAAGAAAAGGAAGAGAAGAAGAGATATGTTTATCCCTCTGGAAATGGAAATAAGGAGAAGAATGGAAAATTTGAATATCCATCCTGTAGTAAGTGTGGAAATAAACACTCTGGTAATTGCCTGAAGGTAAGGGGAGTTTGTTACAGGTGTGGTGAAAAATTCCACCAGGCTCTTGATTGTAAGGGGATGAAAAAAGCTACCGATGTTCAATGCTACAATTTCAGGGAGATGAGACATTATGAAAATTAATATCCTAAGTGTCAGGGAAAATTACCTCAGAAAAGGCCATGGGATCAAGGCCATGCTTATTCTATAACTACTGCTGAGGTTGTAGCTCTGAAAGACATGGTGGCAGGTAATATAATGGTTTCCTAATGTTTTGGCAATGCTTTATTTGATTCTAGATCATCGCATTGTTTCATATCTTCCCAGTTTGCTAAGAAAATTAGATATTTCCAATTTTATTTAACAAGGGAGTTGTCAGTAAAAACTCCTATGGGAAGTATCATTGCTACAATGTTCTGTGAATCAGTTCCCATTAGGGAATATAAATGTTCTTTATCTGCTGATCTCACCATTATACCCATGATTTAATTTGATATAATCCTCTGTATGGATTGGATTTTTGACCATGATGAGAAGATTTATTGTAAGAAGAATTAGGTTACTATTTTTTATGACGATGATAAAGAACACCTTATCTTTAGATCAGAATCGTCACCACATAATTCTTATCTAGATCCACCCCCAGTATCTCAACTAAATTCAATTATTGGGGAGGAAGGGAATGTAATGATTGTGGGTGAGGAAAGGAATGTTAAAATAGAGTATGTACCTATTGTGAAAGAATATGTTGATGTGTTTACAGAATATTTACATGGAAATCCTCCAAAATAAGAAATTGAGTTTTCCATTTATATAATTCCCGGTATAAGGCCCATATCAAAGACCCCTTATAGAATGGACACTATGGAATTAGTGTAACTAAAGAAACAAGTAGAGGAATTGAGTAATAAGGGATTTATTCACCATAGTGTTTCTCCAGGGGGATCCCCTATTCATTTTGTTAAGAATAATGATGGATCTATGAGGTTATGCATTGAATACATGGAGATCATTGCTATAACAATAATGAACAAGTATCCCCTACTTCGCATTAAAGATTTGTTTGACCAACTTCATGGACCTCAATATTTTTCAAAGATTGACCTTCAATCTGGATATCATCAGTTTTGTGTGATGAAGGAAGACATTCTGAAAGCAGCATTTCGAACCAGGTACTGGAATTACGAGTTTATAGTAATGCCTTTTGGGATGACTAATGCACCCTCTGTTTTCATGGATCTATTGAACATAGCCTTCAAGGAATATCCTGATGACTTTTTAGTGGTATTTAGTGATGATATATTGGTTTACTCCAAAATCAACAAAGATCATGAAAATCAATTGCGCATTATCCTGAAGACTCTTAAAAGAAATGAATTATATGGGAAGTTTAGCAAGTGTGAATTATGGATTCAGGAGATTTCTTTTCTTGGCCATATTGTCTCTAAGGATGGAATTTCTGTTCATCCTTCAGAGACCAAGGCAATCCAAGAATGTCTAGCACCGACAAGTATAAATGAGGTACGTAGTTTTATTGGTATAGAATGTTATTATTGATGTTTCGTCCAGAATTTTGCCTTGTTGGCTAACCCATTAAAAAATCTCACACGTAAAGGGGTTAAATTTTTTTGGAGAAAAGAGTGTGAATAATATTTTGAAGAACTGAAGAAAAGATTATTTAATGCTTCTATATTGACCCTCCTATCGGGGAATGAGGGGTTCGTTATTTATAGTGATGAATCGAAGAAAGGGCTTGGTTGTGTCCTTATGCAGAATGATAGGGTTATTGCCTATGCATCACGATAGCTGAAAATTCATGAGCAAAATTATCATACTCATGATCTTGAGTTAGCTGTTGTAATATTTTCTTTGAGGATATGGAGACATTTTCTCTATGGTGAAAAATGTGAGATATATACTGATCACAAGAGTTTGAAGTATATTTTCTCACAGATAGTACTCAACTTGAGTCAAAGGTGATGTCTTGAACTACTCAAGGATTATAATTGCACGATACACTACCACTCCGGGAAGGAAAATAAGGTGGAAGATGCTTTGAGAAGAAAAGATCATGGAGTTTTGAACAATATGTGAGTTTAAAGGGATCCTATTTTCATGGATCTAGTAAAGTAAGATATAGAATCACCATGGAAGGAGAAACATCAATACTTTTTTCAAATGGTTGCCAATCCATATTTACTAGAATGGAAAAAGAGTTCTTAGACCACTGATGAAGAGTTTCAAACGAAGATTAAATCTATGAATGATGGGAGATTGAGTGATATTGTGTTTGAATATGGAATTTTGAAATTCGGGAAGAGACTTTGTGTTCCTAATATACATGATCTAAAAAAAGAATTTTTGGATGATTCTCATAGTTTCAATTTCTCTATACACCCTAGTAGCACAAAAATGTATAGAGATTTGAAGGAACATTTTTGGTGGGAAAACCTGAAGAGAGAGATTGTGGATTTTGTGTCAAGATGTATGGTTTGTCAGCAATTGAAAGTTGGAAGGAAATAGCTTGGAGGAGTCATGCAACCTCTTCCCATACCAGAGTGTAAATGGGATAATATTACGATGTAATTTTTCATGGGACTACCAAAGACTCCTAAAAGGAACGATGAAATCTGGGCCAATGTTGATCATCTTACCAAGTCAGCACATTTTCTTGCTATACGAGAAGATCTACCACTTGAACGTCTAGCAAGAATATATATTAATGAATTTGTGAGACTTCATAGAGTACCCCTATCAATTTTTTCTGATCGTGATCCACGTTTTACATCAAGATTCTGGAAAAGTCTTCAGAAAGACCTCGATACTGAACTTCGTTTGAGCACTGCCTACCACCCCAAACTGATGGACAATCAGAACGAACTATTCAAACCATAGAATACTTGTTTAGATACTGCTCACTTGAATTTCAAGCTATGTAGGATCAATATTTACCTTAGGTAGAATTTTCCTATAATAATAGCTTCCATTCAAGAATTCAGATGGCACCATATAAAGCATTATATGGAAAGAGATGTCGCACACCAACTTGTTGGGATGATATTGGTGAAAGAAAACTTGTAGGCCCAGAACATGTTGAGAAAATGATGGAAAAGGTGAAGGTAATCCAAACCCACATCAAAGTAGATTAAAGTAGGCAGAATATCTATGCTGATAACTAAAGGAAGGATTTGGAATTTTTGGTAAAAGATCATGTTTTCTAGAAGGTATCTCAATGGAAGGGAGTTATAAATTTTGGTAAGAAAGGTAAATTGAGTCCTTGGTATATAGGACCTTTTTAAATTCTAGAACGAATTGGGGTTATAGCTTATCATTTGGAAATGCTGCAAAATCTCTCCCAAGTTCACGATGTGTTCCACATATCACTGTTGAGAAAATACATGTCTGACCCAACTCATGTACTCACCTATGAGAAATTAGAACTGGAACCCGATATGTCTTATTGCAAAGAGCCTGTCAAGATTATTGATACCAGAGAACAAGTGTTGAGATACCGGTCGACTCGTCTAGTAAATTTATTATAGAGAAACCATAATATAGAAGAGGCAATGTGGGAACCCGAGGAACATATTATGAAGAACCACCCGAGTCTTTTTATGCAGTAATACTCTAGAAATTTAGAGGACAAAATTATTTGAAGAGGGGAGAATTTAACACCCCAAGCTTCCATGGTACACTTCTCTTTGAATAATACTGTAGGGTGTGTTGTACGCAACTTCGAGTTCTAACACACCACAACCAATAAAAATAGCCGTAATGAATAGTAATACCCACTTTTTGATATTTTATAAATTTTATTTTTCAAAATGGACTTCATTTTTGGATTTGGAATATCTAAATTATCCTAGGGTAAAGTTTTTGGAATTTTTCTGAAAACATTCAATTTTTGATGAATTGTGAAAAGCGCTGAGTTATTTTTTAAACCCGAATGTTTATTTAAATAATTATTTATTTAATTTAAATTTATTTTAGGTTAAATAAGATACATAATACCTCTATAAGTTCAATGTAATTCATTGGAGTCAATTTATAATAATTTTAGATATATAAAAATTTTATAGAACTTTTCACCGTCTTTTACCCACCTCATAGGAGAATTAGAAAATTCACATAAAACATAATTTTACCACTTCTATGAGTGGAATTTAAAAAATCCAAGAGACACGATTAATATCATGGTGTAAAATGAGGATCAATAAGAATTTTTTTTGGTGCATAGTAACTTTTTACATTTACTTACCATAGTTAAAAGTAAATAGGGTAAATAAGGTTAAAAATGATATTATTATTACCCTAACACATGTTCTAATTCTATTGGATAAGTATAATTATATCCAAAAAAACATTAGGAATAAAATATGAACCCCTTTGGTCCACTTGGATTAGATTAGTACATTTGTTATTATTTAATTCAAAGAAGAGTTAAAAGAGTTAAAATCAATGTTTATTAACTAAATTATTTTTAATATAGGGTTACACATAAGATAGATTTGAATATAAATATTCATTATAAAGATAAAATTATTTCCTACATAATGGTGTTTTATTTATATTTTTTAGACATTATATAATTTAATTTATTTTTGACACAATGATGATGAAATAATTACCTAATTAATGAAATATTAAAATAATTGATATTATAAATATCGAAATAAATGTAATTTGAGACATTTTATGAATTAAACTAATTTTATAAGTTAATATGACGTATTAGGGTTGGTTATATGAATATTTTTTGAAGTAATAATGTTGTTATGAATTTAGCAAAAACAAAATACCAAATAGTGTCAAAAGTGACATAAAAGAGTTTTTCTAAATATTATATTATTAATTGATATTCTATTCTTAAAAATCTAAGGATTGGAAAAAAGACTTATATAATGATTGGTGCATCATTAATGAACCACTTGAGGTTCTATTGGAAGTATATAGTATGTTTATTAACCATATAATATAGAAATACAAAGAGAAATGGTAAATGTGACACTATTTATCAAAGATATAAATCTAAAAGATAAAGTTAATATAGTGACCCAAAACTGTCTAAAACCTATTGGTTGAGTGGTTTTCGACCCATACCCACCTTAGACTTTAAATAATACATTTTTGACCCATTCTAAATCGAAAATGATTTTATTATAAAATAATATTTCTAGCTTTTTCTTGAGGTTCCTCTCACCCCTCTTATAAAAGGGCACTCACCATTCTCTCTTATTCACACATTCAAAGCCTTTTGGCTCGGCCAAACACTTACCAAATATCTTTTCAACTTCCCTCAATTCATCCTAGATGCCTTACTTTAGTCATAAAGAAAAATTAAGGATCCATTTTGATCAAATCAAAAGGAAGAACCCGAAGAAGAGGTAATAATTTCACCACCCTCTTTCAAGTTCTTTTCTTCTTCCACTTCTTCTTTCTTTGTTATTTCCATTCTAAAATAATAACTCCAGTATCTTATATATACTATGATGTTATTATAAATATTCTACTTCCATATTCGTTATTCTATCCATCTTTTGAATGACACATCACCATACGTGCGTACGTACGAATTACCATCTCCACGTCACGGTGTAATTGTTATTCAATACATTACTATTTGGATGGGTATAATAATGATGTATAATTCATGTAAATAATAAATATAACATGATAATTATTCTTTATATATGATATAACATCCAATTATATATTCTTTTAATATCAAAAGAATGATATTATCGCTCGTGCGTACGTACAGATTACCGTCTCCACTAACATGATGAGATTCATTCCCCATCATATCCATTGAAGACTAATTTTCATTATATGATTAAAAATAATGTTTCAAGATATGATATCATTATAGATATGAATTATATAAATCCCATCTATAAAAAGTAACTCACATAACAAATAATATATAGTAAAACGAATTTGTTAACACCCGAAACAACGATAATACTAAGATATTATTAACAAAGCGATGTTAAAAGGTCATATATGATATACTATTATTGAATATGATTTTTTATAACTTAATAACAATTATTTAACCTTTATACACGAGGTTAACCTACCCTCAACCAAGGAAAAGTACGAGGTAAGGTTTTATTTCACAATCTCTACATTATCCGAGGTTAATTATACGTAATTCTCTACTGGGACCTCTTTATCATCCACATCCACGTTTCTTAAAAATGTATTTCAAAACATTATTACTGTTTTATAGACTCTGGATAAAAGTAATTTATACAAATTTTTTAATTTTTATAATATTTTTATAATGGAATCTTTCTATCATTTTACAAATAAGGTCCTTTTTACCCTTTTTGACCGAATTAAGGTAGAAATGTTTTATTAACTTATACATTGGGTGCTGCTATTTTTCGCTGTTATAAAATCGTTGAAGCTTCCCTTACAATATTATAAGAATATTTTCAAAGTAAATGTTTTCTTTTATAATTGTGTTAATTTTAATTTATTTAAAAAAAGAAATATTTCTTTCAAATAGTTTTTATTTCTTATATGTCGACATACTTTGATGGATTTTACGCTTATTTGAAGTTGATTTATTTTGATACAAAACTTTCATATTGTATTGAAGGTTTTGTGATATGTTTGAATTTGGATGTATTATTTTTATACCATTCATGGTTTATAGAGAATGTATTGACATTTCGTATGATAGTTTTAATACGAATGTTTATGTTATATTTAAACCTGTTCATATGAGGAAAAAATTGGATTTATTAAGTGACGGGTAGAGCCCTCTATATATCCTCGATGAATTGGTAGGTCTCATGAGAAAAACTAGTGTCTTGGCACAAGGCCTTGACAAAATCTTATTTTTAGCCTTGGTACAAGGCCTTGACCAAGTGGTTATGATAGTCTAGCATTATATATTCCATCATTATGAAAGTGGTTATTGATATTGCATGTGATTATTCGACTAGTATAATATCCATGTGAATAAGTAAATGGAATTATTTCATTTTATTTTTTACATATTATGTTGAATTTCATGTTTAAAAGGCTTTTGTTTTAGTTATACATTGCCTTAAATGTATATGCTTATTTATGAAAGTTTCCTTTATATTGTCAACCTTACTGAGCATCTGAGCTCACCCCTTTCAATATTTTATTTTTCCTAGGATGTGAAGAAGTATTTTATGATTAACCTGCAGGGATAGTATGAGGGGATATGTGTGTGGACTATGGACACTATGTTGTTGTAGTTTTTCACATTTTGATGTAATGTAAGAATTATGAATATTTCTAGTGTTTCCAAGGCTACTAAACTAATCTGTCTTTCGAGACTTGATCTTTTGTGATAATACCAATGTTATGTAATAATGCACAGACTCTGGGTAATTGGGGTCAGGGCATTACAATTTACTTAGGGGATCCATGAAACCCAATGTCCCTACTTCATGGGAGTAGAAGGTGAGGCTAGGGATGAGCTGGATTGAGGAAGATGCAGATAAGGGGCCTCATTACTATTCCCAATAAGATTAACCATGCCAACCAAAAGGATCTTGATTCTCATAATAATTGACCATCCTGTGGAGAGGGAACCCTCATATTAGGCATAGTTTCTCACATTCCATAAAAAACAGTAACATTCACTCTGGATAACAGATCATGCAAGTCTTTGAAGGTCTGAATTAGTTACCCCCTAAAACCATTTATCTCGTAATGAAGTATCATGGAGGGAAGAAGATGATATATATATGAAGGTACCAAAGAAACTCCACACATATTTGGTCTATTCCACTTCTAAGAAGATTTGATCAGTGGTTTCCCTGGGCTTTTCTTTGCAACAGTGAAAGAATGATGTGAGAATGATCCACACTTTGTTATGTTGTAATTAGTTGGTACAACAGGTTACAATATCCTATAGATGAGGAAATATATTTGGATGTAATCTTTTTTCACCCCAAAATATCGTTCCATCTATCATGAGGATCTAGAGGTGAGAATAGACTTCAAAAGTCCTTATGAGAAAAGTTCATAGATTTAGACGGGGTGTAGACACATATGTCCGACTCTGCATTAATGTTAATTGATTCAAATATTTCTTATTGGCCCTTGTCCAGGACTTCCCTGATGAAGGACAGGTGCAAGGTCTCCTCCTTGAATATGATTTATGGTTCCAAAAAACCCAGATAACCGATCAAAGATCCTATCCAGTTTTAAAACCAGAGGAGAATTTTACCTTCACCCAAAATCCAATGAGAATTTTGTTGAAGAGTCCTAATGAGGGAGGAAATCCTATACTAGAGGTTGGAACACTCTGTGCCCGTGTCATCTGTATTACAACTATAGTTATGGGCCATAGTCCTTCCCCATAGAAATCATTTCTCAATCACTTCCCATGTTAGTTTTTCATGCATGCATTTAATAGTGTTCCCCAAGCTTCACACGTTAATCCCACCATCAAGAATGGGGAGGTTCATCCTCTCCCATGATAACAAATTCCACTTGCCTTCAGAAAGTGCATCCCAAACAAAACCATCCAACACCTTGTTAATAGATTTGATCACACATTTAGGCACTGAGGTCACATGCAACATGCTCACGAGGGCTATACGCCCCCCCAAAGAATAGATTTGAAGATAGTACACTTTTCACCAGGGGTATACGCCCCCCAAAAGAATAGGAGGTTATTTTTCCAGTTGAGAACTCACCCTATGATCTTACTCATCACATGGTCAAAATATCAAATACATATACAGCCTGGAGACATGGGAGTTTCGAGGAACTCAAGTGAAACCCATTTATCGTACTAAAAAATTACTTTTATTGGAGATTGTTCCCCCTCGATCTGTAGAGTAATGGTGAGGTGTGGGTCCTCCACACACACACACACATATAACTACGTACATAACACAAACATACATACCTACCTACCTAAATTTGTATCTATGAAGTTAGGTGAAAATGTATTTACATAAATACATACCTACATACATAGGTATGTATATACCTACGCACATATGGACCTATACACATACATACCTATGCACATACATACCTATGTACAGATATCCATATGTACATATGTACCAACATAAATTCATACATACGTAAACACCTACACTCATACATACCTACATACATGGATACCTATATACATTAATAAGTAAAGAGGTGCATACATAAATTTGTTACTACCTACATATGCATCTACATACAAACGTACCTATGTATATATGTGCCTGCATACCTATATAAATACAGACATACTTATATATGTACCAACATAAAAATGTACCTACATATATATGTACCAATATATATATACCTACATACAAAAAATACATACATAAGTACATACATACATACATACATACATATATACCTACATATGTACGTATGTACATACGTACATACCTTCATACATAAATACATATATATTTACCTATGTACATGTGTAACTAAAAATATAAATACATAGATACATACAAACATACATAAATATATACATTCCTACATACATACAAATATTAAAATACACAAAATACACAAATACATACCTACATATATGCATACCTACATAAATACATGCATACATGGGTATATGCATACAAACATACATACATAAAAAACGCACACAGAGAGTGAAATACATACATACATACATACATACATACATACATACATACATACATAAATACATACATGCATGCATACATACATACATATATATAGAGACAAAAACACATACATAGAAACATACATACACACATAAAGGTAGACATACAAACAAACCAACACACACACACCCACACCCACATAGTCATACATGAAAAAATACACAAACAAAACCACATACACACATAGATAGACAGATAAACACACAAAAAACACATGAACATACAAACATACAAACACATATACATACATACATATATACAGATATAAATATATAAAAATATAAATATATATATATATACTTTTTTATTTATATATGTACATACATATATAAATATATACATAAAAACACACACACAAACAAAAAACACATACACACACTATAATACCCTGATATTTTTTAACAACACTATTCTTGAATGAATATACCATTAAACATACTAATTTTAAATGATCAACGATATAAAAAAATATTATTTTTTAAACAGTGATAGTTATAACATAATGGTTAAATTTGGAAATATGAATAGGAATAAACAAATTATGAAAACTTATTATGAAGGAAAAAAATTAATTGATAAATAATAACATAATTTTTTAAATTTTTTTATAGGATTTGAAAAAACATTTCTCAAAAAAATGATTTTATTGATTTATTGTGAAAGAATAATAAAATTAATTTTTTTAAACTTTTATAAAATTTATATGAAAAAATGAAATTAACTTTTCAAATAATTATTTCATGATTAACATAGGATGAATTTTTAGGTATTTTCGACATTGTTTATTTTTTAATGTCTGTTGAAAACACTGGTTTTTATTGAAAACTATATTTTCAATGAAATATTTTAGAATGTTCTATTATAGTAAATGGGATAAAAGAACCATAATTTAATTATTTTATTATTAATAGAATTTAGGTATTTTAAATTAATTTCTTATTTATTTTTTATATAATAAGATCTTATACATACAAAAAAGTTTCTTTGGAAAATAGTTTTCTGATCACCTTATGAGATTAACATTGAATTAAATTCTGACACTTATATGAATTTAATTAGGAATTTGTTTTCCATATTTAAAATCGAAATAATTAATATTATTTAATAATGTTAATTTATTTCATAATTAATTGTAAAAATTTAGTATTGTGATTAATGTTTAAATGAGTTTACCGTGGGGTTAAACTAAAAAGATTATAGTTAAAATGTCCAAAACACATATCAAAATCTTATTAGATCACCATATTTAAACATTATATCATATAAAGTTCTTTAATGAGCCATTATTTATCCTTTTTATTATTTGATGTTTTGGTATAATCTATTCTTTTCAAAAATTTCAAGTGTGTCCTCTCCTTCACTTACAAATGGGAACCAGCTATCATGTCTACTGTATACTTTAAATTATTTTTTGGTTTAGATATTACCACACCAAATACATTTATTAATTATATTACTACATACTAGAGGACTTTTATTTATCATAATTCCATTATTTAAATTCTTTAGGAATAATCGTAATGTGGTGGTACGAGAGGTACCATTCACAACCGAGCATCTTTGTTTTATTTCTTCTTCCACCTCTTTAATAAATTTATAATCCATGATGATATGATATCCTAAATATCTCCATAATACCAATATGTTATTTTTCTGGTGTAATAACTTAAATCCATATCCACTACCAACAAATGGGAGACAAAATCATTGATAAAGTGTATAGTGGACTACCACCTCGCAAGCAAATGTAATTAGTTTCCCATCATCACCTCTCATGAATGTTTAGGAAGAAGGATTTAATGATTATATATTATATTAATGACATATTAATAATTATAAATTTTTTTCATATCATATATTTTCATACATTACCACCCATGGAAAAATGATAACGACATTCGTTTTGGCGGTGAACTATCGCCTCCTAAAGTGACATGATCCATTTTTTAATACCACATCACATGGATGGAATATATAAGTTTCTTTATAGAAATAATATAATATTTCATATTTTATAATATTATAGGAACTAAAAATAAAATTTACATTATTTAAATCATTGTCATTGAAAAATTAAAATGCTACACACGCCTAAGAGCCGTCCATTTTCTCTATAATTGTATTGTAAATCATTTTTTAGATTCATAATAAATGGTTATATTTAAAATTATAATTTACGAATAAAAATTATAATTATTTCCTGATTATTATATATTATTTGATGGAACAATGACCCCTTGGATTAGAATCAACACACAGATGGCATTTTGTTATGATGAAAATAACATCCTCAATAAACCAGACATAGAAATAACTAAATAAGTAATTAAATATCTCAATAAAATAAATGAATTAAAATGTATATGTATAAGGTATTTAACCCATAATATGTTATTAATAAATAAAATAATTTATATATGTTTATAATATATGAGATAAGTCAAGAATCAAGCGAAGGGTTTCATCTCAAAACCTCATTCTTTAAGACACATATTTTTTATGCACATAATTTATTTAAAATGGTTTATATATATAACATTTAAATATCATGTCATTAATAATTCATAATTTTTTGTATTTTGTTTTAAAAAAAATTTACTACATTAATGGGATTTATAATTTATATTTTATTAAAGTTCAATGGGTTTATGTTTCATTATCATTTTAATCAAGATTTTTTTATGATTGAATTTCCATTATTGGAAATTATTTTCTCATTTTATAATAAAAGTTTCAAGTATATTATCTTATGGTTATTCATGAAATATTTATTTAATAATTTTATTTCATGTATTTTTTATATAAAATGATTGATAATATTTTTAAGAAAAGATGGAAGAATTTATGTCTTTTGTTTAAATCCTTTTTCTTCCTTAAATTTTTTTTCTAAAAATAATTTCATGTTTTATTTTATAATTCCATAAAATTTTCATTATATATATTATATATCTTGTATAAATTTTTAAAAAACAATTTTAGAGGAATTTTCTTTCAATTTTTTGAGTGAGAAAATTTAGTTTATTTTTACTACAGTCTGAATAGTTTTTTTACTTAAACAAGATGTATAAAATCTCCCACTATAATGAACACTCAATTATTTGAATCATGATTTATTAATTTCCAGGTTTAAAATCAAATAAATTTAGTTCCATAATATTTTGGAAATTTTTATAGTTTTAAAAAATGTTTTCAATGTGAAAAGGAATTTTTTCTTAAAAAAATAGAAGTAATATTTTGATGAAATTATCATCATTGTTGAAAAAATTTTATGTTAATGATAGATTATGTGTATTTGATATATTTCTCTCATATATATACCAATTTTATTCTCACATAATTTAATGGGGTAATATATTACATATGTTCATCTCTAAAATTTCTTAATTATGGAATTTTCTATTGAATATTATATGAGAGATGATTATGAAATCCATTTTCTATCCATGGGAAATTATTTTTTATACCTTTTGATTGATTTCATTTTTTGGAACACCTAAATAATGAACATGTTATGATGGGTGGGAAAAAATATCACTCCAATGTATTGAGAATTGTTTTCCTCTCACAAGACATCTTTCTTGGGATTTGGTATTAAGGGTAATACATTATTGGATTTTTTATAACATTCTTTAATATATAGAATTTTATCCCTGCCACATGTTTCTTTCATGTTATTAGTTTCTAAAAAATTTCCTATAACACAATGAAATAATGGTAAAATGTTGATTTTGATATTTTCTCATGTGATTACCCTTGATTCATCTCTTTTATGATATGATGTTATACCTCTAACTCGCATATTATGTTTCTCTTTCATTTTTATTCTATTACTATGATTTTCAGCTAACTCCTTTATTTTAGGTATTTCCTAGGTTTTCCTATATAGTTTATGCAGTTTAAATGGATTTATAGGTCAATATGGAGCCTAAAATAATTATTCCATTTGATTTATTATGATCCTAAAATTTAAATGACACTATAACTAATGGTCTTTGGGTTATAATTAATTGATTATTTTTCTAAAAACTGAGTAATAATATGTGGAAAATTATTAGGTCAATATAGTTGGTATCAAAGGAAGGTCTTGTTATTTTTGGGGACATAAAAATTATAGGAGAATCTTATCGATAATATTAAGGATAATTATATGTATCAGAATAAATTTTGGAATTTTAGTAAAGTATTGAGGGGTGGGTTACATGAAATTACTTCCTTATCCAGATACTACAAGTGAATGTGGATCTATCAATGTTGTTCTTAGAGGAAATAACCATAAAATTGGTGACATTGTATTCATTCGAACGTCACCAAGTGCACAATATAGAGATTTGCTGCCAACCAACTTTTACACTCTAAAGGATATGTTTTGGAAATTCCAAAACTATTTATGAAATTTTATAATTCACTTGAAAAAACAATTAGGTTCAAAAAAACAAATTTTATATATTTCTATTTATTGCCACGATTAAAACCTAAGGAATCATATGTTAGTATATCTTATAATTTATAATTTATTCCTTCACAATTTATATGTTTCCACTGTTGTATGTTAATAAATTATCATCTTACTTATTTTTTTAGTAAATGGTCTAAAATAGGAGAATGTATGACAAAAACCAATGTGATCATAAAGATAATGGTTTCCCTAACAAAATTCCAAACCTAGTGGTAAAATAATTTACCCATATTAAGATAATTCCAAATGATATCTCTAAAATAACTTTCAATAAATAACACAAATTTTAATTTATAAAAACATCATAGTGGAGAAGGATGGTGACTCATTGAAGTTCAAGTGTAAAATATAAAGAAAAATGATATTAAATTTTATACTAGTAAGAAAATTAGGATGAGGCACCATGTAAATTTCTTGAAAGGAACATGAATATTCAATTTTTCTAGAGAAGGATGGAACAAGGAAACTAATTGTTGATGAAAAATAAAGAGCTCAGTTACCAATATGAAGGTAAATATAGTATAACATAAGTCACTAATAACAATTTAATGTAAGAAATGTGGTTCTAATTACGTAATCAAAATATTATTTCCTAATATCCTGTATTAAGAAAATCATTTAAGTGGAATGATTTATGTGTTTACATGATTAACCATGACAATATTTTTGTTGATGTTTTTTATCAATGGTATCACAGTTAATAGAATTTTGAAATTTATTCAGATTGTTCAACTGTATTTTTTCATCAAGGATTTTCAAGAATACATTTAATGGTACTAATTAAAATGAAATATATTTAATAGAAAGATAATAATTAATGGGAAAATCATGTTGTAGGAAATGATACTAATTAATATGTATTTGATATTGAGGTAATTATAGTCAAATAAGTTTATTTGATTTTTTTGGGAATAAATAAGATGTGTTGAATTATTTTTTTGTTAAATACCTATTTTTTATTAATGTTATTTTGAATAGGTTTATCAAATTTTTTAGAATAGTATGGGAATTTTGTAAATATGGTTTTGGAAAAGCAACAACCTACTTTCTGGGTGACAATCGGTCACATCCTGTAAGGATGCAGGGTTTGAACCCACAACCGAAGGAGATGAATGTTGAACCAATACCCCTAAATTACATTATATACTTTTTAGTAATATATTATATTTAATTTAATGATTTGGATGATAAATAATATGTTAATTTTTTGGTAAAATATTTTTTGATTGATTTTTCTTAATATTTATGATTTTTTGGGGTTATTGGTATTTTTGGAATTTTTTCATTTGTATGAGTAATATGAAACCATTAATACTAACATGTTATTTAAAATGAAAGATTATTTGGGAATAACAAAGTTGTTTTTTTGAATGTCTGGGTTATTTTGGATGCATGTTTATTTAGTTATCGAATGATTTATATTGAACATTGAATTTGTTGAATTATATGACGGTATATTCATTTTGGAAATTATCTTACCTTGGGATAACCATTTATTTTTTTGGGTAATGTACAAGGAAAATAAAGAATACATTGATATCAATTTTGGGAACATGATATCCGTTAAAATTTAATTTTAATTCTTCAAGAAAAGAAACATGAATACTCATAATTTTTAGAAACATATGACATTGGGTTGGAAAATGATTAAAGTATGAAATTATATATTCCATGTAAGTATATTTCTTTATTTTGTTTATCTAGATGGTAAAATAATAATTAAACATTATAGAAAGGATCTTGAAATAAAAATGTTATTAATTTTCGATAAGTTTATGATCTTTTCTCTCTTAAGAAACGTATAACATTATCTCTTAAATTAATATTCTTACCAAATCAATTATTTTATATAACACCGATGTTCTCTTATGTGTAATACTAGTTATGTGATGAACTTAATATTCCCCATTCCGTTTTTAAGGGAATGATGTATTTAAACTTTTAACAAGGTGGGTTTTCTATAAAGGAATTTCAAAATGTAAAACTGATTAGTACTGAGAATAAGATAAATTCTGAAAACATATTTTATTTAAGGGTGTATAATGTAAGAACAAGATATTTGAAAATAACCATGTGCTTGATATCATATACAACACACAATACTGAGCTTAAATGGACTATGATATACTGTTTAAATATTATTATATAAATGTAACTGTTATAACCAAGCCTTTAATTTAGTTGGTGTGAATAAAAATAACCTAATTTTCAGAATTTATTAACTTCGATAATGAGAAAATATTTATGAATAAGTATTTAGTTTTTTGTATGTTTTTTACAGGTTCCAGATTTTTTTTTTCTTAAAAAATATCATTTTTTCATTTTTTGAAGAAATAAGAACAATAATTTTTTTCAATATTATAAAATTAATTTTAAAAAATAACATAATTTTTGGAATCAATAAGTCAAAATTATATTAGGATTAATTTTTTCTCTTTTACTAAGAACCTTAATTTATTAATTAATAGAGACAAATAATGGTTTTTATAAACCACTACCTTGTTGTTTAAATCATTTATAATGATATATTTTGTTTTTAAATGGTTTTAAAGAAAATATTGTAAAATTATGTTTTTATTAATTAAATTTATTCTGTTAGAATCATTTTCATGTTTAATTTTTTACATTATACTTTTATATATATATATAAAATATCTTTGGAAAAATATTTGTTCAATATCTTTGCAAGTTTAATTTTAAATTAAATTCTACAAAAACTTTTAATTGAAATTGAAAAAATGTATTACATTTTAAATATAAGTGTAATTATTTTTATATAATAATTTCAACTTAATTTTCTTCATAATTAATATAAAAAATATTAATAATTTTTTATCGTGGTTGTGGATAAAACCGTTTTTCTGGGGGTTAAACTAAAAAATACGAGTTAAAATGACCTGAGAATTATTATAATCATATTTTATAGGTATATTTCAACCATATTTTATATTATAATCTCTAATTTTCCATTTTGTGTTCTTTAGTCATGTTTTAAATGTGGGTATAACTTTTTCTTTTAAAACATTCTTATTATGTCATCTACCTGTATTATATAAGGGAACCCCTTATCCTCTCATATTTACTCTAAAAAATCGTTTTGGTTTGATCAATAGCTTCCCAAAAAACATACCTATATCCATTACCACATCCTATAAAACGGTTTTTTATTATAAATCCAATATTGCGAGGTTTTAGGTATAATTCTAAAAAGGTGTTCTCGAGAAGATGTATCGTTCTTAACTGAGTATCTTTATTTTATATCATCTTCCACATCATTAAAATATTACTCAATCATTATTATATAATTAAATAAAAATATACTATATACTGAGATGTTATTTTTTAATTTTGTAACTTAAATCCTTGTACGATTCCATCAAATGAGAAACGAAACCATCATACATATGTACAGTGGACTGCCACCTCGCAAAAACAATATAATTTGTTTTCTAGCCTCACCTATCATGAATATTTATGATGATTGATTTAATATTTAAATATATTATATTTATGAAATATTAATTATTATTTAAGGATTATATATTATATACTTTTTTACTTTACCATCATTGATGATATTGTAATGTTCTTTCTGTGTATAGTGGACTATAGCATTGCGAAGCAATGTGATACATTTTTGTATTACCACATCACTAGCATGACATATGTAAGTGTATTTTAGGAAATAATATTATATTTACTATATTATGATAATTAGTTAATGATAAATGAAAACTTACCTTCTTTCCATCGTGATCATTCAAAAATGGGATTGTCAAACATGTGAATGTGCGGCCTACCATCTCCATGAATATTACATAATTAATTTTTCATATCAATAATTAAGTGTTATTAATAAAATAATAGTGTATATATAAAATTGATAATTATTTTATTATTATTATTTTAGAGATTATGGAACAATGACCCCATTGACTAGGGTTAACATAATGATGCTGTTTTGAAATTTTTGAACCGAGCATCCTCAAAACACCTGATGTAGACATAAATGATTAAGTAATTAAATAAACCATTAAAACAATTTAATAAAATCTTTTATGTATAAGGTATTAGGATTATAAATACCTTTTAGAATGAAAATAATTTATATAATTTATTATATACAAGATAAAATAAATACATGATAATGTGAGGAGTCAAGGTAAGTGTTTCATCTCAAAAGTTCTGTCTTTCAGACCCATTTTATTTTATTTACCTAACTTCATTTAAATGGTATATATACTACCAATTTACATATAATATCATCATTCATACATAATTATATTTTATGATGCAATTTATTTAATTCATTTATAGTTATGATTATTTAAATGTTAACAAAGTGAAAAGAGCCTATGTTTCAAAATAATTTTCATCTGGAATGTTTATGCATGAATTAAATTTATAAAATATTATTAAACCATTTTATAATAAAACCCTATAGTTTTAATCTTATAGGTTTACTCAGAAAATTATCATGTAATATTTCCATTTTCTTAGATTTTCTAATTTAAAATTATTGATAAAATATTTTTATTAGATTTTGACTTCATTTCTGTTTTCACTAAAAAATCAATTTAGTTCTATATCACTATTTTATAAAAATATTTTCAAGAATGCTTTGAAATTATCCAAATGAACTATTAATAAATTGTTACCCATGTTTTAATGATTACGAAATGGTTTGAAATAAATATTCGTTTCATTTTTTGAATGTGTTACTTTTATGCTTTTTATAATAGTTTGACAATAATGTTTTTTAAATTACATGACATATATTGAATTAACTACTAGCATGAGAGCCCAATTATTTTAAGATACATTTTATGTTTACTGTTTACTTTTAAAGATAAGTTTTTTATAATATTTCTTGATTTTTTATATTTTGAAAAAAAAATCAAATTGAAAATGGAATTCTCTTGCGAAATATACCACATATTATTTTATAGAAATTTTCATTAACGAAGACAACATTGATATTATTGATTTATTATAAATTATTTATATATATATATTTATAATAAATATGAATATTAGTATACATTTTTTTGTAATTATAACATCCCAAAACCCAGACTCCCAATTTCTGCGTTGGAATCATAAAAATTACATTTTTGGCATTGATATGGGCGGGGGAGACACAATTTTCACCACCTGAAAGAAACAATATGAAAATAACATATTGGATAACATACATCTATATGAACATTTTGGTTTATAGTTTTTGAGTATTTCGAAAAACTCCTATATAAAAAAATATGGATGTCAATAAAAAAGAATTTCTCCCATAAAACATAACTCTTCTTATTTCACATTAATTCATCATTAATATCCATATAAAATCCATTATATAAATAATTTGTTTGAAATACTTTCTAGATAAACATGGAAATATAAAACATATGAAGTGTGAGAAATAATTATTAATACGGTTAAACATTAAAATTAATCATTGAATTTCATCAATGATCATAAGAAGTTCATAAGAGTGAAATGTCATAATCAGAGTGCATGTACGAATCATAAAAGAACTCATACCCTATAATCAATTGACAATCAAATATAAAAACCACAGAAATAAAGTAGACATCAGAATCAATAATCACGAGCCATGTTATATCAATATTGATCATAATAATCATTATAACCCATAACAAGAATATAGAAATGGTATCTTTGAAATTTTTTCTTCATAAACCGTTTTAAAAAATTCTTAGAAATAAGTGGGCATAGTTAAATCCATATGAGAGACCCTCAGGTAACATCATCCTAATTTCCTCTCATGATAAGGTACATTACCCAATGTGTGGGAGAGATATCTGGGCACACCCACCATTTAAGATATAATAGGATCACACAACGATATCTAGTCATCCCCATCATATAAGTTTTAATGGGGTAAAATGTTAAAATTGATGCCAACCCATCATATAAGAAATTGTGGACTCACCTTAAGCTATCTTTTCTTCCACATCATATACATAATTTCTTATAACCATAGCATGAAAATGTAACATGATATTTTATTTCATCATAAAATCATAAAAAACAATAATTATTCCATTTAATAACTAATTATCATATTGAAAAGAAATGTGTTTCAAGTTAATCTCATTGAAAACTAATTATACATATGAAAAATAAATGGGTTCCATAACTATATCTTTAAAACATGGTCAACCTATGTATGAAAATGGTTTTATAATAATCTCTTTGAAACAATCCTAATCCATATTAAAAAAATGAGGATGACATCATTACCAAATATCCCCATAATTGAATTAGTAACATCAAGGGTTGTTCACATTGGGATATAGAAATAACATTGAAACATCATTTAATACATTTTGGGGAAAATAAACATTTCATTTTGAATGTAATTTTTTTAAATATAAATATTCAAAAAATAGTGTGAAAATCCATTTCTTTGAGAAAAACCTTGGAAACATGTAAAAGAATCATTAAAAATCATTTAAAGTACTTCTTGAGGAGTCAATCCTTACCATTTTCATTTTTCTTTTAAAATAAAATTTTTGAATTTTTTTTATTTGAAAATAATTTTTGAAACATATAATAGAGGCTTTAATAAATTTGAGTGGTGGTGAATGTTAGAAATTTCATTCATTCCAAAAATGACTAAACATGGATTCCATTCACTCTTTCAATAAAATAAAAATAGGATTTTTTTGAAAAAAACATAAATACTCACTTGATAAAAATTATCAAGAGGAAAAAATTGTTTAAAATTCAATTAATAATTCATTATATTTGTTATAAAAATATTTTTTAAAACAATTTAATGAAACATTGTTTTATAATAAACTATTTTCGACCGATGAGAGAAATAAAGATGATTTTTTCATAAGAAAATCCCAATTATAAAAATTAAAATAGTGTTCAAGATGGTATTATTAATTTCAAATATCATTAATAACCTTTGGGGAAGAAAATTCATGAGAATTATTGAATGGTGTATCATAAAATTTCAACATTAGAGACTTAATCAATAAATTCTAATAAAAGATGATATTGAATCCTTAAACTCTTACCTTTATATTAAAATTTAATAACAAACCAAATGAAATAAAGAACAAAAAATGGATATGAAAATAGAAATAATTTTAGAAGATTCATTATAAAAATAATTTCTAGGATGTATATACACCAGATAAATGAAATAGGTGGTGAATATATAATGTGTATCACAGAACTAAAAAGTTATATGAAAATTCCATACCTTCTAATTAATTTGGGTTTAAAATTATGTATCTTTATTTATGTATTTTTTGAAACATGTTATTAACTAATTAATGAAGAATATAAAAATTTAAAATATTATTTATGGTCTTCTATAACCTCTTGTCAACCATTTGTTAATAATAATTTATTGTTTTCATTATCTCATGTGTTAATCTCCTTGTTTTCTTATTCATGTTTTTTGAAGGTATTGAATATTATGAATATAATATATTTATATCATATCTATAATAATAATAAGTAAATAATTATCATGTTTATACATCAATTTTACATAAAAAACAAATCATGAATGATGGTTATGAAAAATGAAGTATGTTACAATCATGGAGACGACGACCTGTACGTACGCATGAGTATCATTTTATTTTTTTATGATACTTATATAAAATATATAAGTAATATTTTATTTTAAAAAATAACATAATATATACCATATTTTTTTAACATATATTTATATGTATCATTAATGTGGTGTGGTGATGATAAGATAGTAACATCGATTCGTGAAGGTTCCTGTCTATTGTACACATGAATGATATTATCCGATCTCATATAGAATATAAATTAAACATATTAATATGATATAATTACTATGGTGATATATATAAGTTATAAATATCATATATATACTTTATATACATTATCATACCTATTTGTTAAAGGTTGTAATGGAAAAAATAATGACATTATTTCGCGAGGTGGTAGTCCTCTATACATTCAAACAATGATTTCAAAACCCATATGATTGAAGTGGAGATGGATCGTAGTTATGAAATATTTATATTAACATTAAAATATATGGAATATTCTTATTATATTTTATCATAATGGATTAATTATAATTTAAGGAGGTTCACAAAATAATAATGATGCACATTGATTAACATTATATCTTTTTCGGGTATCCTTATTATGATTGCATTGAATCCTTCCTATGATGTATTTTTTCCTAAAATAAAGCTTTTAGTTTTAGGGAAAGAAATATTGGAAATTATTTCTATAGGAATTTATGGAAAAAATGTTTTTGAATTTTTCAATAAGAGAGGAGAGGGATGTCCTTTTATAAGTGTTGGAGAAGACACACATTGGATTTTCCAAAAGAATTGACTTCTCTCAGAATTATCATATGTCACAAGGGTAAAAAATGAAATATTATTGAACAATATATGTATAATTTTTTAATATGGATATAAATTTGTATCTAGACCATTTTGCAGTTCATATTAACACCTTTCTTATTTATTTTAACACCATAGTAAAAGCATTTTTACTAGAAAAACACTAATTAATTTTTACAACATTAACAATAAAAATTGGTCAAACATTTTTATAAAATTTCTAGATAATATAAATTATCTAATTCAAATTATTTAATCCTTTTTTTTAAATTCAATTCACATATGTTTCATAATTTAATTTGAAATTAATCCTCTATACATGACAAGAAAGCTAGATTTTAAAGAGAAATGTTCAAACGTTTATAATGTTTTTATATAAAAATGTGATATTAAATTTATTCCAATGAAATAAATTGGATTTATGGATATATAATCAAACTAATTTAAAATTAAATACAATTTAAATTATAATTTATCTTTCTAAATAATTTAATCCAAAATTATGTTTTCAATTAATATTCAATATTTTTATTTATTCATAGAAATAATAATCATTTCATAAAATTATCAAAAATTCTCCATATTATAATTTTAACTTTCTTTTTTAAAAAATAGATTATATTTGGAAAATTTATTTTTTAAAATTTGGAAAAATTAAATTTAAAACAAAAAACGTAGTCGCGACGTAAAAGTTGTTTTTCGAGAAGTTTATTTTTCAAGAACAATATGGCTTTATATTAACTCTACATCTAATAATAATAATTTTATGAATATCAATTAAATATATATATAATATAACATTCACTTAAAATATTCATCATATGGTATAATTTAAATAATTAAAAATGGATAACGATTATGCATTTTAAAATACTTTTAAGAAAAAAAACACTTTTTAAACCCAAAAATAAAGTTATAGAGAAATTAAATGTAATGTAGATTGAAAAAATATTAAATGGATTTCAAAAAACTAAATAGTAATCATTTTAATTTAAAATATAATAAGAATTTAAATCACATAATTTCTTGAAAAGAAATGATAGTTAAAAAAATCGGTACTTTCACTACTCCTAAAAAATCAATATATTCAAAAACACATACAAAATTTCACCAAAAATAAATTTTGATATTCCATTTACAAAATGGAAGTTAAATTTACAAAATAAATTTAATTAAATTTTTAAAAGATTATTATATTATTCAATTCATGAAAAATAATCAAAAAACATTTTTGATGGAAACATATTTCTAAGGAATAAAATCACTAATTTAAACTGACTGATTATTTGAAAAACATTTATCGATAATTTATATTGATTAGAACACACACACACACATATATATATATCTTAAATGTGTTAGTACTCTTAATAACCCCCAAATTAATATCTAGGTTGTGTTAGCTATAAATATCATGGGTCGTCTAACCGGGTTATTTTCTGTTGAATAAGATATTGAAACTAAAAATATAATGGTTGTCTGTACCAAATTCTATTGAAAGGATTTAATTTATTTAAAAATAAATATATTGTACAATAAATGGGAGTTAAATTCTCATATAATCTTATTGTTTTGATTCCTTTATGTTATTTAACAAAATAGTATTCTTTTAAAATATCATGGTGTTACACCCCCCCTTTAAATTGAATCATCACAATTTGACCATTGTCTTGGTAATAAAAGGATAAAAATTTGAATATATTTTTGTTGTAATCCCACATCTTAAAAGGAGTTTGTAAAACATGATCCTATTAAGTAAGTAAGAAAATTGAATAGGTTATATGGAATTACACATAAGTAGGTTTCCAAAAAGGAGAACATTGGTGGGAATGGTAGAAGAGTATAAATAATTATAGAGTAATTGAGGACATTCATCCTGAGAAGATTAATGATTAAGGAAATTCTAAAGTCCTTGTAAACATAAATCTGTGATGTTCTAAAAGGACATCTGAATAATCATAAATTAATTTTATATGACAATATAATTTTTTAAAATAATTTTATTATAATTTTATAATTATTTTTTATTTTAAATATGAGAATAAATAAATATACCTACTTGATGCATAAAATTTAATCCTTTTGTAAATTTAAAACACAATAACATATTTTTAAACAGATGATGAGTTTTATGATGAATGATTCATGCATGAGTAACTAAAAAAATTAAATATCACATAACCATAAATGGGATAAAACTATACTTCTCCTATTGATAGTATTTAACTAAAACCAAAATTTTTACCACAAGATTCGTTTATTCCAAAAATAAATAAACCTTCTTATAATAAATTAATCTTAAAAATTTAATAATACTAAACAATGTTGATGCTGAATAATTCTATAAACCTATATCCATCAATAAACTGAAAACTAAAGTGTGATTTAACCTCGATATTTGTTTTATACCTTTTAGATTTCAAGCCACAAAAATGAGATCTTTTCTTGACGCAACATTAGTCACTTAGTCACCAAATCAATTTTCAATAATGTCATTATCTATATGATAAAACTAGTGTTCTAAATATCCAAAAAAAAAAATTTATAAATACCTTAAATAATACTTCCATATAATTAAATTCATACTTCATGTCAATATACATCTTAACAAATACATCAATCTACTTCCACATCTTCTAAAACGTTATTAATCACTTTTAGATATCATCGCTTAAAACCTAAAAGGGGTGTCTAAGACCTTGACCTTATGATCATCTTTAATATTATATACCTATTACTGTTTCTATAACTTTTAATATAACCTCACATGAAAACATACTTATCTCTATATTCGACTAAATCGACCTCTAATGCCAACTATTATTGCCCAACACCCACACTCCCATATTCGGTGATGAAATTGTACATTTATATTTATATATTTGATACTGGTGGAGGTGATAAAATTTTAACCGTCCAAAAAATACAATCTCAAATAGAAATATTTTATCACTTAAATTATCGTGGAAGTTTTATGTTTCTATTTTTAGAAAAATTGGACAAACTCCTACATATGCAATACCCATGTCAATAAAAAATAATTTCTCCCACATAACATGGCACTTCATATTTAACATTATGTTATCATTACCAACTATACAAAATTCTATATAGAAATAATTTTTTCAATATTATAACTACATAACTTGGGGAAAATAAATCATTGGGAGGATGATCTCAAATTCTCAGTAACGGTGAACATAAAAATTAACCATTGAATGTCATTAATGAAAAAAAGAGAATAAGGGTATAATGACATAATAAGAGTGAATGGGTGAATCATAAATTAATTATATGCCATTAAATACCTAAATAATCATACAAATAATGACAAAATTAAGATCCATTAGTATCAATAATTATGCTCCTTGTGATATCAATCTTGATCATAAGAAAAATTATAAACCCATAACAAGCATCATAAAACATGTGTTGGTATCTTAGAAAATCTTTTTTCATAACCCATGTAAAACTCAATTAATAAATAACTAGATCCCATTAAAATCCATAGGGTAAACCATAAATTAACTCTGTTCTTATTTCCTCTCAATAAAAGCTACATTACTCAATGAAATAGATCATAATATGGGTGCACCCATCGTTTAAGAAATAACTAGCTCAGTGGGTGGTATCCGGGATGTCATATTATATAAGCTCTAACAGGCTCACTAAGTGATATTTAGGGTTCCCCATAATATAATATATTATGGGTTCATTGTAAAATATTTGGTCCACTCCATCATTTATGTTATTTCCATGAACCAGAACATGAATAACGTTTATAGTGATTATATTCTTTCATCAATCTCAAAAAAAACAATCATTATTACACTTATAATGTGATTATCCAATAGAAAATAAAGGGTCTTGATGTTAATATCTATAAAACATGGTAAACCTATTGAAAATAATGAGTTTCATAACAACATATTTGAAACATGTTTAACCCATCAAAATTAAATGAGATATATAAAAATCACATTAAAATAGTCATAATCTATCCTGAGAAAAAAATAGGATGGTATCATTACAAAATATCACCCATCAGAGCATGTGTAACAATAAGGGTTGTGGGCGTTGATGAAATCAAGTATCATAACAATATAATTAAATAAATTTTTTTTGTAAAATGAAATTTTCATTTTGAAAATAAGTTTTCAAAAATTAAAAATTCACAAAATATTTTGAAAATAAATTTCATTGAAAAAAACATTGGAAACATGGAAAATATTCATTAAAAATCAAATAAAATATTTCATGAGAAAAGAAACCATTCCATGTTAATAATTAATATTTAAAAAATAAATCATTTTGAATTTTTATTATTTGAAAATAAAATGTTAAAATTTTAAATGTGTATTTAGAAAATTTTGAGTGGTGATGAATGTTGGAAATATCATTCATGTCGTACATGTTAAAAAAAGAATTCATTCCAAAATTTTGGTAAAATAAAAACATGCATTATTTGGAAAAATAATATTAAATATTATTTTATTTGTAATTTTTTTTAAAAATATCATTAATAAATCCTTTGAATAATTCTAAAAACATTTTTTAAAACGTTCTTTGAAAACAATGTTTTGTAAGAAAAAAGGTTTTTGACTGTAGAGGGAAATAAAGATGATTTTTCAAAAAAATCCAATTAATGTATGTAAAAAATAGAGTAAAATGGTAATAGTAGTTTAAAATACCATGAATATCCAAATAAGAATAAAATTTATGACAATTATTGAGATATGGACTATAATAGTTAAAAATTTGAGACTTAATCATACACAATCATGATAGATCATGAGATTGTAAAAAAAACTCATACAACAATGGTAACATAAAATTATAAGCCTAATTAAATAAAAATACTCTAATGGATATTTTAATACCAAAAAATTTCCGAATAATCATTATCAAATACATTCATCGATAGTATATACACCACAAAAAAACTAATAGGTGGTGAATATGGAATGTGTCTTACAAAAGTAAAAATTGATACAAAAAAAGCTTACATAATTATTCCTTTGGGTTGAAAATGATTTATTATCATGTATAGTGGTTTTAAAATTTTTATTAAATTATTATAGAACCATATTAAAATTTATAATATCATATATGATCCTTATAATACATATTGTCACCCATTAATTAATAATCATTCATTGTTTTCATTGATTCCGGTGTTAATCTCCTTGTTTTCTCATTCGTGATTTGTTATGAAATTCCCGATTCTTATGCATATAATATAGTTATATAATAACCAGAATAATACTTTTGAAATAATTATAATATTCACACATGTATTTTAAGTTTAATACTAAAAATAAAATATAGTTATGAAAAATGAAGTATGTTACGACCATGAAGGTAATAAGTCATACGTACATGTGAGTAATGTCTCCATTTTCCAATAATAATTATTGAAAGGTGGTAAGTAAATATTATCTTTCCAGAATGATCGTAATATCATATAAAAAATATTTTCTATTTAAATATTATTATATATATCAATAATATGGTGTGGTGATGAAATTAGATTCACATCTCTTCGTGAAGGCAGTAGTCCACAAGTACATGAATTATGTTATCATTTTTTTAGTGTAAAAAAGAAAATTTATAATATATTTTTATAATTATAAAAACATCATTAATATCATATTTATTTCAATCAAATCCCATATAATAAATTTTTTTGTACTTATTACCTTCTTTGTAAAGAGTTTGTGAGAAAAAAAATCACATTGTTTCATGAGATGGTAGACCTCTGCACACAGGAAAGATTTTATCCTATCCCCTAAAGAATTAGAATGTAAAAAAATATGATATAATTACTATACATGAATGAATATGTTATAAATATAAAATCTAAACTTTAGATCAAATAACATACCCTACTGTGAATGGTGATGATGGAATAACGAATGAAATCCTTCTATGAGGTGGTTTTCTGCTATACACAACGATGATGATTTTTTAGCCCATTACATTGATGTGGAGATGAATATAAATCATTACCAAATTAATCCAAAATTAATTTATATGTATGATAATATGTTTCTTATATAATCATTGATTCTTTAGAATTAAAGGGTATATATAATGAAATAAAATTAAGACGCTCATTGAAAAACATTACCTCTTTTCGGGTATCCAATTTAAGTATTAACTAAATCCTTTAGAGGTAGTCTTTATACCATAAATAAGTCTTCTATGATGATTTTAGGAAATCTGGGAAGTTATTTGGGAAGTTATTGTAAAATGAAATATTTTTTAATATTTGAAGGAGATATGAGAGTGGGTGCTCTTTTATAAGTGGGGGAGATGACACACTTGGTATTTTTGAAACAAATTGAGTTCAATCACATATTTATTTTGTAAAAACAGTACAAAATGGACACTTATTGAACATTATAGGTGGAATTTTTAACATATTTCCATAAAATAGATTTGAAAACAATTTATATGTCGTTTTTACCCTTATGTTTTTAGTTTAACCCCAACCAAACATATTTTTACCTCAATGACTTTAATTGTTTTTTGATACATTTACTACAAATTTTCGTAAGAAATTATGTTCATATTGATAGATTATATAATTTATTCTTATTATAATTATGAAAAAAAATCATAGTATATTCTCAATAGAGGAATATTTTATATTAAAATTAATGTCACGGATGCAACTAGAATGTTAGTTTTTAAAGAGGAAATGTTTGTAATTTTATATAGTTTTTTTTACTAAAATTCAATAGTAAATTGATTAAAATAACCTAAATTGGATTAATGGATATATAATTCCACTAATTTTAATTTAAAAAAAATTTAAAATATATTTTAATTTTATAAATAATTTAATCAGTTATGAAACATGGAATTAAAATTCAACAATTTTCACTATTCATAAAAAAACATTTGTGATTTTTTTTGAAAATTCAACCTAATAACATTTTTAAAATATGAATTAAAAAATTAAGTTTAATTTTTAAAATAAATTTTATATAATTTTATTAATAAAATTTCAATATAAAACAAACAAATTAGGTGAAAAAAACAGGTTTTTGATTAGTGTGTTTTTCATGTAGAAGATGATTTTATATTTACTTTATGTCTTATAACAATCATTGTCTGATTATCAATTAAAATTTAATGATATATAATATTTTAATATCATTTAATATATTTCTTATTGGTTATTATTTTAAATAATTAAAATGGAGAAACGTTATTTGTTTTGAAACTGTTTTAAGGAAACAAACCCCTTTTTTAAACAAAAAAACTAATACTAAAATCCAATATAATGTAGAATGAATAAATTATGTGGGTTAAATAAAACAAAAGATTAATTATGTTACATTAAATCATATTGGGTAATTTTAATTAATTTATTTATTGAAAATAAATGTTAGTTTTACTGAAATTGATATTTTTTACTACTCAATAATAAATCAATATTTTTAGAAAAATTCCAAAATTTCACCCAAAGTAAATTTTGATAATAGAAATCAAAAAATGAATTTAATTTTATCAAAATAAATTTAAAAAAACACCAATAAATTTATTTTAATATTATTTTTATTAATAGTTAAAAAATTAATTTTTTATAAAAAATATTTTTCTAGAATAAAATCACTTTACTAAAAATTGTTTGATTATTTAATAAAATTTTATCATTTATTTATATTGATTATGAAATATAAATATATATATATATATATATATATATATATATATATATATATATATATATTAATTTAGTTAATATTATTCATACCTGCTAATTTAATAGCTAGGTTTTTACAATTAAAAATATCATGGGTCGTTTAAGACAGATATTGCGTGATGAATACACAATCAACCCTAAAAATATTGGGGTTTCCAGTATGACATGATATTGAAGGGATTAAATATATTTAAAAATAAATATATCTTAAATTATCAGGATGTTACATTATCATATATTATTAATGTTTCATGTATATTATGCTATCAAACAGAATTTTATTCTATAAAAAAATTAGCATGTTACAGAAGTACATACCATGTGTTCATCTTATAAATGGATTTATTATGAATTCTCTTGTGTTTATTATATGAGAAAAGATAATGAATTAAATATTCACACCATGTTTAATTTCTATGTTTATGCCTTATGATTGATTACCCTTTTATGCAATGTATAAATCATAAACTAGTTATGATAGAGGCATCCAGAAAACACTCCAATGCTTTGGATAGTGTTTTAGTCTCATGATACATTATGTGTTATATTATGGAGTAAATATTATCAATAATGGGACTTTTTCCATCATGTGATATTTTCTAGGAAGTTATTCCTGATTCAGGTTTATTTCAGGTTATATGTTGCTACCACATTTCATATGGTGTCATCATTTTATGATACCATGTTTTTTATGTTATTATCTCCTGTGATTACCCTTGATCCTTCTCTTTTATGACATCATGTTATAACATAAACTCACAAATTATATTTTCTTGTCATGTTTATTCATTTTCTCATATTTTTAGCTAACACCGTTATTTTATGTATTCAGTAGAAAATACTTTATTGTTTTAGGATCTCAAATGGATTTATGATCTCATTGTGGATAATAAAAAAAGAATGTAATGTTTTAGTTCACTTCGATATATTATGTACAGAGTCTTTCAATGACGGTATGAATCACGATCATTGGGTTTTAACAAACATATGTTTAGGTTAAAATCCAAATAATAATATATTTAAAGGCATCATTCACTTATGCATCCATAAATTTATTCAAACAAAAAAAGAAACACACATACATACATACATATATACATACAAACAAACCTTCATGCATAAATACATACATACAAACATCTATCCATCCATCCATACATACATTCATACAAGTATAAATATATGAATATTAAAATTCATACATACATACCCACATACATAAAAACATATAGACATACGTACCTACTAACACACAGACACACACATATATACATTCATAGGTAAATGCATACATATACAGACATGCATACACACACACACACACACACACTGTAACATCCTAGGTAAATAAAGAAGAAGATATTTTCATATTTATTAATATTTGTGAATTAAATATTAATTTTACTTTTAAAGGGTTTCTATGTTCGATAGCGTACCCAATACGCAACAATGGGTTTCTTTGAATCTTACGTTGTACACTAATAATATAAAATTATTATTTTAAATGGAAGTTAACTCCTAGACGTTGTATTGGAGGGAATTAAAAAAACCATCCACAATATTATTATACATGTTTTTTAAATGTATTTACTTTAATCCAATAAAAGTTATAGGCTTAAAATGTGAATGAATCTAATTTTAACTATAATTTACATTAAAAGGTCGATTTACCACCTTTTAATGGTGAACCCTCTTTAAATATAGTTTTGGTCACTTTTATACATTATAATTTACCAAATAAAATCCTTCTTTGGAATGGGGACATCAAAATTTACTATGTGTAATTTTTTGGAAATTTTCTAATAAAGTTCATTTTTAATGAATAGTGAAAAATATTGTATTTTAATTCAAAACTGCGTTTTAATATAATTTATTTATATGAATATATTATATTTTTAATTGGATTTTAAAATGTAATTATAATATATTTTTACCATTTAATCCAATGTAGGTCATTGGAATTAATTTCACTTTAAAATCGAACATAACCAAGTGTCAATCTTTTGACAGTTATTGTATCTTAAAAACATGATATTTATTTTAACAACGGGAATTAATTTTAAATTAATTAATGCAACTTTTATGTTTAGAATTTTTAAAAATAGAAATCATTTTTTAATTCGGAATATATAATATAGCTTAGGCTGAATTTTTGGCATTTTTCTGAAAAATTTCAATTTTTTATGAATAGTGAAACCACATAGTAGTAGTTAAAAAACAGACTTTTCATTTAAATGAAATTTTACCACTTCTGTGAGTTGAATTTCAAAAATCCGACATATATGGTTGTTATTAGTAAGTAAAATTTGGTTCAAAAAGATTAAAATATTTTTTGGTGAATAGTATCTTTTGAATTTTATTTACAGCGGTTAAAGGTAAATAGGGTAATTCAAAGTAAAAAGAATATTATAATAATTCCAAATTTATTTAAAACCTGTCCTACCCTTATTGTATGAGTAATTTCCGACCATGGGAATCCTTGGGTCTATTTTGGGACCCCATGGAGCCACTTATGAATGATAATGACACTTTAGATTAATAAATTTAAAGTAAATGCATAAATGACATTAACCAATGTATTTTAGTAAATTAATTTTTATATGGTCTTATATATGTAATATTTTGGACTATAAATATTAATTGGAAATGTATAGAGATTTCCTATATCATGGAATTTTTTTTTATAATTTTTAGACATCAAATAAATTTAATTATTTATGACACAATAATGATGTAGTGTTTACCTCATTAATAAATCATTTACAAAAAATAAGATTATAAATATTAAAATAACATCCAAAACATATCCAATTCTTATTAGATAATTTTATTTCTACCATGAGTCATCTTATCTTTGACTCTAATGATTTTTTTACCTTTAGAAACTGAATATCATTATATAATAAAATAATATTTTCACACTTTCCTAAAGAGCCCCTCCCCCCCTTATAAAAGGAGACCATTTCTAACCATTGCCTCACACCTCTAAATCCTTTTGGAAAGTCAAAACTCTACCCATTTAAGCTCCCTACATCCTTATATTCCATCTAGAAGCCTTAGCTTTGGCAGAAGGCACTTCAAATAAACCAGTTTGGTTCAAACCAAAGGGAGTTACCCAAATTAAAGGTAACCATTTCTCTTAACTTCTTTCCTTTTATTTTACTTCTACAACCCATAAAATCTTTTTATTCCCTTATTTTATACAAAACCTGTATAATCAATATACTAGGATGTTTTCATGAGAAGTATTCTAACTACACTTACACACACCTCCATCTAATGGGTGAAGAACATACTGTTTCTGTGGATGGCAAACTAACACCTCATGAAACGATGATTGTTTGATTATCTCCTACTGCCTATTATTGTAGCCATTAAGATGACACTATATTTATATATGATATATATTATGTTTATGTTTTATTTATGCTTCTTTATTTTTCTTTTATATTATACCTTTATGGTTTCCATTATGGGTAAATGCGATAATTTCATTTGAGGAAATACAGACTACCGCCCACGGAAAGTGATATGGCTTGTTCATGCCATACGTGGGACATATAAAGGATATAGTTAATGGAATTATATATGATATTATACTGGAATTATAATATACTAATGTATCATTATTTTTTAATTCCATTAAACTAAGAAATAGAAATGAATGTAGTGTTCATGTGTCTGTACGACTTAATGTCTCCATTAACGGTGCATTTTATTTCTTATCTCCAAATGATATGTAATATTATAAATATATATATATATATATATATATATATATATATATATATGTTGGATATATATTATATATATGATATCTAAATAATGAATATCATTATAGATATAATGGAGTATTGACAACATGGAAAACTTGTAAATATAAGGTGTTCATTTTTGACTCAAGTACCATATATCAACAAAATGACCATTATTAACTTAAATTGTTACCTAATTTTTATAACATGGTAATAATTGATATTAAAGGACCAATAAAATTGAAAAAGGTTCTTAATAAATTATAAGTAAACTTTATTTTATTATTCTCGGGATTAAAGAACGAATGGGTCAAGTCAGACACGAGGAAACATAATTACTCTCAATCTACTTTAATTGAGGAATATTTCAATAATATACACATTCTTCTTTTATACGGTGTATATTAAAAACCTTTTACTTTTACTTTCATTAAAAGGGATAGTTTCTTCTACGAAGCATTTTCCTTAATGACAAACAAAATGTTTTTAACATTTTTGGCGATAATGACCTCTCTACTGCTGTAATCATTATTTGACTTCCTCTATAAGACTTAATTTTTTCTAAAATGAAAAAGAAATCCCTTATTCTATTTTTGGATGTTGTGGTATTGAAAATGTTTTTTTAAATGGATTGATTATTTCAATATCTTGAAATTATTTCTTGTGATTTCAAATTAAATGTTATTAGTGAAATATTTATATTTGAAATATTTTATGTGTTATGATTTTGTAATGGTACTTGGACATTTGACGGGTGTTTACATGATAAACCAAATGACGGGTGGTGCTGTGATAAACCAGGACAGGCGGTTACATTATAACCTCCAATTCATTGGGTATAGAAGTCTGTTGCATGGCTATTCCATTTAGTGATATGTATGGAAGTCGACCGTATGGTTGTTACATTTAAGTTTGTTTATGTACCAAGTTACCTTTATATGTTATGTGTCCTTTATATGGGTTTTATGGTAATATTTTGGTTACAAAATGGAATGTAGTGATATTTTATTCAGTTACGAGTATTTAATACTTCATAAAGGTGAAAAATATTACTTATGTCAAAGTTTTCATGGTTTACTTGTAGTTTTGAAAAACAAACAGTTTTTTTCTTTGTGTATCCCTTACTGAGCTTTTTATGCCCATCCCATGTTTTTGAAATTTTTTTCACAGGACATATTGCGGAATAGGGTCAATGATGGGATCAAGGAAAATAATGTTATCTTAAACATGGAACTAGACATGACTCTTTTTTTCAAGAGTTCTTGTTTTGTGAAAAAATGGAAACTGAGTATAAGTGTCTACTTTATATATTTTTTGAAATGAAATGTAATAGTTATGGCCTATTTCTCTACAACTCTAAACCTGAAAAGATCCTTAATGTGAATTATGAATTTAATTCAAGATTATGTAATATTTATGACCGGGTCTTTATAGATGGTATTAGAGGTCATTTTAGAAAACTTTAGGAGTAAGGGTATTGTTAAATAAATGTCCATAAATTAATTTATTGTAAAATTGAAATGATATAGCATTTAAAGATTACCATGTTGCTTTACCTAAAATATTTCTGTGTTCAGAATGGTTTTTCGCAGAGGAAACAGATGACATCAGGAGGAAGACATCCTTCCAAATCAGCAACCTGAGATGGTCAAAATTGGAACTGAACAGTTTGTTGTAGTGATGGAACAGTTGACTCAGGCTAAAAATCGTGGTGGTATCCATGCACGAGATCATCCAAATGAACCACAGAAGAACATGTCAGCAGTGGATCATTTCATGAGGCAATATCCCTCATCATTCAATGGATCATCTGACGATGTGCTATCTAAATGGTGTATTAAAGAACTGGAGATGATATTTGATGTAATGGTGTGTTCAGAACATCAAAATGTTAGTCTCACTTTTACCGTTTAGAAGGAGAAGTTGATTAGTGGTGGTTGGTGGTGAAAAATATCTGGGATAGTGAGGAGATTGATGCTCTTGATTGGGATGAATTAAAAGGTATGTTTCTTGAGAAATATATTCCTAACGTGGTTCGTCTTAGGATGGAAAAGAAATTCCTAGAATTAAGGCATGAGGATGACTCAGTTACAGCTTATGAAGAAAAATTCACTCGACTGGCACGGTATGCTCCAAATTTCATCCGAGATCTTGATAGTATGATAAATCTATTTTACTAAGGACTGATGCCACGATATCAAAGAGCATTAGCCTCTCATGAGTTAAAAAGATATGAAAAACTTTTTCGATGTGCGGAGAAGGTTAAAATGGAGTTTTTCGATGATCAGGTGTTCATTGAAAAACAACAGAATAAGAGGTCCAGTTTTCAGGAAAACAGAAAAAATTCATCAATGAAGCCTGGAGGAAAGAAAATTAAATATCCAACTTGTGATAGGTGTGGTAAAAATCATCCTGGAGAATGTTTATCAATGTCTTGAAAGTGCTTCTGGTGTGGTAGGTCTGGTCATATTGCTCGTAACTGAAAGGAAGATGATCAAGCAGGAAATGAAAATCCATCGATAAGATGTTTTAAGTGTAATGAAATGGGTCATTATGAAAATGAGTGTCTAGTGAAGAACTCAAATAATGGAAAGCAACCATACTAAAATCAGAAAAGGGTGGTGAAATCCTTTTCAACTACTTGAGCAGATGTTGGGCCATCAAATGAAGTAATATTAGGTACACTGTTTATTTATTCATATTATGCCAATGTGTTGTTTGATTTTGGGTCTACACAATCATTCATTTTTGAGAATTTCTCTAATAAATTGGGAATTCCATCTCAATATATGAATACAGAACCTATGGTAAAAACACCTAGAAGAAATGTTGAAAAAAAACATAAGAACCTTTCTGTCCTTGTGTGCGGGAAGAATCTACCTGTAAACCTTATTGTTTTTCCTCTAGTAGAGTTTGATGTTATTTTGGGCATGGATTGGTTGTTTTTTTATCATTCTTTGATTGAATGAAAAGATAAAGAGGTTTAATTTCAAAAATATTTATAGATTTTGTACAAGAATGAACCCTTTATTTTGATAATATATCAGGAAGCTAAGAAACTAGAAAAAGATGGAAATGAATGTTACCTTTCACATATTGTGGAAAATAAAGAAAGTATTCAGATTAATGATGTGCCAGTGGTAAATTAGTATCTTGATGTTTTTTATGATTAGTTTCCTAGCATTATACATGATCGGGAAGTTGAATTTATTGTTGACTTAATTCCTGATGCTAAGAAAATTTCAAAACCCCCTTATCAAATGGCTCAAATTGAAATTTTAGAGTTAAAGAAGAAATTGCAAGAGTTTTTAGATAAAGGTTTCATTCGACCTAGCACATCACCATAGGGTGATCTTGTCTTTTTTGTTAAAAAGAAAGATGTTTCAATGATACTTTACATTGATTATAGAGCATTGAATAACATCACTATTAAGAACAAGTATCCTTTGCCTCATATAGATGATTTGTTTGATCAACTATAGGGATCCCAGTACTTATCAAAGATTTACTTGAGATTGGAGTACCATCAGTTGAAAGTAAAGGAAGCAAACATTCCAAATAATACATTTTGTACTAGATATGGCCATTATGAATTTGTAGTTATGCCTTTTGGGTTAACCAATGTAGCTGTTGCATTCCTGGATCTTATGAATAGAATTTTTCGTGAGTTCTTAGATAAGTTTATGGTTGTGTTCATTGATGATATTTTGGTTTATTTTAAAAGTAAATAGGATCCTGAAAGTTATTTAATGGCCATCTCACTAACCATAAAAGAAAATAAACTTTATTGGAAATTTAACATGTGTGAGTTTTTGTTACAAAAAATTTATTTACATAGTCACATTATTTCAAAAAAATGTCATATCTATTGATCCTGCTAAAATAAAAGTTGTTGAGGAATGGCCAAGACCCACAAATATAACCAAGATCCGTAGTTTTCTTGGTTTGGAAGGTTATTATCAGAGGTTTTCTGAGAAAGTTTCACGGTTATCTTGCCCAATGACTAAGTTAACTCGAAAAGGTGTTATGTTAATTTGGAAAAAAGAATATGATGATTGTTTTCAAGAATTTAAAATACGATTGGTGAATCCTAAAGTTTGGCACTACCTTCCAGAAATGGTGATTTTTTTATTTTCAGTGAATCTTCATTGAAAGGACTTGGATGTGTCCTTATGCTAAATGATCAGGTAATTGCTCATTCTTCACGTCATTTGAAACCTTATTAGTTAAATTACACTACATATGATTTGGAATTAGCTGATGTTGTTGTTTTACTTTAAAAATTTGAGGAATCATTTGTATGGAGTAAAATGTGAAATATATACTGAACAAAAAATTATAAAATATATATTCACTCAGAATGAATTGAACATGAGACAGAGGAGATGGCTAGAATTAATCAAGGATTATGATTCCACAATCCATTACCATCTGAGAAACGAAAATAAATTGGATGCTGCTTTAATTCGAAAAATAATGTCTCATTAAGCATGCTGGATTTAGAACGAGGTACTTTTGTTTTTTATTTCATGAACTTCAGCATGGTAGTTGTTGGTGTAAAAAATTATTCTATTTTTCTTTAGGTGTTAGTGAAATCATCTCTATTAGACAGAATAAATCAAGTGCAGAAAGAAGACAATGTGTTGCAAAAAAAGGCCGAGTTGGTTCAGAAGGGTATGTTTCCTGATTTTAACATTGATAATGATTGTGTTTGGAGGTTTGGGAAGAGATTATGGGTGCCTTGTGATTCACTGTTGAATAATGAGTTGTTATGTGAAGCTCATAGTTCTCAATTTTCAGCTCATCCTGGAAGTACTAAGATGTACGGAGATCTTTGGGAGTATTACTAGTGGGATGGAATGAAAAGAGATATTACTGGTTTTACTGTGAAGTGTTTGACTTGTCAACAGGTTAAAGCAGAGTGTAAGTTACCAAAATAGATTCTTCAGTCTTTTCCGGTGCCAGAGTGTAAGTGATAAAATATTTCCATGGACTTTGTTGTGGGATTACCGAAGACATCTCAAGTTAATAATGCAATCTGGGTTATAGTTGATCGATTGACTAAATCTACTCATTTCCTTCCTATTTGAGATACTTTTCCTCTAGATCAACTTGCTCGGTTGTATGTTAAAGAGATAGTCAGGTTGGATGGAGTTCCCCTCTCTATTGAATCTGATCGTGATCCCAGGTTTATATCTAACTTTTGTAAAGGCTTTTAGAAGTCATTGGGTACTGAATTAAATTTTAGTACAGCTTTTCATCCTCAATCTGATAGGCAGTCAGAACAAATAATTTAGACCTTGTAGGATATGCTACGTGCTTGTTCACTGGATTACCAGGGAAGTTGGGACCAACATCTTTCATTGGTTGAATTTTCTTATAATAATAGTTTTCATTCCAGTATACAGATGGCTCCATTTGAGGCATTATATGGAAAGCATTGTCGAACTCCAGCTTTTTGGGATGAAGTAGGTGAAAGGAAGGTGATGGGACCAGAATTCGTAGAAGAGATCGAAGAGAAAGCTCATTTGATTCAGAAGCACATGAAAACAGCTCAGAGCGGACAGAAAAGTTATGCGGATAACCGGAGGAAGGATATTTCTTTTGAGGTATGTGATTATATCTTTCTCAAAGTTTCTCCATGGAAAAGTGTGGCGTGTTTGGTATGAAGGGAAAGTTGAGTCCGAGGATCATTGGACCTTATGAAATCCTTGAGAAATTTGGATTAGTTGCGTACAGAGTGTCTTTACCTCCAAATTTATCTCAGGTACACCATGTTTTTCATGTTTCGATGTTGAGAAAGTATATTCCAGATCCCTCTCATATTTTGAGTCCAGAGTTAGTTCAATTGAAAGAGAATCTCTCTTATGAAGAAAAACCAGTCCAGATTTTTGACCGTAGAGATCAATTTTTGTGGAATAAGGTAATTCACCAGGTAAAGGTTTTATGGAAAAACCATATGATTGAAGAGGAAATGTGGGAATCTGAAAATGCTATGAGGGATAAATACCCCCACTTATTTTGATAAGTGACTAAAAATTGTGAGGATGCAATTTCTGAAAGGGGGGAAGGATCTAACATCCAAGGTAAATGAAAAATAAGAGATTTTCATATTTATTAATATTTTTGAATTAAATATTAATTTTACTTTAAAATGGTTTCTTTGTTCGATAGTGTACCCGATACAAAACAACAAGTTTCTTTGAAATCTTACGTTGCACAAAAATAATATAATATTATTATTTTAAATGGAAATTAACTCCTAGCTATTGTATTGGTGGGAATGAAAAAAAACTAACTACAATATGATTATACATGTCTGTTAAATTTATTTACTTTTATCCAATAAAATTTTGAGGCTTAAAATGTGAATGAATCCAATTTTAGGCATAACTTACATTAAAAGGTCCTTTTAAAAGTGAAACATATTTAAATATAGTTTTGGTCACATTTATAGATTATAATTGACCAAATAAAATCATTTTTTAGAATAGGGACATCAAAATTTACTTTGTGTAAATTTTTGGAATTTTTCCGATAAAGTTCATTTTTTAATGAATAGTGAAAAATAATGTATTTTAATTCAAAATTGTTTTTTAATCTAATTTATTTATATGGGTAGATTATATTTTTAATAGTTTTTAAAATTTCATCAGAATATATTTTTACCATTTAATCCAATGTTGGTCATTTGAATTAATTTCACTTTGAAATTGGACATAAACAAGTGTCAATCTTTTGAAAATTATTATTTCTTAAAAACACACTATTTTTTATAACAAAGGGAATTAATTTTAAATTAATTAATGCAAATTATATTTTTAGAATTTGGTAAAATAGAAATAAATTTTTAATTCAGAAATCAAATATAGCTTAGTCTGAATTTATGGTATTTTTCTGAAAAAACATCAATTTTTGATGAATACTGAAACCACATAGTAGTAGTTTAAAAAACTGTCTTTTTCATTTAAATGAAATTTCACCACTTCTGTGAATTGAATTTAAAAAACTTTACATACATTTTTTTTATTAGTAAGTAAAATTTGGGTCTATAATATGAAAATAATATATGGAGAATGGTAACTTTTGACTTTTATTTACCGCGGTTAAAGGTAAATAGGGTTATTCAAGGTAAAAAGAATATTATAATAATTCAAAATTATCTTAACACTTGTACTAACCTCATTTTATGATTAATGGTCGACAATGGGAATCCTTGGGTGGATTTTGGGACCCCAAGGAGTAACTTATGAATGATAATGACACATTAAATTAATTAATTCAAAGTAAAGGAAAAATTACACAAACAAACATCTTTTAGTAAATGAATTTTTATAGGGTGTTATATAAGTAATATTTTTGACTATAAATATTAATTGGAAATATAAAATGATTTCCTACATCATGGTTAATTTTTTATAATTTTTATACATTGAATAAATTAAATTATTTATGACACAATAATGATGAAATGTTTACATCATTAATAAATCATTTAAATAAATAAGATTATAAATATTCAAATAACATCCAAAACCTAACCAATTATTGTTGGATGATTTTATTTCTACCACTAGTCATATTATCTTTGACTCTAATGATTTTGGGACCTTTAGAAACCGAATATCATTATATAATAAAATAATATTTTCACACTTTCCAAAAGAGCCATCCTCCCCCTTATAAAAGGAAACCATTTATAACCAATTCCTAACACCTATCAAGCCTTTTGGCTCGTCCAAAATCTACCCAATTAAGCTCCTTACATCCAAATATTCCACCTAGAAGCCTTCTAATAGGAATAAGGCACTTAAACAAACCATTTTGGTTCAATCCAAAGGGAGATACCCAAATTAAAGCTAATAGTTTATCTTATCTTCTTTTATTTTATTTTACTTCTCCAAACCCTATACTCTTTTTATTACCTTATTTTATAACAACACCAGTATCCTAAATATACTAGGATGTTTTAAGAGAAGTATTTAAACTACACTTACACACACCTCCACTTAATGGGTGATGAACATTCTGTTTCTGTTGATGGTAAACTAACACCTCACGAAACGATGATTGTTCGATTATCTCATACCCCCTATCATGGTGGCCACTAAGATGACACTATATTTATATATGATACATATTATTTTTAAGTTTTCTTTATGCTTCTATATCTTTCTTTTATATCATACCTTTACAGTTTCCATTATGGTTAAATGCAATAATTTCATTCGAGGAAGTGCGGACTACCGCCCCCTCAAAGTGATATGACTCGTTCATGCCATATGTGGGACGTATAAAGGATAGAGTTAATGTTAATATATATGATATTATATTGGAATTATAATATACCAATGTATCATTATGTTTTAATTCCATTAAAATAAGAGATAGAAATAAAAGTATCATTTATGCGTACGTACATCTTACCGTCTCCATGAATGGTGCATTTAATTTTTTAACTCCTAATGATATGTACTATTATAAAAATATATATATAATGGATATATATGATATATATGTTATCTAAATAATGAATATCATTATGTATATAATGGAATATTGACAACATGGACTATTTGTAAATATAAGCTGTTCATTTTTGACTCAAATACTTAATATCGACAAAATGACCATTATTAACATAATTGATTACATAATGTTTATAACATGGTAATAATTGATATAAAAGGACTAATAAACTTTAAAAATATTCTTAATCAATTAGAAATTAACTTTAGTTTATTATTCAGGAGATTAAAGAACGAACAAGTCAAGTCAGACATGAGGTAAGGGTCTTCTTCTCAATTTGCTTTCATTGAAGCATATTTCGATAATGTATACCTTCTTCTTCTACACGGTGTATAATAAAACCCTTTGACTTTTAATTTCATTCAAAGGTAATATTGTTTCTACAAATCGTTTTACTAAATGAAAAATGGAATGTTTTTAACGTTTGTGGCAACAATGACATCTCCGCTACTATAATCGTTATTTGGATTCTTCTATAAGCCTTAATGTTTTGTAAAATGAAAAAAATCCCTTATATACCAACACACACACATACGTTAATACATACACACATGCATGCCTACATATATATATACATACATCTTGATGCACAGACAGACACATATATAATTAATCTAACTTCATTACGTATCTCTACAATGGCATCATTTAATCAATGGGAATTCTTAAACCATTAATACCTATTGAATAAATACTTTGTGTCATCATAGGTATTTAATACCAAATACAATGTTATATTATTATAAGTAGAGGTGATTATAAATAACCTTCTTGGGAACAAATCATAAAATCCTATTTGATCAGGCCTTATTTCTACCAACTATAAATGACAAATACAAAATTTGTAACACCCTACCCTGAATCATGAGGTCCATACCATCGTTCCAAATGACATCATTCATGAATAATCATAAATAACAGTATTTTATCAAGGTTCAATCATTTGTTAAGAAATCTAGGGAGCCAATTGTAACAACCTCTATTGTTAGTACTAATTAAAATAATTATTTAAAAAAAATTATTTTATGGAATCTATTATAAAATTAGTTGTTAGAAATCATGGATTATTTAAATTTATATAGGCACATAACATTAATTTAAATATACTGAATTATATTAGAATGAGAATATATAATAAAATTATAGAATCATGATTTAAAATAGAGATATAATATTTATTGAAGAAAATAAAAACAATAGTTTATAATATTTGTGTGATATCATAATTTTTGAATGAAAAATATTTAATAGAAAAATATAAAAATTAAGATATTAATATAAAAATTGAGATAATTATAAGAAGAACATATAAGTTTGAAAATAATATATTTAAGGTTGATTATTGAACATAATAATAATATAGTATAAGAAATATTTTAAGTGATTGACATTAAAGATTATTCATAGTAAAATATTTTAATAGTGTATGGACATGATAAATAAAATATTAATTTGAGAAATTTAGAAAAAAAAATTTAGTTTGAAATAAATATATAAATTATATTTTTAAGATATTCCAATATAATAATTATAATAAGTTAAAATAGAAGTTTGAAATAAACAATATAAATTATTTTAATTAATTACAATGAGAATAGAATTATTAAATGGTTGAAATAAACATATACATCTGCCCAAAATATTATTTTAATATTGAATGTATTCTAGAATTTCATAAGTAATATTTACATATTATAAAAAAAATTGCCAACCAAGAAAGCTAACAAGACTAGCACAAACATGCATTGTGGGAGCATGGTCAACTATGTATGGAGCTAACCAAGACAACAGTATAGTAGATGGATTGTGGAAGAACCTTATTATAGTCTATTCTACACATGGTATTTCACAAATTGTGGTGAGGGGGTTGGCTTACCCCATGTATGTGTGTGAATTTTGGGTCTAGGTGTAAACTCTAATGTTAAGGATCAGGCCATGGTTGGAACTACTAAAATTACATGTGAGAACCCGACCCTCAAAAACATTGATGTAGGATGTTGAATGTGGGATAATTTTTACCCTATAAAAATCATCAGTGTATAATGATCGCCATTTTATCAAAATTATTAGAGATATACATTCTCCCCAAGCCTTCATTTTTAACATTTCACTATAGGACCTTTTCATGTTCTTCTTATTCTCCTTCTGATGCAAGGAATCATTTGTGTATATGAACTAAATATATTTCACATTAATTCCAACATACCACAAATATCATTTTCCATTAGAAGAATACATATATCCCGTGAACTACCAAACAAGATATTGGACCCTTCGATGTTCTTTCAACCATAATGTTAAACAATGCATATATAACTAGAAAGAATTGTCATTTTCAAATAAACCATCTCAAGGAATAGTGTCTAGGAAAAAATAAAGTATTTATTAAAATATATAATCGTAATGATTACATTTAATGTCATGTGACATACATATCCAAATAGAATTCATTCTTGACTTCGGAGTATGATGAGTAAAATGAAAATTTATAACTATAAAAATTACAATAAAAACAATTCATTTACCCTAGTGTAGTTTATTTATCCCAAAATCACAATATTTATTAATTAGGATATTCCAGTTTCAATGACGGAGATATATATACACATATACAATATTTTCTCCATTCTAATTTATTTCATAATAAATTTATGTCATGAATCTTTGAGCATTAATAATAGTCTTCTCTTAAATATTGAAAATATGATTATACCATATTTATTTATAAATATATTTTATTATATTTTTCATCAATGTAAACTTCAATAATATTCTTAAAAAAATATCCCTAAAATAATATCCATGAATAAGAAATGTGTACAATATGCCCTATATCAAGACAATAATAAAATATAGGGTAGGTATTTTAGAATCAAATCAAGTTCCCTGGAATTCAATAGATACTTTTTTAGTGTCTGAATAACTATATATATTGATTATCTTAACTATTTTTAGAAACCCACATTCTCTCATTATCTCATGTTCTATTAATTCATTTACAAGATAGAGTAGTGGATAACAACCTTGTCCAAGATCAATTTAATCTTAGATCTCATTTAAGGGAAATATAACTACAATCATTTTTATTAGGATTCTAAGGGAAACCAATTTTGAAAAATGTATCTAATTTATTTCAAAACCCTCCTATATGGGACTGCAATTTATATAAATTTTATTAATTTTAAAACTTTTATTTAATGTTATGTTCAAATTTTTACTCCATTTTTTGGTTTATAAAACCATATGTAAGAAATTTATTCTTCAATTTCTAATCTTTTTTTAAAGGTAATTCAAGAGAAAATAAATTTAAAATATGGTTTAGAACGTTTTAAAATTTATTTTACAAAGTCCTAATCTTAGGTAAGAATGTCTAACCTTGTTTTAATAGACTAATTTAAAATTAATAAATTAATAAATGAATAAATGAATAATTTTATTTTTGGAATGTTTAATTTTTTATTTTATACATTTAATGTCATTTAAAATTTGTGAACATTGAAAAAATATAGGTATGCCCATAAACAATATATTAAATAACATTCCATAAATATCATGATAATACCTTATTTAATTTCTACATAATATTTTTAAATATTTATTATGAATATTTAGTTTATCTATAAATGTATGTATTTCACATTAAGGTATTTTTTGTCTGTGTTTACAAAATATGTAATTATATTAATCTTTAATTACATATAAATTTAGTTTATGAATGGTTTATATGGATTTTTAATAAGAAAAAAATTATTTGGTAAATTTTTTATTAAAATGTTTTCACTGATATATTGGTTATACTAACGAAGAATGGGGAGTGAACTAATGACCATGAGAGGGATTTTTCAAAAAGAGTGTGTTTTATTTTTCTTATTGTCTCTATGGTTTTATTAAATTTTTTACAAGTGTAAATATATTACAAAATGATGTATTATTTTCAGAAAGAATTATTTGATAATTTCATGGATAAATCCAATTGTATTTCAAGGGATAATATATTTTGAAAAGAAAGATTCTTTCAAGGTGACTTTATTTTTAAATGTTTTGGACAACATTTCTTATGAATATTTTTTAAAAAATATTGATTCATATTGGGGAGAAAATTTTAAGTCACATATAATGTTTTGTATTTGATTTTTTAGGTTTTTTTTTTCAAATGGTTGTATATTATTTAAAGGAAAATGATTTTACCTCTTGGTTTAAATCCCCATATGTAGAAATTATTTTATCAACACATAATTTAAAAAATATTTTCTCCATATTATTTATGAGTATATGATCAGTGATGTTTTGTTTCATTTAGGGATCTAACCCAAGTGGACATAGTTAGATGTGGTAGAATATATATATGTCTCTGATATGTTTTACAGTTTTAACTAATATTTAAAACCTAAAGTGAAATGATATGTGGTTATTCAAAGGACTGTATATTTATCAGTTAATTTTTTTAAAAAAAATATAGAATGATGTAGCACTAGATCTAGGTGTGAAGGTATTGGAATGGTGAAACTATTAAATACTTAAAAGATCTGAAAAAATTATAAACCTAATTCAAAAATAAATAAAATAATTAGTGACATTCACATCAATATAATAGAAGGAATATAGAAAAAACCCATGTAGTGGTTAAATGGAATAAAAGTGTAACATCTAATAAAAGGAATTCCCACATGTTGTGTATAAATGATCAAAAAATATTCCAATAAAATATAGATAAAATGAGGGATGAAAAAAAGATCATAGAGTCCTTCCCAATAATGTCATGTTCTACAATAATCCATCTGGTTAACTAGCCAACATAGGTCAATTACCCTTTATTAGATCCTTGAATATGAAAATTGAATGTGCATTGAAATTCCTATGGAATTTATGAGTAATAGACCTAGTCAAACAACACCATTTCATCCTTAGTGTAATTGTAACATCTGTATATAAATGTGTATGTGATGACATAAAAGGCGATGTAAATAATCATATATTCGGATGAGTAATAATGTGCTAACAATAATTTTACAAATTTTAACCCTACTTATTTAAGAAATATTTTAGAATATATGTCATAATCACATAGTCAGAAAATCTGAACATGGTAGCATAATCCATCCAAGGGATCAACCACCTCATCAAAGGATATCCAAAATGGTATAAAAAATAAATTACACAAATCATCTATGATTCAACCATATCACGATGGATAAACAGAATATAAATATGGTAATCAACACAAGTTATTACATGAAATAAAAATCTCATTAATGATAATCACTATCTTATTAACCCAATGGAATATATCATCATAGTAGTACAAAAATATTTCAAATGGATACAGATGCACAAACATTATTATCATGTCATGAAGCTGATTTCTCATGAATTACTCATGCATCCCATGCCAATCAATCCATACATATTTATATAAATTTTATTATGGGGTAAGGTCTTACTACATCAAGAGTATCAAAGTATAATTGTAAAGAAAAAACACTTGAAACATGAAAAACACCATATTCTTTGAATTAGGGATAAAATTGTCACATGAGAATTTTAGAATGATGATATAATAAGAAAAAAATATTTTTTGTTATGATATATTATAATTGTAAATTGAAAATAAATCCAATAAAATTGCGGGAAATATGGAGGATCCAATTTTCCCTCCATTAATTCCAAGATTTAGCAAGTCACACACCAATTGAAAGACCTTCTAGATAGAAATTAATCCCTATAGTCCATAGAAGGATTTTTCTTAATTTCAGATCCCTACATATATGAAGATGAATAGGGGTATTCATGGATGTTTTTGGTTTAAAATATCAACATTCAGTATACTTAACCATTGGAGCATGGATTGGATGCACTATTTATCAAACTACATTCCAAACATGTGGGATCCACTTCAGAATATCAAGATAGGATGCATATTTGGGATAGATTTTTCATTAAACTATATACCCATTATGTGAATACTATCATCTCCAAATCTATAGTTTCACATTTAAATAGGGAATCCACCATATTTACCCTAACCATTCATAAACCATGTGACTTTTAATCCACTTCCAAAAAATTATAAAATATTCTATAAACTCTCTAAGTTGAAACTATAACAACTATAGAAAAAAAAACCAATGATAAGATAAAAAATAAAAAACATGTTACACACATTAAATATATGAGGGGAATTACAAGATCTATCTCTGAAGGGAATATCATCCCCAAAAGGAATCACTAGGGTCCTGGACGAATAACGTAGGCCACTAAGCTCATACATCTGATTTTCACTGCCAACTCTCTTTCTATATAGTCTTGAGTAGCCACAATAATAAACATATTGAACTATTATGTCTCATTAAATTTTCTTGATTTGATCAAAAAAATTACAGGATATTCCTCATAGAAGGCATCTGTCTTGAACTCGACATCATCATTATCAATCAAAATCATGTGAAATTTAGCATATTTATAGAAATGAAACACATAAAAATAAATTTTACATACCCAGATATCATATAGGATGTTCAAAATTGTAATCCACCACTCTAAAACATTGCATGATCTTAAGAATTCCCACAAAACATGGTGATAACTTTCCTCAATTTGGCACTGATGGTTCCCCAACTGAGGTGAAACCCCCTAGAACATGTGGCCACCCACGATGAACACCATATGTCATCTCCTTTAGAATAAATATAAACGACACATACATTGACCAGTAATAAACATATTTGGAATTAACTACACCCATTTAGAATTTTCATGCCGAAGGATCAATCCAATTATTACTGACTCACTTATCTCAAGCCAACTCAATGGTGAAAAATACGGTAATCCATAATGTGATTCAAATGAATAAATATAAATTTAATCGTGAATGATATTTTAATATAAAAACAATTACAAATCCATATGGTTTTCTAATACTCCACTTAAATCAATGACACTAGATCTGATCATATCTTATGAAATTTGGATCATTCTCTCAGAGAGTTTGTCTATCTATGTGTGGTATGTTGTGCTTAGATTTAGTTGTGATCAAAATGCCTTCTTCATGAGTTTATAAAACCATGATGTGAAACGGACATATTGTTCTAATATTATTATTTTAGGAACCCCATTCATTTATATTATTTCCAATACATACAGTTCATTAAACTCATTGACAATATAGGTTTTTGAATAAATAATGAATTTTAAAACCTCCACTAGATGATAATTCACTACTGACACCGCATCTTAACTACTTGGAGTAATGGGAAGACTTGTGAAAAACTCCATCATCACCTCACCCCACTTATATATTAGAATCAAAAGAGGTTGAAACATTCCACATCATAACTAGTGTTTTGTATTTACCCTATATTATGTGAGGAAAATATATAAAAACCCAATGAAAAAATTTATTTTATGGTCGAACACTAGAAATAGGGTTTTAGGTTATAATACCTAGTGGTCCATCCTAGATGTAAACCCATTGTTATACATGGTTGTATCTCATCATTTCACCCCTCATGGATGTGGGAACCCAAACTATTCTATATAGATGAATTACATAATTCCTATCAATGGAAAATAATTGAATATGATCAACTCCAATCAATCATTCCCACATCACCTAAATGTCCAAATAAAATTGTTGGGTGGTCGTTACATGATTCACTAGGGATGAATTGATGATCATGGGAGCATAGGTTACTACCCCTTATTCCATAGATACACCTATCCCACAATATTATAATACAGTCATCTGATTACAGTCCTCTTATGAAGTTTTAATTCCATGTTTCTATATCTCTCTACTAATATTGTAACTTCCCGGTCCCAAGAGCCACTTGAATGGTTCTCTGAGTCGGGTTGGATACATGACCTCAAGCACATATCCCATAATTCCAAAGGCTATTGGCTAGCTGCGAGGTCCAATTTAATGTGTCCTTTGGGGAGATTATGCCCTAAAAAGTAATATGTAATAAAAACATATAGGAAAACAAATTATAACAAGTAGTATAATCATATAAATAATCAATACGAAGGAGAAGAATTTAAATAATCCTAACAGAATTAATGAAATCATTAGAAGATGATAAATCAAACCAGCTGCAAAATGATGTCTGTTATGATTTCTGTTCAAAAATAAAAGTACTGAATTCATGAATATGTGCATTATATCAAATGTTATTGAAAAAATAAGAAATTGAAACAATAACATCTCTAGTAAAGGCTCGGTGCTATGCCCCCAATCTCGATCCTATGTAGCAAGAAACACTCATGTATTGGAAGCACCACACATCCCTCTATCCATACCTACAAACATAAAGTCTAATTCGGTACCAAATAGCCCCATAGTATGGTGTGAGATAAAATCTTAGTAGGCTGACACCTACAGTGACTAAACCATTCCAATTTCATGTTGTAAACAAAATCAGTTTGCTGATATATGATATATGAAATCAAATAAATAAACAAAATTAAAATAAGTATAACATAGTCTGGGTTCTCAACGGCTCCTGTCCATACAACCTTCTTCGGCCTACTTTAGGAAATTGAATAAATTATTATAAAAAATATGAATGTATATATATATATAAATTCTGGAAAAATAAGTCATTCCAAATGGAAAAACCCCCAAATAATTTTCTTTATCATGGGTATAATTTATGGGTAAAAAAAGTGGGCTTCAAGGCACCATAAAAATATCACAATTCCCAATTAAACTAAATCTACATCAAATAAAACCTTCCATGCATTATCATTTATATAATATTAATGTTTTGAGTTGGATTTTGAGCTCATCCTGAATGTATCTCTATGGTACATCCTTCATTTTAGGCTATACCAACAAGGTCATTCCTGGGAATATTCCAAAATACCAAGTATCATTTGTGGCAGTCTTTATCATGTTTTTTTCTTATGTATCACACATTAGTGGTCGAGTATCACCTGAGGCAGGGAATATCCACTTTTTAATGGGAACATTCTCAATTTTCCCTTAGGTAACTAGTACTAATCATCAGTATATTGAATCCTTAGGTAAACCCTTTTCTGGAAAAGACTAAGAAATACCCTCCTTGATATGTAGTTTGGTAACCCAACAGGAATGTAGAGTACATGTGTGGTCCTCAATAAAAACCCATGTTGACTCACCAACCTAAATAAAATTAGATTTTAGCTAAGTTGATATCATATAGTATGTATTTATAATTACAAAAATACAATTTAATCAAAGAGCCACATACATCCTGATCAATCAAGCCAACTTGTCACAATCAAAACTCAATATCAAAAAAAGAAAGAAAATGAACTTTTCTTTTATATAATGGCATATCATGATAATATTTTTAAATATAGAAATAATTAGGCATAAACAACCAACAAACATAAAAAAAATGGTTTAATTTATCCTAAATAATTTGTTTGATTAAAAAATCAACTAATGAGGGGACGTGCAACAAATGAAATTAATAAATTCATTATTCAGGGATAACAAAAATTATACCAATTAAACCAGCATACCCAAATGGGTATCCAATGATGTATCAACAAATTAAACAAGTTATTTTATATCAAACAAGGTTATAGTAGTGAATCCAAGTAATTTAATTAAATTAGAATAGGAGAAATTGAATATTGCCAGTAGGCACTGAGAAGAGGCTAAACGTGTGATCTTAAAGATGAAAAAAATTATGGTAATGAGAGTAAACTCCCTAACTCGTAACCATAGAGTATCCTAAAATACTTGATTATCATTCATTCGACCTAAAATGGAGTAAATTAGATGATTTAAAAAAAATACAATTTTGGATAAAAATCTTATGTGGAAAATTGTGATATGGATAGTGGATGAGATCTTATGATTCATGGTCCATGAGGTTATCCTTAGTAAAAGATTTAATGATCTCTAAATGGAAAAGAAAATAGTAGTGGAACAGACTCACAATGGGCTTCTGAAAGTGGAGAAGGTTGGGGCCCTTCAAATGGTGCTATGAGGGGGGGGGGACACACTAAGGGAGAGGGAAGAGTGAAAGAGAGAAAAAAGAAAAGGGAATAAATAACTAAAAGGGATAAAAAGAAATATAAAAGAAAAAAATAAAGAAAAATTAAATTAATTAAAATGAAATAAAATAGAACAATAAAAATAAATAGGGAGGGTGAAAGGAAAATAATTAATGAAATCGGTTAATCCTTTTTAATTATTTCCACTACTTACAAGTGATTTTATTCTATTACTTATTTATATTCCATTTTAATTTATTTTTATTTATTTAAAATTATTTTTATTCCTTTTCAATCCTTTTTTTTAATTATTTATAACCGAAACGTGGTTTTGGGGAGTGAAGTAATATTTTATAAAAAACCTGAGAAATTATTTAAATAATTTTAATAGCTGCTTTGGACAAATAATATGGTGCGAATACATGTAACCTCAGTCTTTTTAAAGATTTTTACTAAAAATTTAAATTTTATGTACCTTCATTAATGACATTACTTTAGAACCTCCCCCCTTATGGAAACTTTTCACGGAGTTTCCCATCCTAGAGTAGTGGAACGTCTTCTAAACAAATATCTATAAATTGAGAATGCACAATAGTCTCCTGCTCCTAGGTCTCATCTTGAACACGTCCATGATGCCAAAGAAACCAGACTAGAGGAACTGACCAACCCTAGAAAACCTTCATGCTATGGTTGATGACATGCATTGGATTCTCCTCAATGGATGAGTCCCCTATGAACTTGATATCATCAGGATCAAATAAATGAGACGGTTCGATATGATACTATCGAAGATGAGACACATGGAAGACATGAAGCATGGAACAATACCACAGAGGAAATAGTAACATATATGTTACCAGACTAAATCTCTCCACTATCTCAAATGGCCTGACATATCACGATGATAACATCTTATATCTCATGATCTTCATGTTAACCGACCTTGGTGAAACACGTAGAAAGACTCGATGTCCCACCTTGAACTTGAGTGGTCTTCGATGATGATTATTATAAGATTTTTTGTCTGGAATGAGTTATAGTCATAAGCATCTAAATTAGGTGAACTTTCTCACACTTCTCCTAAACATGTTGGGGACCCAACTAAGCCGCCTCACGTTGCCCGAGCCAACATATAGGTGAACTACTCGTTCTGCCATAGAGGGACTCATATAGAGCCATTTGAATTGTTTCTTGAAATTTTTAGTAATGGTATACTAAAAAATATGAATAGGTTTCTCCCATTAACCTCCAAAATCATAGATACAGGCCTATATCATATTCTATAACACTTATATGGTCTACTTGGACTTCCTATTGATCTGAGGGTGATATGTAGTAATCAAGAGTACCTATGAACCTAGCCCTTTCTACATCCCTTTACAAAACCAATAAGTAAAGTGGGAATATATGTATGAGAAAATAGAACAAGGTATGCCATGAAGTCACACTATCTCCTAGATATAAAGCCTTCTTTACTCATCAATAGATATTATCTCCCAAATAGCTAGGACGTGTGTGAATTTGGTCAATATATCAACAATCACTAATACAGCATCACTGCCTCAAGGAGATCATGGAAATCCTAAAACGAAATCCACGGTGATGTTAATAAATTTCAATTTAGGAATGGATAGAGGATATAGATGTTCAACATGTCATTAGTGCTCTACCTTCACCTGTAGACTGGTGGAGCACCGAGTGATGAAACCTGCTATTTGTTTCATCATACCTGGACACCAGTACTGATGAAACATGTCGTTGTACATCATGGTATATCCAGAATTAATTTCCAAAACCGTGGAATGATATTCCTTCATCAGCTATTCTAATATATCAGAAGGTACCCATACACAGCCATGGTGATGGAGAGTTTCACTGCCATCAACAACCCAACTAGGAAGAGGTTTCTCTCTTTTGACACTTTCCTTCAAATTGAGTCCCTCTAGATTAGACAACTGTCACATAAAAACTTTCTCCAGAAGAGATGATGTCACTATAAGATCTATTAAAACTTGTTGTCCTCATTTTTCCCGATCCTCTAGATTCATCTAATAAAATAAAGAAATAATCTTCCACTCACTACTAGATTCCATGATGAATTGTGTCTGTATATTTTGGATTAAATTACTAACCATATAATTTCTCTTACCAAGGGTATAAGCAAGATCTAAATCAAAAAACTGTAGGTATTCGACCAACCTGTGCTACCTTAAATTCAATTCTAATTGTGTGGAGATTTATTTCAAGATTTTATGTTCCATATAAAAAACTAACTTCCCTCCCAATAAGTAGTGTCTCTAATAGTGTAAATAATGAACTACATTTGCTAACTCATAGTCGTGTGTAGGATAGTTTCTTTCATGAGGTCTCATTTAGTAAGATCCACAATCCATGACTCGATCAACCTGCATCAAAACTACACCCGATCTAATTCATGATGCATCACAGAAAATTGTATATCTTTTTCCTCGCTCGGGAAGAAACCTTATTGGAGGTGATATTAGTCTCCCCTTTAATATCTAAAAATGTTTTCCACAAGATTATAACCATATGAACTGTACAACCTTCTTAGATAGGGCTGTAATAGGCACAACTAAGCAGGAAAAATCTGTGATTAAACACTTATAATATCCACCAGGCCCCAAGAAACTTCATATGTCGAAAAACATCTAGGTATCCTCCCATGAAACTACGATGCTCACATTTTCTTGGTGAATGAATATCCCTGATTTAGATAATATATGACCCATGAATTTAACCTTATCAATTCAGAAGTGGCATTTGCTGATCTTTTCATATAGGTGGCGCACTCTCGGTATACTCAACATGATGTCAAGATGGGTTACATAGTCAAATATGGAATGAGAATACACCAATATGTTATTAACAGAAACCACCATAATGGAATAAATGTATAGGGGGAAACCTGATTCACCACATACCTGAACACTTCTAACGCATTTATGTGGCCGAATGGAATAACCAGATACTCGTACAGGCTGTAACTACTCTATAATGTCGTACGTGGAATTTTAGATGGTCTCACACACACCTGGTGATATCCTGACCTCAGATCAATCATGGAGAAAATATTTTCTCCTTAGATATGAAAGAAGAGTCCATCTATATGTGGTAACAAATATTGATTCTTTACCATGATCTAACTGATTCAATGAGTTTCCAAAGACAATCTAAGGGTATTGTACGCATTCTTGGAGAAAAGAGCTGGTGAACCCCACAACTATGGTCTATGTCTGAAAAAACCCTTATCCTTGGGGTCTTCAAAATTAGTTTTGAATTCATGTAGCTCTGTAGGTGCCATCTTATATGAAGGAATATACACAAGAGCTTCACCTGATACTAGATCGAATGTGAACTAAACATCCATTGTGGAAGGTAATCTAGAGAAATCATCATAGAAGACATCCTTGAAACATTCCATAATGGGTGGGAAGTCCACATGTTGTGTTTCCTGGCCTCCCATGAAGAGACTTGCTAATTGAGCAATCACTCTTCATAGTCTAGCATTTTTATGTCTAGCTTGATCTACCAGCTTATCCCATTCACGTTTTTGTATATATGTGTCACCTTTAGGGGATGTGAAGGACACTCGACAAACATTGCAATCCACATAGACATGATAAGAGGTGAGCTAGTTCATACCAACGATAGTGTCGATGCCGACATATTGATGAAGTCAAAATTAAAAATTAAATGGTTCCTACCAATCTCAAGGGGTCACTCTTGGCACTATAATATTCCCTCTTTCATGACCCCAGGAATAGTGTCAAGATACATGAGACCATAAAGGTACTCACTTGTAAACCCAAGGATTTCAACAACTGTAAATAAAAAAGGAGTATGATGCACCAGTATAAGCAAAGGGATTAAATTAAGTAGAGGCTACCATAATAGCGACTCAATATTTCAATGGTCTTGCACTATAATCATTTGGTGGTGGTTGCACTATGTATATAAGAACTGAACCTCAGCCCATAGAAGCTACCTGACTGGCCTGATCAGGTCTTCTATACTAACACTGATAGTTTGGCACATGATTTCCTTGACCATGGCCTCCACCATTACCTCAGTTGGATCAGCTAGTTGAAAACAACTTCTATCCTTTTTTGGAATTATAAATCCAATTCCTGATATAGTTGCTAGTACGGATCCTATTTCACAAAATTTTGATGGGAAATAACAACAGAAATGCTAGAGGTGACCGATCTTGCTACTAGCTCGGCACTCTATTGGATTCCTCATGCATTGGGGATTCTTATGGATGATCCTTCCACATTGATGAAATATGATAGTGTTGTATGTATGTGTCAACTGACTGTTATTTTCCCCATGTGCACCCAAAAGTGGAATTCCTAATGCCTAATGATCTATCACCTTGTCTTGGAACTGAACTTCCCTGGCTCACAGGTTTAGCTACCGTCAAATTTAAATCTGAAATTAGGGCATGATTCCCAATCTCAATAAAAGTTGTAAAATGAAATATGTTCACCTACCAATGAATGGAATATCTATGTTTCTTTTCAAAGTGTCTCGGAGTTGCTTATTCATCACCAGTCAGAGATAGAGAAAAATGTTGATGCTCTATGAAATGAGTAGAATACAAAAAAAACATTCATATATCCTGGCTAAAGATGTAATAATTCCATGTCATGGTCATATATCATAGTCTATGGAAGGATGTTATCCTGTAAATATGTACGGAATCCTTCCCAAACTAGGTTTTTGGTATTCTCCTCCTGAGAAATTACATCCCACCAACACTTAGCAGAGTGACGACGCATGTAGATTGAAAATTTGAACCTATTCTCCAGAAGCATATCAGGATTGTCAATGATAGACTTCACATCTTCTATACATGACTTTTAATCATACGGGCTGGTACTCTCTAATAATATGGGAGGGTGATACTGCAGAACATCTTGGGTAATATCTTCTATAGACGAGGTAGGTCTAGAAACATTCGGAAGTGACTACATAAACTTAAAGAGACTATCCCTAAACTGAGCATCTAGTTCCCTAAAAATATTGGTTGGAAGTGGTGCTGTATGAAGCACCATGGGAGGTACTACAGGTAGCATTACAAGAGTTACTACAAGAGGCACTTCGGGTGGTTTGGGACCCACCATCTACAGAATGTGCTCATCACCACTCTCCATAGGTACAACAAGAAGACATCATGGCGACATTGGTTTATAATATAAAAACAAACACCTTTATACAGAATTCATAGTGGACAAGGATGATGGGTTATGTTTCCGTAAATATGGTAGTTACACATACTTCCTATGATCACTACACAATTGATAGCCCTCTCCAAGAGTCGGGTCTAGATAAAAAGGATAATACATAGAAGGATTACTAAAATGAGGCCTACATCCCATTTCCTAGGTAATGTCAAATTAACATCTTAAAATTATATCAACATTATATTTAACAAATAGGAACTGAAAATATTTTATAACTACACACAAAAACAATCATATGAAATCAAGAATATGCACACTGAAATTAGATATGGCATGAAAATTTTCATGTTATTTTAATCCCATTGGTTCCTAATAGTATTCATGTAATTGAATTTCCCTCATATCACTGAGATTCATTTGTAAAGAACCATTTCCTAAATAATACCAATATCAATAAAAATTAGAAACAAGTGTGTCTCATAATAGAGATATCGTATTAACAATAATTGGAATAATAAATAACTGTAATGCTAACCCCAAAATTTGGGTTTCCCTTGTATATGGTTTCGCTACGTCCAAGAACAAGGTACATTAGGAAAATACTATCTCCTAGTCTCATATCTTACCCAAACAGTAAGTCAAAAGGAAAAAAATATCAACCTTGAATACCACAGTGTAACATACCCATCTTAGGATCCACTGGAAGGGTTCCCTGAGGCTGGTTTGTGACCTAACCTCAAGTGCATCTCCCAGAACACTAGTGTCCACCAAATAATAGTGAGGGTTTTTTAACATGTTCGTGGGGGATACTATTCCATCATATGTAATAGGTAATACAAAGAAGAAGGAAAACATTTTATAACAAGTATAAGAATCATATAAATAATCAAACTGTAGTAGCATCAATTAAATAATCCCAACTGAATAAATGAAAAGTGTGGAAGCTAGTAAATCAAACCAGATAAAAAATTATGACATGCGATGATGTCTGTATTAAAATAAAAGTACGGAAAGAAAGAATAAAATAATAATATCAAACTATAATGAAAATGACCAAAAGTGAAACAACATCATCTTGAGAAAAGGCTATGTCCTCCACCCCCAATATCCATCCTAATTAGCAAGAAACACTCAAGAATCAGAAGAAACCTGATTTCCTTTGTACATACCCATGCGAATAATGTCTTCTCAGGTACTAAATGGTTCCTGAGCTGGGTGTGAGAATAATTGTTAGTAGTTCCAGACCTGTGGTGTCTAAACATTTCAATTTTGGGTTATAATCAAAAGCAGTGTTCCAATATATGATAAATGTAAGAAACTAAATAAAAAATTAAATAAGTATAAATTGTTCTGAGATCCCAACGACACCCATCCATACCACCTTCTTCACCCCAATCTAGGAATATGAATAAAGTAACTGTAATAAGTACAATGCATGTATATATATAAACAGTATAATAACAGAAGGCTCAAAAAACAGAACATACTTCCAAGAGTGTGCTTTAGCTTGGGTCTAATTTATGCATCAACGATGTGTGATTTAAGGCATCAGAAATATATCACAATTCACAAGTAACCCAAAGATGCATCAAATAAAACCTTCCAATAATTATCATTATTATTATATTAATGTGTAGATGTGGATTCTGAGCCCATATAGTAGGTATCAATACAATAGGTCCTTTAATATATCCATTACCATGGAGCCCATAAAACGAAATATTCCGAATGATCATGTATCACTTGAGGTATGGCTTTATCTTGAGTCCATCATGGGGATCTCACATCAGGGGTAAAGCATCACCTGAGACATGGAGTAGAAACTTTTCCAATGGTTCCATCTTTGATTGTCCCTTAGTGAACCAGTATTACTCATGAGAGTATATAAAACTGAAGGAAACCATCATCTAGTAAATACTAAGACATCACCTCCCCAATACGTAGTGTGGTAACCAGTCAGGACTAGAGATTCCATGTCTGGTCCTTAATATAAAACCCATGTTGACACACTACAATGAATTTAATTAGATTTTTAGGAATCTGATATCACATAGTATACATTTATAATTGAAAAAAAAATCTAAGACACAAAGTTCCAAGTAAATCCTGATAATTCCATCCAAACAATCACAGTCAAAACACTTTATCAGTAAAATCTAGATAATGAACTTTTCTCCATTATAATGGAGTATCACGATAATTATTTTAACCAAGAAAATCATTATCAATAAAAAACAAACAAAACTAAAAAAAAATTCCCAGTTCAATTTATCCAGAATAATTTATTTGATTTATAATTCAACAAAAGAGGAGTTGTGAAAAAAATTCAATTAGAAAATTAATTATTCAGGCATAATGAAAACTAGACCAATTTCATCATCACACCCAAAGGGGTATCCAACAATGTTGCAAAAAATTAAATAATCTATTTTATCTCAAACAATTTTTTTGTAGTCACACAAAGTTATCTAATTAAATTACAATAAAAAAATTGAATATCGTTTGTAGGGACTAACGAGCAGCACAACATGCAATCTGAAAGAGGAAAATAAATGATGGGAATTAGAGTAGATGTATTCCCTCATAACCATAATAGATTCTATGCTCCTCGATGATCATATATTTTTCCAAAGTAGAATAAATCATATGATTTTAGAGAAAACCCTATTTTGGGTTAAAACCTGCTATGGAATATTGCGTGAGGGATAATGGATGAGATCCTACAACTCATGGTGCATGAGGTTAGCCTTACCATGATATTTACTATTCACTTGACGACGAAGAAAACAGAGAAGGAATAGAGTCACAGTGGGCTTCTGAATGATGAGAAGGCTAAGGTGCTGCAAGGGGAACTACAGCGGGGGTGATGTGTAGAGACCCGAAGCCTGACGTACATAGAATTTACATTACTTTTGCGGAATACATAGTATATAACAAAAACACACACACACAGGTATCGTAATAGTTTAGTGTCTTTGGAAACTCGGAACGTAATATTCTAATCGTGGTGAAAGATCTTCAACATCTCACATAAAGATCTTCCTTTTTTTTACCTAAAACCTTTCTTTATATCCTGGGGAAAAGAAAACATAAAAGGGTGAGCTCAAATTCTCAGTAAGGGTAAACAAAATAAATATCAATCACATCATATTCATAAGAACATAACATTTTGGAAATCATAACCCGCAAAAGAGAGAGCATAATTTCATAACATGGGATAAATCATGGCAGTGAAATGTAATCACAATAATCATAACTTAAAACATGAAACTCTGTGGCATTCACACATAATCATAGAGAATCATTTCTTGTTAGTCAAGACTCATTGCCAAGACTATCTTAGTGGACGAAGTCCCTTTCTGAATCGAGTAACCCTCGTTTCAGTCCTGTTTCACTGAACCGGTATAACCTACCGTTCCAGCCATGTCTATCTCATGAGATATAAAATCTTTACCCAATGCATTGGAGGGAGATATAGGTCCCACCCATCTTATAATGAATTCTTTCTTATGTGTGCCACAAAATCATAAATCATACATCATTTCATAACCCATGTAATAAAAATGGGATTCTTAAACAACATGACATCATAAAACAATTCATATAAGATAAAAAAATTCATAAAAATATTTCCATCACAAAATAATCAAATCCATGTAATAATAGGGATAAAAACAGAACCCTTTTATTATTTTAGATGGAAAATAATTTTGATAAAATACTTGAACTCCATTCTTGAGGAAAATATCCTTTCTACTTCAAAAACATTTTTCCTTTCATAACATGTCATACGACTTTAAAATAAAAGAATTTGATTAAAAATAAACTTGAAAACTTGTGAAGGAAGCTTTTTGTAAATAATGTTTTAAAAATCCATTCATGCCGTATAAGTTAAAAAAAACATTCTTCTCGTACTTTTGTCAGAAAAGTCAAAAAGTACCTCATACGAAAAACAACAAAAGATTCCTTTAATATCTTTTACAAAAAACATACCGAAGGGTAAAATTGGATATAAACTATTGTAGAAGGATGGAAATAATATTAGATATTGAGGTAACATGGATGTTGATGATAAAATACACCCCAGTAATTACCAATGTAAAAACAATCTCGGATAAAAGTGAGATTGTGATATTTCCCTTACCTTAGGTCCGATTTGCTTTGTACGTGTCCGAAGCTCCTGTATAATGGTTTAAATAATGTCATTGACTTATTACAGAATCATATTCATTGTTATGATATCATATATGGTTCACTTATGACATTATATTACCCGTTATTTTGTAAACTCCATGTTAAAGAAGCGTTTTGGGTAAAATCGTTTCATTTATCGTAGGTGTTTTGACTTGTTCTTATTGACATTATTATTACTTATATCATGATTTACTTACTTCCAGAATATAAAATATGATTTATATATCATATATATTCAGTATATATATATATAATAGATAGATAAATGAAATGAAAAACACCGTTCATGGAGACGGTAGTCCGTACGTACGCATGAACGTTGTTTTCCTTTCTTTTTTGTATTGAATGGAAGTAAGTAGATGACATACATATACATATATATAGATAAATCCAGTAGCTTTATAATGTCATATATTTCATTATTATTTTTTATATATACTTTATAATCATTCTTAAATGGTTAACATGGAGAATGAATCTCATCGCGTCGTGGAGACGGTAGTCCGTACGTACCCACGAGCGATGATATCATTTCCATAAATATTGAATTGAATTGGAGTGGTTTATACAATATATCAGAATCAATATGATGTTGTAATAACTATGTATATTTATTCTTTACACCATTATACCCATCCATGTAAGGTGGTGGTGGAAAATAGATTACACCACGGCGTGGAGATGGTATTCCGTACGTACGCACGCGTGGTGATTTCTTTTTCCGTAGGATGGATAGATGGTGATATAGGGTTGTTTCATACTTAAAATAACTTATCAGTATATGATTGATACTGATGTTATTACATTGTTATGAAACAACTAAAGAAGAAGAAGTTGAAGAAGAAAGAAATTGAAAAGATCGGTAATGGATATTACCTCTTCTTTGGAACGCTTCTTTGAATCCTCCACTTAGGGAACTATGATTGGTCTTTGAAGAAGACCAGGACCTATAGGATTATTCTAGGGAAGTGGGGAAGGGATTTTGGCAGAGGTTGGCCGAGCTTGAGTGCTGAAATTGGTGTGAGGAGGAAGGGGGAGGAGGTGTCCTTTTATAAGGGAGGAGAGGGGCACCTTAGGAATATCTCAAAATATTATTTTATTATAAAGTCAAGTTCGGTTTTAATTAGCTCCAAATTGATTTATTTCGAGGCTAAGGTGGGGATGGGTAGAAATTCTCTCATCCAATAGAATTTAGACAAGTTTAGGGTATTATTTTAACCTTATCAATTAGATTTAACTCTAAGTTAAATAATTTAACTTTTACCGTGTCTTTTGTTTCCTTTCACTATATGGTTAATACACTTACTATAACATGCCAAACGAACCAAAAATTGTTTATTATTAATACATATATCCTTATCTAAGTCATTTGGACGAACCTTATATTTTTAGGAATAAAATAACAATTAATAATATAATATTTGATTTAAAAACTATTTTGTGTCAATTTTGACACTATTTGATATATGATTTTTTTGAAAGTTATAACAGAATTATATGTTCGAAACAAGTTGATTAAATCAACACTAATATAGCATAGTTACCTAGAAAATTAGTGGAATTCATAAAAATTTTCAAATTACATTTATTTTGGTGTTTATAACATCAATTATGTCAATTTTTCATAAATAAGATAATTACTGCATCATCTTTGTGTCATAAATAAATTACATTATTTGATGTCTAAAAATTACAAATAAAATACCATTATGTAGGAAATCGTTTTATATTTCTAATGAATATTTATAGTCTAATTTATCTTATGTATAACCCCATATTAAAAATGATTTACTTATTAAACTTTGATTTTAACTATTTTAACCCTTCTTCAAATAAATTAATAATAAATGTCCTAATCTAATCCAAGTGGGCCTAAATGGTCATATTTTATTCATAAGATTGTTTTTGGTCGAATTACACTTATCCAATAGAATTAGGACATGTGTTAGGGTAATAGTAATATCATATTTACCCTTAGTTACCCTATTTACTATTAACCGCGGTAAAAAAAGTAAAAAGTTACTATTCACCAAAAAATTATTTTCATCTCATTGAACCACATTTTACTTACTGACATCAACCGTGTCTTTCGGATTTTTGAAATTCCATTCACAGAAGCGGTAAAATTAAGTTTTATGAAAAATTCAGTTTTTTAACTACCACTTAGTAGTTTCACTATTCATCAAAAATTGATGTTTTTCAGAACAATGCCAAAATTTCATCCTAAGCTATATTTTATATTCCGAATTCAAAAATAAAGTCTATTTTAACAAATTCATAACATAGAAGTTTCATTAATTATTTTTATAATTAAATCCCGCTGTTAAAACAAATAGCGTGTTTTTAAGAAACAATATCTATCAAAAGATTGACACTTGATTATGTCTGGTTTAAATGTGAAATTACAACTAATGACCAACATTGTATTAAATTGTAAAAATATATTCTAAATATACTTTAAAACCACTCAAATTAATAATTTATCACTATTAATTATTTCGATTAAAAAAGTTGTTTTTAATTAAAATTTAGTAATTTTCACTATTCATCAGAATATGAAAGTTATCCGAAATGTACCAAAATTTCACCTTAGGCTAAATTCGATACTCCGAATCCAAAAATGAAGTCCATTTTGAGAGATAAAATTTCTAAAATTTAAAAAGTGGTTATTACTATTCATAACGGCTAGTTTTAATAATATTTTAATAGCATATCGTTGTTTCGTGAAACTCAGTATTGCGTACTACACACGCTATCGAGGAAGGTCGCGATTGCATATAATGCAAGGCAAGTCAAGGATGCGTGTTGTGCAAGCTCCTTTTGGTGTAGCGTACAACACAAGACATTAGTGAAATAAAAAAGAATATTTTTCATAAAATTTCGGGCTGTTACATTCTACCCCCCTTAAAATGAATTTCGCCCTCGAAATTCGTCGGGTTATAAATGGTTTACTATTCGAAATTTTCTTTAATAGAAACCCACATCGTAAAAAGGAATGCCAAAACTTGGCTTTAAAAACTAAAGTATGAAATGTAACGATTACCCAAATAAACTAATCACTGGGTTTCCACATAGGTGAAAATATGGATATGGAAGAGAAATCTAACCGTCATGTTCTGATGGAGAGTGGTAGAGAACATGGCTATGGAAAAGCCAACAATCACAAATCCATAAATTTGTGACGATCTAAGGTACCATCTGATTCATCAGGTATAAGATCACTAGGACAACATTTTTGGTTTTCAAGATCATTTCCCTAAAGTTGAAAATTTGAATTAGAATAAATACTTTCTTTATTTTGGTACAATCTCACTGTTGTTCATGCCTTGAACAATTTCCACTTCATCTCTTAAATAAATGAAGTTGAATTTGTTATTCGTGAAGTGTTAGCAGATCATGTGATAGAATGACGGGTCATTCCATCTATCTCAAACAAAAGGTTAGCAAAAATTATATACATAAGTCGATCTATAGTGAGATTAATCATATATGATTCCTAAAATGGACCTATACTTCATATATCATACTGCTTAATATAATAAAACTAGTTTCTACTAAACAGGGACTTCCTGTAGGCCAGTGGTAGGCGATAGAGGCCAGTCGCAGTTCGGTTGTGGGTTCGATTCCCACAGCCTTGTCCGAAGCGATGGGCTGTCGCCCGTCCTGCAGGTTTTCCTTTTTCTAAAACTATAATACTATAACATCCCATCAATAATATCGAAAAAAAAACTTCTATCCTTAAACAATACTAACTTATGTCCAACATAATCCATTCCAATCTTTAGGCTTATCCATAATACTGCAGTCCACTCTCATAACATAGTGAAAACGATTACCATAGATTTAACACCATCGTCGATCCCCATATATCATAAGATATGTTTTGTTGGTCACATTCCAAACACTCAAAGTCCTTAATAATGTATTCTCTTGAATACCCATTGAACCATAGTGAAAACTTGAATGCAGTTAAAAGTTTAACACTTTTCACATACCAAAATCCTCAAAATTCTATATACTCAAACCATGATATCACTTAGTCCTTATATCAATCATGAGCTCATGAATACAATCAAACATCTCATTATCTTCTTATCCCTTCATTATGCTCATATCATCTGTTTACCAAAAATGTCTCAATCACTTTTCATGGTTACCGGTACCATAAAATTATTGAAAACCACAATAGACCAAAACATAAATATTCCAATATTCCACAATACTATATACAACATTATTTTGGAATCTCATTACATAAACACTTAATCATTCCACCACATCATTATCATATTCAACATCGCCAATGTTGATCGCATGTGACTTCCCTTTGTCCTTTTCCTTAAGCGGTTTCTCATGTCGATCATCGCTAACCCTTGGATTAGGGCATTTATTAGCATAATGCCCCATTTCCTTTCACTTGAAGCATTGAATTGTTGGTGGTGCGTTCTCTGCAGTGTTTGCTTTATTCACATCATTAGAAAACCTTTTTCCATTACTTCGACACTCAGCTGCTCGATGACCTTCTTTTCCACACTTAAAACATTTTCTAGTCCCTTTAAGACAATCTCCACCATGCTTCTTTCCACACTTTGTGCATAAGGAAACATTCATCTTCTTTTCACCATTATTTTGAGATTTCTCCTTGAACTCCATCTTTCGTTTCTTGTCAAAACCATTAGATGGATATGTAACACCAACTTCCATTTCTACCCTGATAGCACAACGCACAATTTCTTCATAGCTATTAATGTCTCTTATAGCTAATGCCCTTCGAAGACTTGGTTTTAAGCCACTGAAAAATCGATCAACTTTACTTTCAGGTTGGATGATAATGCCAGATGCATACCTTGCAAGTCTTGTAAAATTTGCTTCGTATATACCAACAGATTCATCATCCTTCTGCTTCAGCTCAAGAAACTCCTTTTCCATCTTTGTTCGATGAATACGAGGGAAGTACTTACTGAAAAACAAGTTTTGAACTCGTCCCATTCCATGGATTCAATTTCATCTCTTTGCCTCGTATTCTTGATAAGATTCCACCATTGATCAGCTTCACCTTCCAAACGATATACTGCTAAGATGACTTTATCATGCTCAGAACATTGAAGAACTGAAAATATTTTTTCAGTGGTACTGATCCATTGTTCAGCAACAAGTGGATCAGAAGACCCACTGAAAGAAGGTGGACGTTGCCTCATGAAGGACTCAATAGAATATTGTTCCCTTCTCTGCTCATTTGAAAGTCCAGAATGATTCATAGCTTGTGTAAGTATAGCAATAAGATTTTGCACTCCATCTCCCATAACATTTGTTTGTTCAGGAGGACAATCATTGCATTGTCCATTGCATTGATCAACACGGTTCCTTCGAGTTCCAGCCATCGTCTAAAACCCAAAAAGAATAGTGTGAGAGGCAAAAATCATGCTAGGGAAAACAACATAATAAAGGGGGAGTACCTTCAATATCTAACATCTTAGGTTTAATTCTATGATCGTTAGCGTAGTTCTAGTACTATAACTTATATGTATACTTAACCTTAGGGACATCCCTAGACATACCGTAGAAATATCTCTAGGGATCTCACTAACGTTTTCGCATCCTAGTTTCCAAAGGTCGACTAAACCTTTCCTCTGATAACAACTGTAGAGACCCGAAGCCTGACGTACATAGACTTTACATTACTTTTGCGGAATACTTAGTACATAACAAAAACACACACACACAAGGATCGTAATAGTTTAGTGTCTTTGGAAACTCGGAACGTAATCTTCTAATCGTGGTGAAAGATCTTCAACATCTCACATAAAGATCTTCCTTTTTTTTTACGTAAAACCTTTCTTTATATCCTGGGGAAAAGAAAACATAAAAGGGTGAGCTCAAATGCTCAGTAAGGGTAAACAAAATAAATATCAATCACATCATATTCATAAGAACATAACATTTTGGAAATCATAACCTGCAAAAGAGAGAGCATAATTTCATAACATGGGATAAATCATGGCAGTGAAATGTAATCACAATAATCATAACTTAAAACATGAAACTTTGTGGCATTCACACATAATCATAGAGAATCATTTCTTGTTAGTCAAGACTCATTGCCAAGACTATCTTAGTGGACGAAGTCCCTTTCTGAATCGAGTAACCCTCGTTTCAGTCCTGTTTCACTGAATCGGTATAACCTACCGTTCCAACCATGTCTATCTCATGAGATATAAAATCTTTACCCAATGCATTGGAGGGAGATATAGGTCCCACCCATCTTATAATGAATCCTTTCTTATGTGTGCCACAAAATCATAAATCATACATCATTTCATAACCCATGTAATAAAAATGGGATTCCTAAACAACATGACATCATAAAACAATTCATATAAGATAACGTAATTCATAAAAATATTTCCATCACAACATAATCAAATCCATGTAATAATAGGGATAAAAACAGAACCCTTTTATTATTTTAGATGGAAAATAATTTTGATAAAATACTTGAACTCCATTCTTGAGGAAAATATCCTTTCTACTTCAAAAACATTTTTCCTTTCATAACATGTCATACGACTTTAAAATAAAAGAAGTTGATTAAAAATAAACTTGAAAACTTGTGAAGGAAGCTTTTTGGAAATAATGTTTTAAAAATCCATTCATGCCGTATAAGTTAAAAAAACATTCTTCTCGTACTTTTGTCAGAAAAGTCAAAAAGTACCTCATACGAAAAACGACAAAAGATTCCTTTCATATCTTTTACAAAAAACATACCGAAGGGTAAAATTGGATATAAACTATTGTAGAAGGATGGAAATAATATTACATATTGAGGGAACATGGATGTGGATGATAAAATACACCCCAGTAATTACCAATGTAAAAACAATCTCGGATAAAAGTGAGATTGTGATATTTCCCTTACCTTAGGTCCGATTTGCTTTGTACGTGTCCGAAGCTCCTGTATAATGGTTTAAATAATGTCATTGACTTATTAAAGAATCATATTCATTGTTATGATATCATATATGGTTCACTTATGACATTATATTACCCGTTCTTTTGTAAACTCCATGTTAAAGAAGCGTTTTGGGTAAAATCGTTTCATTTATCGTAGGTGTTTTGACTTGTTCTTATTGACATTATTATTACTTATATCATGATTTACTTACTTCCAGAATATAAAATATGATTTATATATCATATATATTCAGTATATATATATATATAATAGATAGATAAATGAAATGAAAAACACCATTCATGGAGACGGTAGTCCGTACGTACGCATGAACGTTGTTTTCCTTTCCTTATTGTATTGAATGGAAGTAAGTAGATGAAATACATATACAAATATATACATAAATCCAGTATCTTTATAGTGTCATATATTTAATTATTATTTTTTATATATACTTTATAATCATTCTTAAATGGTTAACATGGAGAATGAATCTCATCGCGTCGTGGAGATGGTAGTCCGTACGTACGCACGAGCGATGATATCATTTCCATAATTATTGAATTGAATTGGAGTGGTTTATACCATATATCAGAATCAATATGATGTTGTAATAACTATGTATATTTATTCTTTACACCATTATACCCATCCATGTAAGGTGGTGGTGGAAAATAGATTACACCACGGCGTGGAGACGGTATTCCGTACGTACGCACGCGTGGTGATTTCTTTTTCCGTAGGATGGATAGATGGTGAAATAGGGTTGTTTCATACTTAAAATAACATATCAGTATATGAGTGATACTGATGTTATTACTTTTTTATGAAACAACTAAAGAAGAAGAAGTTGAAGAAGAAAGAAATTGAAAAGATCGGTAATGGATATTACCTCTTCTTTGGAACGCTTCTTTGAATCCTCCACTTAGGGAACTATGATTGGTCTTTGAAGAAGACCAGGAACTCTAGGATTATTCTAGGGAAGTGGAGAAGGGATTTTGGCAGAGGTTGGCCGAGCGTGAGTGCTCAAATTGGTGTGAGGAGGAAGGGGGAGGAGGTGTCCTTTTATAAGGGAGGAGAGGGGCACCTTAGGAATATCTAAAAATATTATTTTATTATAAAGTCAAGTTCGGTTTTAATTAGCTCCAAATTGATTTATTTAGAGGCTAAGGTGGGGATGGGTAGAAATTCTCTCATCCAATAGAATTTAGACAAGTTTAGGGTATTATTTTAACCTTATCAATTAGATTTAACTCTAAGTTAAATAATTTAACTTTTACCGTGTCTTTTGTTTCCTTTCACTATATGGTTAATACACTTACTATAACATGCCAAACGAATCACAAATTGTTTATTATTAATACATATATCCTTATCTAAGTCATTTGGCCGAACCTTAGATTTTTAGGAATAAAATAACAATTAATAATATAATATTTGATTTAAAAACTATTTTGTGTCAATTTTGACACTATTTGATATATGATTTTTGTGAAAGTCATAACAGAATTATATGTTCGAACCAAGTTGCTTAAATCAACACTAATATATCATAGTAACCTAGAAAATTAGTGTAATTCATACAAATTCTCAAATTACATTTATTTGGGTGTTTATAACATCAATTATGTCAATTTTTCATAAATAAGATAATTACTGCATCATATTTGTGTCATAAATAAATTAAATTATTTGATGTCTAAAAATTACAAATAAAATACCATTATGTAGGAAATCGTTTTAGCTTTCTAATGAATATTTATAGTCGAATTTATCTTATGTATAACCCCATATTAAAAATGATTTACTTATTAAACTTTGATTTTAACTATTTTAACCCTTCTTCAAATAAATTAATAATAAATGTCCTAATCTAATCCAAGTGGGCCTAAATGGTCATATTTTATTCATAAGATTGTTTTTGGTCGAATTACACTTATCCAATAGAATTAAGACATGTGTTAGGGTAATAGTAATATCATATTTACCCTTAGTTACCCTATTTACTATTAACCGCGGTAAAAAAAGTAAAAAGTTACTATTCACCAAAAAATTATTTTCATCTCATTGAACCACATTTTACTTACTGACATCAACTGTGTCTTTCGGATTTTTGAAATTCCATTCACAGAAGCGGTAAAATTAAGTTTTATGAAAAATTCAGTTTTTTAACTACCACTTAGTAGTTTCACTATTCATCAAAAATTGATGTTTTTCAGAACAATGCCAAAATTTCATCCTAAGCTATATTTTATATTCCGAATTCAAAAATAAAGTCTATTTTACCAAATTCATAACATTGAAGTTTCATTAATTACTTTTATAATTAAATCCCGCTGTTAAGACAAATAGCGTGTTTTTAAGAAACAATATCTATCAAAAGATTGACACTTGATTATGTCTGGTTTAAATGTGAAATTACAACCAATGACCAACATTGTATTAAATTGTAAAAATATATTATAAATATACTTTAAAACCACTCAAATTAATAATTTATCACTATTAATTATTTCGATTAAAAAAGTTGTTTTTAATTAAAATTTAGTAATTTTCACTATTCATCAGAATATGAAAGTTATCCGAAATGTACCAAAATTTCACCTTAGGCTAAATTCGATACTCCGAATCCAAAAATGAAGTCCATTTTGAGAGATAAAATTTCTAAAATTTAAAAAGTGGTTATTACTATTCATAACGGCTAGTTTTAATAATATTTTAATAGCATATCGTTGTTTCGTGAAACTCAGTATTGCGTACTACACACGCTATCGAGGAAGGTCGCGATTGCGTATAATGCAAGGCAAGTCAAGGATGCGTGTTGTGCAAGCTCCTTTTGGTGTAGCGTACAACACAAGACATTAGTGAAATAAAAAAGAATATTTTTCATAAAATTTCGGGCTGTTACATGATGCACCAAGGGACAGGGAGGAGAGGAAGATAGAAAAAGAAAATCAAAGAAAGAAAGAAAAAGGGAGAGGAAAATAGAAAAGGAAAAAAAACAATAATTAAAATGTAATAAAATAGAATAATAAAAATAAAAAGGGAGGAAGAAAGGAAAATAATTAATAAAATCGGCTATCCCATTTTAACTATCACAACTCTTTTCTAACCACTTTTATTCTATTACTTATTTTTATCCCCTTTTAATTTATTTTTATTTCCATAAAAAGTATATTACTTTTAAATCCTTTTTAATTATTTTTCTCTCGAATGATGCATTAGAGCGTGATGTAAAATTTTACATAAAGAACGATAAATTGTTGAAATGATTTTAATAGATACAACAGGGTACACAGGCACATGCCCTGAGTCTCTTTAAGGATTTGAATAAAAATTTAAACGTTACATACATTGATTAATGTTGGGATGTTACAAATATTATACATATTAAAATTTAATTTCCCGAAGCAATACACCTTCTCAAAGGTGAATTTCATTAGTTACTCTGCCCAATGACTCGATCATAGATTCAAGTTTCACTAAGAGAAAATATATTGCATGATTATATAGTTCATATTGATGATAAACTTATCATCAAAGTTTTAATGAAACCAAAAAATCAAGAAATGAATGACATATCTTAATCCATACCAAGATTGGGGTAGTTCCATTCATGGGATCAAAGCTAACATAACCCATAAGTGACTGTATGATCATTATATATCATGAAATCTCAGAATCCAAGACTTAAATCATCATAATATACTACGTATCCAATCATAGTGTTTGAAAGGGCGGTAATAGGAGTGGATTTAATCCTATTCATTAGTTCATGAAATGACTCTTCACACTATCTGTTTCTGTCAAAAATGAAAAACTTATTAATTACATTAGTCATAGTAATTAAAAAAATTAATAAGTAATAAATGTAACTTCTACAGAAACCACCCAACCTATAAAATATATGAATCTAAAAAAATTTCTTAGTCCATGTAAATGCTACTACTACTTACAACCTTTTTAGATTAACTAATATACATACTTCATAGATCACGTTCTTGAGAAAACATACCTCTTAGATCCCAATTTGACCCTGAGATAATTTAGCATAATGTCGACGTGCTACAAATATAGTCAATAAAATCTTCAGATGCCTTTTATGTAACTCTTCTATCAAGGAGAAAATCATTATAAGATTATATTAAAATAATGAAAAAGGAGCCTAGGTACAAATAAAATATTCAGTTCATGAGGGCCGTGAGCACTTCAAATGAATTCACTACCTGAACAACATGATGAGATTCTTATAAAGATTGTACCTATATAGGAAAAATACTTTTTTGTATTTACATGATATTAACTTAATGTTGATGATAGCCAGATCAAATGTCAATATTAGAAAACTAATGGGCTTCTCTCAAATGAATAAAAAACATCTATCATTGGAAGTGGTTACCTATATTTGACCATAACCTAATTTATTTTTTTAATAAACACATAATCGAAGACTAAGATATACCTTGTCATTGATTTGGAATGGATCACACCAAGGAGAAGTCCTCAGTAGGAATTGAATCTAAGACATCAAGATCTTCAAGATGCACTTTTTAACTCATTAAACTTGGCTGGTGGTGTATGATATAGAGGGATCAGTACTATTTTTACAGTTATCAAATGTTCAATATTAAACACAATTATTTTTTAAGGGGAATTGCAAAGAAAAATATTATAGAAAACCTCCTAATGGTCTACCATAGTAGGAAAATTGGATGGAAATGCCACCTTATTAGTTGAATGATCTATGTCTTCCACCTACATTATAATAGACACGATCTGACTGATGTCTGGTCCATTTATACTTCCTCCCAATACCCATTCACCAGAAATAATATTATCCTTCACCCTAGAGAGGTACAGGAAACTCACTAACAAATAATGTCAATGTGATATTAAAAAACATCATCCAATATATATCAAAGAGGGAATCAAATAATTTCATTTCTAGAATTAGAAAATCCCCTTGATGTCTATAGAATGTAATCTCTATAAGTCACCGAGGGATTATCTAAATATGATCTAATATTTTCCAAATAAGAGTGTCAAGAAATAGAAATCCCAAGGAGAGTTGTATTATCATCTTTAAAATAATTTTTTTAGAATAGAAAATATAATAAAAATCTCTCAATTTAACAAAAGTTATTATATGTCATAGAATGTATAAAAACAGTACCTATCAACAATTTACTTGATAATAGATTTTAAAAAATCATAAATAAAAAACAAATAACATGATATAACTAAACCATATCAATATAGTGAATACAATATGGAAAATAATAACCATGTATTGATGATATGGAATAAAAGAGTAACATCCAGTAAAAATGTTAGCCACATGTAGTCTATCAACATTCCAAAATAATAAAAATACAAAAATATACAAAAGGAAAAAAATATCCAAGATTCTATCCAATCATCAATGTTTTCCACCATGATCCTCATGTTGAACTTCCCAACTTAGGTCCCTTTACCTATACAAGATCCCAATCCATGAAACATGCACAAATATCCTGATGGTCATTCAATTTGTGACTAAAAATCCATGTATGACCCAACTAATGAATCCAAATCATTAGTGAAATGTGTTTACATTAGCATGTATTCAATGAATAGAATGGAAATATATAAAATAAAATAACTGACTGAGTTATCATGCACTAGATAGACAACATATAAACCTCTCCCTGCCTACTTAGACACTATGTTAAATGATATGTTATAATAACTTTGCTGCATAATCAGAATGATGTAAATTTGTTTTCTAAAGAATCAAAAAAATCATCGATAGATATCAATAATGGTATCAGAACTAGGTTAGAAAAATAATAAATTATTTAACCATATCATGATATATGACCACCATTTAATAAAAAGAGTATTCACATGTTCTTTCAAAACCTAGATATCTTATGATGGATAACCACCATATACTCAAAATAATTAGAACAATTTATTCATGGGCTTAACCATTTCATGATGTATATCCCCCAAATAATCAATGTAGAGGTTCATAAATCCAAAATAGGGGGAAAATCAGAGTTATCATAGGTTTACATGCACCTTTATGCTAATCATGTCACACAAAAGTGTTATAATAGGATCCAAATACATCCACATGGCAACAAAGTCATATATATATATTAACCAGATCACAAAAAACCTAAGAGTATTAGATTCCAATTGTAAATAAAAAATGCACTAAACAATACCCACAAACCAAATCCCTATAATTAGGCTTATAAACATCATATTAGAATTATAGGAAGTTGATATAATAAGAAGGATTATTATTGGTTTGTCCTAGTATTAGACTTACAAATGTAAACATCAGTTATGAATATACCCCATATCATCAAATGGAATTGATTAAAATATGGAAGATATAGAATCCATTCTTTAAATTCATTAATTCAACAAGCCATGATTTGATTGAAACACCTTCTAGATGGAAAGAAATACCTATAATCACCTAGAGGAGTCTATTAGTTTTAGATCCCCAATTTTTGTGGTAAAATAGTGTTTTTAGGGAAATATTTGGAGAAAATATTATTTTTTTTGAATAATTAATCCCATGTAAGTGTTTTAGGCATATATTTAACCAAATAGTGCAACAACTATATAACATACACACTCCAAAATAATTCCAGGTAGCACGATTATACATTATGTTTTGGTAAACCATGTGGTAACAATGTGAACATTCTGGTATCAAAAGACTATAGTTCGATGATTTCCTAGGGAATCAATAATATTTACCATCACTATATGAAAACCATATACCTTATATTCTACTTCTAAAATCTCAAAAAACTAACCATAAACATCACATCTCCAATCCCTAAAAATCATTTCTTAAAACCCACAATGTTAAGATAAAAAATAAGAGACAAATGTAACACAACTTAGATATCTAGGGGTGTTACAAACTAGGGATATTTCATTAAAATAATTGTTTTTAAGTCTCATTTGAACAAAGGGATTATAAAATATGTGTCTGAAATACCCTGTGGGTTGAAGGGAAAAAATTATTTTCTACGTTTATGAGAAGTCTAAAATATTTCATTACACATGTCACTATCCCTGATTTCCCCCTACTAAATTCATTGAACCTAGGGTATAGGTTACACGTGATATATTTTCCCCTCCAAAAACATTTACATCATGTTTTTTTGATGCACTATGATAGGGAACCCCTCCATCCTACAGTTTACTACGGTAGAAAGGGATGATGATAGGCTTCATCATTCTTATCTCTCCATTAAGCTGCCCACCCGATGATGATTTCACAAAGCCCCGCCGCACCACCATATAATTGATCTCCACCGCTGGCATCACCCAACAATACTATGAGTCACATATTTGGTTAACTATCCATCCCTATAGATCGATGATATTTTTCTACACACCTATCCATTCGTTGTGGTCTTCTACTCGGTTAAGCCTGTTTGTCTCCTAGATTATCATACCCTTTTTATACATCATTTTATAAACATTGTCTAAATAATTCTCTTATTTGTTTCTATTGATGACCCCTTGGCCCAGCAATCAATGAATAGAGGATTAATTGGTGAAAATGACAATTAAATGGATAGAAATTCCACTAATTATTAGTAAACATGATTGGTATAGTAACCATGTACATCAATGTTTAAACCATGACCTTGTGGATGCAAAGTAGAATAATCTTGCACTCAGGTAAAAAATAGTTGGAACTTAACACTACATACTAAATAATCACAATTCATTTAAACATCTGGACTTAAATAAATATTATTATTTCATGAATATCATAATATTTAAAATATTACATTATAATTCAAATAGTTTTACAACACACACATTTTTTATAATTATTTAATTAGATAATTAATCACATTATCTAAAAATAATCCTTTATTATTATACACTCTTCCTTTAACATTAGCATCAAATTAAGAAAAAATTAATTTTATTTCACAATAAAAAAATTATTTAGTTGAATTATTGTTTCTGTAGTGAAAATGAAATTAATTATTATCATTAATCCCTTAGCAACTCTCTTTAATTATATAAATTATAATCCATATCTTATAAAATTTAATAATTTATTATTTATGTACATTACATGTATTAAATAACATCTCATAAATTCATTTTCATTATAACAGTTTAATAATGAAGTATTATCATCGATGAAATATCTTAAGAGATTTTTTAATAATTTAATAATTTATTTTTTCTCCAAATAATATTTCATGATGCAATAATTATGATTTATTTAATTAATTCGTATTCTTCCTTCAACATTCAATCCCATTACAAGATTCTCATTCTAACATAGTTATTTAATAATGGTTTTAAAATTCCAATAAGGTGAAATAATTATTAATTTAATCATTTCAATTTTTTATCATGATTTTACTAAATTAATAATTATCCCTAAAATATTTTAATTCATAATTGTGCTCGAAAATGTGCACACACACATGCACAAATCCTGATAATAACAATAATAACTAATACATGAAAAATTAAAGAAACTCATATATATATATATATATATATATTTCAATTCATTCTCTAATGAAAACCCACATGATTACAAATAATCAATGACCAAATGGTGAATAAAAGAAATCCTCATTTTGATGTTACTCTAGAAAGAAAAAAATATATATTCTATAAAAAATTAATAATCATTAAATAATGGTTTCTTTATTTTACATCATTGATTTGTGTTTTGATAAAAAATTATATAGAATTTACTGAGTGAGATTTTTGATATAGATGATACATTATAAGGGAGATATTCGCTCTATATAATTAATCTCAGTGTCATACCAGATTTATTTCATAGTCCAAATTTTATTTAGTCTATATGTTCTTGTTCATAATTCATTTGAAATACAAATTTTATTTTATTCATTCCATTTTACAATCTCTTCAGTATATTTTCATTAATATATGGAATAAGAAAATATCAATAGATATTTCACCCATATAATAAAAATCATTTCAATAATAGTAATTTGGATGATTTTCTATAATAAGAGATATATTAATGTTTTTCCTTTCATAAGTATATTTGAAATAGTCACATCTTTATTTTTTGAATTTAAGTATTTTCTTTCTTTTTATTATTTTTAATGCCTTAGGGTGGATATACATTTATCTTTAGCCTTTTTATATGTCGATGGTTGATAAATAGTGATTTGGTAGAGTTTAAGAGATAGAACTATGATTTTTTCTTGTCCTTATTTGAATCCCTTCATATTCGTGATACTTTTTTCCTTTGATATTTTATATCCTCAATCAATGATTCATGTATAATTTCATATTTCCAATATATTTAAGTAGGATTTTTTTAATTATCAACCTAAAAGAATAATTATTTTTTAGATAAATCTCATTCATATATTCTAATATATAATTTATTTGATTATATATGATTTATAGAACATTGAAAATTAGTTTTTTCAAATGATTTTCATGTGGGTTATCTTTTTATTAGTTAATTATTTTTAATGAATTCATTTACATTTTATTATTTGAATGAACTTGTTGGATATTTTTTTGTAATAAAGCACCATTATTTCACTTATTTCATTAAATAATGATCTTTAATTATGATTTTTATAATCATAATTTAGTCTTTATCATCTTGAAATTTTGGTTTTACAAAAGTTCCAACAGTCCTTATATAATGATATCACTTTTAAGAGTTTTTTAAGGGTTTTCCACATCTAATGTTGTGACATCCCAAGTAAGTAATGAGTAATATATATTTTTATCGATGTCTATTAATGATTAAGATAGTGTTTTAGAGGCTTAAAATGAAAATAAATCCAATCTTAAGCATGGAATACACTAATATTTTTAAAAGATTGTTTTACTGCCTTTTGATGGAAAACCATTTTTAAATATATCTTTTGACAATTTTATAAGCTATGTTTGTAAAAATAAACTTATTAATTATTATTGGGACATTGAATTTTACATTGGATAAATATTTGGTATTTTTCTGATAATGTTCATTTTTTTAATGAATAGTGAAAAATACTGCACTTTACATCAAAACTTCTTTTTCATTTAATTTAAATATATGGTTAGATTATATTTTTAATTGGTCTTAAAGTGTAATCTGAATATAATTTTATCATTTAATCCAATGGTGGTCATTAGGATTAATTTCACTTTGGAATTGGTCATAAACTAATGCCAATCTTTTCATAGATATTGTTTCAAAAAAACCCGCTATTTGTCGTGACAGCGGGAATTAATTATTAAATTAATTAATGAAACTTATATAATTTGAATTTTGTAAAATAGACATCATTTTTGAATTTGGAATATCAAATATATCTTAGGTTGAATTTTTGGTAATTTTTTGAAAAACTTCAATTTTTGATGAATAGTGAAACCACTAAGTGGTACTTATAAAAACTAATTTTTCCGTTTAAATGAAATTTTTCCATAATTTTGTTTTGAATTTCAAAAATACAACATACATGGTTGTAATTAAGAAGTAAAATGTGGTTCAATGGGATTAAAATAATTTTTTTGGTGAATAGTAACTTATTAAGTTCTTAATCGCGATTAGTGGTAATTAGTGTAGTTTAAGGTAAAAATAATGTTTCAATAGTGTGAGATGAGCTTGACACATGTCCTACCATCATTGGATGTGTCATGGCCGACCAAGAAAAGCCGTGGGTCAACTTGGGGACCCCATGGAGCCACTTTGGTTGGGAAATGACATAAATAAATTTTTATTTAATGTTAAAGTAAAAATGACACAAATAGGAGTTATGTTACTAAAACAATTTTTATATGGGGTTATGCAAGTCAGATTTTTGACTATAAATATTAATTAGAATTATAAATTGATTTAATACATCATAGTATTTTTTTTATAATTTTTTGACATTAAATAAATTAAATTATTTATGACATCATGATGATGCAGTGATGACCACATTATTTAACGATTTAAATAAAATGGAATGTTAATGTAAAATCTAAAACCTACACAAGGCAAAAACCATTTGGATGAGTTTATTTCGAACCCTTATCACCTTATCATCGAATTATATCAATGTGGGACCTTTTGAATCCGAAACTCATTTTAAAATAATGTAACTTATCTTTACTTTCCAAGAGTGCCCCTCCTCTCCTCTTATAAAAGGCCCCCACCTCTACCTCCATACCCACACTTCCAAAGCCTTTGGCTCAGCCAAACCTTTCCCATTTTGTATCTCCACTTAACTATCTTACTCTTTAAAGCCTCACTTTGGGCAGAAGTCTTCCCAAGGAAGCCTTTGAGCTCAAACCAAAGGGAGTTACCCGATTTTAAGGTAATGTCTTCTTTTGAGTCCTTTTGTTTTATTTTGCTTCTCCAACCCCCTAAATTCTTTTTATTCTTTTCTTTTGTAAAAACTCCAGTATACTCAATATACTAGGATGTTTTTATAATATGGATTCTAGCTACACTTACACACACCTACATCAAATTGTTAACGAACATACTATTTCCGTGGATGACGAATTTATGCTTCCCGAAACGACGATTGGTCAACATTATTTTAACACCTTCAAAGGTGGCCATTAAGATGTCACTATATTTATATATTATATATAATATGTTTATTTTTTCCTTAAGTTTCTGTATTTTTTATTTTGGGTATACCTTTATGGTTTCCATTATGGGTAAACGTGATATCTTCATTTAAGGAAGTGCGGACTACCGCCCCCTTCAAAGTGAGTTGATTCGTTAAATACCACATGTGGGACGTATAAAGGATGGAACTATAATATTATATATGATATTATACTGGAATTATAATATACCTTTATATCATTATGATTCCATTCTATAAAATATAAAATAGAAATGAAAGTAGCGTTCATGCGTACGTACGGCTTACCGTCTCCATGAACGGTGCATTTCATTTCATACCTCTAAATGATTATGTAATATTATAAATGCATGTATATACTGGATATATATGATATATACATCATGATTATAATTATGGATATAATGGATACATGAACAACTTGTAATTATAAAGGGTTTATTTTTGACTCAAGTACCAATGATCGTTAAAACGACCGTTATTAACTTAAATAATTACATAGTGTTCATGACATGGAAATAAGTGATATAAAATGAATAATGAACTTGAAAAAGGTTCTTAAACAATTAGACATTAACTCAAGTTTATTATTCAGGACATTAAAAACGATCGAGTCAAGTCGGACCCGAGGTATGGGACTTCGTCTCAATCTCCTTTCATTGAGGCATATCTTGTTTTATACACAAACTTCTTTTATACAGTGTATAAACTCCTTTGACTTTTACGTTTATCCAAAAGGAATCTTTTTTATACGAAGTGTTTTACAAAACGACAAAAGGGAATTTTTTTGTTGTATGTATGCAGTGACAACGACTTCTCCGCCGTCGTGACCATTATTTGAGTTTCAGATTCCTCTACAAGCCATACCATGTTTTTAAAAGAAAAATAAATACCATGTTTTACTTTTATTTTATTTTTTGTATCGAAAATGGTTTTCAGGATTTTTTTATATCAATTTGTTGTATTGATATCTTGTGATTGAAAGGTGGAAATGTTATGTTTCCTTTATGCATGTTTTATGTGATACGATTATGTTGAGGTTCTTGGGAATTATTATGCAGACGGGTGGTTCTGTGACAAACTAAGGGCGGGTGAGCCCGATATAGCTCTCCAATGCATTGGGTAACGTGAAGGAGTGAAACATTAAGGTTTCTCTGAAGAGATTTATGGAATATACTGTGATGGGTATTCCAAACGTAACCAAGAGGGTTACTCCCTACGTAAGAATGTTATGAATTCCTCAAGTAACCTTTATGTATTATGATTTCTATGATTTATTCATGATTTGATGAGGTATGTTAAAGTGCATATGTTTTATGGGTAAAGTATGATTTCATTCTTATGTATATATGTACCCATGTTTCCTTTCCATATTTTTATATCCCTTACTGATCTTTTTATGCTCATCCCAAGTTTCTTTGAAATGTTTTTCACAGGTCAAGGGAAAGGTATATGATATGATCATAGTGTCAAGGAAGTGTCAAGAAATAATCCATGATTTATTTTAAATGTGTTTCTATTAATGGGAATGAAGAATACTATCTTTATGTAACCACTTTGTTTATATGTGTAATGTAATGCAAGTTTTATGATCTAATTCTCTAAAACTCTAAACCCGAATAGATACTCAACGTGTAATCTTGTAATAACTCAAGATTAAGTAAGGTTTAATGTTGGGGCCTTATAGTTGGTATCATAGGTCGGTTTAGATAACTTTAGGAGTTAGAATTCTATTAAATGATTATCCAAAAATATTTTTTTTTTGAAATGATATAGCATTTGAAGATTACCATGTTGCTTCATCTAAGACATGTCTGTTCAGAATGGTTTTCCGCAGAGGAAACAGGGAAGCAGTTCTAGGAAGGCATACACAAGGAAATAACCTTCCGAATCAGCATCCTGAGATGGTCGGAATTGGAACTGAACCGTTTTTTGCAGTAATGGCGCAGTAGACTCAAGCGATAAATGGCGGTGGTATCCATACACGAGATCAACCATATCAACTGCAGATGAACATGTCAGTGGTGTAACATTTAATGAGGAAACATCCCCCATCATTCAGAGGATCATCTGACCCTATGCTAGATGAAGGGTGGATTAAAGCACTAGAGAAGATTTTTGATGTCATGGGGTGTTCAGACAATCAAAAGGTTGGTCTTGCTATTTACCGTTTGGAGGGTGAGGCAGATCAGTGGTGGTCTATGGTTAAAAATATCAGGGATGCCGATGAGATTGATTCTCTTGACTGGGATGAATTCAAAGGTATGTTTCTTGAGAAGTATTTTCCTAAGTCTGTTCGACTTAGGATGGAAAATAAATTCTTAGAATTGAGGCAAGAGGAATACTCAGTGGCTACCTATGAAGAAAGGTTCACTCGATTGGAAAGGTATGCTCCAAATTTTATCCGAGACCTTGATAGTAAAATCAATCGTTTTTACTCAGGATTAAAGCCGAAATATCGAAGGGCATTAGCTTCTCGTGAGTTTAAAAGTTATGAAAAGCTTTTTCAATGTTCTGAGAAGGTGGAAATGGAGTTTTCTGATGATCAAGTGTTCTATAAAAACCAACAGAAGAAGAGACCGAGGTGGCAGGAGAAAGGTAAGAGTTCTTCAAAAAAGTCTGATGGTAAGAAAACTAAGTTTCCAGTTTGTGATTAATGTGGCAAAAGGAATGCTAGGGAATGTCTTCTGAATTCTGGAAAGTTCTACCGATGTGGTAAGATGGGAAATAAGTCTCGTGATTGCACTGAAATGGATCAAGGTGAAGGTAAGACCAAATTTGATTTACAGTTAGTGAAATGTTATAAGTGCAATGAGATTGGTCACTATGAAAACGAGTGTCCGACAAAGAGCTTGGGTGATGGGAAGCAGTTAGACTACAAGCAGAAAGAGGTGGTGAAATCCTTTGCAACTACTTCAGCAGATGTTGGGCCATCAAATGAAGTTGTATCAGCTCCAGGGAGCTCAGTATTTTTCAAAGATTGACTTGAGATCGGGGTACCATCAACTGAAAGTAAAGGGAGAAGATGTTCCGAAGACCGCGTTCCGTACAAGATATGGCCACTATGAATTTGTAGTAATGCCTTTTGGGCTAACCAATGCACCTGCTGTATTCATGGACTTAATGAATAGAATTTTCCATGAGTTCTTGGATAAGTTGGTGGTGGTTTTTATTGGTGATATTTTTGTGTTTTCTAAAAGTAAAGAAGAGCATGAAAGACATTTAACGGTTTTCTTGCAAACCTTAAAAGAAAAGAAATTGTATGGGAAATTCAGTAAGTGTGAGTTTTGGTTGCAACGAATTTCTTTCCTTGGTCACATTGTCTCTAAAGATGGGATAATTGTTGATCCTAAAAAAACAAAAGTTCTGGAAGACTGGGCAAGACCCACAAATGTAACTGAGATTCGTAGCTTCCTTGGTTTGGCAGGCTATTACTGAAGGTTTGAGAGAAATTTTTCATGGTTATCTAGTCCAATGACTAAGCTAACTCGGAAGGGTGTTAAGTTTATCTGGACAAAAGAATGTGATGATTGTTTTTAGGAATTGAAAAGAATATTGGTGAATGCTCCAGTTTTGGCACTACCTTCCAGGAATGGTGAGTTTGTTATATACAGTGATGCTTCATTGAAAGGACTTGGTTGCGTCCTAATGCAGAATGATCAGGTAATTGTTTATGCTTCATGACAGTTGAAAACTCATGAGGTAAATTACCCTACACATGATTTGGAATTAGCTGCTGTTGTTTTTGCTTTAAAAATTTTGAGGCATCATTTTTATGGAGTAAAGTGTGAAATATATACCGATCACAAAAGATTAAAGTATATATTCACTCAGAAAGAATTGAACATGAGACAAATGAGATGACTAGAATTAATCAAGGATTATGATTTTACAATTCATTACCATCTGGGAAAAGCAAATAAAGTGGCTGATGCTTTGAGTCGAAAAAGTAATGTTTCATTAGCAATGTTGCGTTTGGAACGTGATCCTTTGGTTAAGGATTTGATGAACTTTGTCATAGAAGTTGTTGGTGCAAGAAGTTCTTCTATTTTGTTTCAGGTATTAGTGAGATCATCTCTATCAGATAGAATCAAGAAAGCACAGAAGCAAGATAGTGAGTTGCAGAAAAAGGTAGAGATGGTTTAGAAAGGTAAGTTTCTTGAATTCAACATTGATAATGATTACGTTTTGAGATTTGGGAAGAGATTGTGTGTGCCTTGTGATTCACAGTTGAAGAGAGAGTTGTTATGTGAAGCTCATAGTTCTCCGTTTTCAGTTCATCCTGGTAGTACTAAGATGTACAAAGATCTGCGGGAGTATTACTGGTGGGATGGATTGAAAAGAGATATTGCTGATTTTACTGTGAAGTGTTTGACTTCTCAACAGGTTAAAGCAGAGAGGCAGTTACCAAAAGGGATGCTTTAGCCTTTACCAGTGCTAGAGTGGAAATGGGAGAATATATCCATGGACTTTGTTGTGGGATTACCGAAGACATCTCGAGGTAATAATGCAATCTGGGTTATTATTGATCGCTTGACCAAATCTTATCATTTCCTTGCTTTACGAGATATTTTTTCCCTAGATCAACTTTCCCGTTTGTATCTTAAAGAGATAGTCAGGTTACATGGAGTTCCTCTCTCCATTGTATCTGATCATGATCCCAGGTTCACTTCTATCTTTTGGAAAGGCCTTCAGAAGTCGTTGGGTACTGAATTAAATTTTAGTACAACTTTTCATCCTCAATCAGATGGGTAGTCAGAACGAACAATTCAGACATTGGAGGATATTCTACGTTCTTGCTCTATGGATTATCAGGGAAGTTGGGACCAACATCTTTCTTTGGTTAAATTTTCATATAATAACAGTTTTCATTCCAGTATACAGATGGCACCATTTCAGGCATTATATGGGAAGCGGTGTCGAACTCCAGCTTTTTGGGATGAAGTGGGTGAAAGGAAGTTGATGGGACCAGAATTGGTAGAAGAGATGGCAGAAAAAGTTCAGCTGATTCAGAAGCACATGAGAACAGCTCAGAGCAGGCAGAAGAGTTATGCGGATAACCGGAGGAATGATCTATCTTTCGAGGTAGGTTATCATGTTTTTCTCAAGGTTTCTCCTTGGAAAAGTGTGATGAGATTTGGTAAGAAAGGAAAGATGAGTCCAAGGTTTATTGGACCATATGAAATTCTAGAGAGAGTTGGATTAGTTGCATACCGGGTGGCTTTACCTCTTAGTTTATCTCAGGTACACAATGTTTTTCATGTTTCGATGTTGAGAAAGTATATGCCAGATCCATCTCATGTTTTGAGTCCAGAGATAGTTCAGCTGGAAGAGAACCTATCTTATGAGGAACAACCGGTCCAGATTCTTGACCATAGAGAGCAAGTGTTACGGAATAAGGTGATTAATCAGGTAAAGGTTTTGTGGAAAAACCACATGATGGAAGAGGCAACATGGGAATCTGAAAATGCAATGAGGGATAATTACCCCCATTTATTCGATAAGTAAATAAATTGCAGGGAAACAATTTTCTAAAGGGGGGAAGGATGTAACATCCCAAGTAAGTAATGAGTAATATATATTTTTATCTATGTCTATTAATGATTAAGATAGTGTTTTAGAGGCTTAAAATGAAAATAAATCCAATCTTAAGCATGTAATACACTAATATTTTTAAAAGATTGTTTTACTGACTTTTGATGGAAAAACATTTTTAAATCTATCTTTTTCCAATTTTATATGCTATGTTTGTCAAAATAAAATTATTCATTATTATTGGGACATTGAATTTTACATTGGATAAATTTTTGGTATTTTTCTGACAATGTTCATTTTTTAATGAATAGTGAAAAATACTTCATTTTACATCAAAACTACTTTTTCATTTAATTTAATTATTTGGTTAGATTATATTTTTAATTGTTCTTAAAGTGTAATCGGAATATAATTTTACAATTTAATCCAATGGTGGTCATTAGGATTAATTTCACTTTGGAATTGGTCATAAACTAATGCCAATCTTTTCATAGATATTGTTTCAAAAAAACCCGCTATTTGTCGTGACAGCGGGAATTAATTATTAAATTAATTAATGTAACTTATATGATTTGAATTTTGTAAAATAGACATCATTTGTGAATTTGGAATATCAAATATAGCTTAGGGTGAATTTTTGGTAATTTTCTGAAAAACTTCAATTTTTGATGAATAGTGAAGCCACTAAGTGGTACTTATAAAAACTGATTTCTCCGTTTAAATTAAATTCATCCATCATTGTGTTTTGAATTTCAAAAATCCGACATACATGGTTGTCATTAAGAAGTAAAATGTGGTTCAATGGGATTAAAATAATTTTTTCGGTGAATAGTAACTTATTAAGTTCTTAATCGCGATTAGTGGTAATTAGTGTAGTTTAAGGTAAAAATAATGTTTTAATAGTATGAGATGAGCTTGACACATTTCCTACCCTCATTGGATGTGTCATGGCCGACCAAGACAAGCCATGGTTCATCTTGGGGACCCCATGGAGCCACATTGGTTGGGAAATGACATAAATAACTTTTTATTTAATGTTAAAGTAAAAATGACAAAAACATTAGTTATGTTACTAAAACAATTTTTATATGGGGTTATACAAGTCAGATTTTTGACTATAAATATTAATTAGAAATCTAAAAAGATTTCCTACATCATAGTAGTTTATTTATAATTTTTAGACATTAAATAAATTAAATTATTTATGACATCATGATGATGCAGCGATTACCTCATTATTTAACGATTTAAATAAAATGGAATGTTAATGTAAAATCATAAGCCTACACATGGCCAAAACCAATTAGATGAGTGGATTTAGAACCCTTATCACCTTATCATCTAATTATATCAATGTGGGACCTTTTGAATCCGAAAATCATTTTATAATAAAGTAACTTATCTTTACTTTCCAAGAGTGCCCCTCCTCTCCTCTTATAAAAGGCCCCCACCTCTACCTCCTTACCCACACTTCCAAAGCCATTGGCTCGGCCAACCCCTTCCCATTTTGTCTCTCCACTTCCCTCTCTTACTCCTTAAAGCCTCACTTTGGGCAGAAGTCTTCCCAAAGAAGCCTTTGAGCTCAAACCAAAGGGAGTTACCCGATTTTAAGGTAATGTCTTCTTTTGAGTCCTTTTGTTTTATTTTGCTTCTCCAACCCCCTAAACACTTTTTATTCTTTTCTTTTGTAAAAAATCCAGTATCCTCAATATACTAGGATGTTTTTATAATATGGATTCTAGCTACACTTACACACACCTACATCTAATGGTTAACGAACATATTGTTTCTGTGGATGGCGAATGTATGCCTCCCGAAACGATGATTGTTCAACATTCTTTTACCACCTTCAAAGGTGGCCATTAAGATGTCACTATATTTATATATGATATATAATATGTTTATTTTTTCCTTAATATTCTGTATTTTTCATTTTGGGTATACCTTTATGGTTTCCATTATGGGTAAACGCGATATCTTCATTTAAGGAAGTGCGGACTACCGCCCCCTCAAAGTGAGTTGATTCATTAAATACCATATGTGGGACGTATAAAGGATGGAACTATGATATTATATATGATATTATACTAGAATTATAATATACATTTAAATCATTATGATTCCATTCTATAAAATACGAAATAAAAATGAAAGTAGCGTTCATGCGTACGTGCAACTTACCGTCTCCATGAACGGTGCATTTCATTTCTTACCTCTAAATGATTATGTAATATTATAAATTAATGTATATACTGGATATATATTTTATATATATCATGATTATAATTCTGGATATAATGGATACATGAACAACTTATAATTATAAAGGGTTTATTTTTGACTCAAGTACCAATGATCGTTAAAACGACCGTTATTAACTTAAATAATTTCATAGTGTTCGGGACATGGAAATAAGTGATATAAAATGAATAATGAACTTGAAAAAGGTTCTTAAACAAGTAGAAATTAAATCATGTTTATTATTCAGAACATTAATGAACGATCGAGTCAAGTCGGACCCGAGGTATGGGACTTCGTCTCAATCTCCTTTCATTGAGGCATATCTTGTTTTATACACAACCTTCTTTTATACTTATTATAAACCCCATTGACTTTTACGTTTATCCAAAAGGAATATTTTTTATAAGAAGTGTTTTACAAAACGACAAAAGGGAATGTTTTTGTTGTACGTATGCGGCGACAACGACTTCTCCGCCGCCGTGACCATTATTTGAGTTTCGGCTTCCTCTACAAGCCACACCTTGTTTTTAATAGAAAAATAAATACCATGTTTTACTTTTATTTTATTTTGGCGTTGAAAATGGTTTTCATGATATTTTTATATCAATGTTTTGTATTGATATCTTGTTATTGAAAGGTGGAAATGTTATGTTTCCTTTATGCATGTTTTATGTGATACGATTATGTTGAGGTTCTTGGGCATTATTATGAAGACGGGTGGTTCCGTGATAAACTAAGGGCGGGTGAGCCCGATATAGCTCTCAAATTCATTGGGTAATGCAAAGGAGTGAAACGTTAAGGTTTCTCCGAAGAGATTTAGGGAATATACTGTGATGGGTCTTCCAAACGTAACCAAGAGGGTTTCTCCCTACGTAAGAATGTTTTGAATGCCTCAAGTTACCTTTATGTCTTATGATATCTATGATTTATTCATTATTTTATTAGGTATGTTAAAGTGCATATGTTTTATGGGTAAATTATGATTTCATTATTATGTATATATGTACCCATGTTTCCTTTCAATACTTTTATATCCCTTACTGAGCTTTTTATGCTCATCCCAAGTTTCTTTGAAATGTTTTTCACAGGTCAAGGGAAAGGTACATGATATGAGGATAGTTCAAGGAAGTGTCAAGAAATAATCCATGTTTTATTTTAAATGTGTTTCCATTGATGGGAAAGAAGAATACTATCTTTATGTAACCACTTTGTTTATATGTGGAATGTAATGCAAGTTTTATGATCTAATTCTCTAAAACTCTACACCCGAAAACATCCTCAATGTGTAATCTTGTAATAACTCAAGATTAAGTATGGTTTAAGGCTGGGGCCTTATAAATGTAGTATTTATATTAGGTATATTCCATTCAATAGAATGGTTATGATATTTATTTATGTCATGATAATTGTAATGTGATGAGTCTCACATTTTATTGATCCGCTACTTTTTGTGATTTATTATGTCATTGTATCTAGAAGTATGTTTTGATATATATATATATAATAGATATAATGATGTTAGTTTTTTAATTTTGATGGGAAAAAAGCCTTGGTGTAACCCCACCATGGATTTGGTGTTAGTTTGTTGGTATGTTAATTTTTTCATTTTCTAAAAAATAATGTCTAAGTGATTATTATATCTATTTTTGAAGGTTTTAGTAACTATTATGGCTTTTATGATGCATGAAATTTCATTTTTGGTCAACCCTAAAGAGTCATGAATTTTATATATTTTTTATTATGTGCTTGTAAATATTCATTAGTACATATTATTAATGTTTTTTTGTAGTTCATGCTATATAGTGATGGTGTTTCTACATGATATATGGATTTTTTGAATTTTGAATTATGTGGATTTTTGAAAGGCGGTAATGGCGGTCTTATATTTGATTTGAATTTTGAATTTTGAATCTGTTGTTTTTTGTAAGGGTTCACACTTACCCCTTAAAAGTGTCATTAGAAAATACAAAAAATAAGGATCGAGCCGGGCTGGTTAAAGTTTGAAATTGTCTGTAGTAGTTTGGGGAAATCTATAAGATACGTTTAGTAAAGATTAATAAATCATGCCACAAATGTGTAGATCACATTGCTGTATGGGTCATCATGGTGTAGTGAGTGGGTATGAAATATTCATATAGTTCTATCTATATGAAGTGGATTCATTATACCATGAAGCTGAAATGTAATACAAAAATAATTACATAAGATTACGTTTTTGGATAATGATTAATTATATGCATGCAATCATACCAAAATACAAGTGGAACCTATATGAAGTGGTATTATGCACTATATTAGGGAGTTCATTAATTTAATGTTATCCATTGGAAAGAGTTTATTGTAAAAAAATATTGTATGATTGTGTGACATGCTAAGAACTTATATTTTTAAAATAGATATCCTTTTCTAAATTATAGAGACTAAAGTGGATGATGCTATGATTTTCTTTTGTTTATGTTATTTCACTAAAATGATAATGGTTACACCAAAATGATGTAAGGTAGGAATTTTCTCTATGATTAAATTATCCAATATTATTAGATATATCTTGTGGTTTGAATTGTAATTATTTGAATAATATTTATAAATTTTTAATGGATTATTTTTCTTAAGATAATAGAAGAAATGTGAAGTCTTTAATCTAGGGAAAATTTTAGAATTTTTATTTAATTTGAGAATATGTAATTTTGTAAAAGGAAATCTTAGAGATATATAGATATCACAACAATATAAATAAAATGGATTACTATTATGTAAAAGTGAAACATATAAGAATTGTAGCATAGAGATGCATTTTGAAAGAAGGGTAAGTCAAAGGAGGAGAGTATTTGAACTCATTAAAGATTGTTCAATAGAATATAAATGAATTATTTCTTCGATATAAATGGATGTCCCACTTATAGAAGGTGAACTCACTATAATGGTGATGGTAAAACATTTCTGTAAAGAAGAGGAAATAATAGAATATCAAATAGAACCTATCAAAACATCATGCATTGATGAAAACAGTGATATTATTATATCATTGTATTTTATTGTATTCCATGTTTATTATTTCTTGACAAGTGAACATAATGATTGGTGGTAGGGAGTTATTTTTATGAGGTAACAATTGTTATGTAAATGTCCTTTAGAGATAAATTGAAGTCCATCTCCTATATGATTATGAATTTGTAATGGTGGTGTTCACACATTATTTTTGAATTATAAAAAATAATAGAATATGAAAGAGAATCTATCTACACTTCATGCATAAATTAAAATAGTGATATTAATATATAATGTTACTTTATTGATTTTGATGATTTTAAATTCTTGAGAAGTGATCATAAAGTGTGTTGATAGTAATTGACTATTATGAGGTAGTGTATCATCCATAAAACATTTTAATGTGAGTGACCTTTGGCATGGTGTGTCATTTCATAGTCCAACACTAAAATAGATTTAGTGCATGTTAGAACATAAACACATCACTGTTGCATTCTTACTTAATATAGAAAAGTGTGGGGTGATAAAATTAAAATCATGTTTCTTTTGAACAAAATTTTTATATTATCAATTGGGTATAAATTCATGTATGGGTTAAGCATTTTTTGGAATGATTTAAATAAGGTAAGTATAAATGTAAATACAATTGGGTTACTATATCAAGAAGATATTCAACACGACCACATTAACCATTAGGTAAAGCTATAGTTGGGTGGTGCGAGTTTAGAGGCTCAATTTTATTAATACTATAATGTGGATTCATGAACAAATTCAGCCCCACTTTTTGTGGTAATTCTAACTATTAATCCTTGTGGTCCAGACATTTGGTAATAAATAATTGGATTATATTTTTGTATTTTTTTCATCCTGAATAGATATGAATGATTCTTGTAGTGATGTTTTTATGTATTTATATTCTCCTTGTCATGTTTTTGGTGGTATAGAGAATTAATGGAATCATAAATGAATGTAAAATCAAAATGTATTATTTATATTGAAAAATTGTATAGATACATTAATATTCATATGAAATATTCTAAAAATACACTAAATCAAAGAATGTATGATTTTGATAATAAATATTTTGATATATTTATTAATGTTATATTATTGTCAAAGGATCCAAATTTTATAAATTGTCACATCCCGTCCTCGGGGCCCGTGCCGTGACTACCCCAAGCCCACCTTCCATAGGCCAGGGGCTGGCGACTAGCACCAAGGCGTAAATCCCAATGAAAAGGGAAGGCATTGCCTTTGAAAAGTAAACAAGCACCACAGAGTAAGTAAGCGGAAAAGTAAACACTTAGTAAAAACTGTACAAGCTGTGCTGAAAGAAAAAGGGGCCGGAAATACAAGCCCAACTGTAAAGTACAACTGAAAGGAAAAACAGTAACTGAAAAGGGAAAACTGCAGCGTCGAGCCGTCCTCCGGAAGTCCCACCTGAAGGGTGGGTACAGATAGCCTCCACTGCTCCTCGGGTCCACCTAACCGCTCCGTGTACGTCCCGCCCAGTGGTCCACCTCCAGGTACTGTCCTGCTCCGCACGCCTCCTCCACGATCAGCGATGTCCGTCGTCTACAACCAACACCACGAAGTGCGGGCATAGCCCGTGAAGGGGTGAGTATAATCTACTCAGTAGGGACCCCGAGACCCCCGAAGGTCTCCCGAAATCCACAAAGGATAAGACGCGAAGGAGAGATACAATCATGAAGTAACATCTGACACGGCTTAGGTATATGCCCATACATATACCTAAGTCATCAATTCCCTGATCGGCTCCAACGTTCGAGCCCTAGCACAACCCAGTCCACACAGGAAAGAAAAACGCATACCCACGCAGGATAGAACAACACAATCCACAAAGAAGAGTAAACAGTAAATCCACACAGGATAGCTCAACACAATCCAAAAAGGAGAGTAACACAAGATTCAGCTCACACAGGTATACTTCTTTGGATGACGATAAAGATGATCATTGAACCATCTAAGTCGTCGGACCCACGAAGGATCGATAGGTACTAACCTTGCAGTGACCCACACAGGATCGGGCCCACGCAGGACCTGTAGGAGTTGGCTCACACAGAACCGCTGAGAGATGACCCACACAGGATCGGACCCACATAGGATCGGGCCCACACAGGACTGGGCCCACGCAGGACCTGTAGGCGCTGGCTCACAGAGAACCGCTGAGCGCTGACCCACGCAGGATCGGACCCACACAGGATCGGGCCCACACAGGACCGGGCCCACGCAGGACCTGAAGCACTAATCCACGTAGGATCGCTGAGTGCAGGAGTCATCGCTGTCCACTGAGGATCTCTGCACAGTTGTCGCCGCAGTCCACTGAGGATCTCTGCACGGTCGTCGTCGGAGTCCACAGAGGATCTCTGCACAGTCGCCGCTGCAGTCCACTGAGGATCTCGGCACGGTCGTCGCTGTCGAAGTAGCAGTCGCAGCCAGCACTAGGGTTCCCGCACACAGCAAGCTCGTTCGGGAGGGTCCGCTCCACGAGCCGAGAGGCTGATACATAAACTGACACGAAGTCCGAAGTTGATGTATCCAAAAGTTCCGTATCGTCAACAGGAACTCAACGTCGCAGACGGCGCGTCAATCGGACGCCCGGTCTGAGAGATATTGGCATTTTCGTCCCAGGGGCCCGGTTGGTTTTTAATGCAAAACCAACCCGACCGCACTCCACCTGCATCCAAACCTCGGGCGGAGTATGCCAAAAGATCAGTCTCACATAGAGGAATTCAACAAAGCTGACGGCACGTCAATCGGACGTCCGTAGCTCAAGATATGAGTGTTTCCGCTCCGAGGGCCCGGTTGGTCTCGTGTACGAACCAACCCGGCTGAACTCAAAGTATTCCGAAACCTTGAGTGCAATATACCGAAACGACCATATCGATCCAAGGATCGCCTTGCCACTGACGGCGGGTCGTTTGGAGGCACGGAGCTCAAGTTACGGGCGTTTGAACGAAAACGTCCGAAGAAGGGCGGTACGGGCCCGGGCCGACCCGGCCCGACCCCCCCTGGGTCGGCCCGAACCGGGTCGGTTCGACCCGGGTCTGACCCGGTTGGCCCGGCCCGGCCCGGCCAGGGCCGGTCCGGCTCGGCCAAGCGGCCGAGCGCCGCGGGCGTTGACCCGCGGCCTGAGGAAGTCCCGGCCCGCGTGGGCCGCGCTGGCGAACCGCGGACGCGGCTGAGCCGCGACCCGCCAGGACGAACCGAACCCGCGCGGCCGCGGGTCCATTGGCCGCCGCCGCCGCGGCTTCAGCCGCGGCGGACTCGTCCGGCGGCGCGCCGGGGCGCCGCCGCCTCCGACCGCCGGCAGCTTCCGCGGGCCGCCGGCGTCGCTCCGGTGGCCCGTTTTCCTTCCCGTCTGCGCCGTTGCTCCTCCCGGGATCCGTTCTTTACTGCGGAATCGTCAAACGTCCGCTGTGGCACGTTCCCTCGTCGTCCGTCAAATCCGCACAAAACGAAGAACGGCGGAGGGTCGTCGGGCCGTGTTCATTTGGCCCGCACCCTCCGCGTTAGAGATAAATAACCGGGAGAAAATCATTCCACACAGGAAACAACAACTTTTAATAAGATTAAAAATTTTTCACAAAAACGGTTCTTTAATTTCTTTAAGAAACATTGACAGGGAATTAATTAAAAAAAGGGGTAATTTTCATAATTATAAAATCCCTACCTCGTCGATCGTCGCGCGCGGGCGTTCTTCACGGAAATGATCGTCACGGAAGAGAGGGATCGTCGCGTCGTCGCGGGGAGGCGTCACGTCGTCGCGGAATCCGGTGTTGAGTCGGCGAGCTCAACGAACCAAGAACAACAGATTTAAATTATTAATATTTAAATCTGTGTTTCGTTTAAAACCAAAAGAAAAGAACTTTTGAGAGGAAATCCGAAATCACTCACCTCAAACGGTCGGTAATCGGAGATCGGAGCGTGGAAGAACGTCACGAACAGAAGCGTCGTCGATTTCCGGGTTCGGCGTTCTTCACGTGCTTCACGTTCTTCGTGTTCTTCGGGAGGGAGAAGAAGAACAAGAATCCTCTCAAACCTTCTCCAAAGATTTGGGTTGGTCTTATTTTATTAATATGCCAACACACGAAACAGGTTAAGAAACGATTGAATTAATTCGTTGAATTAATTCAACGAAAGAAACATGCCATTTAATTCACGAAAGAAACAGCCCATTTAATTCACGAAATAAACAGCCCAATTAAATGGTCTGTTAAGAATTTAGAAAACGCGTCGGTTGACTTTCATTAAGACGGGTTTTCACAGGTGCGTTTCTTAGCGGAAAGAAACGGCCAGGCTCGTGCGGGCCCCACCTCACAAATATCCTACCAAGGGGGTAGGATATTTCTGGATAGCATCCTATCTAGTTCAACTCAGTTCAAGCCGCCTTTAAGTGGCTTCAAGTGGCTTCCAAGTGGCTTAAGTGAAATAAAATAAAGTTGTCGCAAAATTATTTTATTTCTTAACTTTAAGCCCGAAAATTAAAAACCACACCCGGGCAAACGCAACTCCGGAAGAGGCGTTTCTAAGCGAATACCGGCACTGCGATTTCATCGGTTCCCTCAGAATTCGATTCCGGGCACCGGTTCAAAAGTTAGAAAAACCCTCTCGTCCGTTCACTGAACGTACCCGAGCCAAACTTCGGAAAATGATTCCAGGCACACCGGGCGTCGGAATCAGGTGCCGCCAGAAACAGTGCTCTTGTAAAATTCCAAAAAAAATTAAGAAAAAAAATTTCCTTGAAATTTACAGGTCTTTACATTACTCCCACCTCAGGACTTTACGTCCCCGTAAAGATACATCAAAAACTAGGGAAACAAATGTGGGTACTGAGCACGCATCTGAGCCTCCCGCTCCCAAGTGCTCTCCTGGAGGTTCCCGTGCTGCCATCTGATGCGCACAAGAGAAATCGATCGCCCACGTAGGACCCGCTTCTGTCGATCCTCTATCTCCACTGGGACCTCCGCAAAAGTCGCTCCATCATCCACGTCTAGCTCCCCATAGTCGATGATGTGTGTCGGGTCGTGCACGTATCTCCTCAGCTGGGATACGTGGAAGACGTCGTGCACCCGGTGCAACTGAGGTGGCAGAGCTAGACGATAAGCCACCTCGCCAACCCTGCTGAGGACCTGGAAGGGTCCGATGAAGTGTGGAGACAACTTGCCGCCTCGGCCAAATCTCCTCAAACCACGTCGAGGTGAGACCCGCAAGAAGACGTGGTCGCCATCCTCGAACTCTAGTGGCCTCCGCCTCCTATCATCATATGACTTCTGCCGGCTCTGTGCTGTCCTCATCCGCTCCTGGATGACCTGGACCTTCTCTGTCATGGCCCGGACCATCTCCGGTCCCACAAGTGCTGACTCTCCAGGGTCTGTCCAGCACAAATGAGATCTGCAAGGCCTGCCGTACAACGCCACGTAGGGTGCCATCCCGATGGTGGAGTGGTAGCTGTTGTTGTACGCAAACTCTACCAAGGTTAGGTGGTCCTCCCAGCTGCGACCAAAGTCGAGGACACATGCGCGGAGCATGTCCTCGAGAGTCTGAATGGTCCTCTCCGTCTGACCATCCGTCTGAGGGTGAAAGGCGGTGCTCAGACGTAGTTGCGTCCCGAATGCCTCCTGCAACCCCTTCCCAATCCGGGAAGTAAAACGAGCGTCCCGATCGGAGAAGATAGTTGATGGCACACCGTGACGTCGTACAATCTACTGAACGTAGAGACGCCCCAAGCTCTCCACTGAGCCCTGCACTCGGATGGGTAAGAAGTGTGCCGACTTGGTGAGTCGGTCAACAATCACCCAAATGGAATCGTGACCTCTGGAAGTGCATGGAAGTCCAGTCACGAAGTCCATAGATATCCCGTCCCACTTCCACTCCGGGACCTCCAAGGGCTGTACTAAACCTACTGGCACCTGATGCTCTGCCTTCACCTGCTGGCAGGTGAGGCACCGTGAAACGAACTCTGCCACAGCCTTCTTCATGCCCGGCCACCAGTGCTGTCGTCTGAGATCCCGGTACATCTTCGCCACTCCAGGATGTACCGCCAAAGGAGAAGTGTGATACTCTCTCAGCACCTCCTCTCGTAAAGAGAATGGTACCAAGGTATGTCCTCTGAAAAGGACATCGTGCTCTGCTCCAAGGGAGAAACCATCAGGTGCCTGTCCCGAGGATATCTGTGCACGCCGTGTCTCACAGTCAACGTCCCCACGTTGTGCCTCTCTGAATCACTGAAGAAGTGGAGGAGAGACTGTGAGAGACTGAAGGAAGGCTGCTCCATCTCTATCCACGAAGGATATCTGCAAAGCAGCTAGCTGCTCTGTCGCCTCCTCAAGTAGCTGGATGCCCGTCCTCCTGCTGAGGGCATCAGCCACCACGTTCCCCTTCCCAGGAGTATAGACTATCTCAAAGTCATAGTCCTGGAGGAACTCGAGCCATCGCTGCTGTCTCAGGTTCAGGTCCTTCTGAGAGAAGATGTACCTGAGACTCTGGTGGTCAGAAAAGACTGTGAAGCGCTCTCCCATCAGATAGTGTCGCCATGTCTTCAGGGCAAAGACTACTGCTGCCAACTCCAAGTCATGGGTAGCGTAGTTCTGCTCATGAGGCCTCAACTGACGTGATCTGTAGGCAATCAGGGCCCGCTCCTTCATCAGGACACACCCGAGTCCGGTCCCTGATGGATCGCAGTAGACTACGTATCAAACTCCCTCCTCAGGCAACCTCAAGATAGGTGCGCTGGTCAACGTCTGCCTCAGCTCCTGGAAGCTCTGCTGACGTCTGTCTGACCACATGAAGGGTTTCCCCTTCTTCATCAACGCTGAGAGTGGGGCTGCAACTCTGGAGAAGTCCGACACAAATCTCCGATAGTATCCGGCTAGGCCCAAGAAACTCCGCACCTCTGTCATGCTCTTGGGTGGCTCCCAAGCTAGCACTGCCTCGATCTTCGCGGGATCCACTGCAACTCCCGCCTCAGAAAGGGCATGCCCCAAGAAGTGGACCTCACGTAACCAGAACTGACACTTCGAGAGCTTTCCATAAAGTTGGTGCTCTCGATGTGTGTCTAGTACAACACGCAGGTGGTAGGCGTGCTCCTCCTCCGTCGTCGAGTACACCAAAATGTCGTCGATGAAGACCACGACAAATCGATCGAGGTATGTCTGGAAGATCCTGTTCATGAGGCTCATGAACACTTCTGGAGCGTTGGCCACACCGAAAGGCATAATCAAGAACTCATAGTGGCCATACCGACACCTGAAGGCCGTCTTCTGCACATCCTCGTCTCGAACTCTAAGCTGATGATAGCCTGACCTGAGGTCTGTCTTCGAGAACCATCGTGCTCCCTTGAGCTGGTCGAAGAGGTCCTCAATCCTGGGTAGCGGATACTTGTGCCTCACTGTCACCTGATTCAGGAGACGATAATCGACACACAGTCGCAAGCTCCCGTCCGCCTTCTTGGCGAACAAAATCGGGGAAGCCCAGGGCGAAACACTGGGTCGGATGAACCCCTTGCCCTACAAGTCCTCCAACTGTACCCGCAGCTCTCGAAGCTCAGCGGGGGCCATCCGATGTGCTGGAGTGGATATCGGGGCTGTCCCGGGGTATAGGTCAATATGAAAGTCTACCTCTCTGCGAGGAGGTAGTCCTGGAACGTCGTCGGGAAAGACGTCCGCGTAATGATCCACCACTACAGGAAAACTGGGACTCCGCACGTCAACTGCTCCCAGGATGAGGCTAGACAACTGATGAGTGATGTGCTGACCTCTCTTCTGCGTGAGTCCATCCTGTGCTGCTAAGGCTCCCTTCTCGCCGGTGAAGGTGAACCTGCTCCCGTCGGTGCGCACACATCGCACCTTGCGCCTAAAGCAGTCAATCTGAGCATGGACCGTAGATAACCAATCCATGCCCAAGATGACGTCATAAGGCCTCGACGCCGCTACAAGAAGATCCCAGCCGAAGCTCTCGCCTCCTAGAGTAAGCTCACACTTCCGGCACCAGTGCGTAATCGTCGAGTCTGCTCCCATAGGAGTCTCTAGCCGTACGGATCGAGCCAGCGGCTCTGTCGGAATCTCCGAGCTCCGAACAAGGGAAGTGGCTATGAAAGAGTGACTCACTCCTGTTTCTATCAGAACTGCAGCAAGGGTGGAATAGACACAGATCGTACCTCGAATCATCTCTGGCGCACCGTGGTCGTAGGCCTCTGCTGCCTAGAACTGAGCCTGTCTCTGCCCGCCAGCTCCCTATGGTCGGGGCGGGCCTCCTGGTGGTGGTGGTGGCAGAGCCTCAAAGCGTCGCCCACCACCTGCTGCTCGGCCAGCTCCTCTGCCTCGTCCGCCTCCTCCCTGCGGACCGCCACGGTCGACCCTCTCCCTCTGCCTGGGTGGTCCCTCCACCGTCTGCTGCCCCTCGGTACGACGGGTCGGGCAGTCACGAGCCATGTGGCCCTGCCCGCCGCACTCGTAGCACTGTCTGCCTCTCGGAAGGCTGGCTCCGCGCTGTGTGCCTCGCACCGCTGAGCCAGTGTCCCGGGGTCGTCTGTCGGAAGGTCTGGTCCGCCAGGAACCCTGAGTCATCTGCCGGCTACCAGCTGCCGAAGACTCCGCTATCTACCGCCCTGTGGCAGGTCTCTCTGTGGACTCATCCAGGAAGCTCTCGATCAGGAGGGCTCGCTCCAGTACTCCTGCCTGGGTCGGGATGCTGAGGGAGATCAGCGATGCCCTGATATCGTGTCTCAATCCCTGCTCGAAGGTCCGGGCCCAGAAGAAGGGGTCTCGTACCATGTCTGTCGAGTAGCGAGATAGGTCGGTGAACCTCGCCGCGTACTGAGCGACCGTCAAGCTGCCCTGCCGCAGCTGAAGAAGCTCCTGGATGCGCACTGCTCGAAGGGTGGCCGGGACGAACTCTGAGCAGAAGAGGCTCTTGAAGTCCGTCCAGATGAGGGTGGCCTCATCGTGTACCTGGAGCATCAGGCTCCACCAGCGTCCGGCTGCTGCGTGCAGTAGGCTCACCGCGAGGATCACCGCGAGGTCTGATGGCGTCCTCACTAGCCTGAAAGCTCGGACGACCGCCTCCAGCCAGTCCTCGGCTGCCTGGGGGTCCGACTCCCCACGGAACCTGGGTGGTCGCTGGCGCTGGAACTCGTGCAGAGCTCCAAGTCATCGTGCGTCGTCAGATGCCAGTGTTGGAAGCATCGGGGGCTCGGCGGGTAAAGGTACCGTCGGTGCCTCTGCTGTCAACGGGCCCTGTACCGAGGCCTCGTCACTCGGCGGGCTGTCGTCGCGCCCTACTCTAGGAACCCTAGCTGGCTGCTGTCGTCGTGCCATCCTGAAAAGGAAACAAGTGCACCATGGTCAGAACAGTATACCTGGTGAGCTGACACAAGTAATCACAAAGAAAACTTGAAACACACATGCAATCAATGTTTTCGTGCATTAAGTCGGAAATCAGAAGTCAGGGTCCTGGTGTATGGATACGTCGGCCGCCGCACCAACACTGGACTCCCTGGACTGATAACCACACTCAATATGCTAAACACTATTGCTTCACATAGAAGAAGGATCAGAGTCTGTGGTAGAACCGACCACCTCTGATACCAATTTGTCACGTCCCGTCCTCGGGGCCCGTTCCATGACTACCACAAGCCCGCCTTCCATAGGCCAGGGGCTGGCGACTAGCACCAAGGCGTAATTCCCAACGAAAAGGGAAGGCATTGCCTTTGAAAAGTAAACAAGCACCACAGAGTAAGCAAGCGGAAAATTAAACACTAAGTAAAAACTGTACAAGCTGTGCTGAAAGAAAAAGGGGCCGGAAATACAAGCCCAACTGTAAAGTACAACTGAAAGGAAAAACAGCAAATGAAAAGGGAAAACTGCAGCGTCGAGCCGTCCTCCGGAAGTCCCACCTGAAGGGTGGGTACAGATAGCCTCCACTGCTCATCGGGTCCACCTAACCGCTCCGTGTACGTCCCGCCCAGTGGTCCACCTCCAGGTATTGTCCTGCTCCGCACGCCTCCTCCACGATCAGCGCTGTCCGTCGTCTGCAACCAACACCACAAAGTGCGGGCATAGCCCGTGCAGGGGTGAGTATAAGATACTCAGTAGGGACCCCGAGACCCCCGAAGGTCTCCCGAAATCCACAAAGGATAAGACGCGAAGGAGAGATACAATCACGAAGTAACATCTGACACGGCTTAGGTATATGCCCATACATATACCTAAGTCATCAATTCCACGATCGGCTCCAACGTTCGAGCCCTAGCACAACCCAGTCCACACAGGAAAGCAAAATGCATACCCACGCAGGATAGAACAACACAATCCACAAAGGAGAGTAAACAATAAATCCACACAGGATAGCTCAACACAATCCACAAAAGAGAGTAACACAAGATTCAGCTCACACAGGTATACTTCTTTGGATGACGATAAAGATGATCATTGAACCATCTAAGTCGTCGGACCCACGAAGGATCGATAGGTACTAACCTTGCAGTGACCCACACAGGATCGGGCCCACGCAGGACCTGTAGGAGTTGGCTCACACAGAACCGCTGAGAGATGACCCACACAGGATCGGACCCACACAGGATCGGGCCCACACAGGACCGGGCCCACGCAGGACCTGTAGGCGCTGGCTCACACAGAACCGCTGAGCGCTGACCCACGCAGGATCGGACCCACACAGGATCAGGCCCACACAGGACCGGGCCCACGCAGGACCTGAAGCACTGATCCACGTAGGATCGCTGAGTGCAGGAGTCGTCGCAGTCCGCTGAGGATCTCTGCACAGTCGTCGCTGCAGTCCACTGAGGATCTCTGCACGGTCGTCATCGGAGTCCACAGAGGATCTCTGCACAGTGGTCGCCGCAGTCCACTGAGGATCTCTGCACGGTCATCGCTGTCGAAGTAGCAGTCGCAGCCAGCACTAGGGTTCCCGCACACAGCAAGCTCGTTCGGGAGGGTCCGCTCCACGAGCCGAGAGGCTGATACATCAACTGACATGAAGTCCGAAGTTGATGTATCCAAAAGTTCCGTATCGTCAACAGGAACTCAACGTCGCAGACGGCGCGTCAATCGGACGCCCGGTCTGAGAGATATTGGCATTTTCGTCCGAGGGGCCCGGTTGGTTTTTAAGGAAAAACCAACCCGACCGCACTCCACCTGCGTCCAAACCTCGGGCGGAGTATGCCAAAAGATCCGTCTCACTTAGAGGAATTCAACAAAGCTGACGGCACGTCAATCGGACGTCCGTAGCTCAAGATATGAGCGTTTCCGCTCCGAGGGCCCGGTTGGTCTCGTGTACGAACCAACCCGGCCGAACTCAAAGTATTCCGAAACCTTGATTCCGATATACCGAAACGACCGTCTCGATCCAAGGATCGTGTTTCCACTGACGGCGGGTCATTTGGAGGCACGAAGCTCATGTTACGGGCGTTTGAACGAAAACGTCCGAAGAAGGGGGGTACGGGCCCTGGCCGACCCGGCCCGACCCGGGTCCCACCCGGTGGGCCCGGCCCGGCCCGGCCAGGGACGGTCCGGCTCGGCCGGCTCGGCCGAGCGGCCGAGCGCCGCGGGCGTTGACCCCCGGCCTGAGGAAGTCGCGGCACGCGTGGGCCGCGCTGGCGAACCGCGGACGCGGCTGAGCCGCGTCCCGCCTGGACGAACCGGACCCGCGCGGCCGCGGGTCCGTTGGCCGCCGCCGCCGCGGCTTTAGCCGCGTCGGACTTGTCCGGCGGCGCGCCGGGGCGCCGCCGGCAGCTTCCACGGGCCGCCGGCGTCACTCCGGTGGCCCGTTTTCCTTCCCGTCGGCGCCGTTGCTCCTCCCGGGATCCGTTCTTTACTGCGGAATCGTCAAACGTCTGCTGCGGCACGTTCTGTCGTCGTCCGTCAAATCCGCACAAAACGAAGAACGGCGGAGGGTCGTCGAGCCGTGTTCGTTTGGCCCGCACCCTCTGCGTTAGAGATAAATAAGCGGGAGAAAATTATTCCACACAGGAAACAACAATTTTTAATAAGATTAAAAATTGTTCACAAAAACGGTTCTTTAATTTCTTTAAGAAACATTGACGAGAATTAATTAAAAAAAGGGGTAATTTTCATAATTATAAAATGCCTACCTCGTCGATCGTCGCGCGCGGGCGTTCTTCGTGGAAATGATCGTCGCGGAAGAGAGGGAGCGTCGCGTCGTCGCGGGGAGGTGTCGCGTCGTCGCGGAATCCGGCGTTGAGTCGGCGAGCTCAACGAACCAAGAACAACAGATTTAAATTATTAATATTTAAATCTGTGTTTCGTTTAAAACCAAAAGAAAAGAACTTTTGAGAGGAAATCTGAAATCACTCACCTCAAACGGTCGGTGATCGGAGATCGGAGCGTGGAAGAACGTCACGGACGGAAGCGTCGTCGATTTCGGGGTTCGGCGTTCTTCGCGTTCTTCGCGTTCTTCGTGTTCTTCGCGAGGGAGAAGAAGAACAAGAATCCTCTCAAACCTTCTCCAAAGATTTGGGTTGGTCTTATTTTATTAATATGCCAACACACGAAACAGGTTAAGAAACGATTGAATTAATTCGTTGAATTAATTCAACGAAAGAAACATGCCATTTAATTCACGAAAGAAACAGCCCATTTAATTCACGAAAGAAACAGCCCAATTAAATGGTCTGTTAAGAATTTAGAAAACGCGTCGGTTGACTTTCATTAAGACGGGTTTTCACAGGTGCGTTTCTTAGCGGAAAGAAACGGCGGGGCTCGTGCGGGCCCCACCTCACAAATATCCTACCAAGGGGGTAGGATATTTCTGGATAGCATCCTATCCAGTTCAACTCAGTTCAAGCCACCTTTAAGTGGCTTCAAGTGGCTTCCAAGTGGCTTAAGTGAAATAAAATAAAGTTGTCGCAAAATTATTTTATTTCTTAACTTTAAGCCCGAAAATTAAAAAACACACCCGAGCAAACGCAACTCCGGAAGAGGCGTTTCTAAGCGAATACCGGCACTGCGATTTCATCGGTGCCCTCATAATTCGATTCCGGGCACCGGTTCAAAAGTTAGAAAAACCCGCTCGTCCGTTCACTAAACGTACCCGAGCCAAACTTCGGAAAATGATTCCGGGCACACCGGGCCTCGGAATTAGGTACCGTCAGAAACTGCACTCTTGTAAAATTCCATAGAAAATTAAGAAAAAAAAATTTCCTTGAAATTTACGGGTCTTTACATAAATGATGATGGTTTTATAGATGATAATGGTATATTTAACATACTAAATTTAATTTTAATATGGATCTAAAAACAATTATTCTATGTAGACAAATACATTATAATCCCAAATCCTCAGTTCATTATGCTCTGAAATAGAAACCATGAACAAATGTATTAAATAATAATTACATTTCATATACAAGACTATACTATTAAATTTATTCATATTCTCAATAACGACTCCTTATAAGAAGCCATACAATTCGAAACATTGTATAATATCCATTGATAATTCTTAAACTCTTGATGACTAAACAAGATTCTATATAACTCTTATAGTATTATAGTGCCTTTCAATGGGTAAGGAGAAGGAGAAGAGGGAAATAGAATGAATTGACTCTTTTAAGATCAATATTGAAACCAACCTATCTCATAGAGACTAAATTCTAATATATTCCTCAATTAATTCTCAATCCATCCATGGAATTTACTCAAATGTTACATAATATTGGAATAAAGAATTTTTTTATAGAAATAATAATCATTGAAGGATTCAATTATTCCATATGTTTCATTATATAAAAATAGGACAATAATGATACCCAATATAGGAGAGATTCACACATTAACAATTAAGTTTTCTTTACCATTATAATCGTAGGATGTTTCCATTCTCAAACAATTTGAATTATAACATTATAATATAGATAAGTTAATTTTTATACTATTAGTCTATCATAGAAAAATACCTGAAAAGTAAAATGACTTATAACATATAAAAAAGATAATAAAATGAATTATAATCATATATATATTACTATACAACATTATAAATCTTAAATAAAAAGGGAACATATATATAACATATAAATTAGGATTTAGGGTATTACTCCATCAATATGCCACATTCAAGAAATCCACATGAAATTTGTTCCATTTCACCTCATGTTATATCATATATAACAAAAACTAAAATCATATCTAAATATTTTTTTGGATGTCTTCCAAAACAATTTTGAAAAACAATAATTGAATTCACTGTGTATCTCATGATATGTAATACCTCGATAATATCTATCCAAAACATCTTTTTTATAAACACCAAAACACTTTTAGAGAAACTATATAAGTTTTTTAAAACTACATACCAATTTATTCAACCATAATGGTAAATTCCTTGGCCCATGATATCATTGAATAAAATATGAATTTCTAAATACATAGATGAATGGAAAGATCAAACAGTAGTAAAGAACCACTATTACACAATCTATAATGCTATTTATAATAACCTCTATTAAACACATGTATCTATTAATTTGTTTCCAAAATATGTATCATATTAAAACAAGAGTTTTAATATGTCCCATTTATACAATATATCAAGTAACTGTGTGACATGGAGAATTTCCACCCCACATAACTAATTATATATTCTTGATTCTCCATGTATTGACGAACTGGTTGAAGAAAACATCACATGCCATTCCCCTATATGTGTAATCACATCACATACCACTCATCCAATATATAGTAAGATAAAATTTATTTCTTTGTACACCCATAAAATCCTCTTTTATCTCATTCATGGGATTAGATGTCATTATAGTCATACGCATGGAAAATTAACAACTTGGTTAAGCCTCAACCATCCATGTACAGAAAATACATAGCTTGTGTGTCATGAACCAACTAGTATACCATGTAACACCAGTACCTATGTGGATTTTACATGAACTAAATAGAGTTACTGATCCCCATGGGCAAGAGAATAGCGCCCATGCATCATTCAGATGTTATATGGAACATTTTTTCAATGAACAATTGATCTATATATAACAATAGATTTTAAAAATAATAATCTATAGTAATTACAAACACTCCTCAAGGTAAAAATTATAGTATGAAAGAATACCTAAAAGCAAAAGAAACACATTATCTATAAAAGTATGCAACATCTTTCAAGAAAATATCTCACAATTTATGTTTAATGAGTTAGCCATAGTTTCATAAGTCACTAACAACACTATAGCGTCCCTTGAACCAGGCACACCTTCTTGCTCTTAGTGGTTATTTCTAGAACTAAAATAAGAGAATCTAGAAACATTTAATGTAAAAGGTATTCCTTGGGAAAAAACCTATTAGGATCTCACCAAGTATTGCATGAGAAATTATATTAGAAAGGAACAATTTAGGTTCAAATTTAAATAAATATAAGACATGAAAAATCATTTTCACGATTACTAGTCAAAACATGTTTTCATGTTCGGTAGAAGGATTATATATAAAACAATTATTATATGAACATTTTCAAGAATCAAGGTAATTAATAAAATATTTCTATAATCACTAGAATTTAATTATAAATTCATAACAAAAAAACATGTTCATAAACCACCAGGTTCACTAGTTTATAGCTATATAGTACTTATAATACTAAAAAATTATCATGGATCTATGTGTCTATTCACACTTCTCTAAGTATTACGTTATTTGGACAATCAATCAATAACCCATCTAGGAAATCCTGATACATTTTTATTTGTTAGAGTATTTATAATCAATCAATATATAAGGATTTTGTAACATTATATTACATTTGTACTGGAAATTATTGACCCTTTTACATACCATGATTTAGTTCATTTTTTCTTTGGGGTCATTTTGGGGGGTCTTTGGAATATTTTATGAGCCCATGTGGCTATGTTCGGTTGGAATATGTTTAAAGAAAACCATGTGGTTTGTCATAGGAAACCATATAGCCAAGAATGGTCCACTAGAAGGGGGCAAATAGTTTGTCAAAACCATGTGGCCACCCCTACAAACCATGAACCCCTAAAAATTGGGTTTATGAATTTTTGTTACCGGATTAAAGTAACCATTTTCCCAAATAATTCACCCTGACTTGGATCATTTTAGTGGAAACATTTTTGGGGTGCACACACTACTAATCATGTTCCTTTCCAAAAAACAATGTGGGTAATCTATTAATTTTATGAATTTTTGATTAAAAATTACTAGGAGCACAGTTTATCAAATAAAAACCCCATAATCTGATATTATTATGAAATAATCATCCCCTAGTTTTCTAAAAGATTATTTCTTGGGAATTTATGGGTTTTTTTGTTCATTCATGATGGATCATCTCACGGTGTGTTGTGTTCATGGTTCAGTTTAACTTTTTTTAGATAATTGCTATATATCTTCTCATTTATATCATTGGATCCCAATGGGGTTGTGTATTCCCCATAAAAGGAGTCTGATAGAGAATTTACAAGTTTATTTTTTTTAAATGATTTTGAAGAATCTATCTAATCATCCATGGTCTATGTTTTCAAAAGTTGATAATTATACCTTCATTATTGAGGTAGGTGTTTCTATACAAAGAGATAACTATATGAATTTATTATTGGACTTGAAAATTCATTTGGGGTTTTCAATTAATTGAATTTATTTTTGATTAAAATTTATTTTTAAATTAAATCATGTTTTTAATATGGGTATGCTTTTAAAATTATTTGTTCGTAGAAAGTGTTTGATCATCCTCTTAAATGGTAGTTTTCTTGGAAAAATTGGGATTTCAAACACCAAGATGGTTTTTTAATGGATTTGAAAATGTTTTATAGATTTTGTTAATGGTTATTGTATGGAATATAAAAATCATGTAACATAGGGAACTTGTGGTGTGTTGAGAACATACATCGCACTGGTAGTGTCCATAATGCCACTAGAGGTTTTGCGATATTGATAGACTGTGGAATAAATCATTATTATCTTGAACAAAAATATTAGTTTTGTAGGGGTAATTTAATTCTAGTATGTATTCTAATTGGATGGGTCCCAACATGGTGTGGGTTTTCATTTATGATTTAATTTCACATGATTGATTTTTTTTTGAATTATTACTCTCAGGTTTTAACCAAAGGATGTATCATAGGGTTTGACATGATTGATTATTTCATGGATTTTTGTCACTTTCTTACATTAGGATGTGTGGATATGAATTCCAATTTTATCAATTATACTTTTCATATTTCATTATATTTGAATATTAAATGATTTTATAAAAACCAATATAAGTAAATTATATGTGGTTTTGATTTATGAAAATTATTTTTAAAACTATATTTTTTTTAAAAATTGTAAATTCTTCATTCTTGATATTCGAATTTGAATATATTCTGTAGTGGAATCCAATTAGGATTATTTTTCAAACCCTAAATTTTACTTTGTCCAGTTATAGGAATTTTTTTGTAGGACCTATGTAAAAGGAGGGGAATCTTATATCATTTTGGATTCTCTTTTCACATTTTCTTCATTGTGAGAAGCTTTGGATGTGACAGTTAGTCACACTAATGATTGTTGTTCTAGTATTTTCATACATTCTAGGTTTTCTAGTTTTCCCTGGGTTTTATGGATCCTAGATATATATTTCTCTTACTCATTATACTATGGTTTATTTTATTTATTTATTATATATGAGACTTGTTTTTGCTATTATCATTACACCTAACCACTGTGTGGGGATAGCTCAGGTGTCTTGTATAGTTAACTCGAGTTGGTTTATGAAAATCATGGAATTAGTGGAATGCTCAACGAAAATTGTGTTAACACTACATGAGTTTGGTTATTTTTCTTAGGAATAAATGATTTCATACTTTTTATGTTTTGGTAGTAAGTGTGGGAGTTTTCCTTTCTATCTTACTTCATTATTTGAAACCAAGATACCAAGGGTGGTTGGAAAATATTTACCATGTTTGAGACATGAATTTTGAGTTCATTTGAATCAATTGTATGGGGAGTTTATATAAATGGACATATTCCTTTTTTAATGTGTTGATTTTCATCATTATAATTCCTATTTATTTAAATTATTTTTTTAAAGCATGGATGTGAATTATTGATGTTGGTACTATGACTTTAGAATATTCCCCAAATATGATTTTTCATTATCTAAAAATTAATAGAAAATTCCTCTTATAGTATGTATTTTGAATCTAGGTGAGGAAACAATGAGAGAAATTCTATAGACAAATCCAAGAGTGGGCCCTTATTTACAAAAATATGTAATTCACAATATTCATACTCTCGGCCAAGTGTGTTTTAGGAACAAAGGACATGTAGTGGATCCTGGTCCCGAATAAACTAATAAGCATAAGACCACGTTCCATTATTAAAAGGAACCCCAAAAATATGTGGATAGGATTGAGTGTATTGAGAGGATCTTCAAATTTGTGATGATTCAAGTGGACTCTAAGGTGGGTTCTACCACATTTACGCTTCAGGGACCAGGAAGGAGATGGTGGGACACTACTGTGCAATCTATGTTTCAGGATGAATTTTCTTATATTTACTTAATTAAAACATTCAATCCTAATTTTTACCCTAATCCATTACATTTAGTGAAAACATTGTAATTTCTAACCTTGTAATGAGGATATGGTACTGTTCTGGGGAATTCTATTCATTTTGAGGAGTTGGTGTATTTCACACCAACTCCAGTAACTAATGAGTACCAAAAGGATTAGAGGTTTGAGATTAGATTGTGGCCTGAAATTTTGTCAATTTAGATTTTCATTTTTCTTCCAAACATTATAGAGGTCGTCAAAAAAGTAAATTTCATAGATGGGGAAAAGGATGGAATGATTGTTTTGGGTGGATCATCAGTTGATGCATTTTTTAGCCCGGGTGTGTCTTTAAAGTATAATAGGAAGTGAAAGGGTGGAAATTTTTCATTTGAAACTACATTAGGGGAATCATTAATACATTATTAGTTTGTTTTATACTAATGTGGAAGGCATGTTCATACGAATCCTACCTATATGGAATAGCCTAAGACATTCCATAATTATGTACAATCTTTTAACCTAAATCAATTTTGTGAAAGGCTATCCCTGGATTCTAATGATGGATCCACTCTCACCATAGGTGGTGGCTCGATTACTCATTTCATGGGGAATTTTCATGTTCTTAAGATCTAATGACATTATGTGGTGGTGTTTTTGTTAGAGGAATCAAAAGAAGATCTACTGTGAGGTGTAAAATGTTTATTTAATCTTCTATAATGAAATATTTGTTTAATATTATAACTAATCAATATTTTATATTGTAAATTAAATCTAACATGTAGGTTTTAAATTAGAAACATATTTCATTATCGATTGATCTTTCCATTCCTATTGGAAACTGGTGTAAATGAGGTATCATGTGTCTCAAGAAGATGGGTGGTGATACGTGACTTTGATATGGTGTAAACCTTTTTAAGTTATTTGATATCAAAATATTTTACCCGAGACATAGAATGGATTGGATGATCAATGATAACGACTAGATATATTTTTCTCTTGATCTGGATCATTTTGTATCTTCTGATGGGGTCACTCATGTTCTTTCGGTTCAGTGGGACACTGGATCGAGAAGGGTGTTCTATGTGGATAGTTATGTTTGGTTAATATTGTTCTAGTTGTTTGAGATGTATCTGGATGTTTTTACCCTTGTTTAGGTATTCCTCTTCTTATATTTGTGTAGGATTACCTAGAGGTCTATATAGATGATTTTCCTATTTTATCACCAAAGAGGGAGTCTGAGTTTACGCTTGAACTGCTCCATGGTTTGATGTTCATTTCTACACCATCTAATCAAATGAAACATTCTATGATGTAAGAACTAAATCTAGAGATTGTGGACCTAAAGAATGGGGACACATTATTCCTAGCTTGTCCCCATGTGATTCTTATATTCTTTACTAATAAGGAGGATGCAGGTCTTATAAATTACATATATTATCAAATGCTTAATTAGGTGAATATTATGAGAAAATATCCTTTTCCTAGTATTGATGATATCTTCGACTATTTTATAGGGGAAAACTAATTTTCAATGAGAGGCCATCGGTTAGGTTACCACTATTTGATGTCCAAGAAGAGGATATAACTAAGACTACAATTAAGACCCAACATTGGAGTTTCAAGTTTCATGTTTTTCGATTCAGTCTCAGTAATGATCCTATCATATATATAGATTTGATAAAAAAAATCATTCATCAATTCTTATAATATTTTGTTCTTATTTTTGGGATGATATTTTGGATTACTATAATTTAGTGGAGGGGTAATACAGACCATTTTGATATCATTCATTGATCCTTAAAGGAACATTGAATATATGTTATGTTTTTGAAAATGTGAGTTTTTGTTTTTGGATGGGATATTTATGGGGAATTTAATATATAAAAGGGTAGTTTAGTGGATCCTAATAAAATATAAGATGTTATGTCCTATAAGATGTAGTGGGAAGAATTTGAATCCATATATTCTTGGGTTTGGTAGGTTACTATAGATGGATTCTTCATGATTCTTGCATGGTCATATGTTGTATGGAATCATTAAACTATAAGGGAGTAATGTTTGAACAGAATGAAAAATGTAATATATCTTTTTAGTAGAAAATGGAGAGGTTTACATGAGAAGCAATTTTGATTCATATAGATCCCGATTCAGGTTATGATGTTTTCTGCAATGATTGTAGTATGAGTTTGGGATGTGTCTTTATGTAGGGAAAACTAGTTGTGGCCTATGGATATCTATAGATATACCCTAATGAAAATAACAACCCTACCCACGATCTTGAGTTTTAAGTGTTTTTGTGTGTACCCAAAACGTGGCATTACTATCTCATTATGGAGTATTTTATAATGTATTTTGATCATAAAATCCTTAAATATATTATTACTCAGAGGGATCTGAAATTTCCACAAAGACGATGAATTTTGTATCTTCAAACAATCTATTTTGATATTGAATATAATTTTGGAAAGGGGAATTTTGTTGGTGATATGTTAGGGAAAAAATATTGATGTAATCTATGAAGGATTCAGTTTAGAAGTGGCCATTAATAAGTATTTTTTCTGAGATGAGCTTTGGAGTGGAATAGGTTGGTGGATAGGTGTTCTCGGTATCAAGGATAGATGGATCATCTTTCTATGATCATGTAAAACATGCATAAGGGATGGAATCTTATTTCTAATGGTTGGTTAATGTAATTTATTGTGGGGGAGACCTTAGGAGTGGTCTCTGTGTCCCTGTGGATCCATCTACATCCATAACTTGTTAGTTGATTTATTTTATATAAAGATGGATTTTATGGATATTGGAAAGTAGTTATGTCATTGTTTTCTAAATTAGGTTACCAATATATATAATGACACGAGAAGTTAATATTAGGGGCCACAGATGAGGTGGTTCATCAATGATTTAGTGTCATGGTGTCATACTTATTAAAAAATTAACACCTAACACCATAGACCTAGTAGTTTTTTTAAACCCTTTACCATTCTATTATTGGAGTGGAATGATATTCTGATGGAATTCATCATTTTTTTTCATGTACTCATAGTTGCAAGGATTAAATTTGGGTGATCATTGATCAACATATGAAATCATCTCATTTCATAACAATCATGGTGGTGAAGAATGTGGAATAGATCAATGACTAGTACTTTTATGATATATTGAGACTTTATGGGGTTCCAACTATGATTATTTTTATAGGGACCCAAGGATCACATACAGGTTCTAGAAATAATTTCATGAGGGCATGGGTTCCCATTTGAAATTGAGAACAACCTATAATCGGTAGTTGGATGGACCAGAAAAGTGAGCTTTTCAAGTTCTTAAGGATATGATTTTGGATTGTACTATTTATTTTGATGGATATAATTTTTTTATCCTATGGTATAATTTTTATATAAATATAAATATTAGGATTTTATAAATATGATGCCTATTGAGGCATTATATAGGTGGCCATGTAGATCTTCCTTGTGCTGGATGGAGTTGGGGGAGCAGTCCTTGTCTGGGCCAAGTCTTTTTTAGAAGATAAGAGATATGGTGTAGTTGATATTGAAGAGGAATGTTATGGATTATATCTATTAGAAATATTATGTGGACAATCATTTTCAGCCTTTAGAGTCTGAGGTTGGTGCTCGCGTTTTTCTTATAGTTACACTTTTCTTTGGAAATCATTGGTTGGGTGAGCTGGGTAAGTTTTCACCGTGGTTTGTTTCCCCATTTCAGATCATCGAAGAACATAGAATGGTGGAATATTGGTTGGAATTACTATATCATTTTAAATTGAATCACGATGTGTTTCATGTTTCCCAACATAAGAGGTATTCATTAGATCCTTCTAATCTGATTGACTGAGAGGATGTTGAACATGATCCAGATAAAACCATTATTGAGTGACCCATTCATATAATGGATTATAGGGATAAAGTAATATGTGGTAAAATAATTCCCTTCATCTTGGTTCTACGGGAGTGAAAATGGGATCACAATTATATGTGGGAGAAAGTATTGTTGATGAGGTAGTATTGTCCATCTCTTTTTGTGAGTCAAGAATCATCATAACATTCTAGGGTCTCAAAACCATTATGGTGTGGAGATTATCACATTTTGTTACATTATTATAGGTAATTATTGTTCCTCTTTTCCAATTATTTGGTTAGGTATTAATTTGGAGTCATTTTTAATGTTTTTTAAAAACATTTCAAGCCCTTGGGGTTGTGCATGGTTAGTGTATGTTCAAGGAAAACCAGACGGTTTGTCCCTAAAATCCACGAAGACACACATAGACCAGTAGAAGGTGGACATTTTTTGTCCAAACCAAGCGAACACCCATCCAAAATGTACCCCTAATATAGAGGGATTATTTATGGTTGGATATTGGATAGTGTAACCGTGTAGTCAATCTATGCACCCTGAACAATTATTCTATATAGGGAGCATGGTTACTCCTAACCACGCGGCCTCTCTAAAAAAATTTTCACACTGACATTTAGTGCTTTTAATTTTTAGTAAAAAATAAACTAGACATTATTTTTACATATAATTACCCCTAGTCTCATATTTAATAAAACTAATCCTTCACTAGTGATCTAGAGGGTTCTCTCATAGTATTCTTGGTGGATTTCCTTCATTTTAGATTGATCGTCCAAAAGAATGTTGTGTTCTTGGTCAGATTTTTCTTCTTCTTTATAGATCCTTTCTAGAACTATTTTCCTATTAAATAATGAGAATCCAAATGGGATATGGTTTATAGATATAAAGGTTTTATTAGAATATTTATGTGTTTCTTATGGCTTAAGGATCATGAGGGAATGATATACTCTTCCATGGTCTCTGTTGTTGAAGGCTAATAATTCAACCTCTGTTCCTGAGGTAGGAGCTTCAATATAAAGGGACAATTCATTCAATTGAATTTTTTTCATGTAAAATAACTTGGGTCAATAATTTTATTGACCTTATTTTATGTAAAAAATTATTTTTGTAATGAAATAATTTTTAAATGGTGTGTTTCCCCTAAAAATGAGTTGGGTGTTTTTAAATATATTTTGACAATCATGGAACATTTTTCACCTTGGGTGTATTTAGAATACACATGTCACTCGAATTCTATGTAATGCCTCTATTGGTTTTGTGTTATCCAAATAATTTTTGGGATTAATATTAGTCGGAACCAAAATATTAAGGGTTTAGGCCTCATTTATGACTATTATATATCTCTAGAAGATGGGGCCAAATATGGTTTGATATTTCATTTATGGATTGATTATTTCTTGAAGAATTAATTTCATGGATCTGTCTTACATGTTTTAACATGAGTCTATATCAATGGGTTTTTAATGATGCATTATATTATGTATATGTGTTAACTTTCTTACCTTATTCTGTATTTATATGAATTCATATTTTATTACATACACTTTTCATATTCATGGACATCGGAATATGAACGGATTTTATAAAAATAATAAAAATAATTTTAAGGTTGTACTGATTTTTCAGGATTCATTGTCAATATATATTTTTTAAAAGATAGAAATATATCATTGTTTCTATGATATGTTTTATATGTATTATGGTGGAATCTTGCAAGGATTAGTTCTCACAACCTACTTTTTTTATTTGGGTGGTTGTAGATGTTGTTCTTCTGGAACTAGGTAAAATGAATGGAATCTTGTAGCATGTCAACCTCTATTTTCATCATTGTTTCGTAGTTCCTCTGAATGACTATTCTATTTCAACAATCATTTCTTCTATGAGGTTTTCATTGGAATTATTCATGGAACTAGAAACATCATACAATTCGTTATCAAAAAGGTACCTTCTTTCCCAAGGTAGACATTCGTTAAGTTTGAACTTTATGATACCTAAGAACATGCATTGGTGGAGAGGATGAGAGGTCAGACTCATCACACCCTTTTGTGGGGAATTATTTTCCACTCCAAGACACTCTTTATAAATTTCAGATATATTAATGAATCCTTATTAATTCACCAAGTATAACATATGGTTCGCTTGGAATTTATAATCTCTTATTAATGTTTGTGAAATTTAGTATCATATTTATGTATTTGAGTTTCTTCAATAATAGAGATATCCATATGTATTTGACGTTTTCCATCAATGGTATCATCTCATATACTATTTTGAGATTCTTTTAATCATTTTTATGATGATACTTGTTTTCAACCCACTTAGTGGGGAACTCTAGAATTTATTGTCATCCAGGAAGATGGAGGTTTGTTTTGATATCGAAATTGTACCCATAAAATGGGCTATCTATATATCATTGTGAAAGGAATCAGAACCCTCTTAGTTTAGGGTGGATTAAGGGGACACATCATACCTTTTAATGTCATGTGATAAGGACCTAATCTTTCCTTTAAAGGTCATGTGATAAGGACCTATTCAGAATAGGGTTGATTTGAAATGTCGGGTTTGAACCTCAATGAGGCTTCCTATGTTTCCCATTTGGATTGTAATCAAAGCCCACGTAGTTCGATAAGTCTCATAGTAGAGTATAGTCCTTTGAGAGAAATGAGTTTGGGATTACTTCCTGAAATGATTTCCTTTGTGATTTTGGGGGTTAATTTGGGGATTGGTTCTAAGGAAAATACCCAGATTAAGGGAATTAAGGATGGATTCTTGAAGAGGATATCCAATGAGCTCGGGCCCTGAGAAGGCTTCCTACATATTCCAATTATGATGGTAATCAGAGTTGTCTTAGTTAATTAATTGTGTTGGGGGATTATTCATAAGATCTTCCCATAAGAGGGGATATGATTGGGTAATCCCTTTTAGAAAGGTACCATTTTGTGCTTGGGTATTCATGAAGGCATCCTACATATCATGGTCTGAATTTGAATCAGAGTTCTCATTGTTCAAGACGTCTTGTGAAAATTTTGTGATCAGGAAAAATCTATAAGACCATGTGATTCAAGGTCTGTGTGACAAACAATAGGATTTTAAAGATTCAACCAATGCACCCACACTTTTCCTCCTATGATGGTGGAATAGGGGACACCTATAGCGGCCATGGTGTATGAGGTCGAGTCAACCCAAGAAGAGGGAGAGGTGAAGAACCTTCCCTATCTTCATATTACATTTGGAAGGGGTCCTATGAAAGGAAGGAGTGAAGGTTAAGGTAGTAGAGAGGATCAAGACTGTAACATCCTACTTGAAAGAATATGGGCTTACACCCAGATGGATTCCCTAAAATTGATCCTAGTAGGGGAGGGAGAATTTATTTTTTCATGCATGTAAAATCAATCTTGAACCATACCTTCCCTACCAGAGACATGAGGTTCAAGATCATAGAGACAAAAAGGATAGGATTAAACCCAAACCCTAATCCTCTAAACCCAGAACCTCCCAACACTATTCATAGGAGAAATTTCCTTGTGACTGGGGATATAAAAACCCATAGACACTCCATGAATCCTAACCCAAATTTGAAACAAATGAGTGAAACCTTTGACTGCAGATATAAAAAACCAAATAAGAGACATGTTGATGTGCCTTTACCAAAGGTTTGATAAGTTAGGTGGTTTTGGTGGAGGCTTAAAATTTGTCCCTTTCAGATAAGGGAACCAAGAAATAAGATACCCTACCATAGTGACCATAAATAGGGTAAATAAGAAGATATGTAGGAATTATACACAACTTCTCTGAATAGGTACCCCGCATAGGTATGACGCATAGGTACCCTGCATAGGTAAGACGTGTAGCTATACCATGCAGCTGTACCGCGTAGGGCTTTTTGATGACTAAAAAGTGCTTCACATAGGGGAACCAATCCTATGTGAGCTTCAAATTGTGAATGAATTTCAAAACATTATTATCCCAATTAATTATCTCTACTCTCTTGTTTTTAGGGAGCTATCTGAGATAATTAGAGGGATCTAGGTGTAAGATAAATGAAATGGGAGCTACATGAATTCCTTTAAAATTTTTATTTTTTGTAGTGGGGAGCCTAGTGGTCCTATTTATAGGTATGAAATGGGGTTGGTAGAAGGGAGTTTATTTGTACAGGTCCTCCGTGTAGGACCTCCAGGAATGTATGCCACATAGGTGCACTGGAATTATACTATTGTACAATTATGCCAAGTAGGTCTGTTGCACAGGTCATTTGAACAGGTCTGCCATGCATGTCTTTTAAGAATTTGGATTTTCATTTAATTCTTTGAACCTTGTCTTAGGATTTTAAAATATCCAAGTCTATCAACATAGTCTTTTTTATCATAATTAGTGTCAAATACCCCCCCCCCCCTCAGGATTGGATCTGATTAAAATAAGGGTCTAGTCCTAAGGTAAAATTTTCATGGAAAAGACTATGGATTAATTACTGAAATGCACAGGTTTTTCATGGAGTTATTTATGATATGTATTCCACATAGCTTTATTTCATAGGCATGTTTCAAATATCTGATGCTAGCAATAAATAAATCTAATAATTTTCGATTTTCTCCACATGTGCTTCCAAATTTTTCATCCCTCATTGCGTAGAACTTTCATCCAGCCTCAACGCATTGTGCTCTCATGTAGTTTCTTTGAAATTTTATCAATGTGAAACAACATTATCGATGGATCTATGCGTAAGGAATTCATCAAAGAGGTTGCTCTGGGACCCTTGTCGAAGGACCTATCCGACCGACCACATCAAAGGACCTATGTGGAGAGTTTCCTTTTCTAAATTTTCAATTTCCTTTAAGTTGAAATTTTATTTTTATTAAGTCAAAATTACATCCTAAAAGGGGAGTTTGGTAATTATTTTTCAGGAAATGTATCATTTGATAACATCTACTTAAGAGGATAAGGTTCGTCAAAATTAGATGATGAAGATCATTGGACCAGTTTATTATGACGTTGTTGAGTCTACTCTTCCTATACTATTGAATTGTTTAATTACATATCAACGTGAATACCCATAAAGTCCTTACCTACCCCTATACAGGATTTTGATTCTATAAGATTCCTATATTTTTCTATTAATAAATACTTCCCAAAAAATTAGTTTCATTAATATTGCAATCGTCACTACATGATTATTACTGCAACAAGTATGCCAGTTCATGAGGTAACAATCCCTATTGGGTTCATCTTACAGCATAGTGGTTGTACACCTGATATGAAAGATCATGTTGTAGAGACAAGGCCACATTTCTATGATTTAACCTTTCGGGCTTCCCAAATAGATCAATCTAATGGTTTAATGGAATACTTGGATCTTCATTCCAGAGGAGGTGTAAAATCTGAATAGATGTGGGAATTTTGGTTTCACCAGACTTGTGCAAAATTTAGGAAAGAGCTATCAGATTTTTTTTATTTGTGAAGCTGTTTAGATGCGACAAACTTATTTTTATAAAAATTATTTCATTCTTAAATTTCTGAGATGATGGAGTTCTCAATTGAATACATTTCATTTTACCCACAATGAAGTTGGGATTAGTTTGTGTGTTATCTACTAAATAGTTGGGGTTCCCATTATCAGGGAAATGTATGACAATTTTATTCCTCCAGCTACAACATGGGGTGATGTTAACATAACCCCACCATTGTTTCATGAAATATTAAAAATAGAAAATATATTATCCAAATACCATAAATATATTCATTCCAGAGTGTGGATGGAATAATTTTTAGAACCAACAACAGAAAAGGTCCCATCTATGGATGTCATACTATTTATCCTTATGTAGATAATCGGGGTAGTTCAGGTGCATATTGGCCTACATTGGAGAGAGGTGACTATAACCACTGGAGATATAAACTGAAATCTAATATTGATGCAAAGATATGCTTAGGCTCCTTCTTTTCCATGTGGATAATAATTTACTTGCTTCCAGTCTTTGAGCCAGGATGTAGTGTAAGGCCGGGGCATTTGTCATCATAGCTAAATTGGTAGAAGGGATGTAAATTGGGTTATCAACTACTATATTGGAACGAATTTATTATTCCATAGTGAATTTATACAATGGTAAGGGTCTATTTTGAATTGTAGGGCCATTCCAAGTGTTTTGGTGCTAGATTGTGGCACACTTTTCTTTATACTCAGTGTTGAATTCAATTAGAGTCCCCAATGACGGATTCACTCCATATTTACGGAAATTTTATTGTATTCAGCCTTAGAAACTGAGACCTGATGTAGTGAAAAAGGCATTGAATGCATTAGGGGAATTCAGTTTCTTTCCTTTTGGTAACCCACTAACTGGAACATTTATTTATGATGGTAAAGAAGAAAATTATGAGTTGAGGTCTTATATGATAGAATATAGGGATAGTGTATTATCAACCAGGATTGATGATGAAATTATATGTGGGGTTTACATCCCCTATAGGTTTTCTCATCAGTTCTAATGTCTTTTATAATCAAACAGATTTCCACCCATGTATGTTAAACATGATAAACACCCAATGGTAGTGAGAAAATTATAGATTCTAATGGCTTTAAAGACATCCAAATTTTTCATTATGTTGCCTTCATCAGTTTAATCAATCGGATTAGAAGCTGGATATGCAAAATATTAGGATTCTTCATATCCTAAAGGGGCTTTGACAAAAGGAAAATATCAAGTGGAAGCTACAATTACTTTTGTGTGTGGATATCAAGGTAGAAGTCCAAGTAAAAAAGATGATGTAGATGTTTCAGAGGTTTCAAAGCCTTCAAAACAACTTTTCAAGAGGTACAATAGGAAGAATAGGGATAGAGAAGCAATACATATGTGGATAATGTGATCCATCTGCCTCCATCAGAAAGAGATTCCTATTCTATCTTTTTAACTTTTTGATGAAGAAGGAAGGCCTGAAGAGACTCACCAATCAAATGATGTTTTACTTCCTCCCCAACCACCCATACCGAGATCAAGTTTTGTGTGACCTTCACTAATTCATTTTTGGGAGGTCATGACCTGTGAACTTAGGGATGTATGGGAATTCATCAAAAATAGAATTCAAATACTGGACGTGGGTGACATTAAGGAGCATTCTGACTAAAATTTTGAGAATAACCTCACTGAATTAAAGAACTACATTACAGAGTTGGAGGCATTTATATATGCATATGATGAACAACTAAAATCCTCTAATTGAGTATCCCATATGATGGACAAAGGAATACACAAAGTTATAATTATTAACCCTTAAGTAGAGTGGGAAATTTATGTTAATACTGAGAACATATTTTCCTTTTATATTGTCTCAATTCTTCTTTACCATTAATCATCAATAATCTTGATGAATGCATTTTGTAGCTTGAATGTAGAGAAGGAAACTCCAGATAGGTTCTTGGATCACCAGGGTATGGGACTACATGTTCTCCCATTGACGTATCAAATGATCCTCCTAGGTCTCCAGAACTTTCTTCCGGAGCGAGAATCGTGACTGGGGTAATGGCGACATATAATCCTTAGCCGTTACCTCAGGTTTCTCCTCCCAAGAAGAGTATTTCGATTTCTCCTCATGATTATGAAAAGAAACACAAGATGGCAATGAGATTAGTCCAAAGTGTTTTCCAAAGGAGTAATTATTTATAATATCCTTAGGGCACTATAATTTTCTCGATACACTCTTGTAATCATATTTATACTCTTGGTGTATCTGTATCTCTCTCCTCTCTCAAGGGATTAAGAGTTGATTCTTCATGACCAGATAAAGAAACCCTAGGAGAAACCTAGGATCATGTTGATGGATCTGCTACCTTAGTAGATAAAACATCAAAAGATTTAGTTGTACCCACTCCAGGATCTATTTAGAGAGAGAAAATCCATTGAAATATAGAATAAATTTCTCTAGAATATTAAATTCTTTGCTAATATTATTCATTTCAACATATCTCAGATCAGTTGCCTTTTCCAATGGATCCTGAAATAACAAATACTAGTATTCTTATTGCTTCGGGAGGAATGAATATAGACCCAGGGTAGTTTGAAGTAAATAATGATGTTGACCCAAACCCGAAAATATCTGATGATGTTATACCAATTGAAGAACCAATAGAACAAAATATCAGCAGAGCCAATTTGGGAATCAACCATTATTTTTTGGATACCTTAAATGATGGGGGTTCTATGAAATTCGGGGTAGTATACACTAAAATGATGGAAGACCTTAATCCAAATATTGATATTCCATGTTCCATCAAAGAGTTTGAGGATTTTTATTAGGAATTACAAGAATGTAAGTTATAATTATTTATTTTTTTATACATAATAGTTATTCTTTTACATGATACATCACATTAAAGTTCAACTTATGCAGCCTTTTCTATAGAAAATGATTCAATGGCTCTTCACGAGTAGGAAATTTCACCATATCCTTCTTTTGGTGAAGTTAGAGAAATACCTACTCAGGAATCCTCATTGAGATATGTTCTAGAGAAATCAACTACGATAACTGGGAAAACTCTGGTGAAAGACCCTTCTCAAGAAACATCTGCTGAAATTGCTGAATCTGAGAATACTGGGGATGAATCCAATCAAGTGGTCAACTTATTATTAGTTGAATGTTATCATCTGTATGGACCATACTCTGTTTCTATCATTTTTCTGAAACTATAAATGATCTTTATTTATAATTTATTATTATAATCTCCCACAATTTGATCATATGGAGAAGCTTCTGTGTTGGCTCAGGAATCCACATGCGGTGAAGCTTCTACTATACTGAGAGATTCATAACAAGGCAGTTCTTTATGTTTTCTATTTCTAGAGTACATTTTAACCCATGGCAGTGACTTATATTCATATATAGATATGAAATATGCTCTTGGAATGGCACGTAAGAAGCCATGGTGACATATATGGAGCATAATTGCTGAGAACCCTTTGGATGAGCTATTTTTCCATTTTTCCAAACTCCCATCATTATTCTGCGTATTTGGATTTAGTGGATTTAATTATCGAACATTATATGATGTAATGAAAGAGACCATTCACTAATGAGAGTGGTAACATAAGATGCCAAAATATTTTTATAATGATAAATGACTTATTAATATTAAGAGCTTCCAAGCTGCAGTAGCTGAGGTAGTGACAGATCATAATAAGAAGTCGATCGTAATCAGCCAAAAAAATTAAAGAATTCATGAAGGGGTTGGTATATATTCAATAGAAATTGTTTGATTTTTATAAAAAAACATGAGAAATTGAACCAAACACTGAGTGAAACCCAATTCAAGGGGATAAATTCCCTTTCAAAAGATTTGGAAGCACTTCGTCATGCTGAGGAGGCTAAAGTTGCTCAACTGACTCAACTTCAACAAGTAGTTGATAGGGATCATGATTCCATTCAACAAATAAGGATTCATATTGAGAGTTTATTTTAACACATGATAGAGAGGCTCCATTTTTTGGATGTCACTCTGATTTCATATGAATGAAAGAAATTTTGTATTCGATCATATATTTCTTCATTCTTGCTTTTCGTGATTTCAATATCAATGGAAATGATGTCGATGATGTATTTTACATGAATACTTCATATTAGATAATCATGATTACAATGAAAAGAATGGGGGTGCTTAGAATTTTCTTATTGGGATGATGGGCCTAATTAGCATGGTTTTATTTTTTCTAGGGTTATAATGAGAACACAAAAACATTGCATATTTTAACTTTTTATTGCTCAATATTACCTAAATCATGCAAAATGTATGTTTTGTATGCTCAAACTCAACATTGGTTTAGAGTTCCCTTTTCTTGTTTCTAATCTGATGAGTACCACATCTCTTGTTGTTGTCAGTTTAAAGTTATGCATATTGGACTATAAAAGGCTATTGTTTATGATCAAATAGTTTTGACCATAAATTTTAAAATTATATCCCAAATAAGACTCAATGGATAAAAATTCATCTAATATTCTTTAAATATTTCAATGGGGAATATTGAGTCATAATTTTATTATGGTTAGAAAATATAAAACTTGTATAATCATTAGGGAATTATCTTCCAAGAATGAAGTTACCATTATTTAACAAACCAGTTACGGGGGTTGTATTATGATGGGACAACTGGCACATATGCTGCATTTCCAAATAGTGACATCTTGTAATTAACATTCCCATTATACAGACAACTTATTCAAGTCCACCTAAGGGAACATACTACATTTTCAGGAAAAAGAGCTCTTAGGAATTTAACATTTTACTGTTGATAGACAAGGGGAAAAATAATATTTTCATGACTGAAGACCACATTGGGTTGTTTTTTCAAGGAAAATGATTTTGAGAATAAAGAGTCATCTATGGTGACATATGTCATGAATAATAAAACTACTTCTACAAAAAAAAAATTGTATAGTGAATAGTTAAAATTGGTCAAAAAGGACAATTTATGATATCATGAAATGAAGTTTTAAGTCTTGCAGTGAGGGCATTGTACTGTGCAGTTTTAAGTCATGCAGTGAGGACATTGTATTGTGTTGTTTTAAGTCTTGTAGTGAGGACATTATATTGTGCAGTTTTATGTCATGTAGTGAGGAAATTGTATTGTGCACTTGTTTTGTCATATAATGAGGACATTGTACTACCCAGTTTTAAGTCATGTAGTGAGGACATTTTGCGGATTTAATTTAAGGTTTTTATCTTTGACCAAAGGTATGAGAATCTCCCAATTTGTTTATAATTTGTTTGTAAACATACTACTATATTTAGGTATGGAAGGTAAAATTGTAAACTATGATTCAGGAATTTCTTGATCTGAAGAATGTTGTGGGAAAAGGGCTAAAGGCATTAGAGGATGTCTTTTCCAAGAACAAAGTCACCCATATTTTACAAAACTTTTATGAGGTCGGAATTATGCAAGGCCAATTAGGGAATATGATGCATATCCAAATAGTGGAATCTTAGGCCTCACAGGCCTATTATGTAGTAAAATTATGCAAGGCCACCTTAGGGCATTTAATTCATATTCAGAAAAAGGAGATATAGGAAGTTTGAAATTCGATTTCTAAAAGAAAAATAATGTTTATGGAGATTCATATTATCCAAAGCGCAAAGTTTGGTTTATGAAGAAGTTACCTTAATATGGAGAGAGTATTTCCAATAATTATTTCTGATGAATTTGAGGAATATGATTTGTATGAAGGTCTTACCCAAAATTAGGGAGTATGTTCTTTTTAGTTTTAGGTCATTAAACTACGACAAGAAATGAAAACAATATTTTATATGTGGCTAATTTATTCCAAGGTTATTTTATATTTCATTGAACACATAGAGAGGGAAATGCGTAAACTATAGTCTTAAAGACTATTATATTGAGAAAAAGGTAGTAAGGAAAATATAGATGAATGAATGCTTTAAAATATTTATTCTTTTACATTGTTATCAAAGTTTTGAATGGGTGAAAAGGAATTTTAAGAAATAATAGAATTACTATTATTTGACAACCCCATTATGGGGGCTGTATTAGGAAGGGCCAACTTGGGAATATGCTGCATAGAGAAATAGTAGTATCTTTTGACGAACAAGCCTGTTATGTAGGAAACTTATACAAGTCCACATAAGGGAATGTGATACATAGTCATAAAAAGTAGTTCTTAGATATTAGATACTTAGTCACCATTAACAGTAAGAATGATTATGAAGATCAGAAAATATTCAATATTAAGAGTGTAAAATATGGAAGGGGTTTATTCTCAATGCACATGATGAATATTTGAATCAATATCGGCCGTGATTTTGAATTCCTTTACATAGATATGACTCACATGTAAAAGGGATACTCTCTTTATTCCCTTTGAATAAATATTATGTTGTGCATTTTAGATTCATACAGCGAGGACATGAAGTGATTCTGACATAAAAAGGGAATTTTGTGGCTAGAGTAAGGAATTAAACCTAGGTGTCACTACGTATCACATATGGATTAGATTCAATACATACACAGTTCTTTGATTTCCGTGTAGTTTAACATCTTGCGGTAAGGATGAAGATGAACTGACGTGAAAATAAAGACATGTTGTAGATTGATGAAGGAATAAAACCAAAGTGTCACTACATATCTTGTTAGGGGAAAACAAGCCATATGTAGTTCTATAAACATTCCCTATGAAGGTTTTGATTCTTATATAAGGAATAAAGGCGGTTTTCTATATCATGGTTGGGCCCAATATTGGATATCTAGATGTCTCTATGTATCTCATATAGATAAGAATCAAGAAAAATGTAGTTCTTAAACAATCATTTCTCACACCAATCGAGTTTTATGTGGGAGACAATGGATTTAAACACATTCAAAAAGAATGGTTAAACTTAAGACACAAAATCGAATAAAGATCAAACAATGTATTTGAAGGGAACATTTTGTATAGATCTTATTCATATATAGGAGGAGAAAAAGAAATAATATTTTTTTTATTGTGGATGGAACCAAAATTAGAGATCCAAAAATCTCTACATGTCTCAAATAGATGATAATAAATCCACACGTATTTCTTGAAATGAGGTCCCTATGCAGATCTGACTTAGACATAGGGAAGAAAGGGACTCATGTTCTAATAAGAAGCAGTAATGATTTCAATGAAGATTAAATATGGAAGCTCCAAATTTCATGTAGAGAAGACGTTATCCATACAGTTTAATGTCATGTAACACAGACAAATGATTTAATACATTTTAACATCATTTTACAAGGACAAAGTCGCTACACATTTTAATGTAAAGCAGCATAGATGTTTATTATTGTTATACTCTTTAATGTATTGCAAATAGAACATTGTCCAAGTTAGTTTAGAGTCATGCAGTGAGGACATTTGTGTAATAAAACAAATTATTTCTTCAAGAATCTTGCATTGGTTGGAGTTGTGATAAGCTCTACATCCATTGAGATTAAAGAATAATCTCTATTTGAGTAGATATTATGTATGGAATAGGGTCCTTCCCACTTTAGCTAAGGATTTGAAGGTTTCTTTCCTGGTATCGTTGGAGTCCTGAGGACCAATACCAATTCTCCTTGATGAAATTAACGGTGGTGAACTTTCTTGTTAAAGGCTTGTGCTATTCTGTTCTGATAGACTTCTAAATGATGCAAAGTAAAAAAAAATCATCTTATCATTCCAACTCATCAAACCATTTCTGATACTTTTCTTTTTTAGAAAAATGATCAAAGATTGCATCTATGAGTGAAGGAAATTGAATTTCAATTGGTAAAAATGATTCTGTTCCATACACAACGGAATAGGGGGTGCCTGTTTCTCAGTACAAGTAGTAATACGGTAAGCCCATAAAGCATGAAAAAGTTTATCAGGACATGATGTCTTATTTTTATCCACCATCTTCTGGAGTATATTTGATAGGGTATTGTTGAATTCCCTATCTATCCATTGGTGGCTACATGAAAGTGAGAAAAATGGTTGGATTTGATATTGTGCTCTTGATATAACTTTTTTACCTTAATAGAATAGAAATTAGTTCCACTGTCTGTCAATATAGTATGAGGGACACCAAATATGGTGATGATATTAGATTTGAAAAAATAACAATGATTTTGGATCTGAATTATTTGAGAGGTATTTCCTCAGCCTATTTGGAGAAGAAGTCAGTAGCAGTAAGGATATACTTGAACTGCTTAGTCATAGTTAGAGGATAAGACCCTACTACATCCATTCCCCATGTGGAAAATGGCCTAGTGTATTTAGCTAAAGATAAAAACTCTAGCGGTTGATTAATGAAGTTGGAATGCATTTGGAATAGATGAATTTTTGTGGTAAAATATGTGAAATCATGCATCATTGAAGGCCAGAAGTATTTAAGACTTCAGATTTGATTAGAAAGACTATACCCAGATTGGTGAGCACCACAACCTCCTAAATGTACTTATTTCATGACAATTGTTGTTTTTTATCCATAAATACACCTGAAGAATATTCCATCAGAGCCTCGTTTGTATTGTATCTTTTGGTGATCTGGAAAATCCTAAAGAGTAAAATTGGCTGCCCATTGTCAGATCAGTTCTTTTTCAGCTCTACCTGGTTGAAGTACTCTATTTTGAAGGTATTCTATGAAGGGTTTTCTACATCCTGTGGTATGAAAATATGTCTCATAAATAGGGATATTTTCATTAATTTCTTTGATTCTAGTTTGAATGAAAGGTAAGAACACATGATAATGGGATATAGTAATGATTTTTCATCCTGATTTGGATCTGCCAGGGTTGTAGCTGCCTTAGCAAGTGCATCCAATTGGGTGTTTTGTAATTGTAGGACATAGGACAATATCATATCTATGGAAAATTCATGCATTGAACCTAGGATGTAATCACAGAAAGGGATTAACTCTTATTTTCTGATGGAATAATCCTGATTGATTTTTTTTATTAAAAACTCTGAATCACCTTTTACTTTTAGGTGATTCACTTGTACCAGAAGTTCTAATTCCATGCCTGTGATGAGATCTTGAATAGAGAAGAACTCTTCATCAATAATTTTAGTACTTAATGATGTATCTTCTACAGATGGATGTTCAGAAAGGAAGTCTGAGAAATCTTGGCCTTTTATTTCCTTCCGAGGCACAAATTTTATATCAAACTGTTGCAAATTAACAGCCCACCGTGTCAGATGCCCTATTAGCATAGGATGACTGAGGATAAATTTGAGTGGGTTATTGAGAGACCCCAATTGGACCTCATGATGTTGTAGGTAGTGCCACAATTTATGAACTATAAATATTAATGCTAAGAATCACTTTTCAATACTTGGATACCATGATTCTACATCAAGAATAGTTCCAATGAGACTGTAAAGCCCGTTTTCATTCTTGAAATCGTTATTTTGGGTAGGTAAGGCACCCAATAATCGCTCTAAAGTTGTCACACACTAAATAAGTTTTCTTCCTTGAACATGTGGAACTAATACAAGTAGAATCAAGAGATATTTCTTGAGGGTATCAAATGCCTCTTGGCAGTCTTCAATCCATTGATAGGTGAATCCCTTCTTCATTAATCTGGTGAAGGGTAAGCACTTGCCTTCCAAATTGGCGATAAGGTGCCGAGTAAAGGCCAAGATTCCTTCAAGTCCACTTAATTATATAAAATTTTTACGAGGTGACATACCAAGGATTGATTTTTTTTTCTCAGGATCAACTTCAATGACATGATGGCATAAAACGAATCCAAGAAATGTTCATGAGGTTACCCCGAAAGAAAATTTCAAGGTTTTCATCTTCAAACTATATTGTCTTAGTTTATTGAATATGGTCTCTAGATCAGAAATATTATTGGAACATTGTCTGGATTTAACCACCAAATCATCCACATAACATTCGAAAAAATTTCCTAAGAAGTGTTTTAATATATGGTTCATGGCACGTTGACATGTTTCACCAGCATTCTTTAAGCCAAAAGAAATTACCCTACAGAAAAACACTCTTTTAGGACCTATGAAGTCCATATAATCTTCATCTTATAGGGCCATGCAGATTTTATTGTACCTAGAGTAATCATCCATGAAGGAAAGATCATCATAGCCAGCTGTTTAATCAATTAAATGCTCTTAGATCAGAACTGAAAAATCATCTTTAGGACAATGCTAGTTATGATCTCTGAAATCAATTTAATCTCTGATTTTCCCATTCTTATTTTTAACTAGGACAATGTTTTCCAGCCATTTTTGATATTGAACCTTCCTGAAAAAGTTTTCCTTGATAATCTTATCAACTTCAGCTTCAATTTTAGAGGCACGAGTTGGGTGTGTTATTATTGCTATCTTCTTGAATCCTCAATATTCTTAAGGAAAACCAAAATTATGGGTGGATACATTATAATCTAGACATGGAATTTTGTATAATTCTGAGAAAATATACCTCGATGATACTTTATAATTGAGATATATATCTCTTTCTCTTTAGAATTCATGGCATCACTAATTAGAGTGGGGGCGTGGATCTTTTTCTGTACCCGTATTTATTTCTCTGAGTTTGTCCACAGTGGTAAAGACACCTTCCTCAATTGCTGGAGGAGCATCCCTGCAATCTTCTTCTTCTTATTCCTCTTCCTTATGCGTCTCTTTTTCTATTTATACTTTCATAGTAAGTGATGAAGAAAAACTTTGAAAGGTAGGAGTTGAGTTAGTATTTGAACATCCTGAATAAGTGGCCATCATTTCTTACCCTGCTAATGATGAAGGGTCTTTCTGAAGCATTTAAGAGGATATAATGAGTTTGGAATCCACAACCCTATCTTCCTCTAGTTTTTCTATGACTTCTTCTAGTCTGAATTTTGAAGCATAGAATTGTTGAAGTTCATTGGTGGAAATAAAGACATCTTCATTTAAGATTTCACTAACAATTTCTCTCAAGATTTCAGGCTCTATTTCCCCAATTGAAATTATCGAAGTCACCAGATGAATGTTCCAATTTGGATTTATCATTTCATTTTCATGGATAGGGAACACATAATCAATACAAAAATGTTTAAATGGGGTTTTAGGATCTTTTCCAGGCCATTCGGAGCATAAATTCTGGTTACCTCCTTCAGTACGGACCTTGTCCCCTTCATGTGATAAAATTTATCCTTAATTGATTGAGATTCCTAGATTTTGAATGGAGCCTGGTCACCATAAAATGTTCCAATTTGACCATTGAAATAATACTTGAGACATTTGTGCTATGATGAAGGTATGGTTTCATGTTGATGTAGCCATTTACTACCAAGTAGAATGTAAATGGTTGTGTCCTGATGAACAACCATACAATCTAAACTAGAAACAAGATATCCAAATTGAGTTCTGTGTGTATTCTCTCCCAAAGGTTCTTGCTAATTATTATCATAAACTTTCAAAGTTAAAGCGGAATAAGAAAAATCAGACTTAGTGAGGCCCAATCGATGACGAGTATGAATGGGAATGAGGTTTGCTCCTGAGCCATTATCAATGAAGGCTTTTCAGATGTCTATATCACTGACCCTTCCAGATAGATATAAGGGCATTATATTTCCATGCACAACAACATATTCATCTTCATCCATAAAAAATATAACTGCATGACATTCTGCAGGATCGTTCTCTATATGAGAAACCCCAGCAGTGGAGACTTCAGTTTCAAACTCTTAAGGACTTGACAAAGCCTCAATAAGTTATTCACAAAGATCTTTTTATAGATTCATGGCATAAAAAAATAGAAACATGACCAGTAAATGGGATATGTATTTCAAAAAATTATACTTTTGGTCGAGAGGTCTGCATATCCTAGGATAGAGATGCAGTTTTTTATGTGCCTTGGATGTTGACGCTCCTGATGTAGATATACCCTATGTTGGAGAAGAAGCTAGAAATACTCCTGGATTTTGTAGATTAGACTGACTTGGTCTATCTACCTAGTGAGAGAAAGATTGTATAACCTCTAATCAGTCCTCCAAAATAATCATGTTAGGACCAAACTTGTCATGTGTGGAAGAATCTCTTTGTTCTTGTTGATCCTGCTGAAGGGATCTCCCACAAGTTTCCTCCATATATATGGTTTGATCAGGGGTAGAGTTAAAATAATGGATTCTAGAATACCCATGTCTTCCTGTGTATCCTCAATCATGGATTCTACCTCTATTTTCCCAATTAAGTACATGGAGTCATGCTCATTATAATCAAAATCACCATCGGAATAGGGATCCATTAAGTGGATAATGTTAACTGAACCAAAGATAAATTCTTCATCTGATGAAGATTATCCTTGACAGGAGAGTTCCATTTGAGATGTTTGGCGGGGTGGTGCCCATCCTTTTGGAATATATTTCATGAAATATTCGAGAGTCAATGAAAACATTGGTCTTGATATGAGCTCATCTTCCTCTGACTCCTCTTTTCCCTTCTGATAAAGTCATTTATTTGAGGATTGACCTTTTAATGAAGGTGGTTTGTCAAGGGTGGGATTAGAAGAAGAAAAAATCCATTTGTTCAACTGTGTTCATATAATGGATTGAGTTCAGTTGATCATTTTACTCATCATACAATCATCATATTTTTACAAACTTTTACCTTTGACTTCCATTCACCTTCTCCCTCTGGATTAGTTACAGTAATACATTCTACTTGGGCTGATGAACTTTTCAGTTTCACTTGTCCAAAGTCTACCCTTTTTTCATGAGGTATTTTTAAACAAAACACTCCTGAATGGGATTCCCCAACATCTTTTTTAATGTACAATAGTTCGGAAGATATTAATATCCTTCATTATTTGGTTTCTTCGGCCTTGGAATCAAAACCAAATTATTATCTAGCGCTGATAAGATGTAACTAGGAACCTGTTCATTCCATAAGGAATAAACAATGTTCTTTAACTCCTCAAATAGTTTCTGCCCTTGATCTATTTGATCTTGTCGATGTGGTGGTCATTGCTGTTGGTGCATGGGAGGTGAAGCCCATCGATTTGATGAAGGTTTTGAAGTGGAAGCAAGTAAAAGTTCATTCTTGAGTGTGACTATAATATCCACTTCTTTCCATGTACTCTTTCCTATATCTGATGGAATTACATGAGATTTAGATTTAGTTTCTACAATGGAATCGTACATCTTTTGGGAAACTGAAGCCAGGTATCGAAACCCCTCTTTGTATTTCATAGGGATTAGTGGTGTACATAACTCATCACGCATATTTTCCATAGAAATTGGAAGAAAGTCTTCTTGAGGGAGTGCTAGATTTAAGAAATATGTTAATCCATTCCACCGAGAAAAGAAATATGAGTCTCTTTCATTTTATCTTGTGTACAATTTTTAAGATAAAAAACTATTATCTTTGGAAATGTTGAGCCAAATTAAAGAATAAATTTATGACAGAGATCTTCCCATCGAGTAATTTATCATAATTTCTAACTTGTATACCAGACAAAGGATGGTCCTTATAATGAATGAACAAAACACCTAAACATTACTACTTTTTTTGTTGAAGAGTCCCCATCATGGGATCACAAGGAGAAATGAAATGCATTAATTGTTTTTATGGATCACATGAACCATTAAATTATGGGAATTTTGTATTCAAAAAATTTGGTAGGGGAGGGATGAAATCCACCCATTTAGGGTAAGCTCTCTTTTCTCACTGAACTGGAGCACACAATTCTTCCATAGCTTCCAATCAGGTTGTTAATGCCTCAATTGTGTTCATAAGAATTTTGGAAATATTCATATGAGATCGGACCTATACAGGTATAGTATTTGGATATTGAACTGGTGAAACGACTGGAAAAACCAATGGTGGTGGTGCTGGTATTTTCATTGGATAACCCATGTGGACGTGACTATAAGGATGTGTTTGATCCTGCCCTAGCTATGTTCCCAATAGATGAAATTCATTATTTATATCTTTAGTTACCAAAAATACTCTTTACTGTAGTGTTTCTATAGGTTGTTCAAGTTTAAGATCTTTGTAGGGAGTATGTCTTGCAGAAATGCTACATCGAAGTAACTCGTAAGTGAGTCTTTTAAACTTTTTCATATCCTCTTCTTTCTTTGAAAAGCATTCTTAATGAAAAATAGATTTAAATTCACAAGTGGAAAAGTGAGATATGATCTAACTTTTAACTTCTTCCTTATTATATGCCTTTAGGAGGGGTGGGATTTGGTTATTTGAGGGCATACCTAGATTCTGGGTAAGCCTCAGAGTTCAGGTAGACACACCTCTTTCATTTTCTTCAGTGTGTACCATATTATGGATAATAAATCCATCTTCTGATTCCCCTAAGCTAGACTCATTTTCTGGAAGATCTTATCTAATGGTTTTAATAACATTCATAGATGCATAATTTATTTATGGAATTCTTTCATTATCTTTGAATGATCATCTCCTTCTATATCTTCCATGAGTTTCTACTCCCCTATATGATTAATTCATAGGAGATTCTTGGAGAACAGTTACTCGATGGGAATCCTTGGATAGTTTAGTTATGTGCGCTCTTTGTGAATTCTTTCCTAATCTGGAGAAAAATGTCTTGTATTGAGGATGATATTTTAGATGTGAAAACTCCCCTAGCCCTGCAGGATGGGGTTGTTCCTACTCTTCTTCATCAAACCACTAAACTTTGTTTATTGATTTCAAAGGTTGAATTAAAAAAGATCCCAACCCGGTCGGGTGGGATGGATCTTGAACTATTATGGCTGAGATTCACTCATCATGTTTTCGGATTTTGCAATTTTTGTTTGGACATTAGCTGGCTACATTATCTGAAAACAACTCAAATTGCCTATTTCAGAATATCATTGTGCTATTTCAAATATTTTCATTATCTAATGGCTGAAATCCTCTAAGTGGGAGGCCTGGTGAAGATTCCTAGATGGTTGATTCAAATGTAACTCAAAAAACTTTTTTTCTTTGGGTCAAGCACTGATGAGAGCTAGATGGGGCCTATTCTTGAGCGTAAATTTGATTATATACAAAATCTGTTGATTGTAGCTAGCCGTGAGCAATAACATTTCATAGGACCACTTTTGGAGGACATTTTTGATTCTAGAGTATAGTGAAATGCAATGCTCTGTGTGCACCCCATCATCTAATAGGAACACTAGATCATCTATTAGAAATTAACTAGAATTTCTTATTTAAAGCATTGAGGCATGCACGCTAAAGGGTTCTCTGCTTCTTTTATTCCTTTGGTTCTTGGAACCTATGAGAGATTCCATGTCAATCTTTTAATGCATACCTTACATTACCTTTATATGATTTTCATATTCATCATATGGTACTAATTTATTTTTCAAATGAGGAAGTGTCTTCCATAAGTCGAGACAGACATCATGAATGCAATCTTCGACCATCAATTCTGGAATGTGGTATTTAGATTTTTTTAAAGGCCATAACATGAATGTTACATCTCCTATAGAAAATTGTTTTTTCATGTTTAACATATCTTCATCATCTTTCACAAGGGGTATCTCAACTTATTCTGACCAAAGTGGATGCTTCTTGATTGTTTTATTAAAAACAATGGAATCAATTATTTTCCTCTATTGTTCTAGAAGACAAATGACCCAAGGGAGGGATGGTGAATGAACATTCCATTAAGATGTCTTTTGGTTGAGAAATTATTTCTCTTGTTAATGAAATTGAATCAGACATGACTGGACTTGTGTAGGAAAGTGCCTTGACATAAGAGGGATTTCACATTACTACATTGTCAATTATAGAATTATCTTGACAATGTGAGATACTAATGTAGAGAGAACTTCCGCAGTGAATGCCATCATGTGGAGGACCACCATGGTGGATTACAGAAAGGGATAAATCATCATTCCCCTTGGTCTTTTGGCCACATGGAGGGTTTTTGTGGCTCTCATCTAGAGATAGGCTCTCTAGATTGACTGAATTTTCATGAAGCAAGCCTTCATGATGAAGTGTCTATTTGGGAACATAATAATTTCTACTACTACTCCTATAATTTGGTAATGAGAGGGTAGGATCTAGAACTGCAATAAATAAATTTCGGAGGGCTTCAAGAACTCTAGCATTAAGAGGATCCAGATCACAACTTGGCTCATGATTTTCCTATTGTGTTTGGAGAGACTTCTACTTTGATACTCTCTTACAATTAGATGGGGAAACTTGCTGGGAAAATTTGATATCATGTGTAGGTGTATGTGCATTCCTTGGAGTGGACATCAGAGCAAACAAATTACATACAATGGGAAAGGGTGTATGTTATCGATCTTGTTGTCCATGTGATATAGGGGAGTATGCCCCATAACCCTCCGGGACTGGAGTGGAGGTATGTATCTACTCTGGGATGGCCTGCCAATGTTTCCTCATAGGTGTGGGGAAATACTTATGTGTCTATTCCCATGGTACATCTGATTTTTTTGTTATGATATTTTTGCATTCTTCCAGAATATGGGCAGGAATTTTTGTATTCCCTTTCACCATTTCAAAGATATGTTTTGTGAATACAGTGACCGAAACGTGAAAATACGTCCCTTTCATATTAAGAGTAGGTATATGTGCCTACTGCTGTCCTCCTTTTACCATCAATGGATACTGTCAATACTCAGTTATGGGGGCATAGAGATGAGTCTGCACAAGATTTTTCATTGGAGAATTCCGACTGAATTCTCTGGGTACTACCAAATGAGACTCTTGGAAGGTTAGATGAATTTTTGAAGGAGTATGTTCCTTCTAGATATTTTCAATCTAGTATGGTTGATGAACTGATTTGAATTCTGGAAGATGAGATTCCGGGTAGAATTGGTGAGTGTAAGTAGGTGTATTTTTTTATTTACCAGTTGCCACCACATTTTATTGGTAGACTTTCTCAAATGCAGTCTGACTAGTCTGACGATTGGCTGATAATTTGTAAACAGGTTTATGTGCCTATTTATAATACTCCACAAGATTTTCTTGGGGTTATTGGTGTGTTTCTTCTTGATGAGTCTACTAGGCAGTGGAATTAGGACAGATGGGTGTATGTGCCCACTGATTATTTTCCATCAAGTTAGGTTAACGGACATATCCGAAGGGGGAAAAGGTAAGAACCTGCTCCCTATTGACCGGGCATTGTTCCCAGTAGTTCGTCTTGCATGCCTGGGTCTAAGGGACTTGAGCCAAACTTCCAAAGGTAACACCCCCATCATGCTAGGGGTTCACTGTAACACGATTTTTCTGGAGGTGATTGTTGGTGGGAGTCCTAAGGAAGGACCCCTTTATTTTGGAATTGAGGCCCTGAGTGACCTATTATTCCACCTCCCTATAGTAAAGGAGGAATTGGTTGTTGCGTTTTGGAGATAAGGACCTAAAACTGTTGAATACAATGGTTGGGACCTTCTACTTCTTGACCATCGGTCATCGTTGACTGGACGATCAAGAGTTTTTATTAACCTAGAGAGCCTATCGGGTAGCCTCCATGGTTGGGATAGTACCGGGCCGATGGTACTCCATTACTAGTATATTGGAGACCTAGGGTTGAAGAAACTAAGTGGATGATAATGTACATCCATAGGATGATGATCCATCTTGAGTATTATATAGGGCATTCACAGGTGCAAGTTTGAAGGAATCTATTTTGGAGTGATGGGAGTTCTAAGAAAAAATTGAGAATCACAGTAAAATCCATTAAAGAATCATCTTGTTGATGGATACATTAATGTTTGATTCATTTGTCAAGATTTCCATTATCAATTGATAGGGGCCTGGTAGGTGGGTTACATTATTCACATGGTAAAAAATTCAAACCGGGTTCACCATTTTTGTTTTGTAGTTCCTTGGAACGTGTGTTCTAATTTAAGAATCACAGGGTAGTTTCCATTGGATTTATTCATGTAACTAGAAACATACAATAGTTATTTATCTAAAAGGGACCTACTTTCCAATGGTAGGAATTCGTTAGGTTTGAACATTACAATACAAAAGAACATGCATTGGTCAAGTGGATGGAAGATCAAACTCATCACACCCTTTTGGGGGTAATTATTTTCTACTATGGGATTGTCTTTATAAATTTAATATATTTTCATGAATCCATATTAATTATCCAAGTATATCATATGTTTACCTTGGAATTTGAAAAATATTATTAATATGTGTGAAATTTAGAATCATCTATATATATTCAAGGTTCTTCATTAATGGAGATATCTATATGTATTTGAGTTTCTCCATCAATGTTATCCTCTCAAATACTATTTAGTTATTATTTTAATCATTGTTATGATGATACTAGTTTTTAAGCCACTCATTTGGGAACTCTGGAATTTAGTGTTGTCCTGGAAGACGAATGTTTGTTTTGAAACTGGGATCATACCCATAAAATGGGCTACCTATATATCATTGTGAAAGGAATCAGAACCCTCATAGTCTGGTGCCACATAATGGGAAGCATCATACAATTTAAGGTCATGTGATACATACCTAATCATACTATTTAATTCCATGTGGTAAGGAAAACTAAGTGAACGGTTCTTAGTCAATGCTTTGTGTGGGTCTTATGCCAAAGCAACCCAAGTAACTTGGAAAGGATTTGAGTATCCACGTAAGATTGTACCTTATTAGGAATATGTCCCAGGAAGAACATGGTTGATTTGAAGTGTTGGGTTTGAACCTCAAGGAGGCTTACTATATATCCCATTTGGATGGTAATCAAATCCCACATAGTTATATAAGTCTCATAGGAGAGTATAGTCCTTTTAGAGAAATGATTTTGGTCTAACTTCCTGAAAAGAATGCCTTGGTGATTAAGGGGTTAAATTTGGGGCTTACTTCAAAAGAAAATTTCGTGATTTATAGAATTGAGGTTTGATTCTAGAAGAGGATACCCAATGAGCATGGGCCCTAAGAAGGATTCCTATGTATCCTAATTATGATGGGAATTAGAGTTCTTGTAGGTCATTCCTTGTGTTAGGGGATTATTCATAAGAACTTCCCATTGAAGGGGATAGGATTGGGTAAACCCTTATGGAAATGTACCCTTTTGAGCTCAAGCCTTCAAGAAGGCATCTTATGTATCCTACTTTGAATAGGAATAAATGTTCTCCACTACCAAAAATAGGTATTTTAAAAGTGATAAAAACTACCTTTTACATCGCTAGAAAAGCACTATTAATCGCGGATAAGATAGGGGGGGGGTCCCCTTTAATAGTGGTAAAAAAATACCTGATAAATGGTTTCCTTTATCCGTGATAAAAAAAGTGCTGATAAAGGCCCCCCTTTATCCGTGCTATTTTGAGAACTGATAATGCCCAAATTTATCAGTGATTAATTAGACCTGATAATGGCCAAGTTTCCTAAGCAATCCCAGCACCTGCACAACACCTTCACACTAGAGAGAGAACCTTCACGCACAGTAAAAGACAACACCTAGACACAGAATAGCTGCACAAAACTACACTGAAACACAAAAAAAAGAAAAATGAACAAAACAATGTAGATAAGAGTTTCCCAAAAAAATTATATACATTTACATGATAGCATGAATAAAAAAACACACTTCTATAAAAATTTCCTACAAATTTTTATATGGTTAAAATTAAAATTATCCAACGAACAATTAAAATCATTAATTATTCATTTTTTTTCATCTATGATCCCATGCCAAAAATTGTCTTCCATCATATTAGTTTCAGAACAAAGCATCCGAACTCAGGAAATAAATTCCAACTATATAAGAAAGCATATATTATGTTATTTATACAATAATTAAATAAATTAAACATTAAAATGAAATAATGCATTAATAAAATTTATTTTTTTACTAAAAAAGGACACATTTGGGTAGGTATGGTCCATAAGACTAGATGATACTTGATACCTGACCTTGATATGGGTAGGTACGTAGCCATGATAATCTAATAGAGTAATGAAAAGGAAAAAAGTTCACAAAGTACAAAAATTAATGATTTTGAGAGTTTTCTTAGTGTATGGACTTGGCCACTCTGTCATCTAAGTCCTCTTAGAGGAAGGAAATCCAAAAGATAACATGAAGGGCCAACAGTGGTGCTAAAGGAGGCTCAAATGGTGTTTTCTTTAGATCAGAAACAACCACATTCATGATATCCATTTGACTTGGACAACCCTGATCATTATCCTCTTAGTCACTTTTTGAACCAACTTTGGCTAGAGTTTCCCTAGGAATGTAAACTCGAGTGGTGGAAGGTGACTAAATTTCACCGGCCTCTTAAAATATAAAAGATAAAAGAAATTTCACCATAGTCCTAACAATATCATGGAATATAGAAAAGTTATGATAAAACTTATCTTACCTCTTCACTAGTGACATCCTTGTATCCCTTATCTTTAATAGTTACCATTTTTCTAGGAATTATCATTCTCTACGATAGGGGTGTGTAATGGTCTTGGCCTTTGAAAGAATGAATCACCACACTATGTTCATGGAGAAGTGATTTGACTTCAATGGGATATGTTTCATTGAAGATTCCTTTGAAAGTGATAAAACTCCTAAATCCCTCTAGATCTATTTCCACCTAACACAACACTCTCCAGACCTCTATGGTCAATGTATTCCTCTTCTAGTTGTCCCAATATTAGAATGTGATGGAAAACACCCCCATTATTAGTGAAGATCCCCCACCAACTGGAGCTTCTTTCATGGGAACCCCATACATTGTTACCAAATCTGTTAGCACCCTCCTTGTTGATGGTGTTGGATCTAAGTTCCACATTTACTTCTAAGACAAATAGAGAGTTTTGGGTATTCTAAAAGATGTTTGTTGCTCCAAAATCTAATGTTTTGATGATTCTAGAGCCCATATGTCCTACTCCTCATCCACTATTAGAAGATCTATGTGCTTTATCACCAATGGAGCCAACTGACCTTTCAGGTTTGATCGGACCAAGGTATCGACATAAGCCTTGGAGAGGCCAAGTCCCACACTATCTAGAGGGAGGGTCACCTAAACCTATGTTTCCTATTAGGTGAACATTATCCACAATTTGTGAGCCACCATGGGATGCATTTCTGAACGGATGTGGGGAGGAGTGGGGAATTTCATATGAATTCACTAACCTATCTCCCAAAGTGGTATGATGCATACCACTCGTAGAATATATTTTAGTTAATACAAGTAGATAAAACATCCTCACAAATGGTTAATATATATTCTTAAGCTACTGGACCACCCTTTACATTATTGGTAATTTCACAGGTTGGTGCTCCGTATGGTATAAAAAAATGATCATATTGGTTCACTTTTCTCTTGATCTCATAGTTCATTAGTGTGATTAACCAGACCCCACTGATACTTTATTGAAATTTTGTGAACTGGTAACTTGGAATGTTTTTAGTATTAAGTAACTCATATCCACCAATGTTGGCCCCCATCAAACCCCACTGTAGTTGGAAGGGGATGAATATTCTGAACGGGGCATACCCTTATAGATGTGGCGATATTGGAAATATAACTCAGACATATTGGGAACAATCAAGATGATAATTTTACCACCTGTAATCACTTCTACCATCATTAAGGTGGATACCATAACTCTACCTTTTTTCTTCATTATGATTAAGTACCCGCATAGGTACATTGCTAAGAAGCTTAATTGATGAAGAAGGTGATGGTACTAGAAGTTTATTGACCATCCCCAGTAATTGAATTGACATTCTCAAACTATTTTAAATCGATATCCATCTTCCACAGAGGATATCATGATGTAAAAGCCTTGGGATTCTTATTCAGATACCCATGCTGAGTCTTCTTGATGAACTAGTCAGCCCAATTCTTGAAGGGGATGTCAACCCTTGGATATGGGTCCTTTCTAAGGGATGTTCTGGCCAAATTGATTAGATCCTTCATAATTGGAGGATTCTATTCCATGTCATTCCGCATATATGGGGGGTGAATTTACTCATCATTCTTATCTCCTAAAATCATCTCACTATAGATCAACTTAATGTCGAATATACTGATGTCGAACTCACCATACATAAAATGAAATGAGTTTTCATATTGACCTTATAAACTGAACAAGTCTACCATCGGAATATTGTTGCAATAAATAAGTGTTTGTTATGACTAAATAGATTCATAAAATCCTATCTTTTTTTGCTCAACCAAAAACTATGTGGAAGTACACTGAACCAAGAAGGGACTACCCTATTTCATCCCAAAGCTTCCACCTGATTGAATAACCCATCCAAATAACCACCCAAACTTCAAAATTGGTATATAATTATACATTTTTTATTTCTAAATATGGGTTTAATCTCAAAATCATGTTACAACCCTTTAAAATCAATCCGCATAGGTTTTAAAATTAATTGTTAAAGATGTCTTCTTTGGAAATGAAATTGCCCACATATGAAATGTTCTCCCTGAACATATAATTAGTATTAAGGATGTAGGAGGGGGCATGATTACTTCATGAGGTGGAGAGATCTCAGTATCGTTTAAAATAGCAAACCCATATAAGGGAAACTAATTAAAAATCGAAAATCCAAGATTTTGGTTCCCATCAAACTTTTAAGATGCTCGTGAGTGGACTGAATGATAATGCATTGGTCAACTTCCCCACTATCGACCATTATAGTCCGATGAACTACATCCTACTTAGCTTCAATTCATTAATTCTTTAGTATCATAAGAAAGATAAAATATTGATTACTTATGATAATGGTGGATTTTTGGAAAAAATGGACTTGATTAAGAAAGGGTCACATGACTAAATAGAAATATCATATTAAGTGCATGACTTGTTCAATGTCATGTGATCACCTGACCACAATAGGATCACGTGATCAAAGGAACCTAAGAGATTTATTTTATTACAGAACCTTTTAAGATTTATGCGATCAAGAAAGTAATACAAGAATATAAGAATCATAGTTCATGTGAATTACTTTGATTATGTGATTTGATCTTGTGATGAGATCACATGATCAGTTCACATGAAGAATTCATACAAAGGAGCATATGTGACATGATCACATCAATATTCTTATGTGATGTATAGAAAAAAACTATGATTTCTTGTAAATCTATGAAATATTGAGTCATTAGTGAGATATATTTCCCATTACTCTCCTATCTATATGAAATTTAACAAAATACTAAGAGTATCTTAGAATACTAAAAAAAAATAGAAGTCCCATGAAATCAAATAGGTATTCACTTTCTTATAACAAAGTCCTTTTCTCTTCTTCTAAATATGTATGTGATGTGTGTATGCATCTTGTCATTGACGTGATACAACTTCAATATGAGTTCCATAGGCACCCATACTTTTATGGGCATGCATATGTATAGACGATGCGGGTTTATTTGAGCAATTTTTGAGATGCAAGATCCATGGACAATGATATTACTATGCAAACATCAAGAATAAATCTATGATTGTGTAGACACAACATTATAGCTCCTCCTGTAAAGACGTGTCACATGGAAAAAAATATTCTTAAATAAACAAACCCTGCAAGGAATAATGAAAATCAAATCAATGTTTTATTATATAATATTTCATTAAAATATTCATATTATATCGTAACACTAACTTTACATCTTTCAAAATGGATTCATAGGTCCAAATATAAGCTAATAACCAAACTAATGATTCTTTGTTCACTTTACTACTATTGGTTAACTACCGCTTAGAATATCATCAGATATGAACTTCTGATCCGGTGTCCACATGATTCTCTCATCCGAAGGGATTTCCCTATGAACAGAAATATTGAAGAGGTTATGTGAGGACTAACGAGTCCAAATTTCTGTTCATAGGGAAATCTCTTCAATTGTTTTTCATATATACACCTGCAAAAAATATGAAATGTACATAGTAATAATTATCATAGTATATCACCATTTTTAAAACCAAGTCATGAAAACATACCTCTTGTATACATTTACAACTGAGGTGCCTAGCCATTCATATTTGAATATTTCATTTACATATTCAACTCTAAGGAAATATGATTTTTCCAATCAGTAAATATTTTTTTTCAAAATCAACTATTTGAGAATTATCATCTATCGGCATTGTAACCACATGAGCCTACAATGAGATTAAATGTGGATATAAAATGGAAGGGTTGAAGGTGCTCTTAATAGATTTTTTCAATCATTTGGTTGATCTTTGAGATAGTTTTGAGTAGATATTTCATTTCACCCCCCTTCACTTGGTCATTTTGTAATAACATTCATTGGTTCACATCATTTTTCATTAAATTTTTAATGTTCATTTTAAAAATAAATTGGAAATGGATATCTCTTTGTCGACATGTTTTTTACAAGAATTGATTGCCATGTGATGAATGTTCCAATAACTTGTTTGACTATATGAATGTCTTCGTCCTCATTTGGAACAAGTATCTTAGCACTCGTCTCATTAGCAATGTTAATCGACACTCTGACGTGATCTGTTGGAAGTTATATGTTGTGTAGAATGTTGTTCTACATATTTAACACTGTAGCCCTCGCTACAAGGAGATAGGTGGGAGTTGAAATATATAAATCACAGTCATTTTAACCATATAGAATATTATTAAAGGAAAGGTATCAGTGTCTATGTGATTAACATTTCATAGAAACAATTATTATAACATTGATTACCTCATCTATGTTATGTTTATGAGTGGAATGGCTCACCTCAAAGCTGGTGGGGGTGGCAGGGATCTTCACACATTGGTTGTTATTGAGTTGTTTCTTATCTCCCCCCCCATCAAACTTCATATCATCTCTCTATGGTATTTTAATTTTTCATAAAACATAGATATTGTTTCTCTCATCATTTTCCATTCCTCAGTTTGATCATCCACTTGTTTTTCTTTTTAAAAATATGTTCGGGGTGTCACCCCAAAACCCAAACCTCTGATGTGGCCATACCGTTCTGGCTGCATCAAGGCTGTTGAAAGTATGTCTGCATCTGGTGCGGTTGTTATGGATTCTTGTGACTACAGCAGATATAAAATATAAGAAAATAAGTATTCACTTTTATGTAATAGTTATTTAAATAAAATGAAATTTATATTACGTCATACTTACACTTGTTTCCCACACCTTTTGGTTGTTTTCATCTATCACTATCCCCACTTTATTTACATGATCCACCTTCCATATCAAATGGCATGGGATGAAAGTAGATTTCGATTTCGATTTATTAATCTATATATAAGTAGAGGAACTTAGTTGTGATGTAGTTTTATGTCACATAAAAGTATTAAAATAGATTTAAAATATGTACCAATTTTTTCTCAAGTGTAGCATACCCCATCCTTACATTACGATAGGGGTACACTAGTTTTCTTTCCCATTCTTTATTTTCATCACACAGTTTTTTGTTTCATAAATAAAAAACTGTCAATTAATATGATGAATACAAGCAATGTCAAAAAATGTATTACCAGACACAATGTACCTAAAATGTCTGCTCTTTATGATGGTTGCTAAATGCATCCCATGCTCCTTGGGAAATCTAGTGTTCATAATGAGGAGGTGGGTGTGGATTTTTTTCCTTTTAGTATCTTAAAATGATATTTCGTTAAAATTGTGTGGAAGCCTCTATGAATCCATCCTATATCTCTTAAAACATTTTCCTTGTGTGAGGCATATACTATAAATAATCTCTACAATGCATGATGAAGAGTAAGTCAATGTTTTAGTATTTTATTTTATATTAATTAATTAAAGAAATGATATCATAATGTTACTGTAATATCTTCCCATATTAGTGTCTTAATTTTGGTGAAAACTTGGTTGCATGACTGTACATCAATCGACATGCATTTCCAAGTAATGTTTCCAATGTAGCTACTAATGATGGCTTTTTTGGGATTACAAGTTGGCCTCTATTATTCCATCCCACCTCAAATTTGATTCCGTTTTCCCTTTCCTTAGGAATTTTGGCTAACACTTTCAAACTATGATGCCCTTGTTTTTTTGGGCTTTCAAGGTTTCATTTCCTACCATTTATTCAGAAGCATCATCATTATGTTCCAATGGAGCACATGCAACGACATTAGGACTAGAATAAATAGATTAAAAACATGTTGTACCTCAGCACTGGGACTAGGAGCAACAAATTGAGAAATAAGTTGTTTCTTTGCACTGGGAACAGAAGCATCAGGTTGAGAGACCTATTGTGCTTCAGGATTGGGCACATCAGTAGGTGCAAAAGTCATTATCTGTAGAAGTGGTATAACATTTAATTTAGATTACATAAAAGTAGCAACGAACCTATAATTACATAACGTAACCCAATGTATATTACAATAAAAAATAATGTGACTATCGACCTATTTTTTAAAAGATGAAGAGATTTTACCCCTTTATAGACTATGTAAATCCCTTAATTGTGGTCTCATCTGACATATAAAACACCATCAATATTAGGACCACTGTGAAATGTTTATGAAGTCCCAATGAATGTGTAATCCTCCATTGAAATTTCGTCTGACCCTTTAGTAGTTTTAGTCAATAATAGAACAATTGACCAGTTTTGGTTTGTAGGATCTGGAATATAAAATACTTGTACTGCATATGATCCCATTATAAATGGTTCATATTTCTCCTCTTCCTTACTGAAATCAACTTTCACAAATCCCAGTTCATTTATTTTAACAACACTCCTACTATCAACCCACTTGCATTGAAAAATAGGCACTTGGAAATTTGTATAATCCAACTCCCATATTTGTTTGATTATGCCAAAGTATGACCTAATCACATAAATTGTATTTCCATCCTTAGCACCGAAATCAAGCATCGCTTCAGCCACAACTGTCACCCCACAATTCTTCAGGTTACTTTTTTCATCATCTTTATTAGTATATAATGTATAAAAATTTACTACATAAGAAATGTAAGATAGTATATACACACTTTCTCCTCCGGCTATCCATCGTAGTCGTTCAGAAATTAAGTCTAGATTTTTATCTATCTTCATAAAAATATGGTCCTAAAACCATCATGAAAACTATCAATTATGTGTATATGTTATCCATTTTATAGCCATAGATTGATTCAAATACCTACGAATTTCGTTTTGGGTTTGAACATATGGTTCAACATCGAAGCTGTTATGAAAAACCTAAAGGTGGGACTTCTCCCGATTTGTAATATTGATTCTAACAACACCTCTTCCAGAAGTTCCCTTACCCTCAAGCTGCCTAGTGTAATGAGATTTGTGTAGGCCAATGATTTCCACACCAAACAGGTATTCAGTAAATAATTCAACGACTTCCTCAATAATATATTATTGTGAAATAAAACCCTATGGCCAACATCGATTTTTGACATATCCTTTCAAAATATTGATATACCGTTCAATAGGGTACATCCATCTATAATGTACATGACCACATAGTCAAATATCTCTCACCAAATGAACCATCATATCATATAATGATAGTGGGAAGAACATTTATAATTCACATAATATGACGAAAATTTCTCTTTCTATTGTTTGCAATTTCACTAGGTCTATATCTTTGCTATATATAGCATTGAAGAAGAAATAGAGATTCTCTAATGTATGGTGGTCATTCTTGGGAATAATGTAACATAAGGCTATAGGAAATAGATATTGTATCAAAACTTGGAAGTCATGTGATTTCAGACCCTTTATCTTTAAATCTCTAATTGACACAATGTTCTTGATATTTTATGAATACTACTCTAGAACCTTTACATAATTCAAGAAGTTGAAAAACTAAGATATATCCTACCTGGAAAGAGTGTATGTAGAATGAGGAAGAAATGTTAGTTTTTCACCCCTCATTGGTGATTTTATTCCCAACTCAACCATGTCCAATCATGCCTTAATTCCATGATTTGTTTTTCTGGGTGCATTTAGAAACGTTCTGATGACACTATCATATTATTTTTTTTCAACATGAACAAAATCAAGAAAATGTCTAATATACAAAAAATTCCAGTATGGTAATTAAAATAAAAACTGATATATTTTTTCTAACCATTTTTCGTAAGGTCTTTTGAAAATTGTATACCAAAAGTTGTGTCCACATATTTTACATTCTCAAACAGTTGATCACTTGTTAGTGGAGACAATTTTGTACATTCTTTAGAACATCCATCGAATGAAGTCGTCCACGATCGGTAATTATGTCATCGGGGTAGACATTTTTGATGTCCAAGAATCTTGGTTTTCAAGGAATGTTTTAACCTAATTGACTATGTACCTTGTTTGCAAATGAGAAACCCTTGAGTTCTGTTAATGCTTTATCCGAAAAAATTTACATAAGTAGAAAAGTCATTTATCATTCCATACAACATGTCTCTCAAAGAGAAATCTTCATTTTGGTAAGCATTATATAATGTGACACCGTAATCCAACAATAATTTCAAATCCTCAATCAATGGAGCCAAATAAACATCAATATCAATAACCAGCTGTTTTGGTCCTGATATAAACATAGATAACATGATATATTTTAATTTCACGCCTAACCACGGTGGTAAGTTATAATTTACCAACAAAACCATCCAAGTACTATGACTACAAATTTTGAAACCAAAATGACTCACTCCATCTGTATATAACACAAGATGAAGGTTTCTCAGCTCATTTCCAAATTCAGGATACTCATGATCAATTCTCATCCATTGAGGAGAGTCATCCAGGTGATGTTGTTTCCCATATTTAATTCTGATATTTTCATGCCATGTCAATTGTCTTATAGACTCTTCACATCCTTATAGTGCCTAAACCTTGGAATGATTGGCAAGTACAATACCACTTTTGTAGGACTGTATTAATCTTTCTTGTATCGAGAATCACCACACATTGGCCTTTATTTAAGTGATTTGTGGTCTTTGAAAAACAATATACAGTCATTCGGGAATGCATGTATTCTTTCAAAGATCATACCCATCAAGCGTGGCTTTCATTTTGCATCGTTTGTTTGGCTCGGGAGCTCATTATCTTCATGGAGCATGTCATTCATGAGAGCAAGTAGTTATGTAAAACCGGAATCACTCCATCTGTTTCCTACTTTTAAATTATACAACTTCAGTATGGTTGATAATGCTATATATTTAGTGCAACCAACATACAATGACATTTTTGCACAACTCTTTAACTTCATAAACAATTTTGGGCAATCACAAAGTTCACCTTCAACATTACTTGTCATTTACTTAATATGATCTTAATCATCATTCACATCTGTAATCACATCCTCCATATGATCATCTTCATTGTTGATGCTTGTAATCATATCAGTTGATCCATAAAATGTAGTGTTATCCCACCCACTACCTACATTCATTTTTTCCCATGTTTATTCAAACATGTATAACTTCGATCAATTATGTGATAGATCAGTTGTTCTTCAAACTCCTCTTGACTAATTTTTCGTGAATAAAAACAACATAAACATTGAAAACGGATTTTAGAAGGGTCATATACATGATTTTTAGAATTGTTAAACTCTTTCATGCCATCTTCATACTTTTTTGTCAATAGATTGACTTTCATCCATTCTTTATTCATATTCATCCTATTTGATATATTAATATTATTATTTAACGAAAATAATTATAGAAAATATGGTAAACTAGGGTCATCATCCAACTATAATCAATGAAAATAGCTATTGTAAACAATACCTTTACCTCCCCATTCATTACTCAGAACCAAAGTAGGTCACACCCATCCTCCCAACCACCAGATCAATGGAACTGGCTATGAAAATCCCTTGCACTAAAATGTTTTAGTATCCCACATTTGATCTATATGTATTGTTGTAAACCAGTTTTTTTGTGTTTCTGTAGATATATAAGGTCTCTAGATAAGAACTATTTAACTAAACTAATAGATGGTATGATTTTCAAAAGAGTTCTTGTGGGTGGAGAGGTTCATTACTTGTGTTTTTATGGTTATTGGACTATGGTGTCCATAAAGTGTCTCATAGAGTCTTCTATTGAAGTGGTTTTCTAATATTTAGTGGAATTGAACTAGTAAAAAAGAGGTGGTGCCATTGAAATGGGTAAAGTATGGATTGATATTCAATGGTTGATGAAATAAAACATAGAAAACAAATGATATACTATTCATGCCAACAATCACAACACCAAACAAACACACAATCGTGCTCACAATCACAACACCATACAAACCAAACAATCACAATTTTAGATTTTAAAAAGCATCCCTTATTCAATTCTATTTGTTAATTTGGGTTAATCACAGATGTTTTATCATCCTTTGGAATTCATTCATTAGTCCGTATAGGTAAATTACCAATTTTCATATTCAAACGATAAATAGAAACCAACCAATATGCATCTCATTTTGTGGGAAAACGAGGACCCCCAACGACCATGATTTTCAGTGGGTCATTTAGCCCATACATTTGACTACATAACCATCAATATCAAATAGTAATAACATGTGAACAAGAGGAAACTGATGAGTAAGTGGAGAAAAATCACTGTGATGGTTTCGTTCTGTGTGTGGGAGAGGTGCATTCGCGGCAGAGGAGATGCGTGCATCAGAGGATATTTCCAACTAAAAAAACATAAAATCAGAATTTGCATGTTAAACAATTTTATTGGTCAATAGTGGGATTTTACTTTCCATATATGATATCTGCTTCTGGATTATTTATTTTTTGTGTATCTACTATTTTCTTAGATGATCAAATTATGAATGAGACATGTCTTCTTCTTAGGAGAATTATTATTTACAATTTACTCTAATTTAGGGGGAACATATTCCACATTAATTGTATTTTATTCATAGGGGATCATTGCTATCTCATATGGATCATGAATGCCTCTTAGGCCAGTGGAAAATTAGGTCAGTTGTTAGTTATCATGCCAGCCTGGGCCGTATCATTACATTTCCAATTGTAATTGACCCATGTTGATTAAAATATAGGTTTGGGAGGGGGGTTTCAGAAAATAATATATAGAGGGAATAAGAGAGGTAAAAATTATTTTAGTCTTTCCAATACAGGTGATGAAATATGAAACATACACCGAGTGAGGGAGAACCACCCAAGAAAAAATGAGGGGGAGGTTCACGTAGAATGGAGGGTTTCTGTACGAGAAAAAGGAAAAAATATAGTAAAACATATAAAGGTTCAAAGGGGAAAAGGGTGGGATATCTGGGTGGTGGGGGTAAGAGGGCTGCAGGGGTTTGGGGGATGGGGTGTGGGATGTCCAAGGAGGAGGATGGGATGATCAAGTTTGGGGGGTAAGGGAATTATGAGAGGGGGAAATAATAGGGAAGAGGGGTTTTCATGATGGGGTCCATGGACTTATTAGAAATAGGGTAACCTCACTAAAAATGCTAAAAAATCTCTTTTAAATTTCAATAAAATGGAACATTATGGTGTAGCCTAAGGTTCTATTGCATAGTTCACCCTATGATGTCACATTGTTGGATTACCACAAGGTATACATTGAAACACTCACACCCTAAGAAGAACCATTAATTATTTATCATGAATTTTGATGTGACTATATGCCTCATGGAATAACATCCACCCCCCCCCCCCAAAGAGTATGGAGGGAATAACATAGCCAACCTCACACATGATCCAAACCATTAACATCAGGTGGGTCCCATTGATAAACTCACATGCATACAGGATGACATAAAGGGGAATAACTGATATGACCTCTAACATAATCTAAATCACTAGTACAAGGTATTTCACATTGCTAATAATATATACTATAAGTGGATCATGAGGAGGATGAGGAGGAGGTCATGTGGACAAGGGGAATCCATGTGCTATAGAGGAAGATATCAGGACGGTCATCAAATTAGGAGGACGAGCCAGATCAGGTCATGTGGACAAGGGGACAACACATGGAAGAGGAGGAGAAGGAGGCGGAGGAGGAGGCAACAGCCGCGGTGGAGGAGGATGAGTCAACTGATGAAGGAGGAGGAGGACGAGTAAGAGGAGAATGCAACATATGATGAGGAGAAGTAGGGTCACGACAGAGGAGGGATCATGTCGGAGGTAGAGGAGAAGGTAGCGGCAGGAGAGGAGGAGGAGGATGGTCACAGCGGAGGAGTAGGAGAAGGTAGGAGAAGCTAAGGAGATGGAGTGGGCATCATATTCCAACACTAAGGTATAATTTCCCTAGTCACGAGATCACTATAGAATGCGTATATCCTCCCTCAAATGCATTCCTTTAAGATATCAATAATATTGGGCAGTGCATCTCAAACCATTTGAATATATCGTAATCGGTATTGTATATCGGATCACATTATTATATGGTATGTGGGAAATGAAACCCATACAACACATCAAAATATCTCATCATGTATAACATCCCATTCATTATGAATCTTCAACATAAGTTTTCATATCATCCCAATCCATAGGGCATGTCGGAGTGATTTGGAAAGTCATCCCACACCCAAACAAAGATATTAATTAATGGGTAGCACTTCCACCACATAAAAATAGAATTACCAAATGGAATAGTGTAATATATTATATAAACAACCTAAAATGGAATAATAAACATTTTATAAAATACTAAATTAACCATAACTAGGTTCACCTAACATATGACTCAGTAAAAGATTAAAATTAGTTGATCCACACATGCCAAACCCATATCCAAATCCCAAACTAGTCTACAACCCACTTGGATATTACATTTAAGAAAGGGGAGGAACACTCACACCATAAGTCAGTCAAATAAGTCAAAAATTCAATGAGGAAACACTAAGATCCATTTGGTTCAAGGATCACACTGACCTCACATAATCCACACATCTCTTAATTATGGGTGGCTAAGAGAACCTATTTTCTTCCCTATATGTTAATTTCTACCAAGGAGGAATACCTATTAGTTATATAGAACACTTACCATCAATTTGATTTTAAAACATGGAATATATTTTCCATTGAATCACTCTACATCACATGAAAGAATATATCATACCCCAAAAAGAACATACCTACTCTTTGTTGGTGAATTAAAAACATCCTAGTAAAAAAATGAAATGGAATCTCTCAATTATAAACCTATGCCACATCTAGGATGGAAAAAAGACACTTGACCAAGGTCCTAGGAATGATATTATAACACTAGGGAATCCTCCATGTTATCTTGAATGTAATGTTCAACATATTTTAATTTATTCTAAAATCTCCTGATGGTCATGGAATTAAAGAATAACACTGAGAGGGTCCATAAAATCCCCAAATGTTTTTCCCAATACATATGGTCAAGGAAAACAATTTAATTTGATTTAATACAAATTACACAAGGGTGGAAGGACTTCATGTCATAAAATTCATGAAATAATACATAAAACATTGGTAATGGTTTGAAACCACCAAACTCAATGTGGAGTTGACCCCTTAATAATTCTCATCCAACATATCCTAAGGTCATCCAGGCTTGAAAAATATCCATCATCCATTTTTGAAACACATGAGGAAGAGGCCATGGAGGAGGAGGATGAGTCGGCAGCTAGAGGAGGAGGTGGAGGAAGATGAGGCAGCGGTGGTGGTGATGGAGGAGGAGGAGAAGAAGGGTCACATCAGAAGAGGGATCAAAGTGGAGGAGGAGGAGAAGGATGTGGTGGAGAAGGAGGAGGAGGACGGTCATAGTGTACGGGGAAGAAATGAAAATGGTGGTGGAGGATGAGGATGAGGGGGGGTGTCTTAGCAGAGGAGGGGTCGCGGCGTAGGGTTCAACTTCTGGGGATTCACGAATAGGTGTGACGGAGGAGGGTCCTATAAGGTTATTTTATAAAAAGAACTGTAAAATTTATTATATCTAGTTAAAATCATTGATAAAGGTATGTTTTATCAATGCTAAAATAAATGTGCTGATAAAACATTCCTTTATTAGCAGTTTTTGAGCACTGATAAAGATATTCCTTTATCAGTGCTAAAAAAGCAACAATAAAATACATACTTATCCATGCTAAAATTATACCGCTGGAAAGTAAATCTTTTATCAATAATTTTTATGAATGATAAATATAAATATAATAATTTTATATAAATAAAAAATAAATTTTTTTAATAGTGCTAATAATAGAAGTGATAAATGTTCACTTTATCAGTGCTAACAGAAGCACTGATAAAGGCCCACCCCTTTATCATCACTTTCTTCGTAGCACTGATAAAGGGTAGCACTTCCCTTTCCCTATTTTGTGGTAGTGCTCGTAGTTCAATTCGTCTTGAACAAATGTTGTGATCATGGAAAATATCTAATCCCACATGAGTCATTCTCGGTGCGAGATTCAATGGGATGTCAAAGATTCAACAAAGGCTCCCACAATATTCCTCCTCCACTAGTGTAAGAGTGCATGCCTACATTGGCCAGTGTCGAAGAGGTTGAGTTTACCCAAGAAGAGGAAGAGGCGAAGAACCATCCATCTCTTCAATTTATATTGGACCAGGTTCCAATTAAAGGAAAGAGTTGAGGTGAAGAAAGTAAAGAGGAGCAGTACTGAAACCTCCTACTTGAATGGTTAGGGGCTTACACCAAGATGGCTGCCCTAAAATTGATCCTGGTAGGGGAGAGAGAATTTTTTTTGTATGCATGGAAAATAATGTGTGAACCATACCTTACCTAGAAGATACATGAGGTTCTGGCTTTAAGAGACTACTATGGGAGGAAAAAACCAAAACTAATATCCTCCAAACAGGTAGTTTCCTAACACTATTATAGGGAGAAAATTCCATATGTATGAAGATATAAAAACCCATAGACACTCCATGAATCCTTACACCATTTTTGATTTTCTTTGAAATCCTCTAACTACGGATATACAAACCCAAATTAGAGACACACTAATATGACTTTCCCAAAGGTTTGATAACTTATGAGGTTTGGTTGGAGGATTCAACTTAGTCCCTTTCAGATAAATGAACCAAGGAAAGAGATACCCTGCCATGAGTGGCCTTAAATAGGGTATATAAGTTCATGTGTAGGCCTTATTCACAACTCTGTCGTGTTGGTACTCCGTGTAGTTATGCCGCATAGGTACCCCGCATAGGTAAGCCACATAGCTATACCATGAAGGTGTATTTTGTAGGACTATATGATGACTGAAAAGTGAATCACATAGGGGAACCAAGCCTATGTGAGCTTCAAATTGTGAAATACATTCAAAACATTCTTATCCCATCTAATTATCTCTACTCTCATGTTTTTAGAGAGCTACCTGAGATAATTTGAGGGCTCCAGGAGAAAGGGCTATGCAATGGGAGATTCAAGAATTCCATCACCATTTTTATTCCCTTAAAAGGGGAGTCTATGGTACTATTTATAGGGAGGGAGGGGCTGGTTGAAAAAAAAGTGTCCATGTAGGTCCTCCTCACAGGTCTGCCGCATAGGGAACAGAAAGTATACTATCATGCAAGTCTGGCGCTCAGGTCTTTTGAGACTTTGGATTTCCTTTTAATTATTCGAACCTTGTATTGGGACTTTTAAATATCCATGGTTATCTTCATAGTCTTTTTGTACCATTAGTAGTTTCCATGATCATTTCCTTCGGGATGGGTTGGTTTGGAGGTGATGGTAAATCACATTAAGACATGTTGGTTTTGTATTGATATACATTCTAGTTTTTCTAGTTTGGATTGGATTTTACAGAATATGGATGTTACATTTTCTTAATTATTATACATTGGTTTTTTGTATTGTTTGATTATATAGAAAACTTGTTTCCTTTATTCTTATTGAACCCTAACCCCCATGGCGGCCTGCCTCGAGTGGCTTTTCTAGTTGACCCGAGTTGATTCATTATTGAGTTAGAGTCCGAGAATGCTTCTCCCAGTCACCCACTAACTTTCAATTCTCACATGTGCTTATATCATTTATTCCATCAAAACTTAGAAATTTTTTTCATCTTAATTCAAATAATTATTCATAATTCATTTCCCCAATTTCATATTTGACGAAGACACTTCAATTTCAACATCATTTCATAGGTTTTCACCAAGTTCAATCCATTTAAGAACATTTTTTTATTTTAATCTAATTTTATATAATCAACATAAAATAATTTCTCATTTCATACAATCTTTTCTCTAAATGGACACGATATTTTCAATAATTTAATAATGGGGTTTTATTTAAAAAAGTGAAATCCATTGAAATTAATCATAAAAATCATATTAATTCATTGATTAAAATCATTTGAAAATAAATTTCAAATCATGAAAGAAATTAAGGTTTCATTTGTAAAGAAAAAAATTATATAAACTCCATCGTTTAGGCCACAAATTAAATGATCAGTCACCCAAATAGGAACCACCAACAAAGAATCAATGGTGAGGAAGATCATGGAGGAATCCCTAAAACTATTATCCATAAAATTAATGTTTAGATTTACCAATAACATGAGGATATATAACTCTCTAATATAATGAGATATGTTGAGGTGAGATTTATAAATTATTGAAGATCCACTTAATAGAGAGGGGTCAAATTCATCCACAGTAACTTTGATATGAGTGGAAAGGGGTTCGGGACGCCAAAATACTTTTTTGAGAGACTTCTAAATCCAAATGAATTATTTATTATTGAATAAATGTTTATAAGGTATAAAAATTAGGGTTGTAGATTTTTTTTAAAATTATGTGGACTTAAAAACCCATCCTAATGGTTTATTAGATGGATGATAAAGTTAGTACTAAATGAGCACCTAACCATGCACCATCACCGGGTTTCTGAAAATGGTGAAATGTGTCACCACATGGTTACAAAAACCATGACCTAAATATATAAACAATCCCTTCATTAAGATTCATGTTTTGGAGGGGAGTCCATACATTTCGAACTAACCATGCACCAACCATTCACCACCCTTTAGAACCACCAACATGGTACACAATTTAATAGAAAAAAAATGATTTACCATAATGGTTCATAGATCAAAAAAGACAAAAACATGTAAAATTATCCCAAAACTCCATTATAAGACCCAATCATATAATAATGAAAACAAATAAAATAACTTAAATATGATAAGGGGATGTTATAACATCCCACACCGTAAATAGTTGTTACCCCTAGAACACATGTCAAGGAGACTCCATATCAAAGAGTTGAGTCCAATGGTCCCTCATAATTGACACACACACACATTTCTCATGACAATAAAAACCATGAAGCCATAACACATGAACAAAATGTATAGAAATTCTTCAAAGAAACTTCATCTGGTGATAAAAATTCCAAACTGTCTATTTAGTCATAGGTAAATTAGGTTTCATATTATTGTCTTCAGAACTCAAAACATGAGATGGTCCAAAGAGATACCTTCTAAAATTTGAAACATGTAACATGTACTTAATTGATGATAACTAATGTGTAAATTCAAAAAATTAATCGACCATTAAAATATACTCAATAATAAAAAATGGTTTTACATAGCTTAGCATAATTATTTCCTATTTTCCAAATGGGCATTATCATAACCATGTTAAATATCTAAAAAAGGTCACCAAGTAAAAATTCCAAATAGAATTAATAAATATTAGCCAAATATTAGTATTTTTCATGTGTAATTACCAATCACGGATAAATCAACTATACTGTAGCTATTTTATGTTCAACTGAACTAGGACCAAATAGGGAATCTTTACCAACTTTGAAATAAAATAGTATCTATTTTCGTCATTGGTCATATAAGAACTCACTGGGTTCCGCCTTGATGGAAAACTGGTAATTTGTGTATAGGTAAACTCAACTACTCCCAAGTGGTTATTCCAAGAACCAAATAACTTTAGAGTGAATGAAAAAAGTGTTTCATCAGGAATATGTATATTTCGTTCTTTATGGTGATCCATTCATGGATGATATGTCATGGTTAAACAAACCATGGATACCATTTCCTTACGGAGGCCTCTCCAAAAATGAAAAGTAAAATCTGTATCTCTATCAAAAATAATAATATATATATTTCTAATAAATATGATGATATTTTTCAACTAATTTCTTCTCAGGTCATCAAATTCAGATAAATAATGAATGATGATAAAGTGAGACAATTTGGGGATTCGATCGATCAATACCCATGTCACATTCTTAAATTGAAGGTTAAACATTATACAAACCATGATATGGATAAAAATATCACCCCACTTCTAAGATAACACTGGAAGAGGATAAATAAAACACGAGTTTCTCTAGTTATCAACCATGACCTGTTGAAAGGTATAATTTTGAGAAAAAACAAGAATCTCATGTCTTATACATGGCCACCATAATCACCCCTACATATTTTAAAACATCTTCATGGTGTCAAGATACATGAACAAATTCTAATTAAATCAATCATACATAATATATTATTTAATAAACAAAGGTACAACATAATAGTCTCAAAAGAACATGATACACTTGAAAGTGAATGACCACATACTAATTGTCTCCCCACTATATAGAGGGTCCTTATTTCTTCAAATATTTCTATAAAGATACAGATCCTAATAAATCATCTCATGAAGTTAATACATCAATTGGTTAGTTTCTATAATAATATAGGCCTTATCCCCTTGAACTATCAAATGAATATAGAAAATAGGTACTTCAAATTCTACTATTCAGATGAATCAATCACAACACGGGTTAGAAGGTCTCTACTAAATGAATCGGCAATGACAATCCCCATTGTAGGGGTGTATGAAATATTGCAATCAAAATACTAAAGTCACTCTACCCAATTTCTCTATTTAATATTCAAATATTATTTTAGAATATATATATTAGGATTTTTGGGATTCGAAATAATATTAATCATTTATCTAAAATAATAATTCCAAGAAATATTAATAAAATACATCAAAAATGATAGTTCATGGTCATTAAAAGGATAATTCATCTAATGTGACCAAATATGCCACTAATAGAAATACAACATGTGATCACCCTACTAAGAACCCATCTAAAACCCTAACTTTATGCATAAAAAAAGACCACATAGCCTCGTCTATCCTTTATAAGAGTGAAAACCAGATAAATGGTCATCATAAACTTCAAATTGTTAAAATAATTCTTAAATTTCAACTCACATATATACATTACCTCTTTTAGAGTGAGTGAAATCATTAAAGTGGACATATTTGAGAAATCATTGATGAATTGATGGTAAAAACCTTTTAATCACACGAATCTTGGTTTCTGATAATTTTTTCGTAGACATTTGTTTATTTTAACCACATTCTCCTTATCAGGGTCAACTAAAATACCATGCTTCGTGACCAAATTTCTAAAGAATGTAAATTCTAGAATCAAAAAATTTCATTTCAATATTTTTTCATAATGCTAGTGATCTATAATTTTTTTTTAATTTATCTTAAAAACACACATGATACTCCTTAGTTTTAGAGTAAAACCAGATTTTATCCATAATCAAATCCGTTATCAAATCAATGTACCTATAAAATATAATGATCTGTAGTGAAATAAAAAATTCATAAGCATTGGTTAGACTAAAAGTAATAACATGATACTTGTTAGGACCAAAAGGGGCCTAGATACCATGAGGAGGGGGGCTGAATCAGGGTATGGATATTCTATTCAAAATTACCCCTGCCCTTTTAGATCTTAACCTCTTTATTATAAGGGTCTCTTTGTTTTAATTTATGTTTTACTATTGATCTTATTCTTCCCCTCTTTATCTAATGATTATTCTTTGAATGCAATGTATAGAACTAAGAATAAGGACAGATCAATTTTTACATGGTTCACCCTTACTAGGATATGTCCATGGAGCATACAACGACAATCTGATGATGTACCAAATCCACTAAATCCCAATGCCGTTTTACAATATTCGGGCTAGATCACTTATATGCATAGGCTCACGGCCTTTACAATGTTTAGGGATATCTCACTGCTTTCCCTAGGGTCACTCCCTATTTCTCTATCTATAGTTCACTACCGGTAGAAAGTGTCACATTATTTCTCTTCGTTTTCTCATTGCTCTAGAAAGGATCCACTCACAGTTTATAGACATGTACGTCTCTTTGTTATCTTTAATGAAATCTGAATCCTTAATTGTTGATAGAGGCTATTTTGACGTCCAGCATTCACCCATAGATGAATCTCTCTTTACACAGAGTGTACTGGACAACCCCATTTTTTACGCACATCTTTCACTGGGCCTTGCATGTAATTAATTGTTTTTTCATGGAATCCAGTTTTAGCACAACACCTCTCTTATGCGCAAACACTTCTTTTACGCACAAATGTCTTCTTTTACGAGCAGCCTTTGCTTTACAGAAAAAAACTTTTTTTACACACAATAGTCTTCTTTTATGTGAAACCTCAATAATTTCACTCAACCTTCATTTTATTCCCAATGTAAACTTTCACTCACATCATCATTTTTATGCACAACACGAAATTTTACACACAACTCTCTTTTCAATTTTTTTATGCGCACCAAATCATGGTTCTTATCGAATTATTGAGCTCTAGAGAATGAGAAGGGTCACCTCATATTTATAGTAAAACATGAACCCTATGAAAAAATCCCTCCTTGAGCATGTAATCATATTCGTGACAAAAAACAAATCTTCCATACAATACAGTATTTCACGCACAACTCCAATTTTTTGCGCACCTCTTGCCTTTTCCAATTTTTGATCTTCTACTATCGAAAAACCTCTTGCGCAAAACATTCTATTCCTCTATTTTGTGCACCGATCCAATATTTCACACACCTTCATTTTCAAAAAACACATCTCTCCATTTACTGATTTGCAAGCCCAAAAATTTGGAAAACAAAGGAATGCAGTGCCACCTTGTATCTGCTCTTTTTGTACCACCTCTAGATCATCCATTCCATTATCGAGGTTCATCATTCAATCATGTATTTTCAACAACATCTCTAGGACCCATAAAATCACAATGGATTCCTCGTTTTCAATAAAATAAACTTATAAACCCACCTTGTCAACAAAAAAAACATCAAGGCTAGATTTTTCAATAAACACAACCAACGAACAAATGCTTCAAGGATGCCTTGAGGGATTTTTTCCCAAAAATTATAGAGATGAACCATCCTTGTCCTAAAGGTGTGTTCAGGATGATAAATTCATTTATTTTCACCTATTGATAACCTAATGTTTGGTGAGTATTCAAGAACCAATTAAATCCTTTCAACTATTCAAACAAATTACCGATATGAGGTAATAGATACTTGTCAATTACAGAGGATCGATTAATTTTTTAGTAATCATCACCTAGGCGAAGTGTTCCATCAACCTTCCTTGAAAAAACAATAGGTTCCTCCCAAGGACACACATTTGGGTGTATAAATCCTTTATCCAAAAATTAATTTAACTGGGTCTTGAAATCATTAAATTAAGTTGGTACTATATAGAAAGAAGGAATACGAACAGTTTGGGTACTCAGTACTATGCATCATAAAACTCATTTCCCTTATTTGTGGAAATGTAGAACATTATAATAGAAATAAATTAGTAAAATAAAAAACAACATGAGAATGATCACCACAAAAATATTCTCCTTATAGATCGAAAAAACCATAAATATCATCATGTCTATCTCTAGAAGGGGTGGTTCGACTCTACTAGATCTCATGTCCCAATCTGCCACAAAAAAACATGGTACAACCCATGAGGGGAATAAAAAAATTCCAACCAATGATAACAGTCAATATTAGATCTATAATAAATTAACAAATCAATTATGATGATGACATCAATATATTTCATGTCAAGAACATGAAAATTATAGATATGCTCATTCTTGGATAAAGAGAAGACAAAATAAGGACATATGATACCATATTATCTCTTCATTTCAAGGGGAATAATAATATACATCCAATAATATATAATCTATATAGAATGGTTTAGATAAATTAAAACTTGAGTTAATATGAAAAAATGCAATGCAGTGATATTAAATAAATATGTCACTCATGATGAAGATATAGTTACATTACCACTCACCATCATTAGACCTGCATATTCATCCTCTAGAGACTCTTCCACTATGTGAAATATATTTTTTATAGAGTTATAAGGATTTGAGTCCATTGTTATTGAATTATATTATTGTAATGAAATACCATTTGGTACTAATTATCTCATGAAACTGTGAAATGTAGAAAAGACATAATAGAATTTATTTAGGTGGGATGAAAAACAACACAAACCTTCAAAATTAAATAGTTCGAATTCCCAACCATTTTCACATGGAAAACAATTCAAAAAGCCTCTTCTAGAAACTATATAATGTGTACATTATTAATAATGTCAATATTCACTATTAGACTCAACACACTTCTTCTTTATTTTAGAGGAGCTAACATAGCTTCCACTATGAGTAATTGGAAAACCCTTGATCACAAAATTACTAGCTAAGCCATGAATAGCTTTTAATTCTATATCTTCTATGTCCAAATTTGAAGTGATATTCAATATGAAAAACAATATCATATATCAAATAAAATTACTATCTAAAATATTTGACCCATAATCTTATCATTCATCACTACCTCATTAGAAACTTGGAAAAGTTTAGAAAATCAGTTTTCATAATGTGTCAAAGTTTAATCACCTTGTTGAAGGTTAATAAACACTATATAATTTTCTCAAACCATTAAATCTACATAGATATGTTTAAAAAATAGGTACCCAAAGTATTTCTACTTACTGACATACATGTTTTTACTATAACCATCCAATACCAAAACTCCTTCTAGGCGATTCATAATTAAAGAGATCACACTTCACCTTTATAGCTTATGGAATTACAAACGTTTCAAATAGAAAATCAATTTTTAACCAATCCTCTACCTCTTTACAGTCATTAAAGCCATGAAAATATGATGGTTTCTATTGAGGAAACTCTTGGTCATGATCTTGAGTTTTACCTCTCAAAGGTTTCAGTACAACATCGCAAACATTTATCAGTGGAATTTCTCCCTTGTAATAGTAATTTCATATAGTGGAAGGCACATTAAATCACTTATAAACTATAATCAAAACATTATAAATGAATAAATAATGAAATAATAACCGTTTCAATGAGTTAAGGAGCCTATAATGATGAAATAGAGACTTGAACTTATAAATAGTAATATGACCCTTCTGAATAGTAAACAAGCCAAATGATTAGTGAACTCACACTGGAATGTATAAAATAAAATTTATGTATCTTATAAATGGTAATATGAAGTAATTATATCCTATAATAAGTAAGTAATTATTTTAAAAATTATTAATTAAATGTTTTTATTTTTATAATTCATAAATCTGTAATTACAATTTTATAATTAATTTAAATATTCAAAAGAAAATGTATATTAATAAAATGTATTCATAAATTAATATTTTTATGTATTATGGTTTAATGATAATTTTATGAGACCTTAAGTAATTTTTTAAAGTGTTATAAAATCAGTTATAATTTTAAAATTTGAATTTTCCAACTAAATAATGATTTAAATTAAAATACAAAAATAATCATCATTAGAAAATTAATTTCATAAAATGGAGACCATTTTTTAAATATACATGTCAAAAAATAGTCAGGATACGTTTTTGGTAATTTTAGAAAAATTTATAATTTTTATGAAAATTAAAATACGATAATTTATGATAAATGCTAAACACATGTATTTATTGAGTCATAGTTGATGTAATTATGATGTAATCCCATAATATCAAATCATCCTATAATTTTTTAAATTTTTGTGTGTGATAATTCTCAACTAATTCATTTTGTAGATCCAAAAATAATAAACTAATGATTAAAATATTAAGAAAATACCCCTCCCCTCCACTATAAATACCACACCTCAACACCTTTTTACTTAGAACCTCTCAAGCCTTGATCCTTTCCTTAGTTCTACCTATTAATCTTCATTATCCTCTCCCCCACATCCAAAATCTCTTGGCCTCATCAAAACACCAAAACCTTTTCCCTATGGTGGTTCTAGAGGAGAGATTTAAGAGGTAAAATACACTTCTTCTTTCTATTAAATTCCTTTCTAATTTCATTTATTTATTATTTTCTCCCCACTACCTTCATCCAAATTGAATGATAAACTCTAGTAACTTATAAATTCTTTAATTATATCATGATAATGTCATATACTACATTATACTTCTACATCTTTAACTTTTGTTCTAAAAATGAAATTATTGCCTGTGATATGTCAATTGATAGACATAATGGGCAATGAACATTTATTTTCCATAAATGCCTTCATGGATGATTGTAAAACCATTAAATGGTATAAAAAATATTTTAAATTGTATTATACATCCCACTTCATGTTTTATAACTTAATTTTATTCATATCACAAAAGGATAAAAAAAATGAGTTTGTAGTGATCGAAAAATCACCAAAACAAACCTAAAACGACCATCATTAAATTTTACCTAATGATTCATCTTAATTCCATATAACCGAATTCATTATAATATAATTTTACCTCCTTTAATATCATTAATAACATATAATAACAAGTATTTACATTTATCCAAATTTTACAAAAAACTTCCTTTCATGTATACAAGTGAACTACTAATAAAAACTATGAAAATGAACACTCCCGAACAATAAATTTAAACAATATTACTCATAAAAAGACCCATAAATGAAAATAATAAAACTATAATTAATGAAATTAATTTATAAAATGTTCATTAATTGTTAATTAATTAATCTAATGTGATCATATAAGACATTAATGCCAAATAAGCATTTATACATATGGTAAGTAGAATTCTCGAACCCAAATCTAATTCTTTGGAATTTTCCTATTTCAACCCATTTTCAGCATGTATATTACATAAAAAAATTTACTAATCATTATATTACCTTTCCTAGGATATAAATGTTTTCTACTTGATTTTATGACATACATAATTCTCTCCAAAAAAACTCTTCATTCAAAAGAACACACCTTTTACTTCTTGAGATTGTTTCATTTTCACTACAGAATAATGATTCCTATATAAGGTATGTCATTCCATATTTAATTTGGAAACCCAATATTTATTAATGTATTATTTATGAAATTAAACGAATTCCATTCCATGGGTTATTTTGTGTACAATGTTAACATATGTTATATGTGGCATGCATGACAATGGAAATGTTATGATTTGACAGGTGCAACCAAAATTATATATAACTCTAATGCATTGAGTAATATGATGAATATCATGAGGTGAAGTGAAATATTCATGAACATGATGCTAGATTTGTTCAAAACTATGTGTGTTAGTTGACCACTAATACATGTTGATTCATTTTTATTCATTTTCACATTCCATGCCTTTATCTACTGACTCCTCTCATGATTATGATTATGATGTTACAATTATGCTCACCCTATGCTATATTAATTTATGTTAATATATATCCTATTAATGGGATTTTAGATTACCCATTATTTATGTATATACTCAAGATATTACTTGTACTATGGTGAATTTAGGGGCCAATAAGAAGCCGTATAATAAAGAAATTAAATAAATGTTTAGGTTTTTTGTTTGACAGTTTATGTATGGTCCCATTTTTTCGAAGTCACTAACCCTTTGATTTCTGGTCACCTAATTATTTTATGTTTTTTATCATTAAAAATATATAATAGTGATGTAATAAAAGTCAGGGTCACTATTTTCATTGCTAGAGAATGAAAAGTAATCAGTACATGTACCAATCCAATAGTTTTAATGCATTCACTAATATATCAATGAGATTATTATAAAGTAGTGGGTTCGCATTACATCGTGTATCAGCATATCCTTCACATGGTTTTCTCAAACCTATTATTGGGGGAATGATACTACACAAATTCGTTAGGAAGCATAAAAACACTAGAATAGATACTATGATAATCAACCCAATCAACAGATACTAGAGAATCAATTAAACCAGATAAAATTTAACCATTTTGTATTTTAATAACGTCAAATAAAATTTTCGGAAAATAATAGAATAATATCAATTTATTCCTGAAGTAATATTTTCTCAAAGACACATGGTTTATTAAGGCTTGCTATGATGAGAGATGGCTAGACACTAACTTTAAATTACCACTAAAGTCTTAACAATTTTACCTCCTATCTACCATGAAATCCCAAAATTAAAATCAAAATTAAGGAAAAATATTTCAACTTGAAATATATGTTAGAATCTTCTTAATAACATACTTTGATACCCTAGAACACTAATACTCTAATCGGATCATATGTGAAATGTTTGGAATTCTTGATCCCCAAGGGTTTCTGACTAGTGCCATAGAATCATAATGATTCAAGAGGGAATGATTTCAACCAAAAACATAAAATCAATTTTTAACCATACAAGATAAAAAAGACAATAGTTATATATGATAAACACTCCTCAATGATAATAAATTACCACAAGGAAGAAGACATAAATCCCATATACACATATTAACTAGTAAATTAAAAAAAATTCATCAATACAAGGACTCAAAATTCCTTTGTAATGATTTGAACATAGATCCAATAGTCCCCGCCATCACTCTAGGGTCATTTGAATCAAGATCAACTACCACGTGTAAGTTTAGCTTTCCCTTTTTCCCAACTTGATGCAAGTTAATATAGAAATAACCAAAAGAAGATGTATAGTGTGAGCCAAAAACCTAGTAGGGTCTAACCAAGTATTCCATAAGTAATATCAATAAAAATAAACCATTTATTCCCATATTTAGTTAAAGGTAATATATAGAAATTAATTTTCTCATTTATCAAGAAAAAACATTCTTTCAAATCTCGTAGATGGATGATATATCAACAAACGATTAAATGAACAATTTAATAAATCATGGTAATGTATAAAAAAGATATATAATCACTTGAATGTAGTGATCAATTCAATAATAAGATATATGTTCATAATACTTATGGTTCATTAATTTCTATCCTTTGGATGCTTCTAATTAGTCTATCATTGTTTCTCAATGTGTGTGCACACATCCCTATGTCTCCAGACATTAGGATAATCAATCAATAACTAATTGAAGAAATCATAGCAGAATTGATTGAGTTAGAGTTTTTATCATTGGTCCATTTTTGTGGAGTCATATTCAAATCATGATTTTCCCAATTATACAACAACTACCCATGGCCACTTATTCTTTAATCGATTTTTCAATCAACCATAATAAAACTAATTCATCTCAATTCAAATCTTAATTTATATTTCATTTTACAAATTTCATGTTTTAACATGCCATTTTAAATTCTAAACCAAATTATTTCCCTTTATAAATTTTATGTCTTTTAAAATAATAATTCATTTAAATCCATTTTACCAAAATAAAAATAATTTCATTTCATCAAGGTATTTGTAATTTCCTACCATCATTTCAAAAAATCAGTCCAAAATTTTCAATCCATTGTTTAAGGAGATTAATTTAAAAAATATCCTACCTATAAAATGAATTATCAAAATCATCTCAATTAAATGATTAAAAATAAATTGAATATAAATTTTAAATCAAAAAATAAATTGAGGATTTTGTTGTAGTGAAAATACTTACAGAACCATTTACCTTTAGGCCTCATGATCAAATGATCAATCCCTTTAAATAAGTTCCAAAAAATAGAATCAACAACATAGAAGATTAGGGAAGAATCCCTATAAATAGGATCCAAAAAATGAATGTTTAGATAAACCAGTTACACATGGATCTATCACTATCTGTGTAAATGAGTGAATACAAATGGAAAATTAAAAAATAGAAATGATATAAATGTTTTAGAGAGATAAAGAGTATTGATCGATAGTTTTATCCAAGAGGAAAGTAGCTGGAGAATCCATAATCCTCTATTGATATCTTATTAAAGATTAAGGATTGATTTAGGTTCAAATGGGAGGTTTTTAGTGTAAAAAATTTGGTTCTTGGGAGTTTTACTAAAATTTTTATGGGTTAATAACCTGCTCACATGGTTTTTGGGTCAGTTTGTATGGTTTGTGCTGACTGCGTTCCAATCCAGACATCATTACTAGGCTTTTGGAAATGGTAAATGGGTTTTCCAGATGGTTAGAAAAATATTGTACCAACCCTAAAAACCCTTACTACCTCAAGCCTCAAAATTTGGAGTGGAGTTCAAAGGTTTTGGACTAACTATGAGCCAACTATGGACCACCCTCTAAAACAATAGCAATAGTTGCATGATTTTATCAGATATATTAAATAGTATTCCCTAACTATGTTCCAACTATGAACATATCCAAAAAAAATTAAAAAATTTATAAAAAAACCCAAAAAACAATGTGGAATAAGACCTAAATAAAGAATAATCAAAACAATAGTCAAATATACCTAGAAGATAGTAATAGGATGTTACAACATCCCGACTATAAAAAATGTATTTCCCTAGAATTCCTCTAAAGGAGATTCCACATTAATGAGATGAGGCCACTTCTCACTCATTAGTGATTCATTCTATAACTTATCATGAAAATCAATATCCCTCTACTAAATAATATGATTATATGTAATTTTCATGAATAACCAATACCTTGGAATCAATAATTTAAACTAGATGCCCGGTCATAGAATAATTTTCTTCAACATAATGGTCTCTGCTGAAAAAAAACATGAGATAGATTAGAAATATACGTTTTCAGTTTTGATATGTTAAACATGTAATTAATTGAAATAAAATATGGTGGATATTCAAAATGATAGGATGACTTTCCCTTATGATGAATAATTTCAAATGGTCAAACATAGCTCAGTTCATGAAATCACTGTTTTACAAGATGTTAGTGACCCAACCAATGGGAAACTGTCCAAAAAACAAAGTATAAACTAAAATATCCCAAAGGTGATAGATGATAATAAAAAAAATATTTATACTGGATATATTCCACTTCGATTCACTATGATATCAACTAATCATTCTCCATTGTCTCTTAGAAAGAACATGTTATTGCTAGGGGGGCTTCACCGATCTCTGACTAAATCAATAATTATTTACATGGTTGACCATACATGGACACAATGGGTTCCATAATAATAGATGAATATTAAATATTTTTATAGGTAAACTCAAACAATCTCAAGTCTTAGTCCCAACCTCTACCAAAATCGAGAACTAAATAATGAAACTTGTATTCATGAATCATTATAGCTCATTCTATTTATTCATTTTTATGTAGATGATATGTCATGCTAAAACTAAACTAGAATATAATTTCTTCTTAGATACTTCTCGAAAAATTAATGGTTAAATGATGATCCCTTTTAGAAACTATAAAAAATGAAATAATATTCAATATGATGGTCTTATGTACAAAAAGATTCTTATTTGCTCAACATTTTTTATATCCTGAATAGATATTAACTAAGTCACTTTTTATAGAGGATCTATCACAACCCATATCTCATTATTCCTTCCAGGGGAATGAAACAACCTATACAATAAATACAAAAAATATCATCTAATATCTATGTCAACACTGAATTGGGATTAGGCAAACTTGAGGGTCTCTGGTACTTGTCTATAACCCACTAACTCTAAAAAAATTAGAATAAAACTCATCAATGTCTCATCTCATACATGTATACTAGAAAGGATGATGCATTTCATATAACATCTTAATGTTTCCAAGGTGAACTACCCACTAGGAGTTATGAAAATCCCCCATTATAGGTTTTCTTATTGGAAAAGGTACGATGTACAAATTTTGGACGCATATGATACCCTTGGTTGAGAATAACCACCCACTGATGGTCTCCACTCAATATAGAGGTACCTCAATGCCACCATTCTCCTGATTTTCTTAAGGAATCATTTCATGAAGAGTGGAGGTCACCTTTAAAATTTCCAGAATAATCTTAGCCTCAACCTTTGAAACTCGTAAATGCATGTTAATAAAGAGAGCCATCATATTCCACTATTCTAACAACTATTTCATGGACTATGTTGGAATTTTCATACCTACATAATAAATAATGACATTCCCATTTCTATGGGTGTAAGAAATGTCAAAATCAAAAGACTACACGTAGTATACATAAATCATCTATTAGAGATTGAAATCATTTTATGAGAAGATATAACTCTTTCTTTTTCAATTATAAAAAATGGTAAACCATTCAATAAAAAGGTAATTCAAACATATATTTATAGAATGTATATTGGATATGAGTTCATGGTACGGAGTAGGACAACATTCCTCATGCATCCTAAGCTTCCAAGAACATTAGGCCGCAATGTGATCACCCAACCTGATAATGAATCTCAAACCCAAATATGATGTGTAAAACTCCACACAGACCTACCTAAAATTATGATGATTCTACATTAGCACAGAAGTAAGAAGATGCTTCAAATCATTTAAAAAATTATGAAATTTTTAATTCCTTAATATCATTACCCCTTTCTATGTGAGAGAGTCAATTGTATAATCCATCTTTGAGAAATAATTGATGAACCAATGATATTGACTTATTAAACAAAAGATGTTTCCTTTCTCAAAAATATTTCAATATTGTTCCCATGTTATAATAGACTTAAACTACTCAGGTTTGACTTAACTACCATGTTCTAACACTATTTCCTTAAGAAAATTACTTCCAAAATCTAGAAATTACATTTTTATAGATTTCCATAATGTCAATGATCTCTAAATATTTCTAGAACCACTCTCAGATGACATAGATGATCCTCAACATTTTTAGAGTAAACCAAAATTTTATCTTTAAAAACAACAATGAATAAATAAATGTACTCATAAAATATAAAATTAGTTATCTCCTTAAAAACTATAGGATAATTTGTTAGACGAAAATCCCTTAAAAGATACGTGAAATTGTAATTTAAAATCCTAATGGTTATTTTCAAGATTTTAGATTCATTGATTCTCAAATGTTCTAAACCAGAATAAAGATAAAAAAACAAAAACCATGGATCCCCTTTAATCTATTCAAATATATCATCAATTACTGGATATAGATTTTTGTTCTTTACCATGAATGGATTTAAATTTTATTAATCAATACAAAGAATAAGTGTTCTATAATCATTCTTTTCAAGAAGAATGGGTGATTTCCACAACCGTACACATGGTATTAGATATTAATTATCCAAAAAATCAACCAAATGATTCTTTACCTTCATTAATTCATCTGGAACAAAATGACTATAATGAAGAGAGATAGTCGGGGAACATGTACCGAGACAATAGAAAACTATTATTCACTTATTATTTGAATGTAAAAGATGTGATATGGGAATATTTTTGGAAACATGTTTACTACTAGAGGAATATCAAAACATAAAAATTCATTCTATAGATAAAAAATAGCCACTGATATGACCTTACCAATTTCCATGAGGGAGGTTAGGATCTTATTAATATTGTGTCCCTATAAAATATGGAACACCCTACCAAGGGTATTTAATGAGAATCACCTAATATAATAGTCAATTTAATATTTATGTGAATCATTCAATCCATTATATTAATGAAATTAAGAGGTTTTATGTGAAGAACCAAAAAATTCTATCTTATTGTGTTATGTGATAAAGTAATGACATAAAAACGTAATAAGAGACCCTGTTATCTATTTCTTCTGAAGGGCATAGTAATATCTATCACATAGTAGAAATGATATATAATAAGGTTTATAAAATAAAAAAACGATTTTATAGGATCCAATGATATGAACACATATAAAATTAATCATTTACTAAATATGAACCTATAATAAGGGTACATCACCCCATTGATGGACCTGCATCCACTTCTTCTAGAGACTATTTTGATGTCTGAAGAAACTTTATTCTAAATGCCTAAGGCTATATCCCCTTTTCCCAAGTTTCATTTTATTATAACATAGTATACTTATGTGTTGTTGAGAAAGTTCCACTTCATGGGTTAGAAATGACATTAAATAACTTTTGAAGGTGTCCTGAGATACTACTCGAGCCATAGATCTTTGATGATTTCAATGATCTACCTTGAAAAAATGAAATTAATTTATTAAGACTCTACCATACACTGAAAAAGGCCCATATGGTGATTTATATCTATATCCACTACAAGACTCATGAGTATTACTCTTTCTATTAAAGGAATTAAGGGTACATCCACTAAGAGTTAGAGGCACGCCCATCAACCCTTACTAACCTGCAAGGTAAAGATCATCCATAAATGATATATTGAGTTTTTATATAAAAGAAATGTGATTTAACATAAAAAATTGATATCATATATCATTTTTCAGTCTCATCTAAAATATTTGAGGCATCATCATTGTTTGTCACTACTTTGGGAGAAAACTAAACAAGATAAGAGAAGTGGTTTATATACATATTCATGGATATATCACTTCATTTATGTTTTAAAAACACTATATACATATAAAAAAACAGTAAATCTAGATTAAAAAAATAAAAAAAGTGCGTTGAATCATTTTCATGGAAATACATCAGGTTTCTTTGTAGTAAAATTTGAATCTTACCACCTTCTACTAGACCATTCAATATTAATGGCAGCGCACTTCACTGTTACATTTTTTGTAATTTCAAAAAAATACAATATATGAATAATCTTTTTCAAATAACACTAATTATATTGATGATCATGAAATACTTTAAGATTTTGTGGTTTATACTAAATAAATTATAAATAATGATATCTATTTTTATCCCTCTAAGGTTCTACTACTAGAGTCTATATGAGAAAGTGTGAAACTACATATACTAGATCATGGAAACCAAGCATGACTATCTCAATGATATTTTGATAAAATAGTGGGTTATCTTTTTATTATTATTTGGAATCTCTCTCTCAAGGCCTATTCAAATTTCTTATTCGGGTAATGTTACTATAGAACAATAATAGGAATCATGTAACCATCAGTAGAGATACTCTGATCCTAAAACCAACAAGAAATGTCAAATGAAAATTCCATCACATTTAATTCAAAAAATTTTGATATAAAAATAAGAATATCAAATTTAAAGAATATAATATAATAAAATCAATTTATTCTTCAAGGATTATTTTTTCATAAACATGTGGTGGCATAATGTTCAATGAGATGAGACTTGACTAGGAACTCACTAGTTACGACAACGAAATCCAAATAATTCCTACCTCATATCTTTTAGGATATCCTAGACTAAGTAATAATATCATGAAAAGATATTAAACAAGCTATATTTGATAACATGTTGGCATGAACCTCCTTGAATACCCTGGTAGACCAATACATGAGTCAAGTGTTACATGACCTGAAGAGCATTCCTGATCCCCATGGGATGGAGACTAACACATGAGAATCATCAATAAGTCAGAGGAAAAAATGTCAATTCAGAATAAAAAATCAATATATGAAAAATGAAGATAAAAATGATATGTAGTTGGTATTCCAAACACTCCTCAATAGGAAAATTTCCATAATCTATAAAACATAAATCCCAAACTCATACATCAACTAGTAAATTCTATTACAACCATCAAGATAAGGTCTCACAATAACTATGTAACGATAAGAAAATAACTCTACTAGTCACCACTATTAGTTTAGTTTCCCATGATTAATGTTCACCCACAACCTATGTGTAGCACTTTCCCTTTTCCTGGACCTAAAATTTGAAAATTTATAAATTATTGAAGGAAAAGTTATGGTGTGAGATAAAAATACTAGTAGGTTCTCACCATGTATTCCAAATGAAGTTCTAATAAAAATAAGTCATTTATGATCATTCATAAATAAATAAAATGAATGTAAAATAAATTTCATAATTACTAGTCAAAATATTGTTTCAAATCAAGTGGATAGTAGATACTTCAAAATAAGATTAAATTTACATTTCATAAACGAAGGAAGTGGATAAAAATATTCAATAATAACTAGAGTGTAATAATCATGTCAATAATAGGAACATATTCATAATCTATAAGGTTATTTAGTTTCTTGATCTAGGTTACTCACATTACTCAATCATTCATCATCGATAAAAGTGTCTTCACACGTCACTAAGGCTCGGGCCATTAGGTTAATAAATAAACACCACATTAGGGAAATCATCCAGAAATAGGTTTAGTTAGAGTTTTCATCATAAATACCATTTAGTGAGTTTGAGTCATAGAGTTATTGTTTTAATCATACTGTAGCTACCAATTCGTACATGTTCTTCAATAATAATAACAATTCGTTGGAAAATTAATTAATCTCATTTCAAATAATCATACACAATTCGATTTCCTAGTTTCAAGATTCAAAATTGCATTTCAATTTGAAAACCATGTGTTGTGTTTTCATATTGTTCATTCATTTAATAAAAATATACAATTTAAATCCATTTTCCATTATCAACATCAGATCATTTCATCAATAATTTATTATTTCATGCCATCCTTTCTCATATTTGACCAAAAATTTTCTAGCCTTTGTGAAAGGGTTATTATTTCAAAAATATTATGACTTTAAAAAAATAATATAATTCAAATAAATTAAAGGTTTCAAAATAAATTAATAAAAAATTTAAATTAAAGGAACTAATCAAGGTTTTAGTTGTTGGGAAAATCCATATAGAACCACGTACCTTTTGGTCCCATGATGAAAATATCAATCACCAAAAAATGGAATATCCAATTAAGAATAAAAGGAGAGGAAGATTATGGTGGAATGAATAGAATCAAGATCCATGAAATTAATGAGAAATTTCACCAATAAAACGAGTATTATTCACTCTCTAAGAATATGAGAGAAAAAAAAGCGAGAATTCCAAAAGCAAGAAGATCCACTTATTGGAAGGCAGTCAAATGAATCCAATAAAAATTTTATTTTAGAATAAATGGGTTCGAGAATACAAAAATACACTTTCTAGGGCCTCCAAAATAAAAATGACCATGTTAGTGTGAAATGGGTGGTTTTAGGGTAAAAAACTTGGTCTTAATGTTTAAAATAAAATTTAACAGTTGTTAAAAACAAGTTTTCATGGTTTTTTGGATAGAAAATATGATTATTACTACCCACCACATAAACATACTCACTCATTGGGATTTTAAAGGGTACATGATTGGGATACATAGTTAGACTAACAATGTGGAAATGGTATAAACCACCACTACCTCCAGACACATGGTTTGGAGGGGAGGCTTCACGGTTTGGATTAATATGCACAACCATACAAAACCACTATATAGGTTGCTTAGTATTATAAGATAAACCCAAATGATTTCCCAATCCATAAAAAAATCATGATCAGATCCAAAAATTTACAAAACATTATAATATTATCTATGAAACATTAAACAAGACCCAAAACAAAAATAATAATAAAGGGTCAAAATATCCAGAAAGAATATGAGAATTTGATACAGTTTGATTATTCTTTTGGAATACATGGTGGTTCATTTATTTCCATAAGTATTTATAGTCTCTTATGGGAATATTTTGTATCTCTATATGAAGTAATACACATACTAACATTAACGTTTCATTAAAACCTATAATACTCTTTAATAAAATCAATTAGGAATAACTAAAATTCATACATTGATTTCCATTTTTATAACATTATACATTATATAATCATAAATTTTAGAATAATAGTAATATAAACATACCTATGAACCCATCTAATAATATCCAATATTATAGATAAATTTATTAACATTATGTTTACCCATATTTTATTGTATTGTTAAACTCAATACATCTATGTATATTTTCTAATTTATACCTATGTAACCATATTATGAAACCAATCCACCAATATATTTAAAAGGTAATTTCTATAATGAAATAATATTTGAATAATTTTTATAATTATGAATCATATTCCTATAGTTTAACTCATAAAATGAGTATTCAAAATACATTACCCCACAATATCCTGTGTTAATATTTTGAAAAAATATATTGTTTACTATTAAGTCCTTATCGGTTCACCATTATCATTATCATCATTATTGGATTTTTTCTAGGAAAATCATCATTGATATAGTTATGGTAAAAACATATACATGCTTACTTTTTTACTATGAACACATCATAAAATGTTTTAGGAAAAAATGACATTCACTTTGAATTTTTATTAACATAAATATTTAATTGTATATATTTTCAACTTCACTAAGCCAAAATATACTTCTATTAGCCTCTAAAAATAGTATTATTTTTATAATAAAATATCATGATAAAAAAAATTGTGTATGGAAAAGACACTTATTTTCATATAGTTCTTTTGAAACATAAAGTGAATTTTAAGATTATACAATCCATGAAAATTTTGTTGTTGGACACCATCAATAATTGGTTACATAGGATAGTGTTACCCTAATAAATATAATTTTTTCTCCTTGTCTAATTTTATTATTTTATGAAGTTATATTCATTAATGTCTTCTTTTATCTACAAATGATCTCAATGTAATATTTGATGATGTTTATGATGATGTTTCTATTATATATATAATATATGATTTTATCAAATATTAATCATGAATTAAATTTCCTTATAATTAATTTTATTGAATATGATAACTCTAAGTCACAAAATATTTTTAATATACATTTCAACCCTTAGGGGGAAAATATCATAATTTTACTAATAGTGGTTTATTTTTATTGTATTTGATCTATTAGATGTATATGCATACATTCATTCCAATCATATCATATAGAACTATTCTATAATTTATTGGAAATATACTAAAAATAATCTATTATATAGATTCAATCAATATTATTTCTCCTGTAACAAAATATTATTAGGGTGACCCAACTATGTGATACCTACATTGAATGAAAAAATAGGTACCCAGCCCTATTAGGGCATCCTAAGTAATAGTAAACTAAATAAAATGAAAAATAGGTAATTAATACTTTTAGGTTAATCCTTTACTTCATTTCCATACACAAGATAATCGTGGTCACACAACATTGGACTGAACTACCCGATTTTACTATCAACATATTGATAGGTGTTTTATTTAAATGGAATCATATAAATATAATTTGAAAGGGAAATTAATCTCACTATATTATCTCATGTGTTATATTTTCATATATACATACTTCTAATTGTTTAGTTTATAATCCTTTTTCTAACCCAAAATTAATATGTTCGAACCACATTGATGTGCAACTCTTCACCGCACTCATAATTTTTTTTGATGACCAAATAAAAATCCTACTCTATTCTTACATATCAAAATTAATCTTAGGAATAAGGTATAAAAAATTTCTTATAAAGGATTAGAATAATATAAAATAACTATACCCAAATATTATTAATATTAGAGTGATAGATATATAAACCCCAATTTCCTTGATAATGAATACAAGATAAACCATGATAAACATGAATATATTTTACATCAATTTGGTAATTAAAAAATTACATCTTATTAGTAATCTATCAAAACCAGAAAGAAAAAAATTTAATTTATTTAGAGATTTGTGACATAAAATTGTTATTATATATTAATTATTTTATATCTACAGGAAAAATGTCTGCATAAAAATTTCTTCTATACATAGTCTTACATGTAGTATTTTGGGGAAGTGGAAAGAAAAATAATTTATGGGATAAAATTATCAGTAACCAAAATAACTATAATTTCTCATAAATTGATAGATTATAAAAATGTGATAAAACATGATATTTCGAGGAATATTTGATAAAAAAGGATAATTGAAACCTAATAATTATCTATAAATAATGATTGAAGGAAATATAATCTAAAATGATCAAACATATACTATAGAATAATAGTGTGGGAACAAGATACAATAAGCATGATAAATATAGAATAACATATACATACATCATAGAAATGTGGAACATATATAAATATTTTAATTATAGAATATTAGAGAAGGAATCATAATGTTACATCCCATAACATAGTTGATTAAACATCACAAACTACACTCCGTCATAGATGAGTATCATAACCCTTTCCCTATTACTATTTCATCAAATAAAAAACCTTAACTAACGAATTAGGTAGATATATAAGGACCCTCCCATAATATAAGAATAAAGAATACTTATATTCTCCACATAATATTATTCATTTTTCATATCAAAAATATGTCAAGGAATGAAAAGAGGTGCGCGATGTTTTCTATATGTTATCACGTAACATGAAAAAAAAATTGATAATTTTATAATCCAAACATTTTATCCTAAATGAAGTATTAAATAATTTTTAGGGTTAACATGAAAATAAAAACATTATAGGAAAAAAATTGGTATGAGAGGAAAATCGGTATAAGTAATGAAATAGGGTATTTACAAATCAATTTTATGATTTTTTGAAAAGTAAAAGTTACTAGTAACCTTTTAAATTTATTTTCAAGAATTTAAAGGAAAAAACTAATTTAAAATATTTTCCAATAATGGGACCTTGATAATAATTAAATTTTATTTTTATAAATTTTGTATTTTGTAAGAATTCAATTATTTCTTGAGGAAAAGATTATTTATTTTGGGTTAAATGTGGTTTAAATTACTTCTTGGATCAAACCCTAAGTGGGGTCATGGTCCAGTTTGGTTATTTTGGGGAATGAGAAGTAGAAAAATGATGAATGTTAGATCCAAGCTAGGTACACATCATGTACATCCAGAATACATCATATACTGACCCTTCACAATGTGTGGCCCTTTTAGTTTCGGAAAAAGGGAATTACACATCATGTACTTGGCCTACACATCAATTAAAATCCTGACAGATTTTTTTAAATAGACAGTAGCCTCATTTTTAGTTAAAATAGATAGAATCTCACCCAATGAGATTTTCTAGGACCAACGCTAAAGGGCCATTTTGGCTCTTATTTCTTAGTTCGAACTCTGATTCAAACACAGTCGAGTGTGTTTGAATACCCTCGGTGAGTTCTTGATTCCTCTTAATACACTCTTCTTGATTTATTCTCTCGACCTAGTTATCGATCCTTGAGAATTTATGATTGTTTAGTAGATCTACTCCATTATAGGTTGAATTAGAGGCTGACATTGGATGAGGATAGTCATACAAGTATAAGGATGGTGTTCTTATTTCTTTTAAAAAATTTCAAGTTGATTATATGTTTTGGAGTGTCACGTTCCCTTTTTTAGAGTGTCACTTTGAATGAATATTTCCAAATGCTATTTCTTATTTTTTATATAATTTATTAATTTCATTGAATCATGCTTAGGGTTGTAAACCTTGATTATGGGCCACCCCATCAGTGTGTTTCCCTTCGATGACCATATATGGCCGTTTGGATTTGGTTGCCAATAAGGAATGACTTGTTTTCCATACATGTGTTGTTAAAAATGGTTTCGGTTATTGAATAGAATTGTAATTGTATTAAATTTTAATTTAAATTCTTAAGGGTTTGGTATTAGTGATTTTCCTCTTTTCCCCATGTCGTGCCTATGGTTGTTTAAGCATGCCTGGAATGTTTTTCTCTAATTGTAAACTTTATCCCATGTGATTTATTAATGTTAAATCCCTGTAATAATGCAATTTACATGTGTTTCCTATTATTTTAATTGTTACCACGTGAGTCGATTAATGTTGAACCATATAATAGTTTAATTTACATGTGTTGCATGTTATAAAATTTTTGCATGTGAGTAGTTAAAATGCCAATCCTTATGGGGTTGGTCCTTGAATGAAATTAAATTAGATTCTTTTAGTTTTAACCATTGCATGGATACTGAAATTTTAAAACTAAATATTAAATGTTTAAAGGGTTAATAGAAATGGGTGAACCATGGATTCATATTAGAAATCCATGGAAATGTTTATGCAACTATTATAACTTATACCTCGGGTGACCCATGGATACATTGAGGGATTCCATAGTTGGACCCAAAGTTAGGAAATATGTTATGTTTTGAAAGAGCCATGAATGTAGTGGTCAATCTCATTAAGACTATGATTAAAGGCTGAAAAACACATGGAATGATGGATACCATGGTCAGGTTCTATTGGAAATGCTTATATTTTTTGCAAGATACTTTGACCATATTTATAAGATCCATGGATAGCCTAGTCGACATATACTCACACCACATCAAGAGTGAGACTAGGTTCCTGAGAGGATCATTAGGATGGTCTTGTAGAATGTTGGTGGTTTTTACACCAGAAGTAATAATTGAATTCTAACTTAGGAATGTTAAAGATAAAATCAAATTATAAATTGAATACTTAAATCAAATGTATTATCATGCTTTTTATAATCTAAAAAACAATCTTTGATTTGACCTTCACTTTATATGTTTTGATAGCATTCTAATATATCTATTTTTATTATTTTTACATCAGGGTTTTCAGACTTATGTCGGATCCTGAGAACTATTTAATTCAATGTAATTTTATGGTTAATGAAAATGAAATGATTGTAAATGGAATCCTATGCTTGTAGTAATATTTACTTTTATGTATCTCCTAGTTTACTACTCACATTGTTATACACTGAATGTTATATATATTCACTGACATATTGGAACTGATCATTGGTTGTTGCCTACTAGGATTTAGTTCCACACCCTTTTTGGGTTAGTCTCCTGGGAACAAACATATTATATTATTTCTTTTTTCAATAAGGGAAATTTTCCTTCTAGATGTAATTGATATACTGTTTAGAAGTAGAAGATCATGGGACCAAGACGAGGCTTCCAATTCTTCTGAGTTTATTTTTTCTATTTTTCTACACTGGTACATATATCATGTATTACTATAGTGTAACCTATTTTGGATGTTTTTTAGCAAATGTGACACGTAACATCATCCATTGTATGCTATGAAATATGGTTATTTATATTTACATTCTTCCACTGTTTACTTTTGATGAAGGGTATTCCTTCTTTTAAAATTGATTTATTATTTTATTCCTCTGTGTTATACTCTTCCAATGAGAGTAGAGTTTCCCCACAATAACACCTAGGGCATTTTTTCTAGACAGAATCCTCTAGAATTTAGGGAAATTCACTTGAGGTGATGTGGCCAACTGGGTACAAGGCGCCTTTGAGTGGCTTTCAGATCTGGGATTTTACAAAGTGGTATCAGAGGATTTTTCTTTTCTTGTTTTTGTAATGGGTTTGTTACATTAATAATGAAAATTAATGTAATGGAAATTGGTAATAAACTATGCCCTGAAGTAGCTACTACACATATAGGGAAAATACATCCTTCGACCTATTGATTATTGTACCAATTGGATCAGAATATTGTGGATCATGTTTCTGTTTTAAGTTGAATTATTTTATGATGTGCTATATGTGGATGAGAAGCTTTGATTCATTGTGAGTATAGGCCTCCACTGATTATAATTTGGAATAAATTTGGTTTACTTTTCTATAATGGGGATAATGAGGATGTTTTAGGAACATTTTATTTGGAAAAATGACTAACACACTGTGTACCTATGATGTATACACGCCTAGGATAGTGAGAGTACATGATCATTTGAGAGATTGAGGGGACACACTGTGTATGGTTTCTACAGGTAGTGTACCCCACTTTTGTTTACTTTTCAGGGTTATCTTCTCCTATATTGTTCTTTCATTCTTGAAATGTGAACCAAGAAATCAAACATGAACAAATGTTTTTGATTGACCTTGTAGAATCATTCCTACACGATAACCTCCAGTTTTATACTCGGAGAGTGGAGATGATCATACCCCATAGGTGGTAGGCTATGAGATACTAGTGGCTTCTCTAATAATTCCAGTTGTGGCACCAACTGTTATACTAGATGCAGGTGTTGATGCATAGTTCTATGAAGGCTTTATGAGGTTCATGAAAACCATTCAGGGAGAACCACACATTTCCATGTCTATTAAAGAGCTGAAATGATTGTTGTAGTAGTAGAATTCAACAAATTTCTTGGGTGGTGGAGGACCAAATGATATAGAGACATGGATAGAGACCATGATTTTGATGTTTGAGAATCTGTAGATTCCTCCTAAGAGGAGGGTGCATCTCATGATGTATATGTGTTGTAATTACTCCAAGAGATGGTGGGATGTAATGACTCAGTTAGAGCATCATCTGGATATGGAATGTGGATATTTTCATAAAGTTAAATCCGATTACTATTTGCATAAGATGAAGAGGTCTAATTGATCATGGGAGTTCATGCATTTGAAGCAGGGAACATTATCATTTTTGGAAAATTCATATTGTTTTACCAAGTTCTAGAATTTCACACCTATTTTGATGGGTGACGATTTATTGATGTCTAGGTGATTCAATGATGGTCTTAGGTAAAATGTCAAATAAAAGGTAGATGTATTCAAATTGAATATTTTATTTTCTATAGTGAATCATGTGATGATTACCAAGCATAATATGAGGGAATATAGATATGCGAGGGCACTATTTTGACCGGTGGTAGGAAGAATTGTTCAGAGATTTCTCGTGGTGAAACAAGTAGTCATAACATATCTTTAGGTATCCATGTGATTTGTTACCAGTGCGGTAGGCTGGGGTATATGAACCCATAGTGTCTTAAGTATCCAGTCGTGTGTCGGTCTTCCAGTAATATGGGCCATCTATAACATTTTAAAGACCATTTCATAAGAATATAGTGAGAGATGGTCTTCACTGACACCACGTTCAAGAGAAGGGTCAGCGCTTTCCCATCTTTCAGGGAACCGTAATGAATTAGTCAATTCAGCTTGAGGTGTTGGTCAGGTCCATGGTAGCCAGACCCCAGGTACATAGTGACTACAAGGTGGATTAGCTTAGGGTAGTCAAGCAGTGTCACAGGGACACAGTACATGCCAAACTTATGCAGTGATGCATACCCAATAGGAGCAGGATCCCAAACCCTATACAATCATAGTTACTATTCTAATTGCCAAAATTTGAGCTTCTGCACTTTTTTATATATGGGATTCACATAGTTTTACATTCATTCCCATTTTGTAGAGCCTTGGGCCCTGAGTGTTTACTTTTGATGACATTATGATGTCAACACTCTGTTAGGGATTAGAATAGTAAGTGTGTGTTAGGGAAAGGAGTTCCCCCTTGAGGTTTGTGGGAGTCACTTAATAGGGTACCTCTATTTATTATTGAGGAAAGGCTTTGATATCATTGTGTAAATCGAATGGTTGGCCTCCTTTCAAGTCTATTTCGATTTATATCATCACAGGATGAGTTTTACATTACCATGGGGAAGATCATTTCATTATAAATGTGTATGGGATGTCCATGTGAGCCATGATGGAACTGAGCCTTATTGGTTAGGCGGGATGATATCATAGAATACAAAATTATATCGGGATGACCTAGGATCATGTTATAAAGATTTCCCTTCAGTGGTTGACAGTTTTAGACACTTATTTTTTGATTACATTTTAGTTTTACCTATACTGAGATAGATAGAGTTCTCTATCAAGCTAGTGCCAGGAGCTTCATTGGTATCCATTACTCCCAACAGGATGACTTCGAGAGATTTTCATGATATCATTAGGCAGCTAGATGATTTGGAAACAAAGGGTTTAATCTGACACAATACTTATCCTTGTGGTTTTTTGGTCATTGTTTTGTGAAAAAAGGTAGACTGTACCCTCAAATATTGTGTGGATTATCGAAAATCAAAAAAAAATTGATGGTTAATAACAAGTATCCTATACTATGAATAGAGGATCTCTATGATTATCTCTAAAGTGGCCGGGTACTCTCTTTGATCTATTTGAGATCCAGTTATCTTCACGTGCGTGTTAGATCACCAGACACTCCACGACCAGGCTTTTTGATCAGTTATGGTATATATGAGTATCTTGTTATGTTGTTTGGTCTCATGAATGTGATAGAAGTATTTATAGAACTGATGAACATTGCTTTCCATCCTTATCTGCACTATTTTTTTGTGGTTTTAGTGGATGATATCTTGGTGTATTCTCATAATTGACACACCCATGCCATACATCATGAGATCATTTGATGTATACTGAGAGAAAATTAGTTATATTATATGCTCAAAATGTTCCACTTATAGATGGATCAGATTCACTTCATGGGACTCATCATTTTGTAGATAGGAGTATCAGGGGTCCCACAGAAGATGAGAGAATTCATATCGTTAGAGAGGCTGATATGTTTCTTTGAGGTGTTAAGTTTATTAGGGATGGATGGTTACTAAATGTGCTTCATGCAAGACATATCACATTTAGGAACGCCATTTACAGGCCAGACTAAAAAGGGTGAGAAGTATGTTCGGACAAATTCCTATGAGATTGCCTTTCAAGAGTTGAAAGGGAGATTGAATTCAGTGCCAATACTGATTTTTCTATATACTAGATAAAGTTACAATGTTTACTAGGATGAATCAAGTATTGGGATTCGATCATTTCTTATGAAATGGGATAAATTTGTTGCATACAAGTCTTGACAATTGAAGCCACATGAGAGGAATTACCTGATGCACATTATCCCGTTGGATGTGGTTGTTCGTTCTTTATGATTTGGGATACATTACTTATTGGGAGAGAATATTTTAGTGTAAATGGGCCCCAAAAGCCTCATGTACAAATTTACATAGTGTGATTTGAACCTGAGATAGTGAAGGTGGGTGGAATACCTTCTGTCATTCGACTTAGATCATTCTTACATTACTGGTAAAGGCATTATAGTGATGGATGCATTTAGTGGGAGGACTTGGATTCAAGTAGCGCAGTAGGATAGTAATGTGTGGAATATTATGGATTTTTATTATATAAGATGAATTTTAAGGTGCATGAAATTTAGGTTCAGACATTTACTTCATATGTAGCTGTGAATTTTACCTTATTGGATAGAGTGAGGATGATGCAATGATCAGATTATGATGGACTACTTCTGTGGGAGAGTATAGAAGGTGAGGATCCACCTTCCGGTTGGATGGTAGGAAATTATGAGATCATATGTATAGATGGATGTGTTTGGGTTATAATGGACATACACGAGGAGTTGATGTGGGAATTTCAAGCTTCAGCTTGGGCAATGCATCTAGGAGACACCAAGATGTACCGTGACTCACACTGTTAGTACTGCTGACCATGTATGAAGAGGTAGGTAGAATTATTTTTTAGGAGGTGTTCCACCTATCAGTAGGTGAAGGAAGAACATCAATGGCAATTTAGGATTTTTAGAAGTTACCTATTCTAGAGTAGAAATGGGATACTGTCATGAAAAATTTCATGATAGGTTTTCCATGGACCCCCCAAGGTAAATATGTTGTGTGGGTTTTTTTTTACCAGAATACAGATGTTTCTCACTTTTGGATGATAGGTGAGACCTTCAGTGTGGATTATCTTGGAAGGTTTTACATCTGGGAGGTGGTATGACATCGCGAAGTCCCACACACTATCCTTTCAGAAAGGGAATCTATCTTTAATTCTAATTTCAAGAAGAGTTTTCAGAGGCTATTAGGTACACATGTGCTTTTTAGCACATCATGCCACCCTCTAACTGATTTATAGTTAGATCATATGATACAGGTGCTAGAGGATATGATGTATGCATGCGTCCTAGATTTTGGAGGCTCTTGGGAGATGCATGTTCCCCTAGTATCATTCTCCCACAATAATTGTTATAAGGAGGATATAATGATGGAACCATATGAGGCTTTATATGTTAGTTCATACTGTTCTCTACTATAATGGTTGGAGGTAGGCGATGTAGCATTATTAGGACCGTGTCTAATGCCAGACACTTTTGAGTAGGTCTAGTTGATTTAGATTTGGATGGCTACTACATAATCTCGTAAAATATATTATTCCTATTTTCGTAGATGAACTATAGAGTTCATGTTAAGGGATCTATTTTTCATACATTTTTCTCCATGGTAGAGACACAAGAGGATTATGAGACAGGGTAATCTTTCACCGATATATGTTAGGCCGTTTGAGATTCTGGAGAGAGTCAGGCTGGTTTCCAATCAGTTGTCGTTACCTCAGAGGTCATGGGATATGCACAATATCTTCCATAATTCCCAGTTGTGAATTTACATTTCAGACATGTCTCACACATTTAAACTAGAGGTGGTTGAGTTACATGTAGTTTCCACCTATGGGGAGAATCCTTTACAAATTTTTGATTGTAGGATGAAAATGATTAGTAGTCGATTAGTTCCATTAGTGTGAGTGTTGTGGAAGAATGGCCGAGTGTAGGACTAGAACGTGGAGAGGGAGGCCAATGTACTATCTTTGTGGCCAGATTTGTTTGTAGATATTTTTTCACCACACATGAAGAGAAATTTGGGGACGAATTGCTTTAAGGTGGGAAGCTTGTAAGAACCTAGTTCTTTCTTAAGATACATATCCTTTATGTTGGGATAAATTTGGTTTAATTTATTTTTTTGGACAATACCCTAAGCTAATACATCTGTCAGTTGGATTTTTGTGGGGAAAAGAGGGAGAAAAAGGCTGAATGCTGGCTATGGGCCATGTACGTGTTGTGTACTTTCAGTACACCTCGTGTACTAGCCCTTCACAATGGGTAGCCCTTCATGTTTCAGAAATTATAAGGGAAGTATATGTTGTGTACTTTTCCTACAAATCATGTACTTTACTCTCTGATTCTTTTATAAAACGGGTAGTTGCCTCATTTTCTGTAAAAATGGATAGAAGATCACCCATAGGGATTTTCAAGCAGGAGCCACGAAGGATTGGTTTTCTCCCATTTCTCCATACAAAATCTGATTAGAACACCTTCAGGTGCATTGGAATCCCCTCAGTGAGTTATTAATTCATATTGAGCCATTACATAGGATTTACTCTCCTAACCATGTTATCGATCATTGATCATTTATGCTCATTTTGTGTATCTACTCTACTCTCGAAGAATTAGAGGCTAAAACTAGACAAGAAGCGTCGTATGAATATAAGGTAGGTGGTCTTGTTGTTTTCACAAATTTTCATATTGATTATATGTGTCCTAGTGCTGTGTACCCATTTTTGGGTGTTCAACATGAATAAATATTTCCAAATGCTATTTCCTATTTTCATTTATGTAATTGATTAATTTCTTTGAGGACTCTTTAGGGTTATCAACCTTGATTAATGGCCACCCCATGGGTTTGTTTCCATTTGATTACCATATATGACAGTTTGGATTAGGTTTCCTATAAGGAATGCTTTGTATTATCTTCTTAGGTTGTTAAAAATGGTTTTTATTATTAAATGAAATATCAATTGTGTTAAATTGTTATTTAAATGATTAATGGTTTGGTATTAGTGATTTTCCCCTTTTCTCTACGTCATTACAATGCTTGTTTAATTATGATTGGAATGATTTTATCCAATTGTGATCATGTTCCCATGTGAGTTATTTTTGTTTAATCCATGTAATAGTGGAATTTATATGTGTTTATTATTATGTGAATTGTTCCCACGTGAGTTGATTAATGTTACACCATGTAATAGTTTAATTTACAAGTGTTGGTGGTTATATAATTTACTCATGTGAGTAGTTGAAAGTCCATTCCTTGTGAGGCTGGCCCTTACTTGAAATTATATTGGATGCTTTTTGTTTTTACATTTTCAGGACGAATGAAATATTAAAACCAAATCCTAAAATTTTAAAGGGTAAATAGCAATGGGTGAACCAAGGATTCAGATTAGAATGCCAAGGATGATTTAATGGGACTATTTTACCTTATACCTAGGGTGACTCATGGATCCATTGAAGGATGCCATGGATGGACCAAAAGGGAGGATATATATTATGTCGTGAGTGAACCACAAATATAGAGGTTATGCTCATAGAGACTATGTTTAAATTCCAAACGAGTCATGGAATGAGGGATACCATGGATGGTTTCTATTGGAGATGTTAATATGTTTTAGGCAATACTGGGGTCTTATTTATATGATCCAAGGATATCCTTGTTGGCATAAACTAACACCACACCTAGAGTGAGACCAGGCTCCTAAGAGTATCATATGGATGGGAATGTAGGATGTTGGTGGGTTTTACACATATATTAATACCTTAATTATAATATTGGAATGTCAAGGATATAATAAAATTATAAATTTAATACTAAAATAGAATTAGTTATGACATGTTTTCCAAGACAAATAACAAGATTGGATTCTGTCTTCACTTTTCATTTTTTAGATAGCCTTCTGAGTTATCTTTTGTGCTTACATTTATAAGGGGGTTTATAGGATTATGATAGATCCAAATACCAATATAATTCAATGCAAATAAACTATTAATGAAAATAACATGAATGTAAATAGATGTTATTGCTTGTAAGACTATTTACTTTTGAGTATCTACTAGTTTACGACTTTCACTATGGTGAATGTCCTATTATATATATTCACTGATATATTAGTACAAATCATTGGGGGGTTTCCTACTACAATTTAGTCTCACACCCTATTTGGGTCATGATTTCGGGCCAAACCGATTATATTGTTATAGGTTTTGAAAAGAGAATGTTTCCTTCTATGAGAACATGATATGCTGTTTAGGAGTAGGAGAGCATAGGACCAAGATAAGGCTTGTGATGATTTTGAGTTTATTTTTTCCCTTTTTGAACATGGGAACACATATCATGTATTAATAAGGTGTAACCTATTTTGGATGTTTTCCCTGAACATGTGACATACAACATCTACCTTTGAATGTTTTGACATCTAGTTATTTATATTATCTATATTTTACTATTTAATTTTTTTTGAATGATATTACTACTTCTTCTATTGAGTTATTCTTTTATTCCATTGTGTTATAATTTTCCCATGAGGCCATATTTTCCCCACTATCACAACAAGTCCCTCACTGAAAGATAAAATCGTCTGGCGTTTGGGGAAATACACTTGAGGCCATGTGGCCAACTATGTACGGGGAACCTTTGAGTGACATCTAGATCCAGGATGTTACAATTGGATGATAAAAATGTGAGATACAGAAATGAAATGTCTCACTAGATTTTTGGATATTAAAATAACCAAACATAAAAAAAGTGTTGAAATGTTTATTTCTTAAAAGTGGTAAAAAAAAATAAGAATATATATAATAAAAAATATAAATATTTTATATTTATAAAATAATAAAATTTCAGTTATAAATAATATGGAAACAAAAAAGAAAGCGTCATGAGATGGGATGAGAATTATTCTTAATGACATCATAATTTATATCAACTGTTCAGTTAATTAATGAAGAATAGTTTGAAGAAAATATATAATTTAAATAGATAGAAAGATAGAATACAACACAAAATATTGATATAGTATAATAAATTAAATTATACGACAATAGTATATGAAAATTTTTTATGACTAAACAAAAAGAAAATTGAGTTGACATAACCCTTACTACTTTAAAGAATATTGATTAAAAATTATTTTTGAGGTTCAAAATGGAATGGAACTTAAATTTCCATGATTAAAATTTCAATCATGATAAAATATATGAAATACTGTTTTACCACAATAAAAATTTTCACTTCAATGTGTTGTGTGTCAGATCCGTTTTTAACCTTATAATTAGCAACCACGATGTGTTCTTTTTTTGGATGTGGTATTTCCATTTAAATGGTATAGTGGGGATTATTGGATTTTTTGTTCACCCTGTAAACAATATAATTATATTGTTGTATTCCTAATAAAATGAATGAGGTAGATTACATGAAGCCATATGTGATTCCAAAATTCTTATCATGATAATACTTAGAGAAGGGTGAATGTTATTGAAAAAAGAGGGGCGCTATATAGGAATTCATAATGAAATATTCATGGAGTAGTTCAAAAATTGTGAATATCATGATGTATTCATTACAAAATGGGTCTATATGTGATTGAATGTGTGAAATAATTTCACATAGTAAAAAGAATAAAAACAGGATAACTCAATAACATCAGAAATTGAATGGAGAAAGACTACTCATGATTTTTTAAGGAAATATGGCAAGGTAAATATTTCGTTTCTTGTGAGCATGTTGCAAGTATGGCATCAATAGTTTCCTAAAAATAATGTTTATATAATACCTCATCAAATTATGGACAACACATAAGATTAAAAAAAGGAAAATTATTTATTGAGATATTTTATCTTTCATGAAATAAATTTTTAGGATGACAACCATTTTTTATTGTGAAAAGTCGTGTGAGGATGTATGTTTTGGGAGTATGTGAACAAAGGTTTTTATCAAAAGTTTCATGAGAAATGTCATTTTAAGAAAATTTTTTAAAGGATATGTTGAGAAAAATTGTTGTTCAAGGGATTGAAAAATATATAAATTGGCATATAAACCCCTCATTTAAGAAATGTTGACTCATTAAAGATACAAAGGTACTAAATTTATGAAATAATTAGGAAAAGTTTTTTATTTAATGAATAATTCCTATGAACATATATAATATATATAAAGTACTTCTTTCAATTGGACCATGTGGGTTTCACAAAGGTTGATAAAACCTCATGAATTATTGTGAGTTTCAGGAAGCTGAAATGTTTTTTGAATAATCCTAAAGTTCCATGAAATTAGTTAAAATGTTTCATGAATGTTTTGAGATTCAAAATATAATTAAATATTCATGACTATTTTATGTTTCATGATACATAATTTTATTGGAAGTAACTGTATTCCTTTCCAATTGAAATTAGTATTATTTGAGGATTAGTTTAATAGGGAATGTGAAGCAGGTTCAATGGTGATGTTCATAAATAGTTTGTGAAAGAGTATTATGAATACAAATGTGCATTAATAAGTAAAATATCAACAAGGAATTTTAGTTAATAATTACACTGAGTGCCATAGATTTTCTCATCATAATGCTTTAATAAGAGAGAGAGGAGAATGGGAGTTACCCTTTGATGGAAGTGGAAGAAACCATAAGAGTGTCGTTAGCTAAAACATTCTATCAATAGGACTAGTGAACATTATTGTATAATGGATTAACAATAGAACAATGGTGTGTGATCCTTGGATGTACCAACGTATATGTAAAGGATGTAAAATTATAATTTATTTGGTGTTTAAAATTATTATTCTTTGCAGGTTTAAAATTAGTGCTTGTGGATTGTGTGATCAAAATTTTTTTTAGAATAATTCTAAGAAAATAAATCCAATTAATCATATCATCACATGACATGTAAACATATTTTTGACCCTACTCACAAGTGATGTTAAAATTACTTAGTACAATGATAGTTTCATAGGAATATGGGGTATCATTAATGTGGTTCATATTCTAATTCACCCCACTCAAACCCCATGATGTCTCTCAATAATGTCACATGTGGATCAAATAATTGGTATTAGGGGGAGGATTATCTTCTAGGATTTTTTTTTCTCAATTTATCTAATGATATTGTGGAGTTAAAATAAATTATTCCTGTATGAAATTTTAAAGAGGAAGAACCTGATGAATATTCATAACTCCAATCTAATTAGATATAATGGAATAATTTTTGAGAAGTTTTTGGTTGAGCAAAAGGATCCCAATACCACAAACAAGATGGTACAGATGAATATTATTATGTATCTACTTGTTCATAAAATGATTATACTTCTCTATATAAATAACATAATATTCCATGAATATTTAGAACTACTATTGATGAAGAGATATCAAAATATTCAAAAGAGGTAGTTGTACACATATTAGAGTATTTGATCATGGGATGGAGGATGAAAGTATGAATTCGAGAAAAAAGAATTAGTCTCAATAGAACCATATTAAAATTATAATAATTGATGTTAAAAAACTCATATTCCCCAATAAAAGGTTAATTGACATCACTGTAGATCTGTGGGTGAATAGTGGTACTTATTCCTTATAGTTAATGGAAATTTCTTTCCATGTGTAAGAGTGAAAAACTGGTTCCAATGAAATGACCCTTGAGTCAAATGAGGTTTAAAATATGTGAGATGATACAGATTAATTAGTTTTACACATATAAGAGTTAGTTGAGGAGAGGAAAAGGTTTTGATAATTCAATGTGGCGCAAATGATGATATTTTTAAGATGGGTAAAAAACGATCCATAAACCTGACTTACTTGAAGAACATTCCCATGAGGAGAAATGTAAATGGATATAGGTAATAGGATAGAACATTGAACTATCCCACTCAAAACACAACTGCAAGAGAGGGTAAAATCAAACATAGATGCACGATCATGTTTGAGGAAGATGAAAGAACAAATAAAAGAGAAGGATGGGAAGATCAGAGAACTCAAAAGGAGGTTAAAAATTATAAATAAGAAGATAATGATCCCTCCCATGATAGAAAGAACATGTAATGCCCAAAAATATGGAAATATGAAGACAATGTGTAAAAAAATCATCTTTAAAATTATGAAAGATATAACAATTACAGGATGGTATCTACTAAGTAATAATATTTTTTATTCATGTGATTTATAATGAATATTTTCATGGAATCTCAAGGGAGTAAATGAGGTAGAGTATATGCTGCACTATCTTATCAATGTAGGAGTTACTATATTAATAATTTTATAAATGGGTGATTCTTTATCTATCCTAACCATGTTTATATGGATATTTATTTGAAAAAAAAGAAAACCAAAAGTGGCACTTGGAAATCCATTAGTCCTACAACTAATGAGAAAAAATATTCCCTCAAAGAACGTTTGTTAAGACAAAGAAAAAATTTACCACTACAGGGTAACGTAATAGAGATAAAAAAAGTATATGAAGAAAAAAATTAATTTACCTAAGAACACCCTCCTAGAAATAAGGAAAACCAATACTGATGAAAAATAATGAATTTCCACCTTCTAGGATTAGTATGAGTGTGAAAAGAAAGATCCACCAGGGAGGAAAACATATATGGTAACTCTATTTCTTATAAATGTGGAATGAACTGAAATGTTCCCAAGTGGTATTGAAAAATGTACCATAAGTAGAGGGAATAAGACTATATTGGGGGTTCCCAATAAATTTTAAAAAAGTTGTTTTATGATGAATTCCAAATAAATTATTTAATTGAAAGGTTCATGAGGAAAAAACATTGACTATGAATATAAGATGGGATCCAAAATCCATTTATATTAAATATATTTCGCAAAACAAGACATGGGTTATGTAATAAAATAAATTAGAAAATAATAATAGAGGTATAAAAATAAATTGTGAATTAGAATCAAATTATTGATGTGTGTGGAGGTCTTTATTGGTAATAATACATAAAGAACAAGAGTTTGTGAGTTGTGCTATGGCAAAAAAGAAAGTTACCATGCTAGTAAATGGTATGTGTAAATAAAATATATAAAATTATGTTCATATAAGTTCCTTAAATAAATATAGATTCACATAAAATACAATAAATGTGATTACCATAATAAAATTTTATGAATATTAAGAGTTTGATGGGGTGATGACATTCCATTCATCAAAACTAGAAAGGGGAAAATGAAAGGGTAATACTAAAAGTCTAGTTTATTAGGACCACCCTAATTCCTTAACATGAGGAAGCGAATTTATATTTTCTCTCTCTTGGAATTTTTGTGATATTAACTTATATTAAAGTGTTTTATGTTTTGGGAGATATGATCCATTGAGAAGATTCCTTAAAAGAAGAAAAGTGATATTGTTATGTGATCCAAAGTTTTAATTAATTCAAATAAGTAAAAGTGAAATTTTTTCTATATGTGGAATCATAATTAATTTTGATATAAAAATAATCAGATTAGTAATAAAGAGGAATAATAATTAAAATTAAAAGTTAAAAGATGATATTTCTCTTGATGTTAAGATGTATCAAAATCCATGAAGTATTGATATCAAGAGAACAAGATATATTTTACATTAGATATTGAAGATATAAAATTAGAGAAGTTGTAAAAAAATAATCTACATATTTTATTTATTTATTTTATCAAAATTCTAATATCATCTAACTATTCTAAAGATAATTGAGGATACTATGTATGGATATCTCTATTATTGTATTTTATTTCTATATTTGGTAACAAATATAAATATATAACGGGGGCTTCTGAGATGAACATTTAATATATGGAATAATTTTCAAGAAAATAAAAATTAACCCTATAGAGGAAACAATAAACATGTTTCTATAGTTAGTTTATTAAGTTATCATGAAAGAAAAAATAACTCAAATTTTAAATATTTTTTATTCAGAAATATTTAATTAATTCAATCATCTATAATGTTGTTATCTTTGATAGTTGGTATCTCTTTTAAAAATTCATGTCATCTTAGTGTCTTGCATTGTAGAATGAAATTAAGAAGAATTCATGGAAATAATATGATGTTATTTTTATACTTTAGATGAATGGATGTAAGTAAATACTAGGGATATTGATGGTGCTACTTAATTTATCGCTTGTTTCCTAGACTGTTCCATTAATTAGTTGGCCTAACAGTTTTTTTGATGGGTCATTTATAATTGGATGGTTTACACAATAAAAATATTTTTGAATGAATCTATTGTTGAATGATTTTTTTGAGCCAAATGGTTTTCTTGAAATTATATTCACTTTTCATGTAATTATACACGATGATAAGTTATTTTTCAGGGCTTAATAGTGGGATTAATAAGTGAAGGACTGTCATTTCATAGGTTGGGAGGATTGTCTCTCCCTATCTGAATTAGGAACTTATTTAAAATGGAGGATAAGTATAAATACCACTTTCAACATAATTAATATTGGGGATAGGGTTCAATGATGTAATTAATGGTTTCAATGAAATTGAAGGGTGGAATATTATATCCTATGATGTAGGGTAAAAAGGGGTAAAATGATATGGTTCTAAAAAGGATATCATTGTTTTTGAAGGTATGATTATTGTCAATAATTTATATATGGTTTATATGGTACAATGTATACTTTTTTATTATATGTAATTGGGTAAAGAATAAAGGATAAATAATCCACGTGTGGTTTCTTCCTATAGTAGGAAGGGTCATGGATCCATTTGTGTTCATTCCTAGGACTTTAGATGGGGATTAGGATTTAAAGTCTATAAATATATTCAATTTGAAGATGCTCATTCAATTAATATATGTCAAGGATGGTTTTCATAATGATTGCAGTTTCCCAGTGAAGTTTAAGAAGAGGTCTTATCATGTTCCACCCATTGAGAAATAGTTGATATCAATCAAAAAAATCATTCAATAATTGTTATTGGTATTCATGGATAGTTATTATCAATGAATATTTATCACGATACATCAAAATAGAGAAAAATGACTCATCAAGGTGTTTCCAATAAAACTTAAAGGTTAGATTGTTGGAAAATAATAAGAATTTTTATTTCAATGTGTTCTGTTTCAGATTCATTTTCAACTCTATAAATATCAACCATTGTGTGTTTGTGTGTTAGATTTTGCGTTTAAAATAACATGTTGTGGATGAGAAAATAAGATTTTCATGGAAGAATTTCAATATATTCATGAGACGATGGTGTTCTTAATATATTAAAAGTGTTCATTTACATGAATCCATATAGGAGATCAGAATTTCTATCAGGAAAATACATGAGAGATCAGTCGATGCTATTAATGGAGGAGGAACACACTAATAGGGATTCATCATTTAAATTTCATAGATATTTCCCAGGACTACTAATACCATGATATATTTATGAAGAGATGGGTCATTAAGGGTTTGATTTCTTATGGGAATTTAGCACAAGAAAATAGTAAAAATGAATAAGACTCATGGAAATTTAATGCTTCGTGAACATGGTGATTCTAATTCATCTCAATGAGATATTGTAACGAAAATTTTTTCATGAAAGTGAAAATACACCATAAAAGAAATAATTTTTTTTACATAAATGATGTTTCAAGACTTCCTTATCAAAATGTAAAAATGATATGGGACTCAATAGAGATTTATTATTTCAAAAAAATATTATTTTTTTAGTTTAGTAAGGTTTTTAAGGAGTTAAAATTCATATTGGTTAAAATTTATGTGAATATCAAACGTTTTTTGAATACTAAATTATTGTATGTTTTTTCTATTTGTTTGGAGAAGAATGGGATTCATGATAATTGAATAAAGAGTTCCAAAAATGGAAATGGAGAGTGAGAAGATTTTGTAGAGGGATCCAATATCTATAAATGGGTCACTACCCCTAGAATTAATAATTATGACTTATTAATGATCTAATGGTTATAAATATAAAAAAATTTACGTGATTTTTTGTTTCATAATACATTCAAAAGAACATCAGTCAACAAATAACGAAAATCAGTCAATATGATCAAGGGAGTTTTATAATGGTTTTATATGATTCATGAAAGCTTTTGAGTTTCATAAATGTTAATTTTTTCTAGAATAATTTGAATTTTTTTAATATAGTGAAAAGGTAGCACAAAAGTGTCGATTTTCTTAACATAGTGAATGTTTCTTGAAATTTTTATTTTTCATGACATAAATAAGTTATTGGATCACATTGTAGAGATTTCCGAAGATAGTTAGTATATTGTGAAGAATAATTGAAAATGACTGTTAATCCAATTCAATGGTGTTGTTCACAACCAGTTTCATAAGAAGAATAGTTTGATGATCAATATGAAAAAATTAGCGAAACATCAACAAGACAATAAATCAAGCATTGCCATGTGTGCTAAATAGATTATCCACATAAATTATTGAGTAATGGGAGAGGAAAAAGGGAGTAAGCATTGGGTGGTATTTAGATAAACCCTAAATATTGTAAAGGTAGTGCTCTTATCTCAATGTGAATATAAAGAAAATATTGTATCAAAAATCCAGTAATGATTATTGGATTTTTGGAACATCAACACAACATTGGTGTTTTCTCCTTATACATAGCCCATTGTAGGTGATCCATCCAAATATTTTATGACTTGTGTGATTTATTTTCTACTAATATATATGTTGATAATTAGTTATTTTAAATTTAAAGATCAAAAATATTATCAGGGTGAGGATAAAATAATATCATTAATTAATCATATCATCAATTAATTGGTGAACACAAGAGATACCCTACTAAAAACTGAGGTTAATATTTGTTATATAGCCAGATTTTCAAAGGTATGCGGGGAAACAGGAATGAGTTTCATTCCCTATTTCATCATCTATGAATATGTCTCAATATAGTTCCCTTTATTTTCAACATATATACAGTATATACATCCTATAAATAAAAAGAGGTTTGTAATATGAAGCATGTCTTAAAAGAAAAATTTATACTAGAAACTAATACGTTGTATTCCTTTTTAGTCAGACACACACTTCAATAATATAAAAAAAATAAAACTCACTGATCATATATTTCATAAACATATTCATATTTAAATATTTTTATATTAGTATTTTATATTGATTTATCACATAGTTTTTACATATTTTAAGTTAAAATTGATCAACCGTTTTGGTAATTATAACCATACCTTTTATATTTCTATGTAATGATTTTTGTTAACATTCAATATTTTTAATTTCATAACCTTTTAAATATTATAGAAAATATAATTAAATTTCAATATTGATTCATGATGTTTCATGTTCACTCCATGGGATTTTCTGGTATGTTTCTTTAACTTGAAAACCCTAATATGTTTGTTTTAGTAAATTTTAATGAATAAAAACATGGAATATTAATAATAAGTAAATTATTCATATTAAAAATATAAAAAAATTATACTTATTAATATCATATAATACAAGTATCACATAAGATATAAATCTCAGAATATTTACCAAAATACATTTAAATTTTGAAATAAATATCGATATGCTCATTTTATGTGGCTAAAATCACTACGATCATTAAATATTAATTTTATTGATATAACAAATAATTTATCCTCTAAAAATATAAACCATTACATTAATAACTTATTCATTACACAAATTTATTTTCATTCCCATCTATGTAAGGTGATGAAAAAAATAAAATACATCATTCATAGAAGCAGTAGTCCAACACCAACAGAGTTGATGTTTTCATTTTCTAAAAAATGAGATGTATTTTGATAAAGGTTATTCAATAAATATAATAAATTTAAGTATATTAGTTATTCTAATTTCATAATATTATTATGGATATAAAAAATATGGATGAGGTGGAAAAATATTGAAACATTAAATAAATGAATGAAAATAAATTGGATTTTCTTTGTAATACTTCTTTAAAACACTCCTTACAAATTCATAGATTGGTATTTTGAGGAGAATATAACATCTAAAGCATGAGAATTAGTTTTGGGGAAGAGGGTTTTCATATCATTGTTTATATTATAAGATTAATGTGTGAGGACTAGTGGGGTTGTGAATGCGTCCTTTTATAGGTGAGTGGGATACCATTTCCTTAAATATTAATTTATTAAAAAAAATCGTGTGTTAAAATTGAGGAATGTTAATCTAAAATTGATAATTATACAGTAAATTATATGATATGGATGAAAAATACACCATACACCCCATTTATAAATTATTTTTTGTGATAGTTTGAGACATTAAATCTTAACAAATATACCACATTTTAAATTTTATCGTGGTGACTAATTTTTACCATGGTAACATATTTTTATGAATAAAATTAAATAAACCATGTTAATTAATTTTTACATGAAAATTTAAAATATAAAATCCATTTTAATGGATTTAATTATAAAAAATAATTAAGAATAATTTTAATATCTCTTAAGATAAAGGAAAAAAATATTTTTAGAATATATAGTTTTTAACGATAGAAATTAATATATACTTATTTAGACCAAATATGTAACACCCCGACCCTAGTTACCTAGATTCAGTTCATTATTACATAACATTGAAATGATACAAGGCATCAAGTCCTGAAAGACTGATTACTTTAGTCACCTTGGATGTACTGGATACATACATAATTATTACATTACATCATGAGATAAAAACAATAAAAACAATTTGTCCCCTCTGAACACACTTATATCCCTTAGCCTATTCCTATATGTTAACTATAAAATAATTCTTCACATCTTGGAAAAAATAAAACATAGAAAGGGGTGAGCTCAGATTCTTAGTAAGGATAACAATATAGCGGAATCTTTATAAATAAGCATAAACATTTAAGGCAATGTATAAGACTAAAATAGAAGCCTTTTAAACATCAAATATAGCATAATATGGAAAATATAAATCAAATAATTTCATTTACATATTAACATGGACATTCTACTAGTCAAATAATCACATGTAATAACAATAGCCAATTTCATAATGATGAAATGCATAATATCAGACATCATAACCACATAGTCAAGGCTTCATGCCAAGACTAGAAATAATATTTTGTCAAGCCCTTGTTCCAAGACACTATTTTGTCTCATCAGACCTACCAATGCATCGAGGAGCTATAGCGAGCTCCACCCTGAACATACTAAGTCCAATGCATTCTTCATATGAAAATATTGAAAAAACATAAACATTCGTATGAAAACTAGAATATTAAATGTTAATATATTAACCACAAACCATGATTGGTGTAAAATTAACACATCCACAGTCAAACATATCACAAAAACTTAAATATAAAATAGAATATTTTCATCATAATAAATCAACTTCAGATATGTACAGAATCTATTAAAGGATGTTGACATAGATGAAATATAAACTATTTGAGAGAAATATCTTTCTATTTTGAAATCATTTAAAAGTCATGTAATTATAAAAGAAAACATTTATTTTGGAATTATTCTTTTAAGTATTTAAGGTAATATTAAAAGGAGTTATAATGGCGGAGAATAGCCACACCGTCCGTATAAGTTAAAAAACATTCATATCTTAGTTTGTCGAAAAGCTCATAAAGTAACATGTTTGAAAAAATTGTGAAATTAACCCTTACATTGTACTTTTCCTTGGTTGAGGGTAAGTTAACCAGCTGTATAATAGTTAAATCATTATTATTAAATTATTAAATAACTACATACTTTAATATTATATCATATATTATCTTCTAATATTTATTTGTTAATAGTATTTTAGTTGTATCATTGTTTTGGGTGTTAACTGATTCATTTTATTTTATATGTTTTGTAACGTAATTCATGATTTTTATGAATAGAATTTATATGATTCATTTCCATAATAATATTAGGTTCTTAAATATATATTTTAATAATAAAATGAAAATTATTCTTGAATGCGTACGATGGAGAATGAATCTAATTGCGTTCGTGGAGATGGTAATCCATACGTACGCAAGAACTCTACATCCATTTCATTTATTTTATTTTAAAAGGAAATAAATCCAAATGATACAGAGTTATATTATTATTCCAGTATAATATAATATTTTTTATATGTTACATAAGTTCATTAACACCATCCTTTATACGTTCCATCTTTCGTATGAACTAGTCATACCACTTTGAGGGGGCAGTAGTCCGCACTTCCTAAAATGAAATTATAATATATATACAACATGAATAGAATAAATGTATGATATAAAAGATAATTAAAGAATATCATAGATAAAATAAATATCATAAATATAATATATAAATATAGATCCATCATAATGGCCACCATAAGAAGTGGTAGTAGAAGATTGAACCATCATCGTTTCGTGAGGCAGTAGTTCATCGTCCATAAAAACATTATGTTTTACAACCATTTGATGTTGGGGTGTGTAAGTATAGTTAAAATTATTCTCATAAGAACCACCTAGTAATTTTAAGATACTGGTGTTGTAAAAAAAGAAAGGAATAAAGGGGTTTAGGGTGTTGGAGAAGTAAAATAAAAGAAAAAACTTAAGAGAAGATCTTAACTTTAAATCAGGTAACTACCTATGGTTTGAACCAAAAGGCTTACTTGAAGTTCCTTATTCATAAGTTAAGGCTTCTAGGAAGAATATAGTTATGTAGGGAGATTAATTTGGCAGAGGTTAGATGATCCAAAAGGCTTTAGTGGTGTGAGAAATGGGTTAGAGGTGAAGGATTTTTATAAGGGGAGGAGGGACTCTTTAAGAATGTCTGAAAATATTATTATATTATATAATTATTTTAGGTTTATAAAGGTCCAAACCTCATTAATATCTAATATAAGATGTTTCATGTTCAAAATAAAATCATTAAATAAGAATTGAATAGGTTTTGGATATTTTTTAAATTTTTATAATCTCATTTCTTTAAATCATTCATTAATTAGGTAAACACTGCATCATTATTGTGTCAAAAATAATTTTATTTATTTGATGTATAAAGATTATAAAAAAATATGATGATTTAGGAAATATTTTTCGGTTTCAAAATAATATTTATAGTTGAAGAGAAACCTTATAAAACCCCATGTAAAAATTGTTTTACTAAAATATATATGTTTATGAAATTTTTGTCTTTACTTTTAAATTAATTAATATAAAGTGTCATTATCACTCTCATGTGGCTCCATGGGGACCCAAAATCGACCCAAGGGTGACCATGGTCACACATGTATCAGAAAATAGGTTTAAGACACACCTAGGGTATTTTAATATTATTATAATATTATTTGTTACCCATATTTAACGGATTTATCCCTTTAACCATGGTAAATAAAATATTTACCGAAGTAATTATTCATAATGTCTAAAAATAAAAGTTACCTATTAACATAATTTGGGCCACCAGATTCAAAATATTGAATCCATTTTTCCAAATTCCAAGCATAGATGTGGTATAAATTAATTTAAAATTAATTCTCGTTGTCACAACAAAGAGTATGTTTTAAAGAAATAAAAACTTTCAAAAGATTGACACTTGTTTACGTACAGTTTAAATATTAAATTACATAAAATGATCTAAATTATATTAACTAAAAAAATATAATATAATTACACTGAAAAACCATTCAAATGTATAATTTAACACTATAAATTATTTCGATTAATTTTTTTTAAATTAAAATTTTGTATTTTTCACTATTCATCAAAAATTGAAACTTTTCTGAAGAGTACCAAAAATTCATCAAATGATAATTTTAATATTCAAAATCCAAATGTAACACCCTGAACCCAGTTACCCAGAGTCAATTCATTATTACGTAACATTGGCATGATCACAAAATTTCAAGTCTCGAAAGACCGATTAGTTTAGTAGCCTTGGAAACACTAGATACATTCATAAGTCTTACAAGACATCACAAAGTAAAACAAAAATACAACAACATATTATCTTCATATCCCCTCATACTATACCTGAATGTCATTCATAATATACTTCTTCACATCCTGGATAAATTAAAACATTGGAAGGGGAGAGCTCATATGCTCAGTAAGGATAACAATATCACGGAAACATTCATAAATAAACACAAACATTAAAGGTAATGTATAACTAAAACAAAATCCATTAAACTTGAACTTCAACATAATATGGAAATAATAAAATAAAATAATTCCATTTACTAATTGAAATGAAAATTCTACTAGTTTAATAATCACATGCAATATCAATAACCACTTTCATAATGATGGAATGCATAATGCCATACTATCATAACCACGTAGCCAAGGCCTCATGCCAAGACTACAAATAATATTTTATAAAGGCCTCATGCCAAGACACTAGTTTGTCTCATGAGACCTACCGATGCATCGAGGAGCTATTTAGGGCTCCACCCATCACTTATTATGTCCAATGTATTCCTCATATGAACAGGTTTAAACATATCAAAAACCATAACATAATTGTATGACATAAAACATGAATAAAATAAACCTAACATTTACACATTTAAATCACAAGATATAAATAAAAAAAATTGATATAATGAAACCATTTTAAATACCAAAATAATATAAAAGTAAAACTTGGTATTTATTTTTCATTTTTTTAAAAAAAGTTATGGCTTGTAGAGGAAGCCGAAACTCAAATAATGGTCACAGCGGTGGAGAAGTCGTTGTCTCCGCATAAGTACGACAAAAAAACATTCCCTTTTGTCATTAATTAAAACAATTCATATAAAAAGATCCCTTTTTAATAAACTTAAAATTCAAAAGGGTTTATACACCGTATAAAAGAAATTTGTATATAAAAAAAATATGCCTCAATGGAAGGAGTTTGAGACGAAGTCCCTTACCTCGTGTCCGACATGACTCGATCGTTCTTTAATCTCCTGAATAATAAACTAGAGTTACTATATTCTTTCATAAAAACCTTTTCAATTTCATTATTCCTTTTATATAACTTATTACCATGTTATGAACATTATGTAGTCATTTAAGTTAATATCGGCCATTTTGTCGATCTTTGGTACTTGAGTCAACAATAAACATCTTATAATTACAAGTTGTTCATGTGGTAAAATATCCATTATCCCCAGAATTATATTCATGATCTAGATATCATATATATCATATATATCCAGTATATTCATGCATTTATAATATTACATAACATTTATAGGTAAGAAATAAAATGCACCGTTCACGGAGATGGTAAGCAGTACGTACGCATGAATGCTACTTTCATTTAAATTTTGTATTTAATTGAATGAAATCATAATTATATAAAGGAATATTATAATTACAGTATAATATCATATATAATATCATTAACTCCATCCTTTATATGTCCCATATTTGGAATTAACGATTCAAATCACTTTAAGGGGGCGGTAGTCCGCACTTCCTAAAATGAAATTATCGCATTTACCCATAATTGAAATCATAAGGGTATGCCATAAATGAGAAATAAAGAAGCATAAAGAAAACATAAACATAATATATATCATATATAAATATAGTGACATCTTAATGGCCACCATGAGAGGTGTTAAAAGAATATTGAACAATCATTGTTTCATGAGGCAGTAATTCGCCACCCATAGAAACAATATGTTCTTTAACCATTAGACGAAAGTGTGTGTAAGTGTAAATCAAATAATTCTCATAAAAACATCCTATTATATTTAAGATACTTTTTTTGTTACAAAATAATGGAATAAAAAGGTTTTATGGGGTTGGAAAAGCAAAATAATTTAAAAGAACATAAGAGAAGACATTACCTTAAAATCGGGTAACTCTTTTTGATTTGAGTCAAAGGCTTCATTGGGAAGACTTCTGCCCAAAGTGAGGCTTCTAGGAGTAAAAGAGGAAAGTTTATAGAGTATATGGGCAGAGGTTGGCCAAGCCAAATGTCTTTGATGGTGTGAATAAGTTGGTAGAGGTGGGGGCCTTTTATAAGAGGAGAGGATGGGAACTCTTAGAAAGTCATGAAATGTTACTTTATTATATAATGAGTTTCGGATTTTAAAGGTCCCACAATTACATATTTCTAGTATAAGGTGATAAGGGTTCTAAATACACACATCCAATAGTTTTTTGACAAGTGTAAGTCTAAGAGTTTACATTATCTTTTCATTTTATTTAAATCATTAATTAATGAGGTAATCGCTGCATCATCATGGTGTCATAAAAATTTTAATTTTTTTAATGTATAAAAATTATAAAACAAATACCATGATGTATGACATATTTTTATATTTCCAATGGATATTTATAGTTTAAATGATAACTTTTATAACCCCTTGTAAAAATTGTTTTAGTAAAACAATGCATGTTTGTGACATTTTTATTTTTACTTTAAATAAAAGGTATTAATGTCATTATCTTACACAAGTGGATCCATGGATTCCCAAAAATATTCCCATTGTTTTTATTGGTCTTCAATGACTCATCCAATAAGAGTAGGGCATGTGTCAATATATTTTTATATTCTTATAATATCATTTTTACCTTAAATCACCATAATCACCTCTAATCGTGGTTAATAAAACGCAAAAGTTACTATTCACCAAAAATTATTTTAATCCAATTGAACCACATTTTACTTCCTAATGACAATGATGTATGTCAGATTTTTTAAATTCAAATCACAGTGGTGGTAAATATTCACTTAAACGAAAAATCAGTTTTTTAACTACCACTTAGTGGTTTCACTATTCATCAAAAATCGATGTTTTTCAAAAAAATACCAAAAATTAACTCTAAGATATATTTGATATTCCAAATTCAAAAATGATTTCTATTTTAGAAAATTCAAAAAATATAAGTTGCATTAATTAATTTTATAATTAATTCCCTGTTGTCAAAACAAATAGCACGTTTTTAAGAAATAATATCAATCAAAATATTGACAATTTTTTATGTCCAATTTTAAAGTGAAATTTATTCTAATGACCACCATTGGATAAAATGGTAAAATTATATTATAATTATACTTTAAAACCACTCAATATTAGAATTTATCACCACTATTTATTTTGATTAAAAGAGTTGTTTTTAATTAAAATATAGTAATTTTCACTGTTCAACAAAATATAAAAGTTATCTGAAAAGTTCCAAAATTTCACCCTAGGCTAAATTCAATATTCTGAATCCAAAAATGAAGTCCATTTTGAATGAAAAAATTTATAAAATTTCAAAAATTATGTATTACTATTCATAACGGCTAGTTTGATTGGTTGTGGTGTGTGTTTAAACTCAAAGTTGCGTACAACACATGCTACATTATTATTCAAAGAGAAGCATACCATGGAAGCTTGGGGTGTTAAACCAAAAATGAAGTCCATTTGGAAAAAAAATTAAAAATATTCAAAAAGGGGGTATTACTCTTCATAACTTCAAGTTTGATTGGTCCTGGTGTGTTAGAATCTCGACATTGCGTACAGTTCAAGCTATTGAATTATTCAAAGGGAAACATACCGTGGAATCTTGGGGTGTTACCTTCTTCCCTAACTCAAATAATTTCATCCTCAATATTTCTAGAATACTACTACATAAAAAGATTTGGGTGGTTCTTCATCATAAGTTCCTCGATTTCCCACGTTTCCTCTTCCATCTTATGATTTCTCTATAGAACATTCAGCAGATGAGTTGTCCAGTTTCTCAACACTTGTTATCTGGTATCAATAATTCTGATAGGCTCTTTTCAATAGGATAGATTGGGATCCAGATCTATTTCTTCATAGGTGAGTACATGCATTGGGTCAAGCATGTATTTTCTCCATAGTGAAAGGTGGAACACATCATGATCTTTAGGGAGACTTGGTGGATTTTCCAAATGATAAGCTAAAACTCCAATTCATTATAGAATTTCAAAAGGTCCAATGTAACTGGGACTTAATTTTGTTTTCTTATTGAATTGTATAACACCCTTCCAAGGAGATACCTTCACGAAAGCATCAACTCTTACATGAAATTCCAAATCATTCCTTCAATTATCGGCATAGCTCTTTTACATAATTTGAGCTGCTTTGATGTGGGTTTGGATAACATTCACCTTTTCCATTGTTTCCTCAACAAGTTCTGGGCCTATGAGGTTTCTTTCACCAATATCATCCCAACAAGTTGGTGTGCGACATCTCATTTCATATAATGCTTCATATGGTTCCATCTAAATACATGAATGAAAACTATTATTATAGGAAAATTATACTAGAGGTAAATATTGGTCCCATATATCTTGAATGTAAAGTGAGCAGCATCTCACCATGTCATCAAATGTTTGAATAGTCTATTTTTATTGTCTATCAGTTTGAGGGTGGTAGGCAGTACTGAAATTAAGTTCAGTATCCAAGGCATTCTGAAGAATTTTTTGGAATCCTGATGTAAAATGGGGATCACGATCAGAAACAATTCATAGGGTACACCATGATGTCTTATGACTTCATTAATAAATAGTCATGCTATATGTTCAAGTGGTAAATGTTTTCTTATAGTAGGAAAATGAGATGACTTTGTAAGATGATCAACAATGACATATATTTCATCATTCCATCTAGGAGTCTTTGGTATCCCCATCACAAATTCCATCGTAATATCATCCCATTTCTACTCAGGTATGGGAAGAGGTTGCATGACCCCTCGAGGATGTTGTCTTCCACCTTTCACTTGTAGACAAACCATACATCTTGACACATAATCATAAATGTCTCCCTTCATGTTATCCCACCAAAAATGTTCCATCAAATATCTATACATCTTAGTGCTACTAGGGTGTATAGAGAAATTGGAGCCATGGGCATCATCCAACAATTCCATTTTTAGATCAGGTATGTTAGGAACCCGAAGTCTCTTCCTAAATTTCAAAATCCCATTTCATATATGATGTCGATCAATCTCCCATCATTCACTACATTAATTTTCTTTTGAAACACATCATCATAAGTCTGAGAACTTTTTATACTTTCCAGTAAAGATGGTTTAGCAACTATTTGAAAGGTACTGATGTTTCACATTCCATGATTATTACCATATCCATATTTAATAGATCCATGAATATAGGATCCCTTCCATCTCTCATCATTTTCAAAACTCCATGATATTTTATGCTCAATGCATCTTCCTCCGTATTTTCCTTCCTCAAGTGGTAGTGTATGGTTCAATCATAAACCATGAGTAGTTAGACTTATCTCATTTGCCTCATGTTTTGTTCTTTTTGTGACAAAATATACTTCAAAATCCTGTGATCTGTATAAATCCCACATTTTTTCACCATATATATAGTGTCTCTATATCGTTAGAGCAAGGATTATAGTTTCTAACTAAAGATAATGAGTGGGATAGTTTTTTTCACGAGTTTTTAGTTGTCATGATTCATAGGAAATAAACCTATCATTCTGCATAAGGACAGAACCAAGTCCTTTCTCGGAAGCATTACTATTAATAACAAACCCATCATTCTCTGATGGTATAGTCAATATAGAAGAATTGACTGATCTTATATTCAGTTATTCAAAACATCATTCACAATAATTTTTCAAAACAAATTTAACCCCTTTACGTGTGTGCTTGGATAATGGGTTAGCCGATCGAGAATATTTTTGGACGAAATGCTGATAATAACCTGCTAAACCAATAAAACCGCATACCTCAGTTATATTTGTTGGTGCTGTAAATTCTTTTATTTCCTTGGTTATTGAAGGTTCAACATAGATTCCATCCTTAGAGAAAATATGGCCAAGAAATGAAATCTCTTGAAGCCAAAATTTACACTTTCTAAACATACTATATAATATATTTCTTCTAAGAGTATTTAGAATTGTGTGCAAGTTATTTTCATGATCTTCATAGAATTTGGACTATACCAAGATATCATCAATAAATAACACTACAATGTAATCAAGATATTCCTTGAAAACATTGTTCATAATATCCATGAAGACAGAGGGGGAATTAGTTAGTCCAAAAGGCATTACTCTAAACTCATAATGCCCATACCTATTTCGAAATGCTGTCTTTGGAATGTATTCCTTCTTCATGCATAACAAATGATATCCAGATCGATGTTCAATCCTTGAAAAATATTGAGCCCCATGAAGTTGATAAAATAAATCATCACTGCAAGGTAGGGGATACTTGTTCTTTATGGTTATAGCATTGATCTCACTTTAGTTAATGCACAACCTTATAGATCCATATTTCTTCATAACAAAAAGAATAGAGGCTCCCCCTAGAGAAACAATTGGGTGAATAAATACATTATTATTAATCTCCTCTAGTTGTTTCATTAGTTCAACTAATTCCACAGTGTCTATTCTATAAGGGTTCTATGATATGTTCCTTGGAATATGAATTAAATCAATGGAAAACTCAATTTCTCATTTTGTAGGATGTCCAGGTAAATCCTTTGGAAACACATCAACATATTCTTGTACAATTGGTACGTCCTCTATTCAAACATTATTTCCTCAACCATAGTTATTTCATTCTCTTCCTCCCCAATAATTTAATATAGTAGTGCTATTGGGGGGGTCTAGATAAAAATCAGGTGGTGACGTTTCTGCTCTAAAGATAAGGTACTCTTTATCATAATCTAAAATTGAATCCTTCTTCCTCTTGAAATAAATTTTTGCATGATGGTTCAGAATCCAATCAATATCGAGGATTATATCAAATTCAATCATGTATATGACGATGAGATCAGTAGATAAAGAACATTTGTATGCCTTAATGGGGACTGATTCACAAAATATTATTGCAATGATACATCCCTTAGAATTTTTGACTGACAAATCCCTCATTAATTAAAATTAGAAATATCTAATTTTCATAGAAAACTAGGAAGATATGAAACAATGCGATGATCCAGAATCAAATAAACCATTGGCTAAACTAGAGGAACCATTAAATTACCTTCTACCACATCTTTTGGAGCATAAACCTCAGTAGTAGTGATCACATAAACTTGGACTTTCCCCCATGGTCTTTTCCGAGGTAAGTTTCCTTGGGGCATAGGACATTAGTTTTCATAATGCATCATTTCTCTACAATTGTAGAATTCAACATTGAAAACCTCTTTCTTTTTATTACAATCACGAACATGGTGGCATTTTTCACCACACTTGTAATAGACTCTCATTCCCTTCATGAAAGTACCGGGGTGTTTCTACCCACATTTACCACAAGATGGATATTCAACATTTCCCTTTCATCCGCTTATTTCCATTTCCAGAGTGTTCAACTGATCTCTTATTCTCTTTCTTCGCTTTAAAGTCATAATACATAGAAAATTTATTTTCTGTATTGATTGAAAATGAGACAATATCTTTGTATGATGAGAAGGATTGTGAGACTAATGCTCGATGGAGAAATGGTTTTAAACCATCAAATAATCGATAAATATTACTCCTTGGATTACGTATATAATTTTCATCATTCCTTGCTATCCTTGTAATGTTATCCTCATACTTTGCGATATTATCATCCTCATTTTTCCTCATACTCACCAATTGTCTTTCCATATCTGCTTGATGGTCTAAGGGCTCCAAGTCTATGGTTCTTCTCTCACTGTCGCACGCCCCTTCGCTGCGAATGGTGCTGCATTCCCCCTTGAGCTCGGTGAGTTGGTAAGGATCTTTGCGGCGTCGCGTAGTTTCATGGTCTCTCCTTGCTGTGGAGATGCACGTTGGGATTTAGTGGATGGTGCTTTAGACTTGCAGGTGTAAGTCTGGTCCCTGTTGATGGAATACTATTCGGAGCGCTCCTGGTTTCATTCTCGTCAGCTCGCCGGTGTCCTGTGGTGAGCTTCTCAGCGTCTGAAGGTCGCGCTCATGCGTCGGCAGTTCGTGGGGTACCGACTCTTCTCAAGTGAGTGCGGTGGGGTTTCGTTTTGTATTAAGCTGTTGATTTGGTTGGTGGCGGCGGGATCTTCAAAAACAAGGCATTTCTTGCGCAGTTGGGTGGTGTTTCTAAAGTTGACGACGAAGGGGTTTCTGGAAGACTCCCTGTGGATGCGGTGAAATTAGTGTTAATCGCTGTAGTTTTCTTGTTTTCTGATCGTTTTGGTTTGTGATGTGCATCTGTCATGTTGGAGTTTTTGGTGTTGTGAATATCTGTGGTGCGGGTGATGGTTTTTTGGTTCTTTATTTACAACGGCGATGACGGGCTTCTTCCGGCATTGATGTTGAAGGCGATGATGAACACCAATGAAGCTCACCAGAGATTCAATGTTGTGGATTTGTCTGAAGATCAGGACAGTCAGACCTAGTGCCTCCGCTATCGTCCGGTGCATGGTGGCGCGTGGTGGTCTGGTTTTCTCGCTGGTGGAATGATGATTTTTGTATGGAAACTCTTCTCGAGGTTATCGTGTGTCTCAAGGTGGGCACGTGGTTCGTGGGACTTTTGAATTTTGAATTTCTGAGGAGGTTTGTGTTTGGATGTTCTGCTGTTCGACTGTGTGGTTTCCGGTATTCTTAAACTAGCTTTATGAAAATAAAAAAATGGATTTGCGGATATCTGCTCGATGGTTATGAGGAAAGTATATTTCTAATAAATTAAATTTAAAATTCCTCCATTCCAAATACTATACATATTCGTCCTTCTTTTTGTTTTGAATTAAGGACCCCCATTGATTTGCATCTCATGTGAGGCGATAAATTGCTATGAAAACTTTTTCCCCTTCGCTACACCCCAAAGCTTAAAATATTTTCTCTAAGGAAATTATCCATTTCTCAGTTAAAAATGTATTTTTATTCACATTGAATGTTGGTGGGGTTTTCCTCATGAAGCTGTCTAACACTGATCCTCATCTTTGTGGATCAGGGTTCTCTATATGGGTAAGGTTATTATTCATAACCTGAGTGTGTTGTCCCAGTATAGTGATAAGCTGATCAGCACCAGATGCATGACCAGCTCCTCTATAATTATGTTGAGTAGTAGAGATATCCGTACATGGATTAGGTGCATTGATTAAGTTTCCATCCCTTCACTAGGTACCATCTCTAAACAATGGCATACACTAGATTAGTTTAGGAATCACAATACATAATTCTAAACTTTAAAAACACTTAACATAAATTGAACAGTTTATAGATATAATTCATAATCATAAAAATGTTTTCATTGAGGAGGTATATACTCACAAATACTTTATAATGGTTTGTAAATAAAATGTGATTTATCCTAATCATATCCCCCCTGGAGCGTCGTAACCAAGAGGGCAGCAAGGCCCATTGTTGTGTACCAGGTTACCCTGGGTCAAGCCCGAAACTTCTTGTCAGATTTTTCACTCCTAGGTACATTTGTACCCGAGCTGCCGCAACCTGATCATATCCTGATAGTGATTTATTGCTTGGAATATACACAAAATCTCTACATTACCAAAATTCTAGGAAATTCTTCTATACATGTCCTCAAAATCTATATTAGGGAAATGTTCTATAATAAGAGATTTTTGAAATCTAGCTTTGAAAGTTTGTACTGAATTTCCTCTAATACAAACTGTAATTCCCCAACCCTAGTTAACTAGAGTCGGTGAATTATTAAATAACATTTTCATGATAAAAGGAATCATGTCCCGAAAGAATGATTAGTTTAGTAGCCTTGGAAGTACTAGATACATACATAAGTTTTACATTACATCAAGAGATAAAAATATCAACAACATTTTTACCTTAAGAAAACACTTATATCCTTTATCATATTCCAATAGGTCAACCATAAAATTATTCTTCACATCTTTGGAAAAATAAAACATAGGAAGGGGAGAGCTCAGATGCTCAGTAATAACAATAATATAGCTGAAACTTCATAAATAAGCATAAATATTTAACGCAATGTATAAGACTAAAAGAAAATCCTTTAAAACATAAACATCAAAATAATATGGAAAATATAAATCCAATAATTCCATATACTTATTCAAAGGGATATTCTAGTAGTCAAATAATCACTTTTAATATCAATAGCCAATTTCATAATGATGGAAGGAATAATCTCGGACATCATAAACACATAGTCAAGGCCTCTTGCCAAGAGTACAAATAAGATTTTGTCAAGGACTTGTTCTAAGACACTAGTTTGTATTATAAGACCTACCGATGCATTGAGGAGCAATAGAAGGCACCACTCATCACTTACTAAGTCTAATAAATTCCTCATATGAAAAGGTTGAAACATAACATAAACATTTGTATTAAAACTACTATACAAAATGTTTATACATTAACCATAAAACATGAATGGTATAAAAATAACACATCCACAGTAAAACATATCACAAATCCTTCAATATAATATGGAATATTTGTATAATAATAAATCAACATAAAAAAAGTATAAAATCCATTAAAGGATATTGACATAGATGAAATCAAAACTATTTGAGAGAAATATCTATTTCTTTTTTGAAATCATTTAAAAGTCATGTAATTATAAAAGAGAAAATTTATTTTGAAAATATTCTAATAATATTGTATGTGAAGATTCAAAGGTGTTATAATGGTGGATAATATCCTCGCTCTCCGTATAAGTTTGAAAAAACATTCCAACCTTAATTTGTCGAAAAGGACATAAATAACCTTGTTTGGAAAATGATGGAAAGATTTCCTTCATTTTTTTATATAAAGTCAAACATGAGCATAAATGACTTTAACCCATAGTATATTAAATAGTAAAAATATTTTGAAATATATTTTTTAGAAACACATATGTGGATGACAAAGAAGTCCCAATAAATACTTATGTTAAAACAACCTCAGATAATAAAGAGATTGTGAAATTAACACTTACATTGTACTTTTCCTTGGTTAAGGGTACGTTAACCTCCTATATAATAGTTATATCATTTTTATTAAATTATTCAAATTCCTAAATCTTTTTATGATATCATATATGATCTTATAATATGGCATTGTTAATAATATTTTAGTAGTATCATTGTTTCGGGTGTTAACTGATTCATTTTCCTTTATATGTTTTGTTTCATAAGTCATGTTTATAATGGATTGGATGTATTTTATTCATACCCAGAATGATATTATGTTCTTAAATATTATTTTTAATAATAAAATGAAAATTATTCGTGAATTGTTATTAAGGGGAATGAATCTCATCCTGTTCATGGAGACGGTAATCCGTACGTATGATTGAACGCTACTTCAATTTCATTTTTTTATTTTTAATGGGATAAAAAACAAATGATACATATGTATATTATTATTTCGGTATAATATAATATTTTATATATGTTAATTATTTTCATTATCTCCATTTTTTATACGTTCCATGTATGTCATGAACGAGTCATATCACATTGAGGGGGTAGTACTCCACACTTCCTCAAATGAAATTATCATATATATACAACATTAAAAGTATAAAATAAATATATTAAATATCATATATAATTATAGTTCCGTCATAATGGCCACCATAAGAGGTGGTAGTGGAAGATTGAACCATCATCATTTCATGAAGTAGTAGTTCACCGTACACAGAAAGATTATGTTATACACCCATTAGTTGGAGGTGTGTGTAATTTTAGTTCAAATATTTATCATAAAAACAACCTATTATATTTATTATACTGTTTTTGTTATAAAATAATGGAATAAAGAGAGTTTAGGGGGTTGGAGATTTAAAATAAAAGAAAAGAACTTTAGAAGAGATATTACCATTAAATCTGGTAACTACCTTTGGTTTGAACCAAAAGACTTACAAGAAGTGACATATTCCTATGGTTAGGATTCTAAGAAGAATATAGAGATGTAGAGAGCTTAATTGGTCAATGTTTGGATGAGACAAGGGTCTTGAGAGGTTTGATAAATGGGATAGAGGTGATGGGTTTTTATAATGGGGAGGAGGGGCTATTTTGGAATGTTTGAAAATATTATTTTATTATATAATGATTTTAGGTTTATCAAAGAACAAAACTCATTAAAGTAAAATATAGGATGACTAATGCTCGAAATAAAATCATCTAATAAGAATTCGGCTGGTTTTGGATATTATTTTAATTTTTATAATATTATTTATTTAAATCATTCATTAATGAGTTAAACACTACATCATTATTGTGTCATAAATAATTTTATTTATTTGATGTCTAAAAATTATAAAACAAATACCATGTTGTAGGAAATGTTATTATATTTCAAAATAATATTTATAGTCTAAGAGATAACTTATATAACCCCACGTAAAAATTGATTTAATAAAATATATATGTTTATGTCATTTTTGTCTTTACTTTAAATTAATTTAAATAAAGTGTCATTATCACTCTCATGTGGCTCTATGGGGTCCCAAAATCGACCCACGGTTAGAAATTTATTAGTAGATAGGTTTTGGAAACATTTTAGGGTAATTTACTAGTATTATAATATTATTTGAAACCATTATTTACTGGATTTACCCCTTTAACCATGGTAAATACAATATTTATCGAAGAAATTATTGATAATGTATAAAAATAAAAGTTACCAATTTAAAATTTTTTGAAATATTGATTCCAAATATGAAATCCATTTTTTCATATTCAAAAAACAGAAGTGGCAGAAATTAATTTAAAATTAATTCCTATTATCAATACAAAAAGTGTGTTTTTAAGAAATAATAACTATCAAAATATTGGCACTTGTTTATTTCAGTTTAAATGTTAAATTACATCGAATGAACTAAATTATATTAAATAATAAAAATATAATAAAATGATACTTAAAATACATTCAAAAATATAATTTTACACTATAAATTATTTTGATTACAAAAGTTGTTTTTAGTTAAAAAAAATTATTTTTCACTATTTATCAAAAATTGAAAGTTTTCAGAAGAGTACCAAAATTTCACCCTAAGCTAATTTTGATATTCTGAATCCAAAAATGAAGTCCATTTTGAAAAAAAAATTATAAAATTTCAAAAAGTGGGTATTACTATTCATAACTGCTAGTTTGATTTGTCGTCGTGTGTTAGAATCTCAAAGTTTTGTACAACACAATCTGTTGCATTATTCAATGGGAAATGTACCGTTGAAGCATCGGGTGTTACAAAATATTTTGAATATTATTTATTCTAATTATTTTTTTCTGTTTAGTATTACATATGTTGGGGGGGGGATTATTTGATTTTTAACCGAGCTAAACATGAATTATGTTTTATAAAAAGTCTTTAAATATGTATTTTGTACAGGAAAAATGTTTCATAAAATTTTATTTCATGCTAATATTATGATGTTCTAAAAAAAGCAATTATGTTTGGAAAAATGAATTTTCACTATTTTTTAATAACCATAATTTTATGAAAAATTCCACAATATATACATAATATAATTTTAAAATTATGAATCGAAATATAGAGTTCCATTTATCTAATTCTAAAAAATTTAGAATTTAGCATTTAAATGACAAATTAAAATATAAATAATTTTTTTCAGGTTATTAATATTATTTTATATAAATTATAAATAAATGAGATTCGATGTATTTTTTTACATTTAATTATTTTATAAAATAACCCTAAAAAAGTGGTCAATTTAATTTATGAAAAAATAACAAACTCTTTAAATAAATTGTTATTTGAGAAATATCCCTTTTTAAAATTAATTTATCTTAATCACAAGCCATTTATTTTTTTCCCTATAAAAAATAACTTTTAATTCATTCACTAGTATTGCAAAACATCAAATAATTCTACAAAAACAATAATAATTATAGCTAAGGAATATATAATATATATTTTTAATGAATTATAATCAATTATCTTATTATTTACATGAAATTTTATCAATTGTTATAATATTTCTTATTATGTTTCACATTGTATTACCATAATCCCCTAATGTTTATCACGAATTGTAGTGAAATATATCATGTTTTATTGTAGTTTATTATTGTTTGTGGTATAAAATATTTGACATAGTATTTATTTACAGAAAAATATATAGTAAAATCATGAGGTGTTACATTCTACCCCCACTGAATAAATTACATATTAAACATATTAATTATCACTCGAAAAGAAAACTATATAAGGGATCCATAAAAAATACATGAATAAAATATAATTTCTACCAAGATATCTGCTATATTTTTTTAGATATTAGGAATCTCTTACTTTTCCTCAAAATTGTAAAATGTTAATATTTTACTTTATCTCAACCATTTATATTGTATTTTTCCTAGTCCTATTCTCAACAAAATATGAATAAAAATATGGTTATGATAACAACTAAAAAAAACATTAATATGGAAAATAAATAATATATTCCATGTACAATAACACCTCCATTTTAACCTATGACACTTTTGGTAGGTCATAAAACATATTTGGTATAACTTATGTTTTTTTTATATTGGGGTATCTTATTATAATCCACAAAGATAACTCAACATTTTATTGATTCTAGTTGAAATTACCTATGAAAGAGGTGCTTCTATTTTACTTCAACTTATTAAATTAAAAATTAAATATCATAAATTATCTTACAATCCCTGAACCAAAAAGGTCTATTATCTATAAATATATGAAATATATATATCTCATCATTCATAAATTATTCAACCTATCACAAAAATAATTGTACATAAAAATTTCTTCTGTAAATATTCCTGCATAATTTTTTTTGGGGAAGTTAAAAAAAAAGAGGTGAGCTCAAACCCTAAACTAGGTAAAACCTATAAATGTGTAATAAAAGGTTATAAAATAAAAAATTTATAATACAAAATCATTGGAAAAAAATAAGATTAATAAGATCGTTGACCCCTAATAGTTTTCCATAAATCATGATAGAAGAGGATATAATCTCAACTGACCAAACATATACAATGATATAAGAGTACGAGAACAAGTGTCAATAATAATGAGTAATGGATAATGACTAAATAATATAACATATAAGTTTTTAATAAACACAAACATAGATATAATAACATAGTAGATCAGGAATCACAATATTTTCCCTATAGAGCAGCGAGTACCATGAATTATGCTAATTATTATATCATGAGATATAGAACATTAAATATTTAATTGAGGGGATATATAGGACCCCATCTATAAAATAATTATAAACCATAATTATATAGTCATGTTGAAATCAATTAGTAATCATAGGTTGAAAACCCCAATGAATGAAAATGGGTCTCCTTCCATTTATGAACGCTATGTCATTACATGATATTAGAGGTTGATTAGATGATCCACAAAAATGAATCTCCAAAAATAAGTATAAAATTATTTATAAGATGAAAATTATTATTATTACATAATTGGTAAATCTAATATAAGTGGATATGAAAAAGAATGAAAAGTAAAAAAAATGTTTTTTTCAAAATATTTTTTCATCATTTTAATTAAAATATGAAGTTAAATGTCAAATTCAAAAGTCATTTTCAGTAATGTGGATTGAAAAAAACACATTAAAATAATACACAATAATTTAACTTTTAAAATAAATAATTTTTATTTAATGAAATGTTGAATGGAAGACAAAAATAATCTTCTATGTTTCATGAGTTAATATATATTAGATTGTCAAATAATTTGGATCTCTAAAGCATCACTTGTGTTACAATTCCATTCCGGACATCATAGGCTTACATCACCTGGTCAATTTTAGATTGTACATCCATCATAGGGGCCAAGTTTTAGTACTTTGTAGGCATTCTATTTTAGGATGAATCATAATCAACATTGATTGTGCATCAAAAGGCTAATTGGGACCCTCGAGTTGTAGAGATGTCTATAGGGAACATAATAGGTGGATTCTAGGATGATTTTAATGTCTTATAGCACGAAATATTAATTGGAAGATGAAATGGTTAGTGTAATCTCAGTATTTATTTTTTAAGGAAAAAATGTTTAAACGATATATGGATTCAAAGTGAATCAGCCCCTATTGTGTAAGTGGTTAGAAATGGCATGACTCATCTTTCATGGTAACTCACAACTCGATGGATGGGCTACCTGCTTTCACTTTTTGGGATTAATCATATTATAACCCATGAATTCTAAGAGTTGAACATGATAGAATATGGGCTTCAAAAAAAGGAGTCAATGATGAAATCACTTGGTTAGATGACCTTCATATAAAACTACATCCTTTTTTGAAAACAATTGTAATAAAATTACATGCTTTGAAATTTTCTAACATATTTTTCCATCAATAAATTTTCATTAGCCTCTTTGACTATGGTATAAAATTCTTAAAAAAAGAAAAACCCACCTAAAATAATGAGTTGAAAAACATATTATTGAAAATATAATTATTCATATTATATAATATAATAATATTATCTTTATATTAATAAAACAAAATAGTATTACAAACTATGAATACGGAAAAAAGGAGAAAGTGTAATTAAATATGATGATAATTATTCTTCAATAACCATATTTTCTAAATAAGAATGTAATTCATTAAATAAGTTTATTTTGATGTAAATATGTAATTTAACCATATATAAATATAAAAAACTATATATAATAATGAAATAACAAAATAAAATAAATATTGCGGTGAATAGTCAAATAAATAAAATATAACCCAATAAAAATTAAATTGAGTCAACAAAAGACATAAGACATTATTAAATATTTATTATATTTCCTTAAAATATATAACAGAAATGGAAATTAAATTAACATGAATAAAATGATTATTGTGATAAAATAAATAATATATGAAGTTTAAAACCCATAAAATTTAAATAGGTTCATAATACGAAACAAGTCCCAATGAAATAAAATTTGAGATGAAAAAAATACATTGGATTCCAACATCGTCAAAGGTTATAACACCTCCAATATAATAAAATAAGAATAATTATTAATATATTTCAAAACTTTATTCATATTTAATACCATTTATATTCATTTATCACATTGTTGGCACTTAATTTAACATAATATTGATCATCATTGTTGGTATTTTTAGCCATTTCTATTCAATATCGATGTGATGATTTTGGTTATCCTTAAATGTTTATGAGTTCATAATCCCTATAATTGATGGTGTAATATAATATATTTCTTATATTATTCATTAATTTCTATGGTTACTAAATTGGTGATTCATGTACAATCCTTTGTGATAAAAGCTTAAATGTGTTCTTTTCGAAAAAATTTTGAGTACAAAACGGTTGTATATTAATCACGAGTTAAATCATAATATTAGCATTCTAGAAATGAATAAAATTATTATTTACATATTAATATCATATCATACTAATATCAGAAAAAATATACATCTTTATAGATGTTTGAAAATATATTTAAATTGTGACTGATGTCTTGACATTCTCATATTGGGTGGTTAAAACAACTATAATAATTAATTTTTAAATATTATAAAAATAATTTTAATGTTATAATTATGTAATTTCAATAATTTGAACAATATAATTTTTATTCATTAATAACATTTTAAGACCATTCATGTAAGAAAGTGATTTAAAATTAAATACACCATCTATGGAGGCGGTAATCTGATCATATAATTTGTAACATTTTCAATTTATATTGAATGGAGTTAAGTTATATATTGGAAATTACATAAAAATATTAATAATTATGTATATAAATTCTAACTATGTAATTATATAATGATGAATATAATTGGTTTGAAGGATTTGGAAGAAGAAAGTAACCTAAAAGAACTCTGTTAAAACAATTACCTCTTCTTTTTTTTATCTTCCTCCAGACCATCCCTTAAGCCTTCATAGATGTGTCTTTTGGGAGAATCAAATCTATGAAATAGGAATGTGGTTAGGAGAAGGTATCTATAAGATATTTATAGACCTATTATTCTTTACATGTGAGTATAACATGTGTTTTGGGGTAATTTTATAGGTCAGAGTGACTTTTTTTTGTAAATATTGATTTCTTAAGAAATAAAATGATGTCATAGTTGAGGAAAGTGGACCAAATATTAATAATTAGTTGGTAAAAGGAAAAATTAGTTCTATAATCCCACATCTACCCATTTAATGAATTTTTTATTATATTTTGAGAATTTACCTCATGATTTAACATTCTTACATAGTTTTGGCTTTTGTTATGGTGACCAATTTTTTTACCCTGGTAAATTATTTTTATAAAAAAATTTAATTTAAAGTATTTACTATTTTGTAAAAAAATATTACAAATATAAAATATATTTTACGAGATTCAATTAATAAAATTAATAAAATTTATTTTAATATTAGTATGCATAACAGACACAAAATTCAATAATACATGTATTTATAAGAATAAAAATAATTTTATAATTATTTAGGCCAATAATTTTTAATATTAATAATTGAAATGATATTTATTAGTTTTTAATGATTTAAATGGTTGGTATTTTTTCAAAAGAATCCAAAATTGAATGGCATATTATAAAAATTTAATGAATGGAATTTGGAAAAAATAGTTTTATATTAGAAGAAAATAAATCTTAAGTTCAAAAATTTCATATATAAGACATAATTTTAAAATAACTATTTTTAAATAAATTATCTCACAGTTAAAATATATATTTTTTCAAGAGAAATATTTCATAACTTTTTAACTCATGCTAGAATCATGATGAAGTTATAAAAGTTATGTTTTTTTTATTAAATGGTATTTTTAATAGTCACTAAAAATTAAATTATTTTATAAAAATTATAGAATGCCACTGTACGATTAATTTTACACGTTGAAATGAAATATTATTTTTATTAAAATGAATCAAAAATAAAAATTTTGAAAATTTTCTTTTTAATGGAAACAGAAAATATAATGAAAAGAATTTTTTTTAGAAAAGATACTTTTAATCATTATGTGTTTTGAATCATAATTTGTATCATAGTTATTTATGTTAGGTATTTCATGTGATATAAGCTATTTAACACATAATTGATTGAATAGAAAATATATACTAAAATATCATTTTATTACAACATGTGCCTCCATGCTAGTAAATAGTCTGAAATAAAGTCCACATTACCATTGTTACTTAACCCATGAGATACATATGTTCCATCATTATTCTATCTCTTAATACATATATACTATAAATAAATTATCAATATTGGTTCCTCAACTAGTATAAGCAAATATCAAGGTTAACTACAACTAACTATTTTTTATACCAATCATGTAACTCTATAGATTCATGTTTGATAATTTATATAAGTATTTTAAAAGTTTAAACTAAATTATATATACATTAATATTATGGTAATTATATTTCAAAATAAATAATATAAATAATTAAATAAATAAATAAATTATAATATTTAAACATGGGTGACACTATTTAAGAACAATTAATAAAATAATTTTCTATAAAAACATTATAGTTATATATATATATTATGGATATTCCATAATTAGATAAATATAAACTCATATATATATATATATATAATACATGTATTCATATTATCCTTTTATGTGGAAGTTACAAGAAAACATTATATTAACATAATGAGAACTATTTATACTCTAAATATAATTTGAAAAAAATTTACATAACCAAAATACAATGTATTTATTATTTTTAAAATCATAATCATGTAAATTATAAAAAATTATTTTCCTAGTGTTTAAATTGTTTATCAAATAATTCCTTTTATTTGGACATTTTAAGTGATTAATTGTGAATAATTTATAATATTAAATATAGACTTCTAAATATTTTTCAATATTTTATAATTTGTAAATATGTTATATATTAACCATATAATTTTCATATAAAATGTTCTATATAATTATATTTTAATCCATATAAATCAATGGTATTTCATAATAACATTCAATATTATTGTTTAAAAAAATATACACATAATTTTTGTTTACAAAAATTGAAAAAGTTATTATTCGAGTGCGTAAAATATTACCAAGGGAATATTGGATAGAGGGAATAATGTAATGTAGTACAAAGGTTTCCACAAGTCACAAAAAAATGAAATTAAAATGAAAGGAACTAAAATTGGAAAACACCTTTCATCCTCTATCAATCTCTACTCATAATGAATAGTTTTCCACTGTCTTATTTTCATCCCACAAAATGTGACGAACCATGGTGTCATTTGATAATAAAAATAGATATCACCTCAATATATAATCTTAAAATAATGGGTTTGAAGTGGGGATTGAAATACAGTTAGGAACATGGGATAATTTAATCTATTTATAATATAGATGAATGTGATTATCCCAACATAAGATAGGGAAACTGAGGACATCGATGCCAAAAAGATGGTAGAATAATCTTGATCAAAAAATTCTCAAAATACCATGATTAGTGATCAGCTACCATCATGGATGACCCAACCACCTCACATGATTCTATTATCACATTTTTCAACCATATTGTAATTCCCATGCCCACACCACTCTAAAATGATTTGGGAATGTTCTATATATAAACTATGACATGCCTACCCATACTCTAGAGGCTTCCAACTAGTGGTTCTAGACTATAACATGCATTGGGATGACTATTTCCTTGATATCACAAAAATCAATAACAATAAAAAACCAAAAATCATGCACATCATTGGACCCATAATAAATAAACCCACCCAATAACATTTAAGATGATATAATATAAAATATTCACAAATCTATCACAAGTCTAACCCCAAATAAAAAGATAAATAAAAAAATTAAAGATGATTTACTACATCTGTGAGCCTCAACCAAATACCAGTCTCTAAAACCCACTGATCTAATATTTCTCAATCTATTTCACATCTTCTTCTTTGAATTAATATGAATACATAACATCTAAACATGATCCAAGATCCCTTTAAAAGGAGTGAGAATAACATATATGGTATCACACACACAGCATAATATACATCCTCATATGTTTGTGTATGCATGAGGAATCTAAACGGTAAAATAAACATGATCATTATGTTATTGTGTGCTAAGTCGGTTTCCAGAACAATCGAAAAGGTATACACACATATTATCGTTACCATAGCCATATCTTCTTTAGAGCCATGTTATATTCCACTTATATAAAAACCCCATTCTATTTTAACAGATTCCCATCTAGTATCCATAGACTTAGGGTATGGAAGTACCTATACCTTAACCCATTACCTCAAGGAATTGGGCATAGCCATACATTAATAAGACTCAACCCATACCTTCTCACACGAGGGAGGTCCATCAATATCATCTCACACCACACCACTAACAATCCCAAAGTGAAGTCCTCACCCCATGATTACTCAGGGTAAGGTCTTATTTAATCACACCAACCCACCACCAAAGACTCAAAGGGTGTCACTTAATGTACACCGATCCATCCATGTAGACTTTATGAGGCAAGATTTATACAATCCCAACCTTTCTGACCTTGGGGAAGTTAAAATAACATTGTCCCAATCCACCTAAGTTAATGTATAATAGGAACATGAAAATCATACATCTTCTCAACCCACCACATAACTCAACACCATATCCCATGGCTCTAGTAGCTCATGATAAAGTACATTATCATATACACATATGAAATCGTATGTTCTAACATAAAATGGTTCTTTCAGATTCTCCACCATATGTGACCATCAGTTATATCTCATTTGAATCAACCTCAGTGGCACGATAACCCATAGTATCATATCGAATTGAACAACAAGGACTGAACCCAACATCCCCAAACCATAATCACTCTTAGTCCCACTACTTAGTGGCCAACCTAAGACTCCCTATCTTCTTGACTTTGGATATAATAGAATGGGTCCCATTTTTGACTAAAAACCCATTGAAAACCAAATGTTATGTCTCAAACAAATCCAATGACCCACACCAGGGTTCCTTCTCCCATTTGAAATGGGATGTCTCTCAGTCCCTCGCACTGCAAAAAAACTACCTGATTAGAAGGGGTTATAACCCCTTCTAAACACATTTGCGGTAGTAATGAGGGACTGCTGCTAATGTGCCTACCTACTCATATTACATGTGACATTGGAGAACCACTAGTAATGTATTGTAAAATTTAGCGGCAGCTCCTTTAGAGTTGGTTAAATTCACCTCAAAATTCACTACAAAATCTCACATTAGAGGGAGTTTTAACCCCCTTTAAATTATTGATCAATCTTGAGGTTGTCAGAAACCACTGCTAGTTGAGCTTAATGTGCCATAATAGAGGTGTTTCTTAGAACCGCCTCTATTTAATACTCATTTACAGAGGTTAAAACCCCCTCTAAATGAACTATATTTTACAATATATATTTTTTAAAACTCGTCCCTCACCACTACATGTTCCATAATAGAGGCAGTTCTAAGAACTGCGTCTATGTAATACTCATTCAGAGGGCATTAAACCACCCCCTCCAAATATATTAAATAATAATTTTTATAAATATCTTCCCCCCATTCTCTCTAGTTCCCCTCCCCTCCCCTACAGCTCACACTCCACCCAACGTTTCACCTCAAGTTTACACCGGCGGCCCGTTGTCCAGTTCACGACCCCATCGTGACCCCTACAGCCACACCACCACACCTGAACCCTCATCTGGATGCACACTAGTGTGGCTCATCCCTATCCTCTCCCATACACCTATGAACCAACAGACCTCCCAATTTTTTTTAACTGTAAAGTTTTCCTTCGGTAGGATTCGACGCCCAGTCCGCCTCCTTAAACACGCAACGACTATACAACTATGGCAATTAGACTGTCTTTATATATTAACAACCATCATTGTATTTATATATATTACAAAACAAATTAAAATAAATATTTAAATAAATATATAATTATTTAAATTAATATATACATTTTGATATTATAAATTTATGTGAATATGTTATAGTACATTTATATTATATTAAATTTATACATTTATATAAACTATATATTTTATATGCGTATTTAAATACATTTTATTATATATTTTATAATTATGTTCACGTTATGTTTATACAGAGATATTTATATATTTATAAATGTATTTATGTAATTTATTTATATACTTAAATACATATTTATATATCATCTACATGATTATTTATATAATATATATAAGTATTAATTTAAAATATTTATATAATGACTTTAAAAATAGATTTATGTAATGTATTTCAATACAAGTATTTATTATTATTTAAAGTAATATGTATTTATTGGTATAAATTTTATTATGTCATATATAATTAATATGACATGAAATAAAATTGGGTCAAATATTATATATGAAACAAAATTTTAAAAAATATTTATATATTGTTTTATGAAATATAATTTATTCAAATATATAATTAACATTATAATGAATTCAATTTTTACAAATATTTATAATTAAATATTTCAATACATATATTTATAATTATGCATATTAATATATATGTATTACAATAAATATAATTGTATAATATTATATACATTAATATATATGCATTTTAATAAATATAGTTGTGTAATATTGTGTACAATAATATATATGTATATGTATAAATTGTACGCCTTATAAAATTAATTATATATAATATAAAACAATAACTATATTATTTAAAAATATATTTATTATTATTGTAATAAAAATTATAAAAACGACAACCTTAGTTTATTATATGATTTATTTTTTAAATAAATTATTTTAATGTATATATTAATATAATTATTTTGTGCTTTTATGTTAAATAGAATTCATATTATATTAAATACAATTTAAATGAATAAATATATATAAATGTACGTAAAATTATAAAATTTTATTTATGTATACATATAAATATAATTAAATTAAATCATATAATTGGAAATATATACTATAATTAAATGATATTTATATATATACTAAATCGATTTATAATTAATATGGTATACTGAAATATATATAAAATAATTATATAATATATTTAAATTTACATATAATAAAATATTTCTAATATAATATACATCATGTAAATATAATATATAATATATAATATATATTTATATATATTTAATTTCTTCTATATTATATTTATATTTATACATAATATAATATAAATTTATATATATATATATATATACAATAATAATGTATTTAATATAATATATGCATAATATAAATCATAATATAAATGTATGGTATTTATAAAACCAGATATAAATTTTATATATTTGAATAAATATATTTATAATTACATTTATATTATGTATGCCAATATTTATATATGTATTTATGTTTATATGTTTATGTATTTATTTAATGTATTATTTAAAGTATTTATATAATTTCATTATATATATATATATATATGTTTATAATGAATTTATATACATTTAAATAATGTTTTTATATAATATTTATAAAAATATATCTGTTTGTGTGTACACACACATGTTCACCCACACACACAAAGATATATATATATATATATATATTGAAAAATATGAGATTTATATGAGATTTTTTTAAAATAATAAATAAAAATAAAGTGTTTCACAAAACCCCTCCAATCAAAAGGGTTAGTGGCGGTTGATGACCCCCACTAATTTCTTAAATTATAAGGGGTTCAAAACCCCATCTAATATATGTGATTAACCAATGTTCATTAAACCCCTCTAGTTTAATAGAATAGAGGGTGTTGTGAACCCACACTGTTTTCTTTAAAAAACCATTCCATGTCATATATATAGACACTAATATATATTAAAAAAATAATATATATATACATATCACCTCTAGAATCCAACTGAACATATTGAGCCACTAATTATTAAATTTTCGGTGGTTTTGACACAAGTATCTATAATATCAAACTCCATATTACAAAGAAAAGATGCTAAAAAATTTATAGGGGGTTGTGAAATCCCTCTAAATTCAATTATTATACGAGGTTGGGCATAACCCCCTTTAAAATGAATTTAAAAGGGTTTCTTCATAACCCCTTTTTAAAAACTGCCGCTAATCTACTCTTTTTTTTTTGTACTGTCACTTGGATGAAACCCCTCTCCCTCATTTACTCCATGTCCCAAATGATACCTCTAACTTCTAGAACAAATCTTGATATTCTGATAACCTTACAAGGGAGTTCCTCTTCACTCACAAGACATACACATGTCTTACCCATTATTACACTTCACTATGATGTTGTGGTTTCCCACAAGCCATAGGAACCCAAAATAGGATATTATACAACACATCTCAAATCCCCAAACCCAGAAGAGGTCTCTTATCATCCCATGCTGAATCCTTTTCCATTGGTAACACTATCTCCAGTTGATCCATGTTTATCTAAGTTATTAATAGAAATTATTGTAAATATAGGAATCTTTATGCCCCTATATTCCATCATTTCATGGTCCCATCAATACATATACCCTATTCTTTAACCCGTAAAATTAGTATGAAATTAACACCCATGAATAAGAAAACATATGGTTTTGTATTAAACCATCCACCTACATCAATACTGGAGTTATCTCCTCTCTAAGATCCACTAATCCTAGTAAAATACAACCTATAATATTTCATGCTTATGCTAACCAATATAACACATGGATTTATCAATAATTAATTATAAAATTTTTTATTAATTAAACAATAGTATTTAACTAGGTATAAATTCTTAATAACTCACTATGCATCATCATATCACCAAAACACTGAGAAATGGGGTGTGGTAAACCATTCACATGAATTTGTACAAAATACACCATAAATACCCCTTTTATACACCCATTCCAATGAAAAATTGAATTAAATTTCAATAAACACTTCAAAAAAAATATAACAATGCACCTTTGTCGAATTAAAATTCCATAAGATGAAGAATTAACCTATGTATTTTATTTATACATGCCTAGAGAAATCCCCATCAATCTTGTTGATTTTCATGAAGATCTAGTTTAAATCAGAAAGAACATCTGCCAAAATTGGGAGTCAATCAGTGCAAATTGATGAACAAAAAATTATGGGAGTGGAGAGGGAGATCATCCCTGAACCACTATCGCATCCCACCCACTTCCATCACCTCTCATGGGTGAACATAAGAAAGGGGATAGTTACTCATTCAGAACATCTATCCCACATCATAATGAAAAAATAGGGAGAACCCCCTATAAAAAAGGTACCCAAAACCTTTCCACAACTTGAATTGATATTCATGTCATAAATCACACAATAAGGGTACTTATTCCCTTTTCCTTGATATTTTATGCAACAAATACCTACATTATTGTGTGAATGAACTGTAACTACAAATGTTTAACAACCCGACCACCAATCCCCTCTCTGATACTTTCCCAAACACCCTTAGCATACATATAACCTAAAATTTCTTCCACTAACACTATTTTCTGGTTATTAAAATGTTAAAATCCTTAACCATGTATGTTATGGAAGAAAAAAACTCACTTGTTGGAAATATAAAATTCCTCCTAAACATGATGAACTGAAAATTGTTGCGGTTTTAAAATATCCTCAACATAATGTATCTAATTTTCGGGAATCCATCATATTTCTATAACCACATATCTCACCCTATCTCATTCATCAATTTATTATAAAACCATAGATCTCTCACCCTTAATTCTAAACAAGAATCTATTAATAAAATATAATAACATGTCTATATTAACCATTATTTCTCCCAACAAAAACCCTTGATTGATCCCCAAAATACCTTAATCATGCCCCAAATGAAGCTCTTGATAGGGTACCATCATAACACTCTCCCAACTCATGCCATTATACTAGTTAGAACACATTTGGAAAATTTTTACAAGAAACAATTAGTTGAACCAACTGATACATCATTAAAGAAACACCTAACTTAAGCTCATAATTTTCATTAATGACCCCACACCTAGGATATAACTTATTCCAAAATCGATTACACCAACTTCATTTACATCCACAATAATTCACACAACAAAAATGTACATTCACATGGTTTTACCATGATTCCCCCCAGAATTAGGTCACAAGTTGTGGTTCACAACCTAAAACATGTCACTAATTGTGGTTTACCCACGAAAAGAGTCATGAACATGATCTTATCCTATGAATCATCCTTAATTGAAAAAAAAATATTTCTAATGCCTATTAAATAATCCAAACACCACCTGTTCTAGATCTTAAAGCCAATATTTACTGAGGAACCAAATCGTATAAGATCTTGCCATACTTAATATTTAAATTATACTAGAAAAACTCAATAATTGGTCTTGTATAATCCACTAACCTTATATCACCTGAGTCATTCACCCATGAAAACTATGTAGCTACCACCAACATGGAGTGTTTTTATCATTATCCACCTATATAAAATTCTAAACACCATGCCCCTTGCTATACTCATTACCGTTTGTAATGACTAAACATGGTATCAACACTCATACTTGATCGCTAATAGTAGACACAACAACCAAAGTTGAACTCCCCACTATATGGAATAACATACACAATTCATTTATAATTAAACCAAATAGGCTCCATATTAAAAAAAATGCTTCTCATACTAATCCACACAAACACCTCCCATACAACACCTCTATCAAGGTTCAATTATGGTTTCTCTTACGACTATACCATATCTATTTTTATGTTGAATCCTTATAAAGAGGGAATTTAAATGAAACACCAATTTGGTATTATTGTGAGTGTCTCATACCCACATTACCAATTTAGTGTCTCCTGGGTTTGTCCATAACACAAACCATTCTTAATGGTCCTCCACAAGATTCGTTACATAATTCATAACTCTAATGAAGCTATTTGTAGATAAAACACACAAGTCCTAACACAATGAAACATTACCAAAACCAACACCAATGCTAACTATCCTTAAAAAATGGTAGAATAATAAATTTATAACTCACTCATTGGTCCCCATCCTCTATCTTATACGGTCTCACTCAAACCCAATAGTTCCAAACTATTGTATTACCAATTCGCACAAATAAAATCAAACTCACATAAGTCATGTCACAACTAGTCGAGGCTATTGTGTACAACCTACTTAAAAGGCTCCACATTTTTTCCAAACAAAAATGATAGCCCAACGAATCCAAAAAAGTACATGGAGAGTGATTCAACCACAAGTTGCATGAGCATCATCCAAAATCATGAGTATCCACCCACACTCCAATAATTTTATTATATAGGGATACTAAAAACTACTTGTATAGACTCATGAACAGTCCTTCCATAATAAACAGTGTCAATATTATAAGTAAAATTTGTTATTAACACTTATAATTCAAATGGAATTTATATTCTATTCATCAGCTATCTTATTCAGTTGTGTATAATTTCACCAATAAACAATTTCAGAAGATATAATATAGGTCGGGGTTGGAAACTAAAATAAAAAAATGACATTACATTAATTGATAAGGTCCCTTGATTCCTATGAAAATATGTTCCCATATATGGAACAAAAATTAGGCATTCCACTCCCTCATTGGGTCATTTCCATGCATAAAATAATCATAATAATGTAGATGGGTTTTCAAGCATCCCTTTATAAAGGGACTATAATTACTAATTTGGAGAACCTACCACCATAATATCTACATGAAACACTATCAAATGGAAAGAAATAATGATCTTATTAATTAGAATGTCAATAATATTTTCTTTGGAAAAATTACATATAAGTTATTGTTGACAATTTATAAAATGAATCACTCATTTGTAAATAACCACAAGAAATCACATGTATGTCAAAATAATCCTATGTATATACAATGATTCATTTATAGGGGCCTCCTTACAATGGGACAGAATCCTCAAAACCATAAAACATAAATTCAAAAAAATCCATATGTATAACCCAAAGTGAAATCAAACCACCACAAAATTGAACGTCAAGAATATTAATCACATTCCCTGATAACCTAGAATTATTATAATAAACGGTGTTTTGAATAAGTTACGTGATATATATCACAAGCTATAGAATCATCATAGATAAATTTTATATAATCTCCTTGAATCATAATTTAAAAAAAATCGCTGATAAAACAATGTCATTCTCCTCTCTAAGCTACGCATCAATGAAAATTCCAAGGCAACCACCTGACCTTGGGCAGGCCTCCCTGTATGCCATAGGCTACTAAATAGTATCAAGGGACATAAAAATGAATTTTGAAAACTATTCCATCCATATCTCAACAATATATAATTGTAAATGACCAAAAAATACCAAAAATCAATTTATTCATAATAAATAAACAATTCCAATAACATTCATAATGCTATTATACAAAACATACATTGATAAACCGCTAAGATGACACCACATAAAAAATAATCCAACATAAAACAAAATATTTAAAAATATACTATATGCCTAATAATAAACCCCATCCTAGTCTTTGATATAGTTTTATATATTCTAGATCAATCCTATACCCATCTAATTCTTTATCATGAATTTAATACATAATATTTTCCTGTGTAATGAGATGTTTGTGTGAGATGTGAGAAAATTACTCGGAAGAGTCTCACAAAAAACACGTAATATGTTCCTTCATATGGTTTTATATTAATGGGGTAAATAATTAAATAAATAAAAATTCCTATAGAGTTTTCATTTGATTTCTAGGGTTCTAAAATACTCAGTGAGGTACACATTCATGTCATTGCACCAGGTTTTAATTGTGAAACCCAAACCATTACATAACAAATTTGAAACAATGATTGAATATAATCATATAATTCCTTAACCATATCATAACATATTCTGGGATTGTTTGAAAACAATCAGGTTAGAGATGCATCCAAATTCTTCCTGTAACCCCTAGGAACTAGGCACGGTCAAAATTTCATAAGACAGGACCCATACCATCTCACTCGAAGGAGGTCCATAAGTATTGTCCCTCATCACACCATTAACATTTCCCTAGGGTGTTCCATTAGCCAAACCTACTCAATTTAAGGTCAAATTTGTTCTTACTAACCCATCCTCCCACACTCAAGGCCGGTGACATCTAGAACACAAAATCATCCCCATAGAAACTTTGGTGGTTACATCAACACACCAACCCTTCCCTAGAGATTATGAGGAGGAAACTAACACACCAAACCCCACCCATAGGATTTGAGGAGGTCACGAACATTCCAAAAAACCCCTCCAAAATAATAGCCCCACATGAATATAAAAAAAAAATTGGGATAAATTCCACCATACATATCACCAACTGATCACAAGGAACTATTTTCCTGATACATATCCCATCATCATGAAAAAAACTAAACTCATGTGTAGGAGAAATTATTAGGTCCTCTAGACCCACCATAACATATTATTATCGATACAGGTTCATTGAAATCACCCTATAAGGACCCCATATGCTGTAGTCTCCCCCTTACACAGACCATAATTTTGTGGTGCAACCTCACTAACCCCCTAAACAATTTTGTCTCACTTCCAAGGGAACATGTCAATAATACATACCTGAATGAACCAAGATTCAATATGAAGGGTACAATTATCATCCAAATACCTCTTGGGAACTTGATTCCAATTCCTAAAAATTCCCATGACCCCCAACTAGGACATATATAACATCTTCCAAAGAAGATATCCCAGATAATCACCATGTGAAAACCCTCTCCATCGTGTATGATAATTCCAATTGAAATCATGTCATTCCAAGACCACTTCAGGGGATTTCTCTAACCTCAAGAGGGAGTTCCTCATCACTCAAAATACATACATAAATATCACCCATCATTGCTCAGCCCCATTTTTTGCATGACTACCCAAGACCCGTAGGAACAAAACCTATGTTATCTCAAAAATTAGCTCCGACCCCTATTCCTCCAAAAGTTCCATATTCGTCTCATATATTACCCAATCCAATTAAATATAATTTTTACTAGTGATCACGTTTATATAAGTTCTTTAAGAACCATATTCAAAATATAGAAGCCATAACAAACTCATATTCTATTTACCCAGGGATCCATTGGTCCCTAGTCCAATTATTAAACCCATATAGTTAACAATGTATGAACACACAATCATATAAAACATATGGGTTTTTTTATTAAAGTGTACACCTAACTCATTATTGGAATTTACGACTAGATGTGCTTTACTGAGCCTCGTTAAATCATACCAAGCCTATTCTATTCTCCATGACACCTATCTCATTCCATGTGTAATAAATAATTATTTATAAACATTATAACTAATTAAACCATATAAAATTATTAAGTATAATTAATGAAAAACTCATGAGGAATAATCTACCCACAAAAACACCAGTCCACTCTCGACATCTATCTAAACCAAAGCCCTAGGAAATTAATAATTTACATTTCTGTTCCCATATCAAATTTCATTAGGTTTTTTTAAAAACAATTTTATAAACTATAAAATGATGTATAATTGTGAAAAAATAGATTTTCGAAAGTGCCTAGGAAAATCCTAAATGAAAGATGAGAGAAATAATCATTTTTTGGGATGATTTCTAAAAATGATTGGTTAATATCACCAAATACGAAAGACATAATCGAGTGAAAATCTATATAAGCCAATGAAAAGGAGTGGTAGGAAAGGATAGGGTGATTGTGGCCCCCAACATGTAACTATAGTTTTTATTTTCTATTAATCTATTTAATTATGGGTTATATTATATTCTAGTAAGTTTTTCATTGGCATTTAATGTTTTTGGACTTTTTTTGGTTGTCGCATGGGTTTGTGCATGGTTTGAAGTAACCATTTCGGAACCATCCATTTTTATATGTAATTGGATACAATCATAAAAATTGGATTGTTGATAGTTATTTAAACCATGTTGGATACTAGGGGGAACCATGAAGTATGAATTTTGTTTTTGGCTATTGAACATGGAAAGGTTACCACACACATTTTGGAATTAGTATGTGTAAAATGTGTTCATTTCTAATGAATAATTTATTTTCACAAATTTCAGTTATTCCAACAACTTTTTAGGGAATTTTTGATAAATTATACCCTTATCTCATGTCACACACTACCTAGACAAATCCACCTCCCCTGCGTGTCCACCCTCCCATGGTCTCCCACTCTATTTTGCATTTTCACGAAATTCCATAGTTATACACAGTCAAATAATCAAGGTAATATCTCCACATATACCTACATTGAATTTACACAAATTTTCTCCCTATCCCAATACTATGTGTTTCTTTTCAAAACAAAGGGTCTTGGAATTGAACACCTCAATATTTTATGATAAATTTCATTTCAAATAAATTTAATTTCAGTGATAGATTTTAATATCTAATTCCCTGATTCTAAAAGAATTACAATACCATATACCTTTATAACCAATACAATAAATTAGAGGGTATGAATATGACTAACTAAATTATAAAAAATTAATGGTTTAATAATTTAAAAATTAAATTATATTGTCATCCATTAATTTTAAAAAAATCATTTTCAATTAAAATATATTATTTTCTAATTTTTTAAATATAATTAATGTGGTTTAATATTATTAAATTAAAATAATCATTGTTGGTGAATAATTTTATTGATATTAATATATTATATATTAAATAAATTTTTTTAACATTCATCTATTTTTTTTTATGCGGTATAAATAATAATTTATTCTTATAAATTAAATTATTTTTTATAGATTGTTTTCACCAGGTTTTACACATTTATTTTAAAACGAATTTCCACAATTTATAAAAATCAAATCATAAAAAAAATCATATTTGGAATAAAGTGGATAAATTATGGTAAAAATTTTCTATTTATTTTTGGTCAATGTCAATAGAAACCATAGAACATTTTTGTCACCCAGGTGTGGGTAATATTGTTAAAATAGGTTTAATGCATTGGTATATGGATTTGAAATTTTTTTAATTATTAAAATTAACCTATTGAATGAATTATGTTTGGCCATATACATCCATGTATTTAAAAATTAGTTATATGGTTCCATATTTCCTTAATTGTGAAATTTGTATTAATTTAAGAAAATAATAAATAAAAAATTCGACTCTCTGGACTTTAATACCTCTAAAATTTCTACTTAACGATATAAGAAGGATATGTTTTGATATAATTGTTTATATGAATGATAAATCATATTTTCTTCATAGTAATTTATTTATAATTTTTTGTAATTTTATAAATAACATAAATACATATACAACACTTACCCATTATTTATGAAATTAAGAGAAAACTAAAATAAATTATTTTAAAAATATTAAAAGTAAGAAAATTTAGTGAATTTTTGTGTTCCAATAAATTTTTAGATTAATATGTCATATTAGGTATGTCATAAGAGATAATATTTTAATTTTATCTTTTATTTTGTGTAGTTATATTAAAATTAATTGAATCTGTCCAAAATTAGAATTGATAAAAGCAATATAAAAAATTAGTATTTATTTAATGATTTAAAATTCGTAAAAATATTGTCTTTAGCCAAGTCAATGGAATATGGATGAAAATTATAAACATGGTTCATTTATGACCCACATTCCTATTAATGCCAATATTATAAACCCTTTAAAATAGAAATTGTTGTTATCATGGTTGAGTAACGAAAATTTGGAAGAATTTCTCTTTTGAATGACTTTATTATATATTAATATTTTATGAAATTTGAATTGTGTTCACCCCTTCCCTTATAAATGGAAAACAAACCTTTCTCTTATTTACCCATCATTGAGCCTTCTAAATTGACCCAATCTTACCTAATTGCATCATAAAATTTCATATACATGTTTTAGAGGTTCTTTTCTACACAAAATTCTATCCCTAGGTTCTTTAAGTAGGGTTCAAATTGAGTTATTTCATTGAAGATGTAATTTCCTTAAATAGTCACTTTATTATCACTTCCTCATTTCCCTCCACAAAATCTCTAATACTAAGAATTACATAATATTCTTCAGTATCAAAAAAATACCAAAATATTATTTAGATTATGAAACTACAATTATCCACCCTTGTTCCCATTAATTATAAAGTGAAAATATACCTCATTCATACATATGGATTACTGTCTCCCCAAAGAGATGAAAACCATTTTTCATCACCAAATTTTATGGAACAATATTATGATGTGTTTATTGTTTATATATGATATTAATTAAACACGATTTATCTATAATTATAATATAATATATACTTTCTTACCTTCCAATCCATTATAAAATGATAGCGTCTCATGTGAGTACTTTTGGATTACCACCTCCATGACGGAATGCGATTTTTTTCATTTATGATTTAAGAAGATGTTAATAAGGATGGGTTTTATGAATATATATGAGTTATATGATGTAATAAAGTATTTCTAGAGTTAATTATTTTTTAACCTTCAATCATTCCATTTTTCAAGATGTGAAAGCAATGTTCAGACTTATGTATGACATATTGCCTCCAAGAATAGTGTAATGGATTTTTTTATCTATAATATTATAGATGACTCAAAATGTAAATATATTGAATATATATGAATTTTATAACATTATTATAAATTTTAATATGATTTAACCATGATCAATGTATGAATCCCAAAACTACCAATCCAAAACATAGTTGAAAAATAAAGCAGTTATAACATGAAAAAATTATATAAATAATGAGTTATTAATAAAAGTGTGATAAATGGTTATAAGTAAATCATATAAGGTATTATGTAGACTATTATGTTTCTAGAATATATTATAAATAAATATCTACATATTATATAGTTTGTTCTAACATGTATGAAGCATATTGGACTTGATGTAAGTGTTTTATGTTATGATATCATTATCTGATGATTAATTATTATGTTTTATCTCTCATTAATCAAATTAATTTTATTATACAATTTTTATTTCAATAATTTACTTGTTTTCCTTTAAAATTACTCTCTTTATGAACTCATGAGACCAAAATAATATTTTTCCAAAAAGTTGCCTTGATTTTTCTTTTTGGTCGAAAGTCACTTCTCTTCAAAGTCCAAGCATTCTAAAAATGTATTGAAAAATATTTTTACTTTTATACAATGATTTTTAATTTCATTTTTACACATGAAGGAATTTTTTCAAAATTGTTGAATGAAAATATTATTTCTTTTTTTATGAGGTCCTTTTGACCTTTTACCACAAATTTGAAAGGAATCCTTTTTAATATATACGATTTGAATTGATTTACCCAACATCATGAAACCTCAAGGAATCGAAGATACCATTAAATATTTCCATGGAATTTTGTTTATTTAAAATTTTTATTAGATATTTGATAAATTATTAGATTTTAGATAATAGATTTCAAAGTTAAATGAGTATTTTCATCATGAAATATTTGAAGTGATATTTTAAGACCATTTTCTATATGAGAATTAATACACTAACGTTTTTTCTTATTTAATGGGGATATGAGCCAATAAAACCATACATATTATTTATTTTTATGGTTTAGGTTTATGTTGAAAATATGTTAATGAAACACATTTCTTTTCCATGGGTTATCCTATGATGGAATGTTTAAGAAATCCATTACTTTTTCATGAGTAAATATATGATGATTGTTTTATAAACATGTGGAACACATATATATGGTTTAAATTATTTTATTGGTGGGAACACTATTATATATCACTCAAATGGGTAAATATGGATAACTCATGGGACAAAAGAAACTGTCATAGGGAGTGATCCCAGTTCGATTAGGGACGATGTCCAATATGATAGTCATGAGAGTGAACGATGAGTACTATAATGGTTTGGGGAGTGAAACAAATACACAATGATAGTCATGAAAGTATTACATGATGAATAATAAAATTATTTTATATTCTTATTTTTATTTCACAAACTTTTATCTTGTCCAAAATTTATGCTCTCATAGCTTATGTTCTTTGATTCTTTTTTGATTATTTTATTATAAAATGCCCTACATTATTCCATGACTCAATATTATGATGTATAATATGAATTTTATGGATTGAAAATGTTATTCACATGTCCAAATATCCTTATACTCATGCTATGTTTATATTATCATTGATATCTCCCTTATTTACCTTAACTAATGAATGAACATACCATTTCTTATGTTTACTTTACCAAGGCTATTATAAAAGGTATTAAGTATGATATGTCTAATATGGGTTCTGGTTATGAAAAAAATAGTTGGAGGTGATGTACTTCACTGAAGAACTAGTTTTTTGTGAATCCATGATTCTTATACTACACCTATATGATTATAGCAAGTATAATAAAATTATGTAATGAATTTTCATATTATAAGATGATATATCAATGTTTAAAATTTATGGGTTTCTATAGTAGACAGAAGATCCGGGTTTAGGGAAATTTTGAAACTAAGATAAAAAATATTTAGTGAATACCCTTATGATAATATGATATATAAGATAACTTCCTACATTATGGTAAATAAATAAGATCTATTTTACAACCAATACATATATGTCTAGATACTAATAGTGGATTTGGATTTGGGAAATATTCATATAGGGGAAAACCCACCAATCCAAGTTGGTCACGTATATATCAACCATAATTCTAGTCCATGATGAGTGTTCCCTTACTATGCACCTACTCTAACATTCATAGGGTATATTATTTTGTAAAATCACATTTTATTTATGAAGGATTATGCATTATTTGAGTGGATGATGAAAATTAATGACATAGAATAAACATAATGTGTCTTATATTGAAAAGAGTATGTCATGATCAAGACATTTTAGGAATTATTTTTTGAGATTAAATATTATATACATAAATATTTTCAATTTATGGTAATGAATGATTATATACCCAAGACAACATTATTTTCCAGGTATATACACTTTGAATATATATTGATGTTATTTTTTCATATAAATTACCCCTATATATTCATGGATTTAATGAATAAAGTCTTTAAATGGTATCTTCATCAGTTTATAGTAGAATTTACATATTATATTCTTATATACTTAATGAGAATTCATAAGCATAAAGACCACTAGTGCAATGTATTGGAGACCATAAGTATTGAGAAGATGTATACAGAATTTAAAAAATGTTAATTTTGGCAACAAAAGGATTCATTCATGGGTTATATAATAAAAAGGAGGATATATTGGTGGATCCATTAAAGATGGAGGTTATTAGGAAATGGACCTGACTAACAACATTTGGTGAGATCTGTAGTTGTCATGGTTTTTCTGGATATTCACGAATATTTATGGATAATTTATCATGACTATATATTCCAACAACTAAGTTAACTCAAAAGGGATTTATGTTCCTTTAAAATGATATATATTATAAAAATATCAAGGAACAAAAGATAATGTTAGTAAACACAATAGTTCTTACACTACCTTATAGTGGAGAAAGGGTTTTAAATCTATAGTGATATATATAATAAGATATTGAGATGAATCCTCATATATAGTGATATTTTTATATACAATTCCACATTTAAACTAAAGGTTCATAAGAGAAATTTCCCAACTCATGATTTGGAGTTAGCTGTGATATTTTTTACATTAAAGATATGGAGGAATTATCTCCATAAATAAAGGTATTATTTGTATACTTATCATAAAATATTAAAGTATACAGTCACATAAAAAGTGATAATTTTTCCATAGAATATCACTGGAGTTGATTAAATATTATGAATTCTCAATACATTACCACTATATTATAAATGATATGGTGTTAGATTCCCCGAGTTGAAATGATCACTATTTCATATATATGATTATGATCACTAAAAATCTAATAATTCTAGATTTGAAAAGTAGGGATAATTAAATATTGGAGAATGGGAGAAATATCATGTTTCCCAAAATAATGATCAACTATATATACATGTGAGGAATAAAGAGTCACAAAATTAATATGATGATCTATAGTATAAGGATACAAATTTTCCTAGAATTAACCATTATTTTTATTGAATGATAATGTTTATGAATTTTGTATGTGTTTTGGCCGTACTAAATTTACTTTAGCAAAGGTTGGATGAGGCTAAAAGATTATTATTCTAAATTTATATTTGAATTTAGAAGAATTATATTATTCTAAAAAGAATTTTGGTATGGAAATATTGAAGAGATAAATATCAATGTTTGTATCTCAATTCATGGTATGTAAGCAAGTAAAGGATGAGAGAATTAATTCTAAGTGGGATGTTATAACTATTACCAATACTGAGATTGAAATGGGGAAACATAACTAAAGAGTTTTTCATAAGAAACCAAAAAATGTCAAAAGTATATACTATTATTTCCATTTAGGATGATCTATTTATAAATTCATAACACTTAATTTAAATCATATAATATTTATCTACTATTCATATTTCCAAAAAAATATATTAATGAGGTTGTAAGGTGGTATTTAGACCTATAATCTACTGTATATGATCAGGATCCATGGTTTTCCATGATGTTATCATGAATTCTTCATAATACAATGGATATATAGTATATTTTAATCAAGACATATCATCATAATAAAGAATTTTATTTAGATATAACCATTAAAACCCTAGAGGAAATTCTAGGATAATGTTCTATGGATTTTAAATTGGGTTAGGATAATTACATTCATCTAGTGAATTTTATTACAATAATAGATTTCCCTCCAGAATTCAGATGGATAATTATGAAGCCTCATCTGGATATTGGTATAAAAATAATATTTTCTTAGATGAATATAGAGAAATAAATCTATTGGGACATGTTTAAGATTTGAAAATGCTAAACATTGTTAGAGACATTCTATATCACATTAAGGAAGCTCAGAGCCGAGAGAAATGTTATGCTAGAAATGATTGGTGTGATCTGTAATTCAATGTTGGTGAGAAGGTCTTACTAAAACCTCACATATGTAATATTGATATGAAATTGGAAAATAATTTAAATCTTATCCATAGGTATATTTCCCCATTTTATATGGTTATTGAATAGGGATTATGTCTTATGGATTTGAAAATTCACCAAACTTCTCTAATATTCATGATGAGTTCCATGTGTCTCTGTTGAAGAAGTACATACACGATAGTTCACATGTAATGAACTCAAAGGATGTATTTATAGATAATGATCTTTTATAAGATGTAAAATATTTATAAATATTGTATCATAGAGATAAAGGGTTACAAAATAGGACAACAAACATGGTTAAATTACAATGGAGGAGTCAAAAATTCAATGAAGATACATGGGAACACTAGGATATGATAAAATAGAAATATCATTAATTTTTTGTATCAGAGTGATATAGTTTTGAGGTAGAAATTCTTTTTAAGGGCTTATAATGTAACAGCCTAATATTTTATCATATATTTATTTACAAATAAAATTAATGTCTTAAATTTCATGCAATACACATAACCCTGAGGCTAAATAAACCATAATTAAGTATACCATTATAATTGTGAAATGAAATTGTTAAGAATTGATAATATTAACTAAATTATAAAAAAGTTATTATTTATTCTTTTATAAAGTAAATTCATTCGTTATCAATTGATTACAAATAAAAAAAATTGTAATGAAAAAGTGTTTTTTTAAATAATTATTTTTATCCAATATATGTTTTTTTTGAAATAATATATAAAGTTAATCAATATTAGTGAACTATTTTAATAAAATTAACATAATATAAATTAAATAAAAGGTTTTAAAATTTATCTATTATTTTTTCAAGGAATGGGATAATAATTAATCTAGTTATATGATTAAAATATATTTTTCTGCAAAAATGGGTTTCATAAAATTTTGAACACATTTTTTAAAATGAATTTCTACCACTTATATATATTGAATATTGAAAAAATTTATTCCATAAATAGAATTAGGAGGTTCAAATTTGTTATATATTACCCTTTATTTTTTGTCAATATGAATAAAAATCTTAGTTAATTTCTTTTCACCCTAGTAAGGTTAAATAAGTAAAATAAGTTTAAAATATTTGTATAAGGCTCCCAAATTTCTCAAAATTATAACTTTACCCAATTGGATGACTTTATTTTAGTCATTTCCTTCAATGTATTGAATATATGGTCACTTGGTGCCATATTTTATTGATTGAAAACATTATATTTATTTTAGATTAAAATTAATACAAAACATCACTCTGTTGACTTTAATATATGGAAAATTCAAACATTAGGATTATGAGTTGAAAAGTTTATTTTTTAATTTTTAATTTAAATAAAAATATTTTTTTCATAGTAATTTAATTTTAATTTTTAGTAGTTTAATAACTACCATTAAATCCTATATAACCCGACACAAATATTTATTCAATTAATTAAAAAAATAAATGATTTTTTAAATAGTAAATATAATAGAATTTGTGTGAATCTTTATGTACCAAGAATATTACAGATCTATATGACTTATTAGGGATATTTTAAAGATAATATTAGAACTATATAAGTGTATTGGTGCCTTTAAATACAAATGAAATTAAGTATTTCAAAATTGACATTGTTGATATTATATAGTAACAATATTTTATTAAATGATTAAAATGCATAAAAATATTTTATTCTTCCAAGTTAATTAAATATGGTTGGAAATAGAAAGCATGGTTTTGACTAATTAATATACAAATAGTTATTAGTGTGGTTAAGGTGAAAATTTATTGACGAATGGGTTAATTAAAAAGATAATGCTTAAAATTATTGTGAAACCAATCTAAATATAATTGCTTGATTTTATTTGAAACAGAAAATTTTTTCATCAAATTAATTTCCACTTTGAACCATTTTCCTTCAGAAATATGGAATTATATTTTAATCTATTATGAAATTTCAGGAGTTTCACCTACCTCCCTTATAAAAGGCCATGCCTACTTTCTATGGTATACATAACATTGATCCTTATAGATCAACCAAAACCTACCAAAATCCTTTATAAATTTCCATACCCACATTCTATAGGATATAGTCTTCCAAAATGGCCATCATAAGGGTTCTTGATAAGAGATCTAAATAAGTTCTTTTAAAGAATAGATAATAACCGATAATGATCACTTCTTTTACTTTTTGTTTTAACTCCTAAAAATATTTATATATTCCTAAAACCTTAATAAATTTATTATCCACAATATACAATAATTATACTATTAACTGGAAACCGCTATTTTCCTTCCTTTTTCCCATCATATGGGAAGTAAATTTATCGCTTGTACGTACGTATGACTTACCTAATCCACATTGAAAAAACATTCATTTTTAATTACTATCTATTATCATTGACTATCCTGATGGTTATAATGTTTAAATACTATATTTATATGATATTTATTCATTTGTAATGATACTATCATATCTACCGTTTTACCTTCCAATCACTTGAAAATGATAACGTCACTCGTGCGTATGGTAGAGTACCACCTCCACAAAATGATATGATTCATTATTTGTATCATATTTTCATATATAATAATAAGGATAATATTTATGATTAAATATTACTTATATGATATAATAATTTATTTTAATTATTTAATATTATTTAACATTCACTTGTTCCATCCGTCGAAAATTGAAAACAATATTCATGCATACATACATACTATATCTTCCCTGAATAGTGTAATTACTATATATATATTATTGAATATATAATTAGACATTTATTATATATTTCATTTATATAATGATTAAAACATTGGATATTTTGTAAGTAACATCAATGTACAAGGTCAAAAACTACAGAACCAAAACTTATATGAAAACCGAAGCATTTATCATCCAGAATAATGATTTTAATTGATAATAATTATTAAATAACTGATAAATGGTTATAATTAAATCATATTGTTTATGAAATATATTATTACGGTTCTATAATATAGGTCTAATAAATATATATTTATTAAAAATGTGTTTTGAATACCACGAAGGTGGTCTGGCCTACGTTAACATATATTTTTGACAATATCATTGTTTATTGAGATTGTTCATGGTTAAGTATTGATGATCAAAATATTATATTTTATCTCTTGAAAATATAATTAATTTTATTCTTATATATTAATTTACATACATTAAATTTCGCCTTTTAAATTTATTATGTTTGTGTACTCAATATGACAAATGATTATTTAAGGAAAAAAGACATTATTTATCTTTTCATTCCAATATATTTTTTATTCCATATGAATACATTATAATTTTTTCCCGGAATGTTTTTAATTTATTATAATAATTTTTTAAATTAATTTCTAACCATTCTTTATTCTTTAAAATATTGGTTTAAAAATATATTCTTTTCATTTTTTTGAATGAAGTACTTCAATGTTTTTACCAAAATTTTGAATGGGATATTTTTTCTCATATACGACATAAAAATACATTACTACCTTCATGAATGATATATAATTTCGACTTTGATTTGAATATTTCCAAATTTATTTTAAATTAAAATATTTTTTTTATCATTTAGAAATTTTATTATAATAAATTATTTATTTCAATGTGAAAAGTGTATTTTTGTCATTTAATGTTCCAAGTGGCATTTTAAAATAATTTTCTATAAATAATGGCATATTTTCATGATTCCTAATAATTTATTTGGATATGATTCAGTGGTACAAAAACCAATTACTTTTCTGGGTTCTGTATGATTATAAGGAATTTTTTTTATAAACCGCATTTCTTTTTAATGAGTTATGTTGTGATTAAATTTTTATGAAATGCCATTATTTATCATTTTTTATAATATAAATTTTTTTTATAAAATTATAGAACCCAACTATAATATATATCTTCTGTCACTGGTGGTCCATGAATTATATTTATCTCCAATTATTTGGGTAAATATGCATATCACATGAGATAAAAATAATAAAAATTATGAGTGATCTGAGTTCAGTAAGAGGAATTTCTCACTACGATGGAATGGGAGTGAACCATGACTAATAAAATGGTTTGGGGAGTGAACCAAATACAATTATAGACTTGTTAGTGAGAGTTGACTAATAATGAATTAATTTTCTATTTATAAGTGTGGGACAAAAACATATGTCTTAAACGATTGTTAATCTCTCACAGATCATGTTATTTGATTTCTTTATGATTCATTCCACATGAACAACCATGATTTATGAAATTTATTAAGATTATTATCTACGATATGAATGTTGTAATTTTTAATATATATTATCATTTTATCATACACGTATGTTGTTTTTATTTTTAAGTGATCCTTGATATCGCCCTTATTTTATTGTTATTGAGAATCTTATCGCACCATTTTTTATGTCTCTTTCCCCATGTTATGGAGAATTTTATTAAGTATGTTACATATAATAAGGGTTCTATTTATAAAGTTCTTAGTGGGAGAAAATGTATTTAACTTATTAAGTAGTTGTTTATGTATCAATTTTTCCAAAGATACTTGACCATTAGGATTCTAGATAAAATCGTTATTTTTTATAATGAATATTAATAACATAATGTGTAATATATATGTATGATGTGTATGTGTCACCACAAAAAATGAATCCATTTTGATGTTTTTTTTTGGATTTTGATACCATGTTTGTGTCTTTTTCAATCCACTATATATGCTTTGGACCATATATCGTTGATTTCAGGTTGGTTTTCCTATTCCCCGAACTTCTAATTGTTGAAATATTGATTTCACAAGTTTCAAATTTTTTTTGGATTTCCCAATTAATATTATTGCGTGTGTTTGGTTCACTATTTTAATTCTTGGTTAAAATATAGTTTTTCTTAAATTCTAATTCCGCATATTTGTAATATTTATTAGATGGAATTTGAAATATTTTTTTAAATTTTTAAAGATCAATTGGGGTTTTAAATTGATGTATCAAAGGATTTACTTGAAATTTATTCTGATACAAGAATTTAATTGTATTTAAAAAAATTTTAAATATTTATTATGAAAAATGTGTGTGGTTTGAAAATGTCTTAACCCAATTTCGATGTTAATATTTATTAATGGGTAGTGTGTGGGACCCTTGTAGGTTTTTAATGAATGTGAGTTGATTATTTATACCAACTATTGAATAATTTTTGTATGTCTTCCTTGATATGATTGGATCATTAAATGGTGTTAATTGTGTGGAAATAATTTTATTAAAGGGATGTTTGAAATAATGTTTTTAACGCTTTACAAATGTGAGTGAGATGACTCATCATTCAAAGTATTATTTTTAATGGAATACTAAGAACATTATTCCATTTACCAAAGTGTGTGAGACCCTCAATTGATCTTATGTTTTTATTGATTTCATTATAGATTCCATCACATTGGGGAGTTTTTTGTAATTATTTATGCATACTGTAATTATTATGCATGGATGTGATCATGGATTCTTCTTATAAGGATATAGAAGATGAGTAATGAATTTTTCAAATTCAATAAATATTGATTTTCTCTTAACTCATTATAAATTGTCATGGGATTACTAATAATATATTAGGTGACCTATATGAGTGAAAATATTAGTCTTTAAAATGTTTATACTATGTGTTTTTCCCATCTAATCAGAGATTGTTAAATTTTAAGGTGTAATGAGCCTTTTGCACTAGAAATTTTCTTGATCCCCTTTTGAGGAAAAGATTCTAGGATATTTATTTCATGGTATTCCAAAGAAACATTTTTGTACTTGGATAGGTTCATTAGTTTTAGAATAATATTATTGGTCTCTAGTTCAAGTATTTATTACTAGAGCTTTATTATTCTTCCCATGGTTCTTGATATGTTCTTGGATGTTTTGTGGTATTTCATTTATTCTTATATTTTATCCTCTAACTAATGATTGTCTATTGGTATCATATTATGTTCTGTCATTTTCTTTAATCTTATGATGTTTGGGTTCTGATATTTACTTTTTAAAAAAAATGGACTGATTTTTCTTTACAAATTGATTTGTAACATGATTTAAAAATCATATTTTTTTTAAAATGGTAATCAAGATAGGGATTGAAAGATTAGTATATTTAAAATTTTGGGAATGAATAGAAAATGATTAGTTTTGGGAATGAATTTTAAATGATTTCTTTTATTATTTTTCAAAAATATTTTTTGAATATGATTGATTTATTTTTTAGAGTAAAAATTACGATTTATTAAAAATAATCCATATTTTATTTCTGAAATTTTTACCTCTGTTTGTAAAATAGCTTTGGTTCTATTCTACTTTAATTATTTTAAAATAAGGGGAAAGTTTTTAAAAAGGAATTTTGGATTGCTATTATTATTATCTAAAGTATTTAGGAATGCACTTTTTGGCTATTTATATTTCAAAACAGCTTGAATATTGATAATTATTTAATTATTTTACATTTTCCAAGGAGTGAAGTGGAATATTATGTATTTATATGCTCACACCAATATTACATTTTTGTTTTAGGTTTATTGTCTCAAATATTGACCACTATTAGAGTGTATATTGTTTAATTTTTTTTGGTTCCATAGAATCATGTGGAGGTTAATATCAATTTTCTTTTCTATAGTAAACAAGTAGTCATTTACTAAATTTGGTTCTAGCTATCAGTGGATTATAAAATGTAAACAGGTGAATTTTTTGATCTAGTGGTGATGATATATATTGAGGGAGAAGGGTTGATTGGATATAGGTTCTTAAATGGAGGGTGTATGGTGGGAGTGGATATGGATTTTGTTTCATATGAATGATATGATTCTTATTTTTGTTTTGTTGAACTATTTATATTTTCCAATTTATGGATTTATGAATTTCTATTTTTGGCTTGGAAATTTCACGTATAGACGAGTCAAAAAATATTTTTTGGAAGATATTATATTGTGATTTAACTTTAATTTAATGATGAAATCATTACCATGTTTGTTCCATTGATAAAAAAAATCTAGATTCCATAGAATGGGGATCAGGTACACCATTCACTGAAGTGGAGGATCAGGTCTGGTGTCGGTTTATATGTAAACTCATGTTAGTTTTTTGTAAATGGATTCATATCTTAGGTTCGGTGGTGGGTGCCTAGGGTTTTTATTTTCATTATTATTATTTATGGTGGTGGTATATATTGAATGTAAGGATATTGGGAGTTGAGAGATAAGTGTAATGATGGTTTCATAAGCTCTTCTACACCCTAATTATCATGTATTCGTGGATATTCATGATTCTACTTTGATTCCATTATTCCATTTGAGGGATTAATTGGATTTTGATTTTATTACTCTGATAGTGGTGCTTTAATGCTCATTGAAATATATTGATTTTCCTTAGGGTCATATTTGGTGATTTTGGACGGTGACTGAAGAGAAAATAAATGCATGAGGTTGTATTATAGGGTCTAACCAACCTTTTAGAGATCATGTTCTTGATTCCAGACCTACTCGAGGGACCAATGCATGATTTTCACCTAGACAAGAACAATACGACTGAGGAAAGAATGATTTTACATCTCATTTGATTTTATTATTTACAGATCTTGGCCATTAAATTTTTTATATTGATTAGGGAAATGGGAGAAGAGTCATGGTGGGTCTTGTGATATGTTCAAACCATTGGATTGGATTTTGGCTTAGGATTGTATTATGAATTTTCATATAGGATTTAATGTATGATGTGGAATAATTTTTTTTGTGTTAGAAAAGTGTATTTCATGTTAAAATATTTGTTATTTCAAACAATTCCTTATGTATTATAAAATGGTATTTGGTTTGATGAAATGTTTTTAAATGTATGAATTCATTAAAAATTATGGAATAGTGTTTATGTTTTTAATGCGTAGGAAATATTTTAAATGATTGAAGTGGATATTGTTTATAAGTAATCAGATGTCTTTAATATTTTGGTTTTTAAAATACCCATGGAATGAGATTTCATGGAATTGAAAACATAATGATGAACAAGAAAAGGTGGAATTATAATTTAATAACAAGATAATTTTTTTTGAAAAAAATATTTTGGAACTTGTTGATATTTTTACCATTATGGTAAGGTTTTAAATTTCCTCGAAATGTATTTTTTAAAATTGTATTTAATCCAGATTGGGGTGTGTCTTGAAATCAATTTAGTAAAAATTTAAAATTTACCAAATTTGGTTATGTAAAAGGGTTAAAATTGTAAAAATATTTTGATTTGTATTTTGGTTAAAGTAATATATTTTAATGGTGCATAGGATTTTAAAATGGGTTTTTGGACACTTTGATAAGGATACCATTGTTCTAAAAGAGTTGTAATAGTTTCTAATAATTAAGTGATTCTAGTTTTCCCTTGTTTTATTTTTTTTAAAATTGTTTTAATTTTGGGCATGTGACCATGTAAGGGATTATGTCTCATACTTTTTATCAGAATCCTCAAAGAATGTTCCATTATAATGTTCAGAAGTTTATATAATTTGATATTATTACCCCTTTATCTTTTAACACTTCCTATATGTTGAATGCAGTGGAAGATTTTTTTCATCCATCCTAGTGAATAAATTTAGATTTATCCAAGGAAGTTACTTATGGTGGCTCTCATGGGAATCATATTAGTCAAATATTTTGGACATTAGATTATAGGCTTGATTGTTGAACCATTAAAGGTTAGATTTCATGTAGATTATTGTGGTAAATGTGGTTGTCATCATATCATATCTACTATATATACCTAGCCATTTATTTTTCATGATTAAATTTCTTTGAATTTATGATTTTTGAGTTTATAGTAGTTGTGACCTGAGGATATTGTTACCCAGTTTTTTTCTTGGTGTTCCTCCTTTATTTCACCATATGAATAGTTATTGATTTGTGGATGTTCATTCTTAGGTGATCATTTTGGTTTGTGTTTCCTATTCACAGGGTCGGCCATGGGGTGGTTCATGGTTATTATATTGGTATGTAGAAATATATATGGAATATTCATGGGTGACTGAGGGTATAATGTTGTATTGGTTTTATAGTTGGCGTAACCAAGCTGAGTTTTCTATCAGAATTGCAATGGGTTGAAAATCTATAGTATTAGATATAGGTTACCTTATATGAAATTTGTATCTACAAGGTTAGATATAATTCATTTATTTGTGAGGGTTTTCTCTAGTTTTTCCACTCCATGGAATTGGGATGCCTTGGATTTGGTAATCCAACCTTATAAAATTATGATCTTTTTGGTTTGGTTCTCTCATTGTAGATTATTGATCTTTTTTTATTTTTATGAGACTAAATATTCCATATGATTTATTTGATGACATCAAGAATGATAGTTTTTTTCATGTCCTATAAGTTTATAAAAAATAAGTTGTTTTTTTCCACCACATTAGATAAATGGTGTGGAATCGGTTATTATTTATTAATTTCTTTATATATATTGATTTTTTATAGAGTGGATATCAATTTAGAATTTTTGATGTTGTTTGAGGAAAAAGTTTTTATGGTGTGTGTTATATTATTAATTCATTTATTATTCTCCGTTGTATTTAACTAAGAGTTTCTAAGGGAAGAAATAGAATGGTGGGGAGAAATGATAGACCCACTATATATTAATAGAGTTTATGTTTTATTAAATAATATTATTTTGGACTATTATATGTTACAATAATTTTTATCTTTAAATTTTGTATATTTAGCATATTTAGTATTTTCACACTAGTAACACTTGGTTTTGAACAATCTTGCAGAAATTGTGTATTTATCTTTGTAATTCGATGGTACTATTTTGGAATGGTTAACACATGGTTTTTTAAAACACGTATAGTGCTAGATATATAATTTTTGGGAGAATTTGGGTGTCCAGTTAGTATCAAATTGTCATTACATGGTTTAGAAAATCATTATAGTTAACCAAACTAGATTCCCATGAAATAATTTTTTTAAAAATTACATCTATTTTACTAAAATGTTTCTATACATTTTTATCCATCACCCCCTCCCTTAATTATTTCACCCCTAGGTAAGACTATATACAATTATCAACATCCCCTATATAACCTCTTTGACCTAGATATGATTCAATAGTTCCCTGATCCCATTTGGACACATAAACATTAGCACATCTCACCAATTTCTATAGACTACTTTCTTGCAACAAGGTCCTAGGTGTGTCTATTGGTACACTATTCCACCATTACAGAGTGTAGCATAGTGGAATATAAATAATCTACAAGTATAATAAGTAGTAATTCATTCAAATAATATGTAAATAGTGTAATATTGAAAAATAAACAAGGACAAAAGACATATCACATAAAAAATAATAATTGATGTTATATGTATCTACTAAATAAAAAAACATGTATACATGGTTGGTTTAAAATACATAAGAAAATTTAAAATAAGAAAAAAAATTGTCCCAGTTATTATCATGAGCCTCATCATGAACTTGTACTCCCCTTCCCCCAAAAAACATTCTTGAATTCATAGTAGGGAACTTTCCATTATCCATACCTACAATCATATAACCTATTTGAGTACCCAAGGTTTCCCGAATAGGGTGTGAGACATAATTCTAGTAGGAAACCACCCATGGTCAAGTGTCATCCAGTTAGTGAATATATAATAAACTGTGTGAATGTATTAATATAATAAATAAGTATGTACTAAAATTTATAATCGTATAAAGTATATGTTCTCAGTTTTTAACCAATTCATTTCATCAATTTCATTTAGAAAGAAATCCATTGAATTAATAGTCTTTCATGTATCATTTATAATCTAGTTCAACTAATTATTAAATATCATTTATTTAGTATGTCTTGGGGCTTGGCGTATATCCCAATGCCACCTTATATGTATAAAATCAGAGAACGAAAAAATAGTTCATCCATAAATTATAACAAATAACGAATTAAGGCATGTTCTTTGTCTTGGTATACATGTAATATAATTAATTCTATTAATTATTAATTTATGAACATGATCACACCAATGAAATTAAAAATTTGTAATCTAGGTACCTATCTTATTATAATATAAACCAACAACCTAGGAGCTTGTCCATGGTGAACCTCTCAAGAACCTATGCATCGCCCCAGTTGTGGTATAGGGTCACATCAATTTGATTCCATCCTTGGAAGTCTACTAAGGGATCCCATGTATCACACATGGAATAAAAATAAAATCCCCTTTTATTCCATCCATGGAATTCTCATAGTAATATATGTGTCACTAAACATGTAATAGTAATGCCTCATAGTCCATCCTTTGATTTCCACTATGGATTCCATTTATCACTTAGGCATAAGCAATGTACAAGCTAATTGAGTTTTTCCATGGAATTCATCTTTTCAATCCATGTTCTACCCAAGGTATATATGAAACAAATAAATTAAATATATTTAATTTAAACATGTTATGGTCAAAACTGAGAACATATCATTTAAAAATCTACTCAGAACGTGACTCAATGCACTGGAAAAACTCAGAAGGCTCTCCTCAATCCACATTAAATGATTTCAATTACAATTCATATCACAATTCATTTTACATATAAATTCACAATTCAAACATCAATTGACCATTTATTATTGATCTATAATGACAAGGGGTAAAGGGAACACATCACAGGGATCCAATTTCATATTCCCTAAAAATGGACCATTTTATTAATCAACACATGCCATTTGGTGTTTCAAAAGCAAAGACATAAACCTGTAAAAATCCATTAATGGGCTTCTCTAATTACATTGTCCATGTATAGAAATTTAATTCAATTTTCTAAATTCATTTCAAGGAAAAAATTGAGAAATTGTCACATGGAACAACGTCATTTATAAACAATTAAATTTTTAATGAATGGATTTAGACCACATACCGTAGGAATGTATTTGATTGGTCATCTAATATAAGTTCCTAATTTGACCTAGATAGGGTGAAAATCGATGAATGGAAAGAGAACCTATTAATAGAAAAAATTAGCATTCCCCTAAATACTATAACTGAAAAAAAATTCCACAAAACAAATTGAGATCTTACTAATATATATCCAATGAGATAAGTAATTATTAAATCCATGCTTGGATGGAGGAGATCTCCCAAATCCATAAATACTCACAAAGAGGAACATCAAAGGGGAGGGATGCTATGTGTAAGAATAAAATGAGAGGATATGTAAGAAATATAAGTATGTGGGGGTAAAATGGTAAATTCACCCAAAATTATAGGGTTTCATGGTTTGGCTAAACTGTGCACGAACTGTGAATGCTTAGTTGTAGGAAAGGGAGCATCACATGGTTTGTCTGCATGGTTTGACTAACCATGTCAAACCATGTAACATTCTACTTTCAAAACTACAAACATGGATTCATAACCATGTGACCCATTTCAAATGATTTGTATTAACTGTTCGACCTCATCCATCCATGTTCATAAGTATTTCATGGAAATATTGACCATGCAGGATTCCCCACACAGTTTAAAATAATAGTGTGACATGCTTTTTTCACCACAAATCTTGGGCCATGGGCTCTTAACATGCCCTAAACACACCCAATACCCCCGTGAACTAAAAGGGAATTCATATTATACAACATATAAAAATTTAAACTAAGAATTGATGGAACTTAAAGGATCCCTACATCAAAGAAGAACCTAGATCCTAAAAATTTCCCCCTTAAAGAAATGTGTTCCCTGATAGACGTCTCAAGGTAAGTCAAGAATGATTTGAGGAAAACATTGACCACTTTAATTTTACATCAATGTCCCACTCTTAAGAATCATCCTATACTCAGATATGATTCCATATCACAACAACTAATGTAACTAGTTGACCATAGTGAACACTCATGCAATGATGCACAATACAAATTAGATTCTCCTCAATAGACCCATCAACCTATAACTCAACCTCCTTGGAAGAAAGGAATGAGACATCTCTGAATTGTAACATCACAATTGAGATATGTGGAAAACACCATGCACAAATTGGTACCATGGTGGTAACTACAACTGATAGGCTACCTGCATGACCTTCTCAAGATTCTCAAATGTCCTAACATACTGTAGTGAAAACATACCTTGTCTTCTAATCCACAAATTTTTGAAATTTAGTGAATCCCATAGGAAAAAGTGATCCAAAACCATGAAATATTTAGGTTATCTGTTTCAATTGGAATATGATTCTTCTGAGACTGCACAATATCCATTCACATACAAATATACAAATCCTGCTATGTTGTCCCCTGAATAAGATGAGGTCCATGAATAGATGACTCTCTAACCTCTAACCAATATAGAGGTGATCAGAATGGCCTACCATTCAAGGCCTAATAAAGATACATCAGAATATTTTCTTGAAAGTAATTTATATAGGTGAATTCATCCATATGTATATGCATCTCCAAAGATCCCCAAAAATCTAGGACACATGACTGAAGCTTGTGGTCAAGAACCTTTATCGTACACTCTGATTATCCATCATTCTGGGTGTATTATTCTTTGTTCAAAAGCACTTATGTACCTAGTTCACTCGAAAAACTACGAGTGAATTGAGACATAATCCTGATGTTCCTATGAGAAATTATTGTGTACAAGACCCCTTGAAGTTGTACTATATCATGAATATACAACCACTCATGGCCATCACCACTAAAGGTATCCCTAATAGGTAGTAAATGAAAAAACATCATTATCCTGTCAACTATAACCCAAACATAACAATTACTTCAAGCCAAACTTGTAATAAATTTCACAAAATCACTTGTGACATCCTCCCATATATACATGGGACTGGGTAGATTCTATAAAATTTCATCTTTTTGGTGATGTTCTCTCTTAACTTGCGGATAGGTGGACAATAGCATGAGAAACTGAGCCACATCTTTTTTAATACCTGACTACTATCACTGAAAATGTAAATCTTAATACATCATTAAGATTCTAGGGTGTACTTCCTAAGCTGAATCATGAAATTCTTACATCATCTCCTCACAGATGTCTATAGAAACCCATAAACGACCATATATACATAGAATTTGATCGTCACCTATGGTCCAAACAGGAAGATGTTTCTCAGTCACTATTGTATCTTGGCGGACTCGACCTTCTTTAATCGATAGATTTTTCATCTTCACCCTATCCTGTAGGGTAGATATCATTGTTAAAGATAAAAAGTATGTATTTAAAAAACTGTCATGCACCTCATGTGCATTTTAGAGAACAAATCCTTAAGTTACCACTTTCTACTTTCCTAATGAACTTGTTGTTTATGAGTCCTCTTTATTAGTGCATTGGCCACTAAATTTCCTTTACTAGGAATTTTGGAAATATTGATGTTGAAATATTGTTAGTACTCAACCCAATTATGCTTCCTCATATTCAGATCACGTTGTATAAACAAGTTCTTGAGGATTTTTTTGGTTCGGGTACTCTATGAAATTATATCCAAGTAAGTAATTTATCCAACAATGAAATGAATGCAAAACTATAGCTAACTCAAGATAATACATTGGGTAATACCTCTCATGAAAAATCAATTTCCAAGACCTGTACACCACCACTATATCCCCCTATATGAGAAAATCACATAGCCTAATACCTGATGCATCAGAGTAAACCTTGTAACTCCTACTTGGTTTTGTAATAATCAGTATTTGTGATGAATTCAATAGACCTTTCAGTTTCTAAAAGTCCATTTCCCCGGATACCAACCTTAAAAAATTGACACCCTTCTTAGTCAAGACCATAGGTGGCATGACTAATAATGATAATTCCTATATGAAATTTGTATACTGACCAAAGATCCCCAAGGTAATATATACCTCAAAGAAATTTGTGGCATAAACCAAGGAAAATAAAATTCTCACCTTTTTTGGGTATTATAATACACCTATCTCTAAGATTATGTGACCCAAGAAGTGAATATATTCCATCCAGAAGTGGCACTTGGTGAGAAAAGCATATAACTAACACTCTCTTAGTGTATTCAATATGAACTCAAGATGTTTCTCATGGTCATGTAGATTTTGATAAGAATCCAGGATATCATCGATGAAAACCACTAAAAATGAGTCAAGATAAGGATGGAACACTCAATTCATCAGTAATGTTATGATTTTTGGTGTGATCATGAGACTGAACATCATAACAAAATACTCTTATAGTCTATACATTCTACGAAAGGATGTGTGAGGTTTTTTTGATGGTTTAACATACACCTGATGATAATGAGATGTCAAATAAAAATTTGTGAATGACTGAGATCCTCATAGAAGTTCGAAGAGATCATATATCCACAATAAGGGATACATTTTCATAACTGTTAACCGATTCAATATCAAGTAGTCCTCACATTTTTTGAGGGTACCATCATCCTTTTATGAAAAATGGATTAGGAAACCCCATGAGATTTACTAAGTAAGATAAACCCCATTGTCTCTAAATCCTTTAATTTCTTATTGATCTATTGCATCAAAGTTGTATCCGTCCAATAATGTAGAATGGATACTATCTAAGATATTGGATTTAGATCGATTGAGAACACTACCTCTCTCATTAGAGGTAATACAATAAATTCATCTGGTAAAACATCCCTACAATGATCAACCACTGAGAGGATTTCTACATGACATGTTCCCTGATCATCTAGATATACACTCACAATTTGGGATGTCATCCCACCCAGCCCTTGAGGCTTGAGTCTTTCTTAGATATTCTAAACATATCATTCATCCTTTTGAATAAAATATATACCCTTTGATCACCCTATATTGATAGTATTCAATGAAATCATGAATGGAAACCAACTACTCCATCCTAAGAATGATGTCATAACTTTTCCTCTCAAAGAAAAAGAATTTCCATATGGGGTGAATCACACCAATATCAAGGGAGGACTCCCATCACTGATTTAAAACCTCCATTACAAGCCATAATAGACTTTAAATTGTCATAAAACAATCATATTTATGAAAACTAATCCCAATTATCTTATAATGGGAAGATATATAAATACAAGAGAGACCTCTATATAAAAAATTGGATAATATAAATTAGTGGCTACTAAAATAGCACCTTTGATAGTAGAAGGTCCCAGATCCTTCTCGTAAAGGGTCTGTTTCACTGTGTATATCTATCCTAAATTGTGACCTGATGACTATGTCTAATCACATTGAGAAAATCCACCATGCGGCTATTAAGAAACATTGGTTTGACTACAACGGCCAAAACCACCACCTTTACCTGATCAGTCAACTGTATTCCAGCTCCATACCAGTTGAGAAGCTACCGAACCTCATCTTGAACATGGATTTAGTGAATACCCTCTTTCATTGGCTACCATAGGAAATTTTCTGCAGAAGCATTATTGATGACCCATCATTCCACAGGATCAACACTCTATAGGGTCCCTCGTAAATTGTGTCCTCATATGTCATACCCTACCACATTTGTAGAACCTCACCTGGCTACCTGAGTATGTGGTCTGACTGCTAATATCTTCACATGGAGGATCCAGATAAGACATCCTAGTACTACTTGATTCATTAGTAGATTTAGATGATTAACCCCTCTAGCTTTAACCTCTAGCCTCACTTTAGTTACACTATGTAATAAGCACATGATTCACTATTCATGAAATGGTATTAAGTTGAAAGACATTTACCTATGATAATATGTCTTTACTAAGACCATCCATAAATCCCCTAGCTCTTAATAACTCATTACCCATTACAATAGGTTTAATGAATTAGAGATATGTAAAATGAGTAAAATATTCCATAACTAATAATGCATCCTTCATGAGGTGTATGAAATCAAGAGCTCTATCGGCCCTCAATGTATTGAGGTTGAATTCATTATAGACGTACATATAAAAATACCTCCAAGACATCTCTTGATGATGATCCTATTATGATATAGCATCCCATAATAAATTTATAGAATCACCTAACATATACATTGAGATCTTTACCCACCTCTAAAGAGGCATCTATAAATAATAAAAGAAAGAAAACATGGACTCTGTCAATGACTCTATATATTTTGGTCATCAATCCTCTGAAAAAGAGGGATGATTCTACTTTTAGAACTCATGTGTAAACTCTTCCATAGTCGAGGTAGGTTGTGATCCTCCCTTAATGGATTTCATGAAATGCATAAAATATTTATAGAATTATACCTTATCATCGATGGATGGTTAAAATATAGGTGACATAGATGGAACTACTGAAGGATCCACTAGTAGACCATGGTCGACCACCTCCAGAGTATGATCATCACCTCCATCATGGCCTAAAAATGGAGGTCATCGTGATGGCATGCCACTACAGGGACAAATAGATGCTTTAGATCTAGGTCATTGTCAATGTTCGTAGCTTAGAAGAAAAGATAAATAAATATGATAGGTACAAAAATTTCTATATAAGATCATACCACTCGGCCTAGTACATGAGTTCAGTATGGGCATCACATAACTCATATTTAAAAAATCGATAAAACCTACTTCCAACGAATACATTTTGGCCTAGGTCATGTTATTTTTTATATGAAATTTCAGTTTCCATTTCATTTCAACTTGATTTCACGTATTATTTTCCATTTTTCATTTAAATTCAAACTCAAGTAACATTTATGTCACATTCACATTAAATTAGTTGAATCAAAATGTTATCCATTTTTTGGTCCCTGAGGACCCATACTCTCGAAGAACCAAAGAATGTCATCCATCTAAATCAAAACAATCATGCTCCATAATACATATCACCCATCATAACATCTTGAATCAATTAAGAAATCCTATAATGGAATGCCATAATGCATGGAATGGGATTCCTGTAATGTTCCTAAAATTATTTCGGAGATGGAATACCATTATCTCATCTGGTAGAAACATAATAAAACCCACAACCATATCAATAAAAACATAACAATACATGTATATAACCCAATAGTGAAATCAATTCAATTATTTTAAGTGATAATCTAGAAAAAATATATTCATTCAAGGAAATTTGGATTTTTACTATAAGTAGTTTAGATACTCCAATGAACATCTCATTACGAAATTCAAATTCTTCCCAATACATTTCTATTATCACCAAATAAAAAATTAAACAATAAAAACTTCTCTGATACCACATTCTAACATCTCAGACCTGGATGCCACTCAATAATTTCTCGATCCTGATATGACACATGGAATCAATCAAATCTTCCAAAATATGAGATGGGGTTGACTGGTAGTGAAGGACTAGGTGTGTTTGAGTCATCAACAAAGTGTTGAAAAAAAGAATATCAATAATATAGAAGTAGAGTATGTAGTAAATCATAAAAAAAATATCTAAAATAGGAATACTTATATATAAACAATGCTAGAATACATCACATATACAACATGATGATACCTTTCATATGTCTACAGAAAACAAAAAAATGTATACATGTAGTGTGTATATTACATAGAACCAAATAACAATAACTCCAAAAGTATCCCACCTTGTATCATTTACCTCAACTCGATCATGTGGTCCAATGGCCCCCAAGCAGTAATAAAGAAACTGCAGTGTGGTGTTTTACAATTTCCATATCTATAATCACATAATTTTTTCAGTCTCACAGGGTGAACTGAATGGTTTGTGAAACATAATGCTAGTATAAAAATACCCAATTTAATGTAACATCATGTTAGTGAATATATAAAATATAGTTTCTAGGAAGAAATTTAATAAGCTAGTATGTATTGAAATTAAATATCCTATAATGTCTAGGATCTTAGTTGTTAACCAATTCATTATTATAATTTTATTTAGAAATAATGTCTCTAAATTAATAGTCATTCTTATATCATTTATCCACATATTCAATTAATGATTCAATTTCATTTGATAAATAAGTCTTGGGACCTAGTGCAAGCCCAAAATCCACTGTATAGGTATGTAATCAAAGGATGCCTAAACAGGCCATCCATAAAGTATAACAAAGAATGAATCCAAGATTCTCCTTTTACTTGTAATACACATCATACAATTCATTCCATTAATTATTGATGAATAAACCCAGGACCATCCATGAAATTCATTATTTGGAAACCATTTATCACTCCAAATAAAATATAACCCTACATCCTATGATCCCATCTGTGGTTAACCACTCAAGAACCTATGTATTGCTCTAGGTGTGGTATAACATCAATTTTTGTAGAGCCCATACGTTGATGTACAATAAGGGTTCCCAAGTATCACCCATAGAATAATAATAAAATTACCTTTCAGGACATCAATGGAATTCTCATTGAAATCCATGTATCACTCGGCATTTGATAATCGAGCATTATAGTTCATCTTTGGTTGTCTTTTAGGGAGTCTGAGTACCACTTGGGGATACAAAATGTACCAGCCAATTAATTTCATCCATGGAATTCATTATTTGAATCCATGTGTCACATATGTAATATAAGCATAAATATCATTTAATCATTTTAATTTAAACATTTTAAGGTCAAAACCAGGAAAATATCATTAAACATCACCACATAACATGACTGAAGGCATCAGACAATGTCAAAAGGCTTGCCTCTTGTCTACTTGCATGGGAATTTCATTAAAAAAGCATTGCATGATTTAAAAATCCATTACAAGGAAAGGTACAAGGGTTATGGTCATTTAATCCCTTACCATGAAACAATATAAATTAAAATTAATATCAAAATTCATTTTACATATAAATTAACAATACAAACATCAATTGAAAATTCATTATTAACCTCCCATGAAAAGGGGTAAAGGGAACACCTCAAAGAGGTCCAATTTCATGTGCCATAAAAATAGCCCATTTTGTTAATCAAAACAACAAATGGGTTGTTTCCAATCAATGTCTTTAACCTGTAAAAATCCATTAATAGGCCTCTTCAATTACCTAGGCCATGCCTAAAAATTTAATTCTATTATATAAATTCATTTCAAAGTGATGTAAGATAATTGGGAGCATGATATAATGACATTAATAAACCCTTAAAATTTTAATGACGGGAAAAACTACACCTAATGTTGGTCCATAGTTGATAGCTCATCTAGTATCATCTCATGATTTGAACCATCTTGGGAGAAAATTGAAAAAAGGATGAAATAAAATTTTAATAGGGAAAATTACATTTCACTTAAATAGATAATCTGACATCAAACCAAATGAGAAACAACATTAAATGAATAAAGATCATAATGATGTAGATCTAATGAGATGAGCGGTACTTGAATCCCAACTCCAATGGAGGAGATCTCTCAAAAACCAGAATAGTCACAAAGAAATGATTCAAAGGGGATGGATGATGTGAGAAGGACGAAAATAGTAGAATATGTTAGAAATATAATTATGTGGGAGGGGGAGGGTAAATGGTAAATTAAAAAAAAACTATAGTCCTATGGTTTGACCACATGGTATGGCCCAACCGTGCGTGCTTAGCTATAGGGAAAGGCATATCTCACTGTTTGTATGTGCAATTTGACTAACTACGTACAAACTGTGAAAATATACACTATCATGATTATAAATATGTATACATTTCCAGGAGCGTCATTTCACACTATTTTATTAAATGGTTCAGCCTCCTCCAACAATCAACCTAGGCGCCACACAGTTAGACAGACCTTTTGGTCTGCCTTGCATTGTTTGAACTAACCGTGAACCAAGATTATTTCACTCTAAAACATGGGTTCTAGGCTCTGAACCAGCCCCAGATACCCTTGATAACTCTGTAACCTCAAGGGGAATTCATGTTAGAGAACATTTAATCATTTAAACTAAGAATTGATAGAATATAAATGATTTATACCTCGTATAAGAAATAGGTTCTGAAAACATCCTCTGGTCTCCCTCTCCTCTTATCATTTGAACTTTATTTTATGGTGAGTCTTGGTTGAATCATTAATTTATGATCTTGGATACCCCCTAATTTCAGTTTCCACATAGTTTATCTGTCTCCCTTAAATGAATCTTGCATGGCCAAACCCCGGGGTCATGGCATGACTATATTTTGTTGTTTTTCATGTGGATATGGTGAACGATCTCATTTTTTGGGTCTTCTTTATTCGATTATTGACACTTTTTAACATATATAATTAATTTATGGTTAATTTCTCTTTATAATATCATATTAAATAAAAAAACATTGATTTTTTGGGTTGTAAAATTGTTTTCAAATTCCAAAATAATGGTATTATGCGTTATTTTTGAAATTATAATATGAAACATTATTTCATATTAGTTTTCATTAAAAGAGGTGGGTTTTTCCATTTTAAATAGTTGTTTAAATATGGGTTTTCTTAACTAATTATTTCAAAGCTATAAACTATTTCTAGTATGATATTTAAAATAGTTTATAAAATTTAGAAAGATTATTTGGGGTTTCAAAGTTATTTATTAATGTTTCTAATAATTATTTCAAGTGATAAAAGAAATTTTTTTTATTGAACAATTGTATCAAGAGTTTCTTCAATAAAGTGTGATTTTTGAAAATGTATTTTCCTAATTTTAATCATGAAATGAATTTAAGTGTGGTTGGTTGAGACCTAGGATATTTTTAATGAAATTGGGTCGATTTTTAAATCATTTTAAGAATTACTTTTTATGATTTTTTTGATATAATTGGATCCTTAAATTATTTTCAATTATTTATAAAATTTAGTTTTACAAAATTCTTGAAATTATTTTAGAATTGGTTTACAAGGGTGGGGTAATTGAATCAACATTAAGAGTGTTATTTTTTTAAAAGCCCATTTATCACATTAAGTTTCATTACAATGTTTTTGATACTCTCAATTCTTCATATGTTATATTTGTGCCTATTATGGATTACAATCCCTTGAGTATTATTTGATATTTTTATGCATTTTGTTGTTCATAAGAACTAATGTAATCAAGGATAAATTTAAAAAACTTATTTTCATGTAAGTACCAATTACCTTATGTATTTTATTTTTTCAAAGTGTTAGAGTGATGTTTGAGAGGGTTTGGAGAATTTTTGAATTATTTTTGGGGACTTTATAGAGGTGAACGATTTGATCATGGTTACTATAAACAGTGAAACACCTCTAGAAAATTGCACAAAGTGGAACAGAGGCTACTAGTTAGGCTCACAGTTTGTCACACAGTTTGGAATAATCGTGAAACCACCAAGGAGAATATGTGATTTTAGGAAAGAGGGACTCTTCATGGTAAGTGAATTCGTTGTCATACTATGAGGGCCAACCATGATAGGTGGTTATTGAGGAACAATCATAAGAATGGTTACCACACATTTTTTCTAACCACGTGAGATAAACATGAATGGATAATGTGAGATCTAAAATTTTTGGATCTCACTCTTTTTATCCACTTAACCCCATGGTTTTCATCTATTTTGATCCAATATTGATTTTCCTTCCTCCCAAAGGCTGTTCATAATGTTCTATTTAATTCGGGAGTGATCCATTAGAAAATCATGGTTTGTTGAAGCTTGAATTCCATAGAAAGTCCCCATTTTAGTGTTTTTCTTACATAACCACTTCTTTACTAGATTGGATTTTTATATCTAGTACATTTAGGATATATCTATTATTTTTGATAAAAATCATGATGATATTTGACTGTGTTCATATAGGGTAATTTGTTCTATATTGGGTTTTATGGTGTTTAAACTTAGTTTTAAAGACTAATTCAGGTTATTATTCATTTTCCACATAGTCTCCAAGGTAGGTGGACTCACTCGTTACTCCAATTATTAGATCATGAAGGCATGTTTTCAAAATGTTTATATTTTTTTAATTTTAGTATGAAATTTTTGTGCAATGCCTGGTAGAAACATTCATTAGTGATGGATTCTGAAATTGTATAAATTTTGTAAAATTTTCTTTTTTGAATGATTTTAAAATGATTCTTTCAAAAATCATTGTTCATATTCATTCATTGTAAAATGTTTTTTGGAAGGGTTTTTAATAAAAATATTTTTTAAATGGGTTGGAATAATTGGATTGACAAGTTTTTTGAATAACTGGTTGGTGTGTTTTCATTCGCATTGATGTGAACATATGGAAGTGGTGTGTGTCATTGGTCACCTATATATGGTTTCCTTGTGAAGACTTGGTAGACCAATGAGAGACGTCTAATGAGTATGGAAATATCCCCCAGGAATGTTGGTGTGGAAGTGTGGATTAGAATTGGTTATGAAAAATTGATTTTTTAAATGGTTAGAAAAGCATGTTTAGTTTTTCCCCTTTATAATTATATTGTTGAGAAAGTGATTGGATTTTATATAAACTATTAAAAAAATTTAATGTCTTTTATATAAATTGTATTATAAAAATGTGATTACATGTTCTATCCTAATGAAATTAGTAGAGAATTTATTTTGAAAAAACCTACTATGTTTCATTACCCACCCCCTTCTTGGGAACATTGGTTCATTTCCAAATATTGTTTATTATGATACTGTTAAAGTAAGTGTATCTCATTTCTTTTGTGATGCATCACCCTACTTTTGGATTAATTTTGGACTAGTTGAATGTAGAATATTGGGAGATATGGATTTTATTTCTTTGGAGTATTTTAACATTTTGGTTTTGTCTTCCACTTTTTATATTGATGTTAGTAGTCTCCCACTTTGTTTCTCTGGTATAGTATGTTTTGGATATCAATCCATATAAAATTTATTTCTATCACATTTTTCGCAGGAATCATAAAGAGGTAGCATGGTTTAGTAATACTTTTTTTATTTTAAAAATAAAAAATCATCCCCCAAATTTTTATGAATCCCTTTGATTTTTTTCATCCATTAGATTCTTGGGGATATGACTTAAGGACAACTAGTAATTCCACCTCGACTCAAGATAATGATGAGGGGTGGGATGTTAACAGTGGTATCATTTTGTTTGCTCATTTGATATCAGTTTTTTCAGTCTTAGAGTTAAAAATCTTTCCAGATTAGTCCTTTAGTTGGGATGGTATAAAGGAGTAGGATTGTTAATACATAAAATTTAGAGCATAAAAATTCATGTCTTACCTATTTAGGATGAACATGAAGTTACCAGAGAGTTTCGTACATATGTTTTTGGGGCAGTCATATAAGTTGTTACCTCATTGTCATAATTTCATATATTAAGAAGAGAATGTAATACATTGTTAGAAATTACTTCTCACTAAGAGTGCATATTTCATTTTGAGTAATGATTTATGATTTTTTGAAAAGGGATTTTTTTTTTAAAATCATAAAATTGTTTTTTAATGTGAGATTTTGACAAGGACATGGGTGTGGTATTTTGAAAATGTTTTTATTTTCAAAATCATGGAATAATTTCTAAAAATTAGTTAAAAACAGAAAGTGTTTTCTTTTAAAATTATTTATTATGACAGTTGTGATGTAGTAAATTTGAAATTATTAATCCTTCAGTTTTTAGAGAGCCATACTTACGGTATTTTGTTTTGGTTATAGAAATAAAACCTGGGAGGCATAGAAGAAACCATCCAGAAGAAGTTGTTGAGAATTTTGTTCTACATGATCCATAGGTAAAAAATACCATGTTCATAGTATAGTATATGAAATTAAGACAATAGATTTACGTAAAAGAAGAGATGAACCAAGGTAATGTGATCATTCCATTTATTTCCTGAAGTTGAATCCCAAAAATCATTCTGGGAGATTCAGAACTAGAATAAAAAGAGTTGTGGTTGAATATGATGAACCTAATATTTGATTTATGTGGAATAACAATTGATAATAAAGTCAAGATAGTGATTTAAATACATTTGATTATTCATTCTAGTGGTGGAAAGTTTTAGTTCTGAAAAAATTTAATGAAGGCATTGCATGGGAGGATTCTAAAGAATTGTTCGACAAACAATTTCATCCTCACATATTCAGGATTTCTAGAATGATATAATTTCTTATAATGAAGAACTAAAATCTATTAGTGACATAGTATGTGAAAAAATATATGAATTTAGTATTCTATTCACCAAAAGTTGATGCTAGTGTTTCCTTTAAGGTATTAATTTTTGAATCGGGGCAAAGTCTAAAGATTTGGTAAAAGATTTTTGTGGTCTTTAAAATGGATTATACAGATATAGCTATTAGGGAGACCTTGTCGGAAATAAAATCTTGATAGATATGGTTGGAGGGATCATGTTGATACATATGGGAAATGGTGGGAACTCCAATGTTTGGAATAAGAAAAAGAAGGAAACATATTTCCAACATAGTTCAATGACTCAAAATCAGAATACAGGGTTGGTGAATCTTCCATTGAAACCTATGAGTAAAGATGGTTGTATAAAATGTCGATATTTTGATCACATTAAGATGGATTTTACAAAACAACCTATGGAATTTTGTAATTACACCAGATGAGGAATATTTAGCAGTACTATCATAATGGTCCAATGTTTGGTTCTTGGGAAATGTCTCATTTTTTGAATATGTTGTATGCTTCTATGGGACGACTGGAACATAAAAATATTTATCAATAGATTCAAGCTACCCATGGTGATTATACAAATACCCTGACTCATAAGGAAATAAAATATCAATGGGGTAAAAAAGAACATTGTCTAGTTAGTAAGAAGTTACATAGATCTAAGTAGGTGATTGTGAATGATCAATCTCAACCATCAATGGGTAGAGATAAAATTATTTTTAATTATACCTTTATTGAAGCATTGTTTTATACAATTAAACCAAATTCAATTATTTATTTCTCATGCTTTTGATCATTCAGTTTTAAATGATTAGGTAATTCCTCTTATTTGGAAAAATAAAAATCAACTTGGTCAAAGTGAATGTTGATCCATTACATGTATAATGAGTTTTATAACATTTGATGGAGGTAAATTAATATGGGATTTATCAGTGATTGAGATAGAAGTATATGATATAATCATAGGTATGGGTTGGTTGAAAATGTCCAAGGATCGCATCGATTATTAGGAAAGAATGGTTAGTTTTACACGTGATGATGGAATATAACATCTCTTTATAGTATAAATGGATTGGAAGATAAGTGAAACATGTTTATTGGAACAAATGGTTCGGACTATCTAACCCCTGTTGGAAAATTTGAATTTGGATGAAATGGATGATATGAAAAATTGTGGTTTTTCAGCTTCGAAATGTTTTTACTAATAAATTCACATGGTTACCACTAAACAGAGAAGTTGATTGTATGATTGATCTCTTACCAAGGACCAGAATAATCTCACATATATCTTATTAAATCAAAAAACATATGTAATGTAATTGAAATTCTAGTAGGAAGATTTTGAATGAAATTTTTTCATTCAACCTATAACATCTCATTGGACAATACTGATCTTATATATCAAGAGGAAAATATAACTCCTTATCTATGTGTGGATTATCTCAAACATAACCATTTTATGATAAAGAATCGGTATCCACTCCAATGAATTCATAACCTATTTAATCAATTATTGGGAGCTCAATCGTTTCATATGATTGAATTGTGTTCAAGATGTCACCAATTAATGTTTCAAAAGGATGATATTCCAAAAAATTATTCACAAATAGATATGGCCATTACAAGTATGTGGTTATGACATTCATTATTATAAATATATAAAAATTATTAATGGATTTTAGAAAATAAGTATTTCAAAGGTATCTCGATTCGTTTATGGTGGTGTCTCGGGATTACATATTGGTGTATTCAAGTATAATGGTTGACCATGAACAACACTTGGAGATAGTGTTGGTAATTTTTAGGATTATCATTTGTATTCCATATTATAAAATTATGATTATTAGATTGAAGAGTTTTGATTCCTTGGCCAAGTTTTCATTGAAATAGGTTTTTATTTTGATAAAAAAAATATAGAGACAGTTATATGTTGGGAACCACTAAACAATTTCATTGAGATACATACTTTCTTCAGTTTTTCTAGTTATTATAAATATTTTTTTTCATTAGTTATCATAGTTAAATTATCCTATGGAAAATTTGAAAAGGAAATATGTTCCATTCTAATGGAATGAGGAATGGTAGAAGTATTATTGAGATAATAATTTCATCCTAATATCAGTACCAATCATGATATATTCGAAATTTGGAGTGGGGTATGTGGTGTATTGTGATACGTCAAGATCTTAGGTCAGATGTGTTCTCATGTAGGAAGATCTAGTTTTTTCTTGTGGATCACAATAGTCAAGGATTAATGAGAAGAACTACCCAAAACAATATTTGGAGTTAGATTCTATAGTCTATTATTCTAATACTTGGCATGATTACCTCTTCGGTGAGAAATTTAAGGTGTTTACTAATCATTAGATCCATAAACACATTTTCTCAAAAAGGTATTTTAATATGAGACAAATCATATTATCATAGTACCTAAAAAATTTTGACTTTGAATTGTTTAATACAAAAGGTATAGTAAATTCAATGGAATATTTATTAAGAAGAAATTATTATTCCGATTTAGAGAAAGAGTCTTTAGATTAGTGGTTATTGGTCTTAGTGAATGCTAATATACACATGGATTGTCAAGGTCGAGGTAGTGCATAATTTTATTTCAATTTTTTTGGTTCACTATTTGGTAGAGATGGTTAATGTTTCAAGAATGTTCTATTTATTGTATTTTTATATGAGGTCAAGACTCATTGGTGGGGAGACTATTATAGGATGAAAACTAGATAGGATTTTAGTGTTTTAGTTTAGATATTAGGTGGTCACACCTTTTGCTTGTTATGATGAACTTCTTCCTAGTTGACACCATTAGATATGACCTTTTTAATCATGGAATAAATAATATTTATAAGGCATCGTAAACAATGTTTTGGTTGGTTAACATGAAAAAGAATGTGACTGAATTTTTAATGATATGTCTCACCTTTTAGTAGGTTAATGAAGAACATGTACGACTAATAGGTATGATTATGTCTTTTACTATTTCTATATAGAAATGGGAGAAAATATAAATATATTTTATGATAGTTCTCCCATGGATGGGTTAGAAACACGATTCCATATGGGTTATAGTGGATCATCCCACATAGTAATCCCATTTCATTATAATTTTTGAATATCATACTGTGGAACAAGAGCCTCATCCAAGTTGCTGAGGACACGCTAGGTGCATCCAAGAGACATGAGATCAAATTTTGGTGGAGGCATATTTTGAGGTTACTGTAGTAGTACTGTAGCAGGAACTATAGCAGTAATGTAATAGCCACTATTCGGTACTATAGCAGCCCGAACTATTCATCCATCTAGGCCTTCGGGCCACCGGTTTGGTCATCGGGTCCTGCAAGGCTTTCGAGCCACCGAAGGCCTTCAGTCCAGTTGATTCTCAATGCCTCCGAGAAACCTTATGGCCATAAGGCCACCCCAAGGCCTTCAGGCCACATGAATGCAGTCCCCAGACACACTAAAAAAAGGAGCAGCCCCAAAAGAGGATTCAGAGTAGGTGAACTCACTAGAGCAGAGCCAAATGGATTGTTAGAATGAGAGGGTATGGTTATGCCATCGGTACTAGCCTGTAAGCCTAGCCAGATGGTCACACAAAGGTGGAGATCTACTATCAAAGATGTAGATGATGGGGAGGGGTATTTCCTTGTAGATAGTCTGGTTGAATTCCCTAAGACCTTTGGGTCATGTAATCTCCTAAGCCTATGGGACTTGTAATCTCTGAGCCAATAGGACTTGTAAGAGTTCCCCCTCATCCCTTGAAAGGGGGGTTATCAAAAATAAATAAATAATGAAGGCCTTCGATCCATTCAGGAATACTGTGGAGGACTGGTCTAAAATAGTTATTTGAGAAGTGGTAATGCGGTATGTCGTACATGTTTTGATAGTATTAGATACAGATTTGAGGGTTGCATCTCAATTATATAAATCCTCATATAAATACCTTAGAAATAAATTGAATATGAGTATAGAGTATCATCCCTAGATGGATAGACTATCCTTAATGATGATAAAAACATTGGAGGACATGCTATGATATTATGTACTTAATTTTGGCTGATCAAGGAATAAGCAAGTACCACTGGTGGAGTTATCGTATAATGATAATTATTTGGCCTCAATATATATAGATCCTTTTAAAGTAGTGTATAGTTATCAGAGTCATTATCTACGTCATTGGGTGGAAACAGGAATGACTTCAATATTTGGACTGAGCCTTTCCCAATAGATAATAGAGAGGACTTAGTAATTTCGGAAAACAATGAAGATAACTAAGAGTCATCATAAATACTATTTGGATCATTGAGGACAACCATTATTTGCTGAGGTGAGTAATCATTTGTTTTTTAGAATCTATCCAAGTATTGGGCATCATTTTTTTGGGAATCATGGGTTGTTTTATCCTCAACACATAGTCTATTTGAGATATGTTAATGAGTTCGTGAGTAATATTATCAGTTTGAATTTCCAAAACAGTTTAGTTTAGTGCACAATTTATTTCATGTATCTCAGTTGAAAAAGTATCAACCTAATCCAGACCATGTGATTTTATGGGATCTCACTGACCAAGAACCATATTCTTCAATTGTTCATATGCCAGTATATGTTGTGGATAGGAAAGATAACATCTTTCTTGTGAAAATCATCATTCTAATTTGGGTTTTCTAGAAGCATGGTCAGATTCAAAAGAAAATGGAAAAATTAGAAGGAAATATTTGGGTGGTGTCTCAAACTATTTTATTCAAATAGATGTTTTTTAATTTTATAGGGAATAAAGTACAATGATGTTGAAATTTTTGATTCCCCCAATTTCAATTAATTACCCTAGTGTTTATATATTTTATGTATATAACGTGTTGCAGTGACGTTTTGGTGGGTTTGGAGGACATTTGGAAATTTTTTGGGTCTTTTATAGAGGTGAACAGTTTGATAATGGTAATTAGTAACCGTGAAACACCTCTATGAAACTATGAAATATGAAATAGAACTTACTAGGTAGGAGAATCTTTTGTCACATGGTTTGGCCAGTCCTTGCAGCCACCGAGAAGAAACTTTGATTTTGGGATAGAGGTATATTTTTTGATTGGAACATATTTTTTCTAACTATGTCGGTCAACCGTGTGAGGTGTTTCTTTAAAAAGTTTAGTTTTTTGTAGTTTTCACACTATTTTCATAACTGTGTGATCTAATCATGCACTGCTAAAAATGAGATCTGAAAATTGTGGATCTCGCTCTATTTATCCCCTTAACCTTTCATTTTCCTCTATTTTGACACTAAATCACTTTTCTCTACTCCTAAAGGTATTAGAGACTCTTCCCTTCGATCCAGGATTAATCCTTTGACAAATCGTAGTGCATTAATGTCTATATTTTTTCGTAAGTCTTTATTTATGGTGTTTTTATTAGATATCCTCTTCTTCCCTATCTTGGATTTGTATATCTAGTCTGGTGGGGATAGATCTATGATAGTTGATACCAATCAAGATGATATTAGGTTATGTTGATATTAGAGAAGAGATATATGATGGGGTTTTAGAGTTTCAAATAGGTTTTGTTAAAGAATTCAGGTCATTATTCATTTTAACTATTGTATTTGTGGTAGGTGGTTTTAAAATCAACGTCTCTTATTATAACATGAAGTATTCGTTTCAAATTTTTTACATTTCTAGAATATTATTATTATTTCTTTTGAAAATGTTGACTAAACCCTTTTTATTATTATTTTATGAACTTTTATAATTTTTAGTAATGGTAATTGTTGAATGGTTTTTAAATAATGATTTTCATAATGGTTTTTTTGTTTAATTCATGGAAAAAATTGGAAAGGTTTTAAATAAAAATATTATCTTATTTATATGGTTTCGAATAATTGGATTTCTATAGTTTTCACATAATTTTTTGGAATGTGTTCATTTTCTTTGACATGACCTTGTGGAAGGGTAGTGTCCCATTGGGTCTCTAATATATGGTTACCTTCTAATGACATGGTTAATCGGTAAGAGACCTCTCATGTGTATGGTACTATCACATGGGAATACTTGTGTAGATGTGTGGAGTGGAATGGGTTATGCCAAATGGATTTGATAATTTATATCACATAATTATTTTGTTGTTTTATATCAAAAATATGTTATTAATAAATGCATGGTCTTTATATAAACTATTTAAAATGTTTTAATGTGTTTTATATAATGTGTTTTATATAAATTTCTTTACATGTTCTATCATAGTGGTTTGAGTTGAGAATTTATTTATGGAAAACATACTGATTTTCATTAATCACCTTCTATTTGGGAACTTTTTTGCGTTTTTATATATTTTTTCTCCAAAAAATGTAATGGAAAAGGGTCTCATTTCATTAGTGATTCATCCTAATACATTTGGTTGTATTGCGGAGCTGGAGCTTGGAGCATATTTGGAGACATGTAATTTATTTATATATAGTCTCTGATCTTTATGGGTTTTTCTTCTTCTTTATACATAGATGTTGGTAGTATTCCACCTTGGTAATCCTGTATAGTTTGGTTTTGATAATATATTTTATTACATTGATTTGCATCACATATTTCTTATATATCATATAATAGTTGATTGATTTTTATTGGTTTTGTTGTTTTATTTTAATAAGGTAAAATCATCCCCCAACAATTTATGAAGCCTATGGAATTTATTTCAAACCTTTGGAACCTTGGGGATGTCATCTAAGTCCAATTAGCAATTCCTCTTGGGCTCAATCTAATGAGGATGGGTGGGATGTTACAATAATAATTATAATGCTATTTTTTGTGAGGTGTGATTTATTTTAAAATTTATTATAACTAATTCATGTGAATTATGATTTTTTATCGCCTAATTATTCTTTTTTATAAGAGTTCTAGGAATATAATTGGTGATCGATATGAGTAAAAACCCTCATATAGATAGTGCAGAAAGTTATGGATTATTTCCTACTTATGTTGATATTGTTATATAAGAATGTGCAGTGGGTATTGTGAGATAGAAGTTTTCTTATGCCTCTGTAGTAATGTTCTATATCAGAAATTTATTTTAGGAATTTTTAGTGGGACTACCCATTATATGGAAAAGCTCATTAGTTTTAGGCTATCAACATTATCAACATATCAGGTCTTTACTCTAAGATCTTAATATGATTCCCTTGATGCCAGATCATGTTTTGGATATTTTGGAGGTTATTATTTATTCTTTGATTTCATTCCCAACACATTAATTGTTTAATAGAATATTGTTCCTTTATCTATTTTATAATTCTTATGATATATGGGTTATTAATATGAGGAATTTCATTTTGATAACATGGGTTTTCTTGTCATCATTTTTTTATGAAATGATTTGAAAATAATGGTTTTATTAAATTAATAATGTGTCTTAGTTTTTAAGATAGTATTTTATTTAAACTTTGAGTAAAGTGGGAAAAATAATTTTGTTTTGGGAATAAATTTAATATTTCTTATTATCTTGGTTTTAAATGAGTTATAATGAAAATCATTCATTTATGGGTTGGAATAAACAATAATGCTTTAGGTTGTATGAGACATTTTCCCAATTTCTTTTACCATATTTTGGAAAAAAAATTATCCATTCTTCAGAAATAATTTTATAACAAGGTGGGTCTTTTGAAAAAGGAATTATAATAAGTTGTTGGTTTTATCTAGATTGTGTGTGAAACCCATAACATTTTATTTATATTTTAAAATAGCATGAAATTGTATCATTAATTATGTTTTTTTCATGTAGAAATGAGTGTAGTGACCTATTGTGTATTTTTAAGCTCACATATATATTACATTTTTGTTTAAAGAATAATTATTTAACTCTTCACTAATATTGTAGAGTTTAGTTTTAGGGTTTTTTTGGTCTGCTGGGATCATGAAGAGGATATTATATATTTTCTTTTTTCACTAGTGAAATTTTCTTTTACTACATTAAGTTTCTGTTATCAGTGGATTGTAATATTTAAATGGGAGATTGGGGTGATCAGGTTGTAATGATATATAGAGAGGGGGTTGGGGTGACTAGATGTAGCTACTTATATGGAAAGAATATTAGGGGAGTGTGAAAGGATTTACATTCCAATGAATGATCAATTGTTTTTTTAAATTTTCTAAACTATTTTTATTTTCTAATTTTTTTATTTTATTTATTTCATTTTCGAATCAACATCCAGCTTATGGGTAGGTCATGTATGATTATTAGGAATAGAATTCATTGTACTTTTACTCATAGTAATGAGTGAAATATGCCTTTTTTTTATTCAATTAAGACCTAGGAACTATTAGTTTCCACATGAAGACTAGGAATGAATTTTAAGGCATTGAAAGACCATGATTGGTGCTAGATTAGACGAATGTTTGTGATTTTATGTTATAGATATCATACCCAAAACTTCCATTTGATCGCACCAATGACCATACCCTCTCAAGGTGGAACCAATGGAAGTGGTTGGTCAGTCATGTTATTACATGTGGAAAACTCAAGGGGGTGGTGAATTCAATTTCAAATTCAATTTTTATTAATGTTAATTTATTATAAATACCCAGTTTATGAAAATGGTCATATTAACTAAAATAGAAGAACTATATAATTTGATATTTGAAGAATCTGATCTATTTTTTGGTCACAAATTAGTTGAAATAAGTTTAAAAACTCCTTTAACATTTTTTTTTCATTTTCCATGAACTATATATAAAACACTTATTAAAGATAACTATCAGAGTTGAGTTTTTATAATATAGATTTGAAAATAGATATTCGTTTGTTTAAAAAAATTATAAGTGATTAGGAAACAAATACATGACAGAAAACATCTTTAGTCTCAAGCTGAGACTATAACACCCCAATATTTGATAGTGTGTTATTTCTTCAAAATAAATCAATAACCTGCACTACACGCAACACCGAGTTAAAGTGCACCATGACTTACCAAAAAAGTCATTCAAAAAAGGTTATGAATAGTATTAACTAAATTTTAAACTTTATATAATCCTTATAATTTTTGAATCCATATTATGAGTTTCTTAGACATAATGTAAGAACAAATTCCTTTTTTTCTTATAAAAGAAGTATTTTTCAAAAATGAAATTTTACCAACTTTAATAGTGAACCCTTTTTAAATCCAATATTTTAAACTTTTATATATTCAATTTGACTAAATAAATTTATTCTTTAGAATGGGGACATAAAAAAATTACAATGTAACACCCCAAGCTTCCATGGTACGCTTCTCTTTGAATAATACAGTAGCGTGTGTTGTACGCAACTTCGAGTTCTAACACACACTACAACCAATCAAACTATCCGTAATGAATATTAATACCTACATTTTAAAATTTTATCAATTTTATCTCTTAAAATGGACTTCATTTTTGGATTCTGATTATCGAATTTATCCTAAGGTGAAATTTTGGTACTTTTCGGATAACTTTAATATTTTGATGAATAGTGAAAATTAGTAAATTTTAATTAAAAAAAACTTTTTTAATCAAAATAATTAATAGTGAGAAATTAGGAATTTGAGTGGTTTTAAAGTATAATTAGAATATATTTTTTACCATTTTATCCAATGGTGTTCATTAAAATTAATTTCACTTTGAAATTGGACATAAACAATTGTCAATCTTTTGATATATATTGTTTCTTAAAAACACGCTATTTGTTGTGACAATGGAAATTAATTGTGAAATTAATTAATGAAAATTATATTTTTGTAATTTTGTAAATTATACATCATTTATGAATTCGGAATATCAATTATAGCTTAGGTTGAAATTTTGGCATTGTTCTGAAAAACATCAATTTTTGATGAATAGTGAAACTACTAAGTGGTAGTTAAAAAACTGAATTTTTCATAAAACATAATTTTACCGCTTCTATGATTGGAATTTCAAAAATTCAAGAGACACAGTTAATATAAAGGAGTAAAATGTGGTTCAATTAGATGAAAATAATTTTTGGTGAATAGTAACTTTTTACTTTTATTTACCACGGTTAAAAGTAAATAGGGTAATTATGGGTAAAAATGATATTAATATTACCCTAACACATGTCCTAATTCTATTGGGCAAGTTTATCTCGGCCAAAAACAACCTTAGTATTAAAATATTTTCATTTAGTTCCACTTGTATTAGATTAGGACATTTATTATTATTTAATTCAAAGAAGAGTGAAAAGTGTTAAAATAAAAGTTTATTTACTAAAAAACATTTAATATAGGGTTATACATAAGATAAATTCTATTTTAAATATTCATTAGAAATATTAAAATATTTCCTACATAATGATATTTTATTTATAATTTTTAGACATTAAAAAAGATAATTTATTTATGACACAATGATGATGCAGTAATTACCTAATTAATGAAAAATTAAAATAATTGATATTATAAATACCCAAATAAATGTAATTTGAGACTTTTTAGAAATACCAATTATTTTATAGGATAATATGACATGTTAGGATTGATTTAATTAACTTTGTTTGAGGTAATAATTCTATGATGATTTTTACAAAAATCAATTATTGAATAGTGTCAAAATTGACATAAAATAGTTTTTAAAACAAATATTATATTATTAATTGATATTAAATTCCTAAAAATCTATGGTTCGGCCTAAAGACTTATATCATGATAGGTGTATCATTAATGGACCACTTGAGGGTCTCTTGGATGTATATAGTAAGTTTATTAATCATATAATATAAAAATACAAAGAGACATTATAAAAGTGAAACTAATTAACTAGGAGTTAATACTTAAAGATAAGGTTAATATAATGACCCAAACCTGTATAAATTCTATTGGTTGAGTGGTTTGCGACCCATCACCACCTTAACCTTTAAATAATCCACTTTAGAGCCATTAGAAACCGAATATGAATTTATTATAAAATAATATATCAAGCTTTTCCAAAGGTTCCCCTCACCCCTCTTATAAAAGGGCACTCTCCCTTATCATTAACTCACACCTTCAAAGCCTTTTGGTTCAGCCATATTCTGCTCAAATACTCTCTCAACTTCCCTCAATTAATCCTAAAGGACTTCCTTTCATCAGAAACCTATCTTAAAGATCCATTTTGATCAAATCAAAAGGAAGAACCCGAAGAAGAGGTAATGATTTCACCACCATTTTTCAATTTCTTTTCTTCTTCCACTTATTCTTTATTTGTTATTACCATTCTAAAATAATGAATCCAGTATCTCCTATATAATTTAATATTATTATAAATATGGTAGAACCATATTCAGTATTCTATCCATCCTTTGAATGACATGTCACTATACGTGCGTACGTACGGCTTACCGTCTCCACGTCGTGGTGTAATTGTTATTCAATATATTATTATTTGGATTGGTATAATAAAGATTTGTAATTCATGTAAATAATAAATATAACATGATAATGACTCTGTATATATTATATATCATCCAATTATATATTATTTTAATATCAAAATAATGATATTTTCGCTCGTGCGTACGTAGAGATTACCGTCTCCACGACGCGAGGGGATTCATTTCCAAGTTCACCATTCATCGACGATTATAAGAATATATATTACTAATAAGTATGTAATATATGACATCATAATGCTATTGGATATATATATATATATATATAAGGATTTATGTACTTACATATTTCTTATTCATTTACTTCCGTTCAACACTATATGAAAACAGAAACAACGTTTATGCGTACGTACGGACTACCGTCTCCATAAACGGTGTTTTCCATTTAATATATATGTCTATTATACATATTTATATTCTAAATATATATGATATATTTATCATGTTTTATATTCTGGAAGTATTTAAATCATTATCTAAGTGATACAACCAAGAGTGACAAGTTAAAACACGTACAATAAAGAAAGTGATTATTACCCAAAATGTTAACTTAAAATGGAAATTATTATTAAATAGGTAATAGAAATTCATAAATGAATCAGGTATTATATCATAAATATTAATATGGTTCTGTTATAATTTAATAACATACTACGATCTTCGTACAGGAGGTTAAACATACCCTCTACTAAAGGAAAGTGCAAGGTAATGGGTTTTCATCTCAATCCTTATTCCAGTGAGATTCATGCCATATTGACACCATTACCTTTTGTGTGGTGTATGTAATGCCCATAATTATATTCTTTGTGTAATACACTTTAATTTATGTGTATTTACATATTCATTGTATGATACCTCTTTCATGGGTTGTACGTTTCGTAAGTTACCAAATTGGTAAGGGTTTATTTCGCAATCTCTTCATTATCCGAGGTTGTATATACGTAATAATCTACTGGGATCTCTTTATCATCCACATCCATGTTTCTTAAAAATGTATTTCAAAACATTTTTACTATTTACAATAATATGGGTTAAAGACATTTATACCCTTGTTTGACTTTGTATAATAAGTTTATAAAGGAATCTTTCCATCGTTTTCCAAACAAAGTCCTTTTAACCTTTTGACAAAATTAAGGTAAGAATGTCTTTTTTTAACTTATACGGTGGGTGCAGTTATTCTCCGCCGTTATTACACCTTTAAGGCTTCCTTCACAAGCTTATAAAGATATTTTCAAAATAAAGGTTTTCATTATAATTATGAGAATTTTAAATGATTTCAAAAAAGAGATATTTCTCTAAAATAGTATTGATTTCATCTATATCAATATACTATGATACATTTTAAACTTGATTCAAGTTGATTTATTATGATACAAATCATCCATATTTTATTTAAGGTTTTGTGATATTTTTTACTATGGATGAGTTATTTTTATGCCATTAATGGTTTATGATTAGTGTTTTGACATTTTCTATGTTAGTTTTAATACAAATTTTTATGTTATATTTCATCCTCTTCTTAGGATGAATGTGTTGGACTAGTATATTTTGGGTTGGGGACCGGTAAAAGTAATCCCTCCGGGTTTTTGTCCGGTTATTAGAGGCACTCCGGGTTGGTGTCCGGTTATTAGAGTAACTCGAGGTTGGTGTCCAGTTATTAGAGGTGCTCCGGGTTGGTGTCCGGTTATTAGAGGCACTCCAGGATGGAGTCCGGTTACAGAGGCTCTCCAGGTTGGGTTCCGGTTACAGTTATCCCTTAGGTCTTGGCATGAGGCCTCGACACATAAATTAAACTTCGGCATCATGCATTCCATCATTATGAAAGTGGTTAGTGATATTACATGTGATTAATCGAATAGTAGAATATCCACATGAATAAGAAAATGGAATTATTTCATTTTATTTCTGCCATATTATGATGAAGTTCAAGTTTAAAAGGCTTTTGTTTTAGTTTTATACATTGCCTTAAATGTTTATGCTTATTTTTGAAAGTTTTCACTACATTTATTACCCTTACTTATCATTTGAGCTCACCCCTTTCTATGTTTTATTTTTCCCAGGATTCCAAGAAGTGTAATGTGATTGATATGTCGGGTTAAGACAAGGGAATAATTGTGTTCAGAAAGATTATTTATGTAGTTTTGTACGTCATAAAGTGAAAATTAAACATTCATATATGTGATCTATTTTTCCAAGCCTACTAAACAGATCGGTCCTTTGGGACTTGATTCCTTGTAATCATGCCAGTGTATTAAAATAATGCACTGACTCTGGATAACTGGGGTCGGGGCATTACAGTTGGTATGAGAGGATGTTTAGCAATAACCTTGGAAACTAGATTTAGATAAACTATGATTAGAGCACATAGCCCTAAGATAGACTTTTAGGATTAGTATAGAAGAACTTCCTATAATTTTGGTATTGTAGAGATTTTGGGAGTTTTCCGAGTAATAGATCCCTGTCTGGATACGAGCATGTAGAGGTGGCTCTGGCCCAGATGTACCTAGGGGTAAAATCCGAAAACACCGCTTTGAGCTAGACTCGAACGGGAACTGGTGCACGACAACGGGCCTTGCTACACTATTGGTTACGACACTCCCGGGGGATATGCTTAGGATAATTCTCATTTTATTTACAAACCATTATGAAGGGTTCATGAGTATATACATACTCAAAGAAATTATTTTTATGATTGTGGATTATATCTATAAACTGTTCAATTTTCATTAGGAATTATTTATTTCAATTCATAAACTGACCTAGTTTATGCTATTGGATATAAATGGCTCCCAGTAGAAGGAATGTGAACTCCAGTAATACGTATGATCCAAAGAGTAAGAAGGATCATATATTTCATTGTATTAAGACATCATTTAGAAGGGAAATAGTCTCCCATGTATTATCATCATATGAAGAAATAGTATAATGTGTGGATAAGATAACTAAAGAGTTTACTGAGTCCTATGGCTTTGAAGGGAAGCAAGAGAAGAAAAGGATGGAAGAGAGAAAGATGGATAAAGGGAAGAGTGAAAAGAAGAATTTCCCCATATGTGATAACTGTGGGATGAAACACCCAGGAACTTGCCTGAAAGGAATGTGAGTTTTTTATAAGTGTGGAGGAAAAGGGCACATGGTACGTGATTTCAAGCGTAAGAAAATGGTTTCAAATTTACAATGCTACATTTGCAAGGAGTTTGGACACTACGCGAACCTATGTCCCAGTAATCAGACTATGCCGCAAATCATGCTATTGGATAATAATCATGTTATAATACTACCACAGATGAAGAAAAATGATTAGAGTTCTTAGGTTGATTATGTCATTTGAGTGTTGTATCAATAATGTACTTGTTATAATAATTATCGAGTATATAAGGATTGTACTGCAGTACTATTTCATTAAGGACTTGAGATTGTGTGGAACAAAGAAAAGTGACTCAATAACAGGACAAATTTTTGGAAAATATATGGTTGAGAGAATGATAAACCATCATATTGTTCTGATACCGAGGTAGTGATTTTAAAATAATACATGATTGATTTGGATAAATTATATTGGATAATCTTGACTACCTTGAAACTGATTAATGATTTGTATATTCCATCATTGTTGGAGTTTACAATATTTTTTGACTGAAGGATTATATCCATTATTATTTAAGGAATAAGAGATCATGAATGTAATCAATAAGGTTTTATGGTAATTCAGGATGTTGTAGTGTTTTAAAAGAATACATGATGAAGGTGTTCACATGTTATTACGCCGCAAAAAGGATCTTCATTTTTGGACTAAAGCATTTTGGATAGTCCTAGTTTGGATTATTTTTGGATTTCCATAAAAGGATAGCCCAGAGGTTGGGTGGAAACCTGTCACGTCTGGTAAGGTCGCGAGACTTTAACCCACAACCGAAGGGCGACAAGGGTGTATCACCTACCACAGGCCCACGTAATGTCCGGGATTAAATAATGTAGTTTTTTTAAGATCTGGTAGATGAATTATAAATTCTTTTTTTTGGAACGCTATACGAATAGGATAAATAGAATATTTTTTTACATTCAATTATCTTTTAGAGTGAAAGATGAGTTTGTGGTAGAAATTAGTTAAAGGATGGAACTCTACTTGTCAAGAATATATTTTTTCTTCTTCTATTATTCTATGAAAAAATTAATTCTTATACTTTATTTAAGTAATCCTAAAACAAAAAATGTGTTATCTTAATACCCTATGTTTTTTTTGAACCGATGGTATTTCAAATCATTATAGATTGATGAATTTAAGGACCACAATTTTACATTTGTTTGTGATTGATGACCTCAATCACTACCTATAAATATTTACGTTTTCCTCCAATTATATGTCTCTAATTTCCACCAATGTTCTCCTAATAGAGATCATAATTTGGTGGTGACGCTTTCATTTCTCTTTTCCTCATATTAAGACTAAATATTAGTAACCCAATTTCCGATGTGGGTTTTCCAACAAAGATATTTTCTATTTTCAACCATTTATTTTCGACGAACAATTTAAAATTGCGAGGAAGCAATTTATTGAAGCAGGGAAGAATGTAACACCCCAAGATTTCATAGTGTGTTATTTCTTCAAAATAATTCAATAACTTTCACTACACGCAACACCGAGTTAAAGCGCACCATGACTTACCAAACAAGCCGTTCAAAAGAGGTTGTGAATAGTATTAACTAAATTTTAAACTTTATATAATCCTTATAATTTTTGAGTCAATATTATGAGTTTCTTAGACATAATGTAAGAACAAATTCCTTTTTTTTAAGATAAAAGAAGTATTTTTCAAAAATGCACTTTTACCAACTTTAATAGTGAACCCTTTTTAAATCCAATATTTTAAACTTTTATATATTAAATTTGACAAAATAAAGTTATTCCTTAGAATGGGGACATAAAAAAATTACAATGAAACACCCCAAGCTTCCACGGTACGCTTCTCTTTGAATAATACAGTAGCGTGTGTTGTACGCAACTTCGAGTTCTAACACACACAACAACCAATCAAACTAGCCGTAATGAATATTAATACCTACTTTTTAAAATTTTATAAATTTTATCTCTAAAAATGGACTTCATTTTTGGATTTGGAGTATCGAATTTATCATAAGGTGAAATTTTGGTACTTTTCGGATAACTTTAATATTTTGATGAATAGTGAAAATTACTAAATTTTAATTTAAAAAAACTTTTTTAATCAAAATAATTAATAGTGAGAAATTATGAATTTGAGTGGTTTTAAAGTATAATTAGAATATATTTTTAACATTTTATCCAATGGTGTTCATTATAATTAATTTCACTTTGAAATTGGACATAAAAAATTGTCAATCTTTTGATATATATTTTTTCTTAAAAACACGCTATTTGTTGTGACAGCGGGAATTAATTAAAAAATTAATTAATGCAATATATATGTTTGTAATTTTTTAAAATAGAAATCATTTTTGATTTCGGAATATCAATTATAGCTTAGGGTGAAATTTTGGCATTGTTCTGAAAAACTTCAATTTTTGATGAATAGTGAAACTACTAAGTGGTTGTTAAAAAACTGAATTTTTCATAAAACTTAATTTTACTGCTTCTGTGATTGAAATTTCAAAAATCTGAGAGACACGGTTAATATCAATGATTAAAATGTGGTTCAATGAGATGAAAATAATTTTTGGTGAATAATAACCTTTTACTTTTATTTACAACGGTTAAAAGTAAATAGGGTAATTAAGGGTAAATATGATATTAATATTACCCTAACACATGTACTAATTCTATTGGACAAGTTTATCTCGACCAAAAACAACCTTAGGAATAAAATATTGTCATTTAGGTCCACTTGGATTAGATTAGGACATTTATTATTATTTAATTCAAAGAGGAGTTAAAAGAGTTAAAATCAAAGTTGATTTACTAAAATATTTTTAATATGGGGTTATACATAAGAAAAAATTATATTGTATACATTAATTATAAAGCTAAAAAGTTTTCCTACATAATGATATTTTATTTATAATTTTTATACATTAAAAAATTTAATTTATTTATGACACAATTATGATGCAGTAATTACCTAATTAATTAAAAATTGGAATAATTGATATTATAAATACCCAAATAAATGTAATTTGAGACTATTTATAAATACCCATAATTTTCTAGGATAATATGACATGTTAGTATTGATTTAATTAACTTTGTTTGAAGTAATAATTCTGTTATGAGTTTTACAAAAATCATTTATTAAATAGTGTCTAAATTGACATAAAAGTGTTTTTAAAACAAATATTATATTATTAATTGATATTAAATTCCAAAAAATCTATTGTTCGGAAAAGAGACTTATATAATGATAGGTGTATCATTAATGGACCATTTGGGGGTCTCTTGGATGTATATAGTATGTTTATTAACCATATAATATAAAAATACAAAGATACATTGTAAAAGTGAAACTAATTAACTAAGAGTTAATACTTAATGATAAGGTTCATATAATGAACCAAACCTGTCTAAGTTATATTGGTTGAGTGGTTTTCGACCCATCCCCACCTTCACCTTTAAATAATCCACTTTAGATCCATTAGAAACCGAATATAAATTTATTATAAAATAATATTTCTAGCTTTTCCAAAGGTTCCCCTGACCCTTCTTATAAAAGGGCACTCTCCCTATCATTAACTCACACATTCAAAGCCTTTGGTTTGGCCAAAATCTGCCCAAATACTCTCTAAACTTCCCTCAATTCATCCTAGAGGCATTCCTTTATTCATAAAGCCAACTGAAGGAGCCCTTTTGATCAAATCAAAAGGAAGAACCCGAAGAAGAGGTAATGATTTCACCACCCTTTTTCAAGTTCATTTCCTCTTCCACTTATTCTTTCTTTGTTGTTACCATTCTAAAATAATGAATCCAGTATCTCCTATATACTGTAATATTATTATAAATATGGTACAACCATATTCAGTATTTTATCCATCCTTTGAATGACATGTCACCATACATGCGTACGTACAGCTTACCGTCTCCACGTCGTGGTGTAATTGTTATTCAATATATTATTATTTGGATGGGTATAATAATGATTTGTAATTCATGTAAATAATAAATATAACATGATAATGATTCTGTATATATGATATAACATCCAATTATATATTATTTTAATATCAAAAGAATGATATTTCCGCTTGTGCGTACGTGCGGATTACCATCTCCACGACGCGAGGAGATTCATTTCCAAGTTCACCATTCATTTACTTCCGTTCAATACAATATGAAAACAGAAACATCGTTTATGCGTACGTACGGACTACCGTCTCTATAAATGTTGTTTTCCATTTCATATATATGTATATTATATATATTTATATTCTAAATATATATGATATATTTATCATGTTTTATATTCAAGAAGTATTTAAATCAGGATCTAAGTGATACAACCAAGAGTGACAAGTTAAAACAAGTACAATAAAGAAAGTGATTATTACCCAAAATGTTAACTTAACATGGAAATTATTATTAAATGGATAATATAAAGTCATAAATGAATCAGGTATGATATCATAAATATTAATATGGTTCTGGTATAATTTAATAACATACTAAGATCATCGTACAGGAGGTTAAACATACCCTCGACTAAAGTAAAGTGCAAGGTAAATGGTTTTCATCTGACTCCTTATTCACGTGAGATTCATTCCATATTGCCACCATTACCTTTTTTGTGGTGTATAAACTTCCCATAATTATATTATTTGTGTAATACACTTTAATTTATGTGTATTTACATATTCATTGTATGATACCTCTTTCATGGGTTGTACGTTTTGTAAGTTACCAAATTGGTAAGGGTTTATTTCGCAATCTCATCATTATCCGAGGTTGTATATACGTAATAATCTACTGGGATCTCTTTATCATCCACATCCATGTTTCTTAAAAATGTATTTCAAAACATTTTTACTTTTTACAAGAATATGGGTTAAAGACATTTATAGCCTTGTTTGACTTTGTATAAGTGGTTTATAAAGGAAACTTTCCATCGTTTTCAAAACAAGGTCCTTTTTAACCTTTTGACAAAATTAAGTTAAGAATGTCTTTTTTTAACTTATACGGTGGGTGCAGTTATTCTCCACTGTTATTACACCTTTAAGGCTTCCTTCACAAGCATATAAAGATATTTTCAAAATAATGGTTTTATCTATAATTATACGACTTTTAAATGATTTCAAAAAAAGAGATATTTCTCTCAAATAGTATTTATTTCATCTATGTCAACATCCTTTGATAAATTTTAAACATGTTTCAAGTTGATTTATTATGATACAAATCATCCATATTGTATTTAAGGTTTTGTGATATTTTTGACTATGGATGAGTTATTTTTATGTGATTAATGGTTTATGATTAGTGTTTTGACATTTTGTATGTTAGTTTTAATACGAATGTTTATATTATATTTCATCCTCTTCTTAAGATGAATGTGTTGGAATAGTATGTTCCGAGTTGGGGACCGGTAAAAGTAAGCACTCCGGGTTGGTGTCCGGTTATTAGAGGCACTCAGGGTTGGTGTCCGGTTATTAGAGGCACTCCGGGTTGGTGTCCTGTTATTAGATGCACTCCGGGTTGGTGTTCGGTTATTAGAGGCACTCCGGGATGGAGTCCAGTTACAGAGGCTCTCCGGGTTGGGTTCCGGTTACAGTTATCCCTTAGGTCTTGGCACGAGGCCTCGACACAGAAATTAAAGTTCGGCATCATGCATTCCATCATTATGAAAGTGGTTAGTGATATTGCATGTAATTATTCGATTAGTAGAATATCCATGTGAATAAGAAAATGGCATTATTTAATTTTATTTTTGCCATATTATGCTGAAGTTCAAGTTTAAAAGGCTTTTTTTAGTTTTATACATTGCCTTAAATGTTTATGCTTATTTCTGAAAGTTTCCGCTGAATTTCTTACCCTTACTGAGCATTTGAGCTCACCCCTTTCTATGTTTTATTTTTCCCAAGATTCCCAAAAGTGTAATGTGATTGATATGCAGGGTTAAGCGAAGGGAATAACGGCGTTTATAAAGATTATTTATGTTGTTTTGTACATCATAAAGTGAAAATGTAACATTCATGTATGTGATCTATTTTTCAAAGCCTGCTAAACTGATCGGTCTTTCGGGACTTGATTCCTTGTAATCATGCCAATGTATTAAAATAATGCACCGACTCTAGGTAACTAGGGTTGGGTCGTTACAGAGACATAGTCAACTCCACCTAGAAATCACATGTTTCCATGTAGTTTATAACAAACATTAACAGATCCAAAAATTAGAGTAACTATTATATAATTATATTACATGTTGATAGTCCATGTTACATAATGTCTTCAATAGTTCTTCCTAGGATAATAAAAGATTAAAGGCTGCATGTCGGTAACCTAAGAAACATATCCTCTTCTATAGTTCTTTAAGGGATTCCAGATGAAAATAAAAATTATAAAGAGTTTTTAGAACTCATCAATAAAATACTAGCGCCTATGTTAACGAATAAAAATTGTACAACAAATACAGTAATAAATTTATTCTAGAAAATAAAGAGAAATGGATTTACGAGGAGAATGTTTGATATAGATCAATATTATCAGTTTCCATTGATAAAAAATCTTTAAATATGACATTGAAAAGGATAATCAAGTTTTTATAATGATTTAAAAAAAGTATCACATATGTTTTAGATTTTCATTATGAAATTTATGCATTTCTCTTAAGAACAACTGTAACCACACGATCCAACTGTTAATTAGTATTTTATCTTATTAAATAGAAATCTATATCACTATATTATTTAGAGGATATTAATTTATTAATCCTCGTACTAATTTCATTCTTAAATTCAAAAGATATAAAATTACTGATTCAAAATACAGTCATTGGAGATTTGAAAATACTTCACTTATCTTATTTTACATGGTCACATTTTCTTCACATAAATAATGAATACATTATATCATAGTTACTAGGAACATTTTGGTGGAATAATCACTTTGTAGACACATGGATGGGTAAGATAATTTATTCTAGTTTTCAGTTTTTTAATCATGTTGTTAGTTTTTTTCCTCAAGTGGTTGATTATTTAGATTACACTATCACTTCCATTGATCTTATGGAAGATTAATTTCTCCTAGGGTTAGTTTATTTCTTTTTGTTGTTAGTTATATTAATATCATAGTAGGTTCATTTTTTCTGGTATTTGATTTATTTATTATTTTGCTCACTACATTAAAAAAACATGATCAAATAAAAACTTTGAGAAATTATAACTATATAACACATGGTAACTTTGTTATTCATGTGGTGGGTTCATTACTCACATGGTAGTTTCTCATGTATACTAATTTTTTTCCATTATCATTATTTTTGGAAAAATAATTGAGTATCATTAAACAAGATATTTATATGAAAAATAAGAAATTTTATTTGGGAACATTAAATAAAGTAGGTGTTAGACTAAGCTAACACTATAACCCTTTTTTATAAAACAATTACAACATATAAAATGAAATGAATTAAATACCTCATTAATAAATTTTAAACAAATTTAAACATATATTTCTAAAATATCCCATCGTTTTCCACATTTTTTAATATTATTAAACAATTTATTATTGTCTTATAATAACATATTAATTGTTTCCTTCCTTTTGGGATTATCAAAATTCATACCAAAGGGAATAGAAAAAAAAAGATACCATAGAGAGAAATAATAAACACATATGAACATAAAAGTAGTTTTCAATTAATATCACCCAATATTACCAAAGATTAAAATGATTTTCTGTTAAAATAATTCTAAAAGAATAATAATATGGAATATACATAATGTGATATAAGAGAGTAAGGTAATTTCCATTATAGGTAGTGGCTAATATGGATTTTTTATGGTGTGATATAGAGGTAGATACTATCTTTTCAATGAATTCACACATGAAAACTGGGAGAATGTTTAAAAATAATTTTATAGGAGTCAATCCAAATGAATTGAAAGAGGATGATGGGGTTGAAGTTGTGGTAGAGTTTATGGGTAAGGTAGAAGGGTCTTGGTTTAAATTTTTTGTAGTGTAATTATATGGTTCCAGTAATATTTTCAAATATTTTACTACTCTAGATCCATACTCCCTTTACTAAATCCAATACTCTTTATTATCCATAATGTCTTATAGAAGTGGAGTTAGAACATTGAACTTTTCAATTTGAGACGTAAAATCTTGGGTAGAGGGTAGCATTCTCAAATCACTATCCAATGATATAAACATGTATTTCATGTATAAAATGATGATGATTGTTACAAGATAGAAGTCAATGGCTATTTTGATAGTTTATATATATCTTTTATCCAAATTGATATATTTTAAGACAAACACTATTGTATTATAAACATGGGTCTGAAAACCGTTAAACACAACTTCCCTTGTTCTCAAAAATTCATTAATCATATAATTCAACTCATCCTTTTTGAGTTTTCCAATTCTATCCTAGTAAATAGATGTAATACTAGTAGGAGGTAAATAATTATATTTATAGACCTAATATACAGAATTCAAAAATCATTTCTCCCACCATAACATCATTGTTGATAGATGTTGTAACAAAACAAGGTTTTGCAATATGTCTCTTCTTAAATAAATTCAATTTCTTGAATAAATTGCATTGCAGACAACACTAAGTTCGAGCTCACCATGATCTATTAACATCGCCATTTAAATTTAGGTTATGAAGAGTACTATTTGAAATATTAAATTTATGTGCATTCCATATAATTTTTACATTAATCTTATGGGTTTTTTTACATATTTATGTATTAAAAAATTCCATTTTATGCAAAAAAACTATATTCTTCAAAAGAAATATTTTACCACCTTTTAATGGTGCACCTATATTAAAACAAAACATTGGAAGATTTGTTAATTTTTTTCAAATATGGACATGATTTTTTATTTCTGAATATAAAAATTATCCTGGAGTTAATTTTTTGTACTTTTCTTAGAAGATTATTTTTTATGAATAATGAAAAATTATTCATTGTAGTTAAAAAATTACTTTTCATTTAAATAAACATTAAACATTAAAATTATTTTAAAAGTCACAATAGATCAGAAATACATATATTAATAGAATTTATTTTATTGAAATCATTTTATATTGAAATTAGGTATAAAAACTAATTGAACATTTGAATGTTTTCTTTTACCCACCTTCTCGCCACATCTATGGGATTAGTGTTAAAATAAATTTCTCCGGGAGAAGGTGGTGACACATACATGACGCATGCCTGGTGACATAGGTAGTTTGATGTAGGAATGAAATTTCAATGGGTCTTTGAGATAGTTTGTGGGACTTTTGGCTATGTAATTGGATTCAGGACCATTGGGCCTTCAGGTTCATTTACTGAACAAATTTGGCTTCAATGGTGAGTTACCCTTTGGTGAGATATTACCATCTTTCTTGTTTGTTATGTGTGGTGTGTATGGGTTTAATGTAATTTTACTATCAAAATCATAAATTATAAAATTATATATTTATAAAAATTTCCACGTCTATAAATAGAATTATAAAAAATGGACATACTTTGTAGTAATTAGTATGATATTTAGATTCTTATTGGATCGGTTTAATGTTTGGATAATTTTAAATCATATATTGTTTACCATTTATATGGTTAAACTAGGTTATTAAAATCAAAACTAGTATTATAATATTGTAAAATTACTCTAACACTTGTCCTACATTCCTTAGGTGTGTGGGTTTTGACCAAAATCAACCTTAATCTGAAATGATAACCACTTTAATTCTATTGGGTATGAATATTAAATTTACAATAATTTATTTAAAGATATGTTAAAAGTTACATACTCATATTTTTAATAACTAAATAAATTTTAATAAAGGGTTATATATAAGATAAATTTGACTCTAAATAGAAATTTTAAATATAATAAATTCAGATTCATCATGATTATTTTTTATAAATTTTTGAGATGAAACAATTTAATTGAAGGCTTGCACAATAATGATGTTGTAATTGTTCAAACAATAGAAATATAAAATAAACAATATAATAAATATTAAAATATATAATTTGACATAATTAATGAAATCTTCAAATTTTATATATTACTTATACATGTTGGTAATATATTATAAGTTTTGGGTTGAAGTTGTCATATTTTATCGATATTTTTAAAAAGAAAGTTCATTAATAGTATCAAAATTTACATAAATGATACTTTAAAATAAATAATATAATATTAAATGATATAAAATTAAAATAAAAATAGAATTAGTATAACTAACTACAATTTGTTTATATAGTTTATCAATTATCCATTTTGGGTTTGTTTGGAATTTTATATTAACTATATTAATCCTTATGTAATAAATATTACCATGGAAAGAGTTAAAGGAATTAATTTAGGGTTAATGCTAAAAGATAAGGGTAAAAATATTTCTTCAACCTATATAAATTTTTTTGAGATTATTTATACCCATAATCTCATTATATTATAAATAACTCACTTTAGAGCTATTTTAAATCAAAATATATATATATATATATAATATATTTAAGGTATTTCAAGAGTGCCCCCTAACATAGCAAAAGGAACCTCCTCCCTCACTCCCCCTTATAAGATTGTGCCTTATTGATCAAAGAAAACCAGACAATTTACCTTATCAACATCACTTTCCATATCCTATAGGTTATAATCTCGTCAAAATACCAATTGTAGTCTCCCTATGAGGAGATATAATGGAGGTTCACTAAATAAGAGGTAATCGTCTTTAATAATTCTTCAAATAATTTCTTCTTCTACTTTCACAGAAATAGTTTTTTCATTATAAAATAATAAATTCAGTATCAAATATATTTTTATATTTTATTATGATTATGGTATAAATATACTCCTCCTTTTATCCATCATATGAAAAACAATATCATCATGCGTACATATGTATGGCTTACTACCTTCACGCTGGGTGGGGGGGTTCATTTTTCATCCCCACAGTATTTAGATGGGTATAATGATGATTATATTGGCTATAAATAATAAATATGGTATGATATTTATTCTTTATAATTAATATACCATATGATTCACTTCCACTACACCATTAAGGGAATGATACCATCACTCATGCGTATGTATAGCCTACCATCTACACGAAATGATGAAATTCCTTGTTCATGTTAAACATTTAATAATGATTATAAAAAATTAAATGTGGAGTGAATATAATATTTATGAACATAATATATTTTTGGATATGAAGATAATATATCTTATTCATATCAAATAGGACTCAGATGACAAAACATGCATAAGAAAATGAAGAACATAACACCTAAAACAAGGGTAATTCTAATATATTATTATCAAATGGGTGATATAATGAAATAAATTAATCATATACGGTATCATAAATATTATAATGATTATGGTGAAATTTAATAATATGTTTAAAACCATTATATTTAAGTTTAAAACTACTACGACCAAAAGGAAGTGTGAGGTAAGGTTTTCTCATCTCACTTTTTACCTCTTCGAGATATATGACTTTTCACCACATAATCTTTGTGAGCAGTTTTTATACTACCCATGAATGTATTTTTGAGAATTATTCTAAATATTTTATTATTTTAATGTCTCTGAATTTTTTTTTCTCTTGTGGGAATATGATTCTAATTATTTTAAGGTAATATGTATTTAATTAACTAACTCATCATTTTTAAGGATTTCTTATGTTGAAGTCTCCACTGTGGAATATTTATTTTCTATGTCTATTATTTGAAAAAATGTTTCCAAAATTGATTTTACTATTATACTATAAATAGTGTATGTATATTACCAATTTTAATATTTTTATAAAACTACTTTGAAATGAATATTTTTTTCATTTTCCAAATGAGGTACTTTATAACGATTTCTACGAAAATACGGAAAGAATGTTTATTTTTAACTTAAACATCATGAGAGGATATTAAAACAATTATTAAAATGTGATATTTTGAAGTTTAAATTAAATTTTAAAAGGTTATTTTTTAATAAAATATTTTATTTTATAAATGTGTGGCTTTTAAATAAATTATTTCAAAAAAGGGTATTTTTTTCAAGATATTAATAATGATTTTATTTGAGTATTTAATCAATGAAAATAATCTTTTTTTGATACTCTTCATACCTATGTTTTATATATTATGATACCTTCTACCATATTTTAATGAATGGTTTATTATCAATTAGTCTATGGATGTGCTAATTTGACACCATTCATGGTTAGTGGTTGAGGTATTATCAATTCATATGAATGTTTTAATTTGAATGTTTATATTGGATATGTTTCAATATTTTCATATGGGGAGTTAATTGGAAACTGTGTGTGATGGGTGGGTTCTACAATATACCCTTGATGCATTGGTTAGTCTCATGAGACAAACTAGTTTAGTTTTTTCCCATTTATGTATGGTGTCTTGGACAAAGACTTGATAGTATGGTTATGATGTACTATGTTTTAGATTCCCTCATAATGAGATTATTTATTAATATTCCTTGTGATTAATCAACAATTATAATATCCATGAGTATGTTTAATTCTCATGTGATTATTTAAATGGAATTATTTGAACAAAATTCATTCTTCTCATATTATGCTCTACTTATTTATTAAATGGCATAGGTTTCATTTCATCACCTTGCCAAAATATTTTATGCTTGTTTATGATAGATTCTTCTGTATGTATACACTTAATGAGAATTATAGATCACCATTTCTAGTGTATTATCTTACCCGAGGATTATAAAATGTATATAATAACTAAAATGTAATAATAAACTAAGGGGATTAATGACATGCTTGAATATAATTCTATTTTTATTTTATTTTTTAGATTTTAATGAAAACATAAAGTATATAATATTGTTTTCAAAAATTCTAAACTGATCAGTCCATTGGGATTAAAATATTTTATATATGAAAATGTAACAAATTAAGGCACTTAATCTAGGGGTTTAGGGTTAGTTTTGTTATCGTCGATATTAGAGCAGTTTTACTAGAAACCATGGAAACTAGATTTAGAAAACATAGATTATAGAACCTATACATAAAAAACACTTTGAGGGTAAGAATAGTAGATCGTATTATAATATTGTTAAGATATAGATTATTTGGGTATTTATAGTAATACAGCCATGTCCGGATACAGTAAGTAGATTTGGTTCTGGAATAGGTGTACCTTTGGATAGAAACTCCAACATGTTGGGTCTAGCCAGACTCAACGTAACCTGGTACATGATTATGAACCTTACTACACATCATGTTTTGACAATATTAAAGGATATGGTTAAGATAATTCAAATTTTATTTACAACCCATTATGAATTCTTATAAAATATGAGAAAAGTTAATAACATAGGTCAAACCTAATGTGTTTTCAATTGAAAATAACATGTTATGATATTTTATAAAAGATTATATATTTTTTCACTATGTCTATTGTTTCTCACACTATGATTTATGGTTGTCATCAATGGTTGGATCCCAAAGTAGTCATATTAAAATTGAACATGATGGATAATGTGGGGGGAGATGATAAACCAAATGGGATATTGATAGAAGTGAAAGATAACATGTTCATACCGAATCAGTTTTAAAGAAATATGATTTAAAACAAATACTATAATAAAATCCCATAATAACCAAATAAGAGAATTAAGAATCATACTATGAGTTTTTTTGTTGGATACCATTGAAAAAATAATGCTCAATTTCCATCATGCATGAAATGTTAAAGGATAAACCCAAGTAAGTGTCTCAACGGAATGAAGAAATTCTATATATCTAGGAAATAAGGACATAAAAAATTAACCACGGAAAATTAATGGTATGATTAGTTAAAATAAAACTCATCCTAATAATACATTCGTAGTTCATTTCCATAAATGTGGGGAAACAGGGCATTACCCATGTCAATTTCCTCTTCAATTGGATGAAATCTATACGAATGAAGGAACTAAGTAAAAATAAATGGATAAAGTGTTTTTTATATTGGGGATGTATGGGAAACCTTTTTTAAAAGTAAATTTAGTGATTTACATTATCCAATGGATGTCAATCATATTTATTTTGGGAGTTATATTAATATACCTCTAGGAAAAGAACAACATGCAGGCCAGCTGAGAACCCGTCATCTCCATAAAGCCAGTGGGGTTTGAAACCACAACCCTTGGGTGAAAAGGGAGTAATTTATACTACTAGGCTACGCGATTTCATGGTTAACATGATTTTTTAATAGTTGAAATATGTAATGGATAAAGTATATTTTTATTTTAGGGATATTTGTTTTTTTTAATAGATAACATTATAATTGAAAACTTATTTTTTAGTAATTCATGTTATTTTTGAAGAAGTTCAATATTTTGGGAATCCCATATGATTAAGGTAAACCAAATGATTGTTTTTTGGATTCAAATAAGATTTCATTATAGACTTATGTTGATTCAAATTACTTATGGAAATGGTTATAAAACATTGTAGATTATGAGAATTATAGAAATAAATATTTTAAGAGTGATTGATGTCATTTGAAAGACTATATGATCAGGTCCTTATTATTTATGGATTTCAATCATAGTATAGAATATTTTTTAGTAAGGATAGTTAATTTCCAAATGATCTATATAGAAATTTGGGTTTTGATGTTGAATTTTGAAGATTCTTTTTGGGGAACTATATTATCTTATCTTAACCATTTTGGTTTTGGTAATTGTATAATAAATGGAAGAATATATATTTATACATTTGTAGATTTTCTGATCCTTATATGTTTATTTTAAATCTATAGTCCTAAAAAATTCATACTCATAATTTGGTGAAAAATATTTGTTTGTGGTGGATATTTATTAAAGGATTAAACTGTACTTATTAATTAAGTATGTTTCTTTATGTTTTTAGTTTATAATTTAAATTAATTCTTCAACTATATGTAAAATAGCTTGAAACCAAAACAGTTATCCTAGTACCTTCATTTTCGATGAATCAAATGGCCCCTTAAGCCATCATAGTTATGTAGATTTGTGAATTTTAACTTTCTATAGACCATGATATCTATAACTATACATTAGAGAATGATGGATATATTTTTCTTCCAGGTCCATGTTTTTCTATATGGTATCTTAGCATGTTTCATCTCCGTTGAAATTCAAACATCATTTTTGTTATTCTAAAGTGGAGGTATCATTAATGAATTTTAAAATATGGGATTTCAAAAAATGTATTTTAAAAAGTAAAAACCCTAGTTTTTGATAAGGAGGATGAAATTTATTTAATTAGGGAATAATGTAACACCTCAATATTTTACAGTTTGTCTCTTATTATTTAAATTCAAATTCTTTAATACCTTCCGTTCAATACAACAATATGTTCGAGCACACCTAGATCTATTATCCAAGCAATTTAAAAATAGGTTATGAATAATATTAACCAAATTATTATATTTCTTTATATTCAATATAATTCGAAAATTCATATTATGTGTATTCTAAAGAATTATATAAAAAATCTAATTTTATGGAGAAAACCTATATTCTTCAAAAAGGTAATCTTACCACCTTTTAAAAGAACAACTATTTGAAAACTAAATTTTGAAAATTTTATAATTTTTTCTAAAATGGACATAATATTTGAATTTTTTATGCCAAAATTAACTTATAGTGAATTTTTATTATTTTTATAAGAAGATTCATTTTTTGATGAATAGTAAGAAAATACATTATAGTTAAAAAACTAACATTTCATTTGAATAAATATTTAAAATTAAATTTATTTTTAAAGAAAAAATAGTTCAATAACACATATATTAATCTAATTTAGTTTATTGGAATAATTTTATATTTTAATTATACATAAAAACATGTTGAACTATAAAATATATTTTTTACCTGCCTTCTCAGCACGTCTGTAGGATTGGTGTTAATATTAATTTTTGCAAATCAATGAATAGAATTTGTAAAAACTAAAGTATATGGTTATAAAAATTATGATACATAGAGTATAATAGAATCAACTTAATTTTGTTGAGTAGTAACCTTATTATATTTTACAACGGTTAAGGGTCAATTAAGTAATTAAAAGTCAAAAATAATTTTATAAAATTATAAAATTACCCTAAAATTTGTCTTAATTTGATTAGATGAGTGTGTTTAGATAAAAATAAATTTTATTCCAAATTTATATCCTTTTTATCTCTCTTGGGTATTAATATGCCAATTATTATATTTTATTTAATGAAAGTTAAAAAAGTCATACTCGTATTATTAAAAATTATATTATTTTTAATATTGGATGATATTGAAGATAAATTATATTATAAATTTTAATTTCAAATAATATATTATTATTCTCCATCATTATAATTTATTTTTAATTTTTAGATATAAAATAACTTAATCAATGGATTTCATAATAATAATGAATAAATTGTTTAATTAGTGGAAATATCAAATAAATGATATCAAAAATATTAAAATATATATTATTTGACATAATTAATGACATAAAATAATATTATAAATAACCTAGTCATGTTAGTGATATATTATAACAATTTTTTCAATGTTATAATATTGTTAAGTTATTTTTAAAATGAGATATTTTGAATAGTATCACAATTTTCATAAATAATACATTAAAATAAATAATATTTTATTAATTTATATTCAATTCATAAAAATTAAAATTAAGAAACAAATACTAGAATAAGGTTAAATGTGTCATAAAAGTTCATTTTGGGTTCATTTTTAATTTTATTAGAACTATATTAACCATTATGTGGTTAAAAAAATGATGCCACAGTAAGAGTTAACAGAATTTATTTATGGTTAATGCCATATGTTGAGGGTACAATCATATCCTAAATATATATAACAATTATTCATTTAAAATACTTAAAACCATTCGAATATTAGATTTTCTATAACCCACTTTTCAGATATTTTTAATCTAAAATCAATTTATATTAATTTAATTTTTAAGGGGTTCTAAGAATGACCCTCCCCTCTCTTATAAAAAGGCACCTCCTCCCTCACTACCTTACACATCATTGAGCCTTATTGATCAAAAAACCCGAATCATTATCCATATAATCTTTCATATTCACATCCTAGATTTTACGGTTTCCTCAAAATACCAACCCTAGTATTACTAAGAAGATATCTGAAGGAGGTTTACTAAAGATGAGGAAATCATGTTTGAAAACTCCATCAAAATTATTTTTTATTCTACTTAATCATAAAATATTGTTTTCATTATAAAATAATAACTCTATTATAAAATATATTCAGAGATTTTATTAATATTATGGGAAAACAATATTCTTTCTTTTATCTATCATGTGCAAAATAATATTACTATGCATGCATTTGTATGGTTTACCTTCTCCACACTATGGTGTCATTATATGTCATCCCATTTTTTTGAATGGTTATAATGATGAATGTAATGGATATAAATAATAAATAGGGAATTATATTTATTCATTATAATTAATTTACAATCCAATTACATTCCACTTTACTATTAAGGGAATTAGAACATCGCTTGTGCGTACGTACTACCTACCATGTCCACAATGTGATAAGATTTTGTACCCACATTAAACATTAAAGTGTTATTATAAAAATGTAAATGATTAAAAAATATAACATTTATGAACTTAATATCATTGTGGTTATGAATAAAATATATCCTTATCATAATAGTCATGGATCACATGGAAAAACATGCATAGGAAATGAACCAGATAACACACAAAACAAGGGTAAATACAAAATACTATTATCAAACAGGTAATATAAAGTACTAAATGAATCATATATGATATAATAAATATTATTATGATTATAGTACATGTTAAAAATATGGTTACACCAAATACATGGATTTCAAAACATGTACGACCAAAAGGAAGTGTGAGGTAAGGGTTTCTCAACACACTTTTTACCTCCCTAATATATATGACATTTCACAAAATAATCCATCTTTGTGGCATTTATACTACCAATGAATATATTTTATGGATATTATTCTACATATTATGGTATTTTATTATCAATAAAACTTTCATTATTTTATGGGAATATTATTCTACAAACTGTAATGTGATATGTACTAAATTCTAATCATAAATCAAAATTGATTTTGTTTGAGTCTCCACAGGGGAATAGTTCATTTCAATGTCAAAGATTAAAAACAATGTTTTCAAAATGGATTTAAATATTAGCCTATATATTTTTTAATTTATTTAATCATATTAAATTTTTATAAAACGGGTTTTAGAGGAATGTTTTTTTTCATTTTATAAATGAGGTACTTTATGTCATTTTCAACAAAAATAAAAAAACAATGTTTCTTTTTAATATAGATGGCCTACGCATATTTCAATGACATCATGGTTCCTTTATATTTTGAAGTATCCATTATATGTTTGAAAAGTTATTTTTAAATATATTTTTTCTTTTATAAAGTCATGGCATTGAAATAAATGGTTTCATCAAAAGGGTATATTTATCCAGATATTTATAATAATTTTATTTGAGTATTTTCATCTATGTCAACATCCTTTAATGGATCTTATATTTGATTTAGGATGATCTATTATGATACGTTATACCATATTTTATTAATGGTTTTATAATGAGTTTGACTATGGGAATTAAATTTTGACCCCATTCATCGTTTATGGTTGAATTATTAACACTTCATATATGAGTTTTAATACGGATGTTTATATTGGACAAGTTTCTCCATTTTTATATGAAGAAGACTTTAGACTTAGTAAGTGATGGGTGGGGCCCTCTATTTCTTCTAGATGTATTGGTAGGTCTCATCAGATAAACTAGTTGGGTTTTTACCCATTTATGTATGGTGTATTGGCTAAAAACATAATGATATGTTTATTAAGTCCATAATTACACATTCCCTCATTATGATATTAGTTATTAATATTCCATGTGATTATTAAACTGGTATAATATACATTGATTCATTCTCATGTGTTTATTTATATGGAAATATTTTATCATTATTCATTCCTATCATATTATGCTCAGGTTATTGATTAAATGTCATTGATTGTAGTTCATCACCTTACCATAATAATTTATGCTTATTTATTATAGCTTATGTTGAATGTATACACTTGATAAGTATTTGAGCTCACACTTTCTTATGTTTCACCATTCCAAAAGAATCCATGTTGCATATTTTTACTAACATGAATTGTTACAAAAAGTGGAATAATGGAATGATCAAATAAAATTCTTTTTTATTTTATATTTTATATTGAAATGAGAACATCAAGTATGTAATCTTGTTTTAAAAACTGATAAACTGATCATTCTATTTGGATTCAAATATAATATCTAGGCTAATTTAATAAAATAATTCATGGTATATGGGATTCTACATTCAGGGTCATTATAGATCTATCCTCAAAAATTAACATTTTCTTTCATTTAATAAATCTCATCCTGCATCACATCCATTTTATGATGGAGACTTGTTTGATTAAGAGAAATGACAAATTTCATTGGCCAATAAGTATCTTCTTCTTTGATTTCATTCATATAATTTCCAAAAAAACATCGGACACATCATTTATCCCCATTAGTTTTTTTTGAGATGTTTATCTCCCATATATACATGTAGGAAACTACGATGTTTTACTAGATGGGTTCAAGAGAGACTTGGTAAGTATTAGGTAGGAGTAGAGGTACAGATTTATATGGTAAAGAATATCAACATGGATAAAATGGTAGGAAGTGACCATCAACCCACAATAGTGGAGTGGAAGGTGGGGATGAGAATGACCCTCAACAAAAAGTATGGTACATCAATAGATGATGGCCCTCAATAGGCAGTAATAGGTGTATGAATTAGTTACAGACAATGATGAATGATAGGTAGAATACATTAGTAGATGGAAATATATGACTTTCAAGGTGGGGTGGATCTTATATTTACTAGGCTTGGTGTTTCCTCTATTAGACTACATTCTGTGATGTTTAAACTATAATGCCAAGTGGGGCTACAATGCATGTACGAGTTCTAGTTTCCTACAGCCAGGATGTCTATGTAATGGGATACCACTTCTAGGGAAAAAAGTTGTTTAATTGTTTCTTATAAAAAATTATAAAATTTCCTACTCCCTACTAAAAAATTGTATATGGAATTTAAGGGGTATAAGATAATATAAGTTTATATAATTTTTAATCATGTATATTACCATCCATCTCATCTTAAATCTCCACAGACTTAGATATCAAAGATTGAACTTCTGCTTCATCATATTATTCTTCTCTAACATCAATGAAATTTGTATGGACTGATCCAACATACACTATTTGATTTATATCTTGGGGTTCCTCAACATAATTTCATTGGTGTAGGTCCAATAATACCTTGAAACAATTGGTTTATAGAAGGAGAGGTTAAATACACATCAAGTACATTATTAGAATCTATCTAAGCTATCAAATAACTTTTAATCAATTTTTTAGTAAAATGTATGAAAGGTCCACCATCATTGGGTGAACTAACCCTATGTTATCACCATCATCATCTGGATTAGAGTAATCCAAACCTAACACTAATGATCCTAGGGATTTATCCCCTTTATAAGAAAATCTTGTAAAGTATGTCTTGGATTATTTTAAATAATAGGTCATAGAGGTGGTGACATCTCATATTATTCATCATCCCTAGAATAATGAGAGTTATCCCATATAGTATCATCCAAAAAAACCACTGACTAAATCATCATTATCAACATGATCATCATATTTCAATTATTTTAAATGAGATATTAATGACAGAGGATAGTTAGTTTTTCTAATGGAAATTGTAGGAGAGTTATCCCTACTATCCTCATAAGCCGCCCTGGCATCCACAATAGGATTATCAATCTCTATCTCTTCATCCTATACTTTTTCATCAAAATAATATTATACTATTTCATCATGATAAAGACCTGGATCTAAAATATCATTTAGACTATCTGGGTACTCTATAGTATCAAACTTCTATTATATCTTTCAAGATTCATCCACACATATTTTCCTTCATGGGTTCAAAATTAATCTAATTTTTCTATAGATTTTATGTGTTTGAAATAAACCATATGAGGAATCTATTTTTATCCCCCTAAAAAATTAATAAATTATAATACTAATGGGATTATACGAACATTGAATAATTAATGCAGTTAAATCTTGATGAAGGCTTATACAACTCTAACACATGTCTCATCAAATATCTTTAATGGATAATCTATATATTATTCTTGATCGATAAGGAAAATAATATAACTGATTTCTACCGAAAACTAAATTCACATTTTTTTTCATGGGTCACATGTATGATGAATTATAATAGTATATATTCGTATATGATCTATAAAATACTTAGTCCTCTTAGTGTCTAGTAACATGTCAATTCATCAAGAAAATTTTAAAATTCAAAATGGTTATGAATTATTAGGTATGAACTATTAAATTCTTTGTGCTCACCCTTATGTGTAACACCTACTACCCTTACCCATATTTTTGATGAAAACTTGAAATAATATCAATTCCCTATTATTTGAATGGTGTGTCTCTTTTTTATAGGGAAATATTCCATATGGGTGTAAAATTCATTATTGTTTCTTACATATAATGATTTAATATTTTAACTGACCATTAATTTATACATTGAATCTAAATTAATTTTTATATTCAATGTATTCATTACTATAGTCACTGAGCATCAACATAATTTTCTATATACACTGGTCAATTGATTAAATGCAAGTTGCATGGGTTCACTATTTCACTTTAAAAAATCAATCCTTTTTCTAGTTCTCAATAAAAGGTGAGTCAGAAGGAGGTGTGTTAATAGGAGCACAAGTCTCCCTCAAAATTCTCTTATATTTGGTTTCTCCAAATGAATGGGTTTGATATATAAGTTCATGAAAAAGGTTTTCAAGAGATGGTAAGGTGTAAAAATAAAAATATGCTATATTTAGGGAAAATATATGTGTGTATCGGGATTTTAATTTTAAATTATAATTCAATAATTTAGGAAATTGAATAGTAATATTTTTTAAGAAAAATCCAATAAAAATATATTAACAAAAAATTTAAACATAAGTAGTCATGGTTGTAATGACCCGTAAATTCCATTTTTTTAATTATATGGAATTATTATGAGACTATGAAAATTGATGGTAAGTGATTATCAGTACAGGAGATCCAGGAAGGAAATTTCTAACTTTTTTTAGGTACGTTCAGTAAACAGGGGGGTGGGCAATTCTATCTTTTGAACTGGTTCTCGGATTAAAATTCCAAGAGCACCGTTGGATTTACAGTGTTGAGATTCACATAGGCGAAGCATAACTTTGACTAGGAAGGGTTAGATAAAAAAGTTAATCTTTGGACTTTCAAAAAAATAACTATAAGTTATTTTATTTTATTTTCTTCCACCATTGAGAGGGTTTTGGAAAAACTTTAGTGTAACAACAGTCAATAAATGACAATAATTTAATGACTTGATCCACATGTTGTGTAACTGCAATGCTCGTGTGATTAATGTATCATTAATTACAGTTCATTAATGAACCACAATAATGAATTCTACATGAGTGGTTTTTTTATTTAATCAAAACGATAGAAATCGATTTGACAACTATGGGAGAATCCTCTGTCATGACATTGATGACATTCCTCTCTACTGAAGAACAGTGATCGAGTGACAATCGTTGGAGGAATCAAACTGGGGATTAACGAGCGGCGAAGAACGTCGAACGAAAACGAACGTAGAGTTATTCCCTTCTTCTGTAGAAGATTCCACTGAATCCATGAAGATGGGTTTAATTGTTTTATGTGTATAATTGAATCCTCTTCCCCTGTTCTTGGTTAATATGAATAATGAGGATCAACCAACCAACGCGATGATCAGCGATTCTTTCTTTTTATGGGAGGTTGTTGCAGTGTGTCTTTTTGGGGTTTTGTCTTTCAAAATGTTTTTTGTTATCACCTCCACGGTAGAACACTAACATAGAGGGCACGTGAAAATTTGAAGAAGACTTGGACACTATACTACTCTTGAGCTTTGTGTATTCTTCATGGTAGACTAAGAAATGTGGCGTCAAGGAAGTTATGTGGGATTCATAGTAAAGGTGGAGACCAATGAAGCTTATAGGTGCAGACAAAAAGTGAAACAGACCACTAGATCATCTTTGGTGGCCCGCGGATGCAACCACTCGCATGGAACCACAGGTGCGATGGTGGTAGCTAGCCCAAGTCGGTTATATGGAGAAGCTACGCCCGCAGGTTCTGCGACAGTGGAATGGTGTGATGTTGATGCATGACCTAGGGGGAACACGAAGCAGCCCACTCGGGCTGTATGGATGGAAAACAATGGTCGGCTCCATCTAGCCATTTTGGAAGACATGTTGATTTTTCCATCTTGGAGGAACCAAACACCAAACATTCAGTTCGGCTCAACCATCCTGAACCATTCGAGATGAGATTTTTAGGCGGGTTTGGATTTCAAAGCGGGTCGGACCCACTGGCCAAGCTAGGTCGGATCCGATGGCTAAGTCAGACTCGTGAGAAAGGCCAGACCCGCTGGTCGGGCTGGACCCCGAGCTAGGCTAGACCCACTGGCCGGGACGGCTGGGCATGACCTGGCCAGTCTCATTTCAGTAAAACATGAGTATCTCACAAAAATGGCTTTAGATCGATGCACCATATCTGGCATTGGGACCCTTGGGATGAGGTGGTTCTTTTTAGATACTTAACATATGTTTTGGAATAAGTTTTAATATGGATGTTTTGGATCGGACTTGAGTCCAACTAGGCCCTATTTACTTTTTCTGGTTATAACTTAGAGACTGAGTTTATAATTAACATGTTGTCTGTCACATTGGAACCCTTATGACAAGATGGTACATTAGGAAACATCTAAATACGACTTCATGGGGGTTTAGGTATGACTGATATTATGAGGGTCAGAATCTCTGGAACTCTAGTGCACCATGTGTGGGATTCCTGTGGCTGGTTGTATATTGAGGAGCGACCCTCTGTGGATCATCATGAGAGTGACCCCCTGTGGATAGACAGTAGTGAGACCCTCTATGGATCGAAATTGAAGAGTTACCCTTCATGGATTGACCATATAGAGACCCTCTATGGATTGAAATCAGTGCGACACTCTATGGATCGGTAGTAGTGAAACCCTATATGTCTTGACATTATAGCGACCCATTGTGGATCAGTAGTACAAAGACCCTTCATGGACCAACAGTAGAAACTCTTAATAGAATAAAATTATCTACATCCATACTAATAATCTATATTCTTTTTCACTATGTTATATACCTGGTGTGAGCTATCTTTTACTTTATGCTTTGTTATTGAGATCACACTTTTGGGTTTTTCCTTTATGGAATTTTGGGAGATCTTTGAGAGAATAGGGGCCCCCACTGGGTATTATTATACTCACCCCTACATGGGATTTACCTATACCTTTTTGTGTCTTGTGTAGACAACCGACAGCTTGATTAAGACATGGGTAACCAGGGCATGATGGTGCTCTGAGGTGATTGGTAGACGTGAGGAGCATCATTGAAGACATACGAGGAGTTGTACCTACCCTTCATGTAGAATCTTTAGTGAAAGACCTTTGGAGAACAGGTTTCCATTTTTGTTTTACTTTATTTTCTATTGGGTTATTATAGTGGCCCTTTTTACTTTCGGTTAAAACTGTTACTATCATCAGTTCTACTTTTTATTTTGATTTTTTCATGTACCTAGTATGTTTGTGCACAGGTCCTTAGGAAATGCCTTCCCTTTTTGGAATATTCCTTTCTAGTGCTAGCCTCCAACTCCTATACCATGGAAGGAGGTCTTGGGGTAGTCACAGAATAGGCCTTAGGGGACGGGTCATGGAAAAGTGGTTTCAGAGGAGGTCGGTTCTACCAAAATAGTAGCAATAGTGCTAAGTGTATTGATTTTGGATTGATGTTCTGGGATCCTAGTGTTGGTGCAGAGAATGATGTATTCATACACCTGGACCCTATGTTTGGATTTCTGACTCGATACATGAAAACACTATTTGTGTGTGTTTTGAAAATGTTTTTCTTGATCTCTTTTGAGTCTGCTCACCAGGTTTGACTTATTGACCATGGTGCATCTGTTTCATTACATGATGCCACAACGTAGATATCCATCTTGGATTCTAGTGAGAGATCATGATGACGACCCCCTGAGCGATGAGGAGTTATTTCATGTCCCTCTAACCGTGATAACACCATCGAGTGGTGTACCAGAAGCACCACCACCCGTATGGAAACATTTTCCACCAACCCCACCAGCAAAATGGGCATGTTGACTGAGCACATTTCATTAATTCAAGAGATAGTGGCCTCTGAGGTTTCAAGGCGAGACTAATCCATAGGCAACTGAGGACTTGTTGGATGCTCTGGCACGAGTTTTCTGCTTGGTTGAGAGACCAGCAGACCATATGGTGATCATAGCTGGTAGTCTATTTCATGGCACAATAGGGAGATGGTAGAGCCTAACACTCCAGAATCATATAGAGATGACTATATCAAAGTTTTACTTCGAGATCCTTTTGAGGGAGGAGTTCGTTCTCATGACATTACTCATAGTGAGTATTCAAGAGCTACTCGACTTACAGTAGGGAAGCCTGAGAGTGGCCCAGTACTCAGTGGGATTCACTAACCTCTCTCACTACTCTACCGACATGGTATGCGACCTTTTCTATAGAGATCTGACATGTGAGCAGGGACTCCGATGGGAGATCAGAGCATTGATGATATTTCTCAACATCCTGACGCATCTTGGAGTGCTAGAGCGACCACTATTGGTGGATAGATTCTTATCTGAGTAGGCACCGACAATGAGCGACACCACCATATGACAAGAAGTCGAGTCCTATATAGTTGGAGGTAGGCAGATGGCATAGAGGTCCAAGCAGGCCAGACCTTCTTGTGGATGACCCCAGGATGTATGATTGGAGGTGTGGAGCTCGAATGGCATGGAAGGTCTGCAAGAGAGTAGACTATTCTACTCATGTGGTGGACAAGCTCACATGTCTTCTGATTTCCCAACCCTTCATATTGATGATTAGAAGATGATCAAAGGAAAGTCATGCCAGAGGAGAAGTTTGAGAGAGGAGGTCTGTAGGGCAGTGGTAGTGGTAGAGGAGCAGGTCATGAAGTAGGTGTTGGATGATGTGTTGAGGTAATACAACCACCTCCCCCATGCGTTCCACCCCATCCTAAGGGTGTAGGTTGACTGGGTTGATATTAGCTTTAGGCGGTAGAGTCATATGAACACGAAGCTCTAGATATGATTTGAGGTACGATATCTGTCTTCTCAACAAAAGATGATGTTCTTATAGACATAGGCTCTAGTCACTCTTTTATTGTCAGGAATCTCATTTATAGCTCATAGATTTTGGTGGAGGTGTTGGATCGATACATATGATTAAAGACTCCGATGGTAGAGGATTTTAAGATTACACACTGGTGTCAGTAGTGGATTCATACTCTTGGAGGTGAGATCTTCAGTTGTGATATCTTAGTAGCACTGTCTAGGACTTACGAGGTCATATTTGGTATGGACTAGCTATCCACAGTCCGTGGTTAGATTGACTATTTTAAGCGGAAAGTGTGGCGTGTCCATGAGGATGGGACTAGGTTTTCCATCTCCAGCATGAAGGGAACCTTTGAAGCTAATGATGGAAATTCTTGGAGGAGGGTGCAGCTGATCACTCATCAAATGGGTAGCCTCACCCAAGATGTGGTGGATGAGAGGAGTCCAGGCTATCCATTAGTGGTGGACTAGTATGTGTATGTCTTTCCTGAGGATTTTCCAGGACTAACTCCTTGCAGAGAGGTATAATTCTACATTGAAATATACCTCATGACAATATTAATATCTATTCCAGCATATCTGATGGCTCCAATGGTGCTTCATGAGTCAAGGGTATAGTTAGAGGACTTGTAGAGGAAAGAGTTCGTAATACGTAGTGTCTCACCTTAGTGAGCCCTGACATTTTTTGTAACGAAGGAAGATGGTAGTTTGAGGATTTGTGTGGACTATCAACTTCCGAACCAGGTTACCATGAAGAACAGGTATCCTCTACCAAGGATTTATGATCACTTCAATCAGCTGAAGAGATCTCTCTGGTTTTTGAAGATAAACCTCATATCAGGATATCAGTAGCTTTGGGTGTGGGATGAGGATGTACCGAAGACAGCCTTCAGATGTCGGTATAGACACTATGAGTTCTTGGTGATTCCATTCTTCATAACCAATTCCTCAGCAGTGTTCATGGGACTCTTGAATATATTGATCTAGCCTTACCTCGGTCACTTCCTGGTGGTCTTCATTGACCACTTCATTGTGTACTTGGCTTTGGAGTAGGATCACAACACACATATTCGAATATTACTGGATACACTTCGAGAGAACCATCTTTATGGTAATCTCTTGATGTTCCTGTTCTAGATACAAGAATTTCACTTTCTGGGAAATGTTATCTCAGATGCCAGAGTTGTGGTGGATTCGCTGATGATAGATACAGTTCTTTCTTAAGATCCACCTTGGAGCATGATATAGGTGCAATGTTTCTTGGGGTTGGCTGGGTACTACCATAGTTTTGTATGCGACTATTCCAAGGTAGAAACACCCTTGTTAGCTTTGACAAAGAAGGGAAATTGCTTTGTATGGATGGAGAGATTCTAGCAGAGTTTTGAGGAGTTGAGGTGGATATTGAAGAGTGAACCCATCTTGTGGCTACTAGAAGAGGGCATTGGGTATGTAGTTTACTAAGATGCATCAAGGACCGGAATAGGATGTGTCTAAATGCAGGAGAGAGCATTGATAACCTACAAATCACAACATCTGGGGAAACATGAGCAGAACTACATGACCTTTGACCTTGAATTAGTAGCAGTGGTCTTTTTATTGAAGATGCGGCGACACTACTTGATGGGTAAACAATTTACTTTATACTCTGATCATAAGAGTCACAGGTATATATTATCACAGAAGGACTTAAACCTGAGATAGTGGAGATGGATGGAGTTCCTCCAGGACTATGACTTTGAGATAGTCCAAACTATCGGGAAGGGAAATGTGGTGGCAGATTCACTCATTAGGAGTTTGGGTCTACAGTTGATGAGTGAGGAAATATAGTAGCAAGCCACATTGAATATATCTTTCATGGATAGTGATGGAGAATAATACCTCTAGTCTATGTCTATCACTCACCCACTCCTTCAGCGAGTTCTGGAGGCACACATTTGGGACAAAGACTACGAGACCCTATGTGCTCTGATATGCTCATGAAAAGCTCCTAATGTTTTTTAGAAGGTGGGGAACACACCATCCTTTTTAGAGGATAAAGCTGGTACAAGTGACATTTTTTTAGGAGGTGTTAAGGGAGTTCAATAAATCCCCTTTATCAGTACATCATGGAGTGGAGAAGATGTACCAAGACCTCCCAGGTTAGTACTGGTGGCTATGGATGATGAAAGTAGTGGCACAGTTCATTTTACTCTGCCTCAATTTCTAGGAAGTGAAGGCCAAGCATCAGTTTCTAGTAGGCTTGACTTAGCCACTCGAGGAACCAGAGTGGAAATGGGATGGTATCTCGATGGACTTCATGACAGGGTTACCACATACGTCCAAGGGACATGACTCTATCTGGGTGATCATTGACCTACTCACCAAGTTGGCCCATTTTCTACCATTCTAAGAGCATGGATCAATAGACGGATTGGGATGCCTATATGTTAAGGAGATGGTACGACTTCATGGGGTAGCATGGACGACACTTTTAGATCATGACACTCATTTTACTTCCCGATTGTGGAAGGGATTATAGGAGGCGTTCGGTACTCAGCTGCGCTTGAGAACCACCTTTCATCCTCAGATAGATGGTCAGATGGAGAGGACCATATAGACACTTGAGTACATGCTTCGTGCTTGCGTCCATGATTTTGACTACCGTTGGGAGGACCAACTTCCACTGGTGGAGTTCGCATATGAAAACAGTTATCACTCCACCATAGTCATGGCACCATTTTAGGCTTTTTATGGGAGACCATGTAGGTCTCCTATATGCTGGAAAAACACAGGGGAGTAAGCACTTATGGGTCCAAAGTTGGTATGAGCTACCACTGATAAGGTGTAGATCATCTAAGAGTGTATGAAGACCATATATAGTAGACAAAAGTATTATGCTGACAAGAATCATAGACCCTTAGGGTTTTAGGAGGGATGCCATGCCTTCTTATGGGTCTCACATCGACGAGGACTATAGAGATTTGGATAGGGAATCAAGATATCTCAAAGGTTCATCAAACCTTTCCAGAATCTCAGCATAGTTGGCGAGGTGGCGTACCACCTAGATCTCCCCAGACAGATGCACCATGTGCTTAATTGTTTCCACATGTTAAAGCTGAGGAGATATGTGCATGATTTGACACACATCATCAACTGAGCAAGATAGACATTGACGATGGGGCGAGTATTATTGAGTTCTTAGTGGAGATAGAGGATTGACAAGAGTAGGTCCTTTCGGGGATGTGGATCTATTTGGTGTGAGTTCAGTTGAAGAATGAGAACCTCCATGAGAGCACATGGGAGTGGGATGCTCATATTTGTGCTCAGTGCCCCCATTTGTTTCCTTATATTTTGTTTTTAATTTCATGGACATAAATCCCTATGGTGGAAAAAATGTAAAGACCTAGAAATTCTGTATATCTATTTTTAATTATATATAATTATTAAGAGAATATGAAAATTTACGGCACATGATTCTGAGGCCCACAGAGCTCGGAACAGAAATTTGAAAAAAATTTAAGGTACATTCATTAAACGTGTGTGAATGAATTTATATCTTTTGAACCAGTGATCAGATTAAACATCTGAGGGAACTATTGGATTCATTGATCTAGGATTCACTTAGGAATATCATAACTTTGATCGGTGTGGTTCGAAAAATAATGCTAGTTTTTGGACTTTAGGGGAAAAATACAATAACTATATGTTATTTTATTCTTTTTCATATATCGTCGAGAGGTTGTTGGCAAAACCATCATGTAAAAATATTCAACAAATGAGGGTCATTTAATGACTTGATCCTCTCATTGTGTAACTAGAAAACTTTTGGGATTAATAGATCATTAATAATAGTTAATTAATGAACAACATTAATGAACACAACATGGGTTGTTTCTTTTTATTTAATAAAACCATTGGCAAGTGATTTTAAGACCACAGGGGAAGAATATATCATGACGCTTTTGACTATCATATCCAATGAATAATGGTGATCAAGTGATGATCATTGGAGGAATTGAAATGATGATTGATGACTAGTGAAGAACATTGAATGACAATGAATGCAGAGTTCTTCCCTTCGGCTACAGCGGATTCCACCAAGTCCCGGTAAGGGGTTTAATTGTTTTATGTGTTTAAAAGATTCCACATTCCCTGTTCTTGGTTAAAATAAATAACATGGATCAACCGACCAATTGGTTGATTCAAGATTATTGATTTTTATTGGATGTTGTTGTAGTGTTTCTTTTTGGGGTTTGTTATTTCTATATGTGGTTTTTTATCACGGCCATGTTAGAACACTAATGTGGATGGCACAAGCCAATCCGAACAAGTCCTGGACCCTCCGACACTCTCTAGTTTTGTGTGTTCTTCATGGTTGACCAAGAAACATGGCAGTAGGTATGTTCTGTGGGCTTTTCTGTAAAGGCGAAGACCCGGGAGGCTCGTAGGTGCAAATGAGAGTAGAAACCGACAACCGGGAGCATCTCTGGTGCCTCGCTAAAGAAACTGTTGGTGCAGCAGTGGAGGCTGGCCCAAGTTGGCCGTATGGAGAGGTGGTTCCCATAGACATTTAATCAGTGGAATTGGACAGTTCCTATGCACCATGTGGGGGGAAGACAGAGCGGCCTGTTCGGGCCACTCGGTTGGACACCAACGACATGCTCCTGCCTGCCGTTTTAAAAGACAAGGCGGTTCCCTACGACACCTCCAACTGGTTGGAATATAATTCCTATCATCTAGTTTGGATCAACTCACCCACACTGCATGGGTTGATATTTCTAGGTGAGCTGGACCCGCTGGTTGGGTTGGACCCTCTGGTCAGGCCGAACCCGACCGGTCCCATTTCATTAAAACTCAAGTATCTCGCAAACCGGGTGTCCGATCGGCGTGCTATCTACGGTGTCAGGACCCTTGTGAAGTGAAGGTGCTTTTGATATTCTTCACATAGATTTTGTAATAAGTTTAAATATTTCTTCGTTGGATCAGGTTTGAATCCAACCAGGCCATATTTACCTTTTTTTCTTATAACTTACAGACCGGGAATCTGATTGACGTGTCGTCTATTACATTGGAACCCTTAATAAAAGACAATCATTTGGGTTACTTATATGTAGTACTTTATAGAGTTTGAGGTATGACTGATATTATGAGTAGAAGAATCTCCAGATCTCAAGCGCACCATCTTCGAGAATCCTGTGGCTGACTGTACAGTGAAGAGCAACCCTCTGTGGATCAGCATATGAGCCACCCTCTATGGATCGACAGCAGTGCGGCTCTCTATGGATCGGTAGGGAAGTGTGACCCTTTGTGAATCGACATGGGAGAGACCATATATAGATCAAAAGCAGTGCGACCCTCTACGGATCGACATTAGTGCAACCCTTTGTGGATCGACAGTAGAGTGAACCTTTTGGATCAGCAGTATAACGACCCTTCAGGGATCAGTAGAAGAACGTATCAATAGAATAAAATGATCTAGCTAAAGACTAATCATATTTATTCCTATTCTATAATTTGTATAAATGATGTCAACTATCTTTTACTTTATCATTTGTGATTGATATAATTATTTGTGGATTTTCCATTATGAAATTCTTGGAGACCTTTGGGAGTCTTGGGGTCCCTATTGGTTATTGTTATACTCACCCCTTCACGGGCTTCACCCCACACCTTGTTTTTTATTATGCAGATGAAATAAAGCTTGATTGAGACTTGGTTATCAATGGATAGATGTTGGTCTAAGGTGATTGATAGACGTGAGGAGCAGCAGTGATGAAAAATGATGAGATGTACCTACCCTTCAGGTAATATCTTTGGTGGACGACCTCTAAAGCATGTTTTTCCTTTTTCGTTGTACCTTCTTTTCATTTGGTTTTGTATAATGGCACTTTTTACTTCTAGTTCACACTTTTACTATCATAATTTCTACTTTTCATTATTCTATTGTTGTGTACCTAGTCTCTATGTGTACAGGTTTAAGGGAAAATCCTTCCCTTTTTGGGATATGGCTTTTCCAGTTCTAGTCATCAACCCCTAGCCTATGGAAGGCGGGCGTGGGGTAGTGACGACACGTGCCCCAGGGGAAGGGTTGTGACATCGGTATTTATACTAATAATGTACTCCAATTAACTATGTAAATGTAAGTATATTGACAAAAAAATTGACATGTAAAGAAACCATATGATTAAAATTTCATGATTACTATAGTTAATATTGATTCATGGTAGGTATAGTGTCCAAATGTGTAAATAATTATTATAAGTATAGTGATAACATGGATAACAATTCACATTCATAGTAATGAACGTATAAAAATAAACTCCCAGTCACATAATAGATCAAGTGTACTATAGTTTTGAGTTCAAAAACACATGATAATCCAAAAACATAAGCATTATAAAAAGAATTAATTAAGAATTACAAAATGAAAAAAATTATAAATAATTAATAATTAATAATTAATATAATATATAACTTATTCTATCAATATTAAATGTATTTATAAATATATAGACAATATGATGTTCAGAAACATTGAATTTAGTAGTAATGTCTTCTTTTTGAAAATTGTCTCGTAAAAAATTAAGTATTTTATCCATATTTTTTCCCATCAATGAGATATTTTATTCTTAAAAATATTTATTATACTTGTATTATAAAATTTAATGGATACATATTCAAATTGACATCCATAGTATTGAAGAGTGTGTTTCACTCACATTATCAATGCAAAAAAACTACCAGAAACTATTTACTCAGCATCCAAACTATATAATGAAACAATGATAATTTTCATAATACACTCCAAAACTATAGAGGTTCCAAAAAATGGAAATTTTTCAAAAGATGTTTCCTATATAATGTACAACCACTAACATAGTAATATAAATAAATATGTGAAATGATTTTCCTTTAAAATATATCTATCATAATTTGGTTTTCCAATGGACGTATTTAAAATTTATTTTAATATAATTCAAATATGAATTTTTGGGACTTTATTGATAACATACAAACACTTAGAATAATACCTTGTTGGATAACATTTATGTATTGTAAAAATAAAATCATACACCCTTAGATGGTTTGGTCAATAGGTTTCCAAGTTTCATCATGATCTAACATACAACATATAATCATGGGCGTATCAATACATGTGGTGTTATCCCTACCAATTTTTTTTCTAAAAAAAATACTAAGTATACGTGATTTTAATTTTAATTATTCCCTCTTATTTTAAAAATTATGAAAACCCAGGAAAAATTTTATCTCAAAAATTAAATTATTTTCAAATTTATTCTTCATCATTTTTAAATATTCATCACACAAAAGTTATTTGGGGTATCAAAAAATTATAGCTTCAATATATTTTTGAACCACTACGAAAACATTTGAAATTTATTTAATAAATATTGTAGTACCATATATACCTTTTGAAAAATATTTAGATATATGAAATGAGAAGAGTCTATAATTCCATTATCAATGATCTTGTTTTGAACCATAAAATTATTTTTAAATTTAAAAACATTCCATTGAAAATGAGGGTTCTTAAATCTAGGGGATGTTCTAGAAATAATTTATCATATATATAACCATTTATAAAGGAGCCTTTGAAACCCATTTATTACAATTTGAAACTAAAAAGTGCTTTACAAGAAAGAAATATACTAATGGATTCATGTCTTACTACTAGTGAGAAGTTCCCATTATGGTTAATTATTCATTCTTGATTGTAACCTTCAATGACCACGCTAAATTTAATTCTAATTATAGGGAAAGATTGACCAACCTTGTTCCTAAACACCCCTTTAGTAATAATTGTTGAAAATTATTTATTTATTTTTATTAGTTTTTATAATTTCATTCTGTCAATCTATCTCAACATATTTTTCATATACATCACCCATATTCAATTGTCAATTTCTTTAGTGACGTTTTTAGGTTAAATATGTAACTAGGAGGTGTGATGTTTAACATGGTTTTTAAGAGATGTTCTAGTTTGAGTACCTCTCTCTATACCAAATAACTATAGAATATAAGGGATGGAATCTATGAGTTGTAATGTATCATGGGAGATATGTATCTGGTACTTCATTATCTTTATCAGTTTTGTGTTCAAATATTTCAATAAAACTTGGATATTTTTCTATTGATGGTTTTTAAAAATTATTTTTAGAATTGGTTGATACATTAATTTAATTAAAAACATAACCTTCATGGTTTTATAAAGAAGTTTTAGGTTCATGTAAATTTATTTTATTAAATTTTACATGTACATATTCTGTCATTTTTTATTTATTTTTATCCATCTCACTATAAAATTTACAGGTTATTAAAAAATAAGGAATATTAAATAATCACTTTTGGAATTCAATTTTTCTAAAATCTATTTTTTTTATTATAATGACTTTTTGGAAGAAACAATTTAGTTAACTAAACCTCGGTTTTCTTCCATTTTGTAAATCATATGGATTATTATTTAAAGTGGTATAATTATAAGTCTATTAAAAATATTCCACTTTGATTTAATTTCTTCCTCCCAAAAATAAATAGGCATGCCATAGTAATTGAGCATATTTCTGGAATTATCTTAAATTGTTCCATTCCTTATTCCGACTTCATCATTCTACTGGGTAGTCCAAGAAGAAGAAAATATATTACTCTATCGATGTATAGAGCATAAATATTTAATGTCCAAATTTCTTTAACAAACTTCCCTACTCACTTCTTAAGTTCTCAATAGTAGTCCACTAATATTTTCTATAGATTTTTCATATTTATCAGAATAGTTACATGCTTCACGTTTGTGATCTTAAAAGAATTACATTGTGTATATGGAAATTCATCCATAGGAAAAAAAGTACAATTCTACTTATTTAATCTAGAAATGATAAAATATATAAAAGGATTCGTGTATAATAACTATTGTGTTTGATAATTTTAAACATATTTCTTTCGTTTGAATGTGATATTATACCATTCTTTTTTTTGACATGGGTTACAAACTTAGTATTTCATGAATTATAATTTAAAAAGATCCTTAACTAATACAATATTTATTAGATTCCTTAGAGGGTGAATGTTGTATTTCAGTCTCATATACCATAGAAAATATTAATTGTGAAAGGAACTTTTATTGGAATTATTTTAATAAAATAAATAATCTATGTCAATAGTTTAAAAATTATCAACATGTAATGAAATAAAAATTAAACATGATTGGAATCATAAACATTAAAAGACTTATTATCAAACATAACATGGTAGCCATAATAAAAAATTGTGATATTATTATAAGATAATAAAATAACCCATCTACAAATAAGACAATAGATATCAATATGGTACTAGAATTACTGATTTGAATAATTATAATTATTTTTCCATTAGTGTCATCACAAAAAGTTACATGTCCACAATCCACCTTGATAAAAATTTTAAATCTTGAGAAGTCCCCAGTCATGTTTCAAGAACATCCATTATCATGATACCAAATTCATTTACTAGTTCTCATTATGAATGTTTCCTACATAGATTTCAATTATAAATTATTTTGGTACCCACACTTTATTTGTCACGACAATTTTTTTAGTAAAAAATTTTAAAATAGAAATATATTTAATAGGTTAACCTTATTCATAATTTATTGTTCTAGGAATGAAAAAATTCATGTTTTTGTATTGAAATTAAATTTTTACAAAGTTTTAAGAGCTATAGATGGGAAGGAGTTTATTCTTATAAAATTATCTCTGACCGGTTTGGTAAAAAATCCCATTTTTATACTTGGGTGTGGCATATTTTCCAAGAATCCTGGTCAAGTTTTCTGCAGAATTTTTATAAATTTCAATAATATTTTTGAGTTTCTCATTTTACATTTTGAGTTAATTTTTATCTTTAATTAACTATCCAATCTTTTCTTTTTCTGTAGAAAAACTATAATTAAAATGAATATATAAGGCATGTTGTTTCTTTAATTTTTTTTATTTGTCTTCATATTCATTGATTAGTTCTTATAAAATATCATAGTATTCATATAAATCCAAAATTTTAATATATTTATCATTATTCTCACATTTACATAGATTTGAAATGTGAATAATTGATAGATAAATTTTCTGCAATACCTCATATGTGTTTTTCATAAAACACACATTGGATTTTCAGCATTGTCTTCACTACATGATTTAGATTCATTTTTACTATACAAAGAGGAAATCAATTTAGTTTTTATAGATTTCTTTGAAATTTTCTTCTTATTATCATATCTTTTCTTATATTTCAATTTTGGACATTCAACAATGGTATTCCCTTTTATTTTGTATTTTTATAGTGTAACTTCACCTAATTGATTATTCTTTTTCTATTATCCACCTCTATAATCAATTTTTTTTTGACATAGTGAATAATTTCTTATTCATATAGATATTTTTAAAGTACTGGGTTAGGTGATCAATTTTATCATCACTATTAAATGTTTATTCATCCTTACTCGAACTCTAAATTTAGAAATTTTCCATTATCATTGAGTAAGAATATTTTAAAGAAACTTATATCTATTTTGGTTCGTCTTCTTCCTTTTTTATTTTCTGTTCTTAATCAAACTATATTATTATTCTAATTATCTCTTTTAATATAAGTTCACATATATTTACGGATTCTCTAATTGAAATAGATCTTTCTTTCCACCGATCTAGTAATCCTCAAGGGAGTTGGGTCACATGATCCTTCTTTATAATTTTATTCCAACATTCTCTCATCATGATAAAAATTTAATTGATCATGAGATACATGTTATAAATCAATTCATCAATTTTTATCTTAAACCTATCATACAGAATTGTATAGGTATTCTGGTGCATCACTTTAACATTTCACGTTCATTCAGAAGAAAAAACAAGTGTATACCTTATTTCAATTCGGTAGAACAAGAAGAAATTCTATTAAACCAATGTTTTATATATTTTTATTATATGGAATTCATATATTTACAGTTATGGTCATAAGATGCCTATGTGGAACTTATCCAATGAACTCTAATAGTTTTTGGTTAACCATATGTTTCATTGATCATAGTCATATTATCATATCCCTTGCTCTATATATGTATTATTTATTTTGATCATCCATTGTGGATAATTGTCTCTATTAAAACAACATGGGATATTAATAGTTGTACCTTAAAGTAAATTTTTATCGATAATGATATAAATTTATAATTAATAAATATCTTTACCTTTTGGGAAAAATTCAATTCAATGTAAAAATGTTAAATAAGTGAATAAAAATTCCACCAATACCAAAATAGTGGTCATATTGCACAACTCATGAGGGGGTGAATTGAGTTTAAAATTAAAATTTAGTTTAAAAATTATTTAAAAAAACCAAAATTTAAGAAAACTCCCCATTTAATTAGAATAGTTCATGTATATAATTAGATCTGTCAAAAATAATTTTTAAAGCCTGGTTATAACTTTGTTAAAACACGTTTAAAAATACCATCAACTTCTGATACAATTTTACCATTATAAAACACTAAATTCAATAAAAATATTAAAATATATATTTCAATGTAGAGATTTTATATTATTTTTTTGAATATATATATATTGGTTATTTTTAAAATGTAGAAAGAGAAACTGGAAAAAACATAATAAAATTAAAATAAGTGGATTTGTCTTATGTTAATACCTTGTGCTCTCCACTTAGAAATCACCCACTGACAAGTAGTTTATTATATAAATAAACTAATCAAAAACATGGAAAAAGTTTTTTATAAAGAAATTTTATATAGACAGTCCATGATACACAACCACTTCCACAGTTCATTGTGGGATATTTAAAGTGTAATAATAGCATGTAGGAATCTCGGACTATATAAACTCTTCCACATGTCTTCATCGGAATTTTTTTTAAAATTTAATGATAAATTTTTTCTATAACCATTTCATAAAATATAGGATCCTATGTTAAACAATAATCAAAGTATAACTGTTGGAACCAATGTTTTTCACAACTTTAAATGGGTTTTTATCATTAACGTCATACCACACTAGGGTGATCAAAGAGTTTTGAAGATAAGTGACCGTATAGTGAAGTTGGATTCATCATTAGTGGTGGAATAATTTCTTGATTTTTTTTATTTTTTTTAGCATGAAATCTGGAGGAATGAGTGAGCAATGAAAAAGATGGATTTATTGGACTAAAAAATTACAATTATGGTATAGGGAAGGATTAAGAATTTGTTATGGTTACGCAAAGATATAGAACCCTGTGAAGGAATATGGTGTCATAAATTATTAAAGGTTTTTGAATGAGAGTATGAAAATAATGGATGAGGCATTATGGAAATACAACATTTTATGTGACTGTGAGAAGACACACAAACAGAATAATTTAAATGATGTTTCATGAAGGAGTGGAGCCTCTTGTATATGAATAAGGATTTTCTAAAAAATATGTGGTGATCCAAATATCATCACAAAGGAGGTTTTTTCTATATATTTATGACTACACATCATTTTTTCATTTAAAGAATATAGAAAAGTGTGAAATAATATGATTTCAATAAGGTATTATAATAATGTACTTCTACATAAATCAAAAACTCTTTAAGTGAATAAGGATCGTGAAATGAATAGTTCAGAAATGATTTAAAATTAGGCTTTTCAAAAAGGTGAGTTTCTCAGAGAATGATATTTTCATGATGTTTCGGAGTTATGTTAAGTATGATAGCATCACGAAGGATGGGAACTTTGAAAACAACAGTATTGAAAATCTGGTTTTAGTGAAAGGTCCATTCAATATCATCAATTCATGACTATGGTGCAAGTATAGTCTCATACTAATCAGGGACAAACAATTACATGTCCATTCTACTGAGGAAACCTTCACGTTGATATACTAATTAATACTTCTCCTAATATAGTGTATACAAGTGAGTCGAAGTAATTGATCCAAGGGAGGTAGCGAGTTATACCTAAAAGTCCTATAAAGGATGTGAGATTTTCATGGAGTTATTATGTTTTATTTATCATAATCTAAAATATCTAGTGAATAAAGTTAGATTCATGTATGACAGAATCAATATAAGTATATGTTCATTGGAATATACCTTAGTGCTGAATAATGTAAAACTAATGTGTTGTGTTTCTATTTCTATATATGGGTTTTTAAAATTTTTCATGAGTACATGAGATGGGTTTAACATGCTTAAACCAACATGGTGAAAAGATTCATCTCATTGAAATAAAAAGTTGACACCCTAATTCACCCCTCCCTTATAAGGGTGATATAGGGTCCATTAATAAAAAACATATCTAGAAATTTAATTTTAAATAGAAAATGAAATGGATCAAAATTGAAAATATTTGATGCAACTCAGTCTAATTTGTTTTAATTGATCAATTTTTTAAAATAGTGTCCATAAAAAGGATCAAATGAGGTTTCATGAGATGGATAAAAAATAGAGTATCTTAGAGGGCTCAGTGCTTCAATATATATTGTCTGTATTTCTCTTAGTTATGTGTGTATTAATAAGAAATTTATTTCCATGATTAGATCATCTTCTTAAAGAGAAATCCATCTCTAATTATCCATTACTGGATATTCATTTTTTAATCTCCCTAGTCATTGTACTCTAAAATGAACTAGAACTAAAGTAAATTCTATAAAATATAGCCATTGGATATTTGTAAATACCCTACTTCTTAATTTAGACATGGTCACCTATTCTTCTTTTAAATCAGTATCACAATAGATCATGGTTTTCTAGTCATGGTCAATAGAAACGATCATTTTATAGATAATTTTCATGTTATGTACATCTTTTCTTATGTTCACTTATTTTATTTATGTGGTTAGTATCATTCCTCAGGGGGTGGATTCATTTCATCATGTCATCACTTACTTTATTCTTATGGTAGGTTAATTTCTTCTTCTTCTCTGTTCAATTCTAATTATAGTGTTTCCCTATATTCTTTTTGTTGGTTAATTTCTTATTTTGATATGTTCATTTATCCTTATAGTCACTACATTAAACACACATGGTCATTTAATGGCATTGATAATTTTTACGCACCCGTCACATGGGGACATGGTTGTTCATGTTGTTGGTTAATTACAAAGATGTAGGTTTTCTTTATTACTTCAAGACATAATCATTTTTATCATTTTTTAGGGAAAAGAGATTACAATCATAAAAAATATTTTTTTAAACATATGAAATATGATTTGGGATACTTTACAAAATGAGGTGATACACTAATCCAATAGGTCCTTCAATCCCTACTTTTCATTCTTCTTTATTAATAAGTAAGGTGAATGACTCCCCATTTCAGATAGGGACCCTACACCATTTTAGGGAATGAAAAAATGCTCATGTCTTAATTTTCCAAGGTTGTGGACCTCGTATTTATAAATTGATATTATGGGGAACAATGTTCTACTTCACAATTTAAATGGACTCTAGTAGCTAAATTCTAGTATCCTGAACATACATCCCTTCTAAAACGCAATCTTGAACACCATAGGCATCCATAAAATCTAAAAACCCCAATAATAATACTCTTTATGGAAATTTATGTTCTAAAAACCCTACTGAGAGTCCTAGATTAAAAAATAAAGTTCACACCTGAATAAAAAATTAAAATTAAGTAAAAACATAGTTAAAAATTTCATAAGGAATCACAAACTCCCCACCATAACACTTCTCATCCCTAAGAAGTCATGGCAGTCTCCAAAAAACATCTCCAAATGTACAATAGTCATCAATTATTTAAGAATCCACCATGTTCTACTCCAGATAATGAAATTTTCCTCCACTGAATAATTTCAAACACCAAGCCCAGATTCAAAATATTTTTTCAAAAACACCATATCTAATAGTTGTACCAACAAAATATTTCCCCATATGATTCTTCTGACACTATTACAACCACACTACATGCAAAATCTAGAATAAACAATATTTATAAATTCATTATCTGAAATTTCAAAAAAAAAATCAACCATGCCCACTAATTCATCTTGAAAATAACAGTTTCCTCCATCCCATTATTTTTTCTAATGTCCACCACACACGGGGTCCCATATAGGTCCAAACCCACAACACCAATTCCTTTTCTTACCTAAGCCTAAATTATATATAAAGGTACCATCAATACATTTTTTTCACATGATTCACCTCATGAATCACACCAAAAACTATAGTTCCCCAACATAAACAAATCACTAAACGGGGTTTACCCTAGAATTGTTTAAAAAACATTGATACGGCCGATAAATCTTCAATGGGATACACCATAACATCTCTAAACCTGATTTTATGAATTCAAAACTATTCTCTAACTCATAGAATTTCAACATTTGGTATTCACCATAAAACTAAATCACATTAGATATTACTACACAAAGTATGCCAATACCCTCATAAAAACCCATTGAATGGTCTCAATGAATCCATGAATCATTTATCCCTAGGGTTATCCACCCAATATATCCTTGAGGCACCCCAAAATAACAGTATCATTATCATTTCATGCAGAACCAAATTAAAAAACTACATGGTCCATTATGTACTCATTACCTCACATAATGACTTGATATGGTTATCCCTTTGATATTTGAGAACCAACACAAAACACAAACCATCAACGGTGTTATCCCCACCCCATGGGTTCCTGTAGACCACTAATTTTTTATCATCCTAAATGAGAACCATATCATACACATGTATCTCCACATAAGCCAATCTTACACCTCCCTAAAAACACACTGATCACGGTTCAAATAAGATCAACCACACCACCACACCAGAGATATTTCTAATTTCAACTACTAAAATAGAGATATATTCCATAAAAAATTAATCTACAATTAATTTGGGAATATAATCACCAAACTTCCTCCACAGTTTCACTTCGGTTCTTCCACACCCAAACTATTATCAATAGATACACACATGGTCTGTTCGTTGATCTATAACTCAACAAAGACCGCCCATAACTAGGTTCAACGATCACCATACAATTATAAATTCCAAAAATGAATCTCCAATATCCACTTTATTTCTGAAAATTTAGGTTGATCAATCAAGAACCTTCTCATCGGTGCTTGTCTATTATCATACTTGTACTCACATTATCCCAAAAACGATTTGCTTTAATACCACCCAATCACATAATCAAAATCAAAATCCCATGATTCATGTACTATATAACTTAGGATCACACATATTATCCAAACACCTTTCCCCAAATGTATGTTAGTCCAAAAAACACACTAAATCATGTCACATATTTCAAGGCTATCCGTATGACCACCATCGCGACAAGAATCATCCAAAACCAAGAGCGTCCACCCATGCTCCCACCACACTATTTGAAATAAAAAACCACTAGGATATAATATCAAAAAATAATACACATAGAAATAACCTTGATCCAAAATAATCTATATGTTATTCATACATTGAAATAATATGGATTCAAATTTATTTATCAGACTTTTATGTTTGTTTAGGAAAATGGCATGAAGAAGCTATATAGTAAAACACTATGTTGGTTGTTTTTGACGTTATAGAGAAAATACCAATATCCAAATGACCCATAAAATCCATTTTTATTTAGAAAACGAGTCCCTATCCTTGTACCACCACACATATATACCATTCCCTCATTGATTCATTTCGATGCATCAAATACATGTACCAAGACATGATGGTCCTCCATACATCCCATGATAAAGAGAATATATATACAACTATAAATAACCACCCTACATAATATTAACATGAACCTTAATCTAAAGGAAACAAATAATGATATTTCAATGCATAATTCCACAAATTATTTATATGGTAAAACTCCATATAATATTTTGTTGATAGTTTAAACAACTGAATACCCTATTAATAAAAACCACATTCAAGGACATATATATCATTGGAATTATATGTGAATACCATGATGAATGTACAAGGACCTCCTTCCAATAATCTATGATTCAAAATCCCATAGATCATTAATAAAAAATTATATGTGTGTCACTCAGGGTGAAACCAATCAGCCATAACATTGAAAATCAATGAAAATAATCACATAACCTTGTAACCTAGAATTCCTACCAGAAAATATTTTCTCAATTTAACTGTACAAATATTAGTTACATGCTTCAGAACCTTTCAAGACCATATATCTTTCATCTAACCAAATAATAAGAGAAAATAAAATCTCTAATACTACTTTGTTAATCCTCACATCGAGACACTCATGACTACCCGAGATGAGGTCATAACATGACCACTGGAATGCCTACTAGTATTCCAATGGATTTTGACTATGGGTGGGAACATAAACATGGATTGGGGACACTATTAACTTCATATTACAAAAATTAATAATAAAAATTAACAAAATAAACCCACATCAAAGTATGCATAATAAATAAACACATATGATAATTCAGATGATGTTTTTTCAAAAAAGTACATTGATCTCGCACTGGATTGACCCCATATAAAAAATCCAAAATAAGAAAATATAATAGAGCCTAATACCCTCTAGATCTTCCAAATGAATTTATTCATTAATACCCATGATGATTATCTATCCTCATCTACTGCACATCAATTTCTCTTTCCTAAAAATTAAACATAAGATATGAACACACACTCAGATCATTGTTTAGTTTATTACCATATAACATATTATGGTCTCACTAAGATCCCATAAAATACAACTTCATATGAATGTGTATGACCAATAAAGTTTTCCTTTTTAAAGAAACATAACCATCATATTTTCATGTGCTACCCGGGATTTCACAACACTGGATGAGGTACACAAACCTCTTAGGACATCTTGCTATAAACTGGAAGCCTCATCCACTACCATAACTTCTTCAAATCAATGAACAAATCTACTCATACTATTTCTACATGATACTGTAATATATTCCAGACACGTACCAAATGAATCTAGGTTGGAAAATGGATAATCCATAACCACTACCCAAAGGATTTTCGCATTACCATATGTCCGTAAGCATTGACCCATCACATATCACATTGGGGAGGTCCTTCAGTTTCATTTCTTATCACACCATGAATGGACCCCTATTCCAATAATTACCCAAGACTCCTCGATGCAATGTACCATTCAATAAAACATACCCATCCCAACACACTGAAGTGGGGAAACATCAAACACACCGACCCATTACTATAAACTAGGCGGAGGTCACACCAATGCACTGAACCATATCTTATAGCTCTTGGGAGGTCGCAAGCACACTGACCAATCCCTTTAAAATCATGGGGGTTCATAGGAACATATATCCAAGCCTCTAAAGGTAGTTTCCACAAGAACATCAAAAACACATAAGGCTGCAATATAAAAATAATATAATCATCTAATATTAGGATCCTAGAAACTCAAGACCTAACCCTTCATCATGAAGATAAGTCAACTAACCAATCATAGAATTAACTGAGTACCCAAGAAATGACAAAATCTCTCATCACTAATACCATATCATTCCAATCACCCATCAGTGACACCATTGCATGTAGGGTCATGAGACCCCAAAATACATGTTTCATTACAATGTGCCACATACCCTAGTCACGCTTAGTCTCACTACCGAGGGACTATCCCAAGACAGCATGTCTATTTATCACAAGCATTAATATGTGATGTTTAATTACTAAACAAACCCTCCTTGGAAACCAAATTCCAATTCCCAATAAAATCATAATACTAATACCTGAGTCTCATTAGATATCTCTTAAGGTAAATATTGCCTCCCATCACTATGATGAAACCCCCCTCAATCACATTTAATAAGTCATAGAGGACTCCACATTCTCCAATAGCACATCAAGTGTTTCCTTAAAACTCAAGGGGGAGTTCCTTGTCACTCAAAAGAAATAAATCATTCTCAACCATCATCACATGGTCCCAATTCTCTCATGTTGTCATTATATGCCTATGAACCCATCCTAGGCTATCCCACATATCAATAGATTTCCCATGACCTCCCATAGGTCTCTCATAATCTCACTCAATAGCCTCTCCCACTATATACACCATCACATGGTAACCCAAGTTCAAATAGGTTCCTATGATATCATTTTACCAATATTAGAATCCTGACACCCTCTTAATCCATCCACCCATGTACTCGTTGTTCCCTAGACCCCATTCTCAAACCTATGATGTTTTGAAGGAATGCACAACCATGCATAAAAAATATATGCCTTTTGATTAAAGGTTCCACACACCTCAATACCGGAGATAAAATATATTCAATCTTCATCAATGTAACACCCAATGATTTTATGATATGGCTCTCTATAAATAAACTTTATTTTTTTGATATGTTCTTTTACACACAATAATGATTTTAAACTAGCGACATTATACTATGGAAATGTTATTATTTAATGTTAATGTTATCACATAGACGTTGAAATTGAAGGAATGAATAGGAATAACCATATTATGAAATATTAATAAAGTCCCTAATTTGATAAAAATAATTTAAAAAATATTAAAAAATAAGAACTCAACACTTAGTAATGTCATTTTATTCTTCAAAATTGATTTTATTTCACTTTGTTGGTGAATATTATAATTAATTTATAGAACATTAATAAATTAAAATTAATATAATTTATATTATTTCGAAATAATCATGTCAAAAATTAGTATAGTATTAATTTTATTGAATTCTCTAAAAAATTATTTTATTTCTAGTTAATATCTAAAAGTATTAAATTTTCTTGAAAACACTATTTTTGGTTCCATACATTACAAATTTTAATTCTGTTTTAAAATATTTCAAGAGTAAAATGTGTCTCATAATATTACTTATAGTCAAATTATGTTAATTATAATCAATTTGATGGTTTAATTTGTTATAAAACTATTTTTATACAAAAATGGAACTTTTATGAAAAAACTATTTTACGTTGCATTTTGGGATTTTATCTTAAAAAAATAAATTCCACTTATAAAACAGTATTGAAAAATTGATTCCACATATTTAATAAGTTTTTTAAAATATTTTATGGAGATCTCATTTATGTATGGTCAATAGGAATTGTAACCATATTATTTTTTTGTTACCAACGTAAATGTAAAATTTGTTAATTAGGGATAAATATAATGTGGGAATACATAAAATATATCAAAAAAAATTCCATTATTTTATTTTATGAGTAGATTATGAATATGTCAATCCAAGTATCAAATATATAAAACTTGGTTCCACTTTTCAATTTTATGTCACTTATGTTAATTTAAGGAAAAAATAAATAAAAAATTTTATTCTCTTGACTTACATATCTATAATTATTTATAATTAAAAAGAGGTTATGTTAAGTTATAAATATATTTTTGAAGCAATTATTTATTTTCATTAACATGGAAATGTATTTTAATTTTAATCAACTTAATAAGTACCTTAAATTATTATAGAATGCCGACAATGTATTTATTCAATTAATAGAAAAATAAAATAAATAATATTAACGATATTAAAAGTGACAAAATTTAGATTAATTATTGTGATCCATGAAATTTTTATATAAATGAAACATATTATGTATCTTTTAAAGGTTTATATTATAATACCTTAGGTTCCATATTGCATTTAATTTCATATTAAATGAATATATCCAAAAATGTCATTAGTGTTATTTTAAAATAAATAAAAATTTATTTAATGATTTAAATTTAATAAAAAATATTATATTCATCTAAGATAATGGGATACAGTTTCAAGTATCAAACATGGGTAATTTAGTATTCACCTTTCCTTTAATAGTAACATTCTTGACCCTTTGATAATAATTTTTGTCTCGTATTTTGGTAATTGTAAAAACGATTAACTAGGGGTTAAAAGTATGAGATATGGGTAAAAACATATAACTAATTGTTAAAAAAATATTGTAGGAGATAATGTAGAATAATTTAAACATTTAAACATAATTATATCAATTTTTTGAATTTTCAAAAACAAATATATTATTTTAATTGCTTATGTGATTCCAAAAGTACACATCCCCTCTATTATAATAGGGAACATCTTTTCCTTCATTTTTCATAATGTTTGTGACTTAAATTTTTGTAAACACCTACCCGAATATAATATTATATTCCATAAAAACATCTTAAAACTTATTTTACTTCATAATTATATCATTTCAATGCTTAAAGTATAACACAAAGATAGTTTCTCAATGAAGAGGCATAACTCTTAACTGAACATTTTTTATTTTATTTCGTAATATAAATCCACCAAATATATTGTATCCATTCTAAAATAATGAATATAATTTCTTAAATACTATAAATTTTTATTATTATGATGAAAAATCCATTATCACAGTTATTCCCATATATTGAAAAATGATAATGTCCCTTATTTCTTTGTTCAGACTACCACATCCACCAAGCAATGTGATTCATTTTTTGCATCAATTCTAGTGGGATGGTAATAAGGATAAATTAAATTAAAAAATAAATATATATGATATTATAATGATTCTATAAAGGTTATTTGTAATTTATATTCCCTTCATTCCATAAATATATAATTTAAAAGAATTTTCATACATAAGTACAACCTACAGTCTCCTTAAATTATGTAACTAATTTTTACATCAACACATGTTATGGATCAATTTATATATATATATGTATATATCTATATGTGTGTGTAATTAATATATAGGATATATATATATCAAGAATAATATTCTATATATGATGGAATCATGATCAACGTACATGGATCAAGATATCCAAACCAAAACATGCATGAAAAAAAAAGTAGTTATCATTAAGAATAGTGATTTAATTAACATATTTTTAATAAACAGTTGAAAATATGTTATAAAAAATAATATATATTATTATATGTATTATTATGATTCTAAAATAAAATTATATTAAATAAATATTTTTTTCGAGGATGTTCGAACATGTATGGATAAAGAAGAAACATGAGGTAAGGGATTTATGTATGAATCCCATTTTATTTGGGATTTCTTTTAATTGAATTTCAATTGAATAAATTATATGATATGTAGTCCATATATATATAAGTAATTTATATAATCCGGTGTTTATTTTTGGGGAAAACAAGTTTTTTTCATTTTCTTTAATCAATGTACTCAATAGATAAAGAAAATGTTTTTATGGTATTCCAGCTATGTTTTATTTTTAGATCAAGAATTTTTTCTTCCATGTACATATATTAGATAAAATTATTTAAAACTAACTTTAGTTGTTATAAATTTTTTTTAATGTAATTTTACCAATGTTTTAATTTTTATGTATTTTTTTAATTAATCCTCTTGTAATTTTCTAAATGAGGAACTTTTGACTTTTTTTGAGGTGATTTTTTAAACATACACATCATGAACAGTGTTTCCCATCATCATGACTACTCAAATAGTTGGAGCACAATTCATAAGTTTCATATTTTATTTTAATATAATAGGTTTTCATAATATATTGTAAATATATATATTTTAAAGAATTAATTTTCAACAGAAAAGGGTATTTACCTCTTGAAATATTCTAGTGTTCTTTTGAAGAAGTTTTGATTTACGGTTTGAACATTTGACATTAATTATGGTTTTCTTGGTGTATTATCCAATGATACAATCCTTATTATTTATTTATATGGTTTATTATTTTTATGAGAATATTTATATAAAACCCTTTTATTCTGAATGGGTTATGATATTCTAAAATTTTGAAATTTTTTTGAACCCCATTTCAGTTCTACGAGTTATGTTATGATGATATGAGGAATGTTTCTAGATATTATGGAACACATAAGTTTATTTATAATTATATGATGTTTGGGAAGGAAATTATATATCCCTTCAGTTTATTTTTCAAATATTTATATATCATTACATATTTATGGGAAATTAGTTGATGTTATTGATCCAAGATAAGAAATATGTAGAGATTCATGATATACTATGGGAAAAAGGTGATCATTACTAGTCTCTTATGATATATGAATATTTTCTGATTCCTTATACACTACGATTGGATGTATTAGTATTTGACCATGATATAGGAAATGGTTTCTATTCTAATGATAGTTCCACACTCAAATAAGATGTATTTATGAATATGTTCTAATATTATGGTTCATGATTTTTTTATAATGGTGCATCACTCTTATGATTAATTTATTTTGAAATGATAATGCTCTATTTCATGATTCATTTAAATTATTTATAACATATTAGGTATCAACTCTATATTCTATGATCTGCATCTCATACCTTTTTTTACATTATTCATTCATATGACCATAAATTGATATCTCTCTTGTTTACCTGTGTTGTACATAATCCCACCCTTTAATATTATTCTTTTCATCATGTTATAAAGAAAACAGTTATGTATGTAATGTCAAGAAGGGTATAAAAGGGAGAATAAAATTCCGAGGTATGATTAATAATGATCCAAAATAATATGTTTATATATATGGTCTCCATAGTCAATAAACCTTTATGGTTATATGATGGATCATAATGTTTTTTAAAGAAAATTCAGATAAAAAGTTGTAATATTTATGTGTGGAAAGTAAAAGTCACTATAACTAAAAATAATCCAATCAAACCAAGATTATTCCATAATATTAGGCACCCATATCTTTCCAAGAATTATTTAATAATTAATTATAACTTTTATAATTAATAATACTATGAAATTTAAATTTACATAAGTACCTATAAACTAATCTACCATCATATTCTCATAGAAACCATGGAAATTGGATGTGGACCACACTTGAAATATAATAAAACCTAAGAGAAAACATACACAAATAATTTATCCATTCCAATATCAAATTTCATAAAATTTTGTACAAAACCATAGGAGGAACTATATAGAGATATACCTTTGTCAAAATAATTTGTGGATAAATCATAAATCATTTAGATATGTACAGTATGCAAGTCCAAAAAAGGATTCATTGCTTTGAATTAATTCCACCATACTATACTTGAAATATCTAATGAACCTAACTAACATAAAGATGAAATAAATATAAACCTATGAAAAATTATTTGTGGGATAGGGGATGGTAATATTACTGAAGTAAAACATCTTATTTCTTTAAAAAACATTGCATCTAGGGGAACCCATAGAAAGGGATAGTTGACCATTCCACCCTTATTGTATTCTTAGATCCATCAAGAACATATGGTTCATACCCAATTTTAAATTATGTTATGTGAAACATTTCATGTATTTAACAAATTTTCATTCTAGGATTTACCAAAGAATCCTCCCCCACCCAACTTCATCAATATTTCACAACATGAATCCCTTATTAATGGCACAAATAACCTATATCTGCTACATTTTAGTGTCATATCCACCCATAGCTTCTCAAATTTTTTCCCAAATACCAAAAACATCCAAATAACCTCATTCACTATAGAATAACACACCTTCTTTAGGTTTAAATTCTTAAAAATGTAGTATATTTCCTTATTAATGAAATTAATTTCTGAAGAGAAGGAAAAAATTCCTTTAAAATGTAATAACCTAAAAACATAGGCCGTTAAAAATATTCTTATTAAATATATAAATAGTGGATAAAATAACTACGGATCCCCTCTTTATTTATCCACAATTAGGCCAATTGTGATCAGTTCCTCACACCATTAAGAAATATCAATGATATGTTTCCCCCAATAGTCATTTTTAGAGATTTAATTTATTCATAAGAATTTATATTGAGTCCAAAATAGATAATGGTATCCTTAAAATGTAAATTATTATTATAATAATTAAAAGTATATATGACCCAACAATCATGTTTATATTACATATGTATCCCATATTCAATTTTTCTCAACATTATATAACTAATACGAATGCTGATGATCAAATGGTAAAAGTAAAGGTTGGAAACGTAAAAGGTTTTCTACAATATTCCATTTAAATTCCTCTTATTTTCACTCTTGAAATATATGGTTATCCAATTATTCCATTAAATTTTATAAGAATAAGTATTTATATGAATTAAATTGCTCAATTTTGGATGACTTTCTCTATAGATAGAGATCTATTGCATGTGTGAATAATTAAGAAATATAGTTTTGGTATATTGGAATTATCCTAATGGGTTATGGACTATTTTTCCAAATCCTTTTGTGTATATAAGAGTTTAATATACTCCTTTTTGTTGAATCCTATAAATGGAAATTATGTGGTGAAACACATATAATTTGCTTCCCAAAGATGAACAGAATTAAAATTATCTAAAGGATTTAAGTTTAGAACTTTGTTAATGAGTTTAGAATGGTGTCTAGACACCTTGAGGTCTACTTTTTTAGCAGGGAAGCTAAAGAATAAAAGGTTTAAACTTAAAAATTCATCTTTCCACAATGTAATTTCACCTCTAATGGTAATCCATAGAGACTATTCCAAAAGGGTTATAAATCACCCATTATGTTTCTGCCAATGAACAGAGGTAAACAACCCCCCCCCCCTATTATGATGGGAATTAACTATATAACCATAGTAATCTCAAGTGACGTATTCTCATATTGATTTTCCTGGAATAAAATTCCATGAATGTTTAAAAGTAACATTGTGATCATTAATCCAAAATAGAACATGAATAAGAATAAAAAAAATCACACTGTTAATTAGGGTAATTATTCCTTGAGAGAAACATTCTTGGTGAATTATTCCAATTAACAATACACCAATAAATATTGTCAATCAACCCATAGAAATGTTGAATCTTAATACTCTCATTAAAGAGGGGGGATCCAAGATACTATATATGGAAGTAATTTTCTTATAATCATTTCTAATGATTATGTTTGTTGATTCTATGGTTCAAGAACTTGGGGGATGCATAAATATTATATTTTAAGGAACTGTATTTTTTCCCTCTCTATTTCTTGTATATAATGACAGGGACTTTGAATGATTTTCTATACCTCCACTATTCATTTTATAATATTTTCATACCATTTATGAATAAATTATGTATGAAACCTATGATTTTGGGTATCCCCATTTAGTTAGATATTATACCGCCCTGTATAAAAAACAATATATTCTCTCTAAAACCATATGGTTAAAAACTAATGATGAATAATAATATTTTATCACCTTTCTTGAAGACTTATTTTGATTTGAAAAAAATCACATCTCTTCCCCATAACATAATCCAGTAACTGTGATGAGGATTATCCTCAAAATTGTAGATCATAAACCCATTTTTAGAAGACACATATTTAGATGTTCTTTAATATTTATATACCTTAAATTTTGTCGAATTCATTTTGAATGTACACATTGTGATTGATGCTCATTCTAGATTACATAATCTCTAGGTATGATAATGTCACTTTTTCAAGGGAAATATCCCCTCGAATGATTTACCCCATAATGAATATATATAACTCCTATATGATAGGTGATTAGAGGAATGAAGTCATTCTATAATAATGAAACAATGTGAGAATCTTATAGAAATTTTTTTACAAATTAATTAGGTGAAATTTATGGTAGGTGTCTATGTTGCTCATATCAAGGATGAGGACTAGGTTCATGTAACTATTATCTCTACGAAATTACCCTTCCCTGAAGAAATCATGAATATTTTCTATTATATAATCATAGTTTTTCACCTTCCATGAACATAAATGGATATTTTTTCCAAACATAGTTTGATAAAAATATTATTCTCAGGAATGTTTATGTTTGGGTACTAAATTAATCAATTTTTTTTCATTCATCATCCAAGGAAAGTTGATTCAGGCCATTTAGGGTAGGTTGTTTGAGAAATTTATTATATTTGACTTACCATGTGTTTCTTGGATTATTTATCTTCGTATATTACCTTATTATATGATTATGAGATACCCTTTATGGTTTTTCAAAAAAAAAATTAATGATACTTAAGCTTCTAAAAACAATTCTATGGATTTTTTGTAATAAATTTCCAAAACAATTATTTTTGTTTGCCAAGTGTCTTTCTGAATACCTAAGAAGATACTTTCAAATGGATTTTATTTTGAAAGAGGCATTTTGAATGTCTTATTAATTTATAATAGGAAAAACCATATTTTTATAGTGTTTTATTTAATCAAATGGGTTGTGGTGGAAATTTACTAAATTATCCTTATGATTTATTGGTCATTGTAATTTTTTTATAATTCAAACATATTGTTTTTTGATATTTCATGGAATTGTTTTTCTTCCAAGTTATTTAATGATGTTTTTTCAATATTTTTATGTTCATATAAATATTTATAGCTTAATTTCCCAAATTTGATCTCATAGACTAGTTGGAAGGATATAAATTTTTTATCATTTTGACTATGACATCCTTATTTAATACAACTTTTGTTATATCATTTACATGTTTTTTATTTTTATGGTAATAATTAAACAATTAGTTAGTACATAAAAAATATGAAAGGTTCTGTTTATTGATAGGTATTGGGGTGAGATGAGAAATTCATCACCATGTTTAATTTTTTATAAATGTTTTAATTATATAATTTTATTATTATTCACCATCAATTTTGTTATGTAATGGGAACCCTTAGTGACTATAGGATAAATATAGATTCAAGTTACACTAGATTAGATTTTTTCACTCTCTCATTTAACAAATTTTAAATCATTCCATTTTCTAGGGACTTCCCTAAATGAGCAAATTTGGGAGCGGGTCGTGAGGTAATTTATTTTCTGGAATGAATATTAAGGTGGTGGTGGGACCCACTTGAGTATGTCAAAGATCAATTCAATTTATAATCTATTGAGTATCCCATGATATAAAATTTATTTTATGGATGATTATATTTTGGATATTCTTATTTTATTATTTATTATAATCCAATTTTTTCATCTTGGTTTTGTGGAACAATTTAAATTATTTTAATGCACACATGTACCATTCCTTAAATATTATGGTGCCAGATTTATTTAACCCCTTCATTATTAAATTTTTTGGTTTATATTCCAATTATCATTCAAAAAATGGGTTTTTTATTTTTTTTAGAAAAGTGGGGGGAAAACATATATGTTTTAATAAACATAAAATTCTTCATTTCATTTTTTTGAAATATTTTTTTTGAATTAGTGTTTTCTATTTTGATTTATATAGAAAAGTTGATTTGAAATATTTATTTTAAAGGAAATATAAACTATTATTTATAATTAAATAATGTAAATAGTCATTTTCAATATTGAATTTGATATAATTTTTTTAGAGTTTTATTTCAATTACTATTATATAGAGTGGGAGACCCTTTCAATAAAAGAACAATGTTTTTATTTTTTATTACAATTCACCATATGAAAAAACGTTTTATAAATGTAATTAAAACTTGAGTTTAAAAAATTTATTATAAAAAGAAATTTTAAAATAATTTGGTGAAATCCTGGAGAGAAAATTTATCACATTCCATAGATACTCAACTTACTATTTTTAGAGAATTTATGGTTTCATGTACGTGCTAATGTTCTATTATGTTATAGGATAATATTTTAATTATTACTATAAGAGAAATGTTGGATGTGATGATATTTTGATATTTTGGGCCTATATTTAATTTGGGTGTTCAGGATTCAACCAATTTTGAATGAATTATTTTTATATTAGTCTCAATTTTATCCCAATACTTTTTATATATTCTTTATTATGTTATATAGTAAAAATTGGGTTCAACTGTACATATTTATTATATCATGTTTGGTTATTTTTATTATTTAAAACTTTTTATTTCATATTCATGGATGTCATAAATATGGAACCACATGAATGATCATTTTTAACGTTTATATACATATTTTTTATGGTTAAACCATTTCAACTAAGTTAATTTTGTTTCCCTGATCCTTTTTATAAGTCTGTATTGATTGGAACCACACCTTGGGCTTTCTCACCAATAATTTTGGGCAAAATGGATGGTTGACCCAAGATGTTTCATTTAAAATGATATCAAATAAACCTCTTAGATATGGGGATTAATGGTGATACAAATATAATATAGTCTCTAATTATAAGGTAGGTCATGTGAATGATTTTGATCCTCAATGTTCATGATGACACTCGAGTTACCATGGGTAGTATGGATGTGTGTCTTAAATATATGTTACGTTTTCATATATTGTAGCTAAATATTAACATTGATTAATGATATTTCATGTTATATTAGGGTTAAAAAGTTATATTAGGGTTTCATTTAGTTATAGTCATTAAATCAAAGGAGATGAAAATGAATAATTTAGCCATGTGATCTAGAAATATATGAAAACCCATGCAAGTTGTTATAAACACCTTCCGATGACTGTTTTGTGATTTGATCTTCAATTTCTGAACTAAATTTCCAAACCATATATAGTAATGGAACCCTCTATATTTTCTTATTTGACCCCTTTTGACATCCCATAATATTTCCAATGAGTTTTATATTAATTTTAGGTTAATAAATATTGCTTTTTGAGATTTATTGATTCTATTTAGTTGATTTATGTTTGATAATTCTTTATAAGTAGTTTTTTTTATGTTTTTAAGGATACTTTTTTAATGGAAATGATTTTCATTAAATATTGAGACACCCATTTAATGATGTGATTTCAATTTTTTTTTATTTTATAAATAAATTCAACAAATTTATTAATATACAAAGGAATTTCAATGAAATTTGTATTAGTTAAATTTTATAGTTTCATGAAATCTTAATAACTTCTTTCAACATGTTATATGATATATAAAAAATTCAATATGGGGTATTGTGATGTTCAAGTGGGTTTTTTAATTTTTAACTACTCGAAATACTGAATTGGGTGGTTTTAGAACCAAATATTACTGTATCAAATTACTTAATTAAAAATTTAGAAAGATAATGGGATTTCAAATAGTGAAAAAATCATGAAATAGATTTTATTGAGTAATTTTTTAATATGGTGTAATTTTTTAAATGTGTTAAATGGTTTCAAAATATTATGTAAGAGTGTTTTTTATTCATGTTTCTATCCTTTTGAATTTGGAATTTGGGAAATTATTTGGATTGTAAAATTTTATTAACAGAATATTTGTTGAATGGGTTTATATTTCATATTATTTAGAGTATTCCTATATAAAAATTTATTGAATAGTGGGAATCTATTTTATGTGATGATATTTAAATAGATACATCTAGTCATTTCGATATAACCCTTCCAGTTCTTGGATCTGTACTCTTAGACCCCATTCAAGAGTTTTTTAATAATATTCTACATATTTTTCTTAATGATAATGGTATATCTTAAAAAATAGGTTGTTTAGAGAGTATTTATAAAATTTTCAATTATTTGGGAACTCTTGAAACATCAAAGGTAGAAACATTGTGGGATTTCTTAATAGACCAAGTCGAGTGTGGTGGGAAACCATTGTCCCATATCAGTGAAACGATGACCTATTAAGGTAATTATTCAAAACCAAGTTCATCAAGGGTATAATCCTTATAATTTTAAGGATACAAAGTGAATTAAATTCAAGAGTTAGTATTAGGGTGGATAAGTGGTGAGGTAGTGTGATGATTGTTTCTCTGAGTTCGTTTTCATCACTATAGAGTGAGTTTTAATATTATTTATAAAATAAAGATCCAATGAAGATGGGATATTCTCATCCATCAGATTGGGTATATTATTATGTGGTAATAATTATAAAAACATAGTTGTTGAAAGTGTAATCAGTGAAAGATAATTAATCTTGGAAAGTAATGACCGGTAATGAATATATTCTATATGGTATGATTTGGGGAGTTAAATCTATTGAGAAGTAGAGAAAATATGATATCAATTATATAAGTGGGGATAATTTTATTTTTATATATTAATCTCCCACCATATTAAATTTCAATAATATTTCTCACATGTGATTTCATTGTGGGAAACAACAACACATTAATCCCTATATTTCGAGAGCTCTAAAAGCCTATCTTTGATGCACATATCTCAGTATTCTTCAGAAATTCTATAAGCAGAATTATTGATGTAAGAAGTAGTTATTTCTAATTTCTCCCAAATTTAGATGGAAATAAATATTGAGATTCATTCTTAATATGTATAAACTGGATTTAGGTTACTCTTATTTGGTTCCTTCCATAAATATCTCCTCTATTAAAATCTTATAAGAAGTTTATCAAATGTTTTACACCATATTTTTGTATTTTGGTTATTATAATGGTTTTTAATCCATTCTAGAAATCCTAAACTAAATAGTTAAAATGTTTATTTTGATTTGCTTAATATTATCATTTATATTGGTAATATATAGGGGTCTGTGTATATTGGTGATTATTCTCTTATATGAGTATCTATCCTTTTAACCCATTATATGATGAATTCTAAATGGTGTAGAGATATATAACCCATAGATTTCAGTATGTAATTCCCCTTAAATAATTTATTTGTTTGCTCTATATTGTAATAAATAGAACTCTTAATTAAAATAGTCCATTATTTATTTTATTGAGATAAAATATTACATTGATAGACAAACATAAATATATTATGATATTGTAATATTAAACATTTTTATTAAATCTACAAGAGGAATACAACCAATATATGAATTTCCACTATTATCCAATATATGATTACCAAATTACTATAGTTCTACTATGAAATTCCATCTGAACTTGTTTTGTGATGATCATGGCCTTTTTAAAGATCCACTTTTGTAAAGATTACACAACCTTCGCATATCTCATAACTTTATAAACTCTCGCATAGAATTCACGAATCACACCTCTTTCATAAAGCTCAACTATCCTTTACAAAGATCCTTCCTTTCACAAATCATAATTAGCCATTACGAATTCCTCTACATTTTGAAATGCTCAGAACATTCGGATTGAATTTATAGCCTTTACAAATTTCTTTACATATCACCTTCGCGAACCAACCTTGGTAAACTAGATTCTCAATTCTAGAGCCTTAAGATTTTATTTCTATTTCTCTACTACTTCTAAATGAGGTATAGGTCTATTTATAGGTGTTCCACCTATTACAGTACCATCCAGGCCATGTCATCACCATTTTGTGAAGCTCCTTCATTTCCTTCATGGTTATCCCCTTTTTTGAGATGCTCCATAGAAATTTCCCATTTAAAATGCTTGTCATAATCGGTAAAATTTCTTGAAGAACCTTCACAGTGTCAAAAACCTTCGTGACACCACGATGATCCATTCGTGATGATCACCACCTTCACCGTTTTCAAAGCCCATAGTTGTTCACAGAGATCACCATAAGAACTCTTTGATCCTTTGGGAAGCACTCTTCATGAATCCCATCATCAAAATATTCATTCGTTTACCATATTTTAATATGTACTTCATGAAAATTAACTTTATGTGATTAAATCCATACTCCAAATTTTGGACCCAAAATTTTTGAAAACACTAGGAAATAATGTCACCTTCTGTGCACAATTTTTTATACAGATTCTAGGGCATCCATTCTTTCATCTTGGGTCACTTCCATCATAGTGTTTCAATAATATCTTTGGACTCCATAACTTCCCTTGGAATCCCTCTTTGTTAATAAACACAATCCACCCAAAAATACTACAATGTTACGCTAAGGGATTTTTTCCTAACACAGTTTGTGGAAAATATATATAACTTATTTATGAGACCCAATATATTTCCTTTTCACATAATTATTTATATTATTTACATAGAATATTTCTATATTAATTTAATTTAATTAAAAATTAAACTCGAGGGATAATTGTAAGTGGATCAAACCATGTATCTTCTTTCAGTTGGGATTCATTGTCCTCGATGTATATATTCATTATATTATTGTATAGATTTCCTTATCTCTGATTTTATGGATGATATAGGTATTATTTTTTTAATTAAATTATTTAAAAAATGAATATTCTTTTAAAATTATTTTAATGACTATGTTTTCAACCATGATATTATTTAAAAATGTGTGGAAGTATTTTTTTTAATATTTTCTACATGATTACATTTTCCCGACACATTATTTGTTTATTTAAAAATATTATATAATAATAATTCATGGATTTCCTAACTAATTTATTTTTCATGTTTTTAGAAATAAAATTATTTTAATATATATTTTAATAAAATAAAAAGGGTATTTTTAATTTTTAAATATTATTTTCAATTACTCTTATAAATTTATTTTCTTCTATTTCAATATACCTAAATGTTTCTTAATATTATTAACTAAGTATACCATCCACCTTCATTCATTGGACTAATTATGATTATTATTTATATAAATATTCTTGAAACCCTTTTTTTCACTGCATATTTAAACTATGATAAAGTTAAGAATGTTATTATGTTCTTGTTACACATAGATGTGCCTTTTAATTTATGTGATGTGTGGGATATGAATTATATAAAGCTCAAATTCATTATGTAAAGCACTATTTCCCATGAGGTGACATTTAATTGGGTTGGTAACAAAACCAATTCAATATGGCACCCTTCCCACTATATTTTTGGGAATAGGGAGTTAACTTGAAAAACTAGGGGACTATTCCTACTATATGATGTTGGTCTTGGTATTGATCTTATATATAATAAATTATATTAAATTTTTATTTATATTCCAAATTCATTGGAATATATTATGTTTTCATGGATAATAGTTATTAACTTATGTTTAAAAACACCTATTTCTCAGGTCTTTTGTTATTTTAAATGATTTATGTAGTGATTCATGATTTGTAATCCATGTTTTGTTGGGTATGAATCAATTATTTCATATCCAAATATCTTTATTATATTCCAGTATTGATAGAATAATATTATTTTCACTCAATTTCTTTAATTATATTATCTTATGTATACCATTATTGTGTATCCATGTCCACTCATTCTCATGTTTCCAATCCTTTTTTTTTGAAAAATAACATTAAGTATGATATATCTAATATTTTATAATATAAGAATAATATTATGGGATATGTTTTAGATGATGTATAATAATCTGTTTTTATAACAAATTTCCAAATACATTAAACCTATAGGTTATGGGATGTGTTTTTTTTATGAAATTTAATGTTTAGAATATATAAATGATTCATTACATACATATGATGCGCTCAATTTTCCCAGTTAAGTTTTAGAGTGGGGTTCTGATTATTTAGGGTTTATGATTGTAATAATAAGAGTATATACCCTAAAACACCCTATGATGAACCAAAATTTAGGTAAGATAAACCTAAAATGTCATATGTTGAAATAAATGTGTTATAATTATGATTTAGTATGATTGATTTCCCAGAAAATAGGAGTTCTTAGAATAATTATTATTTGTTAATACTCACACTAATTTTTATGAATTTATTTAATTGATATATCCCAAAAGGATTAGGTTAACAATGAGTATGATGGAAAGTGAAATGACTATCCTAGTGTGTAACAAATTGTGATGAGCTCTAGTAAATAATATCACATCTATGCTCAACCAAGTATCTTAAAATATGAACAATAACATGAATCGGGTTAAGCATACATACAAGATAAGATATTATTTCTTCTCCAGTACATTAATAATGAAAATATGTATTTTCTATTTTTCAATTGAAAGGTGAAGTTGATCAATGGTTATATATCATTATGAATTTTAATCCATTGAAATAAATAGATTTGGTTGATGGAGATGAGTTTATGATGATACTTTTCAATAAAAATTTCCCCCAAACTCTTCACACTATTGGGGATATATAATTCCACGAATTTAATAAAAATGAGGATGAATCCATTAGTACCTATAAAAAATATATTACAATATATTCAAGAAATTATTTTGGTTTAATAATTGAAACTGAAAGAAAAATTTATCCTTTCCTTAGTAGCTTAAAATGATGTCTCAAATGAATAACCATAAGAGTCTTTAGTTGATATGTAGATATTTTTTATTATCATATAAATGTAGAAATGGTGATTAGAGAGTCCCATTATTCTAATAGGGTTTTGGAAAAAAGGAAAATTTTATTTAAAATGAAAAAAAGTATTGGAAGAAAGAATATTGATCTTCACACATTTCAACAATATTAGAAGATGAATAGATTAAATATTCTAAATGATAGAGGTAAATATTTTAATTGTGGATGAGATAGACATCATGAAAATTAATTATAAAGTTATATGCAGAGGCCAACTAATAAAATGGATGAAAATAAACCTCATCCTAAAGCACCTACAATACTTTAATTCTTTAATTGTATTAAGTATAGAAATTAAAATAACAAATGATTTATCTATGTTTTAATAATTACAACTGACATAAGAATCCCCAGAATCCAAGGGAGAATTATAAATCCAGTGAAATCAAAATTAGGGATGTGGGTCATGAAAATTTAGTGGTGATTGTGACACCCACTATCAACAAAATAATTTAAATTGTATTATTATAATTTTTTCTACCCTCCACTTCATATCAAAAATTTATTCTGAAGGAATCAAATAAATACCCTAATTACAATATATAAAATTATAAAGGAAAACTCCTAATTATATGCGGATTATATATAGAGTATATAACTGGTCTATGACATAATCCTATGTGAATATGCTCCCTATATATAGCGTTATTTCCCATTTTGTATATATCGATGTGATTTTCTTAATGGATTGGTTCTCTATACATGATAACCATTATAAAATCATGGATTGGGAATTCATATTTCATTTCCTTAAAAAACTAATGACCATCAATTGGTATAAGGCTGACCATGAACATCTTATTGAATATACATCCATTATGTGGGTATAAATACCCAACCAAGTAGGGCATACAACATCAATGGCAGGGGCAAAAATCTATATCGAGGATGTGATGATATTAGTTGAATATGATGATGTTTTTCGTAAATATTTTTCTTATCTTCCAACAGATCATAATGTTAATTTTTCTATAGAAATCATACATAGTGACATGCCTATATTAATTATTCCTTATAGAATGACCCTAGTCAAATTGGGTTAATTGTGAAATAAAAACTATGAGAACATAGATATTGGTTTTGTACTCTTAAGTGCTTCCTGATTGGGTATACCAATTCTATTTTTCTTAGAAAAAGATTGATCAATTCATCTCTATATTGATTGTTGTGAACCTAACAAAATCATGATCAAGATAAAGTATCCTCTACCCTATACTGATGATTGTGTTATTAACTTTAAGAGTATTAATACAACTAATAGACTTTTCATTAATCTATATATCATCAATTATGTGTTAAAAGAGATGATATACTCAAGATAAGATTTTATACAATATATGTCCACATTGAATTCATAATTTACCATTCATACTAACAAATACCCCCCGTATCTTCATCTATATAATCAATAGATTCTTAAGAGATTGTCTCTATCAATTAGTGGTTGTATTTATTGATGTTATTCTCATTTATTTCATGATAATGAAACTTTGTGGAGAACAATTGAGGAATGTTATCAATTCCTTTGGAAGTGTAAACTATATGCCAAAATTTTGATGTGAAAATTATAGCTATATTAAATATGATTCTTGGTCCATGTTGTAATAAGTGAAGGTATATTTATGGATCCTTCAAATATGGTGGTGACTGATTAATGGACCAGGGCAACCACTATAATGGAGATCAGTAATTTTTTAGAATTTTATGGACAGTATCGAGGATTTATGATAGTTTTCTCCCTGCAATAAAATCTATTAACTATGTTAACATTGAAGGGAGTGTTGTTCCTATAGAGATATGAATTTGAGGAAAACGTGAAGGACCTTAAGATATTATTTGTCAGTTCAATTTCACTAACACTATCATATAATAGAGATGTGGTTTCTATAAATGGATTCATCAAATAATTTTTGTAGGATGTCCCATCATATAAAATGGAATTGTTTTATCTTATACTTTATGTCCTTTAATATTCTATGAGAAAAACTATCTAACACATTATTTGAAGATAGAATTTTTAATAATTTGATTAATGATGTGGATGAATTATCTCTTTGGTTAAAATTTTGAAATATATATTGATCACCAATGGATTATATAAATATTCACACATATGGACTGCTCAATACATTAACACCTTTTGGTGGTAAAAAGGGATCTAGTTCTTTGATAAGGAAGGATCACGCTACTTTATCTATGAATGGGATAGAAATAGAATGAATACTCATTAATTTCCAATGGCTAAAACATGAAATTATAATAGAATGGAAAAATATTATATTTCTCAAATTAATACTCAACTATCCGTATATGTGAAGGCCAATGAGGCATTGAATAAGAATACGAAGCTATAAATCATGGTAAAAAATATTCCAGAGTTTACCTTTGAAAATGATAAAATCTTAAGATTCAGAAAATGAATATGGATTCGAGAAATTCTATAATTAATGAATGAGCTACAAAATTATGCCCATATCTCATTATTATCTATACATTCACGAATCACAATGATGTCTATGGATATCAATATTCATTTCTAGTGTGAATTAATATTAAATAGAGAATAAAGATTATATACCATGATTCTTCTTTAAAATAAATTAAAAATGAACATTAAAGGTCTAATGAATTGATAAAAACATTACCCATTACTATATGTAAATGGGAGAACATCCATATATATTTCATTTTTGGTCTTCCTATGCTATCTAAAGTCCATAATTCCATTTTGGATGTAGTTTATTTCTTTATGAAGTCAACACATTTCATTTATAATGGAAAACATTTTTTTGTCACGGCCCGTCGCCTGGGGCCTGTGTCGTGACTACCCCAAGACCGACTTCCATAGGTCAGGGGCTGGCGACTAGCACCAAAGGCGTAACTCCATAAAACTGGGAAGGAATTTCTTTTATAACCTGTAAACACACACAGAAGATATGAACATGAGTAAACTGTATAACCAAAAAGTGAGTAAAATAGGTAAAAAGGGGCCAGAATACAAGCCCGACTAGAATGTACAAGAAATTGAAAGTACATGTACAACTGAGGAAAAAGGAAAAACAGCTACTGAGTCTTCCTCATAGGTTCTTACCTGAAGGGTAGGTACATATCGCCTCCTTAGCACTCTACGTCTGCCTGTCTCCTCTGTGTACCAAAACACCGTATGGTCCACCTCCGGGTACCATCCAATCCTAGTACTCTCAGCCTCAGTCAGTGTTGTTTGTCGTCTGCATCCAACACAACAAGGTGCAGACATAGCCTGTGTAGGGGTGAGTATAACGATACTCAGTAGGGACCTCGAGATCCAAATGGTCTTACAAAATCCAACAAGGATAAACAAGAAAGTATGAAATCAATAGATAACCTTACTTAGGTATATGCCCATACATAAACCTAAGTTATAATGTGATCCATCTCAATCATGAGGAAAACACAGAAAAACTGACTCAACTCAACCAAAATATTAGTCACATTATCGAAACCTCCACTGCTGGAGAACTTCTGCTCAATCAAGTATAGTTGACCTACTATGAAACCAAGCGCGCTTCCCACTAACCATGAACTTATGAATTACTCCTCTTGTCGAGTACTGTGAGTCTACCGCATCACACTAAGGCACTCCCCACCGTTGGTCTACCACGTCACCAAGAGCGCTCCCCCTCGTAGCCTGCTGAGGTACTACTCTTGTCGAGTATCGTGGGTATACCGTGTCACCAAGTGTTCTCCTCCACCATGGGTGTACCACGACACCATGGCGCTCCCCACTAATCTAGTTGAGTCACTCCAAGTCAAACGGTTCACAGTCGTTAGGTCTCAGCCAGCTACAAGGTCTCTGCACTACGCTCGCTCATCTCTAAGAGGATCCACTCCACGAGCTACTAATCGATACTACAATTTTCACGAAGTCCCTTGAATAAGTACCTCAAAGTTCCACCATGTCATAGGTATCTCAACGCAACAGACGACGCGTCAATCGGACACCCGGTCTATGAGTTATTAGCCATTTAGTTCCGGGGGCCTTGTTAGATTCGTGCACAATTCAACATGACCATATCTCCACTATACCCCAAACTCTAGTAGGGTATACTCAAAGGGAAAGTCATGCTCCATGATTACCAGTGCCACTGACGGTTCGTCAAACGGACATCTGGTGCCAATGATATGGGCAAAAGAATGTAAAGGGTCATAGTGGGCCTGTGTTCGGTCTGATCCGGCCCAACCCAGTTTGGGCCGACCCAGTTTGGATTGACCCAGACCGACTCATTGGGTCTACTCTGGCCCATTGGGTGGGCCAGCCCATTGGGTTTGGCCCGGCCCACTAGGCCCCTGAAACGCATAGCAGATTGTCGCATATCAACCGGTCAAGGTTCTGGAGCTCTGCTAATGTGTATAGCAGCACTCGGGTCGAATCCTCAGCGATGATACTTTGTAATAGTTGTTTGTTTTTAGTTAATTGTATTCTGATTGGGGGGTTTGTTTGTAGAGCTTATGAAATAATTTATGGATGTTTTTTGATTTAACAAATTGATAAATATTGGGGTGAGTTCATCATTAGGTAGTTAAGCTTGTGATATCCTTGAGTTTTGCTTTATATTGCATTAAATTAACACTCATGTCACAAGATGATTTTGATCGGAATTCCCAAGTGTTAAAGCTTAAATCCAAGCCATAACATAACGTAGGTTTCTAATCATTACCATTACTTGTTTATGGTATTGTATTTGTGGTTCCAATAATCCATGGAATCCACATATTACACAAAACATGTCATTAATCAATGACATATAAAGGTCAACATACACAATATTAATTTAAAGAACATTCGTCGAGCAAAAGATCTCAATCACTTAACATACCTAAATTATAACTCACCCCAATTAAAGATTTACCCAGCCATTAAAATGATTAATAATATGGTTATAATGATTATGATGATAAATTAAGAAGATAAGATAAAGAAACGGATAAGAAATGATTTTTGCGTCAAACACACACACACACGAACAATGATGATAATTAAAAACAGATTTTCAATTGAATGAGAAAGAAAAATATGGAAAGTGGATTCAACTAAATTTAAAATAATTTAAGAACACAAATATTAAATCATAGATTGTGGATGAGAATAAGAGATATTGAATAAGAAACATGTATTAAAACAGAATTACAAAAGAAAGGACTTACAAAATTACAAAAACGAAGAACACGAAAGTAAGTGAAAACAAAGAGAGGAGGAAAGGTCTCTCAAGTGAAAACATGAGTATGGAAGATCCTCCCAAGTTTTTTTCAAGGCCTTGTTCGTGCCAATATTTTATCCTCTCTTCTAAAATGGCAACCCCACTCAAGGCGAGAAGGGGAGAGTATTTATAGCCCAAGGAGTGGACTGTTTGCATTCTCAATCTGTCCCTCCCCATTCATCGCCACATTGGCTATTCAGAAATCCTAATCTCGAGAAATATTTTTCTTCAAAGTTTTATATAATAACGTTTTCTGACTACTCTCAAAATTTGGAGTCATTTGGACTTAAGGATCAAAAGTTATGGCTGGTTGTTTAAACATAGTTAAACTGTCCATTTCAATCCAGTCTATTTAATGTCCAAAATGTGAAAGGGTTTGTGAAATGGAATATGCATTCAAATACAAATGATTTCTTCAACAATGTCGGCCAACTGTATCTCCTATTTCACACTGTAACATCTCAGCTCTATTGGATGCTTACATCATGAGATCTGTCATTCATACTATACTGATTGTAATTACCGTCCAGAATGGTGGTCTAGATTTTAAAGCATCATTTTGGCCCTTTTTTCTTAGATTTGGGCCCTGAAATTTTTATACAAGACTTCTTGCATTGTCCCCCGAACTATGGTAAAGAATAATAGAATTTTGACTTCTGTTTGTATCCTAGAAAATCAATCTTCGTGAATAGTCCATTTTCTTCATAGATTCATTGGTCTTGATTATGAAGACCATATGACCCTTCAAATGGCTTAATTGGAACATGGTACCTTCTAATGAAATGTTTTATATTTAAAAATAGAATCCTAAAAACAAAAACCACAAAATTTGGATCAGTATAGTGATTGTTATTATTAAAATATTAAACTGACTCAGTTGGACTACTTCTAAAAATGCTCAAAAATTATACTTAATATTAAAACATTAATATTTCACACAAATTATGCACATTTCATTAAAAATCAATAAAGAGAGTATATAATAAGTCATGAAAATATTAATAACATCAAATCCCCCACACTTATTTTTGTACATGTCCTCATGTGCAACAAATATAAAAACATGACAAAATCATTTTCACTCACCAACAAATATTGAAATTTTATTTTCTCTAATCAGGGGAGGTTTAGACTATTTCACTCATCCATTTTGAATTCCACCACAAGTTGTTACAGAAACAATGTTCCAAAACTAATTCATTTTTTCATTCTCCAATTTAGAAATGGAAAATGTGGACACTCAAAACTCACACCTCTCAAGATGATAAAATTCATTTGTGGTGGTTCACTCTTTCACCAACCAAAAGTGAAAATCATAGAGTATCAAAATATCTCTCAGCTTCCAATCCCTATCGAAAGTGCAAAATAATAAAGAGGTATTTTTAAGGGGTTTTTCTATAGCTATGGTATGGTAGGAATATAATGTCCAAGAGAGAAGAAGAGGGGTAAAACACCAACATAGAAAAAGCAATGCACATTATTTTTTGGAATAAAACATTGAAGGAAATGAAAACACATATTTACAAGGGAATTATTGTGTGAAGAAAGACACAATAGAGGAAGAAAATATTAAGGGGATTAGAAGATGAAATATTTACAAACCAAAAAACTTCTCACCATTATATAAGAATATAATGCAAGTGTTCCTTTTTTTTCTTTTTTTTCTTTGTTTTTTAGAAAGATGAACTTGGAAAAGATCCCACACTCATATCCCTACCCATGTATGATCTTCTCATGACACTAATTGTAATAGTAATAACAAGATAAAAGGTTTAGGAAGAGTGATTTTTGACCTACCCAAGGCACAACCTATTTTTCCATTTTTTTATTTTTATTTTTGATTTTTTTCATCATTTTTTTAACACTTGTCAATAACATTTACAAAATTACATAAATGGAAGTTCATTACATTAACCAAAAAACACTTAATGAAAACCTCTCCCCCACACTGAAATGGATGCTTTCCCTCAAGCAGAGGATAACTCGTTAAAAATCAATAATAGGGTACCCAAACAATGAAATCCATTCCCCCCATACTTAAATTTAAAAAAATAATGAAATGAAAATCCATGTTGATATTGGGTGGGAAAAGGTATTGGGATTGTAATGTGGCTATCAAAGAAAAGGTTTTTATAGGCTCGATGGGGCTTTCAAAAGGAGGATTAATGTAAGGGAAATGGGAGGCTATTTGGATATTGTGATTATCATGTGGTTCAGAAAATGCCTTTATCATATTAATGCTCACTAAAGTAGGAAATTCATCTTGAAGGTCCACAAAATCAAGACTCACAAATGGGGGTGAAAACACACATTTTGAAAAGATGGCCATAGGTGGCCTTTGCATGAAAGAAAATGTTGTTCCTCATGGTTTGGGATAATCATTTTCAAAATAAAAAATTGAGCATTCAAAATGTGTTGGTTTTGAAACAAAATTCTTTATCCAAAGTCATAATGAAAATACAAAAATTTTGGGATGAAAACAATCTTGTTGACTCCCCAAAAAGGTTGAACAAAATTTTAAAACTCGATGGTGAGTAAGCATGACTCTTTTGGTTTTTGTCTTATTTTTTTTAATTATTATTTTTTTGTTTTGTTTTTATTTTTTAAGTTTGTTTTTAGTTTTTTGAATAAAGACACACTCACACAAAAGGGAAAGAGAAAAAAGGGTTTGAAAAATAAAGTGGTAAAAATGATTGATATAGGAGGAGGAAGAAAGAGGTAGGGGAGGAAGATAGATAGAGAGATAATTAAAGGGAAAGAGGTGCCCCTGGGTTGGATTTGGCAGGTTGCCATCTCTACCTAGTGGTTGGTCGACTAGAGAAGTTGGGGATCCGGTGGAAGTTGATGTTGATCCAGGATTGTGCATCCTCTCATGGTGATTCTTTAACCAATGTCCATTAACAGTGAATTTACTTTTGGAAGAGGGGTCTTGGACTTGCACTGCACCAAATGGGTAAACATTAGTAATAACCAAAGGACCTTCCCAACGAGAATTAAGCTTACCTAGGTGAAGCCAGAATCGATAATTTAAGAGCATTACCTTTTCACCTCCATGAAATACCTTTCTCAGGATGTGTTTGTCATTGAGTACCTTAGCCTTTTCTTTTTACAGATTGGAATTCTCATAGGATTCAAGTCAAAGCTCCTCCAGTTCAGCCAATTGCAACAATCTTTCTTCACCAGAATTTTCCCAATAAAAATTATAGGTTTTCACAGCCCAAGAAGACTTATGTTGGATTTTAACTGGTAAGTGACACTCTTTACCAAAAACTAGCCTAAAAGGAGACATCCCAATGGGTGTTTTATAGGTAGTTCGATAAGCCCAAAGTGCTTCACCAAGTCTCTCAGGCCAGTCTTTTCTGGTGGGCTTAAAAATTCTCTCATGTACCCTTTTCACTTCTCTATTAGAGAGTTCAACCATTCCATTTGTTTGGGGGTGATATGTAGTTGAAGTTTTATGTACAACACCATTCTTTTTCAGAAGAGCTTCCATGGTTCTATTACAAAAATGGGTTCCTAAGTCACTGATCAGGGCACGTAGTGTGCCAAATATTTTGAAGATGTGGGTCTTTATGAACTCACTAATTTTATGAGCATCATTCTTCCTAGTGGTTTTGGCCTCAACCCACATTGAAACATAATCGATCGTAAGAAGAATGTATGAGAATCCATTGGAAGGGGGAAATGGTCCCATGAAATCGATGCCCCAAACATAGAAGATCTCACAGATAATTAAATGCTTTTGGGGCATTTCATTTCTATTGGAAATTGTGCGAAACTTTTGGAAAGTGGGACGTGATTGACAGAACTCATGTGAGTCCTTGAAGAGTGAAGGCCAGAAGAATCCGGAGTCTAGAACCTTTCGGGAGGTCCTTTGTGGTCCAATTTGGCCACCTCCGGGAAGTGAGTGACATAATTCTAATATGGAGGAATGTTCATTTTCATCGACACATGTCATTACTACCATGTTAGCCCTAGTTTTCCAAAGTTTATTTTCTTCCCAAAATAGTATTTTGAATCACTTTTCAACTTCATTTTTTTATCTATTGAAAACTTTTCATGAAAAACACTAGAATCCAATTAATTTACAATTGGGTCATACCATGGTATTTTTGGAGTGAGAGATGAAAGGTGCTCAGTGGGGAATTAAGGATCGATGATTTTAGAATTAGAAGAATTAGAAATTCTACTCAAGTGATCAGAAACATGGTTTTCTTTCCCTGGTCTATCTTTGATTTCAAGGTCAAACTCATGGAGCATTAGGATCCATCTTATTAGCCTCGGTTTGGAATCACTTTTCTTGAGTAAGAACATTATAGCAGAATGGTCTGTGAAGATTATGATTTTGGTACCAAAGAGATAGGGCCGAAATTTATCTATGGCAAAAACCACTTCTAAAAGTTCCTTTTTAATGGCAGTGCAGTGAGATTGAGTTTCATCCAATGTTTTTGAGGCATAATAGATGACATGAGGAATCATTTCTCTTCATTGACCAAGAACAGCCCCAATGGATCTATCAGAATCATCACACATTAACTCAAAGGGTAAGGACCAATCTGGCAGTTGGATTATCATGGAAGATGTAAGAGAAGTTTTGAGTTCAATGAAGTCTCTCTTGAAAACCTCATCAAAATGGAAAGTGACATCATTTGGGAACAACCGAGTTAGTGGGAGGGAAATTTTACTGATGTCATGGATGCATCACTGATAGAAACCAGCATGACCGAGGAATGAACGGATGTCTCGAACAGATTTGGGTTCAGGATGTGATTGGATCACTTCAATTTTGGTAGGATCAACTTCAATGCCATCTTTTGAAACTATGTTCCCTAGAATAATCCCATTTGCAACCCTGAAGTGACATTTTTCAAAATTTAACACAAGGTTACACTTGAAACACTTTTGAAGGACTAGAGAGAGTGAATTCAAACAAGATTCAAATGACTCAACATAAATGGTGAAGTCATCCATGAATACTTCCATACAGTGTTCAATGAATTCTAAAAAGATACTCATCATACACCTCAGGAATGTTTCAAGATCATTACAAAGGCCAAAATGTATTCTTCTATATGCATATGTTCCAAAGGGGAAGGTGAAAGTAGTCTTTTCTTGGTCCTGAGGTGAGATTGGGATTTGAAAATAGTCAGTGTATCCATCAAGAAAGCAATAGAGTAACTTTCTAGCTAATATTTCTATAATTTGATCAAGTAATGGAAGAGGGTAGTGGTCTTTTTTGGTTTCATCATTCAATTTTCTATAGTTGATACACACACGCCATTTTTTTCACTCGAGTTGTGACTAACTATCCATGTTCATTCGTGACAACAGTTATCCCACCCTTCTTAGGTACAACTTGAATTGGACTAACTCATTCACTATCAGAAATTGGTTAGATAATACCAGTTTGAAGAATCTTGGTGATCTCTTCCCTAAATACCTCAAGGATGAGTGGATTGAGTCTTCTTTGTGGTTGTCTAATTGGTTTGGATGACTCCTCAAGATGGATGTGATGCATGAAAAGGGAAGGGTTGATTTCTGGTATGTCATCTAGGGTCCAAACTAAGCCATTTTTTTCCTCTAACACTTGAACAAGTTTGGACTCCTCGGTTTCAGTATGTGTCCCAGATACAATGACAGGATATGAGTGATCATGGAAGAGGAATGCATATTTCAGGTGTGCAGGAAGAGGTTTTAGATCAGTCTCATCTTTCAATTTTGGTATAGACAACTCAGGAATGGAAGGAGGGACTTCAGTTTCTTCAGGTTCATTTTCCTTAATATTATCCAAGGTGGAGTAGTAGAGATCAGAATTGATGTGGAATTCAAGTGAGTTTTCATGTTCCTCTATATTGATGGAGTCTATGAATGAAAGGTCCACATAAACTTCACCATTTATGACTTGGTTAATCATAGTGTAGATTTCACAAGATCCTATCTCTTCAGAACAGAATGAACATGATGGAATGGGGTTCAATTGACTCTTAGAAGTTTCCTCAAAAGCATGGATTGAGAATGCAGAGTGATCCCTAGATGGGTATCACATGGCTTGGAAAATGTTGAACTTGACCAGTTGGTCACCGAATTCCATGGATAGGATGCCTGAATGGACATCAATCTTGGTTCTCGCAATCATGAGGAATGGTCTTCCTAGAATTAGGGGAGATCGAGAAGAGTTCGTCTCAGCTTCCATGTCAAGGACATAGAAATCAGCATGGAAGATAAGATCATTAACTCAGACAAGGACATCCTCAATTATTCCCCCCGGGACTAGTTGTGCTTCGATTGGCTAACTGGATGACAACACCCGTTGGGTGTAAAAGACCCAGACCAAGGTTAGAGAATATGGATTCGGGCATGACATTAATTGAGGCTCCTAGGTCTATGAGTGCATCATCAAAGTTCGAACATCCAATTTGTCATGGAACCATAAAGGTCCCTGGATCTTTGCACTTTATGGGAATAGACTGCTGGGTGGAAACATTTTCAAAGGTCCTAAGTTTCCTCTTATGGCTACACAACTCCTTGAGAAACTTGGCATAATTAGAAATTTGTTTTATGGAATCTAATAGGGTAATGTTGACTTAAACACGTCTAAACATGTCGACCATTTCAAGATTAGGTTCAAAGGACATACTTGGTTTAGAAACACCTTGAGGAAAATGAATTGGATTCCTAAGTGGAATGGAAGGAGGTGAGGGAATGGATTAAGGTTCCTTTTCAAGTTTATTTTTTTTGTTTTCTAATTCAACATTCAAATGAGGGTTTGAGGATTTATCTTGAGGCATAAAAAGATTCTTTCTTGATCTAACTAAAATTTCACTTACATTACCCTTGGGGTTGGGTAATAGTTGAGCTGGGATTTGGGAAGTATTTGATTGTTGTTGCTGGCTCAGGTGGGATGCAAGTTGACCTATTTGAGTTTCAATGTTTTTAAGGCTAGAACGAGTGAAAGAGGCAAGATCTTCTACTGCACTTTCCCATGGTTTCTTAGATGAAGAGGCTTGTCCCTAGTTGGTATTGCCTTGATTTTGGTTCTTGGGAAATCAATTATACTGGTTTTGGAATTGGGAAGGATCACTAGGATAATGGAATCCAGGAGGAGGATTGTTCCTTTGAGGTTGAGGAACAAATGGATAAGGTTGATGGAAGTTACCACCACCTTGACCATATTGGTATTGCTTTGGGTTTTGAGGAGGGAATTGAGGTGTACGAGATATGGGATTACCATACCTAAGGCCTTGGTTATAGGAAAAAGAGAAAGGCTCAGAATGAGGATGGTTGAAGTTTCTAACAAACTGACCTGATAGTTGATGATTGGTGTTCCACTGAGAATATTCTGCATTAAGCTCCATTAGTCTAGATGAATCATATTGATCCTCTGGAAGTTATTGACATGAGTCAGTTGGATGAGATGGAGAGTTTCAGATTCCATAGTTTTTGACAGGTCCAGGAAACATTGATTGCGGAGAAGACGAGGTTCAGGATTTAGTAGCCACAGGTAGTTGTTGCACAAGGCATGTATGTTCACTCATCCACTCGGTCATTTTGTTTGGCTCAATTGATTGATTATCTTGGGCTTTTTTGACTTGAGCATGTGCTCGAGTATGGAATTTTTGTGTGTTTGCAGCCATGTTACTTATGAAATCTCTTGCTGCTGCAGGAGTTTTATCAACAAGACCACCACCACTTGCAGCATCAATGAGAGTTCTCTCCATAGCCAATAACACCTGATAGAATTATTGGATCAAGATTTGGTCAGGAATTTAGTGATGTGAGCCGGTTGCAAAATTATCTTTGAACCTCTCCCAGTACTCATGGAGTGGTTCACTTGGGAACTGACGGATACCACTTATTTCCTTTCGGATAGAAGCAGTACGAGAAGCAGGAATGGATTTCTCTAAGAAGAGTCACTTCATGTCATTCCATGTGGCTATAGAACCAGGAGGAAGGTAGTAGATCCATGACTTAGCAGTGTTAACTAGGGAGAAAGGGAATGCTCGGAGCTTGATTTGTTTTTCAGAAACCCCTTGAGGCTTCGTGGTAGAACACACTACTTGGAACTCTTTAAGGTGGAGATGTGGATCCTCACCGGCTAGCCCATGGAAATGAGGAAGAAGATGAATCAAACTCGATTTGAGTTCAAAGTTAGCTTCTATGTTTGGATATTGAATAACAAGAGGTTGGTAATTCATATCAAGGTCAGCGAGTTCTTTAAGGGTTTGTTCCCTAGGATTAGCCATATCTAATTAAATTGGTTGGACAAGGAATGGTTCTTGAATGAGTTGATTATCTCTTATGTTCCTCCTAAGATGGCGAAGTGTTCGCTCAATTTCAGGGTCAAACAAATCCGAGGGATTGTTTGGAAGTCTACGGGGAATTCAAAGATATTTTAGAAAAAGAGGAAGATGGATTTTTCTTTGTGTTTTTTTTTCAATTTTTTTTAAATTTTTTTTTTCTTTTTCAGTTTTTTACTAAAATAACATGAAACTAACAAATAATTAAAGCTCCATCCCCAAAAACGACACCATTTGAAACACATGGCCGATTGTCTCCTATCAACTAGTCAGGGTTCTGGTTCTCTGCTAATGTGTATAGTAGCAATTGGGTCGAATCCTCAGCGATGATACTTTGTAATAGTCGTATGTTTTTAGTAAATTGTTTTCTGATTGGGGGGTTTGTTTGTAGAGATTATGAAATAATTTATGGATGATGTTTGATTTAACAAATTTATAAAGATTGCAGTGAGTTCATCATTAGGTAGTTAAGCTTGTGATATCCTTGAGCTTTGCTTTATATTGCATTAAATTAACACCCATGTCACAAGATGATATTGATCGGAATTCCCAACTGTTAAAACATAAATCCAAGCCATTACTTAAATTAGGATTCTAATAATTAACATTACTTGTTTTTGGTAGTTTATTTTTGTTTCCAATAATCCATGGAATCCACATATTAAACAAAACATGTCATTAATCTATGACATATAATGTTCAACATACACAATATTAATTTAAAGAACATTCATCGAGCAAAAGCTCTCAATCACTTAACATACCTAAATTATAACTCACCCTAATTAAAGATTTACCCAGCCATTAAAGTGATTACTAATCTGGTTATAATTATTATGATGATAAATTAAGAAGATAAGATAATGAAAGGGATAAGAAAAGATTTTTGCGTCGAACACACACACACACAGAAGATGATGATAATTAAAAACTGATTTTCAATTGAATGAGGAAGCAAAAGAAGGGAAGAGGATTAAACTGAATTTTATACTATTTTAAGAACCTAAATATTAAACTACAGAAGGTGGATGAGAATAAGAGATATTGAAGAAGAAACATTCATTAAAACAGAATTACAAAAGAAAGGACTTACAAAATTACAAAAACGAAGAACATGAAAGTAAGTGAAATCAAAGAGAGGAGGAAAGGTCTATCAAGGTAAAACATGAGTATGGAAGATCCACCCAAGCCTTTGGAAAGGCTTTGGTCATTAAAATATTTTCTCCTCTCTTCTGAAATGCCAAACCCTATCAAGGAGAGAAGGGGAGAGTATTTATAGCCCAAGGAGTGGACTGTTTGCATTCCCAATCTGTCCCTCCACTTGCATCACCAAATTGTCTATTCGGACAACCTCATATAGAGAAATCCCCTTCTTACAATTTGTATATAATAAAGTTTTCCAACTACTCTCAAACCTTGGAGTCATTTGGATATAAGGATCAAAAGTTATGGCCCGTTGATTAAACAAAGTTAAACTGTCCATTTCAATCCAGTCTTGTTAAAGTCCCAAATGTGAAAGGGTTTTTGAATAGGAATATGCTTTCAAATCCAAATTATTTATTCCACAAAGACGGCCACCTATATCTCCTATTTCACACTGAAAAATCTCAGCTCGATTGTATAAGGCCCCAGCCTTAAACATTGCTTAATTATTGAATGAAATGAATAATTCACATTGAGGACCTTTTCAGGTTTAGAGTTTTAGAGAATCAGGTCAAAACTATTACATCTCAAATGATTACATAGTAGACACTTCTACTAAGTTTCCATAACATTAAAAAAACTTAAAAAGGAACATGTCTAGTTCCATGTTTTAGATACAATGTCTTTCCTAGATCCCATCCTTCACCCTATTCATATTTAAGTCATGTAGAAAACATTTCAAAAACATGGGATGAGCATAAAAATCCCAGTAAAGGATACACAAAGAAGGAAAACTATTAGTTTTTCTAGAAAAACAAGTAAACCATGAGTACATTACCAAAGTAATACTTTTCACCTTTATGAAGTAGTAAAAAAGCTTCACTGAATAAAAGATCATTACTTAACCTTTTTATAACCAAAAGATTACCATAAAACCCATATAAAGAACACATAACATAAAAAGGTAACTTGGGACATAAACATACTTAAATGGAATAACCATACGGTCGACTTCCACTCATACTTAATGGAATAGCCATATGGCAGACATCCACAGATACTTAATGGAATATCCATACGGCCGACTTCCATACCCAATGCATTAGAGGTTATAACGTAACCACCCGTCCTGGTATTCACGGCACCACCCGTCATATGGTTCATCATGTAACCACCCGTCAAATGTCCAAGTACCATTATAAAATCATAAGACATAAAACAAATATAATGGAAAGAAATCATTTCCACACATTGATCACAATATATCACATAAATATATTGACATAACAAATCCATTATAAAAACCATTTTCAATACCAAAATACATAAAAGAGTATATGTTATTTATTTCATTTAAAAAAACATTACGGCTTGTTCATTAAGCCAAAGACCAAATAATACTCGTGGCGGCGGAAAAGGTCATTGTCACCGCGTACGTTAAAAGAAACATTCATCTTTGTCGTTTTGTAAAACGATTCGTAGAAAAAGATTCCTTTTTTATAAAAGTAAAAGTCAAAGCGGTTTATACACCGTATAAAATAAATTTGTGTATAAAACGAAATATTCCTCAATGAAAGGAGATTGAGACGAAGTCCCTTATCTCGGGTCCGACTTGACTCGATCATTCTTTAACGTCCTGAATAATAAACTTGAGTTAATTTCTATTTTCTTAAGAACCTTTTTCTAGTTCATTATTCCTTTTATATCACTTAATTCCATGTTATAAACATTATGTAATTATTTAAGTTAATAATGTTTGTTTTGTCGATATTTGGTTCTTAAGCCGAAAGTGGACTTCTTATGATTACATGTTGTTCGTGTGGTCAAAGGTTCATTATATCCAGAATGACATTCCTGATTTGGATATCATATATATCATATATATCTATCATATACATGTATTTATAATATCACATAATCATTTATAGGTAAGAAATGAAATGCACCATTCATGGAGACGGTAAGCCGTACGTACGCATGAACGCAACATTCATTTCTTTGTCATATTAATGGAATTAAAACTAAATTAGAGTTATGTATATTTTAATTCCAAAATTATATTCATCATTTAGATGTATCATTCATCATATATATCGATTATATACATGTACTTATAATAGTACATTACATTTGGGGATAAGAAATGAAATGCACCGTTCATGGAGACGGTAAGCTGTACGTACGCATGAACGCTACTTTCATTTCTTGGTCATACTTTAATGGAAAGAAATAATAATGATATAGAGGTATATTATAATTCTAGTATAACATCATATATAATAACTTTAAATACATCCTTTATACATCCCACATATGGCATTAACGAATCAAATCACTTTGAGGGGGCGGTAGTCCGCACTTCCTTAAATGAAGATATCGCGTTTACCCATAATGGAAAACATAAAGGTATGCCCAAAATGAAAAATAAAGAAGCTTAAGGAAAACATAAACATATTATATATCATATATAAATAAAGTGTCATCTTAATGTCCACCTTTGAAGGTGTTAAAAGAATGTTGAACAATCATCGTTTCGGGAGGCAGAAATTCGCCATCCAAGGAAATATAATGTTCTTTAACCATTAGACGTAGGTGTATGTAATTGTAGCTCGAAACTTTCTTATAACAACATCCTAGTATATTTAGGATACTGGAGTTGTTACAAAATAAAATAATAAAATGAGTTTAGGGGGTTGGAGAAGCAAAATAAAACAAAAGGACTCAAAAGAAGACAGTACCTTAAAATCGGGTAACTCCCTTTGGTTTGAGCTCAAAGGATTCCTTGGGAAGACTCTGCCCAAAGTGAGTCTTCAAGGAGTTAGAGAGTGAAGTGGAGAGACAAAATGGGCAGAGGTTGGCAGAGACAAAGGCTTTGGGAGTGTGGGTAAGGAGGTAGATATGGGGGCCTTTTATAAGAGGAGAGGAGGGGCACTCTTGTAAAGTTACAAAATGTTACTTTATTTTCAAAAGAGTTTCGGATTTTAAAGGTCCCACATTGATTTATTTCTAGGATAATGTGATAAGGGTTCTAAATCCACTCATACAATAGTTTTTGGACATGTCTAGGTCTTAGATATTACATTATCTTTCCATTTTATTTAAATCGTTAAATAATGAGGTCGTCGTTGCATCATTATGATGTCATAAATAATTTAATTTATTTAAATATAAAAAAACTATCATGATGTATGAAATCTTTTTATATTTCCAATGACTATTTATAATCAAAAATCTGACTTGTATAACCCCATGTAAAAATTGTTTTAGTAAAACATCTCATGTTTGTGGTATTTTTACTTTAACCTTAAATAAAAAGTTATTTATGTCATTTCCCATCCAAAGTGGCTTCATGGGGTCCCCAAGTTGACCCATGGATTTTCTTGGTCGACCATGACACATAAAATTAGTGTGGGACATGTGTCAAGCTCATCTCATTTTATTAAAACATTTTTTTTACCTTAAACTACACTAATTACCTCTAATCGCGATAAAAAACATAATATGTTACTATTCACCAAAAAATTATTTTAATCTCGTTGAACCACATTTTACTTCTTAATGACAACCATGTATGTAGGATGTTTGACATTCAACACACAATGATGGAAAAAGTTCATTTAAACGGAAAATCAGTTTTTGTAAGTACCACTTAGTGGTTTCACCATTCATCAAAAATTGAAGTTTTTCAGAAAAATACCAAAACTTCACCCTAAGCTATATTTTATATTCTGAATTCAAAAATGTTGTCTATTTTACAAAATTCAAAAAATATAAGTTTCATCAATTAATTTAATAATTAATTCCCGCTGTCAAAACAAATAGCATGTTTTTATGAAACAAAATGTATCAAAAGATTGACGCTAGTTTAAGTCCGATTTCAACGTGAAATTAATTCCAATGAACACTATTGGATTAAATGGTAAAAAAATATTCTAATTTCACTTTAAAACCAATTAAAAAGATAATCTAATCATATAAATAAATTATATTAAAAAGAGGTTTTGAATTAAAATACAACATTTTTCACTATTCATTAAAAATTGAACTTCATCGGAAAAATACCAAAAATTTACACAAAGTAAATTTTGATGTCCCGATTCTAAAGAAGAATTTTATTTTCTCAAATATAACACATAAAATTGTCAAAAAGTGGATTTAAAATAGGTTCACCAACAAAAGACGGTTAATCGACCTTTTAATGAATATTAGAATGTTTACGCTTAAAATTGGATTCATTCGCATTTTTAATGCTCTAACATTTATTGTAAAAAGTAAAAATATTTGACAAACATATATAATCATTTTTTAGTTAGTTCTGTTCATTCACGCCATTACAATGGCTAGGCGTTAACTACCATTTAAAATAATATTATTTTATTATTAGAGTGCAACGTAAGATTTCAAAGGAACTCGTTGTTGTGTATTGGGTACGCCATCGAGCATAGCATTCCCTTTAAAGTAATATAAATATTTTTTTCACAAATATGGATAAATAAATAAAAAGTTATATTCTTTATTTACCTGGGGTGTTACATCCTTCCCCCCTTTTGGAAATTGCGTCCTCGCAATTTTAAAATTGGGCTCGGAAACATCCTTGAAAGTCCCACATCAGAACAAGAGTCGGTAAAACAATCACTTTAAAAGAATGGGAGAGAAGTACAAATGTCACCCGAGTTAACCCATACTAGGATTCCAAGTATGAAAATATGGATATGGAGGAGAAAAAAGGGTCATGTTCTGATGGAGAGTGATATTAAACTTGTCTAGGAGAAAGTTAACCACAAGAAAATCACAAACTTGTGATGGGTTAAACGATATTCGATTCCCCAGTAGGAAAAGTTAACAGACAACATTTTTGTTTTAAGTTAATCTTCATTGAAGAATTTATTTTTTGAGCTTAACTAAATCATAATGAAACATACTTACATGTCACGTAGACTTTCAACTTTTACTAGATTCCTTAATCAAACTCATATTTTCTCCAAAAGACAAGTTTTTAGGAAGACGTGTTCGCATTAAGAGTACTAGAATCAACTTCCTGAGAATCACCTAATCCACAAAATAGAACTATATAATTTCCATGTCTTTATACCTTAACCAAAACCAAAATCAAAAATGTTAGTACAAGATCAGATAATCCAGAAAAGGATAACCCTTTATAAAAAGAAAAACTATTCTTAATCTCCAAAATTTGTCCAACAAAACCCAAAGTTCAATGAGGACCATTAGATAAACAATTGGTCCATAAAATTCTTCAAAGTAAACCAAACTAAGATTGAAACCCAAATATTTGAAGGATTTAGTCACATTTTCTTCGATGTTAAATCGTAACATTTATCTCGAAACAACATCAGTTGCTCTTAAAGTCTCGTATTTAAAAGTAATTAACCTAATCACATATCCTCCATGATAGGTTAATAAATTTCCATGGATAACCCAAAATAAACCTACTCTTGATTCTTAAAATCATCTAATTAAAAAGAATCAGTCAAACTAACCGGGGACTTCATGTAGTCTAGTGGTAGGCGATAAATACCAGTCGCACTTTGGTTGTGGGTTCGATTCCCACAGTTTTGTCCGACGCGACTGGTTGTCACACGGTCTATGTGTTTTCCTTTTTCCAAAAGTACATAATTCTTAAAACACTCCCCAAAACGAGATAAAATCTTCAAAAATAATCATAACATATTATAACTTCATGTTTATCTCATGCCTTTCATTTTCCATCATAACACATAATTACCCATAATTACCCCAAAAGTAAGGATCATATAAACTCTAATGGTTACATTTATAATTATTACCTGAACTTCCACATCGATTGGTCATCTTGTACATGATGCATTACAGATCATACCAAGGTTCAAGTGGTTGATAATGACTCCTTGATAGTTGGTTTAGAACAACCACGAGTTTCCTCATTGAATCCCCCATTTTATCTAGTATCGTAATGAGAGAACCACCATAGTTTCCTTCAAACCCGTTGTCTCTTTGGTGACTGCTAGATCCATCCATTCAGTAAAAATAGAAAAGTTAGTGTGAGTATATTAACAAAACCATCATGTACTAATGAGGAAGGTAAACATTAAGATATACTTACTCATTCACTTTATCTAAAACCAGAACTCTTTCTGAAATCCTAACCATTATGGTAATGTCACTTATGCTTAGAGGATACCCTAACCTCTAAAGATATCTAAACCAACCTCTGATACCAACTATAAGGCCCCAGCCTTAAACCTTACTTAATTATTTAATTAAATGAATAATTCACATTGAGGATCTTTTCAGGTTTAGAGTTTTAGAGAATTAGGTCAAAACTATTACTTCTCAAAAAGATTACATAGTAGACACTTCTACTATGTTTCCATAACATAAAAAAAAAACTTAAAAAGAAACATGTCTAGTTCCATTTTTTAGATAGCATGTCTTTCCTTGATCCCATCCTTGACCCTATTCATCTTTATGTCCAGTAGAAAACATTTCAAAAACATGGGATGAGCATAAAAAGCCCAGTAAAGGATACACAAAGTAGGAAAACTGTTAGTTTTTTCAAAACAACAAGTAAACCATGAGTAATTTACCAAAGTAATACTTTTCACCTTTATGAAGTAGTAAAAACTCTTCACTGAATAAAAGATCATTACTTACCCTTTTTAACCAAAAGATTACTATAATACCCATATAAAGAACACATACTATAAAAAAGGTAATTTGGGACATAAACATACTTAAATGGAATAACCATACGGTCGACTTCCACTCATACTTAATGGAATAGCCATACGACAGACTTCCACACATACTTAATGGAATAGCCATACAGACGAATTCCATACCCAATGCATTGGAGGTTATAATGTAACCACCCGTCCTGGTATTCACGGCACCACCCGTCATATGGTTCATCACGTAACCACTCGTCAAATGTCCAAGTACCATTATAAAATCATAAGACATAAAACAAATATAATGGAATGAAAACATTTCCACACTTTGATCACAATATATCACATAAATATATTGACATAACAAATCAATTATAAAAACCATTTTCAATTCCAAAATACATAAAAGAGTATATGGTATTTATTTCATTTTAATAAAAAACATTACGGCTTGTTCAGGAAGCCAAATACCAAATAATACTCGCGGCGGAGGAAAAGGTCATTGTCACCGCGTACGTTAAAAGAAACATTCCTTTTTGTCATTTTGTAAAACGCTTTGTAGATAAATATTACTTTTGTATAAAAGTAAAAGTCAAAGGGGTTTATACACCATATAAAATAATGTTGTGTATAAAACGAAATATTCCTCAATGAAAGAAGATTGAGACGAAGTCCCTTACCTCGGGTCCGACTTGACTCGATCGTTCTTTAACGTCCTGAATAATAAACTTGAGTTAATTTCTATTTGATTATGAACCATTTTCGAGTTAATTATTCCTTTTATATCATTTATTTCCATCTTATAAACATTATGTAATCATTTAAGTTAATATTGTTTGTTTTGTCGATATTTGGTCCTTAAGTCGAAAGTGGACTTTTTATGGTTACATGTTGTTCATGTGGTCAAAGGTTAATTATATCTAGAATGAAATTCCTAATTTGGATTCATATATATCATATATATCTAGCATATACATGTATTTATAATATCACATAATCATTTAGAGGTAAGAAATGAAATGCACCGTTCATGGAGACGGTAAGCCGTACGTACGCATGAACACTACTTTCATTTCTTTGTCATATTAATGGAATTAAAACTAAATGAGAGGTATGTATATTTTAATTACAGAATTATATTCATCATTTAGATGTATAATTCATCATATATATCAATTATATACATGTACTTATAATAGTACATTACATTTGGGGATAAGAAATGAAATGCACCGTTCATGGAGACGGTAAGCCGTACGTACGCATGAACACTACTTTCATTTCTTGGTCATACTTTAATGGAAAGAAATAATAATGATATATAGTTATATTATAATTCTAGTATAACATCATATATAATAACTTTAAATACATCCTTTATACATCCCACATATGGCATTAACGAATCAAATCACTTTGAGGGGGCGGTAGTCCGCACATCCTTAAATAAAGATATCGCGTTTACCCATAATGGAAACCATAAAGGTATTCCCAAAATGAAAAATACAGAAGCTTAAAAAAACATAAACATATTATATATCATATATAAATATAGTGTCATCTTAATGGCTACCTTTTATGGTGTTAAAAGAATGTTGAACAATCATCGTTTCGGGAGGCAAAAATTCACCACCCACGGAAACCGTATGTTTTTTAACCATTAGACGTAGGTGTGTGTAAGTTTAGCTTGATTCATTCTTAAAAAAACATCCTAGTATATTTAAGATACTGTAGTTGTTACAAAAGAAAAGAATAAAAAGAGTTTAGGGGGTTGTATAAGCAAAATAAAACAAAAGGACTCAAAAGAAGACATTACCTTAAAATCAGGTAACTCCCATTGTTTTGAGCTAAAAGGCTTCATTGGGAAGACTTCTGCCCAAAGTGAGGATTCAAGGAGTAAGATAGGGAATTGGAGAGACTAAATGGGAAGAGTTTGGCCAAGCCAAAGGCTTTGGGTGTGTGGGTAAGGAGGTAGAGGTGGGGGGCCTTTTATAAGAGGAGAGGAGGGGCACTCTTGTAAAGTTACAAAATGTTACTTTATTTTCAAAAGAGTTTCGGATTTTAAAGGTCCCATGTTGATTTATTTCGAGGAAAAGCTGATAAGGGTTCTAAATCCACTCATCCAATAGGTTTTGGACATGTGTAGGTCTTAGATATTACATTATCTTTCCATTTTATTTAAATCGTTAAATAATGAGGTCGCCGCTGCATCATTATGATGTCATAAATAATTTAATTTATTTAATTATAAAAAAACTATCATGATGTATGAAATCTTTTTAGCTTTCCGATGACTATTTATAATAAAAAATCTGACTTGTATAACCCCATGTAAAAATTGTTTTAGTAAAACATCTCATGTTTGTGTTATTTTTACTTTAACATTAAATAAAAACTTATTTATGTCATTTCCCAACCAAAGTGGCTCCATGGAGACCCCAAGTTTACCCATGGATTGTCTTGGTCTGACATGACACTTTCAATTAGGGTTGGACATGTTTCAAGCTCATCTAATTTTATTAAAACATCATTTTTACCTTAAACTACACTAATTACCTTTAATGGCGATAAAATAATTAATAAGTTACTATTCACCAAAAAATTATTTTATTCTCATTGAACCAAATTTTACTTCTTAATGACAACCATGTATATCGGATTTTTGAAATTCAACACACAATGATGGTGAAATTTCATTTAAACGGAAAATCAGTTTTTATAAGTACCACTTAGTGGTTTCACCATTCTTCAAAAATTGATGTTTTTCAGAAAAATACCAAAACTTCACCCTAACCTATATTTGATATTCTGAATTCAAAAATGATGTCTATTTTACAAAATTCAAAACATATAAGTTGCATTAATTAATTTAATAATTAATTCCCGCTGTCAAAACAAATAGCGTGTTTTTATGAATCAAAATGCATCAAAAGATTGACACTAGTTTAAGTCTGATTTCAAAGTGAAATTAATTCCAACGAATACTATTGGATTAAATGGTAAAAATATATTCTAATTTCACTTTAAAACCATTTAAAAATATAATCTAATCATATAAATAAATTATATTAAAAAGAGGTTTTAAATTAAAATACAACATTTTTCACTATTCATTAAAAATTGACCTTCATCGGAAAAATACCAAAAATTTACACAGTAAATCTTGATGTCCCGATTCTAAATAAGAATTTTATTTTTTCAAATATAACACATAAAATTGTCAAAAATTGGATTTAAAAGAGGTTCTCCATCAAAAGGCGGTTAATCGACCTTTTAATGAATATTAGAATGTTTACGCTTAAAATTGGATTCATTCGCATTTTTAATCCTATAACATTTATTGTAAAAAGTAAAAATATTTTACAAAAATATATAATCATTTTTTAGTTAGTTCTGTTCATTCTCGCCATTACAAAGGCTAGGCATTTACTACCATTTAAAATAATATTATTTTATTATTAGAGTGCAACGTAAGATTTCAAAGGAACTCGTTGTTTTGTATTGTGTACGCCATCGAGCATAGTGTTCCCTTTAAAGTAATATTAATATTTTTTTCACAAATATGGATAAATATAAAAATTTCATATTCTTTATTTACCTGGGGTGTTACATATTGGATGCTTACATCATGAGATATGTCATTCATAATATACTGATTTTAATTCTCGTCGAGAATGGTGGGATGGATTTTAAAGCTTCATTTGGGCCCCTTATTCTTATATTTGGACCCTGAAATTTTTATACAAGACTTCTTGAATTGTCCCCCGAACTATGGTTGAGAATAATAGAATTTGGACTTCTTCATGTAGCCCAAAAAATCAATCTTCTTGAATAGTACAGTTTTTCACAGATTCATTGGTCTTGTTTATGAGGACCATATGACCCTTCAAATGGCAGAATTGGCTCATGTTACCTTCTAATGAAATGTTTTATATTTAAAGGAGAATCCTAAAAAACAAAGAACCACAAAATTTGGATCAGTATAGTGATAGTTATGATTAAGACAGTAAACTGACTCAATTGGATTACTTCTAAAAATGCTAAAAAATTATAATTAATATTAAAACAGTAATATTTCATAGAAATTATGCACCTATCATATAAAATCAGTAAAGGGAGTATATAATAATTCATGAAAATATTAATAACATCAGTCCCGCCCAATGGTCCGCGAGGAGCTGCGGAGGGCTGAGAGGGTGCGAACCAACCGCGAGGGCATGGACCGGCCGTGAGGGAGCGAACCGACCATAGGTCGGTGCAAGGGAGGTTTGGCCCGGAGTGCACCATGTGGGCGGCACGACCATGAGAGAGTCGTGAGGGCCATTCGACTAGGGAAACTGGGCCAGTTCGGCCGGGGCACCGCAAAGGTGAGGGCCGGTTCGGCTGGGCCTTTGTGAGGGCGCGGGCCGGTCCGGCTTGGGCGCTGTGAGGGGCCGCTTCGGATGGGGGCTCGGAAGGCTAGTATTCTGGCGTGGTCGGGGTGGCTTGCTGGGCCGATGGGCTGGTGCGTCTAGGGAGGCTCGGGAGGCCGGCGGGACGCGCGACCTGCGGGAGCGCGGTCGGCGGACTTTGTGGCCGGCGGGCGGCACGGTTTGGCCCGGGGCAGCGAAGCTGGTTCAGACAGGGCGTCAGAGTGTCATGGGGGAGGCAGGGGTCGCGGAGGCAGTGGGAGGTGCATCCATTGCCTTCGTTTACTTCGACGCCGTTGTCTCCTTCCTCCTATTCGAATAACATCACAAAGAAGAACAACATGGGGGTGGGGGGGGGGGGTCGGGCCATGTATGTTTCGCCCGCACCCTCTGCGTTTAGAGTGGTAGAAAGCAGTTAATCAAGAAAATACACAATGAAAGAGCATGAAAGATATTTCAAAACATCAATTCCCATAATCCCTCGTTAATTTCTATTACCAACCCCGCAAAGGAAGAAGAAAGGGAAGAACATGGGAAGTGTTAATCAAATAATGAATAAACCCCTACAACTTTCCGCAAGAATTTATTCCCAACCCGCAAGGAAAACATCTGCGGATCAACTTGATAATAAGTTGATCTGTGTTCTCTGTTTTTACAAGGAAAGAATCAAGAAAATAAAATCATTCTTAATTAAAAACCCAACCTTGTTCGATGTTGGTTGATGATGGAGCGAGAAGGCGGACATCGATTCGTTGTAGATGAACACATCCTATGTCGAAGGATGATCCGAGGAAGAAGGTCGAAGTCATCAACATTCTTCATGGAGGAAGAGTTATTCATTAGATAAGCTTTCTCCCAAGAGCTCCTCCTCTCCCCAATTACACCAAATAAAAGAGATAACGAATAATTAAAAGCGTTTCCCCAATTTAATTGAAAGCACAATTCAAATTGGATTAAAATAAATTGGCTTAATTTAGTGGTCCATTGGCAAGATTAAGGGTATGTGTGTTGGCACAATTAAGGTGGAGGAGGTCAAGAGGCTCTCCCTCATTAATTATGGGAATTGAGGGTTTCTCCCAATTAAAAGTGGGTTTCATCATGGGTTCTCCCCACCACCATAACCTCTCATGAGAGGTTATGGTTTGGGTGGTCCCCAACACCTTAACCTATCATGGGAGGTTAATGTCTAGTGGTCTCCACTTCCAACTTCCACATGGAGGTTTAGTTCCAGTTAACTCCACATGAAATTTCCACATGGAAGTTAGAAATAATATATAATGAAGTTTATTTTATTTTATTTTTTCCATGAAAAACCCAAAAACTAACTTTCTCCCTTGACCATCTTCCTTCGAGGTAAATGTATTCTTAAGCGAAAATTGGCACTATAAGGTCAACGGTGCCCTCATATTTCAATTCCAAGCACTGGTTCGAAAGTTATTAAACAACCCGCTCATACATTTACAGAACGTACCCGAAAAAAACATCAGAAATTGATTCAGGTCACACCAGGCATCTGAGCCTCCCGCTCCTATGTGCTCTCCTAGAGGTTCTTGTGCTGCGAGAGAACGCACACCAGAGGTATCGACCATACACAAAGGACATGTTCTTGTCTATCCTCAATATCTATTGGAACCTCCATAAAATTCTCCCCATCGTTGACATCCAGCTCGCCATGGTCGATGATGTGAGAAGGGGCATGCATGTATCTACTCAGCTAGGATGCATGGAATAAGTCATGCACCTGGTGCAACTGAGGTGGAAGAGCTAAGTAGTAAGCCACCTCACCAACTCTGTTGAGGACCTGGAATGGCCTCATGAATCTCAGAGATAACATGCCACCTCGGCCAAATCTCCATAAACCTCATCGGGGTGAGACCTATAGAAATACATGGTCGTCATCCTTAAACTCTAAAGGTCTTCATATCCTGTCGGCATACGACTTATGCCTACTCTATGTAGTATTCATCTGCTCCTGGATGATCTGCTCCTTCTCTGTGGTTGCCTGACCATCTCTTGTCCCAGGAGTGATGACTCCCCTGGGTTAGTCTAGCACAGAGGTGATCTGCAAGGTCTCTCATAAAACACCTCAAAAGGTGCCATTCCAATGGTGGAGTGATAACTGATGTTGTATAAAAACTCCACCATAGGTAAGTAATCCTACGATCTATGACTTATGTCAAGGACACAATCATGAAGCATGTCCTTGAGGGTTTGAATGGTCCACTCAGTCTAGCAATCCATCTGACGATGGAAGGCGGTGCTCAAATGAAGTTGCGTCCCGAAGGCCTCTTACAACCCCTTCCATACCCGGGAAGTAAATCAAGCGTCACGATTAGAGATAATTTTAGAAGTTACTCCATATAGCCACACAATCTTATGCACATAGAGGCATCTAAATCTCTTTGTTGAACGCTTCTCTCTGATCTGTAGGATGTGGTATGACATGGTGAGTAGGTCGACGATCACCCAAATTGAGTCATGTACCATGGATGTACATGGAAGTCCTGTCACAAAGTCAATGGATATACCATCCCACTTCCACTCTGGGACCTCTAAAGGCTGAACCAAGAATTCTGGTACCTGATGCTCTGTTTTTACTTGCTGACAAGTGAGGCATCGAGAAACAAATTCAGCAACTGCTTTCTTCATTCCCTACCACCAGTGTTGTCGTTGGAGATCTTGGTACCTCTTTTCCACTCCTAGGTGTACCGCTAGAGGGGATGTGTGGAAAATTCTCATCAATTCCTCCTGAAGTTATATTGGTACAATGGTACGTTCTCTAAAGGGGATGGCATGCTCCCCAACATCATAGAATCCATCAGGTTCTTACCTTGTGGATATCTAAGCATGTTGAGCCTCATAGTCAGCTTCCCCAGGTTGTGCCTCCCTAAATCGTTAATGAAGTGGGGGAGTGACTATAAGAGACTGATGGAGAGATTCTCTATCTATATCCACAAAGGATATCAACAAAGCATCCAGATGCTCCGTCGCCTATCCTTGCATTTGTATACTAGATCTCATGTTGAGTTCATCTGCAACTACATTCCCCTTCCCAGGAGTATAGACTATCTCAAAGTCATAGTCCTGGATGAACAGAAGAATTCATCAATGTATCAGGTTAGTTCCTTCTTATAGAAGTTATATCTGATACTCTTGTGATCATAGTACACTTTAAAATTCTCACCCATCAGATAGTGGTGCCCCATCATTAAGGTGAAGACCATTGCTGCTAAATCCATGTCATGGGTAGCATAGTTCTGCTGACACCATCTCAGCTATCGAGAGCCATATGTGATCACTGCTCGCTCCTGCATCAGGATACTTCTGAGTCCAGTCCCTGATACGCCGTAGTATACTACGTACCCTACGCCATCCTCTAGAAGCCTCATGATGGGAGCACTATTCAGCCTCTACCTCAGCTCTTGGAAGCTCTGCTGGCATCTCTCTGACCACACGAATGGTTTCCACTTCTTCATCAAGGATAATAGTGGTCCTGCACCTCTAGAGAAGTCTGAAACAAAAATCTGGTAGTACCGATCCATACCCAAGAAACTTCGTACCACCGTCACACTTCCGGGTGCCTCCCAAGCAAGTATTGCCTCAATCATCACTGGATGCACTGTAACTCCATCCTTCGAGATGACATTTCCTAGAAAGTGAACCTATTAGATCCAAAACTGGCACTTTGAGAGCTTACCATAATTCTGGTGCTCTCAGAGTATGCCTAGTACTACCTACAAATGATAGGCATGCTCTTCCTCAGTAGTCGAGTAGATCAGAATGTCGTCAATGAAGACTACTATGAAGCGATCAAGGTATGGCTGGAATATCTTGTTCAAGAGTTCCATGAACACTACTGGAGCATTGGTCACGCCGAATGGCATAACCAAGAACTCTTAGAGGCTGTACCGACATGTGAAAGATATATTATTCTCATCCTCGTCTCACATTCTGAGCTTGTGATAGCCTGATCTGAGGTCTATTTTTGAGAACCACAGTGCTCCCTTTAGCTGATCAAAGAGGTATTCAATCCGTTGGAGTGGGTACATGTTCTTCACGGTCACCTGGTTCAGGCACTGGTAGTCGACACAAATCCTCAAGCTCCCATACACCTTCTTGGCAAACAGAATGAGGGCTGCCTAGGGAGAAACACTGGGCTGGATGAATCCCTTCCCCTGCAAGTCCTATAGCTATACATGTGGCTTGCAAAGCTCTGTGGGATCCATTCAATACACTGGAGTAGATATCAGTGTCTTCCCAGGGTACAATTCCATGTAAAATTCCACCTCTCTACGAGGATGTAGATGAGGGACATCATCAGGGAAAAAATCCTTGTACTGGTCCACCACTGCAGGATAGCTCGAACTCTCTACCTCAACTGCTCCGAGGGTAAGGCAAGCCAACATATGAGTGATCAGTTGCACCCTCCTCCGGGTAAGTGTGTCATGTGCTGCAAAGGCCCCCTTTTCACCGGTGAAGGTAAAGCTAGTCCCATCCGTGCGAACACACAACACATTGTTCCAAATATTGTATATCTGAGCATTGATGGTAAATAACTAATTCATACCCTAGATGACATCGTAAGTACTCAATGCTACTACAAAGAGATATCATCCGAAGCTCTTGCCTCCAAGAGAAAGCTTGCACTACCGACACCAGTGTGTAATCATCAAATCTGCAGTCGTAGGAGTCTCTAGCCGTAAGGATCAAGCCAACGAATCCGATGGAATCTCTGATCTCTGAATGAGGGCAATGGAACTGAACGAATGACAGGCACATGTGTGTATAAGTACTGCAAATATGGTGGTGTAGACACATATTGTTCCTCGTATCATCTCCAGAGTGCCATGGTCATAGGCCTCAACTGATTATAGATGAGATCTCCCCTATCCACCTTCTCCCTGCAATCGGGGTGGACCTCATGGTGGTGGTGGCGGTAACACCTCGAATCAACACCCACCTCCTGCTGCACGAATAACTCATCTACCACGTCCTTCAATGCCCTGCGGACCACCTCGATCAAATCATTGTCTCTACCTGGGTGGTCCTTCAACCGTCTGCTGATCATCTATATAGCGAGTCGAATAGTCATGAGCCATGTGTCCCTGCCCACCATATGAGTAACACTTCCCGCTCCTAACATGCATGTCTTCACTTTGGGTGCCCCGCACAACCGATCCTGAGTCATACATTTATCCACCTATAGTTCCTGTCCTCTTAAACCTCTATGACATTTTTCTTCTACCGTCTGCAAAAGACTTCGATACGTGTCGACCGGTGGTGGATCTTGCTGCTGGAGACTGCTCATCAAGGAAACTCTCCACCAGGAGGGCTCTCTCTAACACCCCAACCTACGTCTGGATGCTGAGTGAGATCACTGAAGGCTGATCTCCCTCATGATCCCTTTCTCGAAGCTCCGGGCCATGAATAATGGTTCCCACACCATATCGGTGGAGTAGCATGGGTGATTTGTGAACCTCGATGAGTACTGAGCTATAGTCATGCTGCCCTACTACAGACGAAGTAGCTTCTGAATGAAAACTATGCATAGATTCACTGGGACAAACTCTACCCGAAACAGGCTCTTGAAATCTACCTAGAGAAGCGTCATCTCATCATGAACCTAGAGAATCAAGTTCTACCATCTGCCCGCTGTTTGCTATAGAAGGTTGGCAGCAAGAATCTCAATGAGGTGTTCTGGTGTCCCTACCAGTCAGAAGACTCTCACTACAGCCTCCATTGAATCCTCAGCCGCCTGTGGGTCGGTCTCTCCCCTGATCCTCAGTGACCCCTGGTGGCATTGGTGGCCCAATAGGTAAAGGTACTACTAATGCCTCCACCGGTGCCTCTACTAGAAGAGGGACCTTCACCAAGGCCTCGTCGCTCGGTGGGCTATCAGTGCGTACAACTCTTAGAACTCTAGCCGGGTATCTGCATGAAGGCATCCTGAAAAGAAACAGGTGCGCTATGGTTAAAAGGTTATACCTGGTGAGATGACCTGGTGAGCTGACGTAAAGAAAACTTATGAAAACACACACGCAATCAGTTTTTTCATTCATTAAGTCCGAAATCAAAAGTCAGGGTCCTTGTGTATGGATACATTGGCCACCGCACCAACACTAGACTCCCTAAACTGAAAACCACACTCACCACACTTAACACTATTGATTTATAGATAAGAAAGATCAAATCCCTATGTTCTGTGGTAGAACTGACTCCTTTGATACCAATTTGTCATTACCCATCCCCCGGGGCCGATTCCATGACTACCCCAAGCCCTCCTTCCAGAGGTTAGGGGCTGATGACAAGCACCAAAGGTGTAACTCCCTAAAATAGGGAATTAATTGCCTTTATAACCTGTAAACACACACAACAGATAGGAACATGAGTAAAATGTATAACAAAAAAAGTGAGTACAGTAAGTAAAAAGGGTCCAGAATACAAGTCCAACTGAAAAGTACCAGAAACTGACAGTACAAGAAACTGAAAGTAAAAGTACAACAGAGGAAAAAGGAAAAATATCTACTGGGTCATCCTCCGAGATTCCTACCTGAATGGTACGTTCAGATAGCCTCCTCAGCACTCCATGTCCATCCATCTATTCCGTGTAGTAACATGCTGTATGTTACACATCTGGGTACCGTCTAGTCCTGGTACTCTCCGCCTCAGTCGGTGCTATCCGCCGTGCCCATCCCACACAACGAGGTGTGGGCATAGCCCGTGCAGGCTTGAGTATAACGATACTTAGTAGGGAACCTGAGACCCTCAAGGTCTTACAAAATCCAACAAGGATAAACCAAAAAGTATTAAATCAACATATAAACTTACTTAGGTATATGCCCATACATATAACTAAGTTATCAAGTGATCCATCTAAATCATGAGGAAAATAAAGAAAAACTGACTCAGCTCAACCAGGATTTTATTCACATTATCAAAACCACGATTGCTAGAAAAATCATTCTCAATTGAGTACATTGGTCCTGCCACGACACCAAGCATGCTTCCCACAAACCTTAGACTGCTGAGGTACTCCTCCTGTTGAGTATCGTGGGTCTGTCGCACCACCGAAAATGCTCCCCCTCGTATCCTGTCAAGGTACTCCTCCTGTCGAATACTGTGGGTCTTCCGCATCACCAAGTGCGCTCCTCCACCATGGGTCTGCTGCGACACCAAGGTGCTCCCCACTAGGCTAGTAGAGTCACTTAGAGTCAAACAGTTAGCAGTTGTCAGGTCTCAGCCATCTACTAGGTCTCCACACTATGCGCCCTCGACTCTAGGAGGATCTACTCCACGAGCTGCTGGTCGAAACTCGAAATGTCACTAAGTCCGACGAAAAAGTATCTCAAAGGCCCTACATGTCACAGGGGTCTCAACACAATAGACAACGTGTCCATCGAACGCCCGGTCTTTGAGTTATTATCCTTTTAGTCCAAGGGGCCTGGTTGGATTCGTGCACGATCCAACATGACCATATCTAAAGGGGCTGCGGAGGCCCGGATCCTTGGGCGGGCCAACCATTTGGGTTCGGCCAAGCCCGTTGGGCCAAGCCCAGTCGGCCGGGAGGGGCTGCGGAGGGCCTAAAGGGCGCGGGCAGGCTGCGAGGGCACGGATCGGCCGTAGGATGGTATATGGGCGGTTCGGCTTAGAGGGCACCGCATGGGAGGCTTGGCCTAGAGCGCGCCCTAAGGGCGGCTTGGCCTAGGGCACGGGGATGGTTCGGCCGAGGTGCTGCAATGGGCCTATTTGTTTAGGGGATCAGAAGGTCGGCGGGCCGGCGTGGTCAGGGTGGCTCGGATGGCCGGTGGTGTGGCCCAGCCAGGGTGGCTCGGTAAGCCAAGGGTGGGCGTGGCCAGCGGTGGCACAGTCGGCGGGCGGTGTGGCCAGCAAACGATGTAGTTCGGCCCGGGGCGGCGGAGCCTGTTCGGTTGGGGTGCTAGAGGGTCGTGGGTGCGACGTGGGTCGCGAAGGCCACAGGCAGCGTGGTCGTTGCCTTTATCGCCTTTGATATCATTGACACCTTCCTCCGATTCGAAGAACACCACAAATAAGAATGGGGGGGTTCGGGCCATGTTTGTTTGACCTGAACCCACCGCGTTTAGAGTTGTAGAAAGTAGTTCATCAAGAACATAAACAAAGAACGAGCATGGAAGAAATTTTAAAACATCAATTCCCATAATCTCTCGTTAATTTCTATTCCCATCCCCACAAATTAAGAAGATAGGGAACAACATGGTAAGTGTTAATATAATAAAGAATAAACCCCTACAACTTCCCGTAACAATTTATTCCCAAAACGCAAGGAAAACATCTGCAGAACAACTTGATAATAAGTTGATCCACATTATTTGTTTTTATAAGGAAAGAATCATGGAAATAAAATCATACTTAATTAAAAACCCTACCTTGTTCGATGTTGGTTGACGTTGGCTTGAGAAGGCGGATGTCGATTCGTTGCAGACGAACATGTCCAACGTCGAAGGAAGTTCCGAGGAAGAAAGTTGAAGTCGTCAACGTTATTCATGGAGGGAGTGTTCTTCATTGGAAAATATTTCTCCCAAGTTCTCCACCTCTCCCAAATTCCTCCAAATAAAAGAGATAGCCAATAATAAAAAGTGTTTCCCCAATTTAATTGTAGGCACAATTAAAATTGGATTAAATTAAATGGGATTAATTAAGTGGTGTGTTGGGAAGAGTAATGGTATGTGCGTTGGCACAATTAAGGTGGAGGAGGTCAAGAGGCTCTCCCTCATTAATTGTGGGAGTTGAGGGTTACCTCCAATTAAAGGGGGGTTTCATCCCGGGTGGTCCCCACCACCATAACCTGTCATGGGAGGTTATGGTTCGAGTAGTCCCCACCACCTTAACCTCTAATGGGAGGTTAAGGTCTGGTGGTCCCCACTTCCAACTTCCACATTGAGGTTTAGTGCTAGTGGACCCCACCTAAAATATCCACATGGAAGTTCAAAATAAAATACAATGATGTTCATTTTATTTTATTATTTCCACGAAAAACCCAAAAACCATCTTTCGCCCTCGACCTTCTATCATCGAGGTGAAAGTAACCTTAAGCGAAAAAAGGCGCTGCGAGTTCAACGGTGCCTTTAGATTTCAATTCTGATCACAAGTTCAAAAGTTATAATAAAACCCACTCGTATATTTTCTGAACGTACCCGAACAAAACTTTGGAAATTGATTTCGGGCAAACTGGGCCTTGGAATCACGCGCCGTCAATTTTTGCAGACTCGTAAAATTCCTATATAGTAAAACAAATCTACATGGAAATTCCAAGTCTATACATTTCTCACTTAAACAACTTTAAAAAATATACATAAATGAAGTTGTATGTATGCTTGGATTACCAATTAGAATTATATCAGATTGAGATTTGATATTTACCTCAATGTTCTGTTGAATTATTAACCATGAATTGGATAAAGTGATGAGTTTCAACACTTTTTTATAAACCAAATATATGGTAAATGTATATAATAATATCCAATAATTATATTTATGTTTTTAATTTTTTATAAAAAAAATTAAATTAATATAATATAAAAAATAATAAATAATTTTTGAAACAAATAAAAAAATTTAATTATAATATTTTATTATAAAAAATATAAAATTTTGTAACTCATTATTATTTTTAATTTAAGAATATTTTGATGGGTTTATAAAATTAAAATATGTATTATAATATTAAAGTATTGAAAATAATTGAATGTTATTGAACAAATAAATAATTTTAGTTATATGTTCATGAAATCATTTAATTCTAAAATGTATTCTCTTACAAAAGAATAGATTCTTATTATATGATTTCTATCATAATAAATTATATTGATAACATTTAATGTATTATCATAAAAAAATAAACACATCAACAAATATATTATGAAATATTTCATTGGTATGAAGTATGACATATAATTCAAAGCACATAACGTATAAAAACACGTTTATATAAAAAAATTCAACATATTTTATTTTTTATTTTAAATGATTTATAAAAATAAAAATAAATTTTAATTTTATTAATCATATTAATAAAATTTAAACAAAATTTTGAAATTTGGTATTAATATAATTTTCAATTTTGAGCCTTAAAATACATTGACGAGGTGAAAATTAGGTTACCATAATAAATGTAAAATGTGAGTGAAAGGGTAAAACCACAATGTATAGAATTAAAATATTCTAAAAAATTGTCTATAGATTGATTTCATGAGGTTATTTGAGACCAGTATATATTATGTTCCATTATTAGCAACTTTTCTTTTAAAATGGTGTCCTCGCACATGAATGAATATAGTATTTATTGGAATACCACTAAAAACTCTAGTATAAATTGACTCATCATATACCCCTATGAAAAGAAAATTACCTTAAGATATATATTTAATCCCAAACCATTTTTCCTTTATAAATGTTTCACATATTTTTGGTAGTTTTTGGTTCCAAGAAGGCCCAAATTATTTGTTCTAAAGTAACTCATCATAAGATAAAGCATATTCATCAATGAAGGTATTTGATTTACACTCTAACTTTTTTAATTACATTCTCATCTAATATAATATTATACCACAATATAAAATAAAATTATATTCTACTAATGTAATTATGATTCTATGAATACTATAATACTATTATATAACTCTAAACAAGTACTCATTCACTGGTATAGAATGTTCTTGTTTGGGTAGGTTTAACTATCTATAAGAATGATGTAATACGAATAACATCATTTTCATCCAAAATGAGTATCAAGACATTAATAATAGTTATATATATTATATTAAGTGTTTATTTATTTAATTAATATAATTAATTATATGTGATACAAAAAAATTATTTGTTGTTATAAAACAACTTATTGTTATCGATTAGTTACCAGAAACATTCTTATCATGGATTCTATTATCGAGAACCATGCCAAAAATTTACAGAAATTTTATTTATAAAAAAATAAACGAATGAAAATAATTATTCTATAACGATGAATTATATTGGAATGATTTAATTGTTAATAAAAGATATGGATTAATAGCACTATTATTAAACATGAAAAAAATAATAAAGACTTACATTCAATTATTGAAATTTAAGATAACTCAGTAATATATGTTTAATAAATGATTATAATAAAAGAGGATAAATTATAATAAGTATTAATATAATTATAATATAATTTATTATTATTATTATATTTATTATACAAGAGGTTAGATAATCATCTTAGACATCAAGTGTAATGGTAAGAGTTTCTTTTCAAATATAAATTTGAAATCTAAAATTCTCTATGCTTAAATTCTTATTTAAGGAAATTATAACGTCATTATATAAAAAACATGATATATTTTTTTATTTTTTGGTTATATATATAGTCTATATGTATTCTAATAATTTCACTTCCATTGGGGTTACAATTTACCTATAACACTATAAGATTTGGTGAATTATTTTTTTCCAAATTAATTTAATCATTGTGATATTTTTTTCACATAACACTAAAAATAGTTTATTTTATATTAAATCACTAAGTTTTCCTTGTGATATATTAAACACCACATTATCCCTTCACTAAAAACAACATAAAATTTATCTCTCTTCACACAAAACAGAAATATTATCTTTCATCACCTAAAATAATGAATTTCCTTGATGGATTATTTTACATGCATGAATAATTTTTTAGGAATAATAGTATACCATTAAAATGTTATTATTTAGTATAAAAAGATATAACCTATACGTCAAATTAAAGGTTAGGAATTTTATTTTATAATTTATTAAAATAAATTTTTTAAAATAATATATAATTAATTAATTGGTTTACATTTAATAAAAAATGAATATGAAAACCTATTGAATTAAAAAGGTAATAATATTTTTTTATTACCACAAAGATGTTTTACCGTAAAAAATAAAATTTTAATTTATATCATGAAATTCCCAATGTAAAAAAATCCTTTCTCATGACATATTATTATCATACGTTGCACAGAACATCAACTTGACTTAAGTTACAAGGAATATTGACCTGGCGTACATTACAAGCAACACTGATGTTTATACAAAACATCATTTTGTTATTATAATTATTTAAATGAGATAATTATAACCTAGACATTAAATTAGTTATTTTAATAGTAAAACCTAATTTTCAAATATGTTTTTAATGTTTTTATAGCAATAATATATTTTAACAATGAAAAATATATTTCTTGGTAATGTCTTTTTATGTTTAAAAATGTCTTTTTCTCGAGTAAACTACTTTTAATAATTAATTTAATTTCTGACACATGTATAAATTTAATATGATAAAATAAACCTATTTTTTTATTTTAAAATGAATAAATTAGATTTTTGTGACTTAATGGGATTCTTCTAAGAAACCTCATTTTTTGATGAATAATGAAAAATATTTCATTAGTTAACAACTGTATTTTCATTTAAATAATTATTAATTTTAATTTCTATTTTCATTTTTTAATGTGAAATTAGATTCATTATACATATATTAATAAAATTTATTTCATTTGATATAATTTAAATTTAAAATTGTATAAAAAAACTCAATAAACTTTTGAACTTATTTCTACTTTAAGGGGACTAATTTCATCCTATATGCAGTATTAACATTAATCATAATCTTTTTCATAGGTGTATTGAATTGTGAAAATAAAACAAACACCATTTTAATAGGTATATTATTTATAATCTAATTATATCATGTTGATTTTTGACCAAAATGATTGGTAAAATAGATTAAAATTAATCACAGCGATTAAGGTAAAATTAAGCATTATTAGGTACTAACACATAATCTTTGGGGGCCTAATGACTTAGAAAATTTTAAGAAACCATTTTATGGAAATATTTAGTCCAAAAACCTTCCATTATTGATTTATGTTGGTTTGGTATAACTTTTTTTGGGTAATAACATGTGTGCACATAACTTGTCTCGAAATATTCCAAATGAGTTCTTTTCCATCCCTATAAAATACCACAACCTATCCCTCTTCCTCACACCTCTCAAGACACATTGTATCATCAGAAATCATCCCATAGTTTCAGGAAATACCCATCCCCTCTTCCTATAATCCTCCCATTGGGAATGATGTAATCCATGGAAGTCTTTTTTGTATAAACCAAAAGGAGTTACCCGATTAAGAGGTAACATATTCTCTCAAGATCTCTAGTTTCATTTCCATTAACCACCCACTAAAATATTTTTATTATATTATTTTATATAAAAAAATTAAACAAAATATTCTAGTATTTTGTTTTATAAATATTTCTACCTACACATACACACACCTCCATCCAATGGGTAACAAACATACAATTTCTTTTTACGGTGAACTACTACCTCACGAAACAAGGATTGTTAATTTTTTAATTACCACATATAATGGTGTCCATTTTTATGGAAACTATATTTAAATATGATAAATATTATATTTTATCATGACCCATCTTAGAAGGGCATGTTTCGTGACTACCCCAATCTCGCCTCTCATAGGCCATAGGTTGGAGACTAGAACCAAGTTGGAAGATCCCATAAATGGGAGGAATTTGCCTATGTACATGTACACACACACACATCTCAAAGACCAAAATACATAAATTTTAAATAAATAAGCAAACCACTCATGCATACACTAATATCCCAAATAGAGATAATGAAAAATAAGAAAATGGAAAGTAAACTCGGTCAGAATAGAATCCCACCAAAAGATAGAGTCTGTAATGTGAATGCACATGTTCCCAAAACTCATCCACAAAAAACCAAACCTAAAGGATAGATGTAGGATAGCTATCTGAAGTCATAGTAGAACTCCTTATCTATGTGATGTCTCTAAGATCAACCTAGTCTTGGTCCACCCTATACTTTGTCAAAAATTCGATCATCGACACAAGACACGACACTTGTGAATGAAGCCCATGAAGGGGTGAGTAAAAAAATACACAGTAGGGAACCATAAAACCACAATGGAATTACACTAATAAATATATGAAATATTTCACAAGGAAATACATGAAGTATACAAAAATTAATTCCACAAAGATGATATCATAAAAATTACCACAATTGAATGTATACTCTGCTCAGACAAGTATGTGCCTATAATAAATATTAAATTAATGTTACGATATATTCAATCCAATTAGACACACCATATACATTAGAAACACAGTCTCTATAAGACACAGAGTCTCCATAACATACATAGTCTCGGTAGGAAACATATTCCTGGTAAGACACACAGTCTCTATTTAATACACATAGCTTCTAGGTCACACAACTTCTAGGTCACTTCTAGCCACAAGATTCTGCTCATAGCCCTCTTGTTCTGGGAGATACTTCAGCTTGACCCATTATGTAATATGTAAACTTCCACAAAAACTCATAAATAGTATCTCAAAAGGTTTGTAACATCACAAGGGTCTTAATGTAGTATATGGATTTTCAAACAGACCTTATGATTAAAATATACAACCATTTTAGTGAAAATGTTTTACTCGGGTCTGGTCCTGGTCCAACCCGAACCGACTCGGATTGAACCAAACTGGACCGGACTGCGGATCTGTTGGGGTCAGCCCACTCTGTTGTTTTGATGTGGTCTGCTAGACCACTAAATGAAGCCCACTAGGATACTGTACTGGCCCAGTTCATCTAGATAATCCCGCACTCGTAGTCCAACCCCAATCTCTTGCACGTGGCCAACCTAGATGCATGCTCCTAATCAATGTAGCATCATCACATTCAAATTATACGACCCCTATGTATGTTTGATTCCCCCACATCATGTGATGTTGTGGAATCTATGGGGAACCCCTTCAATATATCCCCCCCCCCTCATCACATCCATGATCTATACCCACAGCAATGCTCCATCCCTGGGTTCCCACTCTATCCAACCAGGACCACATTCTACCTCCACCGCCACACTGGTGGCCCATAGTTTTCCTCACACTCTACCTGGACATTCCCTAGGGAGCCAAGACCTACCTCTTCCACCAGCCACCCCACTAACGACCTTCTTGGACTGACCAGAGCTGCTACTCCTGGAACTACAATCCACCTCTGTAAGCCGCTGCCTTGGATGAATTGCACCACCTTAATCCACTAACTCTACCTAATTATGTTTCTCCTTAATTGTCGCACCACCATAGTGTCATTGTGGAATCATACATTTAGTATCATGTTATTTTTCCATGAATCGAAGGTGAATAAAATGTCTTCTCATAAAATCACAATTAATGTGAAGAACATTGGGGAGAAAATGGAGCAGTATAAAAATACCTAAAGGATGGATCTTGGTATTTGTTTATAATTCCCTTGATTCATCCTTGTTAGATGGACCATGAAGAAATAAGTAGTCACATAGTTCTAACTTCCATTTTAAATCATGCAATCTTTAATCCTATCCCAGAAGCGATCAAAATATCGATCAACTTGTTTGTGTGTTGGTCCACGTTCATCATGAAATTCAATAATGAGGAACTAATAAAAAAGAAACATCACCCTACCTGTATTTTGGATCTATTTTTGGTGAAGGGAGAAGTTGTGTCATTATTTGTTGATCTGTGAATCTTCAATCTAAGTAACGATATCTAATCCATCATTGTCCTCAACAGAACATCCTTCTCCTTGTATCAGGGGATTTCCAATGTTATGGTGATCACTCTAGATTCTTGAAAATATTTAATATAAAAAAAATATTCACTTTTTTGAATAAAATAGTTTTATTAAATGTTTTATTACCAATACGTCCAAAAACTAACATTCATGGTTGGCCCACACAAGTTGATGTTATGCCCCACCTAAGGTAAATTCTCTATTCTAAATGCAACATTGCCCCAATATTTTTGATACAAACACCTATTTAAAAGATACTATATTTTTAATTAAAAATATCCCACAAAAATTATTAAATACTGAAAATTTATTACTGAATTGTTCTGGAAAAAATGTGTCTTGGAATCACAAGTCGTCTCAGTTCTTTGTCTCATAATTTTCTCAATTAATTTATAAAAATAATACTAGAGAATATATGAGTCATTAAATTCTCCCCACCATAGTGATTTACATTAATAAGAGACAAAACAAGTGTTATACAATCAAATGAGGGTACTGATCAAGAATTTGAACCTCCCACTCCAATGTTCTTTCATGGAGATTCTCATGCTTCCATAAAATGTGCCCTAGATGAATCGGCCACCCATGAAGGGTCCTCTTCTTTCAATCCACAATATTCATAAGTAACTCCGCAAAAGTCTCCCAATTATTAATGTCATGCTCTCCCCAGTCGATGACATGTAATAGATCATGCATGTACCTCCTGAGGTGAGACACATGGATGACATTGTGCAGCCGGTGCAACTATGGGGGTAGAGATAGGCGGTACACCAACTCACCATCTCTGCATAAAATCTGAAAAGGGATGATGTATCTCATAGATAACATGACGCCCCGAAAAAATCTCTATATTCTGCATCGAGGTGATACCTGATGGAATACGTGGTCTACTTCATCGAAATATAGAGGCCTCTGTCTCCTTTCAGGATACTAATTATACAAGATCTATGTAGTCCTTATCCAATCCTAGATTACCTATACATTCTCAGTGGTATCCCATACCAACTCCGGGAACATGAGTGCTGACTCTCCTAGGCTAGTCAAACAAAGTGGTGACCGACATAGTCGCCCATACAAGGCCTCAAATGGATTCATTCCAATGATGGAGTGGAATTTGTAATTGTACACAAACTCCACCATAGCTAGGTGATTCTCCCATCTATATACAGAATCTAATATGCAATCACATAACATGTCCTCTAGAACCTGAATGGTCCATAGAGTTCGGTAATCCGTATATGGGTGAAAAGCTATGCTCAAGTGCAGTTGTATCCCAAATGGCTCGTGAAGTTCTTTCCACAATTGGGATGTAAAACAATATTCATAATTTGAGACTATCATAGACAAAACTTCATGGAGTCAAACTATCTCTTTCACATATAGGTTTCTAAATCTCTTTACTAATCCATGCTGTTGAATGTTTGTAAGGGGGACAACATGGTGAGTCGGTCAATGATCACCCTAATGGAATTGTTTCCACTAGACATGCATGCTAAACCTATCATAAAGTCCATCGATATCACATCCCATGTCCACTCAAGAAACTCTATGGGTTGGGTCAATCCGATTACAACCTATTTCTCATCCATAAATTTCGGACAAGTGAGGCATCTAGAAACGAACTCTTCCACTACCTTCTTTATCCCCAGCTACAAAAAATTAATGTTAGTGGTCCTGGTACATATTTTCCACACCCGGATATACTGAAAAGTGGATTTATGTAACTCCCTTAATACCTCCTCCCATAATACCACTGGTACCAATGTCCATCCTCTAAAGAGAACGGCGTTCTACCCACATTCAAATATCCCTCAAGGGCATTCCCTATGGACATCTGAGCACGTAAGGTATCATAGCCAGTATCACCAAGCTATGCCTCACTGTATTTTTTGTAAGAGTGGAAGGGTGAAAGACATCGACTAGAGGTAAGATTCTTTATCTCTATCCACAAAGCATATTGATAAGATGACCATCTACTCTGATGACTCACTCAAAAATTGAACATTGGATCTCCTGCTAGGAGAATCTTCCACCACGTTCCCCTTCATATGAGTATATACAATCTCAAAGTTAAAGGTCTAGATAAACAATATCCATCACGGCTATATCAAGTTCATATTCATTTGAGAGAAGTTATACTTGGGAATCTTGTGGTTAGAGTAGATGATAAGCTACTCACCCATTTGGTAGTGTCACCACATCTTCATTGTAAAGACTAATGCTGCTAGCTCAAGGTCATGGGATGCATAGTTATGCACATTTTGTCACAATTGGCTCGAACCATAGGAAATCACCTCATTCCTCTACATCAGGAAACAATCGATCCTGGTCCATTATGCATCACAGAATACCACATACCCATTTCCATCATCTAGAAATCTCCAGATGGGAGCGCTCATTAGCCTCTGCCTCAGCAGCTAAAAGAACTTCTGGCACTTCTCTATCAACACAAAATGATGCCCCTTCTATGTCCAAACCATCAAGGGTGATGTTAGTCTAGAAAATATGGGTACAAAACTATGATAGTATCCTTCTGATCCCAAGAAACTACACATGTTGGTAACACCCTTGGGTGGCTCCCAAGCAAGCACCACCTCAATCGGCACTAGACATACTACAACTCCAGCATCCAAAATTACATGTCTGAGGAAATAGATCTCTCAAATCTATAACCGACACTTCAAGAGCCTCCCATATAGCTGGATATCATAGAGTGTCTCTAGGAAAATCTTCAAATGTATCATGTTATCCTCCTCAGATGCAGAGAAAACCGGGATTTCATTAATGAATACCACCACAAACCAGTCTATGTAATGTTGGAAGATCACATTATTTTTTTCCCGTGAACACTGCTAGGGAGTTTTTCATGCTGAATGACATCACATCGTACTCCTAGTTTTCATACAGACACCTGAAATCTGTATTTAGTAGATCATCATCTTGTACCCGTAGCTGGTGATATACTGATCTGAGGTCGATCTCCGAGAACCACCTCACTCTTTTCATCTAATCGAAGAGGTTAGCAATCCTCTATTGTGAATGACTCGTCTTCACTATCACCTGCTTCAGGAACCAGAAGTCCACACATAACCTCAATATCCCGTTTTCCTTCATGGAAAACAAAACTGGGGCTGCCCATGGTGATACACTAGGACTTACAAATCCATTCCTCTAGTGGTTCTCCAACTACACCCTCAGCTCACGAAACTATACGGGAGCCATCCGATATGTAGGTGTGGATATAGGTTTCATCATAGGGTATAAATAAATGAAGAAGTATACATCACTACATGGAGGTAATTTGGGAACATCCTTAGGAAATACAACCTTATAATATACCACCACTGTAAGAAAATTAGGAGTCCTATTATCCACTACATTGAGGGTGAGATTAGAAAACTAGTATGAAATTGGCTGCGTCCTCCTTCGAGTAAGTGCCTCTTGCGCTACATGCATTTTTTTCACCAACAATGGAAAAAATGGTCCCATCACCATGGAAACACAACAATATGTGCCTAAATCAATCAATATGATCATTGATTATGGATAACCAGCCCTTAAAAAGAATGGCGTCATAAGTTCTTGACACTACAACCAAGAGATCCAAACTAAAACTCTATCCTCCAAGAGTAAAATCACAATGTCAGCACCAGTGTGTAATCATAAAATCCCCTTCCCGTATGAGTCTATAAGCCAAAGGGTCATGTCAGTAGTTCAACCAGAATATCTGAGCCCCAAAAAATGTCTTTGGAATGAAATTAATGACTAGAACCCGTGTCTATCAAAACTATAGCTAGGGTGGAAAAGTCACCAATCATACATCAAATCATCCAAGGAGTCTATGGGTTATAAGCCTCCATCACCTACAGTTGTCCCTATCCCTGACCATCGACTACCTGATCCTGGGGTCGAAACCATTGGGAGGTGGAGGAAAAATGTCAGACTGATTCCCACCTCATGCTACTGTGCAGGCTCCACTTCCACATCCACCTCCCTATGAACTACCATACTGAAGCCTTTGTCTATACCTAGGTGGTCTCTCAATCATATCTCGATCATCTGTTTGACGAGTCAAAAAATCTTGTGCCACATTTCCCTAACCGCCACCTGTGTAACACAACCTATCCTTCTATTGAGTCTCTCTACACTTGGATCCCCGCACCATATTTTCTATGTCTTAGTGTATCCCCTAGAGGGAATGACATATTTGGGTACCTACATATGATGTCAGCTACCCACCTCTAAAAATCCAGCATCCTAGTGCATGTTGGTAGCTCCCACTGCTGGAATCTACTTCACCAGAAAGCTCTCCACTAGCAGATCTCTCTCCAGTACCCTAGTATATTTATGAATACTGAGGGATATCATGGATTCCATGATATCTTAGTGTAAACCCTCCTCGATGGTCCAATCCATAAAGAATGGGTCTCACCTCATTTCCATGGAGTAGCAAGAAAAATCAATAAACCTCACTGAGTACTTTTCCATAGTCTGACAACCCTACTACAAATACAGGAGTGATTAAGCGAGGATTTGTCGTAGATCCTCGATCAAAATATTATTTACCTAAGAATGCAATATAGTGCACTCCCAGGGTCGGTCTCAAGGAGGCAACCTACACAACACCAAATTTCTATTGTCACTATTTATATTCTAACTAATATATAATACAAAGATGAGTTTGAAATATGCATAAAATATGAATATATATATATGTAATGCAAACAATTTGATGTTAAAAAGAAGAAAGAAGAAATTTGTTCTTAGAGGATCATAATGGTCAATATCATTGTTTATTAAAATATTCTCAATATTAATTCAATGTAGTGATCAAAATCTATCACAATACACGCTCTTATTTGAAATGTTATTTCCCTAACACCGAGATCTCTGCATGTGGAGAAATACTCTTCCTAAAGTCGGCTAGGAGATCTCTTTTCTGACCATCGCTATACAAGCCATACTCCATTGTATGCATGACTTATATAGTGAAGGGAAGGATAAATGATGAATGAGAAGAAGAACATGGTGATAGAGAAAATGGGGCAATCGCACATCATAATCAATTTAACCACCACCAAAATTCTCAGAATTAAATAAAGATATTTAAATTTAAGCACAATGAAACTCAGACAACCACCATTCTCCTCCTCAAACAAACATCGAGGTTAGTTCTCCATTTTCATGGAGTTAGAAGAGAATACGGTGGGAGAAACACATAAAAGTAAAAATGGAAGAATGAGGTATGAAGAAGAAGAATAAAATAATGTATATTAAAAATATGAATAAAAAAATTACAGAAATAAGCTCCACCTTATCCCCCCTGGAATGGATATATCATAAACTGGGAGAAGGGACACATATTTATAGGGAGAAGGGGTGACAAATTCACACACAAAATAATTAATCCTAACGTTTCTGAGTAGATAAGCCCTTAAATGACAGAATATGAAATAGGTGTCTTCATAAATGTTGTTCCCTAATGTCCCCTCCGTTTGATCCCCAAATTTGAGCTTCATTGGACGCGCCTAGAAATAGTTACGAATTTAATATTGGAGGTTTCCTTTTTGGGAGGCAGCTTCTAGGCAGCTTCCTTCATATGTATATCGTCCAATGGCCCTCATAATGGATTCCAAACGACTTGAAATTTATTGTATAGACGCTCCCATGCGTTCTAATACTTCTCAAAATGGAATCATCTAATTTGGAGTTTTGTAGACCGAATTGGGATTCCGTTATGGAAGTGGGGTCCGTTCTGTCTGCCCGGAAAGCTCTTCAACTTCATTGAATTTTTACAGCTTCTCGAGGATCGAATCAGCTCCTGGTCCAGAAGACAAAAATGAAGGAAATGAAATATAGATACTATAAGAATTTGAATCAGAAAAGTTGGACTTATATTTTTTCTTGAATGACCAAAATACCCTTGATGTAAAAATCTGTCAAAAATCCAGAATTTTTCATTTTTCACATTTATGCTCAAAATAACACTAAAACCTAAAAACAAGATAATTACCCATTCAATAACACTTTTGTGGGATTTTAAACAATGTTTTACAGTATAAAATATATGAAAATGTGAGCTTCATCACTCCCCCACACTTAAACATTGCACTACTGGGCAATCATCTTACATCCAAATCAAAATCCACACAACAATCAAAAATGAGGAAATATCAATGATTTTATCCAAAATAAAATTCCATCATGTCTCATTTATGAATAATAATTCTCTAATTTTCATTTCAATCATTAGAATTTATTCAACCTCATAAATCAATCCATGGCCCAATCACAACCTACCTCACATTGAAGTTTTTTTTCACTCTTCACTCAAGAGAAATTGAATCTAGAGTTATACTTATACTTGAAAATTGTATGTATCACCATAGGTTTGTGAAAATTCTCATTTCTCCTTAGCGTGAAACATAAAAATGAATTTAATCATGAGGTATTTAATTAAAGGTTCAAATGATTCTGTGGCTTAGGTTTGGTGGGAAAATTATTGAAAAAAAGTTCCAGGCTATAAAAAGGAGGTTGGACTTTAATGTACAATGCATGATTAATTCAAATGAAAACACCGGATATTCCTCACTCAATACCGCTGGTATATGTAAAAAAACAACCCCAACACCTTTTAATGATATGGTACATGAGCCAAGAAGTTATTATAATGAATGATATCATCTAAGTTCTCCTTTGTTTTTTCAAAGCTCCAGAAAGGCACATCTTTATTTTCTTTTTTTTTCTTTTTTTTCTTTTTTTTTCATTGAGGATGAGCTGAAAAATTGAATACAATGAATGAATGACAATTCATGCCCTTTATTTTTGGGAGGGACATGAGTCATAAACGAATGTACAATGAGGAATTCAAGCTCATCTCCAATTTTTTTCTTTTTTTTTTCAAGAGAAATGGATGAACCAAATAAAGCACAAAGAAATGACGACACATGCCCAATTCTCTTGTTATCCACTACCCAAAGTATTGACACACACCTCACACAACAAATAAATGATACACATCCCAATGAACGCACACGAAAGGCCCTTCCCCCACACTCAAACTTGAAATATCCATGCAAAAATACTAAAAGTGCGGGTAGGTATGAAAAAATTGGCTTGTAATGTGGCATAAACCTATAAGGCAATTCATGGAATCTATGGGATTATGAAAGATAAATGTAAAGGTGGGTCTCACGATAAAATGTGGCTAGGCAAAGAGATGCCTCAATCATTTTAAATACATTCCATGAAATCCAAAGCTTCAAAAGAGAATATTCACAAATTCTGGTTCTGACACAAAATTTAAGTTTCCCTCAAGAAAGTGTGGGTATTAGGAAGAATATGTAAAAGTGGTATAGAATACCTCACAGGATTGGAAAAAAATATTTTGAGTCAGTGTTTCATGGTCATGGATTTCAAAAATCAGTCAAACTCCTAAAAATGATTGACAATCCAATTCAAGAAAAATGTGTTCACATCAACAATCATTTAAAATCCATTATTTCAAAAATCATTTCAACTCTTTATAATCAATTTATGTGTGAAAGGTGATTAGAATATTCATTAATGCTCAAAAATCCTAAAAAAATGAAAAGAACACAAGAAGAACTAAGCAGGTTGACACTCCCCCACACTTAAATTTAACTACCCCTTATTTCAACTCAACAAAATATAAATATAAAGGTAAAAAATCAAAGGGAAGGAAAGATACAACCTGACATTATTTTATAAGTGGATTCCTTGAGTTAAGATCCTAGAAGCATCCACTTTAAGACTACAAGAAAGTAATAAAAATAAATAGGAAAAATAAATAAAAAGAATGGGAATAGGAAAAGAAAAGAGATAATGCTTGGTTTAGACCCCCAAGCGGGTGCTAGGTTTTTACTGCCCCTAGTCAGGCAGTTTCAGAGGATTATCCCCAATCAGAAGGTGGGTGTGGTTTCTTTGAGATAAACCACCACATGTGAGTTTTCCCAATATCTATGAGTAAAACGTGAAAGTAGATAACCCCAAATAAGATTCGAATGTTCCTAACCCCCGAGAAAGAATAAAGAAGAAATTTGATTTTCGAAGTGGGAGGGAAAAAAGGATAAGGGTGCTCCCAGTTAACTTCAGTGGTGTCCTCCTCCATGTGATATAGAAGTTGATGTAGAGGAGGTAGTCTCACCACCACTAGCTTCTCTGGCTCTTCTTCCTTGATTACCACCACTTTGGTGGTCTCATCATCAACATCCAAGGCCTGATCCATTTGTGCTATATCTGATATTTTAGGAAAGGATAAGTCAGAAAACAATTCAGTTTCAATAAAATTAAAACATGACGAATCAATAAGGAAATCTTCCCTTTCAAGTAAGTCAGCTTGGAAATTGATTTCTTCTGATAGGACCATTGACAACTCCATCTCCGCAGGTGCATCATCTTCTTCATCTTCCAAAGAAATAGTGTGGTAAAAAGGTACAGATTGTTCAATATCAATCATGGGAAGATCATGTTTCAAGTTATCTTCCACAAAGTTATTCCAAGATTCCTCCAAAAAATGTTGACCTCCCATTAGTGCATCAGTTGGAATGTGTACTTTTGGGACCTCCTTGAGTAATGGTTGAGTGCGGGATGATGTGATAAGTTCCTTTAGAAGTTCTTTCTCACTAGCCTCAGGTTCTTTAACATAAAATTTGATTGGTGAAATCAATTTCACCACTCGTTCTGGTTCAGGTTCGGGCTCGGGTTCGGATTGCTCTTGGAATGTGCGAACAAATTCAGTAATCCATTCAATTTGGCTCTCCAGTTTTTGAACTTTATCACTAATCCTATGAAATTGAGCATCAATTTCATTGCAAACATTTTCTGGCACCAGAGATTGGTTAGTCCATGCAGAATAATCACCATTGAAATACATCATGAACAAAAAAAATTGTATTTTTTTGAAATTTATGATTTTTTTTTGTTTTTTTATGAATAACGGTGTGTGCAAGTGTTGCGCCTCCCTGGAAACGGCGCCAATTTGATTAAGCGAGGATTTTTCGTAGATCCCCAATCAAAATATTATTTACCTAAGAATGCAATATAGTGCACTCCCAGGGTCGGTCTCAAGGAGGCAACTTACACAACACCAAAATTCTATTGTCACTATTTATATTCTAACTAATATATAATATAACGATGAGTTTGAAATATGAATAAAATATGAATATATATATATATGTAATGCAAACAATTTTATGTTAAAAAGAAGAAAGAAGAAATTTGTTCTTGGAGGATCATAATGGTCAATATCATTTTTTATTAAAATATTCTCAATATCAATTCAATGTAGTGATCAAAATCTATCACACTACACCCTCTTATTTGAAATGTTATTTCCCCAACACCGAGATATCTGCATGTGGGGAAATACTCTTCCTAATTTTGGCTAGGAGATCTCTTTGTCGACCATCACTATACAAGCCATACTCTATCGTATGCATGACTTATATAGTGAAGGGAAGGATAAATGATGAATGAGAAGAAGAACTTGGTGATAGAGAAAATGGGGCAATCGCACATCATAATCAATTTAACCACCACCAAAATTATCAGAATTAAATAAAGATATTTAAATTGAAGCACAATGAAACTCAAACAACCACCATTCTCCTCCTCAAACAAACATCGAGGTTAGTTCTCCATTTTCATGGAGTTAGAAGAGAATACGGTGGCAGAAACACATAAAAGTAAAAATGGAAGAATGAGGTATGAAGAAGAAGAATAAAATAATGTATATTAAAAATATGAATAAAAAAATTACAGAAATAAGCTCCACCTTATCCCCCCTGGAATGGATATATCATAAACTGGGAGAAGGGACACATATTTATAGGGAGAAGGGGTGACAAATTCACACACAAAATAATTAATCATAAAGTTGCTGCGTAGAGAGGCCCTTAAATGACCGAATATGTAATAGGTGTCTTCATAAATGTTGTTCCTTAATGTCCCCTCCGTTTGATCCCCAAATTTGAGCTTCATTTGACGCGCCTAGAAAGAGTTACGAATTTAATATTGGAGGTTTCCTTTTTGGGAGGTAGCTTCTAGGTAGCTTCCTTCATATGTATATCGTCCAATGGCCCTCATAATGGATTCCAAACGACTTGAAATTTATTGTATAAATGCTCCCATGAGTTCTCGTACTTATCCAAATGGAATCATCTAATTTGGAGTTTTGTAGACCGAATTGGGATTCCGTTATGGAAGTGGGGTCCGTTCTGTCCTCCCGGAAAACTCTTCAACTTCATTGAATTTTTACAGCTTCTAGAGGATCGAATCAGCTCCTGGTCCAGAAGACAAAAATGAAGGAAATAAAATATAGATACTATCAGAATTTGAATCAGAAAATTTGGACTTATATTTGACCTCCCATTAGTGCTTCAGTTGGAATGTGTACTTTTGGGACCTCCTTGAGTAATGGTTAAGTGCGGGATGATGTGATAAGTTCCTTTAGAAGTTCTTTCTCACTAGCCTCAGGTTATTTAAAATAAAATGTGATTGATGAAATCAATTTCACCACTCGTTCTGGTTCAGGTTCGAGCTCGGGTTCGGATTGCTCTTGGAATGGGCGTACAAATTCAGCAATCCATTCAATTTGGCTCTCCAGTTTTTGAACATTATCACTAATCCTATGAAATTGAGCATCAATTTCATTGCAAACATTTTCTGGTACCTGAGATTGGTTAGTACATGCAGAATAATCACCATTGAAATACATCATGAACAAAAAAATTTTTTTTGTATATTTTTGAAATTTATGGTTTCTTTTGTTTTTTTATGAATAACGGTGTGTGCAAGTGTTGTGCCTCCCCGGAAACGGAGCCAATTTTATTAAGCGAGGATTTGTCGTAGATCCCAGATCAAAATATTATTTACCTAAGAATGCAATATAGTGCACTCCCAGGGTCGGTCTCAAGGAGGCAACTTACACAACACCAAAATTCTATTGTCACTATTTATATTCTAACTAATATATAATATAAAGATGAGTTTGAAATATGCATAAAATATGAATATATATATATGTAATGCAAACAATTTGATGTTAAAAAGAAGAAAGAAGAAATTTGTTCTTGGAGGATCATAATGGTCAATATCATTGTTTATTAAAATATTCTCAATATCAATTCAATGTAGTGATCAAAATCTATCACACTACACCCTCTTATTTGAAATGTTATTTCCCCAACACCGAGATCTCTGCATGTGGGGAAATACTCTTCCTAAAGTCGGCTAGGAGATCTCTTTGCCGACCATCGCTATACAAGCCATACTCCATCGTATGCATGACTTATTTAGTGAGGGGAAGGATAAATGATGAATGAGAAGAAGAACTTGGTGATAGAGAAAATGGGGCAATCGCACATCATAATCAATTTAACCACCACCAAAATTCTCAGAATTAAATAAAGATATTTAAATTGAAGCACAATGAAACTCAAACAACCACCATTCTCCTCCTCAAACAAACATCGAGGTTAGTTCTCCATTTTCATGGAGTTAGAAGAGAATACGGTGGGAGAAACACATAAAAGTAAAAATGGAAGAATGAGGTATGAAGAAGAAGAATAAAATAATGTATATTAAAAATATGAATAAAAAAATTACAGAAATAAGCTCCACCTTATCCCCCCAAGAATGGATATATCATAAACTGGGAGAAGGGACACATATTTATAGGGAGAAGGGGAGACAAATTCACACACAAAATAATTAATCCTAAAGTTTCCGCGTAGAGAGGCCCTTAAATGACCGAATATGTAATCGGTGTCTTCATAAATGTTGTTCCTTAATGTCCCCTACGTTTGATACCCAAATTTGAGCTTCATTGGACGCGCCTAGAAAGAGTTACGAATTTAATATTGGAGGTTTCCTTTTTGGGAGGCAGCTTCAAGGCAGCTTCCTTCATATGTATATCGTCCAATGGCCCTCATAATGGATTCTAAACGACTTGAAATTTATTTTATAAACGCTCCCATGAGTTCTCGTACTTCTCCAAATGGAATCATCTAATTTGGAGTTTTGTAGACCGAATTGGTATTCCGTTATGGATGTGGGGTCCGTTCTGTCCGCCCGGAAAACTCTTCAACTTCATTGAATTTTTACAGCTTCTAGAGGATCGAATCATCTCCTGGTCCAGAAGACAAAAATGAAGGAAATACAATATAGATACTACCAGAATTTGAATCAGAAAATTTGGACTTATATTGTTCCGTAAATGACCAAAATACCCTTGATGTAAAAATCTGTCAAAAATCCAGAATTTGTCATTTTTCACATTTATGCTCAAAATAACACTAAAACCTAAAAACAAGATAATTACCCATTCAATAACACTTTTGTGGGATTATAAACAATGTTTTACAGTATAAAATATCTGAAAATGTGAGCTTCATCAAGGAGCTCATAGAAGTTCACTGATCCAAATTATCTTTAAATAACTCCTCTCTAAAGATATGCATGAATTCTTCCCAATAGAGAGTCTCCTCATCATTTGTGTAGGTCCCTAATCTCAACCATCTTCTAAATGAGACTTGAAGAATACTCGCGACTAGGACTTCCATCTAGTCGTAAGGTGGCCTCACATGGTGAAAGACACATGTGACTACCTCCATCCAATTCTTAGCTACTTGGGGGGTCTATCTCACCCAGAAAAATATGTTGATGTTGACAATGGAACGCATACAATACACTCACCCTGCATGCAACCTCAACAGGTAGCGCTGGTTGAAAATAATTCTCGAAGGGTGGTGGTATCACTGGTACACCCCCTAGAGGTGCTAAATCTAGTACATAGAATATATATGTTACATGTCCCATTATCTAAGCCTCTTCCCTAGGAATATAATCCTTGTGATCATGAAGATGAATCCTTGATGGTTTTCTTTATGGGGTCATCCTGAAATGAAACAAGATGTACCACAGTCTATAGAGTATTCTAAGTGAGAAGAATCAATAAGGACCTGAGAACACACCCAAATCCTATATGAATCATGTACCATTAATTTACCTGCAAAATGTTTTTTCATTTTTAGAGTTGAAAAATAGGTTTCCGGAGTCATGGTGTATGGATCCATCGACCACCGCACCGACATTGGATTTCCTCGCCTGAAAACCAAACTAAAATAACTAGACACTGTCAACCCAAAACATCCTTACAGACTCTCGATCCCTATGTAGAACTCACCCCCTATAACTCCACCATGTCACGACCCATCCTAGAGGGCCCCATGTGGTGACTACCCCAATCCAACTTTCTATAGGATAGGGGTTATAGGATAGCACTATGTAGGTATGTCACGACCTGTCCTCGGGGACCGTGTTGTGACAACCCCAAGCCCGCCTTCCATAGGCCAGGGGCAAGAGACTAGCACCAAAGGCGAATCCCTGATAAAAAGGGAAGGTATTTCCTTTTAACCTATAACACGCACACAATACGGACACAAGAAGTAGAGGAAACCAGTACTAAAAAAGAAAAGTAAGGTGTGTTGCAAGTAAGTGGGACATTATACAAACCCAACTGAACAACAAGTACAAGTACAAGTAAAAAGGGAAACAGCTCCTGGATCGTCCACAGGGGAATCCTACCTGAAATGTAGGTACAGAACTCGAATAGATAATCCCTGTGGAACGCCCTGTCTCGTCTAGCTCTGAGCAGCCTCCATCCGTCACCTTCAGCATTAATCACTGTTGTCCATCATCTACACAGAACAAAAAACGGTGCGGGCATAACCCGTGCAGGGGTGAGTATAACAATACTCAGTAGGGGACCCCGAGACCCACAAAGGTCTCTAGAATCCACAAAGTATAAACCACAGTGGAAAGATAAAATCAAAAAGTATCAACCAACCCTACTTAAGTATATTCCCATACATATACCTAAATTATCAGTCACTGTCCAGCTCCAACTCTCGAGCCCAAACACAACCCCGTCCACAAAGGAAGTAAAGTCAATCACCACGATGATAATGGTTGAAAGAAATGAAACAGATCACACAGGTATACATCTTTCGTAGAGTGATTGATATGATCAGAAGTAGTCACTGATTCATCTAATTTGTCAGACCCACACAGGATACAGGACTAGCTAAGCTGTCGGACCCACACAGGATACATGACCTGTTATTCTGTTGAATCCACACAGGATATAGGAACAGAAGTCAGAACAGTTGGACCCACAAAGGATCCCAGTACAATAGTCATTGCTTTCGAACCCACAGAGGATTCTGGTTCATTAGAAATTACTGTCGAAGCCACGAAGGATTCCAGTACAGTAGTCATCACTGTCGAACCCGCGTATGATTCCAGTACAATAGTCGTCGCAACCAGCACTAGGGTTCCCGCACAAAGCACGCTCGATTCTAGGAGGGTCCACTCCTCGAGTCAGGTGTCGATACATCAACTATCACAAAGTCTCAAGTGGATGTATCCCATAGTTCTGTCTCATCAAAAGGAACCCAAAGCGAAAGACGACGCGTCAATCAGACGTCCAGTCTGAGAGTTATTGGCATTTCCATTCCAGGGGCCCGGTTGGAATTACGCTAGATCCGAACTCGTCCATTTTCCAAATTTGTACAAAACTCACATAGAGTATCTCAAAAGGACCACTTCATTGTGGGGGGTCCTAGTTTTGCAGATGTCGCGTCGCTCGGACACACGGTCTTGAAGATATTCACATTTATGAGAAGTCGGGCACAGCCCGTCAAGCCCAGTGGGCTATGGAGGGTTGGCCCCACCCGGCTTGGTGGGTCTGACCTAGCTGGAGGGTCAGTCCGGCCCAACTCAACGGGTTTGACTCGGCTTGGGGGTTGGCCCGACCCAGCTCGGCGGGTCCGACCCAACTGGGTGGTCGGCCAGGCCCGGTGGGGCACAACCCACCAGCGGACATGACCCGCGTAGCTGGCCAGTCCAGTTCGTCCGGAGGTATCATGCAGTGATGCCTCCTTGCTGAATGGCCGGCCATAGCTGGCCAGTTCTGCCCGGTGCACGCGGCCCGCGCAGCGTGCCGCAGTTCTTCCCACGCGGCCCCTACGGGGGCCGCAGTTTTCCAACCCGGTCGGTAGGCGTCCAACCAATTTTCCCAACAGAGTGTCCCACGGAAGGGGGTCACGGTCCTCTCCACGCGGTGCCTGCGGGCGCCGCAGATATCCAGCCTGGTTGGCAGGCGGCCAACTAGTTAGGTTTGGCCGAGCGGCTCACGGACGCGGGCCGCGTCCTCCACCTCCATGCTGCCGGCGCGACGGCGCCGGTCCATGACCACTACGGCACGGCCTGGCCGCGGCCTTCGGCTCCACAGCGTGGCATGAGAGTGTTGTGCCTCTTCATCCGACATGGCCCTCCTGGCTGCGGTTCCTCTTTTATCCGCCATGGTTCTCCTGGCCGCAGTTACTCTCCGGTGCGGTGTGATGGCACCGTGCCCTTTCGGCTCCGCCTCCGACGTCATCAAATGGAAACGACAAAGGGGAGGGTCGGGTCGGGTTCATGCGGTCCGAGCCCTCCTTGTTAAATTGATAACAATTAGTACATATTTCCACCAACTTAATGATGTAGAAAGGAGGGTAGAATCAAACATTAAAGTAACCCCTACATAGATTCTAAGTAAAATGTCGAAGGCGTGGAAAATAATTCGAAGACGTCGTCAGATGTTGCGCTCATCACACGCTGCCGATTCCGGGCTCAAGTGTCGTCCTTGTTCTTCATCAGTGACAGTGTGTTCTTCGTTGAAAAGGAAATGCTCTCTCAAGGTTCCACCCAAAATCTCCACACAAGGATTATGCCAACCCAAAAATATTAACATACTTTTCTATTATTTAGTTTTTGGAAAAAGAATCCAAAATAATTCATATAGATTAATTAAGTGAGGCATTAATTAATCATTATGTGTTGGCACCATTATGAGGGAAGGTGGAAGGTGAGGGGTTTAACCCACATAAATAAGGGGTTCCAAAGGTTTCAAGCCCGTGTGGGCCCCACCTAGTAATATCCTCTCAAGAGAGGTTATGTGTGGGTGGGACCCACCACTAACCTCCCTTTGGATGTTTTAACCACCATATCATAAAAATATGTTGCACATATTTTTATTTAGCTTATTTAGAAAACCCCATAAATTAACATCCGCTCTTGATAAAACGCAATTGCGGTAAAGGTCTCCTTAAGAGAATATTCGCACTGCAAGTTCATCGGTGTCCTTGGATTTAAATTCTGAGAACCAGTTCAAAAGATATAAAATCTCACACGTACGTTTACTAAACGTACCCAAACAAAAATTCAGAATTTTTTTTCAGGCACACCGGGCCTTGGAATCAGGCACCATCAGAAACTGCGGACTTGTAAAATTGCCATGTATTTAAGAAAAAAATTTCCATAGGATTCTCGGTTCTTTACATTCTCCCCAACATAGGGATTTACATCCCTGTAGTCTTTAATAGACAATAAGAATACAAATGGGGGTACTCAGCACACATCTGAGCCTCTCACTCACATGTGCTCTTGTGGAGGTTCCCTTGCTGCCAGTGAATGTGCACTAGAGGAATCATCCATCCATGTAGGACCCGCTCCTTTTGATCGCCAATCTCCACTGGAACCTCCATGAATTTCACGCCATCATTGATGTCCATCTCTCCATGGTCGATAATGTGGAATGGGTCGTCCACGTATCTCCTCGGTTCTGATACGTGGAAGATGTCATGCACCCGGTGCAGCTGAGGTGGAAAGGCCAAGCAGTAAGCCACCTTTCCTACTCTACCGAGGACCTAAAAAGGTCCTATTAAATGCAGAGAAAACTAGTAACCTCGGCCAAATATCTGTATATCTCATCGAGGTGAGACACGTAAGAATATCTGGTCTCCATCCTCGAAATCTAGTGGTCTCTATCTCCTATCATCATAGGAATTCTGTCTGCTCTGTGCAGTATTTATCCCCTCCTGGATGATCTGCACCTTCTCCATCATAGACTGAATCATCTCTGGTCCTATAAGTACTGACTCCCCTAGGTCATTCTACACAATGGTGATCTGCAAGGTCGGACGTACAATGCCTCGTAAGGTTTCATCCCGATGGTGGAGTGGTAGCTGTTGTTGTACGCAAACTCCACCAAGGGTAAGTGATCCTTACAACTATGACCAAAGTCAAGGAAACATGCACAGAGCATGTCCTCAAGTGTCTGAACGGTCCTCCCAGTCTGTCCATCCATCCGAGGAAGGACGGTAGTGCTCGAGCGAAGCTGCGTCCTGAAATCCTCCTGTAACCCCTTCTATAGCCGGGAAGTGAAACGAGCATCCCGATCGGAGACGATAGTTAATGGAACACCATGAAGCCATACGATCTTCTATATATAGTGGCGTCCCATGCTCTCAACCGATACCTAATCTCTGATCGGTAGGAAGTGGGCCGACTTGTTGTGTCGGTCGACAATCACCCAGATAGAGTCGTGTCCTTTGGATGTACGTCAAATTCCCGTCACGAAATCAATGGATATTCCATCCCACATCCACTCTGGGACCTCTAAGAGGTGAACCAAACATGCTGGAACTTGGTACTCTACCTTCACTTGCAAACAAGAGAGGCATCAGGAGACAAACTCTGCTACCGTCTTCTTCATACCCAGCTTCCAGTGCTGTTGTCTGAGGTCCTGATATATCTTCACCACTCCTGGATGTACCGCTAGAGTGGAATTGTGGAACTCCCTCAATACCTACTCCTATAGTGAAACAAGTACCATGGTACATCCTCTGAAAAGGGGAATGTTCTCCCCACCTTTAGAAAACCCATCAGGTGCCTTCCCTAAGGATATCTGAGCTCGCCGCATCTCACAGTCAATGCCCTCACACTGTGCCTCTCTGACTCATTGAAGAAGTGGAGGAGGGACTGTGAGAGACTGTAAAAAAGATGCTCCATCTCTATCCAAAAAGGATATCTTCAATACGGCCAGTTGCTCTATCACCTCTCCAAGCAGTTGAATGCCTGATCTCATACTGATATAATCCGTTACAACATTCCCCTTACCCAGATTATAGACTATCTAGAAGTCATAGTCCTAGAAGAACTCGATCCATCACCGTTGTCTCAGGTTTAGGTCCTTCTGCGTGAAGATGTACCTGAGACTATGGTGGTCAGAGTAGACTATAAAGCACTCTCCTATCAACGAGTGCCACCAAATCTTCAAGCTGAAGACCACTACTACTAACTCCAGGTAATGGGTAGTGTAGTTCTGCTCATGATATCTCAATTGTCATGAACCATACACGATCACTGCTTGCTCCTGCATCAGGACACACCCAAGTTCAGTCCCTGATGTATCGCAGTAAACTATGTACCCTACACCCTCCATCAGTAGCATTAAGATGGGAACAATGGTCAACCTCTACCTCATCTCCTGAAAGCTCTACTGGTATCTATCTGACTAGACAAAGGGTTCCCCTTCTTCGTCAATGCTGAAAGCTGTGCTGCAACTCTGGAGAAGTCTGGCACAAATATTCGATAGTACCCAGCCAGTCCTAGAAAACTTCTCACCTCCATCACACTCTGGGGAGACTCCCAAGCATGTATTGCCTCGATCATCGCTGGATCCACTACAACTCCAGCCTCCTAGATGACGTGTCCCAGAAAGTGAACCTCTCGAATCTAGAACTGGCACTTCGAGAGCTTACCATATAGCTGGTGCTCTCAAAGTGTATCTAGTACTACCTACCAATGGTAGGCGTGCTCCTCCTTAGTAGTCGAGTAAATCAGTATGTCGTCAATGAAGACTACGAAAAAGTGATCAAGGTAAGGCTTTAATGTCATGTTCATGAGACTCATGAACACAATTGGAGTGTTGGTTATTCCGAAGGGCATAAAAAAGAACTCGTAGTGTCCATACCGACACCTGAAATCCATCTTTTGAACATCCTCATCTTGAAATCTGAGCTGGTGATAGCCTGACCTGAGGTCTATCTTTGAGAACCATCGTGCTCCATTGAGCTGATCAAAGAGGTCGTCAATCCTCTATAGTGGGTAATTGTTCTTCAAGATCACCTGATTCAGGTGATGGTAGTTGAAACACAGTCGCAAGCTCCCATCCGCCTTCTTGGAGAAAAAAATTGGAGATTCCTAGGGTGAAACACTGGGTCGAATAAATCCCTTCCCCTATAAGTCCTCTAGCTGTACCCGCAGCTCATGAAGCTCAGCGGGAGCCATCCGATATGCTGGAGTAGATATCGGTGTTGTCCTAGGGTACATGACAATGTAGAGGTATTCCTCTCTATGAGGAGGTAGTCCTAGAACGTTGTTAGAAAAAAGATCTGCATACTGATCCACCACAACAGGAAAACTCGGACTCTGCACATCAACCGCTTCGAGGATGAGACTAGCCAACTGATGTGTGATCGGCTACCTCCTCCTCTGCGTAAGTGCATCCTATGCAGCAAAGGCTCCCTTCTCACCGCTGAAGGTGAACCTTGTCCCATCCATGCGGATACACTACACTTTGAACCTAATACAGCCAATCTGAGCATGAACCGTGGATAACCAGTCCATACCCAAGGTGATGTTGTAAGGCCTCGACGCCTCTATAAGAAGATCCCAACCGAAGCTCTCGCCTCCTAGAGTAAGTTCACACTGCCGGCACCAGTGTGTAATTTTTGAGTCTACTCTTGTAGAAGTCTCTATCCATAAGAATTTAGCTAACGGCTCTATCAGAATCTCCGAGCTCCGAATGAGGGCAGTGGAAATAAAAGAATGACTCGCATCTGTGTCTATAAGTACTACGGCAAGGGTGGAGTAGACAAAAAAGTACCTCGAATCATCTCAGGTGTGACGTAGTCATAGGCCTCAACTTCCTGGAGCTGAGCCTGCTTTTTTCCGCCAGCTCCCTATGGCCGGGGTGGACTTCTGGGTGGTGGTCGTGGTAGAGCCACGAAACGTCATCCACCACACATTGCTCGGCAAGCTCCCCTGTCGCATCCGCCTGCCCCTGGTAGAACACCATGGTTGAACCTCTGACTCTACTTGGGAAGTCCCTCTACAGTCTTCTACTCATCTACATGGAGGTTCGGGCAGTCATGAGCCATGTGGCCCTGCCCACCGCAAGCATATCACTTCCTGCTCCTCGTATAACTGGCTTTGTCTCATGTGCCCTGGACAACCGAACCTATATCCTGGGGTCACCCACCTGATGGCCTAGTCCTCTTGGACCTCTGCATTATTTGTCTACTTCGGGCTACAGAAGACTCCACTACGTGTCTTCCTGTGGTGGGTCTCACCGCTGGTGACTGCCTAGTGAGAAAACTCTCCACTAAAAGGGCTCTCTCCAGCACCCCCGCCTGCTTCGGGATGCTGAGGGCAATCATCGAAGACCTGATGTCATGCTTGATTCCCTGCTCGATGTTCCATGCCATAAAGAATGGGTCCCCTACCATATTCATGGAGTAGTGGGAGATTTCGGTGAACCTTGCTGAGAACTGATCTACTGTCATGCTGCCCTGCTGCAGATGAAGTAACTCCTGAATCCGCACCACACGAAGGGTGGCTGAAACAAACTCTGAGCGAAAGAGAATCTCAAAGTCTATCCCAAGTAATGATGCCTTGTCATGATCTTGGAGCATCAGACTAAACCACTTGCCTACTTCTTCATGCAAGAGACTTGCAGCAAGGATCACCATAAGGTAGGCTGTTGTCCCTACCAATCTGAAAACTCTCACGACAGCCTCCAGCCTATCCTCAGCTGCATGTGGGTTTGTATATCCCCTGAACCTAGGCAGCCTCTGGCACTGGAACTCTTGCAATGCACTCGGGCGACGGGCACTGTCAACTGCTGGAGCTAGGGGTATTGGTGGCCCATCAGGTAGTGGTACCGCTGGTACCTCTACTGTGATGGGGCCCTGTACCGAGGCCTCGTCACTCAGTGGGCTACCATCTCATACAAAACTCAAAACCCTAGCTGGTAGCCTTCGTGGGGCTATCCTAAAAAGAAATAGGAGTTCCACGTTTAAAACAATATACTTGGTGAGTTGACACAAAGCAATCACGAAGAAAATTTTTTCAAGGAAACACACACGCAACCAGTGTTTTCTTGCACTGAGTTGGAGATCAGAAGTCATAGTCCTAGTGTTTAGATATGTCGGTCGCCACACCAACACCGGTTTCCCTAAACTGATTACCACACAAAAAACACTTAACATTATTGCCGTTAAAAAAATCATAGTCCAAGTTCTGTGGTAGAACTGACTCCTCTGATACCAATTTTTCACGACCCATCCTCAGGGCCCGTGCCATGACTACCCCAAGCCCACCTTCCATTGTCCAGGGGATGACAACTAGCACCAAAGGTGAATCCCTGATAAAAAGGGAAGGCATTTCCTTTTAACATGCAAGATACACACAGTCCAAACACAACAAGTAGATGCAACAAGTACTAAAATAGAAAATTAAGGTGTTCTGAAAGTAAGTGGGCTAGTATAAAAACCCAACTGATCAACATGTACAAGTACAAGTAAAAAGGGAAAACAGCTCCTAGATCATCCATCGGGGAATCCTACCTGAAGGGTAGGTACAGAAATCGAAGAACTCATCCCTACAGTACGTCCCGTCTAGTCCGGCTCCGAGTAGCCTTTGTTCATCACCCTTAAGCCTCGATCACTGCTATCTATCTTCTGCACAGAACACAACAAGTTGTAGGCGAAGAACATGTATGGGTGAGTATAACAATACTCATTAGGGGACCCTGAGACCCCCGAAGGTCTCCTAGATTTCACAAATGATAAACCACAGTTGAAAGATACTATCATGAAGTTTCAACCAACCCTAACTAGGTATATTCCCATACAAATACCTATGTTACCAGTCACATTCCGGGTCCAACTCTCGAGCCCAAACACAACCCAGTCCACAAAGGAAGTAAATTAAATCACCATGATGATAATGGTTGAAAGAAATAAATCATCTCACACAAGTATACATCTTTTGTAGAGTGTTAGAGATGATCCGATGTAGTCACTGATTCATCTAAGCTGTCGGACCCACACAGGATACAGGACCATCTAAGCTGTCGGACCCACATAAGATACAGGACCAACTATTATGTCGGACCCACATAGGATACAGGAACAAAAGTCAGAACTATCGGACCCATGGAGGATCCCGGTACAGTAGTCATCGCTGTCGAACCCACGGAGGATTCCAGATCAGTATTCATCATTGTCGAACCCATGGAGGATTATGGAACAATATTCATCGATGTTGAACCCATGTAGAATTTTAGTACAATAGTCATCGCAGCCAGTACTAGGGTTCCCGCATACAATACGCTTGATTCTGCCAGGGTCCGCTCTTCAAGTCAAGTGTCGATAAATCAACTATCACGAAGTCTCGAGTGGATGTATCCCGTAATTTTGTCTCATCAAATGGAACCCAACGCGACAGACGGCACGTCAATCGAAATCCCAGTTTGAGAGTTATTGGCTTTTCCATTCCAGGGGCCCGGTTAGAATTACGCTTGATCCAAACCCGTCTTTTTTCCAAATTTGTCCAAAACTCAATTAGTGTATCGTAAAAGGATAACTTCATCGTGGGGGTCCTAGTTCCATATAAGGTGTGTCGTTCGGATGCACAGTCTTGAAGATATTCACATTTAAGTGAAGTCGGGCCGGACCCTTCATGCCCAGTGGGCTGTGGCAGGTCGGCCAAGCCCGGCTCGACGGGTCCGACCCGGCTGGGGGGTCGGCCTGACCATGTAGGGCTCGCCCCAAATGCATACCCGACCCACGCTGTGCACCAGTTTGGTTCACCTGGCGGTGCCAAGCGGTGTCACCTCCTTGTTACGCGTCCGGCTGTAGCTAGCCGGTTATTCCCGAAACACAGGGCCAGTGCAGCGGGACGTGGTTCATCAAATGCGGTGCCTGCGGGTGTCCTGGTTTTCCAGCCCGACAGGCTAGCGGCCCATGGAAGTGGGCCGCGGTCTTCTCCGTGCGGCGCATGCAGGCACCGCGGATCTCCAGCCCGGCCCGGAGGCGGCCGACTGGTTTGGTTTGGCCAAGAGGCCCACGGACGCAGGCCGAAACCTTCACCTCCACGGGGCCGGTGCGACGGAGCCGATCCACCACCATCACGACCCAGCCTATCCGCGGCCTTCGGCTCCACAGCACGGCGCGACGACGCCACACCTCTTCATCCGTAGCGGCCCTCCCGGCCGCGGTTCTTCTTTCATCCATCGTGGTCTTCCTGCCCCAGGTTACTTTCCGGTGCGGTGCGACGACACCACAACCTTTCGGCTCCACCTCCAATGTCACCAAATGTAAAAACAAAGGGGAGGGTCGGGCCGTGTTCGTGCCGACCAAGCCCCCATTGTTACATTGATAATGATCAGCACATCATTCCACCAACATAACGATGTAGAACGGAGGGTAGAATCCAACATTAAAGTAACCCCTACCTCGATTCGAAGTACGTTGTCAAAGGAGCGAAAAATAATTCGAAGACATTGTCGAATGTTGTGCCCGTGACACACTGCTGATTTCGGGCTCAAGCGTCGTCCTAATTCTTCGTCGGTGATGGTGCGTTCTTCGTTGGAGAGGAAAGGCTCTCTCAAGGTTCTACCCAAATGCTCCACATAAGGATTATACCAACCCAAGAATTATAATAGACTTTTCTATTATTTAGTTGTTGGAAAAATAATTCAAAAGAATTCATATAGATTAATTATGTGAGGCATTAATTAATCATTAGGTGGTGGAACCATTATGAGGGAAGGTGGAAGGTGAAGGGTTTAACCCACATAAATTGGGGGTTCCTAAGGTTTCAAGCCCGTGTAGGGCCCACATAGTAATATTCTCCCAAGGGAGGTTATGTGCGGGTGGACCCCAACACTAACCTACCTTTGGAGGTTTTAACTACCATGCAATAAAAATATGTTGCACATATTTTTATTTAACTTATTTAGAAAACCATCAAAATTAACTTCCGCTCTGGATAAAACGCAACTACGGTAAAGGTCTCCTTAAGCGAATACTAGTGCGGTGAGTTCATCGGTGTCCTCAGATTACAATTCCATTCACCGATTAAAAAGATATAAAATACCGCACGTATGTTTATTGAACGTACCTGAACAAATCTTTAGAAATTGATTCCGGGCACACTGGGCCTCGGAATCAGGAGCCGTCAGAAATTGCGGACTCATAAAATTTCCATGTATTTAAGAATAAAATTTCCATGGGATTTATGGGTCTTTACAAGGTATATGCCAAAAATGGGAGGAATTTTTCTAAGTACATATACACACGCACACATTAGTAATCATTAAAAGATGAAATTTAAAAAACAACAATTAAACCATGAATCCATATACTATGATGCCATCCAAAGAGTTCGATAGTAGTAAACTGGAATGTTAACAGGGTCAAAATACATGCCCACTAAGAGATAGATTCTGATAAGTTAATGAAAACTTTCTTGAACCACATCTGTAGAAAACCCAACCCGAAGGGTGTGTATATGATAGTTGTCTAAAGAAGTAAGAGCACACATTCTCTATCTGATCTTTCTAAGTTCCATCAGGCCCTAGTCTAACTAGGACTCTGTCAATGATTTGATCATCTTCACAAGACATTACACCTTTGGGAGAATCTTGTATAGGGTTTAGTAAAAAAATTACTCAATGGTACAACCCAAAACAATAAAGGAATTCCACTAAGAAATACACAATGTATACCCCAAAGAAGTACATGATGAATACCATAAATACATCCATAGTGATGCACCATAAATATTACAAAAAATAAATGGATAGTCATATAACACATGTATATTTCTACATCATACTCTCTAAGACTGTCCCATTATACACAATATAATAAATCACAGCATCACTATGAGACACATAGTCTTCATAAGACACATGTCACCACAAAACCCAAAGTCTGGGTAAGAAACACAGTCTCTGTATGACACACAATATCAATAGTATACACCATATCTATGTTATACAAACATATTCTTTTTCACACATCTTCTAGGACATACATCTTCTAGGTTAAAAAGCATCTAGGTCACAAAGATTCTAGGTCACACAACTTCTAGGTCACATACATCCATAAGATATATCTCGTAGCGCACTCATTCTTGGAGAACCTACTCCTTGATCCAGTGGTTCATATGTTAACATCCAAAAAACACACTAATAGTATCTTAAAATTATTTTCTTGTCATAAGTGTTTCAACACCATAGAAAGCTTCTAAAATTGACATTCTTTTTAAATGTTACAGCCGATTTAGTGAAAATGTTCACCTCGGGTCCCGTATGGGCCCGGCCCGCACTGACTCTGCCCACACCAAACCGGTCAAGGAAACTCGGTCTAGCCTACAGGGACACGGTCCGTTGGACCACTAGACCTAGCACATTGGGCCACTGAAGCGGCCTGGTTTGTCCAGCTCGAACCGTACCCCCAGGCTGGCCCCCATCAGTAGATGTGACCGCCCCAATAGCATCCCTCCGAATTAAATGTTGATGTCCACCACATTCTCCATTTCTCCCTCTAGCCTACGCCACTATGGGCTCTACCAAGACCCCCAACCACATACACCCCCCACACGGTGCCCCTAATTCCAACATGATGCACCACTCTGACTGTGGGTTCCCATGTGGTTCCACCTGGACTGTGTTTTGCCTCCTCCACCAGCTACCCCACTAGCTATACACCAATCATAGTCCGCCTAATTCCCCACCTATACAAGCCCCGATGGGCCATGTCCTACCTTCACCGTCGGTCGCCTCACTGGCAGTCCTCCTAGACCGACCGAAGCTGCTGCTCCCGGTGCCACCATTTACCTCTATCTTGTGCAACAATTAGACCCTATCACAGATGAATTGTCCCTATATACTCCAATACTCCATCTGAATCTCACCACACCTTCATTGTCACACATTTGTAGTGTTATTGTGGTTTTATATCTTCAATCTCCTGTTGTTTCTCCACAAATCGGAGGAGCAACAATGATCTACTCATAAAATCATGAAAATGTGAAGAAAAATAGGGAGAAAAAGGAAGAAGCCCAAAAAACCTAAAGGAAGGATCATGGATTTTTTTGGCCTTGATTCATCCTTGTTATATGGGTCATCCAAAACAAAGCAATCACACAGATCAATCCACCAATTAAAATCTCACAATCATGACTCTCATTCCGCAATCGATTGAACCGCAAATCAACTTGTTCATGTGTTGTTATGAATTCATCATTGAATTTACCAGTGGAGAATGAATCCCACTATAAAAACACCCTACCTAGAGTTTGGATATATTTTTTATCAAGGATGAAGCTATTTCATCATCGTTTTATGATCCTTCAATCTTTGATCCATGTTCTGAACTCTGGTCCATCACTTCCATTGATAGAACTTCCTTGTCCATGTCTTATAGAAATTATAGGCTTATAATGATCACTATGGATTACTGAAATACACTAATATAATGAAAATTAGTAGTTGAACAAAAATAAAATATTTTTCTTAAATATGTTTTTACTGATATTTCCAAAAAACTAAATTTCATGGCTGACCCGCACCAGTCGATGTTAGGCCCTGCCTATGGTAAATTAATTGTACCGAGTGAAAAAGTGCCCTTGGATTTTTAATTCAGGCACACATTTTTTATTTATTCCATTATTAATGAAAAAAAGATCGTCTACCTTATTAAAAAACTAGACATTTTTCAATGAATGTTTCCGAGCACACCATGCCTCGATATAACACCCCGTCTCAGGGCTTGGTCTCAAAATTTTCTTGATTAATTTTTAAAAATAAAGCAAAATAAAATATGAGTCGTTACATATTTAAAATTTATTTATTCTTTTGTGATTTTTATTTATTACATACCATTATTCTTTACATCTTTGGTAAATTAAATATTTTATTTTGAGGAATTCTGGACTACCGCCCCTCAAATCTATATGATTCATTCATTCGCAACATGGATTGTATTAAGGATGGTTTTAGTCAATATATATAATACATATGATATCGTAAAGTAGCTGCAATAATGATATATATATATACATATATTTATTTTACTTTTTTTTCATTCAACATGATAATTAACTGAAAATAGTGTTCAAGCGTACGTACGACATACCATCTCCATAAACGGTTTATTCTGTTTCATACATATATATTTTTGGATTATTATAAAAAAATATAATGTATATAAATTATATTTATATCATGGGGTATATTATGGAAATCATCATATAAGAATAAGATCCAATGATATAACACATTAATACACATGCAATTAATAAATAAAATATTACACAAAGTGAAACCTTAACAAGGAATTGTTAATAAGTGGGTAATATAACATTGCAATAAAACCAAATATGGTATTAAATATAAGAATACAGTTATCTAAAATATTTATAATCACTTTATATTTATTATACAGGTGTTTTGAATGAGTAAGAAAAAATTCAATACAAAAGGTAAGGGGATCTCATCACACTTTTTATTTCTGTGAGATATGTGCAATGTTCGCCACCCATTCCTTTTGCGTGGAGTATGTAAATAACTTGATTGTATTTTATGTATATTATACATAAATAATTTGGTATTTAGACTAAAATTTAGATATATTTTTATCACAGGGTTTATGTTTTTTTCCAATCAGGGTAATAGGTTTGTCTCAATCATCCATCAATCAGACTAATGTTTGGTTATGAACATAAATTCTATTTAAAATTGTATATACTTTAATTTAACATTTTATATAATGAATTTATTTAATTTAATATTATTTTCGTTTTCATGTAATTATATTTTCTTACATTTAATTTATGATCCCATGTTACCATGTTATAAGATTTTATTGAGACAATCTCATATCTTTTCAATATGTTTTTATGTTTATGCTCCTTTTGACAAAATATTATGATCCATCTCTCAAAGAACATATAGGAAGATTGTCATACTATATATATTAGTGATTTATTCATACATTGGATCCATTTATTCCAGTCTTTGGTACATAATATAAACAAGAAATTGGTTTTAAGAATAGGTGAATTTACCCTCTCTTTAGTTGGAAAACTATGTTCCTTCAAACTCTTGTTTTCCAAAAAGGGTTTCTATGATTATTGTTCCATTATTCTTTAATTTTTAAAATAAATTTTACATATATTTTCTTATAACAATCTATTCAAAGGAATATTGTTGTATCTTTCTGAAGAAGTCAATTTTCTATCCTTTTTATCATACAAAAAGAATGTTCTTATTACCATATACTGCATGAAAAGATTTACCAAACGTTATTTTTTTTAGGTTTCTATTTATTTTTTAAATAGTTAACATTTAAAAAAATGTTTTTTAAATGTGTTATTTTTTAAAAAATTATTTTTAAATTTTTTTCAACCATATTTTATATATTTCTAAGGAAAATATATTTCAATAATTATTTATAATATTTCAAATTATTTTCATGTAAAAAGGTTTTGAAAACATTATCATTCTCATTTCATATGTTTTTATGTAAATAGTGTTTCAAATATTTTCATGATTTATTTTTATGTTTTCAATTTATGTTCAATGAATTTTATTTCAAAACATTTTAAATATCCATTCATTTGTTTTCAAGTAAAAAGGTTTTCAAAACATTTTCAAGACTTAATTATATGTTTTCAATGTGTTTTCCATAATTTTTTTTTGAAATTTTTATAATCTTATTTTATAAGTTTTCACGAAAAAAAAATTTATAAAATGATTTCATGTCTTACTTATAGTTCTGTAAGTTATTTTTTTTTAAGAAAATGGTTTTTAATTAGTTCTAAGTTTAAAAATGATGTTTTCAAAGGAAAATGATATTTTACTCAAGAAATTTTTTAGAAGATATTTTAAAAAAATTCCCATCTAATATAACATCCATTAGTGTCACACATTCCCTTATGGGGAAATTATTCAATGTTTTGATTCATATTTTCACTCTATGTGGATTAATTTTTGATGCCATGATGTTTATAAAACCCTTCTTGTCTTTCGAAAGTTATATGCCTTGGAAACCTACTTCTTTTTACTAGTTATGTTTACAATGAAAATATTATTAAACATATCTCTTTCAAAAGGTTATGATAAGATTACTTGTTTATTATACAAATTTCATTTCAGGGTTATGATATAATTATTTATGATCTTGTGGAACATGTTTAGATGATTTCATTATGAGGTTTCTGGGACATATATCTCCATCCAATTAATGCATTGGGTAATGATTTATATCTCAATAGATAGAATATAATGGTCTTCAGAATGAATATTGACTTCAAAGATGTCCTTGGGAGTGAACCATGACTACTAGGATGGTATAAGGAGTGAACTCGAACTATTAAGATGGCCATGGGTGTGAAGCATGAATAAAAATAGGGTTTGGAGAGTGAACCCATACAACCAAGATGGTCATGGAATTGATTACATGGATACTACATAAATCATATTATAAACTGATGTGACTTCCACAATCAAATTTTCTAATCAAATATTTTACATTCATGAATTATTATCTTAATTTTTTTTTATTATCTTTGTCTTATTAATTGAAAATATTAATTATGATCTCAAATATGTAGGGTATGAATATCATGTGTTATTCTTAAGGTCTATTCATTTTTTATCATGTCATTCATAAACATTTTCTTTATCTACCCTTACTGAGCATCTGATATCACCCCTTATTTTGTTCCCTATCCCAATGTTATGAAGATAGGATTATGGTAGAAGTAATAAAGTAATAGATATTTTTTGGAGATATTTAACATCTAACACGAATATAGAATATATAATTTTTATGTTCCCAAAGACACTAAACTATTACGGTCTACCATCATGTATTATAGTAATGTATTGAATATTCGTCTAAAATGGTGTAATATCCATGTATGACAAGACTAGGTCGCTATAGTTGGCATCTAAGTAAAGTTTTAGTAAGCCTTTAGAATATAGGATGAGAACTATTTAGTGATATCCCTAGGTGTATATCTAAGGATATGTCTAGGGACATCTCTAAAGATAAGTATAAGGAAGAGTCAACAAAAAGAAAAATGTTCTAGAATTTTGGTAAAGGATAGAGTGAGTGGTTTCCATGAAATTCATACCTTTCAGGACACTACAAGTGTTTTTTGATCTAGCTCAAATGTACCTTGGGGTAACAATTCTAATAATATTTTCTGAGCATGAATCTGGGTAATCTGGTACAAGACAACATGATTTTCTGCCCATATGGTTTGACACTCCCGGGGGTATGCTTTGGGAATTCACAAAAACTCTTCATGAACCATCATAAAGGATTTATATAGAGTATAAATATGAATAGATTTGGATAAAGCTATGGTTTAATAGATTAAAGAAGTATAATCCAGGATTTAGGCACCCTATAAGCAATTTTGCATCGTTATATGTTTTTCCAATATGATAAATGATACTCCCATTATTATTTCTAGTTTTATTCAATGGAAATAACTTGAATGAACGTGGATAATATTTAATATTTCATATTTTTAATTCATGGGAATTATGTGAATTATATTCCTAAGTGGAAAAATTATAATGAGAATCAAGATGTTGGTATGAGTATTGGTTATACTTATGAAGATAATGAGACTGCAAATGAAATGTGAAAGGTATGTGATGTTCTTCAAGTATTTATTATATTAATCATAATAAGCATGATTATATTGAGGATTAAGAAAATAATTATTAATATTCTAAGAAAGAGTCATTAAGGAAAAATTTTATGAAGCCTGAGTAATGGATTAAAATTAGGGTTTCATTAATGAAGTATTTATGTTTTTGAATTCAAATATTATGTTATATGAATCCTGAAATATATAAGTATTATTAGTATAAGTCTTTTTTATAGAATGAAAAGGAAATTTTTATGGATTATTTAATTGAATGGTGATATTTTTATTGAGGGAAGAAAACCCTTAATCAATTATTAATGATGAGAAAATGACCTTCAGATAAAGATATGTTAGACGTGAATAAGTAAATTGGATGATACTGATTACCAAGAAATAGATTATTGAAAAAGTGGTTTGTTTCGTCATGTATGAAGTTTCATAATTATTTTATTTAAATAATATAGCCACTAATCATTGGAATAAAGAGGCATTAATCTTTTAAAAATTATTTTTTGATAATTTAACTTATTACCATGTTTTAAGGGAATATACGATGAGGGTATTCACATGATTGCAATGTGACAACCAAGAGATTCTTTATGATATATGGGGGAAACAATGTTGTGATGAGCTGGCATATTCATTCAAATAGTTGGGATTTATATATTTCTAAGGGTTATAAGGTAAAACATTTATGGATATATTATGTCAATCTTTGGATGGTGTTTGTGAGAATAATGTACATTCTTACCACAAGGGGATTTTTTCACAAGGGATAACCTGTTATAAAAAAGTGGTGTTGATGATAACTGATGATATATGGGATGAAATTTCATTGATCTCATGACCTGTTAGTTCTTCTAGAATAAAAAATTCACCTTCCTTTTTATAGAAAGAGGTGAATTGGATTAAAGAACAAAAAAGGGCGAGGTTGTCCTGAAATAATGCAAGTATATATTTCCAAGATAATTTTTTAACATTAGGAAAAGTGTATTTAAACCAAAAATTTTATCTTAGATCATCTATTTCTGAGGAATCAGATTGTCCCATTGATTATCATAGATTTATGAATTTTTTATTATTAACATTTTCAAGACCTTATTCTCTATAACAATCCATCAGAACATGTTAGTTATTTTTTTAAAAAAATATTTTCACTTCCAAACTATGCTATCCTGTGTAGAAACATAGTTATATAATGCCATGAGTAATAGATATGGTTCCAACTTTCCTTTTTTTAGTGAATTTTTAGTATCAATATTTACGATGCGGGTTTCAAGGAATGAAGCATTAAAATAATAGAACTTTGATAACCTAGATGAATTTCTAGGGAGAAATTCATTTTAAGGGGGTAGATTGTAACCCCCCCATTATGTTTTGAATTATTAATTTATAATTAATTTATCATTTTTGATGTTTTTCATTCTAAATAACACTAAAAATATATTTTTTATATTAAATTGAAATGTTTTCTATGTGTTATATAAAACACCAAGTTAATCATGCACTACACACAATATAAATTTTATCTTGATCCACACAGAACACCATATTCAACTTGAGTTACAAAAAACAATTAATTTCCTCTATGGATAATGTAACACACATGATTTATTTTTATCAAACAATAGTATATCATTAAAATGTAATTATTTAATATCACAAGATATAACCATGAAGTAAAATTAGATATTATTAATAGTATTAACTAATTTAGGAAAATATATTGTTTAAATAATATAATATGAATTAATAGGGTACCAAATAATTAAAATTGAATATGAAATAAATTTGAATAAAAAAAATATTTCTATTTTTAAGGCCAAAATATTGTTTTACCATAATAAATAAAATTTTAATTTACCAATTTAAATTGAATATGGAAAACATTCTTTTCACACATCATGGACTTGGTGTACGTAACACAGAATAATGACTTGGAGTATGTTACACACAACACTGATGATTCTATGAAACACCATTTTATTTTTATAATAATTTTAATGGGATAATTATAAACTATAAATTAAACATAGTAATATTAATAGTAATAACTACATTTAAATTATTTTTATAATGGTTTTATAGAAATAAAACATATTGATAACGAAAGATGTAATTTTTGGAAAAGTCCATTTATGTTTAAAAATCCCATTTAACAAAAAAATTAATTTTAGAAACATTAAAAAAAACAGAATTTTACAAAAAAATCATTATTTTTTTTATAATTTCCAAAATTTAATTGGTTGAATTTTTGGGATTTATATGAGAAACATCATTTTTTGATGAACAGTGAAAAGTAACACTTTTTAGTTAAAAATATCTTTTTTTAAATAATTTAAATTTAAATTAATATTTTAATTTTTTAAAGGTAAAATAAGGTAAATTATAAAAATATTAATAAAATTTAGACCATTCTAGTCAATTTCATTTTTAAATTGAATATGAAAACATAACAAACTTTTGAACTTCTTTCTACTTTAGGAACTTGTAATTTTATCATATCTGTAGGATTAAAATTATTCATAATGTTTTAGATATAGTAAATTGAATTTTGGAAATAATACATAAACCATTGTAATCAGTATTATAATTATATTGTGATTAGATCATGTTTATTTTTTCAAAATGAACAGTAAAATTGATTAAAAATAATCACAACGATTGAGGTAAAATTAAGATTAATTAGGGATAAACCATAATCTTTGGAGCCTAAATAACCTATAAAATTGTCTAAATTTTATTATGTAAAAATATTTCTACCATAAACCTTCCATTATTTATTTTGGTTGCCTTTTTATGACTTATTTTTGTTAAGAACATGGGTACACCTAACTTGTTTCCAAAAATTCCAAGGGAGTCATTTTCCTTCCCTATAAAAGGTCAAAACCTCTCCCAATTACAAACACATCTTAAGAAATATTGTGTCATAGAAAATATGGTAATATAGTCTCCTAATATCAATCCCCAAAATTTATAATCCTGTAATTTTGTAGGATGAAATCCAACGAAGCCTTTGGGTAGAAATCAAAAGCAGTTAGCCAACAAAGAGCAACGTCTTTTCAAAAGATCTCTAGTTTCACCTACATTATACAACAAATAAATTATTTATTATTTTATTGTACAAAAAAACTATATCTTAAGTATGAAATTACTGTTATATGTAAATTTTTCTATGTACACTTACACACACCTTCATCTAATGGCTTATGAACAAACTGTTTAGGTGTTTGGTGAACTACTGCTTCATGAAACAACGATTGTTAATTTCTACATTACCCCATATCATGGAGGCCAATAATATAGAAAACCTATTTATATATGATATATTTTATAGTTATAATTTTTTTATTTGTCTGAAATTTTTATTTAGATCATACCTTTATGATTTCCATCTTTTGTAAATATGATAATTTTGTTTGAGGGAGTGTCGACTACCGCCCCCTCAAAGTGATATGATTCATTCATACAGTACATGTATGGTATTAATGATAGGTTTTTCGAATATATATAATAGTTATGATATCATAATTCTAATATAATAATTATATATATATATACATATATATATATTTTATTTTTTTATTGCAATACCACAATTAAATAAAAACAATGTTTAAGAGTACGTATGACCTACCATCTCCATGAATTGTTTATTCCATTCAATACAGATATATTATATAAATTATTATAATAAAAATATAATATATATAAATGATATTAATATCATTATTTAAATTATTTAAATCTTCATACAAGTATAATAACCAATAATATAACAAATTAAGACACAAGCGATGAATAAAGTAAATAATATATGAAGTGAATCCTTAACATAGAATTGTTAATAAGTGGGTAATATAATGTCATAATAAAACCATATATGGTATTAGATATAAAAATATGGTTCTTTAAAATATGTAAAATAACTTCATATTTTTTATACATGTGTTTTGATGGAGTTCGACGAGATTCAAGACACAAGGTAAGGGGATTTCACATCACATTTAATTTATCTGAGTTACATGCTATGTTCGCCACCCATTCCTTTTGTTTGTTGTATGTATTACCCATGATTATAATATATGTTTCCTATACATAAATAAATGGTTATTCATACATCCATTTTATTATATTTCATTCATTGTTTTTATTTTTCAAAATTTTTCAAATCAGTGAAATAGTTTTGTCTCAATTTTCATTCATTGGCACAAATGTTTTTTTATGAACTTAAATTCTATTTCATGGTGTATATAATTACAATTTACATGTTATATAATGCATTTTCTTAATATCATGGTTTTTTATTTTTCATGTAATATTTTTTTTCTTAAATTTAATGTATGATCCAAAGTTACCATGTTATAAGATTTTATTGAGACAATCTCATCACTTTTCAAGATTTTTTATGTTTATACTTCCTTTGATAATGTCTTATGATCCATATATCAAAGAAAATCCGTTAATTTTTTTATCCTAGGGTTATAAATTATTTATTCATATATTGGAACCATTTATTACACTCTTTGGTAAATGATATAGTTACGAAAGTGTTTTAAAAAAAGCCTGACATTCCCATCTCTTCGGTCGGAAATCTATGTTCCATCGAAACCTTTTTTTCTAAAAAGGTTTTCCAAAAGTGTTTTTCCATTATTCATTAATATTTAAAATAAATTTTATACATTTTTATTCTAAATATATATTAAAAGGAATATTCTTGTGTCTTTCTAAATAAATCATTTTTCTAACCATTTACCATGGAAAAGGAATGTTCTTATTACCTCACAGAGCATGTAAGAATTTACTCGCTGCTGTTTTTTGTGAGGCATCATTTTATTTTTTAAATGGTTAACATTTAATAAAATGTTTTCAAAAGTGAATTTCAAGAAAAAATTGTCTTCAAAATGTTTTCAACATTCATTTATATGATTCCTATGAATTTTTTTTCAAACTATTTTCAATCCATATTTATATGTTTTCAATTTATTTTCATGTAAAATTTTTTAAAATCATTATCAAGATCCTTTAATAAGTTTTCATGAAAATAGTTTTTGAAAAATTTGAAGTATTTATTATATGTTTTCAAAGTGTTTTAAAATAATTTTTTTGTCAAAACATTTTCAATCTCCATCCATATGTTTTCATATACATATAATTTCAAACAATTTTAAATCATTATTTATATTTTTTCAAATTATTTTCAATGAAAAAGTTTTTTAAAAAGTTTTGATTATTTTTTTAAGTATTCATATATACAGTTTTTTAAAATGATCTCATGTATTATTAATAAAGTTTAATGATATTTTTTATGAAAATTATTTTCAAAATTTTTTATGTATTAAAAAGATCTTTTTAAAGAAGGAAGGTTATTTTCCTCAAGAAAAGTTTTAAAAATATATTGAAAAATTAATTCCCATCCAAGATAGCATCCATTGGGGTTACTCATGATTTTAGGGGGAAATTATTAAATGTTTCTATTCATATTATTTCTCCAAAATGATTATTTTTTGATGGAATGATATTTATGAAACCTGGTTCACTTTCATAGGTTATATGATTTTGAAACCTGCATCTTTTCATTTTTTATGTTTATAATGAAATGATAATGAAATATGTATCTTTAAATAGGATAGGTTAGGGTTATATATTTATAATAACCATTTTATTTCATGGGATATGATATGAATATTTTTTCTATTATGGAAGATGTGTCTATTATTTTGTTATGAGATGTGTGGGACCTATATCTCCCTCTAATGTATTGCGTAAGGATTTATATCTCATGAGACAGAATAAAATGGTCTTGGGAATGAATGTTTATTATAAATATGTCTATGGGAGTGAACCATGACTACCAAGATAGTGTTAGGAGTGAACTCATGCTACTAAGATGTCAATTGGTGTGAACCATGACTACCAAGATGGTATGGGGAGTGAGCCTATAATACCAATATGGTCAGGGCATTAATGCCTTGGATACTAAATAAATCATATTATATGCATATGTGTCTACCACAATTCCATGTTTTAGTCCTATGTTTTTTTCATGAATTATTTTCTTAATTCTATTATGATCTATGTCTTATGAATTGAAAATATTTATTATTATCTCAAATATAATGGTTATGATCATCAAATGTTATTCCCATGTTACATTCCATTTACTCATGTTATGAATACACATTTACTTAATTTTCCCTTAATGGGCATATGATCTCACCCCTTCTTTTGCTTCCTTTATCAGGTTATGAAGAAAGGTTTTAGTTAGAAGTAATAAAGGTAGACATATTTATGGGAGATATTTACGATCTTCCACAAATATAGATGATCTTGCTTACAAGATTCCAAAGGAAATAAATTATTACAGTCCTCCATCAGGAATTAGAGTAATTTACTCAATATTATTTATAAAATTGTGTAATTTCCTTGTATGTTAAGACTTGGTATCTATAGTTGGTATCAAAGGAAAAATTTAGTATGGTTTTATAAACATAGATGAGAAATATTTAGTGAGATCCCTGGGTATATTTCTAACGATATGTCTAGGTAATTCTCTAAGGATATGTATAAGGATTAATAAATGTATAGTAAAATGTCATGGAATTTTGGTAATGGGTAGAGTGAGTGGTTTCCAAGAAATACATTTACTTCTGAACACTAAAAGTTGATGTGGATCTAGAACATATGTACTTAGGGGAAACAACTCGTACATGATAACGGGCCTTGATGCATATCTGGTTTAACACTCCTGGGGGTATGATTTGGGAATTCAAAAAAATATTCATAAACCATCATGAAATATTTTAATAGAGGATTACTATGAATAAACAAGGATAAACCTAATGTTTCGTATATTAATGAAGTATGATCCCGGATTTAGGCACCCTCTAAGTAATTTTTCATCATTATAAGGTATTCTAATATGGTAAATGTTAGTCCCACTATGATTTCTAGTTTTTTTTCAATTGAGAGAACTATAAGGAATGTGGTTAAAATTTAATGTTACAAATTTTAAATTCATGGGAATTATGTGAATTATTTTCCCAAGTGGAAATCTCATAATGAGAATTAGGAAGTAGGTATAATTATTGGTTATACTTCTGAATATAATGACACTGCTAACAAAATTGGAATGGTATATGATGTTCTTTAGGTATTTTTTATATTAATCATAAGTAGAATGATTATATTGAGGTTTAAGAAACATAATAATGATTCATATTATAGGAAATAGATATTGAGGAATAATTTTATGAAGCCTGTGTAATGATTTAAAAATAATGTTGGATTGATAAAGTATTTATGTTTTGGAATTCAATGATTATGTTTTTTGAAACATGAAATAAATATTAATTTTCAATATATGATTTTATTATTAAATGAAAATGATATGTTTATGGTTTATTTTATTGAAAGGTGATATTTTGATTAATGGAAGGTAACCCTTAATTAGTTCTTAATGTTGAAAAAATGACATTTGGATAAAGATATATTGGATGTGAATAAGTAAATTGGATGATCCAGATTATCTGGGAACTGATTATTAACAAAGTGGTCTATGTCATTAAGGATGAAGTTTACACGTTATTGGATTTAAATAACATATCAAATAATCATTTGAATTAGTAATCATGCATCGTTTAAAAAATTATTTTTGGAAATTTATTTTATTATTATGTTTCAATGGAATAAACAATGAGGTTATTCCAATGTTTTGAATGGGATAACCAAGAGTTACTTTGTGATATATATAGGAGTCAATATTAAAAAAATTCGTAGTATTCATTTAATGGTGTTGGATTTCCTTTTTTTCATGTTTTATAAGGTTTACAATTTTTTGGAATTATTAAGTTAAACATTTGATGATGTTTGTGAGAATAATGTATTAAACTAACACATGGGGATTTTTTCACATTGGTTAACCTATTATAAAAAATTTTTGTTGATGATTACTGATGATAGATGGCATGAAATATCATTGATCTCGTGATCTATTAGTTATTTCGAAATGAAAAATTCACCATACAGTTTTGGAAAAAGAGGAGAATTGAATCAAGTAATAGTAAATGGCGAGGTTTTCCGGAAACCAAGAAAGAATACATTTTCATGAAAATTCTTCAACGTTAGGAAAATGATTGTAACGCCCCGACCCCAGCTACCCAGAGTCGGTGCATTACTTTGTAACATTGGCATGATCACAAAAGATCAAGTCTCGAAAGACCGATTAGTTTAGTAGCCTTGGAAACACTAGATACATTCATAAATGTTACATTACATAATAAAGCGAAAATCTACAATAACAATGTCTTCATAGTCCACACTCATATCCTCTTCTAACTATCCCTGCAGGTCATTCATAAAATACTTCTTCACATCTTGGAAAATATTAAAACATAGAAAGGGGTGATCTCAGATGCTCAGTAAGGATAACAATATTGAGGAAGCTTTCATAAATAAACATAAACATTTAAGGAAATGTATAACTAAAACAAAAGCCTTTTAAACTTGAACATCAACATAATATGGAAAAAGTAAAATGAGATAATGCCATTTACATCTTCACATGGATATTCTACTGGTCCAATAATCACATCCAATATCAATAACCTCTTTCATAATGATGGAATGCATAATGCCAGACTATCATAACCACGTAGTCAAGGCCTCGTGCCAAGACCACAAATAAGATTTTGTCAAGGCCTCGTGCCAAGACACTAGTTTGTCTAATGAGACCTACCGATGCATCGAGGAGCTATAGCGGGCTCCACCCGTCACTTATTAAGTCCAATGCATTCCTCATATGAATAGGTTTAAACATATCATAAACCATAACATAATCATATCACATAAAACATGGATAAAGGAAACATAACATTTCCACATTTCAATCACAAGATATCAATACAACACATTGATAAAATGAAAATGCTTTCAAAACCATTTTCAATACCAAAATAAAAGAAAGTTAAAACTTTGTATTTATTTTTCATTAAAAAAACGTGATGGCTTATAGAGGAAGCCAGAACTCAAATAATGGTCACAGCGGCGGAGAAGTCGTTGTCGCCGTATATGTACGAAAAGAAAAACATTCCCTTTTTTCGGTTAGTAAAACGCTTGGTATAAAAAAGATTCCTTTTGAATAAACGTAAAAGTCAAAGGGGTTTATACACCATATAAAAGAAAGTTGTGTATAAAACCAAATATGCCTCAATGAAAGGAGATTGAGACGAAGTCCTTAAAAAGATCATTTTTAAAATAAAATAGATCTATTATGTGTATTCACTATAGTTACACATAAATAAAGTAAAAATACAAAATAGGACATAATAATATCATGACATAATTTGAAAGTAGGAGATTAACCCAAAAAATGGAAGTTGGGTTAAGAAATTTCCTTACCTCGTGTCCGAATTCACTCGACCGTTCATTGATCTCATGAATAATAAACTAGAGTTAATATCTACCTTCTTAAGAACCTTTTTCAAGTTCATTATTCAATTTATATCACTTATTACAATGTTATGAACATTATGTAATTATTTAAGTTAATAACGGTCGTTTTGTCGATCTTAGGTACTTGAGTCAAAAATAAACTTCTTATAATTACAAGTTGTTCATGTGGTGAAAAATCCATAATATCCAGAATTATATTCATTGTTTAGATATCATATATATCATATATATCCAGTATATACATTCATTCATAATATTATGTAACATTTAGAGGTAAGAAATGAAATGCACCGTTCATGGAGATGGTAAGCCGTACGTACGCATGAATGCTACTTTCATTTATATTTTGTATTTAATGGAATGAAATCATAATTATATAAAGATATAATATATTTCCAGTATAATATTATATATAATATCATTTACTCCATCCTTTATACATCCCACATATGGAATTAACGATTCACATCACTTTGAGGGGGCGGTAGTCCGCACTTCCTAAAATGAAATTATCGCGTTTACCCATAATGGAAATCATAAAGTATTCCATAAATGAGAAATACAGAAGAATAAGGAAAACATAAACATATTATATATCATATATAAATATAGTGACATCTTAAAAGCCACCTTTTAAGGTGTTATATGAGTGTTGAACAATCATCATTTCGTGAGGCAGAAATTCGCCATCCACAGAAACCATATGTTCTTTAACCATTAGTTGTTGGTGTGTGTAATTGTAGCTCGAATACTTCTTATAAAAACATCCTAGTATATTTATCATACTAGTGTTGTTACAAAAGAAATGAATAAAAAGTTTTTAGGGGGTTGGAGAAGAAAAATAAAACAAAACAACATTAGAAAAGACATTATCATAAAATCTGGTAACTCTTTTTGATTTGAGCCAAAGGCTTCCTTGAGAAGAGTTCTGCCCAAAGTGAGGCTTCTAGGAGTAATAGGGGGACGTTGGGAGAGTATTTGGGCAGAGTTTGGCCGAGAAAAATCGCTTGAAAGTGTGAATGAGGTGGTAGAGGTGGGGGCCTTTTATAAGTGGAGAGGAGGGGTACTCTTGAAAAGTAAAGAAAAGTCACTTTATTATAAAATGAGTTTCGGATTTTAGAGGTCCCACGCTTATATAATTCTAGGATAAGGTGATAAGGGTTCTAAATCTACTCATCCAATAGGTTTTTGACAAGTGTAAGCCTTGTATTTTACATTATCTTTTTATTTTATTTAAATCGTTAAATAATGAGGTCATCGCTGCATCATCATGATGTCATAAATAATTTAATTTATTTAATGTCTAAAAATTATAAAAAAAAAGACTATAATGTAGGAAATCTTTTTATCTTTACAATGACTATTTATAGTCAAAAATATGACTTGTATAACCCCATGTAAAAATTATTTTAGTAAAACATTTCATGTTTGTGTCATTTTTTTACATTAACATTAAATAAATGGTATTTATGTCATTTTCCAACTAAGGTGGCTCCATGGGGTCCCCAAGTTGACCCATGGATTTTCTTCGTCGGCCATGGCACATCCAATGATGGTAGGACATGTGTCAAGCTCATCTCATATTATTAAAACATTATTTTTACCTTAAACTAAACTAATTACCTCTAATTGCGATTAATAACTTAAAAGTTACTATTCACCAAAAATTATTTTAATCTCATTGAACCACATTTTACATTTTAATGACAACCATGTAGGACAGATTTTTTAAAATAAAATCACAGAAGTGGTAATATTTCATTTGAACGAAAAATCAGTTTTTTAACTACCACTTAGTGGTTTCACTATTCATCAGAAATTGAAGTTTTTCAGAACAATGCCAAAATTTCACCCTAAGCTATAATTGATATTCCGAATTCAAAAATAATGTATATTTTAAAAAATTCCAAACATATAAGTTGCATTAATTAATTTTATAAATAATTCCCGTTGTCACAACAAATAGCGTGTTTTTAAGAAACAATTTATATCAAAATATTGGCAATTGTTTTTGTCCAATTTCAGTGTTAAATTAATTCTAATGACCACCATTGGATAAAATGGAAAAAATATATTCTAATTATACTTTAAAACCACTCAATAGTATGACTTATCACTATAAATTATTTTGATTAAAGAAGATGTTTTAAGTATTTTTCACTATTCATAAAAAATTGGAAGTTCTCAGAAAATAAAAAAAAATTCAACTTAGGATAATTTTGATATTACGAATACAAAAACGAAGTCCATTTGGAAAAATAAAATTTATAAAATTTCAAAAATTAGGTATTACTATTCACAACGGCGACTATGATTGGTTGTGGTGTGTTTTAGAACTCGAAGTTGCGTACAACACATGCTACTATATTATTGAAAGAGAAGCATATCGTGGAAGCTCGGGGTGTTACATTCTCCCCTCCTTCAATAAATTGCGTTCTCGCAATTTGAAATTTTTCTTTTTCAAATAAAAGGTTGAAAATAAAAAATACCATTCTGGAAAACCCACATCAGAAATAAGGTTAATAAAATTTAGCCTTAATAACAGGGAAAGGGAAATGAAAAAGTCACCACCCAATTATGATCTCGATTAGGAGAACATTGGTGGAAATTAGAGACATATAATTGGAGGAAAAACGTAAATATTTGTAGGGAGTGATTATGGTCATCAAACACAAACAAGTGTAAAATTGAGGGCCTCAAAGCTTTCAATCTATGTTGATTTAAAATATTATCAGTTCAAAAAGACATAAGGTATTAGGATAACACATTTTTTTGTTTTAATATCCCTTTACTAAAGTTTAAGAATTAATTCATTCATAGAATAAGAGATAGGTATATATATATTTATTCTTGACAAGTAGAGTTTCATCCTTCAACTAATTTCTACCACAAACTCATCTTTCACTCAAAAAGATAATAGAACTCAAACATATTATATTTATCCTAATTGAATAAGGTTCTAAATATTACCACATACCATTTAGATTAGGAAAAATATTTTCTAATAACCAGGGACTTCCTGTAGGCTAGTGGTAGGAAATAAAGGCCTGTCGCACTATGGTTGTGGGTTCGATTCCTGCAGCTTTGTCCGACGCGACGGGTTATGCCCCACCCTACAGGTTGTCCTTTTCCTAAAACTATAGTATTATAATATTCCAAAAATAATCTTCAGAAATGTTTTAACCTTAAACAATACTATCCAAAGATCAACTTAATCCATTCCAACCTTTATAGTTATCAAAAATACCTCCGTCCAGACTTTCTCTAAAAGGTCTCTAAATTCCAAAATCAATTGTAACCTCATATTACCCAAACAATGTAAAGTTTTTATTACTGTCACATACTAAAAATATGATTACCTTCATCATATTAAATCCTTAATGAAAACAACATGTACTACATTACAATCCTCATTTATATATCACATTATTCTAATAGCCGGAATATAGTCCATGAGTCCAAAAGCACCAATACATTAATTATGTTGCTTCAACTATAGTCACAACATAATATTGGCCTTGATCCCTTGGCCTTTTCGGAGGTAAGTTTCCGTGACTGTTAGGACATTCATTTGCATAATGACCCATTTCTCTACAATTGTAGCATTCAACATTGATAGCCTTTTTCTTTCCCTTGCAATCACGCGCCTGGTGACCTTTTTCTCCACATTTATAACAAACTCCCATTCCTTTTAGGCAAGTACCAGGGTGATTCTTCCCACAGTTATCACATAATGGAAAATCCTTCTTTCCCTTTTTCCCTTTATCTGTCTCTTGCTCCATAGTTCTCTTCTTCTCTTGCTTTACTTTATTGTTATAAGGTTTAGAGAATTCCTTTTCGATCTTGATAGCACACGAGACAATATCTTCATACGATGAAAAGGATTGTGATACTAAAGCTCGACGGAGAAATGGTTTTAACCCATCAAAGAAATCATCAATCTTACTTCTCGGGTTACGTATATAATCTGCAGCATTACTCGCTAACCTTGTAAAGTTAGCCTCATACTTTGCGACATTCTCATCCTCCTTCTGCCTCAGACTCAAAAATTGCCTTTCTATATCTGCTCAATGGTCATGAGGAAATTATTTTTCTATGAAAAGCTCTTTTAACTCCCTCCATTCCATATTCGATACGTCATCATCTTCCTTTGTGTTTTGAATCAGCGACCACCACTGATCGGCATCTCCAGTGAGGCGGTAAACTGCCATGACAACCTTCTCCCTTTCACTACTCCCCAAGGCATGGAATATTTTCTCTAAGGATTTTATCCAATTCTCAGCTAAAAATGGATTTGTAACCCCATTAAAAGTTGGCGGTTGATTCCTCATGAAGCGGTCTAACATTGATCCTCCACGTTGCGGATCAGGGTGCTCCATACGAGTAAGGTTATTATTCATAACCTGAGTGAGTTTTCCCAGTATGGTAATAAGTTGATCAGCACCAGTTGTATCTCCAACTCCATAATAATTATCTTGAGTATGAGTGAAATCCCTACATGGAGTGCGTGCATTGATACGGTTTCCATTCCTTCCACTAGGCGCCATTTCTAAACAATGGCATAAACTAGATTAGTTTATGAATCAAAATACATAGTTCCATACTTGTAAAACACTTAACACTAATTGAACTATTTATGGATATAATCCATAATCATAAAAAGAAATGTTTTCTTTGAGGAATTATATACTCATAACCCTTCATAGTGGTTTGTAATGAAAATGAAAATTATCCTAAGCATATCCCCCAGGAGTGTCATAACCAAGAGTGCAGCAAGGCCCGTTGTCGTGCACCAGTTCCCGTTCGAGTCTAGCTCAAAGCGGTGTTTTCGGGTTTTACCCCTAGGTACATCTGTGCCACAGCCGCCTCTACCTGCTCGTATCCAGACAGGGCTGTATTTCTCGGAAAACTCATAACATCTCTATAATACCAAAATTCTAGGAAGTTCTTCTATACTTATCCTCAAAGTCTATATTTGGTTTATGTGCTCTAATCAGAGTTTATCTAAATCTAGCTTCCAAGGATAGTACTAAACTTCCTCTGATACTAATTGTAACGCCCCGAACCCAGCTACCCAGAGTCGGTGCATTACTTCGTAACATTGGCATGATCACAAAAGATCAAGTCTTGAAAGACCGATTAGTTTAGTAGCCTTGGAAACACTTGATACATTCATAAATGTTACATTACATCATAAAGTGAAAATCTACAATAACAAAGTCTCCATAGTCCACACTCATATCCTCTTCTGACTATCCCTGCAGGTCATTCATAAAATACTTCTTCACATCCTGGAAAATATTAAAACATAGAAAGGGGTGAGCTCAGATGCTCAGTAAGGATAAAAATATTGCGGAAGCTTTCATAAATAAACATAAACATTTAAGGCAATGTATAACTAAAACAAAAGCCTTTTAAACTTGAACATCAACATAATATGGAAAAAGTAAAATGAGATAATGCCATTTACTTCTTCACATGGATATTCTACTGGTCGAATAATCACATGCAATATCAATAACCTCTTTCATAATGATGGAATGCATAATGCCAGACTATCATAACCACGTAGTCAAGGCCTCGTACCAAGACCACAAATAAGATTTTGTCAAGGCCTCGTGCCAAGACACTAGTTTGTCTCATGAGACCTACCGATGCATCGAAGAGCTATAGCGGGCTCCACCCGTCACTTATTAAGTCCAATGCATTCCTCATATGAATAGGTTTAAACATATCATAAACCATAACATAATCGTATCACATAAAACATGGATAAAGGAAACATAACATTTCCACATTTCAATCACAAGATATCAATACTAAACATTGATATAATCAAAATGCTTTCAAAACCATTTTCAATACCAAAATAAAAGAAAGTTAAAACTTTGTATTTATTTTTCATTAAAAAAACGCGATGGCTTGTAGAGGAAGCTGAAACTCAAATATTGGTCACGGCGGCGGAGAAGTCGTTGTCGCCACATATGTACGAAAATAAAAACATTCCCTTTTTGTCGTTTAGTAAAACGCTTCATATAGAAAAGATTCCTTTTGAATAAACGTAACAGTCAAAGGGGTTTATACACCATATAAAAGAAAGTTGTGTATAAAACCAAATATGCCTCAATGAAAGGAGATTGAGACGAAGTCCTTAAAAAGATCATTTTTAAAATAAAATAGATCTATTATGTGTATTCAATATAGGTACACATAAAGAAAGTAAAAATACAAAATAGGACATAATAATATCATGACATAATTTGAAAGTAGGAGATTAACCCAAAGAATGGAAGTTGGGTTAAGAAATTTCCTTACCTCGTGTCTGAATTAACTCGACCGTTCTTTGATCTCACGAATAACAAACTAGAGTTAATATCTACCTTCTTAAGAACATTTTTTAAGTTCATTATTCCGTTTATATCACTTATTACAATGTTATGAACATTATGTAATTATTTAAGTTAATAACGGTCGTTTTGTCGATCTTAGGTACTTGAGTCAAAAATAAACTTCTTGTAATTACAAGTTGTTCATGTGGTGAAATATCCATTATATCCAGAATTATATTCATTATGTAGATATCATATATATCATATATATCCAGTATATACATTCATTCATAATATTGCGTAACATTTAGAGGTAAGAAATGAAATGCACCGTTCATGGAGACGGTAAGTCGTACGTATGCATGAACGCTACTTTCATTTCTATTTAGTATTTAATGGAATGAAATCATAATTATATAAAGGTATAATATATTTCCAGTATAATATTATATATAATATCATTTACTCCATCCTTTATACATCCCACATATGGCATTAACGATTCAAATCACTTTGAGGGGGCGATAGTCCGCACTTCCTAAAATGAAATTATCGCGTTTACCCATAATGGAAATCATAAAGTATTCCATAAATGAGAAATACAGAAGCATAAGGAGAACATAAACATATTATATATCATATATAAATATAGTGACATATTAATGGCCACCTTTTAAGGTGTTATATGAGTGTTGAACAATCATCGTTTCGTGAGGCAGAAATTCGCCATCCACAGAAACCGTATGTTCTTTAACCATTAGATGTAGGTGTGTGTAAGTGTAGCTCGAATCCTTATTATAACAACATCCTAGTATATTTAGGATACTGGTGTTGTTAGAAAAGAAATTAATAAAAAGTGTTTAGGGGGTTGGAGAAGAAAAATAATACAAAACAACATTAGAGAAGACATTACCTTAAAATCGGGTAACTATTTTTGATTTGAGTCAAAGGCTACCTTGGGAAGCGTTCTGCCCAAAGTGAGGCTTCTAGGAGTAATAGGGGGAAGTTGGGAGAGTATTTGGGCAGATTTTGGCCGATCCAAATGGCTTGAAAGTGTGAATGAGATGGTAGAGGTGGGGGCCTTTTATAAGTGGAGAGGAGGGGAACTCTTGGAAAGTAAAGAAAAGTCACTTTATTATAAAATGAGTTTTGGATTATAGAGGTCCCACACTTATATAATTCTAGGCTAAGGTGATAAGGGTTCTAAATATACTCATCCAATAGGTTTCTGACAAGTGTAAGCCTTGGATTTTACATTATCTTTTTATTTTATTTAAATCGTTAAATAATGAGGTCATCGCTGCATCATCATGATGTCATAAATAATTTAATTTATTTAATGTCTAAAAATTATTAAAATATACTATAATGTAGGAAATATTTTTAGATTTCCAATGACTATTTATAGTCAAAAATATGACTTGTATAACCCCATGTAAAAATTATTTTAGTAAAACATTTCATGTTTGTGTCATTTTTTTACTTTAACATTAAATAAATGGTATTTATGTCATTTTCCAACTAAAGTGGCTCCATGGGGTCCCCAAGTTGACCCATTTATTTTCTTGGTCGGTCATGACACATCCAATGAGGGTAGGACATGTGTCAAGCTCATCTCATATTATTAAAACATTATTTTTACCTTAAACTAAACTAATTACCTCTAATCGCGATTAAGAACTTAAAAGTTACTATTCACCAAAAATTATTTTAATCTCATTGAACCACATTTTACTTCATAATGACAACCATTTATGATAGATTTTTTAAAATCAAATCACAGAAGTGGTAATATTTCATTTAAACGAAAAATCAGTTTTTTAACTACCACTTTGTGGTTTCACTATTCATCAGAAATTGATGTTTTTCAGAACAATGCCAAAATTTCACCCTAAGATATAATTGATATTCCGAATTCAAAAATAATGTCTATTTTAAAAAATTCCAAACATATAAGTTTCATTAATTAATTTTATAATTAATTCCCACTGTCACAACAAATAGCGTGTTTTTAAGAATCAATTTATATCAAAAGATTGGCAATTATTTATATGCAATTTCAATGTTAAATTAATTATAATGACCACCATTGGATAAAATGGTAAAAATATATTCTAATTATACTTTAAAACCACTAAATAGTATAACTTATCACTATAAATTATTTTGATTAAAAAAGATGTTGTAAGTATTTTTCACTATTCATAAAATATTGGAAGTTCTCAGAAAATTACAAAAAATTCAACTTAGGATAATTTTTATATTACGAATACAAAAACGAAGTCCATTTGGAAAAATAAAATTTATAAAATTTCAAAAATTAGGTATTACTATTCATAACGGCTACTTTGATTGGTTGTGGTGTGTGTTAGAACTCGAAGTTGCGTACAATACACGCTACAGTATTATTGAAAGAGAAGCGTATCATGGAAGCTCGGGGTGTTACATTCTCCCCTCCTTCAATAAATCGCGTCCTCGCAATTTGAAATTTTTCTTTGAAAATAAAAGGTTGAAAATAGAAAATACCATTGTGGAAGACCCACATCGGAAATAAGGCTAATAAAATTTAGCCTTAATAAGAGGGAAAGGGAAATGAAAAAGTCACCACCCAATTATGATCTCGATTAGGAGAACATTGGTGGAAATTAGAGACATATAATTGGAGGAAAAATGTAAATATTTGTAGGGAGTGATTGTGGTCATCAATCACAAACAAGTGTAAAATTGAGGGCCTCAAAGCCTTCAATCTATATTGATTTAAAATATTATCAGTTCAACATGACATAAGGTATTAGGATTACACATTTTTTTGTTTTAATATCCCTTTACTAAAGTTTAAGAATTAATTTATTCATAGAATAAGAGATAGGTATATATATATTTTTGCTTGACAAGTAGAGTTTCATCCTTCAACTAATTTCTACGACAAACTCATCTTTCACTCAAAAAGATAATAGAACTCAAACATATTATATTTATCCTAATTTTATAAGGTTCTAAATATTACCAAATACCATTTAGATTAGGAAAAATATTTTCTCATAACCAGGGACTTCCTGTAGGCTAGTGGTAGGAAATAAAGGCATGTCGCACTATGGTTGTGGGTTCGATTCCTGCAGCTTTGTTCGACGCGACGAGTTATGCCCCACCCTACAGGTTGTCCTTTTCCTAAAACTATAGTATTATAATATTCAAAAAATAATATTCAGAAATGTTTTAACCTTAAACAATACTATTCAAAGATCAACTTAATCAATTCCAACCTTTATAGTTATCCAAAATACCTCCGTCCAGACTTTCTCTAAAAGGTCTCTAAATTCCAAAATCAATTGTAACCTCGTATTCCCCAAACAATGTAAAGTTTTTCTTATTTTCACATACTAAAAATATGATTACCTTCATCATATTAAATCCTTAATTAAAACAACATGTACTATAGTACAATCCTTATTTATATATCACATTATTCTAATAACCAGAATATAGTCCATGAGTCCAAAAGCACCAATACATTAATTATTCTGCTTCAACTGTAGTCACAGCATAGATTGGCCTTGATCCCTTGGCCATTTCTGAGGTATGTTTCCCTGACTCTTAGGACATTAATTTACATAATGCCCCATTTCTCTACAATTGTAGCATTCAACATTGATAGCCTTTTTCTTTCCCTTGCAATCACGTGCCTGGTGACCTTTTTCTCCACATTTATAACAAACTCCCATTCCTTTTAGGCAAGTACCAGGGTGATTCTTTCCACAGTTATCACATAATGGAAAATCCTTCTTTCCTTTTTTCCCTTTATCTGTCTCTTGCTCCACAGTTCTCTTCTTCTCTTGCTTTACTTTATTGTCATAAGATTTAGAGAATTCCTTTTCTGTCTTGATAGCACACGAGACAATATCTTCATACGATGAGAAGGATTTTGATACTAAAGCTCGACGGAGAAATGGTTTTAACCCATCAAAGAAACGATCAATCTTACTTCTCGGGTTACGTATATAATCTGCAGCATTCCTCGCTAACCTTGTAAAGTTAGCCTCATACTTTGCGACATTCTCATCCTCCTTCTGCCTCAGACTCAGAAATTGCCTTTCCATATATGCTCGATGGTCATGAAGAAAGTATTTTTCTAAGAAAAGCTCTTTGAACTCCCTCCATTCCATATTCGATACGTCATCATCTTCTTTTGTGTTTTGAATCAGCGACCACCACTGATCGGCATCTCCAGTGAGGCGGTAAACTGCCATGACAACCTTCTCCCTTTCACTACTCCCCAAGGCATGGAATATTTTCTCTAAGGAGTTTATCCATTGCTCAGCTACTAATGGATTTGTACCCCCATTAAAAGTTGGCGGTTGTTTCCTCATGAAGCGGTCTAACATTGATCCTCCACGTTGCGGATCAGGGTACTCCATACGAGTAAGGTTATTATTCATAACTTGAGTGAGTTGTCCCAGTATGGTAATAAGTTGATCAGCACCAGTTGTATCTCCAACTCCACAATAATTATCTTGAGTATGAGGGCAATCCCTACATGGAGTGCGTGAATTGATATAGTTTCCATTCCTTCCACTAGGCGCCATTTCTAAACAATGGCATAAACTAGATTAGTTTAAGAATCAAAATACATAATTCCATACTTGTAAAACACTTAACACTAATTGAACTATTTATGGATATAATCCATAATCATAAAAAGAAATTTTTTCTTTGAGGAAGTATATACTCATAACCCTTCATAGTGGTTTGTAAAGAAAATGAGAATTATCCTAAGCATATCCCCCGGGAGTGTCGTAACCAAGAGTGCAGCAAGGCCCATTGTCGTGCACCAGTTCCCGTTCGAGTCTAGCTCAAAGCGGTGTTTTTGGGTTTTACCCCTAGGTACATATGTTCCAGAGTCGCCTCTACCTGCTCGTATCCAGACAGGGATGTATTGCTCGGAAAACTCATAACATCTCTATAATACCAAAATTCTAGGAAGTTCTTCTATACTAATCCTCAAAGTCTATCTTTGGGCTATGTGCTCTAATCAGAGTTTATCTAAATCTAGCTTCCAAGGTTAGTACTAAACTGCCTCTGATACCAACTGTAACGCCCCGAACCCAGCTACCCAGAGTCGGTGCATTACTTCGTAACATTGGCATGATCACAAAAGATCAAGTCTCGAAAGACCGATTAGTTTAGTAGCCTTGGAAACACTAGATACATTCATAAATGTTACATTACATCATAAAGTGAAAATCTAAAATAACAAAGTCTCCATAGTCCACACTCATATCCTCTTCTGACTATCCCTGCAGTTCATTCATAAAATACTTCTTCACATCCTGGAAAATATTAAAACATAGAAAGGGGTGAGCTCAGATTCTCAGTAAGGATAACAATATTGCAGAAGCTTTCATAAATAAACATAAACATTTAAGGAAATGTATAACTAAAACAAAAGCCTTTTAAACTTGAACATCAACATAATATGGCAAAAGTAAAATGAGATAATTCCATTTACTTCTTCCCATGGATATTCTACTGGTCGAATAATCACATGCAATATCAATAACCTCTTTCATAATGATGGAATGCATAATGCCAGACTATCATAACCACGTAGTCAAGACCTCGTGCCAAGACCACAAATAAGATATTGTCAAGGCCTCGTGCCAATACACTAGTTTGTCTCATGAGACCTACCGATGCATCGAGGAGCTATAGCGGGCTCCACCCATCACTTATTAAGTCCAATTCATTCCTCATATGAATAGGTTTAAACATATCATAAACCATAACATAATCGTATCAAATAAAACATGGATAAAGGAAACATAACATTTCCACATTTCAATCACAAGATATCAATAGAACACATTGATATAATGAAAATGCTTTCAAAACCATTTTCAATACCAAAATAAAAGAAAGTTAAAACTTTGTATTTATTTTTCATTAAAAAAACGTGATGGCTTGTAGAGGAAGCTAAAACTCAAATATTGGTCACGGCGGTAGAGAAGTCATTGTCGCCGCATATGTACGAAAATATAAAAATTCCCTTTTTGTCATTTAGTAAAACGCTTCGTATAGAAATGATTCCTTTTGAATAAACGTAAAAGTCAAAGGGTTTATACACCGTATAAAAGAAAGTTGTATATAAAACCAAATATGCCTCAATGAAAGGAGATTGAGACGAAGTCCTTAAAAAGATCATTTTTAAAATAAAATAGATCTATTATATGTATTCACTATAGTTACACATAAAGAAAGTAAAAATAAAAAATAGGACATAATAATACCATGACATAATTTGAAAGTAAAAGATTAACCCAAAGAATGGAAGTTGGGTTAAGAAATTTCCTTACCTCGTGTCCGAATTCACTCGACCGTTCTTTGATCTCATGAATAATAAACTAGAGTTAATATCTACCCTCTTAAGAACCTTTTTATGTTCATTATTCCGTTTATATCACTTATTACAAAGTTATGAACATTATGTAATTATTTAAGTTAATAACGGTCGTTTTGTCGATCTTAGGTACTTTAGTCAAAAATAAACTTCTTATAATTACAAGTTGTTCATGTGGTGAAATATACATTATATCCAGAATTATATTCATTATGTAGATATCATATATATCATATATATCCAGTGTATACATTCATTCATAATATTACGTAACATTTAGAGGTAAGAAATGAAATGCACCGTTCATGGAGACGGTAAGCCGTACGTACGCATGAACGCTACTTTCATTTCTATTTCGTATTTAATGGAATGAAATCATAATTATATAAAGGTATAATATATTTCCAGTATAATATTATATATAATATCATTTACTCCGTCCTTTATACATCCCACATATGGCATTAACGATTCATATCACTTTGAGGGGGCGGTAGTCCGCACTTCCTAAAATGAAATTATTGCGTTTACCCATAATGGAAATCATAAAGTATTCCATAAATGAGAAATACAGAAGCATAAGGAAAACATAATCATATTATATATCATATATAAATATATTGACATCTTAATTTCCACCTTTTAAGGTGTTATATGAGTGTTGAACAATCATCATTTCGTGAGGCAGAAATTCGCCATCCACAGAAACCGTATGTTCTTTAACCATTAGATGTAGGTGTGTGTAAGTGTAGCTAGAATCCTTCTTATAAAAACATCCTAGTATATTGAGGATACTTGTTTTGTTACAAAATAAATTAATAAAAAGTGTTTAGGTGGTTGGAGAAGAAAAATAAAACAAAACAACATTAGAGAAGACATTACCTTAAAATCGGGTAACTCTTTTTGATTTGAGCCAAATGCTTACTTGGGAAGAGTTATTCCCAAAGTGAGGCTTCTATGAGTAAGAGGGGGAATTTGGGAGAGTATTTGGGCAGAGTTTGGTAGAGCCAAATGGCTTTAAAGTGTGAATGAGGTGGTAGAGGTGGGGGCCTTTTATAAGTGGAGAGGAGGGGCACTCTTGGAAAGTAAAGAAAAGTCACTTTATTATAAAATGAGTTTCGGATTTTAGAGGTCACACACTTATATAATTCTAGGCTAAGGTGATATGGGTTCGAAATATACTCATACAATAGGTTTTTGACAAGTGTAAGCCTTGTATTTTAAATTTTCTTTTTATTTTATTTAAATCATTAAATAATGAGGTCATCTTTGCATCATCATGATGTCATAAATAATTTAATTTATATAATGTCTAAAAATTATAAAAAAATACTATGACGTAGGAAATCTTTTTAGATTTCCAATGACTATTTATAGTCAAAAATATGACTTGTATAACCCCAATTAAAAATTATATTAGTAAAACATTTCATGTTTGTGTCATTTTTTTACTTTAACATTAAATAAAAGGCATTTATGTCATTTTCCAACTAAAGTGGCTCCATGGGGTCCCCAAGTTGAACCATGGATTTTATTGGTCGGAAATGGCACATCCAATGAGGGTAGGACATGTGTCAAGCTCATATAATATTATTAAAATATTATTTTTACCTTAAACTACACTAATTACCTCTAATCGTGATTAAGAACTTAAAAGTTACTATTCACCAAAAATTATTTTAATCTCATTGAACCACATTTTACTTCTTAATGACACCAATGTATGTTGGATTTTTGAAAATCAAACCACAGAAGTGGTAATATTTCATTTAAATGAAAAATCAGTTTTTTAACTACCACTTAGTGGTTTCACTATTTATCAGAAATTGAAGTTTTTCAGAACAATGCCAAAATTTCACCCTAAGATATAATTGATATTCCGAATTAAAAAATGATGTCTATTTTAAAAAATTCCAAAATTATAAGTTTCATTAATTAATTTGATAATTAATTCCTACTGTCACAACATATAGCGTGTTTTTAAGAAACAATTTATATCAAAAGATTGGCAATTGTTTATGTCTAATTTCAATGTTAAATTAATTCTAACGACCAACATTGGATAAAATCGTAAAAATATATTCTAATTATACTTTAAAACCACTCAATAGTATAACTTATCACTATAAATTATTTTTATTAAAAAAATTGTTTTAATTATTTTCCACTATTCATAAAAAATTGGAAGTTCTCAGAAAATTACAAAAAATTAAACTTAGGATAATTTTGATATTACGAATACAAAAAAGAAATCCATTTGGAAAAATAAAATTTATAAAATTTCAAAAATTAGGTATTACTATTCATAATGGCTACTTTGATTGGTTGTGGTGTGTGTTAGAACTCGAAGTTGCGTACAACACACGCTACTGTATTATTGAAAGAGAAGCATATCATGGAAGCTCAGGGTGTTACAATGATCTTGAAAAAATAAATGTTATCCTAGTACATCTATTCTTGATGAAACAGTTCATCCCTTAGTTAAATGAAGATTTATTGCTTTATGATTGTTAATTTTTTCATGACCTTGTTTTATATAAATATATATCATAACTTGATTGTTATAATTTCTTCCATTTCCATTTTTTCACATCCAACGTATGTTATCTTATATAGAATAATAGTTATATTATACCTTGGGTAACTGTTATGGTTCTAACTTTTCTTTTTTAATTGACATTTTAGTATCAATTTTTATGTTTTGATTTTCTAGGAATAAAGCATTTAGAAAGTAAACCGTTGATACTCTAGATAAATTACGAGGGAGAAGTTCTTTTTAACGGGGTTAGATTTTAACCCCCTTGATTTTTGTGAATTATTTTTTTCTAATTACTTTATCCTTTGTGATATTTTTCATTTCCCATAACACTAAAAATAATTTATTTTATATTAAATCACTATTTTTCATTTTTTTTATATGAAAAATCAAGTTAATCATGCACTACATAAACATATAATCTAGATTACTCTATGTAGAACACCATAGTTAGCTTACATTACTCGCAATAATGAATTTCCTCGATGGATTATGTAACACACATGGTTTATTTTTCCCAAGAAATAGTATATCATTAAAATTTTGTTATTTAATGTAACAATATATTACCTAGATATTAAATTAGAGGTTATGAATAGTATATACTAATTTATGAAAATATATGGTTTACACAATATAATATGAATTCGTAGGTTACCAATTAATTATAAAGTAATATTAATAAAGATTGAATAAAATAGGAAATTTTGCTATTATTTTTATCAAGATAATTTTCACCCCAATAAATAAAATTTACATTTATATCATGAAATGAAATAAGTCAAACATTCCTTTCACACATCACGGACATGGTTTATATTACCTAGAACATCGACTTGGCGTATGTTACATGCAGCACTAATGTTTCTATGAAACATAATTTTTTAATTATAATTATTTAAATAAGATAATTATAACCGATAAATTAAGAATAGTTATATTAATAGTAATAAATACTTTTAAAATATTTTTTATAATGGTTTTAATGAAATAAAACATATTGGTTACAAAAGATATAATTTTTAGAAATGTCATTTTATATTTAAAAATACCATTTAATAATAAAATTAATTTTAGAAACATTATGAAAATTAATATGATAAAAAACATCTATTTTTAATTTTTAATTTTTAAATTATATTACAGTGAATATTTGGTATTTTTCTAAGAAACTACATATTTTGATGAATAGTGGAAAAATTGACTTTTTATTTAAAAACTGCCTTTTCATATAAATTAGTATAAATGTGAAATTTAAGTTTAATTTTTTCATGGTTTTATTAGATAAATTATACATCTATTAATACAATTTATTTCATTAGTCAATTTCACATTAAAATTTAATATAAAAAACTAATATACATTAGACATTTATTCTACTTTAAAAACCCATAATTTCATACCCTCTCAAAAATTAACATTATTCCTAATGTTTTAAAAACTATGAATTGAATTTTGAAAAACGTATATAAACCATTTTGATCATTATAATTTTTAGAGTCTAAATATATCATGTATAATTTGACTATAATTATTAGTAAATGTTGTAAAATTAATCACATTGATTAAGGATAAATTAAGATTAATTAGGGACTAAAAATTTACCTTTAGGGAAAAAATGACATATAAAAATGTCAAAAACCCATCATATATCCATATTTATACCAAAATCCTTCCATTTATTATTTTAATTGGATTTTTATGATTTTTCTTCAGCTAGAACATGTGTACACAAAACTTGTTTCCAAAAAATTCTAGTGAGTCATTTTCCATCTGTATAAAAGGTCACCAACTTTCACGCATCCTAACAACAATGAATACACATTGGCTCATATAAAAAAGGACAAAATAGCCTCATAAAATCCCTCCCAAATACCAGTAACCCTTAATTTGTATAGGAACTAATGAAACGAAGCCTTTTGATAGAATCCAAAAGGAGTTAGCTAATAAAGAGGTCATGTCTTGTCACAAGATCTCAAGTTTCACTTCCATTATATAAAAAATAAAATGTTATTATTCTAGGATTTTATAAAAAAAATATCATAATTATAAATGGATTTTTTATGTAACTGGTTTGACCTAAACTTACAGAAACCTCCATCTAATGGGTAACAAACATATTGTTATTGTGTTCATGGGAACTCCTCCCTCACGAAACGATGATTGTTTATTTTTACATTACCACATATCATGGTGTCCATTATGATTTAACCAATATTTATTTATTATTTATAATATATTTATAATGTCTTTATTTACATATATTTTTTATTTATAACATACCTTTATGCTTTCCATCTTGTGTGAATTTGATATTTTAGTTTGAGGAAGTGTTGACTATCACCCCCTCAAAGTGATATGATTCGTTCATACACTACGTATGCTATATTATATATGGTTTTAGTGAATATATAAAATATATATGACACCATAAATATACTATAATAATGACATATATATATGTATATATCTATATATATTTCTTTTTTTTCTTTCAACGCGATAATTAAATGAAAACAACATTCAAGCGTTCATACAACCTACAATCTCTATGAATGGTTTATCTATTTCTTATAGATATATTCTAAATATTATTATAATAAAAATATAAATGATATAAATGATATTTATATCATAGAATAAATTCTAGATATCATCATATAAATATAAGAACTAATGATATAACAAATTAAGACACATTATATGAATAAAGTGAATATTACGTGAAGTTAGACCTTAACATAGAATTTCTAACAAGAGAGTAATATAATGTCATAATAAAATCATATATGGTATTATATATAAGAATATTTATATTTAAAATATTTATAATAACTTTATATCTATTATAAAAGTTGTTTTATTGAGTACGATGAGATTCAAGACAAAAGGTAAGGAGATTTCGTCTCACTTTTTTATTTTTGTGAGGTACATTATAGGTTCTCCACACATTCCATTTGTGTGGCGAATATAATTCACATTATTCTATCATATGTATCTTATAAATTGATAATAAATTATTCAAAAATTCAATTTATTATATTGCATTCGTGGGGTTTGAGTTTCAAATGTTTTCAAATCGGTGAAATGTTATTGTCTCAATTTTTTTCATTGAGACCAATGTTTTTTATGAACCTAAATTTTCTTTCAAGTTGTATATAATTCCATTTTACATGTTATATGATTAATTTAAATCATTTCATTTCATTTTATGTTCCATTTAATTTTAACTTCTTACATGTATTGTATGATCCAAAGTTACCATGTTATAAGTGTTTATTAAGTCAAAATAATCTCTTTATATTATTATTTATATTTATGTTTCATTGGAAAAATTCATATGATTCATATCTCAAAATAAATACATGGATTTTCTTATCAAAAGTTTATAAGTTATTTATTCATATACTGGAACCATTTATTCCACTATTTGATACATAATATAGTTAAGAAAGTGTTTTTATGAATGCCTAACTTGACCCTCTCTTCGGCCAGAAATCTATATTCCATCCAAAATGTGTTTTATAAAAACTGTTTCCAAGAGTATTATTGCATTATTATTTAATATTGACAAGAATTACCCATTTTTTCTTCTAAAAATATATTCAAAGGAATATTCATGTATCTTTCTGAAGAAGGAAATTTTCTAACCTTTTTACCGTGAAAAATGAATGTTCTTTTTACATCATACAACATGTACAAATTTACCCTATGTCATTTTTATGATAAATTTTATTTTTTAAATGGTTAAAATTAAAGAAATTGTATTTAAAAGTTACTTTCATGATTTTTATCATAAAACATTCAACCATTTTTTATAAGTTTCCAAGTAAAATTGTTTTTAAATTGTTTTCAATCCTTATTTAAATGCTTTCTAATTATTTGAAAGTAAAATGTTTTGAACAAAATTATCAATATCATTTAATATGTTTTAATTTAATTAGTTTTTCAATCATTTTAATGAATTATTTGTATGTCTTCAAAGTATTTTCAAAGAAATGTGTTTTAAAATATTTTCTATATCCATTCATATGTTATCAAGTAAAAAGGTTTTCAGAACATTTTTTAGATTTCTTTATATGTTTTCAAAGTGGTTTCAAAGAAAAATGTTTATAAAATGTTCCAAATTTTATATTATAAGTTTTCAAGTCAAATGGTTTTTATAATGATTTCATGTAATATATATGTGTTGTGACGGTATGGTTCATGAAAATGATTTTCAAATGGTTTTAAAATGGCATTTTCAAATAATAAAGGATATTTTCCTCAATAAATACTATTAAAATATTTCTAAAAATTATTTTGCCATATAATATAACATCAATGGGTGTTACTCATGCCTTTATGGGGAAATTATTCGATGATTACATTCATATTCATCCTCTAAATGTGTTATTTTTTTATGGAATGATGTTTATGTAACATGATTCTTATTGGAGGGTTATATACTTTTGAAACATAGTTATTTTTATAGGATATATTCATGATGAAATGATTATAAAACATATATCTTTCAATATGTTATCATATGATTACATGTTTATAATAGCTATTTCATTTCATGAGTTATGATATGATTATTTATGTTGCATGATTTCATTATTAGATGGGTAAGACCTATATCTTCCTCCAATGCATTGGTAATTATTAATATCTTAAGATATATAATATGATTGTACAGGTAATGAACATTGACTACAAAGATGTCAATGGAATTGAACCATGACTAACAGGATGGTATATGGAGTGAACTCATGCTACTAAGATGAAAAAGAGTGTGAACCATGACTACTAAGATTGTATGGGGAGTGAACTCATACTACGAAGATGGTCTTGGTATTGAGGACTTGGTAGCTATATAAATCATATTATATGATTATGTGTCTTCCATAATTCTATGTTTTAAACCTATATTTTTCTTTCCTGAGCTATTTTATTAATTTTATTATTATATAGGTCTTATAAATTGAAAATATCTAGTATGATCTCAAATATGCAGGGTATGATCATCAAATTTTACGCCCAACTTCAATTACATTTGTTCATGTTATGCTTACACATTTACCTTATTTATACTTACTGAGAATATGATATCACCCCTTCATTTTTTCCATTCCCTAGGATATGATTAATGGTTTTAGGTATACATACTATAGCTAGAAATATTTTTGGGATCTATTGAAGATCTTCCAAAAATATAGAATATTTTTTTTCCATGTTTTCAAAGACACTAAACTGTTACGGTCCTCCATCATGTATTATAGTAATATACTGAATATTAATCTAAAATGGTGTCATATCCAGGTATTCTAACCCTGGGTTTCCATATTTGGTATCAAACGAAAGGTTTAAAAAACCATTAGAAGGTAGGATGAGAAATATTTAGTGATATCCCATGGTATATTTCTAAGGATATGTCTAGAGAGGTCTTTAAGGATATCTATAAGGATGAGTTAGTGAATATGAAAATGTCATGAAATTTTGGTAAAGGATAGAGTTAGTGGTTTCCAAGAATTACACATCCTTCTTGGAGAATACAAGTTTTTGTGGGCCTGACACAGATGAACCTATGGGTAAAAAGTATGACATGATGTTACAAGCCCGAATCATGGTAAACTAGTACACGACCACATTCCTTGCTGCACATCTAGTTTGACACTCCTGGGGGTATCCTTTGGGAACTCACAAAACACTTCATGAAACATCATTAATGTTTTAAATATTGGATGAATATGAATATCCTAGGATAAACCTAAGGTATAATAGATTAATGAAGTATGATCCAATATTTAGGCACCCAATAAGTAATTTTTCATCATTATATGGTGTTTTTGTATAATAAATGTTGCTCCCGTTATGTTTTCTTATTTTATTCAATGGAGAGAACAATAAGGAACGTTGTTAATGGTTAATGTTTCATATTTTATATTAATGGGAATTATGTGAATTATTTTCCCAAGTGGAAATCTCACAAAGAGAATCAAGAAGTCAGTATGAGTATTGGTTATCATCAAAATATAACAAGACCAAAAACAAAATGTGAATGGTATGTGAATTTCTTCAACTATTTCTTACATGAATCAAAAGAAGCATGATAATGTTGCAGTTTATGAAACTTAAAAATTATTAATGTTGTAGGAAAGAGTTATTAATTATAAAATTTAGGAATAAGGATTAATGATTTAAAAGAAGGTTGGATTAATGAATTATATGTGTTTTGCAATTCAAAGATTATGTTATATGAATCATGGAATATATGTTTATTTTTATTATAAGTTTTAATTATGGAATTTAAAGGATATTATCAATGTTTATTTTATTGAAAGGTGATATTTTGGATAAGGGAAGGTAACCCTTAATTAATGATGGATGTTGAGAAAGTATCCTTTGGATGAAGATATATTTGACATGAATAAGTAAATTAGACGATACAGATTACCCTGTAACAGATTATTGGAAGACATGTCTATTTAATCAAAGATGACGTTTGAAACATCGTGGATTTAAATAATTTATCAACTAATCATTAGAATAAGGAATACTGCATCTTTTTAAAACGGATTTTTGGTAATTTAGGATATTACCATGTTTTAAGGGAATATACGATGAAGGTATTAACATTTTTGGAATGTGAAAATCAAGAGATAATTTGGGATATACATGAGAATTAATATTAAGAGAATTTGGAAAATTCTTTCTTAGGTTTTCGATTTCCATATTTTTGAAGGGTTACAAGGTTAACTATTTATAGAAATATTATGTTAAAATTTGGGTGATGTTTGTGAGAATAAAGTATTACCTTAAAACATGTAGATTTTTGATCATTGGTTAACAAGTTATAAAAATTTGGTGTTGATGAAAACATATGATAGATGGGATGACATATCATTGTTCTCGTGATGTCTTAGTTCTTCGGTAAGGAAAAATCAAACCTCATTTTTGGAGAAAGAGGTGAATTGGATCAAGGAAAAATAATGGTGAGGTTGTCCTACAATCATAAAATTATATATTTACATGAAAACATTTTAACTTTAATAAAAATATTTTAAAACCAAATATGTTATCATAGTACATCCATTTTTGAAGAATCATATTGTCCCTCAGTTTACTATAGTTTTATGGGTTTTTGACTAATAACTTTTTCATAACCATTTTCTTAATCAATATCCTTCATAACATGATAGTTATATTTTATTCCTTCTCTATTTTCACTTCCAACCTATGTTTTCCTATGTGGAAACCCATTTATATAATACCTTGGGTAACTTTCATGGCTCCAACTTTCTGTTTTTAAGTGATTTTTTAGTATCAATTTTTACGATGTGGTTTTCTATGAATGAAACATTAAAATAGAAAAAATTTGGTAACCTATATTAATTTTTCCGGAGAAATTCATTTTATGGGGGTAGATTGTAACACCCCAATATTTTTTAAATTATTATTATTTTAATTAATTTACCCTTTATGATATTTTTAATTTCACATAACACAAAAAATAGATTATTTTATATTAAACCACTATGTTTTCATTTTTTATACAGAACATCAAGTAAATCATGCACTACATAGTACATAAATTTTAGCTTACTACACACAGAACACCAAGGTTCACTTGTGTTACATGAAACAATGAATTCCTCAATGGATTATGTAACACACATGAATGATTTTTACTAAAAAATTGAATGTCAGTAAAATGATACTACTTAACATAACAATATATTACCTAAATTTATATTAGAGGTTATGAATATTATTAATTAATTAATTAAAGTATATGTTTTATAGAATATAATAAGAATTCATATGTTAGTAATTAATTATAATTAAATATGGAAGCTAATTGAATAAAAAGTTGATGTTGCAATTTTTATGGTCAAAATGATTTTTTACAAGAATAAATTAAATTTTCAATTATTTCATCATATGTATTAAGTCAAACATTTCTTTCATACATCAAGGACTTGGTGTACATTACACAGAACATCAACTTGGCATATGATACATGCAACAACGATGTTTCTATGAAACATCATTTTTTATAATTATTTCAATTTGATAGTTATAAAGTATCCATTAAAAATTTTTATATAAATATTAATAACTACTTTTAAAATATTTTTTATAATGGTTTTATAGAAATAAAACTTATAGATAATGAAAGATATAATTTTTTGTAAAGTTATTTTATGTTTCAAAAGACTATTTAATAATAAATTAAATTTTAGAAACATTATGAAATTGAATTTGATAAAAACAATTCATTTTTTTGATTTAAAATTTCTAAATTATATGAGAGTTTATCTATGTATTTTTCGGAGAAACTCCATTTTTTTGAGGAATAGTGAAAATTTTATCTTTTTAGTTCAAAACTGCCATTTTGTTTAAATAATTATAAATGATATATTTTATTTTAAATTTGTTTTATGGTCATACTATATAAATTAAAAATCTATTAATAAAATTTAGGTCATTACAAGCAATTTCAATTTGAAATTTATAATAAAAACTAAATTAACTTTTTAACTTATTTCTACTTGAAAAACCTATAATTTCATCAAATCTTCAAGATTATCATTATTCTTAATGCATCAGCTACTATGAATTGAATCTTGAAAAAATTACATAAACAATTTTAATCATTATATTATTTAGTTTCAAATTATATCATGTTTATTTTTGATCAAAATAATTAGTAAAAGTGATTAAAATTAATCACAACGATTAAGGTAAATTTAAGCTTAATTGGTGACCAAACATTAACCATTGGGACCCAAATGACCTAAAAACTTATACAAGGCACATTATGTATCCATATTTCATCCATAAAACTTCAATTTTATATGTATTTTTTTATGAATTATTTCTGGTAAGAACATGTGTACACATCACTTGTTTCCAAAAATGACATGTGATTCATTTTCCTTCCCTATAATGGTCACCTCCTCTCCCACTTCATAACACCTCTCAAGAGAAATTGTATCATACAGACATAGAGAAAACAGTATCATGGTTTCCCTCCCCAAGTCCTATAATCCTCATATTGGGAAGGAGTCAATCCAAAGAATCCTTTTGGTATAAACCGAAATAAGTTAGTTGATTAAGAGGAAACATATTTTCACAAGATCTCTAATTTCACATCCATTCTAAACCAACTAAAATATTTTTATTATATTACTATATAAAAATGTATCATAATTATACAAGGATGTGTTTATGTAAATGGATCAACCTGCACTTATAGACACCTCCATCTAATGCGTAATGAACATACTCTTTCTATGTACGACGAACTACTGTCTCATAAAACAATGATTGTTTATTTTTACATTACCACCTATCATGGTAGACACTATGATGAAAACTGTACTTATATAGGATATATGTTATATTTATAATTTCTTTATTTTTCTACAATTTTTATTTATAACATAACTTTATTCTTTCCATCTTGGGTAAATATGATAATTCAGATTTAGGAAGCGTGGACTACCTCCCCCTCAAAGCAATATGATTAGTTCATACACAAAATGGATTGTATTAAAGAATTTTGTAGTTAATAGAGATAATATATATGATATCATAAATATTATAAAATAATAATATATATATATATATATATTGTTTTACTTTTTTTTCTTTTAACACAGAAATTAAAAAGAAATAGAATTCATGTATATGTACGATCTATCACCTCCATGAAATGTGTATTCCATTTCATACTTATATATTCAATAGAATATTAAGATACACATATAAATTATATAAATGATATTTAGGACATTTTTTACACCCCGGAATACATCTTATTAGTATACAAACCAAGGATATAACAAACAAAGACTTATATGACCAATAAAGAGAATATTAACATATTTAAAACCTTAACATAAGATTGTTAAGAAGAAAGTAATATAAGGTCATATAAAACCATATATGGTATTATATATGAGAATATGGTTCTTTAATATATGGAATATAGATTTATATTTATTATACTTTTGGATTGAATGAGTTTGATGAGTGTCATGACACAAGGTAAGGTGACTTCATCCCACTACTTATTTTCGTGACATACTTGCATTGTTCGCCTCTGTTTACTTTGGTGTGGTGTATGTACTGCCCAGGATTTTATTATATGTATATTATACTTAAATTTAAGGTTATTTACATATCCATTTGTTTATTTTTATTTCATTTTGTATAAGATTAAAAATTTACCAAATCAATGAAATATTTGTGTCTCAATTTTTATTTCTTTGAGACTCATGTTTTTTTATGCACCTAAATTCTCTTTCGAGGTGTACATAATTCCATTTTTCATGTTATATCATGAATTTAATTATTTTCATATTACTTTAAGTTTCATTTAATTTAATTTTATTACATATAAAGTATGATCTCAAGCTACCAATTTATAAGTGTTTATTAAGACAATCTCATCACTTTTTAGGATTGTTTATGTTTATCCTTCCATTATGTAATACATATGATCAATCTATCAAGAAAATTCAAGGATTTTCTTATCCTCTAGTTATTAATTATTTATTCATATATTGACATTGTTTTTTCAACTCTTCAGTACATAATAGAGTCAAGATATATTTTTAGCAAATTCTCAACTTTACCTTCTCTTAATTTGAAAAACCAATGTTCCTCCAATACCATGTTTTATAAAAAGGTTTTCCAATAATATCATAACATTATAATAAAAATTTTAAAATAAAGTTTTCTTAATTTTTCATTTAAAAATATATTGAACATAATATTTTTGTCCCCTTCATTATAAGTATTTTTTCTAACACCATTACCATGCAAAATGAATGTTCCATTACCTCATCTAACATGTAAATTTACCCACCGTCATTTTTTTGGAGGATTCCTTTACATTTTTAAAAGGATAAAGTCTAATTTTTTTCGAAAAATTATTTTCATGTAAAATTGTTTTCAATTCATTTTGAACCTTATTTTATTATATTTCAATGAAATATTTTTACAAAATGTATTCAAGACATAATTATTTTTTTTTAAATTTTTTCATGTAAAACGTTTTTGATACGATTTTAATGCTTCATTAATATTATTTCATGTAAAAAGGTCTTTGAATAATTTTCATGATTTATTATATTTTTTTAAAGTATTTTCAACGAATTTTTTTCAAAACATTTTCAATCTCTTTTAATATGAATTCATGTAAAATTGTTTTGCAATCATTTTCAAGATCTCATTATATAATTTCAATTTTCTTAACGAAAATTTCTTTTAAATGTTTTTGAACATTTTTTTAAATGTTCTCAAGGAAAAAGGTTTTCAAAATGAATTAAAAAATACTTTATAAATTTTAATGTCATTTTTTATGAAAATTACTTTTAACTGTTTTAATTAATAGAAATACCTTTTCAAAGAAGAAACAATATTTTATTCAAGAAATGTTTTTAAAATGGGTATCAAAATTATATCCCATCTAAGATAACATCCATTGGTGTTAATAATGAATTTTTGGGTAAATTATTCAATTTTTCCATTCATATTATTTACCTAAAGGGTTTATGTTTTGAATTCATGATGTTTATAAAACCCATTTCTTATACCTAAGTTTTATGGTACTGAAAGATTCTTATTTTCACGGGATATGTTATTAATGAAATGATCTAGAAACCTATATCCTTCATCACGTTATGATATGATTACATGTTTATAATACCCATTTCATTTCATGGTTTATGATACGATTATTTATGATCTTGTTCCACATGTTTGTATGATTTAATTATGATATGAGTGGGACATATATCTCCTTCCAATGAATTGGGTAATGTTTTATATCTCATGATATAAACTAATATGTTCTTGGGAATGAAACTTGACTACTAAGATGGCCATTAGAGTGAACCATGACTACCAAGATGATATGAGCAGTGAAATCATGCTACTATGATGGACATGGGATTTAACAATGACTACCATGATGATATGGGGAGTGAACCCTTAATACCAAGATAGTATTGAAAGTGATGTCTTATATAATTTAGAAATCATATTATATGATTATCTGTCTCCCACAATTCCATGTTTTTATCCTTTATTGAGATTTCATGAATTTTTCTTTATATTCTATTTTGATACTTATATTATGAATTTCCAATCGTTATTAAGATCTGTAATATTTAGGATATGATCCTCAAATGTTATTATAAAGTTTTATACCCTTTGTACATGTTATTAATACACATTTCCTTTATTCACCCTTACTGAGCATCTGATCCCACCCCTTCTTAGGTTTCCTTTCCATGGGTTGTGTACAATGGTTTTATGCATAAGTACAGAAGATAGTGATATTTATGGGAGATGTTGAAAATATTCCACCAGGATAAAATATTTTGTTTCCATGTTTCCAAATACACTAAACTATTATGGTCATCGTGAATGTATTATTGTAATTTACTAAATATTCATCTAAAATATTTTAATATCCATGTATTCTATGCTCGGGTCACTATATGTACCATATGGATGTTTTACATTTTATCCAACCTTATATCTTTTTTCAATCGATAATCCTTCACCTCTATATCCATATTCACTATGTTGAGTTATAGATGTATGTTTCTCTAAATCAATGATTTTTTAATGTATTACTTATATTTAATTTTCTTTATTTACAAAAGTATTATCTTTTCACCATTCTCGTTAGAATTTTTTTTATCACAACATTGATTTTATTTGAAATATTTTGAATGTAATATTTTTTTCATTTTTCACATATTCACATTTTATGGCTATCATATTTTAGTTTTCTTTAAAATTAATTCACTCTAATCTTTCATGTTTTTCCAAATTAATTTCGATAATGAATATTTTATAAAAATTTTAATTTTTCTTATAAATGTTATAAAAAATATAATGGTTCGTTTTCTTTATTTTCCATGTAATCTTATAATACTATTATAAAGTGTTTTCATATATTTAAATATCATTTAATGTATCTTATAATTCACAAGGTATATGATTTAACGATACAATCCACATTATTTATTAGGATGAATTATCATTATTCATTATAAAAATAATAATAACCTCATTTTATTTTCCTCGTTAATTTAATATATACTGGAAATAAGAATGTTTTCATGTTCATGAGGCAAAAATCTGTATTGGTTTTCATTACGTGATGGGTGGTCCAAGAATTATATAGAACATCAATGAATTGTATTCAATTATATATCCCATGAAATTATATGTAAAATAATGGGGAGTGAACCCAATCCACTCTAGGAATATATATTATATGTTTATAAGAATGATGAGTGAATATAATACACTATAGAACTTTATCCACTATGTGGTATTGTATATGGAAGTGGGCCTTGACATAAAAAAATATTTTCTGTGGTTATGTATTTCAGACATTATAATCCATATGTTATGAATTCCTGGTTCAAGATTAAGGAATATTGTTTCAAAATTTCTATTAATCATGTATTATGTCAGGTAAAAGTATTTATACCATGAATCATGATTAATCATATATTTTTTTATTGGTTATGATAGTATTATTTTATGTTTGTGCACCTTTATTATGTTATCGTACTAATATGCTTATATTATGATCACTTATGATCGTTTTATCATCACAACCCAACCCATTAGCATGATAAAGACTAAAATGACACTAACCATAGGTGAAATACCCCAGAATACCATTCTTAATAGTAAATATCTTGGGATTTAGGATAACATGGGTGATGAATACCCTTAAAAAAAGAAGCCATTAGGTATACAAATATGATGTGTGATACCAAACTAGAATAATTCCAAATTTAAAACCAAAAAACAATATGAATAACATTAGAAGTGAAAAAATAGATTCTTACAATATCAAAATAATAAAACTCAACGTAAATGGGTCTCAGAAAAAAGGAAACAAGGAATCAATGTGGAACCCAGCCAATCTTCATGATAGGAGAACCAAACAAATCTCTAAGTATTTATACCCAATACCAAAACAACTTTTATCTCCAATGGTAAAATTAGATACAATCCACATTCTTGTATCATGATAAGAAATGTCTTCATACACTCCAAAATTCATATACATGGTTGTGTATACAACCAAGTAGGTAATCCTCTAGACTTCTGTCACAACCCGACCCTACCCGGGCTCGAGCCGCAAATACCCCAAACCCGCCTCCATAGGCCAAGGGATGGTGACATGCGCCGAAGGATAAAAACTAAGGGAGGCCTTTTCCTGAGTACCTGTACACACACACGCAACCCTCTCAATGCAAAAGTGCAGAGTAAAAATAAAAGCAAAGTACCAACTACTACAAATAAACCACAAATGTACATCGACCTCTAATAGTACAAAGTAAAATCTAAAGGTAAACTAAATAGAAAAGGGAAAAACACACGCCCAACCAGAAATGTGCCACAATCCGGCAATAGGTAAAAAATGTAAACAAATGGGAGATCCCACACCTGGAAACCGACTACGACCACCGCACACGGTCCAACCTCCCGAACTCCTATGCTTCGCTGAAGTCATGACCAACTCGTCCATCATCTTCAAGGGAACACCTAGTGTGGGAAAAGCCCAAGCAGGGGTGAGTATAAAAATACTCAGTAGGATACCCCGATGTATCGAGGGAGAAAAAAAGGAGGTACCGACGGGTGAGAAGTAGATCGAATAGGGAATGTAGAGAGGTACAACTGAGAGTGCAGTAAAGAGTACAGTAAGTTGTACAACTCAACCCAACAAGAGGAAATAAAGTAGACTCGTCCAGACACAAGGACCTAGTAATGGTGAGAAGATGAACTTCCCGTCGAGTCTTTGCTACCTATAGCCGGAGAGTAGAGTCGTCCAACCATGGGAAACTAGACATCGAAATCACGTGGCATACCCCAAGCGTCTTCACCTTTCCTAGAAGGAGAGTAACCAGACCCAAGAAGTGGGTATAGATCAAGGTATATACATATACATATTCTTAATAAGAAGCCCGAACAAGGTTGTAAGAGGATCTCCATCCCGTAGCTCAGTCCAAGAAAGTGAGTTGCCAACAGTCCCAGAAGTAAACACCATCGATGCCCTGCATCCCGCACGTCTGCGCCGAACTGCAAGTCAAGGGCTCAAATCACCGCACCACGAAACAATCCGCTTTGGGTGGCTCTGACTCCCCTGCACGGTTTTAGGTCGCGTCACAGGGATACATCTTAGTGGGGAAAGCGCCCCTCGTACTAGAGAGTTATTGGGGTATGTCCCACCACACCTCTTCACTGCCCCGCAGTCAAGAGGTCTCCTCAATGTCGACAGGCAACCCCCTGCCCTGCCCCGCTGGAGGGTCCCTGGAAGTCGACGGGTTCCCACTATTGGGAGACCCGGAATGATTCGATGGGTTCCACAATACCCAGTCCCATAACAGGGTAATCCACTGGAGGGATACCCAGCTAAATTCAGAGATGGGACCATTGCCCATCCCAGCTTGAGGGAACCTGACATCGGGGACCACTACCCAGCCCAGCTGGATGTAAGCCCAACATCGGGGACCACTGCCCATCCCATATGGAGGTAAGCCTGGCCTTGGTGACCACTGCCCAGCCCATCTGGAGGTAAGCCCGACATTGGGGACCACTGCCCTGCCCTGCTGAAGGTAGACCCGGAACTGCTCTGGCCATCCCTACTGGATGGTACTGCTCGGTGAACACCGCTGTACTGGCCATCCCTGCTGGATGGTAACCCACTGGCCATCCCCGCTTGATGGTACAACTGGCGAGCCCTGATCGAAACAACCTCAGCCCTATTAGAAACAACCTCATCCCTGCTGGAAGCAACCTCAACCCTGCTGGAAACAAACTCCTGGCCATCCCTCCTGGAAATAAACTCTTGGGTAGAGGATCAGTGCCCGCGTAAATTTTTGGTCACATCAGATCCACAGAACCCTACCAGGGAACACAAAGCAACGAGAGAAACTTTCCAGGCCTCTCAGGGTGATCACGCCCCAATCCACTGAGTCATTGGAGAATAGGACTGAGAAAAATCATCCCAGAAAGTGGGGAAACACCAACGTTGTACGAGCACACATAGTCATAAATGGTGCCGCAGTTCGGCAAAAGGGGCATGGTACTGAAACCCCTCACAGCTGAAGAAATAGAGGAACCAAACCATCTCTGCCAGACAAACGATAACAACACCAGGGGAAAACTCCACCCTGCTAGTCAAAAGTCGAGAACCGAGGAACCCTCTACGTCGTGAGAGGTCAAAATTACGTAAAGCAGAACATTGCACACACATGGGGCCCACACGACGTGTGACCCCAAGTCAAAACTAACCAAGCGCACAAACATTCATAGGTACCAACATCCACATGTAACTCCCACCGTTCCTGTATACTCCCAGAGTATACCACATCTCCAGCGAAAAGGCTAACGTGCACATGACACACATCGTCAACGCGAAGTATTAAACGTAACAACTCTAACTCGCCACCTCAACGACTGAGGCATGAAAAACCACATCTCTTCAAGAATAACATCACTCTCCCAAGAGTGAACATGATCAAATGCCAAAGGTCCGCTACAACCATGGTAGAAGAACTGCCATCGATACACCTTTCATGCTTCCACATTTAATAAGATCTCATAAGAGGCTCCACTCACCTGAACAGACTACACTGTTGTAATTCTCACAGAAAAACACAAGAGATAGACTACTTAGTCGCCTCAAACGGATATCTAATAGAAATGTCGCCAACACCACTTTATGCCCGAATGACGTCCCGTGATCCCGAGCCTCTGCCCCGAAAATAGTCGGGCACATCGCACCGTTGCGATCCCCTCAGGAAAACACGTCAAAAGGACTTCTCACTTGAGTGTAACGAATATATGGAGGAAAAGGTGCATTCTGGCGCAGAAAACACGAGCGTTTATACGTGGGACCCACATCCCGGTCCCGAAACACAACAAAAGGATCGTGCCGTTGTGATCCTCTCGAAAAAGTACACGAGTTGGAGTATTCACTTGTTCAAAACGGTCACTAAGTGATAAAGCTGGAAATCACCATAAACTCCTGAAACGGCCCTTGCGGGGCCTGCACTGGCATGTAAAATTATTGGGGAAGGATTACACCATTGCAATCCCCTCAGAAAAACACACAAAAATGACTGCTCGCATGCCCTGAACGGACGTCCGATGAAAATGTTACAAAACGCTCCACGCAGCTCAAAAAACAGGTCGTGGGGCCACCCCTCAACTCCGGATTCAATGCCCAAAACCTCCTTGGAAAGCTTCGCCCCTGCATCGGGGTCCCAACGCCGCTGACAACGCTCAAAATGGACGTCGGATTCATCCGCGCCGTCCAAAACAAGAACTCACGGAAGAAGGCCCGTCCACTTAATGTTCGGGTCGCGCCCCCGAGCACCTCATCTCGAGGATTAAAAATTCCCGAGACCATCTCAAAAACTCCAGCTTGAATTAAGGATCGCGTTACCGCTGACGGCATGAAAATCCCGCATCAGGTCCACGTTTTAGAATCATTTTCAATCTGATCGAACCAAAACGGTGTGGGTCGGGCCGGTTCGGCCGGACCACCCGTTCCCTGAACCGGCGGTCCGCGGTTCACTGCGCGGACCGCCCCACATCGCCCGGACCAGCATAGCCAGTCCGACTCTCTTCAATAGCGACCTGAAAAAGGCGGGTCGCGGTCTGCAAGCCAGGGTCCAATGACCCCAGTATTTCCTCGTGCACACTGACCAGTAAGGGTCGGTCGGCCCTGGTCTCCGCCCCGCTGGTGCCGCGGCCGCCAGCCGCGCTCCCTCGCCCGGTCGCCGCTACGCAAAACGCCATCTGCGAGCCCCGACAATCTTCGCAGCCACTCGACCAAATAGTGACGCCCGCAGCTGAGGAGCCCCGCCACCTGCCGCCATTGCAACCCGCTCGCCCGCGCCGCCTGCTGCCCGGAAGACCCCCAAATCCGACCAGAGAACCTTCAAAACCACCTTAAAACGCCCAAAACCAGCAAACTTCGACAGATGACAGTGATCGCCTCCGAACTCCGATTTCAATTCCGAAAAGGGAAATGGAAAGATAATAAATTATACTACACGATTATGGAATTTTTTCGAAGATCAAAAAATATTTTGACACTATAATTGGGATTCAAAGAGGGGTTCGATATTTAAAACTCAAACGAACACCGCCTACCTCGATGGGCTTTGCTCGACGCCTCCCACGCAATCCGACACAACCGCAATGCACCACCATGTTCAGAGGAAGAGGAGGAGGAGAATATGAGAGGAGGTTGTGGGTGAGGGGTTTCTCCAGGGGGAAAGGAGTGAGGATGAGGGAGAGGGGGAGTTTAAATAAATATACTCTTTAATTAAAGGACTCGACCCCCGAAAACACCCGCATCTGAAACCTCCGGCGCGGTCATGATTAAGCTCCCACTAAGGTAAATACCACCTCCCAAGCACAATGGCGGTCTCAGAATTTTAATCCGAGACCCCGTTCAAAAGGTATAAAACTGAACGCCCGAGGCCGCCAAATTACGAAAACGCCCCTGGGGCCATTTTTCAAAGACGGGCCGCGCCCGCAAAAGTTACACCCTTCCTACGGTAAATTGTACATTTTGATCTCAACGGTTCTCTCAGTTTTCCCATACGAGCCACCATTTATGAGATAACTGAGATTAACCATTAAACGAATAAATTAATTAATTAATTTATCTGTTTAACGTTCTGGTAGCGGGCGAGGGGTCCAAACGTCCCGTGTTGTCATGTTTTATATAGTTCCTAGGGTAAAAACCCCATTACGGACCCATCCGTACACTCATATCTCTGATCTGAAGCACTGTTTAGGAGTTATCCCATTTATTTGGCGTTCCGAGTGTAAACGCACTGAAAACTTAATTTCGGCCACACTGATGCTCAGAATCGCACACCGTCTGAAGGAGATGCTCTGGGATAACATCAATAATTTGCAAAGTCTATTATTGCCAAAAACCGGGTTCTTTAAACTTCCAATAAATCCACTAAAACATGAAGAATTTTGTCTCAAATTTTATTTAAAATAAAATACATATAGAAGAATGAATAGAAGTGAAGAACATATATATATATATATCCAATGGTAGTGAAATATATCAAACAAAAAAATACACATGGAATGATCCCAGACAAACATGAATAAAAAACCAATCTAAGAACATCCCGAAGGCCACTCTTAAAAATTTTATCTTTTGAGTGGTTCCCATCCCACCACTCTGAAGTCATCATTCTGGTGTATAATAAAATTGTCCAAACTATTGGCATCATTACCATATCTAAATAAAATGTTTCTATACAGATGTATATGAACACCCAAAAACCAAATTTATTCCGTTTTATAACATTCCAAACCATTAATTTGAAAATAAATTTAATTTTATCACTTTATATAATTCCTTGTGGGTGTTACCCAAAATTTAAAATATGAAAAAAAATAAAATTGGGATTATAATAATTATTTTAAATGGTTTTTCCATCTAAAATAATAATAAATTTATTTTTAAAATAGTGAGAATTTTAATTTTAGGAGAATGTTGAAAAACAATAGAGGTCACTTACATCCGATGAATTCAAAATGAAAAATTATTTAATGGCCTAAAAGATATTTAATTTATTATACATTCCATCAATGAATCCAATTTATTATTAATCAAGAAATTATCTAACAATTTTATTCATGAAATGAAGTCCTAATTTATGGATTATCTTTAGATAAAATGGGTGAATCAAAGATATTCACGTTGATAAAGTATCTGACCTTATGTTTTTTATATCCAAGACTCTCTGATCTATTGAAATTGTCCACCTAGTGGATAATCTCACCAACTCACCTAGGGGAGTGTGCGAATTTGAGATCCTATATTATAGTAGAAAGAATGAGGGGTTTAATTATTTATTTGGTATTTAAATAAATTTTTCGGATTAATTATTTTTGGTATATGGTTGGTACACCTAGTTTGAAAAACTGTGTGTACACAATGAAAATATTCTATATCTTTAAAATTTAAATGTCAAACCTGTATTACATGGGTTGGATAAACCATGCTCCAACTGTGCACCTGTTTAAAAGATCTCTCCATCTATTTCATGGTTACCTATGTATCTAAATTATTTTCTCTAAGCATGTTAAAACATTTTACCGTAAAAAACTATATAAAACAATAAAAACGTTTAAAACCATTCCTTTGACAAGAATAACAATTAAATACTATAATATATAGGATAAAATAGGGAAATACCGTAAAATAGGGTTGTTACACTATCTCTACCATGAATAATTCTATGATTGGGAAGCTAGATGTATGAATAGATGCTAAAGGCTTTTAGTTACTATACTAGATTAAATCTAATTCATTCCCATGTCTCCTCTTGTATCATTCCATGATATTGTACTATATATACAAAAGAGATACATGTCCCTTGAAAGATCTTCTCTTTTCAATCCCGAATACAAATAGGGTATGCATAAATGTAGCATCCATTTTAAGAGTTACATGGTCCCATCATATTAAAATGTTAGGTTGTGGATAATATTATTTATTTTAGAAACATGGAACATTTTATGGAAAAATATAATAATAAATTTATGGAAAAAAATATGAATTTTCATAAATATGGTCCAAATTCTAGAATGGTCCGACTTACTGAGTAACAAAACATGCCTTTCTTTAGTAACTAATAGTGAGCTAGACTTATTTAAACATTCAATAATACAAGGCGGACTAAATTGAAAGTTAAGGTTTAGCAGTTTTGGTTTACGTAATATTTTTAACAACTTTGGGTATTTTTAATTCATTTCTTAATCATATATATTTTATATATAGACTCATTTACTGTAATCACTCTTATAAATAAATTTTCCCCCATCACAACACAAAAAGTTATAATGGACATGGATAAACATATAGTTTCTCAAATGGCTCCATATTTAGCATGTATTGAAAACTATTGTCATAAGAAAACTTCCTTAATGGAAAATTATCTTCTAAGGAAGAACTAAAATCAATTACACCTACTCAGAACATATCTTCCAATGTTTGGATCATTATTTTTTATTGGAAATACATTTGTGGGTGATATTTTGTATTCATCGTAATGAGTGTTCAAGGGGATTATTATAAGGATTTCAAATACTATGAATTGAATCAAGGGTCACATTTATTGAAAATAAATATCGTTATTCTATGCAATTTTACCCTTTCTATGATAATGATATTTTTCAAATCCTCCATCATAATGGAATATCAATCTGAATTAAAATGTTCTACCTTAGTTGGATTGTCAATAATCAATCAAATAACATCATGCTTCCAATAGGCATGTGATATAATTGTGAAAAAATAAATAGAAATATATTTCATTTTTCCAGTGCGTATAGGTATTGAATATAACATGCCTGTTGGTTGTTGGTGTTTAGCCTTCACTTAATAGAATGTGTGACATATGTTAACATAGTTAGCACATTTTTGTTTCATACGTATCTACAAAAATGATCATTAATTTCACAAAAAAATATTTTAAATTCTTGGTTTATCAAATCATTTTGAATGGGGAAAAGTAGAAAAAAGTGTTTCTTATCATGATTAATAAACTATGATTTGATTCTGAATAATTAACATAATGTACTCATCCACTATCTAAAAACCTATTGTATCCATCACATTTTGTTCAGATACTATGGTTTGGAAGTCTAGGTCTTATTATTGATCCTCCTTGAATAAATTCACTAAAATATGAATGAGTGATATGGGAAATTAAACCTCATTCTTATAGTTTTCTCTACAATCCATATACAATGTTGCAATTACTTCCATAATTTTCCACTAGTCCCAATCCTCTATGAAAACATCATTATTTGATTTTTAACCCAAATTCCAACAAAATAAATTTTTTTCCATAGGGAATAAAACAATTTTAATTAAATCATATATAGATATTCATTCTAGTTCCATTTTGATAGGTTTATGATATCCCCACATGGCGTCATTAATTACCTATGTGTCTATGAAAAATCAAATTTATAAAACTCAAACTATGAAACTTGATTAATTAAATGTATTTTAAAGAATTTTTTACAATGAACCCCCAGAGATGGTGATTCTAGGTTGATTATAATATAAAAATATTTATTTTACTAAATTTGAGAAATCCGTGAAGGGGATATTTTTTTGATTGATTTGAAGAAAGAAAACGAAGTAGATTCATTGATTTGTTTTGTGATCAGATTTGGAAAGCATGACAAGGTTTTCTAATTTCTATGTTCATGTGAAATTGGATTTAAATGGTTGATGAATTCATGATTAGTGTTGGATTCCAGATTAGGGATATCCAATGTTCATGGTATCTTCCTGAGAAACTACGCCAGTTTGGTAGCCCCGCAGGGCGTCATCAGATCCCTATGTGTCTATGAAAAAAATTAAAAATACTCAAACTATGATACATGGTTAATTAATATTTAGTGTATGTTATATTTGATTTAAAATACATAGAGATTGTAATTTTACCTTGATTATAATTGAAAAAATATTTATTTTAGTAAATTTGAGAAGGAGGTGAAGAAAATATTTTTTTAATTGGATTGAAGACAGAAAATGATGCAGATTGATTTTTTGTTTTGTGATCAGATTTGGAATGTGTGCTAGGTTTTTTTAAACTCAAGGTTTAGGGGAAATGGGATTTAATAGTTGGATTAGTTCATGGTTGGTGTTGGAGTTAAGACAATGGAAATTCAATGTTCGTGGTATCTTCACCTCACCATGGAAAACCACTATTTCTATTGGTCCGATAGTTTAGGGTCCTGCTCAATCAAGTTTTTTCTGAAACCAATTTTTAGACCTGATTAATTCTAATGTTGGAAATGGTCATTACATCTATAGGGTATTCAATTGCTCAATTTAAATGTTCCTTTTTGATTTGAATATTGATGATCAAAATAAAAGAAAAATAAAGGGATGAGAAGTTTGAAATCAAAGTTGCAAAAACTAACTCATGAATAATAAATAGAATTAAACCCAACATACCTTTTCCACCTTTGAATGAATGACCATTTAACTGGTGGGTTTACCCCCACATCAAAAATGTTAGTGAATAAGATGAAAGTAGAAAAGAAAAAATCATAAAATAAAATATTGAAAGAACTCAGGGTGGTACAGTAGCTTCGCTATAGGATGTGATGTCCAACCAAATTCGATTTCTCTAAAGGTGTAGCCAGGGGTTCTATTAATAGGTGCTGGAAAGGTTTGGCCCAACCTCATCATGATGTGTAATTGAGATAAACATCGGGTAGTTCAGATCCACTTTTTCTGTATCAACGTGATGAGTGGCTGGATCTTGGCTAAGATTTTGGAATGTTGAACTCCTATATGATGTGTACATGGTGTACACGTTGTGTAATCCTTTTCTGTGTCACCTCCATTTAAGTGAGAATCTTGCACAAATCATGCTCATAAATTTTATGTTTGACCACTATAACATCGTGTACTAAAGGTAAAATATGTGTTCTTATGGCTTATATCATGTATTATCATCATGACTTGTTCTGGAAGCGGCCTGCTTCTTTGACGAAGTCACGACATGTATTGTGGCACACGCCATGTAATAGTGTTTTTCATCTAGTTTTCCACCATGTTTATTAATCAAAAATATATTTTCGGGCCACTCCCCTTGGCTCATTGCATGAAGGATCCTTCTTCTCATATTTACACCCCCTTTAATTCCTTTTCCATAGATTCATCATTTCCATCAACAAAACATAAAGCAACATAATTTATTAAAAAATTCGATAGATTATTAATTTAAATTGAAAACTTAATATACTAAATCATTGTAAAATTTATACACGAGTTTCACTTATTAGTTTTCATCAATTTTGGAGGAATGTTATAATCTTTTTTATCATACATAAAAACTATGTAATTTTCACTAATGAGGTAGTATTACTATGTTTTTAATTCATGGAACACCTTGGATAATTCCACAATATGTTAAATATAATTTTTTTTTCAGGAGTTTTCACCACCACAAGATATATGAGATAATATGGTTTCCTTTATTGGAATATATCCCTGACCCAATCTAGGCACATCAGATAATTCAACATAGCCTTTTATTTGTTCTAGAATGATGATGATATGTGCTAAAGTGAGTAGACCCTTAAGATTATAAAACATTTTTTTATCAATCCTCATTCTATTAAAATGGAATAACATTTATAGGTTTAAGAAGTCATCAGATAATTTATTCTGGAAATATTATGAACATATTGATGATAATTGTTGGCCAATATCATAAATCATCATTTCTCAAAGTAGTTCTTAGGTGATTTCCCATAAAGAACTATGTAATTTTTTTAGGATCAATTGATATTACCCATTCAAAGATTTGATTTTTAGGGAAATGAAAATATTTTGTCCAGAATCACACTAAGTTATTTTTCATAATTTCGATGCACATCAAATGTACCTAATAAATTCATTAGCTGATTCTGATGTTCATTTTTGGTCCGTGAAAACAATGAAATGTCATTGAAAAATACCATGATATATTAGTACTGATAATTATGGGGGATATGGTTTTTTAAATCAATGAAAAATTCATATATATTTATAATTCATGTGTATTTACTATATATTTATTCTGAATATTGTTTTATTAGAATTTTTTCTTTATAATATAATCTTTGGTCGCTCAATATTAGTGATATCTTGATCATAAATTAAATTTGGAGAAACGTTACAATTGCATTAATTTTTAAAATAAATCATCCATTTGAATAGGAGGATATGGATTTTTAATAGAGTATTGATTCATTTTATGATAGTCAATACAATAAATAAGTGAACTCTATGTCATTTTTATGACATTCATCTGAGTAGTGCAATGAAACTATTATGGTTTGATGAATCTCTGGCATTAAATTTCATATGAATGAACATTAATACCCATAATTCAGTTGGTTTCATTATATATGTTTGATGGGAAATAAATTTTTTTCCTAGAAGTGTATTTTTAGAAAATTATTTTTCCCATATGGTGGTAAAATAATGAAATTAAGGAGAAAGAAATTAGTGTAATGATTTACTACATTTGGAAGACTCAAATTCCCATTCTCCTCAATATTATAAAAATTCATCACTACTTGCTATGAAAATATGGATCCATATACTGTCAACTCAGGCACTACTCTTCCAGTATTTATTTTCAATTACCCATTGAATAAGTGAACAAAAACATATACGGTTGTTATGGATTCTTTTTTGGTGTAATAATCTATATAAAATTTTCATTCAAAAAGTTATCCCATTCAAAAAATCAATTCAAGGATTTCTTATTTTTGGACTATAAGCTCCCAAAAAACGTTGACTGCGTTGATGAGGATAGGAAATTCTAAACACATGAATCATCATAATTCTAACATCCAGTCAAATATATTTTTTATAAATACATGATGCATAATTTCCACATAAAAACAAAATTCATTTAACAATTGGGAAGTTAGAAAAGAGTGGGAATCACTAATAACAAACAGTACTTACATTAGGGTGATGTTGTGAATATTGATACCTTACATCATCGAGGGCCCAGTTTCTTAGTGATGATTTTATACTTAGCTTCATACAATTGTCGGCCAACTTTAATTTAGTAGTCCTTGATTTTATATTATGGTGTGGTTAGATATATGATTTGGGTGTTCCTATAATTAGTATTAGTTTCATTATTATGAGGTAAATAAATCTTTTAATAGACCACCTTAGTTGGGAATGAGAGATCTAAGACTGATTTTAGATATAATTGACCGTTGTATTTAGGGTTATCTTAAAATAATTCATGAAACATCCAATATGACTAAATTTTTAAGTCTTTCGGTGGTGCTTTATGATACCATTTATCATGTGTGAATTTTAGACCTTGGAAGAAATATGGTTTTATACTATTATGGTTCTGTAAAGAGACTCAATGAGTGTTCTTATTTTTTTTTTATGATTTTCATTTTAGGGAGTAGGTTTTCCTCCTAATCTTATTTATATCATTGTAGTTTCTATTGGAATAATGATGGTTTTTCAACATATCATAGGTGATTAATGTTTTTTATGATCTTGAAATCCCATCATATGTTTTTAGTGTTTCCATTTTTAAGTTTGTTCATTAGGTTTTAATCTTAGTTAGTTCATCACTATGGTAATAAACAAACCATTTGAAGTTCTATAAAAAATGGATATCTTGGGAATAATTGGCTATATGAGGAATAAAGAAACATGGATTTTGGATATGTTTTGAATTAAGCTATTTTAATCGAATTTGTGAAATAATCACTTATGTGAAACATATACGTCATGAAATTAGCTATGTGAGAATCCACTTCATAGATGAATCCTTTACTTCATAAACAACAATGTGAAGTAATCGACTATGAGGTTCATTTAAACGAAATATTTGGATACATTGTTCCAATAATATATGTTATTTATTATTCTATATAAACATCAGCTACATGATCACAAAATCTATATATATAAACTACATGAAGAAATAAACTATGTAAATAATGACTGTAAAGATAAATTTTACAATGAAAATTCTAATTCATGGATGTAAGATATGTGGTGATCTATAATCCACTATTTCATTTCGAAACATAGTTATTTATTACATTTGGAGTATTTCTAGTGATAATTAATGCTTTATTCGTTACCATTGAGTTACCTCTTTTTGGACAAACTTATTTCTAAATGGTTATAGTTAATGTTAAATGAAATAACTGAGATTATTTTATTTCACTGTGATTATTTTCAATGTATTTCTAAAAAAGTAAGTATAGTTTTTACCTCGAGGTATGGTATTATTGAATATCATATTTTGTAATAGTGTATGAGTAGATATACAGTAGTATTTGAAAAATAGAAACAACAAATTAGTAATAAGAATATTAGAAAAACCACTCTCTCTATCACAATTCCATAAATAGTACTATTTATCAATGATACAAAAATTAATAAGAACAATTATCAATTGTGTCTATTGTTGTTATTTCATGATTTATATAGATCTATTATAAAAAAACACAATGTTTTTTACTTCATATCTTTTTATCTCACATAGTGGACTCTTCTCAAATGTCAGTTGTATCTTAAAACTATGATTTTTTTTGTAATATCTCATTGTTCCCTCTTGTTGTTAGAAGTGATAAATACCTTCACTAAGTATAGAAAGAATTTATTTTCTTAATAATTATAGGATCCTAAAAAATTAGATAGAGTTTTCCCAAGTCATGTTTTCTTACACCATGTTAGAAGGAATCTTGTAAAATGACAGGTTCTAGTGAAATCATCAGGCTCTAGGAGCCAAGTATTGGTGGAATAGAATAGAGTACCTATATTCACATAACCACTATAACTATTTTTTTCATTTATTTTATCTTAAAATATTTATTTCAATTTATTTCTTATGATAATAAAATGCTAGAATATATCATACCATAAAATAATGTGTATTTAATTGATCATTATTTTCAAGAACTAAATTTACCCCATATTGACAAATAATGAATCTCTTCCGAAGTCAATAATGGGTATCAGAGGGTGTGAAATATGAGTTCTCAGCTATAAAAGGATAAATTTTTAAAAATCATCTTAAGATTGATCATATGGATGAAAATACAGATGTTTTTTCTATGGTTAGAGAAAATTATTTCAATTGAGAAAAATTATGGTTTTTGGAAGTAATAAATGAATATTTACTTAAAGAACCTAGTTTTAATGGTTTACATGAAATCCATTAAGAATTATACCATCTCTTAAGGTGATCATGAAATGGTATAATACTTTATTAGGTGGATATTATCTGAAAATAATTGTAATGGATTCCATTATATGTAGACATGGTCTAAATGAGTTCAATAGAGTTTATCAATGTACTATACCACATGATATGTGGAGAGCTAAATCTATATATTATAAAGGGGATGATAATGTGAGATTACTAGGTATAACATAAAAAGTTTTATTTTTTACACATTAATAATGATTTATGGATAATTATTAACATAGATTAAAATATGTATAATAAAAGTTGTGAATTATATTCCTTCTCAAGGAGAACTAATTCCAAAACAAGATCATGTTCTAAAATTTATTAGTGTTCTACCATCAAAATAGAGTATAATTTAATCATTCATTATGAAAATAAACATATGTAAAGATTCCAAAATAAAAATAATTTAATGGAATCACCCATTATGTATTCTATAGGAAGGTAATATTAATATTGTGAGCATAAAATGGTCAAAATATAAAAATTTTATTCAAAATATTCTTATTCAAAATTTGATGATAATAGAAAATTTATTCAAATTTATATATCATCCAATGTAGACATATCAAAAAAATATAATTTGGATATTGATCTTCCTAAATTTTCCAAGAATTACAAGAATTTATATAACAAGAGAAGAGTTATTAATAAATCCCTGAAAAAAGAATAAACCAAATGGATATTCTAAAGAAATTATATTATGTGATTGAAATAAGTATGGAAATATCAAATTAGTTTTTATATATCCTCAAAAATAAATGAAATCCCATGAGAATTAAAAATGGAATTATGTATCCATGAAAAAGTGTAAAGGTATATAGAGGCCACAGTGAGTCCTCAAGAATATAGTGAAGATATTGCATCAAAATATGAATATGAAAACCCAAATCAAAAGTCAGAATTGTTTATTATGTCACATTTTGATGAGGTACACTCATTTAATCTCCATATAATGGATTTTATTAAAAAAATTCTCATTTTAAGATAAGAATGAATTTTATACCATGTTAGAAACATAATTAAATTTTTTAATAAATCCCTTAAAAATTCAAATGATTTTGGGGTATTTGAAAATGTGTTTTTAAACAAACCAATTTCATTCTCGAATTTTATGCTATAAAATTCTATTGTCTGTTATGCTATAAATCGAAATAAAACAAAAATGTCGTATGAGGAATTTAATACATTAAATATTCAACTAGTGTTTTTAGAAATAGAGGAAACCTAACTAAATAAAATATTTGATTAAAATCAAATCTAGTGTAATTTTTTTGGAATAGGATGAATATAAGAAAAATAAAATCAGTAAAAACATTATTTTATATCCAGTTAAAATAAGAAATATCTTAATTTAGTTTTTTAAATTATGGGGAACCTATAAATAATTATAATTATTTTAATATAAGAAAAAATCATTTTTTAATTATTAAGAATTATTTTATTTCAAAAAAAATTAACAAAATTTATTGTTGGAATTTATGTGTACTACAGGAAGAAAATTATTTCCCAATATTTGGTTAATAATATTTTAGGAACCAAGACAATATGGGTACTAAAAAATTTCTTGTTTGATTTTTATTTTAAAGAAAAAAATTCTAGAGAGGAAAAGATTAAATGTATATGGATAGTGTATAATTATGAAATATAAGTGAGGATTTATCAAATTTCATCTAATTATTCAAAATTTATGGAGGATATGTCCCGTTCGGTGATGATGCTAATGGAAATATTATCAGATTTTGATCTATTATAAATATAAGACCAAATTAAATAAAAATTGTCTTACATGTTAACGGATTAAAAAATGATGTGATAATGGTTAACCAACATTTTCATAAAGGTTACACTTCAAAAATTTCAAATAATTTTTATTAAATATATACATTTAATATTTAATAAAATTAGTTTTTATAATTTATATACTTTATTTTATAATTATGTATGAAGAGAAAACATGTAATTATTAAATGATGAAACAAATGAATCTTGGATTTTTCATAGCTAACTTGTACATTAAAATGTATTCTCTTTGATTAATATGTATAAGAAAAATTAAATTTCATTTTTACCCCAATATAAATAGGTTAAATAAAAACTATTTGAGGCATTTCTAATGGTTAAGTAAGAAAACTAATATTTTAAATAAATTAAATATGTTTCTACATCTATGAATATTGAATTTATGGACATGGATATGTTATTAATATTTAGAATAAGAAGACTTAGTGGAAAATATTTTATTTCATTGTTTTTAAATGATTTTTCCATATTTACAGGGGTTTTAGTTTTGGAGTCTTAAATGTTAATATTTTTTAGTTGATATTTGTTTCTTAAAATTTTACAAAAACAAATGTTTCAAATTTTATTTCTTTGATAAGTGATCATGGGTGAGAATTTCAAAAACATGAGTTCAATTTTTATTTTTTAAAATATTTTTTTAATGATACTTTTACGTGACCAAGACTCCTTCATTGAATGGGGTTATTTAATGGAGGAGTAAGGCTTCAAAATAAATTATTGGGACTGTAGTTTTTGAATATAACCAACCCACTAATTTTGGTAAAAATATATAAATACTGAATTACATTTCATAAAAAATGTTATAAGTAGACTTATTTTGAATAAAAAACCATATAAACTATGGAAAAAATAAGAAACAAAAAATGGACTTGTTAAAGAGTTTGGATTCAATGTTTTCATTCTGAACACCAAGTAAAACATTGGAAAATTTGATATAAATGTTGATGAAGGAATATTTCATCAATATTCTTCTAATTATGATTCTTATTGAGTTTTCTAAAATAATCCACTGATTTTTGAATACTCATCTCATGTGAAATTTATTGAAAGTGATCCATTTGAATATAAAATGACTCAAATTGATGAGTGGAGTGATTATTTTGAATACATGAGACTTGAAATTATTCCTACATATAAAAATTATAATTATAGGGATCTTGATTTTGGTTTAAATTTTTTTGAAAGCATAAATATTAGGGGACAATAATGTGTTCTTCCTAAACATCCTAGAATCCTAATAATTTATCCCTAAGATACTGTAATAGTAATCATGGATAAAGGAATTAAGACTATATGAAGTGTATGAAATATTTTTATAATTATTTACCCTTTCTCTTATCCTAATCCTAAAACAGTAGATGAGGATATAACTGATGTATGTTGGATTTTTACTATGGATGAGGAGTTAGAACAGTTCAAAAGGAACAAGGTGTGTGAGTTACTTGATAGACCATATGATTACCTCTTTAATGGGACAATGTTGGTTTTTATAAATAAATAGTGTAACTATGGTGGAGTCACTAAGAATAAGTCAAGATAAGTATCTAAAGGGTATAATATATGGGAATAAATATACTATAAAAAACTTTTAAACCATTATCCAGATTTGAAACCATTAATATTATTCATCCCACTGTATCACATATGGATTTCAAATTATATTAGTTTATGTAAAATCAATATTTTGTATTTTTTTCTTATGGAGGATGTCTATGCTGAGACTCCTCCTGATTTTGTAAGACCTCATTTATCAAATTCCATTTACCAACAGACTAAATCTATTTAATGTATTAATAAAGCACATAGATCTTCGTATCAGTGTTTGAGTTCTTTTCATTAATCAAATAGTTTTCCAGTATGTGTTGTAGATCTTAATATTTTCATGAAAACCTCATCTTTAGAGCCATTTTTATTAAAACTATATTATAGTATGTGGTTTTTGGTTTTAAATATAAATGAATAAGTAATAAACATTCAAAACATATTCAAATTTTATTAAATGAGTAGGATGCATTCATTAAACTCAATTATACATTTTCAATTTTTTTCAAAATACTTTGCGAATATGATGAATAAAAGAAAGTAAATCGTAGATTTATATATATAGTTTGGAAATTAAAATTATAATGTAACGAAAATCCTTTGAATCTATAGGAAAATTTTATTTTGATGAATCTAGGAAACCAATTGAAAATAAGTTATATTGAGGAATAATTCAGAGTCTACAATATTTAACTTCAAGTAGGCTAGAAAATAGTTTTATGGTGTACATGTAAGATAGATTCCTAGAAAATAGAAAATAATCTCATTTTAATTATATGAAAATAATTTTATGGAGTTTGAAAGGTTAAATTAATCTTTCTTTACATTTTAAAAAATAGACATTAGTTTGATTTCATAATTAGTTTAAAGCATTGGTGGGTGTTGAGTAGATAGAAATACTACCATTAAAACCTATAAAGTTATAGGTAAATATCTAGCATACAAGTGCATTAATAAATTTCTCTAAATTTCATTATTTACCATTGAAATAATGTTTGTAGTTCTTGGTATTTATTGTGCACAATTGTTGTGGATGAAACATACTTTTATGGATTTTAGATTCATGTTTTATCATGTGTCAATAAAATGTGATAACACTAGTGCAATAAACATTTCCAAGAATAAAATAAATCAATAGAGAAAAAAAAATAAATATCTACGGAATAATTAAATTAGAGATTTGTCTTCAAATAGTATTTCATCGATTGGTATAATTTTTACCTAAAATAAAATAGCCTATATTTTTAAAAATCCACTTAATTGTGAGAAATTTTATTCTCTTCAATAAAAATTGGGTTTATTTGAGATAATATTATTTTTAAATATTTTATATATATTAATTTTAAATATATTTAAATTAATACATTTATAATTAATTTTATATTTGTTCAATTCATTGGGGAATATAAATGAATTTATTATGATTTATTTTATTCTAAAAATCCATTTCACTTTTATATTATCCTTAAGAGATAAATTTTTCATCTTTAATAAGAATATTTTAATTTTCTTTTTTTTCAAAATTTATGTCAGATTTCACCCTATACATCATTCAACCATATGTCTATTTATCAAATTATGTATGTGACGTGACTATAAAATCAACCCATTCCTCTCATGTAATTTAGCTATTTCCTTTCTCCATCAAAACTAAACCGTAAATCTCCCATGTATATCCAACATAAAATGTACTCTAAGACATTAGGAATCCTAGAAAATAAGATTACTGTAGTTTTGGATACTTGCAGAAAAAAATTTATACTAGTGCTCTAGATAGAGGGATTATAATAAAAATTGTGGATACAGAATTGTTGAATGGAAGAAAAATTTTACTAAAGAATTTATTCTAGTTATAATATTGATATATTGGTTTTTGGGAACAATTCAAGATTCTTATTTAAAGAGGTGGTCAATGAATTTTTAAGGAATGTATAGACTTAGATTAAAGAAATAGGGGATGATATTTTGGTAAATTTAAATGGAAAATAATTTTTTGTATCATTCATAGAGATGGAATATATCATGCACTTTTATAAGGATGATGAGTAGAATATTATTCAAACATTTTCTAGAACAAGATCAATATGACCCCCATATGTTTTTAAGTCTCTATTATGGTCATATGATTTTGATAAAAATGTAATAAAGGGTTTATAAGTTGCATGGGAGGTATTGTGTTAGTTCATTTAGACTATAATTGGAAAGATAAAAAGAGAAATATATTAGGTTTTGTTTTAGTACATTATTCTCTTATATATCTTGAACAATAATGTGATGTTTAATCTACTAGGGTACATGATGAGGTTAATGAACCAATATTACAATGGAATGTGTATTCTCATTTATTACCCCTGTGGAATGATTATTTTTCTAGCTTTGAAGAATATGTATGTAGAGGTTAATAAAGAAGTAATAGTTAACTTCCATAATATCAACATCTTATATTTTATTCTTTTAAATAGTATTGTATATACCTTGGATGATGCCTCAAAATCCTTAAAATATATTTGAATGTGTATTGATGAACTGGTTTTTTTAACACCACATACACAAACTCTATGAGAGTAGTCAAGGTCCTCACCTCATAGGGATTCCACAAATACTAACATAGTGCCCACTAGGAGAGTAGATGGAATAGTTTTTAGTAGATCGGAGGAAATGGTGATAAAATTAAAACATGTTATTGAATATTATCATGGTTGTGAAATGATAACTTTTAGTGTAGTTGAGTTAGTTCATCCAGAGGTTTCTTCTATTGAGGTAGTTGTTGGAGCTCAAATGGAAAGGCCAGTTAAGACTATAATATTGTGTATGAAACAAGTGAAAAGTGGATTCTCTATCTAAGAACACAATTTTTGATCCACTCCATAGATAACCAATAAAATATTGATATATACGTGTGAATATGTTTGTAATGGATGCTATAGATCATTCAAATACTCTAAATCCAATTTCATCTCTTCCACTTTTCCAATAGGATACACATTCATGGATAAAAATTTGTAAGTTATGTGATGTTGAGAAACATATCGCTAATTTTTAATCAATATTTATGATGGAGTATGATAATATGAAGGGGGATTAAGATTAAGTATATAATTATTAGATATCTTACAAGGATAAGAATAGATTTTTGAAGGAATTCTCTATTTTATTAACACATTTTGAAATGTTTTTTGGGATGATGGATTCCTATAAAAACATCATCAATGATATCTATCCAATGAAATGTGTTCATTATTGTGTAAAAACAATGGAATTTTTGGTAGTATAAAACCATGTATGTGATGTAAATTTTTCTAGTTCTACTATGTATAAATTGAATGATCTTGGAGTTCATATGGCTACATAGAGATATATGATTTAGAAGAATACAGTGGTCCAAGATGACCTTATTTTACATTTTCATGATGAAATTCATATATAAAATTTTGATATGAATGAGGGATTTAATAATATTAAAAGTATAGTGGATAGATCGTTTTAATTCACCAAGATAGTTTTGATCACTTCAAAAAATACTTCATAACATTTTGTGGTTCTAGATCTCAAGCCACACTACCACCAATTTTCCTCAAATATAAATTTAGTTTCATCCGAGTTCAAGTCACTACAATGTGACATCTTCACATCGGTGCTTTATAAAGATATCAAGACATATTTTTTTTCTAGTATTAAGGATATCCTAGTGGATGTTGTAATAATGGACTTAGTAATAATGTTTCCTTAAAGTATTTAGTTCTATATCTCGAAGAATTTGTTCCTTGGGTTGATGCTATAATGAATGAAACTATGTATGAATCCAATCAATACATGAATGTGGTATGATCATAACCTTTACAAAAAAATTAGGTTTTAAACTATACTATACAATATCTATGAAGTAAATATAAATAATCAATAAATCACTTCAGATGCAGATTCTAATTCATTATATTCTAAGGAATCTCTTATTTTACTCTCTCCTGATAAATATAAAGTGCTTTCACTCCATAAACCAATCTGTGTTGTTGCACATATTACAGATACTAGTTGAGCTTAAATTTGTTAATAACCATCCAAAAATATCCATCATTTTCCCATGCAATTATAGGTAAATTATCAAAATTGGATCACAATTATACATTATTAGAAGTAAGTCTCGTGATATTACAAGTCTAAATATACAAGAATCAAGAATATATATTTTTAGTAACCCCTACATCTCTATCCAATCACTATCGATCTTTTATAGTTATGAATTCATAGAGTATCTATTGGATATATTGAGGCCATTAAAGGATTAATAATCAACAATCCCCACACTTAAAATTCGATTTCAATAGTTTTACAACTGTTATATTATTATCCATGTTAGAAATTATTAATTGGATAAACACTTGTGGTGATGCAATGAACATCCAAGAGGAATAAAATATATTATACTATCAACATTTAATAGCAATAAGGAATATTTATAGATGTTATATTTAATTTTTTATCCATAAATTATCTATAATGAGATAAATCATGATATGATTCTTCTTTGAAAAAATATTTTAGGAGAGAGGACAATCCATCGGTTTCTACCTGTATGATATCACATGTAAGACCATATTCCAATGATTTCAACATTTCATCTTAGAATCATGAAAAAAGATTATGTAAACCTACACAGTATCCTAAATGCGGATCTAGTTTTTGAGCTGATGATTGTTTAGTTGTATAGGTTGGAAGACTAGTATTTCCTCTAGTAATTAACAGACCTACAATATCTTCCTCCTTTCCATCCATTAAAAAACACCCACATACAACACAATATCATTTTGAAACAATCTATAATTTACGTTAATTTGGATTATGTCCTATATATTAATTTTAAATGTGTTGGAAATTTGTATTTTGTACAAGTGTTCATGTATAATAAAATTCATATTTACCTTTTTTTTGGTGTATAAACTGACTATTTACATTAATGTTTTTTATTATCATGAATTTATCACTTCAATTTTAAAATTTTATTCTGAACTTATTCAAATTTAGTCTCAACATTGTATCTTAACAATTCATCACTCAAGGTGCTAAAATAATTGTGTTGTCCTCTCAACACCATTTATTTTTAATGTAACAAAAGAAGAAGAGGAATGATAAAGTGGGAAAATATAGGACAAATATAAAATTTTTAAATCATTATATATAATATATTTTTCCAAAAAAATTAAAACCTTTTGGATTTCATTTATAATATTTAATTGGTTTTGTGTTCATTAAAATTGATGTTATTGTTAGACTACTTATGTTGTTCCATATTATCTCATGTTGTATATGTTTTTATGAAATAAAAATACCTTCATAGCTATATATTGATTCTGTTTTAAGTATGTTTTTATGTTTTAATAATATTTGTTCAATTATATAATAATCTATAAATCTATTAAATTTTACTAAAATTTTTCAATGTCAAAAAAATTAAGTTACATGAGAACATTAGATAGATAAATATAGGATATGATGAGAAATTGACTATATTAGTGGATATATGATATAATTTCTTACGTTAATCATCAATATAGAATAATTAGATATGTAAAAATAAACTACATAAATGAATTGGCTACGTGAGAAATGGATACACCAACAAAAGATCTTCGTCAAATCAGTTGTGTGGAGTAATAGGATATTTGGTTTAGATCTATTGAATATTTGAATACATGGTTCCAATTATCTAGGTGATTCATTCAGATATGAAAATTTTCACTATGTGATGTAGATCTCTATAAAATTATACTATATAAAGATACCAACTATGAGAAGATTTGATATGTTGATTAATTCTATAACTTGAATTCAGATAGGTGGATTTTAGCTATGTGTTGATCTATTTTTAGCTTCATAATTATGAGAATTCTGTTTTAATTATTTTTATATAATTTAATGTGAAAACTAACACTTATTTTGATTAATTAAATAATATATTACCTCATTATTGAAAAATTGATTTCTAAAAGGTTGAAAATACCCTTACAAAAACATCAGTGATTAATTTTTTACATAGTGATTTGGATGAGGAAATTTTTAGAATAGTACATTTGTATTTTTATCCATTGTAATGATTTTATTTGATATCATGGTATGAAATAGTTTATGATAATATATATAATAATATTTTGATAAGATAATAAATAAATATGTAGCAAGAATAGAAGAAACCCTCTTTCTCGCTCCCTCTTAAACCTTTTGTGGTTTTATTTCTCTATGCTATGAAGAAAAATCCTGTTTATATAAAGTTATGCTTTAAAAATCAACCATTATGTGTTTTAGATTCCCTTATTAAGCTATACTTCATTATTATCCTCTCTCTTATAGAACAATTATCTTCCATCATTTTCATCTTGTATTTTTAAGCTTAATTTTTAAATCTCTCATTAGTCTATATTATTTAAGGAAATGATAACTTCTTGTATTTAGTGATGAAGGATAGTGTTTTTTAAATCCTTTTTTTGGCCCAAAAAATATCTAGGAATTATACCTACTGATGACTACTTACATTCAGTTGGGTAGTCGATAGAAACAAAATTATTCAGTTGAAATCACCATGCTCTAGGTGTTGAGTGTTGGTGGAGTAGACCTGGGGATCTCTATGGCCCAAAAAACTATAAAACTTATTTGGTAAAAAAAATTATTAATATTTTTATTTTCACTTATTTCTTGTGATATGAAAATTTTATTTTCTAACAATATTTAAAAAAGTTCTGTTTAATGCGATGAAAGATTCCAAAAATTAAATTGATCCCATATTGAGTATTTTTGTAGGTCTTTAATATCCAACAGTTTCCACACATGTCTATGAAAAAGAAGGTGGAGACTCAACTATATATCTATTATAAATATCATATATTCATTTTTTACTTATTGAAAATGTTTGTATATTCAACATTCAAGGAAATGACTACCGTATAGTGAATATATGGTCAAAAACGAACATGGAATATAGGCTCATTCAGACATGTTCTAATTACATAATGTGTAAAAAAAAAGAATTAATTTCATGACCTTATCCCTATATTCCACAACATATATAGTCTATTTATTGAGACTAATGAATTTTTTTTTGAACCGTTTATTGTTTATAGGTATTTTTTTAATCACTCTCTAAATAAGTCACATGTAATGGCATGGATGAGATTATCATAAAAATAAAATTACTACTACTACCATGTGAGATCCTCCAATAGGTATATCTCATGCCACACTTTAACTATATCTAATCATCCATGGAAATTGAAAATTATGATGATTATATTATGCCTTATTTCTTCATGTTCAAGTCCTGAAAACCCCAAAAAATAAATGGATCATCTTTATGAAAAGGAATGTTATGATCTATATGTGTTGGATCCTCATTTCAAATCCCTTGTTCCACAACTCGTAATTCATTCAAAATTCCTATTATGAGTTTATGGTTCACATATGATATAGTTGGATCCACATTCTCTATGGATATTTATTGAGGGTTAATAGGTCTTTTAACATGATCCATTATTACCAAACCATAGAAACATTCTTTATTTAGTTACAAATGGATTCTTAAATTCAAAATAATAGAGTATATTAATGTAAAATAAGAAATTCATAGTAACATAATTTCAAAATAAGCTATTTTAAATAACATATGAATGATGAAATACTTGTGGGAAGTCACTTTACTAATGGATGATACCAGGCATTTATTGAATAAACCCCTTTCGATTATATGATGATCAATCATGAATTTTTTTCCAAAACATTTATTCCTAAATAACCCTTTTAACTTTCATTTAGAATAATGTGGTTAGCTCAATATTGTAATGCAATAAATTTCAAGTCCCAATACATCCTATCTATTAACTACCATCCTAGAAAATATACCATAATAAAATAATAGATTTTTTAATATCTGAAGCAAAACTATTAGATGGGGATGGAAAAATGCAACTATATTTAGCTGATATACCTATGGAATAAAAGTCTAATAATAAATTTTATTGGATTTTTAGGAACATAGAGTAAGAATTTCCAATAAATCCAAAACCTATATAAAGAAAAATATAATGCTTTATTAAAAACCATAATAACTCCAAATATATGATTGGAAAATTATTACTGTGATAATAAAAGTGATAAAATAAGTCTAGGTCACGTCCCAAGGCACCAATGAGGTATAACCCTAAACACTAAGACTGGATAACCATCCAAAGATCCAACTACTAAAAACATAGACCAAAGCATCACATGGATCCACCAGTGAAATATGAAATCATCCAATTTATATGTATCATGATAGAAATGATTTATATATAGGCCAATGTTTGTATACATAGCTTTAGTACAAAACCTAGTAGGAAAACTCGAATACATTCCCCAAATTACAGTAAAATATGAAACATGTTGTCTCGCATTTTATTTAAACTAAAAGTATATAAGAGTATGGAAACTGGTAAACAATGTATATATCCAATAAATTTTAAATAACTCACACTATAAAAACAATCATTATGTTAACCCATTCACATATGTACAAAAACATCAAATGAAACAACTTCCCAATAGCCAATCCTGAAAATCCCATGATTGAGTAGTTTCCATAAATCTATTCCAAATTATCCACCTTATAAAATAATATAATGTTCTATAATATTGGAACTGTTATAATTTCTAACCGATATAGTCCTACCATTATGTATATGAACACATATCCAATTTTTTTCCGTGTTCTAACATTCAAAAACATTATTTTGAAAACCAATTTAATTTTATCGATTATTTGAACACCTTGTGGATGTAAACCATATTTATAAATTTGAATATAAGGCAATCAAAAATGTGATTATAATAGATATTCGAAAATGATTTTACAACCAAAATATTGATAAAGTTATTTTGAAAACATCTAGCCTTTACATTTTAGGAAGATGTTGAAAATTAAGAGAAGTCATGTACATTTGTAGTATTCAACACAGATAATTACCACACGAACATGATGTTTCAAGCTTCCTAAATTCTTCAACTAAATATTTTCAAATAATATTAATCAATACATTATCTAAAAAATATATCTTGGAAATTTAGGAAAAATCTAAAGTCTCAATTTAGTGAAAATGGGGGAATCAATGAGAGAGGAGAAATCAAGTCTCTTACTGTCAATTTTATAGATCCAATGCCCTATAATAAATGTTAATTTATCATTGAATTGGAAAAATATCAATAAAATATAATTGGAGAGTATAGTAATTTTAAATCCTTTGCAATTGGATTAATAATAATGGGTTTTAGGGAAGCTTTATATATTTAAATGAATAAAACAATTTAATTATTATCTTCTCAAAATTGGTGAACAGAGTTTGGAAAATGTGAACTAATCATTAAAATCAATTTTTTTAAAACATTTAGTAGTATTAAAGGTGTCACATGTTTTGTAAGAAACATGAACCAACCTTTTTTCTACCCAAAATATCCATCTATCTCATTCATATATACTTTGGGAAACTGCATAATTTCCATTAACTGTGATTAATTTTTGAACACTTGTAAACCTCTCCATAACACTTTAAAAATATAGTTTACTATACGGAGTCCATGACCAACCATTATATACATAAAAATATAGAAAAAATAGTTAAACACATACAGTCATGTTTCTTATAGTATTTGACTATTTTCTCTCATGTTTACCCTTATTGAGAATCCGATATCACTTTTCTCATGTATTTCTTCCCAATGAAACAATGATTAATATTATGAATGATTTGTCTAGAAAGGAATCATGTGATAATAATATTTTTTGGAGATAATAATTTTTTATCATTTTTTATGTATCTAATATCCAAATATATAATTCCAATTGATTCAAGGGTTTAATTTAATATGACATGTTTTTTTTAATTATTGAAATTATGTATTGTATGCATGTGATGTTCTTGGGATGTCTCATTATACCTATGGTAGGTCTCGATATTCTAAAAAATGACTATTTTTATGCACTTTTTTATGAGATTATTAATTTTGAATCAGTTCATGAGTATTGTATATAATTATTCTCATTTGATATATGCTTTATTTTTTATATATTAAAGGATTGGTAACATTTTGTTAGAGTATTCACGATGAATTATTTGTCTTGTAATTGGTTAGAGTTTTGATTATATGTTTTGGAATATCTTTCTGTTCAGCACTCCTTTATTATTGTATAACCTTGAGTCATTAGAGTCCCTCCTACCCCATATATACCGAAAGAGGATAGTTATTATTTAATACTTATTCTTATTAATTAGTTATTTTAAAATAGTCAGATTATTCTTTCATAGTATGGAATTTTGATATATTACTACTAAATTTAGTTTCAAATTATATAGTTGAATACTTGATTGTGTGAAGTGGTTTTTACTTGTTCTTTTCTATATTTTCTGGTAATTCTATATGGATAGAAAGTGATAAGGTGGGAAGAATTGTGACACCCCCATGTCAACGTTTTGTATTATATTATATAATTATGTTTTATTTTTAATTTTCAAAAGTTTTTAAATTTGGAATTTTAATTTTTTGTAAATTTTAGATGTTTCACTATTACTACATAGTTACCACATTATTAATAGTAACTTTATAGTCTATTTATATATATGGATTCCTAAAGAGTGTACATTAAATTGTTAAAATATGTCTAATAATAATAAAAATTGAATAACCTGTCATTGGGTAACATTTTAGTTGTACTACTCTTATTTAAGAGGCACAATGAAGATTGTTAACATTTATGGGAATTTCCAATTTAGATTTTTTGAAGAGTAAGGGGAAACTGTGAGACCTCACCTTATGTAAAGTGAATTACTTTAGTAACTTCTTCATGGTATAAAAATAGTTTTGATATTTTTTTGACACCTCTATGTCACTTTGGTGTTTAATATAATATAATTTTGAGTTAATGTGATTTTTTTAATTTTTTGTTTTTATTTTGAGTTATTTAATTTTGTACTACATACGATCACATTACAATAAGGTTGAATAGCACCATAATGGGTGTTTTAGATATTTTATAGTTTTCTATTTTTTTGATCACAAAGAAACATTGGTGAGTCATTCAATGATATATGTTTAGTTCAATATGTTTTTTGGGTGACGAAGTAGGTTGCAACATGATAAGTGAAGTAGTCTCATGATGCCATCCTGGTAGAATGACATCAAATTTTTCTAGAATCAAGGATCCTGAGTAGCACCATGGTCAAGGAATACATTCTATGATGACATCTAGGGTAGTGAGACTATGGATTTTAATATCTTCAAGGGAGGTAGATAATCACATAATAAGGTAGGATGTACCATCATGTTATTTTTACTAGTTTTAATAATCCAATTTTCTTATTCTACCCCATATTAATTCATTGTGATTTATAAATTTATTCGTTCCTTCTCATTGGTTATGATCATAAGAGATATTAAGGGGTATCTCTTTTCATTACTCCTTAGATTTTATCTCATCCTTTTTCAATTTCAAGTGGTTCTATGAGGTCAATTCACATTTCTTCCTCATTGCTTCCACTTCATCCATTTCATATTTGTTTAATTTATCCTTACATTCAAAATTACTACATAGGATGTACATAGGGTTTGTGAATGTTTTAATCAGGGTGATCGAGTATTCAGTATAATACATAGGCTTTCAACATTCTTGGTTCCACTTTTCCCATTACATTTGTGTGGTTTCTTCTAGGAAGTGATAGGTATTTTTTCTCAATCCTTTATTTAGAATTTTTTTTTAATTATTGAGATTTATAAATTTATCTATTATCGAGTTAGAATTATATATATAACCAATGAAGGATTAAAAAATGTTCTAAATAACTAATATGCTTGGAATAGTTGGTTTTAAATGACTATGCTATTATTAATTTTGGACTATTGTTTTGAATGAATAGTGTAAATGAAAATTCCTATGAGGCTCTTATGAAAATATTTTGATGAAAAAAATGGGTTCATCATAGTTTATATTTAAAATGGATATAAAGATATTTTAATTAGTTTTTTTAAAAAATATTTTTCTGGTCTTTTTAGTGACTCTTAAAGGAGGAATGTGGTATTTTAAAAGTATTGATTCTAATTAGTATTTTAAATCATGTTTACATCATAACATCCCATGATAGATTGATATGAATTGTTAGTATTTTATTAAATGTGAAATTTATTATTATAGACCATTGTTGTGAGATCCTTTATTATATCTCTTGTTATGACCCTGATCCTAGTATCCCAGAGCCAGTGCCCTACTTTATTACATTAGAATAGATTAAAGGAATAACATCTGGAAGCATTGGAAATTTAGAAGTTTTGGAGAATTTTATATATAAATGATACCTATTTTATTGTATTAAATGAAAATAAATCATAACAAATGTAAAATCATAGAATCCTTTAAAACTAATTCAAAGGATTCGTCTACATAACATAGTTAAGGGTAACAATGTAATGGAGAATGAAAATTATCAGTAAGGGTTAAGTACATTAGGAGATATAAGGATTCAATAATAATAATCAATATCACAAGGTAAATAACTGATCACACATGAAATTTAAATTGATAGAAAAGTCAAAATAAATATGGAAAGGTAAATAACTAACCCGACATTCCATTTAATCAATAAACTGAAAATTAAATTCAACTAGAAATAATATCATAGTGAAAATATCGTGGGTAATAATAACTGAACTCTTAATTAAGTAAATTTTTAATTATTATTTTCCATGATCTCGGGAATCTTGATAACTTTACTGTCAAAACATTTCACAAGATTTTTTACAAATGAAAGGAAGAATCTCATCTAATTTGGCCAATTTAATTTGTCTCATGGGACTTATAGATGCATCTAGGGGCCTTATTATACCAATTATCACCCATCACATCATGTTCAATTCATTCCTCATATATAAAATAATCTATTTACTTCATGAATCAATATTTATTTCATCAAATATCCATAATGATTAAATGATACATATTTTTTAATATTCCCCAATTTAATTCAATAAATTTAAAAGTAAACTCCATGGGTAAAAATATTATAATTTTTAGAAAATAACTATATCCCATATAAAACAATTTTTATATTATATATAAATTTAGTTACCAATGATAAATGATAAAATAAAAGTGGTTTCTTCATGAGATACTTAAAAATCCTAAAATATTGTGATATTGTTCTATAAATTTTACCACTTGGTAATTTTAAAGTCAACTAAATTTGGATGAAATTTTTCAATGTGAAAATTATAATACCATGAATAATTAATGAATCATGATATTACATGTGTAAGGGGAATTATATACACCTCATTAAAGTTATTTGGTTTAAAATAAAAAATATATCTTAATAGAATGTAACTTGATATGAAATCCTTTAAGTCACACTCCCTATTGGTTGAATACCATTTAACCTCTTGTATAGTGGTTTTAAAGTTGTTACTAAATTATTACATAATCATATTAATATTTCTAATTTCATATATGTTAATTTTAGTAAATATTAATACCCATTAATTAGTTTTTTCAAACCTGTTTCGTCATGAAAGTTATAGTACTTTCACATATTATATATTTATTTCATATAAAAATAATTATAAATAAATAATTATAATCTTATTACATATATTTTATATTTATATCGATTCTTGAATTATGTTTATGAAAAATTCAGTATCTTTCAATAATAGATACGGTAGGTTGTACATATGCATGAGTAATGTTTCGATTTTTCATCGATCATTATGGAAGGAATGTAAGTAATATCTTACCATTCATGAAGGATCATAATATTATTAACAAAATTATATATACTTATATATATATATCAATCATGTGTGTTGGTGATGAAATGAGATTCATATCTCTTAGTGAAGGTGGTAATCCACACATACACGAATAATGTTATTATATTTATGTGAGTGAAAATAAAAGAAAGAAAATGATATATATTTACCTTCCATAATGAAAAATATTCCATTAATATCATAATTATTTAATTTATATAACATATAATCAATTAATTTATCTTTATAACCTTCCATGTGAAGTGTTAGTGAAAGTGTAATCACATCTCTTCCTGAGGCAGTAGTCCACTATACAGACGAAAAACATTATCATATCTCTTGTGGAATAGAAGGTAAAGAGATATATAGGATATAATGACTCCATAGATATACCAATGTTATAAATATCATATATATATATAGTATATATATTATCATACTAATCCTTGAGATGTTTAATGGAAAAAATGAAGGTCATTAGTTTGTGAGGTGGTATTCCATCGTTCACACAAACGATGATTTCCTAATCCATTTGACCGAATATGAGATGGTTTTAGGTAATTTAATTATTAATAAAAAGTTAAAGTATATAGAATTTAGTGAGGTTACTATAGTATCATTTATTAATTTACATTTAATTATTTGGAGAGAAATGTAAAATAGAGACACTGGTTGATGAACATTACCACATCTTCCTGTGTCCTCTATATATTTTTACTAAACATTTATTTTTTTACTTTATGTATGGGGTAATGATTCTATGATTAGGTTAGGTAAGTTAGGAAGTTATTTTGGTAGTTTTTTTCAAATCTAATATTTTTTATGTTTTGAATAAGGGGGGATATGGGATGTCCTTTTATAAATGGGGGAGAAGACTCTATTTTTTAAAAAAGAATTGAGTTCTCCCACATTTTTCATATGTAACAAGGGTAAAAAATATACCATAATTAAACCATAGAGGTTTAGTAGTCGAAATATTTCCGTCCAATATATTTTAGACAAGTGTATAATTCATTTTTACCCTTATCTATTTACGTTATCCGTTTATAAACCAAAATTTACCTTAATGATAGTAATTAATTTTTACCGCATTCACCATTCATTTTGGTCAAATATTAATTTGAGATTATTAGAAATTATAATTAATACTGATTCCAAATATTTAATCCATTTTTTCAAATTCAATTCATAGAAGATGAAAATTTTAATTTAAAAGTAATCCCACATACATAACAATAAAGAGGGGTTTTAAAGTAAAAAAGTTGAATTGTTTTCAATGTTATTATATAAAACATTAATATGAAAAATGATTCCAATGAAAAAAATTAGATTAAATTATATTATATTTGAATACTTTTACTTTAGAGCCAATTCAAATTATATTTTAACATTATAAATAATTTAATCCAAAATGTATTTTTTAATAAAAATTAATTATTTTACAAAATTCATCCAAAAATGAAACTTCATAGAAAAATCCCAAAAATAGACCATAAGATAATTTTCTATGAGGATATAATTTTTTTTTGATTAAATTTTATAAAAAAGTTTACATTTAACATTAAATTAATTTTTTAATGGATGACTAAATAGAGGATTTCGTAAAACCATAAGTTGTGTGCGTTACTTGCTATCAAGTAAATTATTCTAAAATAAGTACATTATATTGTCTTGGTGTGTTACAATATTCCCCTATAAAAAATTTTCCTCTAAATTAATGGTTTATTCCCATATAAAATATTTGGGTAACTTATCTTCATAATATCTTTTGGTTCTTATATTGATTCCATCATTATGGTATTTTATTATTATACCTTCAGTAGTCAATTCGTTCGATTCTTCAATAGTTGCTCTATGATATCAATAATCTGGATCGATTTTTCCCAATATGAAAAATTATGTTAAAATTTTATTTCTACAGAGGTGATAACATACATTGGGTATGACATGTAGTTTTTTAGTAATTATATATGGAACCCATCATGTATTTTTGGGAGGTTTGGATTCTTTTCCAAACAATAATTAAAAACTCCAATTCATCCATGAATTTATAATTTTCTGATGTACTTAGGACTCATTTCTCCTTTTGTACTGAACCTTTTAACACCCTTCCAATGAGATTATTTTAGGAAAACATAATCTCCCCCTAGAAACTCTAATTAATTTCTCCAATTATTGGAACAAATTTTATTCCAACATTGAGTTTCTTTTCTGTGAGCTTCAATAGACATTAACATTGTTTCTATCTCTTCAACATGTTGAAGTCCTATGAGTTTCATTTCACCAACATTATCCCATCATTTTTAGAACAATATCTCTTTAAACATTAACTTCCTAAACCAATGATTTTATTTTCCTTAGTTCTATATGTTGGTATAAGACATTCTTTGATTACCGATGTCTTTGAAGGATTAATTGAGATTCCATACTTTGAGACAATATGGCCAAGAAAAGATACATCATGATACCATATATAAAACTTAATAAATTTACTTTATATATCATTTATTTTGAGAGTGTCAAGAATTATCTAGAAGTGATTCTCATAGTCAAAATAGCTTTTAAGTTACACAAAAATTTAATCATTGAATACCAAAAACTATCATTAAGATATTCAAAAAATACAGTATAAATTAGATCCATAAAAATAGATGGTTAATTAATAAATTTAAATGGAATTATTCTAAATTTATTATGTATATACTTCATTAGAAGATATGAATTTGGAATTTATTCACCCATAGTCACAATTGATTATACTCGTAAATATGGGTAGTCTATGAAAAATATTGGGATCCGTGATATTGAATGAATATTTCATCAATGCAAGGAAGAGGGTACATTTTATTTAGCTAATTAGAATTGATTTACATATAGTCGATGCACATCCCTATGAATTCATCTTTCTTATTGAAGAAGAGAAAGGGGCTCAACAGGGTGAAACACAAGGGTTAATAAATCCATATCCACCCAAATACTCTAGTTATTTTCTCATGTCCACTAATTCAAAAGTATACATTCTATTGGGAGTCGTTGATATTGGTCTCTCATAATGGATTAAATAAATTGAAAACTCAACCTCATGCTCTGGGAGATGTCCATTTAATTCCTCAAGAACTATAAAAATGTATTCATGTACAATAGGTTCATCCAAAATTTTATGATTACCATCATGATCCTACGATTTTTTCTCTTTTTCACCAAAAAATCAATTTAGTATAGCTATTAGGGTTGTATCTAGATAAGAATAATATGATTAATTCACTTCTATAAATATAGGTAATTTTACATCCTACTAACAATTTATAATATACCTCCGCATACAAAAGAAATTGAATCATACATTGAAATCTAGTCTATACGAATTATTATATAGAAATTCACCAAAGTTATGATAATTAGGTCATAAAATATATAATATTTATGTTTCATAAATTTAAATGTCGACACATAACTATTGATGTGAGACATCCTTTCTGTTTTTTTCTAACAACTCCCTTTATAAATTAAATGGTAAATGTCTATTTATCTTGGAAAACTGAGTGTATATAAATAGGTGTGAGGAAATATAATAAAATAGTGTTTTAGAAAAATTATATGATAGGATTAATTTACATTCCACCACATAATTGGGTAATTCCCCCTCAGCTGTTCTGATCACATAACCTTGGGATTCTCTCAATATCCCCTTTAGTGGTAGATTCTTTTAATTCTTGGGAAATTTGTGGGAGTAATTCGCAATTTAATTATAGATTAAATAACAGAAATCGTTGATTTTTTATTCCCCTTTAATTCATGTGAAATATTCCCCTTACCACTCCACTGGTAACATACTCCAACACTTCACATGATTTTCATTACACAATTTTCACATGATGGAAATTGACTCATGCTTCTCTTCTTATTTTATGTATTCACATTCTCTTTGTTCATATATTACCTATTCTTCTATTTATCTCATTGAATATATATGATTGATATAATTCATTCTCTATTATATTTTCTTTTAAACTATTTTATCATATGAAGAAAACTTCTGTGAGTTAGTCACCATTTAGAGACACAGATTCAACCATTCAATGAAATGGTTAGTCTTATACTCATTGATTAATATGCAATCCTTAGTATACATAGGAAAAAATAAAAAGTTATTTTCATAATCATTGACACTTTCCTCATCCTTTTTCTTTAGTCTACGTAATATTATCTTCAACTGGTTTTTTTATCATGAGGGATATATTTATAAAATAATGTATCTTTAAATGGATTTCATTCCATGATTTATATTTGACCTTACACCATTGTGTTTTAGATCAATGACCACCATCGATTGCCATAAACATGGACACAATACACTGTAAGTGTAATCTTTTCCTTTTAACCATATACGAAGGCTATTAATATCTTCCCCAAATACTTAATCAATTTATCAGAAAAAATTTAACTATTAATACCACTAAATTATGTTGATTTATTTCACATAAGTTGATCCAGTATAAGATAATCTCACTAAAAAATTGGTTTCTCCATTCATGAAAGGTTTTTTTTATAACCTAATCATGATTCCCAAATATAGACACAATTAGCGTAGCTACAGTACCAACAATATGGTTTTCCTTAGTATAGAAATCTATATATTGGGCATGAGTAATAATATCCATCTTCCTTTCATGGCCCATTTCTAGAAAATAGGATATACTATATTATATTGGAAAATTATAAATTATAAATCACATTATAAAATTTTAAATACGGTCTAACAATTAATATAAATTAATCATTATTAATTATTAAACTGTTGATCATAAAATTTGGTTTCTTTTGGGGTATCCTTACATTAAAATCAATCATAGTAGTTTTTACTGAAAATGTGAATTATCATAAGTATATCCCCATAGAGTGTCAAACCACATTATTATTAATACTCATTATTATGTACTAAGTAATGCTTGAGTCAATTCCAACATTCCTTTTTATAGAGTACATTACCCTAGGTACCTCTATTATAGAACCAAATCCACATATAGTTTTCAAAAAGGGATATATTTCTGGGGATATCGATATAATCTATTCAATAAAAAAACGTTAAGGTGTTATTATTTATTTATCATATAATTCTATCAGAGAGTTATGTTCTATAATATATGTTCTACATAATTAAGTTCCTAATGTTTCTACTAAACTTTCTCTAATACCAACTATAATGAACCCGACCCTATTAGCTTAAAGTTGATGCCTTGCTTTATTACATTAGATTAGATACTATGAATAAAAAACCGAGGGATAATATTTTTATTAGTTTTGGAGAACTAGACACATACAATATTCCCATATTATATTGTGGAAATAGAATAAATTACAAGAAAAGAGAAAACTCAACATCCCTGAAAAATATTTCGAAATATTCATCTTCAAAACCTAGGAGAGGGTAACAAAATAACAGAGAGCTCAATTTCTCAGAAATGGTTATCTATAGCAGAATATATCATGAATAAATAATCAAAATAAACATATAATGGTGAAAAGTGAGAAAACATTCCATTTAAAGAACCTGAGAAAACATAATCAATAAGGTGTGGTAAATAACATTGTACAAATGATATTCAATCAATAAATAGGAAATTCAATGCTTCCATATAGAGTGTCAGGTTGAAAATATCAAGGGTAATAATAACTAATCAATTAATTATATAAATTATTCATTATTAAATGCCTTTATCTCAAGAATAATGTTATCTCTACTCTTAATTGAATTCATCAGATATTTAAATACTACTAGTCAAAAGACGTTTTATTTAAAAAAATTAATTTATCTCATGAGACCTACTGATGCATCGAGGGGATATATTATACCAGGCCCCACCCATAACTGTAGGTTAAATTAATTCCTCATATTTAAATTAATCTATTTAGTAAATGATTTAATTCTTTTCATAAAATATCTATATAGAGAATAGAATACTGATTTATCAATATTTCCCTAGTAAGTAAAATTTAATTAAAACTAAACAATGTATGTAAGAATAGTACATTGTTTAGAAAATAAAGTTATCTATAATAAAATAATATTTATATTTGATCTAAATTTAATTAATAATGAAAAATTATCATATGAAAGTGATAGATTGAAGATAAGGGAGACAATCACCACAGAAAGTGGGATTGTTTGATAACTTTTACCACATTTTAATTTTCACGCCAAATAAATTTAGTTGAAATAATTCAATTTAAAACATATAATACCATTAATAATGAATGAATAATGACATTACATGTAAATGGATAATTATATACGTCACATAAATGTAATTTGGGTTAAAATAACAAATAATATTCAATAGAATGAAATTTGAGATACAATTCCTTACGTCACACCCCCTTTTGGATGAATGTTTTTAACCTAGTTTATAGTGGTTTTTACCTTATTATTTACTTATTATTGAACATTATTAATATTTATAATATCATATATGACAATTTTATGAAATATTATTACATTTTAATTATCAATCATTCAATATATAAATTGTTTCGATGATAATTTCCATGTTTTCTCATGTGTGTTTCATCAGGAAAGATCCAGTTCTTGCATATATTATATATTTATATCATATCCATGATAATAATCAATAAATAATTATAAAATTTTTCCATCAATTTTTATTTTAAAATTGATCATGTATGATGGTTATAAAAATTTATGCATGTTACGATCACAGAGTCGATCAGTCATAAGTACGCTGGAGTAATGTTTCCAATTTTCACTAATCAGTATGGAAAGGTGGTAAATAATATTTTTCCTTTACATAATCACCATAATAAAATTAATACCAAATTATATATTTATATTTATATATATTAAATGTGTTTTAGTTATTAAAATAGAGTCACATCGCTTTGTGACAGAGGCAGTGCATATATACATGAACTACATTATCATCAAAATGTGAGTGAAATTGAATGAAATTGAATGAAATAAAATGATATATATTATATTTTTATATTTTTAAATAGTTCATTAATAAAATATTTATTTTATTTATGTCACATGTATTCTTTAACTCTATCTTTATCAGCTTCCATGTGACGTTTTAGGGAAATACGAATCAAATCACTTCGCGTGGCATAATCTATTGTACACACGAGTGACATTATCACATCCCCCACATAATGGAATGTAAAATGATATATAATATATAGTTAAAATATATCCACAAATACAGTATATATATAATATATATAATTTATATCCATCATCATACCCAACCTTGTGATGTGGAAATACAGAAACGAACGACGTCGGTTCGTGACGTGGTAGTCTGTAGTACACACAAACTATTATTTCATAACACATTTAATGGAAGTGGGTATTATTTTTGGTCATAATATTTTTATAATAACATAAAATTATATTTAATATTTTTTTTTATTATGTCAAAAAAATTTAATAAAAATTAAATTATGTTTACAAAGAAGTAAAATAAAGACCCTCATTAAAGAACGTTAATTTTTCTTCTGGTTACCTCATTAGGATTGATCTAATAAATTCTAATATTGGTATTCTTCCCAATAGAATGATTATAGGATGAGGGGAGGGAAATTGGGATGTTATTTCAGTAGGTATTTAAAGATACTTAGAGGAATTAATATGTGAAGAAGGGGGGTAGTGGGTGTAATTTTATTAGTGGGGGAGAGGCAACACTTGTTATTTTTGAAATCAATTAAGCAACCCCATAATTTTCATATGAAAAAAATGGTCTAGAATCAACCATTATAAAACCTCATAGTCTTAATGGTTGAAATGTTGGTATAAAATATTATTTATTATAGTTTATTGGATATTTATAACCTTATCATTTTTAACCCATTGCTAAATAAATTTTCACCTTAACGGTAGTAATAAATTTTTACTGTATTCAGTATTCATTTTGTTCAATTTTTTTTACTTATTATAAAATAAAAATTATTATGATTCCAAATATGGAATCCATTTTCTAAAATACAATTCTAATAAGTTCCCAAATTTTATTGAATATTAATCACAAGGACGTGATGAGAATGAAGGTTTATAAAGTTAAAATGTTCAAAAGTATACTATGTTTTTATATCAATATCAATTATAAAATTTAGTCAAATTATTTAAATTGGATAATTTTTTTTAAAAAATGAACTAAATATCCATTAAAAATGAACTAATTTTACCTTAAAAATGAAAAATATATTTTAAATTTATAAAAAAAATTAAATAAGAATGTAGTTTTAAATAAAAATCCAGTATTTTTTCAATATTAATCAAATAATGAAACCACTCAAAAATATACAAACTATTCACCATAATTTAATATTGATATCATGAATCAAAAACGATGTTTATTATTTCATATAATGTTTTTGAATGTGTTATAATTTAATTTTGAATAAAGTGTTTATAACATGAATATGCACTGTCTTTCATAAACCCTAGTGTTTCATGCATCAGAAGATATCAATACAATAAATTCAATTAAATATATTGTAATGTATTGGGGTGTTGAATATATTATATTCACTTTTATACCTATTCATCGGATTTGAATTTTATTATTATTTTATTTCTTATGTATGGATGTGAAAGGGGTTGTTTCTTGTTATGGGGATGGAGGTGAGAAGTGGTTTATGGTTTCTTGATTTTGAATTACATGATTATTATATTGTTTATTTATTTCCCACAAATATTTTTATTATAGAATGTGAAATCTAGTAACTATGTTTATGATTAGGTTATTTTAATACTAACTTCATTCGAGTTTTCTACTAATGACCCCTCATATATGTTGACCCCATTATAAGGATGGAAAACCATTTATACTAAGGAAGATTATGAGATTGAGTACCTGAAAAGAAGTTGGGATCTCAACAATATATATTTTATATCGAGTATGTACAAGACCATATAACATTATGGCCTAAAATTTTTATCATGAATCATATTTGTTTGATGATGTTATTACTATGGGGATTCCCATATTGTACATTATGGACTCTCTTAATGTTCTTTTCAATCATAGTCGCACCACTTACATTATTTTTATTTGTTTGTTTCCAATGATTTGATAAAACCCACCATTAATTTTACTTATTTCTTTATGATGCATTTTAATTTTCAACAAGTGTTTAGAGAATGTATTTTGTAAAGTATTTAAAAAGAAAAATAGTTTGGTATTGATTTTGTAAATTTCAAATTCCATCATCTTAATCATTTTAATGTTGTTCCCATTTTAAAAGGTCGATACAACCCATTTATTGAAAAAATATGGTTATTTAAAGAATTATATTAAAAATAGATAAATGATTTATTTATTTTGGTTTTAAAAAATAATATTCAAATTGGAATGTGTTTTAATTTATAAAAAAGCTTTCCAAAATTTTAGAAAAAATATTTTAGTATGCTTCTTGTTTTCCTTGTTTCATTACCTCTAATAAACATTATTTAAAAAAACTAAACTAGAATTAATGAAAAATGTTTTTAAATGGATTTAACACACTCTTTGGTGAAAGAATTCAAGTATTTTTTATCTACAATCATATATACAAACTCCCATATTCATGTAAATCATTAATTTTACATATAAGATCCCAAACTATTAGGTTTATTAGATCCCATTCATGTATACCATAAATTTATGTAGTGGATATGGTTACTGACTATGTGACACCTGGATATCATCGATTAATTTCTCATCTTATTTATTCATTTTGGGATGTTTTTTTTCGACCAATTAAACAAGGTGAATTTTTGTTAGATTTTTTGTATTGTTTCTTCAATTATACATATAAAATCATTTTGTTAGTATTTTTTAGTATATATTGCAAGATGATATTAATATATTTTATTCATTATGTCTCATTGTGTTTTTCTTAGTTTATACCATGTTTGGCATGCTTATTTATTTATATATATTTTTCTGATATGTAGAGATTTTCATTGTATAGATGAACCACAATAGATTATTTGTTGGATTCTATTTCTTTTTATCACTATGGTGATCATGATTGTCATTTATCCTTGTATTGGATCAGTCAAGGTGACGTGTAAGGTTGAAGTAGACTTAATTATTGAAAATTTGTATCAGGTCTCTATTTTTTAAAATGTTGTTTGTATGGAAATTTTTTTCAAAACTAAAACAGTATATCATAAGTTGGAGACTGATCACAACCTTTTGTGATAAAACATGATTTTAATGGATATTTTATATTTAAGTCTAGACTTTGGAGTTCATTATCGACTATTTTAAGATATTTCTGTTTTCCATTGAGTTATATAAAATAATTTTGGGTATTCATTAAGCTATTGGGTGGAATTAGAAATAACTAGAGATCATATTTTATCTCACACAGTCTAAAAACTATCAATATCCCACACACATAGTTATGGAGTATTCTTTATGTTTGTATCATGATTGGTGCATGGTAATACAAATCATGGAAAATATCACATATAGTTTTCCCCAAAATGTTATTTTATTGAACATATATATATTTAATGATTTCTAAGGCGGATTCTACTTTTTAGAGATGTACCACTTAGGTTTTGATGATTTCTTGACCATTTTGGTGGCGATTTTGGTTAATGTGATGGGATATATTTTTTATTTTTATTCAAATTTGTAAAAATATGGTTTTCTGAAAAAAGAATGATTTTATTAAATGTTTTGATATGAATAACAGTTTTTGTGGTTTGATGAAAAATTAAATTTATAAGATGATTTAAATTTAAATAAATGTTTTTTGGTTTAATGTAAAATTGTTTTTTACCTTTCAATAAGTTTTCTAAAATATGGTTGATTTAAGTATGGAAATTATAAAATGGTTTAAATTTGAAGTGATTTATATGTCATTGTTTTTGATTCCCTCGTTTGGGAGTTTTCATTTTTACTCTCTATACAATTCTGAAATTGGGTTTCTGTAGTTTCAAAATGAATTAGGGTGTTTTGAAAATATTTATTATTTCATAAAATGAGTTTTTAAAATTTTTTAAATGTTTTGATATTAACAAAAGGGAATGTTTTGTTATATGTGAATTCTTTAGGGAATAGTATAATTTAGTTGATTCCTTTATTTTGTTGTAATTTTATGGTTCTTTTGGGGAGCATGAAATTTCATATCCCACACCCCTTGAAACCCCTCCTAAGATGGTAGTGATGAGGAACACTTATCCTCTAGATCCCACCTTTTATAGGATACATGTTCGCAACTAGAACTGAGGGTATATGCAAACATATATTAGAGGAATTTCAATTAGTATAAAATTAAAGATAATTTTTGAGATGTAAATATTCAGATTAATACGAAAACATAAATATATAAAATAATTTTACAATACAGGATAAGACAAATTTATTAATGAAATGACATAAAATATTGATACAAGTAATGTACTAAATTACATTCTCAACAGTGACAAAAAAATCCTAACAACTCTGGCATAAATAATTCTATCAAAAATTTCCAACTCAATATCCAACAATCACATATAGACCTAAAAAACATTTTATAATTACGTAGGGTTAGAATAACATGTATACTCTATAGGATCCTTTTTTAAAACTATTAGAAAAATGTGAATGAAGCTTACTAGGGAACAGTGAGTAAATAAATGAGACAAACTCATCAAATAGTCAAGGAAAAAATTCCTCATCGACACAAAGGATCACTAACATAGTACCTTATAGAAGTAAAGTTATCTATATCAAATCACACACACACACACAAACACACACACACACATATATATATATAATGAAGGTACCCCACCTCCACTTAATCATTGGGTTGACACTCTCACACACTGATTCCACACACATTGATCTACCATCCATTCCATAAATCATCCTTACCTAAATTAGGATGTTAAATAATACAATCTATACCATGAAATGCATATTTTTATTACCCATCATTCTATGTAGTAGATCACCATAACAACCTACACACTATCAAATATGTCCCATCAACTTCCTCCAGGTAGTAAATTTTATAATACTGGAAGACATCATAAACCTTGTAAATGCATTATGCCTAATTACCATAAAAACTATGAAAGTACACCAATGAGAAACCATAATAACTATGACCAAATACAATGTTTCCTATAACTTCATTCCATTATAGAACACATAAAAATTTATACTAAAAATGAGAGCTATTATAGCTTGTGTGTATCCAAACATTGTACATCAACCGGTCTTAACCAGAATATCCCAACACATGACACTAAAACTAATGGGAGAGTAAGAGAGATAAATACATCAACAATCCTTTCACTCTCTATCCTGGATGTTTGAAAAAACACACATATATGTTTAGAGTGTTAGTTTCCCTATTGAATCTGGAAGTAAATAACATGAAATCAACAAATATAAAATATATCACACATAATAACCTTAAGGGAAACTACCTAGCCCTGGAACCATCTACATCTATCTCCCCATAAGGCTTCCAACATCCATCCCAATGCTCAAGATCTCAACATGAAAACAAGAATCAATATTCCATATTATTATTTTTTCAATCGTAAATCAAACATTATTATTTTGTATTAATTTTTATGATTAATACTTTCTTTTCCACATTCCATTAACCCCATAATTTATCTCTTTCTTTGAGTATGTCATCATAATCTATAATCAACCAGATCCATCCCAATTAAATTATTATATCATATACAATATCATATTTCTTGGGTATTCAAGGACTCGTCCTATGTTACCTAAAATAAATATGCACATTCCATGCATAAACAACTATAATAGCTAGTTGAGAACTATATCAACCATGAATCCATCTATAGATCCATCAATAGAATATCTTGACTAAGTCACTGAGGAAGATCAAATCTTAAATCATCCTATATACCCTAGTGTCATCAACGAAACCACTGAGAATAATTAAATTCATCCCTCTGTTAAAAAATCAATTAGATTATATCCCCAAAAATTCAATATATTATTCACCAAACATTGCATTGATATCAGGATATCAATAAATAAAAAAAATTATATAATTCCCATGACCTTAAATCAATATGAAAAAACATGATTTCTATAACAAATTCATCAAGAAAACTAAGGCCTTAACCTAAAATCATTAAAGCATCACTTAAAATAATGGTTTGTTTTATCTCAAAACAACGATCTTCATCAAATAATTATATCAATTACCATTATAAAATAGTTTATTATTAAATTTATGTTCTTATTTAAAATATAAATAATATAAGAAACTATCAATAGCTGGCATAATCCAAGAACATGATTCTATTTTTTTAAATTCATAAATATTGAAGGAAGAATATAAAAACTATTTTCATTCCTCTTCTATGAAATAATATCATCTTTCGAGCTTTGATCAATTTATCAATAGCTACACATATTATTCATGCTACAATACAACCAATATACAACCAATATATATATATATGATCATCTTGTAAATAAAGAGGTAATATAAAAATTATCATAAAACACATGTGATCAAATACCCCCATTCATTATAATTCCATAATTAAAAATATGTGAAACCCTCTTGCCTATAATTTTGTTTAGATTTTATGAAGGCCTATAACTCAACACATCATTTATTCAACATTTCATTATTTCCCAACAAACATGTAATTAGTAAGAATTTGGATAAATCATATTACCTTATTAAATAGGATGTAAAAAGATATTAAAAATTTAGAAAGTTATACATTCCCTAACATAATTATTCAATTCATAGATAGAGAAATATTATTATCTTCTACATGTAATATGAAAATTTGAACTAATAAAATTAATATAACAAAAACGATAATATCATGAAATAATTATTATTAAACCTTGTAATATCCACTATTTATAAATCCCCAATTTCAATATGATAATAAAATAAAAAATTTCATGTCATATAGAAGGTTTTTAGAAAAGATGATTACAATATTGTCCTCTTATAATTACATCAATAATTTATTAATTATTATCCAATATTTATGAATGTATTATTCTTTCTGGATTTCAATATAACACAACTAAATAACCACAAAGAATAATATTCTACATTTGAAAATCATCTTTATATCATATCTAATTATATTTACATAAACACCAATAATTAATTTGGGATAATTATAATAGTATTCACATAATAATACACAACATTATAGAATAACGATTCTTCAAATCCTTCTTTCCTTAATTATTCTTTTTTATTTTAAGGTATTATCTTCTTTATATATGATTCCATATATTAACCTAGAGAACAATATAACATGATATAATCACAACTGAACAATAATATTGAATATGTATTTAGATCCCCTATAAAATATTTTAGTTAGATTGACTCACTGAACACACATATGAGGGAGTGGATAGGGTGAGATTTCACTTCCAAGGGATATTAATATTTTTAACTTGAATAAAAAATAAAAAAATTTATATTGATGATGGAATATCATTTTAGGAGTATTCATGAACTGTTTAATAAAACTTTCTTCCATAAATCATTTGAAGTAAACTAGAGGAGAACAATGTTATGTCCCAGTACATCAAAACATGGGCTAGAGGGGGTGTAGTCCTTTAAAATTTATTCAGTAATATATTATTATCATAGTGATAAACATTATTATATGAGAAGAGGAATATAAAACAAATAATATAAGAGGTGTTTTATAGTAGTTCAAATCACATCGATCCTAGTCTAATCTTTAATATCCTCTACTATGTGAGGAGGCTAGTATTTACTTTTCCTTCTCAATTTATAGGGAGTAATAACTAAATTACATACAAACATACTTTTCAAACCTTGTAGTATAACCCCTTATATTTAATGGAGTCACATGCCTTCTAAATTTTTTCTGGGAGCCACAAACTGAAAATCTTATTAGATGGTAGGAATAACTCCTTTGAAATATTTTTTTATGGGAAATAACTAAATGGACTCTAGAGTAAAAAACAATGGATAAAAAAAATAAAAAATGAAAAATAGAAAAAGCTTAATAATAATACAATAATAGATAAACATGAATTTTCATGCAACTAAATAAATTTGATGACATCTGTAGTGGATGAATAAATTTATAAATCCCTTCATAATAACATTTATGGAATAACAAAAATAATATTTAGAATAGTTCATTGCATATATCATATGAATGTTTTATTTTTTTCTCTTTAATTATTTAAATAGTAAATTATAAAATCGGTTTTACAAAATTTTAACAAATTCCATTATTCAAATAGAAATTATTATGTGTTTGTAATTAACTCAAAATAACTGTGATCAACTTATTTTTTATATAACACCCCAAGATTTCATAGTATGTACTTCTTCAAAACAATTCAATAACTTGCACTACACGCAACACCGACTTCAAGCACACCATGACTTACCAAACAAGTCATTCAAAAGAGGTTATGAATAGTATTAACTAAATTTTGAACATTATATAATGCTTATAATTTTAGAATCTATATTATGAGTTTTATAGACATAATGTAAGAACAAATTCATTTTTTTCAGATAAAAGAAGTATTTTTCAAAAATGCACTTTTACCAACTTTTAATAGCAAACACTTTTTAAATAAAATATTTTAAACATTTATATATTTGACTAAATAAATTTATTCTTTAAAATGGCGATATGAAAAAATTGACAATGTAAAACCCCAAGCTTCCACGATACGCTTTCCTTTGAATAATACAGCAGCGTGTGTTGTACGCAACTTCGAGTTCTAACACACACCACAACCAATCAAACTTGCCGTTATGAATAGTAATACAAACTTTTTGAAAATTTATAAATTTTATCTCTCAAAATGGACATCATTTTTGGATTCGGAGTATCGAATTTATCCTAAGGTGAAATTTTGGTACTTTTCGGATAACTTTAATATTTTGATGAATAGTGAAATATAATAAATTTTAATTAAAGACAACTTTTTTAATCAAAATAATTAATAGTGATAAATTATTAATTTGTGTGGTTTTGAATTATATTTAGAATATAGTTTTACTATTTAATACAATTTTGGTCTTAGGATATAATTTCACAATTAAACCAAACATAAACAAGTATCAATCTTTTGATAGTTATTATATCTTAAAAACACGCTTTTTGTTTTGACAGCAGGAATTAATTTTAAATTAATTTCTACCACTTCTGTGTCTTTATTTTGGAAAAATGGATTCCATATTTAGAATCAGGATGTACAAATTGTATAAATAGGTAACTTTTATTTTTAGACATTTTGAATAATTACTTCGGTAAATATTTTATTTACCATGGTTAAAGTGTAAATCCGGTAAATAAGGGTTACAAATAATATTATAATAATACTAAATTACCCTAAAACGTGTCCTAACCTTATTGGTGGATACATCGCCGACCAACGGCATATTTGGGACGATTTTGGGACCCCATGGAGCCATTTGTTGGTGATAGGGACACATTATTTTAATTAAGTTAAAATAAATACAAAAATGACATAGGCATATATCTTTTAGAAAAACAATTTTTACATATGGTTTTATATGTTGGATTTTCGACTATAAATATTCATTAGAAATAAAAAAAGATTTCACACATAACTATAGTTTATTTATAATTTTTAGACATTAAATAATCTAATTTGTTTAGGACACAATGATGATGCAGTAATTACCATAATAGTGAAAAATTAAAATAAATGATATTATAAATACCCAAATAAATATAATTTGAGACTTTTTATGAAATAAACGAATTTTCTAGGTTAATATGACATGTTAGGAGTTATTTAATTAACTTTTTTCGATGTAATAATTCTGTTATAATTTTTACAAAAATCAACTATTGAATAGTGTCAAAATTGACATAAAAGAGTTTTTAAAACAAATATTATATTATTAATTGATATTAAATTCATAAAAATCAATGTTTCATCCAAGAGACTTATATCATGATAGGTGTTTCATTAAAGGAACACTTGGGGGTCTCTTTGATGTATATAGTATGTTTATTAACCATATAATAAAAAATACAAAGAGACATTGTAAAAGTGAAACAAATTAACTAAGAGTTAATACTTAAAGATAAGGTTAATATTGTACCTAAAACCTGTATAAATCCTATTGGATGAGTGGTTTTCGACCTATCCCCACATTAACCTTTAAATAATCCAATTTTTATCCATTAGAAACCGAATATTAATTTATTATAAAATAACATTTCTAGCTTTTCCAAAGGTGCCCCTCACCCCTCTTATAAAAGGGAACTCCCCCTTCTCATTAATTAACACCTTAAATGCCTTTTGGTTTGGCCAAAACCTGCCCAAATACTCTATCAACTTCCCTCAATTCATCCTAAAGGCCTTTTATTAGTCTGAAATCCAACCTATGGAGCTATTTTGATCAAATCAAAAGAAAAAACCCGAAGAAGAGGTAATGATATCACCACCCCTTTTCAAGTTCATTTCTTCTTCCACTTATTCTTTCCCTGTTATTCTCATTATAAAATAATGAATCCAGTATCTCATATATACTGTAATATTATTATAAATATGTTACAACCATATTCAGTATTCTATCCATCCTTTGAATGACATGTCACCATACGTGCGTACGTACGGCTTACCGTCTCCACGTCGTGGTGTAATTGTTATTCAATATATTATTATTTGGATGGGTCTAATAATGATTTGTAATTCATATAAATAATAAATATAACATGATAATGATTTTTTATATATGATATACCATCCAATTATATATTATTTTAATATCAAAAGAATGATATAGTCGCTCGTGTGTACGTACGAATTACCGTCTCCACGAACGTGATGAGATTCATTCTCCATTGTATCCATTCAAGTATAATTATCATTTGATGATTTAAAAATAATTTTTAAGGAAATTATATCATTCTGGATATGAATAATATACAACCTATCCATGAAAAACATGGCTTATGTAACAAAACATATAAAATAAAATCAGTAAGTTAACACCCGAAATGACAATAATTCTAAAATATTATTAACAAAGCAATGTTAAAAGATCATATATGATATCATATTAATATATATTATTCTTGTATAATTTAATAACAATTATTTCACCATTATACAGGAGGTTAACATAACCTCAACCAAAGAAAAGTACAAGGTAAGTGGTTTTCATCTCACTCCTTATTCCTGTGAGATTCCTGCCATATTGCCACTATTACCTTTTTTATGGTGTATGTACTGCCCATAATTATATTCTTTGTGTAATTCACTTTAACTTATGTGTATTTACATATTAATTGTATAATACCTCTTTCATGGGTTGTATGTTTCGTATGTTACCAAATTGGTAAGGGTTACTTCCACAATCTCTTTATTATCCGAGGTTGTTTTTACGTAAGTCTCTACTGGGAAATATTTATTATCCATGTAAATGTTTTTTTGAAAGAGTTTTCAAAGGGATTATTTTAAGGTACTTTTTACTAAAACATAATTTCAAATGTTTTAAATATTTATTCTTCTAAATATTTCTCATTTATGTGCATGTCTTCAAAATGGTTTTTAAGTATTTATTTATATGGACGTGAATGTTTTTAAAATGATAATTCCTTTCAAAATTTAGAAAGTGGTATGAGACACTTTGATTCAAAAATGTCTTTAAATGAATTATTTTATAAATTGTGTGAATTTTTAATGTTTTCATGAAAAGGGGTATTTCTCTCAAAGAGTTTTACAAATCATTTTCATCCATGTCAAAATTATTTAATGGACTTTAAACTTGTTTTGAAGTTGATTTATCATGATAAAATCTTCCATATTTTGTTGAAGGTTTTTTGATATGTTTGACTGTGGATGTGTTATTTTTATACCATTCATGGTTTATGGGTAACATATTGAGATTTCTTATGCTAGTTTTAATACGAATGTTTATGTTATGTTTAGACCTTTTCATACGAGGAATGCATTGGACTTAATAATGACGGGTGGGGCCCGATATAGCTCCTAGATGCATCGGTAGGTCTCATGAGACAAACTTGTGTCTTGGTACAAGGCCTTGAAAAAATCGTATTTGTAGTCTTGGCACGAGGCCTTGGCTGTGTGGTTATGATAGTCTGGCATTATGAATTCCATCGTTATAAAAGTGGTTATTGAAATTGCATGTGATTAATCGACTAGTAGAATATCCATGGGAATAAGTAAATGGAATTATTTGATTTTATCATTTCCTTATTATGCTTAAGTTAATGTTTAAAAGGCTTTTGTTTTAGTTATACATTGCCTTAAATTTTTATGCTTATTTATGAAAGTTTCCATTGTATTGCTTACCCTTACTTAGTATTTTATCTCACCCCTTTCTATATTTTATTTTTCCCAGGATTCAAAGAAGTGTATTTTGATTGATATGCAGGGTTAAGATAAAGGAATAATGGCGTTCATAAAGATTATTTATGTTGTTTTTTATGTATTAAAGTGAAATGTAACATTCATGTATATAATCTAATTTCCAAGACTGCAAAACAAATCGGTCCTTCGGGACTTGATTTACTTGTAATCATGCCAATGTATTAAAATAATGCACCCACTCTGGGTAACTATGGTCGGGGCGTTACAGTTGGTATTAGTGGAAGTTTAGAAACATCCTTGGAAACTAGATTTAGATAAACTCTAATTAGAGCACATATCCCTAAGATAGACATTGAGGATTAGTATAGAATAACTTCCTAGAATTTTGGTATTGTAGAGATTTTGTGAGTTTTCCGAGAAATACATCACTGTCTGGATACGAGCAGGTAGAGGCCGCTCTGGCATAGATGTATCTAGGGGTAAAACCCAAAAACACCACTTTGAGCTAGACTCGAACGGGAACTGGTGCCCGACAATGGGCCTTGCTGCACTCTTGGTTACGACACTCCCGGGGGATATGCTTAGTATATTTCTCATCTTCTTTACAAACCATTATGAAGGGTTTATGAGTATATACATCCTCAAAGGATACATTTTTATGATTATGGATTATATCCATAACCTATTTAATTTATGTTATGTGTTTTACAAGTTTGGGATTAGGTATTGTTATTCATAAACTAATCTACTGTACTCCATTGTTTAGAAATGGCGCCTAGTAGAAGGAATGAGAACTCCAGTAATGCACATGATCCAAAGAGAAAGAAGGATCATATATTTCATGGTCTTAAGCTAGAATTTATAAGAGAAATAGTCTCACATGTATTATCATTATATGAAGAAATAATATAATGTGTTGATAAGATAAGTAAAGAGTTTACTGAGTCCTATGGCTTTGAAGGTAAGCAATAGAAGAAAAGGATGGAAGATTGAAAGATGGATAAAGGGAATCGGGAAAATAAGAATTTTCACATATGTGATAACTGTGGGAAGAAACACCCTGGAACTTTCCTGAAAGGAATGGGAGTTTGTTATATGTGTGGAGGAAAAGGGCACAAAGTATGTGACTACAAGGGTAAGAAAATGGTTTCAAATGTACAATGCTTCATTTGTAAGGAGTTTGGACACTACACGAACCTATGTCCCAGTCATCAGACTATGCCGCAAATTATGTTTTTGGATAATAATCAAGGTATGATACTACCACATATGAATAGGAATGATTAGAGTTCTTATGTTGATTATGTCGTTTGAGTGTTGTATCAACAATGTACTTGTTATAATAATTATGGAGTATATAAGGATTGTACTGCAGTACAATTTCATTAAGGACTTGAGATTGTGTGGAAAAAAGAAAAGTGACTCGATAGCAAGTTATATTTTTGGAAAATATATGGTTGAGAGAATGATAACCCATAATATGGTTCTGATACCGAGTTAGTGATTTTAGAATAATACATGATTGATTTGGATAAATTATATTGGATATTCTTGACTACCTTGAAACTGATTAATGATTTGTATATTCCATCATTTTTGGGGTTTACAACATTTTTTGATTGAAGGAGTATATCTATTATTCTTTAAGGAATAAGGGATCATGCATGTAATCAATATGGTTTTATGGTAATTCAGGATGTTGTAGTGTTTTAAAAGAATACATGATGAAGGTAATCACATGTTATTATGCAACAAAAAAATCTTAATTGTGTTTACATTCCTTATAAATTTTGGACTGAAGTATTTTGGATATTTCTAGTTTGGATTATTTTGGATTGCCATAAAAGGAAAACCCGGAGGTCGGGCGGCAACCCGTCGCGTCCAGCAAGGCCGCGAGACTTAAACTCCCAACCAAAGGGCGACAAGGGTGTATCACCTACCACTGGCCCACGAGATGTACTTGATTAAATAATGTAGTTTATTTTAAGAAGGTATAATAGATGAATTATAAATTCATTTTTTAACCCCAAACGAATAGGATAAATAGAATATATTTTTTATGTTCTATTATGTTTTAGAGTGAAAGATGAATTTGCTGTATAAATTAGTTAAAGGATGGAACTCTACTTGTCAACTATATTTTTTTCTTCTCCTCTTATTCTATAAAGAAATTAATTCTTATACTTTATTGAAGGAATCATAAAACCAAAAATGTGTTATCCTAATACCTCATGTTTTGTTGAACCGATGGTATTTTAAGTCATTATAGATTGATGAATTTAAGGACCTTAATTTTAAACTTGTTTGTAATTTATGACCTCAATAACTACCTATAAATACTTACATATTTTCTCCAATTTTATGTCTCTAATTTCCACCAATGTTCTTCTAATAGAGATCATAATTTTCTGTTGACCCTTTTATTTCTCTTTTCCTCTTTTTAAGACTAAATTTTATTAACCAAATTTCCGATGTGGGTTTTCCCACAAAGATATTTTCTATTTTCAACCATTATTTTTGAAGAACTATATCAAAGTTGTGAGGATGCAATTTATTGAAGGAGGGAATAATATAACACCTCAAAAATTTATAGTACGTACTTTTTCAAAACAATTCAATAACTTGCACTACACGGAACACCGAGTTCAAGCGCACCATGACTTACCAAACAAGCCGTTCAAAAGAGGTTATGCATATTATTAACTAAATTTTTAACTTTATATAATCTTTATAATTTTAGAATCCATATTATGAGTTTTATAGACATAATGTAAGAACAAATTCATTTTTTTCAAATCAAATAAGTATTTTTTAAAAATGCACTTTTACCAACTTTTTATAGTGAACCCTTTTTAAATACAATATTTTAAACATTTATATATTTGAATATATAAATTTATTATTTAAAATGGGGAAATTAAGAAATTTACAATGTAAACCCCCAAGCTTCCACAGTACGCTTTCCTTTGAATAATACAGTAGCGTGTGTTGTACGCAACTTCGAGTTCTAACACACATCACAACCAATCAAACTAGCCGTTATGAATAGTAATACCTACTTTTTAAAATTTTATCTCTCAAAATGGACTTCATTTTTCGATTCAGAGTATGGAATTTATCCTGAGGTGAAATTTTGGTACTTTTTGGATAACATTAATATATTGATGAATAGTGAAAATTACTAAATTTCAATCAAAAACAAATTTTTTAATCAAAATAATTAATAGTGATAACTTTTTAATTTGAATTGTTTTAAAGTATATTTAGAATATAGTTTTACTATTTAATACAATGTTGGTCATAGGAAATATTTTTACAATTAAACCTAACATAAAAAAGTATCAATCTTTTGATAGTTATTATATCTTAAAAACACGCTTTTTGTTTTGAGAGAGGGAATTAATTTTAAATTAATTTCTGCCACTTCTGTGTTTTAAATAAGGAAAAATAGATTCCATATTTGGAATCAGGATTTCCAAATTTTGTAAATAGGTAACTGTTATTTTTGGACATTTTGAATAATTATTTCGGTAAATATTTTATTTACCATGGTTAAAAGGTAAATACGGTAAATAAGGGTTAACAAATAATATTATAATAATACTAAATTACTCTAAAACGAGTCCTAACCTTATTGGTGGATACATGTCCGACCAATGGAATCTTTGGGTCAATTTTTGGGACCCCATGGAGCCACTTGTAGGTGATAGGGACACTTTATTTTAATTAAGTTAAAATAAATACAAAAATGACATAAGCTTATATCTTTTAGAAAAACAATTTTTACATAGGGTTATATACGTTGTATTTTCAACTAAAAATATTAATTAGAAATATAAAAATATTTCCCACATAATGATATTTTATTTATAATTTTTATACATTAAATAATTTAATTTATTTAGGACACAATGATGATGCAGTAATTACCATAATAGTGAACAATTAAAATAATTGTTATTATAAATACCCCAATAAATATAATTTGAGACTTTTTATGAATTAAATTTATTTTCTAGGTTAATATGACATGTTAGGAATGATTTAATTAACTTTTTTCGAAGTAATAATTCTGTTATGTTTTTTACATAAATCAACTATTGAATAGTATCAAAATTGACATAAAGGGGGTTTTAAAAAAAATATTATATTATTAATTGATATTAAATTTTTAAAAATCTACAATTTGGCCAAGAGACTTATATTATGATATATGTATCATTAATGGAACAATTGGGGGTCTCTTGGATGTATATAGTAAGTTTATTAACCATATAATATAAAAATACAAAGAGGCATTGTAAAAGTGAAACTAATGAACTAAGAGTTAATACTCAACAATAAGGTTAATATAGTAACCCAAAACTGTCTAAATCCTATTGGTTGAGTGTTTTTCGACCTATCCCCTCCTTAAACTTTAAATAATCCAATTTGGAGCCATTAGAAACCGAATATGCATTTATTATAAAATAATATGTCTAGCTTTTCCAAAGGTGCCCCTCACCCCTCTTATAAAAGGGAACTCCCCCTTCTCATTAATTAACACCTTAAAAGCCTTTTGGTTCGTCCAACCCCTACCCAAATACTCTCTAAACTTCTCTCACGTCATCCTAGATGCCTTAATTTAGTCATAAATCCATCCTATGGAGCCCTTTTGATCAAATCAAAAGGAAGAACCCGAAGAAGAGGTAATGATTTCACCACCATTTTTCACGTTTCCTTTATTCTTCCACTTCTTCATTATTTGTTATTCCCATTATTAAATAATTAATCCAGTATCACCTATATACTGTAAAATTATTATAAATATGGTACAACCATATTTAGTATTCTATCCATCCTTTGAATGACATGTCACCATACATGCGTACGTACGACTTACCGTCTCCATGTTGTGGTGTAATTGTTATTCAATATATTATTATTTGAATGGGTATAATAATGATTTGTAATTCATGTAAATAATAAATATAACATGATAATTATTCATTATAATGATATACCATCCAATGATATATTATTTTAATATCAAAAGAATGATATTGTCACACGTGCGTACGTACGGACTACCGTCTCCACGAACGCGATGAGATTCATTCTTCATCGTATCCATTCAAGTATAATTATCATTTTATGATTTAAAAATAATTTTTAAGGACTTGATATCATTCTGGATATGAATAATATTCAACCTATCCATGAAAAACATGGCTTATGTAACAAAACATATAGAAGAAAACGAGTAAGTTAACACCCGAAAAGACGATAATTATAAAATATTATTAACAACGAAATGTTAAAAAATCATATATGATATCATATTAATATATATGATTACTTTATAATTTAATAACAATTATATCACCATTATATAGGAGGTTAACATACCCTCAACCAAAGAAAAGTACAAGGTAAGGGGTTTTCATCTCACTCCTTATTCCCATGAGATTCATGCCATATTGCCACTATTACCTTTTGTATGGTGTATGTAATGCCCAAAATTATATTATTTGTGTAATACACATTAATTTATGTGTATTTACATATTAATTTTATTATACCTCTTTCATGGGTTGTATGTTTTGTATGTTACAAAATTGGTAAGTGTCAATTTCAAAATCTCTTCATTATCTGAGGTTGTTTTTACGTAAGTATCTACTGGGAAATATTTATTATCCATGTACATGTTTGATGAATGCGTTTTCAAAGGGATTATTTTAAGGGAAATTTTACTAAAACATCATTTCAAATGTTTTAAATATTTATTCTTCTAAATCATTCTCATTTATGTCCATGTCTTCAAAATGGTTTTTAAGGATTTATTTATATGGTCATGAATGTTTTTAAAATGATAATTCCTTTCAAAAGATTCAAAGTGGTATGGGACACTTTGATTCAAAAATGTATTTAAATGACTTCTTTTATAAATTGTGTTAATTTTTAATGTTTTCATGAAAAAGGGGAATTTCTCTCAAAGAGTTTTACAAATCATTTTCATCCATGTCAAAATTCATTAATGGATTTTAAACTTTTTTTGAAGTTGATTTATCATGATACAAATCTTCCATATTTTGTTGAAGGTTTTTTGATATGTTTGACTGTGGATGTGTTATTTTTATACCATTCATGGATTATGGGTAAAGTATTGACATTTCGTAAGCTAGTTTTAATACGAATGCTTATGTTATGTTTAGACCTTTTCATTGGAGGAATTTATTGGACATAATAAGTGACAGGTGGGGACCACTATAGCTCCTCGATGCATCGGTAGGTCTCATGAGAAAAACTAGTGTCTTGGCACGAGGACTTGACAAAATCTTATTTGTATTCTTGGCACGAGGCCTTGGCTACGTGGTTATGATAGTCTGGCATTATGCATTCCATCGTTATGAATGTGGTTATTGATATTTCATGTGATTATTCGACTAGTAGAATATCCATGTGAATAAGTAAATTGAATTATTTCATTTTCTCTTTTCCATATTATGCTTAAGTTCAAGTTTAAAAAGCTTTTGTTTTAGTTATACATTGCCTTAAATGTTTATGCTTATTTATGAAAGTTTCCGCTGTATTTCTTACCCTTATTGAGCATTTGAGCTCACCCCTTTCTATGTATTATTTTCCCCAGGATTCCACGAAGTGTATTATGATTGATATGTAGGGTTAAGCTAAAGTAATAATGGTGTTCATAAAGATTATTTATGTTGTTTTTTATGTCTTAAAGTGAAATGTAACAGTCATGTATATAATCTAATTTCCATGACTGCTAAACTAATCGGTGCTTCGGGACTTAATTTCATTGTAATCATGCCAATTTATTAAAATAATGCACCGACTCGGGGTAGATAGGTTTGGGGCATTATAGTTGGTATCAAAATAAGTTTAGAAATATCCTTGGAAACTAGATTTAGATAAACTCTGATTAGAGAACATATCCCAAAGATAGACTTTGAGGATTAATATAGAAGAACTTATTAGAATTTTGGTATTGTAGAGATTTTGTGAGTTTTCCGAGAAATACATCCCTATCTGGATACGAGAAGGTAGAGGCGGCTCTGGCACAGATGTACCTAGGGGTAAAACCTGAAAACAACGCATTGAGCTAGACTCGAACGGGAACTGGTGCACGACAACGGGCCTTGCTGCACTCTTGTTTACGAAACTCCCGGGGGATATGCTTAGGATAATTCTCATATTCATTACAAACCATTATGAAGGGTTTATGAGTATATAATTCCTCAAATGAGAAATTTTTATGATTATGGGTTATATTCATAAACTATTTAATTTATATTATGTGTTTTACAAGTTTTGGATTAGGTATTGTCATTCATAAACTAATCTAGTGTATGCCATTGTTTAGAAATGGCACCCAATAGAAGGAATGAGAACTCCAGCAATGCACATGATCCAAAGAGAAAGAAGGATCATATCTTTCATTTTCAAAAGCTAGAATTTATAAGAGAAATTGTCTCCCATGTATTATCATCATATGAAGAAATAATATCATGTGTTGATAAGATAAGTAAAGAGTTTACTGAGTCCTATGGATTTGAAGGGAAGCAAGAGAAGAAAGGGATGGAAGAGAGAAATATGGATAAAGGGAAGAGGGAAAAGAAGAATTTTCCCATATGTGATAACTGTGGGAAGAAACACCATGGAACTTGCCTGAAAGAAATGGGAGTTTGTTATAAGTGTGGAGGAAAAGGGCACAAAGTACGTGACTACAAGGGTAAGAAAATGGTTTCAAATGTACAATGCTTCATTTGTAAAAATTTTGGACACTACTCTAACCTATATCCCAGTCATCAGACTATGCTGCAAATGATGCTATTGGATAATAATCAAGTTATGATACTACCATAGATGAAGAGTAATGATTAGAGTTCTTATGTTGATTATGTCATTTGAGTGTTGTATCAACAATGTACTTGTTATAATAATTATGGAGTATATATGGATTGTACTGCAGTACTATTTGATTAAGGACTTGATATTGTATGGAATAAAGAAAAGTGACTCAATAACAGGTTAAATTTTGGGAAAATATATGGTTGATAGAAAGATAAACCATCATATGTTTCTGATACCGAGGTAGTGATTTTATAATAATACATGATTGATTTGGATAAATTATATAGGATATTCTTGACTACCTTGAAACTGATTAATGATTTGTATATTCCATCATTGTTGGGGTTTAAAACATTTTTGTATTGAAGGAGAATATCTATTATTCTTAAAGGATTAAGGGATCATGAATGTAATCAATAAGGTTTTATGGTAATTCAGGATGTTGCTGTGTTTTAAAAGAATACATGATGAAGGTGATCACATGTTATTACATGAAAAAAGGATATTCATTGTGTTTACCTTCCTTATAAATTTTGGACTGAATTATTTTGGATATTTCTAGTTTGGATTATTTTGGATTGCCAAAAAAGGACAACCCGGAGGTCGGGCGACAACCCGTCGCGTCCGACAAGGCCGCGAGACTTGAACTCGCAACTGAAAGGGCGAAAAGGGTGTATCATGAACCACTGGCCCACGAGATGTCCTAGATTAAATAATGTAGTTTATTTTAAGAATTACTAGTAGATGAATTATAAATTCATTTTTTAACCTCAAATGAATATGATAAATAGAATATATTTTTTAAGTTCTATTATCTTTTAGAGTGAAAGATGAGTTTGTTTTAGAAATTAGTTAAAGGATGGAACTCTACTTGTCAAGTATATATTTTTATTCTCCTCTTATTCTATAATGAAATTAATTCATATACTTTATTGAAGGAATCTTAAAACCAAAAATGTGTTATCCTAATACCTTATGTTTTGTTGAACTGATGGTATTTTAAGTCACTATAGATTAATGAATTTAAGTACCTCAATTTTGAACTTGTTTGTGATTGATGACCACAATCTCTACCTATAAATATTTACGTTTTTCCTCTAATTATAGGTCTCTAATTTCCACCAATGTTCTCCTCATAGATACAATAATTTGGGGGTGACCCTTTCATTTCTCTTTTCTTCTAATTAAAACTAAATTTTATTAACCAAATTTCCGATGAACAATATCAAAATTGAAAGGATGAAATTTATTAAAGGAGGGAAAAATATAACACCCCAAGATTTCATAGTATGTACTTCTTCAAAACAATTCAATAACTTCCACTACACGCAACACCGAGTTCAAGCGCACCATGACTTACCAAACAAGACGTTCAAAAGAAGTTATGAATAGTATTAACTAAATTTTGAACTTTATATAATCCTTATAATTTCAGAATCCATATTATGAATTTCATAGACATAATGTAAGAAGAAATTCATTTTTTCAGATAAAAGAAGTATTTTTCAGAAATGCACTTTTACCAACTTTTAATAGTGAACCCTTTTTAAATCCAATATTTTAAACATTTATATATTTGAATAAATAAATTTATTCTTTAAAATGGGGACATCAAAAAATTTACAATGTAAAACCCCATGCTTCCACGATACGATTTCCTTTGAATATTATAGTAGCATGTGTTGTACGCAACTTCGAGTTGTAACACACTCCACAACCAATCAAACTAGACGTTATGAATAGTAATACCTACTTTTTAAAATTTTATAAATTTTATCTCTCAAAATGGGGTTCATTTTAGGATTAGGAGTATCGAAATTAGCCTAAGGTAAAATTTTGGTACTTTTCGGATTACTTTAATATTTTGATGAATAGTGAAAATTACTAAATTTTAATTAAAAACAACTCTTTTAATCAAAATAATTAATAGTGATAAATTACGAGTTGGAGGGGTTTTAAAGTATATTTGGAATATATTTTTTATATTTAGTACAATTTTGGTCATAGGACATAATTTCACAATGAAACCGAACATAAACAAGTATCAATCTTTTGATAGTAATTATATCTTAAAAACACGCTTTTTGTTTTGACAGCTGGAATTAATTTTAAATTAATTTCTGCCACTTATATGTTTTGAATTTGGAAAAATGGATTCCATATTTTGAATCAGGATTTCAAAATTGTGTAAATAGGTAACTTATATTTTTAGACATTTTGAATAATTACTTCGGTAAATATTTTATTTACCATGGTTAAAGGGTAAATCTGGTAAATAAGGGTTAAAAAATAATATTATAATAATACAAAATTTTCCTAAAACGTGTCCTAACCTTATTGGGGGACACATGTATGACCATGGGTATCTCTGGGTCGATTGTGGGACCTTATGAAGCCACTTGTAGGTGATAGAGACACTTTATTTTAATTAAGTTAAAATAAATACAAAAATGACAAAAGCATATATATTTTAGAAAAATAATTTTTACACATGGTTATATATGTTGTATTTTCGAATATAAATATTAATTATAAATCTAAAAGTATTTCCTACATAATTATATTTTATTTATAATTTTTAGACATTAAATATGTTAATTTATTTATGACACAATGATGATGCCGAAATTACCATAATAGTGAAAAATTAAAATATGTGATATTATAAATACTGAAATAAATATAATTTGATACTTTTATTAATTATACTAATTTTATAGGTTAATATGACATATTAGGAATTATTTAATTAACTTTTTTCGAAGTAATAATTCTGTTATGAATTTTACAAAAATAAACTATTGAATAGTGTCAAAATTGACATAAAAGGGTTTTTAAAACAAATATTATATTATTAATTGATATTAAATTCCTAAAAATATAAGGTTCGTCCAAGAGACTTATATAATGATAGGTTTTTCATTAATGGACCAATTGGGGGTCTATTTGATGTATATAGTATGTCTATTAACCATATAATATAAAAATACAAAGAGACATTGTAAAAGTGAAACTAATTAACTAAGAGTTAATACTTAAAGATAAGGTTAATATAGTAACCCAAATCTGTATAAATCCTATTGGTTGAGTGGTTTTAGACCTATACCCACTTTAAGCTTTAAATAATCCAATTTAGAGCCATTAGAAACCGAACTTGTATTTATTATAAAAAAATATTTCTAGCTTTTCCAAAGGTCCCCCTCACCCCTCTTATAAAAGGGAACTCCCCCTTCTCATTAACTCACACCTTCAAAGCCTTTTGGTTCGGCCAAACCCTGCCCAAATACTCTCTCAACTTCACTCACATCATCCTAGAGTCCTTCCTTTAGTCAGAAATCTAACCTAAGGACCCCTTTTGATCAAATCAAAAGGAAGAACCCGAAGAAGAGGTAATAATTTCACCACCCTTTTTCAAGTTCCTTTCTTCTTCCACTTCTTATTTTTTGTTATTTCCATTCTAAAATAATGAATCCAGTATCTCCTATATACTGTAATATTATTATAAATATGGTACAACCATATTCATCATTCTATCTATCCTTTGAATGACATGTCACCATACGTGCGTACGTAGGGCTTACCGTCTCCATGTCGTGGTGTAATTGTTATTCAATATATTATTATTTGGATGGGTATAATAATTATATTTAATTCATGTAAATAATAAATATAAAATGATAATGATTCTTTATATATGATATACCATCCAATTATATATTATTTTAATATCAAAAGAATGATATTGTCGCTCGTGCGTACGTACGGACTACCGTCTCCACGAATGCGATGAGATTCATTCTCCATCGTATCCATTAAAGTATAATTATCATTTGATGATTTAAAAATAATGTTTAAGGACTTTATATAATTCTAGATATGAATAATATACAACCTATCCATGACAAACATGTCTTACGTAACAAAACATATAAAACAAAACGAGTAAGTTAACACCCGAAACGACGATAATTCTAAAATATTATTAACAAAGCAATGTTAAAAGATCATATATGATATCATATTAATATATATGATTCTTGTATAATATAATAACAATTATTTCACAATTATAGAGGTGGTTAACATACCCTCAACCAAGGAAAAGTACAAGGTAAGGGGTTTTCATCTCACTCCTTATTTCCATGAGATTCATGCCATATTGCCACTATTACCTTTTGTATGGTGTTTGTACTGCCCATAATTATATTATTTGTGTAATACACTTTAATTTATGTGTATTTACATATTCATTTTATGATACCTCTTTCATGGGTTTTATGTTTCATAAGTTACCAAATTGGTAAGGGTTAATTTCACAATCCATTTATTATCCGAGGTTGTTTTTATGTAAGTATCTACTAGGAAATATTTATTATCCATGCACATGTTTTATGAAAGAGTTTTCAAAGGAATTATTTTAAGGGACTGTTTACTAAAACATCATTTCAACTGTTTTAAATATTTATTCTTCTAAATCTTTCTCATTTATGTCCATGTCTTCAATATGGTTTTTAAGGATTTATTTATGTGGACATGAATGTTTTTAAAATGATAATTCATTTCAAAAGTTTCAAAGTGGTATGGGACACTTTGATTCAAAAATTTCTTTAAATGACTACTTTTATAAATTGTGTGACTTTTTAATGTTTTCATGAAAAAGGGATATTTCTCTCAAAGAGTTTTAAAAATCATTTTCATCCATGTCAAAATTCATTAATGGATTTTAAACTTCTTTTGAAGTTGATTTATCATGATAAAAATCTTCCATATTTTTTTTAAGGTTTTTTGATATGTTTGACTGTGGATGTGTTATTTTTATACCATTCATGGTTTATGGGTAACGTATTGACATTTTTTATGCTAGTTTTAATATGAATGTTTATGTTAAGTTTAGACCTTTTCATATGAGGAATGCATTGGACTTAATAAGTAACGGGTGGGGACCGCTATAGCTCCTCGATGCATCGGTAGGTCTCATGAGACAAACTAGTGTCTTGGTACAAGGCCTTGAAAAATCTTATTTGTAGTTTTAGAACGAGGCCTTGGCTACGTGGTTATGAATGTCTGGCATTATGCATTCCATCGTTATGAAAGTGGTTATTGATATTGCATGTGATTATTCGACTAGTAGAATATCCATGTGAATAAGTAAATGGAATTATTTAATTTTATCTTTGTCATATTATGCTTATGTTCAAGTTTAAAAGGCTTTTGTTTTAGTAATACATTGCGTTAAATGATTATGCTTATTTATGAAAGTTTCCGCTACATTGCTTACCCTTACTGAGCATTTGAGCTCACCCCTTTCTATGTTTTATTTTTCCTAGGATTCCAAGAAGTGTATTTTGATTGATATGCAGTGTTAAAATAAAAGAATAATGGAGTTCATAAAGATTATTTATGTTGCTTTGTATGTATTAAAGTGAAATGTAACATTAATGTATATAATCTAATTTCCAAGAATGGTAAACTAACCGGCCCTTCGGGACTTGATTCCCTTGTAATCATGCCAATGTATTAAAATAATGCACCGACTCTGGGTAACTAGGTTTGAGGCGTTACAGTTTAATCAAATAATGACTTGTTATAAAAATAATTAATGTCTAAAATATTTTTTAAAATTGTTAAAAAATTATTGTAAAAAATACCAGATTGTTGAAAATATGTATTTTTTATATTATAATATCATAAAACACCCAGAATGAATGTTAAAACAAACATATATAATACCTATTTTAAAATATGAAAAATAAATAGAATAAACTGGTAGTTTACTGAAATATAATTTTTTTAAAAAATAGAGTATCATAAATATTATTCGACATGTGTATATGTGAAGAGAGTTTTTTCATATAATATTTTAAACAACATGTAATTATATTGTTATATAATATAAAAAATAAATTATAAACTTATAAAATTTATTTTCAATTGAATTAGTTAAAATAATATCTATTATAATTTTGAAAAATAATTTTTTAAACCGTAGTAGATGAAAAATATACATGGTGGTATAAAGAGGTTACTACGATTGATAGGAAACCGTAAAGGCAAACTAACCATTTGGTCTGGTCTTGAATTTAGTATGATTTACCATTCAGTGTGATCTACCATTCATTGTGATTTACCATTCTAGGTGATCAATTGTTCAGTATGATATGCAATTTTTTATGACACTCCATTTGGTGTAGGGTATATGCTATTGTTCAATGGGAGATCCACAATTGGAGGAGGAAAAACTGATTGGAAGGGTGGTAGTTATACCACCCATTATAAAGGAGAAAGATACCTTCATTTAGTGTTTCTATTTTAGATACAAGGATATGTAGTTGTTGGAAGTAAAGTTGATCTTTTAAGAACTAAGCTTGGGGTTAATTCCATTAGAGCATGATGCTATCATTAAATGGTGCCTTGTGGTAGTTCTATCACTTAGCAATAACTACCATCAATGATTATGATATATAATTGTACTTATGGAGAATCATAATAATATTTGTATGTGATATAAATCACATGCTCCTCCACATTCAATCACAAAAAAATAATAACCTGACGACATTATTGTTTGTTAGTGGGTCCTACGTTCCACTATATCTACTTGGATTCAACTTCATTAAATCATGAAAATTATGTTTCACGATGACTCGATCATATTTTCTAAATCATGATCATAAGAAACCACTTGAATTCATGGCTAGATATTCCAAAAATTCATGAAGAACAGTGGTGTACATGAAAACCTTTGTGGGTCTTGATAAGAATAGGAACTCCCAAGAAGATATGATGGTGGTGGTGGATTTTATCATGACACTCAAGAATTATGCACAAAATTCAAGGGTGAATAAATAGTTACTACCAATAAAAGTCCCACATCAATGAAACATTTTATCTGGCCTTCAGTATATCAATCAACTCACCCCACTACTTGCATGAGCTGGCTATGTGGGATCATCACCCGTTACACAGACAATGTATGACACACAGGCAACACCACACCTTTTTTGGTCCATCAAGACTCTTATAATAGCGCTCTGTTCCCACTCTACACAGCCATATACATGGCCCACACTCTCTAGCCATCGTTAAGGTCCTATCGGCTACATACCCAAGGGATTTGACCCCTGGGTCCCCCAATGTAGTTAACAGTATGACTATTGGTATTGTCTATGGTTGGGCCAATTTGTTTCCTAAAAGCCATGTAAATATTTTATACAATTACCATAATTAGTTAAACAAATCTAAAAATAAAAAATAATTTAATATAAGAAAGAAAATTTTAAAACCATAATTTTAAATTTTATAAATTTTTTAAAATTTTATTTTTAAAAAAATAATAAAATCAATTGAAATATTAATATATAATTTATCAAAAAATAATTATAATAACTCTATGTGAAATAAATCTACCCATTTTTCTAAATTGATACCCAATTTTTTTTCTATTTTAAAAAATCCCCAATTCTATAAAAAATATTCTCCCTTATTTCATATTTATTGTAAATCATAAATAATTACAAAATAAAAAAAATACAAAAATATTATGTAGGGGATATCTGCTGCTAAATTCATGAAAATCAAATAGACGAGATATAAAAAATACAACATATATAAACGTGCTCTAATAAATTAAACTTCTATCTTGTTGAGTTCATGATTTAATTTTTCAAAACACCATGAATCTAGGGATTTAAATAAAGTGTCTTCTAATCAGATATTTGTTGGAGTGTATGCCAAAAAATATCCTATTTATTAACATGATAACATAAAATTTAAATTTATAATATATGTTCTAATTTCTAGAATTACATAATTTATTTTTATATATTTAAATAACATATGTTTTTTCACATAATATGAGAATTGTGTCTATGTAATCATTCAAAAAACAATGATTTTATTTTACCCAGATTCATTGGGAACATCAATTGGAAGTAGAAATGTATTGATACAAAACTATGGTCCCTAACACTCAAAATTTATTTTTTTAGTTTGTAATATTGAATATTTAACAAATATATGACTCAGATATAATGTTATTTCCCAATCATGATTTCATCCTCAATCGTCAAACTCATAGAAATATAATAGATTAAATAGTTCTTATTGGTTTACAATAATATAGTGTTGGTAGTTCATTTAAAATACCATATTATTGTTTTAACATCATTTAAATGAATTTATTTTTGATTTGATTGATATATAGAACACAAAAAAACATAATATCAGGTCACAATATAGTAAAACATAGTAGGCTTCCTTCTATTCATCTATAAAATTTATCAGTTATGAAATTTCAAGATTTATCCACATTCAGTTTTGAATTAGTGTTCTTTGGTGTTCTCATTGTTTTATATAATATGGTATGAACTTTTAACTAAATATTTTTCTTATTTTTATATATTTATAATAATACCATCTTTTATTTTTAATGATTTAAGACAACGAAAAAATATAATTCCCTCATTACTCTCAATTAAAATTCCTTAGTCATTAATTCTGAAAACTAATTACTAATAATATCATTTTTGTATCCAAATAAAATATCATCAACATATATTTGAAAATTTTAAACATGAGTAGAAATTTTCATTATATGTAAGGTTGGATAAAACAATCATTTATTAAAAAAAACTACAAAAAATTATCTTTATTCTATCATACTATGCTCTTGGAAAATTCTTAAGTCCTTAAAATTCTTTAGATGGTTTCAAAAAATGGTTTGGAAAATTATCATTTTTTAAACCATTTTGTACATTATCATATACCACTTCTAAAATAACACCATTAAAGAGAACTTTTTCTGTCAATTTAAAATACTTTAAAATTTTGATAACCAAAAAATTAAATGAAAAACTGAATGGATTCTAATATAGAAACTGGTCCAAATGAATCATCATAATTGATTCCCTCTTATTTTAAATAAACTTGGGAAACTAATAGAGCCATGTTAGTTAATATATTCCAAAACATATCCATTTTATTTTGAAAAATTTATTTGGATACAATGGATAGTTTATATTTTTGTTACTAAACTATATTGCATACTTTATTCCTATAAAAATGTCTATGTTCATCAAGCCTATAATTTACCCAGATTGAATTATTTAATTCCTCTTAATTACAAATAGGAAAAAAACTATACAAAAAGGAAAAATTTGTAAAAAAATTAAAAACTACTTTTTTTTTGTTTTTTATTCAGCTTTTCCAATTGGATTTTTTATGGAATGATCTCTATGTGTTATCCAATTCGTAGGATCATATTGAGAATAAATATTATACCCATTAACTAATGAAATATTATTTTTTTGTTTATACTCATCAAAAATGAATTCTATAAATTCATCCATCAAATCAAAAGATTCTATAATTTATTATTTATTATTTTCATTTAACTACACATGAAAACATTCCTCCATTGACATAGTTTACATGTAATATACTCTATAACCATTAATATTATTTAAATATCCTATAAAATTCCCACAGAACATTTATCTTCTAAATTTTCTAGAATGTCTTTTTTATTTAAAATATAAAATCTACATTGAAATAGATTATTGTAATAAAAATATTGTTCCAATTAATTAAATAATTTGTAAGGGTTTTTCTTTATCGAGGGTCTAATGTTAAAGTGTTTTACGATATAACATGTTGTATTAACTGATTAGGCCCAAATTTTATGGAATCTTGAATTTAATAATTAGTATTCACTCAATTTATTCAGTAAATAAGTTTTTCTCTCCACAACACCATATTATTGTGGGGTTCATGGGGCATAAAGAGTATGGAAATTTTCAACATCTCAAAACAATTCTCAATGTTTATATTAATGAATACTCAATTTTAATTCGTTTTAATGAATCAAATTATATAACATGTTTATTTTTGAAATTTTTAATAGAATGTTTTAGACATTATTAGGGTTTTACATTTATTGTATAATAAAAGAGTATAAGAGACTCTTCTAAAATCATAAACAATTAGCAGAATTTATATATTACTACCAAAACTATCAGTTCTCATGGGAATAAATAAAACAAGACGATGAAGTTATACACATATAGAATTTATAACTATATTAAAATATATAAAATATCCTTTATGTTTATTGGTATTTTTACATGAATCAAAAAATATATTTACTTTATTTAAAATTTTGAAGATCCAGTACCTATCTATGTTTTACCAACCCGTATATTTGTTGATTTTGATCATGCCACATACATATGTGATAAATAATGTGGCATTCTTATAAAAAATTTAATAATTTTACATTTTGTTGGGTTAGTTTTAAAAAACTATTATATATTTTAATGTCTAATTTATTAAAAGAAAAAAGTATTATTTTTATAATCATGGTATTTATTATCTCCAAACATTACACTCATTGAGTCATGAAAATGGTAAGATATACTAATTATGTTATATTTTAAATTTTATACATGTAATAATTTATAAACAATAATATATATAAATATTTATACTTTTTATAAATCTTTTACAATTCCATTAGAGTTGTCATATAATGTTAGTGTTTATCAATTATAAGAATTAAAATTTAGATGTCACCAATTAACTTACTCGTTCACCCACATTCCATATACCATGTATTATTATATTTCTTTAGTTAGGGTTTTTACACCATATATTTAGTAGATAATTTGTCATGACCGGTCCCCCGGGGTCCATGTCGTGACTACCCCAAGACTGTCATCCATAGGCTAGGGGCTGGCGACTAGAACTCAAGGCATATTCACTAAAACTAGGAAGACATTACCTTTATAACTTGTAAACACACACAACCATGCACACAACATGATACTAACTCAAGTAAACTGGATAGTAAACAGATTGAGTGCAATAAGTAAAAGGTGCCAGAACACTTACTTAATTAGAAAGTACAAGAAACTAAAAGTACATGTAAACTGAAACAGCTCATGTGATCACCCGCCAAGGATCCTACCTATAGTGTAGGTACAGGTCTCAAATAGTCTTCTCTGTGGTATGGCTCGTATAAGTCCCCCTCTGAGCTACCTCCATTCCCGGTACTGTCATCCTCTGTCAGCACTCTCCGTCGTCTGCCCCAAACACAACAGGTTGCGGGTGTAACTCGTGTAGGGGTGAGTATAACGATACTCAGTAGGGACCCCAAGACCCTCATGGTCTCACATAATCCACAAATGATAATCTACAAATCATGAAAACAACTTTCTACCTGTTAGGACCAATATGGGCCTATATACCCTTAGAGGGGGGTGAATCAGGGTATGGATATTCTTTTCTAAATTCTTCCTACCCCACTAGATCTTGACCTTTTTATTACAAGGGTCACTTTGTTTGCACTTGTGTGTTCATTATGACCACTTATTTTCTTCTTTATCTGATGATGATGCTTTAAATTCAATGCAGGGAAGCAAGCAGGCAGACACATAAATTTTTACTTGGTTCACCGTCACTGGGCTACGTCCACGGAGAATACAACGGTGAAGTGCCGCTGTACCAAATCCACTAAGGCTCACTGCCAATAATGCTCAGGCTAGATCACTTCTATTCCCAAGCTCACTGCCTTTACAAAGATTAGGGTTAGCTCACTACTTCCCAAGGGTCACCCCCTGTTCCTCTCTCTTTGGCTCACTACCGGCAGAAAGGATTGTGTTCCTCATCTTCCTTGGCTCACTGCACTTAGAAGGGATCCACTCACAGTTTATAGACCTGTAGGTCTCTTCATTTTCAAGAATAAATGAATCCTCAACTGTTGATATATTCTCTATTGAATTCCAGATTTCAGCAACTACTGAATAACCCTTTACCCCTGAACATTTGGCAATTCCTTTTGGAAACACCTTCGCAAAGCACCCTACTTCACGATGCTCCAAATTTCATGAATCTCAAACTAGCCTTCGTGAAGCTCCAACCTTTTCGTGAAGCACTCTAGTGAGGAACTCTCATGAAGCACTCTCGTGATGCTCAAGTTGTCATAGAGTGACTTCCCTCATGAAGCTCACTGAGCCAACGTGGAGCTCTCAACTGTCGCGAAGCTAGAATAGCCACCGCGAAGATCCTCTCTTTCGCGAAGCACACTTCCTTCGCGAACCACCTTCGCGAACCAAGATAAAAATATTTTCTTCGTCAACTCTCTCTGCTTCTCTCAAGGGGGTGGACCTCTATTTATTGGAAATTCCACCGTCCCTCAACCGTTCCGTGCAAAGTCAGCGCTACGTGACTAATCATGAAGCTCTGAAATTTCTGTCGAAATTATCTCAAAATCGGGAAGCACCTTGGAAATTCATGGATCGCGGAGCATTTCGTAATCACAGAGAGTTCTGTCAATTACCTTGAACTGCTGACGCGAAGCTCCCTCGCAAATCCCTTCATTGCTGTGATCTGGTTCAACCTCTGTCATTCGAAAAGCTAGTCGTAATCGCTAAGAATCACCACCATCATTCTTCTGGTCTTCACAAAATCCAAACCATGAAGCCTTTATTCGCGAAATTCATTCCATTGAGGGAGTTTTTCCCAAAAAAACCCAACTTAGGTATATTCCCATACATATACCTAAGATATCAAGTAAACCCTACTCAAATATGAGGAAACATGAGACCCTACTCAAAATTTCAAAGCCCAAACATTCCACGAAGGAAAGAATACCATGAAGATAAGACTTAGATCCCACCATGATTTATTCTAGGGGTAGTAACAGGTAACATCCCCAGTCACATCATCGAACAAATCAGCTACCAGAGAACCCTTCCTCTATCGAGTATAGTGGGCCTACCACACCACATAGAGGCCCTTCCCACTAACCCTGGGAATCTGAGGTACTCCCCCTTTATAATATTATGTGTCTTCCAAATCACACATAGTTGCTCCCCACCGCAGGTTTTCCGCGTTACACAGAGGCGCTCAACCTCAGGACTTGCTGAGGTACCTCTCCTGTCGAGTATTGTGGGTCTGCCACATCACACAGAGGTTCTCCCCCTCATGGAAGACTAAGGTACTCCTCCTCTGGGTCTGCCGCGTCACACAGAGGCCCTCCCCACCGTGGGTCTGCGCGTCACAGAGAGGCACTCCCCACTATGCCTATCAAGTCACTCCGTGTCGAAATGGGCAGCATTTGTCATGTCTCAGCTAGTCGCAGGGTTCTGTACGTATATCACATGGGAGAACTACTCCCCAAGAAATATATCAAAACTCAAACTGCCATGTAGTCCCACAAATTAGTTTCCAAATGGTCTACCATGTCATAGGGGTCTCAACGCAACAGACGGTGCGTCAATCGTACACCCGATCTGTATGTCATTAGCCTTTTAGTCCTGAGGGCCCGGTTGGATTCATGTTCGATCCAACCATAACATACTCCAAAAAATACAAAAACTCTAGTGGTGTATTACAAAGGTACCATATCACTCCATGGATTCTAGCGCCGCAGACAGTTCTTCAAATGGATGCCTAGTGCCAAATTTATGACCAAAAGAGCATAAATGAGTCAAAGTGGGTCCGGGTCTGGTCCGACCCTGCCCGACCCGGCCTTGGCCAACCTGGGTTGGGTTAACCCAGCACGATCCTCAGGGTCTGTCCTAGCCCGCGCTGGGCTTCCCCACCCGTGCTGGGCAGTCCGGCTCACGCTGGGTGGCCCGACATGGGTGGCACGGTGGTGTCGCGAGGCGGTGTGAGGTGACGCAGAGGTCGTGAGGGACGTGATGGGCCAGGGTGACTACAGGGACCACGAAGGCCGTGTGGAGGCGGAGGCCGCAAGGTATGCAGGGGCCGCGGTGGCTGTAGGGGTCGCGTCGGCCACAGATGTCATGGGGGCCGTGGGGCAGCTGAGGCTGCAGGGGCCACGGGGCGGTAGAGACCGTGGGACCTCGGAGACCGCGGGGCGGGACAGGCCATGATGGTCGCAGAGGCCATGGGGCGGCATGATTTGGTGTGGATTTTGTGGTCCGACGGGGCGATTGTGGTGCATCAGGGTGGCCACGGTGCTGCAGTACGCCGCGGCTGGCCGAATTGCCATCCATCCTCTCCCCGCGGCGTGGTGACGCGTCGCACCTTCGCCGACGGTCGGTTCGGCTGACCGATCATTGTTCGTTGCCGTGGAAAAAATCCGCATTATTCCATCGTGAATAATACACCAATAATGAAGAACAACAAAGGGTCGGTCCATGTTTGTTTTTCCCGCACCCTCCGCGTTAGAGCGGTAGCCAGTGGCTCAACAAAATCCTTGAATGAAGAACATCAAACTCTACAACCCACGAAAATGATTATTTCCAAACCCATAGAAAAAAATCATCTATGGATCATCTAGTAAGAGAGTTGATCCTCATTATCTGAATAGAAGGGAAGAACATGGGATTCCCTAATCAAACATATTAAAAACCCTACCTCTGGTATTTTTTGACGGAGGTCATGAGGGAGGAGATGATGTCATTGGGGATTGATGGATGTCGGTGACGTTGGTGTTTCCTCGATCATCAGTTCATTGTCATCGAAGAGATTCCTCGTTGGTGAGAGCATTCATCAATGGGGAGCACATTCTTCATTGGAGAACATGTTCTTATTTGGAGAGAATAATCCTTCTATAGCTCTCCTATCCCAATTCCACCTCAATGTGAAATAGCCAACTTGTTAATTTGAGTTTATCAAAATAAATTATGTTGTCACAGCAAAGTTGGCATAATTATTGTACTATGTTGGCACAAATAATTAGCTCATTTAATTGTCCCAATTAAATGGATTTTTGTTGGCATAATTAATTTATAGGAAACCTAGGATCACCCCCCCCCCCTCCCTCATTAAAGAGGGTGTTGAAAGATTTCTTCCCATTAAAGGGGGTTCAGGTGTTCCCCACCTCTAAATTCAAAATAGGGGTTAGTTCAGGTGGTCCCCACCTCCTAACATTCACATGGGAGGTTTTGGCTTAGGTGGTCTCCTCCACCACAACCCATGTTTAAGGGGTTCCTAAAATAAATTTTTTTTGGCATTTTTATTTCATTTAATTCATTCCCAAAACCGAAAAATTTTATCTTTCACTCTCAACTCACTACGGTCGAGGTAAAGGTCTCCATAAAGGAATATTGGCACGGAGAGTTCAACGGTGCCCTCAGATTTCAATTCTGAGCACCAGTTCAAAATTAACAAAAACTCGTTCGCACGTTTACTGAACGTATTTGAAAAAAAAGTTCATAAATTCATTCTGGGCACACCGGGACTCAGAATCACGGGCCGTCAATTTTTGTGGACTCGTAAAATTCCCATATATTTAAAAAAAAATTACATAGAATTTTCAGGTCTTTACATTCTCCCCACCTTAGGGCATTGTGTCCCCATAAGCCACAACCCAAACTAGGGGAAAAAGTGGGGGTACTGAGAACTCATATGAACCTCCTGTTCCAATGTGCTCTCTAGGAGGTTCTCGTGCTGTCAGCGAACATGCACTAGAGGTATAGACCTCCCATGAAAGACACTCTCATGTCGATCCTCAATCTCCACTGGAATGTCCGAAAACGTCACCCCATCATCGACGTCCAGCTCTCTGTGGTCGATGATGTGGGAAGGGTCATGCACGTATCTCCTTTGATGGGATATGTGGAATACGTCGTGCACCCGGTTCAACTGAGAGGGAATTTCTTGGCGGTAAGCCCCCTCACTAACTCTGCTAAGGACTAGGAAGGGTCCAATGAACCTCAGAGATAACATTCTGCCTCATCCAAATCTCTACAAACCTCATCGAGGAGAGACCTGTAGATTGACGTGGTCACCATCCTCAAACTCCAGAGGTCTCTGTCTTGTAACAACCTGAGATTTTATGAGAATTATTATTTTTAATTTCATTGTTGTCTTATGTCATACACTACACCAAAATAATCTTGTGCTATACGCAACACCATATTAGCTTGTTGTATACGCAACACTATTCTTGGCTCATGTTACACACAATTTCAAGTTCGTTTTGTAGAAATTATTCTATGCAACATTAAGTATAGATTTTTTTAATGTGTAAGTGAAATAAGTTTTGAATTATGTTATACATAACACTAAAAGGAGCTTGCACTACACGCATCCATGCCTTTGCTTTCATTACACGCAGTTGCGACCTTCCTCGATAGCGTGTGTAGTACGCAATACCTGGTTTCACTAAACAATGATATATTGTTATAATATTATTATGGACTAGCCGTTATGAATTGTATTAACTAAATTTTGAATTTCATAAAATTATTATTCATCATACATTTTTTCTAGAACATCGTATGAGAACAAAATAATTTTTTCGGGTAAAAGAAGTATTTTTAAAAAAAATGCAGTTTTGCCACCTTTTGATGGTGCACCAACATTAAATCTAGTTTTTGACATGTTTATAAGTTCAATTTTACAAAATAAAATTCTTCTTTGGGATCAGGAAATTAAAATTTAATTTGGATAAGTTTTTCATATTATTCTGATAACTTTAATATTTTAATGAATAGTAAAAACATACTATATTTTAATTAAAAACAACTTTTTTAATCGCAATAATTTATATGGCTAGATTATCATTTCAATTGGTTTTAAATTTTAATTATAAAATATTTTTACCATTTAATCCAATGTTGGAAATTGGAATTAATTTCACATTGAATTTGGACAAAAACAAGTGTAAATCTTATGACAGTTATTGTTTCTTAAAAACACACTATTTGTTTTGATAATGAGAATTACTTTTAAAATTAAATAATTCCACTTATATGTTTTGAATTTGGAAAAATAGACAATATTATTTAATTCTAAATATCAAATATATCTTTCGATTAATTTTTTGTATTTTTCTGAAAAACGTCAATTTTTGATGAATAGTGAAACCACTTAGTGGTAGTTAAAAAAAACTGACTCTTTCATTTAAATGAAATTTTACCACTTCTGTGAATTTAATTTCAAAAATAAAACATACATAGTTGTTATCAAGAAGTAAAATGTGGTTCAATAAGATGAAAATAATTTTTTGTTGAATAGTTACTTTTGACTTTTATTTACTGTGGTTAAAGGTAAATAGGGTAATTCAAGGTTAAAGGAATATTATAATAATTTAAAATTACCATAAAACATCTATTAACCTTATTGGATGAGTAGTGGAAGACCATGGTCATCCTTGGGTCGATTTTGGGACCATATTGAGCCACTTGGTAGTGATAATGACAATTTGGATTAATTAATTTAATGTAAAGACAAAATTGACATTAACAAAAATCCTTTAGTAATTAATTTTTATAAGGGGTTATATAAGTTATCTTTTTGACTATAAATATTAATTGGAAATCTAAAGAAATTTCCTACATGGTGGTTATTTTTTTATAATTTTTTGACATCATATAAATTAAATTATTTATAACACAATAATGATGCAGTGTTTACCTCATTAATAAATGATTTAAATAAATAAGATTATAATGATTAAAATATTATCCAAAACATGTCCAATTATGATTGGATGATTTTATTTCGATAATGAGAAATCTTATCTTCATCTTTAATGATTTTGGGAACTTTTGAAACCGAATATAAGTTTATAATAAAATAATATTTTCACACTTTCCAAAGGTGCCCCTCTCCTCCCTTATAAAAAGGAACCTCCTCCCTCTCCTCTTTACTCCCTTTTGAGCCTTGAAACTTGACCAACCCCTTTCAATTCCTCTTCTCAACCTATATAGTAATATCATAGAGGTTCTGGTATTCTCAAAAGACCAACTCTAGTTCCCTAAGAAGATGTTTAAAGGAGGTGCATCGAGGAAGAGGAGGTTCGGATACATACGAAGCATATCAAACATAAGGTAAGGGATATCTTTTCCAATCTCATTTTTATCTGAGATTGTTTATTCGTAAGTATTTACTAGGGTTATATTTATCATCCATTTCCCTATTTTCTAAAAATTATTTCATGTATGATTAAAATCCTTTTTACCCATTTTTGACTTTTACTAAATGGTGTGTAAGGAATATTTCTTTTCTTCACCATACGAGGTACTTTTTGACTTTTCCAGAAAAATTAAGAGAAGAATGTTTTTTAACTTATACGGCATGAACGGATTTTTATGGTTTCATAACCCCTTATTTTCATGAAGCTTACTCTACATTATTTCATGACTATTTTCAACAAAATCATTTTCTTTTAAAATTTCATGGAATTTTGTAAAAAGAAAATGATTTTGAAGAAGAAAGGATATTTTACTCAAGAATTAATTTAAATTGTTTTATCAAAACCATCTTCCATATAAGATGGCCTTATTTCATATGTGTATGATTCATGTATAATGTATCTATGATTTACATGGTTTCACTTTTCTTATGATGAAATGATATCCATTTTTTTATATGGATTATGTTATGATTGAATTATGTTTATGAAACCAATTTTATTCTTTGGGTAATGATGAATGATTTATGTTCATATTGTAAAACACGTAAGAATGATTTCATTATGAGATGGGTGGAACCTATATCTCCCTCCAATGCATTGGGTAAATATTTATATCTCATGAGATAGGCATGGTTGGAATGCTAAGTTAATCATGTTTAGTGTTATAGGACTGGAATGAGAAGTGAACTCGATTCAGAAAGGGACATTGTCCACTAAGATGGACTTGGAAGCAATGCCTTGGCTACTATGGAAATCATATCATGTGCTTAGTGATTTTCCACAATTACATGTTTTATTCCCATGCTATTTTATCATTATTGGTGATCCATCAAGATTTATGCCCTACGTACTTCCATGTTTCTTGTCATCACTCAAGATTTTGGTGTTTGAATATTATTTTCATGTTTTGAAGTTCAAATGAATATGGTTTGTTTTATTTTCTCCATGCTTACCCTAACTGATCATTTGAGCTCACCCTTTATATGTTTTCTTTTCCCCTAGATAAAAATAAATGTTTTAGGTAAAAAAAGGAAGGTCTCAATGGGAGATGTTGAAGATCATTCACCAAGATTATAAGATTATATTCCGAGTGTCCAAAGACACTAAAATCATACGGACCTTTGGTGTCTATTTTTGTTATGTATTAGATATTCCGCAAAAAGTAATGTAATTTCCTTGTATGTGAAGTTTGGGGTCTCTACAGTTGGTATCCGAGGAAAGGATTAGTTAACCTTTGGAAACTAGGATGAAAAAACTTTATTGAGATCCCTAGAGATATTTCTAAGGTATGTCTAGGGATGTCCCTAAGGTTTAGTATAGGTATATGTTTTAGACCTAGAATTATGGAAATGATATTAGAATTAAACCTAAGATGTTAGATATTAAAGGTAATCCCCCTTGATTATGAATTTTTCCTCTGACACTATTCTTTTTGGTTTTTAGAAAATTGCTGGAAATATGAAGATTCACGATAATAGAGGATATGATGGACAATGAAATGATATTCTTCATGAGAAACCAAATGAAATTGGATATGGAAGTACATATATAGTTATTATTTTTAATCAGCAGTCTCATAATATGATCAATAATCTAAACAATGGTAAGTTTCCCGACTCAGATAATAAGAGAAAGATGGAGTTTTAGGATGATCATAGAGGAAAGAGAGTTCGATTTCCCTCATGTAAATCTTTTGGGAAAACGCATCAGGGAGAATGTTTCAAAGGAACTGTAAGATGCTTTGGGTGTGGAAAAGATGGACACAATGCCAATAATTGCAAAGGAAAAGGATCAGTTAACACCATAGACAAGGATAATGGTATTGATATGAAATAAACAATGGATAAATGTTTTAAATGTGGAATGTACGGGCATTATGCAAACAAATTCCCTAAGGGAAAGTCTCATGTAGAGAATCTGCATGGTCCTATGGGTAGTATTTATGTTAATGATGATGAGGATACTACAAATGATATGTGAGATGAGAGAAATGTTCATGACCGGTAAATGGTTTAAGAAGGTAGTGTAATGATTGTATGTTTATAAAGAGTCATGTTGTGTGGGTAATTTAATGGTATTATGGAATAAAGAAACATATAAGGATTGTTACAGTATTGTTTTTCCTAAAGTATTTGAAAGTATATGTTGAATTGTACCAATAACCATGAAAGGTTATTCTAATATTTTTGGAAGGTAGATGATATGTGCATAGTGAAAGGATAAGGAGAAAATAATATGTTTGATAGAATTAATTAGCTCACGACTAATATAAGGACAAAGAGATATCATGGTTTGAGTATATAGAAATTTTTTGGGATTTTTTATTTGGAAAAAGTTACCTTTTAACATCATTCATGGTTTCACTATGGTTCTATGGTAATTCATGCTGCAAGAGAATACATGATTAAGGTATTCACATGTTTGGAATGTGATCAACAAGATATATCTTATGATATATGGGGGATAAACGATGGTATTCACATGCTTGGTTGATGACATTTCTAGTAATCGTTTTCTTTATACTATGAGATTGGACAGATGTATTTTGGATATGTCTAAAGACTGGAATAGATTATGTCAGACATCAGATAGTATTTTTTAAGGCTAGAACATTTTTCAATATTATTTCTATAATGTTTTAATAGTTGAGTTTAAGAAAAAAAGACAACCTGCAGGACAGGAGACAACCTATCGCGTCAGAAAAGGTTGTGGGAATCGAACCCTCAACCGAAATGAGACAGGCCTTTATCACCAACCACTTGCCTACAGGAAGTCCCTGGTTAGTAGAAACTAGTTTTATTTTAATAAGAGATATTATATATGAAGTATAAGTCCTTTTTTGGAATCATATACGATTAATCTCAGCATAGATGGACTTATGTATATTTAATAAATTGTGCTAAACTTTTGGCGATAGAAACAGATGGAATGACCTATCATTCCATCGCATGATCTGCTAACACTTCACGAATAAAAAATTTAACTTCATTTATTTAATAGATTAAGTGGAAATTGTTCAAGGCACGAGAAACGTTGAGATTGTACCAAAATCAAGTAAGTATTTCTTTAAATTCAAAAATTCTTCAAAATTTGGGAAATGATCTTGAAAACCAAAAATGTTGTCCTAGAGCTCTAATATTTGATGAATCAGATGGTACCTTAGTTCATCACAAATTTATGGCCTTGTGACTGTTGTATTTTTTCCATAGCCCTATTCACTACCACTCTCCATCAAAACATGACGGTTAGATTTCTCTTCTATATCCATATTTTCACCTATGTTCTCCTATGTGGAAACCCAGTGATGAGTTAATTTGGATAACCGATATATTTCATACTTAACTTTTTAAAATTAAGTTTTAATATTCCTTTTTATGATGTGGGTTTCTATGAAAGAAATTTTCAAGTAGTAAACCATTTATAACCCCGACAAATTTCTGGGGTGAAATTCATTTTAAGGGGGGTAGAATATAACAACTCGAGAATTTGTGAGAATTATTCTATTTAATTTCATAGATGTCATGTTTAATACACTACACCAAAATTATCTTGTGCTATACGCAACACCGTATTAGCTTGTAGTATACGCAACACGATTCTTGGCTTGTGTTACACACTATTTCAAGTTCATTTTGTCGAAATTATTCTACGCAACATTAAGTATAGATTTTGCTTAATGTATAAATGAAATAAGTTTCGAATTATGTTATACGCAACACCAAAGGGATCTTTCAATACACGCATCGCTGGCTTGGCTTTCATTACACGCAAATGCGACCTTCCTCGATAGCGTGTGTAGTGCGCAATACCGGGTTTCACTACACAACGATATATTGTTATAATATTATTATGGACTAGCCGTTAAGAATAGTATTAAATAAATTTTTAATTTTATAAAATTACTATTCATATTACATATTTTATAGAACATTGTATGAGAACAAAATAAATTTTTCGGGTAAAATAAGTATTTTTCAAAAAAAATGCAATTTTTCCGCCTTTTGATGGCGCACCGACATTAAATCCTGTTTTTGACATGTTTATAAGTTTAATTTTAAAAAATAAAATTCTTCTTTGGGATCAGGATATAAAAATTTAATTTGGATAAATTTTTCAATTTATTCTGATAACATTCATAATTTAATGAATAGTTAAAACACGCTATATTTTAATTAAAAACAACTTTTTCCATTGCAATAATTTATATGGTTAGATTTTATTTTTAATTGGTTTTGAACAGTAATTATAATATATTTTTACCATTTAATCCAATGTTGGTCATTGTAATTAATTTCACTTTGAATTTGAACATAAACAAGTGTCGATCTTTTGATAGTTATTGTTTCTTAAAAACATGCTATTTGTTTTGATAACGGGAATTACTATTAAAAATAATTAATTCCACTTCTATGTTTTGAATTTGAAAAAATAGATATCATTTTTTAATTTTTAATATCAAATATATCTTAGGCTGAATTTTTGGAATTTTTCTGAAAAACTTCAATTTTTGATGAATAGTGAAACCACTTAGTGGTAGTAAAAAAAACCGACTCTTTCATTTAAATGAAATTTTACCACTTCTGTGAATTGAATTTCAAAAATCCGATATACATGGTTGTTATAAAGAAGTAAAATGTGTTTCAATAAGATGAAAATAATTTTTGGTGAATAGTAACTTGTGACTTTTATTTACTGCCGTTAAAGGTAAATAGGGTAATTCAAGGTTAAAATAATATTATAATAATTCAAAATTACCTTAAAACTTGTCCTAACCATATTGTATAAGTAGTGTCCGACCATGGGCATCCGTGGGTCTATTTTGGGACCCCATTGAGCCACTTGGAAGTGATAATGACAATTTGGATTAATTAATTTAATGTAAAGACAAAATTGACTTTAACAAAAAATCTTTTAGTAATTAATTTTTATTTGGGGTTATATAAATTTTCTTTTAGACTATAAATATTAATTGGTAATATAAAAATATTTTCTAAATGGTGGTTATTTTTTTATAATTTTTAGACATCAAATAAATTAAATTATTTATGAAACAATATTGATGCAGTATTTACCTGATTAATAAATGATTTAAATAAATAAGATTATAATGATTAAAATATTATCCAAAACATGACCAATTCTGATTGGATGATTTTATTTCGACCATGAGTCATCTTATCTTCATCTTTAATGATTATTGGTCCTTTTGAACCTAAATATAAGTTTATAATAAAATAATATTTTCACACTTACTAAAGGTGCCCCCCTCCCCCCTTATAAAAGTGCACATCCTCCCTCTCCTCTTTGCACCCTTTTGAGCCTTGACGCTCGGCCAAACCCTGCCAATTCCTCTTCTCAAACTCTCTAGTAATAACATAGAGGTTCTGGTCTTCTCAAAAGAAAAACTCTAGTGCCCTAAGTAAAAGTTTAAAGGAGGTGCGTCGAGGAAGAGGAGGTTCGGATACATACGAAGCATATCAGACATAAGGTAAGGGATAAATTTTCAAATCTCATTTTTATCCAATATTATTTATTCATAAGTATTTATTGGGGTTATAATTATCATCCATTTCCATGTTTTTTTTAAAATGGTTTCATGTATGTTTAAAGTCCTTTTTACCCATTTTTGACTTTTACTACATGGTCTGTAAGGAATCTTTCTTTTTTTCACCATATGTGGTAATTTGTAAATTTTCTGTAAAAAGTATGAGAAGAATGTTTTTTTAACATATACGGCATGAACGGATTTTTATAGTTTCATAACGCCTTATTTTCATGAAGCTTACTCTACATGATTTCATGACTATTTTCAACAAAATCCTTTTCTTTTAAAATTTCATGGCATTTTGAAAAAATAAAATGATTTTGAAGAAGAAAGTATATTTTCCCAAAGAATTCATTTCAAGTTTTTTTTATCAAAACCATTTCCCATAGAAGATAGAATTATTTCATATGTGCATGTTTTAAGTATAATGTCTCTATGATTTACATGGTTTCACTTTTCTTATGATGAAATGATATCCATTTTTTATATGGATTATGTTATGATGAATGATGTTTATGAAACCCATTTTATTCTTTGGGTAATGATGAATGATTTATGTTCATGTTGTTGAACATATAAGAATTATTTCATTATTAGATGGATGGAACTATATCTCCATCCAATGTATTGAGTAAAATTTATATCTCATGAGATATACATGGATGGAACTGTAAGTTAATCCAGTTCAGTGTTACAAGACTGGAACGAGGAGTGAACTCGATTCAGAAAGGGACTTTTTCAACTAATATGGTCTTGGCAACAATGCCTTGGCTACTATGAAAATCATATATTGTGCTTAATGGTTTGCCACAATTACATGTTTTATTCCCATGTTATTTTATCATGATTGATGATCCATTATGATCTATGTCCTACGTACTTCCATGTTTCATGTCATTGCTCAAGATTTTGATGTTTAAATATTATGTTCATGTTTCGAAGTTCAAATGTATATGGTTTGTTTTATTTTCTCCATGCTTACCCTTATTGAGCAATTGAGCTCACCCTTTATATGTTTTCTTTTCCCCAGGATATAAAGAAAGGTTTTAGGTATGAAAAAAAGGAAGATCTCTATGGGAGATGTTGAAGATCTTTCACCAAGATTAGAAGATTATATTCTGAGTTTCCAAAGACACTAAACTATTATGGTCCTTTGTGTCTGTTTTTGTTATGTATTAGATATTCTGCAAAAGTAATGTAATTTCCATGTACGTCATGTTTGGGGTCTCTACATGTCTCCTGTCGGCATAAGACTTCTTCTTGCTCTGTGCAGTCTTCATCCACTCCTGGATGATTTGCACCTTCTATGTGGTAGCCCATACCATCTCTGGTCCCTCTAGTGATGACTCCCTTAGGTCTGTCCAGCACAAAGGTGATCAGCAAGGTCGCTCGTACAATGCCTCAAAAGGTGTTGTCCGAATGGAGGAGTGATAGCTGTTATTGTATGAAAACTCCAAAGGAATGTGATCCTCCCAGTTGTGACCGAAGTTGAGGATGTAAGCATGAAACATGTCCTCTATGGTCTGAATGGTCCACTCAGTCTGGCCATCTGTATGAGGATGGAAGGCAGTGCTCAAATGAAGTTGCGTCCTGAAATCCTCCTCAAACCCCTTTCATAGCCTGGAAGTAAAACGTGCATCATGATTGGGGACAATTGTCGAGGGTAATCCATGTAGTCGCACAATCTTTTGCACAAAGAGGCATCCCAAGATCTCTACTAAACCCTTCTCTCTAATCGCTAGGAAGTGGGCCAATATGGTGTGTCGGTCGATGATCACCCAGATAGAGTCATGACCTCTTGATGTTTGCGGATATCCTTTCACGAAGTCGATGGATATCCCGTCCCACTTCCACTCTGGGACCTTTAAAGGCTAAACTAAGCCTACTAGTACTTGATCCTCCGCACTCACTTTCTAGAAAGTGAGGAAATGAGATACAAACTCTAATACTACCTTCTTAATTCTAGGCCACCAATGTTGTCGTCAGAGGTCCAAGTACATTTTCACCACTCCTAGATGTACTGCTAGAGGGGATTTTTGGAACTCCCTCAATACTTCCTCCTTAAGTGATACTGGTACCATGGTACATCCTATAAATAGAATGATGTGCTTCCCACCTTCAAAAAATCACTCAGGCGCCTGCCCTATGGATATCTGAGCACGTAGAGCCTCGCAGTCAGTGTCCCCACACTGCACATCCTTGACTCACTGAAAAAGTGGGGAGTGACTGTAAGAGACTAAAGAAAAGCTGCTCCATCTCGATCCACAAAGGATATCTGCAAAGCGGATAGTTTCTCTATCGCCTCACCTAGAAACTGTATACCAGACCACATTATGAGTGTATCTACTACAATGTTCCCCTTCCTAGGATTATAGAGTATCTCAAAGTCATAGTCCTAGAGGAACTCATTCCAACGTCGATGTCTCAGGTTTATGTCCTTCTGAGTGATGATATACATGAGACTCTTATGATTAGAGTACACTGTAAAACATTCGCCCATTATGTAATGTCGCCACATATTCGAGGCGAAGACCACTGTTTCTAACTCCAAGTCATTGGTAGCGTAGTTTTTCTCATGCTGACTCAGCAGCCAAGAACCACAGTGCTCCCTTCAGTAGATCAAAGAGGTCGTCAATCCTTGGGTGTGGGTAATTGTTCTTCACAGTCCTCTGATTATGGTGCTAATAGTCAACACCAAGCTTCAAGATCCCATCCGCCTTCTTGGCGAACAAAATCGGGAATGCTCATGGAGAAAAACTGAGAAGAATGAACCCTTTTCCCTATATGTTCTCCAGTTGTACCCACAACTATCGAAGCTCCGCGGGAGCCATCCGATACGCTGGCATAGATATCTGTGTTGTCTCAGGGTACAAGTCAATTTAAAAGTCCACCTCTATGCGAGGAGGTAGACCCAGTACATCATCCTGGAAGACCTCCACATACTAGTCAACCACTACAGGATAAATTGGACTCTCCACATCAACCGCTCTGAGGGTAAGGCTAGCCAATTGATGATTGATTGGATGCATCCTCCTCTGGGTAAGTCCATCCTACACTGAAGAGGCTCCCTTCTCACGGGTTAAGGTAAAACTATTCCCATCCGCGCGGAAACACTGCACTGTGCACCTAACATTTTCAATCTAAGCATAGACTTTAGATAACTAGTCCATACCCATGAAGACGTCCTAAGGCCTCGACGCTGCTACTAGGATATCTCAGCCAAAGCTCTCACCTCCTAGAGTAAGCTCACACTGCCGGCACCAGTTCATAATCATTGAAACTTCTCCTGTAAGAGTCTCTAGCCATAAAGATCGAGCCAACAGCTTCGTCAGAATCTCCGAAATCTGAACGAGGGCAGTGGAAATAAAAGAATGACTGGCACCTATCTTCATAAGTAATGCTGCTAAGGTGGAGTAGACAAAGATCATCCCTCGTATCATCTCCAGTGCACCGTGATCATAGGCCTCAACTGCCTGGAGCAGAGCTCACCCCTGTCCTCCTGATCCCCGTGGTCAGGGTGGACCACCTGGTGGTGGTGGCGGTAACATCTCGAATCGTCGCCCACCTCCAGTTGCATGGTCAACTCCTCTTCAATGTCTTCCTACTCCCTGTGTACCTCCTCGGTTGAACCTCTATCTTTTCCGGGGCGGTCCCTCCACTGTCTGCTGATCATTCGTATGATGGGTCAGACCATCATGATCCATGTGACCCTGCCCGTTGCATGAGTAACACTGCATGATCCTTTTATGTCCTTATTTTCCTCGAGATCCCTGCACCACCGACCCTGAGTCATACAGTCATCCACCTTTAGGTATGGTCCTCTTGGACCTCTGTGAAGTCTATATGCTATCAGCTACAAAAGACTCCTCTACGTGACGTCCGGTGGTGGGTCTCGCTGCTGGTGACTGCTCATCAAGGAAACTCCCCACTAATAGGGATCACTCTAACAACCCCGCCTATGTCAGGATGATAAGAGAAATCATCGAATCCTTAATCTCTCTCTTGTGTGATTTCTCAAATGTCTGGGCCCTAAATAATGTGTCCCACACCATATTAGTGGAGCAGTGTGAAAGGTCGGTGATCCTCACTGAGTACTGAGCCACCGTCATACTGCCCTACTGCAGATGAAGAAGCTCTTTCTTGTGCACTGTGCGAAGAGTCGCTGGAACAAACTCTTCCTAAAACAGGATCTCGAAGTCTACCCAGAGAAGAGTCACCTCATTGTGAACCTGGAGAATCAAACTCCACAATCTACATGTTGCTTCCTGAAGAAGACTGGCAGTAAAAACTACCACGAGATCAGATAGTGTCCCTACTAGCTAAAAGACTCTCACCACGGCCTCCCGCCAATCCTCAACTGCCTATGGGTCCGTCGATCCCCTGAACCTGGGTGGGATATAGTGCTGGAACTCGTGAAACATGCTCAAGTGGCATGTACCATCTGTTTCTGAGGCTGGTGGAATCAGTGGCCCAATGGGTAATGGTATCGATGGTGCCTCTACTAGAAGAGGGCCATGCACTGAGGCCTCGTCGCTCGGTGGGATATCGATGCATACTATATCCGGAACACTAGCTAGCTGTCTGCGTGGAGGCATCTTGAAAAAAAAATAGGCGCACCACTGTCAATAAGTTATACCTGGTTAGATTAATTCAAAGATATCACAAAGAAAACTCTTAAAACACACACGCAATCAGTGTTTCCATGTACTAAGTTGGAAATCAGAAGTCAGGGTCCTGGTGTATGGATACATCGGCCACCCCACCAACATTGGATTCCCTTAAATGATAACCACAGTCACTAAAATTGACACTATTTCCATTAAAAATAAAGATCAGAGTCCTATGTTCTGTGGTAGAATGGACACCTCTGATACCAATTTGTCATGACCCATCCCCCGGGGCACGTGTCGTGAGTACCCCAAGCCCACCTTCCTTAGGCTAGGGGCTAGAGACTAGCACCAAAAGCGTATTCCCTAAAACTGGGAAGGCATTTTCTTTATAACTTGTAGACACACACAACCAAGCACACAAAATGATACGAACTCATGTAAACTGAATAGTAAATAGAGTGAGTACAGAAAGTAAAAGGAGTCAGAATACAAGTCCAACTAGAAAGTACATGAAAATGAAAGTACAAGTAAACTGGAACAACTCCTGTAATCAACCGCCAAGGATCCTACCATAAGGGTAGGTATAGATCTTTAATGGTCTTCTCTGTGGTACGCCACGTCTATGTCCACCTATGAGCTACCTCTAGTCATGTTACTCTCATCCTCAGTCAGCATTCTCTGTCGTCTGCACCAAACACAATAGGGTGCAGGCATATCCCATGCAGGGGTGACTATAATGATACTCAGTAGGGACCCCAGGACCCTCAAGTTCTCCCAAAATCTACAATGGATATACCAAAAATCATGAAAACAACTATCAACCCAACACAGGTATATGGCCATACATATACCTAAGTTATCAAGTAAACCCATCTCAACCATGGGGAAACACGAGGCCCAACTCAAAATCCCAAAGACCAAAAATTCCACGAATGAAAGAATATCACGGAGATAATACTCACCTCTTAAAAGGATTTATTCTAAGGGTAGTAACAAGTTACATCCCCAGCCACATAGTCGAACACCTCGGCTGCTGGAGAACCCCTCCTCTATCGAGTATTGTGGGCCTTCCATGTCACACAGAGGCGCTTCCCACTAACCTTGGACTACTGAGGTACTCCTCCCGTCGAGTACAATTGGTCTTCCACATCACACAGATGTGCTCCCCCACATGGGTCTGTCGCATCACACAGAGTCGCTCTCCCTCGTGACTTGCTGAGGTAGTCCTCCTATCGAGTACCATGGGTCTGCCGGGTCACACAGAGGCGCTTCCCATCATGGCCTATTGAGCTAATCCTCCTATCAAGTACCATGGGTTTGCCATGTCACACAAAGGCTCTCCCCATCATGGGTCTACCGCGTCACACAGAGGCACTCCCCATTGGGAATGTTAAGTCACTCCGAGTCAAAACGGTCAGCAGTCGCCAAGTCTCAACCAGTCATAGGGTTCCGTAAGTATCACAATTGGGAGAACCACTCCCCAAGACATAGGTCAAAACTCCAACTACCAAGAAGTCCCAAAACGTATCATCCCAAAGGTTTTCCATGTCGTAGGGGGCTCAATGAAACAGACGGTGCATCAATCAGATGCCCGGTCACTATGTTATTAGACTTTTAGTCCCGAGGGCCCTGTTGGATTTGTGTTAGATCCAACCCGACCATACCGCAACATTATCCCAACTTCCAATGGGGTTTACCAAAGGGACCTTCTCGCTCCACAGTTTCTATCTCCGTAGACGGTTCGTCAAACTGATGCTCGATGCCAAAGTTATGACAAAAAGATAGTAAATGGGTCGAAGTGCGTTCGGGTCCGGTCTGACCCGGCCTGGGCGGTGCGGTGTGGCCGTGGGGTGGTGTGAGGTGGTGCTGAGGCCACGAGGGTCATGCGGGGTGGCGGAGGCCAAGAGAGCCGTAGGGCCGTAGGGCGGCGAAGGCCGCGGGGGCCGCAGTGCAGCGGAGGCCATGGGTGTCGCGGGGCTGTGGACTACGCGAGGGAGAAGCGGCTGCGAGGGTCACAAGGCGGTGACGACCATGGGATGGTGGAGGCTATGGGGTGGAAAATGCTACAAGGGGGCGCGGTCACGCGCCGTGACTTCACCAGCGACCGGTTCGGTCAGCTTCTCTTTGTTCGTCGTCATGGCACAAAAGTCACCTTCTTCCATCGTGACGAACACACCAATAATGAAGAATGGTGGAGGGGTCAGGCAATGTTAGTTTGGAACACACCATCCACATTAGAGAAGTATCAAGAATCTCAACAAAAAACATGAATGCATAAAGTCAAACTCTACTACCCCCCGACAATGATTATTCCCAAACCCACAGGAAAAAATACTCTACGGATCCACTAGTTAGAGAGTTGATCCACATTCTCTGTTTAGAATGGAAGAACATGGGAATCCATAATCACACATAATAAATACCCAACCATGGATATTTTTTGATGGAGGTCACGGGGAATGAGATGATGTCATTGTGGATAGATGGACGTCAGTGACGTTAGTATTTCCTCGATCGTCAGTTCATTGTTGTTGAAGACTTTCCTCATTGGCGAGAGCGCTCTCCCAATTCCACCAAAATGTGAAATAGTCATCTTGTTAATTTACGTTTATCAAAATAAATTAAGTTTGAACAACAAAGTTGGCATAATTAATGTAATGTGTTGGCACCATTAATTAGCTCATTTAATTGGCCCAATTAAATAGATTTGGGTTTCCATAATTAATTTAGAGGAAACCAAGTGTCACCCCTCATTGAAGAGGGAGTTGAAAGATTTCCTCCCAATAAAGGGTGTACAGGTGGTCCTCGCCTCTAAATTCAAAATGTGGGTTAATTCAGGTGGTCCCCACCTCTTCACATTCACATGGGAGGTTCAGGCTCGGGTGGTCCCCACCACCATAACCCATGGTGAGGGGGTTTTTAAAAAAATGTTAGACATTTTTATTTTATTTAATTCTTCCACAAAAAGTACATAATTTTATCTTACACTCTCGACTCACTGTGGTCGAGGTTAATGTCTCCTTAAGTGAATACCGGCGTATCGAGTTCAACGGTGCCCTCAGATTTCAATTCCGAGCACCGGTTCAAAAGTTACAAAAACCTTCTTGCACGATTACTGAACATACCCGAAAAAAAGATCAGAATTTCATTCCAGGCACACGGAGCATTGGAATCACAAACCATCAATTTTCACGGACTCCTAAACTTCACAAATATTTAAATAAAATTACATGTAAATTCCGGGTATTTACATAATTGTTTTGATACCTGTACAATTTTTGCACTTACTTGAATAGTACTAAAACTCATAGCAACCCATACAAATTTAATACACTTAATATAGTATAATATAAATGATATATTCTTAGAAGAAAAATCATAGTGTCTCTTTGAACATGTTTTATTACCAAAGAACATTAATTTTTATAATTTTATTTCAGATTATATCTATATCATGTTATAGATTAACATTTCCTCTACTGCTTTTAAAAAATGTGTTTATTTACATATCATGAATCTTCATTCTATACCAAATTCTCGGTGTATCTTTATTGGGTTTGCATTGACCTACCATCATATCAAAATTTTCATTCCCATGAACAAATACAAATAGGGTTTATTTTAATTCATTTATTTACCTATTATGATTTACAATACCTATTTTAATTTTATCTCAGACATCCCAAATTTCCAAAGTTAAACATCATCCACTATTTATTAGTTTATTATTTTTCATGTACAATACTATTATAAAACAACTCAATTTTTTAATAAATCTTCACAAAATCAATTAAATATCATGTCTTTACATTAATCCATTTTGGAAATAAGATATTCTATTCTTTCATTCTCATATTTTACATTAATTAGTTCAAAATCATCAACCTTTTTCTTATATTTGACATTCATATTTTCTATTTGAAGTTCTATGTAATATTCATCTATTCAAAAAACATCCCTTAGAAAAATTTAAATTTTATTTTAATTATTTAACATGAGTTTTGATATTAGGATTATTCCTAGAAATGTAATCATAATCAATTTTCACATCATACATTATTATTTCCATCAAAAAACATTATGTGGTTTTTTACATAGAAAACTATCACTATAGGTGTATAAATATTTTGTAAATATTAAAGTGTCATGACGTGCTCATTTTATGACCTTATTATATTTATATTTTATACCTTCTTATTTAAATTTTGGATTGACTAATATTATATATCCCATTTTCTGGAACTCATAGAATGTTAATTCCAAAATATCTGATTTTAATATTTATCCTCCTTTAAATCCCTTTCTATCAACCTTTTGACGATAAAATCTTGGATTATTCTTAATCAATGTATTTCCATTCAAGTAATTGAAGACTCCTTTAGTGAATTTTTCAATACTAACCTAATCACATTTTTATAACTCATAATCAGAGGAATTAATGTTAAAATTTATATTAAATTTGAATAAAATGCCTTTACATTTTTCCTGATTAATTTTTTTTCATTATTAATTTCAATATTTTATAGAATAATTTAACCTACCATCTCATCCATTGAATACTCAGTTACATCCTTACTATCTTCAATTGATATCCTTTTCGAATTCCATATTTTGGTACCACTCGCTGTATTATTTTAATAAGAGCCTCATTATTCATGGTTTCTTTAAGTGGAACCATAATACATAAAATATTTGTTAATTCTTTGTATATATTATTGATTATATATTGATCAGTTATTCTAAAATATTCAAACTCACCTATATGAATACCAAGATTAGTTCTGTATAATTTGTCAGTTCTTTATTGAGTGAATTTTATATTCCTTCAGAAGGATGAATAAACATTAAATAATAAATATAGATATACATATTTCTACATAAAGAACAACAAAAATAATTTATAACACATTTTATAGAATCATAATTGGTTATTGTTTCAAAATCTAATTCATGCTATTTATAAGGTTTTAACACATTACACTATAATTAAATACTTATTGAATTTTTCAATACCTACATCTGATCATCCCATTAAACACAATAACATAAATTAATCTAAGTTTGTCTGATGGGATTAGGGATCTCAAATTCCAAACTTTCTATAACTAACCAATTGATATTTTCCTTAGAATATTATGTCATGGATAATTGTTAATTCAAAATAAAGAAAATGATACAATTATAACTAATTTAATAAATAGAACAATGATTAGATACTAATTCATAGGTCCTAGTATATGAAATTATTAACAAGACGGGGTGGGGTGAATAGTACTTTAATTTTTTTTAAATACAATATGATTACTAGAGTGATAAATAGTGTTATTTTCTTAGTAGGATAGAAAAAAATGACATAGGATGTTTTTTATAGTTTATTAGATCACAAAGATCATAGTCTAGATTTTAATCCCCTCTACTCTGAAAGGAGACTTTTAAGTATGTGTAACTCAGTTTTTAAAGTTAGTGAGATCCCAATTACGTACGAATGTACCTTTTCCTCACCTTGTAGTATAATGCATAACTATTGAATGAGTAAAAACCCACCTGAAATTTTTCATAGAGTCACAAACCAAACTTCTGTTTAGATGAGATGAATAACTCATTTGAATCCCTTCTAGATCGGAAAATCATAAACTGACTCTAGATTACAAATAAAGGTAGAATGAAATATAATAATGAAAAAAAAACTCAAGATAAATAAAAGAGTATATATGAATGAATATTGATTTATCTAGAGAAATTTGATCACATCCTTAGTCTGTGAAGAAAATTTTGATGTCCTTTATGATTATATTAATGGAAGAGAAGTATTAGTAGAGAACTAATAAATCAAAATATTATATAAATACTTAATTTTTCTCTATGAAATTCTATCAATCATTTGTTGTAAATTTTGTTGCATAAAATTATATACCATTACTATATTTGGATAGTAATGGTTATGTGCATGTAATTAACTTTAAAGATCTTGCAACATCATATTGGATAATCATATAATAAAAAATTAGAAAAATAAATAAAATATAAAATATAACTATTAATTTACAAAAAAATATTTTTTTAACATTAGATAGTTGGTGGTCTTTATTTCTGCATAAAATAGTTTCATAAAACTTAAATGAGGAATTTTAATGTAGAAATATATAATTGATTATTTTAAAATTGATAAAAAAATATATTAAATTTGACATTTACTGGATTATAATAAATTATCAAAAAATATAGTATCATAAATATGATACTTCTCATGTGTATGTGAAGAGATGTTTTTATCAAAAATAATTTTTAAAAAAATTGTAAATATATAATAAAAAAAGAAAATTAATTAAATTGAAATTGAAATTATTTTATTTTCTATAGAAATTAATTTAAATAATTTCTGTTGTAATTTGGGAATTTTTTTAAACTAATGAAAGATGAATAAATACCATCCCATAGTAAGAGGTTTCTACTAAATAAAAGATACTATTTAGGAGAGAGATACAATTCATTATTATCTACCATTCCGTGTTATATTTCCATTCAATGTGATCTAATTTTCAAGGTGACTTACTATTTGGTGTGATCAATAATTCGGTGTATCGTAGAGGATAATTTCTGATGAGTGATCCAATATCAATGGATGAGTACCTATTTGGAAATTTGGTATTGCTAAAATATGAGATAAAGTTGTTTGATATCATTGATACAAGGAACTATTGTTGAAGGAAAAATAATTGATCCTTTAATAACAGATCCGGGTGTTGATTCCATTGGAGGATGCAATAATTTTTAAATAGAAACTAGGGTAATTTCTATACTTGGTAAGAGATACTATTAGTGAAGATGATCAACCATTTGGCTTCTGGTGAATCTAAATATGATCTTCATGAAATATGAATCATGTGCTCGATGTCTATCAAACATGAAGAAACACCATTAGGATATTTTCATTTGGATGTGACTTATATTTTCCTCTAGATAAGTTGATATTAAACCATTTTTTAATAATTAAAATGATGTTTAATGATCTCTGATTGTATTATATTCTATAGGATGATAAAAAAAGTGAAATATATAGTTCGATTTTCTAGACCACATTTCTTGAAGATCACATGTGTAAAAAAATACGATCAAGGGTCTAGAGGAAGAAGATGAAATCTAGATATGATTGGTCGATTTTGGTAGATTTGTTTAGTAATTTCATGAAATATGTATAACATTCATAAGTAGATGAAAAATGACCCATACCCATAGCCCCCCATTATAGAAAACAATACATCCAGCCTTTGGTATGTCAAAAAACTCATCCTTATACTGATTGAAGTAGGCTACGAGGGATCAAAACCCATTACATAAACACTACACACCACATGGACCACACTAGACCTTTGATGGCCCACTAACACTCCTATGAGTGCACTATGTGAACACTATATAGGTACCTATTCATGACCCACAAGCTCCTGCAACCATGAAGGTTCTATGGGCTACCTCTCTATTGGGGTTGACCCTTGGGTCCCCTGATGTTTTTGATGGGATGGATAGTAGTGTTGTCCAAGATTGGCCCATTTTTTCCTAAATGAAACATTAAAAATGCTAAAATATTATCAATATTAATTGAATACATGTAACAATAAAATGGAGAATTATATAAGTAATAACATATTTAAACTAAAATTTTATATATTTAAAACTAGGAACATTAAATATAAATAAAATAATTAAATTATATGAGCCTCGTTTTTCACTAAGTTATAGATCCTTTAATTTTAAGTATAAATCCGTTATTTAGACCTAATAAATATGCCTAATGAGATAGTAAAGTTTCCATGGGTTTCTGGGGATTGTTTGTAGCCTAGAACCCATCTATTTAGAGAAAACATACCCTACACATGGTTTAGAATAACCCGTGCGGTATATCCACACAGTTATCCAAATCATGGAGATGGTGTTTCTTGAAGCCGAGCCACCTCGAATCATTGGCTCATGACCATGTGGCCTGACCGAGCAAGTGCCCCTTTTTCCCACATATTCTTATGTGGGTTGGGCATGGTTTGACAGACTGTGCAGACCAAACCATTCGTGTAGAGCCACCCCACATGTTTTATGCAAGTTTTGAAAAATTGTGTGAACAAATAATCTGTAGGATATTTTTCTAGATAAATTTCATGTTTTTCCCTTAGTGATCTATTATGTCACCCCTTCCTCCATAATCTGATTTTATGTGGGATTTACCTAATTCAATCTCATTTTGGAGCTTTTTAAAGATCTAAACTTAGAATCAAGAGATATCCTTTGTGTGGAATCTGATCGAAATTTTGTTCATCTAGTTGGATGTGGAATAGTATGTAATCGAGTCCCCTTTAATCCTTTTTCTCTTTCACTCTCAACCTACATATTACCATGTGAGAATTTTTCACGTTTTCATAGATATAGTTTGATTTGAAGCAAATGAAGAGATGATACTAGAGGATAATGATTGTACAACCCTATGGTGGGTGATCTATAACTTTTACCTAAAGTATGTCATTTGTTTTGAATGTTTGTGTGGGGTCCACTAGTTTCATTGGAAATAGTTTCTTAAATTTTCTTGACATGGTTATACTTGATATAATCTTATGATTATGATATTTCCAAATATGTGATTAGTTGTTAGTGGATACACACACAACTCAATCTGCCTCATGTCAATGGTTATGCCATAGTTGTGTTTTTAGTGTTTTGACACATTTGAGCCACCGTGTCGATTTTCCTTTGTTCGACCTTTCTAAAGGCAAGACTTATTATAATCAATGGTTTTTTATTAATGATAATTGTTTAATGGATTGTACCATAAATAATTACCACTTGACCACCCTAAGGTAAGTGCATTCAAATGACTTATTCAATGTGTATTGCTAAATAGAATGTATACTAAGTATATATCGTGGCCTTAACAATTGTGTTGAATTAATGTTACATTTCTGTAGCACCCCCTTCAATGTTAATGAACTGTAACTGAGTGAAAGACTCTAATTTGTTATTCCTTAATGGTTAATTAAGTCTGGATTAAATGGTTCCACTGCTACAAGGCTTATCCACACTAATGGATGACAAGGATTTCACCAATAATAATTATTTCTACTCTACATGGCCTACCCACACTAATGTAAGGACAAACATGAACCAAATGAATTATTATATGATTAAAATATCAAATAGGAATGGACTGACTTGATATCACCTTGGATTCTGAGAGTAGAATACCTTGGTTCTCGGGAACACCATTCTATTTCAAGGATGTGGGTTTCTTAGGTTGATACCCACCTAGACTCATGTTATAGTTTATTCCTCGCATTCATGGTATACTACCATTGGTTCCATTTTATTAATATAGGATACCTCAGAAACACTGCTTGGATCTTCCATTGATTAGTAGGTGCCATAGTGAAAGCCCATGGGGCCCTATCCTAGAATAGACCTGTTTACCTTGGATGATCACCATGAACTCTAAGGCATCATATTGTAAAAATTGTTGGATTACACACCTTATATTACACTCTTACCCCTTATCTTGACTTAAATACTTCTGGGTTAGCGTTCTATGATATTTACGTTGCCTTGGTTATTACCCCAGAACTCGCCCACTGGATATCTTATCATTTTTCATTGTTAAGTCTTTGGACCTTCACTACATAAACTATCACAAAGTGATGTCATTTTTGGTTATTTCTTATGTTACATATTATCATTAAATGGTAATTACATAATTAATGAATTAGTTAAATGTTCACACACCAACCAAGGGCTGAAGCAGGTATATGGTTATCTAGTTATATTGTATTTTTTTCTTTTCTTTATATATGCATGCCTGCACACCATAATATTCTATTACATGGGACAGATGTTATAGACACTGATGGTGTTGGCCCACTAAGATTTATCTCACACCCTCTCTGGACACCGTTTGGTACCCAAATTATATTGCATGGTTGCATGTATTGACAAAGGGAAGCATACAACCTCCAACACTTGATTGTGTGCTAATAGGATGGAGCTTGATAGTCGATGACCGAGTAGGATCTCAGGATGCATAGATTATTCTTTTTTTTTACCTTGTGAAACATGTAATCCTAGTTGTCCTGTGTCTATGTTGTTGAGTTTTCTAGTGACATGACATTAAATCATCATTGTTCTAGTTGATACATTTATTATTATTCTCATTTATCTATTTCATTAGATTCCTTCCACTATTTTTTTATATAATATATATTGATTCTGCTATTTATTATTCCTTCATATTCCTTCTGCAGTGCTACACTCGTCTAATGAGGGAATAGTCTTCCCACAAACACACCCGATTCCATCGCTGCTACTCGAAAACCTCTGGAGTTTGGGAAGATGTGCTTGAGACCACATGGACCACCAGGCTCAGGGCACCCATTAAGTTGCATCTTGGCCTAGGAAATGAAAAGGTGGTATCAGAGGAGGTTTTTTTCATTCTTTACGATTTAGAGACAATAGAATAGAAAATAAGAATGATTGTGACTTGGTTATAAGTCGTGCATGGGCGTCTCGAACCCATATTTAGGGTAAAAACCAAGTTTCCTAAATTAGAAATGATATTCAACTTTTTCCTATTACAATTCATATTATTTCACCATTGAGTGACACACATGTTGTGTGGTGTTGTTGATTATTTTTCAATTTGAGAATTTATTTCATTCTTGGCCCGATGATATGAGTGAAGGGATTATTTCTACATGAATCATTATAGGAACGTAGAATGCATACGTCCTACATATTTTCATGCCATATAGGTGCATTTCACTACATTGCATTACTTTTTATGTTTGTGATTATTGACTGATTTTGTGATAGATGATTATGATTTTATTAGTCTTGGATTCATTTGAGTGATTTCTTATCTCAATTCATGAGTTTTGTGGTCTTTTATGGGTCTAGATAAGCAATTTACTGAGTCAATCCGTTATACTATAAATAAATGGGTGTTGTTTCTTGTGATAGGTGTATGGCCACTGATTTATTAGAAATTGTTATCCATTATGAAGTGAATCCTATAATCTAAAATGGATTGGTATCACATCCTTATCCTTCCTTGTCATGCTTATTATGGTAATGGAGTGAACCTGAGAATTAACTACAAAATGACCTGATACTTATAATTGAACAATTACCGATTCATGGGCATCTAAGCGGGTTGTTTGGGTATTATTTCTTGGGTAGTGGTTTTTATTACATTTATATTCTGCTAGTGATCCTATCATATAGTTCTATGCTTGTTTTAAGGTCTGTTTCTAGAATTTGTAGACCAATTTTGCAACTCCATCCTCATGTTGTTCTCCCATAGGGTGGTGAAGACCATGCTCTAGACATGGTGGTCCCTGAGCTGCCGGTCTTACATCTAGGAGTGCCACATGAGGCACCACCTACTAAACATGGTCTGAGAAGTAATGATAATGTTATTTTTAGTTTCTTATTTCTGCTGAAGTATATGCGAGGTGGTCCATAGGTTTCACCTACAATGGCGGATATGACCCGCAAGTTACAAGAACATCCTCCTCTGACTTTTTATAGAGATGTCATTTATTAGACTATTGAGTCTTGGATTGAGGTCATTCCCTCGATCTTCGATAATATAGAAATACCTCAAAATAAGAGAGTCACGCATTATACATACATAATTAGGGATTCATCCAAGCATAGGTGGGATGCGGTTACCCAGGCTGTTCGTCATCATGGCATGTTATGGTTGACTTTCAGACTACCTTTTACAATTTGTACTTTCCTCATGTACTGAGGGAGGACCTAGACATAGAGTTCATGTAGCTCGAGTAGTGTTCAATGTTAGTTTTGGAGTATTTAGCACATTTCACTAATTTACAACGCTTCTTCACAGCTTTTAGCTGGTGATGAGCATTCGTGTGATATACTTTTTGAGGATGGGATTCAGCACCCCATATGAACATAGGTGAATGCCTTTATCCTACCTACCTTTTCAACAATAGTTGATCATTCCCATTTCATGAAGCGTATCCTGAGGGACGACACAAGTACCAGGTTAATGGATCAGTGTTGTTGTTGGACAGTTGTTCTTCCGGGTGCAGGAAACATTCCCTTGAAGTTTTTCATCAGGGTAGTGGCATCCAGAGAATCCAGTTTGATAGCTCTGTGGTGTGACATCAATGTGGAAGACCTTTGCATAAAAATCCCCAATGTGACAGAGACCCTATATAGTGCTGAGCATTCAGCCTTATGGATCATCATCAATTCTTTTAATGTGCCTTTCCCCCCAGCGTCGAGTAGAAACATATTTGTGGTAGCTCTACCTTCAAGAGTGAGTTCTTTTTCACTGCATCAGGCGGCGAGATGGAATAATACTGGCAGGTCTGACTGAGGATGAGGTCTTGGTCATGGTAGTTTGATCCCTAATCACCATTAGCTTCAGTAGAGAAATCATGATCATATTAGTATATCTATTTCATAAGGTCGTGGATCAGGTCAGTTTTATGATTTATAGCTGATACCCGAGGATCAAGATGTAAGACTATCTATAGTACAAGGTACTATTCTAGTATCTTCTACTATTGTCTCTGTTTTTTTATACAAGTGCTTAAAACTATTTTATTTTTGTATCTATCGTGGAAATTCGTAGAATATAGATATTGTATCACTATGATGTAATGACCCTCGACACACCATTGAGAATACATATGAAGGGCCTATGCCAGTGCAGGGATTGTCCCCATGAGGTAGGAATTTACCATTTCTGGTCAAATCTCTTTTTTCTCAAGATGAAAGGCTTCGATTTCATTCTTGGTATGGACTCGCTAGTTCACATTAACTTCGTTTTATAATGCTATTGTTTTTGGGTATCTTTTACATCACTAGAAGGAAGCAATTATATTTTCAAAGGTTTGTGGGATGTCTAGGATGGGTGTGTTGGACCAAAGCATCATGGTCTAGGTAGAGTGACTGTCCAGAATGCAAATATTGTCATGGATGATCTAGTTTTTCATCAAACTGAATTCCCTCCAGTAGTAGATCGTTTCAGGAATGTTTTCTTGATGACTTTTCATGATTACTACATAAGAGAGAGGAAATGCTAATAATTGATCTTGTACCAAGAGAATCTATAGTGTCCATTCCTCCAAATAGGATGGAAACTACTGATCTTCAAAAACTCAAGTGGCAGATAGAGTTCCAATAGGACCAAGGGTTTACATGGCCTAGCACATCATATTGAGGTTCACCCTTACTTTTCGCTAAGAAGGCGGATGTAATTCTTTGTCTATTCCTGTATTATAGAATGTTGAACAATCTTACAACCAAGAACTGATACCCACATCCACGAATAGATAATCTCATCAACCAATTCGTATGAGCAAAGGTGTTCTCTAAGATCGACCCAAGATCATGTTATCATCAGGTGTGAGTCAGACCAATAGACTTACATCATACAACATTATGTAGTAGGTATTGTCTATATTAGTATCATGTTATGTCGTTTGGTCTTATGAACATGCCCGATATTTTCATGACTTTGATGATTAGGGGTTTCCACCCATTTTTGGACTCTTTTGTTGTGGTCTTTGTAGAAGAATTCTTGGTGCATTCTCACACTCATAATGACCTTTCCAAATAGCTTGAATTCACTCTGAATAAACTGAGAGAGCATCAAAATTACTCCATGATTTCTAAATGCAACTTATAGATCAACAATGTCCACATCATGGTCAATATTATCTCAGAATCAAGAGTTTAGGTGGATCCTAAAAAGGTTAGTGCTATAGTTTCCTAGGAGAATCTCAAGAACATGTTTGATATATGATGTTTCTTAGAGTTGGATGGGTATTACAGGAGTTTCATCCAGGACTTTTCACGTCTTTATTCACCTCTTTATGGAATTACAAAGAATGTTATTAAGTTTATATGGTCAGAATCATGTGAGAAAGCCTTTCATGAGCTGAAAGTGAGGCTTGTATGGGAACCTATTCAAATTATTCTTGAGCCTGGTAAAAGTTATATCATATTTTGTGATGCATCAGGAATTTTCCTAGGAGTAGTGTTAATATAGGGATACAATTTAATTACATACAGATCTCGGTATTTAATTCCTCACGAGATAAATTACACCACACATGACCTCAAGCTAGTAGTAGTTTTCCATGCTTTACGTTGGTGGAGACACTATCTATTGGGTGAGGTCTTTGTGGTGTAAATAGATCAAAATATCCCCTAGTAAATTTTTTCTCATCATGACTTGAACTTCTGACATTGGAGATGGGTCGAATATCTACAATATTTAAATTTTGAGCTTTCCTATATGCCTGTAAAGGGAAATGTGGTCACTGATGCATTGATTATGAAAAATAAAATGTAGGCAATATAGGAAGATAGTGATGAATGGAAGTTAATGGCCCCATTTTCTGAACGTCACTTAGTGTTTCATGATAGTCGTAGGAATTCATACCTCTCTACCTTAACAGTTACCTCTTCCCTCTTTTAGAATTTTAAGAGTAGGTAGTTTCAAATCCTAAAGGTATGGTTCTCTATGAGAGTATATTAGGAGATGACCCACCTCTGGATTGATCTGTAGACAGAGACAACATCCTACATCTACGTGGGGATATCTGAATTTTTTTATAGATATGAGATACAATTTGATAAAATATTCTTACACTTATAAGTGAGAAATTCATCCAGGAATTTCAATGATGTATCGAGATATGAAACACCATTATTTTAGGCCTGGAATGAAATTTTATATTGAAGGCTTCACCACTTAGTATTCCACCAGTCAGTAGGTGATGGCAGGGCACCAATGTCTTGCAGGCTTGTTACATCCCCTTCCTATCCCAGAATGCAAATGGAACGATGTTGTTATAGATTTCATAGTTGGATTACCTAGTTTTCTGAGGAGTAGTGATGATATATGGGTATTCATTGACCAAATAACAAAATCATCCAACTTCATTCTTATTCAGCAGACTTTATCAGTTGATGAGTTGGGAAAACTATATGTTCATTAGACCATATGACTGCACGAGGTTCCATATACTACCATTTCCGATAGGGATTATCAGTTCAAATAAAGGTTCTAGAAAGGGTCACAGAAATATATGGGTACTTAGGTATTATTATGGACTGCTTCTCACCCTCAGACCAATGGACCAACAAAATGATTGATTCAGGTTCTAAAGGATATGTTTTGGGCATATGTCCTAGATTTCTGTGGTTCGTAGGAGAAGCATATCCCTATCTCTAAGTTCGCTTATAATAATAGTTTTGAGGCATTGATATAGATGGATCCTTTTTAGGCCTTTTATGGTAGGCCATGTCGATCACCATTGTGACGGCTAGAGTCTAGTGAGGTAGACATAATAGGTCATCATCTCATTTAAGAGACTTCAGAATAGGTCCACCTGACCAGGAAGCGTATGACTGCTGCTCAATCTAGACAAAAATCTTATGTCAATTACCATCGATTCCCTCCTGAATTTGAGGTTGTTGATTGTGTTTTCCTCTTCGTATTGCCCAGTCTAGGGAATAGATGGTTAAGGAGGAAATTAATGTTTCCCTCTCTTTAAGTTGGGCATTTTGAAATTCTAGAGAGAGTTGAGATGGTAGCATGTTGGTTGCTACTACCTCAGAGGTACTATTCCATGAACGACGTCCTTCATGTCTCACAACTTCACAAATATCATGTTGACACATCTCATACCATTGATCCTGTGGATGTTGAGTTAGATGTTGTTGCTACCTTTGAGGAGTATCCAGTACACATCGTTGACCGAATCATGATGGTTCTCTAAGTAAAGTTTGTCTCTATCGTATAGGTGCAATGGAAGAATGGCTGAGTACAGGACTAGAATTCGGAGAGGGAATTCAATGTACATTATCAGTGGTCAGAGTTGTTCTCAGACAATGTTTCCTTACCCTTGGATGGAGAATTTGAGGGGCATGTTCTTTTATGGGGTAAGACAATAAGAACCTGATTTTCACTCAGTTATAGATCCTTTAATTTTTAGTGTAAATCCTTACATTGGATCTAATATATATGCCTAATGAGATAGTAAAGGTGTCATGGGTGTCTGGGGCTTGTTCAGATCCTGAAACCCATCTTTTTGGAGAAAACAGACCCTTCACACGGTTTAGAATAATCCGTGTGAATGATGTTTTTTTATGTAGATCCACCTCGAATGGTTTGTGCAAAACCATTTGGCCTAACTGTGCTAGCACTCCTTTTCCATTGTATCTGTGGGTTGGTTGCACATGGTTTGACAAACTATATGAAAAGATTGTGTGTGGTTTCTTTTTCTGGATATATTTCTCATTTTTTTCTTAATGATCCATTAAGTCACCCCTTCCTCTCTAATCCTATTTTATGTGGTATAGACCTAATTCTCTCTCATTGTGAGGATTTTTAAAGATCTAGACTCAAATAAAGAGATCACTTTCACCGGACATTTGATTGATCTTCCCTTCATCATGTTGGATATGTAACAGTATATATTCAATTCCTCTTTAGTCGTTCTTCTTGTCATTCACTCTCAACCTAGATATCTCCATGTGATCATTTTTCACATCTTCTTATTTATACTATAATCTAAGGAAAATATAGTAATGATACCAAACTAGAAGGATTGTACCACCCTAAGGTGGGTGGTCTATAACATTTCCCTAAAGTTCGTCATTTTTGGAATGTTTGTCTGGGGCCCACCGGTTTTGTTCGAAACTGTTTCTTAAAATTAAATGACCTGGTTGTACTTGTTATAATAATATGGTTATGATCATCCCAAATATGTTATTATTTGTTACTGGTTACACCCACAACTTAATTTTCCTCATGTTGAAGCTTATGCCATAATTGTGTTTTTAGTGTTTTGACACATTTGAGCCACTGTTCGGGTGTACCTTTTCTTGACCTTCCTAATGTTGAGCCTTGTTATAATAAATTTATTTTTATTATTGAGAATTGAATAATGGCATGTACCATGTATGCAAACCACATTACCCTCCTAAGGTATGTGCCTCCAAATTATTTTTGAAATGTGAAATGTGAAATTGAAAATATACTATGTATATATCATGGCCATAACAAATGAGTTGAATTAAGGTGACATGTCCGTAGAACTCCATTCCATGTTAATGGAATGTAATAGAGTGAACCTCACTAATTGTTATGGCATAATGGTTAATTAAGACTTGATTAAAAGGTTTCAATTTTACATGGACTATCCACACTAATGGATGACAAGGATTGACCAATAATAATGGTTTTAAATCTACAAGACATATCCACACTAATGGAAGGAAATACTTGAACCAAATAAATTATTACATGATTACAATATCAAATAATAATGCACTGACTCAATCTTGCCTTATCTTCTGAGAGGAGAATATTTTGGTCTTAGGAACCCCATTCTGATTCAAGAATGCAGTTTTCTTAGTTTGGTACCCACCTAGACTGAAGTTCTTGTCTATTCCTAGGATGCCTAGAATACTACCTTTAGGTCCTTTTCATTATTACGATATACCTCAAATACACTCCTTGGATCCAACATTTATTAGTATGTTCCATGGTTAAATCCCATAGGGCCCTATCCATGAATAGCCTTGTTTTACCTTGGTCAATCACTTTGGATTAGGTAGGTGTCTTATTGTGGAATGCCTTGGATTACGCAACTTGGATTACAATCTTACCACTTAGCTAGACTCATATTCTACTGGGTTAGCATTATGTGAGATTTATGTTACCTTGGTTATTACCATGGAAGCCATCAGTAGATATCTTGTCAGGTTTCCTTGTTACGTCTTGGGACCTTCATTACATATACTATCAAGAGGTGATGTCAATGCTGGCTATGCCTCACGTAACATATTAACATTAAATGGTAATTACATAATTAACTACGGGTTTGCATGTTTTGACACCATCGACGGACTGAAGCATGTACCTGGGTATTTAGTTACATTGTATGGTTTTCTTTCCTTTATATATGCATGCCTTCACACTACTATATTCCACTACATGGGATGGATGTTATAGAGACAATTTGTGGTGGCCAACTCAGATAAATCTCACACCCTCTCCGGATGTTGTTTGGTACCTGAAGTATATTACATGGTTGATGGTATTGACAAAGGTAAGCACACATCATCCAATAGTTGATTAAATGCTGATAGGATTGAGCTTGATAGTAGATGAATGAGTAGGATCTAAGGATGCTTGGAGTAGTCTTTGTTTTCTTCTATCTTGTGGAACATGGTATTCCTACAGTCGTGTATCCATGTATTCCAGTTTTCTAGTGACATGATATTACATCATCATTGTGATACTTGATATAGTTATTATTACTCTCATTTATCTATTGCGTCAGTTCGCTTCCGCGGTTGATTCATATCATTTAAATTTCTTCCGTTGTTTATGACCCCTTTATATTCCTTTTGCTGTTATACACTCTGCTAATGAGGGTATAGTCTTCCCATGTACACACCCTAGGCCCTTGCAACTAATTGGAAGACTATAGTATTTGAGAATATGTGAATGAGGCCATGTGGACCACCGGGATCGAGGCACCCATTATGTGGCATCTGGGTCTGGGACGTCACAAAAATAAATTAAAAGTTGGAATTAAAATATGTCAAAAAAACAAAATCAAAAATAACTCTTAGTGAAAACAACGAAATAGATCATATATGGGTTGAGAGTTTTATTTATATTAAAAGTAAATATTCATCAGGTACCAACCACCTTCCTATATTAACACCTAAATAATTAAAAACCATTTCAATATAAACAAGAAATATTAAAAGACTCACATTAATTATCACTTATTAATCAAAGCGTCATATTTACCCTATAAATACAAATTATATTTGTAGATGAGTCAAATATTTAATTTGATGTTTATCCTTTTAATTCGTTATATATCCTTTTAAATTAGGTAGTAAAATTTTATGAACCATATTATAATCAATCTTGGATTTTACTCATTCATTATCTAGAATTTATAATGCAATTCACTATTTTCCCTAGAAAAGTTTTCTACAAGCATTGCAGGGAAGAATAAAAAGAAAATATGGGTAAAAGGACACCCTTAAAAAAAATATGCTGACAAAAAAATATGGGAAATATCACATGTTAGGATAATTTTCAAAACCATTATCCAGTGCAGAACACATCCATTATGTTAGATTTAATAAATAACCAATAAATTTACACATATTGAGGAAAAAAACCTGACCCTTATATAGAATATAAAACCCAAGATCCTCATCCCATTTGGTGAGGACTCAACAAGTACATCCAAGAGACTTGAGTTCAAAACTAGGAGGAGACATAATTTCTAGGGTACTATAGAATTATTTTTGTAGTATTGTAGCATGCACTGTTGTAGTCACTATTTGGTACTAAAGCGGTAGGATCTATTCATTTGTTTGGGCTTTTGGGCCACCGGTTTGGGCCCTGAGTCCTTTAAGGCCTTCCGAACACCCAAGGCCATTTGGATAGTAAGGCTTTCATCCCACCTCAAGGACTTTGGGCCACCTTAAGGCCTTCATGACACCTGAAATTTTACTCCAATGATCTGACAGACTCTATACGGAGCAGAATCTAGATGGGGATTCTGAGTAGGTGCATTGACTAGAGCACAAGATAAGAGGATTTTTCAGAATTAGAGGGTATGGAATTTCCATCAGGGTTAGCCTATGATGTCACGAGAAGCCTAGCCAAACATTCCATGCGAAGGTAGAGAGCTGATATCACGATGAAGAAGATGGAGAGGAGGAGTTCCAAGTATAGTGTGTAAATTTCCTTAGACCTATGGGTCATGTAATCTCTATTCCAATGGACTTTGTATGGAATCCTCCTCATCCCTTGAAAGGGGGGTTATCAAAAATCAATAAGGAAGGCCATTGGGCTATTCAGATTATATAGAATATAAAAACAGATGAGGGCTATTGCTTGTTCCTCGAAGACTATCTATATATAATATAATTCCTACCCTTATGTGGGAATTAAAATATCATCCTTACCTTTATGTTATTTATATGAAATTCATGCATGGATGGCGAGAATAATAAGGGTAAAATATAATTTTAAATTCAATAATTCCCACTAATCAAATCTATAAATAATAAAATCTAATATTTATTATTCCTATTAAAAATCCCAAATCACTAATAAATTCGAATAATATCTTTAAAACTATTCTATTAATTTTATTTGTTCTAAAATATTATTTTATAAAAAAAGTAACTTTTACAAATAGAAAATTCATTTAAAAAACTCTTTAACATTTAACAACTCTCTTGGGCCATCAAATATCACAATATAACAAAGGGGTACTAGAGGAAAACCATGGAAATAACATGAGTATACTCTCTAAAAGTATTAACCATCAGAATTTAAAACTAAACCCAGATAGAAAAATAGATCAAGAAATATATTACATCCCAGAAGATACCTCTCAAAGACTTCTCTACATTAAAAATCAAGAAAATCAAATCATAATAAATATATTTAAAACAAAATGACTTCACATTTCGATGTATACTTTAGGAGAAGATACCTCTAAAACATAAACAAGGAAATAAATAATATATGATTAAAAAAATATAATTTAATAAAACTAATAATCTACTATCAAAAAATAATACATAAATTGATAATATTAAAAAACAATTATTGAATGTTTTGGGATGTAGAGTTAGATTCCATGACTCTAGTTCCAAATTAATGTCACACAAATCATAACAAAATCTAAAAAATCATCCATAAAAAGAAAATAATATTAATTACTGCCCATTATTTCTTATAATAAATTTAAACACTAAAATAATAAACTATTAAAAATACAATCACTTCTCAAAGATGTAAATAGTATTGAATAAGTCATGTATCGCAGAATGTTCACATAATAGGTTTCAATCAATCATAGACCATATACTCACAATAGTTTCAATCGATAACAAATCACATTTGGAATTTAATTTTTTTTATATATTTAATTTAATTACATTATTTAAATATATCAATATATTCATTAAGTCATTATGATGAAGGACATCAAAACTATAACGTTTTTTTAATATGATTTCGTACTTTTATTTAATTCCAATAATTATTCTGTTTTACTAATCATATTAATACTTTAATAACATATTTTTATTAATTTTTAAATAATTTAATATATGATTCAAATAATTTTTCTATAATAACACTAAATTTAATACCTAGTAATAAAAAAACCATTCATTGGAAAAACATTATCCTTTTTAGTAATATGTTTCATCTAAATCATTTTTCTTAAATTGTTTCGATTTAAGTATCCACAATTTTTTTTATACTAAATGAATTCTTCATAAAAGAAATACCATAATTTGTTTTAAAAAAATCATTACAAAAAAATAATTTTTTTAAATGAGTGTAACTAAATATTACAACACAAAATCACACAATGTTGAGAAATTTTTCAATGATAATATCCTAAATGTAAAATATTCTGAAAAAAATTATATTACAAATTATACAGATTGAATTAGCTTGTATGTGAATCACTTTAATTTATCATGTATCAATAAATTAAAATAATCCAACCATTACTATAATTAATTTTCTTTTCATGTTCCATGATAAACCCATATATAATTGTATGAAATTTAATTTATTCCTATTGGGATGTCTGACATTTAATAAACACTTTCGTATAGATAAATTTTATTATTGTCCAGAATTATTTTATGAAACCATGAAATATTCAATAAAAAACTCAAGCACCAATATCTTCCTAAACCATTGTACCACAATCATAAAATCAATTGAATTCATCCACTACAGAATGATATTATTTTATTTGTGTATCCCTACCTCACCCGTATAACTTTAAAATGTATCATGAAAAATAACACATCACGAAGGGTTATGTGACTCTTCTCTTCATATATTTGTGGATTTACTATATATTATGAGTAAAATATTAATTCATCTATAAATAAAAGAAAATAAAATCACCAAAACCTCATAAATAGAGTCACATGTACAAATTAAAACATAAAACTTTTAGCCCACAACATAGAGTAAAATGATATAATAATAAGAAGAAAATGAAACAAAAAAACATTTAACATCCCTTTAGAACATGGTAAAATAGCTCAATAATAGTCATGAGAGAAGAAATAAAGAATATAATGTAGTAAAACATAAAAATATCCATTCCCTAGAACCAAATATCCACCAAAAATGGCATGAGATAAGAGTTATAGAATGAATGAATAAATTGAAACCCCTTACACATGAAAAAATATGGGTATCAGAGAAGAATAAGGTAGTAAATTCATATATAAATGATAAAACCTCCCTAAATACAGAATCATCTACATTGATCCCTAGAAGAGATAGAAACAACTTTACACCTCCAAAAGATAGTCAAGTATCTGTTGGAAACTAAAAGATTAAATTCTATAACAATTTCGATATAATGGATTCAATATGTGGGTCATAATTGTGAAAATATGGAGGAATCACTAAACTCAATAAAAATAGACAGAAATTATATTATGATAGCAATCATATTCATTTTATTCTAGAAGATAAAAAAATTAAATTTTTATTGATCAACAATTAAAATTTATAGGTCTTATAATACATCAAAATCATGACTTATATATCTCCCAATGGAGGGAAAATATATCCAACTTGAATTATTCCTTCAAATTTAAATAAAAAACATCATGAGAAAATAATATAAAAATCTTCATAATTCATAACACTCATTGTCTTCTATGGGTAACATGACCTACAACATATAATTTATTTTACTTTTATTTATCATAGAAAATGAATTCTGAGTGCTTCCTCATAGAATAATCAGATAGTTTCATATCACCACATCCTCCAACCAACCCTCTATATCACAATCCTATGTGTCGCCCCAAAATGTCTATAGAATCTAAAATGAAAACTATTTTGGTGTTATCCTCTGGGATTAGTCATCATGCACTCCCACTTTGTTGCGATATACTAGTATAACAACATATATTTCTTATCCATGAACCTGATAGGGACATTGACATGGATTCATACCTGTAAACTAAATAAAGGATAGGGAAACCTAAACATGAATCTAGATTTATATGAGGTTTATTTATTTTATTGAATTATATTTAATTCTGATTTTATACCTAATTAAAACATTAGATTTTACAATCAATAATTGAGATTATTTTCATTTTCTATACCCTATAAGTAGCATCACATTTCTTATCATGGTTATTAATTCTAAAGTACCTTTTTAAAAATCACTAGGAACCCTTAAATCCCATGTCATCATTAGTATACATTGTTTAATATATATATTAATAATGATGATACTGTTTCCTTACTAACCCATGAATAATACATAGTTACAAATATCAAACTCTATCATATCTATCCAAACTATATTTGATAATAACTTTTCATATCCTTCCACTATTTTTACACCTCTTGGGTTAGTAGTGATGATGTCTAGTGATCCACAAAATCCTTCCTCCAATTAGTCCTCAGTTGGGAAATAACATCCATGGTATAACCACACATGGATGAGATAAATTTCCCACAATACAATTTTTAATATACGATATAAAATGAAAAGTCGCCATGAAACTACATATATTAAATAAAAAAATTTCTATATATTTTATTATAATCCTGGAGAATGAATGACATGACAGACAAGACTGGAGAAACTCAAATTATAATATAAATAGTCGATAGTGAAAATAATTCCCAATAGATACTGAATGACTACATGAACTGCTAATGTTAATCTTGGTCTCTATCTAGCTATTCAAGACATAGAAAAGATTATATATATGTATATAGGGTGATCATAACAAGTATACTCAGTCAGATCCTCTTAATATCATCTCATAAAAAAATTTAAGAGGCACAACAAATCATAGTGACTAAATATATGAAACAAACACATCACATAATTAAGTAAAATAATTTACTATCCCCAAATATTATTTCTTTATAAAAACATAGAAAAGTAAATAAATCCGTACAAAATCAAGTATATATATAATATATGTTCCATGCTTCCACTTCCCCACTAGTTTTTTCTCTCATTCCATAATGCCACACATCTTGAGCTTCTATCCCATATAAAATTCAACCTCACTAAAAATGGGAAATAATATCATACCCTATGTCCCATGAATCACATTTTAATATCACCCTACACCTCGTGCAATACATCACCATATTTCTCTACTCCCTGTGTAGCACATATATTCCACACCCACAATCATGAAAACAATTGGAAGACATGATGCCACTAAAATCCATGTGAATTCATTACGACTTATGTTGTGACAACTGATTCAATTAAACCCATGGGAAGTTATGGTCACCTTGACAAGATATATATAGGTGATATAGACTTAATACTGTATAGACTGCACATAAAATCATTGTAAAATCGATATCAATTACAGTCTTTGTGATTCCACACCCTAAACCCTAATCCATAACAACACAGATATTCCCACACATGATACTAAAGTATAATGGATATTGAGGGAGACATAGAAGTCATCTATCTATTCCCTGACCATCCTGGATGTTGGGTAGAAAATCCCCAAATCATAAGGGTTTTTTTTTTCTTAATAACTTTTTTGGGGAAGAATATTAAATTATAATATACAAAATATATCACACCAAAAAACAATAAAAGAATCATTATTACTATAGACTCATCTGTATCTTCAATCAAATAAGACTCTCATCTTCCTCCACTAATATCTAGATCATAATTTTCAAATGTAAGTTAATAATTCTTATTTATTATTTTATCATAAGAAAATAAATTATTTTCATTATGAATGAAATTATATAGTTAATATATTCCATTCCACATTACATTAGCATCATAGATTTTTTTTCTTATGTTAATGTATTTAATCAGTAACTAAAATCATTATAATCGATCACAATAATTTTATTTATTCATATACAATTTCATATTTTTTGTGTACTCTATGATTCAACATAAGTTCCCATAAATAAATATGAATTTTTCATAAATAAACAAATGTGTTATTATATTGAGAAAAATATAGAACATCCATATAACCATATAACCGTCAATGATATAACATGCATAAATTTATAATAAAATCAAACTCTTAACCCATCTCATCCACCTCAGTGTTAGCTCTGACACCATTGTGAAGAATACAATCCATCAATCCATAACCAACATAAATCACCATATTGCCACAAAAAATCTCACCTAGTGTTTTCAAAATATTACAAAAATACAAGGTCATCAGTAAATCACATCAGGGACTTAATTCTATATATAATAAATCACAGTGAAAAAACATGCATTTGAGAACCCAATCATTAAGGAAACTAAGGCCTTATCATAAAGGAATTATAGGATCCCTTAAAAGATATGTTCTTGTTTATCCATAAAAAAATATATTTATCTAAATAATATTTCCATTACTATCTTCAATTGGCCAAAAATTTAATCACGAGTTCTTATTTAAAATGAACCTAGTATAAGAAGCTATTAATAACTGACATCATACATGAATATTATTCCAACATTATATCTATATTTTATAAATATTTAAGGAATGGTATTTATAATATACGCAGTAAACATTAACTATATAATATTATCAACCGATATTTTAATTTTTCATCAATATCTTATCAAATAATTCACACTTAATTAAAATAATAATACATACTTTTGATAACAAACCATATATTAAATCTAGTGGAAACAAAAAAATATATTATAACATAACAAATCATATATCCCCATTAATTGGAATTAAATAATAATTGTAATTATGTGAAACGCTCATTATTACCACATTATGTGAATTTAAAATGGTATATAACTCAATAAATAATTAATTCATATTTTCCTAGAGAAAACTTACACATGAAATTAATAAGGGAGATGATTTAATATATTACCATGCTTTCTGTAAAATATAAATAAATTCATAAAAAACATGAGATCAATTCCAAGAATTGATTATTTAGTTCCCATATATAATAGTATTATTGTATACTATATGTAATTTCTAGATTGAAACATCTTACATTAATCTAAAATATATGATAATTTCATTAGAAAATTATAATTGCATTAGGTAATATTCATTATTTATAAATGGAAAATTTATATTTTATAATATAATAACCAATAACATGAGATTTAACTTATTTTGTGCTATCATATTTAAATTATTTTCCATCTACATCCTTTTGGTAATTTAAAAATCATTAAATAATAGTACTACATGAATTTTTTTTCTTTATTATAGTTAATCACACATTAATATAAACTAACAATATTTCAAGGGATCTAGAAATCCAAATTTCAATATTTCTAAAAATTTAATACCATATTCATTGATAATGATCATTAAATAATATCAATCTTAATACCTTACTAATTTCTATACTTATATAATAATGATTCATAAACTATGTAATAATTTAATCATTCCATTAATTTCCATATTATTATCTTTGTTATGTTTGGTTTACAATATTCTCATATAGGATACAAAATCATTATAAATACAGACTTTCAAAATAATATAGGGGAAGTATTTGGGTTCCTAAAATAGAATTTTTGGTTAGAAAGATTCACTGAATATATACATGAAGGAGAATAAAGGGCAATCTTTCATTGACTTGAACTATTATGATCTTAAACAAGAATATCATCAATCAAACATCTGATGCTGAGGATAAGATATCATCCAAGGAATATTCAAAAACACCTAAAAAAACCTTTTACATGGAACGTTAAAATGAAATATGAGGAGAATAAAAGGAGGATGTTTTAGGGAGAGAGAGAGAGTTTGTGTATATAAAAAACACAGATAGAGGAGGTACTATAAACCATACCACCTTTACACCACATTGATTCCATGGAATTACATTTTAAACCATTTTAGAATAATGAGATAATTATATATTATTAATCTATGTGTTTTATTTCCCCAATAAAAACTAGATTTATTACAATAAGTATAAAATTTTGAATTTTGTGTTTCTATATTTAATTTATTAAATATACTTTTCAATCAATTGTTTTAATTCTATGATCCATAATTTATTTTCTATAATATTAAACATTCTTTTCCAATGATTTATAGCATTAATCACTCATTTTATCTTTATATCATTTTATCTAAGTTACATGGTGGATGAATAAAACACCCAAATGTGAAATAGGGGATTTTTATTGGGTTAAACGTGTTTAACATTATGAAACATTATAATAAGATCACAACATCGGTTAATTTTAATAACCCATAAATTGTGAATAACTAGACCATTATGAAAGCTCAAATAAATACCATTTACCATTATTAAAATATGTAAAAAAATATTTGACCCATATGCTATATATAAAAACTTATAGAAATCCTAATGTGGGATTTAAAAATTAATAATATTTGAGATAACATCAATATTTATGGAAACATACCAAAATAAGGATTATTTTTAAATGATCCATATCACATAAAACCAAAGATGGTGAGATGTATATGGTTAAAGGTAATGTAAAAATAATTATATTCCATTAAGAAAATTTTTAAATAATATCATATGATATTTATTATTATTTTTAAAACTAAAAAATACACAGCTAAATTAATTGAACCTATTTTAAATATTGAAATTAATTAGATATATAATAAAAAATCAAAACATTATGATTAATTTTAAAAGGTTTGAAAACCATTTAAAAAATCTTTTTAAAATTATAAAACTCCACTGAGCGACGGAATCTATGAAAATGATAATGGAAGGACTCATGAAAAATTTAGGCCATTACATAAAATGACTATGTTAATGAATCATATAATGTAGATTATACCATCCAAAAATACATCAATATAATTTAAATATCATATTATTTTAGATTAAACATATAGTGACCCCCTTCTCATTTATGAGTGATTCTTTAGACTTTTATCCTTGCCAATACTCATAATAGAGTGTTGGAGTTAGAATACTCAGTTTTCTTGGCCTTGTTGAATACTTACCATTAACTTTCTATATTGATAATAATTTAATTTAGGTGATTTAGTGGTTCAAGGTAATTATATAAAAATCTAATTCTCTAGAAACACCAAGAACCTCAGAGATTAAGGGCATTGAGTTTATAAGGATTAATCTGTGTGATCGGGCAGTAAAGGACTATAATGGTAATTTTATTAAGTTGGTGATAATATATTTTGAGCTACTCATTGATGAATTTTAGAAGTATTATTTAATGGGAGGGATATTTTTATGAACCATGTATTAGTTATTTTAAATATTTCCCAATGTTTTATTAAGATGTGGATTAGATGGAGTATCAAACATAGTCAGGACATTAGTGAAAATTTATTTCTGTTTTTATGATTGAAGTGTTCAAGTAAGTTCTTAATTTGAGGTGAAATTGTATTTAATTATTCTATGGGTTTATTATAAATAGTTAAACTCATGCATCTTTGTTTGGTAATAAATTTTTTGTTTTGTATTTTATGTTTTTCGTGTGATGAGATTTTTTTTTGATGAGTTTCTCATGGAAAATTATAGGTCCATTATTATGTAACTATTATGATTACTATATCTATCAATATGGTGAAATAAATGGTACATAGTCAGATATTACACTCTTTGGGGTATTTCAGGTTCACCATTGATGGGTGTTTTAGGACTGAGGAACCTAAGTTATTTTTTCCTTAAATTAACAACATGATATTGAAACCCATGTTATCATTTACAAAGCAGAATTGTTCATTGGTGTGTCACTTCTATCCTAGTGATATGGAATTTTTATGGATTGTTATAAATTATATTAGGTTACATTGGAGTGTCCTATTTGTTAGTGCTTCTATTAAAAAAATCAAACTAGTATTTGTATAGTGTTTCTAGTTGATTTCGAAAGAATCAATCATGTTCTATGTGATCATTGAGAGTGGTAGGGTGTGAATTAGTGATATTTTATTTTTTTTGATATCTTACTTTCAAAACAAGTTTATCCCCCTGTAAGTAAGAACTAAATCTAATGAAAAAAACTAGCACACCCCCAAGTAGGAAAATGTTTACATGGTTCAGTACTCCGAAATAGTAATTAGTAATTAACATGTTCTATATTTACTCAAAGTCAACAAAACTATTATAAAATAATTATTTTTCTTGTTACATTGTATAGGGAATGTTAATCACTATAATAGAACCGTTTTCATGTGATATTTGATATGATCCTTATAAAGATAAAATGATATAATCACGTTTAATGGGAAAAATAATACAGAAATTATAAATAGACCTCAATGTTGTCACCATAATAGTTGAACTTTATTCAAAAATGTATTCATTGACATTTTTCTTCCTCCTCACGTTCTTTCATAGAGTAAAGAATGAACATAATCATCTGATAGAAGTCTATCTGATAAAATTCATCCATTATTATAGTTCTAGTAAACTTCATCTGGTATAATTATTATGTTATCTTTTATAAAATTCTTCTTCAAAACACTATTTTTCAAATATTATTTGATAAAAACATTTCCATGTATCAATTTTTCTTCTGTCATCCACCTGTTACTACTCTACCGGATGTTACTACATCGGATTCTTCAAAAATTGATTTCTCCTAGTCAATATTTTTAACACATCAAAAAATAAATAAATTTCTATTCAATAATAATTTTAATAACAATGTTGATCCATACAAACCCCGTTATATATGAATAATTAATCCAAAAAACTACTGAATATTAGAAAAAATCATATTAAAAATTAACGATAAAACTTTGATCTCCCAATTCAAAACATTACATGTGTAAACTCCATCATATATCCTTAAAAACAATAGTAAACAATCGTCAAAAATAGTTCCGTAAAACATAGTGTAATCATTCTTCATCTGTTTCTAGTATCTCACAGGTAATCACAAACATTCTTTCATAATTCTCAAAATATTTAATTTCGTTCATGACATATTACACTTTAATGACTATTAAAACTCTATAAAAATATATAAAAATCCTCATTTGGTATATCATTATATGAAATTCATTCTTTGATAACCATAAAATGTTCTCTCTTCATCGATCACCCATTGTTTTGTAGACCCCATTATTTATTTTTAGAATCCCAGCCATCTTTATTATGTTTGGTTCCCCTTGATTCACTCAGTCTACTAACATAAAATAATGATGTTCATGTTTTTCCTTTATCAAATGAGTATGATATGAAATATCTCTATCAAGATTGTGGTTGGAGACCTCAATATAATCAACTAAAAATATTTTTTCATTAGAGTATGTTCGATGATTTAGATTCTACTTTCTGCTGGACTTTGTAATACTCTATCTGATGGATTATCAATGACAAAGTATTAGACATCATAGTTTTTTTATTCCATTAAAACATGTACTATAACTCCACAACATAACATATAAATCTTCTTTAAATGTTCTTTTGATAAACTTCTTACAAATATTATCCCAATTTAACTTCATCTATATCTTCTAATGTTTTTTTATTCTAGTTCTATATGCATTCTCCCTTTCAAAAACATATTATAATATCATGAATATCATTTTATAAAAAAATTGAGTAATTTTAAGATAATTAATGCATCATCAATTTTTTTATCAAATATATCTATCTGATAGAACTGTGAATATAATCAGATAAATAATTTTTTTATTTTTATTTTTAATAAAATTTCCTCATTATGTTGGAAACTATCAAATTAACTTTATCGTCTAGAATCCATCAATTACACTAAATACATTGGACTCCACCCAGTAAAATAATTTTGATTGGAATTATTAGGCTAATTACATAAGATGAAAAAATAAAATATATAAACAAAATCTTATATGTTCTTCTCAAAAAATCCATAACTCTGGGTATCAGTAAGAATTTTTCATAGAAATTATTTTTAACCTAGAAATATAAAACACTAAAACCTTAAAACTCAAGTAATTTATTACATATCTAACAATTATATACTTATGTGGGTGAATTCATTGTAGTAAATACCCATCATTGAAAAATAAAACCATGAAGCGCATTATGTTTTTATTGAGATAATTTTTATAAGAATCATTTTTATTTTCTTCCATCAATTTAAACATTATCATCAAAACAAATTTTTCACTACATTGAACAATTTCCTACATCCAAAAAATATGTTAAATAATTTAACACATTCTAAAATCATCGCTTTCTGTTATTAAAATCACACATAAATATATTCACTCTTATGTTATGTAAATAATATAAAAATGAATATAATTATGTCATATATTTTCTCCCAATTTTACAGCACTATCCAAATACAAAATAAGAAATGGGATGGATCAGCACATAACTTATCCCTTAATAGGGCGAGGTTGTACTCCCATAATAAATCATAGCTTCTTAATTGTTTCATTAAATAATGGTTTGTTTAATAAATCATAAACATCCTCTATTATAGAAGAAAAATATATATTTTGTTAATTTATATCCATAGTATATATGATGAAGAAATTTTTAGTATAAATTTTCTTCTATTAATAAAACTTAATTGGATTTATAGTTAGATTTATAACACTTCCTATAACACATCCCAAGAGAAGGATCATGTTCACATCATCCAATAAATCTTTTATCCATGACATCACCCTTACTGAATATGTTGCAGATTGATTTGATTCTATATTCTCAACTTCTTTTGTATAGAGATTCATGGATTTTTTTTCTTTGTAAGTCACTTTAAGTAACATTATTCAATGAAGAATATTACACCAAATGTTGATCTTCAATCATCCACACAACATGATAAATCAACATTTGTGTAACCAAATACATCAATCATTCCTATGTTTTCATATTTCATTCCAAAATCATTTGGTCCTATAATATATCTGTGAATTCTCTTTGAATCCATTGGATGATACTCTTTTGTTTAAATTTTATACAACAAAAAATTTGTGATAAGAAACATTATATATGGCCTTGAAGCTATGAAATATATAATACTTATAATAAATTTAATAAATTCTTTATAGTCAACCTTCTTTCCTTGAAAACCTATTTGAAGCTTCATTCCTACTAGAAGGGGAATGTAAATAGGATTTGAACCATCCTTGTAAAATTAACTTAAGTATTTCTTTGTAAAATCTACATGAGGGAGAAAATTGAATATTTCTTTTTGAGAGACTTATAAGCTATGAAATTATTTCCTTTCTCCTAGAATGGAAATTTAATATAAATTCTTGACCTCTTTAGTATATTTCTAAAATTTTTCTTCATCATCCCCTATTAATATGGTATCTTTAACATATACAATCCAAATGAGATAAAAATCATGATATTGTTTTATGTTGATGTTACAGTCAAATAGAATTTTTCTTTAAATTCATATTCATTATGAATGTTTCTAGGATATTATATCTTTGAGATTGTATCGACCCATATAATTAATTCTTCATCTTTCAAACATATCATTTTTATTTAATAATCATGATTCTAAATATATAATATATATAACCTTATTTATCAAACACTACATTTTTAAAAGATGAATGGATAATTACATATAAATTATTTTAGAAGATATAACCAGATTGATTATAATGGTTTCAATTCATTATGTTTTGGTAACTCACTCATAAAAATTGTTTCCTTTAACTTGAGAGTTGAATTTATAAACTAGTCATGCCTTATTTTTTTAACCTCACATTTTTCATTCAATTAGATCTGAAATAACCATTTAATTAGAATCCCAATATTATTTTATAGTTGTGATACAAGGTCCCACATCTCATTATTCTCAATATAATTCAATTACTATGCCTTGGAATCAAAAATTTATTTATTATCCAATTATTCTTAAACATATCTTGGATCAACTAGGAAATACAAAGAGGGATGCGAAAAAATAATCCATGATCTTCTAGTTTTAACCATTTCCACTTGATATGCATTACCATTAGGACCTCTACCTTCATCCAAATATTTGGATGAGATTTACACAATTTTACCTCATCACCTGAATTTTTTGATTTAAAATATTAATCTTATGAAAATTTTATATTAACATATATTTTATTAAATTTTTCTTTTTTTAACTACATCCACTTCATCTTCACTTATTATCATATCAATAATTTACTATGAAAATATAGTAACATAATGTTCGGGAATATTCACATGTATATAAAGAAAATTCTCTTAATATGTTATACCAAATGTATCATCTAATATTAGGAGGATATTCAAGAAAGATACATTGAAACCTGTTTAATTTAACTTACCGGTATTTTTACCTTTCACATTGATAATGCAGGTACTGCGAAACACCTATTGTTATTTTAAACATGTGTTTTATTTGTAATACTTCTTGTAAGGTCTCATATAAGAGTTTGGTATATTTAAATAGTGGCAGTTAATGTGAATAGGATCATCAATATATTGTATCTAAATTAATCAAGAAGAATTATTTTCATTCATTATAGTTTGAAACAACATAAAAAACATTATTTCGTCTTTTGGTAACACCATTATATTGTGGTGAATATGGTGAAAAAAATTCAAAAATAATTACATTTTTGTGAAGATATTATTTTTCCTTCCTATTTATCTATTCTATGATACTATCATTTTAAATATTATTTATAGAATATTATTACTCCTTTTAATCACTTATCTTGAAACAATAAAATATTTGGAAAGCCTTTAATTTGTGTTCCAAAAGAATAATTCAATCAATACGAGTGAAATAATTAATGAGGAAATAAATTCCTTATTTCAATGTGTTGATTTATTTTTCATAGGCCGACAAATATTAGAATGGATAAGCACTATGTTATGAGTTGAAAGTATCTCAATATTATTATTAACTATGATTGTAATATTTCATTTCATGCAAATCAAAAAATTAAAATTTATTATTATTTTCTTGTCAACAATATCACAAATAGTTTCACTCTTTTTCAAATTTCTCATATTATTTTGAAAAATATTTTCTAACCACTTCTTCTAAAACTAATTTTATTCTAGAATACTCAAATTTTGGGAACTCTATGCATCACCAACCTATATCAATATACCCTTGATTCATTGTTACCTTATTAAAAATTTCCCATCATCAAGACATTTAAAAATAAATACATCTCTTATAAAAAACAACTTATTTTACATTATCATAGAGTTTATAACAACATATCATGTTGTGTTTTTGTCGTAAAAAAATAAGGCACATCTGTATTTCAATAATTATATTCTAATGATATATGATCCAATGAAATTTATTTTGAGAGATTAATCCCTTCCCAAAGTCACATTAAATTATTATTATACTGTAACATTCTATAATAACCAAAAATATTTTTATATTTTTGAATAAGATGCACCATCCAATATCAAAGGTTATAATATTATTATTGAATTGATTATAGTTTGAACAACTGAAAGCTTATCCATTCATTTTACAATTCACATAATGATTTTGATATTTATTATATAATTGTATTGAAATTTATCTAAAGAAAACATCCTTTAGAAAGATATGTCAGATGATCACATATTTAAAACATATTTTCCATAAGTTGAAATGTATTTTTTGTAATCAAACTTGTTTTTCAGACTATGTTATTAGAGTGGGTTGATTAACCATAAAAATTAAACTCTATTTCTTCATGGACACATTATTTTTTATGATTATTATTCCTCATAATAATTTTTAAGACCAAATAATCCAAATTACCCAAAAACCCATATAAATCTCATTTTTCTTTGTAAATAACATGTTTTTAATAAATATATACCTTTTTAAATCATCTTTATTACCATAAAACATCGATATATTTTATGAAACAATTTTTGATATCCTCCAAAAATCTTATTCTTCTACTTAGAAATCATCGCATCCTTAATAGAGTCTCTAGATTTATCCATTTCTTATTTACACTTTGAAAACTTTTAAATTTTATAATATTTTACTCTCCTTATTTTGGATATGTATAAGTTCTTCATGAATTTCATTAACTTATGAATATCTTTATCCATGAATTTATACTTTGAGTATTATTTTCATTGATCCTACTAAGGTTTATACTTCTCAAAACATTAAAAAATTTCTGAAACCATGTTTTTGATGTTGGTAACTCCTTGATAACCCTAAATTATATTTATATAAGATCAAATTATTTCTCAAGGATATCTATATTTTCATTAGTATTGATGTTGATATTTTTATCATCATCAAGTAACATCTCAAGATCAAAAATATCATAAATTGTCCTATATTTGTATTCAATAACTAAATATAGATTTATTTTTTAATGATTATTATTATGTTTTGTTATTTTTATCCTTTTCACATCTAAAAGTATTTGAGATACAATATATCAATTATTTTTTATGAAAAAAATACATATGAGTCTTCTATTATTCTTCCTCTTCAGATTATTTTCTTTCAACAATGGTAAAAATCTCAACATTCACATATCTAATACATAATTTTTTATCAACAAAATAACTTGATTTTTCATCTTACACATCATGGTTATCATTTTTATATCAATTTAACAAAATATTTATTGTTTTACATTTTGAGAAAATGATATAATATTAATTCAAAATACAAATTTATTTTTCAATATTGTTTTCAAATAACATATATAATTTTTTAATATCCTCATCATTATCATCAAATTTATTTATCCATTTAAAATTTGCATCAAAATTTTAAATGGAGTTATATCCATAGAACTTCAATGGTATCATTCCTGTATACTTCTCTATGAATCTTTTCACGTTTATAAAAAAAACCAAAATTCATCAATTTTTTTTGGAATACCTCATCTTTAGTGTCATAGGCACTACTTTATTCAATGAGAACATTTTTATATTTTTCATTATTGTTTATATTGAAGGAAATTCCCTGATTATCCTTTTCATTTTTATTTACAACATTTTCACATATCACATTGTATGTGATTTTAATCCCACATAGATCATCTTGAGATATAGTTTTAGGGCCTCTATATCCTAATGATAAAAACTCAGGATAATTATTTTTGTAAGAATACATATAATATCATAAAAAATATCTATATCATACTATATATCAGCAAAAAAATATAAAAGTAATCAAAATGTCATTAGCCCTTATAAATATTTCACCAATAGATTCATCGTCCTCCATTTTATGATCTTTATATTTCTATATACAGATCTATTACATTACCTTCCATAATTCTTTGTTACCTTCATAAAGGTTCATCAAATTTTTATAGATTCATTTGTCTATTTAAATACCTAAAGAAAACAAAAATTAACATTCAATGATAGGAGAAAGTATAGAATTTTTGGCTCACCCATCATTATCAAAATACTTTTTATCTGTATCTGTTATGGGAGAACCCTCAGCTAGAGGAGAGAAATCATCTATATTGTCTTTAAGAACTCCATAAAAAAAGGACATATTGTATGCTATAATTCATTCCTTCCAAATATGATATCTTTTCCCCTTTAATATTGAAATATCCTCACTATTAAAAAAAATTTAAAAAAATTGGAAACATTACATTACTTCAGGCTTTAGTAAATATTCAATGAGGGAATATTACATTTGATACCAATTGAATGGAGAAGTCAGTGTATTTTTTGATCATTGATATGGGGAGGGGTGAATTAGTGATCTTCTATTTTTATGAGTTGTTATAATAAAAAAAATCAACTCCAGTTAGTAAGAATTGAATCTAGTAGAAAATAATAAACCAAAACACTTTCATGATCATTGGTATTTACAATGTTTACAACTCAGTAAGAGTATCTTGTTCATATCATAGTTTTGATGTAATCTAAGACCACCCAAACACAATAAAATAATCATTTTGGTAGTTATATAAAGTAGGGAATATATATATCATGAAAAATAAAATATTCCATTTCGAGTGCATGTTCTCCTCAGAAAAAATAATATAGAAATATTTTTTATACAATAACAAAAGAAAATTCACTGAAATGCATCAAAATTGTCTCTTGGATACTTGAAATTTCGTCAAAATTATATTTTGAAAAGTTCTTACTATTTTTTATACGTTATATCCTATAGAATGAACTTCTTCATTAAGGTGGATTATTTCTAGTAAACTCTATATAGTATTCTTGTTCTAGTAATCTATGTATGGTATAATTGGTCAATTTCCTTATTCAAACAATTCTTATTATAAACATAATTCATCCAGTATAAATTGAAATAAACACTTTTTAGTAAAAATTAATTCTTTATCTCCCATCTATTACTTCTCTATTCCATGATACTACACCTGATGATTTGAAAACTGATATCCCACAATCTATATAGTAGGAAACTCAAATATTTATTAATTCACCTAGCATTAATAATTAGAACAAAAAACATGATGCATCAATACCACCTTTTATAAGCAGTATTTCTCTAATAATTAATAAATATGTGAAAACATTGAATTCAGTTTTACCACTCAAATATTCAACACACCGTAAAAATATTCTACATTTTATAAAATTTATATATCCTCACAAATAGAAGTTAATAGTCCTCGTAAATACTTCCTTAATACTCCACATGAATGTTTTTCTACCATTATAGATATCTAATCTAGAATCATGGACTTTCCATACTAATTGTAGAATAATGGAATTTATAGCATAACATTATCTCATTTAATGAAATTCTAAACACTTTAAATGATTAAAAAAATGTTATCCTATACATTTTTGTAAATACTTTTTATGGTAACTGCTTATGGATCATTCTTATTTGTAAAAACTTCCTTCGATAGAATTATTATTAATTTTTTCATAAAACCATCAATATTTTTTTACAGGTTCCACTCAAGATACCCTATATGATGACCATGTTTGATGAACATCATATATTACCCACGTATATGGGTTTTATTAGGAAACCTATGTCAGATGAATATTCATGGAGGCTTATGATTGATCAATCAAAACAATGACTCTATTAGGAAATGACTGAGGATTTAATAAAATTTTATTGTTGGAAATCATCAAAATCTATCCTATGTATTTAAAATATCTATTTGATAGACTTCGTACTTAATTACATCAATTAAAAATTCATGAACCACTTCATAAATTTTATATTAATATTTTTACATGTATATACAACATAATTCGTACTTCAGTTCACCTAATCCTACTTCATCGAAAACATCCACAACTATTCTGTATATAGAATTTAAAACCAATTTTTAATCAAATTTTTTTCTAGAGTCATGAATATATTTTATTAAATATTATTTATGAGTAATTTATAGATCGTAAATGTCATTATTTATCAAATATCTCTGTACAATAAAATAGTTAAAATAATTAGTTAAATAAATAGTATTATTCTTTTTCATATCACCAAATCTGGTAATACTCTATCCAATCATTTTGGTTCATTATAATCTATATGTTATTCTATAATTTTAGAAAATCCATCCATTAAAATCATGAAATTCAAGAACATTTGTTGATTTATGTTAGAAAAAAAACCACACATAAACAATCCTTCTTCTAGCTTCATCTAAAAACATCCAAACCACTTGTTGTTTATAGAAAAAATAATATTATTTCCAATTTTTTATTTTGAGTAAATGTTAATCATTTTCTGATACATTTCTCATAGAGTTGTTTATTTTTTGAAACATCCTTATACTGATTCTTCCTCATTGGACTATGATGGGTGGTTACATGACCTTAACTGGGCCTCCCTATATTGAAAAGACTTCCAAATAGTAGATATGGTCTACGAAATATAGTGTGGAGACTATTACCTCTAAAAAGAGGTAAAATCATAATGGAAATAGGTTAAATTAGAAAATTTGTATTATATTCGATTTTGTGAAGACGTAAAAATATTTACCTAACTATAAAATATAGCCCATTATTTTTAGGTAATTTTTTTAGAAGGAAAATGAGTTATTCAGAATAATATTGGGCTACTTTAGAGCCATACCTTCAAATTATATAATAATACTTATATGGATGGTTAATTAATGGTTATGGACAATCATTCCACTCATCCATGGAGGGTTCTCCAAAGGGTACGAAGGCCTGCAAGATTTTCTAAACCATGTGCCATGGGAATCACCCTTAGTTCCACTTATCATGTATAAGAGAATGTTCAAGAATGAAGATTAGAAAACCATGTGACCACATCATGTTCCCTAATAAAAATTAGGTAAAAAGGTATTTTTTCACTTTTCTCATTAATTTCTCAAAAAAACATTATTACCGTACTTCATCTTATACAAATGATCATGTGAGAAGCTCCCTCCATCTATATCATTAGTCTTTGATCCTCCATTTCCATATAAATATAAATTTCATCATTATTGGTCACATTAGATTCATATGGGTAGGTGATTAAATCAGTTAACACATTTCCCTCTTTTATCATGCCACCACTGGGGTTATTTTTGTTCAATATAATATACCATATTTTCAGTTAATTTTTTTATTTTTTAAAATTCAACTATTTTAGAGTAAATTAACACATGATAAAATTGGAGGGGAGTATTACCAATCTAATGTAGGTGGTCTTGAACGTTTCCCTAAAACTAAGCCTTTTTATGAAATGTGTTTTTGTGTTTCATGTTGAGCATTCTTTTTGTTTCCTTAAAAGTAATATATACTTATTCTAAATTTTTATCCATGTTAGAAATGACCCATATTCCACTGTTTATGGTCATAGGTACCTCATATCAGTAGGTTTAACCCCTTAGGGAATTCTTATAAAATTCCCAATATTATTAAATGTTTATATGGACAAACCAATTTAAATGTGCTCATTGTTTAATGCCTAATTAAAATACTACATTGAATTAAATTGTATTAAGTTGTAGTACCACATGTTGTTAATCCCATATGACCAAATCAAATGATCCTTAGTAAAATGGATTGTAAAATTAGTTGTAATCAGTCCCTTAGTTAGAATTTTACCTTGATCAGCATTATTAATTAGATGCAATGTTTGGGAATCACATCCCCAATTATATATGTATTTTGTGAATGGAGACACATTTAAATTGGACAATAAGACATTTAATTCATAATGTACTTTGATTACTAGGCATGAAATCCCATATTGTGATACTCAGGTCCAAAAACCCATGTACATGTGATACTTGGTCATGGAATCCCATATTCACGTGATACCTAGGCATGGCATCCAGTATACATGTTATTATCAAGCATGTAAACATAATGAAAATGTCATATATGTGTATGGAATCCCAAATTAAATATGATAATTGGATATGATGATTGGTATTTTGATACACAAGCATGAAGGACCATTTGACTCATGAATCCAAGTTACAGAATACATAGACATTATGTCAGACTCTTACTACAATCTAGGGATTCTTGAGTCACTCATCAGGTCATAGATAAAATTAGTATCTATATGCATATATGTAATAATTACCATGAAAATAGACCAAATATATATATACACGTCTATATAAAAATAGAAACATGTTCATAGATATCCTGGATTAGGCCCAATCATGTAGTGTCAGCCTAGTGTCTATTACAAACCAGAGACAATATGTACACATTTTCTATTATTTCTTAAATAATTATACATGAATGTTTATAATTTTATATGTATCGAGTATATTTTATAAAAAAATATTTGTGGTGGCCTAGTGAGTATATCTAACACCCTTTTTGGGCCACTAGTTACTAACTGAATAAATTTAGGGATTCATTTTATGATAAAGGGATGTGTAAGGTTGTGGATACTGAACTATCTTCTTAATATGGAGTGCAAATGTAGTGGACCAAGGTTATTATCACTATTCTAGTGTGGATAGATTTTGTACTTTCTTTATTTTTGCACACCATGATGTATATGATTATACCATTGTTTCCTTTTTTTTGTATCACATGATGTGAGCATCATTTTTATATGATATTGGTTCTGTTCAAGCCTATTTATTTTATATGAATGACTTATTTTTCAGAAGCTATTTATTTAATTTTATTTTTTTTATTTTAATCACTATTTTATAACACTATAATACAATCTAACCATTAGAAATTGTCTCCCCAATGACACACCCTAGTCCCTCAATATTATTTTGTAAGCTATGGTGTATAGGGAGGGACGTTTAAGGCCATGTGGTGAACAAGATTTAGTTATATAGGAGTGAACCGAGCCAAGGACTCTACAAAGTGCTATGAGAGCTATGTTTTAACTATTTTTTAACTATTTTGATATTATATAGGGGATTAAGAATTTATTAGAATTTTGTAATGAGATTGTGACTAGGTGTAGATAACCCACATATAGGGGAAATCCAAATTACATGGGATGGGATATTTTTTATTCCATTTATTGTGGAGCTAATTTCATAATTACGTGACCCCCGTCTTTTTGTGGCATTATTATTGTTGGTATTATTATGATTATGGACTTACATATCCTTGGTTTGGTATGACAAGGAGATGTTATCTCATGCATCAATATGGGATCTTTATATTTCATATTTCATTCATTATACCATTCCATATAGGTAAATATCATAACTTTCATTTCCTTTATTTCCTATGATTAGTGTAGGTTCATTGATGGTAATGTAGGGAATTGTTACAATGTTCATATAAGAATAGAATTATTGGATTAATGAAATTATCTGTATTTTCATAAATTTTGTTTTATCATATATAATTATGGTGTAATCTTAATTAAATTGTTATGCCATGTTTGAGCCATAGAGCAATGGTTACATGGTCTGAAATTTTAATAAAAGTGATTACATGAATTCAATTTTTAATTTTTGAATCATGTACTCTTATAAATTGGAAATGGCAATTAATTCAACCAAATCATTCTACATGACCTGTTATGTCCTGATACAAGACGTAAGGATCAAGTTGTAGTTACAAGATGTGCTACATGAAATTTATAAATATAATGGGCCTTTATAAATTGGTAATTGTGACACATCTAATTGGATAATGATATCACTATACATATATATATATATGAATATGAACTTGAATGATGTTGAAATTTTCAATTAAATAGTTAATGTTAAATACAGATGCCAATTAAAATGTTAATGTTGTTTTCCTATGTAACTTATGATTAACACTCATTATACTGATACCTCAATTATTGGATGTGAGACCTTAGCCATGGCCAGAATATAATAAAGGGTAGTAGTTACTGTCTCATGTCATCATTTTGACCATTTATATCACATAGACCTTGATTTAGGTGCAGGTAGAGAGGTGTAACATGTTATTGGAAGGATATATATTTTTCTATTTTTTATATTCATCCTATATGTCATTGGATCTTTTTTGAGGAGGGTGTTTTGAAATTGAAGAAATATGACACCAAAACATCCTTACGTCGTGTTCTAGGAAGGTGATGATGATCATACTATGATATTAATGTGTCCAAAACCACCAAAAATACTTATAATAGTTACACTTGATTCAACTCTTGTTATTTCGAAATGGGGCTATAATTCTTCATTATTAGAGAGATTCATATGGTTTATGTAGTCTATTCATGGAGCATCGTGACCTACCCCTTCTATGGAAGAGTTGAAAATAGAAATTCAGTAGCATCATCCACATACCTTCCAATGGGATGGTGGACCCCAATTTGTTTATTCTTATCAACAGTCACTGTAATCCATATTTCATCACGTGGGGATTTCATACGGGATTAGGTCCAAGACAATGAGTTCTCTATATCTTGATTCCACCTAGTATTGGTGGGATGTGAATACCCTAGATTGTCGTCATCTGGGTATGGAATGGGGAGAAATCAATATAGTTTTAAAGGATTATTTATTTCCCTAGAAATTTATATAAGAATATGTAATGCAGATTATGAATAAACAATACAGTTCAATGTATATGATGAAGTATTTAGATTGTTTCAATGAACATCAGTGATACACATCAATCCTTACCACCAACAAGTTGTTGAGAATAGTGAAATTTTAGGATGATCTTGTATATACCATCCGAACATGGGTTATTATTTTTTATTGCCCATCATTTTTAAGAAAGTGAGTTAAGCCCTCATCATTGACCAGGAATCGAGGAAACCTATTGGTGTTGGTTATGGTTGTTCTTTTCCCTGATAAAGAAGTGGTTCCTTGAGAAACATGAAGTGTCACTTGAAGTTTTCACATGAGGGAAGCATCAAATAGATGATACCTATCGATAGTTACGTAGTGTTCCCCATGTATGTAAATTTGGGGAATAAGATTCCTCATTTACCAATAGATCTTATTGAATGCCAAGGTTGTGGTAGGTTGGGGCATCTTCAGTGGTTCTGTATGACAGTTTCCATTTATGCATAGTGCATTAGGATCCTCATTATCCCATCCTTTTGGAAAATTATTAGTAAAATCTCTCTATATTGGTTGAGGGCGTACTCTGGATATCTAGGCCGACGAGGTGGTTATGGAAAAGGTATCTAGGCTCTTTACATTCAATTCTTGTAGAGTAGAACTAATCAGGTATGATAAGATTTATCTCAAGGATATGGATCTATCTGTATTTACACAGTGCGGCCTACCACATAGTAGAATAGTGTACAAATTTATATAGTTATATGTAATATTCTAATATCATCCACATTATTATCTTTCTAATTTGATACCAAAACTTCCCACCCATTCATATCAACAAGAATTAAGGAAGTTTTTGGATTATAAATAGAGTACTTATATGGCATGACGACTACCGATACACATTTGGGGTTTCTATCGTAAAGTGTACATCAGTGAATAGAGTCCCCCCAAGAGATAGGCCGGTATCATTTATTAATAAACGTATTTTCCCTCGAGATGACTTGTTATAATGTCAAAATCAAAATGGACCGGTTGGTGTTGTATCAGGATAACATTGATTTCTATCACCGAAGGGTATCTTTCACATCACACCATCATAATACCTTTGTAAAATGGAAAAATGGTATGTAAAATAGAAGACATGTTGGAATAAAGCATAATGGGATTGGAAATGTTATAACACATATGGATTGTATCTTTATGAGTCATCAATGAATATAAAGCATGGAATTCCATTATAATGTGGATTAATTCAAGGACACCTCACCTAATGTATTTTTGGGATTCCTTCTACATAAGAGGTGAAGTTCACTATTGATATAGTGATATTAGAAACACAGGTGTATTTGTTTATATACAATATGTAACCTAAAGAGCTTTAGGATCTTAATAAGTAGCTAGAGAATCTAGAGACGAAGTATTTTTATGACCCAATGCATCACCATGGGATTTATTTATTATGTTTTCCCTGATTATGAATGAGTCCATTAGACCTTTCATGGGTCATCACACATTGAACATGCTTATATTAAATATATGTTAGCCACAACTACATATAGATTACCTCTTCAACTATCTTTGAGGAGTGATGGTTCTCTCCAAGATTGATTTGAGGTCAGACAACCATTAGGTCCATGTTCAGAAATAAAACATACCACATATGATGTTACACACTAGATAGTTCATGTATGGGTAATGTTTCATTAATTTCAATCTTATAAATGTTCTAGTAGTTTTCATAGACCTGATTAATTGGGATTTCCATCCACAACTAAATTGATTTGAGATATTCTTTATTGATGATATCATTCTATATTCTTGTATACAACATATCCTAGAAAAGACCATGAGATAATAATGAATACACTAATAAAAATTTTATTTTATTATAATCTCTCCAAATGACACTTTCATATCAACAAGGTAATATTCATGGGTCAGATCACCTCAAATGATGGATTATCTATTGAACCCAATAATTTGAATGATATTGTATCATGGGAATAGTAATATAACAAATTTCACATATGCATTTTCATAGGGAAATAAAGATATTACAATAATTTCGTTTTGGTCTTTTCAAACCAAGAATAAACTCCCAAATTCGTGATGAAATAGTGTCCAAAGTTCACGTGCTCTAAATAATTAAAGGGATCCTTTTAGGATTTGAATGGAATATTGAGTTAAGCACAGATCCTAATGATTCCTTAGTTGAGTAGAAGCTCTAAATTCTATTGTCATATTTTAGGATTCATGATAGGAGTAGTTATAATGATAGGTGATTGAGTTGAAGTGTACAAGTCCCTCTAGCTATGACCTCTTGAATGGAATTACTCTACGATCTACTTTGATATAGTGATTGTGGTTCATGCTTCTTATTTTTTGAGGAATTATATAATAGGAAAATATATATTGATTTTTCTAGAACATATAATTATCAAATAAAAGCATACCTAGTATGACATTAATCTCAGGAAACAAAGATGTGTAGATTATATATAGACATTCGAATTTGTGATTTTTTTTATACATATGGAATGGGAAATTAAGTAGTTGATTCCTTGATCAGGAATTCTCAAACACATGTAATCCTATAGGCTAGTATTGAGTGGCTATTATAGGCTATATTTTATGAGATGTAGATGAAGGTTAATGAATATCATGGGAATCCTATTTTGGAAGATTTGGTAGTTACACACTGTATTATAAAAAATCTATGGATGTGATATCTTTTAGTTAATGAGGGAGTAGTCCATAAAAGTGTTTCTTAGGTGAGTACATACCATTGGGTTGGTTTATCGACGTGGTTGAGATCCAACACATTCATGGGTGTTTCTCATTCCTTGTTGACATACATGATGAATTGAAGTTTGATTCTCATGACTATATTTGGTAAATAAACCCTAGAATTACAAAGAAGTACCAATATGTGTTTATCTTTAGTGGTGGAATGTATGAAGAGATATATCACTTGGTTTATCATACAATGTCCCACATTTCCCTAAGAGAAGGAAGATCACCAAAATCTTGTTGGAATTATAAAACCTCTATCTATTCCTCAATGGAGATGGGATGATGTCACTATGGATTTCATAACAGGCTTATCGACATCCCACTGAGGTAGCGATGCAATATAGGTGATCATCGATAGTTTGACCATAACCAAAAACATTATGTTGATTATGTTGACCTTTTTAGCAGATAAGATTGGGAAGATTTATATTCATGATTTTTTATTCCATCATGTTGTTTTCCATTATATTCTATTAGATATTGACACGTAGTTTACATCAGGGATCATTCAAGGGTTGAAAAAGGCATTGGATTCATAGGTTATTCTAATTAAATTATACCAACCTCAGACCAACCAATATTCAATGTATATGATCAGAGTTATATTAGTCATGCTCTGGTCATGCATCCTTGATTTGGGAGGTTTTTGGGTGAAACTCCAACTTCTACTCAATTTTTCATAGAATAAATTCATTAAATAAACTATTTATATGGATCCACATAAGGCCCTATATGGTAGGTCATTTTGATCACCTTTTTATTTTTTAGATGCTAGTGAGGTAGTGGTATAGGGACCTCATCGAAATTAGGAGACTTCAGGGTAGGTGAAAATTAATTATAAGTGTATGTGTATAACTCAATTCAACATGATGTCTTATACTGACGGTCTCCACTAGCCTTTAGAGTTTGATGTTGGTCAATAGATATTTCTATGAGTTTCTCCTAGATTGGGTGATAGTAGGATTTAATGATAAGAAAAGATATAAACACATTATATCAAGCCTTTTGTGATCTCAGGGAATGTCAATCTTGTAGCCTATTAGTTTGATATACCTCATAGGTACCAATATATGCATGAATAATTCTATATATTACATCTTCACCATTAGTATTCAGACCTATCTCATTATTTTGATCCTTAAGATATATAGTTGTATGTACTTTCACCCACTGAGGAGCATCTGGTATGTATACTTGATCAGAGCATGAATGAACTTTGACCTAGGTTGTTTCCTCTAATATGGTTGCTATGGTATCATAACCATATATATGAAAATAATAGGGATATAGATTCCAACATTGATTCTTAGTGGCGAGAACATTTCTTATATGTGGTTTTACAATTATTGGAAGGGAAAGTGGGGGATGAGTTCTTTTATAGTGTAGAAGTTATAAGGTCTCGACTTTTTGGGAGAGGTGAGGATACATTATTTAATATAAAAAACCAATTTTATGTTATTAATGTGAATACGAGTCTGTGGAGTGTTTTAGGAGTGTTTGAACCTCGTTTGGATCCTAAAGATTAAAATATTTGGTTGTGAGAAAAATCTACATGGTCATCACATATTTAGTTAATACTATGCAACTAAACCATATAAGGATTTCTAGGGGGTTGGAAGGGGCCACAAATTTTTCCAAAACCATGTTCCCAGGGCCTCCATTATTCCACATAACCATTATATTCATAATGGTGTGTTCAGGTTTTAAAAAACATGTGCTCAGACTATGTGACCCTTTAAAATAGAGGTAATTGGAGTTTTTACATTTTCAAATTGAAAATAAATACCCCTATTTTCCCTTCCTTTTTCTCATGTATTAACCCTTTTAAGAGTTTCTTCCTTTATCTATCTTTATGGTTTTATCCATTATACTCATCCATGCTCTATTTTTTTCTTCTTCAATCATGTTGGTTTCATATTAAAATGACCATGTATCAATTTCCTTCATTCCCTCATTTATCACCACAACTACAATATTATTTTTGGGAGAGCTAATATGCCCTATTTTTAGGTAATTTTAATATTTTCGAGACATCTCCCATTTAATTCTGAATTAAAGAATCATAATGGATGAGGAGATAACTACCATTAAAAGTTGGGTTGTCTAATACATTCTCTAAGCTAGGACATTTCATAACAAGTTCCATCGGGCCACATGTGTTACATTCTTCATGTTTCCTTAAAATTAATATCATCCTTATAATACATTTTTATACATGTCATAGATGACAAAAATACCATTTTTATGATTTTTGGAACCTTCCAATAACAATTTACACCCTTTATGGTGTGCTCAAGCAATTCTCATGAATTATTAAATGTTTATATAACTATACCACCATTTAAGTTGTCTTTAATTGATTCATACAGAATACCTTAAATTAAATTGGAGAGAGTAGTATGACCACCCAACATTCCATTTATATGAAAAAATTTATTCCCCTTAGTTAAATGGAATGTTAAATGAATCATATTATATTCATTGGGTTTTATTAAATAATGACTATCTATATTAATTATAAGTGGCATGCGAGCATAATGCCACCAATTATATATGAATTGCAGGCATGGAATCACTTTTAAATGTGATAACTAGGCATATCATACCTAATGAAATGTGATAACTTAAAATATTGACCCATATTGTGATACTCGGGCATGGAAACCACATACATGTGATACTCAGGCATGGAATCACATATTCATGTGATACCTGGGTATAAAATCTAATATACATGAATCCCAAATGTAATTTATTATATGGACATGAATTATAGAATACACTCTGATATAAATTAATGGTTTCTATATTCAAAAGTTAAATTTTTGAATTAAGACCATATTGTGATACACAGGCAGAGTGAGCCACATGATTCATGACCCCCGAACATGGCATCCCAAGACATTCTATGGGACTCTTACTATTACCCATTGATACATGATTCGTTCCTTGGGACCAAGATAGTAGTGGTATTTATAAATATGTCTATAATCATAATCATAAATATTGACCATATATATATACACACACATCAATATTGATATAGAAATGTGTGTAGAGACATCAAATCTTATATTGAGGAAGGTAGTGTCAGCCTAGTGTCATTTAGGAACTAGAGATAACCTGCTTACATTATATATTATTTATTACATTTATACACATTAACACTTGTCATTTTATATTAAATGGATGTATTTTACTAGACGTTGTTAGTAGTGGACTTCAGATAATATATCATACCTTTTTTGGAGCTCCAGTTGGTACCTAATGGGATCTTATTGATGAAATTATGGATGAAGGGAAGAATTTGGAGGTGGATGATTGATTGTAATTTTAGGAGGGAGTACATGGGAAAAGAACCAAGAAGATTCACGTGATTCTAGTGGAGATAGTTTTTTCCTTTTTATTTTTATATAACATGATGTATATGATTGTACCCATATTTCCCTTTTCATATATCATATTACATGATCATCATTTTGGATGGAATATAGGGTTTTCCCAACCTGTTTATTTTATATGGTTGATTTATTATTCCACTACTTTTTATTTATTACTATTTCTTGTATTTATCAGTATTTTATACCACTATTGTACACATTGACATGAGAGCATAGTCTCTCCACTAAAATTGTCGCATTCCCACACTACTAGTGGGAAATCTCTAATACATGTGGAGGCATATTTTAGGCCATGTGTCTAACTGGGTTTTCATTATAGGAGTGAACCCAATCCGAAATATTACACAATAAATACAACTCTACTAGATAACTATATAAATAACTATACTCCAAATAATAATAATAATTCATGTCATTTCAAATTGTATTACAAACTACATTCCATGATTAAATTCATAAATTTAAATAACTAAAATAAAATTCAATAATAAACAATCCAAAAATCCCATTCATGAACCCCATACTCTGTCCAATATCAAAGCTCTAATCCCATCCATCAATGTAATCATTCCATCATCATGACCATTTACCTAAATTATACTTGGGTTCCAAATGAAACCTGAACAAGGTGTGTAATACTTATTAGGCTGACACCCACAGTGCCGAAAAAATCTTGACCAAAAAAATATTGCATGATAAAATATAAAAAAACATAGGAATTAATTAATAAATTGATGTAGAACATTAAACAGCCCACCCGATCCATAAGATCTAGGTGGAAACCAAAGGTGATACAAGCCTACTTTTACTTCATTCCATATATTTTTTCCAATGGAAAATTCTTCTATATATGATGAATTTTCCATACAATGTGTCTATGGACTCAGTTAGAATTTCTATAGGTGGATTCTACTGGCTTGGATTAGTCACCCATATTGTGTGTCACATACCCATACTTCTTTCATTTGGTCAACAATAATGGACTCTATATTAATTACCATTTTAGACCAGCTTACATTTTTCCATGGTGACATAAAGAAGCCAATGAAGAAGTAACCGTGTAATATTTATAAAAATTATAATTTTAGATCCACTAAAATGTTCCCTAGGTTCATTACCCATTCCAAAGGATAAGTAACCACATAATATTAGAATCAATATGAATTCAAATGATAAATATTATCATGTGTTACTAGGGAATATTTCCCATTACAATGGTGAAATAATCATTTTAAAAGAAATGAAACAAGTTCAATGCCTTCGAATTAATAAAACATGCCATACATATTAAGATATTTCATATTGGTTAATTTATTAAGGTTTTGAATTATTAAAAATATAATCCATGTTTCGATGTTTCCAGTTATAAAAATAATTGTAAAATCACATTTCATTTTCCATGTATATCAAATTACTATTTTACATGTCATTATTTCCATATTTCAATATTCTACTATTCCATTTTTAATTTCATGATAATTAACCACTTTAATACCAAGTGATTCATTATCATGAAAATAACATTTTCCACATACATATCCATTTAATTTTTTTAATAAAATTTCAAAACCAATTCCTCATAGTGATATAGGTTTATACATTCCATGTTTCATCCTAGGTTCAATGGCAGACTCACCTTTCAATGGGACACAAGTCCCAGTCTCAACACCATAAAAATCAACAACATACATTAGATTTCTAGGAATAATAACAATTCCATTTTTTAAAGGTCAAGCACATGGAGGGTCTTCAAGATTATATAGGAAAGAAATTCTTGAAAAAACATTAGGGAGTGGTTTTAGAACACCAAACTCAAAAAATGATGAAGAATGAAACTATTATTGTTCAAATAATTAATAAAAAACAACATGAACACCATTTCAAGTTGTACGGATTGAATCATGGATCTAAGAAACAATGATTTGTTTCAGATAATCCAAAATATATTGAGAGAACCCACCACATTTATAAAAAAAATATTATTCATAATATTCCCATATATATTTTTCCCTCACAAGACTAATAAAGGTTGTTATATACACTTAGGCATTACTCTTTATATTTTAAAGGATGCCGAGTACAAGTGAGGGTCTAAAGACTATAGTGGGCAGACATAACCACTATAAAAGAGTATAAATCATAGTGAAAAAATTATAAATGAAAAATTTTCTATAAATCCATAACATAACAATTTAATACCTACAATAAAAATTATATAAACCATGTCATGCCATTATATTTTCCAATCTAATACCATGCTAAAATCCATTCAAGTATTGAAATAAAAAAAGAATCCAAGAAACCTAGTCTGAAATTCAATTTCCAGTCTCATATATAATACCTAATCATATCCAGCAACTAAATCAATGAATAATATCACCATTTCCATTTTACATACATGAAACTATTAATTCTACCTAGGTTGTAAACAAAAATATAATAAGGTGTGTGTAAAACATAGTAGGCCAATAACCATGTTGTCAAACAAATTAGTCTTAATAAATGGTTCAAAAAATACTTTGATAAAATAGGGAAATAATTCATTAATTAATTTAAAACTTCAAGTAACCCTATTGAACCAAAATCTTGAGGTTGACATCTATGATAAGACAAAACTTTTCCACAAAATGAAAAATATATATGTCTAGAGTAAGATTATCATTCGTAGGATGAATCCCCTTAACCAAGTATCAAAGGACTCATTATGAATTTCAATTGTGGGATTCTCATTTAGTGGATGAATTATCCCTATCATGTGTCCTATAATTCTACATATCCCCTTGGGAAGAAATAATGGACTATATATGATTTTCCATGCTGGATCTGCTTACATATTCCCATGGTAGGTTATCCATTCCAAGGGTGAAGTAACCACTCCATAGTGAACTCTATGTGAATTCCCATACTAGATACACTTTCATGTTCCCATGGTGAATTTCCTATTCCAAGGAAAAAGTAACCATGCAGTACTGGAATCTATCTCCCATAAAAGAGATGCTTATTTTTTCCCATGTTTCATTACCCACGCTAAGGGTGATGTAACAATTTCAGAAAAAATGAACAAAATAATATTCACTAAAATTAATCAAACATACCATGCATGTTATTATTTTCTATATTTGTTAATTTATTCAAATTATAAATTTTTAATTGATTTCATATCATAAAATGTTTGGTTTTTTTGATTAATTGGAATTCATTGGATCTTGTTTCATTTATTTTTAAATGATAACTTCATAATTTTCAATGGTAATGCTCCATGGGAATTTTTATGTGATTATTTAATGGTATTTCATATAGAGTCTATTATTACCCTATTACATCTCTTTGGTCATGGGTAATGTTTTACCTTTCATGGGAATTCACATATAGTCAACTATCGAACAATTAATTCACCCTTCACATGGGTAATGTTCCCTGAGAACATATAAATGACTATATCATATGAATCCACATAGAGTACACTATTTTAGACCAAGGGAGAGATATATGGTTTTGTGAAAAATGATATGTGTGATTCATTCTTGGTATAAAAAACCACAAATTGTAGTTAATATAGAGTCCTCTAACACATGGTGTGAGAGATTCATCCTAATATGGAGAATCCATTGCTTGATAGAGATATTAAGTATCAAAATAAAGCAGGTTTGGATGTCCATAATTGGGAACCCTCAACAAGAGGTTCAGTATGGTTATTTAATTTTCTACATTAATTTATTAATTAATTCCATTATTTATCATACAATTTCATTCACTATTTATTTAGATTGTATAGTTTAGACACCATTAGTATTAGAATACCAATTTTTCCTCACACCATGTTCATTCTCCCTTTTGTACCCTAGGAGACTTCATGGATTAAGGTGTATATAAGATTTAAGAGCATTTTTCTTAGTCTATTACAATTATAGATCATATTATAGATTTGAAATGGGATTGAGAAATATGATAGAGGTTAGTAGTTTTAGAGAATTTATTACTATTGTATATTTTTAGTTGTTGACTTATTTCCATTTTAAAATGAAATTTAATTTAGCATATAATATGCCATCAAATGGATTATTATTATTATATGTATTAATAATATTAATAAATTATCATCTAGAGTTGTTTTTAATGATTGAATTATCTTATTTACATTGTGATTACTAATCTATTCCAGAGGGTATATTCTTCCCACTAAATTCTTAATTAAATTTCTAATATTAGTCTACCTCACGAATATGAGGAGGCATGATTATGGTTATATAACTACTCATATCGATTATATGATAGAGAACGATGATGAGGATGTTAAATCTTTTTTCATGAATTTATATGAATTCCAAATTTTGTGGAAACCTAATATGGGTCTCTATGAACTATAAAATGTATCTACGTGTTTGTTTTTTAGATTATTTGTGGAGATGTGTGATGATATTTTTAATATGTTTCTATTGTATTTTAACGTTTTTATTTTTTTGTGATGTGAAACCTATTTTTGGTGCACCAGATGTTCAATAATCGGTTTTAAGCTCAACAAAATTTTTAGTCAGTGGCATGAGGTGAGCCAATTATGAGGATAATGATAGTTATTTTCTCCAGGAGAAGTAATTCCATCATACGGTCAGTTATTCATATGGATTCATGAAATCCTAGAGTGTTCTATGAACTCTCTAAAAATAATTAACTCAATGGAAGAATCTATAATTTTTTATTGGGGTATGTTGTAAATGTAAACAGTGTTACTGGAAATCAATTGTAACATTCCACATGAAGGACCTCCATGCATGTGGGATAGAAGTGTAACTATTATAACTGACTAAGTAACATATAAATGGAATTAGGGAGTGTAGTAAATTTTGAATAATAGTACATATTGGTCACATACAATGCATATAAAATGTATATGTTGAATCAGAGTCTTACAATTTGTTAATAATTCTATAATTAAATATTACTTGTAGATTTTTTTTTGTTTCATATATTCTTTAAAAATATGGTAATACAAAAATTTTGTAGTGGTTTCTCCCATGTTTTTTGGAAATCTGGTCTAATGCATCTTGATCTCTTGCATTCACTTACTAGATTATATTTTATTGTTCCAGGATTCAGTGATTCATGAAATTATATAACACTTTATGTTTCTTCTAAGGTGTGTGAATGGGATACATTGTTTAGTTTTTTGGAGACCTTATCTTCATACTTTTAGTACACTTATTTAAGGGTAAAGGTGAACCTCTAGAGGTTAAAATATTAATTTTCACTTAACTTCTACAAAAACAATTTTTGGATATATGAGCTAACATTATGGTGGTTCATTTTATAGTTCATTCATCAAGAGTTTTATGGTTTCCTTTATAGAATTTTATATTAAATAAAAATGTTGAGTGATCGATTCAACACACCAAAATCAATATTGTTATGGATTTTGATAAAGAGAATATATGGGTCAACAAATTCAATAGTATAGATTATGGTTTCTTGGGGATGCAAATTGATGATAATATCATCATGAAATATTTTTAAGTACTATTGAAAGGATTCAATTCCTAATCAATAAGGAATATTAAATAGGAAAATATAGATAGGTCATATTTGTATCTAGTAAGAATATCTCAAGCTTGAAATGTCACATTCGACATTTAGTAGAAGAAAACAACAACAAATGTTATGAAAACATTTGAACGTATTTAGAAAATTATAAAATCACCTACAAATATTCTTTTCCAACAATTATTGATCAGATTATGGTTTTAAAAATAATTAATTGTGTAAGATCATGTAAATGACATTAATATAATAAATGGGAAACTCCAATTGGTGAATTATACTTTTTATGTTGATCTATGGGCATTGTTATTGATATCTTTACTATAAAAAAGATGTAATTACTTGGTTATTATAGATTTTGTTTTGTTTTTGATGATATTTGAAATTCAATAATGAATTAGTAGTTAAAGGGAAAGATGTTTAGGAAACATCTATCAGTTTGTTTAATGATGAAAATGGGGGAAGGCTAACCCATTATAAATTCAAAAAGAAAATAATGGATGAAAAAACATATCAAATGAGTCGAATATAATCATCTATTATTATTCCTATATATTATAAAAATAGAAGGAAATACAAAAAAATGACTATTTTAAAAGTCTTAAGGCCAATAGTTAATAAATAGTCACATCTAATAGTTGAAATTCCATAATATTAATGTAAGAAAATATTTTTTTTGTTTATTTTGAATACTCTGGTAGAAGCTGTGGTGATTGAATTTAGGGTATTTTATCATTCGATTGGTGATCAACAATTCTTGGTAATCTTTAAAAATGTGATGTTTAGGAATTTAAATTGGGTGGATTGCCGAATCCTAGAAGCCATTATAAAATGAGATGTGAATATCTAAATTATGATTATGGTATTTATGTAACTAATATAATTTCATCATATACATGGTTTAGAGAAAACACCATACATCCGTTGGATAATTGGATGATATAGTACATGAAAAAAACATTTCAAATGTTTTATGGAAGTTTATCCTAATATCCATTGTGGTTTCAAAAGGATAAAATATGGGAATTTCTTCTTGACTGAAACATTCTTTGGGAATGTGTTTTCAAAAGTATATGTTACCAATGATATGAAGGTATGAAACGGTAAGAAATTTCACCTAAGTGGAAAGATACATAATTTTTAATGTATATATACATACTAAATCTTATCACAGAAATATTTGTGTTGGAAAAGATGAAAATAGATTCATTAAAAATAGATTATCAAAATCCTGGGAATTAGAAGTTGGAACTGGTATACTCAGATGTTTAAAAACTGTCCCTTGATTAGTCCTATGATGGTTCTATACTATTTCATTCATTAATTGATGATAACAATATGAATTTTAGTACTTACCTTTTAAATCAAACATAAAATGTATAATAGATGTTCGTTCGGTGGAATGATTTGGTAGAATGGGAATGCATCTAGAAGTTGAAGTCAATCCGGACACAGAATGGTGGTGATTTCACCAGAAACAACATTTATAGACTACTCTATAATTAAGTAATATAGAATGTTAATTTTATACCTGAAACTACATAGAATAATTGAGTGGTTTAATGAAAAACCATAACTCTGATGAAGTTATTTGGAAACATGATGTTACATATAGGAATTTCTAATGTGATTTGGGATAAGGTACATAAAAAAATGGAATATTTCCTTATTAAAATTCTAACAGTGAAGATTTTGTAAGTAATTTTAGAGGAGTTTTGGCCTAAATAATGATGAGAATTTTAATATCTTACCATCTTTGTTAGTTAAACATATGTGCATGTAAATATTTTAGATAAAGATGAGATTGAATAAAAATATAAAATGTATTTTTTCCTTGGTTATGATGATTAAAATTTGTGATATTTTCTATGGGATAGTCAATGAAAATAAATATTTTGAATTAGGGAACTTTTATGCAATAGTAATATATATATTAATGTATAGAACATTGTGGAGAACGAAATTGAAGGAAAATAAAATGATTATGTCTAAGTTGATCAATGTGAGAATATCAAAAGGTTTAAGCATCAAGAGAACTCATAACAACACACATAAAAAAATTCCAGATTATGAATGTAATAAATAAAACACAATCAAGTAATAATAAAAAAAATGGAGGACTATAAATATTTGATACAGATTCTAGAGTATCAAATGTTTAGGTACCAGTATAAAAATTTGAGATGAGTAGGATAGTTTAACCAACATAGTTGAGTAGATCAACTAGATATAGAAATATAATACATGGTTTTAGGGATGATGGGCATTTTTTACTCATAATGAATATATGGGAACCTATAAATATGATGAAATCATATTATATCAATGAATCAAAATAGTTGGATTCAGCCATGAATTAGGATATGACATCCTAGAAATTCAATAGAACATACAAGATGACTAATATTCATGAGGAAGAAAATATAGTTTTGAATAAAATTGTTTATAAAATTAAGGAAGAGGCTGAAGAAAAGAAATAATATAAGTAATTACTAGTTTTTAGGAAATTTATATATATGGAAGACATTGTTTCCTAGAAATAATATTATTGTTATTTAAACATTCAATAATTTTATAATGCTATGTATAGTTTTGTTGAAAATTATATTTCTTGAATAAGTGGATTTTAATATAACTTTACTTCCTGGTGAGTATGAGGATGAATTAGTAATTAAATAGGTCATAAGTGTATTGTTGTTGGGAACTAGATTCTTGTAAGTATATTTAAAAATAGATTGTGTTTCACGAAGTAAGTAATGTTATTGAATAATCTAATATTTAAATATTTTTTATTCAGGTGAATTATTTACGAGATATAATAACAATGAATGATTTTCTTATAATAAATGGGGTGATGAGATCTATAATTTTGTTACTTTATATATCGATAAAATGATGTAGGCTGGTCATGATGATAGAAATACAAGGATATTAATGAATAAATTATATGGAATTTCTTAGATGAAATATATCAAGAACACCATAAAAATTTCAATGATGGGGATCTCAAGATATTGGAAAGGATAAAAGTAATTCTATCTTAGAATGTGTATATCCATAAAAACATTGAATGGTTGGGAATGACTGAAGGTAAATAAACCATAGCTCCTCCTATTGGGAACATTAACGTATCAACACACAAACACCTCAAAATAAATAAGAGTTTTTGTAAATTTATCAATTTATAATTCATCATTTATTATAAGTTTAATATATGTTATGATTTTTACTCTGATGGATATCCCATTTATAGTTGTATTTGTAAGTATATTAATGTTCATCGTAGGAAATAATCATTGGGAAGACATTAAATGAACATTCTATATTTAAATGGTACACAATATATGGAAATGTCGTTTGGTATACAGGAGATATTACTTAGATTTATTAATAATATATTTATAGGGTCTTATAAATTTAAAAATAAAAAGGTTTTTTATTCACCCATGGATGAAAAAAATTACATGGATTTATTTTTTATAGAACAACATTACATTTTGTACAATAGAAGTTGAGAATGTATTTGTAATCTAAGCTAGGAAACAAATGGGTTGGTTGAAGAAAATACTAAAATAACTATGATGGAGATATGATCTAGGGATTTAATTATATAACCAGCAAAGTGTCATTCACTTAGAAATAGATACAAAAATTAATTCAATAATGAATCAAATTAAATTAATTTTCAAGTTTATTAAATAAAAAACCATATACATAATTATTACATCATGGTTGATGAATAATAATTATATAAAAAACAATCTATGATAGAATTGTTTAGTTCTAGCACCTTTGGAAACATTTATACATAAATTACTGGTCCACAAGTTGGCTATGTCAATTCATAATAAGTTAAACCTAGTATGTTGTATAATATATAAAAACATTCTTTATAGCCTAGGAAAAGGAAACTTTAGAATGAGGGAGCTCAAGTATAATAAGGGTAAATAAAGGGTATATCGACATGAAAAGAGCATAAGTCCACAGGAATATTATAATAAAATTTGAAAAAATAAATTACATATCATAGATAATAAAAATGATATGTGAAATTAATCATGGAAATTAATAAGAATTGAATAATATATGAATCAATGAACATGAGCCATGAGATCATAACATTTTCATAAGAGAAAGATTTATATAATAAACATAAGCATGAAAAATCTTTTGTCATGGATATTCCACAAATATATTTGTTAACAATTTTATCTTTTTAAAACAATCCACTTACTTACTTCGTTCATGGGATATGCTCATGTGAAACCTATTTTAGTCTTATGATATCCTCTTTTGTACCCCCTTTGAGGCTTGGGATATGCCCCCATGTACCGTTGGTTCTCACAGAACAATACAATCATTAAACAATTAATTTTATGGAGATAAAGGTATCTCCCCTCACATAAACCATATATTTTTTTTTCAAAAGATATTAAAACATCAATCATATCATAACCCATGAAAGTAAATCGGTTTATTAACATTTTGACATCGAGTAACAAGTGGAAAGAAATTAAATTTCAAAAACATTTCATCGTTTATTTTTATAATAACACATGGAAAAGGATTATATTTCATAAACATATTTCCATCATATACATAAACCATTCAAATATAAAATAATAAAGGTATGATTGGGTTATATCCCATGTAAATAATAGGCTGTATCGAAGGATGTTATCATAGATAAAAAATGGTTCTGAAATATTACAAATATTGTTTTTAAATGAAAATAGAATTTCACATTGAAAAAAAAACCATTTTCAAACATAAATCATTTTAAAAATACTTTTCATTGAAAATATAACTCAAAACTTATAAAGGTATATTTAATTATCATTTAAAACATTTCTTTTAGAAATAATATTTTCACATTGATAGCCATATTCATTAAAAACAAACTCATAAAATATTGTGGAAATGTATTTAATTGAAAATAATATTTGAAAGTTATAATTTGATCCATAAAACCTTTATTCTTCCTGATATTTGGAAATTCGGTTAATGTTATATGTGTTAAAAATAAAAATTTCATTCTTTCTTTGTAATAGAAAAAATGTACTTTTTTAAAAAAATTACATTAATATGTTTTTAGATTTTATATTAAAAAATTGTAAAATTTATAATAAAAATAATAAATGAATATGAAAATATTTTTGAAAACATTTTTAGAAAACATTAATATGTATGAAAAATTATTTTCGGTAGAAGTGTGAAGTTAAGTCGACTTTCTTTAAAATAATAGTCATAGAATATTCAGTAAATAAATGGATTAAAATATAAATAAAATATGATTTATAATGAAATAACTATAGTATAATAATATTCATTTTTTTCTTCAGATATATAATATAATTTTTCATCGTAGAAATAAATATCATAAACAATCCAGATAAACAGTTAGATTGTAACATCAAACCCTTACCACTATTGAAACATTCAGAATCATAAGACCAAATACGAATAAAATCAAATGAATCTATAAATATAATTAATTAAATTATATCCATGATATAATATGTAAAATGGGAACTATACATTCCTTATAAAATAAAATAGGGGAATAACAACACATATATCTTAGATAAAGAAAATTGTGACAAAAATAACCTACCTCTTTGGTAACTTTTGAACCTAAAACCCCATTAAAGTGAGAAAATAATAATTTTTAAGGACAAATAATTATTTGGATAATAATAATGTAATTAATTTTTTTATAGTATATATACCAAAGAAAGGGAACATTTGGTGAATATGGAATGTGTTCCACAAAAATAAAAGTGATATGAAAATCCCATATCGAAAGTCGGGAATTCCTTCAAACACATTAAAAACTACTTTTTAATAAATATAATTTTAATATAAATATATCATATGACCATAATTATAAATATAATAATATATATTTTATACTTATGTAATTTTTTAACTGTTATTTATCAATTCCTTATTGAAATAACGTTTTGGTTAACAACACCTTGGCTTTTCATGTATGTTTGGATTTGGTATTTTCAATCACATTACATTAACAATTCTTTTATCATGTCCAAAGATTTATCATTTATAAAAATATAATACATTTTCATTATATATTTACTTTTATTAATCAATAAATGTTATAGAGATATAACAAAATACACGGTTCATGGTGATGGTAGGCCATCCGTACGCATGAACATTTTTTCATTTTTAACAAATGTGAAAAAAGAAAGGTAAATATTAATTCACATTTAAATTATTATTATTATTTCATATATATCACATATTTTTATTGAATTTATCAGTATTTACTTCCATGAAAATGTTTATTTAAAAAACTTACACATCGCTTCGTGAGGCGGTGCCATACGGAACACCTGATCGACATTATCGTATCCCTTTTGAATTGGATAGAAAGTATTTATATGTGATATATTAATTAAATAGTTATAATTATTTTATTAATATAATATATATTCATCAAATATTTTTTTGTTACCATACATGTAAAATGGAAATGGAAAAACACATCACATCAGATCGCGAGGTGGTAGTCTGACGTACACATGAGGGACAATATAATTTTCAAACAGGTTATAAGGTATAAATGTAGGCATGATATTATAATATTTTTATTATAATATCATATATATCTTGTGTATACATTAAATACTTAATTATATCAATTCTTGAGAGGTTTTGATGGATAATTAATAACATTGGTTCGGGAGGTGGTTGTTTGTCGTACGAACGATCGATAATTTCATTTCAGATTTGATGGATGTGTAAATGTATATAGGTAATGAAATTGACATAAAAATATCCTATAATAGTGTATATAATAGTTTTAATAAATCATATTATTTTCATGATGTTAATTTATGAGGAAAAATAAATAAAATAGAAAACACAAGGTTATGAATTCTACCTTTTCTTCAGAGAGTCTCTCCAGGTTTACTAAAAAATCATTCTTATGAGTGATTATAAATTAAAATAATGATCTAGGATTAGAGGAAGAAATTAAGTGAGATATTTTTTCAAATAATAGAAGAATCATATTGTCTAGAAAGTGATAATAGGGGTTGGGGGAGAGTTGGTATCGTTTTATATGTGGGGGAGAGGACACTGTTTGAATTTTTAAAAATAATAATGCATACCATCGTTCTGTACATAAAATTATAAAAATGGGTAATTGTATGATAATATAATTTATAATTTCTAAATATTGTAATATAATTTGAGTTTTACAAGTTTCTAGGTAGTTTTACCACATATTTTGTTATTTAACACTTAGTAAACTCATTTTATCATTAACCATAATTATTAATTTTTACGGTTTTTATAATTTATTAGGGTAAATGTTTTTGTTGAAATCATTAGGTAATATTAATAATTCATATTAAAAACCTGGAAACCATTTCTATACATTAACATTTCCTAATAAGAAATATTTAATTTATAATTAAACACACAAATATGATGAAAAATTGTTTTCTGTAGAGATAATCATCATAACTCTAAAAACATTTATAAAAAATATTAGTATGAAATTTATTTCAATGAAAACAATAGTGTTAATATATTTATAATGGATCTATTTATATTTAATAACAACCTAAAAATTAAATTTATCATTTAAATTCATTGAATGATATTGTAATTTTTTAATAAATACATGTGGTTTTCAATATTCACTATAAAAATTATCTTCTATGGAAATTCTAAAAAACTAACTTTTAAAAAATTATGAAACTACTTTCTGAAAAATGGTGATAATTTATTAAAATTAATTTTCATAAAATTTTGAAAATTAGTTTTAAAAGAAATCCAAAAAATAGAAAATAATGTTTTACTAAATATAGTTTTAAACATAAATTTGGATTTATTCATTTGAAATTTCTAGAAAAAAACATCTGATGAATAATTAAAAATTATATTCATTATATTGTATAATATTTTCATCAAATTATTCCAAAAAATTATTTCGATAATTCATTGATATCAAACACATTTGTGTGCATAAAAATAGGTTTTTCTATAAATGTTTTCTCTATTTTTTGAATGGTTTTTTTACTTTCTTTTATAATTAATTGGTAACCAAACAATTAATTTCGTACACATGTTTAAACAATATAATTCAATAATTTAGTTAATCCTTTTTTTAACATCTAATACAACCACTAGGTAATAAATAAAATATTAAATAATATTTTAGAATTCTATCAATTTTTAATAAAAAACCATTTTTCATGTGACAGAGGATATATAAGAAATCAAATTTATTTGAAACAATATTTCATAAAATCTCAGGGTGTTATATTCTCACCCATTAGAGAAATTTAATCTTCATAATTTGAATTTTTACTCATTATTCAAGGGTTTAAAATTTTATAATCTATTTTTTTGGAAACCCACATCACAAAAACTGTTAAAAGCAACATATTGAAAAGAATGAAAGGGATGTGTCATGGTCACATAGAATAAAAAACAACTATGTTTCTTTATAGGAGATAATTGTTTGTAAATGTGATAATGGAAATGGATAAGAAAACCACTATCCAAATACTAATAAAGGGTTATAAAGAGCATGGTCAGTAGAAATTTGGCTAACACAAATCCATAAATATATGATTGGTCAAAAACCCATTCTTTCATAAAAAATGAATGTAAATCAATAACAATTTATTAAAATATCCATTTCATAAATTTAAAAAAAAATTCATGATTATATATAATTAATTTATTTTATTTCAATTCATAAGAACAATCTAATATTTTTTTGTCTTTAATCAATTTCCACATCATCTCGTACACTATGAGATGAATTTCTCAGTCCTAGATTACAAACAAATTATAAAAATGATAAAATTGATAATACATTCATTATATCTCTAGTTATTACATAAAAATTTGTTTTCATAGTTTATCCAATATTCATAAATATTTATATAGTCTAATAATACACTAATCTCAAAAAATAATATGATGATCATCTAAAACAATTACATATATTTTTAAACATATAACCATTCCAAAAATAAAAATTTATCAAAAGGTTACTAAATTTCCCACAATAAACATAACATAAATCCCCTAAATTTAATTAATTATATATTATTGGTCACATGAAAAATATGTTAATACCTTGGACATACATTATGTCAAAAAAATTTAATAAGAAAAATTTCCATAATAACTCAATGAAAAAAATGAAAGATTCTATATTCCTTAAAAAGCCACATATTTTTTAATATGTTCCATAAATCCAATAATGATGTAAACTCGATTAATGATAATTAAACCACTATAAAAAAATCCTAAAAAATTTATGAGCCCATCAATACAATCCAATTTTGTTTAACCTTATAAATCATTTCATTATCAAAAAATACAAGTTTTTTAACATCAAGAACATATTAAGGGGTTTCTTCCCTTTATTATGTGTTTTTTCATAATATATCATGTTTCTATTAAATCAATTTGCATAGTTTTCAATAACATTCATCATATCCTTTAAAATACTTAATTTAAAACATTTCTAGGAAAATAATTATTTATTTATTGATCTATATAACATAATTATTGAATATATATACATATATATTTCAATGATATAATTTTATTCTTAATCCATTAAATATGATTCACTATCTCATTCTATAATTCCTCTTTCCTATAATATGAAATATTAATATTTTCGTAGGATTCATAAACCTCAATATAATCATTATTATTATGTTAAATATAAAATATACTACTAGATCAAACCATTCCATTCATATGTCATTCATAGTCACTTAATCATTATCATTATAACCATTACTCGTACCTATTTATTGATTCTCTTCATATGCTTTCCTTCTAGAACATGAATTTTTATAATTCCCAAAAATTACGTAATTAAAAAATAATTTGTTGATATTACCATAGCGAGACCAATGTTATCATCTATTGTATTAACTATACAGTTTATTTTATCTCAGATATTTTCAACTATACAGTATTCTTCTCCATGCATAAAACATTTTCTCATTCCTTCGATCCATTACCTTGAGTGATTTTTCCAATATTCTCGACATATAGAAAATTAAATCATATAAACTCTATGGTCTCCACCACATGATCTCTCAATGAAGAATATCCTTATCTTGTTTTGTGTAGACAAGAGTTGGTTAAGGTAAAATTTCTTAATCATATATCATAATAACTTAATAGGAATAATCAATATATGCTTCACCCATTTAATAATCCCATTTTGTTCCTCATCAACACATTTTCTATCACAAAAAAGGTAAAACAAATTCCTTTTTGTTCCTACTATTGAATTAAACCAAAGAGAATAGTAGGAAAAAAAATATTCATATTTCGAAACCATGTTATCATGAAAAATTTATTAACAGATGTTATCATCATTAAACTATATTTTAAATCTAATATCCCTTAAGTTTATCCTTTTTCTTCCATGGTCCTCATCTATTAATATCATTTTGGATGGATATTAAATAAAATGTATATAAACCTTTGAATACCCCTAGGAGTATTAATAATGGTGCATATTATTGACTATTATCATTTTCTAGGTAATTCTAAAGTCAAGACCAACATTCCGATTCATAGTTATTACACCTATGTACATCCATTTGAGAACCACACCCTCATATATTACCTAGACAGTGATGTAATGTTAGGTAGACCACATAATCTATTTCTTAAAAAACATTAGGATGTTATAATATAATTAAGATCATCCAAATGGTTATCACAAATGTCTTATCATACTTGTATATAAAGGTTATATAATCATTTATCATATACCATTAGTAAAAAACCATGATTCTAATACATAAATATTACAATAAAGTAGATTAATATGAATTATATAAAATAACATTCCAGACATTAATTATTTACATATAGTTCCTTTGGATGCATGAAAAAAACAACTGGTCCTTATGTGAGATATGTCATCTCCCACTATGTTAGTAAATATTGGAAACCCTCTTATACATATAATACATAATACCTTTCTTCAAAACTGTGAAAAATGAAATATAATAAAGGATGAATTCAAATTCATTGCAAGGGTAATATAGAAGGATATCAATATAAAATGTGCATAATCATATTTGAACATCATAATAAATTTTTAAAAACAATACCCTACATACAATATATCATTAACATTTGTGATGACTTAAATCATAGCAGTTCATAAGTCCTGAATAATATAGGAATCAAATAACATGATTTATGAGATCATAACATTGACATAAGATATAGATTCATAAAATAAACATAATCATAGAACATATTATATCAAGAATATCTACCAAGACATTCATAACATGCCTATATTAGGTTAACCACCCATTTACGGACATCAAGTATGGGAAAACCTCCCATGTAACAATATTTGGGCTTGGGATAACTTATTTTTTACACTCTTCTAGTATGGGGTTATCATTCCATGCACCCTTTGAGCTCCTATAAAATTAATAATTAATAAATGCTTTTTTGAATATATAGGTAAAAACCATGAAATAAACCATAAATTTCGGTTTTGTAGGATCATAAAACATTTATCATATCATAACACATAAAAAATTGGGTATTATAAGAATTTCATCATATCATAACATATGGAAAAATATTAGTTTATAAAAAATGTCATCATTTAATCATAGAATAACCTATGGAAAACGAAAAAGTTTCATAAATATATTTCTATCATGAACATTAACCATTTTGAGAGAGAATAGTAATGGTATCCTCTGATAATATCTCCAGTACATAATAAGTTTCAACAAACAATTTCATCTCAGATTGAATATAATTTTCAAATATTGCTTTGATCATTTATTGATAGAAATATAATTTTAAAGTTCAAAAATAACATTTTGATGCATTAAACCATTCCAACATTACATTTTATTAAAATAAAATTTTAACCCTATAAAATAATATTTTATGATCATTTAAATCCTTTCTTTATAGAAATAGTATTTTCACATACAAAACCCACTTTCTAAAACTTAACGTTCAAAAAACAATGTCAAAAATTTATTTCATTTAAAATATCGTAATTAAATTATTCATTAATCTGTAAAATATTAGTTTGTAAAGATGGAATGTAATTTTTATCATGTTCTACATAAAAAAAATATTGCTTTCTTATTTTATGTAAAATCTAAACGGTCCTTGTTTTTTGAAAATATATTCTGATTAATTTTAAAACATTTTTAAAAATATAATATACAACGAAATTGAAATAAAAATAAAAAAAAGTACAATGAAAAAAAATTTTAAAACATTTTCAGTATACATAGATATTGAAGATATGGGTTTTTAGATAAAATTGATAAATAAATTCATTTCTAATTAAAAATTTATTTAGGAATATTGAGTACATCAACATAGGGACACCAAGATAAAAAATCTATTCTTATTAAATGAAAAATAGTACAATAAAATGACAGTGTCTTTTAGATATATATAATAATATTTCATTACGGAAATCAAAATCATATATAATCAAGATAAATAATGAGATTACAATATCAAACACATTCCACTATAGTAATTTTTGATTTATAAACCTGAAAACAGAGTAACATAAAATTAATCATTGAAAACCATGAATAAAAAAATCATGATATTAAATTTTAAATTTCTAGTATGTACACCTCATAAAATAATATAGGTTAATACCATTACATATTTCACAAATAATGCAAATTTAGTCAAAAATCACTTATCTCTTAACTAACTATTGAACTTTAAACACCATGAATGTGATATAACCAAATGGATAAGTAAATAAAAATAACTTTTAGGATAATAATCATATAATAACTTCCTGGATAACATATAAACCATATAAGGGAAACATGTGGTGAATATGACATGTGACCTCACATAAAATAAAAGTGAGACGAAAATCCCTTTCCTTAACTCTCGACATCATTCATAGGCCTGAAAAAAAACATGTATAATAAATATTTTATTATTATAAATATATTGTATAACTATAATTATAAATATAATATAATATTTTATTTACTTTTGAACTTTTATTACCCATTTATTAACCACGCCTTGTTAAAATCATATTTTGGGTAATAATTATGTTTTTCCTATATGTTTTGAATTGGATTTTTCAATAGTTTTTAATTAATCATGGTTAAATAATATCAAAAAATTAAAACATGGTATAAATATAATATATTTTCATTATATATTTGTTTATATTAACCCATAAAATTTAGATATAGAATATTGAATAAACGTTTCATGGAAATGGTAGGTCGTACGTATGCATAAGTATAATTTCAATTTTTAACAGATAGAAAAAAATCAAGTAAAAAAATAATTAAAAATTTAATTATAATTGTAATTTAATATATATATATATATATATATGTTTTATATTTACCCTTATTACATTCCCTAAAAAGTGTTAATGAAAAACAAATCACATCACATCATGATGCGGTAGTCCGCTGTACACACGAGTGACGTTATCGTATAACCCATAGAATGGAATTTAAGAAGGTATATGTTATATATTAATTAAATTTGTATAATTATGTTAAAAATATTATATATATTAATTAAATATTTCTTTATTACCATCCATGGTAAAAGAAAATGTTAAAACCCATCAAATCGATTTGCGAGGTGGTAGTCTGCCATACACACGAGCGACATTATTGTTTTCCAAAGAGTTGTAAGTTAAATAGGTAGGTCTAAAATTATAATTAAAAGATTATAAAAATATCATATATATCTTATATAAACATTAAATACATCATTATATCCAGAGATGAGAGGTGATGTGGTAAAAAAAATTGCATCGGTTCGGGAGGCATTAGTCATCCATACATGTTATTGACTTTTTGGTTTCCCATTTGATGTATGTTGGGATGAATATAGGTTGTGAAATTAATACAATAAAAAATCAGTATATGGTATACATTGGTTTAATTATATCATATTAATTTAATAATATTAAAGTAGTCAGAATAATAAATTAAATAATCTCATGTTTATGAATTTTCCCTATTCTACAAAGCGACTCTTTGGTTTTACAAATAAATAGTTTTTTGAGGGATTGGTAATAAAAAAATGTCCTCTATGAATAGGTGAGTGAATTATGTAATATGTTTGGGTACGTATTTTGTGATATAAATGTTTAGATAAGTTTTAATAGTACATGAGAGGGGGATTCCTTTTATAATTAGGGAAGATGACACTCTTGGAATATTTGAAAATAATAATCTATAAACATGTTTTTTGTAACAAACTTTCACTTTATTACAAATTAAAACATGATTTATAACATAAAACCTTCACTTGATACAACATAGAATATCTAGGGTTCTAGTGTATTTAGGTATTAGGCTCAATACATAATGACTTAAAATATAATAAACAACATCTTTATTGAAACCATCTTTTACATGATCACAACATTCTCTCGTACTTAGCATTGCATGGGGTGACCTGAGGACATGAATAAGAAAAGGGTGATCTATAAATCCCTTTAATGGAGTAAAAAAGGCATAATATGAAGAATAAAATACATTTTTTGTAGTAGGCTTATCAATACAGCATAAAATAAGTATGAACATAATGGCTAGATATAGCATGATTATCATAACATGAAAATGTGGCAACAACACTTAACATGGTTTTAGCATGACCCATGGCCCATTGCCCATGGAGCATGAGTAAACCCTCATTGTACTTGAATTGGCATGAGTAAACACTAGTTGAACTTGAATTATCATGTTTAAACCCTGATTTCACTAGAAATATCATGATACTAATATTTACCCAATGCATTGGAGAACTATCAGGGAACACCCTTCTTAAACATTTTATTTCATGCCTAAGTGTTCCACAAGATCATACAACATAGATTCAGTAAATATCATAATATATTCCATGGTAATGGAATTTGTAATTCATACATTAAACTCTTCCATCAATAAGTAAATGTTCATAAGGTGAATACCCTTGATAGAGAAATGGGCATGGTATTCACTAAACAAATATTTTGGCTTGGAAAATGGCGGTGCAATTTCAGTTGCAAAGCGACATGACATAATACTTTATAAAAAAGGTTAATGAGAGATAAAAGGGTTTCCCCATAATATGTACATAAAATGTACAGTATGGGGGTCATATAGATACATGTCCAAACATAATTAATTTAATTTTTATTCATAATACCAAATAATTACTTGAATTGAAATGAGGTGAGATAAATTTCTTACGAAATGTTGGCATGCTAACTAGTTTACATGGAGGAATTAATGAGAGAGAAAATGGCTCTCTTATCTGTAAAACATAATGTGGTAATTATGGGGGAGGTGAAAAATCGTACCCCAACATTTATAATTGAAAATAAAAAAGGAATAAAAATATTAAGAAACTTCGATAAACTTCGATAAAATGAAAATAAAATGAATCACTTACTTGGAAGTGTGATCCCAAAGGCTTGATAGGGTCTTGAGAGAGGCTTGTGGGGAGTTTAGGGTGCCTTGAGAGGATTATAGAGAGAGTAGGTAAGTTTTTGGAAGAACTCCAAAGTATTTTATTAAATAGGAAGTGGGAGCTTGGGTCGGTTTATATACAAGAAAACAGATGTAATTCATTATTATTTAGGTTTGGGACACCACACATTAAATTAATCATAACTAAAAACTAGGACATGGTTATTTACCATGGTTTTTTCCAAAGGGATGTGAAAAACACTATTTTATAATTCTAATGGCAAAACTTATTTAAATAATAGGTTTTCTTATGTGGAGGTGAGTCACACTCTCAAGGAAATCAATTTAAAATGGTAAACTGTTTTATAAGTCTTGGAGGTTCCACTAAGGTTTTGTAAAATCAATAAAATAAACCTAAAATCACATTATGTTATGTTTGAAACACATATTGGCAGAAAATACAACTTATAGTATTTTATTACATCACTATTGGGCCATTATGATGTCATAAAACACATTATATAATTAAATGGTACTTAATTTTGTACCCAAAAATTCAATTGTCTCAGAAAATTATGAAAAAATCACAGTTGGATAATTTCTACATCCTGATTCCAAAAATAATATTCATTTTATCTAAATAAATTTCTAAATATGTGAATTTTAACATTTAATATAAAAACTAACATTTACTGAAAATTCATGGGTTTTAACAAAAACGACTTTCAAACATTAATAAAAATTACAATTGTATTCCTAAAAATTATATGATCATTTATATTTAAAAAAAGTAATTTTGTAATAGTATTTTATTAAAATATTATTTAATTCAGAAATATATTAATTCATCAAAATAGATTTCATAATTGAATATTAACTAAAAATACAATTTGTGCTTTAATAATTATTTATAACATAACAATAATTAAATGAAAGTATATTTTTATTATATAAAAAAATAATGTACATGATCATAGTGCTATGGTCTTGTTAAATATCCCCTTATAACACCCACATAAGACCGAAGGGTAAGTTGTGCGATGGTGACAGACTCTTGGGGTGGCTCGGATAACATCGCTCGGGTGGTAATCTCTATCAACATCCACTTCTCATATAGGTTATTCCATTCACGCTTAACATGTTGAATCTAGGCTTGGTCTTGATCAATATTGAAGCACAATGATAACACCTCATTTCCGAGCACTGACATATGGGCTTTGTATGTGGCATGTCTACTGGATGAGGCCATCACTTCCTTTGTCTGAGTAAATTGTATTTGTAAAAGCCCTATATTTATACTAATAATGTGATCACTATTCAATGGATATATTATCAATAATAATAATTATTAATATTACTTTGAAATCAAAATACATAAAACCAAGGAAGTGATTATTTTATCTAACTATATTACATAATGATCCATTTAATTAGATCAAGTTGAATTTTTATTAACAAAGGTTTGGGTCATTACAATATTTCCCAACTAAGAAATTTCACCCTCAATATTTCCTTTTCCAACACTAAAATAGATGTGGGTAATTCTGCTTCATCACTTCCTTCGATTCGCACGTTCCTTCTTCAAACATGTGGTTTCTCCACAACGACTTGACCAACAGAATTGTATTATTTCAAAGAACTTTTTCTCAGTGATCTAATATCTTCACCAAATTCTCCTTATAAGGGAGTTCATTATCCAATGGTACACCTATGGAATGAGTAAATGCAATGGGTCAGATATTTACTTCCTCATGTGTGATACATGGAATACATCATGTACTTGAGATCAGTTGGGTCGGAGTGTCAATCGATAGGCCATTTATCTAATGCGATCAAGGATCTCAAAAAGGCTAATGTACATTGGACTAAGCGTCCCCTTAATCCCAAATCTTATAACCCTCTTCCATGACGATATAAAGAATAATAACATGTTTTAGAAATCAAAATCTAGGTCCTGTCGATGATTATCAGCATAGCTCTTTTGTTGAATCTCTACATATTTAATGTGTTGTTGGATGGTCTTAACCTTCTCCACCATTTCACTGACCATCTCTGGACCTAGGAGTTTTCACTCCCCTACTGCATCCCTACATTTCTGTGTTATGCACCTCTTCCTATAAAGAGCATCATAACTAGCCATTTGGATGCTTGAGTGGAAACTGTTATTATATGAGAACACAACTAGAGGGAGATATTGATCCCATCTTCCATTTAAGTATATTAATCCTGCTCTCAACATGTCCTCAAGTGTTTTGATAGTCCACTTAGATTAGACATCAGTTTGAGGATGATAAGACATACTGAAGTTCATCTTAGCATCTAGAGTATGATGTAGGCTCTTCCAAAAATTATTGGTGAATCTTGGATCTCGATAGGATAAAATTAACAGTGGTACTCCATGAATCCATACCACGTATCTGGTGCATATCTTCTCAAGCTGATCTAGTGAGAAATGATACCTAATTGAAATGAAGTGTGTGATATTTATAAGACGATCCACAAAATACTGATAGAATTTTTTTCCTTGTATGTATTCAAAATTCTGGTGACAAAGTCCATGGTGATGTTCTCAAATTTCCATGTTGGTATGGGTAATAGTTTCATCATCCCCTGAGACTTCTTGACTCTCAGCCTTAACTTTCCTAACATACTAGGCACATTAATGTATACCCTGCGATCTCTTTCTCCGTGTTATCCAACCAAAAATGCACTAAGATATCTCGATACATCTTTATGTTTCCTCGGGGAATGGAGATATTTGAACTATGTGCATCATCCAAAAGATTCTTCTTAAATCTGGATTCAATGGAACATGTAGTATTGACCCAAATATCACAATTCCATCTTCATTGACATTAAACTCTGAGGATTTCCTTTTATAATAGTTTCCCCTTTCTAATGTATTCACACACCATCTTTTTGAGCATCCTATATTCTTTCCAAAATAGACCGTTGAGAAATCATTTGAGAAATCATTTATGATGTTCCCATCTTTATGATTCCAATGTATATCTTCATCAAATATAAGAAGATTGGATCCTTTTCAATTCTCATCAATGATATAATTGTTGGGTCCTTTCAACTTAGAGAATCCTCCACCTTGTTCGCTTTCCCATGGTGGTAATAGATTTGAGCATTCATAGTATTCGATCAGATCTAATTAACATTGTTGGGAGCATGTTCAACACTTTCTGTGTGAATATATACTTGAGTCATGGTGGTCTGTATATATTTCACACTTCTCCCCAAAGAGACAACGCCCCCAAATTTTTAGAACAAATATCACTCTAGCCGACTCTAGGTCCATGTGTTAGATAGTTTTTCTCCTGAACATTAAATTTCCTTGAATCATAGGCAATGAATTTGTCATTTTAATCAACACATAGGATAGATCCTTCTTCTATACATTACTTAATACCACAAAATTTTCTCTACTGGAGGGTAAAGTGAGCACATTCATATTGATAAGCCTCATATTCAGCTCCATGATGCTCTCTTAGATTCATCAACTCTAGAAAAACATTACTCCCTTCCTGACTTATCTTGGTAAGATGGTGGGACAATCATGATAAATTTCTCACAAACCGGCGATAATATCCTGCTAACCATAGGAAGCTATAAATATTTGTAACTAATGTTTTCCTTGGCTAACCCTCAATTACAGTTGTCTTAGAGGGATCCAAATATTTCCCATTCTTGTGATGATATGACACAAAAATATAACTTCATTGACCAAAACTCACATTTCAGTAATAGTAAATAATGTTTTATCCAAAGCTTGAAATTGTGTCTAGAGGCCCAAAAATCATGGCTATACATTATAGCCACGGTTTACTGAACCATGGCTAGTATTTGTGTGGCTATAGGGTAAAACCTATATCCATGGTTTTGAATCGTGGCTATAGGCCATTATCCATGTTTTAAACCATGGATAAAACTCTATAGCTTGGTTGAAAACTGTGGCAATAAGCTAAAATCACTCATAATCTATAGCCATAGTTTCGGACCGTGGCTATATGTCTATAGACATAGTTAAAAATTGTGGCTATATGTCTTCACATTTCTTAACAAATTGGCACCATTTAGCTGGTGCAGACCCCTTGCACCCCTTTCCCCCTTTCACCCCCAAACACACCCCTTGCACCCTTTGTCCCCTTGCACACATCCACATTCACACATGCACACCCTTGAACCACCCTTGTTGGACACCCCACTAACCCCCCCCCCTCTACAACCCCCCACCCTTCTAGACAGACCCCCTCCCCCCTTTGTATAGACACCCCTAGATAGTAGCCCACCCCCCTACACACCACCCTTACACATCATGTGCACCCCTCGTCCCTTGCACACTCCCCCTTGCCACACATGCACTCGCCCACTACTCACCCCTTGAACCCCAGCTAGACCTCCCCCCCCCCCCCCTTGCACCAACCTCTCCACCCCCCCCCCCCCCCACTTGCACCCCACCCCCCTACACAACCACCACCCCATCCCCTTGGACAGACCCCCCCTGGATAGCCCCCCACCCCTAGACAAACACCCCCCTGGACAATAGACCCATGGATAGACACCCCCTGGACAGACCCCCCCCACCACCAATTCCAACTTTCACCCCCACCCCCACAATGTACAACCCACCTTGAACCCACCTACACAACCCCCCTTGAACCCCCCCCCCCCCCCCCCGTCCCCTTGCACACACCCCTTGTACACCTGCACACCCCTGCTGAACACCCCTTGCACCACCCCTGTTAGACCCCCTTGCACCTCCCCTGCTGGACACCCCATTCACCCCCTGCACAACCCCCCTTGCACCCCTTGTCCCCTTACACACATCCCCTACACACCCATCCTGGACACCCCTTGTACCACCTCGTTCAACACCCCTATTGGACCCCCTCCACAACACCCCTTGCACCCCCTACACAACCCCCTTGCACCCCCCCCCCCCCAAATATCCCTCATACTCCCTAAAACCCCTATCACTTTACACATACACCCCTACACCCCCCCTACACCACCCCTTCTAAAACCCCTTGAACCACCCCTACTAGACACACACACTGCAGACCCATTTCCCCTTGCTCACACCCCACCTTGCACCACCCCTACTAGACCCCCTAGCACTAACCTTCTAGACACCCCCACCACACCCCACCCCTCTCCAGGATAGACCACCCATAGGCACACCCCCTCTACCCTTTCATAGCCCCGTTTCACCCCCTAAACATTCCATTAACACCATACATACCCTTGTACCCTTTCACACCCCACTTTACCCTTGCACCCCCCCCTGCGCCACCCCCAGGACCCCCTTGCACCACCCCTGTTGGACCCCATTGCACCAACACCTGCTGGACACCCCCACTGCACCCCCTCTTGGACAGACACCCCTAGCCCCTAAATAGACCCCCGCCCCTTGTATATTTAGTCTCTCATCCATATAGTGTTGGAGGAGTATTAAAAGTGGCATAATGGGCACAATAGTTGGAGTAGAAATATACTCACACAATAGATGAAGTCAAAAATATATATTAAAAAATGGTGTCCGATGTGTGGTTACATATGATTGGAAGAACAAAGGAAAATTTCTCATACCGAAAAACACAAGAAATGATGAAGTTATTGATGGAAGAATTAATTATGCATGGAATGACTTGAGTTTTTTATTTATTTTTTGATCTGAAAAAAATGGTCCTACCTGGATTCACATCAAAGTAGTGTCGATTAAGAGATTTATAGGTGTGGTGGTGGAATAATTAGTAGCTATGACTACTCCAAAAAAAAGAAAAACTTAAAACTAGTGAGGAAAAATAATCTGTGGGTGATATGGGAATTTAAGGAATATACAGATGCAATTAAAGGAGTGAAAAAGAAGTGTTTGAACTAGAACATGATCCTACTGAACTGACTAGTCACCATGATATATCTTTTTCATCAACACTGCAGTTCGAGATGAAAATGGGAAGAAATAGAAGATGAATATAGCTACATAAATTCCGGTTGCTAATATTTCTTCTTGAAATCATGCACATATTAAAGTATTTCTATGTGTAGTGGGGCGCAAAAGGATTTCATGTCATGTATGAAATTTCAACATGCTCCAGTGGAGTTTCCATTCCAATGACCAACATCTGAATTTATGAAACCTATTTGGTTGAAGATAAAACCTATGTAATATATATATATATATATATATTAACGTGGGGTAAGGATGTCGGAAGTAATGTGAATATAAAAAAGAAAACAAGAAGGTTCTTTAAATGGTTTTGTGTTGAGGACAAAAAGGTTTGGGACTGAAGGGAATGTATAGAGGATCAAGACCAATGCACTGAAAAGTCTTTCATCATAATTATAACTTATTTTAAATAGAATAAGGTTATTTTCATTGTACTATAGTTTTTTAGTGGGTTCCAAAATCATTTAAATCTCTATATAAATATGTATAATTTTTTTATCTTTTGGTTCTAGTAGTATGTAGATCCCAATTGCATATTTCTTTGGCTAGTATGACTACTTTAGAGGTTTTGTGGCGTGGTAGTAACTACTATGAGAATCAAGATGTAAATTTTATTTATTGTAGTGGTGATTTCAATAATAAATAATGGAATGTGAGTATCCTTTATAAACCTAAAGATTTTAAGGGAAGTGATTCAGAATAGGCCAATCTAGTTTTTTATCTTGGGAAACCACTATTCAGAACCACAGAGCTAGCAATAAATCTAGGAAATTACAAATAGAATATGCCTACACCCCCTTACCACCCCCCTGCACACCCCCATGCCTACCCCTTTCACACCCCCTCCCCCTGCCCCCAGCACACCCTCAGCCCCCTGCACACCCCCCTGCTCACCCCACCCCGACCCACCCCATACACATTCCAATTTAACCACTTAATGCAAGGAAAATCATATCAAAACACACAGAGACATTTAGCATAATACAAGAATAACTATTCATTTTATTCTAACAAGATCTTCTAAATTTAAACACTCATGGAAAGGATTTCCTCCATGAAAAGTCATTCCATCCAAATCATGTTATTCACTTAGTGGTGATTTGGTCATTACAACACTTTCCTACTATAGAAATTCCATATTAATAGTGTAATAGAACTTACAGGGTATATTGGATCGAACAACTATTATAATTAAAATTGGGCACCATCTGACTGCCCTTACAAAGGAACCCAGCACACCAGTAAAGGACTTAGATCCAAAGTGGAAGATTCTATGTATGTTTTTTTTAAACTGGGATATCCAAAAGAGTATGAGAGATGGATAAAGTTCTTTTTTAGGATATGTATGTGTTATAAACACTGATTAATAAAATTAAGTTCTACCTTCCAAGGAAAATTATTTGTTTCATGAATCAATACTTCAAAGGGAAAGCTATTCTAAATTACTGTCCTTATAGTAGGCTGATCTCACTAGTTTTAATGAAAATGGAAGCTGATTTGAATGAGGGAGAGGCAGTGAGATTCCAGAAGAGCAATACCCTATCTGAAATTATTTTGAAGATTATTGGTTACATCTATGATAAAAACTCAAATTCCTTGAAGCTAGTTAGTTAGGAAGGAGAAGCTCAAAATTGAAGTATGTATCCTCAAAGATTTAGTCCTTATAGTGATATTTGTTTACACCATTCCTTATGCAATATTTTAAAAGGTAAATTATTGTTGACTTCCTTGATACCGGAGAAGATGTAAGAAATCATGATATTAGAACTAATATATCCTTAAATTAAGTAGTGGTCTTTATGATGAATTTAATGGGATGTTGAATGCTATCATGAATTTATCTAAGAATGATCAATGTATGGTTTTTAGAACCCCTGTTCTAGTATCTAGAAACTACTGTAATTTGTTAACCTCTTTGAATGAGGTCTATAGATAAGTTCACGGGATATATTCATAATCTTCCTTGATGATTCTAATTTTTAAAACTATAAAGGAATTATATAAAAATTTTTTGAAAATAATCATGAAATTATAGAATTAAAATTAATGGTTTAGGAAGTGGGAACCTACCTCAATCTCAAGATGTGTTTCTTTTTATGACAAACACTCAAATGTTCCTTTTTCCTACTTTTACGCATATGTAACTTCATATATATATAAGGACACCTAGGCCCTATGTACATATTTCCATGTACAAATATGCATAAGGGAATTCTTAGATATATGTTTATACTTGCATATAGCCCTTTACACTTACACATGTATTCATATTTCATATCTATATATTAGCACACCTAGCCCCAATATATGAATTCTTACATCCATGAGTGAATATATATATATATATAGAGGGAACTTATATATTTATATGCCTACCTATGCATAAACATGTAAGCCTTTGTAAATGGAAAATCGAATCCACCACCACGAAATCCAAAATGTAATATAAAAATATAAGGAACCCAAAAATCAAAATGCCCTAATTAAAATTGGGTCGAAGAATAAAAGAAAAATAAAACATACACAAATCTGATGTTGAACTCCCTATCTTCTATGGCGGTGGATACACAAGAAGAATTAATAAGGTGCTTAAATGCAATTTAAAACATTCTTAAATTAAAGAGGCTAAGAGAGGGACCCTACCACAAAGGAAATAAGCCAGAATCAGCGCTCGACGCCTTTATCAGTGCCAACACAAAGCTACTCCATCCATCATCCAACCATTTGCAACTTTGCATATACATAAAGACACCCTAACCACTATGCACGTGTCTGAATGGTCTTGAACACGCACAAGATGATCCTTATATATAAGCTCACATGCATAAGACTGTTATCACCCACACACATATGAATTTTCCATACATATACATAAGCACACCAAGACCCTTATATGTAATCATACATCAATGGGTAGATATACGTATAAAGAGAGAAATTATTATATATATGCTTGCCTATGCATATACAGTGAATCACATCTGACTCTTGGTGTGGCAACACACGTGAACGTGTCCAGAGAGACTTCAACAAAATTCCAGTGATCTGATTAATCATTATTAATAGAACCTAAAAATTAAAGTGGGAGGAACATGATTATTGAGAAAGACAATAATTGGACTAGTGAGGATGATAGCAGTATAAAAATACAACATCCTAAGAAAATAGAAGAAACCTCAACTGAATCTGTTGTCGAACACACTTTCTTCAATGATAGCGGATAAAAGAAACTTCATCTTAAGAAACCAAATATAAGTAAATAATGGAAAAAGAAGTGAGATATCACACTTTCTTATATATATGTGATTAGTATGTCAATTGTACATGATAACTCATACATGACTCTATAACTAACAATAAACAAAGAATATTCAGATTGATATGTAAGTGTAATAGAATATTTTTATTAACAACATTTTTTTGAGAAGTTAATCATGCATTCATTATTCTATATCATAAATTAATGATTTCGTTATATTAATATAAAATTTTTATATTAATAGCACAATGTTTTTCCAATAAAAAAGATAACATAACAGTGACATAAAATCTTATATTTGAAAATAAAAAATCATTATATATTTTCCATATTATGAATATGGAGGTTATGTTTACATTATTCCAATAGTCCACGTCAATTAAGGTTTTTAATATCATCACAAAGATATCATCATGTAGTACTGTATACATGATGGATTAAGAAAATCATGTTAAAGAAAATCATGTATGAAAATAACCTTTGTAAATAATTTGAATTTCCCCTTAAAAAATATTTAATAGATTCAACAAAATCATTATCAACATAAAGAATAGTCAAGGATTAACGTGTCAGGATAAAAGTGATATGTTGAATAATTATCATATGTACAAGGATATTTGGTATTATTTATCAGAAATGGGTTCTTCAAAGGTCCTTCATAAATGTTAATATAGATTAATATATTTTAAATCACCGCTTGATTAATTTAAGTCTTCAACGTTTACACTTACATTAATGGATAGAAAACATGATTAAAAATATATAATAAAAATGAAAAATATAAACATAACCCTTTTAGCACGATCATAATCATATTTAATAGTCTTTAATGAATATGGTTGATATAAAAAGTTAACAATTGGATAAGTAAGGCTCTTTACATAGTGAAAATCATATATTTTGGAATTTATGACTAAAATATCCAACTTATGAATTCTTTAAATTTAAGATTTACAACATCTATTACACAAAACACATAGAAACAAATTAATAATTCCAGAATATTAAATATAAACATAATAATTCCACAATAGTATATATATGACAGAATAGTAATTAGATTAAACCAGGAATACCCGAATACAAGATTAATTATGAGAATTAGAATGAAAAATAAACCATGAAATACCAGTGAATAATAGATTATAGTATACCGGTTAACACATAGGATCCCCAAAATAGTTGACAATAAACACAAAACCCTTCTTGAACTCCTCCTGCAAACTGCAAACTCCCGAAACAGAATGAATACTGCAAACATTATTTAAAGAAGACACAAAACCAGAACCAAAAATAGAAAACACACTGAAACACAAATTGAATTAATTCTGCTAACTAAGATCCAAAAAACACAAACTCCTCCTGCAAATTCAAAAATAATGTATACTTGAAACTCCTTCAAATATAAAGGAGCCATAAAAAAGGTTAACAATGTTGTAAACAACATCCAGACAACAGAATTAAACCAGAAGAAAAAATAAACAATATGTCAAGTACAAAACAATTTGTACAGATATGAATGAATTAGAAAAACTGGTATAAAAAACTTATTATACTATGTAGAAGTGGACAATACTACACCTCATACAATAGACTGTCCCCCTCCACCATTTTTTGTGTCTGGTCAACTTCATAAACTCAACCCACCCCTTCTTCACAATATTAACCCTAATATGCATAAATCGGCTGATTCATCATAATATGAGGGGACTGAACATGCTATCGAGGTCCCTGTATCGTCCCATGTCTCGATACCTACATCTGCATCGTATCCCATGAGGTTATGTTCATTATGCCTTTGATCAGAAATGTTATAGATTCCCTATCATGCTACCCCAACGACACATGATCTACGGTTTTGAGTATGAACTATGATAATTTCTCCACATTCCATAGTTGAAATGCTAAGGGCCTACTTCCCATACTCATGGTGATAATTGGATAATGCAATGTATAGAGGGAGGAACCCTTTGGCTGACGCACCAAATGGAGTAGGAACTCTCAAAGAAGCTTATGGAGGAGGGGAGTACTACGTGAGAGATGGAGGAACCCCGAATGGAGAAGTCATGCCATGATTGGAGAATTTGCACCATGAATGGGGGAACCATGAAAATGGATAGAGGAACTGATGCCAACGAGGAAGAATGAGAGAGGACAATAATGAGGGTGGTCAAGGAAAGCCGCAAGGGAAGAGAGGAGGGTGCGGTGAGAGAGGTTTTTGGGAGAGGAGGAGATGTCGTCGGGGGAGGAGGAGATGTCTTCGGGGGAGGAGGATGGCCTAGTGAGAGATGTCATTGTAGGAGGAGCTTGTCGCGATAAGGGTTGCGTATTGAGGATGGAGGATGAGCTTGATGGGAATCAAAAAATGTTGGGACACAAATGTGTAGCCACTGATCAAAATTTAACTGTTGCTATAAACAAGATATTGCCATGGGCCTATTAAACCATGGCTATAGGTATGTGGCTATAGCCTAAATTTCTAGTATTTCTTGTTTTAATTTGCATAGAGATTATATTTTCATGGTGTCTCTAGTTTAGTTCTTAGATTCTCCTGATGATTTTCCTTGATTTTGGAGTATATTAGAATATCTTCTATAAAGACTACCAAAAATTTCTGAGGTAATCTCGAAAGACTATAGTCATCAAGTCCATGATGATTGATGTATAATTTGTGATCCTTAAAGGCATTACTATTAATTCATACTGCTCATTCGTTGTTCAAAGAGAAGTCTTGGGGATATCCTCCATCTTCACCCTTACTTGGTATTATCCCAATTGCAAATCTACCTTGGATGAGTATTGTGCTCCACGTAGCTGATCAAATAAGTCATCAATTCGTGGAAGAGGATATTTGTTCTTTATCTAGATTTTTTGAGCTCATGATAAACATTGAAATGGTGCATTAAACCATCCTTATTATGGATGAAGAGGACTAGTGCACCCCATGGTTAAGCACTTGGGCATATGAACCCTTTATCCGAATTCCCCTATAGTTGTTTCGTCAACACCTCATGTTCCACAACATCCATTCTATATGGATTCTTATATATTTGAAATTACCTAGGTATAAGGTCAGTTGGGAATTCAACATCTCTTCTAGGAGGAAGACCATGCAATTACACAGGAAACACTTCAGTGAATTCCCTCACTATAGGCATGTATTTAAGGATGGTTGCTTCCTTAGACTCAATCATTTTATCCAGATACGCGTGTTCATAAGGAAATAATATCCATGCTTGATATGATGGTATCAATGAATATTCATCTTCCTCCTTGCACATGTATAAAATCAAGGGTTGATTTACCATATAGAGAGTGATTTCTTTCTTATGGAAATTTATGTTGGCTCTATATAAGGAAATACAATCTATGCATATAATTGCATTAAATTACACTAAAGAGTGTATGAAGAGGTTTGTTAGGAAGTCTCATCCACAAATTATGATAGGGGATGAGTTATATTCATTGGATTCAATGATTTACCCATTTTCTATAAAAACTGATATCTTTACTTCCTTGATTTGTAGTGGTGTTAGGAATGTTCTACTAATCTTTTGGGATATAAAATAATGTATATAACCATAATAAAAAATTATATTCTATATTCTTGAATGAATAACTAGTGTACTTTTCACCAATTCATTCTTAGGGTTCACTTCAGCGGTAGTGATGGAGAAACCTCACCCTTTATAACTAGGAGGTTGTTGGTTTCCTCTGAAAACCCACAGCTTAGGGGTCTGATTTTCAAGGATCCATGGTTCATTGTAGTTGATTCAATGGAAAATGTGTTGAGGTTCAAATAGAGTGTTCCTATCCTATGTCTCATCGGCAAGGTTTTCTTGTCATAATTTAATGGCTAGGTTCCCTTCTCTTCCACACCTAAAGCATTTCCTCACCTCCTTTAGGCAATTTCCAGGGAGCTTCTTCCCTCACCTTTGGAAAGTGGGGTGCATGATTATCTTAGTATGATTGGATTTATCAATCGGACTTCCAGAATTGTAGTGAACCTTATGGTTCTTATCTCCATGATACCTCTATGATTATCAGATCTTCTTTTCTCCTTTGAGGTAACATCAGACAATTTCTTCATAGCCATCGAAGTCACAGATCTCCAGGGCTTTCCGTAGGCTAGGTTTAACCCACCAAAGAAGCGGTCAACCATGTATTCTGGGTTGAAAACAAAGTTAGAGGCATATCGTGAAATCATTGTCAAGTTTTCCTCATATGCTCTGATGGATTCGTCATCTTTTTTACTTGAGGTAAAGGAATTCCATTAGCATATTAATTCGGAGGGTGCAATGAAAATATTCATTGAAAAACATTTTCAAAAATCTTTCCATTCCAATGCCATAATCTCCTCTTAAGATTTAGTATTTTTTATCCACGTCCACCACTGATCTTCTCTACCCTACACACGATAAGAATCCAGAAGTACCTTCTATTTTTCATAACATTGAAGGATAGAAAAGATATTTTCAATGGAGTTAATCCATTGTTCAACGATTGAGGGATCAGATGATCCATTTAATGTTGGATGCCTTTGTCATATGAATCTCTCGATTGTGAATTTTTTTTCTCATGGGGGGGGGGGGTTGAACGTTCCTATTCACCCATGATTATTTTCAAATATTGAGTTAACTGAGAGAGTATAGTGATAAATTTTGTGATTCCTACTCCCATAGGATTATGCATCTCATTAAAACAATCATCACATTAATCTTCACATCAGTTGTTAGCATGAGTCATCCGATTACAAACCATTGTCTAGAATAAAATGAATGTTTTGGGTAACACATAAAGGGTAATCCATGTAAGAAAATGGATGACTAATAAATTACTTTTATTCAATTACTTATAAATCTATAGGCTTATATCTATGTTATCCATGATCTACTTTCTAAAATATAGTCTTAAGGGAATATATTTTTTAATTCCTTTAATAATGGTTTATAATAAGCATGTGAGCTTACCACGCACGTCCTCTTGGAGTGTCATAACCAAGAGTACAGCGAGGCCCATTGTCATGTACTAGGATTATAACGACCCATACTTTACATACATTGTTAATACTTCAAAATTGAAGCACACCTATTACAACATATGACAAAACCACAAAGGACCGTATAGGTATAGTGTCTTTAGAAATTGGGAAACATAAACAAGTGGTTCATAAATCTTCTACAGTGTCTCCCATTTATTTCATCATATCTAGGGTCCCTTTTAGCATATTCTACTTAATATCCATCTTCCTGACCTGGGGAAAAGAAAACATAAAAGGGTGAGCTCAAATGCTAACCAAGGGCAAATAAAGGAAATAAAAATCATATCATATCTTTTTGAAAATCAAAACCTGCAAAAGAGATCATAATATCTTAACATGGAATAAATCATAGAAGTGAAAATGAGATCCCCATAATCATAACATGAAACTTGAAACTTTGTGGCATGCACACATAATCATGGAAAATCATTTCTTGTTAGTCATGACTCATTGCCAAGACTATCTTAGTGGACAAAGTCCCTTTCTGAACCGAGTCACCCTCGTTCCAGTCCTGTTTCACTGAACCGGTATAACCTACCGTTCCAGCCATATCTATCTCATGAGATATAAAATATTTACCCAATTCATTGGAGGGATATATAGGTCCCACCCATCTTATAATGAATCCTTTCTTATGTGTGCCACATAATCATAAATCATACATCATCGCATAACACATGTAACAAAAATGGGATTCTTGAAACATCATGACATCATAAAACAAATCATATAAGGTAAATGACTTCATAAAAATAATTCCCTCACAAAATAATCAAATCAATGTAATAATAGGGATAAAAACAGAACCCTTTATTATCTTAGATGGAAAATAATTTTGATAAAAGACTTAGACTCCATTCTTGAGGAAATTATCCTTTCTTCTTAAAAAAACACTTTTCCTTTATTAACATGTCATAAAATTCTAACATAAAAGAAGTTGATTAAAAATAAACTTGAAAACTTGTAAAGGAAGTTTCTTGGAAATAACGTTTTAAAAATCCATTCATGCCATATAAGTTAAAAAAACATTCTTCGTACTTTTGTCGGAAAAGTCAAAAAGTACCTCGTACGAAAAACGACAAAAGATTCCTTTCATTTCTTTTACTAAAAACTCACCGAAGGGTAAAAATGGATTTAAACAATTATAGGTGGATGTAAATAATATTACATATTTATGAAACATGGATGTGGATGATAAAATACACCCGAATAAATACTTACGAATAAACAATCTCGGATAAAAATGAGATTGTGATATTTCCCTTACCTTAGGTCCGATTTGCATTGTACATGTCCGAAGCTCCTGTATAATGGTTTAAATAATGTTATTGACTTATTCCAGAATCATACATATTGATATGATATCATATATGTTCATATTCTTAGCTTCTTGTTAGTAATATTTCATTGTTACTTGTTACTCGGGTCTTTATTACCTTTTGTTCTTATGCGTGTTTTGCCGAATAAATTCTTATTCTTCTTTTAAGGTTATAGATACCTTATATCCAGAATGGTATTAGTGTAACATATATCATATTTATTCATTCAATTCATTTATATAATTATTATGTAATGATGATCATGTAGAACGAGTCGCTTCACATCGTGGAGACGGTATTCCGTACGTACGCACGAGTGATGATATCGTTCCTATGATCGTGGAATTGTATTGGAGTATATATATATATTATTTCAGTATCAATCTTACTTTATAATAATCATAAATAGTTACTCATTACACCATTATACCCATCCTTGTAAAGTGATGGTGGAAAATAGATTACACCACGGCGTGGAGACGGTATTCCGTACGTACGCACGCGCGGTGATTTCATTTTTCCGTAGGATGGATAGAAGGTGAATAAGGGTTGTTTCATATTTATAATAAAATATCAGTATGTAAGTAATACTGATGTTATTACTTTATCATGAAACAACTAAAGAGGAATAAGTTGAAGAAGAAAGAAATTGAAAAGATCGGTAATGGATATTACCTCTTCTTTGGAACGCTTCTTTGAATCCTCCACTTAGGGAACTAATATTGGTCTTTGAAGAAGACCAGGACCTCTAGGATTATTCTAGGGAAGTGGAGAGGAGAAAATGACAGGGTTTGGCCGAGCTTGAGTGCTCAATTTGGTGCGAGGAGGAGAGGGAGGAGGTGCCCTTTTATAAGGGAGGAGAGGGGCACCTTAGGAATATCTCAAAATATTATTTTATATTAAAGTTAAAATCGGTTTATAATGGTTCAAAAGGGTCTTATTTCGAAGCTAAAGTGGGGAAGGGTCGAAATCCTATCTCCCAATAGTATTTAGACAAGTTTAGGGTATTATTTTAACCTTATCAATTAGATTTAACTCTAAGTTAAATAATTTAACTTCTACCATGTCTTTTTGTTTTCTTTCACCATATGGTTAATACACTTACTATAACATGCCAAACGAACCCCAAATTGTTTATTATTAATATATACATCCTTATCTAAGTCATTTGGCCGAACCTTAGATTTTTAGAAATAAAATAACAATTAATAATATAATATTTGATTTAAAAACTATTTTGTGTCAATTATGACACTATTTGATATATGATTTTTTTGAAAGTCATAACAGAATTATATGTTCGAACCAAGTTGATTAAATCAACACTAATATATCATAGTAACCTAGAAAATTTGTGTAATTAATAAAAAGTCTCAAATTACATTTATTTTGGTGTTTATAACATCAATTATGTCAATATTTCATAAATAAGATAATTACTGCATCATAATTGTGTCATAAATAAATTAAATTATTTAATGTCTAAAAATTATAAATAAAATACCATTATGTAGGAAATCTTTTTATCTTTCTAATTAATATTTATAGTCGAATTTATCTTATGTATAACCCCATATTAAAAATGATTTACTTATTAAACTTTGATTTTTACTATTTTAACCCTTCTTTAAATAAATTAATAATAAATGTCATAATCTAATCCAAGTGGGCCTAAATGGTCATATTTTATTCCTAAGTTTGTTTTTGGTCGAAATAAACTTATCCAATAGAATTAGGACATGTTTTAGGGTAATAGTAATATCATATTTACCCTTAGTTACCCTATTTACTATTAACCGCGGTAAAAAAAATAAAAAGTTACTATTCACCAAAAAATTATTTTTATCTCATTAAACCACATTTCACTTACTGATAACAAACGTGTCTATCGGATTTTCGAAATTCCATTCACAGAAGCGGTAAAATTATGTTTTATGCAAAATTCAGTTTTTAACCTACCACTTAGTGGTTTCACTATTCATAAAAAATTGAATGTTTTCAGAAAAATACCAAAATTTCACCCTAGGCTAATTTCGATATTCTGAGTCCAAAAATGAAGTCCATTTTGAAAAATAAAATTTATAAAATTTCAAAAAGTGGTTATTACTATTCATAACTGCTAGTTTTAATAGCATATTGTTGTTTAGTGAAACTCAGTATTGCGTACGACGCAAGCTATCGAGGAAGGTCGTGATTGCGTGTAAAGCAAGCCAAGCAAGTGTTGTGTAGAAAAAGATTACTTTGATGATTTATATAACATAAAAGTCTCAGGTGTTACATTCTACCCCCCTTAAAAAGAATTTCGCCCTCGAAATTCGTCACTTTGTAACAAACAGATGGGGATACTTCTCCCTCATCATATCCTCAAGCTCCCATGTAGCTTCTTCAAGTTGGTGGTTCCTCCATAAAACTTTCACCAATCGAGTGGTCTTGTTTCGTAGGACTTTTTCGCTACGATCCAGAATCTCTATCGGCTGTTCTTCATAAGAAAGATCTTGCTCCAGCGGTACAACTTCTGAGCTGAGTACATGTGAAGGATCTGGTATATACTTTCTCAGGAGAGATACATGGAACACATCGTGAACTTGAGAGAGATTCGGTGGAAGCGCCAATCGGTAAGCTACCTTCCCAACACGATCCAGTATTTCGAAAGGACCGATATATCTAGGGCTCAACTTCCCCTTCTTTCCAAATCTCATAACCCTCTTCCAGGGAGATATTCGTAAGAACACTTTATCACCCACTTCAAACTCTAGGTCTTTTCTTCGGTTGTTGGCATAACTTTCTGTCGACTCTGAGCTACTCTTATGTGTTGTTGAATAGATCTAACCTTTTCTGCCATTTCATCAACGAGATCAGGTCCTAATAGCTTTCTTTCCCCAACTTCATCCCAGCAAGTTGGAGTCCTGCATTTCATTCCATAGAGCGCTTCATAAAGAGCCATCTGAATACTGGAGTGAAAGATATTATTATAAGAAAATTCCACCAAAGGTAGGTGTTGATCCCAACCTCCTTTGAAATCCATAGAGCAAGCTCTCAACATATCTTCTAGGGTTTGAATTGTTCTCTCAGACTGACCGTCTGTCTGGGGATGATAAGCAGTGCTGAAACTCAACTTTGTATCCAGAGTATGCTGAAGACTTCGCCAGAACTTCGAGGTAAATCTCGGATCCCGATCAGATATAATAGAAAGTGGTACTCCATGCAATCTTACCACTTCCTTTACATATATCCTGGAAAGTTGATCTAGAGAGAAGTCCTCTCTAATAGCAATGAAGTGTGCAGACTTTGTAAGACGATCAACTATGACCCAAATAGCATTATTGCCTTTGGATGTTTTAGGAAGTCCTGTGACAAAGTCCATAGTGATGTTTTCCCATTTCCATTCGGGTATGGGTAATGGTTGTAACATCCCCTTAGACTTCTGTCTCTCAGCTTTAACTTGTTAACAAACCAAGCATCGAGAGACATATTCAGCAACATCTCTTTTCATGCCATCCCTCCAGAAGTACTCTTTCAGGTCCCTATAAATCTTCGTGCTTCCAGGATGAATAGAGAATGAAGAACTATGAGCCTCATCCAGCAGCTCCTTCTTTAATTCGGGGATGGGAGGAACACAAACCTGATTCCTGAACTTTATTATCCCATCACAATCAAGGTTGAATTCAGGAACATTTCTCACCTTCTTTTGTAACACTACATCTTATTTCTGTGCCTCTTTAATCTTCGCATGTATAGATGGTTGAACATTCATTTGAGAAAGATAAGATTTTTCCCTTCCATTATAATTCCAAGATCCATCCTTTGTAAATCCATAAATATTGGATCTTTTGTGATCCTCATCATGGATAAACTAGCATAGTCTTGTCGACTTAATGCATCTGCCACCTTGTTTGCTTTCCCAGGGTGGTAATGGATTGAGCAGTCATAATCCTTAATCAGCTCCAACCATCTTCTTTGGCGCATATTCAGCTCCTTTTGTGTGAAAATATACTTTAAACTATTATGATCAGTATAAATATCACACCTTTCACCATAAAGGTAATGCCTCCAAATATTTAATGCAAAGATTACCGCAACCAACTCCAAATCATGTGTTGGGTAATTCTGCTCATGGATTTTCAACTTTCGTGAGGCATAAGCTATCACCATATCATTTTTCATAAGAACACACACCAATCCCTTCTTGGATGCATCACTGTAGATCACAAACGTTTCTCCACTACAAGGTACTGTGAGCACAGGTGCACTGGATAACCTTCTTTTCAACTCCTTGAAATTATCTTCACATTCCTCTGTCCAAACAAACTTAACTCCTTTCCGAGTCAACTTGGTGAGTGGATCAGATAATCATGAAAAATCTTTTACAAAACGTCGATAATATCCAGCCAAACCAAGAAAACTTCGGATCTCAGTTACTGTTGTTGGTCTTGACGATCTTTCGATAACCTCTATTTTTGCTGGATCCATAGATATCCCCTCTTTTGAGATTATGTGACCCAAAAATGCAACTTTTTGAAGCCAAAATTCGTACTTGGTAAATTTGGCATAAAGATTCTCCTTTCTCAGGGACTTCAATATAATTCTCAAGTGATCTTCATGCTCTTCCTTGCTCTTTGAATAGACAAGAATATCATCTATAAAGACTACCACAAATTGATCAAGATAGTCTCTAAAGATTCTATTCAATAGATCCATGAAGATAGCAGGGGCATTAGTAAGACCAAATGGCATCACTATAAATTCATAGTGTCCATACCTTGTACGGAAAGCCGTATTTGGTATATCCTCCCTTTTGACCCTTAATTGATGATACCCTGAACGAAGATCAATCTTTGAAAAGTATTGAGCTCCGTGTAGTTGGTCAAATAAGTCATCAATGCGTGGGAGAGGATATTTGTTCTTGATAGTGATCTTTTTAGGTTCTCGATAATCAATGCAGAGTCTCATTGATCCATCTTTCATCTTAACAAATAGAACAGGTGCTCCCCAAGGTGACGCACTAGGGCGTATGAATCCCTTATCAAGATTCTCTTGGAGTTGCTTCTTCAATTCCTGCAACTCAATTGGGGCCATTCTATAAGGTGTCTTTGAAATTGTCAAAGCGCCCGGTACGAGTTCTATTGAAAACTCAACTTCACGATTTGGTGGAAGAACCGGTAATTCCTCCGGAAATACATCATCAAACTCTCGTACAATGGGAATATTCTTAATCGTGAGTTTCTCACCAACCATTTGAGATAAATAACCTTCATTTAGTGGAATCAATACCCATAAGATGAAAGAAATTTCCACTGGAAGGTTATGTTCATCCTTGCATTGATAGACGATCGTAGATTGATCTGGAATATGAAATGTGACTTCCCTTCTTTGGCAATTGATATGAGCTCCATGTATAGAAATCCAATCCATGCCATGAATCACATCAAATTCCACTAAAGGAAGGATCACAAGATTTGCAGGAAGCACTTTCCCACAAACTTCGATCGGAGAAGAATTATAAAATTTTTATGCGACTGTTGTTCCATTAGGTGTTGTCACAGCTAACTCAACATCTAATTGTTGAGGTAGTACGGTTATACCCTTAGAAAATTTTTCAGAAATAAAAGAGTGGGTGGATCCCGAATCAAATAAAACATTTTCTACTTTAGAGTGGATGGTAAGTGTACCTTTCACCACTTCGTTATCGTACTCCAAATCGCTGATAGAAATTTAATGTGACTTTCCTTTGTCTTTAGCCTTAAGATTTTGTTGACGTCGACCATCATCATCAACCCTTGGATTTGGGTATTTATTGGCATAATGCCCCATCTCCTTGCACTTGAAACATTGAAGTGTAGTAGGTTCATTCTGTGTATCCCTTTCTTTGTTTGCATCATTAGACATCTTCTTCCCATTATCGCGGCATTCAAATGCTCGATGACCTTCCTTTCCACATTTAAAACATTTACTTGTCCCATTAAGACAACTCCCTCCATGTTTCATTCCACACTTTGAGCATAAGGGAAAGCTCATCTTCTTTTCAGTGTGCTCTGTAGATTTTCCTTTGAATTCCATCTTCCTCTTCTTATCAAACCAATGTGACTGATGGGTTAATCCAATCTCCATCTCAACTTTGAGAGCACATCGAACGATTTCCTCGTAGCTATTGAAGTCCCTTATGGCTAACGCCCTTCGAAGACTTGGATTTTACCCACTAAATAATCGATCGATCTTACTCTCAGGTTGGATAATAATACCAGAAGCGTACCTTGCAAGTCTTGTAAAATTTGCTTCATAGGTACCACTAGATTCATCATCCCTTTGCTTCAGTTCAAGAAACTCTTTCTCCATCTTTGTTCGGAGAATACGAGGGAAGTACTTATTGAAAAATAAGTTCTTGAACTCGTCCCATTCCATAGAATCAATTTCATCCCTTTGCCTCGTATTCTTAATAAGATTCCACCATTGATCAGCATCTCCTTCCAAACGATACACTGCTAGGATGACTTTATCATGTTCAGAACATTGAAGAACTGAAAATATCTTTTCAGTAGTACTAATCCATTGTTCAGCAACTAATGGATCAGTAGACCCACTGAAAGAAGTTGGACGCTGCCTCATGAAGGATTCAACAGAATGTTGCTCCTTCCTTTGCTCGTTTGGAAGTCCTGCATGATTCATAGCTTGAGAAAGTTGTGTGAGAATGACAACAAGATTTTGCATTCCAGCTCCCATATCGTTTGGTTGCTCAGGGGGACAATCATTGCATTGCCCATCGCATTCCGCATTAACATGGTTCCTTAGGGTTCTAGCCATTGACTAAAACCAAGAAGAATAGTGTGAGCAACACTAATTATAATAGGAAAACCACATAATCAAGAATAAATTTTCACACTTAAGGTCTTATCCTAGGGTATTAATGGCCATTTCTAAAACACTAAGATTGTGTTCTATACCTAGACTTATCCTTAGGGTTCTTACTAAGGCTTTCACATCCTAGTTTCCAAAGGTTGACTATACCTTTCCTTTGATACCATCTATAACGACCCATACTTTGCATACATTGTTAATACTTCAAAATTGAAGCACACTTATTACAACATATGACAAAACCACAAAGGACCGTATAGGTATAGTGTCTTTAGAAACTGGGAAACATAAACAACTGGTTCATAAATCTTCTACAGTGTCTCCCATTTATTTCATCATATCTAGGGTCCCTTTTAGCATATTCTACTTAATATCAATCTTCCTGACCTGGGGAAAAGAAAACATAAAAGGGTGAGCTCAAATGCTCAGCAAGGGCAAATAAAGGAAATAAAAATCATATCATATCTTTTTGAAAATCAAAACCTGCAAAAGAGATCATAATATCTTAACATGGAATAAATCATAGAAGTGAAAATGAGATCCCCATAATCATAACATGAAACTTGAAACTTTGTGGCATGCACACATAATCATGGAAAATAATTTCTTGTTAGTCATGACTCATTGCCAAGACTATCTTAGTGGACAAAGTCCCTTTCTGAACCGAGTCACCCTCGTTCCAGTCATGTTTCACAGAACCAGTATAACCTACCGTTCCAGCCATATCTATCTCATGAGATATAAAATCTTTACCCAATGCATTGGAGGGAGATATAGGTCCCACCCATCTTATAATGAATCCTTTCTTATGTGTGCCACATAACCATAAATCATACATCATCGCATAACACATGTAACAAAAATGGGATTCTTGAAACATCATGACATCATAAAACAAACCATATAAGGTAAATGACTTCATAAAAATAATTCCCTCACAACATAATCAAATCAATGTAATAATAGGGATAAAAACAGAACCCTTTATTATCTTAGATGGAAAATAATTTTGATAAAACACTTGGACTCCATTCTTGAGGAAAATATCATTTCTTCTTAAAAAAAACACTTTTCCTTTCTTAACATGTCATACAATTCTAACATAAAAGAAGTTGATTAAAAATAAACTTGAAAACTTGTAAAGGAAGTTTCTTGGAAATAATGTTTTAAAAATCCATTCATGTCGTATAAGTTAAAAAAACATTCTTCGTACTTTTGTTGGAAAAGTCAAAAAGTACCTCGTACGAAGAACGAAAAAAGATTCATTTCATTTCTTTTACTAAAAACTCACCGAAGGGTAAAAATGGATTTAAAAAATTATAGGTGGATGGAAATAATATTAAATATTTATGAAACATGGATGTTGATGATAAAATACACCTGAATAAATACTTACGAATAAACAATCTCGGATAAAAATGAGATTGTGATATTTCCCTTACCTTAGGTCCGATTTGCTTTGTACGTGTCCGAAGCTCCTGTATAATGGTTCAAATAATGTTATTGAATTATTCCAGAATCATACATATTGATATGATATCATATATGGTCATATTCTTAGCTTCTTGTTAGTAATATTTCATTGTTACTTGTTACTCGGGTCTTTATTGCCTTTTGTTCTTATGCGTGTTTTGCCGAATAAATTCTTATTCTTCTTTTAAGGTTATAGATACATTATATCCAGAATGGTATTAGTGTAATATATATCATATTTATTCATTCAATTCATTTATATAATTATTATGTAATGATGATCATGTAGAACGAGTCGCTTCACATCGTGGAGACGGTATTCCGTACGTACGCACGAGTGATGATATCGTTCCTATGATCGTGGAATTGTATTGGAGTATATATATATATTATTTCAGTATCAATATTACTTTATAATAATCATAAATAGTTACTCATTACACCATTATACCCATCCTTGTAAAGTGATGGTGGAAAATAGATTACACCACGGCGTGGAGACGGTATTCCGTACGTACGCACGCGCGGTGATTTCATTTTTCCGTAGGATGGATAGAAAGTGAATTAGGGTTGTTTCATATTTATAATAACATATCAGTATGTAAGTAATACTGATGTTATTACTTTATCATGAAACAACTAAAGAAAAATAATTTGAAGAAGAAAGAAATTGAAAAGATCGGTAATGGATATTACCTCTTCGTTGGAACGCTTCTTTGAATCCTCCACTTAGGGAACTAATATTGGTCTTTGAAGAAGACCAGGACCTCTAGGATTATTCTAGGTAAGTGGAGAGGAGAAAATGTCAGGGGTTGGCCGAGCTTGAGTGCTCAATTTGGTGTGAGGAGGAGAGGGAGGAGGTGCCCTTTTGTAAGGGAGGAGAGGGGCACCTTAGGAATATCTCAAAATATTATTTTATATTAAAGTCAAAATCGGTTTATAATGGTTCAAAAGGGTCTTATTTCGAAGCTAAAGTGGGGAAGGGTCGAAATCCTATCAACCAATAGGATTTAGACAAGTTTAGGGTGTTATTTTAACCTTATCAATTAGATTTAACTCTAAGTTAAATAATTTATCTTTTACCATGTCTTTTTGTTTTCTTTCACCATATGGTTAATACACTAACTATAACATGCCAAACGAACCCCAAATTGTTTATTATTAATATATATATCCTTATCTAAGTCATTTTGCCGAACCTTATATTTTTAGAAATAAAATAACTATTAATAATATAATATTTGATTTAAAAACTATTTTGTGTCAATTTTGACACTATTTGATATATGATTTTTGTGAAAGTCATAACAGAATTATATGTTCGAACCAAGTTGATTAAATCAACACTAATATATCATAGTAACCTAGAAATTTTTTTTAATTCATAAAAAGTCTCAAATTACATTTATTTTGGTGTTTATAACATCAATTATGTCAATATTTCATAAATAAGATAATTACTGCATCATAATAGTGTCATAAATAAATTAAAATATTTAATGTCTAAAAATTATAAATAAAATACCATTATGTAGGAAATCGTTTTAGCTTTCTAATGAATTTTCATAGTCGAATTTATCTTATGTATAACCCCATATTAAAAATGATTTACTTATTAAACTTTGATTTTAACTATTTTAACCCTTCTTTAAATAAATTAATAATAAATGTCCTAATCTAATCCAAGTGGGCCTAAATGGTCATATTTTATTCCTAAGTTTGTTTTTGGTCGAATTAAACTTATCCAATAGAATTAGGACATGTGTTAGGGTAATAGTAATATCATATTTACCCTTAGTTACCCTATTTACTATTAACCGCGGTAAAAAAAATAAAAAGTTACTATTCACCAAAAAAAAAATTTTATCTCATTGAACCACATTTTACTTACTGATATCAACCGTGTCTGTCGTATTTTCGAAATTCCATTCACAGAAGCGGTAAAATTAAGTTTTATGCAAAATTCAGTTTTTAACCTACCACTTAGTGGTTTCACTATTCATCAAAAAATGAAAGTTTTCAGAAAAATACCAAAATTTTACCCTAGGCTAATTTCGATATTCTGAGTCCAAAAATGAAGTCCATTTTGAAAAATAAAATTTATAAAATTTCAAAAAGTGGTTATTACTATTCATAACGGCTAGTTTTAATAGCATATTGTTGTTTAGTGAAACTCGGTATTGCGTGCGACGCAAGCTATCGAGGAAGGTCGCGATTGCGTGTAAAGCAAGCCAAGAAAGTGTTGTATAGAAAAAGATTCCTTTGATGATTTATATAACATAAAAGTCTCGGGTGTTACAAGGATACACTGAGTCAAGCTTGAAACTCCTTGTTAGAGTTTTCACCACTTAGTACATCTGTGCCAGATCTGCCTTTACTTGCTCGTATCCCGACATGGATGTATTTTCTTGATAAACCACTTACTCAATACTCACCAAAACTTAGCGATGTTTTTATTATACATAGTCTTATACTTAAAGATTTCACTACGTTTTTCTAATCCTAATCAAAAAAATAACTAAATCTATCCTCTAATACCCACTAGAACAACCCATCTCTTTATTACACACTTAAACATGATTTATTACATAAAACCTTCACTTGATACAACATATAATATCATTAGGTCTAGTGTCATTGGGACTTAGGATCATTACATAATGACTTAAAATGTGAATCTTGGCATATTTAATGAAAACTTCCTTTACATGACCACTGGATTCCCTCATACTTAGCATTGAATGGGATTACTTGAGAACATGGATAAGAAAAGTGTGATCTATAAAGCCTGCTAAGGTAGTAAAAAAGGAATAACATGAATAATACAATACATTTTAGGAAGTAGGAATATCAATGGATCATAAAGGAAACATGAACATAAAGGAAAGATATAGCATTATTATCATAACATGTAAATGTGGCAACAACACTTAAAATCGTATTAGCATGATCCTAGGATCATTGCACATGGAGAATGAGTAAACCCTCATTTCACTTGAATTACCCTGAGTAAACCATCATTGCACTTGAATTTTCATGAGTGAACCGTCATTGAACTTGATGTATAATGATACTAATATTTACCCATTACATTAGAGCACTATCAGGGCACACCCTTCTTAAACATTTCATTTCATGCATATGTGTGTCGCAAGATCATACAATATAAATTCATAAAACATCATAATTTATTCCATAGTAAAGGAATGTAAAATTAATACGTGAAACTATTCCATCAATATGTAAATTTCTATAAAGGTGAATACCCTTGATAATGAAATGGGCATAGTGTTCACTATATAATGATTTTGGCTCGAAAAATATTGATGCAATTTTGGCAGCATAACGATGTGACATTAGACTTCATAAAAATGATTGATGATAGAGAAAAGGGTGTCTCATAATATGTAAATAAAATGGATATTAAGGGGGTCACATAGATAAATTTTCCAACATAATTAATGGAATTTCGATTCACAATACAAAATAATTACTAGAATGTAAATGAGGAGGGATAAATTCCTTACGTAATTTCTACATGGTAATAGGTGTACATTAGAGGCATTAATGAGAGAGAAAAAGGGTCTATCATCATTAAAAAAGAAACAGGGAAATATGTGGGAGGTGATACATCGTAACCCAATATTTATAATTGAAAATAAAAGGGCATAACAATATTAAGAAAAATGAATAAAATGTGAAAGGAAGGAATCCCTTACTTGGAAGTGTGATCCCAAAGGCTTGAGAGGGGCTTGACAGAGGCATATTTGGAGCTTGGGTGAATCTTAAGGATTATATATAGAGGAGGGTAGATATTTGATGAACTCCAAAGGCTTTGAATGAAGAGGAAGTGGGAGCCTGAATGGGTTTATATAGGTAAAGAGAGGGAATTTTTTATTATTTAGGTTTCAGACCCCACACATTAAACTTATCCAAACCACAAAACAACCCATGGATTTTGGTCATGGTTTTTTTAAATGAAATTGGAGAAAACTATTTTATAAGTCCAATGGCCGAACATCTTAAAATATTTGGTTTGTTTATGTGGAGGTGAGTCACACTCTTAAGGAATTCAATTCAAAAAGATAAAATGTTTTGTAATTCTTGGAGGGTCCACTAAGGCTCTGTAAAATAAATCAAATAAACCTAAAATAACACTATTGTGATATTAAAACATATATTGGCCGAAAATACCACTTTGGGTATTTTATTACATAACTATTGGGTCATTATGATGTCGTTAAACACATTATATAATTAAATGGTATTTAATTTTTTACCCCAAAAATCAAATATCTCAATAAATTATGAAAAATTTATTGTTTGATAATTACGACGACTTGATTCCAAAAATAATTTTCATTTTTTCTAAATTATTTTCTAAATATATGATTTTTTACTTTTAAAATAAAAAACTCACATTTATAAAAAATTCATGGGTTTTGAGAAAACTACTTTCAAACATTAATAAAACTACAATTGTATTCCTAAAAATTATAAGATCATTTATATTTAATAAACAATAATTTTTAATAATATTTTATTAAAATATTATTTAATTCAAAAATCTATTAATTCATAAAAATATATTTCATATTTGAGTATTAACTAAAAATACTATTTGTGCTTTAAATACTATTGACAATGTAACAATAATAAAATGAAAGTATATTCATTATTATATACAAAAATAATTCACATAATCCTAGTGATACGATCTTGTCACACAACCCCTTATAACACACACATAGGACTGGAGGATAATGTGTGCGATGGTGATAGACTCTTTGGGTGGCTATGATAACATCACTCGTGTGGTAGTCTCTATCAACATCCAAATCTCCCATAAGTGGTTCCGTTCGAGGTTTATGTGTTGAAGATCAGCTTGGTCTTTTTCAACAGTAAATCTCAATGATTCCACCTTCTTTCCGAGCTCCAGAAAATGGGATTCATAGGGGGTAAGTCAACTGGATGAGGTCGTCACTTCCTTTGTCTGGGTAAAATGGATTTGTTAGAGCACCATATTTTTATTAATCATGTGATCACTGTTCAACAAATACATTAACAATGGTAATAATTCATAACAGTATTTTGAAATCCAAAAACATAAAACTAAGGAAGTTCAGATTTTATATATCCATTTTATATAAGGAGACATTTAATTAGATCAAGAAAATTTTTAATAAAAAAAGGTTTGGGTTGTTAAATTTTTCACTTGAAAAAATGTATAAAAATATATTGTTATATAATATTAGGGGTAAAAAGGTATATATTTTTCTGTAAATTGGTTTTTTACATGTTTATAGGTCACATTTACCCCTAATATTTCTATTTATCCCCCAAAAACCCGTTTAAACCATAAAAGGGTAATTAATTTTTATTATTTAAACAATTCATTATGGTAAAGAGTTAGGTTAAAATAAATACATAATTTTACTAATTATTATTGAAAATATAGAATCAATTTTTTCAACTTCAATTCAAATATTTAGAAAAGTATAATTTATAATTAAACCCACAAACTTGTGGAAAAACTGATTTTCCAATGAGAAAATCATCTAATGTTTAAAAAGATTTTATATAAAAATTCAATATTATATTAATTAAAATTATCTAAATTGGATTATCATATATATATATATATATTAAATAAATTTATTTTATAAAAATTATTAAATTTAAATAGTGATCATAAATGATTTCAATTAAAATGATGTTTTTTAATGATAGCTAGTATTTTTCAAAATTCACTGAACAAATTTTCTATTTATAAAAATCAAAACACATTTCTTCATGATAATTTTGACATGTTGAGATAAAAATGAATTTAATTTTACAAATAAAATTTCAAAAATATTTAAAAAATAATTTGGAAATAATTTTTCAAACTAGATAAAACTTATTTTTAGAAAAATATTGTTTCTAAGTGCGTAATTGGATTTATTCTTATATCATACCTAAAAAATATATAATAAAACATTAAATTTTTATTATTAATTATTTAATGTTTAAATTTATTTAAAATCATCCAAGATCTATTTATTTTAAAATTTAGATAAAACACATTTGTGCTCATAAAATAAATTTTTAGAAAAAAATTTCCTTTGTTTTCATATTTTTTATTTCTATTTTGAATTAATTAATATCCAAAAAAATAATTTTTTATAGATTTCATAATATATATATATATAGTATTAATTTTTTTAATCATATTCATACGTAATATTACAATAGCTAGGTGATAACTATAAAATAATATATTATTTTAATAATTTTTCACATTTTCTAAAAACTCGATGTTTCATCTAACGCATAACATCATATATATTTTGTTTAGTTGAAAAAATAGTTCATAAATTTTTAGTGTGTTGAGACTTCATTTATAACACATTGGAGGGGAAAGTTTTAGATCACTATAAGAAGATTTGAATCCAAAATATGGGAGATAATTCACTAAAACAATGGTTTGAGAAAGTCTAGTGTAGAATCGCACCTCATCGGGGATTAGCTGAATAAAGGAATGAGGAAGAATGATATATAGTCTTTAAGAAGGAATTTAAGGAAAAATTATTGATGAATTTTCTTTAGTAATTTCTACACAATAAGTCTCATTGGGATGACTATTCGGATATAATGTAAGTTTATGTTAATTAGATGTTTTGGAATTAGTTTTAAATTAACAATTTTTTTTCAGTTGCAGTTATTAGGGATGGATATAAAAAAATAGAAATTATTCATTACAGTGTTAGTAGTACCATAAACACTTTATATATTTTGATGGATTTTCAATGTTCTAAAATAATTATAAAACAATCTGGAATGAATTATATTGAAGGAAGACTCTATGTTTTTTTAAAAATTTAATCACTGAAGGTAAATATTTATGGAAAAAATTAACACTAATATTTGATATAGATTTTTTCCATGGACGGATAATTATGGTATGACTGCTATGATTGGATATTATTTTTAAATAATTAACTGGGGACCAATGTAAAATGTGTGTAATATAAAATCGTGACCATGAACAGTACACATGAAAAGTACACAGTGAATCAACTCTTACATTATATTACTCAGTCTATAGTGAAATATTTCTCATATATATTTTTAATATATTATAATCATAATATATATGGTTATAAAAAATAATCAAAATGGTTCCTATTGTTCATTTATGATGTCTAGTTTGAAGCATGTTAATATCTTATGTTCATTTATTTCAATATGTTTTTTAGTTGAATGTTTTATAATTACTTCAAATTATAAAATTTTATGTGCCTATAAGTTTATTATAATGATTGTGAAATGTCAATTTTCTTATGAGTAGTGTACCATGACTTATTACTTTTGATACAATTTTTCATTGATGGATGTGAACTTCCATAAGTTTAGTATTGATATTGAACTGGTATTGCACATGAACATTCAGGGAATTGATGAAATTATGTTATAGTGTTTTTGATAAATATTTTAGTAGATAATATTTTCATGGGTTCCTCCCCAATAGTCAACTTATGATATTTTCTCACTGGACCTCTTGAGTTTTTCCCAAACCTTCTGACCTCCAATTTTGGGTGTTGAGGTTTTTCCCAATTTTTTATTATATTGACTATGAATTTTGAGGGGGGGGGGGGTGAAAGCTAGATGGTGGGGATATTTGTTCATCCTCTATACCATTATGGTATTTAATATTATATAATTTCTTTATAATTAGATTATTTTTTTGAATATTTTGTGCTTTTAATGATTTTAGTAATAGGTTGTAGAAGGTCATGTTTCTAGATTGATTTATCACTCTAAAATGGGTGTTTTTATTTTTTTTTTAATTTTACATATTGTGGGTCACACCATGAACCATGTTGGTTTATCAATGATGAGTGTTTATGTATTTTTAATTTTCGGGAGAGGAAGTCGGTCACCCTATGACTAGTGAAGTGGCGTCATGATGCAGACCTATTAGAATAACCTCAAATAAACTTGAACACATGAGTGTTTCCATGAAATTACCTCTTCTCATTTAGATGGTGTGTTATATAGGTTAAGTGAGATCCTCCTCCATACCCCATATTTTGGATCATTAATACACAATTTCCTATGGTTCTTTGAATTAATTATCCATTTCATCCTACCCTCTTCTTTATTCATGCATTTCTCCCATATTTTGTATTATCACTTAATCTTTGACAACCGTTTGACTCAAAAAATAGGGATAGGTATAATCATTGGGATATGGGTTTTTTGGCCATATTATCATTTTCAGATTACCTAGTATGGATATTTCTATAGAAATTGAGTCATTTTTTTGAAATGAGTACGTGTTTTTGTGGAATTACTTTATCTATATTTTTTTTAAAATGTTAATCCTTTTTCAATTTTATTTTGAAAATTTGAAATCAAAATTTAATGTATTTAAATGGTTTTTTAAATGTTTTAAATTATTTATATACTTAGAATAATGGATTTTCCTTGAATTTATTATTATTTAATTTGGAATAATTTTTTTTATTCCTTGTATTTTTTAAAATAACTAGGTATGTATTTTGAAATTATTTTCAATATAATCAAATTATTTTAGCTAGGATATTATTTATTAATTATGTATTCTATATTTAATGGGGTTTTTATCCGAAGTGTTGTTTCAAATTTTATGTCGCTCAAAATCAAGGATGGCTGTATATTTAATAAATTGATTCTCATTTAATATTTATATAATATTTATAACATAGATATCAATGTTAAATATAACATTCAATTTTAAATTTTATAAAATGACTCTATAATGATTATATACCCTTCTAGGGAGACCCTTTTTAAAAATCATGTTTTTAATTTTATCTCTCTAGATGGAATATGAATTTGATTATTATTTTAATACTGATGAAAGGATGTAAAAGGATCTCTTTTTTAGTGGATGTTAGAGATGATATGAGGTTTATTAATTTTATAATTTTTAATTATTGGATGATTACATTTCTCCTTAATTTCTCACCTCAACTTTTATTATTCCATGTGAATCTGAGAAACTATGTGGGAGATTCAGTATTCTATATACTAACTTCATTTGATCGTCATTCTAGTGACATATACCATAAGATTGATACATTCTTTGGATTTTGTGTTTATTATATTGTTTAATCCAATAAGACCAATACCCAATAATATTGTGGGATCCTACTAAATTAGTGATCTATTTTGAGTGTGTGTGAGATCATATGACATTAGGACCTAATGATTTTCTTATGGAATTTATTCATTTTATGCTTTTATTAATATGTGGATTACACCCACACTATTTATGTTAATCCCCCTATGATATTTTAGATTAGTGAAACAATATAAATTATCATTTTTTGTTTTATTTATCATCGGTATATGATAGTTTCCAACATTTATGTTATTTATTTATTTATAAGGTGTTTTACTTTTCAAACATTTCTTGAATTGGGTTTTTATGAATGCTTTTGAATTATAGAAAATAGTTTGGTTTTGTAAATTCTTATTTTTTGAGTGGGTTGAATTTCCGAATTATTTGGGAATTTTGTGTTTTGGGGTTAGGATAATGGAAAATTTTTGGATTTGAAACCAAATTAATAGAGTTTGATTGACCTATGATGTTGTTTTAGATAGCATTGAGGATTATAAAGTTCTTTGGGGTTTTAGATGTATTTCGGGTGTGTGGGAACAAAAAACTGAGTTTTGGGATGCTGTAGGTAGAGGGGCATGATTAGATTTAACCCTGTGGACTACAATGGAAAATAATACAGGTATTTTATAGCCCGTATGAGAGGGTGTGCATGGTTTATACATAGTTTTCAAAACTACGCTTCCTAGGTAGCACACTTATTTCCACATCCGTAGTAGGTGTGTATGGCTGGTACATATTCTTGCCAAACCGTGTGGAAAAACTCTGAGACCAACCCGTGTGACATGTTTCAAAGGGGTGACCCTTTTGATAGTGAGGGCACAAAGCTCTCTCTTAGTTATCCAAACCATGAAACATAACCATGTTTCTATTTAGAAATTGGAAAATTAAATTATTTACCATCATTTTTATGATTTCCTTGTATATTATTCTCTATTTCATGTGCAGAGTAGGGTAGGGATCCCTTTTTCATTATTTGGATAATTTTATGGATATTATTAATACAATATTTTATAATCTATCTTTCAATATATTTGAAATAATATTGTTATATGAGTTTAATCATCTCAATTATCTTTACATTTTAGCTAAGAATACAAAATAATAAATCTATGGGGGATCTTTTTACCTATTTTTAGAGCATTTTTTAAATCTCTCTTTCCTATCATTTTGGATTTAGTTAAATGATTATATCATATGAGTGGTTGCATATGATTATAAGGTAGGTTTTTCTTTTCTTTTCCCTTTAATTTAGTTTATTTTAGGGTCCGTACCTAAATAAAAATGTTGGGCTGATTGAGTGAGACCCCTAATTAATTAATTCCAATCATTATTTGGTTAAATTATTATGATGGGATTTCGTTGGGTATTCCCTAGTCCATTTATTTGTGGGAATGTGAGTTTGGGGATTGTGAACAATATGTAAATATTACAATTTGTTTAGTTATTTATGTTATATATTTTATTGATTTCAATGGTACTAAGGCAATGTGATAGGCATGGACCAAGGTTTGATGTGATTTTGATCACCTAATGTGAGATGAAAAGGTATTCATGTAAAGGGTGTGGCTTGAGATATATGTAGTGATGTTTATCACCTAGATGAGGAGACACAACCATTGATATTAAAGTGATGTGTTCATCAGTGCAAGGGAAATGATTTTGATTCTCTTGACAGTGTTATCCATTGGGATTTAGAGACATCATCCTAGGGGCATGAGGTGTTGGATGGTTTGTCTGAGGATTTTTTTATTGTGATACTGCTCATTGTAATTTTCCAACACACTACTGAAGTCATGTTCACAAAAATTATACTCAGTTGATGTAGTGTTGAGAACTTGATAGGGGTGGTTTTCTCTATAGATATTACAGAATAGGGGATGGTGTAGACTATTAATATTGTTGGAGGTGCTCACTATAGATATCAAAAAGCAATGTGATGGACCATTAGATTATGGTGTCGAGACCATTAGTTGGGGGATTATTATTTCCATTAAACCTGAGGTATATGGGACTTCATTATGGGATGATGGATATCATCATGCCGCATGGAGTCAGATGTTGATCTGATGGTGTTTTATGTATTACAGGATAGTTATTCCCGTCCCTCGGTATTTTGGGGTATTTAGTCGATCATTTGTTTCTGAGAAGAGGACCAAGGGACATAGGACTTCTTAATTGGGATTTTTTTTGGAAACTGGATAATTTATTAATGGCATTGTGTCTCAATGATAATTTTTTTAGGGAGAACATGAGGGTTCACCTGGTATAAGATTCATCAGGGGATATCTAGGAACTAATCTACGAGTCCTCAAAACTATAATTTCATATATGTATACATGTAATATATGTCATATATATAATTGTGGATATGTATTCTAAAACTATATATGTTTTCTGTATTAGGCAATGATTCATTGTGAATGTTGATCATGATGGAATAATTTGAATAGATAATTGTTTGTTTGTTTCCCTTCATTTATATTGTGTTACATGTACATAATTATTGATGTAAGATATGCAGAAGTTGGTGGCATCATACTGGGAATAAAATGTAACCCTAAATGAGCTATTTAAGACATTTGTAGAATTTATGATTTTAATTTTATGTAAGGATTCAAGATCTGAAGATAGGATTATTGATTAGAGGGGTACCTTTTACATGGGACAGACAACACTGGACCCAGTGGTTCCTCTATACCAAGCTACAGTTTTTTTCCCATTAGAATTATTTTATATATATACATTTATGTACTTACATGAGTGAACTATATTTTATATTACATTGTGTGACCTACTATGAAATGTTTTATTCAACTACAAATTGTAATATGTATTTGGGATATTTCCTTACCACTTCTCTATTGTTATTATGCATCTGATGAGATTAATTTTTCTTCCAATATATGATAATATCATCTGTGGTGTTATAAATATATAGAACACTATTATTATCACAAACTAAGGGTATAGTCTCTTCAATATCACCTCATCATACCCTCACTGCTGGTGTATACATTTTGACATATGGGGAGATGTACCTAAGGACTAGTGTCCAACTAGTATAGAACACAGTTTTAATTGGAATCTTTCTGGAGAAGATAAAAATTGTATAAATGGATTTTATTGTCCTTGGTCTTCATATTTTGGATATGGTTGACTAGAGATTATGATGTAGTCAGAACAGGATACAAAAATCATTTTGGGGTGCCTGAAACACAATGTATAAGTGACAAACCATGTTTCTAGGTGTTTTAAATTGATTTTTCACTATGTGATTGTATAGTTGGCTATATTTCCATATCTAGTGGTACATGGGTGTGGTGGTTAGACACTATGCGGTTTTGACCATTTTCGTAGTACGGAAAAGGAGAATTGTTTATTTATCTTCATATGAACATAGCCGTATATGATACATTTTTTTTGAGATTTTTATTTTTTACCTATAATATACTAACAGGGTGTGGTCTTCATAATGTGTAAATGCAAAGATAAATAATATTTTATATATTATCAATTTTGGGGGAACTCTACTCATCCAACCCAGGTATGTGGTTCTTGATGAGATTTTCTATGATGTAATGTGATTCTATATTCATGTGATATATGGTTTTTACCATTTCATGTGTAAGAAGATATGTAAAATGGGATGAGTTATTTAATGTTTTAGTAAAAAAAATAATGATAATGTTTTCTTGTATAGTCTCTTTGGTGGAAATCTTCTCATTTTTCCTTAATTTATGATATCCTATGTGAATGGTATGTGATGCATGACCCTATTACAAGAAGGAAACAGTCTATGATGTTGTATTACATGTAATTCCTCACTTTGATATTAGTAGTAAGGGGGTTGTGAAGCCATATGATACATTATACCTGACATTGTTATTGGTAGGTACAATGCCATGAGGTTGGATGTCATGTAACATGGCTGTGGTAGGGGATTGAAAGGGTTTTTATATTCTCTTCCAATTACATATTTCCATATTTTTAATATATATATATAATGGTACAGTTGTTTTACCATGGTATTATTATTCATTGTGACTCCATCTAGAAGGATTTTGATTGAGCGTCGGGACTGCAGTGATATCGTGCCCCCTGAGCATGCATGGGTTGAGGGCATGTGGGTTATGATGACGCCCTAGAGGGGTTTGTAGGTCATGAGCCACATGTGCTGGTTCTTGGGTAGGAGGGTCATCTACAAAAGATCGTAGAATTTGGGCCATGGATAGATTGGCATCTCAAGATGATATTGGTTTGAGTCATTGATAATATTGATAGGGGAGCTCAATGCGATGATTCGTCTATGGAATACCTGAATTGTTAGTTCAATTACTAACACACACTGTTTTTCTAGGGTGTAGGTGGAAAATAGGCAGTAGAAAAAAATATATAAAGTGGTTGTAGACTGTCCTTGATAGAAAATATACACCCCCATGCCAGAGGGTAAACCTGGACACCTTTACATTCAGAGGAATGGAAAATCACTTGTATGACATAATGGACCATGAAGGTAGACATTTTGTATTGGCCCGAAAGAATTTTGATTTTAGGATCTTTGAGAAATTTAATCTGAAAAATTTTTAGGGAGGAACAACCCCATGAGTTCATGAATCATCAGTAGTTACATACATTATTCATGGATTATGTGTCCAATTTCATAGATTTTTTACAATTTTTACCTTCTATGTGGGGTGAAGAAATCTCCAATGTTCAGAATTTTGAAGATGTTTTAAGTTATTTCACTAGGGTGTCGGTGAATATATTTAAGATTTCATAATTTCATGAGTTGGTGAATAAGTCTCTAATAGGTGGGGGAACATGAAGGACATATCATATACGAGTTGTTTGATAGTGTTGGGTGAGCTGAGTGGTGATGAATAAGCTATCCAGAAGTGAGGTTTGGATGAGTCTTATTAGGGTAGTTAGGATTGAGACTCATGTAGGACACTAAGTATTGGATCTTATATGGTGTTCTTCCACTTCAGTTAGGTAAGTCATTTTGGACACAGTGTGATCAGGTTCCAATGGAGATACCAACATGTGGTCAGATAGTCCATCTAGATATGTTATACATGAGCCCTACTCCAAATGTTATTATTCAGGGTTAGGGTTAGATTTAGGGATCTAAGGTGGTACTGGGAGGGATAATATGAGCTGGTTGATGGGAATTAAATTCATGTTGATGTTTAGATTGAGATAGTTAGTCCTAGAAATATGGTCAGTGGCTGATATATGGTGTAGCTTTGTAATGAGGCTAGGACTCAGGTAGTCAGGATTTTGTCTTGGTTGATGTAGTTGAGATTCCATGTTTTTTCAAGGACATAGAGAAGATGAAAATTAGAGGAAATTCTATGTGCATGACTGAGTTTCCTTTTATTTAGTGGATAGATAATTTTGGTTCAATAGGTGCATGTGTATTTTTTTGGATTTAATGGGAATTGGATAGTAGGATGACATTACTTATGATGTGAGATATATATATATATATTATGTGTGTAGGCACCTGGACTGACTATGGGAATCTGTGGAAATGTGTGACTTATATGACATTTTTATGAAACAAGACTACGATAAGAATGAATATATTTTATATGATGTGGAATTATTTTTTCCCCCATTGAAGAGCATGATCTTAGGGAATCAAATTAGATGTTTGTTTTGAAGATAGGCATGTTTGGAATAGGTATGAAATGGAAATATAATGTGATACATGACTTAATGGGTGTCAGTTGTGACACAAGAGAAATTGAGAACCAGAAGAGGTACATGAATTGATATGAATCATGGGAGGACATTTATGTCCATAGATTATTGGTGGGGCCATTGAAATATTTTTTTGTGTTGGGAAGTGACTGAGCATGAAATTACATATGTGGGTAGTACCACATGAGGAATTAGTTGGTCATTTAATAACTGGGGTATATATGGTTATTTGAAATTATATTTTTATGGATGATACCATCATTGGATAAATATTAATCGGGCGACGATGAGATATTATATAGTTGGTACACTAAGATGTCCCTATATTTTGAGTGGGTAAAAGTTCCTCAAACATTATGAATTTTGGGTTTGGTGGTCCGGGCACCATTCCTTTGCTACATCGAAACATAATTTTGAGTGTTTTATTAACCAAATATCATATTTTTTATGGTATTTATGGAGCATAATGTTCTTTAGGGGTTCAGATGAGTTTTTGGTGCATTATTCTCAAAAAACTCCATTTCAAGAAGGTTAAGGTAGAGGGACCCAGTTAGATTTAACCATGTGTCATGGAAGAGGAAACTGTGTGGGGTTTTGTGGATTTTTAGATACGGTGCTCAAGGGATACACATAGTCATCCAAAATATGTATCATAGGGCACACACATAGTTCCCCAAAGAGAGTATGTGTGCAAGGTTGGTAGACGTCCTGCCCAAACCATGTGGTGAAAACATGTGACCTATTTCCATGAGGCAACCCTTCAGATAGTGAGTGAGAATGGTTGGCATATAGTAATCTGAAATATGTGACTCTTTAAAAAAATTGGAAATTTCCAAATTACACCTCCCACCATTTTAATTTTTCTTCCCCTCTACGATCTCTATTTCACGTTCATAATAAGGATTGTTTCTCTTTTTCCCTCTATGAAGAATCTAATGGATCTCCTTCGTATGAGCTCTAATCCTAGATCTGTTGGTATTGATGGAAGTGGATTTGTAAGGGACTTAAGACCCATTCTTCCCATTTTATTTTATCTCTTTGTACAGAATGATAAATCCAAGTGACTTCTTTTTCCTTATTTTATTGACTTTATCTAAATCTATTAATTGTCTCGTTTTGGATTGAGTTGGTGGATGATATCAGATGAATAATAATTTATGAGTATAATATTGGTGTTTTCTAGTCATCTCATTAATTTTAATGGTGTTTATGGGAATGTACCTCAATATAAGTGTTGGGATGACTTATTGATACCCATAAATAATGAATTAAAACCATTATTTGATAAAACAATTATGATGGGATGTCGCTGGGTATACACTAGTACATTCATTTTCAATGCCAGGTAAGGGTCATGTGACCAACATGGAAGGATATACTGGTAGTACATTTTGAATTTATTAATTTATGTAAATATGTTGAATTCAATGGTTCCCGGGGAATGTGAGGGGATTGGCCTGAGTATTGATGTTATGTTGATCACCTAGAATGAGGCGACATAGTGATCGGGTGGAGGGTGTGGCTCTAGATACATGGGGTGATGTTTATCAATAGGATGAGGGGACATGAACTTCTTGATTGAGGTGAATATGTCATCAGGTTAAGGGAAAGGATATATAACTTCATATAGTATTAATTATTGTTATTTAGTGATATGGTCACTGGGGAAATAGGTGTTGGATATTGTGAATTAAGATTTTGTTTGGTGACTCCACTCACTATTGTTGGCCAAAGCACCATTTGAGTCACATGAACACTTATAGGACACAATCGAGGTGGTGTTGACAACTGATTATGGTCAGAGGAATCTATAAAAATTGTGGATTAGTGGATGTTGATGACCATCAATTGTTTTGGAGGATATTACTATATAAATCCATGTTGATGGTGATAAACCTTCAGGTGATGGTGTTGATACCATTAGTTGTGGGTTAAGGATCTCTATTACACTTGAGTCTTGTGGAAGAGATTATAGGTAGATGGTTATAGTTATTCTTCATGACAACAACTATTTATCCAATCATTATTTCTATGTTTTAGTAGAGATATCATCATTATTCATGATGTTAGGTTGTTGAGACCGTGGGGGTTTTTAGATTATCGTTTTGTGGGACATGATACATACTAATTTGGAATACCATTCTGACAGAAGATACTTGATTGAGGGAATGAGGTTATGGTTATATATTGGTTTTTTGGAACTTGAGGGTTCACCTGATTTGATGTTCATTAATGTACTCATAGGCACTAACACATGGTAATTCATCACAACAATTATATATACTCAAACATGTAATATATAAGATATATATAATTAGGGGAACTTATTTAGAAACTACTTGCAATGGAAGATGTATGTAAGACTTCCTTATGGATGTTAAGAACAAGTAAAGATGTTTAATAGATAAATTTGTCTGCATTACCATTTATTGTTATTCTGAATAATATTTCATAATTACAGATGAATGATATGAACATGTTTGTAACACCCCAACACCTATAGACTGGAGCCGGTGCATTACTTGTTATATTTTCATGGTTATAAGGAATGAAAATCCCAAAGAAACTATCATTTATGTAGTCTTGATGAAACTATATACATAAATGTAACTCAAATTACATTGGAAAAGGTTACAAAATTACATACAAAACAAAAACTAAAAACTACATCCACAAGAACTCAATACATGATCTTCTCTTCATCACCCATTGAATGTAAACAATGAAAGGGGTGAGATCAAATGCTAAGTAAGGGTTACAAATAGTGGAAGAATGAATCAATAATAACTGAATCATAAACAATTTTACATAGTCAATATGGCATATTGAATAAATGAATGACTCACGCCATTAATAAACTGATATTCAAACTGCATCCATAGATTTTTTCATAGTGAAAACCTCATGGATAGTAATAACTAATAATGAATAAAGAGAATTATTATTAATTGTATGTCATTTATCTGGCACAAGATACCATAATACCATTAAAATGGTTTAGTTCTGTGGGTAGAAACCCGTCTGATTTTTTTGGAAACAAACTCAAAGGGTTTGTCGCCAACTGATTTGTCTCATGAGACGTGCCAATGCGTCAAGGGGATATAGTGGGCCCCACACACCACTGCAAGTCCCAATTATTCATTATAAATTTATTCAATACTAGAGCAATATTCCTTTTCAAAACTTGTATAGATTAGAGTATGAAAATTCATCAGTATTTCCATAGTTAAAATAACTTTTCAAAAAAAAAACATTGTATGTAAAATGGTATACGGTTTAGAAAAAAACATATCCATGATATGAGATTTTTGGTATTTAATATAAATATAATTTCAAATGAAAATTTATCTCATGTGGGCATTACTTACACCACATAAGGATTATTAAGTGCACAATACAAAGTTAGTCACACCAAAATAGTAGTTGAGACAAAGTATCTTACCACAATGTAATCTGTTGAATCATATGACCAAAACATAATAAAACTAAAATTAGTAATTGAATAACATGAATATAAAAAGATTAATTTTATTATATATCAAATGTATGTACACATATACCACATACTAGAAATAATTTGCGAATAATGGAAATCTCACGGAAATGAAAGTGAGATGAGAAACCCCTTTTCTTATGCTCGAGTTTGTTCTTTGTTTGTTTTAATGACCGGAATAATAAAATTTATCTTCATTATTTAATAAAATAATAACATTATATACATGTAATTGTTTTATTATAACCTTATTAGTTTCATTCATGGCCCTTTTTATGTGTTTAAGAGGTTTAATTTTATTGTTTTTGAAGCATTTTCTTCCATGGTTTTCATGATTCGTTTACTTGAATTAATGTAGGGAAGTTCAATTAAAATGTGGTTAAACATCCATAATGCATAATATATATTATTAGTGACATCAAATAGATATAAATGATCTTATAATGATTCTAGGATATATACATGAGGATGAATCATTAGTAAAAAGTTATTGATAAACGCTTGGATATAGCATCGCGGTTTTGTGTACAATGATCTTGTTATGTATTATTATTCCATATTTTGGGTGTGTAGAGATTCCAGAAAATTAATGAGATTAAACACATATATTATGATTCGGATCAACCATAAAAATGGTTTCATGACCTGAATTGGATATGGTAATGAATATTAAGAACCAGTCATCCTTGAATGTGATAAATTAACACATATCGGATGGTGTTTTCATTTTTAGTATAGGAGGAGGAGAGAAAGAGGTGATGATGAAATATTATATTATAATAATACAATTCCATTTCATGTAAGATATTGGAAGTATCATATCATTTGGAATAAGTGGGGTGATGAAATAAGTATAAAATAATGGAACTCAAAATAAGAGAAAAATTGAGAAATCTCTTACGAAAATTCCGCAGCTAATGACATCACACAAAATTTCATATAATAGTTTGATGAGTGAAATGGGGTATCTCGTCACTAATAAATAATATGGGAAGTATGGGGAATATATAATTACATATCCCAGCATAATCCAATTGAAAATAAAAGAGAAAACATAAATTAAATCTTTTAGAAAATAGAAGGGTGGTGATTTTTTACCTTGTAGAGTAACTCCAAAAACATGAAGGTTGGGACCTTGGGGGTTTTAAGACACCTTGGGAGGACTCATAGGGAGGTAATACCACCAGATATTTGATGATAATTAGTTTCTAATGAATTAAAATGAAGGGGTTGAGTGGGTATTTATAGTAATTAAGAGGGAGTTTTTTATTAATTAAAAGGCACACCTCATTAGTGGTTTTTAAAAAACCATGGGCTTGACCATGGTATTTGCCAATGGTTTTAGCCCCTTGGGACACCTAATGTCATAAGATACTATACAAGAGTCGACCAGACTTTTATAATTAATTATTACATCATTATGATGTCATTAAACTACTAAAAACTCAAAACTGAATTTTTTTACTATTCACGAAAATTCAAATATTTTTAAAAAATCCATAAAATTCTCCCGCACCATTTTTCGACATGAAAAATACAAAAATGAACTCCATTTTTTTAAAATAATTTTATATTTTATTTTAATTTAATTTTTAAATAAAATCATAGTTAATTTGAAAAATAACAATTTTAAAGGTATAATTTGTTCTATATCACATTGAAAAATTAATTAAGATATCATTATATTATTAGCATAAGAAAATAAAAAATATAATTACTTACTATATATAAAGGCCATATTACAATTCATATTACTATAAGGGTATGTACTTATTCCTAAAAAAATCAGGTTGGTTTTATCAGACTCCAAATAACATACTGGTCATAACTCTAGATGGCCGTTTTTTGAATTTCAAAACCTAGAAGTAGAAAATTTATGTTTAATGGATAACTTATAACGTTCTCCTATAATGTTTTGATTCAAAAAAGACATAGTGATTCATGTAATATAGGATATCTAATGAATATAAAGTATTTAAGAGGAACATACCATAAAATGTTTGGGGTGTTATATTATTCCCCCCTTTAGAAATTTCATCCTCAAAATTTTTTGTATAAATCCCACAAAAAAGATGAGGGTTTTTATTAACCATAACATCTTCAGGTTCCCTTGTTGCTTCTTCTATATTCTGGTTTTTCCGAAGAACCTTTACTAGATGACTCATCCGATTTCTCAATACCTACTCCCGTGTGTCAAGAATCCTAATATTCTCTTTACAGTATGATTGATCAGGTACCAGTACAATTTATTCATAAGTGAGTACATTCATTAGATCTGGCACATATTTCTTCAACAACGACACATGGAACACATCATGAACATTGGAGATACTTGGCCGCATTGCTAAACGGTAAGCTAAAAATCTGATTCTTTCCTGAATTTCAAATGTTTCGATGTACATGGGGATCAATTTCCATTTCTTACCGAACCATAAGACACCCTTCCATGGATATACTTTCAGAAAGATATGATCTCCCACATGGAATTCCAATTCTTTCTCTGGTTTTCAGCATAACTCTTCTACCTACTTTGGGAAGCTTTAATATGGGCTTGGATTGTCTTCACCTTTGCCATGGTCTCTTCAAAACGTTATGGGACTATAAGTTTCCCCCACCAACTTCATCCCATCAAGTTAGAGTTTGACATCTCTTTCCATATAATGCTTTATATGGAGCCATTTGAATACTATAATGGAAACTATGTTTGTATGAAAATTCCACCAAAGGCATGTATTGATCCCACACGCATTGGAAGTCAAGAGAGAATGACCTCAGTATGTATTCTAGAGTTTGAATAGTCCTTTCAGATTGTCCATCAATTTGGGGGGGATAAGTAGTACTCATACGAAGAAAAGTATTCAAAGCCTTCTAAAGACTTTTCCAGAATTTTGATGTAAACCAAGGATCTAGATCAGACATAATCGATAGAGGTTCACTATGAAGTCTAACAAATTCATTAATATAATGTGTTTTCGGGCACTCAAGTGGTAAATCCTCTTTTATAGGAATGCAATGTGTTTATTTTGTGATACAATCAACAATTACACATATTGCATCATTCTTCAAGGTGTCCTCAGTAGTCCAGTGACAAAATCCATCATAATGTTATCCCACTTCCATATAAGAATAGGTATAGGATGCATCACTTTTCTAGGATGTTTTCTCTCTGCCTTGAATTGTTGATAAACTAGATAACTTGACACGTAGTCAGCAATTTCCCACTTCATATTATCCCACCATAAATATTCCTTCAGATCTCTATACATCTTTATGCTACTTCAGTGTATAGAGAAATTTAAGCCATGAGCATCATCTAATAGTTCCCTTTTTTCTCAGGTATTGATGGAACACATAACATATTCTCAAACTTTAGAACTCCTTCCTCATACATGATTTCTTCCTATATCCCATCCTTAACTGCAATAATTTTCTTTTGTATATTTTCCTCAACAGATTGAGAGATTTTAATCTTCTCTAGTAATGATGGTTTATCAATAATTTGTGAAAGGAAAGATGTTTCCCCTTACTAAAAAAATTCCCATATCAATCTTTATTAGATCCATGAATATAGGATCTCTCTCAATCCTCATTTGAGTCAGAAGTCCATGATCTTTCATTTTAATGCATCTGCCATCTTATTTTCTTTTCCTGGGAGGATGTGTATTGAACAATCATAATATTTGAGTAACTCAAGCCATATCCTTTGCCTCATGTTTAGTTCTTTTGGTGTGAAAATGTATTTCAAACTCTTGTGATATGTGTATATCTAACATTTTTCTCATTAAAGATAATGTCTTTATATCATCAAATTAATGATTAACGCTTTTAACTCAAGGTAATGTGTTGGATAATTTTTCCCATGAGTCTTCAACTTCCATGATTTATAAACAATAACACTTCCATTTTTCATAAGGACGCGACCCAGATCATTCTTTGAAGAATCAATCTATAGTAAAAATACATCACTACCAGATAGAATAGTCAAAATTAGAGCATTGAATAATATTCTTTTCAATTATTTGAATCACTCTGTACATTCATTTGCCCTCAAAAACTTATCTCCATTACATGTGATCTTGGTTAGTAGGTTATGCAGTCAGGCAGAATTCAAAACGAACCACCAATAGTAACTTTCTAAGCCAATAAAACTAGGTACCTCAGTTATGTTTGTTGGCGTGGGTCAATCTTGGATTTCCCTTCTCTTCACATGATCAACTAGGATTCCATCCTTAGAGACAATATGACCTAGAAAAGAACCCAATTGAACCCAAAATTTTCACTTTCTAGACATCCCATATAATTCATTTCTTCAATGAGTTTTTAGAATAATCTACAAGTGATCCTCATGGTCTTAATTTCTTTTTGAGTATATTATGATATCATTGATGAATACTACAAAAATGTTATCAAGATATTCCTTGAAAACAATATTCATCAAATCCATGAAAACATATGGTGCATTCGTTAGTCCAAAATGCATCACTATAAACACGTAATGCCCATACCTGGATCGAAATGTTGTCTTTGAAATATCTTCCTTACAGACATGTATTTGATGATATCCAGATCGAAGGTCAATCTTCGAAAATTATTGATATTAATGAAGTTGATCAAATAAATCATCAATCCTGGGAAGAGGATACTTATTCTTTATTTTAATATCATTGATTTCCCAGTAATAAATTTATATCCTCATGGATCCATCGTTCTTTTTGACAAACAATATCGGGGCTCCCCATGGAGAAACTCTAAGTTGAATAAATCCTTTGTCACTAACTCCTATAGTTGTTTCTTTATCTCTACTAACTCCACAATGTCCATTCTATAGGGGGTATTTGATATAGGTCTTGAACCAGGAATTAATTCAATGGAAAACTCATTTTCCTGCTCTAGAGGATGTCCAGATAAATACTCTAGAAACACATCAATGTATTCTTCCACTATATGCACATCTTCAATTGGAATATTTCTTTCCTCTCCTAAAGATATTGGGTTCTATTCCTCTCCAACAATTGAATTCAATAGAGCTACTGGGGGTGGGTCTAAATAATATTCAGATGACGAGGTCTCTGCTCTAAAGATAAGAGATTCTGCACCATTTTCAAAAATTGTAACGTCTTTTTTCTTGCAATAAATCTTCCCATCATAGTTTGATTGCCAATTCATACCAAGAATTATATCATAGTCAGTCATTGGTATAATGATAAGGGTATCAAATAAATGATTTTTACGTGTCATGAGGGGGACTAGTTGACATGCGTTAGTTGCAATGATGCATCCCCAATGAGTTTTCTCTGATAACTCCTTTATTAAATCAAATTGGACACATCTAATTTTCTTGGTAAACTGGGAAGATATAAATGAATTCCATGATCCAGAATCAAATAAGGTATGGGATACGTTTGAGGAAAAAATTAAAGTACCTACCACCACACCATTAGGAACTTCAACTTCTGCAGTTGTAATTGCATAAGATCTCCCTTCCTCTCGTGGGTTTTTCTGAGGCATTTTTTCTTTGGCGCTTAGGACAATATTTTTCATAGTGTCCCATACCTCCACATTTTTAGCATTGAACATGATCAAAAAAATTTCCCCTTGCATTCATGAGATAGATAAACCTTTTCTTGAAACATATAGTTGACTCTGATGCCATTTAATCATTTCTAGAGATGATTTTTTCCATATTTTTCGCATAATAGTAATTTCTTTGCTCCATTGTTCTTCTTTGGAAGTTCACCTTTCCCTTGGTAATCAGAGTACATCTCCTTATCTTGGTTTCCCTTAAAAAATTTGATCTAGAAAATTATTTCTCTGTTTTGAAATAACATGAAACAATTTTATCATATGATGAAAATTTTAAAGAAGCTTGTGCCCCTTAAAGACTTGGCTCAAGACCTTCAGAAAAATGAACAATATTTTCTACCAAGTCACGTATATAATATATGATATACATGGCTAGCCTTATGAAGGTAGAATGATACTTTGTAACACTATATTCTTCCTTTTTTTAATCCAAAGAATTTCCTCTTCATTTCGGTTCGTTGCTCACAATGGAAATATTTTTTGAAGAGTATTTCCTTAAAATCCACCATTCCATATCTTCTATTTCATCTTCCTCCATGGTATTTATAATCAAGGACCACCATTAATCAATTTCTCCCTTGAGATAATATACTACTAGTATGAACTTTTAATTTTTAATGCATCTTAATGCCATGAATATATTTTCAAGGGACTTGATCCATTTCTTAGAAACCACTAGATTAGTTGTCCCACAGAAATATGGGGGCTTCTTCCACATGAAAAGATCTGACACAGGTGTGGAATAGTTATTCGTTACAACCTGAGTAAGTTGTACTAATATAGTCATGATATGATATTCTCAAACATTGACTATGTTGATATGATCAGTGGGGATATCCCTACGTTGCCCACGAGCATTGATTCCCATTCTTCCATTAAATTCCATTTCTAAATAATGGCACACATTATATTTTGGTATGAATCATAATGTATAATATTAACTTAAAAAATACTTAGCATAAATTTAGATCCTATGCATGGATAATCCCATAATCAGAAAAATGATTTCTTTAAGGAATAATTTACATTTGAATCCTTTATAATGGATTGTAAATAAAATATGAATTATCCTAAGAATATCACCCAAGAGTGTCATAACCAAGAGTGAATCATGGGATGATGTTGTGTACCAGGATACCCTGGGTCAAGCCCGAAACTCCATGTCAGAGCTTTCACTCTTAGGTACATATGAGCCAGAGCCACCTCTACCTACTCATATCCAGAAAGTGATGTGTTTTCTAGAAAAATTCACACAATATATTCCCTACCAAAATACCAAGAAGTTCTTGTATGTTTATCCTCAAATACTACCATAGGGCTTTATTCCCTAATATACATTTCCTACTCTTGTTTCCATGTTTTCTTCTAAACTTTCTCTGATACCAACTGTAACACCACGACCCCTCTAGACCGAATCCAGTGCATTACTTTTTATATTGGCATGGTTAGAAGGAATTAAAATTCCAATGGAATGATCAGTTATGTAGTCTTTAAGAAAAAATATACATAAATTAAACTCAAATTACATTGGAAAGTTTAAAAAATACATTACATAACAAAAACTAAAAATTGCATTCATAAGAACTCAATAAATAATCTCCTCTTAATCACTTATTGAAGGTATACAAAAAAGGGGTCTGATCAAATTCTTAGTAAGGGTTACAAATAGTGTAATCATGAATTAGTAATTACAAAATCATAAACAATTTGACATAGTAAATATGGCATTGTGAATAAATGAATGACTCATGCCATTAATAAACTGAGATTGGAACTGCATCCAATGATTTTAACATAATGAAAACCACATGGATAGTAATAACTGATAATGAATAAAGATAATGATTATTAATTGGACATTGTGTATCTGGAAAATTATAACATAATACCATTACAATGGTTTTGTTATGTGGGTAGAAACCCGTTTTATTTTTTTGGAAACAAACTCGAAGGGTTTGTCGCCAACTGATTTGTCTCATGAGACCTGCCGATGCATCAAGGGGATATAGTGGGCCACACCCACCACTTATTGTCCAAATCATTCTTTAGAAATTGATTCAATAGAATAGAAATATACCATTTCAATAACCATATTGATTATAGTATACAGATTCATCAGTATTTCTATAGTTAAAATAACCTTCAAAATAAACACCGTATGTAAAATGGATTATGATTTAAAAAACAAACATATCTATGATATGAGATTATGTTTATTTAATTTAAATATAATTTCAAATAAAAATTGGAATAAAATGGGAATTTGGTATTCCACATATATATTATTAGGTGCACAATACAAAGTTAGTCACAACAAAGTAGTAGTTGAGACAAAGTCTCTTACCATAATGCCATCGGTTGAATCATGTAACCAGAACATAATAACCCTCAAATGATTCATTGAATACCATTAATATAATAGAATAATGTTATTATATATCAAATAGAAGTACACATATACCACATACAAGAAATAATTTTCAAACAATGGAAATCCCATGGAAATGAATGTGAGATGATAAACCACTTACCTTATGCTCAAGTTTGTTCTTTGTTTGTTTTAATGACCTAAATAATAAAACTTTTCTTCATTAATTAATAACTCTAAAACATAATATACATGTAATTGTTTTATTATAACCTTATTAGGTTCATTCATGGACCTTTTATTGGGTTTAATAGGAACAATTATATTGTTTTGGAATAATTTTCTCCCTTGGTTTTCATGATTCGTTTACTTGCATTCATGAATGGAAGTTTGTTTGAAATGTGATTAAACATCCATAACTGATAATATATATTATTTCTGACATAAAAGTTATAAAAATGATCTTATAATTATTCTGGGTTATATACTTGGGGATGAATCATTTGTTAAAAGTTATTAATAAACACATGGATTTAGCTTGGCAGTTTTGTGTAAAATGAACTTGTTTTGTATTATTATTCCATATTATGAGTACATAGGGATTCAATAACATTAATGAGATTAAATAAATATATTATTATATTTTTTAACCATAAAAATGGTTCATGAACATAATTTAAGATGGTAATGAAAATTAATAATCCATCATCCTTGAATGTGATAAATTAACACATCTCAGACGGTGTTTTCTTTTTTAGTATAAGAGGAGGGGAAAAGATAGATGATGAGGAAATATTCCATTAGAATAATATAATTATAGTTAATTTAAAGTACTATAATGATCATAGAATTTTTATTAAGTGAGGTTAATAAAGTAGTATAAAAGAAAGGAACTCAAAATAAGAGAAAAAAATGAGAAATCTCTTTTGAAAATTCGATAGCGTAACGGTGTCACATAAAATTTAATAAAATGGCTTGATGATATATATAGGATATCTCATCACTAATAAATAACATGTTAAATAAGTAGAATATAGAAATACATATCCCAAAATTATCCAATTGAAAATAAAAGAGAAAAACTAAATGAAATCTTTAAGAAAATAGAACAGTGGTTGAATCTCTTACCTGGTAGAGTATCTCCCAACACACAAAGGTTGGGCCCTTGGGGGTTTGAGGACATATTGGGGGGACTCCTAGGGAATTAATACCACCAGATTTTTGATGATAATGGGTTTAGAATGAATGGAAATGAAGGGGGTGAGTGGGTATTTATAGTAATTAAGGGGGAGTTTTTTATTAATTAAAAGGGACACCTCATTAGTGGTTTTTGAAAAACCATAGGCTTTACCATGGTATTTTCCCATGGTTTTATCCACTTGGGACACATCATGTCATATGTTACTATACATATGTTGACCGGCCTTTTATATTTAATTATTACAACCTTATGATGTCATTAAACTTCAGAAAACTCAAAACTGTGTTTTTTTTACTATTCACGAAAAATCATGTATCTTAGAAAAATCCCAAAAATCCACCCAAACCATTCATCAACATAAAGAATTCAAAAATGAACTCCATTTTTTGAAAATAAATTTCTATGTATTTTAAATTTAATTTTTAAATGAAATCATAGTTAATTAGAAAAATCACAATTTAAATGGTATAATAAGTTATATATCCCATTGAAAAATTAATTGAGGTATCATTATCTTATTATGTTATGAAAATAAAATATTATCATTATTTACTATTGATAAGGGTCATATTACTATTCATATTACTATTGATAAGGGTAGGTTACAATTCATCAAAAAAATCAATTTGGTTCTATGAGACTCCAAATGACTTACTGATCACCACTCTTGATGACCATTTCTTGAAATTAAAAACATAGAAGAAAAAATTTATGTTTAATGGACAGCTTATAACTTTCTCATATAATTTTTTGATTTAAAAACTCCTTAGTTCTTCATGAAATATAGACTATTTAATGAATAGGATGTATTTTTGAGGAATATACCATAAAATGGTTGGGGTGTTATAATGTTGGTGGTGGCCTACTGAGTTCATACTCACACCCCAAAAGGCCCCCTTGGGTCATGTGTAGACTTTACGCTTTTGATATTAGGTAAGGATTCACTCTTGGGAGATAAACCCAAGTTATAATAGGGTTACTCTTATGCATGATATGGATGGAAGTAGGCCAGGTGGTTTCTTTGCATCGTGATGGAGTTTATTTTCTTCTTTTAGAATGATTTATATTATACTTATATGGTTGTTCTCTAGTGACTGTGAGTGTCTATTTGTTTTTGTAACCTTTTATGGATTTTTTTTTCACCATTAAATGGTAGTATGTCTATTGGTTATTTTATTATGGTTGTTATGTTGATTTTTATTCTACTGAGTTTATTATTTCTTCTAATATATGGTCCATTCTTCTATTGTGTTATAAAAATATTGATTGAAACTATTATCACCACCAGAGTGTATAGTCTCCCCGCAATCATCTCATCAAACCCTTACTTCAAGTAGGAAGCCACTAAAATATCGGGTGGTGCACCTATGGTATAGTGGAATACTAGCCCAAGGCACTATTTTATGTTTCTTTTGAGTCACGTTGCTATAAGTTTTTATTTTTTAAAATTTTAGGTCCTCTATATTAACAAATTTATAGTATTTTCCCAATTTTTAAATGGTTGATTTCACCACTTGGTTTATAATAATGGTGTTTTAAAATGAAGTATATTATAATTGAATATTGATTTATTTATTTTGGTTTGAAATCATTGTATTAAAATTAAAAGGTGATTTATATTTTAAAAAGGGTTTCCATTGTTTTGGAAAAATTATTTTAGTATGATACATGGTTTTTATTTTATACATTCAGAAAACCTTATATTCAAAATGATAATAAACTATCATTTATGAATGGTTTAAAAAAACTCAAAGGGTTTGTCACCAACTGATTTGACTCATGAGACGTGCTGATGCGTCGAGGGGATATAGTGGGACCCACCCACCACTACAAGTCCCAATCATTCATTGTACATTTTTTCAATACTAGAGAAATATTCCTTTTCAAAACTTGTATAGATTAGAGTATGAAAATTCATCAGTATTTCTGTAGTTAAAATAAATTTTCAAAAAAACATTGTATGTAAAATGGTATACGGTTTAGAAAAAAATATATCCATGATATGAGATTATTGGTATTTAATATAAATATAATTTCAAATGAAAATTTATCTCATGTGGGAATTAGTTACACCACGTAAGGATTATTATGTGCACAATAAAATGTTAGTCACAACAAAATAGTAGTTGAGACGAAGTATCTTACCATGATGTAATCGGTCGAATCATATGACCAGAACATAATCAAACTAAAATTAGTAATTGAATAACATGAATATTAAAAGATTAATTTTTTTATATATCAAATTTATGTACACATATACCACATACTAGAAATAATTTGCGAACAATGGAAATCTCACGGAAATGAAAGTGAGATGAGAAACCCCTTATCATATGCTCGAGTGTGTTCTTTGTTTCTTTTAATGACCGGAATAATAAAATTTAACTTCATTATTTAATAACATCAGAACCTTCTATACATGTAATTGTTTTAGTATAACCTTATTAGTTTCATTCATGGCCCTTTTTATGTGTTTAAGAGGTTTAATTTTATTCTTTTTGAAGCATTTTCTTCCATGCTTTTCATGATTCGTTTACTTGAATTCATGTAGGGAAGTTCAATTAAAATGTGGTTAAACATCCATAATGGATAATATATATTATTAGTGACATTAAATAGATATAAATGATCTTATAATCATTCTGGGTTATATACATGAGGATGAATCATTAGTATAAAGTTATTGATAAACGCTTGGATATAGCACGGCGCTTTTGTGTACAATGATCTTGTTATGTATTATTATTCCATATTTTGAGTGTATAGAGATTCCAGAAAATTAATGAAATTAAACAAATATATTATGATCCAGATCAACCATAAAAATGGTTTCATGACCTGATTTTGATATGGTAATGAAAATTAAGAACCAGTCGTCCTTGAATGTGATAAATTAACACATATCAGATGGTGTTTTCATTTTTAGTATAGGAGGAGGGGAGAAAGAGATGATGATGAAATATTATATTAGAATAATAAAATTCCATTTCATGTAATATAATGTAAGTATCATATCATTTGGAATAAGTGGGGTGATGAAATAAGTATAAAAGAATGGAACACAAAATAAGAGCAAAATTGAGAAATCTCTTAATGACATCACAAAAAAATTTATATAATAGTTTGATGAGTGAAAAGGGGTATCTCGTCACTAATAAATAATATGGGAAGTAAGGGGAATATGAAATTACATATCCCAACATAATCCAATTGAAAATAAAAGAGAAAACATAAATGAAATCTTTTAGAAAAGAGAAGGGTGGTGATTTTCTTACCTTGTAGAGTAACTCCAAAAACATGAAGGTTGGGACCTTGGGGGTTTTAGGACACCATGGGAGGATTCATAGGGATGTAATACCACCAGAGCTTCGATGAAAATGAGTTTATAATGAAATAAAACTTAGGGGGTGAGTGGGTATTTATAGTAATTAAGAGGGAGTTTTTTATTAATGAAAAGGCAAACCTCATTAGTGGTTTTTAAAAAACCATGGGCTTGACCATGGTATTTGCCAATGGTTTTAGCCCATTGGGACACCTAATGTCATAAGATACTATACAAGAATCTAACAGTCTTTTATAATTAATTATTACTTCACTATGATGTCATTAAACTACTAAAAACTCAAAACTGTATTTTTTACTATTCACGAAAATTCAAATATTTTTACAAAATCCATAAAATTCCCCCGCACCATTTTTTGACATAAAAAATACAAAAATGACCTCCATTTTTTGAAAATAATTTTCTATTTATTTTTAATTTAATTTTTAAATAAAATCATAGTTAATTTGAAAAATAACAATTTTAAAGGTATAATATGTTCTATATCACATTGAAAAATTAATTAAGATATCATTATATTATTAGATTAAGAAAATAAAAAATATAATTACTTACTATATATAAGGGCCATATTACTATTCATATTACTATAAGGGTATGTACCTATTCCTAAAAAAATCAGGATGGTTCCATCAGACTCCAAATAACTTTCTGGTCCTAACTCTAGATGACCATTTTTCGAATTTCAAAACATAGAAGTAGAAAATTTATGTTTAATGGATATCTTATAATGTTCTCCTATAATGTTTTGATTCAAAAAAGTCTTTTTGATTCATGCAATATAGGATATCTAATGAATATAAATTTTTTAAGAGGAACATACCATAAAATGTTTGGGGTGTTATATTATTCCCTCCTTTAGAAATTTCATCCTCAAAATTTTTTGTATAAAGCCCACCAAAAAGACGAGGGTTGTTCTTATCGATAACATCTTCAGGTTACCTTGTTGCTTCTTCTATATTCTAGTTTTTCCAAAGAACATTTACTAGATGACTCGTCCTATTTCTCAATACCTACTCCCTTGTGTCAATAATCCTAATATTCTCTTCACAGTATGATAGATCATGTTCCCGTACAATTTATTCATTAGTGAGTACATTCGTTAGATCTGGAACATATTTCTTCAACAATGACACATGGAACACATCATGAACATTGGAGATACTTGGTCGCATTCCTAAACGGTAAGCTACAAATCTGATTCTTTCCAGAATTTCAAATGGTTTTATGTACATGGGGATCAATTTCCATTTCTTACTAAACCACAAGACACCCTTCCATGGATATACTTTCAGAAAGATATGATCTCCCACTTGGAATTCCAATTCTTTATCTAGTTTTCATCATAACTCTTCTACCTACTTTGGGAAGCTTTAATATGGGCTTGTATTGTCTTCACCTTTGCCATGGTCTCTTCAAAACGTTATTGGACTATAAGTTTCCCCCCACCAACTTCATCCCATCAAGTTAGAGTTTGACATATATTTCCATATAATGCTTTATATGGAGCCATTTGAATACTATAATGAAAACTATTGTTGTATGAAAATTCCACCAATGGCATGTATTGATCCCACACACATTGGAAGTCAAGAGAGCATGACCTCAGTATGTATTCTAGAGTTTGAATAGTCCTTTCAGATTGTCCATCGATTTGGGGGGGGATAAGCAGTACTCATACGAAGAACAGTATTCAAAGCCATCTAAAGACTTTTCCAGAATTTTGATGTAAACCAAGGATATAGATCAGACATAATCGATAGAGGTTCACTATGAAGTATTTAAACTTCATTAATATAAAGTGTTTTCGGGCACTCAAGTGGTAAATCCTCTTTAATAGGAATTCAATGTGTTGATTTTGTGATACAGTCAACAATTACCCATATTGCATCATTATTCTAGGTGTCCTCAGTAGTCCAGTGACAGAATCCATCATAATGTTATCCCACTTCCACATAAGAATAGGTATAGGATGCATCACTTTTCTAGGATGTTGTCTCTCTCCCTTCAATTGTTGACAAACTAGATAACTTGACACGTACTCAGTAATTTCCCACTTCATATTATCCCACCATAAATATTCCTTCAGATCACTATACATCTATATGCTACTTGGGTGTATAGAGAAATTTAAGCTATGAGAATGATCTAATAGTTCCCTTTTTGCTCAGGTAATGATGGAACACATAACATATTCTCAAATTTTAGAACTCCTTCCTCATACATGATGTCTTCCTATATCCCATCCTTAACTGCAATAATTTTCTTGTGTATATTTTCCTCATCAGATTGAGAGATTAATATCTTTTCTAGTAATGATGGTTTATCAATCATTTTAAAAAGGAATGATGTTTCCCCTTACTAAAAAATTCCCATATCCATATTTATTAGATCCATGAATATATGATCTCTGTCAATCCTCATTTGAGTCAGAAGTCCATGATCTTTCATTCTTAATGCATCTGCCATCTTATTTGCTTTTCCTAGGAGGATGTTTATTGAACAATTGTAATATTTGAGTAACTAGAGCCATCTCCTTTGCCTCATGTTGAGTTCTTTTGGTGTGAAAATGTATTTCAAACTCTTGTGATCTGTGTATATCTAACATTTTAAACATTAAAGATAATGTATTTATATCATCAAATTAATGATTAATGCTTTTAACTCAAGATAATGTGTTGGATAATTTTTCTCACGAGTCTTCAACTTCCATGATTCATAAGCAATAACATTTCCATTTTGCATAAGGACACAACCGAGATCATTCTTTGAAGCATCAATCTATAGTAAAAATACATCACTACCAGATAGTATAGTCAAAATTGGAGCATTGAATAATATTCTTTTCAATTTTTTGAATCACTCTGTACATTAATTTGACCTCAAAAACTTATCTCCATTACGTGTGATCTTGGATAGTGGGTTATGCAGTCAGGCAGAATTCAAAACGAACCACTGATAGTAACTTTCTAAGCCAATAAAACTACGTACCTCGGTTATGTTTGTTGGCGTGGGTCAATCTTGGATTTCCCTTCTCTTCACATGATCAACTAGGATTCCATCCTTAGAGACAATGTGACCTAGAAAAGAACCTAATTGAACCCAAAATTTTCACTTTCTAGACATCCCATATAATTCATTTCTTCAATGAGTTTTTAGAATAATCTGTAAGTGATCCTCATGGTCTTCATATCTTTTTTAACATACCATGATATCATTTATGAATACCACAACAAAGTTATCAAGATATTCCTTGAAAACAATATTCATCAAATCCATGAAAACATATGGTGCATTCGTTAGTCCAAAATGCATCACTATAAACTCGTAATGCCCATACCTGGTTCAAAATGTTGTCTTTGAAATATCTTCCTTACTGACATGTATTTGATGATATCCAGATCAAAGGTAAATCTTCAAAAATTATTGATATTCATGAAGTTGATCTAATAAATCATCCATCCTGGGTAGAGGATACTTATTCTTTATTTTAATATCATTGATTTCCCAATAATTAATTTATATCCTCATGGATCCATCGTTCTTTTTGACAAACAAGACCGGGGCTCCCCATGGAGAAACTCTAGGTTGAATAAATCCTTTGTCACTAACTCCTATAGTTGTTTCTTTAGCTCTACTAACTCCACAATTTCCATTCTATAGGGGGTCTTTGATATAGGTCTTGCACCAAGAATTAATTCAATGGAAAAATCATTTTCCTACTCTAGAGGATGTCCAGATAAATACTCTAGAAACACATCAATGTATTCTTCCACTATATGCACATCTTTAATTTGAATATTTCTTTCCTCTCCCAATGATATTGGGTTCTATTCCTCTCCAACAATTGAATTCAATAGAGCTACTGGGGGTTTCTCTAAATAATATTCAGATGACGAGGTCTCTGATCTAAATATAAGAGATTCTGCACCATTTTCAAAAATTGCAACGTCATTTTTCTTTCAATAAATCTTCGCATCATAGTTTGACAGCCAATTCAAACCAAGAATTATATCAAAGTCAGTCATTGGTATAATGATAAGGGTATCAAATAAATGATTTTTACGTGTCATGAGGGGGACTAGTTGGCATGCCTTGGATGCAATGATGCATCCCCAAGGAGTTTTTACTGACAACTCCTTTATTAAATCAAATGGTAAATTTCTAATTTTCTTGGAAAACTGGGAAGATATAAATTAATGCGATGATCTAGAATCAAATAAAGTGTGGGATGCGTTTGAGGAAACAACTAAAGTACCTAACACCACACCATTAGGAACTTCAACTTCTGCAGTTGTAATTGCATAAGATCTCCCTTCCTCTCTTGGGTTTTTCTGAGGCATGTTTCTTTGGCGCTTAGGACAATCATTTTCATAGTGTCCCATACCTCCACATTTTTAGCATTGGACATCATCAAATTGTTTTTCCCCTTGAATTCATGAGATAGATTAACCTTTCCTTGACACATATAGTAGACTCTGATTCCATTTAATCATTTCTAGAGATGATTTTTTTCCACAGTTTTCGCATAATAGTAATTTCTTTGCTCCATTGTTCTTCTTTGGCACTTCACCATTCCCTTGGTTATCAGAGTGCAAATTCTTATCTTGGTTTCCCTTAAAAAAAATTGATCTAAAAAATTCTTTCTCTGTTTTGATAGAACATGATACAATTTTATCATATGATGACAATTTTTAAGAAGCTATTGCCCCTTGAAGACTTGCCTCAAGACCTTTAGAAAAATGATCAATCTTTTCTACCAAGTCACGTATATAATCTACGATATACATTGCTATCCTTGTGAAGGTAGAATCATACTTTGTAACACTATCTTCTTCCTTTTTTTAATCCAATGAATTTCCTCTTCATTTCGGTTCGTTGCTCACGATGGAAATATTTTTTGAAGAATATTTCTTTAAAAGTACTCCATTTCATATCTTCTATTTCATCTTCCTCTATGGTATTTAGAATCAAGGACCACCATTAATCAATGTCTCCCTTGAGATAATATACTACTAGTATGAACTTATAATTTTTAGTGCATCTTAATGCCATGAATATATTTTCAAGGGACTTGATCCATTTCATAGAAACCACTGGATTAGTAGTCCCACAGAAATATGGGGTCTTCTACCGCATGAAAAGATCTGACACAGGTGTGGAATAGTTAGTCATTACAACCTGAGTAAGTTGTACTAATATGGTCATGATATGATATGATAAAACATTGACTATGTTGACATGATCAGTGGGGATATTCCTACGTTTCCGACAAGTATTGATTCCCATTCTTCCATTAAATGCCAATTCTAAATAACGGCACACGTTATATTCTGGTATGAATCATAATGTATAATATTAAATTAACAAAATACTTAGCATAAATTGAGATCCTATGCATGGATAATCCCATAATCATAAAAATGATTTCTTTAAGGAATAATTTATTTTTTAATCCTTCATAATGGATTGTAAATAAAATATGAATTATCCTAAGCATATCACCCGAGAGTGCCGTAACCAAGAGTGCAGCAAGGCCTGATGTTATTTACCAGGATACCCTGGGTCAAGCCCGAAACTCCTTGTCAAAGCTTTCACTCTTAGGTACATCTGTGCTAGAGCCAGCTCTACCTACTCATATCCAGAAAGGGATGTGTTTTCTTGAAAAATTCACATAATATATTCCCTACCAAAATACAAAGACGTTCTTGTATGTTTATCCTCAAATACTACCATAGGGCTTTGTTCCCTACTATACATTTCCTACTCTTGTTTCCATGTTTTCAACTAAACATTCTATTATACCAACTGTAACACCCTGACACTACTGGAAATGCTGTTTTTCCCAACGGGTTTTTACCAACGGTTTGCTAAAACCGTTGGGCATGAAGGATTAAGAAATCCTTTCCCAACGGTTCATTGAAACCGTTGGGAAAAGCCACCCCTTTGCCAACGGTTTGATGAAACTGTTGGTAAAGGGGTGTGTTAATCACCTTTTGCCAACGGTTCAAAAGAACCGTTGGGAAAGGGTCACCCCTTTGCCAACGGTTTCCCCAAACCGTTGGCAAAGGGGTCCTTAGCATCTCTTTCCCAACGGTTCTTTAAAACCATTTGGAATTATTTCCCCCAAATCCAGCCGTGAGGCTGCTCTCCCCCCATTCGCACAGAACCTAATTTCATCCACTCCACCGCTCTCCTCTCGCGAAATCCCCTATCCGAAGAGGTGAAAACCATCTGAAATCAGGTATCTTTTCATTTATACACATATAATTCCTTATTTTTATTGTTATTGCTTTAGTATTTTAGTTTTAAGTTATCAATCCACCTCCACCTCTCTGCTGCTCTCCAAATCCCCCATCCGAATAGGTGAAAACCCATTTGAATCATCTCAAATCAAGTAATTTTTTCTTTATACACATATGGTACCCTATTTTTATTGTTATTGATCTAATATTTTAGTTTTAATTTTGGATTTTGATTTGATTTCACCGTGTAAAATAGGGAAATGAATAAATATTTTGTTAATTAATTAGTTTCCCCTGGAATATCAGTTGTGTTATAATGTCCATGGTAAATAAAGGGGTTATGTAATAAAAGACCTTGAATAAATAAATTGTGGAAGTTGGGGTATGTTTCCTCTATGAGAGGTTTTTTGTTGTGTTTCATTGTATATTGTAGGCTGTTTTATGGGGATTGAAGTGACCAGTTGGGCTTTGTGATATGTGGGGTTGTAATGTGATGGTTAGTGGGCATTGATGTGTCATGTGAAGTTGTATGATAGTGATGATGTGTGGTGGTGTTGTGTCGTGTGGAGGTGTTGTGTGATGAAGTTGTGGTGTATAATGTGGTGAGGTGGTTTTGGTTGTGCAGTGGTTTGTGATGTGCAATATTTTTATTGTGATATGTGGTTGTTTTGGTGAGATGGTTAGTCGATGTAACATGGTGTCGATGGTTATTGTGAGATGGTGAGTTGTTGTGTGGTGGTTTTATTAGTTTCCTGGTTATCTATGGAATAAATTATGATGTTAAAACAAAAAAACAAGATATTAAATAAATGAGATGGAATAGAAATGGATGTGTGGTAAATGGATTTAATTAATTTAACATTAAATGAATGGACAATGTAAGTGTGAATGAAGTGACTTATAAATGAATGTGAGAAATGCTATGCGTCTTGTGTGGTGGTGGTGTGGTTTATGTGTTTTATGGTAGTAGTGAAGTGTGTGATTATGTAGTTAATGTGAACCCATAGGATGAGTACTTTGTGCTATCTATATATCATGTATTTTTATGTTATTTCTACACATTCCAGGGGGGTGGTATGTCTAGGTGGTGGTGGTGGGGTTGCAGGGGAGGGGGTGTGGGATGTTTGGGAGGGTGGGCGGGGCTATCCAGGGGGGGTACGGGATGTCTAGGGGGGGTACGGCGGTGGGTGGGATGTCCACAAGGGTGGACGGGCTGTCCACGGGGGTGGTCGGGCTGTCAATGAGGGGTGGGTGGGCTGTCCAGGGGGGGTGGGTGGCTGTCCATAGGGAGAAGGGGTGTCGAGGGGGGTGGGTGGGCTGTCCACGGGGGTGGTTGGGCTGTCTAGGGGGTAGGGGGCGTCCACGGGGGTGGGTGGGTTGTCCACGGTGGTGGGCGGGGCTGTCCACGGGGGTGGAAAAGGCTGTCCACGGGGGTGGGCGGGGCTGTCCAGGGGGTGTGGGCTATCCTGGGGGTCTGGGTGGGGTGTCATGGTGGGGGAGGGGTGTGTGGGGTGTCCAGGTGGGGTGGTATGTCTAGGTGGTGGTGGTGGGGTTGCAGGGAAGGGGGGTGTGGGCTATTTGGGAGGGTGGGCGGGGCTATCCAGGGGGGGTACGGGGTGTCCAGGGGGGTACGGGGGTGGGCGGGCTGTCCACAAGGGTGGACGGGCTGTCCACGGGGGTGGTCGGGCTGTCAAGGAGGGGTGGGCGGGCTGTCCAGGGGGGTGGGTGGGCTGGCCACGGGAGGTAGGGGTGTCCAGGGGGGTGGGAGGGCTATCCAAGGGGGTGGGGGCAGTCCATAGGGAGAAGGGGTGTCGAGGGGGGTGGGTGGGCTGTCCACGGGGGTGGTTGGGCTGTCTAGGGGGTAGGGGGCGTCCACGGGGGTGGGTGGGTTGTCCACGGGGGTGGGCGGGGCTATCCACGGGGGTGGGAAAGGCTGTCCACAGGGGTGGGCAGGGCTGTTCAGGGGGTGTGGGCTGTCCTGGGGGTCTGGGTGGGGTGTCCTGGTGGGGGAGGGGTGTGTGGGGTGTCCAGGGGGGTTGGTATGTCTAGGTGGTCGTGGTGGGGTTGCAGGGGAGGGGTGTGTGGGGTGTCCAGGGGGATGGTATGTCTAGGTGGTGGTGGTGGGGTTGCAGGGGAGGGGGGTGTGGGCTGTTTGGGAGGGTGGGCGGGGCTATCCTGGGGGGGGGTATGGGGTGTCCAGGGGGGTACGGGGGTGGGCGGGCTATCCACAAGGGTGGACGGGCTGTCCACGGGGGTGGTCGGGCTGTCAAGGAGGGGTGGGCGGGCTGTCCAGGGGGGTGGGTGGGCTGGCCGCAGGGGGTAGGGGTGTCCAGGGTTGTGGGAGTGCTATCCAAGGGGGTGGGGGCTGTCCATAAGGAGAAGGGCTGTCGAGGGGGGTGGGTGGGCTGTCCACGGGGGTGGTTGGGCTGTCTAGGGGGTAGGGGGTGTCCACGGGGGTGGGTGGGTTGTCCACGGGGGTGGGCGGGGCTGTCCACGGGGCTACCCTACTAATATGGTTATGGGATGAGGCATGCTCTGATGTGATAACACATTAAGTTCTTGTTGGTTTTACATTTTTTCAATAACACATTAGTATGTTTTTTTCACATGTCTAGTTGATACCATGATTATTTTCTTCCTTTATCGTTTACTTAAATGTATTTTCTATTAAATTTCAATCCTATTGAATTGTTTATGACAAAATGACTTATATGAATTTTTTTACAGAATGGACAGAAGTTGGATGAATGAAACCGATCGTTTCTCAAGCGATTTTCAAAACAATTTTGAGAGCTTTATAGATTTTTCATTTCACAATGCTTCAGATAGTGGTCGCATACATTGCTCATGTTCCAATTGTGTTGGTAGACCTTGGTTGAGTCGTGAAGAAGTCAGCTACCACATAACCAAAAATGGTTTTCAAGCAAACTACTTTGTGTGGTATGTCAATGGGGAGAAAATGAAATCTCAAATTGGTGATGATCGAAATGAAAGGACTGGAATGGAGAATTTTTTAGATGATCGGTTTCCGTTTATTCGTCATCATGAAAAAGAAAGTATTTCGACTCAAGAAGACGTCGATATGAGGACAACTGATGCATCTAGTGAAAATGATGATATTGATAGGGTGAAAAAATTGAATGATGCTGCCACGACTCCAGTATATCGACAATACGATAAAATGAAAAAGCTAGAATTTTTAATCTGATTGTTTCATGGAAAAACTATGTATGGGATTTCTAATACAGCAATCGATTACATTCTTACCCTCTTGAAGGATTTACTTCCAGATGATGCAGATATTCCCTTAAAACACTATATGGCATGGAAGTTAGTTGAAGAACATGGATTTTCCAGAAACAAAATTCATGCTTGCCCGAAAGATTGCAATTTATTCTGGGAAGAAACCGCTGAAGGAAATGAATGTATAAAATGTGGCACATCCCTCTGGAAGTCAAAATCTGATGGAACACCATCCCGCATTCCACAGAAAGTAATGTGGTACTTTCCATTGATCCCCAGACTCCGGAATCTTTTTATGTCTGATGACATATCAATAAAAATTATATGGCATGATACCAAGAGAAAGAAGACTAATGATGAGTTGGTTCATCCTGTAGATGGATTTTCATGGCAGAGATTTGATGCTCAACATCCTGATTTTGCAGCTGACGTGCGTAATGTGAGGATGGGTCTTTCATGCGACTGTTTTAATCCGTTTGGGCAGATGCTTACTTCGCACAGCACATGGCCAGTTTTTATACACATTTATAATCTTCCCCCATGGTTGTGTATGAAAAAATCTTTCACTTTCATGAGTATACTCATATCTGGTCCTTCTGATCCCGACATTGATATTGATGTATACATGCAACCTTTAATAAAAGAGTTGAAACTTATTTGGGATGTGGGTGTGCGCACATACGATGCATGTTCGAAAGACATATTTCAGATGCGTGCTGCGCTTATGTGGACGATCAATGATTTTCCATCTTATCCAATGATGTCTAGATGGAGCACGAAGGGAAAACTGTCATGTCCAGTTTGTATGAAGAATACACGATCCAGAAGACTGAAACATCGTTTTAGTTTCAGTTTTATGGGACATCGACGAATTTTGCCAAAGGATCATCCATATAGAATGTATCGTCGAAGATTTGATAATACTATAGAGACCGATGATCCACCTCAGCGTATGTCTGGAACTGATGTGCTTAATGAATTGAAAGATTTCAGTTTTTCATTCGGGAAGGGTCAAATGAAATCTGGAAAGAGAAAGAATGTTTCCACAGAAACCTGTTACAATTGGAGGAAGAGGAGTATCTTTTTTTTTACTTATTGGTCAACCAATTTGCTACGTCATTACTTAGACGTAATGCATATTGAAAAGAATATATGTGAAATGTTTCTTTCAGTTCTTCTAAATGTCAAGGGGAAGACAAAAGATGATTTACGATCTCGACGTGACTTGGTGGATTGGGGCATCAGACCAGAATTGCATCCTGTGCGTATCAGTGAAAATAAATGGAAACTTCCATGTGCTTCTTATGTGATGACACCTACTGAAAAAAAACAATTTTTGGATGTATTAGAGACTATTAGAGTTCCTGATGGCTATTCAAGCAACATATCTAAACGGGTCAACAGAAGAGAGTTGAAGATAAAATCTTTGAAGACTCATGATTATCACGTTCTACTGCATGATTTGCTTCCAATAGCAATCCGTCATCTTTTGTCTAATAATGTAAGGGTGGGTGTTATTCGGTTGTGCCATTTGTTTAGAGATCTTTGTGCTAAGAAGTTGTCCAAGTCTTTCTTTCAGAAAATGTTGACAGATGCCCCATTAATTTTGTGTGAGTTGGAGAAAATATATCCCCCATCATTTTTCACATGCATGCTGCATCTGACTGTCCATATTCCAACTGAAATACTTCTCAGAGGACCTGTTTCTTTTCATTGGATGTATCCAACTGAAAAAAATATGTTCACATTAAAGTCTTATGTTCGAAACAAGAATCATCCAGAAGGTTCTATCGTGAACGGTTACTTAGCTCAAGAATGTATGGATTTCTGTTCAATGTATTTGTCTGATCTTACTATAAGAATGAACCGACCAATGAGAAATGAAGAAGAACAATATGAGAAAATTGAACCCAGTTTTCCATCACTTAATCAAACAGGAGGAATTCCTGGATCATATACATTGAAGACATTAAGCAATGAAGAGCGGGAGATGGCACGTCGCACAATTTTGTTCAACTGTGATTTGTTCGATGACTATATCAGGTAACAAAATTTAATATGTATATCTTACATATATGTCTGTTAAACTATTCATATTTTTTTATCTACAAGGAACATAAAACAATGATAAATAGGAAGCATCGTTATTTATCTTTGAGAAGGAGAGAGACTTTGCATAGCAAAGAGTTTTCTTCTTGGTTAAAATTGAAGGTAAAAATACTACTGTTTAAATTAATTATTTCAATATTTACTTAAGTTTAACTGTCATTTATATTGTAGGTATTGAGTTTGTCTGCTGACTCTGTCTCTGATGAAATAAGAGCTTTGGATTTTGGTCCTAATACCGTGGTTCGTGACTGTAAATCAATTATTATCAATGGGTACAGATTTATTGTCACTGAATGAGCCAAAAACATGAGAACACAACATGATGGTATTATGGTTACTGGCACAAGAGATTGTTATGCCAGTGCATCAGATAGTAGACCGCGACTTGAAAATGTGGGTTATTATGGAGTCATTGAGAAAATAATTTTATTGGATTATTACTCTCATGGACGAGTCACAATGATGAAATGCCATTGGTTTGACTCGATGACGAGACATGGCACATTAATGATGATTGTGGATTTCGAGTAATTAATATGACCCGCACTCATGCAACCGAAGAACCATATGTGTTGGCATCAATGGCTAAACAAGTTTTTTATGTCAAAGATCAACTTCAACCTGAATTTGGTGTCATAGTTGAAGTAATTCCAAGATATATTTTTGATGATGCTGATGATGGAATTGACACTGTCCCTATTTCCATTGGAACCAATCCATTTATTTCTTTTGATGACTCCAATATCTCAATTGTCAGAGTTGATTGTGAACCTGAAGTTGTGGTTGGAAATATATAGAATCATTCATCCATGTTCTCAATTCTTTTGGTTTACCTCGAGTTGGGTTTTTAAGGTTGGTAATATTCATATTTATTTAGTATTGATCACAAATATGTTTTAGCTGACTTGACCGTTATGTGAATTTTCAATGTTTATTGGTTTCTGTTTTATTTGAATTGCATTTTCTAATTTGGCATTGAACTGTATTCAAACCAAATCAAAAAATATTTCTAACTTGGTGAACATTACAACTTGTATGTTTTATTAAATTCATTCAAGCTCTTCTAAAACAATTAATAGCTAAATTACTAATGAATCCCCTCATTCTCTCATATATTTAGTTTTTTGGATTACACATTAATTATCTTTTTCTAATTAATTACATATTTGTTTTCCAATGAAGGAAATGCAGCCAATTGAAGAGAGATGAAAAAAAAATGGCGGAGAACAATCGTCGGATGGAGGAGATGGGCATTCCACCATTAGTGCCTACAGTGAGTACTTTATTTCAAATATATATATATATATATTTACATAATATATAATGTCCTGTGATTAATTTTTTTTGTAAACTTTTTTATAGGATCCAGCATTACGTCGACAGTTATTCGACGAGGAGCCTTGTACTGGTCCTAGTACTTAGGCCGGTGGTACGAGGAGGGTTCGTACCAGAGGTGGACGTAGAGCTGCGCGTGCCCGACTAGACCCTGCCCCTCCCACTGACATTTCAGTCTTCCCACATTCTGATCCCGGTGTGTCGTTAGGGACACACGGGATATTTAGACCTCCCATGTTTTCGCTACCTTCTGCATCTTCTGCCCCATCATTTTCACATCCCATGATGATTCCCACTCCCCAGTCAGCATCAGGTCATAGAGCTGTTCCATATTCTTTTCCTTCTACTTCTGTCTCTTCGAGCTTTTATATTCCATCGTCTTCGACTCCTATTCCACCAGAGGGTGTTCCATCAGGTTCTGTGGATCCGGCGCCACTCATTGATCAGACTAGCGTAGGTATATTTATAAAACCCTAAAAAAAATTTATAGCAATATTTATTTTCATTATAACATGTTTTGATAAAATATTTGTTTTTCTTTCATGACAGATACATCTAATGACAGGAGGTGGGGGCGGGGCCGTACACGCATGCGTTCGGTGTGGAACCGTCGCACACATGTTATGGTGGAATATAATGAAGACAATCAGATGGTTGAGAAAACAGGGCAGCAATGTCGGAGTTTTATGGAGACGCTTTCCAAATACTCTGACATCATTCCCGTCAGCCCACTGTCGTGGAGACATTTTCCACATGAGGTCAAAGATAGAGCTTGGGCAGAGATATGGGTAAAAAAAATCTGTTGTATTTAATTCCATGAATTTTTTTGTATTTATATGAATTAATATTTTCATTTCAGCTTCGATTTAATTTTCCGGATGGTGAGGGTGCACGACTGGAACGTCTAAAGGATTTAGGCGAGCTTTGGAGAGCCTACAAGCATGAGCTGTATATTGGCTGGCATGCTAGAGTTGGCACTGAGTTAGAGGCGGTACCAGTCGTGGATGATTTTCCTATAGAGTAGTATCGTCAGATGATTACTCATTGGACGAGTACCCAGTTTAAGGTATGAATTACATTTGAGGTATTTAAATAATAACTTTCAAGTTTTGCATTAATATTATCCTTCGCATTATCGAATTTTATTTAGGAATCATCTGGAAAAAATAAAAAAACATTGATGCAAAAAAATACCTCCATACACTAGGACGCACGACGATGCCGGATCATGAGAGGCAGCATGTATGACAATTGTTTATAAGTTTTCTTTACGACTTACATTTTCTTTTTTTTTCCTCAATTATTTAATTATTTGCTAATGTTTTTATATAACTATTGTTTTCAATGTCATTGTAGAGGCAAGTACAAAATATTGAAGGACGTGTGCCTCGAGCAAAACTGTTTTGCTCGAGTAGACGAAAAAAGGATGGAAGTGCTATCAACGAAGCGACTCAGCAGCAGATTGTATTTTTTAATCTGTTGATTTTATATTTTAATATATATTTCGTAACTTAATAATATATTTATATTTGTAATAGGATGCTTTAGAGGCCCTCGATGCCCAAGAAGCAGATAATTTTGGGCCATCTGATCACTTACATCAGGTGTTGGGAGAGGATCATTCTGGCAGAGTACGCTGCCGACCTAGGATAGCCCCGACGAGGTATTGGCCTACCTTAGGTACGAGTTGTAGTGCCACCGAGCTGCAGAAAGTTAGGGCACATGCAGAACAGGCTGAGAAAAGGGCCACAGAGATGGAAGAACAGTCTGCTAGGGCAAACAGTGCATTTATGAAATTTATTGAAGTTCTACGTCCAACACTTCTAGCAGAGGCCAACCCAGCGATTGATGAATACATGTCGTCGATACATTCTATATATGGTGCACCAGGTGGCAGTTCCAGTGGTGGTCAGGCCGATGTCCAGCTTGGAGATGATGATGGCGAGCAGTCTGATGCGGAAGAGGAGGGAGATGATGAGGGCGAAGAGGAGGGCGAAGGCGAGGAGGAAGGCGCTGTGGAGGGTGAGGACGTTGAGGAGGACGATGACGAGGGCGATGATGATGATGATGATGGTGATGGTGATGTTGATGTGGAACATATTGATCCATTGCATTTTGGACTTATATTACTGAGATTTGATGTTTAATCTATTCTAGTTGTTGGTTTTATCTAGACTTGTAGTATAGTATTGGAGTTGAGTTATTTTTATATATTGTCTGTTTTTATGGATGTTGTTTTCTTTTAGTGGTTGTGTGTTTGTGAACTCCCTGGACAACCCCCCTCATTCTTGGACCCTGGACAACCCCCCCTCCCCCTTGGACCCCGAACACCCCCCAAACACCCCCCGGACAGCTCCGCGGACAGCCCTGAGGACAGCCCCCCGTACAGCCCCCAACCCTCCACCCTGGACCCCAGATAGCCCCCCGGACAGCCCCTCGGACAACCCCCCCCCCCCCCCCCACCCTCCCCCTTGGACCCCGGACAACCCCCCAAACACCCCCCGGACAGCCCCCTGAACAACCCCGGAAAACCCCCTGAACAACCCCTGAACAGCCCTTGAACAACCCCCTAAACAACCCCTGGACAGCCCCCTGAACAACCCCGAACAACCCCCTGAACAACCCCCAAACACCCCCCCCCCCCCGGACAGACCCCGCACAGCCCCCCCCCCCCCCCCACCCTCCTCCTTGGTCCCCAGAGAGCCCCCCTGACACCCACCAGACAGCCCCCCCCCCCCCCCCCCCCCGGACAGCCCCCGCGGACAGCCCCCCGTACAGCCCCCAACCCTCCACCCTGGACCCCAGATAGCCCCCGGACAGCCGTCCCGGACAGCCCCCCCGGACAACCCCCACCCTCCCCCTTGGACCCCGGACAACCCCCCTGAACAACCCCTGAACCACCCCTGAACAACCCCTGAACAACCCCCTGAACAACCCCCAGACAGCCCCCTGAACAACCCTGAACAACCCCCTGAACAACCCCCGGACAACCCCCTGAACAACCCCCGGACAGCCCCCTGAACAACCCCGGACAACCCCCTGAACAACCCCCAAACACCCCCCGGACAGACCCCGCACAGCCCCCCCACCCTCCTCCTTGGTCCCCGGACAGCCCCACGGACACCCACCGGACAGCCCCCCCGGACAGCCCCCCGGACAGCCCCTCCACCTTCCTTAATTTCATTAGCTCTGAAATGTTTCATAGCACAATCAACTAAAATCTAATCCATACTAAATATGATATAAAAATATTCTATATGAATTTCTATAAGATTTTAAGTGAAAACAAAAACTGACATACAACAAACTGACCAAACGCATTCGAAATGTGTTGATGCTTTAGGACAACGATCCATGGGTCATATGTGACGTGTACGAATCAACCCCGCCTCAATCCGAGGCGCGGTGCGGTCGGAACAACTCAAAGTGTATGTATTTTGTTTCAAAAGGACATCATTTTAAGTGAAAAACATCAACTGGCATACGGAAAACCGGTCAAACGCATTCGGATTGTGTTGATACTTTAAGACAATGATCCATGGGTCATTTGAGAAGTGTACGAGTCAACCCCGCCTAAATCCGAGATGCGGTGTGGTCGGGACCACTCTAAGTGACTTTCTTTTGTTTAAAATGGACAGTATTTTAAGTACATATGGAAACCCGACCAAACGCATTCGGTTTCTGTTGAAACTTTAGGAGAACGATCCATGAGTCATGTGTGACGTGTACAAGTCAACGCCACCTCAATCCGAGGCGAGGTCGTCCGCTATGAATTTGACCGTTTGACGCCCGTTTTGGCCGTTTATGACACCAGAACTGTGTTGTCGGTCACCGCGGGCACATGGCACGTCCAATTGACGTGCCGTCTGCTTGAACACTTCAGAAATCACTCACCCGTATTTGTCGTCTGATTTCAGGTCATTCTGACTTCGTTCGGCCTGTTTGGACCCCCCTCACGTGCGTTTACGAAGCGCGTGCATCGCTTAAAATAGGAATATTGAGCCGTACCGCGCAAACCGCACGTCCGATTGCCATGCCGTCTGCGCGTACACATCACGAATAATAATTAGAATGTTTAACGGTGGTTTCAGCTCAATCTGAGGTCGTCCGCTATGAATTTTACCGTTGGACGCCCGTTTTGGCCGTTTATGACACCAGAACTGCGTTGTAGGTCACCGCGGGCACATGGCACTTCCAATTGATGTTCCGTCTTCTCGACCACTTCATAAATCACTCACCCGTATTTGTCGCCTGATTTCAGGCCATTCCGAAATCGTTCGGCCCGTTTGGACCCCCCTCAAGCGCGTTTACGAAGCGCGTGCATCACTTAAAATACGAATATTGAGCCGTACCGCGCATACCGCACGTCCGATTGATGTTTCGTCTACGCGTAAACATCACGAATAATAATTAGAATGTTTCACGGTGGTTTCAGCTCAATCTGAGGTCGTCCGCTATGAATTTGACCGTTGGACGCCAGTTTTGGCCGTTTATGACACCAGAACTGCGTTGTCGGTCACCACGGGCACACAGCACGTCCGATTGATGTGCCGTCTACTCGACCACTTTAGAAATCACTCACCTGTATTTTTTGTCTGATTTTAGGCCATTCCGACTTCGTTCGGCCCATTTGGACCACCCTCACGCGCGTTTACGAAGCACGCGCATCACTTAAAACACGAATATTGAACCATACCGCGCAAACCGCACGTCCGATTGGCATGCCGTCTGCACGTACACATCACGAATCATAATTAGAATGTTGCATGGTGTTTTCAGGTCAATCCGAGGTCATCTGCTTTGAATTTGACCGTTTGACGCCAGTTTTGGCCATTTGTGACACCAGAACTGCGTTGTCGGTCACCGCAGGCACATGGCACGTCCGATTGACGTGCCGTCTACTCGACCACTTCATAAATCATTCACCCGTATTTGTCATCTGATTTCAGGCCATTCCAAAATCGTTCGGCCCGTTTGGACCCCCCTCACGCGCGTTTACGAAGCGCGTGCATCACTTAAAACACGAATAATGAGCCGTACCGCGCAAACCGCACGTCTGATTGACGTTCTGTCTACGCGTACACATCACGAATAATAATTAGAATGTTGCACGGTGGTTTCAGCTCAATCTGAGGTCGTCCGCTATGAATTTGACCGTTGGACGCCCGTTTTGGCCGTTTATGACACCAGAACTGCGTTGTCGGTCACTACGGGCACACGGCACGTCCGATTGACGTGCCGTCTGCTCGAACACTTCAGAAATCACTCACCCGTATTTGTCGTCTGATTTCAGGCCATTCCGGCTTCGTTCGGCCCATTTGGACCCCCCTCACGCGCGTTTACGAAGCGCGCGCATCACATAAAACACGAATATTGAGCCGTACCACGCAAACTGCATGTACGATTGGCGTTCCGTCTGCGCATACATGTCACAAATAATAATTAGAATATTGCACGGTGTTTTCAGGTCAATCTGAGGTCGTCCGCTATGAATTTGACCGTTTGATGCCCGTTTTGGCCGTTTGTGACACCAGAACTGCGTTGTCGGTCACCGCAGGCACACGACACGTCTGATTGACGTTCCGTCTACTCTACCACTTCATAAATCACTCACCCGTATTTTTCGTATGATTTCAGGCCATTCCGAAATCGTTCGGCCCGTTTAGACCACCCTCACACGCGTTTACGAAGCGCGCACATCACTTAAAACACGAATATTGAGCCGTACCGCGCAAACCGCACGTCCGATTGACGTGCCGTCTGCGCGTACACGTCATGAATAATAATTAGAATGTTGCACGGTGGTTTAAGCTCAATCTGAGGTCGTCCGCTATGAATTTGACCGTTGGACGCCCGTTTTTGCCGTTTATGACACTAAAACTGCGTTGTCGGTCACCGCGGGCACACGGCATGTCCGATTGACGTGCCCTCTGATCGACCACTTCAGAAATCACTCACCCATATTTTTTGTCTGATTTCAGGTCATTCCGACTTTGTTCGGCCCGTTTGGACCCCCCTCACGCGCGTTTACGAAGCGCGTGCATCACTTAAAATACGAATATTGAGCCGTACCGCGCAAACCGCATGTCTGATTGGTGTTCCGTCTGCGCCTACACGTCAAGAATAATAATTAGAATGTTTCACGGTGGTTTCAGCTCAATCTGAGGTCGTCCGCTATGAATTTGACCATTGGACGCCCGTTTTGCCCGTTTATGACACCAGAACTGCGTTGTCGGTCACCGCGGGCACACGGCACGTCCGATTGATGTGCCGTCTGCTCGACCACTTCAGAAATCACTCACCTGTATTTGTCGTCTGATTTCAGGCCATTCAGACTTCGTTCGGCCCGTTTGGACCCCCCTCACGCGCGTTTACGAAGTGCACGCATCACTTAAAACACGAATATTGAGCCGTACCACGCAAACCGCACGTCCGATTGCCGTGACGTCTGCGTGTACATGTCACGAATAATAATTATAATGTTTCACGGTGTTTTCAGGTCAATCCGAGGTCGTCCGCTATGAATTTGACCGTTTGACGCCCGTTTTGGCCGTTTATGACACCAGAACTGCGTTGTCGGTCACCGCGGGCACACGGAACGTTCGATTGACGTGCTGTCTTCTCTACCACTTCATAAATCACTCACCCTTATTTTTTGTCTGATTTCAGGCCATTCCGAAATCGTTCGGCCCGTTTGGACCACCCTCACGCGCGTTTACGAAGCGCGCGCATCACTTAAAACACGAATATTGAGTCGTACCGCGCAAACCGCACGTCTGATTGACGTGTCGTCTTTGCGTACACATCGCCAATAATAATTAGAATGTTGCACGGTGGTTTCAGCTCAATCCGAGGTCGTCCGCTATGAATTTGACCGTTGGACGCCCGTTTTGGCCGTTTATGACACCAGAACTGCGTTGTCGGTCACCGCGGGCACACGGCACGTCCGATTGATGTGCCGTCTACTCGACCACTTCAGAAATCACTCACCCGTATTTGTCGTATGATTTCAGGTCATTCCGACGTCGTTCGGCCAGTTTGGACCCCCCTCACGTGCGTTTACGAAGCGCGTGCATCACTTAAAATACGAATATTGAGCCGTACCGCGCAAACCGCACGTACAATTGACGTGCCGTCTGCGCGTACACGTCCCGAATAATAATTAAAATGCTGCACGGTGGTTTCAGCTCAATATTAGGTCGTCCGCTATGAATTTGACCGTTGGACGCCCGTTTTTCCCGTTTATGACACCAAAACTGCGTTGTTGGTCACCGCGAGCACACGGCACGTCCGATTGACGTGCCGTCTGCTCGACCACTTCAGAAATCACTCACCCGTATTTTTCGTCTGATTTCAGGCCATTCCAACTTCGTTCGGCCCGTTTGGACCCCCCTCATGCGCGTTTACGAAGCACTCGCATCACTTAAAACACGAATATTGAGCCGTACCGCGCAAACCACACGTCCGATTGCCACGCCGTCTACGCGTACACGTCAATAATAATAATTAGAATGTTTCACGGTGGTTTCAGCTCAATCTGAGGCCGTCCGCTATGAATTTGACCGTTGGACGCCCGTTTTGGCCGTTTATGACACCAGAACTGCGTTGTCGGTCATCGCGGGCACATGGCACGTCCAATTGACGTGCCGTCTGCTCGACCACTTCATAAATCACTCAACCGTATTTGTCGCCTGATTTCAGGCCATTCCGAAATTGTTCGGCCCGTTTGGACCCCCCTCACGTGCGTTTACGAAGCGCGTGCATCACTTAAAATACGAATATTGAGTCGTACCGCGCACACCGCACGTCCGATTGACGTGCCGTCTACGCGTACACTTCACGAATAATAATTAGAATGTTGCACGGTGGTTTCAGCTCAATCCGGAGACATGGTGTGGCTGGCACCACTCAAAGTGTCCGTCTTTTGTTTCAAAAGGACGTCATTTTAAGTGAAAAGCATCAACTGACATACGGAAAACCGACCAAACGCATTCAGAATTTGTTGATAACTTATCCCAACAATCCATGGGTCATATGTGACGTGTACGAGCCAACCCGGGATGAATCTGAGTCGCGGTGTGGCCAGGATAATTCTATGTGACTCTCTTTTGTTTAAAATGGACACCATTTTAAGTGCATACGGAAAAACGGCCAAATGGATTTGGTTTCCGTTGAAACTTTAGGAGAACGATCCATGGGTCATATGTGACGTGTACGAATCATCCCCGCTTCAATCCGACATGCGGTGCGGCTGACACCACTCAAAGTGTCCATCTTTTGTTTCAAAAGGACGTCATTTTAAGTGAAAGGCATCAACTGACATACGGAAGAACGACCAAACGCATTCAGATTCTATCGATACTTTAGCACAACGATCCATGAGTCATATGTGACGTGTACAAGTCAACCCCATCTTAATCTGAGACGCGGTGTGGCCGACACCACTCTAACTCTGTCTCTTTTGTTTAAAATGGACATGATTATAAATGAAAAGAACAACTGACATACGCAAAACCAACCAAACGCATTCGTAATATTTTGATAATTTATCACAACGATACATGGGTCATATGTGACATGTACGAGCCAATCCGGGATGAATCTGAGTCGCGGTGTGGTCAGGATTAGTCTAAGTGTCACTCTTTTGTTTAAAATGGACAACATTTTAAGTACATACGGAAATCCGACCAAACGTATTCGGTTTCCATTTAAACTTTAGGAGAACGATCCATGGGTCATATGTGACGTGTAAGAATCAACCCCGCCTCAATTGGAGACGCGGTGTGGTCGGCACCACTCATAGTGTCCGTCTTTTGTTTCAAAAGGACGTCATTTTAAGTGAAAAACATCAACTGGCATACGGAAAACCGACCAAACGTATTCGGATTGTGTCGATACGTTAGGAAAATGATCCATGGGTCATTTGAGACGTGTAAGAGTCAACCCCGTCTAAATCCGAGACGCGGTGTGGCCAGTACCACTCTGACTATGTCTCTTTTGTTTAAAATGGACAAGATTATAAGTGAAATAAACAACTGACATATGAAAAACTGACCAAACGCATTCGGAATCTGTTGAAAATTTAGGACAATGATTCATGGGTCATATGTTACGTGTACGAGTCAACCACGCCTCAATCCGAGTCGCGGTTTGGCCGAGACCACTCTAAGTGTATCTCTTTTCTTTAAAATGGACTACATTTTAAATTAATACGGAAAACCAACCAAACGCATTCTGATTGTGTTTATATTTTAGCACAACAATCCATGGGTCATTTTTGATGTGTACGAGTTAACCCCGCCTCAATACGAGACGCGGTGTGGCCGACACCATTCAAGGTGTCTCTCTTTTATTTAAAAAACACTTCATTTTAAGTGAAAACAACAACTGACATACGGAAAACCGACAAAACGATTTCGGAATATGTTGATACTTTAGGACAACGATCAATGATTCATTTGTGACGTGTACGAGTTAACCTCTCCTCAATCCGAGGCACGGTGTGACCGGTATCATTCCAGATGTATGTATTTTGTTTAAAATGGATATCATTTCTATTAAAAATATATGGTATATGAAAAACCAATCAAATTATGAATTGAATTCCGGATTCCAAATATGATTGTCATCTAAATTTTAAAATGAATTCTAAATGAATTATGTATGTTTATAATTATGTTATCAATTCTACTTTAATTATGTATGAGTATATTTTCAAGATGCATTATATGTGTTGGTTGGTTGGTTTTCATTATTTGTATGTGTTGGTTTGTTCTCTATATGTATGCATTATATGTGTTACAGGTACAATAATTGGATTGAAAAATGAATTGAAAATGAGGGAATAATTGGATTGAAACCTAGGGTGAATGCCCAAAAATCTGCTGTGCAAATTGCAGAGCAGGCTGCTGTGCAATTTGCACAGCAAAGCCAATGCCAACGGTTTGAAAACCGTTGGCATAGGCTCTATGCAGGTGTTTTTACCAACGGTTCCTTGAACCGTTGGTAAAAAAACCCTATCCCAATGGTTTGAAACCATTGGGATACTTTGTTGAATGTTGTTTTTACCAACGGTTCATGGAACCGTTGGGAAAGAAAATGCTCTGTTGATTTCCCAACGGTTTGGCAGAACCGTTGGGATAGGTTGATTTTTTCTAACCTATCCCAACGGTTCTGTGTAAACCGTTGGTATAACATATACCAATGGTTCTGCAGCCTTTCCCAACAGTTCTAAACCATTGGGAAATGCTATATTTCCAGTAGTGTGACCCCTCTAGACCGAAGCAAGTGCATTACTTTTTATATTGGCATGGTTAGAAGGAATTGAAATTCCATTTGAATTATCAGTTATGTAGTCTTTAAGAAACGAAACAATATACATAAATTTAACTCAAATTACATTGGAAAGTTTAAAAAATACATTACATAACAAAAACTAAAAATTTCATTCATAAGAACTCAATAAATAATCTCCTCTTCATCACCTGTTGAAGGTATACAACGAAAGGGGTCAGCTCAAATGCTCATTAAGGGTTTAAAATAGTGGAATCATAAATTAGTAATTACTAAATCATAAACAATTTGACAAAGTCAATATGGAATTGTGAATAAATGAATGACTCAAGCCAGTAATAAACTGAGATTGGAACTGCATCCAATGATTTTAACATAATGAAAACCACATGGATAGTAATAACTGATAATGATTAAGATAATGATTATTAATTGGATGTTGTGTATCTAGAACATGATACCAGAATACCATTACAATGGTTTTTTTATGTGGGTAGAAACCCGTTTTATTTTTTGGAAACAAACTCGAAGGGTTTGTCGCCAACTGATTTGTCTCATGAGACCTGCCGATGCATCAAGGGAATATAGTGGGCCACACCCACCACTTCCTGTCCAAATCATTCTTTATAAATTGATTCAATAGAATAGAAATATGCCTTATCAATAACCGTATAGAGTATAGTATAGAGATTCATTAGTACTTTTGAAAAATAATAATTTTTTATTATTGTGTATTTCATTAAATTTTGTATTTATTTATTATATATTTATAATGAATTTTTTTTTTATTTTTTAATTTTAGAAAATTTTGGAAAATTTGAATTTTATGAAACCTGAAATTTTTGTATGGACATAGTGGTAAATAAATTCGTTTCTTGAGATTTATTGTTCATTTACCTTTTTTTTATTTTTTTTATGAATTGGGTAATAAGTAAACTTTTATACATATGTATATGGTTATATGTGAATGAGGGCGAGAATTCCATTAAATCTATGTTTTGTTAAAATTAAATGAATTTTTTTGATTCAAATGATAAAAATGAATATATATATATATATTAATTAATATATTTTGTTTCAATGTTGAAAATTACAATAAATATATTAATATATTTAATCATAATATGGTGTTATTAATCAATGAAAAATATATTAATAATTTTCTATAATATATATTTCAATTTATTGCTCTATAAATATAATTGATTTATTTTTTTTGGAAAATAAAATAATAAAGTTTTTAATACAATTTTATTCCCTCGGAGTTTAGATTATTAATGATTTTTTTCCTTGCTCCATGGAATACCGTAATTTTTTTATTTTGTAAAATCAATTATTTCTTTTTTTTACCCCTTAAATAAAATTGAAAACCTTTTCATTAATTCATATATTTTGGGGAAAAATAATCCATGTATAAAATGATATATAAACAATTATAAATATATCTTAAAAATTTTATTTAGGATTTTTATTCCCCCCACCCCATTAACATAAAATTAACTCTTAAATATTCACTATCACTATTAATAAACTATTTTATTATAATATAATTAAATTCTAATTATTATAGGAGTTTGGAACTTTTATTTGAATAAGATATATACAAATTAATAATTACATTTTCTCTTATTCTCCTTGGTTCTTTAATGTTGGATGTTGATGATGCTCTTTTAAAAGGATTTATAGGTAGTCCAATGATTCTATAATACATGAATGGTCATTTTTAATGAGTGATTAACTTGGCATTGATGTAGTAAATATGATTTTAGTTTGAAATTTAATAATGTTTTGATCAATTTAGAATTCGAACCACACAAGAAATGATTTAATCATGGTGAAAAAAATAAATAAATATTGTTTTTAATAATCCAATGCATTAGCATGGAATTGTATAGATATATTTTAGTTATCACCCATTTTATATAATTAATTCTCTTAAAAAAATTCGTTCAATTCAATAATATATTTTTTGAAATCAATTCGGTGGGTGATGAATTAAATGTTAAAGTAATTTTTTTATTGATTAATTTCACAAGACATTTTATTTCTATTACATGTTTGGTTTTTTTAAAATATTATTATGAACACCTTCTGAAAATATTTATACATTATTATATTAAAAATATATGATTTGTAATTTTCAAATGAATTGACTTTTTTATTTAAAGGTAGTGAGTGTCCTGACACGTTTTCTATTTGTAACTAAACTCAGTGAAATTTTATAAAGATCAATCAATGTGAAAATTCATTTTATTTCTTGTATGAATATAACATGTACATTTAATAATCCTTGTTAGATATGGAATGGAATGTTTTAAATTTTATTCTATACATCATATAATTAAGATAAGGAAAATAAAAAAAAGTAAGAGGGGTTTTTTTTCTTAATTAACGAATAATCCACATGTTTGATATACTTCGGTGGAAGAGACAAAATAAAATAATAATAATTATAGATTCGTGGATAATAAAAAACGACATCAAATATCACTTCTAAAATTCATTTTTTATATTTCTTGAAAATAATGATAATTTTTACAAAATTAAATGGGGTTTCAAACATAAATAAAAATATTCTTCTATTAATATTTTTAATGTTGAAAATTAAAATTTTTGTCTATATTTTTAATATTTTTAGAAGTATGATATTTTTTTATAAAAAACAAAGTTATAAAAAAATTATGTGTAATCTTAATGAATTTTTAAATAATGTATTTTAATAGGTATGAAAGACTATTTATTTGGTTCAAGATACAAAATCAATTAGAATAATAATTCAAATTACTTGTATATTTTTAAATAGTAAAATAACACATCAGAAGTAGGGAATATGTTTTAATTGGTGTATTAGTTAATTTATATGCTTATATTAAAATATATATTATTGTGGTGACCTTTAATCCCCGTAATAAATACTTTTAATATTCCACTTTTCTCAATTTATGTTGAGGTATCTAAAAATTGGGTGAATAAATAAAAAATTAATTATATTATATATTTTGAAATTGATGATGTAAGTATATTAATTTATATTTTACATTTAGTACTTTAATATTCATGAAATATCATAAACAAGTACCTTTTAATGAATAGTTTTCATAAAAAATATAATAAATATATGTTAGTAAGATTTTATTTGTCTATAAGTGGTAATATATTTGTTTTTTATGGATTTGAGTCATCTTGGAAACTTTATTTTATCAATATAAATTTTAATATATTATAGAATATCCTTCATTACAATTATTATAGATGTTAAAACTCCTAAAAAATATAAATTTTGTGAATCTTTTGTCGAAAGTATTTATCTATATATCTCCATTTTTAAATTTAATATACTTGTATGTTTTTAAAGGCATGAAATCTAAAGCACTATATTATATCATATTTTTAAAAAATTTTGTATGAATAATATATATTCAATTATTCTCATTTCATATATTTTTCCAAATGAATATTTTCATTTAGTTTATTCTACTATTACTAACATTAATATTATTTTTGACCCAAATAATTTTCTCTTATGTTATTATATTTTATTAATATTTTCCTTTGAACCCAATTATCTAATCATAGATTTGTAATTATTATTTATATAAGAATTAATAAGTGATGATCATGTGGAGAAAAATATAACTTTATATAGCATATTTTATTCCATGAATCTAGAAAGCTATGTGAATTAGTGATATATCATTCAATAAAAAAATATTTGTAATGCTTAGTGTTTGAATGAAATATTCATTTATCATGTTCATCATATTTATATCCCAAATGAAAAATGTGAACCTGTAGTTTGTATCTTGAATTTACTTCAATAATGATATAGTTTCCCAATTGAAAAATTGATTTAATGTGTGTTATAACCACGATACTAAATATATTCTTCATAAAAGGATAGGAAAAGTATAATAGAATGATTAATAGTATGAAATGAAAATTTTTTATGAGAGTGTGTCATGGTAATTCTTTATACCAATAATATTCAATGTAATGTAAGATGTGATCATTGAAATAAAATTCTTTTATTTTTTCTTTCAATTCCCGGAATGGCCTACCAATGTAATGAATTTCATACTGAGTTAAAAAACTTATTTATTATTTATCCATTCCAAAGGTACTTTTTAGGATTTGAGTTTGGATTTTTTTATAAGAGTTAAAGATTCAAAATTTTAGAAAACAAGTTCAATCAAAGACATATATTAAAAATAATATATCACATATGCTACCAAATCACAAGGTAAGAAGTACCTAATAGTGAGACTAATGGGCGAATGGTTCTTATGTGGGAATCTATATGGTTAGAAACCCTTTGATGAGTATCTAGTGTACATTGGGTACCTAGTGGGGTTAAACTGGGGTAAGTTATGGCATTAAATTTTTTAAACATTATAATTTATACTAATTAACTGTTAAAAAATATTAGGTGTATCCCCCTATAGTTGGCTAGCCTACATAAACTAGAACCTCCTATCCTTTATTTTCTACAATCCCAAATAAATATTCACCATTATGTGATCTTTAATTCATTTACCATTCATCATGTCTATTCTCCATCATTGAGTCCATGATTTTCCTTATTTATATTTTAGGTTTCATTCCCTATATAACTATCAATTATTTAAAATCCCTAATTTGGTGGTTATGTTAGTTTTGGATATTTTATATTGTGTCTGAATAGTTAAAAATATCAGATAAGAAGGTACACACTATAACATAGAAGGGGGGCCATTTATTTCTCCCAAGAATTATATGAGTTTCATGAAACATATGACATGTGATGGTTGTTAAATAGCTGTGAATGACACAAAATTCAATATAATAGGGGTTCCATTCACATTGAGTGGTGACTTGGGAGTACCTACCCCATGATAGGTCCTTTAAGACATTTTCTTCAATCAAATGATCAATGATATATGTTTCTTGAATGAAAAATACCGAAAGTTTATATGATTGTAAACTACATAATATATCATTTCCCATTATTTTAGTTTCTTTAAATCCGGAGTTATCTTTGTGAATATTTTGGCCCTCAATCCCAATTTTTTATTATCTTAAATCCACTCTATGGTTTAGTGGTAACCATAAACTTGATCAGCAGTCATATTTAAAAATTCAAATTCCAATTCATTTATCGAAATAGTAATCCACAAAGACATCACATTATGAAATCTTCAAAAATCCATGCATCGACCTAATCATTTGAAATTTACATAGGGAAAAGGGATCTATAATTCATACCCTTGATCATATAACCTCCATGTGTTGGCTCTTACATGAGAAAATTTCATAATACACCCTCGAGAGACATCACTAAACCTAGATCCATTGAAAAACAACACCACACCTTTAGTCACCACCGATCATTCGAGAGCGTCACTAATAATTGATAGAAATAAAAACCAATAAACATCTACAGAACTTTTTTAATCAACCTGTGATAATGGTCTTACTGACATGATCTCTAACAAATAGAATAAGCATAGATGACCTTCAACAATCACAAACAAAATAATGAAAACACAAAAAATAAAAACAAAATCATCACCAGTGATGAGGCACCCAAGTCATATCCATGAAACAACAGAAAACTAGAAATGAAGGTAGCCACCTCCATTTTCTACAGTAAAACCATTTTATACCAAACCAAAAATAACAAAATATATATTTTAGAATGACTTCATAATTTATTGGGGGATAGGAATAGGAATATGTTGTCAAAGGGGAGATTTTTATAGCTAATTGATTCAAATAAATTTTCTTGGTGACCACCAAATCATCCCTCATAATTGTCCCCACCAAAAATAAATCACATTAAAATGTATCTATCATCATCAATATTTAAAGACATAGTGAATTCACTAGATTGAAACCCGATCATCTTCATACCATCATCCAAAACCAAAACCATTGATTGTCACCTTTATCATCAATGCTGAAAACCAGAATCCATGATTATAGGATTGAGCCACAACATGAAACAACCAATTCCTTCCCAAACCTAAACACTTCCTCCATCACACCACCCCATCCCAATAGATAGAAACCACACATAATAAGATACTTTTTTTAGAAAAAATAATAAAACCCTAAAGAATCCAACATGAGAAAAAATAAAGATCGAAGTTAACAAGATGAAAACACTATCACGAGATCTTCTTCCAAGCGCGTCGATGATCACTTTTCAAATCATCCAACATCACAACCAAACCTAATAAGAATTGAGTATGACACTATGGTTTAGTAAATAAAGGTCATATAAGGAGCGCATGAGGAAAATTCATGCCATAAAGGGGGAATGAAACTTTGACACTTCACCTTTAATCAATCACCAAAATCAAAAATCCGCCATCTACACCATTATACTGACCATGTATGGGGAAACATGTGATGGGTATGTTTTAATGGTTATGGAATAAACATTGAAATAACCCACTACAATAAATATGTAGAGGACAATCCAAAAAAGGTGTTAGGGGGTATATAAAGTCACATGGAATGAGACATGATGAAAAATAATCTAAACAAGGGAAATTAACCCTTAATCATGCTAAAAAGTACAAATCAGAGTAGAAAAAACTTAAAAAAAATAATGCAATCGAGTTTTAGATGAAAATTCATTAAATAATTTAAAAATATTATTAGAGAATATAAATAATTTTAATTAATGGTGTTATTCACATAAAATATAATTCAATTGGAGGATCATTACAGATATCCAATATTTAGAAGATCCAATTCCATATAACATTTTATATATAAATTATTTAAAGATACAAGTCATATAGGCTAATTTCATAAATTGAAATCAATAATAATTATATTTATCTCATATATCCTTTTTTATTACACAACAAGTTGGAATTATTATCCTTGGATTTATTCAAATTCAATAGAATAAAATAAAATTTTATTAACATCATATTATTTCAATTATTAAATTTCTAATTTAGTTAATATTAAATAATTCTTTATCTTTTTTTATTCATTTTTCTTTTTGTTAACTAAATTTCCCTTTATTTAGAAATATTCACTATGCTTACCAGCCATCCTATGGACAATAACATATAGAGTCTCTAAAATTTTCATCTTCTTATATATAGAGGATCAAGTATTCAAAAGAACCTCAGACCCCTATTTCAATGACTTCTTAATTTTCATATACTTCCTCTCAGATATCTAATGTTTAACATTCAATCCATTATATATATATTAATGGTTAATGAAATCATTTCCTTACTTAATTTATGATATATTCTCATTATTTTTAGGATTATTCTTCAAAAATAATAGATTTTCGGAATCATTAACTATTTATTTATTTAAATAATTAATTAAAATATGATTCAATATCCTTGAATGCATAATAAAATTTAGTCCCGTATGACCATAACATATATGTCAACATAATTCAAGATGAACTTAATGATATCAAACATTCTCATTACAAAAATTTATTCATGAATATGTACAACATGAATATTCATATATATTTTTCTCCTTTCCCTGAAAAATGAAAAGATCAAAATATTGGAAAACTAATCTTGATGTAATATTTTTTTTCCACAAGATTATAAACTTTTTATTTCACCAAAAAAATCAATAAAAACACTAACTATTGAATATTTTGTAACTACTTAAAATAGGTTTTGAAAAGAAAATTTATTTAACTCATATTATTAGACCAACAACTTCTAAAAACATTCTAAATTTATTGAAAAATTAATTCTATTAAATTATAAATTTAACTTTACTCTCACTTTCTAATTGATAAACAGTAACAGAAAAAAACTTCTAGAAAATATGTGGATAATAAAATTGACACATCATACTCAGAATGAAATAAATTACTATAATTGACAATATTAAAACCTATTACTTATGGAGTCATGTTTCTAAAACCAATCAAAATTAATCATCCATTTATTGAATGTATTCATGGTCGAAATTTCCCCCAATTGTTTCATTGAGATTTATAAATTAGGCACAGTGTTTCAAAATCTATGATTCAATACAAGTATCACTACACATGAAATAAAACTAAAGAGATATGGGTCTACAAACCATTATATTATGGGAGTACCTAAACCATGGCTCTCAACCTCGTTAGATAATTTGGTTCACTTCATTCCGAAAATGGTGTTGAAAAATCTCATGAAAGAATAAGTTAATAATTTATTAAAATATTTTCAGTTACCTATGAAAAAATATTAGAAAGGGTAAAAACATATGGATTTTATATAATTTCTATAAATCCAAAAGATAACTAAAATATATATGCAGTTCTTAATGTAATCTTTTGATTCTAGTAATCAATATTGTCTAATAAATTTTTATATAATATGTATTTAAAACATAATGGAAAAAATTTATTATCATTTATTACATATAAATTGATCTGATGTATCCACTAATATGTAGATGTTCATACCTAAAAAAACAATACATTGGGTTTCATCTTTTATTAGTTTCAAGTTATAGTACTCATCTTATATATCTGAAATTTAAAATAATAATTGAGTACCAATTTTTCATAGGCCCAAAAATATTATAAAGTAATACGTTTGGTACACACATCTACCCAACTCCATGATGTTGAGAGTATTCTCATTCATTAAAAATGTCATTTTCTAGTTTTAAATTATTAATAATTTTTTCATATAGATATGATTCTTTTAATGACCAACTCTTTTAAAGTCATCAAAAATTAATGAATTTTTTTTATAAAATAATTTGGATGAAAATGGATATTTTAGGAACATGTATAACTATATCCAAAAGACGTCCTGGATGGTTTAAACATGATTATAATCATATGATATAATATCATTCCCAAAGAAAAAATTGAATGAAACTTCATCAGAATATTAAACTCATACACTGTTTTAATAAAATCATTCAAATAATCATAAAATTTTAAAATAGAAATTCAATTAGCATTACACATAGGCATAATATTAGAAATCGCAACCTTACGTTTCATATATTTATCCATACAGTCAATTTTTTTAAAAAAAATACCCAATTACGTATCATTATTTTCAACCACATAATCATTAATATTATTATATCATAGAGAATCATTATACTCATAATCCATAGAATAATGGTATGTATAATCTAGATATATATTCATTAAATAATAATCCCTCATCTTATCTTTAAACCAATTCATTTTCCAAGTTATATTAACATAAAATGTTATTTTCTTATGAATTTTAATATTTTTTGATGAACTATTAGAGGACTCATCTTCACTAAAAGTCAATGTTTCCATTTCTTTTGTAAATATATTTTCAATTTTATCTAATATTCTCGGTTCTTTTTAATTTTTCTTCAATCTTAGACATTCTAATCAGATATTCCCTAAATTCATTAACCTGTGGAATGTAAAGTCCAATTAATCCTCTCTTATTCTTGTTTCTTTCATTAATACCATTTATATAATTCTAATAGTTATAATTAAAACATTTTTCTTATAAAACATCTACCTTACCAGCTATACAAACTCCCATTATGTATGTTTTTTTTATCTAACTCATCTAAAAAACCTTTATATATACATATATGTACATGAAATAGAGTTAGTATCTTAAAATTTTGTATAATTAAATAAGTCTCACCAAAAATTATTCAATTTCTTTTTCAACATCTCAATTTTATCTATTCTCATACTTTATTAGTATTTTTATTAGATCATCAAGACTCATTATTATAAATTATTTATATCATTAATCACTCTTATCTTAAACATTAATGTTATTTCTATTATGTAAATATTATTCTCCATAAAAATTTCATATGTAATATCCTTCTCAAAAAGTGATTGAAATTATTTAACAATATTCATAAAACTCTGATGCATCTACACAATTCACTATTTGGATTGATAATAAAATGTTTAAACTCCACTCTCAATATCACCTTGTTAGATTCAAGAAAAAATAATAGTAAAAATTAAGTAACCTTATGTTTTTTTCATTTATCAGATGTAAATATATAATAATATACTTATATGTATACATTCTATTATATATAACAGAAAAGAGATTTTTTAACAATGAAATTCTACTGAAACTAAAACTTCTCCTCATGAATAAAATAAAGAAATGATTTTTCTAGAATTTTTTAATATTTATCAAACATAATATAGTAATTTACTCTAGTATAAATCATATCCATCACCATAAAATCTATAATAAGAAAAATAAACACTATAAGAATTAGGTGGTCATTATTTATTGAAATATATAAGAGATCTAACTAATAAATATTCTTATATAGAAATTTAATCATTCCACTATTTAAATTTTTTTTAATTAAAAACATATAGAGTAAAAATATATTTCTCAATGATTACCTAAATATGGAAGCATCAATTGTGTGAGGGGTAGGTGAATTGAAGTTGAAAAAGACATAGTAATTTTCCAACTCAATATAATAAATACTATAGATTTTATAATCTTTTTTACTATTCATAGTATAATAAAAAAATGTAGTAAAAATTAAGAAACATAGAATTTATTAGTTAACCAAATTTGAAATAAACATTTAAAAGATATTAATATAAATTAATCCATGATAAAATTTTCTATATGAAAATTCATAAAAGATAATAAAATATAGTTTTAAAGGATATTATTTTTTAAAATAAATGGAAATCATTACATTTAATCCATAAAAACAATATGATCAATACCAAGAAACAAAGGCTATATATTCTGATACCATAAAACATAATTGATCTAACTGATCATAGGATTCAAGTCATATACTCATATTATTCCATCACAAATCAGTATACCGAGATCTAGTGAAAAAAAACGTAATTTTATATACATGTGTTGATACCAAGTCATGTGAACTAATATTGACCTTAAATAATTAAATAGTTTGTGAAATTACTGAGTAATTTACATATCCAATTCCATTTTAGTATTAAAACATTGAGGAACCATTTATATAATTACATAATGATATATAATCTTATCATCCAATAGTCATTTTCTCCAGTATTATAAGATTTTCTAATTATGTTATTAGTATCGAACATGTTTCACAAAACTCTTAACTCATAATACTCTTTTATAAGTCTCATTAATTTTTTATTATTATTCATAACATAGGGAAATTATGTATAATAAAGGGAAATATAAAAATATTTGTAAGGGAAAGTTCCTAGTAGAAGCTATCACAATGAAATAAGGAATGAAAATTATAGCATATGTAAATAACAATAAAATACACCTCATAACAAATATCATGTAAGTTAAATATATCCCTTAATTATATAAAAATATAAATAATAATATGGATAACAATAAATATTTTTATAATTTAAAAATTCATAATACAGGATATCATAATCTTACTGTCAAGGCCTCATGCCGAGATATCATATATAATTAGATAAGTCATAAACCAAATACACAAACTAGTTTCTCTTGTGAGACCCACAGATGAATCAAGGGGTAATATATGAAACCAAAAAACACATACTATATCCAATTCATTCATCAGATAAAATAAATGAATAAAACTTAAACACATTATCATCATAAGCAATCATATTGAAAAATTGAATATAACAAGTTAATATTTTACCCATTTAACAAATAGGGATATATGATCATAATACATCTAGAGAAATGATGATTATAATATCATTATAGAATAACCCTAATATAATATATGATTCATCTTATGATGTTGATCTAAAATAAAACAAATTTTGAACGAATATTTGAGCCTCATTTTAAATACATCATAAAAATATCCTCTTATTTTGATAATATTTTAAATATAAAATAATTGAATACTTAGGAAATTATTTATTTGAACAATGTTTGAAAAATTTAAAGAATATTCATTTTAAAAAATTATAAATATCATAGAATATGGTTTTACATAACTTTATATAACAATTTGGTCATAGAAAATTTCGTTCGTGAAATCATTTTAAGAAACGTGTATTTGGAAGAAACTTTTGTCAACCAAAGTGGAAATAAGGTTGTCTTTACTCAGAAAGACATTTTCTCAAACGTATTAAGTACCAATGACATAAAACTAAATTGAACCCATTTAACATACAGAGATTACTATAGAAAATTAATATTTATTTTCATTAAAATACAAAAACCTTATATTATCTTTCAATATTAATTTAAACATATATAGTCCTGAATAAAAATGACATTGTAGAATTAAATCTTATATATTTTATATTAGCCAAATAAAAGGCCATGATAAGAGATAACATTAAATTTTTATGAGGATCCCAAGAAACAAATCAATGATTATGTCAAAATATATTCATTGGATAATAAATAAACTTTATGAAATAAAATTCGGTGTTCAATACGAAACAAGTATCATGCAATCAAAATTGAGGCAATGAATCCAAAAAAAACTAGAAAATTTGAGTTTGGAATAAATAAATAAAGTCATTATATAAAAAAATTAAATATATAGAATAAATATTTAAATAAAACATAAAAAATCTGAGTTCATAACACATATAATCTTTTCGTCACATAGTTCATAATAAAGCGATATATCTCAGTGAAATGAAATAGAAATAAGAATACTTTTCTTTGAGTCCTAGCCTTCCAAATACATCTAATACATTACTGAATAATAAAATTATATTAAATATTTACTATATTAAAAATATATTTCATCTTTATTTAAATTTTTATCTTTTATTATAATGTTTTTTTCTTTTACTAATTCTATATATTTCATATTAGTCATTATTGTACATTTTGGATAAAAATTCCCAAAAATGTGTGATATATTTATAATTTTCATTGCTCTTATTAAAAGGGTTTTATAAATCCCAAAATATTTAAAGAATAATTTCCATATAATTCCATGTGTGTGGATGTTAAATAGGTTAATGAATTCTCACCAACACAAAAAACTATCCTCAATAAGCTTATTTTTAATGATTCCAAATATCCATGATTTTTAAATTTTATATTCCTTATTAAAATGTATAAATTCTTATTCAAAAATAATAATTATAAAATTCATCTATTATTAATTTTATGTGTAAAAATTAAATTAGTTTTGATGAACACCCATGTGAGAATTAAATTCAAGAAGACATCATCATTTATGTAGGTTGTTTAATACCGCCACAGTAAGCAATGTTCTTCAAAAGTCTGAAAAACAAGGGTAATATAGTCAATATGTGAGTTTCATAAAATAAAATAGATAATATATAAAAAATAACTATTGATAATTTTTTATTTATCCTGTTAATTATTTAAAAATAAAAATAATAATTAAAATAAAAACACTATCTTCGAAAAACCCGCATTATGAAATAATATGACTTATGGAAATGAGTTTGTTGAGAGGTAACAAGTGATCCCACTTCATTAGTTAATAAAATAAATTAATATATAAAATAAATCTAATCATTTTTCGAAAATTAATTAAGGTATAATATGGATTCATGATAATGAATTCTAATTATGAATGGTGAAAGAGTTTTTGAAATAGTTATCTCAATATTCAAAATGTAACCTTTTGATTGATCCAAATACCATTCTAGAAAAAATATTATTACTCTAAGGTCTTAGGGATGTGTAATTAGATGTTTTTGGGGAATATTGGCATAGATTTTAGGGAAATATGGACACATATATTTCTTTGAAAGGGTTAGATTATTTCAATTTTTATTAGTAAAAATAAATTGTGTTTTCATAAATGTTTTTTATTTAAGGGTTACAAATATAATTTAAAAATTAAATGTTTTTTAAAAAAAAATTATAGGTGGTTCTTCAGACCATTATACAATTCAATTTACTCGTTATTGAATTTTTCTGGTATTAATTCATTTTATATGAATTTATTTAACATTAAATATCTATAAATTTATCTTTAAAACTATTCACATAAATTAACTTTAATAACATGAGGATACCAATGTTATAAGAATTGATATATTTATAAAATTAAATAAATTTCACTATGATACATAAAATTTATTAAATCCTCTAAATTAACAAAAATGTACCACATTTAATATTTCTATTTTTATTTATCTTTATTTTTTACTTAATTGTGCATGCACTACTTCGATGATGTATACACATTCTTGGTTACTATATTGTCACCAAAAATTAAAAATAAATAGAAATAATTAATATTGTTTATTTAACATCAAATTTGGAATATTTATTTTAATATTGTATTTATATCTTTATCCTTACTAATATTATATTATAAGTGGGAGAAAGGGACATTATTTCCAATATATTATTATTATTATAAAGTGGGAAGTCATATTCATATAAAGAGAAACAAATTAGAAAATTAGTAAATATAAAATCAAGGGAGGTTTATCATAACTTCATACTCTATATTTTAGATCATTTTTATCATATATTACTGAATTAAGCATTGATTTAACACTTTTAACATTTTTCATCCTTTACAATGTTGATAAAATTTTATCACGGTTACTATTAATTATGACTAAAAATGAATTTGAACTTATGAAAATATTTGAATATTCTATTTCCAATATAGTAAATTATTTATAATATTTAATATCTAGTAGTGGTTAAAATTAATTTAGATGAATGTGCACTAGATGAAACAGCAATTGTTTTTAGAAAAACTTGTTTTTAACCATATCATGATTTTATAGAAAAATTTTGGTTTATGTTGAATTAACTGTTTTGTTTAATCGTTTACAACTAATTTTACAATAAAATAAATCATAAATATAATGGTTATTTTAAAATAAAATAATAGAAATGAATGTTTTTATAAGAATTTTTATTTTCCAATATTCTCTAAAAAATCAATATTTTCTCAAAATTTATAAAAATTTGATTTATGATATATTTGATATGATGATATTAAAAAATATTTCCAATTAAGATATAACATTTATCATATTTCAAAGTTGATATTTTAAAAAAATTAAAAATATAATGAAAACCAATTTTTTTATAAAAATGAACAATTTATACTTTTAATTATTTTTAACATTATTTTATTTAACTATTTTTATTCAAAATGGAGTACTTATTTTCTTGGAATAATCAATAAATTTGAATATGAAAAAAAATTCATCAAAAATTCCATAATGTGGATTCACCTATTCATAATCACCAATCTAAAATCTATCTTATAGAATTCATATATTTATAATAATATTTCTATTGTATATCACAGTTCATTTAAAATCAATATTTCATGTGGTATAAATAAGAGAAAATAGTTTTAATTTAAGGGCGAATCACATATTTGAATACAAATTTATCACATTATACCCCTCTAATGAAAATTTTGTCTCTGTAATTTGAATTTTTTGTCACAAAAATTAATGTATCATAAAATTAGAGTAACCTTATATTTATATTTTATCATGATAAGTAATTTTTGAGTTATTAATAAGAAACACATAATGTATTACATATTAGAAACCATGTGTGTAAAATTCAAATACTCATAATTGAGAATATGATTATAAAAGAATACGTTAATAACTAAGATATATTTTAAATATAATTTTTGATAGATATTTCTTCCTCTTATTCATCTGATGATTTATTTTACCATCAATATTGATAATAATAAAGCTTACTTGATTTATTTTCATACCATAATAATAATTATTTTCCTTGGTTTATTTTTAATCATATTTATACTTATGTCTCATATCATAGTATAAATGATAAATATCATGGTGATTATTTAATTCCCCAAGCACAATAATTAACATTGAAGTAATATTATAATTCAAAAATGGATTAAAAGTTATTACTTAAATACTTATAAATTAATTTAAAATAAAAATGGTTAGTACTATATATAATGATACTAAATATGGAAAAACCTATATGTGAATAATTAATAAATTAATTTCCAATAAAATATATATTTCCAATTAAATCATTTCAAAATTAACTAAACAATGAAACTTGTAAAAATATGGAAGATCTAATTTGAAACCTAAAAATAAGAGTCATTTGATCACATATCCTTCTAAAATAAAATTAATAATTATCTCTAAACTAAATTAATGGATCATAAAATCACATATGATAAATTCATATTCCCTAGACATATATTCTCATAATATACCCTAATAGATTTTCCAAATAATATCAATAACCATGAGCCAAAACCACCAAAATATCATATATTCTTATAAAATTTAATTGAAGAATTTTCTAAAAATAAATATACCCATATTGACATAAAATTATATAGTATCCTACAATTTCCCATTTATCTAAATTCCTATATTGGTACCAAAAATATAGTGAACTTATTAAAAAATAACAGTAAACTCAGAATCACCAAATCACCAATTTTTAATTCCATGGTTAATTATATGATAAAAAATATGCTCCAAAAAATATAATTACCATTATCTATAATTACCGTAATATCAAAGATCAAATTAACCATAAATTTTATCATTAAATTATATAATTTACACCTAGTATAATAAAACCCTTTCCAAATAACATTCATTGTAAACTAGTTTTTAAGACTAAGGGTTACATATACCCCAATCATGTATTCTTTCTAAAACCTAATAAATTCCTCCCAAAATACCCTAAATCATTGAAAACTATCTTTAGAGGAAATATCAAAATGGTATTAATGAAATAAAAATTACAATAAGCATTTAAAATTTAAACACATTATGGCACCTAAAACTCTTAAATTTTCCAATTTTAATGAATTTCAAACCCCTAGAGTTATTTGAACCCTCCTGTGATAAAATCTGTAGCTACTTGGACACGTACACCTAGATCTAGTTCTAGAAACATAATAAATATGTACTTGTTCTTAAACCATCTAAATTGAACCAATTTTTATCTTCCAAAATTCAATAATTATTGAAATAGTAATTCATTTATATAACCCAAATATTCATAAGTTTAGAGAATCATAAAAATAGAAAAATCATTACATAAAAAACTCACAACTTTCTCATCTAATATACATTTTTCCACTATAACTATATATTCCTATTCCATACTAATTATTAACACATCTCACAAAATTATCCACACATATTACTATTTAAGAATTAAACATCGTATTAATATTATTCAAAACATCGGGAATATTAATGCAAGAATGGGTGAGGTCAAAAATACATGTAAGGGAAAGAATACAGTGGAATCTATCCTAAAAATAGGAAATAAAAAATATATAATAGATAAATAATAATAAAACATACCAGATAATAAATATCATGAAAGTGGATTGTATCCATGAATAAAAAAGAAACATAAATAATCACATAGATAATAATAAATAGTATCATAATTATAGGATGTAAAATATGATTCATCATTAACTTACTGCCAATACCTCGTGAAAAGATATAATATATAAATAATAAAGCAGTACACCAATTACCAAAACATGTTTTTATCATGAGACAAAATGTTTCATCAATGGGCTATAAAGGTCCTCACTTATCACTTACTAATTCTAATTCATTTATAAAATTGATTAAATGTGTAACAATTCAACATATAATCAATATAAATATTGACATTGAAATCTAGTATAAAAATGTTAATATTTTCCCCATTGAATAAATAAAACTACATAATCATAATCCATTTAGAGAAATTAGATGGTTCGAATTATTATATTATAAACCTAGGAAAAAATAAGAATCATAAAAGGTTTTTGATAATGATGAAAAAACCTTAAAATTAACATTAGATTTGTTCATTGAAAACATGGGAAAATATCATTTTGTTTTGATAACATTTTACATTAAAATTTCTAGAATATTGAGTAAATTTTTTCCAGTGAAATTATCCTAGTAATTTAATAAAAGAATTTAAAATAATAGGATACTTATGAAATTGGTAAAAACATTAAATTATGGGAACATTAAAAAAATATTCTTTTCCACTCTTAATAAAAAATAAAATGTAACTCATTTGGGAAATGACAAGAATATTCCATTTATACTCTTTAAAGAAACAAAATATGCTTAAAAGGACATTAAACAAACATGTTGTCACATATAATATTAATTTTTAATAATTATTAAGAAACATGGATATGAAAGAATATTTTCATATACAGATGAATAAATAATGTTGGGTTTTTATAAAACAAATACATTGATGGTATTAAGTACCAAATAGAGGAAAATGAATGGAAAACCTATATAATCTATAGATAATTAGAGAATAATAAAATATATGGAGATTAAAAAAGAAATATCTTATAATTCATAAATAAAAATTTATACATAAATAGTTTTGAATAAAGATGATATTGTAGAATAAACCCATTCAGCATTTTAAATTAAAAATCAAAGCCCATAAAGATTTATAGTATAACATGGAATTGTAAATATATTTAAATACATCAAATATTTTATAAATATATATTCATGGGGATATAATTATTCCATATAGAAGAAAGATGGTGTGTTATATAAAACATGTCTCATGGAACCAGAATCAATTCATGGACCCAAATAGAGATTTCAACATTTTGGTTAAGAATCAATTCATTAAGTGATTATGTAAAAAATGTTAATCTATAATATAAAATATGGAATAAAACATAAAATATTAAGATATAATAACACATGTGATCATGGAATATCATTGTCATTAATGAAGTGATATAACTCCATGAAATGAAATTACATTAAGAATTCCTTACCATTATTCCTAACTTCAAATATAGATATTATATATTCCTAAATTATAAAATTATATAAATTATAAAATTTATTTATAAAACATGAAATTTTTATTCATGTAATATTAACCTTTATTATCTTATTTTGTTCAATTACAAATTTTATATACTTTACATCAGTCTTTTTGGGATCCCATGGTTCCTAAAAACATAACATTTACATTGTATTTGTAATGTTCAATCTTCATAGTAAGATTGTTTCAAAAAATATAGATGAGTCAAGGAAAAAGTTCCATATCACTTCATAGGTAAGGAAGTTAAATAGTTCATCCAATTTGTACCTCCCAAAAACTATCTTCAATAATATTGTTTTTTCATGGTTATAAAAATTTATATTATACTTTTTCATTTTCATATTATAGTGGATACTTTACAAATCAAAATTCATAATTATTAAAATAATTTAATATTAAAAACATACTCAATAATAAAATAGATTTTTTTATAATACTAATAGGAGACATAAATTTACAAAAAACATCATCGATTACGTAGGTTTTATAAAGCACCATAGTGAGCAATATTTTTTAAAAGTGTTCTGAAAGGAGAAACATAAAAAATATGTGAGTTATCAAAAAATAAAATAGATTATACATAAAAACATTTTTAAAATATTTTTTTCTTATTTATTAAATTATTCAAAATTTAATCGGAAAATTGGAATGAATTATGACCTTTGAAAACCCTATATGTTTACATAATGGATGCTTATCGAGAATACTTCATTAGAAGGAGATAATTTACCCCCCATAAGAAAAAATTGATTGAAATTACATATAAATGGAATCATGTTTTCAAGTTCATTATTTTTTATTTTATTTTATATAAATATTATAACTGAAAGTATCTAATGTAATAAAAATCAATCTATGAGAACCATGATACTTTTATTAAAATAAATTACTATATGAAAATATAAACACTAATAAAATATGAGTTTTCAATATGAAAAAAACAAATTGACAAATATAAGTAGAGTAAATGAAGATATATATTAAAATACAAAAAAAGCATAAAATCATTATTCTCAGGGATTTGAATTATGATTTTGAATCAAACTACAACTTTGAAATCAAGGAAAAGAATTGGGAATATGATAGACATGATGAGAGTGAAGATAATGAAAAAAATTTAGTGATGTATGTGCATCTATATACAAGAATGTAATATTGAGATTATATATCTGGTCATTGTACACATAGTCATAATATATATATATATATATATCCATTAGATTTATAATCTCATGTTATATTAAAATCAAATTTTATTGAAGTTAATATAAAATCATTTGATGGTAAAATATGAAATTTAAATAAATATATTTTTTAAGCATAATATTTATTTATATTAATAGGTTAAATTTATCATTGTTAATAAAAATTATAAATTATATTCATTTATTATGTACTAAATGGAGTGATTTAAAATTATATTAATTATATTTGTTAGGAAATTAATGATAATAATATAATTTTATTATTCAAAAATAAATTTTCTTCGCTAATGGGTTCTAAGGCATTTTTGGTGAGGTTATTATAATTATCTTATTATAAAAATATAAATTTTAATTAAAAACATCTAATTTTTTAAGTTATAATATAAAAATTATTTTGATGTGATATTTTTTGGATATTTTGAAAAAATTTACATTCTCTGTGAATAGTGAAAAATACAGATTTTGACTTTTCCATTCAATTGGTTTCATTATAAAATTTTATTTTCATTTTTTATTAAAAAAATTGTTGTTTAAATTAATGGAAAAGAACTCACTTAATTTAATTTGGAAAAAAATATTCTTAATTTTGGTATAAAACCCCATTAATACCAAAAAAATCATTTTTCATGAAAAACAATTTTTAACATGTTTTTGTGGGGTTTTTAAAGTGAATTAATTCCAGGTATAGAAATTAAATTTTTTTCAAATTGAAACCATATTTGAATAATAATTTTAAATTTTATTTTGAATCAACTTCGATTTATGGTTAATAGTAATAATATCTTTTGTAGAATGTCAGTTAACCTTATAAGAGTTAAAATTAGTTTAAATGGTTAAATTTAAAATCAAAAGCGGTAAAATGAAATAAAATTGTAAGGATACTATTCTATAGTCATATTTTGACCATATCCCCTCCCTTATTCGATGATCATCAGTTTTAGAGAAATTTTACATGATTGATACAATAATATATTTTAATCTTTTTAAAATATCAAATTTTATCCTCTCCCTCACTTATAAAGGACACCCATATTCTATATTTTACACACATCAACAGCCTCTTATCTCTGATATTCAAATAAAATTAAACTCCATAAATTCATACCCATGATCTACATATATTTCTTTGATCATAATAAAATCCTTAAAATAAATTATGAAAAACCAAAATTCATTTTTTAAAGAAGTGGTATCGTTCAATATTGAGGGTTTTAGTTTTATTAATTCTTTCACCTCCTTCAAAAATATTCTAAACATACTCATATAATAATATAATCCATTATATCTACTAAAACTGGCTTCCTCCAGCATTACGTGTCACCACCGCAGCGATCCACGACACCCAAATCAAACTCTACTTCCCTATTATACCCCTCATCCTCACGCACCAACTCCAATTCCTATCACCTCCTCCCGTATACGCACCGCCCATTCTCGATTGGGTTTTCCCAACTCCCGAATACCTCCCCTATTTCGTCTCCATCCTCGACCCATGAGCGACTCCTTCGTCGTCGATCCTCAACACTGGTGCTCCATTCCACTCATCTACTCCCCCGTACAAACTCTCGATCCGTCACGTCCTACGGTACGTCCTCTATTCCGTTAAACTATTCTGAAATCTTCACATCCGTTCCCACAAATCGTCCACCTGTAAAACGTGGTTTCCAATCACGATATCCTCCTCCTGCCTACCGTAACCAACTACCAAATCGGCGAAATAGGATTCATTAGAGTTCTTTCCAAAAACTCTACTCACCTGCATGATTCACTGATTTTTTTCCTGCCTCAAAACTTCTACATACCTGCTACATCTATACTAAAAAATCTACATACCAGCTATATGATTTCAGTTCATTACTATTACTACTATGGATGGTTTTTTATCTCCAGGTTTTTCATTCTCAAATAACATTTAGCCACAACAAACCTTTATAGCTCCGGCTTTTACCTTCAGCAATCTCCAGGTCTACAGATTTTTCATTGCCCGGTCGCACAAATATAAGGTCTGCGCTACTCAATCTTCCATTCTTAAACAAAGTCTACAATGTAAACATGATATTTTGTTTACACTGTCTGAATCTAGATCCTTTATGTTGATTGTCAAAATTATTTGTCTACATGTTAATCTTTAACTCATATGACCTATTTACCCGAGCTCTCTGTAATCAACTCTTTCAGTCCATGTGATTCAGCTCTGAGGTTTTCGTTCAGCAGTTACCAGGACTACTGATTATCCATATCCTGCTCACCCAAACATGAGGAGTGCACTGCTAAATGTTTTTATCTCCACTTAATACATTTATCTTCACTGTCTCTTATTTTAATTAAATTATTTGAGGGGACATTACTGTTTTTTTAGAACGTTTCCAATGGATTAATTTTCAGTTTCACAATGTAAGATGCCTAAAAAGTGTGTTGCATTTATTGTGTACAAAAAATGGGGTGATGGGACACAGAAAGGAGCTTCTATGATTGATGAGGTATTGAAATAATTGATCATTTACCTATCTGGTACATCTATATTCATGTTTTAGGAATTACTGTTCCATGAAATCAATTTTTAACCACTAGCATATGGGAAATCAGAAGGTGCGGCATCACAATTTCATATGTTGGGATCCCCTACTGCGATAGAAACATTCAGGTACCCTATCCCATTTACAGAACATCTGTATGAATGTTTTTGAAGAAAACATCACATTACACATTGTATAAGAGGAACAATCCATGTTACAGATTTTTAAAGCATATTGGATACAGTTATTGGATCAGGTAAATGTTTTTACACTATATATTTGTCATCCACTAAGTTTTATTTCTCGATTTGACAATATATTTTTCTCTTAAATCTTACCATAACTTCTAATCTTTGATTATATATAGGATCTTTGATAAGATTTTACAGTTGATACTACTCATTCTGTATGGTTTACTACTCCTTTTCATAATATTTATCTCTGTTCATTTAGTGTTTCTATTACTAGTATTCCAACATTCTGTCTCTGATAAAGACTGCTGATCAATATGTTAATATTGATAATGAACAAATCTTTTACAAATTCTGGTACCCTATCCCAATATCAGAGCATCGTAATGATTGTTTTTGAAGCAGACTACACAGTACACATTATATAAGAGAAAGATTCCATATTATAGATTATTGAATCTTATTGGATACAGTTATTGGATCAGGTAAATGTTTTTACATTATATATTTGTCATCCACTAAATTTTATTTCTAAATTTGACAATATATTTTTCTCTTAAATCTTGCCATAACATCTAATCTTTGATTATGTATAGGATCTGTAATAAGATTTTACAGTTGATACTACTCATTCTGTATGGTTTACTACTCCTTTTCATAATATTTATCTCTGTTCATTTAGTCTTGCTATTACATGTATTCCTTCATTATGTCTCTGATAAAGAGTGATGCTCAATATGTTAATATTGATAATGAAAAAATCTTTAACAAATTCTGGTACCCTATCTCAATAACGGAGCATCATAATGATTGTTTTTTAATCAGACTACACATTACACATTATATAAGAGGAAGATTCCATATTATAGATTATTGAATCAGATTTGAAACAGTTATTAGATCAGGTAAATGTTTTTACACTTTATACTTTCCATCCTGTAAGTTTAATTGCTCAATTTTTCAATACATTATCCTCATAATTATTTCCATAACTTCTATTCTTTGATAACGTATTGGATCTAGAATACTTTTATACAGTTGATACTACTCATTATGTATGGTTTACTACTCCTTTTCATAATATTTATCTCTGTTCACTTTGTCTTGCTATTACTTATAATCCTTCATTATGTCTCTGATAAAGAGTGATGATCAATATGTTAATATTGATCATGAAAACTAATTCTCCAAATTTAAAGTGTCAACTCTTTTATCCACCCACATCACCACAAAAAACTCCATTTGAAATCTATGATATATCACCATGTGTATTAGTGCATGTGTATCAGTGAAGCCTAACTGGTCAATGTAAACATTGTGGTTTATATTTTTGATATCGTTATTTTATTCATTATAGTAGTTACTTACAGTTAATTTTTTAATAACATCACAGTATCTTCTGTAGATAAGACTGCTAATTATGTGTCTACATTATCAATTGACCCTACATTTTATTTAGTGATCTCTATGCATATAAATATTCCAATGCACCCCTTGACATTAATATATATATATATAGAACTAGTAAATTCATTCTTCAACAACCTCTAGAGGTGCAGTGTCGCAGATAAGAGTTATACCAAATGAACAACGCAACAGTGAGTTTAATGTCGACTTAGTTTTACACAATATTCTGTCATAAGTTTATTCCATCATCTGAATAAGTTACTGTTGTCACACTAGTAGTGTCAACATCGACTAAAAATCCATCAATGTCTACTACAAATATCACTCCTTCTCTGACAAGTGAACCGCATTCTGAAAATGACGGTGCAGATGGAGTCACACGGAGGCCCCTAACGCTGATTTCTATCAACGGTCTGTTCTATTTACATTATATTATGTACATCCATATTTTCTTTAATACAATACTTATGAACTAAAGAGATACATTCTACAAATTCTATTGTAGATGGATTAATATAAACACCACTAACAACACCGTCTTTACTAGGTCTGTTCTATTAACATTGCACTATCAAATTCCCTAACTTTTTTAGTACTTTGAATATTAATTTAAGATATCCGTCTCTAACAACATTGTCAGCAGTTCAACAACAATATGATATAAGGAAATCAGTCATCACAAATGAAAACAAGCGGAAACAAACATCAAATGCCTACAAACAGTCTCCTCTTCCTTTCTGTAAGTTTGGTGACAATTCTCTGCTAAGACCATACTATATAGGACAGAAACAACCAACTCATCGTCTAACTACTTCATTCTCAATTTTCGTAGAAATTATAATTGACGAATACATCCACTTCCCATCAACCTCTAGAGATGCTAGGTGTCAAAAAAGACTGCTGATGAAGGAACATCACAACTGTGAGTTTACTAATACCTTGAACTATTACTTCGTTCTGTTACATAATAATACCATTGTTTTTATAAACAAAATTTGACACAGTGCCAATGTCAACAGCTATCGGAAATCCCTCAATGACATCTACAAATGGTGGTCCAAATGGAGTCACACGAACGCCATTACAACTAGTGTCTACCAATGGTCTGCTCTGTTTACATTTTTCTATCAAACTACATACATTTCTAAATACTATATAGACTAAGATAAGCTATTCATCGTCAATTACATCGACTACAGTTCAATAACAATCATCTGGTACAACATCGTTCATCACAGGAGCAAACAAGCGAAGGCAAAGCATATATTCCCACATACAAACTCCTATTCCTTATTGTAAGTATGATGACACATATCTGCTAAAACCACAATGTACAACACACTACTGGGCTATTCTTCATCTAACTATTTCCTTGACACTTTCGGTAGCGATGGTGATTGACGATACCAATTTGTCGGAATCATCACCATGAATGTTGACAAAGTAAGCATATAATTGAGCATTTAAATATTACTATTACCGTAATTCACTCTTAAAAAATTACAATTTACGTTCCCATTTATTACAGATTGACTCGACCAAATAGCGCAAAATTTTGTAATATATAACGTCCAGGTTCAACGTCATCTTTAACACAAATATACAATATTACACGCACACACACTTCAAAGAGCTTACATTTTAGTTATAATACTGTTTTATAAAAATCCTATCAGACCATCGGAAAGCGCTTTTCAATCGAGATGCATCACATTCTAACAATTCTCATACAAATTACATCAACAACGATGGAGTACATCGTATAGGAATCAGTACAGGTATTTAACGAATATTCTTACATATATACAACAGTAACTTCTGATTTATACTTTTTGATTTCGATATTAAATGGGTGGATATGACAGGATACTCCGTACAACAGAAGATTTCGGATAACACAGGTTAGTGTAGTCAATAATTCTTCTATGATGTTACAAAATTACTGGAGGCAAATACCACACACTAGATCTACTATGTATGTACTGACTGCTACTTCATTTTTTATTCAACTTGGTTATTTAGATATTGGAGACCCATGTTACGTCTGTCAGTACTGTCATTCTTTAATGTGGTTCGATGAGAGAAACAGAAAATATAGCAACCGACATGACCAACGATTTGCTGCATGTTCTGACATGGGAATGTTTTATTTGAAATTAATACTAGCTTGTCCGCAGTACCTAGAAATGTTACTCTTCAATACAACTTCCACAATATCCAAAGCATTCCAGGATAACATTCATATTTACAACTCTATGTTTTCTTTCACTTCAATGGGTGGTAATATTGATAGGTCTATCAACAAGGGTGGAGCACCACGTATATTCAGATTGAATGGACAAAACTACCATTGTATAGGATGTTTATGTCCACCAGATGGTCATCCACCCAGGTTCGCACAACTATAATGGTATGAAACCACACATGAATGTCAGAATAGGGTTCGCGAGATTAGGAATTTATTAACATCTCTACGGTGGAATAAATTTTTAAAGTGGCTTATTTATGTATTAACATACTTACTACTTGCAGCTGTGAAATCCAGAATGTAAAAAATCGAATTGACTAGAACATTGTCGAAAACCTTAAACAAATGCTTCATGAACACAATGGTTTAGCTCGACAATTCAGAAGTTAAAGGGATGTTCTTCAACAATAGGATGTGACAAATTTGAAACTATGTCTACTAAAAAGAAGAGAAACTAATCCATGTACATATAACTTACCAAATAATTCTGATATTGTGATGCTTATCATTGGTGATGTCAAAGATCTCAACCAACAGTGTGATATAATCATTCATACCAAAACTGGTGATTTTCAACGAATTGATGAGCATCACCCACTATATCTTCCACTGCAATATCCATTAATTTTTATAGCTGGCAGTGATGGATATGTCGACAGCATTCTGCATCACCCAACTCCTTTCACAAAAAGTCAAAAATTAAGGACGGTTACCATGAGAGAGTACTTCTCTTTCCACTTTAAATTCCATGAGAATCAATCCTCAACACTACTGCATTCAGGAATACTATTGCAACAGTTTATTGTTGATGCTTATACGATGGTAGAGTCTCAGAGACTATCCTTCATTCGCTTTAATCAAAAGAGATTAAGGGTAGATCTATACAATGGATTGCAAGATGAATTTCTAATAGGCGACAAAGAAGGTTCTTCATGCGGAAAACAGATCATTTTATCGTCATCCTTCACAGGTGGTCCAAGGTATATGATCCAAAATTACCAAGATGCAATATCTATTTGTAATTGGGCAGGGTATCCAGATTTGTTTCTAACCTTCACGTGTAACCCACTGTGGCTTGAGATCACTCGGTGGTTAAGATCCAAGAATCTTCGACCAGTAGACTCCCCTAAAATTCTATCTCGAGTATTCAATATGAAGCTCGAATATCTAATTAAGGATTTAAGAGAAGGATGTTTATTTGTAAAATCAAGGGCAGGTAACCATCTAATAGCATTTATCAATAATTATTATCTATACAGTTTGCAATTTTATCATCACTTACTCACTACAGCAATTTTGTATTCCTCACAGTTGTTCAAACTATAGAGTTTCAGAAACGCGGCTTGCCTCATGTGCACATCTTATTATTTCTCTACCGTGAAAACAAAGTGAATAATCCAGTAGCTGTAAACAAATATGTCTGTGCTGAAATTCTAGAAAAAGATGCTTACCCACAGCTACATGAGGTTGTCAAAAGTTTTATGCTCCACGGCCCTTGCGGTGCTGCGAACAGATCATCAAATTTCTTGAAATATGGTAAATATTCAAAGTATTTTACAAATTTTTTTTCTGAAAGTACAACAGTTGATGACGATGGATGTCTCATTTATCGGAGAAGGGATGACAAAAAAACTATTCTAAAAAATAAAATCCTTCTGGATAATCGCTATGTAGTTCCATACAATCCTGTGTTGCTATTAAAGTACCGTGCACATCTCAACATAAAAGTTTGTAATCAGTTGTCTTTAATAAAATATTTGTTTAAGTATACCAGCAAAGGAAATGATCGAGTAACGGCACCACTCTATGAAGGAAACAACGAACAGTCCACACAAAATATGGTAGATGAAATAAAAATGTATTATGACTGTCGATACATATCTCCTTGTGAGTCATGTTGGAGGATTTTTTCATATGATATCCACTACATATATCCACCAGTGGAGAGGTTGCATTTCCATTTGCCACAACAAAATTGTGTCACCTTTTTAGACACTGATAACATTGACGATGTATTGAATCATACAAAAAATTCACAGTCAATGTTGACCTCTTGGTTCGAAGAAAATATTATATACCCGGAAGGAAAAGGATTAACATTTGTAGAGTATCCAACTAGATTTGTGTTCCACTCTCAAGACAGAAAATGGCATCCCCGGAAACAAGGAATCTGTATTGGAAGACTGTACTATATGCCTCAAACCACAGGTGAACTCTACTACTTGAGGATACTTCTAACAAAAATCAAAGGTGCATCTTCTTATGAGTTTATCAGGACTGTAAACAGCATTACTCATGGTACATTTAGAGAGGCTTGCTCTACTATGGGAATACTTACATATGACAGAGAGTTTTTCGAAGCTATAAAAGAAGTCTCCACCTGGGTAATGGGGCAACAAGTACGCAGACTGTTCGCGAACATGTTAATCTGCAATAAGATATCTCGCTCAGATCTGGTGTGGGATGCAACCAAAGACATACTATTCGAAGGAATTTTATATATACAAAGAAGGAAGCAACTAATTCAGGTGCACATTTTTTCATATACCTGCTTCATAGTTTTCTTTTCATTGTCTTTCCATTGTCTAATTATTACTATATTTATAGCATTATAATAGATAAGATATTCCCATGTTTTTGAACATAATTTGGGAGAAAATGAACATTCTTTTCAACAGTTTAATATTTTAAGTGATGGAATATAATTTTCTATTATAAGAATTCAAAAAATAACTAGTTCAATAATTCTCATATCTGTTCTATCCAAACTTTATGTGTACAGTTATTTCAATCTGTAGAAATATTCTGCATTCTCATTCAGTAAATACACATATAACACTTCTAAACAAATTGAACTAGAAAACATTGTACACTTTTCTCTGGTATAACTTTGATTATATTAATTATAATCCAGTAAAAGAAATTATTACGGCCTTTCTGTACACATATAGTGGATATTACTTTTATCATTTAAATCTGTACCATTCTGTACAGAAAATCAGCACTTTCATATGACTTTTAATCACAATACATTGCCATCTGGATTACTATATTGGAATCTGTATAAAAATTCTGAATTATCATACATTAATAAAGAATATAATACTTAAAACTAGATTGAACTTCCAGTCATTGTGTAGATTGTGAAACTATAACTTTGTTTATATTAATTGTAATCAAGTAATATAAAGTTTACAAGCTTTCTATTAGAGTATAATTACATTGAATTTTAAACAGAACAATCCTGTACACGTTATCCACCGATTCATAAATCATTTATTCATATTATTATGCCATTAGTAATACAAAATTAGATTCTATACAAATAATATACATTTTTAAACATGAAATAAACTTATAATACTTATACTGAATTATAACTTCCAATCAATGCAGATTTGACACTCACAAATCATCAGATACATACATATTCTTTGAGGGAGATAAACTACATTTTACAGAGCAATGGAAGATCACTTCAGTTATATCCTCCTATGCCACTTCCAGATTCGGATTCTAAATCCAGTACAAATCGTTTAGTAGAAGAAGAATTGAATTACAATAGAGAAAGGCTTATAGAAGATGGAAACCATTTACAAAGTTTGCTTATAGATGAACAGAAAGATGTTGTGTCTATCATTCTCTCTTCAGTATCTACCAACTCATGGGGGGTTCTTCTTCTTGCATGGTTATGGAGGCACAGGTAAAACGTTCATCTGGAGAGTATTAACATCACTGATGTTAGCACAGGGAACGATTGTACCTGCAGTTGCATCGAGTGGAATAGCTTCACTACTGCTACCTGGCGGACGAACAGCGCATTCCAAATTCCATATTCCAATCTCCATTACCGAACATTCATTTTGTAATATTCAATAGGGGAGTGACGTATCAGATCTTCTGCATTTATCTAAGCTCATCATTTAGGATGAGGCATCAATGATTCATAAGTTCTATTTTGAAGCTTTAGACTGAACTCTTAGGGACATTTTGACTGTCAAAAATGATAATGCTCAGAATATTCTGTTCGGAGGATTAACAGTTGTCCTGGGAGGAGATATTAGGAAAATACAGCCAGTTATACCAGGAGGAAACAAATCTGACATTGTCTATGCAAGTGTCAAGTCATCGTATCTTTGGCAACACTGTCGGGTGTTGTCTCTTACAAAAAACATGAGACTACATAGTACAAAAACCACAAATGATGCGTCTGAGTTACAAGATTTTGCAAAATGGACCTTAGATATTGGTGAAGGTCAAATTGGAGAACCAAATTAAGGTGAATCACTCATTCCAATTCCATCAATGTTTCTTCTTATGAACAGTTATAATGCCATGGATGCAATCGTCAACCATACATACCCGGGTTTCTCTAGCAGAGCTAGAGAAAGATCCTATTTGAAAGACCGTGCAATTTTAGCAGCAACTCGAGAAGTCGTACAAGAAGTCAATGAATATATGTTGACCCTCACTGGCTACAAAAACAAAGATTACTTCAGCTGAGACTCTGTTTTCAATGCATGTTTTGATACAGACAAACCAGAAAATATTTACAAATCTGACATGTTGAATGGTATAAACATATCTAGATTGCCTGTCCACAAATATACACATCAACGTGGTGTTCCAATTATGTTACTCCGAAATATGGATCAATCAACTGGTTTGTGTAATGGAACTCGTATGATTGTAACACACTTTGGTGAACATGTTATTGGTGCCGAAGTATTAAATGGATTTCATTCAAGATATTCTGTGTTCATTCTAAGATTAACAATGACTCACTCTGATGGTAAATGTCTATTCAAACTACAAAGAAGAAAATATCCTTTGACAGTTTCTTATGCAATGACTATTAATAAAATTTGGGGTCAATCATTGACTTCAGTTGGTCTTTATCTTCGTAAACCAGTGTTCACCCATGGTCAATTATATGTTATAGTGTCTAGAGTCACATTAGCTACTGGATTGAAAATTATAGTTGAAGGTAATAGTAATGAGTCCAACAATTACACAGAAAATATTTTCTACAAGGAAATGCTTCATAATCTGTCTTAGGTATCAATCTTATTGACTTCTATATGCTTTACTCTACTCTGGAAAATGATTTACTTTATTGTCAAGAATTTTTTATATGCTCAATATGAATTGTTTTAACACTGAATGATTATGTACAGTAACAAATATGTCATGCTCAATAACCATGATGAATGAGATTAGCCCAGATGATGATGAAACACTACGAATATAAGTTTGGTTCTTGAACATATGGTTCAATTCGTCTTCCAGATACTCCAATGAAATCGTTTATGTTGATCTTGTACTGTGTGACATCCAGGTAACTATTCCTTGCAACAAGTAATTATAATTTACTTTCATTGTTTGTCACCTACGAACTGAACATTTACACACACACACACACACACACATATATTTATATGCAGTAATCAATCCTTGTAATTTGTATTAATTCCTCAGTAACATTCTGTTTAACATACTCTATGAAGGGAACCAAGATTCAATGTACCATTACGAATCGACAGCTTATCTTTAAGTAAAAAAAACCTGTTGGTTGAGGGAATAAGCTATATTGTACAAAACATCCAAATAGCTTCCAACTAAGGGGGTTACCTCGCGAAAAGACACCTTTGTCGAATCATGTTAACATCCACGACATTTGTTCGTCCGTGTGAAGTACAACTAACTATTTTTTGTTTTCAATTTACTTCATTCGATGACATAATTCAAGAAAAAATCCCTGAGGATCATTTAATAGGTATAGGTGGTCAATAAAACATATAAACCCTTCCATTGACCAAGTTTTTTTATATTAATCTGCACATACTATTTTCATATAGCCATATGTTATTCAGAAAAATATTTTTTTCTCTGTACTATGATTTAGAGCTAATTGGATTCCTACGTTACTCATATCCCATGCAATCAATGGGAAGTGCGAACCATAAATTACATATTATTTCAGAAGATGACCGGTACTTTTTTGTTGACTACTTTGAGCACATTACTGTAAAATATAACATTTACTCATTTACTCATTTTGTTTCTTTGTGGATGAATTCAAATAACCTACAGCTTATGGGGATATTTTGCAACTGAAATGTCACGTTACATGGAAAACAACTCAGACCCCACTACCATATTAATATTATAGCTTGTCCGGGTTAAGAGTTTGACGGGTATGGTTTCTAATTGCACTTCATAAACTAAATATATCTAAATGTGTTCTCCAATATGTGGTTTCAATAGAAAAATATATAATCCTGATATCAAACTGATTTTAGCCTCTGTTCTTGTCACATCAACTGTTAATGCAACAAATATTATCTACAACCCAAACCTTCCAGCAGTAGACAACCTCAAAAGTAGGTAACTCTGTTATTAACTTCTATTTTGAGGTACTTTGAATAAAATATCTCATTGTCATAACTGTAATACCTAGATGTTGTTAATGCTTACATGCATGTATGTTGTTCTGCTATTTCCAGACTTGGTGTGATAATAGCATCACCTTTAAATTCTCCCTCACCATCAACTCCTAACCAAACCATGGAAATACCATATTGGAATAACAAGAAAACCATTTTAGATGTCAGAAACTTTCAACAGGTCAGTAATCTCCACTTGTTTTCCTATTTTGATTATGAAATAGTATTAACTGCTCACTACTGTCCTCTAATAAATTCATCATTGACATGACAATAATCAACTGCAGGCTACTAAATGCCTAATTGCAGATTCAGTTCAAAAAATTCAAAGCACCCACAACTGGTTCTATGAATCATGTCAGTTCTGCATGAAGAAATTACAGATTTTAGATGGAAACATTTCTTGCATGTCCTGGAACTCCTCACGAACAAGCTATATTCCAAGGTTAGAATGTATTCAATGCTTCCTAAATATCTTTTTATCATTATGCTACTACCTTCGTTCAGATACGCAATCCAAAGTATACTGAAACTGTAGTCCTAATAATTATTGCAACAGGTTTAGAGTTCAACTACTGGTTACAGATAGAACGGACTCTTTTTCTGTAGTATTATTTGAAAAACATGTCATGAAATACATAGAAAAAACAGCTCTGCAACAAAGAGATACTTTGATACAGGTAATTCCAGATCCATATATCATCTCTTTTAAAAATAATTGAAATATTTATAATTACACTGACAATGTGTTTTTTTAATTGGACGATGATAAGTTTGTTTTCCCTCAAGAATTGAACTTCTTCAAAACCAGGAAATTTCTGTTGGGAATTGAGCTGACAGATTACAATATTAAGAATCGTCATCATCCATCTGAGCAAAATTGTTACAAAGTGGTTTATATGAATGATAATGACAAGTACATCAACCTATTCACTGAGGTCTTAGAACATAAACATGTCAGTCTGTATTTTCTTCGACTTATCTATAAACTCTTTAATTGAAAATACCTTACACGTTTCTTCATTAATATACATGCTCATCCATGCAGTTGTTCTTCTAGAGTAAACAATATCGATCATTGTATTCAGGTAACTTCACTTATATTTCTTTAATATGACTTTGTAAAAATGGATTCTAGTTTATTGAGATTTTCCTTTTACATTACGTCATAGGATCATCAAAATGTTAGGCCGTTTACTGGTACTTTAAACAGTGATACATGATTAATTACTCCAACCTTCAACCCGTGTTCTACTCGGGTATACATGTGTTGTCTTCTATTACTCCTAAATTATTTCCATTACTGTAACAACACATTGCAATACTGTAAAGTATTTTGATTTTTAGATATTTATAAATCAAACATGTACAGAGTTATTATATCTATGTGATGATAAAAGACAGTCTATTATAGAAGATCTAATCTTATTTTCACTGCTTTCAATTGCTCAATTTTATAGTTTCACATTTTCTAACCTTAATCCTCTGTGTAGAAAAATCTATCGCCTTGTTTTCATGCGGACAATGTTGTGCAAGATAATGTCTAAACATCTCCAGACAGCGTGCCTACAACATGTCCATCTGCTGAATTGCAGACCATGCCGAAGGGATATATAAACAAGAAAACCGAAAAAAACAGGCGGAAAACTCAAACAAGTAATAGAATGTAAACATACATCTACACTAATCAAATACTTCTCATTACTATGTTCATAATTATTATTTGTAGTTCACCAAGTATTACTGTAGATAGAGTTGAGAAAGTTCATTTCAAACTTCTCCAGATATTGTTTCAGGATTTTTATAACATTACTATAAATTGTGTCATTGAGGAGGCAATTGCACTTTGAGTATTTCCGGTTAAAAAACCAATATGATGTTCTCTTTAAAATTTTGACATGATCTTCAAACATTAACGACTGGAAATGGTTAGGAATTCTTTAAAACTTTTATGATGTAGAACATTATTTCACTATCAGCTACTGCTAATTTATGTTTCCTTCTTTTTTGGGAGATGAAAAGATTGCTGGGTGCATGTCATTATGTTGGAGGACGGTTCTAGAAGAGTACATGTCAAAAGTTTTTTCTATGGAATTTCTCTGTACTATGTTTCATCAGTTGGATAGTTTCCTAAAAATTTCTTATCTACGGTATTTCATGCTGCAGAGATATGTAATCTAGGAATTTGGTTGTATTCTATATCTTCCAAAACGCCGCACGGTTTTCATCACTTTTGATTAATAATTTTCACATTCTACTGTATGGGTTTTCATTATTATGTATTTCCAATATAATGGAAATTTTCCAGCTTTGTATCATGATGTTGTCTATTTTTCAATGTGGCTATATGTAATTAAACTATTTAAATTTCAGAATTGTATTATCTCAATATTTGTGTTTATTTATATTTATCTTTCAATTTTTATTCCACAGTAATGTCTCTTTACTTTCATGAATATTATTCTCCTATTATTAGCAGATTACTCTGGTCACCCATTCAAAATGTGTATCCAAATTCTATGCACTCATATTCCATAACAATACAGTATTAATTCCTAATTAACATTTATTCAATATTGTTGTTTATTCGCAACTTTTATAAGTACTAATATCTAAAAAAAATAATTATTCGATTACGCCGTGATAAATCACGGGCGAGTACTAGTTATATCCCATTTAAAAACTTATATAATTTCTATGGTATAATCAATTTTATCAACGTATCCATCTAATGGAAAATGAGAACATCTAACATTTGTACATGATGACTACCTCCTCATAAAGATGATTTAATTCATTTTTCAACAAAAAATATTATGTAAGGTAAAAATATTGGATCCAAATAGAATTATATGGCATATATGATTTATATTTTTTTATCTAATGTTTAATAAATATCCTAAATAATTATTTACATTTCAATGAAAAATTAAAATATCACTTGTTAATACATGATGATTATCTCCTAATGAACTGATGTATTTTTTCATCACTGACTCACATGGATGGTATATATAGGTGTATTGAAATGTTATAATATGATATTAATTAGATAATCATAATTTTGGAAAGATATATAATAATAAATTTTCCCTGATGTCCATTACTAATTGAACACATTAAGGATCCATAACATTATCCATTGAATTTCCACTCAAAATAAATAATTATGTCATACATAGTAATGTTATATTATAAAATGAACATGAACCACATTATAAAAAATTAAACTTTAACATATAAATTTAGACATTACATTTAGAGAAAAAATATGTGTATAATAATTCAATTTCAAATTGTGGGAAAAAATAGAAAAAAAAGACAACAAGAATAAAAAATTGGGATATACTCAATCCACTATAATAATCTCACTTAATAGTAGCACTGTAGAAATTTCAAAATTTAGTACTGAAATATTCATTTTGGGAAAGATCATTTATATATAACTGAGTGAAAATATATTTTAATTAATAATGAATTAAATTTTATGTATTTATTGAAAGTAGGTAATCTATAAGACCATTACAAATATGACCATTGGAATAGTAATATGATCATTTTAATAGTAACCTAACCATTAGAATAGTAATATTACCGTTAAGAATTATTGCCAAACTCTTAGAATAGTATCATCACCAATGTATTTTTAAAATAATATTTATGAATCTTATAAAAAATGGTTATGATATATTTTTTTATGTTACAAGTGTATAAATGTTTCAAAAATGATAAATTAAATGTAGATATTTATTATAAAATAAAAAAAATTTAATTAAACTATTATAAAAAATACAATGATTTAAAATTTTACTTATTTTATTTAATAGATTTTATATATTACTATTATGATATAATATATTGATATGATAATTTTATGATGCCAAAATTATTTTTCAAAGGGTATGAAAATTGATCATGATATAACATATTATAATTTTTCTGATAAAATATGATTTTTAAAAAAAATTACAATTCTCATATTTAAAAATACATTTTCATAAAATAAATAAAATTCTTAATCTACCGATCAAAAAATGGTTATGGAATTTTCTTGTATTATTTTAAGATAAGAATATTTTCAAAAAATAGTGAAATACGCAAAAAATACAATATTTTACCTTATAAACTATATAAATGAATTTTTGAGTCATGGATGATGTGAAGACCCATCAATAATGGATAAAATAAACCATTTCTATATATTTTTACTATAATCAATACTATTTACTATCTTGATTCAAAATAATAAACTAATGATTATTATATTCAAAAAATATCTATGTCCTCACCATATAAATACCACCGTCATAACCCCTTCTCCTCACATATTATAATCCTTGGAGATTTCCAATTTTAAAAAAAAAATAGTTTTAAAATAATCTCCCCATGTTATCATTCTTCAGGTATCATTAAATGACTAATTCCATGTTTCTTTAAGGAGTATTTCAGTGAGAATGAATTTAAAGGGTAATAATCCCAATTGACCTCTTATGATTTCATTTTATCTTATACCTTATACTGGAATCCATCATGAAACATTAAATAAAAAACCATGTATATAATATAGGTTTGAATTTTATCTTTATAATATAACATATATCATAACATAGTTTCTCAACTCAAATTATTCTAAAAAATGTATCCATTTTTTATATTATGTAGGATCACCACCTTCATGGGTGATGAGTTTTTATTTTGCACTAATACCTTAATGGAAGGTTTAAATTCACATATAATGGTTCAAAATTATTTAATTATTTATATTATATTTTTTTAATATTATGGAATAAATTTATGGCAATAATATTAAAAAAACTAAACTAGTACATCATGGTCAGTAAAACATCAAAAATAAAAATAACCATATAATATACACATTTTACTAAAGTAATTTTCCATATTAATGAACACATATTGATACATCAAAACAATTAAATTTCTTTAAGTTCATTAATATTATTTCATTTTACATTTGGATTTTTAGCCTTATTTTACAAGATCATTAACAATTATCCATATGTTACCCGACCATGGAACCATGAAACAAACACCTCAGAATAGTAAAAGTAAACCACATATCTCATTGAAATGATTATTAGTAGATATAATAAATATATATATATATGGAAAATTTCCTAAATTAAAAAATTAATTAATCTATATTTTTTATCTTGGATGTAAAGTGAATGTGTTGAACAGATCTGGATATAAGGTAATGAATCTTCCCAAACTAACCTTTTTTAGGGTTATGAAATTTCTCTCTAAATATCATTTTCAATATTTTTAAGGTAATGAAAAGATTATAAAATATTTATGTATTCATGTCATAGATATAACAAGAAGATTATCAATTTCTTTAATAGGGTAATACATTCTTTATTTTTATTTGTAAAATTTCTTATTTATAAAATATCCTATGATTATGATTTGAGGAATGATTATTTAACCCATATCTTTCCATGGGAAATTATTATGTATATTCTTTACGATTGATGTGATGTTGTAGCATAATTTTTTTTAAATGATATGATCAGTTTCCCTAATTATGGGTAATTTTTTTTATCTCATGATGTTTTATATACGGGCTTTGGGAATAAACCTAATCTTTTATGGGACTATGTGCACCATGTGATATTGTCTTAGAAGTTAGCTAGGAGATAATATTATTTCAAATTATAAATTGTCTAAAAAATCCTATATTGAAATTATCTTTTGATTCCATGTGCTTATGTTAATCCTCAATATGATTATTCATGATCCTTTAATTTTTTGATATAATGTTATTCTTTTAGACTCATAGGATTTGGTTCGATGTCATGGTTATTCCATTATTGGTATTTCTTGTTTATGGATTGTGTTTATGTATTAAACAGGTTATCCTATGAACTTTTATGAACCCAAATATAGTTAGTATTTCTTTATGAATAATGAAATAAAGTAATCTTATTTTAGTATATAAATGATGTATTACAAGGTTACTCATCCAGAGACACTTGGCCCCATGATATTTGTATTTTTGAAAATTTTATGTTTTTGGTAAATATCATTTTATAATACGTGCAAAAATATTGGGTTATTATAGTTTGGCTCATAACATGGTCTTTAGATTATGAATATAATACTATACTGATAACCCCAAGGACATGTCTATGTATATGAAAATATAATAAAAATTCAATGAATTGTAGAGAGAGTGGTTTCAATTAAATGACATCCATGTATGTATAATATGAGTAGATGTGGCTCTATCATTAATATACATATCTGTAAAAACCATGAGAATGGTGACAAAGGAATTAGTTCAATTGGTACCAGTTGTATGATAAAAAGACCTTTTTGAACATGTTGTTTGATACATCAGGCGGATATGATTTGTAAAAATTAAAAAAATCTTTACAAACCATTATGATGGACTTGAATAGATTTTTATGATAGAAAATTTAATAGATAAATCATGATGGATTATTTAGAATGAATTCTAAATACCATTATGTTTATACATACAAATATTTTAAAAATTATTTCATTTTATTTTATAGTTTCCATTTTATATTTATTTTAGTTGAACTATTTTCATTCTATTTTTTCACAATTTTAGTGAATCTTGGGAGAAATCTAGAATTATGCCAACAATAAAGATGATATTAAATGTGATGATTTTAATTATGATATTCTTAGAATTATGGGAGTGGGAGATGGGGATATCAAATAAGTACTATCTTAGGAAACTCATTCTATGAATAATAATCCAAATCATGTGGGAACCATTCTTCTTGTAAGAAATAACCATTTTTGTTTGAATACTTTAAGAAAAAAAAGATTCCTACCCTTAGTAGATCTTTGGATCCCCACACCAAGGAGAAATGGATTCAATTCATTGAGAAGATATTAACTATCCTTTAATGATTTGAACAATAGTAATCCATACTTGTAGTTTTTCATCTTAATGGGAAATTCAATCAGTGGTTGACACTGATTAATAAAAAATACCAAAATTAAAAATCGATTCCATATAATGGGAAGTATTTAAGGAAATACTTTTCAATATATATTTTACCGAAACTTTTTATCTTAAAATGAAGATATATTTGAACAACTTAAGCATAATGAAGACAATTCTACTATGGCATGTGAGGAAAACCTCATAAGTATTGTATGATCTGCCTCAAGATTTTTAATCAACATCGAATATATGGTGAACCATTTATTTAGTGGTTTAAAGATGAGTCCATAAAAGTGTTTTTTTATTAATTAATTCTATATCTACTAATATATTTTATGATTTTCCTTAAGTTTAAGTTTGTGATCAATGACTATTAGTTGTCTCAGGGGGATGGAGGTAAAAATCATAAAATATAGATTTCATTGGGTGTATTAAAAGGAAAATCTCATGGAGGAATGAAATATGTGAATCAAATGTGCTGAAAATATGGGAATATTTACCCTATAAACTACCACAAAGAAATTCAGAGATGCTTCATGTTTGGAAAAGTGTGGAACTATGATACTCAATATCAAAGTGATATAAAGAATCTCACTGAATTCATGGAAGATAAAAAGGTTCAAAAAAATACTTATCTAGTAGTAAAAAATTTCAATTTTAATGAACATGAGAAATATGTGAACCAATTATCCATGATAGGAGTGGTTATATACAATCAACCACTACAACCTACAAGTCCTTAACAACATGGAAGTAAATATAAAATTACTACCATTGATGTTGATCGTGAAAATGGGGTGGTGATCATTAGGCTGGTTATTAATTCAAGAATATTGAATGAAATTTTTGATCTGGTTTTATAAATTCATTCATATATTGTGTGTTCAGTAAATCCATTCAAAAACCACATCAATACATGGGTGATGAGCTATCATTGTGAATAAAAAATGAAGACATTATTACATCCCTACCATATAACTCTTCTTTGGTCAATGTTTATGAACATAATTACCGAAATAATAATGTCTAGGGTTATTTAGTATAGTTGTGTTAAATGTTAGTATTAAATAAACTTTAATTATATAAATAAAACATGAACTCTTGGGAGGGAGTAATTCCTCTTCACATCCCGAGTCACCCTCCAATTCATTAAAAATGTAGGGGGTGGATGAATCTCCTATGGAATTTTCTTCTCAAGTGTTAATATTATTTATTTATGAGAAAGAATATATAAATCAAATTATAATGACAATGGAAAAAATCATTCTCAAAGGAATTCGCATTATGAGGGATTATATTAATTTATTCCCTAAACTAGTGCATAGTATTCCTCAAGTCCAAGGAGTGGATTTATCAATTGAACTTATACCTAGATACCCAATGATATCCAAGCCTCTAAATATAATGTATACTATGATGTTGGAAAAACTAAAAAGAGGTTACAATAGAATCTTGGAAATGGATTTATAGGCTCGAGTGCATCACACTGGGGTTTCCTAGCCCACTTTTCTTAGAAGTGGGATGGGTCAATGAATTTATGAAGAGATTATAATTAATTAAAAAATAATGATAAATAAAATTTATCCTTTTACATGGATATATGACTTTTTTGATCAATAACACAAACACAAATAATTATCTAAGAAGGAACATCAGATAGAATATCTCCAATTAAAGTTGAATAAGGGATATATTCACATGATTTCCATTTGAATGAGGTTAGTACACTATGTGTTCATAGGTATTCCCTTAAAACTCTCTTGAAATATTTATATATAAATGAAATATTCTTTATATATTACCTCAATAAAATCATCATATAAATTAGTTATTATATTATATTACACTCTAAATGTATGGAGGAGCTTTGGGAGTATTTGATTATTATTCTATAGGATTAGAGAAATGAAAAGATATATTAAAAGTACAATAATTGTTAGTTTTTTTAGAGGAATTACCATTATTGGGTCATATTATCTTGACAAATGTGATATCAATACACCATTGTATGATAATAGAAATTGAAGAGAGGCCGAGACCAGTAATTGAAATAGTGATTTGTATTTTTCTTATTATTAGCAGGGAATTTCTAATGATATGTGAGAATCATCTCAATATTTCAAAACCTAATAACCAAGCTAGAATGTAAGAGTGTGATGATTTTAAGGACTGATGAATGAAAATAGAGATTCAAATAATTAAAGCATAATATTACCATTGAACCATCCCTCACACTTCCATCAAGTGGGGATTTTTTGTATAAAAAAATTCTTAAAATGGGGGATTATATAGTGTGTTGATAAAAAATGTTAATGTTTTAGCCTACATCTCAATAAAGATTAATTTTCATGAGAATAACTATACAACACATAATATATAGTGGGATTTAATTTTCTTCATGTTGAAAATATGGATGAATTAACTCTGTGGGGAAATTGTGAAATATATAAAAATTATTAGAACCTATAATAAATATTTACAAAGAAGGAGATCAATATGTTAAAAAATGATAGTTATATTTGATCAAGAACAGTTACTGATCAATACACTATCATCATGGGAAAAAAATAAATTGGAAGAATATCTATGTATAAAATATTTTTCAACCATATTAGTGATGTGAATTAATAAGGATACAATTGTCTTAATCATGAAAAATATGGATATGGGGATCATATATTAACAAAAATATTTATTCATTTCTTAAATGATTACACATCCATCCCTTTTATTGAATATAATTAATAAAAAAATAGATGATGTGGAAATATAGAAGAAGGAAAAATATATATGAAATGATAATCACTCAGGGATCAAAATTGATGTAGAATGGGATGTAGGATTTATTTCATAACTATTTTTACCATCAAATAATGAGATATTGAAGTATTTATTGAATAATTCAAATTGCCCGACCTTATCCATATACCCCAGAATTATGAACATGTATTCATATCATTGAGACCACTATTATTGGGACAATATGGATAGGGAGATTGCATACTATATATCAAAAGTATTGATATTTAAATAGTTTAAGGGTAAATAAAAAAGGTATCAGTGGATTATTCAACTATTATATGTACTTACATGTAAATTGTAACACATAACCATTGAATTATTCACCGGTCTTCTGAAGAAAATAAGAGAAAATAATTATTTATGGGTTGTGGTGTATCATCTTAAAAATACATCCAACATCATTTTAATTAAATATAACTAATAAACTGATAAAATGTTAAGGATATACTTCAATGGTGTAGGAATGATACATGGAACTCTATAATCAATTGTATCTGTTCATGATATGTGATTTACCTCAATGTTCTGGAAGAGTCTCCAGCATTTTTGAAACACCGATTTGAAATTTAGTTTGGATTATCACCCCAAATATATTACTAAATATAAGTGATATTTATATAAATTATAATACATTTTCATAGCATTATATATAGACTTAAAAGAATAATTAAATCAATATCTTCCTCTCGATGAGTTCTAATACAATAATGCATTTCACTCAAGAATCCAAATTGATCTATATGATGATGTTTATGGGAAGAGTTATTAAACACAAATATGATGGGATAAATTTTGTGAATGAATGTTGGTGGGAACTAAAATGTTCAATTAAAGGATATAAAGTTTAAAATGAAATTTGAATTATATTTGGTTTCATAAGACTTTACAAAATAGTTATGATGACATGTAACACCCCTAAACAATTGAGACATAAAAGGGAAGAATGTTATAAACCATGTCACCGAGGTGAAAATTTCTTTTTTGGTATCTTAGATAATTATAAATCCATATTTATGCATTATTTATATGGATTAGTGATCATGGTGGGTGACCAATTAGGATATTTCCCTAGGTGTATGTGGGTGATGATAAAACACACTGAAATAACATGTGTTTCTTAAAGGGGACAATCATTTTTATGAAAAAAGAACCTTATGGAGAGTATCATAAGGTGTGTTATAAATGAATCCAAGGAATTAGAGGAGACCAATGGGGTTATTTGATCAGGTTCATGGCCTATGGAAGTTCAGTTCATGACAAATTGTACCATATCTGATACCATGCTGGATTTGTAGAGGTACTAGATGGGTATGAGACATGGGGTCCACAACGTGGGTGTTTTTCTTTTAAAGGGGAGGGAATTGTATCACCCCAAGAAAAGTGACACATAGAAGGAAAAAGGATAATAATCATGTCAATAAAGTGACCCTTTATATTCGAGATCCTACCTGATTAGAACATCATAGTTAAGCATACTTGGCCTAAAGTAGTGATCTGGATGGGTGACCTTAGGGGAAGTTTCCCATGATAGGTGTGAGTGTGGAAAAAACACACCTAAATTAATTTTGTTTTTTGATAAATATTTTAAATAGTATGATAGGATACCCTAGTGGTTAATATCCTATGTTGTGTTCTAATGGATGAAATGGTGATATATGAGACACATGAAGTCAGATGATCAGGAACCTGATGGTTAATAGCATATGATGTGATCTAATGGAAACCGAGGTGATAAATGAGACACATTGAGTCACATTATTAGAACCATATATTAGGGAAGTCTATGTCATGATATGAAGACCATTGATGAAAAATAATGTTTGATGTTGGTGAAAATGTATTCCACCACATATATTTTTGGAAGGGATTCAAGATATTATTTAAGAAGTGAAAGTTATGTCCCCATGTATAATGACCACTTTGATATTCTAGATCGCATTAGAGATTTGTACTATTGACTAGATCTTCCAAATATGCTTTCAATGGAAAATGACCTCTCTTATGAGGATAATCTAATAAAGTTCATAGACTATATAGATGATATCTATACAAGAAAATAAATCTCCTAGTCCATGTAATATGGTTAAAAAATAACTGTGAACAGGAAACATGGGGAAGGAGGACTGTGTAATGTTGATTTACCGTCACATGTTTTCACATTAGAATGTAAAATGTAATTTATTAAAGGAGAAAATTTTTATGACTCTGGTAATTATCAATGGATGTTCATAAATGAATATATAATTATTTGTTCCTTACTAATATCATATTATATAATGATTATACCCCACATGATAAAACCAATTATATTTTATTTTATTAATTTAAAAATTAAATTTAGAGAATAAATATGGACAAAATAATAGGAATTATCATGTAGGACAAAATTTGAAAACAAAAATAAAATAAAAGTAAAATTTGGATCGGCTCGATCCCTCAAAATAATCAAACTCAAAAGAACCACTGTAGAAATAATATAGAATGATAGTATTGAAATATAAATTTTGGTAATGAAATTATATGTAACCTAAAGAGGAAATAAAATTTAATAATGTAAAAATAAATTTTAGGTATTTATACAATGTAAAGAACATATATGGATCTTAGAAATCTATTTGGTGGAAATGTAATCATGTCATTAGAATAGTAACCTGACTATTTGAATAATAACTAGATCATTAAAAAAAGTAACATAACTATTATTGTAGTATCCTCATCTTTGAATGTGTAAATAATATTTAGTTGACTTATAAATTGAAAATTTTATAGATTTATATCACTGCTCATGTGAATAATTTTTTTAATAAAATATTAGGTGTTGGTATTTTTGTAAAACATAAATTTTTTACATCAATGTTATGATAAATATAATTATTTGAATTTTATTTTACTTTTATAAAATTTATTTACAAATTATTATTCTATTTTATTATACTAATAAAATAATTTTATTATTCTATAAATAATTTTTCAAAGGGTGAAAATTGATTACAATATTAAAAATTATAATTTTTTAATTAAAATGGTGGTTTCATTTAAAAATAAAATTCCTCCTATTTTTAAAATAATAATACTAAAATTAAATTAATTTTTTAATATACATTTTGAAAAAAAATTGATTATTATTTTCATTTTTCTAAAATAGTTGAATTTATTTTGAATATTGAAAAATGAAAAAATTTGATATTTTTCATTATAAGATAAATATATGAATTTTTTAGTGAGGAATCATGTAATAACCAATTATTTATAAAAAAATGAATAATTTACTTTATATAGTCACAATAATTAATTATATTTAATTTATTGAGCTATAGAAGAATATAATAAAAAACACTCATCCCTGCCCCTTATAAATACCACACCTTCTTCACAAAACATATAATATTTGAGGATTTATAAAATTCTACCCAATTACATTACCAATAATATATCCTAAGTTCTAGTTTAACTGTTCTCACCAAAAGAAAAATTCTTATTTCTTTTAGTAATACATCAAGGAGGTTATATTTAAGTGGAAATATTTTTAATTTACATCTTGTAATTTATTTCTTCTTCTGCATTATAATCACCTTCATAATCCAAAATGTATTAATAAAAAAATATAATATATATTATATAATTTTATATTTATATTGGAACACATACTATCAACCCATTTCCCATTCCCTCTTATTCTAAAAAAATACATTGTCTATATTATGTCGGTTCACCACATTCATGAATGAAGAATTCTTGTTTTCCACTTCCGCCTTCATGGTTGGTTTAAATTAAATTTTAATTGCTTAAAATGAATTAATTATGAATATTATATATTTATTTACATTCTATAATAAATATATGTCCGTAATATTAATGAAAACGAATATAGTTTATAATTTTAAGTACAACAGCCAAAAATAATCTAACCAAATAAAATTACTGATTTACATAATGAATTTTCAATATATTTGAACATAAAGGGATAATTTGGAAAATTTAAAATCTTAAAGGGTCATGAATACCATTTAATTTATCTTTTAGATTTTTCATCACACTGTACTTGGAATTAAATAATTTTCCACAAGTGATCCAGCCTTGGAACCATGAAACAAATTCCCTCAGAATAGTGAAATTAAAACTCATATCTCATTGAAGTGATTATAAATGAACATAATAAATTTATAATAAAAATATATATGTTTAATATTTTATAAATTAACTAATTAACTAATCTAATTTTAATAAGATGGTCATTAAGTGAAGGTGTGGAATGGATTCAGAAATAAGGGAATGGCTCTCTCTGAAATGTCTCTCTTTGTGTCATGACCTTTCTCTCTCTAATTATATTTCATTGTATTTTTAATGATGTATAATTAATAAAAACATTCAACATATTTTTTACACATATATAGTTATGTTATTATCCAACCCATTAATGGGGTAATATATGACTTAAATTCATTTAATAATTCACTTATTTTTGAAATATCCTTTGATTAGGATATGGGGAAATATTATGAAACCTATTAATTTCAATGGGAAATTAGTATATTTATCACTTATTATTGATTCCATTTTATGGAAAATTATTATATATCTTCTGATGGTTGTTTCTAGATTATTATATAATAAATTGGGTATTTTTTGTGTCTCATGATACATTATATATGAGATTATGGAGTAAATTTAATCTATGATGGGACTCTATCGACCATGTGATGTTTTCTTGGATGTTATCATTGACTTGTGATTATAACATGTTATATGTTTCTATAACATTACAATGGTAAAGTAATCTTATGATTTGATAATCTTTATGTTATTACGCTATATGATTACTTGTGATCATTGTCTTTTATGAAATCACATTATGCCTTCTGAATCATATTCGATGATTCTTTATAATGTCTATTCAAATACTATGGTTTTTAGATCACCACTTTGGTTTTTGTATTCCAAATTTTATCCTATGTTGTTTTATGATCCCAAATAGAGTTAGGATCTCATTATGGAGTTTAAAATATTTCCCGTTTATATTAGTTTCTTTATGATGTATTTTGAAACTACTCTTCATAAAAAAATGGGCTTTAAGAACTTTAGGTTCTGTTTATTTAATATTTCTAATAAATAATCATGTAATAATATGGGTAAAAGTTATATATTTCTATATAAATAGTACTCATGCCTACATACAGACTATCATCTCCATGATGTAATATAATTTATTGTTCATTATCAAGATACATTATTTTTTAATGTTTAATTAATGTGTCCAATTGATAATTATAACATGATGCAGATTCCTAAAATGATATAATCATGATTCATTATACAATATTTATCATACCAAACTAATTTTTTACTAATGAACAATGTATTCCCCAAAAAATTGAAGTTAATTTAATTATTTTAGTGATTAAGTATTATATGGTAATTATTGAAAAAAATTAATAATAAAAAGATAAGAAATATTTTAAATATTATTTATGAAGCTAACAATTAACATATGTTTTTTATCTTGGACTATAACAAAAATGCAAGACAAGCCTGAAATGAGGAATGTTATTTGTATCCTCAATTCCCATTATTTTAGAATTAGGATATTTTTATAAAAACATGTTGTGTATAAACCTCAAAATAGATGTATTTTATTTTCCTTATCTCAAAATTAATATGTCTACAAATCCATTAAATGTTTATTCATAAAATGATTCATGAGATTAAAATTTATCATGTCAAATGGGATTTTTCTATAATTATTATAATTTTTACTTTTAATTTATCCCCATATCCTTGTTCAACAAAATTTTTTGGGAATGTTATAAATATTTTGAAATGTTTTTCCAATGTCATTTTAAAACAAGTTGTACTTTTATTATGATTGTTTTAAAAGATTAAATTTCAATATTTTCCAAATGTGTTAATTTTAGATTTTTTAAAATATTTCAAATGAATTTTATTTTTACATATACGGCATGATAATAATTTTCATCCATCATGATAGTTTTTTAATATGAATATTATCATTCATTTTTTAATTTGTTTTCAAAATAAAATCTCATTTCCCATTATTTTACTATCCTTTTCTAAATAGGTTTTGATATGAAATTATTTTTATACTTTTTTTACCTGAGTCCTCGATGTGATTTTTCATATGTGTTAAAAGCACTATTTTATGATAATTTGTTATATTAATGAACTTTTATTGTTGATTAATGTAACGCCCCGACCCTAGTTACCTAGAGTCGGTGCATTATTACATAACATTGGCATGATCACGAGAAATATCAAGTCTCGAAAGACCGATTAGTTTAGTAGCCTTGTAATAACTAGATAAATCCATAATTTTTTTACAGTACATCATAAAAAAACATCTTGTCTTCATATCCCCTCATACTATCCCTGCAGGTCATTCATAAATTACTTCTTCATAATCCTGGGAAAAATAAAACATTGAAAGGGGTGAGCTCAGATGCTCAGTAAGGATAACATTATAGCAGAAGCTTTCATAAATAAGCGTAAACACTTAAGGCAATTTATAACTAAAACCAAAGCCTTTTAAACTTGAACTTCAGCATAAAATGGAAAAGGTAAAATGAAATAATGCCATTTACTTACTCACATGGATATTCTACTAGTCGAATGATCACATGCAATATCAATATCCACTTTCATAATTTTGGAATGCATAATGCCAGACTATCATAACCACTTATCCAAGGCCTCGTTCCAAGACTACAAATAAGATTTTGTCAAGGCCTTGTTCCAAGACACTAGTATGTCTCATGAGACCTACCGATGCATCGAGGAGCTATAGCGGGCTCCACCCGTCACTTATTAAGTCCAATGCATTCCTCATATGAACATGTTTAAACATAACATAAACATTCGTATTAAAACTAGCATACGAAATGTCAATACTTTTACCACAAACCATGAATGGTATAAAAACAGCGCATCCACAGTCAAACATGACTCATTCGATACAATATGGAAGATTGTATTGTATCACATTAACCTCAATCAAGAATAATGAATGATGTTGACATAAATGAAAATAATCATCAAAACTATTTGATAGAATTATCCCCCTTTTCTTGAAAACATTTAAAAGTCACAATATTTGTCAAGAAGCCATTTAAAAGTAGATTTTTGAATCAAAGTCTCCCATACCACTTTGAAACTTTTTAAAAGGAGTTTTAATTTCTAAAACTTTAATGTCCATATAAATAAATCCTTAAAAACATTTTTAAAACATGGACATTAATGAGCAAGATTTAGAAGAATAAGTCTTTAAAACATTTAAAAATGGTATTTTAGTTAGAGATTCTAACCAAAAGAGACACTTGAATACAAATAATTGAGGTAATCAAAACATTGTAATATCATGAGAATAAAGGGATTCATGATATACTATGTCAAAGTACATTATATACACCACATAAATGTGATTTGGTGTATATCAACAAAGAAGTCCCAATGGAATGTAAATTGAGATGAAATCTCTCATAAAGGCTGTATCCTTAGGTTAAGGATAAATCAACAACATAATTATGTGTGAAAAATATAAATACACTAAATATTATTGGATATTCAGTGTAAAACAATCAAAGGATATTCACACATATTCTTGTAAAAACAACACCAACTAATTGGATGTTTAACTCAACAAATGGTGAATGAGTTAAAATTACTCTTATCAAATTCATATCAATGACTTGAGAATTACCAATGAGTGATTATGTGTATCAAACTTAAATCCACAGGAAGGGGAGTGGAAATTATGACATAATCAAATGAATTGTGATTCCACACATAATCATGGAGTAATATAATCAATGAAATATGCGTAAAGCCAAATGAGTGGGAATTGAAATCTCAAATTCCCTTACCGATTAGGTAACATACGAAACATACAACCATGAAAGAAGTATCATACTGTAAAGACCCGCAAATTTCAAGGAAATTTTTTTTCTTAATTTTCTTTGGAATTTTACAAGAGCGCAGCTTCAGACGGCACCTGATTCCGAGGCCCGGTGTGCCCGGAATCAATTTCCGAAGTTTGGCTCGGGTACGTTCAGTGAAAGGACGAGCGGGTTTTTCTATCTTTTGAACCGGTGCCCGGAATCGAATTCTGAGGGCACCGATGAAATCGTAGCGCCGGTATTTGCTTAGAAACGCCTCTTCCGGAGTTGCGTTTTCTCAGACGTGGTTTTTAAATTTTGCGGCTTAAAGTCAGAAATAAAATAAAGTTTGTGCGACAACTTTATTTTATTTCACTTAAGCTGCTTGGAAGTCACTTGGAAGTCACTTGAACTGAGTTAAAGCGTATAGGGTGCTATCCGGAAATATCCTACCCCTTGTTAGGATATTTGTGCGGTGGGGCCCGTACGAGCCCCGCCGTTTCTTTCGCTAAGTAACGCACCCGTGAAAACCCGTCAAAGTAACTGAAAAGTCAACCGACGCGTTTTCTTTAATTCTTAACAGACCATTTAATTGGGCGGTTTATTTCGTGAATTAAATGGGCTGTTTCTTTCGTGAATTAAATGGGCTGTTTCGTTCGTTGAATTAATTCAACGAACTGATGGGTCGTTACTTACGCTTTTGCATTTGTTGGCATGTTTATAAAATAAGACCAACCTAAAAATCCTTTGAAAGGATTTGAGAGGATCTTTGTTTCTTCATCTCCCCGCGAAGAACACGAAGAACGCGAAGAACGCGAAGAACGCGAAGAACGCTGGCGACCGGAATTCGACGACGCACACCGAGATCTGCGACGTCGACGAGCTTTACCCGCGACGTACTTCGGCGACGCCTCTTCTTCCGCAGCCGATCCTCGTTCGGCAACTAAGGTGAGAAATGAATCGTTTGAATTCTCCCTTTTTAATTTCGATATCAACGGATTTAAATTAATTAAATCCGTTTGATCTTGATCCGGAGATTGGCGACGCGACGCCGGATACCGCGACGACGCGACGATCTCCTTCTTCCGCGACGAGCGATTCCGCGACGACCTCTCGTCCGACGACGACAACAAGGTAAGGGTTGATTGGAATATTTTGTTTTCCCCGTGTTTATTCTTTTAAAGTAAAGAAAATGATCTCCGACAATTTTAATTTATTTAAAATCGTTGTTGATTATTCCTCCCGTGGTTTATGACTAACGCGGAGGGTGCGGGTCTAACGAACAAGACCCGGCAACCCTCCGCCGATCTCTTTTGTTGTGCGGATATGGCGGACGATGACGAACCACGCGGCAGGGGCGATCTGTTGATCCCGCAGTGAAGATCGGCCCCCGGGAGGAGCAATGGCGCAGACGGGAGGCAAAACGGGCCACCGGAGCAACTCCGGCGGCCCGCGGAAGGCGGCGGCGGCGCGGGTCGCCGGGAAGGCGGCGCCGGCGACCGGAGGCGGCGGCGCCCGGCGCGCCGCCTTGGAGAAGATCCGCCGCGGCTGAAGCCACGGAGGCGGCGGCCGGTTCCGCGGCCGTGCGGAACCGGGAAGGGACGCAGCGGCCCGGCCGCGTCCGCGTGACAGGCGGCCCCCCGCGGGGCCGCGTTTCCTTCAAGCCGCGGGTCAAACCCGCGGCGGCGGCTCCTTCGGCCGCCCGGCCGAAGCCGAGCCGGCCGGTCCGGTCGGCCGGGCCGCGCCCAGGCCGGACCGGACCCGGCCTAGCCGGTTTGGGCCGGGTCGGTCCGACCCGGTTCGGGCCGACCCGGTTCGGCCGACCCAGGGGGGGTTCGGGCCGGGTCGCCCCGGGCCCAGAACCCCTGTTTTCGGGCCTCTTCGGTCTTTCGCCCATATCTTGGGCCTGGGACCTCCGATTGACGAACCGTCAGCGGCTACGCGATCCTTGGATCGAGACGGTCGTTTCGGTATATTATACTCAAGGTTTCGGAAGACTTTGGGTTCGTCCGGGTTGGTTCGTACACGAAACCAACCGGGCCCTCGGAGCGGAAACGCTCATAACTTGAGCTACGGACGTCCGAACGACGTACCGTCAGCTGTGGTAGTTTCCTCTAAGTGAGATGGAACTTTTGGCATACTCCACCCGAGGATCGGATACAGGCGGAGTACGGTCGGGTCGGTTTTTCCCTAAAAACCAACCGGGCCCCTGGGACGAAAATGCCAATAACTCTCAGACCGGGCGTCCGATTGACGCGCCGTCTATTGCGTTGAGATCCTGTTGTCGATACGGAACTTTTGGATTCATCAACTTCGGACTACGTGTCAGTTGATGTATCAGCCTCTTGGCTCGTGGAGCGGACCCTCCTAAACGAGCTCGCTATGTGCGGGAACCCTAGCGCTGGCTGTGACTTCGACGACAGAGCAGAGATCCTCCGTGGACTGCGACGACGACAGAGCAGAGATCCTCCGTGGACTGCGACGACGAAAGAGCAGAGATCCTCCGTGGACTACGACGACGGCAGAGCAGAGATCCTCTGTGGACTGCGGCGACGGCAGAGCAGAGATCCTTCGTGGACTGCGGCGACGACTGTGCAGAGATCCTCAGTGGACTGCGTCGACTACTGCACTCAGCGATCCTACGTGGATCAGTGCTACAGGTTCTGTGTGAGCCCGATCCTATGTGGGTCCTTACTACCGGTTCTGTGTGAGCCACTGCCTACAGGTTCTGTGTGAGCCCGATCCTATGTGGGTCTTTTGCGGGGGTTAGTACCTATCGATCCTTCGTGGGTCCGACGACTTAGATGGATCAGTGATCATCTTTGACGTCATCTGAAAAAGTATACCTGGTTGAGCTGAATCTTATGTTACTCTCCTTTGTGGTTTGTGTTGAACTATCCTTTTTGGATTTACTGTTTACTCTCCTTGTGGATTTGAGTCTTGCTTTCCTGCGTGGATTGAGTTGTTCTTGAGCTCGTGAGCAGAGCTAGAATTGGGGACTTAGGTATATGTATGGGCATATACCTAAGTCGAGTCAGATGTTACTTCTTGATTGCATCTTTCTTTTGTGCTATATCCTTTGTGGATTTCGGGAGACCTTCGGGGGTCTCGGGGTCCTTACTGAGTAGCTTATACTCACCCCTGCACGGGCTATGCCCGCACCTTGTTGTGTTGAATGCAGACGACGGACAGCGCTGATCGCGGTTGGGGCGTGGAGCAGGACGATACCTGGAGGTGGACCACTGGGCGGGACGTGCTCGGAGCGGACGTGGGACCCGAGGATCCTGGAGGCTATCTGTACCCACCCTTCAGGTGGGATTTCCAGTGGACGACACGAGGCCGCCGTCTTTTCTTCAGTTGCTGTACTTTACTTTTTCAGTTGTACTTTACAGTTGGGCTTGTATTCTGGCCCCCCTTTACTTTTCTGCACTTTACTTTCCGCTTGCTGACTCTGTGCGGTTGTTACTTATAAAGGCAATGCCTTCCCTGTTTACTGGGATTTTACGCCTTGGTGCTAGTCGCCAGCCCCTGGCCTATGGAAGGCGGGCTTGGGGTAGTCACGGCACGGGCCCCGAGGACAGGTCGTGACAAATTGGTATCAGAGGGGTCGGTTCTACCGCAGACTCTGATCGTCTTTTCTTTCTATATGAAGCAATAGTGTTTAGTGTATTGAGTGTGGTTATCAGTTCAGGGAACCCAGTGTTGGTGCGGCGGCTGACGTATCCGTACACCAGGACCCTGACTCCTGATTTCCGACTTAAGGCATGAAAACATTGATTGCGTGTGTGTTTCAAGTTTTCTTCGTGATTACTTGTGTCAGCTCACCGGGTATACTGATCTGCTTTATGAAAGTCTCAGGTTTTCCTTGTGATTACTTGTGCCAGCTCACCAGGTATACTGTTCTGACTGTGGTGCTCTTGTTCTCCTTTTCAGGATGGCCCCGCGATGACAGCCAGCTAGGGTTCCGAGTGTAGGGCGCGACGGCAGCCCACCGAGCGACGAGGCCTCGGTGGAGGGCCCTTTGCCAGCAGTGGCACCGGCGGTAGCTTTACCCACCGAGCCACCGATGCTGCTAGTACCAGACGCTGACGATGCACATCGCCTCAGGGCACTGCATGAGTTTCAGAGCCAGCGACCGCCCAGGTTTCACGGTGAGGCGGACCCCCAGGCCGCCGAGGACTGGCTAGAGGCGGTGGTACGGATCTTTAGGCTAGTGAGGACACCAGCGGATCTCATGGTGATTCTCGCGGCTAGCCTCCTGCAGGCGGCGGCAGGACGATGGTGGAGCTTGATGCTCCAGGTTCACGATGAGGCATCCTTGCTCTGGACGGACTTCGAGAGCCTCTTCCGCTCTGAGTTCGTCCCGGCCACCCTCTGAGCGGTGCGCATCCAGGAGCTTCTCCAGCTGCGCCAGGGCAGCATGACGGTCGCTCAGTACGCGGCGAGGTTCACTGACTTATCTCGCTACTCGACCGACATGGTACGGGACCCCTTCTTCCGGGCCCGGACCTTCGAGCAGGGCTTGCGACAGGAGATTCGGGTGTCGCTGATCTCCCTCAGCATTCCGACCCAGGCGGGAGTGCTGGAGCGAGCCCTCCTGATCGAGAGCTTCCTGGCAGAGCCTTCTTCAGCGGCGAGACCTAGCGCAGGGCGGTAGGTAGCTGAGTCTTCGACAGCAGGTATCCGACGGATGACTCTCGGGTCCAGGAAGACCATACCCCCACGCAGACGGCCTCAGGACACCGGCTCAGCAGTGCGGGGCACACAGCGGAGTGCCAGCCTTCCGAGAGGCAGGTTGTGCTACTCCTGCGGCGGGCAGGGTCACATGGCTCGTGACTGCCCGACTCGCCGATCAGAGGAGCAGCAGTCGGTGGAGGGGCCACCCAGGCAGAGGCAGAGGGTCGACCGTGGTGGTCCGCAGGGAGGAGGCGGACGAGGCAGAGGAGCTGGCCGAGCAGCGGGTGGTGGGCGACGCTTCCAGGCTCTACCCCCACCACCACCAGGAGGGCCACCTCGACCACAGGGAGCTGGCGGGCAGGGGCAGGCCCAGCTCCAGGCAGTGGAGGCCTACGACCCCGACATGCCCGAGATGATTCGAGGTAGGATTTGTGTCTATTCCACCCTTGCTGCAGTACTTATATACACAGGAGTGAGTCACTCTTTCATAGCCTCTGCCCTTGTTCGGAGCTCGGAGATTCCGACTGAGCCGTTGGCTCGATCCTTACGGCTAGAGACTCCTACGGGAGCAGACTCGATGATTACGCACTGGTGCCGGCAGTGTGAGCTTACTCTAGGAGGCGAGAGCTTCGGCTGGGATCTCCTTGTAGCGGCGTCGAGGCCTTACGACGTCATCTTGGGCATGGATTGGTTATCCACGGTTCATGCCCAGATCGACTGTTTTAGGCGCAAGGTGCGATGTGTTCGCACCGACGGGAGCAGGTTTACCTTCACCGGCGAGAAGGGAACCTTTGCAGCACAGGATGGACTTCCGCGGAGGAGAGTTCAGCCCATATCTCATCAGTTGGCTAGCCTCATCCTAGGAGCAGTGGACGTGCGGAGTCCAGCTTTTCCTGCAGTGGTGGACCAGTACGTGGACGTCTTTCCCGACGACGTTCCAGGGCTACCTCCTCGTAGAGAGGTAGACTTTTACATCGACTTGTACCCCGGGACAGCCCCGATATCTACTCCAGCATATCGGATGGCCCCCGCCGAGCTTCAAGAGCTGCGGGTACAGTTGGAGGACTTGCAGAGCAAGGGGTTTATCCGACCCAGTGTTTCACCCTGGGCTTCCCCGATTTTTGTTCGCCAAGAAGGCGGACGGGAGCTTGCGACTATGTGTCGACTATCGTCGCCCGAACCAGGTGACAGTGAGGAACAAGTATCCGCTGCCACGGATTGATGACCTCTTCGATCAGCTCAAGGGAGCGCGGTGGTTCTCGAAGATAGACCTCCGGTCAGGCTATCATCAGCTCAGAGTTCGAGACGAGGACGTGCAGAAGACGGCCTTCAGGTGTCGGTATGGCCATTATGAGTTCTTGGTTATGCCGTTCGGCGTAACCAATGCTCCAGCAGTGTTCATGAGCCTCATGAACAGGATCTTCCAGCCATACCTCGACCGATTTGTCGTGGTCTTCATTGACGACATTTTGGTATACTCGACGACTGAGGAGGAGCATGCCTACCACCTGCGAGTTGTGCTAGACACACTCCGAGAGCACCAGCTTTATGGAAAGCTCTCAAAGTGCCAGTTCTGGTTACGTGAGGTCCACTTCTTGGGGCACGTCATCTCTGAGGCGGGAGTTGCAGTGGATCCCGCGAAGATCGAGGCAGTGCTAGCTTGGGAGCCACCCAGGAGCGTGATGGAGGTGCGGAGCTTCTTGGGCCTAGCCGGATACAATCGGAGATTCGTGCCAGACTTCTCCAGAGTTGCGGCACCACTCTCAGCGTTGACGAAGAAGGGGAAACCCTTCGTGTGGTCAGACAGATGTCAGCAGAGCTTCCAGGAGCTGAGGCAGAGGTTGACCAGCGCACCTATCTTGAGGTTGCCTGAGGAGGGAGTTGGATACGTAGTTTACTGCGATGCGTCAGGGACTGGACTCGGGTGCGTCCTGATGCAGGAGCGGGCCGTGATCGCCTACAGATCACGTCAGTTGAGGCCGCATGAGCAGAACTACGCCACTCATGACCTGGAGTTAGCAGCAGTGGTCTTTGCTCTGAAGACTTGGCGGCACTATCTGATGGGCGAGCGCTTCACAGTCTTTTCTGACCACCAGAGTCTCAGGTATATCTTTTCTCAGAATGACCTGAACCTGAGACAGCGGAGATGGCTTGAGTTCCTCCAGGACTATGACTTTGAGATAGTCTATACTCCTGGGAAGGGGAACGTGGTAGCTGATGCCCTCAGCAGGAGGACGGGCATTCAGCAAGTTGAGGAGGCGACAGAGCAGCTAGCCTCCTTACAGATATCCTTCGTGGATAGAGACGGAGCAGCCTTTCTTCAGTCTCTCACAGTCTCTCCTCCACTTCTACAGCGGGTCAGAGAGGCTCAGCGTGGGGACGCTGACTGTGAGACCCGGCGTGCACTGATATCCTCAGGTCAGGCGCCTGATGGTTTCTCCCTTGGAGCAGAGCACGACATCCTTTTCAGAGGATGTACCTTCGAACCAGTCGCTTTACGAGAGGAGGTGCTGAGAGAGTTTCACACTTCTCCCTTGGCGGTGCATCCCGGAGTGGCGAAGATGTACCAGGATCTCAGACGACAGCACTGGTGGCCGGGCATGAAGAAAGGTATGGCAGAGTTCATTTCACGATGCCTCACCTGCCAGCAGGTGAAGGCAGAGCATCAGGTACCAGCAGGCTTGGTATAGCCCTTGGAGGACCCGAAGTGGAAGTGGGATGGCATATCTATGGACTTCGTGACTGGACTTCCACGCACTTCCAGAGGTCACGACTCCATTTGGGTGATTGTCGACCGACTCACCAAGTCGGCACACTTCTTACCCATCAGAGAGCAGGGCTCAGTGGAGAGATTGGGACATCTTTACGTCCATGAGATCGTACGGATTCACGGTGTTCCATCGTCTATCGTCTCCGATCGAGATGCTTGTTTCACTTCTCGGCTTTGGAAGGGGTTGCAGGAGGCGTTCGGGACGCGGCTCCATCTGAGCACAGCCTTCCACCCTCAGACGGATGGTCAGACGGAGAGGACCATACAGACACTCGAGGACATGCTCCGTGCATGTGTTCTCGACTTTGGTCGCAGCTGGGAGGACCACCTACCCTTGGTGGAGTTCGCGTACAACAACAGCTACCACTCCACCATCGGGATGGCACCATACGAGGCGTTGTACGGCAGACCCTGCAGATCACCGTTGTGCTGGACAGACCCTGGGGAGTCAGCACTCGTGGAACCAGAGATGGTCCGAGCCACGACAGAGAAGGTCCAGATCATCCAGGAGAGGATGAGGACAGCTCAGAGCCGGCAGAAGTCATATGCTGACAGGAGGCGGAGGCCACTAGAGTTTGAGGATGGCGACCACGTCTTTTTGCGTGTCTCACATCGACGTGGTTTACGGAGATTTGGCCGAGGCGGCAAGTTGTCTCCACGCTTCATCGGGCCTTTCCAGGTCCTCAGCAGGATAGGAGAGGTGGCTTATCGCCTGGCTCTACCACCTCAGTTGCACCGGGTGCACGACGTCTTTCACGTGTCTCAGCTGAGGAGATACGTGCACGACCCGACGCACATCATCGACTTTGGGGAGATGGACGTGGACGATGGGGAGACTTTTGCGGAGGTCCCAGTGGAGATCGAGGATCGACACGAGCGGGTCCTACGTGGGCGGTCGATTCCTCTTGTGCGCGTCAGATGGCAGCACGGGAACCTCCAGGAGAGCACTTGGGAGCGGGAGGCCCAGATGCGTGCTCAGTACCCCCATTTGTTCCCCTAGTTTTTGATGTATCTTTACGGGGACGTAAAGCCCTGAGGTGGGAGTAATGTAAAGACCCGAAAATTTCAAGGAAATATTTTTTCTTAATTTTCTTTGGAATTTTACAAGAGCGCAGCTTTAGACGGCACCTGATTCCGAGGCCCGGTGTGCCCGGAATCAATTTCCGAAGTTTGGCTCGGGTACGTTCAGTGAACGGACGAGCGGGTTTTTCTATCTTTTGAACCGGTGCCCGGAATCGAATTCTGAGGGCACCAATGAAATCGTAGCGCCGGTATTTTCTTAGAAACGCCTCTTCCGGAGTTGCGTTTGCTCAGACGTGGTTTTTAAATTTTGCGGCTTAAAGTCAGAAATAAAATAAAGTTTGTGCGACAACTTTATTTTATTTCACTTAAGCTGCTTGGAAGTCACTTGGAAGTCACTTGAACTGAGTTAAAGCGGATAGGGTGCTATCCGGAAATATCCTACCCCTTGTTAGGATATTTGTGCGGTGGGGCCCGCACGAGCCCCACCGTTTCTTTCGCTAAGTAACACACCCGCGAAAACCCGTCAAAGTAACTGAAAAGTCAATCGACGCGTTTTCTTTAATTCTTAACAGACCATTTAATTGGGCGGTTTATTTCGTGAATTAAATGGGATGTTTCTTTCGTGAATTAAATGGGCTGTTTCGCTCGTTGAATTAATTCAACGAACTGATGGGTCGTTACTTACGCTTTTGCGTTTGTTGGCATGTTTATAAAATAAGACCAACCTAAAAATCCTTTGAAAAGATTTGAGAGGATCTTTGTTTCTTCATCTCCCCGCGAAGAACGCGAAGAACGCGAAGAACGCGAAGAACGCCGGCGACCGGAATTCGACGACGCACACCGAGATCTGCGACGTCGACGAGCTTTACCCGCGACGTACTTCGGCGACGCCTCTTCTTCCGCAGCCGATCCTCGTTCGGCAACTAAGGTGAGAAACGAATCGTTTGAATTCTCCCTTTTTAATTTCGATATCAACGGATTTAAATTAATTAAATCCGTTTGATCTTGATCCGGAGATTGGCGACGCGACGCCGGATACCGCGACGACGCGACGATCTCCTTCTTCCGCGACGAGCGATTCCGCGACGACCTCTCGTCCGAAGACGACAACAAGGTAAGGGTTGATTGGAATATTTTGTTTTCCCCGTGTTTATTCTTTTAAAGTAAAGAACATGATCTCCGACAATTTTAATTTATTTAAAATCGTTGTTGATTATTCCTCCCGTGGTTTATGACTAACGCGGAGGGTGCGGGTCTAACGAACAAGACCCGGCAACCCTCCGCCGATCTCTTTTGTTGTGCGGATATGGCGGACGACGACGAACCACGCGGCAGGGGCGATCTGTTGATCCCGCAGTGAAGATCGGCCCCCGGGAGGAGCAATGGCGCAGACGGGAGGCAAAACGGGCCACCGGAGCAAATCCGGCGGCCCGCGGAAGGCGGCGGTGCCCGGCGCGCCGCCGTGGAGAAGATCCGCCGCGGCTGAAGCCGCGGAGGCGGCGGCCGGTTCCGCGGCCGCGTGGAACCGGGAAGGGACGCGGCGGTCCGGCCGCGTCCGCGTGACAGGCGGCCCCCCGCGGGGCCGCGTTTCCTTCAAGCCGCGGGTCAAACCCGCGGCGGGGCTCCTTCGGCCGCTCGGCCGAAGCCGAGCCGGCCGGTCCGGTCGGCCGGGCCGCGCCCAGGCCGGACCGGACCCGGCCTAGCCGGTTCGGGCCGACCCGGTTCGGCCGACCCAGGGGGGGGTTCGGGCCGGGTCGCCCCGGGCCCAGAACCCCTGTTTTCGGGCCTCTTCGGTCTTTCGCCCATATCTTGGGCCTGGGACCTCCGATTGACGAACCGTCAGCGGCTACGCGATCCTTGGATCGAGACGATCGTTTCGGTATATTATACTCAAGGTTTCGGAAGACTTTGGGTTCGGCCGGGTTGGTTCGTACACGAAACCAACCGGGCCCTCGGAGCGGAAACGCTCATAACTTGAGCTACGGACGTCCGAACGACGTACCGTCAGCTGTGGTAGTTTCCTCTAAGTGAGATGGAACTTTTGGCATACTCCGCCCGAGGATCGGATACAGGCGGAGTACGGTCGGGTCGGTTTTGCCCTAAAAACCAACCGGGCCCCTGGGACGAAAATGCCAATAACTCTCAGACCGGGCGTCCGATTGACGCGCCGTCTGTTGCGTTGAGATCCTGTTGTCGATACGGAACTTTTGGATACATCATCTTCGGACTACGTGTCAGTTGATGTATCAGCCTCTTGGCTCGTGGAGCGGACCCTCCTAAACGAGCTCGCTATGTGGGGGAACCCTAGCGCTGGCTGTGACTTCGACGACAGAGCAGAGATCCTCCGTGGACTGCGACGACGACAGAGCAGAGATCCTCCGTGGACTGCGACGACGACATAGCAGAGATCCTCCGTGGACTGCGACGACGGCAGAGCAGAGATCCTCCGTGGACTGCGGCGACGGCAGAGCAGAGATCCTTCGTGGACTGCGGCGACGACTGTACAGAGATCCTCAGTGGACTGCGTCGACTACTGCACTCAGCGATCCTACGTGGATCAGTGCTACAGGTTCTGTGTGAGCCCGATCCTATGTGGGTCCTTACTACCGGTTCTGTGTGAGCCACTGCCTACAGGTTCTGTGTGAGCCCGATCCTGTGTGGGTCTTTTGCGGGGGTTAGTACCTATCGATCCTTCGTGGGTCCGACGACTTAGATGGATCAGTGATCATCTTTGACGTCATCTGAAAAAGTATACCTGGTTGAGCTGAATCTTATGTTACTCTCCTTTGTGGTTTGTGTTGAACTATCCTTTGTGGATTTACTGTTTACTCTCCTTGTGGATTTGAGTCTTGCTTTCCTGCGTGGATTGAGTTGTTCTTGAGCTCGTGAGCAGAGCTAGAATTGGGGACTTAGGTATATGTATGGGCATATACCTAAGTCGAGTCAGATGTTACTTCTTGATTGCATCTTTCTTTTGTGCTATATCCTTTGTGGATTTCGGGAGACCTTCGGGGGTCTCGGGGTCCTTACTGAGTAGCTTATACTCACCCCTGCAGGGGCTATGGCCGCACCTTGTTGTGTTGGATGCAGATGACGGACAGCGCTGATCGCGGTTGGGGCGTGGAGCAGGACGGTACCTGGAGGTGGACCACTGGGCGGGACGTGCTCGGAGCGGACGTGGGACCCGAGGAGCCTGGAGGCTATCTGTACCCACCCTTCAGGTGGGATTGCCAGTGGACGACACGAGGCCGCCGTCTTTTCTTCAGTTGCTGTACTTTACTTTTTCAGTTGTACTTTACAGTTGGGCTTGTATTCCGGCCCCCCTTTACTTTTCTGCACTTTACTTTCCGCTTGCTGACTCTGTGTGGTTGTTACTTATAAAGGCAATGCCTTCCCTGTTTACTGGGATTTTACGCCTTGGTGCTAGTCGCCAGCCCCTGGCCTATGGAAGGCGGGCTTGGGGTAGTCACGGCACGGGCCCCGAGGACGGGTCGTGACACATACCATGATGATGTAAATACCCATAAATTAAAGTATATTACACAATGAATACAATCATGGTCAGTACACATACACCACATGCAATAATTAAGTGGTGATCAATGGAAATATCACGAAATTAAAAGTGAGATAAGAAACCCCTTACCACGTTAATCAACCGAGTCGTATGGCCAAAAGTTAATAACCACCAAATGATTTACAGAATAACATGAATATAAATAGAATCATGAATATATATCAAATGGCATTACACAATACACCACTTTCAATAATTTAGTGGCGAAAAATGGAAATCTCACGGAATTGAAAGTGAGATAAGAAAATCCCTTACTTTGTACTTTTTCCTTGGTCGATGGTAGGTTTACCTCCTGTATAATGGTGAAATAATTTTTATTGAATTATAAAAGAATCATTTACTTTAATATGATATCATATATGATCTTTTAACATTGATTTGTTAATAATATCTTAGAATTATCGTCATTTCGGGTGTTAACGGGTTCATTTTACTTTATATTCTTTGTTATGTGAGCCATATTCGTTATTAATGGGATGTATATTATTCAAATCCAGAATGATATCAAGTCCTTAGATACTATTTTTAAATCATCAAATTATAATTATACTTGAATGGATATGATGGACAATGAATCTCATCGCGTTCGTGGAGACGGTAGTCCGTACATACGCACGAGCGACAATATCATTCTTTTGATATTAAAATAATATATAATTGGATTTTATATAATATATACAGAATCATTATCATGTTATATTTATTATTTACATGAGTTAAACATCATTATTATACCCATCCAAATAATAATATATTGAATAACAATTACACCACGACGTGGAGACGGTAAGCCGTACGTACGCACGTATGGTGACATGTAATTCAAAGGATGGATAGAATAATGAATATGGTTGTACCATATTTATAATAACATCACAGTATATATATGATACTGGAGTTATTATTTTATAATGGAAATAACAAAGAAAGAGGAAGTGGAAGAAGAAAGGAACTTGAAAAGGGGTGGTGAAAACATTACCTCTTCTTCGGGTTCTTCCTTTTGATTTGATCAAAAGGGCTCCTTAGGTTGGCATTATGATCAAACTAAGGCCTCTAGGTTGTAGTGAGGGAAGTTGAGATAGTATTTGGGCAGGGTTTGGCCGAACCAAAGGGCTTTGAAGGTGTAAAGAAATGAGAAGGAGGAGTGCCCTTTTATAAGAGGGGTGAGGGGCACCTTTGGAAAAGCTAGAGATATTAGTTCATAATAAATTCATATTCGGTTTCCAATGGCTCCAAAGTTGACTATTCAAAGGTTAAGGTGGGGATGGGTCGAAAACAACTCAACCAATAGAATTTAGACAGGTTTGGGTACTTATATTAACCTTATCTTTAAGTATTAACTCTAAGTTAATTAGTTTCACTTTTACAATGTCTCTTTGTATTTTTATATTATATGGTTAATAAACTTACCATATACATAAAAGAGACCCCCAAGTGGTCCATTAATGATACACCTATCATGATATAAGTCTCTTGGCCGAACCTTAGATTTTTAGGAATTTAATATCAATTAATAATATAATATTCTTTTTAAAAACTCTTTTATGTCAATTTTGACACTATTCAATAGTTGATTTTTGTGAAACTCATAACAGATTGATTACTTCGAATAAAGTCAATTAAATCAATAATAATATATCATATTATCCTAGAAAATTATTTTAATTCATTAAAAGTTTTATATTATATTTATTTGTGTATTTGTAATATCAATTATTTTGTTTTTTCTCTATTATAGTAATTACTGCATCATCATTGTGTCGTAAATAAATTAAATTATTTAATGTCTAAAAATTATAAATAAAATATAATTATGTAGGAAATCGTTTTATCTTTCTGAGGAATATTTATAATCTAAAATCCAACATATATAACCCTCTTTAACAATTGTTTTGTTAAAAGATATATGCTTGTGTCATTTTTGTATTTATTTTAACTTAATTAAAATAAAGTGTCATTATCACTTACAAGTGGATCCATGGGGTCCCAAAATAGACCCAAAGATTTCCATGGTCGACCATGTATCAACCAATAGGGTTAAGAAACGTTTTAGGGTAATTTAGTATTATTATAATATTATTTTTTAACCCTTATTTACCGGATTTACCTTTAACCATGGTAAATAAAATATTTACCGCAGTAATTATTCAAAATGTCTAAAAATAAAAGTTACCTATTTACACAATTTGAAAATCCTGATTCCAAATATGGAATCCATTTTTCTAAATTCAAAACACATAAGTGGCAGAAATTAATTTAAAATTAATTCCCGCTGTCAAAACAAAAAGCGTGTTTTTAAGAGATAATAACTATCAAAAGATTGACACTTGTTTATGTTCGGTTTAATTGTAAAATTATGTACAATGACCAAAATTATATTAAATGGTAAAAATATATTCTAAATATACTTTAAAACAACTCAAATTCATAATTTATCACTATTAATTATTTTGATTAAAAAAGTTGTTTTTAATTAAAATTTAGTAATTTTGACTATTCATCAAAATATGAAAGTTATCCAAAAAGTACCAAAATTTCACCCTAGGCTAATTTCGATATTACTAATCAAAAAATGAAGTCCATTTTGAGCGATAGAATTTATAAAATTTCAAAAAATTAGGTATTACTATTCATAACGGCTAGTTTGATTGGTTATGGTGTGTTAAAATCTCGAAGTTGTGTACAATGCACGCCATTGCATTATTCGAAAGGGAACATACCGAGGAAACTTGGGGTGTTACATTCTCCCCTCCTTCAATAAATCGCGTCCTTGCAATTTTTAAAAATTTTCTTGGGAATATAATGGAAAGTCCCACATCGGAAAAAGAGCCAATAAAACTATCACTTTAAAAGAATGAAAGAGAGGTATAAGGGTCATCCAAGATAACCCATACTAGGATTCCATGTAAGAAAACATGGATATGGATGATAAAATAAGTGTCAAGTTCTGATGGAGAGGGATAGAAATCATGATCAGGAGAAAGTTAACAATGAGAAAACCACAATCTTGTGTTGGGACAAACGACCATTAGTCTCCTAGTAGGAAAGTAAACGGACAACATTTTTTTTAAAGTTACATTACATAAGGAAGAGGAATTAATTTATGATATTGACGAAGAACATTATGAGATATACTTAAATTTTAAGGTAATTTTCATTCTTTAATAAATTTCCACCACTAACTCAATTTTTTTTAAACGATGAGTATTCAAGAATACTTGGTCACACTGGAAGAGCTAGAATAAACTTCTATAGAATCACATGATCCATGCAGGATAAACCATATATTTACATTGTCTTTGAAGATTAATCAAAACCAAAATGGTTAGTGAATGATCTAATGATCCCCCAAAAGGATATTCATTGAGATAAATATGCACTAATCTTAATTTCTAAAATTTAACCAACAATACCCCAAAGTTAAATAGATACCATTCAATAACCAATTGTCCTTAAAATCCTGTAATATAATCCAAACTAATATTGAAACCCAAATCATAGAAGAATTTTATTATGTAGTCTCCCATGTTACATTGTATCTCCAAATGACATCAAATACTCTTGAAGTCACATACTTAAAAGTAATTAACATCATCACATATTCTCTGTTATAGGTTAATAATTTCCATAAATAACCCAAATCACTATAAATCAACAATAAAAACGTAGATAAAAATCCACCATTACTCTACAAATGAAACCCCATTGTATTCTATTTTCCTTGGGCATAGAGTGTTTCCAAAAAAGCGAACATCTTCCAAAATAACATTTATCACTTAATCACCAAATCATTTTCCTCTACCAAGGGTATTCATTTGATAAGACATAAGAACCCAAATCATTTTATTATTGATCAATAAAATCATTTAACAAAAAAATAGTCACATTAACCAGGGACTTCACGTAGTCCAGTGGTAGGCGATAAATCCCAATCGTACTTTGGTTGTGGGTTCGATTCCCACAGCTTTGTCCGACGCAACGGGTTGTCACACGGTCTACGTGTTGTCCTTTTTCAAAAACTATATTTTATAATATTACCAAAATGAGATAAACTTCTCAAAATAACATAATTTAATCACAAATGTTATATCATACTTTTCATTTTTATCCCAAATTATAATAACTTATAATTTTCTCAAACCCCAATGATCATATAAAACCAAATGGTTATTTATACCTATATCCACAAGAGAAGAGACAATTCTTCTTCAAATATCATTCTCACATGGCAAACTGCGGGGTTACAAATACAAGAGAAAATTATTCCAAAGTACCCATCAACAAGGAGTGCTAATACTTTTTAAGTTTTTCTCCAACCATTTATTTCCACATATCTTCTTCTTTGACCAAGAAAATATCCTATAGAATAGGACATTCACTCGGGTAATGGCCAGGTCCCCTACATTTACGGAAAATGACTGTAAATGGACTCTTGGGACTATTTTTATCTTCTTCCATAGTACTCTTCATTTTTCTTCGACAATTCTTCACTTTATGTCCTTCCTTCCCGCACGTAAAACATTTCGTTGTCCCATTGAGACACTTTCCTGGGTGTCTCTTTCCATATTTCCTGCATGATGAAAATTGAGGTTTCTTTTCTCCATGGTCTCCATTACTGGAGATCTTATCATTTATCACCTTTCTCTTCCTTGTTGAGTCTGGGAGTTGGTTAATATATATGTTGTTGATCATATTTCTGGAAAACTGATTTGGCATAAAGACGATATCTTTTACGCCTATCAACATTCCATTTTTTTTCTCATTTCCACCACCGTTCCCACCTTGTACATTATTCTCAAAGTCACTATGACTTCCTTGGAATCCATCCATTGACTAAAACCAGAAAGCATTGTGTGAGTAATAGTAGTCATAAAATCATTTAGAGATTAAAATGTCACCATATTCTCAATTTGAAACATATTAGGATTAACCAAGGTTATTTACTCTCATCTTATGTATATATTACTTAAATCTATTTGTAAAGAAAATGTAAATTATCCTAAGCATATCCCCCGGGAGTGTCGTAACCAAGAGTGCAACAAGGCCCGTTGTCGTGCACCAGTTCCCGTTCAAGTCTTGCTCAAAGCGGTGTTTTCGGGTTTTACCCCTAGGTACATCTGTGCCAGAGCCGCCTCTACCTGCTCGTATCCAGACAGGGATGTATTTCTCGGAAAACTCACAAAATCTCTACAATACCAAAATTCTCGGAAGTTCTTTTATACTAATCCTCAAAGTTCTTCTTAGGTCTACGTGCTCTAATCAGAGTTTATCTAAATCTAGCTTCCAAGGTTAGTACTAAACTTCCTCTGATACCAACTGTAACGCCCCAACCCTAGTTACCTAGAGTCGGTGCATTATTACATAACATTGGCATGATCACGAGAAAGATCAAGTCTCGAAAGACCGATTAGTTTAGTAGCCTTGGAATAACTAGATACATCCATAATTTTTTTACATTACATCATAAAAAAACATCTTGTCTTCATATCCCCTCATACTATCCCTGCAGGTCATTCATAAATTACTTCTTCATAATCCTAGGAAAAATAAAACATTGAAAGGGGTGAGCTCAGATGCTCAGTAAGGATAACATTATAGCAGAAGCTTTCATAAATAAGCGTAAACACTTAAGGCAATTTATAACTAAAACAAAAGCCTTTTAAACTTGAACTTCAGCATAAAATAGAAAAGGTAAAATGAAATAATGCCATTTTACTTACTCACATGGATATTCTACTAGTCGAATGATCACATGCAATATCAATATCCACTTTCATAATGTTGGAATGCATAATGCCAGACTATCATAACCACTTAGCCAAGGCCTCGTGCGAAGACTACAAATAAGATTTTGTCAAGGCCTTGTGCCAAGACACTAGTTTGTCTCATGAGACCTACCGATGCATCGAGGAGCTATAGAGGGCTCCACCCGTCACTTATTAAGTCCAATGCATTCCTCATATGAACATGTTTAAACATAACATAAACATTCGTATTAAAACTAGCGTACGAAATGTCAATACTTTTACCACAAACCATGAATGGTATAAAAACAGCGCATCCACAGTCAAACATGACTCATTCGATACAATATGGAAGATTGTATTGTATCACATTAACCTCAATCAAGAATAAGGAATGATGTTGACATAAATGAAAATAATCATCAAAACTATTTGAGAGAATTATCCCCCTTTTCTTGAAAACATTTAAAAGTCACACTATTTGTCAAGAAGCCATTTAAAAGTAGATTTTTGAATCAAAGTGTCCCATACCACTTTGAAACTTTTTAAAAGGAGTTTTAATTTCTAAAACTTTAATGTCCATATAAATAAATCCTTAAAACCATTTTTAAAACATGGACATTAATGAGCAAGATTTAGAAGAATAAGTCATTAAAACATTTAAAAATGGTATTTTAGTTAGAGATTCTAACCAAAAGAGACACTTGAATACAAATAATTGAGGTTATCAAAACATTGTAATATCATGAGAATAAAGGGATTCATGATATACTATGTCAAAGTACATTATATACACCACATAAATGTGATTTGGTGTATATCAACAAAGAAGTCTCAATGGAATGTAAATTGAGATGAAATCTCTCATAAAGGCCGTATCCTTAGGTTAAGGATAAATCAATGACATAATTATGTGTGACAAATATAAATACAATAAATATTATTGGATATTCAGTGTAAAACAATCAAAGTATATTCACACATATTCTTGTAAAAACAACACCAACAAATTGGATGTTTAACTCAACAAATGGTGAATGAGTTAAAATTACTCTTATCAAATTCATATCAATGACTTGAGAATTACCAATGAGTGATTAAGTGTATCAAACTTATATCCACAGGATGGGGAGTGTAAATTATGACATAATCAAATGAATTGTGATTCCACACATAATCATGGAGTAATATAATCAATGAAATATGCGTAAAGCCAAATGAGTGGGAATTGAAATCTCAAATTCCCTTACCGATTAGGTAACATACGAAACATACACCCATGAAAGAAGTATCATACCATGATGATGTAAATACCCATAAATTAAAGTATATTACACAATGAATACAATCATGGGCAGTACACATACACCACATGCAATAATTAAGTGGTGATCAATGGAAATCTCACGAAATTAAAAGTGAGATAAGAAACCCCTTACCACGTTAATCAACCGAGTCGTATGGTCAAAAGTTAATAACCACCAAATGATTTACAGAATAACATGAATATAAATAGAATCATGAATATATATCAAATGGAAGTACACAATACAGCACTTTTAATAATTTAGTGGCGAAAAATGGAAATCTCACGGAATTGAAAGTGAGATAAGAAAATCCCTTACTTTGTACTTTTTCCTTGGTCGATGGTAGGTTTACCTCCTGTATAATGGTGAAATAATTGTTATTGAATTATACAAGAATCATTTACTTTAATATGATATCATATATGATCTTTTAACATTGATTTGTTAATAATATCTTAGAATTATCGTCATTTCGGGTGTTAACGGGTTCATTTTACTTTATATTATTTGTTATGTGAGCCATATTCGTTATTAATGGGATGTATATTATTCATATCCAGAATGATATCAAGTCCTTAGATACTATTTTTAAATCATCAAATGATAATTATACTTGAATGGATATGATGGACAATGAATCTCATCGCGTTCGTGGAGACGGTAGTCCGTACATACGCACGAGCGACAATATCATTCTTTTGATATTAAAATAATATATAATTGGATTTTATATCATATATACAGAACCATTATCATGTTATATTTATTATTTACATGAGTTACACATCATTATTATACCCATCCAAATAATAATATATTGAATAACAATTACACCACGACGTGGAGACGGTAAGCCGTACGTACGCACGTATGGTGACATGTTATTCAAAGGATGGATAGAATAATGAATATGGTTGTACCATATTTATAATAACATCACAGTATATATATGATACTGGAGTTATTATTTTATAATGGAAATAACAAAGAAAGAGGAAGTGGAAGAAGAAAGGAACTTGAAAAGGGGTGGTGAAAACATAACCTCTTCTTCGGGTTCTTCCTTTTGATTTGATCAAAAGGGCTCCTTAGGTTGGCTTTATGATCAAACTAATGGCTCTAGGTTGTAGTGAGGGAAGTTGAGATAGTATTTGGGCAGGGTTTGGCCGAAGCAAAGGGCTTTGAAGGTGTGAAGAAATGAGAAGGAGGAGTGCCCTTTTATAAGAGGGGTGAGGGGCACCTTTGGAAAAGCTAGAGATATTAGTTTATAATAAATTCATATTCGGTTTCCAATGGCTCCGAAGTTGACTATTCAAAGGTTAAGGTGGGGATGGGTCGAAAAAAACTCAACCAATAGAATTTAGACAGGTTTGGGTAGTTATATTAACCTTATCTTTAAGTATTAAGTCTAAGTTAATTAGTTTCACTTTTACAATGTCTCTTTGTATTTTTATATTATATGGTTAATAAACTTACCATATACATACAAGAGACCCCCAAGTGGTCCCTTAGTGATACTCCTATCATGATATAGGTCTATTGGCCAAACCATAGATTTTTATGAATTTAATATCAATTAATAATATAATATTTTTTTTAAAAACTCTTTTATGTCAATTTTGACACTATTCAATAGTTGATTTTTGTGAAACTCATAACAGATTGATTACTTCGAATAAAGTCAATTAAATAAATAATAATATATCTTATTATCCTAGAAAATTATTTTAATTCATTAAAAGTTTCATATTATATTTATTTGGGTATTTTTAATATCAATTATTTTGTTTTTTCACTATTATAGTAATTACTGCATCATAATTGTGTCGTAAATAAATTAAATTATTTAATTTCTAAAAATTATAAATAAAATATCATTATGTAGGAAATCGTTTTATCCTTCTGACGAATATTTATAATCTAAAATCCAACATATATAACCCTCTGTAACAATTGTTTTGTTAAAAGATATATGCTTGTGTCATTTTTGTATTTATTTTTACTTAATTAAAATAAAGTGTCATTATCACTTACAAGTGGATACATGGGGTCCCCAAATAGACCCAAAGATGCCCATGGTCGACCATGTATCAACCAATAGGGTTAAGACACGTTTTAGGGTAATTTAGTATTATTATAATATTATTTTTTAACCCTTATTTACCGGATTTACCCTTAACCATGGTAAATAAAATATTTACCGCAGTAATTATTCAAAATGTCTAAAAATAAAAGTTACCTATTTACACAATTTGAACATCCTGATTCCAAATATGGAATACATTTTTATAAATTCAAAACACAGAAGTGGCAGAAATTAATTTAAAATTAATTCTCGCTGTCAAAACAAAAAGCGTGTTTTTAAGAGATAATAACTATCAAAAGATTGACACTTGTTTATGTTCGGTTTAATTGTAAAATTATGTCCAATGGACAAAATTATATTAAATGGTAAAAATATATTCTAAATATACTTTAAAACAACTCAAATTTATAATTTGTCAATATTAATTATTTTGATTAAAAAAGTTGTTTTTAATTAAAATTTAGTAATTTTCACTATTCATCAAAATATGAAAGTTATCCAAAAAGTACCAAAATTTCACCCTAGGCTAATTTCGATATTACGAATCCAAAAATGAAGTCCATTTTGAGAGATATAATTTATAAAATTTCAAAAAGTAGGTATTACTATTCATAACGGCTAGTTTGATTGGTTATGGTGTGTTAAAATCTCGAAGTTGTGTACAATGCACGCCATTGAATTATTCGAAAGGGAACATACCGAGGAAACTTGGGGTGTTACAATTAAGGTACATTATAGACCTTGGAAATTTTTTATGATGATGGGTGGCACAGATATAACTACCCAATGGAATGTGTAATGATTATGTTCTCTGTTAATCATGTGGGAATTAATAGCATTTGTTATTTTGTTTATAAGGGTAAAAGTAATGGTGTTATGATGATTCTTTCTTAAGGAACCTATATGAATTTTCTATTCTTATAAATTAATTTTCATGGAAATGTTTTAATTCCAAAGGTAAGCTAATAATTTGTTGTTTAACATAATGATTATTCCCATTAATTATACATGGTATGTTATCATGAAAATTAATTTCATGGTATCACATGTATTCTAAGAAACCCTCATGAAATTTATTTCTTCTATGTATAATTAGATAGTGTTTTACGAAAAAATGTAGGTAATAATTCTAAATTAATGTGTTTGTAGATGACTATTTTTTAAAAAATATATTATTTTAAAGAGAAAAACTCTTATAGGACTTAATAGTATATAAATATACTAACGAGTTACATTAGCCCTTTTAATATGAACATTACTAATCAATTTTAGTACTTGTTAAATTTTAAAAAAATTTCATAGGGTGTTAGGAAAGATTAGAATAGTAATGAATCCATATTGAAAATCATGATGATTTTTCATAAAACAAAATCATATTTCATTATAAATGTATTATATTTTGAAAAAATGAAGACATATTGGATGTGATCACATTGTAATTATGTTTTTTATATATGATTTATGTCTTAAATATATAAAATTATATAGTTGAAATGTCCTCTAGAATTTAAAAAAAGGACTCCCATAATTAAAAGTAAAAATTATGTAATTTTTTATGGTCGAGTCTTTTTCATTGGAACCAGATAAAGGTTTTAGATAACACTATAGGGTAGAAAAATATTTTACTATAAGTTTAATGTCCTCTTAACCTATAAGTTTATTATTTTAAGTATAATTGTGGTTATATTATATAAATAAATAATTGTAATATAATAAGGAATGGTTAATAATATCTCAATTTTTATATTGATCATAAGATGTTTCATTATTATTTTATTTGATATACTCACACTAATGATTTTTTTGTTTAGTAAATATATAAAACCAAGAGGTATTAAATATGGAATGGATTTAAAGGACAATGTAGTGGTTGTATGAATGAGAATCATAATGGAATGTGAGATATATTGAAAAATTTATAGTTATTATAAACCATCAATCATGAGATATTATTAACAACTTAGACCTTGGAGACTTTCATAACATGAAAAATAAGAGAAAATTTGGGAGCCATGAATGTTTATGTAATAACAATCATGAAGGTGAATTGATTCAATGGGCTATGTTTCATGAATGTGGGAAGAAGGACACCAAATAATTTCATAATGTAATGGGACGTTGTATTATATATTTTATGTTAAGATATAATGAAATAATATACCATGAAAAAAAGTTATATGTTAACACCGTGAAGGGGAATAATGTTTTTTCCAATTTATTAATTAAATTATATTAATGTAATGGGTGTGATAATTATTCAAATCGATATACTAGAGGGTATATCAAGAATATTAATAAAAATACAATATATAAAATGGTTTAGGAATGTCCAATGTCATTCGAGCGATGAATGATGAAATTGTGAATGATATATAAATGTTTTTTATTACATTTTTTCTTATGTTTTGATATTCAAGAATATAATTAAATGAATCATATTTTTGATTTTTGTAATGTAGTATTAATGATTAATATTTTATGTCATAGTTAATTGATTATAACTTACCTGGAAGGATTAAGGTTCCTACATATCGGGATTGAAGAGATATGATTTAGAGATTACATTAAGACTGATTATAAGTTCAAAATAATTGAAATTGTTTTGAGGTTTTATGTGATGAGTGTACATTAGGGTAAATTTATTATATTATAATGAATGTTTGAGGTATATATACCCTTAATGTAGAAGTAATATTGTAGAGAAAATTTTATTTCAGGAAAAATTATTTTTATATTTTTTGGAATTAAATTTACAGTTATTAATGAAAATTAGGGTTATGATAATCGTTGATTTTGAGGTTATTATGGTCAATTGGTATAAAAGGGTAATTTCATTTTTGGTACATTATTTTTATCATATAAATATCCATAGGATTGTAAAGTGATTTGGAAAATATGTTATTGATTTTATTTTTATAGATGATCTACATTATAGGAACATTTTATTTTTAAGGTAAATCTAAATACATTATCTAATATGGGATTTTATTTGAGTGATAAAAGTACAATTATATTTTTTAAAGATATATAAATTTATTTTTTAATTATATTAATTTTTTTTATTTACTATAAATATTATCATGTTTGAGACATACAACGATTATGGAATATATATTTTTGGGTATAAGAATTTATGAGTGTCTAGTTATTTATAGGTAAAAGATAAATTGATATTTGAAGAATATGTGATCAATTACTTTTGATTTTAGGAATTGATCTTGGTCCGGAATATTTCGTAGATATTTAAGGATATTTATTTGTAGAATTTTTAATATTTATCATTGAGTTATATTATTGATGATTTTCAAATTAATGTAGTATTTATTAGTATGATATCTTAAATTATGTTATTTTTAACTTTTTTTGATTTTATTATTGGATAAAATTGGGATAAATAACATTTCATCCCTTTTTCGAAATTGTGATCCATTAAACAATAACATTTTTTTTGATTTAGCGAGAATAAAATCATCCTAAATATTCATTTTAGGGAGTTTCATATGAGAAAAAAGTTGTTATTGACCAAAGAACAACCAAAGGATTATTTTTTATGAAATAAAATGAAAACATGAATGTCTGTTTTCTCATTTTTTTTATCTAGAATGTAAAATAATCACCCAAATTATGGAAAAGTATCCGAGAATTAAATTTTTGTACTTATTCCATTATTTCTAATGAATTGAGGGTCTTCCTTATGCTTGATTGATTTAATGGATTTTTTCATTAAATTTATCATATACAAGTTATCTATAACTCTCAATAACTACATGGACAATATATTTTTTCCCATGTCAATATTTTTAGTTACCTATGGTGTTAAACTTATTTGGAAACCCAATAATGTCTTATTTCTGTGGAACTCGATACTTCCCATATTTTATTATGAAAATAATTTTTTGTTATAAAATTTAATAATATGGATTTTAAAGAATGTTATATTAAAATATTAATGATATTGTCCATTCATGGTCACATGTTTTATCTTCCTCTCTATGGAATTTATTCTAAAAATGTTTTAAACACTTTATATCTTCCAAAAGATAAAATTGTGAGGACATAATTTCTTTAATGGTATAGAATGTGACACCCAAATATTTTAGAATATACCTTCTGTAAATATTTTTTTTGATATCTTTTGATACAAGGGATAAAAATTTAAAATGAACTGTAATACATTTTTGGAATTAAAATATTATAGTTAAAAAACTCATACTTTTAGAGTTTCAAGCATAAAACAACATGAATAAATGTAAATGTGGAGTAAGTGTACATATTTATTAAAAAACCATCAAACATAATACCTTTATCCTTGTGGTTATATTTAAGGATTATGACAGAAAATATAACTATGGAATCAAGTTAATGAATTAAGAATCTGATAGACAACATGAGAGAGAATATAAATTAATAAATTTTAGTGAAGAATTAATTGAAATATAGGTGAATGTAATAAGAAAATTATAAATTTGATAATTAGACACATAGTTATTATATATATATCCACTATATATATCTATATTAATTTGGTATGTTAACATTATTTTTTAGAAACTTAAGATAAAATCATTAAAAGGTAAAGGATATATTTTTAATATAACTCTTTTTATGTCTCCATTATATTTTTATCAGATAAATTTAATTTTTTTTCAATTGATAAATTATTATTATTAAATATTATTATTATATATTAGACCTAAATAATAATATTTCATTAGGTTATTAATATTATGAATGGAATGAGAATATGGTGATTTTATGCTTGAAAAATATATTTTTTAAATGGGTATTAGTTTATTTTATACATGTCTATAATAATAAATATATACTACTTTTAGGAAAATAATATTATAAAAAGGATGTCATTTTTTCAATAATGATATAAAAATTAAGTTAAAAATATATTTTTTAATTTTCTTTGTAAATTTTATTTTTTCCAGTCAATAGGTAAAAAATTCGAATTTATAAATAAAAGTAATTTCAATTACATAATTTACAAAGTCATATTTTATTTTTAATAGATTTAAAAATTTAAATAGAAAATTTATATTAACCATAATCTAATTAATTTCATAGGAATCAACATCATTCTATTTTTTAGTATCATTTTTATACCTAAAAATACATTTTTTGAAAAAAAAATATCACATTTATTTTGGATTATTTTTAAAATTAATGTATGCCACCTATAGAAAATGAATTTGAAAAAATTGAATCCATAATTAGAATAATTTTTTCTAATTTTATCAATTAAACCACTTTTCTTTTTTTCATTATGAATAGTAAATTTAGTAAAAAATTCAACAAACATTGTAAGAATAAAAACTGGTTAAAAGGGTTAAAACAAAAATGATTAAGAATATAATTAAAAAACACTTTTATAAATTATATTTATGATAAAATTTAGAATCTAACACCAAAATTATTTAAAAATGAACCATTTTGGTTCCATATAAATTTTGAAAGTAATCAATAAATATTAATCTTTTAAAAAATTCAATGTTTGTCCTCTCTGTCGCTAATAAAAGGCAACCCTCCATCCTCCATTATCCCCACATAAATAGAATCATATAATTAAAAAATAAATTAAGAAATAAATTATTAAAATCAATCCCCATGTCTTAGAAGTCATGGTTTGATCTTAATAACATCTTAATAATTATTTGGGGTACAAAACTAAAGAGGTTGTCCAATGAAGAGGTATAGTTTTTAATCTAATGTTTTTATATTATTTCTTGTATTACCTTATTCAAATGTCAATAAACCATTTTATTTGTCAACAAAACTATCTACCATAATATTAAATATAACTTTTTATGGTATAATTACAAATCATAACATTATCCATCTAATGGAAAATGAAAACATATGTCACACGTACCGGTAGACTACCACCTTTAAAATATGACATAATTAATTTTTCATCATAGAATATTATGAATGGTAGTAATAATGGATAAAAATAAAATAAAATGATAAATAATTAATTCAATAGATTCTTGAAAATGTTATAATTCATTCTTTATAACTTAAAGAATAATAAAAATCTCACTTATTATTACATGCGGATTACCACCTTAGGTATTGATGTAATGTATTTGTTGTAATGGACTCCCTTAGATATTATATATATGCATATTTAATGAAATAAAATTATAGTTATGATATATTAAATATTCTATAAATATTAAATAACACCATTCTGCATTCTATCTTGTGTGTCTACAAATGAAAACATTAATCATGCGTAAGTACAATCTACCATCTCCATGATGTAATGAAATTATTTTTTCATAACGATCTTTAATAGATTTTTATGTATAATTAATGAATAAAAATGATAATAAGAACATTATTATTATTCTTAAAATTATATAATCATGATGAATTAGACCATACTAAACCAACGAAAGACATTTTGGAATTACAATCCAAACATCCACAAAAACAATTAATTAATGATATTTTACATAGAAAAATGTAAAATAAAAGGAATAATAAAAACAAAATGGCCTTGAAGATGGTTATTTATCATATAAAAAACGAGCATTATTAGATTATTCAGGAATAAATGGAAATTATTTGACAATTCAGACTTAATGTATGGAATTCCAATCCTTAGTTCACTTTTGTAGAGATTGAAACTATTTTCACATGATGTTTTGTATGGTTTGGTGACTAAACTTCCTCAAATATGTTTTTTATCATTATTATAAGAAAATTAATTTTTTTATAAATCCATTAAATTTTCTATCCATCAATGATTAATTGGTTCAAAATATATCATGTCATGAGGTTTTTTTGATACCGTATTTTAAAATATTAAATGTTGTTCTTTTATTTTTCATCAATATCCATGATACATAAAATGATTCATGTATTATATTATTATTTTTAAATGTATGATAAAATTTCATTTTTACCATGTTTTATTTTTTATGATTTTTTAAAGAAAATCATTTACCATTTTTTAATGTGTTATGTTTGAAATTTTTACACAAGTTTTAGAGGTATAATGTTTAATTTATAATACGTGAGTAGAATTTACTACTGTATATACCATTATTCATTAAATAGAATACACATCACATATTAATGGGTTTTAAATATAATATCACTTTTCCCAATATTAAGGGAAATTTATTGAAGTGTTTTTGAATAAAAAGGATTTCTACCCTTACTTTTACATGAATCCCTAATGTACTTCTTCATACGTGTTCAAATAAATATTTTATGAAATTTTATGATATCAATACTATAATTTATGTGTACTATTTATGTTGTAATAATTGCCCATTTTTTATAATGATGAGTTATCCCAATTTTTCTCTTTAATGCATTAAGTAATTATTTTGAAATATGAATAATTATATTGGATTTAACATAGTAGATTATTCTACATCTAAGTATTATTTTAAGTTTTGTAATATGGGTGCAATGATAATGATTCCCAAATGAAGCAAGATGAATTTTCAATTCATTCTGATGACTTTTCCTGGAAATATTTTGATTTCATAAGGCTATATAATGTTTTTTTGTTTATGTGAATGGTTATCAAAATTAATAGTAAAAGTTTTGTTATTAAGAAATTTCTTTTGTGGATATAATTTTTTTAAGAAAGAATAAAGGTTATGTTTTCCATTAATGTTATTCTTATGAATGTTTTATGAATTAAAATGGAATGTAAAGATGATTTCATGTGTAAGTAATTGGTTATTGGAGCTCAATGTTTATTTTGTGGAAGTAAAATTATCTTACATTATATCATGGTTTTGAAATTTAAAAACATGTTTCTTTATTCCATTCAATATAATTATTTCTAATTTTTTTTTATCATCCATCATTTTCATTTTTTTCCTTATGTTTCAAGATTAGTTGGAATAGTGATGATGAAAAGATCAAAATCATAAATATAATTCATGAAATATAAACATGTTCCATTATAAATGATCTATATTGTGAATAAAATGTACATAAATCCAAAGTGACCAAATTCTAATGTTAGGGTTCTTTAAGTAAGAGTAATGACATTATTCTCTAAAACTGTAAATGTGAAAAGTTCTAGAAGATTTTAATAAAAAAAATTGATTTAAAACAAACTATTACGTAATTTTTTAAGGTTAGGTCCATATAAATGGTAGAAAGATAAAATAATGATAAATTATATTTTAAGAAAGTGAATTTTAATTAATAATGTAGAAATAGGCTTCGAAACCTAGCTTTAGTATTCAAAAAATCGTTGTTTTATTAAGCTTATATCCTTTGAAGAAAATAAATTCAATTACTCTAGGGATTTAAGGATATATAATTGGATGTTTATAAATGTATTTGGAATACTTTTTATTGAAAACCAAACTCTTATGTGTATTTAAAAGGGTCATATGATGTCCATATTTGTTAGAATAAATTAATTGTGTTTCTTTAAATACATAGTATTTATGGTTCAAAAGTGTAACTTTAAATTTATAAGTGGCTATAAAATTCACAATAGGTGGTTTTATCAAACATTTCACTATACAATTGATTAATTATAAAAGTATTATTATTTTTGAATCTTTTTATATGATAATATTTTTCATTTAATATATGTAAATTAATTTTCTGGGAATTATTCACATATTATGTCATTAGTTATAAAAAAATGGATTTGGAATTTGAATATCTAAAACAATAATTTCCAATGATTTTGATCCATAAAAATCATGAATTACACTAAAAAATCCAAAACACGTCCCTTTAAATATTTTGATAACTATTTACATTGGTAATCACTCACTTGAACAAACACAACATCGACGATGCTTAGGCGATCTCCATCATTTAATCATCACCAAAAACATTTAAAAAATTAATTTCATAATTATTAGTTATATATATATTTTTTATTACATAGATTAATCCAAAAAAAATTTATTCTAATATATTTATCATTAAATTATTATAAGGGAGATAAAGTGAAAATTTTGGAAGTATAATTGTATTAATTAAAAAGAGAAGTTAAATTCATACCATGTTGCTCTAAATTTGACCATTAGTGAAGATAATATAAATTGATTTCAACAATAACCATATCAAATATTTTTAAGATTATTATTTATTAAATTTTGATTCTTCAACCCCTGATTTATCATTTTTACACTATTTTAACATTTATTGTGTGGATAAAATTATATCACAGTTAATATTCATTATTAATTAAAATAAAATTTACATTAATAAAAAATTTGAATGTTTTGATTCTATATATAGAATTAATTTTAGATAATAAAATTTCTAGAAGCGGGGAAAATTAATTTTATAGAAACTATATGAAACGAATTGATTTTTTTTTAGAAAATTGTAGTTTTAAGCATAAAAATGATATTGTACCAAATCAATGTATATGTTTTATTACTATTGATTTAATTGGATTATGTTTTTTCATGAAATAGATAATTCAAACCCAATAATTAAATTATATTTAGTCACATATCATGGAATAAGTATTTTTTATAATAAATTACACAACTTATATGAGTGGAGGATCATTTGTAATAGATCATTGTCCATAAGAAAATATAATGAGAATAAGACTTTGGAATTTTTAAATACACTTATGAAAAGTAAATAATTTCCTTATTTAGGTATAATTATCATGTATAACATTGTGGATTGGGTTAACCCCCCATTCCATCATTTCCTTGGTCATGTTTCCCTCGAAATACTATTATATTCAATAGTGTCCCTTGCGGAACTAGGATCACTCCCCAAATCGGAGAATATTTTCCCAAAAAATAACAATATTTCCCCAATTCATTGGAGGGATATATAATTCTATTCCAACCCATAATATAATTTAACATATACATATTTTCCATAAGATCATAAAACATTCATCAATTTGATATATTATAACTTGTGGAAAAGAAACGATTTTCATGAATATTTCATCATAACATAACCCATGGAAAAGAAATTGGTTTAATAGAAACATCCTTAAATCATGAAAATATATCCATAAAATGAATTTTTTCTCATAAGGTCATAACCCTAGTAAATTATAACAATCCATAATGGTTTTCCCATAGAAGAGATAATAATTTTGAAGATTATTTGATCATTTCGTTGAAAATTAGAATGTTTCCTTATTCTTTCAATGTTATTAGAAACTAAAAACACCAAAAAATATATAGGGAAATATTTTATTTTAAACTAACCACGGAAACATGTAAAGTATACATCAATGAAGATAATATTCATGAAAATAGTAAATTTTATACTTGTGGTAAAGTTTAAAACCTTGATCCTTTACACACTTTGGGTAAATATTCATAAATAACCAGTTTATGAAATATTATAATAATTCTTATTAAATCCTACCAAAAAAGTGAAATATTAATTAAAAAAAATTAAACAATTATTGGAACATGTGAAAAACAATTGTGGAAACATTTTAAAGAAAATGTACATTAAAGATCAAGTTTTCCATCAAAAATGAAAATAAGAAGTATTTTTATTAAAATAATATTTTCTATCATTTTAATTACTAGAGAGAGGGAAATGGAACCATTACATAAAAATTTTAGTAATAACCAAATAAGAATAATATTTATGTGATTTAAAGGATATTATCAATATAATATTCCCCAAATGAAAATTTAGCATATACAATCCCAAACATAAATTTTATTGTAACATAAACTCTTACCTCATATTCGAACTTAATCATAAGTGATCTAACATCCGGTATAATAAATTTACATTTATTATAATTATACATAAGAAACCTATTTATACATAAAATAACATTCATGGTTTAGTGACCCAAACCATAAAAACCCTTATCACTTAAATTTTCAAATATATTTCTAAAATTATAAACAGTATATCTATAGGACTTGTCTCTCTGTATGAATAGAAATATAATTAAATCATACTAAATGTTAAAATACATCATAACAATTTAAAATAATAAATAGTTATCTTAACTACCATATATCATCTAAAAAAACATTGGATACCCTGGTTTAAGTGCATAAGGTAAAAGTGATCTAGAAAGAATAGTATGGTAATAAACATGTAAATAATGCATAACATGAGTGTAAATATGTGAATCATGATATCATAAAGAAAATGATAATAATAATGAAATAAATTTAATAAAAATATATGTTGAATGAATCATTGAATATTTAGAAACAGCTTACGATATGTCATTATAAAAATATGTTAAGGGTTATACCGTGACCATATTCATAATGTTTGACAAAGTCCCAAGGTGGATTAGGGTTACTCAATAATTCCATAAATAACATAACAAGATATATAAATTATTCACTAATGAATTTTAGTGATATATAATTATGATACCACCAATAACATAATAAAAATCATAGGTATATGTGTAAAATGGGGAAAACAAACCATATATAAATCATAAAAATTTTAAACCCCATGAGAAGAAAGTAAGTTTCGTATTTCTGATTCAAAACATAACATATTGTCACATATTGAGGATTCAAAAATTATATAGAAATTCATTTTTTGGATCTTAATAATTAAAAAACATACCTATTTATTAAACATTTAATTCCAATGCATAATATTTTTTAGATGGATCTTGGTGAGGAATGAATAAAAATTAACAACTTGGGTGGTTCTTTGTGAAATAAGTAAAGGATAATTTTAAAGACGGAAATATATTATTTTATTCAATCATACCAAAAAAACCCAAGTGTATTATCCACAAAAATGTTATAGTTTTTTGTTTCTATTCATGGTTTAAAATAATTTTATGGGGTGATTCTTATCATGGGATAAGAAATAGAAATGTTCCCTTAAATTATGTTTACTTTAATGTCAGAATTTCAATGGGATCAAAATAAATTTATAGCCCCAAAATTTAAACGAATATTGAACTAGATATAAAAATAATGGGAGTTTATAAAAATATAGAATAATTTCATTTGAATAAGAATACGTATAGTGGATAAAAATAATGAAAACATGTTACCGACAAGTAATGAGGGTGTTATAGAGGATCCCTTATATCATGTCATAATTCTCGATAAGCATTCACTTAATATATAGAATACTTAATTTAAGTTAATTAAATACATATTCAATAACCGTATTCATCTACATTTAATCATATAATGCCTATTTACTATATTTTTTATGTATATATTCTTCTTATGTTAGTTACGTAGCATTGTTCAATTAATTTATCCAAAACACTACCAGTTTTTTGAACATGGTAAATGGTCTCGTAAAAGAATAAATTTTCTAAAAAATTGTGGAGTTCTATTTTCATTATTATTTCATTTTGACAATAATAATAAATTATTATGTTATATAATGAAAGAGACTAAATTTAAGAAATGTACATTGACAAGTATATTTATGATTTTTCATGTTATTATGGCCATTTATTTTCAATAAATCATAAAAAATTTAAAAACATTATAATAAAAAAATATTAAATATGTAAAAAATATATTTTTTATTTGTGAAATAAATCTCTAAATCTATCGAAATTAGTTTTTCTTGGATAAAAAACATGTTATTTTGTTGAGGTCGTTGTCCTTTTTAGACGCATGTACAAAATTAAGAATTTATTGGGATTTGAAGAGGGTGTGAAATGAAATAATTGTAATTTGAAAATTATAATGTTGTAATAATTATCATATCAGTTGACTATATAATCTTTTTAAATACACCATTTAATGTGGTGAAGAAAAATTGAATGTTTTGTTCATGGAGGCAATAGTTTTCACATATTCATGACAATGTTCTCAATTTTATAAATGATTTTAGAGGAATATATATAATGGATATTCAAATAGAATAATAAAACAACATCACATTTAAAATTATAATATTATCATACCTTCATGTATAGAGATTAATTTAGTGGCACATAATAAGAAATTAATTTGATATGTTTGATTTGAGAGTATCATATATCCCTATGAAATTATCCCTTAGGTAACTCCATAAATAACAATAGATCAATATTTTTTTAGGCCATAACTTCAATGTAACTGGTATTGCAATAATAAGAGACCAAGAAATAGTATTTATTTAGGAAAATCTTTATAATGGGTTGAGAAATTATTAGGATTTGAGTTTTTAAAAGTAAAGGGAGTGTTAGTTTTTTTTGAAAAAATTATTATTTTTGAAAACTTTTATTCCATTTTTCAAGTACAAACGATTAAAAAATGAACAATAATGGTTTAGGGAAATAAGTAGGGTTTATACTCCCATAACCAAATAATATCAATCACATTTTTCACAGTTTTTCCTCTTTTGCTATCTAAAATTGCATTGAACCTAATTTACCCTTACCATGATAACTTCAATTTCATCCTCAGTAGATAATTTCAATAGCCAAAATTAAATTTAAATTAACAAATAAATTGAAAATGGTAATTTTAAATATTTAAATAATTTAGAAAAATCTAATAGTTATAATGATTATTATTAATATTAGTTCACATAACTTGTACAAAAGGTTTCATTGAAAAAGTTATTTTAATCTTAAAATATATGATTTGGATAAAATTATCAATGTTTTTTTTTCATCAAATAAATTGGTTTCACAAAAAAAATAATCTTTTTTATTGATGAAAAATCAAGAAAAATATAATTTTACAAAAATAATTTTTAATTTAATGAAAAGATCAAAAGCATTTTTGGATTTGAATTAAGATATTACTTTTATTTAATAAAGGTAACACATATTTTATAAATATAAAATAGAAAATTTAAAATGAATAATAATTTTGTTAACATAAATTTTTTTCAACTAAAATTTTATATAAAATTTTATTTCTCCTTTATATAATGATAAAATAATAAAAGTCACAATTTTTGGAAAAAATAATATAATCACAATACATCTAAAAATGTGTTTTTAGAAATATAACAAAAACTAATCCTAATATAATAATACCTTGATAAATCCCAAAATTAAAATATATCATTTTTATCAACATCATAAAATATACCATTGTTTTAATTTAAAATTCACACAATCAAAAATGGATTTTTTTATTAGAAAATAAATTTTGGTATCTTATCAATTAATTTAACAATAAATAGATAATTGATAAAAATTTTAACTTTTTATTATTAAAATAACAATATATTTTTATTATTCAACCATATTAAATTTCGTTCCTTAAAATAAACCAATAATTTATATCAGATATTTTTTTTCATAATGTATATTTTGAAAAAATAACCTTTTGAAAAGTAAAAAATTTAATGATATATCTATAAATATAAATATATTATATCAGGTCCCTATAATCCTAATTTATACTTATGTGTGTTATTATTATCTACCCACATGACCTAATAATTAGATATGTTTTGATTGGAATTCTATGTAGTAGTTTAGCTAGGATGGATCTTGTGGCTATCTCAAAAAACATGAACTTATCACATATATGGGTTCTCTCAACCCATAAGTTTGGATATATTTCTTGGTATTGGTCTATGGAACATCCAGGAGAAGCTAAATTCTTTTTGATCTAATTCAAATGGGCTTCATAATGAATACTTCCACTTTAATATTTTATTCTTTGTTACATTTTAATTTATATGAGGTATTTTACTAATATGAATTAGAGGTCATAGTAAATAATCAATACATAACATCATTTTTAATTTTAGTTTGATTTGTTTAGTGAAATATGATATATAATATGTTATTTATTTATGGGGAATATAAATTTTAATCTCATGGATTTACATTCTGTCCCTTAAATAAATTGCATCTAGAAAATTTAGATTGTTACTTATGAATGAATTTTGATAAGGGTGTCTATAAGGGGACCCAAGTTTTAATTTTCTAATTAATTATCAAACACATAAATTAACTTGTAATGTTAATAATACCAATAATGTGTGTATTTTTTTACCATTTTAGTTAAATACCTCTCATGACATAGTGCAAAGGGATATCTTATTTTTCCTTGAGTCTTTAGTCATACTTGCAGTGACACATATTCCAATATTGGTCGATGTAATGAAATATGATTCCCAATATTCACAATTGATACATCACACACACACACATACAAACCTCTCATTACCTATAGCTCTTCAACTTAAAAGTGTTGGTGGAATGTTGATGTCAAATAATGATGTTAATGAGGAATAAATGTCCTATTCAAAATACTAAATGAGATACATGGTCATACCACTCCCAAGCCCTTTTGGAATTATCCACCTCCACTAGACTCACCTTCACCCTCTCTATATCGTTCCTCAACTATATCACTATATTCAAAAAATAACCACCCATCTCTTCTCCCACTCATTTCACCAGTCCCTATGTTTCCCAATTAATGAAGCCCATATAGATAATGGTTTGTAGGGGAAATATTTCCTCATCTTCCAAACAAGTTTTTTTGAGACATAAGATATTTTCCCGACATACTATATGGGATCATGTTCTATGGGGAATCAGAAATTATTTTTTAAATTTATCCCAACAGTAGTGTCCCTATGAACCCTCCCCACTATTCACCTCTCCATCATTTCATGTTGCACTAGCGTTGGTGGGATGTAGGTGGGTGCATCTTACATCAACCATTTTCATAGGATTGCCTACTTCTCTAAATACGAATAGACTACATGCAACAATGTTGAATCGATAAATGATGATGATGACGATGATACGTTATTTTCTTCTTCTTTTTCAATGATTTAATGCTATATCTATAATGTATGGTGGTTGTTTTACCCATCCCATCCACTATTTTCAAAAACATTGACATTTTTTGTAATTTATCCATGATAAATGTATTTGGTATCTATGTTGAAATTTTTTATCCATTACTTATACTAGGTAAAATCTATCTAGAATGTACATACTAATATTTATATACCCATAGACCTAAATATCAAAATGCAAAGACCATACAACTTTATTTTTTTGGTAAAAAAGCATTAGGGTGGTAAACATTGAAAAAAACATAAGAAGAAACACTAAAAATGATAGCCTTTATTAATGGTTTTATATCATAGTTAAAGGTCCAAAATAAAGTGAAATAATTAACCAAATAATAGTTTTAAAAATTATAGTAAATTTTTTTTATTAAATTAATTTTTACAAAAATGAATATATAGAATTTTCATATATATAAATTATAAATATTAATAAATAGTATATATTAAATATATAGATATGAAAAATTATTAAAATGAAATAATAAAACAAATAATATTTTAAAAATGGTAAATTATGAAAAATATTGAACATTTTATTAATTAAAAAATTATTTCTAAAAATGAATAAATTTAATATACATATATATATATATATATAAAATATATAAATATATAAGTAGATTAACATTTAGTAATCAATTATACAAAAAAATTACTAAATAATAATAATTAAATCAAAAAATTTAAACTAAATAAATTACAAAATTTAAAAAAAAAACTTATTAATGAAACAATTATTGATACAAATTAATAAGTTTAATATATATATATATATATTTGTATAATAATTAAAATATAAAAAAATAATATATATTAAATATAAATATATATAAAATTATTAAAATGTAATAATTCAAAATATATTAATGTCTTATTCATTTTAATGTTGTTTAATTTTTCAATTTAACGTATATCAAACCTATAATGTATTTATTTCACATACATATATGAAATTAATTTATTTTTATATACAATGCACAAACAAAATTTGTTACTCAATTAATGAATCTTATATAGAAACACATACAGATAATATTTATGTAATTTATTCAAATTTTAGTATATTTTAGAACTTCATAATTGTCACGACGCATTCTAGTGGGGCCCGAGCCACAACTCCCCAAGCCTTCCTCTAATAGGCTAGGGGATGGTGACTATCACCGAGTAGGAATATCACTAACATGGGAGGCATTGCCTATAAACCCGTACACACGAATACAATCCCCAAGCCCACAAAGCTGAAAATAAAAACTACTAAAAAGGGAAATGCATGCATTTACTAAAAAAATCCCAACCAACAGAGTATGAGAGAAAATTAAAGTACTATAACGTAAAACCATGGGCCAAAAGTACAAGCCCACCAAAAAAAAGTCTGTAACAAAGTCTAATCTGTAAAGAAAGGTACTGGGACTGTAATTCGTACTTGTAGGAACACACCTCAGACTATCTGATCTCACTGAGCACCGTCCGATCCTGGTCCGCAAAGAATCCTGTCAAAGGATCGCTCGTCTGCACAAGACACGACACGTGCAAGAAAATCCCATGTAGGGTTGATTATAACAATACCCACTAGGACACCCTGAAACCAAAAAGGAATAAAACAAGGTAAAATACCACAAAGGAAAGATACAGTCAGCTCCACACAGTATATTTCTACAGAACATACAACAAGGATATCCAGTTATACTCATACATGATCGACCATCGCAAAACCACTACTAAGATCTAGCTCAGAGATTTCACTAAGCACGTAACAAAAAAGAACACACTCCTAGGTCTAAAGAAAGAGACACAAAGTACTTGTTCTAGGAGAACACACACCAAAAGAACTTGAGAATCTGATGTTCATTTGAGGATCACAACAAATAGCTATGGGATGATTCCAACAACACAGTCTGAACTAATCTTCTAAGCAGGGGATCAGCGCCTGGGTAAATTTGGTCACATCGATACCAAGAACTCTACCTAGGGTACCAGGAAGGAATATAGGATCCGACTCCATGTCTCATATAAGGGATTCCAACAACTCTATTCAGGTAGTCTTTATGAAGGGATCATACTCCGGTATATAGGAAATGATACTAGAAACCTTCAAGAGAAAGAAAAAGGGGATGGCCCCTAAAGAAACTAGTCCATGTCATAGAAGTCAATTGGATCAAGCTATGTAAAACAGGTTACATGCTGTGTAGTATGGTTACACGTTGTCTTCCTTGACCCTGGGTACTGCCCGTGTAACGGCCCGTGTCATCTGTTTATTTTGTGTAAAACTCAACTACACAGCCTGTAGAAGGATCACACGCCGTGTTTCTTGACTTCGGGTACTGCTCGTGTAAACAGCCCTTGTCTGGAATCGAAGTCATGTTGGAAAGAATCAACACGGTACGTAAGTAGAAGCACACTCCATGTCCTGTCAACTGGGAAACACCTGTGTACCCTGGACGTATGCTCGTACACGGTGTCCGTCGGTGTCGCCAACCGGTATACCAGTACACGGGGTGTCCCGCGTATCTGGTTGTGTCTGGCCGAGGAAGGGTATACACAGCATGTCCTTGGTCGTGTACCCAACCTGGGTCTGTGTACTCCCAGAGTACATGCCAGATAGTCCAGCGAAGAACACACGCTGTGTAGCCCATACTACACATCGTGTAGTCGGGATTTTTCCAGAACGCCGTCTTCTTCCTCGTGCTTCGGCTGATCTTTCGGATCCGTGATCTCTCATCCATTCATCCCGATTCTTTGGGGCTTGGTTGGTCCCATCAAACGAAAACCAAATAGGGTGTTTTCGGTCCTCTGATCGGGTCATAAACCCCCAATGATCCATCCGAAGAAAAATGACCAAAAACAAAATATCTCCCGATTTGCTCTGAATCATCTGCCAAAACCGCCGGCGTACCTCCACAAGATCATATTGGTGTCGATTCTTTAATTCGGGATGGTTGTATCGCAGAAAGGATGTGAAATGATCCATTGTTCACTGCCCCGCAAAGAACGTGAAGAACGTGTGGGAGAAAATGGGAGATATCCAATAAAAAAAGATTAAGGAATGATCCCCCGCTGTCGTTCGTCACGGTGTTGATCTGCTCCCATTAATAGGCTTAAACAGAGATAAAAATCAGCAACATTAGATCAACATGGATTCAATCCCCCAAAATCCCCGAAAAAGCCCATCCCACAAGAAGGATTTATCCACGAACTAATCTGTTCATGGATTAGTCCGCGTTCGTCGTATAAATCAAGAATGGGGAAGAAATCAAAAATTAAACATCCTACCTGGATTCGTGATGTTCGTTGACGAAGATCTGGTCGTCGCGCCATTGTCGCCAGTGAAGCACGTCAAGAACACCATCGCCACATTGGGAGCTTTTCTCCAGAGCTTCCTGGGAGATTCAGGGTTATGGGAATTGTAACCTTGATCCCATGTGAAATCTCTATTTAAAAAGAGAAGAGATATTGGCCACCACAAGATTTATTAAAAAAAATTTATTAAAAAAATTATTACAGTTACGTCTAAAAAATAGATCTCACCACCGACCTATGCCATCCGTTTTTAGGTCTCTTCTAGGGTAAACCCGCTGCTATGGACGCAACGGTGCCCTCAGATTTCCGATCTGAGCACCAGTTTAGGAGTTTCTCCACTTTCTCAGAAAAACCACACATGTATGCAAAATTTAATTATTTAATTAAATTTAAACATTTGTTTCGGGCTCACCAGGCCTCGGAACTGAGTGCCTTCTCAAAGATTGGTCTTGCAATAATTCTAACTTATTATTAAAATAAAACATGGAAAAAATCCGAGACATTACGTCACACCCACCTTAGAGATTTTACGTCCCTGAAAAACCAAAACAAAGGCTACTCAAAAATATGTGGGTACTCCATATGAATCTGAGCTTCCCACTCCCACATTCTCTCTTGGAGATTCTCGTGCTGTCACCAGACACACACCAAGGGAATAGCTCACCCACGAAGGATATTCTCTTGGTGATCCTCAATCTCCAATGGGTACTCAGCAAATGTTTCTCCATCATCGATGTCCAGCTCGCCCCATTCGATAACACACGATAGATCATGCATGTACTTCCACAGCTGCGACACATGGAAGACATTGTGTACCCGGTCCATCTGAGGAGGTAGATCAAAGTGGGACTCCACCTCACCAACTCTACTCATAATCTAAAAAGGGCCGATAAACCTCGAAGATAGCTTGCCACCTCGGCCAAATATCCATAATCCCCGTCGAGGTGAGACCCGAAGGAACACATTGTCTCCCTCCTAGAACTCCAAGGGTCTCCATCTCATATCGGTATAAGACTTCTGCCGAATTTTTGTAGTCTTCATCCTCTACTGGATTACCTGTACCTTCTCTGTAGTATCTCACACCATCTTTGGGCCGATGAGTGCTGATTCTCCTGGTTCAGTCCATCAATGTGGTGACCTGCAAGGTCGCCCGTACAATGCCTCGAATGGTGCCATACCAATAGTGAAGTGATAACTATTTTTATAAGAAAATTCCACCTGTTGTAGTTGATCCTCCTAGCTACGACTGAAGTAAAGTATGCAAGCTCGTAGCATATCCTCCAAAACCTTGATGGTCCGCTCTGTCTGACCATCTGTCTGAGGATGAAACACTGTGCTCAAGCGTAACTGAGTCCCAAAAGCATCCTGTAATCCCTTCCAAAACCGGGATGTGAAACGAGCATCATGATCTAGGACAATTGTGGATGGCACTCCATGACGTCTAATTATCTCTTGTACATAGAGGCGTCCCAAGCTCCCTACCGAACTCTGCTCCTGTAAGGTTAGAAAGTGGTCTGACTTGGTTTGTCGATCAACGATTACCCAAATGTCGTCGTGTCCCATGGACGTATGTCGTAAACCCATCACGAAGTCCATGGATATCCTGTCCGACTTCCTCTCAGGAGCCTCAAGGGGCTGAGTCGAACCTGATGGCACCTAGTGCTTAGCCTTTACTTACTAACAAGTAAGGCACTGAGAAACCAACTCTGCCACACTCTTCATCATTCTTGGCCACCAGAACTGACGTCGGAGGTCCTAGTACATCTTTTCCATGCCTGGATGCACCACCAAAAGTGATGTATGAAACTCCCTCAGAACCTCCTCCTGCAACGTCATTGGTATCACTGTGTGCCCTCTAAAAAGAACAACGTGCTCCCCACCTTTTGAATTTCCATCGGCAACATCACCTTTGGATATCTGAGGACGTAGAGTCTCACAGCTAACATCCTGGTGTTGTGATTATCTGATTCGTTGTAATAGTGGAGGGGTAACAACCATCGAATGAAGGTAGGCTCCCTCATATATATTCACGAAGGATAACTGTAAAGAGGCCAACTGTCTCGTCAACTCATCTAGAAACTTTGAACTGGATTTCTTACTGAGAGCATCTACAACAATGTTCCCCTTCCCAGGAGTATAAACGATCTCAAAGTTTTACTCCTGGAGGAACTCAAGCCATCACCTCTCTCTCTCAAATTAAGATCCTTCTAAGAAAAGATATATATGAGACTCTTGTGATCAGAGTAGAAAGTAAAATGCTCACCCATCAAGTAGTACCGCCACATATTCAATTCGAAGACTACTACTGCCAACTCAAGATCAGGGGTCACGTAGTTCTGATCATGGGGCCTCAACTGTCGTGATCCATAGGCAATCATCGCTTGACTCTGCATTATGACACAACCAAGCTCGGTTCTTGATGCATTAGAGAACACCACTTACTCGAAACCCTCCTCTGGTAATCTCATGATCGGGTCCCTCATCAGACTTTGTCTAAAATGCTGAAAAGCCTGTTGTCATCTCTCGGTCCATATGAAAGGTTTCCCCTTTCAGGTCAAAGATGTCATGGGTGTTGATATCCTAGAGAAATTAAGAAGGAATATCCGATAGTAGCCTTCCAACCCATGGAAACTCCATACCCCCGTCACGCTCTGAGGTGGTTCTATGCTAACACTGCCTCTACCTTAGCTGGGTCCACTGATATAGCTTCTACTGAGATAACGTGTCCTAGAAAGTGGACCTCATGTATCTAGAACTGATACTTTGAGAGTTTCCCGTACAACTGGTTCTCTCAGTGTGTGTCTAGAACCATCCTTAGGTGCCTCGCGTGCTCCTCCTCAGATGCAGAGTACACAGGGATATCATCGAGGAAGACCACCATGAACCGGTCTAGATAGGGCTAAAAGATTTGGTTCATGAGTCCCATAAACACTTCCGGGGTGTTCGTCACGCCGAAGGGCATCACCAAGTACTCATAGTGACCGTAGCAACATCTGAATGCCGTATTCGGTATATCCTCATCCCTCACTCGCAACTGGTGATATCCTGATCATAGATTAACCTTCGAGAACCATCGTTCCCCTCTTAACTGGTCAAAGAGGTCATCGATTCTTGGTAGTGGATGTCGGTTCTTCACAGTCACCTGATTCAAGCGCCGGTAATCCACACACATCCTCAAGATTCCATCCGCCTTTTTGGTAAACAAAACTGGTGCTGCCCAAGGGGAAACACTGGGTCTCACAAACCCCTTCCTCTACAAGTCTTCAAGCTGCACCCTCAGCTCACGAAGCTCTAAAGGACCCATCCGATATGCTGATGCTGATATCAGTGTCATTCCGGGTTGCAACTCAATCCAAAAACCTATCTTCTGATGAGGAGGTAGTCCGGGGACATCCTCCAGAAAGACATCCTCATACTCAGCCACTACTGCTTGAAAATCGAAACTCGTAACATCTGTTGCCCCAAGGGTTTGGGTAGCCAACTAATATGAAAACGATTGTACCTTCCTATGCACGAGTCCATCCTACGCTGCCTAGGTCTCCTTTTCACTGACGAAGGAGAACATCATTCAATCAATGCGGACACACTGCACCCTTTGCCTAAAATAGTCAATCTGGGCACGAACTGTGGATAACCAATCCATAACAAGAATGACATTGTAAGGCACTGACACTACAACTAAGAGCTTCTAACTGAAACTCTCATCTCCAAGGGTCAGGTCACACTATCTGCAAAGATGTGTGATCTCTAAATCTTCTCCAGTCGGTGTTTCTAAGTGTAAGGGTCGAGTCAACGGCTCAACAAGAATCTCAAGATCTCAAACAAGATAAGAATCCATAAAAGAAGGAATAGCACCGGTGTCTATCAGTACGGAAGCCAAAGTAGAAAAGACACATATTGTACCTCTAATCCTCTCAGGAGTACCTGAGTCATAAGCCTCTGCTGCCTACATCTCTCCCTGCCTCTATCCACCAGCTCCCTAAGTCTGGGTTGACCTCCTTGGGGTGGTGGTGGAAAAGGGTCAAAATGCTGACCACCTCTAACTACTCTCCCAGCTCCTCTACCATGTCTGTCGCCCTACGGATCTGTCTGCACCACATGTTGCCTCTGCCTTGGTGGTCCATCCACTGCTTCTATGTCAGTAGTACGGCAGGTCTGGCAATCTCGAGCGAGATGTCCCCTGCCATCACATGAGTAGCATCGCCTCTCTCGAGGCTGGCTGGATGTGCCCTGTGAACCTGGTACGAAAGATCCCCTATCCTGGGATCTCCTCTGAAAATTTCACCCATTCCTGGGTCCCTGACATCGGCTCCCTACTGCCAAGGTCTCTACTCTAGCTCGCTCACTACTGAAAACTGCCAGCTGTCTCTTCTCTACCAAGAAGCTCTCGACCACCAAAGCCCACTCGAGCACCCTAGCTTAAGTAGGAATTATCATAGGGATGATGTTATTACATATGTCTCCGCGCAATCCCCACTCCAAAGTCCGAGCCCTAATGTACTAATCCCTGGCCATATCCATCGAGTATCGTGAGAGGTCAGTAATCCTCGATGAATAGTCATCCACTATCATGTTTCTCTACTAGAGATAAAGAAGCTCCTGTATACTTACCACTCTCAGGGTAACTGGTGAAAACTCCTCTCTAAAGAGACGGTCAAACTCTGACCATGCAAGAGTCGCCTCGTCGTGGGTATGGATAACCAAACTCCACTATCGCACTGCCGAGCCCTGCAGAAGGCTCACTTCTAGGATCACCATCTGGTCTGCTAGTGTGCTGACCAAACGGAAGACTCTAGCCATAGCCTCAAACCAGTCCTCTACTACCTAGGGGTTAGGCTTGCCTCAAAACCTGAGGGGTCTCTATCTCTGAAACTCATGGAGTGCGCTTAACCTGTGCTCCTCCTCTACTGGTACTGCAGAATCTAAACACTGCTCCACAGGTGGTGGAATAAATGGAACACCTCATGAAGGTAAAACTGGTGGATCTGGTCCTTGAATCGAAGCTTCATCACTGAGGGGTCATCCTCGTGATCGAGTTGCTGGATCCTAGCGGGTGCGCATCGTGGAGACATCCTGTAACTAAACAAGATCTATCATAGTTAGTGAGTATATCTGGAGAGCTGACTCAAGAAGTACATGGAAACCACAACCCATTACTATATGATGCATGTACAATATATTTTTTGATGAAACTAGTGTTCTCATGTTCCGAGTCGAATAGAATTTTATCAGAGTCCTGGTGTATGGATACGTCGGCCGTCCGCACTAATACTAGGGTCCCTGGCCTGAAATCCAAACTCAAAACACATAACACTGTTTCCCCAAACCAACTCATAGACTCTTGGTCCTAAGGTAGAATCGACCACCTTTGATAACACTCTTTCACGACCCGTCCCAGTGGGGCTCGGGCCGCAACTCCCCAAGACCACCTCCAATAGGCCAGGGCTGGTGACTAGCATCGAGTAGGCATATCACTAACATGGGAGGAATTGCCTATAAACCTATACATGCACACACACATCCCCAAGCCCATAAAGCTAAAAAGTAAAAACTAATAAAAAGGGAAATGCATGCATATAATAAAAAAAATCCCAACCAACAGAGTACGACAGAAATGTAAATTACTGTAATGTAAAACCCTGGGCCAAAAGTACAAGCCCACCAAAAGAAAGTCTCTAAAAATGTCCAACCTCTAATGAAAGGTACAAAGACTGTATTCTGTAGCCATAGGAACACACCTCATCCTGTCTTATCTCACTGAGCACCGTCCGGTCCTGGTCTACCTAAAATCCTGTCAAAGGCTCACTCGTCTGCACAAGACACAACACGTGCGGGCAAAGCCCGTTCAAGGGTGAGTATAAAAATACCCAATAGGACACCCCGAACCAGAAATGAATACAACAAGGGAAAATACCATAAAAAATATACAATCCACTCCACATAATATATGTCTACAGAACATACAACAAGGATATCCAGATATACTCATACATGATCAACCATAGCGAAACCACCACTAAGATCTAGCTCGGAGACTCCACTAAGCACGTAACAAAAAGAACACACTCCTAGGTCTGAAGAGAGACACACAAAATACTCATTTCGAGGGAACACACTCCACAAGCACTTGAGAATATGATGTTCAGAGGAGGATCACAACCAATAGCTATGGGGTGATTACAACAACTCGGTCTGAACTAATCCGCTAAGCAGAGGATCGGTGCCCAGGTACAGTTGGTCATGTCGATACAAAGAACTTTACCTAGGGTTCCAGGAAGGAATAGAGGATCTGGCTCCAAGTCTCACAGATGGGATTCCGACAACTCTATTCAGGAAGTCCTACTAAAGGGATCATACTCCTGTATGTAGGAAATGATACCGGAACCCTCCAAGAGTAATGCCAAGGGGACGAACCATAAAGAAACTTCTCCAAATCACAGAAGGCAACTGGCTCAATCCATGTAAAACAGGTTACACGGTGTGTAGTATGGTTACACATCGTGTTCCTTGACCCAGGATACTGCCCATGTAACGGATCGTGTCATTCGTCCAAGTTGTGTAAAACTAAGCTACATGACGTGTAGAATGATCACACGTCGTGTTCCTTGACTCTGGGTACTACCCATGTAAACGTCCCATTTCAGTAATTGAAGTCGTGTAGGAAAGAATCTAAACGGCATGTAATTCGAAGCACACGTCGTGTCCTGTCAACTAGGAAACAACTGTGTACCCTAGCCGTATACCGGTACACGGTGTCCGTCCGTGTCGCCTGCCCGTGTACCAGTACATGGGGTGTCCCGCGTATCTGGTCGTGTCTGGCTGGGGAAGGGTATACATGGTTTTTCCTTAGCCGTGTACCCAACCCGTGTCGGTGCACTCCCGGAGTACATGCCAGGTAGTCCGCCGATGAACACACGCCGTGTGGCCCATACTACACGCTGTGTAGTCGGGATTTTTTCATAACGCCCTCTTCTTCATCGTGCTTCGGCTGATCATCCGGATCCGCGATCTCTTGTCTGTTCATCTCGATGCTTCGGGTCTTGGTTCATCCAATCACACAAACACCGAATCGGGTGTTTTTCAGTCCTTTGATCGGGTCATAAATCCCCAATGATCCATCTGATGAAAAATGATGAAAAATAAAATATCTCTCCATCTGCTCTGAATCATCCGCCGAAACAGTCGTCGCACCTCTGTGAGTTCACTGTGGTGTCAATTCTTTAATTCGGGATCATTGCGTTGTAGAACGGATACACAATGATCCGTTGTTCATCGCCCCGTGAAGAACGCGAAGAACGTGTGGGAGAAAACTGGGGTAAATCCAATGAAAGAAGATTATGGAACGAACCTCCACCGTCGTTCGTCACGACATTGATCCACTCCCGTTAATAGGCTTAAATGAAGCAGAAAATCAGCATCAATGGATCAACATAGATTCAATCACCCAAAATCCTCGCAAAGTCCCATCCCGCAAGAATGATCGATCCGCAGACTAACCTGTTCGTGGATTAGTCCTCGTTCATCATAGAAATCAAGAACGAGGAAGAAATTTCAAATCAAACATCCTACCTGGATTCGCAGCGTTCGTTGATGAAGATCCAGTCATCGCGTCGTCGTCACCGGCGAAGCTCGTCAAGAACATTGTCTCCGTGTTGGGAGGTTTTCTCCAGAGCATCCAGGGAGATTCAGGGTTATGGGAATTGTAACCATGATCCCTTGCAAAATCTCTATTTAAAAAGAGAAGAGATATTCACCACCATAAGATTTAATAAAATATTTTTATTAAATATTTTATTATAGTTGCGTCTAAAAACTACATCTCACCAACGACCTGTATCATCCGATGTTAGCTCTCTTCGAGGGTAAACCCGCTGCTTTGGACGCAGTGGTGCCCTCGAATTTACGATCTGAGCACCCGTTCCAGATTTACTCCAGTTTCTCAGGAAAACCACATGCGCGCGCAAAATTTATTTATTTAACTAAATTTAAACATTTGTTCTGGGCTCACTGGGCCTCGGAACTGCACGCCGTCTCAAAGCCTGGTCTCAAAATATTTCCCATATATTATTAAAACAAAACATGGAAAAAATCTGAGATATTACAATAATAACATAATACATTTAATATATTATGTTTTTAATCAGTTATTTTTATTTTTATTTCTTTTTAATATTATTGCAGTTAGAAATTACTTAATCATTTATAATATAGTTTTTATTTTATTATTATTTTTTTTTGAATTTAATTACTTTCTATTATTTATTAATATATCTTTATTTACTATGTTTTAATATTTTCAATATGTATTCATACTTATTAAATATGTATCCATACTTTTTTAATAATTTATTTTCCATTAATAAAAATTATCAATTTTATAAATATTTTTAAAGTCTAATAATTTATAATTATTGAATTTGACTCATTTTTAAAATTCATGTATTTAAGATTATATATTCATTAATAATGATAACAAATATAAATGTATGAATATATTTATAAATATATATTTATAATTTTATAATTTTATATATTTATAAATAAGTACTATTTTTAAAAGAATTTGAATAATTATAAAGAGATAATTATATATATTTAAATAATTATAAAATTATAATAAATATATTTAAATAGTGAATATTATATGTATATATTTATATTTTTCTAATATATATATAAATATATAAATATATATAATTTTACAAATATATAATATTTTTTAAATGTATTCAAATATTTATAAATAATTAATAATATATTTAAATAATTAAAGAAATTAAGATAAATATATTTTAATAATAAGTATATTTATGATATTTATATTTATATTTATTTATTAAATATATTTATAAATATAAAAATATATATAATAAAATATTTTATTTATAATTCAAAAAATATAATAAATATATTTAAATAATTAATATATTAACAGTATTTATATTTAAATTTATATATTTTAAATATATAAATAATTATATACGTATATATAATGATATAAATATATTTATAATTATAAATATATTTACGAATATATTTATTTATAAATATATTTATAAATGTATATTTATGATATTTATAAAAATAATTAATTATATTTAAAAATAATAATAAATTTTCAAAAAAGTATTTATGTAAATATAAATAAATAATTGAATATTTAAATAATTATATAAATGAAATAAATAAATATATAATTATGTGAAAATATTTGCAAATTTTATATTTATAATTATAATTATAAATATTTTATTAGCACAAATAATTTGGCGCTAATAATGGTTCTATTTTATAATTAATTCTTTATCACTCATAAAAATATAGGATTATCAATGAAAAAAACTGTTCATATAAAGAATCTTTATCAATTCTAAACTGTTAATGCTAATATAGATTTATTTTATCCAAGCATTCTTAGTGCTTCTAAAGCTTGAACTATTTCAGCGCTTATCAACATAGCACTCATAAAAAGTATCTTTATCATTGTTTTTTTGTAGGAACTGATAAATGTGTCCCAAATTTATTAAAAAGAACCCTAATCATGACAGATTCAGTCATGATTCTCAATCTCTAGAAGAACTCCCCTACTACTGGTGCTCCTCCTCTATATTCTCTCAGACGAATCAAGACTACAATCCATAGTATGTTATTATACCCTTTTCACCTCCCATTGATTTCTTTTTTGGGTTTTGTGGTCTGTGTTTATGATATATTCTCAACTATAAAGAAACCTACTTCTCATATCCCAAAACTATAGTGGTGATTAGAATCTCTCATTCTTCCTCATTGTTTCCAATCAAATCCCCACCATCGCTGTAGGATATTTCCATTGTTACCAATACCGCTTTCACCATCACTGATGTCCACATTTCCCCACTGAACATTCCCTCCAAGAATTCCCCTTATGCTACCTGGTCACTACATATCATAAATATCATATTATACAATAATGAATCTTTTAGTGATGAAAAATGGAAATGGGATATGTGCTTCACATACAGTTTTGGGGACTCATTCTTTTAATCAATACAGTTTTGGTGGATTCCTGTATTGAGAGATATTATGTTATAGATTATGTAATGGATGTTTGGTATAGAATATTAATATGCACTGATAAGGGAATCATCCCATAAAATGTTGTAATTGACGCTTTATTTTTTCAAACATGTTCATATCACAAACTATGAACTATTGGGAAATTACGTAGTAAATATGTTATTCAATTGTATTTATTATAATCATTTGGTTCTACGTAAAAATAATATAAACCAAAATATGGATTCATATAGGCTATCATTAATTGGAATGACTAATGATTCCATGAATATTTTCCATGGATTCATGTCTCTCCATGAATTCTATTAATTATACAAGAGTCACAATTCTCTCAAACTACACTATTATAGGAAATAATGATTTGTATTTCACATTTTCATCATTTTTTCAAAAATAATGCTACATTGATTGGTATATTTATTTATATACATATGTTAATATTATACTAACTTCAATTTAAAGTAATTTTTTAAAAAATATATGATTAAACAATTTTTATTCATAATTTTTATTATTTGATTTTATGGAGTTTTCTAATATATTTCTGTTTTTTATTATATTGATAAAAATGAACACTCATGTTTAGAGAATTCAATTTTTTACAAATAGTATATTAGTAGAAAATATTATAATTTAATTCATGATATTTTTTAATATGACAGGGTTTAGATTATACATGGGATAAATCTATTTTTTTAAATCATAAGTTCTTGGGTTTATTTTGATACTGAAAAAAATTTACATAATTATTTTTATTGAGATGTAACAAATAGTTTCAAGTAGAATATATTTATTTATTCATTATTTCATTTATGTATATGTTTATCTATGTTAATATAACAAAATATTTATCATGCAGGATATATAAGAATTTATAATGAATGGATTTTAGAGTGTTTTTTAATACAGAATTTATTTTTTATTAACCACTGAAATATCTTATTCATGATTTAAATAATTCAATACTAATTAAATAACTCCATTGATAATGGTTTTAGACTGGTTTTGAACATAATCAATGATTTTTAATTGACTTAATTATGTTAGATATAAGAAAATATAGGTTATTTTATATCAGGACTAGTTATATTCTATTTCACATGCTATATTATAAATATTTAATTGATTATCCTGTTTTCTAATTTGATTAATGAATTTAATGTTTACAACACGATATTATTAATTGTTTATATATGTAAATTTAATATTTTATTTTTTAGATCTAATGGTTCATAATATGTATATGTTTAATGGATAAACATGTTGTTTAATTTATATTACTGTAATCATACAAAAATATGGGTTTAATAATCTTTATATAAAAAAATGAACCAATACATATTTATAAATAATTTTTTGACTCAGGAAACTTTATTAATTGTTATAAAATGTGACAATATTTATTTCAAGACATTAAAATTATAGAAAATGGAAATGTTATGTGAAATACATTTTTTAGTTCTTCGTTTTTATCTATTTATACCATTTTGATTATTTTTAACTAATGTTTTTATCTTTACATGTCAATGAGTTTATTTACTAGAGTATTTATTGAAAATTATTGTTTTAAAAGTAATATGTAAATAATATTTGGTTAATTTTGATAAATTATTTCTTATAATTTTTTATTAGAATAATTTCCATGAACCCCTCTCCATAATGTGTACCCCTCATCGGCTCTCGATTGGAGAAGAGAGATAGTGACATTTGAGTTGCACCTCTAGTAGGGCTTGGGTTGGCGACTAGCACCCAGGGTATAGAAAAAATGTAGACATGAGGCATTAATCTCCATGAGAACACATGCGAAAGAGTGTTTTAAGAAAGAAAGAATCCAAATTCTACTCAAACTCCAATATAAACGAATATCCAAAGTTAAAATATGTAATTTCATAAAAGAACTACAAAAACTAAAAGGAAAACTAAATGTACCAAAGGAAAAGTAATGAAAAAAGTGACCACAAATCCAAAACATCTCTAGAAAAAAACAAGCTTATAGTAACCATATGGATATCCAATATGATTTGACATACCTAAAAAATAGTTTATATATATAGGTTGAGTATAACAGTATGATCATTATAATCCCCCTTGAACCCTCTCGTAAAAAAGGTAAATAATTGATGCTAAAGCATAGTGAACATTAAGTGAAACTAAGCATCACCTAAATAGGTATAATAAGTTCCTATCCTCACCATGGATACTCCCCTAGTATCTCATACAAGAGAAAATAATATAGGGAAGAGTATCAAGGGTACCCCACTACCACTTCCCAACATGTTTGAAGTTTCGCCCCAATGCACATGTCCTGAGAATATCTCTTCGAAAAGAATGTTCATAGACACCAGGGTGAAGCACAAAAAAACACCTCCTGCAACATACCACCATATCCATGTAACAAAAACTATCTAGGTAGTTTTTGGGAGCCACCATATACCTTACAATACATATCATACATCTTGTATTTTCATTAGGCCTTCTCATCCCATACACTATGTAAGAAATTTCAAGCCATCACAACCTATACATGTTATACCTATAGTAGTGCTCAATGAACTATATCTAGAATACATGTTTGTCAAATAACCACAATCCATTACATCCCTGTAAAAAATATATGGATAAAACCAACCACCATTCAAACAAGAAAAACTAACTACCAAGAGAATAGTGTGAGACCAAAGGGGGTAGTTAACCATCCATCCTCCCACAAGGATGTCAGAGAAAACACCCCTAGGGGTGAAATGTTCTCTAAAAAATATGGTGGAGTCACATATAGAATCAGAAAACATACCTGATATAACATATATCAAAATCGCACTATGATAATAACCTAGTTTCGGAGTCAACAGCATCTAAGACCAGATATCAAGTATGCACAAAAAATTTAAAGATCTGCATTAAATTAAATTATTCATTTCATCAATTTCACTATACGTTAATTAATTCCTTAAAATTAATTAACCACTAAATTCTTTCACAATACATTACATTATCATTACAACAAGTTTGATTCCCTCTATGTATAAAAAAACTGGGTCAACAGTTTCTTATAATTATAATCTCAGCATCACATCACATGACCTCTAACCACATAAGTTTAAAATTTTGTTCATTTATTAACATCATTACCTTATATATTCCTAGGTACTTTAGGAAAATATCATAATTTAAATAATTATGCAAGAAAACAAGAATATCCTTCTCCCTCAAGCAATGGAGGAAGGAATGTCAATAAACAAAAAACCTAGCCATCAACCATAAAACATATTCAAACAAGAATCCAGCATTAATATCAACTGATAATCCTTTCATTGACCCATTCATTAATATCTAATGTCAGTCCTGTATCCAACATACATATACCAATGCATATCACCATTGCATGCGTTATCTACTACCACAAAAACCAGTCCTCCCCACTCCACATACCACAACTACCCTCCAGGATCAGCCATAACCGGATCACAACATATCTAAACCTCCCCAACCCACATTCCACAACTTCCCTCAAGACTCAACCATCCCAATATCACATCACATCATAATAATCAGGAAACAAACATTGAAACTTGTCTCTTGACCCTAAATCATGACATTCAACCTTAATCCAAAACGATCTTACATGGATCCCAAACACAATGAATAAGTAATTTACAAGTGAATTGGAAAAGAAGTCCCTATAAAGTCATTATCATTAATAAAATGCAAGATCTTATTCAATCATAACTTTTCTAATTCATTATTCACAAGTTGCAACTATGAGAAAACTAAGAAGCATGCTATCACAATTTATCACAAATTAATGAAACAGTAAATTTAACATGCCTTTAATTATTTTACCAACAATCATTAACATGGTATAGTTCAATTAACCAATTCAATTGAACATCAATACTTGCATCAATTTAATAATCATCAAATTATAACAACAACAACTGGATTCATTAATCAATCCTCTTTAAAAAATTTCCCAATTAATTAATAATTAATTATAGCTTTACAATCATTACCAAATACAAATGCTAAACCATGAATAACAAGAAAAAACTAGATACCACACTATCTAGTAAATCAAAAGGTAACATGGAATTATGGTATAAAAAACAACACCGCCAAGTGATCGATTCCAATTCTTTAATTTGGATCATGATATTATTAAGAAAATTCCATTGTGGTCTAAGGGATTAAATCATGATAACTCTTTGATTTCATATAATTAAAAATATAAACAATGAACCACTTACCTAAAAAGTTCGTCAACATTCTTCGCACGAGAACATACCAATGTTGCGGATCCCAATCACCTCTCCCACCAGAACGACATTAACCTGATGATGTCGATCCACAATTGTGATGACAAGCAACAAAAAAACTTTATTAGAAACGTAAAGATCAAGCACCGTCACAATGAATAGAGTTATAGGAGTAAAAATATCAATGGAACTACATGAATGAAGGTAAAACATACCTTGGATCTAAGAATGGCTGAAGGATGGACTCTATGGATCGATCCTAGAGGAACGAATCATCAAAATGTTGAAGAGGGGGGTTTTGGGATTATTGGAATAAGACGGAGGTGCTGAAGCAATAGTGTTTGAAAAACCTTAGTTGATGAAAATTTTATAAAATGTACAATATCAGTTACTTACATGAAGTGTAACCCCCTTACATGTCATGTAATCCTTGGGGTTCAATTGTGATGAAAAATTCATGGCCTTTTAACTTTTATACCATGAAAACATACATGCCTTGAAACAGACTTACATTACTTGTAATTATTATTATTTCCATAAATTCACCCCCAAACTCCAACAAACATCTTCAGAGCCTCCTCCATGTACCATGGTATTCGAAAACACACAAAGGGTCATTCTATGTAGATATGGGAACCTAAAATAAATTCCTATCAAAATTCTCTCATCCTAGAGAATCCCAAAACAACCCAGAGGGGAAACATAAATGGGTCATCTGAATAGTCACCCTATGAGATCATCTCAAGGTTCTCTCCCCAACAAGAGGTCACCCACATAACCTAGGCACGAGGGGCTCAACACAGGTAATAGATGAACAACCCATCGAGTCTTTGTATCCAATAGCAAGAGAGTATAATCATCCAACAATATACAACTAAACATTGAAATCATGTTACACACCCAACATGTCTTTTCCCTACAATGAAAGAGATTGAGCCACCAAAATAAATAAGATAAATATATCCCACAAACCAAATAAATGCTTACAACCAAAAAATCAATAGTGTTACAAGAGAAGAGATAAACAACAAAAATATCAGGTTACTCTGCACATATCTGCGACTCACATTCTTATGTACACTCCTCCACGCCACTCTTTTAGAACAATACATGAGCGAAGGGGGTAACATGTCTATGTAAGACCTTTTCATGGTTGTTCTAGATCTCTAAGAAAATTATCCACAAAGGTCACATCACCATAAATATAAATCTATTCCAAATAAATGATGTTGGAGTTGTCATGAAAATTATGATGGAGCTGCGACATGTGAAACAAATCATGTAGCCTTCTAATCTGTAGAGGAGGTGCTATTTGATATTCCATGGATCCAACATAAACCAACACCTTGAAAGGCCAAACATACATGGGATAAAGATTAGTCCCATGTCCCAACCTTCACTACCCATGATGTGGAGTCACCTTTAGGAACACATTATCCATAAAACTGAACTCTAGAAGCATAATCATATGATCTTCATAGTATTTATGACGTTCCTATGCTACTTTTATCCTCTCATGGATCACTTTAATCATATACGTCATATTATGTACCAGTTTTTCCTGAGAATTAATGACTCTCTAACACTAGTTTAGAACAACAGAGAATGGAATTGTTGAAAACACAAGGATTCAAGCAATTCCATACCTATAGTGGAGTGAAAATTATTATTTTTTAAGCGAACTATATCAATTTATTGTGATTCCTCCATGAACATCTAAAATCTTGGACATGAGATTTCAACATGTATTCAAGAGTCTGGATAGTATTCTCTCTATAACCATATATTTGTGGATGAAAATTAGTGTTCAGAAATATATATGAACCAAAAGCATGCTAGAGAGTTCCTCAAACCATGGAGGTAAAATAGGGATCAAGATATGAAATAATCATCCTTAAAACTCTATTCCATCTCACCACCTCCTCTAGATACTTCCTAAAAGAACATCCACTAAGCTCATCATTTTTATCACTATATTGTGGGATGATTTCGTCAATTGATCTAATAACAAACATATATAATCATAGACTCTCTGAGGATGAGGTAAACTGGTATCAATGTCCATTGAGATGTCCTCTCACTTCCACTAAGGAACATCTAACTGCTTGAGAAAAAAACTGGGAACATGGTGTTCAACCATTACCTTCTGGATGACCAAACATCAAGACACAAACTCTGCAACTGCATGCTCAATCCTTGGCCACCAAAACAATCCTCTCAAATATTGGTACATATTTTTCATTTCATGATGTAATACAAAATGAGAACAATGGAACTATCCAAGAACCATCTCATGAATCACCAATGAAATAAAAAACCTTCCATGAAATTGATACTCTATGTTTTTCATCCTTAGTCTGAACTTCAGGGTCCTTGCCACAAAAAACATGGTCCCTCTAGAAATCTTCCTCAATGTCACCCAACTAGGATTACTTCACATACTGAACCATAGATGACTGAACTGTAATCTTAAAAAAGACATCTTATTCCACTTAAATCTACCATATCAATATGCAACACTAAATTTTATTCCATCACCATCCATGAATCTACCGATTTATGTACTGCATCACTACATGACATCCAAATTAACATATCAACAAAAAATTCCCCTTTAATGGTTTATATTAAATCTCTATGTCATAATCCTATAAGAACTCTATCCACCGTCACTGGAACAAGTCCATGTCACATTGGGGTAAAACATACCTCAGGAACTTATGGACAGTTAAGACCAAAAAATGTATTTCAATGAGGAAATGGCTTCACAACATCATGGAAACAGTACCACTACCAACTTAAGATCATGGGTGGAATAGTTATGCTCATGGGGGAATAACTGATGATACAGATGATAAATGACAGATCTCTACTACACATGGACACAAGCCAACCCAAGATGTGAAGTGTCCTAGAAAACCTCAAACCGAAAACTCCTTCTACTAGAATAAAAGGAGTAAAACCACTAACCAACTTCTCCATCAGATATTGATATGATTTATGCCAAAAATCAGTCCTCAAGAATGCCTAATCCTCTCTTTTAAATGTTGTTCGAGGAGTTTCAACTCAAGATAAATCGACCATTATCCTCTTTTGATAGTCTACAAGACGAAGGAAACTTCAAACCACTACCACTATCATAGAGTATTACCTTTACACAACTACTTCTATCATTAATGGATTCACAACTAATACATGCTAGGATACAAAATTCCCCAAAAAATAGACATCATGTTCACTACACTGACACTTTGAAAAATTCCCAAAAATCTACTCATGAAGAATAAATCATAAAACAGAACACATATTCTTTTCATGATCCTCCATAGACATTGATTATAGAATTATTTCATCAATGAAATGAGGATGAAAAAGTCCATTATCTTAGGGAAAACATAATTCATTATCCATGTGAACATGTTTGCCGCATTCATCATATCAAACAATATCACAACAAACTCTTAATTCCCATAACGACAAAGGAAATAATTCTTTGGGAAATCCCCATCCTTCACAGGAAACTGATGATATCATTTCCATAGATTGATCTTTAAGAACCATCTAGAAACCTGTAATGATGGAATAAACAATTAATTTTAGGAATAGGATAGTGGTTCTTCACAATCACTTGGTTTAAGTAATGGTAATTGATAAAGAACAACAAACTGCCATCAACCTTCTTTACAAAAAAACTGGTGCACCCCACGGTGACACAATAGGAAAAAAACCACAATGTAGAAGACCATAAACATATATTCACAGCTCTCTCAACTTGGGACGTTCTATCCTATATGAAGATATTGAAAAATTATACATGCATGGATGTAGTTTGATCCCCAAATTCGGTCTCTATCTGAGGTGGTAACACTTTGGTATTTTCTATAAAGTCATCAGTGTACACTTCTACGACCCTGAAAACACCAGATTTTATACATATGATGAAATATAAATCATATCACCCATTAATGATGACAATGACATAATACGTCTTTGACCCATCAAAGGGTCTCTCTCGCCAACAAACACTACTATATCTTCATCAGCATAGAAGAACTCAAACCACCTCCTGATGCAATCCAATATATCTTGAATCTAATTCAAATAATCCATGTTGATAATGATTTCATATATTTTCATCAGCAAGGATAAGAAATATCACCAAAAGAGGTGATTCCCCAGCACTATCTCACAATGTCTACATACATAAAAAAATTCAGCTCGACCTCCAACTGGAGTAGTCAACACCAATGGAGCATGAAGTATCTCTACCTAATTTCCTAAAGAATCAACATGGGCAGGTGATATAAATGATTTTTTTGATATTGGATTAAAAAAATTCATGCAGCCAAGTATAAAAACAATCAATGGGAACATCGAAAAACATATGGCTCATATGACACTGACAACACAAAAGCATAAAGCTTACCACGACCTGCTCCATGACCTTTATGGTTGTGCTTTGCCATTTTAGGGCTGGGATATTCCCGAGGATATCCTCTTCCGACCCCATATACTATCTACATATCCCAAACTAGATCAACCTTCTGCTACTACCTTTAATGGAACTTCTTTAATGGAGAAACCTGAAGAAAAACAACAGGAACACACTAACTAATTATACACTTTGTGAACTCTAACTACATAATAACATTTCCTCCACAAGAAAAACATGTTTCTTCACCATTATAATGGGAATGAGATCCACCATCATAGAAAAAATGAGACACTGATGGCTGGGACCAACTCTTGGACGATTATAGAACCTTTTTTATATACAACATGGAACCTCAGGCAGCATCTGTGATTTGTGAGGAATTCTGGAAAATCATATATAATAGTAATTGGATTCTGGATAATTTCCTATAGATGATATCTTCTCTCACCCACACATTGATATACATGTTCATCATAAACGGGGTGACCTGGTGCTGGATCTATTAATGAAAAGTCTCCTCGAAATTCGTCGCCCTGGCCTCCTCATCTAGAAAAAGGTCTAAAGTATATCACATATGGTATTGGAAATGGATATTGAACCCTCTCACTCTAAATCTCCTATAATGAGGTTTAAGTAGCTCCATGTGACTTTCCGCCCTAGTGGTTGAAGAATGAAACTTGTATCAGAGCAGGTCTCAAAACTCCACCCACGAGTCTTCAAACTCCTATAAAACTCTAAGAAAATAAAACCACAATTCCCTCACATACCCACATAACATCAGCATAGTCAATGATACCCAGTGATACTTTTGAAAATAGATTGAACTGAAGGCTATCTCAACCTCCTCTAACCCATCTTTGGTGACTGTATCTGAAATGGAGACCTCGTAAATCATCAGACTATAGGGATAAAACTCTTAGATTCTCCTCCTCTATGTGATTTCATTGTAATCCTCAACTTTGTGGTATTTTATTAGGGAAAATTGTTTAACATGTTCTAGGAGAACTTGAAAAGGATTTCAACCTAGATCTATACCTAAAAAAATGTTAGAACTTGTAAATCTAGAATATACAATAATTTATCATTAATTAATTTTTTCTTTTACCCATTTTAGGTTAATCTATTCAGATGTGCATTCAAACATAGGGGATAAGGAAACAATTATTCATGATCCTTTCCTAAGTCTCTACCATACTATAAGTATCACATTTTTAAGTAGCCATTATATGATTAAAAGTTATTTCATCATATCATAGGGGGCCCTAAATACCCATGTCGTAACCATTCCCTTGTGTTTACAATGATTTCTAATCATAGATGACACATTTTTCCTAAAACCCCCTATAACCTGACCTATTCTAACTCTAAACTCCATCATATCCATCAATTATAGCCTTGGATACCACATTTTCATGAAACCCCCAACAATGTGTACTTCTACTAGGAAAAAAATGGGAGATTATAGATAGTGTCACCTGATTCCATCCTCTAGTAGTCCCTGAGATGGTGACTTGCACCGATGGTATATTAAACCCACAGATGGGAGGCATTACTCTCTTAGAGAACACATGGTAAAGATAGAGATGATACAATCATCATCCAACTCCTTCTTAGACCAAAATATAAAATAATATCAAATCTAAACATATGTAATTTCATACTTCAACTACTACAACAGAAAGCAAAACTGTAATTACCAAAGTAAAATTAAAAATAGCCGTGACCCCGAAGCCCAAAAATCTTCTGAAAACCACAAGTGAGTAGTAACCGTCCTCATCTCCAACCGGATCCAACTGACCTGAAAATATTCATATATAATTAGATTGAGTATAATAGTATACTCTGTATGATCCACCCCAAAAGCCTCAATTAAAAAAGTTAAAGAATCCATGCTAAAGAATAACGAATAACAAGTGAAACTAACTGATCACCTAAATAGGTATACTATGTACCTAGACTCGCCACAGATAATATCACTAATTATAGCATATATGAGAATATAATATAGTAATGAATATTAAGGGTTCCCTACTACCACTTCCACACTATTTTTCTTCTCAACCCTAACGTTGCACATCTTGAACATCTCTCTCTAAAAATTCTAACTCGCATACACCTTGGTGAAGCACCACAACATTCCCCTCGTTCTAAATTCCTCCATGTCTATGTAACCAAAAGAAACCAGTTAGTTTTCAGGAACCACCAAAATCTGTATAATGTGTATCACACATTGGGTATTATACCTCAATCCATCATAGCCCATACACTGACTAGGAATACTCAAGCCATCATAGCCTATACACATTATACCTATAATAGTCCTTAATAAAATATGTCCATAATTCATATCTATTATATAAAAACAATCCATTAAATCCCTATAAACAAATATATGGGAAAAGTAACCACCATGCATACCATCATAAGTAACTACCAAGAGAAGAGCGTGGGGCCAAAAGGGGTAGTCATTAATCCATCCCCCTACCTGGATGTTAGGGAAAACACCCCAGGGGATCAAAATCCCCTGGGTTTTAGTTTCTATAACAGAAAGGATGGATTAGCCTATAGAAACACCATAAGTACATGGTATAATATATCTCGAAATCACAATATGTGAATAACATAGTATCAGACTCAACTACAGATATCATATATCAGACTCACGGTTTCCAGTACTAAGTACAGATATCCTATCAGCACAAAACCATTTAAATAGAAACATTAAATTACTTTATTGATTTAAATAGATTCAATTTACATTAATTCATTAATTAACATTAATTAACCATTATAATTTTTTATAAATCATTAGAATATAATTACAACATGTTCCATAACCTCCCCGAATAAGAAAGTTGTTTCCCATGATTCTCAAAATTGTAACCCCATCATTGAATCCCAGCAAAGTCCAACTCCGTGAGTTAAAAATTTATTCATTTATTAACATCATAACTTAAAATATTACCAGGTACTCTAGGAAAACGTCCTAAGATACCAAATAAATAAAGAAACCAAAAAAGTTTATTATCTTCAAGTAGTGGTGAATGGAATGCAGATAAACAAAAATGCTGACCATTATCTTAACAATAGATTCAAACTAGAATACATCTTTTATATCAATAAATAACCCCATATTTGAATTGTTCTGTTATCTATTATGTACACCATGACAACCACATACATAAACGGATGCATCTTACGGCTCTAGGCATTATCTTCTGCCACAAGAAACTGTCCTCCCACCCCACATACCATAATATCCCTCCAGGCTCACCCATCCCAAGCTCACAACACATCTAGGCCTCCCCACCCCACATACCCCAAAAAAACCTCTAGTATCATTAATCTGAGGCTCACATTATATCATAAGAAGTAGATAAAAACATAGAAATGTTTCCCTTTTCCATAAATAAAGGCATACCACCTTTACGGACAATGATCTCACATAACTCTAAAGCACAAAGAACATGGTCTTTACAAGTAAACAGGTAGCTCCGGGCCAATAAAGGAATTATCTTTTATCACACAATATACTCTTAATCCAACATTAATTAGCCAATTCATTATTCATATTATCAAATTATGGGAATTCTAAGAATCAATCTATCACAATCTATTAGAGGCTCTCAAAATATAATTCGACATTTATTTTAACATTCTATTAATTTTTTTATCAACAATAATTAATATGATTTAGTTTCATGAAAAAAATTAATTAAACATGTTTACATGCATCAATTTGATATTAATCATATTTCAACAACCAAAACCAGATTCATTAAACATGCCTGTTTAATATTTTAGAAAAATAAATAATAATTAATTCTATATTTGTGTTCTTTACCAATCCCATATGATAAACCAATAATAAAAATCAAATCATATATACCACACCATCTAGAAAATCAAGTGGCACCCCATTGACAGAGTATAAACGGCAACATCAACATCTGATCAATAACAAGTATTTAATTAGATTGATGTAATTATATGTTTAATTTCATTGCGATATAATAAACTAAATCATGGTCACTCTATGGCTGAACGTAAATAAAAAGAGAAGTAAAAAATACCCTACCTCAAAAGGTCTTAAATTTTCTTCACGTGAGAATGGACCAACGTTGCAGATCCTGATCACCTCTTTCGCATGAAATACATCCACCTGAGGATGCCACACCACAACTACACCAAAAAACAACCAACAAAACTCTATTTGATCCATGGTGATCAAGAACCATTACATGGAAAAGATGAAAGTTAGGAAACATATTGACAAACCCCGAAGAATGAAGGTATAAAATAACTTCAATCGAAGAAGGATCAAATTACAGAAAGTAGGGATCGATCCTTGGTGAAGAAATCTCTCAAATATAAAAAAGGGGACTGACAGGATTCCTAGAATGAGAGGGATGTGATGCAGTTGTAGGGATTGTTAATCATGAGCAGCTAAAAACATTATAAAATTTATATCATCAAGGATTTACAAGATGTGACCTCTCTTTTAATGAAATGTAATCAATAGGTTTTGGTTCCATAAAAATATGCATCACCTTTTTTTTAAACCCTGAAAACATACATGTTATGGACCTAACATAAATGATGTGCAATTCTTAGATGACATGTAATTCTTCCTATTTCTGGAAATTCACATCCAAACATCTCCGAACATCCTCCAAGAACCTCAATATTCAGAAAAATGAAATTGGGAGATCCATGGGTATCAGGGCCCCTACAAAAATAACATGATATTATTTTAAATGATTTTTAATATACTAATCCTTTTTTTATTATAATATTTCTCTAAAAGAAAGACATGTGTGGCGGTGTTAAAAATAATTTTAATCATATATTTAAATGTGAAGGGTACTATGTGATGTGTATGTCTGGTTTGTTATAATTTGAGTTACTATATACATGTTAGGGATTTATTGAGGGCTAGGGTGAGGGTGATATGAAAATTGTGTTGTTATTTACCCCACTTTGTGGTTTTTCAAAAGTTATGTTTAAATAAAATATTATGGAACCCAGTGTGTGGTTCTTTCCAAAGCATACTAATTATGTTAATACCTTCCCATATTTCAAATGCACTTATTTTGGTAAACAGATATGTTATACCCATTTCATTATTTGGATGTTGTAAGTACATGTGTTGGTATACATAAGGGATATTCTTGGATGTTAGGTGTATGTTGTTGAATCTCATGGTACATGTGATTTTTTTATTTAAACAGGTAGTAAAATAATTTTTTCTCCTCTAATGATTCTGTTTTAAACCTCTTATAAGTGAAATTATTTGAATGTCAGGGAACAACCATGGTATAAACTTATTGTATGATTCATATAATTTTCTAGTATAAAATGAAGTAGATATATTTAATTATAATGGTATCCTAGTTAGTACACAATGACATAACTTTCCTGGGTATTTATAGTGTTTATCATTTAAAAAAATACTAAAATATATGCATTATTGTATAGTTTAGGTTCCCTATTGGTATTTACTTGTTATTTTTATACTCACCCTACAAATGAACCTTAGTGGATATAGAGCTCTTATATTTGAAATAAAGCTGAGGGAAATGGAATAATAATATGGATTATAGTCGGTGCATCTCAGTTGGGATGAGATGATATTATCATGGTAGTGTCAGATACCTTTTAGAAATTAGAGATGAATTTAGAGGATAACACCTACCATAGTGGAGTAATTTTTCTCTTAAATTAAATTACTCATTTCCTTTAAAATGGATGCATGCTAATTATTTTACAAAATAGGATGGATATAGAGTAAATGAGTTCATAATATTTTCAAAATAAAATGCATACGAGCATTCTCGGATTAGAGGTATGTGTTTCTATTCGTGTTATTCAGTATGAATTAAATGTTTGAAAACCCATGAAGGAAATCTCTTCTTCAAATGGAGATGTTACCAATCCTAAGGGATAAAAGACTATTTATGATGAAATTTCAGAATTATTTGGTGATTAGTAACATGTTGATTAAAATAAAAAACAATGGATCAACATCACTGTGTTGAATAGAAACATTAAAGAAAGGAGTTAGGGTATAAAATTTAATATTGGTTGGGAGCGACATATCCAACCTATTAACCACAACAATTCAATGTTTGTTAGTTATACAGGGGTAAAAATGAGGATGAATTTTCCAATTGATATTGATTAACGGTTCCACAATCACCTAGTAACAAAGGAAACCCTTTATAATGATATATTGGTAATGTTATGATATACTTTACCAATTTTAAGAAAAACTTATGTAATGAAACATTGATTTAATTTTCATTATTTATTATAGAGATACCTTGTTATTAGTTATTTTCAATTGAAATTTTTCTTAATGGACACTAGAAGACCCCATATATTCTTTAGGAATCATCACATAATGTTATATCATATGAATGCTGAGGGGAATGTAATGACCAACCCACTAGTTAGTTATGAAAAAATTATAAAGAAGGAAAATGGACTTTTATATTCCTTCATCACGATGAGAAAAAATTTTAGGTGAATTGAAGATGATAATATGTTATTTTTAATTATTTAACTTATCTAATTTGATTCAATATTATTAATTAATGAAACAAAAAAATAGTGATGAAAATAAATAATATTCATCAAAACTAATGTACTCCTATCAGATATCAAAGATGTGGTACGCTTCACTAGAGAAGAAATTGATATGAATTTCAAATCAAAAAAATGTTCTATGTGATATGAAACAAGATATGTTACTTTATTTATATGCATATTGATGAAGTAAAATTAGAATCCACTTCCATCCCACCTCATGTGTTACTGAAAGAGGATCACATAAATAAGGAGGGAAAACTAGTGGATGAGAACAAAAAAAATAATATGGGAATGATGTGTATGTATGACATAGTGGTTATTTTTTGTTCTTTAAAATAATATTAAATAAATATATATATTTATGATCATATTTTTTCAAATGTTTTAGACAAAAGAATCGGCAGTGACTGTACTAGAAGAAAAACTACATTATGGTATATTTAAGAGGATGGAACAATATGGTAGATTTATAGGATTATGTTTTGGAGTGTCTCCTCTAACATATTTCAAGAATATAAACCCAGATGAATATATATATACAATTTTGAAACAATTGTACACAAAAATATATGATTTGTAAGATATTATTGTCTGATATGGTTTGGAAGATCAATCTACAAGAAAGCATCAAAGAAAACAGGCGGTGGAACAAATATGCTCACATGAACCAAATGAACTCACTAACATTGTGGCTATTCATTCCCCTCAAATTCATACCTTACATTAGGTAATCAAATTTTTCATTATTATTTATCCAAAATGTGAATAAATTAAATTCCAATAACTTTATATTACTAATATTATTCAGGTTATAGTTCTGGGTGATTCTTATCTGTCAATACCCCCAAACTGCAGTATTGTGATGGGTACAGTGTATAATTTTTTAGAAGATAAGCTACATCAATAATGTAATAACCCAAGCTTTTTGAACGATAATTATTTTCGAAAAATGTGTGTTATATTATTATTTCTCAAAAATAATATCCCTTTCATAATAAAGTGATTATAATTAATATGCGAGCATTGGTTTTCTATTGTCATATGTTTGTTGGTAAATTATAACCGTTGTTCAACACGACCATTAGAAACAATACTCTAAATAATAATTTTAACATTATAATATGATTATAACGATAAATGACAATGGAAAATTAATGTATAATGAAAAGTTTATGGCCTCATCTAGTTGATTCATTCCATATGAAGCCAATTTGTTAGAACTTGGGAGGGAGGTAGTGTCTTTGGGATTCTCTCTAGTCTATTCCCAAGCTGAGATTTAACATATTAATCCTGAACGAAATATCATGTGAGAGAAGTTCAAGTGAGTGTAGATCACCAGTGGAGTGATGTTAGTCGAGCTTCCCCACGAGTCTATCACTATCACACACCTCACCCTTAGGTCATATGTGGGTTTCATAAGGGGTTATGTTTCATGGAAATAGTTACTTATTGTATAATCCATTTTTTATAATTACAATTTTGGTTCCATAAATTCTGTATTGTGTTTAGTTTTCCTTAAACATTTAAAAAATGAGAGAAATTTATTTTTTTGATGTAATGTTATATTTTAGTAATGTTATAATTATTATAATAAAAAATGATATTATTTATAATTTTTATTTTGACAATATATTATGACTAAAACACTCTTATTTAAATTTAAATGATAAAATAATTTTGTTATTTCCAGTGTTACGAATTTTATTATGCATTTTCTATCTGATATTATTTTTAATAAATCAGGATTTTTATATTTAAAAGTAATATTTCTCATAATTAGGAAATTACAATGATAAAATAGAAATATTTTTTTTGAAATTATAATTTTTAAATAACGTTTGGGTGAATATATGATACTTTTTTAAAATATTTTTTTTCGATTAATAGTAAAAATACAATTATGAGTTTTATGAATGTTTAAAGACCACATAATGAAAAAATAAGTAATATATAATTTTTGTAGAATATTATGGAATAAAATAACATATTATGTGTCCCAATTGGAGAATATGATAGGTAAGCCCATGGGTTTTCAAATAACACTACTAATGTGTCTATGGAAATCAATAAAATAAATACCTCATCTCACTATAAATACCCACCCAATTATCCATTGAAATTCATTCTAAATTGAACCTCAAATATGTTATGATGGTTTTACCTCCCAAGGAGTCCTCCCAAGGTTTTCTCAATCCACAAAGGTCTCAATCATCGATTTTAGGAACACTCTTCAAGGTAAGGGAAATCTCAACTTCTCTTTTCCTTTTAAAATCCATTTTTTATGATGGTTGTCTTTCCAATTTCCAAACAATGTTTTTATATTGATTTTATTATATACCTTTACTATATTAATATTATTTTACAAATTTTATATCACTTTCCCTTCTCTTTTTAATGTTTTGTAAAACCATTTTCTTACCCATTGTGTAGTCAAATTTTCTTCTCAAATTTTATAACTTTTTTTCAAATAAATTCTCTTATTTTTTGTAAATACCCATACCTATTTACTCTCTATGGTATTAAAAATGATTTCAAAATAATCAATTTTATTCTTGTAATAACATACCTGAATCTCACCATCCATATTTATGGGTTAATAATGACATAAAGATCTTGTCTTTATGCTTTTTAAAAAACATCATGATTTTGATATGAAATCAATTCATTTTATTTTGAAAATTTTATTTATGAAATGTTTTTTTAGATATATGTGGAAAAATTAATTATTACATATGATTTGTACCCCAAGGTAGAGATAAATTCATTAGACAATGAATTTATACTCTAGAGATGACATGTTCAATGATACCAGGTTGAATAACTATGGAAATTTTTATGACATATGGATGATAAACCTTATTGATATTATTATGAATGAATAAATTATATGTTTTAACAACATTAAAAATTATGATTATTGGTTATTATTATATTTATTTTCCCTTTATAATTCCTCCATGTATTTCCTCAAGTTCATATTGATATTCCTTATGATCACCAGTAAATTTTTTCCATTTTTTATTATTGGGCAATATACTCGGCCATCCCATTAATGTATGTCCCTAGGTTATGAGATTCGATAAAACTACTTAAAATGAACCTATTAATAAACCATTAATGTTTTTTGAAGAATTTGTTATGTTTTCATATACAATGTACCCTATTTCCAATTAAATAATCATTAAAAGTTCCTCTATTTTGAAATATGTAATGAAAATTGAACCTAAAAAATGTGGGATTCTATAAATCGTATAGAAGAATGGTTTAGTTGTTTTTGGAAATTATAATTTTAATACTTTAGGAATAACCGCATGTATATGATAAAACATAGTAAAATATCCTCGAATTTTGGTGAAATATTACGTAATTCATTTCTGTGGAATGAAATCCTTGTCTTTATGTGAATAAGGGAACATGGTTCAAGCCCAGATATACCTAGGGGACAAGTCCAACAAGGTTTCTCAATCCAAACTTGGCATAACATGGTACATAAAAATAGACATGATATTGCACATGGTTTCACACTCTATTTGGGATATGTTTTGTTAATCACAATCTTTTTGTAAATGATTTTGAAATATTTGTAAAAAAAGTAATTGTTGATGATAAATAATATATATAAGAATGAATTTTTAAGATATGAAATTACATTATAATTTTAAAATTTTTAAATGAAACACATTTCTCAATAAGGATTTATTCTTTTATAAAATATCAATAAATAGGAGAAAGAACATAAATGGTGAGGGAAACGGACTAGGAGCTGACGACCTTAGGAAGGAAGTAGGAATGGAAATATTTAGGATCATGATGATTAAACTGACTCGAGTATTGAAACATTTCTTGAATCAAGAATAAAGTCTATATTCAACTTGAAGAGACCAACTTTCTATTCCATCATTTATGACTCAAAAAACACCTTCTCATAGTGGATCTACGAACCCATTGATTGCCGAATAGTTGATAATAACTATAGAACATATCCTTTATGTACTCCATTTTTTATCAAAAGAGAATGTCTCCCTAGATATGTACCTCTTAGAGGGAGAATCATATTAGTGGAGTAAACTGATAAAAAACATGAATCTAAGAGGGGATATTGAAGTTATGGTGTGAGAAGAGTTCAGGGAAATTTTTTTATGAAAATATATCCCTTGTTAATTGTGACTGAAATTAGAGTATAAATTCCTATATCTAAATAATAATTAATATGAATTGATAGTAAAATATATTATGAACATTAATAAAAAAATTTTACACCTCCACATTTTTTAAGGATTTTAATGGGAAGGTTTATATATTACTCGATGGACTAGGACATCATATACAAAAAATTTATTCCAACCAAGATAATGAAACTATAAGGAAATAATGACGAGTGATATGTAAGTTGATCAGGACATTGGATGTATGTAGTGGTCCCATAAATCAGGTTAAAAGAAAATATCTTTGTATCAAAACCTGGGGAGGATCTGGGATCGAGGAAGAAGGGGAAAACTAATGAAAAATTCAATATGAAACAAATGTGGAAAAAATGATTCAAGGAACTACATTCTCAGAAGTGGGAAATGTTATATGTTTGAAAGATATGACTATATAGCTCTTAATATCTATTGTGAGATGAAGCCTTAACTTCTCAACACTAATGACAAAGAGAAGATGGTGCATTCCAATCTCAAAGTCCAATGCTTTAAGTGTGGACATCTTGGGTAGTTTTCCAATCATTGTAAAAAAGAAAAGTTAATGGATGGTTATCACCATAAACCACATCATTGGACAAGTGATCTAGGTTATTCTTTTTCAATCATGAAATATGAATTAGAGCTCTAAATGATGTGGTGGAAGGTACACTAGTTGTTCTGTTAGAGCTATCAAGTACATTGTTTGATTATGGTTCAACACATTATTTTATTTATTCCATGTTTACAATGAATATAGAATCAATACCTGAAATTATAGAAGAGTGTAATAATTAAAGACTCCTAGAAGGATTATCCAAACCTCAATAGTAAATAGAAATTGTAGCCTTTACATTGATGAAAATAATCTCATTGAAAATCAATTAGTCGTTCCCATGCTAGAATTCGACATTATACTTGGGATGGATTGGATCTCCATGTATAATACTATGATCCACTATATAAGTAAGGAAATTCTAGTAGTCATGAATAGAAAACCTATAGTTGTTTTCAATTGATAGATATATTCACCTCAGTTTTTTCTAGAGTCACCTCACATGGATTTATTTATGAAAATGATTGTTGTTGATGAAGAGGGCAATGAAAGTATATGAATAGAGAGTTTCTTAATTATTAGGTAATACATTGATTTATTTCCTGAGAAATTCTGAGACCTCCTCCATAAAGAGAGTCAAAGTTCTCCATTAAAATTATTCCTGGTTCCCAGCTAATTTCAAAGACCATGTATAGAATAAAAAATGTTGTGTTGGAGGAAATTAATAAACAAATCGAAGATATTTTTAGAAGGGGTTTATCCATCAAAGTGTGTCTCCATGGGAAGCACATATTATCTTTATGGATAAGAAATATGGATCAATAATTCTATGTAATGATTACAGATAACATAACGGGATCTTGGTGAAAAAGTACCATCTTCCATGAAATAAGTATTTATTTTTCCATATTTATGGGGCTCAATTATTATCAAAGATTGATCTTCTCTATGTTTATCATCAATTAATGGTTAATAAATATGTTATTCCAAAGACCGCATTCCAACCATGAAATTGGAATTATAATTTTGTTTTAATGCCCTTCAATTTGACTAATGATGCTGCCATATTTAAGGATTTGATGGATATAGTTTTTAAGGTCTACCTTGGTAACTTTTTCACATTTTGTATTAGTGATATTATAATATATTAGAAAATATTTGATGGGATTATGGACTATTTAAGTGTTATATTATAAATTATGATGAAGGAGAGGATATTTGGAATGTTTTGAAAATTTATGTTTTGGTTACAATAATTTTCTTTCAAGGGGAACATTGTAACCAATGAAGGAATCTCAGTTTACTTGACAATGAAAAATATTATAGAGAAGTGGCCTTATCCTACAATAATAAATAATATGTTTAGTTTCCATGGATTAAAAGGAAATTATATGAGGTTTATGAAAAAATAATGACTTTCTAATCTATTAAACAAGTTAACAATAAAAGGGGAAATTTCATCTAGATAATGGATTGCGAATAATGTTTCCAATAGTTGAATAAGAGATTAGTTATTGAACACATGATAACTATACCCTTTTTCAAAGAAGGATTATTTATTTTTAGTGATTCATATCTAAAAGGGATTAGTTTCATCCTCATGAAAAATTTAAATGTGAATCCTTATACATCTCGACAGTTTAAGCCTCACGAGAAGAACTAGCTTGTGCATGACCCTGAGCAAGTTGTGGTAGTTTCTTCTCTAATGTTATAGAGGCATAAGATTTGGGGGGGGGGATGTGATATATATAGATACAAACATAGTCTAAAGTATATTTTCATAAAAAATTAATTGAATATGATATAAGGGAGATGGTTTAAAATTATTAAAGTCTATGATTATTCAATTCATTATCATCCAAAAAGAGAAAAAAGTGGCTAAACTATTATGTAGGAAATAACTTGTTATACTGGAAATGATAAGGATTCAAAGAGATCCTTTGATCATAGACCTAGTAAAACTAATGGTGGGAATTATAAGGGATGGGATATCATGAATCCAATACCAAATTATTTCTCAACCAAAATTACTGGAGAAGATCATGATATATCAATGTGAATATCCTTTTATATAGAAGAAGATATAGGCTATGAAAAATTGGGAGTTTTGTGAGATCAATATTAATCACTAAGTTGTACTAAAATTTCATACAAAGGTATGTGTTATATCTATTATAGAAATAAAGAAGGAGCTGATGGATGGAACTTATAACTCTACTTACTCTATATATCCTAGAAGAATGAAAATGTATATGAAATATTGTGACCATTATTAGTGGGGTAAAATTTAAAGGGAGACTTTCAATTGCACTACAAGGTGCCCGAGTGACAAAAAGTGAAGAAATAGAGACAACATCCAAAAGGGATATTACATCCACTATTTATACTAGTATAAAAGTGGGATAATATCACTCTACACTTTTTCACGGGTATCCAATAAACATCCAAATGAAATAATGTGATATGTGTTATAGTGGACTATCTCATTAAGACTGCCCATTTTTTCTCTATTTTAGATGATTTATCTCTATATTAACTATCTATGATATACATAATGGAAGTGGTAAGGCTACATGGAATTCCACTTTATATCATTTATTATCATTATCCATGATTCACATCAAAATTAATGAGAATTATTCAACATGATCTGAATAATGAATTGAATTTTAGTGTATCTTATCACCCTCAAACTGATGGAAAATCTGAAAAGACTATTGAAACAGACAAGGACATGTTGAGAACAAGTTTGATGGATTTTAATAGTGGATGGGATCAATATCTCCCATTAATTGAGTTCACATACAACAACATCATCCATTCACCAATTCAAATAGAGCAATATGAAGCTCTATATGAAAATTGATGTAGAACTCTTACTTGTTGGGATGAATCTTGTGATAAAAACCTTATTGGACCTAATCTTGGTCAAGAGATGAAAAAAGGCTTATTCCATCCAACTATACATAAATTCTAAACAGATTCTGCATAAGAGATATACAAACAACAGTAGAATGGACTTAGAGTTTAATCTTGGAGAAAAAAATTTCCTTCAAATTTCACCTTAGAAGTGAGTCATGAGGTCTGTGAATAAATGGATTCTCATCCCCTGGTACATTTGACCTTATGAAATCCATGATCATATAGAAGAAGTGAACTATCAACTTGCACTTCCACCAAACTAATCACAAATTCATGATGTATTCCTAGAATCTATCTTTAGGAAGTTCATACATGACCCTTCACATGTACTAAAACATAAGGTGGTACAACAAGAATATGAAATCTCTTATAAGTAGTAGACAGTGGAGATCATGAACTACAGAAACAGGGTTCTATAAGTCAAGACGATCCACCCCATCAATGTGATGTGGAGGAACCTTATATATAAATAAGCCACATGGGAACTAGAATAAATAAATAAGAAAAAAATACCCACATATCTTATCAATATAGAAAATTAGTTGATATTTTTAGGATGAAATTATTTAGGGGGAATAATTTAATGACTTGATCTTTTTTAATGATAAATGCTTCCTAAAAATGTGTGATATATTTTTATTTACTCAAAATTATAATATACCATTAATAATGAATTTATTATAATTGAAATTTTAACCTCGGGTTCAACTATTATATGACTAATGGTCAATTATCAAAAAATTTCAATATGATCATTGAAATAAATACTCTTTATAATAATTTTTTTGTTATAATTAGTTTTATAAATAAAAATGATAATGTTTAATAAATGTAGAAAGAAGATCTGATTGCCACATCTAGTAGAGTCATGTTGTATGATGTCAATTTTTCAAAAAATGGGAGGGAGGTAGAATCATCGGGCTTCACTCTTGACCAAGACAAAGAGGATCTTCGACATGTTTTGTTTAAATTAAATCACATACAGGAGAATTTTATGTTAGTTGAGATTACCACTCAGAGAAATTTAGCTGAGCGGCCCCATGAGTCTAGCGAGATATGAAACCTCACTATTATGTCTTATGTGGGTGTTATAATGGGTTTTGACTCAATAACTTATTTAATTATTGTATAATACCTTTATTTAAAAAATATTTTTGTTCCATCAATTCTTTTTTGAGTTTAGTTTTTCTTAAAAATATGAGAAATTTGATAAATTTATTTTTTGGACAGAAATTGAACTTTTCAAAAAAGAATAAATTATTATAATAAACTAAAATATTACTTATAATGTATACTTTAATGAAATAGTATGAATAAAAAACAATTATTTACATTTAAATGATGAAATAATTTTATTTTTCTCAAGTGTTAGAAATTTTACTACGCATTTTACTATGTATTTTTATCCACTATTATTTTTAATAAAAAATGAATTTTATATTTAAAATTTAATACTATAATATGTTGATAATTATTATGATAAAATTAAAATAACTTTTGAAATCTTCATGTCAAATTTTGTTTAGGTATAATTTATGAAATTTTTTTAAAAAGTTTTATTTTCTGTTAATAGTAAAAAAAATATAGTATTGAGTTTTTGGTTTGTCAAATGACATCACAATGATGTAATAAGTAACATAAAATGCAGGTAGTGAAGTTTGAATTAAAATTATATATTTTTTTCCTAGTTCCCAATGCATGGGAGAATACCTTGGGCATCCCATGGTTTTTCAAATACCACTACTGAGGAGTCAGAAGAAATCAATAAAAAACCTCACTTTTTTCTATACATACCCTCCCATTTCTCCATTAAATTTAATTACAAATTCATCCTACATGATGAATTTGTAGTTTTACCTCATATTTATTTCTCTTAAGGAGTTAAAAATCCCCCATGATCTCAATGTTTAGTTTTAGGAACACTCTTCAAGGCAAAAGAAATCTCAACTTCTCTTTTCCTTTCGAGTTCTTTTCTTATGGGGTATATAATTAAAGTTTTTATACAATGTTATTCATTAAATTTTATTATATACCTTTATTATATAATGATTATTTATTAATTTAATACCCTTATACCCTCTATTTTTAATGTTTTCTAAAACCAGGTTTCTTACCTTTTACGCTGCCAAATTCTCTTATCAAAATGTCTTTCTTTTTCTCATGAAATTATATAATTTTATTTCAAGAATACCCAAACCAATTTATCTTCTATAGGTATTAAGCTATATTTTAAAATGATATATTTTATTTAGGTATTAATATAAATTAAACCCACTTTCCGTTTTCGTGGGTAAATAATGGTATAAAGAACTTAAATTGAATCATTTTTTTAAATGTCATGATTCTGAGATGAAACTGGTTTCTTTTATTATCCATGGGTTATTTATGAATTTTGAATTATGATCTATGTGGCTCATATTAATTAATACATATGATGATTTCACCATTATATCACACCAATTCATTGGGTAAGTAATTTAATCTCTAGTGATGACATGTTTTATGATAACTTGGTGAATAACCGTATCAAATTTTCTGGACACCTTAGTGATAATCCATAGAGATATTCTTATAAATGAGTAAATTAATAATAGTAGACAAATTTATTAGGTACGATACATGTTATTATTATATTAATCTTTTTTATTCCGTTTTGTATTTTATCCCATTCTAATTGATATTCCTCAAGATCATAGGTAAACTATTTCCCTTGTTTCCCTTACTATGCCTCATTTTGACCATTTCCGTGGATTTATGTCCCCTTGTTATGATATTTTAGTAAAATTACTTAAGATGAACCATTGAATAATCATGTCATGTTGTTAAGAATAATATTTTGTGTTTCCTAATACTATGATACTTACTTCAATGAAAATAATTTTTAATGATCCTCTAATTTATAAAATTAAAAGAAATGTTTATGTAATAAAGGGTGGGATTCCATAAGATATACATAAAAAATGAACACCTAAGAGTGGTGATTGAGGTACTTCATGTGTAGACTAGTGAGTATCCAGTTTAACTTGATGACTTGAATATTATGATCAATATTTATTCTATTAGAACATATCATGAGTGTATAATCTTATTAAGATACATGAGGTATGTCTTATAAAAAACATTTTGATACTAAAAACCTATGAAAGTAGATGAAAAAGGTAATAATTGTGGTATGAAATTATAAATGGGTAATTTTATGGGGAAACAAGAGGCGAATATCATCACAATATAGTTAATCGACCGATAAATCAAAATGAACATCTAGGAGTATCTTCTCGCTCCATGTTCCAGAGAAAAATTTATTATCATTACAAAATCATGTAAAAGATACATTTAAAGTTGAAAATATGTCTTAAATTCCATAATCAAAATGTAATATATGGAACATTCAACATATAATTAATTGTTTTTGATATAATAAATTATATTATCTAGCATGAATGGGTTCGAGTATTAGTTTGGAATACATATTGAATTTTCATTTTCATTATATGTGTTTCTTAATTGTGAGATATTATGTTTATTAAAGTTAATAACTATTCATATTTTCAATATGATATTATATTACTACTATATATGGGAAAACCATTTGAAGAATTATTTGGATTCATTAATCCATATATCATTTCTACGAAAAAAAAGTAAAAAGTTGAGATGAAAATAGATAAATTACCAGTAGTATTTTAAAAAAATATTAAGCAACAGACTATTTTTTATAACTACAATTCAAAAAAATCTACAATCAAATCACATAAAATATATTTTTAATGTTTTCATTGTTTTTTTAGGAAACACTAGATGTTGATCGCAGTTAATCGGGATACCCAAAATATTAGTTTTTTTATCCAATGCATGGATAGACAACAAAAAACCCAAATTAAGTTTATTGTGAATTTTTAATACACTCTATTAAAACTTTCATATATTAAAATCTAATTATTTGATTCAGTCTGTGTTTTAACAAAAAAATATGATATGGTGGTCATGAAATATAAGCTAATTCATTGAATGATGTCAGTGTCTGAACTTATAAAGTATTTGAATTTCTAAAAATGGAAATAAATTAATGTATATATTGAAATAATTAAATACAAAAATATATTTCTAAATAATTTAATTATTTTGTTCCATATTTACATAGTGTCAAAAGAAAGATAATGGAAATAATTGAGGATATTATTTTTGTAAATTTATGAGACAGATCCTAAAGCAAGAAAAAACCAGCATTCTCGAAAATATAATTTTATAAGTTAATTATTATTTAATGAAATATATTTCATAATAATTTCTTTTAATATGTTTTCTCAGAACTATCAAGATTTCTGACATCCTTCGTACTCAAAAGTAGAAGTAAATTTCTATAGAGACTAGTGGGAAGCATACATGTTGTTAGAATGATTGAAGAAAACAATTTTAGGTTATTACATATAATATTTGTGACCTAGTATGAGCTATACACATGGAAATATATTTGGGGTATGAAGAATTAGTGTTAGAATGCTTATAAATTATTTTTAATTGTTTTTCAAGGAGAAGAATAATAGAGGAAATCAATTTGTTAATAAAATTATGGTGTACTGGGGGAGGTGGTGGAGGAGGTAGAGGTAGATGATGATTTATAATTAGAGTGGTGATCGAGCTATAGACTGTGGTATAGTAGGGGACAATGCACTGTCTTGAAAACAATAAATTCTTTCAGTAATGGAGAAGAATTGGGATCATACAAAGGTTGTATTAGCAATTTATTTTTGAAAAGCTTTCACAAAACATGTCACATAATATAAAAGCCATTGTGGATGTGTTTCTGGTTTCTTATTAAATTTGTTTCACCAATTGTTAATGGAATTTTATACAAGAATTATGGTGGATGAATTTTTTTTGAAAAAAAAACACAACTTATTTTTTTAAACTAAATTTCATATGATATAATTTCTACTAGAACATTCCATGTTAAATTAGATATTGTACTAGTGTGAAAGAAACCCCTTACCAAAAACAAACTGAATAAAAACTAAAAAGTAGATGAAGATGTTTTCCCCAGACCTCTCAACACTACAAATAAAGGGTCCTAGTAGTGGTTCCAATAGTCACTTGAGAGTCATAAAAAACCAATCCAATCATGAAATACGTATAAAATACAACTAAAATGTTTCAATAATTTTCTGTGTAACCATCCACTAAAGCGATAAGGGGTATGAGATTACTATTTGAACATATCCATCATTAATAGATTACAGAAATTGAGGATGGATGGTTTCAAATGAAATATTACATCAAATGAAAAGAAATATACTAATGAAAAAATACCTAAAAATGAAAAACCGGCTTCAAATGAAATTTTGATTCACTAAAAATCCAAACGAAGAACCTTTTTAAAAGAAATTTAGTATCTTAATCCAATACCACTAAAAAATAATGAAATAAAATATTCCATAAATTGAATCATGAATTTGTAGAAAAGAAAAATATTTTGTTATCACATTGAGGGGTGGTTGAATTTTTTTGGATATTTAATAATCAATTAGATACATGATATAATGTCAAAAATTCTTGTGAAATACTAAAAATTAAAATTCATTATGTATCATCACATTCATTATTTAAAATTATCCATGTTCACAAGATCATTAATAAAAAAGAAATCATCATTTTCAATAAAAAAATACTTGAGGAAAGGGGTATTTTAATTTTAATGAAAAAATAATTATGATTTTATGATAGATTTTTTCTTCACATAGAATATTGAAAAGGATATACTAATCTATAGAACAGTCCAATAATACTAAACAGATGAACCAGATTTCAAGGCCATTTGGATTCTATAAAGAGTTATAATAATATTTAATAAAGCAAAAAGGGGTAAAAAAATTATTATGGAGTTTATCATATAATGAAAATTAATAATTGGCCACACTGAGGTTTTTTTAATCAATTAATTTAAATGGATTAACATTGATATTCTACTCTCTATGATAGTGAAGGGGTAAGATGCATTTTATTATATTACATAAAAACTCATTTGTAAATATTTATTTTAGTTCAATAAATAAATAATGATTTTTCTATAATAATGGTAAACATTTTCTATGTATAAATTATTAATATAGTACGTATGATTCACTCATGTACTCTGTTCTTGCACTCAATAAGGTTCATTCACTCATGATGATACACTTTTATTTTTATTCTCCAATGCATTCAACATTCTGGGTTATCAAAAAATAAAATTTTTAAATGAACTAGAATGTTGAATGTACTGTATGATAAAATGAAATGATCAAATCAACCATGCCTCAATGAAATATATGATGTACTTTTTTTGACTCAATTTTTATAGTTACAGTTTAAAATAGATATTTTATTAATGTGTTTTTTATATTTAGGTTTAATTAAATTATTATTAGTATTACTAACATAAGAATTTATTTAATATACAGGTGGATTATTTTTCTCGATTTGTGTTGGTTTGTTATATGTTTCTCATGATCGTGATATATTGAACATATAGGTTTTAACTGAGATACAAACAACAGGGAAATGGATTAAAAATGACTAATACCACCATAAAAAGGTGATTTACTACTACTTATTTAGTTATAGTTTTTAACATTTTATCCACTAATTTATTGTTAATTTCCCTATCATTTTTTGTAATTTTTTATAGACCTTTTGGTTAGTCATTTTATTCTCTAATCAAATCCATCAATCCAGTAAAGATTGAACATGGTGCTTTTGGATTAGGCATTTTAGGAATCATGGGATTTCATATTCTATCCCAAAGAAACATTTCATTGTTTTATTTTCTGGTGAAGATGGTTGAATGAAATACAGACATCACATACTCAATAAGCCACACGTCAGTCCTATGCATGGTGTAAACGATATTACATGAATTATATATTCTAATTTTATATTTTACATGTTGGTTCACAACAGACAACACATAATCAAATCCATGAAAGAAAATTAAAATCAATTATGATGAATTTATACAGAAATTTTAAATAATTATCAACCACATTGAAGTGATAATAAATTATGAACCATATATCAATGTAACTACTCATCAATGGGAACCATATAAGGTGTCTAATTATAATATAATTTGTCTTGTCTTTAAAAAATTTATGTGTTATTTTTTTGGGTAGTGAACTTTTGTTGTGTGTTGTTTCCCACTTCTTCCTCAATGTGGCTTATGTTTAAAAATTTATATTTCAATTTTTTTGAGTCAAGGAATCTGTTATAAGTTTAAAATTTCCATTTTAGTTCAAAAAGATCACTAACTAAAAAACAAGAAAAACTACCCTAATTGTCATGATAATTTATTAAAAAAATTTATAACACAATTTTTATATTTAAGAATCAGTGTCACATCAACTTATCACATTATGTGACCGGTGTGACTTAATTTCAGTGTTTCCAATTTTAAATGAAATTTTATTAAAAAAATGTGACGTATTAAAAAAAAGAAAACCCTTTTTTATTATTTCGATACATTTTGAATATTATACATCAGTCATTTGGAACATGTACAAATCATTATCACCTCAATACAACACATGGTGTGATCGATATAACTCTATGTGCATATTTTTATTTAAAATTTACATTGATTTTAGTAAAAAAAGGCAACTGAAATACATCAAATGGAGTAAGCGCTTTCAAATTGATTTGATACTTTAGTAAAATTATCCATATGTCATTTTTTATGTGTAATAATTATACATGCATCAATATGATACATTATATACTCATTATAACTCATTGTCTTCATTATCAATTTAAAATGACATTTTAGTCAAGAAATTGTCACTCATTGAAGAAAAAATGATCAAATTGTATGGATAATTAAGGAATGAAATTTATATTTATTTATAGACATGTAAGAATATGTATCATGTCAAACCAAAAAATAATGTAACCATATTGAATCAAGAGAGTACATTCTATTTAAAATAACATTTTATTACAAAATAAAACTAGCATACTCAAATCTCAGAAAAAAAAACATAATTTTTTTGATAATTTATTAAATTTAAAAAGAAGTCATTTATAATGTGTATGAATCATTGGTACCTCAATCTGATTCCAAGTGTGAATGGTATGAATCCAAATGAATCTTTTTATTTAGAAATGATATTAATATTAATAAAAAATTACCACTATACTCAGAATGGATAAAACACATTAATATTATTTTTAGACTTTATTAAAATGGTCTATAAGTCTTTTTTTGATGTCTAGTAATTATCCTCACCTCAATTTAAGAGACGATGTTCTGGTTTGACTCATTGATTTAGTTACCAATTTAAAATTTAAATTTATGTTTAGAAAGTGTCTCCCACTAAAAACTAAGAAAAAAAAATCAAATTAACTTGATAATTTTGGAAAATGATTAATATTTCATTTTTGACCTATTGGAATCAGTCTCACATAAAATTCACACTCGATATTAATGGTATGAATCAATGTGCATGTTTCTAGTTTAAAATTATATTTTAATTAAAACAAAATTGACTTACTCAAAACTAAGATAAAACTTTTAGATTTTATTTCTATAATTTAGGATAAATATCTAGAAGTGTTTTTGGTTGTTTAAGAATCAGATGCACCTCAATCAAACACATGGTTTTATCGGAATGACTTCAAGTACATCATTTCAGTATTCATTTGTCATTTTTTGTTTAAAATGTGTATCACATATCCAAAACTGAGAAGACAAGACTAAATTATTTTCCCATAATTTTATCTAGAATTAAATAATTAATTTCCTTATCATTTTATCTTGTACTTATTTAATTGATTTTTAGTGATAATTTCTAAATATGATCAATAAATGGTGTAACATGCAAGAACCAACCACAACTTAATGTGATACACAATGTTCCTAGAATGACTCAATGTTTAGTTTAAAATTAACACAATATAGTTTATTTATTTATTTATATTATTATGAACATAATAATTTTTTATATATAAGTGTTATATTTCTTGATATGGGGTAGTTTTTTATTTCATATAGGTGTACTCTATATTTCTATAGTATTTTTTCTTGTATTTGTGTTATAAATTTTATTTCATTTAAATTCCATATTTATATCTGCATTTTCTAATTCCAAGTGATGTTTATATTGTTATAGTGTGATATTATATCACATTGTTTTATTCCATATTTCTACTTCTTCGGTGTGATGTAACACCACATTAATGTTTTCTCCATTATCAATGCTTTTAAGCACTAATAAAGGCAAAATCTGCAGCCATTAAAGGCATATTTTTAAGTATTTCAACCTAACGTCCTGTGTTTTTTTGTTGTTGACATCAATAATTATTTTCATCCTTTGAATAACTACATTTGTTTGGATAATTTCCATGATTTTCGTGCAATGTAATTAATCCTTTAGTGTTGAACATGGAATTATTCTTTCCACATCTTTTATGGTACTCGACTCTTCATTTCCATATGGTAGTTCGATGCTCAATGAACCCCTTATTCTATAATTAAATAATCTCATAGTGACTATGATTAAATTACATTGGGTATTATTCATATATTTTTACCTATAAGTGGTTGAATATTCCTTCTTTCATCATCATTATTTCTAAAATTTTAAGGAGTCTTCATCCGTCTCTTCTTTATAGAACTCCAGATTTCGACTATTATTACATTGTTAAAAATATTTTATGATATTTTATTTAGAATAATAACTAGATTTTTTAGGTTGTATTCTATTATAATTGGTATATCATTGATAATTCTAGTACATTATCCCTTTCACGTATTATTAACTCAGTTCATTCTAACTCCAGTTGTCTCTAAAACCAAAATGGTTGACGTTAGTGATGAAAATTTAACATCATATGGGTATCATCATAATAAAAAATATAAAAGGTATTCAAACATAAAACCTTATACCCTTTTATATCATCACATTATCTTGTAATTCTTTTATTTCAATCTATATCAGTATTGGATTATCCTAGGCTAATTTAAGTTGTGTTATCTTATATTTCTTCACTATCCCCTCAAAGTACTCGGAAATTAATCCTTTATTATATTTTACAAATATTATATGATAAAAAATAGAATTTTTTCTCGGAGTGTCAAACTCGGTGTATTCTTAGACCACATTATAGTGCACTAAGTTAAGATCAAGATAACACCCAAACCTCTTTTTTGGGAGTTATTACCCCTATGTACATCATTTATTGATCCTAAATCAACTTGTATTATCCTAATAGGTTTGTTACTACTATGAAAACCACATACTTATAACCATACTAAAACATCTAGATGTTACTCTATTATTAAAAACACTTATAAATATTTTTTTTAAAAATGGTACTAATTTAATAAAATAACAAGAAAATTAGCTTATTATAAATAAAGTTACCCATGGCTTAAACATACCTTATTTCTTATTTTTTCAAAAACATTTCCATCAAATAAAGTCAAAAAAATATAGAGGTCTAGTGAATTTTGGATTTTATACACATAAAGTACATTATCCTAAATTTAGAAAGGAATCAACATAATTTAAATCTCCTTATAGTGAACCTAAATTCCATAGATATTCTAAAACGTCATTGGATACCCAAGGGAAAATGAATAAGGAAAAGGGTGGTCCAAAATTCCTAATATAGAACATAACATGCAAATAAATCATAATATGTGTGCTAAGAGAAAAAATATGGTATCATAAAAAAAATTATCAAAACAATGAAAAATCATAATAATTAAATAAAATCATAATATTATGGAAAAATGAAATATGTGGTAACAAAATAAGACAAGACATCACAAATATAACATCATGTTCACTCTCAGTATTGTCATCATAAAGTGGATAATGTCCTGTGGCGGTTTAGATTCACTCCCTTATCCCTTACATAAAATATCATGATATAAATGAATTTACAAACTTTATTAGAGTGATATATAATTATAGGACCACCCCTCACATAACTAAAATCATACATATTTTTTCCACAGGAGGAAGAGAAACCATACATAAATCATTATCATGAGAAAACAAATGAGAAAGGAGTGTGTTTCACAATTTTGATTCAAGGGATAATCGAAGGATGAATCATAAGGGTTACCAAAATAAGGAATAATTAAATAATTATTAACATTAATAATTGAAAAATTAACATATGTCTTGAACATGGAAGTCCAATTTAGAAAATTTATGAGACTGATCTTGGAGAAGAATGGATGAAAATGAACAACTTTGGTGTTGCTTTGTGAAATAAGGAAAAAAGGTTTTTAAATAATGAAAGATATTAGTGTTTAATGTAAATAATTAATTGAAAATGGATGGTTATCCATAAAATAATTCTGTAGTTTAGAATCTATATTGTTTTAAAAACATTTTATTGGGTGATCATTGGCATTAGACAATAAATATAATGTTCCCTTAAATTTTTCTTACTTTAATGTGGTAATTTAAAAGGGAAATAAAACATTTATTAATGAATAAATGTAACGGATATATAACTAGTAATATATTAAATGGAATTATTTAAAAAAATAGAATATTATTATGAGAAGAGTATTTCATAAAAGGTATAAAAATGTTAATGTGTAACTAAATAATCATGAGGGAGGTATGAATGATCCCTTATATCAGGTATATATTCCCTATTATCTGTGAAATAAAAACCAAAATATTTAATTAATGTTCATTAAATATATACCCAATAAACATATTCATATATATTTAATTTTCTATGGTCCATATGTTATATTTTTTTTAATCATTTTTTGTTTACCTATATTACTCGAGATAGGTTAATTAATTCCTCTATAACACTTGTTGTTTGTTTAACATGGTAGAAGGTGTGATAAAATAACTTCAAATTATCTAAAATTTTGTAGGTTAGTTTAATTTATTATTCCACTAGAACCAAACATAAACAAATTCAATTATTATCCCATAATAGTCCCAAAATATGAAATGATCCCTAATATGTATATTTATTGTGGTTAATGTTACTAATAAAATTTACTTTCAATGAGTCATAAATAATAGAAAATATTTTTCATCTACAATATTAATGTGTTAAATATTTTTTTTAATAAATGAGTTTTTAAAATCATCCTTTTTATGTGTTCATTGAAAAGAAATCATGTTTTTTCATCGAGGCGGCAGGTTTCATGTATGAACATGATGAACTTTTTTTTCAAAGGAATGAGAAGGGTATGAAAAGAAATAATTATCATGTAATAATAATTATCATGTAATAAATATCATATTTTATATTTATATAATCATTATTCACCTTCCATTTAAGGTGGTGAAGAAAAATTGAAATAGCTATTTTTTATGAGGTGGTAATCTATTTATATGTTTAACATCATTTTTATTTTTATCAATAATTTTGGATGAATGAATAAAATATAAATATTAATAGTGTAATAAAACATATTAATAGTAAAAATTATGGTGTTATATTTCATTCATGGAATGATAGGAATATTGGTGTATAGAAAAAGAAAATAATTAAGAAAGCTCTGTGGTGAGTTTTACCTCAACATTTGATGTTCTTCCATCCATAAATACTTATGGTTCCATATATTGGTCATTATATGAGATAAAGGATTCATTGTAATCTGTATGGTGTTGTGTAGTCACTAGGGTAATTATTTGGTTAAGAAAATTATTTAGAATGAGTGGATAAATGAGGAGGAGGGGATTACTTTTTATAATTTAGGAGAGACTGACCTTTTTGTAAAATCTAAATATTTTTCATTAATGGAATTTCCCTATTCTAGGATAAAGGCAAAAAATGACCAATAATTATTCAGAGAAATAAATAAGGTCTATCCTCTCTCAAAAATCCAACATTATACATGTTTTTCATATGATTTATGCTTTTACCTATTTTATACCCCCTTTAAAATATTTTACCCTTACAATGGTAACTCTACTTTTACCCTTAGTAACAAATTTTAATGGCATAAAATAAAATTGAAATTATTTACTAACATGAACATTCTTATTTATAATATTGAAATAATTTTATAAAATCAAATTTATAATATTTATAGTAATTAATTTTTGTATTATCCCATAAAATGTGTAAAAGTTATTTCATAAAAAATTTCATTTTATGCCTGGAATATATGTTTGGTATAAAATTATCAATGTGTCTAAAATTGAATGTAAAAATAATTTTCTTATAAAAAATAAATTTTATTTGAATTTTGAATCAATCGAAAATTGAATATTACAAAAATAAATTTAAAATTAATTAAAACAAAAAAATATTTTTTTATTATAATTATATTATTCCAATTGTTTTATATAGTTAAAAAATGTTTTACTATTTTTTAAAAATATATTTTAAATTCAAAAAATTACACCATAAAATAATATTAGGTCAAATGAAAGGATTTAAAAAATCTACCTCTATCCCACTCACTGATAAGGATTGATTAGGTTCCAAGAATACTCAGTCCATAAAATTTACCAAGGAATGAAAAGGTACAGAAACAACAGAAAAATGTGCGACTCAAGTGGCACCAAACCCAAAACCTCAGACCAAGCCTGCCTAGAACACAATTCCACCAAAATCCCAAACATAAAATAAACAAACAGATGTGAATCCCATAGTTAACCACATGACTGACGACCCAAAATTAAAATTTAATAGCCACTGCCTGAATTCAACCCAAATTGCACCATTATACATTGCAAAGTCGACCACATTTAAGAAGTGTCAAACCACGATCTAGCCCCGCGGTCTGCTTGCACACATGCTGCCTGAACATGAGATGTGGGTGGCCTATGCATCTGACACCACCTGTAGCCTTTAGCCAATGCCACATAGAGAATAGTCCATGCCATCAATCCGGCCCAGCACATCCTGTCGGTCTTCCAGCCCTCGAAAGCATGATTGACATCTATTTTGGGCAGCATCATCAAGCCAACCACCATCTGATTCGCATTCCATTTCCATCCAAACTCCATCACCTCATACCGTCCTTCGTCTCACTATCCCGCCAAACGGTTCAGATTTGTTCCAACACACCTCTATCCACACCATCGTCAGCCCACTGATGGATTTCTATATCGTCCACAAATTTAAAACCACAAAATTAGAACCACCATCACCAAAAATAATTTCTTTATGTCTCCTGATGGACCTTGAGAAGCTCAGCACTTGTGTGTGGACAACATAGGGCAAAGATATGTAAAATCCATACGATATCAAATTAGTTCAATAATCATAAAAATTGATTGTATTGAAACAATCATCATTCCCAATAGAGAGAGAAGCTCTCCCCTTGAGAGAGAAGACATAATCAGGTATCTTATATACAGATAATGTAATCAAATTAATTATTTTATAAAAAACCCAATTTTCACTATTTATCTAAAAAAGAATATTTTTAAATTAATACCAAAAAATAAACATGATAATTCTAAAAAATAATTTTTTTTTCAAATTTTCTCCCAAAATTTAAATATATTTTTTAATTAAAAATATAGAATAAAGGAAAAAGTTATTTTTATATGAAAATGAATTTTTTATATTAACTATTAATTTTCTTATAAATTAATAATTCACATAAATTCATCATATTATTCATAAAATCAATATATGTTGTTTTTATAAACTAATATTAATAATTTTTCAATGAAAAAATATTTTGTACAAAAATACGTTTTTATGTATAATAAAAATTATACCAAAACTACATTTTGAAAAGTAAAATAATTCCTAATATATCTATATATATATATATTTAAATTAAATGTAAATATTAACCATAATTTAATGTAAATAATCCCCTATTATATATGTGTATGACATAACCCTAAAATTAACTTTGTTTACAGTTTCATGTGGTGGTTCAACTAGAGTGGATCTTGGGAAAACCTCCACAAGCATCGACTTCCCTCATATGTAGTTTCACTCACACCATAATTTCTTATGTATCACTTGGGATTGGTCTATCAGAATCATGAGAGTAGATAAATATCATTTCATCTCATCAAAATGGGATTCAAATGGAATAAATACACATGGATTATATTTTTTTCACTTTATTCTTAGATATTGTGATATAGACACTTTATTATATTCAAACTAATTTAAATTCCATGGTTCAATATCCATATTTTTTATTCAAAATATATCATTGGTTTTGTTTTTTGATGGGTATAATGTGTGCAAAATTATATTTAATATGTCATTTATTCTGGGATAATTTAAATTAAAATCTCAATAAAATACAATAATAAGATCTCATCACCCATTAATTAAAAATAATTTTTTATAATAATTGTTTCAAGTGATAACCATTTCATTTTTCATCATTAAATCATTCTTGAAGTTCTAGTCCATCCGATCTGATCTCGGTTCCATCATCTCCAAAATTATAATCATTTCATTTATATCCTACAATAAGATAACACCATAGGTATTTATCAATAGTCAATCACTAATGTAAATAAAATTATAACATAACTAAATTAGGTAGTCATACAGATATAAAAAAGACATGTTATACATACTAAATGAGTAAAAACATGAACATTTATAATATAAATAGAAAAATAAAATAATATTTTTCATTAAATAATTTCTATATATATTTATTATATATGATTTTATAATTATCTATAAAATTTGTATATTGAAAAATAAATATATCTCCCATGAAGATAGTAATCTAAACTTATGCCTGAATGATACTTCCGTCATCTCAAATGAAAATGTATAATAATATAGATAATAATTTATAATTATATAATCATTACCATTTAATAATATCATATATATTTAGCAGATACATGATTATGACCATTTATGAGAGGCAGGAATGGGAAATAAATTGTATCACTACATGGGGGAGAATTCCACACACACAATCTCAAGATAATTTTCATTTCACATTTTATAGAATAGAGGTAGAAAATTGTTGTCTCATCATCATTAGAACATATAAATATCTTGGAGATACTAGATTTATTATTATAGTATCTATGCAAAAAAATAGCATGTTTAAGAATAAATTAACTTTGAAAGAGTTAGCAAAGATGGTTGCCTCCTCTTTGGGAGACCTCCTTTGGATTACATATTAATCCTTCATAGGATGGTATTACGAGAATACCAAAAGCTCAAGAAAGATGGGAATTAATCTTTTATTGTTTTGGTTAGGTATTTTCAAAACTAATGGGCCAAAATTATTTGAATAAGGGTAAATAACATGTTCCCATTTATAAATGAGGGTTAAGACACACATGTGATCACATAACACATTTAAATAATATAATGTTATTTTCACATGAATAAGGAACCAAATTCCTAAACAATTTAATTTTAGATGATATATTCTCTAAATATTTTCATAAATATTTATTTATAAAATATTAAGAGGCATTTTTACCCATATATCATAGTATAATCCCCCTTTGTTTAACTGTTTTATCCCTAACTGTGGTAATCTTTTTGTTCCATTTTTACAGTTTATTATGATTTTTTTTAATAATTAACAAATTTCAACATGATGATTCAAAATAATGAATCAATTTTATAAAAAAATATTCATCTATGTGGAAGATATTAATTTTAAAATAAATATATAAAAGAAAAGAAAACTTATATTTTATAAAAAATAATTTTAAGCATAAAAATCAGATTACATTCTTTCTTTTCCAAGAAAGTACTATTAGATAAATGTTAACATATTTTGTTCAATATATAATCTACACATATCACAATGATAATTAACTCAAAATTATTTATTTAATTCAATATGATAAATACTCACATTGTATATAATTTTATTTTTTTCAAAATTAAATCTTTTTTTCATTAAAATGATTTTATATTATTTCTAACCATTGGATAACAAATGTAATAGTAAATAATCATAAAAATTTAAAATTTTCATTAATATCATCTCATAATTTTTATCACTGTAATTTGTTTTATATAAAAGTCTATAAATCTTTTAAAAATAAATTTCTTTGGATAAATATGTCGTTTAATTATGAAATGGTTTATTAAAATTTAATAATTATCTCTAAGTCATTAATTAATACATTTGATTTATTGAAAACACTACTATATATAATTTATAATATGGTTAATTAGATTGATACTTCTAAATTTTAGGGATAGTCTATATAGGCTATAATATATCATGGTTTATTTAGAATCCTGGTTTCAAAGATTTAATACTATTGTATAATTCAAATACATTTTAAAGGAATACATATAAAATATTGAGGAGTTGTAATTGAATTGGAAATAAATCATTTCAGAAAAATTTAAAAAAAATCACACTAATAAATAATTGATATTATTATATCCAAAATTATGTCCATTTATCAGAAAAAATTTATAAAATAAGTAATTGTATCATATAAATGAAAATAAAAAAATATAAGTATGACGTGTTATAATATATTGAACACAATATTTATTTAATGGATTTTTACTTTTAGAATTATCTTGGTGATTTATATAATTATTTGGTTGATATAGGACATATAAACCTTTATCCTGGAGTCTCACATAGATGACACATTCATCAATGAATCATATCCCTTGAATTTATCAAACTAGGTGTTCTGAAGCATAAGTTACTATCTAAATAATCTCTAAGATCATACAGAATCTAAAAAATATTAGAAAAATCAATTTTATGGATTTTTAAAAAAAATTCCTTATAAACATAATCTCTCATAAAAATATAAAAACACATAAAAATGGTAGCACTCAAATCACGGATATATTTCAAGGATCTTTAATGTAAGTTGATTTCCATTTTGTCATATTAGCATTCATTCCTTGAATACTTGGTCTCAATTTATAATCATTTCTATAACAAACACCCCCAGAGTAAAAAATTATTTCTTCAATAATTATAAAAGACACTAAACCTTAATCTATATCTAGTGTTTTATTTGGTTTAGGTTACTTCACTATTTTTTATAGACATAGTTATGAATAATATTTTAAAGGAAAGATGATTAAAATGTTATCTATGTAAACACAATGTAAAAAACCACATGTGAACTCAAATTTAAAATGATGTTTATTATGATTTGGAAAATAATGAATAAAAAATAATTCATTTGGGAAATACCTAAAGATATATGGCCTCAAGTATTCTCACTAATCACTAGAGTCTAGTGACTAACAGTGATGGTCTAAATATATTTTCTAATTATTAATTTTCCCTCTTATGTCCCGTTATAATAAAAATACTATGGTATATGAAATAATATCAATAATTTGATTAAATAATCAATAATATTATTAATAAGTTCAAAAAATATCTCATGAATTCCTATATAATCCATTTATCCATGTATGAACTCAAAGTAAACAAAGAGTAATATTAAATTATAAATTTATTATTATGAACAAGATAATGTGTCAAAATACCCACTCGAGATTTTAAATGTCTGAAAAAAATATCTATAATATATCTTCTCACATCATATATCAAGGATAAATTAATATTTCCTTAAATGTTACATTATGCATATAATTTTTATGCATATAAGGTGCACATATACAATAAGTGAGAATAAATCCTCATTAGAAACCACTACCACCACAAAAATACCTTCCATATCCACATGATTATATATAAATGGTCTAAACATATTAAATTATTTTAAAATAACATTTAACGCATGTTATCAAACTACTAGTAGTTTACCAAGCCAAATAAATTTATTATTGGGAACATCAGACAATTTCGATTTAAATCTAATAAAACCCTTGGAACAATCTATCCAGACACATGGATCAAATATATATTATTCTAAACACTTAGTATATCATTAATTTCTGGGATCAAACATAAGGCTATGAAACATCCATGGATCACATGGTATAAACCCATATTGTATCTAAAACCAAGGGTCCTTTTAAGTAGAAAATTTTATTAAAAAATCAAAAAACATTATTTCAGATATAATATTACATACATATCTATATTTTCATCATAAAAAGAATGAAATAATTATATTGAAAATATGCATGAAAACACAATTATATGTTCCCCTGGAAACCAGGACTTCTTTTACTATCATGTTTTCCTGACCCACACACACACATGAAAAAAAATTCATCCAACATTCATACAGTTTCTCAACACATAGTTTCATTTCAACTATGTTAATACATTCAATAAATTAATAAATAAACCTCTTTCATACCATTTTGTAACATCATTCCATTACAGAACTGTGGTGCAGTGGTGAAAAGTCGCATGGAATAAAGTGCGCTCACCATTTACTAAAGTCCAGAGATAAGAACTAAGGGTATAAATATATCACATGAGAGTACCTTTCAATCGAATATAATATCCCAATAAAAATACTATTATAAACAATATAATATCAATAAATAGTGAAACTATTCAATAACATGCTCACTAATATTACAAAATGTCCCATAAATTCTTATAATAATCATACATCCAAAAGAAAAATAATATTTAACTCAAAGTACAATTAAATCAATATAAAACTATGATAATAAGTAATATAGTGGGATGAAATTTACACACATGTCTTCAAAATCGTGATAATAATTTCTTTAGGATGTCTCTTGACATTTTCACCATGCTATAGAGACCTCATTCCATTATGTGAAATAAATTTTTATCTAATTTGTATTCAAAAAAAATTTCTATATATATTAAGTCGGAATAAATCCTCAATATAAATAAATTTAACCCCAAAAATATCATAGAGTTTATTGGGATTATATATAAAAGGTGTAATGTTTTAAAATTTACTAAAGTAATTGTAGTTAACCAAGGATCCTAAATAATATTTTACCTTCATCTATATACACCACATAACATAGTTATCAAAAAGAGAAAATGTATCCAAAACATGGCTCTAATTATTATTTTTCTAGATGTATGGAATCCCTTTATTTTCAAGGCCAAACACGTGGAAAATCCTTTACAATTTCTCACATGTTGTTTTAATATTTAATATCCTTCCCAAGTATCCCTTCTAATAAAAAAATTTACTGCACACCAAAAATTAGAAGGTATAAAAAAATATATATATTAAATATAAAATTATTTCTAGCACAAAAAGAATCAATTCGATTCCTAGTAATTCTATACGATTAATACATTCTATTTTAAAATACACATATAGAAAATTATTATTTTAAACTATATTTTATTCATAGATACATTATTTATAGAAAGAGAATATCATATATAAATTTAAATTTTAATCCATCTAACCCCACATTGTAATCAAGGCATTATTAATCTATCTTACCACTTTAGTAATCACTATACATTATCCCAAATGTAATTTTCTAAAAGAAAACATCACCATATAATAAAATATTTTTGTTATAGATATCACTAAACACATAATTATCTCTATATTATATTAATATGTGTTTACCCACATTATATATTTATTTTCACAAGAAAATATAATAATTATAGTAGTAGACAACAATTAAAATTTCTCATAAAATCAAATATATATTTGAAAATAATTCAATCTAATTCAACCACTACTAATGTGAATTTTTATAGTAATGAGAAACAATTGAATAAAAATTAAATTATAAAACATCAATTATTGACCATATGTTTTTTTATTTAACTAACCTATTTATTATAACATAAAATTCAAGAGTTACTTTTCTAATTTTCTTCATTATTTAATCATATTTCAATGTAATTCAATTTTTCTAGTCTTGAAACATATTTTTATTGTATGTATATAACTAAAAATTCATGAAAATTTTTATTAATTCATTTGAACTAATTTTTTTGATACATATAATTTTTTTTCTAATTCATAAAAGTTGTTCTAATTTTATATAAAATAATATAATTTTATTTCAATGATTAAAAAGGGTAACTTATCTCGCAATATATGAACAATGTACGACATGAATGAACCTATAACTCCTCAAAATCCTTGAATATGAAATAATAACAAAAAAAATATATTATTGGTTTGATGTAATTAGGATCAAACCGTAACACATTTTCACATTATCATCAGGATTCTCAAATTTTTATCAAGATCAGTTCAACAGTACTAATAAATCATGATTTAACTTAGAATCAATAGAGGATTCATCAAATATAGTTATAAAGGATAATTAGATATTAAAGAGTGTACATACAAGTGAAATTCACTTCTAGAGATAGGAAATAATGATTTTAATTTAAATCCATTTAATTTTTTTTATAAAAATCCACCAATGGAAATAATAGTCATTAAATAATCTATTTTTCAAAAAGGGTCCCACTAGAGATTTGGTGGCCCATTAGAGTTACAGGGAATGATAATGACCTCATAGTTGAGTTATATAGAGATATTTTTTATCCACCAAACTCAAAGTGTCTTTGGAAATGGTATTTATAGAATACTAAATTGGTAATTTGGTTCACTCAGCTCCAACTCCACTCCCAAACTTCTTCTATATCTCTACTGATCCGAAATAACCAAAAATATTATATAATTGAAAATTCAAATCAAAATATACCCCAATACATGGATTAGATGCATGATTTGAGGGGGTTTGATACTCGGATCCATGATAATGATGGTTAACATTTTAATAAGTGTGTATAGGTATAAAATTCTTAGGATTTGGGTCACCAAATAAAAGAATTAATACCTGGAAGATTGTTTTTATGGGTGAAAATTGATTCAATAATTATTAGAATTATATTCCATTAAAACATGTTCACATATATTTATTACTATGGTTTTGTAAAAACATGTTTACCCATTTATATTGTTTATTATGGTGTTAAAATGATCACATTTATTCACATTTATTAATAAAGATGAAAAGTTCATAAATATGTTATGATAATGGCGATGAACCATTAATTTATGTTTATGTTTATTCCCTATGATGGATTATTAAGACGTGTTTTTGTTTATTCACAATAAAAATCCATTTAACTATATGTTTATGATTATAAAATGAAAAATTCACTTATTTTATTTATTATGGTGAGGATTAATTCACCAATGATAATTATAAAGAGTGGTGATAAACCTTTCAACTATAATTTCAATATTAATGGTGATAATTTTTTTATCCATTGTCATGTATTATGAGTAGTGACACTTCTAAACATGTAAATATTTTATTTGAAATGATAACCAATTAATACTTGCTATTATTATTAGAAATGATAAATCGTTTGACCATATTATAAGGACCAAACCTTAAACAAACATAATCATTAGTTTTATATGAATAATTATTTCCCACGCATTAGAGGATAAATTTAAATTATATTATTATTTAATTTTTGCAAAAATAACAAATAAAAAAACAATATAATATAATATGGGAACATCCAATCAGTAGTCATTTTTAACACTATATAAAACTATTAAAGTAAAACATGATTTATTGGCATGATTAATATTCAAAACATTTAACTTTACCTCTTACATTCTCGTACCAATTATTAATCCCTGTTAAAAACATTTCAAATTTTTTATATGAGAACAGAAAGATCATTAAGGGACATAAAAAGAGTACAACTGTTAGTTCAGTGAAAAAAATGTAATGTCTTTCAAATACAAATCTTAAAAATTTACATTTTTACCTGAAAAAATAATTATCATTATTTTTAAAAAATAATTATTTACTTTAATTTTAATAGAAAATTACTTCCATTAAAACTCATTATAAATCATAGAAAATTCTTGTCGGATTCTTGGGACATCATCTCATAGAACCCTAACATAACCCTTACAAATTATAAAAACCATATGGATAATATCCAATACAATTCTCCAAATAAAATATTTATTACCCAATAAATTTCAGTGTTATTTGAGACCACCCATCATATAATCCATATAAAGATAACTCATGAGATATATTCGGTATAAAACCTTTGGAGACAATGTCTGAGTAACCAACCATTACTAGAAAAAAAATTATAAATGAAACTTATCAAAATAAAACCCTTGAAAAAACTATTTTAAAATCATTGGCATTACACATTTAAATATAAAATTTCCCTTTTATTTTTTTAAACCATTTTGAAACATAATTTACCCAGAACAAGAGAAATTGGGGTTTTCCTTGCAAAAAATAAGAAATCATGTAATGTAATCTAAACATAAAATTATGGTTATATATGCGTGAAAATTTGATATCTCCTTATAAGTTAAAATAGATAATTCATGATGTAATTTGAAATTAAATTCAGAAATTTCATAAAATGAGTCATTTGTGGAAAACAAATTAATTAATGATCACTATTAACTTTATAAACCTATCTTGTATATATAATTACATAAATTAAATAATTTCTAAAAAATGAAAAATAAATAAAAAAATAGTTCGACTGAAAAATTCAAAAGGATTTTTTAATGAAATGTCCCTTAAAACTTTGAAAACATTTGAGGCATAAGACTTCTGAAAGAATATCACAAGAAAACATTAAATATTATTAGAATAGTAAAATCCATGGAAACATTTCTAAAAAGAATTATAAACACCATATAAGTTAATATTGGTTCATAACATCAAAATATGCCTCAATGAAAGGAAATTGAGACGAAGTCCCATACCATGAGTCTGACTCGTCTCATATGCTTCATGTATTCATAAATAATAAAATTATGATAATTATTTACATAGTAATTTATATTGTTATATTATATTATTATCTTTTATTTAAATTATAATGATGTTATATTTGATAACCTAATCAATTAAGTTTACTTCATATGTTTTGGCGATATTCGTCTTATGTGTCTAAAATGACTTTGGTAGGTTGACTATGGTAAAATAAATCATTATTTCAATATCTACATAATAATAATAATTAAATTATTTTCATAGTTATACATAAATTATTATTTTATAACCAATAATTAAATATTTTTATGGAAAATTAACTATGTTACAATAATGGAGATGGTAGGCCATATATATGCATGAGTAATATTCCCTATTTTCATCGATCAATATAGAAAGAAGTCGAGAGTTATGTTACCCCTATAAAATTAAAATAATATAATAAATAAAATATAATTTCACTAAATATACTTTTATATATTTTACATTTGTTGTGGTGATGAAAAAACATACATTACCTTATAGAGGTGGTAACTCACACATATACACAAACAACATTATCATTTTTCAGTGCATGGAAGGGAAAGTAATAAAATGATTTATTGACATTAGATATTGATAAATAAGTATATAAATAAATAATTAAATAAATTATGTCACATATATTAATTAAATATATCCTGATTTCCTATCATGTAAAGCGTTAGTGAAAAAATCACATCGCTACGTGAGGCGGTGGTCCGCCAGAAACACAAGTGATGTTATCATATTCCCCACAGAATAGAAAATGTGAAGTTACATTTGATATAATAATTTAATAAATATATTTTTATTAGAAATATCATATATATTCTTTAAATCATTCATTATAACAATCCATGAGAGGTGATTTTCAAAAATGAATGGTATTAGTTCCTAACATGGTAGTCCCCCATTGATATGAATGATGATTTCATTCCCCAATTAATGGAATTAGAGATGGATTTAGATTATTCCATTAAAAAATAAAATAAAATAAAATTTTATATAATTGTTTTATTTTATTATAATAATGTAATAATATTTAAATTACGTGGAAGAAGAAATAATATAAAAACTCTCAGTTATGCACGATAACTCATCTTCAAAATAAAACTCAATATGTTTGAACCATAAGAATTCATTGGATGGTTTTATGAAAAAAAATAGTGTATAGGTCATTGTTATAAATTTAATTAATTTATTTTTTTAGGTAATAATCTTCTAAAATGGATTTTATGGTGTGAATAAAATATTATACGGGAGGGCCATTTCTAAGTGAGGTGGGGGAAAACTTTCAATTTTGTAAAATAAGGCAATTATGTCTATAATTTTTTACATTAAAAATTATAAAAATTGGATAATTATCCTTATTTATACATTATAAGGTCTATATATGGTAATAAAATTGATATTGGAAGTTTTTTTAGGTCATTTTATTGCTTTTATTTTTATTATAATCCACGGTAAATCCGTTTTTACCTGAGCCATAATATTTTTTACAATTTTAACTAGTAATTGTGGGAAACGATTAATTTGAACTTATTAAATAATATATATTATTATGATTATTAAAAAAATAATTCAATTTAAAAAATTCAATTCAAGGAATTTGTAAAATTTAATATTAAATTAAACCTCCATACGTGATGAAAAAGGAGGTTTTAAAGATGTTTATTTTTGTAGAAAAGATATTGTTATATTAACTATATAAATTGTAATAATAATTTGTATATAATATATATAAATTTCATTTAAATCATTCCTTAATAGAGGTTATTTTAATTAATTAATAATCACAATCTTTATGGACATTAAAATAGTTTTCATAAAAATCCTATTTTTAATCCCATAAATAAAATTATAACGTAATCCAACAGAGAAATGATTTAAAAAGTAATAAAGTTGATTAAATATAACCAAATAATACATAATATACATTATTTCATTTTCAACAAATAATTTCACTTTCATATTACTTAATTTATTGTAAAGAAAATTGTTTTTTAGAAAATTACAATTTTTAGCTATTCATCAAAATATCAATATTCTGGGGGGAAAACATAAATTTTCACCGAAATATAATGTTTATATGAATATTTAAAAAATTATATTTATTTTCATTAATAAAAATTATATATTTTAGAAAGGAATATTTTAAATAAAATCTTACATTTAAAGAGTATTATTTGGATTATTTCCTTTTTTATTAAGAAAATATATAATATTTTGAAAATAAATATTACTATAAAATTTGAGTTAATAAACATGAAAATGATTTATTCTTACATTATCTTTGTTGTTACGAATATTTTTATTATAATATATGATAACACATTCACCTATTTTTATTATTTGAGAGGTGAAAACTTGTTCACCCCTATGTTGTGATCAAACAATAAGAGTATCCATCCCATCACTACATTTTCTTATGAATGTATATTCACTATCAATGAAAATACATTATAAATGTTGATGTGATGTTGTTTTTGTTTTTGTTTTTTAGATTTTCATATCATATTATAATATGAAAAGGGATATCTTATATTTATTTAGTATTTTTTGTGATTGGACCATTGTGTATACTTTTTATACCCTATACATAATCCTTGGTGGGAATTAAGACTTCGTGGTTCATTATTCAGGTGGGAAAATGAATTTATTTTCAATGTATGAGCTATCTATTATAAGAATGTATTAAAATATGTGTAGGTTAAAGTGTTGGACCTTGTTTTTATTTATATATCCATTCATTAATAACTTTTAATTATATATTATATATAACAGAACCATCTGAGGTTCTTATATATAATTTATGATGTTCATTGAGATTACATTGGGTCCAAATTTTGTTATATCACGTGATAGGAAAACATGATTAGATAATCCAAATAATACCTTGAGTGTGATATTATATTGTGGATAATGTATTATTATTATTATTTAACAATTATATATAGTTATTTGATGATGGGTAAATTTTCTACATATTATCTATAGACCAACACTGATAGTAAGAAACCTCTTATGTATAGGGAGGCATGTTTGAATTCATGTAATAACCTAGATCTGGAACTATTCTAGTTAACATTCTTAGGATTTTTACTATGTTGTATCAGATATTTTTATGGTTTTTTTACAATTTATGAGGTTATAGTTTGAGATAATACTACTCAGAACATGTGATTAACAATATGATTGTTCTTAGCTTCACCAATATTTGGGGTGTCTAAGTTACCTAGTAATGATATTTTTATTTTGTATATTATGAACATTTGTTTATGGATCACATTTTTTCATTTACTATTTATTATTTTATATTTTTCTTATATGGAAGTATTCTATTCATTCATGCATGGTATTTGGAAATCAAGTTCAAATAACATTGTTTTGATTTTTAGTGATTAAGAATATTGTTATATAATATGATTTTGTTCTTTAAAGTGTGAATAACATGTTATAAAGTGTTATCCTATATAAATTGTTGGCGTCACAATAATTTATTGAACAAATGGATAGAGACTCCATCTATCATTCCAACATGGTTACTTATGATAAAAAGTATATGTGCATTATGTATCAAACTGTAAGAGTGTGTATGTGGGTTTAGGGATAGTCCTCATATTCCCTATCTATTTAGTTTCCTTATCATCAGTCATGATGATCAAAGGCCTCATCCCTCTCCCACTAGTGATAGTAGAAGTATCCACTAATATTTCACTAGAAAAGCCTTAGTCCTTCACACTTTTCAATAATCATGATTCCCCCTAATAACATCAAATAATATTTTATTACCCTAAGGTACATTGATTAACATACACATCTATGAACATTTTAATTCTCTATTGCAGTTCAAAAAAGAATTAAAACACCTTATCTTATCTCTAGTGTATCAATTTGGATGGCATTAACCATCAATTTATACATTATGAAAATCCTATATGAATTGTTAATGACTTTGGTTTTATTGGATTTCAATATATTGTAAGGAATAAAATATAATTTTCTATGAATTCCACTATAATTAGTGATTAATAATGGAAAAAACAAATATAGGAATCCAAATCCCTTAACAATTATTTAAAAAGGAAGGATTTAATACTTGGAGAATTTGAATGGATTTTTACAATTGAATTGGTAGTCATTATAAGACAATTATCCATGGTTAAATGTGATGATTTTATATTTTTGTATTTCTATAACATGTTCAAAATTCATTATGAGAATTCATATTTTTTATAACATTTCAAAAAAAAATTTGATAATGATTATAAATAATCATTTTTTGAATAAATGAATATTATGAGATGAATCATATTTTGATGATATGTGATGAATTATCATATTTTAAATTTATGATTTTAGATTTTAACAAAAAATTATATGAAATTTTAATATTATTTCATGAGAAGTTTTAATTGATGAATATTAGGAATATATTACACTCCATCAATAAATGTTTTTAGATACAATATATATTTATTTCCCTGGAAAATTCATATCACTTCATGAGGAGAATGGAATGTTTTTTTGACTAAATTAGATTAAAATTTGGATAATGCTATGAAGAATTATGATATGTTGAAGAGAATGAAAATATTTATCATCATGGGGAATCTAAAGACCATGAAACATTTTTTCATGATTTTCAATTGAAGATATATAAAATGATCTAAATAATCCCATGAATTTTTTTTTTCATAATTGTATTTTAGCTAGTTGAATTTCATAATTACATATTTACCATGTGTTGATGATTATATTTTTTTTTCAAAAATCCAATAAGTAATGGAAAGGATCACCCTTAAAATGTGTGAAAGGATGACTCAATGATGTGTAGGATCCTACTTAATGATAGACAGAAGTGTCTACGTAAGGATATGGGTGAAGAACATTCATGTTAATGTATAATGGGCACACATAGATCCCATAGTGTTCTTATAGTGATGTGCATGAGGACAGGAATGTTAGCCCATCCTATATAGGTGTGTGTATTGAGTATATAGTAGTAAAAACGGGTTTTGGGTTGACTAAATTATAGAGATGGAATGAATTATAATTGGGAAAATTAATTTGGAGAATCGATATGTGATATTTCATAGAAGTTACGTTTAAAAAATTAAATTAACATACAGATAGAATAATGCAATTCAATCTCTTACATATTTACCATACAATCATCCTAGTGTGTCATATCTAAACACACAATAAAGGTTGATGTGCTTCTCTTCCAAAAATTATCTGATCATCCTTAGTACAACCATCTCTAGTAATCATTTCTAAATAATGATTAATAGTTAGTCATCTCGACACTGTGAATGAAATTTTTATCTTGTGGGGATGAAATATTCTAAAGAATATGAAACATTTCCAGTGTCATATGTAGATATATTATGCTGAATGTAAACCATGTTTCATGATTCTATTCATTCATATGAAATAAAGGAATGGGTTTGAACTTATAAAAATGAAGTAGACTAAGATTATGTTGATATTCACAGATGTAATCCTCATATAATATAGGTCTCCTCCTTTTTTAGCACCACATAGCTCATGATTTTAGAATCAACATGTCAAGATATTCAAGAAATAAAAATGATGAGAGATAGAATTATTATGTGTGATTTTAATATGGCACCAATCACAGATTGAAGGAACTGATAGAGTTATATAAATACTAGGGCACTGATCAATATAAAATTTTCTAGTGATCATTATATCTTTGAACTCTAAATTTTTGGAAATAAAACTATAATGAACATTAATTTTAGGAATATGTGATCTAGTATAGGGTTTCTAAATGTGTAAATAATATTATCATGTGATTCTTAGTTTTCTAAACCCTATAGAGGGTATACCATTGATGAAAATAGTCACATTAAATATACTAATTCAACAAACACATTATTTCACCATAAGAAGAAAGAATAATATTTTTCTGATTAATAATTTGTGAGAAAGGGAACTAAATATGGAACTGGAGTAATCTTAATGTCATGAAAAACATGAGAAACAATATGAATGTGATAATAAATGTGTATATTAGTTTATGGGTATCGTAAAACACATTTTTTCCAAAGGTGAAATGTGATCTCCCAACAAAGCTTCTAATCCAAATATAACCTGAGTTAAGAGAGGTTTGAGGATTCATTTAGGATTTTAATATGAAGAAAACCTATGATGATGTAGATTAATTGTTCTTGAAGAAGGAAGATCATGAAATGTCCTAATCAGTTTTACTCAACAAATAAATTTATTATTCATTAGTTCATCCATGTATAAATAAAGTTTTAAACACATTATATACATTAAATAGACTTAAATAATAGAACATATAATAATAAAATTAATAAATTGTTTTGTTATTGGTTTTAAGAATACAATAATTCCATGAAATTCTTACATGGAGTGAAATTGATTTACTTGGATTGAGAATTCATGAATATTTCCCATTCAGTTTTGAAATATTAAATATTGAATAATTTATTTAAAGAATTTATTTTCACCAGATGCACAGATTAATTTTGGTTAGAAAATTTATTGATATAAGGAATAATATGTCCAATCACATGATATTCGAGGATGAAGAATGTATTAATAGTATTTAGGGTTTCATTATTTGACTATTTTGAGAATGTAGTGATTTGGATTGAAAGTTGGATCTTCCACGTATTGAAGATTATTGGGAAGAAATGAATAAAAGATATATTGTTGATATTATAGTAATGAAATACCTACATTCGGGGAAAAGAAATATTCAATTGATGAAATAATATCCAATGTAGTCTACAGATATATAATTTAGAATGTTTCAAAATCATTTAGAAACTAATACTGGAATTATAAAAAAAATCAATTAGGAACATTTGGTACCACCATAAAGAATTTACTTTATTCATTACCAGATTTTGATATTTCCGATAAAAATTATGTGTGAATTGAAATATACATGTAATAACTATAAATTATTATCCTAATAAAATCTATGAAACATCCATTGTTGGACTATGAAAACGTGTATCCTTCCCCAATGATGCTAAATCTTGTGAATTATTTCTATTTTTCTCTTTATTTTATTATCTTCATTACTTTTGTATATTATTTGGGACATAAAATTTCAGATTAATTCCTATTTTCTTAGGTGCATGTTTTATAGTAAGAGGCACCTATTAAAATGGATGTCATTCTTGGTAAATAATGGGTGCACTAATTTACCCCCTCTTAGTGTCCTCAGATGATCCATCGGGTTTCCAAAAGTGGTATTAGAGCATAGGTCTACCTTTAATTTGATTAAATATTTTACAAGGTTTATATTAAGTACATATTTGAATATGACTTTGAAGTATCATAGGTGTAATAAATAGTCTCAATTTCTATTAAATAATGATAGAATGTTTCTATTGATAATTTGTAAAAAATAAAGAAGGCAGAGGCAAATAGATTGAGGAAAATCTCAATGAAAGATAAGAAGGTTCATTTTTCTCTTATTAAATCATTTGATAACCATCATTTTGAATAAACTTGTATACTTTTCGAGAGTATAAGGAATATGATATTATGAAAACTATAAAACAATTTTACTATCAATTTATATGATATCTAAATAATTTCCCCAAATAAGTAATTTCATATATATATATTTCAAGGATATTCTCCATGAAAAAGAAAAACATGAAGTCTAAATTAATAAAAATGATGATACACTTTGAAGGAAATTCAAAAGATTAAACGTTATCACAAACCAGATTAATGAAAATTAATAATATGTGACTTTTTACAATGGAATGATTTCATTAATTTTAGAATGATTTTAATGGAATTTTTTTAAGGGTATCATGACTAAATAGTTGTTTGTGAAGTTAACCATGCACTTAAAACATTGATAAATATTTCAATGAGTATTACAAATGGTAATATTTATGAAAAAACATTTAAGGTCAAGGGGAATGACGTTAAAGTAGAATAAAATACCAATTAATATGATTAGTATTTTTTTAAGATCAATTCATCGGAATAATACTGTACTAATAATTTTAGTTTCATTGAATCTCAATTGGAAGTAATATCTTGAAGAATAAAACACCATGGGATATTTGATTTAAGGTAGTATAAAACATCAAGATATAGTCAATAAAATGAAATGGGAATTGGATGAAAGGATAACATCATTTGAAAATGAGATATTTTCATTCAGCATGAAATTTCATAAACTAGAGATTGAATTGAGAACTTTTATAGAGTCACCTTCTAGAACATCACATGTTTATGACTGACTGAATGGACCGAAGGCCTAAATTGTTATTTATTTTAGATAAACCCCCTTTTATGTGTAAAGGGGAAAAACCAAGAATTCATGGACATAGAAACATAAACAAAATCTGAAAAAATTGGATTTCCACCTAGGACATGTCTAAATAGAAGAACCCCTTCCCAGCATCAACATCGTTAAGACACACCTCCACCAGAGCATGGAGGCTCAGCAAGCTGTCCCATGCAAAAACGCTTGGTCTAGGTACTGATGGTAGTTTCATACCCTCTCAATCATCAACATATTAATGAGAATAAGAATTATTCAACCTAAAAAAATGAATTGTGTCAATATCCAAAAAGTGATGTTGCTAAAAACACTATGAGACTATTGTCTATAAATAGAATAATGTAAGTGGAAAGATGAATTCAAAATCATCTCTTGATAAGTCTAATACAAGATCATAGAATTAGGTAACTCATTATACTTTTAACTATATTTCTACTAATAATGTAACATCTACTTATGTAGGTTGAAATAAAAAATATAGAACCAAAAGGGTAAATAAAAAGGATGATAAATCCACCAAAACCACAGTTGGGGATACTTTTATGATTATAGAAAATAACTCCCAAAATTATGATCCAAATCAAGAAAATATAAGGTGATAAATCAAGTTAGACTGATAATAAATGATAATGAAGGATATTTATTAAATATTTTTGATGCTACAGGATGTTTTGACATTAGACTGTTTTTTGTTTTCACAACATGAAAATGAATGAAGACAAACAAAGGCCTAAATTCAGGATGTGTAGATGTGAATAAATGAATCAACCAACTAAATTAGAAAATAATTAAATGAAAAGAATAAGTATGTACACCATAAAATGATTCCTGTTTCATGAAATTTTTCATGTGTTTTACAAAGTAAGTGGTCACATAGAATAAGAGTGTTCATATGCACCAGCTAGGAAAAAAACCTCTGTAAATATCAATATATGTCCAAACCCCATAATGAATAATGTTATAAATAAAGGGGAACTTTTATCCATTAATGATACATAAGAGAAGTAATTCTTTCAAAAAATTAAAAGAACTAAATAGATCACTCAAAATAAGATTAAAGAAATTAATTCCAAGAATTTCTCCCCAACTAGGATGTAATGATTATACTTAAGGACAATATAAAATTTCATATACCCCAAAAAAGAGGTCAATTAAATCAAATTGAATGCAAGAAATTTGAAATCATTAAGATAATCAATATATGGGAGAAATCACAAGATATAATTGATTGTAGGCATTCCTAATGAGGAATTTGATAAGATACCCATTAATAATAACTCAAACACATTCGCCGGCCCATGTGGATGTTCCAATATAGAATATGATAATAATAAAAGCGTAATTATCCATCCCAGATCTTGTGAATGTTTCTAGATAAATAAAAATATATAAAGAAATTACAATAGATATAGTAATGGAAAGAAAGTAAACTACATTATTCCACATATGGAAGAACACAAATTTTATTTTAGATTATCCAAAAATGAAAAATCCAGTTTCCCACAAAATTATAGTGGAAGTTTCATGGAAATTGTACATAATAAAATAATTTTCATTACACATCTACCTTCTCAAGAAGAGATATTGAATACAGAAAAGTAAGAAAATATGTAATCTATTTCACTACTAAAAGATGTGATACTAAATGAGCCACAGAAGGTAAAGATGACAGAAATTAAATATTGAAAGTTAATGAAATATTAGAATATGAATTGTAATAGTATCCTAAACATGAATATTACCAGAATCATTAGATCTACATAAAAAATTGACTCTAGGTTGAGAGGAAATACTATACTAAGTTTCACTTATTAATAAGATCATTTGTTTTCCATATTGTACCCTAACTACTTCGGTACTATTTTCTTCTTATATTGAGGGGAATTAATGTGGAAGAACATTGGAAATATTATAAATTGATGAAAAAAGATGTAGATATAAATTTGGAATGGATATTAAAAATCTAGTATAATATTGATGTGTTTCATAATTATGGGCGTCTATCCCATGAGGGGTTGAAAGCATAAAGTATATTCTATGAATGTTCATTCCTTGAATATCTAGTTGTTTAGGTCATATATATATATTATTTTAAAATAGAGTAAACCAAATTAAAATTCATTCCCTAGTCCTTATTATATCAAATATGTTCTTAAAGGGTAGTTATAGCTGATGTGTCTGATCACATAAATGGTTATTAAATTATTCTAACTCATGAAATCTTTGATGTGTTTTATAAACTATGTAGGTGTATATGTTTCTTATAAATATATTTTTATATAGTCCCCATTTTATAAAAAATCAGTTCAATGAGTTATATCAGATAAATTGTTGTTACTATATAGTATAGAAAAACATGATGCATCTATCTTAATATTTTCATTGGGTTAACCCACATAGACATAGATAAGAAAAATTAAAGGGTCATTTCTAAAAGAACCATTCGGTACCATCCTTTATTTATAAAAAGGAGAAGAAAAAAAATTCTTGAAACTATTAATAAAAATGATAATAGACGAATATTATTCACTTTTATTTATTTTTAATAAGGGGAAGGTGAGATGTTGAAAATATTTAAGGTAATGAAATTTTCAATGTAGTTGAAGGGGGATATTGAACAGAACATGTGGATAGTTGATGAGTAAAATTGTATTTGTTTTCAATATATTATATGTTATCAAATTCAATGTATGATGAATGACTTTGTAACTATTTTTTAATCATAAGAATATAATGATGGAAATGTAAATCAAATTATATTTATTGGAGAGGGCTAATAATGATGGTCATAGATTTATTATGTATTTTTGAAAGGTAATTTTATGTCATTCATGTAAAATTATACATATTTAAATGTGATGATTATAGTGTTTTTTTTAATTTCCAAAAAAACAATTTATGAGAATTACCAATGATTATTGGATTTGAATATAATCCTATTATAGAAATTATGTATCAGTATTTTTTTAATTAAATAAGGAGTTGGTGATGAATCATATTTTGATTATCATTGATGAATGATAATCATTTAAATTAATGATTTAGGATGATTAATATTACATCCATGTAATACGAACATTATTTCATGGGAAATTTTAAATGATAAAGACCATAAAAATAATATTTTTCTTGAATAAATTATTTAAGAAGGAAGATAATTTAAAGGCCCTTCAAAATTCAAATCATTTAATGAGGATAAGGTGAGGTTTTTTTATAATTAGAATAACTATTTTATAATATTATGAAGAAGACATTTTTTTATAAAACCATGAATATATTTATTTTCGTGATGTAGTTCAATACCATGAGAAATAATATTGATCATTATAACCATGTTAAGATGATGAAAATGATTTTAAAATCCCATGGAAAATAAAATAAATTTTATATAAATATATTTAGGTTGTGGAATTTAAAACATAGTATTTAACAAAGTGTTCATGTCTATAGAATGTTTTCCTAAAACCCACAAGAAAACATCAAGATTAATCCTACACATGTGGGAGGAAGACACATCCCTATAGGGGAACCATCCTAGAGCTAGAAGGATGTAGAAAAGCATTGATATGGGTGAATATCATTAAAATGCATGTGTGGTGGGAATGCAAGGTGTCTAGAATGTGTCTATGGTTGTCTCTTTGGGGACAGGTGGGTCAAACTATCAAAAATGGGTCTGTGTATAGTGTATCTGGTGTTTGATCACTATTCCAGCTCAAATGAATAGTGAGAATAGAAATAATTATAATGGAGTGTGAATACACATAAAAAATCAAGGCATGAAATAACATAGAAGGTATTATTCCCTCATTAAAAACATAAGCCTAGAATTATTCCTATTAGATCTATTGCATATCTGCATTCCAATCATCCCAAAATGTCATCATTAACCTCCTAATAAATATTTATATGTTTCTCGACCTAAACATATCCAATCCTCATTAGTACAACTATATATAGTGATCACACCTAGAGAACATGACTTGGTTGGTCATCCAAATATCATGCATTCTTTCTATGTATTTCATGTATTCAATATTTTAATGAATATATTAATTGATAAATGAAATATAAATATATAGTGCTCCAACTAAAAACATAGTTATTAGAGAATGTTCAAGTATATGTGATTGAGGCATGAGTATGAGATTCAAAAAATTGTGGAGGAGGATATTATTTTCATATTCATGTGAGGATTCATCACATAAGAAAGGAATCCACATTCTTCATCATCAAATAACATCATTTAATAGAATGAAAATATTGAGATATTTTTTCATTCAAAATGCAGTTGAATATAACTATTTTCTAGGATTTTCACTGAGAATCAAATAGGGATTTAATTTGGTGCTCGAGGTCAATAAATACAAAGGTCATGGGATAGGTGAAATTTTGTGTCACTCATTATATTTGAGATATATTTTTTAGGAATTCAGAGTACCATAAACTATTTTTCATAGAAATATTATCCCGCATCATCTATCTACTTATGTAAATAATATCATTTCATGATCCTTAGTTTTCTAGTTTGAAGGATATTAGATCACATGCCCGATAAAAGTGATATGAAGTATATTAATTTCATGAACACAATGTGTGATGAGAATGATAGAGAAAAATTTTCTATGTTTATTAATACATGGAGAAGGGAACAAAATAGAGAACATGAGTAATATTAAATACATGAAGAAGATTAGAAATGATACAGATGTGATAGTGTCTATGAATTTGGTTTTAGGAGTACAATAATATAAATTTTCATGAATAAAGAAAGTGATTTCATGACACTACATATGATGCCAAAATAAATTGTGTTATGAGATGGATTTATTATTGGGGTATGATTTTAATATGAAGCACACTTGGGATCATGTGAAGGTAAGGTACTTCAATACGATAGACAATGTAAACATATACCCAATCAGCATGAAGATTAATTTGAATGTGAATGTGTGCATGCATTCATATATATAGATATAAGAACTTGATAAAAATAAAAATTTGTTGAATAATAGATCATAAAATAATTACCATAATAAATTATTTTGTTTTAGGGTTTAAGAATCCACTAATACCATTCAATTCATAAATAAAGTGAAATAGTTAGTCATATGTAGAGAATTCAAAGAGAGAATAATTCGAGTTGTTTATGATTTAATATTTCATTAAATATTGAATAATTTTTGGGCACCACTTTGACAAATTAATTTAGGATTAGATCATAATTGATTGATGGAAAAATCTACCCACAAACATTATAGTCCGGGAAGAAGTAAATATACTCACTAATGAGGTATCCTTCAGGTGAGCATTATGATAAATTAGTGAGTTGTAGTAGATATTCGATCTTCCAATTGCTAAATATTACTAGTTTGACATGTATAAATTCTATTTTTTTACACACTAGTATAATTGATGTACAATCAAGTGACAAGGTCATTAGATTATATTAATACATCCAATATTTTAGATTGATTTTTTTTAATTCTTGTTGGAAAATACATCAAAAATTGGTGGTGCTAGTATAAATTTTTCCATTAATGAACTAGTGAATCCTACATAAAGAACATAATTGATCCATGAATTGATTGTTATATTAAATATTGTACTTATTTTTTAAATTGAACTATAATTATAATCACCAAAAATTTTAGACATTAGAAAATACATGAAACAACCATAGGCATATTACGAGAAGATGTTTGATTTCTCATTGAGGATGAATGTTATATTATATATGTTTGATTCCCATTATTTTATTATCAATATTATATGTAGAGACCCGAAGCTTATCGTACATGGACATTACATTACATTTGCGGAATACTTAGTACATAACAAAAACACACACACAAGGACCGTAATAGTTTAGTGTCTTTGGAAACTCGGAATATAATCTTCTAATCGTGGTGAAAGATCTTCAACATCTCCCATAAAGATCATTTTTTTATACCTAAAACCTTTCTTTATATCCTGGGGAAAAGAAAACATAAAAGGGTGATCTCAAATGCTCAGTAAGGGTAGACAAAAAAAAAATATCAATCACATCATATAGATAAGCACATAACTTTTGGAAATCTTAACCTGCAAAAGAGATCATAATTTCATAACATGGGGTAAATCATAGTAGTGAAATGAAATCATAACTTAAAACATTACTCATTGTGGCATACACACATAATCATAGAGAATCATTTCTTGTTAGTCAAGACTCATTGCCAAGACTATCTTAGTGGACAAAGTCCCTTTCTGAATCGAGTAATCCTCGTTTCAGTCCTGTTTCACTGAACCGGTATAACCTACCATTCCAGCCATGTCTATCTCATGAGATATGAAATCTTTACCCAATGCATTGGAGGGATATATAGGTCCCACCCATCTCATAATGATACCATTCTTATGTGTGCCACAAAATCATAAATCATACATCATTGCATAACCCATGTAATAAAAATGGGATTCTTAAACAACATGACATCATAAAACCATTCATATAAGATAAAAGAATTCATAAACATAATTCCATCACAACATAGTCAAATCAATGTAAAAATATGGATAGAAACAGAACCCTTTATTATCTTATATGGAAAATAATTTTGATAAAACACTTGAATTGAATTCTTGAGGAAAATATCCTTTCTTCTTCAAAATCAATTTCTTTTCACAAAACATCAAGCAATTTTAAAAGAAAGAGATTTTATTGAAAATAGTCATGAAATATTTTGGAGAAGGCTTCATGAAAATAAGGCTTTATAAAACCGTAAAAATCCGTTCGTGCTGTATAAGATAAAAAAACATTCTTCTCGTACTTTTGTCGGAAAAGTATAAAAGTACCTCGTACGAAAAACGACAAAAGATTCCTTTCATATCTTTAAAAAAAAAACTTACCGAAGGGTAAAATTGGATATAAAATATTGTAGAAGGAAGGAAATAATATTACATATTGAGGGAACATGGATGTGGATGATAAAATACACCCCAGTAAATACTTACGAATAAAAAATCTCGGATAAGAATGAGATTGTGATATTTCCCTTACCTTAGATCCGACTTACTTTGTAAGTGTCCAAAACTCCTCTTCTTTGAAGCGCCTCTTTGAGACCTCCTCTTAGGGCACTGGAATTGGTCTTTGAGGAATACCAGAACCTCTAGGATGTTTCTAGGGAAGTGGAGAAGAGATTTTGGCAGGGGTTGGCCGAGATTGAGTGCTCCAATTGGTGTGAGGAGGAAGGGGGAGGAGGTGTCCTTTTATAAGGGAGGAGAGGGGCACCTTAGGAATATCTCAAAATATTATTTTATATTAAAGTCAAAATCGGTTTATAATGGTTCCAAAGGGTCTTATTTCGAAGCTAAGGTGGGGATGGGTCGAAGTCCTATCAACCAATAAGATTTAGACAAGTTTAGGGTATTATTTTAACCTTATCAATTAGATTTAACTCTAAGTTAAATAATTTAACTTTTACCGTGTCTTTTTGTTTTCTTTCACTATATGGTAAATACACTTACTATAACATGCCAAACGAACCCCAAATTGTATATTATTAATACATATATCCTTATATAAGTCATTTGGCCGAACCTTAGATTTTTAGGAATAAAATAACAATTAATAATATAATATTTGATTTAAAAACTATTTTGTGTCAATTTTGACACTATTTGATACATGATTTTTGTGAAAGTCATAACAAAATTATATGTTCGAAAAAAGTTGGTTAAATCAACACTAATATATCATAGTAACCTAGAAAATTAGTTTAATTCATAAAAAGTCTCAAATTACATTTATTTTGGTGTTTATAACATCAATTATGTCAATATTTCATTAACAAGATAATTACTGCATCATCTTTGTGTCATAAATAAATTAATTTATTTGATGTCTAAAAATTACAAATAAAATACCATCATGTAGTAAATCGTTTTATCTTTCTAATGAATTTTTACAATAGAATTTATCTTATGTATAACCCCATATTAAAAATGATTTACTTATTAAACTTTGATTTTAACTATTTTAACCCTTCTTTAAATAAATTAATAATAAATGTCCTAATCTAATCCAAGTGGGCCTAAATGGTCATATTTTATTCCTAAGTTTGTTTTTGGTCGAATTAAACTTGTCCAATAGAATTAGGACATGTGTTAGGGTAATAGTAATATCATATTTACCCTTAGTTACCCTATTTACTATTAACCGCGGTAAAAAAAAGTAAAAAGTTACTATTCACCAAAAGTTATTTTCATCTCATTGAACCACATTTTAGTCCTTGATATTAACCGTGTCTCTCTGATTTTCGAAATTCTATTCACAGAAGCGGTAAAATTAAGTTTTATGCAAAATTCAATTTTTAACCTACCACTTAGTGGTTTCACTATTCATCAAAAATTGAAGTTTTTCAGAAAAATGCCAAAATTTCACCCTAAGCTATAATTGATATTCCGAATTCAAAAATGATTTCTATTTTACAAAATTCCCAACATATAAGTTGCATTAATTAATTTTATAATTAAATCCCGCTGTTAAAACAAATAGCGTGTTTTTAAGAAACAATATCTATCAAAAGATTGACACTTGTTTATGTCTAGTTTAAATGTGAAATTACATCCAATGACCAACATTGTATTGAATTGTAAAAATATATTCTAAATATACTTTAAAATCACTCAAATTAATAATTTATCATTATTAATTATTTCGATTAAAAAAGTTGTTTTTAATTAAAATTTAGTCATTTTCACTATTCATCAAAATATGAAAGTTATCCGAAAAGTACCAAAATTTCACCTTAGGCTCAATTCGATACTCCGAATCCAAAAATGAAGTCCATTTTGAGAGTTAAAATTTCTAAAATTTAAAAAGTGGTTATTACTATTCATAACAGCTAGTTTTAATAATATTTTAATAGCATATCATTGTTTCGTGAAACTCAGGATTACGTACCACACACGCTATCGAGGAAGGTTGTGATTGCGTGTAATGCAAGGCAAGTCAAGGATGCGTGTTGTGCAAGCTCCTTTTGGTGTAGCGTATAACACAAGACATTAATGAAATTAAAAAGAATATTTTTCATAAAATCTCGGGCTGTTACATTCTACCCCCCTTAAAATGAATTTCGCCCTCGAAATTCGTCGGGGTTATAAATGGTTTACTATTCGAAAGTTTCTTTAATAGAAACCCACATCGTAAAAAGGAATACCAAAACTTGGCTTTAAAAACTAAAGTATGAAATGTAACGATTACCCAAATAAACTAATCACTGGGTTTCCACATAGGTGAAAATATGGATATGGAAGAGAAATCTAACCATCATGTTCTGATGGAGAGTGGTAGAGAACATGGCTATGGAAAAGCCAGTAATCACAAATCCATAAATTTGTGACGATCTAAGGTACCATCTAATTCATCAGGTATAAGAGAACTAGGACAACATTTTTGGTTTTCAAGATTATTTCCCTAAAGTTAAAGAATTTGAATTAGAATAAATACTTACTTTATTTTGGTACAATCTCACTGTTGTTCGTGCCTTTAACAATTTCCACTTCATCTCTTAAATAAATGACGTTGGATTTGTTATTCGTGAAGTGTTAGCAGATCATGTGATAGAATGACGGGTCATTCCATCTATCTCAAAAGGTTAGCAAAATTTATATACATAAGTCGATCTATAGTGGGATTAATCATATATGGTTCCTAAAATGGACTTATACTTCATATATCATACTGCTTAATATAATAAAACTAGTTTCTACTAAACAGGGACTTCCTGTAGGTCAGTGGTAGGCGATAAAGGCCAGTCGCACTTCGGTTGTGGGTTCGATTCCTACAGCCTTGTCCGAAGCGATGGGCTGTCGCCCGTCCTGCAGGTTGTCCCTTTTTCTAAAACTATGTTACTATAACATCCCATCAATAATATTGAAAATATTCTATCCTTAAACAATACTAACTTATGTCCAACATAATCCAGTCTAATCTTTAGGCTTATACATAATACTGCAGTCCACTCTCATAATATAGTGACATCGATTACCAGAGATTTAATACTGTCGTTGATCCCCACATATCATAAGATATGTCTTGTTGGTCACATTCCAAACATTCAAAGTCCTTAATCGTGTATTCTCTTGAATACCTTAGTGAAAACATGAGTGCAGTTAAAAGTTAACACTTTCCACATACCAAAATCCTCAAAATTCTATATACTCAAACCATGATATCACTTAGTCCTTATATCAATCATGAGCTCATGAATACTGTCAAATATTTCATTTTCTTATTTTCCCTTCATTATGCGCATATCATCTTTTTTCCAAAAATACCTCAATCACTTCGAATACCACATTAGAGCAATACATAAATATTCCAATACACCATAAAAGTACCTCAACAACATTATTCTTGAATACCAATACATAAACACTTCAGTCCATCCACTTCAATGACTGTCCTGGAATAAGTCCTTCCTTGATTTAGAAGTATCTTTTTAGGTCAGGGCATTGAGTTGGGTAATGCCCATGTTCTCCACAAATAAGACATTGAACTCCATAACAATCTGTCACTCTATGACCCTTTTCTCCACACAGATAACATCGGTCCCTCCATTTGAGGTATTCCTCAAGGTTCTTCTTCCCTTCTTTAGAAATCTCAATCTTCCTTTCTTTATGATCCTCAACATGCGAACATGCATAATAGTTTATCTTCCTCTTCTTTGATGAATTAGTCATACCACTAAATTTCACCTTGTTAATCATATATCGTGATGACTGATTCGGCATAATCACAATATCTTTATCTCTAGGCATCACACAATTTTGTTGCTCATAGTCACAAATTTGTCCATTGGATTCAATGTTAACCGAATTCCTTCTGGTTCCCTCCATTAACTAAAACACAAAAAGAATTTTGTGAGAGGCGAAATCATGCTAGGGAAGAAAACATAGTAAAGGGGAAGCACCCTCAATATCTAACATATTAGGTTAAATTCTAAGATCGTTACCGTAGTTCTAGGAATATATCCTATACGTATACTTATCCTTAGGGACATCCCTAGACATACCTTAGAAATATCTCTAGGGATCTCACTAACGTTCTCACATCCTAGTTTCCAAAGGTTGACTAAACCTTTCCTCTGATACCAAATGTAGAGACCCGAAGCTTATCGTACATGGACATTACATTACATTTGCGGAATACTTAGTACATAACAAAAACACACACACAAGGACCGTAATAGTTTAGTGTCTTTGGAAACTCGGAATATAATCTTCTAATCGTGGTGAAAGATCTTCAACATCTCCCATAAAGATCTTTTTTTTATACCTAAAACCTTTCTTTATATCCTGGGGAAAAGAAAACATAAAAGGGTGAGCTCAAATGCTCAGTAAGGGTAGACAAAAAAAATATCAATCACATCATATACATAAGCACATAACTTTTGGAAATCTTAACCTGCAAAAGAGATCATAATTTCATAACATGGGGTAAATCATAGTAGTGAAATGAAATAATAACTTAAAACATTACTCATTGTGGCATACACACATAATCACAGAGAATCATTTCTTGTTAGTCAAGACTCATTGCCAAGACTATCTTAGTGGACAAAGTCCCTTTCTGAATCGAGTAATCCTCGTTTCAGTCCTGTTTCACTGAACCGGTATAACCTACCATTCCAGCCATGTCTATCTCATGAGATATGAAATCTTTACCCAATGCATTGGAGGGATATATAGGTCCCACCCATCTCATAATGATACCATTATTATGTGTGCCACAAAATCATAAATCATACATCATTGCATAACCCATGTAATAAAAATGGGATTCTTAAACAACATGACATCATAAAACCATTCATATAAGATAAAGGAATTCATAAACATAATTCCATCACAACATAGTCAAATCAATGTAAAAATATGGATAGAAACAGAACCCTTTATTATCTTATATGGAAAATAATTTTGATAAAACACTTGAATTGAATTCTTGAGGAAAATATCCTTTCTTCTTCAAAATCAATTTCTTTTCACAAAACATCATGCAATTTTAAAAGAAAGAGATTTTATTGAAAATAGTCATGAAATATTTTGGAGAAGGATTTATGAAAATAAGGCTTTATAAAACCGTAAAAATCCGTTCGTGCTGTATAAGTTAAAAAAAACATTCTTCTCGTACTTTTGTCGGAAAAGTATAAAAGTACCTCGTACGAAAAACGACAAAAGATTCCTTTCATATCTTTAAAAAAAAAACTTACCGAAGGGTAAAATTGGATATAAAATATTGTAGAAGGAAGGAAATAATATTACATATTGAGGGAACATGGATGTGGATGATAAAATACACGTCAGTAAATACTTACGAATAAACAATCTCGGATAAGAATGAGATTGTGATATTTCCCTTACCTTAGATCTGACTTGCTTTGTAAGTGTCCAAAACTCCTCTTCTTTGAAGCGCCTCTTTGAGACCTCCTCTTAGGGCACTAGAATTGGTCTTTGAGGAAGACCAGAACCTCTAGGATGTTTCTAGGGAAGTGGAGAAGAGATTTTGGCAGGGGTTGGCCGAGATTGAGTGCTCCAATTGGTGTGAGGAGGAAGGGGGAGGAGGTGTCCTTTTATAAGGGAGGAGAGGGGCACCTTAGGAATATCTCAAAATATTATTTTATATTAAAGTCAAAATCGGTTTATAATGGTTCCAAAGGGTCTTATTTCGAAGCTAAGGTGGGGATGGGTCAAAATCCTATCAACCAATAAGATTTAGACAAGTTTAGGGTATTATTTTAACCTTATCAATTATATTTAACTCTAAGTTAAATAATTTAACTTTTACCGTGTCTTTTTGTTTTCTTTCACTATATGGTAAATACACTTACTATAACATGCCAAACGAACCCCAAATTGTATATTATTAATACATATATCCTTATCTAAGTCATTTGGCCGAACCTTAGATTTTTAGGAATAAAATAACAATTACTAATATAATATTTGATTTAAAAACTATTTTGTGTCAATTTTGACACTATTTGATACATGATTTTTGTGAAAGTCATAACAAAATTATATGTTCGAACAAAGTTGGTTAAATCAACACTAATATATCATAGTAACCTAGAAAATTAGTTTAATTCATAAAAGTCTCAAATTACATTTATTTTGGTGTTTATAACATCAATTATGTCAATATTTCATTAACAAGATAATTACTGCATCATCTTTGTGTCATAAATAAATTAATTTATTTGATGTCTAAAAATTCGAAATAAAATACCATCATGTAGTAAATCTTTTTAGCTTTCTAATGAATATTTACAATCGAATTTATCTTATGTATAACCCCATATTAAAAATGATTTACTTATTAAACGTTGATTTTAACTATTTTAACCCTTCTTTAAATAAATTAATAATAAATGTCCTAATCTAATCCAAGTGGGCCTAAATGGTCATATTTTATTCCTAAGTTTGTTTTTGGTCGAATTACACTTGTCCAATAGAATTAGGACATGTGTTAGGGTAATAGTAATATCATATTTACCCTTAGTTACCCTATTTACTATTAACCGCGGTAAAAAAAAGTAAAAAGTTACTATTCACCAAAAGTTATTTTCATCTCATTGAACCACATTTTAGTCCTTGATATTAACCGTGTCTCTCGGATTTTCGAAATTCTATTCACAGAAGCGGTAAAATTATGTTTTATGCAAAATTCAATTTTTAACCTACCACTTAGTGGTTTCACTATTCATCAAAAATTGAAGTTTTTCAGAAAAATGCCAAAATTTCACCCTAAGCTATAATTGATATTCCGAATTCAAAAATGATTTCTATTTTACAAAATTCCCAACATATAAGTTGCATTAATTAATTTTATAATTAAATCCCGCTGTTAAAAAAAATAGCGTGTTTTTAAGAAACAATATCTATCAAAAGATTGACACTTGTTTATGTCCAGTTTAAATGTGAAATTACATCCAATGACCAACATTGTATTGAATTGTAAAAATATATTCTAAATATACTTTAAAATCACTCAAATTAATAATTTATCATTATTAATTATTTCGATTAAAAAAGTTGTTTTTAATTAAAATTTAGTCATTTTCACTATTCATCAAAATATGAAAGTTATCCGAAAAGTACCAAAATTTCACCTTAGGCTCAATTCGATACTCCGAATCCAAAAATGAAGTCCATTTTGAGAGTTAAAATTTCTAAAATTTAAAAAGTGGTTATTACTATTCATAACGGCTAGTTTTAATAATATTTTAATAGCATATCATTGTTTCGTGAAACTCAGGATTACGTACCACACACGCTATCGAGGAAGGTTGTGATTGTGTGTAATGTAAGGCAAGTCAAGGATGCGTGTTGTGCAGGCTCCTTTTGGTGTAGCGTATAACACAAGACATTAATGAAATTAAAAAGAATATTTTTCATAAAATCTCGGGCTGTTACATTCTACCCCCCTTAAAATGAATTTCGCCCTCGAAATTCGTCGGGGTTATAAATGATTTACTATTCGAAAGTTTCTTTAATAGAAACCCACATCGTAAAAAGGAATACCAAAACTTGGCTTTAAAAACTAAAGTATGAAATGTAACGATTACCCAAATAAACTAATCACTGGGTTTCCACATAGGTGAAAATATGGATATGGAAGAGAAATCTAACCATCATGTTCTGATGGAGAGTGGTAGAGAACATGGCTATGGAAAAGCCAGTAATCACAAATCCATAAATTTGTGACGATCTAAGGTACCATCTGATTCATCAGGTATAAGAGAACTAGGACAACATTTTTGGTTTTCAAGATTATTTCCCTAAAGTTAAAGAATTTGAATTAGAATAAATACTTACTTTATTTTGGTACAATCTCACTGTTGTTCGTGCCTTTAACAATTTCCACTTCATCTCTTAAATAAATGAAGTTGAATTTGTTATTCGTGAAGTGTTAGCAGATCATGTGATAGAATGACGGGTCATTCCATCTGTCTCAAAAGGTTAGCAAAATTTATATACATAAGTCGATCTATAGTGGGATTAATCATATATGGTTCCTAAAATGGACTTATACTTCATATATCATACTTCTTAATATAATAAAACTATTTTCTACTAAACAGGGACCTCCTGTAGGTCAGTGGTAGGCGATAAAGGCCAGTCGCACTTCGGTTGTGGGTTCGATTCCTACAGCCTTGTCCGAAGCGATGGGCTGTCGCCCGTCCTGCAGGTTGTCCCTTTTTCTAAAACTATGTTACTATAACATCCCATCAATAATATCGAAAATCTTCTATCCTTAAACAATACTAACTTATGTCCAACATAATCCAGTCTAATCTTTAGGCTTATACATAATACTGTAGTCCACTCTCATAATATAGTGACATCGATTACCAGAGATTTAATACTGTCGTTGATCCCCGCATATCATAAGATATGTCTTGTTGGTCACATTCCAAACATTCAAAGTCCTTAATCGTGTATTCTCTTGAATACCTTAGTGAAAACATGAGTGCAGTTAAAAGTTAACACTTTCCACATACCAAAATCCTCAAAATTCTATATACTCAAACCATGATATCACTTAGTCCTTATATCAATCATGAGCTCATGAATACTGTCAAATATTTCATTTTCTTATTTTCCCTTCATTATGTGCATATCATCTTTTTTCCAAAAATACCTCAATCACTTCGAATACCACATTAGAGAAATACATAAATATTCCAATACACCATAAAAGTACCTCAACAACATTATTCTTGAATACCAATACATAAACACTTCAGTCCATCCACTTCAATGACTGTCCTGGAATAAGTCCTTCCTTGATTTAGAAGTATCTTTTTAGGTCAGGGCATTGAGTTGGGTAATGCCCATGTTCTCCACAAATAAGACATTGAACTCCATAACAATCTGTCACTCTATGACCCTTTTCTCCACACAGATAACATCGGTCCCTCCATTTGAGGTATTCCTCAAGGTTCTTCTTCCCTTCTTTAGAAATCTCAATCTTCCTTTCTTTATGATCCTCAACATGCGAACATGCATAATAGTTTATCTTCCTCTTCTTTGATGAATTAGTCATACCACTAAATTTCACCTTGTTAATCATATATCGTGATGACTGATTCGGCATAATCACAATATCTTTATCTCTAGGCATCACACAATTTTGTTGCTCATAGTCACAAATTTGTCCATTGGATTCAATGTTAACCGAATTCCTTCTGGTTCCCTCCATTAACTAAAACACAAAAAGAATTTTGTGAGAGGCGAAATCATGCTAGGGAAGACAACATAGTAAAGGGGAAGCACCCTCAATATCTAACATATTAGGTTAAATTCTAAGATCGTTACCGTAGTTCTAGGAATATATCCTATACGTATACTTATCCTTAGGGACATCCCTAGACATACCTTAGAAATATCTCTAGGGATCTCACTAACGTTCTCACATCCTAGTTTCCAAAGGTTGACTAAACCTTTCCTCTAATACCAAATGTAGAGACCCGAAGCTTATCGTACATGGACATTACATTACATTTGCGGAATACTTAGTATATAACAAAAACACACACACAAGGACCGTAATAGTTTAGTGTCTTTGGAAACTCGGAATATAATCTTCTAATCGTGGTGAAAGATCTTCAACATCTCCCATAAAGATCTTTTTTTTTATACCTAAAACCTTTCTTTATATCCTGGGGAAAAGAAAACATAAAAGGGTGAGCTCAAATGCTCAGTAAGGGTAGACAAAAAAAAATATCAATCACATCATATACATAAGCACATCACTTTTGGAAATCTTAACCTGCAAAAGAGATCATAATTTCATAACATGGGGTAAATCATAGTAGTGAAATGAAATCATAACTTAAAACATTACTCATTGTGGCATACACCCATAATCATAGAGAATCATTTCTTGTTAGTCAAGACTCATTTCCAAGACTATCTTAGTGGACAAAGTCCCTTTCTGAATCGAGTAATCCTCGTTTCAGTCCTGTTTCACTGAACCGGTATAACCTACCATTCCAGCCATGTCTATCTCATGAGATATGAAATCTTTACCCAATGCATTGGAGGGATATATAGGTCCCACCCATCTCATAATGATACCATTCTTATGTGTGCCACAAAATCATAAATCATATATCATTGCATAACCCATGTAATAAAAATGGGATTCTTAAACAACATGACATCATAAAACCATTCATATAAGATAAAGGAATTCATAAACATAATTCCATCACAACATAGTCAAATCAATGTAAAAATATGGATAGAAACAGAACCCTTTATTATCTTATATGGAAAATAATTTTGATAAAACACTTGAATTGAATTCTTGAGGAAAATATCCTTTCTTCTTCAAAATCAATTTCTTTTCACAAAACATCATGCAATTTTAAAAGAAAGAGATTTTATTGAAAATAGTCATGAAATATTTTGGAGAAGGCTTCATGAAAATAAGGCTTTATAAAACCGTAAAAATCCGTTCGTGCTGTATAAGTTAAAAAAAACATTCTTCTCGTACTTTTGTCGGAAAAGTATAAAAGTACCTCGTACGAAAAACGACAAAAGATTCCTTTCATATCTTTAAAAAAAAACTTACCGAAGGGTAAAATTGGATATAAAATATTGTAGAAGGAAGGAAATAATATTACATATTGAGGGAACATGGATGTGGATGATAAAATACACCCCAGTAAATACTTACGAATAAACAATCTCGGATAAGAATGAGATTGTGATATTTCCCTTACCTTAGATCCGACTTGCTTTGTAAGTGTCCAAAACTCCTCTTCTTTGAAGCGCCTCTTTGAGACCTCCTCTTAGGGCACTAGAATTGGTCTTTGAGGAAGACCAGAACCTCTAGGATGTTTCTAGGGAAGTGGAGAAGAGATTTTGGCAGGGGTTGGCCGAGATTGAGTGATCCAATTGGTGTGAGGAGGAAGGGGGAGAAGGTGTCCTTTTATAAGGGAGGAGAGGGGCACCTTAGGAATATCTCAAAATATTATTTTATATTAAAGTCAAAATCGGTTTATAATGGTTCCAAAGGGTCTTATTTCGAAGCTAAGGTGGGGATGGGTCGAAATCCTATCAACCAATAAGATTTAGACAAGTTTAGGGTATTATTTTAACCTTATCAATTAGATTTAACTCTAAGTTAAATAATTTAACTTTTACCGTGTCTTTTTGTTTTCTTTCACTATATGGTAAATACACTTACTATAACATGCCAAACGAACCCCAAATTGTATATTATTAATACATATATCCTTATCTAAGTCATTTGGCCGAACCTTAGATTTTTAGGAATAAAATAACAATTAATAATATAATATTTGATTTAAAAACTATTTTGTGTCAATTTTGATACTATTTGATACATGATTTTTGTGAAAGTCATAACAAAATTATATGTTCGAAAAAAGTTGGTTAAATCAACACTAATATATCATAGTAACCTAGAAAATTAGTTTAATTCATAAAAAGTCTCAAATTACATTTATTTTGGTGTTTATAACATCAATTATGTCAATATTTCATTAACAAGATAATTACTGCATCATCTTTGTGTCATAAATAAATTAATTTATTTGATGTCTAAAAATTACAAATAAAATACCATCATGTAGTAAATCTTTTTAGCTTTCTAATGAATATTTACAATCGAATTTATCTTATGTATAACCCCATATTAAAAATGATTTACTTATTAAACTTTGATTTTAACTATTTTAACCCTTCTTTAAATAAATTAATAATAAATGTCCTAATCTAATCCAAGTGGGCCTAAATGGTCATATTTTATTCCTAAGTTTGTTTTTGGTCGAATTACACTTGTCCAATAGAATTAGGACATGTGTTAGGGTAATAGTAATATCATATTTACCCTTAGTTACCCTATTTACTATTAACCGCGGTAAAAAAAAGTAAAAAGTTACTATTCACCAAAAGTTATTTTCATCTCATTGAACCACATTTTAGTCCTTGATATTAACCGTGTTTCTCGGATTTTCGAAATTCTATTCACAGAAGCGGTAAAATTAAGTTTTATGCAAAATTCAATTTTTAACCTACCACTTAGTGGTTTCACTATTCATCAAAAATTGAAGTTTTTCAGAAAAATGCCAAAATTCCACCCTAAGCTATAATTGATATTCCGAATTCAAAAATGATTTCTATTTTACAAAATTCCCAACATATAAGTTGCATTAATTAATTTTATAATTAAATCCCGCTGTTAAAACAAATAGCGTGTTTTTAAGAAACAATATCTATCAAAAGATTGACACTTGTTTATGTCTAGTTTAAATGTGAAATTACATCCAATGACCAACATTGTATTGAATTGTAAGAATATATTCTAAATATACTTTAAAATCACTCAAATTAATAATTTATCATTATTAATTATTTCGATTAAAAAAGTTGTTTTTAATTAAAATTTAGTCATTTTCACTATTCATCAAAATATGAAAGTTATCCGAAAAGTACCAAAATTTCACCTTAGGCTCAATTCGATACTCCGAATCCAAAAATGAAGTCCATTTTGAGAGTTAAAATTTCTAAAATTTAAAAAGTGGTTATTACTATTCATAACGGCTAGTTTTAATAATATTTTAATAGCATATCATTGTTTCGTGAAACTCAGGATTACGTACCACACACGCTATCGAGGAAGGTTGTGATTGCGTGTAATGCAAGGCAAGTCAAGGATGCGTGTTGTGCAAGCTCCTTTTGGTGTAGCGTATAACACAAGACATTAATGAAATTAAAAAGAATATTTTTCATAAAATCTCGGGCTGTTACATTATATATGTATTTTATTACTTAGATAGAATATAAGATTCATTTATCTTAACTAGGGTAGAGATTTGTGGGGAATGTGGGAAATTTAAAACTAAATTAAAACATGAAAATTTTTGGGTACAATGATTCACCCCTATTTCTTCCCTCCATAATCCATTTGGGATCTAAAAATTTTACCACATCATTTTTTATTAATTGAGAATAAGGGATAAAATTAACCCTATTACTTATAAACCGTAATATGTACTAATTCATTTCATGATAAAATATAATTTTATCCCATAGTGGTCTTGTTCTTCACTACAAGGAAATAGAGTTTGATTGTTTATATTCCACTTGTCCTTTAAGTTCCACATGTTTTAGGATAATCTAGAAACAAAAACGTGGGTCTGTTTACATATATTTACACTTAATTTTAAAATTAATTTTATTCCTATGATGTCATGTAACATTTTTTGATGTTTTATTTATTTAGAGAGTGAAAAAAACCATATTCAATCTATTTCCCCTCTTATCTATGTAAACTTAAATATCTCGATGAAACCCATAGACCCTGTTTGAATTGAGATAAAAGAGTATAACATAGGAAAGTAAGTCATATGTTTTGAATAATTGGTTGAATTAATATTTTTTGTAAAAATGTAGGGACATCATCAATAGGTCTTCTGGTATGAATATTCTATTAAGTGTTATAGACCGTATGAATTTATTCATTATTTTTGTTACTCTATATGATCATATGTGGTTAGAGTGACACCCAATTTATCCCATTTAGTTAATATATATTCCTACATGTATTATTAAATGGTGATAACTATTTAGAGGAAGTTATTTATTGATTTACTAGCGATGGTATGGTGGAGAAAAAAATGATAATTATCTATGAGAACTGTCCACATGTATACGGAAAGGGATCATGAGGATTGAGGATAAAACTTATTATTTTATAGTGGATGGATACTCTAATGGAGTGATTTTCAATGATCAAGTAGGTTTTATTGAATTTCAATTTAGGAAGGACTACCATTGGTGGATTATGGGGCACTTTGTCTAGAGTCACAACACTTTCACTAGATGTGATGATATTATTAATTAGTCACAAGAGGTTCATGTGGTGGTTCTTCATTCAAGAAACATGTCATATCATAAAACAATACCCAATTATTTTATTTTATTAATTTTTTCATATTTTATGTTGATTTACGAAGGCCTATAAACCTACATAATGGGAATGTTGTCCAAAAATGTATCAAATCAACTGATGCGAATGGGAAATACATGTTCGATTCTGAACGGTAGGCCATGCTATAAAACAACAATCATTTTCCCATAAATGAGGTTACCCCATCTATATTATATCTTTAAAAACACTTTTAGGGGCAATAGGAGAACGACTAGGACATAGAAAATTTGGAGTCGCATGTGTTGGAGTTTATGGAAAACTAACATACCTACTTTGAAGTTGTGGTTAATAATTTTGTATTGAAGGATGCCACCACTATGGATTGTTATGAATTTGAATCAACTAACATGAATACAACTAATTATAGAGATTAACTCATATGGAATGAGAGGTCTTGAAGGGGGAAGAATGAAATAGTGAAAATGGTTCGTTGATTTAGGATATTTTTCAAAGAATAAGGGGAAGCTTTTTTTAAAAAAAATATTCCTACTTATTGAAATCAATTGATACTAGGTTTCTGGGGAAATCAGTTGGATCCTAGGATAAGGGTGAAAAAACTAATGTTGAGGAATGAGTACCAATATTATTTTATAATACATTATAAATGTAGTGTATCCACTCATTTCCCCAAAATATTACCAAAGTAATAGAAAGAGTCATTGAAAACAATTAAAGGAATTTGAGGAAGAATGAAATGAGGTTGAGTAATTGGTTCTAGGTATAAAAATTAAGGACCATGAAAATTTAATTAATTTAATGGACCCCATTGGTAGATGAAAATAATTCTAGAAACAGAATCTCTCTTAAGTTGATGTAATTTTTTTAAACATTGGACATATTCCTTTTGGTACAAATTTCATTATTTTGAGTTATAATTTCATTACATTTCTTATTACTGAAAATAAATTGAAGAAATCTATCCATGTTATAAGGAAAATATCATGGAAACACTAGTATGATAATCCATCCTCCACCAATTAGTTTTTTCACTACATATGTTGTTGTATTCAATTATGGTTTTGATTTTTTTGGTGATAATTTTCATTTGTGTGCACGGATTTGGTGGATAAATGTATGAGTTTACACTAAACATCAAAAGTTAATCCTTTCCTAAAATCATGAAATATTCATTTTTTTAATGTTGTTTTGGTCAAATGGATATCAGAGTGGTGTGGAACCCATATATGATTGGATATTGAATAACATGTTGTTATTAAAATTACTTTTTCCCTAAATATTGTTATCAAGTAGTGTTATATAAATGATAAGAACCTTGAATTGGTATTTAAATTATATTATAAGGTATAATCCACTATTTGAGTGACAAGTTAGTGGGTATTATAATTTTCTCCTAGGTGTGGAACCAAATCATCCTATGGATCAAAAACATCATTGGATCATTTATTGGGTTATATAATCGATAGAATATAGTGATCTATGGGATGATTTTTTCATTTATAATATTAATAAGTAGTTACTAAAATAATACCCATCCCACATTATGGTTGAGGATAGTACAAAGGGATTTGAGTTCTCCATTTATTCACTATAGAGAATCTATGAATGTATATGGAACACTACTAATCTATTTAAGTTTTTAGTGTCATATATACTATTTGGAATAACCAAGAACTAATAAAGAATTCATCTTAAGAAGGTTTAGCACAACTTTTAATCATAGAAGTTCATTCCAACTTGGTTATTTGATCATTTCATGCCTAAGAAAGTTAAATTTTTGAGAGATAAATATTTTATAAATCTTACATATAGACAAGTATCTACAATATCTTTTGTCGTTATTTTAATGGAGTAAATTTTTTCACAAAATTATTAGAATGGGATTTTACTATTAGATTATCGATGTTCATTGATTGATTGAAGAAACGTATTTATGAACATGTTAATATATTTTCATGGATTATTTTTTAGATTTTGTAAACTATGATGTCATTATTTAGATGATATTATTATTGGGAGGAGTTTTGAGGTACTTATATTATTTAATATCGTTTGATAGTGACTTTTGTTATTATGGGAAGCATTTATGTAATTGTTATCACTTGGTCTGTGATAAGGATGATAGTTCAGGTGGAGGATTATATCTTCCCACTTGAGGTAGGTACACCCTAGAGTGTTTTTACTTAGATTAGATTGTTTATATCTAACACCAATTATGATAAATATACAAAAGAGTGTCTTTTGTGGTTATATGGGGAATTTGTATTGGTTTCATTGGACCATTCTTTCTCTATATTATGTGTACGATTCTGGGTAGAATCAAGAAATAAATTATGGTCTAGGGTGTAACCTTAGAGAGATAGTTATGTCTACATTGGATATTTCAATGGATTCAGATTTTAGGGGCATCCACTATAGCTTGGGGGTTGATATTGAGGTATTTATGTACACAATGGATAGAAATGGGATATAGTATCAATCAAGATATTCACAATTGAGAAGAAACTATTTGTTATTATTAGTGATGTATCAATTTTTCATTGAATTAAATTATTACAATCTGTGATAGAATTAATTTTTTTGTGGTGGGATATAATGTTTTCATTCATCTAAGTTGATTCATGATTGAGTTTTATAATTGAAGTGTTTGATGGAAATATTGGCCAACAAAATGCACATAGGTACGTTATTACCAAGTATTCAAAGTTTTCTAAAATGTGTTGTATAAGTGAGAGGGTAAGATAATTTATAGGGTTTTTATGTGATAAACATGAATATAATTCATGTGATATTGAACATTTATTTTTGACTTTTCATTGTAATAAAATTTATTCCTACCAAGGGATTGTGTCTTTCACATCACCTATGGGTGCCGATTATACCTTTTCCAATAAAAAGGATTTATTGGCATATAATATAGGATGTGGAAATCACCACCAATGTATGAGTATGACCAAGTTCAAAAGTATTGTATTGGTGTATGTGGAAGAGAATTTATAGCTTCTATTTGGTAATATTATATTTATATATTGATATTTAATTCATGATGATTTATCGAGTTACCTCCCAATAAGAAAGTTCATGTTTTTATTTATGTGGCCTACGGAATAAATTTATTTCAACCAAAGGAGGGATTCATTAAAATTACATGTGGGTGACTACGATACGTTTTATAATGAGACAGATTTATATGAATTTCATGTTGGACCTAGAAATAACCACCGAGGTATGAGAATGACATAGTTCAAAAGAATTTTATTAGGGAATGAGGAATATAATAGATAAATTGTATTTTATTATAGTTTAATTATTTATTTATATTTATTTCATGATTATTTAAAAAGGTTACCTACCAATAGGTAGGTTTAATGTTTTTATTTATCTATCATGTTGCATAAATTTAATTTCAATACAATTATATTGAAATCTATAAGTTGATATAATGGAGATAAAGGTCTCTCTAGGGGACCTCATGCTGATTAAATATATATTACCTTTTACAACAACTTAAGATTCTCTTATTTTTGACTAATAATTGATTGAAACATTACATTTGTGTTTTTATCACCTGAGTTTAAACTAGGTGATGACAAAAAACAAATATATAATTCCCCATATTGAGAGCCTCTTTTTTCATCCAAGGGGAGCCATATAGTTCTCTATAATCTTTTTGAGGAAATGTTATAAAAAACTATGGGAGATAGTAAAGGCTATTCTAGGAACCTCATTTACAATTAGGTATGGGTTTTCCATGTTTTTTATGATTTCTTTCAGTCTAATGAATATTTCATATATGTCGATACACTTGATGAATATACTTTTCCACCTATATATTCATTCATTTGTAGTGGTAAGAATCAATGATAACCTCATATATTCCCAAACTGAAAGAGTACCACAATCGATGTTTAGATATCATTCAATATAATTTTAGAGTTCATAACTTTATGATATGATTATAAAGTGTTTTTTTAGGATTTGGAAATTTCACTTCTTAGGGAATGTGATATCTGATTTAGGTATTTTAGTAAACCCTGAGAGGGTTTCTTCCTTAGTTTCTTTAGAGAAACCTGATAATTGTTTTGGGGTCTATATTTTCTATAACACCGAGTGATTTTATGATATAATTATCTATAAATTACTTTTATTTCTTTGATATTTATCATTACACACAACATTATGTATATATGAAATAGAATATATTATTTCAATATTATTACATAATTATGAAGTAAATCCATAGCTATTGGATTGGGGGTTATTAAAAAAAGTAACTACATTATAGAAAATTTTATGCTTTATATATATATAAAATTAATTAAATGGTTGTAAATTGATTATAAATTAAAATAGAAATAATTTTCAATTAAAATAAGATGTTATTTATGAAAGAAAAACTATTTTTAAGAATGTAATTTAATTGTATCTTAATAAATTATATTATACACTATTTTTAAATTATTATAATGAAATATATATTATATATTCAATACATTTTTTTAATATTTATCTGTTTATATTTTCAGGCGTGTGATATTGATAAATTCAGTATTCTGCCTAAAAATGTATTTTTATAAAAAATGGGTTTTCATCTTTTCACTTCTATAAAATTGAATTTCTAACAATTTTATAAATTGAATCATGAATAATGGATACCCTATTTGATATCATGATAATAAAATTAGTAAACTAGGACCCTTTTATTTTTTAAATTAGGAATAACAACCATAATAAATTTTTGTCACCCAAGTAAGGGTAAAATTGTTAACATATGGTCAAAACCATGGGTTCAGGAGTTAAATATATATTAGAACATTACTTTATCAAATTTTATGAGTTTAATTCTTCCATTCTTATATAAGGATCTATAATATGGCCACATGGTTTAATTTTTCATTTAATGTGACCTTTATATTAATTTGAGAAAATGATAATAAATAATGTCACTATCTTGATATTAATATCTCTAAATTTTTATTTTAATTATTGAAAGAGGAAAGTTTTATATCTAAATGTTTATTTAAAATATTAATTAATTTTTCTATCCATGGGGTTCCATTTGAATATTTAGTTATTTAGTAATTATCTAAAAATTTTACACAACGCCTATACAGTATTAATTCAATTGATTAAACAATAATATAAATAATTTTAAATTATTATAAATAATAAAAAATGGGTGAATTTTTCTATTACTAAAATATTTTAGACAAATAAAACAAATTATCAATGTTTGAAATGTGTATATTTGGTTGTTTTCCTATCATGTTGTATTTAATGAAAAATAAAATAAATAGTGTCAAAATGAGATTAAATAAATTTTATATTAAATAATATTTTATTAAATAATATAAAAATGATAATAATGTTGAAAGTGAAAAATAAGAATTTCAATTGTTAAAAATATTATCCCATGGAAAATTTTGTTTATATTTTACCTTTTATGTTAAATTACAAGCCGTTAATATTAAAAAATACATTACCACTAATAACATTAAAATTTGATAGACACGGTATTAAACCAAATAATAATGATTAAATTAACATCAAACCCTCCATAAATTTAATTTTATGATGTAATTTCTACCTTACCCACTTTTTATTTATATCTGTAGTCATTTGAAATAATTTTTATTGAGAATAAATTAATGATACATATAATTTTTTTTAGTAATTCCACAAATTTCCCTTCCATTCCTTATAAAAGGACTCATATTATCTCATTTTATAACACCAAATTGATCAATATATATTAAATGAAATATATGCTATTATATATTTAAATTCCCTATCCATTTTTTTTAATATTATTAAAATACCATTCTAGTTTCCCTTAAGAATGATCTATATGAGTTCTGCTGAAGAAGAAGAATAAAACTTATTAAAAAACCCCATTGAATTGATTTCATTATTGTACCTTCTATAAATAATTTTTATTATTCATAAAATAATATATTTAGTATCATAAATATATTTATACATTATTTTGATCATAAAAACACCATTATGCTCTCTATTCTTCATCAAATTGGAAGTGAAGGAATCACTCATCCGTATGTGTAGACCACCACCACCACATACAGATAAATTTTTTTTCATCACAATCATTAATAAATGGTTATTATGATATGATTAAGGATTAATTTTGACATTTTAAAATCATTATAATCATCATCAAATGTCTTCTCATCTTATATTAATCACAAATATGAAAACATCATCAGTGAGGTATCAATTCACTACTTTCATGGATGATGAGATTTTTTTTTCATTACCACCATAAAGGACGTTAATAAATACATTTTATGGATACAAAATATTATAATATGTGTATTAGAAATTACTTAATGTTTGGGAACCAATTTAAAATGATAATATTAAATAAAAGGATAATAGTTTATGATGGTTGTAAAAACAACCAAAATAAACAAATCATTTTTTCACTAATGTTTCATATAATGAATCATCCTAATTCCATATAACCAAATGATATATGAGTATAATTTAATATCTTATAATTATATTAATATCATTCCATTCCACTTCTAATGTTTTTAATAAATTTTACTTGAAGTCCCAAAATTATACAAAAGGGAACAGACCATTAATCCATGAAACTAAAGCTCCTAAAAAAGAAACTAAAAATTATAATTCATTGTAATGACCATAAATGAACATAATAAAATAATGAAAAATAAAATATATTTTTAAGAGGATTTGAGTTATGTAAATAATGAATATAATTTGATTATCTATGAAATTATGTATAATTGCATAACACATTCAGACATAAGGTAAGTGACATTATCTAAATCTCTATTTCATTGAGACTTACTTGGTATAGTGTAGCTAATCAATTTTATATGTTTTATCTACCACTATTTTGGGATCATTTTTCATTTGACATTATATTTCCTTTCAATTTTTATATTTCTCATTTCATGGATATGATTATTGTCTAAACTGTATACCATTTTCTATACATGGTTATTACATTAAATTGTATTCAGTTAACTTGTAAATAAAGTAAAATTTTTATCTTTTACTCTATAAGGGTAATCATTGATAATTAATATTTATTTCATGAATTAAATCGATCAATGTTTTTAAGGAATTATTTGGACATGCAGATGTGGTTAGGCGTAGTTATAGATGTCCCCTTGATGGATCAACAATTCTCAGGAGACAAAACTATATGTGAATAAACCAACATGTTTTTTTCAATAAAGATTAATATAGGATTCAACTCTTATAATTAAATAATCTTGTGAAATTTCATTACAATAGGGGTTTAGGTTTCAGATACATTATTTTCAATAATTAACCATTCCCTTCATCTAGGATTAAATTATTTCTATTCATTATATTTTCACAATGAAAAAATTTATGGATGAATTTTCATTCTTAGTTTATTAATTAAATGACATTTATTTTTCAGTTATTACATATTTATTATGATTCAATTATTATTGATTCAGTTTTCTAGGGTATTTAACACTTACTAATCTTTTGAGATCAACCTATTATTATTTTTTCATCCCTAGGTTATGTAGATGAAATATTTGAATAAGTATCAAGGAATATGTTTATTTTATTTTTTCTATATTCTGTGTTAAATTACTAATGTAATAGGGTACCCATATATATATCTAGATCTTTAAAAATTCAAAATTGATTGGTCCTTGGTGATATGACTAGTTGTGTCTATATAATTGTAACCAAATAACCACTAACTATTGGCTACGAGGGTCAGTGTTGTTATTGGTGGTATAATAGAAGGACTAGTTGCGGCCATGGAAAATATATATTTACGAACCATGATAATTTTAATAATCCATTATAGAGAATATTTTTATAAATAATCATATAGATTATGAAAAAAATTAGTGTGTTCCATTAGATAGAGATGGTGCCTGATGAATGAAAGGGAATCAAAACCAAGGGAAATGTAGGGATTCCACACTATGTAAGTAAACATAGTTGTTGTTAAAGTAGAGCAGATCCTGACCATATTATAACATCATACTAATATAATGATGAATAACAATAATAAACCTATGGTGGATTGTTTCAAGTTGCAGAATCTCCCATATTGTAGTGGGAATACTAATCCAATAGTATATGAGCAATAGGTCATGTCCATGAAGACAATATTTCAAGCATTGGAATTTCATGAAAGAGAAATGATAGTATTAAATATACATTTCCTCCGTGAAAATTATATACATTGGTGGTTATTGATTCTAAATATATTGAGGATGATAAAATAGAAGACACTTAATATATATACTTTAATAATACATTCTTGGACAAATATTTCCCTTGTGAGAAATAATCTGAAATGAATAAAACATTTATCAGATTAAATAAAAATGAAGAGGAGAGTGTTTCATATTATTTGGAAACCTTTTCAAGGCTCTAAAGGTATGATACATATTACATATATGATTGAAAAACAACCTCGATGATTTATTTGATGGTCTTGATCCATGTCTCTAATAAGAACTAACTTCTCAAACATTTTCAACTTATGATGAAATATATTAAGATCCATAAAACCATAAAATGTATTTGCTAGATCAAAAATGTTCAAGGCAACGAAATAGAAGGAGAGGTCTTCTAATAACCATGAAAAAGGTGAATCATTAAAGAAAAGTAAGGGTACAACAAAATTTCCATTACGCAAAAACTATAGAGAGAATCATCTTGGGATATTCATGAATAGAATGGTAGTTTGTTATAAGTGTGTAGAAATGGTTCATTGATCTAATTAATGCAGTGGGAAGAAAGAATAAATTATTTTCAATGGTTAAATGTAATGAAATATTGAATTATTCAAACCAATGTCCCATGAACCATGGGAATCTGTTAATGTAGAGTCCAAGGGGAGATGTCCATGCTTATATAATCACTATAGTTTATGTAGAAGTACTCAATAATGTTGTTACTGTTACATTAATCCTATATTTAAATTTATCAAATTCTTTATTTGATCCAGTATAATCAAAATCTTATATATCTACATAGTTTTCCACGAAAATAATAAATTTCCATGTTGATTTAATAATGAATTTTTCGGTCCAAACCACGTAGGAAAATATCATTAGAACAAATATGTGTCACAATAACCCAATTATGTAATATAAATGGGATTTATTTTCTAACTACATCATCATACCTATGGTTGAGGTAGATATAATCCTCATTTTGGACTTGATTTAAAAATATGTTGTAGATATTTATTTCATGAAGAAGTAAATTATGAGTTTTGAGAAAGATGTATAAATGATTTTTTATAGAAAAATATTCATCACTTCATTCTTATCTAGATCCACCTCCTGTAGCTACACTCAATGAAATTTTTACGGAGGAATAGGAAAAAACATCAATGGATAATGAATGTAATCATAAAATTGAAGATGTAGTTATTTTAAATGAATACATTGATGTATTTCTAGAGAAATTACAAGGAAATCCCCCAAATTGTGAAATTGAGTTTACCATTGAATTAATTCATGACGAAAAACCATAATCAAATGCACCCATTTTAATGGAAAAATTTGAATTAATGGAGTTCATTAAATAACTACATTAGTTAAGTAATAAGGGATTTATACTCCCCAGTGTTTCTTTACGGAGATCCTATATTCACTTTGATATGAAGAAAGGTAGAGCCAAGAAGATGGGAATTGACTGTTGATAAATAAATGCCATTATAATATAGAACAAGTATCAGATACCTAAAATTTATGATTTATATCATCAACATCATATATCTAAATATTTTTCAATGACATACCTTCATTATCGGTATCATGAATTATGAGTAAGAAATGATGAAATTCCAAAGACAACGTTTTAGATGAGTTATGGACATTATGTGTTTATCTAATTACATTTGTATTATCTAATTCACCCTAAGTTTTCATGGATATAATGAATAGTGTATTCAAAGAATGTCTTGTTGGTATTTTTTTTGTATTCATATATGATATTATGTTTTATTATAAAATCTATGGAGACCATGATAATTATTTACAGATAATTCTTGAGACTCTTTGAAATAAAGAGTTATTTTTAAAATTTAGAAAGCCTGAATTATATATTAAAAAAATCATTTTCATAGCCATATCATCTCTATGGATGGATTCTCAATCGATCCTACAAAGAAAAAGAAAATCCTAGAATGTTTTATACCAATGAATGAAACTGAGGTATGTAGGTTCATTAGATTAGTAGGTTACTGTGGGCATTACATTTAAAAAAAATTTCTGATTGGATAACCTATTAACAAATCCCACATTTAATGGAGTAAAGATCATATACAAAACAATAGTGTGCATAATGTTTGGTGGAATTAATGAGAAGATTTGTCAATTCTCTGATTTTGACTCTACCATCAGGAAATGATGGGTTTGTGATACAAAATGATTCATTGCAAAAAGTAATGGGTTTTTTCATTATAAAAATTCATAATATTGTTGCATATGAATCAAGGTAATTGAATATTGGTGAAAAAAATTATCCAACTCATGATCTTGATTTAGAAATGGTAATATATTCTCTAATGATACGAAGACTCTATCTCTATAGTGAAGGATGTGAGATATATTCATATTAAAATATGTTGAAATACTTCTTTACATTGAAATATATCATCATGTGTAAAATATGATGGCTTGAGTTACTCAATGATCATGATCACTCAATAAACTACCACCTAGGGAAAGAAAATATGGTAGAAGATGCATTATATAAGAAATATCATGGACTTCAATCCCAAATGAGGGTGATAAAAATTCTATATTACGATATATAGTAAATATGGATTAGAGAATTATTAAGGTAAGGGAAACATTACCCCATTTTCAAATTATTTCGAAACCATATTTATTGGAAAAGATAAAAATCACTCAATCTGATGATGAGTATTTTACAAATAAAATTAAATCTATTATAAATTAATTATTGGAAGACTTTTTTTATGAGGATAGACATCTAAAATTTAGGAAGATGTTATGTGTTTTATAATTACATTATCTAAAAAGGGAACTATTAGATGATGTGCGTAGATCAGAATTTTCTATATGCATTATTAGTTCCAATTTGTATAGAGATTTGAGGGATCAATTTTGGTCGGATAATATGAAGTGGGAAATTAATGTAATGTTTTATGATGTCTATTTTTTAAATAAGTTATGCTTTAATGACATCATAATAAAGGATTTATGCAACCTATAACAATTCATATTTGGAAGTGGGATGACAATACTCTGGAAATTATTATTGGATTACCAAAGACCCCTAGAACTAATGATAAGATATGTTTTATTATTGATCTCCTTACAAAATCATCATATTTTACAGATATAATATAATATTGACCTCTTGAGCACTTATAATGATTCTATATTAATGATTTTTTTGATATCATGGTGCTCCTATATCGATTGTGTCTAATTGAGATCCCAATTTTCCATAATAATTATGGAGAAGTCATCATAATGCTTTGCATACTGTTCTTTATTTGTGTGGATATTATCACCCTTAAACAGATGGACAGTCTTAAAGAACTATGTAAAAATTATATTCCTTATTGAAATCATTCTCACATTACATTTAAGGTGTGTGGGATCATTATTTACATTTTTTTGAGTCTTCCTATAAGAGTAGTTTCCATTCTAGTATTCAAATGTTTCCATATGAAGCACTATATGGAAAGAGATTCTATACACCAACTTGTTGGGGAGAATTTGGTTATAGGAAACATATAGCCCCATAACATATTGATGATACAATGATAAAGGTACATACAAATTAGGTTCATATTAAAGAATTTAAATGTAGGTAAATTGTAAAGACCTGTAAAATTCAAGGGAAATTTTTTCTTAATTTTCTTTGGAATTTTACTAGAACGCAGTTTCTGACGGCACCTGATTCCGAGGCCCGGAGTGCCCGGAATCAATTTCTGAAGTTTGGCTCGGGTACGTTCAGTGAACGAACGAGCGGGATTTTCTAACTTTTGATCCGGTGCTCGGAATTGAAATCTGAGGGCACCGATGAACTCGCAGCGCCGTTATTCGCTTAAGGGGACCTATTTCGAGGTTGCGTTTTATGTGAGACGAAAGTTAGTTTTGGGAGAAATTGTAAGAAGTGAAATAAAAAAATGTGGAAACACAATTTTTTTATTTTGTTGGTTAACTTCTCTCAAAGGAAGTTAGGGGTGGGACCCACACCCACTTAACCTCCCTTGAGAGGATTAAGTGTGGTGGGGCCCACACGAACCCTAACTTTTCATCTTCTCTCAAAACTCCCGTTAACCCCTCTTTAAATGACATGACTACTTGTTAATTATTTTGGAGTTATTTTTTATTTGAATTTCAAACCTTTGAAATTCAATTTGTTAAGTGTGTGAATAAAATAAGACTCTAACATATTTTATTTGGTTAGATTTCTCTAGCCTTCTTGAGAGGATTTTGGGTTCTCCTTCTTCTTCTTCAACCGTGACGAAGAACGCGAAGAACCTTCGAGCTCCGATGAAGAATGCCACTCCTCTCTTCTTCGTAGCCGGTTGTCTTCGAAGATCAACGACGTCTTCCGTGTCAACGAAAGGGAACGCCGCTTACTCCTTGGACTTCCTTCGTCGGCTTACGGAGATTTGCCAACGACGTACCTCTTCGGACGTACCTCTTCGTCAACGGATTTGACGAACGATTACCGACGCCCGACCTCCGCGATGTTGTCTTCCGCGGGTCGTTGACGATCATCGATCTTGAACCAAGGTAGGGGTTGTTGTTGGTTATTTTTCTTTCTCGTTCTTGGTTCTAGCATGATAGTCTTGTGGATAATTATTTAAGAGTTATCATCTAACGAGAGGGGGGTCGGACCGCACAAACACGGCCGAATTCCCCATCCTTTGTACGTGATGATTTTTATTTTCTTGTGGATGATGAGATGGCGTGGTGCCATCGCACCACACGGGAAATTCGCACGGTTGTATTGCGCGGCGCCGTCGTGCCGCGCCGTGGAAGGATCATCATGAACGCGACGCCGTCGCGCCGCGTCGAAGAAAACCGAAGGCGCCGCGGCCGGAGCGGGGCCGCGGTGGAGGGGTGCGGTGCCGTCGCACCGCACCGGACGACAAACACCGCAGCCGGTTCCGGGCCACGGCGGGACGAGAGGACCGGCGGCTCACCGGGCCGCCGGCATCGGAAGCCGGAAAGGGGACCGGTTTTCCGGTCCCGTTGAAGAAAAACCAGCCGGCCAGGTGGGCCGGCCGGAAGGGTAAAGATCGGGGGAATTAAATTCCCTCGGCCAGGTTTTTGCCCCCCCCCCACTATGAGGGGGGGCCGGTTTCATTAAGGGGGGCAGGACGCCCCCCGTTTTTCCTCAAAGCAGGCCCCCACGAGGGGGGGGGGGGCGGTTCTCCAATGGCGCGGCTTAAGCCGCGCCGCCAACTAAACAAAAGCGGGGGCCTTACCCCCTGCGCGCTGCACCCGTGCGGCGCCAGGCCGCACCACCGCCTGTCGGGCCGCGCTGCCGCGCCGGACCGCGCCGTCGCGCCGGACCGCCGCCGGCCGGGCCGGGTCGGACCCGATTCGGGCCGACCCAGGGGGGTCGGGCCGTGTCGCCCCGGACCCGGACCCCCCGTTTTCGAGACGTTTTCGGTATTTTGGCCATAACATGAGCCACGTACCTCCGATTGACTAACCGTTAGCGGCAATGCGATACTTGGATCGAGACGGTCGATTCGGTATATCACACTAAAAGTTTTGGAATACTTTGAGTTCGGCCGGGTTGGTTCATACACGAAACCAACCGGGCCCTCAGAGCAGAAACGCTCATATCATGAGCTACGGACGTCCGATTGACGTGCCATCAGCTTTGTTGTGTTCCTCTTAGTGAGACGGATATTTTGGCATACTCCGCCCGAGGTTTGGACATAGGTGGAGTACGGTCAGGTTGGTTTTGCCTTAAAAACCAACCGGGCCCGTGGGACGAAAAAGCCAATAACTCTCAGACCGGGCGTCCGATCGACGCGCCGTCTGTTGCGTTGAGTTCCTGTGGGCGATATGGAACTTTTGGATACATCAACTCTGGACTTTGTGACAGTTGATGTATCAGCCTCTCGGATCGTGGAGCGGACCCTCCTGAACGAGCTTGCTGTGTGCGGGAACCCTAGTGCTGGCTCCGACTCCGACTGCGACTGCTACTGCTACTGCTACTGCTACTGCTATTGTGACTGCGACGACGACAGTACAGAGATCCTGTGTGGATTCGACGATGACTACAGCACTCAGCGATCCTACGTGGATCAGTGCTACGGGTCCTGTGTGGGCCCGATCATGTGTGGGTCCGATCCTGTGTGGGTCCTTGCGCTCAGCGGTCCTGTGTGAACCAGCGCCTACAGGTCCTGTGTGGGCCTGATCCTGTGTGGGTCTTTTGCGGGGGTTAGTTACCTATCGATCCTTCATGGGTCCGACGACTTAGATGGATCAGAGATCATCTTTATCGTCCTTTGAAGAAGTATACCTGTGTGAGCTGAATCCTGTTACTTTCCTGTGTGGATTGAGTTGTGCTATCCTATGTGGATTTCGTTTTGCTTTCCTGTGTGGAATACGTTTACTTTCTGTGTGGACTGAGTTGTACTTGGGCTCGGAGGTTGGAGCGTATTGGAATTGATGACTTAGGTATATATATGGGCATATACCTAAGTAGTGTCAGTTGTTACTTCGTGTTTGTATCTTCCTATGTGGTTTATCATTTGTGGATTTTGGGAGACCTTCAGGGGTCTCGGGGTCCCTACTGAGTATCTTATACTCACCCCTGCACGGGCTATGCCCGCACAACATTGTGTTGGTTTCAGACGACGGATAGCATTGATCGTGGCTGAGGCTTGCAGAGTAGAACGGTACCTGGAGGTGGACAACTGTGTGGGACGTGTTCGGAGCGGACGGCGGGACCCGAGGAGAAGTGGAGCTATCTGTACCCACCCTTCAGGTGGGATCTCTAGTGGACAGCTCGGTGTAGCGGCTTTTACTTATAGTTGATGTTTTCCCTTTCGAGTTGTACTTTAATTTCAGTTGGGTTTGTATACTGGCCCATTTACTTTTCCGCACTTTCAGTTGTACTCTATTTTTACTTAATGTTTACTTTCTGCTTGCTTACTCTGTGGTGTTTGTTTACTTTACAAAGGCAATGCCTTCCCTTTTTACCGGGATTTACGCCTTGGTGCTAGTCGCCAGCCCCTGGCCTATGGAAGGTGTAACGCCCCGACCCTAGTTACCTAGAGTCGGTGCATTATTACATAACATTGGCATGATCACAAGAAAGATGAAATCTCGAAAGACCGATTGGTTTAGTAGCCTTGGAAACACTAGATATATTCATAAGTTTTACATTACATCATAAATTGAAAAACTACTACAACAACATAATGTCTCAACAGTCCACACTATTATCCCCTCATAATATCCATGCAGGTCATTCATAACTTACTTCTTCACATCCTGGGAAAAATAAAACATAGAAAAGGGGTGAGCTCAAATGCCCAGTAAGGATAACAATATAGCGGAAACTTTCATAAATAAGAATAAACATTTAAGGCAATGTATAACTAAAACAACAGCCTTTCAAACTTGAACTTTCAACATTGTATGGCATAAATAAAATTAAATAATTCTATTTACTCATTCACATGGATATTCTACTAATCGAATAATCACATGCAAAATCACTAACCTCTTTCATAATGTTGGAATGCATAATGCCAGACTATCATAACCACATAGTCAAGGCCTCATGCCAAGACTACAAATAAGATTTTGTCAAGGCCTTGTGCCAAGACACTAGTTTGTCTCATGAGACCTACCGATGCATCGAGGAGCTATAGCGGGCTCCACCCGTCACTTACTAAGTCCAATGCATTCCCATATGAAAAGGTTTAAACATAACATAAATATTCGTATTAAAACTAGCATACGAAATGTCAATAATTTCACCATAAACTATGAATGGTATAAAAATAGCACATCCACAGTCAAACATATCACAGAACCTTCAATACAATATAGAAGTTTTGTATCATAATAAATCAACTTCAAATAATCTTAAAATCCATCAAAGGATGTTGACATAGATGAAATCAAAATTCTTTTTAATGAAATATCTCCTTTTATTTTGAAATCATTTAAGATCCATATAAAATAAAACATTTTCTTTGAAAATATTCTTATAAGCTTGTAAGGGAAGCTTTGAAGATTTTATAACGGCAGAAAATAACCGCACTCGCCATATAAGTTAAAAAAACATTTTTACCATAATTCTGTCGAAAAGGTTAAAAGGACCTTGTTTTGAAAACGACGGAAAGATTCCTCTTATAAAAAGTCAAACAAGGGTATAAATGACTTTAACCCATATTCTTGTAAATAATAAAAATGTTTTGAAATACATTTTGAAGAAACATGGATGTGGATGATAAAGAGATCCCAGTATATTATTACATATAAACAACCTCAGATAATGAAGAGATTGTGAAATAACCCTTACCAATTTGGTAACTTATGAAACATACAACCCCTGAAAGAGGTATCATACAATGAATATGAGTGTATTACACAAAGAATATTATTATGGGCAGTACATACACCACACAAAAGGTGATGGTGGCAATATGGCATGAATCTCACGGGAATAAGGAGTGAGATGAAAACCCATTACCTTGTACTTTTCCTTGGTTGGGGTAGGTTAACTTCCTGTATAATGGTGAAATAATTGTTATTAAATTATTCAATAATCATATACATTAATATGATATCATATATGATCTTTTAATATTGATTTGATAATAATATCTTAGTATTATCGTTGTTTCGGGTGTTAACTTACTTGTTTTCTTTTATATGTTTTGTTACGTAAGACATGTTTGTAAAGGATAGGTTTTATATTATTCATATCCAGAATTATATCATGTCCTTAAACATCATTTTTTAAATCATAAAATGATAATTATACTTGAATGGATACGATGGAGAATGAATCTCATCGCGTTCGTGGAGACGGTAGTCCGTACGTACGCACGAGCGACAATATCATTCGTTTGATATTAAAATAATATATAAATGGATGTTATATCATATATACAGAATCATTAACATGTTATATTTATTATTTACATGAGTTACACATCATTATTATACCCATCCAAATAATATTATATTGAATAACAATTACACCACGACGTGGAGACGGTAAGCCGTACGTACGCACGTATGGTGACATGTTATTAAAAGGGTGGATAGAACACTGAATATGGTTATACCATATTTATAATAACATCACAGTATATATATGATACTGGATTTATTATTTTAGAATGGTAACAAAAAAGGAAAAAGAAGTGGAAGAAGAAATGAACTTATAAAAGGGTGGTGAAATCATTACCTCTTCTTCGGGTTCTTCCTTTTGACTTGATCAAAAGGGCTCCTCAGGTTGGCTTTCTGATCAATCTAAGGCCCCTAGGTTGTAGTGAGGGAAGTTGGGAGAGTATCTGGGCAGAGTTTGGCCGAACCAAAAGGCTTTGAAGGTGTGAAGAAATGAGAAGGAGGAGTGCCCTTTTATAAGAGGGGTGAGGGGCAACTTTGGAAAGGCTAGAAATATTAATTTATAATAAATTCATATTCGGTTTCTAATGGATCCAAAGTTTATTATTCAAAGGTTAAGGTGGGGATGGGTCTAAAACAACTCAACCAATAGAATTTAGACAGGTTTGGGTACTTATATTAACCTTATCTTTAAGTTTTAACTCTAAGTTAATTAGTTTCAGTTTTACAATGTCTCTTTGTATTTTTATATTATATGGTTAATAAACTTACTACATACATCCAAGCGACCCCCAAGTGGTCCATTAATGATGAACCTATCATGATATAAGTCTCTTGGCTGAACCTTAGATTTTTAGGAGTTTAATATCAATTAATAATATAATATTTGTTTTAAGAACTCTTTTATGTCAATTTTGACACTATTCAATAGTTGATTTTTGTGAAACTCATAACAGATTGATTACTTCGAAAAAAGTCAACTAAATCAATCCTAATATATTAAATTATCCTAGAAAATTAGTTTAATTCATTAAAAGTTTCATATTATATTTATTTGGGTATTTATAATATCAATTATTTTAATTTTTTACTATTATAGTAATTACTGCATCATCATTGTGTCATAAATAAAATAAATTATTTAATGTCTAAAAATTATAAATAAAATATAATTATGTAAGAAATCTTTTTATATTTCTAATTAATATTTATAATCTAAAATCCAACATATATAACCCTATGTAACAATTGTTTTGCTAAAAGATATATGCTTGTGTCATTTTTGTATTCATTTTAACTTAATTAAAATAAAGTGTCATTATCACTTACAAGTGGATCCATGGGGTCCCAAAATCGACCCAAAGATTCCCATGGTCGACCATGTATCATCAAATAGGGTTAAGACACGTTTTAGGGTAATTTAGTATTATTATAATATTATTTTTTTAACCCTTATTTACCGGATTTACCCTTAACCATGGTAAATAAAATATTTACCGCAGTAATTATTCAAAATGTCTAAAAATAAAAGCTACCTATTTACACAATTTGAACATCCTGATTCCAAATATGGAATCCATTTTCCTAAATTCAAAACACAGATGTGGCAGAAATTAATTTAAAATTAATTCCCGCTGTCAAAACAAAAAGCGTGTTTTTAAGAGATAATAACTATCAAAAGATTGACACTTGTTTATGTTCGGTTTAATTGTAAAATTATGTCCAATGACCAAAATTATATTAAATGGTAAAAATATATTCTAAATATACTTTAAAACCACTCAAATTCATAATTTATCACTATTAATTATTTTGATTAAAAAAGTTGTTTTTAATTAAAATTTAGTAATTTTCACTATTCATCAAAATATGAATGTTATCTGAAAAGTACCAAAATTTCACCTTAGGCTAAATTCGATATTCCGAATCCATAAATGAAGACCATTTTAAAATATAAAATATGTATAATTTCGAAAATTAGGTATTACTATTCATAACGGCTAGTTTGATTGGTTGTGGTGTGTGTTAAAACTCAAGGTTGCGTACAACACACGCTACTGTATTATTCAAAGAAAGCATACCGTGGAAGCTTGGGATGTTTCATTTTATATTTTTGATGTCCCCATTTAGTCAATAAGTTTAAAATATTGTATTTAAAAAGGGTTCACTATTAAAAGTTGATAAAAGTGCAATACTGAAAATGAATTTGTTCTTGCATTATATCTAAGAAACTCATAATATGGATTCTAAAATTATAAGGATTATATAAAGTATAAAATTTAGATAATACTATTCATAACCCCTTTTGAATGGCTTTTTTTTTGTAAGACATGGTGTGATTGAACTCGGTGTTGCGTGTAGTGCAAGTTAATGAATTATTTTGAAGAAATAACACACTATGAAATCTTGGGGTGTTACAGAAGGCGGGCTTGGGGTAGTCACGGCACGGACCCCGAGGGCGGGTCGTGACAAATTGGTATCAGAGGGGTTCGGTTCTACCGCGAACTCTGATCTTTTCTATGTGAAGCAATAATGTTTAGCGTATTGAGTGTGGTTATCATTCCAGGGAGTCCAGTGTTGGTGCGGCGGCCGACATATCCATACACTAGGACCCTGACTTCTGATTTCCGACTTAATGCACAAAAACATTGATTGCATGTGTGTTTCAAAGTTTTGTTTGTGATTACTTCATATCATCTCACCAGGTATACTGTTCTGACCGTGGCTCACCTGTTTCCTTTTCAGGATGGCCCCACGATGGTAGCCAGCTAGGGTTCCGAGAGTTGAGTGTGACGACAGCCCACCGAGCGACGAGGCCTTGGTGCAGGGCCCTTTTTCAGGGGTGGCACCGGTGGTAGCTCTACCCGTCGAGCCACCGATACTTCCAGCACCAGCCGCTGATGATGCACGTCGCCTCAGCGCACTGCATGAGTTTCAGCGCCAGCGACCACCACCAGGAGGTCCACCCCGACCACAGGGAGCTGGCGGGCAGAGACAGGAACAACTCCAGGCAGCAGAGGCCTACGACCACGGCGCACCCGAGATGATTCGAGGTACTATCTGTGTCTATTCCACACTTGCTGCAGTTCTTATATACACCGGAGCGAGTCACTCTTTCATAGCCGCTACCCTCATTCGGAGCTCGGAGATTCCGACAAAGCCGTTGGCTCGATCCTTACGGCTAGAGACTCCTACGGGAGAAGACTCGACGATTACGCACTGGTGCCGGCAGTGCGAGCTTACTCTAGGAGGCGAGAGCTTCGGCTGGGATCTTCTTGTAGCAGCGTCGGGGCCTTACGACGTCATCTTGGGCATGAATTGGCTATCTACGGTCCATGCGCAGATTGACTGTTTTAGGCGCAAGGAGCGATGTGTACGCTCCGACGGGAGCAGGTTCACCTTCACCGGCGAGAAGGGAGCCATTGCAGCACAGGATGGACTTCCGCGGAGGAGAGGACAGCCCATTACTCATCAGTTGGCTAGCCTCATCCTTGGAGCAGTTGAAGTGCGGAGTCATGGTTTTCCTGCAGTGGTGGATCAGTTTGCGAACGTTTTTCCCGACGACGTTCCAGGGCTACCTCCTCGTAGAGAGGTAGACTTTTATATTGAATTGTACCCCAAGACAGCCCCGATATCGACTCCAGCATATCGGATGGCCCCCGCCGAGCTTCGAGAGCTACAGGTACAATTGGAGGACTTGCAGGGCAAGGGGTTCATCCGACCCAGTGTTTCACCCTGGGCTTCACCGATATTGTTCGCCAAGAAGGCGGACGGAAGCTTGCGACTTTGTGTTGACTATCGTCGCCTGAACCAGGTGAGGTGAGGAACAAGTATTCTCTACCGAGGATTGATGACCTCTTTGATCAGCTCAAGGGAGCATGGTGGTTCTCGAAGATAGACCTCAGGTCAGGCTGTCATCAGCTCAGAGTCAGAGACGAGGACGTGCAGAAGACGGCCTTCAGATGTCGGTATGGCCACTATGAGTTTTTGGTTATGCCTTTCGGCGTAACCAATTCTCCAGCAGTGTTCATGGCTCTCATGAACAGGATATTTCAGCCATACCTCGATCGATCCGTCGTAGTCTTCATTGACGACATTCTAATTTACTCTTCGACTGAGGAGGAGCACGCATACCACTTGCGAGTTGTACTAGACACACTCTGAGAGCACCAGCTTTATGGTAAGCTCTCGAAGTGCCAATTCTGGATACGAGAGGTCCACTTCTTGGGACACGTTATCTCTGAGGCGGGAGTTGCAGTGGATCCTGCGAAGATCGAGGCTGTGTTAGCATGGGATCCACCCAGGAGAGTGACTGAGGTTCGGAGTTTCTTGGGACTAGCTGGATACTATCGGAGATTCGTGCCAGACTTCTCTAGAGTTGCGGCACTACTCACAGCTTTGAAGAAAAAGGGGAAACCGTTCGTGTGGTCAGACAGATGTCAGCAGAGCTTCCTGGAGCTGAGACAGAGATTGACCAGCGCACCTATCTTGAGGTTGCCTGAGGAGGGAGTAGGGTACGTAGTCTACTACGATGCATCAGGGATCAGACTCGGATGTGTTCTGATGCAGGAGCGGGCAGTTATCGCCTATGGATCACGTCAGTTGAGGCCGCATGAGCAGAACTACGCTACCCATGACCTGGAGTTAGCAGTATTGGTCTTCGCTCTGAAGACATGGCGACACTATCTGGTGGGCGAGCGTTTTACAGTATTTTCTGATCATCATAGTCTCAGGTATATCTTCTCGCAGAAGGACCTGAACCTGAGACAGCGGCGATGGATCGAGTTCCTCCAGGACTATGACATTGAGATAGTCTATACTCCTGGGAAGGGGAACGTGGTAGCTGATGCCCTCAGCAGGAGGACATGCATTCAACTACTTGAGGAGGCAACGGAGCAGCTATCCTCTTTACAGATATCCTTCGTGGATAGAGATGGAGCAACCTTCTTTCAGTCTCTCACAGTCACCCCTCCACTACTGCAGCGGATCAGAGGGGCACAGCGTGAGGACGCTGACTGTGAGACACGGTGTACATAGATATCCTCAGGACAGGAACCTGATGGTTTCTCCTTTGGAGCAGAGCACGACATCCTTTTCAGAGGACGTACCATGGTACCAGTCGCCTTGTGAGAGGAAGTGCTGAGAGATTTTCACACTTCTCATTTGGTGGTACATCCTGGAGTGGCGAAGATGTACCAGGACGTCAGACGACAGCACTGGTGGCCGGGCATGAAGAAGGCTGTAGCAGAGTTCGTTTCTCGATGCCTCAACTGCCAGCAGGTGAAGGCAGAGCATCAGGTACCAGCAGGCTTGGTACAACCCTTGGAGGTTCCGGAGTGGAAGTGGGATGACATATATATGGACTTCATGACTGGACTTCCACGCACTTCTAGAGGTCACGACTCCATCTGGGTGATTGTTGACCGACTCACCAAGTCGGCACACTTCTTACCCATCAGAGAGCAGGGCTCAGTGGAGAGCATGGGACGTCTCTACGTTCAGGAGATTGTGAGACTCCACGACGTGCCATCATCTATCGTCTCCGATCGAGATGATCACTTTACTTCCCGACTTTGGAAGGGGTTACAGGAGGCGTTCGGGACACAGCTACGTCTGAGCTCAGCCTTTCACCCTCAGACGGATGGTCAGACGGAGAGGACCATTCAGACTCTCGAGGACATGCTCCGCGCATGTGTCCTCGACTTTGGTCGTAGCTGGGAGGACCACCTACCCTTGGTGGAGTTTGCGTACAACAACAGATAACACTACACCATCGGGATGGCACCGTACGAGGCGTTGTACGGCCGACCTTGTAGATCTCCTTTGTGCTGGACAGACCCTGGGGAGTCAGCACTTGTGGGACCAGAGATGGTCCAGGCCACGACAGAGAAGGTCCAGGTCATCCAGGAGCAGATGAGGACAGCTCAGAGCCGGCCGAAGTCAAACGCTGAGAGGAGGCGGAGGCCACTAGAGTTCGAGGATGGCGACCACGTCTTCTTGCAGGTCTCACCTCGATGTGGTATACGGAGATTTGGCCGTGGCGGCAAATTATCTCTGCACTTCATCGGACCCTTCCAGGTCCTTAGCAGGATTGGCGAGATGACTTATCGATTGGCTCTACCACCTCAGTTGCACCGGGTGCACGACGTCTTCCCCGTATCTCAGTTGAGGAGGTACGTGCACGACCCGACGCACATCATTGACCATGGGGAGCTTGACATCGACGATGGGGTGACTTTTATGGAGGTCCCGGTGGAGATAAAGGATTGACAGGAGTGGGTCCTACGTGGGCGATCGATTCCTCTTGTGCGCATCAGATGGCAGCACAGTAACCTCCAGGAGAGCACTTGGGAGCGGGAGGCTCAGATGCGTGCTCAGTACCCTCATTTGTTTCCCTAGTTTTTGATGTATCTTTACAGGGACGTAAATCCCTAAGGTGGGAGTAATGTAAAGACCCGTAAAATTCGAGGGAAATTTTTTCTTAATTTTCTTTGGAATTTTACAAGAACGTGGTTTCTGACAGCACCTGATTCCGAGGCCCGGAGTGCCCGGAATCAATTTCCGAAGTTTGGCTCGGGTACGTTCAGTGAACGAACGAGCGGGATTTTCTAACTTTTGATCCGGTGCTTGGAATTGAAATCTGAGGGCACCGATGAACTCGCAGCGCCGTTATTCACTTAAGGGGACCTTTTTCGAGGTTGCGTTTTATGTGAGACGAAAGTTAGTTTTGGGAGAAATTATAAGAAGTTAAATAAAAAAATGTGGAAACACTTTTTTTATTTTGTTGGTTAACTTCTCTCAAAGGAAGTTAGGGGTGGGACCCACACCCACTTAATCTCCCTTGAGAGGATTAAGTGTGGTGGGGCCCATACAAACCCTATCTTTTCATCTTCTCTCAAAACTCCCTTTAACCCCTCTTTAAATGACATGACAACTTGTTAATTATTTTGGAGTTATTTTTTATTTGAATTTCAAACCTTTGAAATTCAATTTGTTAAGTGTGTGAATAAAATAAGACTCTAACTTATTTTATTTGGTTAGATTTCTCTAGCCTTCTTGAGAGGATTTTGGGTTCTCCTTCTTCTTCTTCAACCTTGACGAAGAACGCGAAGAACCTTCGAGCTCCGACGAAGAACGCCACTCCTCTCTTCTTTGTAGCCAGTTGTCTCCGAAGATCAACGATGTCTTCTGTGTCAACAAAATGGAACGCCGCTTCCTCCTCGGACTTCCTTCATCGGCTTACAAAGATTCGCCAACGACGTACCTCTTCAGACGTACCTCTTCATCAACAGATTTGACGAACGATTACTGACGCCCGACCTCCGCGACGTTGTCTTCCACGGGTCGTTGACGATCATCGATCTTGAACCAAGGTAGGGGTTGTTGTTGGTTATTTTTCTTTCTCGTTCTTGGTTCTAACATGATAGTCTTGTGGATAATTATTTAAGAGTTATCATCTAACGAGAGGGGGGTCAGACCGCACAAACACGGCCGAATTCCCCCTCCTTTGTTCGTGATGAATTTTATTTTCTTATGGATGACGAGATGGCGTGGTGCCGTCGCACCACGCAGGAAATTCGCACGGTTGTCTTGCGCGGCGCCGTCGCGCCGCGCCGTGGAAGGATCATCATGAACGTGACGTCGTCGCGCCGCGTCGAAGAAAACCGAAGGCGCCGTGGCCGAAGCGGGGCCGCGGCGGAGGGGTGCGGTGCCGTCTCACCGCACCGGATGACAAACACCGCGGCCAGTTCCGGGCCGCGGCGGGACGAGAGGACCGACAGCTCGCCGGGTCGCTGGAGTCGGAAGCCGGAAAGGGGACCGGTTTGCCGGTCCCGTTGAAGAAAAACCGGCCGGCCAGGTGGGCCGGCCTGAAGGGTAAAGACCGGGGGAATTAAATTCCCCCGGCCAGGTTTTTGCCCCCACATTATGAGGGGGGGCCGGTTTGATTAAGGGGGGCAGGCAGCCCCCCATTTTCCCTCAAAGTAGGCCCCCACGAGGGGGGGGGGGGGGGGTTCTCCAAAGGCGCGGCTTAAGCCGCGCCGCCAACTAAACAAAAGCGGGGGCCTTGCCCCCCCGCGCACTGCACCCGTGCGGCGCCAGGCCGCACCGCCGCCGGCCGGGCTGGGTCGGACCCGGGTCGGGTCGACCCGGTTCGGGCCGACCCAGGGGGGGTCTGGCCGGGTCGCCCCGGACCCGGACCCCCCGTTTTCGAGACGTTTCGGTCTTTTGGCCATAACTTGAGCCACGGACCTCTGATTGACGAACCGTCAGCGGAAATGCGATCCTTGGATCGAGACGGTCGATTTGGTATATCGCACTCAAAGTTTCAGAATACTTTGAGTTCGGCCAGGTTGGTTCGTACACGAAACCAACCGGGCCCTCGGAGCGGAAACGCTCATATCTTGATCTACGGACGTCCGATTGACGTGCTGTCAGCTTTGTTGTGTTTCTATTAGTGAGATGGATCTTTTGGCATACTCCGCCCGAGGTTTGGATGCAGGTGGAGTACGGTCGGGTTGTGTTTTCCTTAAAAACCAACCGGGCCCCTAGGACGAAAAAGCCAATAACTCTCAGACCGGGCGTCCGATCGACACGCCGTCTGTTGCGTTAAGTTCCTGTTGGCGATACGGAACTTTTGGATACATCAACTCTGGACTTTGTGACAGTTGATGTATCAGCCTCTCGGCTGGTGGAGCGGACCCTCCTGAACGAGCTTGCTGTGTGCGGGAACCCTAATGCTGGCTCCGACTCTGACTGCGACTGCTACTGCTACTGCTACTATGACTGCAACGACGACAGTACAGAGATCCTGTGTGGATTCGACGACAACTAAAGCACTCAGCGATCCTACGTGGATCAGTGCTACAGGTCCTTTGTGGGCCCGATCCTGTGTGGGTCTGATCCTGTGTGGGTCCTTGCACTCAGCGGTCCTGTGTGAACCAGCGCCTACAGGTCCTGTGTGGGTCCGATCCTGTGTCAGTCTTTTGCAGGGGTTAGTTACCTATCGATCCTTCGTGGGTCCGATGACTTAGATGGATCAGAGATTATCTTTATCGTCCTTTGAAGAAGTATACCTGTGTGAGCTGAATCCTGTTACTTTCCTGTGTGGATTGAGTTGTGCTATCCTATGTGGATTTCGTTTTGCTTTCCTGTGTGGAATACGTTTACTTTCCTGTGTGGACTGAGTTGTACTTGGGATCGGAGGTTGGAGCGTATTGGAATTGATGACTTAGGTATATGTATGGGCATATACCTAAGCAGTGTCGGTTGTTACTTCGTGTTTGTATCTTTCTATGTGGTTCATCCTTTGTGGATTTTGGGAGACCTTCAGGGGTCTTGGGGTCCCTACTTAGTAGCTTATACTCACCCCTGCATGGGCTGTGCCCGCACTACGTTGTGTTGGTTGCAGATGACAGACATCGTTGATCGTGGCTGAGGCTTGCAGAGTAGAATGGTACCTGGAGGTGGACCACTGGGTGAGACGTGTTCGGAGCAGACGGCGGGACCCGAGGAGCAGTGGAGCTATCTGTACCCACCTTTCAGGTGGTATCTCCAGTGGACAGCTCGGTGTAGCGGCTTTTACTTACAGTTGCTGTTTTCCCTTTCGAGTTGTACTTTACTTTCAGTTGGGTTTGTATACTGGCCCATTTACTTTTCTGCACATTCAGTTGTACTCTATTTTTACTTAGTGTTTACTTTCCGCTTGCTTACTCTGTGGTGTTTGTTTACTTTACAAAGGCAATGCCTTCCCTTTTTACTGGGATTTACGCCTTGGTGCTAGTCGCCAGCCCCTGGCCTCTGGAAGGCGGGCATGGGGTAGTCACGGCATGGACCCCGAGGGCGGGTCGTGACATAAATGATATATGCTAAAAACATGAGAAAGGATTTAGAATATTAGGTGGCAGATCATGTCATTATAAAAGTATCTCTATGGAAGGGTGTTATAAGGTATGGTAAAAAAGGGAAACTGACCCTTATGTATATCAACCCATTTGGAATTATGGAAGGAATTGGAGATATAGAATACTGATTATAAAAACTACCAAGTCTCTCCGATTTTGATGATGTGTTCCGCATATCATTATTAAATAAGTATATACCGGACCCAACATTTGAACTCACTTTTGAATAAATAGAAATGCAACATGATTTGTCTTAATAAGAATAGCACTTTGAGATTCATGAAAATAGAGAGAAATAATTAATAAATAAGATGACCGGACTGGTAAAATTTACTTCGAGAAACAATAAAAATGAAGAAGCAATGCGGGGAACTAAAAATGTTATGAAAAAAAACCACACCATTTGTTTAGAAGGAAATATATATGAAATCTTTCAAGGGAATTTTTTTTAAAAGAGGGAAGAATATAACACCAAAATATTTTATGGTGTGTTAAATCATAAATAGATTCAACTTATCTAATACCTTATGCTTCATGAACACTGAGTTTAAACGAACTGGGATAAACCATTGAATAATATCATTATCATTGGAATAGTAATGAGATCATTAGCAATCGTAATGTGGAAATTAGAATAATAACCTCAAATATGAATTTATAAATAAAAATTTAGTTATCTCATAAATAAAAATATGATATTTTTATAAAATTGAATAAGTAATAAATTTTTTAAAAATTATAAATTTAGTGTTGGTATTTTTGTGAAAGATAAATGATTATTTACTATTTAATAATTAATATATTGTTTTAAAAGAAGATTTATTTTAAAAAAATATATTAATGAATTAATTTTGATTACAATTATATGATAATTTTATGATACCAGAATCAATTTTTTATTGTGTTGTACAAACTATTATACTATTAAAATTAGTATTTCTTTAATTAATCATGGTTTCAAATAAAATAAATTTTCTCATTTTTATAAAATTATTTTTAGAAAGTAAATTCTGTTATTGAAATATACATATCAAAAAATGGTTACGGAAAACTTTTAGGATTTCTCTGAAATAGTAGAAATTTTTTTTAACATTGAAATATGGTAACCTTTTTTTACTTTTTAATCCAAATACAAGAATTTTTTAGTCATTAATGATGTTAAAACCCATTATTTAGACCACACATACCCTATTTATTATACATAGTCACATGAATCTACACTAGTTATGGTCTTGATCCAAAATAATTAACTAATGAATAAATTAATAAAATAACACCTCTCCTCTTCCTATTAAAACCCCCCCTCACCACCCCTTCTCCTCACACGTTATAAGCCTTTATAATTGTCTATATTATTTTATATTACCTACACAATGATCTTCCTATCATATAAAAGCTATTTGTATTCCCAAAATACCAAATCCAAATGTCTCAAGTTAGTTCCCAAAGAGAAGATATTTGAGATTTAAAATACATCTTCCCTGTAACACCCCTAGTAAATAAAGAATATGAAATTTTCAAATTTAACCATATTTGTGAATAAAATATTAATATTACTTTAAGTGGGATGCTATGCTCGATGGCGTACCCAACACGCAACAACGAGTTTCTTGGGAATCTTACGTTGCACTCTAATAATAAAATAATATTATTTTAAATGGTAGTTAACATGTAGCCGTTGTATTGGCGGGAATGGATAGAAATAACTAGAATATGATTATATATGTTTTTAAATGTTTTTACATTTATCCAATAAATAATAAAGGCTTAAAATACGGAAAGAATTCAATTTTAGGCGTATATGCCCTAGTTTTCACTAAAGGTTCACTTATCGCCTTTTGATGGAGAAACGTCATTAAATATAGTTTTGTTAACTCTTATATATTCTATTGGACCAAATGAAACTCTTCTTAATAATTAGGACATCAAAATTTACTTTCTGTAAATTTTTGGTATCTTTCCGATAAAGTTCATTTTTTAATGAATAGTGTAAAATGTTGTATTTTAATTCAAAACCTCTTTTTAATTTAATTTATTTATATGATTATATTATATTTTGAATTGGTTTTAAAGTGAAATTAGAATATATTTTTACAATTAAATCCAATATTGGTCATTGGAATTAATTTCACTTTGAAATCAGACTTAAACTAGTGTCAATCTTTTGATACTTATTATTTCATAAAAACACGCTATTTGCTCTGACGACGGGAATTAATTATTAAATTAATTAATGTGACTTATATGTTTTTAATTTTTTAAAATAGACTTCATTTTTGAATTCATAATATCAAATATAGCTTAGGGTGAATTTTTGGGATTTTTCTGAAAAACTTCAATTTTTGATGAATAGTGAAACCACTAACTGGTACTTATAAAAACTGATTTTTCCGTTTAAATGAAATTCTTCCATCTTTGTGTTTTGAATTTCAAAAATCCGACATACATGGCTGTCATTAAGACGTAAAATGTGGTTCAATGGGATAAAAATAATTTTTTGGTGAATAGTAACTTATTAAGTTTTTAATCGTGAGTAGAGGTAATTAGTGCAGTTTATGGTAAGAATAATGTTTTAATAAAATGAAATGACCTATACACATGTCCTACCCTCATTGGATGTGTCATGGACGACCAAGAAAATCCATGGGTCAACTTGGGGACCCCATGGGTCCACTTTGGTTGGGAAATGACATAAATTTCTTTTTATTTAATATTAAAGTAAAAATGACACAAACATGAGATGTATTACTAAAACAATTTTTACATGGTGTTATACAAGTCATATGTTTTACTATAAATAGTCATTGGAAAGATAAAACGATTTCCTACATCAGAGTAGTTTTTTATAATTTGTAGACATTAAATAAATTAAATTATTTATGACATCATGATGATGCAGCGATGACCTCATTATTTAACGATTTAAATAAAATGTAAAGATAATTTAATATCTATGACCTAAACATGTCCAAAACCTATTGGATGAGTGGATTTCTAACCCTTATCACCTTATCCTCGAAATACATTAATGTGGGACCTTTAAAATCCGAAACTCTTTTGAAAATAAAGTAACATTTTGTAACTTTACAAGAGTGCCCCTCCTCTCCTCTTATAAAAGGCCCCCACCTCTACCTCCTTACCCACACTCCCAATGCCTTTGGCTCAGCAAACCCCTGCCCATTTTGTCTCTCCACTTCCCTCTCTTACTCCTTAAATCCTCACTTTGGGCAGAAGTCTTCCCAAGGAAGCCTTTGAGCTCAAACCAAAGTGAGTTACCCGATTTTAAGGTAATGTCTTCACTTGTGTCCTTTTGTTTTATTTTGCTTCTCCAACCCCCTAAACTCCTTTTATTCATTTATTTTGTAACAAATACAGAATCTTCAATATACCAGGATGCTGTTATAATAATTATTCTAGCTAAAATTACACACACCTACATCTAATGGGTAAAGAACATATTGTTTCCGTGGTTGGAGAATTTCTGCCTCCCGAAACGATGATTGTTCAACATTCTTCTAACACCTTAAAAGGTGGCCATTAATATGACACTATATTTATATATGATATCTAATATGTTTATTTTTTATTTAATCTTCTGTATCTTTAATTTATGGCGTACCTTTATGGTTTCCATTATGGGTAAACGCGATATCATCATTTAAGGAAGTGCGGACTACCACCCCCTCAAAGTGATTTGATTCGTTAATACCATATGTGGTACGTATAAAAGATATATTTAATGATATTATATATGATACCATACTGGAATTAAAATACTATTATGTATCATTATGTTTTAATTCCATTAAATATGAAATAGAAATGGAAGTAGCGTTCATGCATACGTACGGCTTACCGTCTCCATGAACGGTACATTTCATTTCTTATCTCAAAATGTTATGTAATATTATAAGTACATATATATAATGGATATATATGTAATATATTACATCTAAATTGTGGATTTCATTCTGGAATTATAACATATATATATATCTCATTTTGTTTTAATTCCATTAATATGACATAAAATGAAAGTAGCGTTCATGCGTACGTACGGCCTACAGTCTCCATGAACGGTGCTTTTCGTTTTTTATCACCAAATGATATGGAATAGTATAAAATGAATATTTACTGGATATATATTATATTTTAATCATTAATACTATTCAGGAAATTATTTACTTATAACTACATGGGCAATCTTTTTTCAAACAAGTTCATTTTTGACTCATGTACCAAACATCGGCAAAAACGTCTGATATGAACTAACATTATTAAACAATTATTATAACATTATAATATGTGATATGAACTGAATAATAATATCTAAATGAGGTACTTAGGAAATTGTTAATTGAACAAATTTTATTATTCAGGATTATAAAGAAACGAACAAGACAAGTTGGACTTGAGGTAAGGGATCCTACTCCACTCTTTCTTTTTATGTACACTCTTTTATGTCATTCCTTTTAAATCTCATCTTTCTTGTTATTGGGATGTTCTTTTATATTAACCTTACTGTAATTTTTATGTTCATGTGATGAGAGACCCTATTCTCTCTCATCAATATATTTTGGAAGTTTTATGTGGCGCCGTTAGGCTGCAGAGTTTTCGTAAGGGATTTTTCATCTCACTTTTATTCCCGTTAGATTAATGCTACATTTTCCACAAATTACTTTGAGTGGTGTATGTACTGCCCATTATTCTACTCTTTGTGTAATATACTTTCATTTATGAGTATTTACATGAATGATGTATTGTCCTTCTTTCATGGGGTGTGTGTTTTGAAAGATACCCTAGTCGGTAAGGGAAACTTTCACCCTCCTCTTTTTAAAAGACTTATTTTGTTGGGTATTTTAATTTACATATTTTTATGTTGGGATATGTTCTCATATGTCATTATTTATGTAAATCTTATGTCCATGTGATGAGATACACTTTTTATCTCTCATCAACTCATTTTGATGTGACGTCGTTAGGCTGTCAAGGGAACTTCTTAACCCAATTTTGATTTCTTTGGGTTCAACATGTAGTTATTGAATATGTCATCCTTTGAATATGTGTGAATGACCTTTGATTATTTTACACTTAATATCCACTGATATTTGGTGTATTCATTTGTCACACATAATTATGTAATTGATTTATCCTTAAACCAAGGATACCGTCTTTGTATGGGACTTCGTCTCAATCTCCTTTCATTAAGGCATATTTTGTTTTATACTCAACCTTATTTTATATGGTGTATAAACCCCTTTGACTTTTACATTTATCCAAAAGGAATCTTTTTTATAAGAAGCGTTTTACTAAATGACAAAAGGGAATGTTTTGTCGTATGTATGCGGCGACAATGACTTCTCCGCCGCCGTGACCATTATTTGAGTTTTGGCTTCCTCTACAAGCCATAATTTTTTTTAAAAGAAAAATAAATTCCATGTTTAACTTTACTTTTATTTTGGTATTGAAAATGGTTTTCATAATGTTTTTAAATCAATGTGTTTTATTGATATATTGTGATTGAAAGGTGGAAATGTTATGTTTCCTTTATGCATGTTTTATGTGATAAGATTATGTTATGGTTCTTGGGCATTGTTATGAATAAGAGTGGTTCCGTGATAAACTAAGGGCGGGTGAGCCCGATATAGCTCTCCAATGCATTGGGTAACATGAAGGAGTGAAACGATAAGGTTTCTCCAAAGAGATTTAGGGAATATACTGTGATGGGTATTCCAAACGTAACCAAGAGGGTTACTCCCTACGTAAGAATGTTATGAATGTCTCAGGTTACCTTTATGTCATATGATTTCTATGATTTATTCATGATTTGATGAGGTATGTTAAAGTGCCTATGTTTTATGTGTAAAGTATGATTTAATTCTTATGTATATATGAACTCATGTTTCCTTTCCATATTTTTATAACCCTTAATGAGCTTTTTATGCTCATCCAAAGTTTTTGAAATGTTTTTCACAGGTCAAGGGAAAGGTACATGATGTGATGATAGTGTCAAGGATGTGTCATGAAAGAATCCATGTTTTATTTTAAATATGTTTCCGTTGATGGGAAGAATGAACACTGTCTTTTAGGTAACCACTTTTTTTAAATGTGGAATGTAATGCAAGTTTCATGATCTAATTCTCTAAAACTCTAAACCTGAAAAGATCTTCAATGTGTAATCTTGTAATAACTCAAGATTAAGTAATGTTTAAGGCTGGGGCCTTATAGTTTGTATCAGAGTTCGGTTTAGATAACTTTAGAGGTTAGGGTATTCTTTAAGCATAAGTGGCATTACCATAATGGTTAGGATTTCAGAAAGAGTCCTAGTTTTAGATAATGTGAATGAGTAAGTATATCTTATTGTTTATCTTCCTCATTAGTACATGATGGTTTTTTTGATATACTCACACTGACCTTTTTGGTTTTAGTAAATGGCTGGATCTAGCAGGTGCCAAAGTAACAGTGGATGTGAAGGAAACTGTGACCGTTTTTTGAGCAAGCAACTGAATGATACGGGAGCTGCAATGAGAACTCTTGTGATTATCCTCAACCAACTATCTGTAGTCATGATTGACCACCTAAACCTTGGTGATTTCTTTAAGGAATAATATATTCGAGAAAAAAATCCCTACGGATGTACCGGTAATAATCATAAAGGTAAGTGTGTTCAAAAACCTATGTGTCAAAGATGAGGAATGAAACACCTAGGAAAATGTTTCAAAGGGACAGACATATGCTATAGATGTGGAAATGAAGGTCATAAAGAAAGAACCTGCCATGGAAAAAGGAAGCATCCAGTTGACTCAAGGAAAGGGAAAGAAGTTCTTTCAGAGGGATCAATTGAATGTTTTAAACGTGGTGTGCATGGTCATTATGAAAACACATGTCATATGAAGAAGTTTCGTGAATGGGATCACCAAGAGCGTACAAATGTTCGTTTACCAACACCTAATGCCATTCCGATTGAGGATGAAGAAACTGACAATGACCAATCAAAGGTATGTATTATTTCATGACTATTGTTTTCATATTTTGGAATCTTAGGATATGATTCAAGATTTTGTTTGTAGGAAAGAGGACTTTCGGAATAAGTTGGAAAGGAATGGTTAATGGATCATGAAGAATGTTGAATGAGTAAGATGTCAACATATAAGGGCTTCAAGAGTTATGGTGAAATTCTTAAGAGAATTAAGTCTCTTTTGATGATGGGGTTACATTAGAAGACTTTTTATATTATGTGTAACCCTGATGTTTAATATATGAAAATTTTATTCAAGGAATAGTTATCTTTTCTTTTGTGTACATAGTTATAAAGAACCATTTGGGTTTATATGATCCTTACATTTGAGGTAATTATGGGTTACTATATGTTATGATTGAAGTGAAAGGGATGAGATAAAATTGAGGTTAAATTATGTTATGGTTATTTTTGATGATTTTATCCCTTTTTGGGGAATGATTTGAGAATTATATAGTTTTGGAAAAAGGACAACACGCAGACCGTGTGACTACCTATCGCGTCGGATAAAGCTGCGGGAATCGAACCCACGACCAAAGTGCGACTGGTATTTATCGCCTACCATTGGACTACGTGAAGTCCCTGGTTACTTTGACTTATTCTTTTTATTTATATTATTTTATGAATTAAGATTAAGTTGATTTTGGGTTATTTATGAAAATTATTAACCTATCATGGAGGATATGTGATTAGGTTAATTACTTTTCGATACGAGACTTTAGGAGCAACTGATGTTGTTTCAAGATAAATGTTACGATTTAACTTGGAAGACTATGTGACTAAATCCTTCAAATATTTGGGTTTCAATCTTATATTGGTTTACTTTGAATAATTTTATGGACAAATTGTTTATCGGATGGTCCTCGTTGAACTTTGGGTTTGTTGGACAAATTTTGGAGATTAAGCATAGATTTTTTTAAAGGGTTATCCTTTTCTAGATTATCTGACCTTGTACTAACCTTTTTGGTTTTGGTTTTGGTTAAAGCCTAAAGACATGGGAAGTATATAGTTCTCTTTGGTGGATTAGGTGATTCACTTGAAGTTGATTATAGTATTCTTAATGCGAACAAGTCTCCCTAAATAATCATCTTTTGGAAAAAAATATGAGTTTGATTATAGAATCTAGTAAAAGTTCAAAGTCAACATGATAAGTGATTATGTTTCCTTATGAATAAATTCCTCAATAAAAAGAAACTTAAAACAAAAATGTTTTCTATTAACTTTTCCTACTGGGGAATCGAATACTGTTTAACCCATCACAAGTTTGTGATTTTCTTATGGTTAACTTTCTCCTAGACATGTTTACTATCACTCTCCCTCAAGAACTTGACCCTTTGCTTTTTCTTCCATGTCCATGTTTTTCTACATGGAATCCTAGTATGGGTTAACTCGGGTGACCTCTGTACTTATCTTCCATTATTTTAAAGTGATTGTTTTACCGACTCTTGTTCCGATGTGGGACATCCAAGGATGTTTCCAAGCTCAATTTTAATAATTGCGAGGACACAATTCCCAAAAGGGGGGAAGGATGTAACACCCCAAGTAAATAATGAATATGAAATTTTCATATTTATCCATATTTGTGAATAAAATATTAATATGACTTTAAAGGGGATGCTATGCTCGATGGCGTACCCAACACGCAACAACGAGTTTCTTGGGAATCTTACGTTGCACTCTAATAATAAAATAATATTATTTTAAATGGTAGTTAACATGTAGCCGTTTTATTGGTGGGAATGGATATAAATAAATAAAATATGATTATATATGTTTTTAAATGTTTTTACATTTATCCAATAAAAGATAAAGGCTTAAAATACAGAAAGAATTCAATTTTAGGCGTATATGCCCTAGTTTTCACTAAAGGTTTACTTATCGTCTTTTGATGGAGAACCGTCATTAAATATAGTTTTGTTCACTCTTATAAATTCTATTGGACCAAATAAAACTCTTATTAATAATTAGGACATCAAAATTTACTTTGAGTAAATTTTTGGTATCTTTCTGATAAAGTTCATTTTTTAATGAATAGTGTAAAATGTTGTATTTTAATTCAAAACCTATTTTTAATTTAATTTATTTATATGATTATATTATCTTTTGAATTGGTTTCAAAGTGAAATTAGAATATATTTTTACCATTAAATCCAATAGTGGTTGTTGAAATTAATTTCACTTTGAAATCAGACTTAAACTAGTGTCAATCTTTTGATACTTATTATTTCCTAAAAAACATGCTATTTGCTCTAACAGCAGGAATTAATTATTAAATTATTTAATGTGACTTATATGTTTTTAATTTTTTAAAATAGACTTCATTTTTTAATTCGGAATATCAAATATAGCTTAGGGTGAATTTTTGGGATTTTTCTGAAAAACTTCAATTTTTGATGAATAGTGAAACTACTAAGTGGTACTTATAAAAACTGATTTTTCCATTTAACTGAATTTTTTGCATCTTTGTGTTCTGAATTTCAAAAATCCTACATACATGGTTGTCATTAAGAAGTAAAATTTGGTTCAATGGGATAAAAATAATTTTTTTGGTGAATAGTAACTTATAAAGTTTTTAATTGCGATTAGAGGTAATTAGTGTAGTTTATAGTAAGAATAATGTTTTAATAATATGAAATGACCTAGAAACATGTCCTACCCTCATTGGATGTGTCATGGAAAACCAATACAATCCATTGGTCAACTTGGGGACCCCATGGAGCCACTTTGGTTGGGAAATGACATAAATATCATTTTATTTAATGTTAAAGTAAAAATGACAAAAACATGAGATGTTTTACTAAAACAATTTTTACATGGGGTTATACAAGTAATATTTGTGACTATAAATAGTCATTGGAAAGATAAGAATATTTACTACATCATAGTAGTTTTTTTATAATTTTTAGACATTAAATAAATTAAATTATTTATGACATCATGATGATGCATCGATGACCTCATTATTTAACAATTTAAATAAAATGGAAAGATAATTTAATATCTAAGACCTAAAAATGTCCAAAACCTATTGGATGAGTGGATTTAGAACCCTCATCACCTTATCCTAGAAATAAATCAATGTGGGAACTTTAAAATCCGAAACTCTTTTGAAAATAAAGTGACATTTTGTAACTTTACAAGAGTGCCCCTCCTCTGCTCTTATAAAAGGCCCCCACTTCTACCTCCATACCCATACTACCAAAGCCTTTTTCTCGGCCAACCACTTCCCATTTTGTCTCTATACTTCCCTCTCTTACTACTTGAATCCTCACTTTGGGAATAATCCTTTCCAAGGAAGCCTTTGAGCTCAAACCAAAGGGAGTTACCCGATTTTAAGGTAATGTCTTCACTTGTGTCCTTTTGTTTTATTTTGCTTCTCCTACCCTCTAAACTCTTTTTATTCATTTATTTTGTAACAAATACAGTATCTTCAATATACTAGTATATTTTTATAATAATTATTTGAGCTACACTTACACACACCTACATCTAATGGTTAAAGAACATACTGTTTCCGTGGATGGCGAATTTCTGCCTCCTGAAATGATGATTGTTCAACATTATTCTAACACCTTAAAAGGTGGCCATTAATATGACACTATATTTATATATGATATATAATATGTTTATGTTTTACTTAAGCTTATGTATCTTTAATTTATGGCGTACCTTTATGGTTTCCATTATGGGTAAACACGATATCTTCCTATAAGGAAGTGCGGACTACCGCCCCCTCAAAGTGATTTGATTCGTTAATACCATATGTGGTACGTATAAAGGATATATTCAATGACATTATATATGATACCATACTGGAATTAAAATACTATTATGTATCATTATGTTTTAATTCCAGTAAATATGAAATAGAAATGGAAATAGCGTTCATGTGTACATACGACTTACCGTCTCCATGAATGGTACATTTCATTTCTTATCTCAAAATGTTATGTAACATTATAAGTACATATATATAATTGATATATATGTAATATATTACATCTAAATTATGGATATCATTTTGGAATTATTACATATATATATCCCTCTCATTTTGTTTTAATTCCATTAATATGACAAAAAATGAAAGTAGCGTTCATGCGTACGTACGGCCTACCGTCTCCATGAATGGTGCTTTTCATTTTTTATCTCCAAATGATATGGAATAGTATAAAATGAATATTTAATGGATATATATGATATTTTAATAATTAATAATATTCTGGAAATTCTTTACTTATAACTACATGGGCAATCGTTTTTCAAACAAGTTCATTTTTGACCCATGTACCAACATCGGCAAAAACGTCTGATATGAACTAACATTATTAAACAATTATTATAACATTATAATATGTGATATGAACTGAATAATAATATCTAAAGTATTTAATTAGGAAATTATTAATTGACCAAAGTTTATTATTCAGGAATATAAAGAAACGAACAAGACAAGTTGGACTTGAGGTAAGGGATCCTACTCCACTCTTTCTTTTTAAGTACACTCTTTTATGTCATTCCTTTTAAAGATCATCTTTCTTGTTATTGGGATGTTGTTTTATATTAATCATACTTTAATTTTTATGTTCATGTGATTAGAGACCATATTCTCTCTCATCAATCCATTTTGGATGTTTTATGTGGCGTCGTTAGGCTGTCGAGTTTTCATAAGGGATTTTTCATCTCACTTTTATTCCCATTAGATTTATTCTACATTTTCCACAAATTCCTTTGAGTGGTGTATGTACTTCCCATTATTCTACTCTTTGATTAATATACTTTATTTTATGAGTATTTACATCAATGATGTATTTTCCTTCTTTCATGGGGTGTATGTTTAGAAAGATACCCAAGACGGTAAGGGAACCTTTCACCCTCCTCTTTTTAAAAGACTTATTTTGTTGGGTCTTTTAATTTACATATTGTTATGTTGGGATATGTTTTCACATATCATTATTGATGTAAATCTTATGTCCAAGTGATGAGATACACTTTTTATCTCTCATCAACTCATTTTGATGTGACGCCGTTAGGCTATCAAGGGAACTTCTTAACCCAATTTCAATTTCTTTGGGTTCAACATGTAGTTATTGAATATGTCATCCTTTGAATATGTGTGAATGACCTTTGATTATTTTACACATAATATCCACTGATATTTGGTGTATCTGTTAGTCACACATAATTATGCAATTGATTTATCCTTAATCCAAGGATACCGTCTTTGTATGGGAATTCGTCTCAATCTCCTTTCAATGAGGCATATTTTGTTTTATACTCATCCTTCTTTTATACGGTGCATAAACCCCTTTCACTTTTACGTTTATCCAAAAGGAATCTTTTTTATACGAAGCGTTTTACTAAATTACAAAAGGGAATGTTTTGTCGTACGTATGCGGTGACAATGACTTCTCCGCCGCCGTGACCATTATTTGAGTTTCGGATTCCTCTACAAGCCATACATTTTTTTAAAAGAAAAAAAAATTCCATTTTTTACTTTTATATTATTTTGGTATTGAAAATGGTTTTCATGATGTTTTTATATCAATGTGTTGTATTGATATCTTGTGATTGAAATGTGGAAATGTTATGTTTCCTTTATGCATGTTTTATATGATAAGACTATGTTATGGTTCTTGGGAATTGTTATGAAGACGGGTGGTTCCGTGATAAACTAAGGGTGGGTGAACCCGATATATCTCTCCAATGCATTGGGTAATGCGAAGGAGTGAAACGTTAAGGTTTCTCTGAAGAGATTTAGGGAATATACCGTTATGGGTATTATAAACGTAACCAAGAGGGTTACTCCCTACATAAGAATGTTATGAATGCCTCAAGTTACCTTTATGTCATATGATTTCTATGATTTATTCATGATTTGATGAGTTATGTTAAAGTGCCTATGTTTTATGTGTAAAGTATGATTTCATTATTATGTATATATGAACTCATGTTTCCTTTCCATATTTTTATAACCCTTACTGAGCTTTTTATGCTCATCCCATGTTTTTGAAATGTTCCTCACAGGTCAAGGGAAAGGTACATGATGTGATGATAGTGTCAAGGATGTGTCAATAAAGAATCAATGTTTTATTTTAAATATGTTTATGTTGATGGGAAGAATGAACACTGTCTTTTATGTAACCACTTTGTTTAAATGTGGAATGTAATGCAAGTTTCATGATCTAATTCTCTAAAACACTAAACCTGAAAAGATCCTCAATGTGTAATCTTGTAATAACTCAACATTAAGTAAGGTTTAAGGATGGGGCCTTATATTCCCCCTATTTAATTTTTTTTCTTTCATTATCCTCTACTCACTTACACTATGAAATTTTTCATTATAATTCAATTATGACATATATAATATAATTTTTCTATTTTAATGGAATATTATTCATTATTTCTCTTCACCTCTACATTTAATTATAAAAATTTCAATATCGCCTATGAGGTGTCAATTCCCCTCTTTCATGGATGAAAAGATTTCAATTTTTATTAACACCTTTGAAAATGTTCAAAAAACCATTTTTTGTTAAAAAATATTAAAATATTTGTATTACAATATTTTAAAAGTTCATGAAGTAGTATATAAACAAAAGATTAAATAAAATGATTTTAATTTATGATGGTTATAAAAATAACCAAAATAAACTAATCATTTTTCATTAACATTTTATCTAATGAATCATCCTTATACCATATAAGAAATACTATTTGAGGATAATTTAACATACTATATTTATTTTAATACCATTCTATTCAACATCTGATGTTTTCCTTGAAATTTATATGATCTCCCATAATTATACACTTGGGAACCAACCATAAAACCTTGAAACAAACACTCCTAAAACAATGAAAATAAACATTATAACTTGTCATAACAACAATATATGAACATAATAAAATAATAATAAATAAAATATATATTGAATAAGTTATTAATTATTTAATTAATTAATATATTTTGATTATAAATGGCATTAGGTAAATTTGGAGAATACTTTCATACATAAGGTAAGGGATATAGTCTCAACCTCCATTTCAATGAGAATTAATTTGTATTGTGAACCTTATCATTTTAATGTGTTGTATCTACCACCGTTTTGGGATAATTTTTCATTGGAAAATATATTTCAATTAAATATCCATATTTCTCATACTTTATATATTATTATTTTCTATGACTTATGCCAATTTTTATGTATGGTGTTTACATTTAATGGTATTTGATTAACTAGGGATTAATCTTAAATTCATATATTTTACTCAATATAGATAATCATATATATGGAATATTGATTTTTTTTATCTAACTAAATAATTTTTTGTAATATTTTTGACATGTAGACATGGTTGATCCTAGATTATAGATATCCCTTCAATGAATAGAATGCTATGAAGAGAAAAAATAGTTGGCAACAAAGCCTAGACATTTTTTCATGAAAATTTTGATGGTTTTCTACCATCACACTTAAAATCTCATTTTAACGGTATTGATGGTAGTTGATTGTGTTCCAAACACATGATGTCCAAAATTTAAAAATTCTCTTCAAATATTATTCCGTTATTACTAGTCATTAGATCTTCAAAATGAAACAATAAATGGATTTATTGTCATTCTTAGTCTATATATTAAATGGAATGTGTTTTAAAGTTATTCCATTTTGATTATGATTCACTTATTATTGATTCTTGCATCTTATATATATATCCCTTACTAATCGATTTATGCCACACTTTTTTAATTCACCATTTTATGAAGATGAAATATTTGAATAAGTTTCACGGTAGAATATTATTTTTCTTTATTATGTTCTATGTTTAATTACCAATGTAATAAGTGAACCATGTATGCATTGAGTTATTCAAGACTACTAAACCGGTCGATCCTTAGTGATGTGACCTATTGTATCTATTATATTGTAATAAAATAACCCTCAACTACGGGATACTTGATCCATGGTTGTTATAATTATTATAATCCTATAATATCATAGTTAATGAAGATAGAATACAAATCTATGAAAAAAATTGAGATACAAATCCTCTTACCCTAGACATCTTCTTAGTCAAATGTGTTATAAAGTCATTTAAAATTTATTGAAATTTTATACATATATATAAGTATCATATTATATTTTTTATACTATTTTAAATTCTATAATAATTTATTTTTATACATTTATTAATAGTTTTTTTTTTGAAAATATGTATTTTTATGTGGATTATTCAGTTATCCTTACATGAATTTTGAGGATCTACTATTTGTAAAATGGTAATTATATCATCATATATATAATTTTAAAGTACAATTAGAGTAATTTTTTTATATTTTTATTCTCATGGTCATTTCATGTAACATAATTGGATGACTCTCTAAAAAATCATAAAAATATCAATTTTTTTAAATTTTGATTAAATTAAAAGAATTGATTTTGATAGTGAATTCATATATGTATATAACCATTCAAAAATCTTTAAAACATCATAGATAAATCAATATTATATAGTCTTACTTTTATAAAACAAACATGATGAATTAATGATAAAAAATATAAAATTGATCATATAGTTGTTAAAACAACCCAAAAAAGAGCATGTTAGAATGGATGACATTATCCCCATCATTTGATAATCAGTCTGGAGCATGAATAGTAGATATATGATTATGTAGGGTAAAAAAGTTTGTATCCCCATGCTATTACTCCTTCAATCATTATAATAGGTGAGGGATAAATCTTTTTTTGGAGGTAAGCTCCTTCACCTCTATCCATAAAGGATAACTACAATTAGGTCAACTACTCTGATGCCTCATTCAAAAACTGTGAATAAGATCTCTTATTGAGAGAACATTCTACCAAGTTATCTTTACCATGAGTATAGATAAGGTCGAAGTCATAATCCTGGAGGAACACTAGACATCACGTCTATCTCATGGTAGGATATTTCTGAGAGAAGATATACTTATGTATCTTCTAGTCAGAACATATGATACATTTCTTACCCACCAGATAGTGTCTCCAAAAAGATAGTGTGAATACAACCACTTCTAACGGAAGATCAAGAGTCTTATTGTTCATCTCATGTGGTCTTAAAAAACATGAAACATAATCAGTCACTACATACTTCTTCATCAGAACAAAACCTAGTCTAGTTTCTAATGCATCACTGAACACTACGAACTTGACACCCTCTGATGGAAATATCAAGATGGGAGCCCTTGTCTGCCTCTTCATATACTCCTAAAAATCCTACTATGAAAACTTTATCTTAATAAAATGCCTCCCATTTTGGGACAAAGATATCATTGGAGCTAGTAAAATGGAGAAATCATGTATGAATCCCCAATAATATCATACCAAACCATAGAATATTTACCCATCCATCACTCTCTTTGGTGGCTATGAATATAACACTGCCTCGACCATATCTGAATCAATTTACAAAAAATATACTATGATAAAATGTCCCAGAAAGTAGTCCCCCAGAATTCATAACACTTTCTTCAATAGATTCCCATAATTTTGGTAGTCTCAGAGTTCATCTAGAATGATCTTCAAGTGTCTCTGATGATCCTCCTTAGACATCATGTAAACTTGGATATCATCAATGAATATTATAATGAATCTATCTATAAAAATACAAAATTTCCATTTCAGGAGTCCCTGGAACACTTTGTGTTGTTAGTCTCACCAAAGGGTGTCAACATGTACTCAAGGTGACCATAGAAACTTCTAAATGTTGTCTTTGTTATATCCTAGTATTGTACTAACAATTATTTATAGCCTTATCTAAGTTCAACATTGAATAACCATCTTGCCCCTCTAAACTGATCAAAGTCATCTCCAATCTTCAATAGGTAATATTTTTTCATCATGATCAATAGGTTCAGGCACTAGTAGTCATCACATAACCTCAATCTCATGTCCACCTTCTTAATGAACAACTGTAGGGATTCTCAAGGTAAAACATTGGGTCTATCAAATCCATTCCTCTATAATTCCTCCAATTATTCAGTCATCATGGAAATCTTTACATGATCCATATGATATGTTTTAATAGATTTCAGTTTTTTAATGGTGTGTAGATCAATGTACATGTTTTTGTCTTAGTGGGGAGGTCTACTCGAAATATCCACTAGAAGGACATCCTCATAATTTTACCACACTGCTTCGAATTGAAAACTCATAATAACTATTTCACCACGGTTCGTGCTATCCATATATTGAGTAATCAGTTCACCCTCCTATTCATGTGTTCATCCAGATTTGATTGGTTTTCTTTTCTCTAACAAAAGAAAACCATGTCCCATCATTGTGGAAACACTGCATCCTCTAAATGAAACAACCTATCTAGATATGAACTATGGATAATTATTACATAAATAATAATACATTGTAAGGCCTAATTTCATTTACAAAGAGATCCCAATAGAAATTATCACCACCATGTGTCATGTCACACTGTTGGAACAAGATTCTGATCCTTAAAGCATCTCCAATATGACTCTCAAAGAGAAAGTGTTTGGACCAATAGGGGCATATATACCCTGAGAGGGGGGTGAATCAGGGTATAGATATTCTTTTTCAATGTTCTTCCTGCCCCACTGGATCTTGACCTCTTTATTACAAGGGCCACTTCGTTTTCACTTGTGTGTTTATTATGGTCACTTATTTTATTCTTTATCTGATGATGATGCTTTAAATGCAATGTAGGGAAGTAAGCAGGAAGACACAGAGATTTTTACTTGGTTCACCCTCACTGGGCTATGTCCAAGGAGTATACGCTGACAAGTTGATGGTCGTACCTAATTCCACTATTCTTCACTAGACATGGATACAATGGTTCGGGCTAGATCACTTCTATGCCCAGGCTCACTGCCTTTACAAATTTTAGGGTCTTCTCACTGCTTTCCCAAGGGTCACTCCCAGTTTCCCTCTCTCTAGCTCACTGCCGGTGGAGAGGATCCGCTTCTTCCTCTTCCTTTGCTCACTGCTCTTGGAAGGAATCCAATCATAGTTTATAGACCTGTAGGTCTCTTCATTTGCATGAAATAATGCATCTTCCTCTGTAATTATATGCTATGTTGAAGCCAAATTTTCACCCGTAGATGAATATCTTTTTGCACCGAAGGTATCGGGAAAACATACAGCTTCCACACAGCCCGAAAATCACTGCTGGAAATAAACCTTACTTGGCGTGCAAGTCAATCTCGACGCGCAAGTATCGGTGCGCAAGTCACAACTGGCGCGCAAGTCTACCTCAGACACATGCGTGACACAACCTTCTTCAACCCAAAACCTATGCGACTCACTTCCTTTTACGCCCAAACCAATGTTGGCACGCAACTGCCAACTGGCGCGCAACTTATCACAATGGCCCACAACTTCACTTGCGCGACCCACACACCACTTGCGCGACAACCACACCTGCACGATGGGAGATCTAATTTCTCAAAGTGTTGAACTCCAGTGAAGAATGAAGAGGGGTGGTCCAGTATTTATAGGCAAATTGACCACCCTACGCGACAACGCGCAAGTCACCTGGACGATCCGGTCTCGGCGCCCAAGTCTTATGTCCTGCTAGACACTTGTGCGACCAACTCGCAAACTTGCGCGAACCTGTTTCCATTTCCATATTTTGATCTTCTGATCATGAAAAACATATGTCGCACAAGTTTCCTATACTCCAAGTCCTCGGTGCGCAAGTCCCTTTTCCAAAAACACTTTTCTTCATTTGTCGATTTTCAGGCCCAAAAATTTTGCAAACACTGGAAAACGCCGCCACCTTGTATCTCTTCTTTTTATACCGCCTCGAGATCATCCATTCCTTTTGTCTACATTCTTGAATCAAACATGGATCGTTGACCTCAGCTCCTGAACTCGACATTCCATCATTAAATCCTATTTGTCAACAAATTTGTATGACATTGTTTTTCTTTGTCAACAATCACCACTCAGATGTACACTTTTTCAACAAACACAATTACCACAAAAATGCTTCAATGATGCCTTGAAGGATTTTTTCCCAACAAAGGGGATTATCTAAGGTTTAAAATGAAATATTTATGCCATAAACTATATATATTGAAATAATTAAGTGATCAGAACCTATTTATATCAATACTATAGGTATGGTAGAGTAGAAACAGATCATAACTTGTATAATTCCTTGGGCCTCTAGATCATAAGTCCCAATCGATTGTTTCTTCCCCACCCTCATCCTCCATCTCCTTGATCCTGGATTGAAACATGTTGGGTGGGGGTGGTAAAAAGTTGAATAATTATCCTCCTCGAGCAACTCCCTCATCTCCTATAACACATCTTCCACCCTTCAGACCTAACTGATCCTACCTCTACCTATGCCTTGGTGACCCATCAAATGTATTCCTATCAACTGTATGGAAGGTCATATAATCCATTTCATGATGTCCCCGTCCATCACATGAGTAGAGCCATCTCTCCTAGGGTTGAATATACCGATATTATTATCCATGAACTATATAACATATGTCTTATGAACACATACTAATACACGTCGCATGTGTAGGTCCCTGAGACTGACATGAGATCCCTGTTGCTAGAGTATCTTATCTTTTGTGCTGATAACTAGAAACCAATGATTTACTATTCTTAACGAGGAAACTCTCAACCACCAAGCCTCTCTCTGACCCCCCATCATAGGTAGGAATTCATTGTGTAATGAAAATGTCCTACATGTGTTTATGCAGTCCTTAGTCGAAGGTCTATGTTTGGAAGAACTGATCATGAACCATATCTATCTAGTACCTTGAGAGGTTGGTGAACCTTGATGAATATTCATCTATGTTAATATTTTTTAACTAGAACTGTAGAATCTATTTGATGCATAAATTCCTAAATATAACTGGTGATAACTCCTCCCTAATAATTTGTTGAATCTATTAAAATAGAATAGTTTCATCATCGTAATAATAGGTCACCAAAATCAAATAAAATCATGTGTAACCATAACTACGGATCACTTCTAGACCACCTTATAATATTCATGTGTCTTAACAAGATGGGATACTTGTGTCACATCCTAAAGCCAGTCATCATCAGCTTATGGTTTGAGCTCACCTTGAAACATGAGGGGAAATGTTTTCTAAAACTCATGATGTGTGGTCAGCCTATTCACCACATCTTCTAGTATTGTTGGTACCATACGATACACAATAGGTGGTGGTATATATGATGTACCACCAAAAGGTAGCACATAAGAAACATGAATCCAATCTAATGACTCTTCATTTGGGGTATCATCCTTATGATCTCATTGCTGAATCCCAGCTAGTATACATCATGATGAAATCCTAAAATGGGAAAGATGTACCAAGGATATTGATTATATATCAAGATTTGACATAATAAATAATTCAAAACCATGAACTATTCTTATATGATGTAGGTATCACTATTTTCCCTACAACTAGGGTACTCATGTACCATGATTAAAGGTAGGTGATTATTGTTTCGGTGTATAGATATGTTGGCCTTTGCAACATAATTTGTGTCCTTCGTATGAAATGAATCTTCAAACATGTAACATGGTTTCCCCAAACCAATGTTAGAAACAAAGTTTCTAAAGAACATATGACTTCTCTAATAACACTATGTCATGACCTATCCCAATGGGGACTATGATGTGACTCCCAAATCCCACCTCTAATAGGTCTGGGGCTCACAACTAGTGTCGAGTAGGCATATTAGTAACATGGGATTCCTTAATCTATGTACCTGTACAAAAACACACACACCACTAAGACCATAAAATGATGAAATATAATAAAACTGGTAAAAAATAAAGCATTGATTAAATTCATACAACTAGAGTACCAAAACAATAAATGGAAAGTAAATAAGGCCAAATAAAATCCGCCCACAATGAGTCTACAAAACATTCCAACCTCAATATAATAATTGGGATTACTATCAATAAAACCATAGGAACACACCTGAATCTTTCAGCTTTAGTAATCACCACTTGGTCCTTGGGCCTCAAGGAGTCCATCAAAATTTCATTCATTCTCAGAGGACACAACACATAAAATAAATTCCAATGCAAAGGTGAGTATAATTATACCCTATAAGAAAATCAAAAAAAAGCATATGACAACAAGAATAATAGTCATCTCTACACATGTATAGTTCAACACCATAAATAATAATATTATCCATATACATTCAAGAAAACACGCAGTATCAATGTAAAGTCACAACTACAATGCCATCCTAGGATTCCTGCTCAGCGGTTCCACATAGCACTCATCGGGGAGAACACACTCAATAGGTTAGATACCACTGATGACATCCATATGGGAGGTCTTTCACATCAGGTATCTTCATTGGAAGTATATGATGGAATTTTGAAGAGAAAAATACATGGATGAGGTTCACACCCAAGGACATGGGGTATAACAACAACTCAATCTATAATAACCTGTATTGATAGTGTCATGTTGGTCATCACAACATCATGAACTCTGCCTAGGGAAAAAAGATGATATAGGATCTCACTATGGGCCTCACAGAAGGATTCTAATAACTATTTCCAAGAATTAATGCTCTAGGGATCAATATCAAATTTGTATGATTTGATTCCAAACTAACCCTAGGGGATTGAATATAGGGAACACACTTTAATGAAAATTTTGAAAACTAAAGAGGCCAAGGAATCCAATCATTATTTGAATGATTGTGTGGTGTGTACAAGAATCACACGACATGTACTTTCGGTAAAAATTATTAACTATGTAAACATATTGGGCCATGTCTATTTAAAAGTAAACAGAAAGCATTTGAATATGTACTTATGATAGTGTCCAGGTTCCCAGCTATGCTCATTTACACTAGGCTCGACCTTTTTCATGTAAGAGTACACATTATTTCCATAATCATGTACTTATGATCTTGTCCATTTACCCATCGAGGTACATGTCCATCTTCCAATGAAGGGTAATCCCCCATGGGACTAAGTCACATGCCATGTGAAACTCAATATCCCATGAAGAACCTAGCCTCAATACTATTTCCACCACACGACAAGTGTTATGGAAATACTCATAGTGTGTATCAAAATTTTACAATAATTGTGATCTGGTTCAAGCCTCTTTTCCCACTCCTCTATCCATAGATCTGACAACAATTCCCACAATAAATAACATAATACCATTGGACAAGCCCTTCCCTCAATGAAAAATCGATTTCACCCTTTGAATCCATTCATAAATTTCATTCATGCATCATTCATCGTCCCACTATAAAGATAATTACTCAGGTATCCAAAATCCATATGACATACTTCCTCTTCAGTCATAATAAAATCTTCTCACTACACAATATCTGAATCTACGATATCAAATCATTTTCTAGGAAATTTTGTAATGTTCAATTCCTTTGTATTTGGGTCAAAACACAGGGTGAACTACCCTAGTGTTGAAAAAACATATAAAAATGTGAGAAACCCATGATACATGAAAAAATAGGAATGAACCTTTAACATGTATATTTTTACATGATCCTTTGATATTATAATGATGAACAATGAACCATAACAAATAAAGATGTTTCCAAAAATTTCCATTCAAATAAACTCATCCTGTAATATGTCCAACTTGTGAATCAATGAATTGGTTGATTGATTCCAATTCATTATAGGAATTAATAATGGTGATGAAATACAATGAAACATCATCGTACCATGATTTTCATCTAGCAATGATGAGTAATGATGTTATGTAATTTATGTTTGTGATATCATATTATTCTTTTTCACACCGATTGTTGATCATCAATCTGATTATTGTTCATTAGTGAATCCTCCACTAATGAATCTCCATCACTCACCCAAAATTTTCGGGTTACGTAGATAACCCTTAAATTCTAGATATAAATTTTAATTTAAGGTACAAGGTAGGATTTTTCATCAATAAATAAAATAAAATAATTGATTTTATTATTTTATTCATATTAATCCCCTGATGAAATTTTCACAAATTCCCCATTCCAACAATGTATATGTCAAAATAGAAATAAAAATGACTTCCAAAATCTATGGTGACATTGGATTTTTGATAGGGGACTATTTTAAAAAGTTATATCACTTTTCATTCTTACTATTTTCATGTGCATTTAAAATATTTGATATATTTCGATCATTTATTCTAGTAAAAATGGTCCTCATAATCACAACCCATCTCACATCCGGGTCTGAAAAATAATCCACACAATATCCAAAAATTATATATGGAAATTTTGAGTCGCAACATTATCCAAGATAACCACCAATCACAACACCAAAAAAATTTAATTTTTCTTTAAAAAAGAAAAATTCAATCCTTATTATGGGTGTTTGGAGACATCCCATTGAGAAACCCAAACGTTTTTTTCCATATAAAGTTTCTAGAATGAGACTCTATATAAAAAACCTTATCTTTATTACACACATAAATATGATTTATTATAAAAAATCTCCTTAATACAAATATGAGGATATAAGGGTCTACTATCAAGGGAAATTAGAAACATGACATAATGACTTAGAACATAAAACACTACATCTTTATAGAAAACTTCCTTTACAAGACCATAACAATAACCCATACATAGAATTTCATGGGATAACCTGAGGACATATATGTGAAAAGGATGAGCTATAAAGCCTAGTAATGGATTAAAAAATGAATAACATGAAGAATACAATACATGTTAGGCAATAGGCATATCAATGGATCATAAGAGAAACATGAACATAAAATCATGATATAGGTTGATTATCATAATATGGAAATGTGGCATTAACATTTAACAAGATATTAGAATGAGGCAAGGATCATTTCACATGGATCATGAGTAAACCCTCCTTACACTTGTATTAGCATGAATAAAATCTCATTTCACCTGATGTATCATGATACTAATCTTTACCCAATTCATTGGAGCGCTATAAGGGAACAACATTCTTAATCATTTTATTTCATGCATAACTGTGCCACATGGATCATTCAACAAGGATTCATTAATCATCATTATTTATTCCACGAATAAGAGATCTGGAATACATTAATGTAAGTCCTCAAAAAATAGGTACATGTTTATAATGGTGAATACCCTTGATAGAGAAATGGGTATGGTATTCACATACACGATGATTTTGGCATGGGAAATTTTGGTGTAACTTCGGAAGCATAACGACATCAAGTAGAAATCATAAAATGCGTTGATGAGATAGAAAGGGTTATATCATAATTTATACATGAAATGGATAGTAATGGTGTCATGGACCATAATATCCCGACATATGTAATGAAATTTAGATACATAATAGAAAACAATTTCATGAATGTAAATGAGAAGATAGAAATTTCTTACGGAATATTTTCATGGTTATAGGTGTTCATGGGAGGCATTAATGAGATATTAAGAGGTAACTAATCACTCAAACATAAGTCTAGTAGTATCGGGGGGGGGGGGGGTGGGAAATCATACCCCAAAATTTTTAATTGAAAATAAACTGGTATAACAACATAATGAAATTTGTATAAAATTATAATGGAAGAAATCCCTTATTTTGAAGTGTGGTCCCAAATGCATGGTAGGGTCTTGATAGAGGCTTCTTGGGAGCTTGGTGTTCCTTAGGATGATTTTAGTGAGAGTATGGAAGGGTAGAGACATGCCCCGAAGGTTGTTAGTGAAGAGAAGTGGGAGATTGGGTGGTTTTATATAGGAAAAGAGATGTAATTCTTTATTAGTTAGGTTTTGGACAACTCACATTAAACTTATAAAAAACAAAAACCAACCCATGGTTTTTGCCCATGGTTTTAGCCAAATGGTAGTGGAAAACATTATTTTATAAGGCCAATGGCCGAATTTATTAAAATATTGGCCTTACATATGTGGAGGTGAGTCACACTCTCAAGTAAATTATTTTAAATTGATAAGATGTTTTATATGTCTTGGAGGGTCCACTACGGTTTTGTAAAATAAATCAACCAAATCAAAAATCACATTTTTAAGGTAAAACAAATATTTTCCAAACATACATTTTATAGTAAAAACTAAAATTGTATTCTTAAAAAAATATGTGAATTTTATTAAAGGTATAACATATATCTTTCTAAATATGTGAATTTTTACTGTTAAAATAAAAACCAACTATTATAATAAATTCATGTGTTTTGACAAAAAGAACATTGAGACCATAATAAAAATTACAATTTTATTAATAAAAATTATAATATCATTTAAATTTGATAAAAATTAATTTAGTGATAATATTTTATTAAAATATTATTTAATTCAAAAATTTATTAATTCATCAAAGTAGATTTATTAATTGAATATTAACTAAAAACTATTATTTCTACATTTAAAAATAATTACAATGTAATAATAATAAAATTAATATATATTATTTAATCTATACAAAAATAATTCCCCTAATAATTGTGTTCGGGTCTTATTAAATTATCCTTTATAACAACTGCATAAGACCTAAGGGTAAGGTGTTCGATGGTGATAGACTGTTGTGGTGGCTCAGATAACAACGCTTAGATTGTAATATCTGTTAACTTCCACTTATCTCGTAGGTGATTATTTTCAAACATAATGTGTTGAATCTCACCTTGGGATTAGTCAAGAGCAAAGCCCAGTGTTGTCACCTCCTTTTTGAGATCCAAAAAATGGGCTTCATATATAATAATTCTACTGGATGAGGCCATCGCTTCATTTGTTTGACTAAGTTGGATTTGTTAAAACCCTATATTTATTCTAATCATCTGTTCACTGTTCAATGGCTATATCTGCAGTGGGGAAATTTATTAATGGTATTTTGAAATCCAAAAACATAAAACCAAGGAAGCACACATTCTTTGCATAACCGTATTACATAATAAGATATTTAATTAGATCAAGAGGAATTTTCATTAATAAATGTTTGGGTCGTTACACTCTAAACCTAATAAGAAATCCCAAATAAGACGTAACCCAATTATCATGGAAGTTGATCAAAAACAGAATTGAAAAATATTTTTAGGTAATGTAATATACAGAATCTCTTATGGACAATGGTACAACCCCATCCATGCAGTTCCAATGAAAACTAGTTTAAAAAAATTAACAAATGATAATAATGAATTAATCCCCATGAGAGTTCAAAATAGTTGGATGGTTTGAATTGACTAATGAAAGTAGAAAAAAGTAAACAAAAAAATAATTGTTACCCATACTATTAATATATAAAATAATATAATGGTTTTAAGGATAGACACATTACTATTTAATGGATGTATTAATTAGTTATTTTCAGGTTCCCATTACCCTATGGGACTAAGAGAAGTCAAAATTCACCTACCCATTAAGAAACATTTATGATAGTTGGATTCCATTCAGATTACTAAAATATCTATTTACATTTCATCCATGTATGTTAATACCATTATTAGTTCACTAGGTAGAATATCTAGAGAATTTTCTTAATGTATTTACTGATTTTTTTTTGGAAACACATATAATACTTTCTTAGGTGAACTAGAAAACAAATAGAAAACCTGCATAGAAAAAAATATTGTTTTATTCGTGGAGAAGATTCACAATATGGTTGAGAATTATAATTTGATTAGAAATATCATTAAATAAATATGTATTTAATTTTATAAGTCTATAGTTTATGTAATCTATTATTTAACATTTCCCACATGTGTTAGATATTTTAGTTCATTTTGGGCTATATGGGATTTTACAAAAGATTCATCAAGGACCATAATAAGAATTATCTTCCCTATTGATGTTAATTTTAATATAAAGTGACTTTTCTTTCAATGATAATTGTATTCAGTAATTTTATTATTTGAAGTAAAATATTATTACTTGACCAATTAAGCAACCCTAGGATTGGGAGAACCCATTTGAGTTTACTTATGATGCATAAAACCATGATGAAGGAGTTTTCCTTTCCAAAAATAATTGAAATATGACCAAAATTAATAACATATATTTTAAAAGCATTTGATAAAAACCATATAAATGAAAAAAATATTAAAAAAATAATATATTTCTGGTGTATTGGATTTTGACAATTTTGAATGTTATTTAATGGGAACTAATGTAGTTGTATTTTCAGATCATGTAGCGATTAGGTACAATATAAAGAAGAATTATTCCAAAACATTGCTGGTGATATAGATACTATCCTTTTAATAATTCAACCTATATATAAATGATAATAAGGGATATTTATATTAGCTATTAGATCACCTTAGTATATTCCCCAACACTGTTTAAATATAAATTCTAGAATTGAGCCTGCTCAATGATCACATACCTGGAAAGATGATCAAAATAGTGGAATGTGAAGTAACATAGTATTAATATATATCCAATTGTTTTTTAATTCTCAAGTACCCTCTCACCTTATAGATTTCATCAAAAGAACAAATATATAATAGAATCAACATATCGTATGGTACACCCAACATCGAGCGTCCACAAAAGATAAATTTATTGTTATATTTTTTTAAAAAGATGGTTATGACCTACACTTAAAACTAAGTAATAATTATATTAACAACTACATATAAAATATTTAATATAATTGTTTTATATAAATAAAACATATTGAGAATAAAAAAACATAATATTTGGAATTGTATTTATATGTTAAAAAAAATATCTGAAATAAAATTATTTTTTGAAAATTCGTTGAAAAATAATATAGATTATTATATAAACTATTATAAATTTAATTTGATATATAAACATCATTTTTTATTTTTTAATTACAAAATTAGCATAGAGTGGATTATTTTTATTTTTTCCAGATGTTTATTTTTTTAATGAATGGAGAAAACTCCGCATTATACTTAAATATTTCATTTCTAAACATTAAAATGATTTTTGAAGTCACAATATAACAACTATAAATACATAAATCCAATTTAATTAATTTTAATAATTTTAATATTAAAATTTTATTTAAAAACTTATTGAACTTTTGAATATTATTTCTACCCGCCTTCTCACATCATATTTGGGAATAGTGGTAAAAATAATCTTTCTGATTCATTGAATTGAATTTTAGAAAAGAAAATAATCATGGTTGTAATCAGTATGATATTTCTATTCTAATAAGATCAACGTAATTTTTGTTGAATTTTATCTTTCCTATTTTGTTTACCATGGTTAAGGTTATATCAGATAGTTTAAGGTGTAAATGAGATTATAATATTATAACATTACTCTAACATTTGTCTTAATTTCATTAGATAATTTATTTTTACCAAAAATAAACCTTATTCTGAAATTAAAAACTTTTTAATCCACTAGGGTAATAACATAACAATTATTTTAATCTATTTAAAGATATGTTAAAAATGGTATACTCATATTTTTTAAAAGTAAAAAATTTTCAACATACAATTATACAGAAGTTAAATTTTACTATAAATAGTCATTTGAAAGTAAATAAATTTATCTTCACCTTGATAATTTATTTTAAATTTTTAGAGAATAAATTATTGAATTAACGGCTTGCATATTAATGATGTTGTAATTGTTCAATTAATGGAATTCTGAAATAAATGATATTAAAAATATTAAAATAAGTATAATTTGAAAATAATTAACTAATACATGAATTTTAAAGATAACTATGATAAGTTCGTGATATATTACCGGTGCTGGTTCGATGTTATCATGTTATTACGGTATTTTAAAATGTCAAATAATGAATAGTTCCAAAATTGATATAAATTATATTTCAAAATAACGAATATATTATTAGATGATGTAAATTTCATTCAAATATTATATTTGGTCAACTAACTACAGTAAGATTAAAAATTTCATCAATGTCATTTTTGGGGTTCTATTGACATTTTATAGTAACTATAGTAACCCTAATGTCAAAAAATTCCAACTTGTCATGGTAAATGTTATTGGGTGCAACTACTGGTTAAATACAAAAGATAAGGTTAATATTGTGATATAAACATGTATAAAAAAACATTCTTGTGATTATTTCAACCCATATCATCTTTGTTTTGAAATAACTCACTTTTGTGTTATTTTAAATCTAAAATCAATTTATATTAATGAATATTTTATGAGTTTCCTAATGTTTCCCTTCACTCAATTATAAAATATCACCTCATTCCTCACTTATTCACATAAAATTGAGTCTTAAATAATTTCAACCCTCAACACATTTCCCATTTAAATTTCTATATTAACATTATAGAGGTACGTTTCATCTCAAAATATCAACTCTATTATCCATAACAGATGATCTATATGGATCTCTCCGAAGAATAGGTAATCTTCTTTACCGACTCTCTCAATAGTATTTATTCTTCTACATCAACATATTTTTTGGTTTCATTTATATACTAATAACTACATTATCACCTATATTCTGAGATGTTTTTACGATAATTTAAAAACTGTGTTTTACAATTTATATATCTAATGAAAAAAAGTCATCAGGTCTGCGTACGTATAGCTTACTATCTCCACACTACGATGTAATCTATTTTTTCATCACCACATTACTTGGATGGTTATAATGATTTAAATAATATATATATATTATAATTATGACATGCTATTTATTTTGTAAAAATATATATATTATCCACCCCCCATAACATTTCACAATTATATGGAATGATATCATCACTCATGCGTTCGTATGGCATACCATATCCACGACGCGTTGTGATTCATTATTCATGAGCACAAATAAATAATGATAATATAAATGTATATAATAAATTAATATGTTATATATTACCTAAATATTATTCTATAAGGGATATAACTATGTCCTATCTGTATAAGCTGTGACATATACTGCAAAACATGTTTTAGAAATGGAAGCATTTAACAGCAAAAAAAAGTAATAATGAAATATTATTAACAAACATGTGATAATATGATAATATTTGTTGTAATATAAATTTGGTTTCAGAATAAGTTAATAAATTTTTTGTATCCATTATATAAAAGATTCAAATATGTATTAAGGATCTAATATATAAGGTAAGGCTAAATTTCAATATCTTATTATTTTCTGAGATTGTTTACACTTATGTATTTACTGGAATATATTTATCATCCATGTGTATGTTTATAAAAATTGTTTTCAAGAATAATTTTAATATGATTACTTAATTTTTTATGGTAATATTAACATATGTATGAATTTTAATTATACTTTTTGAAATGAATCATTAGATGTTTTCCTTAATGATGTACATTTTACATTTCTGAAAAAAAGTAATAGAAGAATGTTTTTAACTTATATAGAATGAGTGATTTTTTTCTATTTCATGATATATTATTGTGTAGAAAAAACCCCTAAATCCTTATTATTTTTTATTAAAATAAAATGTTTTATTTCAAATTTTCATGAAATTTCAGGTAATGAAATTTTTTTCAAAGTTGAAAAGAAAGTTTCCTCCTGATTTGATCAAAAGAGTTCTTCCAAAAATAATTTCATCAATGATTATGCTATTTTATATTACTTATGTTTTACAAGGGATTTGATTCATTGTTTCCATTATTATTATATATATTAATTGTTTTATTCTGATAGAAATGGTATTCATGAAACCAATTTCTTATCTGCAGGTTGTGTTTTGATGGCATGATATTTATGAAACCCATTTAATTCCTTGGTTATGGTATGAAACATTCTATATGATCACATGGAACTTATATGTATGATTTAATTATTTGATATGTAGAAACTATATCTCCCTCTAATGTATTAGGTAGTGATTTATATCTTATGATACAAACATAAGGGATTTTTTCCTCTAAGATGGTAATGGGAGTGAACTATTACCACCAAGATGAAATGGGAAGTGAACCCATACTACCATGATGGTCTTGGAAGAAATGAATTTAATTATATAAAAATAATTATTATAATCTTATGTTTCAACCATATTTCTATTTTATATTCCTATGATTTCATTTCATGGCCCATGTCCTTTATTTCTTTTGATTCATGACTTATGAATGTCTGATATTTATTCCATGATTCCTATTTAGGATCACTGAAATACAATTTATGATCTTCTGATTTCATGATCATGTAATCGAACCTCATTCTCATGATTTTGTATATATATATCTCTTGTTTACCATTATTTAGCATCAAATATCACCCCTTTTTCATGTTTCCTTTTACCCTTGTTTTGAATATTCGTATTGTTTTTTATGTTTCTAATAATATGATATACAAGAAGAACCAAGTGGGTGATAATATAACTCAATTATGTACTAGTATTTATGTTTCCATATTTCCAAAGGCACTAGACTCATATGTAATTTAGTTATTTGTCTCTGTATGGTATTATGTAATTCATAAAATTAAGGTCATGCCAATTTAGGAAAAGAGTGAGTCTCTATAGTTAGAAATAGATAAAATATTTAGTTATCATATGGAAATTAGGATGAGAAAACATCATTGAGAAACCTCTAGACATTCCTATGGATAATTCAAAGGATAAAGAATAGTGTAGATTCAATTTCTAAAATTTGGTAATAGATATAAAGAGTGGTTTTATATGAATACATCCTTGTTTGGATACTACTATTAGATGTGGTTTTGCAATAGATATAAATAGGGTTAATATCTCTGATAAGGTGCCTCTCGTCTAACTTGTTGAAAACCTATTAATAGAAAGAAATACTTGTGGCACACCTATTTTAACCCAAACTAGTGGACATGATTTGGTAATTCACAAACTCTATATAAATCATTATGATGTTTTTAAATATAGGGTGTCTGTGTATAACATAGGATGATCTAGAAAAGGTTTCATAATTTAGACATCATTTAAGTGACTTTTCTAGATTTTTTGATTCCTTAATATGGTAAATTTTCATACACTATGCTTATATTTTTTGTTAATAGTTGGAACCCAAAGGAAAATATTTAATAGTGATTGTGATTGAAAACGAAATTTTTTTCCTCCTGAGAAACTAAATATTAAGAGAGATGGAATGAAAAATATTTGTTTCTATACTCACACTAAATTCTCAAGAAATGAATCATGGAGGACTTCCAAATTAGAAAAAGAGGGAACAATATTCTTTTTAGTGTTTCATGATGAAATTTCCACCTTCTTGAAGTGGGTTTTCTGATCCACATGTTGCTAAAAAATTGATTAGTACTACCAAAAAATATTCCTTGTTATCCAGTTTTCAAATCATGAGAATGTTATTGTAGATTTTTATCAGTTATAAGGTGATGTAGACTTGTGGTGGAATTTAATTAAGTATAGGAGTTATTAAAATGAAATTGAATCCATCTATTGGGAAGAGTTCATGAACTTATTTTTCAATAATTATTCTCCAATGATTATTCATTCCAATATGGAGAAGTAATTCATTTAGTTGATGTAAAGGGATGATGAATCTGTCCGCACCTATGAGCCTAATATTATAAGACCTATGAGGTACACATCAGCAAGTATCATCGAACCAAAAAATGAAGTATATTAGTTCATCTGTGGCTTAAATCCATGTCTCAAAATGGTGTTTTCCATAACAGATGTTAGTAGCTATGAATAGATTTTGTTCTTTGCAATCAATGTTGAAATGGAGGTTGGTTTCACATATCAGTCTCATGGTTTTCAAAAGAATAGTAACATGGAGTATAATGGGAAATCAAAAAACCATGAATAGAAAAATAGGCACATTATTTTATTTTCATAGTGTGGAATAATAATTTATGAAATTTTCATTAGGAGTCTAATATTTTCATTATGTGTTGAAAATAATTTCATCAGGATTTTTATTTCCTATGTTAGGGGAATAAGTAATCTAACAGTGCAAATAGATACAAATCATCACAAAATAAACCTCCCATGAATCAGTGCGATATGTGTAAAAAGAATGGGAATTACGATAATCAGTTCTCAAACCCTTGTACTGCTGATAATGTTCGATGTCAATAACTTCTTCAGCCTAGGTCCAAGGAGAAATCTCATGTGATCACTATTTTTGATGAGCGATGTGATAACAATGTGGGGAAAGATACAATTACCATCCACTCCAAAACCGCACATGTCTTATTTATTATAGTATCAACTCACTCTTTTGTATCTATTTAATTTTTTAATGGTGTTAGGATTCCAACCAAATGACTAGATGTCGAATTAACCATGATAACCATTGGTTGTACACTTATTTCACCTCATGTATATGATTCATATTCGGTTGATGTTTTTTTTGAGTTTTTTTCCAACAAATCATGCCATTCTTCATCTAGTTGAATATTATTCTCTATTAGGCATGGATTGAATATAACTATCAAAGTCTAACATCAAATTTCATGGAAGAAAACTTATGTTTTATATTTCAAATAAACCAATGATCTCCTATCAATGTGATGATAATTATTAACTTCTTACGGATTTTTCATCCAGTATATGGGTATTATTTCCAATTTAAAAAAGATTTTTATCTCAATTTGTTTTTATAGAAAATTGACATTATTGATATGACTACTATTTGTTATTTTGTGATATCATTCCAGATTATTTTCTGAGTCATCCTCTAAAATGTGATGTTGAGTTTTCAATAGATCTCAAGAATGTTTCTTCACTAATTTCAAAGACTCCCTATATAATGGACCAAATTTAGTTGTAGGAATTGAATAAGAATTTATATGTAAACATTCATAAGGTATTCATTAATCCATTTGTGTCACCTTAGGGTGCACTAGTTTTTTTATGAATATATATGGATCAACACGACACTATATTGATTTTCAAGAGTTGAAAATGATCAAAATCAAGAACAAGTATCATATTTATTATATTTATTTCATGTTAGATCAACTTCCAGGATGTAAATACATTTCCAATATTGGCTTTCATTATGGATATAATTAATTAAGGGTCAAGAAGGAGGATACACCAAAAATGGAATTCCATACAAGGTGTGGACAATATTAGTATATTATGTGGTAATTAATACTTAATAATACCCCATATATCTTTTTATTTTTGATGAATATAATCATTCAACATTACACTGATCATTTTTAGATAGTATTTAAAAATGATATTATTATTTATTCACAGAGAAAGGGGGAGCATCAAGGAACTTGATTAATGTACTAAAGACCCTATGGAAAGAGGAATTATATGATAAATTTATAATGTGTGAAGTTTGTTTTCTAAAGAATTCATTATTTAGTCATATAGTCTTAAGAGAAGATATTTAAGTGTATCCATCAATGATTGAGTATTTTCAATGCTGGCCTAGACCAACCAGGGTTACTGAGATTCATAGATTTCATAGTTTATCGAGATATTATCAATTGTTTGTGGTTAATTTCTCATGAATATATAATACTCTAGCCAAGTTAACATGGAAGGGTGCCATGATCCTGAGGATATATGACTATGAGGAAAATTTCAAGGAACTATATAGAAGGATAATCAGTGCACCTATGCATAAATTAACTTGTTTCCATGAATGGTTTGTAATCTACAATGATTCATCCAAGAAAGTATTGGAATGTGTTCTCCCACGGAATAAAAATATTATAACTTGTTCCTCCTGATAGTTGAAGATTCATGAAAAAAATTACCCAATTCATGATTTGGAGTTATCTGTGGTAATTTTTTCAGTAAAGATATAGAGGGATTATCTTTATTGTGAAAAGTGTGATATATATACCAATAAAAAACGTGAAATTCACATTCACATAGTAAGTTTTGGACATGCGCTAATGATGACAGTGAGAGATGATAAATGATTAGGACTACTCAATACATTACCACCATGGAGAAGTAAACAAGGTGGTCAATGCTTTGAGTAAAAGGGATCATCATAGCTTTTTCATGATGTGGATCACAAAAGATGCAATATTTTTTTGATTTCCATAGGATGGACCTAGAAATATTGAACTAAGGGTAAAACCATATTTTTATCAATTGAATGTTAACTACTATATTCATGTAAAGATTAAACAACAAAAGAAAGAAGATATGGAGGTACGCAATAATGTTAGAAATGTTCCATATATAACCCATGATCAGGATGGAATGATAAGATATAGGAATAATGCATTTATTCATTCCATAAATATTTTGATGAATTATTTTTTAGAGGAATATCATAGATCATCATTATCTATTCATCATGGAAGTGAAAAAAAGTATACAGACCTGATATAATACTTATAGTGGTATGGAATGAAGATATATATTTGGATGTTTCTATCATGGTTCACGGTATGCCAGTAAGTTGGGGGAGAATGAAAACAATATAAGGGGTTGTTTCATCCCTTATCCATACCAGAATTAAAATGGGTGAACATAACTATGGATTTTATCTTTGGAATCCCAAAAACATCTCTGGGTTTGATGCTATATGGTTGGTATTTTATCACCTATCTATGTCATCACACTTTATTGATATCAAATAAATTTTCTATTTTTCTACATTGTCTATGATTTATATTATGGAACTGGTAGGGTTTCATAGAGTTTTACATTCTATTGTATTTGATCGAGACCTGTGGTTTGCCTCAAAATTCAAGTGATGTCTTCAGTAATCACTTGAAACTGAATTGTGTTTCATCACATCTTGTCATCCTCAGACAGATGGTAAGTCTGAAACAAATATTCAAAACATAGACATTATTTTGAAATGTTGTTCTCTATATTTTAAAGGTATTTGGAATCAACACCTTCCTCTAGTTGAGTTTTTATATAAAAATAGCTTTCAATAAAGAATTTAGATGGCTCCATATGAATCCCCTAATGGGAATTAATGTATAGATATATTTTTTGGGTTAAATCTGGAGAAAGAAATCTATTTGTACCTGAGATCACTGAAGTGATGGATGATAAGGTTATAACCATTAAAAAACATATCAATGTAGCATAATGTTCGTAGAAAAGTTACAATGATAACAGATAGTGTGATCTAGAATTTGAAGGTGGTCAAAATATTGTTCACTAAATTTCTCCATGGATGGTGGTTATGAGATTAAAGAAGAAAGGAAAACTAAGCCCTAGATAAATTGGTCCCATTTAAATTCTTGATTGTATTAGGACAATAGCTTATCTCTTGGATGTTCCTCCAAAAATATGTGAAATACATGATGAGTTCGATGTATCTCTTCAGTGGAAGCACATACCTAACCAATCATGTGCACTGAACTCAGAGGTGATACTATTGGAGTAGGATCTCACTTATGAAGAATAACTAGTTGAAATTGTCGATTGCACAGACAAAGTTATGAAAAACAAGACCGCTGACATTGTCAATTTTTTGAAGAATTTTACTATTAAAGAAAGCTATGTGGGATCTTGAGGATAAAATGAGGCAGAAATATTCTCATTCCTTTATATAAGAATGAAAAAATTTCTGGAAAAATTTATTTTTGTGTACTTTTGAACATTCTATTTACCCGCCTTCTCACCCCATATGGGGGATTAGTGTTACTCATAATTGGTCTTCCTCTTTGAATTGAATTTCAAAAAAAATATATACATAGTTTTAATAATTATGATATTTATATTCTAATAGCATCAACTTAATTATTGGTCAATAGTAACTTCAGTATTGATATACCATAGCTAAAGGTAGATCAGGTAATGAAAGGTAAAAATAATAATATAAAATTATAAAATTACCCTAGCACTTTTCATAATTATTGATGAATGGGTATCAACCAAAACCATCCTTAAGAAAAAAATTATTACCCTTTTAATTCACTTGGGTTAGAATATGACATTTATTATATTTTATTTAATGAAATGTTTAAAATGTCATAAAAATATTTTAATAAGTAAATTATTTTTAATAAAGGGATATAAAGTATATAAATTTTTCTATAAAAATTATTTGAAATATAATAAATTTTTATTTATCATGATAATTTATTTATAATTTTTTTAGAATAAATAATTTAATTAAAGGCTTGCATATAGATGATGCGGTATTAGTTTAATTAATGGAAATATAAAATAAATGATATTAGAAATATTAAAATAAATATAATTTAACATTATTAATGACATAAACAACATTTATAGACAAAATTTATATGTAATTGTATATTATATTTGTTGGATCGAATTTATCAATTTTTAAGAAATTTTTAAAAATATAAATATTGAATAGTATCAAAATTTTCATAAATGATAATTTAAAATAAATATTGTTTTATTATATGATATAAAATGTATAAAAATAAAATATTCTAACAAATGACTATCATATGGTTAAAACTGTCATTAATGATCCATTTTTTGTTCATTTGGCATTTTATTGTAAGGATATTAACCCTAATGTGATATAAAACCCATGTTGTCATTATAAAAGTAAAAGGGTTTAACTATGAGTTAAATCAAATAGATAAGGTTAATATTGTGCCCTAAAAAGTCTAAAAATCAACTTTTGAGTTGATTTAGTCCCATATTCATCTTATATTCTAAATAAATCACTTTGGAGATATTTTAAATTGAAAATAAATATATATTATTTTAATATTTTAAGAGTTTCTTGAATTTCCATTTACCTCAATTATAATGGGTCACCTCCTCCCATTATTTTTCAAATCAATTTTATCCTTAAAGATCATAAAAACATTAAAATTTCTGATATCAATTTCTTATGTAACATTATATATGTTTTGGTATTCTCTAAATACCAACCCTACAGTCTCTAATTGAAGATATAGATAGAGCTCACAAAAGTAGAGTTAATCTCTTTTACCAACTCTCTCAAGAGTATTTCTTCTTCTCCTTCATATTCATGTGTTTTTTCAATTATAAATTAATAACCTCTCTATCACCTTTGTTATAAGATTTTTTAATTATGGAACAACTATATTCCACCTTTTATCCATCCCTTGAAAAACAAAATCACAATACATGCGTACGTACGACTTATACTCTCCACGATGTGGTGTAATATGTTTTATGTCACCACTTTACATGGATAGGTATAATGATGGATAAAAGGAATATATATTATAATTATAACATGATATTTATTTTGGAAAGAATATATCCAATATAATACCATTTCAAAATAACAGGAATGGTATTATCGCTCGTGTGTACGTACAACCTATTATCTCCACAATGCGATGTGATTCATTATACATGATCACCAATAAATAATGATTATATAAATGTATATAATGAAGAAATATGTAACATATTATCTTAATATTATTCTTTAAATGACATAATTATAACCTATACATATAAACTAGGAATTATATGACAAAACATGAATAAGAAAAGAAATCAGTTAACACCCAAAAGAATGGTAATAATGAAATATTATTATCAAATGAGTGATAATATGTTCAAATGTGATAACTTATGGATATGATTATGGAATAAGTTAATATCATTATTTAATCCATTATACAAGAGTTTTAGATACGTATGGATGGAATCATAACTAATGTAAGGGTTAATTTCAGAATTACATTATTTTCTGAGATTTTTTATACATATGTATTTACTATTGTATATTTATCATCCTTGTTGATGATTCATAAAATGTTCTTCCTAAATATTTTGACTATGATTTTATAAATCATTAAATTCATTTTTAACAATTTTTATTTTTTATTAAATATTTTCAAAGTAATATTTTCTTGTTTTCTGGAATTAAGAACTTTTTAATTTTCTGAAAAAAGTAGTATATGAATGTTTTTTAAAAGTATACAATATGGAATATTTTTAATCATTAAGAAAACCATTTTTCAATTAATAATCCCTTACTATCATAAAGGGTTATTTATTAAAAAAATTCTTATAAAATTGTGCAGCATTTTAAGTAAAGAAAAATATTTCAATGAAATAAATTGAAATTTTCCTCAAGAATTTTTTCAAAGAGCACTTTCAATATTATTTTACATATAAGATAACATTTTTTTATCTCACTTATGTTTTACTAGTAATATGATTCATTGCTTCCATTCTTATTATTCCTATTAATTACATTGGTAATGATGGAATGGTATTCATGAAACCCATTTCTTTTTCATGATTTATGTTATGATTTCATGATATTTATGAAACCCATATAATTACCTGGGATTTTGTATGATACACGCTTTAAGATCTTTCGGAACATTTTTATACCTTTTCATTATAAGATGTGTGGTACCTAGTTATCCATAAATTCATTGGGTAAAGATCTATATATCTCATTAAATATACATAATGGACTTTTTCCACTAATATTATCATGGGAGTGAACTATGACTACCATGATGGTATGGGAAGTAAACCCATAGTACCAAGATAGCCTTGGAAGTGATGCATTGACTGATATGAAAATAAATATTATATTATTATGTGTAATACATAGTTTTATGTGTGTTTTCTATGATAATATTTACTAGAACATGTTCATTATTTCCTTATGATTCAAGTTTTATGAACATGCAATCATTATGAAAAAATCCCTAATTATGACCTTTTATATATAAGGACCTGGCCTTAAACATTTACATAATATTGAATTAAACAAATAATTCAAATTGAGAATATTTTCAGGTTTAGAGTTTTAGAGAATTAGGACATAACTATTACATTTAATTTCAAATACAAAGTATACACTTCTACACAATTTACATTTTTTCATAAAATATAAAATCTTAAAAAAATCCATGTCTTGTTCCATGGTTTAGACAGCATGACTTTTAATTGATCCCGTCCTTGACCCTATTCATCTTTAAGTCCTATAAAAACATTTCAAAACATAGGATGATCATAAACGGCTCAGTAAGGGTTATAAAACAAGGAATTGAAACATTTGTTCAAAAATATATACAAAATATGAAATTGTTTACATACCTCGTGAATTCATAAGATTTATGAAAGACACATAGAAATCATAAATCATAAAGGTAACTTGTGGCATCCATATCGTACTTACTTTGTAACTATCACAACTACATAGGAAGTTACATTGAAATACCCATCACAATCTATTCCCTAAATCTCTTAGGAGAAAAATTCAATTTTACCCTCATCACGTAACCCAATGCATTAGAGAGCTATCTCGTGCTCACCCGCCCTAGTTTTATTCTGGAACCACCCATATACGTAAATAATGCCCAAGAACCATAACATTATCACAACACATAACATAAGAAAAAATGGAAAGATATCATTTCCACATAAAATATAATTTTAATATACTGAAATAATAAATCCCTTAACAGAATCATTTTCAAGACCAAAGTACATAAAAAGAGTATATGTTATTTATTTTTCCTTTTAAAAACATTCCGTCTTGTTAAGAAAGTCAAAGATCAAATAATACTTGCGGTGGTGGAAAGGTCGCTGTCACTGCTTATATAGAAAAAAGAAACATTCCTTTTTTTTATTACTAAAATGCTTCATATAAAAAGATTCCATTTGAATAAAATGAAAAGTGAAAGGGATTTATACACTGTATAAAATAATGTCGTGTATAAAACTAAAAATGCCTCAATGAAAGGAGATTGAGACGAAGTCCCTTAACTCGTGTCCGACTTGACTCTATTGTTCTTTAATCTCTTGAATAATAAACTAAATTTAATATCTACATGCTCAAGAAACGTTTTCAAGTTTATTATTTCTTTTATATCATTTATTACTATGTTATAAACATTATGTATTCATTTATGTTAATAACGTCCATTTTTTCGAAATTTGGTACTTGAGTCAATAATGAACACCTTATATTTACAAGTTGTCCATGTTGTCAATAGTCCATTATATACAGAAAGATATTCATTATTTAGATATCATATATATCATATATATATCCAATATATACATGTATATATAATAGTGCATAACATTTGGTGGTAAGAAATGAAATGCACCGTTCATGGAGACGGTAAGCCGTACGTACGCGCGAACGCTACTTTCATTTATATTTCTTCTTTTTATGGAACTAAAGCATAATTATACATAGGAATATTATAATTACAGTATAATATCATATATAATATCATTAAATCCATCCTTTATACGTCCCACATAAGGCATTAACGAGTCACATCACTTTGAGGGGGTTGTAGTCCGCACTTCCTCAAATGTGATTATCGTATTTACCCACTATGGAAACCATAAAGGCATGATATAATTGGGAAGTAAAAAAGAATAAGGAAATCATAAACATAATATATATCTATTATAAATACATTTCCATAGATATATCCACCATAAGATGCGGTAATATGTAATTGAGCAATCATCGTTTCGTGAGGCGTTAGTTTTCCATCCACAGAAACATTCTGTTCATCATCCATTAGATGAACGTGTGTGTATGTGTTGTTATAATACTTCTCATGAAAATATCCTAGTATATTGAGGATACTTGTTTTGTTATAAAATAATGGAATAAAAAGTGTTTAGGGGTTGAATAAGTAAAATAAAAGAAAACAATTTAAGAGAGACTGTTACCTTTAATTTGGGTAACTCCCTTTGGTTTGAACCAAAGGACTTATTGAAGAGCCTTCTGCCTAAAGTAAGGCTTCTAAGATGAGGAGAGGGATGTAGTGAGAATAATTGGGCAGATTTTGGATGAGAAAAATGGCTTGAGAGGTGTGAGGAATCGGATAGAAATGGTCTCCTTTTATAAGGGAGAGGAGGGGCTCTTTAGGAAAGTGTGAAAATATTATTTTATTATATAATGATATTCGGTTTATAATCGTCCAAAAATAATTAGAGATTAAGATAAGATGACTCATGGTATAAATAAAATCATCCAATATGAAGTTGATGGGTTTTGGATAATATTTTAATCACTATATTTTTATTTATTTAAATCATTTATTAATCATGTAAATACTGCATCATTATTGTGTCATAAATAATTTATTTTATTCTATATCTAAAAATTATAAAAAAAATACTATCATTTAGGAAATCTCATTATATTTCCAATGAATATTTATAGTTGAAAATAGGACTTTTATAACACCATATAAAAAATAATTACTACTTTTTTTTGTTAATGTCAATTTTGTCTTTACATTAAATTAATTAATCTAAATTGTCATAATCACCCCAATGTGGTTAAATGGGGTCCCAAAATCGACCCACAGATGCCCTTGGTTGGCCATGACTCATCCAATAAGTTTTGGAGAAGTCTTACGGTAATTTGGAATTATTATAATATTCTTTTAACCTTGAATTACCCTATTTACCTTTAACCGCGATAAATAAGTCAAAAGTTACTATTCAGAAAAAATTATTTTCATCTTATTGAACCATTTTTTTTTTCTTGATAACAAACATGTATGTTGGATTTTCGAAATTCAATTCACAGAAGTGGTAAAATTTTCATTTAAATGAAAAATTCATTTTTTTAACTACTACTAAGTTGTTTCACTATTCATCAAAAATTGATGTTTTTCAGAAAAATACCACAAATTCAGCCTAAGAATTATTTGATATTCCGAATTCAAAATTGATGACTATTTTTCCAAATTCAAAATATATAAGTGGAATTAATTAATTTAAAAATTAATTCCCGTTGTTAAAACAAATAGCCTGTTTTTAAGAAACAATAACAATCCAAAGATTGATACTTGTTTATGTCCAATTTCAAAGGGAAATTAATTCCAATGACCAACATTGGATGAAATGGTAAAAATATATTTTAATTTCACTTTAAACCCAATTAAAATATAATCTAACCATATAAATAAATTAGATGAAAAGACACTTTTGAATTAAAAGGCAATATTTTTCACTATTCATTATAAAATGAACTTTATCAGAAAAATACCAAAAATTTACCCAAAGAAAAATTTGATGTCCCCATTATAAAAAAGGATTATATTTTGTCAATTAGAATGTATTAAGGTGACCAAAACTATATTTTAAGATGGTTCTCCATTAAATGGCGATAAATCAACCTTTTAATGTAAATTATGCTTAAAATTAGATTCATTCACATTTTAAGCCTCTAAATTTTTATTGGATAATGTAAATACATTTAACAAACATGTATAATCATATAGTAGTTAGTTTCATTAATTACCGCCAATACAATGGCTAGGAGTTAACTACCAATTAAAATAATAATATTATATTATTAGTGTGCAAAGTAAGATTCCAAAGAAACTCGTTATTGCCTATCGGGTACGCTATCAAACATAGAACCCCCTTTAATGTAAAATTAATATTTAATTCACAAATATTAATAAATATGAAATATGCCTTATTCATCATTTACCTGGTATGTTACATCCATCCCCCCTTTTGGGAATTGCGTCCTCGCAATTTTTATTCACTTATAAAAATATGTGGAGGTATTTATCTCTCATAGAATTTTCAGATTCCCACGTTGCCTCTTCAATCATAAGGTTTTTCCACAAAACCTTTACCTGGTGAATTAACTTATTCCGCAACACTTTCTCTCTATGGTTAAAATTCTGGAGTTTTTGTTCATCATAAGAGAGATTCTATTCCAACTGAACTACCTCTAGGATCAAAACATGAGATGGATCTGGCATATACATTCTCAACATCGAAACATGAAAAACATCGTGTACCTGGGATAACCTTAGAGGTAAATCCACTCTATACACAACTAATCCCACATTCTCCAAAATTTCATAAGGTCCAAAAAAACCTCAGAATCAACTTTTCCTTCTTACACAAATGCATCACACTTTTCCTTGGAGAATCTTTGAGAAAGACATGATCACCTACCTCAAAAGAAATATCCTTCCTCTGGTTATCTGCATAAATTTTCTGTCTACTCTGAGCCGTTCTCATGTGCTTCTAAAACAACTGAACTTTCTCTTCCATCACTTCTACCAATTCTGGTACCATCAGCTTCCTTTCACCTACTTCATCCCAAAAATATGGATCTCGAGATAGATTTCCATATAATGCCAAAAATGGAGCCATCTGTATACTGGAATGAAAATTGTTTTTATAAGAAAATTCAACCAAAGAATGATGTTCGTCCAAAATTCCCTGATAATTCAGTGAACAAGCAAGTAGCATATCCTACAAGGTCTGTATTTATCGTTCTGACTGCCCATCTGATTGCGGATGAAAAGATGTAGTAAAATTTAATTCAGTACCCGATGACTCTTGAAGTCCTTTCCAAAAGTTAGAATAACACATGGGATCTCTATCAGATACAATGGATAGAGGAACACCATGAAACCTGAATATCTCTTTAATAAACAACTAATCATGTTGATCTAGAGAGAAAGTATGTTGAATAGGAAGGAAATGGGAAGATTTAGTCAATCGATCAACAATAACATAGATTGCATAATTACCTCGAGATGTCTTTAGTAATCCCACAATGAAGTCCATGGATTTATTTTCCCATTTCCACTCTGGCATAGGTAGAGGCTTAAGAATCCCTTTCAGTAACTATCGCTCTTCTTTAACCTACTAACAAGTCAAACACTTCATAGTAAAGTCAACAATATCTCTTTTCATTCAATCCCACCAGTAATACTGTTGAAGATCTATGTACATCTTAGTACTACCAATATGAATTGAAAACGGAGAACTATGAGCTTAAAATAAAAACTCATTCCTTAACTAGGAATCACAAGGTACACATAATCTCTTTCCAAATATCAAAACAAAATCATTATCAATGTTAAATTCAGGCAACTTACCCTTCTGAACCCACTCTACCTTTTTCTGAAACTCACTGTCTTCTTTCCATGCTTTCTTTATTCTATCTGATAAAGATGATCTCACTGACACCTGATACAAAATAGAAGAATTTCCTGTAACAACAACTCCTATTCCAAAATTCATCATATCAAAAACCAAAGGATATCATTCCAAACGTAGCATGGATAATGAGACATTACATGTTCGACTCAAAGCATCGTCCACTTTATTTTCTTTTCCCGGATGGTAATGTATCGTGCAATCATAATCTATGATTAATTATAGACATCTCCTCTGTCTCTTGTAAAAAAATTTCTGAGTGAATATATACTTCAAACTTTTGTGATCAGAATATATTTCACACTTCACTCCATACAAATGATGCCTCCAAATTTTTAAAGAAAAAACACCAGCAGCTAATTCTAAATCATGTGTAGGGTAATTTTACTCATGTGGTTTCAACTGACGTGAAGAATAAGCAATTACCTGATCATTTTGAAATATGAAACACCCCAGTACATTCAATGAAGCATCACTATAGATAGAAAATACATCATTTCTGGAAGGGAGTGCCAAAAATGGAGCATTCACCAATCTTCTTTTGAATTCCTGAAAACAATCATCACATTATTTTGTCCAAATGAACTTAACACCTTTTCTAGTTAACTTAGTCATTGGACTAGATAACTGTGCAAAATTTTCAACAAACTTCTGGTAATAACCTGCAAAACCAAGAAAACTATGAATATCAATTATATTGGTGGGTCTTGGCCATTCTTCAACAACTTTTGTTTTAGCAGGATCAACAATTATGCCATTTTTTGAAACAATGTGACCAAGGAAAGAAATTTGTTGTTACCAAAACTCACACTTGTTGAATTTACCAAATAGTTTATTTTCTTTTAAGGTTTGGAATAAAACCCTTAAATGAATTTCATGTTCCTCTTTACTTTTGGAATAAACAAAAATATCATCAATGAGAACAGCAACAAACATATCCAAGAAATCACAGAAAATTCTATTCATAAGATCCATGAATAAAGTAGGTGCATTGGTTAAACCAAAATTCATAACTGCAAATTCATAATGGCCATACCTATTATGAAATGTGGTCATCAGGACGTCTGCTTCCATTACTTTCAACTGATGGTACACCAACCTCAAGTAAATCTTCAAAAAATTCTGATCTCCCTGGAGCTGATACTACTTCATTCGATGGCCCAAAATCTGCTGAAGTAGTTACAAAGGATTTCACCACCCCTTTCTATGTGTATTCTGGTTGCTTTCCCTCAGTTAAGTTCATTGTTGGATACTCATTTTCATAATGACCCATTTTGTTGCACTTAAAACATTTTACTGACTGTAAATCAGATTTTTTCTTTCCATTACCCTGGTCTTTTTCAGTGGAATTATGATCCTTATGTCCCATTTTACCACATCGGTTGCACTTACCAGAATTCAAAAGACATTCCCTAGCATGCTTTTTGCCACAATTTTCACAAACTGTAAAGTTAAGTTTCTTACCATCATACATTTTTTAAGATTTCTTCCCTTTCGCGTGCCACCTCGACCTCTTATTCTGTTGTTTGTCAAGGAATACATGATCATCAGAAAATTCCATTTCCACCTTCTCCACACAATGAACAAGTTTTTCATTACTTTTGAACTAATGAGAAGCTAATTCCCTTTGATTATTTGGATTTAATCCTGAGTAAAAATGATTAATTTTACTATCATGATGTCGTATGAAATTTGGAGCATACATTTCTAGTCGAGTGAATTTTTATTCATAAGAAGCCACTAAGTCATCCTCCTACCTCAATTCTAGGAATTGTTTTTCCATCCTAAGACAAACCACCTTAGGAAAATATTTCTCAAGAAGAATACGTTTGAAATCATCCCAATAAAGAGAATTAATCTCTTCACTTTCCTTGATATTTTTCACCATCGACCACCACTGATCAGCTTCACCTTCAAAATAGTAAACATCAAGACAAACCTTTTGATGTTCTGAACAACCCATGACATCAAAAATATTCTCCAATGCTTCAATCCACCTTTCAGCTAGCACAGGGTCAGATGATGCTCTTAATGATGTGGGATGTTGCCTCATGAAATGCTCCAATACTGACATGTTCCACTACGGTTGATCTGGATGATCTTGTACAAGGATACCACCACCATTTATAGCCTCAGACAACTATGCCATCACTGCAAAAAACTGTTCAGTTCCGATTCTGACCATCTAAGGTTGCTGATTTGGAAGGTTATCTTCCTTCTGATGTTGTCCCAATATAGCGGCCTTGTTTCCTTTGCGGAAAACCATTTTGAACACAAAAATATCTTAGGCGAAGTAACATGGTAATATGTAAATGCTATATGATTTCAATATTAACATAAATTACTTTATTGATATTAATTTAATAATACCCTTACTCCTAAATTTATCTAAACCGACCTTTTATACCAACTATAAGGACCTGGCCTTAAACATTTATATAATATTGAATTAAATGAATAATTCACATTGAGGATCATTTCATCTTTAGAGTTTTAGATAATTAAGACATAAATATTACATTTTATTTCAAATACAAAGTAGACACTTCTACACAATTTAATTTTGTTTCATAAAATATAATCTCTTAAAAAAAATTCATGTCTAGTTCCATGTTTTAGACAACATGACTTTTCCTTGATCCCATCCTTGACCCTGTTCATCTTTAAGTCCTGTGAAAACATTTCAAAACTTGGGATGAGCTTAAAAGGCTCAGTAAGGGTTATAAAACAAGGAATGAAAACATTTGTTCAAAAATACATACAAAACATGAAATATTTTACTACCCTCATGAAATCATTGTGTTTATTAAAGACACATAGAAATCATAAATCATAAAGGTAACATGTGGCATCCATATCATACTTAATTTGTAGCTATCATAGCTACATAGGGAGTTACATTGGAATACCCATCACATAATATTCCCTAAATCTATTAGGAGAAACATTCATGTTTACCTCCGTCACGTTACCCAATGCATTGGATATCTATCTCGGGCTCACCCGCCCTATGTTTATCATGGAACAACCCGCATACGTAATTAATTCCCAAGAACCATAACATGATCATAACACAAAACATAAGCAAAAAGGAAAGATAAAATTTTCACATAAAATATCATTTTAATATATTGAAATAATTAATCCATTCTCAAAATAATTTTCAATACCAAAATATGTAAAAATATTATATGTTATTTATTTTTCCTTTTAAAAATATTCCGGCTTGTTAAGAAAGCCAAAGATCAAATAATACTCGCAGTGGCGGAAATGTCATTGTCACCGCTTACATAAAAAAAAGAAACATTGATTTTTGTCGATTAGTAAAACGCTTCATATAAAAAGACTCTCTTTTAATAAAATGAAAAGACAAAGGTGTTTATACACCATATAAAATAAAGTCATGTATAAAACAAAAAAATGCCTCAATGAAAGGAGATTGAGATGAAGTCCCTTACCTTGTGTCCGACTTGACTAGAATGTTCATTAATATCTTGAATAATAAACTAAAGTTAATTTCTACTTGCTTAAGAACCCTTTTCAAGTTTATTATTACTTTTATATCAATTATTACCATGTTATACACATTATGTAATCATTTAAGTTAATAACGTCCATTTTGTCGATATTTGGTACTTGAGTAAAAAATGAACACATTATATTTACAAGTTGTCCGTGTGGTCAATAGTAAATTATATCTAGAAAGATATTAATTATTTAGATATCATATATATTATATATATCCATTATATACATGTATTTATAATTGTACATAACATTTAGAGGTAAGAAATGAAATGCACCGTTCATGGAGATGGTAATCCGTACGTACGCATGAACGCTAATTTCATTTATATTTCATATTTTTATGGAATTAGAGCATAATGATACATATTTATATTATAATTAAAGTATTATATCATATATAATATCATTAAATCCATCCTTTACATATCCCACATAAGGAATTAATGAGTCACATCACTTTGAGGGGGCGGTAGTCCGCACTTCCTCAAATGAGATTATCGTATTTACCCACTATGGAAACCATAAAGGCTTGATATATTTTGTAATTAAAGAAGCATAATTAAATCATAAACATTATATATATCATATATAAATACAGTTCCATCATAATTTACACCATGATAGGCGGTAAGATGTAATTGAACAATCATCGTTTCGTGAGGCGTTAGTTTTCTATCCTCATAAACATTATGTTCTTCATACATTAGATGGAGGTGTGTGTAAGTGTATTTAGAATACTTATCATAAAAACATCCTATTACATTTAGGATAATGGTGTTGTTACAAAATAAAGGAATAAAAATAATTTAGGGGTTGGAAAAGTAAAATAAAAGAAAACAATTTAAGATAAACTGTTACCTTTAATTTGGGTAACTCTCTTTGGTTTGAACCAAAGGACTTCTTGAAGTGCCTTATGCTTAAGGTAAGGCTTCTAAGAGGAGGAGAGGGATGTAGGGAGCCTAATTGGGCAGAGTTTGGACGAGAAAAAAAGCTTGTGAGGTGTGAGGAATTGGATATAAATGGCCTCCTTTTATAAGGGAGAGTAGGGGCTCCTTAGGAAAGTGTGAAAATATTATTTTATTATATAATGATATTCGGTATCTAATGGTCCAAAAATCATTAAAGATATATATAAGATGACTCATGGTCGAAATAAAATCATCCAATATGAATTGTAAAGTTATTGGATAATATTTTAATCATTATATTCTTATTTATTTAAATCATTTATTAATGAGGTAAATACTGCATCATTATTGTTTCATAAATAATTTTATTTATTAGACGTCTAAAACATATAAATAAACACTATCATGGATGAAATCACTTTAGCTTTGCAATGAATATTTATAGTCGAAAATACGACTTTTAAAACATCATATAAAAATTAATTAATTAAATATTTTTGTTAATGTCAATTTTATCTTTACATTAAATCAATTAATCTACATTGTCATGATCACTCCCAAGTGGCTCAATGGGGTCCCAAAATCGACCCAAAGATGCCCATGGTCGGCCATGAATCATACAATAAGTTTTGGACTAGTGTTAAGGTAATTTGGAATTATTATAATATTCTTTTAACATTGAATTACCCTATTTACCATTAACCACGATAAATAAAACCCAAAAGTTAATATTCACCAAAAATTATTTTCATCTTATTGAACCAAATTTTACTTCTTGATAACAAAAATGTATATTGGATTTGTGAAATTAAATTCAAATAAGTGGTAAAAGTTTCATTTAAATTAATGAGTCAGTTTTTTAACTACTACTAAGTGGTTTCACTATTCATCAAAAATTGTTGTTTTTCAGAAAAATACCAAAAATTCAGCCGAAGCATTATATGATATTCTGAATTCAAAATTGATTTCTATTTTTCCAAATTCAAAACATATAAGTGGAATTAATAAATTTAAAAATTAATTTCTGTTGTTAAAACAAATAGCGCGTTTTTAAGAAACAATCACAATCAAAAGATTGATACTTGTTAATGTCCATTTTCAAAGTGAAATTAATTCAAATGACCATAATTGTATTAAATGGTAAAAATATATTTTAATTTCACTTTAAAACAAACTAAAAATATAATATAACCATATAATTAAATTAGATTAAAAGGCACTTTTGAATTAAAATCCAATATTTTTCAGTATTTATTATAAAATGATCTCTATCTGAAAAATAACAACAAAATAACCAAAGTATAATTTGATGTCCCCATTATAAAGAAGGATATTATTTGGTAAAATATAATGTATTAAAGTGACCAAAGATATATTTAAAGAGGGTTCTCTGTTAAAAGGTGATAAATCAGCCTTTTAATGTAAATTATGGTTAAAATTAGATTCATTCACATTTTAAGCCTCTATCTTTTTATTAGATAATGTAAATACATTTAACAAACATGTATAATCATATTGTAGTTATTTTAATTCATTCTCACCAATACAACAACTAGGAGTTAACTACCATTTAAAATAATAATATTATATTATTATTTTGCAACGTAATATTCCAAAGAAACCCGTTGTTGCGTATCAGGTATGCTATCGAACATAAAACCCCTTTCATGTAAAATTAATATTTAATTCAAAAATATTAATAAATATGAAATATGTATTATTCTTCATTTACCTGGGATTTTACATTATATGTAGGTTTTGATCTTCTAATATCATGATAATATTCTCATATGATTATGCTCCTGATTATGTTTACATATCTCCCTTTTTTACCCTTATTGAGCATATAATATCCCCTGTTTTTTTATTTCCATCCATCCAAAATATGAGGATATGTATTCTATTTAATGAGTTTAAGAAGTGTTCTAGATAAGAAGAATCTATTAGGCTATAATGTAGCTTAATTATGTACCAATGTTTATATTTCCATGTTTTCAAAGGAACTTGAATAATATGGTATTTGAGGTTTTGTTTGGGTAATGTATAAATGAATCCTAAAAAGTAAAGTTATGTTAATATATGAAAATCATGAGCCACTATAAGTTATATTTTAGTTTTTTCACACATTTTGTGGTGGATGTCTTTTTGGACCTCAAAGAATGGTCTACAATGTTTTAGAATCAGTAATTTATTGGCTAAACAAATTAATAGATACTCATGAATATTTTAAAAAATTTGATAAGTTCCAATAATCTGAAAATATTTTACAAATATAGGGGAGTCTTCAAAACATATTCATTTTTTGTTTAATATTGAAGTTTGGGGAATATATTTTATGTGACCCTATCCATGTCTTTTGATATTTTTTACATTGTACTTTATCTATATTAAGTCCTTAATTGGCCTAAAGCTAAGCCCACCAAGGCTGAGGATTCCAAATTTTAATGTGATTTTGTCAATACTAATATATTTCGTAGTTTTGGTGAGCCATTGTCCATCAATAATGAACAAGACATTCATTTTTTCCACTGAACGATAGTGTAAATTATTAAAATGTCTTTGGTGAATCACATGACATATAAACCATATCATCCACAAACACATTTCCCATATGAAGTGTCAAAAAAGGAGATAAAAGGTTTTTTTAGAAGATGGTTAAAGAAAACCAGAAGCATTAGAGCCAAAGAATTGAAGAAACCTTTTAGGAATACTAGATTTCATACAAACCACCTATAGTTATGATCCCCACCCAGATGATTTATGTTTATAGTTTCTATCTACTGCTGTAGTTGTATCACTAGGAATATAATTTTGAAAAATAGATGGATTTGGATTTGTTGAATTCTAAGAATGATGTAAATACATATTTTAAAAAACTAGAGGAAATAAGAATAGATTATTTTGAAAACTCTGGGAATTTCCAAGAGACAACCATAGTGGAACTTTAAAACTGATCCTTCTAATGCCCACTAATCCTTGAGACCACGTCATGAAATGAAAATACAAAATAATTGTAATTCTATTTAAGAATTGTTATAGGTGGGAAATTCAATTTACAGATACTAATTTCTTTCCATTTGGTTCCATTCAGATAAATATGGAAGAAGAATATAAACCATTCACTGTCAATGGTAAGAGAAAGAAAAAGTTATGTGGGATTATAACTAAAGAACTACTGGAGGAATTTATACTTCTGCTACTAATCTAATGATTTTCTTTCTAGGAGGCTAGGTATAGTGGAAGAAATTTAAAAAAGGAATTCCTTTAAAGAAAAAAATGTATAAATGTTTTCTTAGGATTTACGATTTAGTTACCTCCTAATTCACACCCTATGATCATTAATGTAATGTATATTACAATAATATGTGTTGTTTTATGAGAAAAATAGGAAGAATTTCAATAAGTATCCCCAAAAAATTAGAATAAAGTAGAAAAAATATGTATGGAAGTAGGGAGATGATTCCTTCATTCGTTATATTTACAACTTCTTGAAAGTTTATAAAAAGGAACTTTAAAATGTGAATTAAAGCTTCTATGTTAATCTGAAAATTTCATTCCCATAATTGAATCCGTTATTTAAATGACTTTTCCTAGATACATAAAACTCATAGAATTGTTTTGAATCAATGATTCATATTTCAATTCAAAAGATATCGAGTGATTAAAATGGGTAATTGAATTTTTGGTTTGAAGGATGTACATTTATATGAGTATTTCGAGATTGAATATATTGGTGGATTCATGTCAATGATATTTCACTAACATTTTTAACACATTGAATTTTTGTAATCGTGTCTATTTATTTTATATTATTATCCATGAATTGATGGATTTTCTAATGCTATAATTTCTAATATCAATACTATTTAAAGAACAAATACTTCCTATTTTATCTTTAGAATATTTATTTAGTGATATTGGGAATTTCCACCTACTATAACTTGAAATTGAACTTATAAAATCTATGATTGTGAAAACACAAATTTAAAATGGTTTCTGAATCTTTTAAAAAACCTTATCCTTGATTTCATCATTACATTAATCATTTTTTGACGCACACACACCATGATTGACCATAATAGGAATGAAAAACGTTTCAATCCATTTTAATGCATTTATACTCTCATCTTAGCATTTTTATTCTATTTTAATGTAGAATTATAGTGGCGAATTAAGTCATGATGGAAGGGATCATCTACATTTTAAGGGAAAATTTTTGGTATTTCAAATGTTTTATTTATTTATTCATTAAACATTATACTTGTTTCTTATTAAAAAATGAATAAGAAAATGAAGAATAAAACACGGGTTGCATCTTATAAGTATAAAATATCACAATATTTAGATTTTTGGTTTCTATCATATGTGGTTATGTGGTGGATTTGAGGTTTACTCTTAGAATAAATTTTGAAAAACAAAATAAGTGAATGTTTAATTTGAAAAAAGTATAAATGTATAGAAACAAATTCAATAAGTGGGAAATCATTAATTATGATTATATTGATAATGAACCTTATTTTGATATTGGTATATCATATTTCTTATTTTAAATGGGATAATTTAATTTAGATTTTAAGTTTGATATTATTATTAGTATATTAGATAGAAACATCCTCCTTAAATCACAATTTTTAAAACATAAATTCCCATATATCATTACATTTTACAACCATTTGAACCATTATTACAAATATTTTGTGATTACATGTGACTTTTTTCTTTACAATGTGGAGAAATTAATTAATTTACAAGCCTATTAAAAATATCATGTTCTTGTGATACTAAAATAACTATATTTTAATTGTATCATGAGTTATGAGAGAAAAATAATTCAAGAGAGGTAGACCCCTATTTTCATGTTAAATAATAATTAATTAAGTAGCACGAATGGATGAATGAATAAGTTACAACAATTTCAAAATGGGGAAAGTAAAATGGTAGTTCTTTTTTTCTTTGAAAATTGATAAGTTCAACTGACAATGTATATGGGTTTTTTTAAGTTTTATTTAACAATAAATTTAATTTAATTTTTTTAATTATGAGATATGAATAATGAAATCATTGGTTACCTATTATTTTTACTGGTGGGATATTATGCTTGAATACCAACAATGTTTTATGTGGGGGTATTTTAATGAAATAAATTTTAATTTATAATTTTTATAATTTTTTATTGGATGTTAAATAATTTTAATGAATAAATCCATTGAATTTAAATGATTTACAAAAATATGGGTAATTTCAAAGGTAGAATTAAAATGGGTAATTTTATTATGAAAAATTAGAATAGTAGTTATATTATTTCCATATTGTTTACTTAGATATTTTATTTATTTGTAGGTGTTAAATAAAAAATGGACCCTGACTCAGGCTAGTCCATCATCAAATGGTAGCCTACAACAAAGTTAGGCCATCATGGGACAGATGGCCAGGCCACCACCATGAGGGGCTCCCCATGATAGCAATCCAACATGAGGGATTATGCTCATGTAGGTACCTCGAGGTTGAATCCATATTCAGATATAGCTGGTCCAATGCTTGGATCCTCCAACCCGTGGTGAAGAAACACGTGTGGTTCCAAGAAGAGTGATTCTCATGTATATAGTGTTCCATGACAGTGGTATGGGGTTCTTTAGCCCCCATATAATTTCACTAACATTGGGTAGTTTTGTCTTTATTCTTATACACTCACATTCCCATGTATCCATTTTGGTATGGTACACAGAGGTGTAGGTTAATATTCATTTTTACTAAAACATCACAATTCCACTAGACAGTCATTCCCCTCGAGCATGGATAGATCTTGTTAATATCCTCTAATACTATTGTCAACTTCGACTCACCATCCACCATGACTAATGACTATTTATAAAATTTATCACACCTTAGATTCTTGGGATCGAGATCTTCTCCCATTTTGAAATATTATTACCACCTAAGATCACCTCAAGGACCCTGTATGACCCCCATAATTCCATTTTGACTTTTCATCAATCCGCTGTGAAGGCCAGATGATGGAGGATTGGTGAGAACTATTGTCAAACCTCAAGAACCATTTCAACCTCAATATTTTCACCACTAGGAATACATGAGATAGAGTCAATGTTCAACATCGAATTACGGGATACTCTTAGATCACCTTTGGATCCTTCAACATCACCACTTCCACCGCCCGACATCGTCACCACCACAACTGCAACAGTTAGAGGCCACCACTAACTCTCTATAAAAGCACCACAAATGGCAGCACATGATGCAAATAAACCAATTAAATCACATTCTATTGGTGTTAAAATGGTGTCACATGATCAACCATTGAGTCAATGTCATGACATGATCCGCAATTGAGACAACAATTGATATTATATTCCATCGGGCCAATTGTGGATCTAGAGAATTTTTTTTACCTGCAGTTTGACTTTCCTCACATCAGATTCATCCTATTTTCACCAAGTAATCATCATTGAAATTCCACCAGAATATATGATCAATAACCTTTTCAAACATGAATCCCACTTTTAATGATGAATCGCCACTTCCAGGCCCCCTCACCAATACCCTAGATCCCTCATAAACCACTGCTGCATATATGATTTTCAATTTTTTCTAGTCATTGGGAGTCACCTATAGAGAATTGAACCATAGTAAAAACCACCATGGATATCAATTTCCCCAATGGCCTTGAACATGTGAAGGCCGATGCTTTTTAGAAAAAAAAGTTCCCTTAGTATATCATCACAGACAATGATGTTTTCATTCTAGTCAACAAATTATGTTTATTTTATTTTACTACAAATTCATGAAAGTATTATTCAGAAAAATACACTCTCTAAAGGTTTTTTTCACTACATATACTACATCCTTATGGGGAAACTAATTATCTTTGTCCCCACCCATGACTGGTGTCTTCCAATAACTCTTTATCATTTCAATTTTTTACAATATTCTTCTTTTACCTCAATTTCTATTCTACTATCCTAATATAATATTAAAATAGTGTTTATTATACGTAGGTGTTATTATATATATCAAACACATGTCATCCCCAATCCTCCCATATCATTATAAGAAGGAAAAATCCATGACTATGTTAAAATTATGAGCTTCATGGACAACATGTATTCTTTTTCTTTAACAACATAGATGGGATATTATAAAGGGATAATTAATAAATAAATACAATATTTAAAATATTTTCAATATTATAATAATATAAATAATTTTATACCTTCTTCCCATTTTATGAACACTAAAAACATCATCTTTGTGTACGTGAGGAGGACCACATCTATAAAATGATGTATTTTTTTCATCACCACCTTACATGGATTAGAATAAAATATTTTTGATTTTTATTTATAATATCAAGAATTTATATATATGTTAAATAAGGTTTTAAAGGAAACAAAAAGATTCGATAGTCAATATTAATTGATTGTTGGTTATTGGTGTAATACCCAAATAAAGATCCTAATAGGTCTCTTTCCCTCAAAACCAACCTATAGATCCTATAAAATTAACTTGGGTATCAATAAATAATTGACAAAATATAATATAAAGATAGTTTAAAATATTTTAATGATTATATTAGTATTATATAATGGGGTTTGATATTTTAATAATGAACCATGTCAGAGTAAAATTATAATTACAAAATCCCATATTTAAAATAATGGGTCACTAACAAAGGAATTTATAAAAAATTATTACATAAAAAAGAATTGTAATTATATATATATGAATAATGTTTTAAAATTAATTTTTAATATATATATTCTTATTAGATATTAATTTAATTCCATTTAATCTTTGTTAAATATTATGGTAAGGGATTTCTTCTAAATTTGATTCCATTGTTGAATATTTTCATGCTATTCACCAATTATTATCTAATATTGTACTAAACATAGACCATTGGTTTTTATTAATATTATTAATGTTTCATTTATTTTATTTAATATAATTTTCATAAATCCATACTTTTGAGTCTTTTTATTCAGTTTTTGCAATATTCTTAAGGGTTTCCTCTTCCCAATTTTTCTTCATCAGGATATCCTTCATATTAACAATGAACATTATTTTTTAGTGGATCTCCGTGGATTTATTTTTATTATACATATCTACAAATTCACGTGAATAAAGAATATATATTATTTTCCAAATTTCTTTTATTAATTTGAAAGGTAACAAAGTGGTAAGGGATTCTCATCTCAGATTAATTTCTTTAAGCCGTATGTGATATTCAACACATGATTTATGTTTTTTTATTTATATACAAACCTAAATTTTTTTATCATAATTATATAAAATTAAAATTATTTACCAATACATTTCATGTTCAATCATTCATGGGATTTTTATTCAAGAGATTACAATATTGTAAGGGTTTCTATATGTGAATTTCGCTACATTTAGGTATTCCTTGCATTCACTATATGTATTCTTATGGTGTGTATATAATTCTATTGGTTGTATTTATAATATATATACATTACAATTATATTGATTTAGGACCCCATATTATGTTATACCATTTCTACGTTTTTCATTTAATATTCAACAATGTTGTAAGTGTTTCTCTCTAATATCATTTTCAAATCTCTATTATTATGAATTTATTTTCATCAAGGTAAAAAACATTATATCTATGGCTCCATACATTTTATTCTCTTATAGTTATTATTTTTTTTATATTTCCTCTCTAAATTAAATTTCAATTCGATAATAATTTACATAAGTTTATGCTTATTTGTGAAACAAGCACTATATATTCTTCTCAGTCAGGAATTGTCCTCCTATTTCTCCATATCCAAATCAGGATTTTATGGGAATCCATAACTATTATTATAAAATTTATAGTTGTAATTTTTAAATATATTAATCTATTTTTAATAATTTAAATGAAATCAGTTTATGTTGTTTACATGGGTTTGTATTTTCAAAAGTTTGAAAAGAACCTCATTTTAACTTTTTCTAGTGTGAAAAATTATATCTCTATTTTGAGATATATTTGTGACGATGAATCATTTCCATATGTTAATACGTTTTTCAAAAAAATATCAAAAATGAATAAAACTATTATTATATTTGTTTCAAAAGATAATGTTTGATTTTTTAAAGGAGTTCATTGTTTAAAATAGATTTTAAAACCTTTTTGTAAAATAATTATTCAATGTGATTATATATTCTTCAGAATGATTTTTGGATGAATTTTTATCTTATAAAATTTGTTTTCTAAAAACCCCTTTAATTTTAATGGCTAATATTTATAATGCTTTTTCATGCACAAAATATTTCATTTTATTGAATCCTTTTTTAAATAGTTTTTATTAATTTTTAAAAATGGTATTTTTTTGACTATATTTTTGAAATAATCTTAAAAAGGTGTTTTATAATTATGTAAACATAATTTAATACTTATTATACTCCCCATAGGGTAGGTTCTTATGATAAAATACACCTTAATTATTTGTAATTTGAAAAAATATTCTATAAATGTCTTCATGAAAACCATATCTTTTCAATGATTGGTATATGAATTTTTTTCATGTTATCTCAACACACATATGTATAGATAATTATTTCGTGACACGTGGTGTGTATATATATCCCTCCAATTATTTTTATGGATTTGTGTCTCATGAGATAATGAATTGTGTGTGATTGTAATTATGGTTATCAATTCTAATGAAGACAATAGGTGAGTGTATTTGAAAGTATTTATGCTCAAAATGACTATGTGGGACTATAATTATGGTTATCTATGCTTATAAAGATTCTTAATGAGTGTATATGTGGTTACATATGCTCAAAGAGACTGTGTATATATGATTTTGTCATTATAAATTCTTAAAAAGGATATGTGTGAGTGTATATGAGGTAATCTATTGTTAGAGAGATTATACATGAGTATAATATTTTTTATCTATGATCAAAAAACTATTTGTGGTCATAATTATGATCAAATATGTTAAACATTATATGTTTTCATATGCTTATTCTTATACAACATTTCTCATATATATTCCAACGTTATTCTCCATGGATAATGATTAATATATCATTATTACTCACTATTATTCCATGTTATATATTTATTAATTTTAAAATACATTCCACTATAATATGAATATTTAATAACTCTAAATTTTTCATGATATTATTAACAAAATATTTCTCCAGCACTCGTGTTCCCTCATATTTTTATGATGTAACACTTGATGATAAGATGATATGATTTACCTTACTTGGTGTTTGAGATAACCCCATTCTTGTATTACCATTATCAATGTTATTAGGATGGGTATATTATTGGAGTTTCATTGATGATAATCTAGTGAAGGGATGTATGGAACCAAAGTGGGGTGCCATCCAACAGGACACCTGACATGATCCATGGCAAGGGTCGAAGGGTGTTTCTGATCTACAGAGGCTGGAAACCAGTGCCTTGGTATAAACAAATCACTTTGGGAGGAATTTTACACATTTATATAACCTAAAAAAAGAATCAATAATAAATATCACATAACATAAAATCATAACCAAATGGGGTAAAATTATTTTCATATTCAATGTTTTTAACTTTAAACAAAACCAAAATGTACTATAATAGGATGGAAAAAAACTATCAAAAATAAATCCATGAAAAAAGAGGGACATCACAATCAATCCACTACCATCACCACCTACATGAAGAGGAACACTAGAAATCCGATCCATTCATCATTACAACATTTATACATATTTCATTTACTTAGGTAATAAAAAACAACAACATACACCGAGATGTGTATGTAGGGTGTGATCCAAATCCCAATAGGATTCCAACAAAAAGAAATATTTCATACTATAACATTAGAAGACAAATGAATATTCACATTTCCATAATATTATATGATACATTTTTTACAAAACATTTTATAGAAAACTTTCTAAAGAAACACATTATATGGAAAACCTTTTCCACAAATAATCCTGGTTGACATAAAAATGTATACAAGTTCTACCATATTATGAGTTCCAGCAACAAATCATTTAAGATTCATGTCACAAGAGAGCACTATTAGTAATCCAATTTGGTAACTAGCACAAGTACAACCCTAAAAACCTCACGCATTGGTGATCAAAATCCTCCAACTAAAATAATCTACTACAAAACATGAATTTAACAATGTTGGTATATATTTGATCTATAAAAAAGTGATGATAAATGGAATCATTATGAACACTAAAAAAAGATATCATAAATTTAACCCATTATCAACACTTATTTTAGTAATGATGTAGTGTCCCATTATTAGCCCTGCTTTTCACTGGTGAATGGTACCCTTTATTAGCAATACATTTTTAGTGTTCAGAAAGGAATCATGTGTTTGTCATTTTTTAGTACTGATAAATGTCTGAATAAGTAAAATGAAATAATTTAATAAATAAAAAACGAAAAATGAGTTTATTAAAAATAATATTAAATTTTTTATTAATTTAATAATTATTGATAAAAATGAATAAATCGATTATACTTTATATAATTATAAATATTAATAAATACTATCAATTAAATAAATATATATATATATATACATGAAAGATGAAAATTAAAAAAAATGAAAATTAAAAAAAATTAAATTGAGAAAAATATTAAACATTTTATTAATTAGATTATTATTAATAATTTTAAAAATAATATTATATATATATATGACTTATATATTGAAAAATATTAATTATGATTTACATTAAATAGTAATGTATTTTATGTAAAATGGTTAATAATTATAAATTAATATGAATTAAAATATACCAACTAATTGCATCGTGTAAAAGAAATAATTGAATATCATTTGATTTTTCAATTTATAGCATCTATCCATTGTATTATATTGGTTTCAAATATATGTAACTAATGAATTTTTATATACATACTCATAGAAAAAATTATATTTTTTTGGAATTTAATCAATTTATTTTATTTATTTTGTATATATTCATTTACAATGTTTGTATATTTTCATTTTATATTAATATTTATTCCAATATATATATATATATATATATATTTATATATTTATATTGATTTCTATTAATCAAACTTATCCAATTTTTCAATATATTGTACGCATATTTTACTAAAATATTTTACTTATTTTTATCATGCATGAACTTAAGTTTAAACATTCAATAATAATGAGGAAAATAAATTTTTTAAAAAGTATTTATAAATGTATATTTACTATATTTATTGATTTATTTATAAATATAAAAATAATATTTATTTAAAAATTATTTATATTATTATAAAAATATTTATATAATTATATGATCTTTATTTCAAGATTTAATATATTTACTATGTTATGTATATATATATATTTATTTAAATATATATAATTATATAAATATTATTTTAAAAAATGTATTCATTAATAATATATAAATAATTATATATTCAAAGAATTATAAAATTATTATTTTATAGAAATTTTTAATATATTTTTTATAATTATATATTATAATTATGCTTTATTTAAAATATATAATTTTTTTAAAAGAATTATTTTAAGTATTTATGAGTACTAAAAAGGAACTCATAATGATTCATTCTATCTGTTCTTATTAACATAGCACAGATAAAAGGTATATTTATCAACACTTTTTTAGAAGCACTAATAAATATTTCCCAATCTATTTTAAGAATGCTAACCATCGCCAACCAGGTCACAATATCTGAATCTCTCTATACAATTGACCTACAACTGACCCTCATTATTGTCAAATCCATTCTGAAATTTACACCAAAACTAAGACACCAACTATTCAAATGCTCGAATCAAAATCTCAAGAGATTCATGGGTTTAACGCAATCTTGGCTCAAAAAAATACAAGTTTTTCAATATCTATCATATCCCTTGGTTATCCACTAAACCATATCTTCTCGTATTCATGTATCTTGACATTTATAGTTGCACTGTCCTATAATAAAACAACCCTAAATTCATTTTCCTTTGGACATATGTAATTACCATCATCCCCAATATCATGTATGTATCTTTAGGACAATATTGGTACTGTGCGACTTGAAATATGTCAAACCCAGTGTGGGTCATGTTGTTTTGAGGTATAATTGGATCACAATACCTATATTCCATGACATATTCCTCTTTTTAATCATCATATTTTGAAACATTCATCTATATAGTGGTCGGTGTTGTCATTGGTTTGGAATATTACATTAAAAATCACATGGATGATGGAATATATGATATCATTGGGTTATTATAGTATATCATGCAACATATGTAAATGAGAGGGTTGGGTGAGGAGGAATAGAAACAAGGTGTCATCCCCCTCTATTAGAAAGGTAATTTTATAAGATTTTTCCAAAAAATTGATGATAAAATATATTACACATGGGAAAAACTGTATAACTTTTTTCACGAAATATTTTCCTTGGATAATTAGAACTAAAATATTGTGTAAATTTAATTGATATATTATTGATGACTATTAATGATTTAGGGTGTCTTCGGATAGATTTAAGGGTCACTTATGGAATGTAACAATCAAATTATTCAAGTGAATCTATAAAATCAGATGAGAAAAAACATCAAATATGTTTGATTTTTTGTTTTATTTATTAAACAACTACATGAGGAAATAAAATGTTTTTAGTTTTTTTGGAGACATTTAATTTCAATTTTAAATAATATGACTTAAATGTTAAAAAATGAATACTCAATGATGATTATGATTCTAAAATCCTTGGTCAATATTTTTTAGGAACAACTTATTTTGAGATAATATTTAATTGATATATTGATTTTGGTTGCTGAAATATAGTTAAAAAATAAACAATTGGAATGAATAATTTTCTAAGAAAACCCGCAGCATCATGGTGTTTTCAGAAAAAACATACGGTTTCATTATTAGGTGTATTTTAAGGGTATATTGTTGAAAGAATTTATTGTTAACAATCAATTATGATAGATAAAAAGTTTTCTAAATTTGATATTTTCATTGAAATTTTACTTATTTAATGAGAAATTTTTTCAATTATTTAATTTTTTTCTGAATATATAAGATCTTTCAAGAATAAATATTATACCTCTATATTTAAATAATATTGATAAAATAAAATTTTAACATTGATTGATGTATTGTTTAATAAATTTTTTTTAATTGAATCTATTTTGTTGAATGTAAAAGTACATTTCATTTATAAAATCATTACACATTTAGAATCCCACTTCAGATCAAGCTTATTAGTTTGGATTTAATAATTTAATGAAATGATATGTTCAGTGTGGATCCTAATTTATTTGGTATTTTATGGTTCACTAACATAAAATTAAATCCATTTTTATCTCCTTGGTAAATATAATGCCCCATAGATGTGACCTTCTCAATTTTATGATAAAGAAGATTTTTTCATTATGACACATTATAATGGAACATTTATATAATGGGTTTTATAGAATTATGAAAAAAATGTAACTATAATGGATTTGTATTTTCAAACTAATAGACTTTTTTTAAACAATAAATGAAAAAAAAATCGATAATAATCTTTCATTTCTCTTATTTGGATCAAGGTCCTCATGTAAATTTTTTATTATTCGGATCATGCTACTCATGTATAGATTTGAACCAATTATCATCTTCATTAGCATATCCAAATAATTTATTCCCTACATGGTAATTTTTTTGTAGATTCTTTCTCCTTTGAGTTTTCACAATAACATTATGATCACCAATGAAATTTTATTCATTGAATTTAGAAATGATTGTATTTTATACAGTTGATAAAAATATATCCATCATTGAAATGATAACCCACTCATTAATACTTAATTAAATTCACTTTATCTATTTTATCACACAATTAATAAACAATATGTATGTTTTATATTAATCTGTCTAAAAATGGATTGCTCTTTTATAATGATTTTTGGTTCAACCATTAGGAATCTTTAATTATCATCCATGTAATTCTAACAAATGGGAGGTATTCACCTTTGATATAGAATATCATATATGTGTTTGTTTATTTATTGTGAAAAATTAATAATTTATTAACCCCATAGGATTTATTTAATTTCTCTTAGACAATTAAATTTTTAAATCACATGTATATTATTTTCTCCTCATCCTCCTCACTATATGACTGATTTTTTGTCGATAACTATTTAAATTTTTTATCATCATTATTTCTCTACTATAAGCATATCTCTTTGGAAAATGATGTTTTCACAGTGAAAATATTATCCATTAAATTTATGTATTTTTTTTATTTATGTTTAACATATTTCATTTCATTATTAATCATATAATAATATTTTTCTTTTACAATTATATTCTTTTGTTTGAGTTGGGGTGGTTTTTTCGAAGCTTCACATTATCATGAGGTATTGGACTTTGAGACTGCAACTAAGATAATGAAAACAAGGAAATTTATCAAGAAATAATAAAACTATCAGGGTATGTTGAATTCCTGATATTTATTTAATCATTTTTTCATCATTTTATCTACTATTTTTATGTCAATTTTCTTATCATTTTTTCCAATACTTATTTAGTATTTTTCATATAACTTTTAGAAGGATATATTTTTCTTTCAACAATCTCTATCAAGACACAAAAGAGATAAAATGATTCTTTCTTACAATGTTATAATGTTTTAAATTTTCATTTCCCTTATTTTTATACCTTCCAATAGTGCATGTCGATTCGTCATTATTAATAGAAAAAACATTCTCGTTGTTGAATGCCACTGCTCTTCTAACGTTCTTCAAAGAGAATGTTTTTTCGGATAAGAACATTATGTGGATATGTAGTATTGGAAGTTCCACAATGAAATGCAATTAAATCATAGTAAAATTATATGTTAGGATTTTTCTATTACATTTGGATTTGTGTGAATCCTTCATTGCTCAATATGACAGATGGTGTGACTAGTATGACTCCAAGTGCTTCTTTTTATTTAAAATTGGAATTAAATATTTGTAAAAGGGAAAATTGACATACTCGAAACTGATAAAAAAATTATAATTCTTTTGATAATTTAGGAAAATGATCCGTAAGCCATTAGAGAAATGTAATAATCAGCCTCACCACAATTCGATACACAGTGTGACTGTTATTACTCAATGTTTCTATTATCAGTTTAAATTCTATAGTTTAGTTCAAAAAATTCCACTCACTGAAAAATCATATGAACTAATATTTTATTGATACTTTAAGACATAGATTCACAAGCCATTTTTGATATGTAGGAATTTACCTCAAATTAATCTAATAGAAAATATGATCATTATATGTCAATGTTTATGTCTCTAGTTTAAAATGGAATTTTAGCAAAAAAAACATGTGCTGTACTCAAAACCAAGAAAACACATTTGGATTGTTTTTATACATTAGTATAATGATCCATAATTCATTTGAGACATGTACGTATATTCTGTATATGAATCAAATGCATGGTGTGACTATTATGACTCAAAGTGTGTCTTTTTATTTAAAAATGACATTAATATTAATATAAAGGAAAACTGACCAACTCAAAACTAAGAAAATGCATTCAAATTGTTTTGATACATTATAAAAATGATCCATATGTGATTTTGGAAGTGTAAGAATCATGTGTACTTCAATATAACACCCGATGTGACAATTACAACTCCAAGTGAATATTATTATTTAAAAATGACATCAATTTTATTAAAAAGGAAAACTAACCAACTCAAATTTGATAAAAAGTATTCATATTGTTTTGATACATTATTTAAATGATCAATAAGTCATTTTTGACATTTATAATCTACTACACAACAATCTAATACACGATGAATATAGTATGACTCACTGTGTCTGTTATCAGTTTAAAATTGATAGTTTAGTTAAAAAAAATCACTCATCAGAAAATGAGAAAACACACTTTTATTTTATTTATAATTCTGTAAATTTATTCATTATTCATTTGTGATGTGTTGGAATCTATCTCATGTAAAATTAATACACAATGTCCTCAGTATCAGTCAATGTGTGTGTATCAAGTTTAAAATGTTATTTTAGTAAAAAAGTCAAGATCCGTACACAAACCTAAGTAAATGAATTCAAATTGTTTAGAAACATTATGAAAATTATATGTATGTCATTTGAGATGTTTATGAATTAGATTCACCTCAAATTGACACATAATGAGAATGATATGACTTTATTTGTGTCATTTTATTTAAAATTGACATCTATTTCAGTAAAAACAACAACTCAACAACTCAAAACTAATAAAAAAAATTCAAATTGTATTAATACATTAAGAAAATTATCTATATGTCAATTGTGATATGTATGAATCATATTCTCCTCAATAATATACACGACGTTTTTAGTATGACTCTATGTGACCATTATCAGTTTAAAATCATCATTTTAGTTCAAAAATTGACACTCACTAAAACCTGAAAAAACACTTTAGAATTATCATTAATAATTAAGAAAACTATTAATAAGTCATTTTTGACTTGTATTAATCAGTATCATGTCAAACAGATAGATAATGTGACTGGTGAGAGTCAATGTGTTTGTTTTTAGATCAAAATGACATTTTAGAAAAAAAAAGACAAGCACCACATTGAAAACTGAGAAAACACATTTGGAATTTTTTTATACTGTAGAAAAATGAACCCTAAGTCACATGAGAAATGTAATAATAATATTCACCTCAATACCTTGAATAGTGTGAATGGTATGAATCCAATTACTTTTTTTTCAATATATAAATTTCATTTTATTTTAAAATGTGCATCACATCACAAAACCAAGAAAATGAGCCATGATTGGATTCTATTCATTTAAATTCTATATTCAACATGATTTTTATAATTTCATGGCGTTTTTAGTGATTTAGTGTGTTCTTATAGCACACTGCATTACTGTTATAGTTTTTTGTAACAACACACTATAGTATGACTGTTATAAGTTCTTTTTGAGTGATGATAAATGACTTGGGCTTTTAATATCCCTATAGTAGTCAATTATTCTCTTATGATGATACATGATATTTTTAGTGGTGTTAAAGGAGTATTTTTTTAGGGATACCAACAACACTCTCGTACATGAACCACTTGAGGGGTTCTTATCCCTAGGTCAAATGGTGTTCATATCGTAAGCCAAATAAAAGTGTTCACATGAATGAGACACTAGAGGGGATTCCATCCCAGGGTCTAGTGGTATCCAATCATATAACATATTTATTTACTATTGTTTTTTGAATAATTATATAGGAATATAGTCCTTTAAAATATCAACTAATGCAGTGTACTAGTTTAAGATCACCAATGTTGATACTCGAGATTCCCTTTTTTTAAAATTCCATTTCACATATCATGTCAAAAATAACATTCACCGACACCTATATAGTAGCACAATAACCTAAATAAATCACCATTTTCACAATTACAATTAACGCAATGATTATATTCCACATGGAAACCACCATTTTCCATAAAAACATTCCATTTCACACACAAAACAAAACCATTTGGAAATACATCTTTCATAACATGCACAATTTATGAAACTAATTTGGAAACACAAAAAGAAGAACATATAATTAATCTGACAATTTCAAGAGCCAAATACCCATTCAATTTCATACACACTTCAAATCCATTTTATAGCAAGAATTATATCTCATTAAAAATTAAATGACGAATTTAATTTTCCCTTAAAAAGACAACATGAATGAAAAACCCATTTCTATTGGAAAATACACATTCGGCACATTCAATCAACTAAATATATTTTAAACACACATTAAAAACTTTTAGAAATGAAGTAAAACATATTTAAGAACCACCACAACCATTCAAACATGAAACATAACCACTTTCATTTAGGAAACTCATTTTAATCACATATATATGTCAAAACGTTTTCAAATAAAATATTTCACAAAACATATAATCCATATAACATATATAAATAATCAAAAAAACAAGACAAACTTATTTAATAATGTAAAACTATGTAACCAGCTACATCTTACTTGGAAAATTCTGGAAACTGGTGGAAAACCATAACCACACCACAGAAACACCCTATAAATTCAATAATGAACAATAACCATCATAATTTCACCAAAAAAACTCATGATCGAACTCTCATTTGGTTAAATATCCTTTTTGAAAAAACAACTCAAGATAGAGGGATGAGAAACACTAGATGAGGGGGAAATCATGAGAAAAGCAACATACACGATGAATATATGATGTTACAAGGATAAAACAAATGAATTATTGATGTTAAAAGGCTCCAAGATGGTTTAAAGGATGCTACCACGGTAGAAAATACCATATGTGGTATGTGGGATGTGTTTTAGTGTCAAAATTGAAGATGGTATAAGGGTAAATGTTACTTTTTAATGATCTGGAAAGGACACACAAATTTCCCGAATGGGTTTCCAAACCGTGATATAATAGTGTATCTATCATTGTTTAAGTGTAACATGTCATATGGTTAGAACAAGCAGTTTTCCAAACTGTGCACCAACAGTGTGGTTTCCACTTTCCAAAATGATCACTTTCTGCATGGTTTTCTGGTCGAGGGTACAAGGCTTCCCCAATCTATGCACTACCTAATGCTATGTTGAAAAACTCTATTTTTTTCTAAAATCTCATAGGGAACCCAATAGATATATTCCAAACCGAATATAAAAAAATGGAAGAAATAAAAAATCATGGGTGCAATAATTATCCCCACCATGAAATATTTCCTCCCTCAAAAAGACAACTTGATGTATTATAAGAGAACAATAAAAGATACTCCTCTTTAACCAAAGACTTACGCCCCCATATATCAGGATCATCACTACCATGATTACAATGAAATTAGTAAAATGGAATACAGTACCCCTAAACTAATTTATCCTAAGAAAATACAATCCACATCAGCCACTCAACCATAAACAATTCTAGTTCCAATTCCAACTCTTCCCAGTTCAATACATGAGACAGATCTCGGATGTACTTCTTCAGCTGATAGACATGGAAGATTTCATGAACATATGTGAACTGAGTGTCTAGAGCTAATTAGTATGACACATTGATGACTCTATTAGTTATCTCAAATGGTCCAACACACCTCGTTGTAATCTTCTCTTACTTACACAAACTATATTGACAAATGTGAGGTTCCACTCTCAGGAAAACCCGATCACCCAGAATAAACTCCAAATATTGGAGCCTTTGATCATCATAAAATTTGTAGAGACTTTGTTCCATCAAAAAAGGTTCCTTTATTAACAAAAAATTATCAAAAGCATCTTACACGAATCTCATTTCCCATAATGAAGCCTTACACGCCACATCATATGAAAAAAAGAACAATATGTAGAACCATATATATCCTCAAATCGAGTAATTAAAATCAAGGATTGGTAACTATTTTCTATGAAAAATCATCCAATATCAAGTGGATATCATAAGAGCCTCCATAATCAAAAACAAATTCCCAGATAATGTCTTCAAAAATCTGATTCGACTACTCATTCTAATCATATATTTGTTTGAGGGTTGTATGTCATACCCCACTTAACCTATGATTTCATCTCCTTTTGAAGGACTTCCTAAAACTATGGGGTAAAACATTGCTCACTGTCTGAAATAATTTGTGATGGAACACCATGAATCTTGACAACCTCCAAAATATTCAACTGACCTAGCTCATCCACTGTGGAAGAATCCTTTATTGGAGTGAAATGGGCTGGTTTGGTCATAGGGTCAATCACAACACCAATGGAATTCCTCCCCCATGGTGTAAGAGGTAAGCCAAAAATTAATCCATGGAAATATTATCCCACATCCAAGAAGGAATTATTAGTGGTTGAAGAAAATCAAAGGGCCTTTGGTGCTCTTTTTTAACACACTCACAAATATAAATCTTTGATACAAAGTCAGTTATTTCTCACCTCATATATGGCAATCATAAATAATTACTAAAATAAAAAAATTCTAGGCAGCACTAGGACGAAAGGAACACTAAAATTGATGGCTATCACGCATCACCACCTACTACTAGACAATGACTCCATGAAGAAACCCTTAAAGAATAAAACTACCATAGGAGTCAATGAATAATCAAAATTCATCCCCCAACTATAAAGAAGTTGTATAGGACATCGAAAAAACTAATCACTCAACTACTTCTATGGAATTAAATCTTAAAGGGATGGGGTCTGTTGAACACTAGCCAAGAACACACCTCCACTATGTTCCTTGGTCTTTAGTTTAATCTAAACAACCCCCCCATAAAAGTACACTAATCACTATAATCATTCAATGGTTTCACTGGAACATTCTTTCACAAAGAATATACAGCTAAATTATCTTTACCTAGGGTATATACTATATCAAAATCATACCCTTGAATGTACTCAACTGAATGACATTTCCATAAATTCAGATCCACATGGGAAAACTTTTTGGATAAACTATTATGATCCAAATAAGATGAAAAATTCTCCAAGATAATATAATAGAATAATGTATTAAATAAATACATCATCGCCTCTAAATCTTCATCATGAGTTGGGTAATTCATTTAATAAAGTTGGAGAAATAAATAACCATAATCTACCACATGGTCATCCAACATCAACACACACCCAAGACCCATAAATGACGCTTTATAGTAGACCACAAATCCCTTTCTAAATTCCAGATATTTCAAAATAGGGGTTGTGTTCAATTGATACATAATCTCTTCAAAGGATGGTATACATTCTAATCTCCACTAAAAAATTACTCGTTTCTATGTAGGAATATTCATGGATGAATAAAGCTGAAAAAAATCTAGAAAAAAACTACCTATAATACCATTCCAAGACAAAAAATCTCATAATATAAAAATGATTATTCTGTTATTCACATAAATTCACCACACTAAACTTATTATATTCCACTAAAAGCCCTTGTTCTGAGATCACATGGCCCAGAAACTTCACCTTCCTGATCCAATAGGTTCTCTTAGAAAAACATTGCATATAAATGATTTTCCTAAAGGGTGTCTAGCACGATCCTAAAATGATTCTCAATAACTTTTTAATTAATTTAATAGTGAAATATGTCATCAAAAATAAATGACAAAATGAGTAAAGATACTATTTTAACACCATATTTATAAGAACCATAAGTACCTCTGAAGCATTCATCATCCCGAATGGCATGACCAAATACTTAAAATGATAGTACCTTCTTCGGAAGTCTCTTTTCAGAACATCTGTATTTCAAAATCTGACATGATGATACCATGAATGTTTATTGATCTTAGAAAACCACCATTCCCCCCTAAGCTAATAAAAAAGGACATTGATATGGGGTAATGGGTACATGTTCTTCAACGTTACCTTGATCATATTCTATTATTCAATACAAAAATTGAGAGATCCAATGTTCTTTTACCAGACATGATATGGGAGGCCTGAGGTGAGATTTATAGGCGAATAAATCACTTAGACTCTAAATATTCTCACTAAACCATTAATTCCCTCAAATCGTTAGGGTCTATACTGTATGAGGGATGAGATATCAACTATCTTCTAGGTTCCAAATCCATAGTGAACACCACATCCTACTCTGGGGGAAAGCCTGAGAAATATTATAGAAAAACCCTAGGAAAACTCCACCTCAAGAGGTAATCCTCCCTTATGAGCACCAGTATCACCCCCCTATATGTGCAACGAGATTTGACAAAAAAAAACTTCTCAATAATGGATATTGGGGTCTAGCACATCCCAACCTAGGATCTCATTCACACTAAAAACATGGTTACTTGGATCTGGTTCCACAAAACTCACCCACTACCTATAACAATCGATGTATGACTGAAAATGAACCATATAATTCATACCATGTACTACATCAAATAGGTCCATTTCCAAAAGATGGATGTACCCATCCAACACAACCGATGACATGGTTTTTTCTTTATGATGGACACCAAAACCCTACTATGTCTTCTTACGAGGAGGTGTTACCAACTCCACCACATACAAAATAATTTATTTGAAACATTAACACATCCTCAATATGGGAAGAAATAAAATAAATAGTGGAACTAGTATATAACCACGATATATCAAAATATTATTTTATTAGAAAGATGCCTCGAAGAGTCACATTCCATGAATCTAATTTTAGTGGGGCTTGATCTAACTCATGATGCTTCCTTGTCTCTGCCTGAGCCAAGGAAAGATCATTTCCATGGGACTCTTTCCTAAACAAACCATGCCCAGAATATGATCTAGAACATCCTCTATGAACTACACACTAATATCCCACTATCTTGTACGATTATGACTAGAATTACAATTACATAAAATCCATATAACCTACACAACTCTGATATGGGTGTGTGACCATAAAAAATAACCAAAAATGTCCTATAGTTCCACAATAGTGGAGAGGTCTATGGGAAGATGCGAAAAATGATCAGATATGACCTTCAATCCCACACTAATGCTGCACATCAATCCCAACATCAAAATACAGAGACAAAGACCGTTGGGAAGGAAGTCATGAACTACCTCCTCCCTTCTTCCCCAAATCATCTCAGTTCCTCTTCTTCTCAGAAAATGTACTGCTTCCCATAAATTCCACATCTCCAAGGAACCCGGTATTAACATTATGATAAATTTCTATAATCATGTAATAATCAACCACCTTTATATATGACTTGATTTTGAAAAGGAAGACATGAGATTAGATTTCTAGCTGCAACCCCATGTCAGACTTTTCACCTTTCATCTGCTCATTGGAAAGGATCTCAAGTACTTATTGAAATAATTGTAAAATGTGGTTATCATACTCCATCATGGTATTGCCTCTCTATAAATGCTTCAAAAAATATTGGGACCAAGATAAATTTAAAATATCAGGACAAATAATACTCATTGAAGATGACCATTATATTATTCCATCATATTTTCTCGTGTTTTACGACACTCACCACCAAGTCCCACCACCTCCATCAGGGACCTTCCAACATGAATGAAGAATACTTCACTCTAACTACCATATTATTATCAATATATAAAAGCATCCATTTTTTTCATGTTCCAATACTCATCTTCAAGAGGTTATGTGCTACCTCAAATAGAAAAAGGCTTTTTCTTGAGGAACTCATGAGCTTTGTCTTCTCCAAGACCCATTTCAGGTTCCATAATCTATGCCGAACTAGATATAGCTATTTTAAAAAATAAGGGATATCCTAAAGAATTTATTTTACTATTCTTTGATCAATTGTTTAGGGAGGACTCTATTTGGACTCTTCCCATGGTTTCATATGAAGTCCATGGGGAGGCATCTTGCCACACATAATATAACCACAAAGAAAAACATTAATAAAGATTTCTAAAAAAATAAGTTGAAAAAAATAGATATCAAACACTTTAATAAATCAAACCATAAACAAATAAATCAAAAGAAAAATAACATGAAACACAAACCCTAACCAGTGTCTGTATACAATCCATTGCATGTATATCTAATCAGGATAAGTAAAACCAAATCACAACATCCCATGGAAACTCATGACCTGAAACAAGATGTGTTGGGCCGACTCCCCAACCCCAACCACAACCTCAATCCTTTTTAATCCAACCTTTTATCTATCTAGAAAAATCCCAAATAACTTGACTTAAAAATATAGAAACCTATCATGATGACATCTTTCAGGAACAATACTGGGATTCTATAAAACATGACACGCGACCCAATCCATGGCCTCACCCGAAGGGTGTTTCTGATCTCCATGGGCTAGAAAATTGTGCATGGGTATTAAAATAACACTTTGGGAATGATTTCAACCAATTATATCACTACAACCAGTAATCAAGAATAAACATCACATAACTCTTAATCATAAGTAAATGGGGTACAAGTATTTTCATATTCAATGATTTCAACTTTAGGAAAAGTCCCAAATTAATATAATGTAATAGAAAAAAACTATCCCAAAAAACTCCATGAAAAAAATAGGGTCATCACCCTTAAGACAGAACCACCCAAACCTGTTTGATATGGAACACTAGAAATTAGATCCACCATCACCACCACAATGCATCATACAATTACTTGGGTCTTGCATATCAAATACTAAATACACCGATAGGTGTATATAGGATGTGAGATAAATGCTAGTAGGATTCCACCCAAAAGAAATATTTCATGTTATGAAATTAGAATAAAAATAAACTACATTTTTTCATAAGAATATTTGAGACATTTCTATAAAAAAATTTCAAGGAAAACTTTTTAAAGAAACACTTTTTAAGGAAAACATATTTCAAAATATTATCTTTCTTGAAATAAAAATGTACCGAAGGTATAACATATAATGATAGATAGCACCACATAATATTTGAATCACTTCATAAGAGATCATGTTGGAAAATATCAATATGTAACTTTCCCCAATTTAACCCTAGAAACCAAAAACCTTGGTGATAAAAATACTAAAACTAAAATACAAACAGTGTCCCTATGAATGATCCATTAGAGGGGATCTCATCCCAAGGTCTAATGGTCTCAATATCGTAAGCCAAAATTAACATTATTAGCTTGAATGAGAAACTATAGGGGATCCAATACCATGTTCTAGTGCTCTCTTATCATTTAACATGTTTCATTTTTGTTTTAACATCAATCTTGTTAGAAGAATTTGGGCATTTCCACTACTAAGTTAGCTAGCATACTAGTTCTAGTTCTCCCACCTAGATACCCAGGATTTACTTTGCACTAAAATTCCATTTCACATATCACATAAAAAATGAATTTCACATAAACATGTTAAGCACTATAATCCTAAAAGGATATCACATTTTTAACAATTCACATTGTTATAATGATTACACTCCACATGGAGACCACTATTTTCTTTAAACCCAACCACTATACATTTTACATTCACACGAAAAAATATGATGAAAATCACCACTTGAAATTTTATAAAGCCCTTTTGGAAACAAAATAATAATAACACATATGGAATCCAACCATTTAAATGGGAAAATACCCTTTCAATTTCAAACACACAACAAATACATTTCATAACATGTTTCACATCACTTTCAAAATTCAAAGACATATTTAAGGTGAACAATGAATAATACCATGTGAAATAAAACCCCATTACTCATGAAAAATATACATTAAACACATAAACACATTTAAATATATTTTAAAAAACAGTTCACACCTTTTACAAAATGCATAAAGCATACTTTAGAAAAAACACAACAAATCACACATCAAACACAACCAATTTATTTTAGAAAAATCATTGTCACCACATGTTCATCTCAAAACAATTTCAAAACATATTTCTTGCCACAAAAATAATACATAGATCACATTTAAAAAATCATGAAAGTAAAAAAGACTTCTATAACAATGTAAATGCATTGAAATACATACCACACATATAGAACCTCCCAAAAACTAGTGGTAAACCAAAACCACACCACCACATGCCTCTATAATGGAAATATTTAACGATTGCAATTATGATTTCAGAAAACATCTCCTGATCAGACAATCATTTGGTCAAATAACCTAATGGAAAATAAGAACTAAATGTGGTAGGAGAAACCCTATATGGAGGGATAAATCATAAGAAAAGAGACATACATGATAACTCCTTGATTTTATAAGGAAAAACAAATAAAATATTTATTCTAAAAGTCTCTAATAATGTTTGGGGTTTCCTCACAAGGTGGATAATCCTGTATGGGGTTTATGGGAGGTGATTTAGGGTTAAAATTAAAGAATACAAAAATAGTAAATTTATAATTTATAATGACCTAGATAGGTCACATGGTTATCCCACATGGTTTTAAAATCCATTTAGAAACTATTCCTCTCTAACTTACCAAGTGGAACATCACACATAGTAAGAAAATATTATTTTCTAGACTTTTCGCCAACCATATGGTCACCATAGTGAAAAATGAACATTTATCTTATAGATTCTTTGCTGATGTCACAAAGTTTCAGAAAATCATGCACCAACCATACAACACCTATCTCCAAGACTAGAATATCTATTTTTTTAAAAAAACTCATTGGGAACCCAAGGAATAAATACCATTCCATAATTAACAAATGAAATACCTCAAAACAAAATAAAAAATGTTACATGGGTGGTTATAGATAAATGTTCCCAATAAAATTTTTATCTATATAATCTACATAAACACCAAACCATTCAATTCTTGGGGTTTTGATATTATTTATGAGATGAAAATTTTAAATTATGAAAGAAAAGTGAAATATATCCATTTTGGGAGTGTGTTATCTCTATTTTCTCCAAATATAGCATTTAAATATTTTTTCCTTTCCCTGTAAAAGGGACTGCAGGTTTGGGGTGCTTAAGTTGGTATCGAAGTGGGATTTAGATATTTTTGTACACTAGTTTAGTTATTTTTAGATATAAGTATTACTTAACTCTAGTGAAACCATAGAAATAATTATACGTGTAAGAATATACCTTAATTGTTTTAAATGTATATAGTTTGGGGTTTCTTAGAAATAACATCTATGTTTAGATTAAAACATGTGTATATTTTCTCTAGCACATACGCATCATGGGGTAATATCCATAAAATGTTGGTTGACTATTAACTTGATCTTATTTCTATGAATAAAAACTGGTACAAATGGTACACATAATCTGAATATCCTATGGTATGTTGTTTGGTAATTCACATACTCTTTACAGATCATTACGAAGTATTTAGATGGATTTTGAGGATATAATATATAACTAACTAGTTTATAAAAAATAATAGATGTAAAAGTGACCATTATTATTATATAATTTGAATTTTAAGTTGTAAATTAAACTAACTAAATTATGAAATATTTCAATAAAATAATGAAATGTCTTTTTAACCCATTTTTAATTTTAAAATTCAATAAGTAATGTTAAATTAAAAAGAAATTTAAATTAATAACTATATAATTAGTTATATACACTTATTTTTTCTCTTATACGAAATTTATTTTAATAAAATAAATATACAATGGTTCTATAAATATAAGAAACATTTTTAAATGAATAATTTATTAACACTCATTTAATTAGTCATTGATATGAAATGGGAATAAGAATAGATTATATTCAAGAATTTTTTTTCCTTTAAAATTTTTTATCATTATATTAGAATTTTCTATTTAAGAAGTTATATTTCAAAATTCAATAAAATTTATTAAATAAATTGAACATTATTTTTTAATTCATCATTAATTATATTATATTAGGATAACTTTTTAGGTTTTATTAAAAGATATATTTTTATGTGAATAATTCACAATACAATTTTTAAAAATACCATGACTTTTATATAACTATAAAGATATAAGAATGAATTTAAAATTAATTAAATAATTTTCTTTATAAATGGATTATTTAATAATTAAAATTATAACATTAAAATATTATGTATAGTTTAGATAGTTCGGATTAATATTTTAAAACATATCTAATAGTTTTCAAAAAAAAACCCACATCAATATTTTTGACAATAATTATGTTAATTTTTTAAAATTTTTATAAATTTAATATTACAAGTTTTTTTAATTTTTATTATCAAAATGAAATAAATATCTAATAATTGTAATTTTTGTAATAAAAATAATTTTTCAAGTGTAAAAAAAAGATTTATTGTTGTAACGTAAATAAGGGTAAAAGTTAAAACAATTCAAAAATTTCCTAAAATTCATAAAACTATATCTCTAAACATGTTTTGAAGAGTTTAATCAACCCATAATCCTTCCCAGTCCATTTTTTCCACATTTAGTGCCACATGCCTCAACTTGGTGATCAATTATTTCAAAAATGTTACTCTCATCACTTATAAATGGAGATATTCACTACCCTACCTCTGCTCACACAAGTAGTCCCTTAGTACGAAAAAAACAACCCAAATTCTTCTCAAACAATAATGTAGACACTCTATAAGACTAGTTCTCATAAAAGTACCACTCTTTAATGTCTTATTCAATATTTCAAAGGATTTATCCATAGGATGAAGATAAATATTATCAATTCACTCATTTTAACATTTGTTTCATTATTATTTCATTTTCAATGTAAAATATTATTATACAATTCCAAAATAATAACATTTGTACCACTTGTATATTAATGTGTGATTATAATGATGGAAGAATCATATTACAACTTCCTCCGTTATATTTATAATAATAAATACATCATCTATGTGGATGTGTGGACTACTGCCTCCATGAACATTATGTTTAATTTTTCATCACCACCCAAAATGGATTATTAAAATACATGATTTAATAATTAAATAACATATTTTAATGATTTTTAAAATTCTATAAAAATAGAAACAAGTTATTCCATAACTACATTTCAGGAAAAGAAAAATGTTATCTATAGGTACATGCAGACTATCGCCTCCATGGAACAACGTATTTCATTTTTCATCATGGTCATGATAAGATTGTTATAAAAACATATTTTATGAATATAATATTCATCAGGTATTCCTATATAGAATTTATATGGTTTTGAAATTAATAAAAAAAATATTTATGATCATTATGATGTAATTTGTTTGTATCAGTATATTATACAAAGAAAATATCACCAGGGACCACATTCTCTCAAACCATTCCACAAGACCTCATTAAATAAATGATGGGATGTAACAAATTGTTACTTATTTTCAAGAATTCGTTGACCCTTAATTTGGTCATGTATTGGTTGAGTTTTGTATTGGGCTGTTTTGGGTGGATGATAGAATATTTTGGAGGCTCGTTGTCTATGCAAAATTATTGAATGATTTGACAAACCATGTTCCCAACTAGTAGAAACAATGCACCCTAGTTTTGGGGAACAAGGTTGGGGTGCATTGTTGATCTAAAAATGTGCCCCTACCCAGCTAACCATGCTTGTGGAAAATTTTTATTACAAAAAGTTATTTAAAATTATTGATCCCCGCAATTTTTCCCCCTCTCAACCACCACATTATCTGATTCATTTTGTTTGGCTTTGTAGTCTCTAAGGAGTAGATTTGGATCCTCCAAACATTATCTTGGTGTTTTGATCAATATATTATCATGTTTAATATCATCTAGGATAATAAATATTATCTCGTAATTCATTCTTCTGATATCCCATTATTTCATCTTTAAAGGATATTTGATCATTATATTTTTTATGTATCTTAAACCAATTATTTGGAATTTTGATTCTAGGTCTAGATTCAGGATCACCATAACCTTGTTTACTAACTAGGAAATCCTGTTTCATGTGTTTATTCATGATTTTTTATAAAATGTAGGTGGTTACATTAGATATATTCCATATAATATAAACTTTATATACATGATTCATTTGAAATAGATTTAAATTGATTTTTAAAAACCTAATTAGATATGATTTGGAATTGTTTTTAAGAATGGAATGGATTTTTCAGAAAAACTCTCAATTCCGATGGAATTAAAATTTTCTGATGATTTTAAAATTGATCAATTTGATTAAATAATTTGATAATTGATCTTAAAAAATGTATTGAATTGTATTGATGAAAACCAATTATTGGTTTTATCTTTTAAAAACATGAATTCATGAAATACATGTATATTGGTTTTGAAATTGAATTGGAATAATGAAATTGAAAAAATAGGATATTGAATAAAAAATTATGTTTGTTTTGAAATGAGATGATTTAGATTTTTTAATTTGATTTGTTGATCACATGAGATACTAGGTTGAAAGTTAATTATTTAGGACAAGAATGCTAGGATGATGATTCTTTATTTATTCATAGAGGATGAAAACTCCAACAAAAACAAAATTAGGAAAATCATATCCCTAATGGGATCTTGATGATTCCTATCCAACTTGAGATTGAGGGAAGTGTCTACACATATTTCCAGGATCATTGATATGAGAATTTTGAAGATCCTATAACTAGAAACTATCATACCACATGTAATATGTCCATGGTGATTGTCCTGATTATTTTAATATATATTCTATTGAATATAGAACAACTTCCTTCTAGTTTTTTGATTTATATAAACTATTTTATATAAAATAATTTCTTAATAAATATTTGAAATTCTTTCCATCCTTTAAAAAAATATTATATATATAAATGATTTATTTTAGTATTAATTATCTAATCAAAATTAAAATCATGATTTGGGTTTTTATTATGGTACTATTTATAGAAAACATGATGAGTGTATACTAGTATGTATAGATCACACCCTAACTATAAAGAACCCGAACATAGAGTTCCGGAGCTGATGTATTAATTTTATACCATGGCATAGATATGATACTTGAATCTCAATGGACTAATCAATTTATCTATTTTAGATACCATATTACATTCATTAATCTTACATTCCAATTTATAATATAAAATATATCATATAAACACATTTTGAAGCACCCTTATTCTCATAGATTATCCCGACATGTTAATCATAATATACAACATGGAATCCTAGGTAAAACCAAAACATAAGAAAGGGGATAAATCATATGCTCAATAAGGGTAAACATACAATGACAGCTATCATAAATAAACATAAACAATAAGTAATGGTGAATAAGTAAAAATACATTCAATTACAACATAATCATGGGAATAATATAGAAGGCCAAAAATGATCAAATTATATAAATTATTCATTGGGGCTATAAAACATATCCATGGACATACTAATAGTCAAATAATTACATGTGAATCAATAAAAAATCTCAAAATGAGGGAATAAAAAATGACAAATTTCTAAAACATACTTTCATCGCTAGAAACAATAAGTATACATAAAAGGATAAGGCATCAACCAATACATAATCTAGTTTGTCACATGAGACCTATAAATGAATTTTGGGGATATAGTAGGATTTGAACAACACTTACTAAGTCAAATTCATTAATAATATTACAAGGGTGAATCATAATCAACATATACATTCATATTGAAACTAGAGTATTTAATGTTAATAACTTTCCCCAATCAATAAACATAATCATGGTCCATCTAGTATAATATGATGAATTATATGAAAATAAAACATCCTCAGTCAAAATGTTCATAAAAATATTAATAAAATATTGTATATGGTATTAAATGAGATCAAAATAACAAAAAAAATAGTGTGTCATAGATGAAAATAATCTAATAAAATCATTGAAAAAACCCTCATAGAAATACCAATTTAAATTTAAAATAATTTATTTAAAAATTCATTCAATTATAAAATAAAACATGATAGTTAAAAACTAAATTGTAAAATATTAAAGGTTTTCTCAAGGAATTAAGGAATCATAAAGGAATTAAAATCTTCTCATTCCCTATTAGTTAAAAATCATTTCCCTTAAACATTAAAAGATGATACATTTAGAATTGTTTATATTAAAAATATGTATGGGTGGTATCCCAATGAATAAATTATGTGTATCACCTAAAAATACAAATAATAAAAGTGGAAATTAAAAATAATATAATCAAATGTACTTTCACACATTTTCATAGCATTACATAATCATTAGATTAGATTTTTAACCCAATTAATGGAAATTGGGTGAAGAGTTCCCTTAGGACTTTGTAAATAGTAGAATCGTATGCCCTATAAAATTAATGATATTAAAATGAAACATTTAACTACATGATCACAAATAGAATAACGATATTACATATCAAAGATTTATAAACATACATAACAGACAATTAAAAAGTGGTGAGTGAGGCATATCTCCCAGAAATAAAAATGAGATGATAAAACCTTTACTTTATTCCTAAAAGCTTTCTTCACCTGCACATAATGTTTAGAATTAAAAAATTAGACCCATTAATTAATTAATTCTCAACTCTTTATATATATTTTTTAATTATAATAATTTTATTTTGTTCACTCATGTCTATTTTGGTTATTTATAATATTTAATTTCATTGTTATGGGAGCATTCGTTTTATGGTTTTATGGTCGGTTCCCTTTAGTATAAACAATATGAGTTCATATAAAATGTGAATAAATTGTCCATAAATTAAATTATTTAGTATTAACGGTGTTAAAAATGGTTATATGATTTTATATATCATTTTTATATATGGTATAAGTATGATTCATTTGCAAAAATGTACATGAAAATGTCTTATTTTATTTTGGAGGTTTTTACAAGCATCATGAACTTGTTTCATTTTATATAATATTATTTCTATATATTTCTTCTAGGTAATTATATATAATAAAAAATTTATATTAAAATTTTATTTATCTCTAATAATGGTTTTATAACCATCCTTAAAATAGATAATGGAAAATGAAAATTCATCATCCATGAAGGTGGTGAATCGACACATCACAGAAAATGTTCTCATTTTTTAGAAATAAAAGGAGAAGATATGATATTTGATGATGGATATTATAATATAAAAATAAAGTTATCATATATATGTGATATTTTAGTTACCATGAAACATTTTATAGGGGAGGTGAGGAGAGAATAATAAAATAAATTTAATTAAAATATAATGAAAGAGGATTTTTCCTCTTAAATATCATCTCCTTGGGAGACTCCTTAAGGAACTTTGATAGATTTTTTTTTAGTAATTCATGTATTTCTTATATATTTAGAAGATGATTGGGAAACAAATTTGGAATAATTTAGTCATGATTCAAGCCTTTTAAGGTGTGAGGATAATGGGTAGTATTTTTAGTGAAGGAGAAGGGTGTTTTGTTATTATTTTAATAATTTATTTATTATTTTGGATCAAGACTATTATTAGTATTGATTCCCATAATATAATATTGTAACTAGAGAATTATAATTCAAACGAATGGGTTCTAACATCATTCGTGAGTTAATAATTCATTTATTTACAAAAAATAATAGATACTTTAAATTATTGTATTTCACTATTTACTAAAATTAAGTTATTTTTGAGAAATCCCTATCATTCACCCTAACCATTTTTTGAAAAGTACATTTAAAAAACTGAATTAATTTTTTTCAAAAAAAAATCTATAAATATTTGAAATTTAATATTTAAATAAAACAATCATTTATTAAAAAAATATCAATTTTCATACTATAACTGATTTTATAACATTTTGAAAAATTGATCATGGTCTCATAAAATTAACTTACTATTATAATTCAAAAAATATAAATTTACGAATCTATTTTTGGAAAATAAAATTTATTTTCAATAATTCTTTTAATTATAAAATTGTAAATAAACCTTTATGTTGTACAAAAATACCAATACTTAATTGATGAATTGAAAAAACAAATTATTGACTTATATAATGACATAAATATATCATATTTTCATGTTTGAGATAATGAGAATAATTTATAAATTGATATGTGAGGTTATTTATATAATGTCTAGATTAGTTTTTCTAACGGCAATATTATTATTAAAATGATCATGTAAAAATTTAATAATATATCATGGCTTATTTTTTCTTAATTTGAAACATTAAAAATTGAATAAATTGAATTTATTTAAGAAGATACGTGTCGTGAAATATTTTACTACTACATTCTAACATCCTTTAATAAATTGTGTCCTCACAATTTAAAATTTCAATTTCTTATCTGGGATTTTTATTTTTAAAATATAGTTAATGAAATCCTACATCTTTAACAGGGTTAATAAAACATCATCTTAAATACAGTGATAGGAAAATGTGATGGTCACCAAAAAACATGGTTTCTATATAGAAGAACATTAGTTGGAAGTGTAAACATAGGCATGTAAATGAAATCTATGAATAATGTTCTGATGGAGAGAGATATAAAACAAGGTCATTAGAAATTCTACAATCAAAAAAACCTAAATTTTTTATTAGTTAAAAGACCATTGATTTCAAAGTATGAAAATTAAAGAGATAACATTTTCTTATAAAATCTTTTCCCTAGAGTTGAGGTATTGTTTTATTATATAGATATGTACTATATAAAATTATCATATTTTATTTATTTCCATTTCATAAGAATATCGTCATCATTTTTATATCTTTTGATTCATCTTTACATCATTTATTAAAGGAATATATGGATATTGCAGAAGAATTTTTATGCCAGAAGCACTTTTATCAAATGATGCACAAGTGATTCCCTTGGAATTTTATATTTTTACCAAAACAAAAAAATGGTAAGAACATGTTATCTTATACATTAAATAATACTTTAATCTCAAATAATAATTTACAAACATAATCTTAATCAATTTCATAAGTACTCACCATAATACTCATTCAAAATATTATTTCAAAATTCAATGTCCAAATAATTTGAAGGAAGGTCATTAAATTTCCAAATTCATCATAAAACAAGATTTCACCAATCAATATCTCTGTTATTATCAAATAAAAAATATATAAATACCTTAATCTCTTCTAATCCTATATCAAACATGCATGATTCCAAGAGTAAAATCATAGGTTGTTGAATATATTCCTTAAATCCAAATAGATAATATTTCCATCATAACATTATCTATTAAATCACTAACCACCTTCTGGGACAACAATGAAATCCCATAAATATATATTTTTTATTATATCATCATCATAAGAATATTTATAGTTATTTTTTATAATTCATGTGTTTTGATGAAGATCATCATATGACAGAGTCACTTATCTTGATTACTGATGTTACTAAAATGTGCTTCCAATCCATAAAAGAAGAAGTATTCCAATTCAATACTTATATATTGCTCAATTCTTATAACCATATAATTGTTGATAAAATAATCATATTTATTGAATACAAACAAAATCTTATTAATCATTCCTCTTTATTTATTATAGTAGCATAAGTTTGACCATGGTCCATTATCCACTTTTGTGATATATTCCATTAGCATTGGATACAACTATTTATGTAGTGTCTCAAATCCACGCAATGAAAATATTGTAAATTGAGATCTTTTTCTTACCCTTTCAATCAGTACAATAGTGGACCTTCTCCCCACACTTTTATCAATGTCCTATTCTATTTATGAGATTACCTAGGTGTCTCTTTCCATAATTATCACATGTTGGAAAATACATATTTCTCTTCTTTCTTTATCCATATTTTTCCTAGATATTCTCTTTTTCTCCTTCATCACTCAACACCATAATACATAGGGACATATTTAATTTCATTTTAAGCACATGATACTAAATCCTTATATGATGATCATATTTGGAAGAGTTTTTCCCTTTAAAATTGTTTCATAAGACCATAAAATATTTGATCCTTATTAATAATTGGATTATGTGAATTAGTGAGGTTCCTATTCCTTCTGAGACATTCCATTTACAGATTAATAAATACACTTAATTAGATCATATCTAAATGAAAAATTATGTATAATCTAAAATCTAGTGAAGTAATTAACAAAACCTAAAATCATTATGCGTAGATAATATCATAAACATGGTCTGTTTGGGATGTTATTCTATAAAAATCCTCAAAGAGTATCTTACATTTATTATCTCTCGTATATGTCTTCAAAAATATAAGTCCAATGGTTTATACTAATATTACTCTTATAATAACTATAAATACCACATCACATGTAGCCCACAGATGTTTCCTTACCATATTACATTGGCATAGATATAAGATTTGAATCCCAAAGGAACGTTTTGTTTAACAATTTTGGAAACTAGATTAATTACATGAATCATATATAAAAATTTAAAAAATTATATAAAATAATGCCACTTGATTGGGAGATCCTTTATTCTTCTATATTATAACTCTACGATATTAAGAATATATAAATATATCTTGGCATCTAAGGGAAAATTTTAAAAAAAAGAAAGTGGTGAGTTTAATGGCTCAGTAAGTGTAAGAATACATTAGAAGCTATCATAAATAAACATAAACAATAATTCATGATGAATAAATAAAAAACATTACATTAAAACATAAAATTGATCTTAATATGGTGGTAATAAAAGACGATCAAACAATATAAATAATTTACATGAGTTAGAGAACCAAACCATAGATATTTTACTAGTTCAATAATCAAATGAAAGTCAATAACTAATCTCATAATGAGATAATTCTTAATATGGGACATCTAAAAATTTCATTAAGGCCTCGTACAAGAAGTCTACATAAATGGGAAGGATCTCGACGAATACCCAATCTATTTTGACTCATGATACATACCAATGCATCGAGCTGATATAGAAGACCCTACTTGACCCTTACTAATTCTATTGAATTCTAAATATTATAAGGTTAAAATATAATGATAATATAAATTTATATTTAAACTAGTATAGGAAATATCAATAGCTTTCCCTGAACAATAAACATAATCATAAACCATCAAATATAATAAGACGAATATAATCAAAATAGAAAATCCACAGTAAAAATGATCATAATAAATTAAATAAAATATGGTAGATGGTACAATAATAGATCACCATAAACTAAGAAAATGATCAACCAAATATTGTTAACATATATGAAAATACTCTAATTAAATCATTTAATAATTCATGATATAAATACCATATTTAATTTAAAATAATTTAATTAAAAATACAAACTATTATAACAAAAATTATTTTATTTAAATGTGAAATTATAAAAATTTAAAGGGTATCTCAAGGAGTTATGGGGTTATGAAATTTTGAAAATAATCTCATGTCTTATATGTTTTAGGAAAACATTTACTTCAAACATTAAAATAAGAAACATTTGAAAGAGTATTTTTAAAATAATTTGTGGACATTAACCAAATGAATCAATTAAGTGTATCATATTTAAATAAAAATGAAAAATTAGAAATAAGATATAAGATAATAATTTTTTTCACACAAAATCATAGAATGTCCATATAATTTGATTAGATGTTTAACTCTAAGAATGGAAAATTGGTTATGAATTAACTTACAACTTTTTAAAATATCAAACTGTATTCCCCATAAAATAAATTATAATAAAATGAAAATTTAAATTAATTGAAGATAAATATATTATTAATATTATATATAAAATTTAAGAATACCTACACAAATCACAATGAATATATGTTGAATAAATAATGTCTCATTGAAATAAAATTTGGATGAGAAAACCCATACCTTATGTCTAAATGCAATATGCACAAATAATTAATTTCCTATATAATAAAATTATGTCAATTATTTAAATAATTATGACCTTTTTAAACATTTATTTTATTTATTTTAATTTTATCAAGTTCGTTCATGTCTATTTTGATGAGTTATAATTTTTAATTTCATTGTTCTGTGAGGATTCAAATTAGGGATTTATGGTCGGTTCCCTAGTGTATAAAATATTAGAGATCTTGTAAAATGGTAATGAAATCTCCAGAAGTGAAATTATTAATTATTAATGAACATAAAAAAGTTTATATGATCTAATTTATCAATTGGTTACATGTTATGAGGATGATTCATTAGATAAAATGTTTTTTGAAAATGTCATAATTTATTTTTCGAGTTTTTACGACCATCACAATCTTGTGTCATTTTATTTAATGTTATTTTATTATATTGGTAAAGGAGCTTGAAAAAAATTATAATATTTATATTAATATATGATTTAACCATATTAATGTTTTTATGACCGTCCTTTTAGGTGGTAATTGAAAATGATAACTGGTCGTCCATGAAGGTGGTGAATCGACACATCACGGATGATATTATCATTTTATAAAAATAAAAGGAGAATAAATAATATCTGATTATGGCTGTTAAATTATCCCAATAACATTCTAGTATATATATGATACTGAAGTTACCATTCCACATTGTATAAGGTAGGGTATGAGATGATAATAAAATAAATTAAATTAAAAGAGAAAGATGGAGGATTTTACCTCTTGAATATCATCTCCTTGAGAACCACATTAAAGAACATAGATTTCATATTTTTGTAAGACCCGAAGGTCATGGACGTGGGTAATAATTTTATGAATTTAAATGTGCATAATTAAGTCAATATTCAATTCTTATAATGTATTTGGAGAAGGGGTAGTGTGGGGTGGTATTATAGTGGAGGAGAGGGGTATTTTTTGATTATTTTATTCATATATTTATTATTTTGTCTCAAGAAAATATATAGTATAGATTACCCTGAATAAATATTGTAAATATATTATTTGTGTTTTAAATAATTGGTACTTACATTATCCATGACTCAGCAATTCATTTATTTACATATAATATTAAATACTATAAATTATTGTTTTTAACTATTCATAAAAAATTAAACTATTTTAAAAAAGTCCAAATGATTTATCTTAAACATTTTGAGAATTTAGATTTATAAAATGGAGCCCATTTTATAAAAATAATTATATAAATTTGATAAATTTAATGTTAAAATAAATTCACCATTTATTTGAAAAATACTGATTTTAAAACTATAACTTATTCTATGACAATATGAAAATATAATTGTGGCCTCATAATATTATATTATAAATATAATTTTACAAAATTTAATTTTATGAATATATTTTATGAAAAAATATATATTTTTTTCATATAAGTTTATTAATTATAAGATTTAAAATAAATATTTACCTTTCAAATAAATACCAGTACTTAATTTTTCATTTTTAAAACATTTATTTACATATTCCATGATATTAATATATAATATTTTCATGTATGAGATACCGAATTTATATTTATGTGCTCATAAGTGATTTTATTATTCTACTGGACATATTACAATTTTTAATTGTCACATTACTATTCCAATGATCTTGTTGATATGTAATTGTATATCATGGTTCATTTAATATCGTTGTGTAATGTATGATATCAAATAAATTGACTTTATTTTAAAAGATAGAAATCATAAAATATTGTGGTGTTACACTAAATTATCCTTTTATTGTATAAAAATTTTCTTATTCCTTGTTTGTGAAAAGGGAGAGTGCCTCATGTAATATGTGTATATTCTTGTTCCTTAGACATGGGTTGATGTTTCCTTTTGGATATTTAAGTTTCATATTTCTTGTTTATGATTAATTTTTGATGTAATTATTATACTTTTTATGTTTATAGTACATTAATCTTTTTCACTCTTTAGAATACTAACTTATATCTATTATCTCCCTCTATTTTGGGGAAAATTCTTTCCATATTATATATTTTATAATCCCATGTTCTAGCCACCAACCCATTGGAATCCGGAATTGCCTTCGGGATATGTCAATGTCATCTTGGATATTAGGGTACCATTTTTTAGAGGTTTGATCATGAAAAAATTGTATAATATGTTGTTTAACATCTTTCCCTGATGTTATTATGTAGTTTTGGATATCTTGTTGGGACATAAGAGAAATTTTGAGAGCGTGCATGAAAAGATACCACCATAATGAGACTTGAGTTACCATGTGGTTTGTTGGAGTGGTGTATTGAAGAAATCATTTTTATAAATATTTACTTTTCCCTGATTTTGATTTGGAATGGTAGAAATATAACTCTTTCTATCTTTTCTTATTGAACTTTTCATGTTTCAGTCGTTTAATTTTTTTATCTGAGTAATATTTTTATGACATCAATGTTGTTTTGTAATGTTTTGTAGCATCATACCTCTAATAAGATGTATGACTAGTCCATAGAAAGAATCTTCTTGTGAATTATAGTGAGAAAATCCACCCATGAACTAGAATATTGTTTAGATTATTCGTCATGTTGTCCATTTTCTATAAAAGGTTATTGAAAATTTTTCCCATTCAGGCAATAATTGTGGAACCTCATATGGTTGAATCTTATGATGGTGCTATAGATTTTCTTCTTAGGAATCCATAATTGTTATAAGGAACTAAATATTCTATAAAGGTTATGGATTTGTTGATAAAGATATAAATTATATTTTATTTCACAGAAATACCTTATTCGATTAAGGTGAAATGTTTGATTTCAAGCTAGAGGGGCCTAGTAAGTGATTATGGGATAGGATAGTTATGGGGAATAGTCATTAGGTTTTATAGTGTAATGGATTTAATTTTCTTTTCAACGGTTAGTTCTATCAACAGTCTATGGAGTATGCTAAAGATATTGAGTTTTTCAAACCTGGGTAGGTTGAAATAAGAATAACAGAGTATGAAATCAATTTTTTCGGCTTCTATAGTTTTCACCTAAGATATTATCACAAGGGAAAAATTAAGACTTGGTGTTTCATTATGGTTATTTTACATGAAATTAATTATTTGGAATTCTTATTGATGATCTCCTCTAATGATGGTGTTTTGGATAGTGTAACGCCCCGACCCTAGTTACCCAGAGTCGGTGCATTATTACATAACATTGGCATGATCACAAGAAAGATCAAATCTCGAAAGACCGATTGGTTTAGTAACCTTGGAAACACTAGAAATATTCATAAGTCTTACATTACATCATAAAATGAAAAACTACTACAACAACATATTGTCTCCATAAACCACACTCATATCCCCACTTAATATCCCTGCAGGTCATTCATAATTTACTTCTTCACTTCCTGGGAAAAATAAAACATAGAAAAGGGGTGAGCTCAAATGCTCAGTAAGGATAACAATATACCGGAAACTTTCATAAATAAGAATAAACATTTAAGGCTATGTATAACTAAAACAAAAGCCTTTTAAACTTGAACTTCAACATAGTATGGAAAAAGTAAAATGAAATAATGCCATTTACTTGTTCACATGGATATTCTACTGATCGAATAATCACATGCAATATCAGTAACCAATTTCATAATGTTGGAATGCATAATGCCAGACTATCATAACCACATAGTCAAGGCCTCGTGCCAAGACTAGAAATAAGATTTTGCCAAGGCCTTGTGCCAAGACACTAGTTTGTCTCATGAGACTTACCGATGCATCGAGGAGCTATAGCGGGCTCCACCCATCACATATTAAGTCCAATGCATTCCCATATGAAAAGGTTTAAACATAACATAAACATTCGTATTAAAAATAGCATATGAAATGTCAATAATTTTACCATAAACTATGAATGGTATAAAAATAGCACATCCACAGTCAAACAAATCACAAAACCTTCAATACAATATAGAAGTTTTGTATCATAATAAATCAACTTCAAATAAGCGTAAAATCCATCAAAGGATGTTGACATAGATGAAATCAAAACACTTTTTGGAGAAATATCTCTTTCTATTTTTGAAATAATTTAAGAGCCATATAAAATAAAACATTTTCTTGAAAATATTCTTATAAGCTTTTAAGGAAAACTTTGAAGATTTTATAACGGCAGAAAATAACCGCACTCGCCGTATAAGTTAAAAAAACATTCTTACCTTAATTATGTCGAAAAGGTTAAAAAGGACCTTGTTTTGAAAATGATGGAAATATTCCTCTTATAAAAAGTCAAAAAAGGGTATAAATGACTTTAACCCATATTCTTGTAAATAATAAAATTTTTTGAAATACATTTTGAAGAAACATGGATGTGGATGATAAAGAGATCCCAGTAGATTATTACATATAAACAACCTCGGATAATGAAGAGATTGTGAAATAACCCTTACCTTGTACATTTCCTTGGTTGGGGTAGGTTGACCTCCTGTATAATGGTGAAATAATTGTTATTAAATTATAAAATAATCATATACATTAATATGATATCATATATGATCTTTTAATATTGATTTGATAATAATATCTTAGTATTATCATTGTTTCGTGTGTTAACTTACTTGTTTTCTTTAATATGTTTTATTATGTAAGACATGTTTGTAAAGGATAGGTTGTATATTATTCATATCCAGAATGATATCAAGTCCTTAAACATCATTTTTTAAATCATCAAATGATAATTATACTTGAATGGATACGATGGATAATGAATCTCATCGCGTTCGTGGAGACGGTAGTCCGTACGTACGCACGAGCGACAATATCATTCTTTTGATATTAAAATAATATATAAATAGATGGTATATAATATATAATGAATCATTAACATGTTATATTTATTATTTACATGAGTTAAACATCATTATTATACCCATCCAAATAATATTATATTGAATAACAATTACACCACGACGTGGAGACGGTAAGCCGTACGTACGCACCTATGGTGACATGTTATTCAAAGGTTGGATAGAATACTGAATATAGTTGTACCATATTTATAATAACATCACAGTATATATATGATACTGGAGTTATTATTTTAGAATGGTAACAACAAAGGAAGAAGAAGTGGAAGAAGTAATGAACTTGGAAAAAGGGTGGTGAAATCATTACCTCTTCTTCGGGTTCTTCCTTTTGATTTGATCAAAAGGGTTGCTTAGGTTGGCTTTATGATAAAAATAAGGCCTCTATGTTGTAGTGAGGAAAGTTGTGAGAGTATTTGGGCAGAGTTTGGCCGAACCAAAAGGCTTTGAAGGTGTGAAGAAATGAGAAGGAGGAGTTCCCTTTTATAAGAGGGGTGAGGGGCACCTTTGGAAAAGCTAGAGATATTACTTTATACTAAATTCATATTCGGTTTAAAATGGCTCCAAAGTTGACTATTCAAAGGTTAAGGTGGGGATGGGTCGAAAACAACTCAACCAATAGAATTTAGACAGGTTTGGGGACTTATATTTACCTTATCTTTAAGTATTAACTCTAAGTTAATTAGTTTCACTTTTACAATGTCTCTTTGTATTTTAATATAATATGGTTAATAAACTTACTATATACATCCAAGCGACCCCAAGTGGTCCATTAATGATTCATCTATCATGATATAAGTCTCTTGTCTGAACATTAGATTTTTAGGAATTTAATATCAATTAATAATATAATATTTGTTTTAAGAACTCTTTTATGTCAGTTTTGACACTATTCAATAGTTGATTTTTTTGAAACTCATAACAGATTGATTACTTCGAAAAAAGTAAATTAAATCAATACTAATATATCATATTATCCTATAAAATTAGTTTAATTCATTAAAAGTTTCATATTATATTTATTTGGGTATTTATAATATCAATTAATTTAATTTTTCACTATTTTAGTAATTACTGTATCATCATTGTGTCATAAATAAAATAAATTATTTAATGTCTAAAAATTATAAATAAAATACAATTATGTAGGAAATCGTTTTATCTTTCTAATTAATATTTATAATCTAAAATCCAACATATATTACCCTATGTAATAATTGTTTTTCTAAAAGATATATGCTTGTGTCATTTTTGTATTCATTTAAACTTAATTAAAATAAAGTGTCCCTATCACCTACAAGTGGCACCATGGGGTCCACAAATCGACCCAAAGATGCCTATGGTCGAACATGTATCAACCAATAAGGCTAGGACACGTTTTAGGGTAATTTAGTATTATTATAATATTATTTTTTAACCCTTATTTACCAGATTTACCCTTAACCATGGTAAATAAAATATTTACCACAGTAATTATTCAAAATGTCTAAAAATAAAAGATACCTATTTACACAATTTGGACATCCTGATTCCAAATATGGAATCCATTTTTCTAATTTCAAAACACAGAAGTGGCAGAAATTAATTTAAAATTAATTCCCGCTGTTAAAACAAAAAGCGTGTTTTTAAGAGATAATAACTATCAAAAGATTGACACTTGTTTATGTTCGGTTTAATTGTAAAATTATGTCCAATGACCAAAATTATATTAAATGGTAAAAACATATTCTAAATATACTTTAAAACCACTCAAATTCATAATTTATCACTATTAATTATTTTGATTAAAAAAGTTGTTTTTAATTAAAATTTAGTAATTTTCACTATTCATCAAAATATTAAAGTTATCCGAAAAGTACCAAAATTTCATCTTAGGCTAAATTAGATATTCCAAATCCAAAAATTAAGTCCATTTTGAAATATAAGATATATATATATAATTTCAAAAAGTAGGTATTACTATTCATAACGGCTAGTTTGATTGGTTGTTAGAACTCGGTGTTGCGTACAACACACGCTATCACATTATTCAAAGAGAAGCGTCCCGTAGAAGCTTGGGGTGTTACATTCTCCCCTCCTTCAAATAATTTCGTCCTCGAAATTTCTAGAATACTACCGCATGAAAAGACTCAGGTGGTTCTTCATCGTAAGTTCCTCGGGTTCCCATGTTGCCTCTTCCATCTTATGGTTTCTCCACAAAACTTTTACCAAACGCGTCGTCCGGTTTCTCAGTACTTGTTCTCTCGTATCAAGAATCCTGACGGGCTCTTCATAATAGGAAACATCAGGTTCTAGTTCTAATTCCTCATAGGTGAGTACATGCGTTGGGTCAGGCATGTATTTCCTCAACAGAGATACGTGGAACACATCGTGAACTTTGGAGAGACTTGGCGGCATTGCCAATTGGTAAGCTACAACCCCAATTCGTTCTAGATATTCGAAGGGTCTGATGTACCTGGGACTCAATTTACCTTTCTTACCAAAACGTATGACTCCCTTCCATGGAGATACCTTCAGGAAAACATGATCACCGACTTGAAATTCCAAATCCATCCTTCGATTATCGGCATAGCTCTTCTGCCTACTTTGAGCTGCTTTGATGTGATTTTGGATTACCTTCACCTTTTCCACCATTTCCTCCACCAGTTCTGGGCCTACAAGTTTTATTTCACCAACGTCATCCCAACAGGTTGGTGTACGAAATCTCTTTCCGTATAAGGCTTCATATGGTGCCATCTGAATACTCGAATGGAAGCTATTGTTATAGGAAAATTCTACCAGTGGTAAATATTGATCCCACATACCCTGAAAGTCAAGTGAGAAAGATCTCAACATGTCTTCTAAGGTCTGAATAGTCCGTTCTGATTGTCCATCTGTCTGAGGGTGGTAATCAGTGCTCAAATGAAGTTCAGTATCCAGGGATTTCTGAAGACTTTTCCAAAATCTTGAAGTAAAACAGTGATCACGATCAGAAACAATCGATAGGGGTACTCCATGAAGTCTCACAACTTCATTAATATATAGTCTTGCTAGACGTTCCAGGGGTAGATCTTCTCTTATAGCAAGAAAATGTGCTGACTTGGTAAGACGATCAACAATAACCCATATTGCATCATTCCTTCTAGGAGTCTTTGGTAGCCCCATAACAAAGTCCATCGTAATATTGTCCCATTTACACTCTGGTATGGGAAGAGGTTGCATGACTCCTCCAGGCTGTTGCCTTCCAGCTTTCACTTGTTGACAAACCATACATCTTGACACAAAATCAGCATTCTCTCTCTTCATGTTGTCCCACAAAAAATGGTCCTTCAAATCGCTATACATTTTCGTGCTCCCAGGGTGTATAGAGAAATTTGAACTATGAGCATCATCCAACAATTCCCTTTTTAGATCAGGTAAATCGGGAACACAAAGTCTCTTCCCGAAGTTCAAAATTCCATCTTCATACACAAAGTCTCTCAATCTCCCATCATTCACAGCTTTAATCTTCTTTTGAAATTCTTCATCATCGGTCTGAGAACTCTTAATCCTTTCTAGTAAAGATGGTTTGGCAAACATTTGAAAAAGTATTGATGTTTCACCTTCCCTGGTTATTCCCATGTCTATCTTCACTAGATCCATGAAAATTGGATCCCTTTAAATTCTCATATTGTTCAAAACTCCATGGTCTTTTCTACTCAAAGCATCTTCCACCTTGTTTGCTTTCCCCAGGTGGTAGTGTATCGTGCAATCATAATCCTTGAGTAATTCAATCCATCTCCTTTTCCTCATGTTGAGTTCTTTTTGTGAGAAAATATACTTCAAACTCTTGTGATCAGTATAAATCTCACATTTTTCACCATAGAGGTAGTGCCTCCATATCTTCAAAGAAAAGATCACAGCTGCTAACTCGAGATCATGAGTAGGATAGTTTTGTTCATGAATTTTCAACTGTCGTGATGTATAGGAAATAACTCTATCATTCTGCATTAGGACACAACCAAGTCCTTTCTTTGATGCATCACTATAAATAACGAACCCATCATTCCCTGATGGTAGAGTCAATATAAAAGCATTGACTAATCTTCTCTTCAGTTCTTCAAAACATTCTTCACACTCTTTTGTCCAAACAATTTTAACCCCTTTACGTGTGAGCTTCGTTAATGGTTTAGCCAATCGGGCAAAATTATGGACGAAACGTCGATAATAACCTGCCAAACCAATAAAACTACGTACCTCAGTAATACTCGTAGGTGCTGTCCATTCTTGGATTGCCTTGGTCTTAGAAGGATCAACAGAGATTCCATCTTTAGAGACAATATGGCCAAGAAAAGAAATCTCCTGAAGCCAGAATTCACACTTTCTAAGCTTCCCATATAATTCATGCCTCCTCAGAGACTTCAAGATAATGCGCAAGTGATTTTCATGATCTTCGTAGGTTTTGGAGTATACCAAGATATCATCAATAAATACCACCACAAATTCATCGAGATACTCCTTGAAAACTCTATTCATCAGATCCATGAATACAGAGGGTGCATTAGTCAATCCAAACGGCATTACGGTAAACTCGTAATGCCAGTACCTGGTGCGAAATGCTGTCTTCGGAATGTCTTCCTTCTTCACACACAACTGATGGTATCCAGATCGAAGGTCAATCTTTGAAAAGTATTGAGCTCCATGTAGTTTCTCAAATAAATCCTCAATACGAGGTAGGGGATACTTGTTCTTTATTGTTATAGCATTGATCTCCCTGTAGTCGATACATAACCTCATAGATCCATCTTTCTTTTTAACAAAAAGAACAGGGGCTCCCCATGGAGAAACACTAGGGCGAATAAATCCCTTATTACTCAATTCCTCTAGTTTTTTCTTTAGTTCAACTAATTCTACAGTGGCCATTCTATAAGGGGTCTTTGATATAGGCCTTGATCCAGGAATCAAATCAATGGAAAACTCAACTTCTCGTTCTGGAGGATGTCCAGGTAAATCTTCCGGAAATACATCTACAAATTCATTCACAACAGGTACATCCTCTATTTGAACATTCCTTTCCTCACCGACAGTTATTTCATTCTCTTCCTTCCCAATAATTGAATTAAGTTGAGCTACTGGGGGTGGATCTAAATAAGAATTAGGTGGTGACGATTCTGCTCTAAAGATAAGGTGTTCCTTATCATTATCATCCAGAATCGTAACCTCTTTCTTCTTACAATAAATCTTCACATCATAGTCCAAAAGCCAGTCCATACCGAGGATTATATCAAACTCAATCATAGGTATGACGACGAGATCGGAAGATAAAGAACATTTATGTGCTCTAATGGGGATTGATTCACAAAACTTTGTTGCAATGATACTTCCCTTAGTAGTTTTAACTGACAATTCCCTTATTAAATCAAATTGGAAATATCTAATTTTCTTAGAAAACTGGGAAGATATGAAACAATGCGATGATCCAGAGTCAAATAATGTATTTGCTAAACTTGAGGAAACCATTAAATTACCTGCCACCACGTCTTTCGGAGCTTCTACCTCAGCAGTAGTGATAGAATAATCCTGGCCTTGATCCCTTGGCCTTTTCTGAGGTAAGTTCTCCTGACACTTAGGACATGCATTTGCATAATTCCCCATCTCCCTGCAATTGTAGCACTGAACGTTGGTAGCTTCCTTATTCCCCTTGCAATCACGAGCTTGGTGGCCTTTTTCACCACACTTGTAACAGACTCCCATTCCCTTCAAGCAAGTACCAGGATGTTTCTTCCCGCATTTACCACAAGATGAATATTCAACCTTTCCCTTCATCCCATTATTTCCATTCCCAGATTGATCAGCAGGTCTCTTCTTCTCTTTCTTTTCTTTAAAGTCATAAGACTTAGAGAATTCCTTTTCGGTCTTGATAGCACATGAGACAATGTCTTCGTACGACGAAAAGGATTGTGAGACTAATTCTCAATGGAGAAATGGTTTTAACCCATCAAAGAAATGATCAATATTACTTCTTGGGTTACGTATATAATCACCAGCATACCTTGCTAACCTTGTAAAGTTGGCCTCATACTTTGTGACATTCTCATCCTCCTTCTGTCTCAGACTTAGAAATTGTCTTTCCATATATGCTCGATGGTCGCGAGGAAAGTATTTTTCTAAAAACAGATCTTTGAACTCCCTCCATTCCATATTTGATATTTCATCATCTTCCTTCATATTTTGAATTAATGACCACCATTGATCAGCATCTCCAGTGAGGCGGTAAAATGCCATGATAACTTTTTCCCTTTCACTGCTCCGCAAAGCCTGAAATATTTTCTCTAGGGAATTTATCCATTGCTGAGCTACTAAGGGATTTGTACTCCCATTGAACATTGGTGGTTGTTGCCTCATGAATCGATCTAACATTGATCCTCCACGTTGTGGATCAGGGTGCTCCATACGGGTAAGGTTATTATTCATAACATGATTAAGTTGTCCCAGTATGGTAATTAGTTGATCGGCACCATTTGCATCACCAGCTCCACTATAATTATCTTGAGCAGGTGGGCAATCCCTACATGGAGTGCGTGCATTGATAGGGTTTCCATTTCTTCCTCTAGGCTCCATTTCTAAACAATGGCATAAAATAGATCAGTTTATGAATCAAAATACATAATCCCATACTTATAAAACACTTAACATAAATTGAACTATTTATGGATATAATCCATAATCATAAAAATGTTTTCTTTGAGGAAGTATATACTCATAAACCCTTCGTAATGATTTGTAAAGAAAATGAGAGTTATCCTAAGCATATCCCCAGGGAGTGTCGTAACCAAGAGTGCAGCAAGGCCCATTGTCGTGCACTAGTTCCCATTCGAGTCTAGCTCAAAGCGGTGTTTTTGGGTTTTACCCCTAGGTACATCTGTGCCAGAGCCGCCTCTACCTGCTCGTATCCAGATAGGGATGTATTTCTCGGAAAACTCACAAAATCTCTACAATACCAAAATTCTAGGAAATTATTCTATACTAATCCTCAAAGTTCATCTTAGGTCTATGTGATCTAATCAGAGTTTATCTAAATCTAGCTTCCAAGGTTTGTACTAAACTTCCTCTGATACCAACTGTAACGCCCCAACCCTAGTTACCCAGAGTCGGTGCATTATTACATAACATTTTCATGATCACAATAAAGATCAAATCCCGAAAGACCGATTGGTTTAGTAGCCTTGGAAACACTAGATATATTCATAAGTCTTACATTACATCATAAAATGAAAAACTACTACAACAACATATTGTCTCCATAAACCACACTCATATCCCCACATAATATCCCTGCAGGTCATTCATAATTTACTTCATCACTTCCTGGGAAAAATAAAACATAGAAAAGTGGTGAGCTCAAATGCCCAATAAGGATAACAATATACCAGAAACTTTCATAAATAAGAATAAACATTTAAGGCTATGTATAACTAAAACAAAATCCTTTTAAACTTGAACTTCAACATAGTATGGAAAAAGTAAAATGAAATAATTCCATTTACTTGTTCACATGGATATTCTACTAATCGAATAATCACATGCAATATCAGTAACCACTTTCATAATGTTGGAATGCATAATGCCAGACTATCATAACCACATAGCCAAGGCCTCGTGCCAAGACTACAAATAAGATTTTGCCAAGGCCTTGTGCCAAGACACTAGTTTGTCTCATGAGACCTACTGATGCATCGAGAAGCTATAGCGGGCTCCACCCGTCACATATTAAGTCCAATGCATTCCCATATGAAAAGGTTTAAACATAACATAAAAATTCGTATTAAAAATAGCATACAAAATGTCAATAATTTAACCATAAACTATGAATGGTATAAAAATATCACATCCACAGTCAAACATATCACAAAACCTTCAATACAATATAGAAGTTTTGTATCATTATAAATCAACTTCAAATAAGCGTAAAATCCATCAAAGGATGTTGACATAGATGAAATCAAAACACTTTTTGGAGAAATATCTCTTTCTATTTTTGAAATCATTTAAGAGCCATATAAAATAAAACATTTTCTTGAAAATATTCTTATAAGCTTGTAAGGAAAACTTTGAAGATTTTATAACGGTAGAAAATAACCGCACTCGCCGTATAAGTTAAAAAAACATTCTTACCTTAATTATGTCGAAAAGGTTAAAAAGGACCTTGTTTTGAAAACGACGGAAAGATTCTTCTTATAAAAAGTCAAACAAGGGTATAAATGACTTTAACCCATATTCTTGTAAATAATAAAAATGTTTTGAAATACATTTTTAAGAAACATGGATTTGGATGATAAAGAGATCCCAGTAGATTATTACATATAAACAACCTCGGATAATGAAGAGATTGTGAAATAACCCTTACCTTGTACTTTTCCTTGGTTGGGGTAGGTTAACCTCCTGTATAATGGTGAAATAATTGTTATTAAATTATACAAGAATCATATACATTAATATGATATCATATATGATCTTTTAATATTGATTTGATAATAATATCATAGTATTATCATTGTTTCGGGTGTTAACTTACTTGTTTTCTTTTATATGTTTTGTTACGTAAGACATGTTTGTAATGGATAGGTTGTATATTATTCATATCCAGAATGATATCAATTCCTTAAACATCATTTCTTAAATCATCAAATGATAATTATACTTGAATGGATACGATGGAGAATGAATCTCATCGCGTTCGTGGAGACGGTAGTCCGTACGTACGCACGAGCGACAATATCATTCTTTTGATATTAAAATAATATATAAATGGATGGAATATCATATATACTGAATCATTAACATGTTATATTTATTATTTACCTGAGTTACACATCATTATTATACCCATCCAAATAATATTATATTGAATAACAATTACACCACGACGTGGAGACGGTAAGCCGTACATACGCACGTATGGTGATCAGTATAAATCTCACATTTTTTCACCATAGAGGCAGTGCCTCCATATCTTCAAAGAAAAGATCACAGCTGCTAACTCAAGATCATGAGTAGGATAGTTTTGTTAATGAATTTTCAACTGTCGTGATGCATAGGCAATAACTCTATCATTCTGCATAAGGACACAACCAAGTCCTTTCTTTAATGCATCACTATAAATAACGAACCCATCATTCCCCGATGGTAGAGTCAATATAGGAGCATTGACTAATCTTCTCTTAAGTTCTTCAAAACATTCTTCACAATCTTTTGTCCAAACAAATTTAACCCCTTTACGTGTGAGCTTCGTTAATGGGTTAGCCAATCGGGCAAAATTCTGGATGAAACGTCGATAATAACCTGCCAAACCAATAAAACTACGTACCTCAGTTTTACTCGTAGGTGCTGGCCATTCTTGGATTGTCTTGGTCTTAGAAGGATCAACAGAGATTCCATCTTTAGAGACAATATGGCCAAGAAAAGAAATCTCCTGAACCCAGAATTCACACTTCCTAAACTTCCCATATAATTCATGCCTCCTCAGAGTCTTCAAGACAATGCGCAAGTGATTTTCATGATCTTCGTTGGTTTTGGAGTATACCAAGATATCATCAATAAATACCACCACAAATTCATCGAGATACTCCTTGAAACACTATTCATAAGATCCATGAATACAGAGGGTGCATTAGTCAATCCAAACGGCATTATGGTAAACTTGTAATGCCCGTACCTAGTTCGAAATGCTGTCTTCGGAATGTATTCCTTCTTCACACACAACTGATGGTATCCAGATCGAAGGTCAATCTTTGAAAAGTATTGAGCTCCATGTAGTTGGTCAAATAAATCATCAATACGAGGTAGGGGATACTTGTTCTTTATTGTTATAGCATTGATCTCCCTGTAGTCGATACATAACCTCATAGATCCATCTTTCTTTTTAACAAAAAGAACAGGGGCTCCCCATGGAGAAACACTAGGGAGAATAAATCCCTTATTACTCAATTCCTCTAGTTGTTTCTTTGGTTCAACTAATTCTACAGTGGCCATTCTATAAGGGGTCTTTGATATAGGCTTTGATCTAGGAATCAAATCAATGGAAAACTCAACTTCTCGTTCTGGAGGATGTCCAGGTAAATCTTCCGGAAATACATCTACAGATTCTTTCACAACAGGTACATACTCTATTTGAACATTCCTTTCCTCACCGACAGTTATTTCATTCTCTTCCTCCCCAATAATTGAATTAAGTTGAGCTACTGGGGGTGGATCTAAATAAGAATTAGGTGGTGACGATTCTGCTCTAAAGAAAAGGTGTTCCTTATCATTATCATCAAGAATCGTAACCTATTTCTTCTTACAATAAATCTTCGCATCATAGTCCAAAAGCCAGTCCATACCGAGGATTATATCAAACTCAATCATAGGTATGACGACGAGATCAGCAGATAAAGAACATTTATGTGCTCTAATGGGGACTGATTCACAAAACTTTGTTGCAATGATACTTACCTTAGGAGTTTTAACTGACAATTCCCTTATTAAATAAAATTGTAAATATCTAATTTTCTTAGCAAACTGGGAATATATGAAACAATGCGATGATCCAGAGTCAAATAATGTATTTTCTAAACATGAGGAAACCATTAAATTACCTGCCACCACATCTTTCGGAGCTTCTACCTCAGTAGTAGTGATAGCATAAGCCTGGCCTTGATCCCTTGGCCTTTTCTGAGGTAAGTTCTCCTGACGCTTAGGACATGCATTTGCATAATGCCCCATCTCCCTGCAATTGTAGCACTGAACGTTGGTATCTTCCTTCTTCCCCTTGCAATCACGTGCTTGGTGGCCTTTTTCACCACACTTGTAACAGACTCCCATTCCCTTCAAGCAAGTACCAGGATGTTTCTTCCCGCATTTACCACAAGATGGATATTCAACCTTTCCCTTCTTCCCATTATTTCCATTCCCAGATTGATTAGCAGGTCTCTTCTTCTCTTGCTTTTCTTTAAAGTCATAAGACTTAGAGAATTCCTTTTCGGTCTTGATAGCACATGAGACATTGTCTTCGTACGACGAAAAGGATTGTGAGACTAATTCTCGACGGAGAAATGGTTTTAACCCATCAAAGAAACGATCAATCTTACTTCTTGGGTTACGTAAATAATCACCAGCATACCTTGCTAACCTTGTAAAGTTGGCCTCATACTTTGTGACATTCTCATCCTCCTTCTGTCTCAGACTTAGAAAATGTCTTTCCATATCTGCTCGATGGTCGCGAGGAAAGTATTTTTCTAAAAACAGATCTTTGAACTCCCTCCATTCCATATTTGATACTTCATCATCTTCCTTCATATTTTGAATTAATGACCACCATTGATCAGCATCTCCAGTGAGGCGGTAAACTGCCATGATAACTTTTTCCCTTTCACTGCTCCCCAAAGCCTGAAATATTTTCTCTAGGGAATTTATCCATTGCCCAGCTACTAAGGGATTTGTACTCCCATTGAACGTTGGTGGTTGTTGCCTCATGAATCGATCTAACATTGATCCTCCACGCTGTGGATCAGGGTGCTCCATATGGGTAAGGTTATTATTCATAACCTAATTAAGTTGTCCCAGTATGGTAATTAGCTGATTGGCACCAGTTGCATCACCAACTCCACTATAATTATCTTGAGAAGGATGGAAATCCCTACATGGAGTGCGTGCATTGATACAGTTTCCATTTCTTCCACTAGGCGCCATCTCTAAACAATGGCATAAACTAGATCAGTTTATGAATCAAAATACATAATCCCATACTTATAAAACACTTAACATAAATTGAACTATTTATGGATATAATCCATAATCATAAAAATGTTTTCTTTGAGAAAGTATATACTCATAAACCCTTCATAATTATTTGTAAAGAAAATGAGAGTTATCCTAAGCATATCCCCCGGGAGTGTCATAACCAAGAGTGCAGCAAGGCCCGTTGTCGTGCACCAGTTCCCGTTCGAGTCTAGCTCAAAGCGGTGTTTTCTGGTTTTACCCCTAGGTACATCTGTGCCAGAGCCGCCTCTACCTGCTCGTATCCAGACAGGGATGTATTGCTCGGAAAACTCACAAAATCTCTACAATACCAAAATTCTAGGAAGTTATTCTATACTAATCCTCAAAGTTCATCTTAGGTCTACGTGCTCTAATCAGAGTTTATCTAAATCTAGCTTCCAAGGTTTGTACTAAACTTCCTCTGATACCAATTGTAACGCCCCGATCCTTGTTACCCAGAGTCGGTGCATTATTACATAACATTGGCATGATCACAAGAAAGATCAAATCTCGAAAGACCGATTGGTTTAGTATCCTTGGAAACACTAGATATATTCATAAGTCTTACATTACATAATAACATGAAAAACTACTACAACAACATATTGTATCCATAAACCACACTCATATCCCCACATAATATCCCTGCAGGTCATTCATAATTTACTTCTTCACTTCCTGGGAAAAATAAAACATAGAAAAGGGGTGAGCTCAAATGCCCAGTAAGGATTAAAATATACCGGAAACATTCATAAATAAAAATAAACATTTAAGGCTATGTATAACTAAAACAAAAGCCTTTTAAACTAGAACTTCAACATAGTATGGCAAAAGTAAAATGAAATAATTCCATTTACTTGTTCACATGGATATTCTACTAATCGAATACTCACATGCAATATCAGTAACCACTTTCATAATGTTGGAATGCATAATGTCAGACTATCATAACCACATAGCCAAGGCCTCGTGCCAAGACTACAAATAAGATTTTGCCAAGGCCTTGTGCCAAGACACTAGTTTGTCTCATGAGACCTACTGATTCATCGAGGAGCTATAGCGGGCTCCACCCATCACATATTAAGTCCAATGCATTCCCATATGAAAAGGTTTAAACATAACATAAACATTCGTATTAAAAATAGAATACGAAATGTCAATAATTTCACCATAAACTATGAATGGTATAAAAATAGCACATCCACAGTCAAACATATCACAAAACCATCAATACAATATAGAAGTTTTGTATCATAATAAATCAACTTCAAATAAGCGTAAAATCCATCAAAGGATGTTGACATATATGAAATCAAAACACTTTTTAGAGAAATATCTCTTTCTATTTTTGAAATAATTTAAGAGCCATATAAAATAAAACATTTTCTTGAAAATATTCTTATAATCTTATAAGGAAAGCTTTGAAGATTTTATAATAGCAGAAAATAACCGCACTCGCCGTATAAGTTAAAAAAACATTCTTACCTTAATTCTGTCAAAAAGGTTAAAAAGGACCTTGTTTTGAAAACGACGGAAAGATTCCTCTTATAAAAATTCAAACAAGGTTATAAATGACTTTAACCCATATTCTTGTTAATAATAAAAATGTTTTGAAATACATTTTGAAGAAACATTGATGTGGATGATAAGGAGATCCCAGTAGATTATTACATATAAACAACCTTCGATAATGAAGAGATTGTGAAATAACCCTTACCTTGTACTTTTCCATGGTTGGGGTAGGTTAACCTCCTGTATAATGGTGAAATAATTGTTATTAAACTATACAAGAATCATATACATTAATATGATATCATATATGATCTTTTAATATTTATTTGATAATAATATCTTAGTATTATCATTGTTTCGGGTGTTAACTTACTTGTTTTCTTTTATATGTTTTGTTACGTAAGACATGTTTGTAAAGGATAGGTTGTATATTATTCATATCCAGATTGATATGAAGTCCTTAAACATCATTTTTTAAATCATCAAATGATAATTATACTTGAATGGATACAATGGAGAATGAATCTCATCGCGTTCGTGGAGACGGTAGTCCGTACGTACGCACGAGCGACACTATCATTCTTTTGATATTAAAATAATAAATAAATGGATGGAATATCATATATACTGAATCATTAACATGTTATATTTATTATTTACATGAGTTAAACATCATTATTATACCCATCCAAATAATATTATATTGAATAACAATTACACCACGACGTGGAGACGGTAAGCCGTACGTACACACGTATGGTGACATGTTATTCAAAGGGTGGATAGAATACTGAATATGGTTGTACCATATTTATAATAACATCACAGTATATATATGATACTGGATTTATTATTTTAGAATGGTAACAACAAAGGAAGAAGAAGTGGAAGAAGTACTGAACATGGAAAAAGGGTGGTGAAATCATTACCTCTTCTTCGGGTTCTTCCTTTTGATTTGATCAAAAGGGCTGCTTAGGTTGGCTTTCTGATCAAATTAATGCCTCTAGGTTGTAGTGAGGGAAGTTGGGAGAGTATTTGGGCAGGCTTTGGCCGAAGCAAAGGGCTTTGAAGGTGTGAAGAAATGAGAAGGAGGAGTGCCCTTTTATAAGAGGGGTGAGGGGCACCTTTGGAAAAGCTAGAGATATTAGTTTATAATAAATTAATATTCGGTTTCCAATGGCTCCAAAGTTGAATATTAAAAGGTTAAGGTGGGGATGGGTCGAAAACAACTCAACCAATAGAATTTGGACAGGTTTGGGGACTTATATTAACCTTATCTTTAAGTATTAACTCTAAGTTAATTAGTTTCACTTTTACAATGTCTCTTTGTATTTTTTATATAATATGGTTAATGAACTTACTATATACATCCAAGAGACCCCAAAGTGGTCCATTAATGATGAAACTATCATGATATAAGTCTCTTGTCCGAACATTAGATTTTTAGGAATTTAATATCAATTAATAATATAATATTTGTTTTAAGAACTCTTTTATGTCAATTTTGAAACTATTCAATAGTTGATTTTTTTGAAACTCATAACAGATTGATTACTTCGAAAAAAGTAAATTAAATCAATTATAATATATCATATTATCCTATAAAATTAGTTTAATTCATTAAAAGTTTCATATTATATTTATTTGGGTATTTATAATATCAATTAATTTAATTTTTCACTATTTTAGTAATTACTGCATCATCGTTGTGTCATAAATAAAATAAATTATTTAATGTCTAAAAAATATATATAAAATATAATTATGTAGGAAATATTTTTATCTTTCTAATTAATATTTATAATCCAAAATCCAACATATATATCCCTATGTAATAATTTTTGTTCTAAAAGATATATGCTTGTGTCATTTTTGTATTCATTTTAACTTAATTAAAATAATGTGTCCCTATCACCTACAAGTGGCACCATGGGGTCCCCAAATCGACCCAAAGATTCCTATGGTCGAACATGTATCAACCAATAAGGCTAGGACACGTTTTAGGGTAATTTAGTATTATTATAATATTATTTTTTAACCCTTATTTACCAGATTTACCCTTAACCATGGTAAATAAAATATTTACCACAGTAATTATTAAAAATGTCTAAAAATAAAAGATAAATATTTACAAATTTTGGACATCCTGATTCAAAATATGGAATCCATTTTTCTAAATTCAAAACACAGAAGTGGCAGAAATTAATTTAAAATTAATTCCCGCTGTGAAAACAAAAATCGTGTTTTTAAGAGATAATAACTATCGAAAGATTGACACTTGTTTATGTTCGGTTTAATTGTAAAATTATGTCCAATGACCAAAATTATATTAAATGGTAAAAATATATTCTAAATATAATTTAAAACCACTCAAATTCATAATTTATCACTATTAATTATTTTTATTAAAAAAGTTGTTTTTAATTAAAATTTAGTAATTTTCACTATTCATCAAAATATTAACGTTATCTGAAAAGTACCAAAATTTCATATTAGGCTAAATTAGATATTCCGAAACCAAAAATTAAGCCCATTTTTGAATATAAGATATATATATAATTTCAAAAAGTAGGTATTACTATTCATAACGGCTAGTTTGATTGGTTGTTAGAACTCTGTGTTGCGTACAACACACGCTATCACATTAGTCAAAGAGAAGCGTACCGTAGAAGCTTGGGGTGTTACAGATAGGGTGCCGATGGTTTAAATTTTTATGGTAAAAATGTCATGGTTGGAAGGAGTACCTTTTTCTACTTGTGGAAGATAAGTGAGTAACATAAAGGGGAAGTGTAAGAATGATGACTCTCATGGAAGCTCCCAATAGAAGAGTTCTTCCATACCTCTTATATTTCATGGAAGATACACATTGAGATTGTAATAGATTAAAAATCATAAAACGGGTTTTCACTAAGGAAGTTGAGATAAGTAGTTCATAAGGATGATCATTGAACTTTTAGAATTTTTTTTTATTTCTGTTCTTCGCCATGTAGTTGTATAAGATCATCAAAACTAAAATGTATTGGGGTGGAATCATATTCTTCTAGAATAATGGGGTTTCAATGAGATGAATCTGGAAGGAATCGTATACTCAATGTGGAGGAGTTTCTAGATGAAGAAAATATGGGTCCATAAACTGTGAGAAGTACAATCAATATAAATTTATCTTTAGTGATTCATTTATTTGATATTGTTTCATCTCACTCATTAATATTGGCTCATATTGTGACCATGATAAATCTTTATATTTATATTTTCTCTTATGTGATTGATATTAGTATTCCCCTTAGAATAAAGAGAGATATGGGTCTCAATTTTCATATTTATGACCTCTCATTATCATATATGAAGGTTACATAGTATCTTATGGTTATAAAAATTAAACCTCATGTTATAATTCAGTGGATGGATTATCTATTTGAAAATAAGGAACACAAAGAATGTTATATTTGATGGGTCTTCGTTAATATACATAATGCGGTGTGTGGTACCTCTCAAGGAGAAGTGGTCCAGAGGTTGATTAGATTTTGACTATCTAATCCAGATTTAGGGAAAATTTTATCATTGTTTTTTTCTTCTAGAGTGGGAATGTTTGAGAGATAATATCCCTCTAGTTTTTATTGAGTTATCTATTTTTTTACCTATGATTTCTTTGGTTTTACACTAGTAAGAGAGGTAGTGTTCTATATTTAGTTTCTAGTACTCAGCTGGTGTCTATTAATTCATAATAAATTGGAAAATCTAAAATGGAAGATTTCCAGACATAGATAGATGATCAGTTTGTGAAATTCATTATACACATATATGTGTCACCTTAGGATTATCATGTTATGCTTTCTGAGACTTATAATTGAACACTCAGCCTATGTCTTGACAACTAAAAACTAAACTAATTTATGGTAAAGAAAAATTATTCATTTCCATGGATTAATGAATTATTTGTCTAGTTGAATATGATGAACCATATCTTAATGATCTACCTACAATCTGTTTATCACCAGTTGAGAATAAAAGAATCAGACACCTAAATAGATTACATTTAGATCAGTTATAGAAATTAAGAGTATCGTATCATGCCTGTTGTTCTAAAAAATTATTCTTCAGTCATGATGTATTTTATGAAAATGATCATCCAATCGTACCTCCATACATTCATGGTAGTATTTGTGGATAGAATCTGGTTTTCACTAAGTCTAAGGAGGATCATGTATATCTTTTGAGATGAGTAATGAATTTTTTTTAGAAACACCCTAACTCAATACCAATATAAAAAAAATTATTTATTATTTTGGGTCTTAAATTTCTTGGGATATATTGTGTCAGAATACAGTCTTTCAGTTTATCCAGAGAAGGTGAACACTATTATGAAATGGGAACTACCATGTAATTTTTTTTGAGTTTTGAAGACTCTTGGGTGTAGTGAGGTATTATCAATATTTTTCCAATGATTTCTCAAATCTGACTTCTCAGATGAGCACTATCAGTTGAAATGGAGTTAATTTTAATTGGGATGAAAAATTTCAGTGTTTTGTGTTCATATGAAACACCTTTTTTACTTCATCCCTACTATTTACTCTCTCATATGTTTGGAAGGGCTCAGTTGTTTTCTGTGGTGCCTCAAGTTCACGTTTGTTCTATTTTATTTTGCTTTTTTATTACATGATCGCCTATAGTTCAGAACAGTTTTGGACATATGGGAAGAAATATCCAACCCATGATCATGAACATGAAGCTGCAATGCATACATTTAAGGCTTATAGACACAAAATATTTAGAGAATGGTTTACCATGTATTCTAATGATAAGTTCTTGAGTTATATATTCTCTAAAATAGGATTGAATATATTTTTAAAAGATGGGTGGAGTACCGACATTATTTTTATTTCAGTATTTCTTATACCCTGAGGAAATGTAATTTCATTACTGATGAGTTGAACAAGAAATTTATAACACATATCTTGAATGTATCATTGTAAGAGTGGAACTTATTGGATATTTTTTCACAATTTCATTTATGATTAAATTTAAAAAATTATGAGTTTTTCTTTGAATGTGTTCTTTTGACCTCATGTCTTCATGATATGGTTCTTCAGTAAAATCATTATGATGGTTATTTATATAACTCTGATAACTCTCTTTATGATGGGTAGGACATCTATGAGTGTTCATTCTACAGGCAGGGTATCCTATGTTTTCATTATTGGTTCATTTTACATTTACCGATAAGGAAATATTTTTGGGTTTATTTTTATTATTCATTGAGGGATATACACCCAAGAACATCAAATATGTTCTATAATAAGAGGAGATGATTCTAGTGGTGAGGTATGAGCTGGGACAGTGATGAATTTTTCTTTCATTGTAATACATACCAAGAGGTATAGGCCTTGAACCAGTGACCATTGACATTACATAATCCACTTTGAGTTCTAATATGGAAGTGGGATGATGATTATATAGATTTTCGGGTTGTATTAATAAATACCCATAGACATAATAATTCAATATAGGTTGTGATTTGTAGTATGTCCCAATTGAAAAAAATAATTAACAATTTTTTATACAACCAATATTGATGAGTTGGGAAATATCTATGTGAAACATCTTGTCTAGTTGAATGGAGTTCCATTTATTATAGTTTTTAATAGATATCATCATTTTACCTCTTGTTTTATGTGTGAATTTTTGGAGGTGATGATATCTCATGTTTGTTTGAGTATTACATATCATCCATGGATGGACGGACAAAAAAGTGGGATATATAGATTCTATAGAATAAGATTCACTTCTACATCCTTTATTTTTATGGATCTTGGGATAACCATTTTGAATAGGCTGGGTTCTCTTATAACAATAGTTACCGTTCCATTATCAGATTGGCTCATTTTGAGGCCTTGTATCAGTGGTCATTTTAAACTTTATTTTGTTGGTATGAGATTTATGAAACATTATTAGATGGATCCAGTTTGGACCAACATACAATGTAGATGAATAAATTGTTTCATTAGAGAATTTTTTCAACACAGAGGTAGTGTAAGTCATATAATTATCATCATCATAAAAAATTGGAGTTATTTTTTGGTGACATGGTGTTAATGAAATATTCACCTATGTTGGGGGACTAATAGATTAGTAGGTAAGGGAATAATTATCCTCATCTATTGGAACATTTGAGTTTATTGTAATGGTGGGTAAATTGGCGTACTATTTAGAATACACACAATATTTGAAATCAATACATAATTTTTTTCTTGTATTTCTTCTTCCGAAGTAACATTTTTTCCTATATCACGTACTAATCTTAGAGGATATTTATGTTGGGCCTAATTTATCAGTTACTGAGAATCCAGTTAGGATATTTGATTTTTTGAAAAAGGTACTTCATGGGAGGAAGATACCATTGGTCTAAATGCTATGACATCATGGTTCTAAATCATATGATACTTGGGAGAGGGAGGAAATGATGAGAATGTAGTGGCATCGTCTTTGTGATATGGAATCATCTTGATATGATTAATATGGAAAAAAATATTATTTTTTTGGGTCATTGTAACATATCATTAATTTTTTTTCAGGTTTTCCTCAATGCTTCTTTTTATAATTCTTTGGTTGGGGTTTGTCTCTATATGTTTCAGGTTCAATTTTAAACAAACTAGTGTCTCTTTGGGTTGTATACGATTAGTTCACCGTATTCCCAAACAATGTTTCCCCTAGGTGTAAATCGTACAGTCATGGATAGTTAGGGTTGGCAAAGTCGGGCAACGTTTCACAAACCATGCACCCCAATGTAGAGGAATAGTGTTGGTGTTCACAGTTGGTCTAACCATGAAGCCATGACTAACAAACTATGTGGACATACTTTTTTTATTTCAATATATTATTTTAAAATTATGAACCCCATGGTTTAACAACTGCTCATCCACCAGTCAACCTATTTTATTTTTCATGAATTTGGAGGCTCATAAAAAATAATTTTGGCTAATTTGACCCCTTCTCTTGGCAGATTTATGTTTGGATTATGGCATTCAATGCCTGATCTAGTTTTTCACATGAGACCTATAAATTCATCTAATAATATAGTAGTATTTTTACAACACTTACTATGTCAAATTAATTATCCCTATTATAGGGGTCAATCATAATCAACATATACATTCATATTGAAACTAGCGTACAAAATGTTAATAACTTTCCCCAATCAATAAACATAATCATAATCCATGTAGAATAATATGATGAATGGTATAAAATTAAAAATCCACAGTAAAAATGATCATAAAAAATTTAATAAAATATTGTAGATTGTATCATAAGAGATCAAAATCAATTAATCAAAAGAACAAAAAAAACTATTGACATAGATGGAAATACTCTAATTAAATAATTGAAAATTTTCACATAGAAATACTACTTTTACATTGAAATAATTTATTTAAAATAGCACATAATTATAAAATAAAAAAATTAGTTAAAAATTAAAATTAAAATTTTTAAAGGGTTCCTCAAGGAATTAAGGATTCCTAAAATATGTAAAATCCTCCCATTCCCTAGAAGTTTAAAATACATTTCCTTTAAACTTTAAAATAATATATATCTATAATTGTTTTGTTAAAAAAAGTGTGGAAGTTATCCAAATGAATAAATTATGTATATCACCTAAAAAGTATAATAAAAAAAGATGAAATTAAAAATAAGATAGTCAAATGTATTTTCACACCTCGTCATAACATGAAATAATCATTGGATTTTATTTTTAACCCAATGAATAGAAATTGGGTTAAGATTTCCCATACCATTTTGTAAATACCATAACTGTATACCCTAGAAAATTAATAATATTAAAATGAAACATTTAAATACATTTATATAAATATAATCATGATAATACATATCAAAGATATGTATAAATACATAACACACAATTAATAAGTGATGAGTAAGTCATATCTCCCAGAAATTAAAATGATATGAGAAAACCGTTATATTATGCCTAAAAGATTTCTTCACTTATACATAATGCCCATGATTGTAAAATTAGATTCATTATTTACTTAATTTATAACTTTTTGAACTTATATTTTATTTATTATAATTTTATTTTTTCACCCATGTACATTTTGGTTATTTATAAAATTTAATTTCGTTATTCCAGGAGCGTTCGTTTCAAGGTTTTATGGTCGGTTCCCTTGAGTATAAAATATGGGTGGTCATGTAAGATGTGAATAAATTATACATAAATGAAAATATTTAGTATTAATTATGTTAAAAAAATTATATGATTTCATATATCATATTTTATATGTTATAATAATAATTCATTAGAAGAAATGTTCATGAAAATGTTTTAATTTATTTTGGAAGTTTTTATAACCATCACGAACTTGTTTCATTTTATATAATATTATTTTTATATAATGATTATAGGTCATTATATATATTATAATATTTATATTAAAAAATTATTTAACCATAATAATTATTTTATCACCAGACTTCAAGGAGATTATAGAGAAAGAAAACTCTTCATCCTTGAAGGTGGTGAATTCACACATCACGAACAAAGTTTTCATTTTTTAGAAATAAATGGAGAAGATAAATGATTTGATGATGGATATTATAATATTAAAATAAAATTATCTTATATATATGATATTTTAGTTACCATTACACGTTTTATATGAGAGGTGAGAATAGAACAATAAAATAAATCAAATTAAAATATATTGAAGGAGGATTTGACCTCTTGAACATCCTCTTCTTGGGAGCCTCCTTAAGGAACATAGATTGATATTATTGTAATACATGTATGTATTAGATGTTTAGAAGATTATTTGTAAGGATTTTGGGAATAATTTAGTCATGATTCAAGCCTTGAAGTTATGAGGAGAAGGGGTGGTATATTTAGTGGAGGAGAGGTGTATTTTTTTATTTTTTTTATAATTTTTTTTATTTTGGATCATGAGTGTTAATAGTATTGATTCCCATAACTAAATATAGTAACTAGAGAATGTTTTTTCGAACCAATAGGTTATAATATCAGTCATGATTAAATAATTAATTTATTTACATAAAATGATAGATACTGTAAATAACTGTATTTGACTATTTACACAAATTAAACTATTTTAGAAAAATCCCAATCATTCACCCTTACCATTTTTTGAAAAGTAGATTCATAAAATGAAATAAACTCATTAAAAATATTTCTCTTAATTTTGAAATTTAATAAGTATATACAACCATCATTTATTAAAAAGATAACAATTTATATTGTTATAACCAACTTTATAACACTTTCAAAAATTAATCATGGTCTCATAAAATTATCATCTAATTATAATTCAAAAAAATATAAATGTATGAATCTATTTTGGGAAAATAAAATAATATATATATAATTATTTAAATTGTAAAATTTAAAAGAACACATATGTTGTACAAAAATACCAACACTTTATTGATGATTTTTAAAAAATATTTACATATTTAATGACATAAATATATCATATTTTCATGTATGAGACACCTAATTTTAATTTATACGTTCATAGGTGAGGTTATTTATATAATGGATAGATTAGTATTTCTAATATCTATATTACTATTTCAATGATCATGTTAATATTTAATATTATACCATGGTCCATCTTATCTTATATTGAAACCTAAAGTATAGAATAAATTAATATTTTTTTGAGAAGATACATGTCGTAAAATATTGTTCTATTAAATTCAAACTGCCATCAATAAATTTTGTCCTCTATTTTTAAACTTGTGATTTATTATCATGGATTTATCATTTTTAAATACACATAAATAAATCCTACATCTTTAATAGAGTTAATAAAATTTCCTCTCAAACAGAGGGATGTGAACATGTGATGGTCTCCAAAAAACTAGGTTTCCTTATTAGAGAACATTAGTTTGAAGTGAAAACATGGGAATGTAAACTAAATCTAAGTGTCATATTCTGATGAAAATAGATATAAAACATGGTCATTAGAAATTCTAACATCTATAAACCTTAAATTTTTGATTGGTTAAAATACCATTGATTTCATAGTATGAAAATTAAATAGATATATTTTTTGTTCTAAAACTCTTTTCCTAGAGTTGAGGTATTGTTTTACTATATAGAGACGTACTTTATAAAATTATCTTATGTTATTTACTTCTATTTCATAAGAATAATAAAATCATTTGTATGTCCTTTGATTCATCTATATTTCATTTATTAAACGAAAATATGGATACTCAAGATGATTTTTTATGCCTGAAGAACTTTTGTCAAATGATGCACAAGTGATTCCATTGGACATTATATTTTACCAAAAGAAAAAATGGTTAAAACACATTGTCCAATATGTTAAATAATACATAAACCTCTAATAATAATATCCAATTTTAATTTTAATCAATCCCATTATTACTTATCATATGAATCATTCAAAATATTTTTTCCAAATTCAAAGTCCAAAAATTTCGAAGCAAGGCCACTATATTTCCAAATTCAACCTAAAACAAAATTTCCCCAAATAATGTCTCTCTTATTATCACATAAGACATTTATTAATCCCTTAATATCATTTATTCCTTTTTCAAACATTCATGATTCTGAGAATAAAATCATAGTTTTTGGAATATATTCCTTAAATACAAACATATAATATTTCGAGCATAACATTGTCTATTAAGACTCTAAAAACCTTATGGGTCACCAATACAATCCTAGAAATATATATTTATTATTATATCATAATCATTAATATATTTATGGTTATCATTCCCAAGTCATGTGTTTTAAAAAAGATCAACTTATGATAGAATCACTTCTCTTGATTAATGGTGTTATTCAACACGTGCATCCAATCCATAAAAGAAAAAGTATTGCAATTAAATACTTATATATTATATAATTATTATAAATAGAGAATTTTTTATAAAATTATCATATTTATTCAATCTAAAAAAATCATATTAATCGGTCATATTCCTCTATTGTAGTATCTTATGTTTGACCATGGTTTATTATCCACTCTTGTGGTATATTCCTCTAATGTTGGAGAAAATTATTTCTGTAGTGTCCAATATTCATGGTATTGAAATATTTTAAATTGAGATTGTTTTTCTTACCATTTCAATCACAAAAATAGTGGACCTCCTCCCTTCACTTTTATCAAAGTCCCATTTAATTTATGAAATTACCTGGGTGTCTCTTTCCATAATTATCACATATCAGAAATTTCATATTTCTCTACTTTCTTTATCCGTATTTTTCCTATATATAATATTTTTCTCCTTCATCCCTCTGAAACAATAATAAATACGGAAATATTTTTTTTCTCTTTGTCACATGAAACTAAATCCTCATATAATGATCATTTTTGGAAGAATCGTTCGCTTAAAATATTTTTATAAGACCATGAAATATTTGATCCTTCATACTATTTAGAATATTTGAATTAGTGAGGTCCATGTTCATTCTGAGAGGGTCCATTTATAGATAAATAAATACACTAAATTATATCATATAAATATGAAAAATTAGGTATAATCCCAAATATAGTGATTTAATTCATATACTTTGAAAACATTATGCATAGCTAATATCATAAACATGGTTTTTTGGGATGTTCTTCTACAAAAATCCTCAAAGTACATCATATGTTTATTTTATTTACTATATGTTTTAAAAAAATATAAATCCCATGTTTTAATCAAATATTACCCTTATGCCACCTATAAAGACCCGAACCCTTGTATCCCATACATGGTTCCTTACCTTAATACATTGTCATAGACACACGATTTGAATCCCAAAGGACCGATCTGTTTATTAATTTTGGAAGCTATATTAATTACATGAATCGTACATTAAAATTTATAATATTAAATAATAAATAGTAACTCCATAGGAGGAAACTCTATTATTCTAGATTATAATGGTACGCCAATAAGATTGTATATATCTATACATCTATGGTAAAATTAAAAAACAATAAAGTAGTGATCATAGAGGCTCAGTAAGTGTAATAATACATTATAAGCTTTCATAAATAAAAATAATCAATAATTCACACTGAATAACTAAAAAATATTAAATTAAAACATAAAATATACCTTAATAAAGAAGCAATAAAATACTATCAAACAATATAAATAATTCACATGAGTTAGAAAACAAAACCATAAATATTCTACTAGTTAAATAATCACATAAAAATCAATAACTAATCACATAATTAGATAATTCATAATATGTGACATCTAAAAATACCACGAAGGCCTATTCCTATAATTTTACACAAATGGTAAAGATATTGATGAGTACCAGATCTATTTTGTCTCATGATACCTACCAACGCATTGAGCGAATATAGTGGGACCTACTTGACCCTTAAAAATTCCAATGAATTCCTCATATTATTGGGCTGAAACATAATCAACATATAAATTCATAATTAAACTTGTATATGAAATGTTAATAACTTTCCCTGAACAATAAACATAATCATAAACCATCCAATATAATATCATTAATAAAATTAGAATAGAAAATCCACAGTCAAACTTATCATAAAAAATCGATAAAATATGGTAGATGGCATCATTATAGATCACCCTAAACTAAGAAAATGATAAACCAAAGATTGTTTACATATGTGAAAATAATATAACATAATAATTTAAAATTCAGGATATAAATTCCATATTTACTTTGAAATAATTTATTTAAAAATACACAAAATTATAATAGAAAATATTTTATTTGAATATGAAATAATATAAATTTAAAGGGTTCCTCAATGAGTTATGGTTCCATGAAATTGAGAAAATTATCTCATGTTGTATATGTTTTATAATAACATAAAAATAAGACTCATTTAAAATATTATTGTTAAAAAAATGTTTGATGATTAACAAAATGAATCAATTAGGTGAATCATATTTAAATAAAAAAGAAGAAGCACGATATAAGATAATAAATTGGTTTTTCACACCCAATCATAGAATGACCACATAATTGGATTAGATGTTTAACCTGAAGAATGGAAATTTGGTTATGAATTCCCTTAAAAAAATAAAATATGAAGTTGTTTTCCCCATAAAATAAATCATAAGAAATGGAAAAATTAAATTTTATGAAGATAAATATAATCTTTATATGATATATCAAATGAAAGAATTCATAAAAACACAAGGAATAAGTGGGGAATAAGGAATACCTCACAAGAATTAAAATCCGGATGATAAAATCATAACCTTATGTCTTAATTAAATATACACATATAATTAATTTCTTATATAATTAAATTAGATTAATTAATTAAATAATTATGAACCTTTAAGACATTTATATTATATATTATAATTTTATCAAGTTCATTAATGTCGATTTTTATTTGATATAATTTTTAATTTCATTGTTCTTGGAGGATTAATTTCATGGATTGATGGTCAGTTACCTTGGGTATAAAATATTACTATTCTTGTAAAATGTAAATATCTTTTCCAGAATTGAATTTTATTAGTATTAATGAACATCAAGAAGGTTATATGATCTAATATATCATTTGTTTATATTTTATGAGTATGACTCATTACATAAAATGTTGATGAAAATGTTTTAATTTATTTTTCCTTTTGTTACAACCATCACAGTCTTGTGTAATTTTATATAATATTATTTCCATATACTAGTTAAAATACATGATATAAGTTATTATATTTATATTGATATATTCTTTAACTGTAATAATGGTTTTATGACCATCAATTAAGGAGGTAATGGAAAATAAAAACTCTTCATCCATGAAAGTGGTGAATCAACACATCACAGAGAATGTTATCATTTTGTAAAAATAAAAGGATAAGAGAAAAAATTGATTATTGGTGTTAAATTATCTCAATATCATTCCAGTATATATATGATACTGGAGTCAACATTCCACATTGGATAAGGTAGGTTAAGATAGGAAAATAAAATAAAAGAAATTAAAATAGAGAGATGGAGGATTATACCTCTTGAATATTGTCTCTTGGGAACCACAATAAAGAAAACAGATTTAATATTTATGTAAGACCAGAAAGTATTTGATGTGGGGAATATTGTTTTTTAGTTAATTGTTAATACATTTTTCAATCTTCAAGGCTTATAATGTGTTTAGATATGGGTTATTTTGGGGTGGTATTTATATAAGAGGAGAGAGGTCTTTTTTGATTATTTTACTCATTTGTTTATTATATTATCTCAAGACTATAAATAGTGTTGATTACCATGAATAAATATAGTAAATAAAGTATATTGGAATTAAATAATCTCTTATTTCATTATACATGACTCAATAATTCATTTGATTACTTATAATTTTAAATACTATAAATTATTGTATTTCCAAATTCATCAAAACTTAAACTAATTTAGGAAAAGTCCTAAAAATTCATCTTAACAATTTTTATATGTTTATATTTCCAAAAAGGATTCAATTTTATGAAAATAATTATCTATATAAGATAAATTTATATTTTAAATAAAATTACCATTTATTTGAAAAATATGGATTTTAATACTATAAATGATTTTACAACACTATAAAAATATAATCAATGCCACATAATAATATCTTATAATTTTAATTTTACAAAATATTAATTTATGAATATATTTTATGAAAAGAAATATTCTTTTAACTAATTATATTTATTACAAGATTTTAAATAAGTATATATCTTTTAGAAAAATTCCAAAAATTAATTTTTCATTTTTATAACAGTTATATACATATTCCATGTTATAAATATATCACATTTTCATTTATGAGATACCTAATTTTAATTTGTTATTTTGTAGGTTATTTTCTTATTTTAATGGACATATTACTATTTCTTAATTGTCACATTACTATTCCAATGATCATGCTATTATTTAATAGTATATCATGGTTCATTTAATCTTAGTGTGAAATGTATGATAGAAAATAAATTTACTTTATTTAAGAAGACACATATCATAAAATATTGTACTGTTACACTAAATTTTCCTACAAGGGTTTAAAAGAATTATTATTCCTTGTATGAGAAAAGGGAGTGTGCCTCCTAGAAGATGTGTGTATTCTTTTCCCTAGGCTTGGGGTGATGTATCCTTTTGGATATTTATTTTTTATCTAGATAGTTTCTATGTAATTGATGATGTAATTGTTATACTTCACAGGTTTAGAGTACATAACTCTTATTCACTATTGATAATACTAACTTATATCTATTATCAACCTGTGTTTTGTGGAAATTCATTCCATATTTTGTATTGTATAATCCCAAGTTGTAGTCACCAACCCATGGGGATCATGAATCCCCTTCTGGATTGGTCAATGTTGTCTTGGGTATTAGGGTACCCTATTTTAGAGGATGGTTTATAAAAAAATAGTATCATAGGTTTTTTAACATCTTTCCCTAATGTTAGTATGCCGTTTTTGGTATCTTTTCAGAACATAAGAGAAAGTTTGAGATTGTGTATGATAAAGATACCATTGTAATGATCCTTCAGCTACCATGAGGTTTTGGGAAAGGTGTATTGAGAAATACATTTCTCTAAATCTTTTTCCCTCATTTTGATTTGGAAAGGAAGAAATATAACTCTTTCAAACATTTCTTATTGGACATTTTCATGTTTCACTCGTTCAGTTTTTTTATCAGAGTAATCTTTTTAGGAATTCAATGTTTTTTATGATGTTTTTAGTATCATGTCTCTATGAAGATGAGTGAATAGTTCAGAAGATGAGGCTTCTAGGGAACCTCATTGAGAGGATCCTCCCATGGACCTAAATATTGTTTAGATTCTTCTTCATGTTGTCCATTATCTTTAAAAGTCCATAGAAATTGTTCTCATTCACGCTTAAATTGTGGAACCTCATATGGGTGAATCTTTGGATGGAGCTCAAGATTCTCTTCTCTAGAATCCACCGGAGTTCCAATGATATAAATATTCTCAAGAGGCTATGGATTTGTTGATAAAGATATAGATTATATTTGATTTTTGGAAAGTCCTTATTCAATTAAGGTGAAATGTGTGCCATTAAGTTAGAGGGGCCAATTAGGAGATGGTGAACCTCGATAGTTATAGGGAAAAATCATGAGGTTTATAGTGGAATGGATTTAATGTTCTTTTCAATGATCAGTTCTATCAAGAGTCTATGGTGTAGGATAAGGATATAGAGTTTCTCAAACCTATGCATGTTGATGATGTAACATCCCAGATAAATAAATAATAAGACACTTTTCATAAATATTAATATTTGTGAATTAAATATTAATTTTTCTTTAAAGGGGACTCTATGTTCGATCGCGTACCTGGTACACAATAATAGGTTTCTTTGAAATCTTATGTTGCACACTAATAATATAATATTATTATTTTAAATGGTACTTAACACCTAGCCGTTGTATTGGCGGGAATGAACGAAACTAACTACAATATTATTATACATGTTTGTTAAATATATTTACATTTATCCAATAAAAGTTAGAGTCTTAAAATATGAATGAATCTAATTTTAAGCATAATTTACATTAAATGGTCGATTTACCTCATTTTAATGGAGAACCCTCTTAAATATCGTCATTTTCCCTTTAATACATTCTATTTGACCCAATAAAATACCACTTTATAATAGGTACATAAAAATTTATTTTATAGAAATTTTTGGAATTTATCTGATAAAGTTCATTTTTTTAATGAATAGTGAAAAAAGTTGTATTTTAATTCAAAACTGCATTTTAATCTAATTTATTTATATTGATAGATAATATTTTTAATTGTTTTTAATGTGTAATTAGAATATATTTTTACCATTTTATCCAATTTTGGTCTTTGGAATTACATTCACTTTGAAAATGGACATAAACAGGTGTTAATCTTTTGATAGTTATTATTTAATAAAAACACGCTATTTGTTTTAACAACATGAATTAATTATAAATTAATTAATTACACTTCTATGTTTTGAATTTATAAAAATAGAATTCATTTTTTAATTTGGAATATCAAATATATCTTAGACTTAATTTTTGGTATTTTTCTGAAAAACTTAAATTGTGATGAATAGTGAAACCACTTAGTAGTAGTTAAAAAACTGACTTTTTAATTTAAATAAAATTTTACCACTTCGGTGAATTGAATTTCAAAAATCAGGCATACATGGTAGTCATTAGTATGTAAAGTGTGGTTCAGTAAGATGGAAATAATTTTTTGGGTGAATAGTTACTTTTGACTTTTATTTACCTCAGTTAATGGTAAATAGGGTAATTCAAGGTAAAAAGAACATTGTAATAATTAAAAATTACCTTAACACTTGTCCTAACCTTATTGGATGAGTAATGGCCAAACATGGTCATCTTTGGGTCTATTTTGGGACCCCATGGATCCACTTATGAATGATAATGACACTTTAGATTAATTAATTTAATGTAAAGGGTAAAATGACAAAAATAGAAATATTTTAGTAAATTAATATTTATATGATGTTATAAAAGAAATATTTTTGACTATAAATATTCAGTGGAAATATAATAATATTTTTCTACATCATGGTATTTTTTTTATAATTTTTAGACATCAAATAATTTAAATTATTTATGACACAATAATGATGCAGTATTTACATCATTAATAAAAGATTTAAAAAATATGATTATAAATATTAAAACAATATCCAAAACCTATCCAATTATTTTGGATGATTTTATTTTGACCATGATTCATTATATATTCGATTTTAAATTGTTTTATACCTTTAGAAACTGAATATCATTATATAATAAAATAATATTATCACACTTTCCAAAAGATCCCCTCTTACCCCTTATAAAAAGCCTCAATTATAACCAATTACTCAAGCCTCTAAAGCCTTTTGGATCGTCCAATCTCTAACCAATTATTCTCCATACATCCCTCTCCTCCTTCTAGAAGATTTACCTTAGGCAGAAGGCACTTCAAGAAGTTATTTTGGTTCAAACAAAAGGAAGTTACCCAAATTAAAGGTAACGATTTTTCTTAACTTCTTTTATTTTAATTTACTTATCCAACCTATAAACTCTTTAAATTCCTCTATTTTATAACAACACCAGTATCCTCAATAGATTTAGATGTTCTTATGCAAATGATTAGAACTACACTTACACACACATCCATCTAATGGATGAAGAACATATTGTTTTTGTGGATGGAAAACTAACACCTCACGAGACGATGATTGTTCGATTATCTCCTACCACCTATCATAGTGGTGATTAAGATGACACTATATTTATATATGATATATATTATTTTTTATGTTTTCTTTATGCTTCTGTATTTTTCTTTTATAGCATACCATTATAGTTTCCATTATGGGTTAATGCGATAATTTTATTTGAGGATGTGCGGACTACCGCCCCCTCAAAGTGATATGACTCGTTAATGCCATATGTGGGATGTATAAATGATGGATTTATCGATATTATATATGATATTATTCATTTAATTCAATATTATGTAATGTTTAAGGTTGTTTCCTTATAGTTGGTATCAAAGGTTAGTTTAGACAACTTTAGGAGTTATGGTATTTTTAGATAAATTTCCATAAATTAATTTATGGTAATATTGAAATGACATAGCATTTACAGATTATCATGTTGCTTCGCCTAAGATATTTTTGTGTTCAGAATAGTTTACCGCAAACAAAACATGGCAGCTATGTTGGGATGACATCAAAAGGAAGACAACCTACCAAATCAGCTACATGAGATAGACAGAATCCGAACTGAACAGTTTTTTACAGTGATGGCATAGTTGACTCATGCTATAAATGGTGGTGGTATCCATGCATGAGATCATCCAGATCAACCACAGAGGAACATGTCCATATTGGATCATTTCATGAGGCATCATCCCCCATCATTCATTGGGTCATATGAATATGTTCTAGCTGAAGGGGGGATTAAAGAACTGCAGAATATTTTCAATGTTACGGGGTGTTCAGAACATCAAAGGGTTAGTCTTGTTCTTTACCATTTTGAATGTGAAGCTAATTAGTGGTGGTCGTTGGTGAAAAATATTAGGGATAGTGAGGAGATTGATGCTCAGGATTGGGATGAATTCAATGGTATGTTTCTTGAGAAATTTTTTCCTAAGCTGGTTCGTCTTAGGATGGAAAAACAATTCCTTGAATTGAAGCCGGAGGATGACTCAGTGGCTTCTTATGAAGCAATGTTCACTCGATTGGCAAGGTATGCACCAAATTTCATCCGAGATCTTGATAGTAAGATAAATCAATTTTACTTAGGACTAAATCCATGATATCGAAGAGTTTTAGCCTCTCGTGTGTTCAAAAGTTATAAAAAAACATGTTCGATGTGCGGAGAAGGTGGAAATGGATTTTGTAGATGATCAGGTGTTCTTTGAAAAACAATAGAATAAGAGGACGAGTTGGCAGGCAAAGGGAAAAAGTTCATCAAAGAAGCATGGAGGTAAGAAAATTAAATATCCATCTTGTGAGAAGTGTGGTAAAAATCATCCTGGAGAATGATTATCAATGTCTGGAAAGTGCTTCTAGTGTGGTATGTCTGGTCATATTTCTTGTAATTTTAAGGAAATGATCATGCCAGAAATGAAAAGCCATTAGTAAGATGTTTTAAGTGTAATGAAATGGGTCATTATGCAAACGAGTGTCCAACAAATAACTCAATTGTGGGAAAGTAGCCAGAATATAAGCAGAAAGGGGTGGTGAAATCCTTTGCGACTACTTCAGCAGATGTTGGGCCATTAAATGAAGTTGCATCAGGTACACTATTTGTTCAGATGATGCCAATATGTTTTTAGATTTAGGGTCGACACACTCTTTCATTTCAGAGAAGTTTTCTAATAAATTGGGAATTCCATATCAATATATAAATATAGAACATGTGGTGAAAACATGTAGATACCCATATCTTGACGTACATTGACATTACATTACATTTGCGGAATACTTAGTACATAACAAAAACACACACACAAGGATCGTAATAGTTTAGTGTCTTTGGAAACTCAGAATATAATCTTCTAATCCTGTTGAATGATCTTCAACATCTCCCATAAAGATCTTCCCTTTTTTTATACCTAAAACCTTTTTTATATCCTGGGGAAAATAAAACATAAAAGTGTGAGCTCAAATGCTCAGTAAGGGTAAACAAAAGAAATATCAATCACATTGTATACATAAGAACATAACTTTTGGAAATCTTACCCTGCAAAAGAGATCATAATTTCATAACATGAGATAAATCATGGCAGTGAAATGTAATCACAATAATCATAACATAAAACATGAAACTTTGTGGAATACACACATAATCATAGAGAATCATTTCTTGTTAGTCAAGACTCATTTCCAAGACTATCTTAGTGGACAAAGTCCCTTTCTGAACCGAGTCACCCTCGTTTCAGTCCTGTTTCACTGAACCGGTATAACCTACCGTTCCAGCCATGTCTATCTCATGAGATATAAAATCATTACCCAATGAATTTGAAGGAGATAAAGGTCCCACCCATCTTATAATGAATCATTTCTTATGTGTGACACATAATCATAAATCATACATCATCGGATAACTCATGTAACAAAAATGGGATTCTTGAAACATCATGACATCATAAAACAAATCATATAAGGTAAATGACTTCATAAAAATAATTTCCTCAAAAAATAATCAAATCAATGTAATAATAGGGATAAAAACAGAACCCTTTATTATCTTAGATGGAAAATAATTTTGATAAAACACTTGAACTCCATTCTTGAGGAAAATATCCTTTCTTCTTCAAAAACTTTTTTCCTTTCTTAACATGTCATACAAATTTAAACTAAAAGAATTTGATTAAAAATAAACTTGAAAACTTGTAAAGGAAGATTCTTGGAAATAATGTTTTAAAAATCCATTCATGCCGTATAAGTTAAAAAACATTCTTCGTACTTTTGTCAGAAAAGTCAACAAAGTACTTCGTACGAAAAAAACGACAAAAGATTCCTTTCATATTCTTTACTAAAAACTCAACGAAGGGTAAAATTGGATTTAAAATATTTTAAGTGGATGGAAATAATATTACATACTAAGGAAACATGGATGTGGATGATAAAATACACCCAAGTAAATACCAAAGTATAAACAATCTCGGATAAAAATGAGATTGTGATATTTCCCTTACCTTTGGTCCGATTTGCTTCGTAAGTGTCCGAACCTCCTGTATAATGATTTAAACAATGTCATTGACATATTATAGAATCATATTCATTGTTATGATATCATATGTGGTTCACTTATGACTTTATATTACCCGTTCTTTTGTAAATTCCATGTTAAAGAAGCGTTTTGGGTAAAGTCGTTTCATTTGTCATCCATGTTTTGACTTGTAATTATTCATATGATTACTTAGATCATGATTAATTAATTCCAAAATATAAAACATGATTTATATATAATATATATTCATAATATACATTTATATAATAAATCAGTAAATGGAAATAAATACACCGTTCATGGAGACGGTAGGCCGTACGTACGCATGAACGCTGTTTTCGTTTCCTTATTGAGTTGAAAGGAATTAAGTAGATGAAATACATATATATACACATAAATCCAGTATCATTATTATGTCATATATTTCATGATTTCTTATTATATTTACTTTATAATTATTCAAGAATGGTTAAAGTGGAGAATGAATCTCATCACGTCGTGGAGACGGTAGTCCGTACGTACGCACGTGCGATGATATCATTTTCATGATTATTGAATTGAATTGGAGTGGATGATACAATATATCAGAATTAGTATGATGCTATAATAACTATGTATAGTTATTCTTTACACCATTATACCCATCCATGTAAGGTGTTGGTGGAAAATAGATTTCACCACGGCGTGGAGACGGTATTCCGTACGTACGCACGCGCGGTGATTTCGTTTTCTGTAGGATGGATAGATGGTGAAACATGATTGTTTCTTACATATAATAAAATATCATTATATGAGTGATACTGATGTTATTAATTCATAACGAAACATCCTAAGAATAATATGTGGAGGAAGAAATAAAGGTGAAAGAATCGGTAACGGAAATTACCTCTTCTTTGAAGCGCCTCTTTGAGACCTCCTCTTAGGGCACTAAAACTGGTCTTTGAGGAAGACCAGAACCTCTAGGATGTTTCTAGGGAAGTGGAGAAGAGAATTTTTAAGGGATTGGCCGAGATTTAATGCTCAAATTGGTGTGAGGAGGAGATGAAAGAGGTGCCCTTTTATACGGGAGGAGAGGGGCACCTTTGAAATTCTTAAAAATATTAATTTATAATAAATCTAACCCCACTTACAAACCTCCAAAATGACTCATATTCAAAGATTAGATGATATAGGGTTGTAATATCATCAACCAATCAAATTTAGACCTGTTTGGATCTTATTTTAATCCTTATCATTTTGATTTATCCTTATTTAATCTATTTAAGTTTATTTGTGGTAATAAAATTTAAATTTTAAATTATAAAAAATAATTACTTATTTGTTGTTAATTTTCCATAATTGTTTACTTTATAACATTATAGACCATATAAATTTAAATTTATAATTTTTAAATATTTTTGTGATTTTTAAACAATTTTATAATATGTTATTTTTTTAAAATAACAATATTGTCAATTTTGACACTATTCATTTATTTGAATTTAAATAAAATATATACAGAAGATATATTCAAAATAAAAGCTTTAATATATTAATAAAACGTCATATGTATCTATAAAATTATTGTATCACATTAAATAGTTCATATAATAATTATTTTATTATTTTTAAAACCATTTATTTGGTTTATCTCTTAATAAAATAATTACTACAACATTTTTGTATAATTATTTAATATACATATTTGTTGCATAAAAATTTAAAATAAAATCCTATGATGAAGATAAATATATTACCTTTCAAAATAATAATTTTACTCGAATTTATCATCTTAAAATCACAATATTTAAATTGTTATATTTATTAAATTATGAAGGTGACAACTTTGGCATCATTTAAAATAAAATAATATAAGTGTCATAATTGCTTGCATAAGACTCCAAATGGTAAAATATTCGACAATTGGATGATTATAGTTTAATTTTACATGACCAATAAGTTTTGTTCAGGGTTTTGTGCCTTTTATGGTCACTATTAGTTTAATAAAAACTATATTCCTGATTTTTCACTAGATAAATAATTTCTGCATCACTATTGTGTCACAATTAATGATAATTATTTAATCCCAAAAAAATTCTAAATAAATTCTCATGATGTAGATAATTTTGTTATATTTCTGGAGACTATTCATGTTCGATGTTTTATGATGTTTATCACTAAGTTAAAATTATTATACTTATAAAATTTAAGAGAGTGACATGTTGTCACTTTCTTTGGTTTTAATAATAATTAAATTATTTTCAGGGTCAAAAGTTCATAAAATTAATATAATCCGACCCTAAGTTGATATGGGATTACTTTTAGCCATCCAATAGAATTTTGGCATGTGTTAGGGTAATTATATAATATTATATTTACACTTAATTACCCGATTTACCTTTAACTACGGTAAATAAAATTTACCGTAGTTACTATTCATAATTCCCAAAAATATAAAGTAGCCTATTAACATAATTTGGACCCACTGATTCCAAATATGGAATCCATTTTTTAAAATTCAATACACAGAAGTTGCAGAAATTAAATTAAAATTAATCCCGTTGTCGAATAAAAACGGGTTTTTGTTTAAAACATTGCAAAAGATTGAATTGATTTAACCTAAGAATTCAAGGTAAAATCAATGCTAATGAAATAAATTATATTAAATGGTAAAAATAAATTCTATTTATTCTTTAAAACCATTCAATATTATAATCTAACCACATAAGATATTACGATGAAAAAAATTTGTTTTTAATTAAAATATAGCGTGTTTTTACTATTCATTAAAATATGAAAGTTATCGGAAAAATATCAAAACTATATCTAATGTAAATTTTTATATCCTGATTCAAAAGAAGAATTTTATTTTGTAAAATTTAACATATAAACATGTCAAAAACTAGATTTAAACTGGGTGCGTCATCAAAAGGCGGAAAAACTGCATTTTTTGAAAAATACTTATTTTACCTGAAAATTTTATTTTGTTCTTATACCATGTTCTAGAAAATGTGTAAGATGAATAATAATGTTATAAAATTCAAAATTTAGTTAATACTATTCATAAAGGCTAGTTCATAATAATATTATAATAATATATCGTTGTTTAGTAGAACCCAGTATTGCGTACAACACACGCTATCGAGGAAGATCGCAATTGCGTATAATGCAAGCCAAGTCAGGGTTGCGTGTTGTGCAAGAATCCTTAGTTGTTTAGTATAATGGAATCCAACCATATTTCATTTATACATTGAACATATATATATATATATACTCAATGTTGCGTAGAATAACTATTATCAAAATTGTGAGTAACACGATCCAAGAATAGTGTTGTGTATACTGCAAGCTATTACAGTGTTGCGTATAGAGCAAGGTAATCTTGGTGTAGCATAAAACACAAGACATTAATGAAATTAAAAGAATATTTTTCATAAAATCTCGGGCTGTTACATTCTACCCCCCTTGAAATTAATTTCGCCCTCGAAATTCGTCGAGGTTATAAATGGTTTACTACTAGACAGTTTGCTTAATAGAAACCCACATCGTAAAAAGGAATACCAAAACCAATATTTAAAAACAAAAGTATGAAATGTAACAGTTACCCAAATAAACTAATCACTGGGTTTCCACATAGGTTAAAATATGTATATGGAAGAGAAATCTAACCATCATGTTCTGATGGAGAGTGGTAGAGAACATGGCTATGAAAAAGCCAGCAATCACAAAGCCATAAATTTGTGATGATCTAAGGTACCATCTGATTCATCAGATATAAGAGCACTAGGACAACATTTTTGATTTTTAAGATCATTTCCCTAAAGTTGATGAAATTGGAATTAGAAGAAATACTTTCGTGATTTTGGTATAGTCTCACCGTTTGTCGTTCTTTGGACAATTTCCACTTCATCTCTTAAAGAAATGAAGTTGAATTTGTCATTCGTGATGTGTTATCAGATCATGTGATAGAATGATGGGTCATTCCATCTATCTCAAACAAAAGGTTAGAAAAGTTATCAAAAAATACATAAGTCCATCTATAGTGATATTCATCATATAGGGTTCCTAAAATGGACATATACTTCATATATCATACTGCGTAATATAATAAAACTAGTTTCTACTAAATAGGGGCTTCTTTTAGGTCATTGGTAGGCGATAAAGGCCAGTCGCATTTCGGTTGTGGGTTCGATTCCCACAGCCTTGTCCGACGCGATGGGTTGTCGCCCGTCCTGCAGGTTGTCCATTTTCTAAAACTACATTACATAAATAATATAAAAAACTGTTCTATCCTTAAACAATACTAACTTATGGTTAAAATAATACATTCTAATCTTTAGGCTTATCTAAAATACTTTGGTCCAAGCTCATAGTATAAAGAAAATGATTACTTGAAATATCGTTAACCAAGCATGTGAATACCATCATTTATCCCCCATATATCTTGTTGGTCACATTCCAATCATGTGAATACCTTAATCATGTATTCTCTTGAAAAATGATTACCCATTAAACCTTAGTGAAAACATGAATGCTGTAAAAAGTTAACTCATACCAAAATCCAAAAATTCTATATACTCAAACCATGATATAACCTTCTCCTTATATTAGTCATGAGATCATGAATACTATCAAACATTTAATTTTCTCCTTATCCCTTCATTATGCGCATATCATCTACATTCCAAAAATATCTGAATAACCTTTCATGGATACTAGTACCATTAATCATACACTTTCAAAACTCAAGGAAAGAAAACAGTGTAACAATCCTTAGATGTCTCTTTATTCCATAGTACCATGAGATTACTTATACAACATTACACATGATAAACATGTAATCATTCCACTACATTCTTAAACCATTGACCAAGCTTCAACAATTCTTTCATCTCACAAATCATTTGTAGTCTCATCATCATCATCCACATAAATACTACCCATACGACCATACTGATTTTCTTCATGAGACTTTCCCTTAGGGCATTGGTTTGCATAATGCTCGTACATTCCACATTTAAAACATTTAACCATTGTTGATTTCGTAACAATACCATTATCCTCATCCCTGGTGTTAACTGAACCTTTTCCTTTTCACTTACTGGCTTTGTGTCCTTCTTTTCCACACCCAAATCGTCTTCCAGTTCCTTTGAAACATTCTCCTCGATGCCTCTTCCCACATGATTTACATAGGGGAAATTGAACTTTCTTTCCTCTATGATCATCATGAAACTCCATCATACTCTTATTAGCCGAGTCAGGAAACTTACCAAATTTTACATTATTGATCATATTATGAGATTTCTGACTCGGCATAATAATGATTTTTGGACTTCCAAATCCCATTTTATTTGGTTTCTAATGAAGAATATCATTCCATTGTCCATCATATCTTCCATTATCGTGAATCATCTTGTTTCCAGCCATTTTCTAAAACCCAAAAAGAATGGTGTGAGAGGCAAAAATCATAATAAAGGGGGAGTAACTTCAATATGTAACATATTTGGTTTAATCTAATATCGTTACCATAGTTCTAGGACTATATCCTATACGTATACTTATCCTTATGGACATCCCTAGACATACCTTAGAAATAACTCTAGGGATCTCACTAACGTTTTCGCATCCTAGTTTCCAAAGGTTGACTAAACCTTTCTTCTGATACCATCTATAGAGACCCGAAGCTTAACGTACATGGACATTACATTAATTTTTCGGAATACTTAGTACATTACAAAAACACACACACAAGGCCCGTAATAGTTTAGTGTCTTTGGAAACTCGGAATATAATCTTCTAATCGTGGTGAAAGATCTTCAACATCTCCCATAAAGATCATCCCTTTTTTTTATACCTAAAACCTTTCTTTATATCCTGGGGAAAAGAAAACATAAAAGGGTGAGCTCAAATTCTCAGTAAGGGTAAACAAAAGAAAGATCAATCACATTGTATACATAAGCACATAACTTTTGGAAATCTTACCCTCCAAAAGAGATCATAATTTCATAACATGGGATAAATCATTGCAGTGAAATGTAATCACAATAATCATAACATAAAACATGAAACATTTTGGCATACACACATAATCATAGAGAATCATTTCTTGTTAGTCAAGACTCATTTACAAGACTATCTTAGTGGACCAAGTCCCTTTCTGAACCGAGTCACCCTCGTTTCAGTCCTGTTTCACTGAACCGGTATAACCTACCGTTCCATCCATGTCTATCTCATGAGATATAAAATCTTTTCCCAATTAATTGGAGGGAGATATAGGTCCAACCCATCTTATAATGAATCCTTTCTTTTTTGTGCCACATAATCATAAATCATACTTCATCGCATAACACATGTAACAAAAATGGGATTCTTGAAACATCATGACATCATAAAACAAATCATATAAAGTAAATGACTTCATAAAAATAATTTCCTCAAAACATAATAAAATCAATTTAATAATAGGGATAAAAACAAAACCCTTTATTATCTTAGATGGAAAATAATTTTGATAAAACACATGAACTCCATTCTTGAGGAAAATATCCTTTCTTCTTCAAAAAACATTTTTCCTTTGTTAACATGTCATAAAAATTTAAACTAAAAGAAGTTGATTAAAAATAAACTTGAAAACTTGTAAAGGAAGATTCTTGGAAATAATGTTTTAAAAATCCATTCATGCCGTATAAGTTAAAAAAACATTCTTCGTACTTTTGTCAGAAAAGTCAACAAAGTACTTCGTACGAAAAAAACGACAAAAGATTCCTTTCATATTCTTTACTAAAAACTCACCGAAGGGTAAAATTGGATTTAAACTATTTTAAGTGGATGGAAATAATATTACATATTGAGGAAACATGGATTTGTATGATAAAATACACCCAAGTAAATACCAAAGTATAAACAATCTCGGATAAAATGAGATTGTGATATTTCCCTTACCTTTGGTCCGATTTGCTTCGTAAGTGTCTGAAACTCCTGTATAATGATTTAAACAATGTCATTGACTTATTCTGGAATCATATTCATTGTTATGATATCATATGTGGTTCACTTATGACTTTATATTACCCGTTCATTTGTAAATTCCATGTTAAAGAAGTGTTTTGGGTAAAGTCGTTTCATTTGTCGTCCATGTTTTGACTTGTAATTATTCATATGATTACTTAGATCATGATTACTTAATTCCAGAATATAAAACATGATTTATATATAATATATATTCATAATATACATATATATAATAAATTAGTAAATGGAAAGAAATACACCGTTCATGGAGACGGTAGGCCGTACGTACGCATGAACGCTGTTTTCGTTTCCTTATTGAGTTGAAAGGAATTAAGTAGATGAAATACATATATATACACATAAATCCAGTATCATTATTATGTCATATATTTCATTATTACTTATTATATGAACTTTATAATCATTCACGAATGGTTAAAGTGGAGAATGAATCTCATCGCGTCGTGGAGACGGTAGTCCGTACGTACGCACGAGCGATGATATCGTTTTCATGATTATTGAATTGAATTGGAGGGTATGATACAATATATCAGAATCAGTATGATTTTATAATAACTATGTATAGTTATTCTTTATACCATTATACCCATCCATGTAAGGTGTTGGTGGAAAATAGATTTCACCACGGCGTGGAGACGGTATTTCGTACGTACGCACGCGCGGTGATTTCGTTTTCCGTAGGATGGATAAGTGGTGAAACAGGATTGTTTCATACTTATAATAACATATCATTATATGAGTGATACTGATTTTATTAATTCATAATGAAACATCCTAAGAAGAAGAAGTGGAAGAAGAAATAAAGGTGAAATAATCGGTAACGGAAATTACCTCTTCTTTGAAGCGCCTCTTTGAGACCTCCTCTTAGGGCACTAAAATTGGACTTTGAGGAAGACCAGAACCTATAGGATGTTTCTAGGGAAGTGGAGAAGAGAATTTTTCAGGTATTGGACGAGATTTAATGCTCAAATTGGTGTGAGGAGGAGAGGGAGGAGGTTCCCTTTTATAAGGGAGGAGAGGGGCACCTTTGGAATTCTTAAAAATATTAATTTATAATAAATCTAACCCCACTTAAAAACCTCCAAAAATGACTCATATTCGAATATTAGATGAGATATGGTTATAATCTCATCAACCAATAAAATTTATACCTGTTTGGATCTTATTTTAATCCTTATTATTTTGATTTATCCTTATTTAATCTATTTAAGTTTATTTGTGGTAATAAAATTCTAAATTTTAAATTATAACAAATAATTACTTATTTGTTGTTAATTTTCCATAATTGTATACTTTATAACATTATAGACCATATAAATTTAAATTTATAATTTATAAATATTTTTGTGATTTTTAAACAATTTTATAATATGTTATTTTTATAAAATAACAATAGTGTCAATTTTGACCCTATTCATTTATTTGAATTTAAATAAAATTTATACAAAATATATCTTCGAACTAAAAGCTTTAATATATTAATAAAATGTCATATGTATCTATAAAATTAGTGGATCACATTAAATAGTTTATATAATATTTATTTTATTATTTTTAAAACCATTTATTTGGTTTATCTCTTAATAAAATAATTACTACAACATTTTTGTATAATTATTTAATATACTTATTTGTTGCATAAAAATTTAAAATAAAATCCTATGATGAAGATAAATATATTACCTTTCACAATAATTCTTTTACTCGAATTTATCATCTTAAAATCACAATATTTAAATTTTTATATTTATTAAATTATGAAGGTGACAACTTTGGCATCATTTAAAATAAAATAATATAAGTGTCATAATTACTTGCATATGACTCCAAATGGTCAAATATTCGACCATTGGATGATTATAGTTTAAATTTACATGACCAATAAGTTTTGTTCAGGGTTTTGTGCCTTTTATGGTCACTATTAGTTTAATAAAAACTATATTCTTGATTTTTCACTAGATAAATAATTTCTGCATCACTATTGTGTCACAATTAATGATAATTATTTAATCCCAAAAAAATTCTAAATAAATTCTCATGATGTAGATAATTTTGTTATATTTCTGTAGACTATTCATGTTCTAAGTTTTATGATGTTTATCACTAAGTTAAAATTTTTATACTTATAATATTTAAGAGAGTGACATGTTGTCACTTTCATTGGTTTCACTACTGGAATTTAGTCTTTTCCCAACGGCAGTATACCAACGGTTTGCTTAAAACGTTGGTATAGTGAGCCTTTGCCAACGGTTTAAGAAAACCGTTGGCAAAGAGAATTTTGGTGGACCCTTTCCCAACGGTTCACTGGAACCGTTGGGAAAGGGTGCTAAAATCACACATTTCCCAACGGTTCAGTGGAACCGTTGGGAAAAACTCACACCTTTCCCAAAGTTTCACTGGAACCGTTGGAAAAGGGGTGCTAAACTCACACATTTCCCAACAGTTCCAGTGAACCGTTGGGAAATGTGTGCCTTTGCAAACGGTTTTTATAAACCGTTGGCAAAGGTTTCCCCCAAATTGCAGATCACGATCTCCTCTCCCCATTCCGACAGAGCCCTAATCTATTCGCTCAGGTGCTCTCGCGAACCCCATCCGACTCCACTGCTCTTGCGAATCCGAACACCAGCACCCCCCATCCCAACAGGTACACCCCCATACAAATAGGTAAAATTTGATCTCAACCATATTGTTGTAGTTGTTTTAATGAATAGATTTTTTCCAGGTGTTGGTGGTTTAATTGATTATTGAAATTAATATCTAAATATGATATTGTTTGTGTTTGTGAAGACTTCTTTAATGTTTTTGTATTCTATGTTTGGAAGGAGAGTGTTCAAAACATGTAAATCAGAGTTGGGACATTTACATGTTTTGGATAATGGATTGTGGGAATTATGGATTGTGTTCAAACCAATTTGATATGTTTTGGATAATGGATTGTGGGGGTAGGGGGTGTCCACGGGGGTGGGTGGGTTGTCCACGGGGGTGGGCGGGGGTGTCCATGGGGGTGGGAAAGGTTTTCCACAGGGTGGGCAGTGCTGTCTAGGGGGTGTGGGCCGTCCTGGGGGTCTGGTTGGGGTGTCCTGGTGGGGTAGGGGTGTGTGGGGTGTCCAGGGGGGTGGTATGTCTAGGTGGTGGTGGTGGGGTTGCAGGGGAGGGGGTGTGGGCTGTTTGGGAGGGTGGGTGGGGCTATCCAGGGGGTACGGGGTGTCCAGGGGGGTACGGGGGTGGGCGGGTTGTCCATAAGGGTGTACGGGCTGTCCACGGGGGTGGCCGGGCTGTCAAGGAGGGGTGGGCGGGCTGTCCAGGGGGGGTGGGTGGGCTGGCCACGGGGGGTAGGGGTGTCTAGGGGGGTGGGCGGGCTATCCAAGGGGGTGGGGGGCTTCCCATAGGGAGAACGGGTGACGAGGGGGGTGGGTGGGCTATCCACCAGGGTGGTTGGGCTGTCTAGGGGGTAGGGGGTGTCCACAGGGGTGGGCGAGGCTGTCCAGGGGGTGTGGGCTGTCCTGGGGGTCTGGGTGGGGTGTCCTGGTGGGGGAGGGGTCTGTGGGGTGTCCAGGTGGGGTGGTATGTCTAGGTGGTGGTGGTGGGGTTGTAGGGAAGGGGGGTGTGGGCTGTTTGGGAGGGTGGGCGGGGCTATCCAGGGGGGGTACGGGGGTGGGCGGGCTGTCCACAAAGGTGGACGGGCTGTCCACGGGGGTGGTCGGGCTGTCAAGGAGGCGTGGGAGGGCTGTCCAGGGGGGGTGGGCTGGCCACAGGGGGTAGGGGTGTCCAGGGGGGGTGGGCGGGCTATCCAAGGGGGTGGGGGCTGTCCATAGGGAGAAGGGGTGTCGAGGGGGGTGGGTGGGTTGTCCACGGGGGTGGTTGGGCTCTCTAGGGGGTAGGGGGCGTCCACGGGGGTGGGTGGATTGTCCACGGGGGTGGGCGGGGCTGTCCACGGGGGTGGGAAAGGCTGTCCACGGGGGTGGGCGGGGCTGTCCAGGGGGTGTGGGCTATCTTGGGGGTCTGGGTGGGTTGTCCTGGTGGGGGAGGGGTGTGTGGGGTGTCCAGGGGGGTTGGTATGTCTAGGTGGTGGTGGTGGGGTTGCAGGGGAGGAGGGTGTGGGCTGTTTGGGAGGGTGGGCGGGGCTATCCCGGGGGGGTACGGGCTGTCCAGGGGGGGTGGGTGGGCTGGCCACAGGGGGTGGTCGTGCTCTCGCGAACCCCCCGTCCGAACATCATCGACCCCCGTGGACAACCCACCTTTTATCCCAAATTCCATAGATTTATACATTATTTTATTATATTATGTCTCAAATTATCTAAAATATGTGTTTGATGTTCTTCACGTGACCTATCATAATTCCTTCTCATAATCTATAGGGATCATGGGAAGATCCCATGCATGATTCATGATCACTCAAATTATTCTGCAGATCATACATAATGGAAGCCTTACAGGATGTGAGATGATTATATCTATGAAATCTACTCAGGTACCTGGTGAGGAAGTGAATATTAATTCAAAAAGGTAAATCGCATATGAGGATACCCTACTAATATGGTTATGGAATGAGGCATGCTCTGATGTGATAACACATTAAGTTCTTGTTGGTTTTACATTTTTTCAATAACACATTAGTATGTTTTTTTCACATGTGTAATTGATACCATGATTATTTTCTGCCTTTATCGTTTACTTAAATGTATTTTCTATTAAAGTTCAATCCTATTGAATTGTTTATAACAAAATGACTTACATGAATTCTTTTTACAGAATGGACAGAAGTTGGATGTATGAAACCGATCATATCTCAAGCGATTTTCAAAACAATTTGGAGAGCTTTATAGATTTTGCATTTCACAATGCTTCAGATAGTGGTCGCATACACTGCCCATGTTCCAATTGTGTTGGTAGACCTTGGTTGAGTCATGAAGAAGTCAGCTACCACATAACCAAAAATGGGTTTCAAGCAAACTACTTTGTGTGGTATCACAATGGGGAGAAAATGAAATCTCAAATTGGTGATGATCGAAATGAAAGGACTGGAATGGAGAATTTGTTAGATGATCGGTTTCTGTTTATTCTTCATCATGAAAAATAAAGGATTTCGACTCAAGAAGACGTCGATATGAGGAAAACTGATGCATCTAGTGAAAATGATGATATTGATAGGGTGAAAAAATTGAATGATGCTGCCACGACTCCAGTATATCGACAATGCGATAAAATGAAAAAGCTGTAATTTTTAATCCGATTGTTTCATGGAAAAACTATGTATGGGATTTATAATATAGCAATCGATTACATTCTTACCCTCTTGAAGGATTTACTTCCAGATGATGCATATATTCCCTCAAACCACTATATGGCATGGAAGTTAGTTGAAGAAAATGGATTTTCCAGAAACAAAATTCATGCTTGCTCGAAAGATTGCAGTTTATTCTGGGAAGAAACCGCTGAATGAAATGAATGTATAAAATGTGGCACATCCCGCTGGAAGTCAAAATCTGATGGAACACCATCCCTCGTTCCACAGAAAGTAATGTGGCACTTTCCATTGATCCCCAGACTCCAGAATCTTTTTATGTCTGATGACATATCAATAAAAATGATATGGCATGATACCTAGAGAAAGAAGACTAATGATGAGTTGGTTCATCCTACAGATGGATTTGCATGGCAAAGATTTGATGCTCGACATCCTGATTTTGCAGCTGACGTGCGTAATGTGAGGCTGGGTCTTTCATGCGACGGTTTTAATCCGTTTGGGCAGATGCTTACTTCGCACAGCACATGGCCATTTTTTATACACATTTATAATCTTCCCCCATGGTTGTGTATGAAAAATCGTTCACTTTCATGAGTATAGTCATATCTGGTCCTTCTGATCCCGGTATTGATATTGATGTATACATGCTAACCGCACGTCCGATTGACGTGCCGTCTGCGCGTACAAGTCACGAATAATAATTAGAATGTTGCACGGTGGTTTCAGCTCAATCTGAGGTCGTCCGCTATGAATTTGGCAGTACCGCGCAAACCGCACGTCCGATTGACGTGCCGTCTACGCGTACACGTCACGAATAATAATTAGAATGTTGCACGGTGGTTTCAGCTCAATCTGAGGTCGTCCGCTATGAATTTGGCCCTTGGACGCCCGTTTTGGCCGTTTATGACACTAGAACTGCGTTGTCAGTCACCGCGGGCACACGACACGTCCGATTGACATGTCGTCTACTCGACCACTTCATAAATCACTCTCCCATATTTTTCGTCTGATTTCAGGCCATTCCGACTTCGTTCGGCCCGTTTGGACCCCCCTCATGCGCGTTTACGAAGCAAGCGCATCACTTAAAACACGAATATTGAGTCGTACCGCGCAAACCGCATGTCCGATTGATGTTCCGTCTACGTGTACATGTCACAAATAATAATTATAATGTTTCACGGTGGTTTCAGGTTAATCTGATGTCGTCCACTATGAATTTGACCGTTGGACGCCCGTTTTGGCCGTTTATGACACCAGAACTGCACTGTCGGTCACCGTGGGCACACGTCACGTCCGATTGACATGACATCTGCTCGACCACTTCATAAATCACTCTCCCATATTTGTCGTCTGATTTCAGGCCATTCCGACTTCGTTCGGCCCGTTTGGACCCCCCTCACGCGCATTTACGAAGCGCGCACATCACTTAAAACACGAATATTGAGTCGTACCGCGCAAACCGCACGTCCGATTGACGTGCCGTCTACGTGTACAAGTCATGAATAATAATTATAATGTTGCACGGTGGTTTCAGAACAATCCGAGGTCGTCCGCTATGAATTTGACCGTTGGACGCCTGTTTTGGCCGTTTATGACACCAGAACTGCGTTGTCGGTCACCGCGGGCACACGGCACGTCCGATTGATGTTCCTATTACTAGACCACTTCATAAATCACTCACCCGTATTTGTCGTCTTCTGTCAGGACATTCTGAAATCGGTCGGCCTATTTGGACCACCCTCACGCGCGTTTACGAAGCGCGCGCATCACTTAAAACACGAATATTGAGCCGTACCGCGCAAACCGCACGTCCGATTGACGTTCCGTCTGCGCGTACACATCACAAATAATAATTAGAATGTTTCACGGTGGTTTCAGCTCAATCCGAGGTTGCCCGCTATGAATTTGACCGTTTGACGCCCGTTTTGGCCGTTTATGACACCAGAACTGCGTTGTCGGTCACCGCGGGCACACGGCACGCCCGATTGACGTGCCGTCTGCTCGACCACTTCAGAAATCACTCAACCGTATTTTTCGTCTGATTTCAGGCCATTCCGACTTCGTTCGGCCCGTTTGGACCCCCCTCACGCGCGTTTATGAAGCGCGCACATCACTTAAAAGACGAATATTGAGGCGTACCGCGCAAACCGCACGTCCAATTGACGTGCCGTCTATGCGTACACGTCAAAAATAGTAATTATAATGTTGCACGGTGGTTGCAGCTCAATATAAGGTCATCCGCTATGAATTTGGCCGTTGGATGCCCGTTTTGGCCGTTTATGACACCAGAACTGCGTTGTCGGTCACCGCGGGCACAAGGCACGTCCGATTGACGTGCCGTCTGCTCGACCACTTCATAAATCACTCTCCCGTATTTTTCGTCTGATTTCAGGCCATTCTGACTTTGTTCGGCCCATTTGGACCCCCCTCACGCGCATTTATGAAGCGCGCGCATCACTTAAAACACGAATATTGAGTCGTACTGCGCAAACCGCACGTCCGATTGACGTGCCGTCTGCACGTACACATCACAAATAATAATTAGAATGTTTCACGGTGGTTTCAGCTCAATCCGGACATTTGGTGTGGCCGACACCACTCAAAGTGTCCGTCTTTTGTTTCAAAATGACGTCATTTTAAGTGAAAAGCATCAACAGACATACGGAAAACCGACCAAACACATTCCGAATCTATTGATAATTTATCCCAACAATCCATGGGTCATATGTGATGTGTACGAGCCAACCCGGGATGAATCTGAGTCGCGGTGTGGCCAAGATAAGTCTAAGTGACTCTCTTTTGTTTAAAATGGACACCATTTTAAGTACATACAGAAAAATGACCAAACGGATTCGGTTTCCGTTGAAACTTTAGGAGAACGATCCATGGGTCATATGTGACTTGTATGAATCATCCCCGCCTCAATCCGACATGCGGTGCGGCTGACACCACTCAATGTGTCCGTCTTTTGTTTCAAAAGGACGTCATTTTAAGTGAAAGGCATCAACTGACATACGGAAGAACGACCAAACGCATTCGGATTCTATCGATACTTTAGAACAACGATCCATGAGTCATATGTGATGTGTACAAGTCAACCCCGTCTTAATCCGAGATGCGGTGTGGCCGACACCACTCTAACTCTGTCTCTTTTTTTTAAATGGACATGATTATAAATGAAAAGAACAACTGGCATACGCAAAACCGACCAAACGCATTCGTAATCTTTTGATAATTTATCACAACGATCCATGGGTCATATGTGACATGTACGAGCCAACCTGGGATGAATCTGAGCCACGGTGTGGTCAGGATTAGTCTAAGTGTCACTTTTTTGTTTAAAATTGACAACATTGTAAGTACATACAAAAAACTGACCAAACGCATTCGGTTTCCATTTAAACTTTATGAGAACAATCCATGGGTCATATGTGACGTGTAAGAATCAACCCCGCATCAATTGGAGACGTGGTGTGGTCTTCACCACTCATAGTGTCCGTCTTTTGTTTCAAAAGGACGTCATTTTAAGTGAAAAACATCAACTGGCATACAGAAAACTGACCAAACGCATTCGGATTGTGTCGATACTTTAGCACAATGATCCATGGATGAAATGTGACGTGTACGAGTAATCCCCGCCTCAATCTAAGGTGCGGTGTGGCCGGTATCACTTCAGGTGTATGTATTTTGTTTAAAATGGACATCATTTGAGGTAAAAATATATGGTATAGAAAAAACTGATCAAATTATGAATTGAATTTCGGATTCCACATATAATTGTCCTCTAAATATTAAATTTAATTCTATATGAATTATGTACATTTATAATTACATTACGAATTCTAATTTAATTGTCATCTAAGTGTGGTCGGGACCACTCTAAGTGACTTTTTGTTGTTTAAAATGGACAACATTTTAAGTACATACGGAAAACTAACCAAACGCATTCGGTTTCCATTGAAACATTAGGAGAACGATACATGGGTTATATGTGATGTGTACGAGTCAACGCCACATCAATCCGAGGCATGGTGTGGCCGGCACAACTCAAAGTGTATGTCTTTTGTTTCAAAAGGACATCATTTTAAGTAAAAAACATCAACTGACATACGGAAAACCGGACAAACGCATTTGGATTGTGTTGATACTTTAGGAAAATGATCCGTGGTCATTTGAGACATGTAAGAGTCAACCCCTTCTAAATCTGAGACGCGGTGTGGCCGGTACCACTCTGACTGTGTCTCTTTTGTTTAAAATGGACAAGATTATAAGTAAAATAAACAACTGACATATGAAAAACTGACCAAACGCATTCGGAATCTGTTGAAAATTTAGGACAATGATTCATGGGTCATATGTTACGTGTATGAGTCAACCACGCCTCAATCCGAGTCGCGGTTTGTCCGAGACCACTCTAAGTGTATCTCTTTTCTTCAAAATGGACTATATTTTAAATTCATACGGAAAACCAACCAAATGCATTCTGATTGTGTTTATATTTTAGCACAAAAATCAATGGGTCATTTGTGATGTGTATGAGTTAACCCCGCCTCAATACAAGGCACGGTGTGGCCGATCCCATTCAAAGTGTCTCTCTTTTATTTAAAAAACACTTCATTTTAAGTGAAAACAACAACTGACATACGGAAAACCGACCAAACGATTTCAGAATATGTTGATACTTTAGGAAAACGATCAATGAGTCATTTGTGATGTGTACGAGTTAACCTCGCCTCAATCGGAGGCACGGTGTGACCAGTATCAATCCAGATGTATGTATTTTGTTTAAAATGGATATCATTTCTATTAAAAATATATGGTATATGAAAAACCAATCAAATTATGAATTGAATTACGGATTCCACATATGATTGTCATCTAAATTTTAAAATGAATTCTAAATGAATTATGTATGTTTATAATTATGTTATGAATTCTAATTTAATTATGGATGTGTATATTTTTAGGATGCATTATATGTGTTGGTTGGTTGGTTTGCATTATTTGTATGTGTTGGTTTTTTCGCTATATGTATGCATTATATGAGTTACAGGTACAATAATTGGATTGAAAATTGAATTGAAAACGAGGGCATAATTGGATTGAAAATTGAATTGAAACCGAGACCTACTGTGCAAATTGCAGGCTGCTGTGCAATTTGCAGAGCAAAGCCTATGCCAACGGTTTGGAAACCGTTGGCATAGGCTCTATGTAGCTGTTTTTACCAACGGTTCAAGGAACCGTTGGTAAAAACAACCTATCCCAACGGTTTCAAACCGTTGGGATATCCTGTTGAATGTTTATTTTTACCAACGGTTTGTAAACCGTTGGGAAAGAATTTCTCTGTTGATTTCCCAACGGGCCAAACCGTTGGGAAAGGCCTTTCCCAAGGGTTTGGCAGAACCGTTGGGATAGGTTGATTTTTTCTAACCTATCCTAATGGTTCTCTGTAAACCGTTGGGAAAAGCCTTTCCCAACGGCTTACTTACCCACGGTTTGCAGAACCATTGGTATAACATATACCAACGGTTCTGCAGCCTTTCCCAACGGTTCTAAACCGTTGGGAAATGCTGGATTTCCAGTAGTTTTTTATTAATAATTAAATTATTTTCATGGTCAAAAGTTCATAAAATGAATATAATACGACCCTTAGTAGATATGGGTTTACTTTTAGCCATCCAATAGAATTTTGGCATGTGTTAGGGTAATTTTATAATATTATATTTACCCTTAATTACCCGATTTACCTTTAACTATGGTAAATAAAATTTACCGTAGTTATTATTCATAATTCCCAAAAATATAAAGTAGCCTATTAACATAATTTGGACCCACTGATTCCAAATATGGAATCCATTTTTTAAAATTCAATACACATAAGTTGCGTAAATTAAATTAAAATTAATCTCGTTGTCGAATAAAAACGGGTTTTTGTTTAAAACATTGCAAAAGATTGAATTGATTTAACCTACGAATTCAAGGTAAAATCAATGATAATGACATATATTATATTAAATGATAAAAATATATTCTATTTATACTTTAAAACCATTCAATATTATAATTTAACCACATAAGATATTACGATGAAAAAAGTTGTTTTTAATTAAACTATAGCGTGTTTTTACTATTCATTATAATATGAAAGTTTTCAGAAAAATATCAAAACATTATCTAATGTAAATTTTTATATCCTAATTCAAAAGAAGAATTTTATTTTGTAAAATTGAACATATAAACATGTCAAAAACTAGATTTAAAGTGGGTGCGCCATCAAAAGGCGGCAAAACTGCATTTTTTGAAAAATACTTATTTTACCTGAAAAATTTATTTTGTTCTTATACCATGTTCTAGAAAATGTGTAAGATGAATAATAATGTTATAAAATTCAAAATTTAGTTAATACTATTCATAAAGGATAGTTCATAATAATATTATAATAATATATCATTGTTTAGTAGAACCCGGTATTGCGTACAACACACGCTATCGAGGAAGATCACAATTGCGTATAATGCAAGCCAAGTCAGGGTTGCGTGTTGTGCAAGAATCCTTCATTGTTTAGTATAATGGAATCCAACCATATTTCATTTATACATTGAACATATATATATATATAATCAATGTTGCGTAGAATAACTATTATCAAAATTGTGAGTAACACGATCCAAGAATAGTGTTGTGTATACTACAAGCTATTACAGTGTTGCGTATAGCGCAAGGTAATATTGGTGTAGCATACAACACAAGACATTAATGAAATTAAAAGAATATTTTTCATAAAATCTCAGGGTGTTACAAAACACATGGATGAAATGTTGAGACAAAATGAAAACATAATAATCATCTTGTCCTTATGTGCGGGAAGAACCTTCATGCAATCCTTATTGTTTTGCCTCTAGTAGAGTTTGATGTTATTTTGTAAAGGGATTAGATTTGTGTGTATCAAGCTAAGATTGAATGTAGATCTAAAGAGGTTGATTTTCAAAAATATTTACAGTTTGTGTACAAGAATGAACTTTTTCTTTTGATAACATATCAAGAAGTTGAGAAACTAGTAAAAGATGAAAATTAATGTTACCTTGCACATATTGTTGAAGATAAATGAACTGTTCATATTAATGATCGGCCAGTGGTAATTGAGTACCTTGATGCTTTATTCCTGATGAGTTTCCTGGTATTATACTTGACCATGAAGTTGAATTTACTGTTGACTTAGTTCTTGATGCTAAGCCAATTTGAAAACCCCCTTATCGAATGGCTCAAATTGAACTTTTAGAGTTAAAGAAGAAATTGTAGAATTTATTAGATAAAGGTTTCATTTGACCAAGAAAATCACCATGGGGAGCTATTGTCTTTTCTGTTAAAAAGAAATATGGTTCAATGAGACTCTGCATTGATTATAGAGCATTGAATAACATCACTGTTAAGAACATGTATCCTTTGCCTCATATAAATGATTTGTTTGATCTTCTCTAGGGAGATCAGTATTTTTTGAGGATTGATTTGAGGATGGTGTACCATCAGTTGAAAGTAAAAGAAGGAGACGTTCTGAAGACCATGTTTCGTACTAGATATAGCCCGTATGAATTTGTAGTTATGCCTTTTGGGTTAACCAATGCACCTATTGTATTCATGGATCTTATGAATGGAAAATTCCATGAGTTCATGGATAAGTATGTGGTTGTGTTCATTGATGATATTTTGGTTTATTCAAAAAGTAAAGTGGATTATGAATTTCATTTACGTTTTGTCTTGAAAAACATAAATGAAAAGAAGTTATTTGGGAAATTCAGCAAGTGTGAGTTTTGGTTACAACAAATTTATTTCCTTGGACACATTTTTTAAAAAAAATGGCATAACTATTAATCCTTCTAAAACAAAAGTGGTTGAAGAATGGCCAAGACTCACAAATATAACAAAGATTTGTAGTATTCTTTGTATTGAAGGTTATTACCGGAGGTTTGTTGGATATTTTTCATGGTTATCTAGTCTAATGACTAAGTTAACTTGAAAAGTGGTTATGTTCATTTAGACAAAATAATTTGATGATTATTTTAGTGAATTTAAAAGAATATTGTTGAATGGTATAGTTTTGGTACTGCCATCAAGAAATTGTGAGTTTGTTATCTACAGTGATGCTTCATTGAAATGACTTGGTTGTGTCCTAATGCAGAATGATCAGGTAATTGCTTATTCTTCATGTCAGTTGAAACCACATGAGTTAAATTACACTAAACATGATTTGGAATTACCTGATATATTTTTTTTCTTTCAAAGTTTTGAGCCATCATTTGTAAATAGTTAAATGTGAAATATATATTGATCACAAAAGTTTATTGTATATATTAACTCAAAAAGAATTGACATGAGAAAGAAGAGATGGCTGGAATAAATCAAGGATTATGATTGTACGATCCATTACCATCTGGGAAAAGCAAATAAAGTGGTTGATTCTATCAGTATAAAAAGTAATGCTTCATTAACTGTGTTACGTTTGGAACAATATCCTTTGGTTTTTTATTTGATAAACTTTGGAATCGAAGTTATTGCTGCAGAAAATTCTTCTATTTTGTATCTAGTGTCAGTGAGATGATCTCGATCAAACAAAATAATGCAAGCACATAAAGATGATTGTGAGTTACAGAGAAAGGTAGAGTTGGTTCAGAATGGTATGTTTCCCGAATTTAACATTGATAATGATTGTGTATTGAGCTTTGGAAAAAGAGATTATTTGTTCCTTGTGATTCAAAGTTGATGAATGTGTTGTTATGTGAAGCTCATAGTTCCCCGTTTTCAGTTCATCCTGGCAGTACTAATAGTACATATATTTTTTGGAGTATTCCTGGTGTGATGGAATGAAAAGAGATATTTCTGACTTTAATGTGATGTGTTTGACTTGTTGGAAGTTTAACGCAGAGCGGTAGTTACCGAATGGGATGTTTCAGCCTTTACCGGTGCTAGAGAGGAAATGGGAAAATATATCCATGGACATGGTTGTGGGATTACCAAATACATATCGAGGTAATAATGGAATCTGGGTTATTGTTGATCAATTGACTAAATCTGCTCATTTCATTCCTATTCAAGATACATTGTATCTAGAACATCTTTCTCGATTGTATGTTAAAGAGATAGTCAGGTTGCATGGAGTTCCCCTCTCCATTGTATATGATTGTGATCCTAGGATTACTTCTAACTTTTGGAAAGGCCTTTAGAAGTCATTGGGTACTAAATTAAATTTTAGTACACCTTTCATCCTCAATGATATGGTAAATTAGAATGAACAATTAAATCATTGGAGGATATGTTACGTGCTTGCTCGATAGATTATCAGGGATGTTTGGAACAACATATCTCTTTCGTTGAATTTTCATATAATAACATTTTTCATTCCAGTATACAAATGGCTCCATTTAAAGCATTATATGGAAAGCGTTGTTGAACTCCATATGTTTGGGATGAAGTAGGTGAATGGAATAAGATGGGACCAGAATTGGTAGAAGACATGGTATAGAAAGATCAGTTGATTCAGAAGCACATGAGAACATCTTAGAGTAGACATAAAATTTATGTAGGTAACCGGAGGAAGGATCTTTCTTTTGAGGTAGGTGATCACGTCTTTTTCAAAGTTTCTCAATGGAAAAGTGTGATGCGTTTTGGTATGAAAGGAAAGTTGAGTCCAAGGTTCATTGGACCTTATGAAATCATGTAGAAATTTGTATCAGTTGCGGATAGAGTGGATTTACCTCCTAGTTTATCCCAGGTACACAATGTTCTTAAGGTTTCGATGTAGAGAAAGTATTGGCTAGATCCATCTCATGTTTTGAGCCAAGAGGTAGTTAAGTTGGAAGAGAATATCTCTTATGAAGAAAAAACAGTTCAGATTCTTGATTGAAGAGAGAAAGTGTTGCGGAATAAGGTAATTCACCAGGTAATGGTTTTGTGAAAAAACCATATGGTTGAAGCGGAAACATGAGAATATGAAAATGTTATGAGTCATAAATACCCCCACTTATTTGATAAGTGAATAAAATTGCGAGGACATAATTCCCAAAAGGGGGAAGGATGTAACATCCCAGATAAATAAGGAATAAGACACGTTTCATAATTATTAATATTTTTGAATTAAATATTAATTTTAATTTAAAGGGGAGGCTATGATCGATGGCGTACCCAGTACGCAACAACAGGTATCTTTGAAATTGTCCATTGCACACTAATAATATAATATTATTATTTTTAATGGTAGTTAACACCTATTCATTGTATTTGTAGGAATAAACAAAACTATTAAAATATTATTAAACATGTTTGTTAAATATATTTACATTTATCCAATAAAAAGTTATAGCATTAAAATATGAATTAATCTAATTTTAAGCATAATTTACATTAAATGGTCGATTTACCGCCTTGTATTGGAGAACCATCTTAAATATTGATTTGGTCACTTTAATACATAATATTTGACCAAATTAAATCTTTACTTAGAATAGGGACATCAAAATTTACTTTGTGTAAAATTTTGAAATTTTTCTGATAAAGTTCATTTTTTAATGAATAGTTAAAAAATTGTATTTTAATTCAAAACTACTTTTTATTCTAATTTATTTATATGGTTTCATTTTATTTTTAATTTTTTTTAAAGTTTAATTAGAATATATTTTTACCATTTAATCCAATTTTGGTTGTTGGAACTAATTTTACTTTGAATGTGGACATAAACATGTGTCAATCTTTTGATAGTTATTATTTATTAAAAACACGCTATTTGTTTTAACAACGGGAATTAATTTTAAATTAATTAATGCCACTTCAGTGTATTTAATTTATCCAAATATACATAATTTTTGAATTCAGAATATCAAATATATCTTAGGCTAATTTTTTTGTATTTTTCTTGGAAACTTTGATTTTTTATGAATAGTGAAAGCACTTAGTAGTAGCTAAAAACCCTGAATTTTTCATTTAAATGTAATTTTACCACTTCTGTAAATTGAATTTCAAAAATATGACATACATGGTTGTTATTAGTAAGTACAATGTGGTTCGGTAAGAGGAAAATAATTTTTTGTTGAATAGTAACTTTAGACTATTATTTACCGCAGTTAAAGATAAATAGGGTAATTCAAGGTAAAAGGAATATTTTAATAATTCGAAATTACCTTAACACTTGTCCTAACCATATTTTATGAGTAATGGGCGGCCATGGGCATCTTTGGGTCAATTTTGGGATGTCATGGATCCACTTATGAATGATAATGACACATTAGATAAATTAATTTAATGTGAAGGAAAAAATGACATAAATTGATATCATTTAGTGAATTAATTTTTATATGGTGTTATATAAGTAATATTTTTAACTATAAATATTCATTGGAAATATAAAATGATTTCCTACTTCATGATTTTTTTTATAATTTTTAGACATCAAATAATTTAAATTATTTCGGACACAATAATGATGTAGTATTTACCTCATTAATAAAAGATTTAAATAAATAATATTATAAATACTAAAACAATATCCAAAACCTGTAAAATTATTATTGGATGATTTTATTTCGACCATGAGTCATCTTATATTAAACTTTAATTAGTTATGGATCGTAGAAACTGAATATCGTTATATAATAAAATAATATTATCACAATTTATAAAAGAGCCCCTCCCCCCTTATAAAAACCCCCCACTTACAACCAATTACTCACCCCTCTAAAGCCTTTTTTCTCGTCAAAACTCTTCCAAATTAAGAACCATATATCCATATCCTTCTCCAAGAAGCCTTACCTTATGCAAAAGGCACTTCAAGATGTCCTTTTGGTTCAACCCAAAGGATGTTACCCAAATTTAAGGTAATGTTTTTTCTTAACTTCTTTTTCATTTATTTTACTTCTCCAACCCCTAAAATCTTTTTATTCCTTTATTTTATATCAAAAATAGTATACTAAATATAATAGTATATTTTTTTGAGAAGGATTTGAACTACACTTACACACATCTCTATCTAATGGGTGAAGAACATACTGTTTCTGTGGATGGGAAACTAACGCATCACGAGATGATGATTGTTCGATTATCTCCTACCGCCTATCATGGTGACCATTAAGATGACACTATATTTATATATGATATATATTATGTTTATGTTTTTTTTATGATTCTGTATTTTTTATCATACCTTTATGGTTTCAATTATAGGTAAACGCAATAATTTCATTTGAGGAAGTGCGGACTACCGCCCCCTCAAAGTGATATGACTCGTTAATGCCATATGTGGGATGTATAAAGGATGGAGTTAGTGATATTATATATTATATTATATTGGAATTATAATATATTTATGTATAATTATGTTATTATTCAATTAAAATAATAAATAGAAAAATAAAGTAGTGTTCATGCGTATGTACGGCTTACCGTCTCCATGAACGGTGCATTTCATTTCTTACCTCCAAATGATATGCACTGTTATAAATATATATCTATATATATACTAGATATATATGATATATATAGGATATCTAAATAATTAATATCATTCTGGATATAATTTTCTATTGACCACATGGAAAACTTGTAAATATAAGGTGTTCATTTTTTACTCAAGTACTAAATATCGACGAAATGAACGTTATAAACATAAATGATTTCATAATGATTATGACATGGTAATAAGTGATAAAATAAAAATTAAAAAGGTTCTTAAGAAAGTTGAAATTATCTTTAGTTTATTATCCAAGATATAAAAGAACGATTGAGTCATGTCGAACATGAGGTAAAGGACTTCGTCTCAATCCCTTTTCATTGAGGTATATTTAGTTTTATACATGACATTATTTTATACGGTGTATAAACCCGTTTGACTTTACATTTCATTCAAAGGGAATCTTTTTATACAAATTGTTTTACTAAAATACAAAAATCAATGTTTTTTTAACGTAAGCGGTGACAATGACATTTCTGCCGCCCCGATTATTATTTAATATTTGGCTTCCTTAACAAGCCGTAATGTTTTTAAAAGGAAAAATAAATACTATATACTCTTTTTACATATTTTGGTATTAAAAATGATTTTGATAATGTATTTATTATTTCAATATCTATAAATGATATTTTTTTGTCAGAATGTTGAAATTTTATCTTTCCATTATGCTTATGTTATGTGTTATGATCATGTTATGGTTCTTGGGCATTATTTATGTATATGGGTGGTTCCGTGATAATCCTTGGGCAGGTGACCCCGAGATAGATCTTCAATGCATTGGGTAATATGATGGAGGTAAATGTGAATATTTCTCCTAAGAGATTTATGGAATATACTTTGATGGGTATTCCAAAGTAACTCCATATGTAGCTGAGACAGCTACAATATAAGTATTTTGAGGATGCTACATGTTACCTTTATAATTTATGATTTCTATGTTTTATTCATAAAATCATATTTTTTCATGAGGTAAGTAAAAGAGTTCATGATTTGTATGTATTTATGAACAAATGTTTTCATTCATTGCTTTATAACCCTTTCTGAGATTTTTGTGCTCATCCCATGTTTTGAAATGTTTTCAAAGGACTCAAAGATGAATAGGAGACACCATTGGAATGGCCAAAGTTGGAGGTTGCAAGATAATTCAAGATTCCTAGTGTGAAATAGATATTTAATTCAGTATAATAATCCATGTAGCCTATTGGTATACACACCGTGTATTTCATTATTTGAAACACTAGGGCTATTTTCTTCATAAATATCACTCACCATGAAAAAAAATTTCATATGTTGTGGATCATGGTACTGAATGATTTCACATTTAATCTACATAAATTCCAAGTATAAATATTGAACCCAAATTATTATTATATGTAATAAATTCCATTTATTGTATAAGGATAAAGTTGAACTATATAGGCTGTACAAAATGAGATTCTATGTGGGCTAAAATGTTGTGTAATTCCCATCGAATCCATGTACATCTTGTAATATGACTTAGATTGTATCCAAATTAAATGTCTTTTTGCCAATGTATCCTTATATTCCATTATTATCAACTGAAAATGTCATGTAAATTGATTTCATACTGATTTTGTTGTAACTTTACATGAAAAACCTAACTATGTGGCTTATACACCTTGTACCATGCATGGTCATGTCGTGTACTAGGCATATTTTAATATGTTTCATGTCCTTTCACATGAGAGTTAGAATTTGGTATGTAAGTAGTCCATTATAAGTATTTTTTCCGTATATCATTATAATATCTATATATTTATAATTTTGTTCTTATATTCATGGTGTTCATATAATATAGTTTTGTATTTTATTGAAATGTTTATTTGTTTTACTGAATGGTTATAGATCATCCAAAATATCAGATGCTTCTTATTATCATATTTTCAACATGGAATTGGTCCCAAATGTTTCAATTAGATAAATTTTTAAAAAAATTACAATAAAAATGGTCTTTATGAAATATTTATTAATAAATAATAATTTTGTTGGAACATTTAGAAGTATGTGTACAAAGATGAATATGATTTGTAAGGAAAATATTAAAAGAGGATATTAAAAAAATATCTCTTTCCATGAGTCTGAATTATCACAAATGATTTTTTTGTTATTAAATAAAAAACTTATGTTAAATTTATACATTTCTAACATCCTTTTTAAATTTAATTAATAATTTCATTTTATTCAATACAATTGTATATACAAGTACTTAATCAATTATTTCCAAGTCATTCATTTATATTTTATTCATTAATATGTTAAAAATGAATTTTGATGGTTGACTATGGTAAAAGATTTCATTTTTACAAAGTATAAACAATAATATTGAATTATTTATCAGTTATTTATATATTTAATTGTTTTAAAACTATACAAGATATATGGTTATGATAAATTACCTATATTAAAATCACGGACATGGTAGGTAATATGTGTTTATCTGTAACATTTACATTTATTAATCATCTTGATGAAACAAAATTAAATATTATTTTTCCTTCCAACAATGATATTTATATCATAAATATTATACTATCTCTTTAAATTTTAATTATAATTATAATCCATTTGATGTGGTGATGAAAAACAAAATCACATCACATCTGGGAGGCGGGTTTTCACATGTACGCACAGACGATGTTATCATTATTCAATGAATATGTAGGTAAGAAAGTATATGATAAATTTTTTTTATAAAAAATGATAAATATTTAATTAATATCATATATACTTTCATTAAATTCATCATTGAATATTGTTCTCAAAGGAGGTGATTGAAAAATTATTTACATCAGTCAGTGAGGTGGTAATTTTTCATACACATGAAATATGGGTTAATAATCCATATTATAGAAGAAGGAGATGGATATAGGTTATGAATTTAGATAAAAAAATCAAAGTATATTGGTTAATGCTTTTTTATTATATCATCTAGGATGAATAATATTTTAACAACGTGGAAGAAGGAATAACACTAAATAATTTGGTTAATAGTTTTACCTCTTCTTTAGAAAATGTCTTTTTTTAACACTAGAATCCCTCTAATTATGGTAATTTCCCAAAAATAAGAAATTTATAATGAGTGTGGGGAATATAGTAAATTATTTTTTTAAGTCTATTATTAACCAAAATCAATTTAAATTTTGATGTGAAGAAGAGAAGATGATCTAATTTATATGGGAGGGGAGAGGAACTCTTGAATTACATAAAGTATTATTGTTATATAAATTAATATTCATCATAAAATGGATCCAAAAATTTTATATTTCAAATAAAGGATCATTATGGATGAAAATAATCCCATTAAATAAAATTTGAAGATGTGTATAGTATTTTTTACCCTTATATTTTTGTTTTAACTGCTATTAAATCCTTTGATGATTACTATGATGAAAATTGTTTTACTCTTTCTAGGTAAAATAGTTATTATAAAAGTATAATTGAATAATAAATAGACTATCTATGATATATTATACCATTTAAAAATTACTTTGATGATTATTTGATTTTAATGAATTTTAAATTGTCTAATAAATCATAATTTATTACCAAATTTCATTTATGTCATTAATGGAATTACATGAAATATTATAATATAATATGTGTCTAACTCAGGATAAATGGTTAGAAAATGACTTATATTATAAAATATATAATATATGTTTTATTATAACCATGAAATAAGTTTTCATACTGGTTTTTATATTATTCAAAACCTTATCAATTGGATTAATCCATTGGTTAACGAATTTTAACCTTAACCATTTTAATGTCTTTTTAATATTAAAGAATTTTTTTACTTATATGGAAAAAATTATATCATAAATGGGAGAGGTATAATATTTTAGAAAATTTATCATAAGAAATTTTTGCTTCATGATTACAATAATTTTTAAACTATTTTAAAAAATACTATTTAACATGGAAAACTAATAAGGTCAATTTAAGAACTATTTAAATACATTAACATTATAAAAAACGTGATAGAAATGGAAGTAGAATATAAAAAATAAAAACTAAAATATTATGTTATATGTTTCTTGAATATATGTGGTAAACAATACATATCCCAGAAAAAATTAATTTTCTATTTTTTAAAATAATTTACTTGGTTTTTCTACTATACGAACAATCACATTTTCAATGTTTTGTAGAATTTATGGAAATTATTTTGTCACTAAAAAATAAAAATAAATTTCGATGATAAAAGTACATATTTTTAAAAAAAAAATTATAAACAAACATACATTAATTTTATCCCTATTAATAATATTTATTTATAATAAAGCAAAAAAATACATTTTTGAAGTTTCATTACGTAATATAACATAACAATAAAAAAAATTAAAAATGGAATAAAAGTGTCATATATTAATATTTGGGGTTATTTATGATGTAATATACTAATCCAAAAAATTTATTTCATGTTTTAGGGTAATCTTTTAGTTCTTATGAAGTTATTTTTTTCCGTAATTAACCCATTTTACCTTTAGTGTGGTAAAAAAATTACTATGATTACTGTTAATAATAAATAAAAATAAAAGGACATATTATGAAAATATTTAATTTAAAAAAAAATATGGATTCCAATTTTTCAAGAATAAATTCATTGAAATAGTAGAATTAAATTTAAAATGAATGTCACAAAACGTGATGAAAATTAGTTTTTCAATAAAATGCCTTTTAAGTTTAAATTTTTTCTATACGAAATTCAATAAAATATTATTAAAATGAAATTATGATTAATTATTAATAATTTAAGAGAAGTAATTATTCATTATTATTATGATAGAATTAAATTATACTTTTCAAATTCTTTAAATAAAATAATGTTTTCAACAAAAATAAATATCTTTCACTCTATTCTAAAAAAAATCAAGGTCTTAAAAGAAACCAAAAATGTTAAACCAAGGTAATGTTGACAGGACATGTTAAAAAATTAAATAATTTTTACTAAGTAAATTTTAAAAATACTCCATACATTAATTATAATATTCTTCCAAAAAATGAATAAATACCATTTTTCATGAATACATATTTTTAAGGAGTAATATGGAAGAACTGAAAAATTGGAATAGATGTTTAAAATTAATAAATAAATTATTATTTATTGGGATAATTAGGTTTATTTCATAAATTTTAAAAATCCATATCATAACCTCCAATTAAATTTCAAGTTTATAAGAGTCATATTTAAATAATAATATTTCACGGTCCGTTTAAGATCAGTGTTTTGTATTCTATATGCTATCAAATATAGTGTTTACTTTCAAATATCAGGATATTAAAATTAAATATACCACTTAAAACCTTAATCAACCTATTCAAATTTAGTTAAATCTCTTCGGACATCTTTGACTTTCTAAACACAATTCCTTTGTGGAAAGATGTTTCAATTGAAGGAGTGGTCTTCTCTTAGTAACATGATATCAATTTTTGTATTTGATATCCTCATTACTAGATTTATACATGTTCCCCTCATTGGATAGACCATTCTGATGAAAAACGTTATAGAAACCATGTTTCATATATCATTCCTTTTAGATATGTATATGAAATTTACAGTATTATCTAGATGTCTAATCCCCTTGGGGTATAGTTCAAGAATTATGGTAAGTATTTCCGTTCAATTACTACATTCATGGAAATAGTAATTTAGAGATTCATGATTGGAAATTCTTTTTTTAGGATGCTTCCATTTTTCTTAGGTCTGTTGGTTCATCATGGATCTTGATTTCCATGTGAGTGTTGACAATAAATATGTCTGAAAGTGATTCTTGATTTTGAATTTTCATAAAAACATTATTTTTATTCCTTCAGAAATTTGTTTTTAAATGGATTGGAAACATAGTTTATGGATATATATATTTTTTAAAATTAATTTTTAAATGGGTTTCAAAGAGTGAATGCATATTGGTCATGTTTTTTGTGACATTTTTAAAAAATGGATTTTCTCCCTTGGAATTATAAATCAAATTGGATTTAAAAACCAGATTTATATTCCATCATGGGTAAAAATATATTTTTATGTTTTGATATCATAAAACATATTGTTTTCAATGATGATGAAGTTTTTCATCCATGGGTATAAACTTTTTACCCCTCAAACATTTTTTACAATGTAATGTGTGTAGTATCATTTCTATGTTGTGGAAAGGAAACACTCATGAGAGTGAACTCATACCCAAAGAGTTGTTCTACAGGTGTTAGATCTATACCGAGTAGCATATTAAATACATTTAATTTATATGGTTCCTCACTAATGTATAATGGATATCATATTATGGTATTTTTTCACTCTATGATTGCCTTTGAGATGGATTTTTTTATTATTATTCAAAAAAAATTTAAAATTAGATTATTCATAATGTTTTAAAAAATTTGTAATTTTTTGATTTTATAGGTTTTGTATACACATTTTATAATGGTATCACATTCCTTATAATTCATTACCTAAGAATAATTATTTTATATTTTGAACTTATTAAACACATGGTGAGATTATACTAGGATTATTTTTTCCCACACCAAATTACACCTTTTGGTTAATGTAGATCATGTTCATTCAGATTGAGGTAAAGGCATGCCACTATTGGGTGGTAGTGGTAATTCCCATTGTTAGTGTGTGGGAGTATTGATGTGACTACATGGAACATGAAGTTAGGATTCTTTTGTGCCTCTTATAAATTTTTATTTTGTGTGTTTTTGGACTCTTGTTTTGTCTTAAATTTTCTCCATTGTATTGTGGACATGTACTTAAATACCAACATTTTCATTATTAATGGTATCTTATTTATGTTTTAACATAGAAAAGTCATATCCAATGGTTATTATTTATTCAAAGGAACATTTTTGTAGAACATGGTAATTTGAAACACCATTCAAAACATGTTTTGGAATATCATGGGTTCAATGTTGTTTTTTAATCTGAGTTGGTACAAGACAAATTAGTATCAAAGGATGTTTTTTCTATTTTACTTTGCCTATATGAATTTTTTAGATGACTGTGGTAGTAGGGAGATAAGAATTTTGGGACATAAGTGTTATGTTTTGGTTGACATCATGACCATCTCACATTACGATGATCGTTAAGTTAAAATATGGCTACGAGAAATGTTCTCCTTTTGAATTTGGAGTGTTCTAATCCTAATTATTTTTATGATACTCCTAAAAATCTACGTGATTTTTTTTGATTAAAAATCAGAATTGATTCATGGATATGATTGTCTACTTTTATCTTATCTATTGATGTGTAATACCATTTCCCCTTGAAGAAAACCATTTATTCCTTAGGATGGTGATTCTATTAATCTATAGAAGGAATCCCCTCTAGTTGATCATGTATTGATCATAAAATTTCTTCCCATATTCTAGGATATGGGATAATTTGTAAAACTAGCCCTGATTCAGGCTACAAATATGGTACCTTAAAGGGATAAGGAAATGAATAAAGGCAACGAGATCCAACAAAATATACGCAATGACTTTCCATATGAAAAATGATCCTAATGAAGTGAAATATTAGTTATGGAATATACAATGTCTCTTTTAATTCTTGGAGACTCTTAATTCAATTATGATGAGGTGTGATGTCTTGAAAACCCAATTATAAGATGGTGGGATATCGTTGTCTTGGAACAAAAGCCTGAGGTCATTGAGTGTAATGATTTAAAGTCAAAATTTACAAAATTGTTCTACCTAGTGCTTATGACCATGGAAAATATATATCTACATCATTAACTTTGAGAAAGGGAATCAAATAGTAATTGAGTACTCTAATTGCTTCACCGAGAAGTCACAATTAAAAATATAGGTGTTATCTAATGAGAATATGAAGTCTAAAATGGTTCAAATAATTCTCTTATGTGACATTTATTAATAAAGAATCACGATATTAATCCAACTATGATTGGATGATAGATAGGGAATTGATGTAAGCCATTGACCAGGCCAGTAAATCAAGGCTAACCAAAGTTCCTCCTACCTCTGGTGGTAGAATTAATGGTTCTTTTAATGGAATGTGGAAACAAAATGAGGTTCATAGATGAAATAGATGGTATGTTTCCAAACAAACATTTCTAGAACTATCATCAACATTCGGTGTCTTGACATGTTATTATTGTGGTCTGATCGCATAGAAGAATTAGTTTGGTCACATACATCCAAAAACATGAAATTTTTTTCGATATCATGGTCACTTATATAGGCTTTATCATTAATTTCATTCCTCTATATTAGGAATAGTCATGTTTGATTGTAGAGGATATATATTATTTTCAAATGCTTCATGTATAATACATTTCCATCCACATTCCCCTAAAACTAAGTAGTTTAATTCATTTAAGGTGTTTCTAATGAATGTTTATGCAGATCTTATTATTATTAGAGGTAAAAATTCTATTATTTTGACCAAAAATACTAATTTATTGGATATAATATCCTCTCAATCATTTATATAAACCCATATGATGGATCTCCAATAACAGACATTATAATTCCATCCATTCATTATGAAATTTATAATACCTCTTGTAATGAATAAGGGGTAAGGTTGAAGATGCCCCTCATGGTCTTTCATTATGTATGACATAGAGCTGGTTTAATGTTTTTTAGTTCTCAATATGGACCACATTGATGTTATTATTAGGATGGATTAGTTAATTTATCATAAGGTTTATGTTTATTTGTATCATTTGTGGGTATCTATTAGTTCGCTAGATGTGAGTTTCCATGTGTTTCATAGAGAAGGGCATGAAATGTCCAATATGGAGGGACATCCTATCCCAAATAAATTTATATTGGTATATTTTTCAATGTATGGGATTGTATATAAATATTTTATTGGTGAGATTACATTTATATTCAATGAATTCTGTATAATTTTTCTAGACGACTTTTCTAGTTTTATTTTACAGAGAGAGGTGGGGTGTTTTTATTAAACTCGGCTTGATAACTCAACTGATATTGATTCCATCATATTTTTTGAACCCATATAAATTTAAAGATAAATAAATTCAGTTGGTTGATGTAAAATCCAAAAGGTATTTATATTCCTGAGGGTGTCACCTTGGGAAACCCCTATGCATATCACCAAAAAGATGATGAGACTCTTGTATTTTTTATAGAATATTGATAGATCAATTGTGTAACTATCAAGACTAAATGTCACTTTCATTTTATTTATTGTTTATTTTATTAGTCAAAAGGGTAAGATTGGTTTTAAAAATTTGATCTTTGATCTAGTTATCACCATCTCATAATTAATTAGTTGGATATTCTAATGAAAAAATTAATGAGAATGAATGGCTATTTAGAGTATCTTGTGTATCCATATGGCCTAAATATCATTATAAATGTATGAATGACTAGGATGATCCATATTTTTGACAAATAACCTGATTTATGATTTCCTGTTAATTGCATTCTAGTATAAGTCATGATGGAAAAATATCATGTGTTTCACATTAGACATATTTTTGTAATCCTAATGGATCACCACCATTATGGAAAATTATAAAAATATAAATTATGGATATATAAAGTTATATACATGGAGAATATGATTACAAAAAAGGTAATTTTTGTTGATCCCAAAAACAAGATTACTTTTATGTCATGGGTAGTACCGAAAAATATATTTTATATTCAATTATTAGAGGGTTCAAAAGGGTATCATAAGCCATTCATAAAGGATTAATCAAGACTTTCTATACCTTTATCAACACTCACCCATATGGAATAGAAGTTATTATAGGATTCAGTGTGTTGTTCATCATTTGATGGTATAAAATATTTCCTGTTCTTAAGACCTATTTTTACCCAAATAAATAAAAAAGTTGTGTGGTTTCTTATGATGATTATAGTGATATTTTTTATATGTAATTATACAGAAATATCATATGATGACTTTTCAACCATGGGATATTATACCTCCTTAGAAAAATTATACCACCAATGATATGGGTCATACATATACTGTTAGTGCTTTTAATATATGACATACTATCATTTATCAGAAAAAATATATTATGAAACTTGACTAAAAGAGTTGGGTTATATATTTTTCCTATAATACTATAAACCCAGTATAAGATGATGGGAAGAGTACATGTAGTCGTTTAACATTGAAAATTTCTATAATCTAATGATGTTTTATATTGTTGATGATGCTCTTAGAAGTAATCTAACTCCCATTGTTTGATTGTGGAAATGGATGAACGGTACATGATGGTAGATTTAATCAAATTCACTAGGGTGTTGTTGAGGTAGTGTGTAGAAGTGTTTATGGTAATGATCCCTTGATACCCTATCACCTTGAGATTATTATAGAATAACATGAGAAAGATAATGATTTTTTAATTATTATTGATTAATTATATAGTGAACATTACTAAGTTTTCTCTCTCCACAAAAGGAATCCCTTTTTTCAGAAGATATTTGGTTGTTCATATGACTATGGGGAATGTTGTGTATGGGAAGTTTCATCATTTCTATTGGGATTTACACCATATACCTACAAAATATTTTTAGAAAAATATTCATCATTTAGTGTGTCTTGGTTTGAAAAATAACATATCCCACTTTGTACCTCAAAATTTAACATGAAAATAGATTATATATTTGGACTAACAAATTTAATATTTTCTCCAACAAATTCCCATTTCAACATTTAAATTGAATTTGATTTCAATTTATTTCATTTGTTTTTACATCAAACCCTCTAAGATAAAATATTATTTGAATTATGTTTGATCACTTGAAAAATTCATCTCATTTTATTCTAATTAATTAATAAAAAAATGGTGGATGACTTGGGGATGGTGTATGTGAAGGATACCATAATGTTTCATGGTATTTCAATGAACATTGTATCAAAAAAGAATAACTCAGTACTATAGGTTTTGGATGAGAATCTAATAATAAATGAGGCATAAGTCGTGTTTAATACATTATATAATCCCTAGGTAGTTGGGAAAAATGAAAGGGTTAATCAAATTTTGGAAGATATACAATATACCAAGGTATTTATCTTTAGTGTTTCTTGGAAAATAAATTTGGGTTTTTTTGAATTTTATTATGATAATAATAATTACAAATCATCCTTCAGAAATAAAATTTTGAGGTTTTATTTAGAAAACCATTCATGTCCCGATCTAACATGGATAACCCACCTAAATGGGACCTAAATAATTTTTTACATGGATTTATGGTAATTCAAAATACCCAAAATTTGGTTACTCATACATGAGAAGAAAATTCAACTAATATTTAATAATTTCACCACAATAATAACTGATCAATATAATGAAGTGGATATAAAACAAATAATACTTAATATATAAAACACTAATCTAGAAAATTTACCAAAAGATGATAGATACATGTACCCAAAATGGTACATAAATCAATGATTTATTGTTAAACCGTAAATGAATACATCACAAGATCACCATTTAACATGTTAATCATATAATACACTATTCACTATAAACTCCCAAGGTTCCTCCAATCATGAACATCAACTACGCCCATATGGTATCTATCCAATCCTTATATCTATAAAATGAAACTCTACAAACACATAATGGAATAATTATGGTGTTAAAAACAAGGAATAGAAAAATATCACCATTTATTTGAAACGAAATCCCTATCATGTGAATCAAATGTGATCTATTTTAAATAAAACATGGCATGTATATATTTTCATAGTCCAAATCAAACCTTGTATTTAACAATATTTCAATGGATAATATAAAACTAGTATAAAATTTAATTTCCTTCAAAATTATATATATATATAATAATATTTTTCAAACATGAATTTTTAATCATTTCTATAAAATAATACATAAAAGAGTATATCAATCAAAAACTGGACTATGTAATAATTTCTGATCATAGAACCATGGTTAATAAAACTTTGGTTAATTACTTCTTCTGAAAATATTACACATAATTTTAGTGAAATATGGCTATAGCTTGATGCACGCTCCATAAATCATAATCCTATGAGAAATAGGGGAGAATAAAATAGAATTAACTCTATACCATTATAATAGTTGAGTATCATTAACATTAATAATTTATTTCAAGATATAAATTTACCTAGAATTAAAACCCATTATCATAACTCCCTAGTATCCCATATGATTCATTGTAATCGACAAATATTCTCTCTATCATCCATTTAAAATTATTTGAAATTATTTCGATCAATCATTTCATTGGACCACAACATCATCTTTCAAACTGTTTATTTAATTTCAAAAACCAATCATAACATGATTTTTACCAAAATTTCATGCATTTAAAATCAATTAATTTTGTTATGACAAATAAAAAATTTCCATTCAACCTTTTTGATATTTTATATTCAAAATCAGCTTCAAATAACTCTTTTTTATTCCATATTATATTCTAGAAATGAACAATTTATTTTAAAACCCATTTTCCACGATATTTCATCACAAACACACCATCCCAATTCAAAATCAATAATTAAATGTCTCAAATAAATCGTTTAATAAAATTTTAAATCCAGTGAAAATTAAGAATGAAAAAATTATTTCAAATGTACGGTATTTTCTTATAAAACATCCTACCCTAATCAGAATATCAAGAATCTCCCAAAACTAGATGCCCAAACAGATTGTTGAAGACTAGTATGATCAAGAATGGATTCAATAAAGAATTAACACTTTTAATGGAACTTTTATCCATGAGGAATCGAGGTTTAAAGAGGAAATGTCTCTTAGAGATATCCCTATGGTGTTTAGGATTTAACAGAGTTTGAGGGAGGATTAGATTTAAAATATATGTTAAAAGAAACAATATTATGATACCATCATACAATTTCTCTACAAAATTGGGATCACCCACAATCTTATTGATCCCATGACCGAGTTACTGGGGCTTGGAGGAATGAAAAACATTCAATATGTCCAAATGGAGGGTCTGTGATCTAGCAAAACTTCTTATCCCACTAGATACATCAATGTTAGGCTAGTGGTCTTTCATTGGTTGGTCAAATGAATTCTTATAGGAAATCCATGATGTAATATTTCCATTAGTTATCCAGTGAACCTCATGATATAAACACATTACTTTAATGAGGTTTACATGAAAAAAAATCCTTTGATATCTCATCCCACATCCATTTTAAAAGAATACATGACTGAAGAAAATGTAAAGGATTATGATTCTCACCATTAATAAACTAACAATTATAACAATGAGAATGAATTGTAATGTCTAATTTTGTACCTATCCATCAGAATAATCTTCGCATATCATAATACATTTTCATCGTGTCTAGGTGAACTGGAAGACATACCGGATAATGGAAAACCCAACACCTACAGGGCTGATCTCCTATTTTCAGTGACGGCTATGTCGACATCGGCTCCTCCCCCCTTGGTGGGGGATGGGGAATCGTTATTAAACGAGCGAGGAGGGTTCTTCCTGCCTTTTACCAATCCCGAAATTCTTCCTCCATTCTTAGAAGTTTCGCTATGCCCGAAGGTTACGGATATTCTTCATGGAATTCCTAATCTTAAAATATCTTCCTATGAGTTTTCGGAAACCTCAACCCTCTTGAATCACATGATGGTTGCTCATTTTAATCATAGAAGACCTTCAGTTGATTCCTTCAACCGGTTTGTCTCGGTTTTTGGGACCTTCAAGAAAGAGCAGTTGTTGGATTTCTCGACAGCCGACATTCCATGATTCGTTTTGAATCGGAAGTGGATCGCATCAAGGCATGTTCAAGGGAACCACCTAACTTCAATAGTTTTCATTTATTCCTCCTACAATAGTCCTTTGATTTACATATGAATTGGGATGCTCCTGCTATGGCAGTTTGGGTAAGTTTTCCAAATCTCCCCTTACCTTTTCAGAATCCTTCTGTGATTCGGATGATAGGCAACCCCGTAGGACGATTTCTATGTTCTGATAGCCGCACCGAGGCTATGTGTGACCCGGTGAACGCTCGGGTCTGTATCAATGTAGATTCTTCTCATTTTACCTTCGATTATGTTTAGATTAATATCAGAGAAGATTACAGGTGGAAGCAGCGGGTTTTTTATGAAAATTGGACTGAGTCGTGTCCATCTTGCGAGCGTTTGGTCCACCCTTTGAAAATTTTCCGCAGGAGAGATACTAATCCGTCGGTGGATGTTAGCAGCAGGGGGAAGATGGTGGTGGTAAGAAAAGGGAATGCGGCATCAGGCGAGATCTTGGAGGTTGTTGTGATGTCTGGCCTGGTCAACGAGGCTTCGGGGCCTAATGTTGGGGGAATTCTGAGTCATGTGGTTAAGGACCTCCAGAAGGACACTCACAAGGTGATGAAAATGGATGTTCATACTTCTGAAACTCCAAGTATTTTGGAATCTCTGGTTATCCTGACGGTTGTAGAGGTATTCAACAGATTACGGTAGGATTTGGAGGGCTCCTCTGTTCACTTGGCTAAGACGGAGTCCGGCTCAGGTTTTAAAGAGGATTTTTTGGAGAATCACATGGACTGGGAGAATTCGGGGAAGGAACAGAGAGTGGGGAGAAATGGATCTACCTCAGGCGTGGCCAGTCTAAACAGTACTGGGGATTCTAGAGGATTAGACCCATCAGCTCGACCTTTACTCATGCTAACCAACAGGTTTGAAGTCCTTTCTGAAGACATTTTTGAAGAAGGTTTGGATTCTAGTTTTATGTTCAGTTGTGATGCTCAGGGGGCCTATGTGGGAGGGCACATTACAGTAAGGTTGGGTCACAAGGAAGTCCCTATGACCAGAGAATAGGATGCTACAGCGGTCTGGTGTCTTGCCTTGATTGATATTAACACACCAGTTACAAGGAGGGGAAATGCTTCCGGTTGCAAGGATAATACACCTATTACCAAAGGGGAAAATTATTCTGGGGGAAATAAGGAAAATATGAGTGGTCCAGCATACTTGTCATACAGTGACATTGTTCAGAATGGGACTGGTAGGGTGACTGAGTATGTAGAAACTATATCTGTTACTCCAAGAATATGAACAAGGAAATACTACTCTTACCTTCAGCAACCGATGTGTACCAGATCATCCCTTTAGCAGGAAAAAGGTGTCATTATTGCCTTCAAAAAATATAGCTTGATCAAACAACCTTTCCCAACGCAGCCTTTATTAGACCATACAAGAAGCTTTGAGCAAGGTAATTACTTCTTGAGGCGGCATAAATCAGCCTATGAGTGGGAATCGGCTATGGCAGAAGGGGATTCTTTTGTGGGATGTGGGGATGATTACGGGTATTATTAAATGTAGTCTCGTGGTGAGCTGGTTGGTTTGTGGTTGTCCTGTATATGTCGTTTTATGAATGTTTCATGTCGTGATCTGGTTTGTGTTAAGGGATGTGCGGTTTCTCACTTTTCCTAAAAGTGCATGGAAATAAAAAAATATAATTTTCAAGTCTAGATGAACTAACACTGATAATGTCATAAATTCACCATATTTTTGTTCCTCATAGGAACCAAAAAATAATCCTCTTCTCAGACAAAATTATTTCCCAAAAAATTGGAGACTATTCATCAATTTTATTTCCCCTATATGAAGAATCCCCAATGTCACAAATATCATAATCAGGCTGTTATACTAAGAGAATCATCTAATTAAGATAGTATTTCAACTAAAATTTCCTAAAAAACCTCAGTCTCATCATCAATGGCTCGAAAATGAAAATGTGAAAGGAGTGATATCAGATTCATTTCCCAAGAAGATGTTTTCATGTCTTGGGATGGATGTTTTCTACTTAGTGGATCACTAATGATATTTCCAATTAATTGGGGTGTAGGTAATTTAAAAGTTTAAATTATATAAGAAATCTAACCATATCATATGCTAAAGGTTTGGATATTTTTTTTAAGAAGATGTAACTCAATATTATATGGTCTAATTAGATAGTGAATTATAATCCATAAGGAAATTCCACCATCCCTTTATGGATTTAGTCAAATTTATATGTTATGTATGAAGTGTGAGATAGTTCATCTCAGAAGGTAGAATCTAATGAGAACATATTCCATCACATGTTCACCTAGTATCATAACACAACCCATAACATAAAAAAAATGAATCAAAAAATGCCACATATCCCTACCCAGCTTCTTTGAGATTCTACCCTACACTAATTCCAAATAACATTTCCTCTAGTTATTAGAAACCTGATATTTTGAATCCCATATTATATTTATTCCCTTATGACTGATAGTGGCCAATGGAGAAGGAAACATTGTTAAATCCCACCTAAAATTGTTATAATAAACTATAAAGGACAAGAAGCTCCATTTCATAAACACATTCAACGGTTTCTCACCTTTCCTAATATCTTTCAACCAATTAGGTTCAATTAAACCACCATGTTTAGAAACCATATTCCGTATAAAAAATAAATCATAAACCTAGAAATGATTTTTTGATAGCATGGAATAATGAGGATCATTTATTAATATGTTTAGAACTACTTTCAAATGAAATGATAAATCCTCTTTAGTTTTAGAGTAAATTGAGTAATATTCCACAAATACCATAATGAAAGAATCAAGGTATTGTTTGAAAACCTATTTCCTCAATTACATTAACAAAGCAAGGCCATTTTTCTATCTAAAAGAATAATAAGGTAGTCACAATTGGAATAACCTTTTCTAAATGTTCAGTTGGGGATATCAAACAGTTTAATCCTATGAAGGTGATAATGGGACTGTAGATTAATTTTTACCAACCACTTTACCCTGATTATCTAGTAAAAAAAATCCTTAATAGTGGAAAAATATACTTTTTCTTGGGAATGACATGATTTTTAGCATCTTGGGTCTTGTTTTCTAATCAATAATGGAACATTAGGTCCACATGTCCTCAAGAACACCTACCCTTAATCCACAGGCTTTTGACTAGAACCAAGTCCCTAGGTTGAGTTAGTGGGTAAAATATGCAATTTTGTTAAAGTGAAGTAGAGAAGTATAAATATTTAGGAATTCTTGGGAAACATATAAGCCACAGTAATGATATAAATCCATCTAGATAATAATGAATGACATAATAAATAACATATATTATATACTAAATGATGATCATGTTTTGATAATCTATAAAAGTGGAAAATTTGGATTCAAATAAACTTGCATATAAAAATAATAATTGAAGTCCAAAGATAACTCCACTAGTATCTTATGCCTAATCTTAGCCCTCTGATCTAATACATTATCCATGATAGAAAATCATTCATGAATAGTTGTACCCTTTTAATTTCCCCTACCAAAAAATTAAAAAATAAATTGGAAACCAACGAGCGGCCCTAACAAATTGTGAGATATATTCAGTAGGCTTCCACTAACAACGCCTAGTAATGATCTTGATTGTGCATATGAATTGGAAGTGTGGTGAAATAATAAATGTACCATATTAATATGAACAATAATTTGGTTGGGTCTGGTACTAATAAAACACCAATATGACTCTAACTTCTTCATTCTAATCCATAATACCTCTAAGCCTATCACTATATATAAATATGTATGAATTAAACAATATATGAATATATATATATATATATAAGTGTATAGATATTAATGTATATATAAGAACTGTATACACAATGAAATATATACCCATACATATAGATAATATGATTATAAAGGACCCGAGGAATAACTCAAGTGCCCATTATTAGTCCTTGGAGATTCATGTTATAATACAGTACAAGCCCAAGCATTAGATCAGTGATAGATATGCCATCATATCCATAAAACCATTGAGATAAGTGAAATGTAATGTCTAACAACCTTTATAGGAACAATAGACATCATACCACTTCTCAATCAATTATATGAGATGAAATTCACAACATCGTATGTTAGGGAAGAATGAAGCAACCTATCAAACACAATCCATGACCACGACTCAATTTCCATTATACAAGGGTGAGAAAAAATAATAAAATTCCTTACTTTTAGTAATGGTTTATTATAATCCAATTTCATGACCAGCATTCTTTGTGAATGAGGGAATGGATAATAATATGTCAAGACCATCCTTCCTCAAGATGAAGGAGAGATAATTACCCCCCGAGTCTCGCCTCCAATATACCTCAGGTAGACACCAGCACCAAGGGTATAGAAATATCAAAAAGTGGGAGTCATTAACCTTTTTAAATTAACCAATATCAAGAGATAGGTTGTATCAACCTCCAAAAACTCCATGATAGATATATACAAAGATAACCAAATCCATCACACCTACATTTTTAAAGTAAAAGAGCAATAAATTTGAGGAAAACACCAATGTAAGTACCAAAATAAAACAATGCAGTGAAATAGAAACCCTCCCCAGTGTATGAGCTAGTAAAGTCCAACACGGTTCATGTAATTTCCCAGGAAACATAAAAATAATTTATATACATGGGGTGAGCATACGAGTATACTCATTAGGGAAAATCCTAAGTCACCCATGCACAAGTGGGAGAAGTATACTAATGACCCTATGAGAAAACAACAAAAACTCAAAAGAACCTATCAAGGTGTACTATCCACCCCAATATCACTAAGTCACACTCCCCAAATAACACATGTTAGGTAAAGTAAAGTAGTAAGTGTATCGATATTTGGGTACCACAAACCACTTCCCACTGGTTAACTGCTCATCCCAAATGGAAAACATCCTAAGGCTACCATGCTCTTCTACTATCTCCACTGTCACAACCCACCGCACATTCCTGGTCTAGAAACCACAAACATCCCACCCGAAGACTCTTGGGTCACAATCACATCCCAATCATAGACTATTGGGACACAACTGCCACATGAATCACCTGAAAACCACTTAGCATCATCCCGAAGAAACCTAGAAAACAAACTAACTCTCACATGGCCAATACCATGAATATGATATTAAACATCAAGCCATTATTTCATTCCTAAAGAGTCATGGGTGATTAATTCATACAAGGGGTAGTAGGGTAAAGTCATTAACCATCCATCTATCCTCCCATAGGTTTGTTGGTAAATATACCCTACCCCATAACAATGGGGGTATTCGGAATGTAGTGCTCAATACGAGTGAGGTGTGTATTGAAATTACAATAACATACAAGTATATATAAATATAGTATCAATGAAAAAATTTCCAATATAGTGGGTTATCAAAAATACTTCCAACCGACACAATCTACCCATGATGCCACATTTACATTCATATACTACCAAAAAACGGTCACTTCCATAAGTCAACAAAGAATGCCACTTCACTACATGCCCAAACTCGAAACATACTCCGAGGCAATTAATTTAACAAATTTTCATTCTGCATTATCAAATAATTCATATATTTATTTCTATCCCTTCAAGGGAAACTAAGACAAAAAATGACACTATGAGTGACATCAAAACCCACACATACATCAACAAGTCCCTTCAAACTCCGGGTGAAATGTAGATGCAAGGTATCACTATACTTCTATAAAATCATCCATCTAAAACCATCCCCAGTATCATCGCTGCACAAAAAACACCACATTTAGCATAACAATATAAAATAACTATCTTTTAGTCCCACTGCACACTCCTCATTCATGGACTCCCATTCCACCACTACCACCATAATTCTTTAAGTCAATGTCTCCATGTCCTTCCTCTCAAAAAGAAACCCCCTAAAAACCCTCATCATTATCTAACTTGGTAGCCCCACTACATAACAACACCACACCCATCAACATGAACATGGCTCAACCCAGTCATCCAACCTCGCTACCCAACCACTTCATAGATGCAGTCAAACATTGTAATAAGTCCATCAATTCCATAATCAACCAACACTCATCCTGAGATACCATCACGCATCCTAAACTTCCCCATACACACAACCACAACATATGACACATCACAAAACTACCAACATAAACGCAAGACCAAACATAACCACACATAGCACACAAACACATGAATAAAGAAATGTTTATTCAGATTTAGCATATCTGGTTCTTTAATTCCACATGATAAACTAGGGGTGATAACATAACAAATAAGATCTAGGGGATCCATTTATTTAACCAAGTACACATAATTAACCAGATTCTAGTTGTCATTGCAGTGATTCACAAACCAAACAGGTGCACAAACAAAGACAAAAAATGACCAGGATTTTCCAAAAAAACTCAACCCATATAATTCACAAAATGTATCAATGATAACATATAAAAAAGAAATCATCACAATTGTTATCCCATGAATTCATTTATTCCATATTTTTATCTTCTATAAATCGGATTCACCTATTTTCACAAGGAGGCATGAGTACATCCACCCTGTATGATACACAATTAGAAGAGAGATAAATAAAATCCCTACGTGGAACAACAGGTGACCAAAAATCCTCCTTCTACCAAAACCAGGGGGTCGCATGGGTAGGATAATCCAATGATAACTAAATAGTGTGGGGGATACAATAAAGGTGCATCACTCATCTATGGAGGTAGGATCTCATTGCACCATGTGAAAATGGAAGGGTTCAAAGGAAGAGAAGATTGTACTTTAGAGAGGAATGATCCTAAATTTCTAGGGAAATGGTTTCAAAGGACATTAAATCCATATCATGACCAAGACCACGTGGTTTAGAAGTTAAAGGATGATTTAGGTTATTCGAAGATAAATACAATTAGAAACTGCCCTAAAAAACCATCAAATATGGAATTTAACTCATTTTGCGTCATAAATATGTGGAATTGAAAAAACTCGGAATGGATGGAAAATGACACCGTGATGGGTGAGTCATTGATGAGAGTCACCAATGTGAGTCACCGAAGCCTGATTCACTGAAGCCTGAGTCTCTGATGCATGAGACATCGATTCCTGATTCACCTACATGAAAACTAACTGATTCCTTAAGTCATTGATTCCATGACCTACTGATTCCCTGTCACATCAAAACACTGAGTTACCGACACCTTGATTCACTGATGCCATGTGTCACTGACACCCTAACCTACTGACACCCTGAGTCATTGACACTGAGCTGCTGATGTGAGTTATTGATGTAAGGTATTGATGTGATCTACTTAAATGATCTACTAATGTGAGATACCTATGCAAGCTACTAACACCAACCTACTGACACTAATCTACCGATGAAAAAACTAGACAGTTTTCAAACTCTTCAAAAAAAAATATATTTTCCTCCAAGAACACCCCAATCAAACAAGATTTTGAAAATTAAATGGACCAAGTAGGTCCGGACCAATACGTCAAATACCTCTCAAATTATTCTCACCCTCGAGAAATCAAATCCAAACCCAAAAGAAATGGTTGTCCGAACAACCACCCTATAAGTACCTCTCAAGGATAAACCACCTCATTGGAGTGAAACCTCGATATCCATGAACACCTCCTCTGAGATTTTCCAACCCAAAAAAACATAATACATACTATAAAAGCACAAAAATACACACATACCAATTATATGAATCAATGAATTCCTTTCCCCATGTCAATATACTATCCACTTTGGGAAGAACTGACTCGCCCACACGAGTTTAATAGCATGCACATTAATGCGCCCAAATTAGGTATTAGGTCCTACCCTCCTCATACGTCAGGAAATTATCATACATCAATCAATGGGTAAAAAAATCATCTCATAGAAAAAAATAGCTTCATGAATTACATCACAAAGAAAAGCACACAATAAAAACTAATAACAACTCTGGGTATTGGGAACAAATTTGTGTCTCTCACTCCCATGTATGCTCCTCTAGGTCACCATGGCTCTAGAGATGAAAAAAATGAATGGTACGTCTATGAAGAACCTTCTCTTGATGATCTAGGATCACCACTAGTCACTTCAATAATGTTGTGTCATCCTCGATATCCAACTCTCCCCAATCAATGACATGGGAGTCCTCCTGATGTTACCAACATTGTTGGGATACATGAAAGACGTCGTGGATCCACACCAACTATGGTGGAAATGCTAGTTGAAATTATAACTCTATAATTATTCCCAACAACTTGAAAGTTAAAATGAACCTTGGAGAAATCTTACCCACTCTGTCAAACCTCCACTTCCCAAGTCATGTTGAAACCTTCAAGAATACATGGTCCCCAACTTGAAACTCCATGATCCTTCCCCTAATACTGGCATATGACTTCTACTTGTCATGTGCAACCTTTATCCACTCACATAGAAGATTTACCTTCTCTATTGTAGTCTGTACCACTTTTGGACCAATAACAGCTACCTCCCCAACATCTGTCCAGCCCAAGGGTGAACAACAAGATCTTCCGTGTAAATATTCAAGTAGTGATGTGCCAATGGAAGAGTGATAACTATTAATCTAAAAAAAACTATACCAATGGAAAATGTCACCCCAATACCCACTAAAGTACATAATACATTCCAACAACAAGTCCTCCAATGTCTGGATACTCCTCTATCTTTTCCCATCCCACTATGGGTAGAAAGAAATGTTGAGGGAATCATTAGTGCCAGTGGAGTGCTTCAATCCTTTACAAACTCGTGACATAAAACTTTTATACAAATATAATATGTTGGATCTTGGAACTCCATGCATCTACATAACCCCATCCACATACCACTGTGCTAAGGAAACCATTGTGCTCGACTCATTGATTGCTAAGAAGTGAGAATATTTGGTAAACACATAAAATAATTCCTAGATAGCATCACATACTCCATGATCCATGGGCAGTCTTGTGACGAAATGCATCGATAATTCATCCCACGTCCACTCTAGGAAATCTATGGGATGAAACAAACCACCAGGAAAATGGAGTGCAACCATCACATAGTGGCCCTCCATACACTTTTCCACAAACTCTACCACTGCCTGCTTCACCCTAGGCCACCATAACTGGTCAATCAAGCCCAAGATTACCTTGGAAACTCATAGGTATACAGCTAGTGGTGATCTATGATACTCACAGTGAACATCCATACTCATTTCCATTAGAACAAATAGATTCTCATGGAACAACATCTCATTATAACTTTCATATGACTGTCCCTCCATAGCATCACCATAGTCAATGTAATCACGCATAATCTATTCCTCTGAGTCTCCCCAATATGTCTCCTCCAACTTATACCTAATAGATGATTGTACCTTCATCTGAAATAGATAGACTCTGCTTCCATCCATTCTGGAATCTATGTACAAGGTAGTCAACTCCTCCATCGCCCTCCAAGAATCTACATATTTCCAACCCACATGCTTATGTGACATCATTATTAATGAATCTACAACAACATTCTCCATTCATAAAGTGTAGGCGATCTCAAAATCATAATCTTGGAGAAACTCCATCCACCTCTGCTACGACAAGATCATATCTCACTGGGAAAATATGTACCTCAAGATCTTCTGATCCATGACAACCACTAAGAACTTTTCAATAAGGTATGGTATTCACAACATTAGTTCGAACATGACCACAAATAGTTCCAGATCATGGGTATCATAATTACGTTCATGTGGAAATAGCATCCTAGACCCATAGGATATCACACCTTATTGCTACATCAGCACACACCCCAAGACTAGATGGGAAGAATCACGAAACACCTCGAACATCACCCCTTCTTCTGGTATCCTATGTATTGAAGAACTACCCAAAATCTTCTTTAGATAGCCAAACATTTCTTAGAACTACTTTCTCCACTCAAAATCTTGGTATATTCTATTCAGGTCCATCAATGGAGCTTCCACTCGAAAGAAACCAAGTATGAATCTCTGGTAGTATCCTTACAAACTGAAAAAACTGCATACCTATTCCTCATTCTTGGGTTCTTCCCATGAAACTACTACCTAGACCTTCAATAGGTCCACTACTACACCCTATTGAGACACCACATGACCCTGGATGTGGACCTCTCAGGTCCAAAACTTGCATTTGGACAACTTTATGTAGAGATGGTGGTGTCAATGTACTACTAGGACAGTTTTGAGATGATCAGTATACTCCTCCACTAAAATTAAGTATATCAAAATGTTATCAATGAATAAAATGATGAACCAGTCCTGTAACTCACAAAATATTGAGCTCATAAGCCCCATGAACATGCCTATTGCCTTCATAACACAAAATAGCATAACCACGAACTCAATGGTCCCATACCGGCACCTGAAAGTAGTCATCTTGATGTCACCATCCTTCTCCCTCAATTGGTGATATCAAAACCACATATCGATCTTTGAAAACTATCTTTATCTACTCAGTTACTCAAAAAATCATCTATTCTTAGGAGAGGGTGATGGTTCTTGATGCTCAACTGATTCGGTATCCGATATTCAATACACAGCCTCAGACCACCATCTTCCATATTCACCTAAAAGACTAGGGCACCACACATCAACACATTGGGTCTGATGAAAACCATCTTAATCGGATCATCAATATGAATCGGAAACTCTCACAACTCATGAAGGTTCTATCTAATAAGGATACATCGTGATCAGATGAGAATCGTGATGTAAGTCTATCATGAACTCAACATTGCGTCGATAGGATAGAGTCAAAACCTACCTAAGGAAAACATCCAAAAACTGTTGGAAAACTATTAGAACCTCTACCATCGCAGAATCCATTTATCCAACTTACATCTTAGATAACAACGAAATAAGAGGATCCACACTCCAGGTGTGCACCTGACAGCTCTTCTCACCAACAAAAGCTACACACTAGCCTTTAATATCTGTAAACTTGAATATTATCCAGAATAAGATGATAATATCATGCACCAAAAACAACCAGTTGATTCCAATGATTACATCGTATAGTTTCATCTGCAGTAGAAAGATATCCCCACTATACTTAGGCAACTGCAACAGCAGTATACATCCCTATAAGACGTCAAATATGCTACTCTGAACTCCGACTACTGTACTCAACACCAAAGGACCACAATATTTCTCTATAAATAGTCCCAAGGAATGGGCCAGACTTGGTTCAATGAAAAAGTGTGAATCCCCCAAATGAACTAAGGCACAATCAAGCGTACTGAACAAAATGATCATTCCTCGAATTATATCCAACCTTTCGAGAACTACATCCACTACGGCGTGCAATGGACCATACCTAGATTATCTACTCCTCTTCGGTTAGCCACCTGCCTTACCATGCCTAGGTCAACATCCATGTGGAACACCCTGAGGTCGGGCTCTACCTAATCCATCTCCCCTCGGTGAAGCAGGAGCCTGTTTCCCCTATTGGTGGAAAGGCATGGCTAGTAACTACTGCTAAGGTGGGTGCTGAACCTTACCACCTCCACCATACCAAGCTTAAGTCATGAACATTCCTAGGATGTTCCCATGGCCTCTGTAAGAAAAACTCATCAAACCCAGGCCTGTGGAAAAAGGGAAAGGACCAGAGGGTCGGAACTGAAACTACTTGGGTCGACTCCCCACTGGATGAAACCTGTAAGGCCCTCACACATGAGACTTGTTAGTGATTTACTTCTATTTTGAAGAACTCATCTAGCTTACCTCTCGTGACAAACCTCCTTGTGAGTTCAACCTTACAATACCTGATCTTTTTTCTGAACCTCTATGTATTTCAGTAAGGTGAAAGGTGTAACTGCATAATAGAGGGAAGGATGGATTGCCTTATCTAAATTTCACTCATGAGACTCCTCATTTGGAATGATATTTATAGAAAATAGTTGCATATCCTTTAACTTGACCTCCAATTCCCTTACCGATATACTCCCCTAATGGATGGAGAGTAACTCCTTCCTCTTCTTAGCTTTTGTCGTGGAAGAAATGAATTACACCCGCAACTCCTTTTCAAATTCATCCCACGAAACATTAGTCTCCTTAGTCTTTCTGAGGTAATTTATCCACCACTAACACACTACCCTCATCATCAGGCTCACTGCTAGTAGAACCCAGTACTCTTTCGGAGCCTGAATCAAGATAAAAGTGATCACCATATCCCTAAGAAAACAATCTATCTATATGTTTGATACACTACCATCATACATTCCTAGATTCCATATTTGGAAAGCACAAATCTTCTCCTACCAACGATTATAATCCTCCTCTAAATCAACCATCCACCAATTAGAAAGATTGACATGTTGGGCCTCTACTTCTAGAGGCACTCATGGACGAAAACCGGGTTCCATATCGGAAAGATAAATAAGGAATTCATATGCATGAGTAGCGTGGAATTTATTTGGGATTCATTTTAACCCATGTTGTATTTTAATTTACCGAAAATGTCCCAAAAAAATATGGACAAAAGTAATCATGATGCATGTACCTTTCCAATGGTATCTACTCCACAATCAGTGTAGCCTCATTGGGTCTTTTGGTAAGCTCAGATTCCTCGCATCGGATCACAAGGGCCCTAAATGCCTATTTCCTAGCCTTTATTCCCTTACACGTGTCATGCACCAAGATCACCTAACATTGTTTCCCCCCATCCCATGCAATCCTCATCATGCCAAACTCTATACTCCATTATCTCTCTCAACCATCCGCAATCTGATACCATTCTATCATGACCTTCCTTATTCAATATTATGGAATGGATATCAAGATGTCAAGACCTTCCTTTCTCAAGATGAAGAAGAGATAATGAGCCTCGATTCCCACCTCCAATAGGCCTCATGGTGGCAATTGACACCAAGGTTATATAAATCCTACAAAATTGGTGAAATTTCCCTTTTTATAATAACCAAAATTAGGATATAAGATATATCAATCTCAAACAAATCCATTGAAGATATATATAATGAATCCAAAATCTACCCCACCTGCATGTTTAATATAAAACTACTATAATTAGATGAAAAAATCCTCAATGAGTTCTGAAATAAAACTAAGAAGTGACACAACAAACATACCCAACATCTGAGCTAGTAAGGTCCAACACAGTCCACATTATCACTTTGGAAATCTAAAAAAAGGTATTATATACATAGGTTGGAATAAAATTATACTTTGTGGGGAAACTCCCAAGTCACTCATGCACAATTGAAAGAATAATACTATTTCCCTAGTGAGAAAACAATATAAAATCAAAAGAATATATCAATGTACATTATCCACGCCAACCTAACAAGGCATGATCACTAAATAACGCAAGCCCCGTAATGAAAATTAGTAAGCACATCGATATTTGGGTACCCCACTCCACATCCCACGGGTTAATTTCTCATTCTTAACTTTGAACATCCTGATGCAACTATGCTCTTCCACAATCCCCATAGTCAAAACTCCCCCGCACACATCTGGGCCACAAACCACACACATCCCACTGGTTAACTGCTCATCCTTAATGGTGAACAACCGGATGCAACCATGCTCTTCCAAAATCCCCATAGTCACAACCACCCCACACACATCTGTACCACAAACCACACACATCCCACCTATAGATACCTATACCACAAGCACTTCCTTCCCACAGACCCTTGGGCCACAACCACCACACATCTCGCCCAAAAACTCATGGGCCTCACCCATATATAGGGTGAGCATAAAAGTATACTTAGTAGGGAAAATCAAATTCACCCATGCACATGTGAGAGAAGCATACTAATTCCCCGGTGATAAAAAACATAATCATAAAATCACATAATAATGTATAATATCCCCTAAATCCTAACCAAGGTATGTTCACCAAATAACACAATTCATGTAAATTAAAGTTATAAGCACATCAATATTTTGTTATCCCACACCACATCCCATTAGAAAACACCTCATCCCTAACAGATAATGTCATGATGCGTCCACGCTCTTCCACAAGACGAATGGTCACAACCCACCTGCACACACGTGGGCCACAAACAACACACATCATGCCCGTAGGGACTTGGTCCACAACCACATCCCGCTCGCAGACACCTGGGCCACAACCACAACATGTATCACTAGAAAACACATGGGCCTCATCCCAGATATTCCTCTAAAACAAACTACCTACCACATGACCAATACCATAAATACAGTATTAAACCGAAATCCATTTCTGCTTACTCAAAGTGTCTTGGGAATATATTCATAGAAGAGAGAGTGGGGAAATGTCAATAACCATCCATCCATCATACCACTTAGATGATTGGAAAGACACCCTCCCCCATAAAAATGGGGGTGTTCAGCTCTTTTTCTCTACATGAGTAAGATGTGTATAGAAATCACAAGAACATACAAGTATACTTAAATATAGTATCAAAGAACATAAGTCCAATCCTATTTTTTAATAAAAACAACTACGAGACAACAAAAACTACCCTTGAAGGAACCTCTACATGCATGTTTCACAATGAACGACGGTAACTTGCATATGTCGATAAAGAACACCACTTCACTACAATCCCCAACTCGAATCATACCCCTACCCAATTCATTAACCCAATTTCCATTCTGCATTATCAATTCATTCATTTATTTATTTCTATCACTACACTAAAAACTAAACAAAACACAACACACCACAAGTAACATCACAACCAAGACATACATCATAATGTCACAGGAAACTCCATGTTAAATGCCCATGAAAGGTAACACCATCCTTATTCAAAACCATCCCTCACAAACTGTCCCTAATATCCTTGTTGCATGAAAGTCACACCATTTATTAGAACAACAAAAAAACAACATGATTTCAATCTCACAAGACAGTCCCATTTCCTAGACACCCATTTAACCATTGCCCCCATCACTTTTCAATGTAATGATTCCATGTCCTTCCTCTCAATAACGAAAACCCCCAACACACCTCCTCATAACACCACAAGGAAGACCTGATACATAACAAAAAACACACCCATTAACATGAACATGACACATCCCAGTCCTACAACCCCACTTCCCAACCACTACCCAGATGTAGTCCCACTGTGTAATAAGTCCATTAATTCCACAAGAAATCAAACCCTCATCCTAAAATACCATCACACCGACCGTACCACCTCATACACACAATGACCCCTCTATCCATATCACTACACTACCAACACAGATGAAAGTCCGAAAATAACCCCAAAACACACAAAACCCCACCCACAAGGCAAGATTTATTCAGATTTAGTAGTACACATTCATTAATTACAATTGATAAAATAGGGGTGACCACCTAACCGATTTGATCCTTGGAAATCCATTTATTTAACCAATTATACATAATAAACAATAGTCCAATTTTTACATCAGTGATTCCCAAATCAAACAAGTGCACAAACAGTGACCACAAATGACTATGGTTTTCGGAATAACACAACCCATATGATTAAGATCATTTATCAAGGATAACATATTAACCAAAATAGATCATGACCATCGTGCTCCCATCCCCTCGATTATTCATTATTATTTTCTTCTTTAAATCATTTTTGGTCATATTCTGAGGGATACATTAATACAACCACCCTACATGATACAGAATTAAAAGGTAGATGAAATAAATCCATACATGGAACAACAGACAACTGTAACTCCTCCATGCACCAAAATAGGGGGTCATGTGAGCAGGAGACTCCAAGGAAAACCAAACAGGGGGGATATAGCACATGCGCCTGAATGGTCTAGGGATGGAGGATCTCAGCCCACCAATAAAAAATACAAGGGTTCAAAGGAATATAATATTTGGATTTAGAAAGGCCAGATCCTAAATCTATAGGGAAATGGTTTCAAAGGACATTAAATCCATATCATGACCAAGACCACAGAGTTTAAGTGTCCACGGAAACATTAGGTTTTTAGAAGATAAATACAATTTTAAATGGACCAAAATTCCATAAAATATAGTAGTTAACATATTTAATATCAATAAGGCATGGAGGAAGAAAATATCAGAAATGATTGAAAAAGACTCACTGATGGGCGAGTCACTAATGCCTTAGTCACTGACTCCTGAGTCACCGATGCGACGAACTATTTATGTCCTTTCCCACGAACAACCTGTCCTATAGAAACACTGAGTTATTGACACCCTAACCTATCATTGACCTCTGTCACGGTCACCCTAACCTACCAACTCCACATGTCCCCAATTCCCTAGTCTATTGATGTCATGAGTCATGGATGCCCTAATCCACTAATGTCATAAGTCACCGACACCCTGACCTACCAATGCCATGAGCCACCAACTCCCTGACCAACTGATGCACTGAGTCTCTAAAACCATGACCTACCGACACCTTGGGTAACGGATGCTCAGCTACCGATGTGAGCTACCGACGTGAGCTACTGATATGAGATACTAACACGAGCTACTGAAGTGAGATAACAATAAGAGCTACCAACACCAACCTACCAACGCTGATCCATATAGGAAAAATCATGAAATTTGTAAAACACTTGAAACAAGCCATCATTGCCTCCCAAAACACCCCAAACACTGTATTTTCACAATGTAATAGACCACAATGGTCTGGGACATTACATCCAAGTAAAGGATTCCACCCATTTAATGTTCAATATTTTAAGGGAAACTCAAAAAATATTATCAAGTAATCATGATATATTAATAACATTAAATTTAACATCATTTAATTAATTCATTTCTATTAAATTGTCATGTCAACCCTGCATATAAGGTTGGTCGGTCCCATTATCTCTCTCAAGGTAAGTAAAATTAAATAAACTACAAAAAAGGGGTGGAACTTTTCAAAATATTTTTCCTTTAACAATAAAATGATTGTAATGGCCTATTATTAGCATAGATACCAATTTTATTGTGATTAATTTATGTTTTTAGGGAAACATGTGGATTCGATGGTGTTATAGAATCACTGCACATGTTATAAATTAAAAATCATTGAATATTACTATATAATCTACTTTATTCCATTATATGACTGTTAATTATTTTTTGAATTTAGATATGAAAAATATAATATGAAATTGATCAAAATGGAAAATTATTTTCATCCATCCAAAACAATAAATGGAAGAAGAATCATAGATTGGTTGATAATCCTGGATAAAAGCATATGTTCGAGGAAGATAGAGAGCTCTATCGACTAGGATAGAAGTGTCATGCAAAGGGTAAGAGAAAATAGGGTGGTAACTTTAAGGGAAGGAGGGGAAATGTAATTTCCCACAATTTGAATAGTTGAATAGTTGGAGTGAATTTTTTTCCAAACCATGTGCCTAAACTACGCAACACCCTGAGTTATGTGCACTATGTATATGGCCTTGGGTGTTCCAATTATGAAAACCTTTTAGCCTTCTTTAGTATGCTAGAGTACATTGAAAGGTCAAGGGGCCAAAGGTAAATATTTTAAACTAACATTTTTCCCATATGTAGTTTATTATATCAACTTCATGGTCGAGTCATATATTTAGTATTAACCATGAGATAATACTACGAATCAATATCTGATTCCCAAAACTAGACATTTGGGATACGAATGAGCATTTTATACTCATGAAGAATCACATAAACTTATATGTAAAGTTATTTGTAAAAAATAATGGTTTTACCAAAATTTAAAATCCACACACCTCATAAGAAAAGTATGGATATTAATCGACACCTCTATAAAATAGTTGGTGCCTAAGTTTCCCTTCCATGGGTGGAATAATATTGTATATGAAAAGGTGTACCCATTAATAACATATGTTGTCCTCTCAATACATAATATTAATCATTAATTTTCCATACTTCTTTGCCACCAGTACAAATAGAACCATCCTTCCTTGAAGTTCCCTCATACACTGACCAATAATATAAATCAGATGCTCCCCAATGTACACATCCATATCTAACTGAATATCCTTATAATAAAAATAATTGTATGGGTTTCAATAATACAAATAATGTATAGATACATGGAAGACACCTTTCTTTTTCAATTATCATTGAGGCAAATCCGTCTAATACACCCCAGGACTGAAACTCTCCAGGATCTCAAAAGGAATGAAATAACGAGGTGATACCATACTCTGTCTTTGAATCTTTCTATGAACCAGTCCAAGGGTAACTCATAGAAATACCCAAATATCCAATCCCGAACACCATAGGCTATAGAATATTAATTTTATAAGACATATTTATAGGATAATCTATATCCATATGATTCTAAATAATTCATAGAAACTCTGATGTATCCTAAACGAGATGAGGTCCCATCAATAGTGCATCACCTGCCTCTAACTAGCTAATGGGTGAACAACATAGCCTACCGTATAGGCCCCAATAAGGATCCATATGAATAGTTCATGATATATATTATTATTGGAAAAATCATTGAGTGATATGGTTTTCTCTCAAGAAGGACCATAATCGAGGATGAACACTCATAGCATGTTCTATAACACATGTATTGTTTTCATAGATTGACCATCAATCAATGGGTGTGGCACTATACTTATGAGCACATATAATCTATGTCCCGTCTATAACCCTTTATAGAACTAAAACATGAACCTCTTGTCTATTTCAAACACCAAATAACCAGGAACACCATGTAGGTGTAGAGTCTTCTAAATTTAAAGACTCCCAAACTCATCCAAAGAAATGGTCTCTCTAATAGGTATAAAGTGAGTGACCATAGTATTATTTTCGAATATCTGCCATAACACATCACATCCTAGATGGAATATTATATATACCATTAAAAAATATATAGTAATGTCATCTCATTTCAATTATTGAATATACATAGGTTATAGAAGTCTATAAGGATGCTTGATCCCTACATTCGCCAACTGATAGGCGAAACACCTTGTAACAAAACCAATAATATTTTTCATCATATCTAAACACCAAAACAAATTTCATATGTCATAGTAAATGTTGGTAATGTCTTGATGAATTTTTTCATATAGAGGCATGTTATCACTCCATCTATTTTCCAGTATTTCTAGAGGTACCAAAACACATTCATGAATGTGATGGATTGCATCCTCCTAGATAACCAAATAATGAATTGGGTCCCCTCCTAAGATGTTATCCCTCAGGAATAGGCCACCAGGATCATAAATATGTCTCATATATAACCATTCTATAAGATAATATGTCCCTTCATATTATCCTAAAATAGGCAACCTATAGTACTTCTAAACATCTAAGTGCATCTCAAAAATATGTTGAATAACCTACCATTCACTACTTGCCTACTGAACATAATGTTTTTTGAGTCTTCTAAATTAGTGAATATGTTAATGAATTTACCTTCATGTGTGTATAATTAATCTCAATATCAATCCAATATATGTATTTTTAACACCTGTTATATTTTAAAACAATCACATTGTATTCAATAACATGTGCGCCACACAACACCGAGATGAGATGAAATATATGACACACTGAGACATTCCAATATATTTATTTTCAATATCCAAAATAGATATCAATAAAAACAATGATAATTTTATCTTGAGTAATATAAAAGAATTTGTTTAGTATGTGTTACATGAAACACTCATTTTAGCTTCCGTTACACAAAAAACGGAGCCTTACTAAACCACAAATTAATTTAAATATTATTAATTAATTTAATATTTTAAACATATATGTTAAATTGGAGGATATAAATTATATTAAATTATTGTAGAAAATATTCATTTTAAAAATGTTTATTAATTATATATTTATCTTTAATAAAATAAGAATCATTTAAATGAACAATAATTGTATTATGAAAAAATTCTAAAAGGTGGTTTATTCATACGTGGTGCACATAATTTAAAATTATTTTTTCCAAATTAACAAATGTTTTAGGAAAAATTAAATTTATTTTTTAAATTTGAATATGAAAATTATCTTATGGTGAATGATTGGGATGTTTTTTTGAGATGTTTCATTTTTTGATGAATAATGATTATTTTAGATTTTAATTGATAACTACATTTGTATTAAATAATATATAATGTTAAATTTTATTTTGAATTGCGTGTAAAGTAAAATTATTTAGATATTATATCAATTAATAAAAAAATCATTGTAATAATTTTTATATTTAATTTTTATACTAAATGATTTTAAATATTTGAATATTTAAATTTTAAAAAAATTTATTTCTAATCTCTTATGTGGTGTAAATTCTATATTAAATAATGCCACATATTTGAAATGAATGTTGAAAAAATTATCCCATATTTTTTATACTAAAAATATATATTTTCTAATAATTTCACCTCAATTTTTTTATAATGATGTGTTCAATCAAAAAAATAATAATTTCCCTAAATAAGGTTAAAATAGTGTTTGGCCCATTACATGCATTTTTATTAAAATTAATTTAAAAAATTAATATATTGGATTTATTATATATATTCAATAGATCTAAATTTTATATTAATAATCATATTAATTGTATTCTTATAGGATTAATTACCTAGGTAAACAAAATGATACATGCTTTCATGGTAAAAAACTAAAAGGGTAAAATTTGGTATGATTAAAGGATAAGGATTAAAATGATAAAAATGTAATTATTTGTGTGTTGTGGTGTTTTTTCATGACCAAATAAACCAAAAAATAAATTATTAATATATTTTGGAGGCACATTAGGTACGAGATTCTACATAATAGGGAATACATTGGGTAATTTTCAAAAACATAATACCTAATTAATTATAAAAGGAGACTCACTCTTTTATCTTCTTATAACCTATCAAAAAAATTGAATGAAACAAGCCCAAATAACTCCCAAAATTCCATCACTACATCCTATAATCCTTGTTTTTTGGAATAATTCCATCTTATGGAATATTGTTTGCAAAACTAAATATAATACCTGAAGAAGAGTAAACGTTATTCAATTAGTGTCTTTATTTTACTTAATTCTCCACCTCCATCAATTTTTATTAAAACATGATGATATATTAACATGAGTATATTCCATTAATTAAGATGTATCAAAAAGAATTTTAAAACCTAAATCCATGTCTTATTCCTTCAAATGGGTTACAAAATCATCGTTCGTTTGTACAATAGAGTGTTACCTCGCGAACTGATGTCGTTCATTTTTTCCATTACCACCTCTACAGATGGGTATGATGATGGATATAAAGTATATATATGATATTATTAATATTTTTATACATATTTATTCTTTATTTCATATATATCTTGTAACATTTTATTCTCTAATAGATATAATAATATCGCTCGTGTGTACGGAGGACTACCGCCACAAAAAGTGATGTGATTTGACTTTCACAAGTGCTTCACATGGATGGTGATAAAGATAAATTTAATTATTATATGTGATATACATGAAATAATTATTATATTCATGTAATATTTATCATTATATAATGATAATATATCAATTCATTTTATTACTATTTCACTCAATGAAAGGCGATAAGGTCATTCATGTTTGTTTAAACATCTGACTTCAAGAAGCGATGTCACTCTCTTTTCATCACCACACCACATGGATGATATATATTTATATATATAAAGAAATATAATTTTAATTATGATATCATTATAATTTTTTAATGCTATTCTATTACTAACCTCATTTCAAAAATTATAGTTGAAAATTGGAAACTCTACTCTTTTGTATGTACGACCACCAGTCTCCCAGATCATAACATGTGTAATTTCTGAAAAAATAATTCCTCATTAGTAATAATTAAATAATTTTTTATAAATAATATAATTAATTAATTATTATTTTATGGATATTATATAATTATATAATATGCACATGAACCAGATATTTCATGATAAAACACACAAGGGAAGAAATGGAAATTAACACTCGATAAGATGAAAATAATGAAATATTATTAATGAACTGTTAATAAGATGTCATAAAAGGATAGTTTATGATATTATAAATATTATTATAGATTTTTTATAAGTGCATAAATTTATTTAAACTAATATATTAGGATAAATCATGTTCAACCAAAAGGAAGTGTAAGGTAAATGATTTCTATCCCACATTATACTTTTGTGTGACACAAATCGTCTTCACAACCAATTTATTTTATATGATTTATATAAAGACCAGGAATTTTTTTTATTATTCTTATACTAAAAAGTAGACTGGTTTTACTTATATATCTTATAATCTCTCTTTTATGGGGTTTATGTTTTGAAAATTATCGAATTGGTGGTAAATTTCATCCCAATTTACATTTAGTTTAAACGTATTTTTTAATATAAACCAATTACATTTGATCTAGTTTCAATAATATTCATTTTACATGTAATATAATCAATAAACTATTAATCATGGCATTTTCTGTTTCAATTTTTATTATTTCTTACAAGGGTATTTGACTTGAAAATTACCAAATGGTAAGAGTTGTTGTAAAATCTAAATTTCACTTGTGATTGTTAACATTTTATTATAAAAATAACTTTATTGTAATACCTTTTCATTGGAAACTAATTTAATCTTAAATAAAAATATTCTAGTTTGATGGATATGATAATCTCTTTAACCGTATACCATTCTTACATATGGTGTTTACTTTTAATGTTATTTGACTAACGAGGGAAATATTGATAAATCAAAATAATTATAAAAATAAAAATATTTCATAAGGAACCTTATTTATAAATTGAATCGATTATTCCATATATATCAAAATAATAAGAAATTCATTACATTGGTCGGTTTACTGATTAATGAAATCTCCTCAATGAATTATTTGTTTTATGGAACAAATAAATCATCCATATTAGATGGGTTTCTACACACAGACTTAAACTGTCTTGAGAATAGATATTGAAAGTAATTTCCTTGAGGATAGATATTGATAGTTCTGATGTCTGAAATTATTAATTACATCATTATGAACTGAGTATTATATATTCAATTTGATTATTAAATTACATAGAATATCCATCCTGAAGCACTTGTAAATGTTTTTGTAGAATTATTTGGTCATATTTTATTCCTTCCATATTATAATTATTTCATTGATTAATTGAAATGTGTTTTTGTTATTTAAATTTCCATATTTATTATTCCTTATTGATTCATGATAGAGTCTGAAATACTTAACCCTTATAGAGAATTTTATATCACCCTTTATATTTTTTCATTTCCCCAAGATTCCATGATGTTTACTATGAATAATATATAGGGATACACCAGATGGAATAAAGTTATTATTGAAAAATATATGTTTTATTTTTTGTATTCAAATTTAATTTAATAATCATATATATATATATTTTACCATGAATACTAAACTATTAGTCCCTTAGAGATGTTATTTATTATATGTTATTACTGCGTAATAAATAAGGTAATAGACTTAGGCTACTGGGTTTGGGGATATTATAATTGTTATCAGGTGATGTTTTGTAGAATCCATGGGAACTGGATTTAGGAAAGCATAAATTAAGAATAATAAACCTATGCTATAATGTGAGTATAACTATAGAAGTACAATAAATATTTTTTAAGGTATAAATTATGTGTATTTGAATATGAATACATCTTTTTCTCTACACTATAGGTTAATGTAGTAAAGACACATATATATGTAGGGGTAATAACTTTGAAAAGGTAACATTGGGCTTGACATGATAATCACATGTGTCACAAAAAAAATTCCTTACAGTAAACATGGATTGAAACAATTTACGGATATGTTTAGGATAGTTAAAATTTTCTTTATAGGTTATTATAAAGTATTTGAAATTTAATATATCACCAATTAAACTGGATTTTATTAATCTAAAATTGAAAATTCATGAATTTTTAGTTTAAGCATTTCCCAGTAGTTGGAATTATACATTGTTATTCATAATTTTATGCAATGATATAGTATATTAAATCATAAAGAAATCGTTCCTAGATGAAGAAAAATCAACTGCATCAATGCACATATTCTAAAGAGTAAGAATGATCATTTCTTATATAAGATTAATTCAATCATACAAAGGTAACTTGTCTCCCAAACATTCATATCATTTGAGGACATAGTATCATGTAAAATAATGATAGAGATATAATTCAATATGTATTATGGATTCTGATAAATATATAAGAATAATAGGTTGGATGGGAAAAGGATGGATAATGTAAATAAGAGAAAGAATTATTTTCCCACATGTGATAATTTTGTAATGAAACAACCTCGTATTCACCTAAAATGAATTGGACTTTCCAACAAGTGTAGAGAGAAAGTCCATCATTAAAATTATTTAAAGGGAAATAAAAAAGCTTCCAATATAAAAATCATAAAATATAATGATATGGGGTACTACAGAAATAAAGTTCTAAAGAATCAATGGATTATAGCTCAAAAGAAGTTAATGGACTGTGGTCAACCTTATATCGATACAACAAATGAAGAGAAATGAGTAATGTCGTCATGGTTGGATTTAAGAATTATTTTATCTTAGTATTTAATCTGTGATTTCTAGGTTATAATAATTTTGAAATATATAAGTATTCTACTATATTATATTTTCATTATGGATTTTAACGATTATGTTGAACATTACTAATGACTATGAAAAATGATCTAGTCAAAAGTTAAACATCACGGAGAAAATATGATTATTGGAAATATAACTCTTAATATTTCCATATGTTGATATAATTATTTTGGGATAATGAGATGATTAATATGGGTAATTTAAATTAGATATTAATGACTACCATGGAATTCATTAATGATTTATTGAGAAAATTGTTTATGCTAGCATTGATGGACTCTACAAAATTTTTGGATTTAAATAAATTTGTCCAATAATCAATGTTTTATTAAATGAATAAGGAATCATGAATGTTTTCAATATGGTTTTATGGTAATTAAGCATATTACTATGCTTTAAGATAATACCCGATGAAGGTATTTTCACATTTGCTATGTAATGATTAAGATCTACATCAAATTTGTAAAAAAATAAAGATATTTTCATATTTTAAATTCAGTGACCTTATTTATAAAGTATTGTATCATGATATTTTTTATGGATCAAAATGTTATCAATTTATGAAATGTATTATGTAAACTCTGGATGTGGTCTTAATGATTAATTTACTACTTCACTATGTGAAAAAATATGCATATGTCATAACATTTTCAAACCATACTAGTTTTGGATAATTTTTGGAGGCATACATAAATAGTTTTCAATATATTATGGATCATATGGTCTACTAAATGTAAAATTTAGTGCTTAAGGATTTAAAATTTATTTTTGGAAATTCAATTCATGCAGTATCAGATGAATTGGAAATTGATCGATGTACATCCAATGGATGAAAATGTTCTTTTGAAATTAAAATATATCATTTAAGTATATTACATTATATTCATATATATTAAACTAATTACTCACATTTTGGAAAAGGATGTTGGAATAAAATGTTGTCTTGATACATTAATATCCAACGAACAAGATGGAAATTTAGATTATCACATATTTATAGCTTTAAGTCCCCTAACATTCAATTGATCATTAACATGTTTGTGATCAAGGACTTATATCACCACCAGTAATTATTTACACTTTTATTCTATTTCCACATATTCACTTAAAATTATTTGTCTCCTCTATAGAAACCTAGTTATAGGTTCTTCCTAATGACTGTTCTACATCGCAATCTCTCTTATTAAGATGGTATATTATTTAGGATTTTTAGGATGTGGGTTTTTAAAAAATGGTATTTCCAAATTTAAAACATTCACTTTCACTATCATGTTTAAATTCAGATGATTGATTTTTTTGATATGTGTATATTGTTATACAGTGAGATTTTAAAATATGATCATGGTACTTGATAGTGTGTGTGACACACAACACCAAACATAGAACAAAATATATCACCCATAGAATTTAAAATATATTTATTTTCATTCTATTTAATATAATTAATTAAAAAACATATAGTTTATCTTTTGTTACTTATAAAACTTATTTTGTCTTTCATTACATGCAACACTCAGTTTAGATTGTGTAAAACGCAAGACAAAAACTTACGGAAAATAATTTAATATTAATATTTTATAAAATATAATAATAATAACTGATCATTTAAATTGGAGGTTATGAAGTATATTAAATAACTTATGAAAATATATATTTTAATACTTTTTATCTAGTATCTATTCATTATTAATAAATTAATTATCATTAAAAATAAAAAATTTGTTATTTCATAAAAAATATTTTTTCCTAAATGATGGTTTATTCCAGCTCAGAACACATAATATAAAATTAATTTATACCACATATAGAAAATTTAAATTATAAAATTAAAATATTAGATCATAATATCATAATTGTCTTATGGTAGATTTTTTTTATTTTTCTTAGAAGATTTATATTTTATGAATTGTCAAAAACACAAAATTTTCAGTACAAACTACATATTTCATTTAATTAAATAACAATGAAAATTATATTTTGAATTGGATTTAAAGTAAAATTATTTCAATTTTATATCAAGTAATACAATTTATGTCACTAAAATAATTTTCATATTGAATTATTTTATAAAATAACTGTATACTTTGGAATATTTTTTCTATTAAAAAACCCACATTATCATCATGTCTATGAGGTTAATTTTAAAGTATATTTTGTATGTTATGTGATTTGAATTTAGAAAAATGGTTTCGATTTTTTTATTTTGAGAAATTTAAATTTCTTAATATATTCAACATGTTTTTTACCAACTTAAATAGTGAAAAAAATTATAATTAATTATCACAATTAAGGTTAAAATATAGTTTAACACTATATATGAATTTTTATTAAAATAAATTTTACACACACACATAAAATATTTTTATGCATAAATTTGATTTATTATATAGAATAATTTGGTCAATATTATATAATAAAACTCATTTTAATTGTATTATCAATGAAAAAATTACCTAGGTAATTAAAAATATACAAGTTACCATGTTAAAAAAATAAAACAGTAAAATGGAGTACACATACAAACTATATAATAAAATGATATAAATGTATTTAATTCTATATGGTGGAGGTGTTTCTAGTCCAAATAAACTGACCATAAATTTTTGATCTATTTTGGAGGCACATGTGGTAAGGGAGACCTCCCGATAGATAATAATTTTCTGTATTTGTTGGAATGTCACTACTTCTCAATTATAAAATGGAACTCACACCCCTCACTTATTCATACCTATAAATCAATATGTATAAACAAAAACCAACCCACATCACATCCAAAATTCTATAACCTCATTAAAAATTATTATTTTGGTTATAAATTTAAACTAGGTTGGATTTATTGAAAACATAAGGGGAATACCTGAAGAATATGTAATGTTATTCAATGGGTGACATTATTTATCTCATTTATCCCAATCGTTAAGATTTCATTAAAACATGATAAGATAACAACCAAAAAATTTTCTATATACTGAGATGTTTTAATAATATATGTATAACCTAAAACCATATCACCATCTATAAAATGGGTTACAAAATCATTGTTCGGGTGTATGATGGACTACCGCCTCACAAATTGATGTCGTTCATTTTTCCATTCCTATATATCAAGGTTTGGTATGATGATGGATATTAAGTATATACCTGATATTCACAATATAGTAATACCTATGAATTTATTATTTCATATATATATTTATATACCTTCCACTCCACAGGATAAACGATAACATCACTCATGTCTATGGAGGACTACCGCCTCACAAAGTGATGTAAATTTTTTGTCACAATTGCTTCACACTGATGGTGATAAAGTTATATTTAATCATTATGTTTTATATAAATGTTATAATTATGATATTAATGACATGTTTTTTAGTCTATAAATATAATATATTATTTTTTATTACCCTTTCACTCGATGAATGAAGATAATGTTGTTCGTGTACATGTGGACTTCCACCCTCATGGAGCCATGTTACTCTCTTTTCATCACCACAGCACACAGATAATATATATATATATTTAAAGAGATAATATTCTATTTATTATATCATGATAATTAGATATTTTTAATATATGACATACCACCTTTCCATAAGGATCTTTGAAAAATGGATATGTTACTTCTTCTTACGTATTACCTACCGTCTCTGGGATAGTAACATACATCATTTCTCAAAACTGTCATTATTGATTGTTTATAAAAGTATAAATATTGTATAAATATGTAATTATTCCATGATTATTATTAAGTAGATTAATTAAATATATAATATGTGCATCAAATGGATGCTTCATGATGACACACACATGAGAAAACAACTAAATTAACAGCCAATATACTGAAAATAGTGAAAGTTTATTAATAAACAGATAATAAGATATTATAAATGAATCATAGAAGATTTTATAAATTTTAGTATGGTTATTTTATAATTAAATATCCTGGTTAAAATCATATTACATTATTTTAAACAACATTCAACTAAAATTAAGTGAAATGAATTGCATTTTTGTCTTAGTTTTTACTTCCTAGAGACACATGTCATCTTCACCGTGTATTTCATTTATGTGGTGTATATACTATAAATTAATTTATATTATGATTTTGTAGCTAAAACATATAATAGTTTTAACATCCATTTTAGGATCTATCTTTCATGGGGTTTAGTATTCAAAATATACCAAATTAGTATGGTATTTTATCTCATTTTACATTACATTGAGAATTATTTGTTTTTATGCAACAACTCACTTTTATGTGCAGAATATAATTCCTCATTGAAATGAACCATCATGATAAATTTCTTATTTATGGTATTTCATTTTACAATTATAATTATTTTATCCAAGGTAATTTCACTAAAAATATATCAAATGGTAATACATATTGTGCAATCTCCCACTCTTTTTGGGATTGTTATCTTTCTCTTGAAACAATGACTTTATAATATTCATTTTTTATTTGAAACTGAATTTATATTACATAAAAATAATCCTATGTGATGTATATGATTATTTTATAAACTATATACCATTTTTATAAATGATTTTGTTTTCTAAATATTTATTTGATTAACATGGGAAATATTTATAAATTCATATCCATTAATTAATACATGAATTTTGGAAGGAACATTGTTATGAATTAAATCAATTATTCAATATGTGTGGAATGTTTTGGAAATAAAACACATGGGTTGGGGATAATTTATTTTAACCCCATTTAGGAATCGATAGTCTCATGACATGAATCAATTTGATAAACAAGATGGGTTTCTACCAATAGACATAAAATGCCTTCAGGTTAGATCTTTATAGTAACTATGTTGATGATAGATCATGAAAAATTTGAAATATGCCTTTATATGTCCCATCACCAGGAATTGGGTTGTTGATATTCCATGTGATTATTTGATTTGTTATAATCTCAATGGTCAAGCTCAGGTGATTATTTATGTGGAATTATTTGACTTTATTTTATTTGTTCCATATTATTCTCATGTTATTGATAAATTAGAATATTTTTTATTCAGTTACATTTCCATAATTATGATTCCTTATTGATTCATGATATATACAATTTTACTTAACTGTTTCTAAGAATTTAATATTATATTTAGTTTTTCTCCCTTACCTCGGATTCCATAAAGTATAGTACGACTGATAAGTATGGATATTCATTATGAAATAATGTTAATATTGAAATATTATATGTTGTAATTTTTTAATTTAAATGTTATGTATGAGTAATGTATTCATTTATTTTATCGATACTATTAAACAATTCAGTCCTTCAGGATATGATTCCCTGTATCTTATGATAATTTAACAAGTTAGGCACCAACTCTAGGATACAGGGGTTGTAGTCATTATAGTATATACCAACCTGTGCTACCAAAGACTCAATTCATGCTAAATAAATATATAATTTAGGATTTCTATTCACAACAAAATGATCTCCCAATAGATAATTTCTCTAATAATTAATGCAACAATCCATAGATTCTAGTTTATGATCATGCATTGTGTAACTCCCATCATCTGTGGTCAACTATCAAGATTCTTACACCATGACTAAATATACCTTCAAAAATAATACTCCATATCCAATTCCAAATCCATCAAAATAAATTTCATAGATTCTACCTAGCTCTATAAGAGCCAGTATTTGCACAGAAGTAAGGCTTCAATTCATCCATAAAAATGATACTTTGCATGTTTCAGAACATAAAAACATCACACTATTTTTTTCAAACCCCATAAGTGTGATGTTAGGCATGAAATTTTTTTAATAAAGAGTCTTTAGTTACCATCCATCCTCAAGAAAATTCATATGTCATATAGTATTCTTATTCCCCAAAGAGATAATAAATCCCACATTATATGGGTCAACTGATTATCATGTATCTGAGATGATTGACACATGATGTGAACCTTGAAATATAAAAAGGGAATTTGGATAGAATTTTTTATATCATGTTATATATTATTTTATTAATTTTTATCTCAATTTTCATTTTATATTCATTTCAATTATGGGAATACCCCATGATGTTTTCCTTGAAGAGTAATACAAATAAATCTAGATATGGGTGAAACCCCTGATTCATCTATTCCATGGAAACCACATGTGACTTGGTAAGGATGTTCAAAATAACCATATAATCATACAATCCACATATACTTCAAAATTTTAAACATTTTTTGTTTAATTTTGTAGTATGAACCTTGTGGTGTCCCAACCACAAATTGAAGTTGGATAAATTTTATCCCATCATAGTTGGATAAAGTGGTCATCTACAAGATATAGTGAATAATAGTCAGTTACCATAAGCTAGTTGAATAAATTGTAATCTAGGAAATGCTTGAGGATATCATTTTCTATATTGGTGAATAGCATTGCTGAAACCTATAGAGAAGTGATGGGACATATTAAACCCTTAGCATAAAAGCGTTCTAGATACCCCTTAATCTCATAAAACATAGTAATTTTTAACATTTAGGGAGGAATATATTCTTATGATGCTCTGAAAACTAGATCAATGGTTAAATCTACATATCTTAAATGGTTTAGTTCATAGAATTCTTCAAGGAAGACATTTCAAGAATGATGACCTATAGTACGTAAATCATTCACACTTGTTCTGTAATCATTTAGAGAGTGAGAAGAAATCTCGAATGTGACTCGACCTAGCCATCAATGATCAAGATCAGCTAAACTGGGTGGATGTCCAATTATCCCCTATGAATATAGCCACTGCCTCAGGTGATGTGACATAAACACTCAAGTTATTGGTATCAACATTATCCTGATAGGGTGAAAACCATTCCATCTAAGGTATGATGACATAAAAAGTAATATCATGGGTTAAGAGGTTCCATAAGAAACAAAAGATGTCAAAATCAATGATACACTCCTTTTATCGGTGTATATTCTCTAATCACATCCAAAATGATGTATGTAGAGTAATTACCCCAAATAAATACACAATTTCCATACCCAAACATTACATAATTGAAATAGAGATAAATTACTTCAAAGCACATGATTCAAAAAGTGCACACACTATAGTATAACGAACTAGAATAATATCTCAAACATTATAAGACCCAATATTTATGTCCACTGGTATAGGTTGTACTACGTGTAGTTATTCATTACCAAGGCCCTAAGTCAAAATATGACTCTCCTGAGATGGATCCCTCTACTAGTGTTTCATCTCATAAGACTAGCTTCAGGGTCTATGTCCACCTCCTTGGCCAGATCGGCCGATAGTATCTCACCTTTATGTTTTATGAGAAGATGAGGCCCTTCCCCTAAACATGGAGTCAGTGTAGATCCATTCTATATATGTACTAGGTAAAATGAATTTCAATAAAATGTATATGGACCACTTTACCATATGATCGACATTAACCTAGATATATATTTCATTGGGTCTTCATATATAAAGGTTTTACACACTAGTAAAATAACATGTAACCATCTTTATGTGACATCTAGCAGGAAATACACCCATGAGTAGACTCAAATCACCAATTATAGAACCTATAGGATCAGGAAAACTGTCTTGGTACATAACCTCTCTATCCAACACTATCAAAATTCATTCTTATACAATCAGTAATGTGTTCTTGGATCACTATATTTGAAATAGATCATTCTTAATGACATTATTTAGGAAATGTTATAGATTTTTTAATTATGTATAATACTCTATCACTAACATTGTATAATGGTGAAGGTTCATAAATTTCTTATCTTACTCAGATATTTGTGTCTATTAGATAAGTAATCATAGAATCCCTTCTAGAAAACTGTATTGAATATATCATAATGATGACTAGATATGGTTACATCATCACATCATTTCTTGGAGAAGTCATGAAACACGTAGGTTGTGAGATTGAAACTATTGTTTGGATGCATCTCCAAGTGCTCAAATGTTGAAAGAACAATATCAAGCCATGAATTAGAAGCTTGGTATCCATCATCCCCCAGGAATAATTATATACACTTATTAAATAATTTCTATTTAAATCCTACCATAGAAGAGGAATATCTGGGAGATCCTTGTAAATACTACATAAACTACATGAATAATATCTCAAAACTAATCATTGTTATCCAATTATGGTACATCAGGAGGTACAATATTTAGAACTATTGGAGGTAATACTGGTGGATTAGGTCACACCACCTCCATAGAATGTTAATCACCGCCTTCTTGACCCTTTACTGATGGTTATCATTGTGGAATATTTATATAATATATGAATACAATCCTCAGAATGATGTTTGATAACTCTAAAAATCATTGAATGAGAAATATCACAAGTATAATTCCTTCATATATAAGAATCAACACCCATAGGATTTCTCAGAATGCCCATTATAGGTAATTATATAATATCATTAGAGTAACAAGAGATAATCCATACATCCCACTGCTAAGGTTGAGTCTCGGTCAAGGTCTCATATCACAGAATAGTGATCCAAGTATATAGATTTTCAATTATAATTCATAGAGAGAAAAAATTCTGCATTACAATTGGAATAAAAAATTAATGGTAACTATTATTTATTTTTCAAAGATTATCAATTCCATAGGTGTTATAATCAAATATATATTATTCATGGCCATGTTACATACAATACCATTCCCAATTTGTAGATTCATTTATTTATAAATTTCTATTGGAACATCTGGTATCTATAACTACCCTTTAGTATGGATCAGTTAGATTGATTACCATTGAAAATTTATAGAGGACCATACTCTCTATAAATTTAAATTAAAAACCATTTAATTTCAACTGCCAATTTTTGAGAGCATGTAAACCATGGTCCGTGGATCATGCATTCAATAACTGGTTAAAATAGTGTTCCACCATCAATATATATGGTAAAACACCATTTAGGTTGATTTTGACACATTAAATATATAATTATGTATTTCCCAACAAAATAAATTATCGAAATTAGAAAATAACTATCCATGAACTTTCAAAAACCCCTAGTAATATAGAAAATTAAAGTAATGAAATTAACTATTATGGAATGGCATATCACATGACATATGGATATTTATGTGCCTATGATGATGCATTTACAATACTTTTATGTATTATAAAGACAATGATAAAAGTGAAATCCATAAATGTAAAATCATAAAACAACTGTGTCACCCATTGGGGAAATTAGTACATTTGTAAGGTCAAAAATATAGAAAATTATCCCATATAAGGAAACATTAGTTTCAATATACATCTTCCAGCTACTCCCACGAATAGGTTCACTAAAAAAATCAATCATTTCCTATTGTCTTCTCTAACCATTCCCCAATAATATGAGAAAAAAAGATACAACATTGATACCATATTGTAGTATCCCAACTCTATTTCACTGATTAGTAACCAAACCTAAGGTCCACATGGCCTCAAGAATGCGTCATTATATGCTAGATGATAGAGAGAAGTAGCGACGACCTAGGTTGTGTAAGAAGGGATATTATTCCCTCTTTATAGAGTGAAGCTTAGTGGTATAACATAAGTAAAAATTGGAAGAAAATAAGAAATAAAAATGAAATACATCCATATAGATAATAATGAATGACATAATATATAACACAAGTCATATAACATATTATGATCATTTCGTGATACTCAACAAAATGGGAAAAGTAAGGGATATTGAGAAATATTCATTTCATAAAATATAACAAAAGGCCCCCAATTAAATTAGTATTATAATTAGCACAACCATGTTTCTGTTCTCTAATACTCCATCCCATTTATATAATTAGTCATCCATATCTAGACACTAGCCTTTTTCTATACCTGCAATAAAGACGTTTGTTCGGGTACCAACCATTAGCTCAAACAGGGTGTGAGATATACTCAGTAGGCCCCCACCAATGATGTCTTGTATTGATCTATCTAGTGTATATAAAATGGTCATATATAGAAAAAATTTAATATAGTTATCCTATTGTAAACCGTTCATCTATGGTCCCTATATAACACCGGGATGACCCAACATTCTTTGGTCATAGCTGGAATACCATTGAACATGTCACCATATATATATATATTATTATTATATGAATATATATATATATATATAATTATATTGATATGCACGTATACATATGAACTATATATATAGTGACATATATATAAATATATTGAGATACTAATACTTTCCAAGACCCATGGCATAACTCAATCAGAAATTATCAGTCTTATGGGCATCATGCTGTAATAGTGAACTAGACCAATCATTTGATTTGGGATATTAATGTCATTATATTTATTATCCCAATGGGTGAAGTGAAACGTCATGTATAACTACCACGAAGGGAATTTGAAACAACACACTCACCATTTAGTAAATGATATGATATTCCATTCCCAACATCCACATCAAAGAAAACATGAAGCATTTGATCAAATATAATCCTCATACATGTATCAACACCCATTATTTAGGGACAAAAATAATGATTATATTCAATCATGTAAGTATTTATTTATTATAATACAACAAAAAAATTCAATTATAGAAAATTCAATTTACAAGGAAGAACCCATAAATATTCTAAAGGAAAATTTACTTTGTAATACCAATTACATTAATTTCATTTAATAACTTCATTTAAATTTAATTTTAAACTCTGCACCACTCAGAAGGTGTGTTGTTCCCATTATCATTCACATGGACCATAACATTCTATAACCACACCCATGGTGTTAAATTTGTCAAATGGTTTGTCCCCTGACCATAATAAATGATTAATGGAGAATTCCTAACATGAAATATAATATTAACAAATACTATTTTATGTTTTTATGGAAATATGTTGAAGGAACGACATTGTATCATCATGACACATCATATATAGTGACAAGTCTTTAGAGATAAATAATAGACCACCTACCTTATAAAGGATATGAATCCACATCCATTTTGGGCTATATATTCAAAATATTATGGAAAAAATTATGAAATAAGTAAATTCATGTTAGTTATCCAACACAACCAATGATATTATAATTGGATTCCATAGGGATATCCTTTCTCAAATCCAACATTAGAGTAATATGTAGAGATCTGTTGTCTGAAAAATGTGATATTTGAAAATGGGAAGCTAAAGGATGTAGGTTACCCAAAATGACTTAGGGAAAAATTAATTTCATAAACTTTTAAGATGCCCAATATTTGGATTCATGGTTTTTCAAATCATACACCTAAACCATGAGATAACATTGGTTATGAGGTAGTAAACATCATATCCTAGTCATATAGTTTGGGAAAACCATGTGGCCCCCTTAAGTATACTAGATTATCCCAAAATGAAAATGATACATGAGGGTGATTGTTAAAACAAACCTTTTGCCTCCAATATAGTTTAATGAAGTACCTGAATGGTTGAGTCACATGGTGAGAAAACCATTGGATTAATTGTGTGTTTTAGTATTTCCTTCTAAAATCAATATTTCCTGCAACCTAACGAGCCCCTGATGCTCCCAAAAGCTTCCTTAACCTCTAAGAATCATTTATAGGGATAGATGAATGGATTAACCATAATTTTAAAGTTCCATAACTCAATAGATAATAAATCAAATTACATGATTTTTATTTTATTAATCAACTAATAGGAGAATAATTCTATTGGACATAAATACCAACATCACAAGTGCTTCCCAAGTTAAAACATTAGGTTGAATAACGCCGATTAAAATTCATTTATCCCACTATGTCATTAACTCATCGAGTTCAGCTAGTTCAATGTGGTATAAAGGAATAGATAAAGGTTGAATATAAAGTACAAAATCATTAGGGAACTCGAACTTCCACTATAGCAAGATGACATAGACATTGATAAAATAAAATCGGAAAACTCAACTACTACTATAAGAATATCACCACAAGAAGTTTTCTACTACAGTTCAATAGAAAACATGGACATAATCATACCCAACTCTAGAAGTGGAGGTCTATCTCTACCAAACCTTTTGTCCCATTTTCTTTAAAATACAGGACATTATCCTATAAGGGAAAAGGTGGAGACCTGATGAAGATATCATCCCATATGAGCTTTATGAGTGATCAAATGATCCACCTCAAGAAAGAAATCTTGTGGTTTCATACCAAGAACAAAAACAACAAAAAATGATCAAATTCCATTAAAGAAAAAGAATAAGTTGGTCCTTAGAGACTCAATTTCTTTTACTACACAATATGATAATCAATATATATTACATAATCCATGATTTCCATAGGAATATTAAAAACATTTAAAATATAGGTATATATGATGAACTTAGAGAAACTTTTATCAAATAATGTATTCGATATAGATGAAGCCATCAAAATGAAACATCTCACAGTCACATAACCCTTATCATCTTTCATTGGAGACTCAACCATGACATGAATAAGCTTCATACATGATTCTTGTGGATGGATCCTTTTTGTTCTCAAAACATTGGAAATTCTTATAGAAAATAATATCACTATTGAGCCTATATATATACAAAGATTATAACAAAAGCATCGAAAAACCTCTTCAAGTTACCTTAATATTCACGTGTGCTAAATTTATTTTGTGCATCCATGAAAACAAAAAATGTGGGACCAATATTTACTCATTTGAAATAGATTACTTTCCCCTGTATACTATTAATGATTTTAAATTAGTCTACTACTAAGATCCACCAATATGTTTCCCACTACAAGACTCATCTTTTATACTCTTCCATTTAAATGAAAAACTCATGATACCTTTGGCACCGCACAAAACTCCCATAAACCATAAATAATAGTTGTCCAATGTTCATCTATTGGATCTCTATTCATAAAATAAAAATAATAGTTTATCTACAACATGAAAACATGTGATTAGATCTTTTATAGAGTACCCATGGTAAACCATATATCTTTTAGCTTCTCTTTTTATATAACTTCATTTGAGAAGTGAATAATTTCAGAAAAAATAGTTTTCAAACTGAGTCTCTATTTCATCAAGTTACAAATGATTAAATAATTCTAGGAACTATGAACAAACTCTCGAATCCAGATAAAATTGATTGATAAAAAGAGACTTGATATTGTTAAACGCCAAAACAATATTGTTTCCTATCAGGACAATAGAATCACACAACCATCTTCTAGGACATTCATATTTAAAGATGAAACATTTCACATTTATGGAATCTATAATCACCAACAAATTTTTTAGTTGAATAACAATTTTAAATCATTCATCTAACTCTTAATGATAATTCATGCCCTGAAAACATTATTTCAATAGAAGAAGAATCTCTTTGAAATGCTCTATAATATCCTCCCATTGAGGTACAATATCTATATCCAGAATGGGAATAAATGTATAAAAACACACTAGAGAGTTTGAAACAATGAAAACATCCTCTATAAGGTTCAGATCAACTCAAGGGTTCACTTTCTATGGTTCATCAGAAGATACCTCATGAGGTTTGTTCAAATGAATTCATGGGGGGACAATACTCCGCAACATAAACATAATATAATTTTATATTATTCAATAGAATAGAGATATTGAACTTTATTAATCATAATTCCAAAGTAAAATATAATCACTTATTAAATCCTTGGAAAAAGTCTAGATTTAGATCAAACAAATCCTCAAATACATTTTTCCAATGAATAATTTTAAATTATAATTTATTACAATGATATATGTCCATTAAATCACTTTTAACCATCATGTTGTATCCTTAAAGTCATGTTTCCTCTTTGTTATGCCATCCTAAACTACACACCGACATCCAAAAAAGGTATTTTACACATTTGATACGAATTTTTCAAACATTGACCAAGATAACCCAAATAATTATTACTTGAATTAGTTATGACATTACCTATCTCTTGTTCCAAATAACCAAGGTCTAGAAACTAGAACCTGGGAATTAATTAAAATTAGTAGGATTAAATTTCACCACAATAGTTAATCATTCATAAAATGTGATGGATATAAAACAATTAAAATTCACCATGTCAAAAACTTCAAAAGATAAAAATTTAATATGTAGACTGATACATATCAAAATTATGGTACATGATGAAATGATTTCACATAAATTCATCAATGAAAATATCATAATAATATCATGTATCATGTCAAAATCATGCTCTAAAGATCACAAACAACACCAAAGGTCCCACAAATAAGGAATATCCACCACCTCCAAGTGATGACTATCCTCCTCTAGAACTAGTATAGTAACCCATACCCAAGTATCCTAGATTATATGTATTGATTTATTACATTGGAATAATATACAAGGAATCAAATTCCAATCCCCCCATCTTTTAGACTCATGCAATCTCTTTTTTTATAATAAATTATGATTTTGTATTTTGGCTAAGGCACCACTTTTTTCAATGGAATCACATCACAAAGGACCATGTTGATTTTCAGTATTGTTAAACAAGATACTGATATGATTCTCATATTACATTTGAGAACACAAAATAAAAAATAATTTTTTTTTCAAAAATGTCATTATTCTCTCTAGTATATCCTTGATATCAGAAAAGTATATTTAATGGTATCCTTAGAAAGGGAGAAATGAGGTTTAGTTCAAATTCATACTATGAATTAAATAATGAAGAATATATCATGAATCAATAATCCAAATCAATATTGAAAGGTAAATAATTGACCACATATTCCATTTAAATAACTACAATACCATTATAAAGTTTATAATAATTAATAAAACAAGGTAAATAATTGAAAACAAATTCCATTTAGTAAATAAAATGCGAATGAAAAGAATTTAAAGGTAATAACATTGGAAAAAATGATGGATAATATGATAATGAGTAATAAATATGGAATGGTAAATGACTAAAAACATATGAAATTTATTCAATAAATAGATAATGAAATGATTCTAGTGATAATATAACTGAAAAAATACCATGGATAATAATAACTAAATTTTAAATGAAGGAAATTATTAATTATTTGATGTCATTTTATCAAGTACATGATACCTCTTCCATTGAGACATTTCAAAAGAAAAGTTAATACTATAGGGAGAAACACATTTATTTCAAGCTTAGTTATTTTCCCCATGAGACTGCTGAAGGATCGATGGGATATCTATAATAGTTCCCCACATGTATATGTATTTCAAAATCATTCCATATATATATATATATGAAATTATCTATTTAATTCATGAAAAATAAGCCTTAACATTACATATATATATATAGAATTAAGAATACTTTTTATCAATATTTCCTCATTCTGTTAAATAACATTCAATGTGAAACATTACATCTATAAATGAATTAGTATTTTTGAAATAAGCATATCCATAATTAAAAGTATGGATATTTAGATTAAATTTAATGTCCAATGATAACATAAAAGTGATTATTTCAAGGGAATGCTAATGAATAAAAAATGAATCAAGGAAGTGAATCCCAATATTGTCCTTGGTAAAAATATTCATAAACCATCTTGAGGAAGAATATAGATGGTATCAATACCACTTATATCCAGTGGAGTATATGAAAAATAAAGGTTTTTTTCATTGACGAATATAAAAACCATAAAATTATCATTAAAATCATTATTGATGATAACATCCCTTTCATTTTAATATTAAAATTTGGAAACTAAAAGATCACATAAAAAACTATAAATACTATTCATTGAAAAATAAATCTAATAATTATAATGGAATACTTAAAAATGAGTGGTAATGATGGTAAGAAATTTCATAAATATCATAAACATTAAAAAAATATTTGATTCAATTTTTTACTAAAATATAAATAAGAATTATGTGGAAAATTACATGAAAATTCATTTAAATTTTTTTATTAAGAGTTAGGCATGGGTAAAAATGTCTTTAATAAATCACATTTTAGATTGTTAAAAATTAATATTGAATTTTTTTTATAAAATATGGTTTTGGAAGAAAAATGTATTTCGAATGAAGAGAGAAATGAATTAAGAATTTACTAAAAACATTTATTCAATTATTTTATTTACTATATAGTGGATAAAATGGTACTATTTCTTGAAAAAACCCATTAATAAATATAGGATAATAAAATTTAATGGTGTTTTTATAAAATTACACAATAATTTCATTTAATATAAACTCAAGTATAAACTATCTTTATTAAAACGTGACGGTGAAATAAACCCTTAAAAAGATCCTAACATTGAAATGAAAATTAATCTTTGAATCAATTATGTGTGTAAAATTTAAATTGAACTAATTTTTTCTTAAATAAAATAAAATATAATCAAAATTAATAACACACATATGTTAATAAAATAAAATACAATAAATATTGTAATATTACCCAGTTAAAAAAATTGAATTATGAAATTCATAACCAAATGGTAATTTTAAAGTAAAATCACCTTGGATAAAAAATCTAAATAGAAAATAAAAATATAATGAATAATAAAGGATTTATGTTATTAAATGAAATAATGTCACTTTATACAATATATAAAATAAATTAGGTGCATAATATCATAATATGCCTCAATTAATAGAAATTAATATCATGTCCCTTACAAAAATCACAAATTTGTAGTGAGAATTAATAAATAAATAGATTATGTGTATTAGATTTAAAACCATATAGAAGAAATGGAAATAAAATATAAGATAACCAATATTCATTACACACATAATATTATAATATCAAAGATGATCAAGAAGTAATGTTACCCAACGTAAACAAATTGATTAATGGAATTCTCTTCCACTTAGTTTCATTTAAGGAAAATACCCTTAGATGAAATAATTAAAAATAAAACATAAAATAACATGAATTACTATTTAATTATGATATTAAATGAAAACGAGTAATTATTAATACCTTATAAAATAAATTATATTAACAATAATAAAATCTGACTCAATGAAGATAAATTGAGACAAAGTTCCTTAAGTTGAGTCTGACTAGTCACATATGTCCGTCATCTTTCTGAATAATTAATTCTTGTCAATTATTAAATTTATTAAGAAACATTTTCATTATTATTATTTTTTTCATTTCACTTATTATCATTTTATTTTTAATTACATAATCAATTATGTTTACATTAGTTATTTCAATGATATTAGACTAATAAGTCAAAAATGACAATGGTAGATTGACTACTGGTTTATGAGGTAATTATTTAAAAATATCCCAAATAATAATCACAAAATAATTTTAGACATTTAATTTAAATTATACATTTAATAATAATCATTATTGTTGTCTTTGATAAATGATGCATGTTATGATCATGGAGACAATAGGTTGTACGTATACATGAGTAACGTTTCCACTTTTCAACTATCATTATGGAAAGGAGGTCAGTGATGTTTTATATTTAAATAATTATAATAATATAATATATACCATATTATTTATTTAAAAATACATATATATATATATATCATCCATTTTGTGTAGTGATTAAAAGATAATCACATGTCTTTGAAAAATAGACAGTCCACACATATACAAATGACGTAATCACCATTCAATGTGTGAAATGATAAGAAATAGAATGATGTATTATCTTCTAAGAATGATAAATATTTCATTGATATAATAAATATTTTTTTAATATCTCATATATTCAATAACATTATTATTATTACCATTGATGTATATCATTAGTGAAAAATGAATAACATCGCTACATGAGGATGCAGTCTGACGTTCACACATGTGATGTCTTCATATCCCTTATGGAATGGAAAGATAAATAGTATATATATTATATAATGAGTCCAAATTAATAATTACATTATAAACATCATATATATATATATATAAACTTTAGATCCATCAACATACCCATCTATGATTGGTGTTGATGGAAAATGTTTCAGGTCGGTTCTCAAGGTGGTAGTCCTATATACGAATGAGCAATGATAACGTTTTCCATTTTAAGTAACAGAAGATGTATATAATTAATTCTATTAAAATATTAAAAAATAATTATATTTTATATATTGTTTTTATTATAAAATAATTAATGAATAAAAGTTGAACGTGTTGGAATAATAAATAAAAAAATCATTCTTAGGGATTTTACTTGTTCTCAGACAACCTCTGTATGATTACACATAATGTATTCCTATAATTGAATTATAATAAAAATTGTAATATATTATGAATTTATTTAATTTGGGAAGTTAATTGTTTTTGTGATTATCCAAGAAAAAATGGTTTGAACGTGAGAATAAGGGAGGAGAGGTTGTGGCCTTTTATAAGTGATGAGAGTGGAAAACTTGTAATTGTTTTACAGAAAAAGGTGATCCCATTTATATCACTTTATAAAAGAGTAAAAACTGAAATATTATCACTATATAGATATTTTAAGGCTAAAATATCTCTTGAAAATATATTCAATACATGTTTTAAGGCCATTTATCACCTATGTTTTTAATTTACCCACCTAGTGACCTCATATTTACCATAACAATAGAAAACTAATTTTTACTCTTTTCGCTATTCAAAAAGGATGAAAATTAATTGAAAATTATTAGAAAATAGAAATTATTATAATTTAAAATATGGAATCCATTTTATAAAAATCAATTCATATTAGTTGAAAAAATAAATTTAAAGCAAAACTGATAGACACGATGAAAAAGTACGTTTAAAAGAGAACAATTCTCATAAGTATGGAAGGTTCTAATATAAAAATTCAATATGAAATTCTATCTAATGATATATGTTATTTTAATGTTAATAATATTTCATTGATTTTACATTATAAAAATTATTTTAAAAATTATAATTGTATAGTATCTAAATGAAATAATTGGTTTTAATACAAATCAATAATTTATCTATTCATCCAAAAAATATATCTATTCATAGAAATCCTAAAATTTGACCCCAAATTAATATTTATATATTGATTTAAAAAATTATGTCCATTTTACAATATAAATTTTCTAAAATTTGTACATAGTAATTTTAAATAATGTGCGCAATGCGCAACTAAACCCCTTTTTAGAAAAATATATAGTTTTTTTGAAAATAGTTCATTCTATTTTAAATTTTTCTTATTTTATTTATAATAAATATTTTATTAAATATTTTTTAACATGTATAAAACATATCATATTCATTATTTATATATTACTATTCATTTCATCTACTTTAATTTCTAGGTTACATTGATATACTATATTACAGTTCATTTATATTTGGGGTTTAGTGTTCCACAAGCTATCAAAGTTAATATATTTAATGGAATATATCACATGGGTTGTTTAAGATCAATGTTTCATGTCTTGTAAACTATTTAATACAATGTTATTAATTTAAATTTTTTGGGTGTTAAATTCACCACACCTTAAATAATTTCTTTCATCACAAGTTGATCATATGCTCATAAAATATGGGTTTGAAATTTTAAAACAATTATTTTACTGAAACCCTAATCATAAAAAGGGTTAATAAAATATCATACTATAAAGATAAAAAGGGAGGTATAAAGGTCATGTGGAATGAAAGAAAACTCAGTTTCTTATTATGAGAACATTGGTGGAAGATAAGGATATGGACTTGGATGAAAAATATAAATAAATATAAAGAATGAGTAAGGTCAAGTGATCACAGAAAGTGAATTATAAATGCAAATTTAAGTACCTCAAAATCAGAATCCAGTGATGATTTAAAAGACCATTTCATTCGTTGGATATGATATTAATAAGAAAATATTTTTTTCAATATCTTTTTCAAGAATTTGAGTAATTCATTTAAAATATAATAATATCTCTGAACGTACTTATTTTATATGTTTCAATTTCTGGAGCACAATTTCATCATTTGGTCGTGCTTCAATAAATTCCCAATTCATCTCTTACTCCATGAAATGAAATATAATGGAGGGACTAAAATTCACATTTACTGAATTATTTGATCTATAAGATAGTATCAATTATTTCCATCTATATGTCAATATTTTCCAAAATCAATATTGTTAGAACAAGTTATCCCATAGAATAAATTATTCTCTAATCCTCAATAGTAACACCATCAGTTCTTCGTTAATATTTATTCATCAAAGAATTTATCATAGAAATAATAAAATATTAACTATAACATCACATACTCATGTTCTAGGTTCTATTCCTTTATCTTCCATTACTTGTGGGTTCAACCCCCATGTCCTTCACCGGATGCGATGAGTTGTCACCTAACATGTGGGTAATCCATTACCAAAATATATATTAATGTAATTATTATAAAAATACCAAATTATAGAGATCCCCAAGTACTAAAACATATAAGATTAAATAAACCTAAAAGGTTACCATTACCTCAATCTAATGTCTAAAAAATTAAAGGATTTTTCCTCAAATAACTCTTTTATGTACTAAAAAACTGTTTTTATTCCCATAAAAATGTTCCCAAACAAATTCTTATTAATTGAACACTCCAATAATTTAAAACTAAAATAAGTGTTGTTTATACCTTTGAACATATATTCAACCATAAAATCATTTCCCATGATGGTATCATGAAATGTTATGCTAATGATGAAATATATGATTATAAAATCATAGGTAATACTTAGTCATTTCATTATTTTTATAACCAGAATACAGTTGGTAAAAAAATCACTGTAATTAGATTCATGAATACCAAAACATAAATTTTTCATAAATTTAATTTCAAAATAATTCTATCATTGTTCTAGGGGATAACATTTATAAGAGGGAGTTGACTCAGATAATAATTAGGTTTCCCACATTTTTTAAAACAAAATATAAATGAATCCCTAGGATGATATTTATTTTCATTCATTATACTCTCCATTTTCTCATAGAAATTAATTTATTTATAATTCACTTTTCAACATATGAATAATTTTTATATTCAACTGAAACATATTATTGGGTGTCTCTTTTCACATTTCTGTCATTATGGAAATTGAGCCTTCTTTTCTCTACAGTCCGCACCACTGAAGCTCATAGAAAACAACATCCTTATTTTATTTGTAATGTCTTAGAGTTGTATAAGGTGTAGGTTTTTAATCACATTTCATTCTAACTTGTTAGAAATAACCATGATATATTTCACTCCTTCATTATTCCCATTTTTTATCATAATCACCACATTTTCTTCCACTTCTAATGTTAACCTAATTCTTTCAGGATCCTGTCATTGAATAAAACCAAAAAGCATAGTGTAATCAACAATAATCATGGCTGGAAAACCATATGACCATATAATAATTTATATTTTTTTTAAAATAAGATAAATTTTCTAATCATAGAATACTTTGGTTTATCCTAGGTTATTCATTATTATCATCTATTGAAATAATTCAAAATGTTTTGTAAGTAAAATGTGGATTATGAATGAAATATCCACCGAGATTGTCAAATAAGGTACACAATAATGAATGTTTTCATGCACTATATGATGATTGGATCATGCCAATTTTCCATTGCCGAAGTTATTACCCAAAGGAACATCTGTTATGAAAAAACCTCTACTTGTATAATCAAGGAAGCGATTCATTTATAATAAAAATGTCATAATCTATTCTTTACCAAATCATTAGGATTTATTCTATACCTAAATTCAAATTATTATCATAGGGTTATATTCCCAAATCATTATTTTCCTAAATAAATTTTAATGGTTTTTACTAAACATCATATGATAGAAACTATATAAACCACAACCAGATTTTCCATATCCAGTGTCTTACTTTATTTTATTGGTAAAATATACAAGGAATTGCATATAGAAGGACCTAATAGTTTAGTAGTTTTGGTAAAGTAGATACATATATGATTATAATATTACATTTCATAACACCAAGTAAAATCTAATTTTATTTGAGAATATCATTTTTACCTCTAGAGTATCCCAATATATCATGATATTATAGTTCAAGGATTCCTAGGAAATGAAAAAATAATAATTGGGATCTCAAATTCTCAATAAGGGTTAAGTGCATAAGAATATTTCATGAATCATTAACATTAATCTACATTTAAAGGTAAATAAATAAAACCACACTCTATTTAAATGTTAATGATATCATGATAAGATAAGTAATAATAAATATGTATAGGAAAATAATTGAAAAAACATACCAATTATTCAATAAACAATGAATGAAATGCATGCAGATATATTATCATTGAAAAAATATCATGGATAATAAGATATGATATATTATATTTAGAAAAATAAATAACAAAACTACATTCCATTATTAAATAAAATTAGAATTACATGAATCCATTAATAACATAGTTGTGATATTTTCATTTATAATAATAACTGAATTATTGATGATCGAAATGATTAATTATTAAATGAAATTTTCTCATGAAAAATATACCAATACCTTCAAGAACATTTATAAGAAAATTTAAAACTGCATGTAAAAAACCAATTTAATACTGTATTACTAATTCTCCTCATGACACAACTGATTCATTGAGGGGATATCTATAACTGAGCACCTCCTATATCTAAATGTCGAAAGCATTCCTCATATATTGAATAATAGATTTAATTCATGAACAATATTCGTTAAAATTAAATATGCATATTAATAAACAATATGAGTAATCAATATATAGAATCCCGCCATTTTATAACATAACTTTTCATTACATTTTAAAAATCCGAGGATCTTTAAGGTTTAGTGTCTTGGAATCCAGGAACTTAATACATGATGACAGAAAAAATTCTTCCTAAACACTTGAAAGGATTATTCTTTGTTCGTCATAAGTTTATTATAGCATCTCATAACCTGGGAGCATACATCAAAGGAAAGGGTGAGCAGAAGGCCCCGTAAGGGAAACAAGAGAAACATTTTACATGTGAACTTGAGGTACATCAATAATTTCATGATAAATAAAATTAAGGCACGAGTAAGACATCCTGAGGCATATCATAATAAAAAATAATGTGTTTCAGAACTTGAAGATGTGGGTAAAACATTTAACTTAAACAATCTTTTCCGTTTCACCATGGTCCATCCCCAAGGTGTCATAAAAAATTACCACGGTTATTCACCATGGTATCATTAAAATTGTAATCCCTTGAGATTACGTCTTTACCCAATGCATTGGAGCGCTATCAAGGAACAACCTTAGTTTTTCTTTAAAATAATCTGAGCCACATATATCATCATCAAATATTTCATAAATAACCCATATAGCATAAAATAAATGGGATTAATTTCATAATCATAACATTTTAAAAACTGCTTTAAAGACATGATCTTTATATCACTTTAAACCCACAGAAAAGGAAAGCGGGTTTCATGTATGTAAATCCCAGAATTAAAAATATAACATTTATATATATATATATATGTTTGAATACCCCAATAGAATAATGATATTTGAGTATTCACTTAATAAAATAAAATAATTTGAGAAAAATAGATATATATTTCGAGACGAAAATTCAGCAGCATTACAGCTATGTTGCAGGGTTTTAGAAAACATTGAAAAGAGAGGGGACATGGGTCACCCACTCATAAATGACCCATAAAACAGTATGGGGATATAATATAAAGGATATAGGAACATGGTAATAAAATTTGAAAGACATAACATATGAAATGAAAAACATGGATGGAAGACAAAAATAAGATTTCACTTATGAAAATTCGGCATCCTAACGACGTCACATAAAACATAAAAAAATGAATTGATGAGATAAAATAGGGTATATCATCATATGAACATAAAAAGGAAAGAATTATAGATATATAAGATCATACCCCAACATAAGAAAAGTAACTTGAAAGAAATGACATGAAAATAGAACTTGAAAAATTAGAAGGGTGGAAGAATCCCTTACAAAAATTAGGCTGCCTAACGGCGCCACTTAAACATTCATAAAATGAAATGATAATAGTAAGAGGGGATATCTCATTATATGATCATGAAAAGGGATGTAATAGGAAAATAAAATAACATCCCCCAACCTATTTACATGGGGCTTAAATGAAATGACATACAATAGAGTACTTGAAATTAAAGAGAGAGGTAGGATCCTTTACAAAAATTCTGCAGCCTATTGTCGCCACATAAACATTCTTAAAATGAATTTATGAGAGTAATAGGGGGTCTCCCACCATATGAACATGAAATAATAGTATGATGGATATAGAGATAGTACCCCAACATAATAAAAAGGAACTTGAAAGAATTGACATGAAAATAGAACATGAAAACGAGAAGGGTGAAAGAATCCCTTACAAAAATTCGTCAGCCTAACAACGCCACTTAATCATTCTTAAAATGAATTGATGAGAGAAAGAGGGGGTCTCTCATCATATGAACATGAAAAAGGACAGTATGATGAATATAAAAGAACACCCCCAACATAATAACAAGGAGCTTAAAATAAATTACATAAAGGAGAATACATGAAAAGAAAGAGAGAGGTAGGATTCCTTAACTTGACGAGTAACTTTGAAATATTGACGTTTGGGACATTGGGAGGCATGAGGGAACCTTTTGAGGACTCATTGAGAGATAAGGTGACTAGAACTTTGTTTAAGTAGATTTTGGGATTGAAAGGTTGAGATAATGGCTTGGTATTTTAGGCTAAGTGAGGGGACAAGGCATTAATTGCCACGGGACATCTCATTTGTGGTATTGGAAAAACCATGTGCTTGCCCATGGTATTTTCCCATGGTATTGGAAAAATTATAAACATCATACCTTATATTACTATTCATAAGTCTACCATAACTATTAAATATTTATTACATCCTTAATGATGTCATTAAACACCTGAAACTCTAAACTGAAAATTCACTATTCACTGAAAATTCAACTTTTTCAGAAAAATCCCAAAATTTCACCATAACCAAATATCGATGCTCTAATTTTTAAAATGAACTCCATTTTGTGAAAATATTTTTCTAAGTATTTTTAATTTAATTTTTAAATTAAAACACTATTCACTAAAAATTCAACTATTTCAGAAAATTCCCAAAAACTCACTTTAACCGAATATCGATGCTATGAATTAAAAAACAAACTCCATTTTATAAAAACAATTTACTAAATATTTTTAATTTAATTTTAAAATAAAAAACACTATTCACTCGAAAAAAACTAATACTTAACCAGTACTTTCAGAAACAATTATTGACCAATTTTATTGAATCACAATACTTAATCAAGGTGCCTAGCTTATATGAATACTTTCTTAAGTGAGTTTACGTAATCCATTTGATCACATAACTAATCATAAGCATAAAATCACTATTCATAATTTACTATTCATCAAAAATTAAGTTGATCTTATTAGACTCTAAATTGTTTTCTGAACATAACTGTAGAAGACCATTTTTAAAAAAATCATTACACATTATTAATTATTTAAGGTTTACATAAATATTTTTAAAAATATACTTATAAAATTCATCAATAATATGCATACTATATTTATCTGGACATTTAAAAATTCACATGCTTCACCATAAGAACAAATCAGAATTTTTATTTAATTGAAAGGATTACACAAGGCAGTTACGGTCTCATAACATAACCCCTTATAACACCAGTATATGACCTAAGAGTAAGGTGTGATAGGGTGATAGAATCATGGGGCGGCTCAGCCTACATTTCCCAAGTAGTGATTTCTATTAGTATGAACTTCTCACGAAGGTGATTCCGTTCCAGCTTCACACAATGAAGTTCAGCTTGGGTTTGGTCTAGATCAAAGCCCAAAGGTGCTACCTCCATCCCAAGTTCCGTCAAATGGGCTTCGATCGGCCCGAGACTACTGGATGGGGCCATCAAATCTTCTTTCTACATTAATTAATCAAGATCACATGTATTTATAGAAAATAATCACAACATTTAGTTTCCAACAGTCATATTTTCCAATGACCACATAACAGTCGAAACCTAATGATCTTATTTTAATTATACACATTTTATTAAATGAAAAATTAAATAACCCACAAAAATTAGGGAACAAAATTTACTCAAAATTTCGGGTCGTTACAATCTTGCCACCTTAAAAAATTGTGTCCTCTCTATTTTTAAAATTTGTCTTGGAAATTTCGCTGAAATTCCCACATCAGAAAAAGAGTTATTAAATCTATTACTTTAAAAGAAAAAAAGGGAAGTACATAGGTCACCAGATTTAACCAATACTAGGATTCCATATAGGAAAACATGGCTCTGTAAGAGAAAACAAAGGGTCATGTTCTAATGGAGAGTGATAGAAAAAAAATATTAGGAGAAAGTTAACCACAAGAAAATCACTAACTTATGATGTGTGTAAATGGTCTTTGATTACCCAGTAGGAAACATATACCAACAACGTTTTTGTTTTAAATTCCATTTAAAAATTTTGAGGAATTCATTTACTACATAGAATAAAAACATAAGGAAATAAACTTACCATCAATTAGAGTTTCATCCTTTAATAATTTTTTACCAAAACAAATCGTTTCTCTAAATGAAGAGCATTCAAAAAGACTTAGTCACATCAAAAGCACAAGAATCATCTTCTAGAGAATCACATAATCTACAAAAGGAGAACTATATATTTCCCTTGTATTTAGACATCAACTAAAACCAAAATGGTTAGTAAGATATCCTATAATCCCCAAGAAGGATAAACCTTTATAAAAAACTACTATTAATCTCCAAAATTCATCAAATAGTACCCAAAGTTCAAGAAAGACCATTCAATAAACAATCGTCCTTCAAATTCATCAAAATAATCCACATTAAGATTGAAAACCAAAACTCAGAAGGATTTAATCACATAGTATTCCACAATAAATCTTAACATTTATCTCCAAATAACATCGACTGCACTTAAAGTCTCATAATAACGTGTAAATAACGTAGTCACGTATTCTCTATTCTAGGTTAATCATTTTTTCCAGAAATAACCCAAATCACCATATATCCAAAATAAATACATAAATTCTTACAAAAAAAATATTCAACCATTCCTCCTCAATTTAAATCCTGTAGTATTTTATTTCCCTTAGGCATATAGTACTCCCAATGGAGAAAACATCATCAAAAATAACCTTTATCATTTAATCACCAAATCATTTTCCTATACAATGGATATCATTTTGTTAAAACAAAAGTTTCCAAAATCAACTTATTCTAGATCCATAAAAATATTTGGTGCATTAGTCAGTCCAAAGGGCATAACAACAAACTCATAATGCCCATATCTTGATTGGAAGGTTGTTTTTTTAATATCATCATTCTTCACCCTCAATTGATGATAATCCAAAACGAAGATAAATCTTAGAGAATAATTGAGTCCCATGAAGTTGGTCAAATAAGCCATCAATTCATGGAAGATAGTATTTTTTTATTCACTATGATCCCATTCAATTCTCTATAATCAATGCATTGCTGCATCGATCCATCCTTCTTCTTCACAAAGAGAACCGGTGCTCCCCAAGGAGACAAACTTGGTCATATAAACCCATTCTTCAAAAGATCTCGAATTTGTTTCTTTAATTACTCTAGCACAACATTTTCCATCCTATAGGGGGTCTTTGACATTAGATGAGATCTAGGTATGAGTTCAATGGATAACTCTACCCCTCTTTCTGAGGAAGGTCTGGGTAACTCCTCAGGAAATAGGTCAACGTATTCCTAGATGATGGGGAAATTTTTAAAAGAATAAATCCTTCGTGATAAACTTATTCCATTTACGAATCCTTTAACTAAAAAGGATTTTATGTCTTAAAACTTCATTCTTAGACAATTACATTTTTCTATAATTCCTTTATAATGATTCATAAAAATCATGCAATTAACCAAACATATCCCTCGGGAGTGTCGTAACCAAGAGTTTAGCAAGGCCCATTGTCGTGTTCCAGTTCCCATTCGATTCTAGCTAAAAGCTGTGTTTTCAGGTTTTACCCTTATGTACGTCTGTGCCAGAGCCACCTCTACCTGCTCGTATCCAGACATGGATGTATTTTCTTGATAAAACAGTAACTCAATACTCACCAAAATACCAGGAATATTTTCTATATTTAAACTTTTCTATAGGGTTCATCCTAATCTTTTCATATCCTAATTTCTATAAATAACTAAACCATCCTTTGATACCAACTATTGCATCCTGCCATTTTATAACATAACTTTTCATTACATTTTACAAATCCGAGGATCTTTAAGGTTTAGTGTCTTACAAACAAGGAAATTAATACATGATAACCTAAAAAATCTTCATAGAGACTTTGAAGTCTTCTTATATGTTTATCCTATGTTCATTACATCATCTCATAACCTGGGAGCATACATAAAAGGAAAGGGTGACCAGAAGGCCCAGTAAGGGAAGCAAGAGAAACATTTTACATGTGAACTTGATATACATCAATAAAGTCATGCTAAATAACTTTAAGGCATGAGAAAGAGATCATGAGGAATATCATAATAAAAATATTGTGTTTTATAACTTGATGATGTGGCTACAACATTTAACTTAAACAATCATTTCTATTTCACCATGGTCCATCCCAATTGTGTCATAAAAAATAACCAAGGTTATTCACCAAGGTATCGTTAAAATTGTAATCCCTAGAGATTACATCATTACCAAATGCATTGGATCGCTATCAGGGAGCACCCTTAATTTTTATTTATTATAATGTGATCCACATATATAATCATAAAATATTTCATAAATAACCTATATAGCATAAAATAAATGGGTTTCATTTCACAATAATATCATTTTAAAAACTACTTTAAAGACATGATCTTAATGTCACTTTAAACCCATGGAAATGGAAAGCAGTTTTCAGGTATGTAAATCCCAGAATTAAAAATAAAACATTTTGATATATATGTGAATAACCCTGTAGAAAAATTAAATTTGAGTATTCACTTAATAAAATAAAATAATTTTAGAAAAAGAGAGAGACATTTTGAGATGAAAATTTAGCAGCAAAACAACTATGTTGCAGGGTTTTAGAAAACATTGAAAAGAGAGGGGACATGGGTCACCCACTCATAAATGATCCATAAAATAGTAGGGGGACCTAATATAAATTATATAATAACATGGTAAATTTTTTTTAAAGACATACCATATGAAATGAAAAACATGGAACAAAGATAAAAATAAGATTTCTCTTATGAAAATTCGGCAGCCTATTGGCATAACATAAAACTTAACAAAATGAATTGATTAGATAAAAAATGGCATCTCATAATATGGACATAAAAAGGATAGTATGATAGATATATAAGATCAAAACCCAACATAAGAAAAGTGACTTGAATGAAATTACATGAAAATAGAACTTGAAAAATGAGAAGGGTGGGAGAATCCCTTACAAAAATTCTCCAGCCTAACGGTGCCACTTAATCATTCATAAAATGAAATGATTAGAGTAAGAGTGTCACGACCAATCCTCGGGGCCCGTGCCAGGACTACCCCAAGCCCGCCTTCCATAGGCTAGGGGCTGGCGACTAGCACCAAAGGCGTAAATCCCGATAATTGGGAAGGCATTGCCTTTATAAAAGTAACAAAACACCACAGAGTACAAGCAGAAGTAAAACACTAAGTACAAAGAAAGTGCTGAAAAGTAAATGGGCTAGAATACAAACCCAACTAGAAATATAACTACAACTGAACAAAGACAACAACTGGAACAAAGGAAGCAGTTCATGGGTCGTCCTCCTCGGATCCTACCTGACGAGTAGGTATAGATAGCGCAGCTTCTCAATGCTATCGCCCATCAACCTCCTCCGAGTGTTGTCTCGTCGTGAAGTCCACCTTCGGATACTGACTCGTCATGTTGTCCACCTCTAGGTATTGACTCGTCGTGTGGTCCACCTTCGGGTACTGACTCGTCGTGTGGTCCACCTCCAGGTAGTGACTCGTCGTGTGGTCCACTCTGGGTACTATCTCGTCGTGTGGTCCACCACCGGGTATCATCCAGTACTCGAACACTCAGCCTCCGTTAGCACTGCCCATCGTCTTCAACCAACACAACGAGGTGCAGGCATAGCCCGTGCAGGGGTGAGTATAAGGATACTCAGTAGGGACCCCGAGACCCTCATGGTCTCACTAAAACCAACAAGGATAACCACAAAGAAGATCTCAATAGATAACCTCTACTTAGGTATATGCCCATACATATACCCAAGTTATCAAGTAACTCATCTCAATCTTGAGGTATTCACAAAGGTTATAGACTTAGCTCAAACCAGGATTTTCATTATCGAAACCGTAACTGCTGAAGAGCTCCATCTCTGGGAGTATAGTGATCTTGTCACGTCTCCGCGGTACTGCTCACCAACCTATGACTGCTGAGGTACTTCTCCTATTGAGTACCGTGGGTTTTCCACCTCACACAATAGTGATCCTCTGCCATGGGTCTCCCACCTCACACAGTAGTGCTCCCCCTCATAGCCTACTGAGGAACTCCTCATGTCGAGTACCGCGGGTCTGCCACCACACACAGTAGTGATCCTCCGCCATGGGTCTGCCACCTCACAAAGTAGTGCTCCCCACTGGGCTATGCTAGTCACTCTGAATCGAATCGGACAAGCAGTCATCAGGTCACAGCCAGCTACACGGTCTCCGTACTCTGTACGCTCATCTTCGGGAGGGTCCGCTCCATGATCTACTATTCGATACTCCAAGTATCTCAAAGTCCCACTAAGAATTATCTCAAAGAAACACCTCGTCATAGGGGTCTCAACGCGACAGACGGCGTGTCAATCGGACGCCCAGTCTGTGAGTTACAAGCCTTTTCGCCCCCGGGGCCCGGTTGGTTTCGTGTGCGAACCAACACATCCGTATCTCAACTATACCCCGAAATCTCATAGGTTATACTCAAAGGGACTGTTTCTCCATGTGATCACCAACGCCGCTGACGGTTCGTCAAATAGACGTCTGGTTTGAAAGATATCAGCTTTTCCGTTCTAGGGGCCCGGTTGGATTTCGGGTGCAATCCAACCCGGAAACTATCCAACTACATCCAAAACACAAGAGAAGTATTCCAAAAGTTCCATCTCATCAAGAGGAGATCAACTAGACAGACGACGCGTCAATCGGACGCCCGGTCTGTGAGTTATTGGCTTTTTCGTTCCAGGGGCCCGGTTGGTTTCATGAGCGAACCAACCCGACCGCACTCCGACGACATCCAAACCTCGAGCGGAGTAAGCCAAAAGTTTCGTCTCATCAAGAGGAATCCATCAAAGTTGACGGCATGTCAATCGGACATCCGGAGCTCAAGTTACGAGCGTTTCCGCTCCGAGGGCCTGGTTGGTTTCGTGTACGAACCAACATGGCTGAACACAAATTACATCAAAACCCTGAGTGCAATATGTCAAAACGACCGTCTCGGTCCAAGGATCGCATCTCCCTTGACGGTGTGTCGATCGGAGGTCCATAGGCTAGGATATGGGCAAAATTCCAAAAAGCCCCGAAAATGGGGGGTCTGGGCCCGTACCGACCCGGCCCAACACCCCAGGGTCGGCCCGAACCGGGTCGACCCGACTGGGCGCGACCCGGCCCGGTCCGCCCAAGCCAGACCGGCGTGGCCGGGGGCTCACTGGCTCGGCCAGCGAGCCGGTGCTCCACGGACATGGCGCGCGCCGCGTCACCCTTGGATCCCGCGCAGTCGCGGGATCAGCCTGCTCGCCGCCGCTGCTAGGCCGCAACGGTTTCTCCAGGAAGTGCGTCGGGGTGCCTCCGCTTCTGGCCGGTGCCGGCCGCCGGTGACCCGCGGCGCCGGTGTTGTCTACGGGTCACTGGAGTTTCTCCGGTGGTCTTTTTTCAATTCCGCCTGCGCTGATGCTCATCTCGGGTCCCGTTCTTCACTGCAGAAACATCAAATCGTCTCTGCGGCCCATTTCGTCAATGCCTGATGATCCGCACGTCAAAAGAAACAACTGTGGAGTCTTCCATTCGCCTTCGCGGCCCCAACTACGACCACACTTTTGTTCGGCCTTGACGGCGCCACGCATCCTTGCCGCATCCCTCCAGGTTCCCGCGCGGTGTCGTCGCACCGTGCCGCCATCTTCTGAACCACAACATAATCAACAACAAGGGGGAGGAGGGTCGGCTGTGTTTGTGCAGTCCGACATCCTCCCGTTATAATGATAGCAAACGACCATCAAATAGAAGTCGACGTACGACAAAGAAATATTTCACGGGAAAATCAATAAACCTCATCATCAACCTGCATGAACTAATGATTCGCGGATCAACCTAGAAATTCATGGTCTGCGCCCGTCGTTCTTTTCTCAAAAGATAAGAGAACACCAAATAAATTTCCCTACCTAGAAATTGAAGTCGCACGTTGTCGAGTTGCGGAAGTCGAACGTCGCGGTATTCGAACGTCGGGGTAGTTGGGTGTCGCGGAAGAAAGTTATCACTTCCGTCAACGTCAGAAGAAGAAGGAGAACGTTGTTGTTGGCATCGGTCTCCATGGTCGGCGTCTCCTTCCTTGCCGTGGAAGAGGAAGAAAAAGGATTGGAGAAAATGTAGAGCATTCTTCGCCGAGTCGAAAGGTCGTTCTTCGTTTGGAGATGATGTTCTTCGGAAGAGGGAAGTGCTCTCTCCCAAATTCTCTCACATAACAAAACTCACAAAAATAAAATAAGGCCTCTCCTTATTTTATTATTTTTCCATGCATTCAAACTGTTTTAAAAAAATTCAAACACTTAGTTAAATTAATTGAAAAGGTTTAATCAATTAATTTAAGATGTGTTTTGGCAAAATTAAAGAGGAGAGAGGGGTGAGTTACACAAGTTAAAGTGGAGTTACAAAATTTAAGAGGGAAGTGAGTTATGGGAGGTCAAGGGGGTTATGGGAAGATCAAGGGGGGATAGGGTCTTGTGTGGGCCCCACCTCCCACATATCCACACATGAAAAGTTGGGTGGTTGTGGGTCCCACCGACAACTTCCCATGGTAGAATTTAACTCCCTTGGTTAACAAAAATAAAATTGTTCACAATTTTATTTATTTCGTCCTTAAACCCCAAAATTTAACTTCTCTCCCAAGAAAATGCACCTATGGTAAAAGTCCTCTTAAGCAAATACCAGTGCTGCGAGTTCATCGGTGTCCTCAGATTTCAATTCCGAGTACCGGTTCAAAAGATAGAAAAACCTGCTCGTTCGTTCCCTGAACGTACCCGAGCTAAACTTTGGAAATTGATTCCAGGCACACCGGCCCTCAGAATCAGGCGCCGTCAGGAACTGCCTGCTTGTAAAATTACAATGAAAATTAAGAAAAAATATCCCTTGAATTTTATGGGTCTTTACATTTCTCCGACCTCAGGGATTTACATCCTCGTAAAGCTTTAACACAAACTAGCGATACAAAAGCAGTACTGAGCACGCATCTGAGCCTCCCGCTCTCATGTGCTCATCTGGAGGTTCCCGTACTACCAGAGAAAGTGCACCCGAGGAATTTTCTGTCCTCGTAGGATCTGCTCCTATCGATCCTCGATCCCCACTGGAACCTCCGCGTATGTCGCTATGTCATCGACATCCGACTCCCTAAGGTCGATGATATGTGAAGGATCACACACGTATCTCCTCAGTTGAGATACGTGGAAGTCGTCATGCACCAGGTGCAACTGAGGTGGATGCTTCAAGCGGTAAACCACTTCGCCTACCAAGTTGAGGACCTAAAGAAGGTCCACTGAACCTCGGAGATAACTTTCTGCCTTGGCCATATCTCCATAAACCTCGTCGAGGTGAAACCCGTATAAGGACGTGATCAACATCCTCGAACTCTAGAGGTCTCCAATTCCTGTCAGCATAAGCCGTCTGTCGGCCATGTGTTGTCCGCATCCGCTCTTGGATGACCTGGACCTTCTCTAGTCTCACAAGAGCTGCTATGATTTCTTCTTTGCCGATAAGAGAAATCTGGTCTCATCCCCTGTATGAAACACATTCTTTGGCTAATACAGTCAATCCGGACATGAATGATGTATTCATGCAATGGACGATGTCGTAAGGCCTTGACGTTACTACCAAGAGATCCAACTGTCACTCTCGCCTCCCAGGGTCGAGTCACACTATCGGCATCAGTTTGAGGTCCCTGGGTCTCTTCCAATAGAAATCTCGAAAGTGAGGGTCAAGTCAACAGTCTTAACCGCGACCACTAAGTACCAACCAAACAAAAGGACAAGAAATAAAACTTTTAAAAGGTAAGTGTCTTTATATAATTGCAGCTCATGGTACAAAGACACAAATGTGACAACAACATCATGGAACTAGATATACACCACTAGTTCCACTCCTTTCCACTCACTTTCGGAGCTCCGTAGTCGTAAGCTTCTGCTGCCTGAAGTTGAGCTCTCTGATGTCTACCCGTTCCCTGCGGTCAGGGTGGACCTCCTGGTGGTGGTGGTGGCAACACCTCGAAGCGTCGTCCACCTCCAGCTGCACGGCCAGCTCCCCTCCCTCGGCCTTCAGCTCCTAGCGGTCTGCCTTGATCGAACCTCTGCCTCTACCTGTGAGTTTCTTCATTTAATTGCGGGTCATCTGCATGGCGGGTCGGACAGTCACATGCCATGTGACCAATCCCGCTGCAGGATTAACACTACATGGCAGGTCTGGCTCTGTCATTCCACTTGGTGCCTTGCACTACCGACCCTGAGTCATGCGGTCGACCACCTATAGGTCTGGTCCTCTGGGACCTCTGCGTCATTTGTCTACTGCCTGCTATAGAAGACTCTACCGCATGCCAGCTAGTGGTGGGACCTGCTGCCGGAGACTGCTCAGCAAGGAAACTCTCCACTAAGAGGGTTCACTCCAACACCCCTGTCTGCATCAGAATGTTGTGAGAAACAATAGAAGCTCTAATATCTCTCCTGAGCCCCTGCTCAAAGGTTCGAGCCCTAAAGAACGGGTCTCGTACCATATCTGTGGAGTAACGCGAGAGGTTTGTGAACCTCGCTGAATACTGCACCACTATCATGCTGCCATGCCGTAGCTGAAGTAGCTCCTGTATATGCAATGCTCGAAGGGTGGATGGTACAAACTCTACCCGGAACAGGCTCTTGAAGTCTGCCCATAGAAGTGCCGCCTCGTCATGCATCTGGAGCATCATGCTCCACCATCTGCCAGCTGCTGCCTGAAGTAGGCTGGCAGCAAGGATCACCATGAAATCTGCTGGCGTCCCCAATAGCCTGAAGACTCTCTCCACAACCTCCAGCCAATCCTCAGCCACCTGCGGGTCCGTCTCTCCCCTGAACCTAGGTGGCCTATGGCGCTGGAACTCATGCAGTGCGCTCAAGCGACGTGCACCCAATGCTGCTGGGACCGGTGGCACTGGTGTCCCAACGGGTAGTAGTACCGCTGATGCCTCAACTGGGATAGGGCCCTATACTGAGGCCACGTTGCTCAGCGGGATATCAGTACAAACAACTCTCGGGGCTCTAGCTAGTCATCCGCAGGGAGGCATCTTGAAAGAAACAAACATGACACGGTCAAATGATTTATACCTAGTGAGCTGACTTGGTTTGAGATAACGTTTAAAAACTTCTGGAAACACACACGCAATCAGTGTTTTCATGCACAAAGTCGGAAATCACCTGTCAGGGTCCTGGAGTATGGATACATCGGCCACCCGCACAAACACTGGACTCCCTGAACTGAAGACCACACTCGGTACCCTTAACATTATTGCTTCACATAAACAAAATATCAAAGTTATATGTTCTGCTGTAGAAATGACTCCTCTGATACCAATTTGTCACGACCCATCCTCGGGGCCCGTGCCATGACTACCCCAAGCCCGCCTTCCATAGGCCAGGGGCTGGAGACTAGCACCAAAGGCATAAATCCTGATAACTGGGAAGGAATTTCCTTTATAAAAGTAACAAAACACCACAGAGTACAAGAGGAAGTAAAACAATAAGTACAAAGAAAGTGCTGAAAAGTAAATGGTCCAGAATACAAACCCAACTAGAAATATAGCTACAACTAAACAAAGACAACAGCTGGAATAAAGGACGCAACTCCTGGTTCATCCTCCTCGGATCCTACCTGATGGGTAGGTACAGATAGCGCAACTCCTCAATGCTCTCGCCTGTCAACCTCCTTCGTGTGTCTTCTTGTCGTGAAGTCCACCTCCGAATACTGACTCGTCATGTGGTCCACCTCTGGGTACTGACTCGTCGTGTGGTCCACCTCCGGTTACTGACTCGTCGTGTGGTCCACCTCCGGGTACTGACTCGTCGTGTGGTTCACCTCCGGGTACTGTCTCGTCGTGTGGTCCATCTCTGGGTACTGTTCAGTCCTCGAACACTCGGCCTCCATCAGCACTGCCCGTCGTCTGCAACCAACACAACGAGGTGCGGGAATAGCCCATGCAGGGGTGAGAATAAGAATACTCAGTAGGGACCCCAAGACCCTCAAGGTCTCACTAAAACCAACAAGGATAAACACAAAGAAGATTTAAACAGAAAACCTCTACTTAGGTATATTCCCATACATATACCCTAGATATCAAGTAACTCATCTCAATCTTGAGGTAAACAAAAAGGTCATAGACTCAGCTCAACCCAGGATTTTCACTATTGAAACCGTAACTGCTGAAGAGCTCCATCTCTGGGAGTACAGTGATCTTGTCACGTCTCCGAGGTACTGCTCACCAACCTATGACTGTTGAGGTACTCCTCCTATCGAGTACCGCAAGTCTGCCACCTCACACAGTAGTGCTCCTCCGCCATGGGTCTGCCACATCACACAGTAGTGCTCCCCCTCATAGCCTATAGAGGTACTCCTCCTGTCGAGTACCGCGGGTCTTCCACCTCACATAGTAGTGCTCCTCCACCATGGGTCTTCCACCTCACAAAGTAGTGCTCCCCACTGGGCAATGCTAGTAACTCTGAATCGAATCGGATAAGCAGTCATCATGTCACAGCCAGCTACACGGTCTGCGTACTCCATACGCTCGTCTCCGGGAGGGTCCGCTCCATGAGCTACTAGTAGATACTCCAAGTATCTCAAAGTCCCACAAAGAAGTATCTAAAAGAACCGCCTCGTCATAGGGGTCTCAACGTGACAGATGGTGTGTCAATCGGACGCCCGGTCTGTGAGTTACAAGCCTTTTCGTCCCTGGGCCCCAGTTGGTTTCATGTGCAAACCAACACTGCCGTATCTCAACTGTACCCCAAACACTCATAGGTTATACTCAAAGGGACCGTTTCTCCACGTGATCACCAATGCCGCTGACGGTTCATCAAACAGACGTCCGGTTTGAAAGATATCAGCTTATCTGTTCCAGGGGTCCGGTTGGATTTCCGGTGCAATCCAACCTGGACACTATCCAACTGCATCCAAAACTCAAGCGAAGTATGCCAAAATTTCCATCTCATCAAGAGGAGATCAACGATACAGACGGCGCGTCAATCGGACGCCCGGTCTGTGAGTTATTGGCTTTTTCGTTCTAGGGGCCCGGTTGGTTTCGTGAGCGAACCAACCCGACCGCACTCTGACGGCTTCCAAACCTCATGATGAGTAAGCCAAAAGCTTCGTCTCATCAAGTGGAATCCAAAAAAGTCGATGGCACGTCAATCGGATGTCCGGAACTCACGTTACGAGCGTTTCCGCTCCGAGGGCCCAGTTGGTTTCGTGTACGAACCAACATGGCCAAACCCAAAGTATTCCGAAACCTTGAGTGCGATATGTCAAATCGACCGTCTCGATCCATGGATCGCATCGCCGCTGACGGTGCGTCGATTGGAGGTCCGTAGCCCAGGATATGGGAAAAATACCGAAAAGTCCGAAAACGGGGGGTCTGGGCCCGTACTGACCCGGCCCAACCCCCCCTGGGTCGGCCCAAACCGGGTCGACCCGACTGGTCGCGACCCGGCACGGCCCGGCCCGGTCTGGGCGCGACTTGGCCTGGTCCACCCAATCCGGCCCGGCTCGGACGGGTGGCTCGCTGGCTCAGCCAGCGAGCCGGCGCTCTGCGGACGCGACGCGCGCCGCGTCCCTCTCCCCTGGATCCCGCACGGCCGTAGGATCCGCCAGCTCACCGCCGCGGCTAAGCCACGGTGGTTTCTCCAGGCGGCGCATAGGGGCGTCGTCGCCTCCGGCAGCCGGTGACCCGCACCACCAGTGGTGTCCGCGGGCCACCGAAGTTTCTCCGGTGGTCCGTTTTCAATTCCGCCTGCGCCGATGCTCATCCCGGGTCCCGTTCTTCACTGCGGAAACATCAAATCATCTATGCGGCCTATTCCATCAATGCCCGACGATCCGCACGTCAAAAGAAACAATTGCGGAGTCTTCCATTCGCCTTCGCGGCCCCGACTACGACCACACTTTTGTTCGGCCTTGACAGCGCAGCGCGACGGCGCCGCGCATCCTTGCCGCATCCCTCCAGGTTCTAGCGCAGTGCCGTCGCACCGTGCCGCCATCTTCCGAACCACAACATAATCATCAACAATGGCGAGGAGGGTCGACCGTGTTTGTGAGGTCTGACCTCCTCCCGCTATAATGATAGCAAGTGGCCATCAAATAGAAGTCTATGTACGACAAAGAAATATTTCAAGGAATAATCAATAAACCTTATCATCAACCTTCATGAACGAATGATCCGCGTATCAACCTTGAAATGGTTTGTCCGCGCTCGTCGTTTTTTTCACAAAAGATAAGAGAACACCAAATAAATTTCCCTACCTCGAAATTGATGTCGCACGTCGTTGAGTCATGGAAGTCGAACATCGCGGTAGTCGAACGTTGGGGTAGTCGGGTGTTGCGGAAGAAAGGTATCGCTTCAGTCAATGTCGGAAGAAGAAGGAGAACGTTGTTGTTGGCATCGGTCTCCATGGTCGGCATCTACTTCCTTGTCATAGAAGAGGAAGAAAAAGGATAAGATAAAACGTAGAGCATTCTTCACCGAGTCGGAAGGTCGTTCTTCATTTGGAGATGATGTTCTTTAGAAGAGGAAAGAGCTCTCTCCCAAATTCTCTCACACAACAAAACTCACAAAAATAAAATAAGGCCTCTCCTTATTTTATTATTTTTCCATACATTCAAACTTTTATAAAAAAATTCAAACACTTAGTTAAATTAATTGAAGAGGTTTAATCAATTAATTTAAGATGTATTTTGGCAAAATTAAAGAAGAGAAAGGGGAGAGTTACACAAGTTAAAGTGGAGTTACCAAATTTAAGCGGGAAGTGAGTTATCGGAGGTCAAGGGGGTTATGGGAAAATCAAGGGGGGTTAGGGTCTCGTGTGGGCCCCACCTCCTACATATCCACACATGGGAAGTTGGGTGGTTGTGGGTCCCGCCAACAACTTCCCATGGTAGAGTTTAACTCCCTTCGTTAACAAAAATAAAATTGTTCACAATTTTATTTATTTCTTCCATAAACCCCAAAATTTAACTTCTCCTCCCAATAAAATGCACCTACGGTAAAAGTCCTCTTAAGAAAATACAGGCGTTGCGAGTTCATTAGTGTCCTCAGATTTCAATTCTGAGTACCGGTACAAAAGATAGAAAAACTCGCTCGTTCGTTCACTGAATGTAACCGAGCTAATCTTCGGAAATTGATTCCGGGCACACCATGCCTCAGAATCATGCGCTGTCAGAAACTGCGTTCTTGTAAAATTAAAATGAAAATTAAGAAAAAATTTCCCTTGAATTTTATGGCTCTTTTAAAAGAGGGTATAACTCATCATATCATCATGAAAATGGAAGTAATAGTAATATAAAATAACATCCCCTGACATTATTACATGGGATTAAATGAAATGACATACAAAAAAGTACTTGAAAAGAAAGAGAGAGGTAGGATCCCTTACAAAAATTCGGCAGCCTAACAGCGCCATTGAAACATTCTTAAAATTAATTGATGAGAGAAAGATGGGGATTCTCATCATATGAACATGAAATAACATTATGACGGATATATACATCATAACCTAACATAATAAAGAGTAACATGAAAGACTTTACATGAAAATAGAACATGAAAATGAGAAGGGTGAAAGAATCCCTTACAAAAATTCGGTAGCCTAACGGCGCCTCCTAAACATCCATAAAATGAATTGATGAGAGAAATAGGGTGTCTCTCATCATATGAACAGGAAAAGAAAATTAGGATGAATATAAAATAACATCCCCAACATAAGAACATGCATCTTTAAATAAATGACATAAAGGAGAATACATGAAAAGAAAGAGAGATGTAGGATTCCTTATATTGAAGAGTAACTTATAAATCTTGAAATTTGGGACCTTGGGAGGCTTTAAGGCACGTTGGGAGGACTCCTTGGAAGTTAAGGAGACTATAACTTCGTTTAGTAGGATTTTGGAATGGAAAGGTTCAGAGAATGGCTTGGTATTTATAGGAGAAGTGAGGGGACAAGGCATTAATGGCCAAGGGACACCTCATTGGTGGTATTGGATAAACCATGGGCTTGCCCATGGTATTTGACCATGGTATTAGCCAATTTGGACACCTCATAACTTATCTTATGATTCAAAACACCACCAGAATTATTAAATAATTATTACATCCTTAATGATGTCATTAAACACCCGAAACTCTAAACTGAAAATTCACTATTCACCAAAAATTCAACTTTTTCAGAAAAATCTCATCATTTCACCTTAACCAAATATCAATGCACTAATTTCAAAAATGAACTCCATTTTATAGAAATAATTTTCTATATATTTTTAATTTAATTTTTAAATAAAAACACTATTCACTAAAAATTCAACTGTTTGAGAGAATTCCCAAAAATTCACCTTAACATAATATCGATGCTCTGAATTCAAAAATGAACTCCACTTTATAAAAAAATTCAAAATATTTTTAATTTAATTTTAAAATAAAAAAACTATTCACCAGAAAAAACTAATACTTAACCAGTACTTTCTGGAATAGTTATTTACCTATTGTATTGAATCACAATACTTAATCATAGTGCCTAGATTATATTAATACTTTCTTGAGTGAGGTTACTTAATCATTTGATCACATTACTAATCATAAGTGTAAAATCACTATTCATAATGTACTATTCATCAAAATTATGTTGATCTTATTAGACTCTAAATTTCTTACTGAACATAACTGTAGAAGACCATTTTATTAAAAATCATTACACATATTAATTATTTAAGTTTTACATAAATATTTTTAAAAGTATCCTTATAAAACTCATCAATAATATGCATACTATATTTATATGGACATTTGAAAATTCAGAAGCTTCACCATAAGAACAAATCATAATTTTTATTTAAATGAAAAACAGTATTCTTGGATAATGGTATGGTATTTTTTAGGAGATTTTGGAACTTATTTTTCAACCCAAAGGGGTTTTTTGGATTGAATAAGAGAGAAGAGTGGTAGACCTTTTATATATCACTTGAGTAGCTCACTTGTAATGCTTGAATATGAAAAATATTTTTCCCCGTATTTTCAATCCAAAAGGGTCCAAAATAAATTATTTTCAATAATATTTCAATTTATTTCCAAAATAATTCAATAAAAGAAATTTTATAAATATATTTAGGTCATTTTAACCCTTAACATTGGAGTTTAACCCCGGGTAAACCAATTTCTACCATAACCATGGTCATTAATTTTAAATATTTATTTAATTAATAATGTTAAAAAAATATGTTGATAATGATAGAAAATAAAAAAAATCAGATTCTAAATACGAAACCCATTTTACCAAATTTAATTCCTAGATTATTCCAAATTAAATTTAAAACCAAACCTACAGACTCAAAAAAAAGGTATGGATTCATGAAAAAGATTCGTAATGGTATAGAATGTATAAATATTAAAATTAAATAATAAATATATTATAATTACCTTTATTAGAAACATGTCAATATAATTTAAATAATTATAAATTAAAACCAATTCAGATTAAAAATTAAGAATTGAACAGTTTTCAAAAGGAATGTGATTTTTATATAATAATTAGTATTTTTAACTATTAAAGAAAGTATGAAACATTTTAAAAAATTCCCAATAATAACTCAAAGATAGTTTTTATATGATGATTTAAAAAATTAATTTAATTTTATCAAATAAATTCTTTAAAATTTTGTAAATTTAATATTATATTATGTGCATAATTCATGACCGATATATCTTTTAGATAAAATTCATGTTTTTAGAGATAATTTATTTTTATATTAAATTGTTTTATTATATTTTTAATTAGTAGATAACCAATTAATTTTCATACATGTATAAAACATATAATTTTCATAATTTAGTTAGTACTATTCATACCCACCAATGTGATAGATAATTTACAATGCTATACTATATTAGATTTCATTTAGAATAGAGGATTCATCTTCTAAAAGCTACCGAAGAGGTTAAATATAAATAAATATATTTAGTGGTTTTTTATGTCTAATGTTGTTCATCTCATATTATATTAAATAAAATGCAATTATGTTATATTTTTGGGGTGTTACACCTGTTATATGAATGTCTAAGAATTCCCCAAGGTAAAAGTTGGGTGTAAGAAGATATCTGATGTAGGTTGTCACCAATTATTCCATAAGATATCCTTATAAGGTAAAAACAATATGCTACATCTAAAAAAACAAGGCATCAAAATAATTTCATATTTCATATCAAAACAAGTTTTTCAAAACATTTCCGTGGCTGATGTAAAACAAGTCTAAATATGAATATACATTAATAATAGTTATATAAAAAATTATTTTTAAATGCATTCATTAATAATAATTTTACTCATTGGGTGAATGAAAGAGGATTTAATTTAAACACTTCCATGTCTAATCATTTCTAATCATATTATTTTGGTACTAACTCATTTGAATTTATTGTTCTTGTATGAAGGTTCCACACAGTCTTAGTGAAATGTAGCTTCATGTGTGCACACACAACTTAGATCTCAATGCTTAGGGGAATAAGAGAGAATATAATAGAATAAAATCCCTTCCCTCATGAAAATTTAGTATCCTTTTTATCATCAATATCGTTCAACATAATAGTTCACCTAGCATGAATATCCTTCCTTATATCTATAAAGGATCCCATGTTCCTCATGGTAATTAATCATACCAAGAGAAATAATTAATTTAAATAAATCTCAAATCATTTCAATCATTAATTTAATTTATCTCCAAGTCCATGTTTCCATACATTAAATTTTATTTCAACAACCAACATAAAACTTATTTATTAAAAAATAAATCATTTCAAATAAATTCATCCCTTTCTAAAACATAATGATGTTCATACTATCTCTCTCAAAAGTGAACATAAAAATTGTGCTTAAAATACTTGATTTCTATTCATTAACATTCTCTCGAAATAAAAATTATATTTTAAAAGACATTTTAAAAATGTTTTTTGAAGACACACACCATGATTATTGAAAACCATTTAGCAAAACAGTCATATCAATCTCTAGAAATATTTAGGGAATAAATTACAAATTATTCAAGAATCGATTGTTTCAATAGATGGTAGATTCCTTATAAAACCACCTACCTCAATAATAAGATAAATAAAATCCCAGAACAAGATCCACTAATGTATTTTTGAAGGATAATATGATAAAAATAGATTTGATAAAGAACAAACATCCCAAATAACACTTTAATCCTTGAAGAAACTATTGTAGAAGATATTACATTTTGTCTTGAGATGTACTAAATTATTTAGGGTCTAATGTAGTTTGACGGAGAATCGTTATATTTAAAATAGATGATAAAATAAACAATGTTATGATACATCCATGTAAATTCTTGAATATATAAGCCTCGCTAAAATCTTCTAGCTCCCACTAGCTAGATGGTGGTGCTGGGAAGAATGCATTGTATTCTCGAAGTACCATTGGGCAGGTGGGGGTGTGTATGAGGCTTACATTGACTATCTGATGGGAATGGAATAACAAATATCCCACAAACCACACTATCAGACGACTAATGGGCTCCAATGAAGAAGCTCGTAGAGTTCCTTCCAGAACACCACTTTTTTTTATTATAACATTCTTGTTGATGTCCCACACTAGAATATCAGTGGACTTCCTATATCCATTTTGAAAACATGATCATTTCCACCTTCATGATACAACCCCTCATAAATCTATTAGACTCCCAAATAGGGATAAAAAACACATTCACATCCCCTGAAATTTCTCAATCATGGTGAAACATCCATGAATCAATTTTTTCAAATATATATTAAATTAAAACATAATGAATAATTGAAAAAACTGAGGTTCATACTTGAAAGATGGTTCTAGGAAGTTCTGTTGAAACTCACCACTCATCTAATTTATGGTTGGTTAAGTTTCCAAGATTGGACCACTACTATTTCAAGAAATTATGTTGATGATTCGGTTTAATCTATAGCATTTTATTATGGGTCAAAGTGGGAATCAATCATATTGAGATCTATGTAAGCATCATTTGGAGTTTTTGGTTTTGGAATAAGAGTTCAAAAAAGTATCACCCAGATTTTCTTAATCAAATATCATAAGTCATGTTAAAATATCTCCTAGGTATGTGATACCATTGGAGATCATTAATCTTTTGAGAATGGTAGTATATCACTTTCCTTTACAATCTTTTTTTATTTGATCCAAAATATATCCCATATGGCTAAAATTAAAATTTATTAACCTAAAATGATCATATTCTATATTGGTATGACCTTGATATTGAACATAATTTGTTTTTTACTAGGAAACCAAAGAAATTTCAAGTCTCCCAACTAAAGGATACATGTGAGAAATCTATTTCTTTGGTTAGAGATTGTAGAAGCATGATTTTCATTATCATGAGATTTGGGAGCGAGAATTTATGATGATATAACTATTTCCTCATCTCTTTTTCAACCAAAATTATTTGACATAGATTTTTTTAGAAGAAAAAAATATGGTGTGGATAATTGTAACATTCCACTGATATTTTTAGTTACTACCAACTCATTGTTTCAACTTATACTTTGTATTCTCTTTATATACTTATCATCAATTTTTTATTTCAGTTATAGTGGTTTGGTTTGTGCCTTAGGGAGATGGGGATGTTTGGATTTGAACATGAAGCTAATAAAGTTACATGTGGTCCATTATCTATCTGGTAAGTTGAACAAACAATCTTATGGGATTTATAGTGGATACAACATTATGTTTTATCCATTATCTAGTAGGTGGGCCTCCACTGGCCAATGTTATGGCTTCCACTAGTGTGTTGGTGGGACTACACTAGATTATGGGTTGGAATACAAAGGTCTTATAGTAGATGTGAATGTTTATAATGTATTTATATAGTAGCCACCGACTTATAAGTGAACATACACCAGCCATTTGGTTGGTTTTGTAGATGCTTCTTCATCTTTACATTATCCAACAAATAGAAAGTGCCTTACTATAGCTTTCCCATGGAAATAATATTTCCCTTGGAAGATTGTGTAATATTATATTATAAGAACAATGAAATACTTTATAATTTTTATTAAAACAAATTACTCATACTTAAATAACCCATTTTAATTTTGGAAACACACTTGGTAAATTTTTGTCTCTCCCAATCCAATTCCATTGTGGGTTGAGGTGTCCAACGATGTCATGGTATTATCTTGGTAAGGTGGACTCAATTCTAGTATTATATATATTTCTTTATTAAATTAATATCGTATTTATATATATTTATGTTTAACATTAAATTTATGATAATTATTTTTATATAGGTCATTAATTGTATTCATTTTATATCTATCAAGGATATGAAGGGCCTTTTATGGATCAATAGTCCCCTTTGTGTGTAGTTTGGGAATTGTAGTGGTATCTAATTCCTTTTGATTCCTTTATTATTTGTAGTGGAAATTTAATATTTAATGATTTGGATTTATTTTCTAGGGATTCACCCCTAATTCATACTAATTTTGGTTCAACTTACATAATGGTTTCTATGTGAGTATTGACAATCCACGTGTTTCATAGATGGAGATTTCATGATTTTTATTTATCAAATGAACCCGGTATTCATAATCTTTCAAATTAGACTCTAAATGGTTAGGAAACATGGTATATTGAATTATATTGAAAATGTATTTCAAATTTGCCTTTATTTATTGAATTTTGAAAGGTGGTGGTTTTGGTTTTGTTCTTAAAAATGCGTTTCCCCTTGGTATTATAAAAATAAATGGGTTTAACACATATTTTGTATGATTTCAAAGATAAAAAACCCTTTGAATGTTCAGATATTTTAAACCAAAATATGATAAATAATTTGGTTGGTAGAAATACTTGAGAATGAAATCATTCCCACTATACCTATTCTTAATGATTAATGTGTGCATTGGACTACCTAGGTTTTGTAAATGAGCCACTCTCAAGGGTGAAATCTTAACCCCATTATCTATTTTAATAGGGCAGTGTTCAGACATTGTAACCGTAAAATCAAATTAATTTTATGATAATATTATTAGACCTAGTTTTTATGTAATCTTATTTAAATGTTATTCCTGATTATTATAGTTGAAATTATTGTAAGTATTTATAATGAAATTCATTTAAAAATGGAATATTGGAAATCTTTTAAAAAAATTTGAAAGGGATAATTTGATTATTTTTATAAAACATTATAATATTGTATCTCATGCATTATCTCTTTTACATTATAATAATTGGTATATTTTATGGATTCTTCTTATAAAACTCTTGGTGGGATCTTAAATGGAATGTTTTTGTTACATTATTAATACACCATAAGGTGTATATAGATCTTCTTTAGTTAGATTCATGTTATAGAACTGTGATGAAGAGTGGTGGTGGATTTTATCGAAAATAGTGTTAGAGAGTTTGGAGGTGAAAATAATTCACATGTATTTGGGATTATTTTTTATGTAATTTTGGTTGACTTTGTGACTTTTATCACATGATTTTTCTTAAATTTGTCTCAATTTAATTTTGGACTTCTTTTTTCATTAAATTTTTTTTCTAATAAAATTTATTATGTTTATCATTATCCATGAAAAAGACATCCTATGGCATTTTATTGATTCCTTGGACCTTATCTCTAACCCATGGGGATCGGGAGAGCCCATCACGCCAGGTTGTGAACCATCTCAGGTTCTGGGAAATTTTGCAATCTGGGTTGAATTTTGATCATATATATTACATTTTTCAATTGTATTGTTAAACTTTAGTATAATAATTATACTCAGTATTATATATTACTTTTTTGGGGGTTGGATTAGGGGTAAATAATTTCGAAAACAGAAGAAGGGTTTGGTGATACTCATTGTGGTACCTTGGGAGTTCTACTGAAATCCTCTTTAAAATTAAAGGGATTAAGACTAGTTTTGGGGACCTAGGTCATTATTTTATGGAATACAAATCAATTGGAAGAATATTAGTTATGTTCCAATTTAATTTTCAAATGGAATTTGAACATTTTAGTGGGTGAAATTGATTGCAATTTATAAGTATTGAATATAGAACTTTTTGGAACATCCATTCTTTTTAAATAATAAAAATACACTATTCTAGAGAATTTCTTCTGAAAGTGTACAATAAGTCTTATTTTCTAGTGATATGGTTGAAAAATCCTCCACCACCAATTTTAACACATTTTTTTAATATTTTCAATCTTTTTCCATTTTATTTAAATATTTTAGAATTTTTTTTACTACGGTCACTAGGTTTTACAAAAGTTGTTTAATTTTTATTAAATATATAAGGAAGAAGTTATATACAAGTATTTATGTTATTATAATAAATTTCTAATCCATACTGTCTACTTTTTTTATAGATTTGATAAAATTAACATGTAAGATAAAACAATAAATATATAGAAAAACAATTTTGTAGAAAGTTGATGTTTTTAATATGAAGTGTTCCTAATATTATTTAGTTTTTATTTAAGATTTAACTACTGATAATGTAATTAAATAAAGGTTTAAAAATTATATAAGAATATGTTTTTTAAAATTTATTCATTTATTTACTTACATAAAATATTACACAAAATAAATGGAATAAATTTTTGGAAACAACCCATTCAACATTATCATGGCCACTAACTCTAATATTAGTAATACCATATTAATGATCATAAGTGAAACTAATAATATAAAATTTAATGTATATTTTTTTATCAAATATGAAATTATTTACATATAAAGTAATTCTTACAGAGATGAAAATTTATTATTTAATATATGAAAATAAACCAGGTTTTTTATTAAAAATTTAATTATGTTTCAAAAACATTAATCAAAGATTTTCTAAAATAAAAATTATAATTTTTAATTGTTTATATTAATTATCAATTTTTTAATATTTTATATAAATATGGTTTTATAATATTTTAACTCAATCTTAAATTATGTTAATGTTAAAAAAGTTGATAGTTTTTATTAAAAAAATTATTTTTACTTTGAACATAAAAATCAATTTTTTAGAAAAATATTAAAAGTTATACCTCTTAAATCATTGAAATTACCAATCCAAAAATGAAGATAATTCTTTCATTTTTATATTTAAATTTGTTTAAATGTATCATTAAAATTAAATAAATATATATATATATATATATATAATTGCTTTGGTAGAGAAACACACTAATTATTTGTTGAAGTGTTTTGGTTCTATATTTCATATTGATCAATATATAAACATAAGGTTTGTTTAAATGAAATTTTGTATAGTAAGATATTGGGTGATTAAATTCACCCTCAATAAATAAATTATTTCTTTGCAAGTTAAATTTTAGGTGATGGTATTCTTAATATAATTATCATTCTGGGTATGCATTCTAATATGATATTTTCCTTTCTCACAAAGAAGATACTAGTTCATTTATCCATCTACATAAAACAATACTCAATGATAAAATCATATTCTTATGTTTTTATATACCCTTAACATACATTCCCAATAATATACCTTGACAAAATCCATTATAATACTGATAACATTAATCAATACTGAAATCAAATATTCATAAAAAATAAAATCTAAATTTTAACCTCATTTTTATGAACCATTACATCATAAATTCACACACTAGTTAAAATATTTCCTAATCTGAAAAATAATATAAAAACCGCTAAATTATCACGGATAACATTTTATCTAAATTAATAATCAATTCCAATAAAATCGTCATTATCCATCTCACCTTCCCCAAAAAGATCATGCATTTATTACCGCTTCATTAAAAATAAATTAAACCAAATATTTATCCATTCAAAAATCATGTGTTATTAAATATTTATCCCCAGTAATATAACCTTGTTATAGAATCACTTTTTAGGGTTATTAATACAATTGATTATATGTTTCCAACCATTAAACCAAAACTACTGAATAATGATCCTTCTACGATTCACTTAATCAATATAACATTTAGAATATTCTATAATATCATAAATATATATTAATAAATACGGAAAATATCCAATATTTTATATATTTAATTTTAATAATGATATCAAAATTTCTACCATTGTTATTACCCAAAAAATCTCACTTCCCAACGTAATATGCATATACCATGGTCTTCAACCATTTAAGTTTTCTTTTTCATTTGGTAATAACACGTGGTTGTTTCAAGATACATTCCATTATCAGGAACATTTTTAGGATACTTTTCCTAAAAAAATTGATGTGGTAATATATTAAATATGAATATGAAAACATTAATTAGAAGTTGACTTCCCAAATGAATCATTATTATTTAATATAAGGTATATTTAGATTTGAGAACTCTCTATATTAAATCCTTGGATATCCATGAATAGTTTCCTATTATATTCCTGTCTTAATGATTTACCATCATAACCAAATACTTTATAATATTTCAATAATGAAATTATAGTTAAAAATTGAATATATCATGGTAGTTTCAATCTAGGTTTACGGTTATGCCTCTGTTATTCACTTGATGATGGACAATGTAATACCCCTTCTACCCTTTTTTGGTTATTAACCTTAGCTTAATCAATTTATGATCATATGTATACTTCTTGTTTCTAGATAGTGTTTTAATTTCATGAAGTGCCACATTATCTCTTTTTAATAGTTTTTTTGGCGGTTATCCAATATGCAAGATTATCCTTGAGAATTTTCCTAGTGTTATTAATAATTTTAACTAATAATAATTAAACATAACTATACTGATCCCATAAAATATCTAAACCAGTCACCAAAAATAACTGAACACGTTTATGACACCAAAAAAGGTACTGCAGAACTAAACTAATGGTCATGATGATAAAAAAACATACTTTTAATAATTAGAATTAATTCTAGGTGAGTTAAACCAAAATAAACTAGAATAATTTTCATATTTTTATTAAATTTCACAATTATATCACATAAAATGAGGGTCCTTTTAGTCTAGTGTCATTGAGGAGTAGTTATATTTGAATACCAGTTTAGATGAACTATGAAAACCTCTCCATTATAAAATCATACATGGAACCCTACATGTTTTTTCATAGGTTATAATCATATTCATAACCTAGGGTTGTAAAACCTAAGATAGGAGTGAGATCAAATACTCGAAAAAAGAGAATAACTCATCAATATGTAATCATGGATTGGATTATAATCCTGAGAGAAAACATGACCAAGGAATAATTTTCCAATAAATGGTACATGGAAGAATAAAATTTTCTCATGAATCATAAATGAAATAAATATGATATCCATAGACAAAAATATACCATTTCACGAATCGACTCAGGTCAACTTAGAACTAGTCACCTGAGAAGGACCTCCACCAGGCCCGAAGGGCGTTCCCAATACCCATGGACTGGAAAATAGTTTTGGACATCAAAATAATGAAATTGGGAATGATTTTTCCCATAAATTATTAGTAAAAAAATATAAACAAAAAAATGAACACAAGTCACAGGAATAAATAAAGATGCACATACATTTTTGTGACCCTATGGATCAACACCAACCACTAAATCAATGATCCTATAGAGTGACTGTATCCAAGCTAGAGGTAGCACCATGTATAGAAACAGAAATTAAATTATAGGCATGGTTAAAAAAATCTGCACGGATGCACTATGAAACTATTACTTATGTCATTAATATAAAAATAAATCCCATTCATGGTATGTTAAAATTACAACCATATAAAAATAATTTTTAACATTCATTTAAAAATAATTTAAAAGATATCCAATTTCAATAAAATCACTTTTCATTCAATAACATATCTGAAACAGTTTACAAACATTTGTAAGCATTTAAAAATTAATGAAAAAACATGTACATTAAAACATGGTTTTCATAATGAAGGAAACATGCATGAAGAAACTAAAATGAAAATCACATCATAGGTATCTTGTAAAAAATGAGCACCAAGGGTAATACGTGTGGAAAACTAGAACAACGGGGCATAAGAAAACTCATACCTCAGCGATAAACATCCTCAAACTCAAATACAAATTAATTTCTCTTTCATGATCCACTAGATATGATCTCATAAAAAATTATAGTTGTCCAAAAATTTTCTCATGAACGAGCCAATTGATAGGTTCTCATCCATATTTTTAATGGTCTTCTATCATCTAACAAGTTTAGTTAGTGTTGTAACAATAATCCTTCTAGGTGAATTTGGAAATGCCACTTTCAAATCTACTAGTGTTCTAAATCTAGTTCTCAAACCTAGTTACCCAGGTTTCACATGTTCTCTATTTCAAATGGTGGTGAGTTTTTATCAAATTAATATAAATGATCATGTCATTTTCTTTAATGAAAAGACCATCCAATAACTCGCCACTAATCTCCCTCCTTGAGTGCATCCATCTTTCTAGTCACATAAGAAGTCACACACCTCTTTACAAGGAACATATCACTAATCATACATTTTTTATACACATCATAACTCCAAATCAAGGGTATTCCTAAAGAGGGTTTTCCAACATTCAAAAACCATTTTCAAGGTTCCAAATGGGCCTCATTACATTATAATGAATATCTTTTCATTATAAAACATAATTACCCAACACTTTTGTGTTCTAAACCCATTTAAAATCCCCATTAAACATAAATCACAACACACTATAAAAAATAAACATGAAGCCATTCCTAAGTCGAAGAAATCCATTTAAGAAAGTAAATTCACAATTTAAGCTCAAAATTTTTAAAAACCCATGAAACATTCCAAATATACCATAAAATTAAATTTCCCCCTTTTTGAAATCACACATGAAACCATTTAATACAAGTAAAATTTCACATATATTTTACAAATACAAATGATCTTTGGAAATAACTATTACACACTCAAAACCATTTAGGACATTACTTTTAATGAAAGATCATTTAGGACGAATTTAGTATTAGAAATACCTTACATTTTCCAGATCAAGTTCAAGAGAATATTTCAACATGAAAAATGCATGTTAGACGGTTGAATAAACTATGAAAAATAAATGCACAACCATTTCTAACAGCCCCAACCAGATCACATAGAATATACATAATATATAAGAAAATAACATATTATTAATACAATCAATCAATTAGTAAATTCAAATTAAATGGTTAGACATATGTAGCCAACCTTAAACTCAAGGTGCACTACTAAAGACGACGACAGATTGAACCTTCCATTTACCTCTTACACACATATAAACTTTTTCATATATGAAATGACGTGTATCCCATATGTAGAATTTTCATGTCCAAACGAGTAAATGAGAATCCATTAATATATTCTTATACAAACATATACACCTTTACACCTACATGCGTATGAATTTCATATATATACATGTAAGCACAACAAGCCCCATTATATTTATTCATCCTTCCATGGGTTAATATATATATAAAAGGAACATACACATATCTATTCCTACCAATGCATAGACATAAAATTCAATTTTGCAATTAAAACACAAAACCATAGTGGGGAGGTCCAATGCACTAATGAAAAATTCCTAGGAACTACAAAACCATAAATCACCTAAATTAAAATTCATCCAAAGAAAAGGATCCAAAGAACGATTTCCCAAAATCAAATCAAAATGCACTCCCCTTGGCAGTGGCCCCTAGAAATGACCTCAATGGGAGCTAAAGAATCCTAGTCAACAAAAAAGGCCAATTGACAAACCCCCAAATTATTTAGTGGTTTTCAAAGGCATGCACACCACATAGAATGGAGGAAAAAAATAGAGGGGTAAAAAGTGATACATGAACTACCAAAGAGGATTTCACACAAAATATATGGAGGAGGTGGTGATTGGAGGGAGAGGATCAGAGGAGGAGGCATGTCATGTGGATCATCGTCCAATTGTAGTGTCATGGGAGATAGGATAATATGAGGGAGGGGTGTATCGTGCAAAAGGGGAGGGGATTCCCATGTGGGGTGGGGGAGGAGGAAACTAAAATGGGTTTTAATTAAAACCAAAATACAATAGTAATAATAAGTATTATTATTATTATTATACTTATAATAATTATAATTAACTTAATAATATAAATATTCATAATAATAATGATACTATTTCTATTATTAGAATAATTTTTATTTTATTTTTTATATTTATCCCGATTTATTAAAATTAGTTAATCTAGTAATTTATTTGGAACATAGGGTAGGATGCACCATTTGGCCTTCTGGTCTTTCAGATCACGCACCAACCATGCACCATCTACTAGAGAGAAGGGTCTCACACATGATTTGGCCACATGGTTTGATAAATTGTGCCCAAACAGTGCAACTTAGCTATGTAATTTGATAGATACATTTAGTATGATTATCATATTTTTTTCTATGACCTTTCACAAGTCATGATCCACCAAATGAATGGTGTATGATAACTATTATGCCTCACATGGTTTCTTCCAAACTATAAATCGGGGAAAAACAACCGGACAACTCCAAACATCAACACTTTATAGTAGTAACTCAACCCAAACCTCAAAAAAATAACCAACATCAAAAAAATATAAAGTAATAGAAAAAACAATGTCAGGAGTGAAAATTCTCCCCACCACAAACATGTCCTGCCCCAAAAAAGTTACACAACAAAACACAGATTTAATCTCGAGCATGAAACTAATAATGGTAAATGAAACCCCAAACATGGTGTGAACCTTCACTCATGTAGTCACACATAACCAACTCAAAGAGAAACAACAAAGATAAAAACCATGAGGAAATAGGAGGGTTGTCCCCACCACCTAAACCCAACTAGAAAGAGCAATATTGAGACTCTCAATAAATGATATGTCTATAAATTCTAACGTGAACTAATTCGAGAACCCCCAACACAATCCAAAATCTACTACACATACCTATCATCAAAACCACCGGGAACTCTCAATGCAAACTAGAAAACCTCAACACATAGGAAACCCCATGAAAGAAGCTCAAACCAAACATGAAACTGAACCATGATTCATCATTTCCACAAGAAATCAGTATCTACTAAACAAGAACGACCTCAAACAGAAACGTTCCACAAAAAGTGCTAACCACACAAGAGAGACATCCATATTGAAGATCACATCTGTAAACATACACCCTTCATGGGTTCCCTTCTATAAATAACAATCACAACTATAGAGGTTTACATAGATAAAATTCCTCCAAGCATTTCACCACCAAAGGAGAACTTTCAAGAATTAAGAAAACTAAAACAGAGGAACATTCAAAATAAATAAAACAATAATAATTAGACGAGACCTCTAAGACTTATATAAAAAAAATGAACCTTCAAAGATGAAAAAGATAAAATAGTGAAACATAAAAATGTATAATTCATTCACAGAAGAAAATGTCTAGAACATGGTCCCCTACAACCAATTATTTCTGACTGGATGAAAAGATTCACTGTGAGACCTATAGTTCGAGCACTAATGTATTGGAGGATATTCAAACCCACAGTCAGGTGCTAAATATCTTCCAATAAAACTTCTTTTTTTATAGTGAGGTTTCCATAACCATTATAGATAACCCAAGAGACTATTCCCAATGAAATATCTTTATGTAATCCACTAATAATGATACACTCTTCAATTTTTTCTTCTCATAAATGTGGGAGACAAAACAAGAAGACTCGGGTGTGGTCCAATGTCAAGAAAGGCTCTAGTTACACCACTCAATTCTGATTATGGGAAGAGTTATCAATGGTAATACTCATAAAAATACTTATTTAGTATCACATAAAAAAACCCAAACTAGTACAGTTTTGAAAAGTTCAAACTGATAAATGAATAAAAATACCGATTTTGTCAATTTTCCATTACTAAAGCATAGAGGAAGATGTCATATAGTATGAATGTCCACTCCTTTACAAGACATTGATGAAGTATGCAATGAAATAAGAAGCATGAATTTGAATCAAAATGCATTAAAAATCAAAATCTGACACCTCAATCACAAACCAAAACCTAAACTCAAATCACCATCCTGACCACATTTCCCTTACATCAAAAAAAATATCCCATGAAGACAGATTCTAAACGTGAATAAAACACTAAAAAACAACTCATTCTCCTTTCAAAACAGTGAAATCCCCATTTGGAAAACCAATTTTTAATAATAAAAACAAAATAAATACCCACCATTGGTATTACATGAAATCTCACATATATCCATCCTTGTTCTATCTCAAGAACACGTCCACTTATGCCACTAATTATGCACTTTCCACATATGTACATCGGTATATGTGATCATTCATAGAAATATCGAGGGTCATTTGGAAGTATTTCTCATTTCCAAAATAGGTCATTCAACATTAATAAAAATTTGTTATCAATTATGATGTCAACCATTATAATTAAATCATCACATTTACAAATTCCCAAGTAGCTATCATTTCACCTTCCAAAAAGTATTTCCAAAATCCCAAAACGATTCCTAAAATAGCTGCCATTTCCCATTTGAAACCACAAATCTCATTAAAAGAAAACCACTCCCAAAAATCATTTATTTTAAAAACCAATTTTACACTCTAATGTCCATCTTCATTTTAAAACCCGCTCACTCCAACCAAAACTATACCCAAAACATTACTCACACAAAAAATTAATGTATATTGAACTTGTGGTTATGTCTGACCAGACAACATGGCTAAGAATGCCGTAGTCAGAGTGAGTATCAACCATAGAATGTATCTTGAATCTTGAAATCAGGATGCACATGGTTCACTACTATATGAAATCCCATCTCAAAATAAATACTCCCTCCCATTTTTTCCTATGATCCACACAAACAGAACAAAATAAACACTAAAATCCTAGAATACCCCTGGAAACTTGAGGCTCAATTTGATAAAGGGTTCACGATGTCATTCCCATACCTACCTATCGAGTTCTGAATGTCCTAATACCCAAGATATATATCAACCTAAATTTTAAGATACTTTTCTAATAACATTTTGTCATGAAACAACTTGGTCATACCCTGAATCGGTCACCTGGGTTATCCCATAATGAGGCTCAAAGGGCATTCTAAATCCCATGAGCTAGAAACAAGTGCCGGATATCTTAAAAAAGGGATTTGGGATGATTTTTCCCATAAAAATTAAAATTAAACAAATTTAAACTATATAGAAAAAATTAACATGATCGGTGTATATAAATAAAAATATTCATACCTCTATGTGACCATATGGGTCACCACAAACCAATTAACCAATATATCCCCAAGGTGTCCAAATCTAAGATAGATTCATCCCCAACGAAAAAATAGAAATGAAACTATTGGTGTGACTATTAAAACAATGTAGTAACTCTCAAAAAACTATCTCCCCTGACATACGTTTAATAAGAATATGAATTCTTGCTAATTTGGACATACAACCATATAAAAATAATTGTTTTCATTCTTTTAAAATTTAACAAAAAAGATTATAATTTCAAAAGGACCAATTTTCATTCCATAGAATTCCCAAAATAGTTTCCAAGCTTGCTTAAACATTTAAAAAAAAGAAAAAATCCATATAGATTAATTTTTTTCATAAAGTAGAAAACAATCATGAATCAACATAATTGTAAATCAGACCACAAGTATCACATCATGAGAGATAAGGATGGAAAATCTGTATGGGTAAGTACCAAAATTGGGACCTTATAAACCTTGTTCCTTAGTGATGAATATCCTTCAAACTCAACTACCAACAACATTCTCTTCCATGATCCAATAGAGATTATGTTATCCAATGTTTTAGTGGTCCAACAATTTTCTCGCACATGATCCACTAGAAAGGATCTCATCTAATGTTATAGTGGTCTCTGATCAAATAACATGTTTATTTAGTGCTTCAAATTAAATCCTTCACGATTAATCTAGTCCATTCACTATGCAAGTGAACTAGTGTCCTAGTTCTAGTTCTCCCACCTAGATTATCTTGGTTCCCATGTTTTCTATTTAAAATTGTGGTGAGTTTTTATAAAACCAACATACATTAATGTGTCATTTTATTAACTCAAAAACCCATACAACATCTCACGAATGATATTCCTTCTTGAGGGAATCCAACTTTTTTAGTCACATAACAAATCACAAGCCTCTTCACTAGGGACATATCAAAAATAAACAATTTAACAAAAACAACATAGTTCTAAAAGAAGGTGGAATTCCAAAAGATAGGTTTAAAACTTTCACAGACCATTATCAAGGTTTCAAACATGAATCATTAGTTTACAATGAATATCTTCAATGTATAAAACACAATCAACCAATAATTTTAAGTTCCAAATCCATTTAATATCCCAATTAAACAACAATGTAACCACTGATTTAAAAAAAATAAAACCATGGCAATGTTTTAGAAACACAATTAAGAAAGGAAATTCACTATATACCCTCAAATTTATTTCAAAACAAATTCACTTTTCCAAACATTCCAAAACATGAAAAATTTCCATTTTAAAATAAAACATAAAACCATTTCTAATCAAGACACCTTTCCTATGTATTTTAAGAATTCAAAATTCTTTTTGAATACCTATTAAACACTAAATATCATTTATAAAACCATTATTTAAGAAATATATTTTCAAACCAAATCTAAATTACCAAAACATTACCTTTTTCAAAACTAGGTTGAGAGAATATTTCAACTTCAAAAATCAACATTGGAAGGTTAGATAAATTATGAAAAACAAAGGAATAACAATTTATAGAAACCAAAACCATATCACAAAGCATATATATACTTCATAAATATAAAAAATATTTTCCAAATAAACATGAAATTATAAAATTCAAACTAAAGGGTCTGGCATCATGAACCTACCTCAAACTCAAGGCATACTCCCAATGACGATGAGAACTCAGGCCTTCAATTTACCACTTTCACACATATGAAACATCTCTTATATAAAAGGGTACCTATCTCCTATATACATATTTTCATATTTAATTATATACAAGGGGATCCTTTCATATATACTTATACATGTATATACCGTAATTCACATATACCCATATGTATTTTCATATATATATTTATAAGCATATCCTACCCCATTTTATTTATACATACTTCCATGGGTGAATATATATAATGGGGAACATATAAATATATGTTATTACCTAATAATACATGTAAAATAGTCTTTTGACAACGGAAACCCAAATCCATCATGGAGATCTCCAACACACTAAATAAATATTACTAGGAACTCAAAAACCAAAAAACATATTAATTAAAATCAATCCAATGTAATGGAAGCAAAGAACCCTTACCTGAAATAAAATAGAAACCTACTTCACCTGGAAGTAGTTACTAGAACTGGGCTTAATTAGACCCAAAGAACCATAATCATGATTAATTAACCAATTAAACCACCCCCAAATGATTTAGGGTTCGACTAAGTCATGCGCACCACATCGAATCGAGGAAAATAACCAAATTGTGGGAGAATAAGGGAGAGGATATCCCCAAAAGGTATTTCACACCAAAAATAGGGTAGAATTTCCTGTGGGAGGGAGAGAAAAGGAGGTGGAGGTTCCCCTTGGTTTGGGTGTCATACAAGAGGGTAGAAGGAGAGGGAGTGGGATTCTGTATGCAAAAGGAGAGGGGATGATCGCATGGGGTTTGGAAGGAGGAACCAAAATAGGGGTTTTATTAAAACCTAAAAACAACAACAACAAAAATAATAATAATAATAGTAATCTTAATAATAAAATAATAATTTTAATTTTAATTTTAATTTACATAATAATAATAACATTTATATTCACCCAAATAATAATATTATTATTATTAAAACATTTCTTTTTTTATTTTACTTACATTTTTTATCATTATAAATATATTTTTTTAATATTTTTTTCTTGAATAGAGGGAAGGCTACACGGTTTGGTTTCATGGTCTTCCAGACCATGTAGTAATCATGGTAATCCAACAAAAGATAAGGGACTCTCGCATGGTCTAGAAGAAGGGTTTGAGAAACCATGTGCCAACAGTGAATCTCAACACTACCAGTTGACTAAGCCATTTCACATTATTTTTTCATGGTTTCCTATATTCATGAACAATTATTTCTCCACAAATTTTAGGGTTCATGTTCATTTTTGTTCCTTGAAATGTTTGGGCCAAAACATTTTCAAACTGTGCACAAGGAAAAAATCACCTGACAACTCAAAAACTCCAAAATTTATAGTGTGCACTCAACATGAACCTCAACCAAAATAACCAACATCAATAATGGAATAAAATAAAATAAATCCCAAGGTCATGGTGTTCCATATAATAGAATATGTGTGTGGAAACATGATACATAATACATGAGTTGAAGAGAATAATTATGCACAATATATTATAACATAAGTGTATGGCTATGACATAATCATGTAAAACAAATTTACAGTTTACCAACCAACACATTAATCACATATTAGTCTTGGGTTAATATTCCCTATAAATTAATGGGATAGGGTTTATCCTCCCATGTACCATTGAGATTGGGACATATCCTCATTTATAGACATTTAACAAGGCATAATTACTCTTATTTAATATTTGGATTGGGATAAATGCACAAAATTTCCCTTTGGATTAGGATAATGCCTCCCCTGTGTCTATCATCATGGGATAAATCCTCCTATGTACACTATTTTAGGGTGACAAATATTTTTTTATATGAAATCCCATGGGATAAATCCACCCATATTCCATTTGGATTGTGAAAATTCATCCCATGTATCTTTGGATTCAGTTAAATCATCATGTGTACCATTTAGCATGAGATAAATCCTATAATGTATCATTTTCTTCTTGTGAGACATAAAATTTACAATTAATTCTAGGGTGATATAATACACTATACCTCATTCATCCATACATATTTTCCACATTGAATCAATCATTCATCAAAACATTAAGAACTCCTTGAATGAAAAACTGGTTTCGTAACATTTCTATATGATATCAACAAAATTGGCCTCTTCAATGTCAATAGTTGACAATAATAACATAGTAATAGATTCATGTACAAATATTCCCAAATAATTTATACTTTATCTATAAAGAGTAAAATCATAGTTATTTTTGGGAAAAAATTATAAAAATGTATTTTTCTTTTGTGAAAATGATGAAGTTGCAATTTCATTCAAATATAAATTGTTCTATAAATTTGAAATAAAAAATTTTGGAATAGAATTAGTTCTTTAATTAAAACTCAATAATTGATCCTATAAAGCTAAACAAATTTTTTATAAATAAATGCGTTGGGGATGATAATTCATTTTATTTTTAAAGGATGAAAAATAGTTAATATTTTGAAATGTGTTTTTTTGGAAATCAAAAAAAAAAGAGATAGTAAAACCTTATTATAAGAATTGTAAAATGGAAATATGAATGAAACATTATATAAAAATTATTTATGAATCTTAATATAATATAAAACAAATATGAGAATGGATAATTCAGTCAAGGATATGAAACCATTGGTAATGAGTATGAGAATAATTCTTAATAATTATATACTTTTGAGGAAACAATCTGTTATGTTAAATTAATGGAATTAAAATTATTTATCACTAAATATGTGTATATTTTATAATGAAATAAATTCTTACGGAGGATGTAACCAACCATGGAAAAAATAATTTGCAAAAGAAACTTTATAACTCAATGAAGCTTGTCGAGTTAAAAATCATTTCAACATAAGTAGTCGGTGAATCGAGGGAAATTTTAAGACAATACCTGACATGTATTTTAAATACCCAGGAATTTTTTGAATATTTAAAAATAAATTAAATATTATATAATCAAAGAATATAAAAATTTATTTTGCGCAATATCAAACATGTCTCATGGATTTTAAAATGAGATTAAGAAACCCTTACAATGTTTTTAAATATTTCACCACACATTCCAATAATCTAAAATAATAAAATTATGATTATTATTTATTTTATTAGGAACCTTATTAGTCTATATTTTTGTCAATATAAACTATTTTTTATCATATTTTATATATTTATTTTATTTTTTTCTTATGGTATTAGGAAAATTAAATCGATGTCTTCGTATTTTGTAACATTTACTAGTCGATGATGATATTTTTATAATAAGTTAAATAAAAAACATAAAAATTTAAAAACCGTCAAATGATTATTATTATCTTATTTAATTATAAAAATATTATTATTTATTTTACCAATTTCACCCATGATGGGGTTTTATACCATTGTAAAAGTAGGTGATTAAACTAACCCAAACATGATCATCTTATCTGTCGATGGTTGAGTTTGATTTTCTAAGTGTATAAACTGAATATAATAAACTTATTGATATTATTATGATGAATTTTTTATTGTGACTAGGATATTTAATTGTTTGTAAATATAATGAAAATTAATATGAAAATTGGAACAAAAGACCTTATGGAGCCAGTAGTTTGGACACCATAGTATCAATGTTAATTTTTTATTATAAGTTGAAAATAATGAATAAATAATAGATCTTAAATTATTATAAAAACAAATAAATATATTAATGGTAAATATGTAATTATATTAAAATTTATATGGTAGGATTGTGATGTAATGATTAAGAATAATATAATAATGTTTAAGTAATATATAAGTTTGTATAAGGGACCGTACCTTGAACATCTCATTTGAAATGATGTGATTGAACTAGATTATGGTGACCATGGGCACTATGAAATTCAAGACAAATTTTTGAAATTGATATCGATTAGGTATGTAATTTATCCAAAATGGAATGAGTATATATGAGATTAAGAATTCGTAACCTTTTATAAGTGAATAAAAAGAATCTTGTGTGAACACCCATTATTTATCAATAATGGAATGAAACTATTCAATGATATGTGGTTCCAAAAGATAGAAATAAAATTGTTTTATAAAAAATGAGGTTAATAAAATCCTTCAACACACATTTTACATTTTTTTCAAACATTTTTAATCATTTTAGTAATCAATTTTTTATTTTACATTTTTTTACCTCGGTAACAAATTTTTAATCAATTAATTTCAATTTTACAAAAAAATATAAATGAACCCTTATAAAATAAATTTATTTTTAAAAAATAAATTTAGGATCATTATAGATTTATTCAATTTATATATATAATAAAATTACATTTTAAATTTAAAATATTAATGTATATGAAATATAATTTGTAAAGAAATTTAATTTTTACCATTAATTATTATTCAACTCATTTTTTATTTATTTAAATTAACATAGCGTCAATATTTTATTTTTTAAAAAATTATATTATATTCATTTTTTAGAATATTATAATTTTTTGATTATATGAGATATACACAACATTAATAAGATAATTTGTTGGAAATCTCATTTTCATCGTTAATATAATTATTGGAAATAACCATAGTAATTTTTTTTCAAAAATGAAATTTAATATATTAAACAATATAGAAATTTTGATATCAAATATGTTACCCATTTAATTAGCTTGAATTTATTTATGTGATGAAAAATAAAGATGTCATCCACCAACTGTCAAGCACACCACCGCTGACAACTCCTGCATGATGAGGTATCACAACCTCTACCTGCTCCAACAACCTACTCTAGAACCACTCCATCATGAAGAGATCTGACGAGTGCCATTGAAGAGAAAATATGTGGTCGAAGCCGCTGCCCTATTGTGTAAAAGTCGGTATTTTAAATATTGTACAAATAATCAATTATTTTGGAAACACTTATAACTCATTCCTATGATAATTTTGGACTTCAAAATCAAAAAATTACTTTAATTTTTTCAAATTCATAAAATAATATTTATAAATTTATATTTTAAATAAATACACAATATAAAATGAAAATTACTTTTTTGAAAAACTCCATTTTAAAAAACATATTATTCTTAATCATATTTTGTATGAATTTATAATTGATTACTATATTTTTATTCACCATTTTTTATTTTTCTTATTATAATTTTATTTTTAATATTTCTTGGATTTTATTTTTTTTTGTCCATAGAATTATCTCACAATACATTGTTTTATAAATGAAAATTATATTTTAACATATTGGGATGTCATAATATCTGTGAGTTGTCACAACTTTTTTGAAGAGATAATCATCTAAAATATTCATACATAAATTTCACTCATGATTTGATTATAAATATATATATAATACGATTATAAATTATAATAATTAGTTGAGTGGTTGTGGAAATGGTTGATACATGCCAATAAATGAAATAGAATGCATCAAAGTTAAAATATCACATGAGTTATAAATTAAAATTTTCTATAATCTATAACAAGTAGAAGATACAATATAAAAAACATATAATAAATTTATAAATCTAAAAATAAGGAATCAGTGTCACCACACAATGAGACAACATTGTGATTATTTACACTTTACTTTATAGAAATACATATCTACAATCAAAAAAGTGTTATCTCATAAAAGATAACATGTTACCCCTTTCTCAGCTCATTATCACAACCACTAATATAAAATATATCATTCTAATTTCTATAAAAACAACACATTATTTCCAAATTTGAATCTCTATAACCACTAATAATTATTCATAATAAACATATATCAACAAGTTCATAGATAATTACATGTGTATTAATATATAGTCTAATATTATACACCATTTACAGAATTCCTTAATAAAATCAAATCACAAACATGTATAGAATAATCTATGAAGTCTACATAATGCATGTTTCCTCCTTTATACCTATAGTTTCATATAATAGAATTTATATATATTGATTCATCGACAAGATTCCAACATTTAAATATGATAATTTCATGCCTCATTTGTCAATCCATCTAATTTGACAAAATAAATTATAGTTTCTTGGTAATAATTAATTTAAATTATCATATTAAAAAAACCTTATATTTTTTTAAATCTGAACTCCAACCTCACAAATTGATACCAACATTTCACATCATATATTACATAATAATAAAACCCTCTAGGATTTCCTTTAACTTGTTTGGGGATATAAACTATTGTTGTGGTATCGAATAATAATAATTGATGGAATACATCTATAATGTAAATACCCTAGAATTCAGTATAATTATTTTAAATGGAATTATTACGAGACTGGGAAAATTGACGACACGTGATTCTGAGGCCCAGAGAGCCCGGAATGGATTTTTGAACTTTTTTAAGGTACGTTCAGTTAATTTGCAGTGTGAGATTTTCTATATATTAAATTGGTGCTCTAATTGTAAATCTGAGAGCACCATTGAATTTTTCGTGCATATTTTCACTCAGGTGGAGAATAACTTCAACTAGAAAGGATCAGACTAAAAAGATAATTTTTTGAATTTCGAGAAAAAAATAACTATAAGTTATTTTATTCATTTCTTCCACCATTGAGCAATAGATAGTGGGACATCTATATAACATCGGACCATAAATTAATAAAGTTTAATGACTTATGTATTTGGTTGTGTAACCAAAACACATGTATAATTAATTGGTTCATTAATTACAGTTCATTAATGAACCACATTAATGAAAGAAACTTGAGATTTATTTCTTTTTTAAAAAAATTGGCAATGGAATTCACGACCCACCAGAGGAAGCTCTGATGAATCCTTGATGACGTCACCCACCAATTGAGAATGGTGATGGAATGACGACCATTAGAGGATTTTATCTGGAGGTGACAACCAGCACCAGAGAATGTGGAACGTCTATAAATATTAATATTCTCCTTCATTTCTAGGTAGGGCAAATAATTTTTTTCCTAATTGTTTTAAGTTTCATCTCTTATTGTTTTTGGAAAATACAATGTACAAATATCAACCGACTACCGGGTTGATCTACGCCTCGTTTGTTCATGTGGGTGGTTATTGTAGGGTTTAAATTTGGGGATTATTCTTCCTAAATGATGATTGTTATTACCCATTGTTAAAATGCTATCATGGAGGGCACATGACAATACGAATAAGGCTCGAACACTTTGACCCTATTGGGTTTTTTGGGTTCTTTGTGGGTGATCGAGAAATGTGGCAACAAGGCACTTCTATGGCCTTCAGTGTAAAGAAAGAAACTCAAGAAGCTCGTAGGCGTAGACGAGAAGGATACCGGACCACAGAAGCATCTTTAGTGGCCCGTCGAAGTAACCGCCAGCGACCGATGACGTCGGCTGGTCCGATCAGGCCATGTGGAGAAGCGGCACCTGTAGGCGCCAGGGCAGCGAGAGCCAAGGCCAGCCGGGTTGCGACGGGTGGAACGGTGCAGCGCCAACATGTAGTGCGCGGGATGATTAGCAGCCCGTTCGGCTAGACGTGAATGGTTGGCTCCAGCCGGCCGTTTCTGGAGGAAGGGTGGCACCTCGATGGTTCCGCCAGATGCCAAAACCGGACATACCACATCTGGTCTAGCAACTAGCTCGCATGTAGGTCGGGTTTCAAGGTGGACCAGACCTGCGGGCCTAATGGTCCGGCCGGGCTGGACCCCCACCCGACCCAGACCTAACCGACTCCATTGTACTAAAACAGAAATATCTCGCAAAACGAGCGTCTGATTGATGCGCCGTCTACGGAGATGGGACCCCTTGGGCAAGAAATTCCTTTTGAGATACTATTAATGGGATTTGGAAGAAGTTGGAATATGTCCAAGTTGGATTGGACTCAAATCCAACAAGTCCCAATTTACTGTTTATCTTATAACTTACAGAAGGAACGTTAAATTGACGCACCATTTTTCACGTTGGAACATTATGAAAAGATTGTACATTGAGTTATTTCATCATGGGACTACATGGCAGGTGAGGCACAACGGAAATATAGAGGAGCAGAATCTCCAGAACTCAAATGCACTAAGTGTGGGAATTCTGTGCCTGAGTGTCAAGTGAAGATTGACCCTTCGTGGATCGGCATAGAAGTGACCCTCTGTGGATAGGTATATAAGAGTACTTTCTTGGACTGGTCTGAGAGAGGCCCTTCATGCATCGGCAGTAGTACGATCCTCTATGGATCGACAATAGAGAGACCCTTTGTGGATCAGCAGTACAATGACCCTTCATGGATCAGTATCAGAAACATTTAAAGGAATAAAATGATCTGGATCAAGTATAATCATCTTTATTCCTTTTCTATATGTTTAATACATGGTGTGAGATGTCATTTAATTTATTCTTTGTGATTGAGATCATTCTTTGTGGTTATTCCTTATGGAATTCTAGGAGACCTTCGAGAGTCTTGAGGTCCCTACTGGGTATTGTATTACTCACCCCTGCACGGGCTTCACCCACTCCATGTTGTGTCTTGTGGAGGAGACTGACAGAATGAATGAGACTTGAGGAGCGAGGGATAGATGATTGTCGGACGTTATTGATAGATGTGAGGAGCAGCACTAACGAAAGACGACGAGCTGTATGTACCCTTTATGTAGGATCCTTGGCGGACGACCTTCGAGGCACATTTTTCCCTTTTTTGTACATTATTTTCAGTTTTCTTTGTATACTGTCCTTTTTTTGTTTCAGTTCGCACTTATACTATCAACAGTTCTACCTTGGGGTTTATTTTTTTCTGGTACGTAGTATGTGTGTGTACAGGTTTAAGGTAAATGCCTTCCCTTTTTGGGATATTCCTTTTCGGTGCTAGACACCAACCCCTTACTTATGGAAGGCATGCTTGGGGTAGTCATGACACGAGCCCCGGGGTATGGGTCATGAAAAACTACTATCAAAGGCATCTGGTTCTACTAGAAGAACTAAGAGTCTTTTTTTCAATGGTTTAGTAATGTTAACTATCTTGAGTTTGGATTACAGTTAGAGGATTCCATTGTTGGTGCGGTAGTCGACATATCCTTACACCAGGAACTTGATATCTGATTTATGACTTTATACACTAATACAATGTTTGTAAGTGTTTTGAAAATGTTTTTCTTTTGATCTCTTTTTATTCAGCTCATATGGTATAACTTATTGACTATGGCACATCAATTTCTTTATAGGAGGGTTCCACGTAGACAGCCAGTCAGGATTCTAGTGAGAGATCACGATGATGGCCCACCGAGCAATGAGGTGGCGGTGCATGTCCCTCTTATAACAATAAAAGCTTCAGGTGTTGTACCAGTAGGATCAACACCCATAGGGTAGCAGATTACACTATCCACACCAGCGGATCATGCACACCGACGTAGCACAATTCATGAGTTCCAAAGATAGAGGCCTCTGAGGTTTTATTGTGAGACCGATTCGCATGTAGCTAAGGACTGGCCGGATACTGTGGCATGTGTTCTCTTCTTAGTTGAGACACCATTCGACTAGATGGTGATCCTAGAGGCTTGCCTCTTTCAGTGAACAATAGGGAGATGGTGGATCCTAACACTCTAGACTCATGAAGAGATAACACATTCCTAGTTGGACTTCGAGAGCCTATTTGTGCAGAGTTCGTACCAGCGACTTTACGCTCAATGCGTATTCAGGAGCTACTACACTTACAGTAGGGCGGCCTGACAATGTCCCAGTATTCAGTGAGATTCACTGACCTATCTCGCTTCTTCATCGACATGGTATGCAACCTTTTCATTAGGGCTCAAATCTTCGAGTAAGGCCTCCAATGGGAGATCATAGCATCAATGATATCACTCAACATCCCGAAAAAGGCTGAATTTATAGAGTGAGCACTATTGGGGGAGAGCTTCCTAGATGAGTAGGCACTGATGGTGAGAGCCACCACCGGATGAAAAGCAATCGAGTCATCTGTAGCAGGAAGTAGGTAGGTGACACAAAGGCCCGAGCAGGCCAGACCTTTATGAGGATGAACCCAGGATGTAGGGTCAATGGTGCGGAGCTCACGAGGAATAAGAGGTCAGCAAGGGAGTATATTGTGCTACTTGTGTGGCGGGCAAGGTCCCATGGCTTGTGACTACCTGACCCACTGTACTGATGATCACCTGGTGGTTGAGAGATCGTTGAGGCATAGGTAGAAATTCGAGTGAGGTGGTCCATAGGGCGGTGGGAGTGGCAGAGGATTAGGCTATTTAACAAGTGGTGGGTTACTATTTTAGGTACTACTGCCACCACCTCTAGGAGTTCCACCCTGAACTCAGGGAGTAGGTGGACAAGGATGAGCTCAGCTTCATCCGACAAAGTCTTTTGACCATAGTGCTCCAAAGATGAATCTAGGTATGATCTATATCTACAAAACTGTAGTTGCAGTTCTTATAGAAATAGATGCTAGTCAATATTTTATTGCCATGACAATCGGTTGGAGCTCACAGATTCTAATGGAGTCATTGGATCGATCCTTATGATTAGAGACTCCTAGAAGATATGATTTGATGATTGGACACTAGATCCGGTAGTGTTATCATACTATAAAAGATGAGAGATTTGGGTGAGATCTCCTAGTAGTAGCATCGAGGTCTTATGATATCTTCTTCGCTATGGACTGGATATCCATTGTCCATGCTCTGATAAACTATTTTAGACACAATATGTGGTGTGTCTGTGAGGATGGGGCTTGGTTTTCCTTCACTGACTAGAAGGTAACCTTTACAGCACAGGATGGACTTTCATGGAGGATGATGTAGTCGATCACTCATCAATTGGCTAGCCTATCCCTTAGTACGGTTGACGAGGGGAATCTGAGCTATCCTACTGTGGTGGACCAATATATGGATGTCTTTCCTAAGGATGTTTCGAGACTACTTCCTTATATAGATTTAGACTTCTACATTGACTTTTTTCCCAGGACGACACCAATATCTACACCAAAAAATCAGATGGCTCTCATGGAGCATCGTGAGTTGAGGGTACAGTTGGAGGACTTGCAGAAGAAGAGGTTCATAAGACACAGTGTTTCTCTATGGGAAGCCCAAATTTTTTTTTTCCAAGAAGGGAGATAGGAGTTTTAGACTTTGTGTGCACTATCGGTGCCTGAACCAGGAGACCATGAAGACCACGTATCATCTACCGAGGATTGATGATCTCTTCGATCAGTTGAAGGGAGCTCAGTGGTTTTCAAAGATATACCTCATATCATGTTATCATTAGTGTCTAGTATGGGATGGGGACGTACCAAGGAAAGCATTTAGAAACCAGTATGGAAACTATGAGTTCTTGGTGTTTCCTTTCAACATGACGAACACCCCAAAAGTTTTTATAAGACTCATTAAAATGATCTTCTAGACCTACGTCAATCATTTCATGGTGGTCTTCATTGAAAACATCTTGGTGTACTCGGTGTCGGAGCAGGAGCACGCCCCACATCTGCAGATAGTCCTTGATACACTTCGAGAGAGCTAGATTTATGGAAATCTCTTGATGTTCCAGTTCTGGATATAGGATGTCTAGTTTCTGGGACATATTATCTATGAGGCTGGAGTTGTGTTGGATCTGGAGAAGATATAGGTAGTGCTCTCTTTGAAGACACCTAAGAGTGTGAATAAGGTGTGGAGTTTCCTAGGGTTGGCTCGGTACTACCGGATATTTGTATTCGAAATTTCTAGAGTATAACCACCCTTGTCATCTATGATAATGAAGGAAAAAACCTTCTTATGGATGGAGAGATTCCAACTGAGTTTCTAGAAGCTGAGGTGGACACTGACGAGTGCCCCCATCTTGAGGCTACCTGAAAAGGGAATTGGGTATGTAGTCTACTGCAATACATCAGGGACCAGACTGGGGTGTGTCTGGATGCAGGATAGAGCAGTGATCACCTAAAGCTCACTACAGTTGAGGCAACATGAACAAAACAATGTGACCCATTACTTGGAGTTATAAGTAATGGACTTCTCATTGAAGATGTGGAGACACTACTTGATGGGTGAATAGTTCACAGTCAACTCCTATCACAAGAGTCTCTAGAATATCTTCTCATAGAAAGACCTGAACCTGAGATGGCAGCGATGGATGGAGTTCCTATTAGACTATGACTTTGAGATAGTCTCCACTCTTGGTAAGGGATATGTTGTAGCAGACACACTTAGCAGGAGGTCGGGTTTATAGCTACTGAGTGAGGCAACAGAGCAGCTAGCCACATTGCAGATATCCTTCTTGGATAGTAATAGGGATGCTTACCTCCAGTCTATGACTATCACTCCCCCAACCCTTTAGAGATTTTGGGAGCCACATCTTGGGGATATTTACTGTGAGGCCCGATGTGCTAAAATATTATCAGGACATGATCCTAAAAGATTTTTATTATGTGGAGAAGTACATCATCCGTTTTAGAGAACACACCATTGTACGAGTTATTTTTCAGGTTGAGGTGTTGAGGGAGTTCCATGCATCCTCGTTGGTGGTGCATTCGGGAGCGGCGAAGAAGTACCAGGACCTTCAGAATCAGTATTGGTGGCCATGTATGATGAAAGTAGTGGTGGAGTTCATTTCACGATGCCTCACTTGTCAGAAAGTGAAGGCTGAGCAGTAGGCTCTAATAGGCTTAGCACAACCACTAGAGGTTCAAGAATGGATGTGGGATAGTATGTCAATGGACTTCGTGATGGGGTTTCCACGTACGTCCAGGAACCCATTCTCTATTAGGGTGATCGTTGACCGACTCACCAAGTCGGCCCATTTTCGACCCATTTGAGAGCAGGGATCAGAAAAGGGACTGGGACGCCGCTACATCTAGGAGATTGTACGACTTCATGGGGTACCATCGATGATCATTTAAGATCATGATGTTTGTTTTATATCCTTATGTGCAAGGGATTATAGGAGGCGTCTGGGACTCAACTACACTTGAGCACCACCTATCACCCTTATACAGATGGTCTGACAGACCACACCATACAGACACTTGAAGACAAGCTTCATGCTTGTGTCACTGATTTTGGCCACAGTTGGGAGGACCACCTGCCACTGGTGGATATTGCATACAATAATAGATATCACTCCACCATTGTCATGGTAACATTTGAGGCCTTGTACGGGCAACCTTGTTGATCACCTTTATGCTGGATAGACCCAGGGGAGTTAGAACTTATGGATCCAATTTTGATACGAGATACCACTAAGAAGGTGTAGATCATCGAGGAGTGGATGAAGACTAAAAAGAGTATGAAGATGTCGTATGCCAATAAAATATGTAGACCCATGGAGTCTGAGGAGGGAGGTCCTGTTTTTCTTCGGGTCTCACCTCAACGAGGATTGCAGAGATTTTACCGGTGTAGAAAGTTATCTCCGAGGTTCTTCGAACCTTTTCATATTCTCATAAGTGTTGGTGAGGTGGTGTACCGCCAAGCTCTTCCATCAAAGATACAACAGTTGCATAATGTTTTCCATGTGTCACAACTGAAGAAGTTACGTGCATGATCCATCACACATCATCGACTAGGGAAAGCTAAAAATTGATGATGGGGCGACGTTCACAGAGTTCCTAGTAGAGATAGAGGATCGATTGGAACGGGTCTTATGGGGGCAGTCGATTCCTCTGGTGCAAGTTCGGTGACAGCATGGGAAACTACAAGAGGGGACATGGGAGCGGGAGGCTCATATTTGTGCTCAGTATCCCCATTTGTTTTCTTAGATTTTTTTTGTGGATTTCGGGGATGTAAAGCCCTAAGGTGGGGAAAATTCAATGGCTTGAAAATTCTGAATAACATTTTTATATGGAATTATTACAAGACTGTAAAAATTGACGGCACATGATTGTGAGGGCTGAAGTTCTCAGAATGTATTTTTTTATCTTTTTTAAGGCGTGTTCAGTAAATGTGTGGGTGAGATTTTCTATCTATTGAACTAGTGATCAGATTGAAAATCGGAGAGTATCATTGAATTCGAAACACTGGGATTTTCTTTGTCAATGCTTAACATCGACCTACAAGGGTCAGATGAAAAATATAATTTTTGGACTTTTGGGAAAATATAAATAAAATAACTATAAGTTATTTTATTATTTTCATCCACCATTGATCGACAGTTGGCTGGACAGAAGTGTAACATCAGACATTAAATGAATAAAATTTAATGATTCGTTTCTTTGGTTCTATAGGCACAACCCACGTGTAATTAATTATTTCATTAATTATAGTTCATTAATGATCCCCATTAATGAACGAAATGTGGGATTTATTTCTTTTATTAATAAAATCATTGAAAAGGGAATTCAAGACCCACAGGAGGAAGCTATGAAGAAACATTGACGAAGTCAACCACTAACGGGGAATGGTGATTGGATGTCATTCATAGGAGGATTTGATCTAGAGGCACTGACGAGAGCTAATGAATTTAGAACATCTACGAACATGAATCTTGTCCATCATTTCTAGGTATGGTATTTAATTTGTTTCCAAAGGGTTTTATGTTTTCTAACTTCTCGTTTATGGAAAATACAACGAATGCGGATAAAATGAATAACAGTTTGATCCGTAACTCGTTTTATTAAGCGGGTGGTTATTTCGGGGTTTAAATTAGGGGATTACTCTTCATAAAGGATGATTATTATCACCCCTTGTTAAAAAACTAACGCGGAGGGTGGGGGCCAATCTGAACAAGGCCCAAACCTTTCGCAGTTACTGGGTTTGGTCTGTTGTTTGTAGGAGAGCAATCAACCTGGTCGCAAGGCAATTCCATGGGATTTTTAGTGAAGGAAGCAACCCAAAAAGCCTGTAGGTGCAGAAGTGAAGGTGAACGGACAACCAGAGTATCTCTGGTGGCCCGTGGAAGCAACCGTCGATGCGGTACCACTGGTGTGGCGGGGGTGCCCAGGTCGAGTAAGCCTAATAGAGAAGTGGAACCCATAGGTGCCACAGTGGGTGCAAGGGAACGACACTGACGCACCACAAGGGGGAAGATTAGGGCACCGCTTGGCTAGATTCAACTATCGGCTCAAGCCAGTCTTTACGAGAGCAGGGGCGGTGCTCGCTGGCTGAACCGGATGCACCACATCCAGTCCTGGAAACGGTCCACTTACGAGCCAGGTTTTCCAAGTGGACCAGACCCTCTGATCATGCCAGACTTACTGGCGGGGCTAGACCCGTGATCCGGGATGGACCCATAGGCCCAGCGGACCAGCCGAGCTTCCCCCCTACTGAACTCGGATCCGACCTACCCCATTTTACTAAAATGATCGTATCACGCAAACCGAGCATCTGATTGACACACTGTCTATGGAATTGGAACACTTGGGATGAGGCTATTCTTTCGAGATACTCCAATTACGTTTTTTGGATGTTGGAATATGTCCAGGTTGGATCAAACATGAATACAACATGCCCTATTTACCTTTTTCCTTTTAACATACACTTTGGGTGTCCGATTAACTCGCCATCTATCATGTTAGAACCCTTAAGACAGGATTTCCCTTTGGGTTACTTCATAATGGGAATTAGTGGTAGTTCAGGAATGGCCAATATCTTGAGGTGAAAAATCTCCAGAACTCAAGTGCACCAAGTGCGAGAATCCTGTGGCTGGATGTCAAGTGAAGAGAAACCCTTCGTGGATCGGCGTAGAAGATACCCTATGTGAATCAACATAAAACAAACCCTTTGTGGATAATAATGAGAGTGACCCTTCTTGGATTGGTTGCATTACAACCCTCTATGGATCGGAAGGAGAGGAAAATTTTCTGGATGAGTAGTACAATGACCCTTCGTGGATCAGCTGCAGAACCACTCAATGAAATAAAATGATCTAGGTCAATTCAAATCATCGTTATTCATCTTCTCAAAGTTTTATACCTGGTGTGATATTTCTATTATTTTTGATTTCTGATTGAGATCATGATAAGTGGTTTTTCTTTATTGAATTCTGGGATACGTTTGGGAGTCACAGGGTCTCTACTAGGTATTGTTATACTCACCCCTACATGGGCATTACCTGCACCTTGTTTTGTCTTGTGCAGATGACAGACAGCTTGACTATGACTTGGGGAGCCAGGGCTAGACAATTCTCGAAGGTTATCTGTAGAGGCAAATAGCGGTAGTGATGGTAGACGATGAGTTTTACCTACCCTTATGGTAGGATCCTTGGTGGATGACCTCTAGAGCATGTTTTTTCCTATTGCTGTACTTTCTATTCAGTTGGGTTTGTATAATGGTCCTTTTTACTTTCAATTCATGCTTATATTGTCAGCAGTTCTACTTTGGGGTTTTTTTGTGTACCTATTCTATTTGTGAACAGGTTTAAAGGAAATGCCTTCCCTTTTGGGATATTCCTTTCCATCACTAGTCGCCAAATCCTGGCCTATGGAAGGCGGGCATGGGGTAGTCACAGCACGGGTCCTACGGGATGGGTCGTGACATATAACCTATCACCTAATTTTAGGTTGAATGAACCACCAATATATATTGAATATGAAACAATGTAATGTAAACTATTAATATAATACAAACATATCCATAATGTTATATAATCTAATATAATAAATCATATATATATATATTGTGTATCCTGAATATATATAATGAAATATCAAACTGAGAATAAATAAAACCCACCTGATTGAACTAAAAAAGAATCCAAAAAATTAGTTATCAAATAATAAATCATTATATACTCTACATGATCATCAAATAAATACTTCATTAATTTACATAAAAATTATTGAGAAATTAATGAGTGTGGTTTTATGGTAGTAAAACTATAATAAGAATAGTCTTCTGATGTAGTGATTTGAATCCTTTAAAATACATGTGGCAACATAGATCATCAATAAATATAAATGTTTAAGAAAATTGAGATCTCAGTCCACATCATCCAATATAACATCAATATTAATGTTTGTTTATTGTCAACCCACCTGTATCCCAAGATTATCACACCCATCAAATAAAAACATATCCATATGTATCTATAACATAAACATATCTATATATCAGAATAATAAGGGATACTATGACCTACATCCTACAAGATAAAATTGAGATCCCAAGTCCATAGCCTAATGCATCAACATAATCTATGAACATGAAGAGGTTTAATGGATGTAAGACCTTATCCATATCCAAAATCAATAAATTCCCCCTTTAATGGATATTAATACTCATCCACCCTATTTACGGTAGGATGTCATGATGAAAATAACATATTTAAAAATAATCAAATGAAATTTCGCATACCCTCCTAAATTCTACATACAGTTTCTCATCAAGGACAAACTATGATCTCATTGTGGAGATATACCTCTAGGAATTAACATATGATATTATCCCCTCATTGGAAAATCTACATTGAACCTATAAATAATGGTGGGAAAGGAATAAGTTCTTGAAAACCCATATTATAACCCAATCATAGGGATGTGGTAGATAAAATGGGTGATCTCTAAAGAGACTCATTACATACTATAAAACCCAAACAATTTTTGAGTTGAATCTCACATAAAAGACCATATAATCAATTTTTTCTAACCCAAATATATGGCTAAAAATCAAAATAATAATACTTATATGACATAATATGAATATCTCCCAATATTTTAAGTCTAATATTATTCACTATAGAATAACATTTCCATCTTCTTACACCAATCACTAGTCTATAACACATATTCAACGTAAGGTGTGTAAAAACTCAATATACAAAACCCAGTCAATGATAAATTACCGATTCATAAATATTATCGAAATATTAATCAACAAAAAATTTACAATCTTTAATGATTTTTAATATCTGTATCATATAATGATCTTGTGATAGTTCAATATCATCTTCATAATTTATTATCTAATAAAATTACTAATTTAATAATTACAATGTCCATATTTAATAATCATATTCATATCATCACATGTGATCCAAATCACTATCATAGTTTTTTTACATCATTGTCAAATTTTATTTACTTCCCTACTTCATGAAATCATTCAATTTAGTTGGAAATTTTCATATCATCATTACTATTCATCTTTATATGCATAAAAAGTCATCACTTAATTAATCATAACATTACCAAGGAGATAATATATCTTTAAAAGAATATTTATTTATCATTATCTATTTAAATATTATTATCCATTTTATAATTTAAAATATTATTCCTTATCATAATCATTTTAAATCTATAATATTATTAAAAATATCCATCATTTCCCATAAAAAAACACATCATACATTATGAAATCAAAAAATTCACATCATCAATTGGAAAACTATATCATATCTCATGAGTAAAAATAATTTTCATAATCCTTCATCTTTAATGATTAAATGTATAATAAATATCTGGATAACATTAAAAAATGTTTTCTAACACATAACTAGAGTTTCACATAATTTTTTGAAATTATTAATTATGAATTATTTAATATTATTAAACATCACCTTTGGAATTGGAATCCTTATTTAGTATTCCATATAATTATAAATGGATTATTAAATTCTATAATAATCCATTTCAAAATGAAGTTATATTTATCTAATCCCTATGAATACCCATAACTAAAACCATTATTTTTTTAAAAAATAATTCAATAAATTTCTAAAACTAATATAATCAATTAATATCTTACATTTCAATCCCATGTCATAAGAGGAAAATAATGCCACATTATAATAATTTTGAACTATATTATACAACTTAAGTCATGAAATTATCCCTACATAATATTATCATTAATTTTATTATAATTTTTCCTCCCTCTGAAAATTATCTATATCGTTATAAAATGTGATCTTCATCATTAATAATGGGTGAAAGATAACATTATGGAAAGTACACATCTAGAATGGATTCTTCTTTATAAAAGGTCATCTTATGGAGAATTTAATATATTATAATTAGTTCCACTATATAATAATTAGCTAAAATGGGAAACAAAAATTCATTAAAATATTCCCAATAGTGACCCATTATAATTAAGTGTTTGAAAAGAATCCAATAAAAAATTTGATTTGAATAATAGACACTCTATCACTAAAATCATTCTTATTGTGCTTTAAATGAAAATGAAACATATTTAAGGTGGTACAGTTTTTAATCATATACCTTCTATGAATAATCAGAAATAAGCTATCTAAGTATATCATAATTTGGTGGAATCACAAAACTGAGCCCATCCACCCACCCATACTTTATTGTAACTGAAGGAATCTTCTACAGACCAACTACGCTGCCAAAATAATCAAATCCAACTATAGAAAAGAAGTTAGTGTACTCCAAAATAACCATCCTAATTTTTCACTGGCGTTTGTCAACTAGAATATAAACATAGAGAATATCAAAGTATTGTTATCCCATTTTCTTCAAAGGTCAAATCCATATCCAACTATCCACATGATGAAACAAAAAAATTTCATTTCTTCAAATTCATCAACCTATTAAATTTTATCTTATCCCTGTATATCATAGTTCATTGCATGTGTATTCCTAGTGTCATCATCTCTGTATAACCTATAAAAAAAACTATATATTCATCATTTGTGGCCTTCATTTCAGCCGTATCTTGAGGATGGACAACACCAACACCCCATAATCATTGATCATTCTCCACTGCTAATTTGGGAACATCTTATGAAAACTAATGGTACTAACAGATAACAACAAAGAATACAGTTTATCTAAATTTCATCATTTCTAAATCCACATAATGGTGATCATACCACAATAATAATAAAACAATGGATAACTCGGAACCTATCTCTTAGAAAGGAAGCTAAAGATATGCAAATATTTGGACCATGAGCAGTCCCTTCCCCATACACTTGATCCTCAGCTGTGGTAAAAAGTGAACATACCATAATTTGGAATTTCTTATCTCCATGAGTCTATAGTGATCTCTCCATTCACCAGTGACTTATAATGAAGAAAAAATAATGTCCCATCTCATCTAACAATTATATTTCAGTATAATTCATTGAATATATATCAACCAACACCATTTGAAAAGCTTTCGATTTTGAATATGTAGCTTCTTCAAATTGTGAAAACCCTAAAACCACATATAGAACAAATAATAATTCTGCAAAAAACTATCATGGTTTTTTGGTGACTAGATCTATTATACCATATTTTAATGCATATAAATATCATCCATCAAGGTAAATAGGGTAACAAGATTTCATAGTGGAAAAATGTTTTTCACATTTCAAGGTATCCATTTTTTCACATTGAAAATTGTCACTAATCAGTCTAGATTTTGAATGAAGGTCTAGGTAATTTTCCCCTATTCTATAAGTTTCTGTATTCCAATTCAACAATTGTTACATTTATTTGACCATATCATGATTTATTGGCCTAGAATTCCTTCTACCACTATATAATAATGTAACCAGACATATTCTCTAAGGACAAGCCCGTGGTGATGGCCCTAGAGGAAGCATGGGAAATTGTGCACATCCTGATGTTAAAAGTAATATTTCCTTAGATAAAAATTCTATTTAAAAATGATACATTTCAAATATATCATCCCCCTTTAGCCATAACTTCTATTTTTTCATACTAACATCACTGACTCCATCATATGCATTCATCCAGTGCTGGTTCACAAACTATAACTATTGATTCTTTTATGGATTACCATATAGAGGTATAAGAGAAGTATTTATAGTAATAATTTCCTTTCCTGTGAAACATATTGTGATAGAGGAAACACATCAAGGGATCAAGTTTGGTCCTACTCAGTCTATTATTTCCTTAACAGAGAAGAATCAATTTTTTCTAGTGAATGTTGATCCTCCTATTCATCATTGTGAAATCCACCAACATCTATTTCTATAAACTTCCTCTAATATTCATCTACGGTTTCCTTCAAAACCATAAACATTTATTAGAAATAATTATGAGGGGAACTCCTAAACTAAATAATCAATGTCTCCCCACCTTTGACAATTGTTGAACTTCTATATATTTTATTATATCATAATTGATTAAAAATTTTCAAGATCAATATTTTAACTATTGAAGAAGCCTAAAAATAGTTCATATTGATGGTATAAGAATATCAAAAGAATGTAATATAATCATAAAACCTTAATAATTTTTAAGAAATTATACTTCTTTAATGGTTTCTTTTACCCTGGTTACTACCTCAATTAGATAAAACATATAAATCCAATATTTCAATGTTAATTAATATAAAGGATGATGAAATAAAACAATTTTACGTGAAATTACAAAATTATCTAGGTCATTGAAAAAAATCAATGATTCCCGACACATATAAAAATAAATAAAAATAAAAAATATGAATTCTAGAGTAAATGATGAAATATTAAAAAAAATAAACTCTATTAATTATTAAATTGAAAATTTTCCATTTTTATAAAAAACAAATTTATCCTTCCAATACATCCCATGGTATAGAGCAACTAATTTATAAAGCATCGGTGGCTAAAAATAGAATTAAAATGAAATAACATCCAAATTTCAAGAATAGAATATGTTACTATTAATAAAACATTGAATTATACTATTTTATTGAGGTTATAATTTATTTATTTAATTATTATTTTTATATATGGGGGGAAATTTCATTTGACCCAATAGAGTAATATTTTTAAGAAAAAAATATTCTAAATAAACTGTTACACAAAACACAAATATTTTTATATAAAATACTTATATAAAGAGTTTATGTATGTTATTATCTCTCTAAAAGAAATAAATTTGTCTTCCTAATAGAAATTAATTTTATTATTGGAGATGTATATTTTAGAAAATATACTATTTCATTGTGGATACTATTACTATACTTGAATTTAGAGAAATTTAATTTGTAACAATTGAATGATTATACCATTTTAGTTAAAATGTAATTTCACTTCATTTGAAGATGTACACTAAATTGATCATATATTACTTAAGTATACCTTGTTAATAAATACCCATATAAGTTATGTTGGGAATTTTTTTTCTAACATAGTCCGGTGTACATGTGAAAAATACAAATATTATAATGGGACCAACATTATATGTGATTTTTACTAGAACTTCAACTTCACTCTGGCATTGTTTCATTGGATAAAAATCATATATTTAAATCTTTTATAGATTGTTAATTCATTTGATGAGTTTAATAAATGATCCCAATAGAGAGTAATGTTCAAAATACTTGCCTACAAACATTATTGAATAATGATTTTAATACAATTCATATATAAAGGGAATGAGTTCCCTACATTGGGTACAATTATTTTCATGGAAGTAAAATGAATAAATGTCACTTGTAAGAACATTCTTCACATATTGTGTTTTTTTAGAACCCCTTTAGCATATGATAATTCTCATTGTACCTTCATGGATCCTTAGAGAAGTGTAAAAACCAATGATTTAAGAGGATTTTATCAATAACTAATGTTATATTTATCAACTATATGATGAATAATAAATTATTTGATATACATCACATCATGAATGTTTTCATTATGTATTTATTTTTTATGCATGTTGTTACTTTCAGAGATATATTTGATATAAATATGGATTTCTTCACCATCCGGGTTAATATAAAATCCACCAAACCCATCTATTAAATGAAATATTTATTATTGAATAGATACAAACATTTCATTCATTATTTTATAAATATGGTGATTCTTATATCATGAATATATAACACTGAATTTATTGTTCATGTAATTTATATAGAGTCACCTAATATAAATTTATGTGATCACATATCATTCTCTATCTATTTTACATTAATTTTATTAGCTAAAGTAATATTTGTTATGGTGTGTCAATACATTAATTAGGTAAAATAATATAGAGTGGAAGGCACAACATAATTTTTCCTGATAACGTATCATATTTCACACTCTATATAAATATAGAATCGTAAATTACCTATTTAACATTGCATTTAGTGTCAATATAATGTGTGGTACTCACTCAACATTCTGTATTGTTTTTATCTAATGTGATGTACTCTCTATATAATTATGTTGTGTGGAAACATATTTTTAATTACTCGCTCTAAATTAGGTTGAGAGTCAAAATAATATGAGGGGGTGTGATTGAGTATTTGTTTTGTAGAAATGTAATTTCTAGTGAAGTGTCTTGAAAAAAAATTGTGAGAAGTAATAAAGTGATATCTGTCATGTATTGCTTCACTTTGTTTTGAGAAAATATAGTTCTTGAAAAGATCATGGAATTACAAAGACGATCAATATATTTTCATGTGAAAGTAATGAATAAAATTAATGAAAATTTTATATTTATTTTTTTTATTAATACAGATTATAAATTATATCTTAATAATAAGTGTTATGATGTTTAAAATGTTTTTTAGAAGCCTGTAAAAAATATGAAATAAATATATTTTTATGTTAGGTTTTGGAAAGTAATTCATGTATTAATTTTTTTATGAATTTATTTCAAATGATGAAATTATTCCCTTTCCCTCAAATGATGAAATTATTAAGGCCTTGATCATTATTATTGGTGGACCTAAATGTTTGTTTCCAATGAATTTTTTTCAATATGGAACATTACTAATATGGTTTCCCTAATAGTCATGTTCCTTGTTCTGACTATTTTCATTGTGTTATAGTTGATGGGAGACACATACAATATGGTTAATAAAGGAGTACATTGGAGTGAAACCATATAATAGATTTGGATAAAGTGTTTATCTACTCAGCTAACTATCAATCATATGTTAAATGCTTGACAATGTTGTTGTCAACAATACATTGCTACTCCAAAAATTTGGTCAACAACACTAGTATTTATCAGTGATAGAAAAAAGTACTGATAAATGGATTATTTATCAGTACTAAAAACGATGATAAATTTAACCCTTTTCAGCTCTTTTTAACACCGATAAAGTGTCCCTTTATCAAAGAACTATTTTTATAACTGATAAATGGTACCCTTTATGAGTGCTTTATTTTTACCATAGATAAAGGGAAACAATTATCAACAATTTATTTTTTTCACTGGTAATGGGTCCCCTTAATCAGGGTGATATTTTTATGACACATAAATGAATCCTTTGTTATCACTTTTTTAGCACTGATAAATGTCCATGTAAATAAATTGAGATTATTAAATTTATTAAAAAATGAAAAATGAGTTTATTAAAAATAATATTATAAATTGTATTAGTTAAATAATTATTGATAACACTGAATAAATTGACTATACTATTAATAAATTATAAATACAAATATATATTATTTAATAAATATAAAGATACATTCAAAATGATAATTAAATTAAAATTAATAAAAAAAAATTAAATTGAGAAAAATATTAAACATTTTATAAATTTTGTGATTATATATAATGGTAATTAATGGGATATATTAAATATAAAGATATATTTTAATATTTATATATTTATATATTTATATATATATAATTTATATATTAAAAAATATTATTTATTCTTTGAATTAAATAGTAATGTATTTAATGAATAATGGTTTATAATTAAAATTTAAAATTAATTAAAAATACTTACTAATTGCATCCCGTAATGGATATAATTGAATTTATTTTGATTTTTCAATTTATAACAAAGGTAAAATGTATAATATTTATTTCAAATATATGTAATTATTGTATTTTTATATACATAGACACACACCTCATTTTTGAATTTAATAAATTTATATTTTTAATGTATATTTATTTTATAGGTTTTAATGTTTTCAATATGTATTAATATTTAATTCAATATATATCCATTTTTTAATAATTTATATTAATCAAAATTATCAAAATTTTAAATATATTGTCTCATTTTTAGTTAATAAATTTTACTCATTTATAACATGCATGAACTTAAGATTAAATATTCAATAATAATTGAAACAACAGAATTGTAAAAAAATATTTATCAATAAATATACTTATAAATGTATATTAACTATTTTTATACATTTATAATTATTAATGAATAAATAATATTTATTTAAAAAGTATTCATATAATTATAAATAAATTATTATAAAATTATAATATATTTATTTAAATAATAAATATATTTGATATATAATTTATATACGTATAATTATATAAATATATGTAACAATATAAATATTATTCTTTAAAAAGTATTTATATAATTATAAATAATGAATTATATATTAAAAAAATAATAATATATTTATTTTATAAATAATAATATTATAATTATTATAAATATATATAATAATTATTCTTTTTTAAAAAGTATTATATTTAAAAAAAATTATTATAAGTATTTATTATCTTTTTTTAGAAAAGGTAAAAATAGAGATTTATTTGCTCTTATTAACTTATCTCTGATAAAATGTATCATTATTAGTGATTTTTGAAGCAATGATAAAAGTGTCACAATCAATTATCAAAACCCTAACCATCGGGAACCTATTCTTGATATCTGATGCTCTCCATGGAAGAGACCTACTACCAGTGATCCTTTTTGTTGAATCCAAGATCGAATCTAGGTCAAAATCAGTGCTTCAACCATTCCATGGATTGAATCCAAGTCTCGAGCAATTCAAGGGTTGAACACAGCCATGACTGGAATGAAATATGAGTTTTTCTATATTTTTAATTTCCCTCTGTTATCCACTGAACTTTTTCATCCCACATTAGTGTATACCAACAAGTCTATTTGCACTATCTTATAATAAAACTATCCAAAATTTATTTTTTAATGATATTGAAGTATCTTCTTCCTCGATATCATGTTGGTCTCCTTGGGAAAATATTAAAAATATATGAATTGAAATATGTCAAACCCAATGGTGGTTAATGTTTTTGAGGCATAATCTCCCCAATTAATATATTCCATGAAATATACCTATTTGTAATCATTAACTTTTGAAAAATACATCTATATAGAAGTCAGTGTTGTCATTGTTTTGGAATATTACATTACAAATCACTAAGATGATGAAATATCTTACATCATTGGGTTCTTATATTATGTTATGCAACAATTGGAACGTAGGAGGTGAGTGGGGAGGGAATAAAATATAGGGTTATCCTCTTCTAATTGAAAGGTTATTATAGATGTTTTTTAAAAAAAGATAATGATATATCTCGCACATGGGAAGAACTATACAATGATTTTTTTTCATGAAATTTTATCCTTGAATAATGTGCACTAAAATATGATGTAAAATTAATAGATTTGTTTATGATGACTTTTAAATGTGTCATGAGGCTTGGGAAAGACTTAGTGTTCACTTATGAAATGTAATTACCAAATGATTCTAATGCATCTGAAAAATAAGATGATTAAAAATATTATATATGTTTGAATTTTGTTGTCTTAATTACACAACTATTTCTTGAAAATTATATGTTTTCTATTTTTAATTTTTGAAATATTTCAATTTATATTTAAATAATATGTCATAAATGATATCTAATTAAAAACCAAAGATTTTTAAGGTTCTATAATACTTATACTATATTTTGGAGGGAAAACTGATTTTGATATAAAATGTAATCGATATTTTTTTTTGGTTATTGAAATATTGTGAGAAAATAAAATTTTAAAATAAGTCATTTTCTTGGATAATCCTCAAAATCATGGTGTTTTTGGGAAAAATACTATTTCATTATGTGGTGTCAAAGATGTTTACAATGTTGATAGAATTTATTATTCTCAATCCATTAGTATTGATCATAATTTATAAAAAATTGATATTTTCATAGTAAAGTAACTTACTTAATGATAAAAGTTTTATATTATTTAAAATTTATTGAATATTTTTAATCGTTTAAGAAAAAATATTATACCTCAAGATTTAACTAATTGTGATAAAATAAAATATTAACATTGATTGATGTAAATTTAATAAATATGTTTTAATAGAATATATTTTCTGAAATAAAAAATATATTTCCTGGATAAAATCATTACACATTTAGAATCCCACTTCATTGAAACAATATTTTTTTGATTTAATAATGTAATGAAATGTTATGTTCACAATGTATTCTTAATTATATTGAATTTTATTGTTTACTTCCATAATCCGAAATCCATTTTCATGTCCTTCTAGTTGTAAGAAGATACCCCACAGATATGACCATCTCAATTACATAAAAAATATGTCATTACAATACATTATCATGACCTTTTATGTTATGAGTTTTACAGAATTAGTGAAAAAATTTAAGTAAAAACTATTATATTTTTTAAAAAATATACATTTTTTTGGAGCAATACATACAACAAAATTATTCATAGTATTTCTTCATTGTTCTTATTCTGATCTTGATTTTAAAGTAACATTATTCTTATTCAGGTGAAGACCCTCAATCATAGATTTGATCCAATTTTCATCCTTTTCAGCCTCTCCATATCATTTAGTCTCTACTTGGAAAAAATGGTTTTTTCTAGACACATAATTCTTTGAGTTTTCATCGAAACATTTGTATCACCAATGAAATTTTATTCATTGATTTCATCCATGTTTGTATTTCTAAAAATTTATAAAAATATAGTCATCTTTAAAATGATAACCCACTCTTTAATAATTTTTAAAAATCACATCATTTATTTTATCACAAAAGTAATAAACCCTATATATGTTTTAATTTAATCCAAATAAAAATATACAATTCATTAACATTGCATTTTGGATCAACCCTTAGTAATCTATTATTATCATTCAAGTAATTACCAAAAATGGGATCCATTCACTATTGATAATGAATATATTTTGTTAATTAATTTATTTATTGTAAAATATAATATTTTATAAACTCAATAGGATATATTTACTTTCTATTAAATTATTAAAATGTTTAATCCATTGTATCATGTTTTATCTTCACCATCCTAACTCATTGATTGATTGTTTAGTGACATATATTTGTGAATTTATAATCATTATTTATTTACTATTGACATATCCCTATGGTCAAAAATGTTTTCCCAGTAAAATCATTATCCATATAATAAATTTATTATTTCAATTTTATTTTTAATTTATATATTTTCATTATTACTAATATTATAATTTTTTTCTTTTACCAGTATATTCTTTTGTTCGAGTTGTGTTGGTGTGTTCTAAGCTGCTAATGTTCACGAAGGATTGTACTTGAGCGTGAAATTGAGATAATGGAAATAAAAAAATGTTTTCATATGCATACAACCATCAGGAAGTGGTGAATTCATACTACATATTTCATTATTTTTTCATCATTTTATATACTATTTTTAAGTTAATTTACATACAATTATTATTCAATACTTATATAGTTTTTTTTTCAAATATATTTTGAGAAGACATAGTTTTCTTTCAGCAATTTGATACAAAGAACAATGAGATAAATGATTCTTTCTACCATTTTTTCCATTTTTTCCTTTTTATTTGCCTTTATTTGTCACCCTGAGAACACAACAAATTGATTAGATGTTATTAGCTAAAAACCCAATATATTTGTTGAAATTCTTTGCTCTTGTAACTTTAAATAGTGAGAAAGGTTTTTCACCTGTGAAAACTGATTCAATATTCAATTTATTAATTTATACAGAGAAAAAAAAATAGAAAAATGGAAACATTGGTAGTTAGGATTATCTTAAGACTTTGGGATGTGTAGAAATCAGCCACACCTCAATGTGATAAACTATGTGATTACTGTGATTCCATGCGATTCTTTTAATTTAAAAATGATATGACTTTTGTATAAAGGAAAAATGACATTCTCAAAAACCATGAGAATATATTATTACTTTTTTGATACTTTAAGGAAATGATCCAAATGTCATTTAAGATGTGTGGAAATCAAACCCATCTCAATTTGACCCACATTGTTACCACTATGACTTGGTGTGACTGTTATTAGTTTAAAATATATAGATTAGTTCAAATAATTTCACTAACTACAATGAATGAAAATTCACTTAGTCTATCTTTGTAATTTAGGAAATCTATTTTTGATTCATTTTTTACATGTAGGAATTCTTCTCAAGTGAAACTGATACATGATGCCCTCAGTATAGGTCGAAGTGCATGTTTCAAGTTTAAAATGACATTTTAGTTAAAAACATTTAAAGTACTCAAAAATTTGAAAAGCATTCCTATTGTATTGACATTTAGTTAAAAAATCGATATGTATTTTTTTTGGATTCATCAGTACCACAATCTGACGCACGATGTGGCCATTATGACTCCAAGTGCATATTTTTATTTAAAAATGACATCAATTTTTATAAAATGTAAAACTAGCCTACTAAAAATTTATAAAACACATTCTATTTGTTTTTATACTTTATTAAAACAATCCATATGTCATTTGAGATGTGTAGAAATAAGTCTCACTTCAATCTGATATATAGTGTGACCAGTAAAACTCCAAGTTTGTCTTTTTATTTAAAAATGACATCAGTTTTAATAAAAAGGACAACTGACCTACTCCAAAGGGAGAAAATGAATTCATATTGGTTTTATAAAATAGATAAATGATCCATATATCATTTTTTTATGTGTAATAATCAAACACTTCTCAGTCAGATATATGATATTCCCAATATGACTCATTGTGTCTGTTATCAGTTCAAAATTGACAATTAATTTGAAACAATTACACTCAATAGAAACTGAGAAAACACACTAGGATTTTATTGATAATTTAGGGTTTTATTCATACTTATTTTTGGTTGTGTATGAATTCATCTCTCATCCAACCGATACATGATGGGACTGGTATTCCTCAATGATCATGTTTCCAGCTTATAATATCATTTTAGTAAAAATGAAATATGATATAATTAATATCAATTAAATTCTTTTGTATTGTTTTTACAATTTTTGATACATATTCATAATACGTTTTTGATGTGTAAGAATTATCCTAACCTAAATTGGATGAATGGTTTGACGGATATGGCACAACTGGATTTTTTATATAAAATTGACAATAATTTTAGTGAAAAAATTTCTCACCTACTTAAAACAAATAGAACACATTCATATTGTTTTTTTTTCTTCAGTAAATCATTGCATAATTCATTTGTGATGTTTAGAAATCAGCCTCACATAAATCCAATACAGGATGTGTCCGGTGTGACTCAATGTGTCCATTTTCAGTTTAAAATCCATATTTTAGTTCCAAAAATGTCACAGATTTAAAATTGAGCAATTTTTACTGGATAATCCTTTTAATTTAGAAAAATAATTTATATTTCATTTTTCACTTGTACGAATTGGTATCACATCAAACAGACACTAGATGTGACCTATATGATTCAATGTGTGTGTTGACAATTTAAAATGAAATTTTACTAAAAAAGACATGTGACATACTCAAAACCAAGAAGACACATTTGTATTTAATAGATAAATTATTAAAATGATCCACATGTCATTTGATATGTGTAAGAATCATACACACCCCAAGGTGAAGCATATTGTGACTAGTATGACTCAAAGTGTGAATATTCAATATATAATTGTCATTTTAGTTTAAAACGTGTATCACATCACCAAAACTGAGAAAACATGCCTCGATTGTGTTATATCATATTAAATTATGTATTCATACTTGATTTTTCTAATATCACTATTTTTTTGATGTTAAAGCTTGTTTCACTGCTACAAGAGTGTTCCCTAGAAGCATACTACCATATTCACCTTTATGATCGCTATTATATGTGTTGATAAAGGGATCCTTTATCATCACTTTTACAAGAGATGATAAATGGTCATTTACCATAGCCTTTTTAATCACTAAAAAAGGTTATATTTATTAAGGATTCTAAAAGAACTGATAAAAGACTCAATATCTTAATCTATCTCAAGCAGTCATCTCCTATCTAGCACTGATAAATACTATTTTTAGCTTTATTAATGGAAGATTTTGCAGTAGAGTCTAGTGATTCCTGATTTACATTTTCAAACTAATATCAACCATGATTAAATATGCTATTTTCTCACATAATATACATATTGTATCGGTTCCACATGTTTATTGGTATTATGTTTATAAACAATCCTTGATGAAAAATATAATACATGATACTCATCCATATTTATATTTATATTATAAGATATAGTATAATTTAAGATATTCATATCAAGATACATTGTAGGCATGACTTATAAAACATTACACAATTGGGTTTTAATTTTAAAAGTGTTCTCAATGTAAATCATTTTGATGATTCAAATTTGAATGTTATAGATGATAATTTCATTAACTCATACTCTTGGATGTTATATATTGGGTGTGAATCTCTATTTCTTGAAAAAAAATGTTGAATCCTAGTAAGAATGGAATTGAGAAAGGGAGAAGTAGATCATCATGTTTGTAATAGTGTATGAATTTCATTAAAAGAAGTCAACAATTATGATTTAATTTTAATATGTGGATCAATACGAAAAAGATTGAATTATTAATATGTTCCCACCATATAAAGAAATTTAATTTCTATATTATTTTTTGGAAAATAATTTTTTCTTGTTAACTAATAAGAAAAACAATTATTCAATATATATGAATGATATGTTTTATCAGATTGAGAGTATTATTAATTGTTTATACATTCTAGAAATTGATAATCATGTATATAAAATTTAGAATAAGAAGGTAAATGTTACTTAGAATCCAACTTTACATTGGTTTTGTCACATTGGATATATAAATTGGAAAAAAAACCCAATGAATATATAAATATTGTTTGTTTGCAAATTTATTTTTATTTTAGAGTTTTGAAAAAAAATTATTAGGAAAGATGTATAAATAAAATTTTATTGAAAAGGGTTGAAGGTCAAGTGAATTATTGGTACTCATATAAACTAATGTATGTACACTATTGAGGACACTATCAATTGGTGGTTTTAGGAACAACATTAACATTATATATGTAGTTAGTTACTATGAATATAAATTTCTAAGAATTCATATGTATGAAACTACTGATAGTTCAATGAGTTTTACAATAAACTTATGAATAAACTGGGAAAAATCATGATCCTTTCATTAAATTTAGGTGGAGAATAATTTATATTGAAATTAATTTTATATATAATATATTATGGAATTATTTAATAACTAAATTATTCTATTACCCTAAAATGTAATTGTGTGTTTGATAGGAGAAATATTACCTTTTTGTCATGGTTTAATCAATGATGATTTTTTGTGACCTTCTTATTTCATCCAATGATAATTATCTAGACGAATTATACTAAAATATATATAGTATAAATCATTTATAAACACACAATTTAAGAATTAGAATGTTAAAAATCCCATTATATATTTTAAAAATATTTTGGGAGAAGAAAATTCATATGACATTTAGATCATGATTCTTTTGATTCTAAATCGTAAAATTGTTATTTATTTGATTTTAAAAGGAAACCATGTTATATTATCTATATAATTTCTCCCAAAAAAGTGGGTGGAATATTGTATTGTTATTTTTTCATGACTAAAAAACATGATGTTTTCTGAATTTGGAGACTAATGCCATACAATAATGAGTTGCGGAAGAATAACCTTCTCAAGTTATATAATAACATTGATGTCTTAGTTGATTTCCTTAAGATATCATGGGATACATATTTCCAATGGTCAATGTTGGTGAGGGAATTTACATATGATATAATCATAATATATACTGTGTGGCTAGTGAGTTTTTTTATTTTGAGAAATGAATAAAATACATGGTATCTTAATTGGGATCCATGCACACTGAACACATTTGAAACATGGTGGATGTTCCAAAAGGGGTGAGATATAAATGGTGGATATTTAATTTCATCTTGAAAATATACAAGGATGGTAGATATTATACCTATGAATAAAACATAACAAAAATTGTTAGATGGATACATATTGTATTTATTATAATGAAAACGTTTCAATTATTATAGTGATCAAATGTATTTAGATTTTTCTTTCCATTTAATGTCATTATTTTAATAATATATATATAATGGATTTCAAAACAACATTCACGAATGAGATTTTAGCTGAGGATATATACATAATATAACCCAATGTGTTTGCTGTTATGAATAATATTTCTATTTTAAAGAAGAAAATATTATCCATTTATGGACTGATGTAGGCTTCTTAAAGACAACATGTCTAGATAGATTATATATTGAATGGTATTTGTTTGATTTAAAACATGAATGATATCTATATATTAAAGATGTTTACATTGAGTCTTGTAGATTTTATTTAATCATTTATAGAATATGTAATTCATGTCAAAAATGACATCCTTACTCATCACTCTATGAATTTAAGTTAGGGTAAATTCTTGTAGGTAAATAACATGGATGACATATCCTATACACTAGGTATGTATATCTGTAGAGATATAATTATATTATTCCATGTAATTATATTGGAAAATAATATTATTAAAGTGATAAAGTAATTTATATTATAGAAATAAAAAATGTTCCCTTTATTAGTTTCACATGGGGAATTAATTAAGAAGATTCAATATCCTTTAAAACAAATAGAGTTTACTGATAGAATTATAAATACTTCATCCATTGGTTATATTTTTATACCATTTTGGATACCTAATAGGATGTGGAATGTACCATTAATATTAAATTTATATACTAATTCAATGTCGTTGAGTGACTATATTTCATTAAAGAATATTTTTAATTACTTGGGAAATATTATCAAAATGTTTTTATATTTTGAGGAAGTCATTATATTTGTATAAAATATTACATAGATAAAAGTTTCCAATCTAATGGAGATGATTTTAAATATGAATATGGTTTCATGTTTTCCCTAAATAGTGGGGTTCTAAGTTGAATGAGTTCCAAAAAATCCTCCTTAGTGGACCCAGAAACAGATATTGAGTAAATATTCATATTAGATACTCTAAATTACAATATTTTTATAAGGAAGATCATCAATGAACATGTGGATGTTCTAATCATTTAGGGATTAATCATGATTTAATATGAAAAAAATCATCTATTTATCAGAATAAAAAACCTATGTCTCTCCAAGGGGAAATACTAAAAAAGGTATATACCATTAAATTAGAACCATCAATATAGTACCAAATATTGTTGGTATATCTTATAGTAACAATTTTACTGTTCATAAGGTTAATATATGCTAGGAAAGAGTTATACCAATGTTTTAGTGAATCATTTAATATAAGTGGTTATTATCTCTAAAACATTATGTTAATATTTTCATTTACTCTTAACACCCTTTTTGGAACAATACTTTTTTGGGTTTTGTTTAAGGATGATTTGGGTGAAAATATGGAGTTTCTATGGGCTCTTGGTACTCGCATGGTTGACACTCTATTTTCCAAACAACGCATCATGCTTGTGAAAACTGTGAAAAACCAAGAACTGATCCTTTTAATAGTGGTATAATAGTTTGAATAACTATGTTCCCACCAAGGAGAAACTGTGAACCCCCACTAGAAGGGTAACATGGATAGAGACCATAGTTTTTCAAACCGTGTGTCACTGCTTAGGAAGATGTGCATGCGACTTTCAATTAATCTAAAAATTAATTAGAAATTCATAAACCCCCTTTTTACCTCTCTCAATCATAACAAAACCTAGAATGTTTTACTAAGATGGGAGAGCTCCAAAGAACCAATTTTTTATCCCCCAAACCCACTCCAAGGAAGATCAAATCTAGGAAATCTTGTTCAACCCTTTCCAGATAAGTTTTCTACCCCTTTTCTTATCTCTTGATCACTATCTCTACTCTCCATTGGGTTTATTTGATTTCAATTTTGTTGTACTAACTAATCCTAACTATTTAAGATCTATATTATTGGTTTGATTATAATATCTCTATTTCTAAAATTCACCATTGGAGTTTCCCAATATAGGTACTGTGAGATTTGATCGCCATGTTTCGGTCAGGGGTTCCATATTTGATTTTTCAATTAATTTATCCCAAAATTTATTGATTTAAAATAAATGGAATTGAATTTTATTTTTACGAATTAATTTGTTAAAAATTTAAAATTATGAATTTCATTCCCTGATTTTGTAAAAAACTATGGATTTTTAATAATGAGAGGGTACGAGATTTTCTATCAGTATTGCACATGTGCACCTGCACGTAGACATGAAAGCCGAAAAATGATGAAAAGTTTGTGATCTGATAATTCTGTAGATGTTGGAGAGGGGTGATTTCATGTTGTCATTGTTTGTATGATTTCCTTAAGACCTACGAGTCTTGTAATGTCTCCATGACTATAGGCAATGTAATATCTCAGCCTATAGGCCTTGTAAGGGTTCCCCCTCATCCCTTGAATGTGTGGTTATTATAAATAAATAAAAAATATAAGGCCTTTGTGCCATTCCAGAAATTTTAGAATACCCCCAATTCCAGTGAATTGTGGTGTGTTTTGGATTTGAGAGAAAATTGATGAAATTTAACTCTAAAATTGATTTGTGAAGTCGATTTAATATTTTTTGCGAAAAATTGTGGAAACTTAATAGTGGAATTATAGTTTGAAATTTATTTTTGTAATTTAATTATAAATTTTGATTTACGAAAATGGATTAAATTGGTTTCGTAAGAACCCATTGGTTTTATCATGGAAAATAGATGATTTGATTAAAACCTGACTTTGCTTTTTAAATGGAAATTTTAAAATTGTAAAGAGAAATGGGTTCATTGTATTTTAAATAGTTTTGAAATAAATTTACTATTATTAATTATTGTTTGAGTACATATAATCCTAGGTATTTAGTGAGTTATTATAGTCCAAAATTCTCAAATGGTAAGTCCTATTATTGGAATGATGCTTTACAAATCTAACATAAACATATTGGGGGATCTTATCCCAAGTGCGATGTTGGTTGGTCTGCTTTGGATAGTTTTAGATTGAAATATGTGGACATTTCCTAATCCATTATATCTGTTTGTGGGGATACAATAACATGTATAAATCATACCTCTTGGAAGATGATCAGTTTTATCATTGTTAATGATTTTATATAAATATTCCGTGGTTTTTAAACCGTTTTACACATTCCTTATGTATTTATTGAAACTGTTTGATATATAATTGCTTATAAGTATTTTTCAATATTGTATTTAAATCATTTTAAATGTAAAGAATGATCTTTTTAAATAATATTATGAACTTATAAATATATGCTTATATACAATTGAAGTCATTATTTGGTTAATCAATAAGGCATATTTTTATGGAATCCTCAGCGAGACTCTATTGGGATTTTAGCTCACACCTGAACTGTGACATTGGTCATTTTTATATTTTATACAACCATATTTGAAGAAGGGGAATGCACCACATGGAGGTAATATTTGATGTTGATCATTAGGGTTTGAGCTGATGTGTTCATTTGGAAATGGGTGGTTATCATATTTTCTGGTACATTGTGGTTGTTCTTTGGGTCTGTTTACCTCTTTATCTTTTGGTTGTGTTCTCTCTATGAGCGTTTATTTTGAACATAATAATTTCTAATCATATATCAGTTATTTATATAGAAAACTATACATATTTTTATCTAGTATGAAGATAGGTACTAGTCGCTAACCCATGGGGATCGAGAACACCCTTTAGGCCATGTCACGACCAGGTCAGGTGTCCGGGTACCTGGGTATCTGGTCTGATTCCCAACAAAGTTGTATCAAATTTTTAGGTTATGAATTATGGAATAATATTATTATAAAGTCATGTAATCCATTTTATACTAAGGATGTATTTTTGATTGAGTGTCTAGATGGATCACAACCCAATGAGCCTTTATTCACCAGGGGTGGATTGGGAATGATATATTGAGAATTATTTCTACTCTATTCCATGTCTTTATTTAGGTTTATTGAAATCCAGATAATGTTTTCCTATAGGTTGGGATTACGTTAACTTGTTTCTCTAGTTTATTATTAATCTATGTTTTACTTTTGATGTCTTAATTAATGTTGAATGCTTATGTTTTGTAGCACCATTCATCCTAGAATTCATGCAAATTAGATCCATGAGGAATAATTTGATGAACCATAGTAATCAAATCCCCTCACGGATTAGAATACAGGTTAGGTGATTGTGTTTTTTGTCCAATCTCTAGGGTATGAACCTGCACCCCTTCCCATTAAGGGTCCTACTATGGAATGGAATAGGGTTGTTTTACATAATAGTTCATAAAGGTTCCCTCACTACAAACCACCAGTGTTGCAAGGATATAATAATTCTAAACTATATTGGATTTTATTGAGAGATATCAATATTTTGTTTGAGTTCTTGAAAAATCTGGATAAAATCAAGGTGATTTATTCAAACTTAATGTTAGCAGGACCTTGCAGAAGATTGTTGGACACAATGGTGGTGAAAAATATTCATGAAAGGAGAGGGTGGAAATAATTTAATTTTATTTTCAATAAATATTTAGATGCAGAGTATTTGGTGTTGGGTAAGTCTATGGTGTTCTTTAAACTTGAGAAGGCTGACATGATCATGACATAATATGAAAAGTGATTTGATGGGCTTGTTTAGTTTTCACTTGAGGTTTTGTGGAATGAATAGATAAATACTTGATGGTTGGATATGTTAATTAGATCAAATATTTGTTATCTATTTTTTTCCAATGATTAATTATTTTTCTCATGTGTTTGATAGGGCCTTGATTGTTGAAATGGACCTAGTTATAAAGTCAAGCATGATGAGAGATCCTTTTTATCCTAGTGTCAATGTGATTTTATTTATGGGAAAAAAGAATCATGAGGATTCTCATGGGTGTTCTAAACAACTGAGTTTTTATAGACATACTCCAGTGCCTGGAAGAACACCTTATTTTGTTACCAGTGTGGAATACCTGGGCACTTAAAATAGGTTATCACCGAGTCCCCCAAGATTTTTAGTTCTTGTGGATGCTCAGGTAACTTTCAAAAGTTAGTTTATGACCTACCATCACTATGATTGTAACGAAGTCCATTTATAAAAACATAATTAACAATTTTTTAAAGTATAATTCATTTAAATATATTATAATTATGTAATGATTATTATTTTTTAAATTATTGACCTATATAAAATGTTCAATAAGAGGATCATTGATGAAAAATCAAAAATGAAAAAAAGGCAGTTAACACCCAAAACAAGGAAAATAATGAATCATTACTAATGTACAGGTGGTAACATGTTATAAAAGGATCATATATGATACTATAAATATTTACAGAGTCATGGTATAAGTAAATTACAAGTATAAAATAGATATACAAGTGGTTAAATCATGTTCAAACAAAAGTAAGTGTGTGTTAAGAGATTTCTTAACTCAATTTTCATGCATTGGGTTAAACTTCTACTTCATTGAATATGTAATGATAATATTATCTGTATAATTAAATTTTTTATATTATATGTTTTATTTTTACATTTTTATTTATATAAAATTTTTAGTCCCATATTAAATATGTTGATTAATCCCCACTTCATTGATATGATCTTTATAAGGGATTTTGTCTCAATATACATTATATTAAGACTTTTTTTATTATATACAAACTTATTTTTATGTGGGGTATATACTTACCCTTAGAAATTTAATATCATAATTCAATAATATTTATTGGTTTTTAAATTTCTAATTTGAATTATTTGATACAAAGGGATTTGACATCAAATTTACCTAATTGTAAATATTGTTGTAAAATCTTACATTCTTTTTTGGATGTTTACATTTTCATAAAACAACTAGTTTATTGCGATAATTTCTCATTGATAAATAAATTTCCCTAAAATATCTATATTATTTTAGGATAGATATTATAATTTCCTAAAAAATATAAAATTTTTACATATAGTGTTTATATTAAATGTTATTTGATTAATTTGAGAAATTTTGATACATCTCTATCCTTTACTCAATAATGTTATTTGATGATAAGAAATATTGATTCATAAACTAAAATAATTATTTGAAATATGATAAATTTATTTCACATGTAGTTATTGGTGTGTTTAGATATTATATATCTCATCAATGATTCAGTAGGTCTCAGGAGACAAATAATTATGCTAGCATTAAATGAGTTGTTACATGTGGTTTTAAACTATATGGTGAATAGTATTGATGATATAAGTATCATGATGTATGATATCATGAAATAAAATATCTAAGAGTTTATCTCATAATGAATTTATTTATTTTTAAACCTAATATATTCATAATGATATTATCTCTAGATGTTTTTTATTATCAGTTTATAGATTAAATGATAAGTGTTTTTAGTTATTTAAGTTAACATATTTATTATTCCTTATATAATCATGTTAGTCATTATATATAAATGTAATGTGTGTTCTGTTTATTAAATTTAAAATTATATTATTCTTATTGATACTTATTGGATTAAATTATAATTAACCCTTACTAAGAATTTGAGGTCAACCTTATTTTGTTTCCTTTGTCTATAATCCATGACCATTAGTATGTTTGATATACAAGGATATGATAGAATTATTAATTTTATTATCTGAAAATAAAATTATATGGTAATTTTTTTCAAACATAATAAAAATGTCAAATATGAAACTATTTTACCAATATTATTAAACTATTCGGTAATTCAAAATGTGATCCTTGTATCTTATTCCAAAATAATAAAGGAAACATCGGTTCTAGTCTACTTGTGTGAGAGTTACAACATTTGGTATCGAATAACCATCAGTATAAACCATAAAAATAACACATAGGAAAAATAGAAAAAGAACCATATACAAAGAACCATATACAAATGATATAATTTGAGGATAATTAAATAAAAAAATCATAATGTTTAGATACGGTAGATATTATGTTATTTTTTCTAGAAATACATAATATCTGGATAATACATGTGGACATTGTTCTAGAACCAATCTACCTAGGGGAAATAACTCTAAAAAGGATGAATTGGACTTAACCCAATAATAACATGGTGAATTTAAACAAGCCTTACTACACACCATGTTTGAAACTCATAAGGGATATATTTTGGACAATTCACATTTTTATTACAAACCATTATGAAGGATATCAATAAATAATTATAATGATAGATATAGGTAAGACCTAAAGTTTCTTATATTTTATGTAATGTTTCTCAAAAGAATGGTGAAATAATTTATCTATGGAATAGACGTCAATAATTAATGAATTGAAGGGGAAAATGAAGAGTACAATGGAAAGAAATAAATATCATCATGGGGATCCTATTATATTTCAATGTCTTTTTTGTGGGGAACCAAGACTATCTTCATATCAATTGAATCATCAAAAGGTTAAAACCAAGGAAAAGGATAAAACCATATGGAAATAAAATGGATGAATTATTCTTGTATTTGGATTCATGATTTGGATTTTAGAACAAATTTTAGTAAATGTATTGTGATTATAAGAATCATGAAACATTTAAGGATTCTATTTAATTTTACAAGCATATATTATTTCATAAAATTAAGTGTAATGGATAACATCATGGGTTAATGAGATTAATATTGATCATAAGTTTAGTTACATAAACACCTATTTTTTATGTCTTATGTGATGCTAATTTTATAATATTATTGATATTTTGGGTGAGGTTTATGGAATGTAAATGTTTTAGTAAAAATTTTATTTTAAAAATAATTCCCATAAATTTATAGAAATAAATTTAAAGTTATTGATAACCATTATGGTTAATATGGTAATTTATGAAATTTTAATAATTGTAAAATATTATTATAATCTTTATTGGAAGAATAATAAATAAATATATTGTTTTAAAAACCATAATAAAAAGGATATTCAGTGATTAATTTTATATCAATGATTTCGATCATATTTTTTTGGAAATGTTATAGGATTTATATTAATATATTATTAAAAAACTACATACGAGGTGAAAACACATCACATACAAAATGAATTAGTATAGTGAACTCATAATCGAAGCATGATACTGGTTTAGTGCTTACCACTGGCCTTAATAACATAATAGTTAATATTTTATTAGTTAAACTATTTGAAAAATATTTATTAATGATTAACCATTGGTATTAATGTTGAGGTTTATAGATTAATGTATTATATTGGATAAATTTTTATAACCAAATTGGTTTTTGGAAATATTTAGAGACAAAATTAAATACTTGTCACACATTTAGGGATCCTATGATCGGTTAAAAGTGAATTTTAGTTCTTGAGGCATAATAATTTCATTTATGGATATTTATTTATTATATTATTATAAAAATTGGAAATTGATTGATTCAAAATAAAATGTTGAAATTATAATAATAAAATAGAAATTTATCAATTAAGTATATTTCATCATATTCTCATATAGTAAAATATTTTTCAAACGTTGACAAAATGATCCTGAAATAAAATTTTATCTTATTACCATAATTTCTATTTGAATCAATGAAATTTTTCATAGATATTTTATTAATGGTTTTGGATGTCATTATATTAATATTGATAATTTTCTATTTTCGTGACCAATGACCTCTATCATTCTCTCTATTTTTTTAATCTTTACTTTTCTTTAAATATATTCACTTTTGAAAAATGTTCTACTACATAGAAACATAGTTATGTGTTACAACATATGGAAATTTTACTTCCTTTTCCTCTCTTATTAAGAGGATATTTCATTAACACTATTAGGATGTGGGTTTTTAAAAATTAGTATTTTCAAATATAAATCCCATGACTAATAATATCAAGTTCAAATTTCAAGGTTGTAATTTTTTAAATTGGGTAGAATTAAACACCCTCAAAATATACAAGAATGACATTATATTTGATACCATATGGGTTACAAAATACGATTATGAGAAGAAAATATATCACCCAAATAATTTATGATATATTTAATTTTAAATAAATTCAATCTCATCAATAGATTTCATTTCACATAACATAATGTTAAGGTCGTAATATATGCAACACTAGGTTTATCTTGCGTTACACACAACACTGAGTTTAAACAAAATGTCAAATATTATTAAAATATTATTATTTTATATAATAGTTACAACATATCCATAAGAATTAAATATATGAATATGATTAAATAAATTATGAAAATTATTTATATATATTTATTATAAATAAAATATGGATCATTTAATAGGAAAATAAATGTTTTCTAAAAAATAATACTTTTTCTAAATAATGGTTTAATCACGCATTGTACACATAATATAATATTAATTTTTAAAAATATTATAAAATTTAATTCAAAAAATTATAAAAATTTATGAAATTATATTTTACAAATTAGTTTTTTGGACAATTTTTTGGATCTTTATGAAGAGTTTTAGTTTTTTTGACAAGTAAAAAATACTGAATTTTAATTGGAAATTTCCATTCTAAAAAAATAATGATAAATTATATTTTGAATTGGGTTTAGAGTAATTTTTTTTAACTTTTATATAATTTATTCTAATTTATTTGATTATATTAATTTTCCAATTTAATTTTGATATAAAATCATTGTAACCTTTTGGAAATTTACTCTACAAAAACATGATTTTTCATCGGGTCAACGGGTTTAAGTAAAAAAATCCAATTTAGTTTTTTAAAATGAAATATAAAAAAAAATTGGATTATATATTTTCAATTATATTAGATTATAAAATAAATAATATCAACATATTTTTTTACCAAAATTAATTATTAAAACATTAAAATTTAATTACAGCATTTAATTGAATAATGTATTTACTTTGCTATCAAACACTAAAAGAATTGGTTAAAATGACCTACCAACTCATAGAACACCCATATTCTAGACTTATTTCGGCCTTATATCATCTAGTATCTATAATAGTGAATTTATTAGTGTTTTATTCCTGATAAAATCATTGTTATGATTGAATTTTTTAAATAGCCACATGTGGGGTACTCACATCACTTATAAAAGGACATCCCTCTCTTCTCTTCTATGCACATTGAAACCCTTCTTTTTATGTCAATACATACCCAAAAAAACTTCCCATAATTCTTATTATAATTATTATATCATTATTTTTTAAATATATCCAACCTATGATGGATTTTTAAGAAATTCATTGGAGGATAGCTGAAGAAGATATATTGTACTTGGACAACCATTTTATTTGTTTCCTCATCCACCACATCCAGTTCATATTATTCCATCATTAAATAATATCCATAGTATATTCCATATATTGGCCTCTTTTTATAATATATTCCAAACCTTAAAACATCTCCACATAAATCAAATTTAATTTTAAATCATCATTTGAGTGTATGGAAGACTATCACCTCATGAACTTAAGTCATTCGTTTTTCCATTACCATATCCTAGGGTTTGTAATTGTGACAGATATAAACTAGAAATATGATATTTATGAAAAAAAATTAAATTTATATTCATTATACCAAATTTAACTTGTTTACTTTCCATTCCATATAGGATATGATAATGTTTCTCATGTGTACGCGGGACTACTGCCTGTGGAAATGATGCGATTTATTTTTCACTAATGCTTTTCATAGATGGTAATAAGGATAAATTTAAAAAAAATATTATAAATTAAATAATTAATATATTAATTAAATATTTATTATTATAAAAATATAATATATCATTTTCATTCTTACACTGAAAGATGATAACATTGTTCGTCTATGAGTGGACTACTGTCTTCATGAAGCAATGAGACTCTCTTTTCATCACCACAACACATGGATGATATATAAAACTATATATACATAAAAATGATGATAAATATGAAATTATTATCATTATATATTGATAAAATATTTCATACATCTTTTATATAATAGTAATTTAATAATAAAAAAGTTACTCATACGTACGTACGACCAACCATCTCTATGATTATTACGTAGTCCATTGTAAATAAAAATCATTCAAGACTAGTTTTATAAATATAATTGATGTAAAAATATTATAAAGATGTAATTATTATTATATTTTAGATGATGGAACAATTTAAAATTCAAAATAATTTGATTATTCGTGACCAAACATGCATGAAAAAATAATGCAATTAATACCCAAAATAATGAAAATAATGAAAGATTACTACTGAACAGATGATAAGATGATATAAAAGGATCATATATGTTATTAAGAATATTAATATTATTTTTTTATAATTTAATAACACGATTAAGGTGACTATACATGAGTTAAAATCATATTCAAACAAATTTAAGTGTGATGTAAGGGATTTCTGAACAATATTTCCATACATTGGGTTAAAATTTTACTTCATCGATCATGTTATGATAATATTATGTTATTAATGAATTTAAATTATGTTATTTTTTATTACCACTTGTTTTATGGGTATTTATATTCGATACACCTAATCAAATCATATATTAATCCATAATTCAATGATATTATATTTGTAAGGTATTTTATTTGAATTTACTTTCAATTGAGACTTAATCGTTATTGTGGAAAATTTACTTTTATGTGGTGTATATACCACCCCTTTGACATATAAAATCATGATTCCATCATATGTAATATTAATATAAGTTTCAATTTGAATTATTTAATACAATGATATTTTACTTGAAAATTACCACATGGTAAAATTTACACCATAATATCACCTTATTTTTTTATTGTTATCTTTCTCTTGAGACACTCACATTCATGTGATAATTTTTTGCTGGTCGTTAAATTTCTATAAAATATCCATATTATTGTATGATGGGGATTATTTTTTCCTAATCCAAATAAAATATTTACATATGTTTTTTAATTTATATGTTATTTGATTAACTATGGAAATATTGATAAATCTATATCTACTACCCAATGTGGATATTTTATGATATGAAATGTTTATTCAAGTATTAATTATACAATTAAATATATGATCAATTCTTTATACCATCAGTGAATGGTGGGTTAAAATATTATTTAACCCCCCTTGATCCATTGGTAGATTACATGAGACAAATAAATATTTTGACATTTTATATTCTATGATCTAGAAGATACCATTCTTCAGCAATTAGGTATGTGAAAAATTTTGTCACACGATTTTATTTTCTAAAATAACCATTGTTCCAGTAACCACACTTATAAAAGGTCACCCTATTTATTTCCCCTTAAAACATCAAAAACCCATCTATTCAAAAAATCCCTACCCGAAGAACTTCCTCACGTCTTTAATATTATACTTTAATCTATAGTTTTTTATAAATACATCATATCAAATATTTTGTTGAAATCGAGAAGAATGTTTCCAAAGAATAGGTAATTCCTCAAACAACGTCTTTTATTTTATTTATTCCACCACATCTGTAAATTATTATTAAACTAGGTTGAAATAGTATCATAAGTATCATAAATATAATTTTACATTATTATTTCACATTAATACCCCAAATACTTATACACATCAACAAATGGATCATGAAATCATTACTCTTGTGTATGACGGACTACTGTCTAATGAATCAATGTTATTCATTTTCCATCACCACCTCTCACAAGTTTATATAATGACTAATTTATTACTTGTATAAAATAATTATGATATTAATATTCATATAAAAAAATTATATAACATACTCTGTATTACATTTTATTCCCTGAGAATATGATAATGACATTCGTGTCTACGGTGGACCACCTCCCTATGAAGAAATGTGATCTGTTATTCACATATGCTTTACCTGTAAGGTTATAATGCAATTTTTAATAATAAAATGTGATATATATTACATAAAAACATCTCTCTAATATTAATATATTATTTACCTTTCATTCATCTCATCCATAGAGAAAATGGGAATAATATTCATGTGTAGGTATGGACTAATGTCTCTATGAAGGCTGTATTTTAATTTATATCACTAAATTTTATGGATTAATAAAAATACATATATAATGATTATATATGATATTTATATAATTTTTTTAATATTTTAGATTATGGTAAAATGATCAAAATATTATGATCAAAAATAACAAATCAAAACATACATGAAAACAAGGAGATTATTACATGGAAGATTACTTCAACATGGTTTTATTATGAAATGGGTAAAAAATGTCATAAGTAAATCATTAATTTTAGGTGAAATATACGTGTGATCATGATTGAGATATATAAAGAACTTATATTTAATACGTAGGAGGATGAAACATCTATGAAGGATATCGAGACATATGGTAAGGGGTTTCTATATCAGTTTTTAATTATATGAGACACCTATCATATTCAGAACCTATTTTTTGTAGTGTATATAATACCAATAAAAATATTTTATTAAGACTATATTTAATATTATGAGGATTTTAATATTCATTTTAATATCTCCCTTTCATTGGGATAACAATTCAATGTTACCAAAGTGTAAATGGTTTAATGATACAATATCATCTTTTATTGGGATTATTTATGTTATGATTTTGGTGATGAGATATAATGATCCATCTCGAGAGAAACACATGATATTTATTATCCTCTGGTAGTATCTTGATAAAACAAAGTTTGCATTAATTTTTCTCTTTTTATGTACTGATGAGTTCCTGATAATGCTTCTAGGAATAATTTCTTTTATTTCTCTCTTTTGTTGAGAACACTTTTTTATAAACCATGTGTTTTAATAATGTTTTAATTTTTTTTAACATTTTTAAAAAGATTTTTCAAAGATATTTTTACCAATATTTTAAAATTTATTGAAAATTTTTTATGGATTCATCATGTCATTTTCCAAACAATGAATGTTTGTCATTTACCAAAAAAATATAATGTATTCTTTGTTAACATATATGACAGGAACACAATTTCCCATCATCATGAACATTATTTTCTTTGAAGCATTCTTTTTACATTTTCAATGTAATTTTCAAAAATTACTATTTTATAAAAAATTATGTATCACAAACTAATTTTAATATTGGAAATGGAATTTTACTCAACAAACATTTTAAATTATTTTTAAATCATATCGTGTATGTTTCCATGGTACTTTTTAACTATTTTTTTGAAATCATTTTATGTTTTCAAAAAATTCAGAGTGGAATGGCTATATTACTCTAGAAGTTTTTGATTTGATTTTTCAAAATCATTATCCTTAAAAGATGGACTACTTTGATGTTACATGAGATTTACTAGGAATAATATTGAGTAATTCCATCTATATTCATTCTCTAGATGGATAATGTTTATATTGATGATTTTTTTTTGAAATCCATTTATTTTTCATGGGTTGTGGTGTGGTGATGGTCTTTGTAGTTAACCAAGAAAGATGAACTATTATTTATATATTAATTATATTGCCATATTTTTAAGAGATTATATTCATTTTTATGATTGATTTATGAATATTTTTCAATATTATGGGCCATGTTTTCGGAAATGAAGAACATTTATCCCATAAATCGTGTTTATAATCTATGTCAGGTTGGGTGAAAACTTCCTATATTATTTTCAAGATCTCATACATTTATTCATGTATTATAATTTAATATGATCATAGATTGAGATCTCCAATGTCTCCCTTTACTAAACATCTGAGCTAACACATTCATATATTTCCTTTCTCGGTATATGATTAATGGTTATGGTATAGAATTCCTAAGAGTAGTACTATGTGAGAAGATATTTGTTGGAATATTAAATATATTTAGTTAAATAATATGATTAGATTTCCAATTTCAAATTACAATAATATATTATTTTCCTCAGAAATGTGTTTATGATATGTATTGAAAATTTATTTAAAATGAGTTGACATTTATGTTTAAAATCCTATGTCACTATAATGTCATATCCAAATTGGAAACCAATGTACTGGGGTTTCTTGGCCGGTTCATGACATGTCATGTATGTGGTTATGGGTGAGTCCAATGACCCTCTAGGAATACCTAATTACATAGTAATACTACTTATTTCAATAATCAGGTCAACATTTAGTAAAAATGTATAGGGTATAAATTCCAATCACATAAAACACACCCACCCAGATCATAAAAAATCTATAAAAAATAATCTAATTTAGGATATAATGTGCTATGTGGGTCACCATGACACCTGAACATGACAAATTTGGCCTCGTACTATAAGGAATAGAAAAACCACATGTCAAATGTCCCAACTATAAAAATTTATTCAGGGTTAGGTTCCATATCAGGATAAAAAAACTACTCAAAGACACTAGGAATATTTCTCATCATATAAATTAGTTATCCCTTATCAATCAACAGAATTAAGAGATCATGTAGCTATAATATATATGCTCAATCAAGTTATGAAAATAATATCTCAAATTTTCCCTTCTCACCCAAGGGACATTCTTCAAACACATTTTCACTCAAGGAGGGACCATTATCAAAGACACTACATTATCACTCAAGGTAAGTTTTGATGTTAAATCAGAAACCAATTTCAATATTCTCTATCAAGGTAGACCATGATAGATCCTTGTTACTCAAAGATAGGATATTATCCTAAACACTACAAGATCAGACAAGAATGGGTTTAATATCGCTTTATGAGAACTATTTTATAACATAAGGTAATGTATATTCAAATACATTATCACACATGTTTAGTCCAACATTAAGTCCTATTATATGTTATACACAAAAACTTCACCCACATGAATTTAAAACATGGTATATAACTTATCCAATAAGCACACCATCTTATCACCATATTGCTAGTCACTCAATACCTGGATCCAAATCTCAATTCCATATTGATTTCCATTTAGACTAAAATCTTAATATCTTAGAGACTATCTTCATCACTCAATAGTTAACCAACACTTAATGTGTTACTCATGGTTAAAATTATCCAATATAATAACCGCCCTCACATTCTAGAATTTGGAATTATTACATTAACCAAAATCCAATTTATGCACCTATATCCTCTAAATGTCAAATGAATCAATCTATTCCAACCTACAACATATATGAAAAATAAAATATCAATAGACACTAATTAAATCATGGATAATCATACCACAACACAAACCACATGGATTATTTAATCAATGATCAGATCAATGAAATAATTATTTATAAAATATGGTATCACCCACATTAGATAAAATATACAAAAACCAAAATCTATCATTTTTCTTCGAGGATAAAATTAAAAAAATGATACATCCTATCTAAAATTAATTTTAAAAATGAATAACATGAAATCATACTCATGTTACACCAAAGAAAAAATCCCCTAAAAAATTTACTTATGAAACCCCACTTTATTTCAAAATAAAATTTGAAAATCCATTTATCCAACAACAACATTTCCATTGAAATTTATTTTTAATGAAACGTAATTTAGAAATGAAAATTTAAAAAAGAAACAAATTTTTTGTTTCAAATTCAACACTCCAAACAATGAAAACAATAAATATGGACATAAACACACATTATATCAAGTCACCACTATAACACCATTTCTATATTATTCAGTAATTGTTTCATATTAGGTCGATGTGACCTTATCTTAATTTTTTGTTGAAACCATATATAGAAGTCTACATTATTAAAATAATAATGATGCTAGAATATGATAAAAACACACGTTTTGTGTAAGAGATATAATAATTTCAAGGCATCCTACCTCAAAAAAAATCATTATTTTCATCACAATATCATACTAATATCCAATAAGTTCAAATTAACTTTCCTCATCTACAAAAGATATCAAATTAATAATCCAATCATTTAATGAGAAATTAAAAAATAGCATAAATGTCTCTAGACTAATTACATGGCCTCAATAAATTTAATCCCTAAGAGAAGAAGTTATTTACACTCTATACATACACCAAATCCTTATAAACATAAATATCCAAATTTATATACATTTTTCATCAACCAATTAAAATTAATTAGTCCAAAACCTGAAATAAATTGAAGAGTAAAATAACATAATGTTGCTTTTTTTTAAAACATCAACTTGACATCCCTTTAAATCCATTACAAGTGGAACATTTAATATGTAAATAAATAATTATTCCACTATGATCTAATGGAATCAACTATCCACATCACTAAGAACCCCAAAAATATACGGAAAAAGGGACGTAAATTATGAGGATAATGGGATAAATCATACATCAAATACAGATGTTAAAATCCTTTTAAATAATTAGTATTGAAGGGGGAGGGATAAGAATGAGGATTAGTCGATCCCCCCCATTATTGACCATACATCATGTGTTAATCGAAGGGGTGTTTTAATTTAGAAACCCCAAAAAGAAAATATCATCCCTTTTAATAACATGGACCTATGTTTTAGTCATGACATTACCATATTAGACCTGACTTGATAGATTATTAATATGGATGAATCATGATGTGGCCTATATAGCTCATATCCTCACACTCCACTAGGATTTTGGCTCGATTCCAGATATTTTATCATCTAGGAATAACAATAATGTATCATCAATAATGAACTCATGACATGGACATGTAGTTTTGTGGTTCCTCTAGGTCGTGATCATACTTCCCCGTGAAAGAGGGAGAGATAATAAGTGCACCACCATTATGAAATGGTTCACACTACCATGCCATTACCATGTAACCCCACACGTCATTCAGGATATCAAAACACCTAACACATCATGATGATAATGTGCCATCATGTGGAATTATTACAATTGTATACTTACATCTTCCAAAACTTAAAAACTCATAACTGGTGTTCTCTCACTAATCTTCCAGTCTCACAAAATCCTAAATTTTTTAATAATATTTTCTTGCTTCTATTCCTCAATCAGAATCATTATATTCATAATCACACTAATTTTCACCAACCCATAATGACACTGGTTGTTAAAAACTCACCACAATAATAAATATCATACATGATAAGTGGTTGATGTTCCATAACCACAAATATAAACCTTAAAATTTCATCTGTTCAATAAAATTTCATCATATCTCATCATAGAGTTCCTAATAAGATTTTAATGTAAAACTCCAATCATTGTGTGCCTTGTTAAACAAATAATGAGATACACACTCAATAATGCTCCGAAAAATCTATTTATTTATTTCTTATCTTATATTTCAATGTTTCACTCCCTAGTTTCTATTAAAAAACTCATGATTTTTTTCTACAACATAATGTCAATTTTCATGAAAAAACCTAGTCAATACTCATGTATTAGACATTCTCAGATAATTCAAAGTTCAGCTATCATTTTATCCTTACATTCCAATGATTGTGATGCATTAATCCCTAAAAGAATAGTCAAATCATCTAATTAATACATTGAAGCCTAAAATTAACTCTCTATGAATTTCATGATTGGAATATTAATAATCTATCCATCATCCCTGTAATTACTATATTTTTTCTTCTAAATATTTAGAATATCTCAAACAATATTTTTAAATCTAGGTTTTGAGTTATCATGGGATTCTGATGCCTAGGGAGTCTGGGTAGTAATATAAAAAAATACTAAATACATAAAATTACACAAATGTATTTTTACCATATTAATAGAACAAATCTGGAATAGTGACTTAGATTGGAAATCTAAGACTATCATTAGGTCTAGAAAGTGGGTTTTACCCTTGGCATGAGACAAAATTTTTCAGTTTTAGGTGTTTGGTTAAAAATTATTATTGTGAAAATTAGTATTTTTTTTTACCAAGACATAGTTCCCTTAATATAATCCCAATTTTATCCAAATCATAATGATAGTAACATAACCCTTGTAATTGATTGTATAACATTACTAAGAATTGTTGAACATCAGTATGATGGATCAATGATCATTATACTATAAGGATTTCTAGTGACAATAGATATTTTGGATCTCACTGTTGATAATGATGTAGAAACTCATTATTTAGAGATTTATCCAAAATGAGGTTGGGTAATTTTTATTTTGGTTTATTTCCATGTTTTATTATTCAAATATTCACATGAATCGAACCCACTAATAGTTTGATTCATGAGAAGTACATGCTTTGCGAGTATGGCATTATTTCCCAATATTTTGTGGATTGTTGATATTTGATTATCACATCATCCTTCATCAATATTTTTAGTGAAAATGAATTAATTAGAACTGAAAATGGATAAGGATCAATTTTATGGTTATTTGATAAGGATTTAACACCTTGTTTGACATGTTATTATCGTTTGTTTTTCATTTGACCAACTATTCAACAAATAATCAGTGAATGATAACTGTAGAACAGATCAATTCCATAATGGATTCATTACTATGGTTTTAGGATCAAGATCAAAAATACATTTTTTTATTACAAATTGTTGGAGGATTTCATTTTGATTTGGAGATCTCGAGTGTATGGATTTTATCATATGAGTATGGTGGAGTTATGAAAAATGATTTCTGGTTGAATTATTGGATGTAACTAGATCAATTGTTATGAAAATTCTTGGTTGATCCTAGATTAGTGATTAAAGTATGGTGTTGTGGAAGAAATTATGATAGTGGCATTGTGGTAATGACATGATGAACAGCTTGGAATATCAATGTAATTATCAACTCCATGAATTATACTCTAGAAGAACAAACATCATGTACTCCCCATTGTAAACATAGGGTTAATATAATGTGAAAAATATGACATGATGTGTATCCAATGGCCGAAGTGTCAGTTTGTACCATATGGGAACACAAGAGTAGACATTTCCAAGAACATGGGTACATATAGAGTACATGAGAGTGACCTAGTACTCACACATTTACCGATACAATGGAACGACCTGAAAACTGATGTGTGAATTGAAGTAAAAGGTAATTGCTTTCATGCACACCAGGTTCTGGTATGACCACTGCACATATTGTATCCCAAAAGGACATGTTGAGTATGTGGAGGAAAACATGACAATTGATATGGAAAGCTATGGGAAGACATGAGGGAGGAAAAAACATTGTGCACTACACGTAATTACAATGAACATTATCAAGGTAATGTTATAGACCTTTTTCTCATTATTTTAGACTAGTTTCCATTAGGTACATTAACTGTGTACAACCCTAAGTGTGTACGGTGTGAAATTTTTTTTGCGTGTAGGATTGATTTATCCTCAACGGGGTTTGTCTTAGATTGAGTTTCAAGAATCGCTCATTATTACTTATGTGGGATCATATATCATTTCAAAACCTCCCATATATGGGTTTTGAGGAAACATCATGACCAAATTATACTAAATACAGTACCCTACCTATGGGGTTATTCAATATTGTGTAGGGGGTGTACCTTAGTGGTCTCGCGTGTGATATTCTATCTTTGTTTATGTATCATTAGAGTTTCTATGAGTAATTATTACTAGAGTGGTTTTATGAGAATATAATCTTAGATAAGAGCCATCGATGATTTCATGGCTCATGGAATGAGTTATTTGGGACAATCATTACATTAAACCTTAATTAGAATACTATAAATGGAAGTATGGTTGGGGACCCTTTGATGATTTATATTTTCTATGAGTATATCAGGGATATAATTTTATTATTATATCTCATATTATGATTGATATATCATTATGAAGATGAGTTTATTAATCTCTTAATTCTTTTTTTTTTGTGATTTTAGGGTGTATTCTTAGGTATTATTATTCTCATTCATGTAAGGGATCGTTCCATATATGTTATGTTTTATGTATATGATGGGAAATTTCATGGTGTCAATGGTAGACCAGGTGTTGGAAGATCATAGTGAGATAGGTAAAGATGTATTCTTGAATTATGAAATATTGTTTTGTGAAACATACATCATTATATTAGTATTTGTAGATGTTTTTGTGTTTGTACATGTTTTATATCATAATTTCTTCCATATGGGAGATATTTCTACTTTAGTCATGTTTCCAGCACTTGTTCTATGAGAGGTGATATTGGGGTGTAAAAACATTCATTTTCACTGAAAATAAGAGAATTGATGTGTTTCTTCCTTATAGTGTGATATTATAGGAGTCATTGTTTCTTTAGGATCGAATACGGGATATTTTCTAGCCTTTTTTTAATTGGAACTATGAAAATAGTGTTAAGGGGTATCAAGATCATATCTCGAGCCACGAACCTCAGTATTGGGAAGTTTTATGATGTATCCATTCAATAGAACTAATATGAAATTGTTATTTAATTGATACGTGTAGAGACTGGTTTTAGTGAAAAACATTATTATATGCATCATATACATATGGGTGGTGTTTTCCATGGTATTATTGAGTTACATCTGTACATATACTCTCATACCATGTTATGTATTGTCTTTTACAAGATGTATTTAGGATGATTTCTCGATAGGATTTCACATTAGTATCCAAAGGAATATCTTCCTAGTGACGAGGCTACGTTGTAGGGTACTACATGTGAGGTGGTACCTCCAAGTGGTATTCAAGTATTATTAGCACCTATTAAGTAGTAGGATGAACTATATGAAATTGTATTGGATGCAAACAATATAACATCACTACATGAGTTTTAGATTTATATACCATCTGGGTTATGGGGTGATATAGACTCCTTGGTATCTAAAGAATTTCTAATGTTATTTACCTGATTTTTATACCTTGTGAGGACTCCCTCAGATCATATGGTGGTCCCACAAGTTAGTAATCCTCAGGGATCATCCGGGAGATGGTGGGTTATATTGATTCAGAAACTTGATGAGATATATCTCTACATTTCAGAGATTCAATAACATTATAATGATTAGTTCTACCCAAAGATGCTGTGAGTGGTTCATATCTAGGATATTATATAGATTCTGCAAGGTATCACGATCACATAAGTGTATTATTAAAGGTTTAAAAACCTCTAAATAAATTCTCTACATATAGTTCATGATCTGTTATTCCATGCTTGGACCATTGAGAAAGTAATGCACAAAGATATTAAGGAAATGGTAATATTTAATTTCATTTTTATTAATTCTAGGATACTTGAGAAATAATTAGTGATAGAGAGGTTTCTGGCAATATAGACATTGAATTTATTGCTTGAATTGGGAATGTAGGAGTTGAGAATATAAAATCTAGTAGATAATAAATGAAATTGGGATATGGGAATGAGATACACATCAAGTGAAAAACCTTTTAAATATGGTTTTAAGTTCATGGTTCTCAGGACAGGTCTAATCGGTATAAATAGTGGTAGTGTTTCTCTCACGACAGTCAATGATATCTCATGTGGGATTGTCAAAATTTTCGAGCATATGAATAAGATATTGTTAATATATCACCCATGAGGATAAATAAAATACAAGAAGATAGGTATGTATGATTTCATACATGTTAAAGGAGTTGAGAGATCAACTAGAGGTGGAATATGGCTAGACTTGCTAGAACCACCACCCCCAAATGGTCCATAATTTGATTAGGGAGTAGGTGTTCAGGGATGAGGAAAACTACATGCAATGGATGACTATGACCTTGTAGGTCATTGGAGGAATAATGGTTTGATCTGTTTCTTCTATACATTAGCTTAAATACTAATATAAATAAATGGGAGATACACTTTTCATTCCACCTTTCCAGTGTAATATTTATAAATACTAGTTCATCCCATTCTATAAACATTGTTCATAGAGACTCATACTGAAGGAATTAAGTTATCACACACTTTCATGGATAGTGTTAACTGAATCATAGAGAAGATATATATTTATTGGATATTTTTATAGTAGTGATGAGGACTTGGAATGTTATCCATGGTATGTTCTATCTATCAATAGTTCATTCCTAGATTGACTGTTTCTAATGCACTATGTAGAGTGTGTATAATTATTGATAGTAATTTTCCTTCATGTGTTAGGGGGAACCCATGGAAGATTTTTATGGGATCATATTTATGAGGATACAACAAAATAAAAATTATGTGGCTAGTGTTACCCTTCGATTACTTTATTTAAGTATCTTTCATCTTCCGACAGTGGTAGTGGAGTACATGGTCGTCTTTCATGGGGATGTGCCCAGCTTACCAGCACATTGAAAGGTAGAAATGTACATAGACATAACACCAAGAAATACCTTAATATCTAGAAAATAATATCAGATGTATCCCATATATATTCATGATATAAAGTTATATTTTGAGGATTTGTAACCAATTGTTTTTTTATAGAGTATGTCAGCCAGGGAAACCCCAGTTTTTCTTGTCAATAATGAATAATGAATCATGAGGTTGTATGTCGGTTACCATCACCTATAATAAGTTACATTAAAAATAAGTTTCAAAAATAATTGAATAATGATCTATTTTACTACTTGAGAATGGTTACATAGTTATAAAATATTAACAATAGATCAGGTTATCACCAGCTTTGAGTACGGGATAACGACATAATAAGGATTCCATTTTTACACCGCTATAGTCGTTACAAATACATGATAATTCCTTTTGATGTGATTAAATACCCATAATTTTTCACGTTACCCCTGATCTGGATCATTTATCCTTTCTCAAACTGGTTTTTTGGGGTCTTCATTGATGATACCCAAATGTATTTGGTGCCCAATGAGGAGCACATGAGACACATGAGTATGAACCTTGACATAATATGATAGCACCATAAATACGGGATGTACAAAATGTTTCAATTAAAGATTTGGGATGCACACTTTTTGGTAAATTTATTCTCAATTTAAGTTGTGGAATTGTCAAATTAAAGGTTGTGTATGTGTTAACTTAGAAGGAACCTAATAGCATGAATTAGGTGTAGAGCTAACTTGGGTTGGAAGTATACTATATGAAATGTTGTCTTGATTTCTCTAGGGTATCAATTACCTTTTTTACTTAGACATGGAAAGGAATGAATTTAATATAGATGTATTAGTGATAATGGGATTTTTTGTGTTGACGCAAAGGCTGAAGAGAACTCCCAACATGAGATTTACAGAGGAGGGATTTGGGTAGGTAGTGTTCTTCAATGCGTATGAGACAAGACATGGTTTTGTCGTAATGTAGAGGTAGGTAGTGATTGACTATACTTCTCTCTATTTGAGACCACCTGATAATATATATGTATTCTATGATTTAGAGTTTGTTGGGGTGATATTCCACTATAGATATGGTGTCAGTGCCTTATAAATGAAAATTTTATCATCTATTCTGAAAAATACTTTCTCAACTTTATTTATTCATAAAAGGATATTATCGTGAGATATAGGAAATGTTTATAGTTTTTTCTATATTATGAACATAAAATTTTATACCCTCGGGATGGGGAAAGTGCAGATAGATTCTCTCAATAGGATATATTTTTCACAGTTATTGACTAGGGTGTCAATGTTGTTAGCCTCATTATAGAAGCCATTAGTGGATTATGATAGTTCAACTTAATTCAAGTTAATCTTTATTACCCCGCTACTTCAACATCTTGTTATAGAGGCATAAATCAAATATACCATTTGGGAGACCTTTCAAACTCAAACATCCAACAAACATGATTCTAATAGTTCCTATTATGTTGAGGATAATGTAATCCTTTTTAGTATAGGGAAAACAATACCTATCAGGTTTCATGAGGATGATATAGGGGAATTTCATACATCCCTCTTAGTGGTGTATCCATGTGTGTAAATGATGTAGAATGACCGTCAAAATTAGTTCTTTTGGCTAGGGATGAAGAAGGGTGTAGATGATTTTGTCTCGTGATGATTCTCTTTTTAGAACACGAATACAAATAATCATGTTCACTTGGGTTTATATCAACCCTATGAAATTATAGAGTGTCTGTGGGATGGTATATATAAGAACATCGATATTGGCTTCCCATGAGCATATAGTGTAAATAATGCCATCTGGGTGATCATAGTCTTACACACTACGACATCCTACTTCCTTGCTATCCAAGAGTGGAGTTCAATGGTGAACATGAAATTATTTTAATGATAAGACATTGTTATAATTCACTGAGTACCATCTATAATCATTAAAAACCATGATGCTCACATCTCATCATAATTATGGAGAGGTTTCCAAGAGTCCATAGGGACTTTTCTTGATTTGAGAATAAGATTTAACCCCTAGATGGAGGATTATACTAAGTATACCGTTAATTTTTTTGAGGAAATTGTTCATTTATAAATATAATATGTTGGTGGTAGTTGTGTGGATAACCTACAATTGGTGGAGTTTTTGTACAATAACAACTATTATTCTACAATATTCAGGGATCCATTTTTTGCGTTGTTTGGGAGACCATGTAGGTAAGCTTTATATTTGACTAATTTAGGTGATTCAGCACTCAAGTTCCTAGAGTTGATGTGGTAAACGATATGGAAGGTGAAGATTATCCAAAATCTTATGATGATCACCTAAAGCTATTAAAAGTATTATTCTGACCTATGTTGAGGGAATGTGGAGTTCAAAGTGGGAGAACATGTATTCCTCAAGGTATCACATAAACATGGATTGCAGAGATATGTTCGAGGTGTAATTTTATATTTGAGGATAGTTTTCCTTTATAGATACTATATAGGGTTGGTGAGGTGATGTACCACTTGGCCCTTCTGATGCAGTTATACCAGGTAAACAATTTGTTTCATGTGTCGTATCAGAGGAGGTATGTTGATGAACCTTCACATGATATCGACTAAGGTGATTTGATCATCGAGGATGCTGCTACCTTTATAGAGTACCAATTTGAGATCAAGGGACAATATGATAAGATCATTCATGGGTGAGTTATTCCCTTAGTGCATGTATTCTATTAGGATGAGAATAATTATAGTAGAACCATGTGGAGGGAGACCCATTTGTGAACCCACAACATTAATCTTTTTTATTAGTATTTTTTATTTTTTTTAAGAAAATACCTAAGGTGTGGTGAATTTTGATCTCTTTTTTCCATATAATGATTTGGAATGTATTAAATAATGTTTTCAAATATAGGATATGAGTTATAATGCGATTATAAGGGCCCATGGGGCTTCCTAATGATATAATAAAAGTATTATCTAAATTTTATATAAACATGAGAATATTTTATATGAGGTGATTGAATTTATCAATCACAAAAAATTGAATGATCAATGGAAATTTTAGGGCCTCAAATGCATATATCTATGATGATTTAAAATCCCATAATTTCCAAAAAATGGTATTAGAACAACATTTTTATTGATAATTTTCCTAATGTTGTGTAATTATTTTATGACCAAATAATATAATGGAATATACTTACTTGATATTCATCAATTTCATATAAAAAATTCTATATTTTGGTTTTCTGTGATCAAATTGTAATTCATCCCTTACTCCATGAAATGGATAACCTTGATTGGACCGTTTGTTAAGCACTAAAATCCTTTTTCATGGAATCAATACCCATAAAACAATTCATTAATTTTTTCTCGAACTATTTTAAAAAAAATATGGTTAATACATTGATCTGTAATATAATCAATTGACATTACATGTTCATTATTAATATTTATTCATCAAATTTTTAAACTAAAAATAATTACGAGTTAACCAGGAGTACACGTATGCCAGTGGTTAGCAATAAACCCATATCATTCTTTAGTCATGGGTTTAGGCCCTAACACCTTTTAGGATTTGATGGTTTGACACCTGTAATGTCGGTTTTCCTTTTTTTAATACTATAATAATATTATATTTAAAATAAATATGATGGAAAAACGTAAAATTTATTCATTAAATAGACTTTTAACTAAGGTATAAAATAAAAAATCAATAAATAAATTCTACATCCATTTATTTAAAAACATGACCTTATTTTATGTATTATTTATCCATTATAATATAATAGGTTCAAGACCCAGGTAGGGAATGTTACTAACAAATTTATTAGAATATATTAAAAGTGGTATTACATAGGCTCTTACAAATATGAGAATAAATAACACCATACATATCCAGATCAATAAAATAAGAGAAAAAGCTCATAATAATAAACAAACATTAGTAGGATGTCCCTATAGTTACTCTTATGGGTAGATTATTAGCAACACGATTATCCACCCAGAAAAATGAGTAACACCCATAATAAAAAGGAATTAACTCATGTAATGCCCTGGGTCCCTATAGATAGTGAAATGAACTATAAAGCAGATGGAATTTCTTTCAAGGGGTTTATATTAAATATCACCTTGTCAAATTATCCCCCAATTGATTTTATCTCCATTTATTAAAATTACTTTAATAATATCTCGTGATTTCTACTGTTTTAATTTTTTTCTATAAATAAATACCTTAGCCCGTTGGTCAGGGGGATATTTTAAAAAAAAGGAAATAAACTATAAATGGATCCTTATGATGATAATTATTTATTTCAAATGTAATATTTATATTTTCCTTATAAACTATTTCAATTATGTCTTTTATTCCCCCACATAAGTCATAATACAATTCTTTTGAGACACTTCTCTAGGTTTCCCCTTCCAAATTTCATCAATTATGGAAAATTGGTCCTTCTTATCTCTATAGTCTTCCCCACTTGAGCTCTTAGAAAACTAAATCCCTCTACTCATTAGTGAGTTCAAGAGTTGGTTATGTTATATGTTGTTAGTCATATTACATGAAACCTGATTTTCATAAACAAGATATACTTCACTCTAATCAATACCTCATTTGGTTTATCCTTATCACTACCTAATCATTCATGTTCAATGTTATCATAAGTCCTTCGGGTTTCATCCATTCAATTAAACTCGAGATAATAATGTGAGTAAAAATAGTCATATTGATAAAAATGTATTCTCATTTAAATGATATCTAAGTCATGACATGTTATTTCCAATATAAACACCATTGGTTTAACATATGATATTTATTATCATCATATATTGAAATCCTTCACAATTTTTTATAATGAAAATTTGAATTATCCTAATCATATCCTCTAATAGTGTCACACCAGTAGAAAAATAAATCTTGTTGTAAAGAACTATGTTATGCTCTCGTCAGGACTAATGCACATTTTAGGAGTTGTTACCCACAAGTAAATCAATTCTAGAACCACATCAACATCTAGTTTTTAGGAAGGAATAAATTGCTAGGAAAACCAAATAATCTCTATTTAACAGAATCTTTATTATGTTCTTTTGTAATTATAAAAAATTATACCTTATGGATATGTTCTCTAATTTATGTTGTACTACATCTGATTACCAAGGTTTTTACTAAACCTAATCTGATACCAATTGTAGCAACCCTAATCCCATCAACTTGGTGTAAGTTTCAGGATACCATTATATTAGAAGAAGATAAAAGTAAACCACATACTAAAGAACAAAATTGTTTTTTATTCCATGTAAACTAGATAAATACATGAATCTAGTATTAAAAATGAATACAGACATTACAAAAAAAATTTAAGTATAATTACTCTATTACATCTAGTATATCCATGCTTAACTTTCGTAGCACTATTCCAGGAATCATAGAAAAATGATTAATAATAATTTTGAGCTCAAATCCTCATTGAGGGAATATATAATGGAATAAATAAGGAACCAATGAGCATAATCATTATGGAAAGGTAAAAATTGGAACACACATTCCATTTAAACAACAAAATTAGAAGGAAGTGTGAAAACAATATTTCATGGTAAATAACTAAAAACCCAAGCCATTTAAATAATTCGATAAGGCATAATCAATACAAATAGGTAGGAAACTGAAAATACATGAATTTTAATTAATATAAAGAGATTTAAATTCATATAAATACCTTGTCATAGTGAAATTATCATTTATAATAAATGATGAATAAAAATTAAGGCAATGCATAATCATTTGAAGTCATGTCAAGGGCACATGAAAACCTATAATGTCAAGACCATTCAAAATAATTTTTAATATTGTATCTAGAATATAAATTAATTTGTGAAACAAATTTGTCTTCTGAGAACCTGTCGATGAATTGATGTCCAATATAATGAATGGGCCCCACCGATTAGTGCCTTTCCAAATCATTCCTCATATTGAATTATCAATTCAATTAACAAAGAATATACCTTATCAAATATACATATTGATTAAAGGATATGTATTTATCAATATTTCCCCAAAAATCATATCAATGCCAATTGTGTACATAATTTTTAAAATTTATATATGGTTTAGGAAATATAAAAAATGCAAGACAAATTATATGGATAATTAGGGAAACTTCAATGTCCAATGATAATAGGAAATTGGATATTTCAAGGGGAATAACAAAATAACCAAGGAAGTAAATTTAAATACTATCCCTGGCTAAATAAATCATAAACTATGCATATGAAGAATAAGGATGGTATAAATAAAACATATCCCATGCTGAGTTAAAATAAAGGCCTTTTTTCATTTATTAACTGAAATACTATAAAAATATCATTTAATAACACTCTTTAGGAAAATATGATTTTTTTATTTTGAAAAATATTTTGAAAGGCATTTTATTTGAAAATAAAATTTGAGAATATTTTAATTAAAAATTAACCATTCAAACATAAAATTTAAGCTCCAATAAAATGATGGTGGGTAATAAATACATATCGTACAAGGTAAAAATAACATTTCTTTTTTTATAGTAAAAATAATAGATAAATGCCTTGTTTAGAAAGAGATAAGAAGATTCATTTGAAAACATTTGAAAAAGAAAATAGGGGTGAAAACTTATTTAATACATAATTTTTAAAATTTACATATATTTTAAATCATTTTAATAAAACATGGTTTTTATATGAAAATAGGTTCTCCCACTAAATATAAAAATGTTGTCGGGTTTTCATTAAAAAATTCATAAAAAATTGGTAATAAATTTTGGTAACATTGTAAAATTACATGAAAAGGTTCATTAATTATCAAAGGAGATAAAAAAAGTTCTTATTCAATGCTGATGATATAAACTTATTTAATTTAATTTCAAGAATAATAAATCTCTATTAGAATGAGATGAAAAAATAAATGCTTAAAATGGTCAGAACATTGAATTGATAATTAATTAATGAATTTGTTATTTTTATCAAATGTAAATCCATATAAACATATATAAAATAAATCATTTTATATTCAAATTAATTATACACATAATAGTATATTATTAACGACATTGTTGAAATAATAGAACCCAATTTAAATGAATTGGATTATAAAATTTCTTTACCACATTAGTAACATTATGTATAAATCCGTTTGGATGAAATAATTGAAATTAAAAATCCAAAATATAATTAATAGTTTATTAATCGTGATATTACATGTCAAATTTTCAGTATTTACAATTTTTATAAAAATGTAGGTGCACAAAAATTTAGTTTTCCAAAAAGAATGAAAATTAAGACAAAGTCCCTTACAACATGGTAACTTTTGAATTACAATCCCCATTAAATAAGTAATTCCAAATAAAAATATTTATAAAATGAATATAAATTTATTTTTATTTTATAATAAAATAGAGAAAGTATATACTCCATAAAAAAGAATTATGTTTTGAAAATGGTGTATGGCTCGTGGAAAAAAAGTGAGACAAGAATCCCATAACATGATTTTCCATTCTGGTGAACATAATCTAGCATCATTTATAATGTTTTTGAACATTTAAATATCTAATTCCGGAACCATAATCATATTTATAATTTCATATATTTTCTTCTTATAATTTTTCTTGTCCTATTTCTTAAAAATCATTCATTATTTCCACTATTTTGGGAGTTAATTTCCTTTTTATGAGTATGTGTTTACTTATTAATTATTATTTGTATTAATTAGATCTTGATTTTATCATATACAAATAAACAAGATTTAAATATCATATATATTCATTATACATTTCATTATAAAAATCCATATTATTTTGACATAGGAAATGAAATGTATCGTTCATGGAGACGGTTGGCCATACTTACAAATGAATGCCACATCTATTTCATTATCATATTTAAATGGAATAAAAGTAAATGATATACATATTTATATTATAATTAGAGTATGATATTTATTTCATATATGTCACGTATTTTTATTAGCCCCATCTGTAAAACATTTTATGGATAGAGTAAATGAATCACTTCGCTTTGAGGAGGCGTTAGTCCACATATCCACAAATGATGTTATCGTATTCCCACTAAATGGAAAGCAAAATTTAATGTGTTATATAAATAATTAATAAGAATAAATATATCATAAAAATAATATATATTATATTTAAACATCAAATCCAATATTATTATAACCTTTAAAAGTATTAAATTAGAGAACAAATGACATCGGTTCATGAGATGGTAGTCCGCCAAACCCCTGAATGATGATTATGTATCCCATTTGATAGATGTGTTTAAAGGTTTATGTAGAAATAATATCATAAAAACATACCTTTAGGTTTAAAATACTATTTTTGTTATATAATAATGTAATAATAATAATTTAATGGTTCGATAAATAAAATAAACAAAAGTTATCATTCAATAATGTTACATCATTATCGGGTAACTCATTTTGGTTTATAACAGAAGCCTTCCTTGGTTTTCTTTCAATAGGAATTGAGGAATCTAGGATTACGAGATGGATTTTTAAAGATTATTTGGGATGATTTTGGGTGAGAAAAAATGGAATGAGAGGTGTGAATAAGTTGGAGGGTTGATTTCCTTTTTATAGTTTAGGTCGGGTGACATTCTTATAGTGTTTTGAAAAAGAAATTTCACCTACATTTTCCCATGTCAAGTGGCTAAAAAAATAAAAAAAACTAGTGGATTTGTATTATATGGTAAAAATATGAACATAAAATTATTTTGAAAAATATTTTAGTTTATTTGTTGCCATATGTTTTAGGTTTTGTAAATTTTTAAGATAATCTTTCTCTTAAGCACAATAATTAATTTTAATCACGTTTGATAATATATTTGGGAAAAAAATAATTTTACCATGTTAGAAATTATAAATTATGGTGATTAGAAAAAGGTAATCCATTTATTAAAATTCAAATAACATGAGTGGAAGAAATTAATTTTAATATTATCCCGCATGTAGAATAAGAAAGTGGGTTCTGGAAGTAATCATGTTCAAAATATTTCTATGTTTCCATATAAAATTTAAAAGTGAAATTTATTCCAATGACCTAAATAAGATTAATTGATATAAAATTGGGATAATTATATTTTAAAACCAATCACAAATGTAATTTATCCTTATAAATAAATTTGAAAAAAAAAATTATATTTTCAATTCAAACTCAGTATTTTTTCAGTCTTCTTCAAAAAATGAAACTTCAAATAAAAATACTAGATATTCAGCATAATATAATTTTGAAGTTATTTTTCCAATAATTATGCTTATTTTTACATATAAAATTTCTAAAATTTTGTAATATTATTTTTGAGGAAGGTTCTCCAATAAAAGGTGGGAAATTTTCTTTTTGAAAAATATTCATTTTTATGGGAAAAAATGTGGTTGTTCTTATTTTATACTTATTAAAACTATTGGATTAATTAAAAAAATTATTTAATATATAAATTATAGATTTAATAAATTTAATTAAATATTAGTAATTTATTTAACTTATTATGATAAAATACCTTAACGAGCATGAAATTATTTCTTTTATATTCTATTGGTTTTTATATTCATTTATAATTAATTGGTAACCTATGAATTAATTTTATATTTTTATATACAATATATTTTTCATAAATTATTTGACAATATTCATAAATTCTAATTTAATGGAATGTTTATATCATATTGTATAAAATAATATTATTTTTGTAATAGAATTTTATTTGGTAAAAATATGTCTTGCGTGTAGTACAAGCTGTCAAAGAAATTTCTTATTGCATACGACGCAACCTGACTTATTATTGTTTGAATTTTAAGATATATATTATATTAATTTTTTAAAATATTAAATAAACCATATTTTCTGAATACGTTATATTCGTTTCTACATTTTGTATTGATGGTCATACAAACTATCGAATAAAAGTTACTCTTTTAAAATTTTCAGGACGTTCCATTATTGATTATTATGTATACCAAATAATTGATGATATTTAATAATCATAGTTAAAATATATAGATAAAAACAAACAAATAATATTATAGGTAATCCATGTAGATGTCCCAAATAAAGAAAAAAACATTTTAACAAATGTCATATATGATTGAAAAATTAGTACTGATATAGTAATTTAATACATTTGGTTGTTTATTTATAAGAAAACATTAATAACCTGAATAATAATGGGAGATCGGGTGGTCAGTTATTGGTAAAAAAAATTGAAATTAATTGGGTTACTATGAAACTATTTGTCTGAATTTATTTACTCAAGGTGGGAATCAACAAAATCGAAAACATAATGTTGTGTAAAATTCATTTTACACTACTACAAAAGTTATTGTACTATAATATAATTTGGTGTTACGTACATTATCTGTTTTACCAAATTATTCCAATACCTTGGTTGATTCAAGATCTACCAATTAAATTATTTTTTGAAATTTTTAATGCAAAATGGAAATATCACCTTACAAATAGTAGAAAAAAACTTCTGCTAAAAACTCTAGTATGATGAATTATGTCAACAAGGATTTATGAGAATATTCATATAGTTATATGTGGAATGATTTCTCCTTAAAGTCATGATATCATACCCATAATAGAATTTTATATTTCATTGGGTATGGATTTATTTTAGTCTATCATACAATGATAGAAAACATATATAAATCACTCATAGACAATTTTTTAATGGGTTATAATTTGAATATAACAATGAGATCATACATATTATAACCTATCTAGTCCCTATGATTTTGATTAAATATGGGGTGAATATAGTCTTTATCATGTAAATGAAAAGAAGATATGTACTGATTATAGTGAATTTTCTATTTTAAATGAATTTTTGGGTGTTTTACAAATTCATTACTTAATGTTATTCCTAATCAATGAGTTCAATTCACCACTTATATAGTTCTTGTTACTAATATAATATCCACTAATAATTTTTAAATACATCCAGTGGAGTTATTGTTATTGAAATACTAATTAGAGTAAATACTTGACAATGGTTTCATCCACCAAATAAATTCACTTTTCCTTACTCCATAATTTTTTATAATAAGAATGGTAGATCTATGAGGTCTTTCATTGATAATATAAAAACTCCATAACATTTCAATAATGAATAATTATTTATTTCATACTCTCAATGACTTCTTTGAATATTACCATGATGATCATTATTTTTTAAAGATTTACCTCAAGTATTGATATAATAAGACGAAGATAAAGGGGTAATACATTAAATTACATCATTTTTAACTAGGTATGGAAATTATGAGTTTTGGTTATAAAAATTAGGTTAATAAATACACAAGCTGTATGTATAGGTCTAGTGACTAGATTTTTAAATTACTAATTATAAAATATGTTGGGGTATTCATTAATGATATTCATATATATTTCAAAATTCATTAGAATCCTAAAAAATATATAATGATTATTTTAAAAATCACTAATGCAAATAATTTCATTGGAAACAAATATAATTGTAATTTTTTGCTTATGTAGATTTGTTTTATTATATATATTTTTACTAAATGTGTTGTAACATTTTACCCAATAAAAACTAATAAGGTTGATGAAATGCGAAGACCAAATATTTTCTCTATGATTTGAAGATATTTATGATTTGTGGGTTTTTGATGATGATTTTTTTAAAATCACCCTAAGATAGCTAACCCACTAATAAATTTAATTCAAAAGGTTGTGAAATTCATTTGGATAATGAAATGTAATTATTTGTTTAATTAATTAATATAAATATTGATTAATGGTCTAGGTTTGACCATAAAAAATATATAATGGATTTTTTTATTTATAGTGATTCTTAATTTAATATCCTTGTGTGTTATTTACGGTAAAATAATCATCCATTTTTTATTAATCATTATAACTTTAAAATTAGGAAAAAATTAACTTTGGTCTGACCATGATATTCAATTTGTATATTTCTAATAAAAAATATTTAGGAATCATTTATATTTTGATAAATGTGATATATATTCGAATAATAAAAGATTATTTATTATGTTCACGTCGAAAGTGACAAATATGAGGTATAGATAATGGATGGAAATGAAAAATTATTAAGAATATATAATTCTCTATAATATAATTAGTATAAAAAAATATGCAGATGAGTTGACTTAGAAGGACAATTCATTATTAATATTGTTATGTTTGGAACATAATCCTATATATAATGATTTAATGAAAATAGAAATGTATGTTTTTATATAATTTTATTTCCGCTTTGGATCAAGTAACATTAAGTTCAGCCCTAATAGAAAAAAATAAGTATATTGGGAATTAATATCATGGTTTTCTAGAAAGAATAATATTTTTAAAATAAGCATTGTTTCATGAGATTAAAATCAAAAATGCAGATGTTATAAGATTTGGGGATAAGTTTTCCCTATGAAGTGAATTTCTATCGAAGAATTAAAAACATTTTCTATCTCACCAATATCTATTTTTTCATCTAGATAGAACATAGATATAAAGAGATAATCAATAATATTATAGGTTGGAAGGAATGAAAAAATACTCTGCGAATTGTATACTGAAATTTTTCCCTTATCTACAAGCTAATGTGAAACCCAATTTCTGATGGGGATGCATAATATTTTTTCTATTCAAAAAATTTAAATGAGAATATATATCAATGGATTTCTTCGTATTTACGATGATATTTATTTAGATCAAATTTCTCGAATAAATATTAAAAATATTGTCTGGTTACATAACATTTCTCTCTCTATTTAATTTTATTGTAATCCAAGGCATACATCCAATTTTTAGAAGGTAAATTAGAATGAATTGAATACTACATTATGATTGATTATTGAATTTCTTCCTATATATGATTGATTATGAGAGTTAATAATTAAAACATTGGTCATTATTCATTGATCTTTCTCTTTATATTATTATATAGGTTGGGATCGACCACTATAATTAGTAACATTTCAATAAAATTAATATTTTTCATTTTAGAATATCGATGGATCAATATAACACACTATTTAGAAGGTGATATAAGACTATCACATGTTGGTTTGTCTTCAGTGACAGAAAATTATTATGATATAAATTTTTAGAGGATATGGTAGAACAAGAAATGATGATTCAACACTATTTCAGTGCTGCTCAGAGTAACTAGAAGAGTTGTTCAAATAACATTATAAAATACTATTCAATTGGCATAAGAGAACATGTTTTGGATAAAATATCTCTTGTTCAAGGTGTGATGTGTAACATCCTAGTATTTTAGAAGAATAATATGTTTGATGACATATACAATATGCAACACTGAGTATAAATGAATATATAAATATTATAATTTAAAAATTTCCCTTATATCCAAGCTATAGAATTAGATGGAATGTATAGAAATAAGAAAAAAAATAAATTTAAATGAAGCATAAACAAAATACAAATTTATTGATTGATTATCAGGAAATATAAAAGAAATATTTAGTAAAGTAATTTTATTCTTCCAAAATACATTTTATTTAAAAATAATATTTTTACTTTTTATGAGTAAATAGCGTTATTAATTTTTTCCAATTTTATGAAAATAATTTTTTAAAATGATCCTCGTTTTTGAAATAATCACATGAAAATTAATTTATGGTGAATTGTAAATATTTTTCTAAAATGACATATTTTCTAGTGAATATTGGAATGCAATGTTTTTATTTAAAAACATATTTTTTAAAAAATATAATAAGTCTATTTTTTAATGTTTTTCTAAAAATAAATTTTTTTATTTAATATTTTCAATAATCCTATTATGTTTAGTGGAATTAATTTTATGATTTAACATAGTGTAAAAACATTTTTTATAAATAAACATTCATTTTTTGAAAAGCATTTTTTATTGAATTTGTTATTTTATTATTAAATAATTTTATTCCAATTATATAAATTGAGTCATGAAAAAATAGATTACTTATTTTTAATTATGATGTCCCGTTTTTTAAAATAATTCTCTGTTATTTCCAGTCCTAATTAATTGTAACAATATTAAATTGCTGTCACAAAGGTAAAGATAAATTGGGTAATTGAGCAAAAAAATATTTTGATAAGGAAATAAAAATCAATACAACACTTTCCCTAATTTATATATATAATTATATTTAATCAAAAATCATCTAGTAATTAAATATATAATTTTTTTCCTTTAAAAATGATTTTTACCTTTGTAAATTTTAAGTGAGATATAATGACAAAAATGCCTGTTTTATTTTTTATTATATTAACTATTTTTTAATAGGGGTAAATAAAAAATAAATCTAGTAATAAATATAAATTTTATTTATAAAATAAATTTTATAATGTTATATTATATATAATTTTTATTTATTAAATATTTATCTTAAATGCTTCTATAACACTAACATGATTTTTTAAAATTAATTAAAAAATATAGAAAATGTTTTTAAAAATACAAAATGTAATATAATTTGAAATATTTATTATAGTATTTGAATTTTTCATAAATATATTACATTTTAGTGATTTATTATATAAAAATTCACTCTAATTCTCGATGTATATAAATTCAAATTAAATGAAGTGTCAAAATTGACAATAATTTTATCATAAAATAAAAATAATTTTATAAAAATATTTAAAATTTATAAAAATTTCACATTCATCCAAATGAATTGTATAAGGTTTAAAACATCTACCATGGTCCATTTATGGGTTCCTTATCATTTTTTAGTGACAATATTGACTAATATTAATTAGAAAACATTAATATTGTAGTAATTTTCCAAAGTGTATTGAGGGTTCAAACTTAAGAGTAAAAAAAATAAATATATTTTTATATGAAATTAGTAAGATCCATGATCATTATATATTTTAACTATATCAATTGGGATATCGTTTTGTATTATTTTAGATTAATTTAACACTTTAATAAATTTAAAAAGTTCTCCTCTTTAATATATTAAATGGAACCTCTTATCCTCTTATATTTACACATAAAAAACTTCTTGATTTGAAATTCCCTATCCAAATCTATTTCATACATAACTTCCCACATTCTATATGAATTTATTGATAATAAATACAATCTAAGAAGGATTTAAGTATAATAATAAATATGGTGTCTCCAAGAAGATATATCATTATACACCCGACATGTTTTTTATTTTTTCTTCCACCAATTTAAATTAATAAAAAAATGGAAATATAATAACAAAATTATATGCCATATACTAGTATGTAATTATTTTAATGTAATAACCTATATCTATCTCCCATTCCATATAATGATTTATCAAACCATCATTCTAGTGTGTGGTGGATAAACATCTCGTGAATCGATGTAATTCATTTTCCATTACTGCCTCTCCCATATGTTTATAATGAGATATTTAATATATATATATATGTTTGTGTGTGTGTCTGTGTTTGATATTAGTAAAAAAACTTCATATATAATTAATCTATCATTAATTTTCTTACCATCACATTTTTGAAAATGGTAATATCGATCGGGCATACATGCATAGTACCACCTTCTTAAGTGGTTGTGATTAATTTTTTGTTACTACATCACAAGATAGGTATATATAAGTGTATTTAATTAAATTATTTTTATTTTTGATATAATGATAATTTTTTTAATATATATAAATATTTACAATATTTCCATCAAGAACGATGAAAAATGGAAAAACACTACTCTTGCTTATGCTTGACCTATCAACTCCATGATTGTAACATAGTTTATTATTCCTAAACAGATTTATTTATTGGTTTTAAAAATATAATTAATGTATAAAAATAATTATTATTTCATGAATATTACTTTTGGGATGATGAAATAATGACCACTTGGACTATAGTCATCCTACAGAAGTAATTTTGGACATATGATCTAAATATCATCAAAACATATAATGTGAAATTAACTATGTGAGTAATTGAATATATCATTGTCATAAATAGAAAATAATAATAAAAATGAAAATTGTCCTTAATTATTTAAATAATTATCATATTTTTATTATTATGAATGGCCAAGAACATATGTGGCAGGTTATACATGAGGTAAATAATTTTTTCTCTCTTTTCCTTTATTCCGGAATATTTTATTATTATACACCGAATATTTTTATATAGTGTATATACAACTATTTTACATGCTATATCATGATCCCTTAATACCTCATAGGATTTTATGTTTCTATATAAATTATTTAAACCTATGGGATTGTACATGGAAGCTTCTAAAAAGTAAGAGGTTTTAAGTCAATTTGTATTCATTGGGTTATACATCTACTTCATTGACTATGTGATGTGATTATTATGTGAGAAATTATTTATGATTATATTAATTTTTATTTCTACTTGTTGTGTGTGGATTAATTTTTTGTACACATAATCACTTCAGTAATTAAATATTCATTGTAATGACATGATCTTTTTTCGGTATTTCATCTTAGTGTCCACTCCAATGAAACATATTTGGTACTATGATACTATTTTTATATGTTTTATATACAACCCATTTGAGTAAATTAATATGAAAGTGAATTTATTCATGATTAATAGTGATTAAATTATTGTGAATCTATCATGATGTATCGTTAAAAAACTATGACCTAATTCCTCTTTTTGACAAGTTTTATATTTCTTCCATATCTATATTTTCCAAAATTAATTTACAAATGTTCTTTTTATTACTAAAATTAATTTAATGGAAAATTATATTTTCCATGACACTTACATTGTTTGAATTGAATAATATTAATGTTCCACTAAAAGATTCATTTTAAACATTCATTATTAAAAGAAAAATGTAGTGTTTCCCCTCAACATATTTAATGTTAGATTACTTTCCTACATCCATTATAGGTTTACAACCTTTATATTATCCTAAACTATTTTAATGGTTTTAAAATTAAAAAACATTAAAGAAAAATTAATTTAAATTATTCATTTATATTTTCATCTATTATTTAAAATAAGTGACTTTATTATTATAAAAACTTTTTATTTGTAATTTTTTAACTCGTGATTAATCTTGATAACATTAAAATTATCTGGAAACATTCACCTTATTTTGAAAATTATAAATTAAATTTTCCATTAAAATAATATACCACTTTTCATAGATAATATTATTTTGAAAATTTTATATCATTTCTACAAAAGGTGTTTTACTTAGAAGGTTAAATTATTAACTGATAAAATATATGTATTCTATATTTCATAAATAATAAGAATTTTTTTTAAAAAAAGAATATTGTTCATTAACTGATTCTATCATTCAATATATGAGGAATTAATTGGACATCCAATGATTGGTGGGGACAAAATTATATGTCCCCTCAATGCACCGAAAGGTCTATTAGGAAAAATCTATAATCTATCATTAAATGTGTTTGTAGTTTATACCTACTGATTTATTAAAATGTTTTGAAATATGACACCAGTAGTATTTATATCCCGATTTCAGAAATCATTATGTAAAATATTATTTATTTTTATTATTGAGACTTAAGATATAATTATCCATGAGTTTATTACATGGATATTATCCATGGATTCATTTATTTCTCAAGTTATTGATTACATGGAATGTATTTTCAGTTATTTGACTTTATATATTGAATATTATTTATTTATTCATAATAACATACACTTAACATAGCCCAAACAAAGCATTTTATCTCACCACAAATTTTTTTTCCATTACCCATTATATAAAAATGTAATCTTTTGTTGAGTTCATCGGTGAAGAATATTTAATTTCATGATTTTTTAATTTTATATGTTCTAAAATGTGATTTTAAATTCATGCAACTATCTAGTTTAATAGAAACACTAAACTATTCTATCTATTTTGGTGTGATTTGATGTATATTTTCCCAATGTAATAAAGTAACCAAGGACTCTGGGATACTAGATTTGGTGCTATTGCAGTTGAATTACAAAAAATGATAAGTATAAACCATGAAAACTGTATTTAGGATAACATAAATCAGGGAACATAGATTAATGATGGAAAACGAGGTAAGCATAAAAACATGACATCATCCTATAATTTTGGTAAGGAATAAATTATGTGGTTTCACACTATCATTATTTTTCGTTATACAGTAATTTTCTATTTTTATATACAATAGAAACCTAAAGAAATATTTTTACATATAATATAATGGAAAATATGATGACAATCATCCTCTAAATCGGATTATTACTAAATTGAAATATATTGTGATTATTCCAAATCAATTATCAAAATATATGATTAAAAAAATACACATTAACCAACTCTTAGACTCCATAAATAACAGAAGGATAGAGTTCACTAAAAACTTGTGTGGTGAAGATCATGGATGAAATAATTCTAAATTTCCTTAAGGTTAAAAAGGTGGAAAGGTAAACCCAATTGAATGTATCAATGCAATTGTAAAATTATTTATATGTGTAATAGAATTTAATAAAAAAAATGAATTGTTGAAGAAATAGGGATAGTTATAAGGGATGATATGATGTTCACCCAAAGGTACCATATATATTTAAATGTATTATGTATAGGGAATATAATCGTTATCCCAGAGAATTACATAACCCAAGGGTAAAATCCTAGACCAAAGATGAGTCTATGTTATTTAAATTAATAAAGGGTAAGGATGTATGTATTTTTATATGAATTTTAGTTTGTATAAGTTTCATAGAAATGATATTTCAAATATAAGAACCATGATACATATAAAGAATACTCCATTATAGATATACTTTATGGATTTAAAACTATGTGTTGAAATGTAATGATGTCGATAAAAATTCATTTAGTTTTAATTTCATCATTTACATTGGTGATGTAAATGATATAGTTTTGGTAACCATGAAATTGGTTAGAGATTTGATAACAAAGTGATTTGATTCATCCTTGATGATGTATGTTGTAGTTAGAAAAATAATTATTGATTAAATTTAAGAAATTTTGATTGTGTTAGTTTTCATATGCATATATTTTTTAATACAAGGATTACTTATGATTAAGGAATATCATAATAGTTTTATATATTTATAGTTTCCATTTGTTAAAAGTTCTTGAAACCCTTTTTGAGGTTTTACATTATGTGATTTTGAGAATATTTAAATATTTTACATGGTTTTGTGAAGAATATTTTATAATGGTTTAAAAAACCTCTTTAGGCCCATATATGATTTGATTATAAGTTAATTATGGTTAATTTTATAATCAGATATAGATAGACATGATGTTTTAAAAGTGTTTGATTATCAAGGTGACATCTTTGGGTATATTTATAGCCAATCTAATGGTTAAATTTTTTAATTAATATTTAAATTAAATTCATGATATTTTGGTGAATTTGACTACATTATACGATTATATAGTGATTTATCAAGGTGATTAATGATATTTTTGGGATGCTTCATTCTGTTAATGTATAGGTAACCATTAGGATTATAATGATGTTTAACATCAAAAAATATTTGGAAAGAATGAAATTAAAATTTTGGAATGTATCTTAAAAGGTTTTAAATAACTACACATGTTAAAACATTTTAAAATTTTAACTCTATTGAGGTTATTTTGGATGTATGTTTATTTATTTATAAAAATAATCTATGTTAAAAAATTTTGTGTTATTATGGAAACATTGAGAAAAATGTATTATTTATCTATATGAGTGATTAATCATTTGGGTTATTATATTACATAATAGTAACCATTTATATTTGGGTTAGAATTTTAAGATAATAGAAATATATTGTTATCTTTTTTTGATTATTTGATCTATTATATGTTGATTTTATTTCCTTTGGCATACAAATTTATATTCTATACTCATTCATTGTAGAAAGGATGAGATTTTCATAGACATTGATTAAATGATTAAATTCTAATTGCAAAGAAAGTATATTTATTTTTTATGTTAGTATGTATGGTAATTTAATTCACCAACTCTAAGAAAAATATTTTGGAATAAAAATGTTACCCTATTGTTTTTAATTTTAATGAATTGATAGTCTTTCCACCCGTTATAGATTTATGATTTTGTGGCCATTAACATTTTCAATACCATGTTATCTATCTCACACTATAAGTCATTTTGTGTTAGTTTTCTCTTGCATTGGCATATTATCACCTCCAACTAAAGTTCTCATATTTATAAAAAAATTGTGTTTTTTTGTATGACCATCATATTTCCATTTTCCTCTTTTTATGAGGATGTTTTATTAAAACTTTTTAATGTTGTGTGTTTTCCATAAAAAAATTTTTACATGTAAAACACTTTATTAACAAAATAATATCATGTTTTTAAGGAATAAAATATTAAAGGGGATTGAATGAAACACCTTGTGATGTTAAAAGAACACTATGTTCGATGTCATATAAAATATGTAAAGACGGGTATAAATAAACTCCATAATATTATTATTTAAATATGGACTTTATAGCATATTTTTCAAATTGAAACGTATGAATTGGAACCACCGCATTATGAAATTTAAATAGAAGGTTATACTCATTAAAAATTAATTGATTAAGTTTACATAAATAAACACATAATGTTTTAGTAAAGTCATTTTATTCTTCAAAAAATCATTTTTTAAAAATTTATTTTCATTTAGATTGTTTAGATAATAATATAATGTATTTTTACACATTTAGGAAATTTATATGATAAAATGAACATAATTTTTGGAATCAACAAATCAAAATTTTCTTATGGAATTTGTTTTCGTGTTTTTTTGAAAGATTCATCTCCAAGTGTATAAGGAGCAATAATTCTTTTCTATTGAATAATTTGTTTTATATTTCAAGAAATTTTACAGTTTCATTTTTTTAAATGTGTTAAAAAATAATTCATTAATATTATGAATAATTAAATTATGTAATCTTCATTGTATTTTATTATTAAATTTTCTATTGAAATATTTTTATACATAAAAAGTCATTTTTCTGAAAAAAAATTATTTCTCATTGCATTTTGTGTATTAATCATCAATTAATCTCAACCAATTATTGAAATGTATTATAGAAAAAATTAATTGAAAATTCTAATTATTTAATCCTTATTTTTTAAATATATCCCTTTTATTCCGATTTAATATTTATAATATCCATATTAAATAATTGTGAGCACAACAAGGGTAAATAAGGGTATTTAAGGTTATGAATAATGTGACATGGAATTAAAAATGAACCCAACACATTATTTACTTTTAATTTATGATTTCATTGGATCCATAATATTCCAAAATATAAAAATAAGCCATTTTTTATTCCATTTAGCTATTATTTTGAACCTTATAATGTTTATGTTAGAGATTAAGACAAAAGTGACACTTTTTTCTTTTTATATATATAATATTATATGATAGGTATAAATAAAACATGTGTTCAGTTGTAAATGTTATATTTAATGATACTCTTTTTATAATTTTAATTTATTTTTATTTTTCAAGGATGAAATTATTATTATATATTCCAGACGAATGCTGAAAAACATTTTATTAGTTATTAGAAAAATACAATAAATGATTTTAAAAATACAAATAGTAATATATTATAGAATAATTATAGGATTCTATGAATATTATAGATATATATATATCATGTTAGTCATGTGAGAAATGATTATATTTTAATGTCCCTTATATATTGATGTGTTTAAAGTCAAATTAAAAGAATCATGTCAAAATGAAATTAATTCAATTTTATAATAAATAATATTTTATTAAATGATTTAGAATAATAGAAATATTTTATTAATCAAAATTAATGGGTCATGGTTACAACCACTATGGACCATTTATGGGTCCTTTGTGATTTTAGTAACATTATTGACCCTTAATATGTAGAAAAATTTAATACTTCATTAAAAGTTAAAAGGGTAAACAAGGGGTTAAAAATAAACGACAAGGAAAATAACATATTAAAAACAGGTCTAATTTTTATTGGAAAATAGTATTTCAATCCATACTCATCCAATCATTTAATTATATTAGTTTTTATCCATTTGAATATTAAATTTATTTTATATGAAATTTATACATTTATAAATTCTAAAAGTGCTCCTCCCCCCACATATACAATGGAACCTCCTCATCAATTTTCATCACATATAAAAAACCTTTCGGATTGGAAAATGAATAATAAAATAAATTCCATACATAAAATTTGACTACCTAATTTACATGGTTTGATTAGAAAGATAATAAAAAATGTAATTAATTAAAATCCAAAGTAAGTTGTTTGAAGAAATGGTATTGTTATTTACAGAGAATTCATGTTTTATTTATTTATCCACCTCCATGATATATTATTCAAACCTATGTAAAAAATAACATCATTATAAAACATATAAGGATATGTTATTATGTTAATGGAATATCCTATATCTATCTCGTCTTACATCAAATGAGAAATGAAACCATCATTCGTGTGTACGGTAGACTATCGCCTTGTGAACAGATATAATTTTTTTTCCATCACCTCCACTCATAGTTGGTTATAAAGATAGATAATAAATTTATATATGTTTGTGTGTGTTATTATTGATAAATTTATCATTTTAAAAAATTGATATATCATATATTTCATATCATCATGTTTATTGATACTGTTTAACATTGTTCATGCCTAAGTGTATATTACCATTTTCATGAAGTAATAGGATTTATTTTCACTGTCTCATCAGATGGTCAGTATATATAATTTTATTTTAAAAAATAAGTTAATATTTATGAAATAATTTTAATTATATAATTATAATATAATACTAATCTTCATTCACTCATGATTGTAGAAAAATAGAAAACGTTACTCATGTGACAACATGTACAATTGTCTCTATAACTATAACATAGTAAATTTTTATTAAAAAAAATATTAAATAGTTTTTAGTAATATAATTAATTAATAAAACTTATAATTATATTTTGGACCCCCACCATCAAATGATACCATAATGAAGAAAGGTATATAATGGTACCATAGTCCCACCTCTAGTAGGCCTTGGGGTGGAAACTAGCACTAAGGGTATGAAAATCTTATAAATGGGAGTAATTAACCTCAATAATAAAACCTAGCTATGATATTGGAATAACAAAACACCATAAATTCCATGAAATTATGTCAAAAGTAAATAAAATCCTTCTTATAGTGAATGTGTAAATATAATAGGCATAGATAAAAGTCACCAATGTAAATTCCCAAAAGTAAAAGACATTGTAGAAAAAAAATAGACCAAGTCATTGAGATAGTAATCTCTTTAATAATATAAATTATACAAATAGAATGTTTAAAACATATTATATATATGTTGGTTTATCAAAAATCTTGATATATTTGGAATGAAAATTTCTCTCATGCACATGTAAAAAATATAATACAAATGAACCTATGAGAAAACAGCTGAATGAAATGACCTAAAGGGCCCATCATTCCCTACCCAACCTCAGTAAGGCTTATTCATCAAATAAATAATCCATTTATAATAGCATAATATAAATCATATCTATGAAAGGTACCCCACACCACTTTCTTACTAATTAGCATATCTCACACCCCAATAGAAAACAACCTATCACTCCACCCTCTTACAAAGAGTATCTCATTACATCATATACCATCATATAAATATGGTAGTAGGGTTTCTTGAAAAATGTGAAAGTAAACATCATTACATGCTATTAAAATGTGTGACACCCACCATAATCCATCTCATTCCATCTAATCTTATACTTTTTGGGTACACCTAGTCCATAAAACCACATTAAAGAAAATATTAATAGTGAAATTTTTTATTTCTATCCCTCATAACCAATGCATGGAGTAATCGCCTGGAAGGGGGGGTAGTAAGAGTGGTTGGATAGCCATCCACCATTACTACTGTATGTTGATGAAAAAACACCAAAACTATTAGTTATGGATACTAGGTACTCAACATGGGTGGGGTCCAAAATGAAATCACAAAAGAATATAATGTATATATAAAAATATAAAAAAACGACATTTATAGCCCAAACTATGCATTCACTAAAGATAAAACATCCAAATCACAACAACACCACTTTCATTTGAACTTCTACATTCCCCAAACAACACCATAGTCCACATGACCCAAGAAACATTCCATACTCTCATTACAAGAAAAGATAATTTTTTTATCTGTATTAATACCCTATTTCAATTAAAACACAATGTTCATTACACATTTTACATCCTATTAATATATATTTCAAACCCTTCCATTTTAAAAAAACCTATTAAAATTTATTAATATGTTATCCAATTCATGTTAATATTTCTATCATATTTTAAAATCATAATAATGCTACTACTTCTTGGGAAATTATCACCACACAAAACAACATGCAGAAAAAAACACTATTATCCTCAACCTCATTCCAACAAGCCCACAAAATAACCATAAATAATTATGTCACCACATCATATCCACCAGAACAAAGAAATTTCTTTTGAAAATCACCAAAATTGAAAAACTACACCAAACACCCCCATTCAATATGATATATCTCAAACTATTCCCTCTATTAGAAAACAATATTAATATAGAAGGAATGTTGGAAATGGACCAATTAATCCTCACTCTAGATAACACTGAAGGATCTCATTACATCTAATATATCACAACTGACTGATCACAGCAACCAAAAAATATGTCCACAACATCCATCAAAACCACATGTCTTCTTATTTCCACCTATCCCTTTACACATACCTATGAACCCCCAAATAGTCCTAAGATAAAAACTACCAAAACCAATAAATATCATATACCCATGTAAAAACAACAATTAATTCCATCTCCCATGTCAATATATTATCTATGTTGAGTTTTACTGACTTTCCCACAACATTTTAATCATACCAAGGAATAAAATTTATCAATTAGGGATCATATTTTCCATTTTCTATTCATTGTTCCTTTAATCACAAATAATATCCTAAATGAAGAAGAACATATCACATAAAAAAACAAGTTCCAAACATAACATCATCAAAAAAATGAGGAAAACAAGGCACTCTGAAAACAACTTGGGATAATAGGTAAACTTTTACATCTGACACTGCCTAGTATTATACAATGTTCTAACATTACTCCACATCACATGATCCAATGGAGTTTCCCTTACTCACAATAGATTTACCTAGTTATCATGGATATCCATTAGAAACTCTATTAATTATATTCCCTCCATGATATTAAACTCTCCCAAGTCAATGAAAAGAGATTCCTCATAAAGTTATTGAGAGAGTTGAGAGATTTTAAAGTTGTCTTGTATATTTTTCCAATTGAGGAAGACAATAAAATTGATAAAAAAACCTTTCAAAAATACCCCAATACCTTGAAGGAACCAACATAACAGGGTAATATCCAAGACTTCTTATTAATCTAGACATCACAAGTTAAGAGGAGACCTTCCCGAATACATAGTCTATAATCACAAACTCTAACGGACTTCTTTTGTAAATATCATATGACTTCTGCAACTCCTAAACTACTTTTATGCACTCATGAATAATCTATATCGTCCTTTTTATCATCTAAATTTCATCAAGATCATTAACTAAATACTCTCTAATATCATACCAACACAAAAGATAATGAAACATCATCCCATAAAAATCCTCATACATGTATTTGAAGAAATAAGACTTATTTTTATTGTTATAGAAATACTCAACCAAAGTAAAGTCCTGTTCGCAAGATCCATACACGTACAAGATGTATTTTCACAACCTATAATCTGTTTCTTGAAAGTGTGATACATATTCCCATCATTATGAATTTTTAATTTAGTTAAAATTTGATAATATGTTTCAAATATTACTGGAATCCCATTCCGACTTGTGAGGAAAAATGATCATCCCAATTTGTCATAAAGGAACTCAAGATTATATTCAACCAAACAACCCCATCAACATATATTATATACAAATCATCCATAGCTCTCGACTAATTGATCACTATGATGTTAATAAATCTTATTTATCAATCCATGGTCAACAATTTATCATCAAAACATACCTATGTTCGGGGAAACCTAGTGATAAAAACCATCAAGATGTTTCCCCATTTAAATTTAGTAATAACTAAAGGATACAATAATCTACTAGTATCATTGTTTTCATCCTTTACCTAATGAAAAACTAGACACTAAGCCAAAAACTCTTCAAACTTCCATTTATTTTCGAGCTACCGAAACATTGTTTTTAAGATATGATACATCTTGGAAACATCCAAGTCTTCCCCAAAGTGTGATTTATGAAACGCGTGTAGGCTTCCCTCTTAAATAACTATGGGAACAAACATCATCCTCTGAAACTACATCTAGTTCGAACCATCCTTTAACCTCAATCTGGATCATCACCATGGACACCAAGAGTGTCAATCATCACTACCTCAATGTCTCTCCATTTATGCTCTGCATGTTTCAACAGAGAATATTGAGCTATCTTATAGAACAAAATATCATCAACAAAAACCTTTCTTTCATCCATGTGCATGGATTCTAACTCCTTTATCACCTTCCAAGAAACCCTAGACTCTTAAAAAAAATCTTTCTCAACTTCCAACTCATTTTTGAATCCAAAAAATTCCTTTTCCCTGGGGTATAAGAGATCTCAAAATCATAGTCCATACGAAAATATATCCACCATTACTATCCAAATTTTCTTAACAATCAATGAGTTCAAGTACGACAAACATTACTGATCTATGAAGACCAAAAAGATCTCCCCAATAAGGAATTTTTTGTAGAAATTCAGAGCAAACACAACCAATTATATCTCTAGATCAAGGGTGAAAGAGTAACAATCAAGGGGATATATCTTCATAGAACCATATAGGATCAAAAATCACTCATTCATCAAAACACAACCCAATAAAATATGGGAAATATCACAGAAAAACTCTAACATCACCCCATACTCTCGAAACTGAAGCACCAGAACACTAATCAATCGAACCTTTTGTTATTAAAATATTTCCTAACACTAATCAATCCAGATAAATGCTTAATTTATCATGGTAAAGGTTTTAAATGCTTCTTTAATTTCATATAATACAAATGTGAACATTTAAAATTATTCAAAATGAACCAGGAAATAATGATCCTCTTGAAAATTGTTTGCTGCTTCCCAAGAAACTACTACCTCTACCTTTCACAGTTTTATAACCACACCATATTGGGAAACACCATGCCTATGAAAAAAAGATCATGTTTCTGAACCATACACCTAAAAAAATTAAAGAAATTTTTTTCGATGAACATGTAAAATACCTCTACTATTCTTGTAATGATCATCCTTTATCCATAAGAAGATTAAGTTTTCATTGATGAACATGACTACACACATGTCTAGTAATTCATTGATCATGGATTTTATGATTCCCATTAACACAGTTGGTGCATTCTTGACACCAGACTTTATAAAAATAATCTCAGGGTACCCATACCAACATCTAAAGGTAGTCTTCAATATACCACCCTACTTCACACTCAAGTAGTTATATCTAGACCACACAACAATATTAAAGAAAAAAATCTCTCGTAAAATGGTTGAAAATATTATTGATCCTTTTAAAGGGAGGGTGATTCTTGATCCCCACATAATTAAATATTGGGTAGTCTATACATAGCCTAATACTACCATCCAAATTCATGCAGATGAACAATGGAGAACCTTATGGTGACACAGTAGGCTGGATGAACACATTAAACATTATATCCTATTTATTAATGATTTTCTCCTTAACTCAGAAGGTGTCCTATGATATGGATCCATTGAAATCAAATAGGAACCTTGATTCAAGCCTATCCTAAACTCGACATGATGTGGAGGGGGATATATCAAAACCTCCTTTGGAAATGAATATAAAAATTCCCTAAAATCAATGGGAACTTCAATCATGCTGGGATATGATGATTCTAAATACAACTCCAGAATCAAATAATGAAGGTGCTACACACATATACTACCCAACTGATTACCACACTCACTAACAAAAACCACATGTTGGCCAGCCACATCTGAGGACATGAATATTCACTAGATGTAGTTGATACTAGAAAATAAATAATACACCCCACTAATTCGATGAAAGAAAAAATACATGAGCATCTGCTATAAGAAAATGTCTACATTGGAATGGTCTAGTCTAATTATCATTAAACACCCCTAAAACACATCCAATAACCTGTTCTTTCCTCAGACTATATTATTCAGTAATAGGGGCATGAGAAGCCTCTCAACATCATGTATTAGAACATAGAATATTGAGGGTGAAAGAAACGTGTGTGAGGATCATAAATTAAACAAATTGAAATAATGGGAAAAAATGATTATACCTCTAAAAATAATTTTTCCTTCTAGACACCTCTCTATATACATATAAAAAACACTACTGTTATACATCACTAAATAATTCCTCTAAAAGGAATAAAATTTCCTCTTCCATTGTTCTTCATCCTCAAATAGATCAACCCTCTGATGATCAATCATATCTGAATAATAATTCCTTACTTAACGAGAAACATATCGATAATAACTAGGGATTTTAACTAAAATGAAATGATATTTCATAATCTTGAATGTATGTGTCATGAACCAAACCAGGTTTCCATCCAACCCTGTTTCCGACCCAGACCGCGGCATGGCCCGAAGGGCGTTCCCAATCCCCATGGGCTGGAACAAGTTCCCGGGTATCAAAACTAATACATGGGCATGGTTTACCTGAAATAATAAACAAAAAACAATTGTTAATAAAAATAATCTAAACTAAAAACACAAAAACCAAACATGGGCATAAAATAAAATCAAATTTAAGGGTCTAAACCTTGAAATGACATCCAGAAAGTAAAGACTACAAATGAAACGGGAACTCTAACTCAAGCCTCCAAGCAATAAGAGAGGTGTGACATCTACATGCCACAAACACGAACCTACATGAGAAGTCCATCAACAACCTGAACCATCATTGTTGAGTTCAACACCTCAACCGAGAATATAAAAGAAATAGAAACTACATATACCCAATGGTTTATGTAATGTGTGAACCAAAATCCCAGCAGGATGTCAACCAATAAAAAGGCTCCCCACATAATTATTTGATAACAAAAACATTTGCAATTTTAATTAAATCAATGAAGTAAATTCTTGAATAGTTGTAAAGAAAACGATATTAAGGAAAACAGTTTCAAATGGATAAACATAAATTAAAACATACACACACACCCTTACATTATAAAATTACCAATATGTCACACCGATGAGAGTAAAGTAACCAATGAGAACCAAATTTGGGAGAGGCCTCATGGGCATTAGCTAGCTTTGGTCGCTAGATAATTGTGTCTCGGTGAAATGTGGATTAGAAACCAGGACCCTCAAAAAATGTGGCTTAAAAGGACCCAACCGTCAGAAAATGTGGATTAGGAGACCACGACCCTCAGAAAAGCATATGTTTAGTTAGTGTTTCAATCGTCAATCCAGCTAGTGAAACCGTGTCGAGTCACCTCCAGAACACTGGCCCCCTAGTATATTCCACCCTCCTAACTACCCGGGCTTCCTGCTTTGTTATCAAACAAGTCCCAAGTTCATCTCACACGTCACACTTATGCATAAATTCCAAATAGGGTACTTACACACACGGAATCACCATTTGCACATGCAAACCCTCTTTTAAAATCATACACACACCAAATGTATTTTTGAAACTCAATCTGCATAGGTTACATACTCACCACACAACATAAAAAGTTGCTTATCATTAAAAAACCACCACTTACACACATAAAATCCATTTTGAAATAAAACTCACACTAAAACGCTTTTCACACACATTTCACACCATGTTCATAATTTAATACACCACAAATAAATATATAAAGCAGTAGTAAAAGAGTGTTACATGGATTTGCACACACTAAAATGACCATTTATAAAATCAAACACATTCCAACATCACAGGAACTCAAATAAACATTTAAAGGGTTACTTGGACCACACAAATAATTTAATTGAAAAACCTTACAGTATATGTAAAAGACCTTCGCACCAATTACATAGTTTAATAATCTAAAAATAAAAACATGCAAAACAACTTAAAATTAATCACGCGTTACCAACTAAACCCACAAAAACATCCTTTGACAACTAGTTGCACACAACACCATATTAAAAATATAATTCGCACCCCTTTCACAACTTAAAAAGCGACCCACAGATTTTTTTAAAAAAAACACCAACAACTCACAAAATGTGAGTTTTATGCAGAAACAACACACGTAACTTAAACATGCTACTAAACAGTTCAATGTGTATTAGACATCAGGGAAAACCAACTTTGCACTAAGAAAATTAACAAAATGATGTGCTAAAAAAATAATCATGCAAATTAATTTATCAAATAATGATTAACCATGGAACCACCTACCTTGGTGTAGTAGACATCACAAATATGGCGTGCAAGGACCATCGCACACCAACTTCAACTCAAACAAACCCAAATTGACCCTAAATGAAAAAAGTGAACCAAAAACATCCAGAATTAACCCTAAATTGGACACCCTTACCGCTGAAAATCTAAACTCCCCAAAAAAAGAACGTATTTACACACTAAGGAGGGGAAAATTGATTACTGGAGGATAGCCACACATGAAAGGGATCAAAAATGCTAGCTGGAGCGAGGGGTGTATGATAGCGGAGGGCCTAGGGAAGTAGGGGAGGTCTGGCGGAAGGCCACTGCACAAGGAAGGTATCATGTCGGAGATGAGTGTTGTTGGTTGGGGATCAGGGGGCACAATACGAATCCAGAAGGTGGGAGAGAAGGCTGGCTGAGGGGCACCGTAGGGTGAGCTCAAGGGTGGAGGGTCGTTGATAAGGGCAGTGGTGCAACGAGGGGGTGTGTCCGGGGAACATGGCAGCGTCATGACAAGATGGGGCCGACTGTGAGAGGCCAAAGCGACATCAGATGGAGGCCGGCCAAGAGAGAAAGGTGGTGACATGTAGGGTCGGCGGGGGGGGGGGGGGGTTCTGCAACGTGACACCAAGAAGGTGAAGGGGGTCCGACGGGAGAGAATTAGGGGAAGGAGAAAAAAACTAAGAAAAAAAAAGAAACCCTCAAAAAACTAAAAGAAAACAATTAAAAATAATAATCTTATTATTAATAAAAATATTCTTAAAATAAAACCATAATAATAATAATAATATTATTATCAATAAAACACAACTTATTTAAAAAAAACTTATTAAATTATTAACACATTTTTATCATTTTATTTTTTATTTTTATTCTTCCAAACATTTAATTTTATTTCACTGTTATTAACTCACATTATATTGTAAATTAAACAATGGGTGGGTCACACGGAGGCACTATCGAAGCCGTAAAACATTGAAATTATGCATTACCCATGCGCCGCATGTCATCGCACCCCAAAATAAAAAATCGTTTATCGATAAAGACATCAAATTCAACTAAAACTCATCCCGCATCTCGACGGAAAATTTTGAAGCCAAACGAAATAAAATATATTATATTATATTAACTTAATTTTAATTATTAACCATAATAATTATTATTACAACATTAATAACATAATTTATTTATTTATATTCTTAACACCATTAATATTATTATTATTATTATTATTCTCAAATGACATTTCTATTGTTGTCCTTAAAACAATTTATTAAATTTTATTAAACATCTTGTTTTCATTTTATTTTCGCTTAATTATTCAATATTATTTCATTATATCATTTTTTAACTAATTTTGAAGGTCAGGTAGACCACGCAGTCTTAGAATCGTGCCCTTCCCATGCGTCCGGTGAAGCAAAACTCAAAACACTCATCATAAAAATAAAAAAAATAACAAACTAAAATTATAATAATGATGTAAATGAAAATAAGAATAATAAAACTCAAATAATAGTACTATAATAAAATAACAAGGTATATCAATAAGGATAATAATAATAATAATAATAATATCCATAAATAACATTATTATTATTATCTAAAAACTCTTATTTTTTTTATTTCATCACACTATTAATTTTATTTCTTTTTTATTAATCCATTTTATTTAATTATTTGACCATCGATCAGGGCGTGTGGTGAACCAGGAGAGGTCGTGCAGTGACCCAGGCGAGGCTGTGTGCCTTCCACCACAGTGTGATGGACACAATCAAGGCCAAAACATTAATTTTTTAATTAGAACTCTGAAATTTTAAGTCGGGTCTCAACCCAAACTACCCAATGCCAAAAATAATAATAATAAAATAAATAATTTAAACATGATGGGTGTGACAATTCTCCCCACCATAGCACATACCATCCCTAGAAATCCACCACTAAGGCTGAACTTCAAAGTAGCAATCGATACACCCTTGGGGTTCAAAAAGCATTCCTAAAAAAGCCAAGTGAAAAGAGGAAAACACATCATGCTCAGAGAATGTGACTCAAATGAAAAACTCTAGAAACTCATAAAAAGACATTATGACATGTGTTAATCACCCCAAAGAGCTATATTGACTCCAGTTGACTGATCTAGGAAGAGAACTCTCACACCCATGGAAACCAACTTCACAAACCAAACACCTCAAGTATCACAAAACAGGAATCACGCTATTTTTATGGAACAAAAAAACAAGATCGAATCACATCCCAAGAACACTCTTATTACCTACCACAGTAGTGCCTCAAAGGACAGGACCAAAAGGCCAACATGGGGAAATCTCGAAGGGGCTCCCCACCAATAGAAACTTCTGACACCTGAGATAATATTGGAAAACCGACACAGGGAGGCCCGGGCAGACTCTCCACCATAAGAATAGGGTAATATCAGTTTATTTCCAGGGAGTTTCAGCGAGACCCTCAATGGGTCTCACAGCCGTTGGCACCAACGAAAACACAAGAACTAAAACACTTCGTCATACTAACCCAACACCCCACCAAAAGGGTGGGGAAGGCGGGGCCTAACCCTCGGGAATCAAAACCACAGCCGAAGAAAAACCAACATCTCAACAACCCTGGATGAACACAGTTCAACTTTGAGACTGATTTTACCAAACATACCTAATGAGGAATGCTAAAAGTGATTACATCTAATGGGACGCAACCCCCAAGACATTAAGGCAATGAGACGAACACGCCTCCACATAGTCACAGAATCCTTACACATCTAGATAGTTCGTTCATAGTGGAAAAACCACAGAAAAGAATTTAAACTACACTTACTTTCATCACCAATGATAGAAATATTGTTGGGGTCCCACACACTCTCGAGGCTCCTGACCATGCTCCGGCTTCACTCTAAGGCCTATGGATAGAGCCCTGATGTTTTATTAATCTCCCACCTCGCAGTCAGGTATTGATGACTCCCGAACGGATCTTTTTCTTTTGGTGTCACACGCAACCATAAAACAACCAAGACAACACCAGAAAACACAACACACCACGACATCCAACTACTTGATCGTGACACATCCACCAAAAAGGGGTTTAGAAGGTGCACATGCATTACCATTCACCTTAAACAAGAAACCTACGAAGGAAAGATGTATAATAAACACTCCCCTTTAAATAGAAAAATTTGAACTCCCTAAGAGGACACATTCATATGAAAACAGGGATTCCTAAAGGATCCTATGAAATCTACCATTGCTCTTCAAAGAGAACTCACACTGCAAGACATCACCAAACATAACCATTGTTGCTAATAAAATTACAATAAATCATTTCAAGACCCTGGTCAACACTAATAATTCAAAACCGCCTTCACCCATCTCTACTGGAATTCCTTTCACTGCTTCTAGAGGAACCTTCAGATGCAATGATGTCAAACTTCATACCCAACAACTAAGACAACTCAATGAGACCAAAGCTCCCTTCCACTCCTCATGCGTCTTTCATCCCACTGCAAGAGGATCTCTTTAATTGAAAATGATAAAACAAAAACATAGACCAGTCAATAAAAATGGAGAGTCCTCACTTTAATAAACTGGAGGGTTGGCCAACAGTGAATTACCTGTGGCCGCACTTCAATCGCACGTTAACGCTTTATGGGGGCATACACTAGTTAATAAAGAAAACCATGGACCTTGTCAAACTTGTCCAAAGGCCAAGATATATCACAAGTGAACACTAAAAATATAAGGGTAACCACATAAAGGGATTCCCAGAGCACTTTTCAAAAGAATTCACTAACTACGTGCTTGCACAAAAACATACAAATAAAAATTCAAACTCAAGACACAATTCAGATAAAAAGGATTCTCATCTCCAAACGCCTCACATCCAACACTTCCCAAAGCACAAGGACACATTTCACAATCACCGGTTATTAAAAAATTAATATTTTTTCCTTAACCAAACTTTAAAAAAACAAAGCTGGTGGGTTCCATAAACATCAACGGTGTCTCATGGGCCTCACACATGCATGTTCCCATGCATCATCGGCACCCGCCTCATGTCCAACTAGGAACTCATCCACTCAGTCCATTAACCATTTCTTTTTCCATATACAATCATGCATGAGGTTTCCCATGAGAACACCAAGAATCATAACCAACCTTTCCATTTCTCAAAACCAAAACATTCAACCCACCCTTTTCAAAACCTCATACATCATATTTTTTTAATGTACTTCATTTCAAAATATTTTCCAAGAAAAATTATTTTTACTTAAAAACCAAATTTCTAAAGTTCCAAAACAAATAAACAAGGAATGGTGCAAGAGTAAACTAGTGTTAGTGGGTGACATGAACATATGGTTGGCACCCATACGCCAGTCACGCCACTGCCACATAGGGTATTCTAGGACAGCATTTCCAGCTCCATTTCGCTTGCCAGAAAATGTGAGCACTCGGGGACCACTGACCCTACTCCCTCCTCATTTCCTCTAAACAAGATTAACCACACAGACCCAAGATTTAGGAAAACCTCAACTTACTCTAGTAACTTGATTCCCACCACGAGGTGTGTTGTCTAGGAACCATACTCATAACTTGGACATCGATTCCTGACAACCTTAACATTGGTTCACCTGACTCTATCCCAAAAGAACATGACCAAAAAAGAAAACCTCCCTCTGATACCATTTTTCACGAAACAGGCCAGGTTGCCATCCGACCCGGCATCTGACCAAGTCCAAGGCATGGACCGAAGGGCGTTCTAGGTCTCAACGGGCTGGCACAAGTGCCTTGGTATCAAAACTAACACATGGGAATGGTTTACCTGAAATAATAAACACAAAACAACTGGTACGATAAATAAACTAAAGCTGAAAACACAAAAACCCAAACATTGCCTTAAACTGAAATAAAATTTATGGGTCTACAACATGAAGCGGCATACAGAAAGTAACGACAATAAAAGAAACTAGAACTCTATCTCAAGCCTCCAAGGAACAAGAGAGGTGTGACATCAACAAGCCACAAACTCCAACCTGCATGAGAAGGCCACCAAAAACATGACCAATCATCGGTGAGTTCAACGCCTCGACATGGAATACAAAAGAAACAGAAACAACATACACCCAAAGGTGTATGTAGAGTGTGAGCCAAAATCCCAACATGACGTCTCCCAATAAAAAGGTTCCACACATAATTATTAAATGAAAAAAACATTTTCAATTTTAATTAAAGAAAAGAAGTAAATTCTTGAACAGTTGTAAAGAAAACGATATTAATGAAAATAGTTTCAAGTGGAACAACTTAAATTAAAACACACACACACCCATACTTTTAAAAATAACAAATGTGTCACATTGATGATCGTAAAGTAACCAATGTGCACCAAATATGGGAGAGGCCTCGAGGGAATTAGCTAGCTTGGGTCCCTAGATCATTGTGTCTTTGTGAAACGTGTCTTAGAAACCAGGACCCTTAGAAAATGTGGCATAGAAGGCCACAACCCTCAGAAAACGTTGCAGAGGAGACCACGACCCTCAGAAAAGCATATGTTTAGTTAGTGTTGTAATTTTTTATCCTTCCATAGAAATCGGGTCGAGTCACCTCTGGAACACTTTCCCACTAGTCTAGTCCACCCTCCTAGCTACCCAGGCTTCCCTCTTTGTTCTCAAGCATGTCCAAAGTTCATTAGACACTTCACACTTATGCATAAAATCCTAAAAGGGTACTTACACACATGAAATCACCATTTTCACACTCAAAACCTCTTTTAAAACCATACACACACAAAAAGGATTTTTAAAACTCAATCTTCATAGGTTATGTACTCACCGCACAATTTAAAAAGACACTTATCATTAAACAGACCACCACTTACACACATAAATTCCATTTTGAAATAATACACACACTTAAAAGTTTTTCAAACACATTTTACACCATTTTAATAATTTAATACACCCCCAAAAAATATAAAGCATTAGTAAAATAGTGATACATGGATTTTCACTAACTAAAATAACTATTTATAAACTCAAACACATTCCAACATCACACGCACTCAAATAAACGTTTAAAGGGTGACCTGCACCACACAAATAATTTAATGGAAAACCATAAACTATATGTAAAACACCTTCATAAAAATCACATAGTTTATTAAGACAAAAACAAAAGCGTACAAAATAACTTAAAAGAAGACACACATTACCAACTAAACCCACACAAAACCTAATTTGAAAACTAGACACACACGACACCATATGAAAAATAAAATTCGTACCCCTTGAACAAATTAAAAATCTACCAACACATTTTTTTAAAAACAAACACAAAAAAATAACTAAATATGAGTTTTAAGCAGAAAAAACACACATAACTTTGAAATGATACAAAACAATTAAATGCCTATCAAATATCAGGGAAAACCAACTTCACACTATGAAAATTAACAAAATGATGTCCTAAAAAATACACATTCAAATTAATTTATCAAATAATGATTAAAAATCGAACCACCTACCTTGGTGTAGTAGAGTTCACAAATATGGTGCACAAGGACCATCGCACACCAACCGTAACTCAAACAAACCCGTATTGACCCTAAATCAAAAAAGTGAAACTAAAACATCATGAATTAACCCAAAATTTGACACCCTTTCCATTGAAAATCTAAACCCCCTCCCCCCAAAGAACGGATTGACACACTAAGGAGGGGAAAAGGGATTACTGGAGGAGACCCACACACAGAAGGGTTCAGAAACGCTAGCCGGTGGGAGGGGTTTACTATAGCGGAGGGCTGAGGAAACTGGGGGAGGTCTGGCAGAAGGCCGCTGCACAAGGGAGGTATCACGTCGAAGATGAAAGTTAATGGTCGGGGATTAGGGGGGTGCGACATGAGTCCAAGAGGTGGGCGAGCAGGCTTGCTGAGGGGTACCTATGGTTGAGCGCGAGGGTGGAGGGCCGCTGGTCAAGGATAAGGGTAGTGGTTCGACGGGGGGGTGGGTGTCCGGGGAACATTATAGAGGCGCAACAGGATGGGGCCAGCTATGAGAAGTCGAAGCAGCGTCGGATGGAGGCCGGCCAAAGGAGCATGGTGGTAGAATGTAGGGTTTGGGGGGCTCTACAGCGTGACACCATGAAGGGGAAATGGAGGTCTAATGGGAGAGAATGAGGGGAGGGAGAAAAAAATAAAAAAAATAATAAAAATAATCCCTAATAAAACTAAAAGAAAAAAATTATAATAGTATTGTAAATAAAAGTTTTCTTAAACTAAAACCATATTAATAATAATATTATTATTATGAATAAAAGACAATTTTTTTAAAAAAACTTATTAATTTATTAACACGTTTTTCTCATTTTATTTTTTATTTTTATTCTTCCAAACATTTAATTTTATATCACTATTATTAAGTTAATTTATTTAGTTAATTGAACAATGAGAGGGTCACACGACGGTGCTGGCGAAGCCGTAAGACTTTGCAATTATGCTTCACCCCTGTGTCGCATATTGTCGCACCCAGAAAGAAAAACTCATTTATCGATAAAAACATCAAATTCAACAGAAACTCAGCCCACATCTCGACGAAAAATTTCAACCCCAAATAATAATAAAAAAATTAAAGATATTAACCTAATTTAATTATTAACAATAATTATTATTATTAAAAAATTAATAACTTAATTAAATTTTTATATTCTTAACTCCATTAATAATATTATTTTTATTCTCAAATAGCATTCCTATTATTGTAATTAAAAAATTTCTTAATGTTTATTCAACTTCATATTTTTGTTTTATTTTTACCTAATTATTAATTATCATTTCATTATTTCATTATTTTTTTTACTAATTTTGATAGTCGGGCAGACTGTGCGGTCTCAGTACCATGCCCTGCTTGTGCGTATGGTGTCGCAAAACGCAAAACACTCATAATAATAATTATAATAATAATCTAAAATATGTATAATGACGTCAATAATAATTTTAATAAAACACAATTAATATTACTAAAATAAAATAAAAAGGTATATCAATAATGATATTAATAATTATTATAATAATATATTTCAATAGCATTATTATTATTATCTAAAAAACTCTTATTTTATTTGATTTTTATTTCATCAAGCTATTATTTTTACTACTTTATTATTAATCCATTTTATTTAATTAATTTACCATTGAGCAGGGAGTGTGGTGAACTGTGAGAGGTCGCGCGGCGACCAAGGCGAGGCCGCACGCCTTAAACCGTGGTGTAATGGACACACTCAAGGCCAAAACATTTGTTTTTTTATATAAGAACTCTGAAATTTTAATTCGGGTCTCGACCCAAACTACTCGATGCCATAAATAAAAATAATAAAATAAATAATTTAAACACAACGGGTGTGAGAGTAAGGAATTTTATTATGACTCATTTAATTAATTTTAATTCATTTTTACATTTTTATACTTACCCAAATCCACCCATATAAAAAAATTAATATAAGTTAAAATGATTCAAGGACATCTCATAGGACTTTACCCAGCAAATGGATCTAAATTTATTTTTCATTCGATAGGTCCAATGTCCTTGATTCAGACCAAGGGGTCCTAAAATCCCACATCCTCACAAATATTCTATTCCATATGTCATTATCCAAGATCAACTGATACAAATTTCTTACTGACTAATGCATTCCTCGTTATTCCTAAATCTACAATCATTCATATCTCTCAACCATCATGTTTGATACCACTCTATCGTGAACCCCTCCCTCCAAAGACACTGTAATAAATGGAAAGAGATAATTACCTTGCCACCCCCATGTCCCGCCTCTAGTAGAACCTTGGTAAATGACAAGATCTAAGGGTAAAAATATATATTAAATTGGGGTCATTGAGCTATATAATAAAACTATGATTGGATATATGAATAATAAATGCTAATAAAATTTATGACCTAATGTAAAAATGAAATAAAAACAAAACAATAATGAATATATAAAAAAGGTAGGTATGTATAAAAGTATCAAATGTATATACCCTAAAGTAAAAGCTAAATAAATGGAACAACAACAGTCCCAGGATCTAATCTTTTAATTTCCAACATGGTCCATGTAATCCTTTTAGAAACATGAAAATTATTTCTTCATATATGGGGTGAGAATATAGGTATAATCAATATGAAAACAAAATCTTATCATGCACATTTGAAAAGATAATACCAATACACCCATAAAAAAATAGAAAAAACTATAGAACCTAAATAAGTCAGCAATAAAAATGCAACCTCATAGAAGCTTACTCAGGAAATAATGCATCCATGTATATTAACATAATATGGACCATATTGATGAAGGAAATCTCCCACCACCTTACTATTAATTAACAATTCTCGAACCCCAACGAAAAATTTATTTTTACTCCCTTATCTTACATATAACATCACATCCCATCACATAACATCACATCCTATAACCAGTGTCCTTGGGTATCATGATCATAAATGACATAAACCCCATTATCTCCTCCTACCATGAAGGAAATCATCCAAAATCCATCGAACTATATTATACCCAAAGACACATAGGACATCTAAAAACATCAAAACACATCTCAATATAAAATTGTATGACTTTTCCTATCCCAAAAAGTGTAATTCATCATCGTCTCTAATTGGGAATGTGGAAGAGAGGGTGGCTATCTATTCACAACCAGCACCACGATTTTTTGTAATGCATCCCCAAAACAATATGTCATCGGTACTAGGTGATCGATAAGGGTATATCTTGTTTGAAAACACTAATAAAATAAAATATATATATATATATATAACAAATTCACCCATATACAAACCTATTGTAGAGACCCGAATCTTGACTTACATGGACATCACATTACTTTTGCGGAATACTTAGTACATAACAAAAACACACACACAAGGATCGTAATAGTTTAGTATCTTTGGAAACTCGGAACGTAATCTTCTAATCTTGGTGAAATATCTTCAATATCTCCCATAAAGATCATCCCCATTTTTTTACCTAAAACCTTTCTTTATATCCTGGGGAAAAGGAAACATAAAATGGTGAGCTCAAATGCTCAGTAAGGGTAAACAAAAGAGAAATAAATCACATCATATTCATAAGAACATAACTTTTGGAAATCTTAACCTGCAAAAGAGATCATAATTTCATAACATGGGATAAATCATAGTAGTGAAATGAAATCCCAATAATCATAACATAAAACATGAAACTTTGTGGAATACACACATAATCATAGAGAATCATTTCTTGTTAGTCAAGACTAATTGCCAAGACTATCTTAGTGGACAAAGTCCCTTTCTGAACTGAGTCACCCTCGTTTCAGTCCTGTTTCACTGAACCGGTATAACCTACCATTCCAGCCATGTCTTTCTCATGAGATATAAAATCTTTACCCAATGCATTGGAGTGATATATAGGTCCCACCCATCTCATAATGATACCATTCTTATGTGTGCCACAAAATCATAAACCATAAATCATTTCATAACCCATGTAATAAAAATGGGATTCTTAAACAACATGACATCATAAAACAATTCATATAAGATAAAGGAATTCATAAAAATACTTCCATCACAACATAATCAAATCAATGTAATAATTGGAATAAAAGCATAACCCTATATTATCTTAGATGGAAATAATTTTGATAAAACACTTGAAATGAATTCTTGAGGAAAATATCATTTCTTCTTCAAAAACACTTTTCCTTTCTTAATATGTCATGCAATTATAAACTAAAAGAAGTTGATTAAAAATAAACTTGAAAACTTTTAAAGGAATATTCTTGGAAATAATGTTTTAAAAATCCATTCATGTCGTATAAGTTAAATAAAACATTCTTCGTACTTTTGTCGGAAAATTCAAAAAGTACCTCGTATGAAAACGACAAAAGATTCCTTTCATATCTTTTACAAAAAACATACCGAAGGGTAAAATTGGATATAAACTATTGTATAAGGATTACATATTGAGGGAACATGGATGTGTATGATAAAATACACCCCATTAAATACTAAATATAAACAATCTCGGATAAAAATGAGATTGTGATATTTCCCTTACCTTAGGTCGACTTGCTTTGTACATGTCCGAACCTCCTGTATAATGATTTAAATCATGTTATTGACTTATTCTAGAATCATATTCATTGTTATTATATTATATATGGTCCACTTATGACTTTATATTACCCGTTCTTTTGTAAATTCATGTTAAAGAAGCGTTTTGGGTAAAATCGTTTCATTTATCGTAGGTGTTTTTAACTTGTAATTATTAATATGATTACATGGATCATGATTACTTATATCCAGAATGTAAAAAATGATTTATATATCATATATATTTAGAATATACATATATATAATATATTGATAAATGTAATGAAATACACCATTCATGGAGACGGTAGTCCGTACGTACGCATGAACGTTGTTTTCGTTTCCGTATTGAATTGAATAGAATTAAGTAGATGACATACATATAAATATACATAAATACAATATCATTATTATGTCATATATTTCATTAGTACTTATTATATATACTATATAATCATTCATGAATGGTTAATCATTGAGAATGAATCTCATCGCGTCGTGGAGACGGTAGTCCGTACGTATGCACGAGCGATGATATCATTCCCATGGTTGTGGAATTGTGTTGAAGTGTATGTATACTATTTAAGTATCAATATCACTGTATAATAATCATATATATTTACTCATTACACCATTATACCCATCCAATTAAGGTGGTGACGGAAAATAGATTACACCACGGCGTGGAGACGGTATTCCGTACGTACGCAGGCGCGGTGATTTCCTTTTTCCGTAGGATGGATAGAAGTTTAATTAGAGTTGTTTCATATTTATAATAAAATATCAGTATATAATAAATACTGATGTTATTAATTTATCATGAAACAACCAAAGAAGAATAAGTTGAAGAAGAAAGAAATTGAAAAAGATCGGTAATGGATATTACCTTTTTTTGACGCGCCTTCACTTATCCTCCACTTAAAGAACTAAGGATGGTCTTTGAAGAAGACCAGGACCTTTAGGATGATACTAGAGAAGTGGAGAAGAGGTTTTGGCAGCATTCGGCCAATCTTGAAGGCTCAAATTTGTGTGAGGAAGAGAGGGAGGAGGTTCCCTTTTATAAGGGAGGAGAGGGGCACCTTAGGAATATCTCAAAATATTATTTTATATTAAAGTCAAAATCGGTTTATAATGGTTCCAAAGGGTCTTATTTCAAAGATAAAGTGGGTATGGGTCTAAATCCTATCAACCAATAGGATTTAGACAAGTTTCGGTTATTATTTTAACCTTATCAATTAGATTTAACTCTAAGTTAAATAATTTAACTTTTACCGTGTCTTTTTGTTTTCTTACACTATATGGTTAATACACTTACAATAACATGCCAAACGAACCCGAAATTGTTTATTATTAATATAAATATCCTTATCTAAGTCATTTTTTCGAACCTTAGATTTTTATGAATAAAAATACAATTAATAATATAATATTAGATTTTAAAACTATTTTGTGTCAATTTTGAGACTATTTGATATATGATTTTTGTAAAAGTCATAACAGAATTATATGTTAGAACCAAGTTTATTAAATCAACACTAATATATCATAGTAACCTATAAAATTAGTGGAATTCATTAAAAGTCTTAAATTAAATTTATTTTTGTATTTATAATATCAATTATGTCAATATTTCATTAATAAGATAATTACTACATCATCTTTGTGTCATAAATAAATTAACTTATTTGATGTCTACAAATTACAAATAAAATACCATTATGTAGGAAATCTTTTTAGCTTTCTAATGAATATTTAAAATCGAATTTATCTTATGTATAACCCTATATTAAAAATGTTTTAGAAAATAACCTTTGATTTTAACTCTTTTAACTCTTCTTTGAATTAAATAATAATAAATGTCCTAATCTAATCCTAGTGGGCCTAAATGATAATATTTTACACTTAAGGTTGTTTTAGGTCTAGATACAGTTGTCAAATAGGATTAGGACATGTGTTAGGGTAATATTAATATCATTGTTACCCTTAATTACCCTATTTACTTTTAACCGTGGTAATTAAAAGTAAAAAGTTACTATTCACCAATAATTATTTTCATCTCATTGAACCACATTTTACTTACTAACATCAAATGTTTCTCTCGGATTATTGAAATTCCATTCACAGAAGCGGTAAAATTAAGTTTTATGAAAAATTCAGTTTTTTAACTACCACTTAGTAGTTTCACTATTCATCTAAAATTGATGTTTTTCAGAACAATGCCAAAATTTCATCCTAAGCTATATTTCATATTCTGAATTCAAAAATGAATACTATTTTACCAAATTCATAACATAGAAGTTGCATTAATTAATTTTATAATTAAATCCCGCAGTTAAAACAAATAGCGTGTTTTTAAGAAACAATATCTATCAAAAGATTGACACTTGTTTATGTCTGGTTTAAATGTGAAATTACATCCAATGACCAACATTGTATTAAATTGTAAAAATATATTCTAAATATACTTTAAAACCACTCAAATTAATAATTTATCACTATTAATTATTTTTATTAAAAAAGTTGTTTTTAATTATAATTTAGTAATTTTCACTATTCATCAGAATATGAAAGTTATCCGAAAAGTACCAAAATTTCACCTTAGGCTAAATTCGATACTCTGAATCCAAAAATGAAGTCCATTTTGAGAGCAAAAATTTCTAAAATTTTAAAAGGTGGTTATTACTATTCATAACAGCTAGTTATAATAATATTTTAATAGCATATCGTTGTTTAGTGAAACTCGGTATTGCATACTACACACGCTATCAAGGAATGTCGCGATTGCGTGTAATGAAAGGCAAGTCAAGGATGTGTGTTGTGCAAGCTCCTTTTGGTGTAGCGTACAATACAAGACATTAATAAAATTAAAAAGAATATTTTTCATAAAATCTCGGGCTGTTACATTCTACCCCCCTTAAAATGAATTTCGCCCTCAAAATTCATCGGGGTTATAAATGGTTTACTATTCAAAAGTTTCTTTAATAGAAACCCACATCGTAAAAAAGAATACCAAAACTTGGCTTTAAAAACTAAAGTATGAAATGTAATGATTACCCAAATAAATTAATCACTGGGTTTCCACATAGGTGAAAATATGGTTATGGAAGAAAAATCTAACCATCATGTTCTGATGGAGAGTGGTAGAGAACATGGCTATAGAAAAGCCAACAATCACAAATCCATAAATTTGTGATGATCTAAGGTACCATCAAATTAATCAGATATAAGAGCACTAGGACAACATTTTTTATTTTCAAGATCGTTTCCCTAAAGTTGAAGAATTTGAATTAGAATAAATACTTACTTTATTTTGGTAAAATCTCACTGTTGTTCGTGCCATGAACAATTTCTACTTCATATCTTAAATAAATGAAGTTGAATTTGTTATTCGTGAAGTGTTAGCAGATCATGTGATAGAATGACGGGTCATTCCATCTGTCTCAAACAAAAGGTTAACAAAAGTTATTAAATATACATATGTCATTCTATAGTGAGATTAATCATATATGGTTCCTAAAATGGACTTATACTTCCTATATCATACTGCTTAATATAATTAAACTAGTTTCTACTAAACATGGACTTCCTGTAGGCCAGTGGTAGGCGATAAAGGCCAGTCGCACTTCGGTTGTGGGTTCGATTCCCACAGCCTTGTCCGACGCGATGGGTTGTCGCCCGTCCTGCAGGTTGTCCTTTTCCTAAAACTATATTACTATAACATCCCATCAATAATATTGAAAAAAAACTTTTATCCTTAAACAATACTAACTTATGTCCAACATAATCCATTACAATCTTTAGGCTTATCCATAATACTTCAGTCCACTCTCATAATATAGTGAAAATGATTACCAGAGATTTAATACCATCTTTGATCCCCATACATCATAAGATATGTCTTGTTGGTCAAATTACAAACATTCAAAGGCCTTAATAATGTATTCTCATGAATACCCATTTAACCATAGTGAAAACTTGAATGCAGTTAAAAGTAAACACTTTTCACATACCAAAATCCTCAAAATTCTATATACTCAAACCATGACATCACTTAGTCCTTATATCAATCATGATCTCATGAATACTATTAAACATTTCATTTTCTCGTTTTCCCTTCATTATGCGCATATCATCTTATTTCTAAAAATATCTGAATCACTTTTAATACCACATTAGACGAATACATAAATATTCCAATACTCCATGATACAACATTATTTTGGAATCCCATTACATAAACACTTAATCAATCCACCACATCGTTGTCATATTCAACATCGCCAATAGTGATAGCATGTGACTTCCCTTTGTCCTTTGCCTTAAGCAATTGCTCATGTCGATCATCACTAATCCTTGGATTAGGGCATTTATTAGCATAATTCCCCATTTCCTTGCACTTGAAGCATTGAAGTGTTGGTGGTGCGTTCTCTGTAGTGTTTTCTTTATTCACATCATTAGAAACCCTTTTCCATTACTTCGACACTCAGCTGCTCGATGACCTTATTTTCCACACTTAAAACATTTTCAAGTCCCTTTAAGACAATCTCCACCATTCTTCTTTCCACACTTTGTGAATAAAGAAACATTCATCTTCTTTTCACCATTATTCTGAGATTTCTCCTTGAACTCCATCTTTCGTTTCTTTTCAAAACCATGAGATGGATATGTAACACCAACATCCATTTCTACCTTGATAGCACAACGCACAATTTCTTCATAGCTATTGAAGTCTCTTATAGCTAATGCCCTTTGAATACTTGGTTTTAAGCCACTGAAAAATCGATCAACTTTACTTTCAGGTTGGATGATAATGCCAGATGCATACCTTGCAAGTCTTGTAAAATTCGCTTCGTATATACCAACAGATTCATTATCCTTCTACTTCAGATAAAGAAACTCATTTTCCATCTTTGTTCAAAGAATACGAGGGAAGTACTTACTGAAAAACAAGTTCTTGAACTCGTCCCATTCCATGGACTCAATTTCATCTCTTGGCCTTGTGTTCTTGGTAAGATTGCACCATTTATCAGCTTCATCTTCCAAACGATATACTGCTAAGATGACTTTATCATGTTCAGAACATTGAAGAACTGAAAATATCTTTTCAGTGGTACTGATCCATTGTTCAGCAACAAGTGGATCGGAACTCCCACTGGACATTGCCTCATGAAGGGCTCAATAGAATATTGTTCCCTTCTCGGCTCATTTGGAAGTCCAGAATGATTCATAGCTTCTGTAAGTATAGCAATAAGATTTTTCACTCCATCTCCCATAACATTTGTTTGTTCAGGAGGGAAATCATTGCATTGTCCATTGCATTGATCAACACGGTTCCTTCGGGTTCCATCCATCGTCTAAAACCCAAAAAGAATAGTGTGAGAGGCAAAAATCATGCTAGGGAAAACAACATAATAAAGGGGGAGTACCTTCAATATCTAACATATTAGGTTTAATTCTATGTTCGTTAGTGTAGTTCTAGTACTATAACCTATACATATACTTAACCTTAGGGACATCCCTAGACATACAGTATAAATATCTCTAGGGATCTCACTAACGTTTTCGCATCCTAGTTTCCAAAGGTTGACTAAACCTTTCCTCTAATACCAACTGTAGAGACCCGAATCTTGACTTACATGGACATTACATTACTTTTGCAGAATACTTAGTACATAACAAACACACACACACAAGGATCGTAATAGTTTAGTGTCTTTGGAAACTCGGAACGTAATCTTCTAATCGTGGTGAAAGATCTTCAATATCTCCCATAAAGATCTTCACCTTTTTTTTACCTAAAACCTTTCTTTATATCCCAGGGAAACGAAAACATAAAAGGGTGAGCTCAAATTCTCAGTAAGGGTAAACAAAAGAGAAATCAATCACATCATATTCATAAGAACTTAACTTTTGGAAATCATAACCTGCAAAAGAGAGCATAATTTCATAACATGGGATAAATCATAGTAGTGAAATTAAATCCCAATAATCATAACTTAAAACATGAAACTTTGTGGCATACACACATAATCATAGAGAATCATTTCTTGTTAGTCAAGACTCATTTCCAAGACTATCTTAGTGGACAAAGTCCCTTTCTGAACCGAGTCACCCTCGTTTTAGTCCTGTTTCACTGAACTGGTATAACCTACCATTCCAGCCATGTCTATCTCATGAGATATAAAATCTTTACCCAATGCATTGGAGGGTGATATAGGTCCCACCCATCTCATAATGATACCATTCTTATGTGTGCCACAAAATCATAAACCATACATCATTTCATAACCCATGTAATAAAAATGGGATTCTTAAACAACATGACATCATAAAACAATTCATATAAGATAAAGGAATTCATAAAAATACTTCCATCACAACATAATCAAATCAATGTAACAATAGGGATAAAAACAGAACCCTATATTATCTTAGATGGAAAATAATTTTGATAAAACACTTGAAATGAATTCTTGAGGAAAATATAATTTCTTCTTCAAAAACACTTTTCCTTTCTTAATATGTCATACAATTATAAACGAAAAGAAGTTGATTAAAAATAAACTTGAAAACTTTTAAAGGAAGATTCTTGGAAATAATGTTTTAAAAATCCATTCATGTCGTATAAGTTAAATAAAACATTCTTCGTACTTTTGTCGGAAAAGTCAAAAAGTACCTCGTATGAAAAACGACAAAAGATTCCTTTCATATCTTTTACAAAAAACATACCGAAGGGTAAAATTGGATATAAACTATTGTATAAGGATTACATATTGAGGGAACATGGATGTGTATGATAAAATACACCCCATTAAATACTAAATATAAACAATCTCGGATAAAAATGAGATTGTGATATTTCCCTTACCTTAGGTCCGACTTGCTTTGTACGTGTCCGAACCTCCTGTATAATGATTTGAATCATGTTATTGACTTATTCCAGAATCATATTCATTGTTATTATATCATATATGGTCCACTTATGACTTTATATTACCCTTTCTTTTGTAAATTCATGTTAAAGAAGTGTTTTGGGTAAAATCATTTCATTTATCGTAGGTGTTTTTAACTAGTAATTATTAATATGATTACTTGGATCATGATTACTTATATCCAGAATGTAAAACATGATTTATATATCATATATATTCATAATATACATATATATAATATATTGATAAATGGAATGAAATACACCATTCATGGAGACGGTAGTCCGTACGTACGCATGAACGCTGTTTTCGTTTCCTTATTGAATTGAATAGAATTAAGTAGATGACATACATATAAATATACATAAATAAAGTATCATTATTATTTCATATATTTCATTAGTACTTATTATATATACTTTATAATCATTAATGAATGGTTAATCATTGAGAATGAATCTCATCACGTCGTGGAGACGGTAGTCCGTACGTACGCACGAGCGATGATATCGTTCCCATGGTTGTGGAATTATGTTGAAGTGTATGTATACTATTTCCGTATCAATATAACTTTATAATAATCATATATAGTTACTCATTACACCATTATACCCATCCAATTAAGGTGGTGACGGAAAATAGATTACACCACGTCGTGGAGACGGTATTCCTTACGTATGCACGCGCGGTGATTTCCTTTTTCTGTAGGATGGATAGAAGTTTAATTAGAGTTGTTTCATAATTATAATAACATATCAGTATATAATAAATACTGATGTTATTACTTTATCATGAAACAACTAAAGAAGAAGAAGTTGAAGAAGAAAGAAATTGAAAAAGATCGGTAATGGATATTACCTCTTTTTGACGCGCCTTCACTTATCTTCTACTTAAAGAACTATGGATGGTCTTTGAAGAAGACCAGGATCTCTAGGATGATACTAGGGGTGTGGAGAAGAGGTTTTGGCAGCGTTTGGCTGAGCTTTAAGGCTCAAATTTGTGTGAGGAAGAGAGGGAGGAGGTGCCCTTTTATAAGGGAGGAGAGGGGCACCTTAGGAATATCTCAAAATATTATTTTATATTAAAGTCAAAATCGGTTTATAATGGTTCCAAAGGGTCTTATTTCGAAGCTAAAGTGGGTATGGGTCGAAATCCTATCAACCAATAGGATTTAGACATGTTTAGGTTATTATTTTAACCTTATCAATTAGATTTAACTCTAAGTTAAATAATTTAACTTTTACCGTGTCTTTTTGTTTTCTTACACTATATGGTTAATACACTTACTATAACATGACAAACGAACCCCAAATTGTTAATTATTAATATAAATATCCTTATATAAGTAATTTGTCCGAACCTTAGATTTTTAGGAATAAAATAACAATTAATAATATAATATTAGATTTTAAAACTATTTTGTGTCAATTTTGACACTATTTGATATATGATTTTTTTGAAAGTCATAACAGAATTATATATTCGAACCAAGTTGATTAAATCCACAATAATATATCATAGTAACCTAGAAAATTAGTGGAATTCATAAAAAGTCTTAAATTACATTTATTTTGGTATTTATAATATCAATTATGTCAATATTTCATTAATAAGATAATTAGTGCATCATCTTTGTGTCATAAATAAATTAACTTATATGATGTCTAAAAATTACAAATAAAATACCATTATTTAGGAACTATTTTTAGATTTCTAAAGAATATTTACAATCGAATTTATATTATGTATAACCCTATATTAAAAATGTTTTAGTAAATAAACTTTGATTTTAACTCTTTTAACTCTTCTTTGAATTAAATAATAATAAATGTCCTAATCTAATCCAAGTGGGCCTAAATGATAATATTTTACACTTAAGGTTGTTTTTGGTCGAGATACACTTGTCCAATAGGATTAGGACATGTGTTAGGGTAATATTAATATCATTGTTACCCTTAATTACCCTATTTACTTTTAACCGTGGTAAATAAAAGTAAAAAGTTACTATTCACCAAAAATTATTTTCATCTCATTGAACCACATTTTACTTACTGACATCAACCGTGTATCTCGGATTTATGAAATTCCATTCACAGAAGCGGTAAAATTAAGTTTTATGAAAAATTCAGTTTTTTAACTACCACTTAGTAGTTTCACTATTCATCAAAAATTGATGTTTTTCAGAACAATGCCAAAATTTCATCCTAAGCTGTATTTCATATTCCGAATTCAAAAATAAAGTCTATTTTACCAAATTCATAACATAGAAGTTGCATTAATTAATTTTATAATTAAATCCCACAGTTAAAACAAATAGCGTGTTTTTAAGAAACAATATCTATCAAAAGATTGACACTTGTTTATGTCTGGTTTAAATGTGAAATTACATCCAATGACCAAAATGGTATTAAATTGTAAAAATATATTCTAAATATACTTTAAAACCACTCAAATTAATAATTTATCACTATTAATTATTGTGATTAAAAAAGTTGTTTTTAATTATAATTTAGTAATTTTCACTATTCATCGGAATATGAAACTTATCCGAAAAGTATCAAAATTTCACCTTAGGCTAAATTCGATACTCCGAATCCAAAAAATGAAGTCCATTTTGAGAGCTAAAATTTCTAAAATTTTAAAAGGTGGTTATTACTATTCATAACGGCTAGTTATAATAATATTTTAATAGCATATCGTTGTTTAGTGAAACTCGGTATTGCGTACTACACACGCTATCGAGGAAGGTCGCGATTGCGTGTAATGCAAGGAAAGTCAAGGATGTGTGTTGTGCAAGCTCCTTTTGGTGTAGCGTACAACACAAGACATTAATAAAATTAAAAAGAATATTTTTCATAAAATCTCGGGCTGTTACACCTATGGTTTCAAAAAAGGAAAAAACTAGCTCATAACAAACCAGCATTCACTGCAACTTCTACAAGAACCAAAAAACACTACAAGCCAAAAGGAACATCCCAATTTTCATATTCTCATTACAAGATAACGTAATTTCGGGATTACTATCAAAATACCATTTAAATAAAAATATAAAGTTCATTACACACATTTATCATGTTAATTTATATTTAAAAACCCACTATTAGAACCACACAACCAATTAAAATCTAGTAATCCATTGTCTAATTCATTTGATAATTTCCATTTCATTAGCCAATCTTTGTTAATTCCCAAAATTCTCCAGAAAACATGGCCACACATAATAATAATAAAAAACCAACTTCTCAAAAAACTTCATTATTCTTGTCCCATTCCAAAAAAATCTACACAAAACCCACATCTCCCCACACCACCCGTATAATATCCATCAAAACAATTCTAATTCTAGTGAAAAACTTCAAAATAAAAAAACCACACCACACATCCACATTAATCAACACATTACACAAAAAACATATAAATTTTTTTAGATTATTTCAATTTTATTTCTCACATTCCACATTAATTTTAATAGAAATATATTAAAAACATAATTTTTTAAGGAAACTATTTAATTTATCATATATAAGTGATTATTCAACTCTATTTAAGGTGATGTAAAAATTCATAAATATTGGAACTTCTTAAAACCACAAATAAAAAAAATTCTCCCAAAAACATGATTTCTATAGAATATTAGGCATAGATAATATCACGGTAATAATATCATAAGATCATAAATTTGAATCATTCCATTCCCAATAAATTTTAATTAAAATGTTTAGTTATCATTATTTTTGTTGGATAAAACCATATTCTTAATAAATGACAAGAATAAACCCATCCTGTATGATACACTAGTTGTGAAATTAATGAACCCCTACTGGGAATAAATATTCATTATGCGTTTTGCTACACAGAAAACACAAGTTGGAGGGATAAGATAAAACTAATTATAGGTAAAACATGGACAAATGATAATAGGACTCCATTAATCAGTGGGAAAAGCAGTTAGATCCTCAAGTTTCATTGGATTGAAATTACTAAGGATGGAAGGAAACATCTTCATTCGTGAATTATGAAATATAAAATTATTAAGATTTTAGTTTGTGGGTACAATATTAATTGACCATTAATGTAGATATAATGAAATTATATATATAATACCCTTTTAAAAGATCAAAAAAATTATGAAATGGGGGATATAAATATCATCTTTTGAAATTAATATTAATTCCCTTATTAATTATTAAAAACAATGTTATCTCAATAACAAAATAAAATGGAAAAATGTAAATTTTCGAATAATCAGAACATGATACTTCTTGGAGATACTACCAATATCATCCATCTTTATCAACCATCAGGAGATACCATCATATTGTACCAAAAAAATATATAATTTTAAGATACCATGTAATGCTACTACCATAATGTACTACCAGAAGCCACCAGTAGAGTATGTTTGATAAAACTAGATGCTACTAGCAAAAGGTACCGTCCGAAGCTACCATTAGAATCCACTTTTAGAATATACCATCTGAAAAATCCTACAAATTATACCATTAGAAGTTATTCCCTTAAGGTACTATCTGATGCTGGAAATATTATATTTTTGTACCATTAGAAGCTACCATTAGAAGATTCCATCAGGGGAATCTATTAGTAGCTAATGCAAGACTATGTCTGCTACCATTACAATATACTATAAGGGTCCATAATCCTATGATTCCATCCGAAGATACATTTAAGAGATACCCCAAGAATCTATCTATAGATAATTTATTCTGCAATCTGGATCAACTATCTCAAGATACAATCTGGGGTTAATGTCATGATATATAATTATGAGATACTTCTATCATATAAAACAACTTATTTTCCTCTTGAATGCCTTCAAACCCGTGGTGACCTCCTCCAACCACATCTACCAATACATTTATTAAAATGTTACTTACCAAAATTTATGATCCATTATAATTATGTTATAATATATATTCTTGAGATTGTGAAATGATGAAGGATTTGTATATTGTCAACTTACCAAATACATTTTGGACATTTGATCAGAATATCATCAGAACATCTCACCTGAACTTAATTGAATGTATAATTGAATATTAAATGGTAATAAATTAAAAAATGAATAATAAAATTTAAATTAGATACCAAGGAAGTTAATAATTAACTCATCTTTTTTATTCGTGAATATAAATAACATATATGAAATTTCAGACCTGTGATAAAGAATTTCATCTCATTTTTAAATCATTATGGCATTTTTTATTATTATTTGCCCAATTTTGTATATGGTGAATATATTTTAATTTTAAATATTATATCGTTATCCCATAGTAATTTAATTTATATTATTTTACAACTAAAATTATTTAAACCAATATGGTTTGACTTTAACGCTTCCAAGAGGTTAGGGTTTTCATAACTCAATTTCAACTCATTAGATGAATTGGGTACTTCATCGACCCTTTTATGGGATGATTATATGTTAAATGGAAATTAATTTAAATAATTTCTATTTTTAGATATTTTTTGTGGATTTATTTTTTTAATACATAATCCCTTAATTTATTAAAATTTCACTGCAATGATATGATCTTTATAAAAGATTTCATCTCAATTTCCACTACATTGAAACTTATTTGGTATTGTGAACCTATTTATTTTTGTAATTTTTTATATTAATAATTTTAGGTATTTATAAATTATATCCATTTATTTATAATTATTCATAATAATAATTTTTGTATCTATTCAAGAAGTTTTTTGAAAAAAATTTATCTTATTTTTCTTTTTGACTGGGCATATTTTATTAAATATCCATGTTTTTTAATATAATTTTCAAAAGTAAATTTTTATTATAAAAATGATTTATTATGGAAATTTTAAGTTGACATTGAATTATTATATAGTTTCAATGAAATCCTTATAAATTTTCATCAAAAGGGTTATATTTATATTTCATTAGAAGATTTTAAATGGAAGATTTCCATTTAATATAACTGACATTAGCAAACTTTACCAATACAATTAACATTTTATTCCCTTTATCTTCTCATATATGTTTTCGTTGGATTTATATGGAATAATAATTAATGAAAACAAATTTTAAATATTTTATTTCCTTTTTTGCTTATTCATTAAAAGTGCATTTTTACTAAACAATATAATTATTATGTTTATCTATGTTGTCTTCATTAATGTTATTTATATTAAATTTCTCTTGAAAATATAATTTTCTTGGGGTAATTGGACATTATATTTTCCTAAAATATCCATATTAATTTATAATGGATATACACATATCCCAAAACATATACAATTTATACATATAGTGTTTTACATTGGGTGTTATCTTGTTAAAAATGGAAGTATCTATATTTCATGTTCTACACTAAATATAGATATTAATTTATTATGTATTATGTTTATGAATTAATTCAATCATTTAAAATATAAGGAATGCATTAGAGATGGACAAATGGGTGGTCCTGAAATTATATTCCCCCGGATGCATCAATAGGAATCTTCGGAAAAATCAATAAGATATAAAAACTGAATTATTATTGTATACATACCGATCAATTAAACATTCTTGGTACAAATATGCGACTACATGAATATGATTATCTATAAAATCATGAAGTGAAATATTAATCATTTACACAATTGAGAATTCAATTGTTATTATCCATGAAATTAATGCATTTATATTATCCATTGATTCATTTAAATACTTATTTATTGATAAAATGGTTGTTTTATAGTTATCTCCCCTTATATATTGATAATTTTTTATTTACTCATGATAGATTCTTCATTACGTAAGCCTTACTCAAAATTTTAGATTTCCAAATGATCTTGATAGTTTCCCTAGGATAAGAAGAAGAAATTATTGATTGATTTCAATGAACTATAATTATAACAATAAATCCCATAAATTATATAAAAATAATATTGTATTGGATATCATATGTGATACTCAACACTGGGGTTAATAAATTCATGAAATTTATTTTAAAAATTTAATCAATTTGATTACTTGCGGATTACCCAAATCAATGTCTATATGAACCATAATATAGTTTTTTACTATAAATTAGTCATTAAAATTGTGTGTATAAATATCAAAAATTAAATAATTAAAATTCTAGATATCTACTAATTAGAAATAAAATAGTGATCATTTAAAAGAAAACAAAATGTTTTCTAGAAAATCGTATTTGATTCAAAATGGTTGAGTCACACATTGCACAAAAAAATTAAAATGATTATTCATCACCTGAATAAAATTTATTTCATAAAATTAACATAATTTTTTAAATATTCTTTTAAATTTATCATATGATGATTTTTTGGGATTTTTTTGAAAAGTTAAAGTTTTTGATGAATAGAAAAAATATTGATTTTCATTGAAAAATGTGTTTTTGTTTAAATAATATATATAGATAAATTATATTTTAAATTGTTTTAGAAGGAAAATTAGTTCAGTTATAGTTAAATTTATATTATATAGTTAATAGTAATCAATTTTTTAAATAATGTTTATATTGATACCTTCTATACGTGTGAGAATTTTCTCTTTGAAAGGCTGCCTTTTAATTGCATATGTGGGAAAAATTTTAAAATGGGCTTTTCCACATAATAGAATATAATTTTTTATAATGGATTCAATATTTTTAATCATAAGTTTATTTTCAATATAATATGTTCAACTAAATTTTGAAAATATTAACAGTAAAAAAATTAAAAATTTATTATCACGATTATGGAAGAAAGTGATTTACTATAGGATAAAACATATAATTAAAGTGTTAAAATGGCCTATAAATTTCTATAGAACCAATTTAATTTACATATTTCTAACTTATACCCATTATGGGTAATATGGAACCATATTAGATACCTATGAAAACATAAAAATGGGAGGGTAATAGATTATTTTCAAATATTTTATATGCACCTTTCCCCCCACTTATAAAAGGTCACCACTCTCCTCCCATATTTGTCTTAAAAATCATATTTTATCTTCCAATATATTCACAAATATCATATTTCAACACCTTAAAACATCATATATTCCTTTTGGGTTCATAAAACCACACCAGGGATTATTTTGGGGAAAACCCAAATAATTTTTCTGAAGAATATATAACGTTCTAAAATGATCATTTGAATTTTATTTCTTCTAGAATGTCCATACAATTTTATTTAATAAAAATAATATACAAAAAATATATATACCACATAAATTTTTTTTTTCAATTAATTAAATATCTTATAGACATTTCCACTTCCATTTAATTGGAAATTAAATTGTTGGTCATGTGTAAGGTGGACTATCACCTCACAAGCTGATAAAATTCATTTTCCATCACCATCAATCAAGTATGGATATAATGATGGATTTAAAAAAATTATATTTTAATTATGATATTTTCATTCCTATAAAAATATAATATCACATAAAAATTCTTACATTAGGTACTATTTAATTTATGATAAAGTCCCTCATGTGTACGAAAGACTACTCCATCATAAAAAGATGTTATTCATTTTTTACTTACTATTTTAATGTAATGTAATTAGAATTAGTTAATTAATATATAAAAAATATATTATAAGATATCTAGCCTGTAATATTAATATATTAGACTATTACATATCATTTCACCATTAATGGAATGAAAACATCAATTGTGCATATGTACGATCTACTGTACCCACAAAGCAATGTGAACCATTATCCATGTTCAAATTTAAATAACTTTTCAATAAATGTATATAAGGAAAATAATGATATTTATTACATTAATATATCTCTATAGATAATTTAAATATATAATATACTCGATATTATGCCCATTCATTAAAACAAACACAAGGGAAAACTAGGCAATTAACACAAAACACAATGAAAATAATGAAATATTAATAAAAATAGGTGGTAAAATGTTATAATAGAATCATATATGGAATTATATTTATGAATATGGTTATGGTATAAATTATATACATTTCCAAAAAATATATTTAGGAGTTTAAATAATGTTCTCCAAAAAGTATGCAACAGGATAGATACTTCCTCACAATTTCTAGTTTTTTAGGCATATTTTAATGTAATGCCCATAATTTCATATATTTATTGTATATGATGATACATTTACATATAATGTAATTATTAATTAATAATTAATGGTATTTTTAATTTCATTTTGGATTATTTAATCCAATGGTCTTTCACTTGAAAATAACCTAGTGGAAAACCGTTTCATAATTCAATTTTTTACATTAGGTTATATTAATTCATCATTATCTTAGACTGTATATGTTTATGTAAATAATAAATTTAAAAATATTATATTTTATTTTAAAATATTTTATTTGGATTTACCTTTTATAAAAATAATAGATTCATTTTACAATCCAAACATCAAAGATATGATCATTGTAAGGGGTTTTTTTGCATTTTCATTTTTATATGGATTGCCTATAATTGAATATCTATTGTATGAAAATCATTCTTCATTTTATAATAAATCCCTTTAATTATCTTGTCCTGTATTTATTAATGATATTTTCATGTAATAGTGTCATTTTTCTACTATAACATTTTTATAATGATTGAATTTTTTTAAATAAAATATAACAACATTTCAATATTTAGTAGAAAATAATTTTTCATCCAAACCTGTTTTTTTAATGTTTTTAGTAATATTTTTACCTTATTAAAATGATTTATTAAAATGATTTATACCTATGTTTTACCTTTTATGAAGTTTTCTGAATGGAATCTTCATGTCTTTTTTAAAATAAGGCTTGTTTGGGTTTCACCAAAAATGGTAAAGGTAATATTTTTTTAAAATGTAAAACATATAATAACTATTCCACCATCATGGGAAATAAATGTTTTAAATATTTAGTTTTATGTTTCAAAGGATATTATGACATACAACTGTATTCATTTTTTTTGGAAATTTTATTTCTAAATGGTGATTTTTAAAATGAGAAGAAATTTTTCCTTAAGATGGTTTTTAAATATATTTATGGGGGACTAAAATTCACCTACAAAAAATCTTTATTTTAAAACAAAAACACTTTTTATAAATTTTTTTACTGTATACTTTTTCTTCCTCTATATTTATTTTATTATTTGGATGTAGTATAGTGTCAATAATCAATTCATTTATTCATTTTTGTAGTAATTAACTTTATTCCGAATTATTCACTTTCCTGTGATCATTGGACATTATATTTCCCCAAAATATCCATATTATTTATCATGAATATTATAATTTCTTGAATGATATATCATTCATCCATACATTTTTTACATTGAATTATATTTTTTTAATGGGTAAATATTGGTAAATTTAAACCCATTACTAAATATGTATATTGAATGAAAAGATATATTATTCATGAATTAAATTGATTATTCAATATATGAAGAGTGTTTTGGACATGATGATATAGGTGAGCCTAATTATAGATATCCTCGTAATGCATTAGTAGTCTATTAAGATGAATTATATGGTTAGCATTAAATAAATGGTTTTCTTAGGTATACCTGCCCTTCAGTCTAAACATTCTTGAGGATGATCTAGACAATAAAACTTTTCTTGATGCTTGAGATCATGATGCTTAATAGTTTCACATTTATTCATTGAGACATCAGTTATTATTATCCCTAATATTTTCTGAATGATATTATCTCTATATTAATTTCATTCTCTTTTTATCGATTAAATGTATTATGTTTTCATTTATTTTCATTGCCATATAAATTATTCATTATCCCGATGTCATTGTCATGTTATTTATTAAATTTAATCTTTTATAGCTATTTACCTTTCTAGATTGATTATACAATAAAAATTATTTGTATGTAATGGTATTGAGTTATCTACATTAATATATTGATTAATATTATTATATTCATGATATCTTCCAATATTAATAACCCATAATAATAATTTTAATTCACCTTTATTCTGTTTTATTTTTCATAAATCCAATAAGTATTTTAGAATGGTATTTAATGTTATCCATGAGGTAATAGTGATATTATTGATAAATTCGTTTCCACATTTTTGTTTTCAAATGTAATATTGGAATCATGTATCTATCTAACATAAAAAATAATAAATAATTTTTTCCTTTGGGATGTAATTCCTTATATATTATGTAAATATAATAATGTATGACACCAGTTAAATGTTTCTATATTCAGTGTAATTAGAATTGGTATCAGAGTATGTTTTTGAAAACCATTGGAAATTTTAATTATAAAGACCTTGATTACATATCATAATCATATGTCATAATTTTAGGATAAATATATAATAATATCATATTGTTTTTTTATAGAAAATATTATATGGGTTTTCCTGGTAATAAAACCATTTTTAGATAGTAAATGTGGTCATGGTTCTATAATAGTAGTACCCAAGGGCAGTAACATGGAAAAGGGAGTGTTGGGATTGACCTGATTGTCACCTAGTACACTGCAACAAGCCTTACTTCGCGCCAAGTTTCACAATCTAAGGGTATATGCCCATTATAATTCCAATTTTTTACAAACCAGTATGAAAGATAGGAATTGATTATGAAAATTAATGACCTATTTTAAACATAATATGTCTTACATTGAAAATAAGGTGTTAGGATATAAATATTATATAAATTATAATATGGTTTTCCCACTACAGTTATTATTTCATAAATGATCATTTTAATTTAATTTATTCATCCAACTCTATCAAATATTATTTATTCATGATAATATACAAACAAAATTATATATCATATAATAATATGTTATTATGTTAGTGGCATAACTTATATTCATATCCTCGTCCATCAAATGGCATAAAAATCATCGATCATGTGTACAGAGGACTACCTCATCACGAACCTATATAATTTGATTTCCATCACCACCTTTAATGGATTTATTTAATGTGTTATTTAACACATATATATTATATCTCTGAAATTATTATAGTGTATGTATTATAATATCACATATACCTTATAAATTTTCATACCATTTAATATAAGATAATGTTGCTTGTATGTACGATAGACTACCACCATGACATAAAGTGATGTGTTATGTTTTTTACATACTCATTAAATGAAATGTAATAAAGATAAGTCTAATATACATATAATATATATATATTAAATGATATTGATACTATAAAATAAATATATCATACAATTTTTTATCCTTTCACTAATAAGGGAATGGTAACACTGCTCTTGTGTACGTATGGAATGACACCTTCATGAAGCGATGCAGACTATTCTCCATGTACAAATTTTTGTTATTATTATAATAATATATTTAATGATAAAAATAATATTCATAAAATTAATATCCCTATGGAAATAAGGGAACTATATAATATTCTCAGGAATTTGATCATTCTATACAAAACATGCATGAGAAAACGAGAAATTTAATGCCTGAAATAATGAAAATAATGAAATAGTATTAACAAACATGCAATAATTTTTTATAAGATGATAATATATGATATTATTAATATGAACATGTTTTTGATATTAAATGATAACATGAATAAAATATTATGAGAATTGTTAATACATGTTCATCCAGAAATAAGCATTTGGTGAGAAACTTCATCTCAATTTCTCTTCATTTTGGAATATTATAATTTTATGTAGCTAATTTATTTTATAGAGTTTATATATTAACCATTTTATACGTAATATAATTATTCCACAATTATTCATGGTATTTTATGTTTCAATTTGGATTATTTCATCAAATGGTATTTTTAAATAAATGTTATTATGTGGTAAACAATTTCATAAATCAATTTCTTTTCATTGGGTTTTATTACTTCTGTATTTCCTTTAACATTATATGATAATTCATGTAATTAATTTTGACTATATAATTTATTATTTTGTCTTTTTTTATTTATTTACCTTGGATACACACAATAAAATCATTTATTAATCCTAACGTCATTTTTATATTCTTTTTATGGGTTTATTTCAGAATATTATTTTAATCGGGATATCATATGATGGAATTTCAATTATGGGATATTATTTGGTCATTGTATAATAAAATCCTATAATTTTCTAATACTCTATTTTTTCCAAAAATTTTCATGAAAAAGTAACAGTTTTTCACTCATTGGTATATAAAATGAATAAAACATCATTTTAATAAAATTGAACTTTATTCTCCCGTAGATTGAATTTTTTTCCTTCAAAAGCTATATTTTTAGAAAATTATACCAAAAATATTCTAAAATTATTCAAATTATTTCTTAAAGTTATTATTTCCCAATTGATTCTTTTCAAAACATGTTTTGAGGGGATTTCCCATGTTGGTTTCCTAAAAATGGTCATTTGGATGTTTTCTAAAAATGGGAAAATAATCATTGTTTTAACATGAATGTCATGTACGTAATTTTCCAGTATCATGACTACTTCATGTTTTAAATCTTAATTTCTGTGTTTTAAATAATATTTTCAATGAAAAAAATATAAAATTTAGTGAACCATTTGTTAATGTGATAATAATATTTGAAATGACAATTTCTCAAGACTATTTTTAAAGATATTTTTATGGTATTTATACCCATCAATGAGAGTAACCCTTTATTTTTCATATAATCCATTGGGGATATGTTGTATTGAAATCATAATTACTCTCCATTTTGATGTTTTATGATTCAATTGACTATGTATAGTATTGACACTCACTTCATCGGTTTATTTGGGTGTTCATTAAATATACGGATAATTATTCTCATTCCAAATGTCATTAGACATTAAATTTCCACCAAATATTCATATTATTTATCATGGATATGAATATTTTTTAAAATATATATATTTTATACATAAAATTATTTACATTGAACATTATTTGATTCAATGGGGAACTATTGAAAAATTCACATCCTTTTCACAGTATGGATATTTGATGATAAACTATATTGTATGTGTATTAAATTGATTATTTAATATATAAGGACTTCCTTGGACATGATGAATCAGATGGTGCATGGTCATAGATATCCCCTCAATGGATTTTTAGTCTCATGAGAAGAATAAGTTGTATTTCTTTAGTTAAATGGGTTTCTAGTGTATACACATCCTTCAGTTTTAAACAATATTGTGGGTCATCTTGATAGTAGTGTATTTTATGATTCTTGAGGCCGTGAAATCCAATAATTAAGTATTTCAATCATTGATAATTAAATTATTCTTATCCACAATATTTTCAAAATGATATTACCTCTCTATGCGTTTAACTCTTAGTTTATTGATTAAATGGCATATGCTTTCTGTTGTTTAACTTTCATTATTAATTTTGTCTGATCTAGCTATGATAGTCATCTTATTAATTCAATGGAATGTTTTACAATTATTTCATTTATCATATTGAATTTTTTAGTTATATTATTTTAATGATATATGTGTTCAGTTATTTATCATTCTAGATTTATTATGGTTATTGATTCATGAAATAATTTTCTTACTCAACCCTTTATGAGGATTTTAGCTCACCCTTTTTTTGTTTCCTTCCCCAGTAATCTGGGATTTTTACCAATAATGATATGAAATCATATTATAGTCACAATAATGATATTAACAAAAAAAATCAATTGTTTCTTTAAAATGTAATATAGGAATCGTATATGCATCTAATTTTCTAGTACATCATAACAATTTGGTCATTTTTGATGTGTTTCCTTGTATAATATGAAATTTTAAAAAAGTTACACATCTCTTCCAGGTTACTGGGGTTGCAGTAATTACATTTACTTTCACTATGTAATATTTTAATTTTTTAAAATCTAATGTGACATTCAAGTATTTATCTATTTTATATAGACTACTAAGCCATTAGGCCATTTATAATGTTATTATTTGTATATTATTAGAATTAAATATTGTAACTTCACACTGTGGAATACTGGGATTGAGTCTATTACATGATGTATTTTAGTAAAAATTGTAAATAATACTGGGGTTTAATTTTTTTCATTAAATCATCGATTAAGTGGGATTAGTTTATAACCATGTAGCCTTTACTAAATGTTAATCTCATGTATTTTTATATGTTACATGTTTAATTATTTAGGATCATTATAAAAGATTCTTCTCAGTATTAATCATATTTGTGGGATATTTAAAGGAGAATCATTATTATAAGAAAATTACAATGCATATTCATAGTCATAGATTGAATATGTTGTTAGAATATGTAACTCATATATTAATTTTTTTTGGAAAAATAAAATGACTAATGATGAAACATTGGAACCTAAAAGTTACAGGATTTAAAAATGTCCATACTTGTTTATATATAAATAAAATTTTTTGGGCCATAAATTTATTAAGGGGAGAATATTACAACCCATTTATTTTTATAATAAAATATATTTTTTTCAGTTTTTTTGTGTTAATTATAAAAATTCATTTCAATATTTGTTTTGGTTTTAGACTATGATATAATTTTTCTATCATTTTTAATTGGAATATAATTTTTCATTTGAAAGTGTAATATTTTTTCTAATAAAAATATTTTTTGTATAATAGTTGTTTCTTTAAATGAAAAATATAAAAATTTTAAAAATATATTCTGATACAAAAAATCATTTTTTTCATGTAATGAAAATATTAGGTGAATGGTTTTGAAATTTTCATAGAATGTTTACTTTTTTAAAGTAGTTTAAAAAACATTTTTTGTGAATAAAATATTATTTAGGATATCATCATGAACAAAATATGGAATAAGTGCTTATGAAATATTTTTCATGAATAATATATAATAATATTATAAATATTTCATAAAACAATATTCAATTCCTGAATATTAATTTTTATTTCAAGAAGAGTATGAAAATTATTATTGAAAATAACACAATCTTCACATAATACAATGAAAGATAAATTTAGAAACCCTGACCTAAAATTAGAAAAGGTAAAACTGTTTTATATAAATTAATATTATATAATATAAAAATTTATTATATTGAATCGATAATATATATTTTTAGAGATATAAAACCATTTAAAAATATAAATTCTAGTTATGTGCCTCCACAACATGAAAAAAATAAAAATAACCTATCAAATAATTTACCATAATATGGATAAGGATTTATATATATGTATATATATTGTGATATAATATATATAACTAAAATTATTATAAATAATATATATTTATGTTAGTAATTTTTTTTTCAAGTAATACTTTTATTTTATAAAAGGTATAAGTAGCATCGATACAACACATGTATATATAGAAGAAAATAAAATATAAATTATGTCAATGGAATATAAATTGAAATTATTATGAAGAATTGGGGTATTCAATGAATTTTTTATATTATTATAGTTATAATTAATTATTTTTGTTTTTTATTTGAATTCAATTATTATATAGTTATTTTAAACAATTACATTCTAAAAATAACACTGAAAATGACATTAATGAGTGTTTATTGTAAATAATGATTTAGAAATAGATTATAAAATTATAAAAACTTTAATGAATCCTTTTGGATGGTGATGGATAAATAATTTCATCCCTATTCATTTTATGAGCCAATTTTTATATTATTATTGTATTTTTCTCCATTAATGATTGAGTATTTGTAACAATACCAATGGATTTTTCCTCCAAAAGAGAATACAATATACATTTTCCAAACTAATTATAAATCTCTATTTTATATCCTATATCTATAAAAATACCAATTTACACATAATTTATCACCTTAAAATGTATAAGCATTCCCAAACCACTCATCTAATGTCTTTGTACTGAATCAAATGGTGGTGTTTCAAGGATCAATGTTTGGGTTTCAAATCCAATTTTTTGTGCCAACGAGCCAGTACCCGAGTAGTAAGGGCTCCTGCTTGGAATCCAAGAGACCCAGGTTTAAAACCGGGTGGAGGAGAAGCTCCGCGATACTGTAGCAGTACTATAGCATCACTGTAGTAGTCACTGTAGCATTCATTGTAGCAGTTGTTGTTTGGTACTGTAGTAGCCAGAACTATTCGCCCAATTTGGGCATTCAGGCCACCGGTTTGGGCTTACGGGTCTCGGGGGAATTTGGTTCATCAAGGCCCTTCGGGACACAGGGCCTTCAGGCCACGTAGACCATGGAGTAGCCCAGTTCACATAAAACAGGCCCCATAAGAAGATCAGAGCAACAGGAGTAGAAGCCACCAGATGTATAGCTAATCGGATTAAGAAAATGAGAGGGTATGACAGCCTCCATCAGGACTAGTCACTGTGTAGCTTTGTATGGGGCAATGCTAGTCGATCAACAATGCAAGGTTGGGAGCTAGGCGATCAATGAAACAGAAAGGTGGGGAGGGGCAGTTCAAGTGGGTTGGGCCTATGAGTCATTTATTGGGTATGGTATGCCACTGGGCCTTCAGTTCAAGTATTGAGGGTTTGTCAGGCCTTGTACAGTGGGCCTACGAGTCATGTACAGGTTCCCCTTCAACCCTTAAAAGGGGGATTATCCATAATTAAATAAAAAAAGAAGGCCTTCACGCCATTCGGGAAAATCCAATTTCTTATTTCATATATATAATTCTTTACTGTATAAATATTTAAAAAAATACATATATTGTAGATCAATGATTATAAATTTATTATTTTAAATATTATGATATGTTAATGATGACTTTCCCGCCAATAACTCTTGTATAACTCTTTTTATTAGGCATTACAATGTAAAATTTTGATTTTCTGCAATACTATATATATTTGTAACATTTTCCCTCTCATTATTTTTAAAAACATATAAATATTAAATAACTAGACCACAAATAGTTGTTTAATTGTAATATAATTATTTTATAAATAATTAATTAATTATTAGGTTATCCTTGTTTTAATCTCTTTGGAAAAACATCAATCGACATGGTGGGTTCACACTACTAAGTAAACAATGATGTTTTTATAAATATACGCCTTTCATGTATGTAATCTAAAACATATTTCATTATTTAAAATAAAATTTATATGCATATAATTTAATTATTATGATTCTTATATACAAAAATATACATTATTATAATATAATTGGTAGTAAACAAACATGGAAATTTTTAGCCACTAAAAATAACCATATTAAGGAAGAATCGTATGAATGTAAATATTTTGTGAATTATTGAACTCCTACACTAATTTAATTATATTGTTGAAATAAATTTACACTTACATATATTAAGGAAACATTTTAAATTAAAACATTGACATTATAAAATATTGATTCTATTTTGTACGCCAACTACCCCAAAGCGTTCAATGTGGACAACATTTATGATGTAAATATATGAAACATGAAAACTAATGAAATAAAATTACTAATAATATGGTAATGAACATGATTCCATTTATCATGGAATTAAATAATAAATTTAATTATATTATTCATGAAATTATATGTTATATGATTTTAGACTCTATGAAAAGTATATTTATTTAAAACATAATTTTATAAGTGTTTATGTTCACCTTTGTACACATTATCTTACATATCAATATTCATTCATGAATAAGATTCCCTAGTAATACATATTTTTTTAATTTATTTTATATTATCATCTAATTTATTCACAATGTTTTTAAAATGTAATCATGTTAACATTATTGAAACATTTCGTTTTCAAAATTCATTATAAGAGTATAAAAAAAACCATTTTCTTAACCTTTTCTGCATAACCACATTTTTCCTTCCATCATGGATGACCTCCATTTTGAAGCTTCCATTTTATGATTTAATTATTTTCAAATGTAAATTAAATTTGTTTTTTATATGGTTTTTACTTTTAATGTATAATAAGGAATTTATATTTTATATATCCTTGCAATGAATTGTGTAATGATTTATTCTACAAATATATAATTATTAGAATTAATTTCTTATAAGTTATTTCATTACCACTAAAGTAGAGTTCACATAGGTGATTAATATGATGTCACAAGATACCTTCATGGGTTTTCTTTTCATTCCATGATTTAAGGGTTTTTAAAATGAAATTTTTGATTTCATATGTTATTAGAAGATCAATGTTGATTATGTGAATAAAAAAATCTCTTGGGTGTTCATGATTTTTAATAGACTAATTAGATTACTTAATTTTATGTTCTTTTCTGATCTATATGTATACCAGCCCCATTTTTAAATGATATTATTAGATTTAATGATTTATAGAAATAATAAATATGTCAACATTAATATTGAAGTAACTCAAAATGTAAAATCGTGTTTATCATAATTAAAACATTAATTTTTTACATAATAACTTTTTTGGTTGAAAAAATTATAATTGTATATATGTTTCCAATTTTTATAGTACTTTTTTTAATTATATAAATATAATCATCCTTAAATTATTAGTAATTTTGTTAAATGAGATCATTTCTATAAAGCATATAAATAACTATTGGATTTATATGAGATTCTATATAATCTAACGGTGGATCATACAAAAATATTCGCCAACCAAAACCAAAATCAACCATCGAAAATAATAGAAAAAGAAAAAATTAATCCAAAAATTGATCCCCAAATTATTCATACATCCATAAATCGTAAAAATATGACTATATTAAATCACCATAGATATATTTATTAAATGAACAATTAGAACACCAATTTACTTTTTTGTCCAAATAGTCACACATTTCATTTTCAAAATTTTATAAAAACCCTGATCCAATCCCACAAAGCTCAGTTGGTTGTATCAATGAATCCATAGAACACTAGAAAAAATAATACACAATGAAACTATTAAAAAATTTAGATCATTCATAGCTACATAAAAAAGATATAATTCTTGTTTACACATGAATGATTTGATAAATATAAAATCTGTTCAAATACATTACAGACACTACAATCATTCATGTTTTTAAAAAATTAATTTAATGAAAATCGGTTTCATAAAAAAACTAAATCACTAAAATAGACGTATTAACTAGCCCCTTTTTATTAGAGGGTGGCCTCATTTTCAAAAGGGAATTTTTAATCAAATTTCAAAAACATTTTCTTGATAATTTATCATAATTATGAATTATTAATCATTTTCAACCAAAACCAAAACCCATTTCAATAAAATACATTATAAAAAATAATTTTACCCAAAAATCATTCCAAAAAATTAGTTTTCAGGTAAAAATAATTTTTTCCTAAAATCCCAACCATCACACAAATGATTGTGCTATAGTTTTAAAAACAATCAGAATAATTATTATCCAATTTATCCCCCTAAGTATATATTAATCTGACCACTTATAATCTTGTAATCATAAAAAATGATCATATTACAAGTTTCTTCAATTTAGTGTGGACACTATCATGGAAACATTTCAAATAAAACCACCCATATCTCTGTGTATCACACTTTATGAATTCCAAGATCATTTTGAATAAGTAATTCATAGGAACCTTGACAGAGCCATATAAATGATCACAAGTCTAATCCATTCCATGTTTTAATTCTTAATACCAAATCTCACTCATCCATGAGTTCCAAGTCCCATACCTATATATCCAGTACAAACATAAGTTTCCATAGATTTTAAGATGGCTAAGAATGTACCCAATCTATTTTCTAAATCATGAAACCTAACACAAACATTAATTGATATAAACTCACTATAAGATACTCTTTGATTCTATTTTATTATTCCGAAGATAAAATCACCAAAACAATGGTCGAGTGTGGAAAATACATACGTCAAGTACACCTCTCCTTACAAAATCATCCTTTTATAAGTGAAGAGGGTGGAAAAGAATCATGTGAATGATATTCCCGCAGAACTAATTATCACAAATCGTGCAATAATATACCATAAATTCAATTGAAAACATATTTATAATTTATAGCCCAAAAGTTATATTGAAAAAGGGGGATTTAAGTAGTAAACCATTGTCTATAATATAAATTTCTAAATTTACCAACATGATGAATCAAAACATAAAAATGTGGAAAATGTCTTATAACATATTAAAAAGTGTAATATATAAATAAATAATTTTACATTAGCACAAAATATATATTAAATAATAAATGAAAAGAAACAAAAATAGATCCCATGATTGACTCAAAGTTTTATCCCTTTTGAATCCTTGACCACCTAAACCCTTCGATCCTACACCATGTGTCCATATCAGAACAATAATTGTTTTAGAGAGAAAGAACATAGTGTTCTACCTATTCAAATTGAATCCTTTTTTTTACATTATAAGAGGTTTAGTTTAATAACCCAGTTTGAATAGAAAATTCCACAATAATACATGGTTTTTATGTGATAAAGGGTATGTTTATCAAATAAATATTTCATAATAATGTCTTACACACTGCTAAAGGAAGATACATGGAAGGTCAAATAGAATGAACATAAAGACATAAATTTTATGTAATAATTTACTAACTAGACCACCATTAATCCATACCCAAACATATTCAACCAAATTTATGAATGAATATAATCACCACATATCATAAGTCCTAACCCATGCTCTTCACTTCATAATAGAGGGACATATATAGAAAATAGAATAACCCAAATGTTTTGGGTGGTTCCCAAATAAGGTATCTTGGTCATCCCTTATCCCATAATGGATTTCTCCAAGCGCATAACTAGAACATAAATATGAATCATAGTAGGACACAAATAATATTTTAATCCATCCTTTATCACTCATGGGAAGTTTTTTTATCACCTTTACACTTATGGTGGATCCATCAATCTGAACAAATGATTTATCACACTAATTAGGTTCTAATAACTAATGCACTCATTTTTTAGGAATTTATTTAACAAAAAGTAGGATGATATTTTTATTATTAATAATTGTTATAATTTAATAAATTTTTTGTTTTAAAAATTTGAAATTTGTATTTGAGGGATTAATATGGATAAATATGGAAGAAAATTCATTATAGATGTTTGAAATTATATAATTTAGGAGAGTTCACTATATGATTGAGCCTTTTAAAGTAAAATATATGGTTGGTATACACTATCCCTCCACCCATATTCTGAAAGCCTCAAAGCCAGCCTAGGGGTCAGGTTTTCCATGTGATCCCATTGTAGGCCCTACTCATGAAGTAGGAGGGGAGTGTTGGTTTCACATCAGAACATAAGCATAGTTTGGGCCAAGGACCATACAAGCCATGCATATAGGCCCGAATAATATGAGTATAAAGGAGTCTAATCAAGCATTAATCGCCCAAATCCATGTAATTATGTACCATTTAATACATGTGATAACATATATATAAGTGTATTGAGGATGTTAGTATATGATGTTGGATAGATGTTCCAAAGTAATTGTTATTTTCTAACCAATACTCAATCATTTTTACCTATTTCATGTGACTCTCCACTGAAATAATCACCTCTGCCACTCTACTATACTTACCACTACTTTAAATCATCTTATATAATCTATATATCATTTTATATTCCATTTTCACCACTATAAATGATCTTTAATTATGTTAAGAGAACTACCAGCTCTTGGGATAACCATGGATCACATTAGAATCCTATAGAGGCCACCATGGAGCCGATTTAAAAATGAGAAATTTCCTTGTATTATATAAATAAATCCCATATGGAGACTTTTAATATAAGAATGAAGTTTTATCAATGCCATGTTTTAACCAAAATACAAGCACCAAATTATCACCAAGGTGGGGTTGGCAACACCAAGGAGATATTTGGCGAGCATTAGAAATTTTTCAATTCACAGTAAACAGTTACGTGATCCACAATATGAATAATCTCTGTGAGAAGAAATGAATATGTTTTTCATGGAGAGAAATTGGTATTTAAATTTTGTATATATATAGAAACATTAATAAAATGGTCATGTGTATGCGGATGAAAATAGCTGCATAAATAATAATGAAAATAGATATGTGACCCAAGATGAAAAATAATACATGAAACTACCCCAAGATCTTCTATTTGAACCATTGTAAAGATTCAATATGTAAATTAACTAGAAATAAAATATTTTATGTAAAACTAGATAATTGACATGGAAAATCATTTTATCTAAAAGAAAGGATGAAGGTAGTTTTAAATCTAAAGACCATGTTATGAGAATTTAGGGGAGTGAATTACTTTTATTTATTTGTACAAATGACAGGATATCATTTCATAAATATGAATTAATTTGATATTAAAAAAAATAAAGAGATACCCAAACCTCAATGAATTTGTGTTGAAAATTTGGAAAACTTGATAACTTTGTACTAAATCGAAACGCACCATAATGTCTAAGTGAAAAATAAGGGAACACTAAATGTGGGCCTCATTATAATTTGAGGTGTTCAAACTACTCTTAAAAATAATGATCAATCAATAAACAATATTTTAATAGAAGAGAGAGGTATATATTTTATGTATATTATATTTTAAAAAGTATATACTAGAGGAGCCGTATGATTTTATTCTCCTATTAATTAAACAGGTATAATTTTGTATAAAGTGTGGTAGATACATAGAGACTACTAGATAGATTGAAGGATTTTTTATGGCTACAAAATTGGATATTTCTACTATATTTCATTAACTATTTTAATTTTCAAATGATTTATACCCCACATAACAACTATTTTATTTTATTTAATTTATAGGTATAATCCTTGCCTGATTGGGTGAATGGGAGGTTACATAATTCTAATGATTATGTTCATGAAATTATATTTAATATAAGGAACTATTTTCAATATTAAATAGTTATCAATAATTAATTAAAAATTTATTTGTAAGAAAGTTTTCCAATAAACAATTGAAATTTTCAATTACTTCCTTGGTTAAGAAATATTTTTTCTTCATCTATTTAATTATAAATCATTTTGAATGATTAGTTTTTTATATAGTGGATATTATTGAGTGATTTATAAACCTGTGAGGATGAAGTATTATTCTAATTTGGATTATTGTGAATTTTAATATCATTTTAGGTTTTTCACTAGTAATATAAAAATGTTTCATTTTAGCTTTTACACATTTGGAGTAATATAATCCAATACATGGAAATTTTTTGGATAACTCTCATCTTAATAAAACATCAATAAGGGTGAAAATAGGGAAGTTATTTTTGGAAAAAATTATTTAATCAATTAAAAAATATTGGATAATTATTTTTAATAGTAAATTAAACAATTGTAAAAATGAGGGAAAAAAACTAAACCATAATGGCCTATATGTCATATTAATTCATTTCATACGTTGTTTTTTATCACTTTAAAGTCTATCAAATTTAGTGATTTGAAATTTTTCACACAAGTAAAAACTGATTTAATTCACTCTTCTGTAGAGTGGAATTTTCTTTACTACCACTATCACACCCTTAAGAGTCATTAACTAGCTTTTACCACACCCCTTGATAAGTATACAAGAAAATGTGTTATTTTTAACAAATCAATATATAGAAGAACCAAACATTCTACATTTTTCTACCAAGGCCTATTGGAAAATTAGTGGAACCTATTCAATGAATCATTTGTAAGATAATTAATTTAAAATTCAAAAATTTAATGTTAAGAGTATCATTAAAAAACAATAGAAATAAAAAAACATTCTATAATTAGATGAACAAGTACATGAGTTATTCATGATGTAATAACATCTAACTCATAACCTCAACTTGAAACCAAGCATAAATAATCAAAAAGTCTGGTGAGATTTATGTCTATAAATAATGTGAATGAAAAACCTTCACAATAGTAGTTATATGAATTATTATCATTACCCTAAAAATTAATATATCTATATAATGAGTTATAGGGTATAGAGAGTTGTGAATCTACATTTTATTGATGTAAATTTCAAAAATAAAAATCATGGAGAGAAGGGAAATCCAAATAAGGATTTAGAAATAAAAAAAGTAAGCTATGTCCCCCTTTTACAAATAATATTAATATTTTCCACCTTCCTAAAAGAAATTTCTAAACATTCCTCCTTTCTAACAACCATATAATAAAACAAAATAAATAAATATTATCAACCACCTATTTTCAATAAAATTAATATGGATAGCCCTAATCTAGTGCACCTTCAATAGAACAATTGAATGATACTGAAATAGAGGAGATGAAAAATAATGTAATAGATTTATAAATTATGTTTGATAGTCTAATAGAGATTCTATCAAAATACCAAAAAACAACCTATGAAAACCATCCCAAACAAAAAAGAGAGTGTTTTTATAATCATCACAAGGAGTGGTAAAGAGTTTCAAACACATAAATCCAGTGAATTTGAAGACTAACATCGAGATCGTAAGTATTAAAATTCAAGATAAACTTTTTAGGAACACACGAGTCAACCAAAAGAAGATGAAAAAAATTAGGAATTAGAATAGATGAAAAGATTTAAAAAAATACCCGAAACTCCATTGAAAAGTGAAAAAAGGGTAAAAAAACATATTCCCCTTCCATTCAAATATAGGTTTATGAAATATAAGAATATAATTGAATTGAAAACTCATAGATATCCGAGAATCCATGTAAATGGTTGAAATTTTCATAAAAAATTTAGAATCCATCCAAAAAAAATCCCAAATAAGATAATTTTCTAAAGGAAATTTGTACGAAAAGAATGATACTTGATCAGAATGATAGAATCAGTCTAGTCATGAGTCCTTTAGCTATGATCACATAACCATTACAATAGAAACTCTATCTTTTAAAAAATTCACATTACATTAATTTTTTTAAAAACATAATACATTACAAAAACAAATGCAAAAATACTACATCAATATAGTATCTTTAGAATCAAGAAAACATAAAAATAATATATAATTGAAAAAAATTATCTCCCACTAGGTTGTTATTATCTATAACCCTTCTTATATGAATAAAACCTAATAAATATCTTCCTAACCTAGGTGAATGGAAACCTAAAAATAGGAGAGAGCATATTTTTAGTATGGGTAAAACAGAGATATATTTAATAATATTCATGAGTATAAGAGTTTGATAATATGATCATAAAATTAGAATATCAAACCTTGTATATCAATAATCAAAAACCAGAATCATCGCATAATGATTGGAAGTTCATGAGACATGAATTGTAAGGAAATAATGAACATGATCCATGAAAGCATATCATAGAAATAAAACCTAGATTGGTGGAAGACATGTAAGCTTATAATAGTGATTTACATAGTAGTAAATTCATCGTTTCTAGGGTCCTCTTGGTAGTATGGGTTTACTTCCTATACCATCTTGATAGTCATTTTTCACTTTGATGACCATCTTAGTGGAAAAAGTCCATTATGTCTATTTATTGAGATATAAATTCTTACCCAGTGCATTTGTTGAGATATATTTCCCACCCATCTCGTAATGAAATCATACATACATGCTCCACCTGATCCAAACTCTTGTATCATATCATGACCCATGGAATTAAATTTGTTTCATAAATATCATGCAATCAAAACAGAACCCACGAAAATAAATGGGTTTCATGAATACCATTCCATCCTAAGAATAAACATTCATATAAATAATAATAATTGAATCATTATACCATGTCCCTAGTAAAAAATAAGTAACATCATACAATGTTATCTTATATGAAAAATAATATTGACATAACACCTGAAAACAATTCTTATGGAAAATATCCATCAATTAGTGAAAAATTTTTATTTACATGAAATTCCATTCAATTTTAAAATAAATATTTTATTTTAAAATTTCATTGTATGATTTTAAGGGTAGAATCAAGGAAATGAGTTGTTATAAAGGTATAAAAATATATTCATTCCATATAATTTTTTAAAAAAATACTTTTGTAAATTTCTTATAAAATCCAAAAGTACCTCATTTTGGAAAAATACAAAATATTCCATTCAAATTTATTAATAAAAATTCATATAAGTGTAAAAATGCCATTAAATTTTTTTGAATCATAGTAGAAATATTCTGGAAAATAATTTTAAGAAACATGGACCTGGATGATAAATATAACCATGTAAATTCATATGTATAAACAATTTCGTAAAACAATGAGATTTTGGAACTAACCCTTACCTCACATATGATTTCCTTAATATATATCTAAAACTTTTATATAATGGATTAAAAAATTCTATTAACTTATTCTATAACCATATTCATTTTCTATCACATATGATCATATTATCACCAATTTTTTTAATAGTATTTCATTATTACTCTTCTTTGGGGGTGTTAACTGTTTCTTTTTCTTATTAATGTTTTGTCCTAGGAGTCCTAGTTTATGCATATAAGATATAATTTTTTTCATTTATAGAATAATATTATGATATTAGATAAAATAATTATGCATTATACACATGTATATAATCATTCTTTATGAGTGATCATAGATGATGAATATCACCACGTTATGGAGACAGTTGGTCGTACGTACGGAGCGATGATATCATTTCTATAATTTTGAAATGGTTTGGGAGTGGGAGGTTATATTTTTTTTCCAAAATAAATATCATTTTATTATTAGAATATATATTAACTATTTCCATCATTATACCCATACAAGTAAAATGGGGATGAAAAACTAAATACACCACGTCGTGGAGATGGTAAGACGTACGTATGCATGTGTGGTGATTTAAATTTTTATAATATGGATAAAAAAGGAATTATAGTTGTTACATAATCATAATAACATATTAGGATATATTTTATACAGGATTAATTAATTTATTATTCAAACAACACATCAAGAGTAAGTAGAAAAATACATACTATTGAGAGAGCCGGTAAATGAGATTACATATTCTTTGGTGAGCCCCTCTATATCTTCTCTTACTGTAATAAGAGTTTGCATTTGGATAATATCAGAACATCTATAATGTAACTAGTGAAATTGAGAAGGGAAATAGATATGTTAGGGTCGGTTGAAGGATTAATTTGATCTGAATAAGTGAGGGAGGAGGTTCCCTTTTATAATTGAGGTAAGGGTCACATTAAGAACCTCTTATACTATTAAATTAATACAACTTTTATTTTAGATTTTATAAAGATACATAGTGAATTATTAAGAATATAAAAAAAGGATGGGTCATAATTTCGTCAAACAATGATTTTTATACATGCTCAGTTTACAATATTAACCTTTTAGTTTGGGTTTAACTGAAAATCAAACCACTTTAACTTTTACAATGAAAACTTGGATTTTTACACTTTAGGGGTAATGTAGTAACTATAAAAGCCCAAACGAACCCCAATTCAATCATTAATGACATTTTTATCTTTATTATAGTTATTTTTTTAAATATTATATATTTAAGAATTTCATATCATTTAATGAAATATTCATTATTTTGATGTATCATTTCTTTCAATTTTGAAACTATTCATTATTTTTATTTAAAAAAACCCTAAGAACATGTTAACATAGAAAAAGAAATTCCAATATATCACTAACATATCATACTTAAGAATAAAATTCTTCTATTTCATTAATTATGTTAAATTATATTTATTGTAAAATTTTTAAAATCATTTATTTGATATTTCCATTAATTAAAAAATTACTCCATAATCAATCTAAAATAATTTAATTATATTATATTTTAAATATAAATTTAAAATAAATTATCATGATCAATATAAATATATTAACTTTATATTACTATTTATAGTCAAATTTATGATATGTATTAGTCAATATTAAAAATATGAGTATGATATTTTTAACTTATTATTAAATAGAATATAATAAACTCCCCATTCATTCCCAATTAAATTAAATGGTTATAATTTACCATAAACGTTTATTTTTGACGAAACCCACTCATCTAATGAAATAAGGACAACTGTAAGGGATATTTTATAAAATTATAATATTTTTTTACATTTAATTACATAATTTACCCTAAACCATTGTAAAAAAACTAAAGATACTATTCACAAATAATTTTGGTTGATCTAATTAGACATTAAATATCATAATGATTACAACCATTTATATCTATTTTTTTAAATTTAATTTACATTAGTGGAAAATATGAGTTTAACACTGATCATGCATATGTGGCGATAAGGCGGGTAAATAGAATGTTCAAAGTTCAATAAGTGTTTATATCTAATTTTAATATAAAAATACTAAAAATGAACCCTAAGTTAATTTTGACATTACAAATTTAAAATTGATTTTTATTTTTTCAAATTCTATTTATAATAGTTTCCAAAATTTATTTTATTATTTTTCATTGAAGGACATGAAATGTAGCTCATTTGGGAAAATAATATTTTTTTAAAGACATTATGACTTTACCAAAAATTATATTTTTTCATCATCAATATAGTTTATTCATATAAAACCACTATAAATATTATTTGAAAGGTATTTTTTATAATTTATTTTACTATGTTTAATGGAAAGGTAATAAAAACTTAATTAAATAGTTATAATAATAAAACGATTTTTTTGTGGAAACTCAATGTTGTGTGAAACATACGGCATGTTGGTGTTGCGATTAGTGCATGGTAAGTTACTTCCATGTGAATAACATGTATCATTTAGTGTAATGAAATACATCAATGAACATATATTTATTCAAAAAAATTACAAAAACTCAAGGTATTACATTCTACCACATAACATGAATTTTTCCCTCGAAATTCATTATTTTGATAGAAACAAATTAGTATAATTATACCTACTCATATGACCATGTTCCCTTGTGGATTCTTCTAACTAGTAATCTATCTATAAGACATTGACCATTTTAGTGGTCTTGTTTCAGAGAACTTTCTCTGTATGATCCATAATTTCAACGTGTTGTTTTTCATAAGAGAGATCATACCCCAATGATGTGACTTCTGAGTTTAGTACATCTATAGGGTTTAGTATTTACTTCCACATGAGATATACATGGAACACATCTTATATTTGAGAGATATTGGTAGGATGTTCTATGTGATATGATATTATCCCAATACGGTCAAGAATTTCAAAGGGACCGATATTTGTAGGACTTTTTTCATTTTATCCTAAATCTCATATCCTTATTCCTTGGATAAATTAAATGAAACAACATATCATCACCCTAAAATTTTGGAACACAACTTTATTTATCCACATAACTTTTCTGCTGACATTTATATTCCATTAATATGTTGTGGAATGGTTTTAACCTTCTCATCAATCTATTAAAAGTTCTCATGTCCCAATATATTTCTTTACCAAACGTTATCACAACTCATTAAAGATCTACATTTCTTCACTTAGAGGTTATCTTGAAGAAACATATGAATTATTGTGTGAAGGATATTTTTTTATGAAAACTCAACTAGAGGAAGGTGTCGATCCCACCAACCTTTGAAATGAAGATAAAAAAATTCAACATATCCTCTAAGGTCATAATTTTTCATTTAGAGTGACCATCCATTTTAGGATGATAAGGATTGCTGAAACATAATATTATTTCAAGTGGTTGCTAAAGACATCGCCAAATTTTTTAGTCAAATCTCAGGTGTTGATCTAATATAATAAAATGTGGTACTCCATGCAACCTTACAACTTCATTAATGTATATCCATGATACTTGATTCATAGAGGTGTCCTCTCTTATATAAATGAAGTGTTCTGAATTGGTAAGGTGGTCGACTACAACCTATATAGTATTAAACCCTTTTTAGGTTTTTGGGAGTCCCATAAAAAAATAAATGTTGATGTTTTCCCATTTCCATTATATTATGGGTAATGGATGCAACACCCCCACAAAGTTTTTCTCTTCTACCTTAACTTGCTGGAATACCAAGAACTGAGATAGAAAATCCACAATATCACTCTTCATTGGATCCCACCATATGTATTATTTCATGTCTCATTGTATATTCATACTTCTATGATGAATAGTGAATGAATATCTATGAAATCTGCTTACAACAACTTTAAAACTTTTAATGGAAGGAATACTTTCATGGTACCTTAACCTTATCATTACATCTTGATAAAGATCTAACATAGGGTCATTTTTGAAATTCTATTTCATCTCCATATATTTCTTTTAAACCTCTTTAATCATCACATGAATTGAGTATTGAAAATTCAATTGAGTAAGATAAGGTCTTTTCCCTTCCTTAAATATTTTTGGGTCTGTCCTTTTCAAATCAAGAAATATTATATCTTTCGTGATCCTCATTAGGTATTATCTATCATGATCTCTCTGAGTCAAAGCATTGACCACCTTGTTTTATATCCTAGGATGATAATATATTGGGTATTCATAATCCTTTATCATCTCTATATATACTTTCGGGTGCGTGTTAAAATACTTATGTCTGAATTATTATTTTATACATTTATGATCGGTATATGTATCACACATTTCATCATAATTATACTATCTCTATTTTTTTTAAACTGAAATTACAACAGATGACCCAAAATCTTGATTTGTCTTATTATTATCATTAATGATCATATTATTGGAGGAATAATGGATAACCTTGTTATTCTCTATAAGAACACATCCCAATCCTTTAATGGACACATCACTAATGATTACAAACAACTCACCACTACAGGGTAATGTAATCATAGGTACACAAATTAAACTTCTCTTTAGTTCCATTAAATTTTCCTCACATTCATCTATCCAGAGGAACTTGGAGCCCTTCTGAGTTAACTTGGTCAAATGATTTCATATTCATGAGAAATTACCCACAAAACATTAATAATATATAGCTAAACTAAGAAAGATATGAATCTCAATCACCATAGTTATTCTAGGCCAACATTAAATAGCCTTTATCTTTTACAGATCTTATATTATACACTCTCTTGAGATTATATGACAAAAAAATGGATCCTTTTGTAGAAAAAAATCACATTTTCTGTAATTTTGAATATATTGTCTCCTTGTTTTTGGTCTTTAGTACAATTATCAAGTGGCCTTAATAATCATCATTTTTCATTGAATATATAAGAATATCATATATAAATACTACCATAAATTGATTGAGGTAATCTATAAAGACTATATTCATCAAATCCTTGAAGATATTAGGAGGAATTTGTAACACCAAAAGGCTTCCCAATATACTCATATTGTCTATACCATGTACATTATGTCATTTTGGGTATATACACCTTCTTGAACATTAATTGATGATATACAAAAGGAATGTCAACCTTGAAAAACTATTGAGCTCCACAATGTTGATCAAACAAGTCATCAATATGGGGGAGATGATATTTGTTATTGATTTTGATCTTGTTAAACTATCTATAATCAAGGAAGAGCCTCATTGATCCAACTTTCATCTTCAAAAAAAGAATCAATGAACCCCTAGGTGATATATTTTTTGCTGAATGAATCCCCTATCATGGGTTTCATGGATTTTATTCTTTAATTCATGCATCTCAATTGGGTTAACTATATTGGGAGTCTTTGAAATTGTTGTAGAACCATGTATGATCTCAATAGGGAACATAACTTCACATTTTGGTAGAAGACTAAAAAAATATTCTTTAAATATATCTACAAAATCCTGAACAACATGAATACAATTGATTTTAATTTTACCCATAACCATTTGAGACAAACTACCCTTTTTAATGGGAATTATTAACCCCACACTAGATGTAATCTTCATAGGTAGTTCATACTTATCATCTCCTTAATATATGATCATATTTCAGTTTGAAACATAGAATATACCTTTAATTTCATGAAAATTGATGTGGAGTTTATATAGATAATACAATCCATGCCTAATATGAGATAGAATTGAACCAGAGGAATAATTACATGATTTTATGAAAACACATTACCCCAAACTTCATGTAGAGAGGAATCATAGATTTGAGATGAATTCATCGCGCCATTAGAGGTTTGTACTGCAAATTCCATATCTAGTCATTTGGGTGGAATATTAAAACCATTAAAAAATTCTTCTGATATGTAAGAGTGGGTATATCCAAAATAAAACAAGACATTTTCAGTTCTAGATTTGATGGTAAATGTACCTTTCACCACATCGTTATCACATACCTCATTAGAAATAGTGATTTCATGATATTTACCACTGTCCCTTGGAATAAGAGGTTGCTAATTCCAATCATCATCACCATGCATTGGGTTTTGGAACTAGTTATCATATTCCCTATTCTCCTTACACTTGTAACACTAAAATTTGGCAGGTTTATTATGTGCTACTTTGTCTCCATTCACACCATTAACTAACTTTTTCCTATCTCTTTAGAAATCAACATATTGATGACCTTCATTTCTAATCAGAAATCATTTATTAAACCCCTTAAGACAATTTAATCCATTCTTCTTCCAAAACATAGATCATAAAGTAAATATCTTATTTTCAATTCTTGTTTTTTGATGTACATTTATACTTCATCTTCCTCTTCCTGTCAAAACAATGAAATTGGTACCTGAATCTAGCCTTCATTTCAACATTGATTACACATCACACAATATCTTCATAGAGAATAATTTATCATATTTCCAACTCATTATATAGAATTGGATTTAATCCATTAAAGATTCAAAATACTTTACTTTGATGTTGGATGATAATTACAAATGTAAACGTCGCAAGTCTCGTGAAATTATCCTCATAGGTACTGAAAAAATGATCATGCATTTGCATCAACTCAATGAATTATTTCTCCATATTGGTTCAATTACTACAAAGAAAATACTAATTGAAAATAAGATCATGAACTTTTCCCAAACCATGGATTTATTTTCATCTTTTTTTCTTGTAATCTTAGTTAGAGTCCACCACATGTCCACTTCACCTTATAACTAATAAATAGCCAGAATCACATTCTCATGTTTCAAAAACTATTGAAAATAGAATATCATTTCAGTTGTATTGATCCATTTTTTGGCATAAAGTTGATTAGAATTCCCACTAAAATAATGTGAATGTTTCTTTATGAAAGGCTCAACAGAATTTTATTCCATGAATTTTTCATTTGGAAGTTCGGCATGATTCCTAAATTTAAAATTTTGTGTGTGTTAGATAAAATATTTTACATTTAATCTCTTATTGAATTTAGTTTCCCAAGAGGAATATCATTTCACTGTCCATCACAAACTCTATTACTTTGGTTCCTTCAGGTTTCAACAAAAAATTAAAATGAAAAGAATAGAGTAAGAAATAATTATCACAATGAGGAACCACGTAATCAGGAAATTTCACTCATCGGTTGTATAAATTAATACACATTATCAGGTCATACTATGTTATTCAAAGACAAATTATATTTAAATTCTACATAATGGTTTATTAAGAGTTCGTGAATTACCAAAGCACGTCCCATAAGAGTGATAAACCTAGTGTGTAGTGAGGTCTATTATCATTACTAATTTATGATCTAGTATGGTCTGAAACACCTTATAAGAGTTATTACCCCTATGTAAATCTGTGCTAGTTCCACATCCACTTTTAGTATCCTGAAAAATATATATTCCAAGAAAACCAATCTCTTTATCCTTTATCAAAATACCAAAACATTTTCCTACACTTTTCTTTATCCTTAAACTTATCCATAGACATTTTCTTAGGATTATCACTATGGTTTTCTCATCATAGTTTCCAAAATATAACTAATCTATTTCCTTAATACCAACTATAGAAACTCATGATTTTCATAAATTAGCATTGTATTCCTTTTTTGGATTAGAAAATACATTACACAAATAAACTACCAATCACTGTATTTTCCTAGTGTATTTGGAAGCATAGAAAGTGAGAAACTGTTAAATAAATTATCTACATTATCTCCCACTATGTTCTTCTTATCCTGAACCCTTCTTAGAAAAATCAAACACAACACATATATTCATAACCTTGGTTAAAGGAAATATAAAAACATGTGATCTTAGAAGCTCAATAAGGATAAAAATGGGAGATATGTAATCATAATCTTGAGAATAAGGGAATGAGAAAAAGATCAGGAAATTAGAAGATCATACCATTCATATTAATGGTAATAAACAGAAATCCTGGGGTAAGAATTAGTAGGTAATAATACATGAATCAGAAATAAATAAATAACATCTTCCACGAAATCATATTCTAGTAATAAAACAATGATCGGTGGATGACACATAATCATATAATAATGACTTCTACAGTAGTCAATGAATTTCAACCATGGTTATAATGGTAGTACGCCCTCAATTCCCATAAAATCATGGTATTCATTGTTTAGTCCCATGTCTATATTAGTTGAAAATGTCCTTTATGTCTATCACATGAGATATAAATCTTTACCCAAATCATTGGAGGGAGATATAGGTCCCATCCATCTAATAATAAAATCATGATTATGTGTTCCACAATATCATAAATCATCTATCATATCAAAACCCATGCAATGAAATGGGTTTAATAAATATCATACAATCATTACATAACCTATGAAAAAGAAATGAGTTTCATGAATAACATTCCATCATAAAACCCCATTCATATAATGAATAAGAATGGAAAATATTAATCATACTCCTATTATAACATAACATACATAAACCAATGTTATCATAGATTCAAAAAAAATTAAATAACTCATTAATATATTTCTTCAGGAAAATTTCTATTTTTCATTGAGAAATTTTTCATTACATGAAATGCCACATGATATTAAAAGGAAACATTTTGTTTGAAAATAACCTTGTAATATTGTATGGTAATCGTTAAGAAAATAATTTTATATGAATGTGTTAAAATACCTTTTTGTTTTATAAGTTAAAATACATTCTTCTCGTACTTTTTCTGGAAAATTACAATGTACATAATTTAGGAAAAAGAAAAAATATTCCATTAAAAATGTTTAATAAAAAGTAATACATGTTAAATAATTGATTTAAAAACTATTATTATAATTGTAATAATATTCTGTAAAATAATTTTATGAAACATGGACATTGATGTTAAATATACACCAGTAAATACTTACATATAATTAATATCTAAAAATAATGAGACCATGAAATTAACACTGACATTATATATTATTTTGATCATACATACTTGAAACTTATATAAAAGGGATTAAATAATGTTACAAACATATTTAAAACCTATATTCATTTGATATATCATATGATTATATTGTAACCAATTTTTTTAATAATATTTCATTATTACTCTTCATTCATGTGTTAAATGATTCCTTTTCTTATTCATGTTTGGTCATATAAGTCCATTTTTTACAGATAAAATATAGTATTTTCTTTTAAAGAATAATATATAGGTAATACCAAACCTATTTATTCATTAAATACATTTATATAATCATTCATTGTTGGTGATCTTATAAAATGAATCACATCTCATCATGGGGTCAATAGGTTGTACTTACGCACGAGTGGCGATATCATTCCCTTAATTGGGAAATGTTTTTGGAGTGGATGGTATATTTCTTTCCAAAAATAAAAATCATCTTACAATTATAATATATATTAATTATTTACATCATTATACCCATATAAGTAAATTCGTGATGAAAACACACTACACCGTGGCTTGGAGATGGTTAGTTGTACGTATGCACATGTAGTGATTTTATTTTTTTGTCGGATCGATAAAAGGTAGAATATGGTTGTTCCATAATCATAATAACATATTAAAATATAAGAGATACATTATTTATTAATTTATAATTTAAACATCACATGTATATGAGGTATAAGATGAAATAATCTTAAGAGATTCTATAACGGAGATTACCTTTTCATTGGCAAGCTACCTATAGATATTCTCTTAGGGACACAACCATTGGGCTTTTGAGAAGAATATCACCACTATAATGTTACTAAGAATATTTGAAATGTAAATTGACATGGTATGGTTGAGCATATGGGAACTAATTGACGTGAATAAGTGATGGAGGTTGTTACCTTTTATAATTGATGTGTAGAGCACTTTAAAAAACTCATAAAATATTTAATTAATATAAATTTTTTTTTGAAAAAAAGATAAAAAGTTATATGTTTGGAAAATAATATTAGTATGGGTTTAAATCCTCTCAAGCAATTTTTTTCTATATGTTTTGGTAACTATATTAACATTTTATTTTGTCTTTAATCCTTAGTTAAACGATTTAAATTTTAAAAGACAATTCAGATATTTTACACTTAAGGGTTAATATAATTACAATAAAATGACAAAAAACCCCAAATCAATAATTGATGAAATTTTAACTTTATTATAGTTAGTTGGCGTAAAATTATATTTTTTATTTTTTTTATAATATTTAATAAAATAATAATTATTTTAAATTATCATTTTTTTTCAATTATGATACTATTATTAATTTAATTTTAAAACTATCCAAACATAATTACATAAAAAATCCAATATATCTATAACATATAAATTTTATCTATAAAATTCATGTATATCATAAATAATGTTAAATTATATCTATTTTAATACTTTTAATATCATTTGTTTTAAATTTATTTTAATTAAACATTTATTACATGATCAATATGAATGACATAAATAAAATTATTTTTTATCTAAAAAATAAAAATTAAATTATCATGATTAAGATACATTTATTTACTTATAAATGACTATTTATAGTAAAATTTACCTTATACATAACAATATGTTAACAATTATTTACTTATTATGAATCTGTTAAAGAAAATACTAGAAATTTAGGCTATAGGAACAGTTTTGAACTGTGTCTATAAGCCCAAAACCATGGATATATGCTTCCCCATTTCATAAAAAAACAACCCCCCCCCCCCCCCGCTCATGCACCCCAGGACAGACCTTCCACCCCTACACCCTTGTAGAACCCCCTTACACCCTTGGAGAGACCTCCTTGTACAAGTGAAAAACCCCCTTGCACCCCTGGACAACCCCCTTGCACACATAGATAGCCCACCCCCCCCCCCCATACACCCCCTAGACAGTAGCCCCCTGTTAGAGCCCCCTTCCAACACCCCTACTCCTAGATGGACACCCCCCATGCACCCCCTGGACAGTATCCCCCCCCCCCCCCCGCAAAACACACATCCCTTGCACCCCCTGGCCCCCTTTCACACCCCTTCCCCCCCTTCTGGTCCCCCCTTTCACCACCCCAACTAGGCACCCCCCTACTGGACCCACATGGACTACAGCCCTCCCTATTGGATCCCCTGGATAGCATCCCCCTGCTGGACCCCCTGGACACAAGCCCCCATACAAGACCCCCCTAGACAACATCCCCCCCCCCCCCCAACATAACTCCCTAGACAGCCCCCCCCCCATACTGTACCCCCTATACATCACCCCCCCTATAAGACCCCTAGATAGCACACCCCCCACTACTGGACCGCCTTGCACCACCCCTACGGGGCACCCCCCACCCCTACAGGACCCCTTAGACAGCATCCCCCCTAATGGACCCCCTGGAAAGTACACCCCCCCTTCTGGACCCCCTGAGATAGCAGCCCCCCCATTGGACCCCCTTGGACAGTCCCCCCCTGCTGGACCCCCCTAGACAGCAGCCCCCCTACTGGACCTCATGGACAACCCCCCCCCCCCCCCCAACAACAACCCCCCTACTGGACACCCTAGACACCAGCACCCCCAAAACCTACTATACAATAGCCCCTGTTGGACACCCCCCCCCCCCGAACATACACCCCCACTGTAAATGAACACTATTATTTTAATAAAATGAAATTCCAAAACAATCTATCAAAAAATAACTATTTTTTACATAAGAGGATACAACTCTAGTTATATAGTTGGATAACAATATACCAATGATCAATGACTGTAAAACAAAAATTAAGGGATTGAGTTACCCTAGATGTCAAATAGTGTTAAAATTTCTGAAAATAAATCAAACTAGTACTCCACCCGTGCAAATGCACAGGATAGTTAAATTGTATTTGAAATCATATAAATATTCCACTATTATCTATTCATTCAAACCATATGTATATATATATATATATATTCCATTTTCTTTCCAATAACATAAACATGAACTCATGAAGGTAGACAAAAATTAGATTTAGAGTATACATCTGAAAAAAATGTCAAGAAATTTATAATGGATACTGTAGTTACATCAATGAAAGAGTGAAAATTGCTTCAAGGCTACAACAACCAGAGCCTACTTCATAGAATTAAAACATAGTGACATATCCCCACCATCTGAATGTATTCTTTCTTAAGTCAATGTCAAGAGTGTTGGGTTGTGGGTTCTACAGATCGTATTAATAAAGACCAATCAAGGGAGAGAAGAGACTTCAAGTACATCAGAAGACCTGAAAACATGAAATTGAATAAACAAATAGATGAATAAATATAAATCTTGATATGGAAAGAGTCAATCTCACAATTTAATATAAATTGAAAGCTATATAAATAATATGTGCATATAGAATATGCAAACACATAAGTTCATACAGATTCCAGAAACATTGTTTTGGCATTCAACAACAAAGCGTGAATTATTCAAAGGGGAATAGAATAATGATTACAATTTTTTACATAAACACCATACCTGATACACCCCCATGGACCCCCTGGACACCCCCCCCCCTTGGACACCACCTAGATACCCCCTCCCCCCTAGACACCACCACATGAAACCCCCCCTAGACCCCCTGGACACCCCCCACCCCTCTGGACCCCCCTGGACACCCCCTAGACACCCCCCTGGACACCCCCCTTGGATCCCCCCCTTGGACCCCCTGGAAAACCCCACCCAACACCAATATTACTGGACCACTTTAGATTATGGTTCTCTATGAAATGGTATATAATGGTAAACCCATTCCCAATGTTTTTGTAATGTTGAAGTGAAAATGGGATATCCATGGGATGTGGGATCATGAATCATTGATGAGGATGTAGTGGTCTTCCCTAATTGTGACTCTACAATACTGAGCACTTTCTAGGGATATAAATATTTTTTTTTGGGATAATTTTTATTCCCTCAAGTACCAAGTTATACATTAGTTTAATATTAGTTGATCTATAGGAGAATTCCATAGTTTTTATAGAAATGTGGAACAAAATCTTGATTTTTTGGGAGAAACAGTTTAGGAAAATAGAATGTTCGGGTGATTTGAAATAACTATGTAATAACTATCTAGTATTTCACTATGAGGATCCAGGGTTGTTTTTCATGGTTTTATCATTATTTGTCAAACCATTTCCCTCACCAAAGAATCTGTGTTATTTTCTTGGTAGTTGTCCAGATGTGTCACAAAGTTTTAGTGTGGCTTTCCAATATCGTGTAGCCCATACTAGGTAATTGGGAGGCCTGATTTTCAATAGGGTAGTTTCCATAAACTATTGGATCACTGTCTTCTATACCAAATGTCTAAGAATTTAACCCCAAGTAATGGTAAGACATGTTTTTCAATAGGGAAGTTCCCACAAACTGTTAGTTCACCCTCTTCTTTACCAAATTTCTTAACATTTTCACCCCAATATGAATATCTAATAGTAGTGATTTATAGATTTTCCCTTGGTCATTTATTTTTATATTAATCTCTTAATCCTTATTTCGATTAAACTAAACTTCCCCCAATTATCTAGTGGCTTATTAACCTGGACACCCCACATCCCTCCTGGAAACCCCCTGCACAGCCCCCATCCCTCCCGGACACCCCATGCCCCTCCCACTACATACCCCCTTGAACCCCCCCCCCCTCCAGGACAGCCCCCACCCACCCTGGAGAGACCCCTCCCCCTTTCACTCCCCCTATGGACCCCCTTGCACCCCCATAGTTAGTGGAGAACCCCCCCCCAACCTCTTCCCCCCACCTGCAGACCCACCTTGCACCCCCTGGACCCCCCTCATGGACAGATTACAATGTGGTAGTGGAAACATCCCACCGAAAGGACGACAGATTGTAGGATCCAAATCTATCTTTAGAACATATAATGAAAAAAAGTGGACATAAGGGCCTGGATTTTTAAAAGAAAAGGTGTTAAGGCCATACAAATAACAACTACTGGTATCATACAAATCTGATTTGTTGCAAGTGATATGAATCCATGATTTAGTGAAAGAAATCTATTGTAAATAATAGGGAATATTTATAGAAACATAATCATGAAGAAATGGGGGAGTTAGAGATGGATTGATATTGTTATTCAACCTTATCAAAGATTAATTAATCTTGTAGAGATTAACTACACCCCCTTACCCACACCCTAGCACCCCCTTCCCACCCCCTTCCCACCCCCACCCCCATTGCACCACACCTACACCTTCCCCACTACCCTACAAACCCCCCACCTTCACCCCCTGCCCTGAAGACCACCCCCTGTAGACCCCCACACCCCCTACCACCTGACACCTTCCTACACCCCCCTACCCTTCATAACACCCCACTCCCCAAACCCACTTCCCCCTCCACCCCCCTCCCATTCCCCCTACATTACAGACCACCCCCTATAGACCCCCCTAGCCAGTTTTCCCTCCCCCTGCCATCCCCCTACCACGAAAGGATGGAATGATGTTATTTTTAAAGACCTGGTTCACAATAAGAATATATTGGTGGAAAGTCTCCTAGATCATGACCACTCAACTCGCAAGAAATCCAGGGTCACCTAGCTTAAAAAAGGAGACAAAAACACCTAATTGTATTCCTGATTTACTCAAATAGAAGCAGATAATTACCATAACCAATATTCTATTGGAGGATGGTCCATTCTCTATTGGTCATGAATAATTCATAGATATGGCTGATGAGAATTTCAGTCTCTTCTTACAGGGACCAGTCATGCTTAGTGGCTATCTGAGTTGTTAGGAAGAGCTCTTGGAAGCCTTACCCAGAGTAGTGAATACTAATGATAATTTCATTATGGTTTTAGTTTCATATGATCATGAGATACATGCGTTAGTGCTTTATCATTACCCTTCTAGAACACCCTATTCTGAAGGATACCATGGTTTATTCTATGTTGACTGATGGTAACTCGTTAAGAAATATCTAGTGGCAGCGGTGCATGACATCTTCTGGGCTAGAATAATCCTTTGTATGGCTAGATCCACCTCCCTGAATCATATCCCTAAACATATAGATCCTTCATCTTTGATTCAATAGAGACTTATCAGCCTTCGTAACTTTTCCTATAATTTTTTGGCTAGTGTGGTTAACACGCATCAATCCCAGTTTATACCTCAATGTATTTTAGATGAACAACATGGGTTTGTGACTCGCAGGACAATCCAGGGTTTTATCTATTTTCACAAGAGATGATTGGTGATTTGAAATAAAGGGAGACTGGATCCAATATTTCTATTATGTTGGACATAGACAAAGCCTATGTTCAGGTAGAATGGTCTTTCATCATCACAGTGTTATCAGGCATGGGTTTTTCTACTGGATTTATTGAAACTCTTTCTAGTTTCTTTAGTTTACCATGGATATCAATTTATTTCTTGGGGAAGAACTTTATATTCTTCAAATATGTTTGGGGACTGAGAGATGAGATACCCTATCCCTAAACACATTCATCCAATCTCAAGATAACCATTATAGAAATATTATTAATAACATCCATGAAGGAAATGTTGATTCATTTCAGTTACGGAATCTTGTGCCGAGATTATATCAACTGATGTTCGTGAATAATACCATCATTTTTCTTAGTTGAAGAAAACTCTTAATTCATCAAAAAAACAAGGTCTATAAATAAGCTCAAGGGCTTTATTCATGTTCATTGTTGAAAAAGCTTATGTTTTTAAGAAAACCAATTTCTAAAACAATAAATCAATTATGGAAATAGGTTTTCAAATCAATCAGGTAATTATAGAATTAAAATTAATGATTTTGACAGATGGGACCTACCTCAACATCAAGGCATGTATTCTTTTGATGACAACTTGAATTTTCCATTTTTTCCACTTGCACGCATATTCAACTTCACCTATATATAAGGACACCTAGCCCCAATGTACATATTTTCATGGCCACATATGCCCAAGGGGGTCCTTAGATAAATTTTTATGTTTTCATATACCCCTTTACACTTATACAAGTATGCATTTTTCATATCAATATATAAGAACACCTAGCCCCAATATATATATTCATACTACCATGATTGAATATATATAAAGGGGGAACATATATATGTATATTCCAACCTATGTATACACATATAACCCATTGGCAACGGTGACTCGAATCCACCTCAACAAAATCCAAAATGCACTGCAAAAATACAAGGAACCCAAAAATCGATAAATCCCAAATTAAAATTGGGCCAAAGAATAAAAATAGATTAAACCTTACCCAAATCGGATGCTGAACTCACTGTCTTTGATTGTTGTGTATAGAACTAGCATCACCTTAAGAATCCACCTATATGAAAATAGTTGGAAAAGAAATGAGATATAACGTCTTCTAATATAAATTTGATCAGTGTGTTAACTATACATGATAAATGATAAATGAATCCATAACCAACAATGAACAAATAATATTCAGATTGATATGTACATCCAAATACTAAATAACATGATCACTAATAAAGCACATTAATTTTAAAACATCACTCATTCGTATCAAATCACAATGATTGAAGCTATGATGAATAACCCAAGCATTGAATCAAATTCATCTATATAATTCTTAAAAAATCATGATGTTTTTTTATCAAGAATCTCTTTCACCCACCCTGCCCAACCCCCCCACCCCACCTCACACCAACCTACACCAAACACACCCCCTCCCCACTTTTAACCCCTCGCCCTACCCCCTACACCCCTCTCCACTCACCCTGCACAGCCCCTCCCTCCTGAACACTCCCCTCAACCCCCCAGCCACCCTGCTGGATAGACTACCCCCTACTGGACACTCCCCTGATCACCCCCTCCTTATTGGACCCCTACCCCTTAGACACCCCTTGACCCCCCCCCCTCCTGGGCACTCGTTGAGACACCCCCCCCCCCCACCCACACTCCTGGACACCCAGGCCACCCCCTGGACACCCCCCTCCTGGACACCCATCCCTCTACAAGCCCCCCCCCCTCCTGGAAAAATTGTTCTTAAAATAAATTGGGATCTTGAAATTCTTCCAGCATATACAATAAGAATTAAGAGGATTAATATATATTAATTATATCAATTAAAAAGTTGAACTTTTCCAGGAATACAATCAGAAGTCGAAATTCCCCTTTTGAAGCCAGCTATTAAAACCCTAGACCACATGATGCACAACACCCATTTTAGGATCACTATTTCTGATATGTAAATATTCAATGCAAAACAAATGAACTAAAACAGTGAAAATGTGAATGATTTGGTTTCCCAACACATACCATGGAAAAATTTGAAGGTTAAAGATACAGTAAAAACATGAGGTGCAATGAGCATGCACCATCAAGTAATTAAAAGAGGATACAAACATGACTTATAATAAAACTTCACATAAGGAGAAAAAGGACTCACCGTACGACCCAGAAAGCATATCAAAACTGCATACATAAAATCTTGTTACAACATCCACTTTTTCAACTCTTCCATAATTATAAGTGTTTCACATAATCAATAAAAAGTCTTCATATTCCTCTTGGACCAACCTAATAATCAAGTAAATAAGCAATGTCCAACCCTCTATCCAAGTTAATAAAATCAAGATTCAACTGAGCATGATTATATGAAATAGAAATTTAAATCATTCTACCAAATAGAAATCAATAGATAGTCTTCAATAGTTATGTGCTTCTACAAAAGCATGATTTCTAAAGGATGATCAAAGTGCAGCATGAAAAACACCAGTGATTTATAATTCAATAGGTATATCTAATTAAGACCTCAAAATATGATTTCCACTAATTTTCAACTCCAGTATAGAAATTTAATACAATAGACAATTAAAAATACTATATTTTATTGTGAAAAGAGAGAGGGAACCACAAGTGCATGGAAGGATATAATCATTCATTCTCCTCACACCTACACTAATATAACACTGTTAATTTTACATGAATGAAATAATGAAGGAGTGGAACCACAAGTGCATTGAAGAAATAAAATAAATGTGAAAAGTGAGGAATATTATGAAGGGTGCCCTTATATAATTTTCTCATTAATTATATAAAAATATCTTATAAAATAAATTCACCCCCTAAATAATACCATGTAATGATCCAAGATCTCAATCCATTCACTCTCTCTTTAGTGTGTTAGGTTAGGTAATGGAAAATGATTTTCAATATCCTACTTTCACCTAACCCTGGAAATTTAGAATGATTAATCACGACCTTTTCACCACTCACTCACCTGTATCATATTATAAATGACTAAAAATTGTGGTAATGTTATGTGTAAACCAAATTAATATATAATACCATGATAAAAATTAAAGGTACATGGATAATAATCTACTACTCATATGTAAACAATATGATTTAATGAAAATCACACTAGAGAAATTAAAATACAAATCCATTTAAATCCATGGATTTTGAATGGGGAATGTCTCCTCAACCACACCATAGTAGTCTAAACACCATCACCATATAAAACAATTAACTAATCAAAAACCACTATGATATATTATAATTTAGTTTGAGATCAATCTATTTATAAAAGGTAATGAGGTTATTTATCTAATGGGAACATCAAGGCCATCTTCCACCTACTATTTTATTGTCGATAAGAAAGATCAATCTCAATATTCATTGGATGGGTTACATGTGTCTATCTTTGAGGTTTGTCATGTATTTATCTAAATTCTTTAATATCCTATATTTTCTTAACACTCTCCTATTAATTATACAATAATATTTTGAAAAATATTTCCTTGATGTCAAATTTTTTGATTGGGAATACAGAAAATCACTTTTAACTAGATTTTAAAACCCATCCACAATTTCCCCATGTTCTTCTAGTTGAATTTCAACTTTCCTTAACCAATTCACTCATTATCTAGCTCTGATTTTTTAGTTTCTAATGTTTTTTATTCAATTTTTTCCAATTATATTGAAGACTCTAATGGTTTATGAATCAATGTTTTAGGTTTTAAAATAGTTTTCCCACTCTTTCACAATCCCCCATCACCCCACCCTCTCTTTCACTATCCCCCCAGCACCCCCCCCCCACATCCCCCCTGCACCCGAACCCCCCCCCCCCTCCCACACACACACTAACCCCCCTTCACCACTCCCCCAACCCCTGCACCCAGCCCTAAGCCACCCACACCCCCCCCAATATCATCAGGGGATTATCCTTATTCTCTCTAGATATTCCTTTCATATCCTTGAGTTTACCCTTTGTGTTGTTACAAGAAAAACAAAATTTTAAATAATTTTCATCCATATTATTACCTAACAAATCAGTTTCATAAAAAAAATAGGTGAAATCCCTTGAGATGGTTTATACATATGATAAGGAGAAACTTCTGATAATTAGGACTCCAAATAATAATATTATAGTCTAATTGACACAAAAATATCATAGGATGATTCTTTTAAGAAAACCATGCCCTATGTGGCCGAATTATCCTCACAAACTCTAGGTTTCACCTATGATGATTCCTAAGTGTGGATGGACACCCTTTCATGCTCCATTCATACTATGAACACCAATTATTTACTAGTAAAAGAAGAAAAACACACTCATCCCTCCTCATGATAAGTGTTTGATGAAGCCCGAGAAGACTATTCCTAATCAGATTTCAAATTAACTACTCAAATACAATCATGGAATTATACCATACAATGATACATGGTCTTTGTGATTTGATGATCCTCACCAGCTCTAGATAAAGTCCCTTGTATATGACATATGTATCTTGATATCTACAGTGTCTCCATCAGAAGAACAAGAAAACATTCATCCCTCCTCAACATGAGTGATAACCGAAGACTTGATCTTACCCATAGACCGAGACTCCCTCTAATAATTCTCTAAAGAACAGCCCTGAATAAATAATGAAGAACAATAATCCACTTGAGCTTCATAGATAATTGGTTTCATAACATTGAACTCATCATTGAAAGAGAACTAAATAAACTCTAAATACTTCCTAGATAAGTTGAACTCTATATACAAATGATCCAAAATTTTATGTTTCACTTCATGAATTTTCTATTTGATGCACAAAAAATTTCTATGAATTTAACTGCAAAGTTTAAGAACTGAAGGATCTTTAAAAGGATGATAAAACTAATTAATCCAAACTAAGCAGAATAAAAAAGTAGATTCATTCCCATAGTGAACAATCAAGTTCCACCGATAGTGATGACATTTGGCGGGGAGGAGGGTGTGGAGCGGTTGAGAGAGGAGGAGGGTGCCGAGAGGCTGAGGGAGGAAGAGGTTCGCGGATCGGGGGAGTTGTGGTGGTGTTCGGCTAGGGGGAGGTCGCAGAGAGGTAGAGGGATGAAGATAGTGGCGGATCGAGGGAGGAGCGGCAGCGTTCAGCTGGGAGGAGGTCGCAGAGAGCTCGAGGGAGGAGGTCGCGGTGGAATTTGGCGGGGAGGAGGTCACAGATATCTTGAGGGAGGAAGTCGTAATGACTTTTGGCGGGGAGGATCTCGTGGGAGGAGGAGGGCGCGAAGAGGTCGATGGAGGAGGGGTCGCATATTCGGGGAGGAAGAACCCGACGCTTATGTAAAAAAAAAACTTTCATGGTTAGATAATTAATCCGTGGCTATAAACATACTATAACCACGGATCTATAAAACCATGTCTATAGATCTGGGGTTATAGCTTCAATTTATAGTAGTGTGACATTTTTAAAATATCTTAAAATAAATTATAATAAATGTCATTTTAATACACAAGTGGATTGAAAATGTTATAATTATTTATTATGGATTATTTTTGTTGAAAAAAACCCATACAATGATATTAGGACATGTTATAGGGTAATTTTATAATATTATTTTTACTTTTAATTACCTAATTTTCCCATAACCAAAGTAAAAAAAGTAAAGATAAAATTCACAAAAAATTATGTTGATCCTATTAGACTATAAATATAATACCAAATTAAACCATGTACTTACATTTTTTCTAATTTCAATTCATACAAGAAACAAAATTATGTTCAGGGAAAATCCTATTGATGTGGTGAGAATATATGTAAAAAGAACATTCAAAAGTTCAATATTTTTTTACATTTCATTTCAATATATAAAAATATTCTAATGACCAAAATTGGATTAATATATGTATAATATAACTATTTTGACATTCAAAATACATTTTAAGTAAAATTATTATTTAAATGAAGAGGTAGTTTTTAATAATAATATAGTATTTTCACTATTCATTAAAAAAATGAAACTTCTCAAAAAATACTGAAAATTCACGCAATATATTTTTTTAAACTCCATATTTATATTTTTTATTTTATAAAAAAAAAATTTCTTACAGTTCTTAAAATTAATTTTATTTTTTTCATAGAAGGACATGAAAAGCAATTCATTGGAAAGAATCAGATATATTAGAACATATGAAGTCTTTTCCAAAAATTATGTTTATACATTATTAATATATTTTATTTATAAAACATCATTAAAATAATATTTGAAAATTATTTATAACTATTCATATTACTTTGTTTAATGGATATATTATAATAATCTTTTATAAATAGTTATAAAAATAAAATGATGATTCGTAAAAACTCGATGTTGCATGTAACAAATGCTAGGTTGGTGTTGTGTGTAGGGAATTTAAAGTTGGTTCAATGTGAATGGAATGACTGATTTAATTCACATAGAGTCATTAATGAAAATTAATCTATTCGTAAAAGAGATCACAAAAATTCAGGGTGTTACAATTACCCAAAAATTATCCATGTAACGCCGTAATATTTTTAAATAGAAATATTATGTTCGATAACATTTATGAACTGAAAATCAATATTCTATGAGAATATAACACCCCAAGACATTAATATATATTAATTTTTAAATAAATACCATATTTTTTTATAAATATTGATTCACACATCATCAGGTTTAAGCAAAACATAATACTCAATTAAAACATTATCATTTAAGAAATACCATTATAACGTAGTTGTTATGATGGAATGTAATAATAAGAATAAATAAATTATGAATATAATTTGATATAAAAATGTATAAAATAAATGTAATGGTTATATATTTATAAATAATTATAGAAAAATCATTTTATAGAAAGAGAAATGTTTTCTGAAAACTATATTTTTCTAAAAGAACGTTTAGTCACCCATTGTGCACAAAATTTAAAATTAATTTCTATATATTTAAAATAAATTGTTTAGAAAAATTAAAATAATTATTTATATATATGTATAAATTACCTTTTGGTTGAATGTTTGGATTTTTTTATAAAACATATGTTTTTTATGATGATTGAAAATATTATTTTTTATTAAAAACTCGCGATTCATTAATTTATCTATAAAGTTAAATTGTATTATAAATTTGTTTTATTGTAAAAATAGTACTATTATATTAATATTATAATAATTCAATTCATTTTAATATTTTTAATATTTAATTTCAATTGAAATTTTTTAATATTTTTAATGCTTTTCTTTGAAAAGATGCATTTTCGACGTGTCTATAGTATTAATTTAAAATTGAATTTTGTTACTGAAGAGAATTTAATTTGGAAAAATAGATTCTATATTTTTAATCAGAACTATTTCTATTATATAACTATTTCAATATATTTTTTTACCATTATTAGTAGTGAAAATAGTAAAAATTAATTATAGATATTAAGGTAAAGGATGGGTTTATCGATTGTTAATTTAAAAATATACAGGTTTAAAATGATCCAAAACATTTCAAATTACTTTTGGATAACAATATTTAAACATATTCTCATAAATTTATTGATATTTATCCATTTTTGTCTTTTTATAATGTAAAAACGTGGGTGCCATGCTTTATTTTTAAAAATTTCAATGTGTGTCCACTACATAGTTATAAAAGGCCACCAACTCTCATACACTATTCACAAAACCAAATCTCTTTGTATAGGAATTTACAAGCCTATATATCCTTCTAACACACCAAAACACATCACAGTGGCCTTTGTCTGATTAGATATCCCTCCTATGGATGGTTTCTGTATAAACTATTTATGGGTTCCCGGGAGAATATGTAACACTAATAACTTACGTATTTGTTTTATTTGTTCGTACAACTATTTCAAATCAACATAAAATATGATAATATAATAACACCCATATCTCCAATATAATAATTGTTTTTATTTAAATGGAAAAACATTTATCCATGTATACCTCCACCAAATTGAAAATGAAATCATCGATCCTGTGTACGGTGGACTATGACCATGGAAACTAATGTAATTCATTTTCCATATCAACATTTCAAGGATGTGTATAATAAGGGATTTATCATAATTATATGATATTTATGACAATATTATAATTCTTAAATTATTATATCATATATATCTTATTTCTTTCCATTCTATAGAGAGATACAATTATATTGTTCATGTGTTTGGTGGAATACCGCCTCACAAAGTGATTTGATTCATTTCTCACTTGAATTTTAGATGGATTGTTTTAAAGATAAATTTTATGAACATATGTTATATTTATAAACTAACCATACTTATGGATGTATAATATCTTTTATATATTCCCATCTTCCAATCCATTTGGAAATAACAACGGCACTCGTGCATACGTGTTGATTACCACCTCCATGTAGAGATGTAAGATTTTTTATTTCATTTTTACATTTACAATAATAAGGATGGTTTTGGTTAAAAAATTAAAAATAAAAATTATTAATTATTATATAAGGTTAAAATAATATTCATTTTCCTTTCAATTTATCCATTGAAAAAATAGAAACAACGTTCATGCGTACGTATGACAAATTGTCTCCATTATTGGTGTTATGTATTTTCTATAATTAAATTTTTGTGATTAATTTAAATATTATATAATGAGTAAATCTTATTTTTAAAATCTTCTTCACATTCTGGATATTACTTAAACATGATAAAATCAAAATGACAAAAATTACCCCATCAAAACACACACAAAAAGCAATAAGATTATAAACTGAAATAATAATTTTTACAATTAATTGGTATTAAACATGTCATAAAAGAATATAATTATATAATATATGTTGTGAAATATTTTATTTTGTTTATTTAATATTTTATAATAATTAGATATTTATTATATAGGAGGTAAAAACATGGATTAAGGAAATCATACCTATGGTAAGGGTTTCTCGTATCACTTTTACTTTTGTGAGACATATGACATATGCATAACTTTGTTAATTTTTATGTGGTTTATACTATCCATTTTACATGTTATATCTTGAATAAAACTATATTAATTGTATTATATGATGTTATTTCTTTCATGTAACTTATTATTAAAATGTTACCAAAGTGGTAATGGTATATTTTACAATCTCCTAGTGTTTTAGGATTGTTTATGATTAAATTTCCAATAATGAAAAACTATGCTCCATCACTCTAGAAGAAAAATAATATTCTTATCCTATAGTTATTCATGTATTTGTCAAGTAATATATATTTTCATCTCATTAGTGATTAAAATAAATGAAAAAATTATTTTTGGAAAATGTAGCTTTGTTTCTTTTTTCCAGTGAAAAATCATATTCTCTTCCATGTATATGATTCGTAAAATGGTTTGTAATTTTTTTTTCAAATATTATAAAAAATGATTTATTATATACATATCACCCATTTTTTTATTTTCACAAAATGATTCAAACTAAATATTCATATTTTTTTAGAACAATGTATTGTTTGACATTCTTCCAAAAAAATATAATAAAATCATCATTTTAACAAACTTAGCATGTAATAAATTTCTCAATATATTAATCACTCCCTTATTTTATGGTTTCAATAATATTTTACAAGGATATTTTCAAATAATTGTTTCCCTAATATTCTATAATGTATTAGTTTTAAAAATATATTTTTAATGTAAAAATCATTTTTCCCTCAAAAATGTTTTTAAGGGAATATTTATGGAATTTAAATTTATATAAATACCATAATTTTACTTATGATAAATTGGGAATATGTTTTAATCATTCCATACATATTATTTTTCAGGATTTTTTATGATTAGTTTTCATGGGGTTGTTCTATTTTAATACAATTCACTATATTACACTAGATTATTTTATATTGTTTATTGATTGGGGAAAATATTAACATTTCATTTGATATTGTTTTTAATATGATATATTATGTGTATTATATTACAACAATTTCCAATAAATAATTTATTGGACATAACATGATATGGGTTTGGCCCACTATAACACATCGATGCATCAGTTGGTCTCATGAGACAAACTATCTTATGTAGTTAGTCGACACATTACACATTAATGTAAGATGTCTTGGAAGAAGGCCTTGAAAGAATGTTTATGATGTCCATCATTATTAATTTCCTCCTTTTGATATTATTTATTTATGTTCTATGGATAATTTAATTTGTTAAAATATATATTAATAATTTTAATTACAATATGATTAATGATACAAAATTATTTTATTTTTTTATTTATTTTATATCATTCTTATTAAATTGATTGAATAAAATGCGTTTTAATTATTTAACTTTATTTATTCATTATTTTCTATTTCTTCATGATATATTCTATTATATGTATACCTTTACTGTGTATTAGATCTCACTCCTTTCTTTTGTTTCTATACACCAAGATTCTAAGAAGTGTTTTATGATTGATATGCAAGGATATTTTATGTTAAATAATGGTATAAAAAAATAAAATAATATGTTGTATTTTATGTTTTAAATTTATTTATATGATTCACGTATATATCTAGTTTATTAATAATACTAAACTCAAGGGGTAATCTATAGAGATCTAAGTAATATTTATGTCTCGACTATGTTGTATCCATCCTCTTTTTGATTAGCTGGACATCTTCAGAAGTAAGATGTACGAGAGATGTTTCATGTAGTGTTTCCACATATTCCTATAATAATAACAAGGGTGATAGACATGGACGACTATAAAAGGCTAAATAACGATCAATATGTATCATCAATTGATATCTATTATTTTAGGTGAACTCAATAAGGCATATGTGTGTCTCAAAATATCCCTAAAACCCCTCAATGTAAGCTCGCAGCATGTCCTCAAGCACTTTTATTGTATGCTCTAACTTACTAGAAGTATGAGGGTGTTATTTTATGAGTATAAGAAGTTATATACCAAGCTACCTCTTCAAACTATACCAAAAACGAGATGTAAACTAGGTATAACTATAAAATGATAGTGAGAAGTTCCCAATAAAATCATGATATCTCATAAGATATGAAACCTCCCAAGATCATCCATGCTAAAATTTTCCTTGATCTACAATAAATGTGAAAAATTCTTGATCCTATCAACAAAATCCAAATTAGAAATTATACCTTGAGGTGACCTCGGTAAAAGGTGACAAAATCCACCGTGACATCATCTCATTTCATCTTGGGAATATGTATCTTCTATAAAATTCTGGTTTCTAGATGATGTTCTTTCCTCTCATGTTGAGTGTTGGAAAACCTCATAACAATACCAGCTACCTCATGTTTAACACCTGGCCAGTAGTACTGACTGAATAAGTCATGGTACATCATGTTAACACTGGGATGAACCACCCAAACAGAGGAATGAAAATCCGAAATTATCTCCCCATGTAAGTCCACTGAGACCCAAACATGGCCATGGGTACAAAATATGTCATATTCTCAAATGGTCTAACCCGGATGTTGTTCATAACCTACCATACTCTTCCATTGAACTAATCCATATAAATTAGTGAGCTTGATCATCGTCAATATATCGAAAAATGTACAATTCCCATATATGGATGAAATAAAAGTGCTTCCCTAATTGTATTTTACATCTTACTACATCTAAGAGAAAATATGCATAAGCATTCACTCTCTACTGACATGTCGAACAACCTATATCTAAGTCCTCCTACTCAGTGGATCAGGAATTACATTTCCTTTACCAAGCTTATATGTATTCTCAATTTCAAAAAACTATAGGTACATAAACCACATTTACTACCACATATTCATATCATACTGTGTAAATATTTACGTGATAATTTTATAGTCCTTGTATACCATAGAATTCTTTACATGTAAATAATGTCTCAAATAGTGTAATGTATGAACAATTATAGCAGACTATAGATCATGTGTCAGGTAATTATTATCATGTGTCCCAAGCTACTAAGACCCGTATGCCATGACTCTACCCCCATGCACCAGTGCTGATCCAAACCTGATACCTAATGTGTTGTAATGCACAATGTATCTTCTTCCTTGTTTGGGAAGTATTATGGCTGGTGCTGATGTCAATCTCCCTTCCAACTCCTTAAACATTTTCTAGAATGTATCTAACCAAGGAATTTTCATGCCCTTCATAGGAAATCCATTCCATAGTGTTACCAATTGTGAGAAGTCTTGTACAAATTACCTGTAATATCCTACAATCCCAGGGAAACATTGTATGTTAATGAAATTTTGGGGCTTCTCCAAAGAAACTAAAACTCTCACCTTCCCTAAGTCAAATAACACTTTAGTCTCAGAGATAATGTTTCCAAAGATGTGAATTTAATCTAAAAAAATAGGAACTTTCGATGGATAACATATAAATGATGATCTCTCAATATAACCAAAATGACAAATGATATTTTCTCTTGGTTGTGTTGGTTGAGAGGATACAACAAGATATCATCCATGATAGCCATAAAAAAGAATCTTGATATGGATGGCAAACAAGGTTAAATATATCAATGAAAACCACTAGTGTGTTCGTGAGACTGAACTACCATATATTCATTTCAACCATACCTACTACAGAATGTTTTATGAGTTTATTATGAAATTTGAATATCCACCAGGTGATATCTCAACCTCAAATTTTTTTCGGAGAAAAACAATGCTCTTAAAGGTGATCAAACATGACATCTGTTAATGGAAGTGGATAATGTTCCTTAACCATCAGTTGGTTAAATTTTTTATAATAAAAAAATAGAATAATGTAATGATATATCTTAACAAAAGGGCATGAGAAGCCCAAAAAGATGTATTGTGTCGAATATGCCCCTTTTCGTCAAAGTCCTTTAGTTGCCTCTTCATCTTCTACAACTCCTATGCATCCATCCAGTAAGGAGGAATGGACACCGGTGCAGCTCCTAGAACTAGCATGATAGAGAAATCAAACACTCTCTCAAAAGGTAAACTAGAAATATCATTCAAGAATACATACATAAAATGATAAACCAAGGGAGGATTGTCTTCCTGATGTGATCCCTGATCATATTGATAGAAACTAGAAATCTAAGTTGGCATCCATCCCTTCCCATGATATTGTGGTCCAGATCAACTCTCCTGGATATTCCATTTACCCTTGTGAGTTCAAAATACACCCTCTAGTGATGTTAAAGCCACCCTTTGGTTATAATTATCAACATCAGCTTGAGAAGACACTATCCAGTCTATCTCGAGTATGACATCAAACCCTGTCATCTCGAGGACATAAAAAATCTCAAAGTAGTGACACCCACAAACTATAAGGGGGAACTCCCTGTATTGATGTACATCATCTATTCTGATTCCCAATGAAGCACAAGTACCATAACACCCTCATAAAACATAATCATAAAACCAAGGATTTATACCATTGGTATATATATAAAACTTTACAATACACATGTATCAAATAGAAAAGATATATGATTAGAGGGTACTATGATCATATCTCTCACCGTATACACTCTTTCAACCTCCTCATAATGGGTAAGCTATATATAATATATATAAATATTGAACCATGGACCTATGAAACAACATCTCTACCTAGTGTATGCCAACTCTACGGTCTTGGTACAATATGTTTCAGGCTTCCTTGGCCATAACCACCACAACCTCTGCCTAATTGGCTGACACTTCTCTGGATCCAATCTTGATGTTGACCCATGATACCTACTCCTGGTCCTAGAATTAGAGCTGACTCCCTACCACCCACTACTGGAGGTATGGTCCTATAAAACAATTGTACATAAACCATTCTACCTTAAACATGGAACTCGACTGGGTCACAGTTTCAATGATTTTTCATGTAGAACAAATTTACACATTGATGATATAACATTGAACTACCAGTACTCATAGCCTATCTAGTACCCAACTCATGGTAATCCTAAAAATGGAATTTCCAGCTTGAATATTTTGAAGCAGAAGGATTAAAGATATCACTACTCTTCTATACACCCCTAGCACCCCTTTATTTATTCACATTAATAAGCAACAAATTTTCACTATTAGTAATATAGGTCAAACTAAAAATGTTGAAATGAGATCCAATGGCATGTTAGAGACCTTCACATAGGCATCTTAGCCTCAATATCTCATTATCACTGTATGTCGGTGTAGAATGCTTCAACTCTGTAATGATTGATGAGTACAACATAATTTTCATAGCGTACTCCACTTGATGCTTGAACTCGGTATCCCGATCATCCCTTAGATTATAAGGGTAAAAATAGTCCTAGAACTAAGTTTGAAATTCATCCAAAACCATATCTCACAGCATTTCACCCCAGTTTAGAACATCCCACTAGTGCTTTGCTACTCAACATTATATATATGTCATGACTTATACTAACCTCAAATGATGTGTCTCTATATATCAAAATTCAATAGCAGAGTATTAAATCATAGCTTAAAAGTATGTGCACCTCCATTACCTAATGACATGAGAGAATACTATTTAGAAGACATGGGAATTAGCTATTCCATAAATATTGTAGGTTGTGGTGATCCCTATAATGTCTGAATGAATCGATCAAACCACTCACAGAATTATTCCTCAACACCTGTATCTGGAACAATAGTTTGTACTGCATATATTACTAAAAGAGAATAAACTAGTATCCCATGGATTGTCACCTTTAGATAATGGTTGTCTCCATCCTCTTGGAGTATGATTAGTGGTCGTTAGAGTGTCATGCCTCTACAATTCCAACCACACATCTCAATAAACAATGACATCAAAGTTTCCATCTCAAAATCGATGGACATGTCAAAACCTTCCTATAAAAATTCATACAAAAAAAGATTCACCTTAATCCATACATATATAAAGGAAATATCCATAAAATTCACAATATATTCTACCTACACCCCACTCAAAATATGGATCAATGTCAAAACTTTGTTAACAAGTTCAATTTTTCGTATCCTTTCTTAACCATTTCTTATTTCATTTTAATTGGCTGAAAAAAATGGTTCAACAAATTATAATCCATAATGAGTCATACTTGTCATGAAAATTTTTTTGTCATCCACCCAGTCCAAACTATTAAATGTTTTATAATTTCTATCATAATAACAGTTATATCTTTCACAACACCATTTTCAACATCATGAAAATAAGCAATGCATCCTATATGGCTTGGTATAGTTAATGGAATGTTAATAGTAAAATGTTTCTAAAATGATTAATGCGATGGAATACCCTAATCACATCGAGTGGTAGTAAAATCAAATCCACAATCATACCAATAATAATATCACAATTCAAATGCATCACCCAATGGTGGAATCAAAATAATGTTAATTGTAAAAAACAAGAAATCATCTGTTTCCATTGAAGGAAATTTGTCCTTTTACCAATATGTGGGATAGAAATCCATATAAAGAGGTCATTACCAATTTTAAATGTGTTCCAATCCCTTTCTATTATCTCTAATAAATAAATTATAAAAATCTTTCTCTGATACATCTTCGTAACATCCCGAACCAAAATTCCACTCAATAGTTCCCCCAGCCCTGTTGGAAACGTAGTCTCAATTACATAACCCAAAATTAAAGAAGCTTCCAATTAGTATTGAGGGCATAGGGAAGGTCCATAGGGATTCATTCCCAAATTAAAGTAGTGTAACACATTTAAAAATAAAAATAAATCAATAGTAAAATCAAATAAATCAACTAGAAACAAAATAAATAAACCGAAGAATATATAAATTACACCAGAAGAGATCTCATATAAAAAATATGATGATACATATCTATAAAAAGTAGAAAAAATATTGAAACAATAGTAAAATAAATTATATGTATCACATTACAAAAAATACCAAAAGGTTTTATCTTTAACTATCATAATGGGGCTCGACATGATGATGTTGTCTTTTGTTCCTATGCATTGAAAAAAAACTAACATCAAACTCTGGTCATGTTCCTTGGTCCCTAAAAAAATACATAAATCTATTAGGGTACCCAAAAGTGTCCCTGACGAAGTGTGAGATACAATACTAGCATGTAACCACATAAATATCTATAAAAATCCCATCTGTTCAATATAATCTATGTAGTGTTCAAGTAAAGAAGGTGAAGAGTGTGAAAGTAAACGTCCCATGAAATTTATGTGCAATGTAACTGATACATTATAGAAATACTTGGATCCCTATAAAAAAATTTAATGATCCTATCACAAGGAATAAGTACAAAAAATGTAACCACTATGACCTATACATAAATCCAAATTTAATATGTGAACCAAGACATTGTCATATAACTAGAAGTGTTAGAACATCCATGAACAAGGCCTATAATAAATCATATAAATATATCAATGGTCTTGCTATATAAACAAATTGCCACACCATGAATGGCCAAATATATGGTATATAAGACCAAGGAGTCCACATTGAGTCCTTGGGGTGGCTCTATAAAAACATGGTAATTAAAATGGTGGAGTATGAGGACCATCTTTGCAAACCATGTTTGATACGAGTCTATAAAACAAGATTTAACATGTTGAAATTACATTTTCATCTTATGGAATCAAGATCCATGGAGAATACATTACCAACTAATCTTCTACCATATACTAGGATTTGTGGGTGAATCGTCCATCTTATCTAAATGGAATCAAGTTCCATGGTTTTCCAACCAAGGCATCCACTACCTTTTCAATTCACACCTCATTCCATTAAAAAATTCACAAGCATTCAAAAAATTATTATACGAACTCATTAATCCCTTCATATTAAAAAGAAACTTAGGTGTATACCCACTCATTTAATACATCACAATAATCCATTTTGAGCAATACAAAAAAGGCATAACAATTCAAGCAATGGAAGATGAGGAAATACATCTACCAATCATGAAAACCAATCAAATTAACTTATTAACGGGCTTCCACTAACAAGTAAATCCCAAAAGACACCCCTTTGGTGGTTTAGAATTTTGAAAGGGAAAATTAAATACCCCATGGGTGGCCTTGGTTGGTAAAAGCACCCCCCCCCCCAAACGTCTCACATGAACTATGGTAAGCCCTAATAATTTCCATTTTATTTAATTCAACTAAAAAATTAAATTTTAGTGTCGGGTCGGAAATTCTGGTTGTATGAATAAAGGATTCCTTCTTAATAATGCATCAAATTGAAAGGTAAATGTATAGACCACCTACCATAGCTCGGTTTTAGATTTATTATCTAGTATCAACACCTATTTCAACTTAGATCGGGGAAAAATGATGAATAGGTGATGAAATTTGAAATTCAGAAAATTATCCTACACCTAAATAGAATATCTGGAACGATAAAGATTTATGAATACCAAAATAATAATTTAGAACTTACTGATGTTTATCCAATAATATTTACAGTGCTTTATTTCAATATCTGAAATAAGAATAAGATCAAAAGATGCATTTTATATACATAGAGGTTCTCTCAATGTGTTTCTTCCAATGGATGAGGAAAGTGATATTTTTGAATTAAAAGATTAATTAGTACAGATTTGGTAATACTACCTAAATTACTAGGCCCCAGGGTTCGGACACACAGCTGGCCAAAATGTGCGCCAAACATGTGCCCATTGCTGTAGGAAAGGGGAACCCTGCATGGTTTTCATGCATAGCTTAACTAACTGTGTGAAAACTGTTTCTTAGTCCACTGTGAAAAACAACATAGGGTTCTTCACATGCATGTGTAACATCCCAGGTAAATGAAGAATAAGAGATTTTTATATTTATTAATATTTGTGAATTAAATATTAATTTTAGCTTAAAAGGGGCTGCTATGTTCGATGGCGTACCCGATATGCAACAACGGGTTTCTTTGGAATCTTACGTTGCACACTAATAATATAATATTATAATTTTAAACGGTAGTGAACTCCTAGCCATTTTATTGGAGGGAATGAATAAAACTAACTATAATATGATTATACATGTATTTATATTTATCCAATAAATGTTAGAGGCTTAATATATGAATGAATCTAATTTTAAGCATAATTTACATTAAAAGGACGATTTACCACCTTTTAATGGAGAACCCTTTTTAAATATAGTTTTGGTCACATTAATACATTATAATTGACCAAATAAATCCTACTTTAGAATGGGGACATCAAAATTTACTTTGTGCAATTTTTTGGAATTTTTCCGATAAAGTTCATTTTTTAATGAATAGTGAAAAATATTGTATTTTAATTCAAAAGTGATTTTTAATCTAATTTATTTATATGGTTAGATAATCTTTTTAATTGGTTTTAAATTGAAATTAAAATATATTTTTACCATTTAATCCAATGTTGGTCATTGGAATTAATTTCACTTTGAAATTAGACATAAACAAGTATCAATCTTTTGATAGTTATTATTTCTTAAAAACACGCTATTTGTTTTAACAGCGGGAATTAATTTTTAAATTAATTAATTCCACTTATATGTTTTGAAATAGGAAAGAGAGACATAATTTTTGAATTTGTAATATCAAATATATATTAGGCTGAATTTTTGGTATTTTTCTAAAAAACATCACTTTTTGATGAATAGTGACACCACTTAGTGGTAGTTAAAAAAACCGACTTTTTCATTTAAATGGAAGTTTACCACTTCTGTGAATTGAATTTCAAAAATCCAAAATTCATGGTTGTTATCAAGAAGTGAAATGTGGTTCATTAAGATGAAAATATTTTTTGGTGAATAGTAACTTTTGACTTTTATTTACCGTTGTTAAAGGTAAATAAGGTAATTCAAGGTTAAAAGAATTTTATAATAATTCAGAATTACCTTAACTCTTGTCAAAAACTTATTTGTTGAGTCAATAACGACTATGGGAATCTTTGGGTCGATTTTTGGACCCCATTGATCCACTTGGGAGTGAAAATGACAATTTAGATTAATTAATATAATGTAAATGCAAATTTGACATTACCAAAAATCATTTAGTAATTTTTTTTATGGTGATATGTAGGTCCTATTTTCTACTATAAATATTAATTGGAAAGATAAAAATATTTCTTACATGATAGTATTTTTTTTATAATTTTTAAACCTCGAATAAATTAAATTATTTATGACACCATAATGATGCTGTATTTACCTCATTAATAAATGATTAAAATGAATAAGATTATAATGACTAAAATATTATCCAAATCATGTCCAATTCTGATTGGATGATTTTATTTCGGTTATGAGTCATCTTATCTTCTACCATAATGGTTTTTGGACTATTAGAAACCGAATATCATTATATTATAAAATAATATTTTCACACTTTCCTAAAGAGCCCCTCCTCTCCCTTATAAAAGGACACCACTTCTATGAAATTCCTCACACCTCTCAAGCCATTTGGCTCGTCCAAACTCTGCCCAATTAGGATCCGTACATCCCTCTACTCCTCTTAAAAGCCTTACTTTAGGCAGAAGGCACTTCAAGAAGTCCTTTGGTTCAAACCGAAGAGAGTTACACAAATTAAAGGTAATGGTTTCTCTTAAATTGTTTTCTTTTATTTTACTTCTCCAACCCCTAAAATCTTTTTATTTACTTTATTTTGTAACAAAACCAGTATCCTAACTATACTAGGATGTTTTTATGATAAGGATTCGAACTACACTTACACAGACCTCCATCTAATGGATGATGAACATAATTTTTCTGTGGATGAAAAACTAACGCCTCACGAAACGATGATTGTTCAATTACATCTTACTGCCTCTCATGTTGGCCATTATGATGGAACTAAATTTATATATGATATATATTATGTTTATGATTTCTTTATTCTTCTGTACTTTCCTTTTATATCAAGCCTTTATGGTTTCGATAGTCAGTAAATACGATAATCTCATTTGAGGAAGTGCGGACTACCGCCCCCTCAAAGTGATGTGACTCGTTAATGCCTTATGTGGGATGTATAAAGGATGGAGTTAATGATATTATATATGATACAATACTGGAATTATAATACTATTTCGTATCATTATGTTTTAATTCCATTAAATAATAAATATAAATCGAAGTAGCGTTCATGCGTACGTACGGCGTACCGTCTCCATGACCGGTGCATTACATTTCGTACCTCTAAATGTTATGTAATAATATAAATGCATGTATATAATGGATATATATTATATATATTATATCTAGATAATGAATATAATTCTGGATATAATATATATTTTACCACATGAACAACTTTTAATTATAAAGATTTTATTTTTGACTCAAGTAGCAATGATCTACAAAACGACCATTATTAACTTAAATAATTACATAGTGTTCATAGCATTGTAGTAAGTGATATAAAAGGAATAATGAACATGAAAAAGGTTCTTAAGCAAGTATAAATTAACTCAAGTTTATTAATCAGGAGGTTAAAGAACAATCGAGTCAAGTCAGACCCGAGGTAAGGGATCCTACCCCTCTCTTTCTTTTTATGTACACTCTTTTATGTCATTCCTTTTAAGCTCATCTTTCTTATGATTGGGATGTTCTTTTATATTATTCCTACATAAATTTATATGTTCATATTATGAGAGACCCTATTTTATCTCATCAATCCATTTTTTAAGTTTTAATTGGCCCCATTAGACTTTCGAAATTTCGTAAGGGGCTTTTTATCTCACTTTGTGTTTTCGTGAGATTCATGCTACATTTTCCAATATTTCCTTCTGAGTGGTGTATGTACTGTACATTATTCTACTATTTGTGTAAAATAAGTTTTTTTATGAGTAATTAAATCAATGTTTTATTGTTATTCTTTCATGGGGTGTACGTTTCTAAAGTTACCCAAATCGGTAAGGGAACCTTTCACTATCCTCTTTTTAAAAGACTTTTCTTGTTATGTCTTTTAATTTACATCTTTTTATGTTGGTATATGTTATTATATATCCTTATAGATGTAAATTTTATTTCAAAGTGATGAGATACCATTTTTTCTCTCATCAACTAATTTTATGAATTTTAAAGTGACACCGTTAGGCTGTCAGATTTTACCAAGGGAACTTTTATCCCAATTTCAATTTCTTTGGGTTCAACATGTAGTTATTGAATATGCCATCCTTTGAATATGTGTGAATGACCTTTGATTGTTTTACACTTAATATCCACTTATATTGGGTGTATTTATATTTGTCACACATAATTATGAGATTGATTTATCTTTAATTTAAAGATACATTCTTTATAAGGGATTTCATCTCATTTTACATTTCTATTGAGACTTCATTGTTGTTATGCACCAATTCACTGTTATATGGTGTATATACTGTCCCTTGGAATATTATATCATGAATCCAGTTATTCGCATGATATTTTTATTAAATTTTATTCCTCAATTATGTTATTCAAGTGTCTCTCATTTTGGTAAAAACCCTTTAACTAAAATATTGTTTTAAATGTTTTAATGATTTATTATTATAAACATTTATCATTAATATCCATGTTTTTAAAATGGTTTTAAGGATTTATTTATATGGATATTAATGGTTTAAAATGTTAAAAGATTCAATGTGGTATGGGATACTTTTATTTCAAAATCTCTTTATTAAATGTTTTAAATGATTTTGAAAATAGTTTTTATAATGGATTCATTATCATAAAATGTTATATTGTTTTTGCAATGTGGGAATGTTATCTTTACATTATGCTAAAGTCATGTGCTTTGATTATGTTATGGTTCTTGGAAATTAGTTATGAAGATGGGTGGTTCTGTGATAAACTAAGGGCGGGTGAGCCCGATATAGCTCTACAATGAATTGGGTAACGCGAAGGGGTTAAACGTTAAGGTTTCTCCGAAGAGATTTAGGGAATATAATGTGATGGGTATTCCAAATTTAACCAAGAGGGTTACTCCCTATGTAAGAATGTTATGAATGCCTCAAGTTATATTTATGTCTTATGATTTTTATGATTTATTCAGGATTTTATGAGGCATGTAAAAGTGATTATGTTTTATGGGTAAATTATGATTCCATTCTTATGTTTATATGTACTCATGTTTTCTTTCCATACTTTCTATAACCCTTACTGATCTTTTTATGCTCATCCCATGTTTTTGAAATGTTTTCCACAGGATAAAGTAATGGTACATGATATGATGATAGTGTCAAGGAAGTGTCAAGAAAGAATCCATGTATTATTTTAAATATGATTCTGTTTATGGGATAAATGAATATTATCTTTTATGTAACCACTTTGTTTAAATGTGGAATGTAATGCACGATTTATGATATAATTCTCTAAAACTCTAAACCTGAAAATATCTTCAATGTGAATTATTCATTTAATTCAATATTATGTAATGTTTAAGGTCAGGTCCTTATAGTTGGTATCAGAGGTCAGTTTATATAACTTTAGAGGTTAGAGTGTGGTTTATGAAAAAGTGAAAAGTTGTGTATAACCACAATGGTTAGTATATTAGATGGAGTCATCGTATTTATTTGAAAGTTAAAATGAGTTTGAGATAACTTGGATAAGTATATCTTGGTGGTTATCTTCTTATTTTTATTTGATGATTTTAATGATATACTCACACTGGCCTTTTTTGTTTTAGTAAATGTCCGGATCTAGAAGGCACCAAAGTGACAATGGATTTGAAGAGAATTGTGACGGTTTTATGAAAGAACAACTGAATGATATGGGAGCTGCAATGATAAATCTTGTGACTATCCTCAACCTACTATCTGGAGTCATGATTGACCACCTGAACCTTAGTGATTTTTATAAGGCATCGTATATGTGAGAAACAAATCCCTACGGAAGTTATGGTAATAATCATAAAGGTAAGTATGTTCAAAAACCTATGTGTCAAATATGTGGGTAGAAACACATAGTAAAATGTTTCAAAGGGACAGAAAGATTCTATAGATGGGGAAATGAAGGTCATAAAGCAAGAACATTCCATGGAAAAAGGAAGAATCTAGTTGACTCTAGGAAAGGGAAAGAAGTTCTTTCTAAAGGATCAATTGAATATTTTAAATATGGTGTGCATGGTCATTATGCAAACACATGTCCTACGAAGAAGTTTCGGGAATGGGGTCACCAAGATCGTACAAATATTCATTTACCAATACCTAATACCATTCCGATTGAGGATGAAGAAACTGACAATGAAGAATGAAAGGTATGGATTATTTCTTAATATATGTTTTCCTATTATTGGAATCTTAGGATATGATTCATGATTTTGTTTGTAGGAAAGAAGTATTTCAGAATAAGTTAAAAAATAATGGATAATGGATCATGAAGAATGTTGAATGAGTAAGAAGTCATCATATATGGGATTCAAGAGTTATGGTAGATTTTAGGATGGTGAAATTCATAGATCGATGTATTAAGTCTCTTTTGATGATGGGGTTACATTAGTAGTCTTTTTATAGTAACCCTGATGTTTGATATACAAAAATTATATTCAAGGAATAATTATCCTTTCTTTTGCGAATATAGTTATAAAGAACCATTTGGGATTATATGATCCTTGAATTTGAGGCAATTACTGGTTAATACATTTTGGGTTGCAAAATGGAAGTTATCATATAACCTTTGTGGTTAAAATATGTTATGGTTATTTTTGATGAATTTATCTCTTTTTGAGGAATGTTATAAAATTATATAGTTTTTGAAATGGGACAACACGTAGACCGTGTGACAACCCGTCGCTTTGGACGAAGCTGCGGGAATCGAACCCACAACCAAAGTGCAACTGGTATTTTTCACCTACCACTGCACTACGTGAACTCCCTGGTTAGTTTGACTAATTATTTTTAGTTATAAAATTTTATGAATCAAGAGTAAGTTGATTTTGGGTTATCTATGGAAATTATTAACCTTTCATGGAGGATATGTGATTAGGTTAATTACTTTTCAATATGAGACTTCAAGAGAAACGAATTTTATTTGGAAAGAAATGCTAATTTGTACCTTGGAAGACTATGTGATTAAATCCTTCAAATATTTGGGTTTCAAACATAGTTTGGTTTACTTTGAAGAATTTTATGGACAAATTGTTTATCGAATGGTCTTCATTGAACATTGGGTTTGGTTAGACAAATTTTGGAGATTAATAGTTGTTTTTCTTTATGTAAAATTGTATCTTTTTAGGGGATTGTCTGATCTTATACTAAACGTTTTGGTTTTAGTTAATATTTAAAGACATGGGAAATATATAGTTCATCTTTTGTGGATTATGTGATTCTCTAGAAGTTGGTTATAACGCACTTAAGGTGAAAAAATGACATCCTGGATATTCATTGTTTGGAGAAAATATGAGTTTGTGTTAGAAATCTCGTAAAAGATGAATGTCTACATGACAAGTAACTATATTTCCTTATGTTTTTGGTTAGTCTCATTAATAAATTCTTCAACGAAAAGTAACTTTAAACCAAAACCTTTTCCGTTAAATTTTCCTACTGGGGAATCAAAGACTATTTAACCCATCATAAGTTTGTGATTTTTTGGTGGTTAACATTCTCCTAAACATGTTTTCTATCACACTACATAAGAACATGATGATTTGTTTTCTCCTCCATATCCATGTTTTCATGGAATCATAGTATCTTTTGTCTCGGGAAACCTTTGTACTTCTCTTCATTTATTTTAAAGTGATAGTTTTATTCACTCTCTTTCCGATGTGGGGATATTAATGAAGTCTCTAAACCCAGTTTTAAAATTGCGAGGACGCAATTCAAAAAAGGGGGGAAGGATTTAACAACCCAGGTAAATAAAGAATAAGGGATTTTTATATTTATTAATATTTGTGAATTAAATATTAATTTTAGCTAAAAATGGGTTTCTATGTTCGATAGCGTACCCGATACGCAACAACGGGTTTCTTTGGAATCTTACTTTGCACACTAATAATATAATATTATTATTTTAAACGGTAGTTAACTCCTAGCTGTTTTATTGGAGGGAATGAACAAAACTAACAATAATATGATTATACATGTATTTATATTTATCCAATAAAATTTAGAGGCTTAATATATGAATGAATCTAATTTTAAGCATAATTTCCATTAAAAGGCTGATTTACCACCTTTTAATGGCGAACCCTTTTTAAATCTAGTTTTGGTCACTTTAATACATTATAATTGACCAAATAAAATCCTTCTTTAGAATGGGGACATCAAAATTTACTTTGTGCAATTTTTTGGAATTTTTCCTATAAAGTTCATTTTTTAATGAATAGTGAAAAATATTGTATTTTAATTCAAAAGTGCTTTTTAATCCAATTTATTTATATGGTTACATTATCTTTTTAATAGGTTTTAAAGTGAAATTAAAATATATTTATACCATTTAATCCAATGTTGGTCATTGTAATTAATTTCACTTTGAAATTGGATATAAACATGTATCAAACTTTTGATAGTTATTGTTTCTTAAAAACACTCTAATTGTTTTAACAACGAGAATTAATTTTTAAATTAATTAACGCCACTTCTATGTTTTGAAATTCGGAAAATAGACATCATTTTTGAATTTCGAATATCAAATATAGATTAGGCTGAATTTTTGGTATTTTTCTGAAAAACATCAATTTTTGATGAATAGTGACACCACTAAGTGGTAGTTAAAAAAACTGAATTTTTCATTCAAATGGAATTTTACCACTTCAGTCAATTGAATTTCAAAAATCCGACACACATGGTTGTTATCAAGAAGTAAAATGTGGTTCATTAAGATGAAAATATTTTTTGGTGAATAGTAACTTTTGACTTTTATTTACCGCGGTTAAAGGTAAATAAGGTAATTCACGGTTAAAATAATATTATAATAATTCAAAATTACCTTAACACTTGTCCAAAACTTATTGGTTGAGTCATTAACGACCATGGGAATCTTTGGGTCTATTTTGGGACCCCATTGATCCACTTGGGAGTGAAAATGAAAATTTAGATTAATTAATTTAATGTAAAGGCAAAATTGACATTAACAAAAATCGTTTAGTAATTAATTTTTATATGGTGATATATAAGTCCTATTTTCGACTATAAATATTCATTGGAAAGATAAAATGATTTAATACATGATGGTATTTTTTAATAATTTTTAGACCTCTAATAAATTAAATTATTTATGACACAATAATGATGCAGTATTTACCTCATTAATAATTGATTAAAATAAATAAGATTATAATGACTAAAATATTATCCAAAACATTTCCAATTATGATTGGATGATTTTTTTCGGTTATGAGTGATCTTATCTTAGACCATAAATGTAACACCCCAAACTTCTACGGTACGCTTCTCTTTGAATAATGTGATTGCGTGTGTTGTACGCAACACCGAGTTCTAACAACCAATCAAACTAGCCGTTATGAATAGTAATACCTACTTTTTGAAATTATATATATATCATATATTTCAAAATGGACATAATTTTTGGATTCGGAATATCTAATTTAGCCTAAGATGAAATTTTGGTACTTTTCGGATAACTTTAATATTTTGATGAATAGTGAAAATTACTAAATTTTAATTAAAAACAACTTTTTTAATCAAAATAATTAATAGTGATAAATTATGAAATTGAGTGGTTTTAAAGTATATTTAGAATATATTTTTTCCATTTAACATAATTTTGGTCATTGGACATAATTTTACAGTTAAACCGAACATAAACAAGTGTCAATCTTTTGATAGTTATTATCTCTTAAAAACACGCTTTTTGTTTTAACAGCGGGAATTAATTTTAAATTAATTTCTGCCACTTTCGTGTTTTGAATTTAGAAAAATGGATTCCATATTTTGAATCAGGATTTCCAAATTGTGTAAATAGGTAACTTTTATTTTTAAACATTTTGAATAATTACTGTGGTAAATATTTTATTTACCATGGTTAAGGGTAAATCTGGCAAATAAGGGTTAAAAAAAATATTATAATAATACTAAATTACCCTAAAACGTGTCCTAGCCTTATTGGTTGATAAATGTTCGACCATAGGCATCTTTGGGTCGATTTGGGGACACCATGGTGCCACTTGTAGGTGATAGGGACACTTTATTTTAATTAAGTTAAAATGAATACAAAAATGACACAAGCATATATCTTTTAGAAAAAAATTATTACATAGGGTTATATATGTTGGATTTTAGATTATAAATATTAATTAGAAAGATAAACAGATTTCCTACATAATTATTTTTTATTTATAATTTTTAGACGTTAAATAATTTATTTTATTTATGACACAATGATTATGCAGTAATTACTAAAATAGTGAAAAATTAAATTAATTGATATTATAAATACCCAAATAAATATAATATGAAACTTTTAATGAATTAAACTAATTTTCTAGGATAATATTATATATTAGGATTGATTTATTTTACTTTGTTTGAAGTAATCAATCTGTTATGAGTTTCAAAAAAATCAACTATTGAATAGTGTCAAAATTGACAAAAAATAGTTCATAAAACAAATATTATATTATTAATTGATATTAAATTCCAAAAAATATAATGTTCGGCCAAGAGACTTATATCATGATAGTTGCATCATTAATGGACCACTTGGGGGTCGCTTGGATGTATATAGTAAGTTTATTAACCATATTATATAAAAATAAAAAGAGACATTGTAAAAGTAAAACTAATTAACTTAGAGTTAATACTTAAAGTTAAGGTTAATATAAGTCCCCAAAACTGTATAAATTATATTGGATGAGTTTTTTCGACCCATCCTTACCCTAACCTTTGAATAGTCAACTTTGGAGCCATTGGAAACCGAATATGAATTTATAATAAACTAATATCTCAAGCTTTTCCAAAGGTGCCCCTCACCCCTCTTATAAAAGGGCACTCTTCCTTCTCATTTATTCACACCTTCAAAGCCTTTTGGTTCGGCCAAAATCTGCCCAAATACTCTCCCAACATCCCTAAATACAACATAGAGGCCTTATTTTGATCAGAAAGCCAACCTAAGCAGCCCTTTTGATCAAATCAAAAGGAAGAACCCGAAGAAGAGGTAACGATTTCACCACCCTTTTTCCAAGTTCATTACTTCTTCCACTTCTTCTTCCTTTGTTGTTACCATTCTAAAATAATAACTCCAGTATCATATATATACTGTGATGTTATTATAAATATGGTACAACCATATTCAGTATTCTATCCACCCTTTGAATAACATGTCACCATACGTGCGTACGTACGGCTTACCGTCTCCACGTCGTGGTGTAATTGTTATTCAATATAATATTATTTGGATGGGTATAATAATGATGTGTAACTCATGTAAATAATAAATATAACATGTTAATGATTCAGTATATATTATATACCATCCATTTATATATTATTTTAATATCAAAAGAATGATATTGTCGCTCGTGCGTACGTACGGACTACCGTCTCCACGAACGCGATGAGATTCATTCTCCATCGTATCCATTCAAGTATAATTATCATTTGATGATTTAAAAGATGATGTTTAAGGACTTGATATCATTATAGATATGAATAATATACAACTTATTATTTACAAACATGTCTTACGTAACAAAACATATAAAAGAAAACAAGTAAGTTAACACCCAAAACAATGATAATACTAAGATATTATTATCAAATCAATATTAAAAGATCATATATGATATCATATTAATGTATATGATTCTTGTATAATTTAATAATAATTATTTCACCATTATACAGGAGGTTAACCTACCCCAACCAAGGAAAAGTACAAGGTAAGGGTTATTTCACAATCTCTTCATTATCCGAGGTTGTTTATATGTAATAATCTACTGGGATCTCTTTATCATCCACATCCATGTTTCTTCAAAATGTATTTCAAAACATTTTTATTATTTACAAGAATATGGGTTAAAGTCATTTATACCCTTGTTTGACTTTTTATAAGAGGAATCTTTCCGTCGTTTTCAAAACAAGGTCCTTTTTAACATTTTCGATAGAATTAAGGTAAGAATGTTTTTTAACTTATACGACGAGTGCGGTTATTTTCTGCCATTATAAAATCTTCAATGTTTTCCTTACATGCTTATAAGAATATTTTCAAGAAAATGTTTTATTTTATATGGCTCTTAAATGATTTCAAAAATAGAAAGAGATATTTCTCCAAAAAGTGTTTTGATTTCATCTATGTCAACATCCTTTGATGGATTTTACGCTTATTTGAAGTTGTTTTATTATGATACAAAACTTCTATATTGTATTGAAGGTTTTGTGATATGTTTTACTGTGGATGTGCTATTTTTATACCATTCATAGTTTATGGTGAAATTATTGACAATTTGTATGCTATTTTTAATACGAATGTTTATGTTATGTTTAAACCTTTTCATATGGGAATGCATTGGACTTAATATGTGACGGGTGGAGCCCGCTATAGCTCCTCGATGTATCGGTAGGTCTCATGAGACAAACTAGTGTCTTGGAATAAGGCCATAAAAAAATCTTATTTGTAGTCTTGGCACGAGGCCTTGGCTATGTGTTTATGATAGTCTGGCATTATGCATTCCAACATTATGAAAGTGGTTATTGATATTGCATGTGATTATTCGATTAGTAGAATATCCATGTGAACAAGTAAATGGCATTATTTCATTTTACTTTTTCCATACTATGTTGATGCTCAAGTTTAAAAGGCTTTTGTTTTAGTTATACATAGCCTTAAATGTTTATTCTTATTTATGAAAGTTTCCGGTATATTGTTATCCTTACTGAGCATTTGAGCTCACCCCTTTTCTATGTTTTATTTTTCTCAGGAAGTGAAGAAGTAAATTATGAATGACCTGCATGGATATTATGTGTGGATATGAGTGTGGTTTATGGAGATAATATGTTTTTGTAGTAGTTTTTCATTTTATGATGCAATGTAAGACTTATGAATATATCTAGTGTTTCCAAGGCTACTAAACCAATCGGTCTTTCGAGATTTGATCTTTCTTGTGATCATGCCAATGTTATGTAATAATGCACCGACTCTGGGTAACTAGGTTCGGGCGTTACAGTTGGTATCAGAGGAAGTTTAGTACAAACCTTGGAAGCTAGATTTAGATAAACTCTGATTAGAGCACGTAGACCTAAGATGAACTTTGAGGATTAGTATAGAAGAACTTCCTAGAATTTTGGTATTGTAGAGATTTTGTGTGTTTTCCGAGCAATACATCCTTGTCTGGATACGAGTAGGTAGAGGCGGCTCTGGCACAGATGTACCTAGGGGTAAAACCCGAAAACACCGCTTTGAGCTAGACTCGAACGGAAACTGGTGCACGACAACGGGCCTTGCTGCACTCTTGGTTACGACACTCCCGGGGGATATGCTTAGGATAACTCTCATTTTCTTTACAAATCATTATGAATGGTTTATGAGTATATACTTCCTCAAAGAAAACATTTTTATGATTATGGATTATATCCATAAATAGTCTAATTTATGTTAAGTGTTTTATAAGTATGGGATTATGTATTTTGATTCATAAACTGATCTAGTTTATTCCATTCTTTAGAAATGGAACCTAGTGGAGGAAATGGAAACCGTATCAATGCACGCACTCCATGTAGGGATTTACCTCCTGCTCAAGATAATTATAGTGGAGCTAGTGATGAAACTGGTGCCGATCAGCTAATTACCATACTGGGACAACATACTCAGGTTATGAATAATAACCTTACCCGTATGGAGCACCCTGATCCACAGCGTGGAGGATCAATGTTAGATCGATTAATGAGGCAAAAACCACCAACGTTTAATGGGAGTAAAAATCCCTTAGTAGCTGAGCAATGGATAAATTCCCTAGAGAAAATATTTCAGGATTTGGGGAGCAGTGAAAGGGAAAAAGTTATCAAGGCAGTTTACCACCTCACTGGAGATGCTGATCAATGGTGGTCATTAATTCAAAATATGAAGAAAGATGATGAAGTATCAAATATGGAATGGAGGGAGTTCAAAGATCTATTTTTAGAAAAATACTTTCCTCGCGACCATCGAGTAGATATGGAGAGACAATTTCTAAGTCTGAGACAGAAGGAGGATGAGAATGTCACAAAGTATGAGGCTAACTTTACAAGGTTAGAAAGGTATGCTGGTGATTATATACGTAACCCAAGAAGTAATATTGATCGTTTCTTTGATGGGTTAAAACCATTTCTCCGTCGAGCATTAGTCTCACAATCCTTTTCGTCGTACGAAGACATTGTCTCATGTGCTATCAAGACCGAAAAGGAATTCTCTAAGTCTTATGACTTTAAAGCAAAGCAAGAGAAGAAGAGACCTGCTGATCAATCTGGGAATGGAAATAAGGGGAAGAAGGGAAATGTTGAATATCCATCTTTTGGTAAATGCGGGAAGAAACATCCTGGTACTTTCTTGAAGGGAATGGGAGTCTGTTACAAGTGTGGTGAAAAAGGCCACCAAGCTCGTGATTGCAAGGGGAAGAAGGAAGCTTCCAACGTTCAGTGCTACAATTTCAGGGAGATGGGGCATTATGCAAATGCATGTCCTAAGCGTCAGGAGAACTTGCCTCAAAAAAGGCCAGGGGATCAAGTCCAAGCTTATGCTATCACTACTGCTGAGGTAGAAGCTCCGAAAGACGTGGTGGCAGGTAATTTAATGGTTTCCTCAAGTTTAGCAAATACATTATTTGAATCTGGATCAACGAATTGTTTCATATCTTTCCAGTTTGCTAAGAAAATTAGATATTTCCAATTTGATTTAATAAGGGAATTGTCAGTTAAAACTCCTAAGGGAAGTATCATTGCAACAATGTTTTGTGAATCAGTCCCCATTAGAGCACATAAATGTTCTTTATCTGCTGATCTCATCGTCATACCTATGATTGAGTTTGATATAATCCTCGGTATGGACTGGCTTTCGGACTATGATGCGAAGATTTATTGTAAGAAGAAAGAGGTTACGATTCTTGATGATAATGATAAGGAACACCTTATCTTTAGAGCAGAATCGTCACCACCTAATTCTTATTTAGATCCACCCCCAGTAGCTCAACTTAATTCAATTATTGGGGAGGATGAAAATGAAATAACTGTCGGTGAGGAAAGGAATGTTCAAATAGAGGATGTACCTATTGTGAAAGAATTTGTAGATGTATTTCCGGAAGATTTACCTGGACATACTCCAGAACGAGAAGTTGATTTTTCCATTGATTTGATTCCTGGATCAAGGCATATATCAAAGACCCCTTATAGAATGGCCACTGTAGAATTAGTTGAACTAAAGAAAAAACTAGAGGAATTGAGTAATAATGTATTTATTCTCCCTAGTGTTTCTCCATGGGGAGCCCCTGTTCTTTTTGTTAAAAAGAAAGATGGATCTATGAGGTTTTGTATCGACTACAGGGAGATCAATGCTATAACGATAAAGAACAAGTATCCCCTACCTCGTATTGATGATTTATTTGACCAACTACATGGAGCTCAATACTTTTCAAAGATTGACCTTCGATCTAGATACCATCAGTTGTGTGTGAAGAAGGAATACATTCCGAAGACAGAATTTCGAACCAGGTACGGGCATTACGAGTTTACCGTAATGCCGTTTGGATTGACTAATGCACCCTCTGTATTCATGGATCTGATGAATAGAGTTTTCAAGGAGTATCTCGATGAATTTTTGGTGGTATTTATTGATGATATCTTGGTATACTCCAAAACCTACGATGATCATGAAAATCACTTGCGCATTATCTTGAAGACTCTGATGAGGCATGAATTATATGGGATGTTTAGCAAGTTTGAATTCTCGCTTCAGGAGATTTCATTTCTTGGCCATATTGTCTCTAAAGATGGAATCTATGTTGATCCTTCTAAGACCAAGGCAATCCAAGAATGGCCAGCACCTACAAGTATAACTGAGGTACGTATTTTTATTGGTTTGGCAGGTTATTATCGACGTTTCGTCCAGAATTTTGCCCGATTGGCTAACCCATTAACGAAGCTCACACGTAAAGGGGTTAAATTTGTTTGGACAAAAGAGTGTGAAGAATGTTTTGAAGAACTGAAGAGAAGATTAGTCAATGCTCTTATATTGACTCTACCATCGGGGAATGATGGGTTCGTTATTTATAGTGATGCATCAAAAAAAGGACTTGGTTGTGTCCTTATGCAGAATGATAGAGTTATTACCTATGCATCACGACAGTTGAAAATTCATGAACCAAACTATCATACTCATGATCTCGAGTTAGAAGCTTTGATTTTTGCTTTGAAGATATGGAGGCACTACCTCTATGGTGAAAAATGTGAGATTTATACTGATCACAAGAGTTTGAAGTATATTTTCTCACAAAAATAACTCAACATGAGGCAAAGGAGATGGCTTGAATTACTCAAGGATTGTGATTGCACAATACACTACCACCCGGGGAAAGCAAACAAGGTGGCAGATGCTTTGATTATAAAAGACCATGGAGTTTTGAACAATATGAGAATTGAAAGGGATCCAATTTTCATGGATCTAGTGAAGATGGACATGGGAAAAACTAGGGAAGGTGAAACATCAATACTTTTTCAAATGTTTGCCAAACCATCTTTACTAGAAAGGATTAAGAGTTCTCAGACCGATGATGAAGAATTTCAAAAGAAGATTAAAGCTGTGAATGATGGGAGATTGAGAGACTTTGTGTATGAAGATGGAATTTTGAAATTCGAGAAGAGACTTTGTGTTCCCGATTTACCTGATCTAAAAAGGGAATTGTTGGATGATGCTCATAGTTCAAATTTCTCTATACAGCCTGGGAGCACAAAAATGTATAGAGATTTGAAGGAACATTTTTGGCGGGACAACATGAAGATGGAGATTGCAGATTTTGTGTCAAGATGTATGGTTTGTCAACAAGTGAAAGCTGGAAGGCAACAGCCTGGAGGAGTCATGCAACCTCTTCCCATACCGGAGTGGAAATGGGACAATATTACGATGGACTTTGTCATGGGGCTACCAAAGACTCCTAGAAGGAATGATGCAATATGGGTTATTGTTGATCGTCTTACCAAGTCAGCACATTTTCTTGCTATAAGAGAAGATCTACCCCTGGAATGTCTAGAAAGACTATATATTAATGAAGTTGTGAGACTTCATGGAGTTCCCCTATCGATTGATTCTGATCGTGATCCCCATTTTACTTCAAGATTTTGGAAAAGTATTCAGAAATCCGTGGATACTGAACTTCATTTGAGCACTGCTTTCCACCCTCAGACAGATGGACAATCAGAATGGACTATTCAGACCTTAGAAGACATGTTGAGATCTTTCTCACTTGACTTTCAGGGTATGTGGGATCAATATTTACCACTGGTAGAATTTTCCTATAACAATAGCTTCTATTCGAGTATTCAGATGGCAACATATGAAGCGTTATACGGAAAGAGATGTCGTACACCAACCTGTTGGGATGACGTTGGTGAAAGAAAACTTGTAGGCCCAGAACTAGTGGAGGAAACAGTGGAAAAGTTGAAGGTAATCCAAAATCACATCAAAGCAGCTCAAAGTAGGCAGAAGAGTTATGCCGATAATCGAAGGAAGGATTTGGAATTTCAAGTCGGTGATCATGTTTTCATGAAGGTATCTCCATGGAAGGGAGTCATACATTTTGGTATGAAAGGTAAATTGAGTCCCAAGTACATCGGACCCTTCGAAGTTCTAGAACGAATTAGGGTTGTAGCTTACCGATTGGCAATGCCGCCATGTCTCTCCAAAGTTCACGATGTGTTCCACGTATCTCTGTTGAGGAAATACATGCCTAACCCAACGCATTTACTCACCTATGAGGAATTAGAACAGGAACCCGATCTTTCCTATTGTGAAGAGCCCGTCAGGATTCTTGATACGAGAGAACAAGTACTGAGAAACCGGATGACGCGTCTGGTAAATGTTTTGTGGAGAAACCATAAGATGGAAGAGGCAACGTGGGAACCCGAGGAACTTATGATGAAGAACCACCCGAGTCTTTTCATGTGGTAGTATTCTAGAAATTTCGAGGACGAAATTATTTGAAGGAGGGGAGAATGTAACACCCCACGCTTCTACGGTACGCTTCTCTTTGAATAATGTGATAGCGTGTGTTGTACGCAACACCGAGTTCTAAAAACCAATCAAACTAGCCATTATGAATAGTAATACCTACTTTTTGAAATTATATATATATATTATATTTCAAAATACACTTAATTTTTGGATCGGAATATCTAATTTAGCCTAAGATGAAATTTTGGTACTTTTCGGATAACTTTAATATTTTGATGAATTGTGAAAATTACTAAATTTTAATTAAAAACAACTTTTTTAATCAAAATAATTAATAGTGATAAATTATGAATTTGAGTGGTTTTAAAGTATATTTAGAATATATTTTTACCATTTAATATAATTTTGGTCATTGGACAAAATTTTACAATTAAACCGAAAATAAACAAGTGTCAATCTTTTGATAGTTATTATCTCTTAAAAACACGCTTTTTGTTTTAACAGCGGGAATTAATTTTAAATTAATTTCTGCCACTTCTGTGTTTTGAATTTAGAAAAATGGATTCCATATTTTGAATCAGGATTTCCAAATTGTGTAAATAGGTAACTTTTATTTTTAGACATTTTGAATAATTACTGTGGAAAATATTTTATTTACCATGGTTAAAGGTAAATCTGGTAAATAAGGGTTAAAAAATAATATTATAATAATACTAAATTACCCTAAAACGTGTCCTAGCCTTATTGATTGATACATATTCGACCATAGGCATCTTTGAGTCGATTTGGGACCCCATGGTGCCACTTGTAGGTGATAGGGACACTTTATTTTAATTAAGTTAAAATAAATACAAAAATGACACAAGCATATATCTTTTAGAAAAACAATTATTACATAGGGTTATATATGTTGGATTTTAGATTATAAATATTAATTAGAAAGATACAACGATTTCCTACATAATTATATTTTATTTATAATTTTTAGACATTAAATAATTTATTTTATTTATGACACAATGATGATGCAGTAATTACTAAAATAGTGAAAAATTAAATTAATTGATATTATAAATACCCAAATAAATATAATATGAAACTTTTAATGAATTAAACTAATTTTCTAGGATAATATGATATATTAGGATTGATTTAATTTACTTTTTTCGAAGTAACCAATCTGTTATGAGTTTCAAAAAAATCAACTATTGAATAGTTTCAAAATTGACATAAAAGAGTTCGTAAAACAAATATTATATTATTAATTGATATTAAATTCCTAAAAATATAATGTCCGGCCAAGAGACTTATATCATGATAGTTTTATCATTAATGGACCACTTGGGGGTCGCTTAGATGTATATAGTAAGTTTATTAACCATATTATATAAAAATATAGAGAGACATTGTAAAAGTGAAACTAATTAACTTAGAGTTAATACTTAAAGATAAGGTTAATATAAGTCCCCAAACCTGTATAAATTCTATTGGTTGAGTTTTTTTCGACCCATCCCCACCTTAACCTTTTAATAGTCAACTTTGGAGCCATTGGAAACCGAATATGAATTTATTATAAACTAATATCTCTAGCTTTTCCAAAGGTGCCCCTCACCCCTCTTATAAAAGGGCACTCCTCCTTCTCATTTATTCACACCTTCAAAGCCTTTTGGTTCGGCCAACCTCTGCCCAAATACTCTCCCAACATCCCTCACTACAACCTAGAGGCCTTATTTTGATCATAAATCCAACCTAAGCAGCCCTTTTGATTTAGTTATACATAGCCTTAAATGTTTATTCTTATTTATGAAAGTTTCCGGTATATTGTTATCCTTACTTAGCATTTGAGCTCACCCCTTTTCTATGTTTTATTTTTTCCAGGAAGTGAAGAAGTAAATTATGAATGACCTTTAGGGATATTATGTGGGGATATGAGTGTGGTTTATGGAGACAATATGTTGTTGTAGTAGTTTTTCATTTCATGATGCAATGTAAGACTTATGAATATATCTAGTATTTCCAAGGCTACTAAACCAATCGGTCTTTCGAGATTTTATCATTCTTGTGATCATGACAATGTTATGTAATAATGCACCGAATCTGGGGAACTAGGGTCGGGGCGTTACCATAAAGATTTTTTAACCATTAGAAACCGAATATCATTATATTATAAAATAATATTTTCACACTTTCCTAAAGAGCCCCTCCTATCCCTTATAAAAGGAGACCAATTCTATGCAATTCCTCACACCTCTCAAGCCATTTGGATCATCCAAACTCAGCCTAATTAGGATCCCTACATCCCTCTACTCCTCCTAAAAGCCTTACCATAGGTAGAAGGAACTTCAAGAAGTCCTTTGGTTCAAACCAAAGGGAGTTACACAAATTAAAGGTAACAGTTTCTCTTAAATTGTTTTCTTTTATTTTACATCTCCAACCTCTAAAATATTTTTATTTACTTTCTTTTGTAACAACACCAGTATCCTCAATATACTAGGATGTTGTTATGATAAGGATTCGAACTACACTTACACACACCTCCATCTAATGGATGAAGTACATAATGTTTCTGTGGATGGAAAACTAACGCCTCATGAAATGATGATTGTTCAATTACATCTTACCGCATCTCATGGTGGCCATTATGATGGAACTGTATTTATATATGATATATATTATGTATATGATTTCTTTATGAATCTGTACTTACCTTTTATATCCATCCTTTATGGTTTCCATAGTCGGTAAATACGATAATCTCATTTGAGGAAGTGGAGACTACCGCCCCCTCAAAGTGATGTGACTCATTAATGCCTTATGTTGGATGTATAAAGGATAGAGTTAATGATATTATATATATGATACCATACTGGAATTATAATACTATTATGTATCATTGTGTTTTAATTCCATTAAATAAGAAATATAAATGGAAGTAGCGTTCATGCGTATGTACGGCTTACCGTCTCCATGAACGGTGCATTTCATTTCTTACCTCTAAATGTTATGTTATATAATAAATGCATGTATATAATGGATATATATTATATATATGATATCTATATAATGAATATAATTCTGGAAAAAATATATATTTTACCACATGAACAACTTGTAATTATAAAGAGTTTATTTTTTACTCAAGTAGCAATGATCTACAAAATGGCCATTATTAACTTAAATAATTACATAGTGTTCATAGCATGGTAGTAATTTATATAAAAGGAATAATGAACTTGAAAAAGGATCTTAAGAAAGTAGAAATTAACTCAAGTTTATTAATCAGGAGGTTAAAGAACAATCGAGTCAAGTCAGACCTGAGGTAAGGGATCCTACCCCTCTCTTTCTTTTTATGTACACTCTTTTATGTCATTCCTTTTAAGCTCATCTTTATTATGATTGGGATGTTATTTTATATTACTCTTACTGAACTTTATATGTTCATATTATTAGAGACCCTATTTTATCTCATCAATCCATTTTGAAGTTTTAATTGGCACCGTTAGACTGCCGAAATTTCGTAAGGGGCTTTTTATCTCACTTTGTGTTTTCATGAGATTCATGCTACATTTGCCAATATTTCCTTTTTAGTGGTGTATGTACTGTAAATTATTATACTATTTGTGTAAAATACATTTTTTATGAGTATTTAAATCTAGGTTTTATAGTCCTTCTTTCATGGGGTGTACGTTTCGAAAGTTACCCAAATCGGTAAGGGAACCTTTCACCCTCCTCTTTTTAAAAGACTTCTCTTGTTATGTCTTTTAATTTACATCTTTTTATGTTGGGATATGTTATTATATATCATTATAGATGTAAATTTTATTTACAAGTGATGAGATACCATTTTCTCTCTCATCAACTAATTTTATGAAATTTAATGTGACGTCGTTAGGCTGTCAGATTTTACCAAGGGAACTTCTTAACCCAATTTCGATTTCTTTGGGTTCAACATGTAGTTATTGAATATGTAATCCTTTTAATATGTGTGAATGACCTTTGATTGTTTTAAACCTAATATCCACTTATATTTGGTGTATTTATATTTTTCACACATAATTATGAGATTGATTTATCTTTAATTTAAGGATATATTCTTTATAAGGGATTTCATCTCATTTTACATTTCTATTGAGACTTCATTGTTGTTATGCACCAATTCACTCTTATATGGTGTATATACTATCCGTTGGAATATTATATCATGAATCCATTTATTCTCATGATATTTTTATTAAATTTTATTCCTCAATTATGTTATTAAAGTGTCTCTCATTTCGGTAAAAACCCTTTAACTAAAATATCGTTTTAAATGTTTTAATGATTTATTATTATAAATATTTCTCATTAATATCCATGTTTTTAAAATGGTTTTAAGGATTTATTTGTATGGATATTAATGGTTTAAAATGTTAAAAGCTTCAATGTGGTATGGGATACTTTTATTTCAAAATATCTTTATTAAATGTTTTAAATGATTTTGAAAATGGTTTTTAGAATGGATTCATTATCTTAAAATGTTATATTGTTATTGCAGTGTGGGAATGTTATCTTTCCTTTATGCTTAAGTTATGTGCTTTGATTATGTTATGGTTCTTGGAAATTTTTTATGAAGACGGGTGGTTCTATGATAAACTAAGGGCGGGTGAGCCCGATATAGCTCTCCAATGCATTGGGTAACGCGAAGGGGTTAAACGTTAAGGTTTCTCTGAAGAGATTTAGGGAATATAATGTGATGTGTATTCCAAATTTAACCAAGAGGGTTACTCCCTATGTAAGATTGTTATGAATGCCTCAAGTTACTTTTATGTCTTATGATTTTTATGATTTATTCGTGATTTTATTAGGTAAGTTAAAGTGATTATGTTTTATGGGTAAAGTATGATTTCATTCTTATGTGTATATGCACTCATGTTTCCTTTCCACACTTTTTACAACCCTTACTGAGCTTTTTATGCTCATCCCATGTTTTTGAAATGTTTTTCACAGGTTAATGTAACGGTACATGATATGATGATAGTGTCAAGGAAGTGTCAAGAAAGAATCCATGTACTATTTTAAATATGATTCCGTTGATGGGATAAATAAATATTATCTTTTATGTAACCACTTTGTTTAAATGTGGAATGTAATGCACGATTTATGATCTAATTCTCTAAAACTCTAAACCTGAAAATATCCTCAATGTGAATTATTAATTTAATTCAATATTATGTAATGTTTAAGGTCGGGTCCTTATAGTTGGTATCAAAGGTCGGTTTAGATAACTTTAGAGGTTAGAGTGTGGTTTAAGAAAACGTAAAAAGTTGTGTATAACCACAATGGTTAGTATATTAGATGGATTCATCGTTTTTTTTTTGAAAGTTAGAATGAGTTCGAGATAACTTAGATAAGTATATCTTGGTGGTTATCTTCCTCTTTTTATTTGATGATTTTAATGATATACTCACAATGGCCTTTTTTGTTTTAGTAAATGTCCGGATCTAGAAGGAACCAAAGTGACAATGTATTTGATGAAAATTGTGACAGTTTTATGAAAGAACAACTGAATGATATGGGAGCTGCAATGAGAACTCTTGTGGTTATCCTCAACCAACTATCTGGGGTCATGATTGACCACCTGAACCTTAGTGATTTTTATAAGGCATCGTATATGCGAGAAACAAATCCCTATGGAAGTTTAGGTAATAATCATAAAGGTAAGTTTGTTAAAAAACCTATGTGTCAAATATGTGGAAAGAAACACATAGGAAAATGTTTCAAAGGGACAGAATGATGATATAGATGGGGAAATGAAGGTCATAAAGCAAGAAAATTCCATGGAAAATGGAAGAATCTAGTTGACTCTAAGAAAGGGAAAGAAGGTCTTTCTGAAGGATCAATTGAATATTTTAAATGTGGTGTGCATGGTCATTATGCAAACACATGTCCTAAGAAGAAGTTTCAAGAATGGGGTCACCAAGATCGTACAAATATTCATTTACCAATACCTAATACCATTTCGATTGAGGATGAAGAAACTAACAATGAAGAATGAAAGGTATGGATTATTTCTTAATATATGTTTTCCTATTATTGGAATCTTAGGATATGATTCATGATTTTTTTTGTTGGAAAGAAGTATTTTAGAATAAGTTGAAAAAGAATGGATGATGGATCATGAAGAATGTTGAATGAGTAAGAAGTCATCATATAAGGGATTCAAGAGTTATGGTAGATTTTAGGATGGTGAAATTCATAGATATATTAAGTCTCTTTTGATGATGGGGTTACATTAGAAGTCTTTTTATAGTAACCCTGATGTTTGATATACGAAAATTTTATTCAAGGAATAATTATCCTTTATTTTGTGGATATAGTTATAAAGAACCATTTGGGTTTATATGATCCTTGAATTTGAGGCAATTACTGGTTAATACATTTTGGGTTGCAAAATAGAAGTTATCATATAACCTTTGTGGTTAAAATATGTTATGGTTATTTTTGATGAATTTATCTCTTTTTGAGGAATGTTATAAAATTATATAGTTTTTGAAAAGGGACAACACGCAGACCGTGTGACAACCCGTCGCTTTGGACAAAGCTATGAGAATCGAACCCACAACCAAAGTGCAACTGGTATTTATCGCCTACCACTGGACTACGTGAACTCCCTGGTTAGTTTGACTAATTATTTTTAGTTAGACAATTTAATGAATCAAGAGTTAGTTGATTTTGGGTTATCTATGGAAATTATTAACCTATCATGGAGGATATGGGATTAGGTTAATTACTTTTCAATATGAGACATCAAGAGAAACTGATGTTATTTGGAAATAAATTTTAATTTGTACCTTGGAAGACTATGTGATTAAATCCTTCAAATATTTCGGTTTCAATCTTAGTTTAGTTTACTTTAAAGAATTTTATGGACAAATTGATTATCGAATGGTCTTCGTTGAACATTAGGTTTGGTTAGACAAATTTTGGAGATTAAGAGTTGTTTTTCTTTATGTAGAAGTTTATCTTTTTAGGGGATTGTATGATCTTATACTAAACGTTTCGGTTTTAGTTAATATTTAAAGACATGGGAAATATATAGTTCATCTTTTTTGGATTATGTGATTCTCTCGAAGTTGGTTATAGCGCTCTTAAGGTGAAAAAAATGTCATTCTGAATATTCATTGTTTGGAGAAAATATTAGTTTGTGTTAGAAATCTAGTAAAAGACGAATGTCTACATGACAAGTAAGTATATTTCCTTATGTTTTTGGTTAGTCTCATTAATAAATTATTCAACAAAAAGTAACTTTAAACAAAAACCTTGTCTGTTAAATTTTCCTACTGGGGAATCAAAGACTGTTTAACCCAACACAAGTTTGTGATTTTTTGGTGGTTAACATTCTCCTAAACATGTTTTCTATCACTCTCCATCAGAACATGATGATTTGTTTTCTCCTCCATATCCATGTTTTCATGGAATCCTAGTATCTTTTGTCTCGGTTAACCTTTGTACTTCTCTTCATTTATTTTAAAGTGATAGTTTTATTCACTCTCTTTCCGATGTGGGGATTTTAATGAAGTCTCCAAGCCCAGTTTTAAAATTGCGAGGACACAATTCCCAAAAGGGGGGAAGGATGTAACATCCCAGGTAAATAAAGAATTAGGGATTTTTATATTTATTAATATTTGTGAATTAAATATTAATTTTATCTTAAAATGGGTTTCTATGTTCGATAGCGTACCCGATACGCAACAACGAGTTTCTTTGGAATCTTACGTTGCACTCTAATAATATAATATTATTATTTTAAACGGTAGTTAACTCCTAGCCGTTGTATTGGCGGGAATGAACAAAACTAACTATAATATGATTATACATGTATTTATATTTATCCAATAAAATTTAGAGGCTTAATATATGAATGAATCTAATTTTAAGCATAATTTACATTAAAAGGCTGATTTACCACCTTTTAATGGAGAACCCTTTTTAAATATAGTTTTGGTCACTTTAATACATTATAATTGACCAAATAAAATCCTTCTTTAGAATGGGGACATCAAAATTTACTTTGTGCAATTTTTTGGAATTTTTCCTATAAAGTTGATTTTTTTAATGAATATTGAAAAATATTGTATTTTAATTCAAAAGTTCTTTTTAATCTAATTTATTTATATGGTTAGATTATCTTTTTAATAGGTTTAAAAGTGAAATTAAAATATATTTTTACCATTTAATCCAATGTTGGTCATTGTAATTAATTTCACGTTAAAATTGGACATAAACAAGTATCAAACTTTTGATAGTTATTGTTTCTTAAAAACACGCTAATTGTTTTAACAACGGGAATTAATTTTTAAATTAATTACTGGAACTTATATGTTTTGAAATTGGAAAAATAGACATCATTTTTGAATTTGGAATATCAAATATAGATTAGGCTAAATTTTTGGTATTTTTCTGAAAAACATCAATTTTTGATGAATAGTGACACCACTTAGTGGTAGTTAAAAAAATGAATTTTTCATTTAAATGGAATTTTACCACTTCTGTGAATTAAATTTCGAAAATCCGACACACATGGTTGTTATCAAGAAGTAAAATGTGGTTCATTAAGATGAAAATAATTTTTTTGTGAATAGTAACTTTTGACTTTTATTTACCGCGGTTAAAGGTAAATAAGGTAATTCACGGTTAAAAGAATATTATAATAATTCAAAATTACCTTAACACTTGTCCAAAACTTATTGGTTGAGTCATTAACGACCATGGGAATCTTTGGGTCGATTTTGGGACCCCATTGATCCACTTGGGAGTGAAAATGACAATTTAGATTAATTAATTTAATGTAAAGGCAAAATTGACATTAACAAAAATCGTTTAGTAATTAATTTTTATATGGTGATATATAAGTCCTATTTTAGACTATAAATATTCATTGGAAGTATAAAATGATTTAATACATGATAGTATATTTTTTATAATTTTTAGACCTCTAATAAGTTAAATTATTTATGACACAATAATGATGCAGTATTTACCTCATTAATAAATGATTAAAATAAATAAGATTATAATGACTAAATTATTATCCAAAACATTTCCAATTCTGATTGGATGATTTTTTTCGGTTATGAGTCATCTTATCTTAGACCATAAAGATTTTTTAACCATTAGAAACCGAATATCATTATATTATAAAGTAATATTTTCACACTTTCCTAAAGAGCCCCTCCTCTCCCTTATAAAAGGAGACCAATTCTATGCAATTCCTCACACCTCTCAAGCCATTTTGCTCATTCAAACTCAGCCCAATTAGGATCCCTACATCCCTCTACTCCTCTTAAAAGCCTTACTTTAGGCAGAAGGCACTTCAAGAAAGCCTTTGGTTCAAACCAAAGGGAGTTACACAAATTAAAGGTAACAGTTTCTCTTAAATTGTTTTTTTTATTTTACTTCTCCAACCTCTAAAATATTTTTATTTACTTTCTTTTGTAATAACAACAGTATCCTCAATATACTAGGATGTTGTTCTGATAAGGATTCGAACTACACTTACACACACCTCCATCTAATGGATGACGTACATAATGTTTTTGTGGATTGAAAACTAACGCCTCACGAAATGATGATTGTTCAATTACATCTTACCGCCTCTCATGGTGGCCATTATGATGGCACTATATTTATATATGATATATATTATGTGTATTATTTCTTTATGCTTCTGTACTTCCCTTTTATATCAAGCATTTATGGTTTCCATAGTCGATAAATACGATAATCTCATTTGAGGAAGTGCAGACTACCGCCCCCTCAAAGTGATGTCACTCGTTAATGACTTATGTGGGATGTATAAAGGATGGAGTTAATGATATTATATATGATACAATACTGGAATTATAATACTATTATGTATCGTTATGTTTTAATTCCATTAAATAAGAAATAGAAATGGAAGTAGCGTTCATGCGTACGTACGGCATACCGTCTCCATGAACGGTGCATTTCATTTCTTACCTCTAAATGTTATGTCGTATTATAAATTCATGTATATAATGGATATATATGATATATATGATATCTATATAATGAATATAATTCTGGATATAATATATATTTTACCAAATGAACAACTTGTAATTATAAATTGTTTATTTTTGACTCAAGTAGCAATGATCTACAAAATGACCATTATTAACTTAAGTAATTACATAGTGTTCATAGCATGCTGGTAAGTGATATAAAAGGAATAATGAACTTGAAAAAGATTCTTAAGCAAGTAGAAATTAACTCAAGTTTATTAATCAGGAGGTTAAATAATGATCGAGACAAGTCGGACCCAAGGTAAGGGATCCTACCCCTCTCTTTCTTTTTATGTACACTCTTTTATGTCATTCCTTTTAAGCTCATCTTTCTTATGATTGGGATGTTCTTTTATATTAATCTTACTGTATTTTATATGTTCATATTATAAGAGACCCTATTTTCTCTCATCAATCCATTTTCTAAGTTTTAATTGGCGCCGTTAGGCTGCCTAAATTTCGTATGGGGCTTTTTATCTCACTTTGTGTTTTCTTGAGATTCATGCTACATTTGCCAGTATTTCCTTTTGAGTGGTGTATGTACTGTCCATTATTCTACTCTTTGTGTAACATAAATTTTTTTATGAGTATTTAAATCAATGTTGTATATTCCTTCTTTCATGGGGTGTACATTTTTAAAGTTACCCAAATCGGTAAGGGAACCTTTCACCGTCCTCTTTTTAAAAGACTTCCTTTGTTATGTCTTTTAATTTACATCTTTTTATGTTGGGATATGTTATTATATATCCTTATAGATGTAAATTTTATTTCCAAGTGATGAGATACAATTTTCTCTCTCATCAACTAAGTTTATGAATTTTAAAGTGACGTCGTTAGGCTGTCGGATTTTACCAAGGGAACTTCTTAACCCAATTTCGATTTCATTGGGTTCAACATGTAGTTATTGAATTTGTCATCCTTTGAATATGTGTGAATGACCTTTGATTGTTTTACACTTAATATCCACTTATATTGGGTGTATTTATATTTTTCACACATAATTATGAGATTTATTTATCTTTAATTTAAGGATACATTCTTTATAAGGGATTTCTTCTCATTTTACATTTCTATTGAGACTTCATTGTTGTTATGCACCAATTCACTCTTATATGGTGTATATACTGTCCGTTGGAATATTATATCATGAATCAATTTATTCTCATGATATTTTTATTAAATGTTATACCTCAATTATGGTATTCAAGTGTCTCTCATTTTTATTAAAAACCCTTTAACTAAAATATCATTTTAAATGTTTTAATGATTTATTATTATAAATATTTCTCATTAATATCCATGTTTTTAAAATGGTATTAAGGATTTATTTATATGGATATTAATGGTTTAAAATGTTAAAAGATTCAATATGGTATGGGACACTTTTATTTCAAAATCTCTATTAAATGTTTTAAATGATTTTGAAAATGGTTTTTAGAATGGATTCATTATATTAAAATGTTATATTGTTATTTCAATGTGGGAATGTTATCTTTCCTTTATGCTTAAGTTATGTGCTTTGATTATGTTATGGTTCTTGGGAATTTTTTATGAAGACGGGTGGTTACGTGATAAACTATTGGTGGGTGAGCCCGATATAGCTCTCCAATGCATTGGGTAACGCGAAGGGGTTAAATGTTAATGTTTCTCCGAAGAGATTTAGGGAATATACTGTAATGGGTGTTCCAAATTTAACCAAGAGGGTTACTCCCTACGTAAGAATTTTATGAATGCCTCAAGTTACCTTTATGTCTTATGATTTCTATGATTTATTCATGATTTTATGAGGTATGTTAAAGTGCTTATGTTTTATGGGTAAAGTATGATTTCATTCTTATGTATATATGTACTCATGTTTCCTATCCATACTATTTATAACCCTTACTGAGCTTTTTATGCTCATCCCATGTTTTTGAAAAAAATTTCACAGGTCAAGGGAATGGTACATGATATGATGATAGTGTCAAGGAAGTTACAAGAAATAATCCATGTCATATTTTAAATATGTTTCTGTTGATGGGATAAATGAATACTATCTTTTATGTAACCACTCTGTTTAAATGTGGAATGTAATGCATGTTTTATGATCTGATTCTCTAAAACTCTAAACCTGAAAATATCCTCAATGTGTAATCCTGTAATAACTCAAGATTAAGTAAGGTTTAAGGTTGGGTCCTTATATCATGTACCTCCAAGTGTATAGTTGTTTTAACTATGCTGCCTATAGGATCGATGATCAAGCCTCACATTATTATAAGTAGTTTTGCTGCCTTCCCTGTACATTTTCTACAAACCATAAGACATGCCATATTCAACCCAAAATATGGGACTTAGGCTTCAAAAAAACATGAAGCCTCTGATACACCCATTACCAAAAAGGTTATCCACATTAGGCACTAATTAATCATTAAAATCAAAAAATATATAATCATAACTTCATACAAAAAAACGGGTTATTACTTTTTCATTCATTTTTATGATCATTAAGATTTAATTTTATTACTTCAAGAATAAAGTTTCATTTCTAATATTCATATATTTTACAAAGAATAATGTATTAATTTATCAAAACATAAACTTATGGTCAACATATTTTCTATAAAATATAATGATATCATGTTATTATATTAATTTATATTCTCTGTCGATATCATAATAAAATTCTTTAACGATAGGAAGATGATCTTGAAAAAAAAATTATCCTATTATATTCATTTATGAGGAATCTAATGATCATTTCCCCATCAGAAATTTATGATTTTGTGATTTTTTACTTTTTTATGTATATTTTATTTTTTTAGATTAATTATGACTATTTCTATCCATAACTATTTACTTCTTTCTTCCATGTCTATCTATTCACTTCCCACCAATGTTTTCTGATATTGAAAATTAGTTTGTACTATTTTAGATATATGTTTTTATGTTCCATTAAATCTGATAAAGAGTATGTTACAATAACCATTTTTACAGTGTCAGTTTCGAACAATAGTATTTCCAAATTCCAAACCCTTGAATAATTAGTACAATATTAAATAATGAGATTGTAATTTATTTAAGGTGGTAAAATGTGACACCCACGTATGATAAAAGAGGTAAATCATGTTTGAGAGAGTATATTTCATCTAAAACATATATTATACAAGAATATAACACTCCAATACTATATGATAAATTTAATTTTATATAAATTCAATATATATGATTTCTTGTGACGCTTGAAACATCGAGTTTAAATGATGCATGCTACTCTATTTAAATATTAGTATTTAAACATGACCATTATAAAATAGCTATTAATATAGAGGGCATGATTATGAATAACCATGTTATTAAATTATATGTTTTACACATGGATAAAATAAATTTAATGTTTATTTTTTGATTAGAAACAAATAAGAATCATTTGGAAGAAAAATAAATGTTTTGTCGAAAACTATACTCTCCTAAAAAGTGGTATATTCTCACATTGCACAATAAAGATACAATAAATTTTAAACACATTGGTAAAAAATATTTAAAAAACAATTTTTTTGAAATATAATGGTCAAAACTCTATTTTTTTTAATTTTCGAGAATTTTTTGAAATTATTATTTTTATGATTTGTAGTTAAATATAATTATTTTTTTGAAAACTTCAATTTCATTAAAAATATTTATAGGATAAAATTATATTTATAATTGATATTAAAGTATGATTTTATCATTAATATTAAAATTTAAATAATAAAAGTCATTGGAATACATTTCATATTGAATTGTTATATAAAATCTATTTAATATTTTCATCATTTTATTGGAAAAAAACATTTTATGGTGTCTAAAACATTAATCATTAATTTAATTATTCATCTTATATGAATTTAATATGAAAAAAATGGATTATATATTTATAATAATAATAATAAATATTATATAATAATATAAACAAAATTTTTTACCCAAATGTATTGTTAAAACAACAAACGTTATTTTCATGATTAAGGTATGAATAGGTTTACTAGAGGTTAAAATAATAAGACAAGGGTTAAAAATTAAATAGAAATTATCTAATTTATATTTTCAGGACATATATTGATTTAATATCATACTTGGGTCAATAATGAACAAATTTTTAGTCTTCTGGTTTGTGATCAATATGAGTGTAACTTTTTTTTCAAAAATTTCAAGTGTGTACTCTCCACTACATATAAATGGACACCGCCTATCATCCCCTATTAAAAATTACAATACCCTTTTCAGGTGATAAAATTAAAAATAGTATCATTAATTCCCTTTCAAAATTCTACTGGCCTTAGTTTGACTAGTAAACACTCCTATCAATGCTTTGGGGATAATTCAAAAGGGGTTCTCTGAAGAGGAGATAAAATTATTAACATGTCCATTTGTTTATTTTTTCTTCCAACAACATATAATATTATTAAACTCTAATAGTATAATAACACCATTATCTATTATATAATTATTGTTTACTATGATTATTCAATTTCCAATATCCATCCCCAGTTCAATAAATTTTAAAACTAAACTGTTGATTGTGTGTATGATATATTACTACCTCATAAACCAATGAAATTCATTTTCCAATCCCAACATTCATGGATTTATATAACAGGATATTGAACATATTTATATTATATTTATTATATTATTATACATATGAAATTATGATATGATGTATACCTTTTTTCATTCTATTCGATGGGGTGGATATGATAATATCACTCGTGTAAATGGGGGATTACAACCTCATGATGTGATGAGAATTATTTTATTACGCTTTACTTGGAAGGTATTAAAGATAATTTTAATGAATATATCTAATATTTAGGGTATAAAAATACTTATGGTAATATAATATATCATCTATCTTATAACATATCAATCCATTGTAAAATAATAATGTCTCTTGTTTGTATGTGTAAACTACTACATCCATGTAGCGATGTGAAATGTTTTTCATTTTATTTATACTTGCATGAAAGGAAGGGAAATTTTGACTAATAATATATATATATATTCCCAAATAATTATTCTATAAATTTTAATTAATATTTATTTTCCTTTCAATCTATCTATCGAGAAAATGGAATCGATGTTCATGTGTATGTACAACCTACCAACTTCATTAACAATGTAATGCATTTTATATCATTAATTTTTACCGATTACATTAAATATATTATAAATAAAAATATATGATATATTAATATTGTCTTATACATTCAAGATATATGTAACCATGATCCATGTAAATTTTCTAAAATTAAAAAACCACAACACACATTAAAAATGAAGCAATTATCACCTAAAACAATAATTTAACTAAAGAATTTTTATTTAAAGTTTCAAAAAATACTATAAGTAAATAATATATGGTATTATATATATATATATATATATGTACACGTATATTATAAAATGAATTAATAATAAATATAAAATTATTATACAGGAATAATGTGCATGTATTGAGAAAATTAGAGCTAAGGTACGAGTTTCTCAGATCATATTTAATTCTGTGAGACATATGCCATATTCACCAATTATACCTTTTATGAGGTGTATATATTAATATATTTTACATTATATCATTAATAAAATTATATTTATGTTATTTAATGTTCTATTTGATTTTATTTATTTCCATAGACTTATCTGTCAAGAGAAACTGAAGTAGTTTTGGTTTATTTTATAATCTCATCATTTATCGCAATTGTTTATTATTGAATTTATTATGATGATATATTATGATATATCACTCCATAAACATAAGAATTTTCTTCTCATATTCTAATTCATGAAACGTTCATGTAATATTACCATTTTTATCTCTTTGTACTTCTAATTATTGTGAAAATTATTTATGTTTAACAAAAATTTATTTCTCTTTTCAGTTGGAAATCATTATTTATTCCATGTCCATGGTTTTTAAAAACAATATCAAAATTGTTTTTAAAATATTAACCCAAATAATTTATTAACAAATTTTTCCCTTTGATTGTATTTTCTTTAAAAAAATTTAAAAATATTATCCCCTTCAATTTCTGAAAATGTACATTTGGACTTTTAAGAAAATATGTGATAGTAATATTTTTTTATTATAATTTCTATGTATGTAATTTTCAACCATCATGACCACTCATTACATGTAATATTACATGAAATATTAAAAATTTTATTAAAAAATATTTTTTTCTAATATTTGTAAAAAATTTATTTTTAAAATGTTATTTTAAAAGTGAAAAGGATATTTTCCTCAAAAGTGTTTTTAATTTTATATTTATTGTACTTATATTCATCAATGAAAACAACCCTAATTTTACATATTCTATATTGGGTATATATTGTTATAATACCATCCTTATTAAATTTTGTTATGGTTTATTGTAATTTTTATAGGATATTTTCAAATTTGATACTATTCTCTATATTATTGGGATAATTAATGATTATGTATTTTGATTGGAGAATGTATTAAAATTTTGTATTCATGTTTTAAATTTGGAATGTTTTTTATAAATATGATTCACCCCTTTTTTATGAGGAATGAATTGTACTTAGAAAGTGATGGATGGGGAATTCTATAGATACTTGATGCATCAGTAGGTCTCATTAGAGAAACTATACTGTGTTATGGTCGAGGCCTTACCCAATTATTTAATATTTTTGGCATGATTACTTAATGGTATGATTATAATGTTTGATATTATGAATTCCCTAATTTTGAGATTAGTTATTGATTTTCCAAATTATTAATTTATTAGTTATGAAATCTAGGGTTACTGTTCACTCTCATCTGATTCTTTGTAGGTAATTATTTGATCATTAACTATTCCTACCATATTATGCTTGAGTAGCTGAATGAATAAAATGTGTTTCAGTTATTTACCATTACCAATATAGTATTTATAATTTATTGACTATATTGTTTTGTTTGAACATATAATTACTATACATTATAGATCACTCCTTTCTTGGGTTTCCTTTCCCAAAGACTCTAGGATTTGATTTAGAATTAAAATTTAGGGGTATGTTAAAGGGAATAATGGTATACTCAAAGAAAAAACAATGATGTATTTTATGTTTTTGATTTCAATATGAGAATATGGTATGTATCAAGTTTACCAAGAAAAAAAACTATTCATTCCATCTGAATATAATTCCATGTATATTATTCCATTCTAATAAAGAAACCAATGAATCTAGGATACTACTATCAAGGACTTTACAAATAGGATCTGGGGAAATTTTCTAGTCAATTCATAATATATTCCTTGATTTTTTATTATGGATTAAGTGTTATTTGAACCTTAATAAATTTCATGTCTCGTTTTATTTTTTCTCTATGAAAACAATAAAATTGTTTCCCATTAGATTTTTTTCCAAATAGAAATCATATCCACTATTTTTAGAGTAATATTATTGTATAGTTATCTTATAATAGTGGAAGGTATAAATTTTATAGGATACTTTTTTGTCTTTACCATTAAAGAAGATAAAGAATTGTGTCATTCAACCATCATTTTGAGAATACAATTATTGAAAAAAATCAAAAAATATCAACAATGTGAATAAAGTAACTATTACCATGGATCTTAGACACAACAAGGTGCACTTCAATATTATTAACTCCAAGATGAAATCCTTTTGAAGCACATCCCTTATAAGGGTCTCTCATGGGTAATGTACTAATCCCAATGATGTATCAGGTATATATGGTGAACTCATATAATTTAGAAAATTAATATGACAGATAAATAATCAAGTTTAATGTTTTGTTTCAATTTTGTAATGGTATCATAGCCTTTTAAAAATATAACTACAAGTATTTTAAATTAATTAAATTAATTGTTCTACTATCAATTCCATATTTTCAACCATGTTCATTGATAGTCTTAATTTATATATTCATTTTTTCTGTAAACTATTTATATTTTTTCATTAAATTACCGAATAATGCATGTGGTATGTGTCTAATTTTTTCAGAATAAAGAATTAGTATGATCCTTTGGATGATAGGCATAAAAAGTGAATAATTGGACAAGTACACATCATGATCCCCCAGTACTTATCATGTAAGTAAATATCACAACCTTTCCTAAGATTTCAAGCCCATACTTGACCGTTCCATGAAGCCAAAATGAAAAATAGACTACACTTCGTGTACATCCAGGACATATCATGATTTGAGTGAAAACAAAAAGTGAGAAATCCGTAAGGATTCCATGCAGAAGATAGTTGTACACATGGTACATGTCGTGAACACCCAAGAAATGATGTGTACCTAGTCAAACAACTTAAATTTTCTAGAGACCAACACGCCGCGCTAGAGATCCAAGATCAATATAAAATGATGCGGATTGAGGCTACATGATGTGTACATCAGGTACACATTATGACACTTTTTTCCTATAAAATAAGTGTGGCAGCAGAGCATTTCACACGCATCTAGAAGAGCTCTTTCACTACATTACTCTCTCTTGAGAATTATTTCACCCCTCCCCCTTTCAAACCCTCATATTATTTATTTTTTTACATTTTTATTATTCTAAGAGATGTGGAGCTTCGGGTCATCAGTGCCCTTCCAATTCCATTTCCAAATTTTGATTGAGATCCAAATTTCTACTCAAGTATGTATTATATTTATAATTTTGATTAGCACAGTGCATGATTTATTTCCCAACCCATTTCAAGGTATCAATTCCATTAATTAACCCATAAACTATTTTGTCTTTCATTAAATTAATTTCATCCTACCTTGAAATGAGTATATAAATTCCTTAGGGATAGGGATTAAGTTTTATGAATCTTCATACTTAAATAATTTTTTAATTATAAACATCACAACCCCAGTGGGATTAGTATTCAGGATCAAACATAATAGGTCATCCCATTTTTGTGAATGTACATGACCATAAGACATTCATGAAGACAAGATTATCCCGATTAGAGTAGATCAAAATACAATCATTACCCTAGGACACAATCTTCCATTGATTCTAAATGAAATTCACCTTGGCTATTAACTATCTTTCGACCGTAGAATAGTCACTACTTCCATAGAAATAGGTGGCCATACTAATGTCAAATAATGAAAAATGTATTCTTCTTAGAATAAGAAAAAAGACCTCACCAAGATTAGAAATAAAGACCATTATTCACTCAGATACTCAACATGATCTTGAATCTTCTTTAATTAATTATTGTAACCCTCAAGAAGAAGATAATTGAATTCCCAAAAAACAATATTTCTCGAAAGGACTCCCCGATGGGTTTAAAAAAATCCCCATCCAAAACAGTGGTCTCCCAGTGGGTTCAACCTAGTACTTCCACTACACTATGCCCTTATAGTTAATGAATATTTGGGAAAATAAATTCTTATTTTAATGAAACCAAAGGAAGTAATGATAACGTCGTGCAGCTGATCAAATTCTTGTGTTATGGTTAGGGAGCCAACAATATTTTTAAGGAAAATAACATTGAATTTTGAACCTATAATTACATTTCCCTCATCCCGTTTCTTCATTTACAGACGTTATTACATCCCCATAATTTTTTTTAATGCATATACCAAGGTCCCATGACTTGGTCAGAGAATATTGAAGCACACAAACCATTTTCATTCAATCCTGTGATCAAAAGGAAATTTTCTTCACATCTCTTGTTAGAAATGGTTGAGAGACACCACCCTGTGGGACCCAACCAACCAAACTATCAACTTGTACCTAGAGAAACTCTGATGCAGCTACAGAATTCCATAATGGACTATGTTTTACTATTGATCTATGGTGTGACACCCCACATAGTTCACCCACCTATCCAATCCCGCATGTTTTAATCTAAAACTGGACTCATTCACAAGATCCATAACATGGGGAAATTTTTATGTCTTCAGATAAAAGACCCCACCACAAAAATTTTTACAACTTTTTGGATGTTTGTGATAACTTTAGAAACCACGTAATATCATATGATGCTATAGGAATTCATTTCATACCCTTTTAACTAAGATACCGAGAAAAATATTGGCTCTAAAGACAAGCTCCTGAGTTAATGAAGACTTCAGACGAGCTCGTAAAAACATTTCGTGATCAATACATTCCACCAATCCATTTCTCGAAACTCTAGATTGATATTTAAAACATTTCAAAAGAAGATATAGAATCTTAATTGGAAGAATGGGATAGATTCAATGAACTAAAGAGGAAATGTATGCATCATAGACTTGACACATGGATTCAAATGAAAACCTTATATCAAGGACTCCAACCAACGATATGTACAGTCATCGATGTTACCACTGAGGGAGGTTTGATGTATAAAACAATTGATGCAGGAAGGGATGTTTTGGATTATGTATCCCACAATTTATGTCTTTGGCACTGCATCTATGGACCACCGCACCGTGGAATCAACCCAGTTGATCAGACCCCCTAGTTATCTACACAAGTCGAACCACTAACCATGAATCTTGAGTCAATTCAGATACCAACCATACAACCCCCACCTACCCCAGCCATGAAAATTCAATTATAAAAGATTTGTGGTGGACCGTGCGAGTATCAAGATTAGAAATCAACATATGAAGGACCACATGATTTTAATAACATTAACTACAATCAATAAAATAAGTTGTTTCAGCACCAACAATAAGAATAATTTTATCAGAAGATGGCTACTCAATAGTTTTCTCAAAACAATCAAGGATATTATCAAAAACGATGTGGTGAAGCACAGTTTCACAACTAGGGACCACCAAGTTATCCACCAATCAACCCTGTCCCAAGACCACCATTATAAACATATCCGTAACAACCATTTTCGAGGCCATAACAAAAAAAATTTCCACCTGTCCAACCAAGAACACAACAACCACCTCCACCACTACAATGTAACTTGAGAACCTCAGGACATCCTTTCTTCAAATTTCATATCAATGGATCACCACATAGGAGACTGAGATACAATATCAGAGAGAATCACTGAGAAACATAGAGATTCAAATGCATCAAATCTCGAAAACCTAATCTGAAATATTACAAGGTAGTCTATCTGGTAATACAAAGACATACCCCTGATAGGAGGCTAAGGTTGTAGTGATGAGGTGCAAACAAAGTGCTATACATTCAACAACCAAAATAAGCAAGGCCACAAGTAGAACATAAGAAGCAACAACAAAAAGAAGCAGTTGAAGAATTCATTCCCACATCATCACTGTATGTAGTTCTAGGTGAGAATGAGAAAGACCCATAAAAATATAAGGATCCCATTTATATACCCCCAACTCTATAATAGGATCCTCTTCCCTTTATGAAAATTGCATGGTAAGGTTGGTAGGAGGCTCAGTACAAAATGTTTCTCGAAATGATCATCTAGTTTCATATCATTATTGCTTTTACTAAAGAAATCATCAAAATGATTGTTGATGAAAAGATTCTCAAAGAAATCCTATCATTCCAAAGAAAGATAGAATATCTGGGAGCCATTTCATTAAACGAAAAATGATATACTATTTTACAGCAAAAAATCCCACCAAAGATGATAGATCATTGATTCTATTCAATTCCTTATGCGATAGAAGAGTGAAAATTTTTAATATCAATCTAGGATATAAGTGATAACATTAAACATATTTCATTGAGTATTTTCCACAAGCCCAGAATCCAATATCTCAATTCAACAGGGGTAGAATTGTAGTTAGCCGATTGTTCAGTTAAGTGCCCACAAGGTATTCCTGAATATTTTCAGTTTGTGTTTATAAAATTAATTTTTTGAATTGGCATTCTCATGTTAGACATAGATGGGGAAGGAGATGCCTGATAATTCTCAGAATACCATTACTAGCTACAAGAATAGAACTAATTGATATCAATATAGGACATGTTATATTCAGAGTAATAGAAGAACATGTAGTGTTAAATTTCATAAAATATGTACAACACTCTGATGACATTGTGGCCTGCAACGCCATATCTCTCACTCAAAAAGGAGATGAGTACATGGCAATTGAGGAGGAGACTGATGAATCATCTTCAATGATGGAAGAAGACTATGAATTCTAGGAATTCATCATTATCAAACAACTCCCAAGATACGTCATGCAACCATTTATTCCATCCATCATTTAGGCACCCCAATCGGACTTCAAAACCCTACCTAGCCAATTATATCACTCATACATTGGAGAGTCATTCTCTTTTCCCATCATCATTAACACCAAACTATCTGAGGATCATGAGGAAAAATTGGTTGATTTTCTAAAAACACACAATCAATCAATTTCAATGGGATTTCCAGACATCAAGGGGATCAGTCCTAAATAGTGCACTCACTGAATTTTACAGGAATATGATGAAAAATAAATAGAAGACTATATCTGAGGAGGATCACTCCAATGAAAGAGGTTGTTAGGAAAGAAGTGCTAAATCTCATGGATGCTGGAATAATTTTAACTATCTGAAATTGTGAATGGGTGAGCCCCCTCGAAGTCGTTCCCAAGAAAGGATGACTCATTGTAGATATGAAAGATCATTGTGAAATCATTCCAATATGAACCATCACTAGATAGAGTTTGCGTGGAATACAGATATTTGAACTCAGCAACCCAAAAATACCATTTTAACTTACCTTTTATGGATCAAATGCTAGAGAGACTATAAGGGCATGATTTATACTATTTCATGGATGGATATTCTAGATATAATCAAATTTTAGTAGACCCCACTGATAGGACCAAAATCACATTCAACTTATTTTTAGGAAATTTTTTATATAGCCAAATGTCATTTGAAATGGGAAACGTACTAGAAGAATACCAAAGATTCATGAAACAAATTTTTCATGATATGGATAAAAATTTTCTTGAAATATTAATAGAAAATTTCTTAGTTTATGGGAGATCATTTGATGTCTTTCAAAGCAATCAAGAACTAGTTCTCCAACACATTGAGGAGAATTGTTTAGTTATAAATTATGAAAAATGTCACTTACTAATATAGAGAGTAATTGTATTGGGATAAAATCTCTCCAAAGAAGGCATTAAGGTAATTCCCACAAAGATCAAGGTCATTAAGGATATGATGGAACCATCAACCGTAAAAGGGATCAGATGTTTCTTTGGGCGGGAAAGATTCTACAAATTCTTCTTAAACAATTTCACTAAAGTCTCATGTCCATTGACACACTTTTTTTCAAAAGCTATTTCTTTATAATACAATTAAGACTACCCAAAATCTTTTGAAAAACTGAAAAAGAGTTTGATTGCATCTCTAGTAATCATTGCTCCAAACTAGGAAAAAGATTTTGATCATATGTTTGATTCCAGCTACATTATTGTAGGACTTGTGATCAGACAATACATTTAAAACCTCATCCTCTCACTCTATTATGACATACACACATTAAATAAAGCCCAAATAAATTATAAAACTACCGAGAAGGAGGTGAAACCTATCATTTATGCATTTGAAGTGTTCTATTAATGCATGGTTCTATCAAAAGACAATGTCCATACAGATCTTGCTACCCTTCTATAACAGATAAAGAAGAAAGATTGAAAGCCAAGATTGTTACACAATATTATTTTTCTACAATAATTCAGAATCATAAACTAGGACACAAAAAGAAAATAAAATTTCATCGCAGAACACCTCTTTTCATTACATTTTTCTATCATCAAAGATGTTAACAATGCTGATATTGAAGTAGATCTACCAGATGAGACATTAATTAGTGTCAAGATACACCCCTAGTTCTCATACATAGCCAACTATCTTACCAAATGATTTATCTATCAAGAACTCTCATTTAAGTAGCAGAATAAGTCATTATCATATTCCAAGAAATAATTCTTGGATGAACCTCTTATATTCAAATGTTGTGCCAATGGCCTTCGATAAAGTAGCATTCTAGAAGAAGAGACAGAAAATGTGATCTAAATGTTCCTCACGTCACCAACTACCAGGCATCATGGACCTAAGTGCTATTTGGATAAGATCCTAAAAGGCATATGCTTTGGACAGTCATTTCATCATGAAGTTAGGGGATTCTTCCATCGATGTGATAAATATCAAAGAATGGGGAACATTAGAAGAAGAAATGAGATGCCACAAAACCACATTCTAGAAGTTGTAGTTATTGATATTTGGGGAATCGATTTCATGGGATCATTCTTTACACCACATAGAAAAAATTACATTTTAGTTCCATTAGATTACGTATCCATGTGGTTTGAAGATGAATCCATGACCCATAACACAGCTAAGGTAGTTATGAACTTGAAATTAGAAAATGTTTTTTTTTCATTTTTTATTTTCATGGATACTCATTAGTGATGGAAAAAAAACTTATCAGTCATACCATTGTGAAAATTTATCGAATGATATGGCATTCACTTCAACATCGGAACTCACTATCACCCCCAAATAAGTGGGATAGTTGAAATAGAAAATTGGGAGGTGGAAAAATCATAGAAAATTCTGTAAAAACTAGAAAAATTGATTGGAGCCTGAAATTTGGTGATGCATTATGGGTGTCAAGAACTACATAAAAAACACCCATAGGCACCACCCCATTTAGATTGGTTTACGGTAAATCGTATAATATTATAGTGGAGCTAGAACATCATTCAATGTAGGAAATTAAAAAGATGAATCTTGATACAGAAAAGGATGTAGAGGAATGGTTTTTGAAAATAACGATGTTGGAGGACATAAGGAAATATGTTTATTAAAACACAAAAACTTATAAGGAGAAGACGATGATGTGGAAAAACTAATTAATTGCAAGTAATACCTTTATCTCGGGGAAAAAATTAATGTTATTCAATTCATGACTAAAATTACTCCCGGGAAAGCTAAAGTCAAGATGGTTGGGCCCATATGAGGTTGTTCAAGTATTTCCTTATTGGAAAATTGAATGTCAAAGTGGTGGAGGACTACCATTCACTGTAAATTGTAAAAAGGTTAAATAATTTTTTGGAACCATTTTAGGAAGGTTGTGTCATCATCCTCATGTTCAACTAATCATTAAAAAGAGTCAAGCTTTTGAATTTAAAGGATGCCCTGATTGGGAGGAAACCCAGGATAGGATATATTTTGATAAGTTGACTAGGATCATCATAGAACTGTCTCACATACGTAGGAGTAGAAGGCATGGAATGGGAAATAAAAATGGAAAAAAATAGTTTAGTACACAAGGTGACAACATTGTTCACAATGTGTACCTTTTCACAAATTTTCTCTTTAATTTTAACCTTAAATTACGTGATCCATATGTAAAAAACATGTACAAATTCATTTATGTTTTTAAAATAGTAGGTTTTCACCCGCAAGTCATGACCTGCCACTCATTTCCCCTTTATCCTTCACCTCTCACGCTTCGTCCTATCCTGCTTACAAAACCATTTAACCCAACTCTTCCACTATCAAACTTGTGGCCCCACTATCCTCTTCCATAACCACCAAAAAAAGCTTCTATACACCCTCCTCCTGAAGTGCATGACCTGCACCCTCCCAGCACACCACCCTCCAATATCCATAGCGCACAACAAGCATCCCTTCCCGAACTCTTTGATTCCTACTTTGACTCCGATATCCAATAACTAGCTTCCATGAATCCCAATTATACATATGATTCTTAGTAATACACATCCTCTCCATCTATTTATGATAACTCGCACATGCACCCATTTCTCTACTTCATAAACCTGCAACATTTCCTTAATATTGTCCACCTACAGGCAAAGCTGATGCGCACTAATAAAAATTTGTACATGGACTTTATCACCATGATAAATATTTATAATTATGTCCTACACCTCTTAGAGACATTAAATGTTGACATTATTGTATAAGTTTGGTTGGAGACGTACCAGGAGATATTCCTTGAGTTTTTTGCCACATTCGAGATCACCGTGGACTGCCTGCATTTTCGACTATGTAGAAGACCTTACTAGCTGAGTTTGACAAAGTACGGTGTTTTACACTATATCTATTTAGAGGATTTCTTCTTTTTAGATATTAATCCTACAATTAATACATGACCATACCTAGAGATTGCATCGGACCTCTGGCCACTCATCGCCAATGACCCTCAGTCCCATCATGATCCCATACTCACAAAGTCTACTTGTCTGTGAAGCCCGAACTTATACATATTTCATTGAGCCATGGTGCATGGTTTCTTGGCATTAAGAGAGACCCATGGAAGCATAATTCAGATAGAAATATTGATTATAGAATCTTCCATGGGTGGACTACCAATAAATATGGCTACCCAGTTCACTTCATACATAAAATACCAGACTTAGGGGAAGCAGAGCACACACATGGGGGGATCTTTCATCACTAACCTTGATAGGTATCTTGGTTTCTTGGAAGAATCTTAGGCCCTCACATTTTTTGTAATTTTTTATTAGATAGATATTATGATATTTAACATGATTTAAATGAAGATGAAGAAGAATGATTTTTATTTCTGGGTGTCAGGCGTCCAAGAGCCATCTCCAAAAGACTAGGTAGCTGGAGCCAAAACTGACCCACCAACCCATCCTCCTTCCACCACCACACATGATCCATCCATACCCACCACCAACTCAGCCCCCTCCCCACATACTATTCCCCCACCATCCTCCCATACCACCCAGACTATGTTATGAGGCCTTCATCTATTCATTTTGTTGAATCTTATCTAGGTCACTCCCACCTCCATATTCCCTCCATCGATCCATCTTCTTGTATCTCATCACCCTCACACACCACAGCCGGCCTCTCATCCTCCACCATTCCATCACCCATTCTGAACAATTATACTTCCCTCCCGATCTCACCAACCCAGACGCCCTACTAGAGTTTTGGAAAAAGCAGTCCTGGAGGGGAAAGGGAGTTCCCACTGAGCTCATCCCCAAGGTACCATTCATATATCCAGCTTCTAGACACACAACCCCAATACGGTTGGTAAATCCCAACAAACCACACCATCTATTCTCCCTACCTCTACTTCCACACCATCCAAAATATATTCCCCTCCATTCTATTCTATTGTTACTACTAACACTAATATTCCCATCCAGTTGGCCGAGACTCCATGCAGTGGGATAATGATCGATGTGATTTTTTTGCAGATCCCTAATCTAACATTGATCTATATTTTTGGATTTTTGCGACATTTTTATGTACTTGGGCTGGTTTTTGTTTCATCAATTCATTTCCCCTTTTTGTATCGACTTTGGATATTTATATACATGGGATTTTATTTTTTTCATTCTATTATATTTTGATTTTCATGTTTTTTCTTTTTATATTTAGAATGTCAAGATCCTTGGAATCATCAACCATCCTCGAGGGCCAAGTACCTCCAGCAGTCTTATAACAAAGGGTACTCAAGCACATCATTAATTTTTCCTAACAACTTCATGATCAATCATTATAAATTCACCAATAGTAGAAGCCACAATGAAAAATTATTCCATTCTTAACACACCTTATTAATGCTCACGCGGCTGCACTGTAAGTGATTAAGTCACCAAAGAGACCATGGGAACTTGAAGAAATAACCTCTATCATTTTTAAGAGGTGAAGGAAACACTGAGTTGGTGTACCATCTGAAAATGATCTTTGTCCACCCATCCATCTAATAACATATTTTATAACTTAATGGGAGGAAAGGCAATGTTTTTCCCTTTTTTCTGAGTCATCATTATCGTATCTTTTTCATTTCATTTTCATTTTTTATTTTTCATATTTGATGGAGATAAATTGAAAAACCTATAAAAATATGAATAAAATGAATATCTAACTTTTTCACTTGATGTGGATACCCTTTTATCTGATGTTCCAAATATTTATACTTGTGAATTACTGTTTTTTATAATGCACATGAATTGTTTTAAAAACATATTGTAGGTACATTGGATTTTCATCCTATGAAAACTAATACACCCCCATTGAATCCAACTTCTCCTAGGGAGCTCTCAAATTCATCATATTTTAATTATTTCCATTATGAAATTTCAAATTCAATATAAAATAACTACTATACCACTACCACAATCATTTCATTGATAGTGGGAACACTGTCTCTTCCCATGTGTGTTTGTGTGTGTGTGTGTGGGGGGGGGGGGGGTTATCACAGTTTCACATGTGATGTGCATAAATTTTTCATTGTTCTCACTTATTTAAGAGATATTTTTCAAAATGATAAGCACGATTTAAACTTGAAAATCAATATTTATAATCACTAAAGAAAAATTTCAATGGAAAAGTGCTAATGACCATGTTTCACTTTTCATACCTTTATCTAAGCAAATTTTGTGAGAGATACCTAGGGCATGTAAACCGACGTGAATATTCCCTGAGATATTTTCAAAATGATGACTGAATAAGTATAGATTCAATATGATTGAGGTATTATTTGATAGTCACTTTCCCTAAGACCCACATAACCTTTATCCTTCATTTTTTCCATAGTTTCCATTAATGAACTGTTATGATAAATCAATTTCAAGCCCATTTCCATTCCTATACTTCTCCTTATCCAATTCTTAAGGTTAATTTTGAAAAAGTATGGCAGAGGCATTCAGAAAGCATGGGATTCTTACACATTCAGATATGTATGGTGCGCTCACCTGACTATGAGGTTGTGATCCATACTGATTTGGTTTCATTTCATTCATATTATGTTCCTCTGAAAAATACAAAAAAGAAAAAAAATTGATTTTAGTTTTGTATTAGGAAGATCAAAAAGAACCACCTTCCTCGCTGATAAATCTCTCGATGGATCATATGTGGGTAAGTGATGGATGTGAGATTTATCATAGTCCTGAATTTCAAAAAATAAAAAATAAAAATGAAAAAAATGGGAAGGAAGATAATCATTTTTTATGCATACCTGCTGATATATGGATCCAAAATGAGTTTTTGGAGTAGGAGTTTTATTTTCCCAAGGGAGGAACTTTATCAAACTTATCTTGATAACCATGAACTGTACATTACATCCTATCCTATTTTTCAGCCTTATTTTTATATTTTACCTACCTACAATCAGCCTTAGACTCATCAAAACCTTATTGATGAATCCCTTAAGAAAATTTTTATACTTGTCTTTACACAGTGGAGATGGTAGTACCAATGCATACCTATGGTTAGGAACATGTACATAGTGTACGAGGATACATTTACTTATATTTTTACCCAGATTTATGAGAGAATATCATGGTGAGGTAAATTACTATTGGTTATAGAACTTAAGGAATAGTTAAATTGATGTAATTATAAAAACAGATTTAGTTTTAAAAATCTAGACTCTGAGGCATTACTACATTTTTATGTAGGTTTAATTCTATAACCTGACCTTTTTTCCAACTGCTAATTTTCATTTCATTATCATAATGAATATTTATTTCTTTACAAATTGCTTAACATTGGATAACTCTTTTTGACATGTTCTTACATGAGGACAAGAAATTGATCAAGTGTGCAGAGATTTGATAAGAATAATTTATATATACATATTTATGTTAACTACTTATAGTTTTTCAATAAATTACTCAGTACTGCATGTGGTATGTGTCTAATTTTTCAGAAATAAAAGCTTCACATGATTCCAAGGAAGTGGTATAAAAGCACAGAAATTTCTATGTGCACATCTTGATCCAGAAGTACCTGTCTTGTACCTGAAGATCACCGCATGCCCAAAGTCGGGTATCCAAGTCGTGACAGTTCTATAAAGCATGATGGAAAAAATAATCTACACTTTGTGTACATCAAAGACACATGGTGATTCTAGTCAAAGTATATAGGATAAAATATGTGAGGATTCCACACCGGGGTACACATTTTGAATTGACAGGACAGAATGTGTACCTGGTCAAACCTCTTAAATTTGAGAGAGACCCACATACCCTACTTGAGATTCAAAATCCCTATAAAATGACACAGATCAAGGCTACACAACGTGTACTTCTGGTACATGTCATGAATTTTTTTCCTATATAAGTAGTGGAGTAGCAGATCATTTCCCACACTTCGAGACAATCTCTTTCTCTCCCTTTCATCTTCCTTGAGAATTCATTTTCCATTTCCCTTTCAAACTCTCAAATTCATCATGTTTTTACATTTTTATTAATCCAAGAGCGTTGGAGCTTCCATTATTCAATGTCATTCTAATTCATGTTCCATATTTTGATTAAATTATAATTTTCATATCATGTATATATTTTATTGATATTTGTTATTTATTTGGTGCATGATTTATTTCCCAAACCATTGTAAGATCTTAGTTCGATTAATCTACCACCAAGAATGTTTTCATTCATTTATTTTATTACATCCTACCCCTTAACGAGTTTATAAATTCCATAGGTTTATTGATATCGTTTTATGTATCTTCATAATTAAATAATTAGTTAATTATAAACATAGAAACCCTAACGGGATTAGTAATTAGGATCAAGCATAATAGGCCATCACATTTGTGCGGAGGAACCTAACCACAGAACATTCAAGAAAATGGCCTTATCTTTATTGGAGTAGACTAGGCTATTATAATTAGCCTAGAACACTTTATTCCTTTGAATACAAACATAATTCACCAAGGCCGTTAACTATTTTCTAGACATGGAATAATTACTTCATATTTAGAACTATGTGGTCAGACCAATGTCAAATAATAAAAAATGTTTGTTTCAAATACTAAGCCAAAGGGCCTTGCCATGATTTGAACTAAAGACCATTATTCACCCACATAATTGACTTGATCTTGACCCATTATTAATTAATTTCAATCACCCTCAAGTAGAAGATAATTAAAATCCCAAATAATAAGAATTCTCAATGGACTCCCCTATGGGTCCAAAAACTATAATTCCTCATCCAAAACGTATGTATACCTATGGGTTTGATCATGTACTCCCTCTACACTATTCCCATGTTGTTAGTAAATTTTTGGGACTATAAATTTAAATTTTTCTAATGCCAGAGGAAGTAACGACACTACCGTGAAGACGATCATTCGTGTATGGTGAATATGTTGACTATCCTCGATTTTTTATTTGTTTTATATTATCCTCTTTCCAATGTGTGTAATATATAATTATCATTCTTTGAATTACCTGGTTAATACAGTATCAGATATTTAAATTCCCATGCATAAAATTTTGATCACTATTTCATCCACACATATTTATTATTCACTAAAAAAACTCTTTATGATACTATACCTATAAATCACTCCGATTTAAAATCATAAAGAGGGGGAAAATACTTCTTAACAAATGAAACAATAAAAATACCAAATTAATCATAAAAATAGTCACATTCAAATAAATTTATGAAATTAACAATAGAAAAACATTTAACAAATTAAAGTGTGTTCTGAAATAAATTAATGATCATGGACTCAAGAATTAAAACGGGTAATTTACCCTTAAAACAATCTATAATGAATTATATATCTCCATTGAATAATAAGTAAATGAATCTTATGGGGTAGAAATAATTATGGAAAAAAGTGAAAGAAAATGTAGAATAAAATTACAAAGATTATATAGGTGGAACTCCTTAAATCTATCCAATAGTCCCCAAGTGTTTACTCACCTTTTTAGAGTAGCATACCAATTAATTAATAGGTAGAAATAATATTCTTTCTTCTCTGGTATCTCATTTTAAAAATTTAAATTTAAATAAATTATCACACTCTATCTTCCATTGGTGTCATTTACAGTTATTGATCCTTATTTTAATGAGTGATATAAACTCATAAAATAAATATTAATCCCTCTTTAATTATTCTATTATTTTCAATTGATCCTTCTAGGTGTATCTTGAAGTAGTCGGCATATATCAGGCCATCAAAATTGAATGCATCTATTAATTATGGAATGGGTATCTCCTTCTTCAATGAAAACAATAATATATTCATATTTATGTGATGATATCAAGTCATTTTATAAGAGAATTAATAGGTATTCTCTCACTCAGATTTATATACCTTATCTTTCTAGATTAAAAACTACTTAGTCTTTTAATTTAGATAAATTTATATTTCATGTGGATTATCAAGTCTCCCGCAAAATCATTAAATTATATTTATTTCAAATATTAATTCCCTATCACGGTTCAAGTAGCTGAACATGGTAGAGTCTCATGTAGCCATTTCATTATGGCTCACATATATGTTTTTTGTTAGTCTCTACATAGCCATTTTTATCCACATCCACATGGTCATTTTATGTAAATTAAAATTTCATTCCATGAATCTCATATAAATTTTCCTTCCATAGCTCACATATATGTTTGATCTAATGTAGATGATTCTCACTATGGATTAATGAGCCCTTTTCAGATATTTGTAATAAAACTATTACTTTATGAGTATCTCATTGTTATATTTTAACTCCCCTTTGTGATCTTTTACTATAGTTATAATGGTAATGGTGTATATTACTCCTCTTTCTATCTGAATGTCATAGTATCTGGATGGGACTCCTTAATATAATAAATGGTCATTTAAAATTTTCAAATGAGCTCTATGGTTGTCACTAGAGGACTCATAAGAGATCCATGGTGATCCCAAGCCTCAAAGGTGATTATATTCATGAGTGTAAGAGTTTAATATGGAGTATATAGAGTCTCTAGTGAGTAGAAATCAATGGCAGAATAATTTTATTGATGTAAGGATGTTTCATTCTACGGTGGTGACTATCCAAGTGTAGAGTGGCATGTTTGAAGTAGAAGAACAAAATTATTTGTTAAAAATGAATAGTTTATATATAAAATCTCCTCCCAATTAGGAGATGTGAACCATTATGATGCTTCTATATATGATAAATAATGGCTTATAAGTTTCAGAAAACCATTGTTTTAGTGCATCAGTGCCAACTCACACACCAAAAAACATTAGTGGGTTATTCCATCATGCACGACCTTAGTGGTCCTTGGCCCAAACAATGCCCATACTCTTGTTTTTAGAATGCAATATACTAATTCCACATGATCTGGCACTATATGTGTTGTATCATGGTTGGAAATCCTCTTATTCTAGCAATGGATCTTACAGCCTATGGGTTAAGGTCTTACTTGGGATGCCATATTTTTTAATAAAAAATATCCAAAAACATAGTGAATCATCCATAATGTAATAATTTCATAAATCTATAATAGAACAATTTTATAATTTTGTATCCATATTCATACATCAAAATAAAATTTCCAATTTTTGAAATAAACAATTAATTACATTAGAATATTCATAAAGATCCATAATAATTACATAAATGTTATTTGAAAATTATCATCAAAAGATGAGTTTGTCAAATAACCCCACACATAAACTTTGATTTTCCTCAAGACTTAAATCTCAGTATTTAATTAATGAGAATGACTATGTTTATAATAGTAAAATCTTAATGAAATTACATAATTGTTTTGTTAATGATAAATCAAAAATATATGCTTCACACAAAAAATCAACTAAACATAACATTTTTAAAAAAATCAACCAATCTTGGAAGTTTATATTTATCTTTTTTAAAATGGTGTATCCTCCCCTCTAATTAATTAAAAATTATCAATTCATTATTATTAGACATGTCGATTCATGGTCTTCCTCACATTGAATTATTTTATCTCATAAAAAATGGTAGAAATTCAAGTTGTGTTATGATCATATCATGAGAATTTTACCCTTTCCATAAGCATGAACAGAAGTACTTTATATAATTTGTAAACAAAAATATCACAAAGAATAAAAATAACTAAAAAATTACATTTATGAAAACTCTAGGGATTTAGTTTGGGGGTTTTTGATATTTAGAACATTAATCCTTAAAGAGGATATTTATCACGAATGTATACAAATTGATATCAAAACTAAAATATCGATCGAATTCATTCCTCGAAAATTAAATCACCCTCTTCAAAAGATTCAATGTATGGTTATGATAAATGTAATCATAATAAATGAAATACACCTATTTGAATTTTATCTACTTTTTTTACATACTTTTCCTCCTTTTAAATCTACTTTTATGTACCTATTTTTTATTTTGTGTTAGTTTTTTGAATGTAATGCATGGAAAAAACCTCACATTCATCAACTAAACAAATATGATAATTATTATTGGTCATGTAATGGTAAATTTTTGTTCATACCAAGTACAAACCAATTATTTTTTATAATAGTTGAAAACATGTAAGTATGATGTATGAATCCAAAACCATTCCCAACACTGAAGATATAACCCCCCATACATTTTTTTATAATGTAGTCAATACCTAAAATGTGAATTATGTCTCACGAACATTCCTACTTATTTAATTTAATTAATAAAATAATGGATAGGATATTCATAAATTAAATTTCTTGACATGAGGATCATTTCAGACTATGTCATTTATAGTCCATATGGGCTAAAAAAGTCCATTTTATAAGGTGTTCTTAATGATAAGGTGTTATGAATAAAATTTCTTCAATAATTTTAAATATATTTTTCATAGTCATAATGTATTCAAGCTAAAATTCCATTTCAATAAGGTGAAATTCCAATGATAAATCATGAAATATGGTCAAGATAATATAAAAAACATTGTGTCTAAAAAACCCCTTATGAATAAAACATGTTATTTGGGGAAATTCTTCCTTAAATGAATAATAATAACAAATCAATATAAATTATTTTCCAAAATTTAATCTATGAAAAATGGAGGTTCATTTCATCTAGATGGATCATTAAATTCCTTAAAGTTATTATTTATCAATATAATATCCATTCTTTTTAGAAATCATTTAATTATTCATATTACTCGTTAAATATCATTATCATTTATATATAAAACATGATATCATGGAATCTATAAGAAAATATTTTCACCTCGCTCGGTTGAGTTAGGAATTTTTTTTATAAAGGAAATGAAAATTTTCAATTTTAATGTCGCTACTGGAAATTCATGCTTAGAACTAGATTTTTGAAGAAAATAATAATGGAAGTTGAATGATACATAATGGATAATTGAACTCCCCTTTACTTTTGATGATTCATTTTCCATTTCATTATTTCTATTTATGAATTGTCTGAATAAATTCTACCATGATTTTATATTATATTTCAAACTACTAATATCATTATAAGAATCATTCCATTACAACTCAAAGGGTGAAAATAAAAGTTACTATTTCACAAACTTCTAAATTCTAATAAAAAAATCCAAAACATAGGTTTCCTACAAGAAGTGAATTTGGTTAAAATTTTTGGCTCAACCTATTCTCAAGATAGGTATTCGGTAGATGGGTTGTAGAAGTTTAATCTATTCCACTACTTCCTGATGTGTATTTCCATGTATCTTTTTCAACTATTTCCCACTGACAGTAAATGAGATTGTTTATTCATTATTAAACTAAATGTCATAAAATGGATATATGTGAGTAAAAATAAAAGGTCATTTCTAACATGAATGAATCATAACCAACATTAAATAAAATTTTCTATTATAGAGAAAAACATGATATACAATTTAAATGGACTTTTTTCTGAAAATATTAGTAATGTGACACTTGGTATCTCTCATTGTAAATTATAGGATTTTAAAAATCCTCTCAACATATTTATTACAAATCTTGTAACTGATGTCTTCTCTCTTTTCCTACACTCTCAAAATATATATTCATTTTTTATGGACCAATAGGATTGGTGTTCAAACTACACTGGTAGATGATAACTTTTCCCATAAATGAGATGTTAGGGTATCATAACTATAGGGGTATTATAGGGTTTTTTATATTCTATAAGATCTTTTCAATCCTTTGGCTCTAATATTTTTTGTTGGGTTTAACCATTTCTCTAAAATACTGTTAATATCTCAGTTTGAAACTTCATCTTTTCCATTTTTTGAGGATTTAAGTGTGTATATGTCTAAAAAATAACATGATATTTCATTTTTATACCCACCAATATTTTATTGAAGAAACGATTCCCTTGGTCACGGATGATTCGGCTTCCCACTTCGAACCAACAAAAAATGATTGACCAGAGAAAATCATGCACAACATTGGAATCATAAGACTGGTTGGCCTTATATTCTCACCATTTCAAGATATAATCTATAAAAAGTATAATATAAAAATTATTAATATACATGTGAAATTTTCCTATAAAATAAATTCCACACACGTCAACAATTTCTAAAAAAATCGAGGTTTTGAGGAATTTCTTATCTTATTGATATATTTTCAGAAAATTGACATCATTCAAACTTTATAAAATATTCATTAGAAACTTTATACATGGATGGATAATATATTCAATATTCAAAGACTTTTTTTCAATTAATTGAGGTCCAAAGATTCCTCCATAATAGAGTGTGTGAATAAAATTCAAAAAAAATATTTGGTTTAAATTATCTCTAAAAAACTTAATATGACATGATTATTAGATGTATTCCATACAAATGAACCCTCCCAAATATAAAATATACATTCAGACCTTTTTTATACTTTTTATGAGAATTTATGTGGAATGTTTGAGGAAATGTGACCAAATAATTTACTATATTGGCATACCATGGTACTTAACCATCTATGATGTGTTGTTGTTATCCTAATATGTGTTTATCATGTTTTAGTTCTATAATTATTATTTCGGTATTGTTTAGAAGTATAGTATGCTAATTCACCACCTATTGTGTATCTATCATCATTTCCTTGATCTCTATGTTGAACTCAATAAATATTTTTTTTCGCCTTACATTCCATGGAGTATAATGATCCCTTTTACTTAAATTCCTTAGTGTAAATGACTGGAATATTCATTGGCCTTTCCTTTTTCATTATAGGATGCTTCCTGATGATTCTAATGTTCAATAATTTTTAAAATATTTCAAAAGTGGGTTAAAACGTGTTTCAAAATATATTTCATATAATTTTGAATTCTTGAAATTTATATTGGTAGCTTTGTTTAAGATGATTTATTTTTTTATATTTATCAAATTGTAGGAAATATAATATAATATAATATTGTTTTGTTTTTAAAAATATTAATTTGGTTAGAAATACTAACAATTATACGATATTTTATACACACATATAAATATATATATTTACAAGTTTCTCATTGTAATTAAATGTTTACAAATTTATGTTTTATAAATGTTATACACACACACAAACTGCATTGCTATAGAAATATACCTATGGGTGTTTCATAGTTTAACATTACATATATTTGTATATGTCTCTATGTGTGTGTACAAATATTTAAATTTGTGGTATATATATATCTTTTCGTATGTTGAATATATATATATATATATATCATGATTTGGGGTTTTAATAAATTATATATATATGTGTGTGTGTTCTAAACATATATGGAATTAAAAAATAGATGAATGTATGTAAAATATAGTGTTGTTTATATATATATATATGAAGTCATTATATATATATATGATGTTTAAAAATAGAGAAATGTTTTAAAAAATATTGCAATGAAAAAATTTTAAATCAAATTATTCAAAAAAATGATATTAGATTAATAAACAAGATGTATAAAATAATATTAAAAAATATTATGAAAATGGATAGAGAAATCATGAAACAGAGTGTTTTAATTTAGTAAAAAATTAATTGAGTGAAAAAAATTAAATAATATTGATAATTAAATGAAATAAACTAATAATAATTACAACAATTATATTGCGTAAAACATTTATGTGGGGAGTTGGGAATAAGAATTTAAGGGGATAATGATTGTAGAGAAAATGAAATTTGGGTTTCATGATGATTTTCAAGATATACTTAGATAAATAAGAATAAAAATATGTAATAAGAAATTTCAGGGTGAGTGAGGCAAGACAATGAGTGGCACTACATGGGGGCACACCGAACAAAAAGAGTATAAAAACATGATTAATAAAAAACTAAATGGAAAAAACAAGTTTAAAAATAACAACAAATGAGGGAAATTGAAATCAAAAAACTATATAATAAATTGTGTAACACTTATTTAATTAAATAATTATAGTAAATTAATTTTTTTTAGAATTTAATATCATCTAAATAAATACCCTAGATTATTTAACATATTTATATCATATCTCCTTCAATACTAATCAGTATGATGCATCGTCATTTCCATTGTATTCATACTAAAGAACGAAGGGTAAGACCCATGTTTTTTCATAGTATGTTTGGTTCTTTTGAAATATTTAATTACATATGGGTTTTCTAAATTAAAAGTATTGAAAATGGAGAATTTTTTGGTTAGGGATTCATTACAGTCCTTGGGAACATTTCTTCTCATATTTGTTGGGCCTAAAAATTGAGGTAGAGAATCATTTATTTCCCACATAGTGCATCATGTGGGTGGGGAGATAATTTTTTTTATTCTTTGAGAAGATATTATGAATCGGCTTAATAAATGTAATTAATTGATTAATTTGTATTTATGGGGAATGATGGAATCTCTATTGTATTTTATAAAATTTATTCAGGTTAAGTATAATTGTTTCCATGTAAATTATTATTATATTCATAGTGAATTATTATCCTTATTACCACATGTTGTGTTAATTTAGATAATTGAAACATTATCCTCATTAGTGAATTTGATAATTACATGAAGTTAATTATTATTGTTTCTCATAAAAATGAATATCTCACATTTATTTCATGTGTGGTAATATTGTATGAATTATTATACATGTTTTATGTCTCACTAAAAATCATGGCTGGTAGATGACATTGTTGGTGATTATTTGATATCTATTATGGAACCTTGAATCAAATGATTTATTAGAATCACATTAAGTGTAATTGGAAAATTCACATAATTTGGTTAATAAAATCATTTCATCAAGATTTATATCTTGTGTTATAATTCCATTAACTTAATTAGTAGAATTTCATGTATTCCGATTTTTCATAAATCTGAAATGTTATGTTTATGTGATCTGTGGTTGTTATATAAGGTGGATGAGATTTTAATAATTAGTGTTATGATATATGACCATGAAATAATTAATTTAAACAATAATGTTAAATTACAATGTCATGGGAAGGAGTGGGAAATTAATTCTTTAAATGATAAATGGAATATTGGTTATTTTGGTTTTGGAAAATTGGAATTTCAGTGGGTTTTTTTAGGAAACTCTTTTCAAATAGCAATTCCAAAATATTGATTTCTTTGATAAATTAGTGGGTGAAATGTGAAATGTAAATTATGAATTGTTATGTCAACTTATGCATTTTTATTTGGAAGTGAAATTTTTATTATTGGGTGATTAGGTGGTGATGTTATGAGTTGGTTAGTGATTTTATATAGACTCATTGTATTGGGCTTGTGTGTTTGGAATTATATATATATATATATATATATATATATATATATATATCTTTTTTTATTCTTTTTTATTTCTATACACACCCCATATAACTAGAGCGTCTTGTTATTGAACCCATATATATATATAGGGTTTATTCACAAAACCCTATTGGGAGGATGGATAGCTGGATACCCACCAATCCTCGCCCCCTATTTCAAAAGATGATGTCATGCATGGTCTATGATGACCATAAGTAAAAAATTTCATGGTCTACATGTGATGTGATGAAATTTGATGGTATAGGTGTCTTCGGGCGATATGTGATGAGATGATTTATTATGGGGGTCGTTTTTGGTGGGGGAGGTCATGAAATTGATTCCCTTAATGTTAATTATACCCTTATATACTAGATATGAGATGTGGTGTGGTGTGATGTGATGGCCCAAGTGACTTTGGGAATGATGTGATGAGATGCAATGTGTTTCCCCAAGATTCTATGGGTAGGATGTGATGTGATTCTGAATAGGTGGGAATGTAAGTACATACGTCATTGGAGTGTGAGGGTGTAAAATTACTGGGAAAGTAGTGATGGGTAACATTCATTTATATTTTTCATATAATATGGTTTTACATCGATGCATTATTTTGTGAGAAAACATTAGTGAGGTTGGGGTTTGGTTAGGTTCCCTACTTAAATGTTGTTGGTTCAACTATTTCCCCATGGATTGATTAGTATGCTATTTTAACATGTGTATGAGAGTCTTTAGTTTTTCTATAGAGTATACTTTTATTATCACCCTCCGTATATAAAATTGTTCTAGGTTCTTAGAGGACTCCTTGGAACATGCTGCATAGTACTAGGTCAGTCCTTTTGATTTTTTGTGGTGTCTCTACCTTAGATTTTATTTGGGGGATTTAATTTAGTTACTTTTTACTATATCTGTTTTATTTATACATGTATTTTGAAATGAATTTTGGTTTTCCTTTTTATATATATCAATGGGTTTATTGTTTTTGATTTAACCTATCTCTTGAAACTATTTTTTGCGTATTACCTCCCATTTTATGATAATTTTATACCCCCGGTACTGGTAACCATTTTAGGGCGTACTACAGGCAGGACTGAAGGGTTCATTATATCCCTCCCTTCATTGCAGAATCTCTTGGGAGAGGGGTCTATAAATAGTGGTATCCAAGGTGATGGTTGAGAGATATGATCATGTTCGGAGTTAGGCACTATAAGGATTGAATGATATTATAAGGAAACTAGATTAGTTGATTTTGGTCTGCATATAGTCATGGGATGACCCCTTATGACATGGTATTTTAGTTTTTCCTCTGATCTAATTCAAGGACTCTGATCCCACTGAAGGACCTAGTAGGGTGGCCTTTATTATAGGGTAATGGAATAAGAGGGGTATATGCATAATGATTGACTAAACATGTTATTAAATGTGGTTTTTTCAAAAGATAAAGAAACTATTAAAATTAATCAATAAAATTTATGTTTGTTTCTTTAAATTTTCTAATGTTTCAGTGGCTAATGAACTATTATTATTTACTGATATATTCATATAACATAAATGTAAAGAGTAAAAAATGGTTAACATTCCTATGTGTTCTTCTTAAAAAAATTTAAGTTTTTGATGTGTTAATTATATTCCTATTATAAAATGAGTCTAAATGAATTGAACTTAATTTCCTTTATTAAAACATATTAATTGATATATGGAATTATTAATGAATTAAAATTATAGAAAATAATGCATAATGTATTTTTTGAACATTGATTTATTTTTGAAAATCTGTATGAATAATATTAATATGAGTAGACATAGCACTAAAATTATGAAATGAATAATTTTAAAAAAATTCTTAGAAGTATTTTGGTTGCATGGGAGTCAATATTTTATCTTTTACATTCCATTGGTAATTTATAATGAACATGAGTTATGAATTTGTTGTAAAACATTTTTTTAGACATTTAAATTCTATTCATTTTTTAAAATGACAATCACGATTATCCAAAATTATTTTAATTTAGAAACTATGATAGGAATATCATGATCATTATTTTGAAATTATTTCATTTATATAGTATTGATATAATCATATGTTGCGATCACATGTCAGGGTTGAAATTCTTGTGACATTTATTTCTATATTTTGGAAAATAATAAGCATGCTTTTTGGTAACCTATTGAGAATTAAAACTATTTAAATTATTAAACATGTTATATTATAAATAATATGATTTTTAGAGATGAAATAAATTATCCTCACATATTAAGTTAGATGTATTTTTTTAAGGGGACAATACTTATAGTTGAAAACATTTTTGCACTATCTATGGAAATTATAGTATTTGAGACTTGAGAATGCAATAAGATTAATATGTTGAATCTGAATAAGGATGTATAACTATGATACACTTATTAAAATATATAAACCCAATTTTCGGAGAAATGAAATGATATATGAATTTGTAGTTAGATCATGATTAAACATCCAATATAGTAATACATCGTGTACAGTTTAAATAGTTTGATAAAATGGAAGTTTTATATTGATGATTCTGAAATATTTTTTTTGCATATAATAGGTTATTTTCAATAAAAAAATAACCTAGAATGAATTTTTTTAAATAAATTTTGAAGTTTATTTCAACTATAATGTGATGAAACTAGAATATCAAGTTTATGGATATAAATATTTATATCTGATATGAAATGTGTACAATTTAATCATTAACTTCATTACATATTAGAAACATATAAATTCCGGGCATGGTGATTCACCAGAAATGAAGTGGGAATATTGAGTGCTCTTTGTGGTTGAATTAATATTTTTTTGTTGAAGTGTGGATATTCCTTTCTAAAAAATAATGGGTTTTGGGGACCTTTCTTGCATTTTGGTGATCATGAATTATGCGACCCTTGATGTTACTTGTTAATAAAGATCACATTGTTTTATAATAAAATCATTTATATATGGTCAATGAGATGGTTCCCTATAGAAAGTATAAAATTGAATGATAATAACCATTATAAATAATAAGTCCATGTAACATAAGGCCCTCAATAAATGTGGAAGCTAGAATGTGTTTCAAGTATGCGTGGTTGTTCTTTCTCAAACGAAATTATCATATTTTCAGAAAATATAAAGTATACCGATTTGTGTCATAAAAGAATTATTGAGTATTAAATGCATAATAATTAGAGTATATATCATATATAAGTAAAATGTCTATCATAATTATTTACCATAAATGGTGGTAAAAGAAAAAGATATAGTCATCCTATCATGAGGTGGTTGTTTTCCAGACACATAAACAGTATCACTGATACACATTAGATTGAAGTGTGTGTGTGTGTGTGTACATCAAAACCTAAGAATAAAAACATCTTATTCTATTTAGGAAACTTTTTTAAAAGTATGTAATTAGTATATTGGAGATTATAGAGAATGAAAATTGGTTAAATGAGTGTGAGGGAGGATGTTACCTCTTTTTTGGGCCAATCATTTTGGTTTTCACCAAAGGTATTATTTGGAATTCATTATACCCAAAGAGAGGATTTAAGGAGTAATGGAGTTAATTTTAGGATCCATTTTATAAGATTTTGTTTAGGACATAGTGGCTTGATAGGTGTAATGAATTGGGATGGGATGAATCCTTTTGTAGTGGATAAGGAGTGGCACTCTTGTAAATTTTTGGAAAATGAATTTCATCATCTTTTTTACCATTTATAGTAGAACCTATAATGGTAAAAATTCTATGAAAGGGAGTATAGGGTTTAAATATGTCCATAAAATGTATTTTATAATTTTCTATAGGTCATTTTGGTTCTTCAGATTATGGTTTAGTACATTGTTCAGCAAAACATCCAATTAATAGTTTTATTTAATTTTAATCACTTTCACTAGTGTTTTTGGTAAAAAAATAAGTTGACCATATTACACATAATAAATTATGAATATTAAAAATATGGAATCCATTTTTCAAAATTCAAATCATAGATCTATAATAAATTAATTTAAAATTAATCTGGCTGATGCGATGACATTTCGAGTGAGAAAAAATAATCAAACATTTGCTAAGTTTTTTTTATCAAATTTCAATGTTAAATTGGTTCCTACAACCAATATTGTATTAATTTATAATTTTATATCTAATTAAACTATAAAACAATTTAAATATATAATTTAACCTTATAAATTAATTAGTCAAAAAAGATGTTTTGAATTAAAATTCTCTATTTTTTATTATTCATCAAAAAATGTAGTCTCTCAGAAAACTAGCAAAAATGCAAGCAAATATAATTTTGAAATTAAAAATTCATAAAATGAATTTCATATTATAAAATTAATTATCTAACTGTGCCTAAAATAAATTTAATTATTTTTCATAGAAATATATAAAAATAAGTTTATTTGAATTTTTTTTAACATATAAAAATTTTACCAAAAGTTATACTTATCATTATAAATATGTTTTATTTATATAAACATATTATAAAAAATATTAGAAATTTTTTTCACTATTAACATTACTATGTTTAATATCTAGGTTATAACTATCTCGTTTAAATAATTCTAACAATAAAGTGATTTTCCATACAAACTCAGTGTTGCGTGTAATGCATGAAAATTTGATTTTTCTTTTTTGATAAAGACTAGTCATTTCCATGTGAATGTAATGTTTGAATTAGTGAATTGCAAAACATCAATTAAAATTACTTCATTCAAAAAAATAGTCCATAAAAAACTCAGGGTGTTACATTCTACCTCTCTTAAAATGATATATGTCATTGAAATTCCTCATTCTGGTAAAAACAATGATGATAGTTCTACTTCAATATATCCAAAAGTTACCTTGTAGATTCTTTGTTATATTAATTTCCACAAAAAATAGACCATGTGAGTGGTCCTGTTTTTTATAATTTTCATTGTACGATCAATAATTTCAACTGGTTGTTCCTTATTAGAGTGATCCTACTCCAGCGGTATGACCTTTGATTTCAGTACATGTGAAGGGTAATATATGTACTTATTCAATATATATACATAGAATACATCCTGGAATTGAATGAGATTTGATGTAAGTTCCCTCAGACAGGCTACCTTACCTATATGATCATGAATTTCAAATGGACTGATATACCTAGGTCTTAGTTTCCCTTTCTTTTTTAACCTTATAAACTTCATACATGGAGATATTAATTGAAAAATATTTTCCCTAAATTCTAATTCTAGATCATGCTATCTGTAATCTATATATAATTTCTACCAAATTTGATCTGTCCTGATGTGTTACTCAATAGTTCTAATATTATCGACCATTTCTTCATCAATTCCATATCCCAATATATTTATTTATCTGACTTCATCCCTGAATGTAGGCTCTCTAATTTTCATCACATAGAGGGATTCATAAGGTTCCATCTGAATGATTGAGTGAAATATATTATTTTAAAAAACCTCAACTAGAGGAAGGTGTTGATTCCATCCACATTTGGAGTCTAAGGAACAAGATCTCAACATATCCTATAGGGTTTGAATTGTTCTTTTAAACTGGTCATACATTTGAGGATGATAAGAAGTGTTGAAACTAAAATTTTTATCTAGTGTTATGTTGTAGAAATCTGTAGAACATTTAGCTAAACCTTATATCTTTATCAGATACAATATAATGATTTATTTCATGAGACTATACCACATTATTAATTCATATCCTAGAAAGATGATTCAGAGAGAAGTCTCCAATGATTGTGATTTAGTGCATTGACTTTGTATAGAGGTAGACTACCACCCATATAGCATTAAACCCATTAATGGTTTTTTTGTATTACAATGAAAAATTCCATAATAATGTTCTCCCATTACTATTATAGTATAGTTAATATATGAATCATCGCTTTCTAATTTTATCTTTTAGCCTTCACTTGATGGCATACGAAGAACCATGCTATAATCTCTATGATACCTCTCTCTATTCTATCCCACCATAAGTTTATTTTCAAATCACTATGAATATTCATACATCCAGGGTGAATAGATAATGAATTATTATGAGCTTCCTCTTACAGATCCTTCCAATATGGTAGGGAAGGAACACAAACACTATTCTTGAACCTTATTATTCCATCCTAATCAATGTTAAACATTGGAAAATTTCTATCATTCTTTTGAACCTCTAAAACATCCTTTTATGCATCATTAATCATCACATGGATAGAGGGATGAAAATTATTTTACGAAGGATAACAATTTTCTCCTTAGTTTGAAATTTATAATTCAGTCCTTTGTAAATTAAAAAATATATGTGATATTTTGTGATCCTCATAATGGATAAGTTTTCATGATCCTTTCGATTCAAAGCATCAACCACCTTGTTTTCATTCCCATTTTGGTAATGTTTTGAGCAATCTTAATATTTTATCAATTCTAAACATATTGTTTTTTTCATGTTCAACTTCTTCTATGTTAATATTTAATTCAGATTTTTATAATCTATATATATATATATATATCAAAATTTTCTCTATAATGAAAATTCATCTATATCTAAAATGAAAATATTTCCATTGAAAACTCCAAATCAGGATTTGGGATATATTGAGAATTAATATTAAAAATAGATGAGGACTAAGTGGTAACCATTCTATTATTCATAAGAACATAACCAAATCAATTCTTGGATATATCACTACAGCTTTCAAATGCTTCTCCACTATAATGTAATGTAAATACAGGTGCACTAAAAAACCTTATGTTCAGTTCCTCAAAATTTTCCACACATTAATTTGTATAGAATAACTTTACACCCTTTGAAGTTAACTTGATTTGAGGACTATATAGTTGTGAGAAATTATCCAAAAACCAACAGTAATATCCAACTAAACCAAGAAATCTTGGAATCTCAGTCACCGTGGTTGGTCTAGGTAAGCATTTAATTTCCTCAATCATTGATGGATCAAATAATATATCATATATTGAGATTATGTGACCCAAAAATGAAACTTTTTCCCGAAAAAGTTCAATCTTTTTAAATTTTATTGATATTTTCCCATTATATAGGGTATTTAGTAAAATTATCTAGTGCTCTTTAGGATCTAACTATTATTTGAATAGTTAACAATATCATCTATAATGACTTCCACAAACTGATCAAGGTAATATCTAAAGAATCTATTAATCAAATTCATGAATATATAAGGTATATTAGTAAGACCATAAGGAATCACTAAATATTCATATATTTTTATACTTTTATAGAATGTCATCATGGTTATATCCTCTTTCTTGAAACTAAATTAATGTTTTGTAGAATGAAGGAAAATCTGGGAAAAGTATTGACCTCATCATATTTGTTAAAACATGTCATAAAAATGGGGAAGAGGATACATGTTCTTGATGTTGAAATTTTTTAACTCATGATAATCAATTCATTTTAAAATTGATTAATATTTATTTTTCACAATGATATCGGTGCCACCCAAGTTGGCATAATTGGACAAATTAATATCTTTCCTTGTTTTTCTTGGGGTTTCTACTTCAATTCCTACAACTCAATCAAGGCCATTATATAGGGATTCATTGAAATTGGTGTGGAACCAGGTATGAGTTCTATTGAGAACTAAACTAAATGTCCTAGTGGAGGTCTAAGAAATTCTATCAGAAATAAATATACAAATCATCAGACAATAGGAATATCATCGATTTTGATTTTATCCCCAACCGTTTGATATAAACATATGTTCTGAATGGGAATTAAGACTCATACCCTTGATGTAATCTCCACCTCAAGTTCATACATATCATCACATTGATGGTAGATCATAGGAGGGTTTGAAATAGGAAACCTAACTTTCATTACTAAACAATTTATTTAGGATTTGTGTATAAAAATTCATTCCATACATTGATGACATAAAATAGTACCAAAATAAGAATGACATCATTTTAAGGAAGCACATTCCCACAAACATCAAACTGATAGGTATAAAAGACATGGGATGAAATCATCCTACCATTAGATGATTGCACTACTAATTCCACATATTATTATTTTGGTGGAATTTAATCACATGTATAAAATTGTATAGATATGAAATAGTGGGTATCTCCATAAACAAATAATACATTAATATTTCTAGAGTGGGTGGTAATTGTACCTTTCAACACATCATTATCACGCCCCTCGTAATAAATAGATATTACATGAGATTTACTCTTTTACTAGTCTTAAGAGGCTACCAACATTGATCATTAACACCATCCTCTGGGTTTGGGCACTAGTTATCATAATACCCATTCTCCAATCACTTTTAGAACTATTGTGGAGGAGGTTTATTTTGTGTTTATTTTTCTCAATTCACACCATTATCTAACTTCCTCATATCTATAGGGTAATAAAATTCCATATGTCCTTCCCTTACACACATAATATATTATGTAGACCTCTTATATAAATATACTCCATGCATATTCCCACAATTATATCATTAAGGAAATCCCATCTTCTTTTCATTATGGTTTTTAGATTCTTCTTTAAACTCCATCTTCCATTTCAAGTAAAAACCAATAGATTGAATCAGGACACTACCATCCATTTCATTGATGATTTCATAGGGAAAAGTATCTTGATATGTAATAATGTATCTTATGGGAAAAAACCTTAAAATAATTCGATATAATAAACTAAATAACATATCAAATTTACATTCAGGTTGGATGATAATTATTGAAGCATACCACACAAATCATGTAAAATTAGCCTGATAGGTACCAACTGATTCATTATCCCTTTACGTCAACTCAAGTAACCATATCTCAATATTCATATGAATAATATGAGTAATGTACTTATTAACATATAAGTTCTTGAACTCATTCGATCCTTGTATTCAATCTCATATTGATTCATTGTATCCTTGATTAGTGTCCACCACTTGTACACTTCTCCTTCTAACCAGTAAATAGCTAGAACGAGTTTCTCATGCACTGAACACTAGAAAATGGAGAATATAATTTTAGTAGTAAAAATCCATTATTTTGAAACATCTGAATTAGAAGACCCTCTGAAAGATGGTGATCATTTCCTTAAGAAAGAATCAACAGAATTTTGTTTTCTATTTTTCTCATTTGGGAGTCTAATAAGATTCACAGTTGGAGAATGATATGTGATCATCGAAACAAGATTTATCATTCCTTATCAAATATAATTTGGTTTATCAGGTGGAAAATCTTTTAATTTTATATCACAATCACAAATATTGTGTTATTTCAGGTTCCATCAATTGACTAAAAACAATATCATAAAATAATAAACAATTATCATAATGTGGAACCACATCACGAGAAGTCACTTATGGGGTGTCTAAATTATGACACCTTCATTAATCTAAACAACATAGGATTATTATATATTATTCATCACAGAAATATATTTAAATTCTTAATGATTTTTCATGAATAATTTATGAATTCCCCAAGAAGGTTCTCTAAGAGTGTAAATCTTGGTGTGCAGTAAGGCCCATTGTTGTGTACCAAGTTAGGCAGAGTCAAGAATAAAACATCTATTCAGAGTTGTCACTAATGGGTATATATGTTACATAGACACATCAACTTGTAGTGTCCAGATATGGATTTATTTAGAGGAAAACACATTTAATATCCTTTACCAAAATTACAGATCAATTTTCTATTGAATTCCTTATCCTTAGACTTATCCTTAGATATGTACTTAGGGTTCTTAATAAGGTTTTATCATCCTAGATTACAAATTTTAACTAAAAATTACTTTGATACCAACTATATATACCCTTTATGTTCATATGTTAACATTACACAACTTTTATGGAATACATAAATTAATTATACAAATAGACATTTCAAATATAGTACCAGTCCAGTACCTTTGGAATTATGGAAATATAAACACAGGTAAAAAAAGTGAGCTAAACTATCTCCCACAAGGTTATTATTAACTATAACCCTTCTATACATTTAAATAATATTAAATATCTTCATACCCAAAGGAAAGAAGAATAAAAATTTGTTAGATAAGATTCTCAATAAGTGTATACAAGGGAGATTTGAATGCACAATCATGAGTATAAGTGTATGAGGGAATAATCATGAATATAAATGATCATTCCCATCATATGAATGATTATATACATGAATCATGGAATATTTATTAGTAGTTCACAAGACATAAATCATAAATTAATAAAAAAAAACATAGTCCATAAAATCATAAAATTGGAATAATACATGGAATTGTGGAAGACACATAATCTTTTGAAATAATTTCTATAGAAGTCAAAGCATTCCTGCCAAGTCCATCTTAATACTATGGGTTCACTCCTCATACCATGTTGGTATTTATGGTTCACTCCCATAAACGTTTTTATAGTCAAGGTTCACTCCCAGTATCATCTTAGTCTATCTCTTGAGATATAAATCATTACCCGATAACATTAATGGACATATTGGTCCACCCATATCATAATGGAATCGTGCATACATGTGACAAAAAATCATAAAAAATCATATTATAACCCATTAAATGAAATATGAATCATAAATATGTAATCAAATCATAATATAAGGAAAAATATATATGTTTCATAATCATTTCATAAAAATCATACCCCGTTCAAGGAAGTTGGTTAAAAAAGCATAGAATCTGTGAATTAGAAATGGGTTTCATAAACATCATTCCATAAAAAAATAAACCATTCATATAATATATAAGAATGGAAAAAATGTAACATTTTTCCATAAAATTATGTGTATAACTAGTGGATGTCATCTTAGATGGTAAATAATTTTGAATGATCTTTTAAAAACTTTTTTAATGGAAATTATCTTTTCTCTGTTGAAAATAAATTTTTAAAACATGATACATTTTTGAAAATATATTTCATGGAAAGTTGTTTTCCAAAAAATTCATTGATACCCACAAAAATTTTAAAAATTATTTTCCCCTGAAATTTATCTTCAAAGATCAATTAAAAACATTTTTTTATTTTTTCTTAACACATGGTTTCTAAAATAAAATAGATTTCTATCCAAAGAGATAAATATTGTCAGATTTTACAAAAAAAAAATCTTATTTATCTTATGTACCAATGTAATGAACTGACCTATGATAGTCTATAACCAGTGTCTGGTACTATTAAATTGTAATTATTACGAGGAATCAAATGTCTAAGGATTGAATAATTTAGTATTCTTGGTAAGCAATATACATAAATGTGTCTTGTATTACAAATGAATATACTAATTACACTATAATTGTTTTTCTTTACAAAAATTAATTTGACTGTAAATCTAATCTATCTTGTACATCCATTTATATTATTCATAGCACTATTCTTGGATTCTTGGGGAATGAAAAATAATAAGGGAAATCTCAATTGCTCAGTAATTAAAAAATATAGTGGAAGCAATAAATAATCAATGAGAGTAATAGTTTTGGAATGTTAAATAAATGAAAAAATATACCAAGTAATCAAGAAAATGAGAAGGATGTACATAAATAATTTGGAATGATAATAAATTGAAACACATTCCATTAAATAAACTAGATATGTAAAAAATAAATTTTGAAATGTATGAAACTAAAACACATTCCATTTAATCAGTGAAATGAAATGAAAATTTTCCATAGATATGTCAATGAGAAATCTCTTGGATGGATATTAAATAAAACTAAATGTGGGAAATCATTTATTATTAGATTCCATGTTTCCATGGTACATGGTAAAAATACCATTAATAAGATTCACAGTATGTTTTAAAACATAATGTGTAAAAACAAATTTAAAGGGGATAACAAAATGACTCATCCCATAAGACTACAGATGCATCTTGGGGCTATCTATAACCAGGTCCCACACATGTTGTACAATTCCAAAAAAATCTCATATATGAAATACTCGATTTAACAATGTTTCTTATCAAATATCTATATAGAGTAAGAGATATATATTTAACAATATTTACTTAGTATTTAAATAAAAATAAAAGAAAACACCTTATAAAAATGATTTACCATTTAGTAAAAGAACATATCCTTGATTAATTATATGGTAAATTATTATAAATTCAATGTTCAATTATTATAGGAAATTGAATGTTTCAAGTGTTTAAAAGAAATCAAGGAAGTGATATAAACAATATCCTTTTCCAAATCAATATAAAACAATCCATGTGAATATTAAAGATGGTATCAATACAAAATACCCCATGTAGAGTGAAATAATGGGGTTTTTCATTAATGAAATGAAATATTATAAAATGAACTTTTTCAAATATTCTTGAGGAAAATAAGATTTTTTTGGGGAAAACCGTTTTAAAAAACTGTTCATTCATAATTAGTTTTTTTAAAAAAAAATTAAAAATTATCTTTTAAAATGAAAAGGAATCTTGGATGTATTGAAAGATGGTAAATATACACATGTCGTAAAAGGTAAAAAGAACATTTATTTTTCCATGTTAAAGGAATGAAAAATTCCTTATTTCGAATGCGACAAGAAGTTTGCATTGAAAAATTTTGTAAAATAAAAAATAGGGTCAAAATATCTTCACCAAATAAATTTAAACCCATTTTTTAAATCATTTTAAAAAAAATGGTTTTTAGATGAAAATAGGTTCTCCTAATAAAGATAAAAATGAAGTTAGTTTTCATAAAAATATTATCTAATACACCTTCAGTTCCAATGAGTAGAAAAAATGGCACTAATACCTGAAAAGGTTCTTCATTAACCAAAGGAGAGGAAATTTAAAGTGGTTTTGGTAAAAGGGTGATATAATTTACTCTGATAAAAATGAATGATCTTTAAAATTATTCTTATGAAAAATAATCATTACACATTAAAAAGTGTTCTATATCGATTTGAAACATTTTAAATCATGTGCCTCATGAAGGAATAAAATTTAAATGAATGTTATAATATCTTGAGAGTATGGATATTCATGATATATCATGTAAAAAATAGTATATACACAATATAAATTAACCATGCTGCATAACAACAAATAACTCTTAAGGGAATGTAATTTTAGATGAAATTCCTTACCTTGATTCTGATTTGTCTCATGTGGCTTCATATTCCTGAATAACAAATTTAGGTTAATTAAATACTTCATTGATAACTTTTTTCATTTTCATTATATATTTTATTACCCTTTTTCCATTTCTTGAACAATAACATAAAATATTAAGTTTGTGTTATGTGTTTTTAAAAAATTTGGTTTATGTGTCAAAAACAACTTTGGTAGATCACCTATGGTCAAAGGGTTTTTTAGATGAAAATAGGTTCTCCCAATAAAGATAAAAATGATGTTACTTTTCTTAGAAATATTATCTCGTACACCTTCAGTACCAATTTGTAGAAAAAATGGCACTAATACGTGATAAGGTTCTTGATTAAGAAAAGGAGAGGAAAATTATAGGGTTTTTTTAAAACGGGTGATATAATTTACTCTAATATAAATTAATGATCTTTAAAATTATTCTTATGAACAACAATCAGTACACATTCCAAATTGTCCTATATCAATTTGAAACATATTGAATCATAAGCCTCATTAAGGAATAAAATTAATGTGAAATTTATAATGTCATGAGAGTAGGTAGATTCATGATATATCTTGTAAAAGGTAGTATATACACAATATAAAATAACCATGCTGCATAACAACAAATAAGTCTAAAGGGAATTTAATTTCAAACGAAATCTTTTACCTTGAATCTGATTTTTCTCATGTGTCTTAATATTTCTGAATAAAAATTTAGGTTAATTAAATACTTCATTGACACCGTTTTTCATTTTCATTATATATTTTATTACCCTTGTTTCCATTTATTATATAGCTACATAAAATATTAAGTTTGTGTTAGGTTTTTTGAAGAAATTTGGTTTATGTGTTGAAAACAACTTTGGTAGATCAAGTACTGTCAAAGGGGTTATTATATAATATATCAAGAATGGTAATCATGACATAATTATTATATTTATAAATCTATTATCTTTTTAAAACTAATAATTAAATATGGTTTTGGAAAATACAACAATGTTACACTCATGGAGACTATAGGTTATACATATGCATGATTAACATTCCCAATTTACTTTGATCATCTTGGAAATAAGGTAAGTAACATTATATATTTATAGAAATAAAAATATTTAAAAAATATGATTTTATTTACTCTTATCACTAATAAAAGTTTAGTCTATTGACAAAGTTTTGACCCATGACTATAAGCCCAAAAACCATGGATATAGGTTATAACTACTATTTAATAAACTGTGGATGGTATTGGCATGGCTATAAGGGAAAACATATTTTCACAGTTTCAAACTGTTGCTAAATCCTTATATACATTGTTCTAATAAGTTCTATAGGCTTATAGACATGGTCCAAACCATTTCTAAAACTTTATATCCACGGTTTGAAATCATCACTAAAGCGTCTTCCACACATGGGCTATAGCCACAGTTTAAAACCATGTCTATATCCTTTCCCATTTCATTAAAAACACTGCCGGAAAGCCCCCCCCCCCCCTACATCCTAGACACCCCATGGACTCCCCCCCCCCTCCTGGATACCCTCTATACAACCCCCTACCTCTTCCACACCCCCTGGATAACCCCCCCCCCCCCTACAGACCCCCTCGCACCCCCTAGACAACCCCCTTTTACAGGAAGACACCCCCTACATACCCCCTTGCACCCCATAGACATCCCCCCTCCCTCCGGAAAAGCCCCCCACCCATGCATACCCTCTTGACCCCCCAGGAAAGCCCCTACCTCCTAGACACCCCCTATACAACCCCCTCCCCCTTAGAAACCCCCTTGCAAACCCCCATAGATCCACTGGACATCACCCCCTACAGACCCCCCTTGCATCCCATGGATAGACCTCCTCCCTCTTAGACACCACCTAGACAACCCCTCCCCCCTATAGTAGACCCTTGCATACCCCCTATACATCCCCCTCCCTCCTAGACACCACTTGGTCATCCCCTTGCAGACCCCCTTGCACTGCATGGACATCCCCCATCCCTCTTGAAAAGACCCCCTTCCCCTGAAGACCCCCCATTAACCCCTTTGGATAGCCTCTCCCCCTACAGAACCCCTTTCACCCCTAGACAACCCCCATACCTCCAGGACACCCCCTAGACAACACCCCCCCCCCCAGAACACCCCCTCCCTCCTGGACAGCACCCTGTAGACCACCCCTAGACAGCCCCCATCCCTCCTCGATAGTCCCCTCCCCCTGCAGACCCCCTTGCACCCCCTAGATAGTCCCATATCTTCTAGACATCCCCTAGATAGCACACCCACCTCCTGGATACCCCTGTGGATACCCCCCCCCCCCCTCTTGGATAGCTCCCTCCCTCTGGACAGAACCCCATACAGACCCCCTGGACAACCCCATCCCTCCTGGACAACCCCCTCCCCTAAAGACCCCCTTTCACCCCTAGAAACCCCCCCCCCATCCCTCCTGGACATCCCATGAACAACACCCCCCCCCCCACCTCATAGACACCCCGGTGGACACCCCCGCCCCCATCGTGGACAGCCCCCACCCCCTCCCCCAGTCTTCTTGGACACCCTCCTGGACAACCCCCCTCCCTCCTGGACAACCACTCCTTCCATGACACCTATCCTAGACACCCTCCCCACCTAGATAACCCCTTAGGATAGCCCCCGGAACAACCCCCTCCCCCTGGAAAACCCACATCCCCCAATACACCCCCTCCCTCCTGAACTACATCACTCCCCTCCTGGATAGCCCCCATCCCCCTAGACAACACCCCCCAACACTCAGAATGTTTCACCATAAGCAAAAATATTTTCAATAACCATTATAAATATATTCAATTCAATAACATCAGCATGAAAAGTATTCAACATTTTAAGCTCTAAACAGTCAAAAAGCATAACATCCTAAAATCAAAATTTTCAAAATAGTTCCAATAAGTGGAAGCAAGAATTAATTGTTATAATAAGTAATAACCAAGTTAAGTATTCCCTTGCAATGAAATGATGTAGTTTTCTCCTCTTTAATTAGTCCACCATACTCTTATATTTTTCACTCAAGAAAGATATTCTAATTGAAGTACCTAAAATGAAACAAAATCAACATCTGATTCCCATTACTCTATTCCTCATTTGATAAAATTAAATAATCAGAAACTACATTGTAAATTACTCAGTTTGAAGGGAAATATTCAAGAAGACACTCCCTCCACCCCCTTCCTTGACAGACCCCCACCCACCCACCCACCCTCTCCCTAGAATGACACCCCTACATACAACCCCGGACAGAACCCTCCCCCTGGACAGACCCCCCTCCCTGACATACCCCCTCTCACTGCCCCTCTCGACAGCCCCCCATCCCTCCTACACACCCTCATGGATAGTCCCCCATCCCTACTGGACAGTCCCCCCCATCCCTGATAGACCCCCTGGAAAGCCCCTGATCCCTCCTGGACACCACCCCTAGATATCCCCCATCAACCCTAGACATTCCCCCCCTCATGGACACCCCTTCACTCCTAGACACCACATAGACCCCCCCCCATTTCTAAACAAATCTATTCTACTTTTAAATTCAAGGATTATTGACATGTTACTAGTATATGTTCATTATAAAAAAAATTGAAGAGAGGGGTCAGGGTATACTAGGTATGTTTGTCATGAAATGAATTTTAGTTCAATATATAGTGTGTTGGGATATATAAGCCAACATGGTGATTAAAATTCCACATCTACAGTAATTAGTACATCCTTCTAGAGCTGCTGAGAAATTAGACACTAGGTACCAACAAATTCCTTCTACATCATTGGGAGGTCAGAAATGGTATATGGGACCTCTACCAATTCATGAGAATCTATATCTTTTTAGAGATTTATTATGAGATCCAACGTGATAAATACTTCTATGATGAAAAGGAGAAGATTCCAACGATCACATGGGTGTCACAAATCTTGTCCTGGGGGAGAGTGACAAAAAATACAGATGATGGGAATTCATTTTGCGCATTATTTTGGGTATTTTCAGAATGAATCAATGGACATACATACAGGGAAGCTATGTCACTACCCAAAGGATATTTAACAAGGTATGGAAAACTAATTTAATTAAATACTAGAGGAGAACAGATGGTAGTTGTGGGGATAAAACATAAATCTCAAGGATTCCATTGTCAGGATAGATGTATGTATTAATATTATGATTTTTAAGTGGATGATAGTGAGTTGGGATGCACACATACAGGCATGGCTCGGTGACCTTATCATGCAAGAGATTCTAGATATGAGGTAGGAAAAAAAACATAGTAGTCCAAATGCATGTGAAGCTATAAAATTCATTACCTCTATCAGCCAATAGAAGACTCTTTTCAATGTGTGCTACCCATTCCATATCCTTCATGGTCAGATTTCCAAGCACACGGGGTTATATGAATATAAAAACCAAATCTCTTATGCTATAAACGACTTATAGTCATCAATCATAAACATAAATATGAATCACCCTCTCAACCGAGTCTTAGTTCTAATCGGGTGTAAGAGATGACCTAGTTTACTTACTGGGGAAACTTTTTATGAGTTATGATACCAGTAAGGGGAACAAATAACATGGAATTAGGAATATTTATTCACCTATTCAAACTCCCACTATTAGGGATGATAAGTGGGATACATATGTAAATTCTATATTTATTTCAATATCAAGTTATGTTAAAAATAACTACTTCATTAAGGTAATATCCAAGGTTATCTCTAGAGATAATTTCTTTTTTAAAAGTGATGTTTATTTGTTTAATAAGGATGATAAAAGGAATGAGGATGATCAAAGTATGGAATTGGATGTTGGTTCTTCGAGTAGTGACAGTAATAGCATATTTGAATCTAGTGAGGTCGGGAAGGATACTTTAAAAGTGGTTAATATAAGTGAATATGGGATGAAAGATGGGGAAACATATTTATATGTTCAATCATGGAAGGAGAAAGAGAAGATAATTGATGGAATAGTTGATCCTAAATCTTTAGATGAGATTTTAAATTCTACTATCAACACTCTTAGCCAGATCACTAATACATAGAATGCAAATTGAAAATCCACTTGCTAGCCAAATACTACTAGGGGAAGAAATTATAGCCCAATTCAATTAGCCTATAATGGTACCTCTAATGAGTGTGGTACTCTTGTTAAGGATGGTGAAGGAATATTCAATCCTAATGTTGAGTACACCAACACTAGTGGATACCTCCACCCTGGAGAGGACCCCCCCCCCCCAAAACACACACCCCCCTACATCACCCCTTCCACCATGCACAACCCCCACTAATCCCCCCTGAATAGCCGCCCCCCAGAACATATTGTACATCGACCCCCCGGGAGACCTCCCCTAGACATACCCCACTCATAGACAGCCCCGCCCCCTACAACACCCATTTCCCCATGAAAAGCCCCCCTGCCGCCTCCACTCCCCCTATACAGACCCCCCTACACATAAACCCCCTCCCCCTGGACAAAGCCCCCCCACCCTGGACAGACACCGCCCTACAAATAAGCCCAACTTGTATTCACACAGTCAAAAAATGAAGCACAACTCATATTTAATACTACTAAAATAAAATATTAACTGAAAAAAAATAAAATGACCAACTGCTTCAAAATATATCGTTGCACCAATCATTCATGATTGTGCATTTATACAAAATTTAGTGTTAGTCCACCCTGTCACCTTGTATGTAGTATAGAAACCCTTCAAGAATATTGACTATACCTAATATATTGAAAACATACATTTTTGGTACATCCTATTGGAATAATAGTGGACTAAATAATAGTACGAAACATAAGATAAAAAAAAATATAATTTTGATTTCAGGGAAAAATATCACCAAATGTAAAAATCAATTAAAGAAATGGTGAATGTTTAATAATTACACCACGTGGATAGACATTAATTGTACCATAGGGGATATGTCATGTATTTGTACATGGCTAGACAAACTGTGTACATAGAGTGCACAACTGTATGCGAGATTACACAATCATTAATTGGAGCACACAATCATATCCCTGGACACCCCCTCCCTCCTTCCCCCACCATCTCCCACCACTTTATCCCCACCTACACACTCCCCCATCCCCTAACACCCCCTCCCCCACCCTCTTATGGATACCCCCTTCCTCTTACCCCCACCCCTCCCACCCGTTGCACCACACCTGCACCCTCCCCATTCCCCTTGTACCCCTCCCCTCTTGCATCCCTCCCCCTACCCCTTGCACCCCGGCCCCCTCCCCCCCGACACACCCCCTTGCACCCCCTCCCCTTCCCCCTGCACACCCCTTGAACCCCCCAACACACCTCCTCCCATGCACACCCCCTTCCCCCTTCCCCGACACCACCCCCCTTCACACCCCCAACCCCCCACCCCTACACACACCCCTTCCCCCTTCCCCAAAACCCCCATGCACAAGAAACCTCCCCTACACCACCCCCTCCCCCTTTCATCCACACCTAACCCTAACACACCCATTCCCCACCTTTCACCCCTCTGCCTGCTCATTTCACCCCCTGCTACCCATCCCCACAACACCCCCTCCCCTGCACACCCCCATGTAAAAATATATTTCTTTAAAATCCCCACATTTTAAAAATAATAATAATAACTCATTTAAAAAAGAAAATAACATTTAAGAGAATATCACATCATAAAAAAAATACAAAATCTATTTCATATGGTAAAATTAAAACTTCCCAAGTTTATAGTATTAAAAAATAACACTGGATTTGATAATCATGAACTTATTTAAAAAACATATCACTCAAAATTCATAAAGTTCTTCTATATTTTCAAAACAACTCATGAATTTCATCATAAGAACAAAATATTTCTTGAAATTACATTTCTTTTTAAATAATTTCCCTAATTATATAATGTAATCAAACACTTTCAAAAAATCGGGTGAAGGTAAAAACAAATCATAAAACATGTTTTTTTAATCCAAAAAATCCATGAGTCCAATTTTCAAATTAATCCCGGAAAATGTTTTAAATTTAAATATTTCATGAAATGTATTTTCATTTTAAATCATTTCCCGATTTATTTTTAAACCATACTACTTTTGAAATCATTATACATGATATTCAAAATACTTTAGAAATAAGCCCCCAAAACTGGTTTTGGAATCATAAAATTTCAATAAATGTACTTATGTACAAAAAAATTGATGCAACAAACATATGAAAACCATAACGTGGAACAATATAAAAATTATATTACAATAACACCGAAAATCAATAAAAACACTTTACATCTAACTCGCAGGGTGTATATTTCATTATAATCCATCAGATATCAAAATAGGTTTATAAAATAAATCCAAAATTGACGCAAAGTTGTTCATGACTTAGTCACATGATTAATATGACCATACACCAATCATACGATAGCATCTGAAAAGATTCTGAGACCACATGCATATGATCTATATATTTTTTCAGACTATGTGACATGAGGATGATACTTTGGTTCCTTCCTACTTTCATCCCAAACCATAAATAAATCCCCCAAAGTATCTAATATAACTCAATGGGTATATAATAATAATTATCAGAATAATTATAAATAGAATCCAAATCAAAGATTGAAATAAAAAATACCCATGGAAGCTCTTAATTTGTTATGAAAATTGGTGATCAATAAACTAATAATAACCTAAAAATTGAGTCCCAATGATGATCATTTCTTTTTTATACTAATACTCACTCCAAATAATAAGAGGATCCTCTAATACCATTTTACAATTAACTGGCCAAGATTGACCTGACATGTCACCCAACCCAGATCTCCATAGGGCCTAAAGAATTTCTCTGATTGTTGTTGGCTGCTGACAAGTGTCAGGGTATAAATGTATATCCATTGGTAATTGTTACACCCTCTGAATATGAATAAAAACATTAAGGACTCCACCCATAAATCCAACATGATGCATTTAATCATTGGTCACTCGAGCACAGAATAAATAGTTTCAATATAAATGAAACAATTTAAAATAGTATAATATTTAAAAAATAATAAAAGGTCATAAATCACATCAACACATCGTCTCATAAGAAAGTAATAAGAATAACCCCAAGTATATAATAAACTAAAATAAATATTTGTGCCAACAAGGATTATATATAAACAACCAAAAATATGACAAAATCTAGATCAAATACCTCCTTATGACTTTGTATAATTCATTTGAAAAGACATTTTATTAATGATAGTTTAAAATATAAGTAGTGAATAGGTTTTTCACATGAGGGTGTAAAAAAGTGTAACATTCCATAACTTATTTTATTAAACTACACCCATTTTCATTTTAAAAGTAAATGATTTCAAACTAATAAAAAATAGAGTTTCAAATGCATTAAAAGGGAACTAATCCATTCTTCATTTTTTAAATCCATATCTTGAAACCACACCTTCAAATAAAACATCATTCATTTCATTAATAATATACTTAAAAATTTATTTTTTAATTCAGTTTGAATATAAACTAGAACCATACCTGAGATGGAATATAGAAACATAACATAAACCAAGATAACAATGGGAAATTAATAATAATAAATAACTGAAGTAATAGTGGACAAATAAAGCATGGGATGAGATCCTCTAATCAATATTTCGTGAATTATAGACATCATGGGAAACTCATTAGGCTCTAGAATGGGTGATACTAGACATAGTTTATTATATTACTCATTGAGACCTTATATGAAATCAGATCATCCCATTCAGCTTCCCCTTTCAGGTCTCTCTATGTATAAAATAGACCCTTGGCAAGGTGTTAATCTCTTAGGGAACTATCCAGCTAACACACACGAAGCTCGAACCACATGATTTTAGACCATAGATAATTTACCTATGTTCCAATGATAAATCAATCTATTGGAGGTTTAAAATCAAAAGATTCAAAAGAATATATAAAAAATTATTTTAAATAAATTTTATCTCACCTCCAACTCTAACTCCCACAAAAAAAAATAACCCCTTTCAATTCATCTATAACCAAAATAAAATTCAACATCCCTCCTTTGGGGCCACATTTAAAATCATTCATAATAAAATTAAGGGTAACAATCGATGGTTTCATAATCACTATTAAAATATCTTATATAAAGTGAAAATATGCCTTTTCAGAAACTAACTAGGAATGCCATATCATTTCAACTGTTTAAAAAATTACTTTATCACCTTCTATATAACAATTATATGTGAAACCACACATAAAATTATTTTAATACCAACTCACTTTTCATTGAAGTCATTTTAAAATCCATTAAACCAATTCTATTTCAAAAAATCGTTGAAAATCATACCAATACCCAAATGGGTGTAAATAACTTTTATTGTATAAATAATTTAAAAACAAGCCGTATAGGCATTCTCACAAATGCTTTTCAATTAAACCAATTAATTAAAATTTATAAAATCATTATAGAAAATTTATTCCAAATGATAATAATAATTAAAACACATTTTAAATCCACTACATCTATTATATATTGATTTAATTTGATAAAAAAGTTTTAGAAAACACCAAAAAAAATTAAATTATAATTAATGTAAATACACAAAAATACCTACCTCAATCCATGTTTAACTAGTTGTGATGGAGATTTTAAAGTTTGAATTTCATGAAATGTCAAAAAAATCATATATATTAGAAACAACATAGCCATGAATAACTAATAACAATATAATGAACACATAATTTTTCATAACAAGGAGGAGGAGAATCACTGGGAGGGGGTTGGCCACATCGGAGGAGGTCAGGAGGCCACCTAGGAGCCGAGTCAGTAGGGGGAGTTAAGGTGTCCTACATTTAGTGGCAGTGTCATGGGAGGAGGATCCAAGATGAGAGCTCATGGTGGGATTTCCTTGTTTGGTGGCGGTGAGGGGAACCGTCGTGAGATCCATCATCGTGAGGGGCACTATCGTGAGGGGAACCATCGGTGGAGGAGGATCATGGAGAGGATATGTTGGGATTGGAACCTTCAAGGAAGGAGGGTCGCGCGTAGAGGGTATTGGGGAGGAGGGTTTTCCTGTGAAGGTCATCGGTTCGGAGGGTTTCACACAAAGGGTATCGGAGAAGAGGGCTCCGTCATGAAGGTCGGAGGGTATTAGGGAGGAGGGTTCCACGATGAAGGTAGAGGATTCGGACTGTCACCCTTAGAGAGTATCGGGGAGGAGTGAGGAGAATCTCGATGAGTTTTTCAAAAAATATTGTGTGAATAGACTATCGGGGAGGTGGGGGGAGAATCCAGGCATGTTTTGGAAAAAAATAGAGGCACGTTTTAGCAACACTCGTATAATTCAATCGTGGATATAAAAAATCTATATCCACAGACCTAAAAACCAATGGCTATATGTTTGTGGCTATAGATTAAATTTCTAGTAGTGTATATATTTATATATAATATTCTTTTAAAAGTAATCACATCGTATTGAGGAGGCAGTAGTCCATAGATCCACGAATGATGTTATTACTTTTTAAGTGTGTGAAAGAGTGATAAAAAATAATATATATATATATATATATTTTATATATAACGTTAATTGTGTCATTAATATAATATAGTTGTTTTTTATGTACATATTTTTAATTAAAATATTTTTTATACATTCGATGTATCATGTGAAAAAATCACATCACCTGGAGGGGGTGGTATTCTGTACTTCCACAAATGACATTATCATTTATACATGAAATAAAATGAATAATGATAAATATTATAAAAGAATTAAATAAAATTAAATACATAATAAATATTATATGAAACATATAGAAATAGAGTGCCTGTCATAATGGTCATCGTGATAGGTGGTAAAAATGAATAATAGTCATTTTGTGAGGCCATAAATAACCATAGACATAAACAGTATGCTCATTACCCATTAGATTTAGGTGTGTGTATGTGTAGGTATAACCAATAGAGTAATAAAAATCCTACTATATTTACGATATATTATTTATTATATAAATATGTAATATGAATATTTTACTTAATGGATATTATAAAAAAACTGAAGATCTTTAAGAATGATGTTACATCTTAATCAGGTAACTCCTTTTGGATTGCTTCAGAAGGGTTCCATGAATCTCATTCTTCCAAAAATTAGGATTAACAAAAGAAAGGTGGGATATTTGAGGTTGTTTTGGGAATATATATTATGAACCTAATTTTCTTGAGGGGTGTGGGTGGGTGGTCGGAAATGAGTCCTTTTATAATAGAGTATAAAGGTAAATATTTTGGGAAGATATTTCCATCCCAGTGGCCTTTCCATGTGTGATGGGTTTTCACTTGGTCAGTTTTTACATTTATAAAATAAAATAAAAATAATTTCTAAAATAAATATTATGTACATCATTTGAATAATGGAAATAAAAAATATCATTTTAATTATGTTTTTCAATACATCCCTCATAAATAAATAATAGATCCAGTTATTTACATTTAGACCGTTCATTATTCAATAGTTTATCCTCTATAATTGGGATTTGAATCATGTAATTTCCTATTTCCCCACATTTACAACACAGAACTATAAAGGATTCCTTATGATGAGTTTAATTTACTTCTATAACACTCTTCATTTTTTATAGGAAACTATTTTCATTATGTTCTTCTTTCCCACACATAAATCATTTCCCCATTACCATGAGTTAAATTCCTAGGTGAATACTTCTTCATTAGTTGTATAGTGTAAATTGATACTTCTTTTATCATGGTCTCCACCACTCGACCTCTTATAAACCTTCATCTTTATCTTCTTTGGTCAGTTCAGGATTTTGTTCAGGTATATAGCAATCATATTTTAGGAAAACTAATTAGGAAAAAACATGATATCTTTTAATTCTATCAACACCTCATTTGGTTTCTCATTGTCACCACCTTTTACTTTGTATTCAATATTAACTTTAATTCTTTATGTACTAGCCACTGACTAAAACCAGAAAGCATTTTATCAGTTACTGTAGTCATAGAAAAACATATAATGGTTTATATGATATCTAAATCATAACCCTTATCAAAAATCTAAAAAATTATTGTTTTCTTCTACGTTATTCATTATAAAAATCATTAATAATGGTTTGTAAATAAAATTTAAATTATCTTAGGCATATCCCATGAGAGTGTCAAACGAGGTGCATAGTAAGGTATGTTGTTATGCACCAGCTTACGCCAAGTCAAACTCAACATACTATATCATAGTTGTTACTCCTTGGTATATATATATTCCAAAACTATGTACAATTATAATATCTATATAGAGATGTATTTTTATGAAGACCCACATAATTTATACTTTACCAGAATTTTATCTTGTTTAAATATTCTTTTCCTCAAATATTAACTTAGAGTTATTTTCCCTAATCATTATTTTCATAAATCCAGTTCCCAAGGATTCAAATAATCATCCTTTGATACCAATTAAATCGACCCAACCCCATATATCCCATTTCCAATGTCTTCTATAATTATATTATCTTGATTACAAGGAATCAAATATCGAAGTAGAAAATAGTTTAGTAGTCTTGTTGAACCAGATACATTAATGATCCTTAAATTACACACGAACCCACAAATTAAAAAATAATTCTTTTATTTAATTAAATAACATCAAGAATAACTCTAATCCATCAAGTAAATACCTTAATTACATTCATAGTATGCTTATTGGATTTTTTGGGGAAGAAACATGGTAAGGGTGAGCTCAAATGCTCAGAAAGAAAAAATATATCAGATGCAATAATCAATCGATGAGAGTAACAATTTTTTCATAGTAAATAATTCATCACACAAAACATTAAATTAAAAAATTTATAAGGATTACCATAAACAATAATGAATGGTGATAACTAGAATTATATTTCATAAAAATAACTAGATAAGGAAAAATCAATAAGGAATGGTAAAAAAATGTAACACATGACATCTAATGAATGATCTAAAATGAAATGTATCTTGAGATCTTTCAATGAAAAATCTCAATTATGGATAATAATTGAAATAAAATGAGTGAAATTATTTATTATTTTCTTCCATGTTTCCTATTTACATGGTATATTTACCATTATGAACTTTATGAAGATGGTTTTCAACATATTGGGTAGAAACCCATATAAGGTAGCTATCCAAAGGACTCGTCTCATGAGACTACCTATGCTATGTGGTACTATCTATTAAAAACTCCCAGCCAGGTGGTACATTTTTAAATCATTCCTAATATATATCAAATAATCGATTTAATAACGTGTCTTAAAAAATATCAACATGATGTAATAGATGCATATTTACCCATATTTACCCAAATATTCAAATAAAACTCAAAGAAACCACTTTAGAAAAATTATATATGGTTTTGGATGCTATCATATCCATAGAAAATGATATGGTAAATTAGTTGAAATTCAATGTGAAATGATCATAAAAAATTGAATATTTCAAGGGAACAAATGGAATCATGATGTGAATATGATTTATATACATTGAAAAATGAACCATAAACCATCGAGATGAAGATTAAAGATAGTACCAATAAAAAATACCCCAATTAATGTAATATATTTTTTCCATGGATAAAATGAAATATTATAAAAATATCTCTTAAAAACTATCTTAAAGAAAATAACCTTTTGTATTGTAAAACCATTTAAAAACCCATTAAATGAAAAATAAATTTTAAAATCAATTTATTTATTATGTATCCTTTTAAACATGAAAGTGAATTTTAGAAGGAATGAAGTTGGTTAAATCCATACATGTCATACAATATAAAAAGGACATTCCTTCTACATGAAAATGGTTAAAAATTAATTTTTCAGAAATTAACAAGAAGATTATATAGAAAAAAACTAGTAAAAGGGTATTAATTAATTTAACAAATCATTTTAAAAAAATTTAAAACATTTTAATATAACATGGTTGTTATAAGAGAAGAGGTTCTCTCCCTAAATAGACAAATGAAATCAGGCTTTCATAAAAACAAATATTAAAAATCACTACTACATAAGAGTGGAAAAATTGTACTAATTCTTGAAATGGTCATTATTAATAAGAGAAGTGAAAATTAATAATTTCATTAAACCATGTTCATATTATTTCCTCAAATAGAAATGAATTATCAATAAAATTATTTTTGATGAAAATATTATTTATATAATCCAAAGAGTACCATATGACTTCGAATCATTTTAGATCATAATCCTATTGAAGGAATAAAACATAAATTAAAGTTACAATATAATGAGAGTGATTATATTCATTATATAACATGTAAAATGGGATTATATACTCTATATAAAATAAACTGGGTTTTTAATAACAACAAATAATCTTCAATAGAATGTAATTTGCGATGAAATCCCTTACCTTGAGTTTGACTTGTCTTGTGTGCCTTTATATACCTAAATAACAAACATATGTTAATTATTTACATTATTGAGAGAGTTTTTAATGATTATAATAACTTTTAATTTACTTATTAACATTTATAATGTAACTACATAAACAATTATGTTTATGTTGAATGTTTAGATGAAATTTGGTCTTTGTGTCAAAAAAACTTGTTTATATCAACTATGGTCGAAGGGTTCATTATGTAACATCTCAAAAATCATAATCATGGCATAATTATTATTTCTATACATCTATTATGCATTTAAAACAAATCATTATATATGGTTATGGAAAATGAAACAATGTATCAACCACAAAGATGGTAAATCATCCGTACGCATGAGTAACGTTCCCATTATTCAATGAATGTTATGGAAAGATAGTAATTTACATTATATATTTATAAAAAGAGAATATTTTCATAAATACCATGCTATATAATCACATATACTTTTATGTTTAATTTATTTATTGTAATCACAACATGTCAAGGAGGCGGTACTCCATACATCCACGAATGACGTTTTCATTTTTTATGTCTATGAAAGGTTGATAATGAAAATAATATATGTATATATATATATTATATTTTAAAAAAATTAATTATTTAATTTATATAATATATATGTTTTTTATGTAAATATTTTTAATAAAAAACATCCTTTATACATTCCATGTTTTGTGTGAATGAATCACATCGCTTTGAGGGGGTGGTAGTCCACACTTCTACAAACGGTGTAATCATTTTAAAAAAAAATGAAAAGTATAAAGTTATGTGTTGTAAAACAATTAAATAAGCGTTAATATATAATAAATATCATATATATAATATAACAATAAATTTTCCATCATAATTACCATGATGAGAGTTTTTGAAGGGAAAACAAACAACCATTGTTTCATGAGGTAGTAGTTCACCGTACATCTAAACAATATGTTCGTTACCCATTAGATGTAGGTGTCTGTAAATGTAGGAATAATATTTTGAATATAAAATCATATTATATTGAAAATTCTTTAATTTATTTATTAACAAGTAATAATAAGTGTTTAAGGAGTGTATTATGGAAATAAAATTAATAAGATTTAGGAAAGACGTTACATATTTATCATGTAACTCATTTTTGTTTGCACCAAAAGGAGACCTAGTATTTCACTCGACCCAATGGAAGGACTCAAGGAATAATGGAAGTATTTTGCGGATTTATTTGGGTACATATTTTCTAATCCTAAGTGGATTGAGAGGTGTGAGGAAGTGGGAGGAAATGAGGCCATTTATTTTGGAGGAGTGGCACTGTAGAAATCTTTTTGAGGAAAGAAACCCCATAATCTTTTTTTATTGAATGTGGATCAATAATGGTCCAAGTAATATCAATGGAAGTATAGTGTCAAAATATATCCATCAAATGGATTTTTTTAAAGTGTATTTGTTATATTAGGACTTAATTTTTTGGTTTAGTCCCCAAATAAGCATAATTTCACCTTAGTCATTGTAATTAATTGTAATTACATTCACTAATATTTCTGGTCATAAACATATTTGAAATTATTAAAAATTATAAATTATTCTAATTATAGACATGGAATACTTTTTCTCAAATACCAATCATAGAAGTGGCATAAATTAATTTAAATTTAATCCTTTATATGGGGAGGAAATGTGGGTTTTTTTAAGGTAATGAAGTTTGAAATATGTACATTTTTCTATAGCCAATATCTAAGTGAAACTGACTATAGTGAATTAAATTGAATTAAAATATAAAAATATGATATAATTAAAATTTAAAATAAATAAAAAAAATATTTTTTCTATATAAATAAATTTTATGGAAAATCATTTTTTGAGTTAAATTATGAATTTTCATTAATCATCAAAAAAATAAAATTCATCAAAAGATAAAAAAATCACCCTAACCTTATTTTTATGTTATTAAATTAAATATTGTGTCTATTTAGACATATAATATGTATAATGGTGTTAAAAATATAATTTAAAATAATTTCTCCAATAAAATGTTGGAAAAGGGCCTTAATAAAAATATACTTTTTATGTGTAATATTGGGGTTTTAATTATCTTATAATAATGAAATATATTGTATGAATATCAAAAATATTTTTTGAATATAAAAAATAAATATTTCATTAATATAATTAACTAAATGTAATTAATTTAACTTATTAAGACAAAATTCCTTTATGAGCAAAAAAATAATAATATTTCCTTTATATTCAAGTGGTTTATATTTACATTTCTAATTAATTGGTTACCTATTAATTCAATTTATATTATCTTTAACCTTATATTTTTATAAGTTAGTTATGATGACTCATAGGTGAAAATATAATGGATTGGTTAATTATTATTATGTTAAATAATTATATTTTAATAATATATTATTGTTCTGTAAAACATAGGTGTGCGTGTAACACAAGCCATTGAAAAAATGTGTTGTTTCATATGTAACATGACAAATCAGTATCACATGAATTGATATCTATAAATTATATTTAATTTATTTAAAATTTTAAATATATTATAAATTATTGGCATATCATATTCCCTTATATGCTTGGTGTTGTGTGTCATACACATTATCGATTACAATGATCCTACTTTATATTTTTGGGGTGTTACAAAAAAGAGTGGAAAATAGTACTAATACATGGGTATATCATAAATAAATATAAGAGACTAAAATTCGTGAGGGTTCATAAGAGATAGACAATAATATTTCATCCAAGGAAGCATAATCGTCAATAATCTTAAAAAGTGTTGAGATTGTTTCAATAAACACTTACATCTCGGTAACATTGGATTATAGTCTCAATGGAATAAAATTAAAATAAATAAAGATTAAAATTTCATAGAAAAGAAGTAGATTCATAATATAACATGTCAAATACAACATAAAAAAGAATGTACTTGAATAACTGAACCTGTGTCTCAAAGAAGTCAAATTGAGAAAAAATTATCTAATCGATTTTGTATCATTTTAAACACAAAACCCATGAATGAATTATCATCAAATAGATATATAAATACACATAAATTTAGAAATTTTATTCATATAATAAATTCATAATAATTATATACACCATTCAAAATAAAATAGTTCTAAACAATGGATTATATATGACAAATATAAAAACTAATATGAAATTCCCTTACCTTATTTTTTGACACTCTTCATACTCATTCAAGCTTAATGTATAAAAAAATTATTTATAATAAAAATAACTTAAAAAAATTATTAATATATATAATACTATATATTGTTTTATTAGGACATTATATTACCCGCTTATTAATAATTCTATGTTAAGGTGATGTTTTGGGTAATTGGCACTTTTTTCAAATGTAACATCCCAAGAATCCAAGGTACATTTCCCTTTGAATTATGCAACAGCTTGGATTGTACACAACTTCCAAATTCTAACACACTACTACCAATAAAACATGCCATTATGAATAGTAATACCCACTTTTTGAAATTTTATAAATTTTATTTTTCAAAATGGACTTCATTTTTGGATTCGGAATATCAAAATTACCTTTGGGTGAATTTTTGGTATTTTTCTAAAAACATTAATTTTTTTGAGGAATAGTGAAAAAACACTTCGTTATTGGTTAAAACCGACTTTTAATTTAAATAATTAGTTATTGTATTTTAATTTATTTTAGGTAAAAATAGATACATAATATATATATGTTCAACCTGATTCATTGGATTCCTTTTATAATAAGTTTAGATTTATAAAATTTTATCGAACAATTTACTATCTTTTACACACCTCTTATGAGGATTGGAAAATTTCTATAAAACTTAATTTTACCACATTTATGGGTTTAATTTCTAAAATATGTGAGACATGGTTAATATTAGTATGTAAAATTTGGTTCAGTAAGATGAAAATATTTTTTGATAAATAGTAACTTTTTACTTTTATTTTCCATGGTTAAAAGTAAATTGGTAATTAAGGGTAAATATTATATCATAATTACCCAAACACATTTCATAATTCTATTGGATAAAATTAATTCTACCAAAAAACGTTTTAATAAAATATGATCACCTTTGGTCCACTTAGATTAGATCACGACATTTATTATTATTTTTTAAAAAATATTTAAAAGATTTTAAATCAAAGTTTAATAAGTAAAAAAATTTAATATAGGGTTATACATAAGTTAAATTCGACTATGAATATTCATTATAAATCTAACAAGATTTCATAAATAATGGTATTTTATTTATAATTTTTATACATTAAATAATTAAATTTATATGTGACACAATGATGACGCAGTAATTGCCCTATTAATGAATGATTAAAATAATAGATATTATAAATATCCAAACCAATATTATTTGAATATTTTAATGGATTCCATTAATTTTATAGGTTTATATGACATGTTAGGGTTGATTAAATGAGATTTTATCGAAGTAATAATGATGTTTTGAATTGAAAATAAAATAAAATACCAAATAGTGTCAAAATTGACATAAAAAAGTTTTTAAAACAAATATTATATTATTAATTGGTATTCTATTTCTGAAAATCCAAGGTTCAAAAAAGGCCTCAAATAATATATTTTATTTCATTAATGAACCACTTGAGGTTTTCTTGGAAGTTTTTAGTATTTTTATTAACCATATAATATAAAAATACAAAGAGACATGGTAAATGTCAAACTATTTAACTAAGAGTTAAATCTAAATAACAAGGTTAATATGATTACCTAATCCTATATAAACCATATTGGTTGAGATTTTTTCGACCCATGCCCACCTTATACTTTAAATAATTCAATTTGGTGCTATTCGAAACCCAAAATGATTTTATTATAAAATAATATTTCAAGCTTTTCCTAAAGTGACCCTCATATCTCTTATTAAAGGGCACCTCCTCTTCTCTGAAATTCACACCTTCAAAGCCTTTTGGTATGGGAAAACCATGCCCAAATATCCTAACAACTTTCCTCCCTTCATCCTATAGTCATTCCTTTAGTCATAAATTTATCCTTAGGAGCCCTTTTGATCAAATCAAAAGGAAGAACGCAAATAAGAAGTAAATATTTCATCATCTCTTTCAAGTTCTTTTCTCCTTCCACGTACTCTTTTTTCCCATTATAAAATAATAAATCTAGTATATTATATATACTGTGATGTTATTATAAAAATTTTACAACCATATTCATTATTATATCCATCCTATAAATGACAAAGTCACCATACGTGCATATGTACGGATTATCGTCTCCACGTCGTGGTGTAGTTTGTTATTCAAACACATCATCATTTGGATGGGTATAATAATGAGTATAAATGATCTAAATAATAAATATAAAATGATAATTATTCTATATATATGATATACCATCCAATTATATACAGTTTTAATATTAAAATAATTAAATTGTCGCTCGTGCGTACGTACGGATTACCATCTCCACGAACGCGATGAAATTGATTCCCCATCGTATGCATTCAAGATTAATTTTCATTTGATGATTAAAAAAATTATTTTTAACGAAATAATATCATTCTGAATATTAATAGGATACATTTAATCCATAACAAACAATACTTACGTAACAAATCATATAATGGAAAACGAATCAGTTAACACTTGAAACAATGATAATACCAAAATATTATTAACAATGTAATATTAGAAGATCATATATGAAATCATATTTACTTATATGGTTATTTTATAATAAAATAAAAATTATTTATCATTTATACAGGATTTTAACGTACCCTCGACCAAGGAAAAGTACAAGGTATGTGTTAATTTCACAATCTATTTATTATCTGGGGTTGTTTTTATGTAAGTATCTAATGGGACCTCTTTATCATCCACATCTGTGTTTTCTTAAAAATGTATTTCAAAACATTTTTACAATTTACTAGATAGTGGGTTAATGTATTTTATACCATTATTTTACCTTATATGTTTTGAAAGGAATCTTTCCATTGTTTTCCAAATAAGGTACTTTATTACCTTTTAGAAAAAATTAAGGTAATAATGTCTTTTCTTTAACTTATACAACAGGTGCGGCTATTTTCCGCCATTATAACATCTTTGAAGCATCCCATAAAATCTTATAAGAATATTTTCAAAATAAATGTTTTCTTTTATAATTATATGATTTTTTTAATGATTTCAAAATAGAAAGATATATTTCACTAAAAAGTTTTGATTTCATCTATGTCAACATCCTTTGATGGATATTAAGCTTTTTTGAAGTTGTTTTATTGTAATACAAAACTTCCTTATTATATTGAATGTTATGTGATCTTTTTTTATTGTGGATGTGTTATTTTTACACCATCCATGGTTTATGGATATTTTTTTGACATTTCACATTCTAGTTTTAATAAAAATGTTTATGTTATGTTTAAACATTTTCTTATGAAAAATGAATTGGACTTAATAAGTGACGGGTGGAGCCTGCTGTAGCTCCACAATGCATCGGCTGGTCTCATGAGACAAACTAGTGTCTTGGCACAAGGCCTTGACAAAATCTTATTTATAGTCTTAGCACATGGCCTTTACTATGTGGTTATGAAGTATGGCATTATGCATTCCAACATTATAAAAGTGTCTATTGATATTGCATGTGATTATTCTACTAATAGAATATCCATGTGAATAATTAAATGGAAATAGTTTTTTTTATATTTTCCATATTATGTTGAGGTTTAAGTTTAAAAGGATTTTTTTAGTCTTACATTTCCTTAAATGTTTTTGAATATTGATGAAAGTTTCCGCTATATTGTTATCCTTACTGATCACCTGAGCTCACCCCTTTCTATGTTTCAGTTTTTCCAGGATGTGAAGAAGTATATTATGAATGTCATGTAGGGATAGTATAAGGGATATGAGTATGGGATATGGAGACTATGTTTCTGTAGTTTTTCATTTTATAATGTAATGTAAAATTATGAATGTATCTAGTATTTCCAGGGATACTAAACTAATCATTATTTCAAGGCTTGATCTTTTGTGATCATGCCAATGTTATGTAATAATGATTTGACTCTGGGTAACTAGGGTCGGGGAATTATAGTTGGTATTAGAGGATATTTAGTAAAAACAAAGGAATCTAGATTTAGAAAAACTCTAATTAGATAACATTACCCTAAGATATACATTCTGGATTAGTATAGAATAACTTCCAAGAATTTTGGTACTGTAGAGATTTTGTGAGATTTCCAAGAAATATATCCCCGTCTGGATACGAGTAGGTAGAAGCAGCTCTGGAATAGATATACCTAGGGGTAAAACCCAAAAACACTGCTTTGAGCTAGACTCGAATGGGAACAGGTGCATGAAAATGGGAATTGTTGCACTCTTGGTTATTAAACTCCTGGGAGATTTGATTAGGATAATTATCATTTTAATTAAAAACCATTATGAAGGTATTATGAGTATATAATTCCCCAAAGAAATTTTTTTTATGATTATAGATTATATCTATAAACTGTTCAATTTATGTTAAGTGTTTTACAAGTTTGGAGTTATGTATTGTGATTCATAAACTAATATAGAGTATGCCACTGTTTAAAAATGGTGCCTAGTGTAAAGGATGGAAACTGTATCAATCCACATAATCCATGTAAGGATTTACCTCATAATCAAGATAATTATATTAGAGTTGGTGAAGAAACTGGTACTGATCAACTTATCACCATACTGGGACAACTCACTTAGGTTATGAATAATAACCTTACCCGTATTGAGCACCCTGATCCACAACATGGAGGATCAATGTTAGATTGCTTCATAAGGAAACAACCACAAACATTCAATGAGATTACAAATCCATTAGTATCTGAGCAATGGATAAATTCCTTAGAGAAAATATTTCATGCTTTGAGGTGTAGCGAATGGGAAAAAAATTTCATGGAAATTTATCACCTCATGGGAGATGTGGATCAATGGTGGTAATTGATTCAAAACACAAATTGAGATGATGAAGTATCAAATATGGAATGGAAAGATTTTAAAGAGATTTTCATAGAAAAATACTATCCTCGTTACCATCGAGAAGATATGGAAATATAATTTCTGTGTCTGAGGCAAAAAGAGGACGAGAATGTCGCAAAATATGAGGATAACATTACATGGTTAGCAAGGCATGCGGCAGATTACATATTTAACCCAAGTAGTATGATTGATCTATTTTTTTATTGGTTAAACTCATATCTTCGTCGAGCATTAGTCTCACAGTCCTTATCATCATACGAAGATATTGTTTAATGTGCTATTAAGACAGAAAAAGAATTCTCTAAGTCTTATGACTTTAAAGAAATGTAGGAGAAGAAGAGATCTTCTGAACACTCTGATAATATAAATAAGGGGAAGAAGGGAAATTATGAATATCCATCTTGCAGTAAATGTGGGAAGAAACACCCAGGTACATTCCTGAAGGGAATGGGAGTCTGCTACAAGTGTGGTGAAAAAATCCACCAATATCTTTATTGCAAGGGGAAGAAAGAGTTTTTCAATGTTTAATGATATAATTGTAGAGAAAAGGGGATTAATGAAACTTAATGTCCTAAGTTACAAGGTAACATACCTCAAAAAAGTCCAAGGGATCAAGGCCAAGCTTATGTGATCACTACTACTGAGGATGAAGCTTCGAAAGGGGTGGTGGCATGTAATTTAATGGTTTCCTCAAGTTTAGCCAATGTTTTATTTGATTTTGGATCATTGAATTGTTTCATATCTTCCCAGTTTTCTAAGAAAATTATATATTTTCAATTTGACTTAACAAGGGAGTTGTTGGTCAAAACACTTATGTGAAGTGTCATCGCAACAACGTTTTGTGAATCAGTTCCCATTAGGGAATATAAATGTTCTTTATTTGCTAATCTCATCGTCATACCCATGATTGAATTTGATATAATTATCTAAATGGATTGGATTTTTGATCCTGATGTGAAAATTTATTGTATGAAGAAGGAGGTTACAATTTTTGATGATGATAAGGAGTTCCTTATCTTTAGAGAAGAAACTTCCCCGCCATATTCTTATCTTGATCCACCCATAGTAGCTCTTAATAAATTCAATTATTGGGGAGGATGAGAATGAAATAAGTATGGGAGAGGAAAATAATGTTTTAATAGAGGATGTACCTATTGTGCAAGAATATTTTGATGGGTTCCCAAAGGATTTACCTGGACATCCTCCAGAATGAAAAATTGAGTTTTCCATTGATTTAACTGCTAGTTCAAGGCCCATATCAAAGACCCCTTATAGAATTTCCACTGTATAATTAGTTGAACTAAAGAAACAACTAGAGGAATTGAGTAATACGGGATTTATTCAACCTACTGTTTCTCTATGGGGATCCCATGTTCTTTTTGATAAGAAGATAGATGAATCTATGAGGTTGTGCATTGACTAGAGGGATATCAATGCTATAACAATAATGAACAAGTATCAACTAACTACCATTGATTATTTATTCTACCAACTTCATGGAGCACCATATTTTTCAAATATTGACCTTCGATCTGGATATCATAAATTGTGTGTTACGAAGGAAGAAATTCTGAAAACAATATTTCAAACTAGGTATGGGCATTACAAGTTTATAGTAATGTTTTTTGGGATGACTAATTCACCCTCTGTTTTCACGGATCTATTGAATAGATTTTTCAAGGAAAATAATGAGGACATTTTAGTGGTATTTATTGATGATATCTTGGTATACTCTAAAAACTATGAAGATCATGAAAATCACTAGTACACCATTATGAAAACCCTCAGAAGAAATGATTTATACAGGAAGTTTAGCATTTGTGAATTTTGGCTTCAAGAGATTTCCTTTCATGGCCATATTGTCTCTAAGGAAGGAATATCTGTTGATCCTTCAAAGAAAAAGGCAATCCAATAATGGCCAGCATTGACGAGTATAATTGAGGTATGCTGTTTTATTTGTTTAGCAGGTTATTATCGGTGTTTTTCCAGAATTTTTCCCAGTTGGCTAACCCATTAACCAAGCTCACTCATAAAGGGGTTAAATTTGTTTGTACAAAAGAGTGTGAAGAATTATTTGAAGAACTGAATAGAATATTATTCAATGATTTTATCTAGACTCCACCAATAGGGAACAATGGGTTTGTAATTTATAGTGATGATTCAAAGAAAGGACTTGGTTGTGTCCTTATACAGAATGATAGAGTTGTTTCCTATCCATCACGATAGCTAACAATTAATGTGAAAACTATCCGACTCATGATCTTGAGTAAGCAGTTGTAATCTTTACTCTGAAAATATGGTTACACTATCTATATGGTGAAAAATGTGAGAACTATATAGATTACAAGAGTTTGATGTATATTTTTCAAACACAAAGAACTCAAAATGTGGCAAAGGCAATGGCCTGAACTACTCAAGGATTATGACTTCACAATACACTACCACCTGGGGAAGGAAAATAAGGTGGAAGATGCTTTATGCATAAAGGATCATGGAGTTTTTAACAAGATGTGAGTTAAAAGGGAACCTATTTTCATGGATCTCGTGAAAATGGATATGGGAATAATCATGGAAGGTGAAAAATCAATAATTTTTCATATTTTTGTCAAACCAACAATACTAGAAAGGATAAAAAGTTCTCAGGATGATTTTGAGGAGTTTCAAAAGAAGATTAAAGCTGTGAATGATGGGAGATTTAGTGACTTCATATATGAAGATGAGATTTTGAAATTTGGGAAGAGACTTTGTGTTCCTGATATATCGGATCTAAAAGGTAATTGTTAGAGGATTTTCATAGATCCAATTTCTCTATACACCATGGTAGCACACTAATTTATAGTGATTTGAAGGAGCATTTTTGGTGGGACAACATGATGAGGGAGATTGCTGATTTTGTGTCAAGATGTATGGTTTGTCAACAAGTGAAAGCTGGAAGGAAATAGCCAGGATGAGTCATGCGACCTCTTCCCATACCTCAGTTGAAATGAGATACTATTACAATATACTTTTTCATGATGCTACCAAAGACTCCTTGAAGGAATGATTCCATATGGGTCATTGTTGATCGTCTTACCAAGTCATCACATTTTCTTACTATAAGAGAAGATTTACAACTTGAACGTCTAGAAAGAATATATATTAATGAATTTGTAAGACTTCATGGAGTACCCTTATCAATTGTTTCTTATTGTGATCCCTATTTTACATCAACATTCTGGAAAAGACTTTAGAAATCCTTGGATAATAAACTTCGTTTGTGCACTGCCTACCACCCACAAACTGATGGGAAATCAGAACGGACTATTCAAGCCTTATAAGACATGTTATGATCTTTCTCACTTGACTTTCAAGGAATGTCGGGTCCATATTTACCTCTGGTAGAATTTTCTTATAACAATTGCTTAAATTCATGTATTCATATGGAACCGTATGAAGATTTATATGGAAAGAGATGTCGCACATGAACTTGTTGGGATGATGTTGGCGAAAGAAAACTTGTAGGCCCAAAACTTGTTAAGGAAACAATGGAAAATGTAAAGGTTATCTAAACCCATATCAAAGAATCCCAAAGTAGGAAAAAGAGCTATGTCGATAACCGAAGGAAGTATTTGTAATTTCAAGTAGGAGACCATGTTTCCTTGAAGGTTTCTCCATGGAAGGGAGTTATAGATTTCATTAAGAAGTGTAAATTGAGTCCTAGGTACATTAGACCTTTCGAAATTCTAGAATGAATTGGAGTTGTATCTTATTATTTGGAAATGCATCCAGGTCTCTCCATTGTTCATGATATATTCCACATATCAATGTTGTGAAAATACATGCTTGACTCAATGCATGTACTCACATATGAGGAAATTGAACTGGAACCTGATCTATCGTATTGTGAAGAGCCTGTCGAAATTCTTGATATAAGAGAACAATTGCTGATAAACCAGACAACTCATCTGGTAAAAGTTCTACGGAGATACCATAAGATGGAAGAGGCATCATGGGAACCAGAGGAACTTATGATGAATAACCACCTGAATATTTTTGTTTGGTAGAATTATAGAAATTTCAAGGACAAAATTATTTAAAGGAGGGAAGAATGTAACACCCCAAGATTCTATGGTACGTTACCCTTTGAATAATGCAATATCTTGCATTGTACGCAACTTCGAGGTTCTAACACACCACGACCAATCAAAGTAGACGTGCGTACATACGGATTATCGTCTCCACGAACGTGATGAGATTCATTCCCCATCATATCCATTCAATGCTAATTTTCATTTGATGACTAAAAAAATAATTTTTAAATAATTTTAAGAATATGAATAATATACATCCTATCCATAACAAACATTAATTATGTAACAAACCATATAAAGGAAAATGAATCAGTTAACACCTAAAACGATGAAAATACCAAAATATTATTAACAAAGTAAAATTTGAAGATGATATATGATGTCATATTTACTTATATTGTTTTTTTATAATTTAATAACAATGATTTAACTATTATATAGGAGTTTAATGTACCCTCAACCAAATAAAAGTAAAAGGTAAGGGTTAATTTCACAATATCTTTATTATTTGAGGTTGTTTTTATGTAAGTATCAACTGAGACCTCTTTATCATCCACATCAGTGTTTTCTTTAACAAATTCAAAAAAATACTATTTACTAGACAATTAGTTAATGTCATTTATACCATTATTTGACCTTATATGTCTTGAAAGGAATATTTTTTTCATTTTCCAAACAAGGTTTTTTATGACCTCTTCGAAAAAATTAAGGTAAGACTATCTTTTCCTTAACTTATACCGTGGGTACCACTATTTTCTACCGTCATAACATCGTCGAAGCTTCCCATAGAATCTTATATGAATATTTTCAAAATAAATGTTTTATTTTATAATTATATGACTTTTAAATAATTTCAACATAAAAAGATATGTTTCCTTAAAAATATTTCATTACATCTATGTCAACATTCGTTGATGGATTTTAAATTTTTTGAAGTTGATTTATTATAATAAAAAACATCAATATTTTATTTAAGGTTATATGATTTTTATGCCTGTGGATGTGTTATTTTTACACCATCCAAGGTTTATGGATAAAGTATTGATATTCCATATGCTATTTTTAATAATAATGTTTATGTTTTGTTTAAACATTTTCATATAAGGAATGCATTGGATTTAGTACGTGATGGGTGGAGCCCTCTATAGCTCCTCGATGTATTGGTAGGTCTCATGAGAAAAACTAGTGTCATAGAACAAGGCCTTGACAAAATCATATTTTTATTTTTGATACAAGGCATTGACTATGCAGTTACGAAGTATGGAATTATGCATTCCATTATTAGGAAAGTGGATATTGATATTTCATGTGATTATTTTACAAGTAGAATATCCATGTGAATAATTAAATGGAATTATTTGATTTTTTCTTTGCTATATTATGATAATGTTCAAATATAAAAGGTTTATGATTTTTTCGTACATTGCATTAAATGTTTATGATTATTTATGAATGTTTCCACTATATTTTTTCCTTACTGAGCATCTGAGCTCACCCCTTTCTATGTTTTATTTTTCCCAGGATTCGAAGAAGTATATTATGACTAAACTTTAGGGATTGTATAGGGGATATGAGTGTGTCATGTAGAGACTATTTTGTTGTAGTTTTTCATTTTATAATGTAATGTAAAACTTATGAATGTATCTATTATTTCCAATGCTACTAAACTAATCCATCTTTCGAGACATGATCTTTTATGATCATGCCAATGTTATGTGATATTGCACCGACTCAAGGTATCTTGGGTTGGAGAGTTACATCAAATCTGCCTTAATTTGTTATGTATTTGGTCCATATAAATATATCATTATTTCTAGAAAAGAACCATGATGTTGATTTCACTGATAAAACTTATATGTGTATTATTATAATCTATCAAATATAGATGTATGAAATGGAATACACCTTTCATGGATATGGTAGTCTATATATATGTATGCACTTTATTTAAATTTTTATTATCATATTGAAAGAAATAAATAAAATTTAATATATGAATATATATATATATATATATATTATCATAAAATTATAATTATACTGTTATATATATGTCATTTAATTTCACTAAACCTACCCTTAATACATTCCATGTAGTGTGTGGATGAATCACATCGCTTTGAGGGACGGTAGTCCATACATACTATAGTGAAATTATCATATTTACAAAAAATGAAAATTATAAAGACATGTGTTTTAAAATAATTATATATGATTAAAGAAACAATAATAATAATAAATTTCATAAATAATTATCATGTACTTCATAATTATCAACACTTAAAGGTGGTAAAGGAAAAACATAAAATCATTATTTCTTTAGGTGGCAGTTCATCATACACATAAACAATTTTTTTGTTACCCATTTTATGGAAATGTAGATAATTATTGGTAGAAAATATATTATAGAAACAGCTCGGAATTTTTTATTATAATTGTTTTATAATCATGGAATATAAAAAGTGGAGTTGATGGAGAATGGATATAGGATAAAAGAGTTTGAGGGAGGAAATTACCCCTTTTTGGAGAGCTCATTTTGAATTTCACCAAAGCACATTTTTGGATTTCTATATTCCCAAAGAGATTATTCATGAAGTAACGAATGGATTTCTAGGATCTATTTTGAATGTTATTATTCGATCCAAAGCGTATTGAGAGGTGCGAGGTAGTGGGGGGAGGATGCCTTTTATGGTGGAGGAGAATTGGCACTCATGTAAATGTTTGGAAAATTAATTCCAACCACATTTTTCCAAAGTTATGTTGATCAAATAATGGTCAAATTTATATAAAAAAGATTATAGGGTTAAAATATGTCTATAAAATGGATTTTGGACAAGGGTATAGGTCATTTTGGGTGTTAAGTTTTTGTTTTAGTTCACTGTTAAGCTAATTTTTATCTTAATCATTGTAATTAATTTTAATCACATTCAATATTATTTTTGGTAAAAAAACTAATGTAAAATTATTATACATAATAATTTTTGATTATTACAAATATGGAATACATTTTTAAAAATTATGATCTCATAAGTTACAAAAATTGATTTAAATTTAATCTTGTTTATGGGATGATGTTGTGGGTTTTTAATGTAAAAACTATTAAAATATTACTATGTTTTTAAATACAATTTCAATTTTAAATTGGTTTTAATGACTTATATTATAATAATTGATATTTTTTAATATGATTAATCTTTCAAAAAATAAAAAATATAATTTATCCAAAATAAATAAATTTGACGAAATAGCAGTTTTGAAATAAAATTCAGTATTTTTCACTATTCATTCAAAAAAGATGTTTATTTTCAAAAACACTAATATTTACCCAAATAAAATTTACACATTATAAATTAAAATATATTTTCTATTATATCAAATTAAAATTTTAACTTTGTATAAAATTAATTATATTTTTTCACATAAGTATATAAAAAGTAGTTTATTTGAGAAAATAATATTTTTAAAAAATATAATGAAATTGAAAAAAAATATTAATTTTCATTATAAATTTGATTTATTTATATAAAACCATTATAACATTTTTTTTAAGTAGTTATTACAATTCATAGTACTACTTTTAAGGATTATATTATTACTATCTTGTATAAATAATTATAATAATTAAACGAGGTTTCGTAGAATCAAGGTTTTGTGCGTAAAGCATGCCAAATATGTGTTGGGTATTGTTCAATAAAAGTAGGTGAAATTTAGAAAGGAATATTTGACTTAGTTCACTATATTACATTAATCAAAATTACTTCATTTTAATAAAAGTTCCATAAAAAATTTAGGGAGTTACCTGGGATGTCTTAGATGGGTGTTTTTTTGTTAGATGACTTGGTTTTTGTTTTGATGTAATTTTATTAATGGAATCCACCACCTTTAGTAAATTGGTTAATCACATGAGGCCAGAAATAAAAAAAATTTGGAAAATATTATAATTTATTTTGATGAGCTATCCTTCATACCTAAATATATTAATGATGTAATGGAATGGTTTTAGAAATAATTGGGTGGTTAATATATTTTGTGATTTTTTTTATGTTGATGACACAAATTATAGCAAAAAATATATGAATTTAAAGGAACTCTTTTTCACCTCATGACAATTTATATTATGACACATTTTATTAATGTGTGGCATAGTCAGTTCCACCTAAGGGAAAAAATATCATGGTGTGGTGGACGAGTTACCTTGAATTTTATACTTGTGGAAGCTTTGTCTAGATTAATATGAGTTCTTATACTATGAGGGAATTGTTATATAATTTTCTTCATGGGTATGATCCAACTAAATAATATTTTTTTAAAACTGTTTAAATTTTATAGCTAGATAATTTTTTTATTAAAACCTTTTTTGTTTATTGATGTCTCATTTCATCGGTCAAATTTTGGACTCTTGAAAAAAAGATTAATGGGATTTTCAAAAAATAATTTTTTTCTCAAATTAATGTGTCTAGAATTGTGAAATATAACATTATTTTAAGGAATCTAAAATTATTGGGTGGAAAAATCACTTGAAATGAAATGTGATTTAATAATGTTTTTTTGTTTAATAATTTTTTTAAATGAATAATTATTTTGAAATTGAAGTACTTGTTTAAAATTTCAAAAATGCATTTATTTGAAATGAATTTTTTTCTCATAATTGGTTAATATATATTTATTGATTTGTTTATTTTGACCATCTAGGTTCCCTTTTTCTGTATGAGATCGATCTCCCCTAGGATATTGTCTAAAATTATTTTTATGTTTGACACATATTTTTTCTAGTAGCTATTTTGTTCTAAATATGCTGAGAAACTTGAGAGGTATCTCATGGAATGATAGTTTTGACCATCATTCTATTTTCCTTCTTGTCTTGTTTGATTCTCAAAGAAAGTATCTCTTTCAAAGGTATCTAATGTAAATATATAGAATTTTATAGAGTCTTACTTTGATATTATATGGTTTTTACAAGTGATTCTAAGGTTGGATCATTTTGAAAAAAAGTTAATAACATTTTAAAAATGGTTTTATACTTTGGTATAAGTGATTTTTAAGTTTTGATATTTATTTTGGATGTTCTTCTAAATTATTTAATTTTTGTTGATTTATTTAATTGTAATAAATTCCATATTATTTTAATGAAATATTTTTTTCAAAATTGTAATCAGTTGTGATATACTAAACCTTATAAATCATTTATACACATATGTAAATATATATATATTTACATGTGCCATGTTCTGACTAAATGTTTCAAATATTTTGAGTTAAGACATATGTATATATGTATACACACACATATAGATTCATACAATATTTTTATATAAATAAACCTATGTGTTTTTCATAGTTTATTATTATGGATATATGTATATATATTTATGTATAATTTTGATTATTATACATATAAAATTATGTATGTTGTTATACACACACATATATGTTTATATATTCAAATTTTATATTTATGAAGATGTATCACTATATATACATGGTTTTGGGTATTTTGAATATATATATATATATCATTATTTGGATTTAAAAAAAATGTATAATATGTATATATGTTAAACATACATTGCGTTAAAAGAATGTGTCAAAAGACGTTTTAAAAAAATATTAACACAAACACACACACAAACATATATATATATATATGAGGTCACATTATATATGTATATATAAATATATGTGACGTTAAAAAAGGGAAATCATTTAATTTTTTTTTTGAATGAAATCATTTTAAATTAATGGTTAAAAAAATATGATTTCAAAAAAAAACTTGATCCATAAAAGAAGAAGAAAAAAATATTATGTATATGGATGGGAGTATTGATGATAGGTTGTGTTATAATTTAGTGATATAATTAAATGTGGGAGAAAAAATAAATAATAGTGATAATTGAAAAAATTAATTAATAATACCAAAAATAATAATGTGTAAAATATGTATGTGGGGAGTTGGACATATGGATTTTTGGGGAGGGTGATTGGAGATAAAATGTGATTTGGGTGCCCTGATGGGTTTGGAGAGTGAGGGTAAAAAGTAGAAATAAAAATAAATAAAAATAAATTAGAGGGGGGTGAGGCATGAGACAGGTAGGCACGCCATAAGGGTGCCACACATAAATTAAGAGAATAAAAATATGTTAAAAAACAATGTGGAATATAATTGGTTTAAAATTAATAATAAATTGTGGAAATTAAATCATAAAAATTATATAATTTTTTGTAATTTTTTATTAATTGATTGAATTAAATGATAACCTTATTTTGAGAAATAAAAATCATGTAAAAATAACTAGGATAATTCACCTTTAGTCTATCATATCTACCTCAATACTGATTAGATTGATGTGTTGTCAGTTCAGTTGGAATTGTATTCAAGATTAAAACATAAATGCATGGTTTTTTTCAAAAAAATCCTTCTGTTATTTTTAACCATTAATTAAATCCATTTATTTAAAATTTAGATTTTTGAAAAGGATAATTTGATGATTATGGAATCATGTCAATATTTGTGAACATTGTTTCTCATCTTTGTTGGGTCTGCAAATTGATGTAGGGGATCCTTATTTAATCAATTATTGTATCATTCCATATGTGCTATATAGTTTTTTATTCTTTGAGAATAAGGTATGCATCATATTAATAAATTTAATTAATTGATTAACTCTAATTTTTTGGGAATGATGGAATTTCACATATATATTATATTATTTCTCCATGTTGTGGATAATATCATCCAAGTAAAGAATTTTTATATTAATTTATAATTTTTATCCTTATTATAACATGATATGTTAATTTATAAAATTTAAGGATTATCTTGGTAAGAGTACGTGATAATCACATGAATGTAATTATTATTATTTTCCAAAAAAAGTAAAATATCATATGATTTTTCTTGTTTTGTAATATTTTAAAAGGATTATACATGTTTGATGTCTTGCTAAATGTACTGGATATTGGAATCCTTTGATTGATCTAATTTTTTATGTGTTATAGAAACATGATTGGTGTGATTTTTTGGAATTTCTTTAAATGGAATTTCTTAAACTCTTATATTTGTTTAATAAAATGGTTACCTCATGATTTATGTATTGTGTGTTAATTCCTTTAAATAAAGAAGTAGAATATGAAGAAATCTCTTTTTCCTAAATCTGAAAGTTTAATGTTTTTGTTATGCGCGGTTGTGATATTAGGCGGATGGTATGGGAATGATTTGTGTTTTGATGGATTCCTGGATAAAAATGAAACTAAACATTAATGTTAAATTATAATTTCATGGGATAGTGTGGATAATGAATTATTGAAATGATAAATAAAATTTTAGTCAATGCGGTTGTTGATAAGTGAAAAATGAATTGGTTGTTTGTTTATAATTAGTTGGTAAATATGAATTATTTTAATTAACATGATTTGATAATGTAAGGAATTAAATGTGAAATATGTATTGTGGATTATTGTGTGGATTTATACCTATTGATTCAGTTGTGAAAGTTATGTTATTGTGATATTAGGTGGTAAAGTATTTTGTTTGTTTGTGATTTGATTCAAACCCATAGGATTGGTATTTCGTGATTGATATTATATATATTTCATTATATATTCCTTTTTATTTCTATATGCTCCCCACCCACTTCTAGAGCCATGTTCTAAAATTCATATATATATTTATATGAGATGTTTTTCTAGTTTCATAGTGGGTGTACAGATGTCTCTCTACTCTCCCAACCACACCCCCTCTTTCTGGTGATGGTGACATGCATGGTCTATGATGGCCATAAGTAAAATTTGTTACAATATAGATGTGATGTGATGAGATGTGATAAACCATGTGTCTTAAAGTGAAAGGTAATTTCTTGACTTATGGTGGGGGTATGCATGATAGGAGGAGTGAACAGGGTTGATGTACATCAAATTCAGGATACACTACCACAATAATTATAATATGTTATTGGATGTTAAGTATATGTGTCATTGGATGAGATTTGATTTGATATGGTGGCTTAGCCGTTGGGGGGAAGAATTTTATTTTATGTAACGTAATTCAAAAGAGGTGGGAGTGTCAGGATGAAAATCATTACAGTTTGATGGTTATAAATAAGTGCGAATGTGGTGTTGGATGCCCTTTATCAACATTAATAATTTTATATTATTATACTTGGATGAATTATTTGGTTATAGAACCATGGGGAGGATTCTGATCGGTTAGTTGACCTATTTTAGAGTTTTTGGTTTAATCATTTCCTCATGGAAGTAAAGACTTTTTCAAGATTCCAATAGGACATCGTGTACTATGTTTAGCATTACTAGCTTAGACAACTATAGAGGTTGTAGTGTTTCTACCTTAACTTTTATTTTTGAGCATTTATTCGAAGACTTTTATACATGCCTGTTTACATTATAAATGCCTTTTGGGATGTATTTCTTGATTTTTATATATATCATTGATTTTCTTTTGGTTGATTCATCCTATATCCTAATAATATTTATTATTTTTGGTTATTATTCTTGATTTTGGATGATTTTATTCCCTCTGTGCTTGTCGCCATCTCAGGGCCTGCTAGAGGTGGAACTCGGTGGGTCACTATCTATATCACTTAATTTATGTCTCTATAGGGGGATAAGATCTTTAAGGATTGGAAAAAAATTACCACTTATGTTATAACCAAATAAGATCTAAATTTATCAAATATTAATACAGCATAACAAAACTCATTTCCAATTGTTTATAAATTTAACTGAGTGGCATCCAATGATCATGTGGCATAAGTTATGAAATTTGGGTTTTCATAAATCCATTTGGGAGAGTGATTCTCTTGATTATTAGTATGAATTAATGAAAAATTATTCAAATTAGAGATCCAAATTTCGGGGTTTCATTATCAATGGTGTAATAAATCTTTTCTTAATATCATCAAACCCATTCCCACAGTCATCACTAAAATAAAATTCAATTTTTTTAATTATTTATGGAAGTGGTGGTGGAATAATATTGAAATCATTAATAAATATTATATAGATTCCAACATGTACTACGAATGATAAAATAGATTTTATTTTTCTGGGATTTGAAAATTAATTTATTCCTTCAACCTTCGATATATCAACCTTAATTCATTTATCTAAAAATATGTTCCCTAACACTATTACATTATAACTAATTAAAAGAAATTTTAAAAAGATTACAAAATTATTATACACAATTAAGCTTTACAAAACATTTTCTATATTCCCTAAGGATATATCAAATGAATTACTGAAAATAGTGATTTCATCAAGAAATACATCTATGTAGTCCTCCTAATGATTAGAAAATATTCATAATATACACCATTGTAATTTACCTGAGGCATTTCATAGTTTAAAATTAATATAATTAAATGAGAATTTACCAAAATGATAATTAAAGGTCATATTCTCTTGGTATTATAGAGAAATTTATACTTGAAAATATCCTAAAAATCCATCCATGAAACATTAGTTTTTTCCCTACTAAAAATTATAGAATTTTAAAGATGCATGGGATGATAAAATGATATTTCTAGATTACATGATATATCATTATATAATCTGTACACACCATATAGAAGTTTTTCACCCTCCCGGGAAGCAGTTCATATTTTCCATTTTTGACAATGGTTGCTCCAGTTTTCTTTGGTAAAACATGGATTAGACTAGCCAACTATAAATAAAAGATTTGGTAAAACATGACAGCAGCTAGAAAATATATGTTCTTGATTTTTATTACCTCTATAATCTTGGGATTTACCCTTATTTGGGGATACCTAATAGTTTTGTAATCCCCTTCTTACAATATTATATTTGGGTATAATTTATCATTAATTATAAGAATATCTCCGAAACTCTATAATATGTCTTGTATTTTAATTCATAAAATTTAAATTAAGTTGCATTATACACTTTTGAATAGGTTTTTAAATATTATTTTTGGAAACATTTCTTATTCTATAAGATACATGTACATCAAATCAGATGGGAGGGGTTTTAATTCAAAATTCATGGTCAGTTCAAGAGATTATATTGAATTTATGTTACCGACTTCTAAATCTAGAATTTCCTATATATGGGGATTAATATTATCCTACATTAATATGTTATCAAAGAATTCAAATGTTATTTTTTCTTTGAAATTTATATTTCCAGATTTATGGTAACTTACCCACCCTATAATATTTTCAATAGTATACTGATCTCTAAAGGGTAGGAATTCATGAAGTATACAAGAGTCATCAAAGGGATCAGTAACTTCATATTTAATGATTTAAAATAGGGAGTGGATTCTTGATGGATTATTCTTTAAGTAAATACTATTATAGGGAACCATTTTTTATCCAAGATCCATGATAATGAGTTCATCTTGCACATTTATGATCAAATTGGATGTTTTCAGGAATAGTCTTCCAAAAATTATCTATGAATTCCCTATTTATTTATCTTAATCTATTGTATGAAAATAAAAAACTTCTATAAAAATTCATTCTTCCACTCTTTTTAGAATATCATCTAAAACCCTTGCTGAAAAAATAGAGTTTCTATATTATAGTTTGACAACACTCTTGTAGGATTCAATTCACATATTTCCAAAGATCAAAATAATTTAATAAGACAGGAAACATATGGGGGGACCAAGGTCTCACAATGAATCAGAAAAGTTCAATGAATTTATTATGTAAGGAATAGAAAATTTTCATAGATCTAGTTAGTTTTTAGAAATTGGTGGTCTAATCACTGAAGAAACACTCCTCACAGGTATGATTCTATCATTCCCATTATGTCACTTTATTTTGGTACAAAATTTCATTATGACCTTTACCATAATTTTGAAATTTATAAATGGATTTATAGATAAAAATTTTAATTTATCATTTGGAATGGTTTCCTAGATCTCTCTTTGAATTTTATCTTTATCAATCATCCAAGACTCAGTAAACATAGATGTCAATTGAAGGAGAATATGATTTTTTCCAATTATAGGAAATTCAATGGTATTTCATGTATTTAATTTATAAATCATATACTAAATTATTATTCAATATTTTTTAATTAAGTTGATTGGGATATTCCTCAATAGTCTTTCAAGAATTTTCTAACATAATTACATTATGTTCATCATGAACATACATATGTTTATGTATCTGAATCTCCCTAAAACTCCTTTTAATGTTCATAATAACTATCTCCTATATGTTTGGGTTTTTTTGGGAATGATTATTTTCCTATATTTTTGAATTTTATGTTAATTAGACTCTTGATATTACTTGAGAAATCACTTACTTTTTTTAATAACCATAAATGTTTCTAATTGTTGTCATTCAATTGATGGTTTACTAGATGATTGTTTCTATTAGGAATTTTTAAAAGAAGAAGTAGTTATTATTATTATTGATTGTAATGTTTCTTCATTGGGTATTGTAAAGTGGGTGGGGATGAAATTCTGTTTGGAAAGGGGTCATTTTTTGTATTGGTTGGAAAAGGGAGGTCTATGCAGGTTTTTTAGCCTCCAAACACCTCTTAGGATTAACCTCATGTATGATTTATTTTAATGACATTTCCATGTATCAAAGGGGGTAAACATCTATCCAAACCCTGTATCTCAACTAATTTATCTTTAAAATTATGTCTTGATGAATAAAAACCACATACCAGAGCTGCGGTTGTTTCACTTATTTCACAAAAGTTTTTCTTAGGGAACTTTTTAATTATTCAATTTTGGGTTTAAATTTATTTTATTTGTTAAAGGTCCTTATTTAACATTCCATGTAAATAAAGAATATAACATTTTAATATTTATTAATATTTTCAAATTAAATATTAATTTTACTTTAAAGAGGATGATATGTTCGATGGCGTACCTGATACACAACAACATGTTTTTTTTAATCTTATGTTTCACACAATGATGAGTCATAATAAAAAATAATAATATAATATTATTTTAAATTGCAGTTAATACCTAGCCGTTGTATTAGAGAGAATGGACAGAACAAACTAAAATATAAATATACATGTTTCATAAATGTTTTTACATTTACCCAATATATTTTAGAGGCTTAAAATAAGGGAGAATCTGATTTTAAGCTTAAATATTCAAATATTTATTAAAAGGTCGATTTTCCAAATTTTGATGGAGAACCCTATTCAAATCAGTTTTTGGTCACTTTTATATATTCTATTTTACAAAATAAAATTCTTCATTAGAATCTGGAAATCAAAATTTACTTTGGGTAAATTTTTTGTATTTTTCTGATATAATTCATTTTTAATGAATAGTGAAAAATATTGTATTTTAATTCAAAACTACCTTTAAATCTAATTTATTTATATGGTAAGATTATATTTTTAATTGGTTTTAAATTTTAATTATATTTAAATTTTACCATTCAATAAAATTTTGGTCATTGGATGTAATTTTACTTTGAAATTGTACAAAAACAAGTGTCAATCTTTTGGTAGTTATTATTTTTTTAAAACACGCTTTTTTGTTTTGATAGAGGGAATTGATTTTAGATTAATTTCTGCCACTTCCATGTTTTGAATTTGGAAAAATGTATTCCATATTTGGAATTAGTAGGTGAAAATTTTTTAAATATGTATCTTTTATTTTTAGACATTATTAATATTTACTTCAGAAAATGTTTTATTTACAATAGTTAAAGGGTAAATCTGATAAATAAGGGTAAAAGAATATTATTATAATAACATTATATTACCCTAACATGTGTTATAATCCTATTAGTTGATACATGTCTGACTACAGGCATCTTTGGGTTGATTTTGGGACCCCATGGTTCCACTTGAGAGTGATAATGACACATTATATTAATTAATTTAATGTTAAGACAAAAATGACACAAACATATATATTTTAGTAAATTAATTATTACATGTGTTTATATAAGTTATAACATACACTATAAATATTCATTTTAAATATAAAAATATTTCCTATATCATGATATTTTTTTATAATTTTTATAGATCATATAAATAAAAATATTTATGACATAATTATGATACGTTGTTTACGTCAATAATGAATGATTTAAATAAATAAGATTATAAATATTAAAATAAAATCCATAACCTATAATGTTTTTATTGGATGATTTTATTTAAAACATGATTCATATTATATTAGACTTTATTGAGTTTTTGACCTTTAGAAACTGGAAATCATTATATAATAAAATAATATTTTTTAAACATTCCTAAAGAGCCCCTCCTCCACTTATAAAATTCCCTCAATTCTAATGCATTCCTCACACATCTCTATACCCTTGGCTCATCCAAACTCTACCCAATTAAGCTACCCACATCCCTCTACTACTATTGAAATCCTTTCCCTAGGAATAATAAATTTCAATTAATCATTTTTTTACAAACCAAAGGGAGATACCTGATTAAAAGGTAGCATCTTCTCTTAAGTTCTTTTATTTTTTTACTTCTCCAACCTTGTAAACTCATTTTATTCCTATATTTTTTAACAAAACCAGTATCCTCAATATACAATGGTTTTATAATGAGAATTATTCAAACTAAAAATTCACACAATTCCATCTAATGGGTAATGAACAAACTATTTTTGTGGACGGCGAACTACTGCCTCACGAAACGAGGATTGTCCAATAATCTCCAACCTCCTCTTATGGCGGATATTAATATGGAACTATATTTATATTTTATATAAATTATATTTATATTTTTTCTATGCTTATATATTTTTCATTTATTGAATACCTTTATATTTTTCATAGTGGGTAAATATGATAATTTCATTTGAGAAAGTGCAGACTACTGTTCCTCAAAGTTATATGACTTTTTCATGCCATACACGAAATGCCTAAAGGATGGAGATAACTGAATTATATATTATATTATACTGGTATTATAATATACCTATTTATCATTACATTTTCATTCCATTAAATATGAAATATAAAGGAAAGCGGTGTTCATGCGTATGTACGGCTTACGGTCTCCTTGAACGGTGCATTTCATTTCTTATCTCCAAATGTTATGTGATATCATAAATACATATTTTTATATATATACTAGATATATATGATATATATTATATCTAAATCATTAATATCATTCTGGAGATAATTTAATTTTGACCACATGGACAATTTATAATTATTATAAGTTCATTTTTAACACAACTTTCGAACGTCAACAAAATGTCCGATATGAACTCAAATTATTAACTTATTTTTATAAAAATTTAATAATTTATATAAAAAGAATAATAAACTTTAAAAAGGTTCTTAATCAAGTTTAAATTGTTTTTATTTTATTATTTAAGAGATTAAATAATGATCGAGTCAAATCAGACATGAGGTAAGGGGTTTCTTATATCTTTTTTAATTCCGTGAGATTTCCATTATTCACCACTTTTTTATAGCATGTGGAGAATTGTGTACTGAAATTGGATATATATTATCATTATTATATTTATATTCATTTTTTTCTATGATTTATTTGGTTGTTATGAACTTTTGATTATACAACTCGATTGATTACAACGTGGTAAGGGGTTTTCATCTCACTTTTTATTCCCGTGAGATTAATGATTTGTTTTCCACTATTTCCTTTTGTGTAGTGTATGTAATTCCCATGATTTTATTAATTGTGTAATATACATTAATTTATTGCTATTTACATCTTCTTCATATGATCCTTCTTTCATGAGGTGTATGTTTCGTAAGTTACCAAATCAATTAGGGAACATTTCACCCTCTTTTTTTAAAAACATATTTTTGTTATGTCTTTTAATTTAAATATTGTTATGTTGGGATATGTTCATCTATATCCTTATTGCTGTAAATTTTATTTCCAAGTTAAGAGAAAACCTTTTTCTCTCTCATCAACTTATTTTTTGATTTTTCAAGTGATGTTGTTAGGCTATCAAATTTCTATAAGAGAAATTCATAACCCTATTTCAATTATTTGGGTTAAACCTATACTTCTTGTTTATGTCATGATATGAATATGTATTAATGAAATATGATTGTTTTACACTTAATATCCACTTATATTGGGTGTATTCTTATTTTTCACACATAATTATGTCATTGATTTATCCTCAATCTAAGGATACAATCTTTATAATGGATTTCATCTCAATTTACATTACATTGTGACATCATTATTATTATGTAAAAATTCACATTTATATGGTATATATACTTCAAATTGACATATTATATCATGAATATTCTTAATCTCATGATATTATATGTTTTTATTACTTTTATTTCTCAAATATTTGTTTTCAAGCGTCTCTCATTGGGTTAGGAACTCTATAACAAATATACCATTTTAAATGTTTTAAAGATTTATTCTTTTAAATATTTATCATTAAAGTCCATGTTTTCAAAATAGTTTTAAGGATTTATTTTCATGGAAAATAATGTTTTAAAAGGTTAATTCCTTTAAAATTTCAATGTAGTATGCATCACATTGATTAAAAAGTCACTTTATTAAATGTTTTATATGGTTTTGAAAATGGTTTGATAAAGCATTGATTATGTAAATACCTTGAAAGAAAATATTGTGATTTCAATGCTGATATTTTATCTTTATTTTATTATTTTTTATGTGTTATTAATATGTAATTGTTTTTGGGAATTGTTTACATATACGGGTGGTTCTGTGATAAACCACAAGCAGGTGATCCTGATATAGCTCTCTCATTCATTGGGTAGCGTGACGGAGGTAAACATTAATGTTTCTCCAAAGCGATTTGGGGAATATATTGTGATGGGTATTTAAACATAACTCTATATGTAGTTGTGATAGATGCAATGTAATTATGTTTTTTATGCCACAAGTTACCTCTATGATTTATAATTTGTGTGTGTTATTCATAAATCATATGATTTCATAAGGTATGTTTTGATTGAAAAGTATGGTTTCATTGTTTTGTATTTATTGATGGGATGATGTTTTATTTCTTTATTTTATAACCCTTAGTGAGATGTTTTTTCTCATTACATGTTTTTGAAATGTTTTACAAAGGAATTAAAGATGAATAGGGTCAAGAATGGGATCATGGAAAATTCATGTTGTCTAAAATGTGTAACTATACATGTTTCTTTTTAATATTTTTTTTATGAAAAAAATGGATACTGAGTAGTAATGTCTACATATAAGTTTCAAGTTGATATCTAATAGTTAGGGACTAATTCTATACAACACTAAACCTGAAAATATTTTCAATGTAAATTATTCATTTAATTCATGGTGATGTAATGTTTTAAGGCCGAGTCCTTATAGTTGGAATCAGATGTCGGTTTAGACAACTTTAGGGATTAGGAGTTTTCGTTAAACATGTGGTTAGTCCCTATATCTATTATTTTAGTTAAATCCTAGATTTATAAATTTTTTAGAGAAAGGAAATTCGGTTACAAATGGAAGGAGGAGGATCTCAAATGACCTTCTTATCTATTCTTGATGACATACTTGCAATAATTATTACAAAGTCATGTTCAGATGATTGTGAAACTTTTTCTAGCATACAACTCACTTTCAAGAAGTATTTTTAGATATCAAAAACCTCCACTATATATCGATTTCACCATGGATCATGGGTTAAATTTAATCAAATGCTATTTTCTCAATATTCTCATATTTTCAAGAAAGGTAAATATTATCAAGGCATTTTCAAATATTTTTCATTTTCACAAGATTTTGAAGCATATTATCATTTTGAAAAATGTACTTGTAGAGACCCGAAGCCTGACATACATTGACATTACATTACATTTGCGGAATACTTAGTACATAACAAAAACACACACACAAGGATCGTAATAGTTTAGTGTCTTTGGAAACTCGGAACGTAATCTTCTAATCGTGGTGAAAGATCTTCAACATCTCCCATAAAGATCTTCTTTTTTTAACCTAAAACCTTTCTTTATATCCTGGGGAAAAGAAAACATAAAAGGGTGAGCTCAAATGCTCAGCAAGGGAAAATAAATGAAATAAAAATCATATCATATCTTTTTGAAAATCAAAAACCTGCAAAAGAGATCATAATATCTTAACATGGAATAAATCATAGAAGTGAAAATGAGATCCCCATAATCATAACATAAAACTTGAAACTTTGTGGCATGCACACATAATCATGGAAAATCATTTCTTGTTAGTCAAGACTCATTGCCAAGACTATCTTAGTGGACAAAGTCCCGTTCTGAATCGAGTAACCCTCGTTTCAGTCCTGTTTCACTGAACCGGTATAACCTACCATTCCAGCCATGTCTATCTCATGAGATATAAAATCTTTACCCAATGCATTGGAGGGAGATATAGGTCCCACCCATCTTATAATGAATCCTTTCTTATGTGTGCCACAAAATCATAAAACATACATCATCGCATAACACATGTAACAAAAATGGGATTCTTGAAACATCATGACATCATAAATAAATTAATATAAGATAAAGGAATTCATAAAAATAATTCCATCACAATATGATCAAATCAATTTAATAATAGGGATAAAAACAGAACCCTTTATTATCTTAGATGGAAAATAATTTTGATAAAACACTTGAACTCCATTCTTGAGGAAAATATCCTTTCTTCTTCAAAAACATTTTTCCTTTCATAACATGTCATACAACTTTAAAATATAAGAAGTTGATTAAAAATAAACTTGAAAACTTGTAAAGGAATCTTCTTGGAAATAATGTTTTAAAAATCCATTCATGCCGTATAAGTTAAAAAAACATTCTTCGTACTTTTGTCGGAAAAGTCAAAAAGTACCTCGTACGAAAAACGACAAAAGATTCCTTTCATACATATTACTAAAAACTCACTGAAGGGTAAAAATGGATTTAAACAATTGTAGGTGGATGGAAATAATATTACATATTGATGAAAAATGGATGTGGATGATAAAATACACCCCAGTAAATACTTACGAAAAAACAATCTCGGATAAAAAGAGATTGTGATATTTCCCTTATCTTAGGTCTGATTTGCTTCGTATGTGTCTGAACCTCCTGTATAATGATTTAAATAATGTCATTGACTTATTACAGAATCATATTCATTGTTATGATATCATATATGGTTCACTTATGACATTATATTACCCGTTCTTTTGTAAATTCCATGTTAAAGAAGCGTTTTGGGTAAAATCGTTTCATTTATCGTAGGTGTTTTGACTTGTTGTTCTTGACATTATTATTACTTATATCATGATTTACTTACTTCCAGAATATAAAATATTATTTATATATCATATATATTCAGTATATATATATATATAATAGATAGATAAATGAAATGAAAAACACCGTTCATGGAGACGGTAGTCCATACGTACGCATGAACATTGTTTTCCTTTCCTTATTGTCTTGAATGGAAGTAAGTAGATGACATACATATATATATATACATAAATCCAGTAGCTTTATAATGTCATATATTTCATTATTATTTCTTATATATACTTTATAATCATTCTTAAATGGTTAACATGGAGAATGAATCTCATCGCGTCGTGGAGACGGTAGTCCGTACGTACGCACGAGCGATGATATCATTTCAATAAATATTGAATTGAATTGGAGTGGATTATATAATATATCAGAATCAATATGATGTTTTAATAACTATGTATAGTTATTCTTTACACCATTATACCCATCCTTGTAAGGTGGTGGTGGAAAATAGATTACACCACGGCGTGGAGACAGTATTCCGTACGTACGCACGCGCGGTGATTTCTTTTTCCGTAGGATGGATAGATGGTAAAATAGGGTTGTTTCATACTTATAATAACATATCAGTATATGAGTGATAATGATTTTATTACTTCATAATGAAACAACTAAAGAAGAAGAAGTTGAAGAAGAAAGAAATTGAAAAGATCGGTAATGGATATTACCTCTTCTTTGGAACGCCTCTTTGAATCCTCCACTTAGGGAACTAAGATTGGTCTTTGAAGAAGACCAGGACCTCTAGTATTATTCTAGGGAAGTGGAGAGGAGAAAATGTCAGGGGTTGGCCGATCTTGAGTGCTCAATTTGGTGTGAGGAGGAGGGGGAGGAGGTGCCCTTTTATAAGGGAGGAGAGGGGCACCTTAGGAATATCTCAAAATATTATTTTATATTAAAGTCAAAATCGGTTTATAATGGTTCCAAAGGGTCTTATTTCGAAGCTAAAGTGGGGATGGGTCGAAATCCTATCATCCAATAGGATTTAGACAAGTTTAGGGTATTATTTTAACCTTATCAATTAGTTTTAACCCTAAGTTAAATAATTTAACTTTTACCATGTCTTTTTGTTTTCTTACACTATATGGTTAATACACTTACTATAACATGGCAAACGAACCCCAAATTGTTTCTTATTAATATATATATCCTTATCTAAGTCATTTGGACGAACCTTAGATTTTTAAGAATAAAATAACAATTAATAATATAATATTTGATTTAAAAACTATTTTGTGTCAATTTTGACACTATTTGATATATGATTTTTGTGAAAGTCATAACAGAATCATATGTTCGAACAAAGTTTATTAAATCAACACTAATATATCATAGTAACCTATAAAATTAGTGTAATTCATAAAAAGTCTCAAATTACATTCAGTTTGGTGTTTATAACATCAATTATGTCAATATTTCATTAATAAGATAATTACTGCATCATCTTTGTGTCATAAATAAATTAAATTATTTGATGTCTAAAAATTACAAATAAAATACCATTATGTAGGAAATCTTGTTAGATTTCTAATGAATATTTACAATCTAATATATCTTTTGTATAACCCTATATTAAAAATGTTTTAGTAAATAAACTTTGATTTTAACTCTTTTAACTCTTCTTTGAATTAATTAATAATAAATGTCCTAATCTAATCCAAGTGGGCCTAAATGGTCATATATTATTCCTAAGCTTGTTTTTGGTCGAATTACACTTGTCCAATAGAATTAGGACATGTGTTAGGATAATAGTAATATCATATTTACCCTTAGATACCCTATTTACTATTAACAGCGGTAAAAAAAAAGTAAAAAGTTACTATTCACCAAAAAATTATTTTTATCTCATTGAACCACATTTTACTTACTGATATCAACCGTGTCTGTCGGATTTTTGAAATTCCATTCACAGAAGCGGTAAAATTATGTTTTATGCAAAATTCAGTTTTTAACCTACCACTTAGTGGTTTCACTATTCATCAAAAATTGAAGTTTTTCAGAAAAATCCCAAAATTTCACCCTAAGCTATAATTGATATTCCGAATTCAAAAATGATTTCTATTTTACAAAATTCCCAACATATAAGTTGCATTAATTAAATTAATTTCTGTTGTCACAACAAATAGCGTGTTTTTAAGAGATAATAACTATCAAAAGATTGACACTTGTTTATAACTGCTTTAAATGTGAAATTACATCCAATGACCAACATTGTATTAAATTGTAAAAATATATTCTAAATATACTTTAAAACCACTCAAATTAATAATTTATCAATATTAATTATTTCGATTAAAAAAGTTGTTATTAATTAAAATTTAGTAATTTTTACTATTCATCAGAATATGAAAGATATCCGAAAAGTACCAAAATTTCACCTTAGGCTAAATTCAATACTCCGAATCCATAAATGAAGTCCATTTTGAGAGCTAAAATTTCTAAAAATTTAAAAAGTGGTTATTACTATTCATAACGGCTAGTTTTAATAATATTTTAATAGCATATCGTTGTTTCGTGAAACTCAGTATTGCGTACTACACATGCTATCGAGGAAGGTTGCGATTGCGTGTAATGCAAGGAAAGTCAAGGATGCGTGTTGTGCAAGCTCCTTTTGGTGTAGCGTACAACACAAGACATTAGTGAAATAAAAAAAATTCATAAAATCTTGGGTGGTTACATTCTACCCCCCTTAAAATGAATTTCGCCCTCGAAATTCGTCGGGGTTATAAATGGTTTACTATTCCAAAGTTTCTTTAATAGAAACCCACATCGTAAAAAGGAATACCAAAACTTGGCTTTAAAAACTAAAGTATGAAATGTAACGATTACCCAAATAAACTAATCACTGGGTTTCCACATAGGTGAAAATATGGATATGGAAGAGAAATCTAACCATCATGTTCTGATGGAGAGTGGTAGAGAACATGGCTATAGAAAAGCCAGTAGTCACAAATCCATAGATTTGTGATGATATAAGGTACCATCTGATTCATCAGGTATAAGATCACTAGGACAACATTTTTGGTTTTCAAAATCATTTCCCTAAAGTTGAAAATTTGAATTAGAATAAATACTTACTTTATTTTGGTACAATCTCACTGTTGTTCATGCCTTGAACAATTTCCACTTCATCTCTTAAATAAATGAAGTTGAATTTGTTATTCGTGAAGTGTTAGCAGATCATGTGATAGAATGGCGGGTCATTCCATCTGTCTCAAACAAAAGGTTAGCAAAAATTATATACATAAGTCGATCTATAGTGAGAGTAATCACATATGGTTCCTAAAATGGACTTATACTTCATATATCATACTGCTTAATATAATAAAACTAGTTTCTACTAAACAGGGACTTCCTGTAGGCCAGTGGTAGGCGATAAAGTCCAGTCGCACTTCGGTTGTGGGTTCGATTCCCACAGCCTTGTCCGACGTGATGGGTTGTCGCCCGTCCTGCAGGTTGTCCTTTTTCTAAAACTACATTACTATAACATCCCATCAATAATATCGAAAAAAAACTTATATCCTTAAACAATACTCACTTATGTCCAACATAATCCATTCCAATCTTTAGGCTTATCCATAATACTGCAGTCCACTCCCATATATCATAAGATATGTTTTGTTGGTCACATTCCAATCATTCAAAGTCCTTAATCATGTATTCTCTTGAATACCATAGTGAAAACATGAATGCAGTTTAAAGTTAACACTTTCCACATACCAAAATCCTCAAAATTCTCTATACTCAAACCATGATATCACTTAGTCCTTATATCAATCATGAGCTCATGAATACTATTAAATATTTCATTTTCTCATTTTCCCTTCATTATGCGCATATCATCTTATTTCCAAAATATATCAATCACTTTGAATACCACATCACTAAATATTGCAATACTCAATAATACAACATTATTTCGAAATCCCATTACATAAACACTTAATCATTCCACCACATCGTTGTCATATTCAACATTGCCAATAGTGATCACATGTGACTTCCCTTTGTCCTTTTCCTTTAGTGGTTGCTCATGTTGATCATCACTAACCCTTGGATTAGGGCATTTATTAGCATAATGCCCCATTTCCTTGCACTTGAAGCATTGAAGTGTTGGTGGTGCGTTCTCTGCAGTGTTTGCTTTATTCACATCATTAGAAACCCTTTTTCCATTACTACGAAACTCAGCTGCTCGATGACCTTCTTTTCCACACTTAAAAAATTTTCTAGTCCCTTTAAGACAATCTCCACCATGCTTCTTTCCACACTTTGTGCATAAGGAAACATTCATCTTCTTTTCACCATTATTCTGAGATTTCTCCTTGAACTCCATCTTTCGTTTTTTTTCAAAACCATGAGATGGATATGTAACACCAACTTCCATTTCTACCTTGATAGCACAACGCACAATTTCTTCATAGCTACTGAAGTCTCTTATAGCTAATGCCCTTTGAAGACATGGTTTTAAGCCACTGAAAAATCGATCAACTTTACTTTCAGGTTGGATGATAATGCCAGATGCATACCTTGCAAGTCTTGTAAAATTCGCTTCGTATATACCAACAGATTCATCATCCTTTTGCTTTAGTTCAAGAAACTCCTTCTCCATCTTTGTTCGAAGAATACGAGGGAAGTACTTATTGAAAAATAAGTTCTTGAACTCGTCCCATTCCATGGACTCAATTTTATCTCTTGGCCTCGTATTCTTGATAAGATTCCACCATTGATCAGCTTCACCTTCCAAACGATATACTGCTAAGATGACTTTATCATGTTCAGAACATTGAAGAACTGAAAATATCTTTTCAGTGGTACTGATCCATTGTTCAGCAACAAGTGGATCAGAAGACCCACTGAAAGAAGGTGGACGTTGCCTCATGAAGGACTCAATAGAATATTGTTCCCTTCTCTGCTCATTTGGAAGTCCAGAATGATTCATAGCTTGTGTAAGTATAGAAATAAGATTTTGCACTCCATCTCCCATAACATTTTTTTGTTCAGGAGGACAATCATTGCATTGTCCATTGCATTGATCAACAGGGTTCCTTCGGGTTCCAGCCATCGTCTAAAACCCAAAAAGAATAGTGTGAGAGGAAAAAATCATTCTAGGGAAAACAACATAATAAAGGGGGAGTACCTTCAATATATAACATCTTAGGTTTAATTCTATGATCGTTAGCATAATTCTAGTACTATAACCTATACGTATACTTAACCTTAGGGACATCCCTAGACATACCTTAGAAATATCTCTAGGGATCTCACTAACGTTTTCGCATCCTAGTTTCCAAAGGTTGACTAAACCTTTCCTCTGATACCAACTGTAGAGACTCGAAGCCTGACGTACATTGACATTACATTACATTTGCGGAATACTTAGTACATAACAAAAACACACACACAAGGATCGTAATAGTTTAGTGTCTTTGGAAACTCGGAACGTAATCTTCTAATCGTGGTGAAAGATCTTCAACATCTCCCATAAAGATCTTCTTTTTTTACCTAAAACCTTTCTTTATATCCTGGGGAAAAGAAAACATAAAAGGGTGAGCTCAAATGCTCAGCAAGGGAAAATAAAAGAAATAAAAATCATATCATATCTTTTTGAAAATCAAAAACCTGCAAAAGAGATCATAATATCTTAACATGGAATAAATCATAGAAGTGAAAATAAGATCCCCATAATCATAACATAAAACTTGAAACTTTGTGGCATGCACACATAATCATGGAAAATAATTTATTGTTAGTCAAGACTCATTGCCAAGACTATCTTAGTGGACAAAGTCCCTTTCTGAATCGAGTAACCCTCGTTTCAGTCCTGTTTCACTGAACCTGTATAACCTACCATTCCAGCCATGTCTATCTCATGAGATATAAAATCTTTACCCAATGCATTGGAGGGAGATATAGGTCCCACCCATCTTATAATGAATCCTTTCTTATGTGTGCCACAAAATCATAAAACATACATCATCGCATAACACATGTAACAAAAATGGGATTCTTGAAACATCATGACATCATAAATCAATTCATATAAGATAAAGGAATTCATAAAAATAATTCCATCACAACATGATCAAATCAATTTAATAATAGGGATAAAAACAGAACCCTTTATTATCTTAGATGGAAAATAATTTTGATAAAACACTTGAACTCCATTCTTGAGGAAAATATCCTTTCTTCTTCAAAAACATTTTTCCTTTCATAACATGTCATACAACTTTAAAATAAAAGAAGTTGATTAAAAATAAACTTGAAAACTTGTAAAGGAAGCTTCTTGGAAATAATGTTTTAAAAATCCATTCATGCCGTATAAGTTAAAAAAACATTCTTCGTACTTTTGTCGGAAAAGTCAAAAAGTACCTCGTACGAAAAACGACAAAAGATTCCTTTCATACATATTACTAAAAACTCAGCAAAGGGTAGAAATGGATTTAAACAATTGTAGGTGGATGGAAATAATATTACATATTGATGAAACATGGATGTGGATGATAAAATACACCCCAGTAAATACTTATGAATAAACAATCTCGGATAAAAAGAGATTGTGATATTTCCCTTACCTTAGGTCTGATTTGCTTCGTATGTGTCCGAACCTCCTGTATAATGATTTAAATAATGTCATTGACTTATTAAAAAATCATATTCATTGTTATGATATCATATATGGTTCACTTATGACATTATATTACCCGTTCTTTTGTAAATTCCATGTTAAAGAAGCGTTTTGGGTAAAATCGTTTCATTTATCGTAGGTGTTTTGACTTGTTGTTCTTGACATTATTATTACTTATATCATGATTTACTTACTTCCAGAATATAAAATATGATTTATATATCATATATATTCAGTATATATATATATATAATAGATAGATAAATGAAATGAAAAACACCGTTCATGGAGACGGTAGTCCATACGTACGCATGAACGCTGTTTTCCTTTCCTTATTGTCTTGAATGGAAGTAAGTAGATAAAATACATATATATATATACATAAATCCAGTAGCTTTATAATGTCATATATTTCATTATTATTTCTTATATATACTTTATAATCATTCTTAAATGGTTAACATGGAGAATGAATCTCATCGCGTCGTGGAGACGGTAGTCCGTACGTACGCACGAGCGATGATATCATTTCCATAAATATTGAATTGAATTGGAGTGGATTATACAATATATCAGAATCAATATGATGTTGTAATAACTATGTATAGTTATTCTTTACACCATTATACCCATCCATGTAAGGTGGTGGTGGAAAATAGATTACACCACGGCGTGGAGACGGTATTCCGTACGTACGCACGCGCGGTGATTTCTTTTTCCGTAGGATGGATAGATGGTGAAATAGGGTTGTATAATAATTATAATAACATATCATTATATGAGTGATACTGATGTTATTACTTCATAATGAAACAACTAAAGAAGAAGAAGTTGAAGAAGAAAGAAATTGAAAAGATCGGTAATGTATATTACCTCTTCTTTGGAACGCCTCTTTGAATCCTCCACTTAGGGAACTAAGATTGGTCTTTGAAGAAGACCCAGACCTCTAGTATTATTCTAGGGAAGTGGAGAGGAGAAAATGGCAGGGGTTGGCCGAGCTTTAGTGCTCAATTTGGTGTGAGGAGGAGGGGGAGGAGGTGCCCTTTTATAAGGGAGGAGAGGGGCACCTTAGGAATATCTCAAAATATTATTTTATATTAAAGTCAAAATCGGTTTATAATGGTTCCAAAGGGTCTTATTTCTAAGCTAAAGTGGGGATGGGTCGAAATCCTATCATCCAATAGGATTTAGACAAGTTTAGGGTATTATTTTAACCTTATCAATTAGATTTAACCCTAAGTTAAATAATTTAACTTTTACCGTGTCTTTTTGTTTTCTTACACTATATGGTTAATACACTTACTATAACATGCCAAACGAACCCCAAATTGTTTATTATTAATATATATATCTTTATCTAAGTCATTTGGACGAACCTTAGATTTTTAGGAATAAAATAACAATTAATAATATAATATGTTATTTAAAAACTATTTTGTTTCAATTTTGACACTATTTGATATATGATTTTTGTGAAAGTCATAACAGAATAATATGTTCGAAAAAAGTTTATTAAATCAACACTAATATATCATAGTAACCTAGAAAATTAGTGGAATTCATAAAAAGTCTCAAATTACATTCAGTTTGGTGTTTATAACATCAATTATGTCAATATTTCATTAATAAGATAATTACTGCATCATCTTTGTGTCATAAATAAATTAAATTATTTGATGTCTAAAAATTACAAATAAAATACCATTATGTAGGAAATCGTTTTAGATTTCTAATGAATATTTACAATCTAATTTATCTTTTGTATAACCCTATATTAAAAATGTTTTAGTAAATAAACATTGATTTTAACTCTTTTAACTCTTCTTTGAATTAAATAATAATAAATGTCCTAATCTAATCCAAGTGGGCCTAAATGGTCATATTTTATTCCTAAGCTTGTTTTTGGTCGAATTACACTTGTCCAATAGAATTAGGACATGTGTTAGGATAATAGTAATATCATATTTACCCTTAGTTACCCTATTTACTATTAACAGCGGTAAAAAAAAGTAAAAAGTTACTATTCACCAAAAAATTATTTTTATCTCATTGAACCACATTTTACTTACTGATATCAACCGTGTCTGTCGGATTTTCGAAATTCCATTCACAGAAGCGGTAAAATTAAGTTTTATGCAAAATTCAGTTTTTAACCTACCACTTAGTGGTTTCACTATTCATCAAAAATTGAAGTTTTTCAGAAAAATGCCAAAATTTCACCCTAAGCTATAATTGTTATTCCGAATTCAAAAATGATTTCTATTTTACAAAATTCCCAACATATAAGTTGCATTAATTAAATTAATTTCCGCTGTCACAACAAATAGCGTGTTTTTAAGAGATAATAACTATCAAAAGATTGACACTTGTTTATAACTGCTTTAAATGTGAAATTACATCCAATGACCAACATTGTATTAAATTGTAAAAATATATTCTAATTATACTTTAAAACCACTCAAATTAATAATTTATCAATATTAATTATTTCGATTAAAAAAGTTTTTATTAATTAAAATTTAGTAATTTTTACTATTCATCAGAATATGAAAGTTATCCGAAAAGTACCAAAATTTCACCTTAGGCTAAATTCAATTCTCCGAATCCATAAATGAAGTCGATTTTGAGAGCTAAAATTTCTAAAATTTTAAAAAGTGGTTATTACTATTCATAACGGCTAGTTTTAATAATATTTTAATAGCATATCGTTGTTTCGTGAAACTCAGTATTGCGTACTACACACGCTATCGAGGAAGGTTGCGATTGCGTGTAATGCAAGGAAAGTCAAGGATGTGTGTTGTGCAAGCTCCTTTTGGTGTAGCGTACAACACAAGACATTAGTGAAATAAAAAAAATATTTTTCATAAAATCTTGGGCTGTTACAGTACTTAAGAAGGTGACCCTTACGCAACCTATTTATATATGATTTTATAACATAGTCTCTCATCACATACTTATAATATTTTGAAAGAAACATTTATTAAATGTTTCAAATCAATTTCGGTCTAACTGTTTTATAAAAATCATGTTTTATCAGATATTTTGAAATTATATGTCATACATGATTATTTTCCGATTTTTTTTTTCTGCGAACACCCATATGACACAAGTTATACAAAGTGTTTTTGGATGAAGGAAGCAAATGATTTTTAAGGATCTCTAAATCATTATTGCAATGCATGGACCTTCTACCTACATGAACAAGATGATGATGAAACCATATGAACACCATGATCAAGGTATAATGTTATTTCTATTGGTAATAGTTTTATTTTACAATATAGAGGTGTAAAAAATGACAATATATAAGATGTTGAGGTATTAATGTATTGGGATGAAAATTAATGGTATAAGAAAACCCTTGTTGTTGAAACATGTTATGGAAGTTTTTGAATGTCATAAAATTCACAACCCGTAATATAGATGATGACCTGCCACGTTCGTCAAGGCCACAAAAATCGAACCCACAACTGAAGGGTGACAAGGGCTCATCACCTACAACTTTCCTATGTGAATTCCTTGGTTAGTATGACTTATTATTTTAAATTAAATGATTTTATAAATCATGAATAAGTTTATTTTGGGAACTAATGTTTTATGGAATGGTTATCCTTAATATATGAAAATTATTTGGTGATTAGGTGATAAAGTTTATTTTAGAAGATTTTTTCTCTTTTGGAAACATTACATGTTTAGGGAAATATAATACTGTGGGATCTCATTTCTGGAGTAATGGTTAAAATTTTATTTTTTAAGAATATATGTTTTTATTGAACACATATGATAATTTATTTTATTTTTTAAAATGATTAACCTATCATGGTGAATATCTTATTAGGTTAATTACTTTTTAGTATGAGACTTTAAGAATAAATGATGTTATTTAGTTATATGTGTTAAGATTTGCCTTGGAAGACTATGTGAATAAATCTTTCTTAGATTTGGGTTTCAATCTTAGTTTTCATTTCATTGAATAATTTTATAGACCATTGTTTATTTAATGGTATTTGTTGAAAATTGGGTATTATTTGACAAATTTTAGAGATTTAGAGTAGTTTTTCTTTTTGTATATAATTATCCTTTTTAGGGATTATCTGATCTTGTACTAACCATTTTGGTTATGGTTAATGTCTAAAACATGGGAAAGATATAGTTAATATTTTGTGGATTATTTGATTCTATATAAGTTGATTTTAGCACTTTCATTGTGCACCAGTCATCATGAATACTCATTGTTTAGAGAAAATATGAGTTGGTGGTAGATATCTAGAAATAGATGAAAGTTTTAATGAAAAGTAAATATGTTTCCTTAAGTTCTTATTCATGATCTTAAATAAATTCCTCAAATTTATGAAAAGTCACTTAAAACATAAACTTTTTCTATTAAATTTTCCTACAGGGGAATCAAAGATCATTTAATCCATCGCCAGTTTATCATTTTCTATTATTTTACTTTCTCCTAATCATGTTTCCAACCAGTCTCCATCAAACCTTGATGGTATGTTTCTCTTCCATATCCATGTGTTCCTACATGGAATCCCAGTGTGGGAAATCTTGGGTGACCTTTTTATTTCTCTTTATTTCTTTTAAAGTGATATTTTTATTGAATCTTTTTTCTGATGTGGTGCTTTCAATGAAGTTTCCAAGCCCAATTTTAAAATTTTGAGGACGCCATTCCCAAAAGAGGGAAGGATGTAAAATCCCAAGTAAATAAATAATATTACATTTTTATATTTGTTAAATTTTATGAATTAAATATTAATTTTACTTTAAAGGGTATTCTTTGTTCGATGGAGAACCTGATACACAATAACGGGTTTATTTGAAATCTTATACTGCACACAATGTTGAGTCATACTGAAATAATAATAACATAAATTATATTAAATGGTTGTTAATGAATTTCCATTGTATTGGCAGGAATGGAGATAACTAACTACAATATGAATATACATGTATGTAAAATGTTTTTATGTTTACCCAATAAATTGAAGAGGCTTAAAATAAGAAAGAATTTGTTTTTAAGCATAAATAATCTAATATTCATTAAAAGGTCAATTTACTACCTTTTATTTGAGAACCCTCATTGAATCTACTTTTGGTCACTTTTATATGTTCTATTTAGAAAAATAAAATTATTCTTTATAACTGGGACATCAGAATTTACTTTGTTTAAATTTTTTGTATTTCTCTAATAACATTAATTTTTTAATGAATTGTGAAAATACTATATTTTAATTCAAAACTAACTTTTAATCTAATTTATTTATGAGGATATATTTTCTTTTAAATTGGTTTTAAAGTGTAATTATATTATGTTTTTACCATTTAATCCAATATTGGTTATTGGAAGCAATGTCACATTGAACTTGGACATAAACAAGTGTCAATATTTTGATAGTTGTTATTTCTTAAAAACACACTTTTTGTTTTGATGGCGGAAATTAATTTAAAATTAATTTCAGCCACTTCTGTGTTTGGAATTTGGAAAAATGGATTCTATATTTTTAATTAGGAGGTCCAAATTGTGTAAATAGATAACTTTTAATTTTAGATTACTTTAGTAAATGTTTTATTTACCATGGTTAATGGGTAAATCTAGTAAATAAGGGTAAAAAATATAATTATAATAATATTAAATTACCCTAAAATGCGTCCTAATCCTATTGGTTGATACATGTCCAAGCGTGGCCATACATGGGTCGATTTTGGGACCCCATGGAGACACTTGGTACTAATAATGACACTTTATATTAATTAATTTAAAGACAAAAAATGACATAAACATTTATATTTTAGTATATCAATTATTACATATGGTTATATTAGTTATATCTTAGACTAAAAATATTAAATTGAAAGATAAATATATTTCCTAAATCATGATATTTGATATATAATTTTTAGGCATCAGATAAATAAAAATATTTATGACATAATAATGATGCAGTGTTTACCACATTAATGAATGATTTTTATAAATAAGATTATAAATATTAAAATAATATAAAAAAACTATCCAATTATTCTTGGATGATTTTATTTAAAACAATAGTCATCTTTTCTTCAACTGTAATGTGTTTTGTTCCTTAAGAAACCAAAAATCATTATATAATAAAATAACATTTTATAAACATTCCTAAAGACCCCCTCTTCCCCTTATAAAAAGAACTCACTTATAATCTATTACTCACATAGCTAAATCCCCTTGGATCATCCAAAATATACACAATTAAGATCCCTAAACCCTGATACTTCTCCAATAATCCTTCCTCTAGGAAAAAGGAAATTCAATTAAACCGTTTGGTTCAAACAAAATGGAGATAACCGATTTAATAGTAATGTCTTCTCTTAAGTTATTTTGTTTTATATCACTTATCCAACCCCCTAATCAATTTTTATTCCATTAAATTATAAGAAAACTAGTATCCTCAATATATTAAGTTTTTTTTACGAGAAAAATTCAAACAACACTTAAACACTCCTCTATCTAATGGGTAAAGAGCATAATGTTTCTATGGAAAACGAACTACTACCTAACAAAATGATGATTATTCAATCTTCTCCTACCACCTCTTATCGTGGAAATTAATATGGAACTATATTTATATGGGATTTATATTATATTTATATTGTTTCAATGCTTCTGTATTTTTCATTTATATAATACCTTTATGGTTTCCATAGTGGGTAAATACAATAATTTCATTTGAGGAAGTGTGGACTACCGCCCCCTCAAAGTGATACGACTAGTTCATTCCATACGTGGAACATATAATAGAAAGAGATAATTAAATTATATATGATGTTATAATGGAATTAAAATATATGTATTTATCATTAAATTTTTATTCCATTAAATATGAAATAGAAATGAAAGTAGCGTTCATGCGTACGTACGACTTACCATCTCCATGAACGGTGCATTTCATTTCTTATATCAAAATGTTATATACTATTATAAATACACACACACACACACACACACATATATATATTGGATATATATTATATATATTCTATATAAATCATGAATATAATTCTAGATATAATGGAATTTCAACCACATGGACAATTTATAATTATAACAAGTTCATTTTTAACTCAATTTCCGAACATCGACAAAATGTCCGATATGAACTCAAATAATTGACTAATTGTTATAAAATTTAATTATTGATATAAAATGAATAATAAACTTGAAAAATGTTATTATGTAAGTAGAAATTATATTTTCTTTATTATTCGGGAGGTTAAAGAATGATCGAGTCAAATCGGACAAGAGGTAAGGGGTTTCTTATCTCACTTTTAATCCCGTGGGATTTCCATTGTTGACCACTTATTTATAGAATGTGGTGTATTGTGTACTGAAATTTTATATATATTATCATGATTCTATTTATATTCATTATATTATATGATTATTTTTGATGTAATGAACTTTTGGTTATATGACTCGATTGATTACAACATGGTATGGGGTTTTCATCTCACTTTTTATTCCCGTGAGATTCATTATATAATTGAAACTATTTCTTTTTGTGTGGTGTATGTAATGACCATGATTGTATTCATTATGTAATATAATTTAATTTATTTGTATTCTAATCTTCATCATATTATCCTTCTTTCATGTGGTGTATGTTTCATAAGATACCAAATCGGTAAGGGAACCTTTCACGATCATCTGTTTAAAAGAATTATTTTGGTTTTGTCTTTTAATTTATATCTTCTTATGTTGGGATATGTTATTCTATTTTTTCTGTATATTTTATGTCCAAGTGATTATATAACCTTTTTTTCTTTCATAAACTCATTTTTTGATTTTTCTAGTGATGTTGTTTGGCTGCCGAATTTCTATAAGAGAATTTCTTAACCCAATTTCAATTATTTGTCTTAAACTTCTACTTCTTGATTATGTCATGCTATGAATATGTGTGAATGACCTCTGATCGTTTTACACATAATATCAACTTATATTGGGTGTATTATTATTTTTCAAACATAATTATTTCATTGATTTATCCTTAATCTAAGGATACGATCTTTATAAGGGATTCCATCTCAATTTACATTCCATTGAAACATCATTGTTGTTATGCACCAATTCACTTTTATATGGTGTATATACCACCCTTTTGACATATTATATAATAAATCTTCTTATTATCATGATATTATAAGAATTCATTAATTTTTTTCCTAAAATATTTGTATTCAAGTATCTCTCATTTGGTTAGTAAATCTATAACTAAAATATCATTTTAAGTGATTTAATGATTTTTTATTTTAAATATTTCTCATTAATGACCACGTTTTCAAAATATTTTTAAGGACTTATTTTTATGCAAATTAATTTTTTAAAATTTAAATTACATTAAAAGCTTCAATGTGGTATGGGACACTTTGATTCAAAAATCTATTTATTAAATGTTTTAAATGATTTTGATAATGGTATGATAAAGCATTGATTATGTTGATATCTTAAAATGATATATTGTGATTTCAATATGGAAATATTATCATTCTTTTATTATTTTTTTTATATGTTATTAATATTTTAGGTTTATTGGGAATTGATTACATATACGGGTGGATCCGTTATAATCTTAGGGCTGGTGAGCCCGAGAGAGCTCTCTAGTGAATTAGGTAATGTGACAGAGGTGAACATTAATGTTTCTCCTAAGAGATTTAGGGAATATACTATGATAGGTATTCCAACGTAACTCCCTATGTAGCTATGATAGCTACAATGTATGTATGTTTTGTATTCCACAATTTACATTTATGATATATGAATTTTGAGTGTTATTCATAAATTTTATGACTTCATAAGGAATGTTATGATTGAAAAGTATGGTTTCATTGTTTTGTATTTATTGATGGGATAATGTTTTCATTCCTTATTTTATAACCCTTACTAAGCTTTTTATACTCATCCTGTGTTTTTGAAAATTTTTCCAAAGGTCATAAAGATGAATAAAATCCAGGATGGGATCATGGAAAATTAATGTTGTCTGAAACATGGAACAAGACATGTTTATTTTTTAAGAGTTTTTATTTTATGAAAAAATTGATACTGAGTAGTTGTGTATACATGTAATTTTAAAGTTGATATGTTATAGTAATGGCCTATTTATCTAAAACTCTGAACCAAAAAAGATCCTCAATGTGGATTATTCATTTAATTCATGATTATGTAATATTTTAAGGCCATGTCCTTATACCTTACCTCATGAATACCTCTCGTACTTATGCCTCTTATTCCGAAATATAGTTAAATATGCTATATCATTTCAATGGGTCTCCAATGGTCCGTTGTTGACTTGTTAATAAAAATTATTCATAAGGATCCATCGAAGAGGTTATATTCATTATCTAGTGCTTCTTTTCTGAACATGATTTGAATGTGATGTTCCAATATTACCTTATTAGGGTATATTGTGCAGAGTTTTTGAGTCTTTCCCAATTATCATAAAGGGTTTCTCTGCTCTTTTTTCAGATGTCACAGACCTCCATTATTATTTTTTTCATCTATGGGGATGGGAATAATTTTTTCCTATAACATATTAGTATAATATTCATGTCATTTAATTATATGGTTTATAGACTTTACAACCACTCATTGGAAGCTCCCTCATTTGATTAGGGGAATGCCCACTACTTTTGTTTCTCTTTAGAAACTTCTCCCACTATAAATCATGAATAATTTAAGCAATAATCCTAATTTTATGGTTAATTTATTAACCTAAAAGGCCATGGAATTTTGGTATACCTGTAATTATATAGACACATAATTCAAAATCACTTTATTTAATAGTCATGGATAACTATGTTCATTTATTTAAAATTTTGTGGCACAAGGCCCATTAGATATTTTTTAGTCTATTACTATATTTGGTGCCTTCAAGAGAACTATAGTCATTTCAATTCATTATTTATGATTGATATATTAATATATATTATATGAATTAATATTCCTATGACTAGTTATAAATTTCCTCTCTATCATTAAATCAAAAGTAAATAATTCATTATTTTAGGTCCTAACCATGCAATGTTAAGGCTAAATTAACACTCACTCCCAAGAAGGGGAAAATTCTTAGATGCAATTATATCATGGGGTGTGGTAAAATATATTTAAAATTTATTATGGGTGTCTTAGTAGTGGTAAACATAGTCTTGTCTAAGGATTAGTTATTTAATATAGTTATCACAGGTAAAAAACAATTGAGTATATCTAAATTACTTGGCCTTGAAAACAAAGATCAATAAATTAGAAAAACATTAATATAAGAGATAAGTGATAAAGGGTAAAATTTAAAATTTATTACTTTAATTCTATCATGTTATTTTTAAAATAAATCACAACTCCTTATTAATTGACTAAATTAATAGTTCCACAATAACATCATCATTTTCACCATGGTTTACATATTTATGAATATGAGTGTTTGTCGTTGAATTTCAATATTCAATATTATCTTCCTTTAAATGTGGGAAGGGAAAATTGATACTTCTTTCAATTACCATGGAAATTTGGAATTATATATTTAAATTACTAGGCTTCCAAATTAGATTATTGCTTCTTCCTCTTGTGTTTTAAAATCACTAATCACTATCCACTTGATGTAAAACCATTCAATCGATATGATTAAACCTAAATTACAAGGATAAATAATATTTATTAACTATTTAAATAATTAAAATGATAAATTAATTATAAAAACAATCTCATTCAAATCATCTTATAATTTTTTTTACAAAAAACCATTTTCCATAATGAAGAGTTCTACAATTTCAATGAAATTTCTTGGAATCAAGAATTAAAATTGTGTCACCTTCCCTTCAACCAACCACTCAATAATTCTACACCTCTATTAAAGAAGTAATAATGAATGTTTGATGGATAGAAATAATTCATGTATAAAATATAGAGAAAAAAATTAAAGCATAGAAATACAATGTTGATGTGGGTGGAACTCATTAAATATGTCTAGAAATATTCAACTATCAAAATCCCTTTTCAAAGAACCCAAAAAATTTAATTTATATTTAAAGAAAATCATATGGAATCTCTAGTATCTCCTTTAAAAATTTTAATTTTCCACCAATGATCACTTTCTCTATTCAATTTATATTTTGTTTAGGGATTGATCTTTATTTTTAGGATTGATTTGGACTCTAAAAATCAAAATGTGACATCTATAATTGTTCTATTATTTCATCTGGAGAATTTGGTGTGTATTTAGAATAAGATTATAGGTATTCTGTTTTCTAAATATCTTTCATAGATTAAATGTAGTGTGGGTATATCCTTTATCAGTGAAGACTCCCAATCCGTCTAATTTTTACGAAAATATACAATCATTTGAAGAGAAAAAGAATTGGAATTCACTCCACTATAGTCTTATGTCTTAGTATTTAGGTTTATAGCCACATTCACACTTTATTTTAGATCTATAATTTTTATACATTGACTATCCAAAATTCTAAAGAGGATTTAAATTCTAGATTAATCATGTCTTCATTTTATAGCATGGTTCTCATAACTACTCTTAGTCGATTATACATTACCATTTTCATCATGGCTCATGTATCCATCATGAATTATTCCTTACAAAGAACATTTCATACACATATATGTGGTAGTTTTGTATATGTAAAAGTTCCTATTTATGGATCACATAGTTCATTCCCTATATTGATCACCTATACATGCATTTTAAAATAGATGATTCATTCCATGAATCACATATTTATTTTATGAGAATTACAATGGATCTGATTCTTTCCTCATATCTCTTTGGTCTATCCCAACCCTCCTTGAGTATATTTCTGTGAAATTATTGTTACAATGACTTGAGATTGTTATTTTTTTCATCATGCCTTTATATTTTCCATATGGTATTCATTTATATAATATAGGGGATTTCCCCATTTTTGAATGGGTTCCATGGTTGTCTTTTATGGTTTATAAGGAGGAATACAGTGATCCCCAACCACAATGATTCTTCTAATCTCAATATCAATAATTCATAGTGGGGACCATGTCATATATAGTTATTTTCAGATAATGGAACATGACACCAAGTGGGTATAAGTGGTGTCAGGCAACGAAGGTGAGGGTCTGAGTGGAAAGTTGTGTGTTCGTTGTAGAATAATGAAATTTGGGTTAGAAATTATTAGTTCTAAAAAAACATTGTCCCACTTCCAAGATTTAAATAATCAAGAATCATTTATATAATTTAACCAGTAGTATTTGTTGATCAGAACATCTAGACTATAGGGTATCATCATCTTCTCACACACCCACACACTTAGAGGGTCATTCCTATATGCACAACATGTGCGGCCTTTGGCCGACACTATACCCATGCTCCGATGTGTGTCTTAAACATACCATTTACCACACAATAAGGGCCTTAATGTAGGATAAGATGACTAACTGAGAGCCTAAAATTTATATGAGGGTTGTAGCTTATTGATTAATTAATATCTTTTTTTGACCACATTTTTGCCCGAAAAATTGTTCAAACATTTATTCAATCCTCTAAAATGTCCTAATTTCAATATTATTAAAAAAAATAAACACATTTATTAATTTTAATCTATATTAATAATTCAAATGAAAATTTTCCATTATTCAAATAAAAAATTATTTAATATGTAATATTAATTAAGAACCAAAAATAATAATTAAAAGTGTTTAAAAAACTCAGGAAAAGGTCACTTCATCAACAAAACATTGATACCTTGAATAACCTTCATGATGAAGTTAATTGATCCCTATACCCCCTCACTGAAGGTGAGACCATTATTTTGAACAATACCTTATCACTAAAAATGAGTTCTAATATCAAAACCCTACCACCACTATATCACTCAAGGTAGTGATTATTACAAGAACTTCTCACCCAAGGACTGAAAAAATTCAACCCTGTTATCTAGAATAAAAAAATATAAGTAGAAATAAATAACGTAATACATTGAACATAGCATGTCTAATAAGATCACTATCTCATCACTAGGTATCTAGCACTAAAAAACATTTAACATTCTCTTTTAATGGTATATATATTCGTAATTATAAATTTTTTCTTGGTAAATAGTTTTGCAAAATGATATACCCCTTTAATTAATTTTTTTGTAAAATCTATATTTCTAAATTTTATTATAAAAGGTAAAATAGTTAACTATTAATTATAATAATACCGACATAAAAAATACATTATTGTCAAAATTTATAGAATTAGATTCATATGAGAAATTTATTGTTTGATAATTTTATCATCAACATTTATATGTGATACCAAAATATTAATAAATATTTTAAAATTATATTATATATATATACTATGTGTGTATACCCAATTAATTGCTGCTAATATTTTATATTATATTTATTTACTTATAATTGGCTATATCTTCATTATAAAAATTGTATAATAATTATAAAATTTCCTTATTGAAAACTTTAAAAAGATGAGTATGTATTTGATATTACTTATTCCAACATAATTTTAAAACATGTTTGAAATTCAAGAAATGAAAAAATGTTCCAAAATATTTTAGAATAATGTATAAACATGTGAAAAATGAAATGAATATTAAATGAAGATACATCATACATCATCCATAATTTTTTTTCTTACACAACAGATGTCATTGATGTAGTTTAAACATGTAATAGTGTCCACAAATGTATTCCACCCTATTATTCATAACCTAGCCACAATGGTGGATATAATATTCAGAATAAACACATTGGTATCATGAAGTATCTCATCACACATTTTGGACCTAGGTGGATAGATGCTACTGATCATCGTCACTCATGTAAGAGGGTACCCTTTCTTGCACCTCTGAAAGGGAGCTGTTGAACAACAATCTCCCATTGGAAAATTATAATATGGTGAATATAAAATAATATAGAATAAAAGTATATTATTATAAAATAAAATAGCATATAATATGGGACAATTAATTATTCATGTCAAACATGATTGACAATGTCAATTTTTTTCTTTACTCTTTAAATATCAAATATACCAAAAAACAACATTTCCATATTTAATAAATAAATAGTTCATTCCAACTGTGTTTATTTAATGTTAAACAATGAAAAACCACATAAAACATGATACATTCTATAAAATATTACTGGTGATTCTTAATAGGAAATTATATTTATGCTCCAAAAAAAGAATTTTGATTCATTAATGTCAAACAGGGGAATGAAAAATATATAATAACAATCATATATAAAATAAATATGAATAGAATTAGGCACATGATTTAAAGTGTTTAACCCAAAAAATCAATGTGTCATTTTAGAAAAATATGATATTGTGTACAACATCATCAAGCGTAAAATTTAATCTAGTTGCTATCTAAACACAAATATTCCTATAAATGAAAGATAGATTAAAATAAAGAATCATGAAATATTAATTTGTAATAACCATAAATGTTTATCATCTTTAATTATTCTTTAAATAATTTAGTATTACAAAGTAGAAACATATTATAATATTAAATTGAAAATAATGCAGTAACATATCATCATATCAGTCTTGACTCAAAATAGTAATAATTACATGGTTATGATATATAAAAATTATTAGGGATAGAAAGGATTTTAGTGTGGTAGTGAAATTTAATATATTTAACTATTATTATTTATAATAAAATATAGATACTTTCCTACTAACATACTTTTATACTTTATATCCATTTCCATACCATACTAAATAAAATTCAAGATCTAAATAATGATATCAATAGAAGACCTAAAAATCATATATCTGACTCTATATACTCTATTTCTTGGCTATAATATCTAAATGATTTTATATAATACCTCTATAAATATAGTTTCATGAGGTCAGGAATAATTGATGAACATTTCTTGAATAAGCGATTTGACGAGGATACATGAAATCGATTCAAAGCCCCTTCATGAAATAAATGAAAAAAATATGAAGCATTACATTGATGGTTGGTGTTATTTCAAGCTTATTCATCTCAGGAATATTCTTAACTATATCCATCTCTATTCGTCAAAAATAATGTGTGAATATATAACTATGCGAAACTAAATATATGGAAACAATTGGTTTGGTAGTTTTTCTATTACAGGGCATGAATAAATAAGTGGTTTGATGTATTTTACATTAAGTGGAAGTGAAATTTATGGGAGAAATAGGAATCTTGAGATGTCAGTCAAATATAGGGTAACTGGTACAATTTTTGTTATTGATGGTGTTGAGTCAGATAATGTTTGATCTAATTCTCAAAGATATGAATTAAGATTCTTATATGGGTTCCAACCTATATTTTTAAGGGATGTTCTATACAGAGGTTCTTAAATGGGTTGAATTATGGACGGACTTTTTTCACAAGAACCTGGAAATTAAAAAATTGATAAGGTTTTGAGAGTGGATGGAGGTTTAATGGTGTTTGGGGAATATTAAAAAAATATTCAAGTAAAAATCGGTTCATTAATGGGGATGGATATTATATAGTTATCAAAGGATCACTCCATAAAATGTTTTATAATAATTGGGTTTCCCCATTTTTTGTATATTTATGTGTAGTGTATTACAATATTTTAGGTTATAGAGAAAAATAAAAAATTGGGTACCAATGTGATATATTATAGGTTTGGGATAGGGTGATCAAACCCTATTTAATAATACACATAATGAATCAAGTAATTATTAATAAAAAACAACCACTTCAAACAAAGAGAGGCTTTAGAGATCATATCATGGTTCTTTTAATCCCTCTCTAAACCTTCAATGTAGGTTTTTCTTAATATATTGGTATTTTGGTTTGATAGGTCATATGAATTAGAGGTAGTGAACAAGTCAAGAATATAATGTTAGGGATTGCTAAATGTTATGGGAATGATTTCGTCTAATTTAGTATATAGCATTCCAATCTAGTTAGGAGTTGGGTAGTTATCAAGGGTATATAGGAACTATATTTCATTAATGTATATGAGAAATATTTTCTACTTCAATAATTTTTTAATTCTCATCCATTTGATGTGGATTTAAATTTTATTACTCAAGAGAAGTAGTCTAAATCATCTATAATACAAGAGGATATTAGTTTTTAAATAAAATTGGAAAATAATAAAATGTCACCGGTGATATACAGGATAAGAATCCACCTCCTAAGAAGTGACTAAACAAGAAGATCTTTATTACGTGGAAGAAAAATGTCAAAAATGATTTAGCATCTCAAAAAAAGATGTCACCACACAATGTTTATAGTCTCTTGAAAATAAATATGGAATGTACATCAAAAAATATTAATCATAATAATGAAAAGAAGGCTGAAAATATTCTCATATCAATTCATCGAATCTACATTTAATATAAACTAATCATAGTAATTTTTTTGAGGTAGGGATTTACATTTATTTCCCCTTCTAATCAAATATTAACATTCCTTTTAAAAAATTGATAATGTGAGTATTCTCCAACCCACTTCTTAAGAATTTAGTGATTATTTAATATAATACAGGAAATTATTAATAGTGTAGACATATGATGTGGAAGTGGTGAGGAAAAAATACAATAAAAATACCTTTAATTATAAAAACAAATAGTTTCATATTAATACCAATTTGAAGAACATTTTAGTGACGTTCAATATGTTCAAAAATGCATTGTTGTAATAAGAATATATTTTTAGAAAGAAAAAATTGATCATTTCTATATTACAATGGTAATTACATGATTTTTCTCTTCGATATATAAATGAGAAACAATTTCAACACATTCGTTTTTTATTATAAATAGTGGTATAATTATGGAATAAATGGGTTAAATATAGTTTTATAACAAATTATGATCTCCCTACCATTAATGAAATTTATCAACTATATGTAATTGTTATTGTAAAATTTAGGAAAAGCATTATAATAAAAACCCCATTTGAAAATAAATCCTAATAATCAATTAAATTTGATCCCTAATTCCTATTATAAGGTCATGCAATCAATTTTAATAATAATTGATTTCTGATGCTTATAGTAAATTATAGTCCATTGTAGCATTGATCCATAGGAATTTCATACAAGATGAACAAGCCTAATAGATTTCCCCCATATATGAATGATTCAAGAAACAACATAATCACTCAACTTCCAAAAACAAGAAATAAATGATATTGAATATTTATTATCAGTCAAAGATAGTGAAAAACATCACATTTTCTTAGATCCATAGAAAAAATAATAAAAAGGTAACGAATATCTAAAATATTTGGATAAAACAGTCTAGGAAACCCAAAATCTCATACTTTCACTCACCAATATCACATAAAATAATTATCAAACTAGTTAACAACCATGAAACACCATGATTCAAGACCTATGTTAAAAAAAAGTTAGAACCACCCATCATAAAAATTCCCATGTGTACTATGATGAAAAATAACATCCATTAGTGCTACAAAATATTAAATCTTCTAAAAACCATCACATATTATTTCCCACTGATGAAGGAATGATGATGATAAAATCCATCCCAAACATACCACATCATCCATAAAGGTGACCTAGAATGATCGATCTTTAATATCACTTCGTATAAAAAAATTGGATACCTCATAGTCTTCGACTATAAAGAAACCCTGAAAGAACAGATGTTCTGAGATTCCTCATATCCTATAACACTAAATCTATAGCGATGAGGAAGTATTGAATGTTATAGATGGATCCAGATATAGAAACATAACCACAGTCTCATATCATAAAAAATATATATTCAAAGACTAATAATGATCATCTACTGCAAAAACTTTGAAGAACAATAACTAATATAATTCTCACAAACATATGGAGGAATGAGGTTAAATTTATTTTAAAATATAACATAAAATAAATTATTATAACATATTATAAAAATAAAACAAATAATTAACTAATATGTAATTAAATAAAAATTAATATTAATTTTTTAAAATGAAAAATTATAAAATCGTGTTGTAGGAATCGACATTTTCATGTTCAGATCACTATAAATTTATTGAGTTTATCTATTATTATTTCATTTTATTATGAAGTATTATTTCATTATTAATTTTTTAATTCAATACATAAATGCACATTTTTAAATAAATATTACATTATGATACAAAAAATTCAAAAACAAGAAATTATTAAATAAAAGTGATTATTTATTAATTGGATGATTTATTATTGTATATTTTTCCTATAGATAAATATTTTTTGGTAACAATAACTATAAAAATACATTCTTATATTAGTGAAATAATTTTTAGTATTGATATGACAGAGATACATAGTTAATTATTGATCAAAAAGATGTTGGTATTAATCTATTAATATTAATATATATATATGTAATGTCCCGGGTTTTTGGGGTCCATTACATAGTAAAAATATGATGTTGATGTGTTTTGGGTGGTCATGAAGGCCATCCCAGCTTCTCGGTGACTCCTAGCAGTATCCTTGGCCTACTGGTAGCCTTAGCCTACCAATAGACCTAGCCTACCTATGACCTTGGTGTACCGGTAGCTCCTGGCTAGCGGTAGCTGTCGCCAACTGGTAGCTCTCGGAAACCCGTAGCACAAGGCTACCGATGGCTCTCGGCTATCAGTGGCTCTCGGCTACCGGTGGATCTCAGCTACTGATAGCTCTCGTCTACCGGTAGTTGTTGCCAACCGGTAGCTCTTGGCTACCTGTAGCTATCGCCAACCCGTAGCTCTTAGCTACCGGTAGTTGTCACCAGCTAGTAACTCTCGGCTACCGGGGGCTGTCGCCAACTGGTAGCCCTCAGCTACCGATGGCTCTCGCCTACCCCCATAGGTTTTCTAGTAGCGCCTCCTTTTTATAAAAATTGGTTTTTAAAACCATTTTTTAACCCTTTAAGCCTATTTTAAAGGCCATTAATTCCCATTAATGGTGTTTAAATTAAATGATTGGTGAGGTACCCTACCTAAATAAAAACCATGAGGTGTGCGTCTTTTAAACTGCCCCGAAAGGCGGGGACATTTTAAGTATCGTGTGGGGCGTACCAGCCGCATAGTCAACCCACGATCCCGCTTCTTACATGGTTTCAAGTTTTTCTTTCCACATCATAAACATACCAAGAATGTTGTATCTCAGCATTTATAAGCTAAATGCTTCTCCCTACGTTTCTTTTTCTCGATCACCCTGTGCTCAGAGTACCCTTCCTCTCGACGAGTTGTAACCCCTCGAAGTTTTCCTTGATAGTGTTCCGTAGGGTTCCGGCTACTCACGCGAGAACTTAACATCGATCCTTGATCTTTCAGGTAGGTATTTTATCCTTCTTCTCTTCTTTTTCTGTATCATGCGGGGTGGGTATGCTTATCCCCCTATGGATGTTTATGAAACTGAACTTAATGAAGATAATGAACCGACCTTTAAAGAATGAAAGGGGGTGTGATCGATGACCTACTGTGCTATTTTATTGTTGATATATGTTGTGAATTATATGGGCCTATGCTCACAAAAAATCATGGCCATTGGTGGTCATTCTCTGTGCACTAATGAAACTCTGTGTTTTTGGATATTTAAATAACTGTAACATATAATTAGTTAATTACGTATACTCGGTTAAATAAATTGAAAGCAATAGGATCAACCCCTTTTTGTGATAACCCCAGTTAAAGCATAGTGGAATTGAAACCATGGAGTGTTATATCTTTTAAATATGAAAATACCTGCATGGGACTTCCTTGTGTTGGTGGTAGTGGTTTGGTTGTTTCTTTCACAGGTCGATTGCTGGGGCGATGTGGGTGGGGATGGGATCCACTGATGTTATACATTCGCTGGTTGTGAATTTGAGGTTGTGTGATTACTCTGCTTATATCACGAATTGGGGTGGGATCCTCTATTGTTGAGAAACTGTTGGCTCATGGATTTCGAGAACATGGGGCTATATCTTGGGGTTATCTTTGGTTCCAGTACTTAGAGGGATCTCCCTTATCACTTTGTTGTTGTCACTTTCCAAGAGAACCGGGTGTGAATGCATAAATTGATGTTGGATGTAACTTTTCTCCTTTGGTTTGTGCTTATGTTGTTAGTTTCCCCGTAGTGCAGAACTTTATTTAAATGAGATTACTTAATCATCGAAGCAAGAATAGCTTAAATGGGAAGTGGTTCTGGGGGGTGAGTTGTGACTCGGCTGTGAGCAGTGTGCTTCATATGAATAGGAACGAGTGTGCTTGTGCTTGGATTGGATTTGGAAACCCTAGGTTGGGTTGAGTGTTTGTTACTTATACATATATTTTGTAGTTCTTAGGTTTCTTATTCACTCCCCTCCCAAGTTGATCACTTAGTGCCAAACACCCCCATTTCATGGAGGACAGTGTTTTTTCCAACACTTCTATTAGTGGCTAGTTATTAGCTCCTTTTTTCTCCCTTTCCCGGATAGCCCAAGTATCTTTGGGCAGGCTGTAATGGCTTGAGGTCCATTATTAGCCCAGTAATATTTGAATGGGGTGGTTGCGGTGGTTGGCCCAGGTGTTTACGGGCAGGTTGTTTCCTAAGTATCTTCGGGATGATGCCCAGGTGTCTTTGGGCATGACAGTAGCTTTCTGGCCCAGGTGTCTACGGGCGGGATAGCAGTTGAGGCCTAGGTGTTTGCGGGTGGGATGTGTGGTTGTGGCCCCGGTGTGTGCGGGCGGGTGTCGCAGTGGTACTGTGGTGAGAATGGAGGGATTGGTTCAATGCATAGGTTGCCTTCAATAACCAGTGGGCAAGCGGTGTGGGGTACCCAAACATCTATGTGCTATTACTATAGGTTATGTGACTTGCGTTATTTGGGGAGTGTTCCTTGGTGAGGCTTGGGTGGATAGTTTACCTTGTTAGTTATTTGGTTATCTCTTTTTGCAAGGGTCATTTGAATGTCTCCTCACTTGTGCACGAGAGTCGTTGGTTTTTCCTACTGAGTGTACTTGTATGCTGACCCTACGTATATAAAACCGCTTTCAGGTTTCCTGAAGGACTTCGGGGATTGTGTGGTGTCAAACTAGCTTAGACCATCGGGGTAGTTGCTGTTCTTGTTTTCTTTTTCTGAGTATATTTTCACCATTAGAGATTTGGGACTTGTATCTTTTACCTATGAATGTGCATATGGGAATGGTTTACTTTCATCCGTACTTGCACTTTCAGTTTTGGTGTTGTGGGATTCACTATCTTATCTCCTAGACCTATTAAAAGAAAAAGGGTAATGCCTTCCATTTAGTGTGTGATTCCATACCCTTGGTGTTGGTTGCCACTCCGGGACCTATTGAAGGCAGGTTTTGGGGGTCATTATCTCTCCTTCAACATAAAGAAGAAAGGGAATGGCAATCTGCTGACCCTTCCCTCCGTTTGGTGAAGGCGGGTCGTGACAGAATAGTGTAAGAGGTGGGTTGAGAGATAGGATGGAGTCTGGAGTTAGGCATAGTGAGGATTTTATGGGATGGTAGGGAAACGGTGTTGGGTGACCTTTTTTGGTGAATTAGGCCAGGGAAGACCGGCTAGGACATGAGATTTTAGGGCCCCCATGATCCGATGCAAGGACTCTGGACCTACCGAACGAACAAGTGAGGCCACGCTGATTGCAGGGTAGAGAACCTAGGAAAGGTACATGAATCATAATGACTTGTGTTCTCGTGTTTCTGGGGGTTTTGGGAATTTTAAACAAATAAGAAGTTTAAGGAGTTTTAAGAAAAATATTATGCACTACTTGGGCTTAGGCATTCTTTGTTTACCTTGCAGTTATGGCACCCGGGAGACGACCATGAGTTGTACGGGCTATCGCGGCCCAAGAGGTTAACTTGGCCGATCAACATAGGGCTGATTGAGAGCAGGAGGATGACCAGTGGTAGAAGACGCTTCGAGCCATCTAGCGACAGACCCTCGGGATGTACGAGGGCGGCACCTCTGACCGAAGATGGAGGGCTAGCTAGAGGATCTGGTGATAGCCTATACCTTGATCTGGGCTCCAATGGAGTACGGGGTTCCTCTGGTCGTCATCCAAATGCAGGGAGCAGCAGTCAATGGTGGATGCTCTACCTGGGGGAGAGGAGAGAGACCAAGGTGGCATTGACTGATTTTGAGAAGGAGTTCCGGGCGGAATTCCTCTCTTTTACGATGAAGGCAGAGAAGAGGTAGGAGCTACACTCCCTCCAGTAGGGGAGTATGTCATTAAGGGAGCTGGGGATCAAGTTCAAGGACCTCCTCCGCTTTGCTCCAGAACTCTTTCTGGATGAAGAGTCTCGGGCAAGACGTTTAGAGGAGGCACTCCAAACTTCCCTCTACTACGTTGTTACCCCTTCACCTTGCCGAAATACTTGGAGTTATAGAAAAAGGTAGAGGTGGTGGATAGGATGAAAATGTTGGGCAGTATGTCACGAGAGGGGATTCAGCTAGGCCCATCAAAGGGAAAGGCCGTCAGCACCAGAACTCCAACATCAGGACCCTCTAGGTTCCGACCAGCAGGGAGCAGGCCGCAACAGTTCCAGTTCTGGTCCCCCGGTCCTCGCCCTTTCCCTTCGGGCCTTGGACCGAGGTGATTCGTCTGTGGGAGCCATGGACATCTCTGGAATCAGTTCCTGGACCGAGTACAGTACGACGGTGGCAGATAGTCCCAACACCCGCCTCAGCAGCAGTTTCCACCTAGGCCCTTCCAGCAGCAGTAGTAGGGGCAGTCAACTCCCACTCCTCCGAGGGCAGATGTTACAGGGGGAGGCCAACCTCAGGGCACTCCTAAGGTACCTCGACTAGGATGTGGTCAGGGAGGTGGCTAACAACCGAGGGGCAGAGGACTTGGGCGTGAACAGTTGCACGTCATGGAGGCAGTAGTTCCAATGGGACCGGAGGTTGTTCGAGGTACGATCAGTTTGTTCCGTACTATTGGTTATGCCTTGTTCGATACCGGAGTTTCACACTCCTTTGTTGCACCTGGTCTAGCCCGTGCTCTGGGTCTAGATGCTGAGACAATTACAGAGACCCTGGTACTGAGCACGCCAGTCAGAGGTTAGACCAACTTGTTATATGTATGTAGAGGATGCAGACTGATGATAGGTCCACATCAGTCGGTCAGGGATCTACCACTGCTACAGATAGACCCATACGATGTCATCCTACGCATCGACGGGCTATTCTCTGTGTGTGACATCAATGAATTATTTTGAGTAAGGGTTGTGTTATCATACTTGGGTGGCCGACATGTTACTTTCACTAGCGAGCGGAGTGGCCAGAAGGGCAGCGGGCGAGAGGAACCCCTCCTCTGTTTGTTATCCGAGCTGTTAGTAAAGTCAGTGGATGCTGAGATGGTGGAGGTATCAGGGATCGTCAGTGAGTTTATGGACGTCTTTCTTGAGGAGGTGACGAATCTACCCCCTCGATGTGATATTGAGTTTGGGATAGACTTTTAGCCTGGTGCTCATTTGATTTCTATGTCTCCCTACCGGATGGATCATTCAGAGCTACGTGAGTTGTGGATTCAGATTCACGATCTGATGAAGAATTGTTTTTTTCAACCGATTGAGTCACTATGGGGTGCTCTTGTGTTTTCTGTGAAGAAGGCGGATGGCGGTTTAAGGCTGTGCATAGACTACAGAAGGATGAATCAGGTAACGGTCAAGAATCGCTACCCTCTTCCAAGGATAGACGATCTCTTTGACCAGCTGAAAGGGGCAGGATGGTTCTCAAAGATTGACCTGCGGTCTGGGTATCACCCGTTGAGGGTAAAGGAGGGAAACATCTCGAAGATGGACTTTAGGTGAAGATATTGGCACTTTGAGTTTTTAGTCATGCCTTTCAGCGTTACGAATTCTCCGGCAGTGTTCATGGGGCCTATGAACTCCGTCTTCCAGGAGTATCTAGATCAGTTCGTAGTCATGTTCATTGATGACATCCTGATCTACTCAAGATCAGAGTAGGACCACACTGAGCACCTGAGAACGGTTTTGGAGGTCCTCCGAGAGCACCAACTCTATGGGAAGTTGTCGAAATTCAAGTTCTGGATGCGAGAAGTGCACTTCCTTGGGCATGTAGTGTCCGAGAAAGGGGTAGTGGTGGACCCATCAAAGGTTGAGGGTGTTGTTTCTTGGGAAGCACCCAAGAACGTGGCAGAGGATTGTAGTTTCCTCGGGCTGGCAAGTTACTACCGGATGTTCGTACCAACTTCTCTCGAGTTTCGACACCTTTGACGGCATTGACCAAGAAGGACCAGGTTTTCATGTGGAGTGAGCAATGTGAGGCAGCCATCAGCTATCTGAAAGAGAAGTTGGTTAGTGCCCCAGTGCTGAGACTACCAGAAGAAGGGGCAGCGTATGAGGTGTTTTGTGATGCTTCAGGGAAAGGCCTCGGATGTGTGTTTATGCAGCGACAAGGGGTGATCTCTTATGGGTCTAGGCAGCTACTACCTCATGAGTTTAATTATTCCACCCACGATCTGGAGCATGCAACGGTCATTTTTTCACTAAAGTGGTGGTGGCATTACCTCATCGGAGAACACCTTATTGTCTTCACGGATCAGGAAATCATGAGGTATATCCTCTCCCAGTGGGACCTAAACATACGGCGCCAAAGGTGGATGGAGTTCCTCCAAGATTACGACTTCGATATTTCCTATACTTCAGTAAAAAGGAATGTAGTGGCCGATGCTTTGAGCAGGAGGTCACAGAAGGATGCGGTCTGAGAGTCAGTAGATGCTTAGAAGGTGATAGAGGAGTTGTCTTCCTTGCACCTGGATGCGAGGATGGATAGTGGTAGAGGTTTCCTATATCAGATAAATGTGAAGTCTTCTATATTGCAGCAAGTGGAGGATTCTCAGTGGGGATAACTAGCGTGTGAAGTGTTGCACGACCAATTTTACTAGGGCGATGCTCCGGAAGGGTGGACGGAGGATGGTCAAAATCGGATGCTCTTCCAGGGGAAGATGTTTTTTCCAGAGGCGATGCGTGGAAACGTTCTTAGTGAGTTCCACAACTCACCCCTCGTGGTACACCCAGGAGTTTCCAAGATGTACCAGGGTCTGAGGAGATAGCTTTGGTGGCCCAGAGTAAAGCGAGTAGTGGTAAAGTTTGTGGCCAAGTGCCTAGTGTGTCACTAGGTAAAGGCTGAACACTGTGTTCCAGGCGGGTTTTTGCAACATGTAGATGTCCCTGAGTGGAAGTGGGACAACATCTCGATGTATTTCGTCACCGGACTACCCAAGGTGCAAGGGGGATGCGACGCCATCTGGGTAGTATTGGACCGCTTGACAAAGTCGACTCACTTTCTGGAGATTAAGGAGTCGAGTGCAGTGAACTCTCTAGCATGGAAGTATGTGGACGAGGTCCTGAAGTTGCATGGAGTTCCAAGTTCCATAGTCTCGGATAGGGATGCACGTTGTACCTCACGAGTTTGGAGGGATTTGTAGTATGATTTTGGCACCCAGCTGCGCCTTAGCACTGCCTTCCACCCCCAGACAGATGGGAAGATAGAGCACACCATCCATACCCTGGACGATATGCTCCGAGCAAGCGTTCTGTACTTCAGGGGATCATGGGTGTCACACTTTCCTCTGGTATAGTTCTCCTACAAAAATATCCATCACTCTACCATTGGCATGGATCCATTCTAATCCCTATATGGAAGGTCGTGTCACTCACCCACGTCTGGACTAAGGTTTGGGAAGTAGTTGTTCTTGGCCCGGAGGTGGTGCAGAGAACGATAGAGAAGGTTCAGCTTATATGAGAAAGGATGAAGGCGGATCAGGACCAGCATAAGTCATATGTCGATGATAGGAGGAGACCCTAGGAGTTCGAGGTGGGAGACCACATGTTCTTGAAGGTCTCCCCTCGGCATGGACAACAGAGGTTCAGTAGGGGAAGTAAGATTTCTCCAAGGTTCATTGGACCCTTTGAAGTGTTGCGGCAGGTCGGTGAAGTGGCTTATCTGCTAGCACTACCACCACCGCTACTAAGGATACATGATGTATTCTATGTGTCCCATCTTCGTCGATATCTACATGACAACTCCCATGTCATCGATTGGGGAGAGTTAGATGTCAAAGATGATGTGACCTTCATAGTACCACCAATTAAGATCAAGGATCGTAAGGATAAAGTGCTTTGTGGACGAACCATCCCCTTGGTTCGTGTGTTGTGGATGCATGGGGGCCTGGAAGAGAGCAAATGGGAGCGGGAGGCCCAGTTACGTGTTCAGTACCTAGAGCTATTTTGACTTCCTTGTTGTTTTTGTTCTGATCCTTGGGATATTGTACCTTGTGCTTTAATATATGAAATGATTGTTTTTCTTTGTTATTAGATGATCAATTCACTTTTCACTGTGTGTGTGTGTGTACGAATGTGTGATGATGGGAAAAACTTTACTACTAATTAGGACACATTAATGTGCATGCGATTAAACCTGTGCGGGCGCGTTATTGCCGCCCAAATTAGATAATATTCTAAAATGTAAGAGGGGACTCCCTAACTCATGTGTTGGACAATGTGATCCATGTGCTTGTTGTGAGTGTTTGTGGTTGATAACTCTTGGGGGAGTATTTCTGGATGTAGGGGGGAGGGTTATGTTCATGCTTTCAAACAACTCAGTGGTTTTCCCCTGAGAAGTATCTTTAGAGGGTGGTTATTTGGACCCCACCTTTCTCTTTTATGGGTTGTTATTATATTCTTGGGGACGAGAATAGTTTGAGAGGTATCTGATGTAATGGCCCGGTTTATTGGGGTCCATTACTTAGTAAAAATCTGATGATGAGGTGTTCTGGGTGGTTTGGAAGGCCATCCCAGCTTCTCGGTGACTCCTAGCAGTAGCCTTGTCCTACCGGTATCCTCGGTCTATCGGTAGACCTAGCCTACTAGTGACCATGGGGTATCGGTAGCTCTCGGCTACTGGTAGTTGTCACCAACCAGTAGCTCTAGGCTACCGGTAACTCTTGGTTGCCGGTATTCTTCGCCAAATGGTAGCTCTCGGCTACCGGTAGGTGTCGCCAACCGGTAGCTATCGCCAACTGGTAGCTCTCGGATACTGGTAGTTGTTGCCAACCGGTAGCTCTCGGCTACCGGTGGCTGTCGCCAACTGGTAGCTCTCGGCTACTGGTAGCTCTTTCCTACCCCCACAGGTTTTCCTGTAGCGCCTCCTTTTTACGCAAATTGGTTTTTAAAACTATGTTTTAACCCTTTAAGCCTGTTTTAAAGCCCATTAATTCCTATTAATGGCGTTTAAATTAAATGACTGGTGAGGTAACCTCCCTAAATGAAAAACCATGAGGTGTGCATCTATTTACACTGACCTGAAAGGCGGGGTCCTATTAAGTAGCGTGTGGGGTGTCCCAGCCATGTGTTCAACCCACAATCCCGCTTCTTACGTGATTTCTAGTTTTTCTTTTTGCATCTTAACCATCCCTGGAATGCTGTATCTCAGCCTTTATAAGCTAAAGGCTTCTACCTACATTTCTTTTTCTCGATCACCCTGTGCTCGGAGTACCCTTCCTTCTGATGAGTCGTAACCCCTCGAAGTTTTCCTTGATAGCATTATGTGGAGTTCCTACTACTCACGTGAGGACTTAACATTGATCCTTGATCCGTCAGGTAGGGATTTTATCCTTCATCTCTCCTTTCTGTGTATCATGCGGGGTGGGTATGCTTTTTCCCCTGTGGAAATTGATGAAACCGAACTTAACGAAGATAATGAACCGACCATTAAAGAATGAATGGGGGGTGTAATCGATGACCTTTTGTGCTCTTTTATTGTTGATATATGTTTTGAATTATACGGGCCTATGATCACAGAAAATCATGGTTTTTGGTGGTCTTTCTCTGTGCACTAATGAACCTCGGTGTTTTTGGATATTTAAATAATTGTAACATGGAATTGGAAAATTATGTATACTTGGTTAAATAAATTGAAAGCACCAGGATCAACCCTTTTCTGTGATAACCCCAGTTAAATCATAGTGTAATTTAAACCATGGAGTGTTAAATCTTTTAAATCTGAAAATACCTGCATGGGCCTACCTTGTGTTGGTGGTAGCAGTTTGGTTGTTTTTTTTCATAGGCCGATTGCTGGGGCGATGCGGGTGGGGATGTGATCCCATGTTGTTATACTTTCTCTGGTTGTGAATTTGATTATGTGTGATTACTCTTCTTATATCACGGATTGGGGTGGGATCCTCTGTTGTTGAGAAACTGTTGGATCCTAGATTTTTGGAACATGGGGCTGTATCTTGGGATTTTCTTTGGTTCCAGTACTTCGAGGGATCTCCCTTATCCCTTTGTTGTTGTGAATTTGGAAGAGAACCGGGTGTGAATGATTAAATTGTTGTTGGCTGTAACTTTTTACCTTGGTTTGGGCTTATGTTGTTAGTTTCCCAGTAGTGCATAACTTTATTTAAATGAAATTACTTGATCATGGAAGCAGGATTAGCTTAAATGGGAATTGGTTCTGGGGGTGACTTGTGACTTGGCTGTGAGCAGTGTGCTTCCTATGAATAGGGACGAGTGCGCTTGTTCTTGGATTGGCTTTGGAAACCCTAGGTTGGTTTGAGTGTTTTTTACTTATACATATAGTTTGTAGTTCTTATGTTTCTTATTCGTGCCCCACCCATGTATAGAACTTAGTGCCGAACACCCCCATTTCATGGGGGAGGGTGTTTTTTCCAACACTTCTATTATTGGATGGTTATTACCTCCTTTCTGCTCCCTTTCCCTGATATCCCAAGTATCTTCAGGCAGGCTGTGATGGCCTGAGGTCCATTATTAGCCCATGAATCTTCGAGCAGGGTGGTTGCGGTGGTTGGACCAGGTTTTTACGTGCTGGATGATTCCCATGTATCTTCGAGATGAGGCCCAGGTGCCTTCGGGCGTGACATTAGGATTTTGGACCAGGTTTCTTCGGGCGTGGTAGTGGTTGATCTGGACTAGGTGTTTGTGGTCATGGTTACGTGAGATTGTTGTGGCCCAGGTGTCTGTGGGCAGGATAGCGATTGTGGCCCAGGTGTTTGTGGGTGGGATGTGTGGTTGTGGCCCAGGTGTGTGTGGGCAGGTGTGGTAGTGGGACTGCAGTGAGATTGGAGGGATTGGTTCGATGCGTAGGATGTCTTCAATAAATAGTTGGAAAGCGGCGTGGGGTACCCAAACATCGATGTGTTATTAATATACTTTACTTGACTTTCATTATTTGGGGAGTGTGCCTTGGTGAGGCTTGGGTGGATAGTTTACCTTTTTAGGTGTTTGGTTATCTCTTTTTCCACGGGGCATTAGAATGTCTCCTCACTTGTACACCAGAGTCTTTGGTTTTCCCTACTGAGTGTACTTGTATGCTCACCCTACGTATATAAAACATCTTTCAGTTTTCCAGGAGGAATTAGGGGATTGTGCGGAGCTGTACTAGCTTGGACCTTTGGGGAAGTTTCTATTTTTGTTTTCCTTTTCTTGGTATCTTTTCACCTTTGGAGTTTTGTGAATTGTATCTTTTACCTTTGAACTTGCATATGGGAATGGTTTACTTACAGCCGTACTTGCACTTTCAGTTTTTGTGTTGGGGGATTCACTATCTTATCTCCCGATCATATTAAAAGAAAAAGGGCAATGCCTTCCATTTAGTGTGTGATTCCATACCCTTAGTGCTGGTTGCCACTCCGGGACCTATTGAAGTTGGGTTTCAGGGGTCATTATCTCTCCTTCAACTTAAAGAAGGTAGGGCCTGGCAATCTGTTGACCCTTACCTCCTTTTGGTGAAGGCGTGTTGTGACAATATATATTTATATGTATTATTAAAATAGTTTTTGATACCTAAAAATAATAGAAAAATAATGAACTGTATAATGTTATCACTTGTTTTTACCTGTTGATATATTATTTAACACCCAATTTCTGTTAGTATAATTCACTTATTATGTTTTTTTAGTCATTAATAAATGTCATCATTAATCTCAAATAGCTCTTGATTCACATTTATCATATTGTTAGTCTGTTTGAGACTATTTTGGTGACTCGATATTTAATTGACTGTGCATGATTACTCAAGGAATGAATTAAACATGTCTACCCATAGTGGAAAAATATAACAATATAAACCAACCATTAACATTGAAACCAAATGTAAACATAAATTATCTCACACATAGTCTTTGGTAAATGTGAAACAACACAAACCACCAGGAAATCATATTCAAGGAGATATCAAAGAAACCATGATTTTTTGAATAGGACATCACCAAAATGACCTCAAATTAATTAAAACCAACTTTTATCTAATAAATTCCTAATTTTCTCTTCATAACATGTTCATTCATCCATTAAAATTATTTCCAAAAGGAATCACCTTCTATAAAACTCATGTTAGTCCAGCGAACCAAATAACAATAAAACATTCATTAGAAACCCCAACATTATTATGAAATTAAATTTAAAAACATATTTCTAAAATCACCAATTATCTATTTAAATGAACATTATTATAAATGATATTTAAAAATAAATTTTGAAACTGTTCTGTAACACCCCAAGCTTCTACGGTACGCTTCTCTTTGAATAATGTGATAGCGTGTGTTGTACGTAACACCGAGTTCTAACACACCATAACCAATCAAACTAGCCGTTATGAATAGTAATACCTACTTTTCGAAATTAAATATATTTTATATTTTAAAATGGACTTCATTTCTGGATTCGGAATATCGAATTTAGCCTAAGGTGAAATTTTGGTACTTTTCGGATAACTTTCATATTTTGATGAATAGTGAAAATTACTAAATTTTAATTAAAAACAATTTTTTTAATCAAAATAATTAATTGTGATAAATTATGAATTTGAGTTGTTTTAAACTATATTTAGAATATATTTTTACCATTTAATATAATGTTGGTCATTGGACATAATTTTACAATTAAACCGAACATAAACAAGTGTCAATCTTTTGATAGTTATTATCTCTTAAAAACACGCTTTTTGTTTTAACAGCGAGAATAAATTTTAAATTAATTTCTGCCACTTCTGTGTTTTGAATTTAGAAAAATGGATTCCATATTTGGAATCAGGATGTTCAAATTGTGTAAATAGGTAACTTTTATTTTTAGACATTTTGAATAATTACTGTGGTAAATATTTTATTTACCATGGTTAAGGGTAAATCTGGTAAATAAGGGTTAAAAAATAATATTATAATAATACTAAATTACCCTAAAACGTGTCTTAGCCTTATTTGTTGATACATGTTTGACCATAGGCATCTTTGGGTCGATTTTGGGACCCCATGGTGCCACTTGTAGGTGATAGGGACACTTTATTTTAATTAAGTTAAAATGAATACAAAAATGACACAAGCATATATCTTTTAGAAAAACAATTATTACATAGGGTTATATATGTTGGATTTTAGATTATAAATATTCATTAAAAAGATAAAAAGATTTACTACATAATGATAGTTTATTTATAATTTTTAGACATTAAATAATATATTTTATTTATGACACAATGATGATGTAGTAATTACTAAAATAGTGAAAAATAAATTAATTGATATTATAAATACCCAAATAAATATAATATGAAACTTTTAATGAATTAAACTAATTTTATAGGATAATATTATATATTAGTATTTATTTAATTTACATTGTTCGAAGTAATCAATCTGTTATGAGTTTCAAAAAAATCAACTATTGAATAGTGTCAAAATTGACATAAAAGAGTTCTTAAAACAAATATTATATTATTAATTGATATTAAATTCCTAAAAATCTAATGTTCGTCCAAGAGACTTATATCATGATAGTTTCATCATTAATGGACCACTTGGGGGTCGCTTGGATTTATATAGTAAGTTTATTAACCATATTATATAAAAATACAAAGCGACATTGTAAAAGTGAAACTAATTAACTTAGAGTTAATACTTAAAGATAAGGTTAATATAAGTCCCCAAACCTGTCTAAATTCTATTGGTTGAGTTGCTTTAGACCCATCCCCACATTAACCTTTGAATAGTCAACTTTGGAGCCATTGGAAACCGAATATGAATTTATTATAAACTAATATCTCTAGATTTTCCAAGGGTGCCCCTCACCCCTTTTATAAAAGGGCACTCCTCCTTCTTATTTCTTCACACCTTCAAAGCCTTTTGGTTCGGCCAAACTCTGCCCAAATACTCTCCCAACTTCCCTCACTACAACCTAGAGGCCTTATTTTGATCAGAAAGCCAACATAATCAGCCCTTTTGATCAAATCAAAAGGAAGAACCCGAAGAAGAGGTAATGATTTCACCACCCTTTTTTCAAGTTCATTACTTCTTCCACTTCTTCTTCCTTTGTTGTTACCATTCTAAAATAATAACTCCAGTATCATATATATACTGTGATGTTATTATAAATATGGTACAACCATATTCAGTATTCTATACACCCTTTGAATAACATGTCACCATACGTGCGTACGTACGGCTTACCGTCTCCACGTCGTGGTGTAATTGTTATTCAATATAATATTATTTGGATGGGTATAATAATGATGTGGAACTCATGTAAATAATAAATATAACATGTTAATGATTCAGTATATATGATATACCATCCATTTATATATTATTTTAATATCAAAAGAATGATATTGTCGCTCATGCGTACGTACGGACTACCGTCTCCACGAACGCGATGAGATTCATTCTCCATCGTATCCATTCAAGTATAATTATCATTTTATGATTTAAAAAATGATGTTTAAGGACTTGATATCAATCTGGATATGAATAATATACATCCTATCCTTTACAAACATGTCTTATGTAACAAAACATATAAAAGAAAACAAGTAAGTTAACACCCGAAACAATGATAATACTAAGATATTATTATCAAATCAATATTAAAAGATCATATATGATATCATATTAATGTATATGATTCATGTATAATTTAATAACAATTATTTCACCATTATACAAGAGGTTAGCCTACCCCAACCAAGGAAAAGTACAAGGTAAGGTTTATTTCACAATCTCTTTATTATCTGAGGTTGTTTATATGTAATAATCTACTGGGATCTCTTTATCATCCACATCCATGTTTCTTCAAAATTTATATCAAAACATTTTTATTATTTACAAGAATATTGGTTAAAGTCATTTATACCCTTGTTTGAATTTTTATAAGAGGAATCTTTCCGTCGTTTTCAAAACAAGGTCCTTTTTAACCTTTTCGACAGAATAAAGGTAAGAATGTTTTTTTAACTTATACGGAGAGTGCGGTTATTTTCTGCCATTATAAAATATTCAAATTTTTCCTTAAAATCTTATAAGAATATTTTGAAGAAATTTTTTTATTTTATATGGTTCTTAAATGATTTCAAAAACAGAAAGAGATATTTCTCCAAAAAGTGTTTTGATTTCATCTATGTCAACATCCTTTGATGGATTTTACGCTTATTTGAAGTTGTTTTATTATGATACAAAACTTCTATATTGTATTGAAGGTTTTGTGATATGTTTGACTGTGGATGTGATATTTTTATACCATTCATAGTTTATGGTGAAATTATTGACAATTCGTATGCTATTTTTAATAATAATGTTTATGTTATGTTTAATCCTTTTCATATGGGAATGCATTGGACTTAATATGTGACGGGTGGAGCCCGGTATAGCTCCTCGATGCATCGGTAGGTCTCATGAGGCAAACTAGTGTCTTGGCACAAGGCCTTGGAAAAATCTTATTTGTAGTGTTGGCACGAGGCCTTTGCTATGTGGTTATGATAGTCTGGCATTATGCATTCCAACATTATGAAAGTGGTTACTGATATTTCATGTGATTATTCGATTAGTAGAATATCCATGTGAACAAGTAAATGGCATTATTTCATTTTACTTTTTCTATACTATGTTGAAGTTCAAGTTTAAAAGGCTTTTGTTTTAGTTATACATAGCCTTAAATGTTTATTCTTATTTATGAAAGTTTCCGGTATATTATTATCCTTACTGGGCATTTGAGCTCACCCCTTTTCTATGTTTTATTTTTCCCAGGAAGTGAAGAAGTAAATTATGAATGACCTGCAGGGATATTATGTGGGGATATGAGTGTGATTTATGGAGACAATATGTTGTTGTAGTAGTTTTTTCATTTTATGATGTAATGTAAGACTTATGAATATGTCTAGTGTTTCCAAGGCTACTAAACCAATTGGTCTTTCGAGATTTGATCTTTCTTGTGATCATGCCAATGTTATGTAATAATGCACCGACTCTGGGTAATTAGGGTCGGGGCGTTACAGTTGGTATCAGAGGAAGTTTAGTACAAACCTTGGAAGCTAGATTTAGATAAACTCTGATTAGAGCACGTAGACCTAAGATGAACTTTGAGGATTAGTAATGAAGAACTTCCTAGAATTTTGGTATTGTAGAGATTTTGTGAGTTTTCCGAGCAATACATCCCTGTCTGGATACGAGCAGGTAGAGGCGGCTTTGGAACAGATGTACCTAGGAGTAAAACCCGAAAACACCGCTTTGAGCTAGACTCGAACGGGAACTGGTGCACGACAACGGGCCTTGATGCACTCTTGGTTACGACACTCCCAGGGGATATGCTTAGGATAACTCTCATTTTCTTTACACATCATTATGAAGGGTTTATGAGTATATACTTCCTCAAAGAAAACATTTTTATGATTATGGATTATATCCATAAATAGTTCAATTTATGTTAAGTGTTTTATAAGTATGGGATTATGTATTTTTATTCATAAACTGATCTAGTTTATGCCATTGTTTAGAAATGGCGCCTAGTGGAAGAAATGGAAACCGTATCAATGCACGCACTCCATGTAGGGATTTCCCTCCTGCTCAAGATAATTATAGTGGAGCTGGTGATGCAACTGGTGTCGATCAGCTAATTACCATACTGGGACAACTTACTCAGGTTATGAATAATAACCTTACCCGTATGGAGCACCCTGATCCGCAGCGTGGAGGATCAATGTTAGATCGATTCATGAGGCAAAAACTACCAACGTTCAATGGGAGTACAAATCCCTTAGTAGCTGAGCAATGGATAAATTCCCTAGAGAAAATATTTCAGGCTTTGGGGAGGAGTGAAAGGGAAAAAGTTATCATGGCAGTTTACCGCCTCACTGGAGATGCTGATCAGTGGTGGTCATTAATTCAAAATATGAAGGAAGATGATGAAGTATCAAATATGGAATGGAGGGAGTTCAAAGATCTGTTTTTAGAAAAATACTTTCCTCGCGACCATCGAGCAGATATGGAAAGACAATTTCTAAGTCTGAGACAGAAGGAGGATGAGAATGTCACAAAGTATGAGGCTAACTTTACAAGGTTAGCAAGGTATGCTGGTGATTATATACGTTACCCAAGAAGTAATATTGATCGTTTCTTTTATGGGTTAAAACCATTTCTCCATTAAGCATTAGTCTCACAATCCTTTTCTTCGTACGAAGACATTGTCTCATGTGCTATCAAGACCGAAAAGGAATTCTCTATGTCTTATGACTTTAAAGCAAAGCAAGAGAAGAAGAGACCTTCTGATCAATCTGGGAGTAGAAATAAGGGGAAGAAGGGAAAGGTTGAATATCCATCTTGTGGTAAATGGGGGAAGAAACATCCTGGTACTTGCATGAAGGGAATGGGAGTCTGTTACAAGTGTGGTGAAAAAGGCCACCAAGCTCGTGATTGTAAGGGGAAGAAGGAAGCTACCAATGTTCAGTGCTACAATTGCAGGGAGATGGGGCATTATGCAAATGCATGTCCTAAGCGTCAGGAGAACTTACTTCAGAAAAGGCCAAGGGATCAAGGCCAGGCTTATGCTATCACTACTGCTGAGGTAGAAGCTCCGAAAGACTTGGTGGCAGGTAATTTAATGGTTTCCTCAAGTTTAGCAAATACATTATTTGACTCTGGATCATCGCATTGTTTCATATCTTCCCAGTTTGCTAAGAAAATTGGATATTTCCAATTTGATTTAATAAGGGAATTGTCAGTTAAAACTCCTAAGGGAAGTATCATTGTAACAATGTTTTGTGAATCAGTCCCCATTAGAGCACATAAATGTTCTTTATTTGCTGATCTCGTCGTCATACCTATGATTGAGTTTGATATAATCATCAGTATGGACTGGCTTTCGGACTATGATGCGAAGATTTATTGTAAGAAGAAAGAGGTTACAATTCTTGATGATAATGATAAGGAACACCTTATCTTTAGAGCAGAATCGTCACCACCTAATTCTTATTTAGATCCACCCCCAGTAGCTCAACTTAATTCAATTATTGGGGAGGAAGAGAATGAAATAACTATCGGTGAGGAAAGGAATGTTCAAATAGAGGATGTACCTGTTGTGAAAGAATTTATAGATGTATTTCCGGAAGATTTACCTGGACATCCTCCAGAACGAGATGTTGAGTTTTCCATTGATTTGATTCATGGATCAAGGCCTATATCAAAGACCCCTTATAGAATGGCCACTGTAGAATTAGTTGAACTAAAGAAACAACTAGAGGAATTGAGTAATAAGGGATTTATTCTCCCTAGTGTTTCTCCATGGGGAGCCCCTGTTCTTTTTGTTAAAAAGAAAGATGGATCTATGAGGTTATGTATCGACTACGGGGAGATCAATGCTATAACGATAAAGAACAAGTATCCCCTACCTCGTATTGATGATTTATTTGACCAACTACATGGAGCTCAATACTTTTCAAAGATTGACCTTTAATCTGGATACCATCAGTTGTGTGTGAAGAAGGAAGACATTCCGAAGACAGCATTTCGAACCAGGTACAGGCATTACGAGTTTACCATAATGCCGTTTGGATTGACTAATGCACCCTCTGTATTCATGGATCTGATGAATAGTGTTTTCAAGGAGTATCTCGTTGAATTTGTGGTGGTATTTATTGATGATATCTTGGTATACTCCAAAACATACGAAGATCATGAAAATCACTTGCGCATTATCTTGAAGACTCTGAGGAGGCATGAATTATATGGGAAGTTTAGCAAGTGTGAATTCTGGCTTCAGGAGATTTCTTTTCTTGGCCATATTGTCTCTAAATATGGAATCTCTGTTGATCCTCCTAAGACCAAGGCAATCCAAGAATGGCCAGCACCTATGAGTATAACTAAGGTACGTAGTTTTATTGGTTTGGCAGGTTATTATCGACGTTTCGTCCAGAATTTTTCCCTATTGGCTAACCCATTAACGAAGCTCACACGTAAAGGGGTTAAATTTGTTTGGACAAAAGAGTGTGAAGAATGTTTTGAAGAACTGAAGAGAAGATTAGTCAATGCTCCTATATTGACTCTACCATCGGGGAATGATGGGTTCGTTATTTATAGTGATGCATCAAAGAAAGGACTTGGTTGTGTCCTTATGCAGAATGATAGAGTTATTGCCTATGCATCACGACAGTTGAAAATTCATGAACAAAACTATCCTGCTCATTATCTCGAGTTAGCATCTGTGATCTTTGCTTTGAAGATAAGGAGGCACTACCTCTATGGTGAAAAATGTGAGATTTATACTGATCACAAGAGTTTGAAGTATATTTTCTCACAAAAAGAACTCAACATGAGGAAAAGGAGATGGATTGAATTACTCAAGGATTATGATTGCACGATACACTACCACTCGGGGAATGAAAACAAGGTGGCAGATGCTTTGAGTAGAAAAGACAATGGAGTTTTGAACAATATGAGAATTGAAAGGGATCCAATTTTCATGGATCTAGTGAAGATAGACATGGGAATAACCAGGGAAGGTGAAACATCAATACTTTTTCAAATGGTTGCCAAACCATCTTTACTAGAAAGGATTAAGAGTTGTTAGACCGATGATGAAGAATTTCAGAAGAAGATTAAAGCTGTGAATGATGGGAGATTGAGAGACTTTTTGTATGAAGATGGAATTTTGAAATTCGGGAAGAGACTTTGTGTTCCCGATTTTTCTGATCTAAAAATGGAATTGTTGGATGATTCTCATAGTTCAAATTTCTCTATACACCCTGGGAGCACGAAAATGTATGGAGATTTGAAGGAACATTTTTGGTGGGACAATATGAAGAGGGAGATTGCTGATTTTGTGTCAAGATGTATGGTTTGTCAACAAGTGAAAGCTGGAAGGCAACATCCTGGAGGAGTCATGCAACCTCTTCCCATACCGGAGTGGAAATGGAACAATATTATGATGGACTTTGTCATGGGGCTACCAAATACTCCTAGAAGGAATGATGCAATATGGGTTATTGTTGATCTCCTTACCAAGTCAGCACATTTTCTTGCTATAAGAGAAGATCTACCCCTGGAACATCTAGCAAGACTATATATTAATGATGTTGTGAGACTTCATGGAGTACCTCTATCGATTGTTTCTGATCATGATCCCCGTTTTACTTCAAGATTTTGGAAAAGTCTTAAGAAATCCCTGGATACTGAACTTCATTTGAGCACTGCTTACCACCCTCAGACAGATGGACAATAAGAATGGACTATTCAGACCTTAGAAGACATGTTGAGATCTTGCTCACTTGACTTTCAGGGTATGTGGGATCAATATTTACCACCGGTAGAATTTTCCTATAACAATAGCTTCCATTTGAGTATTCAGATGGCACCATATGAAGCGTTATACGGAAAGAGATGTCGTACACCAACCTTTTGGGATGACGTTGGTGAAAGAAAACTTGTAGGCCCATAACTGATGGAGGAAACGGTGGAAAAGGTGAAAGTAATCCAAAATCACATCAAAGCAGCTCAAAGTAGGCAGAAGAGCTATTCCAATAATCGAAGGAAGGATTTGGAATTTCAAGTCGGTGATCATGTTTTCCTGAAGGTATCTCCATGGAAGGGAGTCATACGTTTTGGTAAGAAAGGTAAATTGAGTCCCAGGTACATCGGACCCTTGAAAGTTCTAGAACGAATTGGGGCTGTAGCTTACCGATTGGCAATGCCGCCATGTCTCTCCAAAGTTCACGATGTGTTCCACGTATCTCTGTTGAGGAAATACATGCCTGACCCAACGCATGTACTCACCTATGAGGAATTAGAACTGGAACCCGATCTGCCTTATTATGAAGAGCCTGTCAGGATTCTTGATACAAGAGAACAAGTACTGAGAAACCGGACGACGCGTCTGGTAAAAGTTTTTTGGAGAAACCATAAGATGGAAGAGGCAACGTGGGAACCCGAGGAACTTATGATGAAGTACCACCCGAGACTTTTCATGCGGTAGTATTCTAGAAATTTCGAGGACGAAATTATTTGAAGGAGGGGAGAATGTAACACCCCAAGCTTCTACGGTACGCTTCTCTTTGAATAATGTGATAGCGTGTGTTGTACGCAACACCGAGTTCTAACACACCATAACCAATCAAACTAGCCGTTATGAATAGTAATACCTACTTTTCGAAATAATATATATTTTCTATTTTAAAATGGACTTCATTTCTGGATTCGGAATATCGATTTTAGCCTAAGGTGAAATTTTGGTACTTTTCGGATAACTTTCATATTTTGATGAATAGTGAAAATTGCTAAATTTTAATTAAAAACAACTTTTTTAATCAAAATAATTAATAGTGATAAATTATGAATTTGAGTGGTTTTAAAGTATATTTAGAATACATTTTTAACATTTAATATAATGTTGGTAATTGGACATAATTTTACAATTAAACCGAACATAAACAAGTGTCAATCTTTTGATAGTTATTATCTCTTAAAAACACGCTTTTTGTTTTAACTGCAGGAATAAATTTTAAATTAATTTCTGCCACTTCTATGTTTTGAATTTAGAAAAATGGATTCCATATTTGGAATCAGGATGTTCAAATTGTGTAAATAGGTAACTTTTATTTTTAGACATTTTGAATAATTACTGTGGTAAATATTTTATTTACCATGGTTAAGGGTAAATCTGGTAAATAAGGGTTAAAAAATAATATTATAATAATACTAAATTACCCTAAAACGTGTCCTAGATTTATTGGTTGATACATGTTCGACCATAGTCATCTTTGGGTCGATTTTGGGACCCCATGGTGCCACTTGTAGGTGATAGGGACACTTTATTTTAATTAAGTTAAAATGAATACAAAAATGACAGAAGCATATATCTTTTAGAAAAACAATTATTACATAGGGTTATATATGTTGGATTTTAGATTATAAATATTCATTAGAAAGATAAAACGATTTCATAAATAATGATATTTTATTTATAATTTTTAGACATTAAATAATTTATTTTCTTTATGACACAATGATGACGCAGTAATTACTAAAATAGTGAAAAATTAAATTAATTGATATTATAAATAACAAAATAAATATAATATGAAACTTTTAATGAATTAAACTAATTTTCTAGGATAATATGATATATTAGGATTGATTTAATTTACTTTTTTCTAAGTAATCAATCTGTTATGAGTTTCAAAAAAATAAACTATTGAATAGTGTCAAAATTGACATAAAAGAGTTCTTAAAACAAATATTATTTTATTAATTGATATTAAATTCCTAAAAATCTAATGTTCGGCCAAGAGACTTATATCATGATATTTTCATCATTAATGGACCACTTGGGGGTCGCTTGGATGTATATAGTAAGTTTATTAACCATATTATATAAAAATACAAAGAGACATTGTAAAAGTGAAACTAATTAACTAAGAGTTAATACTTAAAGACAAGGTTAATATAAGTCCCCAAACCTGTCTAAATTCTATTGGTTGAGTTGTTTTCGACCCATCCCCACCTTAACCTTTGAATAGTCAACTTTTGAGCCATTGGAAACCGAATATGAATTTATTATAAACTAATATCTCTAACTTTTCCAAAGGTGCCCCTCACCCCTCTTATAAAAGGGCACTCCTCCTTATCATTTCTTCACACCTTCAAAGCCTTTTGGTTCGGCCAAACTCTACCAAATACTCTCCCAACTTCCCTCACTACAACCTAGAGGCCTTATTTTGATCAGAAAGCCAACCTAAGCAGCCCTTTTGATCAAATCAAAAGGAAGAACCCGAAGAAGAGGTAATGATTTCCCCACCCTTTTTCCAAGTTCATTACTTCTTCCACTTCTTCTTCCTTTGTTGTTACCATTCTAAAATAATAACTCCAGTATCATATATATACTGTGATGTTATTATAAATATGGTACAACCATATTCATTATTCTATCCACCCTTTGAATAACATTTCACCATACGTGCGTACGTACGGCTTACCGTCTCCACGTCGTGGTGTAATTGTTATTCAATATAATATTATTTGGATGGGTATAAAAATGATGTGTAACTCAGGTAAATAATAAATATAACATTTTAATGATTCAGTATATATGATATACCATCCATTTATATATTATTTTAATATCAAAATAATGATATTGTTGCTCGTGCGTACGTACGGACTACGGTCTCCACGAACGCGATGAGATTCATTCTCCATCGTATCCATTCAAGTATAATTATCATTTGATGATTTAAAAAATGATTTTTAAGGACTTGATATCATTCTGTATATGAATAATATACAACCTATCCTTTACAAACATGTCTTACGTAAGAAAACATATAAAATAAAACAAGTAAGTTAACACCCGAAACAATGATAATACTATGATATTATTATCAAATCAATATTAAAAGATCATATATGATATCATATTAATTTATATGATTATTATATAATTTAATAAAATTTATTTCACCATTATACAGGAGGTTAACCTACCCCAACCAAGTAAAAGTACAAGGTAAGGGTTATTTCACAATCTCTTCATTATCCGAGGTTGTTTATATGTAATAATCTACAGGGATCTCTTTATCATCCACATCCATGTTTCTTCAAAATGTATTTCAAAACTTTTTTATTATTTACAAGAATATGGGTTAAAGTCATTTATACCCTTGTTTGACTTTTTATAAGAGGAATCATTCCGTCGTTTTCAAAACAAGGTCCTTTTTAACCTTTTCGACAGAATTAAGGTAAGAATGTTTTTTTAACTTATTCGGCGAGTGCGGTTATTTTCTGCCGTTATAAAATATTCAAAGTTTTCCTTACAAGCTTATAAGAATATTTTCAAGAAAATGTTTTATTTTATATGGCTCAAAAATGATTTCAAAAATAGATAGAGATATTTCTCCAAAAAGTGTTATTATTTTATCTATGTCAACATCCTTTGATGGATTTTACGCTTATTTGAAGTTGTTTTTTTATGATACAAAACTTCTATATTGTATTAAAGGTTTTGTGATATGTTTGACTGTGGATGTGCTATTTTTATACCATTCATAGTTTATGGTGAAATTATTTACAATTTGTATGCTATTTTTAATACGAATGTTTATGTTATGTTTAAACCATTTCATATGGGAATGCATTGGACTTAATATGTGACGGGTGGAGCCTGCTATAGCTCCTCGATGCATCGGTAGGTCTCATGAGACAAACTAGTGTCTTGGCACAAGGCCTTGGGTAAATCTTATTTTTAGTATTGGCACGAGGCCTTGGCTATGTGGTTATGGTAGTCTGGCATTATGCATTCCAACATTATGAAAGTGGTTACTGATATTGCATGTGATTATTCGATTAGTAGAATATCCATGTGAACAAGTAAATGGCATTATTTCATTTTACTTTTTCCATACTATGTTGCATTTCATGTTTAAAAGGCTTTTGTTTTAGTTATACATAGCCTTAAATGTTTATTCTTATTTATGAAAGTTTCTGGTATATTGTTATCCTTACTGGGCATTTGAGCTCACCCCTTTTCTATGTTTTATTTTTCCCAGGAAGTGAAGAAGTAAATTATGAATGACCTGCAGGGATATTATGTGGGGATATGAGTGTGGTTTATGGAGACAATATTTCGTTTTAGTAGTTTTTTCATTTTATGATTTAATGTAAGACTTATGAATATATCTAGTGTTTCCAAGGCTACTAAACCAATCGGTCTTTCGAGATTTGATCTTTCTTGTGATCATGCCAATGTTATGTAATAATGCACCGACTCTGGGTAACTAGGGTTGGGGCGTTACATGTTCTCTTTAAAATAAAACTCAATCCACTTATAAAATCATAATGTGGGATTCCAAAACTCATTATACTAAGGTTCCATTGTTGAATCATTTCTCAAGATATGAAATCCATTGACACTATTTGGTCGATGAAATATCATCTTAATATATGGGCTGAAATAAAGTAAGGAATATAGGAAGATGAAAATAATTATAAATATTGAATACAAATATAACTCCACCAAATGGGAAAGATAGTCAATAAATTCAATGTTAATTTTTTCAACCGATGACCTATAATTTGATCCAATGATCATACCTTTCTCATCAAAGTTCATGAACACCTTTTCCCACAATAAATTTCGTAAACTAAGTAAATTAAAAATTTAAAGCCCAATTTCAATGATCTTATAATCCATGACATTCTCAGCATATGACATCATAACACTGAAACTTGAAAAAATGTCGTACTTTACACTCCTAACATGAACTTGAATGTATGAAAGAAAAAATATATAATTTATAACATGTAATCATTGTCTAATTAGCATATTTTTTAAATATAGATATAAAATCTTGAGGATATATGTCTATATTTTATTTAAGATTTTTGGAACAAATACATCATCCTAGGAAATCCCCTTAAATCAATACGTGAATATCATATAAAGAAAAATGACTCAATAATTCCCTAGTATAATCATCATTCTAAACATGATATATGGTTAAAAAAATGAAAGCATGTGAGGGGGAAGAACAAATAAGATATGTGGTGAAATATTACATCAAATTCCTATGATTAAGCATTCCCATATCATCATGGTTGTAGTTGAAATTCGAGATGAAGATGAGGGATTTTATCATCCTCCTCTCGCTATCACCTATACCGTGAGGAAATATTCTGGGGTTCCAATATTAGAAACTCAAAATTGACCTAACAACCCTTAATAAAAACATCATAATAGTTGATTATTTTCAAGAGCATCATAATCATTCTATGATGCATCCATATTAAAATAAGGTAGTGTTATAGCCCATATAATACACAACATGACCCCACTATTTACACAATATAACCACACATAGGAAGATGGAATGAATCCAAAAAGTCCATCATCATGGCATTGGGTCCACATACATGTGAATACCTCTTTCCCCCAACAAAAATTTACTCATTTAAAGAACCTCTTATGTCGTTACACCCTTTTTTGTGGAATGAAATTCTAGTTAAAGATGATTTTGGTTTAATAATTCTTGAGAACTCTCTTGAGACATTAATCCACTATAACACCCTAGGTTTTGTGAAAAAAAATTACATTATAATCTATGTCTACAATTCATATTTTTTATATTATTTTATAATATTTCAATATGATTATCTAATATGTCCTAAAAGAATCAAACTAACATTTTATTTTCTTATAATGGATAATTATAACAAAAGTATATGAAATCATTCACTTTTATATACAATTAAGGATTAAATTACCAAATAATGTATATAAAAATTAATACTAAATAGTTAAAATATTATTTCTAAATCTTGTGAATACTATATATCTTCTTCACACTTGAAAGTCACAGTTATATAACTAAACCTATAAGAAAAGAAAAAACTATTGAAGGAAAAAATAATTTATTAAAATAAAATATGTAACTATAGGAATTAAAAGTGTGAATTGTGATGTTATAATAGATTTTATTTATAATAGAAATGGTGGAAATATGTCTATTATTAAAGAGTATATAGTCATTAGGTATAAAACCATTAAAAAAATACATTTTAATATTACTAAAATATAGTTAATATATATATAATGTTTTATTATCTAATTAAAGTATAAATTTTTATTATAAATTAATTATTAAAATTAAAATAAATTATTTTATAATTTATTTAAAATATATAAATTAATATGGGAAAATGTTTTAGGGTCTTAAAAAAATTGAAAGGGAAATCAAATACTCCCCCAAATTATGTAATGAAAAAATATGTGTGTTAGATTGAAAATATAAGAAGAATTTTTAAGAATTCCACATTGGTAAATGACCAACATTGAAAAAGGACACCGAGGGGTCCACATACTGCATTTTGGGAATGATCTATGGGAATCATCAATCGTGAACCATAGTACGCTGATGGGGATTCCAGCACCAGCTCCACTGTAAATGGTGTCATTGGTGAAAATGATATGGAGTGGTACGCCTCCACGAACCTCCCCTGTAAACCAAAATGGTTCTTGGGAGAGGAGAAGGAAAAGGTGTACCACAAAAAATACAAGTCCTTTGTGGGTTTGAGGTGTTCATTACCTCCTCCGCGAACCACAACCTCGCTAATCTTAGTTGATCGATTCGTCTATGGGCCAGATGATTTCCCTACAAGCTTCCACAAAAAATTTCATGCACCCCATACATACAGCTTCTCTAACACTCTATAAAAGTACCCAGATGGGAGCCTAGAAGGGGGATCATATTTTTAGGCACTTTGGAGTTTACATATAGATGACTTTGGAGACAAACTATTGGCCATGTGTGGAACCAAGAATAGTTTCCATCAGGTATAAACCCACCACATACCAGGAAAAGAAGGAAACATAATAATAATAATAATGAACTACCTCTGAATCTAATTAGAAAACCAAGAACCATATTCCCTTTGCAGATGAACTTACCATGAATTTCATGGTATCTTACCCTTCATCAATATGGAGTACCACCTAGTGAATCACTATATGGACGAAACTCTGCATCATGCAGTGGTTCTCTACGTAGATGGAATCCAGTGTCGCACAACACAACCTTATGTAGACAGAACTGGGGGTCGCATACAACTATGATTTGTCAACCACATCCAGTTGGACATACCACCATGGTATGCAGAGATCCCCTACACCCACATAGCAATACTCCATGTAGAGGGTACCTTGCCCCGCATGAACAAATGGTACATGGAAAGGGGTACCTTCAGGCTTTCCACCATCTAGTCATGATTATGCCCCTCTATTTCTATCACATCTTCTAAATATCCTCTTGTATCCTCTCCATTGGCATGAGGACAAATCATATTTCAAATACATCAAAACCATATGATAAAACCATCAGGCACATCAGTAAATCCTTATGAGTTTACATACCCATTGTAAGAAGAGTTACATGAGTAATCTGTGCAATAGTGCGGACACTAAGAATGTCTTTATGTTTACATTCCCATGGTAACCTAGCCCAACCTTAGAATATTCAAGGGAACCTCCATGTTATAAGTGTCAAGGGTAATCATTGTCCTTTCCTTTCAACGAGGTTCGGTGATCTAAAATAGAAATAATGGTTTCTTTTCCATTTAAAGAGAAGCAACATTTCCAAATATTTTTCAGCAACCCAAAATGGAACTCCCCCTGATGTAAGTTGCTAGCATTCCTGTGGGCTGCAGCTCTCTTTATCTTCTTAGGCTCATCTTAGGACAAGTCCGGATAGATTTTAATGTGTGAATCTCTTGGATATCAACATAGGTGAGGAAATTGGAACATTAAAGCCTCTCTCTCTCACAATGAGTTGTATCCCTAGACTCTTCCTCCATCATCCTCCTTTTATATCTGTAGAGTTTAACAGGTGTGTGGTTTTCAAAATATACCACTTCCTCTTGTTTCTCACATCAAGCATGACTCATGTGGTCTTTGAGGTTGACGATGATCACAACATACACACCATCTCTCAATGAACTACAAGAACAATAATTACTCATCTATCCAGTATATGTTGGATGTATGTCTGAAGGCCAGTTCTCAAATGGGTACTCCCAACTGTTAGACCCAATTATATTCCATCACCCAGTGAACTATGAGAACTTTAGTTCTTTCTATAACCACGATACATTGGACACCAACCTAAATCCCTAGCTCAAGAGATGTTCTCCTTAAAATTCAGTCCCAAAAAATATCCCTGGCTCCCTAGGGCATCCTCTTCAGGTATAAGCCCCGACATGATTCATCTAGAGAGGCCACCAATAGAGTGTAAGTGCAAAAAAATTCCCCTAAAGTGGGTAGCTTCCATGGCTAATCCCCACCCAACATATCTATGTGGTCTCTAATTTTTCTCTGGAGGATACGTAGGATGCTCACCTCATGTGTTTTGACCCCGACATCAAAATATCTCCTATACCCCCTATATGAAAAAAAATTCCTGAGTGCCTTATCATATGGCCCAAGTTAGTGTTGTCTCAAAAAAGTCTGAACCCATTCATACTTTGGTTGATCTTTCACCTCAAGGCATATACCATAGACTCACACTTTCGAATGATCCAAGGATTTATGAATATATAAACATTTCTAAAATATATAATATTGTTCAAGAATATGAAATAATTTCTCCCAAAATGGTTTGATGTTCCCAAACTCCCATTATCTCGACCAATTGATTCCTTAACTGTTGTTTCCAGAATTATTCAACAAGAATCATCCTTTTGGAAGAAGGAATATGAATCATGGATGGAAGGGTCATTTTGTGTGTCTGGATCCATGAAAACCCCCATTAGGGACCATATGATGACCATTTACCCAACACCGACTACTTGTAGAAAAACATTCCCCCCTGCAATCACCTGTTGTGACTACTCAACTATGGATCCTCCTTCATAATAAAAGAATTATATACTACCATGTCCTGGTGCAACCATCTCAACAAATTAAAACTCGTATGATGTGATTCATGTTGAAATAAAATTGGTGAACCTAATGTGAAACTCACTATAATAGAAAAAAATTAATTGATATCTATCGGTTCACTTGATTCATTCCCACACATGCACCTCGGTTCGAAACCAAAATGGTGAACATGACATAAATCCCTAACCAAGGTGGCAGTGATACCCCACCTTAGGCCCATTTTACATTATAAAAGGGAGAGGGCCAAGAGAAATCATCAATTATTCCTATGATCATGAGATGAATCTTGACCAGGTTCTATTTTTTGTGCATGTCATCTATATATTGCAGGCAATTAGTTGAGAATCCTTCAATCCAAGTGGAATATAGAAAATTGTCTTAGACTCACTTTTAAATGACCACACAGGCAGCCTGGTCCCCCATAAAGAACAAGACCCTATCACGTACCCAGAATCTTCATCACTGGGTTTCAAATACACTGATCAAAGAGTACCACCAAAACTGTTCTCTCCCCACGGTGGATGCTACATGACAGGCCCTCCAATCGATGAAAGATCGCCAGTTACCCCTTCATATACGGTAGGAAATCTGGTATAGGATGACACCACTATCTACCATAAATCATTTAAGACCCTTTCCCTAGAATGAGACAAAAAATATCTCACATATCTCAGGGAGGAAGATGGAGTTGACACCAATAACTTGGTCCCAGCTGTAAAGGAAACTTGCTCGAGGGTTCCTACCATACACTACTAAAAATAGGGATTTTAAAAGCACTAGGAACCACCATTAACATCACTAGAAAAGCACTATTAATCACTGAGTATATAAAGGAGGGGGTCCCCTTTAAAAGGGATAAAAGAGTGCTAATAAAGGTTTCCCTTTATCCATGCTAGAAAAAGTGTTGATAAAAGTCCCCCCTTATTAGCACTATTTTAAGCTCTGATAAAGGAACAATTTATCAGCTCTATTTTGAGCACTGATAAAGCCAAGTTGCCTTATAAAAAATATCACCTTCACAACACCTAAACACCTAGCCACAAAAACCACCTACACATATTGCACAAAATAGATCGTGTACACAAAAATTCTACAGAAAACAACACCTACACAAAAACAAAGCATAGAAGAACAGAAAAATTCACACAAGAGTTTTGAAATCAATGTTGTATACAATTTCTGGAAATTGTGAATACAATAAAACACACTTCTATATACATTTCAAACAGTGTTTTATGTGGTTTTAATTACAATTATCCAACAATGAGTTAAAAAAATTAATGTTTCATCCTTTTCTCATCCATGATCCCCTCTGAAAAATTGTCGTCCATGGCATTAGTTGCCGAACAAAGCATCTGAACTCCAGAAAAAATTCCACCTATATATGAAAATGAATATTATTTTATTAATTAAATAATGAAATAAATTAAACATTAATATAAAATAATACATTAATTAAAAGTCATGTTTTATTAAAAAAAATACACATTATGGTAGGTAGGGGCCATACGACTAGATGATACTTGATACCTGGCTCTGTTATGGGTAGGTAAGTGGCCTTGAGAAAATATGTTGTCTGACATGGTGTGGTAAGGGTGTGTATGTTTGGTGAGAAGTGTTACTTGTTACAACCATATATTGGAGATATTTATATATATACAATGATATGGATGTTTGACCATCATGAGATGAGTTACCTATTACAACCTTTACATTTACATATTTCCTTAGATTGAATTAATATTTTATAAGAGGCTCAACATGATTCACTGAATTACAAATATTGTTTTGTTAATATTTCATGGATGAGAAAAGAAGAAGAATAAAGTCAAAAACAACATGGAATCCAAAAGGTTTCATTTATGGGAAATAAAAAAATGGAGGAATCTCCATAGTCTAGATTATCTCCCATGAAACCCCAAATATCGGGGTAGGATTAAATCAGAATACTCAAAATAGTATGTGCTAAGGATACCCCCTTGAGCTCTACTATCCAATTCTCTAGAGTAGATATGGATTAGTAAAAATGATCAACTAATTTATTTTCCACATCTATAACCTATTTTAGATCCTCTTCCCAACAAGCAGCATCAGATCTACACTTTTCTGCCACATTGATAAGATTATGCTTCTCTATCACTGTTTTCACTACAACATTGATCATTTATTATATGTGATACAATTCATGTTAGAGGATTTATATCTCATACCTCCAATCAATGATTAAATGTTTATGAGCTTCTACTTCTATTGTACACATGGAGGCTTCATACAAGTCCTCATTTTGATGTTGAATGTCTGAATTTTATGCGACCATCATCGAAACTCTCATCTTGATGAACCTCTTTTTCTCCCTCAGGGTGACCACCTCCGTCATAGTAGCATGGAGCCCCCCACCGACGGGAACTTCTTTCACAGGAACCCCCATACACTATTACCAAATCTATTGGCACCCTCCTTGTTGATGGTATTGGATCTATGTTTCTCATTTGATTGTAATACATCTAAAGAGATGTGGGTCTTCTATAAGATGTTTTCTTGTATGGAATCTAAATTTTTGATGATTCCATATCCCTTGTGTCCTCCTCATCCACTATTATAAGATTTATGTGCTTCATCAACAATGGATCCAACTGACCATTAGGGTATGATCAGAAAAAGGTATCGACATAAGCCTTAAAGAGGCCAAAACCCACACTATCTAGTGGGAAGGTCACCCGAACCTAATTTTCCTATCAGGGGAACATTATCCACAATTTGTGAGCCACCATGGGATGCATTTTGGAACGGATGTGGGGAGGAGTGGAGAATTTTATCTGAATGCACTGAACTATCACCCAAATTGGTATGATGGATACCACTCATATAACATCTTTTTGGTAATCCAATTTGATAAAACACCCTCACATATTGCTTAAAGATAGGATTAGGCTATAGGATCACCCTTTATATTATTAGTAATTTCATAGGTTGGTGCTCTGTATGGTATAAAAACTGATAATATTGGATCACTTTTCTCTTTGTCTCTTAGTTATTTAGTTTGATTAGCCATACCCCACTGATTCATTATAGAAATTTCCTGAACTAGTAAGTTGGAATGTTGTCAATATTAAGTAACTCATATCCACCATTGTGGGCCCCCATCCAACCCCACCGTAGTTTGAAGGGGATGAATATTTTGAATGGGAATACCCCTTTATATGTGGTGTTGTTGGAAATATAACATATCCAACATGGGAAAAAACAATATGATAATCATACAATCTGCAATCATCTCTACCATTATTCTGGTGGAGACCATAACTCCACCTTTTTCTACATTGTGAATAAGTACCCACTTAGGTACATTGCTACAAATCTTACTAGATGAAGAAGGTGATGGTCATGGGAGGTGACTGACCATCCCTAGTCATTTAATTGAAACTCTTAAAAAATTTATAGTGATAACCCTCTTCCCCATATGATTCTCATGATGTCAAAGCCTTTGGATTCTTATTCAGACACTCATGTTGAGTCTTCTATATGAACAAGTCATCCCACTTCTTGAAGGGGATGTCAACCCCTAGATATAGGTCCTTCCTAAGGGATATTCTGGCTAGATTGATGAGATCCTTCATAATGGGAGGATTCTATTCCATGTCATCCCAAGTACATGGGGGGTGAATTTACTCATCATAATTTTCTCCTAAAATCATAAAACCATAGATCATCTTAATGTCCTATATACTGATGTCAAAATCACTATACATAAAAGGTAATGTGTTTATGTATTGGCTCTATAAACTGAACAAGTCTACCATCATAATTTTTTTCAATAATTTAGGGTTAGTTAAGCCTAAATAGATTTATAAAATCCTCTCTTTTTCAGCTCAACCACAAACTCTATGGTTGTACACTGAACTATGAAGGGACAACCCCAGTTCATCCCAAAGCTTTCACCTGATCAAATAACCTAGCCAAATAACCACCCAAACTTCTAATTTGATATATAATTATACATTTTTTATCTATAAATATGGGTTTTAATCACCAAATCATGTTAGAAACCATTAAAATCAATCCACATAGGCTTCAAAATTAACCATTAGAGATGCCTTCTTTGGAGATGAAATTACCCACATATGAGATGTTCACCCTAGACATATTATTAGTTTTAAGGATGTAGGAGGGAGGTATGATCCCTTCATGAGGTGGAGAGATCATAGTATCATTTAAAATAAGAAACCAATATAAGGGAAACTAATTAGAAAATTTAAAATCCAAGATATTGGTTCCCATCAAGATTTTAGGATGCTCATGAGTGGACTGAATAACTATACACTAGTCAACATCCACACTATCACCATTGTAGTCCAATGAACTATATCCTCCTCATCTTCAATTATTGAATTCATTTGTATCACAAGAAAAAAGAAAATTTATATTAGTTATGAAAATTGAGGATTTTGGGTTAAAAATGGACTTGAGTAAGAATGGGGCACATGACTAATTAGAAATATCATATTAAGTGCATGACTTGTTCAAATTCAAGTGATCACATGACCATAATTGGAACACATGATCAAATGAACCTAGGAGATTAATATAATTAAATGAGCCATGTAGCATTATGAGATCACATAAAAAAGTCATGAATACCCAAATCATGGTTCAATTGAATTACCATAATTAATTATTTGATTAGTTTATGTGATTTGATCATGTGATGAGATCACATGATCAATTAACGTGAAGCATTCATACAATAGAGATTATGTGACAAGATCACATGAATAGGCTTATGTGAAGTAGATAAAAAACCTAAGAGTTCTCGTAGATCTATGAAATATTGAGTCATTAGTGAATTAGATTTCCCATTACTCTCTTATCTATAAAAAACTACATGGAATTCCTTGAGTATCTTAGAATACTAAAAGAAATACAGAAGCCCAAGGGAATTAGTCTGGTATTCACTTCCTTTTAACAAAGCCCTTTTTCCTTGTTCTAGAATTTTTATGTGAGCTGTGTACGCCTCAGGGTATTAATGTGATGCAAGTTATATATGAGGTGTGTAGGCACCCAGATTTTTATGGGCATGCATATGTATATATGATGCATTTTTATTTGAGAAATTGTTGAGATGCAAGATCTATGTACAATGATTTAATTGTGTAGACATCAAGTATACAAATTTGATTGAGCAGACACATCATTGTTTCTCTTCTTGCAAAGGCATATATGATGGATATAAATCTTTTAAAATAAATGAACCTTGCAAGGAATAATGAAAATAAAATCAATATTTCATTACATAATTTTTTGTTAAATTAGACATATTATAATGTAACATTACATGTAAATATTTCCAAAGGGTTTCTTTGGTCCATATATAAGCTAATAAAAATACTAATGATTCATTGTGCACTTGACTACTGTTGGTTAACTACATCTAACCATAGCTTCTTATCTGAACTTCTGATCTGGGTTCCCCGTGATGCTCTCATCGGGCACCATCTTTATGACATCATCATTCAGGGTTCACTTTAACTTCCCTTCCTGCACCAATTTACTAGGAAAATGGGTGCTATAAGGGAAGGAAATGTGAACCCAGAATGATGATGTCATAAAGATGGTGCTCGATGAGAGCATCACGGGGAACCCAGATCAGAAGTTCAGATCAGAGACTATGCTAAGTGGTAGTTAACCAACAGTAGTGAAGAATCCTTAGTTTTGTTATTAAATTTGTGAGTGTTTCAAAACCAATGTTCATCCAACACACTGTATCAGTATAAATAGATGCATAAATGACCAAAATAAAAAAATATAAATGATCCATGCCATAATAGTTTAGGTCTAGTGATTTTGGAAACATGGAAACATAAAGATCTTGTTTTTAAGAGTATCTCATTATGTTATGCATTACAAGAAAGAAAAAAATTTCTAAAACATTTATTCATAACCTAAGGATATAAAACAAAATAAAGGGTGATCATATATGCTCAATAAGTATAAAAAGTGAAATATCAATGATCATATAATGATAACGCAAGTAATGAAATTTTTCGACATCGTATTTGTGTTAAATCATCCATCACGTATTCCACCCATTAATTTCTAAATAATCTATATCATCTTGTGAGTATGAGTTTTTGCGACCATCTTGGAAGTACTGAAAAAATATATACACACAAAGGATTAATAAATATTTTAAATGAACTCTTAATTATTTTTGAAAATACCTCTTCAGGGATGCTAGTTTGTTGATGAAATTCTATCTCTTTCATAAATTAACAAAAATAATAACCACAGTCATTTTTGATTGTTAGTTTTGGACACTGTTGAAACATCGAGAAAAATAAATAATTTCTTTTGATATGTGTTTGGAAAGTGAAATTTTTTATATATACCAAGATACCTATCTGGTTTTAGATATTATATGTGTTCTTGTCCTTAGGCATTGGATTCATTCCACGAAGTAGATGATATTTATAAACCACCCTATCATAACATAATCTCCATTAAAAGATAAAAAATTATATAACTATATGTTTAGTTCTAAAATGTTTGATCTAGTGTATTATAAATTGAAAAATTCCATCATGTGTGGTCGGTTTGTTGCCAATCCATGCATAGAATCCAGAGAATAAATCATTGGAGCATCCAAATTGACTGCAATCAACACCCAATACAGCCTATAATACAAAAATAAATAAGTAATAAAAGAAATGAAAATATATTTGATATGATCAAATTTTAGAGCTTTAATCCTGCATAATTGGTATTAAAAATATTATTTGATCCATAAATTTTTTAAATGATTTTAAATGGGAAGAAATTATTGCAGCCGCTTTATAAGAATCTATTTCTTTTTTTGAAGAGGTGATGTGAGGAATAATGGGTCCATGTTTTTTTCATGTGGAAATCCCTTCAATTGTTTTTCATATAGACACCTTCCAAAAATATGAAATGTATTTATTCATAATTATCATTGTATATAAGCTTTTGTAATGTCAAATCAATAAAACATACATCATTTATACATTTACAACTGAGGCACTTAAACATTCATACTTGAGGATTTCAATTACATTTTTAACACTAATGAAATCTTATTTTTCCTCTTTGTACATTTTTTTTCAAAATCAATTGTGTGAGAATTTTCATCTATCAACTTCGTATCAACATGAGCTAGAAATTATATTAAATGTGCATATAGAATGGGCGGGGTGAATGTGCTCCCAGTTGATCATTTCAATATGTTCATTGATCCTTGAGATAATTTTGAGCTGATCTTTTATTTCACCCCCTTCTCGTTTTCATTCCATAATAACATTCATCGGTTCAGAACTTTTTCATTATATGTTAAAGGTTCATCTTGAAAAATAAATTCAAAATTGATACCTCCTTGTCGAATAATTTTTTTAAAAGAATTGACTACCATCAATGAATGTTCCAATAGCTTATTCAACTGTATGAGTGTCATTTTCATCATTTGGAATAGGTATCTCAGCACTCAGATCATTAGCTACGTAAATCTACACTCTGAAATGATCTGTTGGAAGTTGTATATTGTGTAGCATGTCATTCTTTATATTGAACATTGTATCCCTTGCTTCAAGGAAATAGTTTGGAGTTGATAAATATAAATGACAATCATTTTTACCCTATAGAATATTAGTAGGGGAAATTTATTAGTGTCTATGTGATTCATATTTCACAGAAACAATTATTATAACATTTATTACTTCATCTAAGTCGGGTTTTTGAAGGGAATGACTCAGCTTAAATCTGGGGGGGATCTTCATGCAAGGAATGTTGTTGAGTTGTTTCTTCTCTTTTGCTACCCCCATAAAACATGTTATCATCTCTTTATGGTATTTTAATTCTTCTTGAAAAATATCTATTGTTTCTCCCATCTTTTTCATTTCCTCTGTTTTATACTCTGCTTGTTTTTCCTTCGAAAAATATGTTCGGGGTGTCACCGCAAAACCCGCACCTCTGATGTGGCCATACTATTTTGGATGCTTCAAGGCTGTTGAATGTATTTCTATATCAGGTGCGAGTATTTTTGATTCTTGTGACTATGTCAAATAGAAAATATAGTAAAATAATTAGTCATTATTATGTAATAGTGATATTTAAATTATGTCCTACTTACACAAGTTTATCACACTTTTTGGGTGTTTGCATCTATAAGTATCTCCTCTTTAATTACCCAAGACTCCTTCCATAGCACATGGTGTGGGATGGAAGAGGCTTTTTATTTTGATTTATCAATTTTCATATAAACAGAGGAACATGGATATGGTGTTTTTTATGTCAAATAAAATAATTAAGGTATATTTAGAATGCGTTCCAATTTTTCTCAAGTGAAGGGTACCCCATCCTTGCTTTATGGTAGGGGTATACTAGTTTTATTTCCCGTTCTTTATTTTCATCATTCAGATGATGTTTCATAAATAACAAACGCTCAATACATGTGTTAAATTCAAGAAAGTTCAATCAACGTATTACCGAACAAAATGTACCTAAGAATTCTACTCCCCATGACGGTTGAAAAATGAATTCCATTCTCCCTGGGATATCATGTGTTAATAAGGAGGAGGTGTGTAGGCTTGATTTTCCCTTCAGTATATTTAAGATGATAATTCATTAAAATTGTGTGGAAGCCTCTATGAATGCTTCCTACAACTCTTAATACATATTCCATGTACAAGGCATCCAATATAAATGCACTATGCAATGGATGTTGAAGAGTAAGTCAATTTTTTGTATTTTATTTTATTTTAATAAATTAATGAAATGATATCATAATGTTACCGTAATATCTTCCCACATTAGTGTCTTAAGCCTGGTGAAAACATGGTACCACGACTGTACATAAATCGACATGCGTTGCAAAGTGTCGATTCCAATGTAGCTACTAAAGATGGCTTTGTTGGGGTTAACATGTTCGCCATGCTTATTCCATCCCACTTCAAATTTCATGTTGTTTATTTTTTCCATAAGGATTTTTACTAACACTGTCAAAATACGGTGCTCTAGGTTTTTTTTGCGCCTTCAGGGTTTCATTTACTTTCATTTCCTCAGAAGAATCATCTTTATGTTCATCTGGAGTGATAGCATCAGCATTAGGACCAATAGTAAGAGGTTGAGAAAGCAGTTGTACTCAGCACTGGAACCAACACCAACAGGTTTAGGAACCTATTATTGCTCGATATCGATACCAGCAGTAGCAGGTTGAGAGACCTGTTGTGCCTAGGGATTGGGCGCATCATTTGGTGTAGAATTCATTACTTGAAAATGTGGTATGACATTTAATTTATATTTCATAAAAGTAGTATTGAATTGATAATAACATAACTTAACACAATATATATTACAATAAAAAAATAACCAGATTATTGAACTGCCTTTTTTTAAAGGAAGAAGTGACTTGACCCCTCTATCGACTATCTAAGTACCTTCATTGTGGTATCCTCTAACATAAAAAATGTCGTCTACATTGGGACCACTGTGAAATTATTATGAAGTCCCAATGATAAGGTTATCCTCTACTAAACATTCATCTGACCCTTATGTTGTTTTGGCCAATTACAGAAAAATTGATCAGTTTGGGTTTGGAGGATATGAAACATAAAATACGTGTACTACATGTGATTCCATTATAAATGGTTCGTCTCTCTCTTCTTCTTTACTAAAATCAACTTTCACATATCTCAATTCATTTATTTTAATATTACTCTTATTATCAAACCACTTGCATTGAAAAATCGGCACTTTTAATTACATGTAATCCAACTCCCATATTTGTTTGATGATGCCATAGTATGATATATTCACATAAATGGGATTTATGTCCTTATTACTGGAAACATGCATCGCTTCAGCCACATGTGTAACCCCACTATTCTGTATGGTACTGTCTTCATCATGTTTATTATCATATAATGTATAACCATTAACTACATTAGAATTTTAAGATAATACATAGACACTTTCTCCTCTGGTCAGCCATCAAAGTCATTCTGAAATTGAGTCTAGATTTTCATCTAACTTTTTAAGAATATGGTCTCATAACCATCCTATATGCTACTGATTATGTGAATATGATATCCATTTAAAATCCTTATATTGATTCAAATGCCTTATAATTTTATTTTGGGTTTCAAAATATGGGTCAGCGTCAAAACAATTATGAAATACGTAAAGGTGGGTCTACTCCTGATCAATAATATTGATTGTGACAACCTCTCTTCCTGAAATTTCTTCACCCTCAAGTCTTCAAGCGTGATGAGATTTCGGTAGGCCAATGTTTTCCACACCAGATAGGTATTTGGAACAGAATTCAATTACTTCCTCAAAAATATATTGCTCCACAGTACATCCCTCTGTCCAACTTCCATTTTTAACATACCCTTTCAAAATATTCATATACCGTTCAATGGGGTACACCATCTATAATGTAAATGACCACATAGTTGAATCTCTCTCACCAAATGAACCATAAAATGAACCACCATATCAATGAATTTTGGCATGAATAAAATTTCCAATTCACATAATATGACGACAATTTATCTTTCCATTGTTGGAAATTTCGCTGGGTCTATAACATTGTTTCATATAGATATGAAGAAGAAAATGATGTTATTTAATGTATGGAATAATTTCTTAAAAAAATTACATGTAATGATATTGAATTTAGATCTTGCATAAAAACATGGAAGTCATGTGATTTTAGACCCTTTAACATTAAATTTTTCATTGACATGATGTTCTTGATATTTGATGAATACCCCTCTAAAACCTTTACATCATTAAAAAAGTTGAAAAACTGATTTATCTCCAACCTGTAAAGAGTGTAACAAGCAGGTGGAAGAAATTTTTGTTTTTCACCCTTCACTGGTGCCATCTCTCCTCATATTCACATCTCAACCATGCCCAATATAGCCTAAATTCCATCCATTATTTTGCTGGGTATATTGAGCAACTTGCTGATGACACTATCACATTAATTTTTTCCAATATGCATAACATCTAGAAAATGTATGACATACAGAAAATTCCAGAATGGTAATTCTAAAAAAGATATATCTTTTTTCAACCGGTTTTCTTAAGGTTTTTTGAATACGGTTTACCAAAATTATTTCCCACATCATTTACTTTCTCAAACAATTGATCACTTGTTTGTGGAGATGGGGTTGTACGTTCTTCTGAACATCCATCGAATTATGTCATCCAAGATTGGTACATATTCCATCGGGGTAGAAATCTATGATGTTCTAGAAACACGATTTTCGATGAATGTTTCAACCTAATTGATTTTGTACCTTGTTCGCAAACGGGACACCCTTGAGTTCCTTTAATTCTATATCCTGACAAATTTCCTGATGATGGAAAGTCATTTATCATCTCGTACAACATGGATCTCAAAGTGAAATCTTCATTTTTTTCAGCATCATTCAATGTAACTCCTGAATCGCACAATAATTTAAAATCCTCGATCAATGGATCCAAATAAACATCGATATCATTACCCGGTTTTTTAGTCCAGATATAGGCATAGATAACATGATGTATTTTCATTTCAGGTACAACCACGATGGTAAGTTATTATTTACCAACATAATCGGCCTTGTACTATAACTGTTGTTTTAAAAACCAAAAAGATTCATTCCTTCTATAGATAATGAAATGCATAGGTTTCTCGGCTCGTTAACAAATTTAGGATACTCATTATCAATTCTTTTCTACTAAGGAGAGTCTAATGGGTGACGTTGTTTCCTATATTTAATTATTGTATCTGTATTCCATGTCAATTTTCTGGAAATCTGCTCCCTTCCATATTTCTACCTAAACCTTGGATTCATTGGAAAGTACAATACAACATTCATAAGACTAGATTCTGATTTCTTGTATCAAGAATCACCACACATTGGGAATTCTATAAGTTATTTTTAGTCACTGAAAAATAATATACAGTCATTTGGGAAGGCGTGTATTTTTTTAGAGATCATACTCATCAATCTTAGCATTCATTTTTCATCGTATGATTGGCTCGTGAGATCATTAACTTCTAGAAGCATGTCATTCAAGAGAGAAAGTAGTTCGGTAAATCTATCGCCACCCCACATTTTTCCTGGTTTCAATTTATACAGCTTCAATACAGATAACAATGATGTATATTCAGTGCATCCAGCATACAATGGAGTCTTTTCATAACTCTTTAACTTCTAAAACAATTTTGGGCAAACACGAAGTTCATCTTTAAATGTCCTTGTCATTTACTCAATATGATATTCATCGGCATTCACATCTGTAATCACATCCTCCATACGATCGTCGCCATTAATCATGATTGTAATCATATCAGATGATCCATAAAACATAGTTCATTCCTAGTCACTACCAGAATTATTTTTTCCCTCTATTTATTCGAACATGTATAACTTTGACCTATTGTGTGACAGATTTTGTGTTCTTCCAACTCCCCTGGAAAAACTTTCTTCAATAAAAATAGTGTAAACACGGACAAAGGATTTGAGAAGGTTTATATGCCTGGCCTTTTCCAAACATGATAAACTCTTTCACGCCATATTCATAATCTTTTGTCAACTGATTGTAATTCATCTATTCTTTATTCATATTCACCCTATTTGATATTGTAATAATAATATTTAACAAAATAATTACACACTAGATGTTCAAATAGGGTCATCATCCAATTATAATCAATGGAACTAGACATGGTAAATAATACCCTTACCTCTCCATGCATTACTCAGGACGAATGTATCTCACACCCATTTTCCCAACCACCTAATCAATGAAACATTCTATGAGAATACCTTGTACTAGAATGTTTTAGTATACCACATGTGATCTATATGCATTTTTGTAAACTGTTTTTCAGTGTTTCCCTAGAAACATAATGTCTCTGGTTAAGAATTATGGTACTAAACTAATAGATGGTATGATTTTAAACAGAGTTCTTGAAAGTGGAAGGATTAATTACATGTTTTTTTATGTTTATTTGACTATGGTGTCCATAAGGTGTCTCATAGAGTCCTCTTGTGAAGTGGTTTTCTAATATTCTATTGTATTGAACTAGTAACAAAGTGATGGTTCCATTGAAATGGGTACTATTTGGAATGATATTCAATGGTTGAGGAAATAAAACATAGAAAAAATGGCATACCAATCATGCCAACAACCATAAGACCATACAAACACACAATCATGCTCACAATCACAACACCATAAAAACCAAACAATAACAATTTCAGATTTTACAAAGAATCCCTTATTCAATTCCATTTGTTAATTAAGGGGTTATAAAAGAAGTTTTATCATCTTGGGGAAATCATTCATTAGTCATGTATAGGTAAATTACAAATATTTATATTCAAATGTTCAACAGGAACCAACCAACATGCAATTCATTTAGTGCGCAAATAAGGACCACCAACAGCCATGATTTTTAATGAGGTGTTTAGCCCATACATTTCACTACAGAACCATCAATAAAAAATAGTAATAACATTAGAACAAGAGAAAAAATTGAGTAAGATGAGAAAACTCACTACAAAGGTGTCAATTAGTGAACGACATCGGTGTGTTTGCAGCATAGGAGAGGCATGCGACAGAAGAGATTTCCAACTAAAAAGAAAACCTAAAATGAGAAATCACATGTTAAACAATTTTATTTGTCAATAGTGGGATTCTATTTTCCATATATGATAACTACTTTTTGTTTATTTATTTTTCACATATATACTTTTTTCTTAAATGTTCAACTTATGAATGGGACATGTCTGGTTTTCAGGAGAAATATCATTTTTAATTTACTCTAAATTTGGGGTAAAATATCCCACATTAATTTTTTGTTTCAGGGGAACACTATTATCCTATAGGGATCATTAATGCCTATTATGTTAGTGGAAAGTCATGTCAGTTATTGGTTATGATACTAGCCAAGTCCATGTCATTACATTTACAATTGTAATTGACCCATGTCCATTTAAATATTGGATTTGGGGTGGGTGGACACTAATATGTAGAAGGAATATGGGAGGTAAAACTTATCCTAGGTTATCCAATACATGTGATGAATGATGAAACATACATCGATTATAGGAGCTCCACCGAAGAGGAGAGAAGGGGGATCATGGCGTAGCACATAGGGATTCTATACAAGAAAATGGGAAATCAAGTAAAACATAAAAGGTTCAAAGTAGAAGTGGTGGGTTGTCCGGGGGGCAGGGGTGTGGGGGAGGGGGTGTTCATGTGGGGGGTTGCAGGGGTGTGTAGGAGGGGGTGTGGGTTGTCAAAGGTGTGGGGTCAGCTGTCCACTATGAAATGACCATTAGGGATCCTAAAGAGTGAATTATGAGAGGGGGAAATTATATAGAAGAGGTGTTTGGGTGATGGGGTCGAGTGGCTAATAAGAAATAGGGGAACCTCATTAAAAAGACTGAAAAAACTCTTTTCATTTCAAGAATAGTGTATATAATGGTGTAGTCTAAGGGTTTATTGCATAGTGCACCCTATAATGTCACATTGTGATTTTATCACAAGGTATATACTACAACACACATCCCCTAAGAAGAACCATTAAATGATGATCATGAATTGTGATGTGACTATACTCCTCATTGAATAACATCCACACCCAGAAAACAATATAGAGGGCATAACATATCCCACCTCCCACATGATCCAAACCATTTACATAAGAAGGGTACCATCGATAAACTCACATGCATAAAGGAGGACCTAAAGTGTAATAACCAATCTATTATCTGACACAATCTAAATCACTAATACAAGGTATTATGCATGGCTAATAAGATATGCTAGATGTGGATCATGAGAAGGTCATAAAAGAGCCAACATACAGCCTGAGACAGACTAACATTGTAAGATAGATCCCCTGGAAAAATGAACATACATAATAAAGATCTTAGGGAGGGTATAACATAGCTGACATTCAACACAATATGAACCACTAAAATAATTTATTAACTGTGTAAAATCGCATATACCCCATGATGTATAACCAAACATAATCTTTAAATAAATTGAAAGAATGTTGACCTTGGTGGAATATCTCTACATTTCTATCCCAAGATCACTATCCATCATCCTCATCATAGATATATAATAACGATTAAGATATAATGAACAATCATGAAAGATAATTTGCATTCTATATATTATAATGCAAATTAATTCTACCTATAATTGAGCAAGATACTATTACATAAGAAGATTATACATGACCCATCCTAAAAAGATTCACTAAACGTATCCATCATTAGTATATCCTATAGTTAAAAATATATCATGATGATCCCAGGACCTATAGGTAACAATATATCAACAATAAATATCTTTATTCATATTTAGTAACCAACCTACAGCACCCCATGTGTGTATTTTTCTACCCTTAAGGTTATAACAAATCCATATTAACATTTCCACTAACATCATAATCAACCCCTTTCCATGTACTATACCTATAAGGTTTCTAAGAGAGATGTCACAATTTCATATTGCCATGATAAATATTTTCTATAGGATAATCAATACAAACCATGTTCTAAACATTATATAAGAATTAAAATAATCCTTGATATATCTCACACAATAAACTACCCACTAGTTATTACATCACTAGTAATCACCAAGGAATCCCCCCAATCACACTATGCAGTACTACCACAAAGGCCCACAACTCAGGATAACCAAATATATTGTAATGTCATGGTCATTACTAATAAATTTCACATCAGTATCACTATAACCCAATTAATAAAACATATAAAGACCATTTCAATGTGATTACCATAATTCATCTCTCACCGAAACCACCACCCATGACCCTTAGAACATGATTAATAATAATCCCATTCATACAGTTTCAACCTAGGATATTAGTAATTAATAACATGAACCAATACCACTATAGGGTCAATTAGACCTAACTCTTCACACAAACTGTCTTTATTATAAAAAAGAGTAAAAATTCATTATATAATAGACTCACCAAGGGAATCTGTGTGCCATAGAAGATGATGTTGGGATGGTTATCGAATGAGGAGGGTTCACTAGAGCAGGTCACGTGGACAAGGGGACTATGCAATGAAGAGGAGGAGAAGGAGGTGGAGGGGGAAAAGGAGGAGGAGGCGACCACAGTGGAGGAGGATGAGTAGGCGGGAGGAGGAGGAGGAGGCAACAGTGATGACGTAGGAGGAGAAGCAGGGTTGCGGTAGAGGAGGGATTTTGGCGAAGGATGAGGAGAAGCTAGCGACAGTGGAGGAGGAGGAGGAGGGGGAGTGGGGGTTGCAGGAGAGGAGAGGTCGATAGCATAGGGTTCAGTTTTTGTGAAGGCTTGAATGGGTGTGAGAGAGGAGGGGCATGTTAGAGTTATTTTATAAAAACTATTGGAACCTTTATCAGCGGTAGTTAAAAGTGCTGATAAATAAGTATTCTATTAGCGCAAAAATTATAGCATTGATAAATACTTATTTTATCAGTCCATTTTTAGGATGATAAATATATGCCTTTATCTATGCTAAAAAGCAATGATAAAGCAATGATTTTAGTAATTTATTTAGATTCTTATATATTTATTTAAAATGATATATATGATATATATAAATATATTTATTAATAATTATAACTATAAATAGTTTATATTAATAAATATTGGTATATAATTGTTAATATATTTATTTTAATAATAGTATAATTAAAAATGTATTTCAAAATTATTTATATATATCATAAAAAATATAATGAAATATATATTTATTATATAAATATATTTAATGTAACTTTATAAGTACATTTTTTAGAACATATATAGTTCATATGGGTAACATTATGAATTAATCTATATACCACTTCATGTAATATACAAATGAACATTTATGCGTATGATACATAACAGATATGCATATATTCATTGACCTAAATTATTGGAAAACACATATATATTCAATAATTTTAATTATAAATATATATCTATTAAAATGTATTATATATTTATAAATAAAATAAATTTTTTAAATTTTTTAAATATAAAAAATATAATGAATATAATGAATTAATATAATAAATCTATTAAATCCCTAATAAAAATAATAAAAATTATAAATATATTTATTATTTAATGTAATTTATTAAAATCTTATAATTATTAAATTATGTATATAAATAATTATAATCTTAGAAATAATTATTTCAATTAAAAACTTATATATATTTTTTAATTATTAAAAAATATACATTAATTATAAACATTAATTCTTTATTAAATATATTTAAATAAACATTATTTTTTATTATATTTATTGTAATTTTATATAAATTATAATAAAAACAATTATCATGGCTAATAATTGCGCTGATAAATGTACCCTTTATCAGTGCTAAAAAAAGTGCTGATAAAGGGTTCACCTTTATCACTACATGTTTTACCACTGATAAAGTGTACATTTATCAACACTTTTAGCTAGTGCTGATAAAGGACCACCCCTTTTCAGTGCTTTCTACTTAGCGCTGATAAAGGGTGGCGCTTCCCTTTCCTTATTTTGTGGTAGTGATAGGACATCACCACTAGAGGAGTACAACCAAATATACTCGCTCTGAATATGATCTCATGTCGAGGGATCATGTTGTAGTCCAAATTACAAGGGCCCCTCGGGCTTCCCTCCAACGGTAAAAAAAGAAAATCAATAGCGGTTCATTGCCCTAATTTTTAAGGAGTATATCTTCCGTACAAACATGACGACATACCATGGGAAAACAAAAACTTTTGCCTCCTCTTCTATTGATCTCCACCAAAAATACGGTGGTGACTTACCAGCATGCACATATTCCAGCACCCTCTTATGAATCCCACCACAAATATATGGTGCCACAATATATGCCATTGCAAATCCCCGCCAACACTCGTTGGTCCTACCACAAAGAAAGAGAGGAAAATTATAGGTAGATTATAATCTCTTATGATGAACAAGAAGTTTTTCATTCAAGTATGGTGGAAAAGATCTACAATCATTTGAAAATTCCTACTGATGAACACCAAACCATCCATCTAAATATGGCGGTATACTATAGGCAGTCATACAACAGTGCAAGTGCATTTGAAGCCCACTAGAAAATATGGTGGCAATTAATTGGAAGATTCAAATTCCTACCTACCATAATGAATCCCATCAGTCAAATATGGTTGTAAGAAAATATAATCATAGTCAAATTACTATGAATGTAAACCAATCACATGGGACAAATACGGTGCAAATTGGTAGAAAAATTTATTACTTTTAAATATAAAGCACACCGGTCTTATATGGTGAAAACCGGAGAAAGTAGTTAGCATATCCCAACTAAGAATTAGTGGCTGACTCATTCATCTACCATTTCACATGAGAACTAATTATTCCAACTAGAAACACATGGAGGACCGGAGAAAGAACAAACTCTTGATCCGACAATAGAATGGGAATTTATACCAATTTCATTGAAATACGTATCTCATCACATCCTATAAATGATGTAATATTAAACATCGATTCACTGAAATATCTTTAAAACCTATAAATATGTCATCACGTTGGTAGAAAAGAAAAGGAGTCGGGCCCACGATCCCATCTCCTCATATGGGGTGATTCATCCACAAAATAAGATGGTTACTCAATTGTAGACTTGCATCCTTGTTCTAGTATAAGATGGTCAAATACTATATTTTGTGATATAAGGACAACAAGATCAGAAACAAACACCTATTCCAACTGGGGGACACTATTCCAAAAAGGTGGCCTCTCTAGGGAAGACATATATCCCATCCAGAACATAGGATATCATTGGTGTGTCTCGATGACATCATAGGAACCAAACAAAAAGTAACACGTATATGAAGGTTGTTATCAATATCATGCGGCCCTAGTTTCCCAAAAAGTGCACCCATAAATGAAAAGTTCCAAAGGAAGATAAAAAATGAATAGATCACTCATGATATTGCTCTACTAGAAGCTAAGGTTCTTAACACCATAATACATCTATCAATAGTGGCATAGGATACTGCTGATTAATTTCCAAATTGTGGAAGCTATAGTAGCTATTTCCAAGGTCCTCCCAACATTATTACTACTAGTAGCTCTTAAGGTCCTCCTCAGAGCACCCATGTGGGATTAATCTATGGGATAAAAATAATCAATATTGGGAACCACTCACCCGATGAGTATAAGGGTAACCCTCCCCTTGGCCATAAAATCATACTACCAGAAGGCCATCCCCTAGCCATTATTCACCCTAATGTTTCTCTTATGGGTATATTCTATAGATATGGTTCTCACTATAGAAGGATGTCAAGATATCATGGTAGTCCTCACCATAACAACAGTCACTGTGGAGACCCTCCCTGCATTTACACTAAGGAATGAGAATGTCCTCCACTCATTGTAAAACATCCTGAAGATCCTCCCCACAATGTTCAATAAATACATACTTCATGAATCCAGAGCTATGATGGTAGTCCTCACTATAATAGCAGTCATTGTGAAGGCACTCCTCTCAATGGTGTTGGACAACAAGATGGTCCCCTTGCTACATTCCTCCCTTAAGATCCTCCCCATGGTATATATTGTAGAGACACTCTCTATGGTAGGAAACTATGTTGTGATGGTAGTCATCATCATCACGTCACTGATCTAAATTACCCTCCTCACATTCATAATTCACACCAACATGAAGATAACCCCCCCCCCCTCACGTAGGTCTAAATAGGAGAAACCTTCCATATTCTGAGATGCTTGGAAGGATAGGGTCGAATATGCCGAATCTCTTTCAATATAAAGTGATATATTCTATCTGTTAAGAGATGGTATGGGGCCACACTCATCCTCTAAGACACCCCTACACTATTCATGAATTAATAAAATCTCTAGTATCTTTATTACTCAGGATGAAATCATCACAAATTACCCAAGTTGGGAATAACATGTAGATTATTCCTTAGAAGAAGGAAAAAATAATATGTATATTATCAGAAGAAAACTAGACAAGGGTGACATACCATTTATGATGTGGCCCACAACCACTTCTCATTACATCATTCTAAAATATTTTTCAGAATATTGTTGGCACAAAATTAACCAAAATGTCTAGAAAACTCTCCACTAGTTGAAAACGAAATTTCTACTATTTTATGAATATTGAAATAATGTTAGTATATTGGGAAAGCATTGTAGGAAAATTGATGTAGAATCCCTTCCATCTACATGACAACTGCAATCAGAAAGGAAAAAAGAAAAACTAGGAGTTGGATTGCCTCTATGCACTGCACAAATGTCATTTCCTCATGTGTTTTTTCCAATCTGGGGTTCACATCTAAGGATGGGGAGAACATAGAGCTCTACACATTACCCCATGTCCCTTCCAGTAGAACCCACTAGAAATGGAATCATTTAATATCATCATCCCATTATAGTAGCCAAATGAAGTACCTATTCGGGAAAGACAACATGCTTGACAAGAACATGCCTTGAGTAAGTCTCAAAAGCATTAGGACAGATGAGAGAAATCCATCAAGAACCTCCTGAACATGGCTACTTAGAACATTCAGCATGCTTCTCGCCTAAGGGAATCCAATCAACAAACCCTAATCATGTCCTTGAAAAAAATGATTCATGTGTAGATTCGATGCGATATATATCTCATGCTAGCATTGGGATACATGAAATCAAGAAGGTGGACAGAGTAGTAGAAAATGACGTAGTATGGGAGCAACCCCATCTCGTTGGGATGGAGGAATTTTTAACTCAAATTCCAGCCTAATAGATTTCTATCTTCTCCCTTATGGAGAGAGCAAACAATAAAGAGGTCATCCATTCTACCCCATCATGTGATTCATGTCCCTCGAGATGAAGAAATTTTCCACTGTTAGCTTAGATATCCCTTCAAGTTACTCTTCTCCATGAGAACTAAAGGGTATCAAAGAATGGAAGGACAAAATACAACAATGGATGCAAGAAACTCTCATACCATATAAAACCTCGTATGCCACACACAATGTGGTATACATCAGTGAATTATGTGGACAGTAGTCCCATAAATCTCACAAAAAAATTGGTGTGGACACAGAGGAGGAAGAATAAGACCTAAGTGATGCCCCTTCAACATTTGAGGAAGGAGTCTCTACCACCATTGTTGAACTCAAGGAAATCAATTTGGGTACGGAAGAAGACCCGTGACCCACTCTGATTAGTACAACCATGCCTTCCAAAGAGAAAGGGTACATACCTCTTTCCTGAGGTAGAATTGTGAAATTTTTTCTTCGAATTATGCAGAATTGTTGGGACTTTATCCGAAGGTGTCCACTCACCACTAGGGTTTTCTAGCAGACCGTTGTGGTTAAAAGAAACATTCTAGAAGAACTAATCCTACACATACTTCCAAAACAGAGGTTGTATATGAAAATACCATAAGAATAACTTCATTCAGGATGTCCAATACACTGGCTTGATAAAAAATATCGGCCCTGTAAAAAAATGGTATGATCAGAGTCTGCATTGATTTCATGGAGCTCAATTAGTTCTGCCTCAAGAATGATTTCATAGTCCTGATCATCGAATTTCTAATCGATGAAATGGCCAAATATGAGACTCTCTCATTCATGGATGGATATTTAGGATATAATCAAATCTAAATGGCATAAGATGATGAAGAATAAACTACCATAAGGAAACCCTAAGGGGTGTTTTACTCTAAATTAATGCCTTTTGTTTTGAAAATGATTGGCACCTCATATCAACATGCCATGAATCACATATTCAAACCCTTCTTGGGAATGTTCATCTAATTCTTTGTCAATTATTTGGTGGTTAAGTCATGATAGCACTCAGAACACCAGGAATATATTGAAACCATATTTAGAAAACCATGACAGTATAGTCGGAAAAAGAACCCCCTAACATGTTCTTTTGGTGTTACCTTGGGAAAATTCCTCAACTTCGTCATACACCACTGTGGCATCGAGGTTGAACTAGAGAAGACATAGGACATCCATGAAATGTCACCTCATTATAACTTCAATGATTTGAGAGGACACCAAGGACATCTGGCATATATTAGGCACTTTAAATCCATCCTCACAAGAAAATGCATGGACTTCAACAGGTTTATCATCAAAGGGGAGAATATTAATGGGCTAATGATTGTCAGGAATAATCTGAAAATATCAAGAGATATCTCTTACACCCACTTGTGCTAATTCCAATTTTCAAAGAAAGGCCACTCATTCTATATAATGAAACCTTGGAGAAATACCTAGGATCCTTCCTCCCATAGAAGAATGATTCCAGTAGTGAGAGTAGTCTCTATTACCCCAGTCGAACCATGATCGATGCTAATAATTTTTATTCAAATATCAAGAAGTGCTTCCATGAACTAATATTTTTGGTCAAAAAGAAGAGGAATTAGTTACAGCATCACAAATTCCATTTGGTCTCACGTAGAAACCCACTCAAGTATATTATCAACCATTCATTGTTAACTGGACACCTTTCATGGTGGGATGTCATCTTGCAGTATTTCGATATAGGGTTCATACCGTAGAAAGCTATACAAGGATAGGTATAATCATATTTCCTAGAAAATAATCCTTCAATAGAGGTGGCCACATTTGATCCAGAATTACTTGATGATGAAGTTATCTCTATTCAATAAAACCCCAAGATGTGGGAAATGCACTTTAATGATGCCTCCAGAAGCCCGACAGGAAAAATAATGGAAGACCACAGAATCAACAAATTGGGTCTGGTAGTCATACTCGTATCCCAAGAAGATTTAGTTCTACCATATTCTTTCCTACTATCATAATGGTGCAAAAATAATGAAGTAGAGTACCAAGCACTCATTATAGGCCTATAGTTGGCACTCCATGTGTGATCCAAACACCTAAATATAAAAGGTGATTCATAACTAGTCATCAAGAAAGTAAATATTGACTATGATATTAAGAAAGAGGAGATGATCCATTTGATGAACCATGTTCGAGAAATGATGATAGAATTCCCATGCGATCCAACATTGACTTATGTCCCCTGGTTGAAAAATGCACAACCCAATGCATTAGTAAATGTAGCCACAACTTTTTCAGCCCCATATCAGACCGACACGGTTATCTACATTGCCCATCATTTTATGGTCATATCATTTTTTTAGACATAATAGATGAAATTAAGGAAATTAGTTTTCACAATGAACCCTACGATCATAACTATGGTTGGATGATCCAATTGAAAATTACATCCAAAAGGGGGAACTCCCACTAGATAGAGCTAGAAGGGAAAAAATACAGAGATAGGAAATAAACTTTCTGATGTATGAGGACAGAGACCAAAAAAAGGTCTTTTAGAAGTATGGTTCTGATGGTATTATTCTCACGTTTGTCTATGCGGATGAGACTATTGCCATCATGGAAGAATCACATGATAGAAAAAGTGGAACACATCTGTCGACATCCATGCTCTCTCATAAAATTCAGAGCCTTGGATACTATTTTCCAACTATAACACATGATTGTGCTGAATTCACTAAGAAATATGATCCTTATGGAGTTCATTTCAATTTCATCCACTAACCCCCAGAGATAATTCATAGAGACAAGTACTCATGGATATTTTATATATCGGGAATGGATGTTGTTGGACCATATCCTATGATTATTTCTAAAGAAGTCAAATATATTCTCACGGAAACCAACTTATTTTCCAAATGGGTAGAATATGCACCCCTCAAAGATGTCGGGGAAAGAGGAATTTATAATTTTATAAAAGTCAACATCATCACCTGGTTTGGTGTCCCTCAAAAAATAGTATTGAAAATTTTTACTGATTTCTGCTCTGTGGAATTTGACAAGTTATACGAGGAGTATAGAATCAATGGAAATTGTTCATCCCACTTCCATGTAGTGGCCAACTGGATGATATAAGATATCAACAAGACCCAATCCAATATACTCTAGATGATGGAATAAAAGGACATGAAATGGTGTCTGAATAAGCTCTTCCATGATCCATAGGCTTACTGGACTACGACACCGACCACTACTCAAGAAACCAAGTACTCATTAGTATAAGGGACAAAGGCAGTTCTACCCATCTAAGTTCAATTAACATCACTATGTGTGTCCGTTAGTGAAAAATTATCCATATATGAAAAGTACTAGAAATGGTTTGATGAGATGTAGTTGTTGTATGAGAAACTATTACACACATTCCACCATTTGAAAATTTACCATAATCAGATCGCACGAGACTTAAACAAAATGGTCATCCATAGATCGTTACTTGAAGTAGATATGGTGTTAGCCCTCATAACACCAATGATATTGGAAAGGAAACCTCCAAAATTGGAGCCAAAATGATAAATACCATATTTCATACACAAGGTCAACTCCAACAGATCATATGAATTAATTTCAAGGGATGGAAAGCTCCCCAAAACTCCCACCAATATAAGGATTGTGGAAAAAATACTTTGTTTAATTATACAAGAATCATCTTAGTTTCATGATGTTAAACTATACAATACAACCTATGTATGTTCAATGTGTTGTTAAGCTATAAAGGAATAATCTTATATGCACAACATTAAACTACATATCACTGCATATGTCCATGATACACGATGTTAAACTATATTGTAACCATCTTAGGTTCACGACGTTAAACTGAATAGTGCCACCTACATCCATGCTACCCGATGTTAATCTATATTGGAACTCCCATAGTCAAAATACATTAAACTACATTGTTCTACATGTTCCCATTATGTATGATGTTGAACTACTTACCATCTCAATCCTGACCTCATGACCTTAAACTGCATGAATATCATTCTGTGCTAAAAAATGATTCGTGAAACATGGGTTATACTGGCATAGGGAGTGTATCTAAAATATATGTGTGTCTTGATTCCTACCTTAGAAGGGTATGTAGTGACACCTGGATCCCCTATCCCAGTATAGCCACCATAAAAAAATGCTTCTCCTCCTAGCGTATGGATTGGGCCTATACAAGGACATCCTTTTTTAGAACTACATGTGACTTGATTCCTACCTTTGTAGGATACATAGTTATTCCCAAATCTCATATCTGGGTCTAGCTATCATGGAAAAAATTCTCCAACCTTTGTACGGGTTTGACTTGTGCCGATAAATTCATAATTTCTAACCGCATGATGTTAAACTACAAGGTTTCTCATTAACTATGTACATATTTATTCCTACCCTCATAGGATAATTAGAGACACCTTGACCTTATGACTTGGTCCAACCATCACATGATAAGAACTACCTCTGTTATATCCTCTATTTTCTGATCACTATAAGGGAAATCAACATCACTCTTTATTTCTCACACTAATAATAACTCATGTGAGATTAGGAATTGTGGTGAGGGTTTCTCCATGTGGGAAAAGTATAGTGGAATATGATAATCCCATCATCCTATAATCATGGTATAAAATCCCCCCCCCCCCGAGCATGAGTCCGATTGATACATGGATCCTTAGAACTTAGTACGACTTGATTCCCATTTGTTAATGGGATACATAGTGATGCCCAGATATTTATTCTAGTCTATCCACCATCCAAAATTAAAAAGGCCCTTTCCTTACATATAGGTTAGACTTGCATAGTGGAATCCATGAAAGGACCTAAACATATAACGTTAAAAAGTTAGGTACCTCAAGAACTACATATAGATCGATTCCTTCCCTCATACGATTTGAAGAGACACCATGGAACTAATTCTTGGTCCAAACACCCCATGATACAACCCCCCCCCCCACTATGCATGAGTCAAACTCACATGAATAGTTTTCCATAACTACTTATGTCTTGTTTTGTTCCCACATAGGATACATAGTGACACCAGGATCATTCGTCCAGATCTAGACACCATTAAAAAAAATTCCCTCCCACTATACAGGTCAGTTCATAACAATAACATGTTGTCATAACTACATAGACATTGATTCCCAACTAACTGGGATATGTTGGAAACCTCCTTAAGGTTCAAGCCCAACACTTCAACCACCTCATTCTTTTCATGCAGGTTTGATCCCATCTTTACCATATCAAGTTAAACTATATTGGATACTAAAAATAAGTGAAAATTGATTCCTAACATTGTACGATACATTGTGATTCCCAAATCACATATATTAGTCTATCTACCATGGTAAAAAATTCCTCCCTATACATATAGGTCATAATTTTGCATGGAAATTGATGTGTCCAAACCACATGAAATTAAATTACATGTCTGAATAAATATTAAACACACAAAATTAAATAGTAAGGTATATTGATAATAATGTGTGGCTTTTTTCTCAGTATGAAGAGATACACAATGACACTCATACTAGAAATACCATGTCCAAACTCACATAATAAACAAGAATTCCCCCAATCTCTTGCATGCGAATAGAAAATAGATGTAGGAGATTTAGAATATAGATTATTACATTCAAATAATGTCAAAATAACATACTTACCCTTACATATGAATCAAATTTATATATAGGATCTACTACCTGATAACTAGTAACGGTCTAAATATTTCTCACATACCCAGATATCTATTTGTTGTCCATCAAAATCCATGACCTAAGAAATATTAAATCCCCATAATCAGCCACGTCTATCAGATATGGGAGGCCAGTCTCCTACAAAAACCATTTTTTGACTATGAACACAATGCCCTGATGTCTCTTCATATATTATCCACAAAAAATTCCTATCAAATTAAGGAAAATTATTCCTCAGGAGAAGGTTTTCCTACTTCAATATTCCCATTGGTTCCTAAGCCTCCCATCATCCTACCTGATTCGAGGGCTCTCAAAATCCTGGTTTACATATTCTTCCCCCAACACTGTCTGTAGTGTAACAGGGATATCCCTACTTGAGTAGCATATATTTTTACATGATTCCTTTGATATTTCATTCCTACAACATGACTCTAAACTGTGTTGTCAATGTCCATTCCATAGGACATAAAACAACATGGACCCACACCGATTATCTACTTTGTGTCAAGTTTACCATGTCTTCACCACATTACGTTAAACTGCATAACCCAACAATGCCCCCATCTTTGATCCTGCCATCCCTAGGTGGTGGATTGAAACCCTTTCTTCCCCTTGTTTCTCACACTGAGCATAGTTCACACGGTCTTACGACTTATGGTGGGGGAATTCCACACAGAGCATAGGAAAATTATTATACAATGACTAATCTTACTAGAACGACTTTGAAAGGCATATTAGAGTCCCCCCTATATTGGGAAACCTATTGTCCCAACCATATGACATTAAACTACAAGGTACCCTAAGTATAGCTACCTTTCTCTATTCCCTATGCACAATCCCAATCTATCTAGACAGAAATTTTAGGACACCCAGATCATCAGAATAGGGCCCCTCTATAGTAAGGGAATCAAACTGCCTCACATAGCATATGAGATATATCTTTGTAAGAGAGTTTCTAAATATATGGGTGATAATGACCTAAACATTTCTATTATATCAAGACACGTCTTTTACACCTATCAAACTACTCACTTATAGTGATTTCAGATCCTCATTTACCATCATGGTCATCAGATATGGATATCCAGTGACCTATGGGAAACATTACTTGACTATGCACACAATACCCTAGTGGCTCTGAATATGTTTCCCAGAAAAATGTCATTTCTACTAAAAGAAAATTCATCACTCAGAGGGGATTTTTCTATTCCCTTATACTCAATGACTTCCAATCCATATATTACCTCTCCTGATCCATGATCCGTTGAAACCATAGATTACACTTTCCTCCCTATCCACATAATGAACATGTTGGAAAACTTTGGACTGACCATCCTCTAGTTAATCAAGGCCTCTATGTTAATGTCCTAATTGTTTGACATTTAAACTATATCATACTTGATATCTAATGTTCACCCTTTAGACCAAACATGGTAAATAGTAATGTCCCATATGCCCTTATGCATTATGTTAATCCACTCAAGGAAATCTGATATGGTTCCCCCCTTATTAGTGTGATCGAACAAAAAAAAATTCCCCACCCATATGTGTGAATAATATCTGCATATGAGGGAAATTTAAAAGAACAATGTTCATCTTGATTCTGGCCATTACAAGATACATAGTGATGTTCAAATGTAATATTTTGGGTCTATCCAGCATACAAGACTATCGCATCCCTGCCTACGCAAGGTTTTGACCAACATAATGAAACCACACATTTGCATAGGATAAAAATACCTCCACTTATTCTCGGAAGTCTTAGTAAATTTCAACCTAAAATGCCTCCTTTTAGGTTCAGTCACCCCTCTTCACACACCATGCTCTATGTCTGGAATAGTCTAAATCTCCATAACCATCCCTATCCATCAGAAATAGATGTCTAGTGTCCTACGGACACCATTTTTTGACTATTAGCACAATTCCCTGGGGACTATACATATGTTTCCAACAAAATTACTTGTCAACCAAAGGAAAATTAGTCCTCATGAGTGGCTTTTCCTACCACTGTACACCCCTATGATGTTTATGTTTCACCTTATTCCTTGGTTTTAGAAACCCCATGGATTAATGATTAAATCCTCTCTCCCCTCTCTTTCCTGAAGGTGATTAATCATTTCATGTCATCCCACCATGTGAAAGGCAAGATATTTATTCCCTACATAAAGTTAAATTAATTCAAATCATAAGTCTAAAATGTCGCATTTGTAAGATGTTAAAAAACACCATGATCCATTCCTCATTTTCACAAGTCAAATTCATGTGGGATCATTTTCTATTCAAGATCCAATGTAAATTCCCCTATACTTCCTGACATCTTTCCCTCAACAGGCCACCCACTATGGGATTCAAAAACAAAACAAAAACAAATTTCCATAAAACTTCCCAGCCATCATAAATTAGAGGCTACTATCTTTAAGTACCCCCTGGTTTAATTATGCACACAATTCCCCAGTGGATCTATATATCTATCCCACAAAACAACCTATTATCCAAAGGAAAATTCATATTTAATAGAGGATTTCCCTACGTCTATATGCCTAGTGCACTCTATTCCCTATGTCAAGTTCCTCATCAAAGAACAACATAATACAGGGTCAAGAAAAAAATCACTAATCCTTGCCTGAAATCTATTGGTACATTATTTTTTAGCGAGTCCTATTTTGTGGACCTCACCCTTCAAATCATGGTATAAACTATTTTAACTAAAACAACAGTCAGGGAAAAAAATTACCTGCAACATTTGTAATGGCTATCTGGTTTACATGACATTAAATTTTTCATGCCGGAGACAACACTCACCAGGACGAAACCCTTAATTGGGCATCTTGGACAGAATTCGAGTGTTGGTTCGCTAAACCCAAAACACATATGGTTTAGAAAAAAAATTGAGAAAAAAAAAACTCAGGATACACAAATCTTATTATGTAAAAAACTCATTAAGATCAGCCTAAAAAAGAGAAGTTATTCCCACTCAGCACAGACCAAACGAGGTGTAGGAAAAAATTAGTGCAATAAAAGAAAAGGCACTATTTTTATAGGGTGTACCATCTAACCCTAGAATGTGTAAAACTATTCCCTCTAAGCCCCTCCACTTAGAAAAAAATAGAGAAAAATTTGATTATTTTCATTTACTAAATTACGATTCAAATTAACATCAGGTTGAAATTAAAATATAAAATATTGTGGATCATGATAGATTTATACTGCAGGAAAGGGTAATAAAGAAGCACTGGAGTGTAAAAATGTTTTCATTTTATTAAATTAATATAAGAGGACGGCCAAAACCTAGATCCTCTCCCTAATAGAAATGAAAAACAACATCACATGGAAAAATAACAAGATTATAACAAAGAATTTCTATAACATTCCAATAGATCAATGTCTATCTAGCATGGGCCATCAAGCGATTTCTCTAAATTAGTCCTCTGCGTAGTTTCAGCTGCAACTGAGGGTGGAATATTCTTTAGAATGGAACCATGATGCAACATTTTTTGTTTAATGGCTTTGATGTTTTCACTCGTTGATGCCAGTTGCACCTTTAACTTGGCCAAATGAGATTTGTACTATTGTAAATCTTCTATATAGGAAATAACTTGGTTAATAAAATCTGTCTCCCCATCCATTATGTAATTTAGATCTTCGGTAAGACCCCAAAAAATCTTTGTATGATGGTGGGAATAATTCAACAGATCTAAGATGTCTTCATGAGTGGCCAGATCCTCTCAAACTATAATAATCTGATGCACAAGTCAATACATATATTGGTAATCAATACCTCTGTATTCCAATTCAGTAAATAGCTGTCGATGGTTTCTTCCTCATTAAAAAACTCTGGTAAAGTGGTTTCAACAATAATAGAATATACTCAAAGCCATGACAACCTCGACAGTGTTCGATGTCTCCTGATAGTGGTGAAACTCTGACTCTATTATTTTTCCATAATATGTATGTTACCTATAAATGGAAACATCACAAACGGAGCTACCGAAGGGTGGGTTACCCAAGAATAAGAACCTTCCCGACTTGTATGTGGTTCAGTGTTTGGAACCAAGTTTAGGGAATTGGTCGTTTCTTCAGGGGTATTCAATGATGTTTTTAGAGACCATAATCTTGACGTACATGGAAATTACATTACTTTTGTGGAATACTTAATACATAACAAAAACAAACACTCAAGGACCATAATAGTTTAGTGTCTTTGGAAACTTGGAATATAAACTTCTAATCATGTTGAATGATCTTCAACATCTCCCATAACGATCGTCCCTTTTTTGTTTCCTTACCTAAAACCTTTCTTTATTTCCTGGGGAAAATAAAACATAAAAATGGTTAGCTCAAATGCTCATAAAGGGAAAACATAGAGAACATAAAACAATCCATAAACATTTGAAAACAAAAACTTGAACATGAAATATAAACATTAAAACCTTGAGCAAAGACATAAATCTTGGAAGTACGTAAGGAATATATCATAAAGGAACATCAATCATGATAAAATAGAATGGGAATAAAACATGTAATTGTGGAAAACATTCAGCAATTATTATGATTTCCATAGTAGCAAAGGCATTGCTGCCAAGACCATCTTAGTAGACAAAGTCCCTTTCTGAATCGAGTTAACTCCTTGTTCTTGTCCTGTATCACTGAACCGGAATAACTTACCATTCTAGCCATGTCTATATCATAAGATATAAATCTTTACCCAATGAATTAGATGGATATATAGGTCCCACCCATCTCATAATGAAATCATTCTTACTTGTGCCACAAAATAAATATACATCATTCATAATAACCCAACGAATAAAATTGGTTTCATAAACATAATCCCATCATCACATAATCCATATAAAAGAAATGGATTTCATTTCGTAATAATAAAAGTGAAACCATGTAAATCATAGAGACATTATACTTGAAACATACACCTATGAAATAATGTCATCTTAGATGGAAAATGGTTTTGATAAAACACTTGAATTGTATTCTAGAGGAAAATATCCTTTCTTCTTCAAAATCATTCTCTTTTCACAAAATGTCATGCAATTTTAAAAGAAAAGGATTTTTTAAAAATATTCATTAAATATTTTGGAGGAAGCTTCATGAAAATAAGGCTTTATAATACCGTAAAAATCCTTTCATGCTGTATAAGTTAAAAAAACATTCTCCTCGTACTTTTGTCGGAATAGTCAAAAAGTACCTCGTAACGTAAAAAATAGAAAGATTCCTTACATACCATGTAGTAAAAGTAAAAAATGGGTAAAAAGGACTTTAAACATACATGAAAACACTTTTATAAAATATTGACATGTATGATAGAAATAACCCAAGTAAATACTTACGAATAAGCAATCTCGGATAAAAGTGAGATTTGAACAATTATCCCTTACCTTAGGTCCGATATACTTCGTATGGATCCGAACCTCCTGTATAATTATTTAAATAATGTCATTGACTTATTACATAATCATATTTATTGTTATGATATCATATATGTTTCACTTATGACTTTATATTACCCGTTCTTTTGTAAATTCCATGTAGAAGCAGCGTTTTGGGTAAAATCATATCATTTATCGTATGTGTTTCGACTTGTCGTTCTTGATATTATTACATATATACTAATTTACATAATTCCAGAATGTAAAACATGATTTATATATAATATATATTCATCATATACATGTATATTATAGATCGATAAAAGGAATGAAATACACCGTTCATGGAGACGGTAGGGCCTACGTACGCATGAACGCTGTTTTCGTTTCCTTATTGAATTGAAAGAAATTAAATAGATGTCATACATATATATACATAAATCAAGTAGAATTATTATATGATATATTTCATTATTATCCATTATATATACTTTATAATTATTCTTGAATGGTTAATCCTGGAAAATGAATCTCATCGCGTTCGTGGAGACGGTAGTCCGTCCGTACGCACGAGCGATGATATCATTCCCATGATCGTGGAATTATATTGGAGTGCATGTATACTATTTTAGAGTCAATAGAACTTTACAATAATCATATATAGTCATTATTTACACCATTATACACATTCATGTAAGGTGGTGGTGGAAAAACTGATTACACCACGGCGTGGAGACGGTATTCCGTATGTACGCACGCGCGGTGATTTCGTTTTTCATAGGATGGATTGATGGTAAAATAGGTTTGTTTCATACATATAATAACATATCCATATATTAGTGATACTGATATTATTACTTCAAAATGAAACAACTAAATAAGAAGAAGTGGAAGAAGAAATAAAGTTGAAATAATCGTTAATGGAAATTACCTCTTCTTTGAAGCGCCTCTTTGAGACCTCCTCTTAAGGCACTAAAATTGGTCTTTGAAGAAGACCAGGACCTCTAAGTTTTTTCTAGGGAAGTGTAGAAGATAATTTGGCAGGGTTTTCCCAAGCTTTAAGGCTCAATGTGTTGTGAGGAAGAGAGGGAGGAGGTTACCTTTTATAAGGGAGGAGATGTGCACCTTTGGAAATTTAAGAAATATTAGTATATATTAACTCCCAACCCCACTTAAAAATTTCCAAAATGACTCATATCCAAATATTATATGATATAGAGATGTAATCGCATCATCCAATAAAATTTAGATATGTTAGGAATTTATTTTAAACATTATCAACTTGATTTATCCTTATTTATCAATTTAATTTTATTTGTGGTAATAATATTCTAAATTTTAAATTGTTATAAATAATTACATATGTGTTGTTAATTTTCCATAATTTGAAATTTTATGAAATTTTAGACCATATAAATTTTAATTTATAATTTTTAAATATTTTTGTTATTTTTAAACAATTTTATAATATGTTATTTTTATAAAATAACAATAGTGTCAATTTTGACACTATTCATTTATTTGAATATAAATAAAATATATACAGAAGATATTTTCAAAATAAAATATTTAATAGATTTATAAAATGTCATATGTATCTAGAAAATTAGTGGATCACATTAAATAGTTCATATAATATTTATTTTAATATTTTTAAAATCATTTAATTGATATTTTAATTAATAAAATAATTTCAACATCACTATTGTGTCATACACAATGATACTTATTTAATCCCTAAAATTTCTAAATAAATTCATATGACGTAGATAATTTTATTATATTTCTGGATACTTTTCATGTTCGAAGATTCATTAAGTTTATCACTAAATTAAAATTATTATACTTATAAGATTTAATAAAGTGACATGTTGTCACTTTTTTTGGTTTGAATAATAATTAAATTATTTTCATGGAAAAAAGTTCATTAAATGAATCTAATCTGACCCTTAGGTGATATGGGTTGACTTTGAGTCATTCAATAGGATTTTGGCAGGTGTTAGGGTAATTTTATAATCTTATATTTACCCTTAATTACCCGATTTACCTTTAAATATGGTAAATACAATTTACTGTAGTTACTATTCATAATGCCCAAAAATAAAAAGTATCCTATTAACATAATTTGGACCCTCTGATTCCAAATATTGAATCCTTTTTTCCAAATTAAATACACAAAAGTTGCAGAAATTAAATTAAAATTAATTCCATTGCCGAAAGAAAACGGGTTTTTGGTTAAAACATTGCAAAATATTGAATTGATTTAACCTACGAATTCAAGGTAAAATCAATGCTAATGACATAAATTATATTAAATCGTAAAAATATATTCTATTTATACTTTAAAACCATTAAATATTATAATTTAACTATATAAATTATAATGATGAAAAAAGTTGTTTTTAATTAAAATATAGCGTGTTTTTACTATACATTAAAATATGAAAGTTATCAGAAAAATATCAAAACCTTATCCAATGTAAATTTTTATATCCTAATTCAAAATTATAATTTTTGTTTTTAAAATTGAACTTCTAAACATGTCAAAAACTAGATTTAAAGTGGGTGCGCCATCAAAAGGCGGCAAAACTGCATTTTTGGAAAAATGCTTATTTTACCTGAAAAATTTATTTTGTTCCATACCATGTTCTAGAAAATGTGTAAGATTAAATAATAATGTTATAACATTAAAAATTTATTTAATACTATTCATAACAGTTAGTTCATAATAATATTATAACCATATATCATTGTTTAGTGAAACCCGGTATTACGTACAACACACGCTATCATGGAAGGTCGCGATTGCGTGTAATGCAAGCCAAGTCAGGGTTGCGTGTAGTGAAAGATAATCTTGGTGTAGTGTATAGTATAAGATAAAAGAAATTAAAAATAATATATCTCATAAAATCTTAGGGTGTTACATTCTACCCCCCCTTAAAATGAATTTCGTCCACAAAATTCATCGGGGTTATAAATCGTTTACTATTCATAGAAACCCACATCGTAAAAAGGAATACTAAGACTTAATTTTAAAAACTAAAGAATGAAATGTAACGATTACCCAATGTAACTCATCACTAGGTTTCCATATAGGAGAACATAGGTGAAAATATGGATATGCAAGAAAAATCTAACCATGAAGTTCTGATGGAGAGTGGTAAAGAACATGGCTATGAAAAATCCATCAATCACAAAGCCATAAATTTGTGATGATCTAAGGTACCATCTGATTCATCAGATATAAGAGCACTAGGACAATATTTTGGGTTTTCAATATAATTTCCCTAAAGTTGAAAATTTTGAATTAGAAGAACTACTTGCTTGATTTTGGTACAATCTCACTTTTGTTCGTGCTTTGAACAATTTCCACTTCCTCTCTTATAGAAATAAAGTTGAATTTGTTACTCATGAAGTGTAAACAGATCATGTGATAGAATGATGGCTCATTCCATCTGTTTCAAACAAAAGGTTAGCAAAAGTTATCAAATATACATAAGTACATCTATGGTGAGCTTAATCATATACGATTCCAAAAATGAACTTATATTTCATATATCATACCACTTAATAAAATAAAACTAATTTCTACTAACCAGGGACTTCCTGTAGGCCAGTGGTATGCGATAAAGGCCAGTCGCACTTCGGTTGTGGGTTTGATTCCCACAGCCTTGTCCGACGTGGTGGGTTGTCGCACATCCTGCAGGTTTTCCTTTTTCTAAAACTACATTACTATAACATCCCATCAATAATATTGAAAAAAGTTCTATCCTTAAACAATACTAACTTATGTTCAACATAATCCATTCCAATCATTAGGCTTATCTAAAATACTTTGGTCCAAGCACATAGTATAAAGAAAACAATTACTAGAAAGGTTATTTACCAAGAATGTGAATACAAACATTTATCTCACATATATCATAAGATATATCTTGTTGGTTGCATTCCTAACACATGAATACCTTTGTCATATATTCTCTTGAAACATAAATTACCATAGAACCTTAGTGAAAACATGAATACTTTCAAAAGGTAACTCTTTACACATACCAAAATCCCAGAAAATCTATATAATCAAACCATAATATCACTTAGTCCTTATATCAGTCATGAGCTCATGAATATAATCAAACTTCTCATTATCTTCTTATCCCTTCATTATGCGCATATCATCTACTTTCCAAAAATATCTGAATAACCATTCATGGTTACCATTATCATTCAACATATACTTTCAAATACTTTAGGAAAAACATTAGTGTAACAATCCTTAGATGATTCTTTATTCCATTGTACCATTAACTATACAACATAACTCTTGTTAAACATACAATCATTCCACTACCTTCTTAAACAACTGACTGAGCTTCAACACTTTTTTCATCTCATTTATCATTTGTAGTCTCCTCATCATCATCCACAAAAATACTACCCATATGACCATGATGATTTTCTTCATGAGATTTTCCCTTAAGGAATTGGTTTGAATAATGCCCATACATTCCACATTTAAAACATCTAATCATTGTTGATGTCGTAGCAATACCATTATCTTTGTCCATACTGTTAACTGAACCTTTTCATTTTCACTTACTGGCTTTGTGTCCTTCTTTTACACACCCAAAGCATCTTCCAGTTCCTTTGAAACAATCTCCCTGATGCCTCTTCCCACATGATTTACATGAGGTAAATTGAACTTTCTTTCCTCTATGATCATCATTAAACTCCATCTTTCTCTTATTATCTGTGTCGGGAAATGTACCAAAGTTGAGATTATGGATCATATTATGAGTTTCTGATTAGGAATAATAACGATGTTTGGACTTCCAAATCCCGTTTCATTTGGTTTCTCATGAAGAATATCATTCCACTGTCCGTCATATCCTCCATTATCGTGAGTCTTCCTGTTTCCAGCCATTTTCTAAAACCCAAAAAGAATTGTGTGAGAGGAAAAAAATCATGCTAGGAAAATAGCATAATAAATGGGGAGTACCTTCAACATCAAACAACTTAGGTTAAATTTTAATATCGCTACCATAGTTCTTGGACTATATCCTATACATATACTTATCCTTAGGGACATCCCTTGACATACCTTAGAAATATCTCTAGGGATCTCACTAATGTTTTCGCATCCTAGTTTCCAAATGATGAATAAACATTTCCTCTAATACCAACTGTAGAGACCTGAATATTGACGTACATGGACATTACATTAGCTTTGCAGAATACTTAATACATAACAAAAACAAACACTCAAGGACCGTAATAGTTTAGTGTCTTTGGAAACTAGAAATATAAACTTCTAATCATGTTGAATGATCTTCAACATCTCCCATAACGATCTTACCCTTTTTTTTCCTTACCTAAAACCTTTCTTTATTTCCTGGGGAAAATAAAACATAAAAAGGGTGATCTCAAATGATCAGTAAGGGCAAATATAGAGAACCTAAAACAATCCATAAACATTTGAATACAAAAACTTGAACATGAAATATAATCATTAAAACCTTGAGAAAAGACATAAATCTTGGAAGTACGTAAATCATATATCATAAAGGAACATAATTCATGATAAAATAGCATGGGAATAAAACATGTAATTGTGGAAACCATTCAGAAATTGTTATGACTTCTATAGTAGCCAAGGCATTGCTTCCAAGACCATCTTAGTGGACAGAGTCCCTTTCTGAATCGAGTTCACTCCTCATTCCAGTCCTCTATCACTGAACCGGAATAACTTAACCTTCCATCCATTTCTATCTCATGAGATATAAATCTTTACTCAATGTATTGGAGGGAGATATAGGTCCCACCCATCTCATAATGAAATCATTCTTACTTGTGCCACAAAATAAACATACATCATTCATAATAACCCAACGAATAAAATGGTTTTCATAAAAATAATCCCATCATCACATAATCCATATAAAAGAAATGGATATCATTTAATAAAAAGAATATTGAAATGATTTAAATCATAGATACATTATACTTGAGACATACACCTATGAAATAATGTCATCTTAGATGGAAAATGGTTTTTATAAAACACTTGAAATGAATTTTGAGGAAAATATCCTTTCTTCTTCAAAATCATTCTCTTTTCACAAAATGTCATGCAATTTTAAAACAAAAGGATTTTGTTAAAAATAGTCATGAAATATTTTGGAGGATGTTTCATGAAAATAAGGCTTTATAAAACTGTAAAAGCCTTTCATTCCGTATAAACTAAAAAAACATTCTCCTCGTACTTTTGTCGGAAAAGTCAAAAAGTACCTCGTCACGTAAACAAAAGAAAGATTCTTTACATACCATGTAATAAAACTCAAAAATGGGTAAAAAGGAATTTAAACATACATGAAAACACTTTTATAAAATATGGACATGGATGATAGAAATAACCCAAGTAAATACTTACGAATAAGCAATCTCGGATAAAAGTGAGATTTGAAAAATTATCCCTTACCTTAGGTCTGATATGATTCGTATGGATCCAAACCTCCTGTATAATGATTTAAATAATGTCATTGAATTATTAAATAATCATATTTATAGTTATGATATCATATATGTTTCACTTATGACTTTATATTACCCGTTCTTTTGTAAATTCCATGTAGAAGCAGCGTTTTGGGTAAAATCATTTCATTTATCGTATGTGTTTCGACTTGTCGTTCTTGATATTATTACATATATCCTGATTTACATAATTCCGGAATGTAAAACATGATTTATATATAATATATATTCATCATATAAATGTATATTATAGATCGATAAAAGGAATGAAATACACCGTTCATGGAGACGGTAGGTCGTACGTACGCATGAACGCTGTTTTCGTTTCCTTATTGAATTGAATGAAATTAAATAGATGAAATACATATATATATATATACATAAATCCAGTAGAATTATTATGTCATATATTTCATTATTATTCATTATATATACTTTATAATCATTCTTGAATGGTTAATCATGGAAAATGAATCTCATCACGTTCATGGAGACGGTACTCTGTACGTACGCACGAGCGATGATATCATTCCCATGATCATGGAATTGTATTGGAGTGTATGTATACTACTTAAGAATCAATATAACTTTAAAATAATCATATATAGTCATTATTTACACCATTATACCCATTCATGTAAGGTGGTGGTGGAAAAACTGATTACACCACGACGTGGACACGGTATACCATACATACGCACGCGCGGTGATTTCGTTTTTTGTAGGATGGATAGATAGTGAAATAGGGTTGTTTCATACTTATAATAACAAATAAGTATATGAGTGATACTTATTTTATTACTTCATAATGAAATAACTAAATAAGAATAAGTGGAAAAATAAATAAAGTTGAAAGAATCGTTAACGGGCATTACCTCTTCTTTGAAGCGGCTCTTTGAGACCTCCTCTTAGGGCACTAAAATTGGTCTTTGAAGAATACCAGTACCTCTAGGATATTTCTAGGGAAGTGTAGAAGATAATTTGTCAGGGGTTTGCCAATCTTGAAGGCTCAAAGTGGTGTGAGGAAGAGAGGGAGGAGGTGCCCTTTTATAAGGGAGGAGAGGGGCACCTTTGGAAATATAAAAAATATTGGTTTATATTAAAACCCAACCCCACTTAAAAACTTCCGAAATGACTCATATCCGAATATTAGATGATATAGGGTTGTAATATCATCATCCAATATAATTTATACATGTTAGGAATTTATTTTAAACATTATCAACATGATTTATCCTTCTTTATCAATTTTATTTTATTTGCGGTAATAAAATTCTAAATTTGAAATTATTATAAATAATTACATATGTGTTGTGAATTTTCAATAATTTGACAATTTATGACATTTTGGACCATATAAATTTTAATTTATAATTTTTAAATATTTTTGTTATTTTTAATCAATTTTATGATATGTTATTTTTATAAAATAACAATAGTGTCAATTTTCACACTATTCATTTATTTGAATTTAAATAAAATATATACAGATGAAATGTTCGAAATAAAAGCTTTAATAGATTCATAAAATGTCATATGTATATAAAAAATTAGTTTAGAACAGTTAATAGTTCATATAATATTTTTTTTAATATTTTTAAAATCATTTATTTGATATTTTAATTAATAAAATAATTTCAACATCACTATTGTGTCATACATAATTATAATTATTTAATCCCTAAAATTTCTAAATAAATTCCTATGATGTAGATAATTGTATTAGATTTCTGTAAAGTATTCAGGTTTGATGTTTCATTAAGTTTATCACTAAACTAAAATTATTATACTTATAAGATTTAAGAAAGTGACATGTTGTCACTTTCTTTGGTTTTAAAATTAATTAAATTATTTTCATGGACAAAAGTTCATTAAATGAATCAAATCCGACCCTTAGGTGATATGGGTCGAATATTAGTCATCCAATAGTTTTTTGGAAGGTGTTAGGGTAATTTTATAATCTTATATTTACCCTTAATTACCCGATTTACCTTTAACTATGGTAAATAAAATTTACCGTAGTTACTATTCATAATGCCCAAAAATAAAAAGTAGCTTATTAACATAAATTGGACCCACTTATTCCAAATTTGGAATCCATTTTTACAAATTCAATAAACAAAAGTTTCAGAAATTATATTAAAACTAATCCCATTGTCGAAAGAAAACGGGTTTTTGGTTACAACATTGCAAAAGATTGAATTGATTTAACCTACGAATTTAAGTTAAAATCACTGCTAATGACATAAATTGTATAAAATGGTAAAAATATATTCTATTTATACTCTAAAACCATTAAATATTATAATTTCACTATATAAATTATTACGATGAAAAAAGTTGTTTTTAATTAAAATATAGCGTGTTTTTACTATTCATTAAAATATGAAAGTTATCAGAAAAATATCAAAATTTTATCCAATTTAAATTTTTATATCCTGATTAAAAATTATAATTTTATTTTGTAAAATTGAACTTCTAAACATGTCAAAAACTAGATTTAAAGTGTGTACGCCATCAAAAGGCGGCAAAACTGCATTTTTTGAAAAATACTTATTTTACCCGAAAAATTTATTTTGTTCACATACCATGTTATAGAAAATGTGTAAGATGAAATAATAATGTTATAACATTAAAAATTTAGTAAATACTATTCATAACTGCTAGTTCATAATGATATTATAGCCATATATCGTTGTTTAGTGAAACCTAGTATTACGTACAACACATGCTATCGTGGAAGGTCGTGATTGCGTGTAATGCAAGCCAAGTCAGGGTTGCATGTAGTGAAATCCAATCTTTGTGTAGTGTATAATATAAGATCAAATAAATTAAAAATAATGTATCTCATAAAATCTCAGGGTGTTACAATGTTCCACTCAATTCATATTCAGTATGACAAAAAATGGGTATGCTAATGGTATTGGATTTGAATCACTATATCCAAAGGTAGGGTAAGAAAATGAATCCCCCTATAACTGAATGAAGTGAAGAACAGAACTCATTATTATATTAGGAATGGGGAAAGATATTTTAGCTGACACAGGTAAAATGGGACTAGAAGCTGTCAATGGTCTTTGCACCATCGAACTATCATGGCATGTATATCTTCTGGGTTTCATGTTACTAACTATTGGGAATACTCTAATGATATTTATGTAGAGACTAATATGGGTGGAATAATGACATGCAAGCCAGAGTCCTCCCACATCATCATCAACCATATTTGAAGAAGGATTATTGGGTAATATTCTCTCTTAACTAGGGTAATCGTAAAAAGAAAGGCTTGTTGCAAACGTCAGAATTGTCCATAAATCTGTTATGGAACATAGGTTTCCTAGATGGTTGTTTTATCTATACGAGTGGTCATGATCCCATCCCAAAGTGTGATGAGGTATGAACATGCCTCTAAAGATCCCCACCCATCATCTGCTATTATACCATAAAGCATGGAGAAAGTTGAAAATGTAAAATGATAAAGATACCTTATAAAATAAATGATGATATCAACACTCAACAACATTTCTAACACCCCAATCTTCCATGGTATGCTTCTCTTTGAATAATACAGTAGCGTCTGTTGTATCAAACTTCGAGTTCTAACACACCACAACCAATCAAACTAGCCGTTATGAATAGTAATACCCACATTTTAAAATTTTATAAATTTTATCTTCCAAAATGAACTTCATTTTTGGATTCAGAATATCGAAATTAGCCTCGGGTGAATTTTTGGTATTTTTATGAAAACTTTCAATTTTTGATGAATAGTAAAAAAACACAGAGTTATAGTTTAAAACCAAATTTTTATTTAAATAATTTTTTATTTTATTTAAATTTATTTTAGGTCAAAATATATACATAATACCTATATAATTTAAATTAATTTCATTAGAGTTGATTTATAATAATTTTAGATATATAAAACTTTTATAGAACTTTTCACTGTCTTTTACCCACCTCCATGGAGAATTTTCAAATTCACATAAAACATAATTGTACCAATTCTATGAGAGGAATTTCTAAAATCGGAGAGACACGGTTAATATCAAGGAGTAAAACATGGTTCAATAAGATAAAAATAATTTTTACTCAATAGTAACTTTTTAATTTTATTTACCACGGTTAAAAGTAAATACGGTAATTAAGGGTAAAAATGATATTATTATTACCCTAATACATGTCCTAATTCTATTGGATAAGTATAATTCGACCCAAAACAACCTTAGGAATAAAATATGAACCTATTTTGTTCACTTGGATTTGATTAGGTCATTTATTATTAATTAATTTAAAGAAGAGTTAAAAGAGTTAAAATCAAAGTTTAATAAATAAAACATTTTAAATATAGGGTTACACATAAGATAAATTAGAATATAAATATTCATTATAAAGATAAAAATATTTCCTACATAATGGTATTTTATTTATATTTTTAGACGTTAAATAATTTAATTTACTTATGACACAATGATAATGCATTAATTACCTAATTAATGAAATATTAAAATAATTGATATTATAAATATCCAAATAAATGTAATTTGAGACTTTTTATGAATTACAATAATTTTATAATTTAATATGACATATTAGGGTAGGTTATATGAATTTTTTTCAAAGTAATAATGCTGTTATTAATTTAGAAAAAAATACCAAATACTGTCAAAATTGACATAAAAGATTTTATAAAACAACTATTAATTTATTAATTGATATTATATTCCAAAAAAACTAATATTAGGCCAAAGGACTCAGATAATTATAGGTGTATCATTAATGAACCACATGGTATTCTATTGGAAGTATATATTAATTTTATTAGCAATATAATATAAAAATACAAAGAGACATGGTAAATGTAAAACTATTTAACTAAGAGTTAAATCTAAACGGTAAGGTTAATATAGTGACCCAAACCTGTCTAAAACCTATTGGTTGAGTGGTTTTAGACCCATACCCACCTTATATTTTAAATAATTTATTATTGAGCCATTAGAAACCGAAAATAATTTTATTATAAAATAATATTTATAGCTTTTCATAAGGTGCCCATCACCCCTCTTATAAAAGGGAACTCCCCCTTCTCTCTAATTCACACTTTCAAATCCTTTTGACTCGGCAAAAACCTGCCCAAATATCATCTCAACTTCCCTCAATTCATTATAGAGGTATTTCTTTAGTCATAAAGCCAACTTTTGGAGCTATTTTGATCAAATCAGAAGGAAGAACCTGAAGAAAAGGTAATAATTTCACCACCCTCTTTCAAGTTCTTTTCTTCTTCCACTTCTTCTTTCTTTGTTATTTCAATTATAAAATAATAACTCCAGTATATTCTATATACTTTGATGTTATTATGAATATGGTACAGCCATATTCATTATTCTATATATCCTTTGAATGACATGTCACCATATGTGCGTACGTACAGATTACCGTCTCCACGTAGTGGTGTAATTGTTTTTCAATACATTACTATTTGGATGGGTATAATAATGATGTTTAATTCATGTAAATTATAAATATAACATGATAATGATTATTTATATATGATATACCATCCAATTATATATTATTTTATTTTCAAAAGAATGATATTGTCGCTTGTGCGTACGTACGGATTACCGTCTCTACGAACGTGATGAGATTCATTCCCCATCGTATCCATTCAAGATTAATTTTCATTATATGATTAAAAATAACATTTAAAGACATGATATCATTTTTTATATTAATAATATACATCCCATACATAACAAATATTACTCACATAACAAGGAATATAATGGAAAACGAATCTGTTAACACATGAAACAACGATAATACTAAGATATTATTAACAAAGAAATGTTAAAAGATAATATATGATATCATATTAATGAATATGATTCTTGTATAATTTAATAACAATTATTTAACCATTATAAATGATTTTAACAAACCCTCTACCAAGTAAAAGTACATGTTAAGGGTTTATTTCACAATATCTTCATTATCCGAGGTAATTTATACGTAATTATCTACTAGGACCTCTTTATCATCCACATCCATGTTTCTTAAATGTGTATTTCAAAACATTATTATTATTTTACAGACTATGGGATAAAGTCATTTATAAATTTTTTTGACTTTTTATAAGAGTTTTATAAAGGAATCATTCCGTCATTTTCCAAACAAAGTCATTTTTAACATTTTCGGCAGAATTAAGGTAAGAATGTTTTTTTAACTTATACGGTGGGTGCGGTTATTTTCCACCATTATAAAATTTTCTAAGATTACATTACAAGATTATAAGAATATTTTCAAATTAAATGTTTTATTTTATATTTATTTTACTTTTAAATTATTTAAAAAAAAGATATATTTCTCTCAAATAGTTTTGATTTCATCTATTTTAACATTTTTTAGTGGATTTTAATCTTATTTGAAGTTGATTTATTATGATACAAAACTTCCATATTGTATTGAATTTTTTGTGATATGTTTGAATGTGTATGTTTTATTTTTATACCATTCATGGTTTATAGAGAAAGTATTGACATTTCGTATGCTTGTTTTAATACGAATGTTTATGTTATATTTAAACCCGTTCATATGAGGAATGTATTGGAATTAGTAAGTGATGGTTGGAGCCCGCTATAGATCCTCAATGTATCAATAGGTCTCATGAGACAAACAAGTTTCTTGTCACACGGCCTTGAAAAAATATTATTTGTAGTCTTGGCACAAGGCATTGACTATGTTGTTATGATAGTCTCGCATTATGCATTATATCATTATGAAAGTGGTTATTGATATTGCATGTGATTATTCGACTAGTAGAATATCCATGTGAATAAGTAAATGGCATTATTTCATTTTATTTTTTCCATATTATGCTGATTTTCAAGTTTAAAAGGCTTTTGTTTTAGTTATACATTGCCTTAAATGTCTATGCGTTTTTATGAATGTTTCTGCTATATTGTTATCCTTACTGAGCATCTGATCTCACCCCATTCTATGTTTTATTTTTCCCAAGATGTGAAAAATTATATTATGACTGACCTGTAGGGATAGCTTGAGGGGATATGAGTGTGGACTATGGAGACTATGTTGTTGTAGTTTTTCACATTATGATGTAATCTATGACTTATGAATGTATCTAGTATTTATAAGGCTACTAGACTAATCGGTCATTCAAGAATTGAACTTTTGTGATCATGCTAATTTTATGTAATAATGCACTGAATTTTGGGTAACTGGGGTTGGGGTGTTATAGTTGGTATCAGAGGAAGTTTAGTACAAACCTTGGAAGCTAGATTTAGATAAACTTTTATTAGAGTACATAGACCTAAGATGGAATTTAAGGATTAGCATAGAATACCTTCCTAGAATTTTTGTATTGTAGTTATTTTTTTAGTTTTATGAGAAATACATCCCTTTCTGGATTCGAGTAGGTAGAGGTGGCTCTGGCACAGATGTACCTAGGGGTAAAACCCAAAAACACTACTTTGAGCTAGACTCAGATGGGAACTGGTGCACGACAACGGGGCTTGCTGCAATCTTGGTTACGACACTCCCAGGGGTTATGCTTAGGATAATTATCATTTTATGTACAAACCATTATGAAGGGTTTATGAGTATATACTTCCTCAATGAAAACATTTTTATGATTATGTATTATATCCATAAACTATTCAATTTATGATAAGTGTTTTACGTGTTTGGATTTATGTAATTTAATTCATAAACTAATCTAGTGTATGCCATTGTTTAGAAATGGAGCCTAGTGGAAGGAATGGAAATCATATCAATGCACACATTACATTTAGGTATTTCCCTCATTATCAAGATAATTATAGTGGAGCTGGTGATGCAACTGGTGCTGATCAGCTAATCACCATACAGGGACAACTCACTCAAGTTATGAATAATAACCTTACCGGTATGGAGCACCCTGATCCGCAGTGTGGAGGATCAATGTTAGATCACTTCATGAGGAAACAACCACCAACATTCAATGGGGGTACAAATCCACTAGTAGCTGAGAAATGGATAAAATACTTAGAGAAATATTCCACGCCTTGGGGAGTAGCGAAAGGAAAAAAGTTTTCATGGCAGTTTACCGCCTCACTGGAGATGCTGATCAATGGTGGTCACTGATTAAAAACATGAAGGAAGATGATATAGTATCAAATATGAAATTTAGAGAGTTTAATGATATTTTCTTAGAAAATTAATTTCTTGCGACAATCAAGTGGATATGGAAATACAATTTCTATGTATGAGGAAAAATGAGGATGAGAATGTTCCAATGTATGAGTCTAACTTTACAAGGTTAGAAAGGCATGCTACATATTATATATGTAACCCAAGAAGTAAGGTTGATTGTTTATTTGATGGGTTAAAACCTTTTCTCCATCGAGAATTAGTCTCACAATCCTTCTCATCGTACAAAGATATTGTCTCATGTGCTATCAAGACAAAAAAGGAATTCTCTAAGTCTTACAACTTTAAAGAAATGAAAAGGAAGAATAGATATACTGATCACTCTAGAAATGGAAATAAGGGGAAGAAGGGAAAAGTTGAATATCCATCCTGAAGTAAATGTTGGAAGAAACACTCTGGTACTTTCCTGAAGGGAATGGGAGTCTACTACAAGTGTGTTGAAAAAGGCCACCAAGCTCGTGATTGCACAGGGATGAATGAAACTACCGATGTTTAATGCTACAATTATAAGGAGATGGGACATTATGAAAATTAATGCCCTAAGCATCAGATAAACTTACCTCAGAAAAGGCCAAGGGATCAAGTCCAAGCTTACGCTATCACTACTGCTGAGGTTGAAGCTCTGAAAGATGTGATGGCAGGTAATCTAATGGTTTCCTCAAGTTTATCCAATGCATTATTTGATTCTAGATCATCGCATTGTTTCATATATTCCCAGTTTGCTATGAAAATTAGATATTTCTAATTTAATTTAACAAGTGAGTTGTCAGTCGAAACTCTTAAGGGATGTATCATTGCTACAATGTTCTATGAATCAGTTCCCATTAGGGCATATAAATGTTCTTTATCTTATGATCTCATTGTCATACCCATGATTGAATTTGATATAATCCTTAGTATGGATTGGATTTCAGAACATGATGCGAATATTTATTATAAGAAGAAGGAGGTTACTATTTTTGATGACGATGATAAAGAACACATTATCTTTAGAGAAGAATCGTCACCACCTAATTTTTATCTAGATCCACCCCCAGCAGCTCAAATAAATTCAATTATTGGGGAGGAAGAGAATGAAATGACTATGGGAGAGGAAATGAATTTTCAAATAGAGGATATACCTATTGTGAAAGAATATGTTGATGTGTTTCCAGAAGATTGACCTGGACATCCTCCAGAACGAGAAATTGAGTTTTTCATAGATTTAATTACCATTTCAAGGCCCATATCGAAGACCCCTTATAGAATAGACACTATGGAATTAGTGTAACTAAAGAAACAACTAGAGGAATTGAGTAATAAAGTATTTATTCACCCTAGTGTTTCTCCATGGGGAGCCCATGTTCTTTCTGTTATGAAGAAAGATGGATCTATGAGGTTATGCATTGACTACAGGGAGATCAATGCTATAACAATAAAGAGAAAGTGTCCCTACCTCGCATTGATGATTTATTCGAACAACTTCATGGTTCTCAATATTTTTCAAAGATTGACCTTCGCTCTGTATATCATCAGGTGTGTGTGAAGAAGGAAGACATTCCGAAAACAACATTTCGAACTAGGTACGGGTATTACGAGTTTACAGTAATTCCTTTTGGGTTAACTAATGCACCCTCTATTTTCATGGATCTGATGAACCGATTTTTCAAGGAATATCTTGATGACTATGTAGTGGTATTTATTGATGATATCTTAGTATAATCCAAAAGCTACGAAGATCATGAAAATCACTTGCGCATTATCTTGAAGACTCTTAGAAGACATGAATTATATGGGATGTTTAGCAAGTGTGAATTCTGGATTTAGGAGATTTCTTTTCTTGTCCATATTGTCTCTAAGGATGGAATTTCTATTGATCCTTCAAAAACCAAGGTAATCCAAGAATGGCCAGCACCGACAAGTATAACTAAGGTACACAGTTTTATTGGTTTAGCAGGTTATTATCGATGTTTCATCCTGAATTATTCCCAGTACGCTAACCCATTAACAAAGCTCACACGTAAAGGGGTAAAATTTTTTTGGACAAAAGAGTTTGAATAATGTTTTAAATAACTGAATAGAATATGATTTAATGCTCCTATATTGACTCTACCATCGGGGAATGATGGGTTCATTATTTATAGTGATTCATCAAAGAAAGGACTTTGTTGAGTCCTTATGAAGAATGATAGGGTTATTGCCTATGCATCACGATAGCTGAAAATTCGTGAGCAAAACTATCTTACTCATGATCTTGAGTTATCTTTTGTAATCATTGATTTGAAGATATGGAGACATTATATCTATGTTAAAAAATGTGAGATATATACCGATTACAAGAGTTTGAAGTATATTTTCTCAGAGAAAGAACTCAACATGAGGCAAAGGCGATGGATTTAACTACTCAAGAATTATGATTACACGATACACTACCACCCGAGGAAGGAAACTAAGGTGGCAGATTCTTTAAGTATAAAGGATCATGGATTTCTGAACAAAATGATAGTTTAATGGGATCCTATTTTTATGGATCTATTATAGATGGATATGGGAATCACCATGGATGGAGAAACATCAATAAATTTTCAAATGGTTGCCAAACCATCTTTACTAGAAAGGTTAAAGAGTTCTCAGACCAATGATGAACAGTATCAAAAGAAGATTAAAGCTGTGAATGATGGGATATTGATTGATTTTGTGTATGAAGATGAAATTTTGAAATTAGGGAAGAGACTTTGTGTTCCTAATATACCTAATCTAAAAAGTGAATTGTTTGATGATGCTCATAGTTCAAATTTTTCTATACACCCCGGTAGCACCAAAATGTATAGATATTTCAAGGAACATTTTTTCTAGGACAACATGAAGAGGGAGATTGCTGATTTTTTGTCAAGATGTATGGTTTGTCAACAAGTGAAAGCTGGAAGGAAACATCTCGGAGGAGTCATTCAACCTCTTCCCATACCTGAGTGGAAATGGGATAATATTACGATGGAATTTTTCATGGGACGACCAAAGAATCCTAGAAGGAACGATGCAATATGGGTCATTGTTGATCGTCTTACCAAGTCAGCACATTTTCTTGCTATAAGAGAAGATTTACCACTTAAACGTCTTTCAATACTATATATTAATGAAGTTGTGATACTTTATAGAGTACCCCTATCGATTTTTTCTGATCATGATCCACATTTTATATCAAGATACTGGAAAGGTCTTTAGAAATCCATGGATAATTAACTTCGTTTGAGCACTGCCTACCACGCCCAAACTGATGGAAAATCAGAATGAACTATTCAAACCATAGAAGACATGTTGAGACCCTCCTCACTTGAATTTCAGGGTATGTGGGATCAATATTTACTTTTGGTATAATTTTCCTATAACAATGGATTCCTTTCAAGTATTCATATGGCACCATATGAAGTGTTACGTGGAAAGAGATTTCGCACACCAACTTGTTAGGATGATGTTGGTGAAAGAAAACTTTTCAGCCTAGAACCTGTTGAGGAAACGATGGAAAATGTGCAGGTAATCCAAACCCACATCAAAGAAGCTCAAAGTAGGCAGAAGAGCTATGTCGATAACCGAACGAAGGATTTAGAATTTCAGGTAAGAGATCATGTTTTCTTGAAGGTATCTCCATGGAAGGGAGTTATACGTTTCAATAAGAATGTTAAATTGAGTCCCATGTACATAGGACCTTTCAAAATTCTAGAACTAATTGGGGCTATAGCTTATCATTTGGAAATGCCGCCAAATCTCTCCAAAGTTCACGATGTGTTCCACGTATCACTGTTGATAAATACATGCATGACCCAATGCATGTACTCACCTATGAGGAAATAGAACTGGAACAGAATATGTCTTATCGCGCAGAGCCTGTCAGGATTCTTGATACCAGAGAATAAGTGATGAGAAACTGGATGACTCATCTGGTAAAAGTTTTATGGAGAAATGAAAAGATGGAAGAGGCCGTATGGGAACCCGAGGAACTTATGATGAAGAACCACCCGAGTTTTTTTATGCTATAACACTCTAAAAATTTCGAGAAGAAATTATTTGATGTAGGGGAGAATGTAACACCCCATGCTTCCACGGTACGATTCTCTTTGAATGATATATTAGCGTGTGTTTTACGTAACTTCGAGTTATAACACATCACAACCAATCAAACTAGCCATTATGAAAAGTAATACCCACTTTTTCAAATTTTATAAATTTCATCATTCAAAATGGACTTCATTTTTGGATATGTAATATCGAAATTATCCTATGGTGAGTTTTTGGTATTTTTCTGAAAACTTTCAATTTTTGATGAATTGTGAAAAAACACCGAGTTATAGTTTAAAACTGAATTTTTATTTAAATAATTATTTATTTTATTTAAATTTATTTTATGTAAAAATAGATACATAATACCTATATAAGTTCAATTTAATTAATTGAAGTCAATTTATAATAATTTTAGATATATTAAAATTTTATGGAACTTTTCACTGTCTTTTACCGACCTCCTAGGAAAATTTAAAAATTCACATAAAACATAATTTTACCACTTCTCTGAGTGGAATTTTAAATATCCAAGAGGCACGATTAATATCAAGGATTAAAATGTGGTTGAATAAGATAAAAATAATTTTTGGTGAATAGTATATTTTTACTTTTATTTACCACGGTTAAAAGTAAATAGGGTAATTAAGGGTAAAAATGATATTATTATTACCCTAACTCATGTAATAATTCTATTGGATAAGTATAATTCTTCCAAAAACAACCTAGAGAATAAAATATAAACCTCTTTGGTCCACTTGGATTATATTAGGACATTTATTATTATTTAATTCAAAGAAGAGTTAAAAGAGTTAAAATCAATGTCTAAAAAATAAAACAATATTAATATAGGGTTACACATAAGATAAATTAGAATATAAATATTAATTAGAAATATATATATATTTCGTACATAATGGTATTTTATTTATATTTTTTTATATAATAAATAATTTAATTTATTTATGACACAATGATGATGCAGTAATTACCTAATTAATGAAATATTAAAATAATTGATATTATAAATATCCAAATAAATGTAATTTGAGAATTTTTATGAATGCCACTAATTTTAAAAGTTAATATGACATATTTGGGTTGGTTATATGATTTTATTTCTATGTAATAATGTTGTTATGAATTTAGAGAAAACACAATACCAAATATTGTCAAAATTGACATAAAAGTGTTTTTAAAACAAATACTATATTATTAATTGATATTCTATTCCTAAAAATAGAATGTTTAGCAAAATGACTTATATAATTATAGGTGTATCATTAATGAACCACTTGGGGTTCGATTGAAAGTATATAGTATGTTTATTAACCATATAATATAAAAATAAAAAGAGACATGGTAAATGTCAAACTATTTAACTAAGAGTTAAATCTAAATGATAAAGGTAATATAGTGACCCAAAACTATCTAAAACCTATTGGTTTAGTTTTTTTCGACCCATAACCACCATATCCTTTAAATAATCCATTTTGGAGCCATTATAAACAGAAAATTATTTTATTATAAAATAATATTTCTATCTTTTCCTAAGGTGCCTCTCACCCCTCTTATAAAAGGGCACTCCCCCTTCTCTCTAATTATCACCTTCAAAGACTTTTGGCTCTGCCAACCCCTGCTCAAATATCCTCTAAAATTCCCTCACTTCATCTTAGAGGCATTCCTTTAGTCAGAAATCCAAATTAACAAGCCCTTTTGATCAAATCAAAAGGAAGAACCCGAAGAAGAGGTAATAATTTCACTACCCTCTTTCAAATTCTTTTCTTCTTCCACTTCTTATTTATTTGTTATTTTCATTATAAAATAATAAATCCAGTATCTTCTATATATTGTGATTTTATTATAAATATGGTACAATGATATTCATTATTCTATCCATCCTTTGAATGACATGTCACCATACATGCGTACGTACGAATTACCGTCTCCACGTCGTGGTGTAATTGTTATTCAATACATTAGTATTTGGATCGGTATAATAATGATGTGTAATTCATTTAAATACTAAATATAACATGGTAATGATTCTGTATATATGATATACAAAACAATTATATATTATTTTAATATCAAAATAATGATATTGCCTCTCATGTGTACGTACGGATTACCTTCTCCACGAACGCGATGAGATTCATTTCCCATCGTATCCATTCAAGACTAATTTTCATTATATGATTAAAAATAATGTTTAAAGACTTGATATAATTCTGGATCTGAATAATATATATCCCATTTATAACAAATATGACCTACATAACAAACAATATAAAGGAAAACGAATACGTTAACACCCGAAACAATGATAATACTAAGATATTATTAACAAAGCAATGTTAAAAGATTATATATGATATCATATTAATGAATATGATTCCTGTATAATTTAATAACAATTATATCAACATTATATAGGAGTTTAACCTACCGTCGACCAAGGAAAAGTACAAGGTAAGTGTTTATTTTACAATCTCTTCATTATCTGAGGTTGTTTATACGTAATTATCTACTGGAACCTCTTTATCATCCACATCCATGTTTCTTAAAAATTTATTTCAAAACATTATTAATATTTTATAGACTATGGGTTAAAGTCAATTATACCCTTTTTTTAAATTTTTTAAGATGTTTATAAGGGAATCTTTTCATCGTTTTCAAGACAAGATCCTTTTTAACCTTTTCGACAGAATTAATGTAAGAATGTTTTTTTAACTTATACGACGGGTGTGACTATATTCCTCCATTATAAAACCATAAATGCATACCATAAAGAATATAGAAATATTTTCAAAGTAAATTTTTTATTTTATAATTATGTGACTTTAAATTATGTCAAGAAAAGAGATATTTCTCTCAAATAGTTTTGATTTCATCTATGTCAACATCCTTTGATGAATTTTAAGCTTATTTGAAGTTGATTTATTATGATACTGAACTTCCATATTGTATTGAAGGTTTTCAGATATGTTTGACTATGGATGTGTTATTTTTATTCCATTCATGGTTTATAGAGAAATTAATGACATTTCGTATGCTAGTTTTAATACGAATGTTTATGTTATTTTTAAACCTGTTCGTATGAGGAATGCGTTGGACTTAGTAAGTGACGTGTGGATCCCACTATAGCTCCTCGATGCATTAGTAGGTCTCATGAGAGAAACTAGTGTCTTGGAACAAGGACTTGACAAAATCTTATTTTTAGTCTTGGCACAATGCCTTGACTATGTGGTTTTGATAGTCTGGCATTATGCATTCCATCATTATGAAAGTGGTTATTGATATTTCATGTTATTATTCGACTAGTAGAATTTCCACGTTTATAAGTAAATGGAATTATTTAATTTTATTTTTTACATATTTTGCTGATGTTCATGTTTAAAAAGCTTTTGTTTTAGATATACATTGACTTAAATGTTTATGATTATTTATGAAAGTTTCCGCTATATTGTTATCCTTACTGAGCATCTGAGCTCACCCCTTTCTATGTTTTTTTTTCTGGGATTTGAAGAAGTATTTTATTACTGACCTTCAGGGATAGTCTGATGGGATATGAGTGTGGACTATGGAGAGTATGCTATTGTAGTTTTTCACATTATGATGTAATGTATGACTAATAAACGTATCTAGTTATTCCAAGGCTACTAAACTAATCGGTCATTCGAGACATGATATTTTGTTATCATTCCAATGTTATGTAATAATTCACAGACTCTAGGTAACTAGGTTCATGGCGTTACAAATTGGGACATAAATCATAAATATTAAAGCTAGATAGAAGACCTATTGAGGACCACAGCGGTGTGACGATATTCGTAATAGGTAAAGTTATCTTCTATCCAACCATATAAAAATTTAAATTTCCCACTGATATGATTTGAAAGACTCCCTTTATATATCTTCCCCAATAGCTCATAAATTTGGAAATGAGGGTGTGGATAAATTTAAAGGGTTCCCTTCCACTATTATGGCCTCCAACATCAAAGTGCATTCCCAAACACCATTATAAATGTCATAAGAAGGGAAGAGACACCCCATTAAGAAGATGGAAAAGAAACTTTCCAATTAGAACATGGGATACACATCTGTTTAGACCTCCTAACCCCATGTGGTGTATCGACCCACCTTGAGGGTAGCATAATAGGATCCAGGGATGAGAAGAGAATGATATGTCAGATGGGATTGGCTAGTAATAACTCTTGTCCTTGTCATGTTTTCTTTGAAGAATAGTCTAGTCCAATCCTCAAACAAAATCAATGAGAGTCATGAATAGAATTAATAAGAAATCCCTCTACCCGAACTAGGAAATATATTTACAATTAAGATACTAGTTCAACATTCTCCCATGTGTTGGCCACAAGAAGATATTCAACGTACATGTTTCTGAGCATAAGAAGTCCCCCTATCTGATAGACATCTCATAAATTGAACCCCACTTCACCGTGTGATGGGATATAGGTGTTAGTTCTTGAACACCAATAACTAAGTAGCCCAAGAGAAATTTAACCTGGTGAATAGTTGGAAAAAAGGAGAACCATACAACTTTATGCGGACTGATAGCTTCTAATTGAGTAGGGTACTCAAGATAGCTTTGGTGCACCCAGAAGGCCTATACCCAGACTTCATTACAACAACCTTCATATTGGAGATCCCATTTGGAGATCCACCCTCAGTTGGGGTCATTTCATGATAGGCTATCAATAGTCTGGTTATCCAGAACAACTGTTTGGAATATGCAGTATGACAACATAGGGTGCTCTGCATCCACATAGATCCATTTAGAACAAATATTTAATCCTGGGTCGAGGCAGTTTTCATCACCCCCATGGAAAAAATATTTTTGGGTCATAATGTTGTGACATCTCAAGGATAATGGTAATGTAGCATCGGTGAACTGGTGGCAAAGAAATTCCATCTTGGAGGTTTATGTTTTAAAGAGACAATTGGAGAGAGAGTGGATAATCTATAAGCTCTAGTGAGAGAAGATCTCGGAGGTTACCCTCTTGAGGAATCAGGTCAAAATGAAGGGTGTCTTTGATATTATCAATAAAATATTCCTTCATCCTAGTTGCTTCCATTGATATTAGTGGAAATCCATTTCTTTTCTACACAAAAAAACCCATTAAAATTGTCAGTCTAATAAAATATATTTCAAAAACAAAAAAAATAGCAAAGGGAAAAAATGTCCTCTTAAAAAATAAGTATGCATACTAAAACATATAAATAGTTACCAGAAGGTATTCCCTGTGAACAGATAATTATTGGAACCTGTGTGGCAGTGGCACATGGGGAATTCTCCAGTGAAACGAATTGTTTACAAAGCAAGAGAACCATGTATGACCATCAATATGCAGAAGTACGAGCTCATAATTTTGAAATATAAATATTAGTTCATGAGTTTAAAATTATGTTCGTGGACAAGGATGACCCGTTTACAGAACTCGCTACATGGAAGATCGAACTCCCCATTTTTAGAATTAAAGTTATGTTCTCATATTTCAATGTTAGTTCCTGGATGAGGGTGATGGTGATGGATTTTTTGTTCACAGAATGTAATGCACCATTCAAGGTCGAAGGATTTTGCAATATGAGTGGTACACGGAAGAATAGAGGTCAAGTGGAAAATCTAGAGGACGTAGTTTTCTGAAAATATGGTAAAAGAAAAATAACCTTGGCCCCCTATATAAATTCAGGGTCCCCCATTGGGTCCACCTTTCTCCTACAAATTAGTTCAGTTCAGGACCGCATTCAACATCGGAATAGCCACCTCTTCATCCCGATCAGAACCCATTCCAATAGGGGAATTTGTAGGGTCCTGAGGACATGGAGAAGGAAATAAAATACTCCCACAACTTTGATAAAGGAAAAACATGCATGTTCGATTGAAAATTTGATGATGAATTCCAAGGAACCCAACTTTGGAAAATAACCATATTTGGAAATTGACATAGAGGGGTTTTCATACAATGTTCCCAGAATGATCCACAAAAAGCATTGACCATGAAATACAGTACACAAATGGGGATTCTCAAACTAGCTCCACCACGCATGGTGTCATTGTAGAAAATTAGATAGAGCGGTACGCCACCGTGAACCACCCCAGTTAACAAAAATGTTTCACAAGAGATGCAAAGAAAAGGGTATCCTATGAAAAAGAAAAGCCATTTGCGGGACTGAGGTGGTGATTACCACCTCCGTGAACCAAATCCATCATTATCCTCATCATAGAAAACCTCAGTTCATTGAGAAATCAATGGGCTGAATGATTCTCACATGGGCTTCCACACATATTGTCGTGCACCCCATAGATTTATTATCCCAAGAACTCTATAAAATGTCATTGAGGGGAGCCAAAAGGGGGGATCAGATTTTTTGGGAGCTTGTAATTTAAAGACGTAAGACTCTGAAGAAAAATGATCAACGAAGTATGGAACTACAAATGGGTTCTAGCAGGTATAAACTCGTCATGTACCATGAATGGAAGGAAATATTATAATAATAATGGACTAGTCATGGTCCTAATTAGATAACCATTAACCATATCAAGTATGACAATGAACATCCCATAAAATGCTTGTTCAATTCCCTACTTCAATCTAGCATACTGCCTAGCATATCACTATACAGACGAAACCCTTCATCGCTTAGCACTTCACTCTAGAGATGGAATCCAATGCCACACAAAACCACCCTATGCGGACAGAACATGGGGCAGCATAACACTACAGTATGTACATGACATCCAGGTCCTCATACCACCTTGGTATGCAGATGAAACCTCCACCCACATAGAAATATTCCATGCGGAGCCTACCCCACCCAGCATTAACAAATGATAAGCGGAATTGGGTAACTTCAGGCATTCAAACTTCTTCACCTGATCATCCCCTTCAATTTGCATCATATCTTCCAAATCCCCTTCACTAACCATTCAATCAACATCAGGACAAATCCTCTCTCAAAGACACTAGTTCCATATGATAAAACCATTAGGTATATCAGCATAACCTTTTGAGCTTACATACCCATGGTAAGGGGAGTCATGTGGATAATTCTCGCAAAGGTGCAGACCCCCCGAATGTCTTTTTGTTTACATTCCCATGGAAAAATGGGGCCTAATATTAGAATACTCATATGATCCTCCCCTATATAAGGGTCAAGGTAAATCAATGGACTTTCCCATCGATAAGTGTCATTTATTTAATATTGAAATCACACTTTCGTTTCCATTTGATGAGAAGAAACATTTCCCCCATTTTTATGGGAACAAAAAAGGGAACTCCCCCAAAGGTAAGTCTCTAACCTTCCTACAGGAGGTGCTACTATTTCTCCTCTTAGGCTTGGAATAGTTAGAGTTTGGATAGATTTTTAAACGTGACTATCCTGGATATCAACTTAGGTGAGGAAATTGGCATATTCAAAACCCGCTGCTCTCTCTCTCTCGTTGAGCCATCACCCCAGCCTCTTCCGTCATTATACACCATTTCGATTAGTGGATAAGGGAAGTTTGTGAGGTTTTCTTGATCAATCAATTCCCCTTGCTTCTCACATGATGAATGAATCACATGGGAATAGAGGTTAATGATGATCACAAAATCCATACCATATCTCAATGAAATACAAGAACTCTGATTCCAGCTCTAACCAAGATATGTTGGATGTGTATCTAAATTCCCAAGATAAAATAGGAATCTCCTATGCGCAAGACTCAATCATATTCCATCACCAATGGAACTATGAGAACTCTGATTACTGCTCTAACTAGGAAACGTAGGAAGCCTACTTAAGGGTCACGATCAAAGGAATTTCTCCTTAATAGTCAATCAAAATTAAATCCCTTAGCTCACTAGTGAATCCTTTTATTTTATAAGCCTCAACGTGATTCATCCCATGATGCCTCCTCTTCGGTGTAAGTCCCAACTGTATGCCCTCGAGTGGGAAGCTTCCACATGTATTCCCCACCCAACTAAACTATTTGGGATCCAAATCCTCTCACAAGGATACATAGGACTCCCATCTCATGGGTTCAACCTCGACATCAAAATTACTCATGTCCCCATGGATAATGAAAAATTCTAGAGTTACTTATCAAATGTCTCAAGTAATCATTATATCAATAAATTCCAAACCCATGAATACTATGGTTGATCTTTCTCCTACTGGGATATACCATAAAGACACACATGGTAATGAACCAAGGATTCATGAATATATGAACATTTATTATATCCATAATAGAGTCCCTAAATACGGAATAATTCCCCCCAAAAGGTTATGATGAGATCGGCCTCCCATCCTCTTGACTAATGGAGTCCTTAAGTGTTGCTAGAAAAATCATCCAAAAACCACTATCCTTTGGAAAAAAGGTCGATGAATCATGGATAAAAGGGTCGTTGTTAGTTTTTTGATCCACAAATAAAACTGTTGGAGACCATCTAAGGACCGCGTACCCGATACAGACCTACTTCACTAACACTTAACCCCTACAATCGCCCTTCAGAACAACTCAACTATCACTCCTCTTTCATAACACAAGAATGATATACAACCCTATCATAATGTGACCATATCACCCATCTAAAAGTTTAATGAAACGAATCAGATCCACATTGAAATGGTGTACTTGGCATGAATCTCTCTATAACAATAGATAATAAATTGGTATCCATTAATACATTTTTTTTCTCCCACAAACACACCTTGGGTTAAAACAAATACCCTCGAATAAAAAGAAATATTATTTTATGAAAAATTGTTTTTCATAAAAATAAAAATATTAATGTAAATGATTCATGGATTTAAAGGGTATATAATCAAAATACGTTAATGGTATTCTTGAAATAATTATATACTAATATGAAATAAGAATTTAATTATTCATGGATAAAAAAATATTTATTTAAAAAGTTTGTTTTATTATATATTATATGTATTTATTCATAGGATAAATTTATATTATGTGAATTATGAAATTGAAATAAATTTCAAATTTTAGAAGAAAAAAATATAAATTTTTATTCTTTTAATTAATAATAAATTGTAATTAATAACAATAATGGAATTTCAATACTCGAAAATATAATTTTCTAAATTAATTTTATATATTATAGATTTTTATTTTTACAAAATAAATATATGATATTTAAGGATGAAATTATTAAAATATAATGTTTTTACATTTAAAATGTTCGTTCAACATGTAGTTAATGATTATTATCTGATTTTAATCATTAATAAGAAATCATAGATTCAAAAAGTCTGTTCCATATCAAAACTTGTTTTCTAGTATATTTTATGGTTTCATTGGAAAGTAAAATTTCATATAATTTGATAATGAAATATATTAAATATATATACAATTTTGAATTATAATATCAAACATATGTAGGATGGTTTATCTTATAATTTTAGTGGAGAAATAACTATAATAAAAAATAGTTAAACAAGGAAACACTGAAAATAGAGATAAATAAAAAACTGATCAAATTTTCCATAACTAATATGATATTTATAAATTATATAAATCATATGATATGTTTTGGAGTTTATAAAAAATGTATCATAATAATTTCCTTAACTAACTTACCCAACTCCAATGTATTTTATCACTACCCTTCACTTAACATATGTTTTCGAAGAAATGTCTCTCATTTTCACTAATAAAAGTAGACCCATTCTATCATTTTGAAATATATATATATAACTAGTTTTTTAATTTATTGAAAAACCATATTTCCTATCTTAATATAATATATTAATTTTTATACCCTTTGGTAAATATAAGGATAAATAAGTAGATCATTTTGAATGAAGGCATTTTGGGAGAGTGTGATTATTTCATAGTATATAACATGAACTTATTTGTTACCATCTATTACATTACCTTAACCACAATTCCTAAATATCATTCACTAGTCCAATTAAATATTATTAACATAATTTAAAAAGTGAAATACCATAATATGACTCAGTGTTTTTAATCAAGCATTAGTTATACCACATCCTTGTTGTGATTAGTTTCTCCACCTAAAAGAATGATATTATAATGTTTAATTCATGAATGGCTATGATAACAGAAATATTATTTATATAATGTAGTAAAGAAAAATTTAAGTTGTTTTAATAATTCATCATGATGGTAAAAAGTATCTTAATGTTATCATAATTAGTTCACTATAGGGAGTGGTTGGTTTGGATCAATTTGGATTCTGATGTTTAGAATGGTGATGAATCTAGTATGGTGTTTACGTTTTGATCATATATATAGTGGAATGGTTATTCAAAACATTGATTAGGGGATAGTTTTATAATTTTTAATGGTTATTACATGTTCTTTATTTTTTTCAGATTCGCTATAAACACAAAAAAAGTGATCTTTCTAGATAAGAAAAAATAAATAATTTTTAAATTTATATATATATATATATATCAAAATTATAAAATTAATGTCTTCATTTGAGTTGAAATAAAATTGAAAGTGGAACTTTTCATTTTTTTTATAAAACAACACTATAAGATCCATAAAATGACAGTTAGACTTCAAAATATATCCATCACACTGATGTCACCTCATGGAAATGATAAAGGTGATCAATACATAAACAAGATCTATGACAAGAACTGCAATACCGAAGTTGTCATAGAAGAAAAATTACAATTAACAACGTAGTATTATGATTAATAATTTTTTTATAATTTTTTAATAAAATCTCATAAATGAGGTGACTAAGGAACTATATATATATATTACATCATTTTACCAACATTTTAATTTCATATAACAAAACATAACAATCAGAAACCTAAAATTTTAGTTTTTTTATGATTTGATAAATAAATTTTTTTAAAATATATTCAATATGTGCTCTTATGTTATTATTACAATATAAATGATTATCAAATAATACAAAATACAATTCATTACATGGGTAATAGAAATATATGACTGCGTTATTTTGGATTCCCAGTAAATTTAAACATGGGAAATATCAATTCAAAAGTACAAAAATTATTTACCACATCTGCGTTTTTAATGTCAATTATAAATAACTGGTGTGAAAAGCCGTAAAAATCAATTTATCACATCGATTATTTTATAACTGATGTGAAAAATGAATGACATTGATTTATCACGTCTATTATATTATAACTATCCTAATAAATCAACAATCTCTATTTGTCATGTCGGTTATAAAATAACTAACATGATAAATCCAATTTTTTTATATTTGTTATTATATTAATGACGTGATAATGAAAATGTAATTTTCTTATCTCTACGATCATTATATAACATGATGTGAAAAATTGGTTTATCACATCGGTTATTTTATAATCGACGTTATAAATGTAAAAAAACCATATCATATCAGTTAAAAAATAACTGACATGGTAAATGGTTTAATGTTTTTCTGAATCCCCATATTGGGTCATTGGGGTATTTTTTGATCGGGCAACAATAATTCTTATCTATTGTATGGAAACCCAAGAAATGATTCATCGAACCTGTGACGTCCAAACATATTTTAGCAGTATCTTTCATCATCTTTTTTTTACTACATCAATCTGATTGACTCACAATACTCTAGTAATCCTCAAAAGCCTCTATTTCAGTCGTTATTTTTCGCAAATTCACTAAATTTTTGTTTTTCAATTTCATTTTTTAAAATATTGTTATATCTTGTTTACTTTCCTAATATTTTCATTATTGGACATGGATTTTTTTATTCTTGAACGGAAATCATTTGTCATGATGCTCCATGTTACATTGGATAGATGCCTCCTTATTTAAATATGAAATCCCCATATGGATATCCCCAGTCATGGAGATATTGGTTATATACCATATCTCCCTTTTCAATTTATATAACACATTAAATTTTTTATTATTCTATCTAAGAAAAATAGATATTTTTTATTTTCCACATGATTGGTGATGAATATATACTATGTATTCCTATAGGAGTAATTCCATTTTTTAATTGAATCCTTTTTCTATATGGTTAGGTTGCTTGTGGTATATATTTTATGCTTATGCTAGTATTATAACATAGTCTGTTGATGCATGGTTTCTTATTTATTTGGCACTGCATTGGTTAACAATTTATTTTTATCCACATAGCTCTAAAAAACCTCTCAACTCACCTTGAATAGGATATTTTCACCCCCTTCAAACGACAATCTAGCTTCCTCTAAAGGCCTAAAATTTGTGTGTAATTTAAATCCATTTCAAAAAGTGGCTCAGAAACTAACAATATCAACATACCACAAAAATCAATTTTGACCATACATAATACCATTTTCTTCAACAAACACAATAATAATGTTAAAACCAATAAATGTGACCATCAAAATTACATGAAATAAAGAAATATTTCAATTAAATACAATTTGAAGACCTATTAGTTTAATATTTTAGATAATTACTATAAAAAATTATGTAACAAAACTGATGTTGTGGTGGGTTAATAATACATCAAAAAAGTGGATGTTTCTTTATTTTAACAAAGTGGGTTTCAATCTTATTGATCAAAAACAATATCATTATAATTTTTAAATACGCATATATTTGTTTTATTATGTTTCAAAATTGTGCTACTTTAAAATTATGTCACAATTAATATAAATAAAAAACTATCTTACCAAACTATATTTTCTTTTTAATATTATTTCTAAACATATATTTTCCAAATATGCATATATTTTTCATATTTCAAAATTATGTTACTTTCAAATTTTGAAATATTTCATATGAATATAAAATTGGATCATGAAAACAAGATGTATAATTTTGATACTTTTTATAGGTAATAATGACTTAAAGTTGAATTTTGGCAGAACAAATGAGTGATGAATTTGAGGAAGGTATTGATTATTTTTTGGAATTTTCTATATTAAATTTTTCAAACAATGGTATTTTTCTATCCATGCATGAAATTTTTAAATATGGAGAAGTTAAAAGGTTGTGAGATCAAAGATAATTTAATTTTTCATGGTTTTAATCTAAGTTACTGCCAATGGTTTTGGTGTGGCGAAACTGTGAAAAATTCCAGATCTACTGATGATAATGCTTTGAAAGATGGAAACTCTGAGGAAATTGAAGAAATGCTTTGTGATATGGAAGAAAACATATTGATAATGAGCAGAATTTTTATCGTCTATGTTGTGATGCTAAAAAACCATTGTATCTTGGTTGTACAGATTTTAAAATTTTATCATTGGGGTTATGATTGATTAAGCGGAACGAGAAACACAGATATATTGACAAATGTTTTACAGAGCTACTAAAATTATTGAAAGACATTCTTATTAAAGATAATGATATTCTAGATTCATATTATAATTCCAAGAATAAATTATTCTGGATGGGATATGAATACAAGAAATTACATGCATGTCTGAATGGCTGAGTGAAATATATGAAGGAATTTGAATTTTTGTTGCAGTGTCATGAATGTGGGACATCACGGTATAAGTTGAAAGAATAATCATAGGCTTATGTATAGATTATAGATATCCCTTGAAAGGTATTTTGGTATCTTCTTATAATTCCTCATTTGAAAAGTTTATTCTCTAATTCACATGATGAAAAAATCTTAAGATGGCATGTTGATGATCTGATATGTGATGGAAAAATATGTCATCAAGCTGATTGTCTATAGTGGAAGAAAATTGATTAGTAGTATCCTACATTCAGAAATGATGATAAAAATCATAGACTTGGGTTGTGCATGGATGTAAGGAATTTATATCAAATCCTAAGTAGCACACATTGTTATTGGCCTTTTCTATTGGTAATTTATATCCTATCTCCCAAATTTTGTATCAAGCACAAATATATCATGTTTAGTGTAATGATCTATAGACCAATGTTACCCAAGAATGATATTGTTATTTTCGTGTCACCATTAATTGATTATTTGAAACTCTTATGGGAGGTTGGTATTAGGGTGTATGATTTTTATAAAATGGAATATATTCAGTTTCATGCAGTTATTATGTTCACTATAAATGACTTCCCAGCATATGGAAATTTTTCTCAATACAATGTTAAGGGGTATGAAGAGTGTCCAATTTGCAAACAACAGACTTCATATTATCAATTGCATCCTCAGAGGAAAACAATAAACATGTTCCATAAAATAAAATTTCCTATGGTTCACTTGTATATAAGATTAAAAAAGGTATTCAATGGATCAAAATAATTTTATATTTCCCCAAAACATTTATCCACTGATTATTATTTTGAGAGGGTGCAAAACCTTGATGTGACATTGTGAATGACACATAAATCTGGTAATGATATAAATATTTGGATGAAATTGACTATATTTTCTGTATACTATATAAGTTATATCATGAAGTGAAATATAACTTTTATTTCATGAATGCGGAGAAGAACATCTATGACACATTGATTAGATCATTTTTAGATATTAAAGGAAAGAATAAAGAAGGGTTGAATTCTCTATTAGACTTATAATCAATGGAAATATGTTAGGAGTTATATCCCTCAACTTATAGAAGGTGAAAATTCCCCCTATCATTTCATACATTATCCAAGAGGGAGAAAATTTGATTTTTTTAGTGTCATCATGATATCAAAGTTTTGTAGGTTTATTCTTCAAATGTAAAAAATTTTGTATTATCAAAGGATTGGAGGTTGAATGTTATGAAATCTCATGATTTTCACACCATGATGAAACAACTTCTACTAGTTACATTGTGCGGAATATTTTCCATATGAGTCAGAAAGCTATCATGAGGGTGAATTATTTTTTCAATAAAATTTTTAATAATTTGATTGATCTGGATGCTTTGAAAATATGGGAAAATGAATAAATTTCTAGACATTGTCAATTAGAAATGTATTTTCCTCCATCCTTTTTATATAATGGTGCATTTAATGGTCCATATGGTTTGAGAATTAAATATTTTTTAGATATTTATATCTATGTTGGATGTATCCTTTTGAAAGGTATATAAATATATTGAAGTGGTATATTAAGAATCCATATCAACCTGAAACCTCCATTATTGAAAAAAAAATTGGAAGAGGTTGCAGAGTTTTTTACAAGCTACTTGTTCGCAGAGGAGCAAATTGGTCTGCCACCACATTGGCTTGAACAAGTTAATAATTGGGAAATGGGGATTTGTGATTTGAAAATAAAATCATGGTCACGTGAATAGAATAAAAATTTACATTTATACATCTTGAATAACATAACTGATTATAAACCATATATAACATTTCATATTAATTAGTTGAAATAATTTAATCCAAAGAATAATAAAATATTGATTTTGAATAATGATAAAAAAAATTCCATTGTTTAAAAAGACCATGCTTTATAGATCTGATGCCGTAGAGATATTAAGATGGTTCGTGGCTGGTCTAAGACCAAATCTGATAACATGGTTTACGTATGACATAAATCGAAATACATTTCATAGGAAAGCTCATGAAAACAGATCTTCCGTTTAGAATAGTGGTGTATTGGTGGTCATAGTTGCATTTAATTTTTCGAGTTCTAAAGACAAAAATTCAATTTATGCATCAAGTGTGTATTATGGAGTCATTGATAAAATATGGGAGGTTGATTTCATTAAAATCAGTGTCCCATTATTTACCTACAAATGGTATATCGTTAACAATAGTGCCAGAAACGATAAATTTTGAATGACACTTGTTAATATTATTAGAATTCAAGACACAATTTATTCTTTTATAATGGAAAGACAAGAAAATGAATTCTATGTTCTTGATCAATCTGACATGCAGCGGTCTACTGTTTTACAATAAAAAACAATATATTTGTGATGATAGAATTTATGAAGATAATGATTTATGTGATATCCCTATATCCATGTAAATATTAATATATAATAATGATGAGCATGGTATAGAAATGGTTTGTTCCATAAGGAACAATCATGAAGAAGGGATTTGGGAAAACATTCCCTTAGTACAATCATAATATAATAGGTAACATATGTTTTTTCTCGTTTACTTTTATTAATATCATAAAATGTTCTATATCATAATTTTTCCATTATTAAAACACATATTTAAACTAATAAATATAAAAATTTGTTTATTTTAGTTTAGATTTTTCTATTTTATCTTGTTTAAAATTACGTATCTTGTATATTTTTTGATTTTGTTGAATGAAAATTATTTTAATTCTAATATGATAAAAAATATTCTTTTAGTGTGTAAAAAACATTTATTTGGCTTCACCATTTTTAATACCACTACAAAAAATTTGGATCGTTTTCCATTTATTTAAATTACATTTCATATATCATTAATATTGTTAGTATTTTATTTAATTATAACAAATATGAATAATAATGTGTTATGTTTTAGTTAACTTTTGTATTTCATGATATTTCATTTTTTGTTTAAATTAGAATTGTAATATATTAATTCATATATTTTTGTACTAAATGTATGTTTCTATGATTTTATGGATAATGATAGATCAATCAGTTGATCAAACACATACTTCTAGAGATGATCTTAATGATCATACCTTTGGGGAGGAACATCCACATGCTCTTTTTATTGTTCCACAATATTCTATATGTACTCCCACAATAGAAAAGAAGAGTTCGACAGTTGGTAAACGTGGAAACACATATTTACCAAAACTATTACTTTCCCGTATCCAGGACCAAATAATAGTTGCATAATTTGATTGGAATGATATTCAATGAGGTCCTAATACCAAAACAAATCAATATTTTTGTATCAACTTGAGGTAAAATAAAAGTTTACATTTTTTTAATAATTTATGAACTATTAAAAAAACACTATCTCAGTTTTGGGATACCATTTTGGAATGATCTATTTCTATTTTTTGACTAATCTTAAAATTGGTGTTGTATAATATGTTTTCCCACTTCTTTATCATATGAAATTGTATATACCTGACCATGGAGGAGTCAGGAGGAAATGTTTATCTATGGATTCTTGGAGATGAAGGGATTTCAAATCAACTCTCACATATGATTCCATTTTTTGGCACATGAATCATGAAAATAAATGTCATATATATCCTTTTACAGATGAAGACACATGGAAAACAAATTTGAATGTAGAAGACATGAAGAATTTTTGGTAAGTAAAATGTAAAAAATTAGTAGTTCCCTTTTATTAATGATATTATTAAGGATTTAGTATTCTTATTTTATATGAATCTAGGTGATCACATTAGAAGATCCAATCTAGAAACTTATACCCTCCTAGTTTATCATGGGAAGGGTATACTTTAGTGGAAAATAAATATGGAAAAAAATTTACAAAAACCTTGAGGAGCATCTTCATGTTCTAGAGTGATTTCACGTCCATCCTCTCTATTTTGACATGAATAATGAAAGAGGTCTCAGATGAGAAAAAAAGGACAATATCTAAAGGAAGAATCAAGGGTAGTAGCTAAGAGGATTATAAGATGTTTATTTTATTTATTTATGTTAATTTAGTTTTTTATATACTTTGAATTATTAAATAAATTTTCAAATAATTCATATAGGATTATATTTAGGAGAAGAGAACACTGAGGGTATTTAAAGGTGATGGGAGGAAAACATTTTATCTATAGCATTGAGAAATCTTTAACACTATGTTTTTATACGATGATACCCATTGGGTGTATCGGTGAAAAAAGTGTTACCACATTCTTCAAATTCATCCATAGAGGGGTTTATCCCAAAAAAGTAATCTTTGGAGGATGAATTTCACAATTTTAATGTCACAACAAAGGAAAAGATCATATAATCAGTATAGTATATGTTTTCAGACCAACAAAGAAAATTTCATACTATAACTTTCACTCTTACACTTCTACCAATAGCTCTCACTCCCACACCTCCGCCTGTAAATAACATTTTTTATTCTACTCCTACACCCCTCCTCCACAACTTCCTATTTTTTTGTGAGTTTTATATTGATGATTGTAACATCCCAAACCCAGATACCACCCTATGGTTCCTCGAGCCCGGTTGGCCACATGGCCCCAAGAGCATCTCCACAAACACCAGAGGCTGCTGACTAGTAGCAAGGGCTTTGGTGAGTCCATGGGGAGACTATTCCCTCATTAGTAGAGTATCACAATTTAAGTGAAATGAATATTAAATAGTATAAGTGAATAAATAATCATTCAACTAAAGATAAGGAAATACCAGAATACAAATCAATACCAAGAAGTGTGTTATATAAAAAATGATGTGGATGGTACAAGTATCTAGAAAGAATCTAAACAAGTAAATGGAAACACAATACAATACAAGTATCCTAAAAAGAAAAAAATACCAAAAAGGTATCCCATCATCAAAATCCTCAGTTTGGTCTTATGCCCCCCTTCTCCAAGCCATAATCAACAAACTATACTAGGGAACATTCCCCTATAATCACTTACAATCATATAATCTATTTGGGTCCCCAACGAGGCCCAAACAGTGTGTGAGATAAATATCCAAGTATTATATCACCTAGGTATATAAAATTATAACATAAATTCTATAAAAGTGTTATCAAGTTTAAACAACCATTAATTTAAGTGTGCATGCCCATAGAATAATTCTACTTCATCAAGAAAAACTAAGCATCCCTCAAGGATACCAACAAAATAGAGTCATCTCCTTACAAGGTAGCTATAACGTGTAAACAAGCAAGTCACACGACCACTCGATACATCCATCTTTATCAAGAAACCAACAATTGTGCTATATAAAGAAGAAAAGTACCCCACTACTATGTCGTATTGTGAAGTATCATCCCATGACCTTGCCGTATTGTGAAGTGTAGACTCTTAGGGCCGGATCCAAGGTGTCAGAAGACCAAGGCATATATGTAATAATATCTAGACCTTGTTGGGATAGATCCAAGTACCATTTCCATGGAATCTAATTGTGTCCCATGGGAATCCCAGGTGGAAACTTGCTAAGGAATTGGTTGGGGTCCTAGAGACATGGAAATAGAAAGTCCTATGTGAGCCCAAGAAAGTTGGATCCATGGGGTAGTAAGGCCTGAGGCATCCCATAGAATCAAGACTCAAGGGCATAGTCAACCCAAGGCATCCACTATCGCATTCTAGATCCATAATGAGAAGTCAAAGGCATCTATCAAACCTTTCAATCAAGAATTCAATAATTTAAATTAAATATTCATAACCAGGTGAATATACACACTCGTGTCAACAAGGACAAGCCATGACTACACCTACTCATGCAAACAGTTTATCAAAATCATATGAGCCTACCATAAAATATAATCCATTTAACATCCCATTATTCATTTCATATAGGTATACCCACCCATATTATCTATTTAACATGCCAAACTTTTAAAACCATTAAGGCATAACATGATACTCATTGACAAAAGAGGCAGTACATCTCCAAAACTATCTACTCAAGATATCATGTCATCTATGAGATTCGTATGACTTGTAATGAACAAGAACACACTAATGTATTGGTTTAAACATTAATTAACAATATATTATTTAAATGTGACCCCTTATGTGACCTCGAAACTAGAAACGGGTTCCAATGCACCGAAATAAAACCCATGGTCAACCTAAATAGGTCCAACTACAACTACTAAAAGGTAATCAATAAAAAATGATACCTCTCTAGAAAGTACATAGAATGGAATATCAGTTGAACTCCTTAAAATACCAATAAAATTCAAAAGAGAGTATAGACCACCTACCTTACTTTAGTAGTATACAACTTGTCCAGTATCGTGTCTTGATTCATCCCGGTTTGGAAGAAATCTGATGAAAATATAATGGATAGAATATTAGGTAATATGAGCCTAATTAAAAAATATATCAATGGTTGTTTCAAATAATAAATATTTTCTAAAAAATAATTGAGTACTTTCTATTGCAGATCCATAGATACGATCTGCGATCAAAACAGATGTTGAATGGAAGACCAGTCACAAAGCCTATCATAGGCACTAAAGGCGTGCTACAAGGTGATATTTTATGTGTGGGAGATGAAAACCTGAAATGGGTTTTAAAACATAAAAATTATTTTTAATTTAAAATTTTTAAAAGACACATGGTAGAGTTAACATGGTTTACCCGCACAGTTTCCCAAACCATGTAGAAATCGTTCACACCTCTCTAACTAAGAGTGGAAATTCACACGGTTACCCCACATCGTTTGAATAATCGTGTGGTAACCATGAAGAACCTCTATATCCAAAACCTATAGTTTTTCAGACCTCTCAAATGGTTTAGACTAACCATGCACATGTTGTGCGCAAATAATGCACCGTGACATTTTTATCCCAAAACATGGTTTCAACCTCTGAAAAAACCCCAGGCACCTCCAAAACACCCATGATCAAGTTAAGAATTCTCATAAGGTCATAACAAGTCATTTAGAGCTAAATAAAAAAGGAACATTTCCTCATACGAAATCCCGAGTTCTTACAATATTCCCCCTTATAGAAATTCGTCCTTGAATTGCTATCCAAAGGGTGGTCAAGATTCGTCTGGTAACAACTCCATCCACTGAGCGCGTACGTCGGCCTCCCTCTCCCAAGTTTCATTTTTTAAATGGCCATTCTACCATATCACTGATAATTGAGTAACTGACCATCATCATAGATCCTTTTTTCTATGTTAAACACTATAAATCAGATGCTCCTTAGAGAAAGAATCAACCTAAAGCTCAACCTCCTTGGTCTGAAAAACATGATATGGGTCTGACTGATAGCGGTGAAGCTAAGATACATGAAATAAATCATGAATGGCTTGGTACATATGAGGTAACTAAAACTGATAGGAAACTGACCTGAATCCCTCCAGAATCTCAAATGGCCCCACATATCTTGGTGAAAGTTTACCCTACCTCCTGGTCCGCTTGTGTCCCAACCTTGGTGAAACATGCATGAAAAACTGATCCCCTACCATGAACTATAAAGTTAGTTTGTGGTCATCAGCTATGATTTCTGATTAGACTATGAAGTATCCATCCTCATTTGAATCAACATGGCCTGCTCAGAAGTCTCCAGCACGAGACGTAGTCCTAGTAAAGCTACATATCCTACTTCTAACCCACACAGGGGAGAACGGCATGTCCTACCATATAAAGCCTCATAGGGTTCCATCTATATCATTTCATGATAACTGCTATTATAGATGAACTCAACTAGGGGAATGTGCCTCTCCCAGGAGCCCCTAAAATCTAGGATGCATGCTCGTAGCATGTCCTCTAGCACCTATATCGTATGCTCTGACTGACCATCAGTCTGAGGGTGGTATGTTGTGCTCAAAAGCACCTCTGAACACAGTTCCCACTAAATACTCTTCTAGAAAAAAGGTGTAAAGTAGGTGTCCCTATCTGAAATGATAGTGCATGGAACCCCCTGAAGTCGCACCACCACTCGAATGTAAAACTTTCCAGGATCATAAAAAATAAAGGTATCCTTGATTGGAAAGAACTATGTGACCTTTGTAAGACTGTCAATGACAACCCACACAACATCATTACCTCTAGGAAACCTCAGAAAATACATGACGGAATCCATCACAACATCATCCCATTGCCTCTCCAGGATAGGTAACTACTGTAAAAGCCCAGCTGGTCGCCAATGTTCTGCCTTCACCTACGGACCGATGGAACACCTCGTAACCAAACCATTTATCTCTCACTTCATTCTCAGTCACCAGTACTGACGTCACAAGTCATGGTACATCTTGGTAACCACAAGATGAACTTCCCAAAGTGAAGCATGAAGCTTTCGAATCAGCTTCTCATGTATGTCCTCCAGAACCCAGACACGTCCATAGATACATAAGATCTCATCATCACCTACCATCCTACCAACATGAGGGTCCTCATTTGCTACACGTTCCCATAAAACTAAGCCTTTTGAGTCTGATAGATGCATCATCATAACTTTTTCCAGTAGGGTAGAGGTAAAATATAAGGATGAAATAAATGTATGGACCTATTTGTTGTACACCTTTAGATGAATCTCAGAGAACGGCACCATAAGATTCCACTCACTACTAGCCTGTTCCACAACCTGTATCTGAGTCCCCCTTCTTAGTGCAGTGGCCACTGCATTTCACTTACCAAGAATGTAGGCAGACTCTACGTCAGAGGATTGTAGGTACTCCACCCACCTTCACTGCCTCAAATTGAGATCATGCTGCATAAAGATATACTTGAGGATTTTGTGGTCCATGTTCACCAAAAAGCACACTTCCAATAAATAGTGCCCCAACAACACAACAAACAAAAAACTACCACTTACTAGAGATCATGCGTAGGTCAGTTCCTCTTATGAGACCTTAGCAACCATGACCCATACACCATGACTCGATCCCCCTTCATTAGTACCACCCCCAGCCCAATACCTGAGTCTTCATTGTAAAACATGTCACTCTTTCCCTACTCTGGAAGTATCAGAACTAGTGATGAGTTCAACCTCCCTTTCATCTCTTGAATGATTATCTCACAAGATTCAAAAAACACAAACTTCACACCCTTCTTAGTAAATCCCGCCAACGATGCTTCTAAACATGAGAAGTCCTATATGAAACACTTGTAATAGCCAGCTAGCCACATGAAACTCCATATGTCAAAAATGATCTTGGGCTATTTTTAGGAAGCTACAACTATCACATTCTATGGGTCCATTAAAATTCTTGTATCCTCGATAACATGACCCTGAAAGTGAATTTGATCCATCCAAAAGTGGCACTTTGATATCATAGCATATAACTTATTCTCTCTCATTGTATTCAAACCGATCTCAATATGGTTGGCATGGTCATGTCGATTGTGAGAATACACTACGATATCATCAATGAAAACCAACACAATAGAATCCAAGTGAGGATGGGACACTCGGTTCATCAGAGCCATGAAAATTGTTGGCATGTTCGTGAGATCTAATGACATATCTAGATTATCGTATAACCCATACCTTCTACGAATGGCATTATGAGGTATGCCTTCTAGTTGAACATGAACCTGTTGATATCTTGACCTCAATTCGATCTTCGAGAACGCTTGGGCTCCTCGATTCTAATAAAAAATTTCACCTATCCATAGCAAGGGATATAGGGTTTTTACCGTTATCTGTTTCAGTTTCTGATAATCCACTCATAGCCTAGGAGTTCAGTCCACCTTTTTCGCAAAAAGGATTGGAGAACCCCCTGGAGAAGTACTGGGGTTCATAAACCCCGTTTCTTCCAAATCCTCTAGCATCTTCCTAAACTTTTGAAAATTAGACGTATCCATCCTATACTGAGGAATGGATACCGTCACAGCTTTTAGAACTAGCTTGATGGAGAACTACACCTCTCTCTTAGGAGGTAAACCAAAAAACTCATCAAGAAAGATATTCTTGAAGCACTCAACCCATGGAGGAAAGTACACCTTAATCACTCCCTAATCATTCAGAAACAAACTAGAATTCTGGTATATCATTATGCCCAACCCGTGATGCTCGTGTCTAGCTTTGCTCACCTAGACATCCCATTCACCATTGTGAATAAACACTGCACCCTATAGTGATGTGAAAGACACCCTCCGGCGATAGCAGTCAACATATGGTTAATAAGATATGAGGCAATCCATTTCAAGAATGTCGTAAAACAATTTCATCTCAAGGAAATAAAGATCCCAGATAAGGTGACACCCTCCGACCTCAAGGGGACACTCCATACACTGGCGTACATCACCTGTTCTAACTCATAACGGTGTGTCCAGTATCAAAATTCCCTCTGAAATAAAAACAAGAAGTCAAAGGATATTTACTACTCATGCAAAGATAATGTTGTCAGAGGAACCTATATCGAAAAGATTACATGAAATAGTAGAATATACTAAAATCATACCTCTCACTGTTGACAGTCTGGGATCCTGCTCCTGTTGAGTCAGTTGCACTGTATAAGTCTAGCATGTACCATGGCCCTGTAACCCTGCCTGGCTACCCTAAGCTGAACGATCCTACTGCCTTTGAGAACATAGTGTCTGGCTACCATGGCCATAACCAACACTACCCGGGCCTAACTGGCTTGCACTGCTCTAACTCCTAACCTGACATGAAGCGGAGGAACCAGCTCCCAAACCCAATGTCTATGATAACCTCTACCACTCATAGCTAGAGGGAAGGTCCTACAAAACCACTGCATGTGTCCTATCCTTCCACACACTCGTAACTCAATTGGGTCATGGCCACACTGATTTTTAAGGTGGCCTCTCCTACCACACTAATGAAGAAACCAAAATATGCCTACACCCACATCCGGACAGACACTCACGTCACTGGAAGCCTCACAACGATGCTTCCTACCTAAAGATGTAGATCCACTAGGGCAAGAAACATCAGTACCATGTTCTGTACCTCTAGATTCCCTCAGGTTTCACTCTATAATCAGCACATAATTCACAATAATAGTGATAGAAGGTAACCTGAAAACATTTACTTATGATTTGGTATCATATTTGAGACATTCCTCGAAGCACATCACCCTTTACAGCTCATCAGTAAGATTCATCGGTGAATAAAATCTTCAGCTCTATAAAGCATGCCAGTTATTCCATAACCGTCAACGCGCCCTTCTCTAAACGAATAAAATCACTATCCCTCTCTTCATGAAGAATCATGGGGGTAAAATTATATGTAGAATCAGGTTTGGAAATCATTCCAAACAATATTTTGCACCCCATCAGCCTGGTTCAAAATATCACACCATCGATTTTCCACTCCACATAGCATGTAAGTCCCGAACATGACCCTCTTCTCCGAATGAATCATTAGATGCTCAAAAATCACAATTATGGTCTCCATCCATATCTCTGTATCCTGTGGTCCACCATCCCCTTAAAACATAAGAGGATGCTACTGATGGAACACCAGTGTCAGCTTAGCCATAGTCAAGGCTGGCTGTGGTGCTCACTAGAAAGTCCGCATATTGTGAAACAAGCGCTAGAGGAACTACACCTCATGACCTATGTATATAATAGACTTAGGTGCTTAAGCTGGTACCATAAGATGATCAAGCTGAAGCCCATGGCCAACCGTCTCTGATGTATGGTTACTGCCTCCATCTTGGTGTACCACTGGAGGTCGTCATGGTGGCATGTCTCTACAATTCCAATGCACACCTCAAGAAAGAACAACATCAAGGCACAATGATCAAAAGCATATGACCATTCAGAACCCCCTAAAGTCCAATTCAATCCTTCAATCTACTCCTAAAGCTAGGGATATATAATGGACATACATCGAACCACCTGAAACTATGCCTCTTGGCCACTCAAAAGCCCTGTCTAGGTCAGGTCTCTATCTATTAGTTAATGTTTCTATTTCCATTTCACATTCAGTTATTCAGGAAATTCCACCAAGGCTTTACCAATTCCCAAATTCATGAGGGACCATAACACCTCACGAACCGAAAAATTAGTTCCCATTAAAACCATTGATGTAACATGTTCATTTGAGCATTCACATTACCTCGGGGTATCATTTACCAATTCATAAAGTCCCATACTCTTTATGGATTGAAAGATGACATCACACTTTTATATACTACACCCAACTAACACAACCGTAGTCACACCTATCACATCAACTATCACAACAACATGCTGCATCTAAGGCATCCTAGATGACATGGCATAATGCATGGCATGTGATTCTAACAAGTTTCTATATGATGCATGAGATGGAACACCCTCATCTCATCGGGTTTAAATTGAAATAGAACCCAATATTTCATCAACAGTAATAGAAAAAATCAAGTGTGTCACCCAATGGTGAAATTAAATCAACTTTAATAGTCAAAATCCTGAAAATCAGAACTCAATTCAAGGAAATTTGGATTTTCCCTGTACGCGGGGTAGCTTCACCTAAGAACAGTTTATTATAAAATTCCATTCCCTACATATCCCTATCTAATTATCTCCAAACATTAAGTTCAACTAGAAAATAAAACACATTTGATACCACTTTATAACGTCCTAAACTCGGATGCTGCCATATGGTGCCTTGAGCTAGGTTTGAAACATAGTCTCAATCACATCTCCACAAACCCCAGTGGCTACCGACTAGCAATGATGGCCTAGGTGAGTCGGTAGGGAGACTATGCCCTCATTAACAGAGTATCAAAGTGGAATTCAAACATATAGTAAATAGATGAAACAAATAAATAATAATTAAAATGAATATAAGGTAAGACAAGAATACATATCAATTTCAAGAATATTCTCATATACAAAATGATGTAGATGGTATAAGTATCTAGGAAGCAGCCAAAAAGGTACATGGAAATATAGTACAATACAAGTATCCCAAAATAACAAAATACCAAAAAGGTATCCCAGCATCACAAGCCTTAGCTTGGTCCTATGCTCCCCTACTCCAAGCCACTATCAACAACCTATAATAGGGCGCTTGCACCTATCATCACATGAAATCATATAATATGTTTGGGTCCCCAACGCGGCCCAAATAGTGTGTGAGATAAAAATCCCATTAGGAAACCACCTAGGTTTATATAGTTCTAACTAAAATTCTATAAATGTGCTAGAAAGTGTAATCAACCATTAAGGTAAGTGTGTGTGCCCAAGGAATAAGTCTACTGTATCAAGAAAAAATAAATAGCCCTCAAGGTTTTTGGCAATAGAGAGTCAACTCCTAACAATGTAGCTATAATAATTAAACAAGAAAGTCACCCGACCACTCCATACATCCATATGTATCATGAATCCCAAAGTCACGTTGTATAAAGTACAACCATGCCATATATTGAAGTATCATCCCACGACCTCACCGTATAGTAAAGTGTTGACCCTGAGGGCTTGATACAAGGTGTCATCATACCAAGGAATCAATGTAATAATATCTAGATCACAGAGGGCCAAATCCAAGGAGCATGTCCAACGCATCCCATCAAGTGCCATGGGAATCCCTAGTGGAAACTTGGTTAGGAATTGGTTGGTGTCCTAGGAACATGGAAATAGCAAGTCCTACACAATCCCAAGAAAGCTGGATCCATGGGGTAGAAAGGCCTGAGGAATCCCACAGAATCATTACCTAAGGGACAAAGTCAATCCAAGGCATCCAATACCGCATTCTAGATCCATGTAGGGAAGTCCCAGGAATCGATTAAACCATTCAATCGTGCATTCTATCATTTTAATTAAACATTAATAACCAAGTGAGTATACCCACTCATGCCAACAAGCATAATCCATGAGTACACACACTCATTCAAACCATTTATCAAAATCATATGGGAATACCCTCCCATAAAATCCATTTAATATTCCATTATTAATTTCATATAGGTATACCCACCCATATTATGCATTTAACATGCTAAAATATAAAAACAATTATGGAATAGCATGATACTCATTAATCTATGGATAAGTACATCACCAAAACTAGTTACTCAAGTTATCAAGTCATATAAGGGATTCCTCTAACTAGGAAAGCACAAGAACACGCCCCTTTGGTGGTTTAAATAGGCATATACAAGCTATTACCTTAAGGCGCACCCCTCGGGGGACCTCGAAATAAGCAACAGGTTCCAACGCACCGAAACAGAACCCATGGTCAACCTCACTAGGTCAAACAATAGCTACTAATAGCTACTCGCTAAAAAAAGACCTTTTCGGAAAGTCCGGCGAATGGAATATCGGACGAACACCTGATAAGAACCCTGAAAAATCCAAAGAAAGTATAGACCACCTACGTCACCACGGTAGTAGAACACTCATCCAGTATCATGTCCGGTTTCATCCTTGTTTGGAAAAAATCTGAAGAACAGATAGAGAACAGAATATTAGTGAGTATGATCCCAAATACAAAGAGCATAATTGTTGTTTCAAAGAATCAAGAATGACTAGATAGGAATCCAGGACATACCATTGGGATCTTTAGAGATGATCGGTGATCAAAACAGATGTCAGATGGAATATTAGTCTCAAATCCTATCTTAAACAACAAAGGGGAGCTTCAAGGTGAGCTTTTGTGTGTGGGATAAGAAAACCGGAAATGGGTTTTAAAAAATAAAAATTATTTTTAATTTAAAATTAAAAACACACACAATAGGGGTCACAAGGTTTACGCATATGGTTTTCCATACCATGTAGAAACCATGCACACATCTCCGCCTAGAAGGGTCACTTCACATGGTTACCCAACACAGTTTGACTAACCATGTAGTAACCATGAAGAACCACTCTGTCCAAATCCTTCTATTTTTTAGACCACTCACTCGGTTTAGACTAACCATGTGTAGGCTATGTGCAAACCATGAACCATGTCATTTTCATCCCAAAACATGGTTTCGGCCTTCGAAAAAGCCACATACACCTCCAAAACACCCATTATCAAGATAAGAATTCCCATAAGGTCACAACAAGACATTTAAATTGAAAGTAAACTGAACGGTACTTCGTATGAAAACTTGGGTTATTATAATGATCCTCACATTAATATAGTTCCATATGTGATGATATATTATATAGGATATACAATTCATCATCAACTATTAAGGATAGAGAAAAATATGGTCAATGTACATGATATTATAGATATATCAACTGGAGTACCGTTACCTATATATGAGGCGAGGACAGTTGGATAATGTATCAACCCCTTTTTAGTTTGGCTAAATAGACTTCTACGACACATTTTCGTGGAGGTATGTGTATATTTTATATTTTGTTATTTTTTCTAGTAAATTTGTTTAAATATTAGAAATTTAATATATTTATCTATTTATTTACATGAATATTTAATCCTAAAGAAATACTATATAGGTAACAAAAATGACAATGGTCTATGACATCAGATACAAATTATAGTAGTCCAAACAGATTGTCAAGATAATCAAATTTGTTGGCGGGTCATTATATGTTTCCAATGGAAGACCTTATTTCTGGGCATGAAATAGATCTGGGGATCATGAAAAATGATATCATGGAGCTTTTTACTTGAGATAATTTGGGAATTAATGTGATTAATGTTTTTCCCATGTAAGTCTTAACATAAATATTTCCCTGCTTTAAATTTATAGAAACTTTATACTTAAGACTATTTTTTATTAGGTATCTTTATAAAATATGAAAGCAGAATGAAAGTAAATATGTATAAGGATTGATGGACCCATAGTTTTTTTCACCTGAAGTGCACACATTGACAAAGGAACATAGACCATTTTATATTGCTAAAAGATTTGAATAGAATGTAATTACATAGTGCTGGATGATTATTTTTATTGAGAGGTATGGAATGTATATCTTAGAAAGTGTTATTTATCATTTAACAAAATAACCACTAACATTAAATTTTCTTTTATGTCAGTGACCATTGGAGGTTAGGTGTTTTTTCCATGGGAGAAGACACTTTAAGAGATATTCTCTATCTATGGTGATGTGCAAGGAAATTTTAAGAACGTGTTGGAAACATAACTTTTATTTTATTAATAGTTTATATTATAATTAATTTTTTATTAGTTTCATTCATATTATTTTCTAATAGGGGGTTCTATTTATTTCAGAAAATCCCAACGAAAAAGTGTTTTAAGATCAAATTTGTAATAGTAAAGGTGAATATCTATTTATAATTAGTACATATTAGATATATAACATAAAAATGATATTTGGAATTGAAAAACTCATTTAAACATAATTTTCACACACAAAAAAGCATCATCGAATACCGATATAATGTGTCAAGATTTATGTATGAAATAATTACATCTGGAATAGGTACAATGTTTGACGAGGTCAAGTTTCTTGAGAATCTACTCCTTAATATTTCATTTGTTTTATTCATTATACTTTCTAAATACTTTCCTTTTAATTTGTAGCAATTTTATGACCGTTAAACTTATAGTGGACAAGAGGTCACACAATTAAAAGTTTAATGGTCCAATTATTTTATAGGTTTGATTGGATTTTAGTTTGTTTTTAGTAAATATTGTAATTTTTAATGTATTAATTGTAAATGTGTATTTGGATGTTTTTTGGTTAGAATTAGGTTTTTTAGTTAACATTGTAATTTTTTAATGTTGTCACTGTGAATTGTGAATGTGTCATTTTCTTGTTATTTCTGCTACTGGTTCCTCTTGTTTCTTTTTAATTAATTTTTACAACAGTTATAATACTGGTTCTAATTTTTTCTGGTTTTCTCGGTAGTGGATTGGAAAGGGAAACATGACTTATCTTAAAAAATATATTATTTTTAGGTTGGTTATTTAATAACCGGAATTAAAAACCTTTACTCGATATTTTTCTCATGAAGTTTTTTAAATAACCGATGTACAACATTATATATTCTTTTGTTTATTTAAAAAATGATGGGAAAAACCTTTAGATGTAGGTTTTTGCACATCGGTTATTTAATAACCGATGTAAAACCCATTTTAATGAAGGTTTTATGACTTTAATTATTTAATAATTGACTTAAAAACCATTATATAATAGTTTTTAATGTCGTATATTAAATAAATGATGTAATATACTAAATTGCACATTGGTTATTTAATAACCGACATGAAAATCTCTTCAGATGAAGGTTTTTAATGACATCTATTATACAATGATGTACAAAATCTTTTCCATTATTGATTACAATGTAATTTTATTAACCAATGTTAATGACTATATTTCAAACTTCACAATTGAAAACGGTGGCTAAAAAATAAATAAAAAAATAAAAAAAACATTAATACTGATTTTTTGAACTAGTGATTGAAGATAAATTGTTATTGCATACAATAACATTCCATCATGATGTGATGCGTGAGTGTATTTTGACTTTCATTGATGGTTGTATTGTACCCCACATTCCCTCTTTCCAAAGGTAGGAGACATCCATTGCTTCATAGGCATTCTTTTCTCATTGATAAAATGAGATGATGGGATGTTGGTTTCCCCTTCCATGGATTCCTCCAAGGAACTTTTTGATTAGTCTGGGTCTCCTTATAGATTAATATGTTGTTTGTGAAACTCATTCATAGTGACATATCTTCATGGATATTGGAAAATTACACTGCTTCCCCCAAGAAATTCCAATGGGTCAAGTTCGGGCAGCAACCTTCAGTCAAGGTGAGGTTGTCACATTGAGGAATCTATGGCATGTCTTAATGTTGGAACATTATAGCACCTGTATTCTTCCACGTAAGAGGGATTCTCAAGGGAACCTAAACCTGAGGCTTCCCAAATCAATTGTTGGGTATCATATTCTAGGGGTACATCTCCATGGTTTTCCAAAGCATCCCATGTTTAACACGGGGTATAATGTGAGTTTAATGTCTTGAGGGTATGGTTGAAACTGATCAGAACACTGATAATAGTGAAATATATGGGTAAATCCTTAAAAGGGAGTACCTATAGTATTTTCCAAATAGATGGATTAGAATGCCCAATGAGGATGGACACAGGATGGTGTGTCTTAAAATAGGGAATGTTTCACACCACGAAGACTATTCTGTACACCAAAACAAGATGAGCAGGGAAGGTGGACCCCAAATATGGGGACCCCAAGGTTTACCATTGGCTGGGATTGAACCTCAAGAAGGCTTCCAACATATCCTATGAGTAAGAAAGGGATCAAAACCTGCATAATTAAAATAGGTGGTTTAGGGATACATATGGCTAACTGTCCATATGAATGGAATTATCTTATAGAGATGTGGCAGAATGGGTAAAAATCAGGATGGATGATTTAATGAACTGGATGAGATGGATATAGTGAAACCGGTGTGAATATTATAGTGTTGGGCTTGAACCTCAAAAAGGTTTCCATTGTACCATACTTTGGAGGCTTGGATCAAAGTCATTGTATTTTTGGAATGGGTAATGAGACACCTTAGGAGGTGACTCGTGAGGAAGGACACATGGATGGGACCCAAAGAAAATGGAACTTGGGTTGATGTATGACCCTTTTGAAATTCATGGGATCAAGGGAGAGACAATTAAGAGATAGGGATGAAGGGATTAAACCTCAGGGAGGCTGTCTACATATCCCCATAGTGGGGAATCAAAGTACATTTAATTTAGGATGGTGCATTGAATCAGGGTGTACACAATGTAAAGCTACCCAGAGGATTTCTAGTCATTACACAGTGTTATATGCCCATAAAAAGAGGGATACTCTTGGTTGGAGTAGTATAGATCAAGTGCGGTGTTGTTGCATGGTATGATACCTAGATGGTTCAGAACACCTCATCGAAGCGGAGCTAGAAGATGTGTCTCACAAAGGGAATATTTCACATCCTACGGGTATGTCCCTAGGAGGGAGAAACATAATTTACCATTGGTTGGGGTTAAACCTTGATGAATATTCCTACGTACCCTATTTAAAATATAGGGATCAAAGCCCTCATATTTCTAGAATACAGTTTAATGTCATGAAGGACGAATGTGAACTGATGTGAGGTGGTTAGGATAGATGGTTGATGGTCTTGAACCTCTGGGATGATTCTTACATACCCATATGACATTTAATCAAATTCCATGTAGTTCAGTGAAAAGGCATCCAGATTACACACTATAGTGGCCTAGAGGAGATTTCTTGGTCGATGCTTACTTTAAGGCCACATGAGTCATTCTCAGTGTGAGAAACAAGAGGAAAAAATAGACATGATGATTACATCACAAGAGATGTGTCCATGAGGGATGGTGTGGGGATTACACATGGTTAGTGTCCCAGAGATATGGATGGTAGGACTTAATCCATGGTGAAATCCCATCGAGGTTTTCTAGAGGTATGAGGAGGATATGGCAATCGTACATGGATCATCCTATCATGGTGTTTTGGTGCTTATGTAGAGGATGATTGAGGAGTTCATGTTGAAAATAATATAGGGAAAGAGGAGGCATATCAAAAAGGTGGGGAGTAAAAGGATCCTAATCCCATCCCCTCTCTGGTTCACTCATGTATGCCAAACATGCATAAACTCACAGTTTAATGTCTTGTGTTGGGTACATGGGATTCTTGGCTATTTAATTTTCTATACCTTGGATGATGAGTACTCACTCCATTTCCCAAGGACATACATAACTTGTACCAAACCTCACTAAGGGAAGGGAAGGAACAAAAAATTATAGGTTTTGATGATGTGGAGTAGTGATCACTTGAGGGGATTATGTTAGCATGGCAATGCGATGACATGATAGTTGTTAGCGTTCCTATGTGAATAGGTATGAGGCAAGGAAAAAAATAAAAAGAACTACTATAGGTACCATTAAATCACTTTTTATGAGCCTAGAGGGCCGCAAGGGAGAATAGTTTGTGAAGAAGAAGGTCTCAAGAAGAAGGGATTTGTGAATGAAAGGCAGTTCACAAATGAATGGGGCTTCATGAAGAAAGGTCTTGGGTGGAGTGGCGCTTCTCCTTAGCAAAGAGATATTAATTCAGAGAGTGCTCTATGAAGTATTAATGATTCAAAAATCCTCAAGTGACTTGAAGTGGATTTTTGATTGTGAAGGGAAAAGGCCTTTGCCAAGGGAATCCACACTATAGGTGGGGTCCATAAAGAACCAAAGGAGGCACAAATCACCCAAACTATGTTCCTTAGGAAATCCATTTTTGGGTTCATGAAGAGGTTAGTGAAACATTATACGGGAATGCGAAAGGATAGATTACTCCCCTTGGAAGGGGTGGGGTTTGGTCCTTCTATTTTTAGGAGATGAAGGTCAACACAGCTAGTAGAGATTTCTGTAGAGAACCACTAGGGAACTATAAAGAAAAAACAACACCAAAAAGGGAATAAATTTGCAATAAGGTCCATGAAGGTAGGAGGACGCTACAAAGGAGATCCATTCAGGCTTTGATCCATGAATGCAGTGGGATGCCACAAAGGAGATCCATTCACAATAGGGTATGAAAAGGAAGTGGGATGTCATGGAGGAGATCCATTCATGACTGATTCTTTGAAGGTTCTTTATAGAGAAGCTTTTCAAAACCAACCCCTTTGATGGCATTAGAAAAACATCTCAGGTTTTTTAATTTAGCTTTAAACTGAACGTTCTTTTGTTTGTGACTTTGAGATCATGAATTTCAGTTCCAATAAACCCCCCCCCCCCCCCATTATAATTGGATATGAGGGAGAAGGGGTCATATTTTGAGGGTAACTCACAGAAAATTGTCGTTGGATCTTGAAGCAGGATCATGAAGGGTGAATAAAACCATGAAGCCAAGTGGAAGTTACTATATAGGGTGGGATGAGGTCACTGCGAAGGGTGCATGAATAATGGTGGGATGGTTGAATCAGACCATGCATATAAATAGGTCAATAATGATTTTTTGTCCATACATAGATCTCTGTGAACTACTGTGATAATGTTGTCTGTTTGTGAATAGATCTACCCCATCAATGTGCCTATACAAAATGAGTTCTTCAGTTTTGTGATCAATGAATGAATTTCAATAATCATGTATATAAAAAACAAGTGAATCGTAAAACTATGCTTCCACGTGACAACATCCAAGAGATTGAATGCTCAACAAATGGTCTCTATGAATATAATATGAAAATTATATATATCTCAGACCGATGGATAGTCAAGAGGTTGCTAGAGAAGTTCTCACTAATGTCTCCCACATAGAAGAAATGACATAAAACATTCAAATAAGAGGGTAGATTTAGAGTAATTTTGATCACAAATCATTGATGACACTACTGTCAAATGATCAGAAGGAATACCCATTATGCTATAGGCTTCCATTGTATAACATTGGCTTGAGGTATGATGAATTCATTCCTATGTAAAGCTGAGACGAGCAGACCTACTAGTTTAGGGTCTCACTAGGACAATATCAATGGTACATGGCTATATATAGTCTTTTCAGTAATCATAATACTCTCATCACAATGCACTACCTCCACAATATTGTCAACAACATCAATGGTTGGGAGTTAGTGGAAGATACTCTCCCACTACAGTATTATACTATCATCAATGCAGCACTTGAGAACCTAGAGAAGAGGGGATCAACAACTAGGATCTGCACGAGGTTGAAAACTATACTAATAAGTGGGAATGAGCCTACATGGTGTGTGCATCTAGTTTAGAGTTCGAGCATGTGATGAGGTGAGTAGTCTTATATAGTGAAGCATGGGATTCCCAATTCCATATTTCCCCCCCAAAATAATTCATGTCGAAACTTCATAGTTGGTGGTCGTTCGATACCAACACATCTCACCTGCATCATGGGGAGGTTGGAATCAGTCTCAAAGATCTCCATAAAATCTATGTCATCATGATTCTAAGAAATATGTAAGTTTATTTCCTTACTTCCATGAATATCTAGTATCATTCAGAAGATATTCCTTCTTTAGTGAAATAATTTTTAAACCTGGTGCCAGGAACGAATGATGGAAAACATAACACCATAGATATCCACATCAATAAGTGGTTTAGTTACATCAAGAACATTCATCCTAAATGAGAAATAGTTCCTAGGAATCTTCCAAAAATTCCCCACACTTGGTTGAGAAGAGCTTAGAAGGAAAAAGAAGGTTCTTACTGGATGATACTAGATGATAGCCAGTGGAAACTATCAAGCTACAACATTATTGAATTCCAAAAGTCAATTTTCAGGCCAGACAGATTCATCCCATCATTGATCTATGGGTTGATGCTGCTGATTAGGGAAGCACACATAGGGGCATGGCTAAGAAAATTTATTATGGTAGCATAACTAGATTATGGGGAATGCATCAACCTAGGGATACTGATGATAGTGAAGTTGTACCATTTACTCCAACACATAAGTTAGGGAAAGAGGCTATTGTGGGTGTTGATTCCATTCCATTTCCTATTCAACTAAATCACTACACACATAGAAGGCTATAAATACATTAATTACATCACTCCACCTAGGATACACTAATGCTCAGTGACTCTAAATATTTTTGGGAGCTCCCCGCCAACTCTTCACATCGTGGCTATGCTGAGAATGTTTTTTAGGCCAAATAGTTCATCTTTCATCCATTTCCTTGGAAAATATGGAATTCGCTGACAATGTCACATAAATAGTATAGAAGTGGTCATATCTGATATCCTTCCATGGTGTTGTGTTGGTCATGAAGGTGGACTATGAACCCATATGTGAACCATATAATCCACACCAGTTCACATGACAATTCATACGTATTAATTGGATGACTCCAAAGGTGTAATTTTTGGTGCATTATGAGAACCACCGATTTTTCATGAAAAAACTGTGGTTTATGTTCATTAAGGAGGATTAAAAGATGCAGAATGAGATGCTGCCACCAAATCCTATATCTATATTAATTCAAAAATATGTACGGAGTTGGGAAGCTTCTTACCCATGTGAGATATTGATGAGGCCATCAATCTGAATAAAATGGGTGGTCTCTATACCTTGAAGTCAATATTAAGCTGTAGAAAGGAGACATAGTGAGGTTTATACCAATTTAGGTCATGAAAATGAGGTGGCATAAGTAATGTTTACATTTCACGAACTAGCGCTACAAGAAGGTCAAGTAAGGGAGGTGGTAGTTTCAGACCCAGCAACTCGAAATGGGACATCCCAGGAGAGAGGGTAATCATCGAGGGGGTTTTGAAAGGCTCACCCTTAGGCTCCCAGGAAGCATGTTTTTCAAGCAGTGATTCCTTTTAAGGATGTATATATGAAATCATGAAATGATTAGAAATTCTACAAAAACATCCTCCATGCCAAAGATATCTAGACGAACCTGAACAAGCACACGATTCAGCTAAGCAAAATTGGCTTACCAAGTCTTACTTCATGGCTTCCCTAGATTTTGGAATAATGTTTGTAAGAGAATTGGAGGAACTATTATAATCTTTAGGAACTTCAAAACCACTAACAATATGAGTTTGGGTGATGTTGAAACAAGACTTCCCCTCCCATGTCATCATTGGCTCCACTGGTGGACCATTTTCCTTTCTCAGACTTGGAGTTCTCCTGGGGGAAGTGTTTGATGTAGAGTAACATCATGTGAGTTAAGAGGAAGTATCTTACCAGGGAAGTTATCTAGATGAAGAAAGAATTGTGGCCGTGTAAGAGAATTATCTAGGAGGATTTTTCACAACACTTGAAGTAAGTCCTAGTCCTTTAACTGGCATTTACATGTTCATAGGGACATTCTGTAGACCACCTCTACTATTAGGGATGAAGAGGTGACAATGAGTTCAGAGGACCGAACCCTAGAACTCATATCTAAAGAAGCAACGACTCCAGAATTGAGTAGGTATAGGGAAGAAAGGGAAGTATCTATGGTACCTTAAGAGATTTCCACCATATATAGAGGACCATGTCCAAGAATTACATGGATAAATATTAAAAGTAGAGACCAAGAGTCTAGACATCATAACTTTCTTGCCTCTTCTAGCCACACCTTTTGTTTTTCTCAATAAAATTGTCTCACCAAATCATTCTCTAAATCGTTCTTAGAATGGAAGGCTCCCAACTGGTATGAATGGTTGGAAGAACCAAGGCCCCTTTATCGAGAGGGTGACAATCTGTAAAGAATCAAGGACCCAAGATGTCCATGATATATTTCTTGGTGATTAATTAATCATGAAGGATGGTGAATCCATTGGTGGAGAAGAACTTGGAACTAGCTAAGCTACATCATTGATGTAGATTCAAGTGATGTGGACCAACCGAGAAACATGGAACCAAATAATTTGGATGTGATACCTGAGTAAGATCATTTTCTGAGTTCCTGGATGATTTTTTCAAATATGAACGTCCTAATTTATTAGGGATGAACGAATCTAATTCAGATACATCTAAAGAAGGTCACTAAAGTTGACACTGAGCATGGAAGATAATAAGGTTCTTCCTTAATGAGGTTAATAACCTATGTGGATAGGCCGAATGAGATCACTTCACATGTGTATATGAGATATATGAGATGGAGGAGTATATGAAATACATCTACACACATTGATCTGGAACTACCTTTCTAAGAGGATGTGAGTGAGTAGTCAACACTTCGATTCCAAATGGTGCTTTCTAATGTCCAAAAATATCAAAAAACTCAAATAGCTCGAGAATTAAATCCAACGGATCGATGGGAAGATGAGTGAGTGTTTCAATTTCATCACTAAGAAGATAAGACTCACTGAATAGATGACATCTCAAAAGGTGGAGGTCCTAGAAAAATTAGGGAAGGAGAACAGTCATGTAGAGGAACTCCAAGTTGAATGATACCAAATGAAAAATAAGGCTAACAAGCTTCAATATATGGCCACTGATGAGGATAAGAAGCTTGGGAAGTGGCAGGAAACCCTAAAAATGGCATGCCAAAGAGTAGAGGAATTAATGACTTCCATTGAAGGAGTAAATCATTTGGGGATTTGATTTTTCGAAACCGAGACATATTTCCTTCACCCACTTTTTCACTTAAAAGGCATGCATGGAAATATTTATTTCTTGTTTCGATTACTTCATTTCAATCATATAAGTGAAACAACCAACAATCAATCTATAAGCTCACATGGGTCATGCCCGGTGTGAGAAATAATGGATGACTTCAAAACTTGTTACTTGCGATATGATAGCACCATCAAATCATTGAATACTCAGGGTTTGAATAACCACCCAAAATGTTTGGAGTAAAAGGGGGAGGTGACTGCAGATTAGGATTCTTAGTGTATCCAAACCACCTCTCCAACATGCTTTTGTACATGAGCAGGATGACACAATTGGTGTTGGAAACAATCCCAACAATGGGTAATGAGAAGTGTGAGACAGGATACCCAAAATTCAGAACATAGTGGGGGAGGAATGAAAATGAAAGATAACTACTGATGATGTTCAAAAAGTAGAATCCATATTGTACTATCCTAAAATGAGAACAAACAAGTGAGGATTGACCACTAACCATATTCACAGAATAAGATATGTATCATGTTTTCATTCTAGATCCTATAGGATGGTGGCCCAAGATGGTAGGTGGGCCAAAGAGGCATGATACCATGTTGTTGGGAGTCCCTACATATGTGAAATAGAATTAAGATCTAAATAAAGGGCACACACAATGTAGAAATGGATTGATCGAATGTTTTAATGGAGTCTACCTCTATTGAAATTATGCCACCTTGATGGAATAACATTGGGTGATCATATAGGTATAAATTAGGATCAAATCCATATCCAACAAGGACCTCTCTAGCAAGGAACTAGGATACATTATAGTTCTAACATCATACAAATGAGGATGATAGGAAAGCATTTTACCAACATATGGTGAGGATGATATATGGAATATTTTAACATCATATGTCTAGGACATCACACATATATTAAGTTCATACTTCCTGGACCTTGTCCAACAATTTAAATTCGTGTTATAAAGACTTGGGGCTCCTAGTTTAATTTCAAAGAGTTTAGACCAAAAGGAGAAAGGGACTTCGAGGGATAATGAATCGGGGGTTGGGCCCAATGAAAATGAAATGGGTTTTTCTATGTATCCTCTGAGAGTAGTATTCAAGCCTTACATAGTTATGGGGATACAACATGGTGGGAGACCAACACTGGTAGTGGAAATATGCTATGGAGAGGGAGCTAAATCACCCCATAATTATCAGGGGGAATCCTAAATTTGATCTGGGTAGGGTTATAGTTTAATGTCACACATTGAGAACATGAGCACCCCAAATGAGAGATGTGGGTAACAGTAAAAAATCTAACGTGAATGAGGAAAAATAAGTATGCAGCAAACCACCCATTCTCAAACGAATATTTGGAGCCAAGAAGGGATAAAATGGAGAGTTACACCAATGCAGATGGTCCTAGGAACAAGATGTCCAGATGTCGCTATGTATCATAGAAGGGAAGGAATAAATCTATAATGAGTTCTTAAATTTTGATTAGTTTAATAACATGTGGTAAGGATGAAATGTTTTAAATTCATGTTGGATGTGGCAGTATAGTTTTACAACATAGGGCTTGGAAAAAGTACCTCTTATTTTAATGGTCAGAGAGAATGGACCATGTGAGTTTATTAAACATATATGCAGGTATAAACCTCATAAAATCCTCTAAGACCATGTGAGCCATGATCATTATACGAAATAAGGGGTGACATTTGTATTTCCACATCCTAAGAGAGCGCAAAAAAATGGAGGATAATTTTTGTGAGGGAAAAACATAACCAACCAGCATTCCTGCTTGATGTACGTGGATGAACGGAGAGATAGAAGAGAAGAAAATTTGAATCACATCACTTGGTATTCAAGACATAATAAATGTGACATAAAAATGAAGTATAATTATTGCCAATGATCACAAAAAAGGATCCATATCATGTGACCTGAAATGGGAAAAACAACTAAGCATCAACCGTTGACCATATTCATGTCATGGGACTTGTATCATGTTTTCATTCACGATCCTTGAGGATGTTGGCCCATGATGGTAGTTGATCTAATGTGGGATGATATTCGGCCATCTGGGGGTCCTTTCTGATGTGAAAGATGATGGAGACCCATGTGAAGGGGTAGACATAAATCATGGATATACTCGTTCAGTTTAACGTCATGTGGTAAAGATGAATGCGAGAAAGGGTACTCTCAAATGAGGAACACGAAGCAACTATCACAATCCAAAATGACAGTGAAAGGTCTCAAAAACACCATGTACTATTGGGGGAACCATGCCAAAAAAGTTACAAAAGGATGAAAGGGGATATTGTGGGACCATGAAAGAGGTTTTTGGGTGTCACTACATATCCTTCAAGGGTAGGACTCAAGAAATGCATAGTTCAAGAGATGGAATTTTAGAGACCCAAACTTGGCGTACATGGACATGAGATTAATTTTGTAGAATACTTAATAATGACAAAAACAGACGCCCAAAGAACGTATTATTTTAGTGTCTTTGAAGACTTGGAACATAGTCTTCTAATCATGGTAAAATATCTTCAACATCTACCATAAAGATCTTCCCCCATTTTTATTCTTACATAAAACCTTTCTTTAAATCCTAGGGAAAGAAAACATATGAAGGGTGAGCTCAAATGCTCAGTAAGGGAAAACATGGAGAACATAAAACAACCCAAAGACATTTTAACGTAAAACCATGAACATAAAACATCAAAATAATGAGTAATGACATAAATCTTGGCAGTAAATAAGGAATAGATCATGAAAGAATGTTAATCATGATAAAATGGAATGGGGATAAAACATGTAATTGTGGAAAACCATTGAGCACATGTTATGATTTCCATAGTAGCCAAAGCATTGCTTCCAAGACCATCATAGTGAAGAAAGTCCATTACTGAACCGGGTTTACTTGCTGTTCCAGCCCTATATTATTGAACCTGATTTTACTTTCCATTCCAACCATGCCTATCTAATGACATATAAATCTTTACCCAATGAATTGGAGGGATATATAGGTCCCACCCATCTCATAATGAAATCATTCTTTCGTGTGCCACAAAATAAACATAAATCATTCCTCATAACCCAATGAATAAAATGGGTTTCATAAACATCATCCCATCATAACAAAATCCATATAAAACAATGGTTATCATTTCATCATAAAGAAAATCAAACCATATAAATAATATGGACATTATCATTGAAACTTGACCGTATTAAAGAATGTCATCTTATATGGAAAATAGTCTCGATAAAACACTTGAAATGAATTATTGAGGAAAATATCATTTCTTCTTCAAAATCATTTTCTTTTCTCAAAATCCCGTGCAATTTTAGAAGAAAATATTATTGTTTAAAATAATCATGAAATCTTGTAGAGTATTCTTCATGTAAATAATGGGTTATGAAAATGTAAAAATCTGTTCATGTCATATAAGTTAAAAAAACATTATCCTCATACTTTTACCAAAAAAGTAAAAAAGTACCTCATATGGTAAAAAAAGATTTCTTACATACCATGTAGTAAATTTAAAAAATGGTTAAAATGGACTTTAAAAATACAAAAAAACATATTTAGAAAACATGGACATGGATGATAAATATAACCCCAGTAAAAACTTATGAATAAATAATCTCAAATAAGAACGATATTGGAATAATTATCCCTTACCATTTATAATCGATGCAATCATATGTGTCATAAAATAAAGAAAATTAGATGAATATCTAAATATCATCTCCTTCATAATAAAATCATAAAATACTAATGGGAAGTATAAACACCATATAAAATAAATAGGTAGTGATTAAGGCATATGTCTCACAGAAATAAAAGTGAGACGAAATAATCAATTACCTTAGGTCTGATATGCTTTGTACGTATCTGAACCTCATGTATAATGATTTAAATAATGTCATTGACTTATTCCAGAACCATATTTATTGTGATTATATCATATATGGTCATATTCTTATCTTCTTATTGATAATATTTCATTGCTACTTGTTATTCGGGTGTTTATTGCATTATGTTCTTATGCGTGTTTTGTCGAATAAATTCGTATTCCTCTTTTTAGGTTTTAGATGCATCATTTAAATAATTTTATTAGTGTAATATATATCATATCTATTCATTAAATGCATTTATATAATAATTATTCAATGAAGATCATGTAGAAAGAGTCGCATCACATCATAGAGATGGTAGACCGTACGCACGCACAAGCATTGATATCATTCCCATGATTGTGGAATTGTATTGAAGTGTATGGTGCATAATATATCAGAATCTATATCACTTTAAAATATTCATATACACTTATTTCTTCCATCCTTATACCCATCCATGTATGTTAGTGATGAAATAAAAGATTACAGCACGGTGTGGAGACGGTAAGCCGTATGTACGCACGCGTGGTGATTTCATTTTTTTCATAGGATAGATAGAAGATACAATATGGTTGTTTCATATTCATAACAACAAATCAATATACAATTTATACTGGAGTTATTAATTAATAATGAAACAACTCATATAGATGAAGTAGGAGAAGAAATAATTTTGAAAGAATCGGTAAAGGATATAACCTCTTCTTCGACACGCCTCCTCTTAGCCACCTCTTAGGGCCCTAAATATGCTCTTTGAAGAAAACCAAGACCTCTAGTAGATTTATAGGGAAGTTTATAAGAGAAATGGACTGGGTTTGGCCATGCATGAGGGCTCAAAATTTTGTGAAGAGGATAGGGAGGAGGTGCCCTTTTATAAGGGAGGAGATGGGCATCTTTGGAAACCAAACAGATATTAATTTATAATAAATTTAAAACCCACATAAAAAACAAGAAAAATGACTCAATACGAATATGAGATGAGATAGGGTTTTAATCTCATAAACTAATAAAATTTAGACATGTTTTATGTATATTTTAAACCTTATCATTTTGATTTATCCATATTTAATCTATTTAATTTTATTTGTGGTAATAAAACTCTAAATTCTAAATTGTTATAAATACATACTTATATGTTTTCAATTTCCCATAATTTGATAATTTATAACCGTTTAGGCTATATAATATTATATTTTTAATTTTTAAATATTTTTGCGATTTTTAAATAACTTAACAAAGTTTTTTTTTTATAAAATACTAATAGTGTAAATTTTAAAACTATTCAATTATTTGAATTAAAATAAAATACACATAGAGAATATATTCAAAAAAAATATTTAATAGGTTCATAATATGTCATATTATTATATTAAATTCGTGGATCATTTTAATTAGTTCATATAATTTTTATTTTAATATTTATAAATCCATTTCTTTGATATTTCTCTTAATAAAATAATTAATACAACATTTTTGTATAATTATTTAATATACATAATTTTTTCATAAAAATTGAAAATAAAATAATATCATGAATATATATATAATATATTTCATTATAATACTTTTAGTCTAATTTATCTTCTAAAACACCCATCTTTTAAAATGTTATGTTTATTAAATTATAAAGGTGACAACTTGGACATCATTTAAAATAAAATGATATAAGTGTCATAATCACTTTTATAAGGCTCCAAATGGTCAAAAATTAGTCCTTTGGATTATTAGGGTTTATATGTACATGACCAATAAGTTTTTGTCTGGTTTTGGGTCTTTTATGGGTATTATTAGGCTAATAAAAACAGTATTATTGATTTTTCACTAAATAAATAATTTCTGAATCATTAATGTATAAGTTATTAAGGTAATTATATATTTATTAAAAATTTCTAATAAATTACCATGATAAAAAAAACATTTTATCTTTCAAATGAGTATTTATAAATGAATTTATATTTTATACAACTGTATATTAAAAATAATTTAATTAATGAAGATTGAGTGAGACATATTTCACTTTCATTTAAATAAAATAAATTAAATGTATTAATCACATTAACGTGGTTTATAATAGATACAATTTCAACCCAAGTATATTTTTGGATGAAATATAATCATCCAATTATATTAAGAAAAGTGTTAGGGTAATTTTATAATATTATTTTTACCCTTAATTACCTAATTTACCTTTAACTATGGTAAATAAAATTTACCGTAGTTACTATTCCTAATGCCCAAAAATAAAAAGTAGCCTATTAATATAATTTTGACCTATTGATTCCAAATATTGAATTAATTTTTCCAAATTCAAAATATAGAATTTTTAGTAGTAAATTTAAAATTAATCTCATTGTCGAAAAAATTTGGTTTTTGTTTAAAACATTGCAAAAGATTGAATTGATTTTACCTATGAATTCAATGTAAAATCAATGATAATGACATAAATTATATTAAATGTTAAAAATATATTCTATTTATACTTTTAAACAATTTAATATTATAATTTATGCATGTAAATTATCTTGATTAAAAAAGTGATTTTTAAGTAAAATTTAGCGTGTTTTTACTATTTATAAAAATAAGAATGTTGTCAGAAAAATATCAAAACTTTATCCAATGCAAATTTTTATATCTTGATTCAAAAGAAGAAGTTTATTTTGTAAAATTTAACTTATAAAATTTTAAAAATAATATTTAAAATGAGTTTTCCATCAAAAAGAGGCAATACTGCATTTTTTGAAAAATACTTATTTTATCCGAAATAATTGATTTTTTTCACATACCTCATTCTAGAAAATGTTTAAGATGAATTATAATGTTATAAAATTCCAAATTAGGTTAATAATATTAATAACGACTAGTTCATAATATTATTATAACAATATATCATTGTTTAGTGAAACTCGGTATTGCGTACAACACACGGTATTGAGGAAGGTCACTCTTGGTGTAGCATACTACACAAGACATAAAATAAATTAAAAATAATATTTCTCATAAAATCTTAGGGTGTTACATTCTACCCCCCTTAAAATGAATTTCTCCCATGAAATTCGTTAGGGTTATAAATCGTTTTCTACTTGAATGTTTATTTCATAGAAACCCACATCGTAAAAAAAAATACAAAAAAATAATTTTAAAAAGTAAAGTAAGAAATTTTATGGTTACCCAAATTAACTCATCAGAGAGTTTCCACATAGGAGATCATAGGTGAAAACATATATATGAAAGAAAAATCTCACCATCATGTTCTGATGGAGAGTGGTAGATAACATGGAAATTAAAAAGACAACAATAAAAAATCCATAAATTTGTGATGATATAAGGTACCATCTAATTTATCAGATATGAGGGTACTATGACAACATTTTTTGTTTTCTATATCATTTTCCTGAAGTTGAATAATTTGAATTACAAAAAATACTTACTTGATTTTGATACAATCTCACTATTGGTCATTCCTTAAACAGTTTCCACATCATATCATAAAGAAATAAAGTTGAATTTTTCATTCTTGAAGTGTTAGAAGATCGTGTGGTCGAATTATGGGTCATTCCATCGATCTCAAACAAAAGGTCAGCAAAAGTTATTAAATATACATAAGTACATATATGGTGATATTAATCTTATATGGATCAAAAAATGGACTTATACTTCATATATCATACAAATTAATAAAATAAAACTAATTTATACTAACCAGGGACTTCTTGTAGGCCAATGGTAGGTGATAAAGGCTTGTCGCACCTCGGTTGTGGGTTCGATTCCCGCATCCTTGTCCGACGTGACGGTTTGTCACCCATCCTACGGGTTGTCCATTTTTCTAAAACTAAACTATTATAACATTTCAGAAATAATATCAAAAAGTTCTATCCTGAAACAATACTATCTGATTTCTAACTTAATCCATTCCAATCTTTAAGCTTATCTAAAATACTTCTATCCAATCTCATAGTATAAAGAAAAAGATTACTAGAGAGGTCATCTACCGAGCATGTGATTGCCACCATTTATCCCCCATATATCATAAGATATATCTTGTTGGTCACATTCCAAAAATGTGAATACCTTAATCAAGTATTCTCTTGAAACATGAATTACCATAGAACCTTAGTGAAAACATGAATGTTGTCAAAAGATAACTCTTTCCACATACGAAAATCCCAAAATTTCTATATATTCAAACCATGATGTCACATTGTCCTTATATGAATCATGATCTCATTAATACTATCAAACATATTATTTTCCCTTTATCTCTTCATTATGTGCATATCATCTTCTTTTCAAAAATATTTCAATCACTTTTCATGGATACTGGTACCATAAAATTATTGAAAATCACAGTAAACCAATACGCAGATATTCTAATATCCCGTGATAATATAAATGAGATTCCACGACACTATTTTGGAATCCCATTACATAAACACTTAATCATTCCACCACTTCGCTGTCATATTCAACATCGGAAATAGTGATCTCATGGGAATTCCCTTTGTCCTTTGCCTTAGGAGGTTTTCAATGTTGATCATCATTAATCCTTAGATTAGGGCATTGGTTAGCATAATTCCCCATTTCCTTTCACTTGTAGCATTGAAGTGTTGGTGGTGAATTTTCTATAGTCTTTTTTCTGTTCACATCATTAGCTACCTTTTTCCCATTACTTTGACACTCAAATACTTGATGAACTTTTCCACAATGAAAACATTTTCTAGTCCCTTTAAGAAAATCTCCACCAAGCTTCTTTCCATACATTGAGCATAACGAAACATTAGTCTTCTTTTCACCATTGATTTGAGATTTTTCCTTGAACTCCGTCTCTCATTTATTGTCAAAACCATGAGATGGATATGTAACCCCAACTTCTAATTATATCTTGATATCACAACGTACAATTTCATCATAGCCACTGAAGTCTATTATCGTTAATTCCCTTCGAAGACTTTCTTTTAAGACACTGAAGAATCGATCGACTTTACTTTTAGGTTTGATGATAATGCTAGATACATACCTTTCAAGCCTTGTAAAATTTGTCGTGTATAGACAAATAGATTCATAATCATTTTGTGTAAGCTCAAGGAACTATTTTTTCATCTTTATTAGAAGACTATAAGGGAAGTACATATTGAAAAACAAGTTCTTGAACTCATCCCATTCCATTGATTTAATTTCATCTGGGGGCCTTGTATTCCTAATTAGAGTCCACCACTGGTCTGCTTCACCTTCTAAGCGATAAACAACCAAAATGAATTTTTCATGCTCTGAATAGTGAAGTATGGAAAATATCTTTTCAATGGTTCTGATCCATTGTTGAGCAACAAGTGGATCAGAAGTCCCACTGAAAGAAGGTGGACATTTCCTCATGAAGGACTCAATAGAATATTGTTCCCTTCTCACTCGTTTGGAAGCCCAGAATGATTCATAGATTCTTTAAGTATAGAAAAATGATTTTTCACTCCATCTACCATAACATTGGTTTGTTCAGGAGGGAAATCATTGCATTTCCTAGTGCATTGATCATTAACAAGGTTCTTTCAGGTTCCGGCCGTTATCTAAAACCCAAAAGGAATAGTTTGAAAGGCAAAATCATACAAGGAAAACAACATAATCAAGGAGAGTAATTTTAATCTATAACATCATAGATTTAATCCTAGGTTATTCATGATCATTATCATAACTCTATGACAGTAAACTATACTTATACTTAACCTTAGGGTCATCCCTATACATTCCTTAGAAATATTTCTAGGGATCTCACTAATGTTTTAGCATCCTATTTTCCAAAGGTTAACTAAAAATTTACTCTGATACCAACTGTAGAGACCCAATCATGACATACATAGACATTAAATTAATTTTTTGGAATTCTTAAAACATGATAAAAATAGATGCCTAAAGACTGTATTAGTTTTGTGTCTTTGTAAACTCATAACATAGTCATCTAATCATTGTGAAAGATCTTCAACATCTCCCATAAAGATCTTCCCTTTTGTTTTCTTACCTAAAACCTTTCTTTAAATCCTGCGGAAAGAAAACATATAAAGGGTGAGTTCAAATGCTCAGTAAGGGAAAACATGGAGAACATAAAACAACCCATAAACATTTGAACATAAAACCATGTACATAAAACATAAAAATCATGAGTAATGACAAAAATCTTGGCAGTACATAAGGCATAGATCATAAAGGAACATTAATAATGATAAAATAGCATGGGAATAAAACATGTAATTGTGTAAACCCATTATTTACATGGTATGATTTCCATTGTAGCCAAGGCATTGTTTCTAAGACCATCATAGTGGACAAAGTCCATTACTGAACCAGGTTTACATGCTGTTCCAGCCTTGTATTACAGAACCAGATTTTACATGTCATTCCAGCCATGTCTATCTCATGAGATATTAATCCTTACCTAATTCATAGGAGTGATATATAGGTCCCACCCATCTCAAAATGAAATAATTCTTTCGTGTGCCACAAAATAAACATAAATCATTCCTCATAACCCAACGAATAAAATGGGTTTCTAAATCATCACCCCATCATAACAAAATCCATATAAAACAATGGATTTTATTTCATTATAAAAAAAATCAAACCATATAATTAATAGGGAAATTATACTTTAAAAATTACCATATTAAATAACTTCATATTATATAAAAAATAGTCTCGATAAAACCCTTGAAATTAATTCTTGAGGAAAATATCCTGTTTTCTTTAAAATTGGTTTATTTTCTCAAAATGCCATGAAATTTTAAAAGAAATTTTTTTTGTTAAAAATAATTATGAAATATTGTAGAGTATTATTCATTTAAATAAGGGGTTATGAAAATGTAAAAATCTTTTCATGCCTTATAAGTTAAAAAAACATTTTCGTCGTACGTTTACCGGAAAAGTAAAAAAGTACATCATATGGTAAAAAAATATTCCTTACATACCATGTAGTAAAATTAAAAAATGGATAAAAATTACTTTAAACATACATGAAATCATTTTTAGAAAACATGTACATGGATGATAAATATAACCCCAATAAATACTTACGAATAAATAATCTCAAATAAGAACGAGGTAGGAATAATTATTCCTTACCATTTATAATTGGTGGAATCAAACGTGTCATAAAATAAATAAAATTACATGCAAATGTAAATAAAATATCCTTCATAATAAAAATAATAAAATATTCATGGGAATCATAAACACCATACCAAATAAATAGGTGGTGATTAAGGCATATGTCTCATAGAAATAAAATTGAGACGAAATAATCTCTTACCTTAGGTCTGATATGCTTTGTACGTATCCAAAAATACTATATAATGATTTAAATAAGGTCATTGAATTATTCCAGAATCCTTTTTATTGTTATGATATCATATACGGTCATATTATCATTTTCTTATTGGTAATATTTCATTGCTTCTTCTTATTCGTGTGCTCATTCCTTTATGTTCTTATGTGTGTTTTGTCGATTAAATTCTTATTACTATTTTAAGGTTATAGATGAATCATTTACAGAATGTTATTAGTGTAATATATATCATATTTATTCATTCAATTCATTTATATAATCATTGTTCAATTAATATTATGTAGAACGAGTCACATCACATCGTGGAGATGGTAGGCCGTACGTACGCATGAGTATTGATTTCATTCCCATTATTTTGGAATTGTATTAAAGTTCATGGTGTATAATATTTCAGAATTAATATAACTTTAAAATAATCATATATAGTTATTTATTCCATCCTTATACCCATCCAAGTATGTTAGTGATGAAATAAAATATTACACCACGACATGGAGATGGTAAGTCGTATGTATGCATGTGTGGTGATTTTATTTTTTTCATAGGATGGATAGAAGATAGAATATGGTTGTTTCATATTCATAATACCATATCAGTATAAAATTGATACTGGGGTTATTACTTAACAATGAAACAACTCATATAGAGGAAGTAGAATAAGAAATAAGTTTGAAAGAATCGGTAAAGGATATTACCTCTTCTTTGATGCACCTCCTCTTAACCTCCTCTTAGGGCACTAAATATGGACTTTGAAAAAGACCAAGACCTATAGTGGGTTTCTAGGGAAAGTGGAGAAGATAAATGAATAGGGTTCGGCCGAGCTTGAAGTGTCAAAATGTTGTGAAGTGGAGAGAGATGAGGTGCCCTTTTATAAGGGAGGAGAGGGGCACCTTTGGAAACATAAAAAATATTAATTTATAATAAATTCAAACACCACTTGAAAACCTAAAAAAATGACTAAATTTGAAGTTGATATGAGATGGGGTTGTAATCCCATCAACCAATAAAATTAAGACATGTTTTATGTTTATTTTAAACATTATCATTTTAATTTATCCTTATTTAATTTATTTAATTTTATTTGTGGTAATAAAATTCTAAATTCTAAATTGTTATAAATACATACTTATATATTGTAAATTTCCCATAATTGGATACTTTATAACCTTGGAGACCATATATTTATAAATTTGTAATTTTTAAATATTTTTGTGATTTTTAAATAATTTAATAAGATGTTATTTTTATATGATACCAATAGTATAAATTTTGACACTATTCATTTATTTGAATTTAAATAAAATACACACAGAGAATATATTCAAAAAAAATATTTAATAGGTTCCTAAAATGTCATATTATTCTATAAAATTCGTGGAGCATATTAATTAGTTCATATAATATTTATTTTAATAATTTTAAAAGCATTTATTTGATATTTCTCTTAATAAAATAATTTCTAAAACATTTTTGTATAATTATTTAATATACTCCTTTGTTGCATAAAAATTACAAATAAAATACTATTATTCATAAAAATATAATATCATTCATTAGAATCATTTTAGTCGAATTTATCTTCTCAAACACCCAACTTTTAAAATGATATTTTTATTAAATTATAAAGGTAACAACTTTGACATCATTTAAAATAAAATGATATAAGTGTCATAATCTATTTTTTAAGGATCTGAATGGTCAAAGATTCAACCCTTGGATTATTATGGTTCATATGTTCACGACCAATAAGTTTTGGTCATGTTTTTGGGCTTTTTATGGGTATTATTAGTCTACTAAAAACAATATTATTGATTTCTCACTAAATAAATAATTTCTGCATCATTAATGTATAAACTATAAAGGTAATTATATATTTCTTAAAAATTACGAATAAATAACCATGATAAATAAAAACATTTTATCTTTCAAATGAGTATTTATAACCTAATTTATATTATATATAACCATATTTTAAAAATAATTTAATTATTATTGTTTGAGTGAGACATATATTTTACGTTCATTTAAATAAAATAAATTAAATGTCTTAATCACATAAAAGTGGTTTCTAATATATAAAATTTCGGCCAAAGTATATTTTAGGACGAAATATAATCATCCAATTATATTAAGACAAATGTAAGGGTAAAGTTATAATATTATATTTACCCTTAATTGCCTAATTTGCCTTTAACTGTGGTAAATAAAATTTATCGTAGTTACTATTCATAATACCCAAAAATAAAAAGTAGCCTATTAATATAAGTTGGACCTAATGATTCGAAATATGGAATCCATTTTTCCATATTCAAAACACAGAATTTGTAGTAATTAATTTAAAACTAATTCTATTGTCGAAAAAAACAGGTTTTTGTTTAAAACATTGCAAAATATTGAATTGATTTTACCTAAGAATTCCTTTTAAAAGCAATGCTAATGACATAAATTATATTAAATGGTAAAAATATATTCTATTTAAACTTTAAAACAATTTAATATTCTAATTTAACCATATAAATTATCTCGATTAAAAAAGATGTTTTTAAGTAAAATTTAGCGTGATTTTACTATTCATTAAAATAAAAACATTGTCAGAAAAATATCAAAAAATTATCCAATGTAAATTTTTATATCTTGATTAAAAAGAAGAAGTTTATTTTGTTAAATTTAACTTAAAAAATTGTCAAAAATTATATTTAAAATGGGTGCGCCATCAAAAGGCGGCAATACTGTATTTTTTGAAAAATACTTCTTTTATCGGAAAATTTGATTTTGTTATCATACCTCATTCTAGAAAATGTGTAAGATGAATTATAATGTTATAAAATTAAAAATTCAGTTCATACTATTCAGAACATCTAGTTCATAATTATATTATAACAATATATCGTTGTTTAGTGAAACTCGGTATTACGTACAACACACACTATTGAGGATGGTCGCTCTTGCGTGCAACATAAACCAAGAATAGTGTTTGCGTATACTACAAACTAATAAATTTTTGCATATAGCACAATCTAATCTTGGTGTAACGTACAACAAAAGACATCAAAGAAATTAAAAGGGATCTTTCTCATAAAATCATGGGGTGTTACAGGCATGGAAGGCGACTGATACCAAAAAGGGGTGATATTATCTCAAGGATGAAAAATCGGGGTTTTAATGCAGTTTAATGTCATGTGAACTTGGACACTAAAAATATTAGTTTAAAGTCATAGTGTTAATATTGGAAGGTGTCCAGTTTAGTATCATGTGTATGAGACATGTCCATGCATTTTAATGCCATGTGGTATGGATAAAAGATATCTTTGTTTATGGTTATTGATCTAGGGACATAAGAATCATATATGAAATGTGGTGCAAAAAACCACTGTGAAAAACATCCAAAGACGCCTGATATCCATTAAAAATTCTTGAGAGAACACACACAAACACACACACAGTTTTAATCTCACAATTCATGTACATTGGGACTCAAAATCCTAGTTTATGGTCATAGAGTTTAGACTGTGAGGTGTGTGACTTTCCATGCAGGTATAAACCTTATTAAAACCTCTAAGCCCACGTTATACATTCTTGGTGTGGCAAACAAGGAGAAAATATATTTTTACATCACCTAAAATCACATACTAAGGGAACAGATGTGTGGGGGATTTGGATGGCCCCAAGACGCTATCTCCCTTTCCAAATGCCCAAAAGTACATAGAGTAATAACATCGAGGGTATCAAAATTATGTCTATACATAACGATAAAATAAGGAAAGTGAAACACAAGACCAAAATTTGGGGCATGATTGAGATGGAGATAATGATGGACAATAACTGCAAACCATGTTCTCCAAACAGTATCCATGTCATCTAACCTAGAATAGGAACAAAAAACTGACCAGAAAACGCGGACCATGTTTGCGACACGGGACTTGTATAATGTTTTCATTCAAGATCTGCTGGGGCATTGGCCCGAGATGGTAGGTGAGAAAAATTGGTATAATAACAGGCCGTCTGGATGTCCTTTCAGATGTGAAAGGTTATGGGGACCCAAATTAATGGTATGAAATGCACTGTGGTGGGGTGAGAGAATGTCCATGAAAAATAAAACACTCTATGTATCAATCCATAGTTAATTTGAGAATGTTCATATTGAAATATAGAGGTTGAGGGGTTCAACTAGGGATATTATGTAAAAGGATGATTAAGGAAATGTGGGAAAATGGGCTGATCAACAAAAGGATGGAGCCAACAACAAAACATCTGAGCATTTTTATGTATTCTATGGGGGAAGGAATCAATACATAAGAAGTTCTAGAGATGTCTTATTATTTAACATCAATTGGTAAGGATGAAGATGGGATAATAAGGGAATTAAGGTCATGTGAATGGCGTGATAAACAAAACCCAATGTGAATGAATAAAAATAATTCCCCACAACACCATGCATCCCTACCAAGGGGAACATAGGAGAAGAGGCCCAATGGATGAAAAATGATATTAAAAATGTGGTGTTGGATCTGAAGATGTAGCGCCTGGTAAGTCCTACGTATCTGATGATAATGTGAATCAATCCATACGTATTTCTAGAAATTCCATCTAGTTTAACACATGTTGTAAGGAAAAATGGTTGCAACGCAGTTTATTGTCATGCATCTAAGACATGGAGTGATATTGTCTCAAAGGGGATTTTCCTGCCGTGGTCAGGAAAACCTGGTGTGAATGAGGAAAAAATGAGTCCACACTACACCATTCAATCCCATGAGGAGACTCAGTCCAAGGGGCTAGAAGAAGGGGGTATTGGCAATGTGCCATTTAGTTTAATGTCATGTGGAACAAAAAGGTACTCAACTTTTTTAGGTCATACAGAAAGGACCATGAATGATTTACTGGTTAATGTCATTTATGCGGGACTGAATAGTTTAATGTCATGTAGGGTGGGGGATATCATAGTTCAAGGTAGTAGAAATCGAACCATATGATGGGGCATTGTGGCTGAAAAGGTCGACGAACCTGGGGTTGCACCTGAGGAGAAATGCCCATGAATTCCTACATATCCTGTAAAGGAAAGAATTAATCCATACATAGTTCGAGAAGTGGAATTTAGTTTAACATCATGCGGTAAGGATCAATAGGATCAAGGATGTTTATTTTCAGGAAGCTAGGATTTGGAAGAGATTATAGTTTAAGGTCCTAGAGCTTGGAATTTAATTAATATTTAACCTTTTTTGTTCACCGTCATGTGCGATAATGGGGTTATTATGTGAAGTATTTCGTCAGAAATTTGATATTACTGGGAGGAGTGATATGATAACAATTCAAAGTGACCTTACAGTATGTTCCATTAGGGTATACCTTGTGGATTATGTAAGGCCACTCCCATTTGGGCTTTAACATTGGTGGCTTCCTGCTTGGTATCATTGATGTCCTTAACGTGAAAACCATATCACCATGAAGAAAAGATCAAAGGTAAACCTTTTTATTGAAATCCCTGGCAGTCTTATTTCAGTGCCTCTCCAGATTGTTCATGCCCTGGAGTCTATTCTCGTCGAGGGCCTCCAGTTTATTCAAACGGACTTCTACCACCATTTCTTGTGTCGTCTAATCATATATGGCTTTGTAGAGTGAATGAAAATGAATCTCGATTAGTAGGAATTCCACAGCTCTATAGACTATAGAATATGGGGTCACATGGGTGGAATTGTGAGTTTCCAAATGGTAATCCCATAGAGCATTGATGATATTGTCTAGCCATTGATTTTTATTCGGACCAATCATCTTATGCAATATTTTAGAGAGGGTTTTGTCGAATTCTTCCATATTCCCATTTTCTTTTGCATGATACTGGGAAGTATGTTTTTATCAGATACTATACATGGAATACAATTTCTTTGGTTTATATGTTTGTAAGTTTGTGCCATTACTAGTGAGAATTATGTGAGGGAATCTGAATCGATGAATAATGTGGGAGCTCACAAACATGATGATAGAACGATCCTTAACATCCTTGAGCAGAATCACCTCAACCACCTTCTAAAAGAAATATGTGGTGGTTTGGATGATCCTCCATTGGAAAACATTAATTGGAGGATATGGTCACACAACAATGAGCCCTCAGACTGCAATGTGGAAATAGTACGTGGTAGTATGGAGAGGCATCAATGGCCAATTAAAAAATTTTCCATAGACATGGCAGACATGACACTACATGGATAACACGCTGCTGTCGTGGATCATGGTGGGCCAAAATTATCCCAACCTTCAAATATGGTGGGAGAGATTTGACCCTCCCTGGTGAGATCCTCAAAATTCACCATGAATATTCTATATAATCTAGGGAATCTCATCTCCATGAATAAAGTAGAGGAGTTATCCTTCGAACCCATTCCTATAGAGGAACTTCTCATGGATACGACTTCTATGGAGGGATAATTCTGCTACCCAAAAATGGATTCACTCACATTAGGTTCTGTCATCTTGGAGACTACCATGTTGGAGGTATTCTACAAAAGGGGTTTTCCAATCAGGGGTCTCTTCTACTACAGAAAGTGGATCTGGAGGTCCCAATTTGGATACATCAGTGGTGAGATATCCTACTCGTTGGCTATCATCATTTCCCAAAGTGACGAGATTTATTTCCCTTTAATTTGCCCCATGGATGATCAAATCATCCTACTTTAGCTCTGTGAGGAAGAGACGAGGCTAGACAAGGCACCAGCTCGACCATTCTAGGATCTAGGAACATGACTGACATAAGGCCATGAAGGGAACATGGCGATTAGCTGGTGAGTGTGCTCTAAAAAGGTTATGATATTTGGATTCCAAATGATGTAGTCAAAAATGAAATGCTTGATGACTAGTTTACAGTCCCCCTTCACATGTTGGTGAGGAACATCATTATCAAGGGCCTACTCAGGACCAACGATGAGGGACTGATACTCTACCTCATTGTTAATACATTGTTCTAAAAACTAGAATAAATTAGGAATTACAGACCTTGTTGGAATTATAATGAAAATACACATGCCTACTCTTTTGAGTCTGGGATCATTGGGTCTCCTACTAGTGGGGCTTCGTGAGGCACTATCAATGTGAATATGCCAACATGACACGGATTGATCTACTGAGAGGATTGAATCATATGGGATTTCAAGATCTAGAAACTACTCTACAGGGGCTAGATGTTGTGTAATAAAGTTGGCTAGTTCTTGACCCTTAACACATTTCGACCAAATGAACTATATATGTAACTATTAAATGACCACTTCCCACCGGGCTAGACGACCTGTCAACAAGGGTCATTTCCAAATTTACTTGAGTGGGTCCATATGGGGAATCGGCTATATCTCATAGTGATGCAAATAATCTGAAACTTCTAAACTATGAAAAATATTGTGTTTCAGTTCTTTTTTTATAAATGAATATATTGTCTTTTTATTTATGAGAATGCGACTAAGATATAATGACATCTTATCTATCCCTTCAAATTTTTTCTAGATGAGAAGGTTGTTGAGGGATCTTTCTATGGTGGACATATAAAGGGTTTTTGGATTTCTGGAGATTGGTGGCATCAAAACATGAGGCTAAAAAAAATACTGCCCAATATCTTCAAAATAACCCTGTCACTCATCATCCCCCAGTTATAAAAAACCATTCTTCATGAGTCGGTAAAAGTGCCTACATTTTCTGGCCATATTTACAATGTATCAGTGAATATAGGCTAAGAGTACATGAAAAAATTGGAGATCTTAGAGGTTGCTCGGAGGAGAAATTGGGATGATATCCTTGATCTTCCCTATATTGATCTCGATGCCTCTGTATCTATCAAAATAGCCAAGAAACATTCAGTATGAGACCCAATGGAACACTACATGGGGTTCATTCTGGGATGGTGGGAGTAGAGGAATCCTAAAACTTTGTCAAGATCTATAAGATATTAAATAGGCTGGCATGATTTGACTACCAGATTGCCCATGTATCATTCTACTAATGTTCGGAGGATTGGATTGAATATGTGGTGCATGACATGAAGATAGGTTTCACCTTCATTATTCATACTGAAAGGAATCACTTGGTAATAAAAGGCACCTTGTGGTGATTTAAATGCAGTGGATTATTCAACATTGGGGGACCTTCATAATTTATTATATATATAATATCCATCTATGAAAGAAATAGCATGTAATTCCACGGTGGCAACGATTAATATCTTTGTCATGAGAATGGATAAATCATCCATTAAATAGTGATATTTGGATTCACTGAAGTCTATATAGACTCTGTTCTATCCTTTCTTCTTATTTACATGAATGATGTTGGCAAACCATATGGGGTACTATACTTCCTTGAAGATGATGGATTTGACAATCTTATCATCTTTGTCCTTAACCATTTCACAATGAGAGGGGTGCACCTTTTTGGGTGGTTTTTTGAAATTTTTATGACTTATAGGAAGACCAAGATGGTGGATGGTGATCTGAGGATATAGTACTAGAATCTCTTCATAACTATAGGAAAACACATCCTGATGCTTCTTTATGAAATCCACCTACTGCAACTATTCACCAGTAGGCAGAGATATACTGATCATTGGTGGTCTGGGATCTGCCTCAGTACCGAGATTCACCTTTACCAACTCTTAGAACATGGTTGAACGACCTTATTCAACCATGTTATGAGAATATTCCACTTTCTCATCATTGTCTACAATGAGAGGATCATCAGTAGGGGAAATTATTCAATGTTATCTGATCCTGACGGAATAGTAGTATCAGCCTGAGTGGTAGTGGAATCATCATTGGGAGACTCCATCAATTATGAAACCATGGTAAAAAAAGTTTTTGATCTAATTCCATGAGGTCTTAGACCTAAGGGGACATACAGGATAATATCAAAGCTGTAGTGGCGTGTTGGCTTATGTCGGTTCAACCCAACCCTCTGGAATAAGAAAGTATAGCGTATTGTTGTCTCCATTGGGCAGATATCCAGATATCTCATAGGGGTAAAGAGATATTTAATCACTCAAGCCTAATTTATATAGGAGTATGAAGTGATCTTCTGTAGTTACTTATAACTTGGAACACGCTTTCCTCTTGATCTAGAGATAACGAAGCAGTGCCCCATGTCTGTGGAAGTAGCCTCCAACTGATGAATCGAGAGGATGGAGAGATCATATAAATCTATCCATGGGTTGTTTGTAGTAGTCTCATGCCCAAACTCATTGTCGTGAACCAATTTTTCCTTTCTCTTATAACGAACAACATTCAAATAGTGGGATTCACAAGAGGAAAAAAGAGGCATGTCACCTTGGACCATGTCTAATCGACCTTTAAGGGAGTAATTGATGAATTGGTGATAAGAGTATGGAATATACACATATAAGTAGAGATTGGGAATACCCATCAACGCATTGTATCCAATGTATTGCTATACAACCATAAACTCACTGCTGGAAATTAGTACACTGAGTTGGGTCTTCAAGTGGATCGTTCCAAGAAATTTATACTCTATCCTATTATTACCTTGTATCTTCAGGTCAGAGGGATTAATATCTTCCTAGGTTAGTCCATGTATGTGGAGTTTCCACGTTGGGATGAGATTGATCATGGAAACTATGTCTATAAGACATCAAAAGAAATCTATTCCATTGAAACGGCCAGTGATATACAATGGTCAGATGTTCCCCTACACAGGAGAACATTCATCTTCTGTAGAAAATGAAATTATTGTTTGAAATTATACATACTTTAATTCCTCAACATGTAATGAATTTGTAGCTTCTGCCTCAGGTTCTACCTAGAGGGGGTTTATAAAATCATATATGAGGGATTCACACAAATCTATAGATAGGATGATAGCCTCAGTAATCCAGATCATTTCAAGATTTCTAGCGTGGTGATTATGCACATCATAATTCTGCACCAGACATGCATTTCTACCAATAATAGGTTTCTCTGTGGAGGGAGGTATGATAGGTACTTCTGGTCAAACCGATATATTTGGACAGGTTCTTTGGACATCTTGTTATTCCCTAGTCAAACAACAAAAACTAACTATTGAATTATGGCCATATTGATGAGGTCTATCCAATAACTAAATATTGATGATTATAAAATGTTTGTAGAAGCTTAGCCTGATAGATTTTTACAAATGGGGGGTGGGAGTGAATATGAGGGTATAAAATGAATGGATTGCGTGTGTTGAGCTCTATGTTGAGCCTGTTGTCTGGTCCTAGTGGCATGCACGACTTGGTCAAAATCATTGACTGATGCATTATGACGATTTACAGACCCGTGATTTTATCAATGTCGATTCAGTATGGGGACATTATGAGGGTCTTAATGGTGTTCCTCTTCATCAGTAACCATTTAAGGATCCACTCTCTCAGCTGTGTTCACTGAGGCATACTATTGATTGTCACTCGAAGAATTATCCATTACTAGGGGAAGATGGGGGAAATACCCATCTTTGGAAGCATGTTTTCACCAAGAGTTTGCATTGACTTTAGCATGGGGGAGGGGATTTTATTTCCATTATGGTTCTAGTGAATTCTCTTTCGAGAAGATGAATGCTAAGATGTAGAAGTAGGAGTTAAAGTAGGGGGAGGTGTAACAACCTGGAAAGACTCTGGAAGATTCAATTGAGCAAGAATGATACCAAGAGCTCAAGTGATTACTTTTCGATCCAACTGGTCTTCATACTTTAAATACCGGTGGTTGGAGACCTATTTCCGTTTACCCTCACTATTTTTTTCAGGCTTTGTAGAAATGCACATCACCTGTGCTGGGGCTAGACCCAATCTTACTTTGATATTGTTGACCCGGTCCTAATGTCAGTCTTTGAACACGTAACACTGCTTGTGTAACGAAAAAATGATTTATCAGTGGAAATTACATTCTTATAATTATGTAATATACTCACATGAAATCAAAACAAAATAAACTACTGTTTAATATGTGACCATTAAACATAATATAGTCAATTCTGTGATTTTATTTTTGAAAGTTTAAAAAACACAGTTGTGATCGGTATGATGTTTGGATTCTGATAAGATGAAATTAATTTTCTAATGAATAGTAACTGACCCTTATGAATAGAAATGTTACCCTTATATAAAGTAATATGACCCTTATTAGTAGTAAATCATCTATAATAATAGTATCCTCACCAAGGAATGTATAAAAAAAATTTAGGCATCTTATAAGTGATAATATGACCATAGTAAAAGTATTGATATTTTTGTAAGTCATAAATAATTAATTACAAATAATTAATTAATTTAAAAGAAAACGTATTTTTTTAATTAGTTCTCATAAATTAAGTATTTTATTTCTTCTGGTTTTAAGAAAATTTTATAAGACCTTTTGTAATTTTTAAAAACATTATAAAATTAGTTATAGTGTTTAAATTTGTATTTTTCAAGTAAATTATGATTTTAACTAAAAATAAAATTAATTATATTTAGAAAATTATTTTTGAAAAATGGATTTCATTTTTGAATTCTACATGTTCAAAATTGGTTAGGGTGAATTTTTGTGATTTTTATGAAATATTTGAATATTTGGTGAATAATAAAATACATTAATTTAATATATAAATAAATTATAATTTAAATACACTATTCTTGACATAATGAGTGATGTAACCACCCAAATATAGAAATAAATGGCACGTTTTACTATTTTTGGTCATGGAATAATCACTATTTCTTGACTGGTGGATAAATAAAAAATTAATGAATATAATATTGAGAAAACCCCTTTTCCCCCACTATAAATATCACCCCTCACTCCCTCATTAATTCACACCCCCAAGCTTGAATCCTTGTCTAAATTATTCCCAAATCTATTACCTATCCCCTTCCCCATTTCCTAAATCCCTTGGTCTGATAAAAAGTCAAAAAACTCTTCCCTAAAGAGGCTCTCAATAGAGATAAAATCCAGAGGTAAATTCATATTTTCGATTCTTTTATTTTATTCCATGTTCATTTCTTTTATTTTTTATTTCCTAACCTACCTTCACCCAAATGGTATGATAACTCAATTAACATAAATTTACTATAACTATATTATGATAATGTAATTTTTTATCATAATCTCTCCTTCCCCCTCCTTTTATATTGTAAATTAAATCACCGACTGAGATGTCTTGATTTATCACATTCAAGGACGACGAGTTCTCAATTTTCATTACCATCTTATAGACTAGTCATGAAACCACTTTGATGGTTGTACCAGATAATAATATTTGTATTTTATCATTTTTAATGTTTTAGAATCCATATAAATTGATGATGTATAATAATAATACAAAACAAGTTAGTTGTGAGAATAATCACAAAGTTAATCCAAAGGTTTATCATTAATGTTTTATATAATGATTTAACTTCACTACAAATAAATAAATTAATTTCATAGCCATGTAATATTTTTGATATTAACTAATTTCATATAACATCGATTCTTGGAAACCACTTTCAACATATACGTGTATACGAACAAGAATATAAGTGAACCGATCATTAAAACAACGGAAGAAAACATATCTGAACAGTAAAATTGAACCTCATAACCAATCAAAAGGTTATGAATGAACTAAAAAAGGTTATAATAAATAAGCTACATGTATTATATTTTCTTAAATTATTAATTAATGAACCAAATTTTATTATTCAGGTCATTAATATCAAGCAAATAACACCATCGAACTTAAGGTAATGGGTCCTCTCTATCTCACTCTTATTTAAGAATGTCCTATATGTTATGTTAATTTATGTGTAATTACTAATGATGGGGTATAATTTGGAAACTACAACATGCTTCCCTTATTTTTTTAAAAATATAAGAAACCCCTTTCTCTCTTATTAATCCCTCTTAAGTACACCCGATACCATACCGATATTCTGTAAGGGATTCCACCCAAACATCCTTTATTCCTTCGGGTTGCTATATCTTTCTTTTTACCCAAATGAAGTTATGTTTTATTTTTATGTAAAAATTATAAATAATGTGTATAATATCCAAACACATGTTTCAAGGCCATCCCTCATTCTGTTTTGTCGATATACATGTTTTCATATGATTTCCTCCTTAATAATTTTCAATAAGAAAACTCTTTTTAAGGGAACATTCCAAGTTCTTAACCATCATCATGTAAACTAGATAATCTATTTTTAAGCCAATATTTTGTCTGAAAAACAACAAATTTTATTATTAAATCATTTTGGGTTCACTTCTATTTTTAAATAAATTATCATTCCCTTTTAAATTTTAAATTATCTTTGAAATTTTCCATTATCCACACGAAAATTTTTAAATTCAAATATTTTTTAAAACACTTTTTTCATGTTATTACTTCACATTATCATCAGTTATCCTGATTTATGCCGATTGTTCCATGTAATAGTCCATGAATTCTCTAGTTCCATTCCTTCATGGACACTTTTATGATAAGTTCATTTGTTATTCCATATATTGTGATTATGTTACCCAATTCTTTCTCTGGGTAACCCTTATGTTTATATATTATTGATTATGTATGAGTATTAATGTGGAAAAAAAATTTATGAACATGTTAATATGGGTGCGCCCAGACAATTTTCTAATGCATTGGGAAACGATGAGTGTCAGGAGAAGTTATGTGCAATGGTCTTGGTGGTTATCCTTGGTCTGTGCTACCATGTGCAATGGTCTTGGTGGTTAACCAGGACTTATCCTCCTCTATGTGTAATGAGTATTGAATCCTATTAATGTAATGTTTTATATTACTACCAAATTATTATAACTCCATGTTTATATGATCAAATGTGTATATTTTATGATTTCATGTGTTCCATGACTTTTATTTTCATTATTCCATGCCTTCTGACCCAAGTACTAAAGCATTATTACTATGGGATTCCCTTATAGGGCTTTTAGCTCATCCCTTTATTAATGTGATACCTTGGGTACCCTATCTAGAAGTAAGGTATCAAAGTAAATTAGGATCTCTTTATGAAGGTTAAATAAAGAAGTGTTTATTAGTCCTATGTTTTCAGTTTTATGTACCTAGTCTTCAAAGACACTAGACTTTATGATCCATCGCTTGTACTCTGATGTATAATTATGTTTAAAATCATTTAATGTTATATATAAATGTTTAGGGTTACTAAAGTTTGTATCAGAGGATGGTTTGGTTATTTATGGGGATTAGGAATAGAGCACTTTATTTGGAACCTTAAGAAGGAGACTAAGTATAAGAAAACACCCCTAAATTTGGTAAGTATAGAGTAATTGGTTTATCGAGAAAATACATCCATGTATAGATACAAATAGGTAGACGTGGCTCTGGAACAGATGTATATAGGGGTAAAACATGAGAACATATCTTTGAACAAGACTCAAATTAGAACTAGGGCATGACAACGGGCATTACTACACTCTTGGTTTGACTCTCTTCAGGGATATTCTTTGGTAAATTTTTGAGCTTGGTACAAACCATTGTTAAGGGAATAAAAAATATCATAATAATATATGTTATGAAATAGATCAATGATAAAATAGATTAAAACATAGGGAATTACATGTAATATATACATCCGCTTTAAAAATGTCTCCTCTTAAGTTCAAATTTTCCCTTTTATGCTCAATGGAAATGTATTGAAGCCCCGTAATTATATGTTATTTTTTTAGGTAATGGAGATAAATAGAATAACACATACCAAAAATAAATGTGATTGAAAATGTGATGATTTACCTAATGATATGTTTGATATGATGGGAATAAGTGATCAAAACTTTATGATAATACTTGATCATCTGGCTCGTGTTATGAATAATAACATCAATCATGTGGAACACCCTCCTCCTATAAGGAAAGAGAATTTTTCCTTTGAATCCTTCATACGGAAAAGGCCACCCCTATTTAGTAGATATCCTGATACCCTCCTCGTGAAATAGTGGATTAACTCCAATGAAATGATATTCTCTGTCCATGTGTGCTCAGATGAATAGAAAGTCATACTGGTGGTCTATCATTTTGATGGGGAAGATAATTATTGGTGGACACTGATAAATAATACAATTCTCTAGGAGAAAATTGATTCCTTTGATTGGGAGTAATTCAATATATTTTTTTCAATAAATATTTTCCTCGAACCCTTCATATCAATATGTAAAGAGAGTTCCTTGGAATTATGAAGAAGGAATATGAGTGAGTTGGGAATTATGAAGCAAACATTACAAGGCTTCCAAGGTATGACATCACTGAAAGTAAGTTGGATCACTTATTTAGAGGACTAAAACCGAGTCTATAAAATAGTCGGTGATTCGAGACTTATATAGCTATGATGAGATTGTCAATTGTTCCCTTAAGGTTGAAATGCATCTCTGATACACTATATGGTATCATGGGACTAGTGAAAAAGAGGAAAATGGAATATAATATGGGTGGTTCCACACATAATTTTCATGATGGAAAGACGGTTGATCATCCCAAGTGTAAAAATTGTGGGAAGAAGCATCCTAGGAACTATATAAAGGGAACCTTGAATTTCCTGAAATGTGGAAAGTTGGGACATCTAGCTAAAAACTGCAAAAGAGATATGAAAAATCCCAATATTGTGGAAGAATAATGGAATGTTCATATCAACATGAAGACCATAGTGTAGTATTATAGTGGAAAAGAGTATGGACATTATGCGATCAATTTCCATAAGATGAGGGTTGTCAGAGGCAATCAACAACACCTCCATGGTAATAAGGAAGGGCTTATGTTGTCACTATTGATGAGGTGCATCCAAAAAATGATGTGGTGATAGCTACACTAGTTATTCACTCAATAATAGAGGACACACTATTTCATTTTAATTCTACACATTATTTCATATCTTTCATGTTTAGTATAACTATTCAAACACCAACTCAAATTTGTAGGATATGTTATTTGTGAGAGTAGAGATTTGTGAAATTATGGCATCCATAGTTTATAAATCCTCCCTGGTTAACATTGGTGGACTGAACCTCCCATTATATATCATTATACTTCCTTTAGTAGAGTTTGACGCGATCATGGGCATGGATTAGATATCTTTAATCAAAGACATCATCAACTGTCGGGAAAGGGAGATCACTCTTTACATCCTAAAGCATCCTTTAATTATTTACAAGTTTAATGAGGAATATGAATATGTTTTATAATCATTGTCTCATGTGTGGATATTGATTTTTTATGAGCAAGCATGTCTAGCTCAAATTATTGAGGCAAAGGAGGGAATAAAGCTTGGAGACATGCCCATTATGGGGGATTAAACTGATGTATTCCCAGAAGAGTTTTTTGAGCATCCTCTTGATCAGGAGGTTGAGTTCCTAATTGAACAAATTCTTGGATCTCTGACTATAATAGAAACACCTTATAAAATGGCCCTCGTAGAGCTGGAAGAGCTGAAGAGGTAGTTACAAGAGAATCTGGAGAAATGTTTTATACACCTATGTGCTTCACCATGGGTTGAAAATGTACTTTTTGTCCAGAATAAGGATGACTAAATTCTTATATTCATTTATTATCATGAGATAAATCAAATCATGATAAAGAAAAAGTATCGCCTACATCAGATAGATGTCTTGTTGGATCAGCTTAGTGACTCCAGTAATTTCTCTAAGGTGGACCTTTGATAGAGATATCACTAGTTAATGGTGTGGAAGGAATATATTCCCCAGACTGACTATTGAATGAGGAATAGACACTATGAGTTTATAGTGACACCCATCAGCCTTACTAATGGTCCAGAAATTTTCATGGATTTAACAAATTGAGTCATTAGAGATTACCTCAAAAAAATTGTGGTAGTATTTATCAATGATTTCTTGATGTACTCCAATAGTAAGGATGAACCTGAGGATCATTTGAATACTGTGCGGAAGACATTGAGATGGGAGAAGATGTTTGAAAAGTAAAGTAAATGTGATTTTTGGATGGAGGAAGTATCATTTATAGGGCATGTTATCACCAGAAAAGGGATATATGTGGGCCATTCCATGACAAAGGTGATTGAAGAGTGGACCTTGACAACATATGTAACAAAGATATACAACATTTGGTTCTAGTCGAGTATTATTGACAATATTTGAATAACATTTCATAATTTTCAAACCCAATGATGAAGAAAACACTGAAGGGAGTAATGTTTATCTAGACTTAGGAATGTGAATACTATTTTAAGGAGTTGAAAAAGAGGATAATCACTATGCCAGTACTCACACTCCCAACAGGTGGAGTTATCATTGTGTAGTACATTGATGCTTCAAATAAAGGATTAGTATGTGTGCTGATGAAAAATGATAAAGTGATAGCTTATGACTCAATGAAGCTGATAATCCATGACAAAAAATATCTGACGCTTGATCTTGAGTTTGTGGTTATGATCTTTACATTAAATATATGGCAGCATTACCTCTATGGGGAGAATTTTGAGATATATACTGATCACAAGCGTCTAATATATATATTGACACAAAAGGAGCTTAATACAGACCAGTGAAGATGAATAGATCCCATCAAGGATTATGACTTCTCAATCCACTATTGTCCCGGTATGAAAAATAAGGCAGTGGATGCTATTAGTTGAGAGGATCATGTATCATTATCCATGATGAGAATTAAAAAAGGATATGATCTTATTAGATTTTTAGATGATGGACATGGGAATCGTGAAGGGAGGAACATCATCAATCATTTCTCAAATGATTTCTCAACCATCCCACATAGAGAAAATAAAGGATGCTCAAAGAAAATCAATGGAAATTTAGAAAAGGGTGGAATCCATTAAAAATGGGAAATCATAAGAGTTCATGATTCATGTGGAAGGATTTGTATGATTTAGGTCACGATTATGTGTACCATGTGATATATATATAAAGAATGTGATTTTTAATGATGAACATAGCTCAAGCTTCACTATACATCAAGGGAGCATAAAGATGTATCGAGATCTTCGAGAGAACATTTGGTGGGGAAATATGAAGAAGGAGATTTCTGAGTATACTTCAAACTTCCAGGAATTTAAATAAGTGAACGATGAAAGAATGTTGTTTAAGGGTATGATGTAACAACTACCCATACCAACATGGATGTGGGAGAACATCCCCATGGACGTTTTCGCTGGCCTTCCATGGACATCTAGAGAAAACAATTCCATATGGGCCATTATGTATCTATTAATAAAGATAGTTCACTTTATCATGATCTGAGAGGACTTCTCATTGGATAAAAGTGTGTGGATATATATCAATGAAATGGTAAGGATTCTTGGAATACCACTATCCATTATATCTGAGCAGGATCCAAGATTCACCACGAACTTCTGGAAAATCCTCCAACATGCTCTAAGAACTGAACTGAACATTAGTACAGCCTATCATCCTCAAACAATTGGCTAATCTAATAAAACTATGTAGACACTAGAAGATATGTTGAGATAATGTTATGTGGACTTCAAAGAAAGATGGAACCATCATCTTCATATGGTTTAATTCACCTACAACAATAGTTTCAACCCAAGCATCCAAACGGAACTATATGAAGCCCTTTATGGGAAAAGGTGTTGAAGACCTGTGTGTTGGGTTGAAGTCAGTGAGGGTATGCTTCTAGGATCTAAAATGGTCGAAGAAATGGTGTAGAAGGTGAAAACAATTTAGTAGAACATCAAGGTAGCCCAAAGTTGAAAACTTATATATGTTGACAATCGTCGATGGGACCTTCAGTTCAATGTGGGAGACAAGTTATTTCTATGCATATAACCATGGGAGAATGTCAAGAAGTTTGTGAATAATGGAAAGTTATGTTGCATGTACATAAGACCCTTGGATATTCTTGATCGTGTTGGGGTGCTGACCTATCCACATGCACTTCCACCTACTATTTGCAAAGAACAAAATGTCATTCATGTATGCCTCTTATGGAAGTATATACCAGACCCTTCACATGTTCTCTCATCAGAGGTGGTGTTGTTGGAGAATGATCTTTCTTGTGAGGAGAAGCCAGTGAAGATCTTGGATTGTAGATATAATGTTTTGTGTAACAAGACTACTAAATTGGTCAATATTTTGTGGTGGAACCATAAGTACGAAGAGGAAACAAGGGAACTGGAGGAGGCAATGAAGGAAAAGTACTAGCACCAATTTATGTCCTAGATTTTGAAATTAAATTTTGAGGGAGAAATTTCATAAGGGGGAATATTGTAATGACCCAATGTATTATCAATGGAAATTCCCTTCTAATGTTTACGTAATATAATCACATGAAGTCAAAACACAATGAACTCCTATGTACTATGTGACCATTAAACATAATATTTTCACTTATGTGGTTTGATTTTTGAAAATATAACATACACAGTTGGGATCAGTAAGATGTTTGGATTCTGATAAGACAAACATAATTTTATGGTGGATAGTAACTAAACCTTATGAATAGTAATATTTCTCTTATAAATAGTAATATGACCCTTATTAATAGTAAATCATCCAAAATAATATTATCCTCACTAATTAATGTATAAATAAAATTTATGCATATTATAAGTGATAATATGGCTATAGTAAAAGTATTTTTAATTTTTAAAGTCATTAATAAGTAATTAAAATTAATTAAATAATTTACAAGAAAATTTATTTTCTTAAATGGTGTTCATAAATTTACAATTTTATGTACTTTGGATTTAAGATAATTTTGTAAGACCATCTGTAATTTATGAAAACATTATAAAATCAGATATAGTTTTAAAATTTATATTTATCAAGTAAATTAGGATTTTAATTAAAATTTAATTTTTTATATTTAATTATTTTTTTTAAAAACAGTTTTCATTTTTGGATTCTACAGGTTGAAAAATGATTATGGTGATTTTTTGGGATTTTTCTAAAATACATGAATTTTTGGGGAATATTAAAATACATTATTTTACTGTATAAATACATTATAAATTAAATCCACTATTCCTGACATAATGAGTGATGTAAGCACCCAAATATCTAACAAACATACAGTAATTAATATTCTTGGTAATGTAATTATAATTATTTCTTGTATTTGGAAAAATAATAAATTAATGAATATAATAGTGAAAAAACCTCTCTTCCCCCCACTATAAATACCACCCCTCACCCCCTCATTACTTCACACCAGTCGAGCTTCAATCCTTGTAAAAATTATTCCCAAATATCTTTCATATCCCCTCCCCCACATCCGTAATCCCTTGTTCAAATAAAAAGTCCAAAACCTCTTCCCTAAATAGGTTCTCAAAAGAGATAAACTCAATAAGAAAATTCCTCTTTCCGATTCATTTATTTTCTTTCATGTATTTTTCATTTTTTTATTTCCCCACCTCACTTCACAAAAATGGTATGATAACTCACGTAAAATACATGTACTGGAATGATATTATTCTGATGGGATAGTTTATCAGAATCTCTCTTCCCCCCTTCTTTCATACTATAAATGAAAATGCCGTCTGAGATGGGTTGATTTATCACATTCAAGGATGATGAGTTTTCAATTTTCATTACCATCTTAAAAAATGTCCATGAAACCATTTTGATGGTTGAACCATATTATAATATTTTTATGTTATCTTATTTAATGTTCAGGAATCCATATAATTTCAAGATCTAAAATAATAATACATAACAAGTTAATTGTGAGCAAAATCGCCTAGTTAATCCAAGTGTTTATCATTTTTGTTTTATATAATGATTTACCATCACTCCAAATAACGAAATGAAATTTATAACCATGAAATCTTCTATATGTTCACTAATTGCATATAACTTCAATTTTAGACAACCAATTTCATCATACATGTGTATCCGAATCAGAATATAAGTGAACCAATCATTAACAGTAAGAATCAAATGGACTCGACCAATAAAATTAAACCTCATAACCAATCAAAAAGGTTATGAATAAACTAAAAAGGTTATAATAAATCATTTACATGTATGGTATGTTTTTTAATTATTAATTAATGAACCTAATTTTATTTTTAGGCCAATAAGATCAAGTGAAGGACACCATCAGACCTAAGGTTAGAGATCCTCTCTATCTTACTATTATTCAAGAATTTCCTCTATGTTATTCCAAATTTATGTGAAATTCATAAGGACAGGGTATAATTGAGTACCTCCCACAAACATCCCTCATGATGTGTAAAATATTATAACTCGTTTCTCTCTCATTAATACATCTTAACTACACTTGATTCCAATCGAATATTCCCTAATGGATTCTATATGAACCTAATTTTTTCCTTTTGGTTGCTCTATCATTATATTTAAACTAATGAAGTTGTATTTTCTTTTTATGTACAAATTCTATATAATTTTTATATGATAAAAACTCATGTTTCAAGATCCCTACCTTATTCTCTTTCAGGGATATACATGTTTTTAAATGACTCCCACCTCAATACTTTTAGATAAGAAAACCTGTTTTAAGGGAACTTTCCGAATTCTTACCCATCATCATGTACACTAAATAATATGTGGTAAGAAAACATTTTATTTGTAAAACACTACTTTTTATTATGAAATAATTAATTTTCTACATTTGGTTTTATATAAAATATCATGCCCTTTTATCTTTTAAATGACATTTGATAGTTTCCTTTAACCACATGAAAATGTTTAAATTCTAATGTTTCCTAAAAAATATTTTTGCATGTTATTACTTCAAGTTTACATCCATTATCATGATTTATTTCCATTTATCCATGTAATATTCCATGAATTCTTTAATTCCTTTCCTTCATGTGCACTTTTATGATACGTTCTTTTGTTTTTCCTTATGTCATGATTATGATACCCAATTATTTATATGGGTAACCCTTATGTTTATGTAAGATTGATTATGTATGCTTATTAATGTAGAAAAAATATAAACGAACATGTTATGATGGTTGCACCCATATATTTATCAAATGCATTGGGAAATATTTAGTCTCAGGAGACGTTATGTACAACGGTCTTGGCGGTTAGCCTTGGCTTGTGCTACCATGTGCAATGGTCTTGGGGGTTAGCCTTGACTTGTGATTCTCTATGTGTAAAGAGACTATAATTAGGATAAAGTCTTTTTTTATGTTACATAAACTTATTATAACTCCATTTTTAAATGATCCCCTATTTATATATTATGATTCTATATGTTCCATTCCATTTATTTTCATTATGCCAAGCCATATGCCCCATGTCCTAATGATTTATTACTATGATTTCCCTTATTGTTATTTTAGATCACCCCATAGTTCATGTGATTTCCAGGGTATCCAAGGCAGATGTAAGGGCTCCAAGGAAGTTAGGATCACTTTATAATGACTAAATAAAGAAGTTTTTTTTAGTCCCGTGTTTTCAGTTTTATGTTCCTTATCTTCGAAGACACTATAATTTAAAATCCTTGTCTTTTACTATGAGGTATAATTATTCTTAAAATCATGTAATGTTATATGTAAAAGTATAGGGTTAATATAGATTGAGAGTGTTCCTAAGGAGCTGGTGATAGGGGATGTAGTTGGGGCAATCAATGAGATTAGCCTCTTCAGGATTTCTACATGTTGGTTGCCTCAGAATTACCTAATGCATGCCACCCCAAAAATAATTGGGAACCTCAACCCCTTCAAATGAGTAGATCTTGATTTTCTTATCTAGGGACAGAACTCTAGGAACATGGAAATTGTGAGGGGATCGATTAAGTCAAGGAGGTATGACCTGATTATGTGTCCTTGGTGATGGTGGTTGATAGGGTTGCACCTACCAATTCTGAGGTGGGAACTGCTGACCTTAAGGCTACGGTGTCAACCCTAAATGTGGTTGCAGAGGTGGATCTACTAGAAAATATTACAAAGGTCTGGGGGCCACTACTTGTGTAAAGGTAGTTATCTCAATCCTAGTACCCATTCTTGAAGGATTTGTGAGAGGAAATGGATGTACCAGTCTATCTTTCTACAAGGCCTCCTCTAGGAAATGATTCTTGTTAGAGAAATCCCAAATCCACTTGGAATGTTCTAAGTGATTAGGGATGGATCCAATTGAGTGTTGATTTTCCCGCACACATCGTTAGAAACATATCCTTTGTCAATTCCATTTCAAGTGAATACATGAGGCCCTTACACCTAGAAAAATGGCTTCACATTTATCATGTATATTTTTTTCACTTGAAGAGATCAGTAATGCAAGAATTGTGAGAAGTGGAGCTGAACTGATACATAAACTACTGACAGAGATCCTCCCAACCACTTATAGTCCCAATGGTAACTGGTTGTACTAGACGAATGAAATTCCATTCAATGACTATATGAAGAACCATATCATGGTATCCACTTGTTGAAATGGAGTCCCTAAATAGGTCCAAATCTTGTCATAATGAGGGAAATGTGTTGTAGTGGGTTTTCCATATTATTGATGGGGGATAAAGTTGGGTTCCAAAAATCTGGGGGTGCTATCATATCATCAACCCATTCTTGATACAACTTTCCATTAAGTTGTATCACATCCTATAATGTCTCAAAAACCTTAAGACAGTCGACGAGATCAACCATATGATGACCCTAGTGTGGATTCATATCTTGATGAAGGTTTATGACCACTAGTGCGCTGGCATGCTCTTAAACATGATAGGTGGCCCCAACAGATCATGGAGCGTCTGGTGATAAAACATGGGGGGGGGGATGTTGGAGGATTGAAATATAGTGAAGATTCATGGAGAAACATTATAGAAACCTGAGGGGCTACTGGTGGGACAACTCGTGGAACCAGATCTCTAAGTAGAGTTTTTCACAGCCTATGTGGATTCAGCGATGCATACCATGCTCATTTTCCATAAACTAAAACATTTGTCCTATCTAGATTGGGAGGGTTGTTGAGATCACTATGAGGCAATTAGATGGGAAGGAGTTATACCTTCCCTTGTTGCCCTAGTGTGGGTTGATTGGGATATTACTAGGGATCTCCAAAATTAGGACTTCATTCAGCGGCATGCTCGGTGAGGAGCTCATTGGCGATCTTTCTCTACTCTGTGAAATGTTGATGGAACACTAACTTTTTGGGATCATAATTAATCTTTAACACCTTTACAAGATGAGTCATAGGGTTTCACACCTTGGGGGGGGCTATTCCCTTGGTATAGTCCTGATCAAGAGGCTGTGAGTCGGATGACTCTGCAAGATAAATAAAATGACAATATTAATGAGTTCCAATGCACGGGGGAACAAAATATGTCATAATTACCTAGGGGTAATTTCTCTTTGAGGAGTCCCATATCAGTTTCCTTATCTAGGAGTTTATCCATTTTTACTTTGAATATGCCTGGAGAATTGTCCACGATACAAACAGTGAGTTGGGTTATCATAGAAATAGGCTAAAGTGAAGAGTTATATACTTCCCACAATCAAGCATCTACACATGCGGAGAAACCTTGATAATAATTTTATAGAGCATAGTGAATCTCTAAATTCATCATTGCTGAAGAATCCAATGATAACCGGATGATGCAGGAAGCTGGTCCACGAGAAGTGCAGCCAACTTGACCAATAAACATTGCTAGTCAATATCATCATAGTGTTCCATTATCCTTAGATAATCCAGTATATAATAATAGAGATGGACATGAATAATTCCTATGGTATTAACGCGACACATAACATCGTCCTCATCTAGGGACTCTGAGATGCTGATGTTCGAAGTTGAAATTGGATAGAACATCTTGGGGAAGTGGTCAGTGGAGTGAATGCCCCCACATGATTCTTTGTTTAGTTACGAGATCCAATATTTGATTTCCCCCTTAATCAATTCAGGGTGGCTGGGGAAGGAAAAACCGCACTGATGTAGACCACTATGGTGGTGGACGGATTGGTGGGGAGTGCAGAGCACCAGTTGAAAAACTGCTGCATATTGGGCAGTCTCTCGAGGATTATACTGAATGCATCACCACATCCCGCTGGGATGGGGTGCTAACTGCTACTTTCTACATAAGGGGGTGGTCATTGATAGTGGACTGGGGTGGCTCTCATCATCTACCAAACCGTAGAACAGATTTCCACGATCTTGTGTCAAGGTAGAGAGTGAATCAAGTGAATGTAGAGAAGAATGCATGACACGACACTTGAAAGGAGAAAAATACTCATCATTCTATATATATACGTGGAGGGACTCATGGATCCGGTGTATCTCGCTATCTAGGAGGATGAAGCTGACGTTTTAGTTTCGTACCCAAAACCATGATATATATGATCGAGATGAAGTATCCATCGTCGAGTAGCATTCCACTTCACAATCTTAAAAGAGGGCTAGGTTGACCATAACCTAATTCCTCCCAGTGCCCTTCCAGAGGTAGCGGTGGTTCACCCTCCTTCCCCAAAATGGTTCTTCAGGGAAAGGTGAATCTATGTCAAATAGAGAACCTCTGCAAGTATTAGTACAAGGGTAGGGAGGAAATCCACCTGAGGTACATATTTTATGATGAGGGGCTTCATACCTACAACTGTTGATGTATGGAGGACCTCCTATTTGATGAAATTGGGTGTGATGGGAATTGGGGAATATGTTGAATATGACTTGCGGGGGACCTCCGTGTTTGTTTCCAGTTGTGAAGGGAGGGTATCTATGGTAAAGGGTGCTAGATAGGGGAGGACCTTCACTTGGACTGGAGAAGGTCGCATGGGGGAACCTCTATTATGATCACGGGAGTGGGGAAAAACTCTTCTTGGACCACCGAAAAAATGGCGAGAGACTCCGTATTAGAAGCAATCATCATGGGTTTCTCCATGCTAACTTCTTCACATTCCAGTGACCATAAAAGTCAACCCAGACTACCTAAGGGGTGGTTGGGGCCTTAATCCTGATCAAGATTAAATGTGACTATACTCTATAGTAACTTAGGAAAGATAGTTTCTGTTAGTGGTGGAATAGACCACTGATGTTGTGGAAGATGGATCCCCCTTTACAGGCATCCTCTTGATCATATCCCCAGCATTGGCGCCAGGTCAGCTGATCTATGGCTAGCTATACAGGGTTATTGGCCACCTTATCCTTGGTATATGAGACCAAATAGTGGAATTGACGTAGCCTGGTGCGAGCCCTCATTTGTAGCCCCTGTGTGATGTAGATTCTGAGATTACTTGAACATCCCATACCAAATTGGAATAAGGGAGTGAATCATTGGAGAATTCCTGGCAGAGACTCTCGAAATGGTTGGATGTCAGAGTGGGTAGCAAAATCTTCCTATTCATCCCTTGGGGTTGATAGTAATGATGAGGCAAATAAGTCTCTAGATCTCAGCAGACCATATCCCTAGTCAGAATGACCACATCCTATTCATATCACTGAATAAGTGTATCAATCACCCTACTCTGAATAAACTATGAGGGAGAGATGGGGCATGGGAAATTGGTAGCTAGAGCCAAGGAATTCATGGTGGTGGAGGAAATTCCATGTGGTAATGTTGTAGAATCATTCATCCTGACCCCCCTATTATGGTTGGGGGTGATTAGTTCCTTGAAACTACAGCCTGGGACCTAAAAAGAATGAACCTTCAGACATTAGAATAGATATTAGGAAATCAATGCCCAATGCCCCAATGAAGAAGGTCCCATGATGTTGTGTCCCTAAAATTGGAAGGTCTCACAGCATGAAGGATAATTTGGACTCCATAATGGGAGGAATAAGGAAGGTGGACCCTGAATAGGGGGACCCCAAGGATTACCATTGATTGGGATTGAACCTTGAAGAGGATTCTTATATATCATATATGGAAGACATAGACCAAACCCCACATAGTTATAAGGGGTGGTTTAGGGATTAGGCGTCTTTAACTTCCCATATGAATGTCATGATCCCACTGAGATGTGGTAGCCTTGTTAAGAATCATAATGGCTGATGGATGATTTAATGAAGTGGATGAGATGAATGGGGTGAATTCGGTGTGAAGATGATGGTTTTAGGATTTAACCTCAGGGTGGTTTCATATGTAACTTTATTGGGAGACAGATATCAAAGTAAATGTAGGTATGAAAAGGGTGATGAGACACCTGAGGAGGCAACTCATGAAGATGGATTCATGGGTGGAAGCCAAAGGAAATGGAATAATGAGTTGAGGCATGATCTTTCAAAAATATATGGGCTCAAGGGAGAGACCAGGATGAGACATGGATGATGGTATTAAACCTCTGAAAGGCCTCCTACATATCTTTATGGTAGATAATCAAAGTCCATGTATTTTATGATGGGGCATGGAATCGAGGGGTAAATAAAGGATAGTGACCCAGAGGCATTCCAGGGAATATAGAGAGTTAGAATCCCATAATAAGAGGGATATTATGGGTTTGAGGAGTACAGATCGAGTTTGGGGATTAAATGTGGTTATATGGCCATATGGATTAGAAAACCTCATGGAGGAATATCTAAGAGATGTGTCCCATAATGGGAAGATGTCACATCCGGGGGTACATCCCTTGGATGGAGCATAATAGTTTAACTTTGGTCGTTTTTGATCATCGAGGAGGATTCCTACATACAATATGTAAAACAATGGTATCAAATCCCACAGATTTCGAGAATATAGTTTAACATCATGTATGATGATGGTGAATCAACGTGAGGTGGTTGGGACATATGGGTGATGGTATTGAACATTAAGGAGGCTTCTTATGTATTCCAGTGATAGGGAATCATATTCCAACTAGTTTAGCGAAGAGGCATGGGGATTATTCACTATGAAGTCCCAAAGGTTATATAACGGTCGATTCATACTCTAAGCCTATGCGAGTCATACTCGGTATAAGAAAAAAGTGGCAGTAATATACCTGAAGATCGTGTCTCAAGAGATGCGGTCATGAGGGTTTGTGTGGGTATTACATAGGGTTAGTGGACTAGGGAGATGGATATTGGGACTTACACCTGGGAGGAAGCCTAAAGAGGGTGTCCACATGTATGAGTTGGATATGGACATTGTACAGTGAGAACCAAATCAAGGGGTGATGCAGATTATATAGAGGCTTCGTAAGGTGCGCAAAATAAAAAATCATAGTGGGAATGTGGAGGTGGGTCAAAAATATTGGGAGAAAAGGATCCTAGTACCATCCCCTATCTAGTTCACTAAGGTATTCCACACATGCATAAACTCATAGTTTAACGTTATGTGATGGGGACATGGGATGATTGGATGTTTGACATCCTATATCTTGGATGAAGAGGAATCGTTCCTTTCTCATAGGACATACAAAACTTGTACCAAATTGCACTTGGGGAAGAGAAGGAACAATAAACTCTAGGAGTCAACTGGGTGGAGGTGTGGTCACTCGAGGGTCTCACATAAGCATAGATATGTGAATATGAAATAGCTGTTAGCATGACTACTCAAAAAAGCATGAGGCAAGGTAAATCAGTATAAAGCACCACTCGGGGGGGACTATAAAATTACTTCTTACGAGCCTGAAGGGCTTCAAGGGATAAGGGTTCACAATAATGAAGGACTCCCAAAGAGGGGATTCATGAAGGAATGGAACTTCAAAGTTGAAAGGAATTCACTAAATAAGGGATTATCTAGAGCATATATTCACCTTAGTAGAGAGTACTTAATTTTAAGAGTTCTCCACGAAGGCTTAATGCTTTGCGGAGCCTCGAGAAACCCAAAGGTGCTCCATCATTTGAGAAGGAAAAATTCCTTCACAAATGGTATCACAAACATAGGTCATGTCCATAAATAATGATAGGAGGCACACTTCACATAGAATATGTTCGTAATATGATCTATTTTTGGGATCACAAAGAGATTCGTGAAATGAGCAATGGGAAGGAGAATGGTTAGAGTGACCCCCTTGGAAGGGGGGTGTGAGCCTTTTATATAAAGGTGATCAAGGTTGATGCTGATTTCAAAGCTTGTTATAGAGAAAAATTTGGTAACTTCAAAGGAAGTGTAGATCTGGAATGGGAATACCTTCACAATCAGGTCTGCAAAGGAAGTAGGTTGACATTGAGGATATCTGTTCACAATCGGGTTCACGATGGCAGTGGGACACTATAGTGGAGATTCATTCACGATTGGGTCTATGAAGGTTGTGGGATGTCGTGGAGGAGATCCATTCGCAATTGGGTCTAATAAGGGTCTTTGTGGAAAATTATTGAAAAAAATACCCTTTTCAGAAATAATATAATCTTCTCGAGTCCTTATATTGGATATTAACTGGTCGTGACTTCATTCGTGTCTTAGGGAACATGACTTTTGGTGCTGACAGTGATCATAAGGTAAAAATAACGATATGGGAAAAACATCAAGGCACGAGGACATAAAATAATAAAATCATACACTAAAATGAATAGATCGTAAATCATGGGTCATGATATATGGATTAAATAATAACATAGTATATGAAAAATAAGTGTTATGAAAAAAACTTAATAATCATGATCCATGAAAACTTATTATAGGAATACAAATTTGGAATATAAACAAGAATATAAAATCATTCCTTTTCCTAGGTTCTCATACAAGACAATATCCACATAGTGGATAGTCTGACATAGTGGATTTATTTTTCCCTTAAATCTTATACATGTCATGTCATTATAAATAAGTCATTACCAAATGAATTGTAGGGCTCTATAATTTTGGACTGACAAATCACGTAATATATTGAGTCTCTTAGATGTTTTTTATTACTTTATAATCCCAATAAAATCATTGGATGATGATTTAAAAAATTCATTATGTAGATATTTATTTGTGATACCCCTCAAAAAATAAATAAGATTATATTTATGTGTGTGTGGGGGTTTCAAAAGAACATAAAAACATTCAGAATTCCATTATTTCTTAATTTTGAAATTTAAAACAAATTAGTATCAATAAAACATTTACATATCAGGATTATAACTCATCCAAAAAATTAATTTTCATTATATAATTAGAGAAATTTCATAGGGAATAATATGAGTCCTTATCAGAAGTCTTTATATATAAATACGCCTTTTATAAGAGAATTACAAAATCTATTTGAAAAATAATTATAAAAACACTATCATTTTGATAAATTTTATTTTAAAGTGATATTTATCAAAATAATGGGAATATATATTAATTTATAAAATCAAGAAAACATAGGATGATTTATTTTGAAATAAACATACATAATGGGAAAAATATTCATGTGGAATGTGTTAAAAAAGTATCATTATTTAGAAGATTTTGTATAGAGGGACATTGTTTGTGGAAAAAACCATACCAAATGCATTAAATGTCTATTCTTTTAACCAATTTTTTCATGTAAAATAATAAAAAAAATTAAGTAATCATATAATCATTGAAATGGAGATCCATAAAAAATAAATAATATAGATATTGAGGATAATTATTTTGGACATAAAAGAGTGGCTAATGTCTTGTATACATAAAAATGTTCTTTAATTATAATTGAGAAGAAAAGGGAGAGGAAATATTGAGGAGACATGTAAATACAAAAATTTAAAAGAGGTGAATAAGTTAAATGTTGTTTAATATATAAATGAATAATATTTTTCTGAGATGTATATTAAAATAAAAAGAATACTAGTTTTAATATGAGATTGGAAAATAAACCCTCACCTCAAATATAAACTTATATAAAAGTGATTTAACATCCAATATTATAAATATAACCATTATAATAATTTATTTTATAATATTATCTATATTTTTAAAACTTTATAATCTTTAATTATAATAATTTATTATGAATATCTTAGTTATTATAGTTTATTTAGATCGTAAGATGTCAATGAAATTTATTATTTCATACAAGTATCATATTGGAGATGTATTTCATCATTATTTTATAACATGCCCTTTATTCCTATATTATTAAATGTAATTGAATAACTTTTATACATTTATTTGTGTAGTTTTAGTTTTATTTAATGTTATTTATGAGTATGGGTTGAGATAATAGAATCTATGATGAACAGTTTTTGGGAATTTATTTATAACAATGAGTTACTCAATATTTATAATAAAATTTTGTGTCATAAAAAAAACAATCTTCAGGAATTTTATTGGTCTCTAAAAACAAATTGACATAGTTATTTGTTATTAACACTTATTCATGGTGAAAATATTGACGTTTGCATGAAATCATTTATATATGTGTTTGAACGAACCCAAAAAAACATATTAAAGTAGTGAATGTGTAATTTTATAGACATATATAGATTTAGATTAATATTCTCAAAAGAATTTTTTTTAAAATTTAATATAATTATAATTTATGATTTCAATTATAATTAATTTATATTTAAAAGTAATTGAAAAATAACATGAAGTGCTTAGAGATGTGTTGAGTTCATTCCAACTCAAGAGAAAATCCATAAAAATTAAGGATTTATGATTCCTTATTGGAATAAGAAGAAAAAAATGCCTAAGTATTATTTAGGAGGTTGAAATTGGTAGATAATCAGGGGTGTTCTTAAAAAATATAGTGGATTAGAATGGTTTTGGGAGGGATACTTTTGTATGTGATATTTTGTTGGAAATATAAGAAAAGTGTTGTGTTCATATGGAATCACATGGGAGTTCAGTAATACAATGAGGAAATGTTGAAAATACTTCTAGTATAATCTCCCAATCAAATAGAAGGACTAAAATAATATATAAATATCTTTTAAATACTAAAAAAGTATATCCATCTTAATTTACCTATTTTTTACCATTTTTATTTTGTTTAATTAATTTCCTTTTCAGTTTATTAATAATAATATAAGATGATAAATTTTACCAAAATTTGATATAAATATTCCATATTTGTTACTCTATTTAATATATTTTATTTGCAAAATATGAAAAAATAAATACTTATTTGAAAAAAATTGAAAATATTATATTTATAGTAATTATTTTTAAAATATTAAGAATTCTTAATTATTTTTCATATAAATTAGTAATTGTTTTCCTCGATATATTTATTATACATTGATACATTACGTTAAATTCATTAATTAAAAGTGTCCAATTTAATTTATAAAGATAGAAATACATAGTACATAAAAAATATTCTTTGAAAAAAATTATTTAAATATAGGAAATAATTTTAACCACATAGTATTAAATTTATTTATTAATATTATGAAGATTTAATTTAATATTATTAATAATGATATTTAATATATAAAAATATATTTACATTTTAAAATTTTATTAAAAAAATTATCTTAATATTTCGTTACTTTTTATTGTGAATTATATTGTTTTCAATTTCTAAACTTACCAATTGGATACATGTAAAGAGAATATATCTACTGACAATATATAAAAAATTCATACATTTAGTGACCATATTCAAAATAAACATATATATAATTGTCATATTTCATTCAAATATGTATCTTTACATACATTATTATAATCAATCACCCAATTCGTTTTTTTCTATATCAAAATTTATACTATATAATTAATTGTTTAACTAATTTACAATGTTTCAATTAGGGTGATGATCATCATGAAAAACCTTCAGGATAATGATTTTATATTCATGGTATTTTTATTTACAATTGGATTTATTCTCTATATAGTTTTCTTATTTTTGTTTCTGATTAAATTATCAAAATTTATCAATGGTTATGTTGTGTTGAAATACTCCTCATTAATAAAATGTATTATGATTTTTAGATTATTGTTCCTTGGAAAAAAATAAAATTAAAAAAACTTTTTAATTTAACATAATAAAAACATAAGAAAATAATTGGTTGTAACATTATTCCCCATACTCCATTAAAATAATTTCATCCTTGAAATATCATTAATCTTGTGAAACAATTGGGAACTTCTACCTCATTAATACATTGGATTCTTATGTTTCTTCCTCAAACTAATAATTCATCCATATATCCTTAACTATAGGAGTGGTCTTATTTTGTGAAATTTTTTCTCATTGATTTATGATTTTACCAGTTGTTCCCTTTGTATAAATCATATTATAGTTCTAATAATATTAATTTCATTACATTTGATGGATTAGTTATGTACTTCCTTAACATTGATAAATGGTACACATCATGGAATTTGGTAAGTTTAGTGCAAGTGAATGATAATAAGTTACCATCCCAACATGATTGAGTATTTATAAAGGGAAAATATGTCATAGGATTAACATTACATTATTTTTTAATATCATAACCCTCTTCTATGGGAACATTTAAAGGAATACCTTATCTCAAATATCAAACTCTTAATCTCACAAATGGTTATTAAGATATCTCTTATTCCAACTTTAATTAGTTTTATTTTTATTTAGTAGTTTAAGTATTCTATATCATTTCATAACCAAGTTTAAAATCCTTCAATTGATGCTCTCAAACACCATCTTTTCATTATAATGATATACACCACTTCTCATATACTGCATAATTTGTTTCCATTTGGATTCAAGATTAGAAAATATGCTTAAAAGATAACTCTATAATGGGAAGGGGTTGATACCAATACCCTTTAAATGCCATTGAATAAAGTCTCAATATTTCTTTTAAAATTTAAATAGTCCACTAAATTTTAATATTTTTCATAGATTGATATGTGGTTATATAAAGTATCTCTATATAGAATTATTATTGAATACATCCCCAAAACATTGAGGTAATCCCTTGATCTCAATTAGAAATAGTTATTTGTAGTAATCCATGAATCCTTGCCAAATTCTTTAATATAAATATATATATCCTATAATGATAATCAGGTGATAATATTCATGAATATAAATGAAGTATGATGGATTCCAAATGTGATAAAATATAAACATCAACGAATTATAAAATTTAAAATAATTATGGAGACCAATATTTAAATAAATAATTGATGTTATCTCATTTCCATAAAGGTTTAGGTATTGGATCCTTTACCCCCTTATAATTTTTTCATTCCACCATAAAATTTTGGTTTACCAATAATCAAGAAACATACTCTAAAATCTCTCCCATTATGTTATATAAAAAGAAATAATTTTGGATATCAATATATATCTTTATTCTTCCAGGGTGGATAAAAAATATTGATCTACATTCTTTATTAGAAAAATATTTCTTCAATTATTTAATTGATGGAAAACATAATTATTTCTGGATTTTTATTACTCCATCACTACCAAAGTTGGACTCCAAAATATTATTTATATTATTTAGTATCATTATTCAGTCCTTCTAATCTTCAATGGTCTTTACATGGATGGATGGGTGAGTATTCATTTTGCAAGATTAAATTTATCATCTTCCATGATGATTTTATGATTTATAATTTAAAAACACCAGAGTATTTTTTCTCAATCAATCCACCCAATAATATGAAACCATGAACCATATAGTTATGATAATCAACCACCTTTTTATCTTCCCATTATGGTAATTTATTGATTAGTAATATTATTTTTTAACTCAAATCATATCCTCCATTAAATATTTAACACCTTATATTAAAAAAACAGTGTATTCTATTATGATTTGTATATATTTGACATTATTAATAGTAAATATTTTGACTCCATTATATTAATGAATATATCACCACTACCAGATCTAAATTTTGAATCATGTAATTTTCTCATGAATATTTAATCAATCTGAGGTGTCTGATACAATGATATCATTCTACATTACATTGATGAATGGTTGGGTATAAATTTAGGATAGAAGGGATTTTTACCTTCCAATAACATTTTAGGGTCCATACATTGAAAATACAAGGCACTGAGACTCTATGGATACTTCACAAGAATAATGTAGCATGATCATTCATTCTTATAGAATGAACTAGTTTATTTGCCTTCTTGGGTGTAAATGTATTGAGAAGTTGTCATCTTTGATCAACCTTAACCATCTACTTTTCTTCATTCCAGCCTCCTTATAAGTATATATATATATATATAAGATCTATTGATCAGTATATATTTAAAAAAATTTACCATAAAGATAATTCCTTTGAAGAACCCAACACGGATACCCTCTCAATATTCCACCCTACCTGAATTTCCACATACCAAAGGGGTGTTCTATGTACCCACTGTCTAGCGTTTAGCACTAGAGAAAAAAACCTAAAGGAATTATTACTCCCAACCTGATGTAAGTAACAAGACATATATACATGTACATAAGATACATGAGAAGAATATATATATATTCCATAACATAAAGAGAACAACTAATGTGATACAACTAAAATGATAGAAAAAACAATCTCCATAAGACAAGTCTAAATGAAAATGATGATAAAACCAAATGAATAATCAAATTGAATCTATGTGATAATTTGGGTAACCCCCCTCCACCTCACCATCCTGCTACCCAAACCCAACTAACATAAAAAAACATACCAAATTCACTATGGCACATTGCCTTTACCTACACTGAAAGGAATAAAAAGGTATATGAATCACCAAATTTGTGCACATGTTGTGAGATAATAGGCTTTCTAGGGTCCCACCTAGAATTTCTATATCACGTATCTAAACAATAATCCTATCATTCTTCATCTTTGAGGAAATAATTCATGAAATATAGTTTTGATGTTTTAAATCAGATGGATGGAGAAAAAATAATTTTTCATATTTTTATATTTCAAAATAAAAATGGTATATCCATTTCAAATCATTTAATATACATATATCAATGTAGATTTATCATGTAAAATCAATTCATGTGTCAAATTTCATATCAAAACCATGGTAGTACAACCAAAACTATAAAATACAAATCAACCCAAATTAGCTAAAAGCATAAGTATAATCACGCTAAGGATCACACTATGTCAGTATTTCTAGGAAACATGTACCTAACATAGACAATAATATGCATAAAGTCCCTTAACATATACATAAAGTCTAGAGATAATAGAAACTTCATAAAATTTATAACTCATAATTGGTCAAACATGTCCCTATAACAATAAGAAAAGGGAGTAGAGGAACACACCACAAATGATCCCCTTGATAGTGGATGAATCCTAATTCTCCACCTTCTAAATAATTACCCATGTCTTAACATGTGCTCTATTTTCCAAACCAATTCTTAAAAAAAATTCAACAAAACCATTTCATCAACACCATTATTTTCAATCATTTCACAATAATTTGAAAAACATTTTCTTTTACCCAAATCTGTGGAAAACCATTTTTAATCAAAAAACATTTCCACACACACAAATCAATTCATTATATCATTAAATTTCATTTATAGAACAATTTATCATAACCAGCGTAATTATATTCATCAAAAAATGATATTGACTAATGAAAATACCTCAAAACATCGGTCACACCTAAATGTAAAAGGATGCGCTAAAAATAAATGAACACAATAATGAAAACAGAGACCCTAGAATCAATTAACACATCTTACAATTGATTCTATTTAGAAAAAATGGTTGTTAAAGAGGATAGAACATAGATACCTCAAAGAACACACGCCCACATCACCACAACCAACATAGGATTGGCCCCTATAATATAATCATGTTATAGGTCTAGAAATAATCAAGAAGAAACATCATCATGGTTAAATGGATCAGATAATGTAATTAAACTATGATATAAAGATGAATGTAAATAAATAAGCAAGTAGTATTATTCTCTTGGAGAGACAATACACATAACACTAATGATCAAACATCTAAAGAATTGATTTGGTAGGGGTAGAGGTTTCCAAAAATTCTGAATAGTTCTTCTTGGTCTAGAGGGAAGAGGGCCACATAAGAATTTAATATGAAATTTGATATGTGGAACCCTAAATTCTGATCTCATGACGATTACAATACATGTAATCCCATTATTTATCATGTAATCTAGGGGTCGATATACACATAAATAAAAATATTTATTTTAATAAAAACCATTTCTAGCATTTATGGAATGTAATGTTTAAATTATGTGTTACCATTAATGATGGGTACAAAGTTCCCAATATCATCTCTATAGCAATTACATGGTGTGCAATCTCATTACAATACAAGTACTTTTTTCTGTAGTCTACAAAAATACGATTTTACACTTGAAAATTATAAATATCCCTAGGTTTTCTCCAATATTTTGGGGAAAATCATTATGGCATTATAAATTTATACACAGGAACCATTAATTCCAAAAAAAAACTTTCATCCCTGTACATTAGGTCATTTTCCATGAATAATTCATCCCATACTCAGGAGTCCCAAGACAAACTAAATTAAATAGGAAAACATGTCAATGGAATGGAAATTCCTAAAAAATGATAAAGATATGTTTTGAACTCCCTGCTATAAGAGTTTCTATCCTGGAGAAGTCATGTGGAAGAATGATTTCCTATAAAGTGATGAGGACAACTCCCCCCCATTAATGACTCATCAACCAAAGTAACATGAGAATTAGTTTTGGGTCAAAATAACACTCTAAAGAATGGAATCAACTTCCAATACAATACTTTAACTTTGGAGACAACAATCTCTATTGATTATTCCATAGTAGAAACATATTGATCTTACTTAATCTTTTTTTCATCTTAGTAAGTGGGTAAAATCATGATGGTATTTTTGGGGTTACAATATGAGATAAATAACATGAATATATATCAAATGAACCCAATATTCCATCAAATATGTAACCTAGAAAATCCACTCCATGACCTCAAATAGTTTATCATATCATGGAGCCATAGTTCCCTATTTTCCTAGCCAATGCTAACCCAACCATGGGAAAACATTCAAGAAACCCATTCCAACTCTTGAAAACATAAATGGATGATGGAATTGATCTTCATAAGATTTCATTAAACTTTGAGATAGACCTAGGAAAAAACATATTATCTAAATCCTCACAAATATCTTCTAAAAAATCTCAATCCCACCAATAAAACATCAGCCCCCCCCCCCCAAAAAAAAGTGTTCATCTACACATGTGGAAAATCCCAAACAATATTGTGTTATGTTCTTATTTATGTTTTGGTGCATGTCTAATTAATTTTGATAAAATGGTTTGGTGAATGTATAAGGAGATTCATGGGATTTCGGGGGTTCAAGACATGAATGAAATAAAAAATGGTCATCTAGTAATTTTTATATAGGTGGTGTAAGGTTAGAAGAAATTGTGCACCTAAACTGTGTTTTCCCAAAGAAGGGGAGGACAATTTGAAAAAATCATATAAGAGGGAAGGAAAAACCATATATGATTGGTTATAGTGGTCCCACACTATCTGGATGTAGTTTATCAAACCTTAAAGGATCACCAAGTAACTTTGCATACTAGGACAATATTTCATAGATGGTGGGACACTGTTGGTACATGGTTTGGCCTACCATAAGGCCAAACCATGTTCCACATTATGAGATGGAATTTAAAAAAAAATCCTCTCGAACCTAAAATTTTCTATATTAATATTTACCTCATTTATTCCTCTTATATCCCTAGTGATGAACCAAAACACACCTATATTCCTAAGGATCAATCACCTTAGCTTCTTGGCCATTGGAGCATAGATTGTTGCAAATAGATGCTTCAGCTGAGTATAAAAATCTTATTCCATCTCCTTTCCAAATTAGATCTTCTTTAGTTGTTCTTATTCTTTTGAAGCATTAAAAGACTTTTTTACATCATATATAAGGTTTGGGATTCAATAGTTGTCCAAATATGATTAAAGGCCATTGTAAAGCTATCATTATTCTTTAAAATCATGTTTGGTGGTATACAAGTTTTATCCCATAGTATTGATGGTTTTTTTGTGTATGGGTCTCTGTTAGGGTGACTCCTTTTTGTGATTTTTATAAATTAAGGTATATTTGGTAAATTGGTTGGATAAAAGATTAATCGAAACCCTCTTGATCCATGTGGGATGCGTCGAGGTTGATCTGACTACGATATGAACCACCCTTGGGGTGTGTTCTTCTTGAACATTGAAATTAAAATGATAATTTAATAATTGAATTTTTAAGACATAGATCCCATAATAAATGTGTTGAAATATTATCTTGGGTTATGAATTGGAAAATAATGATGATTAGTTTTATTGGTAAATTTCCATAAAGGGTTGAGTGGAAGATCAAGAATGTGTTAAATGGATTAATGTAAATGGGTTAAATGACTTATGGATGTGTATGAGGATGTTAAAATGGGTAATACATAAATATGATTTCTGTATTGAATGAATCATGAATTGTCAATATTGTATGTGTTTTTTATGTATGGTTTATTGAAAAGGATTATATGATGAATGGATAATAGATCATCTGAACATGTATTGGTTTTATGTAGGGTAGTGGACTGAGGCTTCAACCACAAGTCTAATTAGACTGAGCCTTTAAACCCACCCCTTGAATGCATGAATTAATGAGTCAGATTGAGGCTCTAGACACCTAACGGTTGCATTGGCTGAGACTACATAAACTAAGTGTCCAAGGAAGTGTGATGTATTTTAAATTTAAATGGTTTCCGAAGTTAGTTAGGGAACATATATTATCTCTGTATACACAGTGGTTTTCCAACTCAGGTTGTTAATTTATAAATGCAATGAGTAACCCTTGGATTAAATGTTGTGAATGTTTTACGTGATCATTTTTAACTAATGGCCAGTCCCATCTTTCTTTTACTGTGCTAATATTTTAGAACATAAATACACTTTCTATATTGACTAAATATTTTTTATACACTGTTAGTGGTTTCCTAAAGAGTTATACTTGCACCCTTCTCGGCCTCTCATTGGGTACCCATGTAGATTTCGTGGTTTCTGGTCAAGACAAGGTCAAAGGCCCTATGCTACATGGTTTAGTTGGAATGGGATGTGCATGGTGGAGGGGACCAGACATGGTGTCTAAACCTATTTATGGGATTCATTCATTTTAATTATTTTGGAGTTCTCCATACACATGAGACAATATTAAATGACGAGGAATATTTTCTATTAGGTTGAGAGAATATACCCAGTTTTGGTGAATTTTTGGTAATGCATGTTGTTGGTTATTTTATTTCCTCTATTTATATTTTATATCAGAAATAGAATACTCTTTTACAGAGGTTATAGTATCCCCATATGATCTGTTATACCCTCAATACTAGTCATAAGCCTCTAGAATATGGGGAGGTGCACCTAGGGCCATGTGGAGGCCTACCTCATAAAACTAGTTTAGAGGAAATCTGGGGTGAAGACATTACAAAGTGTTATCAAAGGGTAAATTATTGTTGTAATACTATTTGGGGATTGTATAAGGGTGACTATAATGTGTCTGGTCATATAAATGAGCTTCATTACAGGATTTTTAAACCAATATATGAGGTAAAACAAAATAATATTGGGGTGGGATTATTGTTCTTGATCTTTTCAGTTATAGTTGAATGATATTTCACCATTGGGTGATCCAATTAGTATGTAATGTTACTATTTTATGATATTTCAACTATGGAAGAAATGGTATGAGGTTGTGCATTCCTATATCATGTTAGGAACCCAGGTATATAGAGGGTAGAATCATTGTGGGAACACATGACGAGGATGTGTGGGATATGGGAGATAGAATGAACAACAATTTTATTTGTAAAATTTGAAAGAAGTGGTGTTTATTATAGGTAAATAATAAAGGATAAATAGAAATAATGTGAAAGAATTTTAAATAATAGTGCTTAATTGAATGTTACAATTGGGGTAAAATTTTAGGGAAAACAATTTTTAAATATGAAAAAGGGGTCTTAGAGAGAAATATTAGATTCTAAAAGTGGGAATGGTTAAATTTTTTTTTATTAAAATGAATTTTGTTGTGTGAGTTGATTGTTTCATGTTGACCATGACCTGTGGTTGGGATGTATGTGGGTATTGGTAGATAAGTAATGATAACCTATAGGGGTAGAGATTATATAATGGGTTGTTTATGGCTAGTGGAGAGACTTCTTTTGTGCCAACTATGGATGTTTTGTGTTGTGTATTTTGAGATGCGTGTTTGTAATTGTAGCAAGATGACACACTAACATCATGTTCCTATTGGATAGAAAGATTATTTCACCAAGAATGATCCACCAGAAGTTGAGCAAGAAAACCCAATGGTTTGGGGTAATAGTGGAGGGGATGAGTTCTCTGAAAACTTATCTTGATTTATGAAAGTGATGGAACATGACTCAGTGTGGGTTATACAAAGTATGTTCAAGCTTACTAGGGAGTTTTAGTTGTAACTCCCTCTAACCATTACTGGTGACTATGGACCTAATGTACAAAAGTTTTGGATAAATTCCATTAAGGCCATTCTTTATCACATATAGACTCTTCACGAGAAGATATTCAATCTAGAGGCTTACATGGTGTGAGGAAAAGAAAAGCACTAGTGGAATGTTCTGGTTCATACCCAACAGTATGATGCTATGATATGGATAGATTTATAGTAAATGATTTCAAAATAGTACTATCTGGAGACCTTAACACATGTGAAGGCAGCATAGTTTATGATTTTGACCTAGGAGACTATGTTAGTGATGGATTATATTGGACACTCTATATACATTCAACACACTGTTCCAATATTTGTAGGGGATATGGAAGCTACGACATGACTTTTTCATGATGTACTTAGGCATTTGATTAAATCGTAGGTCAATACCTTCCTCTTAAAGTGGTTGTCAAATGTAGTGGATCATACACTAATTTAAAATGGAAATCTAAAAAAGGATTTCGGTAGTGGTTACGTATCTACAATTGGGTGACCCATTGGTGCAGCTTCCGATGTTTGGAATCACTACATTGAGAGTTTAGACTGGGGTGGTGGGGGAAAGGGTAGTATAAAAAGGTAACTAGCTTCCAAGAGTAGTGAACAAGATTTCTACTATTAGTGTGGTAGGTTTGGACACATGCGATATCAATTTATCATCATATTACGTTTTTTAGGTTTTCATAAAACCCTCTTTTAATCATGCTTTTGTTGGGTTTTGTTTGGGTTTTTTCAGGATAAATTTTGGAAATTGTTAATGTTTTAGTGCTAGTGCATGTTTGGCACATGGTTCTCCCAAATTTTGTTCCCCCTATGTAGAATCCATGAAAACCCAAACAATGGGGTTTTTTCTTGGGTTACACATAGTTTTAGATATTGAAAAACCCAACTATGAATATATGTTAAGCCAATTTAAAATAGGCACATGTCCAGGGCGCATGGTTTTGTCTAACCATGCTGCCCAACCTAGGAAATCATTCTTATTGAATTTTTTATCAATAAATTAAATTTTAAAATACCTGAAACCCCCATATAATTTTCCTGAGAAACCTGTACATCGCATAATAACTTTTGGCTTCCCTAGGATCCCCAAGAGTAGTTTTTGTCCCCTCATTACCCTACTATAAGTGAATCAATTCTTTGAAAATGATGTTTTATCCTCTCTCAGTAAGTTTCCTCTTCTCATTCTCTACCTACCGCTCTCTCCTATTTCCTACCTAGGGTTTCTTAGATCTTCTTGTTTATTGGAGTATCTAATACCATGTATTTTAGGATCCTAAACTTAGTTTTGATTTAGGATTTCTATTATCATTTTTCTCTACTATAAAATCCCAAATAGGATTTGGTGTTTCAAGATATAGCAATTCTGAGTTAGGTGGTTCTGTCATGATTCCCAATTTTTTAACCCTAAATTGATTAATTTAAATTAAATTGTTTATTTAAACACAATTAATGTTATAAATGATATTTATTTCAATTAATTGATTAAAAACATAATTCTAATGATTTTGTGTTTTTAATTGAATTTTTAGAATGAAATTGGGAAAATCCCCAGTTTCATTAAAATTAGTTATGATTGTCAAATAGAGGGTAATATGTAGAGATTTAAATTGTTGGAATTAAAATTTAAAATTTATGGAAATTGTTTCAATTAAATACCTTAATTTAATTGTGTAAATATGATTATGAAATTGATTTTAAATTCTTATTTGTGAAAAAATTCATATAATGGTTTTGATAGAAATCATTGGGGTTTATCTTAGAAAAATTTATGTTTTGATTAAAAATAAATCGTGGTTTTTAAATAGAAATTTTACATTTTTAAAATGGGAGAATGTGATTTTATTTAATTTTAATGTTTCTAAAAATAAATATCACATCATTGAATTGTACTAGAGAAAAGGAATGCCTAGGTAGTTAGTAAGTTAATTGGTTCAAATATGCTAGGATGGGAATTCCCAAGCACCAGATTGTTGTTTTAAAACTCTAAAAGCATTCTCTTAGCACATGTTATTCCTTAGTAGGACATGGATGAGTCCTCTATTTCCAGTGATAATAGACATGTGTACACATTGTGGTTATTATAACATGAGTGTGTGAGCCTTACATAACGTATAAATATCAGGCCTCTTGGAAGAAGACCATATTTCTCTTTTATTTATATATTAGATATAAATGTATTCAATAGATTGTGAATTGTTTTATATGAATTCTCTATTTATATAAATAATTTTACATAAATAATTTATTTAAGACATTTTTTAAAAGTACATTTGTCTTTTGAAATGAAAAGCATGATTTTCTTAAATATGATTTTAAATACCAAAACAATATATTGAAAATTGAAACATATATATTTGGTTAATTAAATGTTGGAATCTTATTATGGAATCCTTAGTGAAACCCTACTGGGATTTTTCATCACACCCTACCTATTCCTTTAGGTACTTGTAGATTATATCCTTCCTAGTTTAAGTATGGGTAAAGAACCACTTGAAGGATGTTCTAACTATAGATATATGGAAAATTTGAGTTGCATATGTTGGAAATTTAATAATTTTTCCTATTTTTTCTACTTTTTAGTAGAAAAATGATTTTTTTACCAATTTCACTTCTAGTAAACATAACCATGTGGAGTTTTTTTAATTCATACTGACATGTTTGTCTTTACTTTAGAAATGATTGTGGAAAATTTATTCCACTTTAATTTTGTATGATGCTAGATACTAGTCACCAACCCATGGGGATCAGGAATTATCTTTAGACCATGTTAGTATGGGAATTATTATTGGGTTTCTAAGGCAATGGGGATGGTTAATGACAATGTGGTATCAGAGCTCTATATTGAGAATCTTAACATATAGTCAGTATCTTGTATGTAAAACTGTTGGGACTAAGGTGGTAGTTACAATTTAGTGCATAGACAACTCTCATCCAAATGAATCATATGTCACTACGGGTGCTTTGGGAAAGATGTATAGAAGATTAGTAATAGTATTTCCCCTTATTTTAATTTGGATAGGAAGAAAAAAATCATGTTTGCCTATTTTATGTGATTAATGTACCTTGTTGATATGTTTGAGTATAAATTTGATGTATTATTTCTACTGATGTTTTGTTACATCATTACATAGAAAAGACGTGTCAAATGGATCTAGGAGGAAGCTATAGATGAACCTCTGAGAGTGAATCCTCTCATAGAATCGATTCTGGTTGAGGTCATTGGTTATACAATCCAACCTCTAGGATAGGTTCCATCACACATCCCTATTCGGCATCTAGCTATGGAACCTCAAAGGGATGATATCTATAATCATTCTCAAGAGATCAATTGGTAGAAACCTCTAGTGTCCAAAGGATCCGATTATCTGAAAGATTCTGAAGAAATTTTGAGCAGGATTAAACATTTTTGTTTTATTTCATAGAGACACCTAATGATATCTAAGTGAATTCTTGACACCTTCATACTTGATGTGATAATAAGGAGATGTTGGAACATGATGGTGATGGAAAAGAAGCATGAGGGATTAGTGTGTAAAGACATTAAATTTCATTTCAATAAAAAGTTCTATCCAAATTTGATGTTGTTGGACCATGTTACAGAGTTTTTCAAAAATGATCCGGATGAGATGACAATGAATGAATATGAAAACCCTTTTAGTGGGATTATACAGTTTGCAGTTGAGATTATATCAAATGAGAAGATAAAGGTTTGAAAGTTCATGTTTGTACATTGATAAGATATTCTTTATCATGATTTCATAATAATGTTTCCATCATATGCTAATGTGCTAGATAGACCACTGATGTTTAAAAAGGGAATGGATGGAATGTTAAGGTTGTAATGAGTTTCTTTCTCTCTTAGTGTAGGTTCATGTTAAGGAAACTAGAAGAGTGTTGGTTCTCATGGTGGTTCTTGACAACAGGGTCATTCTAGGCCTCCTGTAGTGCCTAGAAGTGACCCGTTGATTTGTATTCAGTTTTGAAATCCAAGGCTTTCAAAGAGGGATTTCACTGAGCCACCAAGATATATGGATTATATGGATGTTTGGGTCACCAATAGAAATTATATGATATTTATTCCAATTCTCATAGTGCAAATAGATCATCAGCACCTTATTAAACTATAGAGAACTGAAATGCTTCATGGGAAAAGGGGTTCTGGCCATATGAATTGGGAATGATGCTTCTTCACATAGTGGAAGAGTATCGAGAGGAAGAGAATACAGGTCCAGTGAGCTTGTGCTGAACCATCACTATAACATCGTCATTAGGGACTACTTTATTTAGTACTAGTGAATCTTATTGGTTTATTTCATCTTGTATTTTTAATCTTATTACTCTACCAACACTTGATTTATCTTATGTAATTGATATTACTGTAACACCCAGAGATTTTATTCTCTTTAAATTTATTTTTTCATGTATTTTATGCTACACCAAGATTATCTTATGCTATACACAACACCGTATTAGCTAGTAGTATATGCCATACTATTCTTAGATTGTGTTACACACAATTTCAAGTTCGTTTTATAATAGTCATTCTACTCAAAATTTAGTGTATATATATATATATTCAATGTATAAATGAAATATGGTTGGATTATGTTATATGAAATAATGAAGGATTCTTGCACAACACGCAACCCTGACATGGCTTGCATTACACGCAATCGCGACTTTCCTCGATAGCGTGTGTTGTACGCAATATCAGGTTTCACTGAACAATGATATATGGTTATAATATTATTAAGAACTAGACGTTATGAATAGTATTAACTACATTTTAAATTTTATCACATTATTATTTCATCTTACACATTTTCTAGAACATGGTATATGAACAAAATAATTTTTTGGGTAAAATAAGTATTTTTCAAAAAATGCAGTTTTGCCGCCTATTAATGGTGCACCCACATTAAATCTAGTTTTTGACATGTTTATAAGTTAAATTGGACAAAATAAAATTCTTTTATTGAATTAGGGTATAAAAATTTACTTTGGATAAATTTTTGATATTTTTCTGATAACATTCATATTTTTATCAATAGTAAAAATACGCTATTTTTTAATTAAAAACAACTTTTTTCATTGAGATAATTTATATGGTTAAATTATAATATTGAATGGTATTAAAGTATAAACAGAATATATTTTTACCATTTATTATAATGTATGTCATTATCATTAATTTCACATTGAATTCAAAGGTAAAAACATTTCAATCTTTGGCAATGTTTTAACTTCTAAAACCCATTTTCTTAACAATGGGATTTATTTTAAATTAATTACTGCAACTTACATGTTTTGAATTTTGAAAAATGGATTCCATATTTGGAATCAGTGGGTCTAAATTATGTTAATAGGCTACTTTTTATTTTTGGGCATTATGAATAGTAACTACCGTAAATTTTATTTACCATAGTTAAAGGTAAATCGGGTAATTAAGGGTAAATATAAGATTATAAAAATACCCTAACACCTGCCAAAATCCTATTGGATGACAAAAAGTCGACCCATATCACCTAAGGGTCAGATTAGATTCATTTAATGGACTTTTTTCGATGAAAATAATTTAATTATTATTAAAACCAATGAATGTGACAACACGTCACTTTCATAAATCTTATAAGTATAATAATTTTAATTTATGGATAAAATTAATGAATCTTCAAACATGAATATTCTCCAGAAATATAATACAATTATCTACATCATAGAAATTTATTTAGAATATTTAGAAATTAAATAATTATCATTAATTATGACACAATAGTGATGTTGAAATTATTTTATTAATTAAAATATCAAATAAATGGTTATAAAAATATTAAAATAAATATTATATGAACTATTTAATGTTATCCACTAATTTTCTAGATACATATGACATTTTATGAATACATTAAAGCTTTTATTTCGAACATATCTTCTGTATATATTTTATTTAAATTCAAATAAATAAATAGTGTCAAAATTGACACTATTGTTATTTTATAAAAATAACATATTATAAAATTGTTTAAAAATCACAAAAATTTTTAAAAATTCTAAATTAAACTTTATATGGTCTAAAATTTCCTAAAGTGTCAAATTATGGAAAATTCACAACACATATGTAATTATTTATAATAATTTAAAATTTAGAATATTATTACCACAAATAAAATTAAATTGATAAATAAGGATAAATCAAGTTGATAATGTTTAAAATAAATTCCTAACATGTCTAAATTTTATTGGTTTATGAGATTACAATCCTATCTCATCTAATATTAGGATATGAGTCATTTTGGAAGTTTTTATGTGGGTTTTGGATTTAATATAAACTAATATTTCTTATATTTCCAAAGGTGCCCCTCTCCTCCCTTATAAAAGGGCACCTCCTCCCTCTCCTCCTCACACCAATCTTAGCCTTCAATCTCGGCCAACCCCTACCCATTTCACTTCCCCACTTCCCTAGAAACATCCTAGAGGTCGTGGTCTTCTTCAAAGTCCAATTTTAGTGCCCTAAAAGGATGTCTCAAAGAGGCGCTTCATAGGAGAGATAATGTCCGTTACCGATTATTTCAACTCTATTTATTCTTCTACTTATTCTTCTTTAGTTGTTTAATTATGAAGTAATAACATCATAATCACTCATATACTGATATGTTATTATAAGTATGAAACAACCCTATTTCACCATCTATCCATCCTACGGAAAATGAAATCACTGTGCGTGCATACGTATGGAATACCGTCTCCACGTTGTGGTGTAATCTATTTTCCATCACCACCATACTTGGATGGGTATAATGGTGAAAATAAATAACTATATATGATTATTGAAAAGTGTTATTGATTCTGAAATAGTGTACATACATTCCAATACAATTCCACAATCATGGGAACAATATCATCGCTCGTGCGTACGCACAGAATACCGTCTCCACGATGTGATGTGATTCGTTCTACATGATCTTCATTGCATAATGATTATATAAATGAATTGAATGAATAAATATGATAAATAGTACACTAATACCATTCTGGAAATGAGTTATCTATAACCTAAAGAGAATAATAATAATTTATTCGACAAAACACGCATAAGAACAAAAAGTAATAAACACCCGAATAACAAGTAGCAATGAAATATTACTAATAAGAAGCAAAGAATATGACCATATATGATATCATAACAATGATTATGATTCTGTAATAAGTAAATGACATTATTTAAATCATTATACAGTAGTTTCGGATACATACGAAGCATATTGGACCTAAGGTAAGGGATAATTTTGCAAAATCTCATTTTTATCCGAGATTGCTTATTCGTATGTATTTACGGGGGTTATTGTTATAATCCATGTCCATGTTTCCTAAAAATGGTTTCATGTATCTTTATAGTACTTTTTAACCATTTTTTACTTTTAATACATGGTATGTAAGCAATATTTTTTTAACCATACTAGGTACTTTTTGACTTTTTCGACAAAAGTACGAGAAGAATGTTATTTTTGAACTTATACAGCATGAAAGGATTATTACGGTTTTATAAAGAAATATTTTCATGAAGCTTACTCCAAAATATTTCATGAATATTTTCAACAAAATCCTTTTCTTTTAAAATTTCATGAGATTTTGTGAAAAGAAAATTATTTTGAAGAAGACAGGATATTTTCCTCAAGAATTCATTTCAAGTGTTTTATCAAAATCATTTTACATCTAAGATGATATTATTTCATATGTGTATGTTTCAAGTATCATGTCTCTATGATTTACATGGTTTAACTTTCCTTATTATGAACTGATATCCATTTGTTTTATATGGATTATGTGATGATGGGATGATGTTTATAAAACCCATTTTATTCTTTGGGTTATGATGAATGTTTGAAGTTTATTTTGTGGCACAAGTAAGAATGATTTCATTATGAGATGGGTGGGACCTATATCTCCCTCAAATTCATTGGGTAAAGATTTATATCTCATGAGATAGACATGGCTAGAACGGTAAGTTAATCCGGTTCAGTGTTACATGACTGAAACGAGGAGTGAACTCGATTCAGAAAGGGCTTTGTCCACTAAGATGGTCTTGGCAGCAATGCCTTGGCTACTATGGAAATCATGAAATGTGTTGAATGGTTTCCACAATTACATGTTTTATTCCCATTATATTTTATCATGATTGTTGTTCCACTATGATATATTCCTTACGTACTTCCACGATTTATTTCTTTGCTCAAGGTTTTAATGTTTAGATTTCATGTTCAAGTTTTTGCTTTCAAATATTTATGGATTGTTTTATGTTCTCTATGTTTGACCTTACTGAGCATTTGAGCTCACCCTTTTTATTTTATATTTTCCCCAGGAAGTAAATAAAGGTTTTAGCTAAGGAAACAAAAAGGGGAAGATCGATATGGGAGATGTTGAAGATATTTCAACATGATTAGATGTTTATATTCCGAGTTTCCAAAGACACTAAACTACTAAGATCCTTGTGTGTCTGTTTTTGTTATGCATTAAGTATTCTGAAAAAGTAATGTATTGTCCATGTACGTCAAGCTTCGGGTCTCCACAGTTGGTATCAGAGGCAAAGGAGGTAGGAACGTATCTGATCCTTGGGAACTCTCACATGTGAGCGTTGGAAGAAGCATGGCTCTCCGCCCAAGGGCTTCATAAGGAAATGGCTGCCACTGGGGATGGTGGTGTGTCCCACCCAGGGGGTGTAGCCGCTCATGGAGTGCCCTGATAGGTATCAATTATAGTCCACTAGAAGTAATTCCAGACCATTATAGTTGGTATCAGTGGAAAGGTTTAGTCAACCTTTGGAAACTAGGATGCGAAAATGTTGGTGAGATCCGTAGAGATATTTCTAAGGTATGTCTAGGGATGTCCCTAAGGATAATTATACCTATAGGTTATAGTACCATAACTACGGTAACAATCTTAGAATTTTACATAATATGTTAGATATTGACGGTACTCCCCCTTTATTGTGTTGTTTTCCCTAGTATGATTTTTTCCTCTCACAGTATTCTTTTTGGGTTTTAGAAAATTGCTGGAAACAGGAAGATTCACGATAATGGAGGATATGATGGAAAATGGAATGATATTCTTCATGAAAAACCAAATGAAAAGGGATTTGGAAGTCCAAACATCGTTATTATGCCTAATCAACAATCTCATATTATGATCAATAATATCAACTTTGGTAAGTTTCCTGACTCAGATAATAAGAGAAAGATGGAGTTTCATTATGATCATAGAGGAAAGAAAGTTCAATTTCCCTTATGTAAATCATGTGGTAAGAGGAATCAAATAGATTGTTTCAAAGGAACTAGAAGATGCTTTGTGTGTGGAAAAGAAGGACACAAAGCCAGTAAGTACAAAGGAAAAGGTTCAGTTAACAGCATGGACAAGGATAATGGTATTACTACGACATCAACAATGATTAGATGTTTCAAATGTGGAATGTATGGGAATTATGAAAACCAATTCCCTAAGGGAAAATCTCATGAAGAGAATCAACATCGTCATATGGGTAGTATTTATGTTGATGATGATGAAGAGACTACAAATTAAATATGAGATGAAAGAAATGATGAAGCTCAGCAAGTGGTTTAAGAAGTTAGTGGAATGATTGTATGTTTATCAAGAATAATTTATGGTACTATGGAATAAATAATCATCTAAGGATTGTTACACTATTGTTTTTCCTAAAGTATTTGAAAGTATATCTTGAATGGTACTGGTAACCATGAAAGGTTATTCAGATATTTTTGGAAAGAAGATGATATACGCATAATAAAGGGATAAGGAGAAAATAATATGTTTGATAGTATTCATGAGATCATGACTGATAAAAGGACAAAGTGATATCATGATTTGAGTATATATATTTTATATGGGATTTTTGTATGTGGAAAGAATTAACTTTTGACAGAATTCATGTTTTCGCTAAGGTTCTATGGTAATTCATGTTTCGAAAGAATACAAGATTAAGGTATTCACATGTTTTTAATTTGACAAACAAGATATATCTTATGATATATGGAGGATAAATGATGGAATTCAGTTGATTGTTATGTGAAATTTCAAGTAATCATTTTCTTTATACTATGAGCTTGGACCGAATTATTTTAGATAAGCATAAAGATTGGAAATGATTATGTTGGACATAAGTTAGTATTGTTTAAGGATAGAACTTTTTTTGATATTATTAATGGGATGTTATAGTAATGTAGTTTTAGAAAAAGGACAACCTGCAAGACGAGCGGCATCCCATTGCGTCGGACAAGGCTGTGGGAATCGAACCCACAACCGAAGTGCGACTGGTCTTTATCGCCTACCACTGGCCTAAAAAAAGTCCCTGGTTAGTTGAAACTAGTTTTATTTTATTAACAGCTATGATAGCTGAAGTGTCAGTCCATTTTTGCAACCATATACGAATAATCTCAACATAGATGGATTTATGTATATTTAATAAATTGTGTTAAAATTTTTGCTATAGAAATAGATGGAATGACCTATAATTCTTCGCATAATCTGATAACACTTCAAAAAAGACAAATTCAACTTCATTTGTTCAAGATATGAAGTGGAAATTGTTTGAGGCATGAGAAATGTGGAGATTGTACCAAAATCAAGTAAGAATTTCTTTTAATTCAGAAAATTCTTCAACATTAGGGAAATTATCTTGAAAGCCAAAAGTGTTGTCCTAGTACTCTTATAATTCATGAATCAAATGGTACCTTAGATCTTCAGAAATATATGGCTTTGTGATTGTTGGCTTTTTCATAGCCCTGTTCTCTACCACTCTCCATCAAAACATGATGGTTAGATTTTTCTTCCATATCCATATTTTCACCTATGTTCTCCTATGGGGAAACCCAGTGATTAGTTAATTTGGGTAGCTGTTAAATTTCATACTTTAGTTTTAAAAGATAGGTCTTGTTATTCCCTTTTTACGATGAGGGTTTCTATTAAATAATCTTTCAAGTATTAAACCATTTATAACCCCGACGAATTTCGAGGGAGAAATTCATTTTAAGGGGGGTAGAATGTAACACTCCGAGATTTTATTCTTTTTAAATTTATTTTATGTCATGTATTTTATGCTACACCAAGATTATCTTATTCTATACACAACACCATATTATCTTGCAGTATATGCAACACTATTCTTAGATTGTGTTACACACAATTTCAAGTTCGTTTTATAATTGTCATTCTAATCAACATTGAGTGTGTATATATATATATATATTCAATGTATAAATGAAATATGGTTGGATTCTATTATAGGAAACAACGAAGGATTCTTGCACAACACGCAACCCTGACTTGGCTTGCATTACATGCCATCACAACTTTCCTTGATAGCGTGTGTTGTACGCAATATCAGGTTTCACTAAACAATGATATATGGTTATAATATTATTACGAACTAGACGTTATGAATATTATTAACTACATTTTGAATTTTATAACACTATTATTTCATCTTAAACATTTTCTAGAACATGGTATGTGAACAAAATAATTTTTTTGGGTAAAATAAGTATTTTTCAAAAAATGCAGTTTTGCCACCTTTTAATGGAGCACCCACATTAAATCTAGTTTTTGACATGTTTATAAGTTCAATTTGACAAAATAAAATTCTTATTTTTAATCAGGGTATAAAAATTTACTTTGGATAAATTTTTGATATTTTTCTGATAACTTTCATATTTTGATGAATAGTAAAAATACGCTAATTTTTAATTAAAAACAACTTTTTCCATTGAGATAATTTATATGGTTAAATTATAATATTGAATGGTTTTAAAGTATAAATGGAATATATTTTTACCATTTAATATAATTTATGTCATTAGCATTAATTTCACATTGAATTCATAGGTAAAAACATTTCAATCTTTGACAATGTTTTAACTTCTAAACCCCGTTTTCTTAACAACAGGATTTATTTTAAATTAATTAATACCACTTATATGTTTTGAATTTTGAAAATTGGATTCCATATTTGGAATAAGTGGGTCCAAATTATGTTAATAGGCTACTTTTTATTTTTGGGCATTATGAATAGTAATTACGGTAAATTTTATTTATCATAGTTAAAGGTAAATCCGGTAATTAAGCGTAAATATAATATTATAAAATTACCCTAACACCTGCCAAAATTTTATTGTATGACTAAAAGTCGACCCATATCATCTAAGGGTCGTATTAGATTCATTTAACGGACTTTGTTCTCTGAAAGTAATTTAATTATTATTAAAACCAAAGAATGTGACAACATGTCACTTTCTTAAATCTTATAAGTATAATAATTTTAATTTAGTGGTAAAATTAATGAAACTTCGAACATGAATAGTCTCCAGAAATACTATACAATTATCTACATCATAGGAATTTATTTAGTATTTTTAGGGATTAAATAATTATCATTAATTATGACACAATAGTGATGTTGATATTATTTTATTAATTAAAATATCAAATAAATGGTATTAAAAATATTAAAATAAATATTATATGAACTATTTAATGTGCTCCAATAATTTTCTAGATACATATAACATTTTATTAATTTATTAATGCTTTTAGTTCGAACATTTCTTCTGTATATATTTTATTTAAATTCAAATAAATGAATAGTGTCAAAATTGACACTATTGTTATTTTATAAAAATAACATATTATAAAATTGTTTATAAATCACAAAAATATTTAAAAATTATAAATTAAAATTTATATGGTCTACATTGTCATAACGTGTCAAATTATGGAAAATTCACAACACATATGTAATTATTTATAATAATTTAAAATTTAGAATATTATTACCACAAATAAAATTAAATTGATAAATAAGGATAAATCAAGTTGATAATGTTTAAAATAAATTCCTATCATATCTAAATTTTATTGGTTGATGATATTACAACCCTATCTCATCTAATAATAGGATATGAGTCATTTTGGAAGTTTTTAAGTTGGGTTGGGATTTAATATAAACTAATATTTCTTATATTTCCAAAGGTGCCCCTCTCCTCCCTTATAAAAGGGCACCTCCTCCCATTCCTCCTCACACCAATTTGAGCCTTCAATCTCAGACACCCCTGCCCATTTCACTTCCCCACTTCCCTAGAAACATCTTAGAGGTCCTGGTCTTCTTCAAAGACCAATTTATTGCCCTAAAAGGAGGTCTCAAAGAGGAACTTCAAAGAAGAGGTAATGTCTGTTACCAATTATTTCAACTCTATTTCTTATACTACTTCTTCTTCTTTAGTTGTTTCATTATGAAGTAATAACATCAGTATCACTAATATAATTATATTTTATTATAAGTATGAAACAACCTTATTTCACCATCTATCCATCCTACGGAAAATGAAATCACCGCGCGTGCGTACGTACGGAATACTGTCTCCACGTCATGGTGTAATCTATTTTCCATCACCACCTAACTTGGATGGGTATAATGGTGCAAATAAATAACTATATATGATTATTGTAAAGTTTTATTGATTCTTAAATAGTATACATACACTCCTATACAATTCCACGATCATGGGAACGATATCATCACTCGTGCGTACGTACGGAATACCGTCTCCACGATGTGACGTGATTCGTTCTACATGATCTTCATTGCATAATGATTATATAAATGAATTTAATGAATAAATATGATTTATAATACACTAATACCATTCTGTAAATGAGGTATCTATAACCTAAAGAGAAGAATAAAAATTTTATTCGACAAAACATGCATAAGAACAAAAAGTAATAAACACCTGAATAACAAGTAGCAATGAAATATTACTAATAAGAAGCTAAGAATATGACAATATATGATATCATAAAAATGAGTATGATTTTGTAATAATACAATGACATTATTTAAATCATTATATAGGAGGTTCGGAAACGTACGAAGCATATTGGACCTAAGGTAAGGGATAATTTTGCAAAATATCATTTTTATCTGAGATTGCTTATTCCTAAGTATATACTAGGGTTATTGTTATCATCCATGTACATGTTTCCTAAAAACAATTTCATGTATGTTTAAATTCATTTTTAACCATTTTTTACTTTTAATACATGGTATGTAAGTAATATTTTTTTTAACCAAAGTAGGTACTTTTTGGCTTTTTTGACAAAAGTACGAGAAGAATGTTATTTTTTAACTTATATGGCATGAAAGGATTTTTATGGTTTTACAAAGCCATATTTTCATGAAGCTTCCTCCAAAATATATCATGACTATTTTCAACAAAATCCTTTTCTTTTAAAATTTTGTGAGATTTTGTGAAAAGAAAATGATTTTGAAGAAGAAGGATATTTTCCTCAAGAATTCATTTCAAGTGTTTTATCAAAATCATTTTACATCTAAGATGACATTATTTCATATGTGTATGTTTCAAGTATCATTTCTCTATGATTTAAATGGTTTCACTTTCCTTATTATGAAATTATATCCATTTGTTTTATATGGATTATGTGATGATGGGATGATGTTTATGAAACCCATTTTATTCTTTGGGTTATGATGAATGTTTTAAGTTTATTTTGTGGCCCAAGTAAGAATGATTTCATTTTGAGATGGGTGGGACATATATCTCCCTCCAATGCATTGGGTAAAGATTTATATCTCATGAGATAAACATGGATGGAACGGTAAATTAATCCGGTTCAGTGTTACAGGACTGAAAAGAGGAGTGAACTCGATTCAGAAAGGGACTTTGTCCACTAAGATGGTCTTGGCAGTGCCTTGGCTACTATGGAAATCATGACTTGTTCTGAATGGTTGCCACAATTACATGTTTTATTCCCATTATATTTTATCATGATTTATGTTCCATTATGATATATTCCTTACGTACTTCCACAATTTATGTCTTTGATCAAGGTTTTAAAGTTTAGATTTCATGTTCAAGTTTTTGCTTTCAAATATTTATGGATTGTTTTTTGTTCTCTATGTTTTCCCTTACTGAGCATTTGAGCTCACCCTTTTTATGTTTTATTTTCCCCAGGAAATAAACAAAGGTTTTAGGTATGGAAACAAAAAGGGGGAGATTGATATGGGAGATGTTGAAGATCTTTCAACATGATTAGATGTTTAAATTCCGAGTGTCCAAAGACACTAAACTATTGTGATCCTTGTGTGTCTCTTTTTGTTATGTATTAAGTATTCCTCAAAATTAATGTATTTTCCAAGTACGTCAGGCTTTGAGTCTCTACAGTTACCACTCCCCTTGGGGATAATAGATTGTATGGTATCTATAGTCCCGATTATGATCTCTATATGCCAGATGTTGAGATTTCTTGGATTTTTCTAATTATCGACATGAAACTGCTTGATTTCATTTACGAAATGGATTGAATCATTGTCAAAAAATATTAATTTCTATATTTAATGGGTCTCTATCACTACACCTAATGGAATATTCCATTTCTTCCAAAAAGAATGGGACCTAAGGTTGATCAGAGTTGGACCGTCTTAACATGAGTTGGAGAAAGTAATATTTGAACTTTTTAAAAAAAATTTGGGAATATTTGAGTGGTGATATCCCTCTAGTTTTCATCATGTTTTCCGATGTGTTTCCTTCTAAATTCTCCAGTTTTACACAAGTAAGGGAGGTAGATTTTTCTATTGATTAAGTCTGTGTTACTCAACAAGCTTTTATTCTTTCTTGGGACATTAATCAAGCTAAATTGAACGTATGGAATAATTAGATGAATGATCTTCTTGAGAAAGTCCTTATAAGTAGGAGCGTGTCACCTTGGGAGGCACTAGTTCTCATTGATAAGACTGGTTATGGTTCACATCACTTTTGTGCTACTTTTTGGAAAACTCAATCAAGTTATAATAAATAATAAATATCAGTTTCGATATATTGATGATCTATTTGATTATTTTCAAGGTGAAAGGTGATTCTAAATGATTGAACATCGATTAGATTATGATCTGTTGATGAGACAAGAATATGAAATTCATACTACCTTTTTTCAGAGTAGGTATGACCATTATGAGTACCTTGTCATTCCTTTGGGTCAAACAAATTATCAAAAAGTTTTCATTGCATTAATTAATATGAATTTACATAATTATCTTGATATAATTTTAGTATTCTATATAGATGACATCTTTGATTACCCTATGTGTGAGGAGGATCATGTGAAACATTTTAGAATATTTATAATCTTGTTAAGAAATCTATAACTTTATACAAATCATTCTAAATGTCATTTTTTTTATTTGGAATGTGAAGTTATTGGGACACATGGGATTGAAACATGGTATTTCAATTGATCTTGAGAAGGATAAGGATGTCATGACCTGGGGACACCCACAAAATGTCTTCAAGATTTAATGATTATTCAATTTATCAAGATATTATCACATTTAAGTTAAGAATTCTCATAGTTGGATTCTCTGATTACTACTCCAACATGAAAGGTAATAATCTTTTCCTGGGATGAATGATATCAGAGTCATTTTGTTTTACTAAAAAGTATGTTGGTGACTACTCTTGAGTTGGATCCTCTAGATTATGGGAATGGCTATGTGATATTCTTTAATGCATTAGGTTCAGGGATGGGATGAATTCATATGTAGGGTGACCATATCATTTCTTATGGATATCATTATCTAAGGATGTAAAAAAATTATATGACCCATGACCATGAACATGCAGATGTGATGCACACAATTATGATTTGGTGGAATTACCTTTACATAGAATGGTTTGCCATATTTTCCGACCACAAGAGGAAGAGTTATTTATTCTCTCAAATATATTTGAATCTCCTCCAGATGTGTTGGCTAGAATACCTACATCTTTCTATTTTGACAACATTTATACCCCTAGGAAAGGGAATGTCATTACAGATTCTTTGAGATGGAAAATTTTGACCAGTGTTGTGAATGAATATTTAGAAGAGTGGAACTTGATGGATCTCTTTTCATAGTTTTATATTGGATTCTAGGAATCAATGTCTAAGGTTTCACTGTCTAATGTTCAGTTTAAATATACTCCTCTAGAGATTATTCTTCAGGAACACAATATTGATGATGAGTTATATAGAATCATAGAAAATATTTATGGTTGGGAGACTGTTTTTGAGTGTTCCATATCTAAAGAGGGAATTCAATGATTTCTTAATTACTTTGTTGTTTTTTTATCCACATGATATACTATGGTGGGGTATTTCTATAATTCCAAGTGGTATGTGCACCTTGGTACCATGAAAATGTTATATGACATGTGAAATAGATTCTAATTTATAGTTATGATACAAGTCATTCCAAGGTTTGTCTCTTGTTATTATACGTGACAACAAGTTAGGGACGAGCACTAAAAGTATTTGGGTTTTACTCAGCCAGTTATGGTTCCAAATTGAACGTGGTATGATATTTCAATGGAATTTTTTTGTTAAGTTCCCATGTATATAGAAAATGAATAATTCAAGATGATTTGTGATAAATTCGCTGTCAAAATCGACTCAATTTATACCCATTCATGATGAAACAAAAATTGAGGACTTTGGAAATCATTACAAGAATGTGATTTTTTGGTTTAATGGGGTTCCATCTGTTATAGTAACTGATAGGGATCCACGGTTCAATTCACATTTTTGGATAGACCTTCCGGAGAAACTAGAATTTTGGTCTATTTGAGTACAACATACCGTCTACAATCAGATGTCCATTAATAGAAACATATACAAATTCATGAAGGTATTCCCTTATCTTGCGTTCTTGACTTTTGTGTGGCATGGAATGATCATTTGATTCTAGTGGAGTTTTATTATTACAATAGTTACTAGCATATGATCAGAATGACTCTTTTTGAGGCCTTGTATGTCCACTCTTGTAGACATATATATTTTTGGCCAGATATTGATGATTGATCCTTGGTTGGAAAAGGAATGACTCAAGAGATGACAAAAAATATTTAGTTGATTCATTTGAGGATGAGGATATAAAATTGCTGTTATAAGTATCATGTTGATCATCATCATAAACATTTGGATTTCCCAGTTGGTGACTAGTTGTTCTTGAAAGTTTCATCGTAGTTGGGTCATCAATGCATTGGGAGGCAACGAAAACATTCTCCTTATTTTGTGGGACCTTTTGAAGTTAAAGAGAAGGTGGGAACATTTTATTATCATTTAGCACATCCACCACAGATGACTTCGAATCATAATGTGTTCCATGTATCATAGTGAAAATGTATATATATGATCTATCTCATGTTCCAAGATGGAGTGATCTTGATGTCATTATTGATTTATTTATGACTCATTGGCTAGTCAGAATACTCAATTCTGGACCCAAGTTACTTCATGAGAGTAAGATACATTTTGCTCGAGTTTTATGGAAACACAATTCTTATTCTAATGGGACATGGGTTAGGAATTCACTGATGAGAGAACAATAGACAACTCTTTTTGGCATGGAAGCTTCATCGTAAGCTTTTTGGAGAGATAAATTTTCTATGGTGGGGAGATTGTGACATACAGTAATTGTTTTCAGGTATTTTTAAACCCCTATGTTAATAATTCTTTGGTTGGTTTTTGTTTGGGGTTTTTTCAGGAGATATTTTTAAAATTTTGAAGGTTTCTACGACAGTACACGGTTAGCGCACTGTTTTCTCAAATTGTGTATCGTCTTAGTAGAACCATTTCAAACCCCGATAGTGGGGGTTTTCACGGTTTGAAAACCATCCACCCACTTACGAGAAATCATGATGCCCAATTAAAACAAGTGCATAGCCATGGCACATAGTTTGGTCTAATTGTGGGGCCCTCCCTAGGAAACCATGCTTACAAGATTTTTAATCAAAAAATTAATTTTTAAAACACTGAAACCCCCAAAATAAGGTACTTGATGGACATGTATGACCCATAATCGATTTATCATTCTGTAAAAGCTCCCAATATAATACTTTGGCCCCTAGAATCAATCCTAGAAGTGAATAGAATCTTGGAAAAATGTGTTGGATCCTCTCATGGTTAGTTTTTTCTTCCTGTTCTTGAACTACAACACTCTCATATTTCCTTCCTACGTCTTTTTAGATCTAATTTTTTGATTAGCGTATCTAATAACTTCTATTTTGGGATGTTAACATTATGTTGGATTCCGTGTTTCTATTGTCATTGTCCTCCATTGTAATATCCATATAAGGGTTTATAGTTCAGAGATCTAGTGATTCTGAGGTTGGTTGTTTCGTCACGATACCCACTTTTTATTAACTCTAAATTACATGATTTTAATTTGATTGTTGGTTTAAATTCAATTTTTGTTATAAATGAAATATATCTCCATTAATTGAATAAAAATCCATCACTATGGGAAAACAACCTTTTAGGAAAGGTTATTTGCGACGGGATCTATTCCCATCACAAATAGTCGGCCAAAAATATTATTTGTGATGGGGACATCCACCAGTCACAAATAACTAATTATTTGTGACTGGAAATGGAGTCTCGTCGCAAAAGGTTTGGTACCGTTTATGCGCCAAACCGAAAAAATGGTATTTGCATTGGGGAGGCACACCCCATCGCCAATAACCGGCGGTAGTAAATACTATTTCAAACGGAATATTCCCTCGTCACCAATAGTGTGCCAGCATGTCACAATTTGGGACGAGTCCCATCGCAAATTCCCTTTTAACCACTGATAGTAATTAATGCAGTCGAAGGTATTTGCGACGAGTCTCCCATCACAAATAGTTTGGTCGCAAATAATCTAACCTACATATACCACCATCCATTTTTTCCTTATTTTTCTCTATTACAACTTTCCCTCTCTCTCTCTCTCTCTCTCTAAACTCTAATTTTAGATTTAAATTTTTTTTAGTTAATTTTGTTTTACGAATAGATTTTGAAGTCGTCCACACCTATAAGAGATCAAATTTAAAGGTATTTATGTTTTATTTAATTTAATATTTATTTCATTTGCTTATATCAATTTTAATTATTGTTAATTAGTTATAATTAAATTAGATTTGGATTGTTTTGTTATCAGTAGTTATTTGTAGTAATACATTTAAATTTGTAGTGGTAATTTTTAATAATTAGTGGTAATTAAGAATTATTAACGATAATTAGTAATAAATATAAATAAATAATGGTAATTAGTAACTAGTATCAGTAATTGGAAGTAATTAATAGTAATTAATGCAAATTTGTAATAATTAGCGGTAATTAGTAATAATTAAGAATTAGTTGTAATAATTTGTAATTTTTTTAATAAATACTAATAATTAGTACTAAATAGAAATAATTCGTAATAATTACTAATAATTAGTAATAATTAGTAATAATTACTAATAATTAATAATAAATAGTAATAATTACTAATAATTAGTAATTATTACTAATAATTTGTAAAAATATAGTAAAAAATATTAAAAAATATTATAAATTAGTAAAAATTAGTAAAAATTGTTAAAAAATAGTAAAACATAGTACAAATTAGTAACAAATACTAATAATATGTATCAAATAATAATAATTAGTAACAAATAATAATAATTAGTAACAAATACTAATAATTAGTAATAAATACCTACAATTTGTGACAAATACTAATAATTAGTTACAAATAATTATAATTAGTAAGAATTAGAAATAATTACTAATAATTACTAATAATTAGAAACAATTAGAAATAATTTGTAATAATTAAAAATAATTAGTAATAATTAGAAATAATTAGTAGTAATTAGCAATAATTAGTGATAATTAGCAATAACTATTAACAATAAGCAACAATTACAAATAATTAAGAACAATTAGTAATAACTAGCAATAATTACTAACAATTTGCAATAAATAGTAATAATTAGTAATAAATAGTTATAATTAGCAATAAATAGTTATAATTTTCAATAAATAGTAATAATTAGCAATAAATAGTAATAATTAGCAATAAATAGTAATAATTATCAATAAATAGTAATTATTAGCAATAAATACTAATAATTAGGAATAATTACTAATAATTAGAAACAATTAGTAATAAATACAAATAATTAGTAATATGTACAAATAATTAGTAATAAATAAAAATAATTAGTAATAAATAGTTATAATTAGTAAAAATAAGTAATAATTATTAATAATAAGTAAAAAATACTAATAAATAGTAATAATTAGGATTAAATAGTAATAATTAGAAATAATTAATAATAATTACCAATTAATAGAAATAATTAGAAATAAATTGTAATAATTACAATAAATAGTAATAATTAGCAGTAATTAGTAATAATTAGCAATAAATAGCCATAATTTAAAATAATTGTTAATAAATATAACTAAATAGTAATAATTCGTAACAATTAGTATTAAATAGGAATAAATATTAATAATTAGTGATAAATAGTAATAAATTGTGAAAAATAAGATTAAAAATTAACAATAAATACTAAAAATTAGTAACAAATGCTAATAATTGGTATAAATACTAATCATTAGTAATTAATTAGTACTGATTAGTAATTATTTGTAATGATTAGTATTGATTAGTAATAATTATTAGTAATAAACAGTTATAATTAGTAAAAATTAGTAATAAATAGTAATATTTAGTAATAATTATTAAGAAATTGAATTAAATAATAATTAATAGTAACAAGTAGTAATAATTATTATTAATTTTTAAAAATAAGTAATAATTATGAATAATTAGTAATAAATTCTAATAAATAGTAATAATTAGTAAGAATTAGTAATAATTTGAAATAATTATGATTAATTAGGATTAATTAGGACCAATTAGTAATAATTAGTAACAATTAGAAATAATTAGTAATAATTAGGGTTAATTTGTAATAATTAAATTTAAATAAGGATAAATTATCTATAATTGGGATTAATTATCTATAATTAGAATTAATTTATTGTAGTTAGAAATAATTAATATAATTAGTAATAATTAGTAATAAATTATAATAATTAGCAATAATTAGTTATAAAGAGTAATAATTTGTAATAAATAGGCATAAATAGTAATTATTACAATAATTTATATTAACAAATAACTGTAATTAAGAAATGTTTCAAAAACGCATACAACCATCTGGAAAAGGTGAATTCTTATTCATTTTTAAATTAATTTTTTCATCATTTTATCTACTCTTTTTATGTTAATTTCCTTATAATTTTTATCTAATACGTAATTATTTTTTTCACAGATCTTTTGGGAAGTAATGTTGTGTTTTCAACTGTCTCTCATACGCCACAAAATAGATAAAATGATTCTTGCTACCGATGTAACAACATTTTCCATATTCATCGTATTCCTTAATCGAACTGCTAGCACAATATATTGATTCGATATTGTTAACAAAAATATCTTTCTCATTTTTTGATGGATATGATAGTAATGAAAGTTCATGTGCCTATTGTGGTGAATTCTCATGATATAATGGGTACATGAGCTTATTATTATTTTTCGACTTTCAACAATAGGAAAAAATTTGGCTAAGAAAATTGAGTTAATATGCAGTGTCATCATCTCGACATAGAATGGAAATAGAAATGTGGTTACATTGGCAGTTATGACTATTTGGAGACTTTGGGACTTTTACAAATCAACCACACTTTAATCTGACACATGTTGTGATCGGTATAATGGGGCAGACAGAATGTGATGTATCGATGAAAACAACATCAATAGTAGGATGAGAAGATGCATTGTTTTCTATAGAAGCAACACTAGAAGATGATGATGTACATGCGATGTTCGACTCATGGTTTAGTGTGCTTTTTATACTGTTGTGAATATTGTGTTTTTTATTATTTTACTATTTTTTCAATTTTTGAATATTTTATTAATTTATTATTTATTTATTAATTTATTTATTATATTATTTAAATTATTTATTTTTATTTTTATTTTTATTTTTATATTTTCTGAAAATTGAGTTTTTTAAAATTTTATACTTTTTTATAATTTTATTATTATTATTATTCATTTTTATTAATATTAATAAAACTATTATTAGTATATTACTATGATTTTATTATTATTCTTATTAATATATTATTTTCGTAATTTTCATAATATTATTTTCTACTTATTATTAATATTAATTTATTAATATTATTTTATAAATCTTATTTTTTTAATTTTATTAATATTAATTTTTCTATTAATTTATAAATATATTTTTTTAATTATATTACTATTAATTGTTTTTTTATTTTTTTGTGACTGGAATATTTTCCCATCGCAAATAATATTTCTAAATAATATTTTTTTTGTTTTATTAAAATTAATTTTTTTTATCTTTTTATGATTTTTTACGACGGGTTAATTTTTCCATCGCAAATACTTTTTGTGATGGGCTCACTACAAATGAGTTTTTTAAATAAAAAAAATCAGTGAAACTATTTACGACTTATTCCTGTTGCAAATGACCCATCAAAAATAATAATTTTTTCGGTACTGCAATTCTATTTTATTGGGGTTTTTGGAATTTGGATTTTTTCCTGAAATTGGAAAAAACCCTCAGTTCAATTTAACTGGGTTATGATAGTGAAATTGATGGGAAATTATTGATAATTAAGTAATAAAATTTAAATTGTGAAATTGATGGAAATTGTTTTATTTAAATTTTTGAATTTATTTTTTAAAATTTAATTATAAAATTTATTTGTGAATTGATTTCAAATTATTATTTCAAAAAATAGGATTAAAATGGTTTTGATATAAACCCTTCAATTGTATCTTAGATAAAAGATTTTTTTGATTAAAAACCCATTTTGAGTTTTAAATTTAAAATTGGAATTATAAAAATGGGATAATTAGATTTAATTATATTTGAATGTTGATTAAAATTATTTTCCCATCATTCAATTATACTAGTTCACATGAAATCCTAGGTTTTTAGTGACTTATTTAGGATAAACACTCCAGTATGTGAATTACCTAGAATTAGATTGAAGTTTTACAACACTAAAAAACATTCTTTTAGAACATATTATTCCTCAGTAGGATATATATGAGTCATTTCTGGCTAGTGTTGAGGGACAAGTGTACACATTGGAGTTAGTATAACATGATTGTGTGAGGATACCATAACCTAGAACCATCATACCTATTGGTAGATCACGATATTTCTCTCTTTTTTATATATGAGATATAAATTTATTCTAATGTTTGTGTAATGGATTACATGACTTCAGAACATTAATATATTATTTATATAATTTTTTTATTTAATACAATTATTAATAAGTACATCCATCATTTAAAATGTAAAGTATGATTTGTTCAAACATTCTTTTGAAATACCAAAACTAATTTTTTAATATTGAAATCTCTTTATTTGTTTAATCAAATGCTGGCATATTATTATGGAACACTTAGTGATATGCTATTGGGTTTTTAGCTCACACCCTACCTATTCCTTCAGGTTTTTTAGAAGATCTCCTTATAGATTTGCGTAGGGGGGATGTACAACTTATAGGTGGTTGTAGTTGTTTATCTTTCGACTTTGTGAGTTTTATACATTCAGACTTGGGAATATTTTCCTATTTTAGGTACATTTTTTTAAAAAATTGGGTTCTTATACCTACTTAAATTATGGTACACTTCTCCCTATGAAGTTTTCATTATATTTATACTGATTCTTTATCATTACTTATGAAATTCTTATGGGGAAATAGTTCCCACATTCATTTTGTATGATATCATGGGCTAGTCACCAATCTATGGCGATCGGTAAATCCATTTAGGCCACGTCTATTCCAGCTTGATTATTGGGTTACCAAGGTACCTGGTCTGGTTCATGATAGTTATTATCCCGGACCAGCATATGAATTTATAGAATGTGTATGTTTGAGGAATGTGAAGAGGTTTTATATGAAACCTAGGAATATGGGTGCTACTTAAGGATTCTGGCTGATGTAGAGTGCATGAAGGGGGTTGGATACCCCATGCTAGGAATGCAGTTAGAGCTCTACCGACTATACAAGTAAAGGTAATGGACATGAATGCCTAGTAAGAGAGCATCTAAATAAATAGGTTATTATATCACAAGGATAATATTTTGGGGCTCAGGGTAGAGTGGTAGGTCAGCATCATATAGTTTAGTATACATATAGAGGTGGTGACGTTGGGATATTGAAAATTTAAGGTACGATTCCTATATCATGCAAAATTTATGAGGTATTATCTGATACAACTGCCTCACATTCAATTAGCGCTTTTTATATTGTGAGTATGTTTGTCCTTGTGACAGAATATATTTATGGGTTTATGTTGATTGATGTTCCATTGAGATTTAAAGTATAAAATACATGGTAGTTAAATAGGTGTTTCCTTGAGGTGGGTGGGTACATTATTCATTAGGAATTTTTAGTGTCTGAGATGTCAGGTTTACATTTGATTTTTCTAATTGGTTGGATATTAATATACTTGCCCTATATTGACTGTTAACACCGTAGGATTACATTTATGTCCCCATATGGGAGTACATTTTTTCACCATGGGGGAATGTGATATCTGAGGAAGCATTACATGGATAGTTTTTCATCAAGTGGGAAAAATAATAGCCCAAGTGGCATGTCTTATAATAGATTATGGGAAAGTAGATTATATTTTCTGTCCTCTTATACTGTATCAGATTTAGGGAGTTTTTCATGAATAATTATCAGGGCATCTACTCAAGAGGGAGAATTATTTCATGATTCTGTTTTTGTGTGAGTAGAATTAGTTTCTATTCCGAAGTATACAATATAATAGGGAGAAATCTCGGAACATAAAACTCAATTGGCGGAACTAGAGAAAAAAAGCTTATTTTCATGATTAGATCACCTTTGGGACCTCAAATGTTGTTTTCCTTGAAGGGTTATAGATCATTGTGGTTTTTTGTCAATTATTTGAAGCTAAATCATATAATAGTTAAGAACTTATACTCTATTCCTTGAGTCAGTGACCTTTCTGAAATAGTTAGGAGTGATTTTCTGTTCTCTATTATTGATTTTAGATCTCGATATCATCAACTGATGGTGATTCCTTATGATATACCAGAGACTGCCATCAGTAGAAGTTGTGGTTTTAATGTGATTTATGTTATGCCACTCAGGTTTACAATTGTAACCAAAATATTTACGGCCCTAATGAACCAAATCATTCACTCATACATGGATTAGTTCGTAGATATTTTTTTGATGAAATTTTGGTGTCATCCAATACTAGTGATGATCATTCCAAACATCATGATATCATTGTATGTACACCATGAGAGAACAGGATCAATATCAATCTATCTATGTTTCATTTCTAGTTGACAGGGTGCTTTTATTATGTTACATCATCTTTGAGGAAAGCCTATCAATAGAGTGAGAGTATGTGCACACTATTTTATCTTGTGACTTACCCAATAATTTCTTTGATGTTAGATGTTTTCTAGGTTTTTCATGCTATAATCAAAAGTACATCAAGGACTTCTCCTACTTGGAAGCACCACATTCAATTTCAACCTAGAGGTTAATAATTTTTGAATGGTCTAAAGCATGTGCAAATTATTTCATTGAGTTAAAGAATAATATGAATTCTATAATGATTTTGATTCTACTTGAGTAGGGTAAGGAATATTCCTTGTTTTTTATGCATCCAGTGTTGGGGTTGGGGTAGTTTTGATGTAGGATGATCAGTTTTTTGCGTATGGATCACAGTAGTGGAGGTCACATGAACAAAAATAACCTATAAATGAACTTGAATTGGTCAATGTGGTTAACTCAATAATGTTTTTGCATCACTACTTTTTGGGAGAGAGGTTAATTTTCTATACAGATCAAAAAACCCCTATATAAATCTTCTCCTAGTGTGATTTGAATCTTCTACAGTGAAGATGTGTTGACTATAGCAGTCCTTTGATTTTTGGCTGGCATAAATTTCAAGAAATTGAAATAGTATTGTAGATGATTTGAGTCGAAAGACTCAAAACCATGTTGTTCAAGAATCCAGTTCCAAGTGGAGGATGATGGTATTGTTTGTTGAGATGTATCTAGTGGTGCAGGATATGAAAGTGAATATGACCCTTGCATCCTTGGTAGTTTATTCCATTCTTATAATCCAAATAAAAGAGATTTATTATGAGGATCTGAAGTGTTTGGCTTTGATGGAATGTCTTCAATGTGGAGAAACACCTTATGATTGGACTCCAAGTGATGATGAGATCATTTTTGTTTAGGGTTGTGTGGTCATATCTACATTTATTATGGAAGAATTTATGTGTGATATTAATGGATTGAAGTGGGTGGTACCTACTGGATTGACCAAAATGTATCATGATATTCATAGATAGTATTGGTGTCCTTTGATGAAGAAGGATGTCCCCTTTTTCACAGGATGATGTTACACCTACCAGTAGGAGAAGGCTGATCACCAGTGACCAGGTGGTTTGTTACCACCATTTCACATTCCAAAGTGGAAATTGGATGTGTGATGATGGATTTTTTGTGGTACTTCTGATTATTCGTTGAAAAATGATGTTATACGGGTAGTTGTGGATCAGTTGACCATGGTGGATCATTTCATACCAATTTGAGAGACATTCACATTTGATATGTTAAGAGTTTCTTTTGTTTGGGATATAGTATGATTTCATGGGGTACAACGAATGATAGTTTTATATTGCAATATATGTTTTACTAAAAACTTCATAAAGGGGTTACATAACGCTCTTAGTACCGAAGTGTTTCTGACTGTGGATTTCCACCCAAATATAGACGTGAAGTTAGAGCATACTATTTAGGTGATATAGGACATGTTGAGGGATTATCTTCTAGACTTTTCTGGATCTTGTAAAATTTACTAGGTTCTCATTTAGTTCTCCTATAACAATAGTTACTAGGTAGACGTTTAGATGGAATTATTGGAGGCACTCTACGGGAGACCGTTATGTTTTTCATTGTGTTGGATAGAGGATGAGGAGTCAGTTTTTTTGGGACGGAGTCTCATGAATGATAATTTATAATAACTTCAGTTGATTCAAAAGATGGGGGCTATGAATCATAGGTTGAAATTTTTTTATGTGTATTGGTGTCTTTGACCACTTCAGTTTATGGTTGGTTGTCATACATTTCAATTGGTATCACAAAGTTTGGGTGATTTTTAGATTTAAGAATACGGTAATATGGGAGCCATGTACTCATGGTCGTTTGAGATTATAGAATGAATCATACCAGTGGAATACCAATTGGCTCTCTTATAGTGATATATTAGTATCCACAATGTTTTCATTGTGTCACAACTCCGGAAGGATCACCCAGACCCATTCAATGTGATTTTTGTTGATGATGTTGATCTTGAGGTTGATGTATCCTTTGAGGAACATGTGGTTCATAATTTGGATCATAGTGTGAAAGTATTTCAAAGATATATTATGCATTTTGTTAACGTTTTTGGCATAATGGTCATGTTTAAGAAGAAATTTGGGAGATGGAGATGGATATTTGGGATCAGTTTCCCGATCTCATTTCTATAGAATCTCTGTGATGCTTGGAAGTGTGGCTCGATGATGTTCCATTATAAGGTGGGGTGGTCATAATATTCCACACAATATTTAGCCGTGATCCCATTTAGGTTTTTGTTTAAATCTTCTTATTTTGGTTAAATATTGTTTTGATGAATATATATGGAGTCTCAGGGGTGTTCTGGAAGTTCGAGACCTGAATAAAAAGAAAAAATGGTCATCTATTGTATTTTTCATGGATGGAACATAGTTAGTAGAAACCATGCACCACCTAAACTATGTATTTCTATAGGATGGGTGTATAGTTTGAAAAAATAGTGCAATGGGGAAATAAAAACTTTGAAATCCTGGATAGAGCCATCCTACGTGGTTTTTTCACTATTTATAATACTATGTGGGATCCCCATGTAACTATTCATCCTGTCCCCCTCTTATAAAGAAGGTAGAGCACAATTGGTGCATGGTTTGGCCAATCGTGTTTTCCAAACCATGAACCCCTTTAAAATTTATAATTTACCACTTGTCTCTCTCTGGCCCTAAATGTGTTGACTCATGGTTTCCCTCATTTCTTTGGCATATAGCCCTAGTGATGAAACAATACACTAAAATCTTCCCAAGGAGAAATCTAATTCATTTCTAGGAAATTTGGACTGCCGTTGTTTTCTAATCGAGCTCCAAATTAGTCTAATACATTGATTCCTTCTCTATTTTGGATTATGGTTTTTATTTTCAATTATTCTTCCAAAGCCCTAAAACTGTCTTTTTCTAGCTAATCCTAGGTTAGGGATTTGAAATGTGTCCAAATCTAATTGAATGTCCATATTTCAGTGAGTGTTCATATTCATAATTGAGATTGTTTGTTTACAATTTATATCTCATATTTTTGATGCTCTGTTTTTGGGTATGTGGTAGTGCTAGGGTCCATCTTTGTTTCTTTTGATGTATTTGGTAAGATTTTGGTAAAATAGTTAGTTAAACGTTTAATTGAACACCTCATAATCCCCATGGGATGTGTTGAATTTCATTTGACTGGGTTAGGGGCCATCCATGGGGTTTTTTACTTCTTAAAAATGTAAATTGAAATGATAAGAGTATAATTCAATTCCTATAATACAGACCCTATAATAAATATGTTCACATGTTATCTTGGGATATGAATTAGAAGTAAACAATGAATGTGGTGGTTTTTAACATGGAGTAAAGAGTTCATTCGAATATAGTGAATGTGTAAAATGGATTAAAGTGAATGAGTTAAATGAAATTCGGTTGAAAATGAGAATGAGTAATTGGGTAAGACATACAGTTGATTTATGTGCTTAATGAACCATGAATTGTGAACATTTTATGTATTGTTTATTTATGGTTTATTGAATTGGTTTCTAAGATGAATGATCAATAAATAATGTGTACATTAGTTGGTAGTTTCTGGGGTAGTGGACTAGGGATCCTCCAATGGGTTGTGTTGCAATGTGTCTCTAAACCCACCCCATGAATGCATGGGTTGTGGAGTTGGAATAAGGAACTAGGCCCCTAATGGTTGCATTGGTTGAGACTACCTATACAAAAGTCTCCATGTAAGTGTGATGTAATTGACTTTAAAATGGTTTAACTCAGGTGATTGGGACCTTTTTTATCTTTGTATTCTCATTGGTTGGTCTACATGGGATGTAGTATTATAAATTGTATGGATAACACTTGGATTAAAGGTTCTGAATGATTTAACTAAATATTTTTTAATAATGGACATGTTTATATTTTTTCCTCATTAATAATTTATCACATCTATATACTATCATTTTAGACTATATATTTTTTGGACACGATTGGCAAAGGCCGAGTGATTTGTACACACACCCTACTCAGGCCGCCATTAGGTACTTGAGAAGATTTCAATGTTGCATGTTAGGACAAGGTCAAAGGCCATATGCAAGATGGTTGATTAGGAGTGGGATGTACATAGATTAGGGTTACATACTTACTGTTGGAACCCATTTGGGATATTCTTCCATTTTCCTTTATTTCATGGGATTTCCTTACACATGGAACTCAATGACATGAAATGGCATATTTACTATTTGGTTGTGGGCTTGTACCTAGTTTTGGGAATTTTTTGATAATGGATTTAATTTGTTATTAAATTTCTTTAATTTATATTTGTTATATATTGTATATTACTCTAATAAAATGGGTACATTCATACGACATGATCTATTATACCCTTGATATTTGTAGGCAACCTCTGTTGAATAGGGAGTCTCACTTGAGATCATCTTGTGACCTAGATCAGAGCACCAGTTTAGTAGCAACTGGTATAGGGCTCTTATAAGGAGAAACCAAAAAAATCTTTAAAATGATTACTTTTGATCAAATAATGATACCTATTATCATAAAAAATCAAACCTTCCGTAACAGTTATCCCAATATCCACAAAAATCTATGACACATGCATGGCGAATTTCCCCGATATTCTGAATAGCATGCTTCATTTGACCATCTGTTTTTGGATGATATGGTATATTGTACCTAACCTAGGTCCCCATCACCTCTTGGAAATTCCTTAAAAACATCAAATTATTCCTAGGATACATTTCCATGAAAACAACATATGAAAATCTATATAACATCAAAAACTCATGAAATAATAGTTTACCTATATCTTAATCTTTTGTGGTGTCCTTGATTGGAGTAAATTTATATGTCTTTATCAAATGATCAATCGCCACCTAGATATCATTCATTCCTTACGTATTCTGTCATAATCAACCAAAAAATTCAATGGATAAATCATCCCAATTGAAAACTATCTATATATGACGATGAAACATACTAAAAGTATTTAGATACTCTGAAATTATATTTTGGAAAGTCTAATAGTGGGACACATAATTAGTAAAGGCATGTTTCATACCCAACCAAAGGAATCCTCATAACATTTAGTAATAAATTTTCATACTTTCTAGATGAGTGGACCCTGAAAAAATATTACAATCATACAAAACTAATACACTCATAGTTGTTTGGATGAAAAAATGATCCAGAAAACTGGGAATACCATCAGAAGAGAGAGACCAACCAGAAACAGCCTACCAAGATAATAGTTTTTCTCAAAATCCTCTATACTTGTTTTCCAACTGTTGAATCTATAGAAAAAGATTACGGAGAGATGATGACAGTTTAACATTGGACATAACCATACATAAAACATCATCTTAAGAATATTGATGAAACTTAGTAATTTGACCCATATGTTTTGGGTCTTTCTTTGATTCCACAATGGTCAGTGATGGAACATTCCTGATGAGTGTTTTTTTAATGAAATTAAACTTCCCTAGGTTGTATGTGATATTGAAATAAAATGTTTAATGTTATTACACCAAGCACCTTTATCTGATAGTCAATCAATTCCGAGAAAAGAAATTTCTAAAACTAGTATGATTAGAAAACAATACAAACCTCTCTAAAAACCATAGTTTTTCCAACACATAATATTATTCAATACATTGGAAATATCTAAGTCACAAGATGTGAAATTATTCTCATACGATTGAACCTAAAAAAATTAATTTTCCCCATAATCATCGTACTTTATCACATAACCCAAACTAGTTCCAGAAGAATAAAAAACCACATACCCCTTACTGGTATTAGGTTAGATTAGAATATGAAACATTTATGATGAAATTTAATCTCATTGAAAGAAGACTAAAATATCCCCCTCCATATGAATTTCACCCATTTTTTAGTAGCAGATGTAAAAGGTCATTCCAATATTGATAAATACTTGATAAACTACAAATATAAATAAGTATGAAAAATAAATATCCAAATCTCAAAGATAATTTGTGGTTCTTCTAATGAAAAGAAAACATTTAACTTATCAGAATCAACCGATAAGCCATTATTAAAAAAAATGTCCCCCAATAACTTCACTTCTTGGATCAAAAAGTTTCATTTTAGAAGAATTTAAAACCATCATTGAATTATTAGGATTTGAAAAACTAAAGTCATATTGTGTTTTTTATCACACCCAGATCTCAAATAGACCAAAATATCATCGATGAACACTACCACAAAATTATCAAGATATTGATGGAATTACTAGCACATTAATTCAATAAAAACTACAGTAGAATTAGTGATGAAAACCACATTATAAGATATTCGTAATGAATATAATTGTTCCTAAAATCCATTATTGACCATCATACTCTCTAACTCTGATCTGATAATAACATGACAAAATATTGAGCTTGAAAAACTACTTTTCATCCATTAAATGATCAAACAAGTCACCCACTTGAGGTAATGGATACTTATTCTTGAATATTACTAGGTTAAAATTCTAAATGGTCACACACAATCTAAGATAAACATCCTAATTATTATAAAAGGGATTTGGGTAATCAAAAGTTACAAAAAAGATAAGATGAAACACCTCTCTGTCAGATCATCTAACAGAATCTTGATCACTTCTGGCTCCATAGGTGTATTAAGATATGAAGTTATCGAAACTGATTCTATACCTAGTTCAAGGTTAATTGTAAACTATTCCATCCTATATGGGAGAATAATAGAGAAATAATTTTAGAAACAATAATAAATTCACGAACAACAATGGTAATATCAACAACATAAGAAATTTCTAATGTCTCAACAAGTAAAGTAGAAAAAACTATTAAGCACTAGGTGGGAAGTTCTTGACTGACAAGACCTCCAATATCACACTCCATGAAGTACCCATGATCTCCAATAATCCCAAAGAAAAGATATTTAATGATGAAATAAATAAAACAAAGGATGATGTGAAAGAAGAAAATCTATCCCAATGAGTATATCGAACAAATGTAGATCATGAACAAGAATATCCCAAACAAACTCTACATCACCAATCAATAGTGCACAAGAAGAAGACTAAAAGCCCTGATCTTTTATGTAAACAAGAGGTTTCAATAACTCTCTAGAATAAGGAAATGATATTAATTTTAATTTTAATCATATTAAAAAAATACCAGATATAAATGAGTGGGAAGAACTAGTATCAAAAGAAGAAATCATTATAGTATAGGTAATAAATATGGAACCTCTCACTGTCACTAGACATGCATCTACCTCCATCATAAAGACATATAATTCCTAAAGGGGAATCAATCTATAAGTATGTGGTTGTATCCATATATTCATTGAATCATCTAAATGTATTGTAGTATCCTTTAGCTCCAATGATCCCTAACCCTATCAAAGAGTAGACATATCCTAAAAGAGACAATAAATATGATCATAACATCCATAACCATTGTACGACATTGTAGTTGAAGGCAAATAGTTCAAGGTGTTTCCTAACTTTATGCACTGATTAGAATACAAATGAACATTTCCAACTGTAACTGAAGCTCTAGAGGAGGCCTTCTGTTGAGAACCACCTCCACCACTCCTATTATGATCTTACACCTTTCTTTTTTTCCATAGTATGGCATTGAAGTATACATTAGTTTGAATGTTAGGGGAAGAATGTCCAATGATGCCTTCAATATTCATTTGTTTCATCAATGAAATATCTTCTTTCTCAACATAGGTTGAAGGATTCAACAAGAATACCTATGATCTAATATCCAGCGATAATACATTCACGTACTTTTTAGCTTTATTCTGACCATTCATTATAACCTCTGGCTAAAATTGAACTACCTCAACAAATAAATTTTAATACATTGACAAAAAATGACATCCCTTATATTTATAGATTAAATATGGAGATTTTCTATCATCAATGACTCTAGAAAAAGCTACTAGAAGAAGGATGTTTTGAAACCCTTCCACTCTAAGCCACCATGCTCTTCCGCATGTACTATGGAATCACTCTAATGCTTTCTAGGACCCCATGTTAAAACACTACATACTTCACCCTAAAACTCTTAGGCTCATCTTGGAAGTCGAAAATAAAATTTATCTTCTTATGATATCTCTATTCCTCTTATAGTTCATTCATACCTTTAATGCATGGTGGATTCTCATGAACAGACTCCCATTATCGATATTTTTCCCCTTTACCTCTAAGCTGTACCAAACAAATGTTTCTTAAAAATTAGGTACAATATTATCGATATAATGAACGTGAAAAATGATTAAATTAATACAATTCTGATCTATATAATGATTCTCTTGAGAAGAATCAGCTACAATAACTTTTACAACTAGAAAAACATGTCTAGAAGGTAGACTACTATATATTGAAAAAATTGAAATGATCTGAAAAAAAATTATCTTAATTAAAACCATAATAGATATGAACTAACCGAGATCAATATTGGGAACTCAATAAAAGATACAAACGTACCAACATCCCATGGTAACATGAGTTTTATCCTGGTAATGGCTAAGCAGTCACTAGTCACAATATACCTCTCACGTTCTGATTTTCCTATGTTTAGTCTCCCATATGTTCCAAGAGAATTAATACATAGGAAAACCCATCTATAATACAAATCTATGATGATCTCGACATGGAAGTACTCTCAAAATGGTATCTTAATTGAATTTCCACTTACTCAAATGTCATTCATGATCTTAATTGGTTGGCATCTATAACCCGAGGAATATCAATGAATAGAGGGATTGATCCATCCCAAGTAGAAGCAGACAACATGAAATATATACATATATAGAAGGAATGGACCAATGAAAAATAAATAAATAAATTTATATTTATATTTCATATTATAAAGAGACCAATAAAAGTGATACCACTAAAAATTTAGAAAAACAATCTCCAATAGACAAGTTTGTCTATAAAGGATGAAAAAACAAAATCTCTACTCGGATAGTATCCACGTGATGGCAGAGTAAAACTCCCACTATCTCACATTCCCTCTAACAATAATTAGCTGACATAAAAACCTCTTCCCTTCACCGTAGTGACATTATTTTTCCTTCATCTAAAGAAATAAAAATGTATACGTAACACTGAAGGTGTTCATACCGTGTGATCTAATAGGCTTATAAGGGACCTACCCATTTATTCAATATCAAGTCTCCAAACAATAATCCAAGTGTGTACATCTTTAGAGGAATCAAGGAATGATATACAGTTGTAAATTTTCAAATCAAAAATTGGGAAAACAATTTATTTTCCCCCTTTTTAAAATTTCAAAATAATACGGGTAAATTGATATCAAAATGTTTCAGATACATATATCAAAGTAGATATACCAAATTAGTCCAAAGCATGAATCACATATAATATCCAAATCATGGTAGTACAAACCAAACAATACAACCCAAATAAACCCAAATCGGAAAGGAGCATAGGTTACATAACTCCAAGGAGCAAACTATGTTAGTATTTAATGGTCACTCATACCAATCATAGAGAATCATGAACAACAATTCCATAAAAATTATGCATCGAGTATATAGTGTAGATGAAAATTCCCATTAAATGAACCCCCAAAAGGTCTAGAAATTCCCTCCAACAAAAAGAATAGGGAGAAGAGGAACACCCATGAAAAAATCCATCAATAGTTGATGAGACCAATTACTAAACCTTCTACATAAGTAACTAAGGATCCTAATGTTCCCTATTTTCCTAATAAATTCACAAATCCATTTCATCAAAAACATGATTCAGAAATAATTTCATAAATCCATCCATAATTGAATTGAAACCCCATTTTATTTAAAAAATATATTATAAAAGAATCTTTTATCAAATAGCCATTACCACAAAAACAAATAAAATCATTCGATCCTGTTATTAGAATTATAAATGAATTTTCCAAACCTTAAAAAATGTAGTTCACCAATATAGGCTAGAGAAAGAACTACATACCTCAAAACTCTAGTCTCACACACCCACAATGGGATTAAAAAATCAATAAAAACAATAAAAAACAACAATGGGGACCCTGGAATCAATCCACCCATCTTAGAAATGATTCCATTCTGAAAAAATGGGCTGGTAAAGAGGATGGATAACACATAAGTCGATTAATTCATAGCCACCAAACCATGAGAAAGATAGGATAAGGCCCACAAAAAATATCAAATGAAATATCAAGAAGGGTTCAATAAGAAACATCACCATGGGTAAATATATCCAATAACACAACATAACAGATATACCATGACCTATGTAAATGAAGAAGATGAAATGATTACTCACTTGAAGAGACATCACACACAACCCTGGTGATCAAACAAGGAACAAATCGATCCATAAGGGAAAGTGGTTCTCAAAACCTATAGAGAGTGCTTCTATGTCGAGAGGGAAGACATTTGTAGTAGAATGAAATAAAAAATCAGTCGTACATATCCCTAAAATCCAAATTTGAAATGATTAAATGACATGTAATCCCATTACATGTCATGTAATCCATAGAGTCCATATAAAATGGAAAAATAATTTCCTTTGTGTTAAAAACCTTATTGTTTACATTACAATACTTCTAATTTATATATAGAGTGTTATATTTCATGTTGTTTATCAAGTTCATCGCATCTTTCTTGTTGTAATTTTATGGTGTATATTGTCATTACAAGACGTTTATTTTTCCTATAGTCTACAAAAGACTATTTTCTGGTAGAAAAATCCATCCCTCCTTGGGAATTCTCCAAACTTAAGGAGAACCTTATTAATAAATTATCCATTTATACCCATACTCCATTAATTCAAAAAAATATACTTGGATAAAATTAAGGTCATTTACCTAAAAAATTATCTCCATCCCCAGGAGTCCCAAGACACACCAAATTATTAAGGAAAACAAGTTAAGAGAAAGGATATGGGGACCTAGACCCCAGTAGAATAGATCATGTTCCTTAATTATTACATTGTCATAAGATATAATAAATCACATCTTAATAGACTGAATCATTTAATATTATTATTAAAATAGATACATACATGAGTCATACATTATATTTCAAATCACAAATTACAATAGTATTTTTTTGATAATGTCATTATTCTTTATAGAATATCCATGAATGTTAATAATTGTGAACTTTAAGGTTTCCTGTGGAAAGGAAAGAAAATCAGGGTGAGCTAAAATTCTCAGAAAGGGTTGAGTATAGTGAAATAAATCGGGAATCAATATTGATAGAAAATATTGGAATGGTAAATATCCAAACACACATTACATTTAGATAAAATAAATACGTGAGTATATAATTCATAATCAATATAAAAAGGTAAATAATAAAACACAAATTTTATTTAATAAATAAAATGAAAATTAAACACATGCAGATATAATATAACAGTGGAAATCCCCTAGATAAGAATAACTGAACTATAAATGAAGGAGATAATTAATTATGGGATATCACATCTTAGGAACCAAATACCTCTACCATCATGATAATTCAGAAGATGATATAAACTATAGGTAAATACTTGTTTAATGATAGCTTAACTGATCTTTATTATGATACTTAGTGATGCATCAAGGGAATATATAATATCCGTCCCCATCCAACACTGCAGGACAAAATTATTCATCATATATTAAATCATCAATTAAATTCATGAATCAATATTCTTTATCATTAAAATTCTATATTGAGTAAAGTATACAAATTTATCCATTTTCATTAATCAATCAAACTAATTTCAAAGTAAAACACTATATCTATAAATGAGAAATAGTTTAAGATAAAATAATATCCATGATAAATAATTGGGATATTTAGGATTAATTTAATGTCTAATGATCAAATGAATGTTTATATTTCAATAAGAATCCAATGACAATGATAATGAATTAAGGAATTAATTTTCCATACTTTATTTGATAAAAATAATCATAAAACACCCTTAAAAATTATGAGGATGATAACAATACAACATATACCCATTGGAGTAAGAATAAAAAGTTTTATTTGGATTATTTAAAATACCATAAAAATACCATGAAAACATTCCTGATGAAAATACCATTTTCATTTTGAAAAACATTTTCAAAATACATTTCATTGAAAATAGCATTGAATGAAATAATCAAATAGATCCTCATAAAAAATAAGTAACATTTTCAAAGAAATGATTATTGGTAAATTGATACATACCATATAAGATAAAAATAAAATTCCTTTTTCACTATAAAATTTAGAAATCGAATAGTTTTTAATACTAAAAGAATATTCCTTACATATTTCATGTAAAAGATAAAAGGGTATTGTTTTCAAAATGACTTAATGATTCATTTAATTTCTTTAAATCCCTTTATTGAATAGTTGTTTAGTAATTAGAAAAAAAATTAGAAGATAGTTTTTAGAAAACATTATTTTAGAAGAAAATAAGAGAATTAGATTAAAGGGATCATTATACAATGATCAAATAATTTATTTTAATGGATATTCATTAATAAAAAATCTTGACTAAAATGAGATTATGAAATAAACGCTTAAAATGATAATAAATTCAAATAAATAATTAATCAATGAATCAAACATGTGAATAAAAATTACATCATCATAATATTTTTTTATAAAATAATGTAATTTCTGATTTCATTTTTAACATAATCATGCAATATCAATTAAGTAGTAATATAACCCAATGAAAGGAAATTATATTTAGAAGTTCTTTACCACTTGGTAACATTTAATTCAAATAAACATAAACAAAAAAATTTAAATTTAAACAAAAAACAATTATTAATGAATTATTCATGATAATACAAGTAAAATTTCATTTTTATACACCATATAAAAGAAACTAGATTCATAACATTACAATCCCTTAATGAATGAAATTGAGATGAAATCCCATAACTCGTGTTTCCTTTTGGGTGAACATCCTCTAACCTTATATTTAGTTTTTTAAAACTTTTCACTGATATCTTCTTAAATAATATTAATAATTATAATATCATATATAATTCTTTTATAACATCTTCTCAATCATGTCAAAATAATATTTCATTATTTTCATTATTTCTGGTGTTAATTGTCGTGTTTTCTATTATTTATTTCATTATGAAAGATCTGGTTCTTGAGAATATTATATGGAAATATAATCTACAGAATTATAATAATTAAATAAATTTAATAATTTAGTTCAATTTGAATTCTAATAAAAATATGATTTTTTTGAGAAATAAAGTATGTTATAATCATGGAGACGGTTTGTCATACGTACACATGAGTAACATTTCCATTTTTCACTGATCATTATGAAAATAAGGTAAGTAATATATTACCTTGAAATAATGATCCTTATATAATATATACCATATTATATAATTATATATTACATCCATGTAGTGTGGTGATGAAAAGAGAATCATATTGTTTTGTGAAGGTGACAATCTACATATACACGAATGATGTTATCGTCTATATATGAGTGAAAACAAAGATATAAAATGAAATATATTATTATTCTAGAATTATAAATATGTCATTAATATTATTATTATTTAATTTATATCACATATAATCAATAACATTATTATAATAACCTTTTAGGTAAAGCATTAGTGAAAGAAAAATCTAACCACTTCACGTTGAGGTAGTCCATCGTACACATGAGCGACGCCATCATAGCTCATATATAATTGAAAGTTACAAGATATAAATTCATATAATGACACCATAGATATAAATATATCATAAATTTTATAATTTTAATTTATATCCATCATAATTGAAATCCTTCATTGGTGGAAATTTAAACATGAACAAAATTGTTTTAAGAGATGGCAGCGTGTCATACACATCCATCCAACGGCCTGAAGGCCTTCAAATTTTTTATTATATGATAAGACCCCCTTTTAAGGGATTAAGGGGGTAGAAACCCAATGACATCATGGAATTTGGACACTTACACTGGAATGAAGAAAGAGTAAAAACCAAAATGACATTAATGAACTACTCTTCCCCAACATGTGAACATAAAGAAGCTCTCCGTCATTGCAATGTAATTTGGCAAGAAAATGTCCTGAGTCAAAGCTCAGGCCCAATCTGATGGCTGGATCCATACCCTCTCAAACAACCAAATCCAAAAAACATTGTAAGGATGAACCACCAACTCTGAAACCTCTTTTGGAGTCAACTCATTAAGTCGAGTCTGGAATCACAAACCTCCCACCTTTTAAAGAAAAATCATCCAAGCATACAACGCAACACCCCATTATATAGAATATGATTATTCTATTATATTATTATGGTATAATTGTAATTTAAAGAGGTGCATAAATATGTAAAATAAATATGTTTGTTGAAGAATATTACCACAACCTCGGGAATCCTCCTTAGGTTTTCACTAAACTATCCTAAGATCGATTTCTAAAAAATATATTTATTATAGGATGAGTTTATTGAAGTTTGATAGTGATATTGGTAGTTATAGGTTACCCCAAAGCTGATTTAATGTTTGAATAATGGAGGAGACGGGGTAGCCATGAATATGTGGGGGATTGGACACCTATGATTTTTTTAAAATAATTGGGTGCTCCAATGTTTATCATATGTCAAAAGGGTCAAAATTAGACCATTATGCAACCTTATAGTTTTAATGGTTTAAATATGATTATAAAATTGTTTTTATATAACTTTATTGGTCATCTTTGGGCTTATCTCTATAGTTTTCTGCCCGTGTAAATCGATTTTTTCCTTAACTATAATAATTAATTTTTAGTGAATTCTATACTAATTTTGGTAAAAAAAATAATGTAAAATTTGTTAAGAATTATAATGTATTCTTATTCCCAATATAAAATCCATTTTTTCAAATTTAATTCATAGAACTGGTTAATTCTTATTTAAAATTACCCTAGTAGATGTGACCTGAAGAGGGGATTTTAAATTGATAATGGTAAAATATTTACAATTCTTTTAGATCTAAATATAATATTAATATTATTAAAATGACCTAAATTTTATTAATATATGTATAATTTAAGTATTTTACTTAAAAACTAATTAAAAATAAATTTTTTAATAGATATTATTTATATTAAGTGGTAATTTTCCATTAAAATCCTATATTTTTATTATTCATAAAAAAATGTTACTTCTTAGAAGTATACAAAATATTAACCCTAAGAAAATAGTGATATTCTGATTTCAAAATTAAAGTTGATTTTTTCATATAATTTTATAAATTTATTTAAAATTTATTTTAACTTTTGGGGGCCCCGTGAATGTAAACCATCATTTAGGATATTTCTTTTTTTTAAACATTACAATTTAATTAAAATTATTATTGTTGTTACATTTGAAAAATATATAAAAAATAAATATCTGTAAAGTATTTCCTTTCATAAATTATTTTATCTTATTTATACCCTCTATTCCAATATCTATTTGATTACAATCATATTAAATAATAATATTTATAGTATATTGTTGTTCACTAAAATGCAGTTTTGCAAGTAATGAAAGATATCAAAGATACGGGTTCTTGCATGTAAAAAGGGATAAAATTGATTTTCTATGAATTGAAAGATATATTAATTATTAAATTTATTTATAATATTTAATACAACATAAATTAATAGAATGATATATTTTTCTGTGCTCTTTGTGTTGGGTGTTATAAATTTACTGAATATAGTGTTCATATTTTATAATTTTGGGCTTTAAAATTTTCTCCACCTTAAATAAATTTCACCCTTTCAATTTTAACTTGATTATTGTAATCAAGAGTTTTAAAATTGATAATACCATTTTTTTTAAGCCCACATAGTAAAAGATTTTATAAAATATCACATTAATAAAAGAGATAGGGAAGTAAAATAGTTATATTGAATAACTTATATCTATGATTAAATGTAGAAGAAAAATGGTTGAAAGGGAATATACGTACATGGAGGATAAGATTAAATATTCACATAGAGTTATAGAGGCTCGTTATTACATGAAATTTATTGATCAATGGAAATTTTGGTCCTCAGATATATAAATATATAGTGATTTAAAATACCATCTAATTCATCAGATATGAATACAATAGGATAAAAAAATTTCATGCTTATTTAAAAAAAGAAAATGTTTTCATTTTACTATATATGGATATATGTAAGTATACATACTTGAAACATTTCTATTTCATTAGCATAGTGAAATCCATTTATTCAACTTTGATTAATTTCAAATTTAACCCTTTAATACACAAAATAAATATCAAAAAATAAATTTTCAATGCCTGATGTAGTAAAATTAAATTTTTAGTGGATTGATAAATATATAAAAGAGTATGTTATTTCATTATGTCTACAAATAATTTTCAAAACAAATATAGTTAGTATAGGTTATCCAATGTAATAAATTATTCTCATAACTTCAAAAGATACACCACTCGATCATCATTACATTTTTTCACATCGTTTACCAAATGAAATATTAACTAGAACATCATTTTGTCCAGTGGTAGGATTTAAACTCTTATAATCCTTCTATCTTGGGTTCAATACCAATGTCCATTTCGAATGTGATTAGTTGAAAAAATGATTTTAGGTTGTACTTTGTATAAAATCTTTTAATATAATTTTTCTAATCCTCCAAAAACATAATAATTAAATAACCTTGTTACTATGTATTTTAATACAACCCATTTTCACAAAGTCTAATAATATTATTTTACAATTATGACCATGTAATTAAATTTTAAAATAACCCTAAAATTTATAAATACCTCTAATAATATTTCTATAATATGTAAATGAATTATTCCTAATATTACATATTCAATAAAAAAATAAATACATTTTTTTTCAAATCCTTAATCTTGTGACATTAGAAATACACACATTTTTAAAAGGGGTGTTTTATACTTTTTACTTATAATAAATTTTAAATTCATAAACATATTATGGTATTCAAAACTCTTGTGTTAATGATGAAACATGTGATCGATAATTTAACAAAATCCTTAAAAAAAATTCATTATTATAACTATAATACCATTTAAAAAATTACTACTACAAAAATTTTTAAATCCCAATACATTAATAATTCTCCTTTTTTATTTTAACTTATGATCTTTAATGGTCAAGGGTTCATCATTGGTCATTAATTTTAATTTCCTATTAAATTTTTTTTAATGGTTTATAAATATAATTTGAATTATTTTTAGCATATCAATTGGGTGTATCAAAAATGGTGCATAGTTAGGTTGGTTGTCATGCACCTATTGATAATCAGGTCAAGCCCAATACCCCCTTTTTGGAGTAATTTCTCCTAAAAACATCTATGATTGAAAAAAATCCTCTTATAGTGTCTAAAAAGGATTTATTTTAAGGAAAATCACATAATCTATACCTTAAAAAATAATTATTATATTCTTCTATAGATATACTCAAATTATATCATAGGGTTATGTTCCTTAGTATATGTTATCCTAAATAAAGTTCACAATGTTTCTTCAAAACATTCTCTCATGCCAACTGTAGAGACCATGCCCACTATAGCCTATAGCTAGTATGCGGTTTAATAAATTAGAATTAGATATAAGGAATCTCATCCCAAAGCACTGGATAGTTTAGTAGTCTTATTAAATTAGATAGACACCTGAGTCTTATATTAAATTTAGATACCTAAATTACAATATAATATTTTTTTAGAATTACATTATTACCTATAGAATATCCTTGAATTTAAATCATACTATGCTTCATGAATTCCTTTAGAAATGAAACAATATAATGGTGATATCAAATTCTCAGTAAGGATTGAGTATATCCAAAGCAATCATGAATCAATAATCATATTAAATATGGTAATAGAAATAAATGAACACACATTCTCATAAAACAAATATTTACTATATGAATATATACAGAATAATCAATATGGAGGGGTAATAACTAAACACACTTCGAATTTAATCAATAAAGAGAAAATGAAATTCATCTAGAGATAATATCATCATGAAAATATAGTAGATAACAATAATTAAACTCTAAATGAAGGAAATTCTTAATTATTGGACCTCATGTATTTGGCACATGATACCTCTACCAGGAAGACCTTTCACAATATAGTTTAAACTATAAGTAAAAAAAATTTATTGTACATTAACTAATTTGTCTTCTTAAACATATAAATAAATCAATGGGCTATATAATAGTAGTCTTCACCCATCAATATAGTTCCAAAGAATTTCCCATAGGTCAATTAATCATTTTATTTCATGAATCAATAATCATTAGCATCGAATATATATATTTAGTGAAGGATACATATTTTTACATATTTCAACTATCAATCAAATAATAGTAACAAAAATCATATTGCTAAATGATATTTTTTTATGAAATATGCATATCAATGAAAAATCATATGGATATTTAGGGGAAATTTAATGTGTTATGATCAAAGGAAAGTGAATATTTTAAGAGGCAGTTAATGACTACCAAAATTAATCAAATAAGTTAATTTCAATACTTTACTTATTAATAATGATCATAAAACATTCATAGACATAATAAGTATGGTATCAATAAAACATATACCTATTAAAGTAAGAAAAATGTTTTTTTCTTTTATGAAGAGAAATACATTAAAAATAAAAATAATTTTTTTGAGGAAAATATCCTTTTCATTTTGAAAAACATTTTGAAAATATTTTTTCTTTGAAAATCAATATTTTAAAAAATAAAACTAAAAATATAATCATAATCCTACAATAGAAGATTAAATAAAATTATTATGGGTGAATCTGTACATACAAGATAAAAATAACATTCATTTTTCACTGTAAAAAATATAGAAAAAAACTTATTCGAAAAATAGAAAGAATATTACCATCATATTTTTTATAAAAGGAAAAAGGGAGGTTTTTTAAAAATGTAACAATAAATCATTTGAATTTTTTTTTGTAAAAATTCCATTAAAAATTATTTTTTAGAGGCTAGAAACTTTTTTAATAATTTTTTTTGAAAACATGGTTTTGGAAGAAAACTGATTTCTAACCGAAGAGAGAAATGAATCCATATTTTATTAAAAAAAATTATCAATTAATTTTTCTATTAATAACTAGAAAACCATACTTTTATATGAAAAATATCTCTAATAAACATATTATAATAAAATTAGAGGGGTTTTAACGAAATTATCAAATAATTCTATTTAATGGATATTCAATAATAAATAATATCTATTAAAACGAGACTATGAAATAAACCCTTAAAATGATCATTAATTCAAAGTGAGGATTAGTAAATGAATATTTTTAAAAAAAAATATAAACACAAAAAAATTTGTAATCATAATATAGGTTTTAAAAATTCATTATTCACATAATCTTAGAATATCAATGACAATATATACTTAACCAATGAAATGAAATTCTTTTATGAAATACGTTACTAATTGAAAACATTTAATTCAAATCCACTTACATGAAATAATTCTGATTGAAACATAAACTATGATTAATAACTAATTATTTATCATAATATTTTTCAAAGGGGATTTATATACACCATATAAAAGAAACTATTTATATAGAATTAAAATATTCCCTAATGAATGAATTCAGGTTGAAATTATAATTTCTACCTTCCATGTCAATTGTTAGAGAAAGACGAACCACATCGTTTGGCGAGGCGGTAGTTCTCCCTAAAAATCAGCGACATTATTGTATCTCCAACAGAATGTAAGGTAACAAGATATATATGATATAACTAATATATATGTATAAATATATTACAAATATAATATACATATATATATACACACACTTTAAATCCATTATCATACCCAACCTTGATATGTGGAAATAGAAAAATGGACAATACTTGTTCGCAAGGTAGTAAACCACTGTACACCCGAATAATGATTTTTTTAAGACATTTGATGGATTTAAAGATATTTTTATATAATTATATTATTATAAATAAATCCAAATATATGTAATATAAATATGATATTATATCATAATGTTATAATAATAATTGAAGGTTTTTGATAAAGAAGTAAAATAAATATTATATTTGATGAACATTACCTAATCTTTGGGAATCATCATTAACATTTCTCTAAATCCTTCTTATGATGTATTCATTAAAGAAATGAGTATTTTGGGATTATGGTAGGGACAATTCTATGTTATTGGGGTTTGTATTGACTAATCAAAAGTGCTCAGTAGGAGTAATGAATGGAGGAGAGTGGGTGATCTTTTATAAGTGTGGGAGATGATACACTTTGTATTTTTGAAAAGAATTGAGTGATACCTCATTTTTCACTTGTAATAAGTGTACAAATTAGACCATCATATAAACTTATAAGATTAATGATTTATATACTTACATATAATAATTTTTATATTTTTTATAGGTCAATTTACCGATATATTTTTTGTTTTACCCCTGTAAATCAGTTTTTACCTTACCCTTGGTAACTATTTTTTACTGAATTTATTATTCAATTTTATATAAATATTTGATGGCTTTATAACCTTTTATAAATTGTAATTTTTGAAAATATTTAATACATTTTTTAAAATTCAATTCACATAAGTGAAAATTTGATATTCAAAATTAACCATGCATATATGATGATAAATTGGGGGTTTAAAGTAAATATGTTCAAATGTTTATGAAATTTTTATACCTATATTCAATTTTAAAATGATTAAAATGACCTAAATTAGAACAAATAATTTTTTATTTTTTATTTTTACTTTTCAAATAGTTAAAAATATTATTTAACTTTATAAACTATTTAGATTGAATTGATGTTTTTTATTAAAATTTCTTTTTTCCATTATTCATCAAGAATTTTTTTCTTAGAAAAATCCAAAAACATCACCCTTACATATTATTCATTTAGAAAATTAAAAAAATAATTATATTTTATTAAAATAAATTTTATAATTATGTAAAAATTTAGTTTTTACTTATGTTCTATAAACATTAGTAAACCAACTTTTAGGAAAATACAGTTTTTCAAAAAAAAATCATTTTATTTTATTTATTTTTTATTTTTCTTTATAGACAATAGAAAAAAATGTGTGTAAACTATATTTTTTCAAAATCTATTTAATTATATTCATAAAAACTATTCAAAACACATGGGAATTGTAAAAATAGTAAATAAAAATATTGATAATATTTTTTTTTCTAAAACTCATTCTTGTGCATATCAAGATTTATCAAGGAAACTCGTTATAGTATATAAAACAATCTAAACCAATTTTTCCATCTATTAAATGATATATATTGTGGTGAATTTATATAAAAAATAAAATATATCATAAATTATCAATATGTTGTATTCCTTACTATGCTTGTTGTTGTTTGTCATTCATGATTTTGAATATGCTTTTCATATTTTAAAATTTATGTGGGTTACAAGAGAATTTATTAAAATACGGTAATGGGATATTATAATTCCATAATAAATTCATTATAAATTCTACCATTACTTTCTATAAATAGTTCATTAGGTAGATGTTTTTATATTAAATTGACTCGGGGTGCAATCCACCATTTTGTCATCCTTTATAAGAAAAAATCCTAGTCTCTTAATTGTATCTCCACTATATGAAACAAGAAATTATACACTGAAGGTTAATGTAATTATAAGTGTATTAATAAAAATTATATTGATATACATGAATTTTTTCACATTAATTTTTAAATTGGAACATGATTCCTTTCTAGGTTAACTTTGTTTGTGGATTATACCATTGTAAGAACTTTCTCAAAAATAATAGATAATATTTGGCCAATGAAATTAAACTACATATATATGTTATAGTGTATTATATTGAAAATTCATTAATTAACACTATTACTAATTGATCCATATATATGAAATCTTTTGATTACATGAACTAATTATAATTCATTCATCTGAAAAAATACCCACTTGATAAATATTGAAAATAACTTATCCTGTTTTTAGGTCATGAACATAATCATCAATTAAACATATTTACCTTCCTCAGTCTTGTAATATATTGGAATCTGATCTATATGGTATACCCAAAATAAATCAATAATGTATCTAAAAACTAAATATCCACGTTGATTGAAAAGGGCATTGTAAGTTCAAATGGTATCACTATAGATTCATAGTTTCTATATACCGAGTGGAATGTTTTTTTGGGTACATCCTCTATATTAATCCTTAAGTTACGATATATTGGATTTTGTTTAATTATTGATAAGTATCAAGACCCATTTAGATGATAAATAAATAAGCCAACATGGGATAGATGATACATGTCCATGATCTAGAGTTTTTATGTTTATTAAAATCAAAATTTGGATGCATATATAATGTTTTCCATTTAACAAAGAGGATTGATGAACACTATGGTGAATCACTTGGGAAAATTAAACCATTAACAAAATACTCATGATTTTTTTTCTTTATTTCCACATATATAATCACAGTAATTATATAATAGGTCATTTATTTAGTCTAAGAACTAGTTTTAATCTCTGTTAAAAATTCCATCACATAATATAAGGGAATATTAGGAAAATAATGTAGAAATATGTTTAAATATTATTACTCTATTATATTATTTTGAATAACATTTTTTACATAGCCATTTGAGATAAATATACTTCAAAACCGGGTATTAGGACCCACATATTGGAAGTAATTTACATATGGAATTCATGCTTATGATTTAATCAATAAATGACTACATGCTCATTGGTTGTATGAACTTTTTCTACATTATCCCATTAATTAATATGGTATCTATCTATATGGAGTGAATCCTGGTAGAAAATAACATAAATCTACAATAATAGTTGAATAATATTATTTTGGGGATGCACATTTTCACAAAATTATATTAGAGAAGAGTTATATACATTGTATGAAATCATAATATAAATATAACTTTTCATTGATAATTCAACATTTTGTCATAAGGATGTTGGTTTTATGATCATAGAAAACTTCCTAGATATAAATGGGTTTGTTGATCCAAGATCATATAAGAAATTAGAAATTCAGTGGTGGAAAATATGGTTACCTATCACCAATTAATATTCATGACCAACATCAAGTTGTGATTCGATATGCCTTTTGTTTCTCCCTTTTAATTAGATGTTTTTAATATCGATTATCAATATTTTCCCTTATATTGTTACATTATTTGATTTAATTTCAATTATTCTAATAATTAATGCATTAAAGTGTAAGTGGTGTATTAAAATAAGAATTATTTTCATAAATTTCATTTCTTTACCTCTTCATATCATTTCAACAGCTATTTTCCCAATTTCAATCTCTTCCACACATGAAGCATTTACCTGTCCATTTATTAAAATTTCCACAATGTTTTTTATAAAAATTTATCACATAAAAAGAATAATTTTCTTTTATCAGTGGGTATTATAATTTCAGATTCCTCAAAAGAATATTTTTATCTTATTTTCCCTAAAATCATGAGAATTATGGGAGTATTTGAATTCCATTTCCTCTTGGTGACCAAACCAAGAAATTTATTCATAGACACTAAAGTCACTAAAATATATTTCTATTTGAAGAATTGGTTTTAAGACAAAAATTAAAGGATTTATTACTCTTTTAGGGTCAATTAAAAGGTAATAATTATATCATGAAAATCTAGGAATATTTTATTTACTCATACTAATGGATGCATCGACCTTTTGTTTCTGCTCTAAGAATTCCTTCTCCATTTTTGTGTGAAATATTGAGGAATATGTTTATTGAAGAATAACGTCATAAATTAATCATATTACATATATTTAACTTTATTATTGTTTTTTATTATCAATTAGTGTCTAAAATAAAACATATTTAAATAACCTGATATTTTAAAAGGAAAAGATATGTTCGATAACACAGATGATATACAATACAAATATTAAACCAACTACAAGATATAATTATTTAAATTTGACCATTATAACATAGATGTTAAATTTTAAGGAATGAATATTTCTAATAAAATTATTAAATATTTTATGGAACTACTCATTACTAGGGTAATAAATAATTATTCCAAAATAATCACTTGATTTTTGTTAATGTAATTTTATTCTTCAAAAATATATGTTCTTCAAAAAAAATTCTAATTTATTTATATAAAATAAATTATATGAACTAATATAGTTATAAAAAATTAATATTAAAAATTAAAATAATTTTCTAATTTAGGATAATAAAATCACAATATTCTAAAAATTTTGGATTTTTTGGTAATTATTGAGTTTTTAGTGAATTGTGAAAAATACTGATTTTTGTAAATTTTTCATTTTATTTATATTAAAAATTAATTTTATGATTTTAATTTTATATTCAATTCTCATAATAACTATATATACAATATAAATAAATTAATTATAATTATCCTTATACTATATTTTTATGTGAACATTTTTTAAAATAACAAAAAAAAATCATTATTAATTTTAAATTGAATTCATCAAATTATGTATATTGAATATTTAAAAATGGATTTCACATTTTGAACATTGTGCCTCAATTTACTAAACATATCCAATTTATTTATTGTCGATATAAAAAGTAACCTTAGAAATTTTTTACTATGATAAAGGGTATATTTGGAAATTAATGATAAAAATAAAATTATAAGTATTATAAAATAATCCAAAAACATTAAAAAAATTATTCTAAGAGTATTTTATATTAATATTAAAAAAAATTCTTTTTAATTCCATTCTATTTCTCTTTGTATAAGACTATTAAATTTATAGTATTTTATTTCAAGAATAGTAAGACATTTCACACTACTGGTTCTAATATGTATAACATTTTTAAAGTAATTTTATCCAGAGGTTATCATCAAAAATAAATATTATATTTAAAGATATCTGGTTTATATTTATAATTTTATTTTTTTTATTATTTTAAATAAATAAATATTTACCTTAAAATGTTGTACAATATTGATAAATTGATTATTCAATTAATTGAAAAATCAAATAAACGATATTAAAAATATAAAAAGTAATGTAATTTTAGATAATTATTGTTATCCTATATTTAAATTGATGAATCATAAATTTTAAGGATGTAGCAAAATTACGGTTTGAATTTTTTGTAATATCTTAATATTATTAATGTTAATATAATGAATAGTTTCAAAATTTTACATTATTGATTTTTTTGTAAATAGATATTTATTAAAAGATATAAAATTATTAAAAATATTATATTCATACAATTCTATATAACTTGGTTCATTATTTAAATCATGGTTCATTTATGTTCTATTTTACCATTTATAGTAACCAGATTGTCCCTCAAAGAATAAAAAACCTTGTTATCGCATTATATTTTAAAAGGGTTAATGAGGTGTTAACAAAATGATATGGGAAAAAATAAGAACAATTATTATCCCAAAATTTTGTATTGAGAATATTAAGACCCATATTAATCTTATATTATTAATAAATTAGTTTAGATACATTTTTAATTAAATATTTACTTATATTAATTTAATATTTTGATAAATTCTAAGAGTGTCACTCCCCTTGCTTATAAATATTAAACTTTTATTCTCATAACAACACACATCCAAAATAATTTGTTTGAGAAAATACCAATCAAAAACCTTCCTATAATACCTAACATAATTATATAGTACCTGGTTTTTAAAAAACACTCTCGTTAGCGGTCATAGGGTGTTATGAAAATGATGTTTTTTTGAAGAAGATGTATCATTTTAAATCGAACATTTCTATATTATTTTTCTCCCACGTCCATAAAATATTCTTAAACAATGATAAAATAAATACACCATTATCTCTCATGTATTTATGTGTTATTATGTTAATATAACATCCTTTATCCATCTCATCTTACATCCAATGTAAAATAAAATTTCCATTCATGTGTACGGTTAACTAATGCCTCACAATATTGTGTAATTAATTTAACATCACAGTCTCTCATCGATGGATTATAATTTTGGAAAAAATTATTTTGTAAAATATTAATGAAATTTTTATAATTATTAAAACATAATATATCATTAATTTCTTACCTTTCAAATAAATAAAAAATGATAATGTTGTTCGTCCATCCATGTGGACTACCACCTCAATAAAGATATATGATTCAGTTTTTATCACGACATCCTATGGATGATATATATAAGTATATATATATATTTTAAAAATATGGAATTTATTATAATATGATAAAAATTTAAATATAAAACAATACTTACCATCCTTCCATAATGATCATCAAAATATGGAAACGTTACTCTTGTGTACGTACGACTTATCATCTCGATGATTGTAACACAATTCATTTTTTGTAACCATATTTCATTATTAGATTTATAGAATAATTGGTATATAAAAAACATAATTATTTCGTGATTATTATTCTCTAGATGAGGGAATAATGGAATCATTATCCATAGTAAGATTTTAAAGGTAATTGTTGACTTATGAACGAAATATCATCAAAATATCTGAAGTGAACCTAATTAATTGACTAGTTGTATATAACATGGTATTAAAAAAAATTAAGGAATAATGAACATGAAAAGGTTCTTAAGCATGTATAAAATTAATAGATGTTTATTGGTCTAGAAGATAAAGAATGTACGTGAGGATTTTTTCTTAAGGTATGGGCCTTTATTTAGAAATTTGTTTATAAGGTTCCTATTTCAACTAGTTTTTTAAAATAAAAAATGCATTCTTCTAACTTATAATGAATGAGAAAATTATCAAATCATCATGAAACATCAATTATTTGATTTTTCCATTATATGTATTAATTTTTTTCAATTAAAATGGTTTCTTTATCATGTGTTCAATTTTTATATTTTAAAGGTGATTTTAAAAAGAATGAAATATTTTGATATCTAAATGTTTTTTTGCATGGGTTTAATGATTTTTTGAAGATTTTTATTCATGATATGATCTATGTAACTTATTTATAATGGTTTTAGTCACATTATAGCTCACAAGTTATCCTATTATGGCTTATATGATTTGTTTCACAAGAGATCACTCCAATGGATTGGGTAATGATTTTTTTCTTTGGAGAATTATATTGGAATTAATCAATATATTTATTAAAATTCTTAACAGTTCTTGTAAGGGTTCGATGATGATGATGTCCCATGTGAATTATATGAATAATATATTATTTCTAATGATTTTTATAGAAGTATTTTTATTTAAAAAGGTATTATAATGATCTTTTTAAATGAAAAATGATTTTTCTTTTTATAGAAAATGTATGTTATTATGAAAAGGGTATTCTAGGGATTTAATCTGTTACTATGGAAAAATTGTTATCTTACATTATGTCACCTACTTTGATTTTCATACTCCTCCCTCGTTTTAAACTATTTTTCACATGTTTTAAGGATGAGTAAGATAAAATAAAAATTAAATTTGATAGTTTTGAGTATTTGTTTCGAAAATAAATCATTTTGTGTTTCCAAAATTTTATATTGTGAAAAAATGGCTAATTATTTTAATTTTTCCGTTTCATATATGTATGGATATTTAATGTAATAGTAATTACCATAATCTATAAAACTACAAACCTAAAATATATTTGGGGGAAAATGAATTTGAATTATTGTATAATGATTCTTGATTAAGTGAGGTTTTAGGGTGGGTCCTTACACTTGGTATCAGAGTAAGGTTTAGACAACATTAGAGATTATGTTTTTTGTTTTAGTAGTAGTTATGTTTCTAGATATATTATTTTAGTAAAATATATATTTTTATCTTTCTTAGATAGAATAATATCAGTTAAAAATGGAAGGAAGATAATTAAAAACAACATTTCAGTCTATTGATGGTGAGTTTCTTTCAATAATTATTGAAAATTCATGTTCCTATAATTTTGAATCCCATTCTAACATAAAACCATCCTAAAAAAGTTTTATGAATTATCAATAACCTCTTATATACCTAAATATCACATTGGTTCATGGACTCTTTAAATGAAATCCTAAATTCCCAATTTTTTCATCTTTCCAAACAAGGGAAATATCAGCAATGAAATTTTAAATATTTTATCCAATCATTGGAATTTTAAAAATATTGTGATTTTATTATATGTTCAAATAATATATACCCACATGTAGCCAATATATATTTGAAATTAACTATTTTTCATTAAATTTAAAAATATGGTATTTAAAGAGGACTCTTGATTGAATGTTTTAAAAGTAACTCAGTCCAAATGTTTTATAAAAATCATTTTCTATCGGTTGTTTAGAAATTATATTTCAAAAAAAATGTTATAAATAATTATTTATCTAGAAACATCTATATTAACAAAATTTTAGGAGTTCTTTTTAGATAAGTTAATCTTGTGAAGTTGAAGAATAAATAGCTAATTCTTGAAATGCATGAACCTTCTATCCATGTGAACAAAACAAAAATGAAATCAGGTAGACACCATGGTCAAGGTATGAACTTATTTTATTTTTTTGTTAATTTTTTTTAAAAAACGGGACATTGAATATCAAATTTTGGAATATAAAAAATTTAGTAAATTAAGAACATTATGTAGTTATGGGTTATTACATTTTTGAATTAAAAATAAATATTATGAGGTAACCCTTGAGAATAAAAAGTTTCATTAATTTTTATTTTTAATATTTTTATGTTATTTCTATCATTAATAGAGTTTCTATACATATTGTAGTTTTAGAAAATGGATAGGCCATAGTTTGGGTTACAATTCTTCACATCGAGTAAGGTTATGTGTATTTAACCCAGAATTGATTGGAGATAATGGTGAATTTCTCACCAATACACTTCGTGATGTCCAAATTAGTTTGATATTATCTTTTATAAAATCAATTTGATATATAATGGTTTCATTAATTTTGGGGAATATGTGATTTATCATATAATGAACCATGGGATCTTATATTGATATGGGGAGTTAAGTTATTCATGTTATTTTGGAAAAAACTCATTATTTTGGGAGCCTTATATGATACTATGAGATATTATATTATGAATAATGGTAAAATTAATTATATTAGAATAAAATAGGATTTTATTTTGTATTATAGTGATTGATTTTATTTATGAAAATGCTTAGCACATATTGGAGATTATATATTTTGGTTGTGCTCGTTTTGGAGTACTATTTCTAGAGTAATTGATGTTATTTGGGAATAAATGTTAAAATTAATCAAAGATAATTTTCTGATTAAGCTCTTTTTAATTTTGTGATTAAATATTAGTCTAGAATATTTTGAGTAATTTTAATAATAGTTATTTGTTTAATTATTTATGTTTAACTTTTTGTGCTAATGTTTAATTAATGATATTAATGTAGTTTGTCTTAGTTTGAATGTTTACTCATGTTTTGGAATTATCTTATCATGTACTAACGATTTTGGATTTGGATAATGTATAATTATTGGATTAATAGTTATTAATCTATATGGGGAGTTATGTGATTCATTAGAAGATGATTCAACTACTTAAGAATGAAAAAATCATCTTTAATTATTATCATTTGGAGAGAGAAAAACAAGACTATAGATGAAATTTAATAAAGGTTAAAACTCTAATTTTCATTGATGTGTATTTATTCATGCTATTACTCTAGGAATTAGAATAATTACTAAACTCTAGTAAAAATATTTCATAAAAAGTTATCAGATTATTTTTTTACTGATAAACTAGTGGTCTTTTAATACATCATAGTTATATGGTGTTGTGATGGTTAAAATTCTCATGAATATATTCTATATCACTCTATTTCAGTGATTTTGAATTTTATTTTCTTTTACTCATACCTTTTTTCACTCCTGATATTTTTCCCCAATGTACCATGTTATTTTTTATTTCAGATAACGACTGTACTTCCCTTTATCTCATTTTAAGTGGGAGATTTATTTATCTTTCTTATGATATGGGATTACAACAATGGTATTTGAAAATTCAATTCCTTAGTTAATAAGATAGAGTTAAAACTGTGTGGACCCATTTTCTAAATGTGGGTGAGAATGTAATATACTATTAATTTAAAATGTAGTACTATTTTTGAAAGCGTAAACGATACACAACATGGAGCATAAATGAATAAAAAATATTACTATTTAAATGTTACCATTATAAAATAGTTATTAAATTGGTGGGAAAAAAATAATATTTTCCAAATTATTATAAATATTATTTCCCTAGTGAGTTATAATTCATTAATTAGTAATTTTTAAATAATAACTTCATTTTCAATAATGTAATATTATTCTTCATATATATTATTTCACAAAAAAATATTATTGATATTTATAAACATGTATTATAATAAAATTAATGAGATTTTAGAAAGTAAATCTTATAAAATAAACATTATTTTTTAAATCTCATATCCAATCTAACACATGGTGAAAATTTGGGATTGTTTCGAAAACAACTGAATAATTAGTGAATAGTGAAAAATATCAATTTTCATAAAACTATAATTTTATTATATTAAAATCATCCTTTGTTATTTTAATTTTTAATAAAATTATCTAAATAAAACTTTATTTATATAAAATCTATTTAATTCGATTTTATTATCCATATACATTACTTTTTTGTAAGTACATTTATTTTATTAAACACAAAATTCTCTGGATATTTTTTGTTGTAATGTTTTTCAAGATTAATTTAAAAATAAATTCATCCAATTATGTGTTTTGAATTTTTAGGAAATTATTTTATTTTTTGATTCAGTGGGTCAAAATATAGTAAATACATCACATTTATTTTTTGTCAATATATATAGTAACCATAGTAATTTTTTAACCACATTAAGGCATAAATAAGGTAATTAATGTTGAAAATAAAATGAAGAGGATTATAAATTGACCCTAACTCTTACCGTAATTTTATTTTATTTTTAAATTTATTCCATATTCATTCAATATTCGTTTATATAGATTTTTATGGTCTATTGGATGAGATTGTTATATTTATAGTATTTTATTTCCTGAAATTTCAAACATGTCACACTCTGGTTTTTAACAAAGATAATATTTTTAATTTGGATTTATTAAGATGATATGCTCAACAATAAATATTATTTTGAAACATAAAATATTTATATTCATAAAGAAAATTAAATTTTACTTTTTTCATAATATCAATTTTCCTTTAATTCTTACAAAATAATGATGCTGTAATTATTCAATTAATGGGAAAGTTAAATAATTGATATTAAATATATTATGAGTAATATACATCAAGATAATTAATGTAATACTAAACATTCATAGAAAATTTTATATTTTTTGGGATTATATAAAATAATTTCTTCTAATTTTAAGTGTTATCTTGATATTTTAAAAGTCAATGTGATAAATAGTTTTACAAATTTACATTAGGGATATTTTATAATAAATAATAGTTTTCTAAACAATATAAATTTCATAAAAATATTAGATTTGGATAAGTGATTATAATAATATGTAAAATATCCACAATGTTCCATTTATGGTACTTTTTATTATTAGTAGTAACTATATTGACCCTCAAAGAGTAAAAATCGTTATTTCCACGATAAGTTTTTATAGGGTTAATAATGGATTATATCAAAATAATAATGGTAAAAATGTGAATTAACCGTGTAAAAAATTAATTTAATTGGAGTATTTATACCCATAATCATCTTATATTATGGATAAAAGGGTTTGAGTCCAATTTTAAATTATTATTAATTTTTATTAATTGAATATTTTAATAACATCCATGAGTGCCCCACCCCTATTATAAAGGGAACAAATTTTTATTAATACGCCACACATAACTATCTTTTGAATCAACCAAAACCTCTCCACATCACATATTATAATCCATTAGAAAATTATAGAGATTTTTTTTGGAATAACACCATCCTTAGTTCTCTTATGGTGTTATGAAAAGTTGTTTTTTTTGTAGAAGAGGTATTGTTAAAATTGAGCATTTCAATTCTGTTTCATCTTCAACCTCCATAAAATATTATTCAACCATTAAAAAATAAAAAAATTTATATTGCATTAAATTATGTGTGTTAATTTTATTGGAACAATCTATATCCATCTCAACATCTATCAAATGGGAAATGAAACTGCCATTCATGTTTATAGAAGACTACCGCCTCGCAAACCGATGTTATTTGTTTTCCATCACCTTATTTCATATATGGATTATAATGATGGAATTGATGTTTAAATATGATATTGAGGAGATTTTTATAATGATTAAATTATTATATATCATTTATCTTCTTCCTTTTATATGATTCTGAAAATGATAATATTGTTCGTGTGTACCTATGGACTACCAAATCCATGCATCGATATGATTCATTTTTTATCACCACATCCCATAGATGATGTATATATGTACATATAAAAATATAATATGATATATATTATATTATAAAAATTTATAAAATACTTAATAGTATTTACCTTCTTTCCAAAATAATTTTTGAAAAATGAAAACGTTACTCATGTGTACATATGACCTACCGTATCCATGATTGTAACATAGTTCATTTCTCGTAACCATATATTCAGGATTGGTTTCAAAATAATAATTTATATATAAAAATTGTAATTTTTTAATTATTATTATACTATATAAGATGGAATAATGGCATTTTAGAGCATAATCAAATTATTTAACTCATTTGGGGATTATGTACTAAATATCATCAAAACATCCTAAGTGAACATAATTAATTTTGTAATTGTATATGATATGATATTAAATAAATATAAAGGAATAATTAATTTTCAAAATATTCTTATGCATGTATAATATTATCGGAGGTTTATTATTCATGAAAACAAAAAACGTATGTGGTGATTGATTCTCAAGGTAATAGCAATTATTTTAAAAATTCCATTTTAATTTTCCTCATTGAACTTGTATTTAAAAATGTATACATTAATTTTTTTTTAAATATTATAATTTATGGGAGTAATTTCCCCTATAATAAAACATAAATTCATTGAATTATCCCTTTTATATTTTTATAGTTAATGTTAATGAATATGGATTATTTTTTATGTGTATTGTTTTTAGATGTTAAAGATTCTTTTTACAAGAAATGTGTATGTAGTTAACTGAAATTGTTTTACACATGGGTTTAAAATAATTTTAATGGGTTTTAATTATTTTATTGTACTTGAAAATTATTATTTAATTGTTGATCCCCATTACGGACAACAGGTGTTCCCATTACATAATATAAGATAGTTGATTCAATATTATGATTCAATGAATTGGGTAATGATTTTCTTCTATAGATAAATGTATTCGAATTCATCCATATGGTTATATAATTTCTACGTTTTCATGTAAGGATATTGTGAGGGTTTGATGATGATGATGTCCAAAGAAACCTAAATTCCTTTTATTATCCTGTTAATGAATTTTCATGGATACTATTTGATTTAAATAGGTATGATATTGGAATTGTTTAAGGGAAAATAAATCACTTTTTGGATGAAAATGTATGTTTTTAAGAAAAAGGTTTCATGGGAAATAATGTTTTACTATGGACCAAAATATTTCTTATTTTATATCCCATCCAATAATTTTTATGGAAATTCCATGTTTTTAAAAAAATCACAGGTTTTAAGGATGGGTAGGATGAAATAAAAAGTAAACTCTTATGTTGTGATGATTTGTCATGAAATGAAATCTTGTTTTATTTTAAAACATTTATTTTGTAAAAAATAGAAAAAATTTAGAAGTTTCCACTTTGTGACATATAAGGTTTTTATGTATGATTTATGACCTAAATCACAAAAAATACAAACCTAAAATTTATTTCAGAATGAAAGAATCTAAATTTAAGTATAAAGATAATAGATTATGTTAGGCTTAGGGTCAGTTCCTTATAATAGCCTCACCTTGTAAATGAATATTTTCTTAAATAACGTCTTAATTATATAATAACTAGGGATGGTAAAATAACATTTCTATTATGTTGATCCATTTCATTAAAAACAATTGTTACAATAGCCAAAAAAGCAGGTGGACGTTGTCATGTTATGGTCTAAATGAATATTTGTTCCTTAGAAAACATATTATTGAGTTATCTTGATTAATTTCATTATTTATAGTTTGAGAGAGTTTTATTATCATGGAAAATATATTTTTCACTATAACATCCAACTTTTTTGGTTTCTAATTTTTATTATCATCTCATTATAGATCACATTCATTATTATCTAAATTCTACCCGATTTCAAACAATGAATGAAATCAAAAGGTCAGTTTGAGTTTTAATAAATACTATTCATAGTAAAAAATCATATAATAGAAAAATAAATCATATTATTTCCTAATTTATGACTCTTTAATTTTATCATATGGTATTTTTGGTTTTTTTCTATATCACTTTTTGTTTAGTATTGGTTTTTTAGGTTATGACATCTTATTGTTAATATCCTAGTCCATAAAAACTACTCAACCCCTCTATACTAGAAATTTAGGTGACCTAAGAACAAGATATATAAATATTACATAATTTTATATGAATATTAATTTTTTCTCACAAAAAATCACACCCTATAACAAGAATGTTTAGTCCTATTTGAAGATTAGATACATAAACAATATATTTTAAAATGACATCAACATATAACATAAATTTTTTTCTCACATGATACCCTCTTAGAAAAATAATACATGATTCACTTCAACATAACCTTGAGAATTGAATCATATGATAGCATGAGACAAGATTATTTTCAAGGGAAAATGTAAGAGATATTAATATAATATAATAAATGATATTGAGTTAAAATGTTTTTTGGATAACACAATTAATGTTCTTATACATAACAAAAGGGAGTAATATATAATAAATAAGTTATCAAAAATCATTTTTCTTGTAATAATCATTTTTTAATAACATAATAAATGATTAATAAGAGTTTAGAAATCTAACACAATAATCACGATCCTTGAAAATATAATAAATTATTAACAATTTTGAATATACGTTATCATGTAATCTCATTCATTTTATTAAGGATCACTATAAATACAAACATCATATAGTGGATTGATACCCATTATAGATTGAGGTTTGTCATGATTCATAGAAATTTTATTACATGATATACAAGTTTTTAAAAAATTAATTGGAGGGCCATATAATTATGATGACACATGTTATATAGTGGACATAGTCCCATTAATTATTTATGTTAAATTAATAATTATATCCATATAAAATGATATTTTTAACAAAATTTATTCTAGGGATATATAAATTATTGACCACCTATCACATCATTGAAAACCATAAATATGTGATCCATATGAATATCAAAACATTCATAATTGCATCATCTCTTAATTAAGCCATATGAATGAAACAAGTATCTTGAGAGTGTTTTAGTAAGGTGATTATAATACTATGATATAATTTATATATATGTTAACATTTCATATTATCCCCATTGAAAATTTATAAACATTAAATGTTTTCAAAATAGATAAAAACCCTTTTATAATAGCTTCAGAAAATGTGATTGAAAAAACATAATAAATTTAACTTAAATAGTATATTTTTTAATTAAAAATATTAATTTAATAAATTTATGCTTGTATAATATTTTATAAAACTATATAAAAATGGAGTGTAGTCAAAATTATGTAGAAATGTGGTAAACATAAAAAAACTATTCATGTAGAAAAAAATAAAAAATGTTGATTCTTTTCAAAATTTTGGAACCAGAGTCAATGTTGGTGAAAAAATGATTCCAAAAACAATAAAAGAATATTACTTTATAATGAAACTCATATACCTTGATAAATACCTTAAAAATAATTGATGAAGACATATTTACATCCATTAAAAAAATATATGATATTGACATGGTCTTGGAATATCCCCAACTAGAATGGGAAAACAACTTTGAGACTACTTTCAATTGTCATTTTGATATAATTGTGACCCCAAGGGAGATGAAATGCTACCAAATTTGGAAAGAAATAATTAACTAAATGATTTGATTATTAATGGGTATTAAGTGATAAATAACCAAAATTTTACCCATATGAAAATTCACATATAAACAATCTCAATTTCAAAAATTTGATTTGAAAATAAACCCTAACATTTAATACAAAATTACATTAAAGTTCTTTATCATCCTCTATAAAAAAAATTACTAACTTAATCCAATATTTAATAATATTGTTTCTATTTACTACCTTCTATAAAAATGAATTATAATATTTCCTTAACCATGGATTATTGATTATATTTTATTTTTATAATCATATGTTATTAATATTTATTATTAAATAGAAGTATCATAATAGTAATTATAGTCCTCATTATTTGATTAAAATATCATCATTTCATAATTTTTCATTGTAATTATATCATTTTGATCAAAATATTTATGTATTTTTATGTTCATTGTGTGAAATTTCAATGTATGGATTGCAAGAGTGAAATATATGATGAAACTTTTCTGGGTAATTACTGATAACAATATTTTACCTAAAATTAAAACTAAAATATTCTATCATTTTTTTTAACATTAATATAAATATATTTTAATATTAAATATAACATACTTCCAATATTGTTTTATTGTGGATTAATCATGGTAAAAATATGTATTTGGTTATAGATTAATTAATGTTTGTGGTTGAACCAACCCAAACAAGGACATATTATTCTAACAATTGAGTAAGAGTTTTTAGTTATATAATAGTTTACTTATTTTGAAAAAAATATTATTTCTGTCAATAAAACTTAATTGATGTCTAGGATGATGATTTTAAATAGTAGATATGGTAAATTAATTGTAAATTTCAATGATTAACTTCAATAATTAATTGATTAATTAACTTCTTTTAGACATAGGTTTCTTCAAAATGAAGGACAGGGCATTCCTTTATGGAAATAGAAGTCACCCATTGAGAAAGAATTGTTAAAAAAATTAAAAAATTCATAGGTATCATGTAGATTTAAAAAGGAATAGAGTTATCTAGAATGGGTAGTGTAGATTTCCATTTATGTGTTAGAATTATGTATATTTGATTAGAAACATAGGTTAGGTTACGAGTAAAGATGAAATCACAATGGAGTTAGTAATGTTAGGTGGAGAATTATTGGTAATAAAATTAGCATTGTCTCCCAATCCTAGAAATGGAATTATTTGATACATAAATATCATTTTATTTATTAAAAACTTATTATCTTTAATTTTCCTCTTTTTACACATTATAACTTTTTCATTATTAATTGTGGTAATTATTTTTCTACTACAAAAAATGATGATCAATCTAACCCAATTTTTACGTGACAACTAAAATTTATAATCACATTAATCTAATTAAATTCTATAATATGAAAACTAGTTGTTTTAAATGAAAACATGTTATATTTTTAAAAAACCATGTATATAGAATAATTCCATTCTTATACCTTATTTCCACTTGATAATATATCATATTAATTAATAATTATCTATGAGTTGATTTATTTTTAAAAAAATTTGACATTAAATTATCTTCACCATTCAAATATGGTTATTTTAATGTATTAATAAAAAACCAAATATTTTAAAAATAGTTATATGAATAATAACATTTTTTTATTTAAATATTTTTAAACACATCATATTGAATTTAATTATTTATCCTCTACCTATTCAGTTTTATAATAAAACTGTAATTAAACCCATTCTTTTAATTTTATAAATATATTTTATAATTATTTAATATGAATATGAAACACATCAAAAATATATTTTTATAATAATATTATTTAAATAAAATTATAATTTTATTTGTTTTTTTATTATTTTTAATGAAATTTTATTAAATTACACAAATATGCATTGGATATACCAAATTACCGTATATCGAACAAAAATATTCAGAACGAATATATAATGAATGAATTTATTCCCAATAACCACATATTTTACTTTCATATTTCATAAATATATGTTGCTTAAAAGATTGTATTTCAATCCTTAATCATATTAATTTACATCTCTCCCAAAATTTATATTATATTTATAGTTCTTTTCTTTATTTAAATATTTTCAATTAAAGAGATTATATTCATGTAAAACCACGATGTTAATGATTTTATGATCATTTTATTTTTATTTACTTTTAATTTTTTACACTTATTGTATTCATATTATAATTTAATATTTTATTTTAGTAATTTATATTTTTTTACAATTCTTTGTAAAATTTTATCTAAATATAATGTATAATGTTTTTTCTTTTTTGTTATTACATGTGAAACAACATATTCAACACATTTTTTGATTTAAAGGAAAAAATAAATTCTAAACTCATGGGATGTTACAATAAATGAAAAATATTAGGTAATATATATATATATATATTGTACTGATATATGCGAATAATAATCAAAAATTTACTAAAAAATATGTTGGATCTTACTATAAAATTGGAAATATGTAGATTGGGTGTTTTATATCAACTTTGCATCTCGATAACATGTTTCATTTTTTTAACCTATATTCATTTATTAGGAGCACACACTACATATTATAAAAAATATTTCCAGATTCCATCCTTATTAATTTTATTTAAATGTCCATTAAAATTCATGTATTTTAAGGTATTTTAATCTAAAATTTATCAAAGGAATTTTTTATGTAAAGACCCTTACCCCAGTAGTCGAAATACGGTGGTTAATTTATTACATAGTAACTAGATTCATGGAATCAAATCCAAAAGTATTAAACTTTTGATTATACTTGGTAAGTTTGATAAATACTTAAATTTCATATAATATTTGACAACATAAATTCAAAAGTATTTTCATTGAGAACATCATTTTTACCTTTAGCATATCCGCGAATATCATTCAATATATAGTTCAGAGAATCCATTAGAAATGAAACAACAGAAATGGGTGCGATCTAATGCCTAGTAATTGTACACATACTATAGAAGCGGTCTTGAATAAATTAGCATAAACTATATGGAAATGTATATAACTAAAACACATTCCATTTAATCAATAACTTGATCATAATATTGTAGGAATAAAGGATGAACACATAAGACATATAAATAGTCACATTATCACATAACTTATTTATAGATATTCTAAATAGTCAAATAATTACATGAAATTTAATTACTGAATTCATAATAATGTAATTCATAAATTTGAAATCTAAAACATATTTTTGAGGCCTTATTCCAATACATATTATATAAATGGGTAAGCCCTCACCCATTACCCAATCCAGTTTTTCTAATGATACCTACTGATGCATATAGGGTCTATATTGGGCCATGCTCATCACCTAATGATGCCAATAATTTCCCTATATGAATAAATAATACAACTAAATCAACATTCTATAACAAAATAAATAACAATTCATATTATAAGAACTTTTCAAATGGAATATTAATACATTCCCCAGTCGAACTGATCATTAACCGTCTAAAAGATGAAAAATCCTATCAAAATATTGCTTCCATAGTATAATATTCACCAATGTATGTTGACATATACAAAAAATTCCATAAATTGATTACTGGGATATTTTATTAGGAAATCACCCTTTATTTTGAAAAAAACTTTCAAAAATAAAAAATGTTCATGTAATAAAGAAATAATTTTCTTAAAGAACCATTATTCTTAGTAAAATATGTATCTAATAATTAAGATAGCATGTTGACAAGAAATTGTTTTCATGTCATGTTGGTAAAAAATATTCCATTCCAAATTTTTTAACTATATTCAAAAACTAGTAGGTTCAAAAAAATACATGAAGCGTCCTTTTAAATTTTTTTACAAAAGTCCAAAAAGGGTGAAAATTAATTTGATGAATCATTGAACCATATTATGACAAAAATGAAAAATTGTTTTAAAACATAGGCATAGAAGATAAATATTCCCTACTTGATATTTGATTATAAAAAATTCATTAATAATTAAGAAATTTTGAAATAAAACCTTTATATTTGGGTTTCATTTGAATCAAAATACCCATGAAATAAATAACTCAAAATGAAACATTAAATGTATCATCCTAGAATAATGTTCTACTAAAGGTGCTCCAAGCCCAATAGACCACATGGCCTCAATAGTATCTCCCAAAATGCTATAGGCCACTGATTAGAAGGAGGTTCTAAGTGTGTGTCCATGGGGACACTACTACCTCATTGCCAAAGTGTATCATAGAGGATATTAGTAGAAAATAAAATTCGTAGAATAAATATAATAAACATATGATATAGAAGAAAATGAAACAAAAAATAATAATTTTATCAACAGATAATAATAATCAAAAGATAAAGATGATATGTGTTATGTGTTATGTATTTATAGAGATGGAAAACATGGACACAAAATAGAAGACAATACATGCTATATATAAGGAGTAAAAAAGGAACAAAAAACTATCTTATAATCCCAATATCCCACTCATTAATTTACTACCAGATCCATCCTTATAAATCTAGGAATTAAGAGTTTGAAGTAGTATGCTTCAATTTATCTACACATGCATACATGTATTCTTCTCAGGTATCGGCAACGCCTAGATAAGGTGTGAGATAAATCATAGTAGTCCACCACAAATGTCATATATACCATCCATTCCATGTAATATAAACTTAAAAAGTCTAAAAAAATGCATATATAAATGTAAAGCAATTAGTAATGGAAATACTGAAGTATGTTATTCAACCCTTGAGATTTTTCTTATCACATATCCAGTTCATTAATTAATTAAATTCAATTTTATATAAATAGGGAATGTGATGTAATACCATAACTGTAGTGAAAACATAATCAAGGATCCAAGTTATAAAAATTAATCATTATTATATAAATAATGAAAATTTCCCAAGGTGATAAAAAAGAATCCTTGACCTTAGGGGTTGGGCCAAATCAGGTTTTATTTATAGCCTGGTTGTAAGGGTAACAGTTGTATCCAAGAAGCATCATCCAAGACATTACAAAATAATGAATCTAATAGAGTCCAAGAAAAACATCCAAGGTAAAATGGTATAGTAAATGGCTAGGCCTAAAGATGTAAAAAAGGAATCTCATGTACATAGAATCCATTATTTATCAAAGGATTTTATCCAATGAATTCTATAATAGCAAAGGAGGTATCCAAGGGTGTCATACTGAGCATCAACTGATTGAAAAAGATCATGTTCCATGGTGGGTCTCACCCTTGGCATGCGGCGTCTCTGAATAAGAAGGTTTTCTATAATGGATCAAGGAATTACCTTAAGAATTCAAAATCTAACTCGAGTATAAATACTCTAAAAATTATTTCAATGTCGATATGCAAGCAACCATACAAATGATTCTTTTAATAATTAAGGCCTTGTGATAGTCACCCATTTAATGAGTTCATATTGTTCAAACATTTCCTTTCATTATTTTGATAAGTTAAAGTATACAGTAAATCCATTATTAATACATTTATGTCAATATCATCAATTAAGTTTCACTATGATACCTTCCATTAGATATGTAAACGTTTTATATATGAGTTAAAGGAAGACATTAAATTATATTCAATTAACCTAAGATATATATGTACAATATACTTTTCACTTCTATTTATGATTTTTATCATATTGAAACACTATCCTAGGCCTGGTCAAGGGGGAAGAAACATGGTACAATCAACTTCATGGTTCAAAATTCAAATATTTAATGGGTATTACCATTAGAATGGTCAATCCACACACCCGATTAGTGGAGAAAAAGACATGAAAATCCATAAAATACAAATTATAGAAATCACCCTACATTGGGAGGTTGACATTGAAGTCACATCCTTCAATGAGGGATTACAAATTTTAAGAGATTATTATAAAATTTTTCAAATGAATATAACTAAGACATGTTTATTAAATAGATGAAACCTTATAAAAAAAAGTTCCCAGACATTAAAAATTATAAAACAATGAAACATAATGGATGAGTTATAGACTATCAACCATATAGTTTTACAAATCTCCTCATCCAGTATCATAATCTAGTTTGGTTGGGATTGGAAGAGATATGAATAATGGATCAATTCCATTAAAATAGGGCATATGGGTCTACGTAAAAATATTTGTGCTGATATAAACACAAATAATGAATGGATAAAAAGGAATCAAGTAGTTATTGATATGAATACAACATAAAAAACGAAATTAAAAATGGAAACCAGATCAAAACTCAAGATTAAACAAAATATTTGATGTATTTTAGTCTTTATAAGGAAGAAAATAAGGGTGGCTATCACCTGGAGAAAAAAATAGTGGAGGGGTGTATTAATTAGATCATTTAAGTTCAACATAGTAAAATCACCAAAAAATGGTAATTGCACAGTTTGGACAGGTGGTAAGGGAAATTTTGTGCCAACCATGCTTCATATACTTTAGTGAGGTGAAACTCTCACATTTAAGCTATACAGTTAGGTAAACCATACAAAATACCTGAAAAATGGATCTGTTAAAATCTACAAACCATCTGTAAATTCATGTCATCACTGGTGCACAGTTAAGGAAAACCATGCTCCCTGTAACACCACATTGTCCAAAACCACATGATTAGAAGTAACCTTGTATCCTACCCCACACGGTTTAGTGTAATAATGCAGCCCATATTTTTCACCCAAAAACCAGGTTCGAGGCTACAAAAAATCTTGGAAAACCTTTTTGACCTTTTTGAACACATTATGCATCCATTTTAGGTCTAGAATAAATAATTAATCAACATTTTATAGGATCCATACCTGATTCAAAAAATATGTTATTCAATTTCTCCCCTTAAAATGAACTCATCCCTCACTTCACTGTTGAGGGGTAAAGACTCACTATCTAAGAACAACTCTTCCCACTGACCACGTATGTCGGCCTCCCACTCCAATGTGTCATTTTGTACATGGATGTCCTTCCATAACACCCATACTGAAAGTACAGACTGGCCTATGGAAACCTTCATGCTCCGATAATCTACTGACTCAAATATTTCCAGAATATCAAACAGTTATACATAACAAGAAAAAAATTTCCATTGCATCAGTATCCATCTAATTCAATTTCATGGGTGATACCCATAGGTAAAAACGCTCCCTGACCTCATAGTTCAAAAGTCATCGATGGAGATCATCATATGATTTCTATCTAGAATGAGTTGTAGATATAGGATTTTTGTTCAGCTGAACCAACTCTGATGTTTCTTTCTTGATATAAGGACCTATTATGGTAGAATCACCTGCCTATAGCCAGGACATGGTTGAATGACACACCCTACCATACAGTGCTTCAAAAGGATAAATCTAAATTGTCTTCTAAAAGCTATTATTGTAGGAGATCTCAAATAGAGGGGTATGAACCTCCCATGAACCACAAAAATCAAGGAATAACGAAAAGATCATGTCATCTAACACTTTTTTCATTCATTCTGTCTTTACATCGATTTGAGGGTGAATGGTTGTACATAGAAGAAACTGTGTACCCATAGCATTCTACAAACCCTGCAAGAAATATGACATGAAACAAGAATTTATATCTAAAATGTTAATATGAGGGTCCCTGTGTAGTTATATGATATCACAGATATACAGTCTTCTATGATCATAAAGTAACAAAGTATCACATATATGAATGAAGTGGGATATATTCGTTAGACCATCAATAACTACTAATATATCGTCAGTACCATTTGATGAACTTAGTATTCCTTTATTAAAATCCATTATAAAATCTTCTAATTTCCATTATAGTAATAGAAGTGTCTATAATAATACTACAGGTCTATGGTGTTCCACAATCACCTACAGATAGGTGGAACACCTCATGATAAATCTTGATATATGATGTTTCATCCCAAGCCACCAATATTACTGTCGTGCATCTCAATACATTTTGTCTATTACTGGATGAACAACCAAATAAGAAACATGAGAGTCACACATAAACTTTTCTCTCATATTATTAGGAACACATACATGCCCTTGTATATGTAGGATCTCATTTCTGTCCACAAACCAATATAGAGGTGGTTTATCTCCTAAACTACTCTCACAAAGAACCAACACCACAAGATCTAAAAATGGAATGGTATTTTTCTTCTCAAAGAGGGAAGATTTAACTCTCAATATTGATAGATAAGTCTTCTTATGACTATCATAGAACTCTATATCCACATTAGAAAATAAGTCCATTAATATCTAATCATCCATGGCTTCCAATACGGCATGTGCTTGAGTTTTCTGACTTTGTGCATCACCTACCACGTTGCCTTTTCTATGTATATTGGCAAGCTACAGATCAATGGAAAGAATATATTAAAACCACCTTCACAGTCTAAGGTTCAATAAAAACAATATAAATATATATTTCAGGCACTGTTGGTCTGTATACACCACAAATAAATCATCAAACAGATAGTGTCACCATCAACGTAAGGTATGGACAATTGCTTCTTGCTTGAGGTTGTGTGTTGGTTAATTTCTCTAATGATTCATCAATATCCAAAATCTGTATACAAAAAATATATCCTCTTATGTCATTACTATTCCCAAGACAATTTATAATGCATTATAAAACACTATATAGTCTTTTCGCAACTCTAGATGAATCAGAATAGCAGTTAAGACAAGCCTTCCTTTTAGCTTCTGAATGGATTTATAACATTCATTTGACCACAAGAACAAAACACCATTCATTTTTTGACATTAAATAGGTTAATTAACCAATGAAAAGTCATGTATTAAATGTATTAAAAATCAATACATCCCCACAAATCTCCATATATCAAACAAGTTTTTTTGTTACAACTAGGAAACTACAACACTCAACCTCTCTAGATTAACCTAAACTCGTGATTCTAAGATAATTTGACCTAGGAAGTGAACACTATTTATCAAGAATATTATCATAGAGTGAATTACATAATGATGATGTTATTTTATTCTAATTTGTATGATCTCAAAGTGATTATCATGGTCATACAAGTGTGAGAATACACCAAGAGGCCATCAAAAAAATACTACAATAAATGAATACAGATAGTGGTTAAGCACCATAATCATCTAATATATGTAATTAGAGGGAATTTTTTTAATAATGAAAAGCATAAAAGGTCCTCATATTGACCATACCTACTATAAAAATTTATATGTGGTGTGTTTTATGCCCTAACTCATAGCTGGTGATAGTCTAATCTCAGTTCGATCATTAAACACCATAACTCTTTAGATCTAGTCAAAGATATAATCAATAAAAGGTAGTAGATATTGGTTCTTGAGAGGAATATGGATCAAATATCTATAATCCAATCATAAATGAACCTTACCATCTTCTTTCCTAGTGAAAATAATCAACAAACCACAAGATGAAGTAACATGACATATAAAACTCTTGGCCTCCAGATCCTAAAACATCCACATAAGCTCCTAGTGATTTGTAGGTTCCATACTATATAGAGGAATGAAAACAAGGGATTCTCCTAGAATAAGATCAATCATAAAATAATCTTCTCTCTTAAGAGGCAATCAAAAAAAATTCAGGAAAGACATCCCTAAATGGATCTACTACTAGAAGATATTCTAGCATATTTATACCATGATCCACTATAAAGAAATTAACAATATTGGTGGTCACCCCACCTATTCCATGATGATTTGGTCCCACTCTACAAGCTTGGACATACCACTCACCCTTGTATAGATAATTGTTTCCCACTAGTGGTCAAAATAATACCCTATGTCCATAGCAGTCTACAAAGGAATGATATGGAACCAACCAATCCCCTTGGAGAATTATATCGAAGCTCATCTTCTTGAGAAAAAGAGGTCCCATAAAAATGGATAGCAACCTACTAAAGGGATAATTCCCTACACTATCATATTCCCTATAACTATAACCCCAATGGTGTATGAAGAGTCATTATTCCACAATAATACTATATTTCCAGCCCGAGGATTTTTACATTATATAAGGAGATTAATGAGTGTGACAAAACATTATCAAATAAAGATGATACTATAGTGAAGGCTACAACAATAGTACATCATGATATATGTTCTCTCGCAACCTAATCCTAAGTTAATTGATATATTTAATGAAAATGACTTGGTCCATGGCCTTAAGAAATAGCTCAACAATCATGATTAAGACAACTCTACTGGAACTACTGATGATATGAAGTATGGCTACCACAAACACAACATTAACCTCCTCTAGTTATTCTAGTTATACTCCAACTCCCCACATGACGTAACATAAAATAACCTTCCCCTGATGGTGTAGCTGGTATGGATCCTCCTCTACTTGAAGCCGATGGAAAGGTCAAACAAAATCTCAGAAGGTTCCATATATGGTCACAATACCGACACTACATAGACTCTATATTACACTGTGGTATTACATTCCCATATTTTATGCACAGATGAAACACTATATATCTACTAGAATGGGTACTCTGGATTCCACTTCCCTTATGAAAAACCTAAGGGGAAGGTTTCCTTCTTTTAAAATAACTACTATCTAGTCAAGGTGGTGATCCTCTATAACTGATATTATTACTGTCCCTCTGGCGTTTCTTAGTGAAAAGAACATGGTCGACTATTTCATAAAAGGTGGGTAGGTTAAATACATTCACCTAGGATCGAATGGTATATATGATCCCATCCTTGAATCATATAGCATTCTTATTCTCATCCCCATTTAGAAGTAGTGAAAAGTACATAAAATTAGTGAAACACACTTGATATTCCATAACTAACAGAGATCCATAATTGAGCTGCATAAACTCTCTATCTTAGACATATGTCATCGTCTGAAGAATGAACATTTCATTTAAGGAAATATGAAATACATCCCGTACTATACCCTGATGGAAACCATCCTAGATTACTAAATCCAACTAGTGCTTGGCCATATCACCCTGCATGTAAAAAACAAGATTCCACCTCCACTCTAGATGAATCTTTAAATACTTAATGATAGAAATGGATGCAACTAGATATGAATCAATAGCATGTGAACAACAATCCCTTAAGAAGGTAAGAGTACACTACTTCCAGAACTCATGGGTTAGATCATCCATCATAGGTGTAGGTAGTGGAGCACCTTACATATACGGCATCATATGTAAGAAAGTAACATGACACTAAGAATTAGTTCCTAGATCAAGTATAAAAGGTGGTGCCTCATGTGAAACTCATAGAGATATGAAAAGATGATCAGGGCCCACCATGTCTAGATCATGGTGGTTTCCACCATCCCGGTGAATTACATGATGATTTCATGGTGGCATTGGTATATAAATTACAAGAACATGTCTCAGGACAAGTTTAGAAGAAGATAGATTGCAACATTACTAGAAGATGAATGATAGAAAAATGAATTTGTACCGATGGCATAATACCCCAACTACCCACTTCAAGGCTAGGTATTGGTATGTTATCTTATATAAATTAGATGGGTCTCAATAGATTAAGGGTCAACTATACCTTTCCTCACCATTCACTGGAAACCATTTTATATAACAACTCATGTTTAACTTTTCAATTATGCATTTACTTATTTCCATAAGTCAGGGTACATTTAAAATGACTTATATATCCCAGTGAATCATTCCACGTACTTCTTATCAATGATATCAACACCCATTTTAATTCAAAATAAAGGCTTGGATTGGTAAATTTCTCTTTCCAACACACATGGGACCGTACACCTCAGGAATTGAAATAGGAAATCACTCAACCAAATCCCAATAGTAACACTCTATAAATATACAAACATGTCTCACTAAATAATTATAGGCATATCAAGAAATTAAAGTAGTCAAATTCACATATATGGAATTTTATATGCATAGTACGGGAATTATAGGTGCCCATAATGATGTATTTAATAACTATTCTTACCCTCATATGATCGTACTATAATTGAGTAAAACTCTGGATCAAAATAATAATAATGATAAACCCAACATAGTATGTGAATCATCTAAAGGGGAAATCATATCAACTGTAATAGGAAAAATATAAACAAAAATCATTATTAGACAACTATGAATTTACCCTGAACATGGGTTACTGATTCCCAAGAGAAACTTATAATGATTTTCCTCACTTTTCCTAATCTCCTGAAAATTGATTCAAAATAGTAAGATAAGAAATGATGGCTCTAATATCCCTATGCTACATACTGGACAAGAGTTCAATGAATGTTCCCCGAGTAAAATTGGAAACATATCCTCAACCCCATCTCCCCTGATGCTAGAAGAAATCTAATAGCAGTGAGAGAATAATTTTTGTATGTGGGGAGACAATGAACACATTATGATGGTGTTGTAAAGGGGATAAAAGTAGAAATATATAACTCGAAAATAAATATAAAAAAATGGCACAAAAAATCATAAAGCAATAATAAAACATTGATCAACTGATAATAATACTCAAAAGATGATAATGATATATTAATTTTATCTATAATGATGGAAACATAGATACAAACTAGAATACAATACGTGCTATACAAAAGTAGAAAAAATAATCCAAAAATATCCAAGCATCCTGATCTCTAGCACTGTCGTCTACTACCATCTCCAGCCTAAGAAAGTAATAAATTAAATATTTGAAGTGGTACACTTCCCTTTGTCAACACCTACCTACATTTAGTTTCCCTCGGTACTAATGGAACCTGTATATGGTGGGTGATAAATCTCAGTTGGACACCACCAATGATCTCTATAGAATCCATTCCATGTAATATAAACTAAAGAAATATACATGAATTAATTTATAAAAGTAAAGAAATATTATAATGTAAATACACAATTACCTAATTCATCCCTCTTCTAGTGTCTGAATATATTATTAGTTAATTAATTAATTAAGTTCTAGCTTAAATAAATAGTTTACATGAGGTGATACAGGCACTGACATGATAGTATAATAAAGAATCCATGTATTAAGAAGGTATATTGATGATATTAATAATTGATATGTTTCAAGTTGATAATTAAGAAAAATTTGACCTCAACATTTGATGCAACCCATGTAGTATCTACATCATAGATATTGGGGAAAGACTATAATCCATGTAGTATCATCCACAGAATTCCATAATAATGAATGTAACTGAGTCCAAGGAAAACATTCAAGGAAAAATGGGATAAGAAATGGTTAGGCACAAGGATGTAACCAAGTTAACTCATGTCTATAAGAAAACTTGATGGATCTAAGGATTGTATCTGGGGAATCTTATAATAGAAAAGGAGGGATCCTACAGTGTCATACCTGACATCCACTGATAGAAAAACATTATATTCCATAGTGGGTCTCACCCATTGAAACAAAAATATCTGAATCATAATGGAATCAACAATTTCTCAAGGAATTCCCTTGGGAAAAAAATAACTAGTGTCTAACCACCCCTATAATGATGTTATGGTCTATGTTCAATTCACATTAGAAATGTTTCATTTAATATTTATGGCCATGTGATAGTCATACCATTTAATAAGTTCATATGATTCAATCCTTTCCATTCATTAGTGTGACAAGGATAAGTAGACATTAAACCCTTTATTAATATATATAGTTCAATATCATTTAATAAGTTTCACTTTGGTACCTTCAATTAGACATGTTAAGGAGTTATGATAATTTAAAACCACACCCTTCGATTATATTCAATTATTCCAAGTCATATATATATATATACACATTCCATTTCAATTTATGAATGATTTATAAAATTGAATCACTTACATTTGGTGGGTCAAGTGGAAGGAAACATTGTAATATCCACTTCACAATTAAAAATTCATTTAATTAAAGGGGCTTAAAATTAGCAGGGTCAATCTACACACTTGAATGGTGGATAAAAAGTCTCACCAAACCATTAAATCACAATTATAGAATTCACCCTGCATGGGGTGGTCCTCATTGAGGATAAAACCTCCAATGATGGTTAAAATATTTTAAGATATTCTTAGAACACAGTTCTAACAACTGTAAAAAAGTCACAATAATTAAATATTCAATTCTTAATGAAATCAACATGCGTATATAGAAAATTATAAAACCAAAAAACATGAGGAATGTCATAGACCACAAACCTCATACTTATAAGAATCTCCTGACAAAGTATTAGCTAGTAGTTTAGCATGGGTTGGAAGTGATATGAAGAATCGATCAATACATTGAAAATAGGGCATATGATCCAACATCTATATAGAATTTTAGATAGAAAGATAGACAAATAATGGCTAAAAAGAAATATAGTACATATCGAAACCCATCCAACATGAAGAATAACGATTGAAACAAACACTGGATCAATGATAATAATAAAAACATAAAAAATGGTGAGCTCAAATGCTCATTAAGGGTAAACAAAAGAAATATCAATCACATCATATTCATAAGAACATAAATTTTGGAAATCTTAACCTGCAAAAGAGAGCATAATTTCATAACATGGGATAAATCATAGTAGTGAAATGGAATCCCAATAATCATAACATAAAACATGAAAATTTGTGGCATACACACATAATCATAGATAATCATTTCTTATTACTCAAGACTCATTGCCAAGACTTTCTTAGTGGACAAAGTCCATTTCTGAACTGAGTTCACTCGTCGTTTCAGTCCTGTTTCACTGAACCAGTATAACCTACCGTTCCAGTCATGTCTATCTCATGAGATATAAAATCTTTACTCAATGCATTAGAGGGAGATATAGGTCCCACCCATCTCATAATGATACCATTCTTATGTGTTCCACAAAATCATAAATCATACATCATTGCATAACCCATGTAGTAAAAATGGGATTCTTAAACAACATGATCTCATAAAACAATTCTTATAAAATAAAGGAATTCATAAAAATAATTCCATCACAACATAATCAAATCAATGTAATAATAGGGATAGAAACAGAACCCTATATTATCTTAGATGGAAAATAATTTTGATAAAGCACTTGAACTCCATTCTTGAAGAAAATATCCTTTCTACTTCAAAAACATTTTCCATTATTTAACCTGTCATACAATTTTAAACTAAAAGATGTTGATTAAAAATAAACTTGAAAACTTGTAAAGGAATCTTCTTGTAAATAATGGTTTAAAAATCCATTCATTCCGTATAAGTTAAAAAAATCATTCTTCTCGTACTTTTGTCGGAAAAGTCAAAAAGTACCTCGTATGAAAAACGACAAAAGATTCCTTTCATATCTTTTACTAAAAACTCACCGAAGGGTAAAATTGGATTTAAAGAATTTTAGGTGTATGGAAATAATATTACATATTTAGGGAACATGTACATGGATGATAAAATACACCCCAGTAAATACCAAAGTATAAACAATCTCGGATAAAAATGAGATTGTGATATTTCCCTTACCTTAGGTCCGATTTGCCTCGTAAGTGTCCGAACCTCCTGTATAATGATTTAAATAATGTTATTGACTTATTCCAGAATCATACTTATTGTTATGATATCATATATGGTCATCTTCTTAGCTTCTTATTAGTAATATTTCATTACTACTTGTTATTCGAGTGTTTATTACTTTTTGTTCTTATGCGTGTTTTGTCGAATAAATTCTTATTATTCTCTTTAGGTTATAGATACCTCAATTACAGAATGGTATTAGTGTAATATATATCATATTCATTCATTCAATTCATTTATATAATCATTAATAAATGAAGATCATGTAGAACGAGTCGCATCACATCGTGGAGACGGTATTCCGTACGTACGCACGAGTGATGATATCGTTCCTATGATCGTGGAATTATATTGGAGTGTATGTATACTATTTAAGAATCAATATCACTTTATAATAGTCATATATAGTCATTATTTACACCATTATACCCATTCAAGTAAGGTGGTGGTGGAAAATAGATTACACTACGGCGTGGAGACGGTATTTCGTACGTACGCACACGCGATGATTTCTTTTTCCGTAGGATGGATAGATGGTGAAATAGGGTTGTTTCATAATTATAATAAAAAATCATTATATTAGTGATACTGATGTTATTACTTCATAATGAAACAACTAAAGAAGAAGAAGTGGAAGAAGAAATAAAGATGAAAGAATCGGTAACGGACATTACCTCTTCTTTGAAGTGCTTCTTTGAGACCTCCTTTTAGGGCACTAAAATCGGTCTTTGAAGAACACCAGAACCTCTCGGATGTTTCTAGGGAAGTGGAGAGGAGAAATTGTCCGGGGTTGGCCGAGCTTGAAGGCTCAAAGTGGTGTGAGGAATAGGGGGAGGAGGTGCCCTTTTGTAAGGGAGGAGAGGGGCACCTTTGGAATAACTAAAAATATTAATTTATTATAAAGTACAATTTGGTTTTTAATAGCTCCAAATTGATATATTTAGAAGATAAGGTGGGTAGGGGTATAAATCCTCTCATCCAATAGAATTTAGGCAAGTTTGGGTATCAATTTTAACCTTATCATTTAGGTTTAACTTTTAGTTAGATAATTTAACTTTTACCGTGTCTTCTTGGTTTCTTACACTATAAGGTTAATAAACATACTATATCAAGCCAAAATAACCCCAAGTTGTTTATTATTAAAATATATAACCTTATCTAAGTAATTTGGTCGATACTTAGATTTTTAGGAATAAAATAACAAGTAATAATATAATTTTTGTTTTAAAAACTATTTTATGTCAATTTTGACACTATTTAGTAATTGATTTTTTTGAAAATCATAAAAGAATTATTAGTTCGAAAAAGGTTACTTAAATCAATAATAACATGTCATATTAACCTAGAAAATTAGTGTAATTCATAAAAAGTCTCAAATTACATTTATTTGGGTATTTATAACATCAATTATGTCAATATTTCATTAATAAGATAATTACTGCATCATCATTGTGTCATAAATAAATTAAATTATTTAATGTCTAAAAATTACAAATAAAATACCATTATGTAGGAAATCTTTTTATATTTCTAATTAATATTTATAGTCTAATTTATCTTATGTATAACCCCATGTTAAAAATGATTTACTTATTAGACTTTGATTTTAACTATTTTAACCCTTCTTTAAATAAATTAATAATAAATGTCCTAATCTTATCCAAGTGGGAATAAATGGTCATATTTTATTCCTAAGGTAGTTTTTTGTTGAATTACACTTGTCCAATATAATTAGGACATTTGTTACGGTAATAATAATATCATTTTTACCCTTAATTACCCTATTTACTTTTAACCATGGTAAAAAAAGTAAAAAGTTATTATTCATAAAAAATTATTTTCATCTTATTGAACCACATTTTACTTACTGACATCAACCATATCTCTCATATTTTCAAAACTATACTCATAGAAGTGGTAAAATTATGTTTTATGAAAAATTTAGTTTTTTAACTACCATTAGTGGTTTCACTATTCATCAAAAATTGAAAGTTTTCAGAAAAAATACCAAAATTTCACTCTTGGCTAATTTCGATATTCCGAATCCAAAAATGAAGTCCATTTTGAAAAATAAAATTTATAATATTTCAAAAAGTTGTTATTACTATTCATAACGGCTAGTTTTAATAATGTTTTAATAGCATATCATTGTTTAGTGAAACTCGGTATTGCGTACGACACAAGCTATCGAGGAAGGCCGCGACTGCGTGTAAAGCAAGCCAAGCTAGTGTTTTGTGTAGTGAAAGATTCCTTTGATGATTTATATAACATAGGAACAAAATATTTCACAAAAAAGTCTCGGGTGTTACATTCTAGCCCCCTTAAAATGAATTTTGCCCTCAAAATTAGTCACTTTGTAACAAACAGATGAGGATACCTCTCCCTCATCCTATCCTCAATCTCCCATGTATCTTCTTCTAATTGGTGGTCCCTCCATAAAACTTTCACCAAGCGAGTGGTCTTGTTTCGTAGGACTTTTTTGCTACGATCCGGAATCTCTATCGGTTGTTCTTCATAAGAAAGATCTTGCTCGAGCGGTACAACTTCTGAGCTGAGTACATGTGAAGGATCAAGTATGTACTTTCTCAGGAGAGATACATGGAACACATTGTGTACTTGAGAGAGATTCGGTTGAAGTACCAATCGGTAAGCTACCTTCCCGACATGATCTAGTATTTCGAAAGGACCGATATATCTAGGGCTCAACTTCCCCTTCTTTCCAAATCTCATGACTCTCTTCCAGGGAGATATTCGTAAGAACACTTTATCACCCACTTCAAACTCTAGGTCTTTTCTTCGGTTGTCGGCATAACTTTTTTGTCGACTCTGAGCTGCTCTTATGTGTTGTTGAATAGATCTGACCTTTTCTTCCATTTCATCCACAAGATTAGGTCCCAATAGCTTTATTTCCCCAACTTCATCCTAGAAAGTTGGAGTCCTTCATTTCTTTCCATAGAGAGCCTCATAAGGAGCCATCTGAATACTGGAGTGAAAGATATTATTATAGGAAAATTCCACCAATGGTAGGTGTTGATCCAAACCACCTTTGAAATCCATAGAGCAAGCTCTCAACATATCTTCTAGAGTTTGAATTGTTCTCTCAGACTGACCGTCTGTCTGAGGATGATAAGCAGTGCTGAAACTCAACTCTGTATCCAGAGTATGCTGAAGACTTCGCCAGAACATAGAGGTAAATCTCGGATCCCGATTAGATATAATAAAAAGTGGTACTCCATGCAATCTTACCACTTCCTTTACATATATCTTGGAAAGCTGATCCAGAGAGAAATCCTCTATAATAGCAATGAAGTGTGCAGACTTGGTAAGACGATCAACTATGACCTAGATATCATTATTTCCTTTGGATGTTTTAGGAAGTCCTATGACAAAGTCCATAGTGATGTTTTCCCGTTTCCATTCAGGTATGGGTAATGGTTGTAACATCCCCTTAGACTTCTGTCTCTCAGCTTTAACTTGTTGACAAACCAAGCATCAAGAGACATATTCAGCAACATCTCTTTTCATGCCATCCCCCCAGAAGTACTCTTTCAGGTCCCTATACATCTTCGTGCTTCCAGGATGAATAGAGAATGAAGAACTATGAGCCTCCTCCAACAGCTCCTTATTTAATTCTTGGATGGGAGGAACACAAACCCGATTCCTAAACATTATTATCCCATCACAATCAAGGTTTAATTCAGGAACATTTCTCACCTTCTTTTGTAACTCGACATCTTCTTTCTGTGCCTCTTTAATCTTCACACGTATAGATGGTTGAACATTCATTTCAGAAAGATAAGATTTTTCCCCTTCCATTATAATTCCAAGATCCATCCTTTGTAAATCCATAAATATTGGATCTTTTGTGATCCTCATCATGGATAAACTGGCATGGTCTTGTCGACTTAATGCATCTGCCACCGTGTTTGCTTTCCCAGGGTGGTAATGGATTGAGCAGTCATAATCCTTAATCATCTCCAACCATCTTATTTGACGCATATTCAGCTCCTTTTGTGAGAAAATATACTTTAAGCTTTTATGATCAGTATAAATGTCACACCTTTCTCCATAAAGATAATGCCTCCAAATCATTAATGCAAAGATTACCGCAGCTAACTACAAATCATGTGTTGGGTAATTTTTCTCATGGATTTTCAACTGTCGTGAGGCATAAGCTATCACCATATCATTTTGCATAAGAACACACCCCAATCCCTTCTTGGATGCATCACTATAGATCACAAACCTTTCTCCACTAAAAGGCAGTGTGAGCACAGGTGCACTAGATAACCTTCTTTTCAACTCCTTGAAATTCTCTTCACATTCTTCCGTCCAAACAAACTTAACTCCTTTCTGAGTCAACTTGGTGAGTGGATTATATAATCGTGAAAAATCTTTCACAAAACGTTGATAATATCCAGCCATACCAAGAAAACATTGGATCTCAGTTACTGTTGTTGGTCTCGACCATCTTTCGATAACCTCTGTTTTTGCTGGATCCACAGATATCCCCTCTTTTGAGATTATGTGACCCAAAAATTAAACATTTTGAAGCCAAAATTCACACTTGGTAAATTTGGCATAAAGCTTCTCCTTTCTCAGGGTCTTCAATATAATTCTCAAGTGATCTTCATGTTCTTCCTTGCCCTTTGAATAGACAGGAATATCGTCTATAAAGACTACCACAAATTGATCAGGATAGTCTCTAAAGACTCTATTCATCAGATCCATGAAGATAGTAGGGGAATTAGTAAGACCAAATGGCATCACTATAAATTCATAGTGTCCATACCTTGTACGGAAAGCCATCTTTGGTATATCCTCCCTTTTTACCCTTAATTGATGGTACCCTGAACGAAGATCAATCTTGGAAAAGTATTGAGCTCCGCGTAGTTGGTCAAATAAGTCATCAATGCGTGGGAGAGGATATTTGTTCTTGATAGTGATCTTGTTAAGTTCTCGATAATCAATGTAGAGTCTCATTGATCCATCTTTCTTCTTAACAAATAGAACAGGTGCTCCCCGAGGTGACGCACTAGGGAATATGAATCCCTTATCAATATTCTCTTGGAGTTGCTTCTTCAATTCCTGAAACTCAATTGGGTCCATTCTATAAGGTGTATTTGAAATAGGCAAAGCACCCGGTACGAGTTCTATTGAAAACTCAACTTCACGATTTGGTGGAAGACCCGGTAATTCCTCCGGAAAGACATCATCAAACTCCCAAACAATGGGCATATTCTTAATCGTGAGTTTCTCACCAACCAGTTGAGATAAATAACCTTAATTTAGTGGAATCAAGACCCATAAGGTAGAAGGAATTTCCACTGGAAGGTTATGTTCATCCTTTCATTGATAGACGATCATAGATTGATCTGGAATATGAAATGTGACTTCCCTTCTTTGGAAATTGATATGAACTCCATATAATGAAAGCCAATCCATGCCAAGAATCACATCAAATTCCACTATAGGAAGGATCACAAGATTTGTAGGAAGCACTTTCGCACAAACTTCGATCAGAGAAGAATTATAAACTTTTGATGCGACTGTTGTGCCATTAGGTGTTGTCAAAGCTAACTCAACATCTAATTGTTGAGGTAATACGGTTATACCCTTAGAAAATTCTTCAGAAATAAAAGAGTGGGTGGATCCAGAATCAAATAAAATATTTTCTACTTTAGAGTGGATGGTAAGTGTACCTTTCACCACATCATTATCGTACTCCACATCGGTGATAGAAATTGCATGTGATTTTCCTTTGTCTTTAGCCTTAAGAGTTTGTTGATGTCGACCATCATCATCAACCCTTGGATTAGGGCATTTATTAGAATAATTTCCCATCTCCTTGCACTTGAAACATTGAAGTGTAGTAGGTTCATTCTGTGTATCCCTTCCTTTGGTTGCATCATTAGACATCTTCTTCCCATCATCACAGCATTCAAATGCCCGATGACCTTCCTTTCCACACTTGAAACATTTACTTGTCCCTTTAAGACAACTCCCTCCATGTTTCTTTCCACACTTTGAGCATAAGGGAAAGCTCATCTTCTTTTCAGTGTGCTCTTTAGATTTTCCTTTGAATTCCATTTTCCTCTTCTTATCAAACCCATATGACTGATGGGTTACTCCAATCTCCATATCAACTTTGAGAGCACATCAAACGATTTACTCGTTGCTATTGAAGTCCCTTATGGCTAAGGCCCTTCAAAGACTTGGTTTTAAGCCACTAAAGAATCGATCGATCTTACTCTCAGGTTGGATAATAATACCAGAAGCGTACCTTGCAAGTCTTGTAAAATTTGCTTCATAGGTACCAACAAATTCATCATCCTTTCGCTTCAGTTCAAGAAACTCTTTCTCCATCGTTGTTCGGAGAATACGAGGGAAGTACTTATTGAAAAATAAGTTCATGAACTCGTCCCATTCCATGGACTCAATTTCATCCCTTTGCCTCGTATTCTTAATAAGATTCCACCATTGATCAGTATCACCTTCCAAACGATACACTGCTAAGATGACTTTATCATGCTCAGAACATTGAAGAACTGAAAATATCTTTTTAGTAGTATTAATCCATTGTTCAGCAACTAATGGATCAGTAGACCCGCTGAATGAAGGTGGACGCTGTCTCATGAAGGATTCAACAGAATGTTTCTCCTTCCTTTGCTCGTTTGATAGTCCTTCATGATTCGTAGCTTGAGAAAGTTGTGTGAGCTTGGCTACACGATTTTTTATTCCAGCTCCCATAACTTTTGGTTGCTCAGGGGGACAATCATTGCATTTCTCGTCACATTCCGCATTAACACGGTTCCTTCGGGTTCCAGCCATTGACTAAAACCAAGAAGAATAGTGTGAGAAACACTAATTATAATAGGAAAACCACATAATCAAGAATAAAATTTCACACTTAAGGTCTTATCCTAGGTTATTCATGGCCATTTCTAAAACACTAAGATTGTGTTCTATGCTTAGACTTATCCTTAGGGTTCTTACTAAGGCTTTCACATCCTAGTTCCCAAAGGTTGACTATACCTTTCCTCTGATACCAACTATAAAAACCCATACTTTACATACATTGTTAATACTTCAAAATTGAAGCATACTTATTACAACAAATAACAAAACCATGAAAGGACCGTACAGGTATAGTATCTTTAGAAACTGGGAAACATAAACAACCGGTTCATAAACCGTCTACACTGTCTCCCATTTATTTCATCATATCTATAGTCCCTTTTGGCATATCTTATAACCTTCTTCTTGACCTGGGGAAATAAAACATAAAAAATGGTGAGCTCAAATGCTCATTAAGGGTAAACAAAAGAAATATCAATCACATCATATTCATAAGAACATAAATTTTGGAAATATTAACCTGCAAAAGAGAGCATAATTTCATAACATGGGATAAATCATAGTAGTGAAATGGAATCCCAATAATCATAACATAAAACATGAAAATTTGTGGCATACACACATAATCATAGATAATCATTTCTTATTACTCAAGACTCATTTCCAATACTATCTTAGTGGACAAAGTCCATTTCTGAACCGAGTTCACTCCTCGTTTCAGTCATGTTTCACTAAACCGGTATAACCTACAGTTCCAGCCATGTCTATCTCATGAGATATAAAATCTTTACCCAATGCATTGGAGGGAGATATAGGTCCCACCCATCTCATAATGATACCATTCTTATGTGTGCCACAAAATCATAAATCATACATCATTTCATAACCCATGTAGTAAAAATGGGATTCTTAAACAACATGACCTCATAAAACAATTCATATAAAATAAAGGAATTCATAAAAATAATTCCATCACAACATAATCAAATCAATGTAATAATAGGGACAGAAACAGAACCCTATATTATCTTAGAAGGAAAATAATTTTGATAAAGCACTTGAACTCCATTCTTGAGGAAAATATCCTTTCTACTTCAAAAACATTTTCTTTTCTTTAACATGTCATACAATTTTAAACTAAAATAAGTTGATTAAAAATAAACTTGAAAACTTGTAATGGAAGCTTCTTGGAAATAAATGTTTTAAAAATCCATTCATGCCGTATAAGTTAAAAAAACATTCTTCTCGTACTTTTGTCAGAAAAGTCAAAAAGTACCTCGTACGAAAAATGACAAAATATTCCTTTCATATCTTTTACTAAAAACTCACCGAAGGGTAAAATTGGATTTAAAAAATTGTATGTGGATGGAAATAATATTACATATTTAGGGAACATGGATGTGGATGATAAAATACACCCAAATAAATACCAAAGTATAACAATCTCGGATAGAAATGAGATTGTGATATTTCACTTAACATGGGTCTGATTTGCCTCGTAAGTGTCCGAACCTCCTGTATAATGATTTAAATAATGTTATTGACTTATTACAGAATCATAATTATTGTTATTATATCATATATGGTCATATTCTTATCTTCTTATTAGTAATATTTCATTACTACTTGTTATTCGAGTGTTTATTACTTTTTGTTCTTATGCGTGTTTTGTCGAATAAATTCTTATTCTTATCTTTAGGTTATATATACCTCATTTCTAGAATGGTATTAGTGTAATATATATCATATTAATTCATTCAATTCATTTATATAATCATTATGAAATGAATATCATGTAGAATGAGTCGCATCACATCGTGGAGACGGTATTCCGTACGTACGCACGAGTGATGATATCGTTCCTATGGTCGTGGAATTGTATTGGAGTGTATGTATACTATTTCAGAATCAATATCACTTTATCATAGTCATATATAGTCATTATTTACACCATTATACTCATTCAAGTAAGGTGGTGGTGGAAAATAGATTACACCACGGTGTGGAGACGGTATTCCATACGTACGCACGCGTGATGATTAATTTTTCCATAGGATGGATAGATGGTGAAATAGGTTTGTTTAATACTTATAATAACATATCAGCATATTAGTGATACTGATGTTATTACTTCATAATGAAACAACTAAAGAAGAAGAAGTGGAAGAAGAAATAAAGATGAAAGAATCGGTAACGGACATTACCTCTTCTTTGAAGTGCTTCTTTGAGACGTCCTTTTAGGGCACTAAAATAGGTCTTTTAAGAAGACCAAAACCTCTAGGATGTTTCTAGGTAAGTGGAGAGGAGAAATTGTCAGTGGTTGGACGATCTTGAAGGCTCAAAGTGGTGTGAGGAAGAGGGGGAGGAGGTGACCTTTTATAAGGGAGGAGAGGGGCACCTTTGGAATATCTAAAAATATTATTTTATTATAAAGTCAAATTCGGTTTTTAATAGCTCTAAATTGATATATTTCTAAGATAAGGTGGTTAGGGGTCGAAATACCCTCATACAATAGAATTTAGACAAGTTTGGGTAACAATTTTAACCTTATCATTTAGATTTAACTTAAAGTTAGATAATTTAACTTTTACCGTGTCTTCTTGTTTTCTTACAATATAAGGTTAATAAACATACTATATCAAGCCAAAAGAACCCCAAGTTGTTTATTATTAAAATATATAACCTTATCTAAGTAAATTTTCCGAACCTTAGATTTTTAGGAATAAAATAACAAGTAATAATATAATATTTGTTTTAAAAACTATTTTATGTCAATTTTGACACTATTTAGTAATTGATTTTTTTGAAACTCATAACAGAATTCTTAGTTCGAACCAAGTCACCTAAATCAATAATAACATGTCATATTAAACTATCAAATTAGTGTAATTCATAAAAAGTCTCAAATTACATTTATTTGGGTATTTATAACATCAATTATGTCAATATTTCATTAATAAGATAATTACTACATCATCATTGTGTCATAAATAAATAAAATTATTTAATGTCTAAAAATTAAAAATAAAATACCATTATGTAGGAAATATTTTTAGCTTTCTGATTAATATTTATAGTCGAATTTATCATATGTATAACCCCATATCAAAAATGATTTACTTATTTAACGTTGATTTTAACTATTTTAACCCTTCTTTAAATAAATTAATAATAAATGTCCTAATCTAATCCAAGTGGGACTAAATTGTCTTATTTTATTCGTAAGGTTGTTTTCGGTCGAATTACACTTGTCCAATAGAATTAGGACATGTGTTAGGGTAATCATAATATCATTTTTACCCTTAATTACCCTATTTACTTTTAACCGTGGTAAAAAAAGTAAAAAGTTACTATTCACCAAAAAAATTATTTTCATCTCATTGAACCAAATTTTATTTACTGACATCAACCGTGTCTCTAGGATTTTCAAAATTCTACTCACAGAAGAGGTAAAATTATGTTTTATGAAAAATTTAGTTTTTTAACTACCACTTAGGGGTTTCACTATTCATCAAAAAATTGAAAGTTTTTAGAAAAAATACCAAAATTTCACCCTAGACTAATTACGATATTCCGAATCCAAAAACGAAGTCCATTTTAAAAAATAAAATTTATAAAATTTCAAAAAGTGGTTATTACTATTCATAACGGCTAGTTTTAATAATATTTTAATATCATATCATTGTTTAGTGAAACTCGGTATTGCGTACGACACAAGCTATCGAGGAAGGCCGCAGTTGCGTGTAAAGCAAGACAAGATAGTGTTGTGTGTAGTGAAAGATTCCTTTGATGATTTATATAACATAAAAACAAAATATTTCACATAAAAGTCTCGGGTGTTACAGTGGCTTACCCCAAATAGTTTCTTCTAACCTTGTGGATAGGCATTTGCTCCCAATAATTGAGTTCAGGGATTCCAATAAGCCCGAGACACCCCTCAGACCTTCATGAACTTATTATGCATCAATATTAGGTCCAAAATAAATAATTAGACCAAATTTAAGGGGATCTATAACTGATTCAAAAATCATGTTCCTGCAATAAAAATTATAAAGAAAAATATATTCATGATATAATATATCAATTTATTATTATAGAAATCCAAAAATTGAAATATGTGGTGAATAATTCATATGTATTGTAGAAGTAAATGTATGACGTGAGACCCTTACCTCGGGTTCGATTAAACTTATATGTGTTCCAACCACTTTTATAATAAATATTGATTTATTATACATCTATTGCCGATAATTAATAATATATATCATATCATATATTAATTTGAAATAATATTTTATCATTTTTTGTTTTAAATTCATTATTTAAATCATTATTTTGGGTGACAACTGCTTAATTTTTCATGTATTATTTTCTTTAATAGTTTCATTCCATGTAATTTGATGATGATTACATAATCCAAAAAAGATGATAATGGTATAAATAACATATATATTTATAAAATATGTATTTAGTTAATTATTAAAATTTATTTAGAGAAAATGAATTATGTTGTTCATGGATGGGGTACGTCTTACATACGCATCAACGTTGTTTTTACTTTTTTGACAGATGGAAAGAAAGAATGTTTAATAAAAACTTATTTTTACAAAATCATTAATGTATAATATATATATATAATATATTCATTTATTCATTCATTGTTACCATCCATGTAATGTGTAAATGAAAAATATATCACATTTCTTCATAGAGGTGGTAGTCCACACATAGGAATAAGTGACGTTATGATTTTACAAAGGATTGAAATGTAATAATGTGTATAAGATATTATAGTTTTAGAATAATAATTTAATAATTGATATCATATAAAATCATTAGATCCATATTTAAAACCATCCATGTAAATTATTGTTGAAAAATGAATTACACCGCTACATGGAGACGATAATCCATATGTACGCACGTGCGATGCTTTCTAGTTTCATAGAATGGAAATAGGATAGAATACAGTTTTATCATAATCATACTAACACCTAAGTAAATTAATTATATTCATTTTATTAATTTAATAATGATAAGACACATGAATATGATTAATAAATAAAAATAAACATGAATGAGTTAGTAAATATGATTACATATTCATTAATAGAAACCATTTAAATCTATTCTTAAGAGACCTAGGATTTGTATTTTGGTATGTAAAAAAAATTATTAACTTTTATAATGTTATTTATAATGGTTACTGTAAGGTTTTGGCCAAGGTAGATGATTCAAGTGCTGTAACACCCCAGGATTTCAGAGTGTGTTATTTCTTCAAAATAATTCAATAACTTGCACGACACGCAACACCGAGTTCAATCACACCATGACTTACAAAAAAAAAATCCATTCAAAAGAGGTTATGAATAGTATTATCTAAATTTTGAACATTATATAATCCTTATAATTTTAGAATCCATATTATGAGTTTCTTAGATATAATGCAAGAACAAATTCATTTTCAGTATTGCACTTTTATCAACTGTTAATATTGAACCCTTTTTAAATAAAATATTTTAAACTTTTTGACTAAATGGGGACATCAAAATTTTAAAATGAAACATCCCAAGCTTCTACGGTACGCTTCTCTTTGAATAATGTGATAGCGTGTGTTGTACGCAACACCGAGTTCTAACAACCAATTAAACTAGCCGTTATGAATAGTAATAACTACTTTTTGAAATTATATATATTTTATATTTGAAAATGGACTTCATTTTTGGATTCGGAATATCGAATTTAGCCTAAGGTGAAATTTTGGTACATTTCGGATAACTCTCATATTTTGATGAATAGTGAAAATTACTAAGTTTTAATTAAAAAAAACTTTTTTAATCAAAATAATTAATAGTGATAAACTATGAATTTGAGTGGTGTTAAAGTATATTTAGAATATATTTTTACCATTTAATATAATTTTGGTCATTGGACATAATTTTACAATTAAACCGAACATAAACAAGTGTCAATCTTTTGATAGTTATTATCTCTTAAAAACACGCTTTTTGTTTTGACGACGGGAATTAATTTTAAATTAATTTCTGCCACTTCTGTGTTTTGAATTTAGGAAAATGGATTCCATATTTGGAATCAGGATGTTCAAATTGTGTAAATAGGTAACTTTTATTTTTAGACATTTTGAAAAATTACTGCAGTAAATATTTTATTTACCATGGTTAAGGGTAAATCCGGTAAATAAGGGTTAAAAAATAATATTATAATAATACTAAATTACCCTAAAACGTGTCTTAACCCTATTGGTTGATACATGGTCGACCATGGGCATCTTTGTGTCAATTTTGGGACCCCATGGATCCACTTGTAAGTGATAATGACACATTATATTAATAAAGCTAAAATAAAAATAAAAATGGCATAAGCTTACATCTTTTAGAAGAACAATTTTTACATAGGGTTATACATGTTGGATTTTCGATTATAAATATTCATTAGAAAGCTAAAAAGATTTCCTACATAATGATATTTTATTTATAATTTTTAGACATTAAATAATTTATTTTATTTATGACACAATGATGATGCAGTAATTACTATAATAGTGAAAAATTAAAATAATTGATATTATAAATACCCAAATAAATATAATATGAAACTTTTAATGAATTAAACTAATTTTCTAGGCTAATATGATATATTAGGATTGATGTAATGGACTTTGTTCGAAGTAATCAATCTGTTATGAGTTTCACAAAAATCAACTATTGAATATGTCAAAATTGACATAAAAGAGTTCTTAAAACAAATATTATATTATTAATTGATATTAAATTCCTAAAAATCTAAGGTTAGGCCAAGAGACTTATATTATGATAGTTTAACCATTAATGGACCACTTGGGGGTAGCTTGGATGTATATAGTAAGTTTATTAACCATATTATATAAAAATACAAAGAGACATTGTAAAAGTGAAACTAATTAACTTAGAGTTAATACTTAAAGATAAGGTTAATATAAGTACCCAAACCTGTCTAAATTCTATTGGATGAGTTGTTTTCGACCTATCCCCACCTCAACCTTTGAATAGTCAACTTTGGAGCCATTGGAAACCGAATATGAATTTATTATAAATTAATATTTCTAGCTTTTCCAAAGGTGCCCCTCACCCCTCTTATAAAAGGGCACTCCTCCTTCTCATTTCCTCACACCTCTCAAGCCACTTGGCTCGTCCAAACTCTGAACAACTAAGCTCCCCACATCCCTCTCCTCCTCCTTGAAGCTTCCCCTTAGGCAGAAAGCATTTCAAGAAGTCCTTTGGTTCCAACCAAAGTGAGTTACCTAAATTAAAGGTAACGATTTCTCTTAAATTATTTTCATTTATTTTGCTTCTCCAACCCCCAAACTCTTTTTATTTCATTTCTTTTGTAACAACACCAGTATCCTCAATATACTATGATGTTGTTATAAGAAGGATTAAAACTACACATACACACAACTCCATCTAATGGATGATGAACATAATGTTTCTGTGGATGGCAAACTAACGCCTCACGAAACGATGATTGTTCAAATACATCTTACCACCTCTCATGGTGGCCATTATGATGGCACTGTAATTAAATATGATAATAATGATATATATTTTATATATAAGATTCTGTAATTCCATTTTATTTCACACCATTATCCGTTTCATGTTGTATATACATACAATAATTTCATTTGAGGAAGTGCGGACTACCGCCCCCTTAAAATGATATGACTCGTTCATACCACACATGGAACGTATAAAGGATGGTGTTAATGAACTTAAGTAACATATATAAAATATTATATTATACTGGAATAGTAATATACCTATGTATCATTTGGATTCGATTCTTTTAAAATAAAAATTAAATGGAAGTAGCGTTCGTGCGTACGTACGGACTACCGTCTCCACGAACGCGATGAGATTCATTCTCCATCGTAACCATTAAAGTATAATTATCATTTGATGATTTAAAAATGATGTTTAAGGACTTGATATCATTCTGGATATGAATAATATACAACCTATCCTTTACAAACATGTCTTACGTAACAAAACATATGAAAGAAAACAAGTAAGTTAACACCCGAAACAACGATAATACTAAGATATCAATATTAAAAGATCATATATGATATCATATTAATGTAAATGATTCTTGTATAATTTAATAACAATTATTTCACCATTATACAGGAGGTTAACCTACCCCAACAAAGGAAAAGTACAAGGTAAGGGTTATTTCACAATCTCTTCATTATCCGAGGTTGTATTATACGTAATAATCTACTGGGATCTCTTTATCATCCACATCCATGTTTCTTCGAAATGTATTTCAAAACATTTTTACTATTTACAAGAATATGGGTTAAAGTCATTTATACCCTTGTTTGACTTTTTATAAGAGTTTTATAAAGGAATCTTTCCGTCGTTTTCAAAACAAGGTCCTTTTTAACCTTTTCGACAGAATTGAGATAAGAATGTTTTTTTTTACTTATACGGCGGGTGCGGTTATTTTCCGCCGTTATAAAATCGTCAAAGCTTTCCTTACAAGCTTACAAGAATATTTTCAAGAAAATGTTTTATTTTATATGGCTCTTAAATGATTTCAAAAATAGAAAGAGATATTTCTCTAAAAAGTGTTTTGATTTCGTCTATGTCAACATCCTTTAATGGATTTTACGCTTATTTGAAGTTGATTTATTATAATACAAAACTTCTATATTGTATTGAAGGTTTTGTGATATGTTTGACTGTGGATGTGCTATTTTATACCATTCATAGTTTATGGTGAAACTATTGACATTTCGTATGCTAGTTTTAATCCGAATGTTTATGTTATATTTCAAACTTTTCTTCAGATGAATGTGCTAAACAAGTATGTTCTGGGTTGGGGACCGGTAAAAGTAAGCCCTCCAGGTTGGGGACTGGTAAAAGTAAGCCCTCCAGGTTGGGGACTGGTTAAAGTAAGCCCTCCAGGTTAGGGACTGGTAAAAGTATGCCCTCCGGGTTGGTGTCCGGTTATTAGAGGCACTCCGGGTTGGTGTCCGGTTATTAGAGGCACTCCGGGTTGGTGTCCGGTTATTAGAGGCACTCCGGGTTGGGTTCCGGTTAGAAGTAACCCCTAGGTCTTGGGATGAGGCCTAGACAAAGAAATTAACATTTAGCATTATGCATTCCAACATTATGAAAGTGGTTATTGATATTGCATGTGATTATTCGATTAGTAGAATATCCATGTGAACAAGTAAATGGCATTATTTCATTTTACTTTTGCCATACTATGTTGAAGTTCAATTTTAAAAGGCTTTTGTTTTAGTAATTCATTGCCTTAAATGTTTACGCTTATTTTGAATGTTCCGCTATATTGTTATCCTTACTGGGCATTTGAGCTCACCCCTTTTCTATGTTTTATTTTTCCCAGGTAGTGAAGAAGTAAATTATGAATGACTTGCAGGGATATTATGAGGGGTTAATAGTGTGGATATGAAGACTTTGTTGTTGTAGTAGTTTTTCACTTTGAAATGTAATGTAAAACTTTGTGATTATATCTAGTGTTTCCAAGGCTACTAAACCAATCGGTCTTTCGGGATTTGATCTTTCTTGTGATCATGCCAATGTTACGAAGTAATGCACCGACTCTGGGTAACTGGGGTCGGGGCGTTACAGTTGGTATCAGAGGAAGTTTAGTACCAACCTTGGAAGCTAGATTTAGATAAACTCTGATTAAAGCACGTAGACCTAAGATAAACTTTGAGGATTAGTATAGAAGAACTTCCTAGAATTTTGGTATTGTAGAGATTTTGGGAGTTTTCCGAGCAATACATCCCTGTCTGGATACGAGCAGGTAGAGGCGGCTCTGGCACAGATGTACCTAGGGGTAAAACCCGAAAACACCGCTTTGAGCTAGACTCGAACGGGAACTGGTGCATGACAACGGGCCTTGCTGCACTCTTGGTTACGACACTCCCGGGGGATATGCTTAGGATAACTCTCATTTTCTTTACAAATAATTATGAAGGGTTTATGAGTATATACATCCTCAAAGGAGACATTTTTATGGATTATATCCATAAATAGTTCAATTTATGTTAAGCATTTTATAAGTATGGGATTATGTATTTTGATTCATAAACTGATCTAGTGTATTCCATTGTTTAGAAATGGCGCCCAGTATAAGGAATGAGAACTCCAGAAATGCACATGATCCAAAGAGAAGGAAGGATCATATCATTCATGGTCTTAAGCTAGAATTGATAAGAGAAATAGTCTCCCATGTATTATCATCATATGAAGAAATAATATCATGTGTTGATAAGATAAGTAAAGATTTTACTGAGTCCTATGGATTTGAAGGGAAGCAAGAGAAGAAAAGGATGGAAGAGAGAAAGATGGATAAGGGGAAGAGGGAAAAGAAGAATTTTCCCATATGTGGTAACTGTGGAAAGAAACACCCTGGAACTTGCCTGAAAAAAATGGGAGTTTGTTATAAGTGTGGAGGAAAAGGGAAAAAAGTACGTGACTGCAAGGGTAAGAAAATGGTTTTAAATGTACAATGCATCATTTGCAAGGAGTTTGGACACTACGCGAACCTATGTCCCAGTCATCAGACTATGCCACAAATGATGCTATTGGATAATAATCAAGTTATGATACTACCACAGAAGAAAAGGAATGATTAGAGTTCTTATGTTGATTATGTCAATTGAGTGTTGTATCAACAATGTACTTGTTATAATAATTATGGAGTATATAAGGATTGTACTGCAGTACTATTTCATTAAGGACTTGAGATTGTGTGGAATAAGGAAAAGTGACTCAATAGCAGGATAAATTTTTGGAAAATATATGGTTGAGAGAATGATAAATCATAATATAGTTCTGATACTGAGGTAGTTATTTTGGAATAATATTTGATTGTTTTGGATAAATTATATTGGATATTCTTGACTACCTTGGAACTGATTAATGATTTGTATATTCCATCATTGTTGGGTTTTAAAACATTTTTGGATTAATGAAGTATATCCAGCATTCTATATGGAATAAGGGATCATGAATATAATTAATAAGGAATATGGTAATACATGATGAAGGTATTCATATGCTATTACGGGGTAAAAAGGATCTATATTATGTTTACCTTCCTTATAAATGTTGGACTGTGAGTTTGGACAGAAGTATTTTGGATAGTTCTAGTTTGGATTATTTTGGATTGCCATAAAAGGACAACCCGGAGGTCGGGCGGCAACCCGTCGCGTCCGGCAAGGCTACGAGACTTGAACCCGCAACCGAAGGGCGACAAGGGTGTATCACCTACCACTAGCCCACGAGATGTCCTGGATTAAATAATGTAGTTTTTATTAAAAGATTTTATAGATGAATTATAAATTCGTTTATTTTGGAACCCTATACGAATAGTGTAAATAGAATTCTTTTACATTTTATTATCTTTTAGAGTGAAAGATGAGTTTGTGGTAGAAATTTATTAATGGATAAAACTCTAATTATAAAGTAAGTATATCTCCTTATGATCTTATCCAATCTCATAAATAAATTCCTCAATATTAAGAAAGGCAACTTAGAACAAAAATGTTTTCCTAGATGGTACCTTAAATCATCACTAATTTATGGCTTTGGGATTGTTGTCCTTTTCATAGCCATGTTCTCTACCACTCTCCATCAGATAATTGATGGTTAGATTTTTCTTCCATATCCATATTTTCCTACATGGAACCCTAGTATGTGTTATTTTCGGTAATCTTCATACTTTTGACTCTTTATTTTAAATAGAGGTCGCATTAATTCATTTTTCGATGTGGGATTTCAACTAAGATATTTTGAAACGTCAAAAATGTGTTATCCTAATACCCTATGTTTTGTTGAACCGATGGTATTTCAAATCATCATAGATTGATGAATTTAAGGACCTCAATTTTACACTTGTTTGTGATTGATGACCTCAATCACTACCTATAAATATTTACGTTTTTCCTCCAATTATATATCTCTAATTGCCACCAATGTTCTCCTAATCGAGATCATAATTTGGTGGTGACCCTTTGATTTATCTTTTCCTCATATTAAGACTAAATTTTAGTAACCCAATTTCCGATGTGGGTTTTCCCACAAATATATTATCTATTTTCAACCTTTTATTTTCGAAGAACAATTTCAAATTGCGAGGACGCAATTTATTGAAGGAGGGGAGAATGTAACACCCCAGGATTTCAGAGTGTGTTATTTCTTCAAAATAATTCAATAACTTGCACGACACGCAACACCGAGTTCAATCACACCATGACTTACAAAAAAAAATCCATTCAAAAGAGGTTATGAATAGTATTATCTAAATTTTGAACTTTATATAATCCTTATAATTTTAGAATCCATATTATGAGTTTCTTAGATATAATGCAAGAACAAATTCATTTTCAGTATTGCACTTTTATCAACTGTTAATATTGAACCCTTTTTAAATACAATATTTTAAACTTTTTGACTAAATGGGGACATCAAAATTTTAAAATGAAACATCCCAAGCTTCTACGGTACGCTTCTCTTTGAATAATGTGATAGCGTGTGTTGTACGCAACACCGAGTTCTAACAACCAATTAAACTAGCCGTTATGAATAGTAATAACTACTTTTTGAAATTATATATATTTTATATTTGAAAATGGACTTCATTTTTGGATTCGGAATATCGAATTTAGCCTAAGGTGAAATTTTGGTACATTTCGGATAACTTTCATATTTTGATGAATAGTGAAAATTACTAAGTTTTAATTAAAAACAACTTTTTTAATCAAAATAATTAATAGTGATAAACTATGAATTTGAGTGGTGTTAAAGTATATTTAGAATATATTTTTACCATTTAATATAATTTTGGTCATTGGACATAATTTTACAATTAAACCGAACATAAACAAGTGTCAATCTTTTGATAGTTATTATCTCTTAAAAACACGCTTTTTGTTTTGACGACGGGAATTAATTTTAAATTAATTTCTGCCACTTCTGTGTTTTGAATTTAGGAAAATGGATTCCATATTTGGAATCAGGATGTTCAAATTGTGTAAATAGGTAACTTTTATTTTTAGACATTTTGAAAAATTACTGCAGTAAATATTTTATTTACCATGGTTAAGGGTAAATCCGGTAAATAAGGGTTAAAAAATAATATTATAATAATACTAAATTACCCTAAAACGTGTCTTAACCCTATTGGTTGATACATGGTCGACCATGGGCATCTTTGTGTCAATTTTGGGACCCCATGGATCCACTTGTAAGTGATAATGACACATTATATTAATAAAGCTAAAATAAAAATAAAAATGGCATAAGCTTACATCTTTTAGAAGAACAATTTTTACATAGGGTTATACATGTTGTATTTTCGATTATAAATATTCATTAGAAAGCTAAAACGATTTCCTACATAATGATATTTTATTTATAATTTTTAGACATTAAATAATTTATTTTATTTATGACACAATGATGATGCAGTAATTACTATAATAGTGAAAAATTAAAATAATTGATATTATAAATACCCAAATAAATATAATATGAAACTTTTAATGAATTAAACTAATTTTATAGGCTAATATGATATATTAGGATTGATTTAATGGACTTTGTTCGAAGTAATCAATCTGTTATGAGTTTCACAAAAATCAACTATTGAATAGTGTCAAAATTGACATAAAAGAGTTCTTAAAACAAATATTATATTATTAATTGATATTAAATTCCTAAAAATCTAAGGTTCGGCCAAGAGACTTATATTATGATAGTTTAACCATTAATGGACCACTTGGGGGTAGCTTGGATGTATATAGTAAGTTTATTAACCATATTATATAAAAATACAAAGAGACATTGTAAAAGTGAAACTAATTAACTTAGAGTTAATACTTAATGATAAGGTTAATATAAGTACCCAAACCTGTCTAAATTCTATTGGATGAGTTGTTTTCGACCTATCCCCACCTCAACCTTTGAATAGTCAACTTTGGAGCCATTGGAAACCGAATATGAATTTATTATAAATTAATATTTCTAGCTTTTCCAAAGGTGCCCCTCACCCCTCTTATAAAAGGGCACTCCTCCTTCTCATTTCCTCACACCTCTCAAGCCACTTGGCTCGTCCAAACTCTGAACAACTAAGCTCCCCACATCCCTCTCCTCCTCCTTGAAGCTTCCCCTTAGGCAGAAAGCATTTCAAGAAGTCCTTTGGTTCCAACCAAAGTGAGTTACCTAAATTAAAGGTAACGATTTCTCTTAAATTATTTTCATTTATTTTGCTTCTCCAACCCCCAAACTCTTTTTATTTCATTTCTTTTGTAACAACACCAGTATCCTCAATATACTAGGATGTTGTTATAAGAAGGATTAAAACTACACATACACACAACTCCATCTAATGGATGATGAACATAATGTTTCTGTGGATGGCAAACTAACGCCTCACGAAACGATGATTGTTCAAATACATCTTACCACCTCTCATGGTGGCCATTATGATGGCACTGTAATTAAATATGATAATAATGATATATATTTTATATATAAGATTCTGTAATTCCATTTTATTTCACACCATTATCCGTTTCATGTTGTATATACATACAATAATTTCATTTGAGGAAGTGCGGACTACCGCCCCCTTAAAATGATATGACTCGTTCATACCACACATGGAACGTATAAAGGATGGTGTTAATGAACTTAAGTAACATATATAAAATATTATATTATACTGGAATAGTAATATACCTATGTATCATTTGGATTCGATTCTTTTAAAATAAAAATTAAATGGAAGTAGCGTTCGTGCGTACGTACGGACTACCGTCTCCACGAACGCGATGAGATTCATTCTCCATCGTAACCATTAAAGTATAATTATCATTTGATGATTTAAAAATGATGTTTAAGGACTTGATATCATTCTGGATATGAATAATATACAACCTATCCTTTACAAACATGTCTTACGTAACAAAACATATGAAAGAAAACAAGTAAGTTAACACCCGAAACAACGATAATACTAAGATATCAATATTAAAAGATCATATATGATATCATATTAATGTAAATGATTCTTGTATAATTTAATAACAATTATTTCACCATTATACAGGAGGTTAACCTACCCCAACAAAGGAAAAGTACAAGGTAAGGGTTATTTCACAATCTCTTCATTATCCGAGGTTGTATTATACGTAATAATCTACTGGGATCTCTTTATCATCCACATCCATGTTTCTTCGAAATGTATTTCAAAACATTTTTACTATTTACAAGAATATGGGTTAAAGTCATTTATACCCTTGTTTGACTTTTTATAAGAGTTTTATAAAGGAATCTTTCCGTCGTTTTCAAAACAAGGTCCTTTTTAACCTTTTCGACAGAATTGAGATAAGAATGTTTTTTTTTACTTATACGGCGGGTGCGGTTATTTTCCGCCGTTATAAAATCGTCAAAGCTTTCCTTACAAGCTTACAAGAATATTTTCAAGAAAATGTTTTATTTTATATGGCTCTTAAATGATTTCAAAAATAGAAAGAGATATTTCTCTAAAAAGTGTTTTGATTTCGTCTATGTCAACATCCTTTAATGGATTTTACGCTTATTTGAAGTTGATTTATTATAATACAAAACTTCTATATTGTATTGAAGGTTTTGTGATATGTTTGACTGTGGATGTGCTATTTTATACCATTCATAGTTTATGGTGAAACTATTGACATTTCGTATGCTAGTTTTAATCCGAATGTTTATGTTATATTTCAAACTTTTCTTCAGATGAATGTGCTAAACAAGTATGTTCTGGGTTGGGGACCGGTAAAAGTAAGCCCTCCAGGTTGGGGACTGGTAAAAGTAAGCCCTCCAGGTTGGGGACTGGTTAAAGTAAGCCCTCCAGGTTAGGGACTGGTAAAAGTATGCCCTCCGGGTTGGTGTCCGGTTATTAGAGGCACTCCGGGTTGGTGTCCGGTTATTAGAGGCACTCCGGGTTGGTGTCCGGTTATTAGAGGCACTCCGGGTTGGGTTCCGGTTAGAAGTAACCCCTAGGTCTTGGGATGAGGCCTAGACAAAGAAATTAACATTTAGCATTATGCATTCCAACATTATGAAAGTGGTTATTGATATTGCATGTGATTATTCGATTAGTAGAATATCCATGTGAACAAGTAAATGGCATTATTTCATTTTACTTTTGCCATACTATGTTGAAGTTCAATTTTAAAAGGCTTTTGTTTTAGTAATTCATTGCCTTAAATGTTTACGCTTATTTTGAATGTTCCGCTATATTGTTATCCTTACTGGGCATTTGAGCTCACCCCTTTTCTATGTTTTATTTTTCCCAGGTAGTGAAGAAGTAAATTATGAATGACTTGCAGGGATATTATGAGGGGTTAATAGTGTGGATATGAAGACTTTGTTGTTGTAGTAGTTTTTCACTTTGAAATGTAATGTAAAACTTTATGATTATATCTAGTGTTTCCAAGGCTACTAAACCAATCGGTCTTTCGGGATTTGATCTTTCTTGTGATCATGCCAATGTTACGAAGTAATGCACCGACTCTGGGTAACTGGGGTCGGGGCGTTACAAGTGCTATAAAGAAATGAAAAAATTAGTGTCCTCTTATAATTAAGGTGTGGGGAACTTTTGGGATTTTTTAAAATATTATGTTAATATAAATTATTTCTCATGATGAAATGAAAAAAAATTATGTAATTGAAATATATGTTGAATATAAGTCTAAATACATTAATCTATTAAAATTTGGATAGTATTTGGATATGTTTTCTCTATTATCTTTTAGTTCTAACCCATCGTTATCCCTTGGGAAATTTAGGTACTGTAAAAATACTATACTCTATAATGGTTGATAATGTTACTATATAATGAAAAAGACCCCTAAATAGACCATGGTAGATTTAATTAGACATTAACCATTAAATTTGGCAAATTTTATATTTTATATACTTTTATATCATTTAATGAAATATTATTCATTAAAAAATAGCAATAATGTCATCTGTTTAGAACTATTCATTACATTGAATTTAATAATATCTAGAAAATACAATTAATTCAAACCAAATATTTTATTGTATATATTACACATAATAGAAATCTTAAAAATCACTTTTTTATCAGAAATTTTATTTATTATAATATTTTTAATATCATTTATTTGATTTTTCAATTGATTAAATAATTACCACAATAGAGTTGTATAAGCATTTAAGGAAAGTATATATTAAATAAAAATTACAAATATATTCCCATGATGATGATAAATCATTTGGATTTAAAAATACTAATTATAGACAAAAATATCATCTAGATAATAACATATTATAAATATTACACTTACAAAAATCAAGAGTATGATATGTTTGAAAATTCAAAAAATAAAATATTATAATGTTCTTAATCTCATTCATGTTCCCAGAAGCTCATAAATTCTAAAATTGGCTGAATATGGTTTAGTTAAACATATCTGATGACATTTAGGTATGTTTTGGGTTATTTTATTGTTCTTATCGTTTTATTTTTAACCAAAATTACATTATTTACCCAATATCATTGTAATAAAATTACTATGTATTATATTAATTTTGAAAAAATGTAAAAGGGAAATATCTATTAAATTTAAAACTAATAATTCAAAATATATATGAAATTTTTTTAAAAACAAAATACAGCATGTTAATAATATAATTTAAAATTAAACTAGGAAAATGTGATGAAAAAGTATTTTTTTAAAATGTACATTTAATAATATAAAATCTTTTAAAGATAACTTTAAGAATAAAATATTTTTTAAAAACAATAATTTTATTATTTTAATGAAAAAGGAACTAATAAAATTTGAAAACTATTAGAAAAATTAATTTTTATGTGTAAATACTTGACAAAAATAATTTTCAAAAATCAATATTTTCAATATTCATTGAAAATTCAAACTCTTTTGAAATTAAAAAATACTAACAACTATTTTATTTTAATATGATGATTTCAAAAAGAAATATTAGTTTAAAAAAAATTTAAAAATATTTACAAAAAATAAAATAGTATGTTCACATAAAAATAAATAAAATTAATTTTTGAAGAAAATGTTTTTTTTCTGAACAAAATGACATTACTAGAAATTTAGTGATTATTTTAAAATATTTTTTAATAAATAATTTTTGATTAATACTTATTAATTTATTTAATAAATAATTTAATCTTATCTATAACCAAAAAATTTATATTTATGTTATAATGGTTATAGTTAGGTAATAATATTTAGTTATTTGTTCATTCTCGATGTGGCTTATCTTATATTCTATCGAACATTGGGTTTCCACTAAAATCTTATGATGATACAATCTCCCCCTTTAAAAAATTGTATCTTTAAAATTAAAAATTGGTTTTGATAACCATGGGTTGAAATTTCAAAATGAAAATTTCGAAAGTCTACATAATAAAATGATTGACAATACATTCACCTCATAAGTGACAAAAGGGATGTAAAATAATTTACACAGAGTATCGTATACCTGGTTTAAAAGTATGAGAATAGACATGGGAAGTTAAAAATTGGATATTGATGAGAAAAATAACAACCATGTACAAATATATAGTGATATAGAACATGGTAAAAATAATTTCTACCACCATAAATCCATAAATCTTAGATGGGTTAAAGGGTTATTGATTTCTTAGTAAGAAAATTAAATAGATAATGTTTTTTTCAAGGAATTTTTCATAAAGTTAGTGGATTATTTTATGATCAAGATAATATACTAATGAAAATAAACATACTTTATCCTATCCATGATGTATGAATAATCTCATCCTGAGATTGTAATTTCATCTATTTCTAATTTATCCATTACACACCTTCATGAATATTCAAGATGATTTATTCATGACTAAATCACTATTAACGAATCAAAAGATTCATAAGTCATTCCTTCATCCTCTTAATATTTACCTAAAATAAAATAGTTAGAACACTTTATCCAATATGATAAATCATTATTTGACTAAAAACATTAATATCCAAATTTCATGTTTTTAAATTCCATAAGTACATAATCTTAATATATGTCCAAAACATTTAAAAAAATGAATATGGTCATAAAATATTCTACATAAAAATATCATTAATCCCTCAGAATGTATATATTAAAATCACATGTAAATTCCATGATCATATATTTTCGTAAAATATGGTAATAACTTAAATAGCCATTAAATAATAATGAGAACATGTATACATCCAAAAATAAACTATTTCCTTAAATAAAATACCCGATCATTGAATATATTCCCAAAATACCAAGGTGTATTAAAATTGATAATAAACAACAATTTTATCAAATCAGAATGTAGTTCTATGGTCACTAGTACAATAAAATTTTCTACTTTAACAATAATAATTTATGTATCCTAACTGAACAATATGAAATCAAAAGAAGGAAGACATTAAGTGTTATCTTTACCCTTCCTTTTCAACTAATCAATTTTCTTGGTTATTATTACCATTATTCATATTCATTCTAATCCATAATTAAAACTATTATAGTATAATACTTCTAATTTTCATGGTTTTCATGACAATAATATTATTTATAAATTACTTCTAAATCCTAATTCTTCTCTAAAAGTACAGACACAATAATCATTCCACTTCATTTTAAACCATTAACTATGACTCAAAATTTTGATATATAATATCACTTTTCTTTTATATGTCATTTGCAGTCTCTTTATCATCACCAATATAACCATTACTCTTACTAACTCACGGATTCCCTTCACAATCATTCCCTATAGTATATTAATTTTTATAATTTTTATAATTTCATTATTTAAAACATTCATCTATTAATAACACATTAGGGAGACCATTATTATTATCTTTTAAATTAAACAAATATTTCATTTTAATCATAAATTACATTCTTTGTATCCTTCATTTCTAAAAATAAAACATTTTTCTACACCATTGAGATAATATTTTGGGTGCCACTTTTCATATTTCTGACCTGAATGAAATCATTCTTTCTTTCCTCTATGGCTTTCACTATTAAATCTCTATGTAAAATCTAACCCTTTATTCCTTGGTGAGTATAAGAGTTATTCAAGATGAAGTTTATTAAACATATACCATGATAATTTATTAGTCTTAATCACAATATCTTTCACTAAAGTCATCTGCCAATTTAGTTTCACATAATCACCACATGGTTCATCATGGTTTTTTATATATGATTCATCCTAGTTCTATCCGGTAACTAAAACCGAATGGAATTGTTAAAGATAATATAATCATAGTATGAAACCATATAATAATTAACCAACTAGTATTTGATAAATTATAATTGCCTTTGAATTATAGTCAAAGTCATTTATAGGGTTATGTTCCCCAATCAATATTTTCCAAAATATAGTTTCCATGGTTTTTTGATAAACATTCTAAGATACCAAATATAACAACCCTTACCTAGTATCCACTATTTAGTGGTTTTTTATTACATTGTAATAAAAATCATTGAATTTTAACCTGAAAGATTGAATATATTAATAGTCTGGTTAAACTAGATAAATATTTCAATTTCACATTATAATTAAAAACATAAAATACAACATAGTGTCTTCTTTGAGTGCACCATTACTCCCATTAGAATATCACTATGTATAAATAATAATAAACTTCCTAGAATCCTAAATAAAAGATAAAAAATTGGCCAGCTTCTAATACTCAGTATGGGTACACAAAAAAATGGAAATATATCATGATTAAATAGTAATAAACAATTTATAATGGTAAATAACTAAAACACATTACATTTAAAAAATAAAATGATTATAATATGGAAGTAAAAAATGATGGAAAAATAATCTATATTAATAGTCACATGAGCTCATAACATATTAGTTTAAATTTTAACTAATATAATAATCATAAAGACAATAATAATTGAACTCATAATGACAAAATGAATAATTCCAGACATTTGAAACATACAATAAATGCCTCCTACTAAGACATATTACATAAATGGGTAAGGCCTTAGACAATCCCAAATCAAATTTGTTTTATGGGACATAAAAATGAAGCATTTATATATAGAGATTCCCTCCCATATGTTACTATATCTAATTTATTATTCATAAGAATGAAAAATACAACTGAATCAATAAACCTTAATAAAATCAATAAATACCCATATTGGATGTTCATTTAATATGAAATATCAACACTTTCCCCAATCAAACTGATCATAAACAATCCAAAAATATAATGAATTACATCATTTTAATACATCCTCAATATTATAATCCACAAAGTATTTTTACATTCATGAAAACAATTTCAAGATATTACTAGAATTTTTCTTGAGTAAAATACTCTTAACATTGAAAATAAATTTTAAAATATATAAAAAAAATCTTGTAATGAGGATATATTTTTCATTAAAAACAACATTAAAAACATTTAAATTAATACTAAATTAATTGGGGCATCATGACAATGGGAAACTCCATTCATTCTGTATAAGTAAAAAAACACTTCTTTCAAACAATTGTAATAAAAATAAAAATACCTTTTTCAGAAACTGACTAGAAGATTACTTTGAAAACATTTTTTAAAATAAAATAAATGTAAGAAATGAAATCAAAATATCATTGGATAATAGTAAAAACATTTTTGATAACATTTTTAGAAAACATGGATATGGAAGAGAAATATTTACCATTGGATACTAATACACAATCAATCCCAAACAATGATGAGATTGTGAAAGAACCCATTAATATTTGGGTTTCTATGGGATCGTAATCCTCATGAAAGAAGGAAAATAAAATTATACATTAGAAAACATGAATACTATTATATTAATGATTTTATATATCAAACGGGTAGTATATACACCACAAAAAAATATTGAATATGTAATATGTCTCACATAAGGAAAAGTGAGAAGAGAAAACATTAACTTAGTAATGAATTCCATCATATTCATTCAAACATCATATATAATAAATATATATTTAATATACATATATTCAAAAAATAAACTGAAACATATCATATCATATATTATTGCTATTATATTTTTCACTAGTTTATTATAAATTCATTGTAAAAATTCATATAATGTGATTATAGTTATACATTCAATAGGATTATAATAATTTTATAGATCATTTATATATTTATTATATATTTATTTCAATTTATTTATAAAATTTATATATTGAAAATGAACTACATCATTCATGGAGAGGGTAGGGTACACATACATATGAATGATATTATTATTATCGATGGATAAAAATAATGATTGATGAATAATAATTATCTTTAATAGAATCATTATTAAATCATATATATCATATATATTCATTAAATATATCATTATTAAAATTTCTTAACATGTAAATGAAAAATGGATCAGATTGCTTTGGGGATGTAGTATTCCACACATACACAAGAGCGACATTATAAATTTCAAAAGGATTTGAATGTAAGAACATATATATATATGTGTGTGATATTATAGTTAAAAACCCATATCTATTTTATATATGTCATATATAAAAATTTATTCTATATTTATAACCATATATCTAAAGTGGTTATGAAAAATTAAGTACATCGCTATGTGGTGATGGTAAGCTATAAGTTTGCATGAGTGACATTGTCTCTTTTTGATAGAATTGAAAAGTGATGGAATATGATTGTAACATAAAAATAATAGTATCTAATAATATTTATTATATATTTTTTATTATTTAAGTATGTGTATAAAATATTAAGAGAATTTAGAAGAAGAAATAAACATGAAATAGTCAGTAAAAGTGATTTCTTATTCTTTGATGGAATCCATTTAGATCTATTTGTATGGGAAATGGGATTTCTTTTCTAGAAATAAAAAAAATTTAAAAACCTTATATAAGGATGTTCATATTCGTAATTAATAGGGATTGGTTGATCTATACAACTCAATTTTTTTAATGAAGTGAAGGAATGAGTGTCCTTTATTAATTATGGTTAAGGGACTTTTGGAATTTCCAAAAAAAATTAAATTAATATAAATTATTTAACCACTAAAAATAGTCTCCAATTGATATTATTTGAGTAAAAGGTGAATATATGTCTTAATAAATAATTAAAATTATATTTGAAAAAGTTCTACATATGTTTTGACACTTATATTTTTCTTTTAAACCCCTTATTAGCACTTTTGGCAATTATCATACTTTTGAAACATTATACAATATAAGGGTGAATAACGTTACTAGAAAATTAAAAAATACAAATAAATGAAAAAAGATAGAATTATTTACCAATATCCCATTATTTTGGAAAAATATCATCATTTTAGAAATTTTATATAATTTAATACAATATTATTTACTATAAAACATAAAAAGTGTCATATTTTAGAACTATTAATTAATTAAAATTTTCTAACAATAAGAAAACAATTATAATATCAAAAAAAATATTTTATTCTACCTATAAAATTTCATGTTCATATATAAAATTCATTTCCCCCATTAATTATTAAAAATTATATTTATTATTTTATTTCTAATATCATTTATTTGATTATTCCATTAATTAAATAATTACTAAAATACCATTGTGTAAGAATTTATGGTAATTATTTCATTACTAAAAATTAAAAATATATTTACGAGATGAAGATATATTTTTAATTTTAAAAATATGATTTATTTTTTGAACATTTACATTGAATAAACAATATATTAAAAATATTACACTTATTAAATATAATAGTGTGACTTGTTTTACATTTCTTGAAAAAAATTATAATAAAGGACTTAATCTCATCCATGTAGCCCCAAATGGTCATAAATTATTATATTGGATTATTATGGATGGTATGTAGTCATAATGTTATATTTATTTAAGATTTTGGATCATTTTATTGTTCTTATCATTTTATTATCAACTTGAACTACTAGATTTACCCATTATTATGCAAATAAAATTTCATATTTAAACATTTATACTAATGAAAAATAAAAAAGAACAATTTAATACATTATAATCCAATGATTAAAAATATAGAATATTTTCTTTATAAACTTAAACTATAATGTCTCATAATTTAATTTAAATTTAGACTGAAAAAACAAGATGGAAAACATTTTTTTTGGAAAATACCCTTACAAACATATAAATTATTTTCTCCTTAATTCAAGTATAAAAGCAATTTAAATAACCAAAATTGATATATTTTAAATCATAAATAATTTATTTGATTTAATAAGTAATATAAAATTTAATTTGAATTTGTTAATACATGGAAATTATAATTTTTAATAAAAATCGATATTTTTAGTACTTATTGAAAAAAAGAAATCTTTTGTGTAAATTATCAAATTCTCTTATATGATAGTTTTAATATGATACTTTTCTAAATGAAGTTAATCTAACCTAATAAAATTTTTAAAAATTCCTAGTATTAATTATATTATTTTTACAAAGAAATAAAGAATATAATTTTTTATAAAAATATTTTTTTGAATAATGAAATGACTTTACTAAAAATTTTGTGATTATTTAATGAAACAATTTAAATACAATTATATCCAATAATAACGTTATATTTATTTCATAAATTAGTTATTTAAATTTATACTCTCTAATTTAATGGTTAGTTTATAACGTTAACATTAAAATAATAATATTTGGTTTTTTGTTTAAACTAAATTTGGCATATCTTATATGCTACTAATCGTAGTTTTTCATTTTAAAATATTATTCTATCAACACCCCCCCTTATGAAATTTTATCCATGAAATTTGAAATAATATTAGATAAATTGGGTCTAAATTTTTAAAATACATTTTTCGAAATCCAACATAATAAATAGGATTAACAACACCGTAACTTGATAAAATATAAATTAGATGTATGAAAGACATCTCGAGTAACACATACTAACTTTAGAAGTTGGAGAACATAATTGGGAAGTGGAAACAACGATATGGAATATAAAAATAACTCCCAAGTTCTGATATAGAGTAATATAGAATACGTTCATGAGAATGTCAACCACCTCAAAACCAAAAATCTATGTTAATTTAAAAGGTCATTGATTTATCAGTAAAAAAATTAACATATAATTATTTTTCTATTTTTATATATTTTTACTTATATAGAGGGGTTATTTTAATATCTATATAAGGTACTCAATATAATAAACTTACCCGATCCTTCCCATGTTGTGAGAATGATCTCATCATCTGGTTGTGATTTGGTTTATTTTGACGTCATCACTTACACTAGGAAATAGATATTTCATAAGATTTTTTAGGACTAAAGAACTAGTAATGAATCAAGTTATCCATAAATCATTCCTTCAGCCTCAAAATATTTTCCAAATCCAAATTTTCCATCACATGTTTTTCAATATAATAAATCATACATTTACTAGATGTAATAATATATAAAGTTCAAGTAAATACATTCCATAAGAAATAAATATTAAGACTACTCCAAAAAAATATATAAAAATTTATGAATAATGTCACTATATTTTCAGTATTGGATTATCATTAATACCATATAAGGTATATCATAATGTCACATATAGATACCTTGGTCTCATATTTTCTTAAAATGTGGTAATAACTATATTCAGTATACAACCATAGTGAAAACATGTATTATTCCAAAAATAACTCTCTACTTAAATAAAAACATAGATCATATAATATATTACCACAATCCTTATATTTATTAAACTACATCATATACAATTTTTTCCAAAAATAAGAACTTTTTCCAATGTAATAAATACTATTTCATTTTCTTATTTAATATCAGCCTTTTTATTATCCCAACCAAACATTATTTACTCAACATCATGGAAAAATTGTGATATATAATTCCTCTTACCTTACAACTAATCACTTTTTTTTGTTATCATTTCCATTCATATTATGCTCCAAATCAATAAATAAAACTTCTATTAGCACAATCCTTAAACATTTCAAGATTTTTATTACCATAATATCAATAATAAAAAACATCTATAACATTATTCATTAATAAAAATAAATTCACATTAATCAATCCACATCACTCTTAAACTATTTACTATGATTCATCAACTTATTCTTCAATACATCATTTTTTAGTATTTCATTTTTAATCACATCATCATTAGTAATGTAGCCATTACATATATAGACTCACCAATTATTTTGAAGATAATTCACTAGAGGATATTGATTTTCATAATTCCCATACATTCTAGATTTAAATCATTCCATTGTCAAAAATATCTTAGAGAGACTGTTATTATTATCCATTAGGTTTACATAAGATTTCATTTATTTCGTGGAAATTAATTTTTTTCCTACATTTCCACACATAAAACATTTTCCTATTTATTTGAGAAACACTTTTGGGTCTTATTCTCCAAATATCATACATAATTCAAATAAAGAATTCATTCCTCTATGATATCTACTATTTAATATCTTTGTATACTCGATCATTGTCATATTCGGTGACAATAAGAGTTGGTTAAGTTGTATGTTGTTAATAATATATCATGATAACTGAGTAGGAACAATAAAAATATGATTCACTCAAGTAATTATCTAATTAGGTTCTCATAATCACCTCACTTTCAATCACATTCAGTGTTATCATGATTCCTCCAAGTTATGTCCACTAACTAAAAAAATTAATATTATGAAAAAAATTAATCATATTGGGAAACCACATAACCATTACCCAACTACTATTTTTAATATTAACCTATAATTATAATTTTACTCAAAATGATTCATATTGTTATGTTTCCTAATAAATGTTTTACTAAATCATGTTCCCATGGTTTCTACTAAACTTCCTCTAAAACCAACTATAGTTACCCCAACCCGAGTATGCCAGAGTTAGTTGTAACTGTATAATATTGGAACTATACATAAGTACCCACATATTAAATTAAAGAAGATTTTAGTAGTCTTGGTGAACTAGATACATAATTAAATATCACATGAAAATTGAAAACAAAAAACAAAAAATATTATTTTGTTTCACTACACCATTATTCAATTTAACATTTCATTGAATATCATTCATAAATGACTTTGTGGAACCCATATAAAGGAACATTAGAAATTGGTGAGATATAATTCTGTATGTGGGTATGGGTAAATCAGAATCTATCATGAATAAATAATGAGAAACAAAATATCAAGGTAAACAACTGAAAAACAAGATATTAGAAGAAAAATTAAAACAATGTAGGAATAAAACATGATCAGATAAGAAATATAAAAAACACATGGGATCATATTTTATCAATAAATATTACAACTAATCTAATAATTACATGGAAATAAATAACTAAATTTATATTTATTTACTTATTTATGTCACACATCTAAAAAACACTAAAGGATTCATTCCAAGACATCTCAAAAAAATTGGAACAACCTTACTAAATACCAAGATATTTTGTCTCATGATACCAACTAATTCATCATGAATAAATATAGGGCCCCTCATATCACTTAAAATGTAAAATGTATTCCTTATATTAATGAACAATATATATGTATAAAAACCCATTATCAAATCCAGTAAATTTCTATATTAGAAGAACTAGTCATACAAAATATCAATATATTCCCAGGTTAAACTGATCACAAAAAATCCAAAAAAAAGGTGGATGGTATCATTAGAATATATCCTCAAAATAACATTAAATAATGGTTGTTTAAAATTATTGATATTAATTTAAGATAATACTAGAATATTTCTTAAGTAAAAAACCCTATACATTGAAAATAATTTTTAATGTATCAAAATATTGCATGTAATAAATAAACAATTCTACTTGAAAATAAACATTTAAAAATGAATATTTAACCTTGAATAAATTATGAATCATGAAAGAGGGAAATTTTATTCGATTCATATAATTAAAACACTCATTTGAAACTATTTTAAGATATATCAAAAATAGTCTTTTTTAGATAATAAAAGGAAGATTCCATTTATACATTATTTTTAAAAATTAAAAAAAGTGTCAAAGGGAATTTTAATATCATTGGGGAATAAAAAAACATGAAAATATTTTTATAAATAATAATAATTGAGGAGAAATATACTCCAATGTAAATATAAACATAATAAATCCTGAATAATGACGACATTGTGTAATAAACCCTTAATACTTGGGTTTCTTTTGAATCGTAAGACCCAAAAATGAAATAAAATAAAATGAAAATTTTTAAAACATTAATTAATTATTTTAGATATAATACATAAATTTAGTACAATATACAACACCCACAAGAACTAATTCATATATATATCATATTTATCACAAAATTTAAATTGATACAAGAAACTAGAACCTCAGGTTTGAATTCCATCATATATAATTGAACCTCTTGTATAATTAATATAAATTTATTATAAATTTATTGAAAAAAACATAATAATATATATAATATCATATATTATTTAATTAATATATTTTATCACTCATTTATAATCAATTTATTAATAAAATAATTGTTTCATGTGATAATTGCTTCATTTTTAATGTTTGATTTTCATTAATAGTTATAGTCCTTGTAATATGATTATTATTCCATAATACCAATAATTTCAATAATAATATAAATATAATATATTTTTATTATATTTTTTATAATAATTGATAAAAATTTTATATATACAATGAATTACACTATTTATGGTGTCGGTAGGCCAAATGTACGCCAGGACACTATTATAATTTTATGGAAGATGAAAGGAAAGAAAGGTGGATAATAAAACATATATCCAGAATTATTATTATATCCTATGTATTATATATATTTATTTAATCTATCATTATTACAACCAATTTAATGTGTAAATGAAAAACAAATCACAACGCTTCGTGGAGGTGGTTGTCTATAACTACACATGAGAGAATTTTCTTGTTTTATAACGGATTCGAAGGTAAGAACCTATATAAGAAATTATATCTATTAAATAATATATCTTTCTTAAATATATAATAATATTATCAGTTCTATATTTATAATGATCCATGTAAATTGTTGATGAAAGAAAAATTACACTATTATGTGGAGACGATTTGCTGTAAATTTTCACAAGTGAAGTTTTGACATTTCCTAAAAACAAAAACGGAGGGAATATTTCCATACCATCATCATAATAAAATAATAATACATTTGAAATACCGGTGTTATTAATTTAGGATGGGTGCAGTACATGAATTGTAAGTATAAGAAGAATTAAAGTTGAATTATTCATTAAATATGATTACCTCTTTTTTAGTGGATTGCATTTATATCTCTTCCAATTGGACCGGGTATTGCTATTTTTGTGTGTCTATAACCTGAATAATGTTGATAAGGATAATAAATATATTAATTTTATGGGTTTGGTCGAGCTATATGTATTGATTTGGTGTAAATAAGTGAATAAATGAGTGTCCATTTATAATTAATGTGAGGTTCACTTTTATAATCCCATAAAATATTAAATTAGTATAAATTATTTGTCATGTTAAAAGGGAAACTTTGGTATAATTAGAATATAAGGTAAATGTAACTCAAAATAAATTAATAAAATAAACTTTTAACGAGTTTTTTTACATGATTTCACCATTATATTTTATCTTTAACCCCTTATTAACCCATTTTACAATTACCGCACTATTAAAATTTTCTATATTGTGGATCGATAATATTACTATAAAATTCCAAAAGACCAATAAATGGACCATGGTAGATATAATTTACCATATTATATTAATTTTTATGAATCTAATATTTTTATAAATTTTATATTATTTGAAAAAATGATATTTATTATAAATATCAATAATGTACATTGTTACAACTATTCATTACTCTGACTATAATAATTTTACGAAATCACTTATAATTTGACTAAAATAATTTATTAAATATAAAAAATTTAATTAAAATCTTTAAAAATCATATATAAAATTATTTAACTGAAATTATATTTATTGTAATATTCTTAATTGCATTTATTTTATTTTATCCATTAATTAAATAATTATTACATTAGAATTTTCTAGGTATTTAACATTATTATTTCAACACTAAAAATTTAAAAAATATATTAATTTGATTAATATAAATTATTTGGAACACAAAATATTATTTATATTTGAACATATTTTTTTGATGACAATATATTAATAACATGACACTTATTAAAAAAAATTGTGTGACATGATTGACATTTTTTGAAATAAAATACTATAAAGTTCATAATCCCATCCATGTGGCACCAAAAGGTTATTAAATCTACCCTTGGACGATTATGGTATATTTATTATCATAAAAATATATTTATGTGTGTTTTTTTGTTAAATTTATGTCTCTTATGATTTTATTTTTAACTAAAATTGCAAGATTTACCCTTTATCGCGGTAATAAGAGTACTAAGTTAAATATTCATTTAGGGAAAAAATATATGGTGAATATTAACTAAATATGTTAACAATTATATAAAATAAGTATTACATTTTATGAAAATTCAATACATATATGTTTCATAATTTTATTTAAAATTTTACACGAAAAATGCAATGAAATTTTTTTTTAGAAAAATTACCTTTTTAAAGTATACAATGTTTTTATGATAAATCCAGTTATAAGATTCATTTCCAAAATCATAAATGAATTTTTATAAATATTTTGGAACTAATATAATATCAAATATTATCCAAAATATAATTTTATTTTTTAAATAGTTGACAGATATAATTTTTAATAATTATCGTTATTTTTCACTGTTCATTAAAAATCAAACTTTTTTAAAATTATAAAATTTAAACCTTAGGATAACATTGATATGAAGATTTAAAAAATGAAAATAATATTTTAAAATTAGTCTTATAAAGTCACTATAATTTCTTTATTGTATTTGTACATCAATCTAAATAAAAAAATCTTTTTTGAAGAAAATATGTTTTTGGATAATAAAACGACTTTATTAAAAATTAAGTTATTATTTTACAAAACTTTTTAATAAATTTATATTTAATTATACCTTTATATTAATTTTATAAATTAGTTAATCCTAATAATACACACCAATTTTAGAGCTATGTTATAAAAGTGTCATTTAAATAATAAGAATTAATTGTTCATTTATGCTATATGTGGCACATCTTGTATGCTATTGAACATTATGTTTCCATTTAAAATCTAATGATGTAACATCTTAACTCAATTTCATTTCATTATTTTTTAATAATTATTAAATTATTTCCAAAATATACCTATTTGAAGCCATACTATTTATATAGTGATTCTAAATTGTATTAGGTGAATATTCATTACATAATATAAATATACATTCCATAATCTTATTGGTTTAGTATGTTTAAAAAAAAGGGTATATAAAAAATGGTTCATTAGTAAAGTATATAATATGTTTTTTGTAACTAGAAACCTTATTATAAATATCATATAATTCTATTATTGATAACCTAGGGAAATAAAACATATGAAATAGTTGTCTAAGATGCTCGGTAAGGGTAAAAAGTGTAGATTTCAATGATAAGTAAAAATTAAATAAACATTATGGTATGAGAACATGATCATAAAATTTGATAACCATGCCCTACATATAATAAATCGTAATCATTAAAAATGGAATAAATCATGAAATTTCATAAAACATGATTCATAATGGAATAAAAAAACATAATCCATGTGAGAATAACATTGGAATGAGACGTATATTTTTAGAATACATATAAGAATAAATATAAATATGTTAAGGATTCCAACTGATAAAATATTAACATGTTAGGATTGGGATAATCCATCATGTACATGCATTTATATAGGGATAACCTCTCTTGAACCTTCTTTTATGAAAGTGATAACCTTCTATGTGGCTACTTTTGGGCACAAGATAACATCATGTGATTAATTTGAGCTCACAGAACATTAACAACTAAAAATTTCAATTGAGAGGGAGATATATAATTCTATACCAATAAAGAACATAAAAAAATTGTATATACGTGTTTCAAAAGATCATGAAAATTTTTCATATCATATCCTATAAAATTAAATGTGGGTCATAAACATTTCATCAATACGAAACCCATGGAATAAAAATTGGTATCCAAAAAATTACATCATTTCCTCATAGCATAAATCATGGAAAGAGAGGAGGTTTTATAAAAAAATATTTTCATCACAAAAATAAACCATATATAAAAATAATAAGGATTATATCATTGGATCATATTAATGGTGAAGTTTAGGTAAAATCAAAGTATGTAATCTTAGAGAGAAAATGATTTTGAAATGCCAACTAAAATATTTCTTTTGGAAAATATCTTTTCTAATTTAAAATAACTTATTTTAAATCTAAAATATTCCCAAATAATAAGGAAATAATGTTCCTTAAAATGTAAATTTAAATACATTTAAATAATTTATCAAATAATTGAGAATTCAAATTTCCAGAAAATAAAATTTGTGCCGTATAATTTAAAATTAATATTTCTTTCATATTTCTATAAAAATTAAAAATGTCATTATTTGTAAAATTACATGAATATTCATTTTAAACCATTTTAAAAAAACTAAAACACGAGTAAGAATTTTAATTAATAAATAATTAGGTAATATTTAAAACACTCCTTTAAACATTTTTAGAAAACATGGAGATATATGAAAAAATATGTTCACCTAAAGAGAGAAATAATTTCATTTTTTATTAAAAAAAATCATTTAGTGTATTATGTGATATTTGAGATTAAATTTAATTGAAATCAATTATTCTATACAAATTACTATATTATATTTGAATTTATTAGTTTCTTGATATATATATCATACAATTTCATCATTGGAAGAATAATCATAAACAAATCCTCACAAACAATGATATTGTATCATAATATAATTTCTACATTAGTAATTTTTCAATTATAAGCCCCATGAATGAAAATAACATATATTTATATCCATATCTCATAATTTTCATGGTTTTTATCTCGAAATACATAATTTTTAAGTATATACACCACATAAAAGAAAAAATTGTATAATATTGCATGGGTCATACAGAAATAAAAGTGAGAAACAAGTCTTTTACCATAATGGTAAACTTTAAAGAATATGTCCTTTGAAATAATAACATTAAATGAAACTTTTATATTAATTGAAATATATAATTTCAGGATATATAATTTTAATTTGTTATTATGTACACAACATAAATGTAATAGATGATGAATATGGAATATATCCCACAGAAGTAAAAGTGTGATTAAAATCCATTACCACAGGTATTGTCTTTATTTATAAAATTTTAAAAATCCTATATAATACATATATATTTATTATAAATCTATTAAATAAATAAAATCATATATTTCATACCATTTATGATTTACTAATTACCTTTTATCACCATTTTACTAACAATTCTTTATTAAAATCATTGATTAGTGTGATAATAGGTTGATTTTCTTATATGTTTTGGTTCGGTTGTTTTAGTGCTTGTATATTGATTAAATTTAAATAATATAAATAATATAAATAATATTATAAATATAATACATATTAATTATATACATATTTGTTTTCATCCATCAATATTTTGTATAAGAAAATGAATTACACTGTTCTTGGAGACGATCGTTCGTACGTGCGCATTAACACAACTTCCATTTTTTAGATGGGTGGAATGAAAGAATGATAAATATTAATTAACATTTAAACAATAATTTTAATTTTTTATAAATAATATATATTATTTAATTTTTTTTCTCATTACAATCCAAGTAAAAATTAAATGAAAAAATTTCAAATCACTTCATGGAGGCGGTAGTCCACATATATGCATTAGTGAAGTTTTCATCATTTAATAGATTCAAAATAAAGAGTTATAAATTATATGGTAATTTTAGAAATATAATTATGTCATAAATATCTTATATAAAATCTAATTAGATTTTTATATCTACCTATTTTCGGTGGTGATGGAAAACAAATCACATCAGTTTATGAGTCTGTAGTTTGTCATATACACAATTGGTGGTTTCATTTACCTTTTGTTTTAATATGTGAGAGATATAGGTCATGAAATTATCATAATTTCATCTATTTATATGTTATATAATTTTTTTTAAATCATAAAATTTTAATAATATTTGAAGGAGTTTTATGATTAAATAATATGAAAACACATGGTTATGGACTGTACCCATTCTACAAAAAAATCCCCTTTAATTTTACTCCTAAAGAAGTCATAAGAGAGTTTCATAATACAATTATGGGATGAATAAAATGTATATGGAACTAATTAATGAATTATTATGTTCATGTCCAAACAAAAAGGATTTGGATGTGTCAACTGAAGATGAAAGGGGGTTCCTTTTTATAAGTGGGGGAGAGGACACACTTTATTTTTTTGATCAAATACGATATTGCCAAATATTACACATGAAATATCGAATGGGAATAGATCAATATAAAAATTTATATGTTATATGGAAATTTTTTTTCATAATATAATAATTCTACATGTTTTTAATTCAATTTAATTGTTATCCTTTTAGTTTAAACTAGGGTAAACCCGTTGTAACCTTAACCACAATAATAAATCTTTTTAGTATTTAATTTATGTTAAGATAAAAAATAATGTTTAAATAATTATATTATTTTAATTATTGTAATTATAAATTTTTAATCCATTTTTCAAATTCAATTAATATATGTGTATTAATTTAATTTAATGTAAAACACGCAGACGCTAAAAAAATATTTATCGGATGTAAAAGCTTTCCAACGTATAAAACATTTTTTATATCAATGATGGACAAGAAATTAATCGATATGACATAAATTTAATTAATAATAACAAAATTTAAATAATGTTACATTCAAAATAAATTATAATAAGAAATAAGTGTTCAAATAATTTTAATGAAAATTGATGATTTTAATAAAAAAAGATTATTTATCACTATTCATTAAAAAATAAATATTTTCATGAAATTATAATAAATTCACCCTAAGAAAATTATTAAATGCTGATTAATAAAGTTAATTTCATTTTAAAAAATTTATATTCAAAATGAAAATAAAAAATAATTTTATTTCTGAAAATTTATTAAAATTCATTTTATTAAAAAAAATGCATTTTCACAAAATATAACGACTTTACCAAATATTAAGTACATATTTATCATTATATTTTATTTATAAAAATGTATCATACATAATATTAAAATGCGATTATTAATATTCATTAATTCTTGTTTAATGAGTAGTCTATAGTAATCATTTAATATTAATATTAATATTATAAAGTAATTTGTTAAAACTCAGTGTTTTGTGTTAAGAAATCCATCAATAAAATAAAATTTATTTGAAAAAATTTATAAAATTGCAAGATGTAAAATTATAACCACATTAAAATTAAATTTTTCCTTGGAATTATGTTACACTGATTAAACCAATTTAGTATACTTCTTCCTCATCATAACCTCATGTTCCCATATAGCTTCTTCAAGATGATGGTTTGACACCAAAATGTTGACGAGGTTTGTGGCATTGTTTCCTGGAATGCTATATATTTTATCTAGAATCCATATTTTTATTTCATTATGGGAAAGATCAGGATTTATATATATGACCTTTGAGTCCTATAGATGTAATTTATTAGGTATGTACTTCCTTAGGAGTTATATAGGTATCAGATCATGTACATGAGAAAAGTTTAGTGGAAACGATAGGAGAGAAGTTAATATCCATACTCGATCAAAAATTTGTAAAGGGAGAATATTCCATGGGATCATCTTTCCCCTATTTAAAAATATCATAAAAATATTCTATATATAAATTCTATAAACACATTCTCACTAAATGAAAATTATAGATCGCTCAAAATATTTTAAACATTACTTTTCTATCAACAGTGTGAAACCGAAATGTGTTACAGAATAGCTCAAAAAATTGTCTTAAATTTCATTAGGTAAATCATATAACAATGTATTTATTTCCCAAACATTATAATAACATGTTCGATTGATGCATTTATTTTCATATAGAGATTCATAAGGATCAATCTGAATTATTGAGATAAATATATTGTTGTATGAACATTCGACTAGAAGAATTTATTGTTCCCATCAACCAATGATATCAATAGAAAAATATATCATAATTTACTCAAGTTTTCAACTTGTTCTCATAGATAGGCCATATTTCTAAGGATAATACAAAGTGATGAAACATAACTCTTTGTCATGATCTTGTTTAATAGTACTTTAGAACTTCTAGGTAATCATCAGATCTCGGTCAATTAAAATTGAATTCGGTACTGCATACAAATTTTCCACTTACATAATGTATATCCTTGAAATGTAATCTGGAGAGAAATATTCTTTGATATAAATTACTTGTGAGTACATTTTAAGGTGAAAGGATACAATCCGTATATCATTAAGACCTTTAGATTTTTCGGGTAGTTTGATGAAACAATCTATGGTTATATTTTCTAATATCCATTCTGGTATGGGTAATTACTATAAAATTATTTTATAATTAATTCAGTCAAACATATCTTGTATCATACCAACAATTGAGATTAAAACTCAGTAATATCACTCTTCATTTTATCCAATAAAAAAATAGATATCTATACCTCGTCATACTTCTAAGAGGAATAGATAATGAATAACTACGAGCCTACATTAATTGCTCCATCATGAAATCTAGTATGGATGGAAGACATACAAGATTCCTAAACCGTATCATTACATTAAAATTATTGTTGAACTGAGGAATATTCCCCACATTTATTTACAGTACTAATCCTTTCTTGTGTGCCTCTTAGATCTTCACTTGTATAGATTAATGAACAATCATTTGATAAATATAATATTTATTTCGATCCTTCACGATTTCTAGATCCCTCATTTTAAAATACATAAAAATTAAATATTTTGTGATCCTCATCATAAATAAGATTAAATTAACGTTTCAAATCAAATCATTTACCACTAAGTCCACATTCCTAATGTAGTAATGGATCGAGCATCCAAAATGTTTAATCAGATCGAACTATTTTTTTTCTGATACATATTCAACTCCATCTATGTGAATATATAGATTAAATTTTTATGATATGTATATATATAAATTATTTTTTAGAAAACATAATCATTCTATTACATTAATGTAAAAACTAGTATAGTTTACTCTGAATCATGTGTTCGGTAACATTCTACATGAACCTTTAAATTTTATGACACATAATCTATCACTATATCATTTTTTAAATCCAATGGTTCTCTCTATGATAAAACATATGTTCCCAAAATATACAAAATCATTATTTGTCACATCAATTAAAAAATTCATACTAATGAAGTTAACACATAGGCCGGTGGAATGTGTTTCTCCCTTATCTCCATTTAGCTATGGCTTATGGCCTCATATCCCTTTTGAATGAGGTAGGATTTCATTGTTACTAAATAAATATTTATAAAATTATTATAAAATCCTCAAAAATATTTTTCACATCCTTAAAAATAAAATTAATCATCCATGGTAATATAATCCCTGATGTTATTAATCCCTTTAAACTTATGAAAAGATCACTCATTCTCAAATAATACATCAGGTTTAGACAAAGTGTAATATATACCTTTTTCTAATAAAAATTCCCACACATAGAATTAATCGCATTAAAATATTATCACATGTAACCTAAAAAGGTTTTTTAAGGATTTGAACATATGGTCAACATTAAACTAATAATCCCATGATGTTATTAATAAATCATAAAAAAAATATTACATAAAGACATATATGTTTCAAAAATTAATAATATCGCAATCACCATTGGTAAAAATAATTCTATAGTGTAATTCACGAATCCAAATACCTAAATACTTCATCAATTTGACATAAATAATTTGGTATAACATTGGTTATTATTCTAGGGGACACCCCTTAGTATAGGTAAATAACTTCGATAATACCCATGTTCACACATATAAGACATATAATTACAAGGAAATATATTACACTACGTTCTTAATTTACATATAGAGAATATATTCCTCCTCTATTTTATATATTAATCCAGGTTGTTATTCTAACCTTATAGATATGTAGGAAGTTAAATAGTGTTTCCTTAATGTTCTTTACTGAATGAACTATCATAAAAAATATACCTTTCTATTATTTTTCTAGTCAGAAATCTCACCCAAGAATATGTGGTTAATCATATATCATGATTTCAGGTTAGGAATAATCACAATGTCATGATAACCATTCATTATTAAATTTTATTTCTCATACTCACTGAATTTTCCATCATAGTCAATATTATAATGATTCTTCTCGGTTTCATCTATTTCCTAACACGTTAATTTATATTATCAGTAACAATAATAATATTTGGAAAATAAAAAATCATGAAAATCCATTAATTGGATGTATAAATCATGAAACTATCTTTTTAGCCTTTAAAAATTAGGTTAATCCAAGTATATTCATGGTCTTCATCTATTCAAATCCTTTATATCGATTCAAAATGTGTTTATGAATTTATAATACATATCCCAAGGGATTATCAAACTAGGTGTGAAACAAGATGCATTTTCATGCACTAAGTGATGACCAAGTCAAATAATAATGTGGATTTTGGGAGTTATTACTCCATGGTATAACTATACTAGAGACACATCCATGTATAATTTCCAAAAAAATATGTAATTTATTAAAAACTACTCGACCTTTCCTTCACAAAAATTATATGATGTTTTCCAACAATTTTACATATCCTCAAGGTTCTCAATAATGTCTTCTCATTATAGTTTCCATGTGTAAAATAATCATTTCTATAATACCAACTATAGTGACACACACTTTTCCTATATCGATATTATATATAATAATATTAATATTCATTAAATATCATGTTAACGAATTCAATAATTATATAGGCCTACGAACTTTTTAAAACATGGGTACATAAATAACAGTTCAATCCCTGACCTACATCATCTCCCTCTATTCTCAACATAAATAGACTCACTCATAGACATGTTATAAAAAATACCAATATTCATATCCTAGGGGAAAGAAAAATAAGAAACGGTCATCTGAGATGCTATGTAATGGTAAATAATAGGGATATCAATGAAAAAATAAAAATTACATAATGAAAAGTTTATAATAACAAGATTATAACATTTGAAAACTATATCCTTCATATCGTAGATAATAATATTGTGTCATTCCATAATTCATGGTTGTTCATAATATATTAATCGTAAATGATTCCAAGAACAAATTACATTATAGAATAACATTTTCATGGGATATAAATTTGTAGAATATACATATGTATATTAAATCTTATGTCAAGGATTCTGAAAAAAGAATTAATAACATATTATTCTTGGGATAACCACCGATGTTCCTACACTAAGCTTGGGATAACCTTTTTTTACCTTATTTTTGTCCTTGATTAAACTTATGCATACCCTCTACTAGCCTTTTGATAACCTCCATTATAAACTTAGATCACATATAACATTATTAATTTAAAAATTCATTAGAGGTATATATAATTATTTTCCCACCCATCACACAATGAAAATAATACTTAGTTATTCTATATAATTAAAAAAATATTCATCATATAATATCCCATGAATTTATATGTTCTCTATAAAAATTTCATTAAAGTACAACCAATAAAAAATAATCGTGTTTCATAATAATTTCTCTATTCCATCATTGAATGAACCATGAATAAGTAAAATGTTTCCTAAAAATAATGTCATTATTTATATAAAAAATCCATGATAATATGAAGGATTTTATAAATGGATAATATCCCCAATATAACTTAATTAACATCAAATAATGTCAGGTAATATGGAAAATGATTTTGATTTCCCAGTTCAAACCTATCATAAAGAAAATATCCTTTCTGTTTTGAAAAAATATATATAAAAATAAAATGTTTCCAAAATAATAAGAAACAAATATCCATTAAAAATTTCAATAAAAACATATAATGGATTCATTATATCATTAATTGTTCATTATATCCAGAAACAATTTTCATGTCATGCACGTTATGAAGGAGATTCCCATCAATATTTCAAAGATAAAAGTAAAAAGATACCTCTTTAAAAAATAAAGAGAACATATCATTAAACCAATTTTTCAAAAGGTAAAAAACTTTTATACATGTATTAAAACATTTATTTTATAATTTCAATAACATTCAACGAAAGCATTTTTAGAAAACATGAACAATATAGGAAAAAATATTTTTGAGCAAAGGGAGAATGAAGTTGAGTTTTCTTAAAAACATTATTTCGGTATATTGAGTACATAAAGAGATAAAAATAAAAAAAGAAAAATTTATTCTTAAGATATATTATTACAGAATAATGTTCTTGAGTTTCTATAGAGATATGTCATATGATTTAATAATCTAAATAATAATCATAAACAATCCCGACAAAAAATGATATTGTATCATAAAATTCTTACCACTTTGTTATCTTTTTAATTATAACAAAAATGAAATAAACAACAACAAATGAATATTTGTATCCCTTAATATAAATAATATTAATTATAAAATAAATTCAAATGTAGTATATACACCACATTAGGGGTGATGAATATAACATATGACCCAGAGAAGAAAAAAGTGAGAAGAAAATCCATTAAAACTATTGTAACTTCTAAATTACAATACCCATGAAAAAATACAATTAAATAAAAAATAATATATCATAAAAATAAATAATTTAATAATATTAAATGTAAATGTATATGTATATACACTACAAAAATGAATAAAGTAGTGAATATGACGTATGACCCACAGAAGTAAATGTGAGATGAGAATCACTTACCTCAAGTCTCCACTTTATTCGTATATGATCGAACCACCTAAATAATAAATATATATTTATATTAAATATATTAATTGATTATTATAATATATATCATTTCATATATTTTTTAATTTTAAAATTTTATCAACGGTTTATAAAATATTTTTTTTAATCATTATTCTGGCTCATAAGAGCTTTTTTTCATCTACGTTTTCATTCGATAGTTTGGGTCCTTGTACTTTTGTTATGTTTCGATAATAATTGAATCTTAAATAAAGATATAAATTTCATATAAATATATTATATAGATATATATTTATTTATATCCATCCATTGAAGTTAGAGAAATGAAAATAAATTACGTTGTTCATGGAGAATATAGGTCGTATGTCCTCAAGAACACAGTTTCCATTTTAACAAAAAAAATTGTAAAATATTAATTATCTATTAGATAATAATTTTTATATCATATATATCATATATATTCTATAAATTTAACCATATTTCCCTCAATTTCAAAATAAAATGTAAAAAATTTCATATCTCTTCGTCGAGGTGGAACTTCACACATACGAACGAGCAACATTGTCATTTTCTATAGGATTGGAAGGAATGAAATTATATGTTATATGAAAATTATGTATGAATAATTCGGTCCTAAATATCATATATATAATTTTAATCCATTATTATACCCACTCATGAGAGTCGGTGATGGAAAATATACTATGTTGGTTCACGAGGTGATAGTCCTCCATACATGTGATTGAGGGTTTTATTTCCCGTTTGATTGAAGAGTAGTTGAATATATGTATTAATATTAAAATATTAAATACGATATATTTTTAATATACTTATTTTGATATATAATAATTGTTTATTAATATTTAATTTATTTATAAGAATAAATAAAATGAAAATTCATGGTTAAGGACGATACCTCTTCTTTAGAGGAAATCATAAGATTTACACTAAATCTACATGATGAGGATTTAAAAATAAAAATAATGACTCTTGTATGTGGGGTTGGGGGTAATTTTATAATTGATTTATGTGGTTACTTTCCGATCAAAAATTATTTTGATGTCTGAAGTGTAGAATAGAGGCGGTACCCTTTTATAAGCGGGGGTGAGAACACATATGGAATTTTAAAGGAGAAAAATATATACGCACAATTAAATTAAGATAAAATGATAAAAATGGCTTATTAATGATTATTAGATGTCATATGATATATATAAGTACAAAAAAGTGTAATTACAATTGATTTTCGATTAGTTTATCGCTTATCATTTTACTGTAACCTCTAGATAAACCCATTTTAACATTAATCACGATAATTTATTCTCACTATTTTTAATATTAATTACGGACATGAATTAAGATGACATTATTTTATAATTTTAATCTTATTGAATCCAAATATGTAATAAATAATTCAAAAATCCATTCACAAATGTGGTTGAAATTAATTTAACTTTAAAACCACAACCGTGAGGCAAAAATTATTTTTCAAATAAAAAGCATCAAAAGTATGCAATTGTATTATATCAAAGTTAAGGAAGAAAATTTTTATAATAAACTAAATTAGATTATTATTATTATAATTTAACTAATTATACATTAATAATATTTTATAGAAATATTTAACTTATTAAATACTTTAAATATATTTTTAATAAAAATCAATATTTATCACTAATTATAAATAAATTAAGAATTTAAAAATATATATATAATTCACCCTAAAATAATTTTGATATTTTTATTCCAAATTAAATATTTTTTCTATAAAATTTATTTTCTAGAGGTTAAAAAATTAATTTACTTTTTTTAGGAAAAATAACTGAAAATCATTTTTTGTGAAAAAATATATTTTTGAAATATATAAAGACTTAACCCAAAATTAAATGATTATTTATCAATATATGTTATTTAAAAAAACATTCTTTTTAAACAAAGAAATATGAAAATTATTATTAATATCACTATCTTTAATAGTTATTCTGTAACATTCATGTTTACTTAAGTATGATAATAGTATATTGTTGTTTGTTAAAACTCAGTGGTGTAGGTAATAAAATCTATCAAGGAAATTAATATTGTTTTAAAAAAATTCATAAATTCTAACGGTGATATAATCAATTTTTTACACTCAAAAATTTCATTTTCTCTTGGAATAATCCCCTCAATGTGTTCATTTTTTTCAAATTTACTTTCTATGCTCATTATTTTAATAATTATTGTCATTTTAAATAAATGTTATTAAAAAAGGTTCTGGTTGATTCAATTTCAATTTTTTGGGTTATAATCATTTTATGTTGATTATGTTTTCCTAATAATATAATATTAAACTATTTATATATATTATATAGTGTTCTATTGTAATCTTTATGGAAATTTAAATTTTCATTTATAAATATTTTTCATTGAAGTATTTAATTCATTATAAAAATACAACATTGATAATAATAATTATCTTGCTCACTAATAGTTAATTCTAAAATTCTCCTTATTATTTATTTCCACATATATACTCTTTTGTTATTTTTAATATATGAATACGTTTTATCATTTTTACTCTACAAGTGTATCATATTATCTTCATAAAATAAAATTATATAACTATTTTATCATAATGGTTTTTCTAAAAAAATATCTAAAAATATTAAAAAGTAATTTTTTCACATTCATATATTATGTGTCATCCACAACAAATTCCACTACATGGCCTTTATTTTTCCCCAATTTCTAATAAATGGTTATTATTTAAAAATATATTTCCAAAGAAGTATTTTTATACATTCTTGAAAAGTAATTTTGAAAGTAAATTGTAACATCAAACTCTCACAAAAATATTTACAATTTATTATTAAAACCATTTTTTTGGTTTCACTTACTTTTTCTTATTAATATAAAATGTTCTATCATTCTATCGAGTTTTTTAATTAATGATAATTTTAAATATATTTTGATGTAAATCCTTTAATAGACTAAAATTCCAATCAACCGATCCTTTTTATGATTTCATATTATGTGTTACCATTTGGTTAATTTATGTTTTCTATTTATCTCCAAATGTTTTTTCATAGTCAAATGCATGATTGATTTCATGTTGAAAAAATATTTATGTTTTTTAATTATACGAAATGTGGGATTTATATAACCCTCCAAAGTGAAGGATAAGTCACTGTATGTCATGATTAATGTGAGAAAATGTTTCCAATTAGTAATTTTTACAGCAAAATGTGTGAACATTATTGATATTAGCTGTGTTGAAGACCTAATGTTTTGATTAGATTTTGAATATTTATTTTCCAAACATAATGAATGAATATGAGTATGAATATCTATGGTAAAAAAATAAAACATTGAAATGATTTTGATTATCTATATTAACAATTATCAATGTGGTTGTGATTGTGATATAAAATGTTCATTACAAAATGTATATGTATGATTTCGATAAATTGGGTTCAAAAAATAATGTGTATACATCATGGTGATTATCTATATTCCCAATATAATAATTTTTAATGATTATGTTAATATTACATGAATATGTTATGATCCAAGGTCAATATTTATTATATCAGGTTTATTCATTCTTAATCTTTGGTACATATATGATAATTTGAAATTATATGTCTTTTTATCTTTATTTATAGACAATCCTTCTGATTTTATTATCATTTTAATTCTATTTTTCTACCATTCCCATGTTTTATCTCATTTTCATAATGTACCTTTCTGACCCCATTGTAATTTTTACCCTTTTGGTGTCTTTGAGTTAACATTGTATATTTTGATTCCCCATGTAATGAAGAACAGTGTTATGTATGATGTTTCTAGAAGAATGTTGTCAGAGTAGTTTTTTTAGGATATGTTGAGAAAATAATTTAAAATATGGAATTTATGTAGTTATTTACTAGAGACAATAAACCATTATGTTATGGGTTTTCATTATTATTTGATAATTGTAATGTTTAAAAGTTGGGAATTATGTAAAAAATAATAATTATATACCCATGCCATCTCAGTTTGAATAAGTTCATGGTTTAGTTGTATCTGGGGATTGGGATGTGATGTTTAATACAATATAACATAAATAAACATATGGAAAATAGAAACTATCATTGGTTATAATGATGGTGTACAATCTAAGACATTATAATAATGATTTTTTTAATCCATAAGATATACTACAATTATTATCATAGGATATTATATTTTTTTACTCTTATTTACCATAACTGTTTTAAAAAATGGTAGAACCAAGATAAACATAGTTATAAATGAGTGTTAATGACAATTACAATTATTTTCCAAATGAAAAAACAAAATGGGATGTAATATTGAGAGAAACACATCATATAAATATTATATATGGTAATTAAAATTAAGTTGAACTTTTATATGATTCAAAAAAAACAATGAAATAGAATCATACTATTAAAAATTTCATGTTGAAAGTATTATCATCAATTCTGTGTTCTTTTTATCCTCTATTTTGTGAGTAATAGGTTGAAACAAAAGAAAAGATATTTTATTTTGTCAATATTTCATAGAATGAAATGGTTACATTATCTGGAAACTATTTGGATGGTAAAGATTATTAATAGTGGACCCTTATCCAAAAAAAACACATAATAAGATGAAATAAATTTAATGTAATTGGAAGTCAGTTAATTTTTTTTCCAATAAATATTTTCCTTGTACTCTTTACCTGAAAATGGAAATAAAATTCCTTGAGTTAAAGAAAAAATTGGATGAATTTATTGGATTTTATGTATAACACTGTATGTGACTCTCAAAGAACACCTTATTTTTTATTATATAAACTAAAAGTAAGCTCAATTTTCTATATAGTTGAAAAAACCGTGTTTTTGAAAGGAATATAACATAAGTTTATTTAGTACCATTATTCAAATTTTTTATGTTTAGAATGTGTGTCATTAGAAACCAAGGATTCTATTTATTCACGTTTATTTGGTGATTAAAAAATGGAGTTTCATGCAAATAACATTGAAAAATTACATGGAGAACATAAAATTGACCACATGAATGCAAGAAATCATGGATAAGGAAGTTAATAAATTTTGTTAACAAAAATAGAAATGTATCATTTTTGGAATGGTTTTCCATCAGGATCACGATTATCTAACAAATATGAGGAGTAAAACTAGTAAAATGTAGGATAAAATGGTCTCAATTAGTCCCCCTCACACTAAATAATTATTTAAATGAATACAATTTGGTAATTCTAAATGTTAATGTGCTAAATGAATTACTTAAGAGGAAATTAGATATCATAAAACTATTTATACAAGAGGTGAATTGAAAGAAATATATTCCCTAAGTCCCCAACAAACATATGGTGCATAGATATTGTAATGTGTGAAATATTTTTCACTAATTAAGTTGATATTTCTAGACACTAGATAATTCCACTAGTCATAAGATATAATTTTTGGAATTATTTATTAATATTAAACCTTTTATAGTTATTTGAGATCATTGATGTGATGCATGAATTGACTATAAAATTAACTCATTAAATATGATCATATGAGTTAATTATTCTATCACTACATTGAATACTCAGGTTTACTAAACCAACTTCAATGCAATGAAAGGTGGTGGGGTGGTTCATCATGATTGCCAAAAATTATGATATACCTAAAACTATATTATTCTTAGAACATTTCACAACATGGTGAAATAATACTATTTATAAATGATAGTTTCTCTCATATGATGATAGATTCTACTTATCATATGGGTACCTCAAGAGGTCAAAAATTATTCGGTTACCACACCCCTGATATTTACCAAATGTATTGTATGAAGATCAATATGGATGTTGATTCTTATACAAGGAATGGTATGAAAATTTATCATATCTCTAAATTTAATGTTTATATTTAAATTCATATTTCTTCTATAGAGACCATATATGTGCGGTTTCATTTTTTTATACATATATGATTATTTGTTCATTGACCCTACAGATACCCAATAGTGGTATCTATGAAACGATGATATTATTTTATGAAACCATTCATGATAATTGAATACCACTAAGGAATATAACAGAACATGAATGTTCTCCATGACATGTACAACCCGTCATCATGCTATAAGTATGAATATTTTAGACAATTGGTTGTGAGTTATGTAATGAATATTGAACACTATGTGTTCACTTGGTCATGGTTAAGAGACCAATTTTGTTCAATAATTTATCATTAACACTGATTAAAAACCATCAATTATTCACCAAGGTGTAGGATGGATTTCGTTTTACATATATGCCACAGTTTTTCAAAATTGCTTTCTTTGGAACACCGTGATAGAGTCTAAACAGCGCTGAAATGATTTTACCTTATATAGCCTATATATTCATTGTTATGTGACTATGGTCCCCACCATTACCTCAAAAAATATATAGGACTATTGAATAACCTTTTTTAAAAAAAATATTCAAATTTTAATTGAATTATTAATTTATAAATTGTTTATAATGTATAATAATAAAAAATTTGTGGAAATTAATTAATTATACAAAGTCTATAATTAATGAATATTTTTTCATGAAACATATATTATTATATTGTCCAAAAATATTAAATAAAAATATTTGAAATACCTTTTTAAAAAATTATATTATAAATAAACGTACATTTATCAATGAAATTTCCTTCTCGAGTATTTAAATATGCCATATTTAGTTATACATTAAATCACATGAACCAAATAATTAATCCAAAATTTTTATTAAATTAATTTAAATATTATATTTTAATATAAAATATATTGATATGAATATATAATATTACAATGAAGTAAAAATTAGAAAAAAAATATAACTAAAATTTTAAAATTTGGATATGCTCAATCCCCTTGAAAATAACACTCATGAACAATATAGTTGAATTAGAATATAATATTAGTAATATAATATTAATTTTCATTTAAAAAATATAACCTTCAGAGAAAATAGAAGTAACTGAATATTGAATTAAATATGACGTGTTTGGTGAAGGTAAAGAATTTATATGTCCATTAGAATTCTGGTAGTTTTAATCGAAATATTACAGTTTCAATAGTAATATGACTATTAGGTATACTAACCTTATCATTAGAATGGTAAAATCATATATGAAATGGATTAATAATATTATTTATTCTATAAAATGAAAATTTATCAAATTTATATCATTTTGAACATGAATAGACTGTTTAGAAATGATAAAATGAGTGTTTCAATTTTTGTAAAACATATTTTCATTATTTATATTTTTATGTTAAATATATATATTGGAAATAAAATATTGTTTTACAAAAATGTGTTATAAAAAAATTATTCTTAATAATAATTATAATACAACTCTATGAATTTGTCTTTTATTTTTTAAGGTGCCATCAAATAGATCATAATATTGAAATTAGAAATTTCAAATAAATAATGATTTTATTTAAAAATTATATTCACATATATTTAAAATTGTTCTAATAAAATGTATATAACATTGTTAATATAAACATTAAAAATAGTTAGGGTGAAATTTTGGTATTCTTGAAATTTAATGGATTTTTTGGTGAATATTCGAATATAAAAAAATATTGTATTTTACATGTAATGTTAAATACTTGAATTAATGATTAAAATATGAAATAAGAAACCATTAAACCAGACTAACATGCATTAATTAATATATATATTCTCATGAATCAACATTATGGGTAGTCTTGATAAAAAAATAAAAATACAATGAATATAATATTCAATAAGTACCATTTCATACCCTTACAAATACCACCCCTCACCATCCCTTCTCTTCACAAATTCTATGCATTGAAATTTGATAAATTTCTACCAAATAATTTTACCATGTTTCACCCCCAAATAATAGTGTAGCTGTTATTACAAAAAAACCATTCCAAGGATCATTAAGTGGTAGATTAAGTGTAGACAACCAATTGAAGAGGTAAACTTTCAATTGAACCTCTTTCAAAATTATTCTTCTTATACCACCCACATATTTTTTCAATACACTTATAAATAGAAACATCAATATCCAAAATATTAATATATTATATTATGTAGTATCCATTTTCTACCATCCCCTTAATTGTTTCTAAAATAAGTACTTTTATCTGAATACAGAATGTTCACAACCTCCGTAAACAACATACTTCAATTTCCTCCACCAAAATTATGGTCATTATAGAAATAAAATTATTTTCAAATATAATGATTATATTTATATTATTAGATTTTTCATATATAAGAATGTGTTAAAAAATATTTTATTCAAATAAAAAAATATGTGGATCATGATGCTTGGTAAAACATCATAAATGAACTAATTATAAAATGATAACATGTATAACATATGAATCATACTTTGTTAGACAACATCTGTATATGAATATTATTTTGATATAATGAAATAAATATAAAAATGATGAATTTAATAAATTTATTTTTATTATTTAGAAGGGTAATTGAAATTGCATAATGGATCTGAAAACCTAGTAAGGGATCTATCCAAACCACCCTATTTTCATTGAGATATGATCTCCCTCTATTTTATTAGATATAATATATATATATTTATTTATTTATTAATTTATTATTAAATTTCATATATATATATAGGTCAAAAAACATATACCTACTTTAACATACTTATCCTTAATGGGTTTATATATGTCTTAATTGTTCAGTTAACAATTTCATTTCATAAGAAAATCTGATAAAATTGAACATCTCTATTTTCTTACATCATTTCATCTAACACACAATTAAAAGTTTTCAAATATCAATGGTTTCTAAAAAAATTATTTTTATATGGAAAACCATTTTGTTTCATATATAGTTTTAGGGAAATTATTATACAATTACCCACATTAAAAACACATTATCATTTTTCCTAAAACCCCACATAATATGTAAAATTAAAAAAAATTCTCCACTATTTTTTCACTTCTTCACATCACTTGGAAACCATTTCTCATGTCTTGTGCTTATCGTTCACCAATGAACACCCAAGAAATTTTTAATCCATTATTTTAGGGAAACCATTATGATACACCATTTGGTTAATATATAAGGCTTGATTATATAACACATTAATTTTCTAGGTTAATTATTATGTTTATTCACATTTTTTTGTATCCTTTTATAGAACACATATGTAAGTTCATGTTCTAATAAGTGGTCCTGGATAATGCTCTAATGTATTTGGAAACGTTTACGTGTAATAACCCAGGTATTTATAGACAAATATATTTTCTTATCTTTAAATATTTGTGAATAAGATATTAGTTTTGTGTTAATTTCAATATTTTTCTCATATCATACTTGACACACTACAGTGGGTTTCTCCAAAATCTTATGTTGCAAACAACATTGAATTATACCAAAAATTAAAATAATATTATTGTTATTACATTAGATGTTAGTTAACACCTAGCTGTTGTATTAGGAGGAATTAAAATAACTAACCAAAATATGATTACACGTGTTTTCTAAATGTTTTTACATTTATCCAACAAATATTATAGACTTAAAATGATAATGAATATAATTTTAAGCATAAAACACTCTAAAATTTTTAAAAGCTCATTTTAAAACCTTTTGATGGAAAAGTCTTATTAAAAATATTTTCTCATGATTTTATATGTTATATTTGACAAGGTAAACTTCTTAATTATAATCAAGAAATCAAAATTCACTTTGGATGAAATTTTGGTATCTTTCCGATAAAGATAATTTTTTAATGAATGGTGAAAAATAATTTGTTCTAATTCAAAACTACATTTTCATCAATTTTATTTATATAGTTATATTTTTATTTTAATTGGTATTAAAGTATAATTTTATTATGGTTTTATCATTCAATCTAATTTTTTTAATTTAATGTAATTTCACATTTAAATTGGACATAAACACATGACAATTTTTTGATAGTTACTATTTCTGAAAAACCTTCCATTTGTTTTTAACCGTGAGTTTTTTTTAAATTAATTTCTTCGAATTATTTGATTTGAATTTGGAAAAATGGATTATATATTTGTAATCACAATTTCCAAATTTTTTAAATAGGTAAATTTTATTATTTGACTTTATGAATTGTACCATCAGTAATTATTTTAATTTACCATGGTTAAAGGGAAAATCTGGTAAATAAGGGTAAAAAAATAATATTATAACAATATTATGTTATCCTAACACATTTCATAATCTTATTTTATGAGATATGTCTAACCATGAGAATCCTTGGGTCTATTTTTTGGATCCCATGGAGAAACTTGTGTGTGATAATGACATGTTATAAGGATTAATTCAATGTAATGTAAAATATAACATAAACATATATCTTTTACTAAAACAATTTTAATATAGGGTTATTTAATTGATATATTTGACTATAATTAAAAATTATAACGATTCAATGCTTTCCTACAGCAGGGTATATTATATATAATTTTTTTACACAAAATAAATATATTTATTTACGACACAATGATGATGCAATTATTACCTTATTAAAGAATGATTCAAATAAATAATATTATAAATATTAAAATAAATATAATTTGAACAATTTTAAGACATAAAAGATATTTTGGAAGATTATGACATATTATAAATGAGTTAATTCCATTTTTATGAAGGAATCAATTTTCTATGACTTTATCAAAAATCAATATCTAAATAGTGTCAAAATTGACATAAATAGGGTTTTAAAACAAATGCTATTTTATTAAATGATATTATAGTCCTAAAAATATAATATTCAGAAAAATTACATATATAATGTTGAAAAATTAATTAATGATCCACTTCTGCTTCTATTATATTTTTATAGTAACTATAGTAACCATATGTTGTCAAAATACAAGAACACATGGTTAGAGTTAATGTTTTTAACTAAGGGTTAAAGCTAAAAGATAAGGATAATTTTGTGGAATAAACATATATATTTTAACTTTTTTGATGTTTATACAACCCAAAATCATCTTATATTTTAAATAAATTAGTTTGGTATAATTAGAAACCAAAAATTATTTTTTAATAAAATAATATTTCAAGACATTCCTAAAGTTCCCCTCCTCCCTCTTATAAAAGGCCACCACCTATACCCTCACAATCACACCTATAGAGTCCAATGGATTATCCAAATTCTGAGAAAATAATATCCCCAAATCCCTCCCTTACAACTATGAGCCTTACCTTGGGAAGAAAAAAATTCTATAAATCATTTTCCTCAAATCAAAAGAAGTTACCTGATTTAGAGGTAACGACTTCTCTCATGTTCCTTTCCTTTATTTCCCTTCTTCACTCCCTATGATCTTATTATTCTTTTATTACGTAAAAAACAGTATAAAAAATATATTAGGATGTTGTTATGATAAGTATTATAATTACACATACACACACCTCCATCTAATGGATATGAACATATTGTTTCTGTATACGGAGAACTACTGACCCACAAAACGATGATTGTTCAATTTTCTGCTACCACCTCTCATAGTGGCCACTATGATAGAACTATATTTATATGTGATGAATATTATTTTTTAATTGTCTTTATTCTTCTATAATATTTTTTTATAACAATTTTTAGGCTTTCTATAATGTAAAAATACAATAATTACATTTGAGGAAGTGTGGACTACCACCCCATCAAAGTGATATGACTCTTTCATGCAATACATGGAATGTAGAAATTATAGATTTAATGAAAATATGTAATATATCTAACATTGATATTATACATTAATTACAAAATATATACGTATCATTTAGTTTTCTTTCCTTTTATATGACAAAGAAATGAAAGTAGCGTTAATAAGTACATACGACCTACCTTCTCCATGAATGGTGCATTTCATTTATTATCTGTAAATGTTGTGGAATATAAAAAATACATATATACTGGGGATATATGATATTTAAATCATTAATATCATTTTTTAGATGATTTAATTTTTACTACATGTACAATTTACATCAAAACACATTCATTTTCGACATAAGTATCGAATATCGACAAAACAACCGATGTTAAGTTAAATAATTATTTAATCATTATAACATTATAATAAGTGATATAAAAAGAATAATAAAATTTAAAAATGTTATCAAAAAAGTATAAATAAACTTATGTTTATTATTCAGTATGAACAAGGAAGATACGTGATGATTTGGAATCAAGGTAAGGGAACATCATAACATAATTTCCACTCATTAGGTTTTATTCATAAAATGTTGTTTATATTATGACAAGATTATGTGTGGAATCAATATATTTTTATGTTTTGATTTACACTTTAATGTGTGTGGATATACCGTTGATACACATAATCACGCCCTAAATAAATTCTTACTTCATTGATAAAACTTTTGTAAGGGAAATCATAACTCATTCACCATTCATTTAGTTATATATCCATGTCATTGTTTTTATTTTTTTCTAAAAATAATTGGTAATGACCTCAAATTATTTTATAGTTAATATCTATATATATTGAGTGTATTTATATTTCTCATGCATATTTATTTTATTTATTTATCTTTAATCTAAGGAAATGATCATTGTAAGTGATTTTATCTCAATATCCTTTCATTGAGGCTTATATTTTCATCATGAAAATTTATTATCTTATAATGTCTTTTTTACAACCCTTTGAATATTTATATCACGAATTAGTATATTATCATGATTTTTAATGTTCTATTTATTTTTCTTCTTTAATTATTTTTAATCAAGTGTTTCTCAAGTGGTAAAGAACTCTTTAAATAAATCATCATTTAAAATGTTATAGTGATTTTCTCATTTAAAAAATTCTATTTCATTTCAATGTTTTTAATGTGGTTTTAGAAATTTATTTATAGGGACATGAATGTATTAAAATGATAATTTACTTCAAAAAATTTTAAGTTGTATAATACACTTTTATTTAAAATTATATTTATGAAATTTTTTAAATGGATTTAGAAATGGGTTGAATATTTCTATATCTATAAATGATTTATTTTGGTTGCCGTGAAGAAATGCTATTTTTCCTTTATTCCTATTTTATGTGTTATGATTATTAAATGGTTATAGAATAATTAACAGGTCTTTATGTGATAAAACAATATCATGGTTATGTTATAAAACAAATACGAGTGGTTACATGATAAACCAATGATGGGTGGTGCCATAACAAACCAAGGATAGGTGGTTATGTAATAACCTCCAATACATTGGGAATGAATGTTTGTCAAATTTCTATTCCATTAAGTGATATGTTTGGATGTTGATAGTATGGTTATTTCAATTATGTATGTTTATGTCCTAGGTTACCCTTATATGTAATATTTTTTTCTAGGGGATTTATGGTTATCTTTTAGTTACAAAAATAATTGGCAATTATCTTAGTTTCAGTGAAGTATATTTAAAACTTAATAAGGAGAAAATTATTACATTATGATAATGTATTCATGTTTTTTATGTTTTCCCAAGACTAATAGTTTTACATCTTTTTATATCCTATAATGAGCTTTTTTATTCTCATCCCATGTTTTGAACGCTTTTTCACAGGACATAAAGAAGAATATAGTAAAGGATGGTATCGAATAAAAGTTATGTTGTTAAAACATGATACGATATCGTATTTTTTTTAAATAGTTTTTGTTTTATTAGAAATGGATAGTGATTTAAATTATCTACTTTTAATATTTATATTGTTATGTATGAGTTATGGCCTAATTATCTAAAGCTCCAAATCTGAAATGATCGTCGAAGAGAATTAATGTCAAATTAAAGACATATCGCAATATTTTTTGACGTTTAATGATGGGTCCTTATAGTTGGTATCAGAGGTCTATTAAGATAACATTACTGGTTAGGTTGTTATTTAAGAAAAGTTATATGTTTTATATAACCACAATGCTTATCATATTTGAAAGAGTCATCGATATTTTAGATAAATTTAATGAGTTTAAGAAAACATGAATAAGTATATCTTAGTGTTTATCCTCCTCATATGATATTATATGTTGATTTTACTAATACATGCACTCTAACCCTTTTAGATTTTAGTAAATGGAAGGATCTAGAAAGCACTAATGTAAAAAATATGTGAAGGAAACTATGGTGGTTTTATGAATAAGAAAATGAATGAAATGAGAGCTGTAATGAGAACTCTTTTGGTTATTCCAAATCAACTATATGAGGTCATGATTGACCACATAAAACTTAGTGATTTTTTAGATTCATCATATATGAGATAAAAGATCCCTATGGATGTTCTGGTCATAATCGTAAAGTTAAGTATTTTAAACAACCAATGTTTCAAGGATGTGGAAAGAAACACCTATAAAAATGATTCAAAGGGATGGATATATGTTATAGATGTGGTAATGAATTTCATAAGGCTATAAACTTCCATGGAATGTAGTAGCATTCAGTTGAATCCAGGAAAGGGAAAGAAGTTATTTCTGAGGGATCAATTGAATGGTTTATGTGTGGGGAGTATGGTCATTATGCAAATAAATTTTCTATGAATAAGGTTTAGGAATGGGATCACCAGGACAGTAAAAATATATGTTTACCAATACCTAATACAATTACAATTGATGATGAGGAAACTGAAAATGACCTATGAATGTTATGGATTATTTATTATCTCATATTTTGAAATTAATGAATATTAAGACATTATGCATGATTTTTTTTGTAGTAAATAAGTATAAATGAATAAGATGGAAAACCATGGATAATGGATCATGAAGAATGTTCGATTATTATAATGTCTACATTTTAGTAATTGAAGAGTTAGGTGAGATCTATTTTTGATTATATGATTAAATGTATTAATGATGGTATTTCTTTGGATGACTTCTAGTATTAGTAACCATTATATTTTTTATATAAAAATGTTAATTGAGGATGAATTATCTTTTTTGTGTGGATATAGTTATAAAGAACCATTAGGGTTTATATGATCCTTGAATTTGAGGCAATTATGGGTTATTACGTTTTTGGTATGAAAAGTGTGTGGTTTGAAATACCCTTTGAGGTTTAAATATGTTACGATTATTTTTTAGGACATCAACTCATTTTTCGGAATGTTATAAAATTATATAGTTTTGAAAAAGGACAACATGCAGACCATGTGACAACCCATCACATTTGACAAGGTCATGGGAATCGAAACCACAACAGAAGTGAAACAAGGCTTTATTTCCAACCAATGGCCTATGTGAACACTACTGAATTTGGAAATATAGGCATAGATCTATATCCATGGACAATAAAAAATGCGGCAAGACGTCACTTATACCCACTCTTGTTTTGCTTTATGTGGAACTAGCACCATACACGACCTCTTTCCCCCACGCCCTTGAGATTTTCCTATCCCCACTGTCCCTGAGATCCTCCTCCCTACCAAGATATTTCTCCTCTATCGATGTATCCAATGTGGCCACCCTACCTCCCCGTGAACCCCCCTCTCCGACGTGGCTCCATCCCAGTTCCGACGTAGCTCTGGAATGGTTCTGATACGGCCACCTCCCCCCCCCCCCCATAATCCTCCTCCTCTCCCGATGTCTCCGACATGGCCACCCCACAACCCTTTTTCTCTGATGCAGGTCTAACATGGTTCCAACGTAGCTCTGGCATGGTTCCGACACATCCACCCCACCTCCTAGGATCCTCCTCCTTTGATGCAGCCACCCCACCTCCCAGGATCTTCCTCATACATGTGATGGATCCAAGAATAAGGAACATTTTTCTACTATTTATTTCATTGGTACGCAATGTAGGTCTAATCCCATAATTAGAAAAGACTCATGGTATGGCTATATTTGGGGATTAAAATAAAAAATACCCAAAAATTTTAAATATAAATCCTAAAATCAATCCCCATTCTAACTATTCAAAAAAATTGGAGAGGATCCCAAACATGTTGTATTGGTTTGCGGGTGGAGTGACATGAATTACTTGAAAAAAACTTGTTAGTGCATTTTCACTTCATCCGTGGATTCCCAATCCCTCACATTTACTTTAGTAATGTGATAATAAACCCTATGATTTTATCAGCATCCCTCAATGATGATCATATTTTTTTTATGATAGTATTTATATGCTTGATGAAATGGATATTTGCACATTATCAATGTTTTACTTAGGATAATTTAATGCTTTGGAGGTTCGCTTATTATTAATATCCAACTAAGAGCATGATGAGTGGGTGATCAACGTATTGTATAAATAAATCCCAGTTTAGTTGAACATAACTTTCTAGAGGTTCAATAATAAGGTCATACCAACTGAAATTAATATCCATAAAAAATTAATTTAGATACCCTCACCATGTATGTGTTGTGAGATGATAAAATAAGAGTTAGTATAGAACTTATTTTTTGATGTAGAATGGGCTACTCTGCTTGGGACCTTGTTGGGAACCTTATGGAATTTTAATTTTAGGGGGGATACATCTCTGAATTTTTGTGTAAATTATTTCAATGTGGTACGAAACATTCATATATGGTTAATATTCATGTAATAGTGTTTTTAGTGGTGTGTTGGGTGATTTAGGAGACAAGGAACAAGGGTCGTAAAGGCAAGAATAGGTCCCTCTATTCATTAATGTTCATGTGCGCTCTCTCATGGGAAAACTAGGATTCCTACTTCCTATTGAAATGATAATGGCTACTGGTAAGGGGATCTTCCCTAGGGATGTGATTACAAATGATACAGCTCACTTAGGGTGGTGGATAATGTGGATACCCCCCAATGTTGGACTAAAACATAATGTGAAAGGGTCTTAAAAATAGGGAGTTATGAGGAGGGATTGTTAATGATTCTAGGGGATCTACAGTTATCGAATATAGTTCCTTTTATGGTTTACGTAATTCTACCATGGTAGAGAAAAGATCATTACTCAGCGAATTTAAAATTTAGAGGATAGGTAACCTCAATGTTTGTATAGTTGAGTATAAATCCAATATTTATTTAAGATTCTTACATAATAAGGAATGTGCTCCTTGGTATTCAGTTTATAATATTAGGAAGTGTAGGTACCCCATCGATCAAGGCACAAATATCTTTCATACTTGGACTGAGGGGAAATTTTCTCCTTAAAAACTATCTAGTAATGAAATACCTTATGAGATTCTTGTTTTCTATCATATTACAGGGGATCTTCTACATTACTATGAAATATTTGATAATGGTGAGACCCTAATTATTCACCACCTTAGACTTCCAAATTGAATGATTTTCCAATAAAAGGTTCTTCTTGAGTGACTGATAATTTCCCAACTATTACATTGATCATGGAAGTTCTTCTAGGGATACCAGTAATGGAGGTGAATGATATGAATACTTATAAGATTTATGAATAAAACAATTTTCATCACATGTAAAATGAAAAATACGAAATTCAATTGGTTTGATAATCAATTAACCAATCAACTTCATGGTCTAATCCAAGACATCTGGAAACGTTTCCAACCCATGACCTATTTCAATCCCAACAATCTCAACAAAAAATCCTATATTTTCAATATAAATTTTTAGAATATTTTTTTAAAAAAATATTGAAAACAAATTATCAATTTTCATCATTGATATTAGATATATGAATCATTTAAATGGTTATAGAACCCATTCCCACTCAGGTTTACCCTTCCGTAATATCATTGTAGAATCTTGTTACACACAAACCTCTCATGAATAACTCAATGTTGTGACTATTCTCAAGAGTGGGAAGAATATTTCAAAAAATATTACATTGATTTCCTAACCATTAATGTCTTCAAAATCATAGGATAAATATAAATAATGATCATTAGAAATTGAAAAATCAGAGTTGGATAATGAGTGAATTAGTTAGGGAATGTTGGAATTCAACTAGAGGAACATTGGGAAATTGTTGATGGGTGTTACAATTTGGAGAAAAGTGATTTTATGTATTTAATAGAGAAAAAATTGACCTCTTAGAATGATTTTCTAAATATTATTGAATTATTTATAGGATAGTGTTATGAAAAATGTAGGAGATTCAAGAGTTTAGACAAATATATAACAACCCTCAAATATAGACACATGTAACCCATCCAATGAATACTGAGATTGATCTTTCTCATCCGCACTAAAATAATAGGTGGAAAATGGCATTGATGTAACTATTAGATAAATAACCTCATTCCCACTTATAAATAGATTGATCTCAAACCAAGTAGTAATATATCATAAGGGTTTTGGATTAGATAATTTTCTTATAGGGTTATGGTGTTTAGACTACTATGGTGTGGTTAAAGAGACATTCCCCCATCAAAATACATTGATTTAAATGAATTTTTATTTTCATTTCTCTAGTGTGATTTACATGAAATCATATTGATTCTATATGAGTAGTAGATTATTATCCATGTTCCATTAAATTTTATCATGGTTTTATCTATTAATTTGTTTTACACATAATACTACCACAATTTTCATTTATTTCTAATATGATGTAGGGGAGTGTAGGGTGATAAAAGAGTGATTAAGAATTCTCAATTACCATGGGTAGGTGAAATTAGTCTATAGAAAATCCTTTTTTTCACTACCAAACATAACATACTAAAGATAGAGTGAATGTATTTGGATCTTGGGTCATTCAAAGGTATTATTTAGGGGGTGAATTTATTTTATAAGATATTATTATATAATTAAAGAGGGAATTATATAAGGTAACCCTTTGTTATATTCATCATTTTTCACTTTTATTTTATTTATTACATGCACTTGTAGTTACACTCCTTCATTATTTCATTATTTTGATATTTATAGTTTTATATTAGTGTTGGTGTGAGGAGAATGAATTATTATATCCTTCCATGAACCTATAGTTCCCTATCTATTATCACCATAAAATGTAGTATTTTTAATTTTCTATTGTATTACATTTCTAGATTGAAGTTTGAAATTAGTGGCAACTATGTTTTGAGGTCTTAATCAGATCTACCTATTGAATTAGAAATCAATGGTGTTTTTCATGATACGCTTTGATCATGCTTTTGGAATCATTCTTTTTTTACAGACTTTCTTATTGAGAAGAATCTGTTAATTCATATCTGATAGAATGATTTATATTTATATTTCATATAATCATGCTTAGTTCAATATACATTTTATTAACTTTGAATGATTTCTGGATGGTGGTTATGTACTTGATTGTTAGGTTGGTCTGAGTGGAATATAAAAGCTTTTTGTTGATGAAGTGAAACACTTCAAACTATGGGAGAGTGGAAAATGTGGACGTTGAAACTGGATTTTCTATAGGGTGTTTTCCGCACTTCTTGGCTCATATGGTGACTCATTTTCATCATTATATGATGTTTTATTATAATTCACATTTATATTCACTTTCATTCACTTGATGGTGCATGATTGTTGAACCTCATGTTTTTACTGTATCTTGAACATTCAATTTTTTTACCAGGGTATGGGTTCGAAAACCAACTCATTCATATTTTCATTGTTGTAGTTCATTATTTTGGAATTGAATATTTACCTATCAGAAATAGTGAGCTTGAAATGGGTGTTCTATAGCCTGTGGTCTATAATTTTCATTACTCGCTTCAAAAGGTGAATCTCAACATCGGATTGTTTGCATGTACATGTTCTATTTTTTAATTTACATGTTGTTAAACCTAAACCCTGTTTGATAGAAAATTATGAGTTATCAATGATGAAAAAGTGGTGAATAAGGGTAACTACAACACCACTAAGGTTCCATAAGGTTAACATTATTTCATCTACTTTTTTGGAGAAAACTGGTTATGGTGATTCTATCTTTCCAATTCTGTTAAGCACAAAAAAATATCAATGTTATATTTATGATTTATTTACTTTTTTGTATTGATTGATGTTTTATGAAATTACTTCTATTTGATATTGTTTTCTCATACTAATCATGTTTTTTGATTTTGTGTTAATCCAAATGGTTATTTTTGTTTTTGTTCATCATGTTAAGATTCTATAATTTTTACATAAATCTATTCATTGTAAAGTAATTTTATTGTGAGTTTATATTTTTGAATAAATATGTATAGATTTCATTATATGGTAATACATTTCGATATTGGTATTCTTCAAGCATTCACAATTATATATTCTATTTACAGAATAATATATGTGTTGAACTGTTGTTTTAAAAAAATTAGAAGAAATTTTTTTTCCAATCGTATCCTTCAGTTATGGATTAAATTACATAAATTGGTCACTTTAACAGTTATAGACAATTTATTGATGGGGTGTAATGATAAATTATTGACACACTAATACATAAATAAGGGTAAAATGGATGAATATTATAACTCCTTTAAATTAGGGGGTGGTTGGTGTAGGCTAGGAGGATTGGGGTGGTGTGGGGGGGTAGGTGATGGTTGTGGGGGAGGGAACAAGATGGGGGAAAGGGGCTGGTTTGGGGGGGGGGATGGTTTTGGGCAGGATAGTACATGGAAAGGGTTGGGGGACTGGTGTCGGTTAGGGGTTAGGGTGGTGTAAGGGGGAGGGGGGACTAGTTTTGGGTGGATGGGACTGGTTTGGGGGGATTCTAGTACATGGGAAGGGGTGGGGTGGTACGGGGGGGTGGGCTGGTGCAGGGGTGGGCGTGTTGGGGGGATGGTGTTATCTTGGGGGCTTGGGGATGGTGAAAGCTAGGGGTCTTGGGGTGTTAGGGGATGGTGGAGGGGTGAGGGGACTATTTTAGGGGGAGGATAGTATATGGGGAGGTGGGGGAAGGGGGGTTAGAGGGCTGGTGGGTGGGGGGTTAGGGGTAGGGTGCAGGGGTTAGGGAAAGGTCTGTGCCAGGAAGAGGCTACATGACTACTAGAAGAGGGTGAGAAAGAAGTTTTCACTTGGTTGGGATGTGTCCTGGCAGGCTGAAATTGGGGTTTTGAGGCCAAAGGTGGCATAAATCTTGACGGGTTAGGTGTAGTGGATGGATAGGCTCAAGACAAATAGAGATTTATTTTTAAAATTCCATCATAGTAGAAAATCAATGTTAGATTCATAACTCGAATATGTAAATTTCCCTGAGTTATAGTCCAACCTGATCGCTCAACATTTTTGATTTATTTTTAGAAATTTTAAGTCTATTTGACATTTGGGTTCACCCGCTCCCTTAATGTTTTTTTACATAAATTGATTGTTGGGAGCTTTATATCCAACCATATGATGATACTTGTATACTATCATTTATAAAATAGTAATTTCTCAATAGATCATCTTAGAATTTAATTATATTGATATAGCAGTGTCCATTTACAGATAATATATCATTATGTTTTCCTATAGCTTAATAATTTTCCATTTTAAGCAATGGATTTTTAAGCATTGACATTTTTTACCATCAACTTAGGGTCCTATGAACTTCTTATTTAGTCCATCTTTTGGAGGGTTAGTAGGTCTGAAAAGCCCAGGTGTTGCAGTTATTCCTGTTCTTCTATCATTGCAACACATATTACTACAAAATAACATTCAAAGAGAATGTTTGTTATTATATTCAATATCAGATTTATTAATTTTCATTATAGATATTTCTTAAAAAATCTTATGTTCATTTTGGTAGGATGAAATAATTAATATGATTAAGTTTGTGGAGAAAACTTCTTCTAATTCCATTGATCTTTTGATCATTCTACTATGAATCTGGAATTTTTCTGAATGACAACTAAAATAAATGACATGGGATATTTCCCATCACACATTCTCTATAATATTTAAAAGCAAGAAAAAAATTTATTGGATTACCTCTTGTGGTTGATAAAGTTAATCGGGTGGAATCTGATGTTGCTAACAATGGTGACCTTCAGGTATTTTTATTTCATTCAGCAAAGAAAATTTTCATTGCTTGGTACCTTGTAGGTGAAAACCAGAATTATTAGTGTGTGGGTCCTGAATTTCTAAAAATAATTCTCTTGGTGGCTAAGATAATGCAACCAATTTCTTATAATCATTATATATCTGAAACTGTTAGTTGTTTCTGGCACTACTCGAGGTTTTACGATATTTAGAGGGATTTATTTTCTTCTATGGGTACACGCCAATACCCCTCAAACTTGTGTGTAAGTCAGAAGACATGAATGTATGAGTAGAAAATATAATATTTATATCATTTCTATTTTCTTATTATTCATACTGCTAGTTTTTTACTTGTAACAATTTTTTTGAGAATAATAGAATGGGTTCATTTTGAGAGGTGTTCTTTCCATTCACAGAGGCCCTAAAAAGACCAAATAAAAATAAATATTTTGTTCTAATTTATTATATTGTTGATTTATTTTGAATAAATTTATACTAATAATTCTTGAAGGAAGTTATTTTAAATATTAAATGGTGTGTACCTAGGGGACACACACTGTGTTTTTGGAACCTCATAACTCAGCATGTATAGGTGTACAAACCCTGATGTTGCACCAGAACACAAATGTTTTGTGTTATTGGGTATATTCCATTTATGATATTGATCACATGACATAGGTATCAGAATATGACACACCTATTAACCCTAATGATTCACACACCATGTAGGTGGGGTGAAAGAGGGAGGGTGTATGGGGGTCTGCAGGTGGAAGGGAATGGGGAGGGTGCAGGGGTGGTCTGTAGGGGGGAGGAAAACGGGAAGGGGCTGGTAGGGTGGAAAGAAAACTAGAAAGTGGGTGGTCTATAGGGGGGTCTGTAGGGCTGGTGGAGGGGGAGGGTGGAAGGGGCGGTGGGAAGGGGGGAGGGGGAGGGGTCTGTAAGGAAGGGGGTGGGGGAGGGCGATGTGGGTGGGTGGGGGGGAAGGGGAAGGTGACTAGGGGATTGGGGAGGTATGCAGGGGAGGGGAGGGGTGGGGTGGGGTAGCGGGTAGGTGGAGTGGGGAGGTCTGTATGGAAGGGGCGTAGGGGGGGGGGGGTCTGTAGAGGATGGGGTGCAGGTGGGATGCATGGGGGAGAGGGTGGGGGTCTGTAGTGTGCTTTGCTGGGTAGGGGGTGTAGGGGGGCGGGGGAGGGGGAGGGTTCATGGGGGAGGGGGATGCAGAGTAGTGTGGTGTAAGTAGGGAGGGGTGGGGCAGGGGGTGCAAAGGGGTGGGTAAGGGGTGCAAGGGGGATGTGAAGGGGGCATGGGGTTGTATTCAATCTCTATAGGTTTTTACATTTAGGTAAACTCTACAGGGGGTCTGCATGGTCAAGGGAAGGTGCAGGTGTGGTTCAAGGGGACGGGTGTGGGGGCAGAGGGTGCAAGGGGTGGGGTAGTTGGGAAGGGGGTACAAGGGGGTGGGGAAGTGGGATAGGGGGTGTAGTTAATATTTATAGGATTCATTAATTTTAGATAAGGTTGAATAACCATTACAATCCATCTTTAATTCCCCCATTTATTTATGATTAGGTTTCTCCAAATATTCCCTCCTATTTACAACAGATTTTTTTCACTAATTCTCGGGGGGTTTATATAGGAGGGGGTTTGTCGGTGGTCTGCTGGGGGGTGGGGGTTGTAGGGGGGTCTATCAGGGGTTTAAAGGGGTCTATCCAATGGTGAAAGGGGGTCTGTCTGAGGTGCAATGGGGGTCTCTCTATGGGTTCATGGGGGGTCTATCTAGGGGTGACAAGGGGGTCTATCCAAGGGTGCAATGGGGTCTATCTAGGGGTGTAATGGGGGACTATAGGGGGCATTTCTTGGGGAGAAAAGTGGTTTGTCTAGGGGTGAAAGGGGTTCTGTCCGGGGTGCAAGGGGATATGTCTGGGGATCAAAGGGGGTCTGTTTAGGGGTGCACGGGGGGTTTGTCCAGGATGAAGTGGGGTCTGTCCTGAGTATAGGGGGTCTGTAGGGGGTGTGTAGGGAGGATTGGGAGGGGGTCTATCTGGTGAGGGGGCAGGGGGGTTTGTCCAGTCATGCAAGGGGATCTTTCCAGGGGTGCAAGGGGGTCTTTCCAGGGGTGCGGTGGGGGGGGGGGCAGGGGGTGTGGAGGGGGAGGGGTAGGGTGTCTATCTGGGGGGGTCTAACAAGGGGTGCAAGGGGGATTATTCAGGTGTGTAAGGTGGTTTTATAGGGGTGGGGGTCTGTCCAGGTGTGCAGGTGGGTTTGCCTTGGGTGTAGGGGGTTCTGTCCATGGAGGGGGGGTTTGTACAGGGGTGCAAGGGGGGTATGACCAAGGGTGCAAGGGGGTCAGTCCAGGGGTGAAACGAGTGTCTTCGATGGGGAGGGGTTGTGTGTGGGGTAGGGGAAAGGGGGTCTTTCTGGGGAGGGTTTATTAAAGGGTAAGTCATATAGACACAGTTTCAAACTATGGCTATATCCTATAGCCATAGTTTTTGGGCTTATAAACACGGTTCTAAATTGTGGCTATAGCCGAAATTTCTAGTCGTGGAAGTCCCTTGTTAGTATGGCTTATTATTTGTAGTTAAATGATTATATGGATCAAGAATAAGTTGATTTTTGGAACATCTATTTTATTAAATGGATATCCTTAGTATTGGAAAATGATTTGATGATTAAGTGATAAATGCTATTTTAGAAGATGTTTGATATTTTGGGAATATGACTTGCCTAATGAAAATAGAATACAATGGGATTTCATTTTTAGAGTAATGGTTGGATTTCATTTTGGAAGAATATTTTTTTATTGTGGAAAAATATAGATTTGGGTTATTTATTGAAATGATAAATCTATCATGGAGAACATGTGAGTAGTTTAATTACATTAAAGTATGAGACTTTAATATTAGTTGATGTTATTTGGAGATAAATATTAAGATATATCGTGGAAGACTATGGGATAAAATCCTTTTAAATTTGGGGTTTCAGTCTTATTTTGAAATATTTTTAGGTATTTTAAGGAAAATTATTTATTGACTGGTCTTTTTTGATCTTTGGGTATTGTATGCTTAATTTGGGATATTAAGAGTAGTATTTCATTCCATAAATGTATAATTCTTTTGGGGGATTATATGATCTTTTACTAATCGTTTTGGTCTCTGTTAATGACTAAGCGAAAGGGAAATATATATTTCATATATTTTAGATTATATTAATCTCTATAAGTTGATTCTAGTACTATAGGTGTGATCAAGTCATCATGAATACTAATCATTTAGATAAAATATAAGTTTTTGGTAGATATTTATTAAAGGATGAACCACTAGTTGCAAAGTAAGTATGTTTCCTTATGTTCTTTGTCAATCTCATAAATAAAGTCCTCAACTTTAAGAAAATGATATTAAAACAAAAAAAATCCATTTACTTTTCTTCTTGGGAAATCAAAGACTGTTTAACCCATCACAAGTTTATGGTTTTCTTGTTGTTAACTTTTTCTTAATCATGTTTTCTTTCACACTCCTTTAGAACATGATGGTTAGTTTCTCTTTCATTTCTATTTTTTACTACATGTAATCCAAGTATGTGTTATCTCAGACGACCTTTGAAATTCTCTATCTGTATTTTGAAGTGATAGTTTTATTTACTCTTTTTCTAATTTTGGATTTTCAATGATGTTATCGAGCCCAATTTTAAAAGTGTAAGGACGTAATTTACAAATGGGTTGAATGATGTAACGAGCAAGGTATTTAAAGAATAATAAATTTTCATATCTATTAATTTTTATGAATAAGATAGTAATTTTATGTTAATGGAACACTTTGACCAATAGCGTACTTGACACGCAACAATGGGTTTCTCTAAAATCTTTCGTTTCACACAATACTGAATTATAAAAAAAATATTATTATTATTATTATTTTAAATGTTAGTTAACGCCTAACCATTATATTGGCAAGAATGAATAGGAAAAAAACAGTATGATTACCCAAGTTTATTAAATGTTTTTACATTTATCCAATAAATATTAAATGGTTAAAATGAGAATGAATCCAATTTTAAACATAAAATACTCTAATATATTTGAAAGCTCGTTTTACCACCTTTTGAGGGAGAAACATTTTTAAATATATTTTTTTCACTTTTATATATTATTTTTCAGAAAATAAACTTCTTCTTTTGAAGTAGGGCATCAAAATTTATATTTGATGAATTTTTTGTATTTTTCAGATAAAGATCATTTTTAATGAATAGTGAAAATACTGCCTTTTAATTCAAAACTACCTTTTCATCTAATTTATTTATATAGTTATATTGTCATTTTAAATGTTTGTAAAGTGTAATTGGATTATATTTTTATAATTTACTCAAATTTTAATAATTGTATGTAATTTAAATTTTAAATATGACATAAACACATATCAATCTTGTGATATTTTTTACTTCTTTAAACCTCGTTTTTTGGTTTTCACAATAGGAATTAATTTATTATTTATTTTTTAAAATTATGTGTTTTAAATTTGGAAATATGGATTCTATATTTGGAATAATAAGGTCCATGTTGTGTAAATAGGTACCTTTTTGGACATTATAAATAGTAACTTTAGTAATTGTTTTTATTAACCAAGGGTAAAGGGTAAATCTAGTAAATATGGGTAAAAAATAATATTATAATAATATTAAATGACCTGAACACATATCCTAATCCTATTTGGTGATGGATTTTCTACCCTGTCCATCCTTAGGTCAATTTTGGGATCCATGGAGCCACTTGGGTGTGATAATGACATGTAATAAGAATTAATTCAATGTAAAGTGAAATATAACATAATCTTGTTTCTTTTACTAAATCAATTTTAATATAGGGTTATTTATCTGATATATTTGACTAAAAATATTCATTATAAATATAAAAAGATTTCCTACATCATGTTTGTTTATTTATAATTTTTATACATTAAATAAGTAATTTTATTTATTACAAAATGATGATGTAGGGATAAAATTTTTAATGAAAGATTCAAATATATGTTATTATAAATTTTAAAATAAATATATTTTAAACATTTTGATTCTATATAAGAATTTTATGGATTATTAAGAAATATTAGCATTGCGTTAATTCCATTTTATTTAAGGAATAATGTTTTTATTACTTTAATAAAAATCCATTTATAAATAGTGCCAAAATAGGCATACAAGAGTTTTTAAAGAAAATACTATTTTATTAAATTATATAATACTCTTAAAAATGTAATATTCATCCAAATTACTTTTATAGTGTTAAAAATGTCATTAATGATCCACCTTTGGTTCTATTGGAATTTTATAGTAACTATAGTAACCATATTTTGTGAAAATAGAAGAAGACATGGTAAGAGTTAATGTTTTTCACAAAGGGTTAAAACTAAAATATAAAGATAATTTTGTGACCCAAACATGTATAATTTTTATTATATGATGGGGATATGACCCAAAATTATATTATATTTTAAATAAATTAGTTTTTTACCATTATAAACTGAAAAACATTTTTTAATAAAATAATATTTCAAGATATTCCTAAAGTTCACCACCTCCCACTTATAAAAGGCCACCACCTTTACCCACTTACTCACACCTCTAAAGCCACTTGGATCAACCAAATTATTATAAAATAATATCAAAACATCCCTCCCTTACTCCTACTATGCTTACCATCGGAATAGGTCTATTCAAGAAATCCTTTTGTCTCAAATCAAAAGAAGATTCACGATTTAGAGGTAACATTTTCTCTCATGTTCCATTCCTTTATTTTCCTTGTCCACTCCATATGATATTGTTATTATTTTATTGCATAAGAACGCATGTATAATAAATATTATAGGATGTTTTATATGAATAATTATAACTATACTTATACACAACTCCATCGAATTGATATGAACATAATGTTTCGGTATGCGTTGAACTACAGCCTCACGAAACGAGGATTGTTAAATTTTATTTTACCACCTCTCATGGTGGCCATTGTGAGGGATATATATATATATTATATATTTTTATTCTTATGTAATTTTTTTTCAAAATACCATTAATATTTCTACTTTTTAAAATATGAAAATTTCATTTGTGGAAGTACGGACTACCACCCCCTCAAATTGATCTGACTCGTTCATAGCATACCTAGAACATATAAAGGATAGAGTTAATGAAAATATGTAACATATATAACATAGATTTTATAATTTAATTATTACATACCTATTTATCATTTGTTTTTCATTCCTTTAATTTTACAATGAATAGAAAGTATTGTTCTTGTGTTTGTACGGCCTACCGTCTCTATGAACGGTGCATTTCATTTCCTATCTCCAAATGTTATGGAATATAATAAATAAAAATATACTGGGTATATATTATATTTAAATTATGAATATATTTCATTATATGATGGAATTTTGACAACATGGATAATTTATATAAACAAACATTCATTTTCGACTCAAGTACCGATTATCGACAAAACTACAGATATTAACTTAAATAACTATGTAATTATTATAACATAGTAATAAGTGATATAAAGGAATAATAACCTTGAAATGGTTGTAAAATAATAAGAAATTAACTTAATATTATTATTAATGAAGAAAAAAGAATAGAATTTACAATTTGGACTCAAGGTAAGGGAACTTCTTAACCCAATTTCCACTCATTGGGTTTTAAGTATACTTCATTGATTATAATATTCCATGATTATGTGTGGAAATTCAATTTAATTATTTATGTTTTAATTTCTAATTCCCATTGTGTGGATATATTTTTGAAACACATAATCACCCCAATGATAAATTCTTACATCATTGATATGAATTTTTTAATGGAAATATTGACTCAATCTCCCTTCATTAAGTTAAATATCCATGTCAGTGGTTTTATTTTTTTTCAAGAATATGTGTGAATAACCTATAATAGTTTTACATTGAATATCCTCATATATTGAGTGTATTTATATTTCTCATACATAATTATTTCATTAATTTATGCTTAATATAATGATACGGTCCTTGTATGGGATTTCGTCTAGAACTCCTTTCATTAAAGAATATCAGGTTTTCATGAACATTTATTATCCTATAATGTGTATATACAACCCTTTTGACTCTTTATATACAGAATTAAAATATTATCATGATATTTAATGTTATATTTAATTTTATTACTAGATGAATTTTAATCATGTGTTTCTCTTGTGATAAGGAACAATTTTATATAAACATTGTTTTACATGTTTTAAGGATTTATTCATTTAAAACATTCTATTTTATGTCCATGTTTTAAAAGTTTTTTTAAGAATTTATTTATATAGACATGAATTTTTTAAAATTATAATTTATTTTAAAATATTCAAACACTTTTAATCAAAATTCTCTTTACGAAATGTTTTAAATGGTTTTGGAAATGGGTTGAATAGTTCTATATCTTAAAATGATCTCTTCTGGTTATAGTAAGGAAATGATATTTTTTGTTATTCTTGTTTTATGTGTTATTATTATTAAAAGGTACATGGAAATTTTATGGTTAATTATGGGATAAACCAAGATTTGGGGTTATATGATAAACCAATGAAGGATGGTTACATGATAAAACAATGATGTGTGGTTTCACAATATTTGTGGAAGTCAACCGAATTGTTATTCAATTTATGTATGTTTATGTCCCATTTTATATTTACATGATATATGTTTCTTTATCTGTTATTTATTGTAATATTTTGGTTACTAAAAGTGTATGAAATGAGCTTATATTTAGTGATGTGTATTAATTAATTCATAAAGGTAAAAAGTATTTTATTATGATAAATAATTCATAGTTTCCATATTTTATCAAGGATAATAGTTTTCCTTCTTTGTATATCCCTTAATAATCTTTTTATTCTCATCCCAAGTATTGAAATGTTTTTCACATGACATAAAAGAATAATAGAGTCAGGGATGAGATCAAATAAATGTTATGTTGTTAAAACATGAAACGATACCATATTTAGTTTTAAATAGTTTTTGTTTTATAAAAAGTGGATAGTGAGTAAAAGTTTCTACCTATAATATTTAATTTTTTATGTATGATTTATAGCATAATTCTCTAAATATATAAACATGAAAAGATCCTCAGTGTGAATTAAAGTCAAATTATAGACTTATATCAAGATTATATAACATTTAAGGCTATGGTATTATATTACGAATCATTTTATCATATGTTTTGGATTATGGAGTAAACCTATTCCATGATGGGACTCTTTCTACTATATGATGTTATCTTGGTGGTTATCTAAAAATTATTCTTATATTAGTATCTATACTTTTTCCAAATCTTATAATTACTTAATATTATGTCTCATTCATAATTATTTCATGCCTCCATGTTATAATTCATGTACCATTCCTTTTAATATATCATGATATCTAATTTCATTGATATATTATAAATTATCATCATGTTTATTCCCTTACTGGTCTTCTTAGATTACTACATTTATTTGTGTATTCCCTAGGTTATCCTATACTATTTTTCGTGGCTAAAGTATTTAAAATTTTATTATTGGTAAAAAACTAAAAATGATGTGTTTTATACTAATATTTATATATTAATAATCTTTTCATCTAAATAAAATAGGACACTTGATCCATGGGTTTTTAAATGGATATTTATCTTATGAATAATATAATTATATGCGTGTGTGGTTTGAAACCCAATTATTGGTATCAATGAAAGGACTTGTTATTTTTTTTATTATGATAGAAAAATAATAATTAAAAACCATAGTTGTTAGCCTTATTATTGGAAAACATCACAACATATTAATAATTTATAGAGTGAGTTGTTCCACAACTATGAAATCTAAATCTAGATACTACAAGTGGATGTGGAACTAGAATAAATGTAATCAGTTTTACTAACTACAAAAGGCCTCAAAATTGGATTAACTCAACTTATAAATGGATCTAATATAAGAGGCATTGAGGCACACCTGGTCTGATAATCATAGGGGATATGCTTTGGTAAATTCAGAAACCCATTAAAACCCATAATCAAGGACCTGAATAAATATGAAAATTTTAAAAATTTTATAGGAAAATTATAATGGGAGACCTATAGTAAAATATAGCGAATCATAAGTTTGGATATATATATATATATGTGTGTGTGTGTGTGTGTGTGTAATTTATAATTTATTTCTTCAAATTTCCATGTTTCCTTAAATATGTATATCATCTTATGTATTCTCATCTATATAATTATTTTTTATATATTAATTTGAAATAAATAGAATAAAGTAGTGAAAGGTGTCATCATAATCCATTCATGAACATTAGATATCATATATGTTTATTATAATATGCATTATTTTATATATTGAATGATTATTAGAACTATTATAATACCACATCAAAATATTCTGTTTGACTTACCTATGAGAAAATGCAATGAAATTATTACATCCCAATTATATAAATCATCTAGGGATAATTTAAGAAGACTGAACCTCTCAAAAAACATTGTCAAACTTTCTTTCAGGATTGGTTATGCTATATTAAGCATCAGTTTCATATCCCTCTATAAATCCAAAATTAACTATCAAGAGAGTTAAATCACCCTAAATATCTCAATTCATCCTCAAATTCTATAAAATATTATGGGGGTGGAAAATCTATTTTGAAAAATTTGTATAATATGTGGAAATTTTTAACTTATGAGAAAGAAAATGTAGCTCAAATGATTTATATAAAGTATAGAACCATGCATGAATACATGCCCAATGTGAGGGACTATACTGATGTATATAATTTTGAGTAGCTTGATCATACTACTAATAGAGAGAATGAAATCAATATTGAACATATACATAACTATTTACCCATATCTAAAACACCTTAAATAATGGACACCACTAAATTGGAAGAACTGGTGAATATTTTAGAAGAGACTATGGCCAATGGATTTTTATGCTTGAGTAAATCAGTATTGGGAATTATAGTCCTCTATATTAAGAATAAGTATGGGATAATAAGTATCTACATTGATTTTCATGAACTCTTTTAAACCCAATCCCACTGGTTCTCTCTTAGCCAGTGGAAAGTCGAGCATGACACCATAATCTTCCCTCCAATATGAAAGGGGATGGCCACCGACACTGAGTAGACATAAAACACAAATGGGAGGTCATTTAAAAATGTACTTATCCACATACTAGTCACTATACAATAGTATAATATTGAAACATAATTTAATCATATTATAAATACAAGAATAACATCTCTCCCACAAAATATTACATCAAGAATTATTAAAAAAATTATGAATGACCAAATAAAGACCCACCAATATAAAAAATACCAAAAACTATTAGAAACAAGGAAAAAGTTACAGAAAATAAACATATAGACCCAATTAAGGTCCTTTTATAACAACTTAGATCAACCTTCACCATATCCAACAAGGAATCCAATGGAATTCCTTTGTTATTTATAATACATAAAAAGTGTAGGTTGATCCCATGTTGGGTTATGTATATATATACCAAGTAGGACACAAAAAAATCACTAATAAAAAAGAATGAATAGAATAATCATCACATCATTGTGATCATATATCAATAAGAATATGATATATTTCACTAATATCAAAAATAAAAAATATAATCTCAAAGGAAGAGAGAATGATTCAATTTAAGGTTAATAAAGTAATATCTACCCAATATCATACTAGAAGCTCTAAATTAGTAATCATCAAAAGGGAGACACTCCTAGAGTCCTAAAATTACTACTAGAAATCATTCAAGAGGTCTCACTCATCATGCCATACTATAGAAAAATAACTCATATGAAAAAACATAGTTATCATTTATTATCAAGGATAATCAGGAAATAATTATGAGGTATCATAAAAGGTACTCACTCAATCGGACTACAACATTATGGCATACAGAAAATGTTGATACATTGATAGGGGACCACACCCATGGAATTTGAGACATACCTATCCTGGACTAGAATAACCCACTAGATAGGTGATCATTCACATGTATGTTTCTCATGTCATTATTATCCCTTCCAAGGGAAGATTATGAGGGGAATGATTATAAAACACCTAGTTCTCATAGATGAATTACTACACTTGTCCTCTATGTGGATTTTTTCCAATTCTATGATTAAGATGCCGTAATAATCCCTCATGGGGGAGAATTGTGAATAATCACATAAAAATAATAAAAGGGAGCACAAATATTGATATAAATTAAGGGAACACTCATAAAATCTCATACCATAGCAGATAAAATAATGAAAATGGATTCCATACTCCCATTAAAATGTACACGGTGTGAATCAAATAATACATGACATTTCTCTATCTATACTCCAATTTAATATTTTTATTTCAAAAGAGAGGTCATTTTTAAGGGTAAAATTATAACCCTAACACAATGAATAAGAAAAAAACGAAATCAATATTCCACACCCAAATCACAACAAACATCCCCCCCACATATGATAATCAACATGAATCAAACATTGTATGAGATCACATAACCATTAAAATTAAATTTTGGTTTGTTAGAAGCCTTATCTCTATAAAATTTCCAATGTTTGTTGTGTAATATTCATTCCAGATCATCCTTTATATAGTATTTTAACTGATATTACATCTTATCTCATGTATTAAAAAACTCCTTGTAACACCCCAATCTTCCATGATATACTTCTCTTTGAATAATACACTAGCTTGCGTTGTACGTAGTTTCGAGTTCTAGCCCACCACAACCAATTAAACTAGTCGTTTAAAAAGAAGTTATGAATAGTAATACCCACTTTTTGACATTTTATAATTTTTTTTCATAATGGAATTCATTTTTGGATTCATAATATCAAAATTAGTTTCGGGTAAAGTTTTGGTATTTTTCTGAAAACATACATTTTTTTATCAATAGTTAGAAACACTGTGTTATTGTATAAAACATACTTTTTATTTAAATAATTATTTTTAATTTTAATTTATTTTAATGTCTAAATAGATATATAATACCTATATTTGTTTAATGTAATTCATTGGTGTCATTTTATAATAATATTAAATATAAAAAAATTATTGAAATTTTTATCGACTTTTACCCACCTTTGAGGAACATTTTCAAATTTTCATAAAACATAATTTTACTACATTTATGAATTGAATTTCAAATATCTGACAGACACGATTGTTATCAGTAAGAAAAATTTGGTTCAATAGGGTAAAAATAGTTTTTGTGAATAGTAAATTTTTTATTTTATTTACCATGATTAAAAGTAAATAGGGTAATTAAAGGTAAAAATAATATTATAATAATATATAATTACCTCAAAAAGGTCTTAATTCTATTATATAAGGGTTTTCAGCCAAAATAAATCTTAGGAAAAAAAGTATTATACTTTTTGATCAACTTGGATTAGATTAGGTCATTTGTAATATTTAATTTAAAGAAGAGTGAAAAGTCATAAAATTCCAATTTTAAAATCTAAACCATTTCTAATATAGTGTTATATATAAGATAAATTGAACTATAAATATTCAATAGAAATATAAATATATTTACTATATCATAGTATTTTATTTATATTTTTTAAACTTTGAAAATATAAATTTATTTATGACACATTTTTGATGCTGTAATTACCTTATTATTGAAATATTAAAAAGTGATATTATAAATAATAAATTAATGTAAATTTAAACTTTTGAAGACATACAAGAATTTTATAGGTGAACATTACATGTTAGTGTTGATTAAATTAATTTTTTCAAAATAATTAATTTTTTATTTGTAGTTTGGGTTTGTCTTAGTGAAAAGCATCCTATAATCCTACATGAAAAATTGGGGTTCAACACCCATTGGGGGAAAGCTACTATAGCAGTAATGTAGTATAATATAGCAGCGATGGTATTGTAGAAACGACGGGCACTGTAGCAGCGGAAGGTAACTATAGCGGTGGATTGTCACTGTAGCGGCGGTGGGTACTGTGTGTTGTTGTAGCAGGTAGGTACTATTGCAGTACTATTCACAGAATGGGCGTTGGGCCAAAAAATTGGGCCTACGGACCATGTAATTGGATAAATGCCCATTGGGCCTTCGGGCTATGCAATGGGTCTCCCTCTAAACAGTTAAAGAGGACTCTTGTTTTCTTTACCAATAAATGTGGTTTCGGCCCCATCCTTTTAAAATAAAATCTTGTTGTTTTGAAATTCACAAAAACCAAATACTAAATATTGTTAAAATTGACATAAATGAGTTTTTAAAACAAATAATATTTTATTAAATTATATAACAGTCCTAAAAATATAATATTCTGTAAAATGAAATAGATAATGTTACATATGTCATTAATGAACCACATTAGGTTCAATTGAAATTTTATAGTAACTATATTAACCACGGAGTATAAAAATACAAGAAGACATGGTAAAACATAAACTATTTAACTAAGTGTTAAATCTAAAATATAAGGTTAATATGGTGACATAAACATGTCTAAAACCAATTGGGTGAGAGTATATAGACCCATACCTATCTTATCCACAAATTAAATTCATTTTGAGCTATTAGAAACAGAAAATAATTTTATAATAAATGAATATTTCTAGATTTTCCAAAAGTGCCCCTCACATCTCTTATAAAAGGTTACTTAACCATATCTTAAATTCACTCCTCCAAAGACATTTTTATTGCCCAAATCATGCTCAAATATACTCCCAAATACCATAAATTTATCTTAAAGGCCTTACATGGATCAGAAATCCATCTTATGGAGCCCTTTTGTTCAAATCAAATGGAAGCACCCGAAGAAGAGGCCATTATTTTATCACCTCTTCCAAAGTTCTTTCTTCTTCTAATTCCTCACTCTATGTTGTTTACATACTAAAATAAGAACTCCAATACCTTCTACAGACTGATTGTTATAAATATGTTACAACCAGATTAATTATTATATTTCTCCTATGAATGACCAAGTTACCATATGTATGTATGTATGACATTCCCTCTTTCTGTCGTGGTGTAGTTTGTTATTCAACACTTCATTATTTGGATGGGTATAATAATGGGGATAATTTAAGTAAATAATTAATATAAAATGTTAATGATTCAGTAAATTTAATATACCATCCAATTACATACAATTTCACCACCAATAAAATGATATTTTCACTCGTACGTACGTACGTCTTACCATCTCCAAGACGCGATGAGATTTCATTCCCCATCGTAACCATTCAAGACTTTTTTTCATTTTATGATAAAAATTTAATTTTTTATAACTTTATATCATTTTGGATATGAATCATATACATCCTATCAATAACAAACATGACTTACTTAACAAAACATATAAAGGAAAATGAATCAGTTAACCCCCGAAACAAGGATACTACTGAAATATTATTAAAAAATAAATATTAGTGGATCATATATGATATAATATTTTTTTATGTGGTAATGTATAATTTAATAATAATGATTTTACCAATATACAAGAGTTTTATTTATCCTCTACTATAGAAAATTACAAGGTAGGGGTTAATTTTTACAATCTTGTTATTATCTTAGGTTGTTTATATGTAAGTATCTACTATGACTTCTTTATCATCCACATCTGTATTTCATAAAAATATATTTCAAAACAATTTTACTATTTACTTGAATTTGGGTTAAAGTAATTTATACCCTTGTTTGAATTTTTATAAAATGTTTTAATAGGTATCTTTTTGTCTTTTTCCATACAAGGTACATTATGACCTTTTAAACAAAATAAGGAAAGAATGTTTTTTTAACTTATACGCCGGGTGGAGATATTTTCCACTATTATAACACCTTAAAAGAATCCCTTAAATTGTTATTTTAATATTTTCAAAATAAATGTTTTATTTTATAATTATGCGACTTTTAAAAGATTTCAAAGTTGAAAGAGATATTTCTCTCAGATTGTTTTTGGATTAATTTCAACTATGTCAAAGTATATTGTTGTATTTTATGTTTAATTGAAGTTGATTAATTATGACAAAATATTCCATATTGTATAGATATTGTTTTGATATGTTTGACTCTGGATGTGCTATTTTGTGACAGTCATGGTTTATAGTAAATATATTAACATTTCAAATGTTAGTTTGATACAAATATTGATATTATGTTTCACCCTTTTCTATGAGGAATGCATTGGATGTAGTAAGTGATGGGAGGGGATCACTATATATACTCGATGTTTCAGTAGATTCTCATGATACAAACTAGTGTATTGGCACAAGGCCTTAAAAATATTTTTATTTGTAGTCTGGGCATGGGGCCTTGACTATGTAGTAATGATGAACGACATTATTCATTCCATCATTATGATATTATCTATTGATATTTAATGGTATTATTCTACTAGTATAATATCCATGTTAATAAGTAAATGGAATTATTTGATTTACATTTTCCATATTATGCTGATGATTATGTTTAAAATGATTGTGTTTTATCCTTATACATTACCTTAAATGTTTATGGTTATTTAAGATAGATTCTGCTATATTTTTATCCTTAATGAGAAACTCAGCTCAGCCATTTATTTTGTTTTATTTTTCATAGGATGCGAAGAAGTATATTATGATTGATCTATAGGGATATTCTAGGGGATATGAGTGTGTTAAAAGGGGACCAAATGTTTATTTTTTATTTTATAATGTAACATAAAACATATGTATGTATCTAGTACTTTTAAGGATACTAAAATAATCAGTCTTTTGGGAATTAATCTCTTGTGATCAATCCAGTGTTATGCAATAATGTGCTGACTCTAGGTAATCAGCATCGGGGTGTTATAACTTTTATCAGAGGAAGTTTAGTACAAACCATGGAAACGATATTTATAAAAACTCTGATTATCAAACATTAACCTAAGATATACTTTGAGGATTAATATAGAAGAACATTAAAAAATTGTTGTAATGTAGATATTATGTGGGTTTTCCCATAAATAAATCCCTGTCTGGATACTACAAGTGGACTTGATTCTAGAACATATGTACCCAGGAGTGAAAACTCTAACAAGGAGTTTCAGGCTTAACCTAGGGTATCCTGGTACATGACAACGAGCCTTACTACTCAACTCGTTTGACACTCCCATGGGATATGCTTAGGATAATTAACATTTTTATTACAAACCATTATGATGTATTTATGAGTAAATACTTCCCCAAAGAAAACATTTTTTATGATTATGGATTATATCAATAAATTGTTCAACTTATGTTATGTATTTTAGAAGTTTGGAAATATGCATTTCGATTTATAAACTAATCTAGTGTATTCCATAGTTTAGAAATGATGCGTAGTGGAAAGAATGAAAACCTTTATCAACCCCTGTAGTTTATGTAGGGATTTCCCTTATATTCAAGATAATTATAGTGGAGATGATGATGAAACTGGTGCTGAACATCTTATACCATACTGGGAAAACTCACCCAGGTTATGAATAATAACATTACCCATATGGAGTACCCTGATCCATGACATAGAGGATCATTGTTATACCTATTCATGAGATAACAACCACCAACATTCAATTGGGACTACAAATCCCTTTTTAGCTGAGAAATGGATATGTTCCTTAGAGAAAATATTTCATTTCATGGGTAGTAGTGAGAGGAAAAAAGTTTTCATGGAAGTTTATCTCCTCTCAGGAGATTCAAATTAACGGTGGTAATTAATTCAAAACCCAAAAGCGGATGAAGAAGTATAAAATATGGAATGTCAGGAGTTTAAATAGATTTTATTAGAAAAATATGTTCCTCGTGAACATCAAGCAGATATGGAAAGACAATTATTGAGTCTGAGGAAAATGGAGGATGCGAATTTAAAAAATAATGAGGCTAACATTACAAGGATAGAAAGGAATTCTCTAGATTATATACATAACATAAGAATTAATATTGATTTATTTTTTATGGGTTAAACCCATTTCTCCTATGAGCATTAGTCTCACAATCATTCTCAACGTATGAAGATATAGTCTTATGTGCTATCAAGAATGAAAAGTAATTCTTTATGTCTTATGACTGTAAAGGGAACCAAGAGAAGAAGATATATAATTAACACTCTGGAAAATGAAATAAGTAGAAGAATGGAAATTTTAAATTTCCACCCTACAGAAAATGTGGGAATAAACACCTCGGTACTTTCCTGAAGGGAATGTGAGTTTGTTACAAGTGTGGAGAAAAATGCCACCAAGATCATGAATTCATTGGGAAGAATGAAGCTACCAATTTTCAATGCTATAATTTTTAATAGATGATACATTATGCAAATTATTGTACTAAGATTCGTGGAATTTTTTCCCAAAGTAATCAATGGGAGGAAGGACAAGTTTATACGATCACTACTAAGGAGATTGGTGTTCCTAATGATGTGTTGGATGGTACTTTAATAGTTTTCTCAAAATTATCCAATGATTTATTTGATTCTGTATCAATGAATTATTTCATATCTTCCAAAGTTTCCTTGAAAATTAGATATTTTCAATTTGATTTAACTAGGGAGTTTTCAGTCAAATCTTCTAAGGGGAGTATAATTGCAATAATGTTTTATCAAGAAGTTACCATTATGTCATATGAACATGATTTATCAACTGATTTTATTATCAAACCCATGATTGAATTTGATATAATCCATGTTATGGATTGGATTTCATACTGTGATGAAAAAATATATCGTAAGCAGAATGATGTTACAATTTTTGATGATGATAATGAATCCCTTATCTTTAGTGTAGAAACATCACCATCTGATCCTCATCTCGATCCACCCCTAGTAGCTCTATTAAATTCAATTATTGGGGAGGAAGGGAGTACAATAACATTGGTTAAGTAAAGGAATGTTCAAATTGAGGATGCACCTATTTTCTCAAGAATATGTTGATGTGTATCCCTAGGATTAACCTAGACATCCTCCAGAATAGGAAATTAAGTTTTCCATTGACATAATTCCTGGTTCAAGGCCCATATCGAAGAACCCTTATAGAAATTCCCTTGTACAATTAGTGGAACTGAAGAAACAACTAGAGAAATTGAGTAATGAAGGATTTATTCTCCCAAGTGTTTCTCTATGGGGATCCCATGTTCTTTTTTGTTAAGAAGAAAGATGGATCAATGAGGTTGTGCATTGACTACAGGGAGATAAAATCTATAACAATAAATCCCCTACCTCACATTGAGGGTTTATTGGATCAACTTCATGGAGCTCAATATTTTTCAAAGATTTACTTTCTATCTGGATATCATTAGTTGTGAGTGAGGAAGGAAGACATTCCAAAGAAAGAATTTTGAACCAAGTATGGGAATTGCTTGTTTACTATAATTCCTTTTGAACTGACTAATTCACCCTCTATTTTCATGGATATAATGAATAGAGTTTTCTAAGAACATTTTGATGAATATTTAGTGGTATTCATTGATGATATCTTGATATACTCCAAAATCTACTAAGATCATGAAAATCACTTGAACACTATTATGAAAACTCATAGAAGAAATGAATTATATGGGAAGTTTAGCAAATGTGAATTCTGGATTCAGGATATTTCTTTTCTTAGACATATTGTCTCTAATGATGGAATCTATGTTGATCCTTTAATGTCAAGGGCTATCCAATAATTTGATGAACTGACAAGTGTACATGAGGTACACAGTTCTGTTAGTTTAGCAGGTTACTATCGGCATTTCATCTAGAATTTTTCCCAATTGGATAACCCATTAAACAAGCTCACACATGAAGGGGTTAAATTTGTTTAGAAAAATGATTGTGATAATGTTTTGAATAATTGAAGAGATGATTATTCAATGCTCCTATCATGACTCTACCATCGTTGAATGACGGGTTACTTATTTATAGTGATGCATTAAAGAAAGGACATGGTTGTTTCCTTATGTGTAATGATAGATTTATTTCCCATGCATCATGGTAGCTAAAAAATCATGAAAAATGTATACCACTCATGATCTTGAGTTTGCAACTGTAATCATTTCTTTGAGAATATAGAGACCGTATCTCAATGGTGAAAATTTTGATATATATACTGATTATAAGAGTTTAAATTATATGTTATCACAAAAAAAACACAACATGAGGAAAAGGAAATGGCTTGAAATACTTAAGGATTATGATTGCATGATATATTACCACCCATGGAAGGAAAATGAGGTGGTAGATTCTTTGATCCAAAAGGATCATCGAGTTTTGAAAAATATGAGAGTTGAAAGGGATCCAATGTGCATGGGTCTAGTAAAGATGGATATGGGAATAATCATTTGAAGGTAAAACATTAATAATTTCTCAAATGGTTGGGAAACAATCTTTACAAGAAAGGATAAAAAGTTTTCAGACTGATGATGAAGAGTTTCAAAAGAAAATTAAAGATGTGGATGACGGGATATTGATTGAATTAATATATGAAGATGGAATTTTTAAGTTTTTGAAGAGTCTTTGTGTTCCCAACATCCTGATCTAAAAAGGCAATTTTTTGATGATGATCCTATCTCAATTTCTCTATACAACATGGTAGCACTAACATGAATAGATATTTGAAGGAACATTTTCGTAGGGATAAAATTACTATGGAGATTGCTGTTTTTTTATCAAGATGTATGGTTTTTCAATAGGTGAAGGCTGGAAGACAACATCCTAGAGGAGCCATGCAACCTACTATTATACCTAAGTAGAAATGGGATGATATTATGATGGACCTTGTCATGGGGCTACCAAAGACTCCTAGAAGGAATGATGCAATATGGGTCATTATTTATCATCTTACCAAGTCCACACATTTTCTTGAAATAAGAGAAGATTTACCACTTGAACATTTAGAAAGTCTATATATTAATGAATTTGTAAGAATTCATGGTGTAACCCTATCGATTTTTTCTAATCACGATCCCAATTTTACATCAAGATTCTAGAATAGTATTCAAAAATATTTGGATAATGAACTTTGTTTAAGAACTACCGCCCCCCTCAAACTGATGTAAAATCAGAATGGACTATTCAAACCTTAAAATACATGTTGAGATCTTTCTCACTTGACATTCAAGGTATGTGGGATCAGTATTTACCTTTGGTAGAATTTTCCCATAACAATAGCTTCCATTCAAGTATTCAGATGCCACCATATGTAGCATTATATTGGAAGAGATGTCACCCACCCACATGTTGAGATGATGTTGGTGAAAGAAAACTAGTAGGCCCAAAACTTGTTGAGGAAATAATGAAAAAGGTAATGATTATCCAAACCCACATAAAAGAAGCTCAAAGTGAAAAATTGATAACTGAAAAAGGGATTTGGAATTTCAAGTAAGAGATCATGTTTTATTGAAGGTATCTCTATGGAAGGGTGTTCTATGATTCGGTGAGAAGGGTAAATTAAGTCTCAGGTACACCGTACCTTTTGAAATTCAAGAACAAATTGGTGTTGTAGCTTACGTTTTGGAAATAATGTCAAGTCACTCCAATTTTTATGATGTGTTCCACATATCACTATTGAGAAAATACATGCCAGACCCAAAAAATGTACTCACCTATGAAGAAATATAACTAGAACCTGATCTATATTATTGTGAAGAGCCTATCAGGATTCTTGATACCAGAGAACAACTGTTGAGAAACTGGATGACTTGTCTAGAAAAAGTTCATTGAAAACCCCATAAAATGGAAGAGGCAATGTGGGAACCTAAGGAACTTATGGGGAAGAAAAACATGAATATTTTTATTTAGTAATATTCTAGAAAATTTGGGGATGAAATTATTTAAAGGAGGGAATAATGTAACACCCCAATCATCCATGGTATGCTTCTCTTTGAATAATACAATTGCCTGTGTTGAACGCAGCTTCGAGTTCTAGCCCACCATTAGCAATCAAACAATCCATTTAAAAGGTAGTTATGAATAGTAATACCCACTTTTTTTTATTTTTGATATTTTATTTTTCCAAATGGAATTCATTTTTGTATTTGGAAAATAAAAATTTGGTTAGGTTAATTTTTTGGTATTTTCTGAAAACATTCAATTTTTTATGAATAGTGAAAAACACTACGTTATTGTTTAAAACCGAATTTTTATTTAATTAATTATTTATAATTTAAATTTATTTTAAAGTAAAAATAGATACATAATATCTATATTAGTCGAATTTAATTCATTGATGTCATTCTATAATACGATTAGATATATAAAATTTTATTGAACTTTGTAACATCTTTTACCAACCTTCTGGACACATTTACAAATTTTCATAAAATGTAATTTTACCGCTTCTATGAATTGAATTTCAAAAATCCAACAAACATGACTCTCATTAGTAAGTAAAATTTTCTTCAATAGGATGAAAATAATTTTTTTTGAATAGTATGTTTTGAATTTTATTTACCACAGTTAAAAGTAAATATAGTAATTAAAGGTAAAAATAATATTATAATAATATAAAATCACCCCAACACATTTCCTAATTCTATTGGATAAATTGTTTTCGACCAAAATAATCCTTAATAAAAAAATATGTTCCTTTTTTATCCACATGGACTAAATTAAAACATTTATAATATTTTATTTATAGAAGAATTAAAAGTATTAAATTCAAATTTTAATAACTAAACCATTTTTAATATAGGGTTATACATAAGATAAATTTGACTATAAATATTAATTATAAATATAAAATTATTTAATACATCATATTTGTTTTTATATTTTTAGACATTAAATAATTAAAATTATTTATGAAACAATGACGATGTTGTAATTACGTTATTAAAGAAAGATTAAGATAAATGATATAAAAAATTTTAATATAAATGTAAATGGAAACTTTTGATGCCATAAAAGAATTTTAAAAGTGTATATTAAATGTTATGGTTTATTAAATATTTTTTTTTCTAAGGAATCAAGTTTTTATGACACATAAAAACCAAATACTAAATAGTGTCAAAATGGACATAAATGAGTTTTTAAAACAAATACCATTTTAATAAATTATATAATAGTCCTAAAAATATAATATTCAAAAACATTAATTATATAATGTTATATATGTCATTAAATAGCAACTGTAGGTTCTCATTTAATTTTATTGCAACTATATTAACCATGTAGTATAAAAATACAAGTAGACATGGTAAAAGGTATACTATTTCATTAAGGGTTAAATTTAACATATAAGGTTAATATGGTGAACTAAAAATTTCTAAAACCTATTGGTTGAGAGGATTTCAACCCATAATCATCTTATCTATGAAATAAATCCATCTGGAGCTATTAGAAACCATAAATATTTTTTTAATGAATTAATATTTCATGCTTTTCCTAAAGTGCCCCTCACCTCTTTTATAAAAGGTTACTTTACTTTATCTAAAATTAAAACATCCAAAGCAATTTCGCTCAGCCAAACCCTACACAAATATTCTCCCAACTATCCTAACTTAAACCTAGAGGCCATGATTTGATCATAAAGCCAACTTGAGGATCCATTTTGTTCAAATCAAAAGGAAGCACCCATAGATGAAGTAATTATTTTATCACCACATTCAAAGTTATTTTCATATTCTACTTCCCATTTATATGTTGTTTCCATACAAAAATAATTACTCCAATACCTTATACATAATTATTTTGTATTATAAATATGGTACAACCATATTCATTATTCTATCCATCCTATGAATGACATAGTTACCATACGTGTGTACGTACATCTTATCTTCTCCACATCGTGGTGTAGTTCATTATTCAACAATTCATTATTCAGACGGGTATAATAAATAGTATAATTGATGTAAATAATAAATATAACATGTTAATTATTCTTTATTTTTAATATACCATCCAATTACAAACAATTTTTCCATCAATAGATTTATATCGTTGCTCATGTGTACGTACGACTTACCGTCTCCACGACATGATAATATTTCATTCCCCATCATAACCATTCAGGAATAATTTTTTTAAATTTTAAGATGAGCACTTGCCGAAGAGGGAAATCCTCTTTTATTACCAAAAAATAATGTCAAAATTACATAAGTCTAAAGAAAAAAAGTTTACATTGGCCCCTCTGAATAAAAGGGAGAAGGTCATCAGGGATCACATCACACCATAAGAAGTCAATGCCATTGACACCCTTATTTGTAAGACCATCTTCCACATAATTCGCCTCCCTGTAGACATGAGTGATGAAATATTTCGTGGATAAAAGAAGATCCAAGCATCTGGTCCACCGATTAGTAAGATTCCAAGATAGGTGAGAGGAACCATTCCTAATGGTGAGAACTATAGTGGTGGAGTCGCATTCAAGCCAGATATTGTTCCAACCACGATGATAATCTTGCTCCATTGCTGACATAATACCGATCATTTCATCTTTAAGAGATGAAACAAGGCCACAAGAACAATATAAACATCCAAGAACATCCCCTTGTGATCTCTGAAAATGGTACCATAGCCAGAGGGACCAGTATGACCTCTCGAGGTGCCATCGGAATTGAATTTAATACATCCCACAAAGGGGGGCTTCCAAAAGTCCCCAAACATACCGAGGGGGGCGAGGTCTACCCCTAACACCAATCCTGTTGAGGACAGTGAAATCAGGAATCGAGTTTGTGGAGTAGTTCTTAAAAGGCGGCCTGGAGTCCTGAATAGCAGCAAGGATAGCGGAAATAGCAGCTGCAGTAGTGAAATTAAAACTATCATGGAGCACTTTATTTCTTGCAGACCATAAGAAGTGAATAAGTTCCTCCGCAGAAACCTGAAACAGGCTCTTGAGAATGGGTGAGAGCACAAGCCCCTGCGAACTCATTATAAATTTACAAATTAAAAAAAATTGGGGGAGGATCACTTCATAAATATCAGCAACGACTTTCCACATTGAAGAAGCAGTGGCGCAGCTTTGGAAGAGATTATTGATGTCATATCTGTGTTGATGACAAAGATCACATCGAGAACCCAGTGAGATTCCACATGCTTAAAGAAAACAGTCAGTAGGAAACTTTCCATGCGCTAGTCTCCATACAATAATGGAACGTGACGGCCTGATAAAATTTCTATTCATGTTTCCAAGACACTTCAAGTCAAGATAGTTTCAATTATAGTGCCTATAAAACATTTTGGATGTGAGGACCCTGTTGACAGAAGGTTCCCAGGACCAAAAATCAACTTTGGATGAGAAAACATATTTCTCCACAATGCAAACAATGTGATCTGGTAATCTCTCTATACTGCATAGCTGGTCCTTTATAGAAGTGTCCAGATTCATATTATTTGCCTCTCCCACAGGAGAGTTAATAAGGGGGTTCCTGTCTAATGCCCTTTCCAAAATGGGAGAGAAGAGTCCCTGGAAACAAGCCATATAGAGTGAGAATCAATAAATGCAAAGACAGACTTAAAAGCAGGCCACACCGAGGAGCAGAAGTAGTTGCAGTTTCTTGTCTTGAGTTTATATAGAAATATAGCCCAGAGAAACCCAAGAGATTCATAATTACTATTCATGAGCATCCACAAAAAATAGGCATGCAAAGAGTCATTAAAGTGTCCAGTATTCTTAATGCCTAATCCCCCCAAGTCATAAGACTTGTAGCAAGAGTTCCAAGAAACAATAGAAATATTTCATTCCGTCATGCTACCGCTCCAGAAAAAGTTCCTAATTTAGATATTGATTCTTTTGATGATATAACTCGGCCATTTATAAACCATAAAGGAGTAAACCAACTTGGAAGTAATAACTGATTTCACCAAACAAACATGGCCATCCATGGATAGAGACTTTCCCTTCCAGGAAGAGAGTTGCCTTTGGATGTTTCTAATGATGGCAGAAAAGTAGCCGGACTTCGGTCTTCCCCAAAACAAAGGAACCCCAAGGTAGATAAAGGGCAGAGATCCCTCATGAATTCACAAACCCCTGATAATTTCCAGCTTCATGTTGCTAGAAATATTTCTTCCGAAGTAGAAAAAAGATTTCCCCCTACTGATCTCTTGACCAAAGATGTTTTCATAATGAAGTACTGCTTTCTTGATGTTGCTAATGTTTCTTTTGTCCCCTTTAGTGAAAAGGATAATGTCATCAGCATACATCAAATGTGTGGGATCCAGAAGATCCCTACCAGCTGCAATTGATCTCATTTTCCCATTACTAGCCTTGATGCAGAAAATCCTACTGAGATAGTCCTCAGCGATGGAGAAAATAATTACAGATAGGGGGTAACCTTGCATAACCCCTCTAGAACAGTCAAAGTACCCTTCAGGTGAAACATTAAGAAGAATGGAAATGTGAGAAGAGCTTAGAATGTCTTTTACCCAGGTAATAAAAACACTGTAAAATCAAAATATGGAGAGAACACTGAAAATAAAATGCCAACTCATCATATCAAAATCTTTCCTAACATCAAGTTTGAGCACAATATTTCCACCCCTTGCAGGTTTCTTAAAATGTTTGACACATACAAATGTAGTGATAAGGCATTCCTAGATTGATCTTCCTTTAATTAAACCAAACTGGTTAGGAGACACAATTTTGTAAGCAATAGGAGAGAGTCTGTTAGAAAACATTTTACAAATGATCTTGAAGATGGTGTTACCCAGGATAACCAGTCTAAAAATATGAATCTCATTAGCATTCTCAACTTTTGGAATAAGGGAAAGAAACTGAGAATTCTTCCCTTGAGGAAGATATACCTCTGTAAAGAAATTAATTATCAATCTGCAAACATCAACTTGGATGATATCCCAATAAGTCTGGAAGAAGTAGTTTCCAAAGCCATCTGGCATGGGAGAGCTTTCAATTTTGCGGCTAAAAACAGCCTCCTTGATTTTAAAATCCAAACATATATAGGTGATAGTGGAGTTTTCATCTTGAAGAACAAGCCTTGGAATAATAATCTCCTCAGGAGCAAAAGTAGGGGATGCGCCATTAAAAAGATTCTTAAAATAGGAGACAACCTATTCCGAGAGTTCCCTCCTGTTATCAATGAAATTATCACCATACTTGATCAAGGAGATAGGCCTAGAGGCCTTTCTGATTTTCTGGAGGGAATTAAAGAGTTTTGAATTTCTATCACTGTCCTTCAACCACATAACCCTGAAAGCATCCCTTTATAAGGCATTTTTGAGGCTGAGAAGATTATTAAGCTTGGATGTCATCTCAACTTCATCCATGAGATTATTAGAGAAATTGTTGTGAGTGTTGACCTCTTGAGCTTGATGAAGCAAGTTATGAAGGGAGGAAATATCAGAGTCAATACAGCTAAAACAGATTTTACTCCATGTTTTTAAATGCTTCTTGAGAGTCTTGAGCTTGAGGACACAAGCATAGGCCTCGTCTCTGCATTGGACAGAATTCCAGACTCTTTGAACCAAATCCTTTCATCCATTTTAATTCCCCCATGCTTTATTAAATCTGAAGGTAATAGGGGGCCTAGATTCTCTACCAACCAGATTAACCAAGATAAGATGGTGGCCCGAATTAAGTCTTGGAAGAGTTGAACAGGAAATAGAATCCCAAAATTCCAAAGAGGCTTCATTTACAAAGGTTCTGTCGATTCTTCTAGCAACAAACCTATTTATAAATCTCTTATGCCAAGTATACTTTTCTCCAACTAGGTTAACCTCAATAAGCTCATTGCTTTCAACAACAGTTTTAAATTCCCTGGAGGAGATAGAGTTAGTCATAGCTTCTATCTTCTCATCCTGATGAAAAATAGAGTTGAAATCTCCCATAATAATCCATGGCCCAAGGATAACAGAATTTAGAGAGATTATTTCCATCCATAATCTTCTATGGTCCTGGTACCTGTTAAACGCATAAATGAAAGAGCAGGAGTGATGAATACCAAGAAAATCAAAATCACAAGTGACATGCTGCTCAGTGGATGCAACCAAGGAAATACTAGACAAGGATGAGTGCGCCAAGACCCAAAGACTCTTAATTTCAGAAGAGCATCTGTTGGTGTCAATAAGATGGAAGCCAAGGAATTCCAGGTTGGCAATTATGTAGGAGAAAATTTTTTTAGGTTCAGACAGTCATATGAGATACAACCTATCTAAAACAAAAATGACTTACGTGACAAAACATATAAAGGAAAATGAATCAGTTAACACCAGAAACAATGACACTTCTGAAATATTATTAACAATGGTATATTAGAGGAACATATATGATATCATATTTATATATGTGGTTCTTGTATAATTTAATAACTATTATTTAACCATTATACATGTGGTTAACGTACCATCAGCTATGAAAAAGTACAGGGTAAGGGTTAATTTTTACAATCTCTTTATTATCCAAGGTTATTTATATGTAAGTATCTACTAAAACTTATTTATCATCCACATATGTGTTTCAAAAAAATTATTTGAAAACATTTTTACTATTTCCTAGGATATGGATTAAATTCACATATGCCCTTTTCCTACTATTTATAAAATGTTATGAAAGGGATCTTTCCGTCGTTTTCCAAATAAGGTAATTTATGAACTTTTTGAAAAATTAAAGAAAGAATGTTTTTTAACTTATACTGCAGGTGTGACATTTTTCTGCTATTATAACACCTTCTAAGCTTCCCCTATAATATTATATGTATATTTACCAAATAAATGTTTTCATTTATATGTTTGTGACTTTTAGATGATTTCAAAGTAGAAAAAGATATTTCTCTCAAACGGTTTTTGAATTGATTTCCTCTATGTCAACATCTATTATTAGATTTTATATTTAATTTATGTTTATTTATTATGATACAATATTCCATATTGTATTGATATTTTAATGATATATTTGACTATGGATGTTCTATTTTTATGATATTTATGGTTTATGGTTAATGTATTAACATTACTCATGTTATTTTAATGTGAATGTTTATGTTATGTTTTACCCCTTTTTTGAGTAATACATTGGGCATAGAAAGTGACGGGCAAGGCCCGTTATATCCCCTCAATTCATTGGTAGGTATCATTAGACAAACTATGGTTTTGTCATAAGGCCTTGAAAATATATTTATTTGTAGTATTGGCATGTGTCCATGACTATGTGGTTGTTATGTCTGAGATTATAAATTCTATAATTATGAGATTAACTATTGATATTACATGTGATTAATTGACTAGTAGAATACCCATGTGAATAAATTAATGGAATTATTTGATTTATCTTTTCCATATTATGTTAAAATTTTTGTTTATAAGGATTTTGTTTCAGTCTCATACATTTCATTAAATGTATTTTATTATTAATGACTATTTTTTCTATATTGTTATCCTTAATGAGAATCTGAGCTCACCCATTTCTTCAGTTTTATTTTTTCCAGGATGCGAAGAAGTATATTATGATTTACCTGTAGGTATAGGATAATAGATATGAGTGTTTTCAATGGAAACAAAATGTTGATTTTTCATTTCATAATGTAACGTAATACTTATGATTGTATCTAGTACTTCCAAGGATACTAAACTAATCCGTTTTCATTGCTTGTTCTTTAGTGATCATGAAAATGTTATGTAATAATGAGTAGATTCTAGGTAACTGGGGGTCTGATGTTACACTCCTCCACAATTATTTTTCATTCCTTGAAACCTCTGGTAAAAATATATTCTTTTTTGGTTGAACTATTCATAGTAATCATCATTGGGGTCCACATGAAAAAATATATTTATTATCCTTTCTGAATCCTCTTGGGATACCTTAATCACTAAATCCAACATCAACATTTCTTACCTATATTTTATACAAATATCCCATTAATTTCTATTATTTTCTAACTCACTATCTTTTTCCTTGAGACTGTTCCTTTTTTAGATCATGTCTCCATTTTTCTTGTAAAATAAGAATAATCCTTTCCCCCATAATATCTCATTCCTTTGATCATTATATAACTCCCTTAATCCTGGTTTCCATTATTCCCTTTCATCATTCTTGGGAAATTAATTTATTAGTTATTTCTTCTCTCTACACAATCTCTGGTGAAGTATCTTACAATTACATCATATGTATCTTCCTCATTGGTTCTTTTCTCCCCATTAGAATACCCTAGCCTTGCTAAACCCCATTATTTATTTTTCTTCCCCTCAATTTATAGCCCTTAAAAGAGGTTACCTAGTTTTATATTGTTTATTCACGACTTGTCTCTCTAAATATTAAATCTCCCATGTCTTACAATAGAATGTATTTCCCCCTAAACCTTTCATGTCGACTAAGGATAATTAGTGTGTAGAGGTCAACCTAGAACTCGTTGTGTGCCATTTTCAATGGCCCATGTACTCTTTTCTATTCTTGTATACTCAGGTCATGCATGTAAACACTAGCCACATCCCAGTACATCTATATAATAAGAGGTGTATTAGTCATCACACATCATTTATAGTCCCTAGATATCATTCAAAGTGTTATTTCTGATCAATCCCATGTACCTTCTAGTGTATACTACATTTTTATGATAGACACAGTTTGTTTAGACACATGTCCACTAAAGAGTGTACTATATGTTCACATTGATCCTTTCTCCAGGATTATATTGTGTGTCATGTAAAACACATAGCATGTATGATTATATTGATTCTAGGGAATGCAATCCCTATACACAATGATCCTTCTAGATAAGGATCACACAACATGTGAGTAAATCACATGGAATGTTATATTTAACTCAATTCGTAAACCGTTAACAATGAATTGTGGGGACTACATGATGTTTATTCCTTGGAACTACATTGTTTCTAGTTATTAATTTTCCATAAATTATTTTTATTCATATATATTTTCTCATTCCACCAACTCATTATCTCTATCAACAAATCATTGACACATTCTGAGAGATACAAATTACTGAGGCCTTTAATGTCATTGGTGGCTAGATTCCCACCACCCAAACACTTAGAAACCACTTCTTGCCACACTCTTCCACTATTTCAATACTAAGACATGAATCATAGGTCCTGGATCTATTCCTGATCTTCTAAAATCACACCCAAACATCAATATTTCATTCAATATAAAAAAACCTATGGAAATGATCCATTATGCTAAATATTGATTTCATAATGGTTATATCCTAGAAATTCATCAAACCATCAGTTAAAATAATTCCAGTGATGAATTTAAAATGAAAAAGTGGGAAAAAGACAAAAACGAAAACATCAAGAAAAACCCAGAAATTTTTTAAGGTTATTCCCAATCTATTTATATGAAAATAAATAACTTGGAGGGATAAACAATGATTAGAAAATTAAATTTTATGGATTATAAATGTATTGACTATAAATACACATTAAACATTTTAATCATTCTGTTAGAGGGATTTATTTGAATTTTACAAGGAATAAACCAATGTAGGAATGAACCAATAAAAAACTTTATTACATCATGTTGTTTTTTATCACTACTGATGAATGATTCTAATTTTTTTGGTGATATCCAGAATCTCTATTGGTTAAGATGACTTCATGGAAAATTAATCCTTGATCCTCAATCCAATTATCATCCTCTAAACTCCCCCCCATGAAAATATCAATAATGTTATGGTTAAATGGATAACTATATGGATTGAATATAATTGGGATTTTATATAAGGAGATTATTTCATGAATATAAGATAAAAAATAAATAAATTTATTTATTTTTTTTATCCAATTTCCATTCAGAACTTCTCTTTAACAAAACCCTAAATAATTAGAAAAATTATGTCATTCCTGGGACAAATCATAACATACAAATTTAATATCGGTATCAATTATCCTATATGAGGCACTATTTGGGAGATATACCAATATTTTCAAAGTAAATTATTTATGTGTGTTATAATATATTTAATATATTTAATATATCCACCCCGAGACACTTTGGGACCCATAATTCTACCCTAACTCAATGCCAAACTCTAAAAATATTCAATTAAATATTCAAATGTGTTATAAAAAAAATTCAATGTTGTAGCATTCTAACTACGTTCAAATATATTAATTCTAGAATGAAAAAAATACTCCATTTTTTGGATAATGATCTTGTATCTAGACCTCTCACACCCATGAGCTCTCCAAGAGGTTCCCATTCTACTAAAAAATATCCAACCAAAGAATACACTCTATTATTAAGCTTCCTCCTCCCTGTCCTTTAATTACACCTAGTTCTTCAAAATTTAATTTCACCCATCATTTATTGATCACCCAAGTAAATATCATGCATTGATCATGCACATATCTCTTGATCTGTGAAATGTGGAAAACCAAATGTGGTAACTAATAATAGGGTATATGAACCTCATAGATAGCCAACCACCCTAGAAAAATATACATAATCCGTGAGGATGTGAGATCTCATAGAACATATGTTCTCCCATTGATCTCCAAATACCTCAATAATTTACATGTAGAGGATTCCAGATGTCTCTGGGTCATCCTCATTCACCCCTAAATGTACTGAACCTTTTTCACCATTTCTCGCACTAATATTTGGACAATAATCACTAGTCCTGTGGCTAAGAATAGTATGAAAATGACTTTAGGGTCTCTATATATGTCCTCAAATGGTGTAAAAATGATTATGGAGTGTTAAATATAGTGATATAAAAACCACACTAATTGTAGAAGAATATCCTTTCAATGAAAAAAACCAAGGAAAAACCAAAAGCATGTTCTTTAGAACATAAATGGTCCACTTTTACCAACACATTTATCTTGAAGAAAAATATCCATTCTCTATCACAAAATAAACTTAAAGAACTATTAAATCCTCTATATAATCATGAAATGAAGAGATCATAAACATTTCAAAATGATCATTGAGCAAATCCTAGAAGTTGGACTACCTCCGATTGGTACAGGTGTCCCATGTTTTCAACAAATATATTCTCTTAAATTTCTAATACATGGTCCAACATGGAGTTTTGGACTATAATTAATCATTTAATGTCATGATCTCATAGTCATAATTGAATCCCAATCCTAAAAACCATAGTATTCCACCCCATTTCCATATCCATCTGGGCCCTGATGCCGCTACCTCTTAGTAGTTGAGACATAAAGAGATAAAATCAGAAACTTGTTACAATATCCATGGACTAAAAAATATATGAAATTAGATCCTAGTACATTCTATCTACTTTAGGATTCACTACTAATGGAAATAATGAAATATCCTAAACACTCCCTCATATAGCGTGTCTATTTCCAACATCCATTCCTAATAAGTGAATTTCTCTCCAACCCTTCAGAATATATATTGTCAAATTTCCTAGTGGATAAATCATTACACAAGATCTCATAATTGATATATAAATGTTAAGCCTCCATAAAAACATGATAATATGAGCAGTTAAAACCATTTAAAGGAGATATTTTTTATGATCATCATCCATAAGGGTCTCCTGCTATGTGTAAAATTTATCCATCACATCACTCAAACAAAAAAAAATTAATTAAAAACATTAATGTTAGAATTAACCACCACTTCCTCTCTCTCAAGAATGTTCTATGCTATAATAGCCAAAATAATTACTATGTCCACTATGACTCTTACATCTAGAATTTCGAATCCAAAGATGTGGTCCTTTTGAATAAAAATATGTTTCATTGATATTCTCCAGTTATGAAGTTACACTTGTAGTTTTTCTAGATCCATCCTCAAATGACTCACATGCTCTTCTAATATAACTAATTACATAATTGTATTATTAAGGAACAATATAATTAAATTTTTTAAAATGGGTAAGATCTAATTCCTAAGACCCACAAATATCGATGGGGTGTTCAACATGTCAAAAGGTATAAAAAAATAACCAAATTAAACCATAACAGATTTAGAATGAAAATTTGAATGTATCATGCTCATGAAAAAAGAGATAGTGATATAACCTCTTAAGGGAATACTCATAAAACCATGCTACACCTAACCACAAGTTGAAGATTTAATAAACTTTTTTGTAGTGGAAACTCCTTCAATGTAGTCACCCAGTTCAACTGATGTTTGTCCAAACCTAAACTCAAGCCACAAATGGGTCCATGGTGAAAAAAGTGCACTGCTAATGGGAACAAACTGGGTCTATCAAATCCCATGTTCTCATGATTTATCTAAAGACATCTTCATCTCTCACAACATCATGAGGTTATTTGATATCCTAATGTAGATACGAGGTCATCCTTAGTTAAAGGTCAATGCATAAAATACATTTTTAATGTGTAGGTAATCCATGAACATCCTTAGAGATTATTTTCTCATACTTATCCAACACTAGAGGAAGTTGAAAAATCATGGATTCTACTCCTCTAAGGGTCATATGATCCAACTGATATGGAATAAGTTATATCCCAATTTATATAAGCTAATGAAACTCATAATGGGATTAATTCTCACCCATGAGAAAGAAGTCAATCCCACGAACTCGGATATAGTACAACCATCATCTGTAACATCCAAAAATTAATGGGTGGAAGAAAATCAAGCTATAGTTGGGAAAATAATTGGGACTGGCTTTCATTATGAAAATATTCTACACAGGGCTTTTAATCCTTATAGAGTAAGTTCACATTGATAGTACAAGTGTTTGATTAACATATAATCTATTTTGGGTCCTTTAATCAAAGGAGTCAGGAAAAAATGTTTCCCTGGAATTATAAGGTCTTGATAAAGGGATGAGTTCAGGGAATGTATTCTCTCTATGTACCAAACTAGTATAATGATAGGAGAATACATATGTCACACTTCAAAATTAACCTAGATCCTACTGATCCCATGATCATACTACATAAATATATCAATCAAATTTTTTATTTTTCTCCATAAGTAGGTCATGTTCTAATATATTAATATATCAAAATGACCTCAAATACATAATTCAAAAGAACTTATCCAACAAACCATGAAACTATCGACAACTGGCACCATTGAGTCACCAACACCACATAAATCACATCTTAATAATGTGTCTCAATGAAGAATGTGTACCTCTTCATTTTATGTTATATTTCATGGAATAAATTTCCAAAAAAGCTCTACCAAGTCCCTAAATCACCCAAGAGAAGTCTCTCCACATGAACCCCCATCAATAGAAGTCCTAGTTTAGAGGAACACTCGTACCACATGCATGATCCAGTACTTTTATATATGAGAATGTGTGTTGTCCCACGATGAATCCTGAGTAATTAATATCTTGAAAACTCATTTTATGACCTTATATAGTTTTATCTTCATCCAAAAACACCAGAAAAAACTTTCACTCAACCAAATGAGGAGCATCCACCTACATCACCGGAGGTGGGTGAAAATGTTTCTAATCAAGTGGACACATCACTGTCTTTCCACATAGAGTAACCCCCTCTAAAACATGTCCATAAATCCAATACACATTTCATAGAGGATGATAACTGTTAACCCACATCAGAATTATAACATCTTTTCCTCATGGATGGATCCACTAATAGTCGAGACACTCAATGATCAAATGAGAAAATCATGGGTGTTGACTCGAGAAGGACATGGAAGCCAAAAATGGTACCAATATGATTCATGTATTAATATTTTTCTAGAATTAAATTTCATATGTTATAGGTCAGTAATAAGGTTATCAATGTACTATTGAATGGATTCAATAGTCACATCACAAATATAGGATTACCAGGCTTGAAAACCAAACTCGGGGCACCATAAATTTTTTGACCTTGTTCTAAAACCAAACCTAAACTCCAGACAATCTCCAATATATGTTTCTAAGATGAAATCCACTAATACCACTATGACTAGTCCTAACCCATTGAGGCCCCCCTAAATGGAGGTATGTTGAGAATTTCTCCCCAATCAAACCTCTAATAGGATAATGGCTAGTGACTAACATTGAGTAGGCATAACACACACATGGGAGAGCTTACCTAAAATACTTGTACACATAAACACATCTACAATAACCATTATAATACAAAAATATATAAAACACCTACTATAGAGACATGAATATAATAGACGAAATTAGAGTACATTAAGAATTATAGAAGAATTAAAAAGAACCAAATAAAATCCCACCAAATTGAAAATGATCCCATCCTACATATAACAAGGGGAAGCTTCTCAAATGTAACTCTTGGATCTGAATGAGGTCCATCTTTCACAAAAATTCATAAAAAAATCATGATACACTTATAATTATAACTAATTTTTTATCATCAATATAAGACAAAACTTATATAGGATGATACCTTGCAATGGTGAGTATATACAATCCATGTAGGACACCTCAAAATCACCAATCTTAAAGAATCAAGAAAGAATTAATATAATCGTCATGAGGTTATTATATTGAAAATATAATAAATAGAAATAATACAAAAAATATCCCATATATTCTCAATGGTCGAATCCAAGTCTCATGGTAAGGTTAAAACTATACTTCAAGCCTTGAACTGTAATAACAGAACTGATGTAAAAAATTATTCATGAGCATACACTCTATGAGCCTTTATATCACCAATAGAACACATATGGGTGGTCCCAATCATTAATTCATTGTATATTAATGGAACTAATCTCATAGAACATGATTTTGGGTCTTTTCATGATGAGACATGAAGGAACTAAGAGATAACATATAATATATTATCTTAATCAGACAACAACTGTTCGGAAGACAAAAAATGTTGATACACATATTGGCGATCACAACTATTCCCTGTGGAGAATAATTTACCCTGACTAGAATAACCCTCTAGATAGGGGATCATGGCCCTTTAGTTTGGTACATGATTTCTGAAACTTCTTAGGGCTAAATATAATGGGAATGAGAAAAAAACCCCTAGGTATCATAGAGGGGTGCTCTTGTCCACTGAGGGGATATTGTTTAATGCTCTGAATAATATTCCTCACCAAACCATCCTAGAGGTGGAATGAAAAAATACACCCCAAATCAAAAAGGGTAATACACCTACTAACAATGAATGAGGTAGCACACACAATATCATACCATAAATGATATGAGTATAAGGTCTCTATCATGGCCATAGATGAGTAAACGACGTGTCCCATGGTGTACACTACTTGTCTCTTTGTGTATGAAAATTACTATATATCTCTTTCTCACATGACATGTTTTTATCCATATATACATTATGTCCACATGGGGTACTCTATAGGGACCTTGTCATTTTATATATATTATTCCATGATTTTAAGGATAACTAACCATAAAATACAATCCAAGGATCATAAATTCAATTTTATTTAGAATATTAGGTATATAATTTGATAACATGAAACAAAAATATAACATCTTTACCAAAATAAGATCAAAACACAATTTTAGCTACAAAAAATTCATGGGATAACCTGAGGAATTCATGAACGAGGGCATGATCCAAATATATTAGTAAGGGAATAAATATTGGAATAAAGAATGAAACAAGAGTCAGAAGTGATAACATGATGAAATAAATAATTCATGGAACAAGAATAAACATACGGAATCATAACATATAGAACATGGAATCATGAAATCATGGCTACATAGGAATGTGTCAGTAATATATAACCTGACGTAAACATGAGTCGGGATTATCATTGATGACTATATCACATGGTGGGAAAAGTCCCACAAAAGAATTTGTTTTACTGCATATCTCAACATAAAATATCTTGAGAATAAATATTACCCAATTCATTGGATCACTATTTGATTTCAGCCATCATAACATGTTCATCAAAATATGTTCCACATGAAAAATCAAACAAAAGGAAGAAACATAAAGGTTACCCATTGAACGAAATCTATATCGTAATCATGTCATAAGGAATAAGAAATTGTCAAATAATAAATATGTGAGAGAAAGAATATATTTAATTCATAAATGGAGATTCATAAGGGAAATTCTTCATAGATCATTAAAAATGATGTTCATCTAATGTGAAAACATGTGAAAAGTTTTTCTATGAATTTTTAGAAATGAGCCAATTTAGTATAGTTTAAAGGAAAATATTAGAGAGAAATAGAGGCTAAAAACCATAAATGAACTAATACAGTATTTAATGAAGAAAATTGTGATTTTATATAAACATTTATTTTCTAAAAATAATTATGGATTGTATTTGAAAATGTGTAAGATATTCAGATGTTCCCTTTAATCAGGCTTTCTTACCGAGAGGAATTAAAAAGGGAACCTTATAAAACATTAATTTCCCCATAAAATAAAGGAGGATTGAAATAGGTAAATATTTTTGAAATCCAATATATAATTTATGAGTATTATAATCTAATATTGCAGGATAACATGTGTTAAATAAAGATAAAGAAAAACATAAAGGAAAAAATTGTGGTTTAGATAGAATCCCTTACATTATGTCCAAATGTATTATGCACTTGGGCTTAATATCACGGATAATAATATCATATAATTAAATTTATAAATTCAGAATTTATTCCCCATTATTTGATCTAGTATAACTTTATTATGTTTATTTATTTCCTTTATAATGAGTTATAAAATTCAACTTTGTTGTTATAGGAGTGTTCATTTCTTGACTGTATGATCAAATCCCTGGTGTTTAATTATTTTAGTTCTTGTAAAATTAGTGAAAAAAATCCAAAATTATAATTATATGGTAATAAAATAATTTTAGGATTTTAAATCGTTCTATATATCATTTTTCAGATATGAGAAATATTCATTAGATAATTTTTTTATGAAAAATGATTAGTTTTTTTATGGGATTTTGATAATCACAAACTAGTTCTATTTTGTTTTATAATGTTATGTATTTATATTTGTTACAGAACATGAAACAAGATATAATATAAATTTTTCAATTAGTTTAAACAATATTAATGGTTTTATGACCTTCCTTGAAGGAGGCAGTGGTAAAAGAAAAATCAGAGTCTATGAAGGAAGTGAATCGACACCTCGAGGTCGATGATTTCATTTTCAGAATAAAATGAAAGGATAATGGATTTTTTGGTGGATATTAGATTAGAAATAAAATAAAATTCTTGTAAATATATCATAATGGTTTTCTCAGGTATCATTGGATTTTGGTGTCATGGATGAGTTTGAATAAAGAGATAATTTAAAAGAGAAAGGCGGAGTATTTAACCTCTTGTATAATGTATCCTTTAGAACATCATTAAGTTACTAGGATATCGTATTTTGATGAGAACATAATCTTCTAGAAGTGAGTGGGAGTATTTGGAAGTTAATTTGAAATAATTTTAGTGGGATATAGGGATTAGAAGGTGTGAGGAGAAAGGGTGGTGAGGGGTTGTATTTAATGTGGGAGGAGAGGGGTGATTGTGATTATTTTATTCATTTGTTTACTATTTTGGCTCACGACTATCAATATTGTTGATTCATATGAAAAATAAAAAAAATTTCCTTGGATAGTTTGAACTAGTGGGTTATTACCTCATCCATACATCATCCATGAGTCAATATTTCATGTATTTGTGAAATACATTAAATTATCGTATTTCACTATACACAAAATATTCAACTATTTTAGAAAAATCACAAAAATTTACCCTTTCCATTTTTTAAGTGTATAATTAAAAAGTGGGATCTATTTTATAAAAAAAAATTAAATATGATAAATTTAATTTTTAATTTAAATTAGAATTAATAAAAAAATATTAATTTTAATATTTTAATCGATTCTATGACACTTTAAAAAATTAATGAAGGTCTCATAAAAATAATTGATAATCATAAAACAACAAAATATTAATTTTTGAATCTATTAAAGAAAATATATATTCTTTTAAATAATTATATTAATTACAAAATTTCAAATAAATATTTACAACATGCAAAAATACCAACACTTAATTTATTATTTTTAAAACATTTATTTACTTATACAGTGATATAAATATATCATTTTTTCATTTATAAGAGTCCTAACTTTTATTTATACTTTTATAGGTGAGGTTACTATATTGTTGACTATGTTACTATTCATAATGGTCACATAACTATTGTAATGGTCAAGTTACTATCCCATTGGTATAGATTTATTAATTTATATAAATACCACTTATTTAATATTTGATTTTTGAGAATAAAATTATTATTAAGTTCTATATGTGATATTTGATATTTATACAATATAAAATAATTATAAGAAGGTAACTTCCATTAATAAAATTATGGGTTGTTACCATATTTCCCACTTATGAAATTTCATCTTTAAAATTTTGTCATTACATAATAAGGTTAAAACTGGTTTGGGTATTTCCCATTCACCCCTCCCAATAAGTCCCATATCTTTTATTCGTACATATGTATCTACCTTAGTACATTGACCAGGTGAGAAGTCGTGTTACTTAAAACATCATCTATATGGTTAATGATCATCATTGAATTCTCCTTGTAAGAGAGATCATTTTCTAGATGTACCACCTTTGAATTCTGTACATATGAGGGATCTAGTATATACTTCTCCAAGAGTGATATGTGGAAAAAATGAACTTGGGACATGGTTAGGGGAAGTTCTAGTTGATATTCCACCGCTCAAATGCGATCAAGGATCTCAAAGGGTCCAATGTACCTAGGACATAGATTTCCATTCCAAAATTCATGAGTATCTAACATGGGAAAATATTAAGTAATAACATGTCTCTACCATTGAATTCTAAGCCTCATCAATGATTATCTATATAGATTTTCTATTGAATTTTGGATACCTTTATTAGAAAGAAATTTGTTTCCCACTATCTACCATTTCATTAAATACTTCATGTCCCAATAATTTATGTTTACCAATATCATCTCAACATACTGGTGATATGAATATTTCCCAATAAATGGATTATTATAGATCCATATGGATTCTTAAGTGGAAAAAATTATTATTAGAAAACTCAACCAGAGGTAGATGTTGGTACCATACTCCATTGAGTTCCATAAAACATGCTCTCAACATGTATTCCTTTTTTTGAATAGTTTGTTCATATTTGTGATCGCTTTTGGGATGATAAGTCGTACTAAAGTTCAACTCAATTTTTTAGAGAATGTTGGTGTCTTTAACAGAACATGGAGTTGAATTTCATATCTTGATTACATACAATCTATAGTTTTAATATAGGAATATTCCCTACTTATTTTTTGTATATATTTCCATGTTGATCAAGTGATAATTCATTTCTAATTGCGATAAAGTGATATTTATTTGTATGATGATCCATAATTACCCATATATCAATATTTTTTCTTGATGTCTTAAGAAATTCCATGATAAAGTCCAAAATTATATTTTCACATTTCCATATTGATATAGCTAATGGTTAAACCATCCCATTAGTCTTTTTTCCTTTCATCCTTCACATGTTAGGATTCTAGGAACTATTATATATATTCACCAATCTCCATCTTCGTATTGTCCCAACAACAGTGATCTCGGTGATCTCGATACATCTTTGTTCTACCTTGGGTGATAAATGAGGATGATATTTGTGAATAATTTAGAATATTTTTCATTATCCCTTGGTTTTATTATACAAAAAGTCATGACCCAAATCATATGATTAAATCATCATCAATTTTAAACTCTGGGGGTTTCCAATTTCTAATAGTTTCACCTTTTTTCTAAATTTCCTCATCATTTCTATGTACATCCTTAATATTTACCATGAATGATATTCGAGAAATCATTTAAGAAATGATATATAGTGTTCATTTTTTAATGAATCTCACTTCCATCCTTTACCAATCTATGAATACTGGCAACTTCTCAATTTTCATGATTGATTAAGTTTAAGGATTCATTCTACTAAAAGTAATGACCACTTTATTTTATATAATAGGATGGTAGTGGATTGGGATGTGATAATTATTTATGATCTATAACCATATTTTCTATTATGTATTAATATCATTCATTTGAATATATATTTTAGGATCTTTTGATCGGTTTATATATCACACTTCTCCATATATAGATAATGTTACCATATATTCAGCATAAAGATCACATCTGCAAAATCCATATAATGTGTAGGACTGTTTTTCTCCAAACATTTCAATTACATGAGGAATTGGCTATCACTGTATCATTTTTAATATGTGAATTTCGAAATAACTAATTTATAATGTCATTTTATATCATAAAGAGTTATCCACTTGGGGGTATTGTGTGTACCAGTGTAGTGATAATCCATTTTTTATAATCTTAGAAGTAGTATTTACATTCACTAGTCCTGAAAAACATTACTCCATTCTAATTTAACTTAATTAGTGGGGTTTATATCATAATTTGTTCATAACAAATCTTCGTTAATAACCACCTAGACAATGAAAAATATGAATCTCTATAGATTCTGGTCTAGGCCACCCTTTAATTTAATTTGTTTTAGAAGGGTCTATCGATATTTGTTTTTTAAGTGATAACATGCACCAAAAACAATACTTCCATCATTCAGAACTCACATTTATTGTAGTTAACATAATGTATATACCTTCATAAAGTCATTTTCCCAGTATTCAAATTCTTCACATGTTCATCCTTTCTCTTGGAGTATATCATAATATCATTAATAATAATTCCACATATTTTTCAAGGTAATATCTAAAGACTCAATTACATAGTTTCATTAAAATTTCTAGAAAATTAGTTAATATAAAAGTCATCACTATGAACTCATAGTGTCCACACCATGTTCAAAATCCATTCGTGGAATTATCTTCCTTCCTTACCTTTAATTGGTTATATGCTGACTGAAGGGGAACCATAGAGAAATACTTGGCCCCATGTAGTTTTTCAAAAAATTAAGTTATCTATGATAGATAATACTTGTTATTTATCATGAATTTTTGTTATGATGATAATAAATTTATGTTCTCATTCATCCATCCTTCTTTTCAACGAAGAGGACAGGTTCACCCCATAGTTAAGCACTTAGGCTAAAAAAATAATTTCTAGATTCTCTTATAATCACTTCTTCAGTTCTTCCAACTCAATGATGAATATTCTATAAATAATCTATGATACTTTCTGAGATCAATGAATAAGTTCAATTGTGAACTCAGCCTCTTAGTTAGGAGGAATAATAGAATTTATTTTGGGAAATACGTCATTGTGGTACCACACAATGGGAATTTCTTAGAGCATTATGGTCTCATTTATCTTAATCATTTGAGATGTATATTCAAGATCATATAGAAAAACTATTTACAATTGAGATGAAAATATTTAAAGATATTCATCCCCATCATTACACTTAGACAGAATTAGAGGATGAATCAGAATGTGAAGAGTGATCTATCTTTCTCAAAAGATGATGTTGGCTTTGTATAACGATTGACAATCCTTGCAAAAAATAGAATCAAACTCCACCAAGGGAACTAATATGATATTTTCAAGGATATACAATTCAAAAATATTAACTATAGATAATTATACACATTGAATGAAATAATTTAACATTTTTTTATTTTCCTAGATAACTCATCCTCTATAGTTTGAGGTGGTATTTTAATTGTTCTACTAAACATGTGGGAGGTGAAAGAATGTGTAGAACCAGAATTAAATAGTACATTCATGAAACATGAATGAATAACTAGAATACCTATGTAATCATTAGTTTTAGGCACCAATTTGTTAGTAATTATATAATATTCCATTCTTTATTGTCTTGGATGTTGTTTTGAATGCCTCCAACAACCCATGGCTAAGGGAATTGTCTTTCATAATGCTCATATTCCATTCAGTTGAAATAGTTTAATACATAATTATTTTTAGTCTGAACCATCCTTTATTATTCCACATTAGAGGTATTCTTTATATCACATCAATAATAATTTCCTTGAGGCCCCTCTTAACCACATCTGAAGCATCTCTTGAATCCCTTAGATAGTTCTCAAGATTATTCTTCCCACACTTTTTTCACATGGGGTGTTGGGTTTTCCATTGATCATGGTAGTTATCTTTCATTACTCCTATATTAATCTCTATTTTCCTCTATTAATCTCTGGGCCCATGAGAACACTAATATTCTCTCATCTACTTTTCAACAATAGAGGCACAATAAAAAATTTCCTCATAATTTTCAAACTCTTGAATCACTAACATTTTTCATAGACTCAACTTTAGTATAATAAATAAGAGATCCAATATTATTTTTGTGTGCATGAAAAATATTTATGTGTATCATGAAATCCTTTTAATGTTTTACTTATATGATATGATCGACTAATATTTCTTTTTCACCATTCGGAAGAACTCCCCTTGCATCTAATAATGGAGTTCTCACGAAAAATTTATATTGAAAAATATTATCAAGAATGATTCCCATTCTAGGGAATCAATTTACTCTTTGGACATTCTGTTCTGGGTTAGTTTCAAACACTATTCATCTTCTCCATCAAAATGATAAACCATTAGAAAGACTTTACCATATTCTATGCACTAGAGGACAGAAAATATCCTTTTAATGTTGTTAATCCATTGTTCCTTGATTAGGGGATATAAGATCCACTAAATATTTAAGGCATATTCCATTTAAAGGATTATACTAAAACGTTATATTTCTTAGAAGAAAGAGGGATTTCTACATGATTCGGGTTATTATTCATAACTTTAGGAAGCTCAAATAATACAGTAATAGAGTTTTGATCTCCCATTCACATCAAAATTTTAATTTAATAAGGGAAATCATCACATTTCAAATCAAATTTATTGTTGTAATGTGTTCTATTATTTCTATCCATTATTTGAGAAAAATGATGTACAATTAAGGTTGATTTCTTACATATCTAATAATAATATAAAAATATAATTTTTAACATAGAAGGGTAAACATGAAAATGAAAAGTATATCCTAACATGTGATTCCATAATATTCTATATAGGTTATCTATGGTGAAAGAATTTTTCATAGGTTTGTTGATAAATTTTTCTAATCCTAATCCCTTAAAATAACTATACTATTATTTGATAACAAATATATATACCCAATATTTTTACACATATTATTACATGATTTTAATCATTTTTAATCGTCAGATTCAAACCAAGGATAGTATAGTCTAGCGAATTTGAATGATTGTGTATATAATTAAAAAGAAACGAAAAAATATAACATCCATTACATAATGAGATCCTAACGCCATTTGAGATCCTAAAAATGCATTGGATAACCGAGGGAATGAATGAACCAAGGGATGATCTTAAAATACCTATAAGGGAATAACCATATGAATAAAGAACAACACATGATTTTGAAGGCATAACATGATGACATAAAAAAGGAATAAAAAAGAATAAACATATGGAATTATAATATATAAAACATGAAATCATGTAATTATGGATAAATTGAAATATTTAAAGAATATATAACATGAAATAAACATGATTCAAGGCTTACTTGAAAGACTATACCACCTGGGGGACATGTTCCCATAAAGGAATTAGGTTTATGGCCTATCCCAATATCACATATCAGGAGAATAAAAATTACCCAACGCATTGGACTTATATCTCTGTGCACCCATCATAACATGTTTATTCAGAATATATTCTACATTTATTTTATTTACTAAAATTTTACTAAGTTCATTTATGGCCATTTTGGGGTGTTAAAAAATTCAATTTCAATGTTTAGGGATCATTTATTTCATGATTTTATGATCAGTTTTCTTGATTTTTACTATGGGAGTTGGCGTCAAATGGAACAAAACATATTGAAGTTGAATGATATGGTAATAATATACTTATTTAATTTTATTATTCCCCATATATCATTTCGGTCTGATAAGAAAATGATACATTAGATAAAATTTTAAAGAATAATGATTGTTTTATTTTGATGGGTTTTCAAAAATCATGAACTAGTTTTGTTTTATTATTTAATATTATTTATATATGTTAGTTACATAAGATGAAACAACATATAAAAAACTATTTCAATTTTTTTCAACTATAATAATGGTTTTATGACAAGCCTTGAAGGAATAATGGAAAGGAAAACTCATCATCCATGAAGGTTGTGAATCGACACCTCACGAACGATGTTTTTATTTTAAGAATAAAATGAAAACATAATGGATTTGATGATGGATACCATATAAAAAAGTAAACTACATTATATAAATGATATTATAGATTTCATGTAACTTTAGATTATGGAGTAAATGACGAGGTAGAAGAAATAAATGACTGAAAAGTGAAAGGTGGAGGATTATACCACTTCCATAATGTCTCCTTTATAACCTCCTTAAGAAACTAGAATTTGATCTTCTATTGATACCATAATATCTTAGACATGGCCAGGAGGCATGATATCATAATATGGAATAATATTAGTAATATCAATGTCTTAGAAAGTGTGAGGATAAGGGGTGGTATTTATAGTGGGAGAAGAGGGTTGTTTTTTATCATTTTATGCATTTTTTATTGTTTTGGATCGATACTATCAATTGTTTTGATTCCTATGAAAAAATGTAGTAAAATTTTCACGATAGTAACAACACATTGGTTCTTACCTCATCCATACATCATCAATGACTTGGTAATTCATGTATTTTTTAAATACCATATATTACATTACATCACTATTCACCAAAAATTCAACTATTTTAAAAAAATCACAAAATTCTTCCAACCCAATTTTTAATGTGTAGAATTAAAAATTTAACCCCATTTTTTGAAAATAATACCATAAAACTGAGACGTTTAATTACTAATTATAATTATCATTTATTAGAAAAATATCAATTTAAATATTATAACTGATTTTATCAAACCTTGAAAAAATAATTAATGTCTCATAAAATTATCTTATAATCATATTTTAAAAATGTATTAATTTTTTAATATATTTTTTAAAAATATTAATTTAAATAATTATATTAATTAAAAAATATTAGATATATATTTAGGACTTACAAAAATATCAATATTTAATTTATCATTATTAAAACGTTTATTTACATATAAAATGATATAAATATATCACATTAAAATTTATAAGATGCATAAATTTTATTTATACTCTCATATGTTAGGTTGCTATTCTTTGGCTAAGTTACAATTCTTAATGATCATGTTGTTATTTCAGTGGTCATGTTATAATTCCATTGGTATAGGTTCCTTAATTTCAACAAATACCACATATTTCATTATTTATTTACGAAATAAAGTTTTAATTTGTTTACCTATATTATGTACAATATTTACACTATATGAAATTATAATTAAAATGGTATTTATATTAATTAAATTCTGAGTTGTTACATACTCAACCTGTGAAGGTTTAATTAGATGTCACCAAGTGTCGTCTACTCTAATATTTGTAATCATGGAATTGTCCATGTATGTTGTTTTTTTATAATAATTTACAAAGTAAATGATGAACACTCTACATCACATAGAAAGTAGGGGCCTGATATGGACCTCATATATTTCTATCTACCCAAGATAGTGTATTGTCCGAAGTATACAATGTGTTCCCCAATACACATGGTGTGTGGGGCCACATGGAAACCTTCTCATGTACTTCGTATACATATCGATCCATTCACTAATGAATACTTGGAATGTGACATGACAATCAAAGCATATTGTACTACATATATTCATGGGAATGTACTCCTTGTACCTATCCAACCTACTAGGTAAGTGTCACATGACGTGTAGATAAATCACATTATGTTTGATATTTAAATCAACACCTAAACCCAACACACCACACAGGCTTGACTACATGACACGTGTTAATCTGACTTACATGTCATGTAGTTCAAAATTTTCTAAAACTTTCTGTGCATCACATGGCTTCATTCATGAATGTGGTCCCATTAATTCATATACCAATCAAAGCCAAAAATTCATAGATTTGAAATGATCCATCTTTGTATATCATCAGTGGAAGGATTCTGGACAACTAAACAATTGGAAACCACCAAAAATCACACCATGAATCATTTAAAATTATAATCCATGAAATACAGGCCCTTAATATAATCGTGATCTTCTGTCATAGCTTAAATTCCTCAATCATTTCATCAATCACAAATGAAAACCCATGGAAACTATCCATTTAAAAAAATATCAATTGTGTGTGATTAGTTTCTGGATATTAATCGATCCACTAGTCAAAGGAATATCGATGATGAATTCCTGGGGAAAATTGAGAGGAAACAATTAAACCCAAACTTATTGATTGAACATGAAAAATATTTAGGTTTTCCTTAATCCATTTACATGAAAATTATTATATAGGAAATATAAATAGTGATTACCAATTAAAATTTCATGGATAAGAAATCTATGAACCATAAATCACAATTCGACATGTGAAACAATTTTTTAGAGGGATGTATTTTTGTTCAGTCTTGAATAAAAAAATATGGGTTTATAAAAATAATAAAACACGTTAAATTTATTTTAGATGAATCACTTTGGAATAAAGATTTGATTTTATTTTTTGTGGATGATATTCATGAAGTACTTTTATGTGGATGAATTCTTGGAAAATTGATCTCCAATCATTGATCATTTTTTCATCTACCATACAATCCTATATAGACCTCTCAATAATGATAGAGTTATTTTGATGACCCTAGGTATTAGAAGGATATTAGGTCATGAAAATAAAGTAACAAATAATTTAAATAATTTATTTACATATACATTATCCACCTACCTATTCTCTTAAACAAAACACTTAATTCCTATAAAGACATTATAAATCCAATGGTAAATCATACATTCATGATATAATATAGGTTTATATTTTCCCATTCGAGAAACAATTTTGGAGATGTCATAATATAAATGAAAACTACATGGGTGTGATTTTTTTATATTTTTAATATATCAGAACAGAGAATCTCTAAGTTCCATAATTTCATGCTAACTTCATGCCTTACTCTAAAAATATTCCTTGGAATATTCTAATATGGTAGAAATAAATTTTGGAGTCTGTAATACTCATCAATATCATGTTATATATGAATTAGCCTTACCATAGAATGATAAATTATTTAATTATCTACATGGAGTTCAATACTTCTCTATGGTGAACATTTGATCTAGATAACACCAGATACAAGTCAATGAGGAAGATATTGTCAAGACTCCCTTCTGTAAAAGGTATATTCACTATGATCTCATAATGAATCCAGTGAAACAAATTAATAAACCATATTCACGGACATAATGAATATGGCTTTTAAATATTACCTCACCATATTTTTTTAGTCATTTTAGATGATATTTTGATATACTCTAAATGCAAGGATAGTCATAAGGATAATTTGAATAATGTTCTATGGACATTACGAAAAGAGAATATAAGTTCTTAGTATAGTAAATGTAAGTATTTTATGGTGGTAGTGTTATTCCTGGGGATAGTTATTACCAGTAAAGGTTTATTTATACATCCTTCAATCAAAAAGGTGACTAAGGAATTCATGGACCAGCATCATCAATATATTTTTGTAGTTTCATTGTACTAAATGGGCATTAATGAAATTTTTGGGGAAACTTATCAATTTTTTTCTAATATTTTAACCATTATTAAATAAAATAGATTATTTTTAGATCAATTAATGTGAATAGTGATTTAGGGAATTAAAAAATTGGATTATGAGTCCACTGTTTCTCAAACTACCCCCAACTCAAGAACTCTTCATGGTATATAGAGATGATTCAATTATTTTATTTGGATGTGTACTATTGAAAAAAATGGGAAACTAATAGCATATTTCATAAGGAATTTTAATGTTCATGATTTTATATTTCAATCACATGATTTTTAGTTAGCTTCAGTTATCTTCACATAGATGATTCGACAATATTATCTCATTGGGGTGATGTATGGAATATATATGGGTAAAAAGTGCCTCAAATAAATATTCACATAGAAGAAGATTAATATGTGTTAGTGAAGGTGGTTAGAGTTGATTAAGGAATATGACTACATGATCCATAACCATCATGGGAAGGAAAATAAAGTGAAAGGTGGACTATGTATAATTGATACAGTATCTTCAACAATGATAAGAGTTGATAAGGATCCGCTCTTCTTATAATTTCAATGGATGGAAATGGATATCAAAATGGGTTGAACACCATCCTAACTTGCTCAAATTATTTCTCAACCATCAATTTTTTAGATGATAAAGGACCCCCAATGGGAATATATTAAAATATTTAAGAATTTAGTAGCCCTATAAAGTGTAAAGACCTCATATTTCAAAATTGATGAAGATGGATATAAAATATAGATGTCATGATAATTTATACCATCAAATGTTGTGATCAAGAATGATTTATTAAAAGATTCTCATAACTAGAAATTTTCCATCCACTCCATGAGCATGAGGATATATCATGATCAATATGAACATTATTGGTTGTACAATATAAAGGATATCAATTAATATAGAACAGAATGTATACAATGTAGAAATGATAAAGCAGAAAGGTAAAAATCCAATAGAATAATGGAATCATTAAAATATAAAAACAAAAATGCGAAAAATAAATATGGAATTTATCATAGGTTATTTGAATACGTATATAGAAAATAATTCCATATAGGTTATAGTGGATCATCTTATAAAGACTACTCACTACATTATAAATCATGTTCTCATATCACTCACTCAACTTTTAGGGATATATATAATGGATGTTTTAGGATTCATAGAACACCACTACCAATTTTATCTTTTCAAGATATGATATTCCCAACAGGTTTTCAAAATTATCCAACATACATTAAAAATATAGTTAAACATTAGTATAACATAACTCTCCCAAACTATTGTTATTTATTATAATACCATCAAAACCCTTAATGATATAATGAGAGAATGATTTATGGGGTCAACATGTTTCTTTCCTAGAGTTCTCATAACATAATATCATTAACTCAAACATCCAAATGGCTCTATATGAATCCAATTTTAAGAAGATATTTTGAGCATTTTTTTCTTGAATGATGTTACTGAATAAAATATGTTGGGAGGTGAAATGGTTCAAACATGAAAGAAATGTTAAAGGCCATTCAACCTCACATCTGGGATTCTCAAATTTAATAGAGAGTTGATACTAAAAATAAACAATGAGACCTTGAGTATGAGGATGGAAATAAAGGGTCCCACTACATATCACTATAGAGGAGAGTCGTGATATTTTTGATGAAGGGAAAACTATGTCATAGATATATCATCCCTATTTAGTTTTGCGATATCGTCAGAGCTGTGTCTTATAAACTAACACTTCCACCAATCGAATCTCAATTGTAATACATGTTCCATATTTATATTTTGGAATTTCATACCTCATACCTCACATGTCCTCAATTTGGGGATAATATAGTTAGAGAATTAAATCTCTTATGAGGAGAACCTGGTAATAATCATAGACCATAGAGGTGATTATTTTTTACAAAAATACTTCCACATTGTGAAAGTACTATGAAATAATTATAAGTATGGAGAGGTTACATGGGAACTGATGAATGAAATGAAGTTGACGCACCCTCATATGTTTTCATCATAGTTAATGAAATAAAATTTCAAGGGTGATATTTATTAAGGGGGGAAATAGAACAACCTCCCTTTTATGATTGAAATTTCTCTTTTATATATATAAACGGTTCAGATTTATTAATATATTAAACTGCATGCACCACATAATATAACATACAACATTTCATTATTATGATTTGAACATTAAATTTAATGACTAAATATTTCTATAATAATTGAAAATATTATAATGGGAAAATGAGAATATATGTTTATAATAAAATGAAAATTTGAATCTGGTAAATCCCCTGGAATAAGCTCTCTCACAAGCAAACAATTTTTAAATGAAATAGACAAATATCAATGAAATGTTTATTTAGAGAAAAAAAATATATAAAACATTGTGGGAAAATAAAATCTAATAACATAGGGATGTAAAATAAGGTATTTAAGGAATATAGAAAAATTATATGACCATCCCCAATTTGAATGCTAAAATTGTAATAAAAAAGTTGTTATAGTAACCTTAAAAATAATAATAGTAACATGAATGTTAGAATAGTAACCTCATCCATGTAGTTGAAGAATAATATTTATTTACATTTTAAAATCAAAATATTGAATATTTATCCATAATAAAAGTAAGTAAACTATTAAAAATGATAAAATTAATGTCTTTATTTTCGGTAAAATATATTTTTTTATTTATATATTTTATGCCAATTATAAATTTCTAAAAACATATATCAGAAATATTTTTGATCAAAATTGATTATAAATTATTATATTTATAATATAATTTTACGAAACGATTTGTAATTTTCAAATTTTTTAGAAAACTTAGCACAATAATAAAATTGGAAAATTAAAATAAAACAGTTTTTATTAAAATTGTTTCTCATATTTGTAAATTTTATTACATAATATTGGTAGAATTTTTGAAATTTAAATTTTGATAAATGGTAAGGGTTGGTTTTTCTTATTTTAAAAAATTACTTTAACATTTAGCAAAAAGTGAAATATTATATAATATGGTACTTAATCTTATCTCTTAAATATAAGTATTATTGATTCAGGAATGATTTAAGGAACTATAAATTTTAACTCACATGAATTAATTAATGTATCTAGTAATGAGGATTAATGGTACTTTTATTTTTGTGCCACAATATTTAACTATGGTATTTAATATTAAAATACACCCCTATCCTCCCCTAATAAATATTTTCCCCAATAATCACACCATCTAAGAATTTTGTGGTTGAAATGTTTCTTCATAATTATCATCTAAATCTTATCCTCTATGTGTTAACTCTATTTGTCTCACCAAATACAATTCCATTGAGTCTTAAGGTGTATCCTTAGAAGAGGAAACCAAAGTAAGCGGTTAATTCTCAAAGAAGAATCATTCAATTTTATTCTTATTCTACAACGCCCATATGTTATACATCTACCTATATATCATAACATCAATATAAAAATGTACTAATATATTATTATTGTGGTGTAATGTACTTTATCTACCATCACATATATTAATTCTAAAAAACCAATGTTGACCACAATATGGTTAGTTCACCACATCCATGAACAACATTCTTTTTTTTCTCCACAACATTAAATGCTAATTATAAAAATATTATCACGGTTTAAAATAGGGACAATAATTTTTATTTGACTTATTTAATTTTTTAGAGTGTAGTATTTTTATTTTGGTTATATAAAATTAATATAGTTCTTAAGAGTTGTTAAAATGGCCCAAAATTAACTAGTGGAATAATTATAACACTTGTGCTAATTGAATCATCCATGTGTTAGAGAATATATGGATATTTGGGAAAACTAATATTTCTTATTAGAAATGATTTTTATTTCATTTCAATTATGGATATATTGTCCGATTTTACAGGTACATAAATAATTATCTTCAATTTAATCCCACATAAGATATATAAAATAATAAATCATTGGAAAGTTGAAATAGATATGATACCTATATAAAATTAAATTAAAGTGGTATAAATATTTAAAATAAACCAAAAATAGTTTAATAAGGTTATAAATCTTGTATTTAATAAGTATAATTTGATTATATAGGATGTTAACTAAAATTAAAGAACAAATCCAGACACGAGGTAGGGGTCTCTCTCAACCGCTATATTTTCAATGATTTGTGATTTGTCTTTAATTTATTCATTTTCTATTTGTCTTCTTCTTAGATTATTATTATATTATATATATATAAGTCCTACACAATCAAACCTAGTATAACTCTCTTTTCCTTGATTGGGATAAACATGGATTAATAATTCACTTCTCTATTTAATTTGTTTATAAACATGGATTAAAATTAAAATCATCATCTTCCAACCAAATTTTATGTTTATCTCAACTAAAAATTTAAATAATTCCATCAATTATAAAAGAAATAAATTTTTAATGAATAAAATTTTTTATATTTATTTTTATAAAAAATCTGTTCCCTTACCCACTGTAAAAAATCTTTTCTTCATTTCATAATTTCCCACTTATGAGGTGCACTTTTAAAGAAACTTATACACTATTTTTCATATATTCACATTATATTTGAGTGAATTTTCATTAAATATGATTATCATTTACCTATGAATTTATAATAATGTTTTATTCTCGTAATTCATAGGAACCTTTTAGTTATTCCATATAGTTATTCAATAAGGAATTATTTTGTTACATATTTCTTTTAATGGGTAATTCTTATGTTAATGACCTATGTTTTAACTCTATATGTTTCACTAAAATGAATGTACATGATATTATGGGTACACCCAGATAGCTCTACAATTCATTAGGTTAATATTATGCCTCATGGGATGATGTGAATGGTATTAGGGAATAATGATAATTTGTGATGGGAAATTTTCCACATTGTGATGTCATCTTAGCGGATAGCCACGAATTATTATTATTCCATGTTCCTTCTTACATCCACACCACAAAGATGAATTAATCTATTGTTTATTAATATTTAATTTATCCCTCCATATTATCATTCATTTACCATGACTCTTTTTATATCATCATATTTCTTTTCATTCATATTTTATACTTCATTATCTTATTTATTTCATTACATGGATTTTTTGGTGACCCATTTGGTAATGTATTCTCCAATAAATATAATCAATATTTCAGTTTTGAATGAGAATTATATTATCAATATTTAGAATAAAAAAACCATTTTTCATTTTAGTATCAATTTGATGTATTATTACCATTATCATCCAATTACACTTGTTATGTCTATACACATGTAGTATTTATTGGATATTTATCATAAAAATAAAGTAATAATATGTATACGAGTCCGAGGTTTATATATATGTTATGTATTATTATCTAAAAATAATATTTATTACTTATAAATCTTTATATTAATTTATAAAGTGTTGCTATATTACTTGAATAAGATGAAAATATAATGATGATAATATTTTATTTGTAAATTGATTATAATTAATTTAATCAAATATTTCAAGTTAATGGGAATTACATGGGATCTTATTTAAAAATATTAAGAATATTATTTATGATTTATATGATCAAATTGTAAATAATAATTTATTGTGTTTTTTCATCTTATAAAATATATTAATAATTGAAATTTGATTTTTTATTTTTTGTAATTAATTATAATAAAATATAATTGAATGTCCATATAATAAATATTATGAAATTGTTCATTTTGAATGTGAATATACTGTAGATATATTCGTTATTCACAAGTATCCAAAAATGAGGATTGTAAATTTTATACGTATTTATAAACAAACTTTTTTATGAATTTTTTATCAATTTTTATCTCATCCTTAAATATTTTATTGATTTATTTAAAGGTAATTCCCTATTTTTTAGTAATTATCAATTCCTTATATTACAAATGGTGTATTATCTAGTTCAAATATTAAAATTCTTAAAAGATAAAGAACATTTCATTAAATGCTATGAATGATTCAATGATGAGTCTTTTTTCAACTTTATTGGCGTAGATTTATAATTAGATTTATACTGTTAAATTTATTAGTCGGGTATAGTTGGTACATAATAGGTTATATAGTAATGATGAATTAGATTCTCTTTTGGGTAATCTATCCTAGTATAGTGGGACTTGGGGTCTATTTGGAAATTGTCCTGGAGACATATTCCCTATCTAAAAATGGGAATGGTGTTATCTATATTTCACTCTGATAATACTTATATAGAAAATATGAATATAATATAATTACATGCTTCTACATGAAATGTTCAGGTACAATATCCATGAGATGAATTTGGATATGTATGAATGTCTTTTAATTTTATTTATGTTTTTTAACAAAATATTTTGTTTCGTGTAAAAGGTTGCACATCAATATATTTTAAATATAAAAATTTATTGAGGGAATAATTTAAATGAATTGTTTTTTCGGAATTGGGAAATTAAGTAGAATTTTTAATTTTTTTCTTATAGATTTCCTTGAGGGGTAAAGTAGTCATTATCTACTATAAATGGTTTTGAAAATTTATATAACTACACTAATTGTCTTATAATACGGTTTTTACAGTAAGACAATAGTTTCGTAGAAATAAGACTCATTTCAATTTTCATGGAATAATAAATAATTAATATTGTCTAAACTAAATATGTATTTATTTACCAAAGTTTTTTTGGATATATCCACTATATGGGGAAGTTGGTAAATATTATTTCAGCACTATTGATTCCAGAATAAGGGTTTTTTCTCACTGAGGTATAAATTCATGTCATGCACTCTATCTGGGATCATGATCCTTTTTATTTATTTTTTCTTTTCATTATTTTCTTTTATCCTATTTTCTTTGTTATCTGCCCCTAGATTCTCAAGTACATTCCCCTGGGGGTCTCTCTTTCACCATTCCCTATAGATAAACATGTCGAGGGATATATATATATATATATAAAAGAAGGTGTGTGACATCATGGAGCTAGAGTTGTGTCCAATCATTTGGTGATAAGTGGGGAATGAGGAAACATGAAAATCATTATTGGATTCTATCCATAGGTTGTATTTTTTATTTTTATTTCATAAATCCCAATATATTTAATGAATTGTTGTTTTGAATCTACTTTATTGTTTATAATGACCCATTGAGGGTAAATCCATAGCTTTTATGGAGAAAATGGTGGTTTGAAGACATTTTTAGTGGTTTCCCATTCAGAAATCCGGATCACATGACATATAGTTCAAGAAAACATGTTTTTTGTTCCCCTTATATGGGGAAGATTAATTTTTTGATGTACAAGACATGTATAGGCAGTACACATCGTATAGAGGAACTAGGGTTTGTTGTTGAGTACAATTATATAGGATGTTTCTTGAACTACATTCTATATAGCATTGGTATACATCATGTAGTAGTATTATTCAATATTGAACGAGTATATGGAAATATAGTCTATGTAGAGGAGAATGGTTGTGTTGGAGACATATCTAGAACTTGTTTGAAAAAAACCAATTGAATGAGTACACAACCTAGTGAAAACAAAATGCGAGGCCCTATGAGGTACATGGGAAGGTAACCCATATAGGCTACACACCATGTACTTGATTTAAATTAATTGTACTTGGGATTTAAATTCCATGATAGGATGTATTATATGATCGGGTTGTTATTTGAGATTACACATCGTATAGGTGGGTGTATACACCATGTAGTTCTCCCTTGCTACCCTTTTGAGGAGTTTTCATGTTCTGAAACCATAGAGTAATAATTGTACACATGTGTAGTACATATTGATTATTTTACCACTTATATCATGATATTGAAACCCTTTGGTTGTTGTGAAGACTTTTAAGATGAATTTTTGGCTAACAGACTTAATGAAAATCTTCTACCTCTAGAAAATGAATTCACTTGTGTCATTAGCGTGAAACATGGTTTGAGACCAACTTTCATGACATATGAAATGGTTAGTGGACATAGTATGGGTTAATCAAGGAACACGTATAATGTATCATAAAAAATTCCCCAGTTAGAGGGATTGAGATTTGACTTAGTAAGAAATAACAGTTTGGTGTTAAAAAACCTAGAGTGAGACCATGAAATGAGAGGGTATATGAGCTATCTCTATAGTCTGATTCTAAAATTGATTTTTACTTGATTAATCCACTACCATGAGGCATATATATTTAGTCCAATGAGGATTTGGTTTTTAGAGACCATTTTGTGACTGATGATCCCATATCGTATGTTTTATCCTTCTTAGTATTTACATGGATTCTGTAATTGATACCTCATATTTCATAATAATTTTAGGGATCCCATGTATTATGCCTCCACTTTCTTACACGTTCTGAAGATCTTGGGTAGTATAATTCACATGTGTTTTAATACATCAAACCTATTGTGTTCCCTGATGTTTGAACTATTATAATCTAGTGCATTATGGTGTTGGGTACATAATGTTGCTGGTGTAACATTATAACCCTTACCAAAAATGTGCGATGAGGATCTAGGGAAGTAGTAACGAGTTAGTTATTCATCCACCCCCACTTATTATTTATTCTTTAAAATAATTATTATTTATTCAAGTATTATTTACATAGTTTCTTCCAAGTAAAAGGACAGTAACCCTGATGTGATACAATATAGAGAATATTGATTCCTATAGTTTCTTCTTGGGAGGAAAGTGTTTATCCTTCTACTTTGATTTATAATTTATTGGGATTCCAAAAGATACTTCTTGGGGTATACAATATTATACATTTTAATAGATTTTTTTATTTGGAAGCCTATAGGTATATCCTAGGATTCATCTTTTAAGACTAACTAATTCAATGTTATTAGACATGGAATTCCTTATATTTATTTAAATGTGATTGGAAATGGAGGTACTTCTATTTGGGAATGGATTTCCACTATTATAATTGATATTATTGGACAATACATTCCTTTTTATAATACATGGAATTGCATAATGGACAGGGAATTCCTTTTCTATGATTATAATTATTATACAAGGAAGTCCCCTGGGAGCATGGAGTTCCATGGTCAAGATGAATTACACTATTCCTTGAGTGATACTTTTATTCCTAATATATAATTACATAGATGGTTTCATAGGATAAATCCAATTATTTTATGCTTCATTATCATTTTATATGGATGATTTGTTTGTGTGAATAGTATCATTATTTTAGTTTTATAATGTTACTGCTTAGAGAAATTTTGACAATAGATGAAGAATCTATGGTTGATTGAGATCATGATCCATATGATTCACTATTATTTTAATTTATTTATTTCACTCAGATTTAGTTCATCAGGACTTCACCTTTTACAAGATCATTCACTTACGATAGCAGATTATTGATCCACTATTATGGAGTGGCCTAATGGGATTTACTTTACTCTCCCATAATATATACCTTAGTGTCTATGAAGAACATGTTTTTTATTTTTTGGTTGAGAATTATTATATTAATGATAGGGATGAGGCTCAAGGTTTCATGATCAACAGGATTCATCCATGAAAATTATTATGATTGTGATAGAGTATCTTAACTGTTTCATAGAGACTAGATATGTGATCCGACATAGAGTTAGTATTATAGATAAGTATATTTGTTTAATTTTCCTTTATGTGATCATATATATGTGATTAGACCATTGGTAAATCAATTTTGTATGTATGAAATAATCACTCTAATTTTTACTAAATACATTTTATGACTACATTGTTTATATTTACTATATCCGCTCTCTAATTATTTTCTTACATAATTGATGCTTGGTTCTTTACAATATTTATTACTCTAATATGAGGGAATAGTCTCAAAATGGACACACTCAAGGTTCTCTTGAATAGATGGTATCCTCTGGATATGTGGAGGGACCCATAAGATCATGTGTAAAATCAAGTCGGTGGACCGATTAGTGGAATTCAGTATAGGATGATACAATTTCGATCAGAGATATTCTTACATGATTTTATTCGATTAGTTAATATGTATGCATGCGTGTTAAGAATATATCAAGACCCATAATGTATATCAAAACTGTTAATTGATAACACCTATTTTGATAAATATTCATGTATTCCATGTATATGGGATTATTCTTTTTGATATGTGATAATACAATTTTATATGATTTCACAATAAGTAATGAATATGTTCTGTGGAGTTTTTTTTTATTATGGATTTTGGATATCAAACCATTAGAGAGAGGCTAGTTTATGTTTTTTACAATTTAAAGATAGAGGAAAAAGGTATTTATTTTATGAATCATTTCTTTTATGTAGAATCGACATGTTATAGGACCTTCTAGAATTTGATTTTACTATTTATAAGAGAGGGAAGATGGTTAACGTATAAAGAATAAATAAATGTTGGTTTCTCATATATGTTTTTATTGTTATTCTACTCCAATGGGTCATCTTGTATATAGATTGTATTTTAATGGATGTTCAATTATATCTATGGTGAAATGTTTGAAAAAGAAGATGATCACTCAGTACTCATGCACATGAGGTGTAGTGACCCTAGTGGTTTGATAAGAAACATTATGACTAGGTGTTGGACCCTTTGTGGGGTGTTTGTACCTAGGTTTGATTATTTTATTTTTGTATACAAACAATTATTGTTTGAAAAAATATCTTGGAATGAAATTTTATTAAACATAACCATGTGAGTGTTGGACGAAAGAGATCCATATGATGATGTAGTGCATGTATTGTTGACCCTCATAAGTCAGTGTTGGTAATCGATCCTATTTCAGTAGAACCATGTGGTAGTATTATTTTATGTTGTTGTTAACTATGGATTTATAATAACCTACATAGAATTTCTATATCTTGATTACTATGATATTTTACTTAATTGAAATTGATTTATAGTTATCTTTTCAGATCCTCTTGTGCGATATTGATAGGTCACAGACTAGTTATTGTGAATGAGGTTATCGAGTGGGTATTACCAAAGGTGAATAATAATTGTGTCTATGTTTCTTAACATTCTTGTGTTTATATCCAGACCCACTAGGGTGAAGTATATTTTGGGTATTCTCATAGAGAATTATGGCCTTGTAGGACAATTCTTTGTAGGTGACACAGTTTTAACTCCATCATTGTCCTAGTAGTAACTAATTGGTCAAAATTTAATGGCTTTCCTATTGCTACAAAAATAGGACATTCCACTATAACATTTGACTGAAAAAAAGTATAATTTTATCCATGCAGTCAAGAGTTGATCGTTGTAGGTTGATGTTATACTTACCTCCCATAGAGAGGGTTGTAAGGTCTGCTAGATGCCCTATATTGGGAAATGTTGGTTGATGAAACCCCATGTAATGTGACCTTTGTGAGAGGCTCAAATTATGATCTATGTGGTATGACCTAGTTCCCCTCTTATGAGACTTTATTCGTAGATCTTGGTGGGAGACTGAGAGTCCCTTTTCTATGATGTAGACCCTTACATGTTGACATTTAGTTTAATCAGGGGAAACATGTGAGAGAGGCTAGCTTGGGATTATGTATGTCTTATTTGATAGTGATAATATATATACTCATCTAGTGACCATTGTATGGAAGGTGTTTGAGTTTTATTATATAGGAACGATGATGCCTTTATATTATGAGGTGGTACCTGGGGGGTTTGAATATCGAGACCGAATTTTATAAACATGACTATTAAGGTACCTGGCCGTGTCAGCTAGTGGTTGCACAATTGATGATTAAATTTTAGTAAATGAAATTATGTTTTGGGTGGATGTGTACAAAATCCTATAAAAAGTGAGTTTCTCTATTTTTAATAGCATTTCCAAGGGAGACTCTGGATTAATGAGACTAACATGCCATGTAGCATTGACAACTTTTCCTAGTGTTAGATAACTCACTGAATCATGAGTTGAGTCATGAACTATGGGATACAAGAGTGTACACTCATTTTTTATGGCATGTTTAATATATACTAGATGTTTATGGTAATAGGTTGATATGGAATGTCAGTGATCATTCATTTTTGGGATGAGGACCAATGGTTTAATATATGATTCTTACCTGAAAGCTGATTTAGAAAATTGGGTAAATTTAAATGAGTTCCCATGATATGATATATCATGAAAATGAAACATGTCTCATGTAGAGATTGACCAGTGGTTGGAAATAACACATAGTTTGGAGATGCAGTGTTAGGGGTTGGTAATAGAATGTATAGCTTGTTTGTTTCTAGTGTGTCTTAAGGAGAGAGATTAATACATATATATAAAATCAAAGTGTACTCTTAGTTTATTTTTATTAATTCTATATATGTTTGCATCATCATTGGTGAAATAATAGCATTTTATCTATAAACTGGTCTTTTTAAATATATTTTTGTGTTAATGAATGAACACCATTGGAGTTCTACCCAAGGAGTGATTTAAGGTAATCCATATGGCGGGGAGTTCTCTATTGTTTATTTGAGGGTGGTGACATTCATCATGATTTGAAATTTAGTGTTTCCATTGGAACTATTCTTGAGATGTGGGAATATGTGATGTTTTAATGTTTCAGTTTCATGATTGGGAATGATCAGTTTTTGTCATTCTAGTCATCACATTCTATGATGGATAGTGTGGAAATTTAATATTATAGTTTTTCTATGAGGAAATAATATTGGTTTGCCTATAATGGGGGTATTATATTGGACATAGTTAAAAAAGTTAATGTGGGGTGATTTTTTAACATTTTGAGATTGGTTGATGGAAGATCAAGAGAGTGTTTTTGTGTACATACTTGAAATGGGATTAGTGATTCTATTTGAAAACAATATCCTTTTGTGGATAAATTTTGTTATGATTGGGAGGTTTTAATTACCCATTTCTTTTAAGACGTTGAAATTCAATGGAAATTTGAATTTTTTTCATTTGTATGATCATATTTTGTAAAATATTCATTTTACCAAAATAGAATATCTCAAATAATTTTTAGTTCCAATCTATTTGTCGCAAAATAGGGTGTCTACACTAGTACACTAGTTTGGTGAAATTAAATATCATTTTATTGTTCTTGCAATAAATAATAATTAGTGTTCATTTATTTAAATATTAACTTATTCCCATGTGTCTATTCAGTAATATCTTTTGAAGGGAGAATTATATTCATATTCTATCTATGTCACTAAGTCCATTTTGGTGGTTTTTTTGAGTCAACATATTAACTCATTTTAGGTATTAGGTCTGAGGCCATAGCCCTCATCATTTTTTTCCTTTCATTGTTTTTTTCTCATTTATTTCTTATCCTCCCCTTAGTTTATCCCATATTACCCCTATAAGATCTCCTTCATTATGACCTAAAGATAAAAAGGGAGAGGGGTATATATATATATAAGGGGAAGAGGGGATTGTAATGACCCCGACACCAGTAACCCAGAGCCAGTGTCAATATTATTTCCTTGTCAGGGATATAAGTGGTCAAATATATAAGGACCAATCAGATTTGAACTTTTTTTGGGAAATAGATATATACATTACAAATATTTACATTGGGTACAAAATATAATACAATGAAATGGATAATATTTTCTTCACTGACCACATTTAAATAATTCTTCTTCACATCTTAGGGAAAGGGAGCAAAAAAAGTGATCTAAAATTCTTAGTAAGGGTTACATACATCGGAATCTATCATGAATAAATAATGAATAATCAAAATTTCAAAGTAAATATCTTAACAAAAATTCCATTTATAACTTCACTATCATGAAAATACATGGCATAATCCTTATGGAAAGGTAAATAATTGAACAATAATGACATTTAATCAATACCGTATTCACAAAATGGATCTATGGATAATATCAAAGAATTAATCTCATAGATAAAAATTATATTATTATAAAAAAATGAAATTCTTAATATATGAATCAATGAACTTACAAACCAGGAAATCTATACAGTTCATAGATTTCATAGTATGGTTTAAAACTATGGGTGAAAACCAATTTAAATTTTCAAAATGATTTGTCTCCCATGAGCTATCAATGCATCGAGGGTCTCTTTAATTCTAGGCCATTCCCATCACATCAGGTCGAAAAAATTCCACTCATATTGAATTATATAATTAATTCATGAATCAATATTCCTTATTAATAAATATATGTATTTAGTAAATGATATAGATTTATCAATATTTCCTCAATTAATTGAACAAAATTAAAAGGTAAAACTTTATGTAAAAATTATTTATACCTTAAAAAATAATCTAACGCCCTAATCCCAGAAGCCCAGAGTCAGTGTGTTATTATGAATCCCCGGCATGATAAATAAAGATCAAGTCTCGAAGGACCGATTAGTTTAGTAGCCTTGTAAGTACTAGATGCTTTCTTAAGGTTTACATTACATCCTATAATTGAAAACTACAACAACGTTGTTCCCATAGAAAACATTGAGATCCCATAGAATATCCATGCAGGTTAGTCATAATATACTTATTCACATCTTGGGAAAAATAAAACATAGAAAGGGGTGAGCTCAGATGCTCATTAAGGATAACAATAAAGCAGAAACTTTCATAAATAAGCATAAACATTCAAGGCAATGTATAAGACTAAAACAAAAACCTTTTAAACTTGAACTTCAGCATGATATGGAAAAGATAAAATAAAATAATTCCATTTACATATTCACAAGGATATTCCACTAGTAGAATAATCACATACAATATCAATATCCACTTTCATAATGATGTAACTCATAATGCCAGACTTCATAACCACATAGTCAAGGCCTCGTGCCAAGACTACAAATAAGATTTTGTCAAGGCCTTGTGCCAAGACACCAGTTTGTCTCATGAGACCTACCAATGCATAGAGGAGCTATAGTGGGATCCACCTATCACTTACTAAGTTAAATGCATTCCTCATATGAAAATCTTGAAACATAACATAAACATTCATATTAAAACTAGCATAGGAAATGTCAATAATTTATCCACAAACCATTAATGGTATAAAAATAGCACATCTATAGTCAAACATAACTCATTAAATACAATATGGAAGATTGTATTGTAACAGATTAGCCTCAATCGATAATAATGAAGGATATTGACATAGATGAAAATATTCATCAAAACTATTTGAGATAAATATCCACCTTTTTCTTGAAAACATTTAAAAGCCACACTATTATTCATGAAGCCATTTAAAAATAGATCATTGAATAAAAGTGTCCCATACCACTTTGAAAATTTTAAAATAATTTTAATTTTAAAACATTATTATCCATATAAATAATTCCTTAATACCATTTTTAAAACATGGATATTAATGAGAACGATTTAGAAGAATAAATTTTTAAAATATTTTAAATGATATTTCAGTTAGAGTTCCTAACCAAATGAGATTCGCTTGAATAAAAATTATTTATGTAATAAAAACTTTATAATATCTTGAGAATAAAGGATTTTATTGTATACTATGTCAAATAATAGTATATACACCATATAAAAGAGAATTGGTGCATAACAACAAAGATGTCTCAAAGCAATGTAAATTGAGATAAAATACCTTATAAAGACATTATAATTTTGTAAAAGATAAATAATTGACATAATTATGTGTAAAAAATATAAATACACTAAATATGATTGGATATTAAATGTAAATCAATCAGAGGACATTCACACGTATTCTTGTAAAAAAACACAAATGACTTGGATGTTTAACTCAATGAATGGAAATTGAGTTAAGATCAAGTTTATATCAATTACTTGAGAAATTATCAATGGAGTGATTATCTGTATAAAAATTATATCCATAGAAATGGGAGTGTAAATTACTACATAAATAATAAATAGTGGTTCCACACATAATCTTGGAGTAAAATAATCAATGAAGTATACGTAAATCCCACTGAGTGGAAATTAAATTTTGAAATTCCCTTACCGATTTGATAACTTATGAAACATAAAACCCATGAAATAAGGATCATAAAATGAAGATGTGAATACTAATAAATTAATGTATTCTAGACCAATAATAAAATCATGGACAGTACATACCCCACGCAAAAGAAAATAGTGGCCAATATAGCATGAATCTCACGAGAATAAAAAGTGAGATAAAAAACCATTAATTTATTGTAATCAATCAATTCATATGACCAAAAGTTAATAAACACCAAATGAATCACAAAATACCATGAATATAAATAGAATTGTGATAATATATATCAAATCGCAGTACACAATATACCACATTCAAAAAATAAGTGGCGAACAATGGAAATCTCATGGAATTAAATGTCAGAGAAGAAACCCATTACCTTGTACTTTTCCTTGGTCGAGAGTACATTAATCTCCTGTATAATGGTAAAATAATTTTTATTAAATTATAAAGTAACCATACACATTAATATTATATCATATATGATCTTCTACTATTGATATTTTAGTATTATCGTCGTTTTGGGTGTTAACTGATTCGTTCTCCTTTAAATTCTTGGTTACGTAAGCCCTGTTTTTTATGGATAGGATGTATATTAGTAATATTAATAATGATATTAATTCTTTGAAAATTATTTTTAATCATAAAATGAAAATTATTCTTGAATGGATATGATGGGGAATGAATATCTTCACATTCGTGGAGACGGTAATCCGTACGTACGCACGAGTGACAATATCATTCTTTTGGAATTAAAATCATATAAAATTGGATGGTATATCATATATACATAATCATTATCATGTTATATTTATTATTTACAACAATTATACATCATTATTATACCCATCCAAATAAAAATGTATTGAATAACAACTACACCACAACGTGGAGACGGTAATCCATACGTACACACGTGTGGTGACATGTCATTCAAAGGATGGATAGAATAATGAATATGGTTGTAAAATATTTATAATAACATCACAGTATATAGAAGATACTGGATTTATTATTTTAAAATGTAAACAACAAAGAAAGAGTAAGTGGAAGAAGAATGGAAGTTGAAAGAGGTGATGAAATATTTACCTCTTCTTCGGGTTCTTCCTTTTGATTTGATCAAAAGGGCTCCTTAGGTTGGTTTTCTGACTAAAGTAATGCCTCTAGGATAGATGGAGGAGATATTGGAGAATATTTGGGTAGGTTTTGGCCGATCCAAATGGCTTTGAATGTGTGAATTAGAGAGAAGGTGGAGTGCCCATTTATAAGAGGGGTGAGGGGCACCTTAAGAAAAGTTAGAAATATTATTTTATAGAAAAATCATTTTTGGTATCTAATGGCTCAAAAATGAATTATCTATAGTATAAGGTTGGGATGGGTCAAAAACCACTCAACCAATTTGTTTTAGATAGGTTTGGGTCACCATATTAACCTTATCTTTTAGATTTAACTCTTAGTTAAATAGTTTAACATTTACCATGTCTATTTTTATACTTATATTATATGGTTAATGAACATACTATATACTTACAAGAGAACCCCAAGTGGTTCATTAATGATACCCCTATCATTATATAAGTCTTTTGGACTAACCTTATTTTTTTATGAATATAATATTAATTAATAATATAATATGTGTTTTAAAAACTTGTTTATTTCAATTTTGACATTATTTGTTATCTTGTGTTTTCTAAATTCATAACTGCATTCTTAATTCGAAAAAAAAATCATCTAACCAACCCTAACATGTAATATTAACCTATAAAATTATTGGAATTCATAAAAAGTCTCAAATTTCATTTATTTGGATATTTATAATATTAATTATTTTAATTTTTCCTTAATTAGTTAATTACTGCATTGTCATTGTGTCATAAATAAATTAAATTATTTAATGTCTAAAAAATATAAATAAAATACCATTATGTATGAAATATTTTTATATTTCTAATGAATACTTATAATCTAATTTATCTTATGTGTAACCCAATATTATAAAAGGTTTAGTTATTAAACTTTGAATTTATCACTTTTAACTCTTCATTGAATTAAATAATAATAAATGTTTTAATCAATTCCAAGTGAACCTAAAGGATCATATATTATTAAAAAGGTTGTTTTTGGTCGATTTAAACTTATCCAATATAATTAGGACAAGTTTTTGGGTAATAATAATATCATTTTTACCCTTAATTACCCTGTTTAATTTTAACCGTGCTAAATAAAAATGAAAAGTTACTATTCATCAAAAATTATTTTAATCTTATTAAACAAAATTTTACATACTGATATCAACCATGTTTCTTGGATTTTTGAAATTAAACTCACAGAAGTGGTAAAAGTAAGTCTTATGAAAATTTGCAAATGCTCCTAGGAGGTGGATAAAAGACGGTAAAAAGTGAAATAAAATTTTATACATCTAATTTTATTATAAAATGACTCCAATGAATTATATTGAACTTATATAGATATTATATATATATATATATTTACTTAAAGTAAATTTAAATAAAAAGTCAGTTTAGAACTATAACGTAATGTTTTTCACTATTCATCAAAAATTGAATGTTTTTAGAAAAATACCAAAAATTTACCCTAAGCTAATTTTGAGGTTAAGAATTCAAAAATGAATTATATTTTACCAAATTAAGAAACCTAGAGGTTGCATTAATTAATTTAAAATTAATTCCCGTTGTCAAAACTGAAAAGCGTGTTTTTAAAAAGTAAAAATAATCAAAAGATTGACATGTGTTTATGTCAAATTTTAATCTAAAATTACATATAATCACCTAAATTGTATTAAATTATAAAAATATAATCTAACTATACTCCCAACCCATTAAAATACATAATTTAACACTATAAATTAATTTGATTAAAAAAGTTGTTATTAATTAAAATTTAGTACTTTCAGTGTTCATCAAAATATAAAAGTTATTAGAAAAGTACCAAAAATTTATCCAAAATAAATTTTCATGTCCCGATTCTAAAAAAGAATATAATTTCATTAAATTGAATATATAAAAGTGTCAAATATTGTTTTTAAAAAGGGTTTTCCATTAATGGGTGGTAAAATTGCATTTTTTGAAATACTTATTTTATCTGAAAAAAATGAATTTGTTCTTATATATTGTCTAAGAAACACATAATATGGATTATAAAATTATATAGAGTATATACAATTCAAAATTCAGTTAATATTATTCATAATTACTTTTTAACGGCTAGTTTGGTAAGTCTTGGTGCACTCGAACTCGATGTTGCGTATAACGCAAGCTATTAAATTAAAGAAAATTAATTACTATAAAATATTGGGGTGTTACATTATTCCCACTTTTGAAAATTTCATCCTCACAATTTTAAATTTGGGCTTGATAACTTCATTGAATGTCCCACATCGGAAAAAGAGTCAATATAACTATCTCTTTAAAAGAAAGAAAGAGAAGTAAAAATGTTAACCGAGATAACCCACACTAGGATTCCATGTAGGAAAACATGGATATGGAAGATAAAATAAGTGTCAAATTCTAGTGGAGAGTGATAGAAAATATGATTAGGAGAAATTTAACAACAAGAAAACAATAATGTTGTGATGAGAAAAACATTCATTAGTTTCCCAGTAGAAAAAGTAAACAGATAACTTATTTTGTTTTAAGTTCCATTTCATAAAGTTGAGGAATTTATTTTTGAGATTGACTATGAACATAAAGAGATATACTTACTTTTTAAGTCAAGTTTCATCCTTTAATAAATTTTTACCACTAATTCATCTTTTTTTTCAAACGATTAGTATTCAAGATGACTTGGTCACACCTAAAGTGCTAGAATGAACTTCAAGAGAATCACATTATCCACAAAGGAAAAACAATATATATTTACCTTGTCTTTAAAGATTAACAAAAACAAAAATGGTTAGTACAAGATCAGATGATCCCCAAAAGGTATAATCCTATAGAGAATAAAATACTTATAATAATTTCAAAAATTAAACCAACAATACATAAAGTTCAATAAATACCATTCAATAAAAAAAGTTTCCTTAAAATCCATCAATATAATCCAAACTAATATAGAAACCCAAAACATAAAAGAATTTGATTACGCAGTCTTCCACATTAAATTGTATTTCCAAATAACATCGACTACTCTTAAAGTCACATACTTAAAAGTAATTAACCTAATCACATATTATCTATGATAGGTTAATCATTTCCATAAAAAACCCAAATCACTATAAATACACAATAAAAAACATAGATAAATATCCACCATTACTCCTCAAATGAAATCCCATAGTATTCTATTTTCCTTAGGCATATCGTATTCCCAACAGAGCGAACATCTTCCAAAATAATATTTATCACATAATCCCTAAATCATTTTCCTATAATAAGGAGATCCATTTGATAAGGCGTAAGATCCCAAATCAATTTATTATTGATCAATAAAATCATTTAACTAAAAATAATTAGTCACACTAACCAGGGACTTCACATAGTCCAGTGGTAGGCGATAAATCCCAATCGCACTATGGTTGTGGGTTTGATTCTTGTAGCTTTGTCTGACGTGACAAGTTGTCACACAGTCAGTGTGTGGTCCTTTTTCAAAAAACTATATTTTATAACGTTTCCAAAATAAGGTAAATTCCTCAAAAATAACTATAACATAATTTCACCACAAATGTTATCTCATACCTCTCATTTTCATCCCAAAATTTAATAACATGTAATTGCCTCAAATTCAAGGATAATATAAACCCAAATGGTTATTTATAACTATATATACAATAGAAAACACAAATTTTCCTAAAACAGCATTTTCACATAATAAACTGGAGGGTCACACATAAGAGAAATGTGTTCCAAAGTAATCTCATCGACAAAGAGCACTAACACTTTTAAACATTTTAACATTCATATATTTCCACATAGGTTCTTCCATGACCAAGAGGTTATCTTATAGAATAGGTAATTCACTTGGGTAATGCCCAGGTCCCCTACATTTACAGAAAATGACTGTAAATTGATTCTTGGGATCATTTTTATTTTCTTCCATAGTACTCTTAATTTTTCCTCGGAAATTCTTTAATTTATGTCCTTCTTTCCCACACATAAAGAATTTATTTGTTCCATTAAGACACTTCCCTAGGGGTCTCCTTCCACATTTCTCGCATGATAGAAATTGAGCTTTCTTTGCTCCATGGTCTCCACTACTAGAGCCTTTATCATTCACTGCATTTCTCTTCTTTGTTGAGTCTGGGAGTTGGTTAATATATATTTTGTTGATCATATTTTTGGAAAACTGATTTGGCATGGACACGATATATTTTACACCTATCAAAATTCCATTATGTTGCTCATTTCCTCCATCTTTCTCACCTTCTACATCATGTTCAATTTACTATGACTTCCTTGGAATCCAGCCATTGACTAACACAAGAAATCATAGTGTGAGTCATAAAATCATTTAGAGAATATCATAACACCTTATTTTCAATATAAAACACCTTAGGATTAACGACGGTTATTTATTCTCATCTTATTTTAAAATCCTTAAAATTGGTTTGTAAAGAAAATGTGAATTATCCTAATCATATCCCTCAATATTTTTATAAAATAGAGTGCAGCACGGCCCATTGTCATGTACCAAGATACCCTGGGTCATGCCCGAAACTCCTTGCTGGAGTTTTCACTCCTAGGTACATTTGTGCCAGAGCCAGCTCTACCTGCTCATATTTAGATACAGATGTATTTTTTAGAAAACCCACATAATCTCAACAATACCATAATTCTATGAAGTTCTTCTATACCAATCCTCAAACTCATTCTTATGGTAATGTTCTCTAATTATATTTTATCTAAATCTAGATTCCAATGTGTTCACTAAACTTCCTTTGGTACCAAGTGTTACGCCCCGACCCCAAAAGCCCATAGTCGGTGTATTATTATGTATCATTGGAATGATCACAAAAGATCAAGTCTCAAAAGACTGATTAGTTTAGTAGCCTTGTAAGTACAAGATACATTCTTAAGGTTTACATTACATCATAAAATGGAAATCTACAACAATATTGTTTCCATAGAAAAAACTGAGATCCCATAGACTATATCTACAGGTCAGTCATAATATATTTTTTTGAATCCTGGTTAAAATAAAACATAAAAAGTGGTGAGATTAGATGCTCAGTAAGGATAACAATAAAGAGGAAACTTTCATAAATAAGCATAAACAATTATGGAAATGTATAAGACTAAAACAAAGGCCTTTTAAACAAGAACTTAGGTATAATATGGAAAAGATAAAATCAAATAATTCCATTTAAATATTCACATAGATATTCTACTAGTCAAATAATCACATGCAATATCAATAGCCACTTTCATAATGTCAGAATGCATAATGGCCGACTTCATAACCACATAGCCAAGGCCTTGTGGCATGACTACAAATAGGAATTTGTCAAGGCCTTGTGCCAAGACACGAGTTTGTCTCATGAGACCTACCGATTCATCGAGGAGCTATAGCGGGCTCCAACCATCACTTACTAAGTCCAATGCATTCATCATATGAAAATTTGGAAACATAACATAAACATTCATATTAAAACTACCATATAAAATGTCAATACTTTATCTATAAACCATGAATGGTATAAAAATAGCACATCCACAGTCAAACATAACTCATTCAATACAATATGGAAGATGGTATTGTAATAGATTAACCTCAATAGATAATAATTAAGGATATTTACATAGAATAAAATAATCATCAAAACTATTTGAGAGAAACATCCCCCTTTTTCTTAGAAACATTTAAAAGTCACACTATTTGTCATGAAGCCGTTTAAAAATAGATCTTTGAATCAAAGTTTTCCATACCACATTGAATCTTTTAAAAGGAATTTTAATTTTAAAACATTAATTTCCATATAAATAAATCCTTAAAACAATTTTTAAAACATGGACATTAATGAGAAAGATTTAGAAGAATAAATGTTTAAAACATTTTAAATAATATTTTAGTTAGAGTTCTTAACCAAATGAGAGGCGCTTGAATACAAATAATTGAGGTAATAAAATCATTATAATATCTTCAGAATAAATTATTTCATTGTATACAATGTCAAATGACAGTATATACACCATATAAAATTTAATTTGTGCATAACAACAAATAAGTCTCAAAGGAATGTAAATTGAGATGGAATCCCTTATAAAGATAGTATCTTTAGTTAAAGAATAAATTAGTGACATAATTATGTTTGAAAAATATAAATACACTCAATATGATTGGATATTCAGTGTAAATCAATCAGAGGACATTGACACGTATTCTTGTAAAAACAAAACCAATGACTTGGTTGTTTAACTCAATGAATGAAAATTGAGTTAAGATCAAGTTTATATCAATGACTTGAGAAATTATCAATTGAGTGATTATGTGTATCAAAATTATATCCATAAAAAGGGGATTTTAAATTACTACATAAAAAAATAAATAGTGATTCCACACATAATCTTGGAGTAAAATAATCAATGAAGTATGCGTAAAGCCCACTAAGTGGAAATTGAAATTTGAAATTCCGTTACCGATTTGGTAACTTATGAAACATACAACCCATGAAAGAAGTATCATACAATGGAAATTTAAATAATCATAAATTTAAGTATATTACACCAATAATACAATCATGGAAAGTACATATTCCACACAAAAGGAAATAGTGGCCAATATAGCATGAATCTCTTGGGAATAAAAAGTGAGATGAAAAACCCTTAATTCATTGTAATCAATGAGGTCGTATGACCAAAAGTTAATCACCACCAAATTAATCACAGAATACCATGAATATAAATAGAATCGTGATAATATATATCAAATTGCAGTACACAATACACCACATGCAATAAATAATTGGCGAACAATGGAAATCTCACGGAATTAAATGTGAGATAAGAAACCCCTTAACATGTACTTTTCCTTATTCGAGGGTATTTTAATATCCTTTATAATATTGAAATAGTTGTTATTAAATTATTCAATAACCATATAAATTAATAAGATATCATATATGATCTTCTAATATTAATATTTTAGTATTATCGTCGTTTCAAGTGTTAACTGATTCATTCTCCTTTATATGCTTGGTTACGTAAGCCATGTTTTTTATGGATGGGATTTATCTTATTAATATTAAGAATGATATTAAGTCTTTGAACCTTATTTTTAATCATCAAATAAAAATTATTCTTGAATGGATATGATGGGGAATGAATATCATCGCTTTCGTGGAGACGGTAATCCGTACGTACGCTCGAGCGACAATATCATTCTTTTGATATTAAAATCTTATATAATTTGATGATATATCATATATAAAGAATAATTATCATGTTATACTTATTATTTACACCAATTATACATCATTATTATACCCATTAAAATAATTATGTATTGAATAACAACTACACCGCGACGTAGAGATGGTAAGCTTTACGTACGCACGTATAGTGACATTTCATTCAAATGATGGATAGAATAATTAATATGGCTGTGACATATTAATAATAAAATCAAATTATACATAAGATAATTTATTTATTATTTTATAATGGAAACAACAAGGAATGATGAAGTGGAAGGAGAAAGGAACTTGACAGAGGTGATGAAATATTTACCTCTTCTTCAGGTTCTTCCTTTTGATTTGATCAAATGGGATCCTTAGGGTGGATTTCAGACTAAAGTAAGGCCTCTAGGATGAAAGGAGGGTAGTTGGTAGGATGTTTTTGTAGGTTATGTCCGAGCCTAATGGATTTAAATGTGTGACTTAGAGAGAATGCGGAGTTCCCTTTTATTAGAGGTGTGAGGGGAACCTTAGGAAAAGCTAGAAATATTAATTTATAATAAAATCATTTTCGGTATCTAATGGCTCAAAAATGAATTATTTAAATTATGAGGTTGGTATGGGTCGAAAATCACTCAACCAATAGGTTTTAGACAGGTTTGGATTACTATATTAACCTTATCTTTTAGATTTAACTCTTAGTTAAATAGTTTGACATTTACCATGTCTTTTGTATTTTTATATTATATGGTTAATAAACTTACTATATACTTCCAAAAGAACCCCGGGAGGTTCATTAATGATACACCTATCATTATATATGTCTTTTGGCCGAAACTTAGATTTTTAGGAATATAATATCAATAAATAATATAATATGTGTTTTAAAAACTCTTTTATGTCAATTTTGAAACTATTTTGCATTTTATTTCTTCTAAATTCATAACAGCATTATAACTTTAAAAAAAATTAATATAACCAACCCTAAAATGTATATTAACCTATAAAATTAGTGTAATTTATAAAAAGTCTCAAATTACAATTATTTGAATATTTGTAATAACAATTATTTTAATATTTCATTAATTAGTTAATTACTACATTATAATTGTGTCATAAATAAATTAAATTATTTAATGTCTAAAAAATATAAATAAAATAAAATTATGTATTAAATATTTTTATCTTTATAATTAATATTTATAGTCGAATTTATCTTATGTGTAACCCTATATTACAAATGGTTTTCTTATTAAACATTGAATTTGACACTTTTAAAACTTCTTTGAATTAAATTATAATAAATGTCCTAATATAATCCAAGTGGACCTAAAGGATCAAATTTTATTCCTAAGGTTTGTTTTGGTCGAATTACACTTATAAAATAGAATTAGGACATCTGTTAGGGAAATAATAATATCATATTTACCCTTAATTACCCTATTTACTTTTAACCGCGGTAAATAAAAAAAGTTACAATTCACCAAATATTATTTTCATATTATTGAACGAAATTTCACTTACTGATATAAACCATGTCTCTTGGATTTTTGAAATTAAACTCACAGAAGTGTTAAAAGTATGTTTTCTGTAAATTTGCAAATGCTCCTAAGAGGTGGGTAAAAGACGGTAAAAAGTTCAATAAATTTTTAAACATCTAATTTTATTATAAAATAAATCCAATAAATTATATTGAACACATATATATATATTATATATCTATTTTTACTAAAAATAAATTTAAATAAAATAAATAATCATTTAAATAAAAATTTGGTTTTAAACTATAATGTTGTGTTTTTCAATATTCATCAAAAATTGAATGTTTCCAGAAAAATACCAAAAATTTAGCATAAGATAATTTTTATATTCTGAATTCAAAAATGAATTATATTTTACCAAATTAAAATAATATAAGTTTCATTAATTAATTTAAAATTAATCTCGTTGTCAAAACCGAATAGCGGGTTTTTAAAAAGTAAAAACTATCAAAAGATTGACATGTGTTTATATCAAATTTTAATTTTAAATTACTTATAATAACCTACATAGTATTAAATGATAAAAATATTATATAATTATACATCCAAACCATTCAAATGCATTATTTAACACTATAAACTATTTCTATTAAAAAAGTTGTTTTCAATTAAAATTTAGTATTTTTCAGTATTCATCAAAATATAAAAGTTATTAGAAAAGTACCATAAATTTTTCCAAAATAATTTTTTATGTCCCGATTCTAAAGAAGATTTTAATATCATTAAATTGAATATATAAAAGTGTCAAATATTAGTTTTAAAAAGGGTTTTCCATTAAATGGTGGTAAAATTGCATTTTTTTTAAAATAATTATTTTATCCGAAAAAATGAATTTTTTGTTATATTATGTATAAGAAACACATAATATGGATTATAAAATTATATTAAGTATATAAAATTCAAATTTTAGTTTATATTATTCATAATTACTTTTTAATGTCTACTTTGGTAAGTCATGGTGTGCTTGAACTCGGTGTTGTGTGTAGCACAGGCTATTGAATTAAAGAAAATAACATACTATAAAATATTGGGGTGTTACAAATAATCATAAAAATCACAAAAGAATATTTTTATATAATATAAATGTAATTTCCATGAATAAAAGATCATAATAAAGGTATTTTATCAAGATAATGTTAATAGTCACAAAAGTTTATCAAAATATTGGTGGGGACAATAGGTTCATCAAGAAAATATGGTATTAAAATAAAATCATGAAATTTGGAGTAATAAAGTAACTGTGTTTGAAATATTAAAATATTCTTTCATAAAGTACATTTTTTGTAAAACCATTGAAAACATGGAGAATAAGATGAATTTTATATTATGGTTATGGCATGAGGGAAGTTCATTATTTTTATATATAATAAAATAATTCCTTTTAAATTATTGCTGAAAAATTCCTATTTAAAAAATTATAAAGAATACATCAAAACATATATTAAAATTAAAGTAAAAATAAACATCCCCTTGATAAATCATTTGAGTAATTAAAAGGACATTTATAAATAAATTTGGAAAATGTGTATGTGGAAGAGAAATGTGCTTCTTTGAAAGGGTAATAAAATAATTTATTAATTAATACATTTCATTTCGTGATTAAATTACCAAATAAAAGAAAAGTTGGAGGATAATATATGATATCTTTCAATATCCATGGTATCAGAATATTATTGGATTTTATTATAGGTTCCCTTCAAGAAAAATAATAATCCCAATAGAAAGTGATATTGTAAAATATATTCTCACCACTTTGATATCATCCAAATTGTGACCCCTAGAATGGATAAACAAGAAATAAAACATTTAAAATAATTAATAAATATATATATATATATAATACATCAATGGGGGTGTATATTCACCACATAAAAGTTAATAGGTTCATATGAAAAAATATGAATTAATGAGAAGGAAATCATGATGGAATCCCTTACCTCATTGTTCCAATTGTTTTAACATGATTTATCAACATATAAAATGTTTTTAATCATGTTATAAATTAATAAAAGATTGATATTCAAAATTTTAATATCATATATGATCATATTATAACATTTTACCTTCAATTTTTTAATATGTCATTATTTTACTTGTTCTGGTTGTTAATTTCATTGTTTATTCATACACATTTTTTCATGAATATTTTTTTGTATACGATATAGTTCCATAATATACTGAATTATAATAATGTTATAAATTTTATAATTTCTCATTATATATATTTTTCATACCACTGTTTAATTTTTTACATGTAAAAGGAAATGCATCTCTTTAAAGAGAGGGTAGGTCAAATGTACACATGAGTAATGACATCATTCAATTAATGGGTGAAAGGGTAAGTAAGTGTATGGTATATTAATTTTACATAACTAATAATATGCCATATTTATTATATATATTCATTATTTATAGCTTTATAACTACCCATGTGAGTCAGTAATTTATAACAAATTGCATCGGTTCATGAGGTAGTAGACTACCATAGAAACGAGGGTTGACTTTGTTTCCCATTTGATGGAGAAATATATGGATAAATATTATTCCATAAACATAATAAAATATAAAAATATGGTATATATTCATGTTATTATATTTTAAGTATTATAACAATAATTGAATTTTTAAAAATAAAAATAAAAATGAAAGTGTTTAGATAATATGATTACCTTATAAAGAAACCTAATTTGGTTCTCCTTATATAGACACCAGGGATGGAATTTTTTGAGGAATAGTGGTTATCGAATGTGGATAATGTTGTATTGAAGGGGGTTTTAAAATTTTATATCTATCCAAATGGATTGTTTGGTATGAATAATTGAGGGGATATATTTCTCTATTATAATCGAGAAGGACAAATATTTTTTCAAATACCCAAAACTATTAAATAATTGGAATTCACTATCACCCCATGTGACTCCAAAATTGATAAATTAGGGAATAGAGGTATCTAAAGGTCATTAAAAACCTCCAAAAAGTAAAAATAAAAATACTAGAAACATGTTTTCCCCTTATCCTCTAATATTACTTTTACAATTTTTTTCACCATGGAAATTGGTTTTTTATCTTTGGTAATTCATTAATTAATACAAAAAGAATATGATAGGTATTAGATAATTTCCAATAATGAATCTAAATATAAAATAAAATTTATAAAATAAATGATTTTATGTGCATGTAAAATTAATTGTTAACACAACTTCTTGTAATGCTGAAACCCTCATTTTAACATTAACCAAGCTAATTAATTTATTATTATTTTCTTTAATTATTATGACCATAAATTAAGTTTAAAATAATATATAATATAAATAATGATAATTTATAATTTGGAATATATTTTATCAAATTAAAATTACATAAATGCCCAAATTTAATTTTTAATAAATTTATAAAACATTTCAAGAAATAACATTTCAATATATACATTTTTCAAGCATATGATGATCATTTGTCATCTATATGAATAGTAATAAATATTAGATTTATTTAAATTCATATATTTATATATGATATTTAATTTTAATTAAAATATTACTTCATTTTATTTTATTTTAATTAATTGAAATGGATATACATAATACATGTTTAAAAAAAATTGAAGAAATAAATAACTATTTTTAAGAAAAATTTCCCTTTTACCAAAAATATACTTATCTCCATTTATATAAAATTTATTGTTATTAAATTATTAAATAAAAAAATTAATACATTATTATAAATAAAATTATGAATATTGAAATACTAAATCATTCTATTTTTCATAAATGAAATTTTACAGGGTAATTTTTTAAAATTCATTTTAGGATTATTTTGACCAAGTATGCTCAAAATCAATATTTATCCTATAAAACTATAATTTTCATATATGAATTATTAAAATGGGAATGTAATTATTTTTTTTATTAAAATCCATTGTTCAATTCCAATAATTTAGTTTCGTGGTTTCATGTAGCAAATTATTAAGGAGACTGTATTTATTTAAAGTATATATATTGTAAAGTCTCAGGGTGTTATATTCATCTCTACAAAAAAAAACTCATCCTATATAATTCATAGATATTAAATTAAAAAAATTAATGTTTATTCTTCTTAATCCCCTAGGTCCCATGATGGTTCCATTATTTTATAATTTCTCAAAAGTACATTTACTAGTTGACTCATCCGATTTCTCAATATATTTTCTCTCCAGTATCAAGAATCTAGAAGGGAACTTCATAATAAGATAGATTATGTTTTAATAATTATTCTTCATAAATTATCACATGAACACATTATAGAGCCTACTTTGTTAAGAATGGTATATGAAACACATCATGTACTTTAGAGTGACTTGGTGGTATTTTTAGATTATAAGAAATGTTTTCAATTCATTTTGAAATTTCAAATAGTTCAATGTACATGTGGCTCAGTTTTCCCTTCTTAACAAACCTTATGACACCATTTGATGAAGATAAATTATATAATATGTGATCTACCACATGTAATTCATAATTTGTACTTGATTATTGGGATAAATATTTTTCCTAATATGAGATACATTAATAAGATCAGTTACTGACTTTACCTTTACTATTGTATAATCATAACATTAAGGGCCTATAAGTTTCCTTTAATTAACATCATCACAACATGTTGAAATATGATATATATTGAAATATAAGGATTCATATTGTACCATTTGAATACCTAAGACACTTGAAAAATATGTCTTACTAAATTCAAAACCAATAAATCTGATGGATTGGATCTAAAATTTATCCCTAAACAACATAAAGTTTATCATACTTTTACATACCGAAATTTTGAGTACCTTGATAATATATTCTCCTAAATAATGGTAATAACCAAAATTACTATAAACCCTCAATGAAAACAAGAATTCTTACAACTCTATATTTATTACATAAATATACTAACATATTTTTTATATATTTAATAAATACCAAAATTATGTAAACCCCATAAAAGATAATATAAACCAAATTTTTCATCAAAACAGTAATTAGATCAATGGTCATCAATACCATCATGTTTAATTTGTTAATGAAAATCAATTATTTATCCAAACAAACCATAATTATCTCAACATATGGAACATTTTTAATAATATATTTCCCTTAATCGTGTATTCCCTAAAAATATCCTCTCATTACTAAATCATATTTCTTGGTCATCCATACAATTAAACCTATTATTTGAAATCCTTGAAGAAAAATTAAATCATTAAAATCATTATACATTTATTGAATATTATAACCATAATATCATTGAGAAAATAATTTTAAATCATAGATCATTAATTCATATATAAAATAAGATTAATCATCGAATGTTGGTTGTAGTAATAACATAATCATGTCATTGATCTCTTAGCTTATTGGATTCTTATTCCCTTCATACATGGAAATTTCATTTGCATAGTGCATCATATCCTTATATTGAAACCTTGAACATTAATAGTTTACTTTATAACATTGTATTCACTTTCCTAAGGGACTTTATCACTAGACTTAAAGAAAACGTATATTCCAGTCAGGCATGTACTAAGGTGTTTCATTCCACAATGATCACATGTTGGAAAATCCTTTTTTCTCTTCTTCCCCTTGTCTGATTTTCTCTTCTATAATTATATTATCTTGATTCCATTTGAATATATAAGATATAGAATATTCCTAATTTATTTCGATGAATCATAAGACTATTTTATCATATGATGAAAATGTTTGAGAAACTTGATGTCACACCATGAATTTAAAATTAATTTCTATTTTATTATTTCTTGGATTCGGGTTCTTGCATCAAGGTTTGGGATGGATCCCAGTTAATTTGTTATTGTATAATAATTTTAGTGGGTTTCAGACCCATGCGTGATCACCGCACGGTGGGCGGTAGCCACGCTTTCAGCCCGGGTGCCCGCACAAAAACCTAACGTCTAAATTAAATAAAATTTTATGCAAATAAAATGAGTTAAATGTTTAAATCATATTAATTATAATGTTATTGTCTAAATATTAATGTTGTTATTAATAAATTGTAATTGTTATTATTGATGTTGATATCAAAATTGTTATTGATATTTTTAGGATAAATAATAAAAGGAAAATTTTGTGGCTATAATAATAAAAAAAGTGTCTTAATTAATTTTTTATTAATTATTAATAAGATTATTAATGTTTTTAATACTTAAAATCAAATGAATAAATTTATGATTATAATTATTAATACTATCTTTTTTATTATTATTATTATTATTAAGGTTATTTTTAGAATCAATTTTTTATATTTATTATTAAGGAAATTAATAATGTTGTTATGAATATATATGAATTTATATTATGAAAAATGTCTGCATTAAAATTTTATTATTATTATTATTATTAATTGGATGATGATTATAATTTTTTTAAGTTTTTTTATTAATATATTAATAATAATAATAATATTATTATTATTATTATTATAACTTTTTATTATTTTTTTCTTTTACCCTAGCCTACCTATACCCCTCCCCATCCCCGTCATGCATGACTGCCACCCCTGCCTATTTTCTCCCCTATGCGTACTGCGCTTCAGCCAACCCTCGACCCTCCACATGCAGGACTCCCTCGTTGTCCACACTCTGGCATACCCTCTCCCTTCCACACCCTCGGCTAGCATACCCCTCCTCCATCCAACCTCCCTAGCCCCTCCGCTCTAGCTAGCATCTACTCTCCGGCCTCACCTCTCGTTGCTCCGACCAGTAGCCAGCCTCTCTATTTTCTTTTTCTATGGCCAGCTGGGCACCCGACCCCAGTGGCCTCCCTCTACAACTTCATCCATTAGTGGCTTCATCCAGTGAATACTCCTTGTTTGACAACCCCCTGTATTTTTCTCCCTTGGTATTAGGGGTTTTACTTCAATTTAACAACACCCTAATGGTGTGAATTTTAATTTTTTTTTGTTTTTCTCATTATTTTAGGTGTGCGATAAGTCAAAGGGGTGTTGCCCCTCCTTCCATTGAGGTTCCATCGTGTCCTCTCTGGGTTTGGGTTATGCATTTTTGTCACATTCTATTTTGAAGCAATTAATTTGTGATTGTGTCACTATAATTACTATTTTTACATTATTCATTATTCATGGTATAACTAATTTGTAATTTTTGTAATTTAATGATTTTTATAAATAGTTAAAAGTAGTTATTGAAGTGTTTCTTGCTTATGTTTAAGAATGATTAAGAAAAATGTGTTTGATTTCATAGTTAATCTTGATTAATATTTTTTTCATAAGGTTTTCACCCTGATGATGCATTTAGTAAATTTATTGTGGTGTTTTATCAATAGTATAATTTGTTAAAAATAGTTTTCTCTAAAAATCATCATTTATTCTTATGTCTTCTGGTGTCAAATTTCCCTGGTTAAATGTAAATTGGGGTTTGTTGAGAAATTATATTGTTTGTGTTATACATTTCCCTTTTAATTGTGAAGTTATGATGGTAGGATTTTTATTTGGGATTTATGTGAAATATTGTGTTTTGTGGCATGGATTGTAAGTTTTCTTGTAAAGAATCCCTTTTGTTTTAAAATGTTCATTTTCACCTTTTGAGAATATGTGATATTGATGTGTTTGCTGAAAAGAAGTTTTGAGTTGAAAATTTAAATGTGTTTTTTTTATTTTTCAAGGAATTTGGAGGGTGTCATTGGATGAAAACACTTACATGAGTGCACTACGTGCACACATGGATGTTCATTAATGTGAGTATGACACTTTGGAATAATGATATTCTTGCACCTTACTTCCTCAAATGGAATTTTAAACTCGAAAAGGAATGTGTGTGATGTGTCATGGAAGTTTGAATGCATTACATAAAACTTTTTCCATTTTAAAATTGACACTTTCTTTATTAAATGTTGGTATAAAGGAATATTGGGTACATTTCATGAGGTTTCCATCATTATTCAGATATTGGGAAGGGTTTTATAAATGAATTTTTATTTGAGATATTAAGGGCCTATTTGGAATTTGAAACATGCAAATAGTTTTTAATATTTTTTCAGTGACGTTTAGAAATTATGTTTAGTTTGAAACCATTAGGTCCCATTTGGAATTATAATCTTAAAGTTGGTTTTGGGATTTGTACAAAATAATTTTGGTTTTTAAATAGTGTAAATGTCTGGTTGGAAATTTCAAAGTGTTTTATAAAGAGGTTTTGATAATCAAGTGATGTGACTGCTCGTTTGGAACATTGTAAGTTTAACATGTATGTATATATATATTTGTATATAGTTTGATCCTATCTAGCACAACCCTTTATGGGTGAATTCATAGGAAGCACCTGTGTTTGGGGTAAGCAAGTGTGGTGACGACCTGTGAGTTGAGTAACACTTGAGAGGGCCACCTACTTACCCAATATTATAAACACCATGGGTTCCTGGGTGTCATTTAGATGATCGAGTGATGGTTGTTGATCAACCCCGATTAGATGGGTTTGAACCCCTTGGATTGGTTGTTAGGCCAGGTGGGTTTTAACACCAGATTTGGTCAATTTTAGGGTGGCCAGTTGGTTATAGACGTATGGGATTCACCATATACTGATAGGTAGTTATAAACCATGTATGTCTAGGGGTTTTATAGGGATGTTTAAAATCACCCATGGATACTTAATCATTTACATTGCTTGTTTACATTCTATTTCACTAGTTTATTTCTAGTTTTCACTTTTTACCTGTTTTATTTTAGCACAGCTTTGGTATCACCTATATTTGTATTCGTTTTTCATATGTCACTTGGTTTTGAAAAATTATTTATCTTTGTGTTGGAATTTAAAATGGAGAAATGATTTTTTTATTAAAATTTGAAAAAAGATATTTTTATTTCATTATTTCAAACTAGAATTAATGGACTATTTCATGGATAGAAAGGTATGGATTCTGTGGTGTTTTCTAACAAATAATTTTGGTTCTCACCCCTATGTTATCTTTTCTATTTCAAGTTTTGTTAGTGCTGGATCACTCTCAGAGCGAACTTGGTTTTGAGTTGGGTGGTGACCTAGAAGGTCACGTGGAGGTATGTGAATATTTTTTTCTTTTTTAATGATAATTATATTTTTTTCATCAGTTTTTGTTTATCTATTTAAGTTTTGTTCATGGGAAAAATCATACCTAATGGCTAAATTTTGATACCTGACACTAGTTTCCAGCTGGTGGGGATCAGGAAAGCCCCTTGGGCGTTTCCATGGACCTACTCGGGTGACTAGGTGAGGTCCAACCCCGGATAGTTCATGAAAAAATAGTATCAGAGTGGGCCCTTGTTAATTAGGGTTTTCAGTAGATGGAGATTAGGACTATGAGGACTCAGGATGTGGGTACGAGAATGGATTAATGAACCCTTACTTGTTCCTAACCTTGAGTCTCTAGGTGTAGTCCGGGAATTGAACCCTTGTCTTATTCTGTTTCATTTTATTTTGAGGGATGAAAATAGAGGTGATCCAGTGTCATCTTGAGATTTCACATAGAGTAGTGTCCCATGTGATATCTCTGTGCCTAGTTCATGTTCTTCTTATTGTTATTTCATACTTGGGGCATGGCTCACTAGCATGTCACTATGTTGGGCATAGAAACTAGTCCATCTCTCTAGTAGTTCTGTGTAACTAGTGTTTTGTCTTGGCTTTGTTGGGTGTGTTTGTATTTTTGAAAATGAAAAAGGGATTTCAGAAATGATGATTATTTCTTTTAAATGGTTTTTGGATTGTTAAAATTTGTTTAATGGAAATTTTGTTTCCTGAAAATTTTTATTTGTTTGAAATTAGTAAAGAAATTCAATGGATGGAAACATATGTGGTAGTTCATTGGATTCCCTGGGTGTTTATTTGAAATTATAGGCTTTAAATTTTTTTCTAAATGTGGTTTTAAAGGGATTTTTTTACTGTGTTTATATTTGTTTGGTTTTTGAGATTGTTGTTTTTTGGATGAAGTCACTTTCAGTAGTGTTGATTCGGCTTGATATTGGTTTTAACTCATTGTTTTATATGTTGTTTATAAAATGCCACCCAGAAAGGTCCCCAGGGTTTCTGATAAGTCATGCACAATTTTTGGTTCTTCTCAGAAATGTCCATTCCTTCACGGTGATTAGTGTTCGTTAGAGGTAGTGGAGTGGCTTGAAGTGGTCAAGATCATCTTAAGGGAATTCGGAGCTCCTGAAGCTGTTAGAGTGCATGCCATTTTGGGTCAGTTTTAAGGTCCAAATCTGGACGAATGGGAGTTGTTCTCCCCACCCTAAATGCAAGTTAGGATGAAGTGGGATGTATTTTAATCCATATTCATCCGAGTGTACATACCTAAAGAGGAGACAATAGAAAAAATGGAAGAGATCATGCGTATTCAATAATTCCAACGGACGATGAAAGAATATGTTTAACATTTCAAGGAACCTATTCCATTTTCTATGGAGGAATCATTACAAGATTTGATAAATAATTCTCTCTTTAATGGGGGTCTTTTTCCAGATATCAAGGAGAATGAACTACCTTATAAAGACCATCGATTCGAAAAGCTGTTGGAAGAGGTGTTCCTCGTTGAGTTGGTCCGAGAGTGCAGATACTTCGAAATCCAACATATCTATTTTATCATGAAGGTCCCTCATCTGATGAACAAGGTGTTCCAGATGGACCTATTTCTAAAGTGTCCTTTATAGTGGTTTTATCCTCCTAATAGGTAGACCATTTAATTGTGTTCCATCAGTGTGGATGTTTAGGGAAACTAAAGCCACCATGTCGCATTCCTCTAAAGACATTCAATTATTGCAGGTGTGTGGGTTATCTAGAGAAGTTTTGTAGAAAGTTTTTCCTGAAGAAGATGTTGTCATCAAAAGATTATAGTTCCTGACATTGAGGAAGGAGCTGCTTCAGCCATCGGAGCCCCAGCCACAGGTTTTAGGGTGAAGTTTGCGTACAGTCAGGAGTTGTTGGGGGTGTGAATCCTCAATTTGGATTTTGTATTCTGCATTGGAAGTGGAACATTTTAAGCCATTTTTTCAAGTTTTTCTGATATTAATGTTTTGATATTGTTTTTTCATGATGTTATGATGGACTTATTCTATTATAATAAAAGCAGTCTGGTTTCTGTGGTTGTGGTTTTATGAATCTTTATTTTTTTTCTTAAAAGTTGGTTTAAGCCTTGTATGGGTTGATCTTGGTTTAGTTGTGTACGTTTGGAGATGTAAGTCCCTATGAAAGAATAGATGTTTGTGTTTATTCTCAAGTTAATTTCTTGGATTAAGTTCAGCTCAGAATTTTTTCTCAAGTGTTTGGGGGTTTTGTTCTGGTTTGAGAGTTCTATGTTTCAATGGAGGTGTGGTTTCTCCCATGCTAGAGAAGTTAGTTTGGGTCCGTTGAGAGTTCCCACATCACCCCTCCCTCCTGGTGTGGTATGATTGGTGTTAAATTTCCACAGTAGTTGAGTTATTATTGTGGGGGAACCCTCTCGTTTTCTCTTATTCTCTTGTGTTGTGGTTTCATTCGGTTTCAATCAGGCATGGATTCTAATTTTTTATGTTGTTCATCTGGGTGACATTCTGGTGGAAAAAATTATATTTCGTGGGGAGAATTGTCACACCCTGACATTAAAATTAATTTTTATATTTTTTTCTTGGCTCAGAGTTCTTGCATCAAGGTTTGGTCTGGGTCCTGATTTAAAATTTTGATGATTAAAATTTTTAGTGGGATTCAAACCCATGCACGGTCACCGCACGGTGTGTTGTTTCCACGCAGTCGGCCCGAGAGCTCGCACAAAAGTATAACGTTTAATATAAATAATTTCTTATGCAAATATAATGATTTAAATTTTTAAATAGTAATAATAAAAAATTTATTGTGTAAATAATAATATTTTTATTAATAAAGTTTTATCAGAATTTTTTTTGATATTGTTATGATTAATAATTAAAAGAATGTTTTGTACTTATAATAATTACAAGAGAGTATTGATTAATGTTTTAATAATTATTAATAATACGATTAATGTTGTTAATATTTGAAATCAAATGAGGAAAATTATTATTAATATTATTAGAAATATTTTCAGTGTTGTTATTATTATTCTTAATAAGGTTATTTTTAGAATCAATTTATAATTACTATCTTCATGGAAATTAATGTTGTTGTTATGAATATATAATTATTAATATTATTATAAATGTCATGAGATAAATTTTATTATTATTATTATTATTAATTTGATGATGATTATAATTATTTTTTAAAAAATTATTATTATATTAATGTTGTTATTATTATTATTACTATTATTATTATTATAACTTTTTTTTCTTTTACCCTATCCTACCTGCATCCCTCCCCACCCCCTGCACACAAGACTGCAGCCCCTGCCACTTTTCTCCCTGATGTGCTCTACGCTCCACGCTCTATCCAACCCTCACACCTCCGCATGCCTCACTCCCTCACCATCCACACTCCATCCTACCCTATCATATCTGCACCACCGACCAGCAGACCCCTCTGCTAGCCAACCTACCTCACACTTCAACTTGGCTAGAAACTTTTTTCCTGCCTCACATCTCGCCTATCTGGCCAACAACCGACCTCCCTCTCTCCTTAACTCTGGCCAGCGGCACACCCAACCCCCTGCAGCCACCGTCTCCCACTCTATCTGGTCATGTCCTTCTATGGATAATCCTCATTTTCTGACAACCCCCCCCCCATATTTTTCTCCCTCACATTTAGGGGTTCCATCAATTTAAGCACACCATATTGGTTCAAATTTTAATTTGTGCCTTTTTTTATGTTGTTTTAGGTTTGTGATTGCTCCACGGGGCATCACTCCTCCTTCCATTGAGGTTTTGTCATGTCCACTCTGGGTTTGAGGTAGGATTTTCCATCACAATCCATTCTCAAACAATTAATTGGAGCTTTTTTATTCCAATTATCATTTTTACTTGATTTACTGCATCATGGTATAGCTAATTAGTCATTTTTGGAATTAATAGATTTTTAGAACTAGTTAAAAACAACTCTTATAGTGTTTCCTATTTATGTTTTATAATTCATAAGCCCAATGTGTTTGATTGAGTGGTCAATCTTGTTTAATAATTTTTTCATATGGTTTGTACCCTGTTAACACACATAATAAATTTACTGTGATGTTTCTCAATAGTATAATTTGTTATAAATAGTTTATGAATTTAATATTCAATTATACTTATGTCTGTTGGTGTCGAACGCTCCTAGTTATTTTTAAATTAGGTTTTGATAGTGAAATTAGTTGATTTGTGTGATACGTTTCCATTTTAATTGTTATGTTAAGATGGTCAGATTTTGTTTTGGTCTTCTATGTAGAATTTGGTGTTTTTGTGGCGTGGATTGTTATTTGTTTTTGGAAATCTTCCCTTGTCTTTAAAAATTCTCATTTTCACCTTTTTAGATTATGTGATGTTGATGGGTTTGTTAAAAAAAATTGGCTGAAAATAAAAATGGGGTTTTTTAATTTTTCATTAAATTTGGAGGGTGTCATTGGGTGACATCAAATCTATGTGTGCACCTACTACACATATGGATGTTCATTCTAGTGAAGATGACACTTTCGAATAATGGTCTTCTTGTACCCTAGTTCCACAAATGGCATTTTAATCTCGAAAAGGTATGTGTGTGATGTGTCATGTCATTTTGAATGCATTTTGAAAACATGGTATGTTTTGAAATTTGAACATTCTTTTGTAAATGATGGATTAAATGATGGTTGGGTACATTTCATAATGATTACATCATTATTCAGATATTAGACCGGGTTTTATAAATGTATTTGGATTTAGAGATCTTGAAGTCATGTTTGGCATTTTAAACAAGGAAATGGTGTTTAATATTGTTTTCTATGATGTTTCAAAAATGTGTTTCATTTGAAAACCATTAAGTCTCATTGGTCATTTAATCATAAAAGTGGTGTTCAGTGTTGTATAAAATAAGGTCAGTTTATAAATAGTTTAAATTATTGATTGACAATTTAAAAGTGTTTTATAATGTGGCTTTGGTAATAATGTGATGTGATGGCCCTTTTGGAAACTTGTATGTTTGACATGTATATATACATATATATATCTGTATATGGGGCACTCCAATCTAGATTAACCCTTAATTGGTGAATGTATATGAAGCGTCTGTGTTTGGGGTATGCAAGTGTAGTGACAACCTGTGAGTAGAGTCACATGTATGAGGGACTCATATATACATAGTATTACTATCACCATGGGAAACTAAGAATAATTTAGATTATCGAGTGAGGGATACTAATCAACCCCGATTAGATGGGTTAGTACCCCCAAAATTGGTTGTTAGGCTAGACAGACTTTTCCACTGGATTTGGTCAGTTTTAGGGAGGCTGTTTTGGTTATAGATTTAGGATCTTCACTATACACTGATAGGTACTTCTGAAATGAGTGCGTCTATGGGTTGTATAGGGATGTTTAGGATCACCCATGGTAACTTATTAATTTATATTTCTTTTCTACATTTGGTTGAACTAGTTTATTTATAGTTTTATCTGTTTACCTATTTTATTTTAGCACAGTTTCATATCGCATGTTTGGGTTTTTATTTTTCAAATGGAAGTTTGTTTTGGAAAATGATTTATCTTTGTGTTTTACTTTAAAATGGAGAAATGAGTTTTGTTTTTTTTAATGTGAAAAAACCTATTTTTTATATCTATATTTCAATCTAGAATTAATATAATTTTCCATGGAAGGAATGGTATAGATTCTATCATGTTTCTCTACTACGAATTTTGATTCTCACCCATATGTTATCATTTCATTTTCAGGTTTTTTTAGTGTTGGATCACTCTCGGAGCGAAGTTGGTTTTGATTTGGGTGGTGACCTAGAAGGTCACATGGATGTATGTGTAGTTTTGTTTTCTTTCCACTGCTGGTTATACATTTTTTGTTAGTTTTTATTTATCTGTTTAACTTTTTTTAATTGTAAAAATCATTAACAAGGATTAAATATTGATGACTGACACTAGTTGTTAGCCCATGGTGATCGGGAACACCCCTTAGGCCTTACCGTGGACCCACTCGGGTGACTTGGTCACCGTCGACCTGGGTTGGTTCATGACACTAGAACCCTTTGAAGATTTTAATTTCTCCACATGAAAAAAGGTCAATTATGTCTTTCAATTTTCATATTTCATCTATATCATACCTAAAGAGCCTTTTAATGGTAACCTCATACTCACCGGCACTTTATTCTTCATAATTATTTCAATATAAGGAATCTTATGTTAATTTTAGTCTATTTTATATGAGGATTATATTTTTTAAATAATGTTTCTTAAAAACCTACAATTCCATTTATTTTATGTATTTTTTCTCCTTAGTATTCTGGATCAAGAACATACATTGATCTACATTTCTTTTAAGACAATATTCTACAATTAAAACCATTTCCATTTCATTTTATCCCAATTCCAAAAATATCTTCTCAAGGTTTATAATTTATTGATGAACTTCCCAAAGATTAATAGTCACAGTAAATGATGGAAGCTTTTATAGTATGGAGAGATCTTATATAGGATAATAACACTTTGGTGTAATAGGCTTATTCATCTGAGAAAGTTTATTTTTCATAACCTTATTAAGATACCCTAATATTTTCATGATCTATGCAGTTCCAATACTAGTGTTATTAGCTTTTTATGTAGGTAAATGTCTGCATTGGCCATGAGTATTGATACCCTTATTTTGTTCATGATTAATTTCCATGAAATTGAATATATTGTAATAGCTCATAAAATTATGAATTCTAATTAAAAATTCATTCTTCAAAATCTGGTAAAATAATTCACATAAATATTAAATTTAATCATTTTTAATCTCAAAATCTTAAATTTTGTATCCTTAGGGATATCTTTATTTTGAAATCCTTGAGAATGGTTAGTAAATTAAATGGGAATTACCTTAATAATACACCATGGATTTCTAAACAAGGTTGGCAGTAAGGTAAATTAATTTTCACTGGGTGATGATTAATTCAAATCCCATTACATTATTTTTTGCATTATTAAAATGATGTACGACTATTCCGGAACAACATCCACATTCAGTATCTTTATAGGGACTGATTTGTAGGAAAACATGTATAATATAATCCTCAAAAAAGCATTAGGATATTCTTATATACTTATCCTCATTGTCTACCATTGATATATATTCCCTAATCAATGTTTTCCTTATTCTTGTTCCTATTGTTTCTAAAAATACATCCTCTAATACCAACTATAATAATACAGACATTTGTATTTGGATTCTGTGTCTACTTTGTTACATTTTAATAGATAATATGGGTCAAATCCTAAAGTACAAATCTGTTTAGTATTTTTTGGGTACATGATACATATTTAATACCCATTTTATGTTCAGGATAAAAGATAAAACATATAAATTGAATGTATTGGGATTTCTTAAACTCATTCAAAGTATTCTTCTTTACATCATAGAAAATGGAAACAAAATAAAGGTGAGAAAAAAATGCACAATTAGGGAAACATAAAGGGGAATATGTAAAACCCCAATATTTAATAGTAAGTTATTTTCTTTAATGTAATTAAATAGCTTGTGTTACACGCAACAACGAGTTTGAGCGCACCATGACTTACCAAACTAGCCGTTCAAAAGAGGTTATGAATAGTATTAACTGAATTTTGAATTTTATATAGTCTATATAATTTTAGAATCGACATTATGTGTTTCATAAACATAATTTAAGAACAAATTCATTTTTCAGATAAAAGAAGTATTTTTCAAAAAAATGAAAATTTGCCACTTTTTAACGGAAAAACCTTTTAAAAAAAATATTTGACACTTTTATATATTAAATTTAATGAAATTAAATTATTCTTTAGAATTGTGACCTAAAATTTTATTTTGAATAAATTTTTGGTGCTTTTTTGACAACTTGCATATTTTGATGAATACTGAAAAATACTAAATTTTAATTGAAAATAGAATTTTTAATCGAAATAATATATAGTGAAAATTTATTTATTTGAATGGTTTGTAAGTATAAATATATTATATTTTTATCATTTAAAACAACGTAGGTCATTATATGTTGTAACGCCCTGACCCCAGTTACCCAGAGTCGGTGCATTATTACGTAGCATTGGAATGATCACAAAAGATCAAGTCTCGAAAGACCGAGTAGTTTAGTAGCCTTGGAAACACTAGATACATTCAAAAAAGTTACATTACATCATAAAGTTAAAAACTAGAATTACATGGCCTCTATATTCCACACTCATATCCCCTTCTGACTATCCTTACAGGTCATTCATAAAATACTTCTTCACATCCTGGAAAAATATTAAACCATTGAAAGGGGAGAGCTCAGATGCTCAGTAAGGATAAAAATATAGCGGAAGCTTTTATAAATAAACATAAACATTTAAGGAAATGTATAACTAAACAAAATCCTTTTAAAAATCAACTTCATCATAATATGGAAAAATAAAATGAAATAATGTCATTTACTTATTCACATGGATATTCTACTGGTTGAATAATCACATTCAATATCAATAAACACTTTCATAATGATTGAATGCATAATGTCAGACTATCATAACCACGTAGCCAAGGCCTCATGCCAAGACTAAAAATAAGATTTTTTCAAGGCCTCGTGCCAAGACACTAGTTTGTCTGATGAGACCTACTGATGCATCGATGAGCTATAGTGGGCTCCACCCATCACTTATTAAGTCCAATGCATTCCTCATATGAACATTTTTAAACATATCATAAACCATAACATAATCATATCACATAAAACATGCATAAAGGAAACATAACATTTCCACATTTCAATCACAATAAATCAATACAACACACTGATATAATAAAAACATTATCAAAACCATATTCAGTACCAAAATAAAAGAAAATTAAAACTTGGTATTTATTTTTCATTTAAAAAAAGTTATGGATTGTAGAGGAAGTCGAAACTCAAATAATGGTCATGGCGGTAGAGAAGTCGTTGTCGCCGCATACGTATGACAAGAAAAATATTTCTTTTTTTCATTTAGTAAAACACTTCGTATAAAAAGATTCCTTTTGAATAAACGTAAAAGTCAAAGGGGTTTATACACTGTATAAAAGAAATTTGTTTATAAAACAAAATATGCCTTAATGAATGGAGATTAAAACGAAGTCCCTTACAAAGATCCTTTTTTTAAATAAAATATATCTATTATGTTTATTCACCATAAGTAAACATAAATAAAGTACAAATACAAGATAGGACATAATAATATCATGACATAATTTGAAAGTAGGAGATTAACCCAAAGAACAGAAATTGGGTTAAAATGTTCCCTTACCTCGTGTTCGACTTGACTCGATCGTTCTTTAATCTCATGGATAATAAACTAGAGTTAATTTATACTCACTTAAGAACCTTTTTTAATTTAATTATTCCTCTTATATCACTTATTACTGTGTTATGACCATTATGTAATTATTTAAGTTAATAACGGTCATTTTGTCGTTATTTGGTACTTGAGTCAAAAATAATCTTCTTATAATTACAACTTGTTCATGTGGTAAAATATCCATTATGTCCAGAATTATATTCATTATGTAGATATCATATATATTCAGTACATACTTTCCTTTATAATATTACATAACATTTAGAGGTAAGAAATGAAATGCACCATTCACGGAGACGGTAAGTCGTACGTACTCATGAACGCTACTTTAATTTCTATTTCGTATTTTAATGGAATGAAAAATATTGATATAAAGTTATATCATAATTCCAGTATAATATCATGTATAATATCACTTACTCCATCCTTTATACGTCCCACATATGGCATTAACGATTCAAATCACTTTGAGGGGGCGGTAGTCCGCACTTCCTCAAATGAAATTATCGCATTTGCACAACATGCAAAGCATAAAGATATGTTTTAAATGTAAAATACAGAAGAATATAGAGGAAATAAATATAATATATATCATAAATAAATATAGTGACATCATAATGGACACCATGAGAGGTGGTAGGAGAATATAGAACAATCATCGTTTCGTGAGGAAGTAATTCGCCATCCACGAAAACATTTTGTTCTTTCACCATTAGACGGAGGTCTGTGTAAGTGTAGCTAGAATAATTATCATAAAAACATCCTATTACTTTTAATATACTGTTGTTGTTACAAAATAAAGTAATAAAAAGAGTTTAGGGGGTTGGAGAAGAAAACCAAAACAAAAGAACATAAAAGAAGACATTACCTTAGAATCAGATAACTCTTTTTGATTTGAGCCAAAGGCTTCCATGAGAAGACTTCTGCCCGAAGTGAGGCATCTAGGAGTAAGAGAGGGAAGTTGAGAGATTATTTTTTCAGAGTTTGTCTGAGAAAAATTTCTTCGATTGTATGAATAAGGTGGTAGTGGTGGGGGCCTTTTATAAGAGGAGAGGAGGGAACTCTTGGAAAGTCATGAAATGTTACTTTATTATATAATGAGATTCGGATTTAAAAGGTCCCACACTTATATATATCTAGGATAAGGTGATAAGGGTTAGAAATATACTCATAAAATAGGTTTTTGACAAGTGTACGTCTTATATTATACATTATCTTTTCATTTTATTTAAATCGTTAATTAATGAGGTAATCGCTGCATCATCATGGTGTCATAAAACTTTTAATTTATATAATGTCTAAAAATTATATAAAAATGATCATGATGTAGGAAATCTTTTTATCTTTCTAATAAATATTTATAGTCGAAAATTTAACTTATATAACCCCATGTAATAATTGTTTTTGTAACACAACACATGTTTGTGACAATTTTATTTTGACTTTAAATAAAACGTTATTAATGTCATTTTCTTACCCAAGTGGCTCCATGGGGTCCCCAAGTTAACCCATGGATTGTCTTGGTCGGCCATGACTCATCCAATAAGGGTAGTACAAGTGTAAATGTATTTTCATATTTTTATAATATCATTTTTACCTTAAATTTCAGTAATTACCTTTAATCGTGATTAATAGAACATAAAAGTTACTATTCACCAAAAATTATTTTAATCCCATTTAACCACATTTTACTTCCTAATGAAAATTATGTATGTCGGATTTTGGAAATTCAAATCACATAGGTGGTAAAATTTCACTTAAAAAATCAGTTTTTTTAACTACCACTTAGTGGTTTCACTATTCATCAAAAATCGATGATTTTCAAAACAATACCAAAACATAACCCTAAGATATATTTGATATTCCTAATTAAAAAATGATATCTATTTTAAAAAATTAAAACCATATAAGCTGAATTAATTAATTTAATAATTAATTCCTGCTGTCACAACAAATAGCATGTTTTTAAGAAATAATATATATCAAAAGATTGACAATTGTTTATGTCCAATTTCAAAGTGAAATTAATTATAATGACCAAAATTGGATAAAATGGTAAAAATATATTCTAATTATACTTTAAAAACACTCAATTGTATAATTTACCACTATAAAATATTTTGATTAAAAAATTTGTTTTTAAGTATTTTTCACTATTCATGAAAAATTGGAAGTTCTCAGAAAAATACCAAAAATTCAACATAGGCTAATTTCAATATTTAGAATACAAAAATTAAATACATTTTGAAATATAAAATTTATATAATTTTAAAAAGTGGGTATTACTATTCATAACTGCGACTTTTATTGGTCGCGGTGTGTTAGAACTCGAGGTTGCGTACAACACACGATGCTCTATTATTAAAAGAGGAGTGTACCATGGAAGCTTGGGGTGTTACATTCTCCCCTCCTTCAATAAATTGTGTCCTCGTAATTTAAAATATTTCTTTGAAAATAAAAGTTGGAAAATAGAAAATACCATTGTGAAAAACCCACATCGGAAATATAGTTAATAAAAATATAACTTTAAAAGAAAGAAATATAAGTACAAAGGTCACCCGAGATAGCCCATACAAGGATTATATGAAAATATGGATATAAAGGAAAAACACACCATCAAGGTCTGATGAAGATTTGTATAAAACAGGATTAGGAGAAAGTTGACTACAATAAAATCACAAACTTGTGATTGGTTAAATAGTCATTGATTCCCCAATTGGAAAAGTTAACCGACAACGTGTTTGTTTTAAGTTACCTTTATTAATGTTGAGGAACTTATTTTGGATATTTACTAAGAATGTAAGGAAATATACTTACTTGTCATGTAGACTTTCATTCTTTAATAAATTTTTATCACAAACCCATCTTTTACTCCAAAAGGTAATAGAACTCAAAAATTTTCTATTTATCATAATTGTATAAGGTTCCAAATATTAACACATACCATTTAGATTAGGAAAACGTTTCTGTAATAACCAGGGACTTCCTGTAGGCTAGTGGTAGGTAATAAAGGTCTATCGCACTATGGTTGTGGGTTCGATTCCTACAGCTTTGTCCGACGCGACAGTTTATCCCCTGACCTACAGGTTGTCCTTATCCTAAAACTATAGTATTATCATATTCCAAAAATAATATTTAAAAACGTTTTAGCCTTAAACAATACTGTCCAAGGTTCAACTTAATCCATTCCAACCTTTAGAGTTATCCAAAATACTTCTGTCCAACTCACAGTCCAAGTTTTATAAGCAAGGTAAACATAATGAAGTTCCTTTTTTTCATAACAAAATGTTAACACCTTCATCATGTATTCTTTTAAAACACTGCAACATCCTGAATTACTATAAATCCTTATTGATTACATTCATGATCCTTTATTCATTATAGAATACTAGATATACTCCTTCTATCCAAAAATGTATACAAATCATTAATCAGTTTCAAGGAAGTTAAGAATATCCAATATAATTTATCCAAATCAATCATGTATTATTCCAAAATCACTATCTCGGTATCAGAACCATATTATGGTTTATCTTTCTCTCAACCATATATTTTCCAAAAAATTAACCTACTGTGGAGTCACTTTTCATGGTTCCACACAATCTCAAGTCCTTGATGAAATAGTACTGCAGTACAATCCTTATATACTCCATAATTATTATAACCAGTACATCATTGATACAACACTCAAATGACAAAATTCTTTAATAACAACATAAGAAATCTAATCATTACTCCTCATTTGTGGTAGTATCATAACATGATTTTTATCCAATAACATCATTTGGGGCATACTCTGATGATTTGGACATTGGTTCGCGTAGTGTCACCACTCCTTTCAGATGAAGCATTGTACATTTGAAACCTTTTTCATACCCTTGTAGTCACACCCTTGGTGTCCTTTTTCTCCACACTTATAAAAAACTCACATTCCCTTCAGGAATGTTCCAAGGTGTTTCTTCCCACAGTTATCACATATTGGAAAATTCTTCTTTTCCCTCGTCCCTTTATCTATCATTCTCTCTTCCATGCTTTTCTTCTCTTCCTTTACTTTAAATTCAAAAGACTTAGATATTTCTTTTTCTGTCTTGATAGAACACGAGACTATATCTTCATGCGACAAGAAGGCTTGTGAGACTAATGCTTGAAGGAGAAATGTTTTTAACCCATCAAATAAACGATCAATCTTACTTCATGGGTTATGTATATAATCTTGAGCATGCCTTGCTAACCTTGTAAAGTTAGCCTCATTCTTTGCGACATTCTCATCCTCCTTCTGCCTCAGACTCAGAAATTTCCTTTCTATATCTGCTCGATGGTCATGTGGAAAGTATTTTTCTACGAAAATTTACTTAAACTCCCTCCATTCCACACTTGATACTTATTCATATTCCTTTGTGTTTTGAATTAGTGACCACCATTGATCAGCATCTCCAATGAGGTGGTAAACTGCCATGACAACCTTCTCCCTTTCGCTACTCCCCAAGGTGTGGAATATTTTCTCTAAAGAGTTTATCCATTTCTTAGCTACTAATGGATTTATACCCCCATTAAATTTTGTCGGTTTTTTCCTCATGAAGCGGTGTAACATTGATCCTCCATGTTGCGGATCAGGGTGCTCCATATGAGTAAAGTTATTATTCATAACCTGAGTGAGTTGTCCCAGTATGGTTATAAGTTGATCAGCACCAGTTTTATCTCTAAGTACACTGTAATTATCTTGAGCAGGAGGGAATTCCCTACATGGAGTGCGTGCATTGATACGGATTCCATTCCTCCCACTAGGCACCATTTCTAAACAATGGCATAAGCTAGATTAGTTTATGAATCAAAATACATAATTACAAACTTGCAAAACACTTAACATAAATTGATCTATTTATGGATATAATCTATAATAATAAAAATGTTTTCTTTGAGGAAGTATATACTCATAACCCTTCATAGTGTTTTGTAAAGAAAATTAGAATTATCCTAAGCATATCCTCGGGGAGTGTCGTAACCAAGAGTGCAGCAAGGCCCGTTGTCGTGCACCAGTTCACGTTCAAGTCTAGCTCAAAGAAGTGTTTTCGGGTTTTACCCCTAGGTACATCTATACCAGAGCCACCTCTACCTGCTCGTATCCAGACAGGGATGTATTTCTCGGAAAACTCACAAAAATATCTATAATACCAAAATTCTAGGAAGTTCTTATATACTAATCCTGAAATTTTATCTTTGGTCTATGTGCTCTAATCAGAGTTTACCTAAATCTAGCTTCCAAGGTTATTACTAAACTGCCTCTGATACCAACTGTAACGCCCTGACCCCAGTTACCCAGAGTCGGTGCGTTATTGTGTAAAATTGGCATGATCACAAAAGATCATGTCTCGAAAGACCGATTAGTTTAGTAGCCTTGGAAAACCTAGTTACATTCATAAAAGTTACATTACATCATAAGTTGAAAAACTACAATAACATGGTCTCCATAGTCCACACTCATATCCCCTTCTAACTATCCCTGCAGGTCATTAATAAAATACTTCTTCACATCTTGGAAAATATTAAAACATTAAAAGGTGTGAGCTCAGATGCTTAGTAAGGATAACAATATAGCGGAAGCTTTCATAAATAAACATAAACATTTAAGACAATGTATAACTAAACAAAATCCTTTTAAACATGAAATCCATCATAATATGGAAAAATAAAATGTAATAATGCCATTTACTTATTCACATGGATATTCTACTGGTCGAATAATCACATGAAATATCAATAACCACTTTCATAATGATAGAATACATAATTCCAGACTATCATAACCACGTATCCAAGGCCTCGTGCCAAGACTAAAAATAAGATTTTGTCAAGGCCTCGTGCCAAGACACTAGTTTGTCTCATAAGACATACCGATGCATCAAGGAGCTATAGCAGGCTCCACCCGTCACTTATTAAGTCTAATTCATTCCTCATATGAACAAGTTTAAACATATCATAATCCATAACATAATCGTATCACATAAAACATGCATAAAGGAAACATAACATTTCCACATTTCAATCACAAGATATCAATACAACACATTGATATAATAAAAACATTATCAAAACCATTTTCAATAACAAAATAAAAGAAAATTAAAACTTGGTATTTATTTTTCATTTAAAAAAATTATGTCTTATAGAGGAAGTCGAAACTCAAATAATGGTCATGACGGTGGAGAAGTCATTGTCGCCGCATACGTATGATAAGAAAAACATTCCTTTTTGTCTTTTAGTAAAACACTTCGTATAAAAATATTCCTTTTGAATAAACATAAAAGTCAAAGGGGTTTATACACCATATAAAAGAAATTTGTGTGTGAAACAAAATATGCCTCAATGAATGAAGATTGAGACGAAGTCCCTTACAAAGATATTTTTTTTGAATAAAATAGATATATTATGTGTATTCACCATAAGTAAACATAAAGAATGTACAAATACAAGATAGTACATAATAATATCATGTAATAATTTGAAATTGGGAGATTAACCCAAAGAACAGAAATTGGGTTAAGAAGTTCCCTTACCTCGTGTCTGACTTGACTCGATCGTTCTTTAATATCCTGGATAATAAAATAGAGTTAATTTATAATCTCTTAAGAACCATTTTCAAGTTCATTATTCCTATAATATCACTTATTACCATGTTATGAACATTATGTAATTATTTAAGTTAATAACGGTCATTTTGTCGATCTTTGATACTTGAGTAAAAAATAAACTTCTTATAATTACAAGTTGTTCATGTGGTAAAATATCCATTGAATCCAGAATTATATTCATGATGTAGATATCATATATATCCATTATATAATTTCCTTTATAATATTACATAACATTTAGAGGTAAGAAATGAAATGCACCGTTCATGGAGACCGTAAGCCGTACATACACATGAACGCTACTTTCATTTCTATTTCATATTTTAATGGAATGAAACATAATGATATGAAGTTATATTATAATTCCAGTATAATATAATATATTATATCACTTACTCCATCTTTTATACATCCCACATATGGCATTAACGATTCAAATCACTTTGAGGTGGCGGTAGTCTGCACTTCCTCAAATGAAATAATCGCATTTGCACAACATGCAAAGCATAAAGATATGTTTTAAATGTAAAATAAAGAAGAATAGAGAGAAAATAAATATAATATATATCATAAATAAATAAAGTTCCATCATAATGGCCACCATGAGAGGTGGTAGGAGAAGATAGAACAATCATCGTTTCGTGAGGCAGTAATTTGCCATCCACGGAAACAGTATGTTCTTTAACCATTAGAAGGAGGTGTGTGTAAGTGTAGCTTGAATAATTATCATAAAAACATCCTATTACATTGAAGATACTGTTTTTGTTACAAAATAAAGGAATAAAAAGAGTTTATGGGGTTGGAGAAGCAAAATAAAACAAAAGAACATAAAAGAAGACATTACCTTAAAATTGGGTAACTCTTTTTGATTTGATCCAAAGGCTTCCTTGGGAAGACTTCTACCCAAAGTGAGGCTACTAGGAGTAATAGAGGGAAGTTTAGAGAGTATTTGGGCATATTTTGGCCGAGAAAAATGGCTTGGATGGTGTGAATAAGGTGGTAGTGGTGGGGGCCTTTTATAAGAGGAGAGGAGGGCACTCTTGGAAAGTCATGAAATGTTACTTTATTATATAATGATTTTCGGATTTTAAAGGTCCCACACTTATATATTTCGAGTATAAGGTGATAAGGGTTTCAAATATACTCATACAATAGGTTTTTGACAAGTTTAAGTCTTATATTTTACATTATCTTTTCATTTTATTTAAATCGTTAATTAATGTTGTAATCGCTGCATCATCATTGTGTCATAAAAATTATAATTTATTTAATGTCTAAAAATTATATAAAAAATATCATTATGTACGAAATCTTTTAATATTTCCAATAAATATTTATAGTCGAATAGTTAACTTATATTACTATATGTAATAATTGTTTTAGTAAAATAACACATGTTTGTGACAATTTTATTTTTACTTTAAATAAAAAGTTATTGATGTCATTTTCTTACCCAAGTGTCTCCATGGGGTCCCCAAGTTGACCCATTGATTTTCATGGTCGATCATGACTCATACAATAAGGTTAGGACAAGTGTAATGGTATTTTCATATTTTTATAATATCGTTTTTACCTTAAATTTTAATAATTACCTTTAATCACGATTAATAGAACTTAAAAGTTACTATTCACCAAAAATTATTTTAATCTCATTGAACCACATTTTACTTCCTAATGACAATGATGTATGTCGGATTTTGGAAATTCAAATCACAGAGGTGGTAAAATTTCATTTAAAAAAAGTAGTTTTTTTTAACTACCACTTAGTGGTTTCACTATTCATCAAAAATCGATGTTTTTCAGAACAATACCAAAACATAACCCTAAGCTATATTTGATATTCCTAATTCAAAAATGATGTCTATTTTAAAAAATTCAAACCATATAAGTTTAATTAATTAATTTAACAATTAATTCCCGTTGTCACAACAAATAGCGTGTTTTTAAGAAACAATATATATCAAAAGATTAAAAATTGTTTATGTCCAATTTCAAAGTGAAATTAATTCTAATGACCACCATTGGATAAAATTGTAAAAATATATTCTAATTATACTTTAAAACCACCCAATTTTATAATTTACCACTATAAAATATTTTTATTAAAAAAGTTGTTTTTTAGTATTTTTCACTATTCATCAAAAATTGGAAGTCCTCAGAAAAATACCAAAAATTCAACATAGGTTAATTTCGATATTCCGAATCCAAAAATGAAGTCCATTTGGAAATATAAAATTTATATAATTCCAAAAAGTTGGTATTACTATTCATAACTGCTACTTTTATTGGTCGCGGTGTGTTAGAACTCGAGGTTGCGTACAACACCCGATGCTCTATTATTCAAAGAGGAGCGTACCATGGAAGATTGGGGTGTTACATATGTAATTCCAAATTTAAATTTTACATAAACACATGTCACTATTTTGATAGTTTTTAAATTTTAAAATCCCGCTTTTCAGTTTTGACAATGGGAATTAATTTTAAATTAATTAATGAAAATTCTATGTTTTGAATTTGGTAAAATATAATTCATTTATGAATTCACAATATCCAAATTATCGTAGGGTAAATTATTAGTATCTTTCTGAAAACATTCAATTTCTGTTGAATAGTGAAAAACACTACGTTATAATTTAAAACCGACTTTTTATTTAAATAATTATTTATTTTTGTTAAAATTATTTTAAGTCAAAATAGATATATAATACCTATATAATTTCAATTTAATTCATTGGAGTCATTTTATAATAAAATTAGATATATAAAATTTTATTGAAACTTTTACCATCTTTTACCCACCTCCTAAGAGAATTTGCAAATTTGCATAAAACATAATTGTACCGCTTCTATGATTTGAATTTCCAAAATCTAAGAGACACGGTTGATATGAATAAGTTAAATTTGGTTCAATAAGATGAAAATAATTTTTGATGAGTAATAACTTTTGACTTTTATTTACCAGGGTTAAAAGTAAATAAGGTAATTATGGGTAAAAATGATATCATAATTACCCTAACACGTGTCCTAATTATATTGGATAAATAAAATTCGACCAAAAACAACCTTTGGAATAAAATATGAACCTCTTTGGTCTACCTGGATTAGATTAGGACATTTATTTTTATTTTATTTAAAGAAGAGTTAAAAGAGTTAAATTCAAAGATTTATAACTAAACCATTTTTCATATTAGAATAGACACAATTTAAATTATCTATAAATATTCATTATAAAGATAAAAATATTTCATAAATAATGGTTTTTTATTTATAATTTTTATACATTAAATAATGTAATTTATTTGTGACACAGTGATGATGTAGAAATTACATTATTAATGAAATACTAGAATAATGGATATTATAAATATCCAAATAAATTTAAATTGAAACATATGATGAATTAAACTTAATTTATAGGTTAATATGACATGTTAGGGTTGGTTAAATAAATTTTATTCGAAGTGATAATGTTTTTATGGCTTTTAAAAAAATCAAGTACGAAATAGTGTCAAAATTGACATAATTGAGTTTAAAAAAAATACTATATTATTAATTGATATAATATTCTTAAAAATATATGGTTCGGCCAAAGGACTTAGACAAGGTTATATATATTAATAATTAACCACATGGGGTTCTTTGGGCTTGTTATAGTATGTTTATTGACCATATAATATAAAAACAAAAAGAGACATGGTAAATGACTAGCTATTTAACTATGAGTTTAATCTAAAATATAAGGTTAATATGATGACCTAAACCTCTATAAAACATATTGGTCGAAAGGTTCTAGACCCATACCCAACTTATCCTCTAAATAAATAATTTTTGAGCAATTAAAAACCGAAAATGATTTTACTATAAAATAATATTCCAAGATTTTTCAAAAGTGACCCTAACCTCTCTTATAAAAGGGTACTTCCCCTTCTCTTAATTTCACACTTCCAAAGCCTTTTTGTTCGGACAAACCCTTCCAAAATATCCTAAAAACCTTCCTCCCTTAATACTATAGGACTTTCATTGGTCATAAAGCCAACCTATAGAGCCCTTTTGATCAAATCAATAGGAAGAACCTGAAGAAGAGGTAAATATTTAATCATCTCTTTCAAGTTGTTTTCTTCTTCCTTTTCCTCTTTATTTGTCGGTTCCATTATAAAATAAAAACTCCATTATAATCTATATGCTGTAATTTTATTATAAAAATGGTACAACCATATTCATTATTCTATCCATCATATGAATGACAAAGTCACCATACGTGCGTACATACGGCTAACCGTCTCCACGTCGTGGTGTAGTGTGTTATTCAAACACATAAATATTTGGATGGGTATAATAATGAGTGTAACTAGAGTAAATAATAAATATTACATGTTAATTATTCTGTATATATGATATACCATCCCATTACATACGATTTCACCATCAATATAATGATAGTGTCGCTCGTGCGTGCGTATGGATTACTGTCTCCATGAATGCGATGAGATTCATTCCCTATCGTAATCATTAAAGAATAATTTTTATTTTATGATTAAAAATAATTTTTACAAACTTAATATAATTATGTATATGAATAAAATACATCTTTTCCATAAACAACATGTCTTACGTAACTGAGTTTATAAAGGAAAACATATCAGTTAACACCTGAAACGATTATACTACTAAAATATCATTAACAAAGCAATATGAGAAGATCATATAGGATATCATATTTATATATATATTTCTTGTATAATTTAATAAAAATTATTTAACTATTATACATGAAGTTAACGTACCCTCAACTAAGGATAAGTATAAGGTAAGGGGTTTTAATCTCACTTTTATTCCCCTGAGATTAATGATATATTTTCCACTACTACCTTTTTTGTAGTGTATGTATTCCCATGATTGTATTGTTTGCATAATATACTTTAGTTTATCAGTATTTACATCATCATTGGATGATTCTTTTTTCATGGGGTGTATGTTTTGTGGGTTACCAAATCTGTAAAGGAATTTCAAATTTCAATTTCCACTCATTCATATTTACGCAAACTTCATTGATTACATTACTCTAAGATTATGGGTAAAATCACTATTTATTTACTTATGTAGTAATTTACACACCACTTTTTGTGGATATAATTTTTATTCACATAATCACTCCATTGATAAATTCTCAAGTCATCGATATAAACTTGATAAAAGTAATTTTAACTCAATTGTTATTCATTGAGTTAAACATCATTGTCATTGGTGTTGTTTTTACAATAATATGTGTGAATGTCCTCTGATTTCATTACACTGAATATCCAATCATATTGAGTGTATTTATTTTTTTCACACATAATTATGTCATTGATTTATCCTTAAACAAAATATACGGTCTTTATAAAGGAATTCATCTCAACTTACATTACATTGAGACTTCTTTGTTGTTATGATCCAATTCAATTTTATTTGGTGTATATACTGTAATTTTTGTATATCATGAATACCTTTATTCTCATGATATTATAAATATTTTATTACCTCAAATAATTGTATTCAAATGTATCTCATTTGGTTAGGAACTCTAACTAAAATATCATATTAAATGTTTTAAAAATTTATTCTTCTAATTCTTTCTCATTAATGTTCATGTTTTAAAAATGGTTTTAATGTTTTATTTATATTGAAATCAATGTTTTAAAATTGAAATTCCTTATAAAAGTTTCAATGTGGTATGAGAAACATTGATTCAATAATCTATTTTAAACAACTTCTTGATAAATAGTCATTCTTTTAAATGTTTTCATCAAAAAGGGATATTTTCCTCAAAGATTCGTACGAATAATTTTCAACTACGTCAACATCCTTTACGGGATATTATTATTGATCGTGGTTGATTTATTATGATACAAATATTCCACACTATATTTATGGTTTTGTGATATTTTTGACTATGGATGTGTTATTTTTATACCATTCATGGTTTATGGATAAAGTATTGACATTTCGTATTCTAGTTTTAATAAAAATGATTGTGTTATGTTTAAAACTTTTCATATGAGGAATGAATTGGACTTAGTATGTGATAGGTGGATCCTTCTATAGCTTCTTTATGCATCGGTAGGTTTCAGGAGGCAAACTAGTGTCTTGGCACAAGGCCTTTAAAAAATATTATTTTTAGTTTTGGCGCAAGACCATGACTATGTGGTTATGAAGTCTTCCATTATGCATTCCATCATTATGAAAGTAGCTATCTATATTATGTTTGATTATTTGACTACTAGAATATCCATGTGAATAGGTAAATGACATTATTTGATTTTATATTTTCCATATTATGCTAATTTTTATGTTTAAAAGGATTTTGTTTTCGTCTTATACATTGAGTTAAATATTTATGATTATTTATGAAAGTTTCTGCTATATTGTTATCCTTACTGAGCATCTGAGCTCATCCCTTTCTATTTTTTATTTTTCCCAGGATATGAAGAAGTATTTTATGGTTGACCTGTAGAGATAGGCTAAGGATATATATGTGTTTAAAAAGGGGGAAAATGTTGTGGATGTTTTTATTTCATGATGTAATGTAAAACTTATGAGTGTATCTAGTACTTCCAATGCTACTAAAATGATTGGTCTTTCTGGCCATGATTCCTTATATCATGCAAATATTATGTAATAATGCACCCACTCAGGGTAACTAGGGTTGGTGTGTTATAGAATAACTCATGAATAAATAAGGGATAGTCAATATTGAAAGGTAAATATATGTACACACAATAAATTTTATAACATTATTATAATGATTAGATATGGAATCATCAATATAGAAAGGTAAATAATTAAACGTACATGTAATTTAATCAGCAACATGAGCATAAAATAAATCCAAGGATAATATCAATGAATAAATCTCATGGTTATTAATTAAATAATTCAAAAGGAATGAAATGATTAATATTGTACGTTATGATATCAGACATCATCTAATCTATACTGTCAATAACTTTCACAAGGAAGTTTAAAATAATAGGTAAAAACTAATTTAATTTGGCCAACTAATTAGTCTCATGAGACATATCGATGCATCAAGGGGATATATAATTCGGTTCCCCACCCATCATTTCATGTCAAACACATTCCTCATAAATCAAATGATTGATTTAATTCATGAATCAATATATCTTATCAATGTATATATGTATTGTGTAATGGGTAAATATTTATCAATATTTCACTAAATATTCAAATAACATTCAATGTTAATAATATATGTAAAAATGGGTATACTATTTTTGTAATAATGACATCCATCATACATGAAAATATAAATTTATGAAAAATGTAATTTCTAATGAAAAATGATTAAAACTAAGTTATTTTATAAATTCAATGATAACAATAAGTAGATTGATAAAGTTATTAATGGTGACCATAAGTTCAATGATAATATATGTTATTGTCATAAAATCATGTCCATTAGAGTAATAAATGGAATGAAATTGAAATATTAAAATATTTATCCATAAATGAGCTTTCATTATAAAATCATATAAAATTTTTAGAAGGATATACTTTTTAGGAAAATAGTTGTGAAGTTGGAAAAACCTTTTATTTCTGTTTACATTAAAAAATATTCTTATAATTTTTTTTTAAATCAAATCCCTTCTTAAAGATAGTAAAAAAAGATTTTAAACTATTTTTAATGTCAGTGTGATCTTAATATTATCTTATTAAATCGTGAGGGTAAATATAAAGAAATTTTTTTAATTTATTTGAATAAATGGATGTGGAATAAAAATATACCACTTTAATGTGAAATGAAATGGGGTCCATTTAAAACATTTATTTTCTTTACTGAGGTAGAAATGAAGGGAAATTTTGGAAGAAATTATAGAAACACAATATTTATAAATAGGATATGAAAATAATTGGTGGTTATGATAAAATTTCTTCAATGAGATGGAAATCAATACAAAAATAAAGTGAGATTATTAAATAGATTATTAAATATTTTGTAAATTTATAATCCCAACCCCATTAAATTATAAAAATTATTTGAATCATTACCCATTATAAATAAATATTTAATCGCATTAATTATATCAAAAGGGTTGTATATACAACACATTAAATTGAATAGGTGAATATTAACAAATATGACTCAATAAAAATGAAAATGATCTGAAATCTATTTCGCCAACCATCAATTTTCTATAATATGATTTAACCTATTGTTTACTAATTTTAGGAATATTATTAATTAATAAAAGGAGACATATTCTTATTTTTAATATCATATATTATACTTTTATAAAATTTACCACCCATTTGTTAATAATATTTTATTATTTTAATTTTTTCTACTGTTAATTTAATTTTTTTAACATGCGTGTTTTTTCATGAAAGTATTACTTCTTGTGTATATAATATAGTTACATCATATAAATAATTTTATTAATGTTATAAATATCATATTTACTAATTATATCAGTTTGTATAAACATTCTTGAATGTTTTCCAAGGAAAATGAATTACATCTCTTCGTAGAGATAGTTGTATGAATATAAGCATGAAAAATAATTGCTATATTAATTGGTAAAAGGGTAAATAAGTGGATTTTATATTAATTTTACATAACTGACATCATTTTATATGTTTTATAGATATTATTTATTTCTATCATTATGATTATCCATGTGATTTGATGATGAATAAATAATTACATCAGTTTGTGAGGTTGTAGTCCCATTACACATGAGAGATGAATTTGTTTACCATTAAATGGAAAAGAAGATGGATAAATATTATGTCACCAATATAATAAAATATAAATAAATTTTTGATACAATTTTTATTATATTGGAATTTTTTCTACACAATTAAAGGTGGAAAAGAAGAAACAAAATGAATGATCTTTGTTTAGATGATTATGTTATGTTAAAGAAACCTCTATATGTTCTCCTCTTAAAGAAACTATGGCTGGTATTTTTTGAATAAAATCATCCCTAGAAGTTTTCTAATCAGATATAGTACATATTTTTGTATGTTTTAGTCAATCCAAATGGATTGGTAGATGTGGATAAGTGAGGGGATGGAATGGGATTTTATAATTGAGGAGTGGTGGAATTTCTATAAATACCGAAAATATTCAATAATGGGAATTCAATCTTACCCTATGTGCATCCTAAATTTCATAATAATGTATTGGAAAAAATTTTAGGTCAACACACATATCCAAAACATAATAATAAGCACTTTTTATTTGTATTATTCTTTTATCCTCCACGTTTACTTACTTTTTTCATTTTTATTTTCACAAAGGTGAATAGTTTTTCATCCTTTGTAATTTATCCATTAAGCCAAAAAGATGATAATTATTTCATAATTTGGAACCAATGATTAAAAATAAAAATTAAAAAATTATTATATAAAAAAATTATAGGTGTGTTTAAAACTAATTTTAATACAAGAGTATGTGAAATCGCGACCTATTTTACCAAATCGATCGTTCAAGGTTCTGATGCTCACCTAATGTGTATAACAGCACTCGGGTCTAATCCTCAGCGATGAGAAATTTTAATAGTCAATTGTTTTTAGTTGATTGTATTTTGATTATCGGGTTTTTTGCAGAGATTGATTGGAATTATTTATTGAGTAAACAATTTAATAAATATTGGGTTGAGTTCATCCTTAGGTACTTAAGCTTGTGATATCTTTGGCCTTGCTTTATATTTAATTAAATAAAAACCAATGTCACAAGTTGAGGTTTATTGTAATTCCCAAATGTTAAGGCTTTAATCCAAGCCTTAAAATAAATTAAGGTTCTAATATTTATCATATCTTGTTTATTTTAGTGTATTTATGGTTCCAGTAATCCAAGGAAACCACTCGTTAAACAAATTAAGTCATTAATACATATTGTTAAGTCCAACATACCCAATATTAATACAAAGAATATTAATCGAGAAAAATTTCTCCTACACTTAACATACCAAAATTATAACTCACCCTAATGAGATATTTAATAAGTCATTAATATGATTAGTAATCTGGTTTATTATATTTATGATTATGAATTATAAAAACAAGGAAAAGAAAGGTATAAGAAAAGAGGTGTGCATTGAACACACACACAAACGAACGGTGATGATAATTAAAAATGAACGTTAGAATGAATGAGAAATCGAAATAAGGTAAGGGGATTGAACATGATTTAAAAAAATTTAATATTATTTATATTTAATAACATAAATTGGATGATTAAAACAAAATATTAAGAAGAAACTTGCATTAAAATTCAAATGAAATTGAAAACAACTTACGCAATTGAAAAAAGAAAGGTACAAAAATGTACATGGAAAAAAGAGAGTAGTAAAGGTATCTCAATTAAAAAATGAGTATGGAAGGTCATACAAAGCCTTTGAAAAAGCTTTGGTCATGGAAATGTATGCTATTCTATTCTGAAATTCCCACCACATTCAAGGAGAAGACGGGGTTGTATTTAAAGCCTAATGAGGTGGAGTGTTTGACTTCCAAAAATTCCCCACCAATTGCAACCCCAATTTGATAAATTAGACAGGATAATTTTGAGTTATTATCTACTTAAAAGATTTATATATGTATCTCCTATATATACTCTAAAAATTAGGTGGACATTGGACATAAGTAGCCAAAGTTATGTCGGTTTGAGTAAAAGATCTTAATTTGTCCATTTCAATCCAAACTCTTTAATGGGAAAATGAATGGGTTTTCTAATAGTAATATTCTCTCAAATTCGAACACTTTTTTCAACAACGACGTCCGACTATATCTCATCGTTAAAACTGAAAAATACATTTTTTATTGGATGACTAGATCATGAGAAATGTTATGAATAGTGTGAGGATTTTAATTCCCAGCCAAAATCGTGGGATGGTCTTCAAAGAATCGGTTGGGACCCTTGATCGTGTATTTGGACCTTACAATTTTTATCCAAGATTATGTCGGATAATAAAAAACATATGATGGAGTTTCATAACATATGGGATTTAGGATTTGGACCAGTAACTCAATCATTATGAATGGTCTAGTTTCTTCATAGATTCTTTAAGTCTTCTGGTGTGGACTACATGACACTCCAAATGAATTTATTGTACAAAATATCCTTCTACTAAAATGTTTTAATTAGATCAAGTAACCATATGAAAAATAAATTATTTAATTTTCATAAGTAGTGTGATATTTATTATTAAAAATTTAAACAGACATGAATCTGGATGAATTCAAATAGTGCTCTAATATTATATTTAATTTTTAAACATTAATATTTCACACAAATTATGAAAATTTCATATAAATTAAGTAAATGTTGTATATAATAATTCATTAAAATATTAATAACATAAAATCCCCCACACATAGTCTTGTGCATGTCCTCATGTTCAACAACTATAAAAAACATTACAAAATCATTTTTACTCACCAAAAAATATTAAAAAAAAATCACCAATCAGGGGACGTTTATACCATTTCACTCTTCTATATTGAATTCGACAAAAAAATGTTACAGAAGAAATTTTCCAAAAACAATTCAGTTTTCATGCAAAAATATAGAAATAGAAAATTTAGACACTCAAAACTCAAACCTCTCAAGATGAATAAATTCATTAATGGAGGTTCACTATTTCACCAACCAAAAGTTAAAATCATTGAGTTTGAAAGAGATCTCATCTTGAATTCCCTATCCTAACATTCTATATAATCAATTGGTCTTTTTAAGGGGTTTTTCTATGTCTATGGGATGGTTGGAATTCAGTGTTCAAAAGAGTTGACAGAGGGGTAGAACACCAACATGGAAAAAGAAATGCACAATATTTTTGAAATAAAACCTAGAAAGAAATGGAAAAACATATATAAAAGGAAACACTTGTGTGAATAAAGACAGAAATGTGGCAGAAAATTTTAAGGGAATGAGAAGGTGAAATATTTACAAAACACAAAACTTCTCCCAATGACATAAGAATTTATAATGCAAGTGTTCTTTTTTTCTTTTTTTTCTTTTTTTTCTTTTTTTCGAAAGTTGAACTTGAAAAAGATCTCACACTCTATCCCAACCCATGAATGATCTCCCCATGAAACTAATTTTAATAGTTATAACAAGATTAAAGCTTGTGTAAGAGTGATTTTTGACCAATCCAAGACACAACCAATTCTTTTTTTGGTATTTTTTATTTTTTATGATTTTTTTGAACAATTGTCAAAAAAAATTCAATAATTTTTCATAAGAAAAACACTTTTCCATAAAAACTGAACAATATTTCTTATGCATATATACATTCCTGAAACACAATAAATAAAAACCTCTCTCCCTACACTAAAATTGATGATTTCCCTGAAGCATATGATAACATGGTGAAATCAACAAAGCATACCCAAAATTAAATCCATTCCCCCTCAGTTAAATTTAAAAAGTTTATGCGATGTAAATCCATGAATATATTGGGTTGGATAAGGTATTTGGTTATTAATGAGGCTATAAAGTAACCTTTTTTCATAGGTTTGAAGGGTCTTTCAAAAGGAGGATTATTTTAAGGTTAATGGGAGGCTATTTCACTATTGTGATTCTCATGAGGTTTAGAAAATGACTTTATTATATTCAAGAACACCAAAGTAGGAAATTCAGCTCGAATGTTCATAAACTCATGACTCAAAATGAGGAGTGAAAATGAACAAAATGAAAATATGGTCATAGGTAGCCTTGGAATGAAAGCTAATTTTGTTCCTCATGATTGAGGAAAATTATTTTCCAAATAAAAAATGAGCATTAATAATTTTTTTGTTTTGAAAGAGTATTCTTGATCTAAATATATGATGAAAAAATAATATTTTTTAGATGAAACCATGTCTTTTGAATCCCCAAAATGGTTGGACAAAATATCAAAACTGGATGGTGAGAAAGTATGACTCTTTTGGTTATTTTTTAATTTTATTTACTTTTTAGTTTTTTTCGGGTTTTTAAAATACACACCCACACAAAATTGAATGGGAAAAATAAATGGTTTGATGAAGAAAGAGGTAAAAAAAATAGAGGAAGAAGAAGAAAGAGGAAGATAGAGTAAGAGAGATAGAATGTGTTAAAGGTAAAGAGGTGCCCCTAGTTTGAATTTGGTGGGTCACTATCTCCATTCAGTGGTGGGTTAGTGGATGTTGAGGGTCCTCATATGGGATGTTTCCTGTGAAATAAAATCATTAATCATGTAATGGAAAACTAAAAGTAAATTAAAATTACTTAAAAGTAAAATAAAACATGGGATGCCTCCCATAAAGCACTTCATTTATTCTGTCTATAGCTGGATAGTTGCTTCATAATACCCATAAACCGATGGTGGCTACTGAATATTTTCAGATCTAGTGTACTTCTAGAAAAAATTCCCCTCTGGGATGCCTGATTGTTAATTGGATAATTTCTCCCCTTCCATTATGGGGGGCTTTCAATTCAATGGGTGTTAAAGGATAATATGACTATCCCCACTTTGTTATTCAACTCAAGGTAGTATACATCCCACTGAGTGTTGCTTTTCTATGCTTGGATGTTCAGGAAGATGTTTCAATTCTGATGGAATGTTTATGTAAGGATTATATAACACAAAACCAGATTATGATAACCCAGTTGTATTTAACTCATTTATTTCACCACTTATCGATGTACAATATTGAGGATCAGTTATATCAATGTTTTTTTTCCAAATAATGGTCAATTTCAACATCAACAATGATCACTTTATTAATCATTGAACAAATATCACAAACATTACTACCATTAATACGATATTAACACATTGGTTCATGGTTCACCTCACATATAAAATAATTTTTAGAATCATGGATAGGAAATGATGAATGTTGGATAACCATATTTGAATCAAAAAATGAACATTCTTGTTCATTTTCTACCTTACCATCCAAGTTGGAGTAGTGGATGTTAGAGGTGATATGGGAATCCAAAGAGTTTTTAAGATCCTTTAGACTAATGGGGTTTGCATTAGTGATGTCAATAGAAAATTATCTATTTATGACTTGGTTAATGAGAATGAAATATTCAAAAAATAATCTATCAGTTGAACATGAAGAACATTATTGATTGGGATTTAACACATTCTTCGAGAGAATTTCAAAAGCATGGATAGCGAATACAGAATAATTCTCTGATGGGTATCACATGTATTGAAAAATATTGAACTTGACCAATTTGTCACCAAATTCCATTGATAAGATGCCAGCATGGACATCAATTTTGGTATTAGATGACAGAAGGAAAGGGCTTCCTAAAATTACAGGATATTGGAATGAAGTTGTCTCACCTTCCATGTCAAGGACATAGAAGTCAACTGGGAAGATAAGATCATTGAATCAGACAAATACATCCTCAATTATTCCCTTAGAACTTGTAGGGATTCGATTGGATAACTGGATGACAACACTCATTGGATGTAAGGGACTGAGACCAAGGTAGGAGAAGATAGATTTGGGCATGACATTAATTTAGGCTCTTATGTCTATGAGTGCATCATCAAAGTTGAAACTCCCAATTTGGAATGGAACTATAAAGGTCCCAGGATATTTTCACTTTATGGGAATATACTATTTGGTGGAAAAACATTTAAGGTCCTATGTTTCCTCTTATGAGTGCACAATTATTTATGAAACATGGAAAACATAGGGATATGTTTTATGGAATCTAAGAGAGGAATGTTGACTTAAACATGTCTAAACATGTCTAGCATTTCAAGATAAGGATAAAATTACTTTTTTGCATATAGACATCTTGAGGAAATGTAATTGGGTTCCATAGTCAAATAGAATGAGGTCAAGGAATGGATTCAGATTCCTTTTCAAATTTTTTTCTTTTCATTTTATAAGTCAACATTTAAATGGGAGTTGGAGGACTTATCTTGAGGTATAGAAATTTTATTTCTCGATCTATGTGAAATTGAACATACATTACCCTAGGGGTTGGGTAATGGTGGAGCTGAGAGTTGGGAAGAAAGTGATTGTTGATGCTGGATGAGGTGGGATACAAGTTGACCAATTTGGGTTTCAATGTTTTAAGGCTGGAATAGGTGAAGGAGGAAATATCTCCCTCTGCACTTTCTAATGGTTGCTTGGAAGAAGTGGCTTGTCTTGGATTGGGATTAACATGATTTTGGTTCTTGGGAATGCAATTTTATTTTTTTAGTAATTGAGAAGACTCACTAGAATTGTGGAATCCAGGAGGGGGAAGACGAGGATTGATCCTTTGAGGTCGATGAACAAAAGGGTAAGGTTGTTAGAAGTTACCAACACATTGAACATATTGGAATTGGTTTGGGTTTTGAGGACGGTATTGAGGGGGATGAGAAATGGTATTCCCATATCTCATGTTAGGGTTATAGGTAGAAGATAAGGGCTCGGTGTGGGGTTGGATGAAGTTTCTAATGAATTGATATGATTGTTGAGGGTATCTGTTCCTCTTAGCATATACTGCATTGATCTCCATTAATCAAGATGAATCAGAGGGATCCTATAGAAGTTATGGACATGTGTCAGTTGGATGAGTTGGGGAGGTATATATTCTGTAGTTCTTGATAGGTCCAGGGAATAGAGATTGTGGAGAAGATGAGATGGGGCCTTTGGATGCCACAGCTAGTTTCCGAACAAGACCTGTAAGTTCACTCATCCACTATGACATCCTATTTGTCTCTATAGATTGATTATATTGGGATTGTTTTACTAGATCATGTGCTCTAGTATGGTATTGTTGGGTGTTTTAAGCCATGTTTCTTATGAGATATCTTGCAGCTGTGAGATTTTTATCAATAAGAGCACTGCCACATGCAGCATCAATGAGGGCGCTCTCCATAGAAAATAACCCATCATAGAAGTATTGGATCAAGAGTTGGTCATGTATTTGGTGATGTGGACAGGTTCAAACAATCCACTTGAATCTCTCCCAATACTCATGAAATTATTCATTGGAGGAACTGATTGATACCACTAATTTCCTTTTAGAAAGAAGCAGTACAAGAATCAGAAAAGAATATCTCTAAGATGAGTCACTTCATTTCATTCCATGTGGTTATGGAAACAGGTGGGAGGTAGTACAACCATGACCTTGTAGAGTCAGCTAAGGAAAAAGGGAATGCTTCAAGTTTTATTTGTTCCTCAGAAACCCGTTGAGGTTTCATGGTAGAGCACACAACTTGGAACTCTTTAAGATGAAGATGTGTATCCTCACTAACTAGCCCGTGGAAATGAGGAAAAAGAATAATCAAACCCAATTAGAGTTTGATGTTAGACTCTGTTTGGATATTGAATATCAAGGGGTTAGTAATTCATATTAGGGGCAACAATTTCTTTAAGGGTTTTTCCCTAGGATTAGCCAATTCAAATTCAATTGGTTGGAAAAGGACAAGTTCATGAATGAGTTGGATATCTCTAATTTTCCTACTAAGTTGGTGAAGTGTTTGCTCAATTTTAGGGTTAAAAATATGAGGGATTATTTGGTAGGATATGGGGCATTCAGAGATATTTTAGAATAAAGATGAAGATGGGTTTTTCTTTTTTTTCTTTTATGATTTTTATGAAAAGGCAGGTTTTTCTTTGTGTTTTTCTCAATTTTTTTAATTTTTTTTTGTTTTTTTACAATAATCAGAAACTAATGACTACTTAATTTCACCATCCCCATATACGATGCCATTTGGAAGGACAACTTATTGTCTTCTATCGACCATTCAAGGTTATGATACTATGCTAATATGTATAGCAGCACTCGATTCGAATCCTCGGTGATGATACATTTTAATAGTCGATTGTTTCTATTTCATTATATTTTTATTATGGGGATTTGTTTGTAGAGAATAATTGAAATGATTGATTTCTTTAAAAATTTAATAAATATTAGGGTGAGTTCATCATTAGGTAGTTAAGCTTGTGATATTCTTGAGCCCTGCTTTATATTTAATTAAATTAACACCCATGTCACAAGTTGACATTGATTTTAATTCCCAAGTGTTAAGGATTTAATATAAGCCTTAACATAACTTAGGGTTATAATATTAATAATATCTTGTTTATGGTTGTGAATTTATGGTTTCAATAATCCATGGAAACCACTTTTTATACAAAACAAGTCATTAATCCATGACATGTTAAGTCCAACATACACAATGTTAATTCAAAGAATATTCATCGAGAAAATGTTCTCAATCACTTAAAATACCTATATTATAACTCACCCCAATGAGAGATTTACTCATCCATTAAAATTATTAGTAATCTAGTTTATAATATTTGTTATTATGAATTATAAAAATTAGGAAATGAAAGGGATAAAAAGGAGTTGTGCATTGAACACACACACATAGACATGAAAGGTGATGAGAATTAAAAATGGAATTTATATTGAATGAGAAAGCGAAAGAAGGGAAGGGAATTCAACATGATTTAAACTATATTAAGATTATTAATATTTAAGAACATATAGTGGATGATTAAAATAGGATATGAAGATGAAACATGCATTAAAAATCAAAATAAATTGAAAACAACTTATGCAATTACAAATTAAAGGAACACAAAAGTAAATGAAAACAAATAGAGGAGGAAAGGTATCTCAAGTTAAAAAATGAGTATGATAGGTCCTCACAAAAAGTTTTCATTTCTTTGGTCGTCCCAATGTATGCTCCTCTCTTCTGAAATTCCAACCACATACAAGGAAAAGAGGGGGTTGTATTTATAGCCAAATAAGGTGGACTGTATGCATTCCAAAAATAACCCTCCAATATTTCACCAATTTGATAAATTAGAAAGTAGAATATTGAGATATTCCCTTATTACAGGTTGTATATATTTATCTCCAATATATACTCTGAAAATGTGAAAGAAATTGGACTGATGTAGACAATGTTGTGTCAGTTTGATTAAACAATTTTAATCTGTCCATTTCAATCCATTATTTTTAAAGTCCAAAATGTGAATGGGTTTTTGAATAGGAAATAATATCAAATTAGAACACCTTCTTCAACAGATTCGGCCGCATATAGCTCCACTTTCACACTAAATAATTTCATCTTGATGGGATGAATATATCATGAGAAATGTTATGCATAATGTCTGGATTTTAATTCCTGGCCAGAATAGTGGGATGGTTTTTAAAGCTTTAGTGAGGCCCCTTGTTCATTTATTTTGGACAATAAAATTTTTATCCAGGATTATTATGGATAATAAATAACATATGGTGGATTTTAATAAAATTTGGGCTTCCGGATATATACCAATAACTCAATAATCATGGCTGGTCCAGTTTCTTCACAGATTTTTTAGTCTTCTTTTGTAGACTATATGACCCTCTATATGGATGATTTGGACAAAGGTTACTTCTAATGAAATGTTTAAATTTCATAAAGTAACCCCACAAAACACGAATTATGCAATTTTAAAAATTAGGGTGAGAGTTATTATAAAAATATTAAACAGACTTGAATCTGGATGAATTCAAATAGTGCTCTAAAATTATATTTAATATTTAAACATTAATATTTCACCCAAATTATAAATATTTCATATAAAATAGGTATAGGGATTACATATTATGTTTTGAAAATATTAATAACATCTGAATGTAATGTGAAAACTTCGTTATATCCTTATCCATGTAAATTATTTTTTTATATTTGTAATAATAATTACAAAAAAAATAATTTTTTCTTTATTAATTAATATTAATTATGGGGACTAAATGTATGGAATATATTTTAAAATACTTAACTCCTAGAAGTGGGGAATTTGATTTCAAATAAATCCCACAAAACATGTCGAAAAATAGGTTTTCATGAAAACCATTTTCAAGTATAAGTTGAACATTTAATAAATGTACGATTATTAATCATCATTATAATGAAATAAATTCATATAGTAATAGTATATATATATATATTAAATCATTCATCATTTAATATTAAATTTGTAACATGGTATCCCATGTTCCATTAAAACAGTTCACTTAGTCATTTCACCATAAGGACCCAATCACCCCTCCTCATATGCCAAAAGCTACTAATATTAAGAGGAGTTCTAATGGTGGAAGTATGAGGAGACTATAAACCCATATCTGAATGCACTACCATTTGTAAATAATAAAAAATTATGAATAGCATAGGAATTGAAATATAATTAAACTCAATCTAAAATAGGTTTTAATAAAATGAAATATAGTAAGGGACTAAACAACCATGTCCTATATAAAACAATGATAAACCACTAGGATAATCACATGTAAAAAAATAAATAATTGAAAACTAAACATAATATGCCCTAATACCAACTCTAATAAATACGCAAACCTGATCTCTAGTACCCCGTAAAACTGCACTAGCCCAAAAATTAAACTCTACATGATCATCCCTCTTATGCATGCAATAATGGGACTCATCACTAACCGTAGTTCATCCATGCTCAACCTAAAATTAGAGACAATTTTTGCATACACTCACAGACCAAGAAGCATGTCCAGGGTAGAGAAATAAATTTTAGTAGGCCTCCCCCAATGGTGAACCTATAAACTATTTCCATATGTGCATAATCATGAAATATTTTCAGCCAAGATGACTACATAATTGAAATAATACCTATAAAATAACCTTTGATCCCCAGCATTATGACCTCGCTCGACCATACCTACTTCATCGAATGTCAGAGTGTATCTAAGCACGTCTCATTGACCGTTCATTCCAAATAACATGTGGGATTCATTACCATGGAAGCCACAACCTAACCTAACCAAATTATGGACCCATCCTATGATAGTCCTATAATATGTGATACTAATCTAGGTCATCCCATACCATGTCCTCATAACCCAAAACATTATCTCATACTCATAACCTTGATTTTTCTACCCTAGTTACTACACAATAGTACTACCAATCCAAATCCATTAGTCTATCATCAATCACAAATATCATAAAAAATCCAATATCTTTAGTCAGATAGGTATACTATAAATCCAAACCATATATATCGACACTGAATATCAGGCCTACCAAGACTATCTCAAAACATAAAGGTATATCCCAAAACCTCTATCCAACAACCATCTATACATAACTTTATTAGTTCCCATAGCATCATTATGTAACAACCCATGGGGAAAGAGTGTCAGTACAACATCCTATTTGACATAGAATGCCATCAACACATAGATCATCAATCATCAATTCTAACCATGAATTATAATATCATTGTCTAGATCATTTTTTTAACACCATATCATTTGTATAACTCATGTTCCTGAACAATTAGTCCAAAAATAATCCACATAAAGTTGAAGTCACAACCAATATACTAAAAATTATAGAGTAACGTACCTGGAACCACATTCCATCACCTATCTATGGATTTAGATAATCTTTTCACCATCCATCTAGTTATTATACCATCAATTCCCAAAGCATCAGTTTGGAACATTACGTATAAAGTATATTATCTATATATAGAGATTTTCTCTATCACCAAATCCTTATAGAATATTAGCTATTCCTAAAGCCTTATGCCCAGCAATACCAATTTTGGATATCTGAAACAATAATTGTGGATCATATCTCCACCTCCCTCATCCATTTTATCCTATAATATTGAAATCATGTTCCAAAAAAACAACACAACCATATCTAAAACTCCCCATTAGAATAATCGACCTATCAACTTCAAAAAACAAAAAAAAATCATGGGAGAGCTAAATTTACATCTCAGTCATCAACAAGTCAGCTCCATCAGCTAGAATATCACCAAGGGTCGCAAGGTAACACCCATAACCAAACTACTTAGGAAAAATCACCCACTAAGGTTTTTCTTATCAATATATCCAATATGTTGTCATATAGACTACAAATAAATAGTGGTATCCCTCCATGGATTCTAAGAAGAAGAACTCAAGATAAATAATATCCTCCCAAACCATGGGGAAACCCAAACTCTTGGACTAATCCTTATCTCAAAAAAAATTATGAAGCATCCCTCAATGGGATCCAATAGATTGAAAATCAATAACATTCCAAGTATTCATGAAATCATGAACCCATACCTCACGGGCATTCTCAACAGCCAACTATGACATCCCACGATCACTTAACAAGAAACCAGGAAATTATATAATCCTAAAGAGTCCCTCAAACTCAAACTAAAACCACAATTAAAACTAGCCATAACCACCATCCCACAATGTCAACCAAGAATAGAATATCCAACAAATTTGATCCTCAAACATAGGATTTGAATAGAAACTTCTCTAACCTCATGTGACGATTCCTAATATGCATTAAAAAACCAAGACCCCCATATATACTACTCATTCACACCTTATTGGATCCATCAAATGAACCATAATAAAAACACCATGGCACATTCATACTGAACCCAACATCGATTTCACAACCCATACTCAGGACTCCTAGCTCACAGCCCAACCCAATACATGATTCTAAATCTGAACCTCGAGGAAAACCTACTACTAAACTATCATTATCTAAAACACCATCCAAATGAACTCAACATTCCAAAAGGATCCCACAATCTGAATATATATGAAAAAAATAAAAAACCAGACTACTAACATCCCCAATTCTATTAATGAGGCAAAAACCTACCATGACCCATTAAAAGGTAACAAAAGATCATCACATGGAAATTATGTATGATCCCACAACATGAAATCACATGGACCCACATGTACATCTACTCTCAGTAATTTTTTTTAAAACCCAGGTACATTACATGAAAATTAGGTACACGATATGTACCCTACAATGGGTGCCTACCTATGTACCTCAAATTGTATGGCCTTGGGTCCCTATTTATCCAGGTACTTACACATGACCTTTCTCCCATGTAGGGTCTAGTCATATACCATTTAGGGTTATGTCCTCCAAACATGGTTGATATTGTGATGCACACATCCACACATGGAGTGACACTACACGACATTTCCACTGGACTACACATAGTGTAGTAATCTTCTTCTCTTATTACCTGAATTGGAGAAACACATAATATGTGATCTTCAAACTACATGTCCAATTGTTTGGGTTTTCAATACAAGAAACCCCTAGAAATATCATAAAACCCCCATTTCAAATAAATAATCACAAATTCACCACATAGAGTCCATAGGATATATAATAGGTTCTAAAAACATAAAATAACTAATTCATTGTTATTATGCATAAAACTAAAAAACAAGCCCAACTCGATAAATCCCAAGTTCAATACTATCTATGGGCCTAAACCATACAAAATCCATTAAAGTGTAACCAAGTATCATCACACATCATGTCTTCCTGATCACACGGTGTGTGCTCACATGGACCCACATGGGTGTGTACTCTGACCAAACCCGGTGTGTAAAACACAAGTACATGGCATATATATCAGGTACATGGTGTGTATCCCATGTAGAGTACCTACATGTGCACCTCAAATGGAATGGACATGGGTCCTTATCTATCCATGTACTCACACATGACATTTCAACCACACATGGTCGGGCCATGATCCCAATATAAACATACCCCCCTAACATAAGTCATCTATCGAAGTCCACGACCATAGGTCGAATGAATCTGCACAGAATTTCCTCTAGTCTACACACTGTATAGTCTTCTTCTTACCTTCTTCCCCAAACATGATGAACACATGACATGTGATCTTTAAACCACATGTTGGGTTATTGGGGTTTCTGAATGGAAAATCCATATGAATATCTTGAAACCCCCATTTTTCAAAAAAAACATAGATAGACACCCATTTAGTACTTAGAAGTCATAATAGGGCATAAAATCTCCAAACAACTAATTTATAGGGTTTAAGGAATAAAACTCAAAAAACATCCAACCTCGTGTTATAAAATCTAAAGCTTTGGATCCAAATACCCTCTTCGAAGCTACATCACCACGGTCTGGAACATATCTATGCAAAGGAAGAAGCCCAATGAAATCTCCCCTCCTCCTCCTCCTCTCGGCCTAGGCATCCTATGATAGAGAACCCTCTCTCCCTTCCCTAATGTGTGTGAGAACCAAAAAGGTTGGGATAATTTTAATTCATTTAATTAATTAATTAATCACCCTTTTAATACTAATCTTGAGTCTTGGAACCCAAAGTGAATTTATATATATCTTAGGAAACCTTCCTCATCCCAGACTCAATAATGGAGTTATAATTCAATTCGGACATTCTGTTAAAAATATATCACAACCCAAACCAACATAAATAATTTTATATTTAATAATTAAATATTAAATAAACCATAATAAATCTCAAATAGCTCTAAATTCCACCAAACTCATGTCCTATGGTGAAATACCTATGAGAAATACTTTCTGATATCATTTACAATGGGAAAATTACCATTTTACTCCTCACGAGAACCAAAATGTATATATTCAAATTTCTATATGAAATTTCAAAACCTAGAAAATTTTGGATCTCGACAACCTCCCCAAAATAAACCATATTTTCTTTCATAAACCTTAGTGATCTTCCAACCAAACATGTTGACCCACCATGGTCGACAACATAAGGTCAACTCATTGTGTTCTACTCAGAGACACCTAATGAGTTTCTCCGCATAACTCTGAATAGATGGTGTATAACCCAACACAGTCCATTCCACTACTGACTTCATCAAAAAAGACACTAGGACTATGTCAACCCACACTCATCCATCCAAATGAATCACATCATCATTTAAAATTCGAAATTAAAATCAAGCAAATATCTACCATTTAACTCAATCCACATTAATGGTTCTTATCTGTAATGCCTATCACCATCGAATGCACCTTTGAAAACCATCCTCAACAGTCCACTAACGTAGTAGATGTGTATCTCAATACTCCCTCAAACCTAACCAAAAAGGGTCACATAGCCATTACAGATCTATTACTCCCCAAAAAATATGAATCCTTATAGTTTCCTCACAACCAAACGTCTTTTTCCACATCCCATGCCCAAAAATAAAAATAAGCCCCCAAAATTGGACATGGAAATCTCTCCCCCATAAGAAAAGTAGAACAAGACAACAAATATTGTATGTCCCTACTAGCTGAGAATGAAACCCATTGTATACATTGATATTTGATTAGACTCAAGGTTCGAACTCATAGAAAATAGAGGGTCTACTCCCCACCATATAACTTACCACATATTTCTCCATGAGTGAAACCTCCCAAGAGGCCCCGTATCAACCCAAGAAAACATCTATATAGAATGAAAGATATAGGATACCCTCTTATTATACTCAAGATGATGCCAATTTATTGGTCATGATAATATTTATATAGTGATCATACTAAGATATAATCAATGAATTCTACCACAACATAATCCATTTGAGAGGGTCATAGTTCTATCCAAAGGGCATTGGGTCACCATGACCACAAGCCTTTAATCACTCCTCTAATGATTCTCAGCCCAGTATTAGCTACCTACCCAAATCAAGCACCTCAAATGTACACTCCCTTATCATATGATCCACATGTTAAATGATACATCATGTCACCATTAGTCACATATCCAATATTTTACTATCACATAACCATTACATTCTCTTCTGTAACACAACCACAAAACTGACTCTTACTCTAGCGAGTCACATCTCAACAAACAAGGATCAAAGTACCTATCCGTGAAAACTCAAGCACTTCATATTCTTTTGATCTGACAGAAATCCACCTCTTTCCATTCATCTGCACAACCATTTCTTGAACTAGGCACCGGAATGAGCCTTCCCCCCTCAAAATAAAAAATAACATGGGAACAAAAACACATAATTTCAATATCTAAAAAAATGAATCAATCAAGAAAAAACCTAAAACCCATATACACCGTTCATGACCCACTTTCAAAGGTCATAAGAATCTATTTGTGCCTCGCACACTTAATGACACACATAAAAATGTTAACCCCTATCATAGGTCACTCTCAAAAATAAAAAAAATCACTTACTCCCTAATATATAGTCATAAAAAAGGACACCAAGCTCTCCCATCTTTCCCTACTGACCAAGTCTCATGCCATGTCCTTGGGTCTAACATTCTAGTTATACACCAATTCATAGTAGTCTATAACTACAGGGGAATCAACATGAACTTGTCTCATCATCACAAAGTATCATAAAAAAATCACCCTCCTATAGGGTCCCATGATATAAGGTTTCATATACAATCCAACTGCCTAAAACAAGTGAGTTTGTCCTCTCTATGAATCTACACATCAGAGTGCTTTATAGAGTACCCAGAAATGAAAAAATCCCCAAAAAAGAACAATCCAAAATGGGTTCCAATGAGCCTATACTTATACCATACTAACTAACCAGGGCTACTTCACCAACCCTACACAAGAACCACACTAGAATCCTAAACATAAAGAAACTCGTGATTTATCAACCAAAACATTCCATAAAAAGTAAAATTCATAAAATCACACACTACCAGGCCTATAACATGTGGATTATATACACATAACAAGATTCATGAGTCACCCCTTTCCATTTTAGACTAAGAGAAATAACCAAACAAAAATATTGTTGATAATAGGACAAGAACAATAATTATATCATAAATTATAACATCCACAGAACATGTGCGTCACTCGAATGGAAAGGAATATTCAATAATAACATCGAATGCCAGAACAGGAATATTAGCCCCTCACAATGTGAAATTCCTACCATAACATGTGTTATTAACACACCATCCCAATATCCATCACAACTGTCAACAAATTTCTACATCTCTTCTCTACCAAACCCCAACCTTTTAAATAAAAAGACTGTAACTATAATTATAACCCTTTAAAATTTCATGGACAGGATGCCTGTAAAATCGGTTCCTTGAGAAATTTTACCACACTACCTTAAGAGCACCTCATCATACGCCGTAGGATACAGACTAGTATTGAAGGTATAATGGTGGAACTATGAAAAGACATTAACCTTATACATAAGTGCACAAGAATAAGTAATTAAAAAAGAACGATACCAAATAGAGAAAGAGGAATATTATATAAATTGAAACTAAAATTTGATATAAAATAATGAAATTAAAAAAATTCCTAAAAATACTTTTCATATATCCAACAACGATCGCCCACTAGGCCGGTCACATGTAAAAAAATAAATAACTGAATAATAAATACAACATTACCTACTTCCAACTAATGGCTGTAAAAATATATGGTCTCTGGTACAATGTCAAGATACTCCATCCTAACCAGTCGACTCCACACTGGCATCTCACTCAACCATACAATCTTGAGCCTCCTCTCTAACCATCATGCATCTGGGATCATCTTTAATGAAGACAAGAGGTCTTGACATGCACCAAGGATCATGTATAAGGAGAGATAAATAAATCTCAATAGGCCACCCAAATGGTGAACCTATTAACTACGTCTATATGTGAATACTCATGGAACATGCTAAGCCTATCTATATACATAACTGAAAAAATATAAATAAAAAACTATTGATCCCTATGTATATGATCTCAATCAACCATACCCTATTTTTTCAATGCTGAAGTGTCTCTGAACACATCTCAATGACCATACAGTCCCCACAACATACGATCTCCATAACCATCTCAGCCATAACCAAACATAACTAAACATGGGACCCATCCAATAAGAGTCATACCATCCGGGATTCTAATCTAATTCATCCCATAAAATGTACTGAGAGACCAAAATTTATCTCATACACAGAACCTAAATGCATCTTCCCTAGTTACCAAAAAACGTTCTTCCAACCCTAGGCCATCAGTCTGACATTGATCTCATGTATCATAAAAAAAATTAGTGCATTTGTCTAATATGTAAACTGAAATTTGTAACCATCAGTACTAATACTGAGCATTGGTCCTATCATTTTTGTCTCTAAATATAATGGTAGATATTAGAATCTCCATAAAAAACCATATATACATGACATTGGGGGTTCCCAGAGCATTGGTTTGGCCCTTCCCTTAGGGAAGGAGCATCAGTCAAACATCCTATTCTATATGGAATTCAGTAATCACCCAGAGCATTAGTCTAGAACTATATCCATGAAATATACTATAAGTGATCAAAGCCTTATTCTAACACCGTATTCTTAGTATAACTCATGTTCCTAGTGCCATAGTCTAGATAGAAACCAAATACATGTGATGTAAAATCCAATATACATAATATTATATTGTAATGAGCCTAAAACCTTGGTCCATCACTCAAACCATTGAAGCGGTGCATCGGTCCACCATACATTCAGGTGGTATACCATCAATTCCTAGAAATTTAGTGTAGAATAATACCAAAAACTGTATACTATCTACATCTAAATCCTCTGTTTGACACATAATCCTAGTGGTATACTAGCCATTCCTAGAGCCTCATGTCCAAAAATACCAATTTAAGATATCGAAAATCATACCTGTGGAAGGTATGTACTGCTCTCTCAAGGATCATAGCCTTACTAATAATTTGGGTTTTAAACTATAAAAAACCAACCATGTCCGAACCTCCGCATTGGCATAATCCAAGTTTCATCCAAAACAAATAAAACATGTCAAGGGTATAAAAATTGTTGATCTCGACCATCAACATATCATTCCCATCAGCTCACACATAACTTAAATCCCAAGGGAACACCCATAAAAAAATTACTCAAGTACAGACACCCACTTAGGGTCATATTATCAATCAATACCATTCATGGTCCTCTAGGACCACACATAAAAACAGTAATCTCCACTTGGATCCTTATAACTAGAAACCAAGCAGAGGTATCCATTCCCAAACAATGGTTACAAAACAAATCTCTACCCAAGGCCTTTCACATGAAACATTTTCCAGTATCTGTCAGGAGCCTCAAAATAATCCTTGATCAGTAACAAACCCACCCATAATCCCAAATTGAACCCATACATCATGGGAATCCCAAATAGCCAACCATAGAATCCAATGATCTCTTAACTAGAAACCATCCCAGTAGAGTATCCTCAAGAGTCCGTTAAAATCAACTAAACACCACAATGGGACCATCAATAACAACCATACCATATTGTTAACCAAGACTAAAGGCATTTACAACATTGATCCATAAACAGAGCATCTAAACCTCATCTACTCTAACCTAGACCAATTGGTCCCTGTACACAAGGACAAACCATGATCCACCTATAAATACTACTCAGTTTGACCTTTCATGATCCATCCATGGAACCTCAATACAAACATAATGGAACACTCAAGATAGGTTAACCAACAATCTCACTAACCCTACTCATCCATCATAGCTCAAAACAAAATCCATTATAGGATTATAAGTCTTATTCTCAAGTAAATCCTCCTACTCAACTCTCATGGTCCAAAACACCACCCATAAAATTTATAAAAGTCTAAAGGATACCACAATCACAATCTACATGAAAAAAACCCTTAATGCACAAATTAAAATTCCAATTGTGTTTCCAAGGCACAAACCACACCAACCCCTTAAAGGGTAACCAAGGAACATCACACAGTGTGTAGGCCTGAGCATATAACATCTACTCCTATAGTCCCACTTGGGGATTTACTCCATCCGAAGTTGGAAGTTAAAACCTAGCTATACGATGTGTAAATTAGATACACAATTTGTATCCAATATGGGATACCTACCTATATACATCACTTGGCTAGGCCTTATGTCCTTATTTGGTTATGTACTCACACAGGCCGTGTCACCCACATGGGGTTTGACCATGTACCCTACACAACCATGTCCCCCTTACATGGTTCATATGAACATATGACCAACCACTTGGTGAGTGAGACTACATGATTTTTCATCTGGATTACATGTATTTTATCCTCATCCTACTCATCTTATCCAAATAGCAATATCACACGACATGTTTTCTTCAAATCACACACCATGTAATTAGAGTTTTCAAATGGGAATCCACTACGAACCTCCCAAAATTCTCATTTTTCCAAAAAAAAATAAGAATAGATCTACCCTAATGGGGTCCTTATAAGATATAATAGGGAATCAAAACATAAAAAACTAATATATGATTATCAGGGAATAATGTCACACCCTAACCCATGTAATTTTTTTATTTTATTATTTTCTTGGCTTTGAATAATTGTGTCAGGGTTCAGGTTGATTCCTGGTTAAAAATATTTTTGTTTTTTTGAAAAATTCTCGTTTTGGGTTTGATGTCATCTTGCGCATGGGTAGAGGATGGTTTGGAAACCACACGTCATCACTTAAGAAACTATGCGACCTGCCTATCTTTGAAATATAAAATAAGTATAAAATGTTTAAAGAAATTATTATTATTATTAATATTATTTTCATTATTAAATGTTATGAATAATATTAAAAAACTTTTTTATATTATAATTATTAAAATCAACATAAATATTGATAATATGTTTTATCAATATGTTGTTATTATTATGATTAAAGTTATTAATTCTATTGAGATTTTTTTTGGAATTTAGTCTGGTTTGCGGTCACCGCACAAAAATTAGGAACCATGCGGTTAGCCCAGGTACTTGTGTGGCTTCTTCTGGGGTGGTAAGATGCTACCACACTATTTTCACACGGTCGCTTCAGCCTCACGCCAACCGTGAAATTACCCATTTTTTAGATTAAATAAAAATAATAATGATATATAAATTAAGATAAAAAAATGTGTGACAATAATTATTATATTCATATAATAATTATTTTGAGTATGTGTTATAAATAAAATGAATGTTAATTATCATTTTCATTATGAAGTATGACTATTATTATTACTATTATTAAAATAATTATTATTATCAATAGTATTGTTAAAACTCTTATTAATATAATTGTTACTTATAGTGGGAGGATTATTATTTTTATTATTATTGTTATTATTAGAACGGTTTTTACTATATTTAAAAATAAAAATTGTTCTGAGTAATAATTATAATAATCGTTAGGAATTTCATTATTAATATTATTTAATATTATTATAATTATGTTTTTTGAATTATTATTATTATTAGGTTGATTTATTTTATTTTTTATTTAATTTATGTTTTTCCTTTCCCCTCTCTATTTATACCATCTCTCTGACCCCACACAAACACTCCCCATTCCACATACTATACGGCACGAGCAACACCTCCCATGCACACCATCTCCACCGGCACAATCACTTCCCTCCATCGGACCCCTATTCAAGTGGCCACCTTGTGCACAACAGCCTTAGTCAGCACACCCACCTCCCCATTTTGGATCTCCACCTATGCAAAAGGTCTCCCCCAGTAATCTCTCCACTACCAAACACCACCTCCAACCGGCACGCACCCTACTACGCGGCCCTCCTCTGGCCGTCCCACACCGTACTAGTATCACCCTAGCCAGCCTTTGTCCTACCATCGCCCTCTGTTATGGAATGAGAAACCCCTTAAGTATACCCTCCAAGATCTATCCTAGTTTTACCTTCATTTTTATGGTCATTTTTATTATTTAGGGTGTATCTCAGAAGGTTTGGGGTCTTAGAGCCCACGTGGAGTGATCAAGGGTGTTCATTTTTCATTTTTCCATGGTCTTGAGGTAGGCCTCCCATTACACATACCTTTTTAGTTTAACATTCAATGTTTCGTGATATTTTCACCTTAAATAAATTATAAATATTATTAGTTTATATTTATAATAATTATTTGGAGTGAAAACAGTAGTCTGTAACCTATTTCGTGTTAAATTGGGTTGTTTTATTGAAGATGTGCACACCACATGTTTGATAAATTGTTCTGTGACACTTCAGACTTCATTTTTTATATTTTAAATATGGTCCAACAATTGAAATAAAATTATGGCATGATAATTTGTTTTTTACACCTTCTTAAGTGTTAGATATAAATGGTTTTGTTAAATATGGCACACCTGGTGTTCAATTTATTGCCAGATTGGATTTTATATGATAAATGTGATATAAAATGATTTGTTTGAATTTATAAATATATTGGTAGTGTAAAAAACAATGTTTTTGGACTACATATGTGGTATCCAAAATTGATTTGGTTTTATAATGGGATGTCTATTGTGTTTTCAGGTGTTTTGGCATGTTCTTCTGATAAATGGATCATTTTTTTGTAAGAAATGTTTTGTTTTCAAGGTGTAATGGAAAGTTTTCATTAGGTTTTATGAATGGTTTGGTTGTGTTAATGGTTTACAAACATATGAAATTATGGTTTTGTATCTTAAATAAGATTTCCATGCGGGTTTAAGTGGAAAGACGAGTGAATGTGGCCTTGGAAAATGGTTTGGCATGTGGTGATAGTGTGTATCCCTATTGACATTTTAAATAAAGTGGTTTAATTTGAAAATGTTCTGTGAAACCCCATATGGGATTTTATAAATTTTTTTCATATAGAAAATGCAGTTTTGACTTTTTTTTGGGGAACTGAATATGGTTTTTCTAAGAGTAGCATTTTTATGAAGTGTTTTTAGTGCTATTTGGCACCATTATCAAATTGATTAAAATAATTTTTGTGAAAAATCTCCTTGGATAACTCTCTTATCTTGGTTGTGATTAATTTTTAAAGAGGCTAATGCTGAGAGGCTCATGGGTTCTCAAATAGTTTAAAGGAAATGGTTCATTCCTTAGAGTGACACGGGGTGATGCATGTTGTGAAATATTACTATATATCTATAAATATAGGTTATGATTAGATGATGAGTTGTAATCGGTTGACTCTCCCACATTATATACATGATACATAGGAACTTGATATATTAAGATAATTTTTTAGAATTATTGTTGCACTGGTAGTTCAGGTACTGACCAGTGGCCCATAGTAGGTGGATATAATTTTGTTTACTGCTATGGGATTGGGCCACTCATTCTGTCAAGAGTTAGGGTAGTTGAGCATTTGGGTGTTTTTATTTCATCATTTGTGGAATACTACTAAGTATGTGGTCTCATGGATTTGTACATTATGGATTTTTTTTGATCTCCTGGTTAACCAGTCGTTATTGACTCTTAGTTTCTGGTATTGATGTTTGAGATACTTTTATGTATATTGACATCACCCTTGTTATGTGTTTATCGGGGTTCCTTCTAGTGTAATGTTTACTTTGAAGTGATTTTTCTGTTTTTAATTGTTTTTGAGAAATATATTTTTTAAGTTAAATGTGTTTTTTATCATTTTCGTTCCCATGGACAATGAAACAAGACCCCCTTCCTAAAATGTTAACGATACACTAAGGGATTGAGTTTGGTTCTGGAAATGAATAATGGAAATGGTTCACACTTTTCTTTTATGTAAAATGTATATAAAATAATATTTTTATAAACTAAGTTCATACATGAAATTGATATTTCAGTTTTATTTTAAAGGCTGTACATTGGGAATAGATTATCGGGATAGCCTACTGAGTTTTATACTCCCTCATATAGTGCTTTTCTTCTTTATCTCTTATGGAGTTCTCATATTGGGTTTCATTAGCCTTGAGTGATACTTTATCTTTGTATTGGAGAGTGGCCCAAGAGGTCACATAGAGCTAGTGTAGTCATCTGGTTAGTTTTAGTTTCATCAGTATATCTATTGTATCATTTTTATTCTTGTGTACAAAATTTTTCCAATTCAGTTTTCTTTATCTTTTGAACTCTATGTGAATCTTGTTGTTTATTGGTTTCTATTTTTTTTATTAGGAGAAATAATTCTCTATGTGTACTTTGTTGATTCCAATGGTGCTTGTCTCTAGCCTAGGAAGATCGGGAAAACCTCTCGGGCCTTGCTACTGATTAGATTGGGTGACCGGATCAGGTTCGACCTGGGTTGGATCGTGAAAAAATGAAATTAATTTAGGTTGACTATTAGAATACCTTGATTTTTATAATTCTCTATTCTATTTGGGACTGTAAGGGTAGATGGAGTAGGTTTAATGGGACTTGAGGGGTAGGTGCAGGAAGAGTTTCATAAACTCTTTCCCATTATTATCCTTAGGCTTCCATGTGAATTCTGATTTTATTTAGTCATCTTGGTTTTTGATTAATTGTTTGGTGATTTGGATATGATATGGGTTGTTGGTCCAATGGACTTCATGATATCTCAAGGACTGGGAATCCATATGGAGATGGGTGTGTGGTCCTAGAAGGCTCATAGAGCCAGTGGCATGATTGGAATATGACTTCCAGCCATATGGTCAAGTCACCCATTGAAACTAGTTCCACTTTTTTGGGTCTCTTGGATCTTTCTTGAATTCTTAGAATTGTTGTAGAAAAAATGTTTTGTATTTTTGGAAAAGGTGGTTTAATGGAAGTGGTTGTTTTGGAAAATGAAGTTGTTTTGTTTTGGCCTTGGTGTTCCTATGGGTGCTTACATGCATGGTGGTATGTGTGGCTATGGATGGATGATCAACATGGCTTGGTGGAAGGGAGAATATGATGGCATGAAAACATTCATGTGAGTGAAACTCTAAAGAACATGAATAGTGAGTGCTCAATCCACCATGATTAATTTATCCAGTTTTCCAAAAGTATATTAAGGTGTATTTTTTTGTTTTATAGACTGTTGGTTATGTGGATTATTTTCCTATGTCTAATATGTGTTATTTATTTGGTATGCTATATCAGGATCCATATGTGGAGCACCTATTGTATCTTGGGATGAAATCTTGTTGGTGTCTTGGTTTTGGAGTAGTGTTGGTGGTTTTTCTAGTTTTCTTATTTTCATATGTTTTCCCTATGGGGGGATATAATTAATGTTGTATTATGGATTCAGGTGGATCTCCATTTGAATGATTTCTATTTGATCGAACTAATGATTTCTATAATGAGTTTTAGATGTTAAATCCCCCTACTTGGATGATACCACGACCAGTCTGTTGGAATAGTGGGATGTTTGGGCTTTTTCTTGGATGATATCTTGTTGTGGAAATTCACTGGGTTTTGGTAGTTTATCTCAGTGGTGTTTGGTGGGTTTTGTTTTATGACCTGTACATTCTATTCCTCATTCAGATCAAGAGAAACTAGTATTTTCTATCTCTGAGTTCTTGTTCGGGGGAAGGGTGTGTTTTTTAAGGAAGATAATTTCATGGTGTTCCATAATCCATTGTTTCTTCTTGGTAATTCTAAATGTCTTAGTGTGGAACTAAAAAAATAATTTTTTTTAAGGAATTAGTAGCTCCTAACTATGAGGAAATATATTCTTCATATATCAAAGCTCCATCCATAGGTCCCAGAGTGATGCTAGTGCATAGTCAGAAATCCTATAGGATTAAGAAGTATGGTTAAATTTGGCCCCCTACCATTATTTTGAGGTAGATCTAGTGTTTCAAGCATGGATTACTGGTTACTGAGAATTCCCTCTTGTCTCAAAGAGAAATGTGTACATACCCCTGAGGTAGTGTCTATGGTTAATCCTTCTTGGATGTGAGTTATGTTTAGTGTCCTTATGTGAACCGCCCATGTGAATCAGGTGAGGTATTTGATTTTTTCCATTCAAAGGTGAAGAGTGGTGGGTGGTTGTAGGATATGGTTTCAGAGGCCCAATCATTGGGCCCCTTCCCTCACCTCCCCGTGTGATGGGGTTTTTTTGGTCTGTGTTCTATGTTTTGACTGAGTTCTTATCCCACCTATTCTAGAGTGGGCAATTTAAATGATAATGTAGTGTTATTCTCATCCTATATTGATAATCCATTTTAAGAGAGTTTTAGTTGGCATGTGTGGGAGAGGCCCAGTTCTAGATCATAAAGAATTCACATTTGTTCATTGTACGTTTGTTCTCAATAGTGGGGAGACCCACTATGGGTCTCGTTGAGTTTTCTCCTCAGAATTATCAAGTGATATATATTTTCTAATGGGGGGAGTCTTTTTGGGACTCCCCTCCACTTGTGACCAATTTTTTCTTTTCATTCTTTTTTATCCAGTTGAAGTGGCTTCTTTTAAATCTATTGACTTTATATTTCCTCCTAATTTTGGGTAAACATTGGGATTCCTAGGAAAAGTCCCATTGGTCTTGTTTTGGATTGGTTTTCGATGTTGTGGTTTGACCTTTTCCATTGTTCTCAAGAAGTGGTTGTGGCTGGTTGTATCATTTCGGGAAATGGGGTTAAGTTCTGTTGGTGGTCGGTAAAATGTCCTCATATTGAGGGGTTGGATCGTGTTCAGTTAGAATCATGAGGTGTTGAACAATTAGCTGGAATGTGTTTGTGGCTTTTAGTGGATATAAAACATTATATTAGGGAGAATTACTGCACCTCGACTCATGAAATTATTTGGTTTTTTTTTATTGGATTTTAATAATTTTTTTAGGGATCAGGTTGAGTCCAGGTTTAAAATTTTGAGTTTCATTGAAAGATGCACGTCTTGGGTTTGATGTCATCTGATGAACGGTAAAAGCATGTTTTTGAAATGGTAAGGCTTCACCCATGAAACAGCGCAACCAATATGTATTATAAAATAAAATAAGAATAAAATGAGTAATAAATTGAGAATATTATTATTGTAATCATTATTTAATCTAAAGAATAATATTTGAAAAAAAAATTGTTTATATTATAATTATTAAAAATAACATTAATATTAATAATAATTTTTATCACTAAGGTATTATTATTATTTTTATTAATTTTATTAATAATATTGATAGTTTTTGTGTGATTTGAGATGGTGAATGAGCACCACACGGACATCAGGAACAATGTGGTTAGCCAAGATACATGTGTGGCCACTTTGGGGGTGTTCATAAGCTACCACACAGTTTGGACTTTGTAAGTTGAGCCATGAACAGACAGCGCATTTGGACAGTGTTTATATTTAATAAACTCATAATGAGAAATAAATTAAGACAAAAAATAATGCTTGATATTAATTATAATATTCATATTTTAATTATTATGAGTATGTATTATAACTAAAATAAATGTTAATTATCATTGTCATTAAGAATTATTATTTTTATTACTATTATTAAAATAATTATTATTATCAATAGTACTGTGAAAACTGTTATTAATATAATTATTACTTTATGTGGAATGATGATGATGATTATTATTATTATTATTAGAATTATTATTATTGTAATTATAAAATCATAATTTTTTTGAGTATAAATTTTTATAATTGTAATGAATTTTATTATTATTTGTTTTGAATCTTATTATAATTAATTTTTTTGTATTATAATTATTATAAGGTTTTTTTAAATTTTATATTTAATTTAGGGTTTTCCATACCCCCTCTACCCCCGCTCTCCTCCCACATGAAAACTGTCCCCTTTCCCTTTGATGTGTGGCCCAAGCGGCACCTCCACTGCGCCAAATCTCCACCGGTGCACCAACCCCCTCAGGTTGACCCCTATTATGGTGGCCTACTGCTGTGCAGTAGCCTCAGATGGTGTACCCACCTACCTCGACATGCTCTCCACCGACGCATGCAGCCTCCCCCAGTTGGCTCTCTACTGGACCACACAGACTCCGGCCGATGCACACCCTATCGCGTGACCCTCCTCTATTCGACCTACACCCTTCCAGTACCCTCCCTTCCAGTATACAACAACACTTCCGTATACCCTCCATTATCTATCATTTTTTTTCTCATCATTTTTTATGGTGTTTTTGATTGTTTAGAGTTTATCGTGGTAGGTTTAGGGAGTCAAATCACATGTAGAGTGATCACAGACATTTGTTTTTGGTTCTTCCATGCTGTTGAGGTAGGCCTCCCCTTGCACATACCTTTTTAATTTAGGATTCATTGTTTAATGATAATTTGACACTATATACATTCAAAATATTTTTTTTTATCTTTGGAATAATTATTTGGTTTGAAAAAATGGTAGTTTAAAACTTTTTTCATGTTAAACTGCATTGTTTTGTTAAAAATGTGCACACCACATATTTGATAAATTGTTTCATGAAATGTTTCACATAATTTTTTATATTTTAAATATCATACATAAATTGAAATAAATGTCTGTCTGGAATTCATTTTTTTAATCCTTGTTGAGTGTTAAATAGAAGTGGTTTTGTTAAATATGGAATTAATTGCATTCAATTGATCTCTCAGTTGGATTTTACGTGAAAAATTTGAAATAAAATGATTTGTTTGAATTTATAAATATATTTTCAGAATGATAAAAAAATTTATTGGATAACTTATATGGTTTCAAAACTATTTTTGGTTTTATAAAGGGATTACTATGGCGTTTTAGGGTATTTTGGCCTTTGTCCTGATAAATAGCACATTTGGTGTTTTTGTTAGATTTTTGTATCATGGTGTATTGGAAATGTTTTAAGGAGTATTTATGAATGTTTTGGTTGTTTAAATGGGTAAAAACATTAAAAATTATGGTTTTTGTTTCTTGAATAATTTTTTATGTGGTTTGAAGTGGATGGAAGAGTGTATTTGACTTTTGGAAATAGTTTGGCATGTGTTGATAATGTGTATCCTATTTAGAATTTTAAAGAATGTGGTTTTGATTTAAAAATGTGGAATTAATAACCGAATTGGATTTTATATTTTTTTTGGAATAAAAAATGTTGTTTTTTCTGTTTTTTGAAGTGAACATGGTTTCTCTAAGAGTGTCATTTTTTGTGAAATTGGTTGAGGCCCATTTAGAACCTTTTTTAAATTGGTGAAAATGGTTGTTGTGAAAACCCTACATGAATAAAATTCTATTCATGGTTGTGATTAATTTAATGGGTAACCCATGTAGACAGGCTCTATGGTGATCTAATAGTTTAAAGGAAAGTGCTTGTTCCTTGGAATGACTCAATGTAATTCTTATTGTAAAGTATTATTATATATCTATACATATACATTGGGATTGGATTATCGAAAGGCACCGGTTGGCTCACCCCCTTTACATACAGGAGACACTAGTACCTAGAATAATGAGATATTTCATGAGAATGATTGATGCACTCTTAGTTAGGGTACTGACCAGGGGTCATTACTAGGTGGATATAGTTGGTTTTATTATTATGGGATTGGGCCCTTCGGTCTGTCCTGAGTTAGGGTGGCCGAGCATTTGGGTGTTTTGATTTTATTGTGTGTGGAATGCTACCAGGGAAGGGATCAAATGTATTAGGATGTTCAGGATAGTTCTCAATCTCTTAGGTTCACATTTGTCTATTGAATCTTAGCTTCCTACATTTATTCTTGAGATACTTGTATATATATTTATATTTCCCTTGTTATGTGTGTATTGTGGTGCCTTCTTATGTAGTTTTTACTTGGAAGTGATGTGTCGGTTACTAATAGTTTGTGAAAAATATTTTTTTATATTATAAGTGATTTTTTTGATAATTTTCATTACCATTGACAATGAAATAATCACTCCCCTTTCTAGAATATTAATGATACATAAAGGGAATGAGGATATTTTGGAAATGAATGAGGGCAGTGGGTCGTACTTTAATTTTATGTAAAATGTATAGAGAATATTATTTTTATAAATTGTAGTTCAGACATGAGATTGATGTTTATTTTCTTTGAAATAAATTAAATTGTTTATATATTATTTGGCTAGCATACTAATTTTGTTTCTCACACATATTGTGTTTTTCAATTTTTAGCGCTTGTGCAGGTTTCATATTGGCTTTCGTTTTCTTTGAGAAACAGTTGATCATTGTCTTCGAGATTGACACGAAAGGTTACATAGAGATAGTGTTGTCATCTGGTTAGTATTAGTTACTTCTATGTATGTATTATATCATTTTTTTCTTGTTTTAAAATGATTTTTAGTTCAGTTTAATTTATATTTTGAACTGCATATGCATCTTGTTGTTGTTTAGTTTTTGTTTTATTTGTTAGGTGAAATTGTAACATGTTTTTACTTTTTGATGCCCTTGGTTCATGTGGTTAGACCAAGAGGATTGGGAATGACTCTTGATATGTGACTTAGATCACCTCAGGTGACCGGTTTAGGGTCAACCTAGGTTGGTCCACAACACAAAAAACTAAAATAATGGCATACCTTACGGTAAAAACACCTTTTCTTTGAGACTGAATCTCCTCGTGAAAGCAATATCACTTCGATCTGGTCTAGATCTATGCCACTAATGATGTTTGGTGGAATATCCCCAAACCTCCTCATCTCAGTACAAGATTTTTTCCAGGAGGAACCCTCCCCCATTCTGTGTCAAGCGTAGGATCTATAATGGGGGGAGGATACTATTAATTAATTAATCACCCTTTTAATACCTTCCCTAAGTGTCATAGCCCAAATAATGTTTATACCTCACCTTGGAAAAACACCCTATCATAGACTCAAATGTGGAGTCTAAATCACAATATGAAGCTTAGTTCAAAATATATCACCACCTGAAACCATGTAAATAATTTAATATTTAATTAATTAATTGTTAAAAATCATTCCTAAACATAAACATATCGGAATTCCCCCAAACTCCTTTTCTAGTGTGAAATACCTATTATGAGACAAATGGAGTGGTTATAAAAATTATTAGAGATCATATTATATTGTAAAATTACCATTTTACCCCTATTTAGTACCCAAAAGATGAAAATAAATTTTTGTTCAAATTTAATAATCTTAAAAAAATTAGGGTCTCAAAAAATTTAATTAATTACAATTGTCATAAATTATGTATTTTTAATCAGAAATAGTAATCCAAAAATATGTTTTATGAAAAATATAGATTTTTACCACCAAATGTTCATATAATTATTTCTATCAAAATGTTAGTTTATATATTTTTAATTTCACATAATATAATTAATTATTATAAATAAGAGTAGTAATATTTAAATACTAAATTTTCAAGTATTCATAATATATTATTTCTAAGGGACAATTTCACAAATTCATAGTCTTAATTTGACAAAGTATGTTTAAAATAAATATTCATCCTATCAAATCATAACTGTGTTCCATAAAAGATTATAATGTGCATTATATTATTGTTTTATTAAAATGGAATTGTCACCTACTGTAATTGAGTATTAAGGTTTCCTAAATCACAAGATATCCAATTGATTAAATTTATTTAGTTGGAAACATATCGTAATGCTTTTAGGTCTATTTAGTGATTCCTCCACAATGTTTAGGAGGACCCAAATTTTAAGGTGGCAATTCTTGATTCGAGAAATAGGTGATGTTTTGTAGTATTTCACCAAAATGGTAAAAAAAATTAATTTTTATATTATAAATCCCCATAAATTTACCAACTTCTAGTTGTAATTTTTTTTATGGTTTAGAAGGACCCAATGATGGATAATCTATAGATTTTGAGGAGGAAATGGGGGTTTCAGGACATTCGTTGGGGTTGATCATTCAAAAATATTGATCGCGCTATTTTTAGTTTGAGAACATATTTTATGTGACATTATTATATAAGGGAAAATAATTTTTTGATAAACATTCTGTCTACTGCATGTGCATGCCTTTTAGAAGTCATTTTCTATGTATCTAAGTATATAGGAAGAATGTGTATTTGAAACTATACATTATGTACCTCTGGAGCTTTTTGTGTAATAGTACTCCATAATATAGTTGAGTATATGTCCATACATCTCATGTAGGAACAAATGGTTTTGTGGAGATGATGGCCAGACCCCAAGTGTTATACATTTCATGTATAACTACATAATCTGGTAGAAAAAGAGGGCCAGACTATGTGAGGTACATAGGATTGTACCTTATTTTGGGTACCATTAATGTATATGATTTACTAACCATGTAATTTGGTTCTATATTCCTTGTAAGGTTGTAGTACATTCATAGGTTTATCATTAAGAGTGCACATAGAATACATGGGTATACATGATGTTTCAATCTTTCTTGCTACCATTTAAAGGGGATTCCATGTTTTGACACATCATAGTTAGAGATAGACACATTGGTATTAAATTATTAGTTTTTTCCCACGTAGATTATGATGTCTAAAACCATGGTGTGTTTTGAGGACTTTTTAGAGGCCTTTTTGTGAAATATACTCAATGGATATATTTTTTCTCCAGTACATAAATTTAGTTGTCTCTTGAGGGTGATATTTGGGATGAGAGACACACAAGGATTATATAAAATTGTTATTGTACATATAATTGGTTAAAAAACAAACTCATATGATGTATAATATAATAGTATATGGTTATTGGGACTAAGGCATGGTTTGATAATGCAGATTGGTTGGGGGTTCAGACTGACATAGAGTGAGACATTTATTTTATATGGTTCATAATCCATCTCAATAGATTGTTGCTTATGTGGGGTTTTCCTTGAGGAATCCATCACTATGAGTTATATTTCATTATGTTGGTGTGTCCATGGCTGTTAGAGAGCAATGTGTGACAGAGGATCCCATGTAAGATGTCTCCACCTTCATAATCATTCCAAGGATCCCTTGTAAGATGTCTCCACCTTCATAATCATTCCAAGGATCCCATGTTGGATTCCTCTGATTTAAAAATCCATTTGAGGATCCCATGTTTGATGCCTCCATATTCTTAATATTTTTTATAATTCTGAGTAGGATAAATCTTCAATTTTTTAACATGAAAGACCCAGTGGGTTCCTTGTTGTTTGAATGACCCTGAGCTAGTGCATTATTGGTATGGGTAGTGGTTACAGCAGCATTAGATTTAAAACCTTTACTCAACATGGGAGCTATGGAGATATGGATGTAAGTATGGGTTGATGAGTTTGATTACCCCCAACAACATATTTATGAATTCACGTGTTTATTATTGATAAAATAATTATTTATATATATTTTCCCTACTAATAATCTTATGAACCCGAGGCGAATGACTATATATGATGGGGATTCCTAGAGGTGCTTCCTAGAATCCAACTATCGATCCCTTTATAATAAAGGTAGATTTATTGGGATTCTTCTAGGTAAATAATAGGTTCTATATTCTATGACTTTTTATTATATATTGTTTATTATTATTCCTATATGTACTTCCCAGATCAAACATTTTAGCCTTAATTGTTGAATGTTATTAGACATGGTGTTTCTCATCATTATTTGAGTGTGACCAGACTTGGAATTTTACATTATTGGACATAGTGTTCCACATTTACTATTATGATTATTGGATATATAGATCCCCGTTGTTGGAAATGGATTTACATAGTTGACAAGGCCTTTCGTAGATATAATTGAGATTAGTGTACATGGAATTCCATAGTAGATAGAGCATTCCATGGTTATGAATAACTATATTGTTCTTTGAGCGATGCATGCATCCCGAATAAAAAATGCCACAAACCGACTTATATTTTAAATAGAATTATTCTATTTCTGGTAATTTTTGAACCTAGGTGCCTTTATTATATACCACAGGTCCCAATTTTAGTTATATAAATAAAACCATAGAGACATTCCAGCACTATCCACGGTTATTATGGTTGATTTGCATCAGAGACCAAAGAATTAAATTTTCTTTTATTTTATTCATTTTATTAATATGTGGTGAATGTATGGTGAGTATATTTCCTGAGGGTGCATATAGGATAGTATATTATAGATTACCAGTTTGGTGTGGCCTTCTGTGATTCATTTCTCACCCCCTGTATGTAAACCTTGGTGTGTATGAAAAATTTATATCTTCTTTTAGGATGATCATAGATATATGATGGATGAGACTGAGACCCATAATTTCATTATCAAGTGGTTCTAATCATGTTGATTATTATGATCGGGGGAGATCATCTCCAATGTATAATGAAGACTGTGTATGTAGTTTGGTTCATAGTTTGTTTTCAAGTTCTATAAATTTATTGGTTTTATTTTACTCTTTATTGCATATGTGATCATCCCAATGGGTTATCATTTTAATATGTATGACATAGACATTTTAGTTTATACTATTATTCATTTTATTACAGTATTGATTATATTTATTTCTTCCACATTCATATTATTTACTGATATTATTAAGGTTGTGTTATTTCTATTATTTCATACTATTATATAATGAAATATTCTCCATAAAAACACACCCAAGGCCCAATTGGGTATTCAGAAACCTATGTTGTATGGGGAGGCATACTTGAGGTCATGTGGTTATCCAGCATGGGGAATAATTTTAGTGGTGCAAGGGATGGGATGTTACAACATCATTCTAATCTATTGTTTGATAAGAATTCATACATAAAAGTGTATAACATTAGATAATACAACGATATATGAACCCATTGAAAAACAATGCCGTAGACTTTGTCCAAAGTGCCTCATGTGAAAATTCTGATCATTCAATAGGGTTGTTTCAAAGTAAAGAGGGGTTCCCCTATATTTTATTTTATATGGAAGGAATATTATGGCTGAAATATAATCATACTTTGGTTGTTTCATGACAATGTAATTTTTCCTACAATTGTTTTCTTTTATGAAAAAAATATGTCTTTTTTTGGTTACCCTAGATATGAAACACTAAGGGTTTTGATAGAAAAATAATATGAATCGTTTTTCTATATTATGCTCTTCACAATGAGTGTTCTTCTCAAATATTAAATATTAATATATAATATTATTGGATTAATTCCCAATCTAAATTTATTTTTGGTGAGTGGAATGATAATGTAGAATCATTACATAATGAAATTTGGATATTAGTCATGATAAAAATCGTATAAAATCTCTTTTTATAGGTAAATGAATTCATCATAAATATTATACATATGATAAATTATTGAAAATGAAAATATAAATGGAAGAAAAATTCTTTATTGGTATCAAAATTTGAAAATAGTTATTAAATGTGATGGTCTATAATATGTGTTTGAAGAAACACTTCTAAATAAACAAATTTCAGATTTTTTTTCAAACAACCTTAAATAGATGACTTGGATAAAAAATAAAAAAAATCATTGGAAACCTTTACAATCATGATTTTTACAATAAATTCAATGTTTCTAACACAAAATGAGACCCTAGATTCCTATAAATTTATAGGTAACCATAAACTTCACAATCAAGAGTAGGCTATGTAGGAAAAATTTGAAATTTATAAATCACTTTTTGGTGCATCATAATGTAGGAAACCTCATTCACTAATCATTTCCTCATTATGATTGGGTTTTTCAATTACATAAAGAGTTTATAATCATTAATTGGGCTTGTAACTAAAAAAATTCATTCCGTAATCAAAACTAGACAGATTCCATTTATTAATTTTGAATTAGAATCATAATGAATTTTTTAAACCTTTACACAACCTTTTTCAATATATTGATAATTGTTAAGAATCAATTTAGTGTATGGGGAATATGTAACATATTTATGGTATATAAAGGGAAAAAATAAATATTTTTGAAAAAAAAGGAAGAGAAGAGGTCATGGAGAAACCACAAAATCATCCATTTTGAATGATAATAAATATATAAATGATTCAATTGTAGAAATATTTACTACTACAGAAGAAAATGTGTGGATTAATTGAAAGAATGTAAGAAGCTACATAGAGAATCCACTATAGGTATGAATGTTATGAAATTAATTTATTTAATATGTGTCACATGTTGTAAAAAAGAAAAATTTTAATTGTGTTGAAAATACATGGGGCCATAGATGAAAAAAATGGAATTAATGATCAATCATGATTTTGATGTCTATGTAACAGAGTAAAGAAGTTGGTTTATAAGAGACATGGATAATTCATTCTTATGAGAATATATAATATGATATTAATATATTAATTTTACTCTAGAGCAGAGCATCAAAAATACTTTTTTAAATATTTTTGAGAAGTGTGTTATCATATATGTAATTTATCATTTGTTCAATTAAATAATATTATTTAATGGGGACTATAAGTTGATTTTTTTGGAATGAAAATAATCGTATATTCATTTACCAAAATATTACAACATTATGACTATGATAATGAAAATTTTCTCTGATATTCATAAAGTGATTAGAATAAGTGAACTTGGCATTTGAGTTATACGTATTAATTCTGTTAATATTGGAATATTTTCATTCCTAAATAAGAAAATTTAGTTGATAAGTTCTAGACTGTTTTTTTAGGAAACCAGTCAATGTTATAGAATAATTGTGTTGTCATGAAGAATGAGTAATACTTTTTTATAATGGGTTATCAACATACATGAAACACTTTTAAGAAATTCCATGGAATTTCCATGATTGGAATAAAAATAATAGAAATAAATTTATTAAATATAAATAGATTTTGATACTAAATATAAATTTATTAAGTGTTATAAATATATGAGAGTTGAAAATCAAAGAATTAATTGATATATATATTTTTTTCTTTCAAATTTGAAATAAAAAATCTCATAAAATAATAATTTTATTGTAAAAGTTTCTATCAAGCTTATATAAATATATTTATAGTTTTTAAATCTTCATCTCAATATTTTTGGTTGATAGGGGGTATTTTTTATTATGAAATATCATTATGTGAAAAAATGAGATGATTGATCGTATAAACATGGTCTAGGTTTAATTTGAATTTATGAAAAAATTAATAATAGAGAAGGATGGATGTTTTTATCTATATATTAACTATAATATAATGGACATTTATTCTAACACCCATAGGTGGAATATTTAAATTAATTGTATCTCTTCAAAATTAACATTTCAAACATATATAACACCTTTTATGATATGATTAAAATATTTTATTTTTTAAGTATTCATTCTATGTGTAAATAAAAATTGTTTCCTAAAAAACAATTTTTTTATATGTCTTAGTAAGTTATTATTAATAAATATAGTATCTAAGAAGATTTTATGTGTTTCTATAGACATATAGTGGCTCTATATTAAAAAATAAATTATTATACTAATATATGTTTACTGTGTTCTCTACTTAGTAGCCGAAAGGATTTTATGATACGTGACAATAAATAAAAAAATGAAAAGTGTTACATTTAGTTATCCTTAATTGGTGAACATCACTATTTCATATTCTCAGTATGGTTAAACCTAATAGACAAAAATTAATGGGCATAAGTGAGAATAAAATATAATTTTTGTTTGAGAATATAATTAATGTGCATAGAATTAAAAAAAAAAAATCAATGAAAATAAATAATGTATCAATAATTATGGATCATGAGATAATGATTTTGGATTAACATAAGATATGAAAAATTAGAGGATGTAAATTAGAGTAAATAATCATGATCGATGGAAACATAACATAATCATGTTATTGTGTCATACAAATAATCATAAAAAATAATTACATTTTTCAAGGATCTCTACCAAGACCATCATCGTAAAGTGGATATTTTCCCCTGGTGGATAGTGTTTTCTTCCAAATCCCAGAAATTTCATCTAAATAGAGACAATTTATTACATGATTCACTATATGTATGTATAACTCATGGTTCATGCATTAAATAGTTGATAATGTGTGTCATGGATTTGGGATTACAACACATTTTTAGTAATATCATCATATAATTATTTTATCAATTACATATTGTTATATATAATCCTATACACACCCATCACATGATAGAAACCCATATTTTCCATATAAATATACAAAAAATCATAATGTCGTTATATCATCATTAACCCATTAGAATAAAATGGTAATCATTATCAATTTTTCATTAAGTGATCAAAATACATTCAAAGAATTAAGGTTTATTTAGTTATAAGATAATTCACCTAGTGAAGTATAATAATTTATTTATGAGTTTAGAATATATTAAAACAACTTTTATAACATCATGAGAATATTTATCAGAAAAATGAACAAATATCCTTCCCTTTTTATTATAGTTATTTTAAAGTTCAAATTCACCAAAAAAAGAATTAAAATTACATTTAAAATCCACGAAACATTGTAATTAATAATTGTTTTAAAAATTGATATAATATTGAGAAATCAATTCATGTGGAAACTATTTAAAATGATTTTTTTAGTATCTTTTGTAATGGGAGTAAAAGATGGTGGAAATAATATGAACAAAAAAAATAAAAGTAAGATTATTTTTTTAACGAAACTAATGTATATTGAAGGAATCTATAAGAAATCATATAAAAATATAATGAAATCCATTAAATAAAATTTTGAATATTAAAATTGAGGAGAAATATTGCTGCTTGAAGAGAATAAATTAGGCCCCCTCTATATACAAAGGTCCATTCATGTGAACTAAGATCCAATTGAAAATAAAATATTAAAGATGTTGGAACCATGGATATTCTAGGAATGAATTGGAGTATGGTTTGTGTTTGTTGTCAATCCTTAGTGGATGTTCAGAATGTGTGCCAGGAAAGTGATCATATAGTTCTAGCAGACAACAGTATTGAAGTTGGCTCCATTTCCCAGTGTTTGCCAAATTTTTGGTCCTCAAAATCAGAAAATGAAGACATGGATTGTTGGTAAAATCAGGCAGCTGAAAAGAGGAAGTGGTGCATGAAAAATAAATGCTTTTCACGAAATATTTGATTTGGGCGCGAAAAATAGCATGGTGCACAAAATAGTTGATCGAGGTTTTTTGCACAAATAGTGTTTCGGAATCAGAACGTCGAAAAATGGAAAAGGCATGGGCTGTGCGGAAAATCTGATGGTGTGCGCGATAAAAAATTCCAGCATGAAAGATTATGCGCCAGATGGGAAGTTTTCACGCCAAAGGTGGTTTTGCGAGTGGGGGTCTCAAAAGCCTATAAATAAGAGGTGACCCCCCTCATTCCATACAGTTGAAGAATTAGAGAAGATCTGAGGTCTGATGCGTGAAAAAGGATCACGAAAAGGGGCTTGCACGAAATATTCTAGATTGCGTGGAAAATTCCAAGATGCGCGAAAAAGGAAGAGTTGTGTGTAAAAATTTGGGTTGTGTGTAAAATATTCAATTGCGTGAAAAATGGTGTTGTGATGCGAAATATTTTTCCACGCGAAAAAGTAATTTTTGCGCGCAAAAGGAAGGTTTTGCACGCAAAGGGTTGGTGTTGCTTGCAATTGTCAGTGAAGCTTGTCTGCACGTTCTGGTTATCTTGTTCTGTGGTTTTGTGTGTTCTAGTGCATCAATTCTGGGCTTGAATGCAAGCAGAGTCTCATGCTAAACAGAGACAGACTTCAATAAAAATCTATTGAAGAGACCTTCACGTCTATAAACTGAGTGTGACTTCACCAAGGGCAGTGAGCCAAGGGGAGTCAATGGGAGTGACCTGAGGGAAGCAGTGAGCTATCCTGAAACCTTTGTAAAGGCAGTGAGCCTGGGATAGAGTGACTGTTCTCGAACCATTGTAATCCACAACTAGTGAAGATTAGTGGAATTTCGTACGACCAAAAACATGTTGGTGTATGATCCTTGGACGTATCCCTTAGCGATGAACCAAGTAAAAATTGTTGTCTCGTATCTTTTCATGTGAATGTTTCATTTTTGATCATATTCATCATATAGGTTTAACTAGTTCCTACCAATGTGGGAACAAGATCCTTGTTTTTAAAAGAAAAAATTGACACCCTCATTCACTCCTCCCCTCTCAGGGTGTCCCGGGGTCCTACAAATGATACATTTATACCCCCAAAATAACTACTATTAAAAATATAGTTTTATTTTAAGATATAAATATAAATAATTAAACTATATTTAAATTCAAACATAAAAAAATTTCTATTTCAAAGTGACATTGAAAAATAAACCCTTATCTTTACTCCATACATCCATGACAGTTATTTAAACTCATATATAATAAATAAAAGTATCATAATAACTTGTTTTATAAAATATTTTTATTTATTTCAATTAATAGTCTTTAATTATAATCCTTCATTACACATTTTTAGTCAGTTATAGATTATTTTAATCAATAGATGTTAGTGATATTGATTATTTTGTATATGTTTTTTCATGGTGATATTGAACCCCACAATAAGATACCAAATTAAACATTACCAAATTATTCAACAAAATGGGATCCATATGTTATTATGTTTTCCCATGTTAATTTTATTTAAATTTTTCATATTTTTTGTGAGACTGGATTTCATGATAAACAGTTTTTTTGACTAATATAAACAAGGTACAAAATATTAATAAATATTTTCTATAACATCAGTCAAGAACCATAATATAAAAATATATTAAACTTTATGATCATATATAATTATTACTATTTTCGTAATACTTATTAATCATTAAAATTATGTTGTTGGTATAACATATTTTTTTAGGTGGTCTAACCAACCCAAAAAATAACATCATATAAAAGTGAAAGAGTAAGAGAATTGAGTTACCTAATAATGGAATCATTTAATCATAAAAATATTTATGGAAAATATAACATTAGTAAATTCTATGATTAGTTTTATGAAATGTTTATTTTGGGACGTTAATTGAAAATTATATATATGAACTTTGATGGTTGTTTATTTCGCTCCTTATCAACATGGGTTTCTTCAGAATGAAGCATTTAGGATTCCTTATTGAATGTATAATCTATTGAAAATAATATAACTATTTAAAGTAGTAAACATTTATAGGTATGTAGGATTTTGTTCGAAGGAATGACTTGTCTTGAAAGGGGTATATGAAAGATCTCTTTATAGGTAAAAATATTTAATATATCATTGGAAACATATGTTTTGTGGAAGATAAATATAGAATCACATGAGAGTTATGTATGTTAGGATAAGATATGAAAGTAATTTCTTTTTTTCTCCCAAAACAAAAAAGAACTTATACAATTTATAAATATCATTTTTATTTTAAAATATCTTTTCTACTTTATTTTACCTATTTTTACGCCATTAACTTTATTTAATTTCTTACCATGGTAATTATTTATCTTTAAAAAAATATAACATTACCTCTCTAACAAAATTTTTAAATGAATATTAAAAAGTTTAAATATATTTGAACTAATTAAATTTATAAATATGATATATTTTACTTTTAAATTAAAACATTATATGTATAGAAATAACTGTATTTATAGGAAAATACTCATTTTTATCTTCAAGAGTTCATAATAAAATTTCATTAAAATTACTAACTAAATAAGTGTTATCATGTTTTTTATAATTTGATATGTTACACTAGATTCATCCAATTTTTTCAGTTTCATTTATTATGGTAAATGTGCACAATACATAAAAATAAGTTCATTGAAAAATATATTTTGCTAACATTATATAATTTAAATCACATCCTACAAAATTTATTACCTAAACTTATAAAAAATTTATAGTATTAATAAAATTATAATAAAATACTTCATGGAATCTTATATGTACATGAAGTTATTACTTAATAATAATAATATGTAATGTTTTAAATTTATAAATTGATAATAATTTTTTTTATTGAAATCTAATATTATTTTTGATTAATTATTAGTTAGAATTATATTATTTTCAGTTATATAACTACCCATAGTATTTATATAATTACATTGTATCTAATGACTATATTCACAATGACCATATATAAAATAGATATATTTCCATTTATTTTATATATATAACAATGAAATTTTATTTCTATAAATATCTAGACATACTTTCCAAGAATATTTCATCATATTCCATTAATTCTATCTCAATGGGCCTATTATATTTATAATTTATTTTCTAATTTCAATAATTTAAATTATGGTTATTATTTTTATATAAATCTTTGAGGATAAAAATATTATATTCCTAGTAATCTTATTTACATGAAATTTTATCCCCCTTATAGATTTATAAATGTTCATTCATATCACATTCTAAAAATGTACTGATGTATATATATTTTTGTAGTGTTTCATATCAAAGAATTCTTTTATAGTTTACTTTTGTTTGGACTTTCATATGAAAGAATTTACTAAAAATTTATTTTTTTAATTTAATGTAAATATACTTTATATAATTTTGTGGCCTTTAATAATGTAACTACCCATCCCAAACCATCTGATCCAAACTGGAGTGCCACATGAACTCATGCTTGCCTCCCCTTATATTAGAGTCTACCAACAAATAGTAGGGTTATATTTCCATCAGTTGAGATATTATGTACTTAGTATCATGTCATATAAAAATTGATAATATAACATAATAAAATAAAATATAGTAATTAGAGAAAACTTGTTGAAACTATATATTTGAAATATAATCCATGCATTTGACTGATCATGGCTCTTTGAATTGAAATTCAAAACCAAGTATAAGTGAAAGATGGTAAATAAATGAATAAATAGATATCAGTATTTGTTGATGTAAATACATTTATTTAACCCATCCTCATGATCCTCGGTTGAACCATATTTTGTTGGCCCCTTTCCCTTGCATTAATACTTAGACATAAGTATTCACATGTATTGAATTTTTGTTTTATGGTTTTAGTAATAAAACATAGTAGGATACCACCAATTAATCATTAAAAAATGTAAACATATATAACTGGGGTGTTCCATTATAAATATAAATATGCAATAACGATTAAAAATCATTTACCCAGTGTCTATGTGATAACCAAGACACTAGATAACATGAATGTACCTACTTCATTTACATTCTTAGATGATGCTAACTATTTTGGAGAATAAAATTTTAATATCCAAAATGATATCAACATGTCAATTGGTGAACAAAAGTCACCATGTCTTGGGTCAAGACATAAGGCCGAATAGTGAGTACATACTTGTTATCTTTAAAGAATCATGTTTCAGCTTGCCTACTCTATTTTTTCATGACATTGACTTCTCACTAGGTCACACTGATATCATAATATTTACCCAATTATAATTCCATCATCAATGTAACCACACATTGAGCGACCTCCCCTCTAAGGGGAAATCTTACCCTATCTTTCCACTATTTATGAACACCAAAAATGATACTTCCAAAAGAATGTTATACGCATAACTTGATAAATCCTACAAGTGAAACATAAAATGTCATCATGAGAAATATAGTGGTGGTAATAAAACAAGTAATAATAAGGAAGAATTATAAGTATGGTAAATGAAAACGCATGGAATCAAACCACATAAACAAGTATTATAGGATATACAAGCACTCACCTTAGATCACACTCATGCATAGAAAACTAAAATGAAAATTCAAGAATCATAGTATGGAAACATATCAATATAAGATCCCAATTAAGGAAATGAACATTCCAACTCATTTTTATCCAGGGAGAACTCCAATATTTCTCGAGGATCAATGAAAAACCTAAGAGACACCCACATAAATGGCTCATAAATCAAGGATGTACAACTCTTCTTATATTTCACTAAGAAGATGTTTATAATGGAGAATTGATATAAATCCATATTAATAAAACCATTATATAATCAGAAACCATTATTAGTACATAAACAAAATCTATTATGTGGTATGTCAAAGTACGGAAGACAAATTCAATGAATTTTCCATTGATCGTTGAATGGATTATGAGTTCCTTGTAAATTTTAGAATACTTTATTAAATATATCAAATGATCATTCCATCATCCTAAATTCAACAATGTAAAAGGAATTTCATATTTTAATTATGAACAAAAATATACCATGATTGTTATTCTAAACAAGATTTCCTATAAACGTCAATAATATTACAGAAATCTTTCTCTACTCATGGGTTTCTTTATGGAAGCATCGATTTCACCACTAATATAACATTAATTCATTAGATAATTAATGTTCTAACATCAATAATTTATAAATAATATGTCTAAGAATACAATTCAACAATATTTTGGATGAAATGATCATTTTTTAGATGATAACATTGTATGATTAATAAATGATGTCAACATGTAGATATGCCACAAAAAATGTAGAATGTGTGAATTTTTCCTTTGATAATAAAAGAAACCATTGATATTGAATTTATAAATGAATATCACATAGTAATGATGAATAATTCTAAATTTATATAAGTTCAAATTTCCTAAAATTATTTTTATGATCATCCGAATAATATAGAGACTATTGTCGATAAGTAAGAGTTTAATTATTGATAAGAGAAGATTAACAAATTGAATTATTGAAATTGGGTATGGATTTACATGTTAAAGTAATTCATAACTATATGGAATTAAAATCCTCTATGGTGAATTAATTTCACCCATAAACTAGGAACACTTGTTCGCTGGTCTACCAGGTAGAATGTCAATCCATATACCTTGACCAACAACCATCTAGTGGAACTCCACTAGAATTATAGTGGGGTATTCTGTAGCTATAATTTTTACTATAATCACACCATATAGTTGTTTGAATTTTCCCATCATCCTCAGGGACAACCCATTTTCTAAAACATTAACCACAAATTCTGAGACCCTTATCCTACAAAATTCTTCTACACTGTCATCCATATCAAAGAATAATAGAAGGAAAATTTAATTACATAGAAATAAATATATTTTATAAATCAATATAAAATGGATGTGATAAAATTATTCCTTAAAATTAATTCTCATCATTGATATGTACGTTCACTATTTTTTTCTCAAACAACTTAGATCATTGAGCCCGGACATCAGCATCACATTATTTAACACCACAAAATTTTATGAAATATTAGTTTCAGAAAATTAGTAATTTTAATTTTATGTGTCACATGGAAAACTAATTTTATCTATCGTTACATGAAACATTTTGTATTGATTGTGTTACAAGAAACACTCAGTTTCACTTATGGTATATGCTATACTGAATTTAAATGAAACTTAACATACAATTAAAATATTATTAGTCAATATGAAAGTTATCTCATAGAAATTTGAATGAAATTTAATAAATTATTAAAATACATTCTCTAAAAATGTATATAAAATTATTTATACTATCACCAATAAATTAAAAATGAAACCAGAAAACTATTTGGAAATAATGGAAATATTTTTTACAAAAAAACTATTTGGATGGACACGAACACATTTCATCTCAATATATTAATAAAACACTTTGGTTAATTGATTATAATTAAATTTATATATTATATATTCAAATAAAATTTTTATAACTCATCTTATGTGGTTTCTATAAATGAGGTAAGACTAAATGATATTTTATGCTGAGAAACTATATTTTTTTAAAAAGAATTTTATCATTTTTTCTAACTAATTTTTTTTTGGAAAATCCAAGAATATTTAAATTAAAAAATAAGTTTCATTATTATATATTTATTTCGAAATTATCTTAGGTTAATTTTTTTTATAATTTTCTAAAAATATGAATTTTTTCATGAATAGTAAAAAGAAAAAATTTTAATTAAATATTTTCTTTTTAATTTAAATGAGTTATAAAATAAAATATATATTTAATTATTTAAAAATAAAAATTATCATAATTAAATACCTTTTATTATAATTTTTTCATTTTAATAATTTAAAATTTAAACATTGATATGAAAACCATGTAACATTTTGAGCATTTTCTCATTGAAAACTCGCTTTCTCGTCACGTTGGCGGGATTAATTTTAAATTAAATTTTTCTTCTTCATTGAATGGAATTTAAAAAAATGATTCCTTATTTTTAATAATAAAAATTTATATTTTATAACTGGTTAAAATTTATTTTTTATTATAATAACTGAAAAATATAGTATAATTATTTACCACAGTTAAGGGGAAAATGAGTTTGTTAAGGGGGTAAAATAAATATAAAATGGTTAAAATGACTGAAAAAACTCTGTGAAATATATATAATTACCATATTTACACACTAAAATGACTTGTTTTAAATATTAATCCATTTATTACCATTTGTAAACTTGATAAACATTGTAACACCTTTTTCTTTTCAAATAATACAAGTGTCACACTAACCTCACTTATAAAATTTCACCCATATCCTATCCACATCACTCCTTAAATCTATTTTGGTATGTCCAATACCTACCAAAATTAATAAATGCATCCCTGCACTAATTTTAACGCCCTTATGTTTGGAATTAATTCATACTTGGAAGGTTTTTGGTAAAAACCTAAAGAGGTTACTAGAAAAAGATGAAATGTTCTTCTACATGAATACTTATTTTATTTCATCATTCACCTGCATATATTTTTATTAAAATGTGGTGAAGTAAGTCAGTAAAATCCATACAATGATATTTTTTTATGTTAATTTACGGACCAAAAACCATCCCCACATTCATCAAATTGGTTATGAAATCACCATTCATGTGTATGGAAGAATATTCCCTTGCGAACTAATGTCATTCATTTTTTCATTACCAACTCTCACGGTTGGGTACGATGATTGATTTAAAGTATATATATGAAATTTATTACATAAATATACCTTTTAATAATTATATCGTATATAAATTTTTTAATTTTCATTCCATATGGGATACAATAATGTTACATGGGCATATGTTGAACTAACTCTTCACGAAGTGATGTAATTCATTTTTCTCTAATGATGTTCATTGAAGAAAATACGTATAATGTTATTGAATATATTTTACAAATGAAATAATTATAATATTCATGAAATTTTTTTCATTTTAAAAAGATACTATATATTTATTTCTACATTTTCACTCACTAAAATATTCCAATGTCCTTCGAGTACATGTGGACTACTACCTTCACGAAGTGATGTGAATCTGTCTTTTCATTACCACCCCACATGGATTATATATATAATTATATTTAAATAAATAATATATTATTTATAATATTTCTATTATTCTTGAAATATAAATTATTAATTATCTTTTCTTCAGAGGGTGATTGAAAAATATAAATGTTACTCATGTGTGTGTATGGTCTACCGTCTCCATGATCGTAATGTACGTCACTTCTCAAAACCATTTTTCATTATTAGTATTAAATGTATAATTAATTTATAATTATTATAATTAGTTAGTTAGTATTATTATTAATGATATTATGGAAGAATAATTGATATAAGAGCACCAAAAATAAAAATTAAAAACAAATATGAAAACCAAAGCAGTTATTTTCCGAAACACGACTTTCACATTGAAATGATAATAAAGGGGTAATAAAATGTCATAAAATAATAATATATGGTATTATAGATATAATTTTGGTTAAATAAAATATTTATAATAATCACATATTTATTATATTGTACTTTTGGATGTGTATGAATAAAGTTGATACAAATAGTAATGGATTTATATTCTCTCTTTCAATTCTGGGGGACATATGAAAAGTCACTAGTAATTTCCTTTTTTTGGTTTATATAATTATAATTTGACATTTTATATCTTTAATATCCTCATTTTAAATATGTTCAATGTTTTATTTGATGTTATGCATCATTTGGTCTTAGTATTAAAAAGATTAGAAAATAGAAAATGGATTTTTTTTCTCTCTTTTTACTTCTATAAGGAAAACTCCATATTCAACACATATTTATTTCATGGGGTGTATATAATTAACTTGAACTTATTTCATGATTATTATCATGAATATTTTGGGTATTAAAGGTATATTTTAATATCTCACTTTTATGAGATTATATTTCAATAGTTACCAAAGTTGTAATTCTTTTTATCTTACAATATCATTATTTATCATAATTGTTTATGATTAAGTCTCCAATATCGAATTATTGGTATATAAAACTCAATATTTCTCATTAATTTTATTTTACTTTTCTTATTTGTGTTATCTTCCAGTAATAGTAAAATCTATTCATTTTTTAGATAAAATAATAGGGAATTTTTTTAAATAAAATTATTTTTATTTATCTATTTGGTTGAAGAAACTTTTTATTCCAAAATAATGTTTTAAAAAAAATCAATATTGTTTTAATATAAATAAAATAATTAATTAAGAAAATTATCTATTTTTTAAATTTTACAATATTATTCTGAAAGGAATCTTCGTGTATTTTTTCAATCATTTCCGATTTGAATTTTATAGAAAATTTGAAATGGTTCGTTATTTTAATTTGTATGACCTGAATGGAATTTTATGCTACCATGAATATTATTTTCATTAAATCAGACATTAAAATTCCTTAATCATATTTTCATAAAATGATATTTTCAAATGAAGTTATGAAATTTTAGTTATAAAATGTGATTTTCAAAGATTGTTTTTTATAATGAAATGTTACAAGTGATATTTCAAGATCATTCTCCATCTACGATGACATCCTTTGATATAACATATGTTTTAATATGGATTTGAACCAAAGTAATAATTATTATTCATTATATGAATGGTTTTACATGACAATGTATTCATGAAACCTATTTCATTACCATAGGTTATACCATGATAATATTCTTATGAATCCTAATCATTTTTCTAGGGTTATGCATTGATGAAATGAAGAAATTATTATGAAACATTTCTCTTTTCCAAATTTTAAGATATAATTATTTTTTATGAAACCCATTTAAATTCATTTTTAATGATATGATGAATGTTTTTTTATATTATGGAACACATTTATATAGTTTTAATTATGTGATAGGTTGGACCTATATCTCCCTCCAATGAGTTTGGTAAATATGGATAACTCATGAGAAAATATGTTTTGTGTGAACATGGTTACATGTTCAAAATATTATACGTGAACCTAATTTTGTGTTCAAAATGTTATGCATGAACCTGATTACCAATTTAAAATGTTATGTGTGAACCTGAGTACATTTTCAAAGTATTATGCGTGATCCTGATTACAAGTTCACGTTGTTATGTGTGGACCTGTGTTTCATGTCAATAATTTTATCTGTGATCCTAATTAAATTTTAAAAATGTTATTAATGAACCTGATTACATTCTCATAGTTTTCTTAATAGACCTATTTTTCATTCCCATAATGTTATGTGTATACCTGATTACATGTTTACAATGTTAGGTATAAACCAGATTAGTTGTTCATAATGGTATGTGTGTACCTATTTTTCATGTCTATATTGTAATATGTAGACCTTGTTGAATGAAATAAGTTTATTAGAGATCTTTATTTCATTTCCTTAACTTAATTTGTGAACATATCTCTATTTATAAATCTTTATACTGTCATAACCTTATATTTATTCAAGATGTCTTATGATAGTTTTATGTTCTCATGAATCAGATTCTTTGTTTCTTATATGATTCAATTATTATAAAGCTAATATCCATATTTCTTGACTCCATATTATGATATTTTATTTTTAGGATATGGTTATAAAATATTATTCTCATGTTCCCATAATTTTATACTTGTGTTATGCATTTGTATGTACATTTTTTACCGTTACTAAGCATCTGAGCTCACCCTTTCTTGGGTTTCCTTCCCCCAAGTTATAAAGAAAGGTTTTAAGTATAGTATTTTTGTGATGATTACTGAATGATAAAATATTTATATTACATGTTTAATAAATTTCTAAAAATTAGATGATTGCATATCCAGCATCCAAATACATCAAACTATTATGTTACTCATGTAGATGTTCGTGTAATGTATTGAATATTCATCTAAAAATTTTAATATCCATGTATAAAAATTAGAGTTCACTGTAGTTGGTATTCGAATAAAGTATTATTCATGTAATGGATATATGTATTGGAATAAAATATTGAGATTCATTAACCTATTTATATGGATATTTCATGGTATGTCTCTTTGGATAAGTCTAAGGATGATTCAATGCTTAGTAAAATGCCCTGGAATTTCCTTCAATGATTGAGATATTGGTTTCCAAGAAATTTCATACTTTTAAAGATATTATAAGTTCATGTGGTAATGTTAACATTTTAACTAGGGTTAATAACATTAAAAAGGGAGCATTTAGAACGATTCATTATGTTAGTGCATCAGGAATAAAAATTACAGCTTTATTTCATGGAGAATGAGATGAAGGGTAAATTGAATGAAGTAAAACAACAATATGATATCGTTCCTAGGATATTTAGGAAAGATAATCCATAGGTAAATTAGGCCCTTTGATATTTGTGGTCATATTAGGATACTATCTTATTAGTTGGTGCTTCCATCTAAACTCTATCAGGGTCAATTTTTATTCTATTTAATCTTTTATAAGTAATTATATTTATAATACAACACATGTACTAAACTCAAATTTCATACTGCTAGAGCATGATATTACATAAGGGGAACAACTGGTAGTGAGGATTGATCAAATAGAGAAGGTCATTGGTAAAAAAATAAAGCTTACCTAGTCAATGTTTTAGGTTGAAACCTACATCCTGACGATGTGGGAATATGATGATGTAATGAGGTAGAAGTATCATATGTTTTTGGAACCAAAGTGATGAATTTTGATGGAATAATTAATTTTAAAGGGGTATAATGTAACACATAAAGAGTTTTATTAATATTTTTTTCAAATAAATTTAATCTTATTAATATTTTTATTACATTCATCACTGGTCTTAGGTTGTGTTACATGAAACATTGAGTTTATCTTTCATTACAAACAGCACTGAGTGCAACCTGTGATACATGTTATAGCAAGTTTATATGTAATGTAACATTCAATTAAAACAATATTATTTAATATGATACATACAACCAAAATTTTAGAATTTAATTAAAAAAATTATTAAAATATATTTTCGAAATAAGTATATAAAATGAATTCTATGGTGGCCTATTACTTGGAAATGAAAATAATAACTATTGGGAAATATAGGAAGTACTTTCTGGAAAACTATTTTTTGAACACAATGTTGTTTAACTAAATAAATTAATAAAAAATAATTTAGGGGAATGATTTTAATTAAATTTTTATAATATATATTTGTTAAAAAATTTAACATTCTTCATATATGTTTTCTAGATTAGGGATCAAAATAAATGCAATTTTATGCTTTGAAATTTATTTTTCTAAAAAGAAGTTTTGTCAACCTTTTCTCCTTAAAATTAAAACTATTCTTAAAACATATAGGAATTATATTTTAAATATATTAAGATCATTTTTCTTAATTTATAATTTCAAAATTATCTTAGGTTATATTTTTTAGAATTTTATGAAAAGAATAATTTTTTCACGAATAATGGTAGATAATGAATTTTATTTGAAAAATTTCTTTTTTTTAATTCATAATAAAGGTAAATTATATTTTAAATTATATTTTAATAAAATTAGTTCAATTATAATACTATTATCCAACTTTAGGTCATATTAATAATTTTTTATGGAATTTTTATATAAAAACATTTTCAACCTGTGGCCATTTCCTTTATGAAAAACTTGATTTCTCATTACTTCTATGAGAATAATTTAAAATTAAATATTAATATTAAATTGAAGGGTATTTTTATAAATTGAATAATTATTTAGAGTTATCATAATATATTTTATATTCTGATATCTATATATTTTTTAACTTTAATGAATACTAAAAATAGTAAAAATTATTTATAGCGGTTATGGTATAAATGCCTTTACCAAGGGTTAAAAACATTTTGGGTTAAAATTACCTAAAAATGTATAGAGCATATTTTCTACCCATATTATTCCCATATATTCTCTATTTTGGGATAATAATCCATTTTATATGCTTTTTCCATGTGATAAATGTTGTATCTTTTTTTTACAAAAACTAATGTGTGCCACTCACCTCATTTATAAAAGGCCACCACTATCTTCCCATCTTCACACAATAAATACATTGTGGTTCTATCAATACCTTCCCAAATAACATTCCAATTTCTCTTATTTCATATTATAAGCCTTATAATCAGTAGAAAATCCTACATTGGATAGAATTCGATGCAAACCTAACAAGGTTACCAAAGAAGATGTAATGTTCTTCAATGGGAGTTTTTATATTATTTTATCTTCCAGATCCACAAATTATTATTCAAAATATTGACATTTTATCCTCCTTATCTTATCTACATAGAGATTTTCTTATGTTAATGTAATGACCCAAAACCATCTGCACTACCAACAAATTGCATTCTAAATCATCATTCATGTGTATGATGGACTACCGCCTTGTGAACCAATATCATATGTTGTTCCATTACCAACTCTCATGGTTAGGTATTATGATGGATATGATATATATATATATGATATAAATAACATAATAAAACATATTGATTCATTATATCATATAAAACTTTTCAATTTTCAATTTTGTGGGGGATATGACATCATTGCTCATGTGTACAATGGACTACCACCTCATGAAGTGATTTTGTTCAATTTTCACTAACTCAATATATATAAGACAATAAGGATAATGTTAATTAATAAATGTGATATAAATGACATAATTTTTATATTAATGAAAATTTAATATTTATTTACATATAATATATAATTTTCTTTCATAACTTTTCACTCACTTAAAGATGATAATGGTGTTCATGTACGTGGGGACTACCACCTTCAGGAAGCGATGAGACTCTCCCTTTTCATCACCACACCAAATGGATGATATTTATAATAAAATTAAAATAAATAATATGATATTTATTATATTATTATCATTATTTAATGATAAAATACTGTATAATTCTATTCTAAAATTATTGTTGAAAAATGGTAACATTACTCATGCGTGCATGTGGGCTACCATCTCCATGATCGTAACATTCTTAATTTATCAAGAAATTGATTAATTATTGGTTATAAAAGTAAAATTGGTTTATAAATTTGATAATTATGACATTATTACTATTATATATATGTTGGAATCATTATGTATTTTTGAATAAAGACAATAACAAGTCAAAACATACACAAAAACAAAGTACGTATTTCCCGAAATGTGACATTAACATGGAATTATTAATAAACTAGTAATAAATGGTCAAAAAAAATAATATATGTTATGATATATATATATATATTAATGGTTATATAATATATTTTAATATATGTATATTTTTCATACAGGATGATAAAACATGTAATAAGAAGGTCGAGATTTATGGTAAGGTATATCTATTCTCTCGTTTATTTTTGGGAGACATATACTAAGTGGCCACTCATTTATTTTTTTTGTGTATACAGTAACCATTTTAAATGTTAAAACAAGAACAAACTCATTTTATTTATATTAAATGATTCATTTGATGTCATTATTTATTGGGGATGTGATTAAAAATATTACAAAAGTATTATGTAATTATTGTCCCACTTTTTATTTCTTTAAGTCAAATGACATATTCAAAACCTACTTCTTTTATGGTGTCAATATAATTATCATCAATTTATTTTATGATACTTATAATTAAAATAATAGAGATTTAATATCAATTTTAGTATATCTCATTCCACGTGAATTTGTTTCAAATCTTTCCAAACTCATAATGGTTTTATGTTACAATCTAATAGTTTATTAGGGTTATTTTTTATTAAATATACAATATTGAAATATTATAATCTTCCAATCAATAATTATATTTTACTTTCTTCTCATATGGTGATTCATGAAACTATCATTTAATATTAACATTTTTTATGCTTTTGTACTTAAAATAATTGAAAAATGGTTTTATGAAAAGTCATATTTATTTAACTATTATGTTTAAAACTATATTTCTTTGAAAAAAATGTTTTCTATAAATGTTTTCAAAAATGTTTTTAACATTATTCAAATTATTTATAACAAGATTTTTTACAAATTTTTCCAATTTTAATAAAAAATTAAAATGAATCATCATGTCATTTTCCAAATAATTTGTGTTGGTCTTTAACATAAAATGTAAAATGATATTTTATTTTAACTTGTAAGGAATGAACATAATCTTTCTCCATCAAGAAAATTTTCTTCAATGAAGATTAAACTATATTTTTTTAATTTAACTTTCAATGAAATTTATTTTTAAATTTTATTTTTGAATTTTTTATTTTAAAAAGGGACTTTTAATGTAAAAAATATTTTTCTCATAAAATGTTATAAGTGATATTTCAAAATCATTCTCTATCATAGATGACATAAATTGAAATAACATATAATTTTATGTGGACATGAACCAAATATATTATTATTATTATTATTTGAATACTTTATTATGACAAGATGTTTATTAAAATCATTTCTCTTCCATGGGTTATACCATGATAAAATCATTATAGAAACCCACTAACGTTTCCTTGGGTTATTCTATGATTAAATGATGAAATGATTATGTATCCATCCTATTTTCTATAGGTTATAAAATGCGAAAAAAAAATTTGAAACCCATTTCATTTCATGGGTTTTTATATGATGAATGTATTATGATCTTTTGTCACATATATATATTATTTTCATTATGTGATAAGTTGGAATTATATATTCCTCCAATTTATGGGGAAAATATGGAAAAATCATGATTAAATATGTTATTAATGATCTTGATTACATAGAACAATAAATGAACCTATATAAGTGTTCAAAAGACAATGTGTGAAACTGATTACATGATCACAATGTTATGTGTGAATCTGATTATGTGTTTACAATGTTATGTGTGAACCTGATTACATATTCATAGTGTTATACAAGGAAATGTATTTCCAATCCATAATGTTATGAGTGAACCCAAATACATGTTCATAATGTTATCCATGAACATTATTACATTTTCAATAATTTATGTGTGGACCTATCATTCATGTCGATAAATTGTTTTCTGAACTGAATTACATGTCCCAATGTTATGAGGAAAAATGATTACATATTTATAGTGATATGTGTGAACCCATCATTCATGTCTATAATGTTATGTGTAGACTGGGTTTCACATCACTATGTTTAGAAGAGGGCATGATTTCGTGTCCTTAACTTAATGAGTCAAACAGTCTATATTTATACATTTTTAAAATGTTATAAGATATTGTGTAATCCATAAATCATTGTATATTAAATATGTTAGGTTATCACGGATAATTCTATATGATTACATTATGATTCATGTCTTATAAACATCCAATACATATAACATGACTCAATATTATGATATTATATCTTTCATGTATGGTTTTGAAATTTCATGCTCATGTTCTGACACCCTTATGTTTATGTAAATCATGTGCATCTTCCTTGTCTACCCATAATGAGTATCTGATCATGACCTTTCATATTTTTCCTTCCATTATGTTATAGATAAAGGATTTATCTAAGTTATTTTTGTTAAGATTATGTATGGATGAGATAATTATATGAGATTCTTATTATCTTTCACTAAATTCAAAGATTGTATACATGGTCTCCAAATACACTAAACTATTACAGTCCTTAGGAATATATTTGTATAATGTATTTAATATTCCTAAAAATGATGTAATATACATGTATGAAAATGTGAGATCAATATATATTTTTAGGTCTCCTCTTGGCTATATCTATGAAAACATACAATATGGAATATTGGTATAGTCTTTCCTTGATTTACTTTATCTCTTCATTCCATGGTCTACATTGGGTGCTCTATATATAATGTGTTATTCTCTTGTATAACTTATTAAGAATACATGAAATAGATATGATTGGGAAAATAACAATGGTGTTTTTAATAAAATAACACAACTTAAATTTTTCCATACATATAATGGATATCTAGATGAAATGTTATTATCCTGATACACTCAGGTATAGAGAAGAATCCAACATAGTATAAAACTACTTTCCCTTTCTTCCTCAGACATTGATATCCTTACAAAGGTATCACTCTTAGAAAATTGGTCTTCCAAAAAAAATCATCCTTTGGTTTTAATAGGATGTCAAAAAGATATAATATATGAAAAACCTATTCTGAATCAACCACACACTCTAAAATGTCTCATATACCATGTTAGACCGACAATATCTATCTTAATATCCTCATACTAAAAGAGTAGTGAATTACATGCACTAACATATAGGTCCTCATATGGATACATCTAATCAAATAATTGAAAATATTTTTATATATGAATTCAACCATTTCCAAATTAACATCTCATGACCCAATAATGTTTAGGGAACAATCCCAAAGAATATATTCTATTTTTAGAATCATCCACTGGGATCATTTTATTAGTATTGGGATGGAATGATATGGTCAATCTCTCTTTATTTCTTAAGTCCATTTGTAAACCCTGCAAAAACTAAGATGTAAATCTTGCATTCTTTCACACACAATTCTCATGGGGACTACATGAATGCATACTATCTCATGGGAATAAGTATTTCCCAACATATGTAGAGAGTGATTCTAACATATTTGTAAGGAATGAGAAACATTTTTCTATCAATCAAAAATAATACAAACATCATCACAGATATTTTGGGTCTATATTATTCGAATAAAAAATAAAATCATTACATCTTATCACTTCTAAATAGACACTGGGAGTTGATGGAGCAAGCCAATAAGATATTGTTTCTTGGAATTTACCCTTTGGTAGCTAAAAAATTTGGAAGCAAAACCACCATTATCTCTCTTCATCACTAGCCACCAGAATTTTTCACAAAGAAATGGGAAATATTTTCCCTTCCATGATATAATTCCCACACAGTGGTATGAAAGTGTCTTATCATTTCCTACATTATGTAAAATTGGACTCAATATTTCATATATATATATAAGGATATAATTGCCATCAACCAATGACTACATGAGTGTCAAGTTACCTCTAGCTAATTATTCCCATATCATAGAAAATTGATGGTTTTCTCCAATATTTCCCTTACCTGTTCCAAAATACATGATATGACCACTAAAAGGGAACACATCATCATTCCAAGATCCTCTGATGCATCTATACTTCAGTCATCCAAAAATATCATCTAGTTCAACTCTTCCTATAAATGTCTTTCACAAATATCCATATCCACCTACTTATTATATCCAAGACTGAGTAAAATTACATTTCCTTTCCCTAGTTAAAAACCCATCTCAATGTCAATTATATGTAGGTCCACCACCCAGTGATTCTTCGTCAATTTAGGTCCCACTATTTAAATATATAGTGAAAGATATTGTGGTTATTATAGATAAGTAATCACTCAATAAAGAGATAGTTTCTCTAACACATCAAAGAATTCACTGTGGATACCTTATTCAATTCATTAGTAGTGTATTTTTATTCATGGGTTCATAGCTGATCTGACCCATAAGCTACTACCCTCTCTATCTCCAACAGTACTAGTCTCAAACCAATGACTAGTGAATAGTGGTAAAAAAAATATTATTCCTTGGATAGGGATGTGTCAATCCAATATTCTTACATAACCTCATATTTATCTCATGAAACACCTATCCAGTCTTGTTTGATCAGAGTAACTTCACTCCCTTATTTAAAAAAGTAGTCTATTCTGGTGATAAATGAGAAAAGTCATGTGTAAAATGATGGTAGTATCATGTTAAACCCAAACATCTTCTGATCTCTAACATGTCATAGTGAAATGTATAGGACATAACAACCTCTAATTTATCTTTTCCCCAGGATATTACTTTTTTAGAAAACATATGAACAACGAATTTTATATATTGAGTCTAAAATATACACTTCAATATCATAGTGTAAATTCCTTGTTCTCAAATTATACAATGGACTATCTCAAGAAGTAGAATATACTATGTTGGGATTTGTGATTTTATGATGATGTCTTTAATGAACTCCATAGATAACAAGTCAGTATATGAGTGGAAGACCCTATTCGTGAGATCCATGAAAACTACAAGCACATTATTCAATCTCAAGAACACCACCAACTACTAGAGAGAGGATATATATTCTATATACCTATTTTATAATTTTATAATCTATAAAATTTTCAATAATATATTCTTCTCACATTGAGAAGAACATACGTGCTATCCATGATGATTTACTCATCTTAATAAATCATCTATGATCTAATTCTTCATGATACACATTGAACTCCTTAAACTTTTTCAGAACCATGAGATAAGTGATTATATAAATGGGTTACACACCTCTCATCAGATATATCAAAATGATAACTCTTATATTAGTTTAAATTACTATGAAGTCATCAAAAAATATCTTCTAATAGATATCTATAAATAGATGAAAATATGAGGGTGATTATACTAATCCTAAAGAAAGATATAATCCTATAATATGTTGTGTGATCATTCCAAGTTAACTAAATTTTTGATCAACTCTACCATCTCTAAGTTTACACTCTCTACTAATGACAAATATATCTCCCTTTGGTGATGTACACAACACATATCTCTTTAAGATATCATTGTGTTCTCAAAATCTAGAAATCCAATACATATAGAGAATAACATCGATGCTCATCATATATAGTATCGTAGTTTTTCAAATATGTATATACCCCACAATTACTATTTGGAACTATTGTCATCAATGAATATTTTACACTTTCCTTTAGAATAGTTTTTCTAGGTAAACTATCTCAGAGTATAAGATTAGTGGTATATCATGTACTGTTAAAATTGGGGAGAAATGAAATAATGTGAAGAAAAATTATCATACAATGAAGTTGACAATGTACGGGAGATAAAAAAACAAACCTTTAATAATACATATTCCTTCACTGTTATCATGTAGAGGCTAATATAGTTTAGAAACATGAATTGACTTATCTATTTAAGCCAATCTATCATATGTATGGCAAGTATTATTCATTTTCATCTAATCCAACAATTAAGGAAACCATATAAATCCCATGTTCATTGATAATGTCTTCCCTTTTCAACTATAAAACATCATCATATAATCCCTTGTGAAGAACTATTAAAGATAAACCATATTTCCACACTATCGATGGTTTGTCTAATGTGTTGTAAGAAACATTTTCTAATTCTCAAACATCTCATAGATAATGAACTATAGAACTCCTCCTCATGAGGCTAAATAAACAATACTCTACTCTACCTTCATACCAATTCCATAATGCACATTCCTATTATCCTTATTATTTCTACCTGATGTAACACTCATTGTAGTAGTATTAGATCCTCCCATATGGGAATGAGCATTATAGAATAGTAATTTCATCTATTGTGGGAGAACCCCATCACACATCAACTAGTGTCCCATTAGTATTCTATGAAGAAATGTAATCTCTATGGTGAATGGAAACATTTTCAATATATTTGGTGTGTCTGAATTAGTAAAAGTGAGAACATTGGTTTTTATAGTATTCTAATTGTATCCTAATATATAACCCTCATTACACTAACCCATGTTTCCCTTCCTTTCTCATTCATCGCTATCATAAATATACTAATAAAATATAACAATATGACAATTTTGACTAATTAATTACAACTAATATATGTCACAACTTCATAGAATATCCCACATAAAATAAAAATTCTATCCTTCGAGGATTCAACCAATCATGTATTTAATTTATAAAATTAATATATATCACAAAAACATGCATATATATGGTATCTCATTCTATAATCAAAATCACGATGCATGAATTCTCCAGAAATCTACAATATAAATTGTGACAATAATTCCATAAGAAGCAACTCTATAGTGAACCTAGCCATTTCAAATATTATGACATGATTGTAATTATAATTTATATTCAAATACAACCAAGGATCATAATGGACAGTGTCTTTGGACGATTAGGTACATAATTTGAAAACCTCAAAATAAAAAAAAATATTTATTCTCCATAATTATCCTCAAAATTCCAATGAGCTCTTATGTGTTTCTAGGATAACATAAGAATAAATGAATAAAAAGGATGACCTAAAAACCCTACAAGTGAATATGAATCGGAATAAAACATAGAATATCAATTAGAAAGAATAACATAATGAAATAAAATTCATAAAATATGGATAAAAAATAGACTAATTACATGTATAACATTGGATAATCTAACCATGGAATCTTAGGAAGGTGGTATAATCATATATAATGATATAAAAATGATTCAAGGCTAACATACAATATTATATTACATGGTGGGAAAAGTCCCATAAAGGAATTTGGTTCACTTCATATCCCAACATGACATCTCATGAGTCTAAACATTACCCAATGCATTGGAGTGATATCTAGAAAAACCTATTATGAAATGTTCATGATTATGTGTTTTATATGAATAATCATACATAAAGTATTAAAAAAGGGTAACCTATGGAATGAAATGGTTATCACAGTCATTTCATAGGGATTTCAAATAGGCATATCATAATGATGTCCACAAAATAATAGATTTAAAACATATATGGACATTTATAATGTAAAATAGGAATATATCATGATGAATTCTATCAGAAATAAGTGGAATCATGTAAAAACAGTGTTTAAGAAACTTTATAAGAGAGGCACATTAGTGGAGATTAAGGGAAACTTTTAATGATTCTTTAAAAAGAAAAAGGCATAATTGTATGTATAAAACCAAAAATGAACCAAGATATTTTTCCATGATTAAAGAGTGATTTTATAAAAATAATTGTTTCTTAATATATAATATTGATTTAAAAAATGGGTAATAATGTGGGATGTTTAATTTAATTGGGCATTCATAATCGGAAGAATTGAGAAGGGAAATTTTTTAAAACGTGTATTTCCTCATAAAATAATTATATATATATATGGATACATGATTTTGGAACATATTTAAAGAATTTATTAGAATTATATAAAATGAAATAATATTTTGATTGTGTAAAATAGATATAAAGTGAAACCTAAATGAAAAATGGATGTTCGGTGAGAATTCCATACATTATGTTTGTAACGATTCAATATTTTTACTTAATTTCCTGAATAATCGAATTAGATTCATTTATAAATAATTCTAGAACCTCCTATACATTTAATTAATTTTTATAGTCTATTAAGGCCATATATGGACATTTTTATGTGTTATAGTGTTTATTTCATCATTCAATAGTGTTTATTTACATGGTTTCCATGATCGGTTCCCTTGTATAAGTGTATTGAAGTTCATGTAAAATGTTGACAGTTATCTAGAATTGAAGTTATATGTTTTTAATGAAAATAAATTAGGATAATTGGTCTTATATATCATTTTTTTATATGTTATGAGGATGATTCCTTAGATAAACTATTTATGATAATTGTTTATATTAATTGGGAAGATCTTTTATCATCACTTACTAGTTTCATTTTATTATTTAGTATTATGATAATATGTTATTTTCCAAACATAAAATAGGTTATAAAATGAATTTTATAGAATTTTTCAACCATAATTATGATTTTATAACCAGTCATGAAGGTGGTATTGAAAAATAAAAACACTCTATGCATGAAGGTTGTGAATCGACACCTCACGGATGATGTTTTCATTTTTTAGAATAAACAGGAGAGAAGAAGAGGTTTGATGGAGAATTATTGAATTAAACTGAAAATTTATATTATATATAATATATTTGGGAATTAATTAATCTTGTATATGGGATATTTATAAGATATTAATAATGGAAAAGCAAATGAAAATAAATTAAATGAAAATGCAAGAGGATTTTACATCTTACATTTATTCTCATTGTCAACCTCCTTAGGGAAAAGTTTATGGTAAATTGTTTAATCAAATTTCACTTGTTTTTTAGGGAGAAACGTAGTAGTAGTATTCAATAAAATTTTGATAGGTCTCAATGATTGAAGTGTGTGAGGAGAAGAGGTGGTGAGGGGTGGTATTTATAGATGAAGAGGGGGATTTTTATCATTTTACACATATATTTTTTATTTGGGATCAACACTAGGAATTCTGTGGATTATTATGAATAAATATAGTAACTAGAACATTTTACTTTGAACTAAAGGCCACTTACATCGTCTATGACTCAATAATGTACAAATAATTAATGTATTTGGGTAAAATATTAAATAACATAAATTATTTTATTTCACAATTCACCAAAAATAAAACTATTTATAAAAATACCAAACAATTCACCATAACCATTTTTAAATATTTATAACTAAAAATTGCACTATATTTTATGTAATTAATTTTCTAAATATGAAAATTTTAATTTTTAATTAAAATAATAATTTACGTGAAAAATAAAAATTTTAATTTAATAACTCATTTTATGAAACTTTGAAAAAATAGTTAAGGTCTTATAAAATTATCATATATTGATAAGACAAGAAAATATCAATTTAGTAATATATTTTCAGAAAAAATTATTTTAAAACATTATATTAATTATATAATTGTAAAAAATCATGTATGTTTTATAAAAATACTAAAACATAATTTATAATTTTCCAAACATTGGTTTACTTATACTATGATATAATTGTATCATATTTTCATTTATAATATGGATAAATTTTATTTTTACATTCACATATGTGGTTACTATTATATTGGTCAATTTACTATTCTTAATTGTCACATTACACTTCCTATGGTCATGTAACTATTACTTCAGCATATGTTCCTTAATTTCTATAAGTACCTCTTATTTCATTAATTGGTTCTTTATAAGGTTCTTATTTTGTTCCCTATGTGATTTTATGTAATTAATACTACATGACATAAATTTAAGAAGGTAATTTTTCATTGATAAAAGTTTTGGTCATTACCTTCTTCTTTCTTTTGAAATTTCTCCCAGAATTTTTTTTTCAAACTAACTTGAAATCATGTGAGGGTAATTATCAATCATTGATTTATTTTATTAACATATTTACTTTTTATATCTATGGTTCCACAATAAAAATTTTACCACATGATTTTTCATGTTGTGTAGAACATTATCTCAGTGGTCCACATTCTTCACTAGAAGTTCCTCATAAGAGAGATCATTTCCCAACTATAGCACCTTCGAATTCAGTACATGTGAGGGATCTGTTATGTATTTCCTCAAGTGGGATACGTGGAATATATAATGTATATTATACATTATTTTTTTATGTTCTAGTTGATAGTCCACATGACCAATATGATCAAGAATATTGAAGGGGTCAATGTACTTGATACTTAACTTTCCTTTCATCCCAAAACACGTGATCCTCTTATTTGGAGATATGTAAAGGAATACCAATTCTCCAACCTCAAACTCCATATCCTATAGACGATTATATTCATATATCATCTATCAACATTGGATAGACTTGATATGTTATAGAATGGTTTTCTCCCTTTCTTCAACCACATTAGATTCTAACAGTATACGTCTACTGACTTTAAATCATCTTGTTAGTGTTCTATATATTTTTCCATAAACTGGTTTATATGGATCGATTTGGATGCTTGAGTAGAAACTATTATTGTATAAGAACTCGACCAGAAGAAGAAGTCGGTCCCATCCTTCTTTGATGTCCATTGACAACAATCTCGACGTGTGTAAATAGTACACTCAGATTGGCCATCACTTAAATGATGATAATCTATACAGAAGCTCAGCTCAATTTTTAGAGCATGTTTGATACTATTTGAGAACATGGAGGTGAATTTTGGATCCCAATAGGACACAACTGATAGTGGTACTCCATGCATCATTACCAATTCTCTGATATAAATTCAGAAATTTTGATCTAATGAGAAGTCTTATAAAATTATTACAAATTGATCTATCTTTGTAAGATGATCCACCACAACCCAGAAAGAATCCTTTCCACTCTATTTCTTTGAATTTTCAATGAGAAGGTCCATAGTGATGTTTCCACACTTCCATATATATATGTGTAATATTTTTAAAATCCCTTTAGAATTTTTCCATTCATCTTTCACATGATGACATACCAAGAACATTGATGTTTATGAAGCAGTCTCCTTCTTCATATTGTCCCACCAATAGTGATCTCAGTGATTTTGATACATCATCGTGCTCCCCTAGTGAACGGAGAAGGTTGATCTATGTGCATCAATCATGAGATATTTCTTTCTCTCTCAAATTTATGTTATGCATAATGATGACCCAAATCTTATGACTCTTTCCTAAACAATTTTTAATTTTGAGGATATTCCATTTCTAATAACTTCCACCTTCATCTAAATTACCATATAATTTATTTGGGAATACTTTTTTCTCCATAAGTTATGGTTGAACAATAATTTAAGAAATGATTGATGATGTTTTCCCTTAACAATTCCCATGTCCATCCTTCAAATATCTATAAATATTGGATCCTTAACAATTATTATCATTAATAGAGTTCCATTATTCTTTCTATATAAAGAATCTTCCATCTTATTTTCCTTACTATGATGGTTGTGGATTGATAATTCATAATCCATAATAGGCTCTAACCATATTCATTAGCACATATTAAGCTCTTTCTATGTGAATATATAATTAATAATCCTATTATCAATATACATATCACACTTCTCCCCATAGAGATAATTTCACTATATTTTCAATGAAAATATCATAGATTCCTACTAAAAATCATGTGTGTGAGATTGTTTCTTATTAATTTTATACTTTATTGAGGAATAGGCTACAACTTTATCATTTAAATCAGTACATAAACTAATCCAAACATGTTAGTAACTTTTTATACCAACAAGAGTTCCCAATTTGTTGGATGAGTAGGTAATGGTGTAGTGATTATTATATTTTTTTCATTCTTTGAATAAGTCTTCATATTCACTAGTCCATAAAAATTTCAGACCCTTCTAATTCATCTTGGTTACACAGTTTGAAAATAATGAGAAGTTCCTCAAAAATAATCTATAATACTTAGCTAGATAATGGAAGCTGACGATCTCTTTTACAGATATTGGAATGAGAAAGTCATTGATTTCATTTTTCATTGATTGGTCCTAATATATCCCTTTTATAGTGATAACATTCCCCAAGAATAATTTATCCTCCATCTATAATTCACATTTACTATACTTTTCATAAATTTTCTCCCTTTGAAATGTATCATGCATTGTATTCAACTGCTCCTCCTGTTCCTCTATTCTCTTAGAGTATTTCATAATATCATCAATTAAGACTACCAATTTTTTTGGTAATATCTAAACACTCTATTGGTTAAGTTGAGGAAAGTATCAAGATCATTAGTGAGTCCAATGGGAATCACAATAAACACATAGTTTCTATACCTCGTTCCAAATTAAATATTGGGAATATCATCCTTCCTCGCCTTTAATTAGTGATATCCCGACCAAAGGTCCCCCTTAGAAAAATTTTTATCCCCATGTAGTTACTCAAACAAGGTATCTATATGTGGAAGTGGATACTTATTTTATATAATGATTTTTTTGATCTCCTGATAATCAATAAAAAGGTTCATTGATCGATCATTCTTCTTAAAGAATAGGACTGTCACACCCCATGGTGAAGCACTAGGGTGTATAAAACCCTTATTCATATTCTCTGATAAATAATTCATTAGTTATTACAACTAAAATATGGCCATTCTATGTGGTTTTTTGATATAATATTTGATCCATGATTTTTTTTCAATGGATAACTCAACCTCTCGATCAAGAGGAAGCCCAAGAAACTATTCAGGGAAAACATCTATGTAGTCCCTCACAATGGTCATTTTTTTAGCATGTTTATATCCTTTATCTAAATCATTTGAGATAGATATTCTATCTTATAAGGTAGTAATATACACAATTGAGATGATTATTATGAAGAATATTCATCCTCATCCTTACACCTGTATATAATTGGATGATTCTCCAGGATGGGAAGAGTGATTTACCTTTATTTGCAGTTCACGTTTTCTTTAAATAATGATAGAAAATCCATTCCTAATATATCATAAAACACTACAAAATGGCATGTGAAAATATTTCTTGGGAGGTTTAGTACACTAAAATTAACTAGGTAGGAGTTATATACATTGAATGCAATAATTTTCTCATTTATTATTCTTAGAGATAACTCAACCTTCATTTTTAGGTGGTATTTGAATAGTTTACTTAACATAAAATAAATGAAAGAATGCATAGAACTATAATAGAATAATAAATTCACTATCCCTGATGGAATAACCATTGTACCTACCACCACATTGTTTTCAGGTTCCACCTCAGTAGTAGTGATAAATTATTTCCATCCTTGTTTCCATGGAGGTTATTGATATTGATTGCCTCAAACAACCCTTGTATTATGAAAATGGATTGAATAATTCCCATGTTATTTAAATTTGAAAAACTGCACTATAGGCTTACTTTGGACTTGAACCATCCCTTATTCATCTACATTAGTGGGACTCTTCATATCCCTTTTACAGTTACTAGCCATTTCCCCTCTCTTCCACATTTGAAGCATATCATGGTTTCTATTAAGATGTTTCTAGGATGATTATTTCCACACTCTTGAAATTTCAGATGTTGGGTATTCTTTCCATATTGTGTTTCATCTATTGGAACACCAAAATTAATCTCCATTATTTACTTTTTATCTATGAGAATATGTGGCCGCTGACAGTCTTTTTTCTTCATTTAGACATTAAAGGCTTCATGTAATATCTCCTCATAATTGTCGATGTCATGAATCACCAACTATTTTTGTATCCTTGGCATTAGCAGCTAAAGAAGTGACCCCCCTTGATTTCAGTATTTATTAAAAAGCTACAGGCATATTGTGAAAGGATTGTAATGTTTTCCCCATATGCACCAATAGACTCATCATCTTTTTTCTTCAATCCAAGGAACTCCAGTTCCATCTAAAGATGGAGTGTTTGAGGAATATATTTTATTGAAATATTTAGTTTACCTAGAATTTATTTCTTCTATATACTTCATGTTCTTTATCTTTTTACACCACAGATCAGATTCCACACCAAAAAAAGATAGATCACCTGCACAACATTCTCTCATCATGAGAGGTGGAGGGAATGAATTATCTTCTTACTGGGTTTAATCCATTATTCATCATGGTGGGTTTCAAAAGATCCAATAAACATGCGAACAATTTTACATATAAAAGATTTGATCAAAAATTTCTATTTCTTTGGAGAACGAGGGAATTCCATTCAATTCAATTTATTATTCATATCATGAGGCAACTGAGAAAGTATTGTCGTGATGTTTTGAGAACCCGTTCTCATTCTACTGGTCATATCATTAAGTAAATCATCATATTTCCCATCAAATTGATTTATAGAATGGGTTCTTTAATTTCAATCAATTATCTAAGAAAAATAAATTACATTTTTAGGGATTTAATACTTAGCTAATAAGCTAATAAAAATAAAACATTAAACATTTAAGGATAAAATTTTAAATGGAAAGTATATTCTATCGTGTAAAACCTTAACTTTCTATCTAATTTATCCATGGTATTAGAATTTTCCCTATGATTCTTACTAAAGATCCACATCCCTATTCTTAAAAAATAAATAATTCTTTCTTTAATACCATGTATAGCGGTCCTAGGATTTTACACGTACTGTTACATGATCTTAATAATAATTAATCATCAATTATAATCAAAGATTATAAAGTCTTGTGTCTTTGTATAATCAGGTACATAATTTTAAAACTTGAAACCCAAATAAATACATTTTTTAGTTAATCCCTATAATGATATCTTAACTTCCATTGGGATCATATATCTATATAGGATAACATCTAGAATCCATGAACAAAAGGGATGAGATTAAAATCTGAATAAGGTAATAATAATAAGAATAAAACAAAGCACATGGGTTAGAAGGCATAACATGATGACATAAAAAGAATAGAACTGAATAAAAATAAGGAATAATAACATGTATTGAAAGGGATCATATAACCATGGAATCATTATAATGTTGAATCATCATATAACATGACATAATCATGAGTCAAGGATAACATCTTGGACTATATCACATGGTGGAAAAAGTCGCATAACGAAATCAGGTTCACTCTATATCCTAACAAGAAATCTCATAGGACAACACATTACCCAATTCATTATATACCTATCTAGGAACACCAATTATGACATGTTTATTCATATGTTTTCCACATGAATAATCAAACATAATTTATAAATATAAGGGTAAACCAGGGAAGGAAATGAGTATTGTAACCATTTCACGGAGCTTTACAAATGGGAATATCATAATGATGTCAATGAAATAATGGATTTAAAACATAAATGGACATTTATATAGAAAATAGGAATATATCAAGAAAAATAATGTCAAATAAAAGTAAGAACATGTGAAATTAGTGTTTAAGATACTCTAGAAGTGAACCATTTTAGTGTGGAAACTTTTAAAGATTTTATAAAAAGAAAAATCATAATTGTTCATATAAAACCAAAAACAAAACATTATATTTTTTCATGAAAAAGTGATAATTTTATAAAAATAAAGTTGGATTAAAATATATTATGTATTTCACTGGAAAAAGGTGTATGAAATTGAATATTTCCCTTTAATTGGGATTTGTTATTGGGAATAATTGAGAAGGGAAGCTTTTTAAAACATGTATTTCCCCATCAAAGAAAGATGAAATGATATGGATGTTTAATTTTGTAACATATAAATATAATTTATAATAAGTATATAGAATTAAATAAGATTTACATTGGGGTAATTATATATAAATTATAACCCAAAGGAAAAACAGAGGTTCAGTGAGAATCACTTACCTTATATTTGAAATGATTATTCACTAGTACTTAATTTCATAAATAATAAAATTAAATTTATTAATTAACAATTAAAAAACATATTATTCAAATAATCAATTTGTTATAATTTATAAATTTCATTTATGGCCATTTTTATAGGTTATAGTGTTCAATTGTATCTCTAGGAGTGTTCATTTTCTTAGTTTTAAAGATTTTTTCACTTGTAAGAGTATGGATGTTCACGTAAAATGGGGGTAGTCATTCCAAATTGATGTTAAAATTTATAAATGAAAATATAAAAGAATAAATTTTTTATATATCAATTGGTTATATGTTTTGAGGATTATTAATTCGAACAAAAGTTAATGATGATCGTTTAGATTTTTTCAGTTGTCCTTTGAGCATCACGAAATAGTTTCATTTTATTATTTAGTATTATGAACATCTATTTGATGAATAATTATTCCATTAACATGAAAAAATCTCAATAAATATAAAATAATATAGTTTTAATTCCACTTGTATAAGGGTTTTTGAGGATATAACAATAAAATAAATTAAAATGAAAATAAATGCAAAGAAAATGAAAGTGGATTTTACCTCTTGAATTTATCCTTATTTAGAACCTCTTTAGGGAAAAGTGTTTTCTATTATTTTGAGACCAAGGGTGCCAAGAAGTGGTGGGGGACATGGTTGGTGTATTGGTCAGAATTTGTAAAATTATAACATATCAAAAGGTGTGAGGATAAGGGGTGGTGAGGTGTGGTATTTATAGTGTCGAAGATGAGTTTTTTTGATTATTTTACTCATCTAATTATTGTTTTTTCTTAAGATATGAATAGTATGAATTTTTATGAATAAATAAAATAACTACTATATTTTATTTATAACGAAATTCTACTTACATCATCTATGTCTCAAGAAATAATGTATTCTGCTAAAATGGTAAATACTGTAAATTATCATATTCCACTATTCACAAAAAATCAACCATTTCTAAAAAATCCAGAAAATTCACCCTAAATTTATTTTCAATTGGAATCATAATTTACATGAAAAGTACTATTTTTAATATTATAACTTATTTTATGACACTTTGAAAAATTAAATAAGGTCGCATAAAATTATCTTATATTGATAAGAAAAAAATATCAATTTCTGATTATTTTTTATTAATGAAAATTATTTAGAAACATTATATTAATTTTAAAATTGCAAATAAACATTAATGTTTTATAAAAATACCAAAAATTAATTTATAATTTTCTAAACCTTTATTTACTTACACTATAGAATATTTTCATTTATAAAATGGATAATTTTTATTTATACTTTCATTGGTTTGGTTTCTATTCTATTGGTAAGTTTAATATTCGTAATGGTCGTTTTACAATTCTATGATTTGTGTTACTATTCTTTCAGCATATGTTCCATAATTTCTAGAAATACCTCTTATTTCATTCATTATTCATTTATAGGTTTCTCATTATGTTATCTATGTTATTTTATGTGCTTTATACTATGTGACATAAAGATAATAAGGGCATTTTACATTGATAAAATTTTGGGTTATTACATTCTCAATGGTATGTTACACAGGAGCTATCCAAGAACCTAGTAACTCCCCTATACACTTCCAACACAACAATCTCTTTACTACTATATCGCCTGTTGTTCCCAAATAAAAAAACAAGAAACATTACTATTATTCCATTTCATAACACCACGACCCAAACCAATTAGTTTGAACCAGAGTGCCAAAATACCTCATTTGAACCTCCCTATACATAAGAAGATACAAACTACCAGTGATTGAATAATTTTACCTTTTTGAAGGCCATTTCATTAGTATCCTATCATATCATAAGTAGAAATATATCATAATATAATAAAACATAATAATCTGAGTAAACATGTAAAAACTATATAAAAGGAATAATATTCCTAAAAATATTTAAACATGGGTCCCATATTTTCAGTTTGAACCCATGTACAAGTGTAATATGGTAAATAACTAAATAAATAATAGTATCCTATAGACAACATGATGGTATGGCATCCAAATATACCTTCCTTATCCAAGCCACCTTTTACATGCCCCTCTCCCTTTCCTAGATCCCTACAAAGTATGTCAACATGATAATCGAAATTACTGTACATGGTGTGAGTGAAAATCCCATTAGGAAACCATTAATGTGTCCTTAGAAAAAGTGAAATTATAAATCATTTTTATTCTATGATAATAATAAATTCACAAGAAATTATATTAATAATCTACCGACCATCCAAGTGTTATCTAAGAAACTACATGCTTCGATAATACCTCATTGGGATAAACACTAGATAGATGATGATGATATGGAAAAAGAAGATGATCTACCCACAAGGCTATCAGAATCTCACTCAATGTCCACAAGGCATCATGTATTGGTTTGGGCCTTATATCCTTCTTGTGAGAATGTATATATTATCCTAAATGTATAGAGTAATGTAATTTCTTTTTTTTATCTGCAAGGCACCGGTTTGGTGATTTATATTCAAATGAGTTTTATATTTTCAATATTTTTTGTTACCCAGATTATATATTTTCATTGAAAATATACTAGGTTTGGATTTTGTTACATGAAATACCATGACTAGATTTGATTATATGCGACACCGATTTTAGCTTTTGTTGCATGCGACAATCAGTTTAAATATAATGTAACATTTGATTAAAATATTATTATAATCATTAACTAGAAGTTGGAATGTTTGGTATCAATGAGACTAAATAAATTCTATAAACGTGGTTTAATCTAGTCTATTAAGTGAATTCTTTGGTAACAAATTAATTATAAATAGAAGTAATAAATATTTTAATATTAATAAAATCCTTTTATGAAACACTATTTTTCAACACAAAAATATATTTCAATAAAATTTATTAATCTAACAATATTTTATGAATGATTCAAAAGAAATTTATATTTTACATATTATATAAATAATCTTGTAATTTATTTTCTAGATAATAGATATTAATAAATCCAATTTAATGCACAAAAAGTTATATTTTTCTAAAAGAAAGTTTTTTCAACTTTTCATGGAGAACATATTTTAAAACTAATTTTTTACACTTTAATAAATTATACTTGAAAAAAAACTTATTTTTGAATTATTAATTTCAAAATTATCTTATAATAATGTTTTTCTTAAAATATTCATTTGTTTTGTTAATAGTGAAATATATTGAATTTTAATTGAAAACAAAACTTTTTGTTAAAAATATTTTTAAATTTACATTATATTTGAAATTGTTTTAAAAGTTAAATTATATAAATTATATATATATATATATAATTAATATCATTGGAATCAATTTCATATTCAAAATGGATATAAAAACATTGGAAAGTTTTTATCATTTTTTCTTTAAAACCACACCTTCTCTTCACATCTATGGGACTATTATTAAAATAATTTTTTACACTCCAATGAATGGAAATTGGAAATATAGTTTCCACATTTTTTATGATCATAATCTATAATTTATAATAATGTGAACATTATTTTTTATCATAATTATGTGTGAAAATAATTAAAATTAATCAATGCGCTTAAGAGAAAAATTGTTTTAATAAGTGATTAATATTTAAACTTAATGTGAAACATTACCTAGAAACATGTAAGAACCACTTTATTTTACATATTCATATTTTATCCTTTATATGGTCTATATTTTTCCATTATTTTTCCACTTCACATGGTTCAAATTTGAGTAAAAATATATATTTTCAAAAATTACAAGTGTCTCACTCACCTCACTTATAAATGGCCACCCACTATCCTCCCCGCTTCAAACATTAAAAACACTTTATTTTGGCCAAGGAAAATAAAACTCACATTCAAAAATCCCTTACATCATTATAGAATTCTTATTTTGGGCATAAATCCAACCAAGTATGGGCTTTTGTGTAATCCAAAGAGAGATACCCTAAAAAGAGGTAACATTAATCAAAGATTATTTTTTTATTTCTCCTTAAAAATACATTAATTATTTTTAAATCATGATAGTATAATAAATATATATATTAAATATACTTATATTTTTTTATTTTATATTTATTACATAAAACCACACAAACATCCGTCAAATTGATTATGGAATCATCATTCTTGTGTGCGATGGACTACCACCTCACAAACTGAAGTCATTCATTTTTCTATTACCACCACTCAAGGTTGGTCATAGTGATTTAAAAACATTTTATATATGATATTTTTTATATTTAATATGTAATTATTATTCTTGAGTTATTATATCACACATACCTTCTTGTTTTTTATTTTCTGTAATATGATAACGTCGTTCATGTGCACAACAGACTACTACATTGTGAAGAGATGTGATTTATTCTTTCACTATATGGAATGTATTAAGTAATTTTTTAATAAAAATAGTTGATATGAATTAAATTAAAATTATTCTGCAATGATAATATATCATTTAAATTTCTATCATTTAATTTTTTAGAAAATGGAAAAAATAGTGTCCATGCGTACGTACGGCCTACCATATCAATGAATTGTGAATTTCATAACCTATTAATAAATACTATTTATTATTATAAAAACATATATAAACAATATATATGATATTTATATTTTTTTAATGTCTAGAAATTATTAAATCATGATCAAATTAATTGGAACAAAATTAATAAATCAAAACATATATGAAAAACAAAGCAATTATTACAAGAAACGTAACATTAAAATGGAAATATTAATAAACAGGTAAAATAAATTCAAATGAAAATAATATATGGAATGATATATGTGAATATGGTTTAGTAATATATTTATGATAAATATATATTTATTATACATTCTGATTTAATTAGTAGTGTGGATGTCAAGACTTAAGGTAAGGGGATTTCTAGTCTCACTTTTATTTCTGAGAAACTTATTCGATATTTTCTACATGATTATTTTATATTGTGTATATATTAACCTAAGAAATGATATATCATAAAAATATCTAATTTAATTATAATTAATGTTTCCAAATATATTTTTTCCCGTGGGATTATGATTCAATAGTTACTCAATCAATATGGGATTTCATCTCACTTTTAACATATATGAGACACTTGTCATATTAACCACCTATTTCATTTATATGTTATATATAATTCCAATTATTTTAAATTATTATTATTATACATAAAACTATTTTAGATTACATATAAATTTTATTATCTTTCTTTGATAGGGTTGATGGTTCGAATGTTAACAAATCCGTAATGGATTTCTGTCTCACTTTTATATTCTTTTAAAAAATGTCATATTCACCACATTTTTATTTTATTTTTTATTTATAATTAACATGAATGTTTTTTAATATTATAATAAAAATATTTATTTTTATTTACATATCCATTTTATGATCTATCTTTCATGGTGTTTATGTCTCATAAGTAACCAAATCGGTTAAGGATGTTTCACTCAATTTGACTTATTTGAGACATATGTTATGATATACACCTATATTGGTACATTTTGTGTATATAACCCCAAAACATTGTATTGAGCTAGAATCAATCAGGGACTAGTGTATGAAAATTGTACATGTTAACACAAATTTTGACACTCGTGAGGGACAATTTTATAAAATTCACAAGCTTCTTATGAACCATCATGAAGGATTTAAATATATGTTGAATATGGAAAAACTATATAAACTTAATGTATCATAGATTAAAAATATCTTGTCTTTATATACACATCCTATACCAAATTTTTCAAGATTATGTGATTCCTAACCATGACTAGTGTTACTCACACTATACTATTTGGTTTTAGTCAATATATTAAACAATAAGGAACCATGTTAATTGAGAATGTCACATAAAATGAAACTGCTATCAACTTTATTAAACAAATTATATTTTTGTTGAGGAACAGAAACTTGTTTCTATACACACGCTACCATTTCAATACTTTTATCATGTTGACATTAAAAAGATAAATAGATATAGAAAAGTTTTTTTATCATTTATTAAAAAATCAAATTTATTTTACTATAACTAATGATCCACTACTTGTTGACAAATGGAACTTCCCCAAGGAAAATATTTTTTTCATTCTCCAATGTTCAAACATGAGAAATTCATTTTGAATCCTCATCGCTTGGAAGGTGAAGTGAATCAATGGTGTATCATTATCAATATTAGGGGGGAGAATTATAAAACTAAATCCATGGTTTGGGATGAGTTCAAGAACATTTTTTTGGGTAATTACCTTCCACATATTCTTCGTACAAAAAGGGAAATTGTATTTTCCAATCAATATCATGGTTATAATAAGAAAATGATATAATTAAATGTAAACTCTAAAAACTATGGAGACAATGATAATATATTTACTTTACTATTAATGTGTGAAAGGAAAAATATATGAATTTTTTTTGAGGGACTACCATATATCTTATGTGTGGAAGGAAAGTCACCAAGTGGCTGAATAATGAAGTTATTGTAATAAAGAGAAAGCTTCACAGAATGATCCTCTAGAAATTTATTGTTCCTAATGTATGATATTTGGTAATTATGATAAAATATTATTAAAAAAAGTATAGGATTATGATTTACATAAAAATTATCTTAATTTGAGGGAAAAGGTGAAAAGTTATGTAACAAAAATAGATGATGTGAATCGTGATAATTAGGTCACACTTATACTTTACTTTTTAATTGAAAATTAAATGTTTTATTTTTAATGATGGATCCCTATAAAAATTTTATTTTTTATCCTTTTGTTTAATATGAAGTAATTTATTGAATTTTTTATCTCCCACTATATAGATTTTTAAATAAAGAAATAACATTTCAAATTCAACCTATGATCATCTAATAATTCAAGGATAAACATGAAATTATGAAATGAATTTTTTTCGCAAAGATGATATTTTATTTATAAAAAAATGTGACTTATATATAGGATGTGTATATGGTTTAATTGTATCTTTTTGAAATGATCTTGGTATTCAGATATTGGTACGTGACATTAATATCTACTACAAGTTGATTATGGGATTAATGATAAGTTGATTTTGGAAATATAAATACCTTATAGCTAATTTTATGTATTTTTATTAACTTATAGGATCCTAAAAGTTAACTATTTAAATAATTTATTATGTTGAACTTTGGATGAGGAATTATAGATTAATGTATTATTTCACCATATCATGATTTATACTTATTTAATAACATGTGTTAGCTATATTGTTGTAATTATGACTAAATATAGACTGAATGAAAAGTAATTCAATTTATGGATCATATGATCTATTAGTGAGTTAGGCACAAAAAATTAACCTTCATTTCTTAGAGTATGATATCATATGGAAATTGATCAAGGAATAACCAAATAATTAAATTCTTCTTAAGAAATAGAAAGATATCCTATAATTATATCTTTATTTTTTCTTAATCAGGATGTTAATGAAATTCCTTAACTCTAGAAAAAATATATAGAAATAAAAAAAAAATATCATATTTCATTCATATCTGGTCAAAAAATGGTCCTTTAAATCATCAAAGGTTTAAGGTTTTGAATCCATTGACTTCCATTTACAATTCACATTCATCAGATCAATAATCTCTATGACTACCTATAATCATTTATGCTTTTCTTCAATGTGAAAACCTAGTTAAGAGTTATATTATATAACTGTTATGTTTACATCTCTCCATTTTAAGGTAAGTTTTATTATTCAATTTTATAATATGGGATTCTATTAAAGAACATTATAGTGTAAAAACCTTTATTAATGTGACCACTTTCAAGGGGTGAAATTAGGTTTAAGAGGAGTAGAATATAACACCGAGAGATTTTGTAAACGTTTTTTTTAATATTAATTTTATATTTTTAAATATTCAATGTTAAAATTAGTATATTATTAATTTTATGAAACAATATTTTTTTTACAAACAATACTGAGTTTAGATTGCGTTATATGATAAAATGATTTTAGCTTGTGTTATAAGAAACATTATTGTTTTACGAAAAGTGTCATATAATTAAAATATTATTATAGTTATCACCTAGTCGTTAGAATGGAAAGTATGAATAATATTAAATAAATTATTAAAATATTTTATACACATTTATATTAAAATAATTTTTTTCAAACTAATTAATTATAAATGAATGTAATAACTATTTTTAAGTAAAGAAATTCTTTTTTTGAAAAACAGTTTTTCTATGAAAAAAACATTTCTTCTCAAAAATTTAAACTAAATTTTTTAGTGAATAATATTATCGAAAGTTATGAATTATATATTATATCTACTATTTACCATTCATCTTATGTGTTTTCCATATAAGATATAATAATAATTACAATTTTATGCATAAAAATATATTTTTTTCTAAAAAGCAGTTTTGACGCATTTTAGTGGAGAAATTATTTTAAAAATATTATTTGTTACTTTCTAAATTTTAATTGAAACAAGAAACTCTATTTTTTATTTTTAATAACAACATTATTTTCAGGTGAATTTTTTTTCTTAAAAGATTCATTTTTGGATGAATAGTGAACTATACTAAATTTTTATTAAAAATAACTTTTCCATTCAACATATTTCTAAAGATAAATTACATTGAAAATTGGTTTTAATGATAAATTAGATCAATTATTAATATAATAATACAATTTTGTTAGTTTTAATCAATTTTAAATTGAAATTGGATATAAAATCTTTATATACTTTAGATTATTTTCTCATTAAGAACCAAATATATTATCATGTCTCCAGGATTTTTTTAAAATTAATTTTTCCCACTTATGTGAATTTAATTTTTTTAAATTGTTTTTATAATTTGAACCCAAATAAATTTTATTTTATTATTTGAATAAAATAATTTTTTAACATAATTATTAGTGAATACAATTAAATTTAATCATCATGATTAAGAGAAAATTGAGTTTACCGAGTGACCAAACCTTATAATTTAGGGGGTAAAATATGTAAAATCATGTAAATCATCCATTTGTTGACATATATATATATATATACCTTATATCCTTTTTAATAGATTTTTTTCATTATTGAACTCAATTTAGATGAAAAAAATATTGGTGGAATTATCTCGTTTCAAAATTTTCAGGAGTGCCACTCACCTCACTTATAAATGGCCACCCTTGTCCTCCACTATTCACATATTTAAAAAACTTTTTATTGGCCATTAAATACCTAAATAACTATCCAAAATCCCTTTGATAATCATGTAATCCTTAAATTGTGTATATATCCAACCAATAAGGCCTTTGTTGAAACCCAAAAGAGACACCCAACTGAGAGGTAACATTCAGCAATGAACATTTTGGTTATATTTATTCCTCAAACCACGTAAATTATTTTTATATCAGGTTTATAAAATAACTGAAGTATATTAAATATAATAATACATTTTTATGTTATTTATGACCAAAAACTACACACACTTCAATCAAATGAGTTTCAAAATAATCATTCTTGTGTACGGAGGACTACTGCCTCCTGAACATATTCCATTATTTTTTCATTACCACCTCTCATGGATGGGAATAATGATGAAAATAATGTTTTTATATTATATTTATTATATATTTTATTATATTGTATTTTCGGATTTATTATGTGATACATACCATTGTGCTTTCCTTTTTTGGGGAATAAGATAATGTTGTTCTTGTCTACGACGGACGACCACCTCATGAAGTGATGTGATTCATTCATGATCTTAATGGAATGTATTAATAATAGGTTTAATAAATATATGTTATATAAATAAATTAAAATTATTTTGGAAATAAAATATATAATTTACTTTTCTTTCTTTCAAACAGATAAGAAAATGAAAGAAACACAGTGTTCATCCATACATATGGCCTACCATCTCCATGAAAGGTGAATTTCATTTTCTATAACCAAATTTTAGGGTATGTTATAAATAAATGTGTACATTATTTATGTTATATTTATATAATGGTTTAAATTTTGGATATTATGTCACCATGATTCATTTATGAGGGAAAAAATTACAAGTCAACACATATACTAAAGATAAAGCGGTTGTTACACGAAACATAAAATTAATATAGAATTTTTGATAAAAGTATATTATAAACTAATATGAATATGATATATGTTATGATTTATAAGATTTTGGTTCTCTAATATTATTTTAATGAAATTTTATTTATTATATCATAGTATTGAACAAGTACAATAGATGTTTATAATTAAGGTAAGAGGATTTTTAGTCTAATTTTTATTTCTAAGAGACATATTACCTATTCACCGCTTGATTATTTTTTTGGTGTATATAAAACCCTATGGCATGATATATCATCATTGTACCCCATTTTATTATAATTAATATTTTCAGTTATGTTATTATTTTATGGGTCTTATGATTCAAAATTTACTCAAGCAGTATGATATTTTCATATCACTTTTTACATATGTGAGACAACTGTCATATTCACCAACTATTTACTTTATGTGGAATATTTACATCTATTTAATATATAATATTATTATTCTTCTGAAAACTATTATGTTTTAAATTTCCATTCTATTACCTCACTTTTAAGGGGGTTGCAGTACAAATTTTAACAAATTGGTAATGGATTTTCATCTCAATTTTACAATGACACTATCTTATGTTTATTATACTAAAATTTATTTTTTGTTTACATATCCATCAGAGGATACCTCTTTTGTGGGGTTTACAGTTGAAAACCTAAAAAATCTGCAATGGATTATTGTCTCAATTTTCTTTCTTTTAGAATTATGTTCTGATATGCACCTAAATTCATCCATGAGGATTACATACATCCCTGTTTACAAGTAATATTATGAATTTATATATCACCATTATATATTATATTATTTTTTATGTTATTATTTCATGTGGATTGAAATTATAGGTTACAAAAGTGTTAATGATTTTATGTAACAATCTCTTCATTTATCAGGACTATTTATGATTTCTCTCCTAATGTTGAAATATCATGATTTAACTCTTAAGAATTCTCATAAATTTTATTCACCACATGTTATCTATGATATATTTAATCAATAGTAATATTTTACTCTCTTTCTTAACTATGATATTTAATAAAATTCAACTTTATAATTATTATTAGTTGGAAATTTATTTTCATTGTAAACCATATTTTCAAAAAATGGTTCAATAATATCGTTTTACACTCTTATGATATTTAAAATTAATTTTCCCATTTTTACTATTTCAATTATATTTTGAATGGAATATTCATATCATTTCCCAAAACAATTCGATTTTGGATTTTATTGGAAATGTGAAAAGAATCATCATTTTAACTTGTATGACATGGAAAGAATTTTCAGAGTTAATGAAAAATAATTTTTTCAAATCCTCCGTTAAATTTTTTCAATTTCATTTAAAATGGAAAATGTTTTTAAAATGTTTTAGATCTAAAAATGTTTATTAAAAAGTGGAAAATATTTGTTTTGGAAAAATATAATTTCAAATGGGTTTCAAAGATTCATTGTTCATCAAAGGTTGTTTTTAAAAAATGAATTTTTAAAAATGGATTTATGTTATAAAAATAGTTTTTAATGATAGTTTATTTTCTTCAATAAATGATTCAATTAATCAATCATAGTAATTTTCTATCTATGGTTCCGTCATTTTGTGTAACATATCATTAGCTAGGAATATGATCCAAGGATACCTTTTTTATTCTATTTATTAATGTTTTAGGTTAATGATGACAAATTATTTAAGAAACTATATTATATTTCATGTGTTATACAGTGAGGAAATTATTATTAAACCCACTTATTTTAATGGGTTGTTCTATGGTGAAATAATTATGAAGATTATCCATTTTTTCAAAGGATATGATATGATGAAATGTTTATGAAACCTATTTCATTTCATGGGTTATGTTTTGATGAATGTTAATATCATGTGGTACACATAAATATAGTTTAAATTATGTGATGGATGATACTTATATCTCCCACCAAATAATTGGGTAATGATTTATTTACCTCATGAGATGTATATGGAGTGAGTTGAGATGAAATTGGTTTGGGAAGACATGGCTTCCACTAGGTATGGTGGTGTGTCTTTCAAAAGAGGTGTATCCACATATACATGAGACTGAATATATGATATTAATGTTATGTGTGAATTTGATTACATGTTAAAATTTTCATGTGTGAACCTGATTTCAATTAAAAAATGTTATTTATCGACCTAATTTCATGTCCAAAAGTTTATGCGAGGGCATTATTTTATGTCCTTAGCTTAACAAGTGAACCTGTTTCTATTTACACATGTTCCAAATTTTATAATCTTATTTGTATTCTACATGTATATGTCCTATTCTACTGTTATTCTCCCATGACTCATGTTGTTTGATTTAATTATGATTCATTCCTTATGAAATACTAATATTTAATCCTGGATTCAGGTTTATGATCATTGATCTGAAGGGCTTGGTTTTCCGATTTTATGTTCATGTTCTCAAACACTTATTGTTATTTCATTCAAAAATAATTTCTTTTTTTACCCTTAATCATAATCTAAGATCACTTTTTCTTATGTTTTCTTTTTCTAGGTTTTGAGGAATGTTTTTAGGTAGGGTTTTATTTTGAAGAGTATTAATGGGTATGGTCTTTATGGGTGATGTTAAATATCCTTCACCAATTTAAAATATTATGCTTCAATGACTCCAATGGAACTAAAATATTACAATCCTTAAGAATGAATTTGTACAATATAATGGATATTCAACTTAAAATATTTAATATCCATATATAAGAATCTTGGTTCCCTATAGTTGGTATGAATGGAAAGGTTTAGTTAACCTACAAAAACTACACTAAGAAAATTTTAGTGAGATCCTTGGGGATAATTTGAAGGATATGTCTAGAGATGTCAATAAGGATAAGAATAAGTATGAGTGACTATTTAGGAAAATGACTTGGAATTTTGTTAATGGATTAAGAGAGTGGTTTCGATGAAATAACATATATTTAGAAGAAATCCCTCAAGTAATCTTCTTGGTGGTTTTGGGTGTGATTTTTTCTATTAAAAAATATAGATAACTGTGAATGAGTATGATTGGTGTTTCCGAAGGAGGGTTTTAAGGATGCACAATTTACCAGTGATTGTAAAAATTTTGGGCCTCAAAATCAGAAGATTGTTTTTGGAAAATGAAGGATTTCTGCCAATGATTGAATAATACACATACCTCAAAGAATATTTTATGGACTCTGTAGAATATATGAAGGGATGTAAAGGAAATCCACAATGTTAGGATTTCCCCATAATAGAATTATGCGGAAAGTGATGTGTGGTACGCGGACCATGTAGGGAAAACGGGTGATGGGAGGATTGCGGTTTTTGGGAGGTTTGATGTTCAATGGATGGATATTGTTTTTTATTGAGAGGTGGTTATTCATTTTTAGAAAGAATCAATTTCCATGAGGGAAGAAAGGAACTATGCAGACCATAGAGGGAAAACAATATATAGGAGGAGAACAGTCCGTGGTGAAGGATGCAACACCTCGATGATTTAAGTAAAACATATTAGTGTTTTTGCTGATCTATTTGACTATGTAATGACCACTAATACCATAATTACATAAACTAATTTTTATAGAAAATGTTTTTGGTTTGGTATAAATTCAGTGAAGATTTAATGTGTTCATGAGGATGGATTCCGCATAAGGATAATCGGTCCACAAAGACAGCTCATTGGAAGGATTTTTGTGGGGAACTGCAACCCAGAAAGGTAGAATCATATTCTGAAGAGATGTCAACCATGAAACAACATCCATCCATGGAGGAGAATTGTTCAGTAAAAGAAGAATCTATCTATGAAGTGGGGATGGTCTGCAGAAGACAAAGGTGGTCCGTGAAGCACTTAAATCATGCGGTGCAGGGAGGATCATAAATGACATACGGATGTTTTTAAAGGGACTTAAGAATTTGTAAAAATTAATTTATGTAAACATACATTATAGAAATAGGTGAAATTCATCTACAAGTGAAAGCATTACTTCAATATAGAATATATATAATTTCTAGGGTGCGTACTTTCATGAATAGGAAGGGATATACGAATTCAAAAATTGTGAGTGAAATCCTCCCAAGAGAATTGATAAAAGGAAGAGGAAAAAAGTGATCCTTTCCACTAGTAGAGAGCCATAGGAAGAGATATAGGGAGTGAATCTTGATAATGTAGTGATGATACCCTACAACTTCTATAGATATTGAGCCTAATAATAGAAGTGATCTAGCATGAACCTTGTAATTTGGCAGTGATCCTAAGAGAATTTTAAACATCAGAACACAGTCTTTGTATCCTCTTGGATATAGACCAATGATGGTGAACCATGTAGAATCATTTTATCCCATTCATAATTTCATTTCTATTCATACATTATTACCTAATAAGAAGAGATGTGTGTTTTGTTTAATGATTGAATAGTATACAATGGGTTTTTAGTATTATTTTGTTATACCCTGATTCACTCTTCCCATCTCATGGTATTTAACCTAACTGGGGAAACAATTGGTATCTGGGGTAAAAGTTGAAAATCAGTGGTTTTCTCTCAGTTGATGAAATGAAGAATTTCAATCAAAATGTTATTCTGATATTCTATGGGAACAATATTCGATAATAGAATAATTGGATGAAACACTACATATAATCAATAGGAATGAAATTATTTATGATAGTGATGCATGAAATTTAGACCAATATAGAGATTTCTGCATTATCATATACTGGACGAAGGGAATTGGATGCAGACTCCAAAGTAATCAATTCATTTGGGGGAGCCCAATCCAATGCAATATATATGATGGGGATTTCATGTAAAACATCACATGCTATGTGGGAAATCCTGTTGGGAATTTATGAGGGTGACTCAATATTCAGAGAAGAAATGATATATAAAATAAATATGAGGTTCTTAGAATTCACCCTAATGAGTATATTGATGCATTATTTTATCAGGTGAAAATTGGTGTGGAAGTCATGTCTGGTCTCAGAGAAGTTATTTAAGATATAAATATTTCAAGCGCATCTTGATAAAAAATACACCTCGGTTTAATCCAATGTTTTCTTTATTGGAAGAAAAATATCCAAAGAAGATAACATTGGATAACTTCCACTGTAATATTGTTTAATATTAAATGATAATTTATAATAAAGATGTTGGGGAAAATTTGTAGTCTAATAATGTTGCATTCAAGGAATTAAAAAATATCTCTGTTGAATATAGTTAGGAGGAAGAAACTTTTCATGATATCTTGTCATTTCCATCCTTAAATATGAAAAGAGGAAGATGAAAGTTTAATGCCAAACTTCTAATTTCATTATTTCAATGTGGATGGATTGATTTTTTTGAAAAATGTTCATTAAAGTTTTTAGATGATGATGAATAGAATGATGAAATTCACTAGAAACATTCATCTTCTTACATGAATGTAAAAAAAGGATAAGAAAAACTTCTTCCAAAATAAGAATCCGCATTCAAAAGAAGATGATAGTTTATAGGATTATGAGGTAGAAGAGTCATAGGACTATAAGTATCATGAATCAGATTCTAAAGTGGATGTTGTGGGAAATTCCCAAACTAGGGAAGAATGTGAACATGACGAGGGAGAAGTAGAAGGTTGATTTGACATTCTAGTTGAATTAAAAGTTTCTCCTAAATATATTTTTGTTTGGAGTGCCAAAACGAAGAATGAAACCATGTGGATCATGATGGCAAACCATATATGCACCAGATGAAAGAATAGAAGTCTTACCTGAAATAAGAAATTAAAAAATAGATGTCGTCAATGCTAGAAATATCAAAAAAGGTGATTGAGTACAAAATCAAAATTGAATAATATAAAATATAGATCGATAGCATGACTAATATTAGAAAATATTAAATCAAATGTATATAGATCATGAATAGTAACTTTTCAGTATATGAAGAAAAATCAATCATAAGGAGAAACTCATGGTTCCAGAAAAGTAGGACATACATGAATTAGGAAAAGGAAATTTCAAATTTTTATTTATAGAAAAGAATACAAAGGAGTTCTAGGAAATGAAAAAGATTGTTAAGAATGAAATAGCTAGTATCGGGCTTGATTGCAAAAAGAAATAAGTAATGGTTCAAGTATGAATACAAGTTCCAATTATGAGGATGACGATTAATTTGAGAATGGATCAGAATAATGTGACTTAGAGAACCCAATGGATAACAAATAGTGTAGTATTTCCATAGAGGAATTCACCTCGAATTAGATTATATTGATTTAGAAAGATGGGATAGTCTCCAAATGTTTATTCCATTGAAAATATGTATCAAAGGGAATAAGACATACAAAAGTATAAATACGAGGCTCCGAATTCTAGAACATCATTTGATGGTGACTATTTTCGGTGTGAAAGTTTTGGGTACATGGAAAGATACTGACCATAGATGATTCCATGAAATATGCTTAAGTCGAATGAATATAGTAAAAATTAGCAGTTAAAAGTATCATCAAATGAGATGAAAAAAATCAATTCGTAATTATACTAGATGAAGCTAATCAATCATAAATTAAGGAATATAAAGATTATTAGTACGTATCATGTACGTAGTCAAAATCAGGTATCAAAAAAAAGATAAACATGATGTAGTTTTGGAGATTTCATTTAAATAATTATATCGCACTAAAATATGGATCATTAACAGTGGATGCACATCGAAGTTGACAGTAAATAAAAATCGGGTGACCAGAATCAGGTATGATAAGGAAGACATCATAATATTTGTTAATGATGAAGCCCTAATGATTATTGTCCTTGGAAAATACAATCTTGGGGGGAAAATACATGAGACATGGTGATGTCTCAGTTTTTGAAGGTATCAGTCACAAGTTTCATAGTATTATCCAGTTGTGTGACTCTATACATTCAATATACATTTTAAATAAACTATGTTTCATCCAGCAAAAACATGCTGTACTTTTTTTGCTAGGAAATCATATGAAAGGAAATCTCTATCATCTGAATGGAGAAGAAGATATGTACTTTATATCCAAGGATTATGAAACTATGTTATGGAATTATAGTCTTGTTCACTTGATATAAAAGTATTTGTAATATTTGATGAAATATGAAGTTGACTGTGACCCCCCTAGGTTATCACGTTATCATACTCATATATGTGATTCTTGTCAACAAGGGAAGATCATTTTAAATACATATATGGAGAAAGAGAAAAGGTCAACAAGAGTTCTTGAGATTGTCTTCATTAAAATTGTTAGAAAATACCCATTCAGTCCCAATGATATTATTATCTATTGGCTTTGAAATAATATCCAATGTCTGATTCTTCTAAATTTTTTAAAACTATTCATTCATAGCCTGATCCCAATTATCATCTCCAACTAATTTATAAATAAAAAATTAGTATCTTCCAATGATAAGTAAGGTGCTTTTTATAGAGTCTTCATCCTCCTTGTCTATAGTAGTGTTATTTGATCAAACATTATGTTCTGTATCTGAATTTAAGATCTTCTCTTCTATATTTATATAGATACTAAATTCTTATCATCCTTTTAATCATCTAAATATTATTTTGAATTATCCGCCTGAACAAGAATAACCCTTGATCTAATTTTATGTTCAAAATTATCCTCCCAAAATTGATCATTCATTTTTTGAATAGTTTTCTCGTTATCAATTTTAGTTACATTATAATTTAAAATCTTTCCCATCCACTAAATGAAGCATTTATATGATTTTTTTTCTTTTGGGTAGCCGTGAAATATCCCTTCATCTCCATGATTTTCGAATATCATGTGCTTTTCTTTATTGGGAATTAAATAATTACTTCCAAAGACTCAAAAGTACTTCAACATTGAATTATTTTCATACCATTTCTTATATAGAGTCTTATCTTTTTTTGGAAATATTAATTCTTTATTTGATGTGTAGATTGATATAATCACAAGAACATTCTAAAATTGTTCTGGTAGGTCTCTCTCAATGAGAATCATTCTATCCATGTTATTGATAATTCTGTTTCTTCTATCAACTAATCCATTATGTTGGGGAGTTATTTCTACAGAAACTCAATGCTTTATCCCATTTTTCTTAAGATAATCCTACAATTGGATGTTCATGAAATATGTTCCATTATTTGTCCCAATCATGTTGATTTTATAACATGTATCTTTTAAATGGGAGGAGATACTGTGTTCTCTCCATTGATGATTTTAGAAGAATGGAGTGGATATCAACCACCACCCACATGTTTAATGTGTTGAGTTTCATTACAAGATATCAATGGGAAATTTAAAAGATACATGTTATAAAATCAAGATGATTAGGACAAATAATGGAACATATTTCATGAACATCAAATTGTAGGATTATCTTAAGAAAAATGGGATAAAGCATTGAGTTTCGGTAGAAATAACTCCCCAACATAATGGATTAGTTGATAGAAGAAACAGAATTATCAATAACATGGATATAATGATTCTCATTGAGAGAGACCTACCAGAACAATTTTAGAATGTTCTTGTGATTATATCAATCTACACATCAAATAAAGAATTAATATTTCCAAAAAAAGATAAGACTCTATATAAGCAATGGTATGAAAATAATTCAATGTTGAAGTACTTTTGAGTCTTTGGAAGTAATTATTTAATTCCCAATAAGGAAAAGCACATGATATTCAAAAATCATGGAGATGAAGGGATATTTCATGGCTACTCAAAAGAAAAAAAATCATATAAATGCTTTATTAAGTGGATGGGAAAGATTTTAAATTATAATGTAACTAAAATTGATAACGAGAAAACTATTCAAAAAATGAATGATCAATTTTGGGAGGATAATTTTGAACATAAAATTAGATCAAGGGTTATTCTTGTTCAGGCGGATAATTCAAAATAAGATTTAGATAATTAAAAGGATGATAAGAATTTAGTATCTATATAAATATAGAAGAGAAGATCTTAAATTCATATACAGAACATAATGTTTGATCAAATAACACTACTGTATACAAGGAGGATGAAGACTCTATAAAAAGCACCTTACTTATCATTGGAAGATCCTAATTTTTTTTATAAATTAGTTGAAGATGATAATTGGGATCGGGCTATGAATGAATAGTTTTAAAAAATTTAGAAGAATCAGAAATTGGATATTATTTCAAAGCCAATAGATAATAATATCATTGGGACTGAATGGGTATTTTCTAACAATTTGAATGAAGACAATGTTGAAATTCGAAACAAATAACAACTAGTGTGCAAAGGGTACTCCTAAATAGATGGTATCATTTTTTGTGGAACATTTTTACATATTTAAATTCTAGAGATAATCTGATTATTCATTTCCATAGTAGTGAAAAAATTCATGGTTTTTCAGATGGAAGTCAATTCAAAATTTCTGAATGGGGTTTTGGATGAAGAAGTTTATATTGGTAAGCCAGATGGTTTTCTTATTCATTAATATGAGAACTTAGTTTTTGGGCTGATGAAGTCTTTATATGTATTAAACATAGAACCAAGATCATGGTATTTAAGGTGATATCAATTTTTAAAAAATCTCGGGTTACAACGTGGTGGAGTTTAGTATAATTTATATGTCAACCATGAATGAAATAAAACTATGATGGTGTTGGTATGTGTTGATGACATAATAATTGTTGGATTAGATTAATATTAATGAACCAAATTCACAAATTCATGAAAAGCAAATTTTAAATTTTGATGATTGGTGAATTGACGTTTAATTTGTTTATAAGTGACACATAGAATGAATGAAAAATTTATTTCTCATTCCTAATATGTCAAGGATGTTTTGAGAATATTTGTAATGGATAAATCCAATGAGATAAAAAATATGGTTTCCACCAAGATGAAATTTTCATATGGTGATGAAGTAAATTCCGCCAATATCATAGAATATAGTAAAATCATTGGTAGTCTATTCTACTTGATAGTGACAAGACCTGTTATTGTCTTTGCCACATGCCAAGCACAAAGATATAAAAGAATTACCAATTAAAATGAATTGATTACAAAAAAATAATACTTAGGTATATCAAGGGAATCGTAAATTTTTTATGTTTAATGGTCAATTTAAACAATATTTATCGATATATACAGATGCAAATTGGGATAATTTAGAAGATGATTGAAAATCGTCACTAGGTTGTGCATTATACCTTGGACGATTGTTTATTTCTTAGATAAGTAGAAAAAAATATTTCATTTAATTGATCACCATAGAAGCAGAATATCTTTTGGATACTTAGGCCTACACACATTTATTGTGGATGAAAAAATAAATTGATGATATGGGATTTAAAGTGAAGTATTTGATTGGAATCTATTGTGATAATTCATGTTTAAAAAACCTGTGAAAAAAATATAGTTCATCACTCAAAGACCAAGAAAATTTAAATAATGTATCATTTCATCAATAATAAGGTGGAGAAAGGGATTATTAAGTCTGAGTATGTGCATACAAATCTATAGGTTGTATACATTCTGATAAATTCCTTACCCAAGAAGCATTAGAATAAAATTTTCTAGCTCTGGGAGATTATTCAACCCCCTAAACTTGAAAAAGTATTGATGTAGTACCCCGTATCCCTGAGGAATGGTGTTTTTACCTAATATTATAATATCTGTTCTTTACCCTATTAAATACCTTAAATGAATTTCCTTTAGGTTTGCTGAAATGAGGGGGGGATTGTAGCTATAGAATGGGAGAAAATGTATCAATAAAGACAAGGGGTGAAGATCAAAGGGGGATTAATGAGATCTGAAATGTGGAGGAATGAGATAGGGGGAGTATTAAATCTATAGATGTTATAAGTGATAGATCAAAATAATATATATCTCGACCACTGAGGTTCATGATGAAATAAGACAAGTTATTTTTTAATTGAATGGATTGATTCATTGATGAACTTTGCATTATAATTTTGTTTCTCACACCGATAATGGATGATGTGGGCTTAGAATTTGTGTAGTTTCAATACTTCATATTTATCTTAAATGAAACAATTGAATGTTGTAAGAATATGGAAGAAGCTTTAATGAGGTATTGAAATAAGAAGAGGTGTTAAAAACACTAAGGGCTGATTGTTGGGAAAAAAATACAACATTGAATAATCTCAGTGATTTTGGTTATGATTCTGTTTTTTGATAAATCAAGATGACCATGAATGAGAATGGATGGTGCTTCCAAAGACGGGTTTTAAGGAGGTACGTTTTCTTTTTGTTTTCTAAATTTGTGGGCCTTAAAATTTGGAGTTTGTTTTTTGAAAATGAAGGATATACGTAATGGGGTAAAAAAAAGTAGAACATGATGAAAATTTCACAGATCATGTATGATGTATGAAGAACATAAAAAGAAATATGAAAGGTAAGGATTTCTGCATTGTACTGTTATGTGGACAGTGAAGTGTGGTATGTGGACTACGTTGCAGAAACAGCTAGTGGGAGGATCATAGTTCGCGGGAGGCTTGAATTTCATGGTATGGATTATATTTGAGACTAAGAGGCAATGATATACCTATGGAAGGAATCAGCCACATTGAGGGAAGAAAGGTTCTATGTGGACCACATAAGAAAAATGGTATGTGGGGGGGAATGATCTGTAGTGAAGGCTATACAACATCGAAGATTCGAGAAAAACTGGCTAGTGAATTTTTTGGATCTATTATCTTATATAAGGACCGATAATAACATAATTATTTAGATAAATTTTCATAAGAAACATCTTTTATCTAAGAATAATTTCGTGAAGTCTGAAATTGTTCATAAGGATGGATTTCGAGAAAGGAGAAGTGGTCCACGAAGACAGTTTGTGGAAGGGGTTTTCTGGGGAACTCTACTAAGCAAATAAAGAAGTATATGTGGCAAAGATAAGGTATGTGGGACATCATTAATTCATCATGGATAAGTGGTCTTCAAAATAAGTATACATCCATGATGTAGGGACGGTCCATAAAATACAAAGGTAGTTTGTGAAGTACTCACGTCACTTGGTGCAAGGATGTTCACGGAGGACATGAGGAAGTTTGCAAAGGGACTAAAATAGTTCGAAAAAGTAATTTCCACAAACTAACAGTATAATGGAAAGTGTATTTCATCTATGGGTTAAAATTTTACTTCAATAGATCATCTTTCTAAAATTGAGGATGTGTTCTTTCATGCAAATGAATGGACCTACGAGTCCGTAAACTATGACAGGTTTCGTTCCTAGAGCTATGACCAAAGGAAGAGGAATATGAAGATTCTTTCCATCTATAGTGAGACAGATAAAAAGGCATTAAGGTAGACCCTTTGGGAATGATGTGAGCTGACCCTAAAAATTGTAAAGTTTGTGATCATGGGAATAGAAGTGATCTAGCCCAAACCATGTAATTTGAAATTGAGCCTTTTTTAATTTGGTACATCGACACACTACCGTTGTATGATCCTTGAACTTAGACTCATGATGGTGAACCAAGTAAAATCATTTTTTCATGTGCATGATTTCTTTTATATTCATATGGTTTTATGGGATAAGGATAGAAGACTGTTTTGTTTAACAACAAAACTAGATCATAAGGATAATTAGATTTAATATTTCATGTCCAGATTCACCACCCACCCCCTCTCGAGGTATTTAAACTAATTGGGATAACAAAATCAATATATAGATACTATAATTGGATGTGGATATGGAACATATTTGTATAGACATAAAAACACCAAAAACATTATATTGATCTGGACATGATCAGGAACTATAGAATAAAAATAAGCTCTCCTAAACACCTATTTTGACACTCCTTGGGGATATTATATTAAAACTCATAGAAAAATTATGAAACATCATAAATTATTTAAATATATGTTTACTATGAATGATCCTATGAAAATATATTGTGCCTTATATAAAAATTAATTTGTCTTTATTTCGATATCCTATATGTAATTTTTCGTGATTATTTGATTTCACAATATGAATAGTGTTTCTCACTCTATTCAGGTTGTATTTAGTCAACGGTTAAAAAAATAATGGACAATATTAATAATTATTGGGATGGGAAATGCAATGATTTTCCACCTATGAAACTAAACACTATTCTTTCAATGGTACAGAAACGTTTTCCTATGTTCACACAACTTTCTCAAGCCATGAATCATATTGATCATCCAAAGGACCAGCATAGGGAACAAAATTTTGTTCAATCATTCATAAGAAAACATCCACCATATTTTATGGTAATAAATGGTCATCTAGTTATTGACAAATGAATCAGTACCACTGAAAGGATGTTTTACATTCCCTATTTTTCAGAACATGAGAAATTCATTTGGGCTGCCTATTTCTTGGAAGGTGAAGTGGATCAATGATGGTACTTTATAAAGAATATTAGGAAACATGATAAAATTAACTCCATGCAATTGGTAGAGGTCATGAATATATTATTCATTAATTAACATCCTTATTATCTTCATTTGAAAATGGATGTTTGAGTTTCTTATCAATCTTATTGTTTTGATAAGAAAATGATGGAATTCACAGGTTACTCTAAAAACAATGGAGGTATAAAGATGAGATTTACATAATGCTCAAATTGTGGAAGAAACATGGAGGAAATTATATTAATGGGACTAATAAATTATTTAAGTGTGGAAGTTATCATCATTGAATGGATGAATACTGATGTAATTGGAATAAATAAAATTCTCTAGTGAATACTCCTCCTACAATTAAATGTATCAAATCTAATAATTTTGGGAATTGTGGGAAAAAGTGGTTAAAAAACTTAAAATTATGATGATAAAATAAAATATTGTATAAAGAAAATGTCTAAAGAGAAATATTATGAAACCATAATCATTTAAGTGAACCATTGTAATTATTTCCCACTTATTCTTCACTCTTTAGTTGTAAATTTCATGTTTGATTTAATATGATGGATAAATTTAAAAATAATATTATTAATCATTTAGTGGAACATGAAGTGATTATATAATTTTTTTAATCTTTATATATATATATATATATTATGTAATAATGAAATCACAATTCTGGAATCAACCTATGATCATCTATGGGTGCAATAATGATCCCATATTTCAAATAAGATTTTTTTCCTAAGGTAATATCTTATTTATAGAAAAAGTGGCCTATCTTGATAATTTATACATTGCCTAAAGTAACTTATTTATGTGATCAAGGTATTCACATATTATTATGTGACATCAAGAGCTACATTGTGTTGATTGGTGGATTAATGATAAGTTGATTTTTGAAATCTTGGGACCTTTTATCTTACTTTCTAGATTTCATCCTTTTTGACAAGATATAGGGCCTACTATTTATGCAACGGTTTCAGTTAAAATTTGGATGAGTAATTATATATTATGTATTCTTTCACCATATCATGATTTATGAATACTGGATAATATAAGGCCCCAGCCTTAAACCTTACTTAATATTGAATTAAATGAATAATTCACATTGAGGATCTTTTTAGGTTTAGAGTTTTAGAGAATTAGTACATAATTGTTACATATCAAAAGATTACAAAGTATACACTTCTACTAAGTTTCCATAGAATAAAAAACTCTTAAAAAGAAACATGTCTAGTTCCATGTTTTATATAGCATGACTTTCCCTTGATCCCATCCTTGACCCTATTCCACATTAAGTCCTGTGAAAAACATTTCAAAAAAACTTGGCGTGAGCATAAAAAGCTCAGTAAGGGATACACAAAGAATGAAAACTGTTGGTTTTTCAAACATCAATTAAACCATGTATACTTTATCAAAGTAATACCTTCACCTTCATGAAGTAGTAAAAACTCTTCAATGAATAAAATATCATTAATTACCTTTTTGTAACCAAAGGATTACCTTAAAACCCATATAAAGAACACATAACATATAAAGGTAACTTGGGACATAAACATACTTAAGTCAAAAAACCATACGGTCGACTTCCACACATATCACTTAATAGAATATCCATTCGGCCAACTTCCATACATACTTAATGGAATAGCCATACGGACGACTTCTATACCCAATGCATTGGAGGTTATAACGTAACCACTCATCCTGGTATTCACGGCACCACCCGTCATATGGTTTATCACGTAACCACCCATCAAATGTCCACGTACCAATATAAAATCATAAAACATAAAACAAATATAATGGAAAGAAAAAATTTTCACACTTTGATCACAATATATCACATAAATATATTAACATAAAAAATCCATTATAAAAACCATTTTAAATACCAAAATACATAAATGAGTATATGGTATTTATTTCATTTTAAAAACATTACGGCTTTTTGAGGAAGCCAAAGACCAAATAATACTCGCGGCGGCGGAAAAGTCGTTGTCGCCGCATACGTACGACAAAAACATTCCCTTTTGTCGTTTAGTAAAATGCTTCGTATAAAAATATTCCTTTTGAATAACATAAAATTCAAAGGGGTTTATACACCGTATTAAATAAAGTGGTGTATAAAACAAAAATATGCCTCAATGAAAGGAGATTCAGACGAAGTCCCTTACCTCGGGTCCGACTTGACTCGATCATTCTTTAATGTCCTGAATAATAAACTTGAGTTAATTTATAATTGCTTAAGAACCTTCTTCAAGTTCATTATTACTTTTATATCACTTATTATCATGTTATAAACATTATGTAATCATTTAAAGTAATAATGTTTGTTTTTTCGATATTTGGTTCTTAAGTCGAAAGTGGACTTCTTACAATTACATATTGTTCATGTGGTCAAAGGTTCTTTATATCGAGAATGACATTCCTAATTTGGATATCATATATATCATATATATCTAGCATATACATGTATTTATAATATCACATAATCATTTAGAGGTAAGAAATGAAATGCACCGTTCATGGAGACGGTAAGCCGTACGTACGCATGAACGCTACTTTCATTTCTATGTCATATTAATGGAATTAAAACTAAATGAGAGGTATGTATATTTTAATTACAGAATTATATTAATCATTTAGATGTAACATACATAATATATATATCCATTATATATATTTACTTATAATAGAACATTACATTTGGGGATAAGAAATGAAATGCACCGTTTATGGAGACGGTAAGCCGTACGTACGCATGAACGCTACTTTCATTTCTATCTCATACTTTAATGGAGTGAAATCATAATGATAAAAAGGTATATTATAATTCCAGTATAATATTATATATAATATCATTAAATCCATCCTTTATGCATCCCACGTATGGCATTAACGAATCAAATCACTTTGAGGGGGCGGTAGTCCGCACTTCCTAAAATGAAGATATCGCGTATACCCATAATGGAAGTCATAAAGGTATGACATAAATAAAAAATATAGAAGCTTAAGGAAAACATAAACATATTATATATCATATCTAAATATAGTGACATCTTAATGGCCACCTTTAAAGGTGTTATTTTAGTGTTGAACAATCATCGTTTCGTGAGGTAGAAATTCGACATCCACAGAAATAGTATGTTATTTAACCATTAGATGTAGGTGTGTGTAATTGTAGGTCGAATCCTTCTTATAAAAACATCCTAGTATATGGAAGATACTGGTGTTATTACAAAATAAATGAAAAAAAAAGAGTTTAGGGGGTTGGAGAAGCAAAATAAAACAAAAGGACTCAAGTGAAGACATTACCTTAAAATCGGGTAACTCCCATTGGTTTGAGATAAAAGGATTCCTTGAAAATACTTATGACCAAAGTGAGGCTTCAAAGAGTAAGAGAGGGTTTTGGAGAGACAAAATGGGCAGGGGTTTTCTGAGCCAAAGGCTTTGGAAGTGTGGGTAAGGTGGTAGAGGTGGGGGCCTTTTATAAGAGGAGAGGACGGGCACTCTTGGAAAGTAAGGAAATGTTACTTTATTTTAGAATGTGTTTCGGATTTGAATGGTCCCAAATTGATGTATTTAGAGGATACGGTGATAAGGGTTCAAAATCCACCCATACAATAGGTTTTTTACATGTTTAGGTCTTATATTTTACATTATTTGTCCATTTTATTTAAATCGTTAAATAATGAGGTAATCGCTGCATCATCATGGTGTCATAAATAATTTAATTTATGTAATGTCTAAAAATTATAAAAAAAATACTATGATGTAGAAAATATTATTACCTTTCTAATTAATATTTATAGTCAAAAATCTTACTTCTATAACCCCATATAAAAATTGTTTTAATAAAACAACTCATGTTTGTGTCATTTTTACTTTTACATTAAATAAAAAGTTATTTATGTCATTTCCCAACCGAAGTGGCTCCATGGGGTCCCTAAGTTGACCAATGGATTTTATTGGTCGTACATGACACATCCAATTAGGGTAGTACATGTGTCAAGCTCATTTCATATTATTAAAACATTATTTTTACCTTAAATTACACTAATTACCTCTAATCGCGATTAAAAACTTATAAGTTACTATTCACCAAAAAATTATCTTAATACCATTGAACAACATTTTAATTCTTAATTACAACCATGTATGTCGGATTTTTGAAATTCAAAACACAGAGGTGGTAAATTTTCATTTAAACGAAAAATCAGTTTTTTAAGTACCACTTAGTGGTTTCACTATTCATCAAAAATTGAAGTTTTTCAGAAAAATACCAAAACTTCACCTAAGACATATTTGATATTCCAAATTCAAAAATGAAGTCCATTTTACCAAATTAAAAACATATATGTTGCATTAATTAATTTAATAATAAATTCCCGCTGTCAGAGCAAATAGCGTGTTTTTATGAAACAATAAGTATCAAAAGATTGACACTAGTTTAAGTCTGATTTCAAAGTGAAATTAATTCCAATGACCACTATTGGATTTAATAGTAAAAATGTATTCTAATTTCACTTTGAAACCAATTCAAAAGATAATCTATTCATATAAATAAATTAGATTAAAAAGAGGTTTTGAATTAAAATACAACATTTTACACTATTCATTAACAAAATGATCTTTATCGGAAAAATACCAAAAATTTACACAAATTAAATTTTGATGTCCCGATTCTAAAGAAGATTTTTATTTGGTCCAATATTATAACGACCCATACTTTACATACTTTGTTAATACTTCAAAATTGAAGCACACTTATTACAACATATGACAAAACCATAAAGGACTGTATAGGTATAGTGTCTTTAGAAACTGGGAAACATAAACAACTGGTTCATAAATCTTCTACAGTGTCTCCCATTTATTTCATCATATCTACGGTCCCTTTTAGCATATTCTACTTAATATCCATCTTCCTGACCTGGGGAAAAGAAAACATAAAAGGGTGAGCTCAAATGCTCAACAAGGGCAAATAAAGGAAATAAAAATCATATCATATCTTTTTAAAAATCATAACCTGCAAAAGAGATCATAATATCTTAACATGGAACAAATAATAGAAGTGAAAATGAGATCCCCATAATCATAACATTAAACTTGAAACTTTGTGGCATGCACACATAATCATGGAAAATCATTTCTTGTTAGTCATGACTCATTGCCAAGACTATCTTAGTGGACAAAGTCCCTTTCTGAACCGAGTTCACTCCTCGTTTCAGTCCTGTATCACTGAACCGAAATAACCTTCCGTTCCAGCCATGTCTATCTCATGAGATATAAAATCTTTACCCAATGCATTGGAGGGATATATAGGTCCCACCCATCTTATAATGAATCCTTTCTTATGTGTGCCACATAATCATAAACCATACATCATAGCATAACTCATGTAATAAAAATGGGATTCTTAAACAACATGACATCATAAAACAATTCATATAAGATAAAGTAATTCATAAAAATATTTCCATCACAACATAATCAAACCAATGTAATAATAGGGATAAAAACAGAACCCTCTTATTATCTTAGATGGAAAATAATTTTGATAAAATACTTGAACTCCATTCTTGAGGAAAATATCCTTTCTACTTCAAAAACATTTTTCCTTTCATAACATGTCATACGAATTTAAAATAAAAGAAGTTGATTAAAAATAAACTTGAAAACTTTTAAAGGAAGTTTCTTGGAAATAATGTTTTAAAAATCCATTCATGCCGTATAAGTTAAAAAAAACATTCTTCGTACTTTTGTCGTAAAAGTCAAAAAGTACCTCGTATGACAAAAGATTCCTTTCATACATATTACTAAAAACTCACCGAAGGGTAAAAATGGATTTATAAAATTTTAGGTGGATGGAAATAATATTACATATTGATGAAACATGGATGTGGATGATAAAATACACCCTAGTAAATACTTACGAATAAACAATCTCGGATAAAAATGAGATTGTGATATTTCCCTTACCTTAGGTCCGATTTGCTTTGTACGTGTCTGAAACTCCTGTATAATGGTTTAAATAATGTTATTGAATTATTCCAGAATCATAAATATTGATATGATATCATATATGGTCATATTCTTAGCTTCTTGTTAGTAATATTTCATTGTTACTTGTTACTCGGGTCTTTATTGCCTTTTGTTCTTATGCGTGTTTTGCCGAATAAATTCTTATTCTTATTTTAAGGTTATAGATACCTTATATCCAGAATGTTATTAGTGTAACATATATCATATTTATTCATTAAATTCATTTATATAATTATTATGTAATGATGATCATGTAGAACGAGTCGCTTCACATCGTGGAGACGGTATTCCGTATGTACGCACGAGTGATGATATCGTTCCTATGATCATGGAATTGTATTGGAATATATATATATATTATTTCAGTATCAATATTACTTTATAATAATCATAAATAGTTACTCATTACACCATTATACCCATCCTTGTAAAGTGGTGGTGGAAAATAGATTACACCACGGCGTGGAGACGGTATTCCGTACGTACGCACGCGCGGTGATTTCATTTTTCCGTAGGATGGATAGAAGGTGAATTAGGGTTGTTTAATATTTATAATAACATATCAGTATGTATGTAATACTTATGTTATTACTTTATCATGAAACAACTAAAGAAGAAGAAGTTGAAAAAGAAAGAAATTGAAAAGATCGGTAACGGATATTACCTCTTCTTTGGAACGCCTCTTTGAATCCTCCACTTAGGGAACTAAGATTGGTATTTGAAGAAGAACAGGACCTCTAGGATTATTCTAGGGAAGTGTAGAGGAGAAAATGGCAGGGTTTGGCCGAGCTTGAGTGCTCAATTTGGTGTGAGGAGGAGAGGGAGGAGGTGCCCTTTTATAAGGGAGGAGAGGGGCACCTTTGGAATATCTCAAAATATTATTTTATATTAAAGTCAAAATCGGTTTATAATGTTTCCAAAGGGTCTTATTTCAAAGATAAAGTGGGTATGGGTCGAAATCCTATCAACCAATAGGATTTAGACAAGTTTAGGGTATTATTTTAACCTTATCAATTATATTTAACTCTAAGTTAAATAATTTAACTTTTACCGTGTCTTTTTGTTTTCTTTCACTATATGGTTAATACGCTTACTATAACATGCCAAACGAACCCCACATTGTTTATTATTAATATATATATCCTTATCTAAGTCATTTGGCCGAACCTTAGATTTTTAGGAATAAAATAACAATTAATAATATAATATTTGATTTAAAAACTATTTTGTGTCAATTTTGACACTATTTGATATATGATTTTTGTGAAAGTCATAACAGAATTATATGTTCGAACCAAGTTGATTAAATCAACACTAATATATCATAGTAACCTATAAAATTTTTGTAATTTATTAAAAGTTTCAAATTACATTTATTTTGGTGTTTATAACATCAATTATGTCAATATTTCATAAATAAGATAATTACTGCATCATAATTGTGTCATAAATAAATGAAATTATTTAATGTCTAAAAATTATAAATAAAATAACATTATGTAGGAAATATTTTTAGCTTTCTAATTAATATTTATAGTCTAATTTATCTTATGTATAACCCCATATTAAAAATTATTTACTTATTAAACTTTGATTTTGACTATTTTAACCCTTCTTTAAATAAATTAATAATAAATGTCCTAATCTAATCCAAGTGGACCTAAATGGTCATATTTTATTAATAAGTTTGTTTTTGGTCGAATTACACTTATCCAATAGAATTAGTACATGTGTTAGGGTAATAGTAATATCATATTTACCCTTAGTTACCCTATTTACTATTAACCGCGGTAAAAAAAATAAAAAGTTACTATTCACCAAAAATTATTTTTATCTCATTGAACCACATTTTACTTACTGATATCAACCATGTCTGTCGGATTTTCGAAATTCCATTCACAGAAGCGGTAAAATTAAGTTTTATGCAAAATTCAGTTTTTAACCTACCACTTAGTGGTTTTACTATTCATCAAAAATTGAAAGTTTTCAGAAAAATACCAAAATTTCACCCTAGGCTAATTTCGGTATTCCGAATCCAAAAATGAAGTCCATTTTGAAAGATAAAATTTATAAAATTTCAAAAAGTGGTTATTACTATTCATAACGGCTAGTTTTAATAATATTTTAATAGCATATCGTTGTTTAGTGAAACTCGGTATTGCGTACGACGCAAGCTATCGAGGAAGGTCGCAATTGCGTGTAAAGTAAGCCAATCAAGTGTGTAGTAAAAGATTATTTTGATGATTTATATAACATAAAAGTCTCGGGTGTTACATTCTACCCCCCTTAAAAAAAATTTCGCCCTCGAAATTCATCAATTTGTAACAAACAGATGAGGATACTTCTCCCTCAGCATATCCTCAAGCTCTCATGTAGCTTCTTCAAGTTGGTGGTTCCTCCATAAAACTTTCACCAATCGAGTGGTCTTATTTCGTAGGACTTTTTCGCTACGATCCAGAATATCTATCGGCTGTTCTTCATAAGAAAGATCTTGCTCCAGCGGTACAACTTCTGAGCTGAGTACATGTGAAGGATCTGGTATGTACTTTCTCAGGAGAGATACATGGAACACATCGTGAACTTGAGAGAGATTCGGTGGAAGCGCCAATCGGTAAGCTACATTTCCAACACGATCCAGTATTTCGAAAGGACCGATATATCTAGGGCTCAACTTCCCCTTCTTTCCAAATCTCATAACCCTCTTCCAGGGAGATATTCATAAGAACACTTTATCACCCACTTCAAACTCTAGGACTTTTCTTTGGTTGTCGGCATAACTTTTCTATCGACTCTGAGCTTCTCTTATGTGTTGTTGAATAGATCTGACCTTTTCTGCCATTTCATCAACGAGATCAGGTCCTAATAGCTTTCTTTCCCCAACTTCATCCCAGTAAGTTGGAGTCATGCATTTCTTTCCATAGAGAGCTTCATAAGGAGCCATCTGAATACTGGAGTGATAGCTATTATTATAAGAAAATTCCACCAAAGGTAGGTGTTGATCCCAACCTCCTTTGAAATCCATAGAGCAAGCTCTCAACATATCTTCTAGGGTTTTAATTGTTCTCTCAGACTGACCATCTGTCTGGGGATGATAAGCAGTGCTGAAACTCAACTCTGTATCCAGAGTATGCTGAAGACTTCGCCAGAACTTTGAGGTAAATCTCAGATCCCGATCAGATATAATAGAAAGTGGTACTCCATGCAATCTTACCACTTCCTTTACATATATCCTGGCAAGCTGATCTAGAGAGAAATCCTCTCTAATAGGAATGAAGTGTGCAGACTTTGTAAGACGATCAACTATGACCCAGATAGCATTATTGCCTTTGGATGTTTTAGGAAGTCCTGTGACAAAGACCATAATGATGTTTTCCCATTTCCATTCAGGTATGGGTAATGGTTGTAACATCCCCTTAGACTTCTATCTCTCAGCTTTAACTTGTTGACAAACCAAGCATCGAGAGACATATTCAGCAACATCTCTTTTCATGCCATCCCACCAGAAGTACTCTTTCAGGTCCCTAGACATCTTCGTGCTTCCATGATGAATAGAGAATGAAGAACTATGAGCCTCATCCAGCAGCTCCTTCTTTAATTCGGCGATGGGAGGAACACAAACCCGATTCCTGAACATTATTATCCCATCACAATCAAGGTTGAATTCAGGAACATTTCTCACCTTCTTTTGTAACTCGACATCTTCTTTCTGTGCCTTCTTAATCTTCGCATGTATAGATGGTTGAACATTCATTTGAGAAAGATAAGATTTTTCCCCTTCCATTATAATTCCAAGATCCATCCTTTGTAAATCCATAAATATTGGATCTTTTGTGATCCTCATCATGGATAAACTAGCATGGTCTTGTCGACTTAATGCATCTGTCACCTTGTTTGCTTTCCCAGGGTGGTAATGGATTGAGCAGTCATAATCCTTAATCAGCTCCAACCATCTTCTTTGGCGCATATTCAGCTCCTTTTGTGTGAAAATATACTTTAAACTTTTATGATCAGTATAAATATCACACCTTTCACCATAAAGGTAATGCCTCCAAATATTTAATGCAAAGATTACCGCAGCCAACTCCAAATCATGTGTTTGGTAATTTTGCTCATGGATTTTCAACTGTCGTGAGGCATAATCTATCACCATATCATTTTGCATAAGAACACACCCTAATCCCTTCTTGGATGCATCACTGTAGATCACAAACCTTTCTCCACTATAAGGCAGTGTGAGCATAGGTGCACTGGATAACCTTCTTTTCAACTCCTTGAAATTATCTTCACATTCCTCTGTCCAAACAAACTTAACTCCTTTCCGAGTCAACTTGGTGAGTGGATTAGATAATCGTGAAAAATCATTTACAAAACGTCGATAATATCCAGCCAAACCAAGAAAACTTCGGATCTCAGTTACTGTTGTTGGTCATGACCATCTTTTGATAACCTCTGTTTTTGCTGGATCCACAGATATCCCCACTTTTGAGATTATGTGACCCAAAAATGCAACTTTTTGAAGCCAAAATTCACACTTTCTAAATTTGGCATAAAGCTTCTCCTTTCTCAGGGTCTTCAATATAATTCTCAAGTGATCTTCATGCTCTTCCTTTCTCTTTGAATAGACAAGAATATAGTCTATAAAGACTACCACAAATTGATCAAGATAGTCTCTAAAGACTCTATTCATTAGATCCATGAAGATAGCAGGGGCATTAGTAAGACCAAATGGCATCACTATAAATTCATAGTGTCCATACCTTGTACGGAAAGCCGTCTTTGGTATATCCTCCCTTTTGACCCTTAATTGATGATACCCTGAACAAAGATCAATCTTGGAAAAGTGTTGAGCTCCGCGTAGTTGGTCAAATAAGTCATCAATGCGTGGGAGAGGATATTTTTTCTTGATAGTGATCTTGTTAAGTTCTCGATAATCAATGCAGAGTCTCATTGATCCATCTTTCTTCTTAACAAATAGAACAGGTGCTCCCCAAGGTGACGCACTAGGGCGTATGAATCCCTTATCAAGATTCTCTTGGAGTTGCTTCTTCAATTCCTGCAACTCAATTGGGGCCATTTTATAAGGTGTCTTTGAAATTGGCAAAGCTCCCGGTACGAGTTCTATTGAAAACTCAACTTCACGATTTGGTGGAAGACCCGGTAATTCCTCCGGAAATACATCATCAAACTCTCGTACAATGGGAATATTCTTAATTGTGAGTTTATCAACAACCATTTGAGATAAATAACCTTCATTTAGTGGAATCAATACCCATAAGATGGAAGAAATTTCCACTGGAAGGTTATGTTCATCCTTGCATTGATAGACGATCGTAGATTGATCTGGAATATAAAATGTGACTTCCCTTCTTTGGCAATTGATATGAGCTCCATGTAGAGAAATCCAATCCATGCCAAGAATCACATCAAATTCCACTAAAGGAAGGATCACAAGATTTGCAGGAAGCACTTTCCCACAAACTTCGATCGGAGAAGAATTATAAACTTTTTATGTGACTGTTGTGCCATTAGGTGTTGTCACAGCTAACTCAACATCTAATTGTTGAGGTAGTACGGTGATACCCTTAGAAAAATTTTCAGAAATAAAAGAGTGGGTGGATCCAGAATCAAATAAAACATTTGCTACTTTAGAGTGGATGGTAAGTGTACCTTTCACCACTTCGTTATCGTACTCCACATCGCTGATAGAAATTGCATGTGACTTTCCTATGTCTTTAGCCTTGAGATTTTGTTGACGTCGACCATCATCATCAACCCTTGGATTTGGGCATTGATTGGCATAATGCCCCATCTCCTTGCACTTGAAACATTTAAGTGTAGTAGGTTCATTCTGTGTATCCCTTCCATTGTTTGCATCATTAGACATCTTCTTCCCATTATCGCGGCATTCAAATGCCCGATGACATTCCTTTCCACGTTTAAAACATTTACTTGTCCCTTTAAGATAACTCCCTCCATGTTTCTTTCCACACTTTGAGCATAAGGGAAAGATCATCTTCTTTTCAGTGTGCTCTTTAGATTTTCCTTTGAATTCCATCTTCCTCTTCTTATCAAACCCATGTGACTGATGGGTTACTCCAATCTCCATCTCAACTTTGAGAGCACATAGAACGATTTCCTCGTAGCTATTGAAGTCCCTTATGGCTAACGCCCTTCGAAGACTTGGTTTTATGCCACTAAAGAATCGATCGATCTTACTCTCAGGTTGGATAATAATACCAGAAGCGTACCTTGCAAGTCTTGTAAAATTTGCTTCATAGGTACCAACAGATTCATCATCACTTTGCTTCAGTTCAAGGAACTATTTCTCCATCTTTGTTCGGAGAATACGAGGGAAGTACTTATTGAAAAATAAGTTCTTGAACTCGTCCCATTCCATAGACTCAATTTCATCCCTTTGCCTCGTATTCTTAATAAGATTCCACCATTGATCAGCATCTCCTTCCAAACGATACACTACTAGGATGACTTTATCATGTTCAGAACATTGAAGAACTGAAAATATCTTTTCAGTAGTACTAATCCATTGTTCAGCAACTAATGGATCAGTAGACCCACTGAAAGAAGGTGGACGCTGCCTCGTGAAGGATTCAACAGAATGTTGCTCCTTCCTTTGCTCGTTTGGAAGTCCTGCATGATTCATAGCTTGAGAAAGTTGTGTACAATGGCTACAAGATTTTGCATTCCAGCTCCCATATCGTTTGGATGCTCAGGGGGACAATCATTGCATTGCCCATCGCATTCCTCATTAACATGGTTCCTTCGAGTTCTAGCAATTGACTAAAACCAAGAAGAATAGTGTGAGCAACACTAATTATAATAGGAAAACCACATAATTCAAGAATAAAATTTTCATGCTTAAGGTCTTATCCTAGGTTATTCATGGTCATTTCTAAAACACTAAGATTGTGTTCTATGCTTAGACTTATCCTTAGGGTTCTTACTAAGGCTTTCACATCCTAGTTTCCAAATGTTGACTATACCTTTCCTCTGATACCAACTAAAACGACCCATACTTTACATACATTGTTAATACTTCAAAATTGAAGCACACTTATTACAACATATGACAAAACCACAAAGCACCGTATAGGTATAGTGTCTTTGGAAACTGGGAAACATAAACAACTGGTTCATAAATCTTCTACAGTGTCTCCCATTTATTTCATCATATCTGGGGTCCCTTTTAGCATATTCTACTTAATATCCATCTTCCTGGCCTGGGGAAAAGAAAACATAAAAGGGTGAGCTCAAATGCTCAGCAAGGGCAAATAATGGAAATAAAAATCATATCATATCTTTTTGAAAATCATAGCCCGCAAAAGAGATCATAATATCTTAACATGGAACAAATCATAGAAGTAAAAATGAGATCCCCATAATCATAAAATAAAACTTGAAACTTTGTGTCATGCACACATAATCATGGAAAATCATTTCTTGTTAGTCATGACTCATTGCCAAGACTATCTTAGTGGACAAAGTCCCTTTCTGAACCGAGTTCACTCCTCGTTTCAGTCCTGTATCACTGAACCGAAATAACCTTCCGTTCCAGCCATGTCTATCTCATGAGATACAAAATCTTTACCCAATGCATTGGAGGGAGATATAGGTCCCACCCATCTTATAATGAATCCTTTCTTATGTGTGCCACATAATCATAAACCATACATCATAGCATAACCCATGTAATAAAAATGGGATACTTAAACAACATGACATCATAAAACAATTCATATAAGATAAAGGAATTCATAAAAATATTCCCATCACAACATAATCAAACCAATGTAATAATAGGGATAAAAACAGAACCCTCTTATTATCTTAGATGGAAAATAATTTTGATAAAATACTTGAACTCCATTCTTGAGTAAAATATCCTTTCTACTTCAAAAACATTTTTCCTTTCATAACATGTCATACGACTTTAAAATAAAAGTAGTTGATTAAAAATAAAATTGAAAACTTGTAATGGAAGTTTCTTGGAAATAATGTTTTAAAAATCCATTCATGCCGTATAAGTTAAAAAAACATTCTTCGTACTTTTGTCGTAAAAGTCAAAAAGTACCTCGTATGACAAAAGATTCCTTTCATACATATTACTAAAAACTCACCGAAGGGTAAAAATGGATTTAAACAATTTTAGGTGGATGGAAATAATATTACATATTGATGAAACATGTATGTGGATGATAAAATACACCCTAGTAAATACTTACGAATAAACAATCTCGGATAAAAATGAGATTGTGATATTTCCCTTACCTTAGGTCCGATTTGCTTTGTACGTTTCCGAAGCTCCTGTATAATGGTTTAAATAATGTTATTGACTTATTCCAGAATCATACATATTGATATGATATCATATATGGTCATATTCTTAGCTTCTTGTTAGTAATATTTCATTGTTACTTGTTACTCGGGTCTTTATTGCCTTTTGTTCTTATGCGTGTTTTGCCGAATAAATTCTTATTCTTCTTTTAAGGTTATAGATACCTTATATCCAGAATTGTATTAGTGTAACATATATCATATTTATTCATTCAATTCATTTATATAATTATTATGTAATGATGATCATGTAGAACGAGTCGCTTCACATCGTGGAGACGGTATTCCGTACGTACGCACGAGTGATGATATCGTTCCTATGTTCATGGAATTGTATTGGAGTATATATATATATTATTTCAGTATCAATATTACTTTATAATAATCATAAATAGTTACTCATTACACCATTATACCCATCCTTCTAAAGTGATGGTGGAAAATAGATTACACCACGGCGTGGAGACGGTATTCCGTACGTACGCACGCGCGGTGATTTAATTTTTCCGTAGGATTGATAGAAGGTGAATTAGGGTTGTTTCATATTTATAATAACATATCAGTATGTAAGTAATACTTATGTTATTACTTTATCATGAAACAACTAAAGAAGAAGAAGTTGAAGAAGAAAGAAATTGAAAAGATCGGTAACGGATATTACCTCTTCTTTGGAACGCCTCTTTGAATCCTCCACTTAGGGAACTAAGATTGGTCTTTGAAGAAGACAAGGACCTCTAGGATTATTCTAGGGAAGTGGAGAGGAGAAAATGGCAGGTTTTGGCCGAGCTTGAGTGCTCAATTTGGTGTGAGGAGGAGAGGGAGGAGGTGCCCTTTTATAAGGGAGGAGAGGGGCACCTTAGGAATATCTCAAAATATTATTTTATATTAAAGTCAAAATCGGTTTATAATGGTTCCAAAGGGTCTTATTTAGAAACTAAAGTGGGGATGGGTCTGAATCCTATCAACCAATAGGATTTAGACAAGTTTATGGTATTATTTTAACCTTATCAATTAGATTTAACTCTAAGTTAAATAATTTAACTTTTACCGTGTCTTTTTGTTTTCTTTCACTATATGGTTAATACACTTACTATAACATGCCAAACGAACCCCGAATTGTTTATTATTAATATATATATCCTTATCTAAGTCATTTGGCCGAACCTTAGATTTTTAGGAATAAAATAACAATTAATAATATAATATTTTATTTAAAAACTATTTTGTATCAATTTTGACACTATTTGATATATGATTTTTGTGAAAGTCATAACAGAATTATATGTTCGAACCAAGTTGATTAAATAAACACTAATATATCATAGTAACCTAGAAAATTTGTTTAATTCATAAAAAGTCTCAAATTACATTTAGTTTGGTGTTTATAACATCAATTATGTCAATATTTCATAAATAAGATAATTACTTCATCATAATTGTGTCATAAATAAATTAAATTATTTAATGTCTAAAAATTATAAATAAAATACCATTATGTAGGAAATATTTTTAGCTTTCTAATGAATATTTATAGTCTAATTTATCTTATGTATAACCCCATATTAAAAATTATTTACTTATTAAACTTTGATTTTAACTATTTTAACCCTTCTTTAAATAAATTATTAATAAATGTCCTAATCTAATCCAAGTGGACCTAAATGGTCATATTTTTTTCATAAGGTTTTTTTTGTCTAATTACACTTATACAATAGAATTAGGACAAGTGTTAGGGTAATAGTAATATCATATTTACCCTTAGTTACCCTATTTACTATTAACCGCGGTAAAAAAATTAAAAGTTACTATTCACCAAAAAATTATTTTTATCTCATTGAACCACATTTTACTTACTGATATCAACCATGTCTGTCGGATTTTCGAAATTCCATTCACAGAAGCGGTAAAATTCAGTTTTATGCAAAATTCAGTTTTTAACCTACCACTTAGTGGTTTCACTATTCATCAAAAATTGAAAGTTTTCAGAAAAATACCAAAATTTCACCCTAGGCTAATTTCGGTATTCCGAATCCAAAAATGAAGTCCATTTTGAAAGATAAAATTAATAAAATTTAAAAAAGTGGTTATTACTATTCATAACGTCTAGTTTTAATAATATTTTAATAGCATATCGTTGTTTAGTGAAACTCGGTATTGCGTACGACGCAAGCTATCGAGGAAGGTCGCAATTGCGTGTAAAGTAAGCCAAGAAAGTGTGTAGTGAAAGATTCTTTTGATGATTTATATAACATAAAAGTCTCGGGTGTTACAAATATAATTTATAAGAGTGAACAAAACTATATTTAATGATGGTTCGCCATCAAAAGGCTATAAGGGAACCTTTAGTGAAAACTAGGGCATATATGCCTAAAATTGAATTCTTTCCGTATTTTAAGCCTCTATCTTTTATTAGATAAAAGTAAAAACATTTAAAAAACATGTATAATCATATTTTAGTTATTTCTATCCATTCCCTCCAATACAACGGCTATGTGTTAACTACCATTTAAAATAATATTATTTTATTACTAGTGTCCAACGTAAGATTTAAAAGAAACTCTTTGTTGTGTATCGGGTACGCTATCGAACATAGAAACCCCTTTAAAGTAAAATTAATATTCAATTCATAAATATTAATAAAAATGAAAATGTTTTATTCATTATTTACCTGGGACGTTACAGATAAACTATGATAATAATTTTTTTATGATGATAACTAATGAGAGATGACATAAATTATCATTCTATATATGGATATTGTGATATGTTACTGATTTAGGAATTAAAAAGGGACCTACATTTCATAGAGTTAGAGATGAAGTGTAAATTTATCATGGAACAACCAAAGTATGAATTGTTTACTATAAAATTGAAATATTTCATGTACAAATCTCATCATATCTTTTCAATCTAGATGAGAATGAAATTCCTTAACTTGAAGAAAAGGATGTTAAAAAAATTACCGTATATACTTCATATTTGAGGAATCAAATGGTCCATTAAATCATCAAAGTTGTATGTTTTTTAGGAAATTAACATTAAATTGATCATTCACCTCCATTTCATCAATGACCTATATCACTCTATATAATTATATATTCTTTTCCTCCATGATGAAACCAAGTTTCAAGATACTTTTGGTAACTCTTTTGTTTCCATGTTTTCCTTTTTGAGGGAAGTTTTATTGTTTGTTTCTACAACGTGGGTTTCTATTAAGGAATTTTTTAAATTGGAAACATTTTATGATTGAGATGAATCCCGAAATTTATATTCATTTTAAAGCGGGTAGAATATAACACCTGTAGATTTTAAGAATTTTTTCAAATGAATTAATCATTTCAATATTTTAAATTAAATTGAGCATAACATTCATTACATGTGACAATAAGTTCTTATTTTGTTACATGAAATACCAAGCCCATAATTTGTTACAAAAAAACACTGATTGTAGCCTACATTACACAAAATACTGTGTTTAAACGATACATGACATATTGTTAAAATGTTATTATAGTTATCACCTAGCTGTTGGAATGGAGGGTATGAATAAGAATAACTAAATATTGAAAATATGAATTATAATTATCTATTAAATGAATTTTTTTTACCTAATTAATTTAAAATGAAATTAATTAATATTTGAAAATAAAGATATTAATTTTTAAAAAAAATATTTCTTTGCACAAACATGTTTTATCTCAATAAATTAAACCAACATTTTTGGATTAATTATTTTAGTGAAATTAATATATTATATATTGAATAAAATACTTGAAATTTATCTTATGTATATTCTTGATAAAAAAATTTGAATAAATTCAAATTTATGCAGAAAACAAATACTGTTTTAAAAGGTAATTTTTCCACATTTTTTTGGAACAATTTTTTTATTTTATTTTTCAGTTTTATAAATTCTAATTGAAAAAAAAAAATCATTTTTGATAGATTTATTTCAATATTATCTACAATTTTACATTTAATTTTATTTTTTTTGAAAATATTCATTTTTATGGACATTTAACAATATTTAGTTTCAATTGAAAACTGCTTTTATGTTGAATGTATTTATGAAGTTAAATTATATTTTAATTTTTTTAATGTTAAATTAGATCATTTTTATATGCATTAATACAATTTAGGTCATTGGAATCAATTTTATATCAAAATTTTCTATAATAACTTTGTAATTATTTGATTATTTCCTCTCTAAACCCCATCTTTTTCATCTAGTCTACAAGATTATTTTCAAATTAATTTTTTCTACTCTTATAAATTGAATTTTTAAAAATTTATTCCATATTTTATATCATAATAATTTATAATTTATACTAAGGTGAATGAAATTTTAATCTATAATTATTAGTTAAATCAATTAAAATTAATCATCATTATTAAGAGAAAAACAAGTTTACTAAGGTACTAAACATTAAAATTAAAAAGAAAAATGACCTAGAAACATTTAAAATACCAATTTAATGGACATAAATCTACCATATGAGTTCTAGTATAAATATTCATCCATTATTGGAGAAACAACACTTGGAAAATATTTTTGTGGAATTCTCTATTTTCGAAAATTACAAGAGTTCCACTCAATTCATCTATAAAAGGCTACCTCCTCTCCTGCCCGCATCATGCTTCCAAAACCCATTTTTTCAAAAAATAACTACCAAAATTATCTACAGTAATCATGTAATCCTTAATTTAGTCATAAATTCAATCATAAATTTCCTTTGTAGAAATATAAATGGAGATACCCAAATAATAGGTAACATTTATTAACGAATACTTTTGTTTTATTTCTTCCTCAGGCCCCATAAATTCATTTTAAATCTTGATTATATAATAACTAAAGTATCATAAATATTATTATATGTTTTTATGTAATTTTTATGGCCTAAAATCACACACTCTATCATAAAATGGGTTATGAAATCATTGTTTGTGTGCATGGCGGACTACCGTCTAGGAAACCGATGTCATTCATTTCACCCTTACCACCTCTCAAGGTTGGGAATACTGATTTAATTACTATTTATAAATTAATTTTGTAATATTCATGTTGTTATTATGATTCATTAATTATTATATCACACATAATTTCATTTTTTTCCTTCTTTGTGGAATATTATATCATTGTCCGTGTGTACTGGTGGCTACTGCCTTGTGAAGTGATGTGATTCATTCACAATTTACATGGAATTGATTTCGGAATGGTTTAATAATAATATGTGAAATATATGAAATAAAAAATATTATGTAATGTTAATATATCATTTACTTTTCATTCTTTCAAAATGATCATAAAATCAATAAAATAATGTCCATGAATATGTACGTCATATCGTCACCATGAACGCTGTATTTAATTTCACAACCTTAAGTTTCATGTATTAAACTAAATAAATATATAAATAATATATATTATATGTACATAATTCTATAATGTATAGATATAATGAAATCGTGATCGATGTAAGAGGACCAAAAATAAAAAAATTCAAATCATATACAAAAAATAAAGCGGTTATTACCTTAAACGTAACATTAACATAGAATTGTTAATAAAAAGAAAATATAATTTCATAAAAAATAATATATTGTGTGATATATATGAATATTATTATATAATATATTTATAATAATCTTATATTTAGTATATTTGAGTTTTTAATGAGTACAATGGAAGTCAAGACATAAGGTAAAGGGATTTCTAGTATCACTTTTATTTTTGAGAAACTTCTTCCATATTCACTGCCCATTTTTTCATATATACAACCACATGAAATGTTATATTATTAATTTAATTTATTTAATTATAATCAAGTTTTCTATTTATTTAATTATTTCATGGGAGTTACGATTTAAATATTACTCAAGCATTAAGGGATTTATGTCTCAGTTTTTACTTATGTAAGACACAAGTCATATTAACAACCTATTTATTTTATGTAGTTTATATGATTTACATTACTATATTATTATTATTAATATGAAATATATTGGGTTTTACATTTCCATTTTTTTATATCTCATTTATGGGGTTTATAGTTCAAAAATAACAAATCGGCAAAGGATTTTTTTTCTCACTTTTTTATTATGTGAGAAAACTTTCTTATTCACCGCATGATTATTTTATGTTGTGTATATACATCCAATGATTTTAATTTATAATTATTCTTAGAAATTTATTTTTTATTTAAATATCCATTTTATTATCTCTCTTTCATGGGGTTTATAGTTAAAAAGTTACCGAATCTTTAATGGATTTTTTTTACAATTTTCTTTATTTAAGACGTATGTTATGATTTGAACTATTATTTTTTAAAGATTGTATATAAATATAATTTTTCATGGAATTTTATAAAATTATCGACAGTAATGATATTTTATGTTCCCTTTTATGTTATTCCATCATGATGATTTTGATTCTAGGTTACTAAATGTGTAAGGATTTTATGTTACAATATCATCGTTTAATGAGATGTTTTATAATTATGCTTCCAATGTTAAAATATAATGATATAATTCCCAATAATTCTCATGAATTTTCATATCCTATGGTTATTAAATACATATTCATGTAATGGTATAATTTTTTCTATCTTTTTTAGATATTATAATTAAGAGATATTTTTACAATATCTATCTTCATGGTTCGAAATCTTTTTTATTTCAAAAACGTGTTTTTTAAAAAAATTATAATTATTGGTTTATTACCCTAGTATGATTTTGAAAATAAATTTTTTACATGTAATTAATTTTTTAAAAAAATATTTAAATGATTAAATATGTTGTCTTCCAAAATAATACACATTTTTATTTTATCGAAAATGTGAATGGAATATTCATTTTAACATGTACCACATGAGAATAATTTTTCAGCAGCATGAAAAATCATTGATTTAAATCTTAAATTATATATTTTAAATGTCATTTGAAAATAAAAATTTTTGTCAAAATATTTTATTCCACAAAAAGTGTGTTTCAACACCGAAAGTTTATTTTATCCAATTAATGTATTAAAATTGGTTTTAATGATTCCATTATGTTCAATGATTATTTTCAAGGAAATAGATTTCAGAAAACATAAATTTCATTTTAAATATTTTTTACAATAAATATTATTTTTCCCATTCTATTTTTTAAATGATCTATAAAACATATTTTTCATCTAAGATGAACTATTTTGTTGTAACTTTTGAACTATATGGTATATAAGACAAATATATCATTATTATTCTTTTTATGAATGGTTTATGTTTATGGAGAATTATTTTATGAAACCTATTTATTTTCCATTGGTTATACAATGAGAAAATGATTATGAAACATTCTTTATTTCATGGGTTATTATATGATAAAATGATTATAAATCCTATATTTTTTTGTTATTATATGATGGAATATTTGTGATACTTTTTTCTTTTAATGGGTTTTAATATGGTTAATGTTTATAATATTTTGGAAGAGATAAATATGGTTTTAATTATATGATTGTTGAGACCCATACAACCTTCCAATTCATTTGGTAAAGATGTATATATCTCATGAGATAAACATGGATATATTAGGGAGTGAACCCAGTATAGTAAGACATGGATTCCACTAGGGATGGTGTTGTTTCTCACCTAGGATTTGTAGAAAAATATACCCAAACCTAAGTACATGTTCATAATGTTATTTATGAACATGATTACGTTTTCAAAATGTCATGTATGAACTAGATTACTGGTTCATAAATTTATGTGTGGACTAGGTTTCATGTTCTTATGTTTATGTGAGGGCCTGTTTCATTTCCTTAAGTAAATGAATGAACTTGATTTTATTTACACATATTCTTCATGTTATAAGTCGATGTGTATTTCAAAATTATATGTCTTATGCCAATGTTATTCTCCCATGAATCATTTTATTTGATTTCATTAGGATTCATGTCTTATTAATTGATAATACTTACACCACAATTCATATATATAGTCCATCATATTGAGTGTATGGTTTTCAAATGTTTTTATAATATCTAATACCCTTATGAATTTTTCATTTTTAATTACATTCCTCATTTACCCTTACTTTTCATTTTAGATCACCCATTATTATGTTTCATTTATATATTTTATGAAGAAATTTTTTAAGTGTTGTATTAATATGATGAGTTCTAAATGGGAAGATCTTTATGTTATATGTTTCATGATCAATCACCATGATAAAATATAATGTTTCAATGTTTCCAATATAGATAAACTAGTTTGGTTATCAGGTATGTTTTTTTGTAATGTAATGAATATTCATATAAAAAGATGTAATATCAATGCATGATAATATGGGGTGTCTATAATTCTTCCATATAATGGTTAATCATAACATGTTTTTCCACTTATTAGGAGCACATAGAAAAGTACCTTCGAAGTCCTGGTATAATTTTTACAAGATAAATCATACATGTGATGCATAACATGTCATCATGTGAAATATTTTAGTAAAAAACACATTTAATAATAATTAACCCTTTTCAATAATCACCCAAAAATATCATGGAATCCAACATCATAAAAAAGTATCATGGGACACACACATACACCCACATACTATAACACTCAAGCATGTAAAATAACTAATCCAATACAAGAATAAATCCTTTGTTATAAGAATTTACAAGATCCATGAAAATAAATAAACTTAATAAATTATTATTATTGAGGAAAATGTATAATGTTCATTAAGGTTGAAAGAAAGAATTTTTCACATGCCAACAGATAATGGGTGATAAGTCAAGGTTTTGTATCTCTAGTTCTATTTCACAGTGAGAATGTTTATAATACTTAATCAGGATAATTCCAATATAGGAAACACTTTCTAGATTCACATTCCTTAATGATTTTTTCAATATAATTGATTATAAGGTATTTTAAAAATAAAGGTATTATAATCCACTTAATCAATAATCTATAGAAATGGATTGGGAATTCATTACCAATTTAATAAGAGGGTCATATGTCTAGAATATGATTATTGATCCATTAGTAATCCATCACTAAAAAAGTTATTTGATTTGATAATTAAGAAGAATAAGAAGACAAAGATATCATGATGATCGACCTTGGGAAACATACCTATAAATATCACATGTCTAGAAGAAATCCATCTCTATTCAATGTTTTTGTCATTTTTATATAGATTTAACCACTAATATACAATTATTACATCACTGTATTAATGTTATAACATCAATACTATATCAGAAAGAGTTATAGGAATATTATTCATCAATAATTAGGAATTTTATTCTAATTGATGAATGTGGTTCTTCTTTAGATTAATAAATGAAGTTAACACACTTCATTCACCACTGATCTGTGAAAAAAGAATGAATTCTTCATTAGATAATAATGAAAAAATTAGATCCAACCAAGATATTTTATCATCACAAATGATGGAAGAATATTTCAATATAGATATTATAATATCTCACTAATTAAGCCTTTTTTTATTGTTCCAATGAAGGTGGGACAAAGGGATAATTATTAGAGTGACATGATTTAAAAGAGGAGGGAAATTATTCAAATTATAACCATGGGGTTCATATTTGGCTTTCAAATTATGTAAAAATTATGTGTCATTAAAATCTGTGGGGTAGAATAATTATACCCTCAAAATGAGTGAACAGTTAAGTGGATGACATTATAACTTGACCATTGATTGTTTTTTAGGGTCTTTTATAAGTATAAACCCTACCAAAACCACACAGATGAGTCATTATGTTCAGCTAGCTTCCCAGTTCCTTCTTTCCAATCACTAAAATTCCAATAAATTTACTAAAACCTCATCAAAAAACTCAATAACCCTTACACTTCATAATTTTTCCTCTTTCTAGCCATAATTGTTTAGAAAAAATAGAATGCAATTATTATAAAATTTAAACATCTCAAAAAACCAAATAAAATGATGAAGAAACATATAAATTAATTTTATAATGTTAAATAAATATAAATATCATTTTTATATATATTCATAAAAAACCCAAATTGATTATACAAGAGGTTATAGTGTATGTGACTATAAAAGATTTTGTGGTAAGTGTATTTCATAATAAATTTACATCTTTGAGACTTGTTTTGGTTTATTTGCCTATAATTATTTATATATTGTACAGAATACCTATTTAACATATTTTTTAATAATATCCAATATATGAATTGAATTTAGTTCTCAATTTCATATTCACATGAATTCGAATGTAACCAAATTTTTTATGGGGTTTTAAACATAATTTCTCATTATTATGTTTTAATAATTTATAATTTGTTAGATGATCACAATTTTCGGACATCCACTTTTGGTTTATTTATGTATCTTCAACTCCAGTTAGTCATATTTTTTCAAAATTATTTATTTTATAGTTTATTTATTAATTACTAACATTTTTAATTAATGTTATTAAAAAAGTAATGATTTTTTTGGATGAAATTATATTTTATTGTGAAATAATCTTCTTTTCTAACAATATTCTAATAATTAAGTTATATTAAAAATTCTCTCTTTCACATTGGGTATAATATATTTATCTCTAATAAAATTAAATTTTCATATAAAAATATTATTTTATAATGTAGCTCGATATTCACAATATTATAACGTTGTTATGAATATTTATGATCCTCTATATTAGAAATTTTCTTATATAGACAAAAGTTTTCTTACCATAATAATTTTGTTTTCTTATTTTGCAATAAATTTTTTTTATCTTATGTACTCTTATCATTTATATTTATATTTTTTTAGAATAAAATTTTATAACGCTTTTTATAATTTCATTTCTATAATTTCATAGAATGCCTAGAAGTAATTTCATTTCATATTCATTTAAATTTCATCTTATAATCCACATTTCCATAATTGGATTTTATTTTTTTTATGGATTCATAATTGCAGATTATTCAAATTTTTTTAATTTCTTCCATTGACCATTTTTAAAATTATTTTTAATTTCATGTGCAACTATATATTTTAATAAAAGTAAATTATAAAAAACATTTTTATAATTTCACTTCCATTATCCTCTCTATCTCAAATAGATTAATTCTCTTATTAAGTTATGTTTCATGAATGTACCTCTAAATTACCTTATGTAATAATTACTTTTGGAGATTGAATCTCAGTATAAATAGATCCATTCCTATACATCATCTTTTATGACACCATTTGATAATTTTTTGTAACAAATATTAACTCTGGGGTTTTTTCATTATTAAATGACTAATTAATTTAATATAGAACACATATGAATGGTTTATCATTATATTACATTAAGGTTATATATATTTATATATCTCTCTAATGCATTAATAAAATATCTTTGTGTCAGGATATAATGCGTGGAAATGATTTTGATTGTATATGTTCACTATATAATGTGTGGACCAGATTTCGATTAACTGTGTTGAAAAAATAATCCATAGTAATGATTTTTATTACTTTTGTTTAATGAATAATGTATTATCATCATAGTTAATGTAAATACCATAGCCCTAGTAGCCCATAATTAGTGGATACTTTTTTAAAATGGATTTAGATATACGAAATCACATATTGAAGGAAAAAATGGTTTAATAGTCTAGATAAAATATACATAGTTTAATATCATAATAAATTTGAAGAAATTGAATAAAACATTTTATTTTCTCTATGTATACCAATATTCCACTTGTCATATCATTATATTTCAATCATGAAAAAACTACATAAAATACTAGGGAAAAGAAACACAAAAAATGGTTGATAACCAATTCTTAACATGGGTATGCTTACAATGTAAGATATCCTGATTAAAAAAGGCATAAACAATATAGAAATGTAAATTACTAAAACCCATGCCAATAAAAAAATTAGATTTCCATAATATGGAAGGATTAAATATTGATCAAATAATTCCATATATATAATCACATAAGCATGAAACATAACCTTGGATATTCCAACTAATTAAATAATAAAATATAATATCAATAATTAATATCATAAAGAGAAATCCATAATTACATACATCATAACCAGACAATCAAGGCTTCATGTAAATAAATCAAAATGAAATGGATAATGACTTGGCTAAAAACCTAAGCTAATTTATCTCATTAGACATATCGATGAATTGAGGGGTTATAGCTTCCTTAACCCATCACTAACTATGTCCAAATCATTACTAATATAATATTTGTGAAACATAATAAAAATAAACATTTTTATTTTTTGAAGTATAATTCAAAATTTTAATACATTCACAAACCAATAAACATATTTATAATTCATCGAGAGTAATATTGGTAATGCTATCAAAATTTAACATCCTCGTCCAAATAATCATAAAAAACATGAAAAATAATATATATGGTATCAGTACAATAAATTCCCATTATATCATATATAAAATGAGGGGTTTTTCATTTATTAGTAAATTAAATTAAAATTACCATTAAAAATTCTTGGGGAAAATATCATTTTGATATTGAAAATTAATTTTAAGAACTAAAAAATTTTCATAATATTAAGAAAACATTTTATTTTAAAACCACATTAAAATCTTGTAATGTAACATTAAATGTAATTATTTTCCATGTGGTCAAAAATTTTGTACACACCAGCTATGTTAAAACAAATATTCCTTTCATTTTTTTACTAAAAAGTAAAAAAGTACCTTGTTTGGAAAACAAAACGAATATTAATTTTATAAAAAATATTAAAAATATAATCATGGGTAAAAATTATTTAGTAATAAATTTTTGAGAATTTTAGAGAAAAAATAAATCTATTTTTAGTAAACATGGAAATTGAATATAAATGTATTATCGACTCAAATGATAAATAATGATTGATTTTATAAAAATAAATATCATAACCATTATAAGTACCAATGTGAGATAAATGGTACAATTATTTGAAAAATTCATGAATAAACAAAGAAGATTAAAATTCATGAGATTCTTTAGTGATATATCATAAGATTTAATCATAAGAACTTTAATCATAAAGAATCCTAATGGACAATGAGATTTAAAATTAAACCCTTCAAACATTAGTAAAATTTTAATCATAACTCTCTTGAATTAAATAAATTCTAATTTAAAATTAAACACCATTAATATAAATTTATTTTTGATATACATAACAAATGGGAAGTATATATAAAAATGAATAAGTGGTGAATATTATATATGTCTCAAAAAAGTACATATTAGACAAGAAACTTATACCTCATGTCTAATTTTCTATGTATTTTTTTATAAATCACTTATAAGAAATATATATTTACTATAAATATGTTATAGATCCATACTCAAAAACTTTATACCATATTTGATTTACTTATTGTCTTTTATGACTTATTTATTAAAATTTATTTGCTAAAATCACTATTTTATATGACAATTGCTTTTGTTTTCATTATATTTTGATAATTTAATTTTTCTCATTTTATATTAATCATGTTAATATAATATTTTTAATTTAAAATATAATATAAATAGTATATATTATATATAAAGATAGAGTAATCAAAAAAATTATAGATCGAAAATGCATTGCACTGTTTATGGAGATGTTAGGTATAACGTACACATGATATATATTTCTATTTTGTTAATAGATAGTGAAAAAAGAATGTAAATAATAAATTTACTTTAAATAATTATTATTATATTATATAAATCATTTATATTTATAAAAATTATTTTTATTACTATTCATGTAAATATAAAATGAAAAACATTTCACATCGATATGTGGAGTGGGAGTCCACACGTATTCCTGAGAAAAATAATTGGTTTCAAATGGAATTTAATGTAAGAATTTAAATGTGGTATTATATTTAAAAGATAATTTTTAGTTCAAAAATATTCATTAACATTTTCTTTAATACATTCTATGTAATGCATAAGTGGAAAATGAATCACATCACATTGTGAGGTGCTAGTTCACTGTACAGATGAGAGATGTTATCGTATCCTAACACAAAGTGGAAAGTATGGATTAATATTTAATACAATAATTAAATAAATATAATAATGTTATAAATATTATATGCATAGTTTATATCCATCATTATATCATGTCTTGAAAAGTGGTGGTGGAAAAAGAATTAATCTGGTTTGTGAGGTGGTAGTCCATCACACACATTTTAGATGGTTTCATTTTAAATTTGATGAAATAAGAGAAGTATATTGGTCATTAAATTAGCATGATAACTTATTATTATATTTTATATATGGTTGATATTATATTATCATAGTTGAATAATATTTGAAGGAGGTGGAAGAAGAAATAAAACAAGTAGGCAGGTTATGTATTTTACCTATTCTTCAGAGACCCCCTATAGGTTAATAATTAAGTACTTCAAAAGAGGGTCACATTATATAAATAAGGCCTTATTATGTGGCTAGTGATGTTATGATGAGAGTTTGGTATGGATTGACCAAATTAAAGTGATTTGGAAGTGTGATGTGGGGAGGAGATAGAGTGTCTTGTTATAAGTATGGGAGAGGACCCAAGGCTCCAAAATGGCTCATTCGCCAAACATGGATTATATGATGTAATACTATTTCCATAAAATATGAATTACATAAGTTTGGTACATATTTTACCATTAAATATTTGGATTAACCCCCTAGTAAACCAATTTTAACTTTAATAGCATTAATATTTTTTACTGTTTTCAATATTCATTAAGATCAAAAATTAACACTATGTTATTATAAAATATTAATTATGATGATTTTAAATATAGAATAAATATTTAAAAATTCAATTCATTTATTTTAAATATTTTAATTTAAAATTAAATCATATGAAGCATCAAAAAAATTGTTTTTCCAAATAAAGTCTTACAAATGTTTAAAATGATTTTATATCATAATACAATATGAAATTGTTTCTATTGAACTAAAATAGTTAAATTGTAATTTTCTAACTAATATAAATTTAAAACAAATTTAAAATATATTTTATATTTTCATGTAATTTAAACAGAAATGTATTTTCCAATAAAAATCAGTTTTTTCACTCTACATCAAAAAAAAATCTCTTCAAAAAATTTTGAAATAATTAACTTTTAGATAATATTAAAATTTATATTTTAAAAATTAATTTTATTATTCCAAATATTATTTTATAGAAATTATAAAATTTAATTTTTATTAATGTATAAAAATCAGGAATAAATCATCTTTTAGAAAAAAATAATATCTTTCATAAAATATTTCTATTTATTGAAAATATTACATATTTTATTTCCAATCAAAGGATAAAAATTAAATTTATTTTATAAATTTTTAAACTAAATACTTTTATTAATTTATTTAATCCTATTTATTACCTCTAACTTATCATCTAGGTTATAATGTTCATTTTTAAATATTTATATTTTAATAGAGTGTAATAACCCGAAAATTCAAAAGTAGTAACTTTTTTTTGATTTCATGTATGACATGCAACAAAAAATGTATAAATTAATATAACATATAGGGACTTTAAGTAATAATTAATATTAAAAAAATTATTATATTCTATATATTTCAATCCATGCAATACTGATTCATCTTCCCTCACTTGGAAAAAAAGACTTTCTTCAACAGCTTGCGCTACACACCAGATTGTGTTTTACCAAACTAAAATATACTTTCAAAATATTTTTATTTAATATAATAAGTTATAACATAACTGTACAATTATAGATTACGAATATTATAAACTAAATTATCAAAAGTTATGGTTTATAAAAATAAAAAATGAATTCATCTATTCCAAATTAATTGTAAATGAATATAAAATCCAATTCCATATAACGAAAAAGTTTTTATGATCACAAAGTTTTTCTATCCAAATAAATTATATTGATTACTATTGGTGAATTATATTAATAAAATATATATATTTTATATTGAAAAAAAATATTTTTTAAATTCATTCAATAGATTTGACAGGCATAAAATAATAACATACATAATTTTATGCATAAAAAATATTTTCATAAAGGAAATTTTTCCTCCTTTTGATGGAGAACCTATTTTAAAACTAAATTTTAGAACATTTATAAATATTTTATTTAAAAAAATTAATTATTGAAATTTTAATGTAAAAATTATCTTCGGATGAATTTTTTGGTATTTTTCTTTGAAGTATAATTTTTGATGAATAATGAAACATATTTAATTAAAATTTAAAACTTTTGTTTAATATAATTTATTTATAAGGGTAAAATATATTTATAACCAGAAATAAAAAATATATAGAATAATTTGTCATCAATTAATCCAATTTATTTCACTGTAATCAATTTCATAACGAAATTGGATAAAAAAAACCTAACAAACTTTGGAACATTTTTATATCAAATGCCCACTTTATCCTTCCATCTCCAGAATTAGTTTTAATTTAACTTTGGCACTTTATGTGATTTGAATTTGAAAATATTTATTCTATATTTTTAATCATTATAATTTATAATAACTACTATATTCAACTTTGTTTTTGAAAAAAAAGATAGAGAACGATATTAAAATTAATTACTCTTTTTAAGGGAAAAATATCTTAAGAAAGGATTAAACCTTAATCTTAAGGCCCAAAATGAAATAGAAACTAGTTGAAAATTTATTTTATGGCCATATGTAGACCATATACTCATTTTTGTATAATTTTTTTATTATTGGATGCATATTTCTTAGAAAAAACATGGTTGGAATTTTCTTTAAAGAATTTACTAAAATACCACTCCTCCACTATAAAAAGCCACTCACCACTCCCAAATTAATAACCCCCTTAAATCCATTTGGATCATTAAAAATTAATAAAATAATCTCCCAACATACCTAACCTCATATTAAAATCCACAAATTGGTATGAAATCAATCCAACAAGTGATTTTGGTATAAACTAAAAGGAGTTACTTGAAAATGAGGTAACATTCCTCAACAATCACATTCATTTTTTTCTTTGTCAAATCATCAAATTGTTCTTCTAAATGATTATATAGTAATATATGTATCATAAAAATACTTATATGTTTTTACACTATTAGTTTTACCTAAACTTTCACACATATCCATCAAATGGGATATGCAATCCTTGTTCTTGTGTATGGTGGACTACCACCTCATGAACCAATGACATTCGTTCCTCCATTTATCACCTTTAAAGGATTCAATAATGATGGTTTTATAGTTTATATATAATACATATGATATTTTTTATTTATTAATTCTTTTTTTATAATTATATAACACGTAAAATTATGAATTCTATTTTTTGGAAATATGATAACATCGTTTGTGGATGTGTGGACTACTGCCTCCTCGATGCAATGTGATTTGTTCATGATATACATGGAATTTATTAATAATGTAATTAGTACAATAATTTAACATATATTACATGAATATGGTACTTTAATTTTAATATAAAAATAAATATCATTTACATTAAATTATTTTGATAAATATTAAGAAATTGAAATAGTGTTCATGTGTACGTGTTACCTACCATCTCCATAAAAGTTGCATATCATTTGCTATAAAAAATATTATGAATTGTTTTAAATAAATATATAATGAATATATAATATATTTTAATTATGGTTTACATTATTGAGATAATGAAATCATTATCTATGTAATGTGAACAATAAGTAACAAGCCACAACATACTCAAAAAACTAATAAATTAATAAATAAAATACTGAAAACAAACAAAGATTATTAAAAAAATGGTAATGATATATTATAATAAGTTAGTATATTAAAAAAATATGTATTTATGGTTCTTCTGTAAGTTTTTTCAATCCTTAAAATCATTATACAATATGATAAAGTATGTTCACCTTAAAGAAGATGCAATGTAGGGGATTGTTGTCTCACTTTTCATTCCACAAGGCATACACCATTTTCACTAAGTAATTATTTTTTGAGGTTTATATACTTCCCCTATTGTATTTTATATCATGAATAAATTTATCTTCATTTTATTTATAGATTCATTTGAAATTATTTCATTCATAGGGATTAAAGGTTCCAAGTAGTAAGTGCCTTCATCTCAATTTTCATTCAGTGAGGCATAATTTATTACTGTGAACCTAATTTCTTATATATGGTGTACATACTACAAATTTGATATGTGTTATCCTGATTAATTCATTATTCCTAAAATTTAGAGTGTTAATTTTAAATAATTCAACTAATTAGATTTACACTTAATATTACCCAAGTGGTAAAGATATATCATAACCCAATTCCATTTCACGGGGTTATATTACATCCTCATCTTAATTAATATTATATGATTATTTATATAATTAATTTCACTATATATTTATGTGTTTTAACTTATTTTATTTTGATTTATCATTTATACGCATAATAAATTCATCGATAAAATCTCACTTCAATGGTATGACCATTTTAAGGTTTTATTTCACTACCTCATTCTAAACAAGATTATATATTGATGAAATTAAATTAAATGAATTTATATTACCATTGTTAAATAAATCCTTTCAATTCATTATATTCTGGTTATTCTGGACCTTTTTCAAGAAATATTACCATTTTCTACTCATTGGTACTCAAATTATTTTAGAAAATGTTTTTATGAAAACACTACTTCATTTGTTTATTTATTCGGAGAACCTATTTTCTTTAAAAACCCATGTTTTGTTAAATGTTCTCATTTTTTTATCCTTTTCAAAATGAATTATTTTAAAAAATTTACCCCTTTTATCATTTAATAAAATTTCAATGGAATATTCCTGTCACTTTCTAAAAAATTCATTTTTAGCCTGTTTACCAAGCCAATGGAATGTTCTTTTTACCTTGTACGACATGTATGGATTTACATTCCATAATTACTTTAAATAATAATTTGAAATAATAAAATGTAACTTTTTAATGACAATGTAATCAAACTTGTTTATCAAGGAAGTAGATTTCAAAATATTTTTCAAAATAAAAACTATATTCTCCTCATGAATATTTCAAAATGTTATTTTAAAAGTATTTTTATTCATCCACAAAAAATCATTTATGTTTACACCGCATGGTATTTTTTTATTCACACCATCCTTATTCTTCATGTGGATGGTTTACGATTTCTTTAACAAAGGATATTATTGAAATTTATTTTCTTGATTTCATTAAGTCCCCTATAAATTTTCAATTTACTATAATCATTAGACATTAAAATTACTCTAAATATCAATATTATTTATCATTGAGTGGCATGTGTTTTCAATTTATTAACTTTGCAAATTGATTATTCTGTATCAATGTATTAATATGGAATTTGTTTTCAGTTATTTACCCTAACATATTGTTTACGGACTTACTTATTATTTTATTTATTACACAACATGTGAATTCAGATATTTACCTTTCTATAATTATTTTGTTAATTGATTTTTTTTGTTTCCATTGTACATACCATTAATGATATTTTCAGATCTTTGAGATTATGTTTCCTTTTCCCAAGATTCCATAAAGTGTGCTCAGAATAATATTCAAGGATATAAAATATGTAATAATGTTATTTTCCTAATTTTATGTTATTTGTGTACTCATTTTTTAATATATGACTCATGTTTGTATCTAGTTTACTAAGATTACTATGCTTTTCAGTCCTTATGGACTTGATTTAATTGTATATTATGCTAACATAATGGTAGTAGACACATGCTCTATGGAGTTGGGGTCTGGGTCACTATAGTTGGTATTAAAGAAGTTTTGTAGTCATTATGGGAACATGATTTAGTGTAACAAAGATAATAGAGCATATACATAAGTTATAGTTAGAGGATAAGTATATAACAACATCATAACATTAGGTTAGATGCAGAATATGTTGATTTCAAAGAAATACATCTCTTTTTGGATAATACAAGTGGACATGGTTCTGAAATAGATGTACCTAAAGGCAACCACTCTAAAAAGGTGCATCAAGCATGACTCGATCGTAACTTGGTATAATGTAATGATCCTTACTCTACATGTATTTTGACACTCCAATGGGATATTCATAGGATAATAGACATTTACTTTATAAAAAACTATGAATAATTTGAACATATACGTTAATAAATAACCCCGGATAAACCTAAGGTGTTTTTTATTGAATAAAATGTGTAATGATTGAGATATATTATAGATGATTCTATGATTTTATCATTATTACTATTATTACTCACAATATGCTCCCTGGTTATTGGCAATGGCTGGAACTTGATGGAGTCATGTTTACATTGGACATGATGGAAAAGGTGGTTATAATGAGCAAACAAATGAGGTGTTGATAGAATTGAATGATGTTATGTTTATTATAATTAGTTTTCCTGAAATATGGTTAACAATATATACCATAACCAACTCCCAAAAACACTAAAGAAGAGAAGCACAATGTTCTTCCATGTGACCTTTCCACTTCTCATTATCTATTATTAAGAAGATATTTTATATCATATTTAAAAATGTGGGGTTTTCAACATGTTAATTGGAAAAAATACCATATATTACAATGATCATGTTTAAATTGCGAGAACTCGATTTATTTGAGGCGGGGAGAATATAACACCTTGAAAATTCTAAAAGAGTGTGTTTTATTAGATAGGGTGTATGACATGCTATACCAAACACAGAAATGAATAGAACCTATTCAGACATTATGGTAAACTTAATATTTTAAAATACAAATTAATATATTTTATACCTTTAAAGTCATGTTGTATTGGGTTATATTTCATCACACGCATCAAATACTTTCTTCGTCAGCTTATTCTACATGCACGACTTAGTTTTACCAAAGAAAATTATATTATTAAAATATTATTATTTAATATAATAATAAACAACCTAGTCCATAAATTATTTGTTATGACTGTTAATAACTAACTTATAAAAATATATTTTTTATAAAAATATAAAATGAATTCACAGGTTACCAATTAATTAAAAAAAATTATAAACACAATTGAATATAAAAGAAATTTTATTATCATCACAATGTTGTTTTGTCATAACAAATTAAATTAATTACTATTACTGAGTAATATTAATAAAATATATATGTTATAAATTCAATAAAATATTTTAACATTCATAAAATAGATTTTATCCGCATAAAATAAGAACAAAACCAATTCTATGTATAAAAAATTATTTTTTACAGGAATTTTTCCATCATTCGATTGAGAACCATTTTTAAAACTAAATTCATACTTTTTATAAATTATATAATTAAAAACAAAATTATGTTTTGAAATTTTACCATCAAAATTATCATGGGGATAATTTTTGTAATTTTTCTATGATGTTTCATTTATCAAAGAACAGTAAAAAAAATTAATTTTAAATGAAAACTTTTTTTTATTTATTTATGTGGATAAATTGTATTTAGGATAGGTTTAAAAACAAAATTATGTAAATTTTACAAAAAAAAATCCAATTTAGGTCATTTTTTTCAATTTCACAATGAAATTGGATATAAAAACTTTGTAAACTTTTGAACATTTATACTTCAAAAACATGGTTTCTCATTTCTTCTATGTTGATTAATTTTAAATTAATTTCTTCCACTTATGTGATCATACTTTTATGGAATGGATTAAATATTTTTACTACTCTTAATTTATAATTTCTAACAATTTCAACTTATATTTTGATGAAAAATATTAGTGATAGTGAATATAATTAATTTCAACAATTTACAGAAAAATTAGAATAATAGTAAACTGAACCATTAACTTAAGGCTCAAAAAAATGATAAAATTTAGAAAAATACATTTTACGGACATATGTTGGACATATACTCCCTTTTATTTTATTTATTTTATTTTTGGATAATATTTTAATGGAAAAATGTGGGAGGAATTCCATTTAAAAAAAATTGAAAATTACCCACTCCTCTAATATAAAAATTCACTCACCCCTCTGACTTATTCACACCTCTAAAGAAATTTGGATCATAAAACCTATAACTAAAATATTATCCTAAAATCCATCCACTAATTCTATAAGAATAACATTTGGATGAAATGAAACTAAGTAAGTTGTTTGGTATAAAAAAAATTGAGTTACACATAAACAATGTAACTTTTTCCAATGATCACTTACGTTTAATTTATTTATCAATCATTAAAATATTATTATTACAAGATTATATAATAACATAAACATGTTCAATATACTAATATTTTGTTTTTATAATACATTGACCATCCATTTTACACACATCCATTATATGGGATTCACAATCATTATCCGTGTGTATGGCGTATTACTACCCCATGAACTAATGTCATTCGTTCTTCAATTTACCACCTTTCATTGTTGTATTAATGATGAATTAATATATTAAATATTATATATATTATATTAATGATGTATTTATTCTTCTATAATTTTCACATACAACATATCATTATGCTTTCCTTTTTTGGGAATATGATAATATTATTTTTGGACATGTGGACTATCAGCTCCTTAAAGCGATGTGATTCATTCATACTATACAAGGAATATATTAAGGATTATATTAATATAAATATGTTACATATATGAAATAATTTTGATATTTTAATTATAATATACATATATAAATATCACTGACTTTTCATTCTTTTAAATATGAAAAAATAGAAGCAGTGTTCATGTGTACGTACAACCTACCATTTCCATGAACGATACATTTCATTTCAAATCTCCAAATATTATGGATTGTTATAAATACATATATACTTAATATATATTATATTTAAACTATGTTTTAAATTCCGAAGATGATGAATTCAGGATCAAATTAATTTGAACAATATGTGACATATCAAAACATACTAAAAAACTATGTAATTTACCACTAAATAGTGAAAATAATGAGCGATTGTTAATTAATGGGTATTGAGATATTATAATAAGATAATTTATGAAATTATAAATATTATTATTATTCGTTTATATATTATTGACTTGTTTAACACCACTATACTGGAATTTAAATTACGTTCACCCGAAAGGAAATGCGAGGTAGGGGATTCTTATCTCACTTTTCGTTCTCTAAGGCATACACCATTTTCACTGCATAATTATTATACGTAGTTTCTATAATAAACATAATTTATTTTAAATAATTAATAATTTTATATTAATTATATTTATATTTTCATTTGATATTATTTTTTTCCTAAGGATTATAATTCCAAAGTTACCAGGTAGTAAGGGACTTCATCTCAGTTTCTATTCACTGAGGCATACATTATTTTTATGAAATTTTTGTTGTATATATGGTATAAATACTAACCATTTGACATGTAATATCATAATTACTCCATTATTCTAGATATTTTTTCTTTAATTTGAATTATTTCATATAAATGGATTTACACTTAAATTTACCCAAGTGGTAAAGAAATTTCATAACCCATTTCCTTTTCATTGGGTTATATTACTTACCCATTGTTTTTAATACTCTATGAATACGTGTATAGTTAATTTTACTGTATATTTATGTCTTTAAAATTATATTATTTGTATTTAATTTATTTCCACATAATAAAATAATTGATTAATTTTCACTTATTTTTTTTGAGTAATTTAAGGGGTTATTTCACAGTATCATTCTAATCAAGATTGGTTATTCCTAAAAATTCATTAAATGAATTTATATTTATATTGTTCAATAAAACCCTTAATATTATTATCATATAGTAATTAATTAATATTTGTAGATAATAGAACCATTTTTCCCACACTTTGGTACTCAATTGTTTTAATAAAAACCCAACATCATTTTGATCTTTAGTCAGAGAACCTATTTTATTTAAAAAATAATGCTTTATTATAATGTTTTAAAAAATATATTTAACACTTTCAAAATTATTTATTAATAAAAATTTTACCCCTTTTCCATTTGAAATGTTTTTAAAATAAATCTTCGTATCTCTTTCCAAATAATGAATTTCCCTAAAATTTTGACCATGAAAAAAGAAATATTATTTTTACCTTGTACAGAATTTATGGATTTACCCAACATCATATCTTAAAATCATCCATTGTAAGTTTAAAAGGTAAAGTTTTAAGAAAAATTATTTCTATTGTGATTTTTAAAGAAAAGGATTTCAAAAAAATCAAAATGAAAATCAGATTTTCCATAAGAAGGTTTTTAAAAGATCTTTTTATAATATTTCAATTCATCAAAAACAAGTAGACATTATTTTTATTCCAATTGGGAAATGTTGTACTCATACCATGATTATTATTTCCTTAGATGGATTAAAATATATTTGACCAATGATTGTATTGGAATTCACATACTTGATGTAATGTCCCAACCAGAGTACTGCAAAACGGTGCCTCAAGCATGTTCACCACAAGACATCAGGCACGTCTCTCCATAAGCCAGAGGCTGTAAACAAGCAGCGAGGGTCTAGTAAGTTAGTTGTGGGTAGATTAAACCCTATTTTATCAGAGTAAAATAACAGTGGTAGTAAAAAAGAAATAGAGTAAGCGTATATAATTATAATAGTATAAATATAACAAGAATAACCAAGACATGAAATACAATACCCAACTTCAAGGTAAACATGCAATATCTATATATATGTATTAGGTGTCTAAAAAAATGGATGTCAGAGGCTAGAAACTCCGAAGAGTCATCCAAACCATGGTGGGTTCCCTCAACCATTCTCCATCCCCAATCAAGAATCTAAATGAGGGCTCTTTCGCTTACCCTGCCCTGCAACAACAAAGTCTATTTGGGTATCGATCAGGTATCCCAAATAGGGTGTGAGTAAAAATTAGTAGGTCACCACCAATAGTGTCTAAAACAAATCTAGTTAGAAGTAGTGTATGCATTTATATAAATATTAAAATATGGAAATAGAGGAAATAATTTATATTCATCCAATTAACCTTTATTTAATAACATAAACATTTGGGTTCCTAAAAACACCCAAACCAAAATACCTTCTTCAGCCCATACCAGAGTTTGAACCATTTCTCTTGTTAAATTCATAATCATTATGTCACAATATTCAATTTATAAACATCCAAATGAAACCATAGTACAAAATAAATTAATGAGTGTAGAACATTATGTCTAGCACACTTGTCAGAATTTGAAGCGTCATTCCCTATCTCACAACCCCATGGGTATTTGGAGCATCAGTTTTTGTCCAATAAAATGATAATTTCATGCATGACAATGGTTCTGGAGCACAATATCTATAACCGCTTTGGGTATATAGAGCACCAGTCTGTGTCCCACAACCCATTCCTGATCAAACATTTTATCACTTATACGAAATTATTCAATGATTAATCAACCTTAACCTTCCATCATAATTCTTATTCACAATATTGATTAATTAATTACAACCACTAATCACAAAGATTGTTCCATTAATTAAAATAAAATTATTTATCAAAATTCACATTCAAGAAATCCACATTACTACTCGTCCAATTAATTTTTTAAAATAACCAACTAATTATCACATTTTGACCATCAATTAATTCTAGAATTGGTTAACCCAATCCATCATCACAAAAATTCTCTTAATTAATTTATTGTTTATTTATTTATTTTCACCAATTCAATAACCAATTTCACATTTCCCAAATTCATTAATTTACCTAATTAATTATTTAATTTATTAAAACTCAATTATTATTTACTCCATGATATTCGTACAACTTCATACGCATAACAAGATGAGATAGTGGGATTGGATTTTAAACCACCTACATTACATCATATATAATTAACACTTTAAAAATTAAGGTATGGTTCGATCTAGTTCAAGAAGAAAATGACGGATGAACACCCTAAAAAATTCATGTCAACCAATGATAAATATATTATTATAATATCATATTTATTTATAATGTAATAATTCCATATTATTTTTTATAAAAAAAATTATATTATTACATGAAGAAAAATTGATAATTGTTGTATAATTATTTTATCAAATCAAACATTGATAATTTCATTTAAAAAATCAATGAAATCGCCATTTTCAAGACACAATTATCATTTATAAAACAATCCTCCATTTTTATTTTTATCTATATATTTTTTTAAAAAGAATTATTATAAAACTATAGAAATATAAAGTTAATGGAAAAATAAAAAAATAAAACAAACCTGGTTTGCACTCCAGGTTTAGGCGCACAGCAAAATGGGGCTTAAAGGCGGTAACATTCTCGGTTTTTGCGGTGGAAGAAGAGGTTATGCAGAGAGAGTTTTGGGTTCAAATGTTGGTTGCACAATGAGAGTTTTAGGTTCAACCAAATTCTAAAGAACTCATCCCCAAGAAAAAATGATGTTCATGGTTATTTATGAATCCCATTAACATTCCTCTTCTCAAAAACTGAAAGCCCCATTAATCAACTCCTTAGACTGAAAAAATTAATTAAGGGCGTTTAATTCCATCTCATTAAGTCCCTTACATTTTTAAAAAATAAAAAACTATTGAAATTCCATGGTTTAGAATTCATCTTGTGTTAACAATGGAAGAAACCCATTACATCGATAAGATGAACAATGTTTGTCAATTTTAATTATATATAGAATTTTATTATTTAACGTGAAAATCAAATAATCTCAAACGTCCATTATGTATAAAATAATTATGCCCCAAATAGGGTAAATACCCCATTTCAGAGCCAACAATGGTCTTATATTTCCAAAAAAATTAACCATTTGAGTTATATTAATGATTTAATAATTAAAAATTGAATAAATAATTTATAAAAAATATATATATTTTTTCGAGCGAGGTGTCCAAAAGCTCGTCACGTACCAATGTTATACCTAATCTAGGGTAAACCCCTCATTCCAAACACATCAATGGTATCATATTTCTTGTACAATGAAAAATTTGTGAGTTATTAATGATTTATTATTTATAAAATAGAATTATTAATTAATTAAAATAAAAGGGATATTTTTTTGCAAGCGAGGGATCCAAATGCTTGACGCATACAAATGTTATACCTTATCTAAGGTAAAATTCTCATTCCGGTCCCATTGGTGTTCTCTGATTTCCCATAGGATGCACTATTTGAGAGATAATTACTTATTTTTAATAAAATTATATATTTAATATTATTTAATAACTTTAACTCACGATTGAGGAATCCCAATGTCTAATGCCTACATATGGAATACCTTGCCTTGGGTAAACACCATGTTTTAGATCTAATAGTGGTATCCTATTTTTCATATCACAAACTATTTTAGAGTTTTTCAATTGTTTTGATTAAATTTTAGATACATACTATAATATAATTTATATTTTTATATAGCATTCGTCAAGTATTTTCAGGCCTCGGTAACTCCCATTACTCAAACTCTGACTCCAAAAACAATCTATTAAAATAATCCAATGTTTAACTGGGCATTGTTTCTTATATAAATCCTAGAAGCTCTTGTTAAGTTGTTTCGGTAATAAAACATCATTTTCTCAGATTATATATTTACAACCTATAAAAATATAAACTCAAAGAAAAACATACCTAAAAAACGAATCTTACTATCTCCCCACCATATAACAACTCGTCCTCAAGATGCACTCTCAATCCTCACTATGACTTTGAGCCAAACATATCAAGCCACTAAGATCGATTATCTTCCTCTCATTCCCACGTTTCTTCCAACAAATGTCCATGTTACCATAGTACATGAACTATCAGTACAATATTTCACCTCAACACCTTCTCTCTATGATCCAACACACATATCATATGCTCCTCCATGGACGCATCTATCTTAAGCCCGACATCGTCCACATTTATCACATGAGAAGGGTCGGGGGTGATAATGTCATAGTTGTGATACATGGAAAACATCATGCATAGAACTATATTTCTATGGAATATCCCATCAGTATGCTACCAACCTGATTCTCTTCATGATCTCAAAAGGTCTAACAAACATGGGTTCCATCTTTCCCTACCTTCATATCCTATGGTGAGACAACCATGGTGAAACCCGAAGGAATTCAAAATCACCCTCTAAAATCTAGTGTTCTTGTCTATCTGTCAGTGTATGACTTCTCCCTACTCTGAGCTATAGTCATACATGTTTGAATCAGCTGAACTGGATCTATCGTCTCATACACGAGACTGAATCCCAACAACTCTGACTAGCCTACTTCAATCCAACATAGTGATGATCTTTATGGAATACCATGGAGAGCATCAGTTGGGGACATTAGAAAGGTTTCATAATAACTGTTGTTATATGAAAACACCACTAAAATTGAGTGACTTTATCACAAACCACCGTAGTCAAGTACACATTCTCTCAGCATATCCTTAAGAACTTGTATAGTGCTCTCTAATTGTCCGTTAGTTTGTGGGTAGAAAGCCTTACTCAATTAAAACAGTGAACCAAGTGCCTTTTGAAAGCCCTTAAAAATTTGTAATGTAAAGGGTGAATCACAATCTAAAACTATAGTTCCTGGAACCCCATGAAAATTAACTATCTTTTATACATATATCTCTCCCAACAGCTCAACTATTAAATTTTTCTTTATAGGCAAGAAACGTGCTACCTTTGTCAGTCGATCCACAATTACCCAAATAACATCATTCTTCTTAAGTGTTTTTGTAATTCCTACCACAAATTCCATGGTCACATCATCCCACTTCTATTTTGGAATGGGAAAAGGTTTTTGTAAACTTCCAGGTCGTTGATGATCCACATTCACCTATAGAGAGGTGAAGCATCATGTAATGAACTCTACAATCTCTTTCTTCTTCCCTATCCACCAAAACTGTTGTCATAGGTCACAATACACTTTAGTCACACCAGGATGCACCACCCATTTTTAGGAATGAAATTCCCACATGAGGTCCTCTTGTATGCATGTAAGAAGCACAACCTGATTCTTCAAATAAATGATATCATCCTCATCTATATTCAAGTATGAAGGTGTCTCCCCACCTTCAATGTTTCCCTCATGGTAAAGAACTCTGTGTGATCATATTTCCTATCCATAATCTGTCTCAAAAGTGTATACTCTACAACAACTGACACGAGTATCATATTCTCCTAAATCTCCAGAACCACAACATGAATCTCATCTAGTAATGACATCATCTTCTACTTAGCACTTGATTCTTGAACAACATGAGTCTGAGTTTTCCTACTCAAATCCTCAGCCACATTGTTTCCTTTCCCAGGTGTATTTTCCAGCTCAAAATCAAAAGACTTCATATAATCAACCTATATTCACTGTCAAAGATTCAAATCGTTTATTTAAAATATGAACTTTAAGGTCTTTTAGTAAGTATAGACTGAAAACCTTTCGCCCAATAGGTAGTGTCTCCAGCACATAAAATCTTATACCATAGCTTCCAACTCATAGTCATGCATAGGGTAATTATATTCAATTGGCCTTAGCTTTTCAGATCTATACGCCATAAAATTATACCTTTTCATAAACACTGCTCCGAGTCCCATCCCAAAAGCATCACAATATATAATGTAATCATCACATGACTAAGGTAGAAAAAAAATTGGTGTGGACAATAGACACTTCTTCAACTCCTGAAAAGTGTTCTAACAAGCCTCAGACCAATGCAAATTTCCTCCATTTTTGTTCAAGACTGAATTTGGTTCTTCTCAATGGGAAAAGTCTTGGATGAATCTCATGTAATATCCAGTTATCCCTCAAAATATTTAGATATTGAAAAAATTCTTGGACTGATCCTAATAAACCACTACATGCACCTTATCTGGGTTCACTAACATGCCTTCCTTTGAGATGATGTGTCCCATGATGTGTAATTTGTCAATTTAGAACTGATACATAGATAGCTTGGTGTATAGATGATGCTCTATCAGTGTACTAAGGATGATGTTAAGATGTCAGGCATGATTGTCATGTGTCGTGGAGTACACCAAGATGTTATCCACAAATACCACCTCAAATTGAACTAGGTATGGATGGAAGATCCAATTAATCATGGCCATAAACACTACTGGTTTGTTGGTTAACCCAAATGGCATTACAAAAAACTCATAAAGCCCATACCTACTCCTAAAAAATGTCCTCATTATATCATATGTCTGAAAAATAAACTGATGATACCCCGATGCAAGCTCCCTTCAAATGGTAAAACGTATCACAAATATGAAGAGGTGGATATCGGTTCTTCACATTCATCTTGTTCAACCTCCGATAATCGACACAAAAACCTAAACTCCTATCAGCCTTCTTTGCAAACAGCCCATGCAATCCCAAAGGCGACGTACTTGGACGGATATATCCTTTATCCTTCAAGTATTCTAGCTGATATTTGAGTTCTTGAAACTCTGTTAGTGTCATTCTAAATGGTGGAATAGATACTAGATTCTCTCCTAGAATGAGATCAATAGTAAATTCAACATCTCTCTTAGGTGGAATCCCTGAGATTTATTTTGGAATGAAATCTAAAAACAAATCCACCACTAGTGGATTTAAATCTTTCCTAACACCTTCATCTTCCAATGAAAGACTAGAAAATTGGGTTGTGAGCTATCCTAGTTGATGAGTAATTGGCCATGCTCGTCCTGCCTAGATATCCCACTCCATATATTAAATGTTATGGTCAACTATAGGAGACGTAAATGTCACTCTCTTATGATAACAATCAATGTGGGATCGGTATGTGACTAACCAGTCCATACCCAAAATTAGGTTGAAACCTGTCTTGTCAAGGATATAGAGATCCCATAGAAAACTATACTCCTCGATATCAAGAGAGCATCTCTTGCACATACAGATGTCTCTAGACCATAATCCCAAATGTGTATCTATCTTCATAACCCTGATCACAAAATCAACTTCCAATATCAATCCATTAACAATTTTCATAGATATAAAGGAATGATAGGCACCAATATCAATTAAGGAACTAGCTAAGGTAGAAGCCACAAGAATAGTACCTCTCATTGTCATTAGTCCAACCTCTATATCCACAAGTATAGGTTATACTACATGAAATTGTACTGCTCCTCACCCCTGTGAGGACATTTGACTCCCCTAACTTGTACCACTCTTCTGATATGGACGTTATTGCACAGAATAACCACATATGTTACATTTACCACCTCAGTTAGTTAAACTCCAACTCTGGGACTGATAATGTGCAGAATATACCATTCCCACACTAGGAATCTATTTACTTATTACATCACTACCTGACTTCCTTAGGTTCCTACAAAACCTCTGGAGATGTCCCATCCTAAGAAAATATTTTTATTCCATAGGGGGGCTAGTTATAATGATTACAATAGTGTCCCATCCTACCACACTGGTGGAAAAACACTCGGGTATGGTCCTGCGTAACAGACCCCTCTACCTGGTTACTCTTCTTCTGACTTCCCTGGCTGAAACTCTCATAATTCCACTTCCTGCTCTCAAAACATTCACCACCTGGCCATCCAGTAGAAAACTATCATACACCAATAGAATATTTCTTTAGGTTCCCCTTATAGAGAGTGTGATTTACCACTTCCTAAAACTTCTTCAACTGGAAATAAATAACTTGAGACTAAATTTCACATTTATGTCTATCCTGAAATCATCTTGCTGAAGTATCCTTGTCTGCTTCCAATGCTGTAACAAAATGTTGTAATTCTGAAAAACATATATCATAGTTTACCATGGATATATTCCATTGAGTATTCCACATGAACTCAACTACTTTCTTCTTCCTGAGTGTCTCTGAATAAAAGTTCTCAAAAATCTTCTCTTGAAATTCCTTCAACTCCATAGCTTCTATTTGTCCTTCCCAAGTATAGATGTCCCACCAATGTTTTACTTGATGACACAACAAGTAAACTACCATCTTTACTATCTTCTCAATAGGTGTCTCCATGTGTTCAATTATAGTCTAGATAGATTCAGTATAGAACTCAACTTTATCTGGACCACCCTCTCCAGTAAAAGTCGGTGGGTGCTACAACTAAAACTCTCTCATCAGATCAGACATGCTTTTCACAACCCGCCCTAGGTCACTTTCCATAAAATTTATGAAACAGATAAATTTCCCTCGAAACTATTCCCTCTCTTCCTCAACCAGTAGTATTGATGCCTCAGTTTTTACTACTGGAGGACCCTTCAAATCCATTTCCCCTGGTCATCCTCTAAACAAGCATTGTGGAGGAATATTTCTACATATCCAAACACACACCTTATGGAATTGTTCACAATGTTATCACAATTACATGACACCAATTTATTTATTTCATTTTTCAATTTTTTTAATTTCATGTTATAAACCATTTTAATTTTAATTTCACATTCAAGGAAAATAGTATAAGTTCAAAAACAAACCAAAAACCCATTTTCCTGTGCATGGCTAAAATGATGAATGTCACAATAATCCTAAGTGGAAATATTGATGCATGAAGAATAAAGACTCATGTCATTATGGGCCATGAATCAATACACAATAAATTCTAGAAATAATAATCACATCACACAACAAGTGAATCTCCCATTGTTAAATAATATTCAACTATAATGACAAACAACAATGACAGCAATCCCACCCTGAGTACTTAGGGTTTCTACCTTACATGGGTTTCAAACTCCCATGAACGAGCTCATTACCAAGACTCGACATTGCCTAGTATCTATTCTAGCTTTCTCCAAATAGCAAGACAAAAGAATAATAATGAAAACCTCCTCTGATACCACTTTGTAACGTCCTGACTTGAGTGCCACGCAGCGGTTCCCCGAGCCGATTCACCGCATGACCTTAGGTGAATCTCCCCATATGCCAGAGGTTGCTGACAAGGAGCGAGGGTATGGTAAGTTAATCGTGGGGAGACTATACCCTCTTTTATCAGATTAAAATCATGGAGGAAGTAAACAAGATATTGAGAAGTATATATAATTATTACATTGAATATGTAATAATAATAACAAAGAAATGAAATACAATACTCAACTGAAAGGTAAAAATGAAATGTTTATATATATATATATATATGTGTGTGTGTATCTAGTGTCTAACAAAAGAAAACTGGATGTAAGATGCTAGAGTCTCCCAATCTGGTTCCAAACCATGTCTGGTTCCCTCATCCAAGCTCCATCACCAATCACCAATCTAAACCAGGGTTCTTGACCTTACCTTGTCCTCCAACAACAAAGACTATTCGGGCATTGATTAGGTAGCCTGATTAGGGTGTGATTATGACTCAGTATGTCACTACCAATAGTTTCTAGAAAATTAAAGTCCAAAGAAGTGTGAGCGGTAGTATAAATATTAAAATAAGGAAATAGATAAAACGGTTTATATTTATCCAATTAACCTTTATTTAATAACTTACACTTTAAGGCTCCCCAGTACAGCTAAACCAAAATATCTGCTTTGGCCCGTGCTATATTATAAACCATTTCACATGTTAAATTCATAATCATTATGTTACAATATAAACTTTAAAAACAACCAAAATAAACCATAGTATGAAATTAATGAATGAGTGTACAACGTCTAACCTAGAACATTTTTGAGTATTTGGAGCATTAGTCATTGTCTCACAACCCCATGGGTATTTTTATCATCATGCCTTGTACCAAAAAATAATAATTTCATGCGTGTCATTGGTTCTAGAGATCCATGTCTAGAACCCATGTGGTTATTTTTGTTGGAAACATGGTTATATATGCATGAATTGGAGAATGGTTTGTGTTTGTTGAAAATCCTAAGAGGAAGTTCAGAATGTGTTCCAAAAAAGTGCTCTTACAAGTCAAGAAGATAACAGTATTGAAGACGGCACCATATTCCAGTGTTTTCCAAAAATCTGGACCTCAAAATTTGTCAAAAGGGGAAATGGTGTTTTTGGGAAAGGGACTTGTGCGCCGGATATATGTCGCGCAAGTGACTTGCACGCTGAGAAAGAGAGTTGGAAACTTGCGCACCTATTGTTCATCATGATCAAAACATCAAAATATGGAAAAGGAAATAGGGTCGCACAAGTATTGGTTTAGTCGCGCTAGTGAGTAGCGCGATAGAGGATAGGGTGGTTGGAGCTGCGCATCGGGACTTGTGTGCCGTGATGACACTTGTGCACCACCACGCAGGGTGTCTAGTTTTCCTATAAATAGAGGACCACCCCTATTCATTATGTATGAAGTTTCAGACCTAGATATTTTTAGAGCTCCCGTCACGTAGGTGTTTTGGTCGCACAAGTAGTGGTGGGTCACGCAAGTTGAAGTTGCGCGACAGTTGTTTTCTGCGCGTCCAAGGTGGTTTGGGTGGAAAAGAATGTGGGTCACTCATGTTTGGTAATGAATAAGGTTGAGTCGTGCAAGTGTTGGAGGTGTACTTGAATGTCAGTTATAAATTGTGCGCCATCCTTGAAACTTGCGCGCTAGCTTGGATAAGCGCGCCAAGTGCTGTTGAAGTTCACCCATCTTTCTGAAGCTGCACGAAAGATGGAGGATTGCCTGATACCTTTAGTGTAAAGTGATATTTTTCTACTGTTGAGAGTTGGACTTCAACAGAGCATCTACATACAATAGAGTATGCATTCTTTTGCAATGATGAAGATATCTTTACATCTATAAACTAAGTGGGACTTCACCAAAGGCAGTGAGCCAGGGGAGTCAACGGGAGTGTCCCAAGGGACGCAATGAGATATCCCTAAAACTTTGTAAAGGCAGTGAGCCTGGGATAGAGTTACTGTGCCCAAACCTTTGTAAACCACATCTAGTAATGTTTAGTGGAATTTGGAATGACCAATAACCTGTCGGCGTATGCTCCTTGAACGTAGCCCTTAGTGGTGAACCAAGTAAAAAGTGTTGTGTCATCTCTCTGCACATGAATGTTTTCTTTTTGATCATATTCATCGTACAGGTTCAACATGTTCCTACCAACATGGTAACAACATCCATCACATTTAAAGAAAAAGTGGTCACCCTGATTCACCCCTCCCCTCTCAGGGTGTCCTGGGGTCCTACAATTTGGAGCGTCAGTCTGTGTCCCACAACCTATTATTGATCAAACATTTCTATCACATATGACACATTATTTAATGGTTAATCAAACTTATTCTTCCATCCCAATTCTCATTAAAAATATTGATTAATTAATTCAACCATTAATCACAACAATTGTTCCATTAATTCAAATTACATTATTTAACTAAATCCCTAATCATAAAATCTGCATGACTAATCCACTGATGAATTATTTAAAATAACCAACTAATTAACCACATTATGACAATAAATTAATTCTGAAAATGGTTACTCGGGTCCATCATCACAAAATACTCTTAATTAATTTATTAAAATAATTCTTTATGCCCACCAATTTAATTACCAACTTCACATTTCCCAAATTAATTAATTAACCCAATTAATTAATTGATTAAATAAACTCAGTTATTATTTACGCCATGATATTTTTACAACTACATATGCATAGAAAGATAATACTATGGGATTAAATTTTAAAACACCTAACTTATGTCAAATATAATTCACACGTTAAGAATCAAAGAATGGTTCGATTTGGTTTGAGCAGAAAAGGACAGATGAACAACCTAAAAAAATGCATGTCAACCGCTGATAAATATTTTAGGATAATATCATATTTATTTATCATGTAATAATTCCTTATTGTTTCTTTATGAATATATTTGTTATTATTACACGACGACAGAAAAATTATATTTGTTAACAAATTCTTTAATCAAATCATACATTGATAATTTCTTTTAAAAAATATATGAAATCACCATTTGGAAAGAAAAGTGTCATTAATAAAACAATATGCCCTTTTCCATTTTTTACTATCCATTTTTTTAATAAGATTTATTATAAAATGATATAAATATTGAGATAATGAAATAAATTTAAAAAAATAAACAAACCTGGTTGGCGCATCGAGTTTACACGCACAACAAAATAGCGCTTCAAGGCGGTAGCACACCTGGTTTCCACGAAAGAGGAATAGGTTGTAAGTAGAGATTTTTAGGTTCAAATGATGGTTTCACAGAGAGAGTTTCATATTAAACCTAATTCTAAAGGACTAATCCCCAAGAACAAATGAATTTCATGGTTATTTACAAACCCCATGCACAATCCTCCACTCAAAAACTAAAAGCCACATTAATCCACTCCTTAGACTGAAACAATTAATTAAGAGTGTTTAATTCCATCACTTTAAGTCCTTTATGTTTTTAAAACATCCAAAATGGTTGAAATTTCATAATTTATAGTTCATCCAGCATTAAAAATAGAGAAAACCTATTACATGGAGAAGACGAACAATGTTTGTTAATTTTAATTAAATAGGTAATTTAATTATTTAACATGAAAATCAAATAATCTCAAACCTCCATTTAGCATAGAAATTATGCCCCAGAAAATCTAAACACCCCTTTTCAGACCCAATGGTTGTCTCGAATTACTAAAAAAGAGAACAGTTTGAGAGATATCAATGATTTAATTCTTAAAATAATGGAATAAATAAGTAATAAAAAAAATATATTTTTGTGAGTGAGGTGTCCAAACGCTCTTCGCATACCAATGTTATACCTTGTCTAGGGTAAACCCCCCGTCCCGGACACATTGGTGGTCTTTGATTTCTCGTACGATGAATGATTTTTGAGAAATTAATGATTTATTCTTTAGAAAATGGAATAATTAATTAATTAAAATAAAAGGGGTTTTTTGCAAGTGAGGCAGCCAAACGATCAATGCACACAAATGTTATATCTTCTCTATGGTAAACCCATAATTCTGGACCCATTTGTGGTCTCATATTTCTCATAGGATGAACAATTGGAGTGATGTTTAATTATTTTTAGGAAAATAATATATTAAATATTATTTAATAACATTAACTCATGAGTGAGACATCCAAACCTCTAACGCCTACATATGTCATACCCTGCCTAGGGTGAACACCTCATTTAAGATCTAACAGTGGTCTCATATTTTTCATTAGATGAACCATTTTAGAGTTATTAAATTACGTTGATTAAATTTTCCACAATTACTATAATATAATTAATAGTTTTATATCTCTTTCTTCAAGGATTTTCTGGCCTCGGTAACTCACAAAACTCAGAGTCAGACTCCAAAAACAATCCATTAAAAAATACAAATTTAACTTGGCATCATTTCTTATGTAAATCCTTGAAGATTTTATTAAGTTGTTTCACAAATAAAACATTTTTTTCTCACATTAAATATTTTTAATCTATAAAAAGATAAAAATCAATGGAAAACATATCTGAAAAAATAGAAATCTTACACTTGATTCTTTTTAGTCCTCTTTAAATATTCAATTTACAATGATGATTAGTCAATAAATTTTCACTAAAATTTCATAATATTTATCAGGGATATTTTTATTTCATAAACTATAAACCATATTGGAATTAAATACTTAATTTGACCATTATTTAATTATCTGGGGAATTGTGGACAAATCAATATTCTTTATTTAAAATAGAAATTTGACAATCCATAATTTTTATAAATTATATCAATATTTCCTAAATAAATAATGGTTTAGATTGGTAGTGATGGGTGGGAACCACACATTATATAGCCCATCGAGGAAGTGAATGGTTCTCATGATGAAAATATGTTGTGAAAATTAAACATGTTTCAACCTATAGTTTTAACCATCTTATGAAAGGTCTTTAGATATAGGTTTTCATGTGCCATAGTCATGATGTCCAATAATTAAGAATTTTCTTCATTTTGATTAAGAATTTGTTATCCAAGATAAATTCACTATAAAAATGTATATGAATTCATTTTATTTTAGTTTTATTGATTAAATGTAATTTGTTTTCGGTTTCTTACCTTTGAACATGGATTATTATTTATCCAATTATTTAAATAAAATGTGTTTTTAGTTATTTACCTTACCATGTTTTTATGCACTTCAATATTAATTTATTGATAATATGGAATGTGTGTTAAGATATTTACTTGGCCATAATTACTATGGTCATTTTTTCATTATTTATTCTATTTTACTTATCCTTACTTGTAATTTGAGATCACCCTTATAATGGTTCATTTCCCCATGATTCCTTAATGTGTACTAAGAACAATATACAAGTACATCGTATATGGAATATTGTTATTATCATAGAAAAAAATTATATTTTATTTTTTATGTTGATTTATAATATAAGAATCATGTGTGTATATTTTTTTACCAAGACTACTAATCAATTTGGTCCTTCGTGATGCGATTTAGTTGTATATTAATCCAATGTAATGGTAGTTGGCACCAACTTCAAGATGGTGGGGTTAGGGTTACTGGATATTGTATCACATTTTGTTGAAACATGGTGTTGTGTGTTATACAAGATATCAATGAGTTTGAATTTATTTAAAAATAAATATTTCAAAAAGTCACAAGGTATTACATTCTCTTCTACGCATAGTGTTTCATGTCCTATTCACTATTGAATATATTGTTCTTCTTTTAAAGTCTTGGGGTGTTATATTATACCCCTAAAAATAAATTACACCCTCACATTTTTTTGTCTTCATTGGTATAACCTTTTCTAAAAAAACAACACCAAAAATGTGCCTAATAAAATATCCTCTTGATATGAGAGAATAGAAAATATCAAATTCATCTTTAATTACACAATACTAATTTTCTGTATATGAAAACATTATAGGGATTTGAATATATGGAAATAAAAGAAAAGGAATCAATACATATAGAGAGTGATATAGATCATTTCTCAAAATAATGTAAATGATAAAGGGAATGTTTACAACTAGAACGTACTGAATATATGATATAAATGTCGGTAATAGAATTCGATTTTCATTTCATTATCCATAGACTATATATGATGGATTTTTTTTCTATCATGACTATGAACCTATGTGAATTTACTTATATTATATTTATCTATTTCATAGGCACAATTTCAATATTTTTATATTCTTCTATTAATTTACACATCATTTATTACTCATTGAATTGACTATAGAATATAATTTTTTTGTTCATGAAGCAATAAAATTAACTTTAAATTGATCATAGGATCTACAAATGTGTGAAAAATACTTATCTATGTATCTAAATATTTACCAAAAACAAAATTCTTAGCATGAGTCATACAATATAATAAATTAATATCTAAACCATGGTAGCATCTCTTAGGGTTCATATTAGTCCATTCCATATGTATTTATCCATTAAATAATTTAATTAAAAACCATGTCTTATTAACCAGAACATCATGCATTCTATTGGTGGGCATTGCACCCTCTTCATCCTTCATGTGTGGGTTCAAGCTACATAGTCTTACTAGATGTGATGGGTAGTCACTCAACATGTATTTTTCCCTTTCTCTAAAACCATATTAATATTATTTCTATAATTTTCCCAAAAATATTATTAATTTCCTAAAAAATAATATTATTCCACAAATCACTTTTCATGATTATTGGTTCCATTCAACATATTTTTTGAAATCAATAAATAAAAAATAATGTAGTGAAATAATTAAAAATTTATTGACTATTACAACCAAAACACCATTTCTAAAAATACTTATAAAACATAATTCAAAAATCCAAATACATAATCACATTATCTATTCCACATTTGATGTATTTACACTATAAGACTAACCTTGATCCCTTAGTTTTGTGTGTGTTATATTCCCTTGACGCTTATATAATTCAAATGTGTAATGACATGTATCTTTACTGTGGAAACACTAAATATTAGTGGTTTTATTTATACCCTTGAAATAACAATCATGATAACCTTTATTTCTAAATTTGTTTTAAACTCCCATTACCATAAAAAATGTTCCAAGTAATTTCATTAAACATTGTCACGTAGGGAGAAATCCTTTATTCAATTCATCCTTTTATCCACTTTTTTCTATTCCTTCCTCTACTTATCTTACATAATTTCAAAACCATTAGACTTGGATAATTCATTATCTGTACTGATACAATATGATATTATTTCCTTGTATGATGTTAATGTTTGGTAAATAATTAACATTCTTATAATTATCTTAACACCTTCAATGAAACAATCAATCATTCACTTTTGATTACTTATATATTACATAGAATGCATTGATAACTTTTTAAAGTTGGATTCATAATTAAGTCATGTTTATCTTACTTTTCTCGGGGATTCAATAATTTAATATCTATATCCTATAATTTCTCATGATGAAAATAATTTTCCAAGAAGTGTACCATAAAACTATTCCATTCAAAATTAGAGATTTCCTCTTTATTCTTAGTGTTTTGAATCAATTCACACTGTTGATCCGAATCTCATGAAAGAAAATAAAATGCCTCAAAAAATTCTTTATTTCAATAGTTCTTAGAATTAAAAATATCTTCTCTTCGATGTTTAATGGGATGTATTTCTATGAAAAAAAACATAATCACTTTCACACCCAAATATTAATGTTTTCTTCTATACATATAATAGTATTATATTCCCTAAAAAATGTTTTTGAAAATATTTTTCTCACGTTTTTTAATAAAAATCCTCTGATGTAAAATATATTGATCATTACCCTAGTATTACAGAGTCAGTGGTTAATTTATTACATTGGAATATGATATAATGAATCTCATCCAGAAGGACTAAATATTTTTGTTGTCTTTGTAAACTAGATACATAATTTAATGTAATTTTACAATTGAAAACATAAAATACATCATATTATTTTCTTTAATTATTACATTTTTCTTTTTACCATATCCCACCATATCAATACTAAAACAGCTCAAGGAATCATGGAGAAAGGAAACTTATGAAAGGTATGAGCTCTAATGCTCATAAACGGTATGCATATAGTGGAAGCTATTAAGAATAAATAAGTCATAATAAATATAGAAAGGTAATTAAAAAAACCGTGTCATTAAATCAATTAAATTATCATAATATAGTGGGAATAAAAGATTATTGAATAATTACATATAAATAGTCACATAATCATGAAATGTAAACATGGATATTCTATATTTCTAAATTAAAACATGGAAAAAATAATAGTTAGTCACATAATGGGGGAATGCATAATGTCAGAAATCATAACCATAATAGGAAGACATCTTTCATAGAAAGATTACATAAATAGGTATGGCCTCAGCAAAAAATCAAATCTAGTTTGTCTCATAATATATTACATTGAATTAAGGCACTATAACAGGAACCTTGAGAAATTTTATGAGTCTAATTCTTTCCTCTTATAAATAGGTTTTAACAAAATAATCATAAACAATCTTATTGAAAAACGAGCATAGGAAATTTTAATAATTTCCCCATCCAATAAAAATAATCATAAACCATCTAGAGTAATACAGTGAATGGTAAAAAATAGAACATCCCCTATCAAATTGATCATAAACCTTATAGAAAAATAATAAAAATAGTATAGTTAAACCGTATTCCCAATGAATCATAATTAAAATGAGGTAGTTTTCATTGAAGAATTCGAATACAAAATAAATTACTCATAAAAATTTGATTGATGATAATTCATTTTTCACATTGAAAATATCTTTTTAAAAAGAAAAAATTTCAAATTAATTTGGATTTTTTTAAAGGAACCCTTTAAAATTATAAAGGATGCATTAATGAATTGAATGTTCATAATTTTAGTAAATTTCATACACTCCATATATGATAAAGAAAATATTTTTTTAAAATTTTTGTTAAAAAGTAAAAAAAATACCTTATTCCGAAAACAATTGAAATATCACTCTTAAAAATATTTTTTATCAATCCAATATTCTGTAAAATTCCAATAATAAATAGTTTTAGAGAAATTTTGAATACATGTTTTAGTTTTTTTTAATGCATAGGCAAGGATGAGAAAAGTATGTTTAATAAAAAAAATAATGTTGTCTTTGTTGAAATAATTTTATAATTAATTTTATATACTATATAAAGAAAAATGGTTCTATTGGTTGATAATTTCGTGAATAACTAAAGGATATTAAAACTCAAGATTTTACTGATTGATATATCATAATATTTCATAATAATAAATATAATCATAATTAATTCAGATAATCAATAATATTATAATATAAACCCTTTACACTTTGGTAACTTATGAATTATAAGTACTAGGAATGAAATACCTTCACATGAAACATTAAATACCATAAAGACAATGGGATTTGTGATACAAGATATCTAAGGGATTTTATGTAAAATATTGAGTTTTAATGATTTTTCTTAGAATTAATTAAATTTATTTGAATTATTTCATTATAAGAAACAACAATATTATATTTAATGACAATAAACACAATGTTTAGCTTGCATTAAATGTGACTTGAGGTTATAAAAAAATGTAATATATTATTAGTTGTATTATTTAAAGCTGATTTTTATAAATTATCTCTAAAAAAGTGATATGAATATTAATAAATATTTTTTAATTAATATTTATTATGGCTTAAAATAAAAACATATTTATAAAAAGATACAGAATTTTTAAAAAAGTTTTAATGTGTTATGAAAATACTATTTTCTCAAAAAAAAATATTTCTATCTCATTTTGTGGAAAAATAATAAATACATTTTTTGAAAAATGAAGATTTTTTTTTGAAAATATATACATTTTTTTGAAATATACATTTAATTTTTTCATTGGTTCAATTTTTGAAAATGTTCTTAAGAGTTTCATTTTTCAATTAATAATAATAAATATTAGTTATTATTAAAAATCACTTTTTCATTAGTAGAATTTAAAAATATCCACTTTCTAAATATATTATTAAATGTATTTTTTTAATTATATAAATATTAATATAATCTTGGGCATTGTAATCATTTTTATATTTAATTTTTACGTAATAATATTTTTAAACTATTGATCATTTTCCCTTTGGAAAACAGGTTTCTTGTCTCACATACAGGTTTAATTTGAAATTAAAATTTCACACTTCTATAAAATTAACTTATTAAAATAGATTACATATTTCTATTTGGTAAAAATTAAATTATCAAACAAGGACAACATGATTTATTGATCTTAATGAATTTTAAAAATAATTAAAATTATTTACCTCGATTAGGTTAAATACTTTTTTAGTGATGGGAAAAAATAAAAGGATATGTGTTAGAAATGACCCAAAACTTATCTAACAATAAGATGTTTCGACATATTTCTACCATATCATGTCTAAATCTTGATTATGGTCTCTTTGGAATACTTTTACATCTAAAGAATGTGGGTATACATTTTTCTTTTAAAAAAATTGATGTGTACCACTCACCTCACTTATAAAAGGCCGCCCCCTCTCTTCTCCTCTTCACTCATTGATATCCAAATTTATCATAAAATAACTAAGAAAATAAAGTCCATAATACCATTTTGTAAACTTATAATACATATTTTTTTCAATAAATTCTACCTAATAAGCCTTTTGGTTCAATCCAAATGAAGTTGTCCGTTGAAGATGTATTGTCCTTAACAAGACATTTTATTTTATTTCTTCCTCTAAATACATTAACTATTATTGAATCATGATGATGTAATAACCTAAATGAAATAAATATAATGAGATTTAATTATGTTATATTCATAACCCAAATCATTATCATCATCCCTTAAATGGTGTATGAATCCATCATTTGTGTCTATGGTGGAATACCACCTCATGAACCAATGTTGTTTATTTTCCATCACCACATCTCAGATATTTATATAATGATGTATTAGATGTTTATATGTTATATTTTTGATATTATTATTCTTATTCTGTTATTATATAACATATAACTTTTTATATTTAATTCTATGAGAATATGATAATGTCGCTTATGTGTAAGGCATACTAAGGCCATGCGAAGTGATCTGATTCATTCATGATATATATAGAATGTAAAAAATTTGATTTTAATGAAAATATGTTATGTATATGAAATAAAAATTTCTATATTGGTAATATATTATTTATCATTATTTATTTTAATTCAACGATAAAATGTAAACAATGTTCATGAGTATTTATGACCTACCATCTCCCTAAACGATGTATTTAATTTTATAACACTAAATTTCAGGAATTAATATAAATTTATATATATAATGACTATATATGATATTTATATTAATGTTTAATTTAATTATATTATAAAAACTTGATAAATTTAATATGACTAAAAATATCAAATCAAACCATACAACAAAACAAATCATTTATTACCTGGAACCTTGCATTAACATCAAATTAATAATAATTATGTAATAAAATGTAGTAATTAAAATAGATAATTTATGATATATATAAATATTTATAAGTACGTTTTTTAATAGATTAATAATAAACTTATATTTATTATACTAGTGGAATGAATGTTTATGATGGAAGTTAAGACTTATGTTATGGGATTTTTGTCTCACTTTTTACTTCTGAGAGACCCATGCCATATTCAACACCATTATATTTTATGTGGTGTATATAATTACCATGAATTTATTTTATTATTCTTCCTATGAAAATTATTATTATTTAAATATCCATTGTAATATCTAAATTTCATGGGGTTTACAGTTCCGAAGATACCAAATCAATAAGAGATTTTTGTTTCAATTTGTCTACTTTGAGACATACATTATGTTATATACATATATTATTTTATGAAGTTTATATGATGAAACTTTTATATTTTATATCATGAATTTAAATAATCACATTATTTTATATGTTTAGTTTAATTTTATTATTTCATGGGTCTTACGATTAGATTTTACCAATGTGGTAAGTGTTTTACACTACAATTTCATCATCTATTAGGATTGTATATGTTTTTACTTCCAATGATAAAATATTATGATATATATCTCAAGAGTAATGTTATTTATTCTCCTTCAGTTATTACAGAGGTTAAAAAAATCTCTTCAATTTTATCTATTTATTTACTCCAGAGTACAAAATAATTATTTTATGAAAAATCATATTTATTTATCTCTTCAGTCAAAAACTGTTTTTCATCCAAAACCTTGTTTTGCAAAAATTTATTCAATTTGTTTAATAACTTCATGTGAATAATTACACACATTATTACTTATTTATTAATTTTTTAAAATTGTTTTGAAATGAATGTTCATGTCTTTTTCCAAAAAGTCCCCATTACATTTAATCAAAAATATAAAAGGAATCATTGTTTTCACATGTATGACTTGAATAGTATTTAAAAAACTATGACCAATCAATGATTTAAACCATCCATTATATATTTCCAATTTTTTTATAAAAACTAATTTTTAAAATGTTTTATGAATTTTTAGTTTTAAAAATAGATTTTCAAATTGAAAAGTGTATTTTCCTCATGAAATGTAACATGTTATCTTTCAAATACATTTTATATATATAATTAAATCCATTAATATTATTTATTATTTACTAGGGAGATAATCTAAGGATACCATAATTATTATTTCTCTAAATTATTTATTATTATAATGATATTTTGTTTATAAAACGCTTATATTTTCCCCTGATTAAACCATGATAAAATGCTTGTGAAACCTGCATATTTTTCCTTGGGTTATTCTCATATGAAAAGATAAAATTAATATAAAAGCTATTTTGTTTCTACAATTTATGTTACGATGAAATGTTCACTAAAACCATTTATTTGCATCAGTGCTAATATGATGAATGTTTTATTCTCTTATGGAACACATATTTATGACATTAACAATTTTATGGGAGGGACTAATATATCCATAAAATTCATTGGGTAAATATTGATATCTCATGAGATAAATAATATTGGAATGGGGAGGTAACCAATTCATTAAAATAGTATATCCTCTATGGTAGTATTCGGAGTGAACAAGTAAAACTATGATGGTTTGGTAATTGAACCCATTCCACCTTTATATACTTGGAAATTATCTTTTATGTAACACTCCAAGCTTCCACGGTACGTTTCCCTTCTAATAATGCAATGGCGTGCATTGTACGCAACTTCGAGATTCTAACACACCACAACCAATCAAACTAGCCGTTATGAATAGTAATACCTAATTTTTGAAATTTTATAAATTCTATCTCTCGAAATGGAATTCATTTTTGGATTCAGAATATTGAATTTATCCTAGGGTGAAATTTTGGAACTTTTCGGATAACACTTATATTTTGATGAATAGTGAAAATTACTAAATTTTAATTAAAAAAAAATTTTTAAATCAAAATAATTTATAGTGATAAATTATATTATTTATTGGTTTTAAATTATATTTAGAAAATATTTTTACCATTTTATCCAAGGGTGTTCATTAGAATTAATTTCAATTTGAAATTGGACCTAAATAATTGTCAATCTTTTGATATATATTGTTTCTTAAAAACACGCTATTTGTGGTGACAACGGAAATTAATTATAAAATTAATTAATGCAAATTATATGTTTATAATTTTTTAAAATAGACATCATTTTTGAATTTTAAATATCAATTATAGATTAGGGTGAAATTTTGGCATTGTTCTGAAAAACATCAATTTTTGATGAATAGTGAAACTACTAAGTGGTAGTTAAAAAAACTGAATTTTTCATAAAACTTAATTTTACCGCTTCTGTGAATGGAATTTCGAAATTCCGAGAGACACGGTTAATATCAAGAAGTAAAATGTGGTTCAATGATATGAAAATATTTTTTGGTGATTAGTAACTTTTTACTTTTATTTACCACGGTTAAAAGTAAATAGGGTAATTAAGGGTAAAAATGATATTAATATTACCCTAAAACATATCCTAATTCTATTGGACAAGTTTATATCAACCAAAAAAAACCTTAGGAATAAAATATTATCATTTATGTCCACTTGGATTAGATTAGGAAATTTATTATTATTTAATTCAAAGAAGAGTTAAAAGAGTTAAAATCAATGTTTATTTACTAAAACATTTTTACTATAGGGATATACATAAGATAAATTCGATTGTAAATATTCATTAGAAATATAATAATATTTCCTAAATAATTATATTTTATTTATAATTTTTAGACATTAAATAATTTAATATAATTATGACACAATGATGATGCGGTAATTACCATAATATTGAAAAATTAAAATAATTGATATTATAAATACCCAATAAATATAATTTAAGACTTTTAATGGATTACACTAATTTTATAGGATACTATGACATATTAGGATTTATTTAATTTACTTTGTTAGAAGTAATCATTCTGTTATGAGTTTCAGAAAAATCAACTATTGAATAGTGTCAAAATTGACATAAAAGAGTTTTTAAAACAAATATTATATTATTAATTGATATTAAATTCGTAAAAATATAATGCTTGGCCAAGAGACTTATATAATGATAGGTATATAATTAATGGACCACTTGGGGTTCTCATGGATGTATATAGTAATTTTATTAACTATATAATATAAAAATACAAAGTGACATGGTAAATGTCAAACTAATTAACTAAGAGTTAAAACTAAAAGATAAGGTTAATATAGTAACCCAAACCGGTATAAATTCTATTGGTTGATTTTTTTTCGACCTATCCCCACCTTAAACTTTGAATAATCAACTTTGGAGCCATTATAAACCGAATATGAATATATTATAAATTAATATTTCTAGCTTTTCCAAAGGTGCCCCTCACCCCTCTTATAAAAGGGCACTCCTCCTTCTCATTTATTCACACCTTCAAAGCCTTTTGGTTCAGCAAACCCCTGCTCAAGTACTCTCTAAACTTCCCTCACTGCAACCTAGAGGCCTTAGTTTGATTATAAGGCTAACCTAAGGATCCCTTTTGATCAAATCAAAAGGAAGAACCCGAAGAAGAGGTAATGTTTTCACCACCCCTTTTCAAGTTCCTTTCTTCTTCCACTTCTTCTTTCTTTGTTATTACCATTCTAAAATAATATCTCCAGTATCTTATATATAATGTGATGTTATTATAAATATGGTACAACCATATTCATTATTCTATCCACCCTTTGAATAACATGTCACCATGCGTGCGTACGTACGTCTTACCGTCTCCACGTCGTGGTGTAATTGTTATTCAATATATTATTAATTGGGTGGGTATAATAATGATGTGAAACTCATTTAAATAATAAATATAACATGATAATTATTATGTATATATGATATACCATTCAATTATATATTATTTCAATATCAAAAGAATGATATTGTCGCTCGTGCGTACGTACAGACTACCGTCTCCACGAACGCGATGAGATTCATTCTCCATCATATCAATTCAAGTATAATTATCATTTTATGATTTAAAAATAATTTTTAAGAACTTTATATCATTTTTTATATGAATAATATACAACCTATCCATGAAAAACATGTCTTACATAACAAAACATATAAAATAAAACGAGTAAGTTAACACCCGAAATGACGATAATTCTAACATATTTTTAACAAAGCAATGTTAAAAGATCATATATGATATCATATTAATTTTTATGATTCATGAATAATTTAATAAAAATTATTTCAAAATTATACAGGAGGTTAACCTACCCTCAACCAAGGAAAAGTACAAGGTAAGGGGTTTCTTAACTTACTCTTAATTTCGTGAGAATTCCATTATTCACCACTTAATTATTGCATGTGGTGTATGTGTACTACCCATGATTGTATTCATTGTGTAATATACTTTAATTTATGGTTATTTACATCATAATGGTATTATCCTTCTTTCATGGGTGTATGTTTCGTAAGTTACCTAATCGATAAGGGAATTTGAAATTTAAATTTCCACTCATTTGGCTTTACACATATTTCATTGATTATATTACCCCAAGATTATGTGTGGAATCACTATACATTTGATTATGTCATAATTTCCACTCCCCTTCCTGTGGATATACTTTTGATACACATAATCACTCCATTGATAATTTCTCAAGTCATTGATATGAATTTGATAAGAGTAATTTTAACTCATTCTCTATTTGTTGAGTTAAACATCCAATTCGTTGGTGTTGTTTTTACAAGAATATGTGTTAATGTCCTTGATTGTTTTACACTAAATATCCAATAATATTTAGTGTATTTATATTTTTCACACATAATTATGTCGTTGATTTATCCTTAACCTAAGGATATGGCCTTTATTAGAGATTTCATCTCAATTTACATTCTATTGAGACTTCTTTGTTGTTATACACCAAATCACTTTTATGTGGTGTGTATAATGTTCTTTGACATAGTATATCATGAATTCCTTTATTCTCATGATATTACAATGTTTTTATTACCTCAATTATTTTTATTCAAGTTTCTCTCTTTTGGTTAGAAACTCTAACTAAAATACAATTTTTAAATGTTTTAAAGATTTATTCTTCTAAATCTTGCTCATTAATGTCCATGTTTTAAAAAATGGTTTAAGGATTTATTTATATGGACATTAAAGTTTTAAAATTAAAACTCCTTTTAAAAGTTTCAAAGTGGTATGGGACACTTTGATTCAAAAATCTATTTTTAAATGGCTTCTTGACAAATAGTGTGACTTTTAAATGATTTCAAGAAAAAGGGGGATATTTCTCTCAAATAGTTTTCATGATTATTTTCATCTATAGAAACATACTTCATTATTCTTGATTGAGGTTAATGTGATACAATAAAATCTTCCATATTGTATCAAATGAGTTATGTTTGACTGTGGACGTGCTATTTTTATACCATTCATGGTTTGTGGTTAAAGTATTGGCATTTTGTATTCTAGTTTTAATACGAATGTGTATGTTATGTTTAAACCTTTTCATATGGGAATGCATTGGACTTAATATATGACGGGTGGAGCCCGCTATAGCTCCTCGATGCATCAGTAGGTCTCATGAGACAAAATAGTGTCTTGGCACAAGGCCTTGACAAAATCTTATTTCTAGTCTTGGCACGAGGCCTTGGCTATGTGGTTACGATAGTCTGGAATTATGCATTCCATCATTATGAGAGTAGTTATTGATATTGCATGTGATTGTTCGACTAGTAGAATATCCATGTGAATAAGTAAATGGAATTATTTCATTTTATCTTTTCCATATTATGCTGAAGTTCAAGTTTAAAAGGATTTTGTTTTAGTTATAAATTGATTTAAGTGTTTATGCTTATCTATGAATGCTTCTCCTATATTGTTATCCTTACTGGGCATCTGATCTCACCCCTTTCAGTGTTTTATTTTTCCCAGGATGAGAAGAAGTAATTTATGAATGACCTGCAAGGATAGTATGAGGGGATATGAAGACAAGATGTTGTTTTAGTTTTTTTACCTTATGATGCAATGTAAGACTTATTAATATATCTAGTGTTTCCAAGACTACTAAACTAATTGGTCTTTAGAGACTTGATCCTTTGTGATCATGCCAATGTTATTTAATAATGCACCGACTCTGGGTATCTAGGGTCGGGGTGTTATAATTGGTATCAGAGGAAGTTTAGTACAAACCTTGGAAGCAAGATTTAGATAAAATCTTATTAGAGCATGTAGACCTAAGATGAACTTTGAGGATTATTATAGAAGAACTTCCTAGAATTTTGGTATTGTAGAGATTTTGTGAGTTTTTCGAGCAATAAATCCCTGTTTGGATATGAGCAGGTAGAGGTGGCTCTGGCACATATGTACCTAGGGGTAAAACCTGATAACACCGCTTTGAGCTAGACTCGAACGAGAACTGGTGCACGACAACGGGCCTTGCTGCACTCTTGGTTACGACACTCCCGGGGGATATGCTTAGGATAATTTACATTTTCTTTACAGACCAATTTGAGGTATTATATATATAAGATGAGAGTAAATAAACTCGGTTAATCCTAATGTGTTTCAAATTGAGAATATGGTGACCTGTTAATCTCTAAATGATTTTATGACTACTGTTACTCACACAATGCTTTCTGGTTTTAGTCAATGGCTGGATTTCAAGGAATTCATAGTGACTTTGAGAATGATGTACAAGGTTGGAACTGTGGTGGAAATGAGCAACAAAATGGAATGTTTATAGGCGTAAAAGATATAGTCTTTATGCCAAATCAATTTTCCAAAAATATGATCAACAATATATATATTAACCAATTCCCGGACTCAACAAAGAAAAGAAAGCAGATGAATGATAAGAGCTCCAGTAGTGGAGACCATGGAGAAAGGAATCCTCAATTTCCATCATGTAGGAAATGTGGAAGGATACACCTAGGAAAGTGTCTCAATGGGACAAGGAAATGCTTTACGTGCAGAAAGGAAGGACATAAATTGAAGAATTGCCGAAGAAAAATGAACAGTACAATGGAAGAAGATAAAAATGGTCTCAAGAATCCATTTACAGTCATTTGTCGTAAATGTAGGGGACCTGACCATTACCCGAGTAAATGACCTATTCTATAGGATATTTTCGTGGTCAAAGAAGAAGCTATATGGAAATAAATGGTTGGATAAATGTTTAAAAAGTGTTAGTACTCCTTGTTGATGGGTTTACATTGGAATAATTTTCTCTTGTATTTGTAACCCTACAGTTTTCCATGTGAGAATGATATTTGAGGAATAATTATCTTTTCTCTTGTGGATATAGTTATGAATATCCATTTGGTTTTATATGATCATTGGGTTTGAGGCAATTATAAGTTATTATAATTTGGGATGAAAATGCAAGGTATGACATAACATTTGGGGTTAAATTATGTTATGGTTATTTTCAGGAATTTATCTCATTTTGATAATGTTATAAAATATATTTTTTGAAAAGGGACAACATGCAGACCGTGTGACAACCCGTCGCGTCGGACAAAGCTGTGGGAATCGAACCCACAACCAAAGTGCGATTGGGATTTATCGCCTACCACTGGACTACATGAAGTCCCTGGTTAGTGTGTCTATTATTTTTAGTTAAATTATTTTGTTGATTAATAATAATTTGATTTGGGATCTTATGTCTTATCAAATGAATACCCTTAGTATAGGAAAATGATTTGGTGATTAACTGATAAATGGAAGTTGTTCGCTTTGTTGTGAACACTATATGCCCAAGGAAAATAGAATAGTATGGGATTTCATTTGAGGAGTAATGGTGGATTTTTATCTATGTTTTATTGTGGATTTATAATGATTTTGGTTATTTATGGATATGATTAGGTTAATTCCTTTTAAGTATGTGACTTTAAGAGTAATTAATGTCATTTGGAGATACAATTTAACGTGGAAGACTACATTCTTAATAAGTTTTGGTTTTCAATATTAGTTTTGATTATATTAAAGGATTTCAAGGACAATTGATTATTGAATGGTATTTATTTAACTTTGGGGTATTGTTGGTTTAATTTTGGAAATTAAGATTAGTGTTTATTTCTCTTAAGGAATATCCTTTTGGGGGATCATTAGATCTTGAACTAACCATTTTGGTTTTGATTAATCTCTATAGACAATGTAAATATATAGTTCATCCTGCATGGATCATGTGATTCTATAGAAGTTTATTCTAGCTCTTCCAGTGTGACCAAGTCTTCTTGAATACTCATCGTTTAAAAAAATGAGTTAGTGGTGGAAATTTATTAAAGAATGAAACTCTACTTAAAATGTAAGTATATATCTTTATATTCCTAGTCAATATCATAAATTAATTCCTCATCCTTATGTAATGTAACTTAAAACAAAAAAAATCCATTTACTTTCCTACTAGGAGACTAATTGTTGTTTGTCCCAACACAAGTTTGTGGTATTCTTATTGTTAACTTTCTCCTGATCGTGATTTCTATCCCTCTCCATTAGAACATTACACTTAGTTTATCATCTATATCCATGTTTTCTTACATGGAATCCGAGTATGGGTTATCTTGGTTGACCTTTATACCTCTACTTCTTTCTTTTAAAGTGATAGTTTTATTAACTCTTTTTCTGATGTGGGACCTTCCATTATATTCCCAGGAACAATTTTAAACATTGCGAGGACACAATTTATTGAAGGAGGGGAGAATGTAACACCCCAAGCTTCCACGGTACGTTTCCCTACGAATAATTCAATGGTGTGCATTGTACGCAACTTCGAGATTCTAACACACCACAACCAATCAAACCCGCCGTTATGAATAGTAATACATACTTTTTGAGATTTTATAAATTCTATCTCTCGAAATGGACTTCATTTTTGGATTTGGAATATCGAATTTATCCTAGGGTAAAATTTTGGAACTTTTCGGATAACACTTATATTTTGATGAATAGTGAAAATTACTAAATTTTAATTAAAACAACTTTTTAAATCAAAATAATTTATTGTGATAAATTATATTATTGAGTGTTTTTAAAGTATAATTAGAATATATTTTTACCATTTTATCCAATGGTGTTCATTAGAATTAATTTCACTTTGAAATTGGACCTAAACAATTGTCAATCTTTTGATATATATTGTTTCTTAAAAACACGCTATTTGTGGTGACAGCGGGAATTAATTATAAAATTAATTAATGCAAATTATATGTTTAGAATTTTGTAAAATAGGCATAATTTTTGAATTTGAAATATCAATTATAGCTTAGGGTGAAATTTTGGCATTGTTCTGAAAAACATCAATTTTTAATGAATAGTGAAACTACTAAGTGGTAGTTAAAAAAACTGAATTTTTCATAAAACTTAATTTTACCACTTCTATGAATGGAATTTCGAAAATCCGAGAGACACGATTAATATCAAGAAGTAAAATGTGGTTCAATGAGATGAAAATAATTTTTGGTGATTAGTAACTTTTTACTTTTATTTACCACGGTTAAAAGTAAATAGGGTAATTAAGGGTAAAAATGATATTAATATTACCCTAACACATGTCCTAATTCTATTGGACAAGTGTATCTAGACCACAAAAAACCTTAGGAATAAAATATTATCATTTAGGTCCACTTGGATTAGATTAGGACATTTATTATTATTTAATTCAAAGAAGAGTTAAAAGAGTTAAAATCAAAGTTTATTTACTAAAACATTTTTACTATAGGGTTATACAAAAGATAAATTCGATTGTAAATATTCATTAGAAAGATAATAATATTTAATACATAATTATATTTTATTCATAATTTTTAGACATTAAATAATTTAATATAATTATGACACAATGATGATGCAGTAATTACCATAATAGTGAAAAATTAAAATAATTGATATTATAAATACCCAAATAAATATAATTTAAGACTTTTAATGGATTAAAACATTTTTATAGGATAATATTACATCTTATTATTGATTTAATTGAATGATTTCGAAGTAACCATTCTGTTATGAGTTTCAGAAAAATCAACTATTGAATAGTGTCAAAATTGACATAAAAGAGTTTTTAAAACAAATATTATATTATTAATTGATATTAAATTCCTAAAAATCTAAGGATCGGCCAAGAGACTTATATCATGATAGGTATATCATTAATGGACCACTTGGGGGTCGCATGGATGTATATAGTGAGTTTATTAACTATATAATATAAAAATACAAAGTGACATGGTAAATGTCAAACTAAATAACTAAGAGTTAAAACTAAAAGATAAGGTTAATATAGTAACCCAAACCTATATAAATTCTATTGGTTGAATGGTTTTCGACCTATCCATACCTTAAAATTTTAATAATCAACTTTTTATCCATTATAAACTGAATATGAATTTATTATAAATTAATATTTCTAGCTTTTCCAAAGGTGCCCCTCACCCCTCTTATAAAACGGCACTCCTCCTTCTCATTTCTTCACACCTTCAAAGCCTTTTGGTTCGGCCAACCCCTGACAAAATATTCTCTCAACATCCCTCACTAAAACCTAGAGGCCTTAGTTTGATCATAAAGCCAACCTAAGGAGCCCTTTTGATCAAATCAAAAGGAAGAACCCGAAGAAGAGGTAATGTTTTCACCACCCCTTTTCAAGTTCCTTTGTTCTTCCACTTCTTCTTTCTTTGTTATTACCATTCTAAAATAATAACTCCAGTATATTATATATACTGTGATGTTATTATAAATATGGTACAACCATATTCAGTATTCCATCCACCCTTTTAATAACATGTCACCATACGTGCGTACGTACGGCTTACCGTCTCCACGTCGTGGTGTAATTGTTATTCAATATATTATTATTTGGGTGGGTATAATAATGATGTTAAACTCATTTAAATAATCAATATAACATGATAATGATTCTTTATATATGATATACCATCCAATTATATATTATTTTAATATCAAAAGAATGATATTGTCGCTCGTGCGTACGTACGGACTACCGTCTCCACGAACGCGATGAGATTCATTCTCCATCATATCCATTCAAGTATAATTATCATTTGATGATTTCAAAATAATTTTTAATAACTTTATATCATTATGTATATAAATAATATACAACATATCCATGAAAAACATTTCTTACGTAACAAAACATATAAAAGAAAACGAGTAAGTTAACACCCGAAATGACGATAATTCTAAGATATTATTAACAAAGCAATGTTAAAAAATCATATATGATATCATATTAATGTATATGATTCATAAATAATTTAATAAAAATTATTTCAACATTATACAGGAGGTTAACCTACCCCCAAACAAGGTAAAGTACAAGGTAAGGGGTTTCTTAACTCACTCTTAATTTCGTGAGAATTCCATTGTTCACCACTTAATTATTGCATGTGGTGTATGTGTACTGCCCATGATTGTATTAATTGTGTAATATACTTTAATTTATGAGTATTTACATCATAATGGTATGATCCTTCTTTCATGGGTGTATGTTTCGTAAGTTACCTAATCGATAAGGGAATTTGAAATTTCAATTTCCACTCATTTGGCTTTATGCATATTTCTTTGATTATATTACCCCAAGATTATGTGTGGAATCACTATTCATTTGATTATGTCATAATTTCCACTCCTCTTCCTGTGGATATACTTTTGATACACATAATCACTCCATTGATAATTTCTCAAGTCATTGATATGAATTTGATAAGTGTAATTTTAACTCATTCTCCATTTGTTGAGTTAAACATCCAATTCGTTGGTGTTGTTTTTACAAGAATATGTGTGAATGTCCTTGATTGTTTTACACTGAATATCCAATCATATTTAGTGTATTTATATTTGTCACACATAATTATGTCGTTGATCTATCCTTAACCTAAGGATAAGGCCTTTATGAGAGATTTCATCTCAATTTACATTCCATTGAGACTTCTTTGTTGTTATACACAAAATCACTTTTATGTGGTTTATATAATGTTATTTGACATAGTATATCATGAATTACTTTATTCTCATGATATTACAATGTTTTGATTACCTCAATTATTTGTATTCAAGTGTCTCTCTTTTGGTTATAAACTCTAACTAAAATACCATTTTTAAATGTTTTAAAGATTTATTCTTCTAAATCTTGCTCATTAATGTCCATGTTTTAAAAAATGGTTTTAAGGATTTATTTATATGGACATTAAAGTTTTAAAATTAAAACTCATTTTAAAAGTTTCAAATTGGTATGGGACACTTTGATTCAAAAATCTATTTTTAAATGGCTTTTTGACAAATAGTGTGACTTTTAAATGATTTCAAGAAAAAGGGGGATATTTCTCTCAAATAGTTTTCATGATTATTTTCATATATGGAAATATCCTTCATTATTATTGATTTAGGTTAATGTGATATAATACAATCTTATATATTGTATCAAATGAGTTATGTTTGACTGTGGACATGCTATTTTTATACCATTCATGGTTTGTGGTTAAAGTATTGACATTTCGTATGCTAGTTTTAATACAAATGTGTATGTTATGTTTAAACCTTTTCATATGGGAAGGAATTGGACTTAATATGTGACGGGTGGAGCCCGATATAGCTCCTCGATGCATCGGTAGGTCTCATGAGACAAAATAGTGTCTTGGCACAAGGCCTTGAAAAAATCTTATTTGTAGTCTTGGCATGAGGCCTTGGCTATGTGGTTATGATAGTCTGTAATTATGCATTCCATTATTATGAAAGTGGTTATTGATATTGCATGTGATTGTTCGACTAGTAGAATATCCACGTGAATAAGTAAATGGAATTATTTCATTTTATCTTTGCCATATTATGCTGAAGTTCAAGTTTAAAAGGCTTTTGTTTTAGTTATAAATTGCTTTAAGTGTTTATGCTTATCTATGAAGGCTTCTTCTATATTGTTATCCTTACTGAGCATCTGAGCTCACCCCTTTCAGTGTTTTATTTTTCCCAAGATGACAAGAAGTAATTTATTAATGACCTGCAAGGATAGTATGAGGGGATATGAAGACAAGATTTTGTTTTAGTTTTTTTTACCTTATGATGAAATGTAAGACTTATGAATATATCTAGTGTTTCCAATACTACTAAACTAATCGGTCTTTCGAGACTTGATCCTTTGTGATCATGACAATGTTATGTAATAATGCACCGACTCTGGGTATCTAGGGTCGGGGTATTACACTTTAACTACTAATTAATTGATTTTATATGTTATTTCATATGCCAGAAATCTAAATCGTATTCCAATGTTATGTTTTGACGGTTCATTGTTACTGATTACACTATGATTAATATCTTGTGAACTACCAAGATTGATTCCATTAATCATGTTTATGATATACGAGATGCCTTGTATGGTCATCAAATGTTATCATGATATTCTCATATCCCTCTACTTAATATATATTGATATCTATTTTCTTACCATTACTGAGCATATAAGCTCACCATTTATTACCTTTCATTTCCCCAAGATTTTATGAAAGGTATTATGTTTGATGTGCCTAAGAAGAGTTATAGAAATGAAGAACATAGTAGAATATGAATCATCCAACTTATAAACAATTTTTTTTTTGTTTCTGAGATTCCAATATCACTAGACCTAAATGATTCAAGCATGAATTGTTCTATAATATAATGAATATTGGTCTTTTGAGATTTATTATTTATGTATGAGAAGTTTGGTTCAACACTGTTGGTATCATAGAAAGTTTTAGTTATCCTTTTGAAAATAGGATTAGAAAACATTAGTGATATCTCTATGGATATGTATAATTATTATTCTAAGGATTATTCAAATCATAATTAAATTTCCTACAATTATGGTTAAGGATATTGAGAGTGTTTTCCATGTAATTACATCCATGTTTGGATACTACAACTGGATGTCACTATAAAACACAGTTACCTAAGGGTAATAACCTAAGAAGGGACACTTTAATATATACTTAATAGTCACTTAGTGCATGAAAATTGGCCTTACTACACACAAAGATTTACACTAATAGGGGATATGATTTGGAAATTAAAAAACTATTTATAAAAAATTATTAAGGACTTAAAGATAGTATTACTATTAATGATCTATGATCAACCTATGCCATCATAGATTAAGAATAAGGAGTTAGGGTTTAGACATCTTATAAGTTATTTTTCATGATTATGTGGTTTTCCATTATTATTATTATTTCTTACACTACATTTTTAGTTTTAGTCAATCAATTGAACCTAAAAAATGTTTATATAGATTGTGATAGATAATTGAATGATTTTCATCATGGGGATCCAAACATTATGGGATATTGAATATAAAATTTCATTTCCAGGATCAAACAACATTCACATGCAATGAATAATGCTATAATTATAAATGAGAAATTAAGGGAATAATATTATTTTAATTACTTCATGTGGTAACTTCAACCTTATTTTTGTGGATCCTCTGATCCACAATCTACTGAGAAGTTAATTGAAACCACTGGACATATATTTTTTTCTCAACTGTTCATAGCATGAAGAATTTATTTTGGTCTTTTATCATTGGGAATTTGAAGTAGATCAATGGTGGTATTACATCAAGAAGGCATGTTAATATTATGATATTGATTCTATGGAGTGGGATGAGTTTATGATAATATTTTTCTACATGTAATTACATAATATTATTCTTATAAAAATCTAGATGTTTAATGTCTTATGTTTTTGAGTTGGTCGGAAACTCCTCAACCAGTTTGAATTTTTGAGTTTTTTGAGAGGGGAAACTCTCTTTATCATCATTAGACCCTAATTTTGGGTGTTTATTTGATCTGAATACTTTTTTGAGAAATTTTTTATGTTTCAACACGTTCCTTGGGATATAAGTGTGTTTTTGGTGTAGCAGGGCCCAGAACAATCAGTTTCTGGAAAGTGGAGATAGAGGAACATGGTTTGGGAAAACATTGTGGACTCCTGGGGGTAACTATTTAACACCAATATAACACTGAAATATTTTATTAAACATTTAATTTGGGTTCTCATATCTATGTTAATCCATTATAATTTTTAATATAGTGTATTCACATGGTCTGCACACAATTTGGAAAAATGTGTACTTAGCCCATGCATATGTTGTGTCTGGATAGTGTTCACCACATAGTGGGTTCATGGTTATCCAAACCATGAATCCAAATAATGTGACCCATTATAATATTGGAAAGTAAATTTTTACACCTCCACACTTTATCATTTTTTTCATCCTCCTTTTTCTTCCATTCACTTGCATGCATAATAGGGGACTCCCATTTGTATTCTGCCTAGGATTTGAAAAACAATGCTTCAATTGAACTTTTATCCTTGATATATTAGTGGCTAATAATTAATATCTATAATATGGTTAATCCTATAACTTATTTTCTTTATCTATACCACCATAAACCTTGCTATATATGTGGGACCAGTATTTCCCAATTTTCAAGGTGTTAATCTAAAACAATGATTTCTTCATATTCGGCATGAGATAGAGGATGATATCAGATGAGTGATTTTGTATGAGTATAAGGTATATGGTGCCTATAATTTTTCATAATTTTATGAGTTTGATGCGTTAGTTATTAATTACACATGGGGTGTATGACCGGGTGGTACCCCAAATAAATAAAGGTAATATTAATTTTAATTTTATTATGTTTTGGGATGCCTTTGGGTATGCCCAAGTTGATATATGCATGAGAAGAGAGGTGACGGGTTTGATACCACCTAGGACGGTTTGGTTAGGTGTGTAAATTGAATTTAATTAGAATTTTTATAGTTAATTGCTTGGTTCCAGTGAAACTTTATGGGATTTGCCTAAGGATTGAGGTGATTATGATCACCTAGAATAAGGAGAAATATTTCTTGTAGTTGGTCTTGGGTCAGAGATTCATTGGGTTGTGATGATCACCATGTTAAGGAGACATGTCCCTTGATTTGTGTCGATGAGGTCATTAGGTTGAGGTATTATCTATCCGAAAATGAGATGGTATTGACCATCATGATTTAGTGACATTATCTTAGTGTAAAGAAGTTTGTAATAATGTGTATTAGGTTTTTTGGTTATTTATGCCCACCGTTTGTTGGATAATGCATTTTTGGATTCATTTTCACACATATAGGAATCATTTGAGGTGGTTTTGACCACTCATTGTGTGGGGAGGCCCCAATACACTGTTATGATTAGTATGTGATGATGAATATCATATATGAAAGGGGTTCTCACCATATAAATCCATGTGTATGGTGATAGACCATAGGATGATGGTGTTGATACCTTTGTATAGGTGATGATGTTCATTGTGATACTTTAGCTTGAGGTAATGTGAATTTGGGAGGACATATATCACAATTCCTATGGAATATTGATGTTATGCTAGCCATGATTATTTATTAGAAGACAAATATCACTATTCCTTGGGATGTTGGGTCGTTGATCCAATGGATACACTTTGATAGGAGTTTAGTGGGACATGGATCTTATTTATTGGGCGCGCCTTATAGATATTGGGTATTTATTTGATTGAATTTGGTTCTATTGCCATGGTTTCAAGTTGAACCTGTGGGTTCATCTATTATGACATTCACTAGATGATACCATATGTGATGGTACATCAATCATCACCACTACAATTATATATATTCCGACATGTAAAGAATGTCATATATATAATGTTGGTCAAATTTTCGTAATTATACTAGTGATGGAAAAAGAAGGAAGAATGTTATCTTATGGTTTTTATGCATAAGTGGAGCTGGAGTATTATTATATGGGTTTTCATTTTCATTTTTATTTTTATTAAGAATACTCATACGTATTTATGCATATAATTCAAGCACATTTTGGTGGTGTACTACTGAGTTTGTCATCACACTATACACATGAACTTCAAGATTCATGGAGAATTTATGTATTTAAGATCGAGTAAGTGATCGATCTTGGGAGCATGGCCTTATTTTTTGAGTAGTACCTTTCTCATGGATCTATGGAATTGTATCATGGTTGTTCCTCTATATCAGATATGGGATTTTCTTGGACCATCATTTGATTCTTAGTATGATTTATATGTATATAATAATATTTTTGTCCATGAATGACCATGATTACTATTTTTATGATCTGTTATGACTTGACATGTCTAACTATAAATACTATTATTCCGTTTAGATTTTTATTACCACTTTTATGTATTATGCTTCCATTAGTTTTATTTTTCTACTACTGGGTTGATTTTTATTATGATTATATATTTATATATTGATCGTTATTATTATCACCTCATTAGGGTATAGTCTTCCAATTATCACATATTTAAACCCTCACTGCTTGTTGGAAACCGTTGTTGTATGATGAGGTGCACCTAAGGCCCCACAGCCAACCGGCCTAGAGCACAATTTTGAAGTGGAATCTGGGTTGGGGGACCATAAATGGAATTATAGTTGGTTATTTTTGGGATTTCATTACATAATAATATGACCTTACTATTAAAATGTAACTATTTTTGGATGGTTACAAATTATATCATACTTGTACTTAGCTTTTAGTACTGCTATTTTAGTTATGGTCGATTTGAGACTAGGATGTTGATTGAACTGAGTATTGTTCTCATGTTTGGGTTCCTACAACCTCATTCCCAAGGGACATACCCTATTACCATTGGTGGTAAATTAATTTTTTCCTCTTGTCTTTTGCAGTTGATTTCAATTCTAAAATGGGTAGTGCACTTAGGTGTGGAATTTATTTATTATCTGGACTTTAAAACATGGTCAAGTATTGAAAGGGATATTTTATTATGCATGCAGATATGAACTTAGGATCATATAATGTGTTTTTATTTTGATTTTTATTGGGTACCAATAATGCACTAAGAGGGGTTGGGATATTTAACATTTCAACAGTGAATCTAAACTGTCTTTTCTTATGTAGCCGATTTTGGTGGTAATCTACATAGACATCCCAAACATGATATTCCAATGAAAAATTTGTGTGATTTTATATGCATGTGTTATATGGGAATGAATTTTTTATGAGTAGTCAGTGTTGATGACATGGCGTGAGTTGTGTAAAGTATCAATAAAGAAGATTAAAATTGTTTTCTTATATAACCTCATTGGAGGAATTCTACTCATATACCTTTGATTGATATATCATATGTGATGTCTAGGAATATTATGGGATGGGCCATGAAGCTAGATTATATGTTATGTATGACTCTGATATGGGTAGTAAGGGATACATGATAATAGATTATAGATGACACCTGACTCTAATATGGGTAGGTTAGTGGCTATGAGTCTGGATGTCATGTGAAATGGTGTGGTAGGGGAGTATAAGGATAGTGAGATGTGCTACCTGTTAAAAATTCCCATATTTTTTATATATATAAATATATATGTGTGTGTGTGGATATTAGACCATTGAATTGGTATTCAATATTATTCAACCCAGACGTATTCCAGTTGAGCATCAGGAGGGTAGTGATATGGTGCCACATGAGCATGCATGAGATTAGGTCCCTCAGGGTCGGGATGAGGCCCTATAGGGTTTTGATTATCATGATACATAATTAATGGATATGGTATTGGTAGGGTAAAATATATAATATACTTTTGGATATTTTGATATAAGTATCTAAGGGAGATCCTAGTTTGAGTTTTATAGGGCTTTGATTGATGATACCAAGGAGATGAGCCATCTATGGAGTACTTAGGTCATGGGTTATTATCTCAAATACCACCTTAATTTTGGGGGGATGATGTATAACATATGAAATATAATTTTTTCAAGTATATCTAGATTATTTATTATCATCTTCGGACACCCCTTGTTCAGAGGGTGATGAAAGTGATGTATAAGCTTAGAGAATCGGAGAAGCAGGGTGGGATGTATAGGTTCATGTGAGAAAACATGAAGGGCTATCCAAAAAGTATTTCAAGACCATTTTCTTCAATAACATCTTATTTTTGATTAATATGTTGTATTTAGCTTGTGATTTCATGAATATATATTAAATGGATACTTAATTCATGGATTATGAAGTGAATTTCACAAACTTGTTTCGATTTTCATCTTTTATGGTGGGTGATATCATTTCCACGGTGAAATATTTAGAGGATAGTTTATTGAATACCATCATGTTTTAGGTGAATATCTTTAGGATGACTTCTTTTTTAGAGGATATCAACCAGACAATGATAGTTGAGGGAAATCTGAAAGACTGGTCCAATTCATTCTAGGTGCGAGCGTCAGTTGATTATTGTGATAATGATCTAGGTTGATGGAAATGATTCCATGAGGAATATCGATAGGGAAGATAGGAAAAATATTAATGGATCACCCCATGGAGTGGGACATCTTTTTAATTCTTACTGTGTGGAAATTTATTACTTGTTCAAACCAGATGTGATTGGGTTTTGAAGGAGTTGTGGAAAAGCGGCCAAATGGTCAATCCGGAGAGGTTCTGTAAGAAACCTTATTAGAGAGATGGAATCTATGTATTGAGTCAAACTTATGGATCTATGGTAGGACTGGGACCAATACCGATATTTAGTAAATAGGATTCTAATTCATGTGTTGGTTAGTTTTTTGAATGAGTTTCATGAGAATTATTTTTCAACTAACTAGGCACTGGTAAGTATGTTAGTGTCGGTTTATGTGATATATATTTGTGTGTGTGTTTCATGTGTCCCGAAATCTGTGAATCTATATGATTATAGTTCTATATGAGTTTCATAAGCAGTTATATTTTCATGGGGATGAATATTTATATATGATGTAGGTTTTTTTGATCCTTTGGTGAGATATTGGGTCTATAGGCGTTTGATGAGGTGCGGGTTCTGATGAGTTTAGTTTATAGCACAAGTACTTATGAGAATATAATGAGACGGGGGTACTTGATTCTTGTTGGTTATTATATGTGTATGATTTGTGAACATGATGTGGTGAGGGACAGATGATTCATCATGGGAGGAGTTTTGAGTCTAGGAATAGTCGGTGGACCATCATAATTGTTATATTTTTGGTTGGGAAGTAAACATGTATGTAATTCTTAGGGCGGGAGCGCCACTAGTGGAACTAACATATGAATGGGTGGGATAATCCAAGGTGATATAAATGAGGTGGGTATGTTTGCTACCATCTCTGATTAACACTTAACATTTCATGTATGAGCTATGTTAATGTAGGGAGACTGTAAGATCTTGAGTTTTTGAGCGGGTTGTAAAATCACCAACTTGTTTGAATTTTTGAGTTTGGTGAGTATGAAAACATTATTTTAGATATTTAGACCCTAATTTTGGGAGTTTCATTAACCCATGTACTATTTATTAGATGGGTAATAAGGATCATCAAGTGACATATGTTTTTTGTAGAGTTTCATGTAGGAAGGGGCCTAGAAACTCCGTTTCAAGAAAGTGCATATAGAGGCACACATGTCTGAAAAACTGTGAGGTCACCTAAGTGTAACCATGTATCTCACCAAGATCACTACCATGATATTTCAAACCATGCACGTGGGAGAACATTTACATGAAACCCCTTTATAGTTATTAACATATAATATTCACACTGTCTACACACTATTTTTAAAATAGGGCACCTAGCCCATGGGTTTATGGTGTTGGGATAGTGGGAGCCACACATTAGGAACAAAGTTAGAGAAATTGTGCATACCATTAGAATGTTTGAAATTTCTTTTTTACCCCTCCTCCCATTATCTTTTTTCTTCCTCCAACTTATCACATTCACCCGCATGCATAGTATGGGGTACCCATTTCTCTTCCACATAGGATTTGATCCAATTCCTTTAATTGGACTTTGTCCTTTTAATCATTGGTGGATATGGATTTCCCTTAGTAAGACCTTTACTTCTATGTCTTATATTATTTATTTATCTCACCATATGGATTGCTAAATCCATGGGAACAAATTTTCTATATTTTGAGGGTGTTTATCTAAAACAGTAATTTTTTCTTATTCAAATCATGTTAGATGCTAATATAAGACGACTGATCTATTGTGACTATAAATTAATGAGTTCCTTGATTTATTCGTGATTTTAATGGAATTAAATGTTAATTAATAATTAAGCATGTGGTGTTTTTCCAAGTGATAATCCAAAAAGTTAAATGGATGATTTTATATTAATTGAATAATGATATGGGATATTTTATATATATTCCCTATTTTATATATTTCTTCTAATACCATGTGGGTGGCTTGAGACCACATGGAAATAATTTTAAAGGTGTGGAAATTGAATTGAATTGAATTTTTTGTTTTGAATTTTTTGGTTCCAAGGTAACACGATGGGATTGGCCCATAAAATGAGGTGATGTTAAACACCTAGACTGAGGTGACATATTGTTTCTGGTTGGTCTTTCCATACATTTTCAAGGGGTGATTATAACCACAAGGTTGAGCTTACATGGTCAATGGTTTGAGGAAAAAATTTCATTAGGATGAGATCACGGCTCTTAGGACTCTAAATGTTGATGAAAATCCTGATTTAGCAATATGGTTGTAGGGGAAAGAGGTTTCAGATGGCGTGGACTACGTTATTTGGTGATTATCACTCACTGTTTCTTTACTGATGAGTCATTGGAGTCATGTGTACATAGATAGGACTCATTTGAGGTGGTCTTGACCACTCATTGTGGGTGGAGGGCCCTGAAGACTATGAGAATAAGTGATGGTAATGACCATCACATATGTTGGGGGTACTCAACATATAATTCTACGTGGATAGTGATGGACAATCAGTTGATGGGGTTTATGCCATCGATTGGGGGATGTAGCACATAATGATACTTGATGTTGGTGTGTTAGTATTTTAGAGGGAATTATATCACCATTCCTCTGGATGTTGGTTTTTGAGAGTATGGTTATAGTTTATTATATGATAGATATCATTGCGCCTCCACACATTAGGATGTTGAGCCAATTGGGAATTGTTAAGTTGAGTTCTATGGGACCTATATTTTATTCATTGGGTGGGTCATATGAATTAAAGTTATTTATTTGATGTCATGAAGTATCAATGGCATGGTTATAAGTGGGACCCAAGGGTTCACTAATTATGATTTTCATCAAGGGATTACATGGGAGCTAATCCATTGATCCTCGATACTATAATTATATATATATATATAAGTGTGATATGTCATATAAATAATTTATAGAATATGTTCAGACTTACACTGGTGATGGATGAAGCAGATAGATTTCTCACTTATGGTCATTGAGCATATGTAGATCATGAATATTATTATATGGGTGTGATTTTTTATTTTTATTTATATTTAACAAACACCTGAATAATTATGGATGTACGACAATAACATAACAGTGCTTCCTAATTGATTTCATTCTCACACCATACAAGGACCCTTCGAGTCATGCATAGATTTCATGTTTGTAAGATCAGGTAACTGATCGAGCTCAAGATCTTGAACATAGTGATCGAGTAATACCTTTCTCAAGGATTTATGTCATTACACCCTGGTTGTTCTTATGTATTTTATAGAGTTTCTTTTCAACCATATTTTTATTTTTAAAATGTTTCAAATATATATTTATACTATCTGTCTTGGGATACACTAATTACTATTTTTTAGGAGCTATTATGAATTGGAATGATTGATCATAAAAGGTATTATTCAATTGGGATTGTTTATTACTTTTGTTTTCTATTCTACACCATCTTGTCTTATTTTTCTAATTCATAGTTAGTTATTCATTCTATTTTATATTAACATATGTACTATTATTGTTATCACCTCTTATAGATATATTCTCCCCATTATCACCTCATTAAATGCTAACTACTGGTTGGAAACCTTTATCATATGGGGTGGTAGACTTGAGGCCCAATGGAAAACTAGCATATTAAACCAATTTAAAGTGTAATCTGGGCCAGGGTACTATAAGATTAAATTCCAAGAGATAAACTAAAAAGGATGAAGAATATGTTGTTATATATTAATAGAATTTTACAAGAATTTTGAGGTATTCTTCATGAATTATTCATCCGATCTAAAATTATGGATGATTAAATCTTTAGTTTTTTAAAACCAAGTATAAGTGTGGATTTAGCCATAAGAGACTATAAAATCTATGAATAAATTAGTTGATGTTCTCTCAATGTGGAAATATATATTTTCATTTCCTGTGAATCTTATGGTTTTGAGCAGAAATGGAAGATGGTGTTCACGAGAAACTCTAAAATATATGGATAGAAGTAGATGATCTTTCATTCTTGATCCACATGTGGAATGATTTTGGGTGTAAATTTTACTAATGGTACTAGCTAATATTTTAATTTTAAATAGGAAGATAATCAAGAAATTGAATTCCAATGTTATGGGAAGAAGTAAACTAATGCTTCAAATAAAAAGAAAGCTCCACAAAATCCACCACCCACTCTCCAATGATTCAAATGGAAAGAGTGTGTGTATTATACTAACAAGTTCCCAAATCTAAATTTTAAGGATAATTTTCACTGTTAATATCCTCTAATGCTAAGATATAAGTGTAAATCTCATGAGATAATTATTTTTGATGAGGGGTGTGATAATGAAATGGTGAATGGTATACTAACCATCCCCTCTAGAACTACTAGTGTCTTATTTAGATCTATATAATCCCATTATATAATATATGAGGATTTTTACATGTGTATCACGATTCAAAAAAAATACTAAAAGTATAATAAGTAGTAAAACCCCCTAATGATATGATCAACCCATCTCATATTCCTCTCTTTTTTATATTTATGATAATGTGCTTCTAGAAAATGATGTCATTATTCATATGGTATATTTTATTGTATAATAGGAATGGTATGTATTTATCTAAATAAATCTCGTATAAATTTATAAGGAATCTATGCCACTATTTATATTATAATCCTATCTATAATCATCTATCAGTGCTTTGATAAATATGAACATCCAATAGAAATAACAACAATTTAATAGTATTTTATTCTTATTAAAGGGTTGAATTAATCTCAAATGGTTGGGGAGAAACTGAACATCAATAATATACCCATTGTGCTAGAGTTTTGAGGTTTATTTATAGAAGGGTTTACTATCCTTTCACCCAAATTTGAATTTGAGTTCTCAATAAGACTCATATCGGGTGAAACAACTATTTAATAGATTCCCTATATAATGGCCTCTATTGAGTTGTAGGAATTGAAGATGAAACTATATAAGAAACATAACAAGGTATTTAGTTGGTAATGTGTGCCACCTTAGGGTGAAAATATTTAAAAAAAGAAAGATGGGACAATTCGACACTACATTGATTATTAGGTTCTTACCAAGATCATGATTAAAAAAAGTATTATATACCACATATTGAAGACCTCTTTGATCAACAGTGTGGACATCAATACTTTTCAATGATTTATCATCATTGTGAATATCGGGAATTGATGGTATATAAGGAGTATATATGGAAGAAAACACCCACTATATGGTATGGACACTCTGAATATATAGTGATTTCATTTGGTTTAACTAATTCACCCATTATCTTACTTGATTTAATGAACATTGTATCTAGAGTTTACCTTGATAAATTTTTCTTAGTCTTGATAAATGATATTGATATCTATTTAAAGAGATTTGTATATTTGAATAACCATAGAAGCAATTGGTTATTTAATGTTTTCATATACCAACCATTGGGACTTTGATTCATTGTTTTCCTGATTTATCTAGGTATTATCGATAGAATTTAGTGATTTTATCATAACTATCTAATGCAATTAGGAATTTAACTCATAATTGATCCATGTTCCTTTGGAAATATGATTGTGACTAATAGTTCAAGTAACTCATGAGAATATTAGTCAAAAAACTTTTGATTAAGTTACCCTAATGTAGAGAATGGATTTTAAACTATAGTGGTTTCGTAATATAAGGTAATCAAATTAATTATTTTGTATAATGACGTAGTTATAGCTTATACCACATATAAATTAAAGTTTCAAGAGAAAAAAATACCCAAATAATGATTTTGGGTTTTCTCATAAATTTTTTTCATTAAAGTTATGTAGCCATTATATTTGTTGGGAAACATGTGATATTTACACAAGATCAAAAAAATTAATGTATATATTAAAATAAAATGAATTGAATATAAACCAGAGAAGATGATGTGCGCTGATTAAAGAGTATAAAATCTCACAAAGTTATTAACCTGGGAATGTAAAAAATATGGTGGATGTATTGATTCAAAAGGATCATGCTATCTTATCCATAATTAGGAACAAAATATATCAAATATTTATGGATTTTGAAAAGGCTGATCTAGAAATCTAAAATTAAGAAGATAACTTTTATCTCAATAAATTCAATGTATAACCAATTATCATATATAATATTAAATAGGTGAAAATGTAGATTTAGAGCTTAAAAAAGGTTTTAAATGTTATTATGTTTAACCTTTCCCATGATAGAAAGATGACGTTTAAAACCCATGTATGTATTTTGTCAATACAATATTTAAAGAAGTATTTTTTAAAGGAATCATATTTTTCTTCATTCTTTATTAATCCAAGAAGTATGAATTTGTATATAGATTAGAATTATTATTAATTGTGTAATGTAATAAAGATATATATTGTCAAATATGTGTCTCGGTACATGGTATTTATGAAGGTTGAGGATGATAGAGAAATGTATAAGGGTATTTCAAATCTATTACCCATAATAGAATGGAAATGGGAAAAAATCACCACGGATTTTTTCACTAGACTCCCCAATATGTCAAAATTACATAATAATAAATGGGTTTTAGTGGATCTCTTTAAAAAGTATGAATACTTCATTGATATCAGATAATATTTCTATGTGTATATTGTTTCTTGGATATACATTAAAAAAGTGGTAAGGTATCATGAAGTACCACATTTTTTTCTGATCAGGATCCAATGTTTAAATTAATGATCTAACGATGAATTCAACAAGATATTAATATATAGTTGAGTTTTAGAACTATGTATCAACCTAAAATAGATGGTATTTATGGGATAAAAATTAAAACCCTATAGGATATGTTGACATATTTCTATATTGATTTTAATGGTTTTTGGGATCAACACTTTCCTCATGTTTATTTTTTATATAATATTATCTTTCACTTGACCATTAATCTGGAACCATATTAAGTCCTCTAAGGAAATAATTGTATCACTCCAATGTACTCAAATGATGTTGGAGAAGGAAAGCTATTGGGACCTGAGATAGCTGAAAAATGGAAGAGAAGGTTAGGGTCATTCAACAATACATAAGGGCAGCACAACGTTAGTAGAAATGTTATTCAGATAATAGTTTGCATGATCTTGAATCATAAGTTAGTGAAAAGGTGTTTCAAAAAATTTCTCCAAGGAATAAGGTAAAGAGATATGAGAAAAAATGGAAACTAAGACTTTGGTATAACAGTCCCTCAAAAAATATTGATTATATTGGGAAAAAATCTTATTACATGGTGGTTCATCCAAATATCTATCCAGTCCACAATATGTTCCATGTATCTATCATGAGAAATTACATACCTGATCCTTTACATGCATTGAACATTGTGTTCATACCACTAGATTAAGATATTTCTTAATAGGAAAAAATGGTAATGTTTCTGGATCATATAAACAAAGCTATATGAAACATGACCACTCCCTTAGTTAATGTTTTATTGGAGAAATGACCAGTTTGATGATGCTATATGGGAACCAAACGAAATGATGAGGTATAATTATCCCCATTTATTTGTATTAGAGTGATCAATTTCGAGGGAAAATTCATTTTATGGGGGTTAGAATGTAACAGCCCAAGTTCTAATGATTTATTATATTTTTGTTAAATTAAATTTCTTTGATATCTTTTGTTACACACAACATTGAATTTATCATGAATTACATGTGAAAATGAGTTTTGAAAACCCATGATATATTTTTATAATTTTTTTTAAAAGTGACCATTATAACCTAACCATTGGACATATTGAAAATAATTATAATAACTACTTTTAAATATTATTTATATTGGTCTTATATAAAAACCATATAGGTAAAAAGGAACTTCATTTTAATGAAAGTATTTATATGTTTAATATATGCTATTTTTATAAAAAAAATATTTTCATTTAGTTTTTATAACAAATAAATAAATTCATTTATTGAACATTATGAAGTTTTATTTGGTCAAAAAACATCTTTCTTGAAATATTGATTTTCAAATTATCTTAGAATTATTTGTTTAATAATACAGAATGTTGAATTTTTTTAATAAATAGTGAAAATTATAGTTTTTATTATGAATTTTCAATTTTATTAAAGGATTTTAATGAAAAATTATATCAATTAGGGTTTTAAATGTAAATTAAATTTAATTATATATCTACTAAACTATTTTTTTCATCAGAATCAATTTTATATTGTGTTATTATAAAATAAAATAATATTCTGACACTTTTCTATGGGAAAATTGATTTCTCATTACTCCAATGAGTTTATTTATAAAATAAATTTATCAACTATTTTAATATTAATTTTTCATTGTATATTCAAATTTATATTCATCCTTATTTATATTAAAAAATATTTTAACAAATTTACAACATTTAATAATAATAAAAATACTTACCACGAATAAAGAAAAGTTTTACCATGGAGGTTTAACTAAGAAAATGGTTTAAAAATGACCATTTCTTTTCCAAAAACACGTTTTTTGGGTATATTTATACATTATCATATATAATTATCTTAAATTATCAATTTTCTTATCATTTTTATTTGAAAAAAAAATTTTACGCATTTTTCTTTTCAAAACTTACATGTGTTCAACTTAACTCACTCATAAAAGGATACCCAATCTCTTTTCCTATTAAAATGTTAAAAACCCATTATTTTAGATAATAAATACAAACATATTTTCCATAATTATTTCCCATAATCCTATAATACTTATTTTGGTCATTATTCAATCCAATGAATCCATTGGTGAAAACTAAAAGATGTTTTCTAAGGAAGAGGTAACATCTCTTGAAAAATATTTTATTTTATTTCTCCATAATCCATAATTAAATATTATTAAAAAATAATTATATAACAACTTAATTATAATACATATAAAATATCTTATTATTTTAATGTAATAACCTAAATCCTTCTTATATTCTATCCAATGGGTTATGAAATCATCATTCATGTTTACAGCTGACTATCGCCTTGCAAACCGATGATATTGTGTCTCCAACACCACCTCTAATAGATAGATATAGTGACACATAAATTGTTTATATATGATATTTATGACATTATTATACTTCTAAAATTATTATATCAAATATAACTTCTACCTTTCCATTATTTTGGAAAATTAAAATTTCCCTCAAGTGTACAGTGGAATAATGCCTCACAATTTTTTTTGATTTATTCATGCTTTACTTGAATTTTAATTATTATATGATTAATGAAAATATGTGACGTATATGAAATAAAAATTAATCTCTAATTTAAATATATTTTTAAAATTTATTCTATTCAATCCATCAAGAAAATTTTATTAATGCTCATGTGTGTGTGTGGTCTACCCTCTCCATTAATGGTGTATTTTATTTTATATATGTAAAATTTATGGATTAGTATAAATAAATATATACTGAATATATTTTATATTAATATTATAGAAATAATTATGGAGATTATGTAACCATTATCATTTTAGTAGGACAATAATTAATAAATCAAAACACACACAGAAGACAAAAAAGTGATTTCTGGAAAACGTGAGTTTAATATGGAATTGTTAAAAAATGGGTAATAAAAGGTAATAATTAAATAATTTATGGAATAAAAGAAAAAATAATTATTTTCTAGATTTATAATAAACTTATATTTATTATATAGTATTTTTTAAGGTTTATCAATGAATTTTATATTTAAGGTAAAGGATTTCTATCTCACCTTTTACTTCTGTGAGACACATTTCATATTTATTGCCTATTTTTTATATGGTGTATATAATTTCAAAGAATTTATTTTATGAGGATTATACTGAATTTTAATTGGATATATATATATATGTATATTAGGTTGTATCTTTCATGAGTTTTAAATTTCAAACGATACCAAATTTGTGATATACTGTTTTCTAAATTTTTCTTCCAAGGGACATACGTTGAGTTATGCACCTATAATCTTTTATGATATTTATATACATCCCCATTAATATTTAGTATCATGAATATATTTTATAATTATGATATTTTATGTTTAATTTATTTTCATTCATTGATGGGGATTATGATTTAATGTTACCAAAGTGGTAAGGGTTTTATAATGAAATCAAATTATTTAGTGGTGTTGTTTATGTTTATGCTTCTAATGATCAATTATTAAGATATTTATCTTTTGAAAATATTAAATTTTCATCTAATATGGAAGTTTCATTATAAAATATTTCCCCCCTTCATTTTACTATCTTTATGTACATATTATTTTAAAATATGTTTTTATAAAAAATCGGATTTAATTATCTTCTCAATCAAAAAACATTTCCTTCAGAAATATGGTATTCTAAAAATGTTTTTCAAAATATATCTTTCATTATTTTGGTGATTTATTGTGTATATTGTTTTCCATTAATTAATTTTAAATATTTTCTAGAAATTAATCTTCATTTTGGTTTCTAAACATTGCCTATTTTGATTTTCCTGAAACTGTAATGGAATCACTGTTTTAATGTGTGTATCTTGAATGGAATTTGTCACCATAATGGCTAGTCAACTATTTAAATAATACATAATAATATTCCAAATTTATCATAAAATAAAAGTATTTTGAAAATAGTTTATGAACTTTTTTAAATATATTTTCAATGTGGATAAGGTGTTTTCCCGAATAAATACTACAAGGGATATTTCAAAATCAAATTCTATATAAAAAAAATATTTTTATTTATATATCATTTATAGGGTATATCATCCAAGGATACAATTTTTATTCATTATTTGAGTGTTTTATGATTATGATTTAATGTTATATATGAAACCCATCTCTCTTCCATGGGTTATACCATGATAAAATTCTTATGTAACCCCCTTCATTTTTCTATGTGTTATGGTTTGATGGAATGCTAAAATTATTATAAAACCTATTTTTATAGTAGATGTTATGTTATGATTAAATGATTAAAAATCCAATTTCTTTTCTTGTGTTTTGATATAATTAACTATTTTTGATCTTATTATTGACAGATTTATAAATTATCATTATGTGATGGGTCTGACCTATTTCTCCCTCTATTGCATTGTGTACAGATTGTTATCTCATGAGATAAACAATAATGGAATCAAGAGTTAACCAAATTTTTAAGGGACTATATCACCTATGATAGTCTTCAGAGTGAACACTGACTACTATGATGGCTTTGGGGTGAACCCATTCCACTATGATAATCTTGGAAAAGAGCCTTAACCTACAAAGAAAATGATTTTATATACTTATCTATATGGCACAATCTATGTCTTATATCAATAAAATTTTCATATGGTTTTCATTATTTGATTCCATAATGGTTTTTTTCTTATAGAAAATAATTATTAACTCTATGAAACAATTTTAATATATATGATATTAAGGGTATGGTTTTCAAATGTTATTCTCATGGTCTTATCCCTTTATCTCATGATTTATTAATATCTCCATTGATTACCCTTACCGAGAATATGAGATAACTCTTTTTAATATTTAAATTCTCATTTTTCTGATGAATGTTATTATTTATGATATGTCTAAGAAGGATAATATTTAAGAAGAACATTGTGGGAGATGAAAAATATCACGTATGTACTGTTTTTTATGAGTTTATTTTTCCAAATGCACTAAAGATAATCAATTATAGCCTTTAATGTTATGTTATAAAATGAATATTATTACAATGAGATATAATATTTATGTCTGGTATTATTGGTTTTCTAGACAATAAATACACCACACAAAATAATTAAGTAATGAACATTGCTTATATCTCAGGTATGTAGAAGTGAGAGGAGAAATCCTTACCTCCTGTCTGATTTCCATCGTACATGTGTGTACAACATGTAATATAAATTGTATTTATTGTAAATGTTTTTTATAAAAATAATCATATATTACATACCAAATATTATTTACTTATAGTATTTTATGACCCACTTATTGAAAATTATTTGTTAAAATTAATTTTTCGGGTGATAATTTCTTCGTTTTTCATGTATGTTTTGGTTGGGTGATTTCAATATTTTTTAATTTTATTATAAATAAATCATACCCAAAATGTAAAAAATAATAGAAATTTAAAAAATATTCCTTATATATATTTAAATTAATCAATAAATGCAAAATATATAAATTGAGGTACACCGTTCATGGATATGGCAGGACGTATGTATACATGAACATAGTTCTCATTTTATAAACATATGGAACAAAATGAAAATAAATATATATTCAAATTTATAGAATAATTATTTTGTTAGATATATAATCTATATTAATCAATTCTATACTTATTACAATTCAATTAAAAATAAAATTAAAAACATTTCACCTCGTTATATGGAAGTTATTGATAGCCCTACAGGCATCGTTAATTCCGGCCAAGTTTCCTAATTTCTTAATTTATAAACATAAAACCAGCAAACCACTAAACTAAAATGTATTATAGGATATTCATGTTTGAGTTTGAACCCACAGAGATACAGTTGGATAAAGTATTAATTAAATAAGATGAACCTAAACTAATTTCGAACAAAATAAAAACTATTAAACATTTTATTTTTTAGAAGGTGGGAGAAGATAATATAAAACGTGTGTCGGGAAGCAATGATTACAGGGTCATGAGATGAAAAGGTATAGAATAATTAATTAACAATCATGAAGCTATTAGAATCGGGTCTTAGATAGTTCAATGTTCATGAAAAAACACTGTCCATCCAAATTTCTCCTTTTTTCATGGTCAGGTTCTTCAGATTACAAAGGATAGCTAACCCGAATCCTAATTTAAACATAGGGAAGTAAAAACACGATGGTCATGATGGAAGTCAAGTCCCTAGATTTTATATCAAAAAAATATTCAATATAGGCAATTTTCATTCTCAAATAAAAGAAATAAACCCATTACCAAACCCCACTCACAATATACATTCAAGAAGAATGAGGAAATTGGATAAAATCGAAGATAAAATATGAAATCACAACCTAAATTTCAATAATTATAAAATACCTTAAATTCAATTCACTTTTCATCACACTTTCCCTGACAAGAATAAATTACCCACTCATGATAACCATGAGTGGGTGTTTTAAAAATAAATAAATAAAAATCCTATGGAAATTGTAAAAGCAGTTGGGCACATCCTCAGTAGCCTCCCCTTGTTGTTTCTCCATTGAAAATATGCATCATAGGGTGAAGCTAAGGGCTCTATTTATAGGTGATTGATGGTATTTTCCTGAAATCCTTCATGACATGTACTGAAGGCACACGTCGTGTACCTGCAGTCTGCATTGTGTATATGTCTGCATGACTCTTGAGCGCATCATGTTCATTAAATAAAATTTTTACTGTCATCACATCATGAATTTGGGGATCACAATGTGTACACTCTTGGTCTAAAGTTATCACATATCTCTCCAAAATCCTATGCAAAATTACTTATGGAAAGAATCACGTCAAGTACTGAGGTTACAAAATGTGTAAATTTCATTAATGGTGTGTTTTCTTATCAAATATGTTTCTAGTAGAGGCCTGCTTCTCCGATGCAGTAATGACATTTAAGAAAAGAACATGTCATGTAGTTTTTTGCACCAGTTTTCCAGCCTTTCTTCCTCTTCCAAAATCTACTGTTGTGCCATGAGAAAAGCAAAGTGTTGTGAAGGGTCCTTTATCTCTATTTTCCACCACATTCCATTCCTTTTCCACAAATTCATTGTATCCTATCATAAAACATAAAACAAGTAAATAGATTCCAAAATTTCCAAAAGTTTTCTTTTAAATAAAAAATTCAATACATAAAACATTCTAAAATATAAACATGAAACACACTTATCAGTTATACTCCACACATATGCCCAAGTGAAATTATTGTATGCCTAATTATTTTATGTTAGTATGTAAAATGTGATATTAATTTTCTATACGAATTTGTAGGTTATAAATATCACATATATTAATTTACATTATCCTTAATACCTTCAATTTAGAACATAATAAAAAATGAATCGCCTCACTTTGTGAGGTTGCTGTCTGCCACACACACAAGTGATGTTATCATATCCCCATATGGAATAAAAAGTAATATTTTATATAGGATATAATAATTATATAAGTATAATAATATAATATATATCTTCAAAATATTTTAATTCTATCTTTTTATCGTTCCTTGAAATTTGGTGATAGAAGACAAATTACATCAGTTCGTGACATGATAATTTTCCACACACATGATCGTGGTTTTTATTATCCATTGAGTGGAAGTGGAGGTAGATATAGTTTATTCAATTAGTATAATAAGTTATCGGTATATATTATATACTAGTGTTATTATATTACTATAGTTTAATATGTTTTGAAGGATGTGGATGAAGAAATAAAATATATATGAATGTTTTGACCTTTTCCTATTCTTATAAGAAACTCAATAAGCTTATACCTAAGGCCTTCTTAGAATGGTTTAACAATAAAAAGCATTTCCTTTATGATGTGATTAGTGAATTAAGGAAGATATTTTGGTAGTTAATTTCCAATACAAATGGATTTGTATATATGAATAGGGGATAAGATGTTTTGGATTTATAAGGAGGGAGAGGATATACATGGAATATTTTATTAGAGAATGTGAGACCCATGGTTTTCACATTATAAAAGGATAATAAATAAATTATTATAAAATAAATGATGATATTATGTCTAAATATATCCATATATATGTAATTAGACATGTTTTGGATCATTTTTGACCGTTATCTTTATAATTTAACCCCTAGTAAAATATTTTTTACCTTAATAGTGATAATTAATTTTTAGTATTTTAAATATTAATTATTTTCAAAAAATTAATTTGTTCTTATTATATAACAATAAATATTAAAATATCATTTATGGAATCCATTTTTGAAATTCCATTCATATAAATGGAAATTGTTTTCTTAAATTTAACCTCTAGACATGTCAAAAAATTAGGGTTTCTAAAGAAAAAGCATCAAATGATTCAAATGTCTTCATATAATAATTTAATATGAAATTGATTACAATTTCCTAAATTAATTACATTTTAATATAATTGAAATTATTTTATTTTAAACCAATTGAAATTGTTATTTTACTTTGTAAATTATTTAAATAATACTCTATTTTTCAATAAAACTCAGTATATTTTAATATTCATAAAAAAGTAAACTTTTTATAAATTAATTTAACAAAAAAATTAAGATAATATAGATATGAAAAATTAAAATATGATTTTAAAAAAATTAAAAATTTTGTAGAAATTACATTAAATTATGTGTGCAAAGATTGACTAAAATTGCATTTGGAAGAATAATATTTTTTTTTAAAACATTACTTTGTTTTTGAAATGGTACTTATTTTATTTCTAATCAATAGACAACTAATTAATTTATTTTATACATGTTTAAACTAAAAAAACATAATATATTTCACCATATTCATACCATCCAACTTAATAGGTAGCTTTTAATGGTTATTTTTAAATAATAATATTTTAATAGAATGTTACATTCCATGAAATCCTAGTTTGGTGTGTCATACAATATATCAATGATATTATATTTATTTAAAAATAAATATATAATAAAGTCTCAAGATCTTAATATAACTTCTATGATCAGTTTTTTAATCAAATTCAATATCAATCATATTACTTTTCATTTAAAATTGTTTGGTGATATAGTGATTATCTATGTTCACACCATAATATATAGATGTGATTTTGATTAGCTATGATCACATCCTAATGAATTTAAAATATTGTCAAAATATATTTTAACAATCTACTATGTGGATATGATTTTGATTGAAAATGTTCAAAACCAAATTCCTTGACATGATTAATATTATCAATGGTTAAAATGTAATGATTTTCAATATTTAGATTCATACATCATTCAAATGTTATTCTCAATGTCACATAATTATTATCTCATTTTATGAATAATTATGAATAGTTATGTGCATATGTATGATCCTTTGAGGTTATATATCCTTATATAATTCACTATGGAAACCCCTTATGGTTCGATTTAAATTTTATTTAGAATTTTTTTGCATGTTTTTGTTTATTCCATGGATATGATCTTACACTTTTTGAGTCAATTATAATTTTTCATCCCTTTTTAACTGCTTGAGCTCACAACTAATTTTTTCATCCCCTATGTTAGTAAGGAGAGTATTATGTATGATATTTCCTGTAGAATATATTATAAGTATGTTATTTCTTGGATATATTGATAAAGTAATGGAGGATATGTTTTTTTATAGTCAACATCCAAATACAATAATCATATTAGATCTTATTTTTTGTATTTATTTTTCATATTTACAATATAAATTATAAAAGTAATGAAGAATATATACATGTTATTCTCAGGTCATCTCAGTTGGTATTAGAGTAAGGTTTTATTATGTTGGGGATTTATCTAAGAATTATAAGATAATCTAAAATCAATAGTACTTGGGTGAAAAAAGTATCATAAGTTAAAATAAAGGTGAAAATGTATGATATTGTTAGTTTTATTTTTATTTAAAACTTACATGATTGATAAAATTTATTTTTTTAGGATATTATGGATCTTTACTCATGTTAAATATTTTTGTTTTAATAAAAAATATAACCAATGGAAACTGATTCAACACTGACTGTGATGGAAAATGCAGTGACTATCCAAAAAAATTTCATGAGAAATGGAATTAAAATAATAATTAAAATTCAATTTATGGTTATGAAAAATATGATGAATAATTTGGATCTTCTTATTGTTTAAATTAATTATAAAATTCGTATTGATTATTTCATGGCTTGGAAACATTAATCTTTTACACGGTTTCCAACCTATATATTATTGAACGATTGATAAAAATAATAGAGAAGATATTTTCTATTTTAAAATGATCTAAATATGAAAATATTAATTTAGCATTTCATATTTTTAAGTTCAATATAATAAATAGTGGTCCTTAATTAATAAAACAATAAAGAGGAATAAATCATCTCTATTTGATGGGATTTACTTAAAAAAATCATAAAAAATATTTACCAGAAACACATAAAATTTAAATTTAGTGATAATTCATTGAGTTATAGAATATTAAGGATGAATATATTTTTTAAAAATAAAAAAACATTTTGATACTCATAAAATATTCCATTAGTTTTTTCCAAAATTCAGGATCTTCATTTCTTTATTTTTTTTAAAATGAACCCTTCAAAATGAATATATTATAAGATAGTAAAGTATTAATTAAAGAATTTTTTGATGTGAACATAAGATAGAACTGGAAACCAAATACAGTATTTATTCAAAAGGGTTTAGTGATGATAAAAAAATTATTTTCATGGGAACTAGAATAATAAATCACAGTAAGTAAATAAATGTTATCCTTCCCCCTGTGTGTCGAAATGTGGGAAGTAGATGTAATAAAATTAAATTAATGGAACTACAAAATCATTTAAGTGTTAAAGGGTTATGGATTTGGGTAATGATTATCTAAGGGTGATTAAAATTCCATTCAATACAATGGAAATAAAAAAATGTCCCAACTAATTAACTGCCCACATTTCAATGCTTTGAATTTCAGATATATATACATTATAAAAATCAATAACATATTCAAATGTCGAAAGAGGATAATGAACAGCATAAAACATAAATGGTAATAGAAAAATGGAAGTCTTATACAATCACAACTGCTGAAGTGGGACAAAAAATCCAAGTGATAATGGTACAATCATCATTCACATTAGTATAGAAAATTTATTATTTGATTTTGTTCTAATAAATTCTATGAATATTTAATATTTTCAACCAATATTAAATAACTATAATAAGAAATTTATATGTAATTATTGGTGAAAATTTCAACTGTTATTATTTTTTCCTCCAATGTATACTACTCTTAACTGTTATAATTATTTTGGAATTTCTTTCTAATAATTATTATTATTCTTTCTTTAGTTGAATTTGATGTGAATTTTGGATTATGTTGGTTCTCTATAGATATAGAGAAATTTTGATTGGGCATATCATATTTTATATCGTAAATTATCCCAAGATCATCAATCAGTGCATGGTTGACTATGAAGTTCATATGGAAATTACATTAATTATATATGTCTTAGTACCCAATCTTTTAAATTATTTAGCTCAAATGGTTATGGAGAAAATCAATAGTGTGTTTATGAATATTGGGAATGAACGTAATGATGGACCTCCCTATGTATTTCCTCGTATTCCCATAGATAAGTTAGTCTATTTCCCATTATAAATTATATTTTTTTGTCATGTATATTTTATAGATACCATTGTATATTTTTATTATTGTGAAATAATTAAAATTGTTTGCATGTAATTTTTATGGTTTTTTTTGGAAAAATTGAATATTTTAATCTATATTTCATTCATTAATTTGTTTTTCTAATCTATTTAAATAATTGAACTTCGGTAGGATGCAAGCTATAAATGAACAAGGCTAATATTTTTTCTACAATAAGAATGGATCATTATTATAATAATCCATGAAACCATGGATTTTTACACACCATGGATGACGGAATTCTTAAAAGGTGAAGATATAAAATAATAAAATATGTAGAAAAAAATAATATTTTTACCACTAGGTAATCCTATGGATCTTATTCACCCACAATAATCACCATTAGTATAACTAAACATATATTGAAAAAAATCTTAAAATGGAAAAAGTTTTCACTATTCTAAAAACTGAGAACTATAAGATTGAGAAATATATTTTGTAATGAATTAAAGGAATGAATTTATAGGATTTTATTGGGGTAATATATTTGTTAAATGACTAATACTAAAGCATAAAAAACCATTGGGTAGAATATGAGTAAAAATCATACATATTTAAAATTACCAGTACATAGTTAATATACATTAAGTGTATTTATATGCTGATAAATAAAATTTTTATTATAGATAATTTATTTTAAATAAAACAATTGATTTAGTTATATCACTAAATGATACAAATTCACTATGAAATATAAATTCTTATAAAAGAAACTCTATAATGAAATTATTATTTTCATTAAAATAAAAAATTACTAATAAAATAAATTGGTGAAATTAAATTATCTAATATTAAAATAAATTAATAAAATATAATAAATAATTATATTTTTATAAGTAATACTATTTTAATTATTCATTGGTAATTTTTTTGAAGAACCATTTTTATTATATTTTATATATTTTTATTTTAAAATACAATTTAATATATGTTTTTTATTAAACTCAATACAATTATTATAATATAAATATATAAATATTTTAAAATTATATTAATTATTATTATATTTGTTAATTTTTTTAATAATTTCATTTTAATAATAATAAAACAATTTATAAAACAATTTCTTATGTATTATGCATTTCTAAATTAGAAAAAAAAATCATAGTTTAAAGAAAATTTTAATAAAATTTATTTTTAGAACTATTAAAAATATGATATATTTCATGTAACTATTAATATCATATATTATGTAATAATTATAATAGTTACTATTTAAAAGGATATTTTTCAACAAACATGGATTATATATATATATATATATATCCATTTAAAAGATAAAATTTTAGAAATTAGAAATATAATTAGGAAAAATTGAGTTAATATTTACAATAATACCTTTGAAATTAGTAAATAAGTTTCATCATTTTTTAGAAAAAATTATACTGTTAAAATTTTAAACAAAATAAAATGTTTATAAAATTAAGTAAATAAACATATCAAAATTTATTTTAATTTAATTGATATTTAACTATTCTAGAAGTCATTTTTCGAGAATGGGAGTCAATAATATAAATCTCTCATTAATTACCTTACCTACCACATGTAACTCAATGTTACTCCATTATTTCATTTCGCATACATTGTGTTTAGAATAAATGTACCCTATTTTCACCTGTAAAAGGATCTCTCTTAGACCAATTCCAAACCCCTCATATTCCAAGGATTTTCTCTCTTAAATACTGACCCATATGTCCAATTATAAAATCTTCATAAAAATATGATTTCCTTTTGTCCCTATAATTATTCTAATGTCCTTCATTCCAAAGGAATACATTGTACAAAGGTGTGATTACAACAATGTATACAACCAACTATTCTTCATTCCATTAGTTTAAATTATTGTCACTACAATGACTAAATCCATTTCAATAGTCAAATTATTTTATATTAATATCTTAATTCTTCTATAAAATTGAAATTATTATAATATAACTCAATTTTCTGGTTTAATCATTAATTATAGCAAGTTCTTATTTACAGTTCTGTTACTAACCATATGAACGATGTAATAAAATTTACATTATGACTAAGGGATAATATGAGGCAATCATTATGGATTTATGATTTTTTGATAAGTATAGAAAGGATATATATATATATATGAATATGTATATTTATTTTTCAAATAATCTCTTTTTTACTATAATTTGATAAAAAACATTTCTAAAACTATTTATAATACATTACCATCACATCCATAAAATTAATCTTTAGATTATGAAAAATAATTATCTCACTCAGATGACATCCATTATCTTTTTGTATGTGATTAATATATTAACTAGGATCATGGACTAGAATCTCGATTTCAAATCCAACAAAGAATGTTTGAAACAATTAATATCTGAATATAAATAATAATAACAAAAATAGATTAATAAATTCACAAATGTGATGTTATAAATTATTTATATAAATAAAAATGAATATAAATAACGTTAATTAATATATTAATAAAAAAATTACACTTATTGTAAAAGATTTTATTGAATAGGTGACCAAACAAGAAACCAAGGCAATTAATATTTGGCTTTATTTACTTTTTTAGAGTCATGTTTCATTTGATACACTTATTTTCATTTTTATGGTGTATATAAATACTATTTTAAAAAATATATAATTTAATCTTTATTAATGTTATATGAAAATAAATTTAATTTTCTCACTTTCAAGGGCTCCAGATACAAAAGATACCAAAACTATTTTATGTTTCTGTTAAATCAATTACCTTTCATTTTGTTATGATAATTTTTAATGATTTTGGAATTATCATAATTTCCATAAATAAACATTATAATTACTTATAGTGATTAAACTCCTAGTATTAAATATTTTTCAAAGATATTTATTTTTGAATCAAATTATAAATTATCTCTTTTTGAAATAAAAGTTACTAAAAATAGAAGAGTTTTATGGACTCAAATTTCATTTTCATTGGTTCATAATCATTATTATTCAAAAATTTCCTTTAATTTCTATCATATAAGATAATTTCTATATCTAATATGTTTATTTATCCTTTTATATTGGGAATTTACATTTTAATCTAAAATTATTCTTCTTAAATGGTTTTGTCTCTTCATTGGAATATGACCTTATTAAGAATAATTATCACCCTCACTAATAGTTATTTATCATCTATATATTTATTATTTCATTAAATTTTTCTTTTTTTGGAAAATTAAAAAAATTGGTAGCATCCCAAGTATTTTTACTAGATTAAATTACAAAGCATTTTCAATTTTTACATTTATTGAATTGGTCGTTTAGTAAAACGATATTCAGAACGAAATTCTAAAAGTTGGAACAAAATTTTTTTTCAGACTTGGGTATGGCCTCAAGGTGTCCCTTCAGTTTCTTATTGACTTTTGGGAGTCTGAGGTCCAATAAATCACTTGTTAGGTGCTATTAAAAGGGCACATGGTTAGTCGTAAGCCATGCGTCCCTGAACACCAAACCATGCAGCCTGAACTAGGTGAGAATAAGTTCTCCACAAAGGATGCGCATGGTTTAGCCAAATCATCTTCCTGTCCCACATAGCTAAGTGCAAATAGGTGGTACCCTAACACTCTTAATTTCATGTATGGCGTATAGTTATGGTAACCATGTAAGAAAAACCACTCGATGTGGGTTACTAAATACTAATAGCCACATGCTTGGCACATGGTTTGGCCAGTTTGGGTGAAAAAACTAGGAAACCTAGTTTTCGGTGTGAAAATAAAATTTTTTGATTAATAATACGATTAAAAGTTCTTTTTTTCTCCTCATATCCTCGCACAGGATTATCCTCCTCAAAGTTTCCTTGAGCTCTCCTACTTCGAGAGATAGGGATCTTGATTGCTCCTATATTAATCGTTTGAATCACTTTCTATCAAAAGTATCATATTCATAATGTAAATCTCAATGATCTTCTCTAATATATTTCAAAGTTTCCCTTCTATATGTTTTACTATTGACTAGCAGCGGATTATTTCCAATTTTAAAGGCATTTGATGATTCCTTTAATTTCCCCTAATCTAGGTCGAATCAGGCATTTTTAACGAATATATGGATGAATGTTACATCATGGTAGGTGGTCTATGATATTTCCCATAATTTTTTAATGTTTTAAATGACACACCATCATGCATAATTCTATACCTTTATGGTGACTCTTCTCCTTACTTAATAAATAAATTGAAATGGGTTTTCAGGTCTTATGTGACCTCTCCATATAGTGAAACCGATCCATGGGGTTTTCTTTTTATCATTGGCCACCCCATTGGGTGTGACCACCATTAATGGAAATTTTCCCCTTCATTAAATCATTAAATAATCATGTGTGAGTAGAATAATTATTAAATGACTTAAACTTTTAAATTGATTCAAGATAAATGTATGGACATGAGCTTGTCCCATAAGGTACATGCCTCATACTTTATAATTTATTATATTATTATTTATGCTTCACCATTTCCCTTATCAAATTTTTATGCACATTGGTTGTATGCCTATAGTTATTCCATTAATGAGTTTATTTTCAATAATTCCTAAAGCCTTTTGAGGTAAAAGATTTTAACCAATGAAAGTACATGACCATCATGCCTATGGTAATATAAATTCTTAAAAAAATTAAGTATTAATTGATAGACTTGTAATATATGTATGTGTGTGTGTGTGTTTGTTTGTCTATGTGTGTGTGAATTTCATGTGTGCTTCTTTACCTTAGTTTAAAGGGTCATACAATGGGTTCTAACTTAAGGAACCTTTAGATAGACTCTCATGCCTTCTTGTTGAAAATGTTAGTGTTTTGTAAACATGTTGGGGGTGACACTAGATATTATAAATATGGGATCTCTTTTAATTATATATATTTTCATCTAGATGTGTGGCAGTAGTTCCCTAATGGAAAAACCTTGTACAAGATCGAAGGAATGGTGGTTGCACCATGAGTTAAGTGAGACTAAATACCCTACATGTGGTATGACATACTAACAAGGATAATAGTACATGAATATTCATACCATGCTTGGAGTAAAACATGGGAATTCATCCTTAGATCACCATGGCTGGACTCCATATAGGTGGTCATAAACTAGGCCCCTTGAGCGACACATCAAATGTCCTTCTCGATTGACAGGGAAGGGTTATGGGTTTCTCACTCTATTTTTGTATAGATTTTTTTAGAAATGGAATCAAATAAATGGTTATTTATTTTTTTTAAAGATAATTGTTTCTTTACTTTAGTAAAACAAAGGGGCATGTCCCCCAATCCAAAGAACAAGATTGAGGAAGAACCAACATCTTATACAGTATCACTTACATTACACTTGCAGGTCCCTTCGGTTTAGACATACCTGATAAGGCCAAAGAAAAAATATTGGATGGGTATCCAAGTAAAGCCTAGTTCAATGAGTTTATGTATTATTTTTTTCATTCATTTAATTACTATGGAATAATTATCAATTTACAATCCATGAAATGGAATCATCTAACATCATGGGAGTCATCCTACTGAGTTCCTATCTTATTCCTTACTCGGGTACCATTGATACCCAAGTAGACATTATCTCTACCAGTATTTATAATGGGAAGTACCTAGCTTCCATTGTTTTATTTTCATTAATAGGATGCATTTGGTGGTTGAAGAAGGAGTCGGTGATCGATATGCTCACAGAACGTGTCATTGGGATGTTATTCTCTGTTATGTTATATTCTTTATTATAATTCTTACTATATGTACTTGTATTATCATCTGTCATACATGAATTTTTTTAAATTTCTGTTGGACACTTTTATTAAATTATTATATTATTCTTCTATTATTATATTTGTATTATTGTTTAATTTACTATAGTTTATGGATCTGCACCATTTATACCACTGTGAGACTTTGACCCTGAGGGTATATTCTCCCCACCATACCACTATTAGACCGTACCTTCTTGTTGGCAGCCTTTGGAATATGGGGAGGCCAGTATTAGGCCATGTGGTGATCATTCTTCATACAGGTTTAGTGGTCAGTTATTCCAGCATATTACGAAGTGGTATCATAGAATTATTTTCCCTTTTTCTTACTCTTTTGGTAAAGTAGATAGGAGACTACAAATTTTTCAGCACTTGGTAAATAGTTGTACATAGTCATGATCTACCCATGTATGGGGAAAAGTCCATGTGGCTAGGGTGGGATTTCTGCTCATGTTGGTCACTATTACAACTGATTATGATTTCACCTTAAGTGAATGGTGTAATTTCTACTACTTACTTTTTTAGGAGACTATTTATATCATTTTTGGTTGGCCTGGTAAAGTGATGAGAAATCATTACATGGACCAACATATACATTTATGAATTCACATGTTATGATAATGTTGTTTTGTGTAGGTTTATTTGATAGTCTTTTTGAAATTATTGATGTTCCTTGTGTGTTACTTTCATATCTGAAGTATTCCATGTTAGAAATTAAAATAACAAGATTATTTTTTACTAAATTAGGTGATTTCATATCCTTTCATGCTTACATTTCTAGTTTAGGTTACTTATGAGTGTTCTTTTTTTAAATTTCTATGATACTATGTTTTTTTACATTTTCTAAAACCTATTGGTTGTTATTAAATGGTATTCAACTACCAATTCATAAGGTGTATGGGCACCTTATGATTCATAAACTGATGACCCATAAAACCAAACCATTGATAATGTTCTCAATATACTTAAAATAATGTTTTGTAAAAGAGTGGGTTGTTAAAATCACCTTTATCAATAATATTGGATAAAGTTAAATGGTAACCATTTTCTAACTGGGATAGTGTATGGGAACATTATGAATTAGAAAAGGGTCCTGCATATAATCGTACCAATTTTTATTCACCTTTTATACTTGAATCCTTTTTCATAGTAGTTAAATACCTTGAATCATTATTTAATACTAGATAAAATGGTATTTTTTTAGATGGAGTGTCCCAAAATTTTCATGGTGTATGGGAGAATTGTAATTTTAGGGGTGTTAACCCATAAAAATGAACCATATATTATGGTATATTCCATATAGAATTATGATTAAAATAAAATGTTTTGAACATTAATGTTTTAATTTCTTATTGAGACTTGTAACTCTTCTTCATGGCCTTAAAGACTCATGTGGCTAAAATTATATATGAACAACTAGATGTACATTGGAAATTTAGGGAATTTTTTTAATAAATATAACTACTAAGGGTGTTTTTTCCTTGTGTTAAGGTTTATTTTTTTCCTTTAGCTATAATGGAACAAGACTTTGTAAATAAATTAATATTTGTTAAAAAGGGGTTATGTGATAAAATGGCCAATTATAATGAGATATATCTATGAAATAATGTAAAAAATGGTATCTTGAAATAACTATCTTGTTTTTACATGTATATAGTGTTTGTTTATTTTTAAAAACTAAACTTTTTAATAGTAAGTAATTAAATAATTGTACATTAATATTATAAAATGAAATCTAAGGAGGAGTTATGGTCCATAACCCTTGTGTAAGGGTAGTTTAAATATGTCAATGTGTTTCCTAGTGTTCTTCCATGAATTGGGGATGTGAATGTTTTCCATAGGATTCTTCTCTAATAGCCCAGACCTAAGAGATAGGCCATAGATCCAAGTGACATTTTGTTGGAGTGATCTCAATTTCGGTCAACACATTCTGCTTCAATAATAAGATAGACCATAGTAGGTATAACCCTTAAAATCCATTCTTGTGGATTATATGGATTTTTTGTTTCCTCGTATAGTTTAGGTTCCGTAGTTTGGTGTAGGAATCATAATTATAAAATGAAACCCTTTTTTTAGGGGTTGTGGTTTGTTGTTTTTACCCTTGATCTGAGTGTGAGCATTATGAAATTCCCAGTTCTAGTGGGCTAGATAATCCTACGGCATGGCTAACCACTTAGTAGTTCATGCAACCCTTCATCTCTATTCCTTTCAGTGTTTGATTATATGAGAGGTCTTCATCATGTTTTACAGTAGTATGAGTAATGAGAATCTTGGGTTAATACTCAGTGTTGACCATCAGATAATTTAATTCATATGGCCGAGAAATCTATGGATACTATCAAGGATGTTTCTTTTTCTCATGTAATCTCAGTGTAGTATGCATTGATATACGCGGTAACTGTCATCTTGTTAAATGGTACATATAACTATTTGAGTTCAACATGAAAATTTTAATATATAGTTTCCATTACATGAACACTAATCAACTATGTAATGGAGTTACATGAGAATCTTGAGGAATCAATCTCAACATAACACTTAGGATGATGTTCTAAGAGGATCAGGTGTTCGACATGTCGGTTAGTTGTCTTGTATTTTAAACATAATAATATTACATGTGTGGGCCTAATAAAAGATGGGAGTTACATGTATCAACAAGAGGGAATCTAACCTAGTTCCCTTGGGTGGATGGTTATCTCTATCTTCTTGGTTAAACTCTTATTATGGAGTGAAGGTCTCCTCTGGGCTGCGGTCAGTGGTTGATGGAGTATGTGTTGTGAAATGAGATTCTTTACACTATTAAATCCAATGTTGAGGACACTCCTAGGGTAGGGATTATTATTTCAATTATGGTTGAACATTTCATTATTTTAAAAAGGGACACAATAATGAAAATATCATTTTAAAATGTATGATACTTCATAAAATTATATGTGTTCGGTAATCCCACCTATTTAAGTAGGTACATTCTAGAGTGGATGATGATGTAGTTTTTTGATATATGTGCAACCTATAAAGACACTGTTTGTGGGGAATGGGTCATGGTGATTTTGTTTGGATGACCATGGTATACCATTCGTGGTGAAGGTATTATGGTTAGTTGTTGATGCATTGGTAGGTGAAGATGATCCATTTCTTGAAGAAGTTAACCATTAATGGTTTGATTGTATCTACTTTTAATGTTTGAATATAGGTGAGTGGAAACCTTACTGAGAACATTTCCCTCTTACTATCATGAGGTTCTCGGGTCCACATTTGAAATCAATTTAGTTCTCGTAGTGTGCTCATGGCCTATAGAGAACCATGTTCCATATCTTCATGGTGTCCTCGATGCACTAATAGAATGTTGGTATCACATCATGAAAAGGTTTTAAAATTCATTGGTCTCATTGAGTGGTCTATATCAGAGTGTACTCTAAAATCATAGTTTTAATTATAGGATTCGTTAGTTTGGAGGGATACTTATATTCCCAAATAGGAATCCCCTGAATTGACACATGGAGTGCAACTATTTTATACTTGGCATGAATGCCAGGAAAATGTCACTATGTATTTAGTCAATGTTCTTGATTTAGGATATTCAAAAACATACTAAAATACCTCTTATAAGAACATGATGTGGTTTTCTTTGGATAATCCTTTGGGCTCCATTTTTTGACTTTGAGGTTACACCATACCTCATTTGGGCTCGGAATGGTTGTGTTCACCATGATGATCCAAATTTGTCTAGTTAGGAAATCTATGTTCCAACCAAGCAACAACAACTATAAGTTGGGTTTGTGATAGAGTTTTAACTAGAAATAATATTCAATATTTGGTGATATTTCATGGTGAGGATATGAGTGTCCTTTGTTAAAATTCATTGGTTTTACCTTTTAAAGGCATTGGTCATCTAAGACTAGAATTTTGAGTATGGTCGGCCAGTAGTGGTAAGACCTATCTTTGTTTTGTTTTTTTGGTTTAATTCTGATTATAATAAAGAACTTGTATCGAATCATGTATTGCGTCATGTGGACCATTGAAATTCTATGAACAAGTTTTGGTAGAATGATATGATGGTATAGATACCATTTTTGGGTTTGGACCATAAATTCCAAAACCTATGGTGGAATAACTAGTGCTTGTTAGGTGAAGAGATAACATTATGATCATATATTAGTTTGGATGAGATTGGGTAATCTATGTCTTAATATCTCAGTTCAGAATAATAAGCATTGTCTTGGGTTTGTATGACTCTTATACCTAGTGAAAATTTGATGCTCAGTTGTGCGATGGGAATTTGGAAATGCAATGCAGCCATTTGAGAAAGAATTCATTACTTTATTAGGTCGAATGACATTAGATTAGTTTCCCCAATGCTTCTTGGGTGTGATAAGTTTTATGGTGTGTATATTTTAGCATCTCGTGTTTTTAGATTGAAAGAAATTACAATGGATTTTGAATTTTTTTCATTTAGTGGATAGTTAGTTTTGTAAATTGTAATTTGAAATGAAATTATGATAGATGTAACACTGAAAAATATAGTTTTTTAGACTTTTGTAAGGGCTTCTGTGGTCACTTTAGTGTCTCATTTTGTTTTGGGAGCACTAGGACCTGAAAATAACAAGGTGGGTTATCTAAATAGGGTGTACAGTTTCTCTGAAACCGTGTGGCCCCAAGTAGCAGATCGTGCGGGCTGATCTAGGTTAGAAGAAGTTCCCCACATTGGGTGTATAGGGTTTACCGAAACCATGCACCTATCCTACATGGTTAGTTCCACTAAGGCAGTACCCTCACACTATTCATCACTTAGTTGGCACATGGTTAGTGTAACCGTGAGGGAAAAAGCATTAGATGTTAGATACTATGCAGCATGAACTGCATGTTTGGCATATGGTTTGGAAAAATTGTGTTGCAAAACCATATAACCTAGTTTTTAGGATAAATAATTCTATTTTATCTTAATTAAATCATTAAAAAGTCTTTTTCATTTCCTCTCTTCAATTAGGACTCTCATCCTCCTCCAATATGTTAGATCTCCACCTTTAAGAGGAAAGGATCTTGATTTCCCCCCACTTATTGTAATAAGAATTATATCCATAATGGTAATCTCTTCAATCACATCTAATCTATTTAATTTTTACTATTTCATCTATTTTGATATTTATGTGTAATGACTTTCACCCTATTTTAAGGGCATTTGACAAATCCATCGATGTCTTCCATTTTAGGTCGAATCAAGCCTCGACAACAGATATGTGGAGAGTTTCTACATCGAGGTAGGTGGTCCAGGATCTTTCCCATAATTTCATATTATTTTAAATGATGTTTCATCGTGTTTTATTCCATACCCTTTCGATGATTCTTCTGGTATCTTAAGAAATTAATTAAAATGGGGTTTCATGTCCTATTATGACCTCTCCATAGGGTGAAACCCATCCATGGGTTATTCATCTTGTAATTGTCAACCCCATTGGGTGTTCCCGCCATTAATGGACATTTTTTCCATGTGTTAAATGGTTAAATCACTATATGGGAGTTGGTCTTCTGTTAATTTACATAATCTTTTAAATTAAATCATGATAACTAGATGGCCCTGAGAATGTCCCTTTATAATCCCGCCTCACACTTTACTATTTAATTTATTTTTCTTTATGCTTCACTCTAGACATTTCTAAATGTTTATAAATATTGGTTGGATACCTATATTTATTTCCTTAAATCAATACTTTCCATTTATTCCTTGTTACTTATGATTTAATAGATATTTCCCAATGCAATTCCTTGACCAAAATTCCAATAGTAATATAAATTCTTTAACAAATTTAATGTTACTTCCATTACATTAATCATATATATAAATATGTGAATTGAATGTGGTTTTCTTCCCCTTAGTGCCATGGGTGATACAAGGTGTTCCAATTTTAGGATCCCTTGGACTGACTCTTGTATCGTCTTGTTGAAAATTTTAGTGCATTGTAAAAACACAGTTGGTGACACAAGATACACCCCGGATGGGCTTTCCGAGCATTATATATGTTCACATCAAGACAAGTGACACGAGTTCCCTAGGGGAGACCCCATGGATAGGCTCAAAGGCACAATGGATGTACCATGAATCTGGTTAGACTTGGGCGCCAACATGCGATACCAAGTATAAACTCAGAGGCTAATACATGACTATTCATAAATACTTACATAGAAATATGGGACTTAATATTTATGTCAGCACAAGCAGACTCCATGGATGTGGTTATCGGGATCCTCAAGTGATATATTTCAATACATTCTGTTTTTTCATGGACTGGATGACTGTGTCCCACTATATTTTTATAGTGTATTTTTTAAATTTAATCATAGAAAAGGTTTATAATTTTTTTCAAAATAGAATGGATTCCTTAGTTTATAAAAAACATTTGGGTGTGTCCCCAAGACTAAGCTCGAGTAAGGGAGTGGACCAAATTCTTATACAGTATCACTTACATTAAACATTTAGGTTCCTTTGTTTCAGACTTAGCAGGTGAGGCCAAAGTTGGTAGATAATAAGGGTATCCAAGTGGATCCCAGATCAATGCTTTTATTAATTATTTTTGTCTTGAATTTAATTAATAATGTACAATAATATATTTTCAAGGAATTCAATGAAATGGTCTAGACATCCTCAGTTTTGGCCTACATAAATTGTATCTAACACCCTCCTTGAAAACTATTAGTACCTATGTAGAATTTATGTATCCAAGAATTGATAAATAGAAGCTGTCATCTTCCAAATTTCTATTTACATTACTATGATGGATTTGGGGAAGAGGACCTAATTTTTTCCTGATATTCTCATGGAGATAGTTTATGGGATTTTATTAATTTATTACTTGGTATTTCTTATTATAATTCTATCTTCATGTACTTGTAGCATCATATTTCATTAATACATAGTTATAAATTGGTGTTTCCACTTTTATTCATTTATTATATTATTCTTCCAATGTTTGGTCTTTTAATTTTATTTTACAATATGTTATTTATTGATTTACACCAGTTAAACCACTATAAAACTATGACCATGAGGGTATAGTCTCCCCACTATACTATCATTGGATAATCATTATTAGTCGGAAGACTCTAGAGTACATGAGGCATTCTTGAGGCAATGTGGTGACCGTCTTGGCTAATCGTTTAGTGGTTAGATAGGCATGGATGATACATTTATCTTCATTAGTCCTCATATTACCCATTACCTTTTTATGAAAAGAAATTTTATAACCATTTTACCATTTTTATTATTCTATAAAATTGATAAAAATATTAAAAGGTATTTTTTCACTTTTTTATTTTTTTGTTCCACTCCACCTTTTTATTAATTTTGAATTATTTAATTTAGAGGTTATATTATTATTTATTTTTTATTTGTATATTTTTAGATAATTTTCATTATATCTTTTTGTGTATGATTTATTTATGTGATTTAAATCATTATAATTTTTGTAAAATAAAAAAAGATATAGGAAAATGTTTCTTAGGATTTAGAGTTCATTTTTCTCTCAATATCCAAACAATCTATTCCACTATAGAGTTATGTTTCATGAATGAATCATTAAAATATCCTATTTTATAATTTTGGAGATTAAAATATAGAATAAAATAAATTATAAGTTTATTTAATCTTTTGAAATTCCATTTGATAATTTTGTGTACCATATATTCTTCACATGGGATTTTTTATGATGAGATGTATGATTAATTTATAATGAAACATAAATGAATTGATTATCATTATTCCAGGGGTGTTTCCTATATACCCCACTAATTTATTGTGTAAATATTTTAATCTCATGAGATAATCCATGGATATAATTGTGATCATCTATGTTCACAAAACAATTCATGTACATGATTCTGATTAGTTATGTTCACAAGATAAATTGTTGATATGATTGTGATTAGTTATGTTCACTACATAATGAAAAGACATGAATCTTATTACCTATGTTAAAAACATAATGTGTGGACCTGATTATGAAATGTTATGTTCAAAAACTATTCTGTGGATATGATTCTGATAAAATATGTAAAAAACATAATGTGCGTACATGATTATGATTTTCTATGTCCAAATTGTTATGATGTTATATTTTTATATTCATACAATAAGCCTATGTTATTCTCAAGAATTAATGATTGTTTCCTTATGTTTCCATATTATTATGCCTTAGTTTATATATGATACTTTGAGGTAATATGTACTTCCATCCAGAAATATGGGAAAATCTTAGGATTTCATATTTTTTAACCATATATTTCCCCCATGTTAAATTTATCTCTCATGATTATGATATAATCATTTATGACTCATTGATAATGGTTTCTAATATATTAAGCATTTGAGCTTAACTAACTTATATTTACATTCCTAAAGAAATCATGGTGAGTGTAATATATAATGTTACTAGAAGGATATCATGTGAGTAGATTATTTGTGGGAGATGATGAATAAACAATATAAAATAAAATATTTTTTTAGAAAACCTATAAAGACACAAATACATTGGGATTTTGTATTTAATTTTTATTTGTGAGCTATAAAGATTAAATTATGGAGAAATGTAAAATATATGCATGTTATACCTTGGTCATCTCATTCTTTAATTTATCACTCCCAAACATCCGGTAAATCATTTAAAACATAATTCAAACTATAATTCCTATATTTGAACCTAAAATTTTAACTTCACGTTGATTTTCAAAAAAAATATAACATAGTTGATAATTAAAATATATTTGATAAAATTAATAAAATAAAATTTTCAATTAAATTAATATAAAATATATAATGATGATATTTTTTTTAATAAGAAATATGAAATATAGTGCTAATTAGTTTTCCATAAATATAAGAATAAAATAACTAACATTAATTTAGTTATGTAAGTTATTTATAACACCCCAAAATTAAAAAATAATAACATTTTATTCAATAGAGTATGTGACACACAACACCTTTATTAGAATCGAATATAACACCATAAGACATCAAAATATATTTCTTTTAGAATAAATTTTATTTCTTTGATACTATTTTATACACACAACAATGAGTTTTTCGATAGCTTGCATTACATGCATGACCCTGTTTTACCAAAAAATACTAAATTATTAAAATATTTTTATTTAATATGATATTCGTCATATAGCCATTGTAATGGTGGATGTGATTAGTGATAACTACCATAAAATTCAGTAATAGGTATTCCCCTGATCATTTATTAAAATTAAATAAAAAGTACAACAAGCATAAACAACAAACTAGAAAAACAGATTACATATCGTAAAAGTTATACATCGAACCACCCCCATGATAGATCACTTCCTCCGTAGTGGCCAACCCCCATTCTAAGATTTCATAGTGTTTTAGAATCTTGGAATAATTTTTTCTAAGATTAAATTACACCAAAGATATCAAGTCCTAATATTTCTTTATAGAGTACCTAGTGCGCATCAGATTTGGAAAATCAGTGTAGTCTTTCCTTGACCTTCTGTTTGTTGTGAAAGACTTCTCCTTTCCAGGATTCTTCTTCCCATCCCTAACAACATCACTATATGAAGGCTTAACCATATTAGTATGATTTTCCTTTTCACTATCTGAGATGTCCCCCCATTTTACAATGACAACAAAATCATGGTAACAATCAATCACTTTCTGGTCCGGATCATGTCACTTTTTACAGTCAATTATGGCCAAACATTGTGGTTGCTCCACAAAATCATGACCAGTATTCACCTAATTCAATGAACCTTAAAATACATGATGCATATTGTTACCCTCCGTTATTTGAGAACTCTCTTCCACAAGAGAGACTTCTTCATGATCCAAATCTTGAAATAGGCTGCAAGTAGCAACTGTAATATTTAATCCATTAGATTACAGCTGCACATTAGGCTCCTTAACATCCAAACAAGGAGTTTCATCATTGATTTTCCCACCACATTCTTTCAGGGGAATCTCACACTCATTCGAATCAGCATCACCATAACCAAATCTAACAACACTCTTCCCAGGTGCACATTCCCCATGAATAGGTGAAACCCCTGCAGGATCTGCCACTCTAGTATTTCCTCCATGCCCAACACCACTTCTAGGATCAGTTCCATCCATAGCGGCATGCTTCACCCCAGCCGCCAAGGTAAGGTACTGCTTCATCCTCTCAAACACCGCAGTTACTATCATATTAGATGGTACCCATGCCTGTTTTCCAAAGGCTGACCTAACCAACCCAGTGTCATACATGTCAGAATTGACGAGCTTTTTTTCCTAGATAGGGACCTTAACAATTCTCTTCACTGGATCAGAAATGGATCCAATGTGACACTTATTAGCCAGATGACCCAATCAGTGGAAAATCAGGCAGTAATCAACCCATGATTCAAAGACAGCAACCAGCCTTCATTGAAACTCCTCACCAACTATGATCCATATCCATTAAAATGGAAGCTTTGAAGAATCCACCTCAACACAAAAGCGCGGATTAATAGGATGGCTTACCAAGGAAGTGCTGGTATCAGAACAAAGAAATTGCCCCACCAAATTTTTTAACATATGAATTATATCTGTATTTTGAAATAGAAATGGATGGTGAGGAAGTCTTACCTAGGTCATGAAAGAGGGTGGGTCCCGGTTATTATAAAGATCAAATGACCATCAGAGAGAAAAACATGCATATGTTGCATCGACGAGGATCTCTGGACCATGCATAGTTTAAATCACCCTTCGAAGAAAAATGTATCATCAGATGACGTTTATCAATCAAACCCACCACCGTATGATCTTGAATGTCCTAATTATTGGATAAGAAGTTGTCAAATTCATCAACAGAAGGTCTTTAATGATTTATGCAATCCACTAGGGTAAAATCTAGGAAACTCGAAGCCTTAGAAAAATCCAACAATGAATCGAGAGTTAAGGGTCCCCAAGATGAAGATCTAGAACCTTCAGGATTAAATATATTGATAAGAAATTGGTGAGAAATATAGGGTTAGAGAAGGGTAAAAATGCATTCTGTGTTACCAAAGGCGATGGAACCAAAACCTTCTCCCCCTCCCACCTCTATGAAAGAGGGGATCCCTCCATGATCATCAACTGGGGTTCATCGTAGAGGTCCATCGCTGAGGGCCATCTCAATAAAAAAATGTGTTGTTGGGTGACGAGGTATTAGGGTATCCTCCCCACCAGTGCGTCACAGGTCCCCAGTGAGGCCCAAGGTGGCCAACCCTTGCACTTAGGCCAGTTCCCAATGGGGTATAAGGTCCCATGAGAGGTTTGTTAACATATAGTACATGTTGCCTTGTGAGGACTCGAACCCGGAACCTTAGGGTCAGGCTGCCACCACATTTAACCAACTCACCCTTGCCTCGTGGGCAATAGTGCTAACTAAAATATAAAAAATAGGTTTATCTATTAATTTAAAATAAAATAAGAATAATTTAAAATAAAAAAATGTTTTCTGAAAAAAATGTTACTTTATAAAACATGGTTTAATCACACTTTTCCCACATAATTTTAAATTATATTTTGTGATTTTAGAAAAAAAATTAAAAAATAAAATTAATATTTGACATATGAATATAAAAATTAGATTATGGTGAATTTTCGATATTTTTTTAAATTTTTTCATTTTTTTAAGAATAGTGAAAAATAATTAAACTTAATCGAAAATATCCTTTTCAATTAAATAATTTATATTGATAAATTATAGTCTGAATTGATTTTAAAGTAATATTATTTCAATAATATATCAATTAATCTATTTTATCACATTATAATAATATTTATGTTAAATAAAATATAAAAAAATTACAAAAATTTAAACATTTTCACTTTAAACCCTAATTTTCTCATCACGTCTAAGGAATTAATTTTTAAATTATATTTTTCCTATTCTATGAATTGCATATGGAAAAATGGTTTCTATATTTGGATATAAAATAATTTTTATTTTATAATATGGTCAACTTAATTTTTTACCGAAACTAATAGTGAATGTATTAGAAGTTAATTATTGCGGTTAAGGTAAAAATGAGTTTATCAAGGTTTGATCTAAAATGACCAGTGTAGAAATGAAATAAAATATTATCATGATTTTATTCAATAATTTTTTTTGATATGTTACAAAAATTTCAATGAAATATGATAATTTCTTGCTACTTTCCATTTTATATTACTGATATTATAAGTTTTGTAATGAAAAAGACAAAAAGTTACTTTTCTTACTTTTAATTTCTATACAACATTGTGATAGGAACAAAAAAAAAGAAATATTCTATTATAAGAATTATTTTGAATGATAAATAAGTTTTTTACCGTTATAGTTTATTTCAATTTTTTTAGATGAAATAATTTCGTAATTGTTTATGAAATTACAACACAACAAATATTTCGTTAAGAATTTTAAAAAATAAATCATAATAAAAATACTAAAATTGGAGTTAATTGAATAAATTGTTCTGTTATTTTTTTTGTATGTTAATATATCATTTTGATATATTTTTTAACATAATATATTCTAATTAAATCATTTAATATATATTATTAAATTAAATTTAAATGATAAATGTCAAAATTTACATTAATATTGTTTTTTGATAGATTATATTTTAGTAAATGATTTAAAATTTAAAAAACATATATTACTAAATTTATTTTAAAATAAAAATAAAAATAAAATATGTTTCATATATGAACTAATTTATCTTATATATTGAATTTAAAAACCCCTAAATGATTGAAACTTTATTAGTGTAGCTATGGTGAAGGAACTATTTTTGCATGTTACATGTTATTATCTTAAAATTAATTTTCAAAACACATTGTGTTCATATTTTAGAAATTATTAATAATTTTTATATTCCATTTTAAAAAAAATTATATTATGTTTTGTTTTATTTTAGGTTTAATGTATAAATTACCTAGGTTAAAAAACTAGTTACCAGAGTGAAAGCCCGATACGGTAAAAATTGAGAAATGTATAATCTAAGGAAATAAATGTTTAAAACATTATTATATCTTTTTTAATATATTTGGGTAAAATATAAAATACATAAAAACATTTAATTATAAGTTTTGGAACCAAATTAGTTGATATTAACCTCCCAATAGTGAATAATTTAGTGTATTTATGATAATACTACTGATATTCAACTATAAAAGGAAACTCACTACCCTCACTACATCATACATTCAAACCTCTTTGGTTCGGACAAAAACTATGAAAATATGGTTTCAAATTCCATCCCCTCTTCCTAGAATAATTATTTTGGGATTAAAGTCAACTTATGAAGCCTTTAGTGAAAACCTAATGAGGATACCTGAAGAAAAGTTAATGTTCTTCAACGACTGTCTTTATTTTCCTTCTATCTCCATCTCCATAAATTTTTATTAAAACATTTTTATATAATAAAATCAATAGATTACATAAAATGTTATGTTTTTATACTCAGTCAGTTTAATAAAACCATATCCACTTCTTGAAATGGGTTTTGAAATCATCATTCGTTTGTATGGTGGAATACCGCCTCACTAAACGAGGTTCTTCGATGTTTTCCATATCCTTATCTTATGGTTTTTTATGATGGAAGGTCTAATTTATATGTATTACATTTATAAAATAATTATAAATATTTAGTTACTATTTCATATATGTATTTTTACATTCCATTCTGTAGGAGATATGATAACATCACTCGTCTTTATGATGAACTACAACCTCGCGAGGCGATGTGATTTTTCATTCCCAAAAAATTATAATGGTAGTTGATAAATTAAATGTTAATAATTAAATGTTATATATAAAAAATAATTATTATATCCATGAAATATTTATCATTTTGGAATGATAATGTATATCATTTTCTTTCTTTCCTTTTCACTGACTTAAAGATGATGGGATCATTCTTATATGTGCGGACTACCGCCTTCACAAACCGATGTGACTCTATTTTCATCACCACATAAAATGGATGACATAAATAAGTATATAATATGGTATATATGATATTATGATTATTTTAAGAAGATAATATATTTCATACCTTCTTTGCATAATGATCTTTGAAAAATGTAAGTGTTACTCATGCGTATGTATGGTGTACCATCTCTTTGATCGTAATGTGCATAGTTTTTATTAATCATAATTCATTTTTAAAGCAATATTGAGATGAAATTATGAAAATTATGTAATTTTTATTATTATGTATATGATATAGCTATATAATATGTGTAATAACCATATCTTTTAGGATAAAACACACATAATAAAACAAGGAAATTAACATCTAAAACATTAAAATGATGAATAATTATTAATGAAAGTGTGATAAGGTTGTATAAAAGGATAATATACTATATTATAATTATTAATATTTTCTTTCTGTAAGTAAATAACATGTTTAAAACCACTACACATTATTTTATCTAATATTCATTCTAAAGGATGTGGGAGGTGACATAATTCATCCCTATATCATTTTATTGAGGTATATTATAATGTTATGCACCTAGTTTATTTTATATGGTGTGTATACTCTCCATTTTAGATGAAATATCATGAATAATTACTTTATTGTGCAATTTTATCTTTATATTTTAATTATTTATGATAAGGGTATTTGACATAAAAGTTACTAACTGGTAAGGGATTTTATAACTCAATTTACATTAATTGGGTTTAACTTTACTTCATTTATTATATCACTCTATGATTACGTGTATAAGGGATTTTTATTATCTTATATTTTATTTACACTTTTTTATTTTGATTTATAGTTGATACACATAATTGATATATTGGTTGATTCTTACTTAAACATTATGATAGTTTCAAAGGTTCACTTCAAAATATCATTTTAATCGATATTGGTTGTTCATGAATTTAAATTGAATAAAATTATTTGATCATTGTTTAATAAACAAATTATTTCTCTTCTCTTCTGGTTATTCATGATATTTTCCAAAAATATTACAATTTTACACAAATTTTTAGATAAATAAATAGATATTTTTTTAATAAAACACAATTTCATTTCTCTTTTTAGTCGAGAATATGGTTTCTTCTAAAACAATGTTTTTACCAAAATGTTTTTTACATTTTAAAAATGATTTATCAAAGTCATTTTCACCCATTTTTATTATTTACAAAAAAATAAATGGAATCTTTCGTCATTTTCAAAACAATTCCAATTTATCATTGATAGATAATTTGAAACAAGTCATCTTTTTCATTTTAGGAACAATGAACTTTTCTAACCTTTTTACAGTGAAAAAGGAATGTTCTTTTTTTATACATTTAAATCATGTAAAAAATTACCTCTATTATGAATATCATTTCATTGAAAATTAATTGAATGTTTGTTAGGATATTTTTCAAGTAAATGTTTTTTAAAATGTTATTTTCAAGGAAATAGGTTTTAAAAATGACTTTTAATTTTAAAATGTTATTTTCCTTAGTTATTTTATTAAAGATATTTTTTATGGTATTTATATTCATAAATTATAACAATTGTTTATTCTCACTCTAATGGGTATATGTTGAACAAAAGTTATTCTTCCCCATGATGGTTTATGATTATTTTTACCAATGATAGTATTTAGATTCACTTCCTATCTTTATTTTATAGTCATTAACATCCCATTGAAATATTTTCTTTCATGTGATCATAATACCTTAAATTTACTATGAATATCCATATTATTTTTCTTTGACATTCTCATTTCTTAAACCAAATTACATTTTAACATAGTGTGTTCACATTTAAAGTTAAATGTCTATCTATAGAAATATTAATAAATCCATATTATTTTCATAATATTGATATTTTATGAAAAGGTAAAATGTTTATGAACTAAATTTATTATTATATATAAGAGGAATTCTGTGTACCTACAGTGAAGGTTGTGTCTGGTATTATATAGACCACTGATGTATCTATAGGCCTCATAATAAAAACAAGATAAGCTATCATTAAATGCGTTTTTACATATTGTCTAAACTACCTTGTGAAATGTCTTTAAAGTATAAGTATCATGATGTATGAGATAATCATGTCCAATACTTACACATTTTACAAATCATCATTTTAGTTCTTATTATCAAGGATATTTTGTATAATGATATTATCTCTGGATGCATTTCAGTTTCGTCTTATTGAATAATGTCATGTGTTTTTAGTTATTTACTATTCCATATTCATTAGATCAACTATATATCAATTAATACAATTTATTTCATAGGAATAATTTTCTTAATGAATATAGATATTAAAATTTTATAATCTTTTGATCATCTTCACTTAAAAACCCTAATTTCTCAACATGTTTGAAAGATTATTTTTAAACTATAATTGGTAATTATATGAATATAATTTGTAAAAATGGATCCTATATTTGGAATAATAATAATTTATATTTTATAATAAGTTAAACTTTATTTTTTTCCAAAATTAATAGTGAATAAAGTAAAAATTAATTAAAGTGGTTAAGCTCACAAATGGTTAACCACAGGGTAAAACAAGAATGTTAAGAGTGAAAATGAAAGAAAATATTTAATTAATTCTACTGAATAAATTTATATTGATCATGGATATAAAATTATCAGAAATACGAAAAATTACTTTCCTCATGCCCTTCAATATGATTAATATAATATGTTAAAAAATGACAAAAAAATAAACTTTTATTATTTTTATTTTCAATAATGCTTTTCGATATTGAGAAAAACACATGTTTAGTTATAATTATAATGTTGAAATATAAAAGTGTTTTATTTGTTATTATAATTTATTTATTTATTTTTTATCAAATAAATACATAACATATTAAGAAATTCCAACACTACAATTATTTAGGGAATAATAAAATAAAATAAATAACAATGAAAATATCAACAATTATGTTTATTAAATGTATTATTTTGTTCCATTATTTTTCAATAATAATGAATTAGTATACATGAGGTTGAAGATAATAAATTTTAATTCCACCATCCTATTGATATTTTTAAATTCAATTTAAATGAAAAATGTCAAAATTGACACTAATGTTCTTTTTTGATAGATTATATTGTATTAAATGATTGGAAATTACAAAGAAAATACTAAATTCATACATGTGATTTTTAAATAAATATAAATATCAATTATTTTCTATTATTTTACTCTTGGATCTTTATATTGAATATATTGACCCTAAATGGAAGAATCATTATGAGCACAGTTATGGTTAAAGGATTGTTTTTGCACGGCACACACGCTTATGTTAAAATAAATTTGAAACAAAAATAGGTTAAATATTTTAAAATATTGATATCATATTTGGAATCAATTTTTATAAATTATGTAATAAAGTTAATTTTATTTTATATTTATTTCATAAATTACCTTGGTTAGAAAACATGTTATAGTAGTGAAAACCCAAAATGGTAAAAATTGGGATATTTGGGATATTTGGAATAACATGTTTAAACCATATTTTTTGTATTTATTGGTGGTTTTTTTTCATTCATATTATCCTTAAACTCCTTTAAATATAAATTTCAGAGTCACGTTAGGTAATATTGACCTCCCAATAGTGAATACTTTTGAGTATTTACAAGAATGTGACTCCTACCCAATTATAAAAGGGAACTCACTCCCCTCACTTCATTACAAGGTAAAACCTCATTGGATAGGAGAATAACTATACAAATAACTTTCAAAATTTCATTAACTCATCCTATAAAACTTATTTTTTCAGAACTATTACCATGGAAGGATTTAGTGAAAAACTAAGGGGGATAATGAATGAAGAGGTAATGTGCTTCAACAATCGTCTTTATTTTACTACTTTCTGCACCTAGAAAATTTAATATTAAAAAATGATGATATAATAACAATATAATATTCCATATACTAGGAGGTTTGTATAATAATGGAATAAAATAAATTTATCTTCACATTCATAAAATTGGTTATGAAATCACCATTTGTGGGTACAGTGAATTACCACCACATGAACCGATGTCGTTCGTTTTTTTCCATTTCCACCTCTCAAGGATGGTTATGATGAATGATGTAAATATTCTATGTTATATTGGAAAATATATACCTATATAGACACTATATATTATATATATATTTATATTCTATTCTGTAATAGATATGATAACATCACTCATATGTAGGACATACTACCACCTCGTGATGCAATGTAATTATTCTTGCACTAACTCTTCACATGAAAGGTGATATAGATAAATTTAATAATTATATGTGATATAAATTAAATAATTATGATATAAATTTCATATTTATCATTTATTAAAAGATAATATATATTATTTTATTTCTTTCCTTTTAACTAACTTAAAGATGATTACATCTTTCGTGTACATTTGAACTAACATCTTCCCAAAGCAATGTGACATTATATTCAACACCACACAAAATTTATGACATATGTATAATTATATCAAATGATATTTGTTATATTATTTTAATTATATAAAAATTTTATATTACTTACCTTCTTTACATAATGATATTTGAAAAATAGAAACATTACTCATGTGTATGTATGGCACACCGTCTCCATGATCTTAACGTACTTCATTTTTCATAAACATCATTCATGATTAATTTTAAATGTTAAATTGATGTAAAAATAATAAAATTAATTAATTACTATTTTTATTGAGATAACTTAACTATATATTATATGCATGAACCAGATCATTCATGATGAAACACGCATGAGAAAACAAGGCAATTAACTCACGAAATAATAAAAAAAATTATATATTATTAATGAACATATAATAAAATGATATAAAAGAATCATATTTGATATTATAAATATTAATATGGTTATTTAGTATGTTCATACCATGATAAAAACTAATATAAATGATTTTGAATAACTTTTAATAAAAAGTAAGTGTAAGGTAAGGGATTTCATCTCAATTTCATTTCATTGATGCTTATTGTGAATTTATGAACCTAAGTTTATTTTATGAGATTTATATACTATATATTTTGAAATGTTATATAATGAATATGTTTTTATTAATAGTATTTATGTTTTAATTTGAATTATTTATTCTAGGGGTATTTGGCATAAAAGTTACCAAGTGGCAATGGATTTCTTAACATAATTTTCATTCATTGGGTTAAATATATAATTCATTAAATATATAACTCTAATATTATGTGTATAATGATATTGGATTATATTATGTTATATCTTTAATTTTTTATTTGTATTTAATTTTGATACACATTTTCACTTTATTGTTTTATTCTTAATTAAATGTTATGATCTTTTCATGGGTTTACTTAAAAATCTCATTTTAATCGAGATTTTGTATTCATGAACATAAATTGATGGAAGTTATTTGATCATTATTTAATAAAAGTATATTTTAATTAACATATGAATATTCTTGATTATTTTAATGTAGGAGTACGATTTTTCCACCATCGGTACTTAAAATATTTAAGAAAATATGACATCATGTCTCTCTTTTGTAATAAAAATGTTTTCTTCCAAAATAATGTTTTTTAAAAATGATTTGAAAAATGTTTTATCTTTTTATAATTACTTATCAAAGTGATTTTAACCCATTTTTAATCTTTAAAAATTATTTCAAAGGAATCTTATGTTTTTTTAAAAATAATCCTTGTTTGGATTTTAATTGAAAATGTGATTGAATCTTATTTTTATTTTCTGAAAAATGTTCCTAAAATTTTTATAGTGAATAAAGAATTTTATTTATTTTAATTTTTAATCATATACAGAATTACCCATCATTACGAACCTCATTTATTTATATATTACTCTATATGTTTTTTAGGATATTTTTAAAGAGACAGTTTCTAAGAATTTATTTCTAATGAAAAGGATTTTCAAAAAAAATTCAAAATTAAAAGTATATTTTACCCAAGATTGTTTTCATTGATATTATAATTGCATTTATAATCATCAATTATTAAAAACCTTTATTATTACTCAAATGAGTATATATTGATGAAATACTTATTCTTTTTATTGATGGTTTATCATTATTTTGTATAATGATTGTATTGACATTAACTTCTATATTTTATTTTGTATTCATTAACTTCGCCTTAAAATATTCACTTTCCTGTGATCATTAGATATCAAATTTCCCACAAATTTTCATTTATTTTATAAGGATATTTTTATTGACTAAACTGTATACCATTTTAACATATGGTTATTAAATTAATTGTTATTTTTTATCTTTATAAATTTTGATTAATCCTTACTCTTTACTAAATATAGATATTTACTAATAAGGTCCAATTTTTATGAATTAAATTGATATTTCTATATACAAGGAATTCATTAGAAGCGATGTTAATGGTGGGGAAAAATATTATATATCCCATAAATTCACTTGTAAATCTCATGATACTAATAATTTAAGCTAACATTAAACGGGGTTTCTACCTCTAGAATAAACTATATTTTGAAAGGTCTTGATGGTATATATATCAGGATGTATGAGATCATATCATCCAATAATTATAAATTTCTTTCATCATGTATTCATTTACTATTATCCAAGATATTTTCTTAATGATACTATCTTTGAATGCATTTCATTCATAGTTTATTAATTAAATGGAATTTGATTTTAGTACTTTATCATTTCATCTTAATTATACATTATAAAAAAATTTAAATGGAATGTATACTCAATAATTTACCTTTATATAATGATTACACCCAATATAGCTATTTAAATGGAATGTGTGATTAATTATTTACCTTTCTGTATTGATTCAGATTATACAATCATGATAACATCCGTTGTAGTTAACCCTTTCCTATAATTTGAGCTCACCCTTAATTTTTTTTCGTTACACAATATTATTTATATATAGGGATATACAATTTGAAATGAATTTATCCTCAAAAAACGTGAAGATACTAAAAAACCCCAATCACCTGATGAATGAGAATTCAAAACACCCATAACCTGACACAATATATATCTCTAAACTAGAATCACCTCACCTCCAAACACAACTACAACATGGAACACCCCAACCCCTAACAAAATAATCACTAGGTCCCACTTGAGAACTCTAAGAACACTCATCAAGTGACCCATAACCCAAGATAACTAATCACCATAGTCAGGGAAGGGTGGAACATAAGCAAGGTATTTCCCCACTAAGCACACTTTGAAGAGATAATTTTCAACATGTTTGCCCCATGGTGCGTCCCAACAATATTATGATTCATCGCAACCATATTATGATTCTTTTTAAACATTGGTTCTCCAAAAAAAATGAATCCAAATCACAAACAAAACCCCTGACACATGATTGAACCTCCACGCTCCCCATGTTAAACTGAACCCACAAAAGATGATATGCTGGCGAGACCCACAATGGGTCTCCCAACCATTCTAGAATTCTCCTAACACAACTGCATCCATTTGAGAATTCTCATTTTACTATGAGTGATACGGAATGAAATCTTTATCATGAACCCAATGAAACAAGCCTACCAAAACCGAAAATTCCCACACTATTCAATACTATACCACATGGGAGGGTTTTGATTATAGAAACCCAAAACCAATCCGAGAATCCGAGAGGAACACATTTATTTCAGAAGACCTGAGAATCTCCAAAACCAGTAAAATTTCAATCTATAACTGATCAACAAGAAGGTAAAATATTCATGATTCTACATTCATATAGTGCACCCATAGGATTTACAAGAATAAGGGATATTCAAACCCCCTTAAACCCCAAGAAGAACTCGCATAAATGAATACCACAACAATGAGACAAGACCTTTATGCCCCTCACCACAAAAATGAATCCTTCTAAGATAATATTTCATTAGGTAAACTAAATCCATCCTCATACTAATAATACAAACTTATGTCGGACCATGATCATCCCATATCCAATGAATTTTGATGGTGTGCAAGCTTCACCCCAAGATATATGTCTAGGGCATTGATTTCGGAAGCATCTACCTCCTCACAGTCATAAATTGACCTCCTCCAATAAGAACTTCCTCCCCAGTAAAAGAAAAATATAAAATTCTTTTCGGGTCCTAATAGGCCACTTTGTCAACATACCAAATGTGAATTATGGTGAAAAACTAAGAGTGGCCTAATGACCACACTAGAGATAGGCTATTGAGTGGTCTTTTAGACATGCAACATGAACTAATGGAAGGATCACTCTAAGAATAGGTCCTTTCGGTTCACATTACTCATCGGATGAGTATCCTTCACATTCCCCAGTATGGAAAAGAACAACAACATTTCCGAGCTTTTAACTGATTGCTCTAAACTACCACTAGGGAACATGAAACTAGCTCATCAGAAAGGTCAACACACATCCTTCACCCTTTCTTGACTGGTCGAGCACCAACAAGCTCCACCACTTTCCCTCATCTTCATTTTCTTATGTATAACCACAATATGAAGCTAGAATTAAGGATCACTCAATACATCCCCATTCGTAAAGAAAATAGAATGATCATATTTTCTTGATCTAGTCCCACTCCTCCAAACACACACAAGGCAACTCACAGCCACACAACATTTGGAGTTCTTAAAAAACAAGAGACACTACCAATTTTTCCAAATAACTCAATTATATTCAACCAATGTCAACATCTAAAAACAGCTGACACCACCAAGAAGAACCAAACTCCATCACTCCATTGAGAGTCTGGGTTGTGCAAAGAACTAAGAGAGACCTATTGGAAACCCATGGAACCATTTTAGGGGGAATATCCAAAACAAGAAATAAAAAACCAACTATCCACAAATCCAATCATGTCACACACAAAAAACATCCACACCTCAAACAAAAATCTAATAATTTCAACGTAAGACATCAAGTAATTCTCAAATAAAAAACCGCTTAAAAAACCAAGCACTATAAAACAAAGCCCAAAATGTATTTTGAAACCATCATTTTCACATCAAAATCAAAACCATTTTCCAATTCAAAATACATTTAATCACAACAACACTTTTTATTTAAAACCCATCATTTCTTCTTAGGTCATCTCAAACAAAATCATCCCAACACTCCCGACATAACCAAAATATATAAGAAAGAATCGAGAAATTTCCTATCCTTTTATCCAATTACACTTTTTAAGAAACTAGAAGGAGAATTAGAAATCATTAAATCCCCACTCGAATTCCATGATTCTTCACATATATGCATTTTTGTGCCACTAAGGCACCCATCCACATGCTCCACCAACTATCCACTAATCTTGTCCACATGAACTCGTGAGCACCCATAGGAATACCACTAGAGAAAACAATTATTCTCTACTTTAACAACAAAACATTTTCAATATTCTAAATACAATATATTCAAAACCATTTCAAATTCTCGAGGAAATTTTAAAAATTCATTCCATTTAAAAAATAACCCTCTTATATTTCAAATAACTTAAGACATTATTTTATAAATCCAATTTCAAAAAATCATTCTCCAATTTCCATAAACAAAGTCCAAGGGAAACACAGCACAACAGTCATGTCAATCTGACACCAAGAGAAAGGTTATCCAACCTCAATGTATGTTTTCCTTTTAAAACCACCTTCCCATGAACCCAAAATTGAACAAAGTCATAAACTACACTAAATCACCTAGACAGAGAACTAGTGATCTTGTCTAACCTGGCTATATGTTTTAGCAGACCATGCCCCTGGGGTGCTCCAACCACTAGGAGTGTCTCGAACATTAGTCTCAGTTATCACATGGGTAAGTACTCCATGTGAGACCATGCACAGTACTAATTTCCTGCTATTCTCATCCCTCATCCACACATACCAAATCCCAAAACATAAATCCTAGACTACTCCTATTTACTCGAGGATTATAACGAGCATGAGTTCACGACTCTATTCCTGCACCTATCACTCGAGTCCAAATAGTCCCATATTTTATCCACCTGACACCCCATTTAATAAGAAGAAAATGCCTCTTTAATGCCATTTTTTCATGAACCGTCCCAGGATTCCATCCAACCCGACACCCGAGCCGATCGACGACATGGCCCGAAGGGAATTCTCGATCCCCACGGGCAGGCAACTAGTGTTGGGGAATCGATAACACATCTCTGGAATGGGTTTTAACTAAAAAATTAAATACCACAAAGATCATAAGAACAACCCTACCAGATATATAAAATATATTATTGATAAAATTTGCAAGAAAATAGTACAACAAAACAAAAACCAAAAAGGGAAGGAGAGAACCAACTAAACAACTCACCTCTATGAATCAAAAAAGGGATATCGCCCTCATCCTACCTACACCAGGACCTATGATAGATGAGGTCACAAGGAACCAAATCAATGAACTCCATCAAGATACACCTTTCCATAACATGGGTCAAGAGAAACAAGACCTACATAGATGAGGGTGAATGTAATGTGTTAGCCAGAGCTCCGTAGGATACCACCATAGAAGAGATTCCATTATATTGCATTAAAAGAAAAATTCACACCTAGATATTTTATTTAATGTAAAAATATAGAGAACTTTAAATTATTTTTCTATCATGAGGACATTCTATAAATAAATATGCTTGAAGAAAACTTTTAAAAAAGCCTTGAAAGAAACATTTAACTATAGAAAGCTATTTCAAAAATGGAAGTCAATAAAAATAATTTTAAATAAAATATTTTCAAACAACTAGCCCATTTTTGGGGAAATAATGTAGAACACTATATGCCGAGATCAAATATCAACAGCAGGCATGAGCACTACGATAAGTCCCTAGTATAAGCATCAGCAAGACCTTAGAACCTCACATCTTGATGAAAAGTGTTATATGAGCCATGAAAACCTGCATTATCATGCATGATCCACTAATAGGGGATATCATCATAACCCAAGTGGTCTCCAGTAATCATCCATATATTTAGATAGTTTTGTAGCCTTCAAGATTTCTAAACAAAATAGGTTCAAGCTACTTTTGTATCATCTAGTGCACTAGTCATATGCTACCCTACTAGATACCAAGGGCTCTCCCCATGTTTTAAATTATCCATTTAGGTCATGTTAACCCGAATCTTACTCATGGAAAATAATTTTCACATCAATACAAAACACTTTCAAATCAAAAAACATCAACAACTTTGAAACATTTCACAAAAAAATGCACTTTTTAGGGGTGATAAACCCCAAAAACCAATTCGCACACAATATCCATTTTTTATCACAAGATTTGAACACTTGGGATCCAATTAAATTTCAATCCCATTTTTAATCATCTACCCATAAATCTGAATCTTTTCATTTTCACATAAAATAACATCAATTATGTGCAACATATGAAATACACATCTTCTTGTGAAACAAGCTGCAAACTTAACTTGCAGACCAAAACATGACACTTTTCACAATAAATATATATTTTTGATATCTCAGAATGTTCAAAGACTAGTAGGTGAAACATTTTCAATGAAACCAAAATAATTTCATATCCCATAAAATAATAAAAATTATATTCAAGACATGAAAAATACAACATTCATGGGAGACATGTCACAAAGAAAATTCGTGCACCAAAAAATGATTCTCATTAACATTAAAAACTAATTAGAAAACCAAAAACATTTTCAAACCAGTAGTTATCACTTTACCCTTCAAGACCAAAAAATTCAATTTCATTTCAAATAATGCAGCATAAGTGAAGACATAATAAAAAAGAATACTTTTATTTGTGTAAAAAATATCAAAACCACAAACACACATTAGATCCACTTCTAATTTCACTTAAATTGAATATAAAATTTAAAGAACACATTAAGGAAAAAAATAAATGGATTCATCCAACAATACAAACAATGCGGGATCACCTACCTCGAATTAAGTAGCTTCTAGAAAATATTGTGAAATTGAAATAGCACCTTGACCGCAACACAAGAAACCCTAGGAATGAAAAATATACCCAAAAACCATAATATTTGACCATAAATGAACCTCATGATGGTGATGAAAACCCTAGAAAAAGGGTGTATTAGTTATAGGGGTGGCTTCTGGATAGAGGATGCATGGCAAGGTCACACAATGGAGGGTGGATGCCTGGGGTCGTGGTCTCTAGATAGTATAAGTCAATGAAGGGCCAACCAAGAAGAGTTCGCTGGAGGAGGGAGCAAGGCTGGCCAGTGGGTCCTTTGTACTGTAGGGGTTCACTCATCCATAGGGGTTCATGACAAGGGTGTATCCAGTAGTGATAGGGAATGTCATCCCAAGGAATCTGCATAGAAGGAGAGGTTGCGCGATTGGGTTGGGAGATGGGGAGAAAAGGGATGACAAGATTAAGGTAAGGAGAGGAGGCTTTAAGAGAGAGAGATGAGACTGAGGGAGAGGTTAATGGGGCCCTAAAAATTTTAAATAACCTAATAATCAAAAGGATTATAATAATAAGAAAAATAATTACTTTCTTAATAATAATAATAATAATAATAATAATAATGTTCTTAATAGTAATATAATAATTGTGATTATTTAAAATTTTCATTAAATTTCATTTATTTTTCCTATTTTATTTTATTTTCATTATTGTATTCATTTCATTTTATTTATCTATTTAGAACATTATATGGGACACATAGTGATCTAGGGGGAGCCTAATGGTTTTCAATCCATGCTCAGCTCGTGTTCCCATTGCATCCATGCCCAAAAACACACATTTTTTTAATTATATCTAGTTCAAACTGAATATCAATAAAAAGACCTGAAATAAATAAATTAAACTAATGTGTCAGAGTAGGGTGTGACATATCTTCTAGAAAGGGTGAGTAAAAACCTTTAGGTATTTCCTAGTTACTTTTCTAGGTTACTAATAGATAAAGAGGTCATGTTCACCACTGAACTACACCCATGTACAATTCCCATTTCTAATCCATCATAACATATGGTACCAACTTATTTAAGGAAAAATAATGTAAAAATTTTTGATCTTGAATCCAAGGGATTTATTTATCCTAGTGTTTCACATTTGTCTTCAAATGATCTAATTTCTATAAAAGAATACAAAATCCTCAGCTTTTTGTGTATACTATAAAAATGTAAATTAGGAAAGATTCATGAAAAAGAATCCACTTCCATCTATGCATTTTATTTTTATCAACTTATAGTGGATTATTGGTTCTTAAAATTGACCTGAGATGGAGTTATCATCTGTTGAGAGTATGTGAAGAGGAAAAACCTAAGATGTCATTCAGAACCTTGTATGGGAATTTCAATTTTCTATTTATGATATTTGGAATCACTAACTCACCTTTGGTATTTATGGAATTAATAAATTGGATCATTCATCGATTCACAGACTATTTATAGTAAAAGTTTTTGGATGACATTTTTGTTCCATCCATGTCAGTGGAGGAGCACCATTATCTTTTTGATACCATATATGGAATCCTAAAATAATATGAAATGTATTTAAGATTTATAATTTTCATTTTTGGATTGAGGAATTGATGTTTTTAGGATATCTTATATCTAATAGTTTAATATCATTTGATATTGAAAATATTCATGAATCTATTTCATGATTGGAACCCAAAAATTTATGTTAGATCTGATGCTTCTTTTTCTAAACAGGTTACTACATTCATTTTTTTGAGGATATCTCCTAGAATGCATATCCAATAAATTATTTGACCCATAAGGCTATAATATATGAGTAGAACGATATATTCAAGATTTAATTTGAGGAACCAAAGATGAGGTAGAGTTAAACTAGAATTATGATACTGTTAGAATCAAGTATGGGCTATATGGTTTTCTATGATGCATTAGTTTGTGGATTGGGGGCCTTATTGATGCAAGGAATGTAGTGTATGGCCTATAGATTTATCTAGTTATTCCCCCATGATATTAACTACCAAACCCATTATATTTAGCTTCTATCCGTGATAAATAAACTCAAAAACATGCTTCCACTATCACTTTGAAGATTGGTTATTGGTATATTCAACCAAGAAGATCTGGAAGATTATATTTTCATTGATATATAAATGGATATATAATCAATATGTTGGGTTGAGTATAATTTGACTTCAGATTTTGATATTCTAAACAGTAATGGGAAAGGGATTTTCATTTCTGATGTATTGAGTATAAAATTACCAAACCAATTTAGAAAGAGATATATAGTGGAGTGGTGTCTAACAATTTTATTCCATGATATGATATTGGTATTATAAGAGGCTAGTGGGATGGGTTTCTTGGATTTGGTGATGGATGAATCAACATTAAATTATTTGGTTTGTATTGATGAGTTTATAGACATTTATTTGTATTCTAGTAGTAAAACCCTAAATTTTTGAGTGACCTTATGTGTTTTTTTTCATCTTAAATGGGTGATTTTTGTTTCTAAGGATGATTTATTATTCGTATATCCTTTAGTTGGGAAAAAATAAACATTGGACACCATTTTTTTGTCTATACACCCTAGTAATTATAAGTTGTATCTTGATATAAAATTTCATAATTCATGTTTGGATATGAGGAGGTTGATTGTAGACATCACTTCACAGTGCATTAATTATTAGTGGATTATACAAGTCCAACTGGTTTGATTCATACATTTCCAATTTCATTATGGTAGTGTGATGAGATCTATTTGAACTTATTTATTTTTTACAATGAATTCATTTCAGGAAGGATATAATTTGAGATATAAATTATTTAATTATGAAATTTTCTGATTTACTCCTTACTAAAGAGATGGAGAATTTGTATTAGTTGGGGAAATTGTTTGTCTAAGAGATTATGAAGCATGATGCGGTTACATCTATTTTTTCAAATAGGGACCCATGAATTATATTAAAATTCTAGAATTTTTTACAAGAAATGATAGATTCACAGTTGAAATTATTCATGTCATATCATTCCTAGATTAATGGGTATATTGAATAAGTTATTCAAATATTTGAGTATATGCTTCGGGAATGGGTTCTGGATTTTGGGGGATTATGGGAAAATCATTTTCATGGTCTAGTTTTCATATAATAATAGTTATTATTAGTTTATTAAGATGGTCACATTATAATAAATTTATGGGACCATATAGATCTCCCTTGTACTGAGAAAAGTTGAGAGAGTGGTCCATGGTTGGACTAATCCTTGTCCCAGATATGATAGAGAAACTATATTTAATTATATGAGGTCAGTGACTTCTCAAAATCATCATAAGTCCTATGGGAATTGACTTTGTCAATCAGTATAGTTTGAATATGGTGATCAGGTCTTGCTCAATGATTCTCCCTCATTGGGAAATTGGAAATTTTTTATGTTGGGTACTTTTTCATTATGGTTTGTGGAATATTTTGTGATCATTAAACATCTCAAAATAATGGGTCCTCTGATATAAATTCCATAATTCATTGCATCAATTCATGATTTGTTTCATGTTTCCTAGAAAAATAGGTATTAACCAAAAACATCCCAGGTTATTGAAATGGAAGATATTGATCATGAGCCTGAAATCATTGTGTTTGATCAATAGTTTTAGATTATAGATCACCGGGATAAAGTAATATGTAGTAAAAACAATATCCCCTTTATTTGTGTAGTGTGTATGTATGGGTTGTATATAAATGAGATATGGGAGATGTAAATACTTAGGAGGTAATAGTAGTGTCCTATTTTTGATATTATAGAATATTATAATATTTATGGGGAAAGAGATCCATTATTGTTGGGAAAATGGTGAAACCCTTTGTGTAACAATTATTTGTTAGTTTGGGCCTTTAATTTTTAATTTAAGGTTCAGTAATTTTTGATGTTTCAATGGTTGAAAAAATAAATTTTAAGTTGAAACATGCCAGGTGTATAGTTAGTGTGCATGGTTAGTTAAACTATTTGGTAATCAGGCAAGTTGGTTGGTTGGTTTCAAGGGGATTTTACACTATTGTATAATGGCCTTTCAAACTATGTGATCTTAAGGAAAACCATGTGGATGTATGTGTGGTTATCAATAGGTTTATAATGTCATGAGGTATGTTACATAAACCATGTAACTCATTGCTAGGTAACCATGAATCATGCATTTTCTTGGGGAAAAGTCACACATGATTGTTGAATGGCTTGTTAAACTGTGTGTCCAAACCATTCTCTCACATATGATCAACTTAAAGTTTTGTTTTACCTATTTTTTCTTTGAAATTGTGTTTATAATCCTTCCTCAATATCTCTTAGGCATGACCTATTCCTTCCCAAGATCACTACATGCTTCTCTCATTGCTTCTATGGTGGTATTTCTTCATTCTTTATGGATATCATCTTGTTATGCTATGTCTTTTATTTAATTGCCTCTCTTCATATTAGATATTTTCATGATATCCTACCCATTTATATCATTAAGAAATTACTAGGCTATGGTTTTAAAATATATTGGTTTTGATATATTTTTGTTTTTTAATTATGGATCTAGGCTTGTGAGGACCCGATCTATTCATTCCCAATCTCCAGTTTTGAAGGAGACTTATTTCAATCAATTCAGAATGTCGGTGTGTGTATATATATATTGGTATTATACTATAAATTACTTCGTATTCTTTGATACTTATATTTTTTGTCAAAATGATTGATCGATTAAATCACAAGATTAAACGGGTTTTAAAATGGATTTTTTTAAAAAAATGGTTTACATAAACATTGTGTTTAATAAACTTTCTCAATGATGCCTTTGACTCAGAAATATATTTTCCAGCATGAAGGTGATGATGCCTCACTATGTAAACAATTGATAAAAATTGATAATGGTTTCGAAATGTTTTTTTGCAAACATTTAACAATAGGAAACTTGGATGTGTTGGTAAAGGTAAACATTTCACCTTAGTCTGTGTAACACCACTAAGGTTTATTTTTTTTATATGAACATACTATATAATGATTCAATATTTAATAGATTAAAATTATTCCTTGATAGTGTTCCTTTATGTCTTTAAGTATGTATTCAAAAAGGCTGGAGCTGATTTTATGAATTCCTTTATATATGGTCATATTATTATATAAATTATTTCTCACATGATCATTATATGGTTTTTGTATGATGAATTATATTTAATAATTTTTCATTAAAATCATGATTTTTTTTCATATTTTTAGTATATTTGAATATGAAATATTTTTACTAAAACAAATGGATGGATTAAAACACATTTTATCTTTCAAAAATTCCTTCTAAAATTCATTTTCTAATTCTTGAGCTATCATTTTTATGGTGTAATTCTCTGTATAGAATAATGGAAGTATCCTATGGGGATTTGTTTCACGAAAATACTTTTCTTAATTTCATGATTTTTATATGTGGGATTTCAAGAATCAGAAATATGAAAGATTGATATGTATTTTATTAGATTTTCTTTGTTGTTTTCACCTTCTTAGTGGGAATGTTTTCTGGTGAAGGATGGTCAAATAAAGGCTCTATTTTAGACATTTATTGTTTTAATTTTGGGTTTAGCAGTTTTGATCAAATTTTAATTTATAATGGATGTATTTTATTATTCTTATATTTATTCTATTTTTTTATATCATGGTGGTTGTTCATGAGTCTTTTTGGTTGTTTGTTTGATCTCCACCTTTTGGAAGGTCTCCTCTAGTGATGTTTCATATTGTACATGGATGGTTTATTACAATTTGGATGATGAATATTCAATCAACATAATAATTTTTTTATATTAATTATATTTACATGATAATGTTTTGACAGATATAATTTATTTTTATGATGTGTAAGAAGATATATAATTAAGAGAAATTGGTTATGATAATTATCTCTTCTTTGGAAATCTTCCATTGGCTATCATCTTATGACTAATTAATATGATGTTGTGGTGATAATAAAACCTATAAGATAAGGGAATAAGAGTTTGGAAGTGATTTGGATAGACATTGGTTGTGATATGGTTCTTAAATTATGTGTAGAAGTGAAGAGATGTTGTTCCCTTTTATATGTGATAGGAATGTCGCCCATTTAAAAACCTAAAGCATTAAAATATTATAAATTTTTTTTATATGGAAATAAGGAAAAAATGAAAGAATATTCAAATATTGGTCAATATTTTTGTGTAATTTAATCATATGATCAAATTTATATAATTTTTATTAACATTTTTGACCTCTACACTTAGTTAAAGTAATTACCAAATTTATATTTTAACATGGTGACTAAATTTCTACAAAGATAACTTATTTTTATAACTAAAAATAAAATATAACTTATTATCTCACGTGAATTTTCTAACTGAAAGTATAAAAACAATTTTATAAGATTTAATTTAATGATTTAGTAAAAATTAATCTTAATATATTTACCAAAAATGCAATGGAAACAATTTTTAGAAAAAATTCTTTTCAACTTAATTATTAATTTACCTCAAAATCATGTATTGTATTGATTCCTATTTAATTAACTAGTTTATGGATTGTAAAGAAGATATTTATGAATTTAAATGAAATAAAATATTGAATGAATCATTTTGAATGGTTAATTAATGAAAAATAACAACACTGATTTTTTATTAAAATAAAATAGAATATTTGTTCCCAATAGAGAATAATGATTTTCCTAATTAAACATTATATTTATAAATTATTTATTTAACCACATAAATATATAATTGATCAAAAAAGTGGTCTGCAATATTTTTATGTCATTATTATATAACAATTATATTAGGAATGTTATGGTATTTTTAGATTTTTTTTCTCTATTCACCTAAATATAAATTATTTAAAAAACATAATAATTTCACCCTAATAAAATTATCACATGATGAATTCAAAAATTACATTCATTTTATTAAAACTAAAATTCCAAAAAAATATAAGTTTACCTCTTAAATAATGTAAATATAATATATAAAGAATGTGATGTATTTATAGAAGATATTTTTTATTATCCATAAAAAATGTAATTAAATGAATTTATTTCATTTAATTATCTAATAATTAAATTTCAATAATATAACTATGAATCTAAAATATAATTATTTTCCAATTAAACTAATTATAAATTCCCATATATTTTTTATTCATATATTGTTTGGTTACATTTGAATTAAATTTTAATGAAAAAAAATACATGATTAGAACGTGCTTTGAAGATTTAACACTATTAAAAAAAGTGACACAACATGAAACAAGAAGATTTAAATTGAGGGAATAAAAAGATATTTTTTTTATTATAATTCACATTTTAAAAATTAAATTAATGATGTGAGATATTTGTGGAATAAATTCAGGTAATGGAGTAGATGATGGAAGAAAATAATGAAAAAAGAAACTTGAATGAAATGTTTTATGTAAAGAAACAAAAATTACTAGTGTAAATTTTTGAAAACCGAGGCCATGAAGATAGGCCAGGAAGAAAATACCTTGGATTTTTGGGGCTATTTTTCATGAAAAAAATCTTACATTCACTATATGAACTTGAGCGATGAATAATTAGAGTTATTATTTTTTATGAATTAATTATTGTTCCTTAAAATAAATTTCCCTTAGAATCCATGAAATGTCCAAAATAAATTCAATGGTTATATTTGTGTAATTAATGTGACCCTAGGTTTTAATATATATATATATATATAATAATTTATATTTTTTCTTCAAAGGTAGATATAGACCAGTTCCTAGGGCAAGGTCCTAAGCTGCTTCATAGTCCATCATTAGGCCATCTCCAAACAATCTATTAAAAATTATTTTTTATCTCCTTACCCTCTCATGGACATAATTTGGGAATTATTTAATTCCTGAAATAAATTATTTGATGGATAAATTATGTTTTCTTATTTTAAATTCTTTTCATACTTTTTCATTCCATATCTCTTCCCTGTCACTCTATATTATTTCCATATCATGACCATTATATGTTAATTAATTATGTTTTCCATTATAAAATAAATAGAACTATGAATTATCCATATACATTCATTGGGTTGAATTATATGACTAAAATGGATTTATTTTTCCTTTTAAATATTATATCGATTTACATTACCATTAGAAATGGGGAAATTATAAAAGGAAAAGTTATCACCCAAACAAATGGGGTAACCTAAAATTAATTACGATAATTGAATATTTAAATTTTCACATATTAAAAAAAAATTGAATGATCATTTATATCATTCTCTTAGTATGTTTTATTTTTGTTACCCCCACTCTCTCTAAAATCCAAGATCAGATGATTATATTTTCATTCCTACAATCACACTAAGTTTAAACATTCATTATTAAATTAATTATATTCTACAAACCTATAATTATGAGATAGACCTAAATAAATTAAATATATTATTATACTTAATTATATTGTTAGTGAGTTGTATTTACTTGAATTTTTTAAATTTCTAAATTTGATATCCCTGACAAAATTAATTACATTGTCAAGTGGAATCACATCATATAGGGATCAACTATAACCCAAATAGTATTATAGTATTTAGATGTCCTGTGGAGTCTAATAGTGGAATAGATGGGGATGTATTACCATTTAAATATAGGAATAGGTAATGGTTTCAAGATCACTTAATATTTATATTGGTTATACGTATCATTATGGAATAAAATTAAAAAATATATATAAACTGCAATATCACTTATCTTGTTTTCCCACAAAATATGATCCATGACAACACTAAAATTTTGTGTAATTTTAGGATAGATAGAGAATGATGATCTATTTGCTTCATTGAACACAAATTTCTTAAATTTTTTAATTTATGTTAATCATATATAGTTACTAAATCTTATCATTCTAAAATTGTTAAAGGTTAAACTTTTAAAGAGTTGTTAAATAATTTTTTAGTTCCAAATCCTCCATCAAACAATTAATCAACATGTGACTGTATGGTTGAAGATTCACTTTAGAAAAATACGATTTCTCCCATTTTTATGATTTCAAGGACCATATTCTTCAAATCTATAAATATTATATCTTTTTAATCCATGTCATAGACAATCTAACATGACCCTTCTCACTCAATGCCATAAATACTTTGTTCACCATCCCTGTGAGGTAATTTATTGACAATTTATAGTCTTTAATCAACTAAAACCACCTAATTTAAGGAATATTCAACTAATTTTTGGGGGTAATTTATACTTGATTGTTTTTTATCAGTATATATTTCACACCTTCAACCATGGAGATAATAATTCTATATATTTAAAAAAATATTTCCACTGCCAACGTCAAATCTTGGGTCAAGTAATTTCTCTCATTATCCATTAATTTACATGAGTTTTTTGATACTACCATGTAATTATGTATGGGAAAACATCTCGATCCCTTCATTGAAGTGTCATTATATATCAGAAACCCTTCTCTACTATAGGGTATTGTATAAATAGGTTCAATTATGAATCTTTTATTTTTTGCCCGAATATTTTCATAACATTAATATGTCCCACGGAATGTGGATCCCTTATGTATCATTATAGTTAGTGGATTTATTAATTGTGAAAATTTTGTCCCAAAGAATTAATAGTACTAATCCAATCCAAAAAAACTAAAAATCTATATCACTGTTGTTTTTTGGGAAAATATTTAAAACCTTTTATCATTTAAGGATATAATTATATAAACAAATTTGTATTTAAATTACCAAAGAATTATTATTTTTATTACCAACATTTAATTGTGATGAATTTGTAAAATAGATTATCCTTCATCAATGTATTTAGAAGAATCATAAAATGATATTCGTAAACAACCTTTATCATTGAATATATTATAATATCAAAAATAAAGTCTAGCCAAAAATTATCCATGTAATCTATAAATACATTATTGATTAGATTCCTAAATACATCAGGGTTATTAGTATGTCAAATTGGAATCACTATAAATTCATAGTTTCCATATATCATACAGAAGGTTGTCTTGGGTATATCATAATTTTAAATAATTAAATGATGATATCCTGATCCAAGATCAATAACTTATTTCTATTTATATCTAGGAAACTTTTCAAACAATTGATTAATAAGTCATAGAGAATACTTATTCTTGACCTCTATCGGATAATGGTCTTGATTTTTAATTCAAATATGTGTTTTATTCTTAATCAAAATAATAGGTTTCCCTAACTGTGATGCATAAAGTATTATCAATCCTTTTTCTACATTAATTGATAGTTTCTTCTTCAAATATTATAACTCAATTTTATATATTTATTATAGAGTCTTTCAAATTAGCACAATATCAGGTATAAGATCTGATGAAAAATAATTTTAATGATTCAGGTGAAGACCTATAAACTAATCAAAAAATACAATGTCATGTTAAAAAAATAGTAATATTTTTAATTTTTAGTGTTTTAACAACAATTTTTTATTAAAGATACTCAGGAATTGAATGTAAGATTCATATAATGGAATTAATTTTTGATTGTTATTATATGTTCACACTTACAATAATGGAAGATCTCTGGTTAATTTAGAACATCAAATTTGGATTCCCTTTTATAGAAATTCATATAGTCTATATTTAGAGAGATAAAATCAATTCTCAAATCACATAAAATTCAACTAGATAGAGAATACCACATATTTAATGGAATCACATGTTGGGGTTGGTTCCCTAGAATTGTCATTCTTAGTACTACATTTCATGTTTGTCATATTAATGATTTTTTCTTATAGAGTCATGATTGTTCTTAAGAATAATAATTTTCTATGATAATTTCCTAAGAATATATTTCCTGATGAAAGGTCATATAAGTTCCCAATATTATGAAAACATATAGGTTCCATTACATTCTTCTTGATCATTTCTCTATAGATGGAAGATATTTTCTTAAGAGACATGGAAAATAAAGGTTATTAGGGGTAGAAGGGTCATACTAAAATGATACATCTTTTCATGGTCTTTTCCAATGGTAATGTCGAATATAAGAGGTCATTAGAATATAAATATTAATAAGAAATCAATTTTTCATGTGTCATTTGATGCCCCTATATGTGGATATGTGTTTGATCCTTATAAATTAAGATTATATTTAATGGATGACATGATTTTCAAACTAAAACTTATTGATAAAACCTATGATGGAATATTATTATAGTGAAGTTGGATATATTGGGTGTGTCCTAAATAATATTAAATTGTTGGGTAACGTGAGAAATGATTCACACTTTTTGGATCTTAATGTATGTTTATATGGGAGTCCCATTGATTGGAATTTTACTACTAGAATAAATCCATGTCCATGGTGTTCAATAGGAATGTTCATTTCCTAGAAGTCAAATAAATAAACATTGAACTATAGATTGATGGAACTGGAATAAAACCTTCATGATTTGAGAAATTATGATTAAAATATTATATTACATTATAACATTCATTGGAGGTCTATGATCACTTTCATGTCAAATTATTTCTCTACGGATACATTGGAATGTTACTAAGTTCTAACGATGGAATTTAGTTTTTTATTCCTAAATCCACCAAGAAAGAGGCCTAGAGGGTCACACAGTAATTGTATCATAAATATTTGTTAAATTCTAGTATTGAATTTGAATAATTAGAATAAATATAATGTATAAGGGTTTGGTTGTACACCATAACTTAATAAAAGGTTATTCAAAATAATGATATAGATAAATAATAATAATAATAAATATTTTTTTCATGTCTAGTTAATATAATATTTATAACATTTATCGATGAATAATGTAGTGATATTTATTAATTAAATAAATATTTATTATTTTATGATCTGTAAATATTGATGAGGTAATGAAGACATTGTTTTATAGTTTTATTGGAAATAATATTTATGTAATTTATTTATACTTGAAGTGGTTCACATTTGATGTTATTAATAATAATAGTAATATTAGTATTATTAGAGATGTGGTAAATTGTGAATTATTAAGACTGAAAGGTTTTACTGTGTAATTTTCTAACAATAAACCTTCCACAATAAAAATCTAATTATATAAATTTCTAAAATAATTAGTATGCACAACAGATATAATGGGACTCTCTCAATCCCTATGGAGAGATCAAAATATCTAGAGTGCCCTCTTTCTTTCTTATCTATCTAAACAACAAGATAACATCAAGATTCATTTCCATCTCAAGATTAATTTTAATAAAATAAAGAAAAAAAAAATTGATTATAATTGGCAGTGCTAGCATGTGAAAATTTGATGACATCATTTAGAAAACATGGTGAACATTTGGATTATATGTAGATAGTGAGTAACCAAAGTTTCTAATTTGTATTAATTTTGAAACTATTTTTAATAAGTTATGATGATAAATATCCTTGTGGTTTTTATTGTGAGGATTTTTTATCTTGTATTATATTCTAAGAGATGTGTTGATTGTGCTAAGATGAAACATTTATTACACCATTTTTTTATCAGTTTCCTTGAGAAATTTCCATACTCGTATTATTTAATAATACCAATAAATGGAATGCCAAAGGGGAGAACTGTAACTTCTTAGTTGTGTTATCATCCCCTAGCCAGCCATCATGACTGGTAGTGAGTGAAAATGTTTATGTCACACCCATAGAGTGCTTAATTAATTTATTAGGAGCCACCATGTGGTGTGGAAAGATAGTGGAATGGGTATCCACCACAGGGCGGTGTCAGTGGGTGTTGGGAGGATACCCCACTAATCGCTTCTTAATGGCTGATGAAGCATATTTTTATAAAACGAATCATGAAACAAATTGAATAGTTGATTTGTGACTCATGAAGCTCATTCACTATAGCTTTATAATTTTAATCATGCTGATAGATAAGAGGCCTCATGATCTTTTGAATGAGGACCATCTAATCAAGGACATTGGTTATATTCTACCTTGAACTCATTGGTGGACTTTAGTTCTTTGGGATCTCCATGACAAACTGTTGTGATCAAACCAATATCCTCATACACATCAAAAGCATAAAATGAAGTTTATAGATTAATTCTAGTTTGTCTGTAGGAAATAGAGATACATAATCGGGGACAAAGATATATTTTCAAACAATGATTATGATTTCTGATGTTATGAACTTTGAGATGAAGAAGTGTGCATAAAAGGATGATGTGGTGTGAAAATTTTATTTTAGTTGGGTTTTTTCTATAATTACCTTCAATGATATCATTTTTTTCAATGATCATAATGAATAAACAATATATTTTTTATAGATACAGATTGAAAGATAGAACGGAATGTTCACTATATCAGGGATAAGGTTCCATGTGTCCATGCTACACTTTTCAAATCCTTCATGTTCCCATGATGTTTCTATAATTTTACAATCACAGAGTTACAAAAATGATAAATAAGAAATAACATATACTATTAAATGAAGAAATAATAAGTTTTGTAAGATTCCATGCTTCATGATCATCTTGAGGTTACAGAATCAAACTGGATACAGTAAATAGAGAATATATTGGGTATCAAAAATAAATTAATGCATGCATGAGATATGTTGAATGTGTGAAAAAAAATTATCTTCATGTTGAAATAGTGTAATGCATGATTTAATTTTATGAAAGAAGTATTATACTTATACGTGATGCTCATGTTTTGAGTGTATACATAAATATTGTGTCTCTTTAAAGGAAAATATGGAAGCAGTACAGTGAATGTCTATTTGAAAGTCTGTGTGAATTTTTCACACATAGTGTGTATTATGTGGGGTTGTTTAAAGCATGTTTTCGTTATACAAAAAATTACACATACATGAAATAACATTTGCATAAGAATAAGTGTTAAGAGGAAAATCTATTATTTTATACATTCATTATAATTGAAAAATTATCTAGATATTTACCTTCCATGTATAGTTTATAGTGATGATTTTGATATTAAAGTCAGGAATTAATTTAGTATGAACACCTGAGTATTATGTGTGATGAGTTAAAATTAGATCATTGGATAATCAGTGAATAGGGAGAATCATTACGCAGTTGTTTATCATTTTCTAATGATCTTGAATATTGTACATCTATAGATAATGTGATCAGGATTTTCTATAGAGAAATAATTCATCTCATGGTAGTGAAAAAGATTTTTGAGGTCAATATAGATATTTCTATAAGAGGATCGTGTATTTTTTTGAATCGATATTTGCGTAATTATTCAATGGGACTCGAAAATTGAAGAAGTATCTAGTGGTACTCTATAGTAGGCTGGTCGAATGATAGTAACACTGTGGGATGCATTATAAGGATAAAAATGTAGGAATCATGAGTTCATAGTGCTTGTTGGAACAAATAATCTCTCATGGGCCTCTATAGTGGAACATTATCAGACTAAGTATTGAGGGTAATGAGACTTTACCTTGTTTTATCCTATTTCATATAGTGAAGAATCTATTATAAGGGGGAATAAATGTTGCAGTAAGGAGTAGGAATTTGTACAAAACCTTCTAAAAACCCATTTGTTTTCAGATTATTCAATATTTTTTCTATAAAGGATATGTAGAGAATTGAATATGTTTTATGGATACATCAATTAGTCATAGATTTTACATTATAAAATATAATTTTTAAAAAATAGTGTACCACTGATCCTGCACCCTCTCAGTGGTACCTAACTGATCTTTGGAAACATTATTTGGTATTAGAGGGAAGGTACCTCTCAATATCCATGAAATGTTTGAGAAATAGAGAATTATATTTTAGGAAATATCATAGGAATGTATAATTTTGGTTGAAAGGAGTACCATTGATGGAGGAATATGATGCTTCCTTTTTCAAATATCTTGTCTAGGATGTGAGAGATGCAGCAATAGTGGGCCTCCCACCAATTGTTGAGGGTGTTTCTAGGACTCAATATGAAAATAGAAATGTAGATATTAATATCAATAATAAAATTCATATATTAATGGTTTTATCAGGAAAATTATACACAAAATTGATGGGTCTCAAAACTGAAAAGGTGATCTGGGATAAAATGTGAAGTAGTTATGAAGGTTATCTTAAAGACAATGAAGATAAGTTGAAAATATAGAGAAGAATGTATAACGATATTAAAATTATGCATGATGAAATCATTGATGACCTTATCATTAGGGTCAGTTATAAAGTAATATTTGTGTACATGGTGAGATGTTGTATGATTTCAAAAATATAAAAAAACCTTATGATAAATTTCCTTAATAGACATGATGCCATTATTTCAACATTGTATTTTTGGGATGTTATTTCATTGGATGAGTTACATAATATCATTTTAAATGATAAAGTCTAATTTTTTTAAAATTTTGGTAAAATAATAGGTAACCATTGAGGAAATAAAAGGAAATTTAAAATATGTAAAATTTATAGAATCAATTAATTCTAATGATGATGAATTTGATTAATACCTCAGTGAAATTTTTTATCTTATTATGTGGGGTTTCAAAAAGGAAAAAATATAAAGTAAAATGAAATAAACTACTCATGTTTTTATATGTAATGGTGTTGTGTATTTTTCAATAAATTACAACATCAAAATGGATAAATTATAATTTGATGATGTATGTCAGAAACCTCATAATCATAAAAATGATAATATTGGTTAGAGAGAGTAACCCAAGAGGGGGTGAATTGTGTTCACAAAAACAATCAATAAATATATTGACTTGAAAATAAAATCCTCTGAATAAAATAAATTGTTCCATTAATTAAAATAGCAGATCGATATAAGATTTATCCTTTAAAAATATTTCTTAATGAGTGAATATGTTTCAGTTAAAAAATCGTTTAGAAATACCATAACTTTTGAGATCAATTTACTTAGATATAAACATATATAAGCACTTCCTATATTAATTATCAAATCAATTTTGTTTGTCTGGTAATGAAATGTTTTCTTTAATATGATAGAAAAAACAAACAACATAGTGACACAATGGAATAAATAAGAGGTTCGGTATCAAGGTGATACCTAATACTCTCCCCAAGTAAATCACCAATTACCAAGAATATTATGAATATAATCAAACAAATACACTTCCTAGATTAGGTATATAGTGAATAAGAACAATCTCTCTTTTCTAAATATCATCTTACACAGTTATAAATGGGATGAAAGAAAATCACAGATCACATAGGGACCTCTTCCCCAAACATAGTGAGAAATAGATTGAGGAAGGAGAGAATAACATGTATTCACCATGAATATCTAGAATAAAATGTGTGTTGGATTATAGGAAAACTACACACTACTCAAAATTAAAATATATTGAACAAATATAAAGTGCTTAGTCCTATGTGTTTTTAATGTTTGTAATCCTCAGATCATCAATGGTGAGGAGTTTATGCTTTCATTTGGTAAATTAAAGCATAATAGAGGAATTTAGAAATCTGTAGGAATGATTCATATGATCTATATATGTTGTCTCAATCAATATTGGTAATAGGTTTAGTGATTCAATGTTTTTATCATCACTACATGTGAATTAGAAAGTTTGAGAGAATTCACAACTTTAATCACACACTTTTCTTAGTCATCAGTAATTCTTTTAAAAATCATCATCATACCAAGCATGAGATACTTCATTAATTTATAAAAACAATTGTTGAAGGAGATACACATTCCATGGATCATATTTTACTAAGTCCTAAAGACATGTTCAAACCATATAGGAATAGATTTTTTTAATAATTCACGCCAATGATCTCGGATAGTAATGGTAATAAGAGTGTTGTCGGTGACTCAACAAATGGTGGTGACCTCACCGAAGGTAACTCCTTTAGCACTAGTGTTGACTGGCTTATGGTGGTAGCTCATTCGGGTAGTAACGGTGACATGAGTCTAGTGGTAGCTCATCCTAGTAGTAATTGTGAGTTGAGTCTAATGGTAGCTCATCTAGGTGGTAACGATGACTAGATTATGGATGTACCTCATCCTAGACATAACCGGGACTCACATTTAGATGGTCTCTTTCCATTACACCTAGCAAGAATATTATAGAACTAATCTATTCATATAAAATTATATCATATAGCATGTGAAGCATTAGTAATAAATGAATCCTATTTTTTGATTATTAAAATAAGATATGTAAAAAACTCCATTCAAGAAGGTTCCAACATTATACCCCATTTTTATGATAACAAAACATGGAATTTTATGAAACATGTACTAAAAAAGAAATCAAAAATAAGTAGAAATATATTATAGTTATAAAAAAATTTATAATAAATTAAATTCCCAATTACCACCCCCATTGAGATTATCAAAAGATATATAAATAGAAACATAATTGAAAAAAGAACACAAAGGACTTGCATTAACTAATTTCCCCAAATACAGGGAATAAAATGAGATTAATATTATTAGATGAAAGTAAAGGATACTTATCAAAGAGATGACATTAAAATATATTCAATTCTTAGATGATGGTGGATGATTATATCTCACCTTTCCTTTGTCTTTTCCATGTCACTTTCATAATCCTAATAAGAGACTATTGAAGTGTATGTTGGAGAAAATCTTATAACATATGGTAGAGTGGTATCATGAGGAAGTGTCTCTCTAAAAAAAGATGTTCTAATTTTTCTGATATCTTCATCTGGTGACAAAATCAAAGGCTGAAGTGGTATAGCCTTATGAATGGTTGATTGAGAGAATAAATAAAACCTATACTGAATTGTTCTTCTGGTTTTGGTTGAAATAATCAATGAAACGGGAATGGACTCTTGAACAATAATTGTCATTTGATAGACATAGAGGTAAGGTTTCAAAAGATTAATATTTTCCATAATGATGGAGTCTCGCTTTTACGTTTCCTTAATGAAATCTTGATTTTCAACCATAAACCTCTAAAGAGTTGTATTGAGAACCTTTAACTAACTCAGATGTTCTCTAAAGGCTCTGATCACTAGTGGGATCTACAATTTCCCCCAAAAAAAGTTGAACTCATCTAACATATTAGTCTTAGTGTATATCCTTGAAAAATAATATTGGATATCCTTTTGGATCACTTCCTTATCTTGATTGAGATCGCCAATATACTCTTTTAAGAAATGAATAATATATTCTCAATGAAGTTGTATATGCCTAATATTGTCTTCATGAGTGCTGACATAAATCATTTAATTTCTTCATTTATATCTGAACAACTATTAAAAAAGAACTCTATCAAACTATACTAGATCTAGATGAGAGTAAGATGATGTAAATGCAATAGAATCCATACTATCCAACTTCTAAGAAGTGGAACTCATAAATCTGAAAAAGAGTCTTGCAGACCATCAACTAAAGATTTAAATCTGGCTACCTCATATGTCAATCTTCTATTTTCAAATTCCATTTATTGAATATTAAAAATATTTTTTTGTTGAATATGATATATGACCTGGTCTAAAAAATATCTAACACTTTCTTCATTAAGGTGATAAATGGGAGATGGTTTATTATTCCGGACTTGGAAAATGTATGAGACCAAATTCTTTCTCAATGATTCCATATCTGAATGAAATGTTTTTTATAAATAATATAAATCATATTGGGTTACCACATTAAGAGAAAACACCGTTGAAAGAGTAGGAATATTTACTTTTTCATGTGATACTACATCTTGATCTGGTCTTTATATTTCCATAGTAGTGAAAGGATTTAACTAACCAACTTCATCTTTCTGATTCACTAGGTATCCATCTCTTCTGAATTCATATTCATCATGTAAATCATTGTATGTTTGACCAATTCTTACAAAATTATGATATTTCTCCCATTCTTCAAAGAATCTAACTGAATATCTGATATATGGTATAATTGGAGTGTATGTGGCCTTTTGAGAACATTGAACAACATCATTTCATGAGGGAATAATCATTATCTATTGTTGTTAAAGATTGGGTGTTTATTGAATCTGGTCTACTCTAACTTACTGATTAACTAGAATGGTAGTAAACTCCCACTTAGTTATAGCTAATGGATCTTCAATTTGATTGGAGTATAAGTTTTATACTGATTTTATTTGAACCAATTCACCTAACGGATCATCAATACTAGGTATTTCTCCCCCATAATTTCAGCTTCATTATCATTTAATATAACTATTGTCATATCAGGCATCAGTGTGTCCCTAGTTTGAGTTTCTTGAATGAGACTAGATACAACAGTTGTATAGTGTTGAATTTGAACTAACTATTGGGTAGGATGAATAGGATAAGAACCATTCTATGAATTACCTTCATGATTAGAACCACCATCTTTGTATTGATCAACTATATGATAAGATCCACATTCATTATGTCCAGCATCAAGATACTCATCAAGAGCTTCATGTGCTTTATCCTTATCAACCCCACTAAAAGATTCGTCTGGTTTCTCAAGATTCATAATCACTTTATCTACTCTTTAAAAAACTAAATCATATCTTCCATAATTACTCTCCTCAATTGAGGTCTCAAAGGTAAATGATTTATACTGAGATTCTTCATGAAGATTAGTATCTTCTTCATTATCATGCTCAAGTAAGAGTCTTTATCCAGAAGGTAAAGAGTCTATAGAACAGAAATGCTCACTAGATACTCTTGTTGGAGATTTTATGATCTCTGGATCAGTCCCTTATTTAACTAAGACATCATCATATTATTCTTCTTCTCTATCAGAAATAACATCAGTAATAGAATACTTAGCAACCTCATTAGGTTCATGACTGAGATCCACCATATCCTTTGGTCAATTTGGGTGGTCAATAGGGTTAAAATCATTATATATTTTTTCATTATCCCTAACCCAAAATCACTTATGAGGATCCCAAATGACTTTCACTATTTTGTAGATAGATTTGGATAGGAAAAAACATCACATTTTATCCTCAACTTATTCTATAGTTTTAACATAACCCTTTGCATTTAAAACGAAATCAATCATTTTGCAAAAAATGATGAAGTTTGATCTGGATTTCTTCTAGCACGACTCTTGCATATAGACCATAAAAAATATATGAAGATTTATTCTTTTCCCTTACCTCATCATATACATTAAATAGTTTTCTTGATATCTCATTGTGTTGAATTCTCCTTTCCTTGTACATAAAACATGATGTATAAATTTAAACTGCAGCTTGCACTCTTTATCAAGTACTATACATAATGGTCTTCTCTTGGTTAGATCTTTAGTTAATTAACGAGTGTCTCTTCTAGACTATCATTAGGTCTACTTCATTTGAAATATTCATAAACTTCTTTTTGAGGAAACTGTGGACATTTTTCCCATTCTCTTGAAGAGAATGAAATATTTTCTCCATCTATACTGTTATGAATTCTTTCTTCTTTCTCCCTAAAAATAAATCATGTATTCTACTAAAATTTATAAACTATTCTTGGATTATATAATTGATTTTTAGAGGTAAATCATTTCATCCAAAAAAAAAATTATATTACCTTAAACACTAGAATATTTCTAGTTGGAAGCCATTGTGCATCAAACAATTTTTCTAATTCAACTATACGATTCCGCAGATGCGGTTTTATTGAAATAGCTTGCAAACTACTTGCATATACTCGTCTTATCTTTCAAGGCCTCATCTCTTCTCAATTGGATTCTGTAAGTTTCTTCACATGGGCCATTCAAATCGGTTAAGGATTCAGAAGGAGAAATTATGTTGGGAGATTAGTTCATGAGGAAGGCATGGGATTGGGATTTCAAGGGTAAGGAGAAGTGAATCGATTTTTAGAAATCTTGATGTTTTGATCATTTTGGGGTTCTAAAATAATAGTAACAATAATATTATGATAATAAAAAATTTAACCATTACATAAAAATCATAATGGTAATAAAAATAACTATAACATAAAAAGGAATGGTGACTCATTGAATGGTGACTCATCAATGGTGAATCGTCAATGTTGACTAATCCATGGTGACTCATCAATAGTGAATCATCAATAGTGACTCATCAATGGTGACTCCATCATTGGTGACTCATCAATGGTGACTCCATCAACGGTGACTCATTAATGATGGATAATCAATAGTGAATCATCAATGGTGACTCATCTACCAAAGCTTATCATTCCTAATTCATGTTTAATGTAGTTTAATCATTCATAACTAGAAGGAATCTTGAATATATTAGCTATCTAATGTTTAGATCCAATAAATTCTAAAATTATATCAAAATTTTGATAATTATGTCTCAAAAAGTGATGTATTACATCAATATGTTTTTTTCTAGAGTGAGATGATGTATTTTTGGAAAATTTTAATACACTTAGTTTTTCACAATTAATTGGTACATGTCAAAATTGGTATCCAAATCCTAGTAAAGTTTTTTTCATCCACAAGATGTGTGCACTAAAACTACCTACAGCTATGTATTCAGCATCAACAGTAGATAGTGTAACAAAAAATTTCTCCCTACTACACCATGATACTATAGATTTTATAAAAAAAATAGGACATGTTCCTGAAGTTCTTTTTCTATCTTACATGAAACTACCAAAATTAGCATCTGAATAACTAACTAAATCCCAATTATTTCCTCTTTAGTAGAACAATCCTAAATTTTTTGTATACTTGAGGTATTTAAAAAATCTTTTTACTACTAATAAATGTGATTCTTATGAATTTCCTTAAAAGTCAGAACATATACATACACAAAACATAATAGTAGGATGACTAGAAGATAAGTTTAGAACACTTCTAATCATAACCATGTAACTTGTTTTGTAACACCCCATGATTCCACGGTATGTTTCCCTTTGAATAATGCAATAGCTTTCATTGTATGCAACTTTGAGATTCTAACACACCACGACCAATCAAACTAGCCGTTATGAATAGTAATACCCACTTTTTGAAATGTTATATATTTTATCTTTCAAAATGGAATTCAATTTTTCATTTGGAATATCGAAATTATATTAGGGTGAATTTTTTGTATTTTTCTGAAAACTTTCAATTTTTTGATGAATAATGAAAAAACACTATGTTATTTGTTAAAACAGACTTTTTATTTAAATAATTAGTTATTTTATATTAATTTATTTTAGGTAAAAATAGATACATAATACGTATATATGTTCAATTTAATTCATTGGATTCATTTTATAATAAATTAAAATATATAAAATTTTATCGAACTATTTACCATCTTTTACCCACCTCCTATGAGCATTTAAAAATTTGTATAAAACATAATTTTACCGCTTCTGTGAGTTGAATTTTAAATATCCTAGAGACACGGTTAATATTAGTAAGTAATATGTGGTTCAATAACATGAAAATAATTTTTGGTCAGTAGTAACTTTTTACTTTTATTTATCACGGTTAAAAGTAAATAGGGTGATTAATGGTAAAAATGATTTCATAATTACCCTTACACATGTCCTAATTCTATTAGATAAGTTTAATTTGACCAAAAACAACCTTAGTAATAAAATATTATCCTTTAGGTCCACTTGGATTAGATTAGGACATTTATTATTATTTTATTTAAAGAATAGTTAAAAGATTTAAAATCAAAGTCTAATAACTTAACCATTTTTAATATAGGGTTATAAAAAATATAAATTCGACTATAAATATTCATTATAAATCCAAAAATATTTCCTATATAATGGTTTTTTATTTATAATTTTTAGACATTAAATAATTAAATTTATTTATGACACAATGATGATACAGTAATTACCTTATTAATAAAAGATTAAAATAATTGATGTTATAAACATCCAAACAAATCAAATTTGAGACTTTTAATGAATTAAATTAATTTTATGGGTTAATATTACATTATAGGTTTGATTAAATAAATTTTTATCAAAGTAATAATGTAGTTATGAATTTAACAAAAACAAAATACCAAATAGTGTCAAAATTTACATAAAATATTTTTAAAAAAATATTATATTATTAATTAGTATTCTATTACTAACAATATATGGTTCATACAAAGGGCTTAAATAATATTATATATGTCATTAATGAACCACTTGAGGTTCTCTTGGAAGTTTATAGTAAGTTTATTAATCATATAATTTAAAAATACAAAGAGACATGGTAAATATCAAACTATTTAACTAAGAGGTAAATCTAAAAAAAGGTTAATATGATGATCTAAACCTATCTAAAACCTATTGGTTGAGAGTTTTTTGACCCATCCCCACCTTATCCTTTAAATAATTTATTTTTGATCCATCAAAAACTGAAAAATATTTTATTATAAAATAATATTTCAAGCCTTTTCTAAAGTGACCCTCACCTCTCTTATAAAAGGGCACCTCCCCTTCTCTCAAATTCACACCATCAATGCCATTTGGCTCAGCCAAACCCTACCCAAGTATCATCTCAACTTTCCTCCCATCATCCTAGAGGCCTTCCTTTCATCATAAATTGAACCTATAGAGCCCTTTTGATCAATAAAAAGGAAGAACCGGAAGAAGAGGTAAATATTTCATCACCTCTTTAATGTTATTTTCTTCTTCCACTTCCTCTTTCTTTGTTGTTTCCATTATAAAATAATATCTCCAGTATCTTCTATAAACTATTATGTTATTATAAAAAAATTTCAACCATATTCACTATTCTATCCATCTTATAAATGATAAATTCATCATATGTGCGTACGTACGGATTATAGTCTCCACGTCGTGGTGTAGTTTGTTATTCAAACACTTCATTATTTGGATGGGTATAATAATGAGTATAAATGAAGTAAATAATAAATATAAAATGTTAATGATTCTTTATATATGATATACCATCCAATTACATATGATTTTTTCATCAATATAATGATATTGTCGCTCGTGCGTACGTACGGATCACCCTCTCCATGAACTTGATGATGTTCATTCCCCATCATAATAATTCAAGAATAATATTCATTTTATGATTAAAAATAATGTTTATGAACATAATATCATTCTGTATATGAATCAAATACATCCTATATAAGGCCCCATCCTTAAACCTTACTTAATCTTGAGTTATTACAAGATTACACATTGAAGATATTTTCATGTTTAGAGTTCTAGAGAATTAGATCTTAAAACTTTCATTACATTCCACATTTCAACAAAGTGGTTAGATAAAAGATAGTATTAATTTTTCCGGTCAACGGAAACATATTTAAAATAAAACATGGATTCTTTCTTGACACTTCCTTAACACTATCATCATATCATGTACCCTTCCCTTGACCTATGAAAAACATTTCAAAAACTTGGGATGAGCATAAAAGATCAGTAAGGGATATAAAAATATGGAAAGGAAACATGAGTACATGTATACACAAGAATAAATGAAATCATACTCTACTCATAAAACATAAGCACTTTAACATACCTCATAAAATCATGAATAAATCATAGAAATCATAAGACATAAAGGTAACTTGAGGCATTCATAACATTCTTACGTAGGGAGTAACCCTCTTGGTTACGTTTGGAATACCCATCACAGTATATTCCCTAAATATCTTCGGAGAAACCTCAACGTTTAACCCCTTCGTGTTACCCAATGTATTGGAGAGCTATATAGGGCTCACCCTCCCTTAGTTTATCATGGAACCACCCGTCTTCTTAATAATGCCCAAGAACCATAACATAATTGTATCACATAAAACATGCATAAAGGAAACATAACATTTCCACATTTCAATAACAAGATATCAATACAACAAATTTATATAATAAAACATTATTAAAACCATTTTCAATACCAAAATAAAAGAAAAGTAAAACATGGTATTTATTTTTCTTTTAAAAAAAGGTATGGCTTGTAGAGGAATCTGAAACTCAAATAATGGTCACGTCGGTGGAGAAGTCATTGTTGCCGCATACGTATGACAAAAACATTCCCTTTTTTCATTTAGTAAAACGATTTGTATAAAAATGATTCCTTTCGGATAAACATAAAAGTAAAAGGGGTTTATATACTGTATAAAAGATGGTTGTGTATAAAACAAAAATATGCCTCAATGAAAGGATATTGAGACGAAGTCCCATACAAAGAACATTTTTTAAATAAAATAGATCTATTATGTGTATTCACTATAGGTACGCATAAATAAAGTACAAATACAAGATAGGACATAATAATATAATGACATAATTTGAAAGTAGGAGATTAACCCAAAGAATGGAAATTGGGTTAAGAAGTTCCCTTACCTCGGGTCCGAATTGACTCGATCGTTCTTTAATGTCCTGAATAATAAACTTGAGTTAATTTATACTTGCTTAAGAACCTTTTTCAAGTTCATTATTCCTTTTATATCACTTATTACCATGTCATTAACACTATGTAATTATTTAAGTTAATAACGGTCGTTTTAACGATCATTGGTACTTGAGTCAAAAAAATAAACTCTTTATAATTACACGTTTTTCATGTATCCATTATATCTAGAGTAATAATCATTATGTAGATATCATATATATCATATATATCTAGTATATACATGCATTTATATTATTACATAACATTTAGAGGTAAGAAATGAAATGCATCGTTCATGGAGACGGTAAGTCGTACGTACGCATGAACGCTACTTTCATTTCTATTTCGTATTTTATGGAATTGAATCATAATGATATAAAGGTATATTATAATTCCTGTATAATATCATATATAATATCATTAATTAAATCCTTTATACGTCCCACATATGGTATTAACGAATCAAATCACTTTGAGGGGGTGGTAGTCCGCACTTCCTAAACTGAAGATATCGCGTTTACCCATAATGGAAACCATAAATTTATGCCATAAATGAAAAATATAGAAGCTTAAGTAAAACATAAACATATTATATATCATATATAAATATAGTTTCATCTTAATAGTCACCTTTGAAGGTGTTAAAATAATATTGAACAATCATCGTTTCGTGAGACAGAAATTCGCCATCCACAGAAACAGTATGTTCTTTAACAATTAGATGTAGGTGTGTGTAAGTTTACCTTGAATAATTCTTATAAAAAATCATAGTATATTTAATATACTGGTTTTGTTACAAAATAAATGAATAAAAAGAGTTTAGGGGGTTGGAGAAGAAAAATAAAACATAAGAACACAAGAGAAGACATTGCCTTTAAATCGTGTAACTCTTTTTTATTTGAGCTCAAAGGCTTACTTTTAAAGCATGCTGTCCCAAGTTAGGCTTATAGGAGTAAGAGAATGATGTTGAGAGAGAAAATGAGTAGGGGTTGGCCGAGCCAAAGGCTTGAGAGGTGTGGGTAAAGAGGTAGATGTGGGGGCCTTTTATAAGAGGAGAGGAGAGGCACTTTTGGAAAGTTATAAAAGGTTACTTTATTTTAAAATGCGTTTCAGATTTTAAAGGTCATACATTGATGTATTTCGAGGATAAGGTGATAAGGGTTCGAAATAAACTCATCAAATAGGTATTTGACAAGTGTAATTCTTAGTATTTACATTATCTTTTCATTTTATTTAAATTGTTTATTAATGAGGTAATTGCTGCATCATCATGATGTCATAAATAATTTAATTTATTTAATGTATAAAAATTAAAAAAAATATCATTATGTAGGAAATATTTTTATCTTTATAATGACTATTTATAGTCCAACATATCATTTATGTAGACAAAATTAAAAATGTTTTACTCAGGTGATACATTCTTTGTTATATTTAACTTTCTTTAAAAATAAAAAGATAAAAAGTCACCTTCACACAAAAGTGATTCCATGGGATCCCCAAGTTTGGGACAAGGCATCCCATGTTCGTACATGAGACAACCAGTATCATTAGGAAACATTTTTGTGTCATTTTATTATTATTATTATTTTATTTTATTTTCCTTAACTACTCGATTACTCATTAATCAAGATAATTATCGTCGTTACTATTCATAATGTCCAAAAACAAAAGAGTCTTAATTACATAATTTGGAACTTATGATTCCAAATATGGAATCCATTTTACCAAATTCCAAACATATAAATTGAAATAATTAATTTAAAAATAATTCCCGTTGTCAAAACAAATAGTGGGTTTTTTTGAAACAATATCTATGAAAAGTTTACCACTTGTTTATGCCCAGATACATAGTGAAATTAATACCAATGACCACCATTGGATTACATGGTAAAAATATATTCTATTTTCAATTTAAAACCAATTAAAAGATAATCTAACCATATAATTAAATTAGATGAAAAAACAATTTTGATGTAAAATGCAGTATTTTTGACTATTCATTAAAAAATGAACATTGTCAGAAAAATACCAAAAAATTATCCATTGTAAATTTCAATGTCCCAATAATAAATAATAAGTTTATTTTGACAAATAGAGATTATAAAATTGTCAATATTTTGATTAAAAATGGTTTTCCATCAAAAGGCAGTAAAACAATCTTTTAAGAATATTAGTGTATTTCATGCTTAAGATAGGATTTATTCTCATTTTAAGCCTCTAAAACACTATATAATTCATAAATAGACATAGATAAGAATATATATTATTAATTACTTACTTGGGATGTTACATCCTTCCCCGCTTTAGAAAATTGCATCCCCACAATTTATTTACTTATCGAATAAGTGTGGGTATTTAGCCCTCATTGCATTTTCAGATTCCCATGTTGCCTCTTCAATCATGTGGTTTTTTCACAAAACCTTTACCTGATGAATCACCTTATTCCGTAACACTTACTCCGTTTGGTCAAGAATCTGGACTGGTTGTTCCTCATAAGATAGGTTCTCTTCCAGCTGAACTACCTCTGGACTCAAAACATGAGATGGATCTGGCATGTACTTCCTTAACATTGAAACATGAAAAAAATTGTGTACCTGAGATAAACACAGAGGTAAATCCACTCGGTAAGCAACTGATCCAACTCTCTCCAGAATTTCATATGGTCCAATGAACCTTGGACTCAGCTTTCCTTTCTTACCAAATCGCATCACACTTTTCCATGGTGAGACTTTGAGAAAAACATCATCACCTACCTCAAAAGATAGATCCTTCCTCCGGTTATCCGCATAACTCTTCTGCCTGCTCTGAGATGTTCTCATGTGTTTCTGTATCGGCTGAACTTTTTCTGCCAAATCTTCTACCAATTTTGGTCCCATCAGCTTCCTTTCACCCACTTCATCCTAGAAAGCTGGAGTTCGACACCACTTCCCATATAACGCCTCAAATGGTGCCATCTGTATACTAGAATGAAAACTGTTATTATAAGAAAACTCAACCAAAGAAAGATGTTGGTCCCAACTTCCCTGAGAATCCATCGAACAAGAACGTAGCATATCCTCCAAAGCCTGAATTTTTCATTCTGACTACCCATCTGTTTGAGGATGAAAAGCTGTACTAAAATTTAATTCAGTACCCAATGACTTCTGATGGCCTTTCCAAAAGTTATAAGTAAACCTGTGATCACGGCCAGATAAAATGGAGAGAGGAACTCCATGAAACCTGACTATCTATTTAAGATACAAACGGGAAAGTTGGTCTAGAGAAAAATTATCTCGTATGGAAAGGAAATGAGCAGATTTAGTCAAGCGATCAACAATAACCCAGATTGCATTATTACCTCGAGGTGTCTTCGGAAATCCCACAACGAAGTCCATGGATATATTTTCTCATTTCCACTCTGGTACTGGTAAACGTTGAAGCATCCATTTCGGTAACTGTTTCTCTGCTTTAACCTGTTGACAAGTCAAACACTTCATAGTAAAATCCGAAATATCTCTTTTCATTCCATCCCACCAGTAATACTCCCACAGATCTTTGTACATCTATGTACTGCCAGGATGAACTGAAAACGGAGAACTATGAGCTTCACATAACAACTCTCTCTTCAACTATGAATCACAAGGCACACACAATCTCTTCCCAAATCTCAAAACACAATCATTATCAATTTTGAATTTAGGAAACTTACCCTTCTAAACCAGCTCTACCTTTTTCTGAAACTCACTACCTTGCTTCTGTGCTTTCTTCATTCTGTCTGATAGAGAAGATTTCACTGATACCTGAAACAAAACAGAAGGAAATCCTGCACCAACAACTTCTATGACAAATTTCATCAAATCATTAACCAAAGGATTACGTTTCAAATGCAACATCATTAATGAAGCATTACTTTTTCAACTCAATGCATCAGTCACTTTATTTGCTTTCCCCAGATGGTAATGAATTGTACAATTATAATCCTTGATTAATTCCAGCAATCTCCTCTGTCTCATGTTCAATTCTTTCTGAGTGAATATATACTTTAAACTTTTGTGATCAGTATATATTTCACACTTTACTCCATATAAATGATTCCTCCAAATTTTTAAAGCGAAAACAACAGTAGCTAATTCCAAATCATGTGTAGGATAATTTACCTCATGAGTTTTCAACTGACGTGAATCATAAGAAATTACCTGATCATTCTGTATTAGGACACAACCAAGTCCTTTCAATAAAGCATCACTATAGATAACAAACTCCCCATTCCTGGAAGGTAGTGCCAAAACTGGAGCATTCACCAATCTTCTTTTCAGTTCCTGAAAACAATCATCACATTCTTTTGTCCAGATAAACTTAACACCCTTCCGATTTAGCTTAGTCATTTGACTAGATAACCGTGAAAAATTTATAACAAACCTTTGGTAATATCCTGCCAAACCAAGGAAACTACGAATCTCAGTTACATTTGTGGGTCTTGGCCATTCTTCAACAACCTTTGTTTTTGAAGGATCAATAGTTATCCCTTATTTAGAAACAATGTGACCAAGGAAAGAAATTTGTTGCAACCAAAACTCACACTTGATGAATTTCCCATACAATTTATTTTCTTTTAAGGTTTGGAAAATAATTCTTAAATGTCTTTCATGCTCCTCTTTACTTTTATAAAACACCAAAATATCATCAATGAAAACCACCACAAACTTATCCAAGAACTCATGGAAAATTCTATTCATTAAGTCCATGAATACATCAGGTGCATTGGTTAGCACAAAAGGCATTACTACAAATTCATAATGGCCATATCTTGTACGAAACTCGGTCTTCATAATATCTACTTCCTTTACCTTCAACTGATGGTACCCCGATCTCAGGTCAATCTTTGAAAAATACTGAGCTCCCTGGAGCTGATCAAACAAATCATCGATATGAGGCAAAGGATATTTTTTCTTAACAATGATGTTATTCAGGTCTCTATAATCAATGCAATGTCTCATAGAACCATCTTTCTTTTTAACAAATAAAATAGGAGCACCCCATGGTGATGTGCTAGGTCGAATGAAACCTTTCTCTAATAAATCTTGCAATTTCTCCTTCAACTCTAAAAGTTAAATTTGAGCCATTCGATAAGGGGGTCTTGAAATTGGCTTAGCATCAGGAACTAAGTCTACAGTAAACTCAACTTCCTGATCTGGTATTATTCTAGGAAACTCATGAGGAAAAACATCAGGATACTCATTTACCACTGGCACATCATTAATCTGAACAGTTCCCTTGTTTTCAATAATTTGTGCAAGGTAACATTCATTTCCATCTTTTAGAATTTTCTCGACCTCTTGATAAGTTATCCACAATAAGGGTTCATTATTGTAAACAAACTGAAAGTCTTTCTGAAAAGAAATTTCTTTAGCTCTACAGTCAATCTTAGCATGGTAAATAGAGATCCAATCCATACCCAGGATAACATCAAACTCTACTAGAGGTAAAACAATAAGGTTCGCAAGTAGGTTCTTTCCATGGATAAGGATAGGAAGATTCTTATAAATTCTTTTTGCCTCAACATTTCCCCCAGGTGTTTTTACCACATGTTCAGGAGTCATTTCTTGAGAAGGTATTCCCATTTTACTAGAAACGTTTTCAGAGATGAAAGAATGTGTAGACCCCGAATCAAACAACACACTAGCATAATCTGAAAAAACAAACAAAGTACCTGATACAACTTCATTTGATGGCCCGACATCTGCTGAAGTAGTTGCAAAGGATTTCACCACCCCTTTCTTCTTTTAGTCTAACTGCTTCCCATCACTCGAGCTCTTTGTTGGACACTCATTTTCATAGTGACCCATCTCATTGCACTTAAAACATTTCACTAACTATAAATCAAATTTAGTCTTACCATCACCTTGATCTTTTTCAGTGCAATCATGAGCCTTATGTCCCATCTTACCACATCGGTAGCACTTTCCAGAATTTAGAAGACATTCCCTAGCATGCCTTTTTGCACATTTATAACAAACTGGAAACTTAGTTTTCTTACCATCAGACCTTTTTGAAGAATTATTTCCTTTCTCCTGCCACCTTGGTCTCTTCTTCTACTGGTTGTTATAGAACACTTGATCATTGTCAAACTCCATTTCCACCTTCTCAACACATCGAACAAGCTTTTCATAACTTTTGAACTCACGAGAATACAATTCCCTTCGATATTTTGGCTTTAATCTTGAGTAAAAACGATTGATATTACTATCAAGGTCTCAGATAAAATTTGGAGCATACCTTGCCAATCGAGTGAACCTCTCTTCATAGGCAGCCACTGAGTCTTCCTCTTGCCTCAATTCCAAGAATTTTTTTTCTATCCTATGTCGAACAGCCTTAGGAAAATACTTCTCAAGAAACATACCTTTGAATTCATCCCAGTCAAGAGCATCAATCTCATCAGCGTCCCTGATATTTTTAACCATCGACCACCACTGATCTGCTTCACCCTCCAAATGGTAAATAGTAAGACTAACCTTTTGATTGTCTGAACACCCCATGACATCAAAACTCTTCTTCAGTGCTTTAATCCACCCTTCAGCTAGCACAGGTTCAGATGATCCTATGAATGATGGGGGATGTTGCCTCATGAAATGTTCCACCACTGACATATTCCTCTGCGGTTGATCTGGCTGATCTCGTGCATGGATACTGCCACCATTTATCGCTTGAGTCAAATGCACCATTACTGCAACAAATTGCTCAGTTCCAATTCCGACCATCTCAGGATACTGATTCAGAAGGTTATTTCCTTTTGTATGCCTTCCTAGCACTGCTTCCCTGTTTCCTATGTAGAAAACCATTCTGCACAAACATGTCTTAGATGAAGCAACATGGTAATCTTCAAATGTTATATCATTTCAATTTGACCATAAAAAAATATTTTTGGATAATCATTTAATAGAATTCTAACTCCTAAAGTTATCTAAACCGACCTCTGATACCAACTATAAGTCCCCAGCCTTAAACCTTACTTAATCTTGAGTTATTACAAGATTACACATTGAGGATCTTTTCAAGTTTAGAGTTTTAGAGAATTAGATTATAAAACTTGCATTACATTCCACATTTAAAAAAAGTGGTTACATAAAATATAGTATTCATTTTTCCCGTCAACGGAAACATATTAAAAATAAAACATGGATTCTTTCTTGACACTTCATTGACACTATCATCATATCATGTACCCTTCCCTTGACCTGTGAAAAACATTTCAAAAACTTGGGATGAGCATAAAATCTCAGTAAGGGATATAAAAATATGGAAAGGAAACATGAGTACATGTATACACAATAATCAATGAAATCATACTCTACTCATAAAACATAAGCACTTTAACATACCTCATCAAATCATTAATAAATCATAGAAATGATAAGACATAAGGGTAACTTGAGGCATTCATAACATTCTTACGTAGGGAGTAACCCTCTTGGTTACATTTGGAATACCCATCACAGTATATTCCCTAAATATCTTCAGAGAAACCTCAACGTTTAACCCCTTCGCGTTACCCAATGCATTGGAGAGCTATATCGGGCTCACCCGCCCTTAGTTTATCATGGAACCACCCGTCTTCTTTACAATGACCAAGAACCACAAGATAATCATATCACATAAAACATGCATAAAGGAAACATAACATTACCATATTTCAATCACAAGATATCAATAAAACACATTGATATAATAAAATATTATGAAAACCATTTTCAATACCAAAATAAAATAAAAGTAGAACATGGTATTTATTTTTCTTTTAAAAAAAGGTATGTCTTGTAGAGGAAGTCGAAACTCAAATAATGGTCACAGCGGCGGAGAATTCGTTGTCGCCGTATATGTACGACAAAAACATTCCCTTTTTTGTTTTGTAAAACGCTTTGTATAAAAAAGATTCCTTTCGGATAAATGTAAAAGTAAAAGGGGTTTATACACCGTATAAAATAAGGTTGTGTATAAAACAAAAATATGCCTTAATGAAAGGAGATTGAGACAAAGTCACATACAAAGATCATTTTTTAAATAAAATAGATCTATTATGTGTATTCACTATAGTTACACATAAGTAAATTAAAAATACAAGATAGGACATAATAATATAATGACATAATTTGAAAGTAGGATATTAACCCAAAGAATGTAAATTGGGTTAAGAAGTTCCCTTACCTCGGGTCTGACTTGACTCGATCATTCTTTATTGTCCTGAATAATAAACTTGAGTTAATTTCTACTTACTTAAGAACCTTTTTCAAGTTCATTATTCCTTTTATATCATTTATTACCATGTCATGAACACTGTAATTATTTAAGTTAATAACGGTCGTTTTAACGATCATTGGTACTTGAGTCAAAAAAATAAAATCTTTATAATTACACGTTGTTCATGTATCCATTATATCCAGAGTTATAATCATGATGTAGATATAATATATATCATATATATCTAGTATATACATGAATTTATAATATTACATAACGTTTAGAGGTAAGAAATGAAATGCACTGTTCATGGAGACGGTAAGTCGTACATACGCATGAACGCTACTTTCATTTCTATTTCGTATTTTATGGAATGGAATCATAATTATATAAAGGTATATTATAATTCCAGTATAATATCATATATAATATCATTAATTCCATCCATTATACGTCCCACATATGGTATTAACGAATCAAATCACTTTGAGGGGACGGTAGTCCGCACTTCCTAAAATAAAGATATCGCGTTTACCCATAATGGAAACCATAAAGGTATGCAATAAATGAAAAATACAGAAGCTTAAGTAAAACATAAACATATTATATATCATATATAAATATAGTTTCATCTTAATGGCCAACCTTTAAGGTGTTAAAAGAATATTGAACAATCATCGTTTCGTGAGGTAGAAATTCGCCATCCACGGAAACAGTATATTCTTTAACCATTAGATGTAGGTGTGTGTAAGTGTAGCTAGAATACTTCTTATAAAAACATCCTAGTATATTTAAGATACTGGTTTTGCTACAAAATAAATGAATAAAAAGAGGTTAGGGGGTTGGAGAAGCAAAATAAAACATAAGAACACAAGAGAAGACACTACCTTTAAATCGTGTAACTCTTTTTGATTTGAGCTCAAAGGCTTACTTGGGAAGCATTCTGCCCAAAGTGAGGATTCTAGGAATAATAGAAAGATGTGGAGAGATAAAATGAGCCGGTTTTGGCTGAGCCAAAGGCTTTAGAGGTGTGGGTAAAGAGGTAGAGGTGGGGGCCTTTTATAAGAGGAAAGGAGGGGCACTTTTGAAATGTTATAAAAGGTTACTTTATTTTCAAATGAGTTTGGGATTTTAAAGGTCCCAAATTGATTTATTTTGAGGATAAGGTGATAAGGGTTCGAAATAAACTCATCCAATAGGTATTTGAAAAGTGTAAGTCTTAGTTTTTACATTATCTTTTCATTTTATTTAAATCTTTTATTAATGAGGTAATTGCTGCATCATCATGATGTCATAAATAATTTAATTTATTTAATGTCTAAAAATTATAAAAAAAATATCATGTTGTAGGAACTCTTTTTATATTTATAATGACTATTTATAGTCTAACATATCATTTATGTATACAAAATTAAAAAAAAATTACTCAGGTGATACATTCTTTGTTATATTTAACTTTCTTTAAAAATAAAAAGATAAAAAGTCACTTTCACACAAAAGTGATTCCATGGGGTCGCCAAGTTTGGAAAAAGGCATCCCATGGTCGGCCATGAGACAACCAGTAGCATTAGGACACATTTTTGTGTCATTTTTTTATTATTATGATATTATTTTATTTTCCTTAACTACCCGATTACTCATTAATCAAGATAATTATCGTCGTTACTATTCATAATGTCCAAAAACAAAAGAGTCTTAATTGCATAATTTGGACCTTATGATTCAAAATATGGAATCCATTTTACGAAATTCCAAACATATAAATTGCAATAATTAATTTAAAAATAATTCCCGTTGTCAAAACAAATAGTGGGTTTTTTTGAAACAATATCTATGAGAAGTTTAGCACTTGTTTATGCCCAATTACAAAGTGAAATTAATCCCAATGACCACCATTGGATTACATGGTAAAAATATATTATATTTTCACTTTAAAACCAATTAAAATGTAATCTAACCATATAATTAAATTAGATGAAAAGGCAGTTTTGATGTAAAATGCAGTATTTTTGACTATTCATTAAAAAATTAACATTGTCAGAAAAATACCAAAAAATTATCCATTGTAAATTTAAATGTCCCAATCATAAATAATAAGTTTATTTTGACAAATAGAGCTTATAAAATTGTCAAAAAATGATTAAAATGGGTTTCCATCAAAAGGCAGTAAAATAATCATATAAGAATATTAGTGTATTCCATGCTTAAGATAAGATTTATTCTCATTTTAAGCCTCTAAAACACTATCTAATTCATAAATAGACATAGATAAGAATATCTATTATTAATTACATACTTGGGATGTTACATCCTACCCATAACAAACATGGCTTACATAACTAAGAATATAAAGGAAAACGAATCAGTGAACACCCGAAACGATGATACTACTAAAATATTATTAACAAAGCAATATTATAAGATCATATATGATATAATATTTTTGTATATAGTTATTGTATAATTTCATAACAATTTTTAACTATTATACCGGTGGTTAACATACCATGGACTAAGGAAAAGTACAAGGTAAGGGTTAATTTCACAATCTCTTTATTCTCCGAGGTTGTTTTTACATAAGTATCTAATATGACCTCTTTATCATCCACATCTGTGTTTTATTAAAAATGTATTTCAAAAAAAAATTATAATTTACTAGACTATGGTTTAAAGTGATTTATACCCTTATTTGACCTTATATGTTTTGAAAGGAATCTTTCCGCCATTTTCCAAACAAGGTACTTTATGACCTTTTCGACAAAATTAAGGTAAAAATGTTTTTTTAACTTATAAGGAAGGTGTGACTATTTTCTGTAATTATAACATCGTCAAAGTTTACCTTACAATCTTATAAGAATATTTTCAAAATAAATGTTTTATCTTATAATTATATGACTTTTAAATGATTTTCAAAATAGAAAGAGATATTTCTCTAAAAAAAGTTTTGATTTCATCTACGTCAACATCCTTTGATGGATTTTAAGATTATTTGAAGTAGAATTATTATGATACAAATCTTCCATATTGTATTGAAGGCTTTGTGATACGTTTGACTATGGATGTGTTATTTTTATACCATTCATGGTTTATAGATAAAGTATTTACATTTCGTATGTTATTTTTAATACGAATGTTTTTGTTATGTTTAAAACTTTTCATATGAGAAATGCATTGGACTTAGTAAGTGATGAGTGGAGCCCACTATTGCTCCTTGATGCATCAGTAGGTCTCATGAGACAAACTAGTGTCTTGGCACAAGTCCTTGAAAAAGTCTTATTTGTAGTCTTGGCCTATGGTGTTGACTATGTGGTTATGAAGTCTCACATTATACATTCCAACATTATGAAAGTGGCTATTGATATTGCATTGTTTATTTGACTAGTAGAATATCCATGTGAATATGTAAATGGAATTATTTGATTTTTTCTTTTCTATATTATGCGGATGTTCAAGTTTAAAAGGATTTTTTTAGTCTTTCATTGCCTTAAATGTTTATGCTTATTTATGAAAGTTTCCACTATATTGTTATCCTTACTGAGCATCTGAGCTCACCCCTTTCTATGTTTTATTTTTATCTAGGACGTGAAGAAGTATATTATGACTGACCTACAAGGATAGTTTAAGGGATATGAGTGTTGAATATGGAGACTATGTTGTTGTAGTTTTTCATTTTGTAATGTAATGTAAAACTTATGAATGTATCTAGTATTTCCAAGCATACTAAACTAATCGGTCATTAGATGAATGATATTTTGTGATCATTCCAATGTTATGTAATAATGAAATGACTCCGGGTAAATAGGGTTGGGGAATTATAGTCGGTATCAGAAGAAGTTTAGTACAAACCTTAGAAACTGTATTTAGAAAAACTCATATTAGAAAACATTACCCTAAGATTGACTTTGAGGATTGGTATAGATAAACTTTCTAGAATTTTGGTATTGTAGAGATTTTGTGAGTTTTCCAAGAAATACATCACTATCTGGATATGAACAGGTAGAGGTAGATTTAGCGTAGATGTACCTAGGGGTAAAACCTGAAAACACCGCTTTGTGCTAGACTCGAACGGGAATTGGTGCATGACAACAGGCCTTGCTGCACTCTTGGTTATGACACTCCTGGGGGATATGCTTAGGATAATTATCATTTTTTTACAAACCATTATGAAGGGTTTACGAGTATATACTTCCTCAAAGAAAACATTTTTATGATTATGTATAATATCTATAAACTGTTCAATTTATTTTAAGTGTTTTACAAGTTTGGAATTATGTATTGTGATTCATAAACTAATATAGTGTATGCCATTGTTTAGAAATGGAACCTAGTGGAAGGAATGGCAACTGTATCAGTGCATGTATTCCATGTAGGGATTTCCCTCCTACTCGAGATAATTATAGTAGAGATGGTGATGAAACTGGTGCGGATCATCATATCACCATACTTGGACAACTCACTCCGGTTATGAATAATAACATTACCTGTATGGAGCACCTTGATCCACAACGCAGAGGAACAATGTTAGACCGCTTCATGAGGCAATAACCACCAATATTCAATGGGAGTAAAAATCCTTTATTAGCTGAGAAATGGATAAATTCCTTATAGAAAATATTTCTTGCTTTGGGGAGTAGCGAAAGGGAAAAAGTTTTCATAGCCATTTATCACCTCACGGGAGAAGTAGATCAATAGTGTTCATTGATTCAAAACACAAATGAAGATGATGAAGTATCAAATATGGAATGGAGGGATTTTAATGATATTTTATTAGAATAATACTTTCCTCATGACCATTGAGCGGATATGTAAAGACAATTTCTGATTCTGAGGTAAAATGAGGATGAGAATGTCACAAAATATGAGGCTAACTTTACAAGGTTAGCAAGGCATGCATCAGATTATATATGTAACCCAAGGAGTAAGAATGATTGATTTTTCAATGGGTTAAAACCATTACTTATTAGAGAATTATTATCACAATCCTTCTCATCATACGAATATATTTTTTTATGTGCTATCAAGATAAAAAAAGAATTCTCTAAGTCTTATGACTTTAAAGAAACGCAGGAGAAGAGGAGATCTGCTGAACATTTTGGAAATGGAAATAAGGGGAAGAAGGTAACAATGGAATATCCAACCTGTAGTAAATGTTGGAAGAAACACCTCGGTACTTTCCTGAAGGGAATGGGAGTTTTTTACAAGTGTGGTGAAAAAATCCACCAATCTTGTGATTGCAAGGGGAAAAATAGGCTATAAATGTTGAATACTACAATTATAGAGAAAAGGGGCACTATGAAAATTAATGTCCTAAGCACCAAGGGAAATTTCCTCAGAAAAGGACAAGTGAGAAAGGCCAAGCTTATGTGATCACTACTACTGAGGTTGAAGCTCCAAAGACATGGTTCTAGGTAATTTAATGGTTTCTTCATGTTTGGACAATGCTTTATTTGGCTCTGGATCATCGCATTGTTTCATATATTCCTAGTTTGCTAAGAAAATTAGATATTTTCAATTTGATATAACAAGGGAGTTTTCAGTCAAAACACCTAAGAGAAGTATCATCGCAACAAAGTATTATGAATCAGTTCCCATTAGGGCATATAAATGTTCTTTGATTGTTGATCTCATCGTTATACCCATGATTGAATTTGATATAATCCTCAGAATCGATTGGATTTTGGACCATGATGCAAAAATTTATTGTAAGATAAATGAGGTTACAATTTTTGACGATGATAAGTATTACCTTATCTTTAGAGCAGAAACTTCGCCACCCGATTCTTATCTATATCCTCCCCCAGAAGCTCTAATAATCCAATTATTGGGGAAGAAGAGAATGAAATAACTACAGGTGAGGAAAATAATGTTCAAATAGAGGACGTAACTATTGTGCAAGAATATGTTGACATTTTTCCAGAGGATTTACCTGGACATCCCCTTGAAGGAGAAATCAAATATTCTATTGATTTAATTCCTGGTTCAAGGCCCATATCAAAGACCCCTTATAGAATAGCCAATGTGGAATTAGTGTAACTAAAGAAACAACTAGAGTAATTGTTTAACAAGTGATTTATTATCCCTATTGTATCTCTATGGGGAGCCCCTATCCTTTTTGTTAAGAAGAGATATGAATCTATGAGGTTGTGCATTGACTATAGAGAGATCAATGCTATAACAATAAAGAATAGGTATCCCCTACCTCACATTGATGATTTATTCGACCAACTTCATGGAGCTCAATATTTTTCAAATATTGACTTTAAATCTGGATATCATCATTTTTGTGTGAAGAAGGAAGACATTCCGAAAACAGCATTTTGAACCAGGTACGGGCATTGCAAGTTTACAGTAATTCCTTTTAGGCAGACTAATGCACCCTCTGTTTTCATGGATCTAATGAAAAGAGTTTTCAAGGAATATCTTGATGACTTTGTAGTTGTATTTATTTATGATATCTTGGTAAACTCAAAATTCTACAAAGATTACAAAAATCATTTATGCATTTTCCTAAAGACTCTTAGAAGAAATGAATTATATGGGAAGTTTACCAAGTGTGAATTTTGGATTCAAGAGATTTCTTTTCTTGGATATATTGCCTCTAAGGATAAAATCTATGTTGATCCTTCTAAGACAAAGGCAATACAAGAAAGGCCATCCTTAATGAGTATAACTGAGGTATGCAGTTTTATTGGTTTAGTAGGTTATTATCATCATTTTGTCCAGAATTCTTCTTGATTGGCTAACCCATTAACCAAGCTCACACGTAAAGGGGTTAAATTTTTTTGGACAAAAGAGTGTGAAGAATATTTTGAATAACTAAATAGAAGATTATTCAATGCTCCTATCTTGAATCTACCATCGGGGAACGATGGTTTTGTTATTTATAGTGATGCATTAAAGAAGGAACTTGGTTGCATACTTATGCAGAATGATAGAGTTATTTCATATGTATCACAGAAGCTAAAAATTCATGAGAAAAATTATACCACTCATGATATTGAGTTAGTAGCTGTAATATTTGCATTGAAGATATGGAGACACTATCTATATGATAAAAAATGTGAGATTTATACTGATCACAAGAGTTTGAAATATATTTTATCACAAAAAGAACTCAACATGAGGAAAATGATATGGCTTGAACTACTCAAGGATTATTATTTCAGTATACACTACCACCCAAGGAAGGAAAATAAGGTGGCAGATGCTTTGAGTAGAAAGGATCATGGAGTTTTGAACAAGATGAGAGTTGAAAAGGATCATATTTTCATGGATCTAGTAAATAAGGATATGGGAATAACCATGGAAGGTGAAACATCAATTCTTTTTCAAATGGTTTCCAAACCATCTTTAATAGGAAGGATAAAAAGTTATTAGACTGATGATGGGGAATTTCAAAAGGGAAATTAAAGCTGTGAATGATGGGAGATTGATCGACTTCGAATATAAAGATGGAATTTGGAAATTTGGGAAGAGACTTTGTGTTCTTGATATACCTGATCTAAAAAGGGAATTGTTGGATGATGCTCATAGCTCCAATTTCTCTATACACCCTAGTATCACTAAGATGTATAAAGATTTTAAAGAACATTTTTTGTGAAACAAAATGAAGATAGATATTGTTTATTTTCTGTCGAGATGTATGGTTTTTCAACAAGTTAAAGCTGGAAGGAAACCACCTGGAAGAGTCATGCAACCTCTTCCCATACCTAAGTGGAAATGGGATAATATTATAATTGAATATTTCATGGGGATACCAAAAACTTTTAGAAGTAATGATGCAATATGGTTCATTGTTGATCATCTTACCAAGTAAGCACATTTTCTTGATATAATAGAAGATTTAAGACATGAACGTATAGAGATACTATATATTAATGAAGTTATAATACATCATGGAGTACCCCTATCGATTGTTTCTGATCATGATCACTGATATACTTCATGATTCTGGAAATGTCTTCTGAAGGCCCTGGATAATGAAATTCGTTTGAGAACTGCTTATCACCCTCAAACTGATGGAAAATCAGAACAGACTATTCAAACCTTAGGATACATGTTGAGATCTTTCTCACTTGACTTTAAAGGTATGTGGGATCAATATTTACCTCTGGTATAATTTTCTTATAATAATAGCTTCCATTCATGTATTCAGATGGCACCATATGAAGTGTTATATGGAAAGATATGTCGCACACCAACTTTTTGGGATGCTGTTGGTGAAAGAAAACTCGTAGGCCCATAACTTGTTGAGGAAACAATGGAAATGGTGAAGTTTATGCAAACCCACATCAAAGAAGCTCAAAGTAGGCAAAAGAGATATGTAGATAACTGAAGGAAGGATTTGGAATTTCAAGTGGGAGATCATGATTTCATGAAGGTGCCTACAGGTAAGGGTGTTATACGTTTCGGTAATAAGGGTAAATTGAGTCCCAGGTACATCAGAGCATTTGAAATTCTAGAACAAATTGGATTTGTAGCTTATCATTTGGAAATTCCTCCAAGTCTCTCCAATGTTCATGATGTGTTCCACATATCACTATTGAGAAAATACATGCCTGACTCAATGCATGTACTCACCTATGAGGAAAATGAACTGGAACCTGATCTGTCTTATTGTTAAGAGCCTATCAAAATTCTTGATACAAGAGAACAATTGTTGAGAAACTGGATGACTTGTTTGGTAAAAGTTCTATGGAGAAACCATAAGATGGAAGAGGCAACGTGGGAACTAGAGGAATTTTGATGAAGAACAACCCTAATATTATTGTGCGGTAGTATTATATAAATTTCAAGTATGAAATTATTTGAAGGCGGGAAGAATTTAACATCCCCAAGATTCCACAATATGATTCCCTTTGAATAATGCAATAGCTTGCATTGTACGCAACTTCGAGATTTTAACACACCATGACCAATAAAACTAGCCATTATGAATAGTAATACCCACTTTTTGAAATTTTATATATTTTTTATTTCAAAATGGAATTCATTTTTGGGTTCAGAACATCAAAATTATCTTAGGGTGATTTTTTGGTATTTTCTGAAAACTTTCAATTTTTGATGAATAATGAAAAAACACTATGTTATTGGTTAAAACTGACTTTTTATTTAAATAATTAGTTATTTTATTTTAATTTATTTTAGGTCAAATATATACATCATACATATATATGTTCAATGTAATTCATTGGAGTCATTTTATAATAAGTTTAGATATATAAAATTTTATCGAACTATTTACCGTCTTTTACCCACCTCCTAGGAGAATTTGAAAATTTGTATAAAACTTAATCTTACCACTTCTATGAGTTCAATTTCAAAAATACAAGAGACATGGTTAATATCAGTAAATAAATTTGGTTCAATAAGATGAAAATAATTTTTGGTGAATAGTAACTTTTTCCTTTTATTTACCACGGTTAAAAGTAAATAGGGAAATTAATGGAAAAAATGATATCACAATTACCCTATAACTTGTCCTAATTATATTGGATAAGTGTTATTCGACCAAAAACAATCTTAGGAATAAAATATGATCCTTTAGGTCAAATTGGATTAGATTATGATATTTATTATTATTTTATTTAAAGAAGATTTATAAGATTTAATATCAATGTCTAATAAATAAACCATTTTTAATATAGTGTTATACATATAATAAATTCAACTATAAATATTCATTATAAAGCCAAAAATATTTCCTATATAATGGTATTTTATTTATATTTTATATAAATTAAATAATTGAATTTATTTATGACATAATGATGATGCAGTAATTACCTTATTAATGAAAGATTAAAATAATTGATATTATAAACATCCAAATAAATCTAATTTGAGAATTTTAATGAATTACGTTAATTTTATAGGTTAATATGACATGTTAGGGTTTATTAATTGAATTTATTTCGAAGTAATAATATTGTTATGAATTTAACAAAAACAAAATACCAAATAGTGTCAAAATTGACATAAAAGAGTTTTTAAATAAATATTATATTATTAATTGGTATTATATTATATAAAATATAAGGTTAGGACAAAGGGCTTAAATAATATTATATATTTCTAGGGGTAATCCGGGGCATTCTGGTTATGGTGCTGTTTTCAGGAATAATAAAGGGGATGTCCTTGGTTGTTTTCATGGTTCTTGTGGCTTTGCCTCTTCACTTGAGGCCGAAATGCTTGGCATTATTGTTGCTATCGATCAAGCTGTGCAGCGTGGTTGGGATAATTTATGGTTTGAGAGTGATTCTTCTATTGTTGTTTCTGCAATTAGGATGGGTTTTTATCACTTGTCCTGGAAGCTTACTAATCGCTGGATTAATTGTTTAGAGACTCTTTTTTCTTTGAATCATATTATCACTCACGTTTATAGGGAAGCCAATTCTGTTGCTGATGGTCTGGCTAATAAAGGTGTTAATGGTGTTGATTTTGTTTGGTTTGATCAATTTCCTAATGATCTCTTTATTTTTATTAATAAGGACCGTGAAAAATCACCCATTTTTAGACTTTTTTAAGTTTCTTTTGGGGCCTGTTTGTTTTTTTGGAGTGGCTTGTTTCTTTTTCTTCAGGATGGCAGTAGAGCTTTGCTGTGTTGAGTTGCTGTGGTTTCCCAAATTCTGGGATTCAGTGTGCTGATCTGGAGCAGGCTGGAGTCTACAGAGTTGCTGGCTTCATTTGGTTTCCCAAATTCTGGGAATCAGTGTGCTGTTTGGAGCGGGCTGGAGGATTAGTTGCTGGCTTCTTTTGGTGGAAGTAAGGCTTTTTTGTTGCTGTTTTTTGGCTAATAAAGGCCAGGGCTGATTAAGATTCTTCTGTCGTGGAGATATCTTACTTGATCTGGCTTTGATCTTCATTGGCGGCATTGATGGCCTCATCCCATATCCCACCCTTTTTTATTGGGTGTTTGTCGGCTTTGGTTTCTTTCTTTTTCACCTTAACCATTTCTTATGGTTTTGGTGTTTTTTGTTTTTATTTTTCTTGTACTGTTTTCTTTTCTCTTTAATAAATTTCCATATTAATAAAACTAAGAGGTAAATCTTAAAGATAATGTTAATATGATGACCTAAACCTATCCAAAACCTATTGGCTGAGAGTTTTTCGAACCATCCCCACCTTATACTTTAAATAATTAATTTTTGAGCCCTTATAACCCTAATATTATTTTTTTATAAAATAATATTTCAAGTTTTTCCGAAAGTGACCCTCACCTCTCTTATAAAAGGGAACCTCCCCTTCTCTCAAATTCACACCTTCAAAGCCATTTGGCTTGGCCAACCCCTGCCCAAATATACTCTCAGCTATCCTCCCTTAATCCTATAGTCCATAATTTCGTCATAAAGCCAACCTAAAGAGCCATTTTGATCAAATCAAAAGGAAGAACCTGAAGAAGAGGTAAATATTTCATCACCTCTTTCAAGTTCATTTCTTATTCCACTTCCGCTTTATTTGTTGTTTCCATTCTAAAATAATAAATCCAATATATTATATATATTGTGATGTTATTATAAAAATGGTACAACCATATTCATTATTCTATACATCCTATAAATGATAAAGTCATCATACGTGTGTACGTACGGATTACCGTCTGCACGTCGTGGTGTAGTTTTGTTATTCAAACACTTCACTTTTTGGATGCGTATAATAATGAGTATAACTGATGTAAATAATAAATATAACATGTTAATGATTTTTAATATATGATATACCATCCAATTACATACAATTTCTCCATCAATATAATGATATTGTTGCTTGTGCATACGTACGGATTACCGTTTCCACGAACTTGATGAGATTCATTCCCCATCATAATCATTCAAGAATGATTTTTATTTTATGATTAAAAATAATGTTTATGAACATAATATCATTATTTATATGAATCAAATATATCCTATCCGTAATAAACATGGCTTACGTAACCAAGCATATAATGGAAAATGAATCAGTTAACACCCAAACCGATGATACTACTAAAATATTATTAACAAAGCAATATTATAAGATCATATATGATATCATTTTATGTATATAGTTATTGTATAATCTAAAAACAATTTTTTAACTATTATACAGTTGGTTAACATACCATAGAAAAAGGAAAAGTACAAGGTAAGGGTTAATTTCACAATCTCTTTATTATTCGAGGTTGTTTTTATGTAAGTATCTACTGGGACCTCTTTATCATCCACATTCGTGTTTTATTAAAAATGTCTTTCAAAACATTTTTACCATTTACTAGAATATGGGTTAAAGTCATTTGTACCCTTATTTTATCGTATATGTTTTGAAGGGAATCTTTCTGTTGTTTTCCAAACAAGGTACTTTATGACCTTTTTGACAAAATTAAGGTAAGAATGTTTTTTAACATATACGGCAGGTGCGGCTATTTTCCGCCATTATAACATCGTTGAAGTTTACTTTAATATCATTTAGAATATTTTCAAAATAAATGTTTTCTTTTATAATTATATTACTTTTAAATGATTTCAAAATAGAAAGAGATCTTTCTCTTAAAAAAGTTTTGATTTCATCTATGTCAACATCCTTTGATGGATATTAAGCTTATTTGAAGTTTATTTATTATGATACAAATCTTCCATTTTGTATAGAAGGTTTTGTGATACATTTGACTATGGATTTGTTATTTTATACCATTCATGGTTTATGGATAATGTATTGACATTTCTTTTGTTAGTTTTAATAGAAAAGTTTATGTTATATTTATGCCTTTTTATATGAGGAATGCATTGGAATTAGTAAGTGACGGGTGGAGCCCTATATAGCTCCTCGATGCATCGATAGGTCTCACGAGACAAACTAGTGTCTTGGAATATGGCCTTGAAAAAATATTATTTGTAGTCTCGGAACAAGACCTTGATTATGTGGTTATGAAGTGTGACATTATGTATTCCATAATTATGAAAGTGGCTATTGATATTTCATGTGATTATTCGACTAATCGAATATCTATGTGAATAAGTAAATGGAATTATTTGATTTTATCTTTTCCGTATTATACTGAAGTTCATGTTTAAAAGTCTTTTGTTTTATTCTTACATTGCATTAAATTTTTATGCTTATTTATGAAAGTTTCTGCTGTATTGTTATCCTTACAAAGAATCTGAGCTCACCCCTTTCTATGTTTTATTTTTTCTAGGATTCGAAGAAGTATATTATGACTAACCTGTAGGGATAGTCTATGGGATATGAGTGTGTCCTATGGAGACTATGTTGTTGTAGTTTTTCATTTTATAATATAATGTAAAACATATGAATGTATCTAGTATTTCCAAGGCTACTAAACTAATCGGTCTTTAGAGACATGATCTTTTGTGATCATGACAATGTTATATAATATTGTTTTGACTCTGTGTAACTAGGGTTGGGGCGTTACATGTTTGATCTTCCAATTTTCCAGTATCATCAAGGTCTAGTTTACATGAGGTATTCAGGGGAGTATCACTACATTTTTTACTCTCCTGGACAAAATGATTTAAAATATATTTATTGTATTTAAAATGATTTAAAATAATAACTTTTTTTTAAAAAAAATCTGAATTCCAAGACAGAATTTGAGTTCACCCATTAAACTTATTTCAAATTCACTTTGTTTTTATTTTGAAAATTTTGAACATATTCTCACATAGTGGAAAAGTTTCATAATAATCAATAGCTTCTTCTTGATTATAACCATGTGAAAAAAATATAGATTTATTTTTTATTATAGTTCTAGATTCATCAACTTTGTTTCTAAATGCCCACTTAGTACCAAAATTTAATGTATCTATAGGTCGGTCAACATGTTCCAAAACATTTTTTCATTCTAACTAACTATGTTCTTCCTTCATAGCTAATACCAATAATTTATCATTGATGCAATAATTGATGTCCTTAGGTTAAATCTATGAAAATAAGGCTTGATGACCAATTTGATTTCTTATTAAATCTCTAGTCTATGTACCTCTACCTAAGTTTTTTATTACTGCATCTAAAGGGTGGTTTCTGTGATTCCTAATGGGTCTCCGAGAAGTGGGGTTGGTAGGACTATGGTTTTCTTCTTGATCATGTTTTGGTGGATCACTTCCTATTGTGTTAGTTTTTTTTTTCAGATCATTTAGATGGGTTGGAATTGAGATTAAATATGAAATATCCTCCTCAGGGTCTTCTAAGGTAGTCTTAAATTCACTAGGATTAGTTTTATCAAACATTAAATGAACTGATTCTTCCATTGTTCTAGCCTTTTTATCAAACACTCTATAGGCTTTGCTAGAAGTTGAATACCCAAAGAAAATTCCTTCATCGCTCTTGGAATTAGTTTTTTCCAAATTTTCCTTTGTATTAAAAATAATAACATTTCAACCAAAACCTCAAATGAAATTAACCTTTGGTTTTATATTATTCCATATCTCATAAGGATTTTTATTTAAGAGAGGTCTAATCAAAACACTATTATTAATATAAAGTGTTGTGTTAAGAGATTTATCCCAAAAGTTTATAGGTAAGTCATACTCATTCAACAAGGTTTGGGCTATCTCTTGAAGATTCCTATTTCTTCTTTCTTCCACACCATATTTATATGGTGTTCTAGGAGCTAAAAAGATGTGATTATAGCCATTTTGAGAATAGAATGACTCAAAGCCTTGATTTTGAAGTTGTCAATATAAGGCCCCAGCCTTAAACCTTACTTAATATTGAATTAAATGAATAATTCACATTGAGGATCTTTTCTGGTTTAGAGTTTTAGAGAATTAGAACATAACTATTACATCTCAAAAGATTACAAAGTAGACACTTCTACTAAGTTTCCATAATAAAAAAAACTCTTAAAAAGAAACATGTCTAGTTCCATGTTTTATATAGCATGACATTCCCTTAATCCCATCCTTGACCGTATTCCACATTAAGTCCTGTGAAAAACATTTCCAAAAAACTTGGGGTGAGCATAAAAAGCTTAGTAAGGGATACACAAATAATGAAAACTGTTACTTTTTCAAACATCAAGTAAACCATGTATACTCTATCAAAGTAATACCTTCACCTTCATGAAGTAGTAAAAACTCTTCACTGAATAAAGTATCATTACTTACCTTTTTGTAATCAAAGGATTACCATAAAACCCATATAAAGAACACATAACATATATAAAGGTAACTTGGGACATAAACATACTTAAGTGGAATAACCATACGGTCAACTTCCACGCATATCACTTAATGGAATATCCATACGGCCAATTTCCATACATACTTAATGGAATAGCCATACGACCGACTTCCATACCCAATGAATTGGAGGTTATAACCTAACCACCCGTCCTGGTATTCATGGCACCACCCGTCATATGCTTTATCACGTAACCACCCGTCAAATGTCCAAGTACCAATATAAAATCATAAAACATAAAACCAATATAAAGAAATGATAACATTTCCACATTTAAATCACAATATATCATAATAGAATCCTTTATCAAAACCATTTCCAATACCAAAATACATAAAAGAGTATATGGTATTTATTTTATTTTAAAAACATTACGACTTGTTGAGGAAGCCAAAGACCAAATAATACTCGCGGCGGCGGAAAAGGTCGTTGTCACCGTGTACGTTAAAAGAAACATTCCTTTTTGTCGCTTTGTAAAACGCTTCGTAGAAAAAGATTCTTTTTGTATAAAAGTAAAATTAAAAGGGGTTTATACACCATATAAAAGAAAGTTGTGTATAAAACGAAATATGCCTCAATGAAAGGAGATTGAGACGAAGTCCCTTACCTCGGGTCCGACTTGACTCGATCATTCCTTAACGTCCTGAATAATAAACATGAGTTAATTTCTATTTGCTTAAGAACCTTTTTCAAGTTCATTATTCCTTTTATATCACTTATTTACATGTTATAAACATTATTTAATAATTTAAGTTAATAATGTTTGTTTTGTCGATATTTGGTTCTTAAGTCGAAAGTGGACTTCTTACAATTACATGTTGTTCGTGTGGTCAAAGGTTCTTTATATCCAGAATAACATTCCTGATTTGGATATCATATATATCATATATATCCAGCATATACATGTATTTATAATATTACATAATCATTTAGAGGTAAGAAATGAAATGCACCATTCATGGAGACGGTAAGCCGTACGTACGCATGAACGCTACTTTCATTTCTTTGTCATATTAATGGAATTAAAAATAAATGAGAGGTATGTATATTTTAATTCCAGAATTATATTCATCATTTAGATATATCATTCATTATATGTATCCATTATATACATGTACTTTTAATAGTACATTTCATTTGGGGATAAGAAATGAAATGCACTGTTCATGGAGACGGTAAGCCGTACGTACGCATGAACGCTACTTTCATTTCTATATCATACTTTAATGGAAATAAATAATAATGATATAGAGGTATATTATAATTCTAGTATAACATCATATATAATAACTTTAAATCCATCCTTTATACGTCCCACATATGGAATTAACGAATCACATCACTTTAAGGGGGCGGTAGTCCGCACTTCCTTAAATGAAGATATCGTGTTTACCCATAATGGAAACCATAAAGGTATGCCCAAAATGAAAAATACAGAAGCTTAAGGAAAACATAAAAATATTATATATCATATATAAATATAGTGTCATCTTAATGGCCACCTTTGAAGGTGTTAAAAGAATGTTTAACAATCATCGTTTCGGGAGGCTGAAATTCGCCATCCACAGAAACAGTATGTTATTTAACCATTAGATGTAGGTGTGTGTAATTGTAGCTTGAATACTTATTATAAAAACATCCTAGTATATTGAGGATACTGTAGTTGTTACAAAAGAAAAGAATAAAAAGAGTTTAGGGGGTTGGAGAAGCAAAATAAAACAAAAGGACTCAAAAGAAGACATTACCTTAAAATCGGGTAACTCCCCTTGGTTTGACCTCAAAGGCTTCCTTGGGAAGACTTCTGCACAAATTGAGGCTTCTAGGAGTAATATAGGGATGTGGAGAGCCAAAATGGGCAGGGTTTGTCCGAGCCAAAGGCTTTGGGAGTGTGGGTAAGGAGGTAGAGGTGGGGGCCTTTTATAAGAGGAGAGGAGGGGCACTCTTGTAAAGTTACAAAATGTTACTATATATTCAAAAGAGTTTCGGATTTTAAAGGTCCCACATTGATGTATTTAGAGGATAAGGTGATGATGGTTCGAAATCCACTCATCAAATAGGTTTTTGACATGTTTGGGTCTTAGATATTACATTATCTTTCCATTTTATTTAAATCGTTAAATAATGAGGTCATCGCTGCATCATTATGATGTCATAAATAATTTAATTTATTTAATGTCTAAAAATTATAAAAAAAATAATATGATGTAGGAAATATTTTTATCTTTTTAATGAATATTTATTGTCAAAAATCTGACTTTTATAACCCTATGTAAAAATTGTTTTAGTAAAATAACTCATGTTTGTGTCATTTTTACTTTAACATTAAATAAAACGTTATTTATGTCATTTCCCAACCAAAGTGGAGCCATGGGGTCCCCAAGTTGACCCATGGCTTTTCTTGGTCGGCCATGACACATCCAATGAGGGTAGGACATGTGTCAAGCTCATCTCATATTATTAAAACATTATTTTTACCCTAAACTACACTAATTACCACTAATCGCGATTAAGAACTTAAAAGTTACTATTCACCAAAAAATTATTTTAATCTCATTGAACCACATTTTACTACTTAATGACAACCATGTATGTCTGATTTTTGAAAATCAAATCACAGAAGTGGAAAAGTTTCATTTAAACAGAAAATCAGTCTCTTTAACTACCACTTAGTGGTTTCACTATTCATCAAAAATTGAAGTTTTTCAGAAAAATACCAAAACATCACCCTAAGCTATATTTGATATTCCGAATTAAAAAATGAAGTCTATTTTACAAAATTCAAAACATATAAGTCACATTAATTAATTTAATAATTAATTCCCGCTGTCAGAGAAAATAACGTGTTTTTATGAAACAATAAGTATCAAAAGATTGACATTAGTTTAAGTCCGATTTCAAAGTGAAATTAATTCCAACAACCACTATTGGATTTAATGGTAAAAATATTTTCTAATTTCACTTTAAAACCAATTCAAATGATAATCTAATCATATAAATAAATTAGATTAAAAAGAGGTTTTGAATTAAAATACAACATTTTACACTATTCATTAAAAAAATGAACTTTATCGAAAAGATATCAAAAATTTACGCAAAGTAAATTTTGATGTCCCAATTATAAAGAAGAATTATATTTGGTCCAATAGAATTTATAAGATTGATCAAAACTATATTTAATGACGGTTCGCCGTCAAAAGATGATAAGTGAACCCTTAGTGAAAATTAGGGTATAAATGCCTAAAATTGAATTCTTTCCGTATTTTAAGCCTTTATCTTTTATTGGATAAATGTAAAAACATTTAAAAACATATATAATCATATATTAGTTATTTATATCCATTCCCGCCAGTACAACGGCTACGTTTTAACTAACATTTAAAATAATATTATTTTATTACTAGTTTGCAACGTAAGTTTTCAAAGAAACTCATCGTTGTGTATCGAGTACGCTATCGAACGTAGAAACCCCTTTTTAATTAAAATTAATATTTAATTCATAAATATTAATAAATATGAAAATTATTTATTCTTTCTTTACCTGGGATGTTACATCCTTCCCCCCTTTTGGGAATTGCTTCCTCGCAATTTTATTCACTTATCAAAATAAGTGGGGGTATTTATCCCTCATAGCATTTTCAGATTCCCACGTTGCCTCTTCAATCACATGGTTTTTTCACAAAACCTTTACCTGATGAATCACCTTATTCCGTAACACCTGCTCCCAGTGGTCAAGAATCTGGACTGGTTGTTCTTCATAAGATAGGTTCTCCTCCAGCTGAACTACCTCTGGACTCAAAACATGAGATGGATCTGGCATATACTTCCTCAACATCAAAACATGAAAAACATTGTGTACCTGAGATAAACTCGGAGTTAAAGCCACTCGTTAAGAAACTGATCCAACTTTCTCCAGAATTTCATATGGTCCAATGAACCTTGGACTCAGCTTTCCTTTCTTACCAAATCTCATCACACTTTTCCAAGGAGAAACCTTGAGAAGAACATGATCACCTACCTCGAAAGATAGATCCTTCATCCGGTTATCCGCATAACTCTTCTGCCTGCTCTGAGCTGTTCTCATGTGCTTCTGAATCAACTGAACTTTTTCTGCCATCTCTTCTACCAATTCTGGTCTCATCAGCTTCCTTTCACCCACTTCATCCCAAAATGCTGGAGTTCTACACCGCTTCCCATATAATGCCTCAAATGGTGCCATCTGTATACTGGAATGAAAACTGTTATTATAAGAAAATTCAACCAAAGAAAGATGTTAGTGCCAACTTCCCTGATAATCCATCAAACAATCTCGTAGCATATCCTCCAAGGTCTGAATTGTTCGTTCTGACTGCCCATCTAATTGAGTATGAAAAGCTGTACTAAAATTTAATTCAGTGCCCTACGACTTCTGAAGGCCTTTCCAAATGTTAGAAGTAAACCTGGGATCACGGTCAGATACAATGGAGAGAGGAACTCCATGTAACCAGACTATATCTTTAAGATACAAACGGGAAAGTTGATCTGGGGAAAAAGTATCTCGTATAGCAAGGAAATGAGCAGATTTAGTCAAGCGATCAATAATAACCCAGATTGTATTATTACCTCGAGATTTCCTCGGTAATCCCACAACAAAGTCCATGGATATGTTTTCCCATTTCCACTCTGGCACTGGTAAAGGCTGAAGCATCCCTTTAGGTAACTGCCGCTCTGCTTTAACCTGCTGACAAGTCAAACACTTCATAGTAAAATCAGCAATATCTCTTTTCATTCCATCCCACCAGTAATACTCCCGCAGATCTCTGTACATCTTAGTACTGCCAGGATAAACTGAAAACGGGGAACTATGAGCCTCACATAACAACTCATTCTTCAACTGTGAATCACAAGGCACACATAATCTCTTCCCAAACCTCAAAACACAATCATTATCAATGTTGAATTCAGGCAACTTACCTTTCTGAACCAGCTCTACCTTTTTCTGCAACTCGTTGTCTTGCTTCTGTGCTTGCTTGATTCTGTTTGATAGAGAATATTTCACTGACACCAGAAACAAAACATAAGGACTTTCTGCACCAACAAATTCTATGCCAAAGTTCATCAAATCAAAAGCCAAAGAATCTCGTTCCAAATATAGCATGGTTAATGAAGCATTACTTTTTCGACTCAAAGCATCGGCCACTTTATTTGCTTTTCCCAGATGGTAGTGAATTGTACAATCATAATCCTTGATTAATTCCAGCCATCTCCTCTGTCTCATGTTCAATTCTTTCTGAGTGAATATATACTTTAAACTTTTTTGATCAGTATATATTTCACACTTTACTCCATACAAATGATGCCTCCAAATTTTTAAAGCAAATACATCAGCAGCTAATTCCAAATCATGTGTAGGGTAATTTAACTCATGAGTTTTCAACTGACGTGAAGCATAAGAAATTACCTGATCATTCTATATAAGGACATAGCCAAGTCCCTTCAACAAAGAATCACTGTATATAACAAACTCACCATTCCTGGAAGGAAGTGCCAAAACAGGATCATTCACCAATCTTCTTTTCAACTCCTGAAAACAATCATCACATTCTTTTGTCCAGATGAACTTAACACCCGTACGAGTTAGTTTAGTCATTGGACTAGATAACAGTGAAAATTTTTCAACAAAACTTCGGTAGTAACCTGCCAAACCAAGAAAACTACAGATCTCGGTTACATTTGTGGGTATTTTCCATTCTTCAACAACTTTGGTTTTAGTAGGATCAACAGTTATGCCATCTTTTGAAATAATGTGACCCAGGAAAGAAATTTGTTGTAACCAAAACTCACACTTGCTGAATTTTCCATATAGTTTATTTTCTTTTAAGGTTTTCAAGATAACCCTTAAATGACTTTCATGCTCCTCTTTACTTTTAAAAAACACCAAAATATCATTGATGAAAACAACCACAAACTTATCCAAGAACTCATGGAAAATTCTATTCATAAGGTCCATGAATACAGCAGGTGCATTGGTTAACCCAAAAGGCATAACTAAAAATTCATAATGGCCATATCTAGTAGGGAACGCAGTCTTCGGAATGTCTGCTTCTTTTACTTTCAACTGATGGTACCCCGACCTCAAGTCAATCTTCGAAAAATACTGAGCTCCCTAGAGCTGATCAAACAAATCATCGATATGAGGCAAAGGATACTTGTTCTTAACAGTAATATTATTCAAGGCTCTATAATCAATGCAAAGTCTCATTGATCCATCTTTCTTTTTAACAAACAAGATAGGAGAACCCCATGGTGATGTGCTAGGTCAAATGAAACCTTTATCTAATAACTCATGCAATTGTTTCTTTAACTCTAAAAGTTCAGCTTGAGACATTCGATAAGGAGGTTTTGAAATTGGATTAGAATCAGGAACTAAGTCAACAGTAAATTCAACTTCCCGATCATGAATAATACCAGGAAACTCATCAGGAAAAACATCAAGATACTCATTTATCACTGGCACATCATTAATCTGAACAGTTCCTTTATTTTCAACAATATGTGCAAGGTAACATTCATTTCCATCTTTTACTAGTTTCTAAACTTCCTAATATGTTATCAAAATCAAGTGTTCATTCTTTTACACAAACTGAAAATCTTTTTGAAAAGAAACCATTTTAGCTCTGCAGTCAATCTTAGCATGATAAATAGAAATCCAATCCATGCCCAAAATAACATCAAACTCTACTAGAGGCAAAACAATAAGGTTTTCTAGTAGATTCTTTCCACACACAAGGATAGGAAGGTTCTTATAATTCCTTTTTGTCTCAATGTTCCCTCTGGGTGTTTTTAACATAAGTTCGGGGTTCATATCTTGAGATGGAATTTCCAATTTACTAGAAAACTTCTCAGAAATGAAAGAGTGTGTAGACCCTGAATCAAACAACACATTGGCATAATTTGAACAAACAAACAGTGTACCTGATACCACTTCATTCGATGGCCCAACATCTGCTGAAGTTGTTGCAAAGGATTTCACCACCCCTTTCTGCTTGTAGTCTTGCTGCATTCCCCCAGTTGAGTTCTTTGTTGGATACTCGTTTGCATAGTGACCCATTTCATTACACTTAAAACATCTTACCGTTGGCTTTTCATTTCCTGCTTTATCATCTTCCTTACAGTTACAAGCAATATGACCAGACTTACCACACCAAAATCACTTACCAGACTTGGATAAACATTCTCCAGGATGCATTTTACCACACTTCTCACAGGATGGATATTTGGTTTTCTTACCTCCTTTCTTCTTTGATGAATTCTTCCCCTTTTCCTGCCAACTAGACCTCTTAATTTTTTTGTTTGTCATAGAACACCTGATCATCGGAAAACTCCATTTCCACCTTCTCCGCACATCGAACAAGTTTTTCATAACTTTTGAACTCACGAGAAGCTAAATCCCTTCGATACTTTGGATTTAACCCTGAGTAAAAACGGTTTATTTTACTATCAAGATCTCGTATGAAGTTTGGAGCATACCTTGCCAATCGAGTGAACTTTGCTTCATAAGCAGCCACTGAATCATCCTCCTGCCACAATTCTAGGAACTGTTTTTCCATCCTAAGACGAACCACCTTAGGAAAATATTTCTCAAGAAACATACCTTTGAATTCGTCCCAGTGAAGATCTTCAATCTCATCACTATCCCTAATATTTTTCACCATCAACCACCACTGATCAGCTTCACCTTCAAAATGGTAAACAGCAAGACTGACCTTTTGATGTTCTGAACACCCCATGACATCAAAAATCTTCTCTAGTGCTTTAATCCACTTTTCAGATTGCACAGGGTCAGACGATCCTCTGAATGATGGGGGATGTTGCCTCATGAAATGTTCCACCACTGACATGTTCCTCTACGGTTGATCTGGCTGATCTCATGCATGGATACCACCACCATTTATAGACTGAGTCAACTGTGCCATCACTGCAACAAATTGTTCAGTTCTGATTCCGACCATCTCAGGTTGCTGATTTGGAAGGTTGTCTTCCTCCTGATGTCGTCCCAGCATAGCTGCTTTGTTTCCTCTGCGGAAAACCATTCTGAACACAGAAATATCTTAGGCGAAGCAACATGGTAATCTGTAAATGCTATATCATTTAAATCATATCATAAATTAACTTATAATTTAACAATTTTCTAACTCCTAATATTGTCTAAACCGACCTCTGATACCAACTATAAGGCCCCATCCTTAAACCTTACTTAATACTGAATTAAATGAATAATTCACATTGAGGATCTTTTCAGGTTTAGAGTTTTAGAGAATTAGAACATAACTATTACATCTCAAAAGATTACAAAGTAGACACTTCTACTAAGTTTCCATAATAATAAAAACTCTTAAAAAGAAACATGTCTAGTTCCATGTTTTATATAGCATGACATTCCCTTGATCCCATCCTTGACCTTATTCAACATTAAGTCCTGTGAAAAACATTTCAAAAAAACTTGGGGTGAGCATAAAAAGCTCAGTAAGGGATACACAAAGAATGAAAACTGTTACTTTTTCAAACATCAAGTAATCCATGTATACTCTATCAAAGTAATACCTTCACCTTCATGAAGTAGTAAAAACTCTTCACTGAATAAAGTATCATTACTTACCTTTTTGTAATCAAAGTATTACCGTAAAACCCATATAAAGAACACATAACATATATAAAGGTAACTTGGGACATAAACATACTTAAGTGGAATAACCATACGGTCGACTTCCACACATATCACTTAATGGAATAGTCATACGGCCAATTTCCATACATAGTTAATGGAATAGACATACGGCCGACTTCCATACCCAATGCATTGGAGGTTATAACGTAACCACCCATCCTGGTATTCACGGCACCACCCGTCATATGGTTTATCACGTAACCACCCGTCAAATGTCCAAGTACCAATATAAAATCATAAAACATAAAACCAATATAAAGGAATGATAACATTTCCACATTTCAATCACAATATATCATAATAGAATCTTTTATCAAAACCATTTTCAATACCAAAATACATAAAAGAGTATATGGTATTTATTTTATTTTAAAAACATTACGGCTTGTTGAGGAAGCCAAAGACCAAATAATACTCGCGGTGGCGGAAAAGGTCGTTGTCACCGCGTACGTTAAAAGAAACATTCCTTTTTGTCGTTTTGTAAAATGCTTCGTAAAAAAAGATTCATTTTGTATAAAATTAAAATACAAAGGGTTTTATACACCGTATAAAAGAAAGTTGTGTATAAAATAAAATATGCCTCAATAAAAGGAGATTGAGACGAAGTCCCTTACCTCGGGTCCGACTTGACTCGATCATTCTTTAACGTCCTGAATAATAAACATGAGTTAATTTATATTTGCTTAAGAACCTTTTTCAAGTTCATTATTCCTTTTATATCACTTATTTCCATGTTATAAACATTATGTAATCATTTAAGTTAATAATGTTTGTTTTGTCGATATTTGGTTCTTAAGTCGAAAGTGGACTTCTTACAATTACATGTTGTTCGTGTGGTCAAAGGTTCTTTATATCTAGAATGACATTCCTGATTTGGATATCATATATATCATATATATCCAGCATATACATGTATTTATAATATTACATAATCATTTAGAGGTAAGAAATGAAATTCACCGTTCATGGAGACGGTAATCCGTACGTACGCATGAACGCTACTTTCATTTCTTTGTCATATTAATGGAATTAAAACTAAATGAGAGGTATGTATATTTTAATTCCAAAATTATATTCATCATTTATATGTATCATTCATTATATATATCCATTATATACATGTACTTTTAATAGTACATTACATTTGGGGATAAGAAATGAAATGCACCGTTCATGGAGAGGGTAAGCCGTACGTACGCATGAACGCTACTTTCATTTCTATCTCATACTTTAATGGAAATAAATAATAATGATATTGAGGTATATTATAATTCCAGTATAACATCATATATAATAACTTTAAATCCATCCTTTATATGTCCCACATATGGCATTAACGAATCACATCACTTTGAGGGGGTGGTAGTCTGCACTTCCTTAAATGAAGATATCGTGTTTACCCATAATGGAAACCATAAAGGTATGCACAAAATGAAAAATATAGAATCTTAATTAAATCATAAAAATATTATATATCATATATAAATATAGTGTCATATTAATGGCCACCTTTGAAGGTGTTAAAAGAATGTTGAACAATCATCATTTCGGGAGGTAGAAATTCGCCATCCACGGAGACAGTATGTTCTTTAACAATTAGATGTAGGTGTGTGTAATTGTAGCTCTAATACTTCCTATAAAAACATCATAGTATATTGAGGATACTGGAGTTGTTACAAAAGAAAATAATAAAAAGATTTTAGGGGGTTGGAGAAGCAAAATAAAACAAAAGGAGTCAAAAGAAGACATTACCGTAAAATCGGGTAACTCCCCTTGGTTTGAGCTCAAAGGCTTCCTTGGGAAGACTTCTTCCCAAAGTGAGGCTTCAAGGAGTAAGAGAGGGATGTGGATATACAAAATGGGCAGGGTTTGGCCGAGCCAAAGGCTTTGGGAGTGTGGGTAAGGAGGTAGAGGTGGGGGCCTTTTATAAGAGGAGAGGAGGGGCACTCTTGTAAAGTTACAAAATGTTACTTTATATTCAAAAGCTTTTCGGATTTTAAAGGTCCCACATTGATTTATTTCGAGTATAAGTTTATAATGGTTCGAAATCCACTCATACAATAGGTTTTGGACATGTGTGGGTCTTAGATATTACATTATCTTTCCATTTTATTTAAATCGTTAAATAATGAGGTCATCGCTGCATCATTATGATGTCATAAATAATTTAATTTATTTAATGTATAAAAATTATACATAAACTACTATGATGTAGGAAATCTTTTTAGCTTTCTAATGAATATTTATAGTCAAAAAGCTGACTTTTATAACCCCACGTAAAAATTGTTTTAGTAAAATAACTCATGTTTGTGTCATTTTTACTTTAACATTAAATAAAAAGTTATTTATGTCATTTCCCAACCAAAGTGGCTTCATGGGGTCCCCAAGTTGACCCATGGCTTGTCTTGGTCGGTCATGACACATCCAATGAAGGTAGGACATGTGTCAAGCTCATCTCATATTATTAAAACATTATTTTTACCCTAAACTACACTAATTACCACTAATCGCGATTAAGAACTTAAAAGTTACTATTCACCAAAAAATTATTTTAATCTAATTGAACCAAATTTTACTTCTTAATGAAAACCATGTATGTCGGATTTTTGAAAATCAAATCACAGAAGTGGCAAAGTTTCATTTAAACGGAAAATCAGTTTCTTTAACTACCACTTAGTGGTTTCACTATTCATCAAAAATTGAAGTTTTTCAGAAAAATACCAAAACATCACCCTAAGCTATATTTGATATTATGAATTCAAAAATAAAGTCTATTTTACAAAATTCAAAACATATAAGTCACATTAACTAATTTAATAATTAATTCCCGTTGTCAGAGCAAATAGCGTGTTTTTTTGAAACAATAAGTATCAAAAGATTGACACTAGTTTAAGTCCGATTTCAAAGTGAAATTAATTCCAACGACCACTATTGGATTTAATGGTAAAAATATTTTCTAATTTCACTTTAAAACCAATTCAAATGATAATCTAATCATATAAATAAATTATATTAAAAAGAGGTTTTGAATTAAAATACAACATTTTACACTATTCATTAAAAAAAATGAACTTTATCGGAAAGATACCAAAAATTTACACAAAGTAAATTTTGATGTCCCGATTCTAAAGAAGAGTTATATTTGGTCCAATAGAATTTATAAGATTGATCAAAACTATATTTAATGACGGTTCTCCGTCAAAAGGTGATAAGTGAACCCTTAGTGAAAATTAGGGTATAAATGCCTAAAATTGAATTCTGTCCGTATTTTAAGCCTTTATCTTTTTTTGGAAAAATGTAAAAACATTTAAAAACATATATAATCATATTTTAGTTATTTCTATCCATTCCCACCAGTACAACGACTATGTGTTAACTAACATTTAAAATAATATTATTTTATTACTAGTGTGCAACGTAAGTTTTCAAAGAAACTCATCGTTGCGTATCGAGTACGCTATCAAACGTAGAAACCCCTTTTTAATTAAAATTAATATTTAATTCGTAAATATTAATAAATATGAAAATTCTTTATTCTTTCTTTACCTGGGATGTTACAGTCAACCATGATCACTTTTTAGGGTATTAATCCTAACTCCACTAAGGGTTTTTTTAGATTTTTAATACTTAATAAAAAAGGAACATGATTCATTTTTGAGAGATAGAAAGAATACCCATGTTTATCTAGAGAATTCATCTACATGAAAATAGACATCATGTTTTCCATTTAGACTGGAAACTCTAGAAGGTCCAAAAAGATCCATATGAAATAAATCTAGAGGTTGAGAGGCTGAATCTTATTTCTTGTATTTAAAATATATCTTATGAAGTTACCCTTTGGGAAGGGATTACAAACTCTATCATTTGAGAATTAAAACCTTCGTAGGTCTCTAACTAATCATTTCCTAGTTAGCTTTCTAGGTGAGTGAAAATCGCAATGGCCTAGTCTCTTATGCCAAAGACAATATTCATTATGAAACTCACTTAGGGAAGAAATATTTTTATAATTTAAAGAATTTAAATTAATAGAATAAATATTATCATTTCATAAAGCAGTAAAAATTAAATCATTTGTGTCATTAGAAACATGACAAGAATTTTATTCAAATTTCACCAAAAATCCATCATCACTTAATTGGGATATAATAAGTATTTTTTATTTCAATACATCTACATATAAATAATTGGAAATTAATACTCAATTAAAATTACCAATTTGGACAAGACCAATGATTTTCTATTTTTCATTGTCACTAAATGTGACATGTCCACCATCGACATTAATCAAATTCTTAATGTTTTAATACTCACCAATCATGTGTATAGAATATCTACTGTCCAGATACCATATTATTTTATTAGAGGATTACAAATAGTTTTCCTATAACACAATGTTTATGCTGAAAATGATTTTCAAACCCAAATTTTATTTGGTCAAAATAAGTTAGTAAAAATATATTTTTTGTATCCATATATGTCTAATTTGTTGCTTATAAACAGATTGATGACTTATAGAGATAAAAACATTGTTAGGTCGAGTTGAGTAGTCTTTGCAGTGTATGAAGTTTTCTTACTAGTACGTGATGTAAATCTAATTTTTGTAATTTTTCTTTTTCAACGATACTAACGTATGCCAGTTGCATACTTGGGAGAAACATGTTTTCTAATTTTTTTATTCAATGTTTTCTTACCATTGGTAAATATTTATATGTCTTTATTTAATTATTAACTATCAATTTTAATTCATTGTTTTCTTTCATTAGTTGATGATTTTTCTCATTTTCAATAGTAAGATTATTTTTACCATTTACAATTAAAGCATAATATTTTTTGAGAGACTTATATTTATCTTCCAGTTCATAAAAAGTGTCTTCCATCATGTTACAGAAGTCATATAAATCTTTTATTTCATTTTTTACTCATTTTTATTATTATATATATTTTCCAAAATGTATGAAGAATCAATAAGAGACACTGGGATATCATTTTGTAACTCTGGTGTGATTACAGTAAATAACATGTTGGCTCTGTCATACTCATCTTCTGGATTAGTGTTTTAGACACTTGAACTATCTTCGTAGGCACTCCATGTTGGATTCATATCCTTTTCTTATCTCCTATCCTTATCTTTAAACTTATTTTTAGAATTTTATTTTGGATAGTCTCCTTTAATGTTTTCATTTCTCGTACATTCATAACAGGTAACATCACTTTAAGGATTATCCTTTTTCTATATATTTTTCCCACATTATTTTTTTATCATAATATCCTCTGAATTTTGAATTTTTGAATATAATATTTTTCTTATAAAATCTCTTAGATCATCTTTCCATGTGTACCATTTCTTCATCACTATCATTAGGAGATCCATATTCACTAGAATCTTTTATTTGTACCTTTTCTTTTTGACTGGAGGTAGTATATTTAAAGGCCACTGATTTTATTTTTTTATCTTTATCAATATCTTTTTATACATTACATTCCTCTTCATACATCATCCACATTCCTATAAATTTTTTGATAGTTAGTTTACTTACATCACATGACTCTCTGATTGACACAAATTTTCATTCACGTGAAAAAGATAAGGTATACCATATTCAAAAGCATATTTTCAAGTAGATATTATATTGAATTCATTATCTCCCATAGAGCAAAACAAAGCATTCACAGCTTTACACTTTTATTATAAGTAGTTTTTGTATCACTACTTCAATAACATCTTGTAGTTTGTGGTGTTTCATATTGAACTTCTATTAAAATCCATATATCAAAACATATACTTTCTAAATCCATTCTCATTTTTATTTTCTATTGATCGTAGTTATTTTCATTAAAATCAGGAGGTCTATTGGTATCATATCATTCTTTTCTAATATCCATCAAGAACTAAAATTTAGAAATTATAGAAATTTGAGGTCATTATAATAAAACAAAAATCATAGTTAAAATAGTTAATTTAAAAAATCCTCTAATACCTAATGTTGGTTGCACAGAGTAATGCAAGAGGGGGTGAAATGAGTTCCCAAAAAATCAAAAAATAAATAGACTAAATATTAAAAACCCTAAAAAAAATAAACTAGTCATTTAATCAAAATAGTAAATCATTATAGGATCTATCCATTTACAATATTTCTTAAAGATTGATTAGGTCTAAGTTAAAAATTATTTTAGAAATAACTTACCTTTTGAGATCAATTTAATTTGATAGAAACATAAATAAACACAAGTTATGATTAATAGTCAAATAAAAAATTTTGTTTGATAATGAAATGTTATCTTAAATATGATAGAAAAAACACACTATATAGTGACACAATAGAATAAACAAGAGGTTTAGCCTCATGGTGAGACCTAATCCCCTCCACTTGGAAATCATTTTTTGCAAAGAACATTGTAAATATAATCAAAAAAAATACAAAACCAAGATTAGGTATATAGTCAAGAGAAACAATCTATCCATTCTAAAAATCCTCTTTATCGTATTACGTGGGATGAAAGAAAAGCGCAGGTCACGGATGGAACTCGTCCACAATCATAGTAGGAAATAGATTTAGGAATGGGAGAATAATAGATATTCTTAAAGATTATCTAGGAGATAGTCTGTCATGGACAACAGGTAAACAACACACTACTGAAAAGTAAAATAGATAGAAAAAATAGAATGAGCTTAGTCTGATCTATTCTATATGTTTGTAATCCTCAAATCAGCAATAGTGAGGTGTCTATTCTTTGTTTAGGAAAATTGAAGTGCAATTGAGGTTCGTTGAAATCTGATGAAATTCTTTAGATGCTATATATCTATTTTATCAATCAATATTGGTAATGGTTTCAATGATTTTTTTCATTGATCTTCACAGAATGAGAATTAGCATGTTCGACAGAATTTAAAACATTGATTACACAATTTTCTTGGTTTTAAATAATCATTGAAAAAAGAATCATTGTACCTAGAGAGTAATACTTCATGAATATATAGCATCTCTTGTTGAAGGAGGTCCAATTTCCTAAGATCATCTTTTAGTAAGTCTTAAATAATTTGTAAAACCATCTAGGAATAGAGTTTGTAACGACCCGGACCCGGCCAGCCACTCGAACAGTGTCAAACGAGTCGGGTGTCACTACCTTAGGCGCACCTCTCTGAACGCCAAAGGTTGCTGACTAGTAGCGAGGGTCTGTCAGGTATAGTGGGGAGTCTATACCCTCTCAGAGGATCATAAGAACGGTACTAGTCCGAGTATAACAGTAAAGATGCAGTAGAAGAAAGACTCAGCAGACTCAAACCAGACCCATAAAGCAGAAGCATAAACAATATAGATAAATAGAAGAAGCAGTAAATATAAAAACAACAGTGGAAATAAACACAAAAACATGTTGATAACATGTAACTACTACTGAACAGTAATACATGCATCCAAAGCAGGTCAGAAAATATAAAAAAAAGGCGCCAATGGCTAACCAACAGTAGCTACAACAAGTAAGCATGCTGATACAGAAAAGTAAACAAAATAAAATAAACCCAGCTAGGAATGACCTCAAGGTCCATACCATCTCCATGAAATAACTAACGTCACCCATCTCCTAAAGTTGGCCTCTTTCCTGCACGTAAATCCATAAAGTCTGCACGCATCCTGAAGGGCTTGTACAGGGTGTGAGACAAATCTCAGTAGGATACCACCCAACGGTGCATACCAAATATATTTGTTTAATAAGTCATGCATTCCTCAGAAAATTATTAAACAGTACAATGCACAAATAAACAAAAACTCCACTGGTGCTCAACAGCCACCATGGAGCGTCACCTACTTCGGCCAATGCTGGAATCTCTGTCGTGTAACCCGGCACCATGTCCCACCTGACACCTCGTGTCTCAAGTACCGATGTCCTGAGGGCACGCCCCAGAATACTAACCCGACACCATGTGCCTCTTGACACCTCGTGTCTCAAGTACCAACGTCCCGAAGGCACGCCCAATATTAGTAACCCGGCACCCTGTGCCTCCTGACACCTTGTGTCTCAAGTACCGACGTCTCGAAGGCACACCCATTCCCTGAAGGCTCCTCACCTCCCACGTGGCTTTCTATGGAAAGAACCCCAAACTAGAATACCTAACTGCAACTATGGGGGCCTCTACCCACACGAGTGGTCAAAACCACCTCATCAAGGAGTATCTCTGTGTGCACACTACTTAAGTCCCAGGTGAGCGGTAATCACCAAAATAGTTTTAAGCCACCAACACGTCTGACACCTCATGTCCCTGTGACCATGTCGCTCAAGTCCGATGGCATCGCCATCCTAGTGTCCTGGGCCATGCCCAACCCGACAGTCATACTAGCTCAAGCTGACGTCCATGACGCCCAATCCTATGGTCAAAACCACCCAAAGTAACCCGGGTAAAGCCCCAACCTGTGATCATCATCACTCAAGCGTAACTGGTCCAAGACCAACACAACCCAAAAAAGGTCCAGCATATGCAATCCAGAAGTTGCATATATAACATATTTAAACCGAAAAAATAAACCAGCAAAACAAACTAAACAGTTGAGTTGAACTCTACCAGGTGATGTCCCATACCAGCACTGAGGCCTTAAATGCCTCTAGAAATTTATATCAGGCTTTAATAAATTAATCTAACAGTTTAATACATTAATATTTCAATTAAAACCATTTTGGCATTCCCTGTCCAAAATGCCCGACGAGCAACGGCCCCTCACCCGGCCCTACTCACCCAAACTGGTAACCGGGCATACCCAAAAGCATCCCAGAGGTCCCATAGGCAATAGAGTATGAAAAAGAAGATAAAACGGGTCCTTCTCAAAATACCTGAAAACACGCCGAAGGCCGTGTTACCCGGACAACCGCGAAAACAAAAAATGAGGTATGTACCACCTACCTGAGACTCACACGATGCTACTCCTCCGGTAACACCTGCTAATTTGGTCTAAAACGCGGTAAATCTACAAAAGATTCAATACCGTTCAAACGCCTATAACTCGTTCTAGAACGAAAATCAAACAAAAAGGCCAAAGTGGAATCGAGGCCTTACCGAGGGGGTTCCAACCACTAATCTGAGATCGAATCGGGTCTCGAATGGACGATCGGGAAGAGAAAAGGGGTTCGGCCGGCCTGGTTCGCGTATCCGGGCGGAGGGTATGAGGTTCTGCCTCAATACGAGGCTACTGCACGTTTTAAGCGAAAAAAAGAAAGTACACGGCGTGTACATTAGGACTACACACCATGTATAGTTCATTTAACTATTCATAAGACAGAAGGATTCTGCCAAATCACTTTCTGAACCTGCTGACATGAGTACACGGCGTGTACTTGGTTCCTCTTCCTCTCCTCACTGACGTACTCACACGCCATGTGTTTCCCTTATACACAGCTAGACTACACGGTGTGTCCAAAGGGAACACGGCGTGCCCCTGGTTCTACCCAGCCAACAGGCCTACATGCCATGTATGGCCTCACACGGTCGGGGGTATACACGGCGTGTTCAAAACTACACGTCGTGTAGTAAGAAACTACTACACGGTCATCACACGACATGTACTCAGCGAGCACACGGTCGGTCACCCACCTACACATACATGGCGTGTTCTTAAAGTACATGGTGTGTAGTCTAGAAATTCTCAGAAACTTCGCATTTTCTCCAGTTTCCTCAGAAACCAGTCAAAAATTCAAACAGGGTCGGGATTTTGACCCGTTTCCAAAAAAACTCGGGTTCTTACAAACTCCCCACCTTAACGTAGCTCGTCCCCAAGCTACCAAACGAAACCAGGAGATGGCATCAGACACGCCCATCCCGGTTAAACAACCCAGACTACCCCGGTCTCAAGGTTCTGGCTAAATTCCTCAAGGGGCTCCCCACCTTAAGAATTTCCTACTTGGTCTAAATCAACAAAGCTCAAAGAAACTAAGGTTTACTAACCTGTTTTCCGGATGCATAGTCCTCCCGTGACGCATCGTCACCCCTGCACCTCATTGGCGCTCATGTGTTGCTCCCAACACTCAACGTAGCCCTCACCGCATTGGTGTCCGCCTCTACGAGGTCCCGGTGCCTAGCACCTCAATATCCTAAATCCACGATGCCCTGATGCCCAAAGAACCTCAAGTAACTCGCATCCTCGATGCCCTGATTCTATGCATCTCATATATATATATCATGCACCCGATATGGTTCCAATACCACTGACTAGTATCTAGTCAGTCCACATAGATCTTGTGCACCACGTGCACTCAAAACAGACATGACTCTACAGGTCATGCCAAAAAGGAAACATGGAGATCACGACCACACCGCGGTGTGCCTCTAACCGTCGTCGGCTCACCAGCCTGCTCAGCCTCCGGAAGCTCCACAGTGTGCACCTGGCCTGAAACACGGCTGCCTGATGCCTGACCTCCCTACGATGCTTCTCCAGTCACCGGCCACTGACCCCTTAGATGGGTCCCACTGTCTCTATCACGACCTCCGCACACAGCTGAACCTCGACTACCCTCACCGGGTACCGAACCTGAACCAACCCCAGACACTACGGTCTGTCCTAGTCCCTGTCTGCCGACTATCTGAGAAGGCTGACTGCAAAACCTCTCTAGATGTATGTCCTGTCCACATGCCCGGCACTCCTTCGTAGGCCTATCGCACTGTGCCCGAACATGTCTCGGCTGTCCACACTGGAAGAAAATCACCGAAGAACTCCCACAAGGTGGTCTAGCTGAATCCCTGGCCTGGCTGCCCTGCTAGAACTCATCCCATCCTCACTTCTTGTTGTATGAACCGTCAACTAAAGTTGTCGCCCTGCCCAAGAGATATTTCTCTCTCTCATTACCCTCGGCTATGAGTGCCTTATTCACTGCTTTAGAGAAAGAACCCAGCCTGAAGATGTTCACCTAGACCGAATGGTGTGTCGTAATCCATCCTCGAAGCGCCTCACCCTAGTTGTGTCATCGCTCACCATACCAGGTGCAAAGTGAGACAACTCTGTGAAGGTAGCTGTGTAGTCCATGACGGACATATCTCCCTGCTGAAGACTCAAGAACTCCTGAGCTCTCTCTGCCCTCAGTGTCTCTGGATAGAAGTTCTCAGAGAACATGTCCTCGAAGCCCTTCCAAGCCAGTCCCTCGTGCCTACGAGCCTGTACCTGTACGTCCAACCAATGCTTTGCCGGTCCTCGTAGCATGTACGTCGCCAGCTTGACCCTCCACCCTGGAGGCGTCTCAAGCTGCTCGAAAATCATTTGCATACTCTCTATCCAGTTCTCGGCCACCTGCGGACCACCCTCACCCTGAAAAAGCGGCGGGTGTTGCGATTGGAACTCCTGCGTCAGATATGCCATAAAAGGCTCTGTACCCTGCACGCCTCTGTCAATACCCTACAAGACACGTACCAGGATAGCTCAGAACTGCTCGTCAATCCACGACCTGAACGATGCCAAACCCAACCGATGTCCTCCCTTCACAGGATCCTGAACCTGATCCTATCCCTGAGCATGTACCTGCGGCTCGTGCTCTGCCTATACCGAATTCTGACCCTGATCCTGCGGCATTGTACCATCTCCTGCCTAACACTCCATCGAGTCATAGAGGAGTAATCCTCTGAATACCATAAATGGTCAGACAGCCCATATATATATAACAATATATTCTACGCAGATATGGAAAGCAGTAAAAGGCAGTGCATAACAACTACCCTTACTCCCCCTCACTTCAACCCATGTCCCACGGCATCCCGGCCTCATGGCCTCCTTACCCGCCCTCAACAAAGCCAATTATCAATAGTACCCTGGGCCATGCTCGTCCTGACAACCAACGTTGCCTCAATTTCTATGACCAAGTCGCCCAATCCTGACAGTTACACTGCCCCAACCATAGTACCTGCCTGCTCTCATAAGAGCCAGACTCAAATATTCCGCCACATGCAATTATACAAAAATAAAGCCTGGCATACACATTGAAACATACAAGAAATTCTATCAGTAATTTCACCAAATTACATTTCAATGCATATAAATCATGGAAATTGATATTTAATTCACATGGAATTATCACTTCACAAAGCATACATGCAATTATGAAATTGAAATACCCTAAAATGTGCCTATCAAAAGCCAAGAAAAGTAGCGTTTCCATACCGGCCAAGGTCCAATTCTCCCTTACCATACCGGGTTAAGGGTCAGATATCACAATCAAGAACATCAAACATCAATTGAGCCACTGAGGTGGAAATCATATAAATTGTAATCTGGGAAAAAAGCAAACAGAAATTCCCACCCAGTGGCAACGTGGTCCATCCCTCGTACCTGGGGCTGCAGGCACCCAAGCACAAGTTAGAACCCAGTTCCAGTAACAACTTGTCTCCATTCTACCATATCCCAAATAGTAAAACCAGCAGAAAGAAATGAGAAGCCTCAAACTCATTAGTAGCTGGAAAACACTTCTACTATATCCCTGTCGAGAACTCTTCTGATACCACTTTGTAACGACCTGGACCCGGACAGCCACCCGAACAGTGCCGAACGGGTCGGGTGTCACTACCTTAGGTGAACCTCCCCGAACGTCAAAGGCTGCCAACTAGCAGCGAGGGTCTGTCAGGTATATTGGGGAGGTTATACCCTCTCGTAGGATCATAAGAACGGTACTGGTCCAAGTGTAACAGTAAAGATGCAGCGGAATAAAGACTCAGCAGACTCAAACTAGACCCGCAGAGTGGAAGCATAAACAATATAGATAAACAGCGGAAGTAGTAAATATAAAAACGACAGTGGAAATAAACACAACAGCATGCTGATAACATGTAACTACTACTGAATAGTAAAACATGCATCCAAAGCAGGTCATACAATATAAAAAAAAGGGCGCCAATTGCTAACCAACAGTAGCTACAAAAATTAAGCATTCTAATACAGAAATATAAACAAAACAAAATAAACCCAGCTAGGCATGACCTCAAGGTCCATACCATCTCCATGAAATAAATAATGTAACCCAGCTCCTGAAGCTAGCCTCTTTCCTGCACGTAAATCCATAAAGTCTGCACGCGTCCGAAAGGGCCCGTGCGGGGTGTGAGAAAAATCTCAGTAGGATACCACCCAACAGTGCGTACCAAATATATGTGTTTAAGCAGTTATGCATTCCACATAAAATCAGTAAATAGTACAATGCACAAATAAACACAAACTCCATTGGTGCTCAACAGCCACCATGGAGCGTCACCTACTTCGGCCAATGCCGGAATCTCTGTCGTGTAACCCGGCACCACGTGCCACCTGGCAACTCGTGTCTCAAGTACCGACATCCCGAAGCCATGCCCAAGAATAGTAATCGGGCACCATGTGCCTCCTGACACCTCGTGTCTCATGTACCGACGTCCCGAAGGCATGGCCAAAATTAGTAACCTGGCACCCTGTGCCTCCTGACACCTTGTGTCTTAAGTACCGATGTCCCGAAGGCACACCCATTCCCTGAAGGCTTCTCAACTCCCACGTGGCTTTCTATGGAAAGTACCCCCAACCAGAATACCTAACCGCAACTACGGTGGCCTCTACCCATACGAGTGGTCAAAAACACCTCATCACAGAGTATCTCTGTGTGCACACTACTCAAGTCCTGGGTGAGCGGTAATCACCAAAATAGTCCTAATCCACCAACACGTCTGACACCTTGTGTCCCTTGGACCATGTCGCTCAAGTCCAATGCCATCTCCATCCTAGTGTCATGGGTCATGCCCAACCTGACAGTCGTACTGCCTCAAGTCGACGTCCATGATGCCTAATCCCGTGGTCAAAACCACCCAAAGTAACCGGGGAAAAGCCCCAACCTATGATCAGCATCACTCAAGTGTAACCGGGCCAAGCCCAACACAACCCAGAAAGGGTCCAGCAGATGCAATCCAGCAATTTCATATATAAAATATTTAAACAGAAAACATAAAATGGCAAAACAAACTAAACAGTTGAGTTGCACTCTACCAGGTGTTGTCCCATACCAGCATGGAGGACTTAAATGCCTCTAGAAATTTATATCATGCTTTAATAAATTAAACTAACAATTTAACACATTAATATTTCAATTAAAACCATTTTGGCATTCCTCGACCAAAATGCCCCGACGAGAAACAGCCCCTCACCTGTCCCTTCTCACCCAAACTGGTAACTGGGCATACCTAAAATCATCCCAGAGGTCCAATAGGCAATACAAAATGAAAAAGCAGATAAAACGGGTCCTGCTCAAAATACCTGAAAACATGCCGAAGGCCACGTTACCCAACCAACCGTGAAAACACTAAATGAGGTATGCACCACCTACCTGAGACTCGCACGATGCTAATCCTCCGGTAACACCCACCAATTCGGTCTAAAACACGGTAAATATACAAAAGATTCAATACCATTCAAACGCCTATAACTCATTCTAGAACGAAAATCAAACAAAATGGCCAAGAGGAATCGAGGCTTTACCGAGGGGGTTCCAACGCACTATTCAGAGCTGGAATTGGGTCTCGGACAAACGATCGGAAGGAGAAAAGGGGTTCGTCCGGCCTGGTTCGTGTATCCGGGCAGAGGGTATGAGTTTCTGCCTCAATACAAGGCTACTTCCCATTTTAAGCGAAAAAAAAAGAAAGTGCATGGCGTGTAATTTAGGAATACACGCCGTGTATAGTTCATTTAACTGTTCATAAGATGGCAGGATTCCGCCGACTCACTTTCCGAACCTACCGACATGAGTACACGGCGTGTACCTAGGGGTGCATGGAATATACTTGGTTCCTCTTCCTCTCCTCGTCGACGTACTCACACTCCATGTGTTTCCCTTATACATGGCTATACTACACGGCGTGTCCAAAGGGAACTTGGCGTGCCCCTGGTTCTACCCGACCAACAGGCCTACATGCCATGTATGGCCTCACACAGTCGAGGGTATACACGAAGTGTTCAAAACTACACGCCATGTAGTAAGAAACTACTACACGGTCATCACACGGCATGTACTCGGTGAGAAAATGACTGGTCACCCGCCTACACATACACAGCGTGTACTTAAAGTACACAACATGTAGTCCAGAAATTTTTAGAAACTTTGCAACTGTTTCCTCAGAAACTAGTCAAAAATTCAAACAGGGTCAGTATTTTGACCCGTTCCCAAAAAAACCTGGATTCTTACAGAGTTTTCCATTGAACCATTCAAGACAAAGATCTCGGACATCAATAGTAATAATAGTGGTAGTGGTGACTTAGAAAGTAGAAATGAAATTACGGATGGTAATTCCTTTTTTGGTAGTAGTTACTCATTTCTGGAAGTTTCTCATCCTGGAAGTAATAGTGTCTTGAGTCTGGTGGTATCTCATCCTAGTGGTAATAGTGAGTTGAGTCTGGCGGTAGCACATCATGCCGGTAATGGTGACTTGAGTCTGGCGGTAGATCATCCTGGTAGTAATAGTTACTCGCATCTAGATGGTGTCATACCATAACACTTAGAAGAAATATTATATTAGTAATATGTTCATATATAATTTTATCATACTACATGTGAACCATTAGTAATAAATGAATCATGGTTTGTGATCATTAAAATAATAGATGTTAAATACACTCAATTGTAGGAGGTGGCAATAGATAAGAATAAAAATAATTGTTTGAGTAATATAAATAGGAATTTTATGAGAAAGAATATAAAGGAAAATTCATCAACAAGAACTTCTTCTGAAGATAAACTCAATTTATTTTCTCATATTTATGAAGGATCAAATTCTTCATGTAGTGATGATGATGGTGATATTATAACATATTTGGAATGGTGGATGAAAAAAAATGTTAGTGGATTCTATTTAAAAAAACACTAAACTCAATAAATAGAAGAGGAATATAGAAAATGTAAATAAAAAATTATCTGCTAAAAAGTAAGAGCATAGTATAAGTGAAATGGATCTTTTTGATTAAAATGAGAATTTGATATTGAAGGTCGATAAGTTAGAAAGAATGATGAGTGATCTTAAAGAGAAACTGACTCATAAAAAGAAAGAGTTTTTTGAGACACAATCATGGCTTCTAATAGTCAAACATAAATTGAGTAAGAATATAAAATACATTAATACGCTATCCAAGATAAAGGTAGAGTCATATCAAGTTGGTTAAATGAAATGATCCAACAATCAAGGTAGATGTTCTGTGACACATTTTCAAAATTAACATGATATAACTAATAGTATAAGTGAATAAAGGTGGACTAGTAAGTCAATAGTGGTGAATTTTACCATATCAAATTATGAAATGAAGATTTCTGGAAGATCATTTATTCATAGAAAAATAATTCATGGTTTATAATAATGAAAAATCATGGATTTTATAGACATGTTTAACAATAGAATAGAAGATTAAAGTTCAATGTATTTTTCTATTATTTTGGAAAATATGGGAATAAATCCTAATCTTGTTGGTAAAACTTATCATTTACAAGAATCATGCATTAACCAAGGGGGGAATAATGAAAAAAATGAGAAAAATCTATCAAATAAATTAATAAATTTTTCCACTACAAAATATTTATGAGTGCATAAAAGAATTTTGTGGATGATATGGATTGTAATGCCATATAACTGAGGTTTGAATCAACAAATTTCACGGAGAGGTCCATATGATTTGAATATGAAAAAAAATCAGAACGTAGAAAGATAAGAATCTATGTAAATTAGAGAATATTTATGAGACACTCAGAAAGGATGAACAAACAAAGAAGGAATGTTAGATATTTTGTCCAGATCAACTAAAAAATTATACACTAATGGGGAAATATCAAATTGATGCTATAGTAAAGGGTATGAATATTATTTCAGAAAAAGATAATGAATATCAAATTAATTAATCTTCTTATGATGGTTTAGATGATATAAATATTTAGTGTGAACAAATTGGATCTGACATGAATAACTCTTTGAAATCATATGTAAAATTAATTTTCTTTTCTAAAAAAAGATGTAAAAATTAACCCCACATGAAGAAATGTTAATGAAAAGTTCAAATCTTCTAAATAAAAGATAAAAATGAAGAAAGAAAATATAAGGTTGAGAGAAAACTCTCAAATTTATTTTTATTTCTGAAAAACAAATATGTTCCTTCTTATTCAAATATATATATATATATATATATATATATATATAATTTTTTACTAACATGTAGGGAATTGAAAGATATAAATATTTACATTGAGGGGGGAATAAAAGATTTGAAGATATCAAGTATTCATAATACTTTTCTATTTAATAATCACTCTCAAATTCATAATTTAAATATTCTTGAAAAATAGTAATCAATAGAGAGTTAATATTGAGTTAAAATTGGGGATCTATATGATTTTTCACTTGAAATTTTAGATATATTGGTTTAGATATATGTATAATAAATATTTTTTTCATTAATTTATTTTCCAGGAAGCTCCAAGGTATGTAGTAAGTGTTTTATGAGAACATAATCACACACTAATATTTTATTGACAGAACTGATGTTAAATTTGATGAAAACAATTTTCTATATAGAGTATTGTTAACATAGACATTGAGTTGGTTAATTTTAGCTCATTTCTATGTTAGATTTAAATCATTGATTCTTTGATATAAATGAGACTATACAAGACCTAAAATAATAATATGTACTTAACATTTGAAAGTCAGAGAAGAAAATTCTTTCCCATACCTATATATTTGGTTTTATTTTAAATAATTTGGAGAAGATATCATTTTATCTTGAAATAAAATGGGTTTTTAATACAATTACAAAGTGGGAGATTGAAGAATCCTAGTTCTGTATTTGTTTTAAGGTTGAATTTTTTTTCAATAGGTTGTGAATATCAAAGTCAATGAGGATATAATTATGATGACTGTTAAACTAGTCTTATGTTTTAGGTAATGTGTTTATTATTGAAATATGATACATTGATTACACAATTTTAGTTTATAAATTTTCATTAGAAATTGGATCATTCTTCCTATTAATGAATTTTTAAAAATGGAAATCCAAAGGGGACTACAACCACTACTTAGTTGGGATGTCAACCCCATGCTAGCCAAAAATGTTGGTAGTGAATATGCATGTGCATGGTGCACCCACAAAGTGGTATATAGTAACATATGGATCTATTGTATGAGGAATCGTGGTTGTCAAAGAGGGATATGGTGTGGTGCGATGCCAGAAGGCATTGAGAGGGTACCCCAATAATCACTTCTGGATGGAAGTTGGTGTGAAATGTAATAAAATGATGAACATAACCAATTGAATAATTGATGTGGGACTCACAGATCTTCTCCAATATAGCAAAATCTTTTTAAACATAACAATAGATTTAATTACATCTGTTCTTTTGAATTAGGATTGTCTGATCGCGGCCCTGTATTGTCTTCTATATTGATCTCATCGATGGACTTTGGTTCATTTGGATCTATATGATGAGATCTAGTGATAAACAAATCTCCCCATACCCATCCAAAGGATCAAATGATATCAATATATTCATCAAACTACATTTTCATGAAATAGGGTTACTTTATATTAGACAAATATAAATTGGTGAATAGTGATAGTGATTTCTGAAGATGAAAAAACGAGCTGAGGTGGTGTTCATGAAATGTCGAGGAGGCTCACAAAATCATATTCATTGTGGGTTTATCAATAAAAACTCTACAAGGATCTAATTTGATTTTATGAAATTAAATCTAATCTGAGAGAGATTTACTGGGAGAGATAGATATAAATAGAGACCCAAAAGTTTAGGATAAGGTATTATGTGTTTGTTAATTTTGTCTAAATCCTTCACATTTTCTTGATGTTGTTCTGATTTTGTGATCTAGTGTAACATCCACAATGAATTATGTGAATGGGAAAAAACAACTCACCTATACTATTATGTGATGAAACAATGAGTTATTTGAGCTTTAAATCTACCTAAAGATATTTAGGTTTTGTGAACTAACTAGATACAATAAATAAGGACTTTATAGGGATTTATTTATGAAATAATCCATTCAAATGATATGGTCCATGTCTGAAGAAAGTTGATTTTAATGAAGAAATAGTGTCATGCACGATTTAATTGTGCAAAATAGGTTTTGAATTCTTATATGACGTTCATACTGTGAATTTATACATAAATTATGTGTCTGTATGAATTTATATAGGGAATTAGTATAGTGAACATTTTCCATAAATTTGGTGTGAAATTTACACATACAGTGACAAGAAAGTGAGAATCTATAAAGTTTTTCTACATCGTACAAACATTTACATGTTCATGAAATAATAATTTTATAAAAATAAGTGTTGAGAGTACAAAAAATTGTTTTATAAATTTTTTATGATTGAAAAATTCACATGCGATATACTTTTCATGTATAGTGTGTAGTGATGATTATGAGACTAAATCAAGGAATTAATTTAGTAGGGGAAATGAGGTTTTCTGATGGCCACTTGGATGTTTGTTTCTTTTAACTTGGTTGTTGTTTTTTAAGTCTTGTGCCCTTCTTGTAATGGTTTTCCTCTTTCCCATTATAAAAGAGGTTTTCTTCCTTTCTTAATCAAAGGGGGATTGCCCCTCACACTTCTTAAAAAAATTATTTGAATTTCATTGAATAATGAGTAAGATCGGGATGATGATTATTACTTGCCGAAGTTCATGAAGATTCAACATGAGTAGATCTTGTGATCCATTTTTTCTATGAATAAATACATCATCTAGAGGTAGTGTTGAAGTTTTCTAAAATTGATAACGATAATTATACCTATATAAGATATCTTATGTGACTCAATATCAGTGGAAGTAATCAGTGGGACTCTGAAGTAGAAGATATCTCTAGTGGGACTCCATAGGAGACCATTGGGATACTGATAACAATGTGGGATGAAGTATAAGGATCCCTCTATTGGACTTATCAGTTTCTAGTGTGGGTGGGAGCATGAAATATCAATTGGGACTCTAGAGTGGAACACTATACAACTCATTGTTAATGGAAATGGGATGTTCCCTAGGTTTTTCCTCCTATATATGGTGTAGGATCTATAAATGGGTGAAAATGGTTGTAGAAAGGAGTAGGAATTTGTTCTAAACCTTGTAATAATCCCATTGCGTTGTGATTTTTATTAATATTTCATGAAGTTATAGGCATAGAATTAAATATCAGGGAACAATTATTTAATAATTTAGAGAGGGTGGATTAAAATAATGAATTTTTTAAAAATATTATAACACTAATTCACCTCCCCTCACACAGTTGTACATTACTAATCCTTGGACACTTCATTTGGATTCATCACATGGATATTGTAGTACAATGTTGGTTTGGTTATATTTTGTAAAAAATATCTTTAAAATATATGAATTAAAAGTTCATATAAATCCATATCTACTCTTAAAGTAATGATTAATCGCATATGAAGATATTTCATTTATTACTATGGTGGTTTAATCAAGACATGAAATCTACTAGTTTTTTTGGATATGATATTTTTATTAGGTTAATAAATCATTACATGTGATTTAAAAATAAAATATTATATGGTCATACCATCAAAGAAAACATTTATTGTGCTCAGAACATATAAGTGTAGTCATAGGGGACACGTGTCTAATTTATAATTATTTATTATTCATTTATTGTTTCCTTGTTTTTGTGGTTTCTATTTCATAAATGGATTATTTTTAGTATATTATGATCCTCATCTCTGACCTTTCTTCATTTTTGATATGATAATGAGTAATATTTTAGTGATTAAAAAGGTATCATTTGACTCATACCATCTTGAGGTACTAATGGATCTTCCTAGAAAAAACTATATTACACGACATGTACAATTTATATACATACAATGATTTTTTTTAAAAAAAATTATATATCATTCTATAAAGTAATATATATCTGATGAAATTGGTTTTTAGATAATCATTGTATAGATCTAGAATAACTATCACTTGGAAGGGAAAACGTCACACCATGTATGTAAATTATTCAGTATATAGTATGTGTCTTCTTGAAACTCAAAATACGGGGTGACTCAGTGATCTATGTATCATATATATTACATTTGGACATACATGGCATGAAACTCTAAGTGTATGTTCCATGTCAGTTAGACTACACACTATGTGCCTCAAGGATGTCCAAATGTAGGTAATACGTGAAATCCCAAGGTGTGTGTAGTAGACACAAGAAAAATACAACTAAAGACCATGTAAAATACTATACATCATGTAATCTTCTATTGTAAGTGGTTTCAAATTTTAACAGAATGAATAATTTCAATATATAATTAAATATATTAACTATGAGTTCCATGTGGAATTCATTCGACAATACATGCCATGTCATTGTACAAAAAATTACATATTAAATTAATTTATATTTTATAATAGTTTATGATTCCCCAAGGTTTCCCCCCAAGTACAATTGTGTACTACATTAATCATTAATGAAGATAATTTTGTTTAAAATTATATATGATTGTGAGTTAAGGTTAGCTGTATTAAATTGAGATAGATTGAATTAATTGTATTAAATAAAGACCCATTATCTTAATTAAAGAATTAATTTAAGTAATTTATAAATATATTGAAATGTATAATCGTTTATTGATGTGTGGAAGATCATAAAACTAAATCTTTCCTTGTATGTGGTTGGTTTCTATTAATTTATTATAGTTAATTTTTTTATTTATGGAATGTGTTTCATTTCATCCTCCTTATTATATAATGGATTATGTGTGTGTGATTTGTTTTATGTAAACCCCTCTTGTATAATATATTATATCCCCTCACCTATATGTGAGTGAAATCATATATAATTATTGTTCTCCTTGCTGAGTGGAGGTGGTCCAAGTCATGGAGTTGTGGAGAAACAATTCAAGTCCATACATATGAGCAATGCAGGAATACAATGACACAAACCATGTTAATGTTCATCGTGTTATCTCCACTACAGTTGAGGGTTAGTATATAATATGTTAGATAAAATAATCCTTATAGAATATCATGATAATTATACTTATTTTTACCTTTTGGAGTTGAATGGTTAGTTATTTATGTTTGTAAAGGTCGTAGAATCACCTAATAAATGAACTAACAAGCATGAAATATGGAACAAATTATAATTTGATTATGAATAAGTGTTTTATTTGATATTAAAAATCACTCAAGTTTTTTTTAATATAATCAAGGCGTGTAAATGGGTAGAATGGAAGATACACATAATTTAAAAAACACATAAACTAAAACATTATGTCATTATATCCATCCACAACTATTATGATATTACCTCATACACCAAAGGTCTTTACCAACCCATTTTGGGGTACAACCAATTATTGTGGAACATTTATCTTTATGTTCTAGGTTGACATAACATAGATTACATTTAGTTTTGAATTCCCAAGAAGGAATTGTCTTAACTAAGATGTAATGGGTGATGAAATCAGAAAATTGGATTCTAGGATTGGGAGTCCACTCAAAATATATTGAAACTATAATTTAAAGTTTTTAGATTGTAACACATACCAAAAAACATTAAAATAACTTGTCAAAATCATTTTTAGGCTTCGGGAAAGAGAATATTGATCCTTTCCACTAGAATATGTAACTGAAAATATATTCCAAAACTGGTGGTGAGGGCTATTATGTTTCAAAAATTTGTGGGGGATTAAAGTAATTTAATTTTATTTAAATTTATTAATCTTTATTTGTGATAAAAAAGTAAAAATTATATAGAAATGGAAAATCAAACAACTTCAACATTATCACTATGTTTAATACATGAGAAGCATAACCTTTACACCAGTGTGAATTTCCATGATTGATATAGGTGCTTGTCCATTATACTCTTCCATGAATAGAAATTATATATTCTAGAAGACCCACACCCTAAGTTAATTCCCAAATAGGGTATTGAGGAATGAGAATCTATCTATTTGAAAAATTTGTAAAACTATATGGATGTGAAATTTTTCATAAAATTTTATATTTCAAATGAGATTTTAATTGAATATGGGGATATGGATACATATAATATCATTTCTTAACCTAGATATCTCTATCAAGAGAAGTAGAAATCAGGGAGGTATGAGATATCTAATAAACTATTCATGATAAAGCTTGGTGATTCGATGTTATCTTAGGAACATTTAGACATGATGATTGGATACATTGACAATCTGAACATATTGGGTTTTATGATCCTTAATGAGATGTGCATAGATCTCATTATAGCCCCACTACCAAAAAAACAACTCCACTTTGATTATGAATTCTAATATTATCAATAGTGAAAACACAGTTTTGAACCATCATAAACATATTCTCTATTTGGATAAAGACATGGGGAATGAAAAATCTATTTTATTTATGGTTAATATGAATAGGATGAACAAAAAATGGGTTGAAGAGTCATCCTATGTATAAATATCTATATCAACATCCCTCCAATTGGAAGAATATCTTGATGAAAGTAATGTAACATGATGTGGTATGTTCTCCATGTAGAAATATGGTCCACTAGAAGGGAAATTTTATGCCACCTTGGATGAAAGGGAAAGCTTCGTGTTTATTTAGTATCAAGTGTAATAATTATATATCTACATGTTGGGTATTAGTACTACATGTGACGCTCATGTTTATATCTAATTATAGGAAACAAGTATGTTTCAGATTTTTTCATGAGGTGAGGTGGAAATAGAGTCTTCCAATGAAGTGAGGCTAGATACTATAGCAATTGAAGACTGCCATATCATGCTATAACATAACTGATTTTGGTTTTTGAAAATTTTGTATGTTCCTAGTGTTATTAAGATAATTATTTCCACTTATTTATTATATATAAATGGATTTATTTTAATCATTGTAAATAATGGTTTCTACCTTTATAAAGATAGTATATGTTTTGGAATCGAATAGTTAAATATAGTTCATTATGTATTAAATTATGAAAACCAAATATTGAAAATTGATAAAGAAACTAATAATCATGAATCATATGACACCTAGTTTTGTAATAACTCTCACAATTACGTATATTATAATTTTAAAAAAAGATATATATATATATATATGTCTATTTTCAATCATTTGAGATTAAGATACTTGAATGTTTTTTTACTTGCATACATGGAAATATGATCAAACCACTATTTGGTGTTAATGGGGACAAGTCCATAGGTATTATATAGTTAGAACACACCAATGTGTGTAGTCCTTTTCAAGTTGAAACTTGAGTTTTTCTCACATATATTATTTCATTTAATAATGCCTTAAAGAAGATATTATTATATCTACAGGATGATTTGTTAGTCTAAATCCTTTGATAAGTTCAACAAGTTCAAGAATGAGGTTGAGAATCATCTAGTTAATAAGATAAAGAAACTTAAATTAGATCAATGTGGTGAATATATTAAAAAAAGATGTTATTGGAATTCTACAGGATTGTTGGGTTTTATCTCAACTCACTCCACCTTATACACCATAGAGGAATGGTGTCTGTAAAAGGTATAATTTTTCCTTGTTGGATATGGTAATGTTAATGATTAACATTGAAATAAATATATTATTATTTTGGGAATATGAATTATATAAATAATTTATACATACAAATAAAATTACTAATCAAATAGTGAATTATAATCCCTTCTAGTTATAGAGTATAATGAAACCCATTCTATCACATATCCATGCATCGGGTTGTGAGGTGTTTATTAAGGATATATCAAGAAACATGCATTCACCTCAATTAATTATTTATATCTTTATAGGGTGACCTAAGGAAATAAGAGGATACTATATATACAACCCTTAGGATAATATAGTAACTGTTGCAATACATACCATCCTTCATGAGAGGAACGCATCCTCAATGAGGATAGTGTGTCAAATATTTAATTTGACGCAGTTGGTGCTCAAGAACACAATATTAGGTAAGCAAACAAATTTCAAATTTCCCAATTGATGAATTTTTTGTAACACAAGTTATATATAGGAGTTCTAGATAGGTGAAATAACTAGAGAGATATCATTTCTTAGTCACTGGTGATAGGTGACTAATGATTGGAAGATAATAACGATCATATCTCTTATAAGTAGGTAGTAGAGAGGACAAAATATACAATATGTCATTAATATATAAAGTATGATATGTTTTTCATGTACCAAAAAAATTAGATTATAACTGATCATCCAATTCTGGTAAAGAATGTTGGGTATATATGGTCATTCAGAAGAAATATAAACATGTAAGGTAAAATAAATACATATTAAGAACATATAGTGGCTAAAGGGTTTAGAAAATGCCATGGAATTGGATTTTCAAAAACTATTTCTCTAGTTTCTATGTTTAAATCCATTTGAATTTTTTTCTATAACATCTTACCATGACTTTGAGATCTGGAAAATGAATGTTGAAATTGTATTCCTTAATTGGATCCTTCAAAAGGATGAGTGTTTGAAAGAACCATAAGGGTTTTTGAATATAGGAAATTCAAAAATGGTATTCAAGTTTCATAGATAAATCTATGGATTAATGGAATAATCCCCATCATGGGATACTTGATTGAATGATGCTATAAAGGAATTTATTTTCATTATGATATAAGGTGATCCATGTGTTTAGAAATAGTTCAGGGGGAGATATTGATGTTCTAAGGATATCTTATGGTGAGTGGTAAATTATGTAATATATCTAATCTGGAAATGAGTATGAATTGAGTTTATGTATTATATTTTATCTCTACAAATTTGTATTTTTTGACCATGTTTTACTGATTAAGATCACGCTTTCACAATTCACAAATTACCGGACCACACAAGATATTTTATAATTGTTCAGCTACTTATATAGTTTCCTAAATTTAAAAAAAAATTCATGGATCATATTATTTGAAATAATTTAGATCATTTATTAAAAACAAATAATTGATGAAGGTTAGAGGTGGATCAATTACATAGAAAAACTACTCTTTCATAGGTGGTGTAGTCATCGTTGAAAAATTTTGCATGGGAAACATTCTAGAAATTGTATAACCAAATACTTTTATACTCTTTATTTTCAACCCACAAAGGATGAGTATTGGAGAATAAAATTTAATAAAAAATAATAAGATATAAGAAATATAATAATATATCATAAGTTTATTATGAAAACCCAAACCTTACCACATCAGAAGGGAGGAAGGCTTCAATGTAGGGATCGTTGTTTCAAGAGGTCTCAAATTGAGTATAGAGAGTTAAAAACATACAATTTGATGATATGAATCCTATAAAGCTCCAAAATTTAAGACCTTAACTCCTTATTCAAACTCCCAAACGTGGTGCTCATGGTGTCCTTTTATATCCAAAAAGGGAATTGGTTTGTGAAACCCATAATTCTAGATAGCAGTTATGTCTATGTTTAGGGTTGGTAAATGGAATTATCTAGGCTTAGAAAAAATAAAAAGGTGATTATCAGAATCTTTACTACACCCATATCAAAATATTTGTATATTGGATGTTTGGAATGAGAGATATTGTTAAAATTAAAATCCTAACTTTTGACTCTAAGAAGATTCGATTCAATAGACAGATCAGTTAATTTTGTCCCACATATTGATGAATTTGGATTTCATTTCTTGATATGAATTGTATCCCACTTCATTATGGATTAGATAAAAAAATCTCAGCCCTTTTGGATGGACTTATTTCTTGATACATGTAAAATAACAGACATATGTCCTTGAACTTCCATGTAGTTTGGATCATTTTCTTTATGTATCATCTATGAAACTCAAAATACCCTCCTCTTATAATTAAATCACTAAAAAGTATAATTTACCTTTTTAACATTGATAAAAAATTAATAATTTAATTAAATGGGTGGTGAAATTTTTATTTTATTTTTAATTTTCAATAAAAATCTAGTTATGTATAGTGATGTAAGGGTGAAATAAAATAGTGAATCATGGTGCGATCACCTCCCCACACTTACCCTTTTTCACAACTCAAAAAAACCTCATATCATGTATTCAAAAAATTAGGCCAGGATATGTGTTTTCATATTCCTCAATACACATTTGCAGTATAGGAAAAGTAATGAACACTTCAAGTGTCAATATCAATAAATTTTAAATTCAATATCTTTTAAATGTTTTCAAAACAAAAACCAGAGAGATTAAAAACACTAATCATAGAAAAGAAAGTTATGGGTCCACCATGACATTAATTCCTCATGTGGGAGTGTGTACCAACAATTTAAAGCTCTTATATCAACCCTTTATGCATATTCAGGTCATATAAAAGAATTATTCTTACCTGGTTTAATTCATTGAACCTATTCTACATTCCATTACAATAAAATTTGAAGACCCAATCATTTAATAATTCCCAATAGTAAATACTTATACTCCCGACCTATATATTCTCACATTTTTTACAATTTACCACTCCCATATTTATTAATATATATATATATATATATATTGATATTATTTTTTTGATCATTTTTTTTATTTTTAGGGCTTAATAATGTCGGATATCATATATAAATGCATCGGTTAATTCAAAATAATAATGAAATTGATTGGAAGAGAACTAAACATATGAACCAACCATTGATATAATATTATTTTTTTACCTAACATGGCTATACTTGTAATTAATTATGAAATGTTTCACAAGTTAGGGTTGTGTGAAATGTTTTGTGGATAAATAAATGACACAATTTACCATAAAAAAACATCAAAATTACTGGTGTCCAAATCTAAAAGGTTTTATAAATACACAACCAGCCATATCATCTACAACATCCATTTTTTTAAAGGTCAAACCTTGTGGTTGAAATTTTAATCATTATTATCATGATAACAATGAATTTTTAAAACATGAATTTTCTATATGTTCCACTTGTAAAAGAGAGTGTTGTGTGATTTTTTTTATTTGTTTTCTTTTTTTGGTATATATTATTTTTTGGACTTTTATTTTTTTTTAAAAATTATCAAACAATATAAAAAAAGCACAGACAAAACACTAAATTCAAAATCTAGAATATCTACCACAAAAAAGTTTTCCCCTCCACCGCAATAGTGCCAATTTGAAAGGTTCTGTCATGGGTGCTCTCAAATGATGTTCATTTTGGATTATTTAGGTGCAGTAAAGTGGTTGTATAAGGTCATATCTCAAATGAGGGAGTGAATTTATCATCATATTAATGGTTTTTTAAAATAAAATAAATGGGTATAAACACAATACTTAAAATGATGGGGGATTTCATTTATAAATCTAGAATAATTATGCTGGAATAAGATTGTAATTATTTTAAAAGTGTGATTGAGAAAATGGAATGAGAATATATTTTTTAGAATACTCTATTTAGAAAGTGCAATTGATCTAAATATACCTATTCACATACTTATTTATTATTATAATTTTATTTAAGATCCACTTAATTATGGTACCCTAACTTATTAACCCCATAACACTATGTGAATTAACTAAACCATGAAGATGAAATCAATTAATCCCAAGGATGGATTTCGAACATGTAGTCATAACACCCTGATTCGATTGATGTTATAAGGATAGTTTATGGTCATTGGTAAATTAGGACACATATACACTATTAAAATTATTGTGAATTGAGTTTAGGTATTATTTTTCAACTTTATAAATTTATCCCATGTGGCCTTGTTTTACTGATTAAAATTGCGCTTTCAAAATTCAAACATTACATGACCTCATGAGCTTTATATGAATTGTTAAATTTCATACTTAGTTATATATTATATAAAAACTAAATTCATGGAACATATTATTTGAAATATATGAGTTCATATATTCAAAAAAATAAATGAATAATGTTAGAGGTAGATCAATTACTTCAAAAAACAACTCTTCCATTGGTGGGGTAGTCATCGTTGAAACACTTTTCATGTGAAATGGTTTAGAAAGGGTAACCCCTTATAATGTTTATACTCTTGATTTTTTACCTAAATATGATGATTATAGGAGAATAAAATTGAATAAAATAGAAGAATATAGAAGAATATAGAATAAATAGAAGAGGAACTTAGATTTTTCTTATGAAAACACAATCATTACTACATGAGAAAGAGAGGAAGCCTTTGAGGAATTGTTCCTTTATTCAATAGATCTTCCTATGAGTATAGGTAGATTCATAATCTCCAATATGATGAGAAGACTCCTATATAACTCCAAAATGGCAACACCTCACTCCTTAGATGAACTACCAAATGAGGTCCTCATGTTGTCCTCTTATAGTAAAAATGGGAATGTGGTTTTGGGAACTAAGAATTATAGATACCTCTAGTTTCTCGATTTTTCATTGTTAAATGTAATTATCAAAACTAATAAAAAAATTTGTTTTTAGTAATATTTACTACCTCCATGTTAATGTTTGAAGAAATTGGATGTCTTGAATGGGATATATTCTCAAAATACTAAACCTAACTTTTGACTCCATGCATATTCAGTTCTCAGAACTTATCAGTTTGTTTGGGCCAAAAGATGGACGAATTCGGATTTTTTTTCTTGATATTAATTGTATTAAACTTCGTGATGGATTAGATAATTAAATATCATCCCATTTGGATGTAACTATTTCTTGGGGAATGTAAAATAGTTGACATATATCCTTGATCATTCTTTCAGTTTGGCCTATTTTACTTTTGCATTAGCTTTGACCCTCCAAATCACCTCCTCCTACAAGGAAATCACCAAAAAAGAATAATACCCATTTTTTACTGTGATAAAATTTTAATATTTGAATCAAATGGTAAGTTCAATTTTTTTCATATATTTTTATTTTTCAGTATAAAAAAATTTAAAAAATAATGTAATGATGAAATAAGATAGTGAATTGTGGTGTGATCAGGGATTATTATTTTCTTCATATTAGTGTATGTTGACGAAATTTTACTAATAAAAAAACATTCGTACCAGAGGTTATGTATTTTTTGAGAAAGAGATGTTTCATGATGGACTTAGGAGAAAATATATATATTATAGGGATCAACATCCAGAATTATTGATCCATGGGGAGGATCAATCTAAATGAAGGTATATATATCCACCACATACTGTAGGGGTAACATATAGAGCAGTCTAAGAGTGTATGGGTGATATTTTCATGTGGTATATATATTTCCCTGAAAATGTTTCCTCAAACAAAATAAAAAAGAAATATAATAAGTAATTTCTATTATTATTCTATGACCTGATCTATAATGTATCTCCTGTATTATATGAGGCATGATGTTTCCAATTCTTTGAATGTGGTAGAATGATATCAAGGAAATATATGTGAATAGAATTGGAATTATATCATGTTTATTGACAGCTATATGCATTATAAAAAAGATAAGTTCCTAGTTTACATAGTAGATATAATATAGTCATCAGGGGTTATAGATATTCAAGTTTTTGGATTGACTAAAATAAACCAAAGGCCCTGTCTGGATATGTATTTTGTCTCAAAGGGGAGGTAGTGAGAGGGAAGAGTATAATACAATAATATTTCATCAAATATGTAGCAGTTTATGAGTATAATGTGTGTTCAAATGCATCCAAGGAAGTATTTTGTATTCCAGACTTTTCCCCGGAGTCTGATGTGGTACCTAAAATTAAATATCATATCATAGTATACTACGATGAAACTACATTTTTGGATCTCTTTAATGTTCCAAGGTCTCACCAAAGGATAAAGCATGTAGTTCATATGTATCATCTCCAGAGGTATTATTATTAGTGAGGTAAAATAAAATTGAATAGAGTATCCATGTATGAGAATTCAGCAGACCCATAAAAAAAGGATTTATGTTAGAATAAGAATGAATATCATGAGAGAGATGGTGGACAAAATGATGTTATCATTTTTCTCAAGTGCAAGTTGATTTTTGTTGTTGATTGTGTTGTAGAAATGAATTCACTAGTACTTGAATACATGTACTTATTATTATAGAATATTTATTTACACAGAATTATTTTTCTCATATATAATATTTTTATCGAATAATGTACTCAAAATATATTTCTCTCTAAAAGGTATAATTAGTTCCCCTATATGATGAGAACCTAAAGGTGTTATGGTATTATTCATGAACCCCGATCTATGGACGAATAGTATTTTTTGATGGACACATACAATATAGTATATTAGGGGTAATATGATAATACGACATTAAAACACCATATAATGGTGTTCCCCTTTGGTAGTCTCCTGGATAAAAGGTTATGAGAATATACCTGTTTATAAGGAATCAAAAAATTTATGTTCCATTTAATGCTCATATTTTTATATATTTATATTAATCCATGGACATTATTATTATCATTAATGAATACGATGAATCCTGTTAATTTTTTCATTTACAAAAATCCATGATGACGTATGCTTATGGAATCGTAGAATATATGGGGTGCATTATTATTTCATTAATGGGTAATGTGAGAAATGTTTTATCCCTTTTGTGTGTTGGAAAAGGTGGATATATCAAGCCATTTTATGGGAAAGGATGTACCTAAATAAATCCATGTAAATGGTGTTCGATTGTGATTTTTTTTGACAATATGAATGAAGGATACATCAAGAATATAGATTGATGGAGATGGCATGAAAACTTTTTAATTTGATCTATTATGATAAAATTGTTTGATTACATGATAAATTTTCAATGGAGTTAGTATTTCATTGTGATGTCAATTTCAATATATATGGATGCCTTGTCATGATTCTAGATACTATTATTGGAATTTAATTAGTTATTCTAAATTACCCAAATAAAGAGGCCTATGGCTCACAAACTATGTGTATCTTCAATCATTGTTAAATTATAAAACATTATTTAACAACTTATAATAAGTAATATTTCTTCGTTTTCGGTGGATCTCAATAAATTAATAAAAAATTATTTAAAAGAATAAGAGATATAAAGAATAATAATCAATATTTTTTGATGTTTTGGTACTATAATACTGAATATATTTATTAGGGAGTAATATAGTTCTATTTATTTATTAAATAAATAGTTGTTATTTGATAATAGTTAAATATTGATGATAAGAAGATGAATGAGTTTAATAGTCAATTTTGAAATATTATAAATTATATTTTTAATCATTAAGGTGTTTCACATGTAAAGGGATTAATAATAGAAGTATTATAATTATTATTTGATGTGGGGTCAATTATGAATTATAAATAGGGAAAGGGTTTTTTGTGTAATTTTCTTACCCTAGAGATGTTAGAATAAATATCTAATGATTTCACCTTCAAAACTTATAATTGGTAATAATGGATATATTGAGACTCTCTCAAGCCCTAAAGTGAGATCAATAGATCTAGAGTTATTTCCTCCATGCTTCTCTCAAGCCAAAAAGAGAATATAAATATTAGTTCCTCTCTTTAGAAGAATTATTTTATCATAAACCATGAATAAATTTATAAATATGATTATTCCATGTTAGATCCCAATAATTATATGACATCATTAAATGATTTTTTTACATGTTTATAATAACTATGGATAGTTTCTACACTTGGATGTTATATCATAAAGACGGTATGACTTGATCTTATTCACATGGTCCTCACTAGATGTGGAATCACAAGTTAAGGTAATAATATATATCCTCCTAAATTAAATATAAAATACATGTCTAGATACTTTTCATATAGATCAAAAAATTTAATATATTCATGTAATCTATGATTTTTGTTGGTCATGATTCTTTGATCATGTGACGCAATTATTAAATGCGATTTATAAATAAATGATTAGATTTTTATAGCATCTAATGATAATTCTGATACACCCTCGACATAAAACACATTCCCATAAATATCTAAAAAATATAATCAATTTAATTGATATTTAATAATGTAGAAATTAATGGGTTTCAATAATAATTTAATATCCATCCATTGAGGATTTTACTGGTCACTCTTATAAAACTATTTTTATATAAACGTGTGGATTATATCCTATAAATGAAGAAATTTTATATTACTAAGTGGATGGTAAGTGTAAATTTTACCACTATGTTATTTTTACAACATTCTACAGTTTTTATTTCATTATCCTTCCCATTTTCCTCTTTCTTTATCAGGTTATTGATGTTGATTTTCATCATTATACCAAGAATTCAGACACTGGTTAGAATAATTTCTTACTATATTGAATTAAACAATTAGAGCATGGTTGGTTTATTTTGTTGATAATTATTATCATAATTGATCAACCACTTCATTTTTCATTAGCAATAATTTTCCATATGGTAACTTTTTTTTAAAAAAGCATGTTTTTCTAATTAACTAATATAAATTTTCCCAATACTTCCTTACATATATTATCAACGAAGGGGGGTTATTTTTCTTTTCTCTATGGGTTTTTATATTTCAATTTATTTAAAATGAAATATATTCCACATATTTCATAAAAAATATGATAAAAATAAGATTCTCTTTTCACCATTTATACCTTCATTCAACATTGAACTATTTCTTCATTAATATCAATGACTCTTGTATATCATTCCTTTTAGAGACTTAGTTTCAACCCACTAAATCATAGATCAATTTTTACTTTTATGATGATGATAAAATAAAATTAATAATCTTCATGTACGGTGAAATTTTATTCATAAGTAATAATGGATACATTATCCATGTACTTTAGTTCCAAGAATCCCATCTCTATTTTTTTAATGGATTATAGGAAGATAGCTATACAAAAATAAATATTTAATCTCTTCCCATTCTATAGAGTGAATTTTCTACTCTTTAATTATATTACTGATTTGAATCATTTACTGGATAACATCACCTTCTAAAGGATACGAAGGGAGTAAAACAGTCTAATGTTATAAATTCTAAAAAATGGAAAATATTTTTTCTATTTAATTAATACATTTCATGATAATTAGTTGATAAGTTGTCCCCCATATGGAAGTTGGATATTTATATATTGAATACTCAATGTTTAGTTGTCCCATCTATTCGTCCTTTGGATCACTATAATGATTCATGTTACTATTTTTATCTTGAGAGAGTTTTGGGCACACAATAATAAGATTTTTCATTATATCATCCACTGTATTTAATTTTTCATGAGGAAGGTCATCATATTGGATTTCATATAAATTATTCCTAGTATTTAACTTGATTAAATAAATTTTATAAAAACAAAATAGTCATTTTTATTGTTAATATAAATTAATTTTATTATTCTTTTATGTGATAATGAAAAATACTTTTAATATGTCCAAAATGACAACACATTCTTTAAAAATAATACATTTTTTGTTTTAATCTAATTTTTACTTATTAATTTACAATAACTCATTATAACTTAAATAAATTCAATTCTGTATTCATGGTTTATAAATAAAATGTGAATAAACCAAAACATAACCTCCAATAGTGTCAAAATAGCAGTGTAGAATGTCCACTTGTACAATATCGAGTAAAGAATGAGTTGATACCCAATATTCCATTTCTGGGGTCATTACCAATTAGAGTATCTATGATAGGGCCTATGTCAAATGTTATGTGATGAGATTGGGGTGCCATTTCATTAAAATCACACACTCTATATGTTGCTAAAATTTTATGATTTTTTCAATATTTAGAATTATCAAAATTGTTTGCACTATGTTTATCTAATTTTAAGTCCCGAAAATTAGTAAAACTTTCTCTTTTCCCAATGTGGTTAACTTAATAATAACATAAATACATATTTCATCATTTTAAATTAAATATAAATACTGATAAAAATAATACAAAACAAATAATAGTGATGGTTTACTATCTTTTGAGGTTAGATATATAATCAATATATTTTATAGAATATCTTCAACAACTCCTAGAATGTTCTTCGCACGTAGTACTCAATTGTAGAAATGTCCTACATAATAACTTTCTTCATAACCTATGAAAAATAAAAACATAAAAATTGGGGATTTTAGATGGATGGTAAGGGTAAACATCAAAGATAATAATCCAAGATAAAAAGTGAGAATAAAATAAACACTAGCCTCTAAAATTGTGAACAATACATACAAAAACATACTCAACAATCCATAGACCAAAAATCACGGTACATGGAATAAGTATTTATCTTAAAAATATACATTAGTCATAATAGGGAATAATTATTGATCATCATTCATCACCACAAAAGATAGATCATGTGTATAATACATAATTTTGTAGCATATATATAACCATATTAAATCATCTCATTACTAAATATTAACATCCCCGACCATTTTAACCGAGTGGAATGAGTTTATAGTGGATATGGTTCACTCACCATTCCGACTCATATTATCTTATGATAGATCGTGATTTAACCAATTAATTGGTGGGATATATAATTTCACGTACACCCATTACATATTGAAAACTAAACATATGTGTTTCAAAAGATCGTAAAAGCATTCATAATTTCAATAGAGCATAATTAAACTCTGGGAAAATGAGTTTTATAAAAACATCTATAGAACATCATCATCATGTGAAATATTGAGAAATAAATTTGATGGAATCATAATATCATATCTGTAAAGACCCTTAAATTTCAAGGAAATTGTTTTCTCTTAATTCCATTGGGATTTTATGAGTACGCATTTTCTGACGGCGCCTGATTCTGAGGCCCGGTGTGCCCGGAATCAATTTTTGAAGTTTAGCTCGGGTACGTTCAGTAAACGGACGAGCGGGTTTTTCTAACTTTTGAACCAGTGCTCAGAATTGAAATCAGAGGGCACCGATGAAACCGCAGCGTCGGTAATTTCTTAAGATGACCTTTACTGGAGTTGCGTTTTCTCGGGAAGATTTTTTAAAAATTGTGGATTAAGTATAAACAGAAATAAAATTGTGCAACAAATTTTATTTAACTTAAGTTGTTGAACCCCATGTGTGGGAGTTGGGGTGGGACCCACTAAAAATTTTAACTCCTCTTGATAGGATTTCGTGTGGTGGGGCCCACACAATCCCCACCCCTTAAAATTATCTAACCCCCTCCACATGAGTTATATAACTCTTCCACATTTATGATGACAACTTAACTCTCCTTTTAATTTTAACAACTCTAGTTTTAATTAATGAAATGAATTCAACTTTTGAATTTTGAAATGCACGTCTTGAGAAATAAAATAAGGGGAGTCTTATTTTATTTTGTTTGAAGCTTGTTGTGTTAAGATTCTAGAGAGAATAATCTAAGCCTTGAAGATCTTCATCTTCTTCATGAAGAACGCCAAGACTTCGCCGAAGAACGTCATCACCGCAAGGAGAGATCGACATGCCATCTCTTCTCCTCTCTGTAGAATGTGTGTGATGCCTTTTCCAAAGAAAGACGACGCTCCCTTTTTCGATCTTCTTCCCACGTCAAAGGAAAGGAGACGCCGCTCCTCCTCGGACGTTCTTTGTCAACATATACGGAGCTTCACCTCGCGACGTCGTTTCCCACGACGATCTTCATTCGACAACTTCTTCGAGGTAGGGGTTAAGTTAAAATTTAATCAATTAAATTTGTGCTTTGTTCTCATTGAGATTACTCTTCATTTGGAGGCTTTTTTTCGTTAAAACGGGAGGAGGTCGGACCACACAAACACGGTCGACCCTCCTCCCCTTTTTGTTGTTGAACTTCTATGTGGCTTGGAAACGGAGGCGACGCGGTGTCGTTGCACCGCGTGGGAACGAGAGAACCACGACGATGGAGCGTGGCGCCATCACGCCGCATCAGTGAGGCCGAAGGAGGCCCCAGCCAAGATAAGGCTGCGGTGGAGGAGCGCGGTGTCGTCGCGCCGCGTCGGGACACCGAAGAGGGCTGCAGCTGGGGCGGGCCATGGTGGAGGGGCGTGGTGCCGTCGCGCCGCGCCGGATGGGGAGGAGTCACGGCCTATGGCTGCGGTGGTTCGTGGAAGCGGTCGGCTGAGCCGGCTGCTGAAGCCAGCTGGAGGTGGGACCCCGTGGATCCCGCGGGTTCAGTTAAGCCCGACCATAAATGGCCGACCGTTTTTCAATCAAGGGGGGCAACGCCCCCCCCCCCCCCTCTAAATTCCACTCCGCTGAAGGATGAGCTGCTGGGCCAGGCCACACCAACCAGGTCGGGCCGTTCCCAAATGGGTCGGACCCAGACCCGGGTTGGTTCGACCCGGTTCGGGCCGACCCAGGGGGTATTGGGCCGGGTCGGATCGGGCGTAAACCCCCTGTTTCTAGACAGATCCGTTTAAATGTCAATAACTTGGGCTATGGACCTCCGATCGATGCACTATCAGTTTCATAGCTATCCTTGGATCGAGACGGTCGTTTCAGTATATTACACTCAATGTTTTGGATAACTTTTTGTATGGCCGGGTTGGTTTGAACACAAAACCAACCGGGGCCTCGGAGCGAAAACGCTTATAACTTGAGCTCCGGACATCCGATTAACGTGTCTCCAATATTTTTGGATTCCTATTAGTGAGACGGTTCTTTTGGCTTACTCAGACCGATGTTTGGATGTAGTTGGAGTACGTTCGGTTTGGTTTTGACTTAAAAAACCAACCAGGCCCCTCAGACTAAAAAGCCAATAACTCTCAAACCGGGGGTCCGATTGACGCGCCGTCTGTCGCGTTGAGTTCCTATTGACGAGACGGAACTTTGGGATACATAAAATCTAGACTTCGTGTTAGTTGATGTATTGACCCCCTTGGTTTGTGGAGCGGACCCTCCCAGAATCGAGCATGCTATGTGTGGGAACCCTAGAGCTGGCTGTGACTGCGACGACGATGATGACTATACTGGGATCCTCCGTGGGTTAGGCAGTGATGACGACCGTACTGGAATCCTCCATTGGTTCGATCGCGATGAATACTATTCTTGTATCCTTTGTGGGTCCGACAGTACTTGAATACTGTTCTTGTATCCTATGTGAGTCCGGCAATATTTGACTCTGTACTTGTATCCTACGTGGGTCCGGCAGAGTAGCTAGTCTTGTATCCTTTGTGGGTCTGACAGCTTAGCTGGTCTTGTTTCCAATGTGGGTCTGATAGCTTAGATGAATCAGTGGCTACATCTGATCATCTCTATCATCTTATGAATAAGTATACTTGTGTGAGCTGAGTCTTGAACTTCAATCATTATCATCGATATGATTGATGTGCTTTTCTGTGTGGATTGGGTTGTACTATACTGTGTGGACTAGATCGAACTGGGACTCAGATGTTGGAGCCAAACTAGAATTGATGACTTAGATATATGTATGGGAATATACCTAAGTAGAGTTGGTTGTTACTTTGTGATTGTATCATTCCTTTTTGGTTTATCCTTCATGGATTCTGGGAGACCTTCGGGGGTCTCGGGGTCCCTACTGAGTAGCGTATACTCACCCCTGCATGAGCTATGCCCGCACTACGTTGTGTTGGTTGCAAATGATGGACAGTGCTGATTGAGGTGGGAGCTCGTAGATCTGGACGGTACCTGGAGGTGGATCACTGGACGGGACGTGCTCGGAGTGGACGGCTGGAGCTGAGGAGCATAGGAGACTATTTGTACCCACCCTTCAGGTGGTATTTCCAGAGGATGGCTCGGAATCGCTTCTTTACTTTCCAGTTGTTGTACTTCCATTTCAGTTGTACTTTACTTTCAGTTGGGTTTGTATTCTGGCCCATTTACTTTCCAGTACTTACTTTTGTACTCAGTTTACTTAGTGTTTACTTCATCTTGCGTACTCTATGGTGTTTGTTTACTTTATAAAGGCAATGCCTTCCCTTTTATCAGGATTTACACCTTTGGTGCTAGTCGCCATCCCCTGGACTATGGAAGGCGGGCTTGGGGTAGTCACGGCACGGGCCCTGAGGACGGGTCGTGACAAATTGGTATCAGCGGAGTTCGGTTCTACCGCAAAACTCAGGACTCTGATCTTTCTTCTATGTTAAGTAATAGTGTTATGGGTATTGAGTATGGTTATCAATACAAGGATTCAAGTGTTGGTGCGGCGGCCGACGTATCCATATACCAGGACCCTGACTTCTGATTTCCGACTATGTGCACAAAAACATTGATTGCATGTGTGTTTCAAAGTTTTCTTTGTGATTACTTTGTGTCAGCTCACCAGGTATACTGTATTGACCATGGCGCACCTGTCTCTTTTCAGGATGGCCCCACGATGGTAGTCAGCTATGGTTCGGAGCTTTGTGTGAGACGACAGCCCACCGAGCAATGAGGCCTCGGTGTAGGGCCCTATTACAGCGGAGGGACCGGCGGTACCTCTACCCACTAAGCCACCGATACCACCAGCCCCATCCGCCGAGAGTGCATGTCGCCTTAGTGAACTGCACGAGTTTCAGCATCAGAGACCGCCTAGGTTCCGCAGGGAGACGGACCCTCAGGCAGCTAAGGATTGGTCGGAGGCTGTTGTACGATTTTTTAGGTTAGTGGGGACACCAACTGACCTCATGGTGATCCTTGCAGCGAGTCTCCTGCACGCGGTAGCAGGTTTATGGTGAAGTCTGATGCTTTAGGTGCATGATGAGGCATCTCTTCTTTGGACGGACTTTGAAAGCCTCTTTCGCTCAGAGTTCGTTCCAGCCACCCTCCGTGCGGTGTGCATTCAGTAGTTACTGCAGCTTCGGTAGGGAAGCATAACGGTAGCCCAGTACTCGGCGAGATTTATCGATCTCTCGCGCTATTCCACGGACATGGTATGGGACCCATTATTCCGGGACCGGACCTTCGAGCAGGGACTGAGGCATGAGATCAGGGCATCGATGATATCCCTCAGCATTCCAACGCAGGAAAGAGTACTGGGGCGAGACATTCTCATAGAGAGCTTTCTTGCCGAGCCTACACCAGCAGTGAGACCAACCGCAGGGCGGCATGTAGCTGAGTCTTCTACAGCTGGCAGTCGACAGATGTCACAGGGGTCCAAGCGGACCACACCATTAGGCGGACGACCTCAGGATACTGTCTCAGAAGTGCGGGGCACACAGCTCAGAGCCAGCCTTACGAGGAGCAGACAGTGTTATGCATGTGGCGGGCAGGGCCACATGGCTCGTGACTACCCAACCCACCATGCAGAGGAGTAGCAGACGGTTGAGGGACCACCCAGGCAGAGGCATAGGTTCGAATGTGGCGGTCCGCAGGGAGAAGGTGGACGAGGCAGAGGAGCTGGCCGAGCAACACTTGTTGGGTGACGCTTTGAGGATCTACCACCACCTCCACAAGGAGGTCCACCCCGACCACAGGGAGTTGGCGGACAGAGGAAGACTCAGCTTCAGGCAGCGGAGGCCTACGAGCACGGCGCACCAGAGATGATTCGAGTTACTATCTGTGTCTACTCCACCCTTGCTGCAGTTCTAATAGACACAGGAGCGAGTCATTCTTTCATTTTCGTTGCCCTTTTTCAGATCTCGGAGATTCCTACGGAGTCGTTGGCTCGATCCTTACGGATAGATACTCCTATGGGAGAAGACTCGATGATTACGCACTGGTTCCGGTGGTGTGAGCTTACTATAGGATGCTAGAGCTTCGGCTTGGATCTTCTTGTAGCGGCATCGAGGCCTTACGACGTCATCTTGGGCATGGATTGGTTATCTACAGTTCATGCTCAGATAAACTGTATTAGGCGCAAGGTGCGGTGTGTCCGCACCGATGGGAGCAAGTTCACCTTCACCAGTGAAAAGGGAGACTTTGCAGCGCAGGATGGACTCACGCAGAGGAGAGGAAAGCCGATTACTCATCAGTTGGCTAGCTTCATCCTAGGAGCAGTGGACGTGTGGAGTCTGATTTTTCCTGTAGTGGTGGATCAGTATGCGGACGTTTTTCCTGACGACATTCCAGGACTACCTCCTCGCAGAGAGGTAGACTTATATATTGACCTGTACCCCGGGACTGTCCCGATATCTACTCCAGCATATCGGATGTCTCCTTCTGAGCTTCGAGAGCTACGGGTACTGCTGGATGACTTGCAAGGCAAGGGATTCATTTGACCCAGTGTTTCACCCTGGGCTTCCCCGATTTTGTTCACCAAGAAGGCGGATGGGAGCTTGCGACTGTGTGTCGATTACCATCACCTAAACTAGGTGAATGTGAAGAACAAGTATCCACTTCTGAGGATTGACGACCTCTTCGATCAGCTCAAGGGATCACGGTGATTCTCGAAGATAGACCTCAGGTCAAGCTAGCATTAGCTCATAGTTCGAGATGAGGATGTGAAGAAGATGGCTTTCAGGTGTCGGTATGGCCACTATGAGTTCTTGGTTATGCCTTTCGACGTAACCAATGATCCAGAAGTGTTCATGAGTCTAATGAACATGATCTTCTAGCCTTATCTCAATCGATTTTTCGTAGTCTTCATCGACGACATATTGATATACTCGACTACTGAGGAGGATCACGACTACCACTTAAGGGTTGTGCTGAACACACTCTGAGAGAACCAGCTTTATGGTAAGCTCTCTAAGTGTCGGTTCTGGATACATGAGGTCCACTTCTTGGGGCACGTCATCTATGAGGCGGGATTTTCAGTGGATCCTGCGCAGATTGAGGCAGTGCTAGCTTGGGAGCCACCCAGGAGCGTGACAGAGGTGCGGAGTTTCTTAGGTCTGGCTGGGTACTACCGAAGATTTGTGCCAGACTTCTCCAGAGTTGTGGCACCGCTTTCATCTTTGATGAATAAGGGGAAACCCTTCGTGTGGTCAGATAGATGTCAGCAGAGCTTCCAGGAGGTGAGACAGAGATTGGCCAGTGCACCTATCTTGAGGGTACCGGAGGAGGGAGTAGGGTACATAGTCTACTACGATGCATCAGGGACCGGACTCGGGTGTGTCCTGATACAGGAGAGGGCAGTGATTGCCTATGGATCACATCAGTTGAGGTAGCATGAGAATAACTACGCTACCCATGACCTGGAGTTAGCAGCAGTGGTCTTCGCTCTGAAGATGTGGCGGCACTATCTGATGGGTGAGCACTCTACAGTCTACTCTGACCACCAGAGTCTCAGGTACATCTTCTCACAAAAGGAAATGAACTTGAGACAGCGATGATGGTTCGAGTTCCTCCAGTACTATGACTTTGACATAGTCTATACTCATGGAAAGGGGAACGTAGTAGTCGATGCTATCAGTAGGAGGACGGGCATTCAGCATCTTGGAGAGGCGACAGATCAGTTAGCCAGTTTGCAGATATCCTTCATGGATAGAGACGGGGAAGCCTTCCTTCAGTCACTCACAGTCACACCTCCACTTCTTTAGCGGGTCAGAGAGGCACAACATGGGGACGTTGACTGTGAGACGCGGCATGCACAGGTTTCCACAGGACAGGCACCTGATGGATTCTCTATAGGAGGAGAGCATGTCATCCTTTTTAGAGGATATACCATGGTACCAGCTGTTTTATAGGAGGAGGTGCTGAGAGAGTTTCACACTTCCCCTTTGGTGGTACATCTAGGGGTGGCGAAGATGTACCAGGATCTCAGACGACAGCACTGGTGGCCGGGTATGAAGAAGGTTGTCGCAGAGTTCGTTTCTCGATGCCTCACCTTCCAGCAGGTGAAGGCGGAGCATCAGGTACCAGTAGGCTTGGTACAGCCCTTAGAGGTCCCAAAGTGGAAGTGGGAAGGGATATATATGGATTTATTGACTGGGTTTCCACGTACTTCAAGAGGACATGACTTCATTTGGGTGAGTGTAGACCGACTCTCCAAGTCGGCTCACTTCTTACCTATCAGAGAGTAGGGATCAGTGGATAGCTTGGGAAGACTCTACGTTCAGGAGATTGTACGACTTCATGGTGTTCCATCATCTATCATCTCTGATCGAGATTCTCATTTTACTTCCCGGATTTGGAAGGGGTTGCAGGAGGCATTCGGGACGCAGCTAAGTCTGAGCACCGCCTTTCACCCTCAGACGGATGGTCAGATGGAGAGGACCATTCAGACTCTTGAGGAAATGCTCCGTGCATGTGTCCTCGACTTTGGTCGCAGCTGGGAGGATCACCTACCCTTGGTGGAGTTTGTGTATAACAACAGCTACCACTCCACCATCGATATGGCACCATACGAGGCATTGTACGACCGACCTTTCAGGTCACCTCTATGCTGGACAGACCCTGGGGAGTCAGCACTTGTGGCACCAGAGATGGTCCAGGCCACAACAGAGAAGGTCTAGGTCATCTAGGAGCGGATGAGGACAGCTCAGAGCTGACAGAAGTCTTATGCTGACAGGAGGCGGAGACCACTAGAGTTCAAGGATGGCGACCACGTTTTCTTGAGGGTCTCACCTCGACGTGGATTACAGAGATTTGGTCAAGGCGGCAAGTTATCTTCGCGCTTAATTGGACCATTCCAGGTTCTCAACAGGATAGGTGAGGTGGTTTATTGTCTAGCTCTTCCACCTCAGTTGCACCGAGTGCACGACGTCTTCCACGTATCCTAGCTGAGGAGATACGTGCATGACCCGACGCATATCATCGGCCATGGGGAGCTAGACATCGATGACGGGGAAACTTTTGTGAAGCTCCTAGTGGAGATCGAGCATCGATAAGAGCGGGTCCCACGTGGGAGGTCGATTTCTCTAGTGCACATCAGGTGGCAGCATGGGAACCTCTAGGAGAGCACATGGGTGCGGGAGACTCAGATGCGTGCTCAGTACCCTCATTTGTTTCCCTAGTCTGTGATGTATCTTTACGGGGACGTAAATCCCTGAGGTGGGAGTAATGTAAAGACCTGTAAAGTTCAAGGAATTTTTTTTCTTACTTTTTTGGGATTTTACGAGTACGCGGTTTCTAACGGCACCTGATTCCGAGGCCCGGTGTGCCTAGAATCAATTTTCTAAGTTTAGCATGGGTACGTTCAGTGAACAGATGAGTGGGTTTTTCTAACTTTTGAACCAGTGCTCGGAATCGAAATCTGAGGGCACCGATGAAACCGCAGCGCCGATAATTACTTAAGATGACCTTTACTATAGTTGTGTTTTCTCAGGAAGAGTTGTTAAAAATTGTGGATTAAGTATAAAGAGAAATAAAATTGTGCAAAAAATTTTATTTCACTTAAGTGGTTGAACCCCATGTATGGGAGTTGGGGTGGGACCCACTAAAAATTCTAACTCCTCTTAATATGATTTAGTGAGGTGGGGCCCACATGAACCCCACCCCTTCAAATTCTCTAACCCCCTCCACATGAGTTATATAACTCTTCCACATTTATGATGACAACTTTACTCTCCTTTTAATTTTGACAACTCTAGTTTTAATTAACGAAATGAAATAAACTTTTGAATTTTGAAATGAATTTATTGAGAAATAAAATAAGGGTAGTATTATTTTATTTTTTTGGAAGCTTATTGTGTTAAGTTTCTGGAGAGAATACTCTAAGCCTTGGAGATCTTCATCTTCTTCGCAAAGAATGTCGTCACCGCAAGGAGAGATCGATGTGTCATCTCTTATCCTCTCCGTAGCCAGTGTGTGACGCATTTTCCAAAGAACGACGATGCGCCCTCTTTCGATCTTCTTCCCACTTCAATGGAAGGGAGACGCCGCTCTCCCTCAAACGTTCTCCTTCAACATATACGGAGCTTCACCTCGTGACGTCGTTTCCCGCGACGATATTCGTTCGAAAAATTCTTCAAGGTTGGGGTTAATTTCAAATTTAATAAATTAAATTTGCGGTTTGTTCTCATTGAGATTACTCATTCTTTGGCCGCTTGCTTTCGTTATAATGGGAGGAGGTCGGACCGCACAAATAGGGCAGACCCTCCTCCCCTTTTTGTTGTTGAACTTCTACGTGGCTTGGAAACGGAGGCAATGTGGTGGCGTTGCACCGCGCAGGAACGAGAGAACCATGGAGAAGGAGTGTGGTGCCGTCGTGCCGCGTCAGTGAGGCCGAAGGAGGCCGCGTCCAGGAACAGGCCACGGTGGAGGAGCGTGGTGTCGTCGCACCGCGTCGGAACACCGAAGAGGGTCGCGGCCGCGACGGGCGGCGGCGGAGGGGCGTGGCGCCGTCACACCGCGCCGGATGGGGAGGAGTCGTGGCCTATGGCTGCGGTGGTCTAGGGAAGTGGCCGCTGGAGCCAATTGGAGCTGGGACCCCACGGGTCCTGTGGGTTCAGTTAAGGATGGCCATAAATGGCTGACTGTTTGTCAATCAAGTGGGGGCAGCACCCCCCCCCCCCTCCGAATTCCGCTCGGCCAAAGGCTGAGCCGCTGGCCACGCGGGTCGCGCCGCACCGCTGGGCTGCGCCGCGCTGCGCCCCAATGGGCCGGACCCATACCAATTTCGTGTCAACCCAGTTCGGGCCGACCCAAGGGGTATTGGGCCGGGTCGGACCGGGCCCAAACCCCCTATTTCCAGACAGATCTGTTTAAATGCCCATAACTTGGGCTAAGGACCTCCGATCGACGCACCGTTAGTTGAGTAGAGGTCCTTGGATTGAGACGGTCCTTTCGGTATATTACACTCAAGGTTTTGGAGAACTTTGGGTATGGCCGGGTTGGTTCGAACACGAAACCAACCGGGCCCTCGGAGCGGAAATGCTTATAACTTTAGCTCCGGACGTCTGATTGACGTGCCGTCGACTTTGTTGGATTCCTCTTAGTGAGACGATTCTTTTGGATTACTTCGATCGATGTTTGGACGCAGTTGGAGTATGTTCGGGTTGGTTTTGACTTAAAAAACCAACCGGGCCCCTGGGACAAAAACGTCAATAACTCTCAGACCGGGCGTCTGATTGACGCGCCGTCTGTCGCATTGAGTTCCTATTGACAAGACGGAACTTTGTGATACATCAACTCCGGAATTTGTGTTAATTGATGTATTGACCCCCTTGGATCGTGGAGCGGACCCTCCCGGAATCGAGCATGCTGTGTGTGGGAACCCTAGAGCTGGGTGCGACTACGACGACGATGACGACTGTACTGGGATCCTCCGTGGGTTCGGCAGTGACAACGACCGTACTGGAATCCTCCGTGGGTTTGACGACGCTGACTACTGTTCTTGTATCCTTTGTGGTTCTGGCAGTACTTGACTACTGTTCTTATATCCTACATGGGTCCGGCAATATTTGACTATGTACTTGTATCCTACGTGGCTCCGACAGAGTAGCTGGTCTTGTATCCTTTGTGGGTCCAATAGCTTAGCTTGTCTTGTATCCTATGTGGGTATGATAGCTTAGATGAATCAGTGGATACATCTGATCATCTCTATCATCTTAAGAATAATTATACTTGTGTGAGCTGTGTCTTGGCCTTCAATCATTATCATTGATATGATTGACGTGCTTTCCTGTGTGGATTGGGGTGTACTATCCTGTGTGGACTAGATTGAACTTGGACTCGGATGTTGGAGCCGAACTAAAATTGATGACTTAGGTATATGTATGGGCATATACCTAAGTAGAGTTGGTTGTTACTTCATGATTGTATCATTCCTTTGTGGTTTATCCATCGTGGATTCTGAGAGACCTTCGGGGGTCTCGGGGTCTCTACTGAGTAGCGTTTACTCACCCATGCACGGGCTATGCCCGCACTATGTTGTGTTGGTTGCAGACGACAAACAATGCTGATTGAGGTGGGAGCTCGTAGAGCTGGACGGTACCTGGAGGTGGATCACTGGACGGGACGTGCTCGGAGCGGACAGCTGGAGCCGAGGAATAGAGGAGACTATCTGTACCCACCCTTTAGGTGGGATTTCCAGAGGACGGCTCGGACTTGCTGCTTTACTTTCCAATTGTTGTACTTTCATTTCAGTTGTACTTTACTTTTAGTTGGGTTTTTATTCTGGCCCATTTACTTTCTAGTACTGACTTTTGTAGTTATTTTACTTAGTGTTTACTTCATCTTGCGTACTCTATGGTGTTTGTTTACTTTATAAAGGCAATGTCTTCCCTTTTATCAGGATTTACGCCATTGGTGCTAGTCGTCATCCCCTGGCCTATGGAAGGCGGGCTTGGGGTAGTCACGGCATGGGACCCGAGGACGGGTCATGACAATATCCCCCTTTAATTAAAAAAAGACATAAATTAGGTTTACATAAATGGAAAATAATCTCATCAAAACATATGAAATTCTTTAAAAATTAAATTAAATATTTTTATTTATTATCTGACAAAATAAAACAAAAAATTTCAAATAATATGGTAATATATTTTCCATTGAAAATTAACAAAAACATTTAATGTAATATTCCAGAATAAAAAAATATAATATTTTTGCAAATATATTTCCTTACACAATTATTAAGGAAACATCGTTTTATCACTTTTGAAAAAAAAAAAAAATTGTTCCATTTAAAATACGAAAATAATTTTAATAATGTAATTTTTTAAAGAAAATTACAATATATTGGAAAATTACATTTAAAATAATTTAATATATTTAATATATTTCATAAATCAATTTTTAATAACATAGATATTGAGAGAAAATGTTCTTGAACAATAAAGTAGAAATAAGGTCCTCATTTCTTAAAAATATTATATTAGTGTTTTTTAGTACCCATGTTGGAGAAATTGAAAGAATTCATGAAAATTTTATAAATAAACAAATTATAAAAATATATATTAGGTTTAGGTAATAAATATCAAAAAATTTACATTAATGTAAATTTAAATGGCAACAATCTCATTAGAATGTCAGATTATAACATAATTATTTACCTCAATTTCTATAATTTTTTCATACATAATATAACCATATGAATAAGAAATTTTTTTTATACATCTATAAGAGATTTATATTTTCAATTATATTACTCTATATAATTCTATTATAATTTCAAATTAATTATTTATTAACAATTCTTCAATAAAATAAATATTTTAGTATCATCCGTAATGTTTTCCTTGCATGATTTGGTTTGGTGATTATGGTAATTGAAAATTGATCATATTTTAATCATATAAATAATCTTAATCATGTAATTAATATCATATTTATTTATTATATACACTTTTATAACCATCTATATAAGGTGGTGTTGAAAAATTAAATTTGTAACCAACTAGAGGTGGTTGTCCACACACACGTTGGTGATGTTTTAATTCTTCAACTGATTGAAATAAAGGAAGACAAATATTATTTTAACATATTGAAAAATAATTATTCATTAATACATTCTTTATAACCATCCATTATATGTTTTAATGAAAAATTAAATACATTGTTTCACAGTGGCAGTAGTCCTCACACAGACATGGACAATGTTTTCATTTTCCATTTGATGGAAATGAGGTAGCTAAGGATTGTATCATAAAAATTATAACATTATAGTACATTTATCATACTTATTTCATCCTATTTGTATATATATAATAGATTATTATAAACTGGAAGTAGAATTATACATAAAGAAACTCATTTAAGATAATCATCAATTCATTGGATATCCACCTTTGACTCACACTGTAATCCTCTATAGGTCTATCTTCTATTGACAATAAAACCTCTATGGGAAGGGGGTAAGGGGTGGAATGTTATTTTGGAATACCATGGAGTTGATAAGTTTCCAAAAATTTATGATTAGTTTGCATTATTTCCTTTTATATATGAGAAGAGTGGAACCCATAATAATACACTTGTCATTAAAATAATATAAAATCATTTTCTTTGAAAGATGGAACCAAAAGGACAACTATTTTAAGATATGATACGTAATTTTAAGAATAAAATCATCCAATTAAATTTATAAATGTTTTAGTGATATTTATTTCCTTATCACTTAGTTTAACTATTCACAATATTTAACAATAATTATCGTTACTAAATTTTTACCTTGGTAGATTATTTTTATGAAAGAAATAAAATATAAAATATTACTTAATTTGAATCTAAAAATATATGTTTATAATATGAATCTATTTTTTATAGGTGGTAAATATTATTTTAATGTATGTACATAAAATTTAATGAAAATGGTTTTTAGAAAAAGGGATTCTAAATTATAAAAAAATTATATAAAATTCTTGTATAGTATTTGGTGAACTTAGATATATTGGTTCTTGTATAAAAAGTGTCTAATTATTTTTCAATTATAAAAATATAAAATTAATCATTGTGAATACATGAATAAAGGAAAAGGACCAATGTAGTTTTTTTAAGAATAAAATCTAACTTATGTTCCAAAAATCCTTGTATGGTTTGGTAAACTCAATATCATATTATTAAATATGTTATTTTAGTCCTTAGATATTTATTTTTTTTAACATAATGATTTAATATATATTTAATACATTATTTTATCATAATGGTGTAATAATATTTACATTATTTTAATTAATGGTATTTTCAAATACTCAACTAAATATCATTCATTTCAGAAAAATCCTAAAAATTCACCCTAGGAAAATTATTATATTCTGAATTGAAAAATGAATATATCTATTTCAGATTATAATTATATTTTTTATAAAATTACCTTTTAATTATAATATATAAAATTTTCAATAAAAACTATTTTCTCAGACAAACCATTTCTATTTAGCCATGAATTATTAATTTAGGGCTTAATTTATTTTATTAATTATGTTTTATGTAATTTTCATTTAGAATTTTAATTTTTTTTGTTTTAATAAATAATTATTCACTTCTCTTTTTTTAAAATTTGTATTAGTCTATCGATCACATAAAATATATTTCAGTAGAAAATATATACTAAAATCAATGTGTGATGTAAAAAACCACCCACTTCATTCACAGCACACACTAAACCATCTTGCATGTCACATATAAATCGTGGAATTTGGTATTATTACAACCAAATGATATATATACCAAGATACCATTAGTATGTTCATATTGATAAAATGATCACCCACTATTCAGGTATATGATATCATCATCAAAAACACTTAACAAAACATCCCTACATAAGCTCGATAACACTCATTGACTAATAAAGTATTCCTGAAAATAATATATCTTATATAATCATCCAAACAATACTAAATTTCATAAATTATAAAATCCTGTATGGATTCATTCTCATTATTCTAGGTATAAAAACCCTTAAAACCTCAATAAACACTTCCCAAGATATTTAATTTATGCTATATAGATATAGTGGTTCTTTATGCCACTACCATCATATATCAAAAACCATTTACAATCATAATACTCATTCCCTTTAATAATGGATCATAATGGTTTCACAGTAAAAATATGAATCATCAATCAATTTAGGTTTTAGAATTCACTCATCAACATGAATGTTCTAAACATTTCTCAATAAATGACCTTCAATTGTTGTCACTCGATACACACACACAACCCACAAAAAAAAATTTAACATGAATTAAATAATTAATAAAAATATATACCACCATCACAAATAATCATTTCCATTATATTGCTTCATCATTGCCTACTAGATTGATACCATATCACTAGATAGAATACATACAAAGTTGGTCCATAAATCCCATACATATTAAATTTCATTCATGGATTCAATTCTATTAATAATAACTTATACATTTAGAATCAGATATTTATATCATAATATACCCAAAAATCAATTATAAATTCCCTTGATAAATATAAAATGTGTAGTCTCGATATTTCTCCCATGTGAACCCATAATCATGAGTCCCAAATACCAAAAACATTCCCACTAAAAATCAGTGTCTTCTTAAGATACTATCCACTAGAAATGGGTTGTTATCCCTATGAAAACATCCATGAGTCATTTCATATAGTACATAAATTTTATAAATAATATTACTTGTAAAATATTGATCACTAGTTGAGAGATTCATTTTATCTTCTTCATTATCAATTAGAAATTTTTAATGGATCCACAAACCTTTCTATCCATAAGCCAATTGTTATCTAAAACATACCATTAAATATATTCTCTTAATATTACCTTTTTACCCCATGCTACTCATGTATTTTTATCTTTAATGAATTATCAGAGGGTTCATAATTTATTATACAGATATAATTCCACTAAAAAACCTAAATTAAATTATATTACACATACCCTCCTTGCTTCAACCTTGGTCATCTCTAATGATCACCCTTGTAAAACCACCACAAAAACTATCTCATATCATTGAACCTAACATATAATAGATAATACATGTTCCTACCCTATCATATCTATATAGAAAGGGAAAACTAACCTTTCTACAACCCATAAAAGACCCTTTAATTATTCCCCAAATAGTATGTGTACACTCCACACTATCCTTAAACTAAATTGACATCATGATATCATTGATTCTATCTCATTATCCTTAGGAAATCAACAATAATAACCTCGATTAGTCACCCAAATTCTCATCCCTTTCACCAACCTCAACCATATCCTATAATTTACAATCCTTTAATTGATTCTCATACACACCAAAGGAAATACATATTTTATATGATACCCAACCATGGGATTTCATCATCCTAGATAATCCTATGATTATACAGGTACATACACTATGACTAAAGTACCTATATTAATCCATTAACAATATATTCAATGCCTCTATTATGTCATCCAAAAGGCTTATTATGTTTTCTGATCTATTTTATTATTTCTAAAACAACACATGAACATGAAAAATATATCATCAAGTGGTATTATATAGAAAATCAAATTGGATTCATTTAATTAAAATTCTAGAAACATATTATTGTCGAAAAAAAATTATTTTTTTCAAAGAAAATACAAATTCCATGTTTTTTTAAATATATATTTTCAAACAATTTTATTAAAAAATATTTATTTAATTCATATTTCCATTCATATACAATCTTTTATTTTTTATATATTAGTATAAAAACCATGGGATGGATATATCACATCTATCTTCTATTGGAAAACTAAAATGAATGTATTTAAAAACATGTTCAATGCCCTAATATGTAATAATAATTTGGATATATATAATTACCATATGTTGTGAGTAATAAAAACTAGATACCTTAAAATCACAAAATGGGTTATTATATGAATGGAACTTAATTACCATATAATCTAAATTTATTATTGGAAATTACCATTTTTGTAACCTCAAGACAGCCCTTGACACATAAAATTACAATCTATTAGTAATGGACACCTGGAAGAACCATGGAATCTTAGTTGACCAGTAGCATATGAAAATAATTGAGAATGAAATATATAATAAAAGAATAAAATATCTAAAAAATATTGGTAATCAATGAATTAATTTTTCCATAGCATATCACTACTCAATGTTCTCCATATCACACTCAGTTTGTAAAATATAAAATCCTATTAGCCTTAAATTTTAACCATTTAACCAAAAGAGTAGATAACTAAATCATATCTCATCATATTCAAATATAATATCTCATATTATCACTAGAAAAGTATTCCAAAACCCCAATGCGCATCAATCTACTCTCTATTTGATATAATTTGAACAATTATCAAATAAATCATACTCTATGAAAGTTATATTACTTGGTTAAGGTGGACTCCTAGTTCACATTCAAACATTTTATTAAACCACAAGGTATGTTTCTCTCACTTATGTATCTATTATACCCATTCCTCACTATAATATCTTATTTTAATGTTTCATTGGGAATCAAATTAAATTTTAAATATAAGTGGACTTCTCTAATTAATTGAATCATGCCCTTGTCTAACAATTGTACTACATTTTGAAACCACATCAGATAATATTAGGTCATCATAGTTCAACAATTATGGCCCTAATCAATTAAATCTAAGGTGACCTATGTGTTCTTATGACTATAAAACAACCCTTATATAGTCCAAAGATTATATTGAAGTCCTAATTACAAATAATTGATCACTCTAACCACCCCAAATGAAATCACTTCCAATTTATCATAAGAGATTACTCTGATTACCTCACAAAAACCTCAAGATAAACTCTTATTGGGAGTCATCTATTCCAAATATTCCCCAGCATCACATATTTTCACTATCAAAAATGAAATAGAAGCTTATTCCATTAGAAAAATGAATGTTCATTTTGGTTCTAATAGGATTTTTCAATATATAACTCTTCCTTGGGTGACCTCAAATCCTATTAAATGATCCATGATTATAATATACCAAAAACTATATCAAAATTCATATAAAACACTATTAATATAAGGATTAATAAAGTAGGACCACTTACCTCACTAATGAAGTTAACCACTATAATACTAATTATCCAATTCTATATATAGTCATAATGATAATAATAGAACCCATTAGGCCTTATCTCGTCTTATGAAAGTACAACAAATATTGATAATTTTTTTTAATTAAAAAAAATTATAACATAAGGAACTCATGAAATATTATATTGATATATCATTAGAATTCTTTATTTTTACAAGGATACTCAATGATTTAAAACCCACTAATTTCAAAATAGTAGTGAAATTTTATAAAAAAATTATATGGTTATTTTTTAATTTTTTGAAGATGTCATAAACCCATGATTGTTAATATTTTTCATATGATTATTTAATTAATTTCTATAAAAGAAATATATTCTCATGTTTTCTGGTTTAACAAGGATTTTAGGGGAATCATTTTCTACATCTACTACATTATTGGAAGTGAAAGATAAATTTCTTGGAAGCTGAATATTATTAAGGAATGAATTTATAAAAACAATTAAATATTAATATCCTAGAGATTAATGAAATAGTTGGGTAAAATTGAATTTCTAGAATTAATTATTAATCTGGAAGCAAGTAAAATTATAAATTAGAGAATTCTATAATACGGTTGATTAAATATTATAGAATTAAAAAAGAAAAATTCCTTTATGTATGACTTATTATTTATATAAGAGTTATTTGGAGGATATATGAGATTTATTTAAAGGATGTTTATGAGTCTTTATTAGAAATGTAATTTCAAATTTATAAAAATATTCAAATAAACTAGGGTATGGTCAAATGAATTGTGATATGTAAATGTAAATAACATGGTCATTAATGAGTTTATTCCAAAATATAAGAGCCAATTATATGGACCAGGTGATATGTAATGGTATTTCTAATATCTCTATGACTATGTTAGAGTAATGATGTGAAATACATAATTGTAACACCATAGCTAAACTTTTATAAATAATGGTAAAATTATTACTATGGTGATAGAAAAAGTGTTTCGATATGATACATAAAGGTCACCTTGGCCTATATATAAGAGTAACCAAGATATTATATGTGTTGAAAAAGGGTCTTGTACATTACCAAAGAATATTTGATTATTTATTCCAAATGGGATATATTTTATCAATAGGAATATGAAAAAGTAAAAAACATTTATAATTGTGGGAATTTTGATCATGATTTTGATAAATAATGGTAATCACCACATGTATAAATGTCTCACGCTGGGTTAAATTTTCATTGAAGTTTTCCCGAACTTATTTAAATCCAAAACTCCTGAAATTTGGTGTTATTTACACATATTTGATTAATCACTAGCATTCAGAAATGGTGAGGAGGTAAATGATACCCTGTAGGACATTTCAAATTCTACTATTGAAGATTTTTTAATATTTGGATGAATTTAGTGTCACAAAACAATATACAAGATCATTAACATGTGGAATGATGACTAGAACCAAGAAAAATAGAATTATAAAGGATAAATATTAATTATTGAATAAGGATATAAGATATAGGGATACTAGAGGAATCATAGAATTTTGGCGGAGATAGAGCTTTCATCCTCAATGTTCATGTTTAGATAAACCCATCACAATAGTGATCTAGTTGAGACTCGCTGACCCCCTTCTGACTCCTGATATGATTGATTCTTAATTGAGTTCTTGTAAAATATTATTTATTTAAATAAATTTGGGTTTTCTATTCAAATATACAATCCTAATTCAGATTTAACATTCATTTATATTCTTTCAATTATTAATGAATATGCTTATATTAATCAATTATGGAATTATGAGTATTTCTTTATTGAATGAATTAAGAGATTTACTTCAATATTTAATTTTCATAACCATGGTTCTATTTAATATCATATTTAATTCATTAGTTTTTAGACAAATGATTATTTAGTAATTAGATCAGAATTAGATGAAGTATAACATTTATAATAATTTTGTTGTTATGAATTTTAATAAGTATTATATGTTACTTTAATGGGATTATACCAGTCATTAAAATAATTAAAATGGATAAACTAATATATAAAATGAATATGGTGTCAATACTAGTTTTCAACCACTATATATAATCCATAATAATTCCTCAATTGATTTTTTCAGGAATTCATTAATTTTACATTGATATAAAATAAATAACTTTGTTTATCCAAAACATAGAAAAAGTCAATAATAAGAAGTGGAAATTTGATTTTGGCTGCACCCTACACATGAGATAACCCTGGATACTATTATCCCAACATTCTTAAGGGATAAAAAATGAATATAGATTCATAATAAATCACTTCCTTTTAATTACCTCTATTTTCAAAATGGTTACATAATTTTCTAAAACACGTGGTTGTACAAGCATGAATTCAGACATCGAATTTTCTACATTGGAAATGTAATTAGAGTCTGTAGACACTAAATTAATGTCTATAGTATTAAATTAATTTAATAATATCATTCACGGGATATGGTATATAGTGTTGAGTAAAAATTGAAATATTTATCAAATTTTATTGTGTTAAAAGACTAATAAACCAATCAGAAATTTCTATTTCAAGTAACGATGCCCATAACAGACCTAAAAGAGAATATTATGAAACTGATGAGAACATGGAAACCAAATAAACATAAATGGAACTATCTCCCTAATATTAAATTAATTCAAATAAATAAATTGAGTCTATATCGAAACCTATTGGTATTGAAATAATATTCAGTTTCATTCGTCAACTATATAAATTCAATATACATCCCATCAAAGATCCACGTGTACACATTACCGAGTTTATCTATCTTGGAGTTAATATAAAACCTCTATAATATAATTTAGAAAACAAAATATAAGATAATTACCTTTTCTTAAGAGTTATGGGTGAATATGTGGTTATATTACTCCCTCTCTACTCTAAAAATACATGTAATGAATTGAATATCCTTTTTATTGAAAAATTATTCCTTTCCTCTAGGATAGATTCCTTTAGGAATAACATATATGTGATTAGAAAAACCAAAGGTGTTACCTTACATGAGTATCCAGATAAATTTAATAAAATATCTTTTATTTTACCTCATCTAATATCCATTAATAAATTTTAATACTATACTTTTATGTGGGAATTTTTCCTTCCATTAGGTTCCAGGTAAATGATACCACATGGGTACATTCCTGAATAAAACCCTTGCTTCATCTTGGATTCTCATTGATGAAATGGAAAAAAAATCCCAATTGTTTCGAACTATGGGATTGATTCATATGAAAACTTCCCAGGTAACACCTATTTACAATTCTAAAAAAATATTATTTTAAGATATCTTATTTATCTTAATACTATGGTGCGGTCCACCATGATATCTAAAAATTAACAAATTCCAACCCAAGATGAAACATGTTTCCAACCTGATGTTAGTTGATCAATAAATAACTGAACTAATAAATTTAGTTACAAGTTATTAAAAATGAATGAATCTCTTCTAATTCTATGTTTCTAGTTTTTATTTTTCTCTGAAACCCCCAATCAAGTCCTATACAAAAGAAATATAACCTATAATGAAGGCTAAAATAGCCAATCAAATGGTATTTTAAGAATCTTAAAAAAAATTGGATGGGGTTTTCAAGGATAAAAAAGTAACTCAAATGCTATATAAATTCTGTATAAATCCAATTTTCATCCACGATAGTATTTATTGTAGGAACAACAAACCCAATAATCCAAAAATATCCTTTAAGAAATTGTTAAATAAAAAAACAATTTTGAAAACTATATTAACCCAAATGGGAAAAATACATATTAATATTAGTTTCATGTGAAATAAAATAAGTGGAGGAAATCCTACATAGACTAATGTGAACCCCAAATTGAAGAGAAATGTTACTTATATGAAACCTATAAGTGGTACTTATTTTAACCGACCTTGGGATGTGAGTTCTAAATGTTATCTTCTTGATGTAAGTTGTACACATTTTACACATGATGTGAAGTCAATTGAATAGATTCCAAAAAATATTACTCTAGTGTAAAATTTATAACAATATATGGGAGAAAATCCAATTTCAATATGAGGAAGTATTTCTTAATAATTCCTATAGAGTCTAGAAGAGTACGACAAGGCCTTATGGAGTTAAAAAATAGTTTAATAATTACAATGACATATGAAAACCAACAAAAAAATATCCCTATAGAAGTCCCCCATTGATGAATAATGTTGATAGTAAATTATAAATATATACTATAGATACATTTAGGAATGTTTAGGTTAACCATTATTTATTGGATGAAGTGTAACTAGTTCAAAAATATGCCAAAATACCAAAAGGATATGTCTTGTTATAATAATAAATTAGAATAATGATAGAATGTGATCATAGTGAGAAATGTTTCTTCAATGATACAACAAGTCCCACTATCATTTTAAATTAACTAAGAGTATTCACCATTCCATAAAATACATGATCATTTTAGTTTTGTGAAATTATATTAGAATTAGGATCATCCATAATTTTTATGCCATACTTTTTTACTCCACTATTTATTTTATAAGATTGAAACCAACATGTATTTTCTTAAAATTATCTATTAAAAGTAATGAAAAAAATGAATATCTTCATTAATTATGATCTTGTAAGATTAAGAGATATGGTTTCCCTAATATATTTTTATATCTTGGACTTGAAAGGTGGACCGTTAAGTATGAATATGACATTAATTCTAGGAATTCATTTTCATAAAATGATAAAACAAATTATAAATGTTTATAAGGGAAAACTATTTCATGAATTTTGAAAAAAAATATTCACTATTACATTTTTCAATCTATAAATTATCTAATAGTGGAACACTCAGATTGTCAAGAAAATATTTTTTATGGTTCTCTATTGAAGTATTTCAAATTATCACATGTCAGGATCTACTCTGTTATTCTTATAAAAACATGTTTATCTCTATTAATGAACATCATTTAAATTATTTTTATAATGATTCATGTGAATAGTGTTTAGTTGTTAATAATTCAACATGTAAACCTTTTGAAAATAAAGATATTTTGTTGATTTCCTTGAATATGTTGAGGACATTCAATGTGATAAACTTTATTAGTATTTTATTTCTAGAGTTTCTCACCCTATATATAGATCAATTATTGAGTGTTTTAGAATGTATAAATTAAATTATGTAATTTAGATAATTAATGTTCTATTTAATCTTGAATTTAACCTAAAATTTACATGCTTCTATATCTTTCCAAACACATGTTTTCTACTATTGAAGATATATAATCTGCTTGTTTTGAGAGTATATTATGAGTTAAGTTTGATATTGTTGATTTAATAATGCTTCCCATTATAAGTGAAGAAACACCCACTAATGGAGAGATAAATACTATTTATCAGAGTCTCAAAATTTAATTTTTGATTGAGAATGAAAAGTTTCATATTATCATTGATAAAAGGTTTTCCACATTCTAAATAAAATCTGAAACATGGATTCATTAATGAGAAGACGGACATATTATGGACCAATTTTCTCTTAACCAGAATAAATAATTCAATATAAAAACATAGGCAATTATTTGATGATGAGTATAAATATCATTGGAAATTTCATAATATGTCAAATCCTATACTTTTATAGGTAGTGAAGAATTTTTTGGTATCATTATTTCTTATGGAAAATGTTTTACAATTTCTAATTGCTAGTGAAAGATTCCATCCCATTTTGTTAGAAAATATGTGGTTTACCTATTTGTAATTTTTAATATAGATAAATTTGATGTTTTATACTTACATATAAATGAGGGTGAGTGTGTATAGAATTAGAATTTCATTTTTTGATCTATTTGAGATAAATTCCCCCATTCATTGAATAAAAAAATCATCGATTGACATGTTGTAAAGTCCCGTTATTATGTTTTAAATATTTTTTCTAGGTTATTTTAGGTTCTCATTGCACCCATGGATTAAGAAAGGAGTTCCATTAACTATCTGTTTATTAAATTTTCTAATTTAAGAATTACCTTTGTATTGTGGAATTCCCGATGAACCTTTCCATGGACTTTGATGAGATAATTTAAAATTTTTTTAAGAGGAACATATGGAGGTTTTTATGGATGATATCATAGTGTATGGATCCCATTTTGAGTTCTATTTAAATATTCATACTGATATCCCCAGAATAATTATTGAAAAAATCCATGTCCTCAATTTTAAGAATTTGTTTTTGTTATTATAGAGATATTCATTGTCCTAGAATATTTATTCCCTCACGATAGAACCCAGGTTGATAAGTGAACAGTTGATGTTATTTCCTCATATCTAAACCAAAAAAATTATATGAGATCATTATCTAGTCATATTGGTATCTATACAATGTATATACGTTATTTATGTGAGATATCCTTACCATTATCATGATTTCAATAAAAAAATAATCAATTTTTCATTTATGAATTTTTTATGGATGAATTTTAGGAGAGAAAGATAAGTTGGTTTCTCCACCCATTATCAAGTCACCTGGATGTGATTTCCATTTGTATTTTATGAACGAAGCATCAAAGTTTTCTATAAAATATGTTTTTATTCAAATGTTGTAAAAGATGTCCCATTTAATATATTATGCATCTATGACACTATACATAGAACAAGATAATTACTCATCCTCTATCAAGTCTCTAGGATTTTTTTCGATAGAGGATTCATGTCTACATGAATGTATCTAATGTTATTTTCATCACTAATCATTATGTCATTAGATTTTATTATTATGAATCCTGAATAAAAACTAATACTTGTGAGATGGATTTTGTTGTAAAAATTGTATGTTAATATAAAGGATGAGTGGAGTAGTGAGAACATAGTGTCTTAAAATTTTAGTATTTTACCATTTATTCTTGGTGAAAAGAGACAAATTTGATTACCTTTTAGTGAATCGTTCATAAAGGGGAACATCATTTTATATACATTTTCATACTATGGTTTTCATACCTTTTTAATTACATTTCTACCAATGAAATTTACCATTTCTATCCTATAAAAAAAGTTTCTTAGTATTGTAGTTATTATAGAAAATATATATCAGATGACCATTTATTTAAAACATCAGCAGTGAACGAATCAACAAAGGATACATTTTATATTATGATATAAAATCAGTGCCAAAATTCCTCTATGTTTTGTGTTTTGGTGTCCATAATGGACCAAAAAGAAAACCAATAATGGTTGTTGATTGAGGTATTTTTTGGTGTAAAATTATTAGAGATTATTTTTTTTATACAAAACATATATAATATTACATTCTTAAGGGAATAATTCTATGAGGTATGAGAAAGAAAAAATTAAATATTGTTTTATAATGAATTTGATGTTTTTGGGTAAGGATTTAATGCATCTCATTACTAATTATAAAGGTAACTTGTACATTATTATAACAATGGATCATTTTCCTGATGGGGTAAAGTCTATTCACATTATAACTGATGATTCTAAGTTAGATTCCTAGTTTTTCATATCCAATCTATTTTATAGGTTTAGGATACCTAGATTTATCAACAAAAATCCTTATAACCCCTTTTTCAATATTCCATTAGATGTTTTTTAGAAAATATAAAGTATTTTATATGATCTATACACCTTATTATCATTAAAATATGATACGGATGAGCTGTAAAATATTGATAGTTAACATATTATTAAGAAAACTACACATCCCAAATTGATGGATTGGAGCATGATATTGGTTCATACTCTTTGAGATAATTGGACTGCAATTAAAAATCCAACCATATTGTCACCATTATTGAGAATCCTACCACACACATAAACCACAAGAATTAAAGTTTCAGGAATATCACTAGGAGAAATATACAATGGAAAGGAATCTACAAATATAAATGTATCAAATATATGAATAATTACACATCCCAAATCACTACACTGAATTTAACTTACTTACCCCTGATTACTCACAACTCATTAAAACTATTAATTAATGAAAATAAATCAAATATTTAAATGAAATATAGAGGTTTTATGTGGTATAAAAATTTATCCTTAGTCTATGAGTAGAATCATCATAATAATTGAAATTATAAAATGTAAAAAAGGTGAAATAAATGTGACTGGAAGGCTACATAGATCAGTAACTCTATTATTCAAATGAAACTAAAAAATATCCCCTCCCACCTTTATTGTTTTTCCCAAAAAGTTAACTAATTTCACTGACATCCAAAACATACCAGGATCCTTCCATTTAACTTGATGACTCTCAATTCTATATAGTATACCCAATTTATGATTATTTTTCACCCATAGATGAAAAATTCAGTATCAGCTCACTCTATTTCTAAAAACCATCCTAGAAGAATAAAAACATCTAACAAATTCATCTTAGTTTGATCTAACACCAGCACAATACTAAATAAATTGTGGTATGATTACATCACCACACATATTCATATATAAAAGATATATAATATCTAACCACATCACTTACATCTAATGAATACTGATTAACTCGAGTCTAACAATATTTAAGGGTCTAACAATGTTTATCTTTTTGGTAAATCGAATAAAGAACATGATGATTCATTAAAAATCCCAAAAAATCACTTGACTAGTTATATTAGGAATTATTTTAAATCCTTTAAACCTTAAATTAAATATAAAATCCCAATTTTATTAAAATAGTTTATTCTCCATCCCTTCAATCACCCATGTCTGACTGAGGTAAGGTTATACTTAAAAAATCCCTTCAATTAAATCCATGATGAACATATCCACTGAATTTTGATTTTCAGCTAGTATTTGACACTGCATCACTCTATCAGCTAGAGTTTTACAAATAAAAATGCACTTGATGCCGATGTTTTTCATCCTAAAATGAAAAATCATATTTTTTGTTTAATATATTTCAGTTTTACTATAGTCATAATGTAGTATGTATTCCAAAATTTATATAGTTTTTTCAATTTGAATCTATATACATACAATTTACATGATTTTTTTTTGAGAGTGTAATATTTAGTTGCATTTGGTACATCCAACTGGTCAAAATTCTAATGAATGTGATAAATTATCCAATTTTTTCCTTCTATGAGTCTACTTCACCATAAAAATCTAAATAAATATTCCAACACAATATATAATCTTCTCTAAAATAAATTGTTTTATTTTCTATTCCATTTAATCACCAAATATTCCATTTCATATCATTATATTGTTCTTTCCCTTGAATCTACATGTACTAGATTACAACATCCACTATATTTTCTAAGTACAAATTAGTTAATTTCAGGGAATAAATGAGACTTTTTATATTTGATTCATATTATATACTATCTATGTGATAAAACCCTTTAACCATTTAAGTTTTTTTTTTACAAATGTTTTTAATTAAACAACAACAGGATTTGAGACAATAATACATCCACTCATAAAAACCACTAAATAAATATAAAAATTCACTCCATCTAAAATAAAATAAAAATTCTATTATTACTATCCCAATCAATACTTAAATATAAAACCCATTTTCATACCAAAAACATTTCACTTCAATCATTCTAGACATTTCCTTCATCATCCCCAATATCCATTTAATTTATTGAGAAACCATAATCATGTACTCCAAATTAAAAAGTAAATTAATGAATTCGTTATTATTTTACTCCATAATATGATAAGGATGTACTATTTTACTCCACTTCAAACCATTATCCTTTATGAAAGATTTCAACTTCTTGTTCCATTTCCTTGGAACATGTTTCAAACCATAGAGGCTCCTCTTGTTTTTTTACACCATGTAGGGATTTGATTTTCAATAAAATGAATACATATCTTAATATTTTTATCTTCCCCTATAAAAATATGAAATAAATATATATTTTTGTCAATTTTATCTAAATTCAATCCCCCAAAAGCACCCATTGATAGAATAATTAAATTAGTAGTATGATTTACTAAAATAAAAAATATTTTTGGGAAATAAATAACCTCTATATGATGACATAATTTCACTACAACCATTTCATTATATCCTTCCCATTAATTATATTCTTATTTTAGTTGAAAAAGCCACTTATTTCCACCTTCCCTCTTTTAGTGTAGAAAATCCATAATCCCATTTGTTTTGTTCACATTGTGTGAATCCAAGCCATCCTAATTTTATAACTCCCAAAAATCAAATCATTGTGGTTGTCTACTTTTTTTGAGATTCCTGGTTACCTCCACACATTAAAATTAATTAATTCTTTTCATCTACACACCTTGATATGAGAAATATAACCCTGGTTTACCACTGTATTTCTCTATATGACTCTATTCACTTAGGAACTAAAACCGTATAAAATATTTCATCTAAAACACTATAATGTTCTTCACCAATAATCAATAATATATGTGTGTCTTTAATTGTTTTGAATTTTTATTTCTAGGAATAAACCTATAAACATTCATTAATATTTTTTTCATAAAATCATTAAAATTAAGATCAAACTAAAATCCATTTAATTTTAATTCCTTCTATGACTATTCACAAATAAATTAGGATTGAATTTTATTATTTAATTACAACCACATTCCCTACGATGTTCATGTCTATGCACTGTAATTTATCATTCAATATTAAATTTCTACTTCTAATAACATACTTCTTATTATAATCCCAAATTCGAAATACTAGATTTCTTTTCTCTAGCATATGAATAAATGTACATGATACATTGATTACTGTTATATCTAACCATTTCATCCACATGAACATAGACTAAACTTATGAAGAAATTAATGTTAGATTATTCCATTAATTTAATATTTAATAGTGATTCTAATAACTCCTATCACATTGAGGATGAGGGGCTCGTATTAGTAACATACATTATTTTATTCACTACTTATACCCATTTTTTTGTATTTTCATGGTGTAGTTACATGATCCATGAACATATACATCAATTTTTAATTCATCCCACAAACTATTCCATTATTTTAACATGGTTAAATGTATAATTTTATCTTGTTTTATACCCTATATCCTCATATTTTCTTGTATTTGATTAGTGAGTGTAAAATTTTGGTGTTTTTCTTAAATGTATATGGATGTTTTTTAGGACTGGAACTGAGCATTTTTATCACATTATCCATTGTTACTTCACTCTTATATTGAATCAATAAAAGGAATATTCTAGATCCATAGTGCCTCCCCCATAGGGATATCTTTCATGTTGAGGAGCTACCACCACCATGGTTTGTAGAAGTGGATGAGAAAATCCATGCTCAGAGGCTTGTTTTTGTGCATAAAATTTTCTTAGAAGATTTGATGAGGGAATATCATAATTTTTTGTGGACAATACACATAGGGTCAATAATGTTGTATCATGATCTATATTGTAAGAATTGTTGGTAATACATAAATAAGAATGTAACCAATATTATAACATAATGCTACACCAATCCATAGGTTAAGAAAAATCATCAGTAACCCATTTTTCTTCATCACCATATACCAATTATATAGTGTAAAATGGATGATTTCACTAATGAATTCAGTATAGGTTTACCAAATATTCCAAGTGGAAATGATAATGTGTCACTTATCATGGATCAACATACTACAGTGTCCTATTTTATACAGATCAAAGAGACTTATATTGTGTGTTATCAAATAATGATGTATGAATAAGAAATTATATGTCTACACAAGATCCCTCGAACTATCATTTCATATTGGGACATACTTTTTACATCATGGTTGTGAAAGGGGTTAAAAAATCATTTGGAACTCATGTAATTTTGACTATAGAATACCACCCTCAGACCAATGGAAAGTATGAGACCAATATTTTGGTTATAGAGGAATTTTTTAAGGTTGTGTGTACATGAATTTAGAGGTTTTTGTGAGAATTATTCGGATATTGTGTAATTATCTTTTAAAAATAGTTATCATGTTATGATTAATAAAGCATTCAATGAGGATTTTATGGTAGTTCATGCCATTTAATAGTACGTTGGCTAGTGGTATGTGAGGTAGAAATGGTTGGAATAAATATCATTCTATAGATGGAAATATAGGTCATACTAATTAATAAAAGGATGTAAATTATGTAGATTAGAATGAATTTGTGTGTAGATCAGTGTCATTGACCATTGATGTTTGAGATATAGGACTTGGTGTTTTTGTAATTATTTTCATAATTAGAACAATAGATTATGTAGTGCTAGGGAATGATATCTTCTAGTTCTGTCGGGTTGTTAGATATTATAGAACGATTTGGACCAGTGGTTTATATAATCTTACATAATGATTATTTTTCTTTCATGATTTCATTCATTTATATCATCATTAATCATAAATTCATGATCCATATGATACATTTATTTCTATTGATATCAAACATGACGTTAAGGATCCCTTTGAGGTGAATATTTTTTATATCATGGACTATAGTGAATATATTATTTATATTAAATCTATTCCTCTGGTACTTGTGATTTGAAAACATGGTCATTTTTTGTTGGAAACATTGTAGTAGTAATTGAACATGTGGGCTTAGTGGTTGGTACATTTCTTCAATGAGGCTGAGTAATGGTTGGGGTTATATCTATATAACTAGTTCTCTATTGATGTGGTGGATATAAGATCCCACTATTCCTTTAAGGAACTAACCTTTTAAATTCATCATAAACCAACTTTTATCATTTGGGGATTGATCGAGGGGGAACCGGTGGTCACATGTTTTTTTTAAAAGAGTGATATTGGGCTAGGGAATATAGTATTAGGACTTCCATTCCACCATCTAGATAGTTTAAGTCCACCATCTTACTAGTGAAACCCATCATCCATTCGGTGGTACGTGGATTATATTTTCAGAAATGGAAAATTTGGATTTTACACCTTTACCACTATTTCATTAAATCCTTGTTTTCTTCTTTATTTGGGTTTTTTCAGCTATGTTTGAAGGTTATCATCTATTTATATGGTTCTTAGTTGGATCTCCCTCATCCCTCCTTTGACTATGCTTCCATATTTTACATTGGAATGATCTTGGTAATGTTATCACTCTATTTTCTTCTAATAATTCTTTTTAATTTTCATTTAATTTATCTCTCCATTCTTAATGTGAATAAAATATTTTTAGTGATCTTATCTAGTTTAAAAATTAATTTATTTTAGCTCAAATAAAATTCCAATATTTGATGGTCAGACCTCATATATCCAAAGGTAGTCGATCTCATTCTTCTCCTTCAATGTTTCACCATAGTATTGTGAAATTATCATGTGTAGTTGCCTCAACCATTCACACATGTGACCTTAAATTAATCTAATTTATTTCCATGCCTTATTATGATCATATAATCTCCCTTGGGTTTAGTAATGTGTATTTAGTTTGGTATAAAATTATTTTATTTTTTAATGATGTGATTAATTCCTTATTCAGTGATTATAGGAGAAGAAAATGGGGATTTTATGGGTTCCCTAAGTGGGGACTTAGCCACATTTGGATCCCTCATTATGAGTGCCTTACAAACATGTGAGGGTTGTATTCCTTCCCTCAGATGTCGGTCAAACCTATTCCCCAATTTCTATTTGAACATGCTAAGTTTCTTGTGTAACTCAGATAGGATATCTCTTAGGCTTCTACGTTCCATTATTCTAATAACTTGATTCAAGACGACACTTTTAGGCCTATGCTAAAAGAATCTTGGGACTGTTGGGGAGTAGGGAGGTCCTGGTGTGGGCTGGGAAACCATCATAAACAGATCAAGGAGGATGTCTTGATCTGGTTGGCATGAATACCCCCTGATGCTAGTTGGGTGGACAACATGAAGGTTGACATCGATAGATTGGAGGAGGGTCTCCAAGGGGAATGGAACAAAAATACCTTCATTCTTCTTTGTGATAAATGTGTGGATCTTACAAATAAACTATTGTCAGTTGATTAACATTTCATGTAATGGTCTCACGTAAGGTGGATAAGGGAGGGGGACTGACACAGTAACTTTTTCACGCATGTATGAAGGAAAAAATCATGAAGATCAATATTAATTTGGGGAATGATGTATACACATTAGATGTGGAGGTTGCGGGATGGATGGATTTGGATTATTTCAAAACAAATTTGGTAGGGGAGGTTATGTTTGGATATGAGGATGTTCAAGGGGAGGCAGTTGATGAAAAAGATTTTTTGGGGTTTATACCACAATTGGTGGATGATTCTGTTAATGACTCCATAGCCTCGATCCCATCATAGGAGGATATAAAGAACATGGTATTTGGGATACCACTTTATTGTTCTCCTCGTCCAGAAGACTTCCCAGGGGAATTCTTTGTGGTATCATGGGTTGTGGTTGGCCCTCAGGTTATGGAGGCAGTTTAAGACTACTTTCGTGGTGGCCCCTTAAGAAGGAGTATTTTTGCATCCAAAATTGTCCTTCAATGCAAAGAAAATGACCTAACTATGATTATCCATTATCAGCTTATCTAACTATTCAATGTCTCATACAATATTCTTGCCTCTATAATTACAGCTAGATTGAGTGGTTTTATTCGTAGTTTGGTTTCAAGGGAACAAAATACCTATTCAAATGATGGAACATTCAAGGGGTGGCACGGATAAATAATAAACTAGTGATTTATATCAACATGAGGTCTGTGGGTTTGAATGTGATCTTCCAAGTGGATATAGACAAGGCTTACGAAAAAACAGAGTGGAGCTTAATCATTTGAGTAATGAGGAAATTTGGTTTTCAAGAATGGTTTTGAGATATTTTATTTGGATGATTATCTTCACCTTGGATCTCCTTATCTCTTATTAGATTCTGCTTTGGCTTCTTCAAGTCGGTTCGAGGGGTTTGTCAGGGGGATCCTCTATCACCAAGCATCTTCATTATGGCTCAAGATGCTTTATCCCAAAACCTTCATAGGGGAGTGGATGATGGAAGGTTGGCTCTCTACTATAGTAGAGGTGGCATGGATGGATTTTCTCACTTAATGTATGCGGAATTCATTTTAATTTTCACAAATGTAAGGAGTAGGTCTTTACTACATCTCATTGAGATATTTTCTATAAATGGGTGCTTGAGTGGACAGAGTATTAACACATGGAAAATCCATGTTTTTATTTCCAATATGTGCCTTGAAGGGTGGTGCAAGGGAATTCAGGACATCATCAGATGTCAATGGATACAAATTACTTTGATTTATCTTGGTATACTAATTTCATATAGCCATATTAAGAAGCAGCATTTTGTGGATATTATGAACTAGTTGCGGGGGAGAGTCACCAATTAGAAAAATGGGTTCTTATCCATTGGAGGGATGGTGGAATTGGTTAAAAGTGTTCTAAAATCTATTATGATACATGTTTTTTCATTTATCAATCCTCCAAATGGGGTCATTAGGTGAATGGAATAAATTCTAACCTATTTTCTATGGGACTCCATCCAAGTGTGACGTTGTCATTGGGATTCTTGGTCTCTACTGGAAAGACATGTGGATAAAGGGGGAGTGGGACTTCGTGATATTTTTTAGGCCATACAGGGCATGCAAGGCTATATGGATTGGGATATCATTTTGAGAAACTCTCTGTAGGGCTTGTTTTTCAGGTCGTAATATGATTTTCATGGGGGGAAATTTGGTATTCACAGTTCTCATCCTTAATATTTAGTGTGGTGTATGTTCTTCAGTCTTGAGGTGATCCCTGGTTTTGTCTAGTGGATCATTAGGAAAGGGGAGGTTAGCTTATAGGAGAGTAGTTGGATAGGAAAGGTGCTAGACATCCCATGATTTCCTCATCATAAAATATCTTTTAATGAGGAAATCACGAATCCCAACTTCATTCGGTCAGTTCTCAACTCTGACCAAGTGTTCATTTTTAAGACATTATCATGAATGAAGAACCAGATAGATGTTTCTTCATGGGTTTTTCCTTGGTTTGTTTTTTATCTCATGATTATAGGTGGTTTCTTCATGATGCAATTTCTAGTGATGTGTTGGATTTAAATGTTTGGTTCAAAATTGAATTTCTTTATTTTGTATACAAGAAACATGGAACTCTCGATGGATGAGAACATCCAAAGGAAGGGATCTCAATTTGAGTATCACTTTTTATTTTGTGAGTATTTGTGAGGTGAATCCATGCTGCTCATCTATGGCCCTTATTTGATCCACACCCCTACATTTATAGTGAGAAGACCATTCATGGTTCCTTGGCATCGTGGTTTCATAGTGTTGAGTGTGTGGGCATGGAATGAAATGTTTAGGCTGTTATCTTTTCTTCCATTTGATAGACCATATGGGAGGTTCACAACCAGGTCCATATGGAAACCGTTCAATATCTTATGCTTCTTTAGATGAATCTTAGGTCCCTAATTTTAGAATTGGGTTCTATTCTCAATGGAAGATAGTGTTAATTAATGATATGTAACATCCTCAACATTTCTTGTGCGCCGAGAATTGTGGGGGATCACTTGATTAGGAGGATGCCTCCTCTTGGGGGTTTGAAACTCAATGTGGATGGGTCATTTATGGCTGGGATGATGAGAGGTGGTGGGATGCTTCGAGACTCACGGTGTTTGGTCTTGGTGGAATTTAGTGCTTTCTATGGTTCTCATGATTCCTTGGGTTCATAGGTGTAGGCTCTATTATCTTGTATGATGATATATAGGTAGTTTGGTCTTCAGGTGGATAAGGTGGAGTTTGATTTTGATGTTTTTTTTAGGCCCATCCATGGGAGGAATTCTGTGCCATGGGCACTGACATATCTAATTTGTCGATGCATTTTAGAGACTAACTTTAGACATATGTCTCATCATACATAGTGGGAGGTGAATTTTGCAGTGCATAATCTCACTTGTTGGGAAGTTCCGAAGAGGAGTAGGTCATTTTTTTTATATATTGGGTTCTCTTCCTCTCGAATGTAAAGTTTTCATCCCATGGTATTTTCTTGGTTTTCATCACTTATGTATACCTTAAGGGTACCCTTTGTATTAGAACTACTTCAGTTTTAATTAAAATTTAATCTCCATCAAGTAAATGGATATTAGTATAGAATTCTATGGTGGACCACCTTTGATTCCTTAGGATTGATGTAGTCATGGAATTCCACGGATGAGATTAGTATTCAATTGGGTTATGAAATTACTTTTGAAATCCATTTTATTATACCCAAATTTATTATAGTGTATGACTTTGGGGGATCCACCTTGGATTTAGGTAATTTCAATACTTATCAGATTCCATAGATTAATGTCATTGATTATTTAGAGATATTCTTGTTAAAATATTTGTTATGAGATCCCTATATTTCATATTTTGATACTTATTCTTTAGTTTATTCATTGAACTTGAGTTTAGAGTTGGAATTTAGGCTAGTGCTTGAAACCTCTAGGGTATGTTATCTCTTTTCATACATTATTGGTCACTTTTAGGATTGATGTAGTAGACTAGACTTGTATGTATTCATGTCAATTATTTATGTGACATTAATTGGTTTTTCATGTATTGTGTAGTGGTTTGATTGAACCTATTTATTTTATATAGATGGTATGTGTATGATTTTTCCTTCATTTACACTAGTTTTTCATATCTATTATACGGGTATAGTATCACCACTATACAACCTCAATCCTTCTATTGTTTGAGCAGCCTCTAGAGTATGGGGAGGTGCACTTGAGGCTATGTGGATCACAATCTCTAGGCACTATATTAGTTGAACCTAGGTTGGGGTGTTTCAAAGAGACTCCTATGTTTTAAAATATGATATTCATTTGGGTCAATGAATATGTACTATGCTATCTAAAAATATCTTTGGTATCTAGATTTAAATTGATACTTTAATAGGGTTTTCCCATGATGCCTTCCTATCCAATGGATCAAGGTCAATCATCAGCATCTTGGTGGGTTTATTCAGTCTCGTATAATGCCTATATATAATTAGGATAACATAATGATGGACTTCATGATGTTGTTAACTAAGACTATGAAGATTCATGATGTTTTGGGGGGTTATAGTTGATCGACTCATGAAAGTCTATCATTTATCACGGATTCAAGATGCCCTTTCATTTAATGATTTGGGAAAACTATATATACATGATATTATATGATGTATTGGAGTTCCTTTATGAATCATCTCATAAAGATATGTTTGTTTCTCATCATAGTTTTAGAATGGATTATATAAGGATATTATTATTAGGGTTTTAAAAATTTATTGTAATCTCCCACAAGATATTTTCATGAAAAACTCCACCATTATTGTAAAATTCATATATTTTGATATTAAATAAATTTTGTGGGAAATATTTGAATTGATCTAGATTTTATTAGGTTTACTATTTTAATCATAATTCATAAAATAATTATTCTAATTTTATTATTTTAGTTTTTTAGGTTTCCTAATTAAAATTACTTAAAATCATTCAACTATACAATTGGATAATTTTACTATTTGAAGTTCCACATTGATCATACAAGAAGACCCACTAAATTAATGTTTGGAATTGGACCATCCATGATGATAGAATTTATGGGATCAATCTAGAAGCCTAAATTTGATGAAACTACATAATTATTTTGAAAATATCAACACATATAATGGATAAAAAAGTTATTTCCTAACTCAACCATTAATTTTTCCATTTTATACATGAATTTACCACAAATATTTTTTTTGAGATTTGAAAGAATCCAACAATTTTTTTTGTTTCTCTCTATAAACTCACCCCAATGAAGATAATGGTTTTTGGGTAGAAAGTTAAAAAAGGTAGGATCATAACTTTTTGGATGATTTTTATTTGACATGGTGTTATATTCATTTATCTAAATTCACTCACATTGTGGAATTGGAAAACACTGAGATAATACTAGATAGCTGCACATGGTTTAGAAAAATAGTCATACCATTGGATAAAAATGTCCAATGGAAACGAAATTTGTAATTTTAACATTCCACATCTGTATCATCCACATTAAAGAATGATATATCTAAATATATATTTTTTAATGGTGAAATATTCGGTCTAACTTGAAGGGTTGTTTTATAAGGAAAACAGTCCACAAACTTGGGCTCTAAATGTAATAACCTATTATACATGAAAGGGGTTATAACCTAAGAACATAATATGATATATTGACATAGAAATATCCATTAATACGACTGGGGGTATAAAAACTCAATTTTTTACATAGGAGACCTTTCCTCCACTGTTTCTTTTAATGTACTTCATATGTTTTCAATTTAAATTATGCATGTTTGATAGTAATTTCAATATATGATTATGATATTAATCATCATAATGTTATATTATTCCATTTAACCTTATCTATGTAATATTCATATTCCAAAATAGTTTAAATCATGTTTAAAACCCTTCTATATTTCACTTTCTAATTCCATCCCAAGGGCATGTTTAAATCCATTCACTGGTCATGTGTGTATTCGAACACAACCCTTTTCTTTCAATGATCAATATCATATTATTTTATCTCATCAACATAAACATCATAACCCATTTTAGTAACCTTCCCAATGGATTAGTAAATCATCAATTAGGGGGAGTTAGAATTTTTTGTGTTAAGTGGTTATGAAATTTTTCTTCATTAATATTCATTAAATTATAATTGTGTGCAATGAACATGAAATGTAATGGATTAATGGCGGGTTTTGTTATACATGTGGATTAAATTAATTATTACACAAAAATTTAAACATGGATTAAAATAATATTGAACTGTCCATCAATAATAATTGATATGAATTATAAGTCGAGTTGAGGCTTGGATTAACACAATTAGAATTTGGAGTTATGATCAAAATCACCTCATGAGATGGATGTTAATTTAATAAATTATAACACAAATCTCATGGATATAATAAGATTAAATACCCAATAATGAACTCACAACAATAATTATCAAGTAATTAAATTATTTATTATTAAACAATCAAATTAAAAAAGATCAAAAAACACCCCCCCCCCCATTTTATAATAAAAAACAGAAACTATTGACTCTAAAATATAGTACCAACACTAGGGATTCAACATTTGTGTTGTTATACACATTATACCAGATCACCATACCATTAAATAGTTAATATGTAATAATAGATTCACTACTGGAATTTGGGTTTTTCCCAATGGCAGTATACCAACAGTTCAATTAAACCGTTGGTATACTCAGCCTTTGCCAACAGTTTACTGAAACCGTTGGCAAAGGGCATTCCAGTGACCCCTTTCCCAATGGTTCTATAGAACTGTTGGGAAAGGGGTGCTAAACTTATCCCTTTCCCAACGGTTTATTGAAACCGTTGAAAGGTTTCCTTTACCAACGGTTTTTACAAACCGTTGGCAAAGGTTTTGCCCAAATAGCAACCTCGATATGCTCTCCCTCATTCGAGACAGAGCCCTAATTATCCTCCGCTCCCGTGCTCTCGCGAACCCCCCGTCCGAACATCATCGACCCCCGTCCGAATAGGTACACCCCCCATCCGAACAGGTAAAAATTGATCTCAATCAAGTTGTTGTAGTTGTTTTAATGAATTTATTTTTCCATTAATTAAAACATAAACACTATGGTTCCATTTTTATAGAATCTTACATGCCAATGGTGGAAAATTTTATAATGCATATAGATTCTATTATTTTTAGATTTCTTATCTTATGGATATGTGTTGGTTTTCCACATGGAATGCCTTGACTATCTACTTAGCATGATAGAGGGTTTCTTTTGGAAATTTCCAATAGAAATTACATGATCCTATAAACATTTTGATGAATTTTCCTAACCTAGATGGATTGTCTGATGTTTCTCTAATGATCAAGGACGGAATGTTTGGAGGACATCACAAGTCCTGACTAGTTGATCCTAGAAGCAATTTCATGATAATGGATGTAATGCCTATAGGGAATCTCTTGATTTTGGTGATCTTATCCATTTTCATCAAAAGACATGTTTGACACACTGGGAGGGAAACTCTAGAGTCAGTGTGACATGTCTTGAAGGGTGATTTATGTCCATAGTGACATGATTTGAGGACATCACATGACCTAGTTGGTGTGCCTGGAGGGTGTTAAGGGAGCCATCTAACATTCCTGACATTTAATATGAGACTGAGATAATATGTATTGATTCCCCTATATAGAAGGAGATACATAACTATTGGAAAACATGTAGTCTATATGGTGAGAATGAAAGGCTTTTCATTACAAGGGTGGCATATTCATGGGTGCCATCTGATTTTATTTGACATGTCAAGGGGACATCAAATGATCAAAATAGGTTTCCAATGGAATGTATTGTGAACAGAATGAAATTTCCTAGTGCAATAAAATTTCATAGGTGATGCATGTTATGAACATTAGGGTCAACATATATTTCCTTCACCTTAGTCTCCCATATTTTAGTATTTCATCCATCCTTTTATCCCAAATTCCATAGATTTATACATTATTTTATTATATTATGTCTCAAATTATCTAAAATATGTGTTTGATGTTCTTCACGTGACCTATCATAATTCCTTCTCATAATCTATAGTGATCATGGGAAGATCCCATGCATGATTCATGATCACTCAAATTATTCTGCAGAACATACATAATGGAAGCCTTATAGGATGTGAGATAATTATATCTATGAAATCTACTCAGGTACCTGGTGAGGAAGTGCATATTAATTCAAAAAGGTAAATCGCATATGAGGATACCCTACTAATATGGTTATGGGATGAGGCATGCTCTGATGTGATAACACATTAAGTTCTTGTTGGTTTTACATTTTTTCAATAACACATTAGTATGTTTTTTCACATGTGTAGTTGATACCATGATTATTTTCCTCCTTTATCGTTTACTTAAATGTATTTTCTATTAAAGTTCAATCCTATTGAATTGTTTATAACAAAATGACTTATATGAATTCTTTTTACAGAATGGACAGAAGTTGTATGTATGAAACCAATCGTATCTCAAGCGATTTTAAAAACAATTTGGAGAGCTTTATAGATTTTGCATTTCACAATGCTTCAGATAGTGGTCGCATACACTGCCCATGTTCTAATTGTGTTGGTAGACCTTGGTTGAGTCGTGAAAAAGTCAGCTACCACATAACCAAAAATGTTTTTCAAGTAAACTAATTTTTGTGGTATCACAATGGGGAGAAAATAAAATCTCAAATTGGTGATGATCGAAATGAAAGGACTGGAATGGAGAATTTGTTAGATGATCGGTTTCCATTTATTAGTCATCATGAAAAAGAAAGGATTTCGACTCAAGAAGACGTCGATATGAGGACAACTGATGCATCTAGTGAAAATGATGATATTGATAGGGTGAAAAAATTGAATGATGCTACCACGACTCCAGTATATCGACAATGCGATAAAATGAAAAAGCTGGAATTTTTAATCCGATTGTTTCATGGAAAAACTATGTATGGGATTTCTAATACAGAAATCGATTACATTCTTACACTCTTTAAGGATTTACTTCCAGATGATGCAGATATTCCCTCAAACCACTATATGGAATGGAAGTTAGTTGAAGAACTTGGATTTTCCAGAAAAAAAATTCATGCTTGCCTGAAAGATTGCAGTTTATTATGGGAAGAAACCGCTGAACGAAATGAATGTATAAAATGTGGCACATCCCGCTGGAAGTCAAAATCGGATGGAACACCATCCCGCGTTCCACAGAAAGTAATTTGGTACTTTACATTGATCCCCAGACTCCAGAATCTTTTTATGTCTGATGGCATATCAATAAAAATGAGATGGCATGATACCGAGAGAAAGAAGACTAATGATGAGTTGGTTCATCCTGCAGATGGATTTGCATGGCAGAGATTTGATGCTCGACATCTTGATTTTGCAGCTGACGTGCGTAATGTGAGGCTGGTTCTTTCATGTGATGGTTTTAATCCGTTTGGGAAGATGCTTACTTCACACAGCACATGGCCAGTTTTTATACACATTTATAATCTTCCCTCATGGTTGTGTATGAAAAAATATTTCAGTTTCATGAGTATACTCATATCTGGTCCTTCTGATCCCGACATTGATATTGATGTATACATGCAAACTTTAATAAAAGATTTGAAACTTCTTTGGGATGTGGGTGGGTGCACATACGATGCATGTTCGAAAGACATATTTCAGATGCGTGTTGTGCTTATGTGGATGATCAATGATTTTCTGGCTTATGCAATGATGTCTAGATGGAGCACGAAGGGAAAACTGTCATGTCCAGTTTGTATGAAGAATACACGATCCAGAAGACTGAAACATCGTTGTAGTTTCAGTTTTATGGGACATCGATGATTTTTGCCAAAGGATCATCCATATAGAATGAATCATTGAAGATTTGATAATACTATAGAGACCGATGATCCACCTCAGCGTATGTCTAGAACTGATGTGATTAATGAATTGAAAGATTTTAGTTTTTCGTTCGGGAAGGGTCAAATGAAATCTGGAAAGAGAAATAATGTTTCCACAGAAACCTGTTACAATTGGAGGAAGAGGAGTATCTTTTTTGATTTGCCTTATTGGTCAACCAATTTGCTACATCATTTCTTAGATGTAATGCATATTGAAAAGAATATATGTGAAATGTTGCTTTCAGTTCTTCTAAATGTCAAGGGGAAGACAAAAGATGATTTACGATCTCGACGTGACTTGGTGGATTGGGGCATCAGACCAGAATTGCATCCTGTGCGTATCAGTGAAAATAAATGGCAACTTCCATGTGCTTCTTATGTGATGAAACCTACTGAAAAAAAACAATTTCTGGAAGTATTAGAGACTATTAGAGTTCCTGATGGCTATTCAAGCAACATATCTAAACGGGTCAACAGAAGAGAGTTGAAGCTAAAATCTTTGAAGACTCATGATTATCACGTTCTACTGCATGAGTTGCTTCCAATAGCAATCTGTCATATTTTGTCCAATAATGTAAGGGTGGGTGTTATTCGGTTGTGCCATTTCTTTAGAGATTTTTGTGCTAATAAGTTGTCTAAGTCTTTCTTGCAAAAAATGTTGACAGATGCTCCATTAATTTTGTGTGAGTTGGAGAAAATATTTCCCCCATCATTTTTCACATGCATGTTGCATCTGACTGTCCATATTCCAACTGAAATACTTTTCGGAGGACCTGTTTCTTTTCGTTGGATGTATCCAACTGAAAGAAATATGTTCACATTAAATTCTTATGTTCGAAACAAGAATCATCCTGAAGGTTCTATCGTGAACGGTTACTTAGCTCAAGAATGTATGGATTTCTGTTCGATGTATTTGTCTGATCTTACTACAAGAATGAACAGACCAATGAGAAATGAAGAAGAACAATATGAGAAAATTGAACCCAGTTTTCCATCACTTCCTCAAATAGGAGGAATTCCTGGATCATATACATTGAAGACATTAAGCCATGAAGAGCGGGAGATGGCACATCGCACAGTTTTGTTCAACTTTGATTTGTTCGATGACTATATCAGGTAACAAAATTGAATATGTATATCTTACATATATATCTGTTAAACTATTCATATTTTTTTATCTACAGGGAACATAAAACAATGATAAATAGGAAGCATCGTTCTTTATCTTTGAGAAGGAGAGAGACTTTTTATAGCAAAAAGTTTTCTGCTTGGTTAAAATTGAAGGTAAAAATATTACTGTTTAAATTAATTATTTCAATATTTACTTAAGTTTAACTGTCATTTATATTGAAGGTATTGAGTTTGTCTGCTAACTTTGTCTCTGAGGAAATAAGAGCTTTGGCTTTTGGTCCTAATACCGTGGTTCGTGACTGTAAATCAATTGTTATCAATGGGTACATATTTATTGTCACTGAACGAGACAAAAACATGAGAACACAACATGATGGTATTATGGTTACTGCCACAACAGATTGTTATGCCAGTGCATCAGATAGTAGACAGTGACTTGAAAATGTGGGTTATTATGGAGTCGTTGAGAAAATAATAATATTGGATTATTACTCTCATGGATGAGTCACAATGATGAAATGCCATTGGTTTGATTTGATGACGAGACATGGAACATTTATTGATGATTGTGGATTTTGAGTAATTAATATGACCCGCACTCTTGCTACCGAAGAACCATATGTGTTGGCATCAATGGCTAAACAAGTTTTTTATGTCAAAGATCAACTTCAACCTGAATTTGGTGTCATAGTTGAAGTAATTCCAAGACATATTTTTGATGATGCTGATGATGGAATTGACACTGTCCTTATTGCCATTGGAACCAATCCATTTATTTCTTTTGATGACTCCAATAGCTCAATTTTCAGAGTTGATTGTAAACCTGAAGTTGTGGTTGGAAATATATAGAATCATTCATCCATGTTCTCAATTCTTTTGGTTTACCTCAAGTTGGGTTGTTAAGGTTGGTAATATTCATATTTATTTAGTATTGATCACAAATATTTTTTAGCTGACTTGACCGTTATGTGAATTTTCAATGTTTATTGGTTGCTGTTTTATTTGAATTGCATTTTCTAATTTGGAATTGAACTGTATTCAAACCAAATCAAACAATGTTTCTAACTTGGTGAACATTACAACTTGTATGTTTTATTAAATTCATTCAAGCTCTTCTAAAACAATTGATAGCTAAATTACCAATGAATCCCCTCATTCCCTCATATATTTAGTTTTTTGGTTTACACATTAATTTCCTTTTTCTAATTAATTACATATTTTTTTTCAAATGCAGGAAATGCAGCCAATTGAAGAGAGACGAAGAAAAAAAATGGCGGAGAACAATCGTCAGATGGAGGAGCTGGGCGTTCCACCATTAGTGACTACAGTGAGTACTTTATTTCAAATATATATATATATATATATATATATATATATTTACAGAATATATAATGTCATGTGATTAATTTTTTTGTAAACTTTTTTGTAGGATCCACCGTTACGTCGACAGTTATTCGGCGAGGAGCCTAGTACTGGTCCTAGTACTCAGGCCGGTGGTACGAGGAGGGTTCGTAACAGAGGTGGACGTAGAGCTGCGCGTGCCTGACTAGACCCTTCCCCTCCCACTGACATTTCAGCCTTCCCACATTCTGATCCCGGTGTGTCGTTAGGGACACACGGGGTATTTAGGCCTCCCATGTTTTCGCTACCTTCTGCATCTTCTGCCCCATCATTTTCACATCCCATGATGATTACCACTCCCCAGTCAGCATCAGGTCATACAGCTGTTCCTTCTTCTTTTCCTTCTACTTCTGTCTCTCCGAGCTTTTATATTCCATCGTCTTCGACTCCTGTTCCACCAGAGGGTGTTCCATCAGGTTCTGTGGATCTGGTGCCACTCATTGATCAGACTAGCGCAGGTATATTTATAAAACCCTAACAAAATTTTAGAGAAATATTTATTTTCATTATAACATGTTTTGATAAAATATTTGTTTTTATTTCATGACAGATACATCTACTGACAGGAGGCGGGGGCGGGGCCGTACACGCATGCGTTCGGTGTGGAAACAACAAATGACATACGGAAAACCGACCGAATGGATTCTGATTGTGTTGATACTTTAGCACAATTATCCATGGGTCATATGTGAAGTGTACGAGTCAACCCTGCCTCAATACGAGGCGCGGTGTGGCCGGCACAACTCAAAGTGTATGTCTTTTGTTTCAAAAGGACGTCATTTTTAGTGAAAAACATCAACCAGCATACGGAAAACCGGCCAAACGCATTCGGATTGTGTTGATACTTTAGGAAAACGATCCATGGTTCATTTGAGACGTGTACGAGTCTACCCCGCCTAAATCCGAGACGCGGTGTGGCCGGTACCACTCTAATTGTGTCTCTTTTGTTTCAAACGGACAAGATTATAAGTGAAATAAACAACTGGCAGACGAAAAACTGAACAAACGCATTCGGAATCTGTTGAAATTTTAGGACAACGATCCATGGGTCATATGTGACATGTACAAGCCAACTCGGGCTCAATCCGAGTCACGGTGTGGTCGGGACCACTCTAAGTGACATTCTTTTGTTTAAAATGGACAGTATTTTAAGTACATACAGAAAACCGACCAAACGCATTCGGTTTCTATTGAAACATTAGGAGAACGATCCATGGGTCATATGTGACGTGTACGAGTCAACGCCATCTCAATACGAGGCATAGTTTGGCCGACACCACTCAAAGTGTCTCTATTTTGTTTAAAATGGACTTCATTTTTAGTGAAAACAAAAAATGACATACGGAAAACCGACCGAACGGATTCTGATTGTGTTGATACTTTAGCACAACGATCCATGGGTCATATGTGACATGTAAGAGTCAACCCCGCCTCAATCCGAGGTGTGGTGTGGCCGGAACAACTCAAAGTGTATGTCTTTTGTTTCAAAAGGATGCCATTTTAAGTGAAAAACATCAACTGGCATACGGAAAACCGGCCAAATGCATTCGAATTGTGTTGATACTTTAGGACAACGATCCATGGTTCATTTGAGACGTGTATGAGTCAACCCCGCCTAAATCCGAGATGCGGTGTGGTCGGTACCACTCTAAATGTGTCTCTTTTGTTTAAAACAGAAAAGATTATAAGTGAAATAAACAACTGACAGACGAAAAACCGACCAAACGCATTCGGAATCTGTTGAAATTTTAGGACAACGATCCATGGGTCATATGTGACATGTACGAGCCAACCCGGGCTCAATCCGAGTCATGGTGTGGTCAGGACCACTCTAAGTGACTTTCTTTTGTTTAAAATGGACAGTATTTTAAGTACATACGTAAAACCAAAAAAACGCATTCGGTTTCTGTTGAAACTTTAGGAGAAAGATCCATGGGTCATATGTGACGTGTATGAGTCAACGCCACCTCAATCCGAGGTGCGGTGTGGCCGACACCACTCAAAGTGTCTCTATTTTGTTTAAAATGGACTTCATTTTTAGTGAAAACAACAAATGACATACAGAAAACCGAACGAACGGATTCTGATTGTGTTGATACTTTAGCACAATTATCCATGGGTCATATGTGACGTGTAAGAGTCAACACTGCCTCAATATGAGGCACAGTGTGGCTGGCACAACTCAAAGTGTATGTCTTTTGTTTCAAAAGGACGTCATTTTAAGTGAAAAACATCAACTGGAATACGGAAAACCGGCCAAACGCATTCGGATTGTGTTGATACTTTAGGAAAACGATCCATGGTTCATTTGAGATGTGTACGAGTCAACCCCGCCTAAATCCGAGATGCGGTGTGGCCGGTACCACTCTAATTGTGTCTCTTTTGTTTCAAACGGACAAGATTATAAGTGAAATAAACAACTGGCAGACGAAAAACTGACCAAATGCATTTGGAATCTGTTGAAATTTTAGGAAAACGATCCATGGGTCATATGTGACGTGTACAAGCCAACCCAGGCTCAATCCGAGTCACGGTGTGGTCGAGACCACTCTAAGTGACTTTCTTTTGTTTAAAATGGACAGTATTTTAAGTACATACGGAAAACCGACCAAACGCATTCGGTTTCTGTTGAAACTTTAGGATAATGATCCATGGGTCATATGTGACGTGTATGAGTCAACGCCACCTCAATCCGAGGCGCGGTGTGGCCGACACCACTCAAAGTGTCTCTATTTTTTTTAAAATGGACTTCATTTTTAGTGAAAACAAAAAATGACATACGGAAAACCGACCGAACGAATTATAATTGTGTTGATACTTTAGAACAATGATCCATGGGTCATATGTGACGTGTACAATTCAACCTCGCCTCAATCCAAGGCGCGGTGTGGCCATCACAACTCAAAGTGTATGTCTTTTGTTTCAAAAGGACGTCATTTTAAGTGAAAAACATCAACTGGCATACAGAAAACCGGCCAAACGCATTCGGATTGTGTTGATACTTTAGGACAACAATCCATGGTTCATTTGATACGTGTACGAGTCAACCCTGCCTAAATTCGAGATGCGGTGTGGCCGGTACCACTCTAAATGTGTCTCTTTTGTTTAAAACGGAAACGATTATATGTGAAATAAACAACAGACAGACGAAAAACCGACCAAACGCATTCGGAATCTGTTGAAATTTTAGGACAACGATCCATGGGTCATATGTGACGTGTACGAGCCAACCCGGGCTCAATCCGAGTCACGGTGTGTCCAGGACCACTCTAAGTGACTTTCTTTTGTTTAAAATGGACAGTATTTTAAGTACATATGGAAAACCAACCAAACGCATTCGGTTTCTGTTGAAACATTAGGAGAACGATCCATGGGTCATATGTGACGTGTACGAGTCAACGCCACCTCAATCCGAGGCACGGTGTGGCCGACACCACTCAAAGTGTCTCTATTTTGTTTAAAATGGACATCATTTTTAGTGAAAACAACAAATGACATACAGAAAACCGACCGAACGATTATGATTGTGTTGATACTTTAGCACAATTATCCATGGGTCATATGTGACGTGTAAGAGTCAAAACTGCCTCAATTCGAGGCGCAGTGTGGCCTGAACAACTCAAAGTGTATGTATTTTGTTTCAAAAGGACGTCATTTTAAGTGAAAAACATCAACTAACATACGGAAAACTGACCAAACGCATTCGGATTGTGTTGATACTTTAGGACAAAGATTCATGGGTCATTTGAGACGTGTACGAGTCAACCCCGTCTAAATCCGAAACGTGATGTGGCCGGTCCCACTCTAACTGCGTCTCTATTGTTTAAAAGGGACATGATTATAAGTGAAATAAACAACTGACATACGAAAAACCGACCAAACGCATTCGGAATCTGTTGAAATTTTAGGACAACGATCCATGGGTCATATGTTACATGTACGAGTCAACCGCGCCTCAATCCGAGTCGCGGTTTGGCCGAGACCACTCTAAGTGTATCTATTTTCTTTAAAATGGACTACATTTTAAATACATACGGAAAACCAACCAAACGCATTCTGGTTGTGTTTATATTTTAGCACAACAATGCATGGGTCATGTGTGATGTGTACGAGTCAACCCCGCGTCAATCCGAGGCGCGGTGTGGCCGTCACCATTCAAAGTGTCTCTCTTTTATTTAAAAAACACTTCATTTTAAGTGAAAACAACAACTGACATACGGAAAACTGACCAAACGATTTCAGAATATGTTGATACTTTAGGACAACGATCAATGAGTCATTTGTGATGTGTACATGTTAACCTCGCCTCAATCCGAGGCACGGTGTGACCGGTATCATTCCAGGTGTATGTATTTTGTTTAAAATGTATATGATTTCGAGTAAAAATATATGGTGTACAAAAAACCAATCAAATTATGAATTGAATTCTGGATTCCACATATGATTGTCATCTAAATTTTAAATTTAATTCTAAATGAATTATGTATGTTTATAATTATGTTATGAATTCTAATTTAATTATGGATGAGTATATTTCCAGGATGCATTATATGTGTTGGTTGGTTGGTTTGCATTATTTAAATGTGTTGGTTTGTTCTATATATGTATGCATTGTATATGTGTTACAGTTACAATAATTGGATTGAAAATTGAATTTAAAATGAAAATTGAATTGAAAATGAGCCCAAAACAGACCTATTGTGCCAAAATGATCCCAAAATAGACCTGCTGTGCAAATTGCAGGTTTCTGTGCAATTTGCACAGTAAAGCCTATGCCAACGGTTTCAAACCGTTGGCATAGCCCATATAGAGCTGTTTTGACCAACGGTTTAATGAACCGTTGGTAAAAACAGACTATCCCAATGGTTCAAACCGTTGGGATAGCTTTTGGAATTGGTGTTTTTACCAACGGTTGGTAGAACCGTTGGTAAAAACATTTCCCAACGGTTTTCAAATCGTTGGGAAAGAAAATATTCATGGGAATCCCAATGGGCCAAACCGTTGGGATAGGCTTTTCCCAACGGTTTGGCACAACCATTGGGGTAGGTTGATTTTTTCTAACCTATCCCAATGGTTCCTTGTAAACCGTTGGGAAAAGCCTTTCCCAATGACTTACTTCCCCACGGTTGGCAGAACCGTTGGTATAACATATACCAACGGTTCTGCAGCCTTTCCCAACGGTTCAGAACCGTTGGGAAAGGATGGATTTCCAGTAGTGATTTCTCTTTATCTAGAACTGTGCTTGGGGATGTTATAATAACTATTCAGATATTTTTATTTTCATTAACAAAATTAAAAAATTAAAATTTCTAAAAAATCTCTTAAAAACACAAATAAAAACCTTCCATCCTCATCCTTCTAGAATTTTTATAAATAACGAACATACTACAAAAACATCCCTCAATTTTTTTTGGCCCGGGACTCATAAGAATTATTAACCGATTTAGGAGAAACATTAGGGATAATGAAAAAACATATGACCCACTCATTTCTCATCCAATTGATCTATATATAGCCAATCCAATGGAACATACAATAAATAAAATAATTACCTATTATATGAAGTATCAAACATTCTTTATTCTAAATCCCAATATTAAGGAATTTTTTGAAATGAAATCTTGATTGATTAATATTCTACCTCAATTCAAAGGACTAACCGGTGAGAATCATCTTATTCGCCTCAAAGAGTTAAATTTTTTTAATCAACAATGAATCCTCAAGGGGTTTTAGAATAAAAAATAAAACCTCAATAATTCACTTTATCAAAAGATAAATCCAAAAAAATCATGATTGTATTACCACCCTCTAAGTACTATAAACTCATACATATACATAATGATTTTCTCTTTAGAAAAAAAACCATCCTCACTTCTCCAACTACTTCTATACAAAATTAAATTAATGGAATCCATCAAATCCCTAATGAATAACTCCATAAATACTTGGATAAGTTCAAAAATATTATGGAAATATGTTCACACCATAAAATTCTTGACCAAATCAAGATTCAATAATTCCATGAGGGTTTATTGGAAATGGAGGGAACTCTCATCGACGCCTCCTATGGAAGTTTTCTGTTTTGAAATAAATCTATCAGCTGAAAAATATATCAAAAAAACATGGATGATAAATTGTTGAAATATCATACTTAAAGACACAATGAAGCCCAAATTTTTTTTGATAAAGAATGAAAAAGAACATGAATCCACTCCATCGTCTCCTTTCATCCAGAAGATAATTACTTCTCCTACTGCCTTTTCTTATCCAAATAATCCCTTTGAATTTGATTTTAAATTGCTAAACATGTTTAGATAGGGTGAAGTCAATAAACTCCTCTTGGATTACATAAAAACCCCTATGTATTCAATGTTTTATAAGTAATTTTCAACCAATAAGATATATTTTAGGACCATTAAAAAATTTTCAATCCCACAATTCATTGCTATGAAGTGAAAATATCTAGAAACCTCTACAGTTCAATGTCAAATAGAGAGTTCTACCTTTTATAATTCACTCCTTGACCTTGGATCCCTAATAAATTCCTTTCAAAAATCCATATTATCCACCCTTGGTTTGAATCCATTATACCAGATGATTATTTTCATTCAATTAGATAATTGAAGCACTGCCATTCCTGAGGGGATAATCGAGGAAGTCCTTTTCAAAGTTGAAGATTGTATCTTCCAAACTGATTTACATTTTGTTAACGTGGAATATGAAATGTATTCATATTGATCTCCCTTAATTATAGTATGACCATTATTAATGTAATCTAGAACTAAAAAATTTTCCCATGAAGGAATCTTTTCCATAGAAACTTGTGACCATCTAGATAGGATCAATGTTTTCCAATGCATGTGATACTAATCAGAGGATCACTTTCCATTCTATATACACACTTCTGACAACACTTCTAATAGTGTATTTAACCATGTTTCATCATGTTCATTATAATATATTGATAAAAGAGTTTGTGGAATTTTCATCATGATTAAAAATGTCATAAATAAAGAATTTTATGTTGACCTTACATTTACAAACTCCATCAATCTAAAGGATCTTGAAAAAAATCAGAAATTTTATCCAACCGTGATCTCTATTGATTCACCTAGGATAGTAAATAAGAAAATGAATCAAAACAAACTTTAAGCCCTTCTCGTGTTCCAAAATTATCAAAAACAGATACGATTGATGAAACTAATATAAAACATCTTCCTAGACACATGGAGTATGCACTCCTTTTACATGATCAATATTACCCAGCAGTTATATTTTCTTCACATATATAAAATAATGAACCTAAACTTTTAAAAATGTTACATGAAAACAAAAAGGCCTTTGGTTGGACTGAAGATAACATAAAAATCATCAACCATGCCCTTTTAATGAATAACATGCATCAATAAGAATCATAAAAACTAATCAAACATCCGCAAAAATACTAAATCCACTTATACATGTGGTTTTTAGGGAAGAAATTTCCATGATTTCTCATGATGGTATTATAAACATAATTGTTTATAGTGAATGGATTAGTATAATTCAAGTGATTCCTGATAAGGGTTGAATGACTATTTTTAAAAATGAACATGGATAACGGGTCACAACTTGAGTGAAAACCATACAATGTGTGTGAATCAATTATCTTAAGATAAATGATGAAACATGAAAAGATCATTACCCTCTTATTTTTCATAATCTAATTCTAGAATTATTAGCTAAAATTACAATTTATTTATTTATTAGCATATATACCTACTAATCATGAATCCAAATCACACCTTAGGACCAGTAAAAGTATATAATTACTTATTCCCCTTAATAAAAAAAATATAGAACAATGCATTTGGGTATTTCTAATTCTCCTATAACATTATAAATGTTTATGATGAATATCTTTTCTAAATTTAGTGATCATTTTATGGGGGTCTTCATGGGATACATTACTATTTATGGTGATACATTTGAATATGGATTGAATTCACTCTCTCTAGTCATATAAAACTATGTGAATTGTAAACTTGTTTTTTAATATTGATAAATGTCACATCATATTTACTAGTGGGATTTCTCTATGAATCATAACATTTTATATGGGTTTTCAATTTGATCTAGCTATGATAGAGGTGATCTAATAAATTTCATAACCCTTATTAGTTTGAGACATCTAATCATTCCATGATCATGTGATTTTCTATTAGCGATTTATCCATAACTTTAGTAGGATTTCCCTCCTAACCACTCAGATACTTGAAAGTAATGTTACATTACATTTCATTGAGGTTTCGAATGTATCCCTCATTTAACACCATTTTATTGTTACATATTCTTTCTATTATCCAACCCCTAAATTATTCCTTTCCCATTTAATTAATGTGTGATACATAATATAGGTCTATTATGGTTGTTCATGGTTGAATATATAAAATAATGAATCATTTAATCTATTACACCTTAAAAACACTCAATAAAACTCAATAACATTACCCAATTTCAAGAATGAAATTTTTACATGTGCTTCTTTCATTTGATAAATCTTGGCCTTATCTCTTAGGTTACTAAATCATTTTCTTTATAGAATAGTTTACGTTGATATGAAAAAAAAAAAAAATCAAACTAGACTAATAAGATGGATCCTAGTTCTGTATGAGTTTTAAATTGAGATTATATATAGACATATAAAAAACCATCACTTCTCACAAAATTAAAATTTATAATTCTTCTCATTTTAAAATCATTATTCCTATATTTCCAATTGAACACCTCTCATCTCTCACTCTATAGTTACCATGGAATGATCCAATTGTAAATTACTTCATTTCTCATTTTTTCCATGAAAACACGTCAAAATAATAAATGATAATTTAGAAAAGTGATTTATAAAACCATTTTTGGGAAGGAAGTAAATATTTAAAATTGGTGATGACATTGTGATTTGGATATGTCATGATAAAGATGAGAATTACTCTATCATGGAATTCATACAATCAATAATCGTATGTGGCCACATTATACTATAAATGACCTCCAAAAAGGTCCTTTAATGTGGATTATTTTGACCTTAAAATATTATTTACTCAATTGAGTTTGTTCAATCACATCCCACAAGTAACTGTTTTTTCAAAATTTAAAAAAGAAATTAAATTCCCCAAAATCAATTAATATTATATGATATCTTTGAATCTTCGAGAATTGATTTCATGAGCCCCTTCCCATTTTAAAATGTATTCTCCTAAATTCTTCTTATGATTGAATGTGTTTCTCGGTTGGTTCAGGCCAAAACCACAAGAATGGATGATGCACAAACTATTAGTCATTCCTCCAAACCCAAACATTCCATTTATTTTAAAATCCATGTGCTTTAGTATGTGATTTATGAATACATTTCTATAATAAAACCATGGAATTTATTTTTAGAAGCTATGGGGTGTATATAAAACATCAACAGCATAAAACCCCTAAAAAATTTACATTAATGATATTTCCAATTGAGAAGTAAAAATAGATATTGAGAGAATTATTATCTCCACAAGATAATACTAGACTCAAAGACTGAGTGATGTACAGTGGGCTTAATGAAATACCAATAAAACCCCAATTGTTATGACTCTATTTATGATTAATTTTGCTAAAGCATGTTATTTACCTATTGAAAAAATAATAAGACGTTTTTTTATTTGAAAACATATATTTTTTATTGTACAAAATATGGTGAATAGTGTGTATTGCATTTTAATGATTCGGAGGAGATACTGCATGATTGTTATTATAATTTCATTCTATATTAAGTTAAATATGTGGTAATCCTTGATAAACACAACCTATAAAATGTATTTCATGAGGATGAAAATGTAATTATCTTCAATTCTCTATTTTAGATTCACCCAAGTAAGATAAATTTTTATTGGGAAGGTCATCTTATTGTTTCTAACATTTACATATTTGGTGAAGTGTCATTGAAAGACCATGCGTCCAAAAGGTCATTCATGGATAATTGGAATCAGTTAAAGTATCCCCATTAGAGGAAACAAAATTTGGGAACCACAACAACTACCACTAGATCCCCAACTACTAGAGTATACTCACAATTTGATAAAGCTAGTGACCCACCAAATCCAAACAAAGGGGAACATATTTCCCTTTAACACTCCCTCTTACTCCTCCTCCTCTCTCGTAATCCCTCATTATCATTATCTCCCCATATCGATCTCTTTCCATTTGTTTACTCATCATCCTATTTCATTCTCATATTCTCTCAATTGTTTAACAATATCTTCATCCATCATTTCATTTTATCACTTCTTTGTGTGTATTTATTCAAAAAATAATAATAAATTAAAAAAAATGAAAAACTATTAAAAATTAAATTTTGAATGTTTTCCATCCATTTTAAAGAGTCAACAGATATGTTTTCATCTCAGTCATTTTTATTTTTCATCATAAAATTTGATAAATTATTTTTTATCAACACTAAAAAAATTTAATTATCAATTTTTGACTTGGAAACTAAATCCTTCATCTACCATGAGGAAAAATTTAATCTTTCTCGAGAAGGTAAAAAGAAAATATATTTTCATATATTCAGTTTTTTAACCCTTGATTGTGAGTATTTATCTTATAGAACATCGAGCTAAATTTTATACTGTTATGTGCATTAATATAATAGAGGTATTTTGTAAACCACATAGTAATCAAAATATCTATATCGCCTCCAATATACTTTACATTGATACTACTTTTGAAATATATGTTGAGCCAATAAAATCCCATTTTAATTGACACATATCAACTAAAAAACCTTGTCCCACCCAATATCTACATGTTTTTCATAGCATGGTCATTCAAAAGTTATGTATGGGGGAATGAAATTTTTTTTGGATATCCATTCCTTGGTTTTAATGTTTTCATAATATAATTGATGTAAATCATCCATTTATGTGTGGGGTGAGGTTTTAATTTTGTGTATTTTGAGAATGAATTTATTTTTATTTAATTATATTTAAATTTTATTTAAATTTTTTCAAAACAGTTAAAAATGTTAAAAAAAACACATAAAGATAATGAAAATAAAGGGTTATGTAATAAGAAAGTCAAAAATCACTCTTCCTCAAATTTTTATCTTGTTATAAATAGTAATATTAGTTTCTTAATGAGGTAAACTAAAGTTTCATATATGAGTGTGAGAATTTTTTTTAGGTGAAACATTTTAACAAATGAAAAAAACTAAGAACACTTGAATCATGTTTTCTTAAGTAATTTAGATAATGCTTATGTTTAGTTTATATTCTATATTTTCAACCACTTCCAATTATCTATCTCTTTTCTTAAATGATAAATTCTTACCCTTTTAAATTATTGATTCCATTTCCTTCCATTATGCTTTTCATAAATTTTGAATTTCTTGTACCATGCTCGTGTCTTCCCCAATTTTCTTTTCTTTTATCCATTTTATTTTTACTGTAACAAAGTCATTGAAAGCCCCTAAAAAGATATCATGATTCATTATATCTTTATAAAAGGTAATATAATTTGGGAGATAATTAAAACCCTATTATTTTAACTTTTTTTAGAGAATGAGTGATGGTCAATGAATAAACATGACTTAATTGTGAGTGGTGTGAGATTTGAGTGCCAACATTTTGTAATTAAATTTTTGAGCATGAAAATTCATTTTTTTGATATATTATTACATTAATAATTTTTCCTAAAATTCATTATGTATCAATGAACAAGTATAGGACCCATATATTGTAGAAAACAAGATTTAATGATTTTAATTGAGTGAAAATTATTTTTCTATGTTTTTGTATTCATTTTACATGAGGAAATTAACTATATTATGTGTAGGGGATTTTATTTTATTAACTTATTCACGGTTTTTTATATACTAACTTATGGATTTTTAATGAAAATTCTATATTTTGTGTGAAATTCCAATGTTTTAAAATTAAATCTAATTTTTTTAGAATTTGTTGAATTTTTTTTAAGAAAGTGACATGGATTGGCTTCCCAATCCATGCTAAAAGGAATTTATTAAAAGAAAAGAATTTGTTGAATTAATCTTTATTTGAGTCAATTTAATATTTTAATTTTAAACATCAAACTAATTATTAAATTTTTTGATTTTTTTGACCTTTCTCAAATTATTACTATACATTCAACAAGATCATTTGATGATTTTTTATTTTAAGGGTCATATAGACCACACAAGAAGGCCTAATAAATTTGTGATGAAAATAATAATAGTCTTGATGATTGAATTTATGGGCTCAATATTGACATTGAAATTTAATGAAACTATAGAGTACACCCAATTATATACAATTAAACTGTGGGTAAAAATTTTGAGTCCTAAATCAAATAGTATTTAGCCCAATTTATGCATAAAATTAAGGCCCATAATTATTCCTGATATTTGGAAACATCCCACATTTAATAGCATTTAACCCTATACACACAAGCAATTGAGATAAAATGTTAGTGGTTTAAATTAAAGTGTTAGTTTCCCTACTTTGTAGAAATTTTTATTTGATATTTGGAAATATTCATAGCCACAAATGCATTATCATTTTGGACATGGAAAACTATGAGATAAAACATGTTGGTTGCACATGGTTTAGGAAAACAATCATATATTTGGGTGAATAAGTCAAGTTGATGCTAGATTTGTAGGGGGTTGTTTCCACATTCATATCTATAACTTTTATAAATTTGGTATGTTGATATTTGGATGTATAAAGAGTCATATTTTCAATGTAATTAATTGGCCCTAAACAAACTTAGTCTAGCTTTTTTGAACTATAATTCACATTGGAGGATATTTTCTGTTTAAAGTTTTAGAGAATTGGGACAAAATATTACAAAGTAAACTCAGACATTACATGTGGAAACTTATAAATAGTATCCATTTTTTCCACCAAGAAAACCTTCTTAAAATAAAACATTTATATTTTCATGACTTTTCTTCGATACTTTGATTTTGACATCTTCTTTTTCCAAACAAATATTAAGTCCTATGGAAAAAAATTTAATGCATGTTATTGGAACAAAATCTTAGTATGGGACATAAATAAATAAAATCATTAGTCCAGTAAAAACCCATAATGAATTTTCATAAAAAAAATACTTCTTCACCCTAAAAAATAGATCATCATTTCAAAAATATCATCATCTTACCTTTTGAAAATCAATGATTTTCATGAAAACTCATAATAAAACATATAATATATAACTAAGTAAATTGGAAATTATTATACTAAAATATAAAAATGATACAATCAACTTCCATACATTTCACTCTAACAAGTGGAATACCTATATGACTGACTTCTATACATGTCACTCTTACAAATAGAGTATCCATATGACCAACTTCTATAACCACTGTATTAGAGGTTATAATATAACCACCCATCCTTAGTTTATTACGTAACCACCATTCCTTGGTTTCTCATGTAACCACCCATCAAATTCTTATGTACCATTATATAATAATAAGACATAATGGATTTCAATTCTCAGCATTTCACTCATAAAATTTAATTTTCAATCATAATAAATCATTTCAATATATTGAAATCATAAATCCATTTTCAAAACCATTTAAAATATAAAAATAGATATAAAATTGAATAAAAGTGTTTAATTTTTTTTTAAAACATGAAATCTTATAGTGTAATCCGTATACCAATTAATAGTCACGGTTCCAAACAATATTTTGTCTCTGTATGCGATAATAAGGACATTTTTGTCATTTGTCAAAATGTTCCATATAAAACATGTAGAAATATTCCTTTATGAAACCATTAATTAAAAATTAGATTACAAAGAAATTTTCCTTTATATTAATTTAATATCCATAAAAATAAATATGAAAAATATTATCAACAATATTTACTTGAAGTAAAAGATGTTATTATTAAATATTTAAACAATAAAGGTATCTAATATGACAACGAACATTTAAATCTTAATACTCATCAAATAATGAAATTTAAAAAAACATTAAATGACATTATTAGTTAAAGGGGATATACATTCCCATAATAAATTTTTAAATATTCATATCATCAAGAAATTCCTCAACACAGGTAGATTGAGATAAAATTCCTTAATTCAAGTCTGATTCATCACGTTTGTTCTTTATGTTGCTGAGTAAAAAATATAGGTTAATTATTTACTCACATCTGAAACTTTTTCATGTTTATTATTTATTTTACAAAAATTATTACCATTTTATAAAAATTACTAAGTTATTTAAGTTAACATCAGAGGTTTTAATGACATATGGTGTTTAAGTCAAAAATGAATTTGTTAAGTTGAATATGGTCAAAGTGGTAATAGTCCATCATATCCAAAATTATATTCATGAAATAGTAATCAAATTTATATTTCAGTTATACATTTAAAAAAATCCATTCTTGTACGATTATGAAAAATAAACAACGTTATAATCATGGAGATGATAGATTGTACATATGCTTGGGTAATGTTCCCATTTTTTATTATGATCATTCTATAAAGAGAGTAATTACTAGTTTATATATATAGAAATATCATAATATATTATATATGGTATTAATAATTTAGATATGTTTATATATATTATACTTGTTATGTGGTGAATAAAAACAAATCAGATCACTTCGTGGAGGTTATAGTTCACTCGTACATGCGAACGATGTTATACTTTTTATGTGAATGGAATGTAAGAAAGTAATTTATATATTATTTTATTTCAATGAAAAATATGTTATAAATATCATATATAAAAATTAATTCCATCATTATTTCCCATCATGAGATATGGTCATGGGAAATGAATTATATTGGTTCGTGAAGGTGATAGTTCACACGTACGCATAAACGATTAATTATTTTCCCATTTTATGTAAATGAAGATATATTTAAGTGATCCTATTCACATAATAACATTTTATTGTATTTAGGATATGATAGATACTATATCATCATTTTTTAACAATGTTTTATGGATGTGAAAGAAAAATAAAATTGAAATACTTGATTAAAAACAATCTATTTATTTTGGTTAATCACCTTTAATTAACACCTTAACACTTGTAAATATGATGTTTCGCCTAAAATAAGGCCAAAATAATCTATGGAGGGATTATAGAAAAATATTTCGGTAGATATTGGTTAATAAAAATGGTTTTTATGTTTGAATAAAGGATAAGAAATAGTACCCTTTTATAAGAGTGGGGAGGCGAACTCTTAGAATTCGTCAAAATATTAAATTAATATAAAGACATTTAAGATTAAAAATGTGCCCAAAGTGTTTTATATAGAATCCTGGATCAGTATGGCTCTAAATATAATCATCCAATGGAAATTATTCATGTTTTGAATATTTTTCTTAATCCTTATCTATTTGTTTTAAACATTTTAACTCTTAGAATTTTATTATGTAATATGAATTTTGAGGGTCAAAATAATTACCATAACATGAAAAAGGAAAAATATATGTTTTATTTATGAAATTCAAGAACATATCCCAATTATTTGGATAAATCGTGTATTTTTATAAATTTTATATCATTTAATGAAATATTTTATATTTTAAAAATACCATTAGGGTCAATTTTGACACTATTTATTTCTTGACATTTTAAAAATATCATAACATTATGAAATAACATTACCAACTATTTGAAAAAAAAAACGTGTTAGAGGAATATATAAAATTATTTTATGATATAAATTATATCAAAGTATATTTATTATAATATTTTTAATATTATTTATTCGATTTTCCCTTAATGAAGCAATTGTTGCATCATCATTTTGGCACTATTATATTTAATTATTTATTTTCTAAAAATTATATATAAATTTCAATGAAATAAGAAATAATTTTATCTTTCTAAATACTATTTATTGTCTAATAGATACCCTTTATAAAAATATATTAAAAATATTTTACTTTTTAAGAAGAAAAGTGTATCAAAAATGACTTTTCATTGAATATAATATTAAAAATGCATTAAAGTCATCAAAATGGCTTCTAGTGATCCTAAAATCGACCATAGGATGTTTATATTTATAAAATAATCAACCAATTATGTTAAGTCTAGTGTTTTAATGATTTTATATTTTTATAATATAACTTTCACATTTAATTACCTAATGTTCCCATAACTGTGGCTATAGAAATTAGTAATAAAGTTACTATTCATAATGTCCAAAAATAAAAAGTACATATTTACATACATTAAAACTTATGGTTGTAAATATAAAATCCATTAATTTAAATTCAAAATAAAATAACTCACTTAATTTAATTAAAAACTAATCCTATTGAAGAAATAAGAAAAAATGTTTTTAAAATAAAAACATTCAAAAGTTTACCATATTTTTATATCCAATTTCAACATTAAATTGTTTAAAATTACCTAAATTAGATTAAATGATAAAAAATTGATCTAAATATACTATAAATCCATTCAAAAATATTAATTAACCATATATATATATATTTGATGAAAAATAGTATTCAATTAAAATGCGTTATTTTTTCATATTCATAAAAAATGAATCTTATCCAAAAAAACAAATATTTAACCAATGTAAATTTTGATGTCCCACTTCCAAATAATATGTTTATTGTTTCATATATAATTTATAAAAGTGACAAAATCTATATTTAAAATAGGTGCGCCATTAAAAGGTGGAAAAGATTCTATTTTTGAGATACACTTCTTTTATGGGTAAATTTTTTTTTATTCATATATAATTTCTATAAACACATAAAATTAATATTAAATATTACAATGAATATATAATATATATTTTATTAATAATTCAATAATAATGAGTTTTATATTTATTGGTATAAAACACACTTGTGCAAATTTAAATTGTTTTTCAAAAAAATAATTTCGTTTTATTTTAAAAAGGGTTTTAAATTCATTTATAATTAATTACTCACCCAATAATTAATTATATATATGTGTGTTAACCAAAATATCTTATTTTATTTAATAATATTCATTCCCATCATTCAAATGAAAATGTTTTAATGATTACATTTAAATATTATTTATCAGTTCACTTATGCTTGATGTGACCTATCATGTATGCTATTGAGCATAGTGTTTCCTTTTAAAAACATGGTGCGTTAAATTCCCCCCTCCCCCTCCCCATTTATAAGGTTTATATTCTCATTTTTAACTAAGGATAAAAAAAATATGTTTTGAATTTTAGAAATAACTTTATTGAAATCTGACATCGGAAGAAGGGACAACAAAACATCCACTTAAAATGAAAGAAAGGAAAGTACTAAGGTCATCTGAGATAATAAATTCTAGGGTTCCATGTTGTAAAATAAGGATATGGATGAAAAAATTAACAATCATTTTTTGATGGAGTGTGATATAGAACTTGTTAAATAGAATTATAATAATAAAAAAAACATAAATTTGTGGTTGGTGAAAGGGTTATTGATTTCTTAGAAAGAATAGTAAATGGATAATGTTTCAATTTTTAGATAATTTTCATTGAGTTTTGGAAATAATTTACTAAATAGAACAATAACATAATAAATCATACATAATGTAAAAGTATAGTGGCATACTATAGTCAATTTCCACCATAAACTCACCTTCTTCTCTAAACAATGAGTTTTCAAAATGAATATTTCACACCTGAATCACTAGAATCAACTTATAGATAATAATATTATCCAAAAATGTATAAATTCATATTTATAATATATATAAAAATTAACCAAAACTCAAATAGTTAGGTTAGTATAATATAATACTCTAAAAATAGTAAACCTGTAACTGATGAAAAAATACTTTAGCCTCCAAAATTCAATAGTGCTACCCAAAGTTCAACAAAATCCATTCAAAAAATAAATTAGATTTAAATTCCACAAAATTATAATTACTAATATTAAAACAAAAAAAGGATTTAATAAAATAATCTTCCTAGATAAGTTCTAACATTTATCCCCACATAACATCAATTACTTTTGATGTCTCACACTGAAAGGAAATTTTCCTAAAAATGTATTTTTAAGATAGTTTAATAATTTCAATAAATTACTTGAAACACTACATGTAAACAATATAAACATATGTCATCACATGATTTGACTCGACCATAATTCCTTAATAAAATACCATAGTATTCTATTTACCTTGATCATATATGGTTCTTAAACTAATGAATGTCTTCTGAAGCAACATTAATCACTTATTCACCAAATTATTTCCTAATCCCAAAGTAATCTATTTGATAAAACATTGGTTCTAAACATTAACTTATTAGTTATCTATCAACACATTTAACTGAACAAAAATTCATACCAACCCAGGACTTCACGTAGGATAGTGGTAGGCAATGCACCCATATCAGCCATCAGTTGTGGGTTCGATTCCTGTAGTCTTTATGGATGCAACTATTTGTCAACCATCCTGCAATTTTTCCTTTTTCAAAAACTATATAATCCCTAGATAGGGTAAATTCCTTGAAAATAACCATATCAAGTTTTAACCTCAACGTTTATATTATTCATGTCAATTTTAATACTCAAAATTAATAACCTATAATTAACTCAAAGGTGATTGACACCAAAAATAACATTAGTCACAATAAAATTTCATAACATAACGCCTCAAAAGGGATTTAAAGAAATTAAACTTATAATAAAACATAAAATTATAAAATCATGATGATATCCCTAACTCTTTAGAAAAAATTCTAATCTCCAAAGTTTTTTAAACCATCTTTTGATGCCAACATTAAGGACATGGATTTAACTATAAATTATTCTAGTGTTTTTGAACTAGAATTCAAATTTGAGGATATTTTTAGTTTATTGTTTTTTCAAATTAGGAAAAACTCTTACAAATTAGACCCACACATTACATGGTGACACTTATAATCAGTATACATTTTTTCCACCAAAGGAATCATTGTTAAAATAAAACATGATTTTTTTTCATGACACATATTCAATACTTTCATCTTGATATCTTATTTTTTATTACCAATCTTAAGACCTATGAAAAACATTTTAAAAAGTGAGATGTGCAGAAAAACAAAGTAAGGGAAATAAATAATTAAAAACATTAGTTCATTTTGTACCCCTAAAAAATTCTTTCAAAACATACCTTTTCACCATTAAAAAGAGATCATCAATTAAAAAATATCCTTATCTTACCTTTTTAAAGTCAACAATTTTCATGAAAACTCATAGGAAAACATATAATATATAATTTGGTAACATGGGACATAATTATATGATAATTTAATAACCATACAGATAACATGAATACATTTCACTCTTATAAATAGAATATCTATAGGGAAGACTTCCATGCATGTCAGTCATTCAAATAGAATAGCCATACGACCGACATTAATACCCAATGAATTGGACATTATAACGTAACCACCCATCTTTGGTTTGTCACATAAACACCCATACTTGTTTTATCACATATCCACCCTTCAAATGTCCAATTACCATTATATAATCATATCAAATAAAGTATTTCAATTTTTATTATTTCACTAATAAAATTTCAATTGCAATCACAAGAAAGAATTTTAAGATATTAATATAATCTATCTATTTTGATGGTAATTTTCAATATAAAGATACCCAAAAAGATAATAAATGGGTCTCTTTTCCATTTGAAAACATGAAGGATTATAGAGGAATCCATATATAAAAAATGGTCTTAGCATTGTAGAATCTATTATTTCTGTATATGATAAAAAGAATATTCATTTTGTCGTTTGTGAAAATATTCCATGTAAAATATGTAAAAAGATTCCTTTTTTAATACCATTGAATTAAATTCAAAATAGCTATAAAATTCATTGATATTAATTTTATATCAAAATAAGTAAATATGTAAAATTATATCAAGAATATTTACAGGGATAAAAAGATTTGATAATTAAATCTTTAAACATTCTAGGTGTCTCATACAACTATGAACAATTAAATATTAATCACTAAATAAGAAAATAATTTTAAAAAACATTATATATGATGATAATAAATAATATAATAACTAGATGAGTCAAATTTTCTATAAATACACATCAAAAAATAATAAAGGTTAATATCATCAACAAATGCCTCTGTGAAAGGAGATTGAGACGAAATCCCATACCTCAAATCTGACTCATCACACATGTTCTTAATATTACTTAATAATAAAAATTGTTTAATTATATATTTTAATGAAAACCATTTTCATTTTTTTATTAATTTTATATAACTTATTACCTTTTAATAACAGTAAATTAATTTTTTAAGACCACGTTGCACGTTTTGATGATATTTGGTGCTTGATTTCAAAATGAATTCGTTAAGTCCAATATGGTCAAAGGGTTATTTTTTCCATCGTATATAGAATAATATTCATGAAATAACAATTAATTTTATATATCAATTATACTATTAAATCAATCCTTTCTTTTATTCTTTTAAAAAATGAACAATGTCTTAATCCTGGAGACTGTAGGCTGAATGTACTCACGAGTAACTTCCCATTTTTATTATAGTCATTCGGTAAAGAAGATAATTACTATTTTATATTTAAAAAATTCTCATAATATCTTAAATATAATATTAATAATTTACATGTATTTATATATATCATACTTGTTATGTAGTGAATAAAAACAATTCTCTTTGCTTCGTGGAGGTGATTGTTCACACAAACGCACGAACGACATTACCACTATTATATGAAAATAAGGTAAAAAAGTAATTGATAAATTATTTTCTTATTATGATAAATATGTTATTAATATCATATATAAATAATAATTCCATAATTATAACTAGTAATGATATATGGTAATGGAAAATGAATTATATTTGTTCATAGAGGTGATAGTTCACACATACACATGAATGATTAATTTTGTACCCATTTTAGGGAAGTGGGGTTGGATTTAAGTGATTATATTAACATAATAATAACTCAGTATATTAATTATACTATATTTGTTATATAATTAGTGTATAATAAAATTTTAATTATATGGAAGAAGAAATAAAACTAAAATAATTGATTAAAAATTATACCTTTCCTTCGAATGATCACCTTTAATTAACACCATAACACCTCTAAATAGGGTGTTATGTCTAAAATGTGGACTCAATAATTTGGTTGGGGATTAAATAAAATTATTTGGGTATTTTTTTGCCTAAAAAATGGTTTTGAATTGTGAATAAATGATAGGAAGCAATGCCCTTTTATAAGAGATGGTAGGGGAAATTTTTAAATTTATAAAAATATTAAATTAATATAAACAAATTTTCTATTAAAAATGGGTCCAATGAATTTTATTTCTAATATAGCTTGAGAATTGGTCTAAATATAATAATCCAATCAAAATTTTACAATATTTTACTATTTTTTACTCCTTATCTTTTTGTTTTAACCATTTTAACTATTATTGTTTTATTAAATAATTTACACATGGATGGTCAAAATAATTACCCTAACTTTTTGAAAGAACAATAAAAGAGTCATTTATGAAATTTTAGGACCTATTCCAACTATTTGGTTTAATCATTAATTTTTATAAATTTTATATCATTTAATAAAATATTTTAAATTTCAAAAATACCATTATTGTAAATTTTGTCACTATTCATTTATTTTCTTTTTAAAAATATCATAACATCATGATAAAGTAATACCCACTATTTTAAAATATAAATAAAATGAAAAATGAATCCCCAAAATTTTTGGATAACAAAAATTATGTAAAACTATATTAAATATAATATTTTTAATATTATTTATTTGATTCTTCCATTAATGAAGCAATGTTACATCATCATTTGTATCCATTTAATTTAACTATTTATTTCCAAAAAAAATAAAATAAATTTCCTAGATGTATGTAATAATTTTATAATTCTAAATTCTATTTATATTCAAACAGATTCTCTATGTAACCCCATATTAAAAATACATTACTTGTTAAAAACAAAAGTGTAATAAAAATAAACTTTCATTGAATATAATATTATAAATGCATTAAAGTCATACAAGTGGATCCATGTGGTCCTAAAATATACCTAGTAATGATATTGGTCATAAAAAATAATCCAATTATATTATAAAAAATGTTACGTTAATTTTATATTTGAATAATGAATTTTTGACCATTAATTACCTGGTTTACCCATAACCATGTTAATAAAAATTATTACTAAAGTTACTATTCATAATGACCAAAAATAAAAGGGAAAAATTTACATAATTTAGAACTTAAAATTCCAAATATGGAACCAATTTTTATTTATTTAAAACAAATAATTCCTAGAAATTAATTAACAATTAATCCCATTTACGGAATAAGAAAACATATTTTTAATGTTAAAAATTTAGAAATTTCATCAAGTTTGAATGTCAAATTTTAATATGAAATTGAATCTAATAACATAAATTGGATTAAATGTTAAAAAATTCATCTAATTATACATTAAATCCATTCAAAATATTTAATTTACTATATAATTAAATATTATAAAAAACTAGTTTTTAAATAAAATGTATTATTTTTTTACTTTTTAATCAAAAAATGAATCTTGTCAGAAAAATACCAAATATTTAATGAATGAAAATTTTTATTTCCCAATTACAAAGAAGAAGTTTATTTTTTGTCAATAATAATTTTTTGAAGTAACAAAAACTTGATTTAAAATAGGTGTTCCAACAAAAGGCTGCAAAACTGACATTTTTTAGAAATACTTATTTTATGTATAAAATTAGATTTATTCTTATATAATGTCTATAAATAAAATAAAATTAATGTTAAAATTAGAATGAATAAATTATATAAATTTAATTAGTAATCTAACAATATTTAATTGTTTAATTATGGGTATAAAACACACTTGTTAAAATTTAAATAGTTTTTTAAAAAACAATTCATTTTATTTTAAAAATTGTTTTAAATTCATTTATAATTAATTTTTTACAAAAAAAAATTATTTTTATGCACATTTATAAACCATACTTTCATATTTAAGTTAATTTTGTTCGTTTAAGTCATTCTAGTGGACATGTTTTAATGGTAAAATTTAAATATTAATATAACACCCAAAGGTTTTAAAAAATGAAATGCATGAAACTTTGTTTTAAGTATATATTTATAACAATACTTTAATCATACTTTTACTGCTTCTATGTTTTGAATTTCAAAAAACAGACATCTACAATTGTGTTCAGTAGGTTATTTAGAGTCTGATGGAACCAACTTGTTTTTTGGTGACTAGTAACATACCCTTATAAATAGTACTATAAATAGTATTACTACCCTAATTAATAGTAAATTGTATTATTATTTTATTTTCTTAAGGATTTAAGATAATGGAATCTTGGTTAATTTTTCAATGGGATATAAAAGCAGTTTAAATTTTAAAATTGTTAATTTTTTAATTAAGTATGATTTTATTTAAAAATTAAATTAATAATATTTAGAAAATATTTTAAAAAAATGGAGTTCATTTTTTAACTCTACACATTGAAAAATAGTTAGGGTGATTTTTTGGGATTTTTCTGAAACCGTAGATTTTTCAGTGAATAGTAAAAATACAGTTTTGAGTTTCTGTGTGTTAATTACATTATTAATGATTTAATAAAAAACAAATAAATCTAGTAGACTTTTTTATGGTAAAATAATATATGAGGTGTCCCAAGTGGATAATACCATGGGAAAATACCATGGAAAAGCCCATGGTTTTTCAAATACCACTAACGAGGTGTCCCTTGGAAATTATTAAAATATTCCTTCTATTTTGCTATAAATACCAACCCATTACTTCCTTAACATAATTCCAAATTCCACATCAAATAAGCTCTAACTCCTTACCTCCCTAGTAGTCCCCCCAAGGGTTCCTGAAGCCCCCAAGGTCCCAACAATCAGGTTATAGGAGTTGATCTACCAGGTAATAAAATTATCAATTTCATTCTTTTTTCGATTCAAGTTCTCATTTATGTGGTATAGAATTCTATAATTCATACCATGCTATTATTTTCTTCTTATTACTTCTATATTCTATTTTATGATTAATTTCTGGATAGTTTACCCTTTTCTCCTTTCTTTTTAATGTTTTCTAAAACTATGTTGCATAGCTGTTAGGATGCCGAATTTTTGTAAGGGATTTCTCAGATATTCTTTTATTTTTGAGTTCTCTTCTTTTCTTATTATTTCCAAAAATCCTCTTACCCAAGATGAATTAAAACTCCAGAAATAATTTATATTAAGTATGTTCTCATGTTCATGGAAAATTCATCATCATTCTTCCCTTCCTCTCCCACTTATTCAATGAATAAAAACATTGTTCGTGATGTGTCGAATTACTGACTTTATGGACGATGTGATTTCAATTTACATTAATTATCTCTAGTCTGGTCACAAAACCATTTTTATGGTTGAATCAGGTTATAATATATGAATTATGTCTCATCCTTGGTTATGTAATTCTTTTTTACACATGGTTTTAATTTATAAAACAAAATGAGGTTGTTATTATCAAAGAACCACAGAAATGATAGAAACAAACTTCATTAATATTTTATCTTATGAATAATCTTCATATAAAATATCAAAATGATAAATGGTATAAATAATGTTATGGTAAATATGCAAAAACCTTTCCATTCCAATTAAGTATTTTCACTTCCAATCGACAAGAATATCCATCATGAACCAATCATGGAAATAATCTAAATAAATGCACCCAAAACATTGAAAAGAACAAAATAATAACAATTAAAGGGTGAAATGATGTAAATAAATGATTATATAAATATTATATAGATATGGGTAATATAAAATGTTTCGTTAGCAATGTTTTTTAAGCTTGTGGTTTTGGTTGGATCGTGTGAGTGAATGGGTTGTATGAGCCATGGTTGCTTCGGGTTCCTTACAGTTCAGTTTATGCTTGTTTTCAGCAAGATTTTGGATCATCTCTGGATGGGGATTGGTGAATTAAGTCTTCATTGATGCAGGTCTCTTGGAATTGAATGTTTGAGAGAGTATGGCTTCACTATCGGTTTCATGCCCGTGCTTCTGCACGGGACTGCTTAACGAGGGGTCCTGTGTCGGTGAAGACTTGTTGTTGGCACACTTGTTGGGTTGGTGCGGTCCGATAGTTTGTTTTGGTTGTATGTGGTTTCTTACTTTTCCATTAAAAAGTGTTTTTAATAATAAAAAGTAATTTTTAGTCAGTCAGATATGTTTTCTGTATATGTTAATAACACTATTTTAACCATTATACAGGAGTTTTAAACAGGTTTTATATAAGTCAAACTCAAGGTGAGGGAATTCTTAACCCAATTTCCATTCTTTGGATTAACCTTCTTCTTTATTCATTTCATGGTATTAATATTATTGGTGTGATGAATTTTCATATATGTTATATTGCACATTGGGTATTTATAGTTTATACACATATCCATTCTATTCTATTAATTCTCACTCCAATTATATTTTAAGGGACATTCCTTTTAAAATCCTTTTAAAACTCACTTTAATAAATTTCATAAGGATTGTTTTTTTATGTGTATGGAAAGAGTAGTTTCCCCTGATTTCAAGATACTTTATTACCATGAAATGTTCCTTGGACATTATTTATATTCTATAGAGACCATTATATCTCAATATAATTTTGGTTGAGCCCCTTTATGGCACAAGATATGTTTGGTTGATCCCATTATAGTTCAAGATATTATGGGTGAGACCCATTATAGCTCTCCAATGCATTGCGTACTCCAGAGATGGAAGATGAAAAAAAAATTTATTCCATGTGTTAGGGTGAATTTATTATGGATGTGGTAAATATGTCCCAAGGAATCTATATGATGTTTTTATGCATATAAGTTTTTTTGATTATGGGTTTTATTGGTTTTTATGTTATCAATTGACTAACAATTTCTATATTTATATCCCTTACTAAGTTGTATACTCATTCCATGTTTTTTTAAAAAAATCACATGATATAATAATGGGTAAGAGAAATAAGGGATCCATGATGTTTGATACGGAATTTTGTCAAGGTAATCATGATTTATGTTTTATGATTTACATTTTGAAAAAATGGATACTATTTTTAGTATTATCCTCTTGTATGATTGTGGTACATTATGTATGTACGTTATCCTAATTATCTAGAACACTAAAATCAAAAAGATCCTAAATGTGTAATAATTTATAATATTGACTAAAATTTATGATTAAGTAACGTTTTAAGGTTAGGTCCTTATAGTTGGTATCAAAGGACGGTTTGGATAACATTAGGGGTTGGGATGATATTTAAAGAATACCATAACAAATTTTTACTCTATGGTAATTAGAAATGTTATAGAATTTAAGGATTACCATGTTTCTTCATTTAGGTCATATTTTTACAAAAAGGTTTTCCATCGAAGAAATAGGGAAGCTGAAGTAGGAAGGCACCAAGAGGTCGTTGTCAATCCGAATCTGTAGCCCGAAATGGTGGGAATTAGAACCGATCTATTTGCTACCACAATGGATTAGTTGACTTAATCCATAAATGGGGGTGGTATCTTTGATAGATAGGAACATGATCTACCATAAAGAGACATGTATTTTGTGGAGCATTTTATGAGGCAACATCCTCCATCATTCAGTGGAACTGTAGATCCAGTGATAGCTGAAGGATAGATCAATGCACTAGAAAATATATATGATTTCATGGGATGTTCACAACTTAAAAAGGTAATACTATCAATTTATCATTTGTAAGGTGAAGTCGATCAATGGTGGTATCTGGTTAAGAATGTGAGAGAAAGAGGTGATCTTGACAGTTCGTAATGGGATGATTTTAAGTGTCTTTTTCTGGAAAAAATATTTTCCCAAAACTGTTAGACTTAGAATGGAGAAAACTTTTGTGGAACTGAAGCCTAAAGATGATGATTCTGTGGAATCATATGAATCCAACTTTACAATACTGGCTAGGTATGTACCAGATTTTACTCAGGATTTTTAAATAAAAATTAATAGATTTTATTCTGGTTTGAAACCATTTTTGTGAAGATCCTTGGCTTCATGAGAATTTAAAATCCCTGAGAAGATTGGTTGTTGCACTAAAAAATTTGAGATGGAGTTTTTTGAAACATATGTGCCTTGTGATGATAAAAATAAAAAGAAGTCTAATTGGAAGGCAATGGAGAAGAACTCATCAAAGAAGTCTGGAGTTAAGAAAATGAATTTCTTTTCTTATGAAAAGTGTGGTAAAGGGAATCCTAGTGATTGTCTTGTAAATTATGGAAAATGATACTGATGTGGAATGTTTGGACACAAGTCTTGTGAGGGAAAATAAAATGATTAGAAAATTAATGAGAAGACGATGGTGAGATGCTCTAGCTATAAGGAATTGAGCCATTTTGCTAATGCTTGTCCGAAGTTAGTTACTCAAGAAGGGAATCAACAAGAAAGGAAATAGGAGGTTTTGGAATTTACAACCACTTTAGTAGATATTGATCTTTTAAATGAGGTGGTCTCAGGTACATTTCTTGTTTTTACAGATTTTTCAAATGTTTTGTTTTATTTAGGGTCTACACATTCCTTCATTTCGGAGAAATTTTCAATGAATTTGTGAATTGAAACTCATGAAATAAAACCATATGTCATGGTAAAAACAATTGGAGGAAATATTGTATAAAAAACGAATAATAAGAATCTTTTTATCCTTATCTATGGAAAGAGTTTACCTATAAACCTTGTTGTTTTCCTCTAGTAGAGTTTGATGTTATTCTCGGTATGGACTGGATTTCTTTTTATCATGTTAATGATAGGTTTAAGAGAAAAAGAAGTTTTTTTCATAAATAATTTCTGTTTGTGTAAAAGAATGGACCCATACCATTAAAAACATATCAGGAAGCTAAGAAATATATAATGGATGGAAATTAAAGTTATCTTGCTCATATATTTGAAGATAAACGAACTATCCAGATTAATGATGTACTAGTGGTAAATGAATTCTTGGATGTTTTTCCAGAATATTTTCCTGGTGTTATTCCTAATCGAGATGTTGAGTTTACTATTTACTTAGTGCCTAATGCTAATCCATTTTGTAAACCTCCTTATAGAATTTCCAAATGGAATATCTAGAATTAAAAAATAATTTTTAGGAATTACTAGATAAAGGTTTTATCTAACCCAACACTTCACCATGTGGCAGTCTTGTCTTGTTGGTTATGAAAAAATGATGGTTCAATGAGACTTTTCATAGATTATATATCCTTAAATAACATTTCTATTAGATAAAACTATACTTTACCTCATATAAATTATTTGTTTGATCATATCTAGGGTGAAAAATATATTTCAAAGGTTGACCTAAGGTTGGGGTACCATCAGTTGAAAGTAAATGATGAACACAACTCGAAGGCTGCATTCCATACTAGATATGGTCGTTAGGAATTTGTAGTTATTCATTTTGGGTTAACTAATGCACCTACTGTATTCATGGATCTTATGAATAGAATATTTCATCAATTCTTGGATATTTTTGTGGTTTTATTTATTGATGACATTATGGTATGTTCTAGAAGTAAAGAGAAGCATGATAAACATCTAAGGGTTGTTTTTAAAGCCTTAAAAGAAAATAATCTATATGGAAAATTCAGTATGTGCGATTTTTGGTTGCAATAGTTTTCTTTTCTTGGGTACATTGTAAATAAGGATGGAATAACTATCGATCCTACTAAAAAAATGTGGTATATTAATTGAAAAGACCTAAAAATGATAGATAGATTTATAATTTTCTTAGATTGGCAGGTTATTACTAATGGTTGTTAAAAACATTGCATGGTAATCTAGACCACTAGCTAAGTTAACATGAAAAGGGGTTAAATTTTTTTGGACATAAGAATGTGATATTGGTTTTCAGCAACTAAATAAGTGATTGGTCAATGCTCTAGTTTTGACCATTCTTTCCCGAAATGGTGAGTTTTTCATCTATAGTGGTGCTTCATTGAAGGGATATGGTTCTATTCTGATGCAGAATGATCAGGAAATCACTTATACTTTAAGAAAACTAAACCCTAATGAGTTTAATTATCCCACACATGATTTGGAATTGAAAGCTGTGGTTTTTTCTTTGAAAATTTTGAGGCACTATTTATATTGATCCAAATTCCAAATATATACTAACCATAAAAGTATGAAGTATATATTCACTCAGAAGGAATTAAATATGAGGCAGATAAGATGGATTTAACTGATAAAGGATTATGATTCCACAATCAATTATCATCCAGGAAAGGAAAACAGAGTGGTGGATTCCTTGAGTTGAAAACATCATTCATCATTAACCATGCTACGTTTGGAAAATAATACCTTGATTAATGATTAGATGAATTTTGGATTAGAAGTTGTTGTTGCTAGGAATACATCTTTTTTTGCTTTATGTTTCAGTTTATTCATCATTATTAGACCAGATTAAGAAAGTGAAGAAGTAAGACGTTGAGCTACATAAAATGGTAAAATTAGTTAAAATGGATATGTTTCCAGAAATTAACCATGATAAAGATTGTGTTTTAAGATTTGTAAAAAGGATGTTTGTGCCTTGGGATTCTCATTTAAAGGAAGAATTGTTGTGTGAAGCTCATAGTTCTCCATTCTCAGTTCATCCTGAAAGTACTAAGATGTGGAGTGACCTTCGGGAGGATTACTGGTGGGATGAAATGAAAAGGGTTATTACAGAATTTACTGTGAAATGTTTGACATATAAACAGGTTAAAGCATAGTGATAGTTACTAAAGGGGATGCTTCATCCTTTTACCAATGCCAGAGTGGAAATGGGAGAATGTATCCATGGACATCATGGTGGGAATACCAAAGACTTATCATGGTAACAATGAGATTTGGGTTATTATTGATCTACTAAAAAAATCTTCACATTTTTTTCTATTCGAGATACAATGTCTTTGGATCAGCTTTCTCGACTATACCTCAAAGAGATTGTCATGCTACATGGAGTTCCTCTTTCCATTACATCTTACCGAGATCCCAGGTTTATTTCATACTTTTCAAAGGGCCTTCAGAAGTCGTTGGGCATAGAGTTAATTTTCAATACATCTTTTCATCCTCAAATAGATGGGTAGTCAGAACAAACGATCCAGAATTTGGAGGATATGCTGCGAGCTTGTTTAATGGACTACCAGGGAAGTAGGGATCAGTATATTTCCTTATTTGTGTTTTCTTATAATAATCATTTTCATTCTAATATTCAGGTGGCACCTTTTGGGTATTGTATAGAAAGCAGTGTCGAACTCCAGCTTTTTGGGATGATGTTAGGGAAAGGAGGTTGGTGGGACCCAAATTAGTAGAGGAAGTGACTGAGAAAGTGAAGATGATCCAGCAGCACATGAGGACAGCTCAGAGCGAGCACAAAAGTTATTCGGATAATAGAAATAAATACTTCTCATTCGAGGTAGTTGACAATTTTTTTCCTTAAAATATCTCCTTGGAAAATTGTGATGTGTTTTGGTAGGAAAGGGAAGTTAAGCCCATAGTTCATCAATCCTTTTGAAATTTTGGAGAAATTTGGACCAGTTTCATACTAAGTAGCTTTGCCTCAAAGTTTATCTCAGGTACATAATTTTTGTCATGTTTTGATATTGGGAAATTATGTGCTAGAATCATCACATGTCTTGATACGAGAAGCAGTTCATCTAGAAAAGAACCTTTCTTATGAAGATAATACAGTAGAGATTCTTGATCGAAGGGAACATGTATTGCAGAATAAGTTAATCCCCCTAGTAATAGTTTTGTAGATAAACCATATGGTTGAAGTACCTACATGGGAATAAGAAAATGTTACGAGGTAAAGTTACACTCACTTGTTTAATAAGTAAATAAAATTGTGAAGATGCAATTTTCATAAGGTGGAGATAATGTAAAACCCCATGGTTTAAAAAAATGAAATGAATGAAACATTTTTCTAAGTATATATTTATAACAAGCCATTAAATATAATTTTTTGGCTTCTATGTTTTGAATTTTGAAAAACAGTCATATACAATTGTGTTCAGTAGGTTATTTAGAGTCTGATGGAACTAACTTGATTTTTGGTAAATAGTAACATATCCTTATGAATAGTAATATGAATAGTAATATGACCCTAATTAATAGTAAATTGTGTTATTATTTTATTTTCTTAAGGCTTTAAGATAATGAAATCTTAGTTAATTTTTCAATGTGATATAAAAGCAGTTATAATTTTAAAATTGTTAATTTTTGAATTAAGTATGATTTTATTTAAAAATTAAATTGATATTATTTAAAAAATATTTTCAAAAAATGGGGTTCATTTTTTCATTATACACGTCGGAAAATGGTTTGGGTGTTTTTTTGGGATTTTTCCGAAACAATTGATTTTTTGGTGAATAATAAAAATACAGTTTTGAGTTTCTATGTGTTAATGACATCATTAAAGATGTAATAATGATGTAATAAATCTAGTCAACTTGTGTATAGTAAATAATTTGTGAGTTGTCCCAATTGGATAATACCTTGGTAAAATACCAAGGATAAGCCCATGATTTTTCAAATACGACTAATGAGGTGTCCCTAGAAAATTATTAAAATATTCCTTCCCTTTTTCTATAAATACCAACTCATTCCTTCATTAAAATCATTCCAAATTCCTCATCAAACAAGATCTAGACTACTTACCTCCCTATTACTCCTACCAATTCTTCCTCAAGTCCCAATGTACCAACCATCAAGTTCTAGGAGTTTCTCTACAAGGCAATAAAATTCTCAAATTCTTTCTTTTTTTCTATTCAAGTTCTATTTTATGTGGTATAAAATCCAGCAATCCATACCATGTTCTTATTTTCATATTATTAATTCTCAATTTTGTTTTGTGATTAATTTTTGGATGGGTTACCCTTATTCCCTCTCTTTTTAATGTTTTCTAAAACCATGTTGTATAGCCGTTAGGCTGCAGAATATTTGTAAGGGATTTCTCATTTATTCTTATATTTTTGAGTTCCTTTATTTTCTTATTATTTCCTATACTACTCTTACCAATTTGGAATGAAATATAATGAAATCATGTATATTATGTATGTTCTAATGTTCATGGAAAATTCATCATCACTCTTCTTATCCTATCCCACTTATTCAAGGAATAAAAACATTGTATGTGATGTGTCGAATTACTGACATCGTGGATGATGTGATTTCAATTTACATTAATTATTTCAAGTCTGGTCACGAAAAAAAAATTATGGTTGAACTAGGTTTTTATATATGAATTATTTCTCATCCATGGTTATGTAATTATTTTGCACACATGGTTTTAATTTATAAAACAAAATGTGGTCGTTAATATCAAAGAACCACTAAAATGATCTAAACAAAGATCATTAATGGTTTAACTTGTGAATCATACTCATATCAAACATAAAAATGATAAATGTTATAAATTGTGGAATGTGAAATATTTAAGTAACTTTCCATTCCAATTATGTATTTTCACTTCCAATCGACAAGAATATCCATCATGAACCAGTCATGTAAAAATAATGTAATGAAATGCTGTCAAAACAAAGCAAAGAACAAAATAATAATAATTAGAGGGTGAAATGATGTACTAAAATGATAATATAAGATATTATAAAGATGTATATGTTTCTATAAGATATTAATAACACTCTTTTAACCATTATACTGGAGGTTTAAACAATTTTGAAGTAAGAAAAACCTGAGGTAAGGGAATTCTTAACCCAATTTCCATTCATTGGGTTAACCTTCTTATTTATTCATTATATAGTGTTAATATTATTGGTGTGATGAATTTTAGTATATATTATGTTTCAAAATGTGTATTTATAGTTTATACACATATCCATTCAATTATATTAATTCTCACTCCAATTATATTTTAGGGGACTTTCCTTTTAAAATATTTTTAAAACTCTCTTTAATAAATTTCAAAATGATTTTTTATGTTTATGGAATGAGTAGTTTCTCTTGATTTAAATATACTTTATTACAATGATATTTTCCTTTTACATTATTTATGTTGGGTTTAGCCCATTATAACTGAAGATATGTTGGGTTGATCCCATTTATAGCTCAAGATATATTGGGTTGATCTCATTATAGCTCAAGATATGACGGGTGAGCCACATTATAGATCTCCAATGCATTGGGTACTCTCGAGATGGATGTTGGAAAAAAGGTTATTCCATGTGTAAGGGTGAATGTAATATTGATATGGTAAATATGTCCCAATGAAACTACATGATGTTTTTTATGCATATAAGTTTTTATGATTATGAGTTTTATTGGTTTTTATGTTATCACTTGACTAACTCTGTCAATATTTATATCACATACTGAGTTTTATATTCATCCCATGTTTTTAAATTTTTATTCATAGTATATAAATATGGGTAAGGGAAATAAGGCATTCATGATGTTTGATATGGAGTTTTGTCAAAGAAATCATGCTTTATGTTTTAATGTTGTATATTTTATAAAAAAAGGAAATAGTTTTTAATAGTATCCTCTTGTATGATTGTGGAATGTTTTGTATGTAAGGTATCCAAATTCTATAGGAATATAAACTCAATAAGATCCTAAATGTGTAATAATGTATATTCTTGACAAAAAATTGATATTATGTAACGTTTTAAGGTCAGGTCCTTATAATTATTTAGTCGTCCTCTTATGCTCTGTGTGGTATATCATGTATGTTATTGAGCATAGTATCTCCTTTTAAAAACAAAGGATGTTACAGAAGAAACAAATTAATGAGTGTTTTTTGAAGGAAAAAATTCCCCCCATCATAGGCTATAAATAAATTTCCCTCTTCTCCTTATAAGGGGATGGAAATTCATCACATAGTATGATATATTGGCATGTCCATAACCTTGAAAAATTCATTGGAGGGACTGAAAAATAATGTTTCTACTTGATTGAACTTTCCAACAATCTTTCTTTCCCATTACATCATGTGTTTTCACTTGAAATTGTTTTTGTGTGATTGTAATTTAAATTTAGGTTAAATTAATGATTCCCATAATTTTATTCTATTCCCATTCAATTCTATATTATAATATTAATGGTATTAAAATAGTTTAAACCATATAAAAAACCCTTCTCTTTTTTCTTTCTCTTTAAATCCAAGTAGCATGTTCAACTCCCTTATTGTTTCGTGATTCTTTTTGGAACATAACTATTTTCTTTCCACATAAATTTTATTTTTATTTTATCTCATCATAATAAACATAATAAACCATATTACTAATAATATTAATGGTTGAGTTAATTATCTATTAGGATGACTCATAACTTGTGGATGTTAATTTATTGGTCATTTTTTCTCATTTAAATTTATTTAAATTGAAATTTTGTATGTCGAACTCAAAATTTACAAAATTAATGGAATAATTTATTTGAAATGCGTATTCCATGTATTTTTTGAACTAAAAGTGTACAAAGGTTCGGGTGATGCTGAACCGCGCATCAATAAGAATTGATAATGTTTATAACCCTACACGAGTCAGGGATTAAATACAAAATAATTTTTAAATTCAATCAAAATCACCTTGTTATGTGGGTGCTAAATTAATAAAATATATCAAAAAGATCATATATATCATAATATTAACTCCCAAATAATGTTCTCACAATATTATTTATTAAATTATTAAATTAAAAATAATCCAACTATCAGTTTACAAAACCTATACAACTTATTCTACCCCCATAATTTTAAAATACATAAAAATAATTTTCACCTAAATATATTAACATCATTAAGTATTAAACATGAGTACCACTATAAACACTATAAAATATAATAAAACCTTTTAATAATCAATAGGTTATAATCATCCACACATCAAACACTTTTTGTACCTAGATGAAACTTAGTACATCATATCATCCATAGACTAATTAAAATTATATGATGATGATCTAGATTATAGAGGATATGTAGTGTGAAAGAATTATGGGAATCATTGGAACATGTGATGATCAAATAAACATGGTTGAGGTTTCATAAAACCACATCTTCAAGGATTCAATTTGGATAAACTTTTTGAGGCTCTTAATGGTTGGTTGTGTCACTTACCATAATTTTGTTACAAATTTGATGATGCAGCACTTGTATAGAAAAGTATAGTACATGAGACCTTTGAGAGAGTGTAGCTAATCCAAAAGTTGTTAATCATCGCTCTAAAAATAAAATGATCATATATTGAGAGGATAATGTGACCTTTATAGTTTTCTATGAGTGATAGATTTTTTTGGTCAGTGACTCCTTAACTCAAGAATTGATTATTACTAAAGGAAGGGTAGATAGGATAAATATTTTTTGGGACATTCGGTATCATCGATCATATTGAGGGAGTGAAATACCTATAATCATTATTTCAAGAATATATTTTTTGGTGTCTAATTACATTGGTTTAAGTATTTCAATTCAATATTCTTTACAAATATTTGAAAATATTTTTTTATTGAACAATTCATCATCAAATTGAACAAAATTTGAAAAGAGAATAATTTAAGAGATAAAAGATAGTTTACACAAAGTAGAGCTGTAGAATAAGAGTAGGACGTTATCCTATTGTGAATATCATTACATGACATTATTTCATTTGGAAGATTCACCTTCACTGTTTAAATTTGTGCCATATTAAACACTATGAAAATCCATTACACATCATGCAATGAATTCAAAATGTTGAAATTTGAGATGAAGAAGCTATAAAAAATCCACCGATGGAACACATTACATGTTGTGTAAACATAAACATCATTAAAGTATCGTGAAACAAGAAAATTAAATAATCCATATACAAGGGTTTGACGAAAAAAAACCCTTTTTATATACATCTTCAGCCGATTCTTAGAGGTATCTTGGACAGGAGGGGATGGTGTGAGATGAACTGGACCAAGTCTAATCCAGAGAACCATAGTGCAGTTTCTGCTCTGTAAATTTTTCTATATTTTTTCCTCACCCTCTCAGGGATATAATGAAGGTTGATTTACTTGTTCATTTCCATGCATGTTTAATAGGTATTTATTGTATGACTTATTTTATTATTGATTGAAATTTATGTTGGTATTTCATGTTTCTTCATTATTAATATCACTTTCTTGATTATTCATTCATGAAAATTATGAGAAGGGTTATGAATTGTGTTTAAAATATTTATTTCATTGATCATGACCATTCTGAGCTTATTGAATTCCTTTTTTTAATTTGAGGTTAATTGTTTAGACTTGCTCCTTGAGAATTGGGTTTTTCATAACCTAGTTTTTATTGTGGTTTCTTGTTACCCATTATTTGCAGTATGAAGTATCTAACTATAAGAAAATTTTAGTTTTTTATGGAGGCAGTTTACCATGACCATTGGAATCTCTAGGAAATTCTTCTGGGAAATAAGTGAATATTATTTAATTATTTCATACCTTGTTATCTCGTCACCCTAGATTCATTGTTACATGACACCATTTTTATATTTATTCTCTTTTATTCTTCACCAATCAAATGATCAGTACCTTAGATTCAATTTATGAAAATAGAAATTATTTTAATTATTTATTAATAAATTATTATTTTCTCCGACCCTATCACTACGGTTTCGACCTCACACTTGAAATTCCTATACTACTCTATAGTTTAGTGGTTTGTTTTTTATGTTTCTAAATTTATAAATTTAGTGAACATGTAAGACCTAATGTCCCCCCTGAGTTATCAATACCTTTTATAAATTCCCCTATAGTACTGAGGTATGTATGATTCATTCCATATGTATTATTTCTTTAGGTACATGAGAAGTAATTTACTTTTGATCTACTATGAGGACATTAAGATGGGGGCTGAAATATCATTTGTGGAGTGATGGTTGTGGATCAAAGACTGGAGAGAGAAATCATTGTGAGGGAAGATGGTTCCACTTATTAGGGTACTATCATAGTATAGTTAGATCCAAAATGATATGTGGGAGCATGAGTATGAAATTTCACTCTAGTGTCCAAAGATATTTAAAAAATATAGCTAGAGGCTCTTCTCATAGATGAGAAATTATTAAATGGAGAGAATTAGAACATCTAATAATTTCAAGGTATATTTTTTTAGTTATGAAATATATTATTTTTAATTTATTCTCTTGAATGATTATAATATGGGTAAGTAGTCATAAAGTGAATAATTATGTGGATTGAGGAATTTGTTGACAATTTAGTGGTTAAAATAACCCCCACCCCCCTAACTCACTTGTATGGAAGATTGTATAGAATGTGGTACTAGTATTGGGACCTACATATCTACAGATCCCACTAATAAATCAATAGTCAAGGTATAATTGTTTTATTTCTACCCATGAACCTCATCCTACTTAGTGCCATTCACCAATAAGATTGTGTTTAGTTGAAAAAAAAACCCATTAACTAAATTTTGGTTATTTTTTAATGATTCATTTTTATCCTAAATGTCACTCTAATCTTGTTCATTATCACCATAACCTCCTAACGAGATTAACCTTGGTGTTTTAGGCTCCCTATTTCTCTACTCTTAGTCTATTGATGTCCAGATCAATATGTTATAATATATTGAGGTAAGATTTATTCTTTCTATGTATAATTCTCATTATTTTCCTATAATTCATCATATATTTGAGCCATGTTGGATTGGTATATAAATCTACCCCTAAATTTAATGGATGATTCATGCTTGATTAATATATCAGTGTTGGTTTATGACCTCTCTTTAGTTAATCCAATAACTCACTTTTGAGACAAATATATTTCTATAAGTTTATGTAAATTTCATCCCTTGGAATGATCTATTTTATTAATCCATGTTCTAGAGACACTATTTTCATAGAATGGGTCATGTTCCACTAAATGTTTATGTGCATATGTGATTTAGGTGTCATAAAAAATTTCCATCAATGTAATAACTTTAAAAACTTTTTACTATCATAGGACCTTGCATATATTTTTCTAGTATGATTGTATTTTTCTTCCGTTCCTAGTTTAGAAAACCTTGAATTAATATGTATATTTTTCATGCGTGGGGTGGTGAGACCTTTTCTTCTTATAGAATGTTTATTACATGTTATGTTGTACCATACTTGTATATTATTTTACATCCTATGGAATTTTTTTATTATATATTGATTCATTTTATTTCATTACATATATATTGTTCTTTACATTGTAAGTGAATCATTTATTTTATTGATATGGGTAACAGGTGTAGCATATGGAATAAGGTAGACCCGTAGAGGGTAATCCCTGATAACATGTACATATGAATATTTCTCTAGAAACACGATGGGTTACACCAGTTATTGGAATGCGATTATCTCATTGGGGAAACATCATACTCCATTCGAAGAGGTACTGTATAATGGTATGATGTGGCATTGGGGAATGTCCTTATGATTCTATATACATCTAATCATTTAGGTTTGTACATTGTGTGTACTATTAGTCGAGAAAAGCTAACAATATTTCCTAGGTGTGATCTGCCATTAAGGGTGGAATAGATTCACATGGGATGAACAAAATCTTTCTATTACTAATTATAACATTCATTCAGCATGGCGTCGAAGCTGGTATGGTTGAGGTTCATGGGAACTTGGTTAGAAAAGATTTGATAATTATATGATTTATTGTATTATCATATGTTCATTTTCAATTCTATCCTAACTTACACCCCTATATACATGTTCAGTTGTGATAAGGATTCATTGGTGGTGTTCTAATGGTTTTTTATTTACACCCAAGATGGGCATCTCAATTTGTGTGAAAACTTAATTACCTTGGAACCAGAGAAGGGAAAGGGCCTAGTTGTATGTTTTTATGGATATTGGAGTTAGGGAATGAATGTAGTACCATTAAAAAAATTGAATAGATTCCATATAATATTTTATTTTTTTATTTCTAGATTTTCTAATTATACTATTTTCAGGCAACATTGGTGGTCTCATTTTTTTAATATTTTATTAATTAAGATGATATATGTTATAGTTATAACACCCAAAATTATCAAAGAATAAAATTTTATTCAATACCATATGTGACATGAAATACCAAAAAATTGAAGATAATATAAAACCCAAATACATTACATTAAATTTATTTTAGAATAAATTTAATTTCTTCAATTGATAACAATACACACAATAATGAGTTCTATCGAACAAAAATATAGTATTAATAATGTTATTTAATATAAAAGTTATCACCTATACATTGGAATGGTGGGTTTGAATATAATTAAATAAATTATGAAATAATTTTTTCACAATTATTATTTATATATTGGTTATAATTAAAATAAGAATCATTTAAAGGAAAAATATAAATTATTTCAGAAAAAAATTAAATATTTGCTAAAAGACAGTTTAGTCGAACCTTGTGAAGATAAATTAAAATTGATTTTAAACAATTAAAGAAACTTTATATGAAAATATAAACTTAATTTTTGAAATTGGGATATTAAAAAGTTATTTGGGTGAATTTTTGGTATTTTTCTGAGAAGATTCATTTTCTAATGAATAGTGAAAAATGCTTAATTTTAATTGAAAAATGGATTTTCAATTAAATAATTTATAATGTAAAATTATATTTTGAATTTATGTTTAAGAAATAATTGTTCAATTTTATATTAATTAATAAAATTTGTGTTATTATAGTCAATTTCATATTTATTTTATATACAAAAACATATTATACTTTTAAACATTCTAACATTAAAAAAACTTCTTTCTTATCATTTCTGTGGGATTAATTTTAAATTAAATTTTTTCATATCTATTAATTGAATTTGTTAAAATGGATTTTATATTTTGAATAATGATAATTTATAATGACTATTAAATTCACCATAATATTTGACCGAAATGAATAGTGAGTTATATTAAAAATTAATTACTACGGGCATAGTAAAAACTAGTTTACCGAGAGTAAACTAATATGATAATGGGTTTAAAAAAACTATAAACGTGCATAAAAACTATTATATAGAAATATTTCTACCATTACACCTATAAGTTTCAAAAATAGCCAATTTTTTACACTTTCTTTATATAAAAAATATTGGACCATTCAATTCTTTAAAAAAATACCAAATTGGTCCTCTCCCAATATATAAAACTCCACCCTCTCTCCTCTCTTATGTACATCATAAAAAATCATTTTATTATAATAAAATGAAAAAAAAACTTTAATACAATTATCCCCTCATCATATAAACTATATTATAAGAACAAATCTAACCTAGGAAGGCTTTAGTTCAAACCTAAAAAGGATACCCAAAGAAGAGGTAATGTTATTCAATGAGCACCTATACTTTATTGACTCCTCCACCACCCTAAAATATCATTAAAACGTATTGATATAAAAATATAATTATCTTAAATATAATGTTATTAACTTATAATAAGGCCATTTTCTAAAAACATCTACACTTCAATCAAATGGGTTACTAAATCATTGTTTGTGTGTACGGTGGACTACCACTTCACAAATCGAAGTCATTTGTTCTTCCAATACCACCATTAAAGTTTGGGTATTATTATTGATATAAAGTATATATATAATATTCATAATATATTTATAACTATATATTCATTATATCATATATGTCTTTTTTACTTTCCATTCAGTATTGGATAGGATAACGTCCCTCATGAGTATGGCAGACTACCGCCTCATGAAGCAAATTGATTCATCTTTTACTAATTCTTTACTAGGAATGTAACAAAGTTAGTTTTAATCAATATATGTGATACAAATGAAAAAATTATCATATTAATGACATATTTATCATTACTTAAATATTATATATGTCATTTTTTTCTTACCATTTTACTCTCTTAAAGATGATAACATCATTAATGTACATGTGGACTACTTCCTTCATGAAGCAATGTGACTCTCTTTTTATCACCACACCACATTGATGATAAATATAAGTATATAATATTTTATATATGATATTATTTTCATTGTAAAATTATTATATATTACTAACCTCCTTTTCATAATGATCATTGAAAAATGGAAACGTTAATCATGCATATAAATGACTTGTTGTCTCAATAATCGTAGCATACTTCATTTTGTATAATCATATTTTGATGATTGGTTTTAAAGGTATAATTGATGCATAAATATAATTATTATCACATGTTTAATATTTTTTTATATGATAAAATCATATAATATACGCAAGAACTATATCTTTAGTGAAAAAACATCCATAAGGAAATAAAGCAATTAACATCTGAAGTAGTGAAAATAATGAAATATTATTAATGAATAGTTAATAAGATGTTATAAAAAGGATTTTATGTGATATTATTAATATTTATATGATTATTTATAAAGTTAATAACATTTTTAGAACTAATATACATTATTTTTAATAATTTTCAATCAAAAGGAAGTGTGAGGTAAGTGATTTCATCTCAATTTACATTCTATTGAGACTTATTTCTTATTATGAACCAATTCACATTTTTGTGTTGTATATAATACCACATTAAATTTAATTTAATAAATAATTAATAATTAATGGTATTTTAATTATCAATATGAATTATTTAATCTAATGTGATTTGATAAGAATATTATTATGTTGTAAATGTTATTTTATAATATCTCTTCGTTTTGTGAATATTAACTTTCTCCTAGAGAAATCAGTTCCATATAATCATTTTTATTATGAATTATGATTTTATTAAATATATATATTCTTCTAATATTGGATTTTATCATTTAATAATCCTTATATCATATTTATATACAAATTTTACTTTGATAGTTATTTGATTAACTTGGGAAATATTGATAAATGTATACCCTTTACTCAATATAGATATTTGATGATAAGGAACATTGTTCATGAATTTAATCTATAATTTAATATATGTGGATTGATTTTTAAATGAGGATACGGTTGGGTCACATTATAGATATACCCTAAAGGCATTGACATGCCCCTTGAGAGAAAATTAGTTAGCCAAACCCTATGAATTTGTATCCAATAATTCTTAATTGTCTTGATGATAGCTCTTGACGATAGATGTATAGTTGGAAAAAACTGATGGATTGGAACTATGTTGTTTAAAAAGTTATTAAAGATATATCATGATGGTAATTGTATCATGTTCCTAGGAACCATGACATTGAATAATTAATTCTTTCCTTCATTGAAGATATAGTGGTTTTTATTATTATTTATATTATTTTCACTACAATGTTATATATGGATTCATTTTATTCTAATTTTATTGATTAAATTTCATGTGTTTTTAATTATTTACCATATCATATTGATTCTTCATTATCCTTTACTAATAGTAATATTATTTTAATGGAATATATGATTTTTTATTTAAAATTCCATAATGATTATGCTTATTAATTCATGATAGATTCCACTGTACATTACTCTTACTGTGTATTTGATCTCACATATATTTTTTCCTTTCCCCATGAATCCTGGAAGTGTACTATGTTTAATATACAAGGATTTGAAAGAGAAGTTAATTTTATTCTCAAAAAAATATTATATTGTCATATTTCTATTCAAATGTAATATATTACTCATGTATGTATCTTGTTAACCAAGAATACTAAACTATTTTCTCTTTTAGAATTTAATTCCTTGTATTTTATACAAATGTAATAAAGAAAAATTTAGCACAGGGCTATTAGGGTCTAGGTTGTTATAGATGGTATTAGAGAAATTTTAGTAGAAACCTTGGGAACTAGATTTAGGGAAACATAAATTAAGGAATTTAACCCTAGGATAGAATATGAGGATTAGTATGGAATAATATCCTAATTTTTTGGTAAGGAATATATTATTTGGTTTTTTCTATAAAATCAATCCCTATACAGATACTTCAAGTGGATGTGGTTCTGAGACAGATGTACCTAGGGGTAATAAATCAGAAAAAACGCATTGGGATAGACTCAATCATCACTCAATTCATGAAAAAGGGACTACTATGCTCATGGTTGGAAACTCCTAACATATATGCTTCATATGATTAAGGATTAATTTTATAACCATTATGAAGTATTTTAAAATAATGATATCCCTAAGGAACCCAAGTTTATTATTCTCAGATTAACAAGGCATAAATTTTAATTTACTCTATGTATTACACTATATTAGGAATTATACATTATTAATAATATTTTTTGACCTAACCCACTATATTTCATTTTTATGAAATGGATCCTGTATGGTATATGGGTATTAATGCTCATGGCCAATGTAGAAATTTACCTAGTGAGGAAGCCAATATAGCTGGTTTTGGAACTGAGAAAATAATGGCTACATTAGGAAATCATAATCAAGATATGAAAAATAACCTTTCTCAGAAAAATCATACTATTACATAGATATATTCAAATACATTTAATTTCATTGTGTGACAGAATACCCCATCATTTAGTGGGACTAAAAATCCAGTGGAAGACAAAAATTGATTAAGTCATTGGAGAATAAGTTTATTGAAGTTGGATGCGGTGAAATAGAAAATGTTACACTTCCCATATATTGTCTCAAATGTGATATCGATCAATGGTGGTCATTGATACAGAGTACAAGGTAGGGATTGGAAATACAATTCATGGAATATAAATTTTTTAAGGAGACATTGTAACGCCCCGAACCCAGCTACCCGGAGTCAGTGCATTACTTCGTAACATTGGCATGATCACAAAAGATCAAGTCTCGAAAGACCGATTAGTTTAGTAGCCTTGGAAACACTAGATACATTCATAAATGTTACATTACATCATAAAGAGAAAATCTACAATAACAAAGTCTCCATAGTCCACACTCATATCCTCTTCTGACTATCCCTGCAGGTCATTCATAAAATAATTCTTCACATTCTGGAAAATATTAAAACATAGAAAGGGGTGAGCTCAGATGCTTAGTAAGGATAACAATATTGCGGAAGCTTTCATAAATAAACATAAACATTTAAGGAAATGTATAACTAAAACAAAAGCCTTTTAAACTTGAACATCAACATAATATGGAAAAAGTAAAATGAGATGATGCCATTTACTTCTTCACATTGATATTCTACTGGTCGAATAATCACATGCAATATCAATAACCACTTTCATAATGATGGAATGCATAATGCCAGACTATCATAACCACGTAGCTAAGGCCTCGTGCCAAGACCACAAATAAGATTTTGTCAAGGCCTCGTGCCAAGACACTAGTTTGTCTCATGAGACCTGCCGATGCATCGAGGAGCTATAGCGGGCTCCACCCGTCACTTATTAAGTCCAATGCATTCCTCATATGAATAGGTTTAAACATATCATAAACCATAACATAATCGTATCACATAAAACATGCATAAAGGAAACATAAAATTTCCACATTTCAATCACAAGATATCAATACAACACATTGATATAATAAAAACGCTTTCAAAACCATTTTCAATACCAAAATAAATAAAGTTAAAACTTTGTATTTATTTTTCTTTAAAAAAAGTGATGGCTTGTAGAGGAAGCCGAAACTCAAATAATGGTCACGGCGGTGGAGAAGTCATTGTCGCCGCATATGAATGGAAAGAAAAACATTCCCTTTTTGTCGTTTAGTAAAACACTTCGTATAAAAAGATTCCTTTTGAATAAACGTAAAAGTCAAAGGGTTTTATACACCGTATAAAAGAAAGTTGTGTATAAAACCAAATATGCCTCAATGAAAGGAGATTGAGACGAAGTCCTTAAAAAGATAATTTTTAAAATTAAATAGATCTATTATGTGTATTCACTATAGGTACACATTAAGAAAGTAAAAATACAAAATAGGACATAATAATATCATGACATAACTTGAAAGTAGGAGATTAACCCAAAGAATGGAAGTTGGGTTAAAAAATTCCCTTACCTTGCGTCCTGTCCTGACTCGACCGTTCTTTAACCTCCGGAATAATAAACTAGAGTTAATTACTATTTACTTAAGAACCTTTTTCATGTTCATTATTCCTTTTATATCCCTTATTACCATGTTATGAACATTATGTAATTATTTAAGTTTATAATGGTCATTTTGTCGATCTTAGGTACTTGAGTCAAAAATAACATTCTTATAATTACAAGTTGTTCATGTGGTGATATATCCATTATATCTAGAATTATATTCATGATATAGATATCATATATCTCATATATATCCATTATATACATTCATTTATAATATTCCATAACGTTTAGAGGTAAGAAATTAAATGCACCATTCATGGAGATGGTAAGCCGTACATACGCATGAACGCTACTTTCATTTCTATTTCATATTTAATGAAATCATAATGATATAAAGGTATATTATAATTCCAGTATAACATCATATATAATATCATTTACTCCATCCTTTATACATCCCACATATGGCATTAACGATTCAAATCACTTTGAGGGGGCGGTAGTCCGCACTTCCTAAAATAAAAATATCACGTTTACCCATAATGGAAATCATAAAGTATGCCATAAATGAGAAATACAGAAGCATAAGGAAAACATAAAAATATTATATATCATATATAAATATAGTGACATCTTAATTTCCACCTTTGGAGGTGTTATATGAGTGTTGAACAATCATCGTTTCGTGAGGCAGAAATTCGCCATCCACAGAAACAGTATGTTCTTTAACCATTAGATGTAGGTGTGTGTAAGTGTAGCTCGAATCCTTCTTATAAAAACATCCTAGTATATTTAGGATACTGTTTTTGTTACAAAAGAAATGAATAAAAAGATTTTATAGGGTTGGAGAAGCAAAATAAAACAAAATAACATAAGAGAAGACATTACCTTAAAATTGGGTAACTCTTTTTATTTGAGCCAAAGGCTTCCTTGGGAAGACTTCTGCCCAAAGTGAGGATTCTAGGAGTAATGGAGGGAAGTTGGGAGAGTATTTGGGCAGAGGTTTGTCGATCCAAATGGCTTTAAAGTGTGAATGAGGTGGTAGAGGTGGGGGCCTTTTATAAGAGGAGAGAAGGGGCACTCTTGGAAAGTAAGAAAATGTTACATTATTATACAATTATTTTCGGATTACAAAGGTCCCACACTTATATAATTAGAGGATAAGTTGATAAGGGTTCACAATATACTCATACAATAGGCTTTGGACAAGTGTAAGCCTTATATTTTACATTATCCTTTCATTTTATTTAAATCGTTAATTAATGAGGTAATCGATGCATCATCATGGTGTCATAAATAATTTAATTTATTTAATGTCTAAAAATTATAAAAAAAATATCATGATGTAGGAAATATTTTTATATTTCTAATTAATATTTATAGGCAAAAATATGACTTGTATAACCCCATGTAAAAATTGTTTTAGTAAAACATTTCATGTTTGTGTCATTTTTTTACTTTAACATTAAATAAAGGTATTTATGTCATTTTCCCACTAAAGTGGCTCCATGGGGTCCCCAAGTTGACCCATGGATTGTCTTGGTCGGCCATGGCACATCCAATGAGGGTATGACATGTTTCAATCTCATCTCATATTATTAAAATATTATTTTTACCTTAAACTACACTAATTACCTCTAATCGCGATTAAGAACTTAAAAGTTACTATTCACCAAAAAATTATTTTAATCTCATTGAACCACATTTTACTTATTAATGAAAACCATGTATGTCGGATTTTTTAAATTCAAAACACAGAATTGGTAATGTTTCATTTTAACGAAAAATAAGTTTTTTAACAACCGCTTAGTGGTTTCACTATTCATCAAAAATTGAAGTTTTTCAGAATAAGGCCAAAATTTCACCCTAATAAATAATTAATATTCCGAATTCAAAAATGATGTCTATTTTACAAAATTCCAAACATATAAGTTGCATTAATTAATTTTATAATTAATTCCCGCTGTCACAACAAATAGCGTGTTTTTAAGAAACAATTTATATCAAAAGATTGGCAATTGTTTATGTCCAATTTCAAAGTGAAATTAATTCTAATGACCACCATTGGATATAATGGTAAAAATATATTCCAATTATACTTTAAAACCATTCAATAGTATAATTTATCACTATAAATTATTTTGATCAAAAAAATTATTTTAAGTATTTTTCACTATTCATAAAAATTGGAAGTTCTTAGAAAATTACGAAAAATTCAACTTAGGATAATATCGATATTATGAATACAAAAATGAAGTCCATTTTGAAATATAAAATTTCTATGATTTTAAAAAGTGGGTATTATTATTCATAATGGCTACTTTGATTAGTCGCGGTGTGTTAGAACTTGAACTTGCGTACAATGCAAGCTATTGTATTATTGAAAGAGAGGTGTATCGTGGAAGATCGGGGTGTTACATTCTCCCCTCATTCAATAAATTGTGTCCTCGCAATTTGAAATTTTTCTTTGAAAATAAAAGGTTGAAAATAGAAAACACCTTTGTGGAAAACCCACATCGGAAATAAGGTTAATAAAAATATAACATTAAAAGAACGAAAGATAAGTAAAAAGGTCACCTGAGATAGACCATACAAGGATTATATGAAAATATGGATATGGAGGAGAAGAAAACCATCAAGGTCTTATGGAGAGTTATAGAAAATAGGATTAGGAGAAAGTTTAACTACAAGAAAAACACAAACTTGTGATTGGTTAAATGATCATTGATTCCCCAGTAGGAAAAGTTAACCGACAACGTTTTTGTTTTAAGTTACCTTTTATAAAGTTAAGGAATTTATTTAGGATATTTACTAAGAACGTAAGGGAATATACATACTTGTTATGTATACTTTCATTCTTTAATAAATTTTTACCACAAACCCATCTTTCACTCTAAAAGGTAATAGAACTCAAAAATATTCTATTTATCCTAATTGTATAAGTTTCAAAATATTACCACATACCATTTAGATTAGGAAAAATATTTTGTAATAACCAGGGACTTCCTGTAGGCTAGTGGTAGGAAATAAAGGTCTGTCGCACTATGGTTGTGGGTTCGATTCCTGCAGCTTTGTCCGACGCGACGGGTTATGCCCCACCCTGCAGGTTGTCCTTTTCCTAAAACTATAGTATTATAATATTCCAAAAATAATATTCAGAAATGATTTAACCTTAAACAATACTATCCAAAGATCAACTTAATCCATTCCAACCTTTATAGTTATCCAAAATACTACTGTCCAACTCACAGTCCAAATTTTATAAGGAAGGTAAACATAATGAAGATCCTTTTTTTCCACGTAACAAAATGTGAACACCTTCATCATGTATTCTTTTTAAACATACTAAATTACCATGATCCCTTATTCCTTATAGAATACTAGATATATTCCTTTTATCCAAAAATGTATTCAAATCATCAATCAGTTTCAAGGAAGTTAAGAATATCCAATATAATTTATCCAAATCAATCACGTCTTATTCCAAAATCACTATCTCGGTATTAGAACCATATTATGGTTTATCTTTCTCTCAACCATATATTTTCCAAAAATTTAACCTACTGTGGAGTCACTTTTCTTGGTTCCACACAATCTCAAGTCCTTGATGAAATAGTACTGCAGTACAATCCTTATATACTCAATAATTATTATAACCAGTACATCATTGATACAACACTCAAATGACAAAATTATTTAATAACAACATAAGAACTCTAATCATTCCTCCTCATCTGTGGTAGTATCATAACTTGATTATTATCCAATAACATCATTTGGGGCATACTCTGATGATTTGGAAATTGTTTTGTGTAGTGTCCCCACTCCTTGCAGATGAAGCATTGTATATTTGAAACCTTTTTCTTACCCTTGCAGTCACGCACTTTGTGTCCTTTTTCTCCACACTTATAACAAACTCCCATTCCCTTCAGGAAAGTTCCAAGGTGTTTCTTCCCACAGTTATCACATATTGGAAAATTCTTCTTTTCCCACATCCCTTTTTCCATCATTCTCTCTTCCATCCTTTTCTTCTCTTTCTTCCCTTCAAAGCCATAAGACTCAGAGAATTATTTACTTATCTTATTAACACATGATACTATTTCTTCATATGTTGTGAACACATGGGAGATTATTTCCCTTCTAAATGTTGGCTTAATACCGTGAAAGATATGATCCTTCTTACGCTTTGGATCATACGTATTGCTGGAGTTCACATTCCTTCCACTGGGCACCATTTCTATACAATGGCATAAACTAGGTTAGTTTATGAATTGAAATGAATAATTCCAAACTTGTAAAATACTTAATGTAAATTTAATGGCTTATGGATATAATCCATAATCATAAAAAAAGTTTCCTTTGAGGAAGTATATACTCATAACCCTTCATAGTGGTTTGTAAAGAAAACGACAATTATCCTATGCATATCCCCCGGGAGTGTCATAACCAAGAGTGCAGCAAGGCCCGTTGTCGTGCACCAGTTCCCGTTCGAGTCTAGCTCAAAGCGGTGTTTTTGGGTTTTACCCCTATGTACATCTGTGCTAGAGCCGCCTCTACCTGCTCGTATCCATACAGGGATGTATTGCTCGGAAAACTCACAAAATCTCTATAATACCAAAATTCTAGGAAGTTCTTCTATACTAATCCTCAAAGTCTATCTTTGGGCTATGTGCTCTAATCCGAGTTTATCTAAATCTAGCTTCCAAGGTTAGTACTAAACTACCTTTGATACCAATTGTAACGCCCTGAACCCAGCTACCCGGAGTCGGTGCATTACTTCGTAACAATGGAATGATCACAAAAGATCAAGTCTCGAAAGACCGATTAGTTTAGTAGCCTTGGAAACACTAGATACATTCATAAATGTTACATTACATCATAAAGCGAAAATCTACAATAATAAAGTCTCCATAGTCCACACTCATATCCTCTTCTGACTATCCCTGCAGGTCATTCATAAAATACTTCTTCACATCCTGGAAAATATTAAAACGTAGAAAGGGGTGAGCTCAGATGCTCAGTAAGGATAACAATATTGCGGAAGCTTTCATAAATAAACATAAACATTTAAGGCAATGTATAACTAAAACAAAAGCCTTTTAAACTTGAACATAAACATAATATGGAAAAAGTAAAATGAGATAATGCCATTTACTTCTTCACATGGATATTCTACTGGTCGAATAATCACATGCAATATCAATAACCACTTTCATAATGATGGAATGCATAATGCCAGACTATCATAACCACGTAGCCAAGGCCTCGTGCCAAGACCACAAATAAGATTTTGTCAAGGCCTCATGCCAAGACACTAGTTTGTCTCATGAGACCTGTCGATGCATCGAGGAGCTATAGCGGGCTCCACCCGTCACTTATTAAGTCCAATGCATTCCTCATATGAATAGGTTTAAACATATCATAAACCATAACATAATCGTATCACATAAAACATGCATAAAGGAAACATAACATTTCCAAATTTCAATCACAAGATATCAATACAATACGTTGGTATAATAAAAACGCTTTCAAAACCATTTTCAATACCAAAATAAAAGAAAGTTAAAACTTTGTATTTATTTTTCTTTAAAAAAAGTGATGGCTTGTAGAGGAAGCCGAAACTCAAATAATGGTTACGGTGGCGGAGAAGTCATTGTCTCCGCATATGTATGGAAAGAAAAACATTCCCTTTTTTTCATTTAGTAAAACGCTTCATATAAAAAGATTCCTTTTGAATAAACGTAAAAGTCAAAGGGGTTTATACACCGTATAAAAGAAAGTTGTGTATAAAACCAAATATGCCTCAATGAATGGAGATTGAGACGAAGTTCTTAAAAAGATCATTTTTAAAATTAAATAGATCTATTATGTGTATTCACTATAGGTACACATGAAGAAAGTAAAAATACAAAATAGGACATAATAATATCATGACATAACTTGAAAGTAGGAGATTAACCCAAAGAATGGAAGTTGGGTTAAGAAATTCCCTTACCTTGCGTCATGTCCTGACTCGACCGTTCTTTAACCTCCTGAATAATAAACTAGAGTGAATTACTATTTACTTAAGAACCTTTTTCATGTTCATTATTCCTTTTATATACCTTATTACCATGTTATGAACATTATGTAATTATTTAAGTTTATAACGGTCATTTTGTCGATCTTAGGTACTTGAGTCAAAAATAACATTCTAATAATTACAAGTTGTTCATGTGGTGATATATCCATTATATCCAGAATTATATTCATGATATAGATATCATATATCTCATATATATCCAGTATATACATGCATTTATAATATTCCATAACGTTTAGAGGTAAGAAATGAAATGCACCGTTCATGGAGACGGTAAGACGTACGTACGCATGAACGCTACTTTCATTTCTATTTCTTATTTAATGAAATCATAATGATATAAAGGTATATTATAATTCCAGTATAACATCATATATAATATCATTTACTCCATCCTTTATACATCCCACATATGGCATTAACGATTCAAATCACTTTGAGGGGGCGGTAGTCCGCACTTCCTAAAATGAAAATATCGCGTTTACCCATAATGGAAATCATAAAGTATGCCAATAATGGGAAATACAGAAGCATAAGGAAAACATAAACATATTATATATAATATATAAATATATTTACATCTTAATGTCCACCTTTGGAGGTGTTATATGAGTGTTTAACAATCATCGTTTCGTGAGGCAGAAATTCTCCATCCACAGAAACAGTATGTTCTTTAACCATTAGATGTAGGTTTGTGTAAGTGTAGCTCGAATACTTCTTATAAAAACATCCTAGTATATTTAGGATACTGTTTTTGTTACAAAAGAAATTAATAAAAAGAGTTTATGGGGTTGGAGAAGCAAAATAAAACAAAATAACATAAGAGAAGACATTACCTTAAAATTGGGTAACTCTTTTGATTTGAGCCAAAGGCTTCCTTGGGAAGACTTCTGCCCAATGTTAGGCTTCTAGGAGTAAGGGATGGAAGTTGGGAGATTATTTGGGCAGATTTTGGACGAGCCAAATGGCTTGAAAGTGTGAATGAGGTGGTAGAGGTGGGGGGCTTTTATAAGAGGAGAGGAGGGACACTCTTGGAAAGTAAGGAAATGTTACATTATTATACAATTCTTTTCAGATTTCAAAGGTCCCAAACTTATATAATTAGAGGATAAGTTGATAATGGTTCGAAATCTACTCATCCAATAGGCTTTGGACAAGTGTAATCCTTAGATTTTACATTATCCTTTCATTTTATTTAAATCGTTAATTAATGAGGTAATCGATGCATCATCATGGTGTCATAAATAATTTAATTTATTTAATGTCTAAAAATTATAAAAAAAAATATCATGATGTAGGAAATATTTTTATCTTTATAATGAATATTTATAGTGAAAAATATGACTTGTATAATTCCATGTAAAAATTGTTTTAGTAAAACATTTCATGTTTGTGTCATTTTTTTACTTTAACATTAAATAAAGGTATTTAAGTCATTTTCCAACTAAAGTGGCTCTATGGGGTCCCGAAGTTGACCCATGGATTGTCTTGGTCGTCCATGGCACATCCAATGTGGGTAGGACATGTTTCAAGCTCATCTCATATTATTAAAACATTATTTTTACCTTAAACTACACTAATTACCTCTAATCGCGATTAAGAACTTAAAAGTTACTATTCACCAAAAAATTATTTTAATCTCATTGAACCACATTTTACTTCTTAATGAAAACCATGTATGTCGGATTTTTGAAATTCAAAACACATAATTGGTAATGTTTCATTTTAACGAAAAATCAGTTTTTTAACAACCGCTTAGTGGTTTCACTATTCATCAAAAATTGAATTTTTTCAGAATAAGGACAAAATTTCACCCTAAGCTATAATTGATATTCCGAATTCAAAAATGATGTCTATTTTAAAAAATTACAAACATATAAGTTGCAGTAATTAATTGTATAATTAATTCCCATTGTCACAACAAATAGCGTGTTTTTAAGAAACAATTTATATCAAAAGATTGGTAATTGTTTATGTCCAATTTCAAAGTGAAATTAATTCTAATGACCACCATTGGATATAATGGTAAAAATATATTCCAATTATACTTTAAAACCACTCAATATTATAATTTATCACTATAAATTATTTTGATCAAAAAAGTTGTTTTAAGTATTTTTCACTATTCATAAAAAATGGAAGTTCTCAGAAAATTACGAAAAATTCAACTTAGGATAATATCGATATTATGAATACAAAAATGAAGTCCATTTTGAAATATAAAATTTCTATAATTTTAAAAAGTGGGTATTACTATTCATAATGGCTACTTTGATTAGTCGCGGTGTGTTAGAACTTGAACTTGCGTACAATGCAAGCTATTGCATTATTGAAAGAGAGGCGTATCATGGAAGCTCGGGTTGTTACATTATCCCCTCCTTCAATAAATTGAGCACTCGCAATTTGAAATTTTTCTTTGAAAATAAAAGGTTGAAAATAGAAAACACCTTTGTGGAAAACCCACATCGGAAATAAGGTTAATAAAAATATAACATTAAAAGAACGAAAGATAATTACAAAGGTCACCCGAGATAGACCATACAAGGATTCTATGAAAATATGGGTATGGAGGAGAAACAAACCATCAAGGTCTGATGGAGAGTTATAGAAAACAGGATTAGGAGAAAGTTTAACTACAAGAAAATCACAAACTTGTGATTGGTTAAATGATCATTGATTCCCCAGTAGGAAAAGTTAACCAAAAAAGTTTTTGTTTTAAGTTACATTTTATAAAGTTAAGGAATTTATTTAGGAGATTTACTAAGAACGTAAGGGAATATACATACTTGTTATGTATACTTTCATTCTTTAATAAATTTTTACCACAAACCCATCTTTCACTCTAAAAGGTAATAGAACTCAAAAATATTCTATTTATCATAATTGTATAAGGTTCAAAATATTAACACATACCATTTAGATTAGGAAAAATATTTTGTAATAACCAGGGACTTCCTGTAGGCTAGTGGTATGAAATAAAGGCCTGTCGCACTATGGTTGTGGGTTCGATTCTTGCAACTTTGTCCGACGCGACGGGTTATGCCCCACCCTGCAGGTTGTCCTTTTCCTAAAACTATAGTATTATAATATTCCAAAAATAATCTTCAGAAATGCTTTAACCTTAAACAATACTATCCAAAGATCAACTTAATCCATTCCAACCTTTATAGTTATCCAAAATACTTATGTCCAACTCACAGTCCAAATTTTATAAGGAAGGTAAACATAATGAAGATCCTTTTTTTCACGTAACAACATATGAACACCTTAATCATGTATTCTTTTTAAAACATACTGAATAACCATGATCCCTTATTCCTTATAGAATACTAGATATACTCCTTCTATCCAAAAATGTATACAAATCATCAATCAGTTTCAAGGAAGTTAAGAATATCCAATATAATTTATCCAAATCAATCACGTCTTATTCCAAAATCACTATCTCGGTATCAGAACCATATTATGATTTATCTTTCTCTCAAACATATATTTTCCAAAAATTTAACCTACTGTGGAGTCAGTTTTCTTGGTTCCACACAATCTCAAGTCCTTGATGAAATAGTACTGTAGTACAATCCTTATATACTCAATAATTATTATAACTAGTACATCATTGATACAACACTCAAATGACAAAATTATTTAATAACAACATAAGAACTCTAATCATTCCTCCTCATCTATGGTAGTATCATAACTTGATTATTATCCAATAACATCATTTGGGGCATACTCTGATGATTTGGACATTGTTTTGCATAGTGTCCCCACTCCTTGCAGATGAAGCATTGTACATTTGAAACCTTTTTCTTAGCCTTGCAGTCACGCACTTTGTGTCCTTTTTCTCCATACTTATAACAAACTCCCATTCCCTTCAGGCAAGTTCCAAGGTTTTTCTTCCCACAGTTATCACATATTGGAAAATTCTTCTTTTCCCACGTCCCTTTTTCCATCATTCTCTCTTCCATCCTTTTCTTCTCTTTCTTCCCTTCAAATCCATAAGACTCAGAGAATTCTTTACTTATCTTATTAACACATGATACTATTTCTTCATATGTTGAGAACACATGAGAGATTATTTCCCTTCTAAATGTTGGCTTAATACCGTGAAAGATATGATCCTTCTTACGCTTTGGATCATACGTATTGTTGGAGTTTACATTCCTTCCACTGGGCACCATTTCTATACAATGGCATAAACTAGGTTAGTTTATGAATTGCAATGAATAATTCCAAACTTGTAAAATACTTAATGTAAATTGAATGGCTTATGGGTATAATCCATAATCATAAAAAAAGTTTTCTTTGAGGAAGTATATACTCATAACCCTTCATAGTGGTTTGTAAAGAAAACGAGAATTATCTTAAGCATATCCCCCGGGAGTGTCGTAACCAAGAGTGCAGCAAGGCCTGTTATCATGCACCAGTTCCCGTTTGAGTCTAGCTTAAAGCAGTGTTTTCGGGTTTTACCCCTAGGTACATCTGTGCCAGAGCCGCCTCTACCTGCTCGTATCCAGACAGGGATGTATTGCTCGGAAAACTCACAAAATCTCTATAATACCAAAATTCTAGTAAGTTCTTCTATACTAATCCTCAAAGTCTATCTTTGGGCTATGTGCTCTAATCTGAGTTTATCTAAATCTATCTTCTAAGGTTAGTACTAAACTGCCTTTGATACCAACTGTAACGCCCCGAACCCAGCTACCCGGAGTCGATGCATTACTTCGTAACATTGGCATGATCACAAAAGATCAAGTCTCGAAAGACCGATTAGTTTAGTAGCTTTGGAAACACTAGATACATTCATAAATGTTACATTACACCATAAAGAGAAAATCTACAATAACAAAGTCTCCATAGTCCACACTCATATCCTCTTCTGACTATCCCTGCAGGTCATTCATAAAATACATCTTCACATCCTGGAAAATATTAAAACATAGAAAGGGGTGAGCTCAGATGCTCAGTAAGGATAACAATATTGCCGAAGCTTTCATAAATAAACATAAACATTTAAGGCAATGTATAACTAAAACAAAAGCCTTTTAAACTTGAACATAAACATAATAAGGCAAAAGTAAAATGAGATAATGCCATTTACTTCTTCACATGGATATTCTACTGGTCGAATAATCACATGCAATATCAATAACCACTTTCATAATGATGGAATGCATAATGCCAGACTATCATAACCACGTAGCCAAGGCCTCGTGCCAAGACCACAAATAAGATTTTGTCAAGGCCTCGTTCCAAGACACCAGTTTGTCTCATGAGACCTTCCGATGCATTGAGGAGCTATAGTGGGCTCCACCCGTCACTTATTAAGTCCAATGCATTCCTCATATGAATAGGTTTAAACATATCATAAACCATAACATAATCGTATCACATAAAACATGCATAAAGGAAACATAACATTTCCACATTTCAATCACAAGATATCAATACAACACATTGGTATAATAAAAACGCTTTCAAAACCATTTTCAATACCAAAATAAAATAAAGTTAAAACTTTGTATTTATTTTTCTTTAAAAAAAGTGATGGCTTATAGAGGAAGCCGAAACTCAAATAATGGTCACGGCGGCGGAGAAGTCGTTGTCTCTGCATATGTACGGAAAGAAAAGCATTCCCTTTTTGTCGTTTAGTAAAACGCTTCGTATAAAAAGATTCCTTTTGAATAAACGTAAAAGTCAAAGGGGTTTATACACCGTATATAAGAAAGTTGTCTATAAAACCAAATATGCCTCAATGAAAGGAGATTGAGACGAAGTCCTTAAAAAGATCATTTTTAAAATTAAATAGATATATTATGTGTATTCACTATAGGTACACATGAAGAGAGTAAAAATACAAAATAGGACATAATAATATCATGACATAACTTGAAAGTAGGAGATTAACCCAAAGAATGGAAGTTGGGTTAAGAAATTCCCTTACCTTGTGTCCTGTCCTGACTCGACCATTCTTTAACCTCCAGAATAATAAAATAGAGTTAATTCCTATTTACTTAAGAACATTTTTTATTTTCATTATTCCTTTTATATCCCTTATTACCATGTTATGAACATTATGTAATTATTTAAGTTTATAACGGTCATTTTGTCGATCTTAGGTACTTGAGTCAAAAATAACATTCTTATAATTACAAGTTGTTCATGTGGTGATATATCCATTATATCCAGAATTATATTCATGATATAGATATCATATATCTCATATATATCCAGTATATACATGCATTTATAATATTCCATAATGTTTGGAGGTAAGAAATGAAATGCACCGTTCATGGAGACGGTAAGTCGTAGGTACGCATGAACGCTACTTTCATTTCTATTTCATATTTAATGAAATAATAATGATATAAAGGTATATTATAATTCCATTATAACATCATATATAATATCATTTACTCCATCCTTTATACATCCCACATATGGCATTAACGATTCAAATCACTTTGAGGGGGCGGTAGTCCGCACTTCCTAAAATGAAAATATCACATTTACCTATAATGGAAATCATAAAGTATGCCATAAATGAAAAATACAGAAGAATAAGGAAAACATAAACATATTATATATCATATATAAATATAGTTACATCTTAATGGCCACCTTTGGAGGTGTTATATGAGTGTTGAACAATCATCATTTCGTGAGGCAGAAATTCGCCATCCACAGAAACAGTATATTCTTTAACCATTAGATGTAGGTGTGTGTAAGTGTAGCTCGAATCCTTCTTTTAAAAACATCCTAGTATATTGAGGATACTGGTGTTGTTACAAAAGAAATTAATAAAAAGATTTTATGGGGTTGTAGAAGCAAAATAAAACAAAATAACATAAGAGAAGACATTACCTTAAAATTGGGTAACTCTTTTGATTTGAGCCAAAGGCTTCCTTGGGAAGACTTCTGCCCAAAGTGAGGCTTATAGGAGTAAGGGAGGGAATTTGGGAGAGTATTTGGGCAGAGGTTGGCCGAGCCAAATGGCTTGAAAGTGTGAATGAGGTGGTAGAGGTGGGGGCCTTTTATAAGAGGAGAGGAGGGGCACTCTTGGAAAGTAAGGAAATGTTACATTATTATACAATTATTTTCGGATTCCAAAGGTCCCACACTTATATAATTCGAGTATAAGTTGATAAGGGTTAGAAATATACTCATGCAATAGGCTTTGGACAAGTTTAAGCCTTATATTTTACATTATCCTTTCATTTTATTTAAATCGTTAATTAATGAGGTAATTGATGCATCATCATGGTGTCATAAATAATTTAATTTATTTAATGTCTAAAAATTATAAAAAAAATATCATGATGTAGGAAATCTTTTTATCTTTCTAATTAATATTTATAGTCAAAAATATTACTTTTTTAAACCTATGTAAAAATTGTTTTAGTAAAACATTTCATGTTTGTGTCATTTTTTTACTTTAACATTAAATAAAGGTATTTATGTCATTTTCCAACTAAAGTGGCTCCATGGGGTCCCCAAGTTGACCCATGGATTTTCTTGGTCGTCCATGGCACATCCAATGAGGGTAGGACATGTTTCAAGCTCATCTCATATTATTAAAACATTATTGTTACCTTAAACTACATTAATTACCTCTAATCGTGATTAAGAACTTAAAAGTTACTATTCAACAAAAAATTATTTTAATCTCATTGAACCAAATTTTACTTCTTAATGAAAACCATGTATGTCGAATTTTTTAATTCAAAACACAGAAGTTGTAATGTTTCATTTTAATGAAAAATCAGTTTTTTAACAACCGCTTAGTGGTTTCACTATTCATCAAAAATTGAAGTTTTTCAGAATAAGGCCAAAATTTCACCCTAAGCTATAATTGATATTCCGAATTCAAAAATGATGTCTATTTTAAAAAATTCCAAACATATAAGTTGCATTAATTAATTTTATAATTAATTCCCACTGTCACAATAAATAGCGTGTTTTTAAGAAACAATTTATATCAAAAGATTGGCAATTGTTTATGTCTAATTTCAAAGTGAAATTAATTCTAATGACCACCATTGGATATAATGGTAAAAATATATTCCAATTATACTTTAAAACCACTCAATAGTATAATTTATCACTATAAATTATTTTGATCAAAAAAGTTGTTTTAAGTATTTTTCACTATTCATAAAAAATGGAAGTTCTCAGAAAATTATGAAAAATTCAACTTAGGATAATATCGATATTATGAATACAAAAATGAAGTCCATTTTGAAATATAAAATTTATATAATTTTAAAAAGTGGGTATTACTATTCATAACGGCTACTTTGATAAGTCGCGGTGTGTTAGAACTTGAACTTGCATACAATGCAAGCTATTGCATTATTGAAAGAGAGGCGTATCGTGGAAGCTCGAGGTGTTACAGACATACTTGAACAAATATATCCCTCAGGAGAAAAATAATAATTAAAGGTAGATTTCTATAGATGAATAAAAAATAAATAAGTAAGTTTTTTTTATTATGATTATACCATTATAATATAATTTTAGAGATTATATGGATTGCATACGAAACTCAAAGTGCCAGATTGACCACATATTTTGAGGGATTAAGCTAAGTCTCTAAAGGGAACTGTTCTCTTAAACATTTTCATCATATGATGAAATAGTTTTATGGGATACAAATATAGAGAAATAATTAACTAAGTATTATATATTTGAATAGAATCTAGATAAGAATAGGATGGTTGAACAAAAAATGGATTTGGAAGAATAGAAATAATGATTTTTCATCATGTGAAATTTTAGAAATAAATACTGAGGTAATGGCTCGAAAGGAGTGAGTATTTTCTACAAGTATTTAGAGAAAATCCACCATGATCGTGATTTCAAAGTAATGAAATTATTTTCCAATATTAAATTATTTAATTTTATGGATATGTGGAATTCCATAAATGAATTTTTGAAGCATAAAGTTAATATAGATCAGAGGAATCCAAGGGATCATGTTCAAACATATACAATTGATACAGAAAAAGTGAAATGATTAATCTGATTCAGTATTGTATCATTGAAAAATGTTATAAAACTATTTTTGTTAAAATAATAAGGAAATATATAAGGATTTTCCTATAGTACTAGTTCTTAAAGTATTTTAAATAAATGTTGAATGCTACTAAGAAAAGTGATTCAGTAGTAAGTTTAACTTCTTTGAAAACACATGATTAATGGAAAGATAAAACACAATATATCCCCAATGTTATGATTATGATTTTAAGATAAATAGATGAATGATATAGATAAATTAAATTTCATATTACTAACTTAAAAGAAACTTATTAATTATTTTTTGGAAATGTGGTTTGTACTTATTGAATTTAATATCATATATGGATTTATGAAATATATCCAATAATATGAGTTTAACTTGAGAAATAAGTTATAATTAATGATTTCAATAATGATTCTGGTTATTTCAATATATTTACATGTTTCAATTGAAATCATAATTAATTTATTCACATGTTTGTGATGTTGTAATTTAGAGATACTTAATGTTATTTAACAGATTAATGGTATGTTCATTTTGTAAATTCATTGACCCCCTTTCAAATGTTTTTGATCTTAATCTTTTGGATGTTTTATAAGGATTAACCCATTATGAAATGGTTTGAGTTAAAATTTTGATGCAATTTTAGAGATTAATGTATTATATTAGATAACTTGTTCTAACCATAATAGTTTTGGAAAATTTTCAAGGATAGACAGAAAGACTTTTTACTCTTTTATGGATATTACGATGCATTAAAAGTGAATTTAGTTCTTATGTCATAAAAATTCATTTTATTGGATACTCATTTATTATAGAACTATATGAATTATAATTTCAATTAATCATATATAAAGGATAAAATTCTACATGTGAAATATAAATTTATCAGGTAAGTATTATTTCTTATAATCTTATAAAGTAAAAAAATTCCTCAACCTTAAGAAAAATGGTTTAGAAACAAAAAAATTATCCTATTACATTCATATCCCATGAATCTTGCTGTATTTTAAATCATAATATACTTATAGTTTCTAGGCCCTTAAAATTCCTTCAATTATTCACTTTCTTATGAAAAATGATCAAAATCATCATATATAATCATTTTTTCTTTTCTTAAATGTTCATATCTTCACTTTACACTAATGTTCTCATACTTAAAAACCAAGTTATTTGTTATTCCAAATTACTTTTTTACTTCATCTTATCTATTATTAATAAAATATTTTATAAAAAAATTACTTTGTGGTTTTTCAATAAAATTATTTTCTAATATCAATCCCTTGATTATTGAGAACAAGTTTAAATTTCGCAATGAAAATTTAATTAAGGTGGAGAGAATGTTACACACCAAAATTATAAAAGAATAACATTTTATTCGATTATGTATGTGAACAACAATAAAAAAATTATAAGATAATATAATTCCCCTCTACATTACAATATATTAAATTTATAATAAATTTAATCTCATTGATAGCTTATTACACATGCAATAATGTGTTTTATCGAACAATAATATACTATTAATAATATTATGTAATATTAAAGTTATCACCTAGATGTTGGAATAACGAGTATAAATATAAATAAATATATTATTAAAGTATTATTATACAAATTTTTATTAGTTATATATTTGTTATGAATAAAATAATAATAATATACTAGAAAAAAAGAAATGTCTTATGAAAAACTATATATTTTTTCTAAAATACTATTTAGTCGCACCTTGAGAACATATATTAAAATTAATTTTTAATATTTTTAGAAAATTAATATGAGAAAATAAATATAATATTTTATACCATGATACCATATTTATCTTAAGGTGATGTTTTGTGATTTTTTAGAAATGTTTCAATTTTTAATGAATAGTGGAAAACACTTTAATTTAATTGAAAACTGTTAGTTCAGATAAATAATTTATAATATTAGATTATATTTTTATTTGATTTTAAAGTAAAATTAGTGAAATTATATATTATATATTCCAATTTATTTCACTAGAATCATTTTTAATTTTATTTTAGATATAAAAACAATGTAAACATTTGACATTTTTCACATTGAAAAGATGTTATCTTGAGACATCTGTGGGATGAATTTTAAATTTATTTTTTTTATTTATTTGGGTTTAATTTAAAAAATGGATAAAATATTTGAACTAAAAATAATTTTTAATTTTTAATAATTTATACATAATTATTGAAGATAATTAATAGAAAAAAATATAGAAGTTCATTATTAGGGTTAAGGTAAAAATGGGTTTACTAGGGGTTAAACTAAAATGATAAGAGAAGAAGATACCTATACAGTTGCCTAAAAAATATTTTAGGTCCATATATATATCATGAAACCTCTATGTATATATAATGTATCATTTTTTACCATTATGACAAATTAAAAATGTGGTATCACATGATTCTTTTCAAAAATACCAACTGTGTCCTCTCCCCCACCTGTTAAAGGTCACCCCTTATCCTCTCTTCTTCACACCTTTGTACATCTCTATTTCAGACAAGACCTAACCAAATAAAATAAAAATATCCCGAACCTCATATATTATTCCTTATTTTTTGAATACATCCAACCTAGAAAAAATTTAGTGAAAACCTAAGAAGGATGCTCGGAGACGAGGTAATGTTATACAATGAGCATCTTTATGTTATTTATTTTTTCAAATCCTTCAATTTTTATAAAAACATATTGATATAAGGAACTAATTATCTTAAATTTACTATCAATTTTTTTATAAAAATATTATTATCTACAACCATAACAAAATCTTTCATATAGGTAATGAAATCATCATTCAAGTGTACGACTGACTACCACCTCATGAATCTATGGCATTCATTATTCCATTACCACCTTTCACGGTTGGGTATGATGATGGATTGAGCGTATTAATTTTTTATTTATAAAATATTTTTACACCTAGAGTCATTATATAATTTTTTGATTTCCATTCCAATGGGGATATGATAATGTCACATATGTGTACGGAGGACTACCGCCCCACGAAGAGATGTGGTTTATCTTTCACTAATGATTTACATGGAATATAATAAGGATAAATTAAATAAATAAATGTGATATAAATGAAATAGTTATGATATTAATGAAATACTTATCATACTAGAATAATAATATATATCATTTTATTTCGTACATTTTCCCTCACTTAGAGATGATAACATTATATGTGTATGTGTTGAATACAGCCTTCATTAAGCGATGTGACTCTCTATTAATCATTGTATCACATGGATTATATATATAAATATATATTTATATAATATGGTATACAATATATTATGATAATTCTAGAAATATTTTATATTACTTACCATCTTTTCATAAAGATCATTAGAAAATGGAAACATTACTCATGCATATCTAGTACCTACTATATCTATGATCGTAACATACTTCATTTTTCATCAACATATATCATGATTAGATTTAAAATTATAATTTATACATAAATATGATTAATATTTCATGATTATAATTATAGTGATGATATAATAATATATTATTTGAAATATGTGGATCATTAGTGACAAAACATGCATAAGAAAATATGGCCATTAACACCCAAAACAATGAAAATAATAAAAAATTATTAATGGAAGAGTAATAAGATATTGTAAAAAGGATCATATATGAAATTAAAAATAATAATATGGTTATTTTTTAGTATAATAACATGTTTAAACCCATTATATATAATTTTAATTAACCTTGATACAAAAGGAAGTGTGTGGTTAGATATTTCATCTCAATTTACATTCTATTGAGACTTATTCATTATTATAAACCAATTCACTATTACAATGTGTATAAACATCCCATTGAAATGTAATAACATGATTCATGAATAATTAAAATTAATTTTTGTTTTAATTTCAATTATTTCATCAAATGGAATTTGTATTAAAAATTACAAAGTTGTAAAAGTTATAGTACAATCTCAATTTCTTTTGTGACTGTTATCTTTCTCTTAAAAAATCACTTAATTTTAATAATTTTTCATTTTACATAAAAATATTATTAAATATACATATTATTGTTTATTATATATGATTTTTTCCTAAACTGTATACCATTTTTTCATAGAATTTTTTACTTTTACAGTTATTTGATTTACTAGGAAAATATTGATAAATCTATAACATTTACTCTTTATTGATATATGATTATAAGAAACATAGTTCATGAATTAAATTAACTATTATATATGTGTGGAGTGATTTGGAAATGATGATATGGGTGGGGGCCATTATACATATCCCCTTGATGTATCGACATTTCCCATTAGACAAAGTCAGTTGGCCAAACCCTGTACATGTATAGCTAGTTGTTCTAAACAGTCTTAGGGATAGATCATGGTAGTAGAAGTATTATTGTCCAAACCAAATGGTTTTGAAATTTTTAGTTTTAAACTATCAAGTGGATAGATCTTGAGGGTTAAAGTATCATGGGATAGTGAAACATAACCCCCGCAAATTTATCATTTCATTTATTGTGAATTCTGATGTTGTTGTTGTTATCCATGATAATTTTTCCTAGGATATTACATATAGATTCATTTTATTCTAGTGTTATTTATTAAATAGAATGTGTTTTTATTTATTTAATTTAACTTATTTATTCTTCTTTATCTTACCATTATATTCATGTTATTTTAATGGAATGAGTGATTATTTATTTAACTTTCTATATTGATTATTCTTATTTATATATGATAGTCTCCATCGTACTTAGCCCTTATAGGGCATTTGAGCTCACCCTTATTTTTTCCCTTTCCCCAAGAATCTAGTAAGTGTACTATGTATGATATATAGGGTTATTCTAGAGAGTATAGTGGTATTATTGAAAAAAGGTTATGTTGTTTTTTGGTATTAAAATTTAATTTAAGACTTATGTATGTATCTAGTTTAACAATACTACTAAACTATTATGTCCATCATGATGTTATTCCTTGAATTCAATGACAATATAATAAATCATAAACCATATCTATATTATTGAGGTTAGGTTTCTTAGAATATAAATTTTTTATAATGTCTTACATTGTGTTGTTTTGTAAGCCTATATATATATTGTTATATTCAGTTGTATAGATATTATTATTGAAGGTATAGTATCTTAATGAGACATTTAGACCCTTTCTGCTAGTCGATAGACACTTTCATATGGGGACAAAAATATTAGGTCATTTGGTACTTCAGATTGAGCCCAATGATTTGGTTATGGGTGTCATAGAAATGGAAATGTGTATATAGTTATTTAGTTAAGAGATATAACTAGTAGGATCATTGATGTGTTGAATATATTTTACATTAGGAGTGTAACGACCTAACTCTTTGTCAAAGGTACGGATCGTTGGTTTTTCTTTAAAATCTTTCCTTTAAGCTTGTTTAAGGTGGGTAACATCCTAAGGAAGGTCCGGGGAGTTTCGGGGTTGGTTCGGAGCCCAGGAGTTTGAGAAATGGACTTGAAGACAGTGGTGCATGGCATGCGCACGGCTTGCCCATGGTTTCAGACAAACCGTGTGGCCTTTGGTCTGGAGGTAGGGACGTGCGCATAGTTTGCGCACGGTTTGGGTAAACTATGCGCCTAAACTGTGTGACCCTATTCTGGAGGTAGTAAGGTGGGCACGGTTTACACACAGTTTAGGTAAACTGTGTGCCTAAACCGTGCGGCCATGTTCTGGGTAAAATTACCATTTTTCCCTTAAATTGTTTCAAAAGCCTAAACCCTTTTCTTTCTTCCTCCAGCGGATAGAACCAGAGGAGGATCCCTCCTTGAGCTCCAAAACCTCTCTCCCTATCTTTTCTTGGCTGCTTCTTCATCCGGCGACCGTTCTTTGATCTGTCGAAGGCGTTGGATCACCCTCGGTAAGTCATACCACACACAACCCTCTTTTATCAGTGAATCTTTCCTTATGTCTTTTTATTTTGATGCAGGATCATATTCCCTATTTTCAGGGCATTGGACTGGAACTCGGATCTCTTCCAACCTACTGCGAATCTGAGGTCAATATCAAGAAAGCCTATACCTACAACTCTAAGGTAGGTGGTCATGTGGTTTCCATTTTGGTTTTTTGCCTTTTTGAGTTATTATCGACATGTCTTGGTTTTTCTTTCACCAAACCCCTTAATTATAATGACTACTTTATATCTAAATGACCGTTGTGGTATGAGATTGTTGAATCTAACCTTGTTAGGGTGTTTAGATTTGGTGTGGACTGGGAGTGGTCAACCATAAGTGTTATTCCTTGAGATTTTCCCATTTTCCACCTTTGGACCTTAACATTATGTCTTGAAAGGGCATTTCCCATGTTAGGTAAATGAGATGACTTGGTTAGAGGTTGGCTAGGATGAGATAGCCTGAACCCCTTGAACGAATTAGAAAGTATATTTCCTTGATATGTGATATGATATAAGATGGATTGCCTTATATATTGTGATGTGAATGGTTATGCCATGCTGTGTTGACATGTTTGTGATAACCCGTGTGTGGGCGGGAAGCATTCTTACCCTGTGCCAGATGAATCTCTGTGTGTGGGCGGGAAGCATTCTTACCCTGTGCCATCTGAATCATTGTGTAATAGGATGGGAAAAATTCATAAATCATGCCTATATATTCTTTATGGGTGGGAGGCATTATTCCCCATTCCAGCTACAATTCTTATGGACGAGATGCATTCATAACTCGAGTCAGTGATGATTGTATGTATGTGATAAGCATGGATGAGAGGCATGTTTACCTCGTGCCAGTGATAACCGATATCTATTTACTTATACCCCTGGTGATTGTTCAGAATACCATCCATGAGCTAAAGCAGGTAGACCCACCAGGTGTCCTTTCGGAACCTGAGCGAGAGGGTTTTTTATTTGTTTTCTTTACTTACATTCAGTTTAGTACACACTGTTTATTTTGTGAACACCTATTTGGATTACACATAGACATCGTTGGTGGTGGCCTACTAAGACTTGTCTCACACCCTACCTGGGCGGCCTCCTTGGAACCTGTGTAGACTTTACTACTGCAGGTACTGGTAGGGGAAAAGGCCCAGCTTCAGGTTGTTGATACATGTATGTTCTAGCTGGATATCCAGAGTAGAGGATCGAACTTGGCTAGAGATGCTCATGGACTACTTTTATTATTTTTTTTGTATTACTATATAGCATGCTTGCCAGCTATTTCTATTGTATCTGTACGTCATACATCTTTTTTTGTATTAGAAACTGCCTATGTGAACTTTGTATATCTATCAGGGTTTTTATTACTTCTGTTGTTTGGTTTGTATGTTCCCATTTTTTTCATGTGTACCATTGGTTGTGCGTCCGCTATTTTTATTACTTTGTTGTTATACCATGGTGTACTCTGACATGGGGGTACAGTATCCCCCACAGACTTACCATTACACCCCCGCTCCTAGTTGTCATCACCTGGACTATGGGGAGAGGAGCCAAGGGTTGTGTGGCCAATCAGGCCCAGGGCTAAGGTTGAGGGGCATCCAGGTCCGGGATGTCACAAAGTGGTATCAGAGGCTTTCTTTCTCTCTTATTTTACTATTTGGAAATGATAGACTTGGAGACTGGGAATGCTTAGGGACTTAGCCATGAGTCGTGCTTGGGCATCGCGAACCCACGTACGGCGTATGAGCCAAGTTTCCTATTTTATGTTTCTATTGATTCTACTATTTACTATTGATATTGTTTCACCGTTGGGTGCTTCACATGTTTTGTGATGTTATTGAGATTTGAAAAGTTGGAATCTGGATTTCATGGTTCGACCTGATGAAATGAGGGTTATGCATTAGAACATGCATCACGACAGGCACAATATGATTAGGTCATACATCTTTCCATGCCACGTTTAAATTTTCAGCGAGCATTGTCTGTTGTTTATTTCCACACCTTGTTAATATGTGTGCAACTGTGCTAACCCTTCATGCATGTTGTGAATTGGGGAATGATGTGGTTTTAGTGGGTATCACTCTTTGGTTCATAAGGTGTATGGGCCCTTATGGATCGAAAAATGACATTCCAACTAAACTAATCAATTCCTTTAAAGAAAATTCAAATACTTAATTAGCACAAATAAATGAGAAATGACATCCAAGTGTGTGTCACCTTTCAGTTCATGAGGAGTATGGGCCCTTATGGGCTGGGAAATGCCATATCATTGGATTAAGTTAAATCTGAAGAGTTTTAGGTTTTACTAAGTTTTTCATATGGGTGTGGATAGGTGATCTTAGGGGTAGGAAGTCTTAGTACATGTCCTAGATTCTAGAGTTCATCCATTAATTTGTTGTTTTCTTCTTTTGAGATGTTCGTTTGGCATTGTAGCACTACGCCTCAGAGACGTCCTCGAGTCGCACGTGATGAAGGCGGTGACGATAACGTTCCTGAGGTGGTGGGCCCTAAGCCGCTAGTTTATCTCCCTATCGAGCCACCTGTGGCTCCTCTTGCTATTCCTAATATGGGCACCGATGCCCAGTTCTATGAGAGATTCTTGTGTATGATGCAGAGTATGCAAGGTGGAGTGCGACCTACCCTGAGTATGGTAGAGTCAACCCGTGAGTTTTAGTCGCAGTATCCTCCTAAATTTACGGGATATGGCGGACCACTTGTTGCGGAGTCCTGGTTGGAAGCTATTCTGACCATCTTCGAGCACCTTGAGACGCCTCCAGAGCGGAGGGTCAAGCTCGTAGCTTATATTCTATGTGTTTCATCCAGGAGGTGGTGGGATGTAATCACCCAGTCGGGACAGTAGAGAGATATGATCTGGACTGATTTTCAGACATTCTTCTAAGATTATTTATTTCCCCAGACTTTGAGGGCTAACAGAGCTAGGGAGTTTATGAATCTGCAGCAAGGGACCATGACAATCATGGAATATTCATCTCATTTCACTGAGTTACAGTGTTTTGTTCCTACCCTAGCTACTGATGATCTCATGGACACTAGGCATTTTGAGGATGGGTTGTGTTATGCCATTCGGTCGTAGGTTAACGTGTTCAGGTTGATGACCATTTCCGAAATTGTCAATCTGGCTTTGATCACAAAGAGGAATTTGAGAGAATTGGATAGTTTGAACCAGGGCAGTTCAGCACCTAAGGGTTCTAGTGGATCCTCTTCTGGGAAGAAGCGGCTTTTTGAGGACTCTCGTGGTGTTAGTGGTGGTCATACCCTTTTCTTAGGTGGTACTTCTATCTGTCACCAATGTGGGGTGCCAGGACATATGAGGAGATAGTGTACGCAAAATCCAGTGGAGTGCAGAGGTTGTGGTAGGTTGGGTCATCTCCACCATTTCTACAGGACTTTTCCCCCAGGGCCTAGTGAGCAGGGATCTGTACCTACTCCACGATCTGGTGCTGGATCGGTAGGATCACGTCAATTAGGCGGTTGGAATACCACCGGCCTATCAGGCTGTGGCGGTAGCCGAGGTAGAGGTAATCAGGTGAATGACTCTCTACGCCAGCAGGGCGGGTATGCTCAAGGTAGAAAGGTTGTGACTCAGGTCCGTGGTACTGGACAGTTGTATGTAGTCGAGCCTGTTCCATAGAAGCAGTACGTTGGACCATCTACTCTACGAGGTACGATTCTAGTTGCCTTTATGTTATTATCGGCTTTTTTTGATGCAGGTACTTCTCACTCTTTTATATCGGAGGCGATTATTGTATGTTTGGGCCTCTACGTTGAGTCATATCAGGGAATGATCACGTTAGACACCCCATTAGGTACCCGTTCTGAGGGAATTCATCATTTTCAGAATTTTCCCCTTGAGGTGGGTGGTTACCTTTTCATGTGGGACCTGTATGTTATGGATATGATGGGTTTTGATGTAATAATAGGGATAGACTAGTTAGTTCCTTATAGAGCCCGGATTGACTGCTATCGTCGAAGGGTGGCATTTACATCACCATAGGGCGACACGCATATGAATAAGTGAGAATGGGATCTTAGTGCGACACGAGTAGGACCGGAACACCAAAGTATAGGTGGTGTCATGGCACAGGTTTCCAGTCTTTATCTCGATGACCAAGGGTTACAACCCTCTGTTTATCCTCCGGTGGTGGAGCATTTTAGTGATGTCTTTCCTAATGATTTCTCTGGTCTACCTCCAGTGCGAGAGGTGGAGTTTACTATTGAGATTATACGAAGAGTATCACCAGTGACCATTCCTCCTTATAGGATGGCACCTAAGGAACTTCTGGAGCTCAAGAGTCAGCTGGAGGACCTGGAATCAAAATGATTTATACGTCCTAGTACTTCTCCTTGGGGATCACCGGTTATTTTTACCAAGAAAGAAGATGGTGCCCTTTATCTTTGCGTCGATTATCATAAGTTAAATCAACTGACTATTAAGAATCGGTATCCTTTACCTCGAATTGACGACCTCTTTGATCATCTCTAAGAAGAGAAGGTATTTTCAAAGATATATTTGAGTTCGGGATATCTCTGGGTGCGTGTTAGGAATTTGGATATACCTCGCACAACATTCAGGAGCAAGTATGGTCTCTATGAGTACCTAGTAATGCCATTTGGGCTTATGAATGCACATGCTGTTTTTATGGCTCTCATGAATTGGATTTTTCACCCGTACCTTGATTATTGTGTGGTTGTATTTGTGGATGATATCTTAGTCTATTAACACTCGAGACACGACCATGAAATCCATATTGAGATCGTTCTAAATAAACTAAGAGAGAATTAGCTTTATGCTAAGCTCTGTAAATGCCACTTTTGGATAAATAAGGTTCACTTCCTGGATAACATTATTTCTGAGTCTGGAGTTTCATTTGACCCTGAGAAGTTGAGTGCTGTAATTTCTTGGGAGCATCCCAAAAATGTCTTTGATATCATGAGTTTCTTGGGGCTTTCCAGATATTATAGGCAGTTCATTCAGGACTTTTCATGCCTAGAAGAACCGCTTACATCTTTGACAAAAAAGGGGGTGAGATTTGATTGGTCAGAACCTTGTGAAGTAGATTTTTAGTAACTAAAGGGCATACTAACTTCAGCATTGATACTGATCTTGACGGAGCTAGGCAGAGCTTATACGGTCTATTGTGACACGTCAGGTATCAGGCTTGGAGGGGTCTTGATGCTGGATGAGCGAGTCATTGCGTATGTTTCTCATCAGTTAAAGGCTCATGAACGGAATTATCCAATGCATGACCTCGAGCTCGCAGTGGTTGTACATGCCTTACGTTGTTGGAGACACTATTTGTTGGGATGGAATTTTGTGGTATTCACTGACCACAAAAGCCTCAAATATATCTTCACTCGGCGGGATCAAAATCTCAGGAAATGCAGGTGGGTCGATTACCTGCAATCCTTTGATTTCGAACTTGCCTACACTCTTGGGAAAGGAAATTCAGTAGCCTATGCACTGAGTTGGAAAACTCAGTCGCTAGTGGTTCGGGAATCTAATGAGAAGTGGAAGATTATGGCCCTATTTTCGAAGATGTAGGTTGAGGTTCAGGAGGGTCAGGGTCAGACTATTCTCTGAGCCTTAGCGGTGACATCTAATCTTTTGGAAGGGGTCAAAGCAAGACAGCTATCAGATCCAGAAGGCCTTGTTATATGAGAAAGTGTCGCTGGTGATGCGTCTACAGATTGGACCGTGGATGAAGGTGATACTTTATTGTTCTGTGGGCATGTATGGGTCCCAGCATACATCAGAGAGGAGCTGATGAGAGATTTCCACACCTCAGCATGGTCAGTTCACCCAGGCATCACCAAAATGTATCGTGATTTGCAACGACCATACTGGTGGCCTAACATGAAGCGGGAAATAGCAGGTTTTATCACGCGTTGTTCCACCTATCAGCAGGTGAAGGCAGAACATCAGCATCTGGCAGGGTTTTTGCAGTCGTTGTCCATTCCGGAGTGGAAATGGGATGATGTTTCTATGGACTTTGTAACCAGTTTACCCAGGTCACCTCGTGGCAATGATGCAGTATGGATTATCATCGACCGTCTGACGAAGGTCACGCATTTCTTACCTGTGCGGGAGACCTTCACGATTGATGATTTGGGAAGACTATATGTTAAGTAAATAGTGCGCCATCATGGAGCACCTCATTCTGTTGTCTCGGACAGAGATCCTCGTTTTACATCTCAGTTCTGGCAGGGTTTACAGAAGGCCTTGGGTACACAGGTACTTCTGAGCATGACCTATCACCCGCAGACTGACGGACAGACCGAGAGGACTATATAGGTACTAGGGGATATGGTGTGTGCCTGTGTTCTCGATTTTGGAGGTTCATGGGAGAAACACATTCCTCTTATCGAGTTCAGTTATAACAATAGCTTCCAAGCTACCATTGAGATGGATCCCTATGAAGCCTTATATGGTAGGCCTTGTCGCTCACCTTTGTGTAGGATTGAATTAGGGTAGGTAGCTATTCTAGGACCATGTCTTGTGCAGTATACAATAGAGAAGATACATCTTCTTAGGATGCATATGCAAATAGCTCAGTCTAGACAGCAGTCCTATGCTAACAAGCACCGGCGACCTCTTGAGTTCGAGGTTGGGAACCAGGTTTTCTTGAAGGTCTCACCCAGGTTGGGGCAGAGACGTATACAGAAGCAGGGTAAGCTTTCACCGAGGTTTGTAGTACCCTTTGAGGTGATGAATCTAATTAGGCCAGTAGCTTACTAGCTTGCACATCCACAGAGATATCAGGTCATGCATGATGTTTTTCATGTATCTCAGCTATGGAGGTACTTTTCACATCTGACTCATGTTTTTCAGCCTGATGATGTTGAACTAGATATGGATGTTTCCTTCAAGGAGTATTCGATGCGAATTGTTGATCGGGGCATGAAGACACTTCGTGGAAGGTCTCTTCCTCTTGTACGGGTGCTATGGAAGCTAGGCCGGGTACAAAACGAGACCTAGGAGTGAGAGGCTAATTTAAGTTCTCAATGGCCAAAGTTTTTTATTGATGACACCTCAGTACCCTCGAAAGGCCAACTCGGGGACGAGTTGCTTTAAAGAGGAGTGGTTGTAACGACCCGACTCTTTGGAAAAGGTACGGATAGTTATTTTTTCTTTCGAATCTTTCCTTTAAGCTTGTTTAATGTGGGTAACATCCTAAGGAAGGTTTGGGGAGTGTCCGGGGTTGGTTTGGATCCCAGGAGTTTGAGAAATGGACTTGTAGACAGTGGTGAACGGCCTGCACACGACTTGTGCATGGTTTCAGACAAATCGTGTGGCCTTTGGTATGAAGGCAGTGAGGTGCGCATGGTTTGCGCATGGTTTGGGTAAACCATGCGACCCTGTTATGGAGGCAGTGAGGTGCACACGGTTTGCGCACGGTTTGGGTAAACCGTGCGCCTAAACCATGCGGCCCTGTTCTGGTTAAAATTACCAGTTTTCCCTTAAATTGTTTTAAAAGACTGAATCCTTTTCTTTCATCCTCCAGCAGACAGAACCAGAGGAGGAGCCCTCCTTGAGCTCCAAAACCACTCTCCCACTCTTTTCTTTGTTTCTTTTTTATCCAGTGATCGTTCTTCGATCTGTCAAAGGCGTTGGATCACCCTTGGTAAGGCTTACCACACGCACCCCTCTTTCCTCGGTGAATCTTGCCTTCCATATTGTTATTTTGATGCAGGCTCATATGCCATATTTTCAGGGTATTGGATTGGAAATCAGATCTATTCCAACCTACTACGAATCTGAGGTCGATATCAAGCAAGCCTATGCATACAGCTCTAAGTTAGGTGGTCACGTGGTTTCCATTTTGGGTTTTCTCCTTTTTAAGTTATTATCATCATGTTTTGGTTTGTCTTTCGCCAAACCCCTTAATTATAATGACTGTATCATATCTAAATGACCTGTGTGGTATGATATTGATGAATCTAACCTTGTTAGGGTGTTTAGATTTGGTGTGGACTAGGAGTGGTCAACCATAGGTGTTATGCCTTGAGATTTGGCCCTTTTTCACCTTTGGACCTTAACGTTATGTCTTGAAAGGGAATTTTCCATGTTAGGAAAATGAGATGACTTGGTTAGAGGTTGGCTAGGATGAGATATCATGAACCCCTTAAACAAATTGGAAAGTATATTGCCTTGAGATGTGATATGATATAACATGGATTGCCTTATATATTGTGATGTGAATGGTTATGTCATGTTGTGTTGACATGTTTGTGATAACCCGTGTGTGGCCGGGAAGCATTCTTACCCCATGCCAGATTAATCTCTGTGTGTGGGTAGGAAGAATTCTTACCCCATGCCAGCTGAATCTTTGTGTAATAGGACGGGAAGCATTCATACCTCGTGCCTATATATCCTTTATGGGTGGGAGGCATTCTTCCTCATGCTAGCTGCAGTGCTTGTAGACGAGAGGCATTCATACCTCGGGCCAGTGATGATTGTACGTATGTGAGAAGAATGGATAAGAGGTATGTTTACCTCATGCTAGTGATAACCTATATCTATGTACTTATACCCCAGGTTATTGTTCAGAATACCATCCATGAGCTGAAGCAGGAAGACCCGCTAGGTGTCCTTTCGGAACCTGAGCGGGAGGGTTGTTTATTGCTTTGATCTACTTACTTGCAGTTTACTACACATTGTTTATTTTGTGAACACCTATTTGGATTACATGTAGACATCGTTGGTGGTGCCCTACTAAGACTTGTCTCACACCCTACCCAGGAGGCCTCCATGGAACCCGTGTAGACTTTACTACTGCAGGTACTAGTAGGTGAAAAGGCCCAGCTTCAGGTTGTTGATACATGTATGTTATAGCTGGAGATCCAGAGCAGAGGATTGATCTTGGCTAGATATGCTCGTGGACTAATTTTGTTCTTTTTTTTGTATTAGTGTATAGCATGCTTTCCAGCTATTTCTACTATATCATCATGCCATACATACTTTTTTTATTAGACACTGCCTATGTAGATTTTGTATATCTATCAGGGTTTTTATTACTTCTGTTGTTTGGTTTGTATGTTCCCCTTTTTCTCATGAGTACCATTGGTTGTGCTTTTGCTATTTTTATTGCTTTGCTGCTCTATCACTGTGTACTCTGACAGGGGGGTACAGTCTCCCCACAGACTTACCATTACACCCCCACTGCTAGTCGGCAGCCCCTGGCCTATGGGGAGACGAGCCAGGGGTTATGTGGCCAACCGGGCTCGGGGCTTGGGTTGAGGGGCAACCGGGTCTGAGACTTCACAAGGAGTCTAGTTTTATTTTTTATGTAATATGATTGAATATATAATTTTATAAGATTATTATAATAATTTTTTAGTGTTTTTCAATAGATTGTATATATATATCACCTCATATTGTAATAAAATTTGTCATTGAATGATATTCAGGTGTTTCACCAATTTTTTTATCTTTTTATTAGATATTTCCTATAAATCCTTGAGAGTTACATGTTAAAATTGATTATTTGTTTTAGAATGTTTGATATAATTAATGGTGTTGTTTTATAGATATCTATTTATATTTTTATAAAGGATAATGGAATCTTAAGTTTATATATGTATTATTGATAGTTAGATCATGTGATAATGAAAAACTAACATCATTTACCATATATTAATGATTAATTTGATAAGATAAAGGAATCGTATCATTTTTTAAAAAAAATAGGGTTTATGTTATAGGTATAATCATGTGATAATAAAAGAGTATGAAATTATTACTGCTAGTTTACATTAATAATATAGGAATTTCATGCTCGTAGTAATTCCCTTGGGTTCTATAAATTCACCGATGGTGTTTATATGATCGATTTATTATTTATTTAATATATATCATGATTAACTATTCATAGTATTTATCAATGATATCATGGTAAATTAAATTTCAATGGAGGAACATGTACATAAATTTGGAATATTTTTTAGACTTATTTTCTAACATCAATTTTATGGTGAGATGTTAAAAATTTTATTTTGAAAGAAAGATGATCATTTCCTAAGACATTTTATATTTATAATGGTTTATATGTGGATTTATTGAATATTGAATTTTTATTTTTATTTGGAAGTACCTAAGAATGTATTTTAAAGTCATATTTATCTTGGTTTAATAGGTTATTATATGATTTATCTGACTAATGTTTCTTGAATTTCAACACCTTTGAAAACATTAACCAATAAAGATGATAGTTTTTTCTATAAATAGAAATAATACACTATATTTGACTGGTTGATGAAGAATTGGAATATTTTCCATATTGTTCCCCAATATGGAATGGAACTTATGTTTTATATTTTTATGACATCTTTCATCATTTTATGGGTGTTGTACTGATATAAGGGAGAAAAATCACATTTGATGTATCTTGATAATTATGAGTATATAAACATTACTATGCCCCTATTGATCTTGAGTATTTAGTTGTAGTATTTTATTTAATTTACATAGGGCAATTCCTTCTTTGAGGGTGATTTTAGTTTTCATGGATAATAAAAGGTTGTGACAAATATTCACATAGATTTATTAATAATTATTCTAATAGATATGGGGTAAATTCCTGAATGATTATTAACATGAGATTATATATATACTAAAGAAAGTTAACTTGGTAGATATTTCATTGATCAAGTTGAATTATAGTGATTTTTTTTCAAAAAGTCTTTAATGAATGAATGACGATCGATCAAATTTTGAGGTTTTATTTTTACATGGATGAGATTAGCAGTTCATGATTATTTTAATACATTGTATTTCAATCTAAATTATTATGATATATATCCCATATATGTCATAATTTAAGAACTTGATTCATATGAAATTTCAATTTACAAAAACTATTATTCATTTTATTAAGTTATAATATTATAATATAATAAAAAATAATCATATTGATAAATTACAGGAAACATATATATAATATATTAATTGAAAATACAATATGATAATAAATATAAGTAAATTTATATATTTAAAATGTAAAATATTTCCCCTCGTGGTCTCCTATTAAAATCATACCACGAAATTTAACTATAAAAAATTTAATAATATTATAATTATGATATATAATATGAGAAACAAATGAGTTATTGGGATGAGTAGTTAATAGAATTATTTTAGTTTGTAAGTTTATATTTTTTTCTATGGGTATATATAGTTTTTTTGAATATATAGAAATTTTCTAAATATATAGTTGTTGGGTAAATTTTATTTACAAAATAAGTAATTTTATTGTTCTCTTGTTTGGAGTTTATTAGGTACCCAAATGAAGTTACCATGAGATGTGATCATTTTAATTTATATATTTAAATGGAGATTAAAAATATAAGTAATAGTAGTGTGAAATTTATATATAATGAAATAAGTTATGGAATCAATTAGTAAAATCATTTTATATGAGAAAAATATTTATATTCTTCAGAATGAGGATTCTAAATAAGGTTTTTATAGGACCATACCAAACTCAAAAATATTTAAGAGTTGTTTGAATAGAATAAACAATTTGAGAAGATTAATCTTGTAGAGATCAATACTAGATTAATTTCAACTGAATCAATACATAAAAATACCATAATAGATTATATCACCCTTGGGGAAAATGAGGATATCTTATGGGGTTATCTAACTATATATTAAGATATTTCCAATATTTAATTATTACTATGATGAAAATTCATTTGAAAATATATTCTATTAAAAGTATTATTTGGAATATAATATTTATAATTTATCAGTATGATTATCATATATTCTTTATGATAGGGTATATTTTACCAATTACCTTGATAATTTTTTTTATTTCCATAACTATCAATATAGAAAGAGGAAAAATTATATATATTGAATATATAGGGTGATGAATGTTATTTTAAGTATTATTTTTGTTCTATATTGGAAATAATCAAATCGATATTCATAAATATGTAACTTTTCAATGTTGATAAAGTCACCTAGATCTAATGAATTATGAATTGACGCATTTTAATGTTCACACATACATTCTGTGAGATGAATGAAAAAATTAGCATTAAACCATGTCAAATTTTAATTTTTTTTATTTTATAATAACTCATGTATAGTGGTTTGTAATGTAAAACCCATTGGGAAGACAAATATGAGATTGGGAGACCAGATTTCTAAATAAACCCCACTATTATTAACAGTGGGTGAATAATCTTTTTGCTTTTTTAGTATAATGTAGTAATGATAAAAAAAATATTTTTTTATATTTTCATTACAGTGATATGATGAAATAGGAGAAAATATGGACAAGGAGTGAGAATTTGTGAAAATAAATGCTAAAAGATAAACAATTAAGATGAAATTCCCATGGAAAATTTATCATACTAGTTTAACGAGTATTCCTACTCATAGATATGTATATTATAATGATTCCAATTAAAATTAATTATTTATCTCCATCAACATGAGATAAATCTTTCAAATTAAACAGTCATTGATATTGTCACTCTAACAATAATTCATCTGAAAAAATATACTTGTACATGTCAAAAGAAATAAACTTTCTAAATATTCTGATGTTTTATTTTTGAAATTAATGCTTATAAATACTGCATCCATGATCAAACTCGCCAAATGATCATGGAGTTTTAACTAATCATATGTGGCATGAAGTAATTGAATGATTTATGAATTCATATCACTGATCAATTATAAAAAAATTGAAATGAAAAAAGTGAAATAGGAAATTATTGAATTCAAGTAGAAGAATAAATTACCGAAACAAAATTTTTATCCAATAATCATGGTCATATTACATAAACAAATAAAATAATAGAAATTGAGGATGAATAATTCTCTATCATGGAAAAGATCATGTTGTTTCACATCTCAGTGATTATGTTCTATAACTCATGTTGTTGCTCCTCCAGGTCTCCAATCAATCTTCTTCTCTAAAACTTTTAGATCGTGATGAAAGAATGAGTCTCTCTAATGTGAAAGTTTCCAATCCCCCCTCGATATTATCTACCTTAAAAATTTATGTCCTCTTTCATCGTTCCATTGGTCAACTACTTCTTGCACCAACTCATATTTATTTTACTATATTGAACTGAACACATGGCTTCATTTGTAGAAATCCCTATGAAATTATCAATACCCCTCTAACTAACTACTTCAGGTGGTTGGGTTGAATATAGTATTGATTCCAACATGAACCTGAATCTATACATTGAAAAATTAAAATAACAAATAAATATTTTTATTTTGAAAATAATGTCTTAAATTTTATAAATATTTCTTTATTATTTTATATATATTTGTTATTATAATAAATTTATTAATTATTTTTTTTAATTAATTTCGTTTATTTTAAACTTTTATTAATTATTATTAATAATTATTATTATTATTAGTTTTATTACTTATTTAAAATTATTTTTTTTATTTTATTTTATCATTTTATATTTCATCCCCCTCCCTTATCTCTATTATCATGTGGTGGTGTTCTTCTCCACCATAGGAGGCTTGAGTATCTCCTCAGCAAAAGTGGCAGCTTCAAGGTGGCCCAACTCGAGTTCGACAGTGGTAGTGGGTGTTCGAGTGGTGGTTTTAGCTGGTCTCAAGCAGTGATGGTGGTCACTTTTGGATCCTCCATTGGTGGAAAAAGATCCTCGCAACATCATCTACTTCAACAAGTAACTCTGATGTCCCTCCTGGTTTAGTTCTTCTTGATCTGTGTAAAAGAGAACGACATCGGGTTTCAGGGATTCATCATATCTTGTGATGGAAAAGGTTGAATCGTGTGTAGATATTTTATGTGTTTTCTAAAGTTGAAATAGGGTTGATTTGTTCTAGGTTTTATTTCATCATAATATCGATCTACATCGATGGTTCAATCATTAGGCTATTTTATTGGTTAAAATGAGTAGATTTTTCAAATGATGTAGGTGGTGAGACTGGTTCTATAGCCAAAGGTTCATCTGGAAAGGTGGAGGTGTGAAATGTTGATGGTGGAAGGGACTCTAGTGTTGCCTCAGGGTTACATTTTGTCGCAATGAGATTGGAAAAAAGATGTGAGACACCATTGGGAGGCTGGTGTAGGTGGGAAGAAAATGTGGCAGAAGCAAGTGGTGGATGGTGGTATGTCAAAGCAATATAGATTCTATATTGGTATGAAGAGTATTGGGAATCACCTTTTATAAGTACACTATTTGTAAATGAGATACTTCCAGGATGATGGTGGTGTTAAACTATGTAGCTATTGGTGTCTTATGAGACAATTTCAGTTTTACAAAGATGATAAAAATTTGGAAAAGGGTAAATTGAGTCATCAATGGGTGACCAAGAGTTTCTTGATTGTTTGGTAGTGGGACTTTACAGATAATGGTGTCTCAAAATTTAACCACAAATTTAAAAATAAATAAGTTTAAAAATTAAATCAATAAATAATTAATAGAATTAATTCAAGCAGTTAAATGAAGATAAAATAAAAATAAAAACTAACTATATTTTATAAGATATGAAATATAATGGTTGAAATTAAATTGATAAATATACATGAAACATTAAAATTTAAATACATATACTAATAATTAAGTTATAATTAATTACCTAATATGATGATTTAAGAAAAAAATATATTAACATTAAACAATTAAAAGATTAAAAATTAAATTAACGATTCTTTTTATTGTAGGAAAAAATTGATTAAATGTCTAGATATTAGAAAGAGTCACGGAATAAAATTAAAATATCATGTAGGATAAAAATTTAGAAAGAAATAATATATTTAAAGAACCCAATGAATAAGTTAGAAAACAGTAGTGATTTTAAAAAATTAAAATAAAAAATTAATAATAACAATTTATTAATTAACATATTTAACAAAGAAATTATAAAAGTTTATTTACTTTTCAAAACCACCAAAATTAGTTAAATAAATGATTGAAATTCAAATATAATGATGTGGAAAAATCATGCATTTTAAGGCCACATCAAATTTCCCACACATATTCATTGATTTTCCCCATTCAATTCCAAGCTTTATTGTTTTTAAAAAAAATAATTATGTTTTTATTAATCATCTCAAAATGAAACATTTTAAGTAGGTTTAATATATAGAACCAAAAACATGGGAATATTCTTTTGAAATGAAAAAAATAAATTCAAATATTTCTTATATTCTAATACTCACAGGGTGATCATGAATAAAATTAATTGTCTTATTATGAGAATGTAATGCCTTGTATATGAAGCTGCTTCAATAATTACTTCAATACAAATCCTTGTTCTAAATGTAAGAGATATAACATGTTAGAAATAAGTGGAATTAAGAACAATACAAAATATACCTTGGACTTTCACATTTTCATAGGTTTCCAAAGGAAAACAATAAATTATTCTTTTAATAACCTTATTGATACATCCTAAATGATTTTTATACAAATCAAGTGTCCCATTCTTTATCTAGTGTTCAAAATTTACATCACACTAATGAAATCATTTTTCTTTTAAAGGAACCTTATTTTTTTAATTATATTTTTTTAATTTTTCCCACTGATGTAACATGTGATAATAACTGTTCAAATACACTTTTTAAAACTATAAATATTTGTTACTCACACACATTATGCCTAGTGTTTTAGAAAATCACAGTGGGTTTCCAAATGACCATGTTAATCCTGTTTCAAAAGAATTATATGAATACCTATTAAATTGTCTCACTAAGGTGACTACATTTTTAATAATAAAATACAGTTTCCCCTAGGATGAGGTTCAAACTTCCAGTTTTCGAAGGTTATGATTGTAACTCCACAAAAATATAACATATCTTCCTCTCAAACATAGTTACTAAAAACAGTATTCATAAAAGAAATAGTAAAATTCAATCTGTAATCATCAATCCTAAAAAATTTCAGGTTTTAAGAGATTTTTAACTACAATAAAGATAATAATCTTAGAAAATAATGATCTGATATATAGTTTAATACCTAAAAAACTAAAATTTTATAAGAATTATTAAAAAAGTAACCATTTTTTTCAAAAAAAAACAGAATAGAGGTAGGGGATTTTATTGGATTCTAATAAAGAAAATAACTTCTCTACATATGTCGACCCCCTCCCCCACACAGAAAACCCATCTTTTCCCCAATGTTGAATTCAAATGTGGAAGAAAAATAATTTTGACTTTTAGAGCAGAAAAAAGATATCCATTTCTGTAGATTACTGACATGTTAAATGGTAACCATGAAGTTTAAAAAGTATGTTTTCCACAATAATTATTTTACAAAATATCACAAAAACTCATTCATTATCATTATAGATTATGATAAAAAATCAATTAAGTTCCAAATAGTAGCTTGTAAAACATTTGAATGCGGTGAAGTGGGTGTAGTAATTTTAAAAATTTGATTCAAACATATGTTCAATAATGCATTAGAATATATGATAAACACACTAAATAATGAAAAACTAGCAAGGGTTAATTCCTCCCACACTTAATTCCATAAAATTAAGTGATTTTAAAACCAATAAAACTATATTTCTAGAAAACAATCACATACAGTAAATTTTTTCCAATAACATCAAATCCTCAATGATTCACCACTATAACCTTACTTGTGAGTCACCATTGTGGTGACTCACCACTAGTAGTGGAATAGTGAATCAATTTAAATAGTTATTCAATCACTCACTATAGTGCAATAGAATAGTTACATAATGGTGAGTTGTTTTTTCCTTTTGGATAATAATAGTAAAGTATAACTGAATACATAAATTAAAAGAAATAACATCCCCAATTAAATGTTAACCATAGATGCTTCAACCTGAAGCTCAATGTGATTTGAAAAGATTTTTTATCTTCCAGTGACACAAAAACAGCTTACATTTTACCCTGAAAAGAAGAACCATCAATATAAATAATGCATATCTAGAATATAAATAATAATAAACAGAGAAAGGAATCAATTTTTTCAAAAAATAAAAATAACAAAAGTAATAAAAAAAAGAAATCCATCAGTTGAATGCCATGAATATGTGGTTATAATTATTCATTTATACATTATTGAAATCACAATAAAATTTATTGAAAGCACTAAAATCATGGGTTGCCTCTCATTCGGTGCTAGTATTAATGTCCCCATCTGTACTCTCCAAGAAACCAGTCGAAGTCACTAGGTGGATGTGGTTTCCCCTATAAGAACAACCACATATGTTTTGACCATTTTTTTAATAGAATACTAAAAAAAATTGTCTCTTAGAAAACTATTGTAATACTACACTCCCGTCACAAAAACATTTATCCCTAAGAAGCAGCAATTATCATTTTGGAACATCTCAAGGGATTCTTCGAGTTGAGAAGAAAAATAACCATCCAAATTCCTATTTTAGTATTTTAAAGGAAAATAAATTTAGGTGGAGAATAATTGACCCCCTAAAGCTCTTCCAAAAATATTTTAAGATCAGAAAAATCAAAGTTACTCTTGGTAGTTGTTCTTTCCACTTTTATAATATGTTTAGATTGGAAAAAATTACAATTTTATTGTAGGGAAAGTGGTAAAATAAATGCTTCTATGAGTATGGGATTATCCTCATAGTAATATATCTCAAAATTGACCCCAAAAATATCAAATTCAAGGGTTTTTGTGGCTGAGTTTCGACTAAAATGTTCAAGAAGTATCAAAACAAACTGAATGTGTTTACTCTTTTTTGAGCATGTCACTTGTCTTTTTTACTAAAATGTCATTTTAAACTGGAAACACACACTTTGACTCGTACCAATCAAATCATGTATCATTTTGATGTGATACTAATTACTACACATCAAAAATGACTTATGAATAACTTTTCTAAATTATAAAGATAATCCAAATGTGTTTTCTTGGTTTTTAGTGAGTGACATTTTTTGAACTAAATTTTCAATTTTAAATTGATAAAGGAAACATTTGAGTCATACTGAACACATCGTGTATTGGATTGAGGTGTGGCTGGTTCTTACATGTCAAAAATGACTTATGTATCATTTACATAAAGTATCAAAATAATATTAATGCGTTTTCTAGGTTTTGAGAAGGTCAGTTGTCCTTTTTATTAAAATTGATGTCATTTTTAAATAAAAAGGCGCACTTAGAGTAATATCGGTCATGTCGTTCATCGGATTGAGGTAATTATGATTGCTACACATCTCAAATTAATTTTTGGTCATTTTACTAAAGTATCAAAATAATATGAATGCATTTTATTAGTTTTGAGTAGGTCGGTTGACCTTTTTATTAAAATTGATGTCATTTTTAAATAAAAATATACACTTAGAGTCATAATGATCACACAATGAATTGGATTGAGGTATGGCCTATTCTTACTTTTTTTAAATGAATTATGGATCATTTTACTAAATTATAAAAAATAATACGAATGTGGTTTCTTGGTTTTGAGTTTGTCGCTTGTTTTTTTACTAAAATGTCATTTTAAATTAGAAACACACACTTTTAAATATATTGATCACATCATGAATCAGTTTTATGTGTGATTGATTTCTACACATCCAAAATGACTTATGAATTGATGTCCTAAATTATCAAGAAAATATGAGCATGTTTTTTTTATTTTCACTGAGTGACATTTTTTGAACTGAACTATTGATTTTAAACTAATAACGAACATATTAAGTCATAGCGGTCACACCATGCATTTAATTGAGGTTTGGATGATTCTTATACATCCCAAATGACTTATAGATAATTTTTCTAAAGTATATAAAATATCAGAATACTTTTTCTTGGTTTTGAGTATGTAATTTTTTTTACTAAAATCCATGTCAATTTTAAATAAAAAGAATCATTTGGAGTCATACTGGTCACACCGTGTGTCAGATTGTGGTGAAGTTGATTCTTACAGGTCACAAAGTCTCAAAAAAATCCTAAATACCAATGTAACCACATTTCCATTGTCTTTATATGTCAAACTTCCAACACTACATATTGAATTGATGTTCTTAGATGAAAAATTTTTCTCATTGTTAAAAGTGAGAAGAGTAGAAGAAGATCATGTATCCATTATATCATGATAAGTCACCATAATAGAAATATGAGCTTCCTCTAATCTCCTGGATTTCAAAAAAGAGAAAGGTTTTTCAGATAACAATATCGAATCAATATGCAGTGGTGGAATCTTGATAAAGAAATGCAATGAATATGGAAAATGTGGTTACATTGGAAGAAAGAATAATTTTATCTATTTTGTGGATTGTTTTAGATAGTTTAAAGAAAAATAGGAAATCCCAAATTATATGTGAAAAAAAAACTAAATAAGTATTAGATAAAAATTATAAGGAAATTAAGTTACAAATAGTAGATAAAATGATAACAAAATAAATTAAATTAGTAATAGGAATTTTTCTTTTCTTAATAGTTGTATTAATTCTTGATGCATTTCCTTGTTTTCATTATCTTAGTTGAAGGCTCAAATTCCAATCCCTTACGAGTATGAGAATCTTCGAACAAACCATCGCAACTCGAATAAAATAATTCACTTGTACATGAAAACAATTATTATATGAGTAATACTAAAAAGAAATAAATTAAACATAAATATGAAATAATACCTTAATTATATGGATAATGATTTTACTATGCAATTATTGTTGGCCATAAGAATATTCTAATGGTTAAAAAATAATTATGATAAAAAAAATACAAATAGATCATGCCAAACAATCAATCAATGAGTGAGGAGGATGAGGATAAAATAAGATACATTGGATTAATGCTCTGAATCATCTGATAGAAAGTAGATATATCTTATTGGGTTCATAAAATATTTATTTTTTACAATAAATAAATAAATACACATAATATATTCATTATCAAATGTTAATGCCTCCCATTTGTGAGAATTACATGGATGGTAATCAGAGATTTCTAAGGGTGGAACTATAAGGCAATGTTAAAGAATGGTCTATTTTTATATGGATTAAATTAAAACATGCATAGTGTCTATTATATGTGTGATAAAAGAAATGAAGTGATTTTTAAGAATTATTAATGGGTGGGTTATCATTTCAAATAGTGATATATTTTTATCAACTGTAAGAAATATAAGAAAGGTTGAAATTAATGAATAAAATTTCACTAGTTATCAGAAAGTTTTGGTGAAAATTTTAAGGAGTAAGACTCTATAAAAGACTAAAAAAAATCCCAAGTATAGACTAAATAATTTGGATATGTTGAAAATGATGATAATTAGATCAAATCTATGAATGAAGTGCTTGATCTGAATAAGAATAATGTGACATGAGGAGCTAGATCCAAATAACAACAATGAAGGATTTTTGTGGATCAATTTGTTGCTTATATTGTTCCAAAAAATGTCCATTAGTTTAAAAATACATGAGTTTTTAGTTAATTTTTCGTCCTAATTCTATAAAACTCTTAACATAAAAGGTCATGGTAATGTATTGTAATGAAATATTTTTTTATGTCGTGTAATTGAGATGGTCACATATGTTAGGCATCATATTACCACTATAAGGACATAAAAAATTGATTTAAGTTTATGTTAGTAAACCATAAAATTCAAAAAAAAATCCATAGTGAATATATAATGTCATTAAATTATTAAATTCATACTAATAAAGATGAGTTATGTGTGATTCTAAAGATTTAATTATTTTATCTATGAAAAATAATTTTTATTTCAAAAAAATAGATTCTATTAAAAATTTATTATTAAATTTACATCAATAAATGTTACTATTTTATTTTATCGAAATTAGTTAAATCTAGTGGTATAATATTTATTCTTGAATGATTTAAAATATTATTTAAAATTTAAATAATACAAAAAATTTTGCATTAAATAATTTCCTTTTCAAATAAAATATCAAATTTAGAAAAATTTTGATCAATTCTAAAGGATTGAGAACAATAAATTCTACCAAAAATGTACTCGTATTCTGCACGACATAATGAAACAATATTTTGTTTATTAAAACAACACGATTTTGATGTTTTTCCTAGAAAATGACTCATTCCAATTGTTTATTTTCTGACTATATTTCAACCATCGAAATCAAAATATCAATAACATTTTTTCAAATTCAGTTTTTCCAATATAATATAGTCCAAGGATTATAGAACCTTGGACCTATTTGATTTTTATTTTTATAGAATTTAAGTCATATTATTTAAATTAAAATATAAATATTTCAAAAATGAAAACTAAAAACATTTTATTTTTTCAAGAAGTAGTTAAATAAATAAGAAAAAAATAAAACATATATAATTTTTTTCTCATCTGATTTTACAGATTCATCAGAATCATTTGATTGTTACTTTTCATAATTAACCCCTAAATCTATCCCAATCCTTAGGAAATATTTCACAATAATCCTAAATGAATTCATTAATTTTACACCATATTTCATTTCTTATTATCCTAGGAAATAATTCATGAAAAAATCATTATATAGGTGTTCCCATGTATCAGATATTTCATCATCCATTTTTTCAAAACAACTTATAGAATTACCTTTCAAATATAAAGGGATAAACCTATATTTCAGTTCCTCCTCACACAACCCTCTTAGTGCCTATTATAGAATAGAATAATATAAGACCCCAATGATGTTAGATATTTCATCATCAAAGTGACTTTCAATGTAATATTCGAAACCAATGACAACACTGACCACTATATGGATGAATTTTTAAAAAGTTAATGATTGAAAAGAGGTAGGTGTCAAGGAATGTCATGAACCAGCCTAGGTACCCTGGTAACCGAATAACTGACCTAGCCCTCACATAGCACGAAGGGCATTCCTGATCCCCATGGGTCAGTGTCTAGCACCTAGCATCATACAACATTCAAGTGGGAAAGAATTTTCCACAAAATATTGTGGAAGAAAAACAAGAAATTCAATATGCATACAAAACAAACTCCATTGGTAGTAATGTAATAGAATTCAATAAGGCATTAAAACCCAAAGTACTACAACCCAAGTACCAAAATAGGGAAGAATATCCCAATTCCCCAAGGACACAACTCACCAAGTCCAAGTTTCAACAACTTGATTCACCTCTAAGAGATCCTTTCCCCATACTCAAACCTGGAAGGAGATAATCAACAAACACCCGAAGGCACAAGTATTGTGTGAGCTAAAAATCCAAGTAGGCTCCCACCATAGATTCCATAATAGATTCCATTACCAGATTAACTAAATGAATTATTTTAATTATAAAATAAATAGGTTTGTAATTTTAAATAATATTTAAACAATATAGTTCAAATGATGGAAGAATACATCATGCAAAGGGTTTAAAATGATATAATAATTCTAAAATAATGTCTTAAATAAAACATTTTATATAAAACAATATATATAAATTCATAAGGCATGTAAAGTTTCTAATAATATTTTTATACATTCATATCAAAAATATAATCAAGTGAGAAACATGGTCATCTACCAAATAGGAATGAAAGTTCCAGGCTATAGGAATTTGCACTCTCTAAGTGATCAGGACAAAATTTGTATACACACTTCCCTCTAAAACTAGCCAAACGAGACTAATCACCTTCCCATCGAGGATGTGACATGATTCATTAATGTTTTAGATTATTGTATAATCGTAGAGTGTGTCCAAATAACTCACAATATACCTAAGGCTTTCTTGTTCTCTTACACAATCAACAATAGAAAATTTATTTTAATAATTATTAAAATAGAACTAAATATCATTATCCCATTTCAAATGCCAATTTTACATTTAAAACCAAAATAGTTTTTAATAAAAAACATTCCTTTTTAAACAAGTTAAAACCATTGGGTTTCTATTAAAACTTTTTGAGCCATTTACACAAGTTTGAAATCAATACAAAACCAATTCCATCAATTTCACAATTCATTTCCAAAATTAAATTCAAAATTTTAATTGAAATAGTTTCAATCAAATATAAAATTTAAATTAAACAATTTAAATCAACCAATTTCCATAAACACACCTTAGTTAAATGGAATTGGGGGTTTTCCAAATTTTTATGCCAAAACAACTCCAAATCTCCCAATTCACTAGAATTGGGTTTTATTAAATCAATTGAAAGAAAGTTAGATCAATTTAATTTAAATAAACAATTGAAATAAAACAAGCAATTCAAGGTTAATCAATTTGGCCAAACAGGATGGAACCACCTACCTTTTCCAAAACACAGTGCCCACAATGAAACCCACCAATGATAATGAAGGTGCGGAAGACCTCAAAACTCAACCTAGATATAAAATATATAAATATGAAGTATAGTTCCATAAATTTCATGATGATCTATTGAAATATAAAATGAGTAGAAAGAGATAAATATGAAGAACAATATAGAATGCTTACTTGGGAATCACATCGTAAGCGCAATGGTGATCGAATGTTGAATGAAGGCACGCTGAAGGGTTGGAGGGATCCAAGATCACTTGGGGAATGCCTTAGGTCGAGAAAAATGAAATTAGAGTTTAGGAGAAAAGATGATCCCATCCATGCTTCCTATTTAAAAACCACAGTCAAGGTATTACACAATGTGTAACCCCATTACACGTTGTGGAATAGTTAATTTCCAAAACTGCTGAAAAAAACATCACTTCGAATTAAAAACCGATCATTAAATAACTCATGATATGTAATGGCCCATCATGACATGTAAATTTCATAGTATGAACCTTTCATGGTATGAACCCAGCAACCATTACATACCATGTAACCTTGTTACATAGTGTGTAACCCTCTAGAAACCTACATAAAAATCCAATTAATGTTGAGAGTCCAAAAAATCTCTAACGTAACCATTATAGTTATCCTACCAATTCAGTTTCAACCCTACCAAGTCAAAAAAAAGGAAAAATCGTGAAAATTTTAATGACATACCTGTCAGATCGGTAATGGGATGTTACAGCCTCCCCACTATAAAAACATTATATGCCCATAAATCCTATGAAGAAGGTTCCATAACAAAAAGATGAGTCCACTACTCTCTTATCAGTGACTCACATTCCATTGTCTCATGATTATCAGAACCATGCTACCATATCACATTTCCTTCCCTCTCCAGCCATCGATGACCCAACCGTGATGAAACTTTCAAGAATACCTAGTCACAAACTGAGAAATCCAAAGGTATATGGTGAAAATCAGAATAAGACTTATATCAACTCTAGGCCATTAACATTCTCTATAAAATCAACTGAATCTTTGATGTTGTCTCTTACACCAAACTTGGTCCTACCAAGGAACTTTCACTAATCTCTGACCAAAACAATATATATTTACAAGGATATCAATACAAGGCCTTAAAAGGATCCATTCTGATCTTATATTGGTAACTATTATTATAATAGAACTCAACCCGCCCCAAATGATCATTCCTAGCCTCATTAAATTCAATAACACACATTCTGAGCATATCCTCTAGAATCTATAAAGCTCTTTCTATTTGGCCATCCAACTATGGATGGTAGGTCATGATCAAACAAACCTGAGATCCCAGTGCCTCTAGAAGTCCTCTCCAAAATATAGAATTGAACTGAGTATCCCTATCAAAAACTATATTAGATAGAACTTCATGAAAATAGACAATATCCTTCATATAGATATTTCCCAATTCCTCAACTTTGGTTGCATCGCAAATGGGCAGGAAGTGAGATGATTTAGTGATCTTATCGATCACAACCCATATCACATTATTCTTTCTTTGGGTACAAGGAAACCAAACCACAATGTCCATATAGGTTTCATCCCACCTCCAAGTAGGTATTGGAATTGGATGAAGCTAACCCGAAGGTTTTTTATGCTCATCCTTAACCTATTAGCATGTATAATAGTGGGAAACAAACTTAGTAATGCACAGTCCCATACCTAACCAACAGAATTTTCATTGCATGTCATATAACATCTTAGTGGTTCTTGGGTGCACATCCCATTGGTAATTATGATAGACCCCCATTACATCCTTCCTTTACACTAACGATACTACAAAGAGATTTTGATAACATAAAACACCCTCTTTGGAGAATGGCCACTGGGAAACTGTCTCCCCACCAAAAATAGATTCTCTAATTCTATGAAATTCATCATCAGTCTTTTGATCCTAAATAATCATCCCAATAATAGATGATATCAACTAGATGATAGCTAAAGAAACCTCATACCGTAATTCCTAGACTCTAACATGCAATTGTGCAAATATATTCATCCAATTCCAGTCTTCTAAATAATATTTCACTTCCTATATTAGAAGTTTCCTACTCAAATAATCTACAAAAATATTCCATTTTCCTAGGGTATAAGAAATTTCAAAGTCAAAATATTGTAGGTACCCCACCCAACACCTATGGTGGAGGTTCAAATATTTTTGAGAGAAGACATAACTAAAGCTATTGTGGTCTAAATACGCCACAAAACTTTTGTTATAAAGGTAATGCTGCCAAATATTTAGTGTGTTCATTAAAATTTCAAGTCCAAATCATGGGTAGAATAATTCTTCTCAAGTGGCCTAATCTAACAAGATCTATAGGCAGCAACATGATGGTATTTCATAAGAACGCAGCTCAAGCCTAAACCCGATGCCTCACAAAAGATCACATAGCCCTGCCCGGCCTCTGTAAGAGTTAACACTAGTGAAATAGTCAAAAGGTATTTCATCTCAACAAAAAAACTCTGAAATTTATCATCCCAAACAAAATTTACTCCCTTTTGAGTTAGAGAAGTCATCAGATATGAAAACTTTGTGAATCCCTTCATGAACCGACGATGATATCTATATAATCCAAAGAATATCTAAATCTTGAAGACATTTCATGGTTTATCCCAATTCATAACACCCTTCACCTTCTCCGCATCAAATAATATTCCTTGTTTTGACACCATGTGTCCCAATAATTTCACTTCCCAAATCCAGAAATCACAATTCAAAATATTGGAATAAAGTCAGTGATTTCTCAGTAGACTCAAAACTATTCTCATATAATGCACATGATCCTCCTTGTACTTGAAGTAAAAAAGTATTTCATCCACAAAGACTACCATAATGGTATCTAGAAACCTATGGAAAATACTGTTCATCAAAGCCATGAAGAATGTAGAAACATTTTTTAGGCCAAAGTGCATAACAAGGTACTCATAATGGTTATACCTGCTTTGAAAGGCAGTTTTATGAATGTTATATTCTTTTATAATTAATTAACGGTAAACAGATTGATGTTTGATCTTTGAAAACCACTTTTACCATTTAAACCGGTCAAACATATCATCAATTTGTGGAAATGGATACTTGTTACTTACCATAACTCGATTGAGAATTCAGTAATCAACACGTAAGTGAAAAGAACCATCATATTTCTTAGTGAAGAGAACTGGTGCCACCCAAGGTGACACACTCGGTCATATAAAGCCTTTCTCAATAAGATCCTGCAGATGAGACTTCATCTCCTTTATTTTAGTTGGATTCATATGGTAAGAAGTAATGGAAACTGGTTGAGTACCTGACATTAAGTCAATGGAAAACTCGATCTCCCTTACCGATTGAAAACTAGATAAATTATAAGTAAACACATTAGGAAAATCGATGATAACTAGAGGGAGATCATCACTCAAATATCCCCACTCCATATCAAAAAAAACACTAATACTAATTTCCAAAACTTCAAATAAGAAGGTCTAGCACTGCTCGGCCTTGGGTCCCATTATCCTTGAAAGAGAAGAGACACACCACTAGGTGTAGTAAGTTAGACCAATTGAAGATAATAATGAATCTGGGATTTATTGAAAATGATCTAATCCATCCCAAATATGAAATCAATAGGTTTCATGTTGAGAACTAGAAAACTCCAAGCAATATCCACATCTGATAGAGAGAAGAATCAAGTGGGACTATAGAGACCCTTCTCTCTCTTCATTCCAAGGGGTGTAGTAATATCCATTATACAATATAAAATATCTATAGAAATATTTATAATATTAACAATACGGGTTGAAAAAAATGAATGAGATGCACCAGTATCAAATAGATTAGCCACTAATGATGAAGCTAGAGTAATGGTACCCCTCAAAATCTCTGGGGCCATACCTACTTCCTCTAGAGACTCTTCCGCTGTGTAAAGTACCTTCGTTTCGGATGCATGTGGGTGGAACCCTTTTTTACATAAATCATATCATTTCCCCACGATTTTAGGAGGATATGATGATATCATTATACTATGCATAATATAAATGATATAGAAAAATCTCTGTAAGTTCTATAAACATCCACAAGAGCTATAGTTCTTAGGTTCTAAAATGGAAACCCTATTAGATATTCCTAGATTTATAAACTAATAGAAATTCAATGGAATTCTTATTGGCACTGTAGGAGGTATGTAGTGACCCTACCATCAAGAACTTCCATGAGAATCATCACACTTCCACTTTCCCTTGAAGGAACTCATGCTGCCACTAGGAGAAAAATGAACTCCCATCAACCATGACCTTCCAACCAGGTCCATATAAACCATAATATCCCTATATAGAAGATCAAAATGAGTGGAAAGATTTAGTAAGAAAACCTAAGAATGGATATATTATCAAAGTCCCAACTCAAATCTTCAAGCCTTCATCCTCTCATTAGATAAAATCTCAGTCTCAAACTGCATGAGTTCATTAAAGAAATTTGAATACTCAGTCATCGTTATGTCGGTCTTCTCAAGATTGAAAAACTCCATAGCCTTGGCCGACACCATTGAATCTAGATAGATATTTTTTGTGAAAATAACCTTGAAGTCTTTTCACTCTAAGCCCTCATGTTTCTCTATTGTCACCATCATGTCCCACCATCTCCTGCTCGGTCCCTCCAGTACGAAGGTGGAACGCTTCACCTTGATCTCATATGGTGTCTCCAAGAACTCAAAAAAAACATTCAATCCTACCCAACCATTCCTCAGCATGTTGAGAATTAGTGAATCCTTGAAAATGTGTGGCCTATAGAAAAGGAACTCTTGAGAATGATTCTAAATAATACCCCATGAGGTTCCACAGTTGAATCCTGAATGCGGACTGAAGGTAGTGCTTATCACAGAGCTTAGACAGTGCGCACAATCACCTCAACTATATTTGGGTCCACTGGAGGATTCACTTTTTGTAGTTCAGCAGTAGCTTCCTCCTAGATTTGATTCACACATCTTCTTGGAGGCATGATTATACACAACATTAGAAGATAACAATGAATACATAATATAATGATCAAACAGATCAACAAGGGAAACAATATCCCGACTGACAAAACAAAAAAGATTTGGATTTTACTCTATACAAATTAAAATAGTGAAAATAATAGAAATAATCCACAATATTTCTTCTCCTAAACACCCCTAGATAATTAATGTTCATTTTGGTGAGAAAATTCCAGACACTCAATTAAAACTACCTCTTAAGTCCTGAAAAGATTTAATAAATGCACAATGAATTCAATACAAAATCTCAACAACCTCCCTTTGATACCACTTTATCACGAACCTGCCTGGGTACCCTGGTAATCCCATAACTGAGTCATCCCTAACATAGAATGAAGTTCATTCTTGATCCCCATAGGTTGGTGACTATCACCTGGAATCATACAACATGCAAGTGGGAGTGAATTTCCCACAAAACATAGCATAAGAAAGACAATATAAAAACAAAAGAAACTTCACTAGGAGTAATATACTAGAAGTCAACAATGAATTCAATCACAAAGTACTACAACCCAAGTACCAAAATAGGGAAGAAAATCCCAAGTCCCAAAGGTCACAACTCACCAAGTCGAAGGTTCAACAGCTAGATCCACCTCTAAGAGATCCTTTCCCCTTGCTCGAATCTGGAAGGAGATAATCTATAAACACCCAAAGGCATAAGTAGGGTGTGAGATAAAAATACCAATAGGGTCTCACTATAGATTCCATAATAGATTCCAATACTAGATTAACAAAATGAATGATTTAAATTTTAAAATAAAAAGGTTTGGCATTTTAAAGAATATTTAAACAAATCATGCTATGGAGTTCAAATGATGGAAGAATACTTCAAGAAAAGGATTTAAAATTATGGAATATATCTAAAAAATAGATTAAATAAAAAAAATTATATAAAACAATTTATATAAATTAAGAAGGAATGTAAATTATTTTAACAACATTGGTATGCATTTATATCTCAAATATTATCAAGCGATTAACATGGTCATCTTCCAAATAGTTACGAAAGTTTTAGGCTATAGGACTCTGCACTCTCTAACTGATCACGGAAATATGTGTAAACACACATCCCTCTGACACTAACCTAAGGAAACTCATCACTATCCCATCATGGATGTGACATATTGCATTTATATTTTATAATGTTGTACAATCATAGAGTGTATGCGTCCAAATAATGCACAATCTACCTAATGATTGCTTCTTCTCTTACACAATCAATGATGGGAAATTTATTTTAAGACTATATAAAATATAATTAAATTCACTTCCCCATTTCAAATTCCAATTTCCCATTTAAAATTATAATATATTTTAATAAAAATAATTCCTTTTAAAACAATAAAAAAACACTAGGTTTCTATCAAAACTTTTTAATCCAATTACACAAGTTTAAAATAAATTCAAAACCAATTCCATCAATTTCACAATTCATTTCCACAATTACATTCAAAAATTTAATTGAACTATTTTCCATCAAATCTAAAATTTAAATTAAACAATTTAGATTGACCAATTTCTATAAACATGCCCTAATTCCATGGAATTGGGGGGTTTCCCAATTTTCATTCCAAAACCATTCCAAATCTCCCAATTCACTGGAATTGGGTTTTATTAAATCAATTGAAAGAAAGTTTGAGGAATTGAATTTAAATCAATAATTTAAATAAAGTAAATAATTCAAGGTTAATAAATTTGGACAAATGGAATGGAACCAACTACCTTTTTCTGAAACACAACACCCGCAACGAAACCTTCCAATGAGAACAAAGGCACAGAAGACCTTTAAACTCAACCTAGAAATGAGATATAGAAATATGGAGTACATATACACAAATTTCAGGATGATCTATTGAAATCCTAAAGGAGGATAAGGAGATAAAGATGAAGAACAAGGGATAACCCTTACCTGGTAATCACACTACAAGCATAATGGCGATTAGATGTCGAACTAAGAGACTCAGAAGGGTTGGGGGGATCCTATATCACCTGGGGGAGGCATTAGGTCGAGAGAAATAAAATTGGAGTGGAGGATAAAATAGGATATGAGCCGTACTTTCTATTTAAAAATTGTAGTCTGGTTATTACATGATGTGTAGCCTCATTACTTGTCATGAAATAGTTAATTTCCAAAACTGTTGAAAAATGTATCGCTTTGAATTAAAAACTGATCATTAAATAATTCATGATGTAAAAAGGCTCATCACATCATGTAACTTTCATGGTGTAAACCTTTTATGGTATTAACCCAGAAACCATTACACATTGTGTAACCTTATTATACAGCATGTAACCCTCTAGAAACTCGTAAAAATGTTCGGTTAAAGATGAGAGTCCAATAAATCTCTAACTTCACCATTATAGGCATCCTCTCAATTCAATTTCAACCCTACCGAGTCAATAAAAATAAAAAACCATGACATGTTTAAATACATACCTTTCATATAAGTAAAGAGATGTTACATGGAATATTGGTGTTGGGAGCCTATTATACCTCAGAGAAACAGGACCCAGCATTAGTTTTGATATATTTCAAGTCGCAAAGCACCAATGTTTTACCAAGGAGACCCACGTGATATCGGGGTAGACGATACTTCAATATATCTAAAAAATAAGGAATTATGGGTTTTTTTATTGTAGGATAGTGAAACAAGACTTTTTGGGATACACAGATGTGGGATGAGAAGGTTCAGTGGATAATAAAGGGAAATTAGAGATATCGAAAAACATGGATTTCATTCGAGTCACGGTTGCATTCAACCCTTGAATCACTCGAGAATTGGATTTGAGCCTTGGAATAGTTGTATCATTTATTATAGCCTAGATTCAAGCTTAGATTAGACAATGAGAAGTGTTGGAAGCCAGTCACTTCTATGGAGAGCTTAGAATATCACGATCTGGTTCACGATGGTTAGGGTTCTTAAAATAGATCATGACACATTTATCAGTGCTTCAAAAAAAGTGTTGATAAATATACCTTTTATCAGTTCTAAGTTAATAAGCACTGATAAATCTTTATTTTTATGAGTGCTAAAAAAGTGCTGATAAATACTTATAATACTTTTTTTAAAATAAATACTTAAAAAATAATACTTATTATATATAATTACAATACTTATGATAATACATTTTATAAAATAAAAATTTTGTAATTCATTGAATATATAATTATTTATTTATAATTATATAATTACTTTTTAAAAAATAATATTTATATAATTATATATATATATATAATTATATATATATATAGTTAATATATTCATTATTTAAGTAAATTTATTATAATTTTATAATTATTTATTTATAATTTTATAAATACTTTTTAAACAAATATTATTTATTTATTTATAATTATAAATGTATAAAAATAATAAATATACATTTATAAATATTTTTATTTATAAATATTTTTTTACAAATGTATTTTTGACATTATTAATGAATATTTAATCTTAAGTTCATGCATATTAAAAATGAGTAAAAATTTATTCATTAAAAATGAGTACAACATTGAAATTTTAAATAAGTTTGATTAATATAAATCATTAAAAAATGTATAAATATTGAAATAAACATAAAAACATATTGAAAATATTAAAACATATTAAATAAATATATAAAAAAATAAATAATATAAAATTATTAAATTCCAAAAACAAATATTTGTGTGTGAGAGTATGTATATAAAAATTCATTAATTACATATATGTGATATCAATATAATACGTTTGATCTATGTTATAAATTGAAAAATCAAATGATATTCAATTATATACATTACTCAATGTAATTAGTCGGTATTTTTAATTCATATTAATTTTTAATTATAAACCATTATTCACTAAATATATTACTATTTACATTAAATAATAGATAATAATTTGAATTATATAAATCCTATTTATATACATTGATATATATCTATATATTTAATATATAATATTTATTAACATTATCAATAATCATCTAATTAATAAAATGTTTAATGTTTTTCTCAATTTATTTATTTCTAATTTTAATTTGTTTAATTTCATTTTACATATATCTATATATTTAACACATACTATTTATTAGTATTTATAATTTATATATATAGTATAATCTATTTATTAATTTTTATCAATAATTATTTAATTAATAAATTTTGTAATATTTTTTTTAATAAACTCATTTTTTATTTTTTATTTCTTCCATTATTTTATTTTATTTATTTATACTTTTATCAGCACTAAAAAAGTTAGAATAGAGGATTCCTTTATGAGTACTAAAAATATAGCACTGATAAAGGGTACCCTTTATGAGTACTAAAAATAAAGCGCTGATAAAGGGTTAAATTTATCAATGCTTTCTTTAGCGCTAAAAAAGATACCATTTGTCAGTGCTTTTTTCTAGCGCTGATAAATATCAGTGCTATTAAATGCCTATTTTTTATTATTGAATAATAAAGGATTCAACATTAAGTTTAAATGACTCTAAGGCTTCAAGGTTGATTGGTAAATGATGTAAAACAATTAAATATAAAAAATAAGGTTAATATCTAAAGTACTCTTCATGATAATCAAAAAAAGATCATTGAAAAACTCCTCTGAAAAAATCATCACCCATTTTCCAAAAATCAAATCAAGGTCTGAAATTTATAATGTAAAATAAATGAAACACTCTATTTTATTTTTATTTTTTTATTTTTTTTCAAAAGTTGAGGTTAGAAAAATCTCACATCCACTACCTAACCTCAAATGAGAAAAAAAAGCATTGTTGAAGTAAATAGTAAATTTTAACCTTAAAAACAGAACCATATTGTATTTTTTTATTTTTTTATTTTTCTGAATTTTTTTTGTAAATTGTTTGTGTAATGAAAATAATGAATTTCAATCATGAACATTTTCCCCAAATTTCATGAAAGAACCCCCACACTAATCAATTTCGATATACACATCCCTTACACAATTTTATTATCTCTCCTAAACTCATATTTTTTATAATAATGTAAAATAAATAAAGTAGCATAGGAAAGGATAAAATAGGCTATTAATGCGACTTTTCCCTAACAAGGTTGTTCATGGATTCTACATGGTTAATAAGGATTAATGTAAAGTTGGGTCTCAAGATAAGGGCTCAATAAAATATACAACAATCATATTAAATATGAATTTGTATAATCATAGCTTCAACAAGATGAAAAAATAAATAAAAGTATGCTTGAGTTTCACAATAAATATACTCAAGAAATAGTGTAAAAAATTAGTCTTAGAAAAATTCTTGGGAATGAGAACATGTTATTGGGACAATCACTCATGGAAATACACACCAATAAAAAAATAAATTAACACAAATATCAGAAATTCAAAGCATGATAAATTTCAAGAAAGATTTCATTTACAAAAATAAACAAATTCCCTAAATCATGATTCGTTAAATAAAAATCCCCATATTTATCTTTACGAATTCATTTTCCCATTTTCTCATTCAAAATAAATTTTACAAATAAAATAAAAACTAATCAAAACTAGGAAATAATTCACTCATGCTCTTTGTAAGTGATATAGATCTTTTTCATAATAAGGTAGAGGGTCTTAAAAAAGATAAAAATTAAAATGAAATCATTTAACATGTATTCTAAATATAATTATAAGACAAATTAAATGAGTTGATATAATAAAATATAACCTTGTGGAATTTTTTAACTATCCCAATTGAAATTGGTGATACCTAGGAAAGGGTTGATCCACTAAGAAGTGGGGATTGAATCAGTGGTTCACTTTTTTTAACTTTATTTAACTTGAATTTAACCTCTTAAATTGTTTAGGATATTATCTACTCAATTAAAAATACTCACTCTCACTACATGTGGTAAATTAAACAATAAATAACATATTTGTTTATAAGGTTTGGGCCCAATAAGGTAACCTACTCCATTATACGCTCATAATTTACGAGTCATGTATTTTCCAGTGTGATCAATCAATAATTATAGTGGCATAGGAAGGGATATACCTTTACCCAATAGTTAATCTCATGTATAAAAGTCTCTCAACAAATTATTATTTTGGTTCCCACTAGTTTAAAATGATTGGTTTATCTTCTGAGCCTCTTGGACAACAAATAATATTTTTCTCTCAAAATTCAACTTCTAGAACATTATCATCTAGAACTTCATTCTGTCATTACCTTTGTAAAACCCAATTATTGTATAGGGGTTTAAAAATTTAGTAAAAATTTTGAAATTTCAATTATTGGGTGGTACATTTTGAGAACCAAAATTTAGAATAGAATTTCAAGAGTTTGAAAATCTAAAATGGTTATTTTGGGATGAATAATGAGGTTATTGAGGTTGTTAAAAGTATTGGGGATTATCATAAGATTTCCAGGGTGGATGAGGATATGACTTGTAGCTACCAACCATCTTGTGGCTTGGAAAGTATCCCTGCATCCCACAGGTTCACTGGCCAATTGGAGGGGTTGGTGGCTATTTTTTTAACCAAGGGAAAATCATCATTTGAAAGTATTCTCTCCCTTTGATTTTAGGTAGAAGTAAGCCATGTGAATGGTTTTTCAGCTAAACCCTCTCCCTTATTTTACTCCCCTTTGACCCCCCCCCCCCCTCGCTTCAAGGGGTGAATGTTGATGTGGTTTCACAGTGAATACTATGTACGCCCACCATCTCTTCTTCCATTTCCCTTCCTCAATCCCTCACACTAATTTTGATTTATTTTAGTTTGAGTATTTACTAGTGAGTTCAATAGAGAATGGTGAAATTACCCATTTTCAAAGGGTATTTCATGAAGTCTAGCTAAGGGGAATCATGGGATTTCATTCTCATGTTGTTGCTTTCCATTTTGATGAGGTAAGCCGATATAGTGATTTTTTCAAAGATTTTTGGATAAAAATAAATTAATTTGGAGATGAAATAGTTGTTTCACATTATTTATATTTCCTTACATTAGGTTGGGAGTGCGTTGCGGACCTCCCATAGCTGGTTGGTCATGGTTCTAAGAATAGGATGTCATCGATGAGAATTTGGGCATTATTCCTATTCTGAGTAAATTATTTAAATTAGTTATAATTATTTATGTGGTGATTCTTGGAATGAGTTAAGGACTCACATGGTTAGGTGAGGGATGGATATATTGGATGGTCTTATAGATCCTAGGTATATCTTCCAAAATATAGATTTAAAAGATGGGGAAAATATTTGAAATGAGGTAGAAAACCCTTGGTATCTTCCCTTATAGTTTATACATGTTATAAGTGGCTTTCAGTGTGAGGTAATACTACTATAGTGCTTAACCTAATTATATTAAAGGAATTATTTAATTAAATATCTAATTAAATTTTTGAAATTAATTAAAAAGTGGATGAATAATTGAAGTGAACAAGGTGTCGTGCTCCATAAAGGATCCATGTTCACTATCATGAATTCCTTGATCGCTGATATTCAAGGCCATGATTAAAGTAGTATGACTTCATAATTGAACCCAATTTTAGAGTTAAAGTTAATATTAAATGAAATATATGTAACTCAGTGTCCTAGTGTATGTTTCTTAAACACCTCTAAATAGATGTGATTTTAAATATGATTTTTGGCCTTATTAGGCCTTAGATGACCTTTGTTTAGATACTCTTATAACTTACTCGTGAGGGAAGGGGGTGAATTGTATATATTTTTCCTTATGGACCTTATGGGTTATCAGATGTCCTGAGATGAAGAATTAGCATTGTGCCTTCTATTTGGACCGACACTAGTGTAACTTACCTTATGATGCCTAAGTGGTCTTTTTATAATTATAGGTGGATGGATTTTAGTGATCTTGATCATGGACCCAAAGAAGGTATCATTGGATATATAGTAAACTAGTGGACCTAAGTAGGTGCCTTGATAATAGATTTTCTCTATGTGGTTGTAGGTTGCGTTTAGTACATATGATTTTAGGTGTCACCCTATATACCAAACCAAATGTGTGGGTCATAGAGCCCGATGATGATATCATATAATTTTCTAGATGTGCATCCTAGGATTCAAACCATGATCATAATGACAAGACTTTATGGGATGTGTGGAATACACTCTTAGATTGGTTTTGATATTTTTAATGGTAATCTCCCTAAGAGGCTATCTTGACATGATAGAGGGTTAAGTGTTGAGGCATCATGTATCTTTGGGTAATTAGGGTCTAATACCTACATATTCATAGGAGGATATTGTGATATGATAGAGGGTCAGGAGACATGGAATTATATATATCCAGGTAATGAGATCTTGATACCTATTTACACCCTCATAGGTAGTTATAATATGATATAGGGTTAGGCACTCGGGCATTATTTATCTGCAGGTAATGAGGGTTTGATACCTTTATACACCCTTGTAGGTGGTTGTGACCTGATAGGGGGTCTCACATCAAGGCGACTAGAGACCACTGAGTATTTGAGGCCTGATACCTGATAGTATTGTAATACATTGGACATGCTCCTTTAGTTTATGGGTATGTCATAGACCCCCCATACATTAAGGCTAGATATTTTTGAGCTACCTTAGACACACCATTGGGGTCCATGGGTAGGTCTTAAACCCCCCACACTGTGAGACTTGATATTAATAGGATGCCTTGAACATGTACCATGGTTCCATGGGCTGGGGAACCCCCCCCCCCCCCCCCCCCACACACACACACACACACACATTGATACTTGATCGTAAAATAATTCATTAGATGCATACCATGGGTAGGGAACAGACCCCCCCCCCCACTACATATGGGTAATTGATTTTTGAGAGGCCTTGGACATGCTCCTTGGGTTTATGGGTGGGGCTCAAATCCCCTGAACAAATTTGGATTATTATGGTTGGCAGGATCATCATAATTTCCTTAGAGACATTAAAAAAATGGTTGAGTATATATGGTCAATTGGGGTTGTGAACCTGAGGATTGATGGTGGTTTATTTATTTCTTGTTTATTTTTAAGTAGTTAGTTGTTTATTTTGAGCATGTCACATACATATTTAATTTCATTATTGGTATGTAAAGGACCGCATTAGTGGTACCCTACTGATTTCTTTTACTCATAACCTACTTGGGGACACATTTAAATTGGGTTCTTGAGTAGAACCTGACTTGGTTGTAGGTATAGATTAAGTCCATTTCCTAAGATATTATCATTGAGCTGGATAGATTAGAGTATGGATCTTGGTAAGAGTTGAGGCTTGGAATTTAGAGCATGGACTCATTTTTATTTTATTTATTTTATTATATATATATATATGTGATCGACCTAGTGGGTGATTGAGTCTACATGACTATATGATTTACACTTCCACTTCATTTATTAATATTGATTGGGTTGTTTCATTTAGGTTTTCATACTCTGATGGATTTTTGTTTCTATGTTGATGATTGATTATTTATTATGATTTCACACTATAAAACCTAGGGTATATCCTCCCCATGATACCATATTATCCCTCCACTACTAGTCAACATCCTATATAATGTGTGGAGGTGTGCATGAGGTCACAAACCACCATTGGTTTGATTAATGTTCTGAGTGATCTAGGTTATGATGTTACAACCTCAAATTTTTGTAAACTCAACTCTATGATCTCCTTCTTCAGCTCAAATAATATTTTTATGAATGTAGGTTAGATGAACAAGGATATTATTCACTCAAAACAAATAGAGTAAACAACATCCCCAATCAATAACATTTTATTGAACATATTTTCCCCTATATATAACCAAACATTATCTGATAAATGTGGAGAACATGTGGACTTTGATTTAAAACTCTCACTCACTTAGAGTTTGTAATTTACCACCTTCAATATCTTATGATGATATTGGTATTTGAATCTATCAAATCTCAGGTAAAAATTAGCATCAACAATCTTGAACTCTTCCTCAAAACTCATCTTGAATCACAAACTCAATCTTCTTAAATAAAAAACTTTTAATGTCCATATCAACATCGTCATAATGGTTGTGACTTCACAATATTTTAATGGATTCACATGGAAAATTCTAGTAATTTCACTAACATTATATATACTTTGAGTTCTGGAATTATTCAGTTCAACTCACCTTCAGCCTCCATCCACTGGTTCCTCCTTCTGAATATCATAACATCCAATGATTACATGTTTGGTCTTTACTCATCTTCATGGTGCTCTAACTGTAACCTCATCTGTTGGTACCACCCAAAGGCATCATTAATTACAATGGGATACCAAATTTAGAAATTTATGAAACAAAAAAATTTAATCACTAAATCGTAAATTAAGTGGTACATGATTTTTGAAGTCTCAAGGTTGATCCCATAAAGGCAAGTTTGAGAATATAATTAATTTAATAAAATAGACCTAAAGTTAAAAATGATTTCAGAATAAGAAATTATAAGTTATCAAGCATGTTTTTTTAAATAATGAGGGAGAAGGAAATCAAAACAAAACATATCAGCATATGATATTCAGTTTCATGCATTAATGTTTGTAATTTTAAAATAATTAATCTCACAATCATCTAAATCAAGTATAAGTAATTATAATAGTCATGGTAATCACTCTATCTATCTCTCTTCAATTACCCTTTTCTAATGATCATTAAATTTTGTAATTAATGAATTAAGTAACCTAAAACTATTTTAAAACATAGAGTTCTAATCGCTCAATGGTCATGGAGAAGGCCTAGCCTTAGAAATTTCTTTAATGAAATCCCTTGAATTATCATGAAATAGTCATGCTATGAAGATAAGATAGAAAGAGGGAGAATAGAGTTTGAATGTAAAATCACAACTTGAATTAAAAATAAAAAAACATACATAAATACAATTCCCCTTCAAATAATAGCTCATTTTGACAAGAAAATCACTCCCTCATGCTATCTATGAGAGGGAAGAACAAATAAAGAAATTAAAAATCTAAAATAATTTGTGGAGTAGACCTTGTGAAGGACTCAAAATTGTAGCATCTTTCCATAGGACTTTTATCTTCTACACTCTAAAGCTCCTCCTTATCCCTATATTTATAGGTGTAAATGGAACTCTAGTTGTCATAAGTTTAGTAAAATCTTCTATTGAATATAGCATAGTCAACTCTAGGGGTTACATGAAATTTGGATTTAGGGACTGGTCAAAATTGACACAAATTAAGAACTTTATAGATATTTTCAACAACAATTAAGGCATAATAAGGGTCATCATTCTTTGAAAATCGTGTTCTACTCCCCCCTAGTATTCTTCATTTCTCGGTTCATGGAATGTAGCAGGGCATGAAAAGCTTCATGTTTGACAACAAGAATTGGGTTTCACACCACAAATATTCATATTATGCTCTCATTTTATCTTTTTTCTCCTCTTTCCTCCCTTCAATCCATAGAATCATACCCTGAATATATCACAAAATGAATTTGGATTTCTTGATGTGAATCAGGGTAATATTAGACTCTTTTCACTCACCTTTATTTTCCATTATATCCTACCAAAATATAAATAAAATAAATAAATTTAATTTCAAGAATTATCAAATAATTACAAAATCAAGAATTTTAAATTTAAAATATAACCATTAAATACAACCATTAAATACAACCATTAAATCCCCCCAAACTTAAACTTATGCTTTTCCTAAAGTATGAAATATCAAAAAAATTCAAAGGACTCTCATTCTACCATGATTAAAATATTAATTTTAATAAAATCAAGTGATTAAATGGGATTTTCAATATTCAAGCATCCCATAATAAAATTTCATAGACTCCTCAATTTTCAAAGAAACAAGTCAATAATGTATTTTACTTTTTCTCTAATAACTTAAACATACCTATCCTTTCTTTCATAATATTTTTCAATTCATTATCAATGTGAATTCCACTTTTAATTTACCTCAATTTAATTTTTTTTCCACTCATCACTCAAGGTAACAAAAGTAAATGGATTTTTTGGCATACCTCGAATAATTCTCCTTACCGTAAGCTTGAAATGTATCTACTTCTATACCCCATAGAGACAAATAATAAATAATCATGAGGGATTCACCATTAGGTTTAAATGACTCAGAGGATTCAAGGTTGGTGGGAAAATTATGTAAAATAATTAAATCTCAAAAAGGAGGTTAATATCTAAAGTACTCTTCATGATAATCAAAAACAGATCAATAGAAAACTCCTTTATAATAGTCATCACCCATTTTCCAAAAATCAAATCAAGGTCATGAATCAATGGTATAAAATAAATAAAACACCATCCTGTATTTATATTTTTTTCTTCTTTTTAAAGTTGAGTTTGGAAAATTCTCACATCCACTACCCATCCTCAAATTAAAAAAAAAATCATTGGTCAAGTAAATGGTGATTTTTTACCTTCTAAATGTAAAGACCCAGATTTTCCAAGTAAATTTTTTCTAATTATATGGAATTATTTAAAGTATTCAAAAATTGAAGATGTATGATTTTGAGGCCCGGTGTGCCCAGAATGAATTTATGAACTTTTTTTAAGGTACATTTAGTAAACACACAAGTGGTGTTTTCTTACTTTTGAATCGGTGCTCGGATTAAAAATCCGAGAGCATTATTGAATCCACAGTTCCGAGATTCACTTATGGAAGGAATAACTTCAACTGCAGTAGGTTGGGAGAAAAATATAGTTTTGGACATTTAAAAGAATAATAAAATAACAAAGTTATTTTGTTTCTATTTTTCTTTTCCTCCAACAGACAAGCGGCGGTGACGAGACCAATGACATGTCAAGCCATTAATTAGCTTGACTCCTCAATATTTGTAATAGCATCATTGGAATTTGGGAGGTTCATTCATTAAGTGAACCTCATAAATTCCCAATGGAGTTACTCACCCTCCCCCTCTTCTATTTATATAGAGCTTGGGGAGGAGTGTTGGCATGGATTCACCAAGCGACGAAGCTCTGGCAAAGTACCGTGATGCCAACCACTTGGAGGATGGAACCGGTTCCAGCGAACAGTGATGAGTGCCACCGAATCACGAATGGATGAACACTGAATCTTCCACAAATTTGGGCATTCTCCTAAAATCTTGAGGTAGGGTTTATTTTCTTATCTAATTTCAAGAGTTGTTGAATCATTATTCTACCCACTTGTTATCAAGCTAACGCGGAGGGCGCGGGCCAAATGAACAAGGCTTGGACTCTCTGTCTTTTATTTAATTTTGACTTGTTCTTCACGAGCGATATATTGGGGTTGGATGAAAACCAGAATGGTGGGTTTAGCGATGAAGAGGATGTCCTGAGAAGTCAGTTGGCACCTTCAAATGGAAAAACGGGCCACCGGAGCTCGCTCGGTGACACGCGGAAGACAGTAAGTGCGGCACCAACATGGTAGCACTGGAAATCGGTGCTAGTGGGTGACGGTGGTGGCTGGAAACTGTTGGCCACAGAAAATATGGTGGCACACTGACACACGCTGCCAATGGAGAAGGCCAGGACTGAAGCCACGATGGGTGGAGACAACAGCCAGCTCAGGCCGACCATAGAGGAAGGGACGGCATGCGTGCACCACCGTAGAAGGTGTTCACGGCTCATCAGTCACAGCGGATGTAGGGAGAAACCAGAAATTACCAGCCACAGGAGATGGAGCGGCCCGCAATGGCGCAGCGCCGGAGAGGCTGGTCGCGTCTCCGACGTAGTGGCAGTAGGGACCCGCTCCCTGTGGGTCCCACGGGACATCAGGTGGCGCCACGTGGCACCACCGCCCAAACTAAATGGATAAGTCCATTCGGGTAATTTGGGGGGCCTCTCCCCCCATGCTAACTAGGGCGGGCCCCACTCCAGGAGGTCGCGCCTCTAGTGGGTCGCGCCCCTTTGCGGGTCGCTCCGCGTGAGCCCAGCGAGTCGCACCCTCCACGTGTCGGGCCACGCCCGTCTGTGGACAGGCTGGGCCAGCCCAAGCAGGCTGGGCCAATCTCTCCATAGCCAGCCTAGGCTAGTTTTGGCCGGGTCGGGTCAGGTCGGCCCAGACCGGGTCAGACTGAACTCGGGCCCTTCCAGACCCAGTTTCGTTAAAAGAGCTATAACTTGTGAACCGGGCGTCCGTTTGATGAATTGTCTACGGTACTGGGATCCTTGGAGAGAGACGTTACATTTGATATACTCCAATTGATTTTTGGAGAAAGTTTTATAATGTCCAGGTTGGATCGAACCTGAATCCAACCGGGCCCTCTGCATTAAAATACCTATAACTTATAGGCCAGGCGTCCGATTTATGCGTCGTTTATCGTGTTGGAACCCTTAAGACATGGAATTCCTTTAGGATACTTCTTCATGGAACCTCGTGGAGGTTGAGGTATGACCGACGTCTTGAGGAGAGGATCCTCCTGGAACCAAGCGTGCTTAGTGCGGGAATCTCATGGCTGGTTGTAACGTGTATAAAGAACATCAATCCTATGTGGGTCAGTATCTATCGATCCTGTATGGTTCAGAACTTAGTGATCCTATGTGGGTCAGTATCTATCAATTATGTATGGGTCAGCACCTAGCGATCTTATGTGGGTCAGCATCTATTGATCTTGTGTGGGTCAGTAGTAGATCCTCTCGACAGAATAAAATGATCTAGTTTTATGACTAATAATTTGTACTTCTGTACTTAAGTTATATACCTGGTGTGAGCTAAGTCTTTACCTTTATGGTAATTTTACCTTCGTGGTGTTACCTTTTTTTAATTTTACCTTCATGGTGTTACCTTTTTGGTACTTTTACCTTCATAGTGTTACCTTCGTGGTGTTAGCTTTGTGGTATTCTTACCTCGTGGATCAGTTGTGCCAAAGGCTTAAAATTTGGAGCCTTGCATTTCCTCATGTATGAGACGAGTATATCTTGATAACTTAGGTATGTGTATGGGAATATACCTAAGTAGATTTGATGACTGCTTTGTTCTTTGTGTTTGAGTTCTTTATTTGTATTTTATCCTTTGTGGAACTCTGGGAGACCTTTGGGGATCTCGGGGTCCCTACTGAGTATTGTTATAATCACCCCTGCACATGTTACACCCGCACCTTGGTGTGACTTGTGCATAAGACGGACAGCATTGATCGAGGCTAAGGGAGCTAGGACTGGATGGTGCTCAGAGGTGGACCATTTGACGTGACATGTCGCAGTGACTACTGGTCGTGAGTTATACCTACCATTCAGGTAGGATCCTCAGTGGACGATTCAGGAGTTGTTTTCTCTTTTCAGTTGTACTTGTACTTTTTAGTTGGTCTTGTATTCCAGCCCCTTTTCTTTTAGTACACTTTTTACTATAGTAGTTTACTTCATGTTTTCTTCTTGTAGTGTTATTGTATTGTGTGTTTGTATGGGTTTAAAGTCAATGTCTTTCTGTTATAGGGATATGCCTTTTTGGTGCTAGTCACCAGCTCCTGACCTATGGAAGTCAGGCTTGGGGTAGTCAGGCACCGACCCCAGGGGATGGGTTGTGACAAAGTGGTATCATAGGAGTTGGTTCTACCAAAGAACTAGAACTCTAATATTTTCTATGTGGAAATAGTGTTAAGTGTTATTAGTATGGTATTCAGTTTGGGGAATCCATTATTGGTGCGGTGGCCGACGTATCCATACACCAGGAACCAGACTTCTGATTTCTGACTCAGTGCATGAAAACACTGATTGCGTGTATTTGGAGAAGTTTTTCTTATGATTTCTTTATGTCAGTTCACTAGGTATAACTTATTGACTGTGGAGCACCTATTTTCTTTCAAGATGTCGCCACATAAATAGTCGGCCAAGATTCCCAAGAGAGTACATAATGACGGCCCACCGAGCGATGAGGCCTCAGTGCAAGACCCTCTTATGGTGTTAATACCATCAGGTGGTGCACCAGTATCACCACCACCCAATGGGTAGAAGATGCCACTAGCCCCATGGTAGAGGGTTCACATCGACTGAGCACATTGCACGAGTTTCAGTGGTAGAGGCCTCCGAGCTTCTGAGGCGAGACGGATCTGCAAGTGGCTGAGTACTGGTTAGAGGATATGGCCAGAGTTTTTCATTTAGTTGGGACACCAGCTGATCTAATGGTGATCCTAGCTTTCAGTCTCTTCCATGAAGCAGCTGGGAGATGGTGGATTCTAGAACTCCAGTTACATGAAGAGGTGACCCTCACCTGGGAAAACTTCAAAGTCATTTTCATGGTAGAGTTCATCCCGGTGACTCTATGCTCAGTGTGTATATAAGAGCTATTGCACTTATAGTAGGGTAGCATGACTGTGGCCTAGTACTTGGAGAGGTTAACTGATCTCTCCCTCCACTCCACCGAAAATGTTACGGGACCCTTTCTTCAAGGACCATACCTTTGAGCATGGTCTCTGATGGGAGATTAGAGCATCAATGATATCTCTTAGAATTCCGATGCAGGTTGGGTTTCTAGAGTGAGCGCTTTTGGTGGAGATATTTCTAGCTGAGTAGGAACCCACACCAAGAGCCACCACCAGACGTTAGCTAGTAGAGTCTTCCATAGCAGGCAGTATACGGATGACACAGGATCCCAACTGGGACAAACCTTTTGGTGGAGAACCTCAAGATATAGGTTCGGTGGTGAGGGGCTCACAGGACAGAGGAGGACAGATAAGGAGCAGGCAGTGCTACTCATGTGGCAGACAGGGTCACATGGCTCGTGACTGCCCGACCCGCCATAAGGAAAACTAGTATATGGTCGAGGGACCATCGAGGCATAGGTATAGGTTTGAGCGAGGAGGTTCGTAGTTCAGTGGACATGGCATAGGAGATGGCCAAGCAGTAGGCGGTGGGTGGAGATTCAAGGTTCTACTACCACCACCTACAGGTGGTCCACCCCGACCACAGGGAGCGGGTGGACAGGGATGAGCTCAGCTCCAGGGAGATAAGGCCTATGCCCATGATGCTCTGGAGATGATTTGAGGTACGATCTCTGTCTATTACACCTTAGTTTCAGTACTTATAGACACAAGTTTCAGTCACTCTTTCATTTCCACAACACTCGTTCGGGGCTCAGAGATTCTGATGTAGCTGTTGGATCTATCCTTACGGCTAGAGACTACTACGGGAGTGTATTCAATGATTACACACTGGTGTTGAAAATGTGAGCTTACTCTAGGAGGAAAGAGCTTCAGTTGGGATCTTATAGTAGTGGCGTTAAGGCCTTACGATGTCATCTTGGGTATGGAGTGGTTATCCACATTCCATGCTCAGATTGACTGTATTAGGCACAAAGTGCAGTGTTTCCATGAGGATGAGACCAGGTTTTCTTTCACTAGTGAGAAGGGAACCTTTGCATCATAGGATGGACTTTCTCATAGGAGGTTTCAGCCGATCACACATCATTTGGCTAGCCTTACCCTCAGATCATTTGATATTGATATTCTGAGCTATCCTATAGTGTTGGACCAGTATGTTGATGTCTTTCCTGATGATGTTCTGGGACTACCTCCTCATAGAGAGGTGGAATTTTACATTGACCTATACCCTGGGACAATGCTGATATCTACACCAGCATATCGGATGGCTCCCGTGGAGCTTCGTGAGTTACGGGTATAGCTGGAGGACTTGCAGAGGAAGTGGTTCATAAGGCCTAGTGTTTCTCCACGGGAAGCCTTGATTTTGTTCACCAAGAAGGAAAATAGGAGTTTGAGACTCTGTGTGGACTATCGGCACCTGAACCAGGTGACTGTGAAAAACAAGTATCCACTTATGAGGATTGATGATCTCTTCGATCAGATGAAGGGATCTTGATGGTTTTTGAAGATAGACCTCAGGTCAGGCTATCATCATCTCAGGGTATGAGATGAGGATGTGCAGAAGACAGCCTTCAGATGTCAGTGTGGATACTATGAGTTCTTGGTTATGCCATTCGGCGCGACCAACTCCCCTGAAGTGTTCATAAGACTCATTAATAGGATCTTTCATCCATACCTCGATCACTTTTTGGTGGTATTTATCGACGACATCTTGATATACTCAGTGACGGAGGAAGAGCATGCCTATCATCTATAGATAGTTCTAAATACACTTTGAGAGAACCAACTTTATGGTAATCTCTTAAAGTGCCAGTTCTGGATACAGGAGGTCCACTTTCTAGGACACATTATCTCATAGGCTGGAGTTGTGGTTGATCTAGTGAATATAGAGGCAATTATAGCTTGGGAGACACCCAAGAGTGTGACTGAGGTGTGGAGTTTCCTAGGATTTGTTGGGTACTACCGGAGATTCGTACCTGACTTTTCCAGAGTTTTGGTTCCCTTTTCAGCATTGACGAAGAAGGTACAACCCTCCATATGGACAGATAGATGCCGTAAAAGTTTTTAGGAGATGAGGTAGAGACTAACGAGTGCCCCCATCTTGAGGCTACCATAAGAGGGTGTTGGGTATGTAGTCTACTACGCCGCATCAGGGACTAGACTTGGGTGTGTCTTAATGCAGGAGAGAGTAGTGATTTATTATGGTTCACGACATCTAAGACAACATGAGAAGAACTACGCCACCCATGACCTAGAGTTAGCATCAATGTTCGTCACCTTGAAAATGTGGTGACACTACTTGATTGGTGAATGGTTTATTATTTACTTTGATCACAAGAGTCTCAGGTATATCTTCTCATAGAAGAATCTAAACCTGGGATAGTGACATTTTATAGAGTTCCTCTAGGACTATGAATTTGAGATAGTCTACACTCCTAGGAAGGGAAACGTAGTGGTAGACACACTCAGTGGGAAGTCTGGTTTATAGCTACTAAGTGAGGTGACAGAGCAGCTAGTCGCATTGCAGATATCCTTTATGGATAGAGATGGAGCAACTTACCTTCAGTCTATGACTGTCACTCCCCCACTTCTTCAGTAAGTCTGGGAGGCACAGCTTGGGGATATTGACTGCGAGGATCGACATGATCAAATATCCTCAGAACAGACACCTTATGGATTTTATGAAGGTGGGGAGCGCGTCATCTTCTTCAGAGGACACACCATGGTACCAGTGGTGCTGCAGGAGGAGGTGTTGAGTGAGTTCCATACAGTCCCTCTTTCAGTACATCCTGGTGTGGTGAAGATGTACCAGGACCTCCATCATTATCACTAGTGGCCAGTGATGAAGAAGGCAGTGGTGGAGTTTGTTTCACGATGCCTCACTTTTCAGCAAGTGAAGGCCAAGCATCAGGTTCCAGATGGCTTAGCGTACCCACTAGAGGTGTCGGAGTGGAAGTGGGATGGTATCTCCATGGACTTTGTGACAAGGATTCCATGTACATCTAGGGGACATGATTCTATCTGGGTGATTGTTGACCGACTCACCAAGTCAGCCCACTTCTTACACATTCGAGAGTAGGGATCAGTAGAGGTCTTGGGACGCCTCTACATATATAAGATTGTACAAATTCATGGGGTGACATCGATGATCATCTCTGACCGTGACGCATGTTTTACTTCCCGGTTGTGGAAGGTATTACAGGAGGCGTTCAGAACGTAGCTATGTTTGAGAACCACCTTTCATCCACAGACGGATGGCCAGACGGAGCGGACCATTCAGACACGGGAGGACATGCTTTGTACTTGTGTCCTATATTTTGGTCATAGTTGGGAGGATCACTTGACTTTGGTGGAGTTCGCATACAACAACAGTTATCACTCCACCATCAGTATGGAACCATTTGAGGCCTTGTACGATCGACCTTGCAGATCACCTCTATGCTGGACAGACCCAGGGGAGTCAGCACTTATGGGTCCAGAGTTGGTACGGGCTACCACTGAGAAGGTACAGATCATCCAGGGGAGGATGAATACTGTACAGAGTAGATAGAAGTCTTATGCTAATAGGATACGGAGACCTTTGAAGTTCTAGGAGAGAGATAATGTCTTCATATGGGTCTCACCTCAACGAGTTTTGTGGAGATTTGGCTGGGGTGTCAAGTTGTCTCCGAGGTTCATCGGACCTTTTCAGGTTCTCAACAGAGTTGGAAAGGTGGCGTATCACCTGGATCTTCCCCCACATATACACCGGGTGCATGATGTTTTCCACGTGTTGTAGCTGAGGAAGTACGTCCATGATCCATTGCACGTCATCGACTGGGGAAAGCTAGACATCGATGATGGGGTGACGTTTACAGAGGTTCCAGTAGAGATTGAGGATCGACAGGAGTGGGTCCTTCATGGATGATCGATACCACTGGTTCACATTCGCTGGTAACACAAAAACCTCCAAAAGAGAAGATGGGAGATAGAGTCTTAGATTCATGCTCAGTACCTCCATTTTTTTCCTTAGTCTATGTTGTGGATTTTGAGGATGAAAAGCCCTAAGGTGGGGAGAATGTAAAGACCCAGATTTTCCATGTAATTTTTTTTAATTATATGGAATTATTATGAGTCTGTGAAAATTGACGGCGCGTGATTCTGAGACCCAGTGTGCCCAGAATGAATTTTTGACTTTTTTTAAGTTATGCTCTGTAAAGGCTGAAGCAGCATTTTCTAACATTTGAACTGGTGCTCAGATTAAAAATTTGAGAGCACTGTTGAATCCGCAGTGCTGGGATTCGCTTAAGAGAGGCTTCACTTCAACCACAGTAGTTCGGGAGAAAAATATAGTTTTAGGATATTTAAATGAATAATAAAATAACAATGTTATTTTATTTCTCATTTTCTTTTCCTCAAACGGACAAGCAGCGGTGGCGGGACCAACGACATGTCAAGCCATTAATTATCTTGACTCATCAATCTTTGTAACAACACCATTAGAATTTGGGAGGTTCATTCATTAAATGAACCTCACAAATTCCCAACAGTTTTACTCACCCTCCCCCTCTCCAATTTATATAGAGCTCGGAGAGGAGTGTTGGAATAACTTCACCAAGCGACGAATCTCTAGCAAAGTACCGCAATGCCAACCACTTGTAGGACGGAACCAGTTCCAGTGAACGGTGACGAGTGCCACTGAATCACGAACCGACGAACACTGACTCTTGCTCAAAAGTAGACATTCTCAAATGATCGTGAGGTAGGGTTTATTTTCTTGTCTAATTTCAAGAGTTTTTGAATCCTTATTCTACCCAATTACTATCAAGCTAACACGGAGGGCACGGGCCAAACGAACAAGGCCCAAACCCTTTGCCTTTTGTGTAAATTTGACATGTTCTTCATGAATGATCTATTTAGGTTGGAAAAAACCTAGAACGTTGGGTTTAGCAATGAAGAGGACATCCTGGGAAGTCTGTTGGCACCTTCGGATGTAAAAACTGGCCACCAGAGCTTGCCCGGTGACCCGCAGAAGACCGTCGGCACAGAACTGGCACGACAACACTGGAAACCGGCGTTGGTGGGTGATGGCGGCGGCCGGCAAAGGCCGATCGTGGAGAATATGGTTGTGCGCTGATGTGCACCATCATTGGAGAAGGTCATGGCTGAAGCCGCAGTGGGTGGAGACGGCGGTCGGCTTAGGCCAGCCACAGAGGAAGGGGCAGCGTGCGCGTGTCGTAGGAGAAGGTGGTCGTGGCTCATCAGTCGCAGCGGACGCAAGGAGCGGCTGGCACCGGCCAGCCGTAGGAGACGGAGCGACGTGCAATGGCGCGCTGCCGGAGTGGCTGGTTGCAGCTCCGACGCCACGACAACAGGGACCCGCTCCCTGAGGGTCCCACGGGACACCATGTAGCGCTATGTGGCATCGTCGCACAAACTGAACACCTAAGGCTATTCAGGAAAACTGGGGGGCCGCTCCCCCCATGCCAGCTAGGGTGGGCCCTGCTCCAGCAGGTCGCGCCTCCAACGTGTCGCACCTCCAGCAGGTCACGCCCCTCCGCAGGTCCAGCTGTGCAAGCCCAGCGGGCCACGCCCTCTGCGGAATGGGCCGCGTGAGCCCAGTGGGTCATGCCCCTCTGTGGGCCGAGCTGTGCCAGCCCAACGGGCAGCATTGCCAGGGCGGGTCGCGCCTGTCCGTGGCCAAGCAGGTCGAGCCCGTTACGGCCCAGCCCAACCGGGTCGCCCCAGGACAATTCAGGCCAGGCCGGGTCGACCCGAACCAGGTTGGGTCAGCCCAAACAGGGTCAGGTCGGACCATACCAGGTCGGGCTGGGTCAGTCCGACCGAGTCGGACCGGACCCGGACCCTTCCAGGCCCAGTTTCTCTAAAAGAGCCATAACTTGTGAACCAAACGTCCTTTTGACGAACCGTCTACGGCGCTAGGATCCTTGGAGAGAGACGGTCCTTTTGATATAATCCACTTGAGTTTTGGAGAAAGTTGGTGTAAGACTGGTTGGATCAAACCTGAATCCAACCGGGCCCTCAGCATTAAAATGCCTATAACTTATAGACCAGGCATCTGATTGACGCGCCGTCTATTGCGTTGGAACCCTTATGACATGGCAGTCCTTTGGGATAATTATTCGTGGAACTTCGTGGTGATTAATTTAATTATGAAGGTTTGAGGATCAGATCCTCCTGAAACCAAGCGTGCTAAGTACGATAATATCATGGTTGGCTGTAACGTGAAGAAAGAACATTGAGCTTATGTGGGTCAGCATCTATCGATCCTATGTGGGTTAGTGCTTAGTGATCCTATGTGGGTCAGTATCTATTGATCCTATGTGGTTCAATGCCTAGTGATCCTATGTGGGTCAACATCTATCGATCATGTGTGGGTCAGCAGCAGAGCCTCTCGGCAGAATAAGATGATCTAGTTTTACGACTAATCATTTTTACTTCTGTACTTAAGTTATATACCTGGTATGAGTTGAGTCTTTACCTTTTTGGTACTTTTATCTTAATGGTTTTACCTTCATGGTGTTACCTTTTTGGTACTTTTACCTTCTTGGTGTTACCTTCATGGTGTTACCTTTGTGGTACTTTTACCTTTGTGGTGTTACCTTCGTGGTGTTACCTTTGTGGTATTCTTCCCACATGGATTAGTTGTGATCATGGCTTAAAAGTTGGATCATTATGTTTCATCATGTATGAGATGAGTATATCTTAATAACTTAGGTATATGTATGGGAATATACCTCAGTAGAGTTGATGACTACTTAGTGCTTTGTGTTTGAAGTCTTAATGCTGAGGGCCCGGTTGGATTCAGAGTTGTTTTCTCTTTCAGTTGTACTTGTACTTTTTAGTTGGGCCTGTATTCTGGCCCCTTTACTTTCAGTACACTTTTTACAGCATCATTATACTTCATCGTTTCTTCTTTTTATGTTCTTGGATTGTGTGTTTGTACATGTTTAAAGGAAATTCCTTCCCATTATAGGGATATGCCTTTCCAGTTCTATTCACCAGCCCCTAACCTATGGAAGGCGGGCTTGAGGTAGTCACGGCACGGGCCCCAGGGGATGGGTCGTGACACTAAAATACCACCATATTTTATTTAATTATTTATTTATTTTGAATTTTTGAATTTATTTTGGAAAGAGAGTGTGCAATGAATATAATGAACTTCAATCATGAACCTTTCCAAAAATATCAAGAAATCACCCCCACACTAATCCATTTTAGTATACACATCCCTTCCACCTATTTATTGTCTCCCCTATACTCCTTTTTTAATAATCATGTAAAATACATAGTGTAAGGTAGGAAAAAATAAAATAGGATTGTAATGAGACTCTTCCTTAACAAGGATGTTCATGGATTCTATGAGGTTAAGAAAGATTAATTCAAAGTTGAGACTTAAGATAAGGGCTTAACAAAATATGCCTCAAACATATTAAATGTAAATTTTTATAATTATATCTTAGACAATATACAAAGAAAATTCTAAAAGTAAGCATCCTTGAGTTTTACTAGAAATATACTCAAGAAATAATGGGAAAAATTAGGCTTAGAAAATTTATTGGGAATCATAACATGTGATTTAGGAAATCACTCATGGAAATGCACACCAAAAACAAAATAAATTAACACAAAAATCATAAAATGAAATCATGATAAATTTTAGAATGATTTCATTTACAAAAATAAAATGATTCCACAAATCATGATTTATAAAATCAAAATCCTCATATTTATATTTAATAATTAATTTTCCTATTTTCTAATTTAAATTAATTGATAAATAAATTTAAAACATGGCATGATGGTTATCTTTAGTAGTGTTTATCTCCTTGAATAATGATTAAAGAAAAATTCATGTACAAGACATGCATTTTTTCATTAATATTTTTTAAGAATATATTTTAGTATATAGAAAATATTAAAAATTAAAAATCATACTCCCCTATATGATGAAGTTTTAATTTATTATTATTATTATTTTCTATTTGCTTCCTGCTTTTTACCTTTATTATGGACCTATAAATTCAAACTCATGAATGAGAAATTCCAATCCAATAAAGATAAAAAAGAATAAGGATAATTGAAATTAAATTCCTAATATAAAATTAAAATTAAATCCTAAGAAATAAATAAAACTAAATTCCTAGAAATAAATAAAAAAATATGGTTTTCCACTTAGAAGATACTCTTTTTTAACATTCGTTTAATTTGAACTTACCTATGTTTGTTTATGGGAATATGGTATAAACCTAACCTTCTTGGGTTAACCCAGTTTATATTTTGAAGCATATATATATCATCTAGTCTCCTCCTCATTGAAATTGGTGTGTAATGTAGAGAGTATTCCCAAAGTCTAGATAACTTTAATTTTAGTTAAAAAAAATTAGTGTTTGTCCAAACATGGTGAAATTCTTCAATATATGTTTGTGTTTATTCTGCTTTGGAATAGATCGTGTTGGGTTCTATAGCTATATCATCCACATGTTATTCTACTTCTTCTTGTTCCTCTACATTGTCAGTTCATATTTTAGCATTTTCTTCTTCTTCTTCTTCTTCCTCATGTTGTACTCCCAGTTCTTTAAGAAAGATTCTTAAAAATGCACCAGTCAAGGTCCCTTCTTTTTATTATTCTTCTTCTTCCTCCTACTTCTTATCCTCCTATAAAAATAAAATGTTGAGGTCATCATTTATAATAAAAAAATAGCTTCAAAACTTAGCTTATATTCTTTTTCCATGATTTCATGTTCTTCACACTCCTCTTTGAAATCTGATATCAATTCATGGGGTGTCGCCTCTTCTTTTCTCAGATATAGTTGTGGGTGATTTTTTGTTTGATTTTTCATCTTTCTAAACTCATCTACTTGTATGTAATATCCCTAATATGGATTGAAAATTTTTCCTTTGTACTAAAAAATTATTTTAGCCTTGAAATCGCAATAACAAATACTAAAGTAGAGTAAAAGTAATAAAAAATAATAAAATAAAAACCTATACTAAAATCAGGAAATAAAAAGATATGTGAAAATACTTTATCTAAAATATAAAATTAATACAATTTTCATAGTTATCCTTGGAAATGGCACTAAAATTTTTTTCATCACTCTAAGGTGTCATTAATTCCAGTGGGGATACAAAATTTAGAAATTTAATAATTTATTTTTTAAACTCAAACTTATGTTATCAACTAATTTAATGTACTAATTTTCAAGTGTGAGGTCAAACCCTATAGAAGATTCTAAAAATACTTTGGAAAAATTAAAAATGTTTGATTGGATTTTAATGAGAAATAGAGAGAATAAATAATTGGCTTGAAATAAAATAGAGATAACATGTCAAGTTCAGTAGTTTTTAGGTACATGTACCAGTGGATTATCAATTAAGTCTGCTTGGTTATGTTGTTACTAGAATTGAATCTAATTAAACCCTTGGACTTGGAAAATCATCTCTAATTTATTAATTTTTTTCATATGGTCAATTACTTAGTGTAGATTAATTAATTAGGTGATACAAAACCATGTTTAAGAATAATTATCCTGATTTATATAATGGTCATTCATTAATTTGGTTAATTATTCATATGTCTTATGATTCTTACCAGTTCAATTATCAATGTTCATGACCAAATAAATGGTAAGAAGAAAAAAATTTATATAAAAATACAACCTAATATAAACTAAAAATAAAATATAAGAATCCACTCAGCACAATAACCTTAAAATTAAATCACTCATTACATTAAATAATTACCCCCTCATACTAGTCATAAGAGGGTTAGGTAGGGGGGGAAGAAAATAAATCCTATGGAAAATGATGGAGCTGCCTAGTGGAGATGAAATACATTGTACCCTAGGAAAGAATACAAATTTTAATTCATATATACCATCAAAAATTACATGGGTAATATAAACTTGTCTATATTAATTATGATTCCTTCAATCAATCATCATGGGTATTTCGCTGTTAAATCTTCTAGTTGAAGTGTGACTCTTGTGGGCTTGGTCTTTAAGTATCAGGATTCTAAAGGTGGTGTAGGACAAGATATTGACTCCTCTGCCTAAATCACATAATGTTTTTTTCATATTTATTAGGACTAATATATATAATAATTGAATAAATACATGGGTATTGTTTCTTTTTAGGTATATCATTTGACACTATAGTATATCACTCTCTCTTGAGTGGTATCATTCCAATTTCTTCCAACCTTCATTTATTCTTTACTAGTTATTTCATAAAATTTGAGTATGTTAGTATGTTGGATAATTATTATATATAAGGAATGTTAATTTTAAATTTTTTAAATTATTCAATAAACATACCTCTCTGTGTTTCAATCTTTTCTTGTTTCACTCCCTTGGGAAATGGTAGGCATGACATGAATGGTGGTAGTTCCTCCCTTAATTATTCCTTATATTTTTCTTGATTTTTTTCTATTCTTAAAATTTTCATTCTTTGTGATTCTTACTTGATTTAGGATGGTCTTGGGTGATTTTTCCACTACTTAAGTTAATTACTTTAACTTCTCTATGTGGTTTTTATTTTGGTATCTTGGTAATACTCCTCTCAACCTCTCTCGGAATTGTTCAATGATCTTCCCCACTTCAAACTCAAGATTTCATAAGGAATATTTTTGATTGTTTGAGTCCTATTTTATTTATTTAATAGTCTCTCAGATGGTGTTTATTGAGTTGGATAATGTATCCTCTAATGAGTGAATTTGGATCATAAATTAGGGGTTTTGTGGTGATTGTTGCTTGTATCCTTGTTGTCTTTTCTAAAAATCTTTAGTATGTGGTTGTTTTGGACTCTACCCTTGAAAAAAAATTAGTGATTATAATAAAAATAATTGGAATCTTTGATATATATACCTTTTTGGTTTTGGTAAGTCTTTAGTGTATCTAGATTTTTTATCATGGTCTCCATATGGGCTATCATCTATCCTTGGTTTTCCACCATATAAACCCCTTACCTTTGGGTTCCTTCTATCTTCCACTAGAAACTATTGATTTCCATAACATCTAAAAGTATAGAACTCTCCTCAGGAAATTTCCTCATCAATAACCCACCCATTATGGCATCAATGATAGACCTATTTTCCTATGATAAACCTTTATAAAAAATTGAATTAAAATCCATATTTATATAGCATAATTAAGTCATTTTTGAGTTAAATCTATAAATATTATCAGGAGCTGTAAAGTGACTCATCATCAAATTAGTATAAATTTAAAATTTCTAACTCTTATATTCATGGATTTAGAAGTTGTGGAGAATTGAGTTAAGAAATTTCTCACCAACATATCCCATATAATGATGGAATGAGGTGTAAGGATTTGAATCCATTACCTTTTTTTGTATTTTACTGAAAAATTAAATAATCAAATTTTTACTGTATCCATTGAGATATTATTGAATTAACATGAGTCACATGGTTTAGGAACTCTCCTTATGTGATCTCTCAGATCTTCATGTGGAATGACAGAAAAATATTTTAAATTTGAGATCATTTAAATTTTGACCAGCTTAATCTCAAATTTATTTTCAATGACTAAAGGCTCTAGGATTCTCATATGAATCCCCACACCAAAGGGTATTCCATAAACAATTAGTTTTTGTATCTCCTATGATTTTTGTGGTACCATGTCATATATTTCTTTCCCATCGATACTTTATTCTTTATCCTTTATTTGATTTTGAATTATTCTCTCTAACTCTGGATTTTACACAAGTACACCTACTTTTTCTTTACTATGAGTTGAATAATCGTGTATTAGATTATGTCCTAAAACCACAGCACAAAAATACCAATAATAGAATAAGGAACAAAAATAAAAACAATTTAAACTATTTCTAATTAACCTAATCATTATCAATAAAATTCACCAGAAAAAGTTCTATAAATTTTACCATCCAGAAGGGCCTAATTATTTACTATGGGACTAATAAAATTTTATAATTTATTTTTAAAACTTAAACTTATGATATCAAATAATTTAATGTACTGATTGGTCAGTCTAAGTTAAAAACCTATATATGATTCTGAAAATAATTAGTAAAAATTAAAAATGTTAGATTGGATTTGAATAATAAATATAGAGAAGAAATAATTGGTTTGAAATAAAATGGAGGAAATATACCAGGTTCAGTAATTTTTGTAATGCACCGAACCTAGAATCCAAGAGTCAGTGCATTATTTAAATACATGGGAGTTATTAAAAGGAATAAAATCCTAATGGACTGATCAGTTTAGTAGTCTTGGAAAATATATTACATACATGAACTTTACATTAAAATTAAAAGCATAAAATAAAACATAGATAATTATTTTAAAAAGTCATTATTTTCCTAGATTAACCCCACATATCATTCATAAAACACTTATTAGAATCTTGGGAAAAAATAATAAAGGGGTGATATTATATTCTTAGTAAGGGTAAACAATATAGGAAAATATTTCATAAATAATCATAAACTTTCAAGGTAAGGTATAAAACTAAAACACAAACCTTTTAAACAAATCTTGAGCATAATATAACAAGAATAAATAAAATAGTTCCATATAAACATTAACATGAATGTTCTACTAGTTGAATAATCATATGTAATATCAATAACTAATCTTATAATGATGGAATTCATAATTCCAGACATCATAACCATACCATCAAGGCCTCATTCTAAGACCATATATACGAGTAAGACATTAGTCAAAACCCAAACTAGTTTTTCTCATTAGAACTTCAATGCATTGCGGTGATTTCATTAACTGGTCCCTAACCTATATGGATTCTATTAAGTGATCCCCAACCCATCACTTACTAAATCCAATGCATTCATCATATAAAAAGGGTGAAACATTACCAATATAAACATTCGTATTAAAACTAGAATACAAAATGTTAATACTTTAATCATAAACCATGAATGGTATCAAAGTAGCGTATCCACATTCAAATATATCATAAAAATTTCAATATAATATGGAATATTGTATCATAATAAATAAACATCAATTAAGAATAAAATCCAATAAAGGATATTGACATAGATGAAAATAATCTAACAAAATCATTAAAACTCTTAGAGAGAAATATCCCTTTTTTACTTTAAAATCATTTAAAAGCAGTGCAATTATAAAATAAAAAATTTCTTTTAAAAATAACCATGTAATATTGTAATGGAAGACTCCAAATGTTAAGGCTTCATGACGGAAGAAATAGTTTCTCATGTCATATGAGTTAAAAAACATTCTTTCCTTAATTTTTTGAAAAGGGTAATAAAGTACCTATTTTGGAAAATTATGAAAGGATTCCTTCAGAAAAATCTAAAAAGTAAAACATGGGTAAAAATGACTTAAAAAATTGATAATATTTTGAAATACATTTTTAGAAAACATGGACATGGATGATAAATGTTTCCCTATAGATACTTACGTATAAACAACCTCAGATAGTAATGATATTGCAAAATTAACCCTTATAGAAAACCTTAAAATGATTTCCTTTTGAAAAAAAATTAATGAACTTATAAATAGACATAAAATTTCTTTTTTAATCCTTTTATATCCATATAAATATTTATATAAAATAATATCAAGAATATTGAAATGGAGAAAGGATTAATTCTTTAAACATTCAAAGCATCCCATGTCACTTTAAACATTTAAATCATATGCCTGATATCATAAAATTAATATTTAAATACCATGAAGATAAATTTATTCATGATATAAAATATAATAGGGTAATTACATAAAATACATACAAAAAAATAGGTGGTGAACATGGCTTATATCTCACGAAAATTAAAAGTGATATGGAATTCCCTTATAAAGATCATATCATTAGAGTGAGGATAAATCAATGAAATAATTATGTGTGAAAAATTTAAATCCGCCCAATATAATTTTATATTCAGTATAAAACAAGAATAGTTAATACACACATATTCTTTTAATAATATAAGCAATGACATATATTTTTAACTCAATGAATGGAAATTGAGTAATGATTTCTCTTACCTTAGGTATGATACTCCCCATACGCATCTGAAAATCATATATAATGGTTTCAAACATATTATTAAACTATACCAGAATCATAATAATATTTATGACATCATATATGATTCATTTATTACTTTTTATTACCCGTTTATTAATAACTTTCAAGTTAAAGTGATATTTCAGTTAATAATCCCTTTGTTTGTCGTACGTGTTTTGACATGTTATTCTTGATCTTATTACTTAGATAATGATTTAATTAATTACAGAATTTAAAACATTATTTATATATCATAAATATTCATTTTATAAATATATATATATAATATATATATAAATTAAATGGAACACACCGTTCATGGAGACGGTCGGTTGTACATACGCATGAATGATGTTTCTGTTTTCTTATCATATTGAATGGAAGAATGTAAATGACATATACATGTATATATATGTTTGTGTATTATTAAATTATAATTATTATTTAATATATTTAATACTTATTAATTATATATATATTTTTATAATCATTCTTTAATGGTTGATATGGAGAATGAATCTCATCGCATCGTGGAGGTGGTAGGTCGTATGTACACACGAGGGATGGTGTCATTTCATTAATGGTTAAATGGTATAGAATTGGATGGTATTTTAATTATAAATAATCTTAATCATTTCATATTAAATATTTATATCCATTATACTCATCATTATACCCTTCCAAATAAATTAGTCTTGTATAAAAAATGACAACACGGTGTGGAGACAGTAAGTCACACGTACGCACATGTGGTGATATTATTATTCATAAGATGGATAAAAGGAGGAATATGGTTTTCTCATAATCATAATAAAATATAATAATGTATATGATACTTTATTTATTACTTTAGTGTGGAAAAAACATTGGAATAGGAAGTAGAATAAGAAAATAAATTGAATTGAATTGGTAAAATAATTACCTCTTCTTCGAGTATCTCCTTTTAATTTTCATAAAAGGACTCCATAGGTTGTATTTCTACCCAAAGTATGTCATCCAAGATTAATTGTGGGAATTTTTCAGGAGAAGTGGGTAGGTTTTGGTGGAAATTAATGGATTTAGATGTATGAATAAAATGGAAGGTGAGGTTCCCTTTTATAAAAGAGGATAGGATCACTTTAGAAAACTCCAAAACTATTAATTTATTATAAATTTATTTTAGATTTAAAATAGCTCAAAAGTGAGTTATTAATAGTATAAGATAAGTATGTATTTAAATCCTCTAAAAATGAATTTTATACATTTTTAGGTCACAAAAGTAACCTTATCTTTTATATTTAACCCTTAGTTAAACAAGTTAACTCCTACCGTGATAACTTTTCTTTCTACACTATAGGGTTAATGTAGTTACTATGAAATGCCAAAATAACCCCAATTGGATAATTTATGACATATTTGACATTATCCTAGTTATTTGGACGAATTATATAGTTTTATTAATTTTATAACATTTAATAAAATATTATTTATTTTGAATCATAATTTATGTCAATTTTGATATTATTCATTATTTTCATTTTAAAAAATATCATATCAACGTGATAACATCAAGAAAATACTTAAAATATGTCAATAACATGTCTAAGTGATCTATAAAATTTGTGTATGTCATTAAATATGCCAAATTATATTTATTTTAGTATTTTTAATAACATTTATTTGATATCTCAATTAGTTAAACAATTACTACATCATTATTATACAAGCCTTTATTAAGTTATTTATTCTCTAAAAATTAAAAAAAATTATCATTATGAATATAAATTTATTAGATTTAAAATTAATAATTACAGTTGAATTTATCTTATGTATACCCCTATATTAAAAATTATTTAGTTATTAAGATTTGAATATGACATTTTTAACTTTTCTTTAAATAAAATATAATAATTGTTCTAATCTAACAAAAGTGGCTTAAAAAGTATCATATTTTAGAAATAAGGTTTATTTAGGTATAAAAACACTTATCCAATGAAAATAGGACAAGTGTTAGGGTAATTTTATCTTATTATAATATTATTTTTACATTTAATTACCCTATTTACCTTTAATCGTGGTAAATAAAATTCAAAAGCTACTATTCACCAAAAATTATTTTGATCCTATTAGACCAAATTTTTCATACTTATTACAACCATGTATGTCTACTTTTTGAAATTAAATTCAAAGAAGTGGTAAAATTATGTTTAATGTTAATCTCGCAGATGTGGCTAGAAGGTGGGTAAAAGAGACGTTCAAAAGTTCAATAAATTTTTATATCTAATTCTATTATAAAAATGATTCCAATGGCCTAAATTGGATTAATATATGTATTATTTATATATTTTGACATTAAAATCAATTTAAGGTAAAATAATTATTTTAATGAATAATTTAGTTTTTAACAACAATGTGGTATTTTTCACTATTCATTAAAAATTGAAACCTTTCAGAAAAATACCAAAAAATCACCCTAACCTAATTTTTATATTATAAATTTTATTTTTATTTTTATTTTGAAAAATAAAAATTATAAATTTATAATGTGGTTAATACTATACCTAACCTCTTTTTAAATGGCTAGTTTGATAGATCATGGTGCGCTCGAACTCGGTGTTGTGAGTAACGCAAGCTATTGATTTATTTAAAAAAATCATACCATGGAATCTTGGGGTATTACATTATCCCCACATTAATTAAATCGTGTCCTCTCAATTTAAACTTGATTTTAGTAATCAATAGTTTTGTATTTGAAAATACTATTGTTGAAGAACCCACATCGTAAATAGGGTTAATAACACATATTTTTCATAAGTTGGAAAGGGAAAGGTAAAGATCACAAAAAAAATTAGGCTTTCAAATATGATAACATTAGTGGAAAGTAGATTTATGTACTTAGAGTGAAAATGTAAATATTTTTAGGGAGTAATTGAATTCATCAATCACAAATAATTGAATGATCAATGGAAAATTGAGGGTCTTAAAGCCATAAATCTATGATGATTTAAAATACCATTGGTTCAAAAAAAATTATTTTTTTAGATTATTTTACTAGGTTTGAGGAATGAATTCACTCTATAATAATGTAAGAAAATATAATTACTTGATATGTTTCTATAAACACAATCATATCCTTTATTGAAATCCCACATCGAAAAAAGGATTAATGATACCTCTATTTTAAAATAAATGGAAGTATAAAGGTCACCAAAGATAACACATACTAGGGTTCCATGTAGAAAACATGGACATTAAAGAAAATGTAACCATTAAGTTCTGATCTAGAGTGATAGAGAACATGGTTAGGATAACGTTAACAATCACAAAGCTATAAATATGCAATGATCCAAGGGACCATTTGATTCATCGCAAAAGAAATTACTAGGAAAATATTTTTGGTTTTATGATATTTTCCCTAGAGTTGAAAAATTAATTTACTTCATAGACTAAAAACATAATGAAACATACTTACTTACTTAATAATTATAGTTTCCCCCTTTAAATAATTTCCACCACTTACTCATCTTTTTCTCCAAATAATGAGTTTTCAAGATGAATTTTTCATTCTTGAAGCACTAGATTATATTTTTATAGAATCACATAATCCAAAAAATATTAACTATTTATTTCTCTATCTTTAGTCCTTAACCAAAACCAAAATGTTAGTACAAGATAAGATAATTCCCAAACATAATCTCCAAAATTCTATAGTAGAACCCCAAACTTCAACATAGAACATTAAGTAAATAACTATCCTTCTTAAAAAATATTCTAGAATAAGGTTGAAATCCAAAATTAATATTTATTTCATCATATAGTCTTCCAATAAATAACTCTTAATGCCTCATACCAAATTTAATTGTCTAAATCTCATAATCTCCAAGGTTTTATAACAATTTCATAAATAACCTGAATCACCATTCTTACACAATAAAATTATATTTGACTCTAAAATATAATTCAACCATTATTCATTAAAATATTTTATTTACCTTATTCATATAGGATTCCAAAAATAGTGAATGTCTTCTGGGATAACAATAATTACTTAATCCCCAAATCATTTCCCATTCCCAAAGTTGTTTATTTGATAAAAAAAATGTATATTAAATAAAAATAACCATTATCCATATAAAAAAGTTTGTCCTAAATAGGACTTCATGTAGGATAATGGTAGGCACTACACCCTTTTCACCCTTCAGTTGTGGGTTCAAGGCCCACAGCCTTGCCGGATGCAATGGGTTGTCACCTTGCTTGTGAGTTGTCCTTTTTCTAAAACTATATTAATATAGCTTCCAAAATATAAATTATGAACATTATTGAAATGCGGATAAGAATTAAATAACTTTTTCACTAAGTTTTTCAATACAACTTCAATACATAAATACATCATCCAGTTATTTCTACATAGGTCCTCATTGGTCTAGAGTTTATATTATAGAATAGGGAATTGACTTGGGTAATGCCTAGGTCCCTTACATTTATGGAAAACTAATACAAATTTATTTTTAGGATTAGTTTTATTTTCTTTCATTATAGTCTTAATTTTACTAAGCAATTATTCTCTTTATGTCCTTCTTTCCAACACATAAAGCATGTCTTTATTCCTTTGAGACACTTTCCTAGGTTTATCCTTTCACATTTCTTACATGAGGTAAATTAGTCATTATTTTCTCCATGGTCTCCACTATAACGACCCAAACTTGAAGCCCAAAGATCGTGTTAGTTTAGTGTCTTTGGAAACACAAAACATAATCTTCTAATCATGGTGAAAGATCTTCAACATCTCCCATAAAGATCTTCCCCTTTTGTTTTCTTACCTAAAACCTTTCTTTATATCCTAGGGAAAAGAAAACATAAAAAGGGTGAGCTCAAATTCTCAGTAAGGGTAAACATGGAGAACATAAAAACAATCCATAAACATTTGAACGTAAAAACGTGAATATAAAACATCAAAATCTTGAGCAATGACATAAATCTTGGCAGTACATAAGGCATAGATCATAAAGGAACATTAATAATTATAAAATAGAATGGTAATAAAACATGTAATTGTGTAAAACCATTAATCACATGATATTATTTCCATAGTATCCAAGGCATTGCTGCCAAGACCATCATAGTGGAAAAAGTCCATTACTGAAGCGGGTTTACTTGTCGTTCCAGCCCTGTCTTACTGAACTGGATTTTACTTACCATTCCAGACATGTTTATCTCATGAGATATAAATCTTTACCCAATTAATTAGATGGAGATATAAGTCCCACCAATCTCATAATTAAATCATTCTTTCATGTGTCACAAAATAAACATAAATCATTCATCACAACCCAAATAATAAAATGGGTTTCATAAACACCATCACATCATAACATAATCCATATAAAACAAATGGATATCATTTCATCATAAGAAAAATCAAACCATGTAAATAATAGATACATTATACTTGAAACATAAACATATTAAATAATGTCATCTTAGATGGAAAATAGTTTTGATAAAACACTTGAAATGAATTCTTGAGGAAAATATCCTTTCTTCTTCAAAATCATTTTCTTTTCTCAAAATGTCGTGCAATTTTAAAAGAAAATAATTCTGTTGAAAATAATCATGAAATATTTTAGAGTAATCTTCATTTAATAAGGCGTTATGAAACTATAAAAATCTGTTCATGCCGTATAAGTTAAAAAAACATTCTCCTCGTACTTTTGCTGGAAAAGTCAAAAAGTACCTCGTATGATAAAAAAGATTCCTTCCATACCTTGTGGTAAAAGTCATAAAAGGGTAAAAATGACTTTAAAAATACATGTAATAATAGTAAAAATTTCATGAAAACATTTTGAGAAAACATAGAATGTATGATAAACATAACCCCAGTAAATACTTACGAATAAACAATCTCGGATAAGAATAAGATTTGAATAATTATCCCTTACCTTAAGTCCAATTTATTCTATATGTGTATGAGACTCCTTTATATTGGGTTTAAACATATTATTAACTTGTAACGGAACCATAATAACATTTATGATATCATATATGATTCACTTACGACTTTATATTACTCGTTCATTTGTCAATTCCATGTTAAAGCAACGTTTTGGGTAAAATCGTTTCATTTATCATCCGTGTTTTGATTTGAAATTATTAATATGATTAATTAGATCATGATTACTTACTTATATAATGTAAAACATGATTTATATATATTCAAAATATAATATATTGATAAATGGAATGAAATACACCGTTCATGGAGATGGTAGGTCGTACGTACGCATGAACATTGTTTTCCTTTCTTTATTGACTTGAATGGAAGTAAGTAGATGGAAGATATATATATATATACATAAATCCAGTAGAATTATTATGTCATATATTTAATTATTATTCAATATATATACTTTATAATCCTTCTTGAATGGTTAACATGAAGAATGAATCTCATCGCGTCGTGGAGACGGTAATCCGTACGTATGCACGAGCGATGATATCATTCCCATAATCATTAAATAGTATTGTATTGGATGATAGAATATCTCAGAATTAGTATCATTTTATAATAATCATATATATTTTTTATTTACATGATTATACTCATCCAAGTAAAGTGGTGGTGGAAAACAGATTACACCACGGCGTGGAGACGGTATTTCGTACGTACGCACGCGCGGTGATTTCGTTTTCCGTAGGATGGATAGAAGGTAAAATGGGGTTGTTTCGTATTTATAATAACATATAATTATATTATTGATACAGATTATATTACTTTATAATGAAAAAAATAAAAAAGAGGAATTAGAAGGAGAAATAAATTTGAAAGAATCGGTAAAGGATATTACCTCTTCTTTGATGTGCCTCTTCTAAACCTCCTCTTAGGGCACTAAAGTTGGTCTTTTAAGAAGACCAGGACCTCTATTATGTTTATCGAGAAGTGGAGAAAAGAAATGGACAGTTTTTGGTCGAGTTTAAAGACTCAAAAATGTTGTAAAGTGGAGAGGGAGGAGGTTCCCTTTTATAAGAGAGGAGAGGGGAACTTTTGGAAATGTCTAAAATATTAATTTATAATAAACTCAAATCCCACTTAAAAACCTCCAAAATGACTCACATTTAAATAATAGATGATATAGGGTTGAAATATAATCATAAAATAAAATTTATACATGTTAGAAATTTATTTTAAACCTTATCAATTTGATTTATCCTTATTTAATCTATTTAATCTTATTTGTGGTAATAATATTATAAATTTTAAATTGTTATAAATACTTACATATGTGTTATTAATTTCCCATAATTGGATAATTTATGAAATTTTAGACCATATAAATTTCAATTTATAATTTTTAAATATTTTTGTTATTTTTAAACAATTTAATAACATGTTATTTTTATAAAATATCAGTAGTACCAATTTTGACAACATTCATTTATTTGAATTTAAATAAAATCCAAAAAGAGGATATATTCGAACACAAATATTTAATAGATTCCTAAAATATCATATTTATCTAGAAAATTCGTGTAGAACATTAAATATTTCATAAAATAATTATTTTAATACTTTTAAAACCATTTATTTGATATTTCTCTTAATGAATTAATTACTACAACATTTTTGTATAATTATTTAATATACATATTTGTTTCATAAGAATTAAAAATAAAATACTATGATGAAGATAAATCTCATATATTTCATAATAATACTTTTACTTGAATTTATCATCTTAAAATAACAACATTTAAATGGTTATATTTATTAAATTATGAAGGTGACAACTTTGAGATCATTTAAAATAAAATAATATAAGTGTCATAATCACATTTATAAGGCTCAAAATGGTCATAAAGTCAACCCTTGGATGATTATGGTTTATATATACTCTACCAATAAGATTTGTTCAAGTTTTTGGGCCTCTTGATGGGTATTATTATTGTAATAAAAACTATATTATTGATTGTTTTTTACTAATAACTAATTTCGGCATCATTAATGTATAATCTATTAAGGTAATTGTATAGTTCTTAAAAATTACAAATAAATTACCATGATAAAGAAAAACATTTTATATTTTAAATTAGTATGTATAATCAAATTTATATCATGTACAACCTTATATTAAAAATAATTTAGTTATTAAAGTTTGAGTGAGACATATTTCACTTTCCTTTAAATAAAATAAATTAATGTCTTTATCACATCCAAGTGGGTTATAATAGATTCTATTTCAACCTAAGTATGTTTTAGGACGAAATATAACCATAAAATTATATTAATACAAGTTTTAGGGTAATTTTATAATATTATATTTACCCTTAATTGCCTGATTTACCTTTAACTATGGTAAAGAAAATTTATTGTAGTTACTATTCATAATGCCCAAAAATAAAAGTAGCATATTAACATAATCTGGACCTAATGATTCTAAATATGGAATCCATTTTTCCTAATTCAAAACATATAAGTTTCAGTATTTAATTTAAAATTAATCCTACTGTTGAGAAAATGGGTTTTAAAAGTTAAAACATTGGAAAATATTGAAATGTTTTTATCTATGAATTTAATGTAAAATTAATGTTAATGACATAAATTATATTAAATGGTAAAAATATATTCTATTTATACTTTAAAACCATTCAATAATATATTTTAACCATATAAATTATTTTGATTAAAAAAGTTTTTTTCAATTAACATTTAGCGTATTTATACTATTCATCAAAATAAGAAACTTATCTGAAAAATATCAAAAATTTATCCAAAGTAAATTTATATATAATTATTCCAAAGAAGAAGTTTAATTTGTCAAATTTAACTTATAAACATGTCAAAAACCAGATTTAATGTTGGTTCTCCATCAAAAGGCGGCAAAACAGCATTTTTTGAAAAATACTCATTTTACCTGAAAATTTTATTTTGTTCTCATACCCTGTTCTAGAATATTTATAAAATTAAAAATGTGGTTAATAATATTCATAATGTCTAGTTCATAATAACAATTTATCGTTGTTTAGTGAAACTCGGTATTGCGTACAACACATGCTATTGAGGAAGGTCGCTCTTGCATGCAACACAAGCCAAGAATAGTGTTTGCATATACTACAAGCTAATATGGTGTTTCGTATAGCACAAGATAATCTTGTTGTAGCATAAAATAGAAGGTATAAAAGAAATTAAAAGGAATATATCTCATAAAATCTTGGGGTGTTACATTCTACCCCCCTTAAAATGAATTTCTCCCTCAAAATTCGTCAGGGTTATAAATCGTTTATTACTTGAAAGTTTCTTTCATAGAAACCCACATCGTAAAAAACAATACTAAAACTTAATTTTAAAAAGTAAAGTTAGAAACATAATGGTCACCCAATGTAACTTAGCACTGGGTTTCCACATAGGATAATATAAGTGAAAATATGGATATGGAAGAGAAATCTAACCATCATATTCTGATGAAGAGTGGTAGAGAACATGGCTATGAAAAATCCAAAAATAAAAAAGGCGAAAATTTGTGATGATCTAAGGTGCCATCGGATTCATCGGATATGAGGGTACTAGGACAACATTTTTGGTTTTCAATATCATTTCCCTAAAGTTTAAGAATACTTACTTGATTTTGGTACAATCTCATCGTTGGTCGCTCCTTGAACAATTTCCACTTCATATCTTAAAGAAATGAAGTTTAATTTATTATTCGTGAAGTGTTAGGAGATCATGTGATATAATTATGGGTCATTCCATCAGTCTCAAACAAAAGGTTTGCAAAATTTATTAAATATACATAAGTCCATCTATGGTGAGGTTAATCGTATATGGTTTCAACAATGGACTTATACTTTATCTATCATACCACTTAATAAAATAAAACTAATTTCTACAAACCAAGGACTTCCTGTAGGCCAGTGGTTGGAAATAAAGGTTTGTCGCACTTCGGTTGTGGGTTCGATTCCCACAACCTTTTCTGACACGATGGGTTGTTGCCCATCCTACAGGTTGTCCTTTTTCTAGAACAATACTATTATAACATTTCATAAATAATATCAAAATGTTCTAGCCTTAAACAATACTATATGATATAAAACATAATCCATTCCATTATTTAGGCTTATCCAAAATACTTTTATCCAATCTCATAGAACAAAGAAAATGATTACTAAAAAGGTCATCTACCAAGCATGTGAATACCATCATTTATCCCCCATATATCATAAGATATATCTTGTTGTTGGTCACATTCCAAACATTTGAATACCTTAATCATGTATTCTCTTGAAAAATGAATACCCATTGAACCATATTGAAAACATGAATTCTGTCAAAACTTAACTCTTTCCACATACCAAAATCCCAAAATTTTTATATACTCAAACCATGATATCACTTTGTCATTATATTAGTCATGAGCTCATTAATACTATCAAACATATTATTTTCTCCTTATCCCTTAATTATGCACATATCATCTACTTTCCAAAAATATTTCAATCACTTTTCATGGTTACCGATACTATATTATTATGGAAAACCACAATGTACCAATACATAGATATTTCAATATACCATAAAAATACCTCAACAACATTATTCTTGAATTCCAATACATAATCCCTTCAATCCATCCTCTTCAATGATTGGCATGGAATAGTTCCTTCCTTGATTTAGAAGTAACCTCTTAGGTAAGGGAATTGATTTGGGTAATGCTCATGTTCTCCGCATAGAAGACATTGAACTCCATAACAGTCTGTCACTTTATGACCCTTTTCCCCACCTAGATAACATCTTCCCCTCCATTTGAGGTATTCCTCAAGGTTCTTCTTCCCTTCTTCTTAATATGTAGAAAGCTTCATCTTCATTCCTTTATGTTCCTCTCCATGAGAACATGCATAAAAGTCTATCTTCCTCTTATTTGATGACTTAGGAATACCACTAAAGTTCACCTTGTTAATCATATATCGTGATGACTGATTTGGAATAATCACAATATCTTTCTCTCTATGAATTATGAAATTTCATTACTCATAGTCACCAATTTTTCCATCAGATTCAATGTTAACCCAATTCCTTCTGGTTCCCTCCATTAACTAAAACCAAAAACCATAGTGTAAGAAACAGTTAAAATAATGAGGAACCACATAATCATAAAAAGTCACTTATGGGATGACTAACTTATCACACATTATTTAATCCAGGACACCTAAGGTTCACCCTAGGTTATTCATGATCATCAATATAATTCTAGGACTGTAACCTATAGTTATACTAAACCTTATGGACATCCCTAGACATACCTTAGAAATATCTCTAGAGATCTCACTAAAGTTTTCACATCCTAGTTTCCAAAGGTTAACTAAACCTTTGCTCTGATACCAACTATAACGACCCAAACTTGACGTACATGGACATTACAATACTTTTGCGGAAAACTTAATACATGACACAAAATACACCCAAAGACCGTGTTAGTTTAGTGTCTTTGGAAACTCGAAACATAATATCCTAATCATGGTGAAAGATCTTCAACATCTCCCATAAAGATCTTCCCCTTTTGTTTTCTTACCTAAAGACTTTATTTATATCCTGGGGAAAATAAAACATAAAAAGGGTGAGCTCAAATGCTCATTAAGGGTAAACATGGAGAACATAAAAACAATCCATAAACATTTGAACGTAAAAACATGAACATAAAACATCAAAATCCTGAGCAATGACATAAATCTTGGCATTATATAAGGCATAGATCATAAAGGAACATTAATAATTATAAAATAGCATGGGAATAAAACATGTAATTGCAGAATACCATTAAGAACATGATATGATTCCCATAGTATCCAAAGCATTGCTGCCAAGACCATCATAGTGGAAAAAGTCCATTACTGAAGTGGGTTTATATGTCATTCCAGCCCTGTATTACTGAACCAGATTTTAATTTCCATTCCAGCCATGTCTATCTCATGAGATATAAATCTTTACCAAATGAATTTGAGGGAGATATTGGTCTCACCCATCTCATAATGAAATCATTCTTACGTGTGCCACAAAATAAACATAATATTTCATCACAACCCAAAGAATAAAATGGGTTTCATAAACATCATCACATCCTAACATAATCCATATAAAACAAATGGATATCATTTCATAATAAAAAAATCAAAAAATTTAAATAATAGAGACATTATACTTGAAACATAAAAATACTAAATAATTTCATCTTAGATGAAAAAAAGTTTTGATAAAATACTTGAAATGAATTCTTGAGGAAAATATCATTTATTCTTCAAAATCATTTTCTTTTCTCAAAATGTCGTGCAATTTTAAAAGAAAAAAATTTTGTTGAAAATAATCATGAAATCTAGTAGAGAAATATTCATGGAAATAAGGCGTTATTAAACTATACAAATATTTCCATGCCGTATAAGTTAAAAAAACTTTCTCCTCGTACTTTTGATAGAAAAGTTAAAAAGTGTCTCGAATGATAAAAAAAAAGAAAGATTCCTTCCATACCTTGTGGTAAAAGTCATAAAAGGGTAAAAATGAATTTAAAAATACATGTAATAATAGTAAAAATTTCATGAAAACATTTTGAGAAAACATAGACATAGATGATAAACATAACCCCAGTAAATACTTACGAATAAACAATCTCGGATAAGAACCAGATTGGAATAATTATCCCTTACCTTATGTCCAATTTATTCTGTATGTGTCTAAGACTCCTGTATAGTGGGTTTAAACATATTATTAACTTGTAACATAACCATAATAATATTTATGATATCATATATGATTCACTTACGACTTTATATTACTCGTTCATTTGTCAATTCCAAGTTAAAGCAGCGTTTTGGGTAAAATCGTTTCATTTATCGTCCGTGTTTTGACTTGTAATTATTCATATGATTACTTAGATCATGATTACTTACTTACAGAATGTAAAACATGATTTATATATATTCAAAATATAATATATCGATAAATGGAATGAAATACACCGTTCATGGAGATGGTAGCCCGTACGTACGCATAAACGATGTTTTCCTTTCTTTGTTGACTTGAATGGAAGTAAGTATATGACATATATATATATAAATAATTCCAGTAGAATTATTATGTCATATTTTTAATTATTATTCAATATATATACATTATAATCATTCTTGAATGGTTAACATTAAGAATGAATCTCATCGCGTCGTGGAGACGGTAATCCGTACGTACGCACGAGTGATGATATTGTTCCCATAATTATTAAATTGTATTGGAGTGGATGATAGAATATCTCAGAATTTGTATCATGTTGTAATAATCATATATAGTTATTCTTTACACCAGTATACCCATCCATGTAAAGTGGTGGTGGAAAACATATTACACCATGGCGTGGAGACGGTATTCTGTACGTACGCACGCGCGGTGATTTCATTTTCTATAGGATGGATAGAAGGTAAAATGGGGTTGTTTCATATTTATAATAACATATAAGTGTATTATTTATACTGATTTTATTACTTTATAATGAAACAAATAAAAAAGAGGAATTAGAACGAGAAATAAATTTGAAAGAATCGGTAAAGGATATTACCTCTTCTTCAACGTGCCTCTTCTAAACCTCCTCTTAGGGCACTAAAGTTGGTCTTTGAAGAAGACCAGGACCTCTATTATGTTTCTTGGGAAGTGGAGAAAAGCAATTTACAGGTTTTTTCCAATCTTGAAGGCTCAAAAATGGTTTAAAGTGGAGAGGGAGGAGGTGCCCTTTTATAAGAGAGGAGAGGGGCACTTTTGGAAACCTCTAAAATATTAATTTATAATAAACTCAAACCCCACTTAAAAACCTAAAAAATTACTCAAATTAGAATATGAGATTAGATAGGGTTGAAATCTCATCATCAAATAAAATTTAGAAATGATGGGAATTTATATTAAACCTTATCAATTTGATTTATCCTTATTTAATCTATTTAATCTTATTTATGGTAATAATATTCTAAATTTTAAATTATTATAAATACATAAATATGTGTTTTAAATTTTCTATAATTGGATACTTTATAAAATTTTAGACCATATAAATTCCAATTTATAATTTTTAAATATTTTTTTGATTTTTAAATAATTTAATAACATGTTATTTTTATAAAATATCAATAGTGTCAATTTTGACACTATTAATTTATTTGAATTTAAATAAAATTGAAACATAAGATATATTCAAACAAAGTTATTTAATAGATTCCTAACATGTCATATATATCTATAAAGTTCTTAGAGAACATTAAATAGTTCATATAATATTTATTTTAATATTTTTAAAACCATTTATTTGATATTTCTCTTAATGAAATAATTACTACAACATTTTCATATAATTATTTAATATACTTATTTGTTGCATAAAAATTAAAAATAAAATACTATGATGAAGATAAATCTCATAGATTTCATAATAATAATTTTACTAGAATTTATCATCTTAAAATCACAACATTTAAATGGTTATATTTATTAAATTATGATGGTGGCAACTTTGACATCATTTAAAATAAAATAATAAAAGTGTCATAATCACATTTATAAGGCTCTAAATGGTCATAAAGTATACCATTGGATGATTTTGGTTTATATATACTCTAAAAATAAGGTTTGGTCAAGTTTTGGGGCCTCTTGATGGGTATTAGTATTGTAATAAAAACTATATTATTGATTTTTTTACTAATAACTAATTTCGGCATCATTAATGTATAAACTATTAAGGTAATTATATAGTTCTTAAAAATTAAAAATAATTTACCATGATAAATAAAAACATTTTAGATTTGAAATGAGTATTTATAATCGAATTTATATCATGTATAACCTTATATTAAAAGTAATTGAATTATTAAAGTTTGAGTGAGACATATTTCACTTTCCTTTAAATAAAATAAATTAAATTTATTTATCACATGCAAGTGGGTTCTAATAGATCCCATTTCAACCCAAGTATGTTTTAGGAAGAAATATAATCATCCAATTATATTAAGACAAGTGTTTGGGTAATTTTATAATATTATATTTACCCTTAATTACCCGATTTACCTTTAACTATGGTAAATAAAATTAACTGTAGTTACTATTCATAATGCCCAAAAATAAAAGTATCCTATTAACATTATTTGGATCTACTAATTCCAAATATGGAATCCATTTTTCTAAATTCAAAACACAGAAGTTTCAGTATTTAATTTAAAATTAATCTCGCTATTAAGAAAATGGGTTTTCAAAGTTAAAACATTGCAAAAGATTGAAATGTTTGTACCTATGAATTCAATGTAAGATTAATTATAATTACATACATTATATTAAATGGTAAAAATATATTCTATTTATACTTTAAAACCATTCAATTATATATTTTAACCATATAAATTATTTTGATGAAAAAAGTTGTTTTCAATTAAAATTTAGCGTATTTTTACTATTCATCAAAATAATAAACTTATCAGAAAAATATCAAAAATTTATCCAAAGTAAATTTTTATATAATTATTCCAAGTAAGAATTTTAATTTGTCAAATTTAACTTATAAACATGTCAAAAACTAGATTTAAAGTTGGTGCACCATCAAAAACCGGCAAAACTGCATTTTTTGATAAATACTTATTTTACATGAAAATTTTATTTTGTTCTCATACCATGTTCTAGAATATTTATAAAATTCAAAATTTGGTTAATAATATTCATAATGACTAGTTCATAATAACAATATATCATTTTTTTAGTGAAACTTGGTATTGCGTAGAACACACGCTATTGATGAAGATCGCTCTTGCGTGCAACACAAGCTAAGAATAGTGTTTGCATATACTACAAGCTAATACGGTGTTGCGTATAGCACAAGATAATATTGGTGTAGCATACAATAGAAGATATCAAATAAATTAAAAATAATATATCTCATAAAATCTTGGGGTGTTACATCCCCCACTAGAGCTCTTAGCATGCTATGCCTTTCTCTTCTTTGGTGAATTTGAGAGTTGGTTAATGTATATGTTGTTAATAGTATTTTTGGAAAACGGATTAGTCATGAACATGATATCTTTCATTCATATCAACATTACATTTGTTTTCTCATTTCCACCACCTTTTCCACCTTTTCCATCTTGTTCAATGTTAATATGACTTCTTTGGGATCCATCAATTAAATAAAACGAAAAAGAATAGTGTGAATAATAATAGTCATATAATCAGTTAAAGAATATCATGACGCCTTATTTTCAGTCTAAAACACCTTAGGTTTTACCAAGGTTATTCATTATCATATTATATTAAAATCATTCATATTGGTTTTTAAAGAAAATGTGAGTTTTTTCAAGAATATCCCTTGGGAGTGTCAAACCAGTTGCACGGTAAGGCCCATTGTAATGTACCAGGTTACCCTGAGTTAGGCCTAAGACACCTTGTCAGTTTTTCACCCCTAGGTACATTTGTTCTATAACCACATCCACTTGTAGTATCTATACATGGATGTATTTTCTAGGAATACCCACATAATATCTACATCACCAAAATTCTAGGATGTTCTTCTATATTTATCCTTAAAATATATATTAGGGTTATGTTCCCTAATATATGTTTTCTAAATCTAGTTTCCAAGTTTACTACTAAACTTCCTTTGAAACCAACTATAACACCTTTACCCCAAAAGCCCGGATTTAGTGCGTTATTTTAATACATTGGTATGATTACAAGGAATCAAATCCCAAATGACCAATCAGTTTAGTAGTCTTGGACAATAGATTACATACATGAACTTTACATTAAAATTCAAAGCATAAAATGAAATGTAGATAATTCTTTGATAATTCCATTATTCTCCAAGATTAACCCTGCATATCAGTCATAAAATACTTCTTGGCATCCTGGGAAAATAAAACATAAGAAAGGGGTGAGCTCAGATGCTTAGTAAGGGTAACAAATATAGCATAATCTTTCATAAATAACTATAAACATTCAAGGAAAGGTATAAAACTGAAACAGATGTCTTTCAAACAAATCATGTGCATAATATGGAAATAATAAATCAAATAAGGCCATATAAACCTTCAAATGGATATTCTACTAGTCGAATAATCAAATGAAATATCAATAACTAATCTCATAATGAGGGAATTCATAATTCTAGACATCATAACCATATTGCCAAGGCCTCGTGCCAAGACTATACATACGGATAAGATGTTAGTCAAAACCCAAACTAGTTTGTCTCATGAGAATTTTCAATGCATTTAGGGGCTTTCATTAACTGTTCCCAACCCCATAGGGCTTTTATTAAGCAGTCCCCAACCCGTCACTTACTAAGTCTAATGCATTCCTCATATAAATAGGGTGAAACCTAACCAACATAAACATTCGTATTAAAACTAGAAAACGAGATGTTAATACTTTAATCATAAACCATGAATGGTATAAAAATAGTACATCCATATTCAAACATATCATAAATGGTTCAATACAACATGGAATATTATATCATAATAAATCAACCTCAATTAAAAATAAAATCCAACAGAGGATTTTAACATAGATGAAAATACTCTAATAAAATCATTAAAACTCTTAGAGAGAATATCCTTTTTTTACATTGAAATCATTTAAAATTTTCCCAATTATAAAATAGAACATTTATTTTAAAAATAACCTTGTAATATTTTAAGTTAATCCTCAAAACATTATGGTTTCATGATGGCGTAAATAGCTTCTCATGCCGTATAAGTTAAAAAAACATTGTTTCCTTAATTTGTTGAAAAGGGTCATAAAGTACCTCATTTGGAAAAAGACATAAATATTCTATTCAAAACATTTTATAAAAATTAAAACATGGTTAAAAATGACTTTAAACAATTGTCTATAATATTATGAAATTCATTTTTAGGAAATATGGACATGGATGATAAATGTGTATCAGTAGATACATATGTATAAACAACCTCAGATAGTAATGAGATTACAAAATTAACCCTTAAATAAAACCTTAAAAAGATTAATTTTTTCAAACATTTTAGTGAAATTAAAAATAGACATAAAATTTCCTTTATAATCCTTATATATATATATAAATAGTTATGTAAAATAATATCAAGAATATTGAAATTGAGAAAGGATTAATTCTTTAAACATTCAAAGCATCCCATGCCACTTTGAAAATTTAAATCAGAAGCCCGATGTATTCAAATTAATATTTAAATATCATGAATATAAATTTATTCATGATATGAAATATGATAGGGGCAGTACATACACCACACACAAGAAATAGGTTTTGAATATGGATTATATCTCATGAAAATTAAAAGTTAGACGGAATTCCCTTACAAAGATCGTATCATTAGATTGAGGATAAATCAATGAAATAATTATGTGTGAAAAATATAAATACACCCAATATAAGTTGATATTCATTATAAAACAATCATAGGCCATTCACACATATTTTTGGAAGAATATAACCCATGAAATATATGTTTAACTCAATGAATGTAAATTGAGTTAATATTTCCCTTACCTTAGGTCTGATACTATTCATACATATCCAAAACTCATGTATAATGGTTATAAACATATTATTAACTTCTAAAAAAATCATAATAATATTTATGATATCGTATATGATTCATTTATGACTTTATATTACCAGTTTATTAATAACTTCCAAGTTAAAGCAACATTTTGGGTAATAAACCCTTTGTTTATCGTATGTGTTTTGACTTGTTATTCTTAATCTTATTACATAGATCTTGATTTAATTACTTCCATAATGTAAAACATGATTTATATATCATATATATTCAGTATATAAATATATTTAATAGATAGATAAATTAAATGGAACACACCATTCGTGGAAATGGTAGGTCGTACGTACGTATAGACATTGTTTCTGTTTTCTTATTGTATTGAATGAAAGAATATAAATGACATATACGTGTCTATATATATATATGTGTGTGTGTGTGTTATTAAATTATAATTATTATGACATGTATTTCATACTTATTCATTATATATATATATAATCATTCTTGAATGGTTGATGTGGAAAATGAATCTCATCGCGTCGTGGAGACGGTAGGTCATACATACTCGTGAGCGATGGTTTCATTATTTTAATGGTTAAATGGTATGGAATTGGATGGTATTTTAATTATAAATAATAATAATCATGTCATATTAATTATTTATATCCATTATACTCATCATTATACCCATCTAAATAAAGTAGTGTTCTATAACAAATGACACCACAACATGGAGATTGTAAGTCGTACATATGAACGCATGGTGATATTGTTATTCATAGGATGGATAAAATGAGAAATATGGTTTTACCATAAACATAATAACATATCATAATTTATATGATACTATATTTATTACTTTAGTATGGAAACATCATAGGAAGAGGAAGTAGAAGAAGAAGAGAAATTGAATTGAATTGGTAAAACAATTACATCTTCTTCGAGTATCACCTTTTTATTTGCACAAAAGGACTCCATAGGTTGGCTTTCTACCAAAAATATATAATCTTGGATGAAATTAGGGAAGTTGGTAGCATAATTAGATAGATTTTGGATGAAAAATATGGCTTTATATTTGTGAATAAAAGAGAAGGATAGGTGCCTTTTTATAAGAGAGGGGAGGGGCACTTTAGGAAACTCCAAAACTATTAATTTATTATAAATTGATTTTCAATTTAAAATTGCTCAAAAGTGATTTATTTAGAGTTTATGTTGAGTTTGGTTCTAAATTCTCTCAACCAATAAATTTTATACATGTTTATGTCACAAAAGTAACCTTATCTTTTTTATTTAACCCTTATTTAAACAATTTAACTCTTACCATGACTACTTTCCTTTTTACACTATAGGGTTAATATAGTTACTATAAAATAACAAAATAACCCCAATTGGATTATTTATGAAATATTTGATATTATCTTAGTTATTTAGAGGAATTATATATTTTTATTTATTTTATAACATTTAATAAAATATTACTTATTTTAAAGCACCATTTATGTTAATTTTGATACTATTTATTATTTGAATTTTTAAAAATATCATAACAACATGATAACTTCAAACAAATACTTAAAATATTTTAATAAAATGTATAATTAATATATAAAATTTACAGATCTCATTAACTATACCAAATAATAATTATTTTAATATTTTTAATAACATGTATTTGATATCTCAATTAATTAAACAGTTATTGTATCATTATTATACAAGCATTTAATTATGTTGTTTCTTCTATAAAATTTAAAAATAAATTATCATGATGAATATAAATTTCTTTTTTTAATTAATAATTATATTCAAATTTATCTTATGTAAAACCCTATATTAAAAATGATTTAGTTATTAAAATTTGAATATGACATTTTTAACTCTTCTTTAAATAAAATATAATAAATATCATAATCTTACATAAGTGGCTTAAAAATGATAATATTTTATACCTAAGGTCTATTTGGGTTAAAAAACACTTATCCGATTAAATTAGTATAAGTGTTAGGGTAATTTTATATTATTATAATATTATTTTTACATTTAATTACCCTATTTACCTTTAACTATGGTAAATAAAATTCAAAAGTTACTATTCACCAAAATTAATTTTGATCCTATTAGACCAAATTTTTCATACTTATTACAACCATTTAAGTCCATTTTTTAAATTTAATTCATAGAAGTGACAAAATTAAGTTAAATGTTAATCCTGTAGATGTGTCTAGAAGACGGGTAAAAGAGATGTTCAAAAGTTCAATAAAATTTTATATAATAATTATATTATAAAAATGATTCTAATGACCTAAATTAGATTAATATATTTATTATTTATATATTGTGACTTTAAAATCATTTTAAATTAAAATAATTTTTTAAATGAAAAAGTCAGTTTTTAACAACAATACTGTATTTTTCACTATTCATCAAAAATCGAATCCTTTTAGAAAAATACCAAAAATTCACCCTAAACTAATTTTGATATTATGAATTCAAAAATTAAGTTTATTTTGAAAAATAAAATTTATAAATTTCATAATGTAGTTAATACTATTCATAACTTCTTTTTAAACATCTAGTTTGATAGATCATAGTGTTCTCAAACTCAATGTTGCGTGTAACATAAGATATTAAATTATTTAAAAATAAACATATTACAAAATCTTGGGGTGTTACAATTATCAGGTTCATGTTCTAGTGTATTATCAGTTAAGATCGGTTAGTTATGTTGTTACAGAAATATAATATAAGGTAACCCTTTGACTTGTTGAATCTTATCTAATTTATTTATTTTCTCTTTTCATATGGTCAATTTATTTGGGAATATTAATTAATTTATTGATCCAATACCATGTTTAAGCATAATTATCTCTATTTTTACAATGGTCATTCTTGAATTAGTTTAATTAGTTCTATGTTTTATGATTCTTCTTGGTTCAATTATCAATGGTCATAAAGAAAGAAAGGGGAATTAGAAGAATTTTGGTTGAACATATAACCCAGCATAAATTAAAAAAAATAAAAACATCCACTCAAAAAAATACACCTACAATTTTTTCACTTTTAATGATAAATAATTACCCTCTCATTCTATTCATGTGAGGGTTATAGAGGGGGGAAATAAAATAAATCATATGAGAAATTATGGAGCTCCCTGAAAAAGGTTCCAAAATTTTGGTAATACTTGAAGGTGATGTTAATTCCAACGGGGATTCCAGATTTAGAAATTTATAAAACAAGAAACTATAATCACTAAATCTAAAGTTAATTAGTATAGGATTTTCATGTCCCAAGGTTGATCCCATAAATAAAAGTTGGATAATATAATTAATTTAATAAAATAGACCTATAGTTAAAAATGATTTCATAAAATAAATTCTAATCAATCGAACATGTGTTTTTTGAAGAATGATGGAGAAGAAAATAAAAGTAAAGCATACCAATAATATGATATCCAAGTTCATGCATTAATTTTTTTAATTTTCAATTAATTAATTTCACTATTGTCGGAATTAAGTCTAAGAAATTCCAATGGTCATTGTAATTACTCTCTATCATTAATTCCCCTTTTTTAATGATCATGTACTTTAGTTTACTAATGAAATGGGTAACCTAAAACTAGTTTTAAACATATATTTTAGCCCACCTAGTTTTCATGGAGAAGGATTATCCTTAGTGATTTCATTATAGAAATCCACCTTAATTAACATGAAATAGTCAAGATATGAAAATAATAGAGAAAGAGGGAGAAGAGACTTCCAATGTGAAATCCCTACTTAAATTTAAAATGAAATAAAAATTTATTAATGAAATCCCCATAAAAAACATATATTAACACAAAAATAAAACCAAACCCTCATTCTAACCATGAGAGGGTGAGAAAAATAAAGACATTAAAATTTCTAAAATAATTTGTGGAGTATGATTGGTAAAGAACTCGATAGTACAACACCTTTCCTCAGGGCTCTAATCCCCAATACTCTACATATCCTCATTGGCCTCATACTTATAAGCATAAATGAAACCCTAACAAAAATAAATTTATTAAAATAATCCATTTAATCTATCCAATTCAACTTAAGGGGTTACTGGGCATTTAGGTGTGGGGCTTGGTCAAAATTGACACAAATTTAAAAATTTATGGATCCTGTTAGAGGATTTTAGGGAATTACAAGGGTTGTTACACTGTAAAAAATTATGGTCTCCCCCCCTCCATTTTTTTTCAAGGCCTAGTTCACAGCCTATAGCATGGCATAAAAATATTAATTTTTCATGGTTTGAATTGGGTGTCACATCATGAATCTTTTTGTTCTTATCTCATTTCATTTATTTTCATCTCCATCCTCCTCTTCAAGACATATAATTATACCCCAAATATCTCATGACATGAATTTTGTTTTCAATATATGAATCATGGTATTATTATCCTATTTTCAGTTGAATTAATTTTCCATTGTATCTTTCTAAAAAATAAATAAATTCAATAAATATGATCATAATAATTATCAATTAGATTACAAAATCATGATTTTTAAATTAAAAAATATATGCATTAAATGTGGCTATTATATTTCATAAAATAATCTTTATTATGATGGAAATGACTTTATTCATTCAATGGTATCAAACATCTTGCAGAAACCTCCTTTGATAAATTTCAACCCTTGACATAGAAAGTTTATTCTAGTGGAGCCTATAAAGCTTCTTTTGGTGAACTTACAAATATTATTTTGGTGAACTTGTAAAGTTTATTCTAAGGAACTTACAAATATTCTTTTGGGGAACTTAAAAATATTCTTATGATAAAATTACAAATCTTCTTCCAAACTTCTCTTTATAGATTTAAAAACATTATAACCCAACTAAAAAACATTTCTTCAAATCGATGTTGATAATAAATATGATAGCTTAAAAGACCAAGGGGAACTTTAATCTCCCCCTTTAGATTTTTTAAAAACACAAATCTTTTACAAACCTCAATACCTTTTCTTTTCATCTGATCACATCCTTTTATCATAGATAAAAATCTTGACATCACAATATTAGAGAAAACAATTTTTTTGAGAGAATTATATCTCCTGATGACAAGAAAAATTTATCCAAGTGATTTTGATGTACTCCCCCTAAAATAATTCACTTTAATTTATCTTCTCTTTTGTATCCCAATTTTTATGAGAACAGAAACCTTAGATCAAAAAAATAAATAAATAAATTTACAAATTCTTATTACAAATTAGTTACGCTTATCTCCCCCTTTGTCAACATAATCCAAGGAATAATTGGGGGGTCTCCCAAAAATCTGTTAATTAGAAGGAGAAGTCTAAACATGAAGTTCCATCCTTATTTTATAAAACCTTTATATTGGCATAACTTTATTACAAATATCTATAATTTTATCTTGTGTTGAAATATGTTCAATCTTGAATTCCCTAAAAAAAATTATCTTTAAAGAAATGTAACCTTATGTCAATATGTTTTGATTTTCAGTATTGAACTGGGTTCTTTGAGAGAAAATTGCACTTTCATTATCATAGAAAATTTTCAATATATATTTAACATTAATGTTCAAGTATTCTCAATGAACTTTAATCCACATCATTTGAGTAAAAGAATGGGTGGTACCAATATATTATGATTCTGTTGTACTCAATGTCACTAAGTTTTTTTTACTATTCCACTAAGAACAAATTTCTCCCAAAAATAATAAACTACCATAGGTTGATTTAAGGTCATCAGAATCACCAATAAAATTAGAATCCATGGACCCAAGTAAGTTCAACTTTTTTCTTCTTTGATACATCAATATAGAGTTTAATTTTCCTTTGACGTTACTAAATTTTCTTTTTATATCCATCAAGTGTGAATACTTCATATCACATTGATATCTGGCACATAATGTGACTACATACACAATATCTGGTTAAAATGAAGATAGATATGGTAAAATTATAATAAAATTTAAAAAAATTATTTGATTGACACTTTCACTAGATTTATATTTTATTAAATTTACTTGAGTATAGATGGTTGCAACCACTTATTTAGAATATTCCATGTAAAACTTCCTCAACAGCTCCCTGACATACTTTTCATGTGATAGGAAGATGTATCCTCTATTTTTTATAACCTATAGCATGAGATATAAATTCATCTTTCTAAAAATTTATGTTTCAAAGTGAACTTTCATTTATTCCAAGAACTCGTTAGATACATGATTGTTATCCCAAGAAAATATTATGTCATCATCATAAACAATTATTATTAGAATTATAGAACTTACCTCTTTCACATATAAGATGTTATCAATTTTTCATTTATAAAAGTTAAATATATTCAAGTAGTTGTCAATTTTAAAATACCATGAATGTGGGGATTTCATCAACCCATATATAGATTTATTTAGTTCACTTACCATACTTCTATCCTCATTAAGTATAAATCCCTCTGGTTTTTAATGTAAACTTATTCTTCAACTACACCATTCAAGAATAATAACTTTACATCCATCTAAAAAACTTTATACTTATGAAGAATAATAAATTCCAAAAATATTTAAATGGTCTCAAGTCTTATAATTGGAGAAAACATTTCTAAAAAATCAACACATTGCACCTATGAGTATCCCTTGCAAACTAAAATTACTATATTTCATGAAACTTCTCCATTTTCATTGACCTTATTCTTGAACACCCACGTGACTTTGAAAATATTTTTGAATTCCAATCTTGGGAATAGTTCCCAAGTTTCATTCTTCTCAATTTGATATAATTCCTCATTCATAGATTTTAAAAATTCCTTATACTTAACTACTTTTGATACTCACTGAGGTTCCACCTAAGAGATAAATATCATTTTATTTTTTATTCCAAACTTTCCCCTTGTATGGACTGGAGCTTCATAGATTCATATGGTATTACCTAGTTTGAAATTCTTTTGTAATGTCCATAATTTTAAGTTTCTACTTCCAAGAGAATACTCTTTATCACTAGATTCATTGAAACGTGTTTTTTTAATATTAGACTCAAGAATTACTTCTTCTTCGCCAATTCTTATGAAATGTTTGCTAACATCTTTTATTTCTTCATCAGATTTTCCTTTCTCTTCTTCCTTTTATTTGGACTTCTCTTGAATTACGTTGACATCTCATGTTTTCATAATTTTGTGTGATTGTTTGTTCCAACACAGATATCTCTTTATGTTGGTTGTATAACCTAGTAAAATCCCTTCTTTATATTTTTCATTCAATTTTCCTATGTTTTAATTATTGATCTTCATTAGTCAGGGACTTCGAAACACTTTAAAATATTTTACCATCACTTTATTCTTATATCATATCTCATAGGTGTTAATGTCTATTCCTAGTGTAAGAAGACATAAATTTTGAATATGTATAGGTGTATATATGCCTTCTATATAAAATAACATAGGGAGTTTATATAATACAACTATAGTCTCTCCCATTTCAACTAAGCTTTAATTTTTTCCTTTCTACAACCTCATTTCTATGAGAAGTGTAAGGATAAATATATTAATGATTTATTTAATGTTTTGATATATAGGCTTCAAAATAATTACAAGTAATATCCTTTATATTATATATTTTTATCTTCTGGATATATTTACTAAGTTGTTTTTCAGCTTCCCACTTGTAAAATTTGAACATTTCCAGAAAATCTGATTTATGTTTCAAAAAAATAGCACTATTAATTTAGGTGAAGTTTCCAATAAAATTGATAAAGTAGAAATAAAAATTCATGGATTGATGCATAATAAATATACATACATCAGAATATATAAGTTTAAGAGGTATGGTGGACTGCATTTCTACTATTTTATGCTTTACTTTAGTCATCTTCCCTTTCTAAAAAGTTTCAAAAATAATGGTTCTTTCTTTTTTTAGTAGAGGTAAATCTCTTACAAATTATTCCTTTGATATTTTTCTTATGTTTTGTTTTCCAAGATGAAAAATTCTCATATTCCACAACTAATTCTCATTTTTTCACTTAGGTAACATGATTTACCTCGATTTCAAATCTGAAATAGATTTTCTTCAGTTCTTACTCCTTCAAAAATAGTTTTTACATCCTTCAAGCACCAACTGATGTAATAGTTTCTTTAGAAGATCACCTCATTTCTATTATCTCGTATCAATATTACACTTAGTGAGTTATGTTTAATTCCATACATAAAAATAACTTCCTTTGATTTTAACTTTCAATCATCTATGATGGTTATTCTAACTCCTTTAAATTTTAATGAACTATCATTAACAAAGGTAATAGATATTCCATTGTAATATTTAAAGATTCTTAAAATTTTAACCTCACTAGTCATATGTGTATAGAATTCACTATATCAATAATCCACAGTTTCTACTTCTAATTAAATTTCAAGGAAACATTAATAATTAGGGGTTTTGATTTGTATTTTTTGTTCCCTTCTCTTTTTCTCTTCTAATGAATAGAGCCTTTCCTAGAAGAGTTTCCATACATTTTTCAACATAGTTACTAGTATGATCATATATTTTATAGGTTTCTTCTAAAAAATCAAAATGATTTCTTGTTGGATATTTTTTGAACTTCTAATTCAATCTTCCATAATACATCACCTCTCGTCTTCTAATTGATATTTTATTTTCTTAAAAAGTTACTCCCCTTTAACTAGAACCTTTTTCCTAGTAGTCATATATTGCATTAATATTTTTAGGATTTATATGCATATTTTTTCTAGCACCATAAATTTCTTTAGATCTTCCACCTTCCTGGATGATAGAAGTTCCAGTTATAGAATTTTCATGGTGGTCCATTAGTAAAAATAATTTCATTCTACTTTTAATGTGGATAATGGTATTTTTTGAATTTGTTTCTAACTTATGTTGGTTTAACAGAAGTATTTTCACTTTTCTACTCAATACATACTTTCACATTTTTGGTTGATAAAGATGTATTGTTAGTAAAAATCAATTTATCTTTATTTTTAGTATAAAAAAAATTACATGTTTGTCCAATAAAAATTAATGATTCAACTTTAAATTTCATTTCATTATTGAAATCCTATTTCAATTTTGTTAGAGTACATTTAACTTTAAAACATCTATATTATGTCTTACCCATTTTTTTCCACTTTCCTAATCTTATAATTTTTATCATTTAGGATTTTTTCATGTTCACACACCTTTAGTTTGAGGTTGTTGATTTCTTGAATTCTTCCTTATGAGTGAATCTTCTCCAATTTTAATTTTATTTTCTCCTTTTTTTTAAATAGTTGAATTTCCTTCTTTATTTTAGTATTTTTATCAAGTATATATTCAAGTTCCAATTTTAGTAGGTGTTCTAAGTAGGTTACTTTACCTTCTTCTTCTTTTTCTCCTAAGTTTTCCTACAGTTTTACCTAATCCATGAAGTTTAAAAAAATTCTATAATTTTTTCATCATATGATACAACTTCAAATTATTCCCCTTATTATTCTTTGAACATGAAACTTATTTACTTCTTCTGATTAAACTTATTTTTACTTATATATTATTTTCTAACTTCTTGTGTATCCTTATTTAATGTATTCATTCAAGCCTTTTCATTATTCTCATATTCTTCACTTTCATTACTTTTATTCTTAAGGAAATTAATAGAAAATTTTCTAACTCCAATACACCTAAATCATTTTAATATAGGCTTACCATTGTACTTCTATGTTCCTTTTTCCCAAAAAAAATCATAGCAGCATCTTTTTTCCTCTGTGGAAATCATTTTGTAGTATCATCCACTACTTTCAATCCAAGAGATATAAGATAGGGTATCATCCTATTTTTTCATCCATGAATGTTTTTTCCATAAAATATAGAAATACCATGACTAATAATGAAATTTATATTCTCTATTAAATCAAATAGATTTAGTAAAGGGAATATACTCTAATACCACTTGTGCATCACAAGAGTGGGTTTAATGTTTGATAGGGGTGGAATTAGTGTTTTACTTATTAAAATATTTTTAACTTGGATTTAACCTCTAAAACTTCTTAAAGTTAAGATCTGTTCAAGTACAAATAATCACTCTCACTGCATGTATTAAAGTAAACAAAAAATTAAAACACATTCTTTTTTATAAGGTTTGGACCTAATGAGGGAACCTACTTCTTATTGTGCTCTGGATTTTTTAGTTACAAATTTTCTATTATGATCAATCAATAATTATGGTGGAATGGTAAGGAGTCGACCTTTACCAAATAGTTAATCACAAATAGAAAAGTATCTTGAAAAAATATTATATTGGTTCTCACTAGGTTACAATGATTATATTATCTTCTAAGACACTTTAATAGAAAAGAATATTCTTCTCAAAAACATCAACTTCTAGAACTTCAACATTCTGAACATTATTCTTCCAATGCCTCAAATTCTGATAAAATCAACTCTATAAGCTCCTTATTTGACTCATATTATCTTTTGATGAATATAGGTTAGATTCTCAGTGAACATATTCACTCAAAACTAATAGAGATAATAGAATCATAGATCAATAACATTTTATAAAATTTATTTCCCCTTATATATAATCAGTATTTATTTGATAAATACAGGAAATATATGGGATTAGATTTGAAAATAATTATCACTTAAATATTATAATTTACTACCTTCAATCTCTTCAAAAGATAACTGGATTTGAATCTATCAAAGCTCTCATAAAACTCTATGTCAATAATCTTAAAATCTTCCTCAAAACTTATCTTGAATCATGAACTCAATATTCATGAATAGCATACTTTGAATGTCTATCTCAGCATAATCATAATGGTTATGACTTCACAATGTTTATGTGGAGTCACATGGAAAATTTCGGTAATTATAATTTTGATATATATACTTTTGGCTCTATATTTCTTCATTTTAACTTACCTTGAGCCTCCAATTATTGGTTCCTCCTTATGGATATCACAACTTTCTATGATTCATAATTTGTTCTTTATTAATCTTCAAGGAGATCTCACTATAACTGTAAGAAACCGGATCTTCTTTTTAGGTATGTCTTTTATTTTTCTGGAGTTTTTGAGAAAATTGGGATTCTGGAAATTTTTGAAGTACACGTCGTGTACTTTCTGAGTACACGTTGTGTACTCCTTTTCCGCTCGAAGTCGTGTGTTGGCCGTGTCCGGGTCACACACACGGTGTGTAGAGGAGATGTGGAGGCCACTTAAAGTGGAGTACGGAAAAACATAGTACACTCCGTGTACCCCAGAAGTACACGCCGTGTACTTTCTTTTTTTTCATTAAACGCATCGGGGTCGCGCCTGACGGACAGAACACATCCCTTCTTCAGGTTCTTCATCCGAGAGCGACCCGTATGACTGCAATTCTTCTCCGTATTCTCGAGCCTCCATCTGATCTCCGTTTCAGTCATTTTCAATTGCGTTGGAACCACAGCGGTGAGTTCTTCCTTCTCTTAGAGATTCATTTTCAAATTTCTCCTCTTTCTCAAGGTATCTTGGGTTGATAATTTTTGACATTTTCTCAGATCCTCAGTGTTCTAAGGAGAATCAATCATCGTGGTTCACGTATATCATTATCCTAGCATCAAGGTAGGTGGTTTGTGCCTTTCTGTAGGAAGTCTGTGAATATTTTGTGCAAATTACACCAATACCCTTGATGGGGTATTGCGTGTTTCCGGTTTTTCCCTTGTTGTTTACTTTCCTTGCTGATATGCCTGTGTAGAGATCATTGCTTGTGAATAGGGTAAATTTTACTGTGCTCTGGATGTTTGGCCATGCTTGTTTTTCTTGTTTGGTGTTTTCCAGTTGCCATGCCTAGTTGTAGGATAGTGGAACTGTTGAACTGTTATGTTATTATGCCTTAGAATGATAGCCAAGTAGTTCATGAGGTTTACTTGGGGTGATACGCACACTATGCATGTTTATTTTTACATAGGGCTTTGGGAACCTAGTGTAGTGAACCATAGGGAGAATGGACGTAAGGGCTTATCCAGAGTGTCTTTAATTACGATGTGAGACCACAGGAATAATTGACATTGAGTGCTTCCTCAGAGAGTCTGTAGTTCCTCGACGCAGGCCAAAGGGGAAATAGACATTGAGTGCTTCCCCAGAGAGCCTTTAGTATGTTACGAGCCTATAGGGGGAATTGATGGTGAGTGCTTCCTCAGAGAGTCTATTATTATTTTAGCTAAACCAGAGGGGTGAGACTGTGTGTGCCTCCCAGAGGGTTGCTTGTACTTGTAGGTAAAACCTTAGGGGTTAGGCTATGAGAACTACCTAGAGGTTACCTTTTTTTCTACCTGCTTGAGTGGCTCTTTCTTGTTTGTAGATTATATGCTAGAAAATGTTGATTATTACTGCTGTGTATTACTCTGTTTACTGCTTACTGTTTACTGCTTATTATACTTTACCTGTCATATATTCACTGACTGTTAGGCACAGATCTTGGGGTGGTTGCCTACTGGGACCTTGTCTCACACCCTGTTTGGGCCATGCTTTTGGGCCCAAGCAGATTATATTGTTGCAGGTATAGATAAGGGCAAGTGTCCTTCTACTTCAGGTTATTGATTGCTGTGAAGCTAGAGATCATGGGACCAAGCCGAGGCTTTCAATGTTGAGGAGTCGCTCATCTATTTTTCTTTTGTACTTTGGTTTAGTATTGTTTCATCATTGTGACTTTTTTGGCTGTTTTCATAGACATATATGAATATCATACATCATTGTTATATATGTGTGCTCTAGTTTACTTCTTTCAGTATTCTGATGTTTATTTCTGTATGGACTATTATTACTTCCGCTGTTGTGTATTGTTTATGTTCGTTGTGTACTTTTTTAATGAGGGCATAGTTTCCCCACTATCACACCCAAGGACCTCGCTGCTAGCCGGCAGCCTCTGGTGTTTGGGGAAATGCGCTTGAGGCCATGTGACCAACCAGGTACGGGGCGCCTCTGGGTGGCTTCCGGAACCGAGACGTTACAGTAACCTCATTAATCTCAGTATAATCTTCCTTATGATAAAAATTATGTTTTTCATCTTGTGGTTTCAAAAATATAGCTACAACCACCTTTGATAAATTTTAGCTTTGGACACAAAAAAAATCTTTCAATGGAACTTACAAAGCTTCTTCTAGTAAACTTACAAATATTCTTTCAGTGTTATTACAAAGCTTCTTCTGGTGAACTTAAAAATCTCCTTCTAGAAAATTAAAAATATTCTTCTAGGCTCATCTTTTTGGATTTAAAAAAATTTGCATCCAAAATTAGAAAAATTATTTCATGTCGATGTTTAAAATAAATAAAACACCTTCAAATTCCAAGCGGAACTTAAAAATTATTTCAAATATAAATCTTAGAACATAATATCCACATTCCTTTACTCTTTATTGATGATTCTATTTCTATTTAAAAATAATTTTTAAACTCAAAATAACATTTTAAGTACTTTTAGCCATAATGAAGTAATTATAAATGAGAAGTCACCTTTGTGCACACATATTTTTTATTTTCTTTAATCTTTCCTATTTTCTCTCTAAATTAATTTCATTCCATGTTTGAAAGCGATGTGTATAAAATAAAATAAAATTCATTATCACATATATGTATTAAAATAATCAAACTTATGTTTTCAATACTTCATAAAATTTTCTTACATGTTAACATATATAGAGAATAACTAGTAATTTTTATTGTATTTTTCACAAAAACAACACATAACATTCAATATACACTAATATATAAAAAAATATAATGTGAGTGGTTATTAAATTTAGATAAATTGATGGATTGTTGTATCTTGATCCTTGGATGAAGTTGGGGAAATTGTTGGTTTCCTATACTACACGGCAAGTCATAACTCGCATGGTTTGACCTCTATGGTGAGGTCACTAGGAGTTCCATGGGTAGTGATCCATTACTCGTGGGCCCGAAGGCCCTTGGCCAAAAATTTTGGGGTACTAAAGCAATGCTAACTCACTATAGTAGAGCTGACCAATGACACCAACAAGAAATTATTGTAGTGCAGGCTTACTATAGCAGTATGTGACAAGACACTGTAATAGTGTGGACTTTGACATGACAGTATAGAAGCATGTGATTGCTGACACCTTCTTGTCACTATAGCTCTGTAGACTACTATAAACTAGTTATTATAGCATAGTGGACTTACTGTGTAGTTAGTGGAATAGTTATATCATCTTCTTTATGTGCTCATTTTTATATAGGGTTTTATACTTTGATATTGTACCCTATAAATCTTCTCCCAAAATTATTAAATTTTTATGGATCTATATGAACATAGGTATCATCTTATACACCATGTAAATCATTGTGTTCCATGTTCATCTTCTTCTTATTCTTTTTTTCTTTCCTTTTTTCATCTGTAAACCATTTTATCATTGTGACTGCTAGTATTTATACAAAAAAAATAACACTTTCAGAAATATATGTTTCATACCCTTCAATATAAGTAAGAATCCAATATTTTATTGAATTAATTTTAATTCTTTTATAGATATAAGTTTCTCTTTCAATATCATTCATTTTTTATTGTTGAAATAAATTTTGAGTCAAAAAAATCATATTCTGTTGTTGTATCATATTGAATACAAAGTGTATAAAGATACCTAATATAAAAAACATAAGTATAAATTTTAATTAAATTAAAATAATTAAAATAAATGTGATATTAAATTTACTTGGAAAGTACTTTCATTGTGTTGATTATAAAAAAAATATCTAGTTACAAGCTCTATGATATCTCCCTTTAAAATCATCATAGTCATATCATACCAACAAATGTTAGAATCCATTGAAAGATCAGAAATTTCCAAAAATAAATATGAATATGTTTATAATATAGAATGTATATAAGAAGTAGTATCTGAAGTCATAGTTTCATGTACAAGTTTTTTCCTAAATAGTATGCCTTTACCTTTAAAGTATTCAGATAATATATATATATATATATATTAAAATGTTAAAAAATTAACTCCATTATTAAATAACATATATAATCTATACATACCTCATTGGTAATTTTTTAGAAAATTCTAGATAAAAAAAGTAAAATATATTTGATATTTTTTCCAACTATAGTGACCTCATCTGTAGGAAATGTTACATTTGCTAATCTATCCATAATATCATGTATTGTTACCATACGTTAATCCATATCCATTTGAAAATGATATATGGTATCCCCAATATAATATATAATCTTATATGAAATAATATTATACTAAGGATCCTCAACATATAACTCATAATAGATGGGAAGCTATGGAAGAGGAGGTGTGGGAGTTGGATATGAAAGTGGATGTAGAGGAGTGGGATATGTCACCTAAAACTATATATCAATGTCTAAAAATATCAATTGTACTAAATATCTAATTCTATTCTCTATCATCTCACCCATATTCTGAACTTTATCCTCAAAAGATTCAATTTTTCTTTTATATACATCATCATTTGAAGAATCTGTAGAATGATCAATTACTTTTTTATGAATATAACCACCTCGTATCATCATACATGACATGGGTGTTTGGAATTTTCTAATACATCAGTTAAAATTTCCTTCCTACCCTCAGTTATGAAGGTCCCATTTGTTCTCTTCTCCTCAAGGTATTCCTCTATATAATATTTGAAAAAATCATTAGTGAATAAAAATATTTAAAATTTTAAAATAACTTAAATAATATAAATAACTTCTTACAATACTCTCAACTATAACCATAGACTATTATACAATATATGTTCACATTTTGTTTATTTGTTCTCTCTTCCATTTTCTTTGTCTAGTTGGGGGGAAAGAGGGTCAACCTCTATGAATACTAAAGACTTGACTCTCATTTTTTGAAATTTTATAGTTATCATTTTTTCTTCTAATAATATATACCCTCCATGAGATAAAGTATATGGGTATACATTTTTTGATTGGATATCTTGATAAAATATACTCAATTTATATAAATTAATGACAGACAAATAATTAATAATATCATTATTAAACAAAAAAATCTTATAAAAGTTAACACTTCACTTTCCAAAAAATATTATTGTCATCTAGTTTAAATAAACCACTTCTATGTATCTTTATCTATAAAAGGATATATATCACATGGATTTTCATTTTACCTTTCCCCAAAAATGAAATATGATGTGGGGGTTGATTTAAAATATCTCCATCTCCTAAAAGAAAAATATAAATTTTATTTATGACTTCTCCAGTGTTGGATATATCATATGTCATCTGATAATATGGTGGAAAATCTATATTAGTAAAAACATGTCATGATAAGTAAAATAATAATAAATGGGCTTACTAAAATCATCTCTCATAACTGAGAGAGTGTCACTTTATTAAAACTTCTGCAATCATAAGTCAAAATCCTAATTTTCACCTAATCTTTCATTGTAACAAAATTTGTATATTTTTTTGAATTTGGACCCATAGGATAGACATTATCATCAAACTCAATATGTGTCCTTTGATCCTGGATATGAACAACTAATAATTTTTTTAAACATGTGATACCACGTTTACAAACCCTGGAAGCCTTCTCTTCCCCTATGGAAATAGAATGCACCTATAGAGAAGGATAAGAAGTCTCCTCAATAAAATTATGTGTATGATTCTCCCCAGAAGATCAAGGTGACTTAGCTTTTTGATCTAACATTATCCTACAAACCAAGTTAATGAACAATTAGTATAAAAATATACAAACCCATCTTTTATATATAAAATTAAATAAAAATTAAAAATGATCCATAAAAACAAAACTAAAATAAGAAAAAATTTATTGATATTGGTTAAATTAGTTAACTAAAATGATAAAAAAATGCTGACAATGTAAGTGATAAATGAAATGATAGAAATAGAGAAACAAAAAGATTATATAAATTCAACTATTGCATATAAATTTGAATAACAATTTCAAAATGAGACAAAAATTAATACAATACAAAAAAACCACTATTTATCATATTTTTTAGAGTAGTTAATAATAATGTTAAAAAAAATACTGGAAAATTTATGTGACATAAAATGAAATAGATAAAATGAAGAAACTATAAAAGAATATATAAATCTAGTTTTTATATAGAAATTTGAATTATAATTGAAAAATGATATAAACAAAACTAAACTAAAATTAAAAAACTCTTTATATTTTTGTTAGTAGTTAAAAATTATAAAAAATACTAACAATGTTTATGAAACATAAAATAATATAGATAGAAGAAAAAAATCTTAAGTAAAAATTTATATAAATCTAATAATTATATATAAAGTTGAATAATTGAAAATTTATTTAAATAAAAATAAAATAATCTAAAAAAAATATTATATTTTTTAAATAGTTGTTTTAAGTAAAAAAATTAAAACTAATTTATCTAACATTTTATGAAATATCAAAATGTTGACAGAAAATAAATATATTTCACCTCTAATATTAAAAGATTATTAAAGAATTTTTTCCCATATTCCTTCCTCATGATCTTTCTATATATAAAAACATTTTATATGATGTGTTCATCAATATTATTTGATAATGTTTCCATAGAAGAAGGTATCTCATTTAAATCATCATTTTTTTAAAGTTTTTCATCACCAAAATGGTATTTTTTCCTTGCAAAATGACATTCCACTGCACATTTGATAGATCAAGAACATAAAAAATTATTTCACATGTGTTTCTATAATAAAATAATTAGTTATTCATTCCAGTCTATCTAATTTTACTAGTGTCATACCAAATTCAATATGTTTTACATTGTTGTTTCTGATAACCCATTTGTTGTTAAACATTAGAACTTAAAATTTAATGTAATCAATCTTCCATGTTATTTCAATAAATCCATAATATTCACTTATTACAATGATTGTATTTTTATCTTTTTCACTCAAGAAATTCATATATTATTTGAACACTAATGTAATACTATTTTGAGATTCACTTCTATTATCCTGATATTTGGTATAAAATGTATAGACATTAATTTCATTCCCAGACCATGTGATCAAATTTAAACTCGGGTCATCCACTAACCATCTCAATGTTTCTGATTCATTTAATCTACCATTAATGGCCTCTTTAAACCATAGAAAAACGTTTTTTTATACTTATTCAATGTTCACATGTCTTTCTTCTTTGGATACTGTTATTTTAACACATTAATATGAAAATTTATATATGGTTAATCATTATCTATTTCATTCAAGATGTATAAAAGTACTTGCTTTATTTATTCACCTATTAATGATTTTACTTTCAAGTTAAGGATCCCCTTTATCCTAAAATTAAATCATCCATAGAGATATATAGGAAAACTGATGTACTCCACTGCAGATAAGTAGTTTGTACAAAACTATGCAATCTCCTCAGAAATATATTTCTCAAAAATGAAGGCTTCTAGTCGATATGTATTCTTAAGATATCCCTTTGATATCTTTATATAACTTTAAAAGTGATACATACAACATAGATATATATTACCTAAAATCATTATTTATCACACTAAATAAACCATTAAATACACCATGATATCAAGAAAATATAGTGGAAAGTACATTTCTAGTTGAAAATTATGAAAAATAAATCATTCTATCAATTATTCAAAAAATTCAAATAAATAACTTTATTATAAATGGAAATTAAAAAAAATAACACACCTTCATGATAGTCATTCTAACATGGATGGACAGTATTCCATGAAATGCAACTGATTGGATCTTTTTCATCATGATATTTCATGCTCATTAACTTCAAATCTATTAGTGATATAATTTTTTTTAACATTTGAAGAATAACTTTATGGTATTTTGATACCATGGACATACTAAAAACTAATTTTATTCTTCTTGGATAACATATTTAAATTCTAATGCATCTATGTTCATATTCTATTAGAAGTTATTGATTACTCTAATCATATTCCCATTGACAGTAAGTCCAGTATTACATTCAACCCATCCTTAGTATTTACTTTAATATCTAATAATATTCCAATAAAAATATCACAAATATTCTTCTCAATATGAAAGACATCAATGTTATGTTTGACCTTATGATACCTCTAATATGGAATCTCAGAAACTATTAATTTTTTATTACATATATTTCTATCATTACTATATGTTTTTATTTCCAAATGTGACATCAAAGTTTTTCACCCTCTCAAAATATAGATCAGTTGAAAAAGGTTTTAGAAAAATATCAGATTCATGTGTTCTATTGAATACCTTTTTTAATCTTCAATAAGAGTGATCCAAATCCATAAACTTTTGATGACCCATGAATACTATTTTTCTCCCATGTTTTAGTTGATTATATAAAGTCATATATTTATAAATTGGAAAATATTTATGCCCCTTAGTAGGAGTCTTGGTATTTTCTAAATCAACATGTGGTTATTTTTTCAACTTATACCATGATGTCCCACATTTAAGAATCTAATATAATTTTTTATTCCTTTCTATATAGAACAAATTCATTCTGCCATGCATGTATATTTTTGTACCATAAACCCATCAAGAATAATATTTTATTCTCATTATAATGTAAATCTATAAGATCATTTTCTTTAGGAAGTATATCTTTGATAGCTATAGTAACTTTATAAAACTCTTTTTACTCTATCCATATCTATCCTTCAAGTTAATCAAACTTAATATCATTAATAAAATCATAAATTTCATACAACCTGGATACAAGGGTTTTTTGTCATTTCCATAAAGGTGATCGATCATTGGTGCTTTATTAGTTTCCTATACTCTAATATCATGAGTCATTTATTCCATTTTATTAGACTTATCATCTTGAAAATATTCATCATTAATAGATATTGAATTCCACCCAATTTCACCATGAAAAATCCAAGGATTGTAACTTGGATTAAAACCATTAAAAATTAAATGATCATTTATTTATATGTTTTACAACTTTTTCATATTTAAACATTTCAAACATGGGTAGAAAAAAATTCATTGTTTAGAACAATTTGTTTGAAAAATTCCAAAAAAACATAAAAAAATAATATTATTCATCATTGGTCTGTCTTGAATTAATCTTACTACAAAAAATTATCACCTATTAAAAAATATAAGCACTGAATATAAGTTACTATATATTAAAATTTAATTTCAAATTTAATTTTATAAATAATAATACAAACAATGAAACATCGTAATATTAATGGAAAAATGATTTTTGAATATCTGTATTTTTTTAGTTTTAACCTATATAATGGAAATATACACACATATTTTAGAATTAAAATATAATCATTTATGAAAAAATTTATATTTATAATAGAAAATATAGAAAATAAAAAATAGGATAGTGATATTACAATGCACTAAGTAAAATGTTTCTACAATGTCTTCTATTATTGTTAAAAATAAATAGTAAAAACAATATTCCATACATAACATATAATTTTAGAGAGTGAGAAAACATGAGATTACAAATATTGTGATAGATAGAAAAATGCCAAATTTTAATAATAAATATAATATATTAATATTTTTTAGTAAGGGATGTCTTGAAATATATTTATTGGAGTTAAATAATGATTTTTTTTATTAATATCATAACATAAATGAAGACATACTTTTTAGAGTACCACTGTGTGAAAATATGTTTCTATATAATGTAACCAACTCATGTGAAGTAGACTAAATTTAGTTTTTCCAAAGGATAAACACATGAGAAAAATATGTTTTATTTTAGGACTTGAGTTGAGATAGTTAATCAAATATTTAACAAATAAATGATTTTCTACATGATCATTGAAAGGGAATGGGTGACCTAATAGGTAAATCATTACAAAACTCATTACAAAATTGTTGGATGTATTAAAAACCCAAAAAAACATTAAAAATGAAACAAAACAGCATATCTTAAAAACCCAAAACACTCATTCAGTAAATTAAACATACCTTACTTGTCATGAAAAAAAATAATTGGAAAATTAAACATAATTTAGTTGCTATGAAAAATCAATGAAATATTTAAAATACACCCATTTATTGAATAATAATTCATAAAATATAACACTCATTGAATATCAATTCAAGGAAATTAAGCATACCTTATATGTCACGACACCCATTAAATAATAATTCAATCAAATATAACACCCATTAAACATACCTTAAACATCCATTAATCAGTAAATTAACATAATTTATAAAACACATTCAGTAATTAATCATTCGATCAAAAAAAGAAAAAAACCTTCATCAAATTAAATAAACCTTATATTTGTGAAAATTTGGAACTATGAATACAAACTGTGAAGAAATATTGAAGAATCGGTGACAGGGGATAGATATGAATAAGAAGGTAACAGTGAAGGTGGATATGACGGAAATTATGGTGATAGTAATGTATGAAAAGGAGAAATAAGAATAGTGATGGAGATGAAGAATGATAGATATTTATGGCCTATGAAGGTTCAATAATAAAATTAGGTTCTATCATGGGTGAAATTGAATGTACAACTAAAAATATAAAAATGGATCAAAGTTTTTTCATTTTTTAAAAAGGTTTTCTAAATTGGTTATCAAATACTGACATAAAAAATATATTGATATCAGTTTTTACATCGTTTTTTTTAACCAACATAAAAAATAATTTATAATGTCAGTAATTTAAAACCGACGTTATATATGTGATGTTAAAAACCCTTTTTCCATTGGTTCCTACTCTAAAATAGTGTGTTTCATGTGCTTATTCAGACTGTTTTGTTCGGAATTATCCCTAATAGAAAAATGTTTAATGATTACTTGAGACTCATGTAATTGAATGAAATCATTTAAAAAATATTCCAGACTATTATATGTTCTCATAGTTTTAATATTTCTTCTAATTTGGTTTTTAATAGAGGATTTCCATGTTTTGAATGTATCAAACACATAAAATTTAATTTTGAGTATATAGATATAGAATTTATAGGAAAATTAATCTATAAAGGTAAAAAAATATGAACCACCACCATGGGAAGAAGCCCTGGCAGGGCCCCACAATTTATAGTGAATGTACTCTAATGGGTGGTTTACTTTAAAATAGGATCAACTAAAACTAACTCTTTTGGATTTACTATATATAAAATATTTACAAAAAAGGATATTTTTAGTTGTTATATCATTCAAAAATACCTATTTATATAATTCCTCTAAGCTCTTAAATCTAAAATTCCCTAACCTCTTTTTTTATAGAATAATATTTTCATTTTTTGTGACATATGTTTTACCCGACTACCTGTAATGGGTTTTCTCATCTAAGACACAATTACCATAGCTAGAGAATCTCTAATGATAGTATGAGAGCCTTTATAAATTTTAATGCAATGTGATTTATATTTTAAGTTAAAACCTTTCATATCTTTAACCCCTAAGGAGATAAGATCTCTATACATATCGAGTTTTGTGTTTGTTTGGTCTTGTGACATTTTTGACTTATGTGACAAACCTTACCATAGATATAACATGTAACATATTTTTGACCAAGACTTAAACTGACTACACCTAGAATGATTTTGGCCTTTATTCTTATCATTAACTTTATGATTATCTTTCTTTATATTCCTATTATTTGGTATACCCCTAGTGTGAAAACTTTTTTCCATGGAATTAGATTTGGGTTTATTACGAAGTTATTAGGATATAAAAGATAACTTGATCTCTTCAAGAGTTAATCAATCATGGTTAGACATCATATTCTCAAAAAGGGTTCTATATTAATTTTCAATAGAAATAAACAAAATACTAGCTTGATTTTTATCAAGAATAGTAAAATCGATTTTGGATAAATCAAACATAATTTTGTTAAAATCCTCATGATGTGTTCTGATATAAGTGTTTGGACACATTTTAAAAGTAAAAATTATATGATTTCTATATAAATTACCATCTAAAGATGAACTCATAGAAAATTTATATGATTTTAACTAGATACCGGTAAAGGAAGATTCACATATAACTTCTATTAAAACTTTATCACTTAAATATAATAGGAGAGAACTATAGTGCTTAACAATAAAATTGACAAACACATATTCAAAAGTGATAATGGTTTGTACATCTATGGACATAATATTAATAGGACTCCTTATCCTATGAATAACAATGATTGTATCACAATATTCCCCATATGGAAATCCATCCTGGTTGATAATGTCATGAACCAACTCACGGAGGTCCGACCCGTGACTGCCCTAAGACAACCTCCAATAGGATAGGGGTTGGCGACCAGTGCCAAGTAGGAATATTCCACAAATGGGAGACATTATACTAAAGTACGTGTACACATGCACACATCTCCAAGCCTACACAATGATGAAATGAAAAACAACTGAAAACAATGCATGAATACATCTAAGATCCCAAAACAAAGTACGATAGTAAAGTACTAAAAATGGAAAAGGGGACCAAATACCATCCCAACCAAAAACTGTAAAGAGTATGACCTACTCCAAGGGTGAGGAATAAATTAAAATGTAATCTCTTGGTAAAAACATTGGTATTAAAATCTCTATATACGCTTCACTCGCTCCTTTTCCTCCCAAGACACTGTCAAAAGGTTCGTCGTCTGTATAAAACAAGACACATGCAATTAAAGCCCATGTAGGGGTGAGTATAAAAATACCCAATAGGACACCCCAAAAACACTAAACATGAACCACCAAGTATATTAATATCAATACAATATATAATAATCAATTTATAATAGAAACACCTAGATATACTCAGGATAGACACCACCCCATCAGGCTGTCATAACCAACTTCCAGCCACAAGATTCTTCTTAAAGCAATGCTCATTCCAGGAGAACCCACTCCAAGAGTCATGATATAAATGGAAACACTAAACAAAGTGGTATAGATCATTGGTCCCCATCCAAGAAATCTCACTGGTCTGATAAGACCATGATACTCAGATAGTGGGTCATGCCTAGAACTGTTGGGGGCACCATAAACCCAATCTGGATCAACCCACTACATAGGGGTTCATATGACAAAAATACCAAAAACCTTACTGATATGTCATACTAGATGGATGATAAACACTATTATTAGGGAGTTCAAACATATTTCACAAACTCCTCCTAGGGAACAAAGATGATATAGGATCTTACTCCAGTCACATGGAGGGACACCACAAAACTGTTTGAGACACAACCTCTAGAGGAGATCATAATCTTGTGATGTAGATGTAATTATACATTGTAACCTCAATTAAATGGACCAAGGTAAAACACTCAACCAATATTTTTCAAAACTAAGGAAACAAATAGCTATAAAGACACTTTAAGGAGGTATATAGTGTGCACTAGGGGTACCGGGCATGTCTAACTATCACCACGCCTTTCCATGTGGTAAAGACTCACACAGTATGTAAGTATCAACATACACAACATGTAGAAGAAGTAAATAATATGTATAGACACACGACACCCTTCCAGTGTCCTTTAGCCATGTCTGTGTCCTTGTCCTACCCGTGTACTAACTCGTGTATAGGTGTCCATGTATGTGTCCGAGTACAAGGTTTACCATTGGTTGTGTACTCTTACTCATGTTTGTGTAAACTAATAGGTACATGTCGATCCTCATGGAGGGTTCACATTCCATGTGATAGGGGTCACACACTGTGTGATCCTTAACTTCATCCCGACAGCCTAGCGGCCACTAAGAGGGCCCCATATGGTATGTAATCTCGATTTATACACCTGTTGATCAGGATTTTATATAAATTTGTTACTAGTTCATATAGTGACCCAGGATTAACATACATGGATATTACATCATTTTAGATGAATCTTTATCACATTATGAAAATACATGCCCAAGGACTATAGTAGTTTAGTGTCTTTGGAAACTTGGAAACAAAATATTTTATACTGGTGGAAGATCTTCAACATATCCCATAAAGATCTCCACCTTTATTAATTCTACCTAAAATCTTTATTAATAACTTGGGGAAAGGAAACGTAAGAAAGGGGTGAGCTCAGATGCTCAGTAATGGTAAATAAAGGAAATGTGTAAGCATAACAAGAACAAAAAGGTATGGAAATTGATCAAAACATTTGAAGATCATACCCTGTATATTAGAGATCATAATAAATATTGGTAGTTCATAATACATGGATCATATGATAATTCATATCATAAGTCATTGAATTATAACATAGGAATAATACATGGAATTTGTGGCATGCACATTTTCTTATAACGTTTTGAACATGTATAAGTAGAAACAAGTTCACTCATTAAGTTAGGACATGAAATTAGGCCCTTGTAATAACTTATGGGAATGAAACCAGGTACATACATAACATTGTGAATGTGAAATAAAGTTCCCACATGACCTTATAGGCATGAATCTAGGTCCATTCATAACATTGTGAACATGTAATAAGGTTTATACATAATATTTTGAACATGTAATAAGTTTCATTTATAAACTTATAGACATGAAACCAGGTCCATTCATAACATTTTGAACACATAATAAAGTTCACTCATAACATTATGAACATGTAATCAGGTTCACGCATAAGCTTATGGACATGAAACTAGGTAAATTCACAACATTATGAACATGTAATCAGTTTCATGCATAACATTCTAAACATGGAATTAGTTTCACGCATAGCAAATATACTCATGATTCATCCATAATTACCCAATACATTAGAGGGAGATATAGATACAACCCAAGAAATAAAAAAATCAAAAAAACAAGTTCCACAAGATTATAAACAATAATCATAACCCATGAAATGATATACGCATCATAAAAAAATTAATCATATCATTACCTATGGAAAATAGGTTGGTATCATAATCACCACCCATGAAAAGAAGGGAGTTTCAAAAACATATAACCCCTAAAAGAAAAACAGGTTTCAAAACATCATGGCATCAAAACATTAACCATTCATAGAAATAATATTAATAGAATCATTGAATAATTCCCAAATAAAGGCATGAGTAAGACCAAAGAATGTCATCTTAGATGGGAAATAATTTGGAAAGATATTTTAAAAAAACTTCTTGAGAAAAATATCCATTCTTCTTTGAAAAAATTAATTTTTAAAACATAAAACGTTTTGAAAACCATTTCCTTTAAAATAAACATGAAAACTTATAAATAAAGCTTTGAAATTATTTTTGAAATATTTTTCTTTGAAAACTTATAAAAAATGATTAAAAATGTTTAAAAATTTTCTCAAAAATAAAACATTCTTGAAACCTTTTTATTTAAAAATATCTTTGAAATATTTTAAATTAATCTTTTAAAAAAACATAAACCTTTTTTGAAAACCTTTTTCATTTAAAATAGTTTTGAAATATTTTAAAGGAAGCACTGAAAAACATTAAAAAAAATTTAAAAACATTTTCATTGAAAACCACTTTAAAACAATAAATTCCCAAAATATTAAGAAATTTTTTTTCTTTAAATTAAACTTTTAAATGTACAATGGAATATTTTATGAAATTACAGTCACAATGGTGGTAAGTGTGTATGTGTCGAACATTCCTTTTTTGACCTTAAAAGTTCCAAAAAGTGCCTCAATAGGAAAATTACGAGAAGATTCCTTCTAAGAACATAGAAGGTAAAACATGAATGTCCTTTCACATAATATGATAAAATTAAAACATTTTTGAAATCATTTTAGAAATAAAGGTTTTGAAAGAACATATATTTCCTACTAAAATGAAAAATTAAGTCGAATTTTCATTAAAACATTTTATCAGTTATCATAAGTACAAAATAGTGAAAAAAATGGTATTAATACATGAATATATCATCAAAAAATATAGTATAAGATAATTCATGGTTTTTATTGAGATATGGATCATGATATGTCATCAATTTAAGTATAATTATAAACAATCTTGAAAAGCGATGAGAATGTTTCAATAAACTCTTATCACTTGGTAACTTGGGATCATACTCTCCATGTAAGAAAAGTAAATTATATAAAGCTTAAAAAATCATGAAAAATTATATTCATGATATAACATGTAAAATGTAATTATATACACCTTGAGAAAAAATTTAGTTTCATAATAAACTATGAGTCTCAAAGAGGGAAAATTGAGACAAAACTATTTTACTGATTTGGTAACTTTTAAAACATAAACCTCATAAAATAAAGATCATATAATGGATATGTAAATGCTAATAAATTTAATTATATGAATAATTGAATACATCCATTGGTATTATACACACCATACAAAAGGAATAGGTGGTGAATAAAGCATGTATCTCACTGAAATAAAAAGTGAGATAAAATCCTCTTACCTTGTGTCTTTACTCTCTTCATACTCATACAATATTTATGTATAAAAAATGTAAGTTTATTATAAATATTTTACAGAATCATATTCTTATATATAATACCATATATGGTTTTATTATGACCTTATATTACTCGCTTGTTGAAAATATTATGTTAAGGTTTCACTTCGGGAAATATTCGCTTTGTTCTTTGTATGAGTCTTAATTTGTTATATCTTTGGACCTTATACTTGTATCATGACTTACATAATATACATAATGATATAAATATAATATATATTCATTATATTTTTATTATAATAATCTATATAATATATAAGTATTAAATGGAATACACCTTTCCTGGAGATGGTAAGATGTACATACGCAAGAATGATGTTTCTGTTTTTATTATCGTACTGATAGAAAGAAAGAAAATGAAATATAAGTATATATATATGTATATATATAATTATTCTAGTATCATTTTATATCATATATATAATATAATTTCACTAAACTCATCCTTAATACATTCCATGTAGTGTGTGAATGAATCATATCACTTTGAGGAGCGGTAGTCCACACTTCCTCAAACGAAATTATCATATTTACACCAAATGGAAATTAAAAATATATGGGTTGTAAAAGGAATAAATAAGCTTAAATATATAATAAATATAATATATGATATATATAAATATATTTTCCATAATAATTTCCACCAAGAGAGGTGGTAAAGAAAAAATGAACAATAATCGTTTACTGAGGCAGTAGTTCATTGTACACATAAACAGTATGATCGTTACCCATTAGATGGATTTGTGTGTAATTGTAGGTATAAGTATTAGTATAAAAACATCCTAGTATATTGAGAATAATTTTTTTTGTTATACCATCATGGAATAAAGTGATTGGAGGGTTGGATAAAGAAAATAAAAGAAAGGATCTTGAGAGAAGATGTTACCTCTTAATCAAGTAACTTCTTTTGGTTTGCGCCAAAAGGATTACTTGGATTTTTTTCTGCCAAAATAGAGGCTTCAAGGATAAATTTAGGGATATTGGGAAGTGTATTGGTCAGATATTTTCGGAACATAAGTGGTTTTAAAGGTTTGAATAAGAGGGAGATTTACTGGCCTTTTATAGGGAAGGGAAAGGATACACTTGGAATTTTTTAAATCAAGTTAGGTGTACCCACGCTTTTACATAAAAAATCATAACAAATAAAAAACTAAATAATTGAAGTTTAATTTACAAATAATAGACAAAAATGGGTTTTGGATAAGTTTATAATCCATTTTGGGTCTTAAATTTAAGTTTTAGTACTTTGTTAACCTACTTTTTCTCTTAACTATTGTAATTAATTTTAATCACTTTCACTAATATTTTTGGTAAAAAACTAATTTAACCTTATTATACATTATAGATTATGATTATTAAAAATATGGAATAAATTTTTCCAAATTATAATCACATAATTGTTAAAAATTAATTTAAAATTAATCCTGATGATCGGACGACACTACGGGGTTTTAACGTAAAAACATACAAATATTTGCTATATTTTTATACCCAATTTCAAAGTGAAATTGATTCCAATGAGCTATATTGGATTAATTTATAAAAATATAATCTAAGTAAACTTTTAAACCAAATTAAAATATAATTTATCCTTATAAATAAATTAGATAAAAATGTAGTTTTGAATTAAAATCCGGTATTTTCCACTATTCATCCAAAAATGAAGTTTCTCAGAAAAATCCCAAAAATTAACCCTAAGATAATTTCAATATTATAAATTAAAAATTGAAGTTTGTTTTATCAAATTTAATTTCTAAATGTGTCTAAAATTAATTTATTATTTTTCACCAAAGGACATTAAAAGCAGTTCATTTTAGAAAATAGTATTCTTAAACATATAAGGAATTTACCAAAAAAAAATATCTTTCATTATCGATATGTTTTATTTATATAAAAACATTATAAAATTATTTAAAAATTATTTATTACTATTTATATTAATAATTTTAACAACTAGGTTATAATTATCTCATTTAAATAATTATAACAATAAAATGATGCTTTATAAAAACTTGGTGTTGTGTGCAACATACGCCAATTCAGGGTTGTGTGTAGAAGAAGCCAAGTTGGTTCCATGTGAAAGGAATATTTTACTTAGTAATTTAATATAAAAAAACATTTTTCATGTTGTGTGAAATGAAAATTATAAAAAGATTAAATTAATTTGAAAAAAAAATTAATAAAATCTTTGGGTGTTACAGTTCACGCGTTGCCTGGATCTACCACCTCCACAATAAATATCACCAAAGAAAACCAGATATGGGGTGAATAACCTTTCCATATGTTTTTCATTGGATTATATCCACTAAACATATCAGGAAAGCATCAAATTCCATCCATATTTTCATACGCTTCTTGGGAAAATGAAGAAATCCCAGTTTAGTTTGGTTCTCCCCCAATCTACCCATCATTATCATTGATTCCCAAAACGCAGCCTCCATCATGAGTTGCACCCTCAGTTTCAATCCATTTCACTGAATAATTATCATGCAATGATCATAAATTAGTTATTGGTCGATCCATTGTCCGAAATAAATATCAATAATGATTAAATAAAGAAATAGGGGAGAAATCCATAATCCATGAAATGTGTGGAAGAAACCTTGGATGTTTTTTGTTTGGACTAAATTAATTATCATGGAAGAAGAAAAACTATTAGGGATAAATCAAAATGAATTAATAAAAAATACCATCAATTTAATTCTACCGATGATGTGTGTGTCAATTCTGTTCATGGAATTGATCTGAGTTCATTTGGGATTAAGAAACGGTATATAAATCACACACAAAAACATCATAACTATAGTTTAGATCAATCATTGATAAATAACGGTTATGTGTTGTCATCACTGATGAGATCCATGAACTCTATTGGAACAATGATCCATAATCTAATCCCAATCTATTGTGGTTTGCCAAGAAATCTCCCTTCTAGTGGTCTTTAGGTCTCCAAGGTTTAGCAGCCAACCCTGGGAAAAAACCTATAGGTGTGCACTTATAGAAGAAATCAATCACTTCATCAAAATAATCAAAACAAATAAATTTATTAATTTATTTTTTTTATTTATGCCTGTGATGACTTTTTCACAAACTACCCATTCTAAAAAACGTTTATTTCACACCTAGGGTAAAACCTACATTCTAAACTCAATGGTTACCTCATATTTTTGATCTAGGTCCCCGTTTATGATTTATTATACTTTTTCATGAAAACTGCATGCTCGTGTTATTTAATATATTTAATATATTTAAAACATTTATTCCTGGCACACTGAGACTTGTAATTACACGCCTTCTCAGCACATAGTCTCGAAAATAATCCATATAATATTCAAAAATAATAAAAAGAAAATCTGATTCATTACATTATCCTCACCTTAGTACTTTTCACCCTAAAAAGAGAAAAAACTACTCAAAAAGATGATGGTATTGGAATCACATTTCGATCTCTCTCTCCCAAGTTCTCTCTTGAAGATTCCCATGATACCACCAGAAATTCATAAAGGGAATCAATCACCCATGAAGAATCATCTCCTTACAATACTCGATCTCCACTCAGTACTCAGAAAAGGTATCTCCATATTCAATGTTCATCTTACCTCAATCGATAATGTGTGATGGGTTGTGCATGTACCTCCTCATCTATGACACATGGAAGATGTCATGTACCCAGTCCAACTACAATAGTAAATCTAAGTGGTACGCCACCTCACTAACTCTATGTAGTATTTAGAAGGGACTAATGAATATTGGAGATAACTTGCAACCGCAACCAAATCTTATCAATTCACATCAAGGAGAGAACCTCGGGAACACATGGTCTCCCCCCAAAAACTCTGTAAGAATCCATCATTAGTCTTCATAAGACTTCTGGCAGATTTTTGTAGTACTCATCCACTCCTAGATGATCTAGAACTTCTCTGTAGTATCTTGCACTAAATTTGGTCCAATGAGTGTTGAATCACCTAGATCAGACCAAAAAAGTGGTGGCCTTTAGGGTTTCTCATAAAAAGCCTCAAATAGTTTCATACCAATGGTTGAATGGTATCTGTTGTTGTATGAAAACTTTACCAAGGGTAGGTGATCCTCCCAACTACAGTCGAATTCCAACATGCAAGTCTGCAGCATGTCCTCCAATACCTAAATTTTTTACTCTATATGGTCATTTGTTTGGGGTTTAAACATTTTTCTCAATCGTAATTATGTCCCAAAGTCATCATGTAATCCTCTCTATAACCAATATGTGAATTGAGCATCATAGTCAGAGACAACACACCAGGGAAATACATTGATTCAGACTATCTCCTACATGTAAAGGCATCCCAAGCTCTCTACTGAACTCTGCTCTCAAATAGAAAGGAAGTAAGCCTACTTGTTGAGTTGGTATACAATCACCCAGATGGAATCATATCCCCTAGACATATGTGGTAATTCCATCACAAATTCCATGTAAATCCCATCCCACTTCCACTCTAGAACCTCAAGGGGTTAAGCTAAACCTGCTAGAACCTGGTGCTCTACCTTCACCTACTAAAAAGTGAGGCATTGATAGACAAACTTTGAAAATCCATTATTCATTTATAGCTACTAAATATGACATTGGAAGTACTGTTACATATTTTTCACACTTATATGTACCTCTAAATGGGATGTATGAAACTCCTACATCACCTATTCCTATAATGTCAAAGGTACCATCGTTCGTCCTTTAAAAAGGATAGCATGCTTTCCACCTTTAGAATATCCATTATAATCATGTCCAATGGATTTATTAGTATGTAAGGTCTCACAGTCAGTATCTCTATATTGATAATCCCTAAAATCCTATAAAATAGGTGGGGTAACAACCATCAACTAAATATATGAAGCAATATCCTTATCTACTAAGGAAAACTGTAATGAGGCTAATTTATCTGACACCTCAACCAACAACTGAGAAAAATATCTCTTACTAATAATATATTCCACCACATTCTCCTTTACAAGGGTATATAAAATATCAAAGTCATAGTCTTGGATGAACTCTAGCCATCACCCCTGTCTCAAATTAAGATCCTTATATGAGAAGATATACTTGAGAATCTTGTGGCCAGAGTAAATGATAAACTAATCACCCATCAGGCATTGTTACCATATCTTTAGTGAGAATGATATAACTACTAAATCAAGATCATGGGTCGCATATTTCTTCTCACATGATCTCAGCTAATTTAAACCATAGGTAATAATTGCCTTCCTCTATATCACAACACAACCATGTTTGGTCTTTGATGCATCGCGGAACACTAAATACTTGACACACTCCTCTAGAAATATCAATATGGGAGTTCTCATTAACCTCTTCCTCAACTCCTAAAATCACTACTGGAACCTTTACAACCACATGAAAGGTCGCCCCTTCCAAGTCAAATCATTCAATGGTGTTTCCACTCTGGATAAATCAGGTATAAACCTCTTATAGTACCCTACCATCCCAAGGAAACTTTTCACCCTGTTAACACCCTTGGGTAACTCCCAATAAAGAACTACCTCAACCTTTATCGATTCCACTACTACTCTAGTATATGAGATGAGAATTCCTAGAAAGTGTACCTCTCGAATCCAAAACAAACACTTCAAGAGATTCCAATAAAATCGGTGCTCTCAAAGTGTGTTCAGAACCATCCTCAAGTGTCTCGTGTGCTCCTCCTAAAAATCTAAATTCACTAGGATTCCATTGATAAAGACCACCATGAATTGGTCTAAGAAAGGCTAAAATATCTAGTTCATGAGTCCCAATAACACTACTGTGGTGTTCATCATGCCGAATGGAATCAAAAAGTACTCATAGTGACCATAGAGACATTTGAATTTTGTTTTTGGTATATCATCATCCCTTACTCATAGACAGTGATGGTCTGATCTGAGTTCAATATTCTAGAACCATAAAACCCCTATCAATTGATAAAATTGATTTTAGATCCTTGGTAGTGGATACTTATTCATCACGGTCACCTGATTCAAGAATCGGTAATCCACACATAACCTCAATCTCTCATCCACCTTCTTGAAGAACAACACTGGTGCTTCCTAGGGGGAAATGATGAGTCTCAAAAATACATTCTCCTACAAATCCTCCAACTGCACCCTCATCTCTTTAAGCTCTGCAGTATCTATCTGATATGTTGGTGTATATATCGATGTCATACAGAGATTCAAGTCGATGTAAAATTATTGCTCCTGATGGGGAGTTAAACCCGGTACATCCTCAAGAAATACATCCTCATAATCTACCACCGCTATAGAAAAATGATTTCCCAAATCATCCACTACTCCAAGATTCATGTTATCCAACTGGTGAGTAATTGGCTACACTTTCCTTTTCCTGAGCTCGTCCTTCTCTACCAAGGTTTCCTTTTCACCCACAAAGGAAACCCTTATTCTGTCACTACAGACCCATCATATCCTCCTCCTAAATTAGTGAATTTGGTCATGAACTGTGGATATATAGTCCATACCTAATATTATTTCATAAAGAATCATCACTACTATAAAGAGATTCCACACAAAACTCTTACCTCTAAGAATCATATCGCATTGTGGGCACAAGTGCGCAATCATTGAGTCACCGCCTGTCAAAGTCTCCAACCAAAAGGGTCGAGCCAATAGCTCAAATAGGATCTCTAATTCTAAAACTAAATAAGTGGAAAGTAAATAATGACTTTCACCTGTTTCTATCAATATTATAGCTAAATTTAAAAATACATTGATCATACCTCGTATCATCCCTGGATCCTCAGGGTCATAGACCTACATAGCCTACAGCTAGCCTATTATCTGTCCACTAGTTCCCTGATCCTAGCACAGACCACCTGGGGGTGGTGGTGGTAATATATCAAACCTCTGACCACTTCATGCCTCCCTACCAGCCCCTATTCCATGTCCTTTACTCTTTGGACCACCCTACTTCTGCCTCTGTCTCTACCTCAGTTGTCCCTCGACCATCTCATTATAAATTGTATGAAGGTTCATACAATCCCGAGAAATATGTCTTCAATCATCAAAATAGAAACACTTACTCTCCCTTGGATGATTCGAGCCACACTAAGATCTATATACCACTAACCCTATGTCCTAGAATCTCCTCCTAAAGCTTCTAACACACTTGGATCCTAATTAATTTCATCATTTGCATGTTGTTGAGTTATAAGCTACTCGATTCCCACTACGAGCACCCACCATCGACGCCTTCTCTACTATAAAGATCTCCACTACCAAGGCTTTCTTGAGAACCCCATCATATCTAGGAATTCAAATGGATACCACTGAATCCCTGATATCCCAGCATAATCCCTGGTCAAAGGTCTGAGATTTGAGGAATTTATCCCACACCATATCCAAGGAGTAACATGATATATTAGTAAACCTTATAGAGTACTCTTCAATGGCCAAATTTCCCTTATATAGATCTAGAAGTTCATGTAGGTGTATTGATCGCAACGTGTCTAGATAGAACTCATCCCTGAAGAGACGCTTAAAGTATGACAAGGAGAGAGTTTTTTCATCGTGTGACCAAGACACTAAGCTCCACCATTTCCTAGTAGATCCCTAATGAAGGCTCATCATGAGGAATGACATCTGATCTTCAGGCATCCTCAAAAGGAAAAAAGTGTGAGTTACTGCCTATAGCTAGTCATCAACCACCTAGGGGTCTACCTCACCCCAAAACCTAGTAGGTAACTACCTTTGAAACTTTTGTAATGCACTCAAACTATGTTCATCCTCAACTATTACTTCCAATGTTAGTTGTTTCTCAATAGGTGGTGGCATAACTAGTAAACCACATGGGGGTTCTATCTCTGGTATAGGCCCCTGTACCGATGTCTCATCACTAGGTGGATCATCCTCATGGTATAGGCCCCTGTACTCTTCAATGGCCAAATTTCCCTTATATAGATCTAGAAGTTCATGTAGGTGTATTGATCGCAACGTGTCTAGATAGAACTCATCCCTGAAGAGATGCTTAAAGTATGACAAGGAGAGAGTTTTTTCATCGTGTGACCAAGACACTAAGCTCCACCATTTCCTAGTAGATCCCTAATGAAGGCTCATCATGAGGAATGACATCTGATCTTCAGGCATCCTCAAAAGGAAAAAAGTGTGAGTGACTGCCTATAGCTAGTCATCAACCACCTAGGGGTCTACCTCACCCCAAAACCTAGTAGGTAACTACCTTTGAAACTTTTGTAATGCACTCAAACTATGTTCATCCTCAACTATTACTTCCAGTGTTAGTTGTTTCTCAATAGGTGGTGGCATAACTAGTAAACCACATGGGGGTTCTATCTCTGGTATAGGCCCCTGTACCGATGTCTCATCACTAGGTGGATCATCCTCATGATTATATAGTTTAATCCTAGTTGTATTTCTACATGGAGGAATCCTGAAATAAAAAAAAGATGCACCACGGTCAAAATATTATATTTTGGGAGTTGACTTAAGAAGGACATGGAAAAAACAACCCATTTCAATAAGGTGAATGTACAAAAAAATTTACCTACAACCAATGTTTACATGTAATGAGTCAAAAGACAAGTGATCAGAGTCTTGGTGTATGGATAAGTTGGCCACCACACCTATATTGGAGTCCCTAACCTGGAAGTTGAACCTGGAACACTAAACACTATTTCCACAAACCAATATTGCTAACTCTGATCCTAAGGTAGAACCGACTCCTCTGATACCACTGCACCATGACTCGACCTGCTGAGGTCCGACCTATGACTACCCCAAGCCCGCCTCCAATAGGTCAGGGGTTATCGACCAGCACTAAGTATCCATATCCCACAAATGGTAGGTATTTTCCTAAAGTACCTATACACATGCACACATATACAAGCCCACATAATTCTGAAATATAAAACAACTGAAAACAATGCATTCTTACATCTAAGATCTCATAAAAAAGTATGATAGTAAAGTACTAACAGTGGAAAAGGGGGTCAAATACAAGCCCAACCAAAAACTGTAAAGAGTCCAACCTACCCCAAGGGTGAGGAATAAAGTCAAATGAAAAATCCTAGTAAACACCTCAGTCTCACAAGCTCTATCTATGCTCCACTCACTCCATATCCTCCTAGAACACCATCAAAAGGGTCTTCATCTACCTAATACATGACACATATAGGCAAAGCCCGTGTCTGGGTGAGTATAATAATACCCAATAAGACACCCCAAAAACACTAAACAAGAATCAAAAATTATAGTCATCTCAATATAATATATAAAAATCAATGTATAACATAAACACCTATATATACTCAAGAAATAAACCATGCCACTAGGTGGTCATAACCAGCTGCTAGCCATAGAATTCTACTCGAAGAAACGCTCGTTTCAGGAGAACCCATTCCATTATCCATGTTATCAATGGAAACACTTGAAAAATATGTCTAGATCATTATACCCCATCCAATAAATCTCTCTGATCTAAAAATACCCTGATACTCAAATAGGGGGTCATGCCCAGAATAGTTGGGGGACACCATGGACCCAATCGGGATTAACCCTCTATATATGGGATCATATGCCAACAACACCACAAACCCTACTGATATAGTATTTTATATGGATGATGAATGCCTTTCTCAAGGAGGTCACACTGATTCCACAAACCCCATCTAGGGAACAAATATGATAGAGGATCACACTCTAGTATCATGGAGGGACATTGTAACTCTATATGAGACTCGGCCTCCATGGGGGGTCACAATCCTGTGATGAGGATGTAATTTCACATTTTACCCTTGAGGGAATAGACCAATGGAACATAATCAACCAAGATGGGTCCAAACTAATTACATGAAGATCTAAAAACACTCTTGAAGATGGGGTACACAGCGTGCACCAAGGGTACACGACGTGTCTAGCTATCCCCAATTCTACAATGTGTTAAATCCTCACATGGAATGTAAGTCTCATCATACATAGTGTTTACAATAATTATATGGCCTATGGAGACACATGACACCATGACCATGTCACCTGGTCATGTTTATGTCCTTGTCCTACCCGTGTACCAACCCGTGTACAGGTGGTCATGTCTGTGTTCAAGTACACAGCATGCCATTGGTTGTGTACTCCTGCATGTGTATGTGTACACTAATAGTTAATGAGTCTCACGGAGGTATCACACACTATGTGATAGGGTTCATATTCCATGTGATCCTTAACTTCATCCTAAAACCCTATCCACCACAGAGAGGTCCCCACACGACGTGTAATCCCAATTTACATGTCGTGTTGGTCAGTATTTTCCAAAAATCCATACCTGGTTCATGGGTCACCCATATCTACCACCTCTATTGTCAATATTACCCAAGAACATTGGACATAGGTTTTACCATCCTTGGAATTGGTTGTTTTCCATATTTTGGCCACCAAATGGATTGGGAAAGAATCAACCATGGTTTTCATCACCATACACCACTTAGAAAAATGAATAACTCCTGATTCAATTTCATTCTCCCCTGATCTACCAACTGTTGTTGTCGATTCCCAAAATTCATCCTCTATCATGAGCCATACCTATGGTTTCAATCCATTATGCCAAATAATGATTGTGCAATGATCAGAAACCGGGTATTGGTCGAACCATTGGCCAAAATAAATACCAATGATGATTGAATGAAAAAATAAGGGAGAAATACATAAGACATGAAACGTAAGGAACAAACCTTAGTCATTCATTTAGCTTAAATTATTTTTCTTATAAGAAGACAAAAAAATAGGGATAAATCAAAATGAATGAATGAAAAATACCATTAATTTAATTCTACTAATGATATGCATATAAATTATGTTAGTGGAACTGATCTATGTTCATCCATGTTTAATAAATAGGATGAAAATCACACACAAAAACATGATACCTGTAGTTTGGATTGATCATTGATGAAGAATAGTTTTACATTTCCATCATTGAAAATATCCATGAACTCTATTGGAACAATTATTCATAATCTGATCCTGGTCCATTGTCTTTCTCCAAGAAAGCTCTCCTCCAGAAATCTCTAGTTCTCCAAGGTTTAGTGGCCAAACCTGAGAAAAAGCTTATAAATATGTACTTATAGTAGAAATAAGTCTTTGTGTCAAAATAAATAATACAAATTAATTAATTAATTAATTTTATTTATTTACACATGTGATGGATTTTTCAAAAATGACCTTCATCGACAAAGTTTATGTCATGTCTAGGGTAAAATGAGCAATTTAAACCCAATGGTTCCCTCGAATTTTTGATCAGGGCCCTATTTTTGGAGTTATTCCACTTTTTCATGAAAATTGCATGTGTGTACTTTTTAATATATTTAATATATTTCAAAAATTTATTCTGGGCACACTGGGCCTCAGAATCACATGATGTCCCATCCCCTACTCATGAAAATAATCTATATAATATCAAAAAATAATACAAAGAAAATATGATTCATTACTGTTAATGAAATTAAGAGTGACCCCTAATACCTACCTCTAATAGGCTCTAGGTTTCCAACTAGCACTGAGAGTATAAAACACAAGTATGGGAGGCATTTCCCTAATAACCCAAAGGATCACACAAAGTAACCACCAAACCAACACTATAACATAAAATAAAAAAGAAAACACAAAACTATCTCACAATGCATGTAATATCATATGAATCAAATTCTAAAATAACCATACCCAAAGAATCCTAATTCATCATCTCAATAACTCCAAGATTCGAGCTAGAAATGTCCATATCGGTCTCCAACTTCCTCTTGTAACCTGAAAACAATTTATATAAATATATATATTAGGGTGATCATAACATGTATACTCAATATAATGATACCCAAGAACTCTAATGAAAAAATGAGAAGAGTATACTAATTCCCCAGGGAAAAAACAACATAATTAACGAACACTTGTTAGATCAACTAGTTCCTAACTTCACCAAGGCTCACTCCCAAAATAACACATCCATGTATAATAATATAAGAAGAAGAATATATAAAAAGGGTACCCTACTCCACTTTCAAACTAATTTTTTACTCTCATGCCCAAATATTGTATTTCCTAGCACTCTCATCCCTTTCATATCCATCCACCTCATACCATCATAAGCCTCATCATAACAGGAAATCCCATGTTCTCAACCCATGCCACACCCACATTTCTAACCATCATAAAAACCATCGCATCAAATAAACTTCATGAGAAAAAGGGAAATATAAAATTATTTTTTACACATATTCAATTTGATTACAATCCTTAAGGGATTTATCATTTTCATGTGAGGTGATTTCTAAAATTATATTTTAGTAAACAACAAAAAATTCATAGAAGTATGTACACTTTATGACCAGCAACAACCGTCACAAAAATATGGAAAAGCAACCCAATGAAAACAAGTACATGTGATATCTCCCATTACCCTTCAATTTCATTTGAATCTAGTTTAATTGTATATATTATGATAGCTCTTACCATTCACCCAAAAGGAAAAAAATATTCTAATATCACATATACACAAAAAGAGATAGAACTCATATCCCCTACCTCAATCATCACTTTCTAACTCACTATGAAAGTCCAAATTGAATAATAGACACCCAAATGATAGGAATCACACTGAGGGGGTGTTAATATACTAGAACACACCATACCACATTATCCCTTTACAAATATATCACCAAAACTAGTCATTCCATTGAGATAATATCTCTCCAATTGAATAATGGGAAGAAACCCAAAAAGAAAGAATGGGAAACTCACCTAGAATCGCCAAGGATCAATCTCCAAATACTTGGGTTGAAATATGATGAAAGGGGGATAAAAGAAATCCTAATTATATACCTTTACCACCCAATAATCAAGAGATAAGGTGGATTAATGATGGGGTTTTATGGGGTTCAATGATTTATATATTGGATTGGAATTAAAAGACCACAATGAAACACCCTACACCATGGTGAAAAGGTGATAATATAGAACAAAACCAAAATACAAGGGAAGAGTCTATTCCCCAACAGGGATGGTCAAAATTTCATCCGAGAAAAAAAATCATCGTCCACACAACAAATACAATAAATTAGAAGAAATACCATGATGCAAAGGAACCCCCACACTATAGAATTCCAATACCATTGAAAAAGGCCACGCCAAAACCCAGCTCTACGACACTGCAACCCCAAAATTGGAAGAACCAAAAAAACCACCTCTTCTAGACTCTACACCATATCTTATCTCTCTATGTTGCAAAGATACCCTCCATAATGAAAAAATATGACTCCACATCGCAATCATCCCTTTATGGATGAAATTTCAAACTAACTCCCCTCCTTTCTCCTTTGAGCCTTCTCCCAAAATATAACATCCATGTGTAACTATATTTCTTAAATTGTTTTATTTTATCTTATCTCGGGTTTTTTCGAGTCTTGATGATTTTTGGGCCAAGATTTTGGACTTTTAGAGGTTTATGGGTGTTGTGTGGTTTACCTGCATGGTCAGGAGTAACTATGGGGAGCACCCCATAAATTGTGTGGGTGGTTTTCATCTAGGTATTGGCCAAAACATATTTAGTGCATAGTTTTTAAAACCATACATAAAAACTAAGCAGATTTCCTAGAATCACTTAAAAGTGACTTTTATTATATTTCCTCTTTCAAATTAAATAGGATTCTATGACTTTATTCCCCCATGTGTGTATCAACCCAAAATTCTCATACATAAATATTACATCTTAATAGATGAATATTTATTACATAACATAATTATCCAAGCCAATTTTATTTAATTCTAGTTCCTTTGGAAACTTTGACACATAAAAAATAGGAGTATAAGTGATCTATGTCATCTCCCACTATGTTCTTCATAACTAGAACCCTTCTTATAAATATCATACATAATACCTTTAATCATAACATGGGGAAAGGAAACATAATAAAGGGTGATATTAGATGCTCAGTAAGGTTGAATAATGGATATATCAACATATCATGATCATAAGGTTATGATAACATGAGAATAACAATTGAAAATCATACCCCAAATATCATAAATTATAAACTTAAGTCATGGAATCAATATTGGTAGTTCATAAGACATAAATTGTAATGGAATAAAAGAACATGAACCATGAGAACATAACATTACCATAAGACATATATTTGTGGTTTACACATAAGCATAGAAAGTCATTTCCTTAGTATTAGAGGCTCATTTCCAAAACTAACATAGTAGAATGGGTTCACTCCCCAAACCATCATAGTAGTCAAGGTTCACTCCCAATACTATAATAGTGGATATATTCCATTTCTGAACTAGTTTCACTCCCATTACTATCATAGTGGACATATTCCCTTTCTGAACTAGGTTCACTCCCCATTCTATTTATGTTTATCTCATGAGATATCAATTTTTAACCATGTATTAGAGTGAGATATAGGTCCCACCTGTCACATAATTAAAATCATAAATATATGTTCCAAAAGATCATAAAACATTCGTCGTATCAAAACCCATGAAAATAAATGGGTTTCATAAACAATTTATTATAACATAATTCGTGTAAAAGAAACATCTTTTATAATCATTTCATCATTTCATTAAAACAGAACCCATGGAAAAAGAATAGGGTTTCATAAGAATTTTAACATGGTATAACCCATGGAAAATAAATGAGTTTAATAAGAATCTAGTCATCATAAAGATAAACCATTAAGATAAATAATAATAATGGTATCCTTGGATAATATCCACATTAAAGCATAAGTAACATCAAAGGATTTCATCTTAGATAGAAAATGATTTTGAAAAATCACTTGTAACATTTCTTGATGAAAATTCCCTTTTCACTTTGAAAATTGCTTCTAAAAACTAAAAAATCATAAAAAATCAAAAACCTTTTCTTTGAAAATAATTTTGAAAATTTATAAAGGAATATTTAAATCTTTTATCAGTTATGAAAATAGGAAATTTCATTCAAGATTTACACATTAAAATAAATATTCCTTTCACATTTTTGGTAAACTCCAAATGGGGATTATTTAAAAATGAAATGAAGATTAATTTCAAAAAATTTATTAAAAATTAAATTATTATTAAAAAATGATTTAATAAATCAATTTAAAATTTTGAAAAAAAAAATAGAAAACATGGTTTTGGAAGAAAAAGGGTTTTCAACTGAAGAGAGAAATAAATATTATTTTTCTTAAAAATATTATTTTGAACACTTGAGTACATAAAGAGAGTAAAATGAAGGGAAAATATTTATTATCATGAAATAACCATAGGATAAGAAAATTCATGAGTTTTTTGAGAGATATATCATAATATTTCATCATCAGAAACATAAACATAAATAATCTCGATAAGTAATGAGATTGTATTGTAAAACCCTTACCACGTTGGTAACATTGAATCATAATCCCCACGAAAGAATAAAATTAGATGAAATTTAAAATATAATGATAATAATTACATTAATTATATTACATGTTAAAGGGTATTTATATACACCTCATAAAATAATATATGTTCATAACATAACGTATGTCCCAAAAAAGACAAATTGAGATAAAAACCTCTTACCGATTTAGTAAATTTTGAACCATAAACCCCATGAAAGAGAGATCATAAAATGGAAATTTAAATAAAAATAATTTTTAATATAATCATAATAAAATACATTCATTTACATTGTATACACCACATAAAAAATATGTGGTGAATATGGCATGTTTCTCATAGAAGTAAAAAAGTGGTGCGGAAATATGTTACCTTAAGTCTCGACTTCCTTTGTACACATTAAAAACTAATTTATAATAAATATAAGTTTATTATACATATATTACATAACCATACTTATATAAATCATACCATATATTATTTACTTATGACCTTTTGTTACCCGTTTATTAACAATTCCATGTAAAAGTTGTGTTTCAAGCAATAAATGCTTTGTTTTTTGTGTATGTTTTGATTTGATATTTTTGGTACAATTACTTTATAATTATTATATAATATCTAGACTATTAACCATGATATAAATATAATATATATTAATTATATATATATTTTTATTAATCCATAAAAGTTTTAGATGGAAAATGAAATACACCGTTCATGGAGACAGTATGCCATACCTACGCATGAACATTGTTTCCATTTTATTGATAGGTTAACAGAAAGAAAGGTAAATAATATATTAAATTTATAGAATAATTTTTATTTCATATATATCACATGTATTTGTTAAACTCATCCTTATTACCTTCCATGTAAATTGTGAATGAATCACATTGTTTTGCGAGGCGGTAGTCCTCCGTACACACGAGCGACGTTATCATATTCCCATGGAATGAAAGTAAGAAGGTATATGTGATATAATAATTATAAAATTATAATAATGTAATAAATATAATATATAAATATTTAATATATCATTATATCCAACTATGATATGTGGTTATGGAAAACGAATAGCATCTCTTCGTGAGGCGATAGTCTGTCGTACACAGAAATGATGATTTTGTATCCCATTTGATGGAAGAGGATAAGGTTTTAGGTTATTAAATTAACATAATAAAATTTTATTATTTGGATAATATTTAAAATATAATATAATCATGTTCTAATAATAATTAAATTAGGTGGAGGGATAAATAAAATAAAGCTCTTAGTTAGGGATGTTACCACTTCTTTAGAAAAATTATTTTGGTCTGCACCAAAAAGATTATTAGGATGGATTTATGAAAAAAATAAGGATTATAGGATGAGAATTGGGAATTAAGTAAGTGTTTTGTGCGGGTATTTTATGAACCAATGGGTTTTAAAAGTGATAATAGGATATAAGAGGGGTGGCCTTTTATAAGTGAGGTGAGAGGCAAACTTGTAGTTTTTTAAAAGAAAAAGGTGCACTCAAGTTTTTCACACACCAAAAGGATCAAAAATGGACCATTATAGATAATTAGACATGATAAGGTCAAAATATGGACATAAAATTGATGTAATAGGTTTTAGTCATTTTTAACACATATCTTTTTAGTTTAACCACCAATTAAACTTATTTTAACTTAATCGTGGTAAAATATTTTTAATGTTTTTACTATTAATTATGGTCAAAAAAATATGTTGAAATTATTAGATAATATAAATTATGTTGATTTAAAATATTTAATTTATATTTTCAAAATAAACTCATATAAGTGTAAATTTTAATTCAAAATTAAACCCGCTAGCATGATGGGAAAGTGGTTTTCTAAAGAGAAAATGTTCAAAAGTTTAAAAAGTTTTTATATAAAAATTCAATATGAAAATGATTCAAATGACCTAAATTATATCAATAGATATATAATTAAACAAATTTTACTTTTAAAACCATATTAAAATAATTTTTTTATTTTTTAAATGCATTAATTGAAATGAAAATTCTTAATAAAAATTAGTATTTTTCATTATTCATCGAAAAATTCATCTTTTCAGAAAATTCTCAAAAATACACCCTAAGATAATTTTGACATGTAGATTTCAAAAAATAATTTTATTTTTTTCAAATAAATTTTATTAATGTTTCAAAAATTACTTTTATTATTTTTTAATAAAAAAATAAAAAATAGTATTTTCAAAACATATAAATACATTTCTAAAAATTAAGTACTTTTTTATCAATATGTTTTATTTATTTAAAACCATTATAATTAATATTTAAAATTTATTTATTAATATTCATATCACTAAGTTTAACAACTAGGTTATAATGGTTTTTTTAAATAATAATATTAATAATATATCGTGGTTTGTTAAAACTCAATGTCACATATAACACAAGAAAAACTCAGTGTTGTGTATAATGCAAGCTAAACTCGATGTTCTATGTAACAAAATATATCAGATAAATTTAATTCATTTGAAAAATATAATTTATAAAGACTCAGGTTGTTATATTATACCCCCTTAAAATGAATATCTCCCTAAAAATTCATCACTCTGATATCAACAAATGATGATACTTCTGCCTCATCATTTCCTTAGGTTCCTATATAGCTTCTTCAATATGGTGGTTTTTCCATAAAACTTTGAATAGGGGAGTGTTATTATTTCATATAACATTCTCTATATGATCCAAAATCTACATTGCTTGTTCCTCATAAGAAATATCTTGTTCTAGTGGTATGACCTCTAAGTTTAATACATGTGAAGGATTGGGTATATAATTTCTTAGGAGAGATATATGGAAGGCATTGTGGACTTGAGAGAGGTTTGGTGGAAGTACCATCGATAAGATATGGTCTTGATATGATTAATAATTTCAAATGGACCAATATACTTAGGGATTAGTTTTCTTTTATTCTTGAATCTCATAACCTTCTTTCATGGAGAAATTTTTAGAAACACCTTATCACCAACTTCAAATTCCAGATCATGCTAGAAATTATCAGTATAACTTTTTTTGAATTCATGTTTCCCCTTATGTATTGTTGAATGACTCTAACCTTATCTACCTTCTCTTAATCTATGTCAAGTCCCAATATATTTATTTATCCAACTTAATTCTAGTATGTTGGAGTTTTACACTTATTTATATAGAGGGATTCATAAAGAGCCATATAAATGCTCGAGTGAATGATATTGTTGTATGAAAAATCAACTACAGGAAGGTGTTGATAAAAATCACCTTTAAAATATAGAGAAAATGATATCAACATATCCTATAGTTTTTGAACTGTTCTCTTGGACTGGCCATCTATTTGAGTATTATACACAGTTTTGAAACTCAACTCTATATCAAGATCCAACTGAATACTTAACCAGAATATTGAGGTAAACCTCAAATCACAATATGACACAACAAAATGTGGTCATCCATGCAACCTTACCACTTCCTTAATTTATATCCTAGCATGCTAATCCAAAGATAAATATTCATTTATATTATTAATTGTGATGAATTTATAAGGTGATCGACTCCAATACATATATGATTATGACCTTTTGACATTTTGGGGAGTCTGATGACAAAATCCATAGTGATGTTTTCCCATTTCCATTATTATATCGGTAATGGATGTAACATCCCCTTAAACATTTGTCTCTTAGAATTAAATTTCTGATAGACCAAGCACTAAGATAAAAACTCTAAAATATCTCTCTTCATTCCATCCAAATATAAATACTCTTTAAAATCTTTATATATATTCATACTTCTATGATTAATAAAGAATGAATAACTATGAGCTTCCTCTAATAACTCCTTATTCAAATTTGGTATGGATGGAACACTTACATGCTTCCTGAGCCTTATCATTCCATCATGATCAAGGTTAAACTCAGGAACACTTTTAACCTTATTTTTCATCTCTACATATTCATTCTATTCCACTTTAATCTTTGTGTGTGTAACGTCCCGGTTCCGGAAGCCACCCAAAGGTGCCCCATACCCGGTTGGTCACATGGCCTCAAGTGCATTTCCCTGAATGCCAGAGGCTATCGACTAGCATCGAGGGCCTTGGGTGTTATAGTGGGGAAACTATGCCCTCATTGGCAGAGTACACAGTAGAAGTAACCAAATACATACAATAGTGGAAGCAGTAAATGTCCAAAAATAGTAAACAGCAAAAGACTTGAACAATGAAGAACTGGAGCACATATGTATATAAAATTATGCATGATACATATGTCTAGTAAAACATCCAAACAAGTCACAATGCTGAAAATAAAACCAGTGCTAAACCAAAGTACAAAAGAAAAAGGTAAACAGCTCCTCAACGTCGCAAGCCTAAGCTTGGTCCCATGCTCTCTAGCTCCACAGCAAGTCAAGTATTTGAAGTAGAAGGGTGATTTTCCTTATCTATACCTGTAGCAATATAATCTGTTTGGGCCCAAAAGCATGGCCCAAATAGGGTGTGATACTAAATCCCAGTAGGAAACCACCCGAAGATCTATGCCTAACAGTCAGTGAATATATAGCAGGTAAAAGTACAGAATATAGTAAACAGGAAAGTACTCAACAGTAAACAATCCACAGTGAAACAAACAGTTAAACACAAACAGGTAACCCTCTAGGAAGTACTCACATCCATCCCCTCTGGTCCTACATAAGAAGAACAAGCAACCCTATGGGCAATACACTCGGTCTAACCCCTCTGGTTGTTCATATGAACACTCTATGAGGAAGCACTCACAATCAGTTCCACTTATAGTCTAAGGTAGTTAGGGAATCTCTAAGGAAGCTTATGCAGTCGATTCCCCTTATAGCCCCAAGGTCAAGGACTCACTGAGGAAGCTCACTCAGTCAATTCCCCTCATATCCCAGGTCGTTCATAGACTCTCTGAGGAAGCACTCACTGTAAAATCCCTCTTATAGTCTAAATAGTTTAGGAATAAAATCAAAGACTATCTGAGGAAGCTCACTCGGTAAATTCCCCTTATAGTCTAATGAAAACAAAGACTCTCTGAGGAAGATCACTTGTTCAATTCTCCTTATAGCCTAAAGTGCTCAAAGACTCTCTAAAGAAGCTCACTCGGTCAATTCCCTTTATAGTCTCTACACCAGGTTCTCACGGCCCTGTGTAGGTCAACGAGAATAGTAGTATAAAAATGGCCAAGTAACCTACATAACTACTTGGCTAAATATTCTACAGCATAACAAGCATGTCAAAATACAAACTCTCCATCCTACAGCAACAGGAATGGAAACAGGCAAAGCATCCAAACTGGCTAAACAGGAACAAACGGTCATAAACAGAACATGCAAGGGAAATATATCCAAATCATATCAAAAAAACCCTATTCTTATCCATTTAACCTCTACACAAGCATACCATCATGGCAGGCAATCAACAGGGGTAAAATGGTAAACACGCAATACCCTGTTCAAGGGTATTGGTGAAAATTTCACATAATACTCAAATAATTTGAACGAAAAGGCACAAACCACCTACCTCGGTGTTGGGTGATTGATATATGTGAACCTCAAAGCTTTAATCTTCTTAGAACGTCTAATATCTACAAAAACATCTAAAACATTCAACCCACGATATCTCACAAGAGAGGAGAAATTAGAAGATGATGCTCTAGGAGAATAGAGAACTCACTGATGTGATTCTAACACAACCACCGGTGTTCGATTCGGAGGGCGGACACATGGTCGGAGGTTCGTCAAAGATCCGCGGTCGTACGGTGCTCCTAGATGAGATGAACGAAGAAGGGGGTGTTTTTGTCGATTAGACGTGACCCCGGTGTGTTTAATGAAAAAAATAAAGTAAACTGCATGTAATTTTAAATTACACGGTGTGTACTCACCTTTTCCGTACTCCGCTTTAATCGGCCTCCAATTCACTCCCACACGGCCGTGCGTGTGGCCACTACACGGCCAGCACACGGCCTCATGTGGCAAGGAAGTACGCGGCGTGTACTCATAAAGTACACGGTGTGTACTTAGAAAATTTATAGAATTTCCTTTTTCCTCAAAAAAGACCAGAAAAGGGAAAACATACCTGAAAAGAAGATCTAGGTTATTACAAACCTCCCCCTTAAAGAAATTTGTCCCCGAATTTCCCTAGCACAGTGTAGAAGAAGAAACCCCGAACAGCTTCAGCCACTGTGATCGCATGTCTGCCTCCCTCTCCCAAGTCTCATCCTGTACTCGCCCATGCTACCATAGCACTCGTACTAGAGGAACAGAGCAGTCACAGAGAACCTTTGTACTATGATCGACAATCCGGATTGGATTCTCCTCAAAGGATGCATCCACTCCCAACTCAACCTCCTCGGGTTGGAAGATGTGAGACGGGTCTAATAAGTATGTCGAAGCTGAGAAACGTGGAAGATGTTGTGCATAGCTCGGTACCTCTAAGGTAACTACAACCAATAGGCAACCGGCCCAACTCTCACCAACACCTCAAATGGACTGACGTACCTCGGCGAAAGCTTACCCTGTCTCCTAATACTCTTGTGTCCCAACCTCGGTGTGACATGCAGGAAAACCTGATCCCCGACTTCGAACTCCATAGGTCATCTCCCCTGATCAGCATAAGGCTTCTGTCAAGACTGCGTAGTATCCATTCTCTTCTGAATCAACTCTATCTAATATGTGGTCTCCTAAACAAGATGAGGTCCCAAAAAAGCTGCCTCTCCTGCCTCCAGCCAACATAAGGGTGATCGGCATGGCCTACCGTACAAAGCCTCATAAGGTTCCATCTGAATATTTTCTTGAAAACTGTTGTTGTAGGCAAACTCCACAAGAGGTATGTGATTCTCCCAATAACCTCCAAAATATAGAATGCATGCTCGGAGTATTTCCTCAAGAACATGAATTGTATGCTCAGACTGGCCATCTTTCTGGGGATGGTATGTTGTACTCAAAAGTATCTATGTACCCAAAGCCTTCTAATGACCCTGCCAAACCTGAGAAGTAAAACATGCATCCCTTCCTGAAATGATGGAGTGTGGAACTCCATGAATATTTACGATCTCTCATATGTACAATCATCCCATCTCATCAACACTGAAAGCCTCCTTGATCGGTAAAAAGTGAGCAACCTTCGTGAGTCTATCAATGACAACCCAAATAGCATCATTTACCCAAGGCGACCTCGGAAAACCGGTCACAAAGTCCATCACGACGTCATTCCACTTCCACTCGGGAATGGTTAGCTACTGTAAAAGCCCTATTGGTCGATGATGCTCCTCCTTCACCTGCTGAAAATTGGAACATCTCATGAAGAAACCAGAAATTTCCCTCTTCATACCCGGCCACCAATACTGACGGTGCAGATCATGATACATCTTAGTGATTCCAGGATGAACTACCCAAACTGAGGAATGAAAATCCTGCATCAGCTCCTCGTGTATGTCTGTTGGCACCCAAACGTGCCCCTAGAAATGCAAGATCTCATCCTCTCCTACGGTCCATCCAAAAATAGGGTCCTCTCCTGACACACTCTCCCTTAGGACTAGGCCTTTAGGATCTGATAGCTGCCTCATCCGAACTCGATTAAGAATAATAGAGGTAACAGATACAAAAGATATAAAAGTATACCCCTATCTATTGTGAAACTCCAAATGCATCTCAAAGAATAGAGCCATGAGATTTCACTCACTACTGGCCTCTTGAACTGCCAGTATCTGCATCCTCCTTCTCAACGCATCAGCCACCACGTTTCCCTTCCCAGGCATATCAGAAAGCTCAAAGTCAAAGGACTATAGGTACTCGACCCACCTCCACTATCTCAAATTCAGATCATGCTGAGTGAAGATGTACTTGAGACTCTTGTGGTTAGTGAAGACCACAAAGTGCTCTCCCAGAAGATAATGTATCCAACAGCGTAGTGCATGAACAATAGCTACCAACTTCAAATCGTGTGTCGGGTAATTCCTCTCATGTGGCCTCAACTGCTGAGACCCATATGCAATGACTCCATATCCCTACATAAGCACAGCTCTTATCCCGATACCTAATGCATCACAGTAAATAGTATAGCTCTTTCCCGGCTATGGAAATACTAGTATCGGTGTTGAATTCAACCTCCCTTTCAACTCTTGAAAGGATGACTCACAAGAATCTAACCATAAGAACTTCACACCCTTCTTAGTCAGACCTTTCGGTGGTGATGCTAAGCGTGAAAAGTACCGTATGAAACGTCTGTAGTATCCAGACATCCCTAGAAAACTCTACACCTCAAAGACATTCTTCGGCTGCTCCCAAGAAACTATAGCTCTCACTTTCTCTGGATCTACTGATAGTCCTGCCTCGGAGATAATATGACCCAAGAAGTGAATCTGATCCATCCAGAAGTGGCACTTTGAGAGCTTAACATATAACTGATGCTCCCTTAGTATACTCAAAATGATCTCAATATGGGTAGCATGGTCGTGTTGAGTGTGAGAGTACACCAAGATATAATCTACAAAAACAACCATGAAGTAATCCAAGTACGGATGGAACACTCGGTTCATCAGTGCCATGAAAAATTCAGGCATGTTCGTGAGACCGACCGGCATAAACATATAATCGAATAGACCATACCTACTCCGGAAGGCTGTAAGAGGTATATCAGATGGTCTAACACGCAACTGATGATAATAGGACCTCAATTAAATCTTAGAGAACACATGGTCTCCTCGAAGCTGATCAAATAGATCATAAATCCTATGCAAGGGATATCGGTTCTTGACCATAAACTGGTTCAGCTTCCAATAATCCACACAAAGCCTAAGGGTACCATCTGCCTTCTTCACAAACAGGATAGGTGAACCACTAAGAGACATACTGGGTCGGATGAAACCCTTGGAATGAAACTCCTCCAACTGTTTATTGAGCTCATGTAACTCTAGTGTAGCCATCCTATAAGGGGGAATGGACACTCGTGTCGCTCCTGGCACAATCTCAATAGAAAATTCTACCTCACGCTCTGGAGGCAAACCTGAAAAGTCCTCTGGAAAGACATCTCTGAAACGATCCACCACTGGAAGAAATTCTAACTATGATTCCCCCTATTCATCCATATATATACTAGATATTTGGGTTATAACTCCTCCTAACCCATGATGCTCTGGGCCCTCTCTACTCGCCTGGAAATCTTATTCGCCCTTATAAAGAAATGACCCGCCCTCTAGTGATATGAAACTCACCCTATGGAAATAGCAATCGATGACTACCTAGAAGGGAACCAACCAGTCCATTCCAAGAATGACATCATATCATGTCATCTCTAGGACATAGAGGTCACATAGAAAGTGACATCTACCAACCTATAGTGGGAACTCTTTGCACTGACGTACACTAGTCGTTCTAGTCCCCAATGGTGTGTCTAGCGTCAAAAATATCAGCAGAATAAAAGATGCAGAGCCCAAGGCTCTCCACAACAGCAAAAAATATAAAGCTATCAGAATCCCCTGTATCAAAAAGAGAAAAATCCAAAACTGAGGCTACTAAGATCGTACCTCGAACAGTAGAGGGTCTGGGATCCTGCTTCTGTTGGGTATGCTCCACTGCAAAAGTCTGGCCTAATCCGCGGCCCTGTGACCCTGCTTGATCACTCTAAGCTGATCCACCCTACTGTCGCTGAAGAACCGGTGACTAAATACCACATCCATGACCTCCACCTCAGCTCGAATGGTCGGAAGAACTCCAGTTCCTAGACTGGTGAGAAACTGGTGGCTCTGTTCCTGAATGTGGGGTCATAGAAGAACCCATGTCACCAGCTTCTGGTGAGAAGAACTAACAAAAGCACTGAAGATGGCCCATCTTTCCACAAGATCAGCATTCCACTGGGTCTCTCAGGAAACATGTCCTTGTATGCCCACTTCTCCCACACTGGTAGCACACCACCTGGCTACCGGAAGATGCATCTCGCCTACTCTGATCTTCTTATGCAGTCACCCTACGGCGCTTCCTGCTATCAGCTGGCGGAGCACTAACTCTGGATTTCGAACCTCCCTAGCTCACAGCTCCAGAATCCCTCATATTTCACTCTGTGATTAGCGCCTGGTTGATGATATAAGATATCGAAGTCAAACTGAAGATATTCACCTATGATCGGATATCATTCCTCAGACCATCCTCAAACTTTTGTGCAAGGAACAACTCATAACCTCCTAGAATAGGCGTTAAATGTTGCAGATCTGTGAAGCGAGAGGAATACTCCATAACAGTAAGAGTATCCTTATCCATACTCATGAACTCTTGGGCTCAATAGGCCCTCAAGGTCTCCGACTATAAATAATCATATAAGATGCGTCGAAAATCATCCCAAGTCATGTTCTGCTGGTGGCCCGCCTGTGAGATCACATCCCACCACCTCTTGGCAGAGTCTCAGAGCATGTAGGTAGAGAGCTTCACCATCTTCTCTAGAGGTATCTCCAGATGCTTGAAAATCGTCAGCGTGGATTCTATCCATTACTCTACAGCCTGGGGTTCTCCATACCCTAACAAAGTAGGAGGATGCTACTATTGAAAGACTCGCGTCAATTCTTCCATCGATGGGGTAGGAGGTGGCACTCCCTAAAAAGTTTGCATCATCCTCATAAAGCCCTCTCTGAACTGAGCATCAGGTCTTGTGTCAGGTATAACGGATGGTGGAAAAACTGGCACGACAGGAGGATCTGTTGGAAGTCCCTGATTAGCCATGTCCGGTGTCTGATCACTGTCTGGAAACTGGCGTACAACCGGAGGACATCTCGGTGGCATGACTCTGCAAAGTCAAGAACACACCTTAGTTCAAGGTTATCAAGGACTGAAATCAAGGAGTGTAAGAAGGTAATATGAGAAATAAAGCATTCAATTTTTACAAAACATGATTACACATCATGTACATTTCCTACACAGTGTGTTCCATTAAGTCATTTACATGGGCATGTACTCCTACCTAAACTTGTCGTGCAACACCACAAACACACGGTGTGTTCTCTTAACACATGGTGTGTAATTGAATCTTCTTCCCTTGCTTGAGTCCTTCTACACGGTTAAGCCACATGGATCTCCTAAGACAAGACTACACGGCATGTTCAAGGTAGACACGGCGTGTACTAGACAAGCTGCACCTGGCCCATGTTGTCAGTGACACAGCCTGACACACGGCTCACACTACACAGCATGTTCTAGACGGACACGGTATGTACGTGAAAGGATAACACTGACCCGTGTTGTTCGTGACACAGTCGGGTACCTGGTTTAGACTACACGGAGTGTTAAATGCGGACACGGCATGTATAGCTTATGGTCATATCCATCCATGTTGTTGGTTACACGGGCAGACACAGGGTCAACACTACATGGCGTGTTTGTCTAGTACACGGCGTGTTCCCACCAGACCTTCCCCATCCCGTGTCTCTACCCACATGGCCTACAAAACGGTTAGAGATTACACGACGTGTACATAAATTACACAGCGTGTACTCAAGAAAAACATTTTCTTCCCAAATAGAAGAACACATGGCATGTAATTAACACTACACGGCATGTATTTTGGGTTTTTTCTGGATAGTAAGCCTCAAAAACTACTAAGAAACCTAGAAAACACTGAAACTAACATTGAAAGTGCCAAATTCCGATCCATGAGGGCCCATACTCCCCACGAATCAAAGTCGGTCATCTTATACATGTTATAACAAGGCAAACAGAGCAATGATCCACCAAATTATGGTCAATGAGGGCCCATAACACCTCAAGAACCAAATTTTGGCATCTATTCAAGAAAAACATTACACAAAACAATACCCTATCAAACAGTAGGTATTTTATCAAGGCAGCTATCACAACAGCATGAATATTTTACACAACATCTATCACCACAACATGAAATCACTAATGCATCCTAGATGGCATGGAAAAAATGCATGACATGTGATTTCTAGAAAGTGCCTATATGATGCATCAGATGGAATACCCTCATCTCATCAGGTTACAACAGAAATAGAACCTTAATAATATCAACAACAATAGCAAAAATCATGTGAATCACTCAAGGTGAAATCAAATCAACTGTAATAATTACAAAAGAAGAAAAATTGGAATTAACGAGGTAGATTGGACTTTCCCTGTACATGGGTTAGCTACTCCCGGGCATAGCTTATTACCAAGAACCTATTCCTTCCTATCCCTGGATAAAGGCTCAAAATAGTAAATCAAGAGAAAAGAATCCCTTGGATACCACTTTGTAACATCCCGGTTCTGCAAGCCACCCAGAGGCACCCCGTACCTGGTTGGTCACATGGCCTCAAGCGCATTTCCCCGAACACCAGAGGCTGCTGACTAGTAGCAAGGGCCTTGGGTGATATAGTGGGGAAACTATTCCCTCATTGGCAGAGTACACAGTGAAAGTAACCAAATACATACAATAGAATAAACAGTAAATGTCCAACAACAGTAAACAGCGGAATACTGGAATAATGAACAACTAGAGCACATATGTATATAAAATGATGCATGATACATATGTCTAGGAAAATAGCCAAACAAGTCACAATGCTGAAAATACAACCATTTATAAACCAAAGTACAAAATAAAAAGGTAAACAACTCCTCAACATCGCAAGCCTAAGGTTGGTCCCATGCTCTCTAGCTCCATAGTAAGTCAAGTACCTGAAGTAGAAGGATGATTTCCCTTATCTATACCTGCAAAAATATAATCTGTTTGGGCCCAAAAGCATGGCCCAAACAGGGTGTGAGACTAAATCCCAATAGGAAACCACCTGAAGATCCATGCCTAACAGTCAGTGAATATATGGCAGGTAAAAGTTCAGAATACAATAAACAGGAAAGTACTCAGCAGTAAACAATCCACAATGAAACAAACAGCTAAACACAAACAGGTAACCCTATGGGAAGTACTCACATCCATCCCCTATGGTCCTACCTAAGAATTACAAGCAACCTTCTGGTCAACACACTTGGTCTAACCCCTCTGGTTTTGCATATGGATACTCTCTGAGGAAGCACTCACAATCAATTCCCCTTATAGTCTAAGGTAGTCAAGGACTCTCTGAGGAAGCTCACGTGGTCAATTCCCCTTATAGCCCCAAGGTCAAGAACTCTCTAAGGAAGCTCACTCGGTCAATTCCCCTTATATCCCATGTCGTTCAAAGACTCTCTGAGGAAGCACTCACTGTCAATTCCCCTTATAGTCTAAACAGTTCAGGAATAAAATCAAAGACTCTCTAAGGAAGTTCACTCGGTCAATTCCTCTTATAGTCTAATACAGACAAAGACTCTCTGAGGAATCTCGCTCGGTCAATTTCCCTTATTGCCTAAAGTGCTCAAAGACTTTATGAGGAAGCTCACTCGGTCAATTCCCCTTATAGTCTACTACACCAGGTTCCCACGGCCCTGTGTAGTTCAATGAGCATATTAGTATAAAAATGGACAAGTAACCTACAGAACTACTTGGCTAAATAGTCTACAGCATAACAAGCATGTCAGAATACAAACTCTCCATCCTACAGCAATAGGCATGGAAAACAGGAAAAGCAGCCAAATTGGCTAAATAGGACCAAATGGTCATAAACAGAACATGCAAGGGAAATACATCCAAAGCATATCAAAACAACCCTATTCTTATCCATTTAACCTCTACACAATCATACCAGCATGTTAGGCAATCAACAGGGGTAAAACGGTAAACACACGATACCCTGTTCAAGGGTATTGGTGGAAATTGCACATATTAATCAAATACTTTGAACAGAAAGGCACAAACCACCTACCTTGGTGTTGGGTGATCGATATATGTGAACCTCAAAGCTTGAGTCTCCTTAGAACGTTGAAGATCTACAAAAACATCTAAAATTTTCAACCCACGATATCTCATGAGAGAGTATAAATTAGAATATGATGCTCTAGTAGAATAGAGAACTCACCGATGCGATTCCAACGCAACCAACGGTGTTTGATTCTGAGAATGGACGCATACTTGGAGGTTTTTCGAAGATCTGTGGTCGTATGGCACTCCTGGATGAGACGAACAAAGAAGGGGGTGTTTCTGTTGATTAGATGCGACTCCGGTGTGTTTAATGAAAAAAAAAATCACATGGTGTGTACTTTTGAAGTACACGATGTGTACTCGCCTTTTTCATACTCCGCTTTAAGTGGCCTCTAAGTCACTCCCACACGGTTGTGTGTGTGGCCACTACACATCCAACACATGGCCTCCTATGGCAAGGAAGTACATGGCATGTACTCATAAAGTACACGGCGCGTACTTAGGAAATTTCTAGAATTTCCTTTTTCCTCAAAATTGACCAGAAAAGGAAAAACATACCTGAAAAGAAGATTTGGGTTCTTATAATTTGGATATATGGTTGAACATTTAATTGATCAATGTAACATTTATCCCATTCCTTCAATATTTTTATATCTATCCTTTGAAAATCTTGAAAAATTGGATCTTTTATGATCCTCATCATGGATAAGCTAGCATGATCCTTTCGACTCAAATTATCATCCGCCTTGTTCATATTCTCATGGTGATAATGTATTGAGAAGTCATAATCTTTAATCAACTCTAACCATTTTCTTTGGCACATATTCAACTACTTATATGTGAATATATACTTTTAACTTTTGTGATCAGTATATATATCACACTTTTATTCATAAATATAATACCTTAATATCTTTAATGAAAAAATTATCGTAGATAACTCCAAATAATTAGTTGGGTAATTTTTCTCATGAACCTTCAATTTTATTGAGACATAAGATATAACCATTTCATTATATATAATAATGATTCCCAATCCCTTCTAGTATGCATCACTATAGATTACAAACCCTTCTACACCATAGGGTATGGTAAACAAAAGTGCACTGACTAATCTTCTCTTTAGTTCCTATAAATTTTCCTCACATTCATCTATGAAAAGGAACTTACCTCCCTTCTAAGTTAACTTGGTTAGTGGATTAGATAGTTATGAGAAGTTATCCACAAACCATTGATATTATCCATATAAACCAAGAAAAATATGGATCTCAATCACTATGGTTGGTCTGGAACAACATTCAAAAGCCTCTATCTTTGATGGATTTGTAGATATACCCTCTCTTGAGATTATATGACCCAAAAATGAAACCCTTAGTAGAAAAAATTCATACTTTGTAAATTTTGCATATAGTTTCTCCTTACTTAGGGTCTTTAGTACAATTCTCAAGTGATCTTCATGATGTTACTTTCTCTTTGAATAGATAATAATATCATCTATAAAGACTACCACAAATTGATAAAGGTAATTTCTAAAGACTCCATGTATTAAATATATGAAGATAGTGAGGGAATTAGTAAGGCTGAATGAAGATCACTTGATCGTGATCTTGTCCATCTCTCGATAATCAATGTAGAGTCGCATCAATCTATCTTTATTTTTAAAAAAAAAGAATAGGTTCACCCCAAAGTGACACACTTGGATGAATGAATCCCTTGTTAAGGTTATCCTGGAATTGCTTCTTCAATTCCTATAACTCAATCGGGGCCATTCTATAGGGATTCTTTAAAATAGGCATGACATCAGGTCTGAGTTCTATTGAGAACTCAACTTCATGTTTTGGTGGAAGGTTAGTAAACTCTTCTAGAAATACATCAAAAAAATCCAACGCAATAGGTATATCATTGATTTTTATTTTTTTCCCAACTATATTAGATAAATTCCCCTATTTAATATGAATCAAAACCCATACAATAGAAATGATTTCTATCAGAAGTTCATATTTATTGTCACACTGATAGATGATCATATGTTGGTTTGGAATATCAAACGTGGATTCCATTCCTCAAAAATTAATGTCGTATTTATGTATAGAAATTAAATATAACATCAAATTCAACCCGATGAGTAATGAAAATATTTTTAGGAATCATATTCTCACAAACTTCAAATAGAGAGGAATCAAATATGTGAGATGCAGTCATCATACCGTTAGGTTTTTTCACTACTAATTCTAAATATAATAATTTTTTTGGAATCTTTATACCCTTATAAAATTATTCATATATGAAATAATGGGTATATCTAGAGTTAAATAATACATTAGAAAATTTATAGTGGATGGTAAGTGTACCTTTCACCACATTGTTATCGCACCCCTCATCAGAATAGTGATAACATGAGATTTTCCTTTGTCTCTCACATTAAGATGTTGATAATTTCAATTATCATTATTAACCTTCGTATTTAGGAATTGGTTAACATAATTCCCATACTCCTTTCATTTGAAACACTAGAGTGTTGGTGGTGTGCTTTAGAGATTTCTCTCTATTTGCATCATTGGATAAATTCTTCCCATCACTTCAGTATTAGATTTCCCAAATACCTTCCCTTCCACAATTAAAGAATTTACCAATCCCATTAATACAATTTCTTCCATGTTTCCTTCCAAACTTAGAGCATGAAGGAAGGCTCTTCTTATTCTCTCTATGGCTTTTAGAGTTTCCTTTTAACTTAATATTCCTTTTCTTGTCAAAATCATGAGATTGATGGGTAACTATGATCTCTATTTTATACTTGAGATCACATTGAATGATTTATTCATAAATACTTAAGTACTATATATCCATTGATCATTAGATACATAATTTTAATCCACTGAGGAATCGATCAAACTTACTTTCAGGTTGGATGAAAATGTTATAATCACACCTCATGAATCTTGTAAAATTTTCCTCAAAGGTACCAATAGATTCATCATCCTTCTACTTTTTCTAATGGAATTACTTATATATATTTTTATAAAGAATATGAGGTAAGTAATTATTAGAAAATAAGATCTTAAACTCATCCTACTTCATGGATTCAATTTCATCAGTTCCCTTGTATTCTTGATGATAGTCAACCATTGATCTGCTTCACCTTCCAAACAATAGACACCCAAAATGGTTTTTTATGTTATGAACATTGAATAATGGAAAATATATTTTTAGTGGTGTTGATCCATTACTCATCTGATAGTGGATCATCAAAATCACTCGAATAAGGTGTATATTGGCTCATTAAGGAATCAAAAGAACATCGTTCCCTCCTTTTCTCGTTTATAAGCTCAACATGATTCATGTCTTGAGAATGTGAGAATAGAAATGAGATTTTTCATTCTAGATCCCATAATGTTTAGTTTCTTAGAAGGAAAATCATTTCATTTTATAAAACACTCAGTATTAATATGGTTCCTTCAGGTTCCATCCATTGACTAAAATCAAAAATCATAGTGTAAGAAATAATAATCATAGTGTAAAACCACATAATCATGAAAAAAAACTTATAGGATGTATAAATCATGACACCTTATTTTTAATATATGACACCTTAGGTTTATCCTAGTTCATTTTTAATCATCATTTATTTAAATCCTTTATGATGGTTTGTAAGGATTTTGTGAATTCCCAAAGTATATCCCCTAGGAGTGTTAAACTAGATGTGCAGCAAGGCCCATCATTGTCCATCAGGTGACGATCGAGTCTAGATCAATGCATCCTTTTTGAAGTTATTTCCCCTAGGTACATATATTCTAGAGCCACATCCACTTTTAATATCCATACAAGGATGTAATTTCTTGGAAAAAAATCTCTCTATCTTTCAAAAAAATTCTAGGTCATTTTTTGTACACTTTGAATCATCCTTAGTCATATCCTTAGAAATATCCTTATAGATCTCACTAAATTTTTCTCATCCTGGTTTCCAAAGGTTAACTATACAATAATACCAACTATATCAACCCAAAATTCTCATACATAAATATTACATCTTAATAGATGAATATTTATTATATAACATGCTGATCCGTGCTAGAATCACTTAGGTATGGTGCATTTGGAAACATGGAAACATGAACAACTGGTCCATAAATGAGCAACGTCATCTCTCACTATGTTTTTCAAAACTAGCACCCTTCTTAGACATATCTTACATAATACCTTTAATCATAACCTAGGGAAAGGAAACATAATAAAGTGTGAGCTCAAATTCTTAGTAAGGGTAAATAAGGGAGATATAAATATATCATGAGCATAAGGTATGAGAATATGAGAATAATATTTGAAAACCATACCCACTATATCATAGATCATAAAATTGAGTCATGAATTAATATTGATATTTTATAAGACATGAATCAAAATGGAATCAAATAACATGAACCATGAGAATATAACATTGGTATAAGACATAGATTTATGGCATACAAATAATAATATAAATTAATTTCATTCATAATCAAGACTCATTTCCAAAACTATTATAGTGGAATGGGTTCACTCCCCAAACCATCATAGTAGTTAAGGTCCACTCCCAAGACAATCATAGTGTACATAGTTCCTTATTGAACTGGGTTCACTCCCCATTCTAGTCTTTTTTTATCATATAATATATCAATATTTATCCAATGCATTGGAAGGAGATATAGGTCTCACCCATCACATAATGAAAATCATACATATGTGTTCCACAAGATCATAAAACATTAATAATATCAGAACACATGAAATGAAATGGGTTTTATACACATTTAATTATAACATAACCTATGTAAAATAAAAAGGTTTCATAATCATTTCATCAAAACATAACTCATGGGGAAAAAAGTGATTTTCATAAGCATTTTATCAGGGTATAACTCATGGAAAACAAACATGTTTCATAAATATATTTTCAGCATTAACATAAACCATTAAGAGAAATAATAAGAATGGTATCCTTGGATCATATCCCCATTAAATAATATGTAACATCAAAGGATGACATCTTAAATGGAAAATGATTTTGAAAGATCACTTGTAACATTTCTTGAGGGAAATACCCTTTTCACTTTGAAAATATCTTTCTAAAACAAAAAATCCATAAAACATTTTCAAAATAATTTTCTTAAAAAATAAATTTGGAAACATATAAAGTAATATTTGAATAATTTATCGGTCATAGAGGCAGGAAATACCATTCAAGTAACAATTATTTATTTTACATTTTTTATAAAATCCAAATGGAACTTGTTTGGAAAACTAAATGAATATTCCTTTCAAAAAAATTGTAAAAATTAAAAAATGAGTCAAAATTTATTTAATAAATAAATTTAATAATGTTAAAAACATTTTTAGAAAACATGGTTTTAGAATAAAAAGGGTTTTTAGCCAAAGAGATAAATAAAGATGATTTTTATTAAAAACATTCTTCTGAACTCTTGAGTACATGGAGAGAGGAAAATGAATTGAAAACATTATTCTAATAAAATAAAAAAATAATAATAAAATTAATGAGTTTCTAGAGACATAGATCATAATATTTCATCATCATAAGCATAAACATAAACAATCCTGATAAATGATGAGATTATATTGTAAAATCCTTACCACTTTGGTAACATTGAATCATAATCCCCATAAAATAATAACATTAAATGAAACTTAAAATATCATAATAATAAATATATTAATGATATTACACATAAAAATGTTATGTATATAAACCACTTAAAATAATATAGGTGCATAACATAATGTATGTCCTAAAGAATAAAAATTAAGATAAAAAACTCTTACTGATTTGGTAACTTTTGAACCGTAAACCCCGTGAAAGAGTGATCCTAAAATGGATATGTAAATGAAAATAATTTTCAGGATAATTTTAATAAAATAAAATCATGGTAATTATATACACCATATAAAATAAATAGGTGTTCAATATGGCATGTGTCTCACGTAAGTAAAAAATTTAGACTGAAATCCCTTACTTTAAGTCTTGACTTCCTTTGTACATGTTAAAACCTACTGTATAATAAATATAATTTCATTATAAATCTATTAAAGAACCATAATTATATATATCATATCATATATTATTTACTTATGACCATTTATTACCCATTTATTAACAATTCCATGTTAAAATCACATTTCAGGCAATAACTGCTTTGTTTTTTGTGTATGTTTTAAATTTTTTTGGTCCTATTACTTTTATAATAGTTTAATAATATGAATAATATTATACATGATATAAATATCATATATATTCATTATATATTTATTTATATTAATCCATAAAAGTTATATATAGAAAATGAAATACATTGTTCATGGAGATGGTAAGTCATACATACGCATGAACACTGTATCCATTTTCTCAAAAGATTGAAATAAATAAAGGTAAATAATATATACCATTAATTAATAATTTTTATGTCATATATATAACATATTTTAATTAAACCTTCCCTTTATTAACCTCCATATAAAGTGTGAATGAATCACATCGCTTTGCAAAGCGGTGGTCCGTCGTACACATGGGCAACGTTATCGTATTCCCACATAATGAAAAGTAATAAGATATATGTGATATAATGATTCCATTAGTATAATAATATCATAAATATAATATATAAACTTTTAATCCATTATTATATCTAGCTGCGAGAGGTGGTTATGGAAAATGAATAGCATCAGTTTGTGAGGCGGTAGTCTGCCATACACATGAATGATGATTTTCTATCCCATTTTATAGAAAAGGAGAATGATTTATGTTATGAAATTAACATAATAAAATATTATTATATGAAATATAATTCGGTTATTATATAATCATGTTTAATGATAATTAACGGATGTGGTAGAAGAAATAAAATAAAACGCTCAATTAGGGATGTTACCTCTTCTTCGGACAACTTCTATTGGTTTGCACCAAAAGGCTTCTTAGGTTTTATTTTGGAAAACACTAAGGATTATAATATGAGAATAAAGAATTAAAGAAGTGTTTTTGGTAGGTTTAGTCAGAAAAAATGGGTTCTTAAAATGTTAATAGGAGAGAATAGGGGGTGACCTTTTATAAGTGAGGTGAGTGGCACACTTGTAATTCTTGAAAATAAAAAGGTGTACCCACATTTTTCACATGACACAAAGATCCAAAATGGACTATTATTGATAATTATAAATTATAAGGTCAAAATATATCCATACAATATGTTTTTGAAAATTTTTAGTTCATTTTTAACTCATATATTTTAGTTTAACCCCCGGTAAACCCATTTTAATCTTAACTGTGGTAAATTATTTTTACTATTTTTACTATTAATTATGTTTAAAATATTATGTTGACCTTATTAGATAATATAAATTATTATGATTCCAAATATTTGATCCATTTTTCTAAATTCAACTCATATAATTTGAAATTTTCTAATTTAAAATTAAACACACAGGCACGACGAGAAAACAGTTTTCCAAAGAGAAAATGATCAAAATTTTAGAAAGTTTTTATATCAAAATTAAATATAAAAATAATTGAAATTAAATAAATTATATTAATAGATATATAATTAAACTAATTTTATATTTAAAACCATATTAAAATAATTTTTAAGTTTTCTTATGATTTAATAGAAATAAAAATTCTTAATAAAAACAAGTATTTTTACTATTCATCAAAAAAATTATCTTTTCATAAAATTATAAAAAATTGACTATAAAATAATTTTAACATGTATATTTCAAAAATTAAATTTATTTTTTCAAGTAAATTTTTCTCAAATTTTTAAAATTACTTTTATTATTTTTTCACAAAAAGTAATAAATATTTGTTTTTTGAGAAAATAGTATTTCTGAAACATATAAAGATTTTTCTAAAAATTAATTACTTTTTATAAATATGTTTTCTTTATATAAAATCATTATAATTAATATTTAAAAACCATTTATTATTATTCATATCGCAAGTTTCAAAAACTATTTTATAATGGTCGCATTTAAATAATAGTATTAATAATATATCATAGTTTTTTAAAACTCAGTGTCAAGTGTAACATATGATAAAATTGATATTACATGTAATAAAGGATAAACTCAGTGTTTTGTATAATTAAATATATCAAATAAATTTAATTTATTTGAAAAAAATAATTCATAAAAATTTTGGGTGATATAATATGCATATGCCAGCTCATGGGAGCCCAAGGTGGAGCTCCAACCTTCCTCCCTCTAGATTCTTGGATCGCATTTGGTGATTTGAAAGAGGTTCTAAAGTAAATCTTCCTATATTTCTCTCGTTTTCCATTCCTTATCACTTTCCTCTAGGATTTAGTTTCTCACATGATCCATAGAACTCTTGTGTCTATTTTTAGGGTTTCAGGTGGATCTAATGTTTGGGGTTTTGGTGTCTAGGGTTTATAAATGTCGTCTCCATCCTTATTCAAGTGGTCTTTATTGAAGGTTACACATTTCATCTTAGTTTCTGTCTCATCCAAGTTGGTTTTTCTATATAATTGTTTCATTTTAGAATTCAAGGTGTGTTTTTTATTTATAAATTCCTTTTTATTGAAAGTATGAATATATTTGATATCCTTTTGATTATTTGAAACCATTCAAATGTGTTTTGAGCTCAGAATAAGGGGTTTCTATTTTAAATTCCATTTTTCATGATTGAAATTGAATGTTTTTATGTGATAAGAATATTTGAAATTTTTATTAGGCTTTTTGAAATGGTTTTAATGTTGTGTGTTGGATCTTGATCTTGTTTTGGTTTTTAATGAGTGAAAACAATGTTTTAAAGTGGAAATTAGTTTAAAGTGAGGTGTTAATCTCAAAATTATTTATAAAGGGGTTCCTAAATGAATTTCAAATGTTAATTTGAAATTAATGTGTGGTTTTTCCCTTTGTGAAAATTCTTTAATGGACCCTTTAAAATATTTTGAAGGAAATAGATGGTACTTTGCCTTATTTTGTATTTCAAAGTAGAAGGCTTGTGTTTTAGGGTGTATTTGAAATGGTTAAATAGTGTGTGTGATTTAAAAGGATTTTTAAGATACATATAGTGTAATTTTATTAAATGTAAAATGGATTGGAATTTCAATCCATGTTTAAGTTAAAGTATTTTTTTGGAACATTGGTTTTAAATATTTGTTGTGAAATCGACCTCTTTATTTTCCCTTGAGTTGTTACCCTTTGTGTGGGTTTTTTATCAATATGTGATTCTTACCTCTACCCTTGTGTGGGAATTTTCTTGTTTATGTCGTGGGTATATGATATATATGGGTCATTTCATTGTGAAGGTGTTGGGGTGAGGGATAGTTGTTGTTTGTGCCTTGCCTGTTAATCTTAGATTGCATGTTCACTTACCTCATTTCTTTATTGTTCATGGGAACCTAGGTAATAAGTGGTATGTCTACACTTATGTTACACTAGATGGTTCACACACCACTAGTGGACCTCTAGACATGTTAGGCACTGGATATAGGAGGGGTGTGCCATCGCAATGAGCCTTGTGTGGGTTTGTTGGATGGTTTTTGGTTTGGAATCAACATATGCCGACGGTTGGTCTGTAAATGAAATTGATAAAATTATATGTGTCTCATGTTAGGGATCATAGAGTATATCCCATGTTTATATTGTTTTATCACCCATATATTGATCATGTTTAGTAATATGTTTTGGGACATTATAGTTCTTAATTTTTTATGTTTGAACCATGTGTGTTTGGATCATTTATTTGTAAAATTATTTTAAATTATTTTTAGGAAATATATTTTTAATTTAGAGACTCTAATGTTGTTTTTTTAAAATGGATTTTGAAATGGGTGTTTTGGCTTAAAAAAGGATTCGTTCGGTTAAATTTTTATGAGGTGACCATTTTAATTTAAAGAAAACAAGTGGTATGGTTTTAAGAAATGTTAATGGGTATGTGGTTTTGAAGTGGATTAGACCAGTGTAAATTTTCTCAAAGCATGTGATTTTATTTTAATAAAACAAAGTAAAACATTTTAAAAGGTTTTTATAGATTTTTTTGGTTTTCAAAATTTATATTTGAAATAAATACTTTCTAGTTATATTTTCAAACTAACATTTATGAATTTCATTAGGAAATGATTTACATAGTCTCGGTGGATAGTGACCTACTGGGATATTTCGATCATTCCTATATATTTTAGGTTCTAGTTTTCCATCTAGATTTGGGTTTTGTTTCATGAGTTCGGTGTGGGGTGATTTGGGTGGTGGTAACTAACCAGAGGTTGCATGGAGATGGTTTCAGGCTTGGATTTACATGGGTTGTGGTAGTTTTATTTTTAGTTTGTGTTGTATCATCCAAGATGACCTTTTTTATAGTTTCTTTTAGATGTTTCTTTTTTGTCTGATTATTCCATGTTATATCATTCTATTTAGGGATGATGTTTTATATTTATATGAATGGCTTGTATCATTGTTGTTGATTATGACCAATTTGGAATGTTAATTTATTTTAGTTTCCTATATGTTTGATATTTCATAGATATCCAATTTAAGGATGGTCCATATCAGAATATCAGATTATCTTCCACTATCTTTTATCTCTGATTTAAGGTGCAATTGTTCCCAAATGGATTCTTATGATGCTCAGGCACTAGTTTCCATCCCATTGGGATTGGGAACACCCTTCAATCCTTGTGAAAAGACAGTTCGGGTGCTAAGTGGATGGAATCATAGGTTTGTTCACTACAAAATGGTATTCAAGGCCTTTGGTTATTTTGTGAGATTGTAAGATTCTTGAGTATCCCTCTTTTTATTTGGTAATTTCCTGGTAAAAGGAAGATTAAGGTTTTCTAATATTGAGAGGTAAGAGTGGGGAGAGTCTAGCTAGATCTTTCTTATCCTGAGCCTGAAGCTTCTAGGGGATTTTGGGTTTTTAATTATGGATTCGAGTTATATTTTAGTTTTTACTAATGTATTTTTATCTTATTTGATGGTTTTTTTATCACCTTTAAGTGTATAAGTAATTTTGGGTGGTCGTTCTTTGGTTTATGAGTGAAATGGAGGAGAAATCAAGTTGAATGGTTATCTCACATGGCTTGGGAAACCATACGTTTCTTGTATGGTTTGTGTCTATCCCTTTCACATAGCCTATTTCTTGGTTGGTGCATAGTTACCCAACCCCTGTGACCAATCAATGCATAAATGGTGTTTACATTTTATGCATACACTTTGTTAATATTAAAAATAATGATTTATGTAATTTAATTGATATTATTTCCCAATTATTTATTATTTTATTTATCTTTTTCCAGGATACATGTGAAAAATATTCAAGGGAAAATAAGAAAAAAATAGACATGATTCATGATAAAAATAATTATGTGGAATGATGGACAATTCAAGATCAAATTCTAAAGCTCAAAATTGAATATTCAAGTGCAAATAAGGCCTAAAACAAAAAAAATATGAAAATGAACATTGTGAATTAACTATTCATGATGTAAAACTCTTTGAAAATTCATGATGGGGAAAATAACCAATGAAAACATCATCTAGGTGGATCTTGAAAATTCATGGTGTGGTATGTGTTGTACAAACACATAAAGTTCCAGTTTTGACTTAAAAGTTGATCGAGGCTCACCTATAATTGACTAGTAACTACCAAAGTTGACATGGAACAATTATTTATAATATTTTATGACATTTATGAGTCTAGGGTTCCTCTATTCATATAAAAATAGGGATTTTGGGGTGATAAAATGACATTATATTGAAGACTATAGCTCTAGGGTAAGGTGTTGTGCACAATAGAGTCCTCCACTGGGCCTTCTCTGCCATTTTTTTAGCATTTTAATTTCTTTATTTTTATTCAACCGCACATGGTTATAATTAGACGTGATTTTATTTGTTCAATTTAATTTCAATAAAGGGGGGTTATTCTAATAAATATTTTATTTTTAATAAATAATTCATTATGGGGTTTTTGCATTCAAAAAATTTCTAATACCACTTCCTCGCATTATTTAATACATGACCATTGTATTATCGGTGGGTGAGTGGGATTATTTTTAATGCTTAAACTAGAGTGATGATTCCACCATGACCATTGGGTTAATTTCACTCTATGTTTAAAAATGGTTTTGGGTTACCTATATTTTGTATTTTCAAAGTATCGTGACTATTGGGAAAAGGAGAGTCTTGAGATGGAGAGTGTCTACGCAGACTAATGGATTCAATTAGACTCTATTTTGATGACCATATAATTATTTGTTTATTATTTGATATTTTATTACTTCTTGAACCTAGATTAGAAAAGTACCCGGCACCATTATTTTTAATTTCTCCTCCCTCTTTCTCAAAAATATATACTCATTAGTTTATATTTAAAAAAATTTAATCATTAATTAATTTAGGTATATTTTATTAAATTAATTTTTTTATCCAACCTATATTTTTGGGATTGAACTCGGGACTTACAAATCCTATACTAGTTAATTATATATTCAGTTATTGTATTTTTGTGTTTATAAATTTTAAAATTTAGTATCCCCATGGGAATTAAATATTCCCTAAATGCTATCAAATTTTTTTCACCACTCTTGGGGACAAGCGTGGAAATTAATTTTAATTTTATATTTTAAAAAAAAAATCTGATCTATTTTTGTTTCTTGATTTTAATTTAGGTTTTTATTTTTTTAATTATTTTTTTATACACTCGAGTATTTTCAGTTGCAGTAGAAGGGATACAATTCATTTTTACTTAAAAAGATAAACCCTCTTTCCTTTTGAGGGATATAACACAACAATTTGATGAGCTTAGAAGGATGAACAGTCAAACAAAAAATTTCCCACAACCATGCCCAAACAATGAAGAAGCGTCACTACCCGACCTAGAGTCATATTTCAAAGAGTAATGTAATGATCTTGAGAAAACTGAGGGAGCATGGGGAGAACCAAAGGTCTAAGTTGTTGAGTTTAAAGCCAAACCTAAGGTAAGACTTATTCTCAAAGATTAATTTATTTATTTGGAATACAGCCTTAACACTATAGTATTAGAGGAGGAAAACAAGAAGAAAATGAAGGAAACTCAACTGAAAAGTTTTTATATGGATTCCTTGAAAAATTGGATCATAGATAGTTAAAGAAGAGAAAGAATAAGGTGAGATGAATATCACATTTATAATGGAATTTATTAAATATTTTAGAGATCTATAAGAAGAGGAATAAGGAGTTGTAATCTACACTGGCTTTGTAGAAGTACAAGAATAAGAAGAAGAAGAAGAAGAAGAAGAAGTTAAGGAGATATCTATGGAACCTGAAGAGTCTATTGCAAAAAAATTACAACCACGGTTGGTCATTAAAGAATAAGAATGGTACCATTTCTAGAAAGATTCTAAATTATTCCTAATTTTTTTCAATCTATCAAGATTTTGGTCACCTCCTCAAAGTTTCATGCCAATTTCAATGAGGATGAGAATAGTTGAGATGAATAGGCTCCAAAGTCGGTATTAGTTCAACCTGATAAGGTTAGTTTTTTATCATACACCCATGAGCTAACCCGGGTAAGGCTGAGATAAATGACTATAAAAAAAGATCAGTTTCCAAGAGGAAACTAGTGTTTTTATTTCTTTCTAGGTCTTTATATTTCTTGATTTCTTATAAATTATTTTTTCATTTGGAATTTTAGTTTCAATTACACTTATATTTTTAAGATTTATTGAATATACCTTGTGCACTGATTAGTTGTTTTATTTTTTAGGTCTAAAGTAAAAGCACAAGGCATGGAATATATAATAAAAAATCATTCAAAATGCATGTCATGTGCTTAACATTTTTTTTCTTGATCATTGATCAAGGAGATAAACACTGATTTAGGATAATCATCATATCATGTTTTTAAATTTCATTATAAATAAATTAAATGATAAAATAGGGAAATGAATTTTTTAAAAGGTTGGGGCTGAAGCCTCATTTATTATTAAATCAATGCAAATACCTCTTTAACTGGGTAGTGGGAGACCCATTACATATCTCGAAGGCCCAGTGGGAATTTAACCCATTACATGGCCCGTAGGCCCAATTTTTTGGCCCAAGACCCATTCTATGAATAGTACTGCTAAAGTAACCGCTTGCTATAGTACCACACAGTACTCACTACCGCTATAGTGACATGTCGCCGCTATAGTGACTTGCGGCCACTATAGTGACATGTCGCTGCTACAGTGATTGTTGTTGCTATAGTGCCACTGCTGCAACAGTACTGCTACAGTACCTACGTCCAATGGGTTTTGAACCCCCATATTTCATGTAGGATTATGGGGTGCTTACCACTAATACAAAACCCAACTACAAAATAGTTAAATGAATTATTAAAGATAAATATGAGGATTTTGGATTTGATGAATCATGATTTAGGAAACTAGTTAATTTTTTGTAAATGAAATTTTTCTAAGACTGTTCTATGTCTTTAATTTTTTATATTTATATTGACTAATTTTATTTTTAGTGTGTATTTTCATGTATAATTTTCCCAACCATATGTTCTCATTCCTAATAAATTTTCTACACATAATATTTCTCATTATTTTTTTGAGTATATTTCTTGAGTGAAACTCAGGTGTGTATTCTTCTAAAACTTTCTTTGCATCATGTTAAAGATTTGATTGATCAAATTCACATCTAAAATATTTGAGAATATTTTTTATTATCCCTTATCTTGATACCCACCTTCACATTTATTCTTCTTAAACCCATAGAATCCATGAATTACCTTGTTAGGGAAGATCTGCATTATAAGCCTATCTTATCCTTTCCTACCCAATTTAATGTATTTTCCAAGATCATAAAAAAATGAGTGTGGGGATGAAATCATTGTGAAAGGGACATGAATATTTTAAAGTATAAGTGTGGGGTGTTTTCATGGGATATTTGAAAGGTTCATGACCATTCATTTATTGAACTTTATTGTACACCCTCTAAAAAATTTCATAAAATTAAAAAAAATGAAAAATTGGGTTGTATCTTGGAGGGTTAAAAATCACCATTTACTTAACCAATTATTTTTATAATTTGGGTTTTTGTGGTAGATGTGAGACTTTTCCAAAATAAACTTTCATAATATATTCAAAAAAATCAAAAAAATGAAAAAGAAAAAAAAATCAATATGGTGTGTTTTTCATAATACTTCATTTATTTGTGACCTTACTTTGAGTTTTGGGGAAATAGTATATGTAATTTTTAAAGGAGAATTTTTCATTAATATTTTATTAATTATCATGAAAAATACTTTAGATATTAACCTAATGTTTTATATTTATTTATTTTTACATCATTTACCCACTAACCCTTAAGCCTTGTAGTCATTTTATCCTAATGGTGAAGCCCACGTGATTATTTTTAATTTTTCTCTCTACAGAGTAGAGAAAGTAGATTCATCTCAAGCCTATGGTAAGCAGAATGATTCTAGGTATGCTCAAAATTCCATTTAAATTTTTACCTTGATGATGAATGAAAAAAATTAAAGTGAGGTAAATTTAAAGTGGCATTCACATTGAAAATAGATTGAAAAAAATAAATATATGAATAAAGAAGTATATTTAATTTGAAAGAGGAAAAGTAAAATACATGATTTATTTTTTTATTTGAAAATTGAGGAGTCAATAAAATTTTCTTATGTGATGATTGAATATCTAATTACCTATTTAATCAATTAATTTTATTGACATTAAATTTATATTATGGTAGAGTGAGAAACCTTTGTAATTTGTTGAGATTTCATTCTTTAGGATAAGTATGAGTTTAATTTTGGGGGATTTAATGTTTACATTTCATGTATACACTTTATTAATATTAAAATAATGATTTTTTTAATTTAACTAATATTTTTTTGGTTATTTATTGTTTTATTAATTCTATGGCACGATGCATGTGAAAAATATTCATGGGAAAACAAGTAAATCAGAGACATAATTACCACTAAAAATAATGATCCAGGATGATGGATAATTCAAGGCTGAATTATGAAGCTTGAAATTGAAGAATCAAGTTGAAACGAGGTAGAAAACATTTGAATATGAAAATTCATGCCATGAATTACCTATTTACAAAGTGAAACTCTTTAGAAACATGTGATGGGAAAAAGAACAGATGAAAACAACATTCAGGATGGAAACCCCCAAAAAGTATCAACATAACATATAGTGTCATATCATGAAGTATTCTAGAAAAATCAATAAAGTTACATTTTTGAGTCAAAAGTTAATCGAGGCCCACCTATAATTTCCCGGTAACTACCATAGTTGACTTGGAACCATTTTTTGGTCAGTTTTATAACATTTATGATCTTAGGGGTGACTCCATGCCTATAAATATAAGGACTTTGGGTGTGTTGTAGTGGAATTAGATCAAAGACCATAACTCCAAGGTTATGTGGTGTGCACAAAAAAGTCATCCACCAAGCCTTCTTCACCATTTTCTTTTAGCATTTTAATTTATTTATTTTTCCTTTTCCTCTCATGGCTATAATTATGGGTTATTTTATTCATTCCATGTAATTTTAATAAAGGGGGGTTGTTGTAATAAATATTTTATATTGAATAAATAATTCATTTTTTGGTTTTTACATTCAAAAAAATATAATATCTCTTCTAATATCATTCTTTAATGTGTGACTATTGTATTATCAGTGGGTGAGGAAGTTCTTTTTAATGATTATACTAGAGTGAGTTTTCCACCATGACCATTGGGTTAATTTCATTATATGTTTAAAATGGTTTTAGGATACCTATATTTTTTTAGAAGCTTCGTGACCACTGGGAAAAGGGGAGTCTTGAGATGGAGAGTGTCTACCCAGACCAAGGGATTCACTTAGACTTGATTTTGATGACCATATAATCATATGTTTGTTATTTAATATTTTATTACTTCTTGAATCTAGTTTTTCAAATTACATTGCACTATTATTTTTAATTTCTTATTCCTCTTTATCAAAAATCCATACTCATTATTTTAGATTTAAATTCTTTTAATCATTAATTAATTTAGGTCTATTTTATTAAATTATTTTTTTTTTCAAACTATCTTCATGGGATCAACCTTAGTAATTGAAAATACTATACTACTTAATTATAGATTTAGTGATTGCAGTTTCATGTTTTCAAATTTCTAAATTCAATGTCCTTATGGGAATTAATGATACCCTTAGGGAAATCAAAAACCCTTTTTCTTCTTAGGTTCAGTTTTTTTGACTCCTCTCAATTATAGATTTATCCTAAATTGATTCACACTTATTAGAGGTGTATTGAGTGTTTTGATGCTTTGTGTGTGTGGTTCTTGTGAACCATTCTTTAAGGTTTGTGTGGTGCTTTGATTATAATTTGGTTTAAAGTCTTATTTTGAAAAAATAATGTAATTTTGTGAAAATTTTAATTTCAAAACTTAGTTTTATTAATTGTTGGGAGGAAAATATTCTATTAGTTTTCAAGGAATGTTTTATAAAGTGGTTGTTTCCATTAAGTTGTTTTCAAAAAAATTAAAGGGGTAATTTTGATGTTTCAAATTTGTTTCTTTGGGTATTTTCAAAATAAATTGATTTTAAAAGGGTGTTTTTAAAGTGTTTTGGGATTGAAAATGGAATTTTGTTTTGAAACATATTTTGAAGTGTGTTTTTAAGGGAAATTGAGTTTTTATGGACATTTATTAGATGCTTTGGTTTTCAAAATAGAATGTAATTTTGAAATTAATTTTGTGGCATGACTTGTTTGGGTGATGTGAGTTCCACCAATGTTTAGTTGTTCCAAAGAGTGGGTTTGGTTTGGTTTTTAGGCATACACCTTAGTGGAGGGTGATTTCAAAATTCCTTGGTAAAATTTGGTAATTTCAAAAGAAAATTTTCTTTTATTTTTGTGAAATTGATGTTATTTGTTTAAGTGTTTTATGTTTTAGTTTTGATCCCTATTTATGATGGGATAATTTGGTTTATGCTTTGAGGCATGAATTGATGTAGTTTTTATCTCATTTTGATTATTATATGCCTCCCAAAATGGTCAAAATAGTGTCTTTAATTCTAATATATACCTAAGCACTGAGTGGATTGGTGCACATGGAACCTTCTTTGCTCTTAGGCCCCATCTCAGATTTATTGAATTAGCATCCACCTTCTTTATGTGGTGATAAATGATTTATGGATATAGTAAAGTGGTTGTGAAGGATTTAGGTGATCCTAAATTCTCTCAAAACACCTAAAGATTCATGGGTAAGATTTCTTATCTGTTTTAGCTGAGTTTAGTGGAAGTTTATGGTACCTTCTTAGTTGTGTGAAGGTATGTATTGGGAGTTCTTTAGGATGGTGTTTATCTGGTGGTTCTTTACTAAATCTATAAAAATGGAGATATTTTTGGAGCTTGTGATCCTTCATAAAGGTTCAAAATTAGTGAGGGAGTATGTCGATTACTTTTTGGAGTTGGTTGTCTTCTCTCTAAGGTTGGTCATCAATGATTCTTAGAAAGATCATTTCTTTGGAGGTGGTATTCATCCAGATTTTGGTATAGCTATACTTGTGTCTAGATTAACATATTTTCAGGAGGTTTTCAACAAGGAAATTTTGGTTGAATATAACCAATATAGGTAACTATGAGTGGGTGATTCCTTGGTTATATCTTATAGGAATGAGGGTAAACTAGCGAGTGAACTACAGAAGTGGGATGCGACATAGCTAAAAGTAAAGATTATTTTGCATGGGAAGAAGAGAACTCTCATGCACTTCCTGTGTGGGGATCTTGGGAATTTTAGTCCCTATTATTTTAAATCTCTTGGATTTTTCCTTTATTGTGTTCACTTAGGTCATCTTCATATGTTTTATAAGCTAGTTTTTTGGAAGAGATCTCAGGTTTAATCCTTTTGTGGGTGGGTTATTCTGAGACCTTTTATTTGATAGTTGTAATATGGGTCAATCTTTTGGAGCATCGATGGTTGTTTTTGGAATCTTGTAGTTGGTTACTTTTTTAGATATTTCTTGTGTATGGATTTGAATTTCATCTTCAGGCATACCTTGTTATTTTTTGGGTGGTTGTGAGTTTTGTTTTTTTATGCCTCACTGTTTGAGAAAACCTTTCTTGAGAGTGTAGGTTGTATCCCATTGTTTTTGTTGATATTTTGAGGTGATCCATTTATAGACATGAGTAAGGCCTTGGGTGCATCATTTTATAAATAAGGTTTCTGATATACCATTTGATTTTACATACTAGCTAGTGTTTGACATGGGCTATTTGGGATCTAGATTGTGAGGGTAATCCGATTTATGAACCAAAGTTATATGTGTGTGTTATGACCCAAGGTGGGAGATCATGTTGTTTTTATGCTTATTTTGGTTTTACATTCCTTCTTTTGGTGTGGGATCATTCTTGTTTGATAGTGAGTTTCTCTATTACTTTCTTAGTTTCTTTGAGGATGTATCTCTCAAAAGTTTTCTTTGGTTTCACCATGTTAGAGGACTTCCAAATAGTGGAGAGACCATGTTAGGTCTCCCTTGTGTCATATGACCTTTTTTTTGTGGTTCATGCTTCCTTTGTGCTTAAATACATTTAGAAATATTATGGATGATTGGTTATATCATTTTTAGGATTATGCTTTTTTTCCTTTGAGCTCGGTTTAGGTTGAGTGGTTCTTTTAGTTAGGTTCTATTTATATTTTCATTCTCTTTTTATTTCCCTTTTTTTACCAAGAACTTTTTATGGGAAGAAAGTACCATGGTGGATATAATTGTGACACCCACATGTCACTATAGTTCTTAACTTGTTTTATTTTATATTTTCTTGGTTTGTTCTGAGTCTCGATGATTTTTGGGCTAGAATTTTGGAATTTTGGAGGTTTTTTGAGTGTTTCATGATTTTCCCACATGGTTAGGAGTAACCCTGAATAGAAACTTAGAAAATGTGTGGGTGGTTTTGGACTAGTTAGTGTCCAGTGCGTGGTTGGCACATGATTTTTAAAACTATGTGGTCTACCTAGAATCACTTAAAAAGTGACTTTTACCATATTGACCCTCTTGAATAAAAAGTGTTTTCACCCCTTTCTTCCCCCGTATGTATTAGCTAGCTCTTGGGAGTCCAAGGAGGAGCTCCAACCTTCCTCTCTATAGAATATTGGATCTACTTTAGTGATTTTTAAGTGGTTATAAAGTAAATATTCATCTATTTCACACTATTTCCCTTCCATATATCTTTCTATTTTTTATCATCCATCTCACTTTCCTCTTGGATTTGGATTCTCAAATGAACCCTAAAACTCTTTTGGATGGTTTTAGGGTTCTTTTGGATCTAATTTTGGGGTTTTTGGTATCTAGGGTTTATATACGGTGTCACCATCCTTGTTCGGGTGTTTTTCATTGAAGAAAACATGTTTCAACTTGGTTTTTGATTCTTCTAACTAGGTGTTTCTATAAAATTGTTTCATTTTGGAATTAAAAGTTTGATTGTGATTTATAGATTCATTTTTATTAAAAGTATGAATATATGTAATATCCATGTGATGATTTGAAACTATTTCAATGTGTTTTGATCTTAGAATAAAGGGTTTCTCCATTAAATTCCATGCTTTCATGATTGAAATGAAATTTTTTTATGTTCTAGGAATATTTGAAATTTCTATAAGGCTTTTTTAAAATGTTTTTAATGGTGTGTGTTGGATATTTATTTGGTTTAATTTTTAAATTATTTAAAACTATTTTTTAAATTGTAAATTAGTTTAAAGTGAGATTTTGACCTCAAAATGACTTATAAAAGGTTTCTTAAATGAATTTCAAATGTTTCTTTAAAATGAGTGTGTGGTTTTCCTATTTTTGAAAAAGCTTTAATAGATCCTTTAAATTTTTTGGAGGAAATGGATGGCACTTGGCCTTTTTTTAGATTTAAAAGAGGAAAACCCGTGTTTTAGGGTGGATTTTAAATAGTGAAATGGTGTGTGTGATTTTAATGGATCTTTTAATATGCCTATAGTGGTGTTTTTTGAAATGGGAAAAGACATGGAATTTTGATCCATGTTTTAATTTTAAAGTCCCATTCTAAACTTATATTTTAAATAGATATTATGAAAACACTTCTGTATTTTCCCTTCAGTTGATTCCTTTTGTGTGGATTTTTTATCACTATATAGTGATTGTTGCTCCCTTGTGTGGGAATGTGCTTGTTTACATAGTGGGTGTATGAGATATATGGGGATTTTCATTATGATGGTGTTGGGGGTGAGGGAGAATTATTTCTCATGCCTTGCATGTTAATATTTTATTGCATGTTCACTTGCCTTACTTATTTATTAGTTATGGTAACTCAGTTACTGAGTGGGAGGTCTACACTTATATTAAACTATTGGTTCACACACTACTAGTGGCCCTATATTCATGCTAATAACTAGGGATAGGATGGTTGTGTCGTCGCAATGATTCTTGTGTGGGATTGTTGTATAGTTTTTGGTTTGGACTCAGCATATACTGGTAGTTGGTCTGTGATAGAAATTGATAAAGTTAGGTACATATCATGTTAGGGGTCTGAGGGTAGATCCCATGACACATTTTATTTCCTGATTAGTGATTGACATTATGGGTTTTTATCTAGTGTTAAATTGCATCATTTCCCCTATTTATATTATTATGGAACCCATATCTTTGTCATGTTTATTTATATGCATTATAACATTATGGTGACTAATTTGTTATGATTGAATCGTGTGTATTTGGGTCATTTAATTTGGAAAATGATTTTAAAATATGTTTTGGAAAACCTATTTTTAATTTAAAGACTCTAGTGTTGGGTTTTAAAAATGGATCTCAAAATGGGTGCTTTGGCTTAAAGAAGGATTTGGCCAGTTAAATGTTTATGAGGTGACTATTTTAATTTAAAGAAAACAAGTGGTATGTTTTTTAGAATTGTTGACGGGTATGTGGTTTTGAAATGGCTTAGATCAGTCGAAATTATTTCAAATCGTGTGTTTTTAGTTTAATAAAACAAAGTGGAATGTTTTGAAAGGTTTTTGTGGAATTTTTTTGGTTTTTCATAATTTATATTTGAAAATACTAATTTATAGTTATATTTTCAAACTAAAATTTATGAATTTCATTATGAAATGATTTTCATAGTCTTGGAAGGTAGTGATCTACTGTGTTTTTTAGATCACACCTATATATTTTAGGTTCTAGGTTTCTAGCTAGATTTGGGTTTTTTTCCTAAGGCAAGTGTTTTGTGAGTTGGGTGGTGGTGAGAAATCGGAGGTTTCAAGGAGATGGTTTTGGGCTTAGCTCGAGTTGGGTTGTGGTTTTTTTATTTTATTTTTGTGTTTTATCATCAATGATAACATTTCTTGTAGCTTATTTCAATAATTTCTTTTATATATAATTATGTCATGTTGTATCATTCTATTTATGGATAATGTTTTATATCTATATGAATGAGTTGTATCAGTGTTGTTGATTATGACCTATTTAGAATGTTCATTTATTTTGGTTTATTATATGTTTGATATTTAATAGACATATAATTTAAGGATAGTCCATGATAGACTCTCAGTTGATGTTTCACTATCTTTTATCTTTGATTTAGGGAAAAATCATTCCCGAAGGGATTCATATGATTCACATACACTGGTTGTTAGCCCATAGGGATTGAAAACACCCTTAGAGCCTTGTATAAATCCATTTCGGGTTCCAAGTGGTTATAATCCCAAGTTATTTTGGTGCATGGATCTTCCAACACCTGAAATTCGCAATGTTACTAGCCCAAAAGGTCCAGACCATTACATCATATACCTCTCAAATGATTCTCATCCTTAAGAATCAAAACCAAACCTGATCAAGAAAGAAACCGCTAAATTTTTAACACTTCCCAGGGAGATACCACTCAAATTTAACAATACTATTATTCAAAAACCATAAGTAAAAAAATTAAACAATCAATTCTCATTAAACAACATCATTTCATCATCATAAAAAAAGAAAAAAAGGACAAAAAAACTTAGGATACTGAGCATGAAATTGAAACTCATGATTCTATTTGATCTCTACTGGGACATTATGCCTCTATAAAACCTAAACTAAGGGAATAAAACATCCATGTAGAACTTTCTCTTGTTGGTCTAGAATCTTGACCAGTCACTCTATGAATGTCACATAATCCTCTATATTCAATTTCCCCCAGTCGATGACATGGAAATAATCATATAGATACCAATAAAGTTGTGATGCATAGAATAAATCATGGTTTCATTCCATCTATGGAGGAAGAAATAACTGCTAAGCCCCCTCACCAACATGCTCCATCACCTCAAAAGGTCTAACAAACTAGGGTGACAACTTGCTTCCCTGATCAAACCTCCATTGCCCATGATGATGGAAATCTATAGGAACATGCAGTATCTAACCTCAAAATCCAAGAAAATTTTCCTATAATTATCATAATACATCTAATGCTATTGTGTTACCTTTATCCTCTCAAAATCTATCTGAAACTTCTCGATCATTCTCTACACCACATTAGGGCTGAAAATATGTGACTCTCTAACTTCGGTCCAACACAATGAGGATCGACATGGTTTTTTTTACAATTCCTTAAATGGATCCATGTTTATGGATTAATGGTAAATGTTGTTATAGTAAAACTCAACCAAAGTTAGGTGATTTACCCAGTATCCACTGAAACCCAAGATGTACACCCACAGTATATCTTCCAATATCTTAATGGTCTGCCCTGTTTGCCTGTCTGTTTGAGGGTGGAAAACAGGGCTAAGGTGAAACTGAGTGCCAAAATTGTGTTTCAATCCTCTCCAGACTCATAAAGTAAAATGATTGTCCTATTCCAATATTATGGAACTTATAACTCCATGTAGATGAAAAACTTTATCCACATACCCCCTTGTCAAAACATCCACAGTGATCAACTCCTGAATTATTAAGAAGTGAGCTGACTTTATCATCCAAACCACAATTACCCAGATAGCATCATATCATCCCTAATCTTGGAGTAATACTATTAATAAATCTATCAATATTTCCTTCCACCTCCACTTAGGGACATCCAAAGGTTGCAATAAACCACCAGAAACATGATGTTTTACCTTCATCAATTGTAAAACAAGAAAATGTGTCACAAACTCTGTCACTATCCATTTTATATCAGACCATAAAAGATGTGTACTCAAACTATGGTACATGTAATGGTCTAGATATTCTCATAATTTCCTTTATTTTTATGAAGTCTTAGTGGATTCAAGATGGAGTTTAGAGGTGTTCTAAAGACTTTGAGAGGTGTTTTGACCTTTTAAAGGGTCACTATGAAATGTTTTTGGACTTGGTGAAGGTCATTTCAGAGCCAAGGGATTAGAAAAACCATTTTGGGTTGTCCATGTGGTGCACCATGACCAGTAACACTGCTTGTTAGGCCATTTTTGGTAGGTTGTTTTGGTTGTGATGTTCTCCTATCCTAAATAGGTAACTCAAAATTCTCAAGAGAGGGCATGGAATTAGGCTTAGTTCCTTGGAGGATCACCTTTCTAAAACTAGTAGATGAAATCACTACAACCATGTTTTTGGGTTTGGTGAGGATAACACACCCTAGTACAATCCATTTTGGCTGGAAAGCTAGAGAAAAACCATAGCCATGGCTAGGCCATGGTGGAATTTGTAGTAATGGTCAAGCTCACCTTTAAACGGTGGAAATTATTTCCCTTCTTCCTTGAATCTCATCCATTTAAAAGGGGGGGAATATGTAATTATTAATGGGAGGTCTTGAATGAGTTCTTATTCCATTTGTTCCTCTATTAATGGATCCTCACTTCTCTCATGGGGTGTTCCTTTGAATTCTAATTCTTTGGATGAACCTAGGGATTAGTTGAGTTATATATCAATTTGAGGCCTATTTAATATATTTTATCACTAGTAAATGTTTGTTCTACCTTCCTTGAGGACTCTTGATCAGTTCCTTGTGGATTTAAACCCCTGGTTCATAGAGATTCAAATGTTTTGGATCGAGGTACCCCTTTTCCTCTTCTTATTTCACCCTTAATTCTTATTTTACCTAGGGTGTTTGTTATATATTTACCCATGGATTTGGGAATGAAATATAATAATGAAAATTGGTGGTTTTTCGATGATAGGTTCCAGAAAATCTTCCTTCGGTTCCAGTGGTGGTTAATCCTAGATCATTTCTTCTTGGAAAAATATTGCTTGACTTCTAAATAATGGTAGTGGATTCATTTATTCTCCTATTATTTTATGTGAAATCATAAATTTATCATGATTTATCTCTTTTAGTGAGAGTGGAATTAACCTTAATGAATATTAAATCATATTAAATAATGAACCTTGGTTTTGGTTGTAGTGATTTCATATGTTTCTACTGTGTTAACATTTTTTCTCTTGATTTATTAAATAGTATGTTATCTATGTTTATTCTTTGGTTTACCATGTTTGTTATGATATGGTTTATAATTTTTGATATCATTAAATGGTTAAATAATATAAATTTGGTGATGCTTGTTGTCTAAATAATTAATAGGCATATTTAACTTGAAACTGTTATTCCTTATAATTTGATGTCAATCAAATGATGCTGAGGCATGTTTAAATAATATTATTCTACCTTAAAGTTTGATGAAACTAAAAGTTATGATTAAAATCATGTTTAAATAATCCAAATTTATTGATATTTTATGCCTTAGGATTACTTTGATTGTAACTTGTGATAAATGAATTAGTTAATTCAAGATGGTAATGAACCAGTTGTTTGATAAAGATAACTGTTTGGGGTTGAGCATGCATGTTTGGTTATGAAGGCTAGATTCCTTGTTTTTTTGGGCCTAGATTCCCAATTTTTTTAAGTTTGGGGCTGAAACCTCAATTTATTATTAAAGAAAAGACCTCTTTAAGTCTAGGTAGAGAGAGACCCATTACATAGCCCGAAGGCCCAAGGCCAAGTGGCCTAAATGCAAGGCATGAAATCCCATTTTTGGCCCAAAGGATCCCTCGGTTAATAGTACTGATATAGTACATGTGCTTCTATAGTACCTAATACATTACCTCAGCTGATATAGTACCTAAAATAGTGCCTCTTCCACTATAGTGTCTCCACTGCTACAGTTCCACCGAAAATTTTTCCCTTCCCATATTTGATTTGGGGTCTTTTGGATGCCAAGCAGGAGCCTATACCACTTGGGTACAAGATCGTTGGCAGGCCTATATTCCTCATTAACAATTTATTGTTTCATTAATTCCTTTTGTGTTTTCTCTAGGTGTGAGCCTTTCAATGCAACATGATGTGATCACAGGATGACTGATGGTTGACGAGACATGGGCGGGGAGACTTGAGTTTGTGGAAATAGTTGGCGCTAATAGTAGTAGGATGGATGCATGGTGGTGGGGATGATGGCACTAAGACTACTGGAATGGGTTGAATATAGTCTTTCCCATTGTTGTGATGAGAGCTGGGATGTTTTCTTGTTTATGTTTCGGCTCTAATGGCTTGATTTTTATGTTTCTTATTTCTATTTTTCTTTCCCCACTACTTGAGGTAGTTGTTTGTACATGTTTTGTGCATCTATTTATGGTAGATTAGGATGATTCCTATAGTACCTATAATTATGGAATGGTAATGAATAATAAATATTTAACTCATGAAGTTGATGGCTTGTTGGAATGAAAATAAGGATAATCTGGAGAAACCATGGGATCAGTTGGTTTATGCTTGGAGGTCATGGGAATCAGTTAATGATCATGTTAAAGTAATGTATAATGGTTAATAAAAAGAATTAGCATAATATGAAATGTTTAATAAAAATATTTGATTTAAATAAAAGCCTTATTTAATGTTTTTATGGTTAAAATATATCTAGTATAGTTACCCTATCCTTTTACACATATTATTACATGATTTTAAGAATAATTATCCATCAAATACAAACCAAGGATTGAAAAGTCTAGTGTCTTTTTAAGAATATATACATAATTAGAAAACATGAAACTAGAATAAAACATCTTTTTATTATTCTCTGTAATGAGCTCCTAACTCCCTTTGAACTTTTACCACTATATAAGATAACCTAGGGAATACATAGATAAAAGGGATGATCTAAAAAGCCTCATAAGGGAATAAACATGGAAAAGAAGCATGGAACATGAGTCAGAAGGTATAACATGATAATACGAAAGGAATGGATAATTAATGAACATATATAGGAATAACATATAGAACATGGAATCATATGATCATGGAAATATATTAATACGGCAGAATCATATATCATGACATAAACATGAGTCAAGTATAACTTTCAAAATGATATCACATGGTGGACAGTGTCCCATGATGGATTACATTTACTCCCTAATCCCATACATAACATCTCATGAGACTAAACATTACTAGTTTAATTGTAGTGCTATCTAGGCACACTCATTATAACATGTACATCTATATGTGTTCCACATACAGAAATCAAACATAAGGAATAATCATAAGGGTTACCCATGGAAATAAATGGGTTCGTAATCATGTCATAAGTCAAACCTATAGGGCGTATCATAATGGTATCCATGAAAGAAGAGATCAAATAATTCTTGTACAATAATAAAGTAAAAAATAATAATATATCATGAATAATGAGTTACAACTAAAGTGAATACATGAAAAATAGTGTTTATGAAACTTTAGAAATGTGACACTTTAGTGCGGTTTAAGGGAAAAGATTAAAGAGTCCTTAAAGAGGATAAAGGAATAATTTTTTCCATAAAATCATAAATTAAATAAAAAAAATTCCATGATAAAATGAGTGATTTTAGAAAATGTTGGTGTCTTAAAACATTTTATGTAGTGAACTTGAAAATGGGTTAGAAACATAGAAGTTCTCTTTAATAGGGTTTGCTTGTCAAGTAGAATTAAGAAAGGAACCTTTTTAAAACATGTATTTCCGATAAAGGAAAGATAAATTGAGTGAGATATATATGTTTGGGACATATATACATAATATAGGATAATTAAATAAGAATAATGAAGAGATAAATTGAGTTAAATAGAGGTAAAGTGTTGCCCAAAGTAAATATGGAGAAGTAGAGAGATCCCTTACCTTATGTATGAATGTGTCTTGAAATTGCACTTAATATCCTAGATAATCAAATTAGATTCATTAATTACTTAATTAAATACATATTCCATGTATATTTTATTTATTATAATTATATTAAGTTTTTTTATGGCCATTTTGATAAGTTATAAAGTTTTTTTTTGTTTCGGGAGTGTTCGTTTCATGGTTTCATGGTCGGTTCACTTGTTTATAACTATAAATTTTCTTTTAAACTAGAAATAAAACTCCATAAGTGAAATTAAATGGTATTAATGCACTTATATAAGTATAAATGGTCCCATATATCATTTTTTCTGACATGGGGATGGTTCTTTGAGTAAGAATATTATTATTATGTGGTCGGTTCATTTAGGTGGTTTTACCGACCATCATGAACTAGTTTCATTTTATTTAATATTATGTCTATATATTAGTTAAAAATATGAAATAAGTTATAATATAATTATTAAAATCTTATTTAACAATAATAATTGTTTTATGTCCATCCTTGAAGGTGGTAATGGAAAACAAAAACTCATTATCCACAAAGACAGTTAACCACCATAATTTGGACAATAGTTTCATTTATTTGAATAAAAGGAGATGAGAAAAGGTTTGGATAAAATATTTTATATCATAAATATAACATTATAGTATATACATGATATTGGATTTATTATGCTTTGATGGATTAATAAGGTGATAAGAAGGTAAAAGAAGAAAATAAATTAAAAGAGGTAGTTTAAGAATGTTACCTCTTGAATATCACCTCCTTAAAGGACCCCTTAAGGAACTTGGAATTTATATTTTGGTGAGACCAGTAGCACTTGTACATGGGGGGAGTGGGGAGGAGAGGTTTTGGTATATATTTGGAAATATTCAAGGCTTAGAAGGTGTGGGGAGAAGGGGTTGTGAGGGGTGGTATTTATAATGGGAGGATAGGGGTGTTTTGATTACTACATAGAGTAAATAGTGCATGTGAGTTCTAAATAATGGGTGATTACATCATCCATGACTCAAAAATCCATGTATTTGGATTAAAATGTTAAATACTATAAATTATTGTATTTCACTATTCACTAAAAAACTATTTTAGAATGGTCGCAAAAATTCACCCTAATCATTTTTAGAGATGTAGATTTTAAAAATGGAATCCATTTTATGAAAATAATTTTATAAATATGATAAATTTATTTTTTAAATAAAATCATCGTTTATTTGAAAAATATAAATTTTAATATTATAATCGATTTTATGACCCTTTGAAAAATTACTTATGGTCTCACAAAATTATATTATAATTATAATACAACATACTATTAATTTATGAATCCATTTTATAAAAATAAATTTTATTTTAAATCATTATATTCATTATAAATTTGAAAATAAAATAGTTATGTTTTAAAAAAAATACTAACACTTAATTTACCATTTATAAAACATTTATTAACATTTACCATGATATAAATATTTCATATTTTCATTTTATAAGATACCTGAATATTATTTTACATTTCCATATGTGAGTTTACTATTCTAATAGTCATATTACTATTCCTAATGTTCAGATTACTATTCCAATGATCAGATTACTATTCTAATGGACATATTACAATTCCAATGGTCATACTTATAATGGTCATATAGGTTCTCTAATTCCTATAAATACCTCTTATTACATTCATTCTTTATCCAATTCTATTTTCTATCAAGTTTATAAATACTTTTATCTTTAAAATGAATATTGTATTATTAATATTATATTTTATTTCTATAGCTTTATTCGTGAGGGTGGTTATTCTGGTGGATCAAATAGATCCGAATTATCCTATTATTGTTCTCTTATTTTCTATTTATTATCCCACTATAATATTTGGCATTCTTATTGGTTTATTTTCTAACTAATGTATCATTCTTTATTTATGAGAATAATGTTTTGTTGGTTTCTCTATGTGATATATGATCTTTATACTACATGACATAATTATAATAAGAAAAATTTTATTGATTAAATTTTGGGTTGTTACATTCTTCCCCCCTTATGAAATTTCACCCTCAAAATTTATTTTTACATACTAAGGTGAAAAAAAGTTAGGGTACTTCTCCTTCATCACTTCCCCTAGTTCCCATATCGCCTCTTTGTACTTATGGTTCCACCATAGTTCTTTGACCAGGTGAGTAGTCTTGTTTCATAGAACTTTATCTCTACAATATAAGATCTTCATCGGCTTCTCCTTATAAGAGAGATCATTTTTCAGTTTCACCACCTTTGAATTCAATACATGTGAGGAATCTGGTATGTACTTCTCTAATAGGGATACATGGAATACATCATGTACTTGAGACATGGTTGGTGGAAGTGTTATTTGATAGGCCACAACTCTGACACGATCAAGAATCCAAAAGGTTTCAATGTACCTAGGACTTAACTTTCCCTTCTTCCTAAATAAAATGACTCTCTTCCATGGAGATATGCAGAGTAATGCCTTATCTCCAACCTCAAACTCTATGTCTCATCGATGATTGTCTCCATAGCTCTTCTATAAACATCGGGCATCCCTGATATGTTATTGAATGGTGTACACCTTTTCTACCATTTCATCATCCATATCAGGTACCAACATCTTACATTCAATAACTCTATCCCAACATGAAAGTGTTATGTATCTTTTCCTATAAAGAGCTTCATATGGATCCATTTGGATGCTTGGGTAGAAATTATTATTGTGAGAGAATTAAAGTATAGGAAGATGTTGGTCCCATCCTCCTTTTAAGTCCATACAGAATGTTCTCAACATATCTTCCAATGTCTAAATAGTCTTCTTAGATTTTCCATCAGTCTGGGGATGATAAGTTGTGAAAAATTCCAGCTCAGTGTTTAGGGCATATTGGATACTTTTCCATAACTTGTAGGTAAATCTCATATCTCCATCATACACAATCAATAATGGTTATCCATGCTGCCTCACCACTTTTCTAATGTATATCCTTTCAAGTTTATCAAGTGAGAAGTCTTATATAATTTAAATAAAGTGATAATTCTTTTTAAAATGATTCACAACAATCCATATAGAATTATTTCCTCTAGGTGTCATTGGAAGTCCAGTAAAAAAGTCCATGGTGATGTCTTCCCATTTCTATATCAGTATGGGTAATGGTTTTATCATCCCCTTATAATTTTTCCTTTCATCATTCACTTTATAACATACCATTTAATTTAATGTATATTCAGTGATCTTCTTCTTCATATTGTCCCACCAATAGTTATTTTGGAGTTCTAGATACATATTTGTGCTCCCTAGGTGGATAGAGAAGGATGATCTATGTGCATCATTAAAAATGTCCCTCTTTATCTCAATATTTTATGGTAGATGTAGTTGTGGTTCAAATATTATGACTCCTTCCTCGTTAATTTTTAACTCTGAGGATTTACCATTTCTGATAGCTTCCACCTTCTTCTAAATTTCCACATCGTCTCTTTGAGCATCCTTTATCTTCTCTAAAAGGGATGGTTGAGCAATCATTTTTTAAATGAATGATGATGTTCCTTCCTTTATGATTCTCATTTCTATCCCTTAAAAGTATAATAATATTAGAACATTCTCAATTCTTATCATTGATAATGTTGCAAGATCCTTTATACTTCAATAATATTTTACTTTATTTACTTTACTATAGTGGTAGTGGATTGAGAATTCATAATTCTTGATGATCTCTAACCATATTCATTATTTAATATTAATTTTCTTCCTATGTGAATATATATTTAAGGCTCTTTTGATCATTATATATCCCTCACTTATCCCCATAGTGATAATAATGTCAGATTTTCAATGTGAAGATCAAATCCACGAACTCCAGATCATGTGTGAGATAGTTTTTCTCGTGAACTTTTAGCTACCTTAAGGTGTAGTATATCACTTTATCATTTTTCATTAGTACACATCCTAAGACCTTATTTGATTCATTGTTGTATACCATAAATAGTTCCCCACTTATGGGTAGTGTAAGTATTGGTGTAGTGATAAGTCTCTTTTTTAATTCATTGAAGAACTCTTGTAGAGACCATATTTTTACCTTATAATACTTTGATTTATATCAAGGAATATTTTTAGATCTAGGAACCAAGATGATATGCAATTCTAAGGCCCACTGTTCCCAAAATTAATTTAAAAAAAATATTAAATATATTTTATATCATGTGCACATAGTTTTTCATAAATAATGGGATATCTTCTAAATGGAGTCTCGAAATAGAAATCTAAGATGATGATTGCATCCAGGGAGTGGATTTTACCCTAGGCGTGATTTAAAGTTGGTCGGTGCGGGACGTTTAAATAAAAGAGTTCGTTGGTGGATATGTTTAGTGAATTAATTCATTCATTCATTAGATAACCTAAAATTAATTACATCTATAAATATTCTATTATGGAAAATCTATAGGGCTAATTGCATAACCCTGGGATCATTTAGAAGAGGTTCTACCGCCCTTTGTTGGTGAATTGAGATTTGGAAATTGAACAAAAACAAGATCAAGGTGAATTGAGGAGCAATGAACACAAAGAATATTATCCATCATTGTTAGTTGTGTTCTTCACCAATGATCGATCTGAATCAAGGTAGGACTCATAATTTGTGGACTATTCCCTTATGATTAAAATATTAAGCATGGTCAATTTTTTTATTCTTTGATCTGTGTTTAAATTAATCCTTTTCATGATCCCATGTATTCAATTAATTAATTTATTTGATCTATTTTTTATTATTCTATGAAATCACCCCTTTCGATCCTTGGTTTTGTGATAATTGGAAAAAAATGCTTGGCCAATAGCAATATCACCTTCATTCTTATTCCTTTTCCACACTCATTCTTTGTGTTCTTCATCATTGGACCACAGGGTCATGATTCAACTATTGTTGAGCAGGTATGAGCATAATCAGACCCTCAGATTCGTAGTGGATGTGCATACAATGACTGGATTGGAGTTTCAAGGATGGATCAGTGCAGATTGTGGGTAGAAGTGATGGATTTGTGGATCTAGAATCTAAAGTAGAGTTGGTAGAGGCACGAGAGGCATGTGTGTTGTGTGTAGAATTTGAATGGACTGACGAAAATATGATTTCCATCCACCAAAGGGATATAATTTATGAAAAGATGATTTTCACTTCGATTTTAGGAGGAATTGGTGGAAGGATAAGTGGATCTAGGATCCGTAGAGTAGATCTTAAATTTTGTGAAAAACCTAACTACATGTCGTGTAGTCTGAAGAACACATGGCATGTAGTTACCTAGCTACGGTGACTAGGGTTTTCAAGTGAGTTAAATGCAAAATGTTGTGTAGTACTCCCATATGTCATGTGACTCAATTTTGGTGACAAAATGTGTACTCTGGGAGTACACAGACATTGGCATGGCCTGGCACAGGCCGTGTACCAGCATATGGCCAATGTACATGGGCATGACTAAGAGCACACTGCTCAACCCCAGGTGGTTGAGACACACCATTTAGTCCCCTTATACACTATATAGAGCTACATGGATAGTGATTTGTGTACTAATGAGGACAAGACCAAACAATGGAGTAGGCCCACACACCATGTGAACCCCCTTACACATCATGTAATTCCTTTTAAAAAAAATTACCTCTCGTATCTCCTTTATTTGGACTTGGATTTTGGCCCACGAGTACCCTATCCTATGTGTTTTTAAGCATATAATGAAATTTTGGACTTCTTAGTGGATTTTGGGATATTATTGAAGATGTTCTAAGCATAAATATTCTTTAGGAAATGCTCAATGATTGTAGTGATCAAAAATGATCATAGAGTGGAACCTTCCCTTGTCGTATTAGGGTATGATTACTCTATCTACTGAGTGGCACAACCTATCATACTAGGGTGTGGGTCCTCTATCTATTGAGTGGTACCCCCTATTATACTAGGGTTTGGGTCCTCTATCTACTGAGTAGTACCCTATATTATAATAGGGTGCGGGTCCTCTATCTACTGAGTGGCATCCCCTATCATACTAGGGTGTGGGTCCTCTATCTACTGAGTGGTACCCCCTATCATACTAGGGTGTGGGTCTTTTATCTACTGATTGGTTCTCCCTATTGTACTAGGGATCAGGTTCTAGATCTATTGAGTGGTACCCCCTATTGTACTAGGGTGTAGGTACTCTATCTGCTAAGTGGTACCCCCTGTCATACTAGGGTGAGGGTATTATATCTATTTAGTGGTACCCCGTATTGTACTAGGGAACGGGTCCTACATACTTTTATTGGAACTGCCTAATACACTGGGGTGTGGGTTCTCTACTTGGATATTGTTCCCCCTCAACTATGTGGCATGGTGGTGAGGTGTGGGTCCTCTACATAGTTACTTCTATGGATAGAAATTACACATGATGATCATCATTGATGGAACTTTGGAACTATTGGCAGAATCTTTTTCTAGGTTGGGTGGTGAGATAGAGATTCTATTTTTCTCTCCTATTAGGTTTCTTTTATAATCATATATATATGTAAACTTATTATTGGATTTCATTTCTATCTTGTTATGGGTTTATATATCTAATTTTATCATGTCTCCTATTATTCCCCCAACCTGTGGGGCATCCTTCTGGGTATGTATATACTCACCCTTGTATGGGATTTTCCTACATGTTTCATGTATTATGTAGATGATGAATAGGTTGGCAGTGACTATAAAGGAGCATAGGGGATACCCAACTGCATTTGACCTCATATAGTGGTTGGTGCTTCAAGATATAGAGTTTGTTTCTCTTAGAATTTACTTTTATAGTTATTTTCAGGTTGGGACATATTTTTGGTTGGGTGTTTATTTTTCCCCTTTACTTTTTAGATTATGTCATCGTACTCTTATATTCCCTAGAGGTTGTTACATGCATGGTTATTACTCTAGATGTTACTGTATTTTTTATTTCTTATGTTGTACTTTTATATGGATATGGTTGGGTGCATGCGTATAGGTACATTAAGAAAAGGCCTCCCATATTATTTATGACTTTAGGAACTTATCACCAGCCCTATATTATAGAGGTGGACTTAGGGTAGTTATGGTTTGGCCTTCTTTCATCCATGTGGTTTGTCACGACCTGAACCAATGGGGCCCAATCTGCAACTCCCCAATCCCACCTCCATAGGCTAGGGGTTGGTGTCTAGTGCCGAGTAGGCATATCACACACATGGGAGGCCTTTTTCTAAGGTACTATATGCACACACCCACAAACATCTCTATGAAATAGTAAAGTGGTGATAAAAACCTAGAAACTAAAAATCATTCATACATCTATCCTAAACCAGAGTACATAAGAAGTAAAAAAGGGGGAAATACATGACCACTAAAATAAAACTAAAAAAGAATCCAATCTTCTTAGATGGAGGGGATCACTGTAAAATGAACCCACTAGAAAGATCTGCATCCAAGCTCTGGTAAACACCCCAGTCGATCATGCTCACTAAGCTCCGCCTACTCCAGATCCTCCTAGGACTCCGTCAAAGGTCATGTGGTCTACACAAGACACAACATGTGTGGGAAAATACCATGCAGGGGTGAGTATAAAAATAACCATTATGCACCCCAAATACCCAAAATAAAAGGGACCAACTGAAAGGAAACAGTCTGCTCGACCCAGCTAGAGGAACCCACACAAGAGAGAAACTCCATATCAAACATCCTCAACTATACATGACTACTCAACTCATAATACATGGTGTGTCAACCCAGAAATGTGAAATAACTATAAAGAAACCCAGAATAAACACACCTAGATATACTCATCTCAGACTCCAAGTCTCATTAGGTTCTGATATCATAGTTAGTGACAGGTTCTACTCGAAAATCTAGAGGTAACGCATGCCTAGGATAACACACTCCATAAGCTCAGCCTTCCCAGAAGGCACTCATCCAAGAGATACACTCCATTAGAAATAACCCTTCCATCCTTGATGGCACATATGAGAAATACCACTCCATTGGGTATCAAAAAGTCAATAGAATGTATCTTCAATCCCAAGTGGCATACATTTGAGAGAACACACTCATAAGATCTTTCCATGAATAAATTCATACTATAACCCAACGGGTCACGCTAATCAGATAGGGTATCTCAACCATCCATGATGGGGGACACTACTAACCCTACTAGAACCATGAAAGGTCTCATATCTCATAAATAGGATCACTCTTAGGATCCACTGGGGGACACTAACCACATCTCCTTAAATAGGGGATCACTTCTAGGAACTGATGGGGGATGCCACAAACTTAATCTGGTAACCTAAGGATCTCACTCAGAAATGGGATCACTACCAGGAACCATTAGGGGACACCAAAACCATGATCTAATACCTCAGAGATCATATCGCTCTGATAGGGGATCGTCGCCCATATAGTTTCAGTTATGAAAATTCCTCAAACCCCACCTTGTACAACTCAAGAAGTAGAGGATCATATCACTAATGATTACTCAAACCCTACTGAGACTTCCTGTTGAGTAGGTAATCATATACCCAACAATACCACAACCCTACTGATAAATCCTTCTACATAGGTGATCATATACCCAATGATTCTACAAACCCTATAGGGTTATATTTCCAGATAGGGGATCACCTCCCATGTAGTTTTGGCCAAGATGGTACCTAGAACTCAATCTAAGTAAAATGGTACATTAGAGGATCCTACCCCAGCCTCTCCAAAGGGATACAATAACTCTAACGACATGATAGAGGATCCCACTCCATCCTTCCCGAAGGGATGTAACAACTCTATACAAGATCATTCTATCAAGGGGATCAAAATCATGTATTGAGGATGTAATACCACATGTACCCTCATAATGATAGACCAAGGTACTCACTCAACCACTGTTGATCCAACTATCACTCGCTTAAGTGACTCACAAAATCACCTAACATCGTATCTCCAAGGCCCAAACCAAGGCTAGTATCACATTCTATGTGGAAAATTTCTTAGGATAGGCTACTCATGGGCATGAATCTAAGATCTAGAGGAGGATATATGAATGGATGAAGAATCTACATGAGGAGGCTACACGGTGTGTAAGGGGGTCCACACGACATATGACCTCTCCTAAACACCCAGCTGTGTTCTCTGATGAACATCTTAGTTGGGCATGTGGGATTACATTACATGTACATGTTATACATGGTGTGTCTCACCTCACCCTGGCCCCCAGTCATGTCTTTCCCCACACGGCTCAGCCAGCTATGTCTCACACATGGCATGTATCGATGGTATATGGAATGTCCTAGCTAAACAGCCTCCCTTGGTCATGCATATACACGTTCCCATGTCCAGTACCCCATGTCTTGTACTTTGGCCATGTATTTTTCACATAGTCGTATACATTCACACAACTTCCTTGGCCATGTCCTATGGACACACATCCTAGGGTCACTACATGGCGTGTAACCCAAGTACACAACATTTAGTCCCCAAAACTCATCTTCCCCAAATGGAAAGAACACATGGTGTGATCCACTGCACTACACTCCGTGTAGATGGGAATTTCATTGGGAATTTCCCTATGAGTAGCCTAAATCACCCCCCTTTCACCCAAAACCTCCAAATCAACCCTCACGGGGTCCCAAGAAATCATGTAAGGGCTCTATGACCTTAAAACAATACATAAAAGGGGTATCGGTACTTAAAACTCAGATATTATTACATCTTGGAGAAATGTTGAATCTTCAGGGTCGTATCAGCACTTGGGAGCCACTGTAGTATGATCTAGGAGTGATCGCCATCAATATCGGAGATTTTTTGTACTTATTCTCCTTGATTTGGCCCTTGAGTTATATTTCACACCAAAGGGGGAGAGGGGAATTGAAAATTCTTTGTAATGCACACCAAAGGGTTAAGGTGGATGGTTTATTCATTTAATTTTATTAAATGAATAAACCACCACTCAACATCCCACCAACAACGCACCTTCGACCCGATACCTGATGCTAAAAAAGTTTATGTTGCACCTAGGGTAAGAGCCACATTCTAAACTCAAATGAGGTATCATAATTCCAATCCAATACTATAATCAGGAGTTGTTCCATGTTTTAAAAGAAACTATGCATTCATGATAAAATATATTTAATATTTTTAATATCACCATGTTGAGGCTCTCTAGGGCTCAGATTCCCACACCGACTCATTGCCTAGCTTCGGAAATGTTTCTAGAAATATTCTTAAGTCTTATAGGTCAAAACCCGAGTCACTACATCCTCCTCACCTTAAGGCTTTTCATCCCCAAAAATCAAAAGCCTGGGAACATGGTAAAGGAGATGATCTCTCAACTGGGACTCCCACGCCAGTGAGCTCACCAATACCACCACAAAGGACACCAAGGGTTCTCATGCTACCTGCAAGAATGCACTTAGGGGAACCATGAAGGCCAACCCACACCCAACATCCAACTCAAACTAGGTCGACATTTTGTGGCATCAGTAACATGTTGCCTCAGCTACGACAGGTGGGAAACACCAAGAACTCAGCCCATATATAGTCATATAGTCTAGAAGTAAACCACCTCACTAACCTGACACATATACCAATAAAACCCTACTCTAAACATACAATTCAAAGAGAATTATCCACCACACATCGATGTTATCCACTTTGGGTAGAATTGACTTGCCCATATGGTTTTAATTACATCTTAGTGGGGGAAATGTACCTAATTCTTGTGAGTCTGGAGCCACGAAAAACCACACCACACCCTCCTCAAGAATATTTCATAAAAAGATGATATCAAGCATGCGAGGGTACCAATAAAAAATACAGGGCTTCTAATGTGAATAAATTGTGTCTTACTAGTCCCTCCATGAAAAACCTTCAATACACAACCCTTCCCCAAACACACAAGTCAAAGGAACTCTTCCACCACTCCTCAACACTATCTTATTTGGGTGGAACTGAATCTCCCTAAAAAAATTCTCACATCATAAAAGCACATGTCGATGGAGGAATCATCCCTCTTCCTTGTGCATTCAAATATATGTCTAAAAACACCAAAATATGGTTTTACTAACGCCCCATGTCACCCCAAACAAACCTCAAGAAAAAATAAGCAAGAAAATAGTACCTCGCAATAGTGTCTATCAATACTACTATAGAAAGTAGAAAGGGAAAAAATCATGCCTATATTCACCCTTGGAGCCTTTGGGTCAAAGGCCTCTATGGCCTACAGCTATCCTTTCCCCTGTTCTCCAGCTCCCTGATCCTAGTATGGACCACCTGGGGGTGGTGGTGGAAACTCGTACCATATGCCACCTCCTACTACCATTCCCACTCCTTTTCCATGTCTTACGTCATTTGGAACGCTATTCTCAAAACACTGCCTCTTCCAAAAAGGCCCATCAACTATATCCCTCTTAATATATCGACAGATCGAACAATCTCTAGCAAGATTTACATGACCGTTGCAAGCGTAACACTGCCTCTCATGCGACTGACCAAAACAATATTGGAAGCCCTGATCCTCAGACCCTCTATCCTATGATCATCTCCCAAAGTGTCTTGCATGCACAAATACCTAAGACTTCCATCAGATACTAGCTATCGAGGTCTCAAATATCATGTTCCCAATACTAACAGTCAAAGTCTTCTCATCCTGAAATCTCTCCACCATTAAGGCTCACTCAAGAACTCCAACATGGGTGGGAATTCACATCGATACCACCAACACCCATATCTCCCTGTGAAAGCCCTATTCGAAGGTTCATGCTCTAAAAAATGGATCTTGAACGATATCTAGGGAGTATCACGATAGTTGTGTGAACTTTTATGAATACTATACCATAGTAATGCTATCTTATCACAGCTTCAGAAGCTCATGGATACTCACCGACCTCAACATGGATAGATATAACTCTTCCCTGAAGAGTCACTCAAACTCTTCCCAAGTAAGCATAACCTATTCATGGGTCTGAATTACCATACTCCACCATCTCCTAGTGGAGCCCTACAAAAGACTGGTTATAAAGACCACCATTTGATCAGGAGGTTTCCTCATAAGACAGAAAACACATGTGACTACCTCAAGCTAGTCATTAGCTATCTAGGGGTCTAGATCACCCTGGTAGCTCAAATTTCACTACCTTTGGAACTCATGTAGTGCAATCAACCTATGAACATCCTTGATCTGCATTTTCGGTACAACCTACTACTCAATGGGCAGTGGCTCAATTGGTGGACCACCTGGAGGTCTAGCCTCAGGACTAGTTCCCTACACTAATGCCTCATCGCTAGGTGGATCTTCGCTACAATCCTATCATGGAATCCTATCTGGTTGTCATCATGGAGGCATCCTAAAATATAATCAAGATACACCACATTCAAATATTTTATCTAGGGATATAACTCAATAAGGATAGGAAAAAACTAAAACCTAGTTTTTTATGATGCACGTACCAACATTTTTTTCCTGTGACTAGTGTCCTAATGTACCGAGTCAGAAATCAGATTATCAGAGTCCTGGTGAATGGATACATCAACCGCTACACCAAACCAAACTCAAAACACTACGGTCCCAAAATGGAACTTGTCTCTGATACCACTCTGTCATGACCCAACCCAATGGGGCCCAATTTGCGACTCCTCAATCCTACCTCTATAGTCCAGGGGTTATCATCTAGCACCAAGTAGGAATATCATACACATGGGAGGCCTTTTCCTAAGGTAAATGTATGCACACACCCAAAAAAATCTCAATGAAATAGTATAAAGATGATAAAAAGATAGAAACTAAAAAGAATGCATATATTTATCCCAAACTAGAAACAACATAAGTACAAAAAGGGAAAAATACATTTCCACTAAAAGAAAACTGAAAAATAATCCAACCTTATTAGATTGAGGGTATTGCTAATAAGTTAAACCTTTAGAAATACCCTCAACCAAGCTCTAATAAACACCCTGATCAGTCAAGATCACTAAGCTTCGCCTGCTTCAGTTCCTCTTGGGACACTGTTGAAAGGCCTGTGGTCTGTATAAGATACAGCATATATAGGAAAATCCCATGTAGAGGTGAGTATAAAAATACCCAGTAGGTTCCCCAAATACCCAAAATAAAAGGAAGAAACTGTAATGTGAAATTTAGCTTGGCCTTTCAAGAGGGAACCCAGATGATTGAGAATATCCATATTTAACATCTTTGGATATACATGACTAGTTATCTCATACCACAAGATGTGTCAACCTATAAATGTGAAAACACCACAAGAAAACCCAGAATGCACACACTGAGATATAATTCTCTCAGACTCTAAGTCTTGTGAGGTTCCAACCTCGTAGCTAGAGATAGGTTATACTCAACGATCTAGAGGTAATGCACACCCAAGAGAACATACTCCATGATCTCAGCCTTCCTATAAGGCACTTGTCCGAGAGAAAAACTCCATCAAAAACAACCCTTACACCCCTAATGGCACATCCAAGAGATACCACTCCATCAGGTATCACAAATCTGATGGCATATATCTTCCATCCTAGGTGGAATACATCCAAGAGAACACGCTAGTCGAATCTCTCCATGAAGAAAGTCATACTAGAACCCAGTAGGTCACGCTATGTGGATAGGGGATCACACCCATCCCTAATGGGGGATGCTAATAACCCTACTAGAACCACCAAAAGTATCATCTCTCAGAAAGGGGGTCACTCTTAGGATATGCTAGGGGACACTACAAAACTAGTTTGGAATACTAGAGACCAAATCTCCTAAAATAGGATATCACTCCCAGGAACCACTAGGGGACACCATGAACCCAATCCAGTAACCCATGGATTTCACTCAGAAATGGGATCACTCCTAGGAACTGTTGGGGTACACCAGAAACCTGATTTGACACCCTAGATATCATATTTATCAGATAGGGGATCATCGCCCATGTAGTGTTGGTCATGAAGATTCCTCAAACCCCACCTAGTACAATTTGCAAAGTATGGGATCATATCACCGACAATTCCTCAAACCCTACTGAGACTGCTTGCTGAGAAGGGGATCATATACCCAATGATGCCCCAACCCAAATGATATTTCCCATTACATAGGGGATCATATACCCAATGATTCCACAAACCCTACAAGGATATACTACTAGATAGGGGATAGAATCCTATGTAGTGTTTTCCATGACAATACCAAGAACCTGGTCTAGGTAAAACTATGCATTAGTGGATCCCACCCCAGCCTCTTTGGAGAGATACAAAAAATCTAATGATACGATAGAGGATCCCACCCCATCCTTCCCAGAGGGATGAAAAAACTCTATACATGCTTATCCTATCAAGGGGATCACAATCCTATTTCAATGAAATAATTACATATGTACCCTCATAGGGATAGACCAAGTAACTCACTCAACCATTGTCAGTCCAACCATCGCTCACCAAATAGACTCACAACATTACCTCACATCATATCTCCAAGTCCCAAAATGAGGCCACTATCACATTCTATGTAGAAAACTACTTAGGATAGGATACTCACGGTATCAAATATGAGATCCAAAGGAGGATTTATGAAGGGAGGAAGAATCATCAAGAGGAGACTACATGGCATGTAAGGGTGTCCACACAGCATGTGACTCTTCCTAAACACCAAGACATGTTATATGATGAATGGATTAGCTATTCATGTGGGATTAAATGGAATGTACAGGCTATAAACAGCATGTCTCACCTCACCTTGGCCCCCATCCATGTATTTCCCCACACGGATCGTCCAGCCATGTCTCAGACACAGCATGTACCCATGGTACACGGTGTGTCTTGGCTAAATAGCCTCCCTTGGATGATCCTATTCTCTTTCATGTGTTTGGAACCCCATGTAATGTACTTTGGGCATGTATTTTCACATGTCCATGTATGTTCACATGAATTATATGGCTAAGTCTCGTGGCCACATGTCTGAGGATCAATACATGGTGTGTAAACCTAGTAAATGGCGTGTAGTCCCAAAAAATCATTTTACTCAAACAAGAAGAGAATACATCATGATAAACTATAAAACAAACCATGTATATGATAATTCCATTTAGAATTTCCCTATAAGCAGCCCAAATCACCCCAGTTTCCCCCAAAACCTCCATATCAACCCTCACAGGGTCTCGAGCAAGAATCTAAGGAATCTATAACCTTAAAATGATGCATAAATAGGGTACCAAGACTTAAAACTCAAATATTACTACCTTGTGGAGAAATTTAAAATCTTCAGGGTCATATCGATGCTTGGGAGCCACTGCAACTCGATATGAGAGTGATCACCATGAAGATCATAGATCGGTGGTGCTTCTTGTTCTCGATTTTTTCCTCAGGTTGTCCATCACACCAAAAGGGGATATGGGGATCATATACTCTCTATCATGCACACTAAATGTGTAATTAGGAGGGTTTATTCATTTAATTTTATTAAATGAATAAACCTCTACTCAATATTCCACCGACAACACACCTTCGACCTGACACCTGACGTTGAAAAAGTTTATGTCGCACCTAGGGTAAATGTCAGGCTCTAAAATAAATAGAATTCTTAGAATTATGAATAGAGACTCTTCTTATGAGTTATTCCATGATTCAAAATAAACTATGCATGTGTGATAAAATATATTTAATATTTTCAATATCACTTCGCCGAGGCTCTCTGGGGCCCAGATTCCCGCACTAACTCAGTGCCTAGATTCAGAAATATTTCTAAAAATATTCAAAAGTATTATGAGTCAAAACATGGATCCCAGTGGGTTAGGTCATAAAATATTGGTATCAAATGTGGTTCATTACTTTGGATGGTTTTTGGAGTTGTCCCCTTATGAGGATTTGGTTGGGACTTAGGGAATTAGTGTCAAAGTGTCTTGAGTGTGGATTTCAAGCTAGGGAACCCAGTGTTGGTGTAGAGACTGATGCATTCATACATTAGGACTCTGACTACCTAATTTTTCAATCAGTATACTGAGACATTGGTTATAAGGAACTTTGGTACATGTATCATATAGGATTGAGACTTTTGACTATACTTCTTGAGTCATCTCCTCATATATATACATATTCTCATTTAACCATGGTATGTCTTGATTAAATTTTCAAGATGCCTCCATGAAGACATCCATCCAGGTTATCGATTTAGGATCATATTGAAGTTCAGATGGGTGATGAGGCCTCATTTCAAGGTCCATCACATGATATCTTTCCTCTATGAGGGTAGGTAGAAGCACCCATGCCTATCGAGCAATAGATTATACTAGTAGAGTACACTAAGGATTCATGTAGGATTAGCACACTATACAAGTTCTAGTTCTAGAGGTTGTTGAGGTTCCACAGTGATCCAGATCCCCAGATAGCAGGGGATTGTCTAGAGTTGGTTATCCGGGTTTTTAGACTTTTCTGGACACCAACCAATCATGTGGTTGCACTAGCAGCCAGTATTTTCCACATAGCAGTCAGGCACTGGTGGATTCTAGTCACACATATGCATGATGACTCAACACTCTCATGGACCAAATTCTAGCAGTTGTTTTGTGAGGAGTATTACCCATCATGCTTGTTCCCATTCTAGATTCAAGATCTATTGTAGCTATAGCAGGGAGGGATGACAGTTGTTGATTATTTTTCAAGGTTCACTGACCTTATGAGATACTCACTTGACATGATTTGTGATGGATACTTCTAAGAATATAAGTTTGAGAAGGGTCTCCACAGATACATATGTGCCGGTGTGGTAATCTTGTGTATTCCCACATATGTTGGAGTGTTAGATCAGCTGCAGTTGATGGATATATTCCTACCAGAGGGATGCCATGCAACTGAATCTAGTAGTGGGTTTCATGGGGATGATTTGTCTACTAAAGCTAATAGGAACCAGTTAGTAGGGTCTCAGTGTAGGATACCTCCCCATGACCAAACTCATACACATGGTTGTATGGTATAGGGATTGTGCAGAGGACTAGGGAATCCTAGAGAAGGTAGATACTATGCATGTGATGGGAGAGGTCACATGGCACATTATTACCCGACCCAAAATGCTGAGAAGGGTAGGCAGATAGCAAATGGACTGTTATGGTAGAGGCAGCTCCATGATCATGGATCTCCAAGATGAGGGTAGAGTGGTCCCCAGGGAGGTGCTTCTAGTAGAGGATAATGTGGGGCTCTAGGAGGAGGATTTATGGGTGGTGGATGATGTTATGAGCTACTTACACCACCACCACCAAGAGGCTCACACTGGAATTAGGGAGCTAGCAATCGGGTCTATGGGAAGCTACAAGCTATAGAGGCTTATAACCTGGTAGCTCGTGAAATTATTAAAGTTACGATATGAATTTTTTATACTCTTGTTTTAGTATTATTAGACATAGTTTCAAGTCATTCCTTTATCTCTTTGATCTTGGTGTAAGATATGGAGCTCCCGGTTGAGACTTTAGCCCAATAACTTTTCCTTGAGGTTTCTATGGGGAATACCTCTTTGATATTTTTTATCTACCAGAAGTGTGATCTAACTCTTGGTGGAGAGAGTTTCTCATGGGACAATTTTTTTCATTACAATGATACCTTATGAAATCGTCTTGGGTATATACTGGTTTTCCATGGTCCAAGATCAAAATTATTTTCACTATAGATTAGTCAGATGCCTTTCCACTTAAGGGATGAGATTCTCCTTTATGGGTGATGGAGATCTCATGATAGAGTGAGTGGGTCTTGTGAGAAGGAATATGAAACTATCACTCATCAATTAGTGAGTGTATCCCTTGGTGTAGTAGGCTATTCAGTCATCAATATTCCTCCATTCATACAATATTTTAAAGACTTATTTCTCAAGGGAATTTTGGGACTACCTCTGAGGTAGGAGATGGATTTTTTTATCAACTTTCACCCTAGGACCTCTCCAATATCTTCTATATAATATCAGATGACCCCTATCAAGATCCGAGAGATGCAATTGTAGTAGGAGGACCTTTGAGAGAAGCTATTTATTAGACTCAATGTGTCCCCTTGGGAAGCTTCAGTGTTTGTGAAAAATGAGGATGGGAGCTTGTGGATTTGTGTTAATTATCATCACTTGAACCAAGCCATGATAAAGAACAAGTACCCCTTTCCAAGAACTGACAACCACTTTTATTAGTTTTTATGTGTGATATGGTTCCCTAGTATCAATATTAAGTCTTACTACCATTATTTGAGAGTTTGTGAGGTTGATATTCTAAAGTTACCATTCCAATGTCACTATTAATACTATGAGTTCTTGGTGATGTCTTTCAGTGTGAATAATTCCTCCATTGTTTTTATGGATTTGATTAACTTAATATCCCAGTCATACTTGGACCACTTTGTTTTTATATTCATTAAATACATACTCATGTGCTTTTCATCAGAGGATGAGCATGAAAAGCACTTGAGGATCATCCTAGACTTTCTTCGAGAGCACCAGATTTATGGTAAGCTATCAAAGTGCCAGTTTTGGACCCAAGAGGTTCACTTTCTAGGGAATGTAATTTATAATCATGGATTATCTATATAACCAATTAATATTGATGCATTTATTTCTTAGGATCCACCCAAGAATGTGTTACAGGTGTAGATTTTTCTTGTCTTTTGGGAGCTATATGAGGTTTAGGGTCAAATTATCTAGGATTGTATCCCCTTTGGATGCCCTAACATAGATAGGGAATCCATTTACCTACACTGAGAAGTGTCAGAGATACTTTGAGGAGTTGAGGCTGAGGATGGTGAGTGCTTCTATTTTGAGACTACTGAAGGAGGGCATGGAGTATATAGTATATTGTGATACCTCTTGAGCTAGGTTTGGATACATGTTGATGTAGAGGTAGGAAGTGATTTCATATGGGTTGAGGTAGTTGAGACCCCATGAGAAGAACTAAGCAACCCGTGACCTGGATTTTGAAGCCACAGTATTTTCTCTAAGGGTTTGGAGGCACTATATTTTGGGAGAGCATTTTTTTTGTTTACTCTGACTATCAGATTATCAGGTATGTCTTCATACAGAGAGACCTGAACCTAATATAGAGGCACTAATTATATTTCCTATAGGACTATGACTTTAAGATAGTCTATAATCTTTGGAAGGGAAACATGGTAGAATATTCCCTTAGTAGAAAGTCTCATTATCTTCATATAGAGAAGGCATTTGAGTAGTTGGATTCTCTGCAGTTGACCCTAGTTGAGGAGTATGGTATAAATTTTCTTTAGTAGATGGTATTAAATACTTCTCTTCTCCAATATGTGATGGATTCTCAATTGGGAGACATAGACTATGAGGTACTACATGACTATATATCCTTAGTAGATTCATTGTATGGATTTTATGAAAGAGGGAATCACATCATACTATTCCAGGGATAGACAGTGGTTTCAGTCGTGATTTTATAGGAGGTGATGAGGGAGTTTCTCAATTCTCCTTTGGTTGTACATCTCAGTGTAGGGAAGATTTACCGAGACCTTTAGTGGTAGTTTTTTTGGGATATCATGAGGTGAATCATACCTGAGTTTGTCTCTTGGTGCATTATGTGTCAGCAAGTAAAGATTGAGCACCGAGTTCCGATAGGTTTTTTTAGCCTATTAAGGTCCCATAGTGGAAATGGGGTGTCATCTCCATAAACTTTGTGACAGGGATTCCACAGATAGCTATAGGCCATGATTCTATATGGGTTATAGTTTACCAACTTATGAAGTCGGTGCACTTCCATTCTATTAGGGAGTAGAGTTCTGTAGAGAGTTTAGGGTAGTTGTACATGTAGGAGATCGTCTAACTTCATGGGGTTCCATCAAAGATTTTCTCTGAAAATGATGCATATTTTATATCATGGTTATGTAGAGGCCTTAAGGAGGCATTCAACACCTAGATGAGGATGATTACAGCCTTTCACCCCCAGATAAATGGGTAGACTGAGTGCACTATACAAGTGCTAGAGGACATACTAAGGTCTTGAATGTTATACTTTGGATATATTTGGGAGGATCTCTTACCCTTATTATATTTTTATTATAATAATAGTTATCACTTTGCTATCAGCATGGCACCTTTCGATACCCTACACAGGATACCCTACAAATCACCCATATACTGGACTGATATTGGTGAGGCATATCTTTTTGGGACAAATATGGTGTAGGTGATGATGGAGAGGGTCCAGGTGATCTACAAGTGGATGAGGACAAATTATATTAGGTATAAATCTTATACAGATTGACATCATAGGCCATTTGAGTTTGATAAGGGATACCACATTTTCCTGAGAGTCTCCCCATGATGAGGATTTAGGATATTCAACTGGGGAGGAAAGCTATATTTGAGGTTTATTAATCCATTTTATATCTTTCATAGGGTTGGTGAGGTTTCCTACCACCTAGCCTTAACCCCATAGTTGAAGCAAGTGCACTATGTCTTCCATGTGTCGTAGCTGAGTAGATATGTGCATGATCCCATGAATGTTATTTATTGGGATGAGTTGGACATTGGGGACAGATCTACCTTCATAGAGCACCCAGTGGTGATTGAGGATCAGTAGGAGAGGATCCTATGTGGACATAAAATTCCCTTGGTTTATGTGTTGTGGCAGTATGAGAGCATGTAGGAGAGATCCTAGGAGCAGGATAGCAAGATACGGGCTTAGTATCCCCACAACTTTATTTAGTTTTTTCTTTTTGAGGATGAAAATCTTAAAGGAGGGAACAATTTAGAGACCCTATTTTTTCTTTGTATGAATTTGATTTATATCAAAGAATACATTTAGAGCCAGGCCCTAAAACGGCATGTGATTCTGAGGCTCTGTGTGCCCATAATTTATTCTATAAAAATATTAAATATATTTTATATAAAAAAAATCACATGGTTTCATAGAAATGATGGTATATCTTCTAACTAAGGTCTCAAAATATAAATCTGATACCATGGTTGCATCCAGAGCATAGGGTTTTCCCTAGGTTCAACCTAAATTTGTTTGGCATAAGAAATTGGGATAAAAGTGGCTATTGGAGGGTACGTTTAGTGAATTAATAATTTAATTAATTTAATTAATTCACTAAATGACCTAAAAATAATTCCCTCTATAAATATTCTATTATAGATAATCTACAGGGTTAGCTGCATAACCTTTGGATTTTTTAGAGGAGGTTCCACCACCCTTTATTAGAGAATTGATATTGGGCGATCAAACGATAATCAGATCAAGGTGAATCGAGACGCAGTGAACACAACAAATCTTCCCCATTATTGGAAGATGCGTTCTTCACCAAAGATCAATCCAAATCAAGGTAGGACTCTTCATTTTTATATTCCTCACTTATTATTAAAATATTTTTCATGATCAATTCTTTTATTATTTGAATTGCATTTAAATTAATACTTTTCATGAGCCTGTGTATCGAATTAATTAATTAATTCGATTTATTATTGATTATGCCATGAAATCACCCCTTCCAATCCCTGGTTCTCTAATAATTTTCTAATAATTATTGGAAAATAATGATATCGCATTTTTATTATGCCTTTCTCCCATCCGTTCTTATCATTCTTCATCGTTGGACCATGGGGTCATGATTTGACTATTTTTGGGAAGGTATGAGCATGATCAAACCCCTGGATTCATGGTGGATGTGCGCACAACAACCAAATTGGAGTTTCAATGATGAATCAGTGCGGATTGATAGTAGTGGTGATGGATTTGTGGATCCAAGATCTGAAGTGGTGTTGAAAGTAGTATGAGAGGCGCATGAGGCACGTGTGAGATTTGAATGGACTGATAGAAATCTGATTTCTATCCACTGGAGGGATGGAATATATGAATGGAGTATTTTACCTTCTATTTCAAGTGGAATAGATGGAGAGATAAATGGATCTAGGATCAGCAAAGAAGATCTATAATTCTATGAAAAAACCTGACTACACACCATGTAGTCTAAAGAACACATGGTGTGTAGTGACCTATCTATGGAGACTAGGTTTTTTAGGTGAGTTAAATATTATTTGTTGTGTGGGATCCCCACATGTTGTGTTACTTTTTTTTTGGTGACCCAAAGTGTACTCTTGGATTACACAAACATGGGAATGTCTAGGCACATGTAGTGTATCAGCACATGGCTAGTGTACACGGGCATGACCAGGAGCACACCGCTCAGCCCTAGGTGGCTGAGACACACCATGTAGTCCCCATATACACTGTGTAGGGATACATGGATAGTGAACTATGTACTAGTGAGGACACAACCAGACAAAGGAGCGGGGACACATACCATGTGGACCCCCTTACACGTTGTGTGCTTCCTTTTAAGGAATCTTATACCTCTTGTATATCCTTTGTTTGGACTTGGATTTTGGTTTGTGAGTAGCCTATACTAATTGTTTTTCACAAATAACATGATGGTTTCCTTCATAGTGGATTTTTAGATATGATGTGAAATTTTAGAATCATGATGATTATTTAAGTGATTCCCGGGGATGGAAGTGATCAGACATGATCATTAGAGTGGAACCCCCTATCATACTAGGGAGTGGGTCCTCAATCTAATGAGTGGTAATCCCTATTGTACTAGGTTTTAGGTCCTCTATATTTTGAGTGGTACCCCCTATTTTACTAGGGTGTGGGTCCTCTGTCTACTAATTGGTACCCCCTATCATACTAGGGTGTGGGTCCTCTATCTACTGAGTGATACCCCTGTCGTACTTGGGTGTGGGTCCTCTATCTACTGAGTGCTACCCCCTATCATACTAATGTTCTGGTCCTATATCTACTAATTAGTACCCCAACCCCCTATTGTACTTGGGTATGGGTCCTATATCTACTAAGTGGTACCCCTATCATACTAGGGTGTGAGTCCTCTATCTACTAAGTGGTACCCCTATCATACTAGGTCGTGCGTCCTCTATCTACTAAGTGGTACCCCTATTTTTTACTAGGGAACGGTTCCATAATAAATTTAGTGGTTCCACCCTAAAACACTAGGGTATGGTTATTCTACTTAGAGATTATGCCCCCTCTACTGTGTAACATGATGGTGAGGTGTGGCTCCTCTATATGGTTACTTCTATAGATAGACACGTGAGATGATGAGCATCATTGTTGGACCTTTGGAACTATTATCAGACTCTTTTCCTAGGATGGGATATGAGATGGAGATCCTAATTCTATCTCCTACTGTGTTTATTTTATGATAATATATGTGTTTTATTGTTGTTGGGTTTTGTTTCTCTCTTGTTATGGGTTGATCTTTCTACTTCTATTGTGTCTTCTATTATTCCCCCATAGTTTTTAGCGAATCCTCCTAGGTATGTATATACTCACCCCTAGATGGGATTTTCCCATATGTGTCGTGTCTTATGAAAAAAAATGATAGTTCAGTGGTGATTAATGAGAAATGTAGAGGATACTCAGGTGCATTTGACTTTGTATGGTGTTCGAGGCTTGGAGATCTAGAGATAGACTCTCTCTGAATTTACTTTTCTAGTTATTATCAGTTTGGGACATCTTTCTAGTTGGGTGGGTATTTTTTCACTTATTTTTCAGATTACACAGTCGTACTCTTGTATTCCCTAAAGGTTTTTACATGCATGGTTGTTACTCTATATATAATTGTATTTTATATTTATTCCTATAAACTTCTTCATGAATATGGTTGGGTGCATGCATACTGGTACATTAGGAAAATGCCACCCATATTAGTTATGTCATTCAGCATTTTTCATTAGCCCCTAGCCTATGTAGGCGAGCTTGAGGTGGTTGCGGCTCAACCTTCCACCAGCTAGGAAGGCCCTGGTGGGTTAGGTCGTGATAAGTATTCACGTTATCTATTCCATAAAAACTATACTCCCTTCCAATTCATCTTGGTTAGTGGGTTTTAAAATCATGAGAAGTTCCTCACAAATATTTTTTAATACCTAGCTAGACCAATGGAAACTTTGAATCTCTATTACAGATGTTGTTCTAGGCCACTCCTCAATTGTCTTTGTCTTAGAAGGGTCCACGGATATCCCTTTAATGGAGATAACATTCCCCATGAAAGTTACTTCCTCCATCTATAACTCACATTTACTATAATTTTCATATAGTTTATCTCCTTTAAATTTCTTTATAATAGTATTCAAATGCTCCACATGCTCCTCCTTTTTATTAGAGTATATCAGAATATCATCTATAAAGACTACCAAAAACATTTAAGGTAGTCTATAAAGACTCTATTCATTAAGTCCATGAAAATTTTTGGAGAATTAGTGAGTCCAAAGGGAATCACTATGAACTCATAGTGTTCATACCTCATTCAAAAGGAAATATTTGGAATATATTCCTTCTTCACCTTTAATTGGTGATATTCTAACCAACGGTATGCCTTAGAGAAATACTTTCCCCACATAATTGATCGAACAAGTCATATATCCATGCTAGGGGATAATTATTCTTTATCATGATTTTTGTTATCACATTATAATTAATGTAGAGGTATATTAATCTATCTGTCTTCTTGACTAAGAGGGTCGGTGTACTCCATGGTGAAGCACTTGGGCATATAAAACCCTTGTCTAGATTCTCTTCTAATTACTTCTTCAGTTCTTCCAAATCAATGGTTTTAATCCTATAAGGATTATTTGATATGGATAGAGATTCATGTATAATTTCTATTGATAACTAAAACTCTCAGTTAGGAGAAAGATCATGAAATTCTTCAGGTAACACATCAGTATAGTCCATCACAATGGGCATGTCTTCAAGCATGATTCTCTATATTGTCTCAATCATTTGAGCTAGATATGATTTATTATATGGTTATAGTATCTATGATTTATAACTATATTTTAAAGGATATTCATCCTCATCTTTACATTTATATAGAATTGTAGGATGCCTTAGGATGTGAAGAGTGATCTCCCTCTCCTGACAATTGATGTTTTCTTTATATAAAGACAGCAAATCCATGCCCAATATATCATCAAACAAAAAAAGGAATTAATATGAGATTTCCATGAGTTTTAGTCCATAAAAACTAACCATGGAGGATTTATATACTTTATATGCAATAATTTCTCAATTCATTATTCTCACGGATAACTCAACCTCCATATTTTGAGGTGGTATTTGAATAGTTCTAATAAACTTGCAAGATATAAAAGAATGTGTGGAACTTGAATCAAAAAATATTGTTTCTATTATTGAATGAATGACTAGTGTACATGTAACCACATCATTTTCAGTATCCACCTTAGGAGTAGTGATAGCATATGTCATTCCTTACTATCTTTGAGGTTGTTGTCATTGAGTATCTCTAACAACTTTTGGATTAGGACATTGGCTCACAGAATTTCCTTGTTCCTTATAGTTCAAAAATTGTACCTTAGGGTACGTGTTGATCTGAAAATTCCTTTCTTATTTCACATTAATGGGATTATTCATATCCCATTGAAAATTATTATCCTGATTCCCCTCTTTCTTGCATTTTAATCATCTTATGGTTCCCTTTAAATAGTTTCTGTGATTATTCTTCCCACAATTTTTACATGTGGGATGTTGGGATTTATTTACTCAATGGGATCTATATGTTGATCATCCCATATTAAACTCCATTTTCTTCTTTTTTTATCTGAGACAACAATACCACTAAGAGTCTCCAATCTCTAAAAAAAACCTTAATGGAATAACATATAATACCAGCATAGCTGTCAAAGTCTCAAATCACCAAGGATTTTCATATACTCAACTTTAATCCACTAAATAAGTGGTACACCTTTATTTTAGTGTTCATGAAAAAGTTAGAGATTTATTGTAAAATACTTGTGAAGTTTTCCTCATATTCCCCAAGAGACTCTTCTTCCTTTTTCTTCAGTCCTAGGAACTCCCTCTCTATCTTGAAATGGAAAGTTCGAAGAAAATATTTATTGAAAAATATTTTCTTGAATCCTTCCCATTTCATTGAATCAATTTCCTCTTTATACTTTATGTTCTTTATCAGTATCCACCACTAATCAGCTTCCCCATAAAAACGATAGACCGCCAGCATGACTTTCTATTCTTATAAGCACTGGAGGATAGATAATATCTTCTCAATGGAGTTAATCCATTATTTTTCAATGAAGAGATCAAAAGATCCAATAAAGTTAGGAGTCCTTTTTCACATAAAGGATTTAACTGCAACTTGATCTTTCTTAGGATAAGGAGGGCATTCCACATGGTTCAAGTTATTATTCATAACTTGAGCAAGTTGAGCTTGTACTTTCATGAAGTTCTGAGCTTCTGTTCCCATCAAGTTTGGTATCTCATTAGGTAAACCATCGCATTTATCATCACATTGGTTGTCAGCACAAGTTCTCCTATTTCCATCCATTAAATAAAAAAATAAAAATAAAATTAAGGGGGATTGAATACTTAGCTAATGACAATAGAAAAATACCACTATGAACTTAGAAGGAATAACATATAAATGAAAATTATATCCAAACATATGATTCCATAAGTTTTAATCTAGGCCATCCATAGTGGTAGAATTATTCCTAGGGTTCTTAATAAATATTTTTAGTCCTAATCCCCAAAAATAATTAGACCAATAAATGATACCAACTATATAAACCCTATCCTTTTACACATATTATTACATGATTTTAAGCATAATTATCCATCAAATACAAATAAAGGATTTTAAATAATAGTTTCTTTGGAAGACTAGGTATATAATTAGAAGACATGAAACTAGATTAAAAAATCTTTTTATTTATCTCCATAATGAGATACTAAATCTCTTTGATCTCATACAACTACATATGATAACCTATGATAATACATAGACAAAAGGGATGAGCTAAAAATCCTAGTAAGGGAATAAACATGGAAAATAGGCATAACACATGAGTCATAATGCATAACATGATAACATAAAAGGAATGTATCATGAATGAACATATAGAGTTATAATATATAGAACATGTAATCATATGATCATGTGAATATAGGAATTTGTAAAAAATATGTATCATGATATAAATATGATTGAAGTCTAACTTCCAAGATGATATCACATGGTGGATAGAGTCCCATAATAGATTAGGTTTACTCTCTAATCTCTTACATAACATCTCATGAGACTTAACATTACCTAATTTATTAGAGCACTATTTGGGCACACCCATCATAACATGTACATTAATATGTGTTCCACATAAAGAAATCAAACATAAGGAATAATCATAAGGGTTACCCATGAAAAGAAATGGGTTTCATAATCATTTCATAAGGAAAAAACCAAAGGGAATATCATAATGATATCCATGAAAGAAGGGATTAAATCATTATTAGAAAAAAATAAATTAAAAAAAAATAAGAATATATCATGAATAATTACATCTAACTTAAGTTAATACATGTGAAATAGTGTTTATAAAACTTTAGAAATGTGCCACTTTAGTGCGATTTAAGGGAAAAGATTAAAGAGTCCTTAAAGAGGATAAAGGCATAATTATTTCCAAAAAAACAGAACTTAACTAAAATGGTTTTTCATGAATAAATAATTTATTTTAGAAAAAAATGGATTAAAACATTTTATGGATTGTACTTTAAAATGTATAAGAAACATAGAAGATCCCTTTAACCGTGTTTTCTTGTCAAGTGGAAATAAGGAGGGAACCATTTTAAAACATGTATTTCCAATCAAAGAAAGATTAATTGAGCTATATATATATGTTTAGGACATATATACATAATATATTAGAATTATATAAAAATAATTAATATATAAATTGATTAAAATAGAGGATAATCATTACTCAAAGGAAATATGGAGGTTTAGAGAGATACCTTACCTTATGTTTGAATGTGTTATGTACTTGCACTTAATGTCCTGGATAATAAAATTAGATTCATTAATTACTTAATTAATATCCTCTTACACATATATTTTATTTATTATAATTTTATTAAGTCCATTTATGTCCATTTCTATGATTTATAAAGTTTAATTCCATTGTTCTGGGAGCATTCGTTTCACGGTTTTGTAGTTTCATAGTCAGTTAACTTGTGTATAATTTTGGATGTTCTTGTCAAATGGAAATAAAACTCCAGAAGTGAAATTAAATGGTATTAATTCACTTACAAAAGTTTAAATGGCCCCATATATAATTTTTTCTGACATGGGAATGGTTCTTTGAGTAAAAACATTATCGTTGTGTGGTTAGTTCATTTAGGTAGTTTTATCGACCATCATGAACTAGTTTCATTTTATATAATATTATACATATATATTATTTAAATAACATGAAATGAGTAATAATATACTTATTAAAATATAATTTTACAATAATAATAGTTTTATGCCCAGCCTTGAAGGTGCTAATGGAAAATGAAAACTCATTATCCATAGAGACGGTTAACTGCCATAATTTGGACAATGATTTTGTTTCTTTGAATAAGATAATATGAGAAAGAGGATAGAAAGAATATATTTCATTCTTAATATAAAATTTCAGTATTTAAATGATACTATATTTATTATGATTTTTTGTAGGAATGAGATGAGAAGAATTTATAAGAAGAAGAAGAAACGAAATTAAAAGCGGTAGTTTAAGAATGTTACCTCTTGAATATCACTTCCTTGAAGGATCCATTAAAGAATGTGGAATTGGTCTTTTGGTGATACCAACATCACTTTGACATTGGTAGAGTGGGGAGGAGATGGTTTGGTAGAGGTTTTTCAATATTAAATGCTTAGAATGTGAGAGTAGAATAGGTTGTGAGGGGTGGTATTTACAAGGGGAGGAGATGGGTGTTTTTTATTATTAAATTCATATGTTTATTATTTTCGCTCAAGACTATAAATAGTATTAATTTTTATGACTATATATAGTATATAGTGTATTTTATTTCAAAATAATGTGTTATTACATCATCCATGACTCAAAAATTCATGTATTAGGATTAAAATGTTAAATACTGTAAATTACCGTATTTCACTATTCACCAAAAAATCAACTATTTTAGAAAAATCCTAAAAATTAATCCTAATAATTTTTAAATGTTTAGATTTAAAAAATGGAATCAATTTTATGAGAAAAAAATCTAAATATGTGAAATTTAATTTTTAAATAAAATCATCATTTATTTGAAAAATACCGATTTTAATATTATAATTGATTTTATGACCCTTTGAAAAATTGATTATGGTATCATAAAATTATCTTATAATTATAGTAAAATATAATATTGATTTATGAATCCATTTTATGAAAATAAATTTTCTTTTAAATCATTATTTTTGTTATAAAATTACAAATAAAACAGTTGTGTTTTACAAAAATACTAACACTTAATTTATCATTTTTAAAACATGTATGACTTGCCTTTTAGGCCTGTGTGTGTGTAGGTGTTTGGGTGGGTTATCACTTTGGGGGTGCTATGACCTACCTTTCAAGCCTGTGTGTGTGAGGTGTGTGTGTGTGTGTGTTTTATGTAATTGTACCCCTAAGCACCTAATATATATATATATATATATAAGAAACCTAAATATTATTTTAAATTTTTATAGCTGAGGTTACTATTCTGACAGTCAAGTTACTATTCATAATGGTCATATTACTATTCCAATGGTCAGGTTACTATTACAATATCCATATTACTATTCCAATAGTCATATTTATAAAGGTCATATTGGTTCCCTACTTCTTATAAATACCTCTCATTCCATAAATTATTTATATACTTCTATTTTCTATAAATTCTATATATACTTTCATCTTCAAAATAAATATTGTATTATAAATATTTTATTTTATTTCTATAGCTTTGTTCATGAGTGCGATCATTCTGGTGGATCAAGCATATCCAAATTATCCTATTATTATTCTCTTATTTTCTATTTATTATCCTGTTATAATATTTGGCATTCTTATTGGTTTATTTGATAACTAATGTATCATTGTTCATTTATGATAATAATGTTTTTTTTTGTTTCTCTATGTGATGTATGTGATTTATAATATATAAAATAATTATAATAAGTGAAATTATATTGATAAAATTATGGGTCATTACATCTAGTCCTTGGTTGTGGAATTAAGGTGTCAAAGTGATGATACCTTAAATTAAGCCTTAGACTAGTATGATTCCTATAGTGTGGTTATGAGATATATATATTTAGTTTATGTTATTTCATAAGCTACCCCACCCATATCTATAGGTTTATTAACACTCAAAAGACTCTATAAGGGTGTTTTCTCCAACATACAGGTTAGAAAAGAATGGATGGTTGACTACCCCCTCTTTCCCCCACTCTATTCTCCAGGTAGTATTAAGTGTCGATATGCTTGGTGGTTAATTTTACTATATATGTGTGTAGAGGATTTTAATGTCTTGTCATTATTTTATACACATGTATCTCTAGATATAATATCCTATGGATTATTATAGGTATGTCTTGTATGGGATGTGATCGCTTGAGGAATAATTCTTGATATATGGGTTGTGGTGGCTCCCATAAACTACTCAGTTATTATATGAATATGTGGAATGGGATGATAAGATGATGCGATTCATGGGGTTCATGGTAAGTGGTGGTGAGATAATATAAATCACAGGGTTCATGGTATGATACAGTAGCCAAGGTGCCTTTGGGTTGGCTTACTTTTGGAGAGAGATGATTCAGGACGTGCGATGCTAGGGAAGAGAGGCAAACCAGTGGGAAAGTGGTAGAGGGGTGCCTTATTTGATATTATATTAGATATTATATTACTCTTGTATGAAATATTAAATGACAGATCCATGGTGAGGCTAGGAACTTATCATACCTATTTAGGTTATAGGTTGGATTCACTTGTTATTCATTAGGCTTTAGTATACTTTATTTATCTTTTTCAAAAGAGGATTCGGGGAGGATCATGTTGAGTATACCTATTATTCTCACCCTACGTATATATAAACTATTTTTTCAAGTCTATGGGAGTTTTTTGGAGATTAGTTTGGACAATACTAGCTTGTGGAGTTGTTAAATATTTTTTTGGTATTTGCGGTTGCTACTGACGATTTTCTTATTGGTACTTGTATTTTCCTTTACATTTGTTCAGTTTGTATGATTCATATATTGGTATCTCTCTTTAGTTTTGTTATGAGTAGGAGTTATTGGGTGTTTCTATCTTATCTCTCATTTCTCAAATCATATAGGGTAATGCCTCCCATTTGTACATATTATATACCCTTGGTGATTTTCACCAACCCATGACCTATTGGAGGCAAGCTTTGAGATTCATTGTATCCATTCTATTATTATTGACCTAGGATGGGTACCTTTGTGTGGAGGGGATCATAACATAGTGGTATCGTATGGTTTGGTTAAGAGATAGGATAGAGTTTGGAGGTAGGCATTGGTGAGGAATGCATGGTTTGGTAGAAAAATAGTGTCATCAAAACTTAGTAAGAAAGGAAAATAGGGGATATTGTCTAGGAAATAGGAATTTAGGGCCCCTCATTATCTGATACATGGAAATTTAAGTTTATTAAGCCTACTAATATCAGTGATATTGGTCGTAGGGTAGAGACTTAGTAAAGGATCATGCATCATTCTTCTTTGTGCCTATGTTTGAAATGGGTAGACCTTAGGATTATGATTAAACTTAATTAATTAAATAATTAATCTTAAATATTATATATTATAGGTTTAGTTGTTCCTAATAATTTTTTATTTTTAGGTATGGATCTAAGTCAATGTCCTTATCAAGTTCTTTCCAAATATGTTTAGAAGGGAATTCCAGTAGATCAATGTAGGGTTGAGGTCGATGATGAAGACACTTGGAAGAGGAATCTATAAGAGTTTCAGTATTAGTCTACTAAAGTATGAAGGATTTATTTCGGATGTTGTAACAGATGACTAGTTAGAGGAATTGGAGATATTTTTCAGTTTGATCTATGCTTAGAAGGAGTAATAGGTTTCATTGGTGGTGATGATGTTATGTGAGTAATCCAAGTAGTGTTATTTCTTATTCCTCAAGTATCGTGAGGATTCGACTATCTCATGGGAGAAGTTTTGATATTATTTTTGAGCTGAGTTTCTTTCTTTGACCATAAAGGTGTCTAGTACCTATATGCTACTTACCCTTCGATAGTGGAGTTTCAATGTGTAGGAGTTTGGGATCCATTTCAGGACCCTTATCTAATATGATTCAAACTTATTTGCATATAAGGATACTGAGGAGGGTCATTTTTTAGGAGGTTTTTTATCTTAAGATCTGGCATCGGGTCACCCCCTTTATGTTATCAATGTATCTTGAGGCATTGGTGAGGGAAGTGGTCATAGAGTAGATGTTATCCAAGACCGGATCATTAAAAGAGGGTAATTATTAGGATTATCCATATAATAGAGCTATTTTATAAGGTTCTTAGTTGGGGTAGGTCCCATCCCTCTACATATCATTTCTCTAGGGGTGGTGGATCTCAGTCCCCTATTGAGATATTATCTAATTTTTTTATTATAGAGGACATAGCCATCAGTGGTGAGAGTGCCTATCCTTTTTGAACATGCAATGTGTGATAGGTGTTCCACTTTAGGTTCCTCTGTTATAGTAGTTTCATATAAGGTAGTAGCACCAAGGTGCTCTAGGTTTGAATTAGCAGAGGGGAGATGTGGCAGGTAGAGGATAGCCTCATGATACTCCTTTTCCTTAGAGAGTAGATCATGGACATCAAGGTAATAGATGTTATAGGGTTATTTGTGGAAAGTTTCATTCTTTGTAGTTACTAGTGCTAGACGATCCAAGAATCGTTGGGTATACCCTTTACTTATTTTCTACTTGGGTGCAAGATTTTTTTGATTTGAGATCTATGCACTCCTTTATATAACTCACCCTCATTTGTGCCTCGGGACTTGAATTAGAGAGCCTTATATCACCCTTAGTGTTGACTATGTCAGTTATAGGTTGAGCTTACCTGTATGAAGTTTGTAGATGTTGTGACCTAGTGTTGGGGAATCACCACTTTTTGGGAGACTTCATATGTTTGTAGATACATCCATATAAAATCATCCTCAAAATGGAATAATTGTATTTGGTGTAGGTTATCATGGATTTCTTCAGGAGGTAGATTGTGTTCTATGATGCTGATGGAGATTCTTCAATGTTTTTCAGTCAGAAAGACCTTAGAATGGGTTATAGGTGTACTCCATCCTTTCCTTCCTTAATGGGTGATTTTATGTTAATTTTATCATAGGTTCATCCAATGGTGTTTCTTATGGTTGTGGAAGAGTTCACTATGTATTTCTTTAGAAAGTCATGGCATTACCCCCTCAAGGGGAGATCGAGTTTAGGATAGAGATGTATCTGGGAACTTATCCAATATCAATGTATATATATATATGATGGATCCTTCTGAGTTGTGGGATTTATGGGTACATAATGATGATATTTTACAATAAGGTTTTGTTCGGTCAAGTGTTCCACCTTGGGATGCATTAGTTTTGTTTGTGAATAAAGAAGATGACAGTATGTGTCTCTATATAAATTAAACTTACTTGAATCAGGTGATAGTGAAAAACCGCTATCCTATTCTATATATTGATGATTTATTTGATTAGTTTAAAGGATCTAGTTTGTTCATGAAGATCAATCTATGACCGTGATATCATTAGATGCAAGTGAAGGATGAGGATATATTGAAGACTGGTTTCTGATGTTGTTATGGGAATTATGAGTTTGTTGTGATGTTATTCAATGTAATTAATTATTCATCTATGTTCACTAGGTTAATTAATATAGTGATCTAAGAGTTATTGGATCAGTTCAAGGTGGTTTTCATTGACAGTAGCCTTATTTACTATACATTTGAGGAAGATCATGTAGAGAATCTATGGGAAGTTTTGGGAGTTCTTCATCATAAGCTTCTATTTGAGAAGCTATCTAAGTGTGATTTTTTGGGCTCATGAAGTTTTTTTATTGGGTAATTTCATGTACCATCATAGATTAACCATGGATCCTTTTAAGATTGAGGCATTAATTTCTTAGGAATCCCCCAATACTATTATATAGGTGTGTAGTTTCATCAACCTTGTAGGCTATTATAGGAGGTTCATTCCCAACTTATCTCATATTGTGACTCCTTTAATATCCCTAAGTATAAAGGATCAAGCATTCTTGTAGATTGATCTATGCTATATGAAATTTGACTATTTGAAGCAGAAGTTAGTTAGTGCCCTGGTTCTTCATTTTCCATAATAGGGAGTCCAGTTCGAGGTTTTTTATGATGCTTCATGTCATAGATTGGGTAGTGTATTACTATAGAATATATTGGTTGTTTCTTATGGTTATTATTAGTTATATAACCATGAATGTAACTATACCTCCCATGATCTCGAGTTGATAATAGTTGTGTTTGCTCTAAAGTTGGGGCACCATTAACTCATTGGTGAGAACTTTGTAGTTTTCAATGATCATAAGATCCTAAGTTATGTTCTCTCCAAATGTGACCTAAACTTATGAAAGTGATTTTGGATGTAATTCTTTCATCAATATGACTTTGATATTTATTATACATCAATAAAGGAAATTTTTATAGCTAATGTACTATACATAAATTCACATAGTGATGTCATGTTTAAATCTGTAGATTCTTAGAGAGTGATGTAAGATATCTTCATAATTCATCTTGATATGGGAGAGGTTAGTGGAAGAGGATTCTTTTTTTAGATGAAAATACATTAATATTTTTTTCAATAGGTATAGGATTCACAACTAGTGTATTCTGATCTAGATATCCAGTGATATTGAGTTGTCTATGGTGATTCCCCTTGATAGTTGGTATAATGATGATTAGCATTAGGTGTTGTTTAATGGGAGGATTTTAATTACTTAAGTGATATTTGAGGTGGTTCTACATGAGTAACACATCTCACCCTTAGTGATACATCCTGGTGTGAAAAAGATATACCATGATCTGAGATGTCTATTTTGGTGTCTTGGGTTGAAGCATTCTATTTCAAAGTTTGTGTCCTGATATTTAATCTTCAAGATGGTGAAGGTTGAACACCATGTACCAGATGGTTTAATCCAACTATTAGATGTTCCTAAGTAGAAGCAGGAGGAAATTTCAATGGACTTCATCACTAATTTAACTTGATATTAGGGAGGATATGATATTATATGGGTGATATTAACCATTTGATAAAGTCATCTCACTTTTTAGAAATCAAGGAGTCGGTCTTAGTGGAGGTTTTTTCAAGGAAGTACCAAGAGAGGTTGGTGAGGCTTCGTGAAGTTATGGGGATTATTATCTCTGATCTTGTCCCTCATTTAACCTATACGGTGTGTAGATGTATCCATCATGATTTTGAATTTCGGTTGTGCCTTATCACTACTTTTCATCTATAGATGGACAATCTGATGGAGAGAACCATCCAGACTCTTAAGGATATATTTTCCACTTGTGTCTTAGATTTTGGAGGTTCATAGATGAGGTACCCACAATTGATTGAATTTTATTATATAAATAGTTTTCACTTCACCATTTGTATGTAACTATTTGAATCTTTGTATGGTTAACCTTGTTTTTCTACTTTGTGCTAGACTAGGGTTGGAGAGTCAGCAATTCTTGGACTAAAACTAGTACAAAACCAATAGAGATGGTTTAGGTGATTTTCAAGAGGATAAGGGAAGCATGAGATTATAAAAATTCATATGATGTCTATATGAGGATACCTTTATAGTTAGATATTGGAGATCATGTATTCTTGAATGTGACTCCTCACTATGGGAAGCGAAGGTTTGATCATGGGAATAATATCTCTCACAAATTTTTTGGGTAATTTTAGGTGTTTTATCATGTTATATTAATTGAATATCAAGTATACATTTTTCTATATATGAGTAGGATACATTATGTATTCCATGTATTATATATTTATCATTATCTTTATAGTGATTCACACATCATTGATTGGGGTGAGATCAACATTTATGATGATACGACTTTTGTTGAGAAGCCTGTAGAGATACAAAAACACCATGAGAAGGTGTTTCATGGTAATTTTACTCTCTTAGTTCTTATCCTTTGGCAGCATGGTATCATAGAATAGAGAACCCGGTAACATGATTCATAGATACACACTCAGTTCCTTGAGTTTTTTATGCTTAACTCTTCTTTTGTATTGATGTTTTGTGGTTGTTAACCTTTATTTAGTTTATGATATGGTTTTCTCTTCTTTAATGTATTATTTATGTACTTTCTCTTGTTTTAGAGGTATCTTCTCTAGGAGAGTGTTTCTAATTTGGTTTTTGGTGTTTCATATTTTTTCACAGTGTTCCTCTAAGTGAGGTAGTTGTGATCCTGTGATGGATAGATTCTTGAGAGGTATATCACAAGGTGGTTATTTGGATAACCTCATTTATTTTCCTTATCTCCATATTTTGTTTTAATTATAAATAATGATAATTTTTTTAGATGTATTTAATGTAATGATTTAGACCTCACTGTCCTTTCCTTTATGTTTAATGAGGCTTGGTGGATCCTAGAGGAAGTTTAGAGGTGTTATAAAGGCTTGGAGTGGTGCTTTATCCGTTCAAAGAGTCACCACACCCTAGTGGTGGGAATGGTGAAGGTTGTGTGGGATCCAAGGGCTTGGAAATCCATTTTGGGTTGACCATGTGGTGTACCATGACCAGGAACATGGCTTGTTAAGTTATTTTAGTAGTTCATTTTAGCCCAGATATTCTCCAGTCCTAAATGAGCATCTTGAAACACCCAGGCGAAGGTGTGGCACTAGGTTTGGCACCTTAGAGGACTTCCAATCCAAAATGGGTAGGGGAAATCACTATGATTTTAGTCTTGTATTTGAAGAGGGAAACATGCCCTAGTGAAATCCATTGCATCTAGTGTAATAAAGAAACACCATGTCCTTGGCTAGACTGTGGTGGAAGTTGTGGTAGCGACCAATCTTGATTTGAAATAGTTGAAACTATCACCCTTCCTCCTCATATCTCATTTGTTTGAAAGGGGGAAACACTTATATCTTATTATGAGTTATTGAATGCATTTTTAAGTTATTTATTTCTCTATTAATCGATATGTACCTCTCTTATTGGGTGTTGCTTCAAATTCCAGATACTTCAGATGAACCTAGGGATTGGTTGAGCACTCTCTTGATTTGAGACTTTTTTGGTGAATATTATCGCTGGTAAGTGTTGGTTATACCTTCCTTGGTGACTCTTGATTTATTTATTATGGATTCAAACCCTTGGTTCATCCAAATTTGAATTTTTGAGATTAAGGTACCCATTTTCCCTATTTTTCTTTTTCCCTTCATTCTTCTTTTACCTAGGGTGTTTGTTTTGGCTTTAACCTTAACTTTGGGGATGAAATATGATATTGTTTTTTGGTGGGTTTTCAGTGATAGGTTCTGATGAATATTCCTTTGGTTTGGGTGGTGGTTGATCCTCAATCGTCCATTCTTATGTGAAGAATGTTGAACTTTTAAATCAAGGTTGGGAATTTTTTGTTTATCCTATTATTATATGTGTAATTGTAAAGTTAACATGATTTATCTCTTTTTGTGATGGTGGAATTAACCTTAATGAATATTAAATCATAATAAATAATGAACCTTGGTTTTGTTTATAGTGATCACATGTGTTGAAACTCTGTTAAAGGTTTTCCTCTTGATTTTCTAGTTAGTGTGTTGTATATGTTTATGCTTTGGTTTAGCATGTTTTTATGCTATGGTTTAGCATGTTTGATATGATGGTATTGTTTAATGGATGTAAATATGGTAATGATTGTTGGATAAATAATAAATAGGCATGTTTAACTTGAAATTGTTCTTCCTTATAATTTTATGGGAATCAAATGAGGCTTGAGCTGTGTTTAAATGATATCATTCTTACTTAAATTTTAATGAAACTGAAAGTTATGCTTGAAATAATTCTTAAATAATTCTTAGTTATTGATATATGATTCCTTATGTTTTATATTGTTGCAACCTATGATAAATTAATCAGTTGATTTAAGATGGTAATGAACCAATTATTTGATAAAGATAAATTTTTTGGGATAAACATGCTTGTTTTCTTGAGAAGGTTGAATGCCTTAGTTTTTAGGGACTTATTCCATGTTTAATATTTATTATTTTATTGATGCCTTGTGTGTTTTCTCTAGGTGTGAACCTAGTGATTTGATGTGATGTGAGTCCGGGATGGCTAATAGTTGGTGAGACATGGGCGAGGAGGCCTGGGTTTGTTGTAGCTATTGGCACTGGTGATAGTGGGATGGATGCATGGTGATATGAATGGTGGTGTCAGGTATAGAACCATGATTGATGTAATTTGTTGAATCTATGCTTTCCTATTGTTGTTCTGATATATAGTATTCTTTTTGGTTTATTTTTTTACTCTAAAGTTTGGATGGCTAGGTTTCTTGTTTTTGTTTTACTTTCCCCACTGCTTGATGCACCTGGTTTCACATTTTTTATGCATCTCTTTATGGTAGATTAGGATGAGTCATAGAGTAATTGGAATTATGGACTTACAATGAATAATAAATATTTACCTCGTAAGGATGATGTCTTATTAGAATTCAAATAATGATAATATTAAGAAACTGTGGGATCAATTGGTTTATGCCTAGAGGGAATGGGAATCAATTTGATGATCATGTTAAAGTAATGTTTAATGGTTAACAGAAAGAATTAATGTAATAAAAAAAAATTAATGTAAATATTTAATTTAATTGAAAGTCTTATTAAATTTTTCTAGTCTTGTAGGTTATCTGGTCCTTAGAGGTGGCAGTCGGGTGTCCGAGCAACAATAGCTGCAGTTGATCCTAAGACTAGGATGATGCCCATAGTGTGGTTGTGAGCTATATATATCATGTATGTTATGAGATTTCATATGCTACCCTACCTGTGTTGTTAGGGAAACTAGTGACTAGTTAACCCTGGGAGGATGTTTTCTCTAATATCTAGGTTAGTGAGGAACGGATGCTTGACTACCCCCTCTTACCCCACTTTGTTATCTTTATAATATTATTTGTTGGTATGATCGATGGTTACTTTTACCATACATGTATATAGAGGGTTGTAATTCCTTGTGGTTATTTCATACATAATAAACTGTGAATATAGTATTATATGGATTATTATAGGTATGTTGTGTTTGGTCTATGATGGCTTGAAGAATAATACTTGACATACGGGTTGTGGTGGCTCCCAGAAACTAATCAGTTACTATCTAGAGATGTGGCATGGGATGATGAGATGATGTGATACATGGGGTGCATATTACATGGTGATGTGATGATTTAATGCACGGGGTGGATGGTATGATGTATTATACCAAATATATGGTTGGATTACTTTTAGATAGAGATGGCTTAGGACGTGTGACATTGGGGAAGAGCAGTAAACCAGTAAGGAATTGGTAGTAGGGTACCTTATTTAATATTATTTTGGATATTCTATTACTCTTATATGTGATACTTGGTGAGAGAACCATGGTGAGGTGGGGAACTTAGCATTCATGTTTAGGTGATGAGTTATCTTCACTTTTTGTTTACTAGGCTTTAGTATGATTTATTTATATTTTGCACGAGAGGATCTGGGGAGGATCCTACTGATTATACCTCTTATGATCACCCTATGTATATATAGACTATTTTTTCAAGTTTGAAAGAGATGTTTGGATATTGGGTTAGACATTACTATCTCATGGAGTTATTTAGGAGTTGTTTTGGATTCAAGGTCACTACCAAGGATTTTCTTTTTTTTTACTTTTTAGTTGAATCTATAGTTTTGTAGTCTGAATGACATTACATGCATGTATTGGGATATCTCTTTAATTTTATTATGTGTAGGATTTTTTGTTTGTTTCTATATTATCTCTCATTTCTCAAAACATTATAGGGAAATACCTCCTATTTATATGGATGATATACCCTCAGTGCTTTTCACCAACCTATGGCCTATTAGAGGTGGGTTTTGGACATCATTATCTCCCCTATATCATTATTGATCTAGGATTGGTATCTTTGGGGGGATGGATTCATGACAATATATCTTGGATACTCTTGGGTGAACCACTAATGGTGAGATTTTAATTTCATGAAGTAATCCCTTATACATTGCTATTAGGATGAACATTATTCTCTAAAGCGTTAACTGCTTTTGGTCATCCATTAACCATCCTTTAGGGGAATCATCCTAAACAGCTCAATCCCACATCACCTCCACCTTTGAGTCTCCCCATCAAGACTCCTCCACATATTCTATCAAAGAATACTGCAATTCCATATGAAATAAGAAACATCCACCATTAACCACCCATTCATCTAGATTCATGGTTGTCAAATCCTCCATCGCCCTCCAAGAATCCTTGAAATTCTGAACAACATCCTTTCATGACTTCCAAGATCAATGTGTTATCCATGACATTCTATTTCCTCAAGTTATAGGAGATATAAAAGACATAGTCCTAGAGAAACTCCATAAACCTCTATTGTCATAGATTCAAGTCGTGCTAAGAGAAAATGTACCTCAAACACTTGTGGTCAATGAAAACCAAAAAACATTATTTGATTAGGTAATGTCATCAAAACTTTAGGGAAAACACTAATACTATCAATTCTAGATCATGGGTAGCATAGTTACACTCATGGAGGCATAAATTTCTAGGACCATAGAAGATCATCACCAACTACAGTATCAAGACACAACCTAGACCCAAATGAGAGATGTCATAGAACACATAAAATATCACCACCTCCTCAGGAAACTAGAGAACTTAGGTGCTGACTAACTACAATTTTAGGTAGTCAAAAGTTTTCTAACATTGATCAGTCCAAAAAAATCTTGGTCCTTCCTGGTCATAGCTATCAACAGGATCACAATTCAAGAAAATTCATCTATAAAACTCTAATTATATCCCACAATACAAATAAAAATGCAAACCTCCACCATATTCTTGGGTTCCTCCCAAGAAAAAAACTACCTCAAACTTCAAGGGATCCACTGCTACTCTTTGATGAGACACAAATTATCTAAGGAAATTCACCTACCATATCCTGGAATAATAGTTGGAAAACTTGCCTTATATTTGGTGGTGTCAAGGAGTCTATAAAATAATCCTCAAATGCTTAAAATTATCCTCCTTAGAACTCAAGTATATAATAATGTCATCAAATAAAACAATTATTAACTAGTCTAGGAACTCATAAAATATAGAGTTCATGAGTCCCATGAACATTGTTGGTACATTCATGATATTGAATGATATAACCTCAAACTTTAAGTGCCCATGCCTATATTAAAAGGTATTCATTGAAATACCTCCCTCCTTTACCCTCAAATGATGATTCCCTAACCAAGTATTGATATTAAAAAACCATCTAGCTCATCTTAATTGATTAAAAAGGTCATAAGAACTTAGAAAAGGGTAACAATTCTTTATCATCATTTGATTCAGACTTCAGTATTCTATACACAGCCTCATACTACCATATACCTTTTTGGAGAATAACACTGAAGCAACCCACATGGACACATTGGGATAGATGAAACCCTTCCACATAATATCATATATTTGAATCCTCAACTCTCATAACTCATAAGTTGACATTTGATAAGTAACCATTGAAATTAGAGAGACACCCAAGTGTAATTCTATCCCAAACTTATCATCACATCAAGGGGATAGTGTTACAAACTCTTGAGGAAAAACATCCTGAAATTTCTTGATAACTCTGGGAGTCTTCACCATCTCAAAACCCACTGAATTCACTAAAAATTCTTCCATTAATTAATGAATGTCCTCCACATGTATACGACCCATCTGATAACCCCTTTCACTAATGAAAACTATATAATGACCATTCAAATAAGAGAATGTGAATCTCCTCTAATAGAAATTGATAATCATATATATATATAATACAACCAATCCATGTTGAGGATGACATTGTATAGTTGTATCTATAGTAAGAAGAAACCCCCACATGATTGTGTTGTATCGGAATAGTGATGATGAAAACACAATAGGGGGAGAATTGTGTCCTTTTAAAAATTTAAAAATTTAAAAATTTAAAATTCCACTCTTGAAATGAATTGATCCTTTCCTTGTCTCTTAAATATGAGTAATAAACATAAAATAAATAAATAAGAGTAGCACGCAATGATGTATAGTGGTTCGGGGCACATAAATCCCCTAGTCCACTCTACCAATTATATCTCTATGATTTTTGTGATTTTCACTAGAAGATCCTTTTTCTAAGGACCTCTACAACTGGGTGCAGGAATTTGACACCTTACAATAAGGATTTTACAAGGCCTTCTTGTTATTTTATAAGGAACAAAGATATCCACATATTAGTATGAGAATCTAACACTCCACTATGACTAATTATGATTAGTAAACACTTAAATAGAAAATAAATTGATTTATATTGTTGAGTAATATGTTAGTATTATAGTTGAAGTGGAGACTGACAAATTAAACGATCTTTAATAAAACACAACACTAGTAGGATAATATCTAATGTCAATAAGACTTACATTTTCTTTAAACAGTAGTAGAGGAAACACTTAGTAGATGATAAAAATGTAAGTATCTAAAGTGTATCAATGATAGATGATTTTTCAACCTGTAATAAAAGATTAATAGAGAGATAAAATAGTAGTAGTGTTAGGTCAATAAAATAGAAAAGGATCAAAACATGTATATCTCTAGAGTTTAGTTATTCATAGAACTAAACATGATGTCACATTATTATTTATTAATTCATATCTATATATTGATAAGAAGACACTCTCAATATTTCACAAGGATATTTTCTTTCTTAAGGTTAAACAGATCTATAAAATTATCCTAATAAATCATGATCATTTGAATTTAAACACCCTGAGTAAATAGTAACTTCCCTTAGAAATAGGAACAACATAATCCACTAAAAAAGAGCATTTGAATTGGTCTTTAAATATCTATAAAGAGATATTTAATCTCATTAAAACCATTAAAAAAAACATGTGAATAATATATAATTAAAAAATCATATTTTGACCAAGTCAAATGTATGGTTGCTCTACGTAGTGATAAACTTCAAAAGTAATCTTGAAAATGTACGGTTGATTACAAAAGTGGGTTAGATGAACTATAAATTAGTTCCTTGAACTAAGAGTTTATTTCAAAACTATAGTTTATAAATCATAAGTTTACTTGAATCATATGGTTCCAAAAGTATATTTCATTATCAAAAGTAGGGTTCCTGATCCATATGTTTACTTTGAACATAGGGTTATGAATAGTGATACCAGACTCCTATGAAATGTCTAGAATACTTAGAAAACTTTAAACTTGAGCCATGTTTAAAAACTAAATTGATTACGGAATAAAATAATTATTTCAATAAATATCATCCTAAAATCCACTTAAAGTAACTTTATCACTAACACAAATTTTGGTGTTTGTGAACATCAAAATCAATAATAAATAGCTAAAACTATTGGATCAACACATTCTCAACAACTCCCCCCCCATTGATGATCACAAAACCCATATAAACATAAACACAAAAATATAGGTATGAATTTATCCAAATTTATCACAAAATCCATATACAAAATAAAATTGTATAAACATAGGAATATAGTATTTAAATGAATAAAATAAAAAAAATTCTCCCTGATTATTTTTTACCCTTAACATATAAGGACTTTAAAATAGTAAGTACTTCTAAATATAATACAATGAAATTTTCATAGAAATGTTTGTTCAACATAGAAATGTTTGTTTATCATAGAAATATTTATGTTTTTCCAAATTTCTCCCCCTTTTTTGAAATAAAAAAATTTATACAAATGAAATAATACATAGTTAACATAGAAAAAAAGATATTAAACTAAAAAAACAATAAAGAGAAGAATAAATAGCATAAAATATAGTTATTTTAAACAACCGTGATTTAAAAATATTTTTTTGGCTCTAGTTTTGGATAGGCTAAGTTGGAGGATAATAAAAAAGATCTAGTATTTTAGGAAGGTTAAAGGGTGTATCTTCACACTCCAAACTCTGAAATATTTTACTCACAATATCTAGAACTCTTGACAATATTTATATTATTCTTTGAATATTTATAGATCTTTGATCTCTTAAATAAGAAGAAAAATAACTAATGAATAACTCTTTTAGTTCATTAAGATCTGATTTAGAAATAGTTTTTTGTATGATCTGATCCATTTGAATTATTATCTTTACTTTAAAAGTGTCAAAATATTTACTTGAAATTGAACTTTCCTAGAGACTTTGATACTTTCTTTAAAGAGATTCAAATTATTTTTTTGAAATAAAAGAGTTTTCTAGATCTTTAAAATATTTCATTTATATTTTAATATATTCATACAGCCTCACTATATCTATTTTTAAAAGATGAAACTTAGATGCCAATTATAAAGCACTGAAAAAAGAATTATTTTTATAGAATGGATCATCATCATCAGATGGATTTTTCTGAGACTTTTCATAGGGCATTCCACCTTTATCTATTTAAAGTGATTGAACTTTTGGTTCATCACCACCAAGAATTTTTGTACCTTTTATAGAATATTTCTCCAAATATTCTTAAAAAATATATTTAATGTTCTAAAAAAACATTAGTTAAATCACTAGGCATAGAACTATCTTGCTTATAGATTTATTTAATCTCATCATTATCATCACATTTAGAATAACTATTACAAAACAAACATTCCAAACCTTGAACACTTAATATTTGAGGTAAAAAAATTTCTAAATTAGAGAGATTTAGTCTCTTAGTGCATATTGGACTAGCTTCATCAGAGGTATTTGAGTTTGGAATTGCAAGGAAGGAAGATTAAAGGTTTTATAGGTTTGATAAAGAGTAAGGATTAGGGTTTGAAGGAAGAATAATTAATGATTTTAATCTGATGGTTTTCAGAAAACGTCTCGGTTTCTCAAGCCAAAATTGCAGTGTAATCTTTTCGGATTTTACAATTGAAAAGTAAAATTTTGTGTGAGGAAATATTATGTAATAATAAGTTTAAATAATTAAATAACTTTTTTAAGAAAAAAGAAATTTTCAAATATAGTGAGTTAAAAAAGATTGATTAATAAAATTAAACAGTTTTACATTAAAATTGAATAAACCTAAATTTCCTTATATGATTTACAATACAATAAATATTATAAACATCCCCCTTAATTATAGATTCTTCCAGAAATCTAGTACTAAGAAGATATATAAAATATTATTCAATGACATAAAAAGGGATTTGTAAATAATAAAAGGTTTTTTTAAAACAGTTTCACATATTAAAATATTTTATAAATTTTAATACATATCTTAATATATCGTTTTAGTGCATGTAGTTAAAATACATGGTTTCTAGTAAAATTGAATATAAAAACATAAGAAGTATGCATGCTGTTATCAAAATAATTCAATTAATTAATTCATCACATAAAATAATAGAGTGAGAAAATATTTAACAGTTTAATCATATAAATAATCAAATGTAGAGAGGAAAAAAATATAAAACGTTTAAAAAAATTTCTCCCCTTATATAAAATATTTATTGTATTTAAAAATAAAATTAAATACTTCCTAGATTTAAAAAATTTAGTTTTAAGAATCTAAGATAACAAACTACTTTAGAGTTGATCAATCTTTGTAAAATAATTACGATGTTCATTAACGATAAATATTCACATATTCTTCAACCAACCACTCATAAATATAAAAATGGAGTTTGGTGTCATATATATACAAAATATCAAACACAAGTTCCTTTTGATACCCATATGATTTTGGGTTCGACGGTGTTAGAAACTAAAGATTTAGGTGACCAAATCTGTTTTCCATGAACATATTTTTATTAAATAGATTTAGAAAAATATTTTAAATAATGAATATGATTAACACCATAGAATTGAGGTTTTTAAAAATAATATTCATTAGCATAATTTCCATATATACTACAATGAAAATATTTAACAATATAAATACTCGTACTTTTTGAACTAGAAACAAAATAATTCCTATAGAATTTAGTTTTTTCTCCATTACTAAAAATCTCAATCTTGCCTTTATTATTAGGTTTATTTTTTCTAATAATTTTATTCAAATAGTTTTCTACCTTGATAATCATTCTAGAGGCTTGATTTAAAGTATTAACTTCATTTAATAGTTCTTTAATTTTATTTTCATGAAAAGTGAAATAATTTTTGGAATGATTAAATATTAAATCTAAAACCTAATTGGTTAAACTTTATTTATCAATATAAATAAAATAATAAGATTTTCTAATTTTTCTATTCTATTTTTTTTAAGATTAAAATTTGTCTTGAAGTATAAAATAATATTTATTTAGTTCATCATATTAAATTTTTTCATAATTAGAACTTTGAGAGTAAGAAGATTGTACCTCATCAACATAAGCAATAAGATATAGATTTACCTTTTTATTTTCATGCTCAACTTTAGAGTTTGTATCAAATTCACTGATTGAATCTTTAGAAGCGCTCCCAAGTAGCCTTCAAGACTTTTTTTCCTTTCCTTTTATAATCAGATTTCCTTTGAGATTTAAGCAAAGGAAAATTAGGTTTCATGTGATATTTCTCGTTAAATTTATAGCATCTGAATTATTTGTTATTTTTTAAATTCTCTTTTATCTTATTATATAGATTTATGAATTTTTTATCAAGATCAAATAGATATTATTTAAACCTAAATAATTAGAATCTGAAAATTCATCCAACGCAACATTCAGTGATGCATATTCTTTTTTGATAGAAATATGATTTTCAACTTTTTATTACATCACATATTCATACATCATTAAAGTTATAATCAATTACTTTATTTATAGATTTTTTATAATAGTAGATTGTATTATTATAGTAGATATTTCATTCCACTTTGAGGGTAAAGCTCTTATAAATTTTAAAGATTGATCTGGTTCTGGAATTAGTTCTCCCAAGAAAACAACACCATTGACTATTCCAGTAAATATCTCATTAATTGCAATAATGATTTCTCTATCATATATCCTAATTGTGTCAAACTTCATATTAGCAGTGTTATAACTTAATTGTATAACATTTTCAGTACCTTCATAAGAAATTGTGGTTATTTACCATATCTCGTATATTTTATCACACCAAGAAATTCTATTGAATTCATCGGTTCTTAATCCACAAACAATTTCATTCACAGCTCTCAAATTAAGATCATAATATTTCTCTTGAGCATCATTCCACTTCTCTAGATCTTATTTATGAATTTAATAAGGCTTCACTACTTTCAAATAAACTCTTATTCAATGATTTTTTAAATAAATAATCATATATGATTTCCAGCATCCATAATTATCAACATTAAAATAAGGAGCACAAATCATTGACATACCTTCTCTAAGATCAGTCATTGATATTTTTTATTTGTCTGGATCGTTAACTCTAACTTGTTAGATCTAAAATAAATATATTTATTAGAGTCTAAATTTTTATACCACTTGAATTTGTTGGGTGAAAACAATAAGATTACCAATATATTCCAAGATCTAATACTAATTTTTAGTATCTAATAGAAATAGAAAAATCTTTAAGGATTTTCAAAAAAAAAGAAATAGATACAATAGATCCCTTCCTATGATACCAATTTTTTGTCAGAATGGTGTTGATGAAGACACAAGAGGGGGTCAATTTTGTCCTTCTGAAAATATTGAAAAATTCAAAATGTCCCTATTTAAATGAAGTAATCCTTTATTCTCTCTTTAAATATGAGTAAGCAGTAGAAAATAAATAAATAAAATAATAGTACATGGTGATTTATAGTGGTTTGGGGCAAAAAAAATCCTTAGTCCACAAGACTAACACTCTCTCTATGATTTTGGTGGTTTTCACTTGTAGGTCATTTTTTGGGGACCTCTACAACTGAGTGTAGGTTGTTGAAACCTTACAATAAGGATTTTATAAGTACTTTTGGTTATTTTATAGGGAACCAATATATCCACAACTTAATACAAGAAGCTTATACTCTACCAAAATTGAGTATGAGCAGTTGACACTTCAATAAAAAATAGATTGATATAGATTTTTGAGTGATTGGTTTAGATTATATCTGTAGAAACAACTGATAAATTAAATGATCTTCAATAAAACACAACAGTATCAATATAATCTTCAATGTTGAGCATACTTCCTTTTTCTTTAAACAATGGTAAAAAAACAATTATCAGATGATAAACATGTATGTCTCCAAAGTGTAGCTCTTATAGATAATTTTTTGAGTTGCAACAAAATATTAACAAAAATATACAGTAGTAGTAGTTGGTTGATCAAATAGAATTGGTTAATCAAATAGAAAAGGATTAAAACATGTATATATCTAAAGTTTATCTCCTCATAGAACTATAGATGATGTCATAGTATTATTTTCAAATACGCATCTATATATTGAGAAAAATAAACTCTTGGTATTTAACAAGGATATTTTCATTCTTCGTGTCAAATAGATCTATAAAATCAGGCTAATAAATCACTATCATTTGAATTAAATGCCCAGAGTAAATCATAAATTTTCTTATAAATAGGAATGATTTAATACATTTAATAATATGCTTTTAATTGGTCTTGAAATAGATTTAAATATATATTTAATATGATGAAAACCATTGTAGAAATCATGAAAATGATACATAATTAAAAACTCATAGTTTGACCAAGTCAAACGTAGGGTTTCTCTGCATAGAGATAAACTTCAAAAGTATGTCTGAAAATGTATGATTGATTATAAAAGTAGGGTTGATGAACCATAACTTAGTTCCTCAAATGTATGGTTGCTTCCAAAAGTATGGTTGATGAACTATACATTTACTCCAAAAAGGTTCCAAAAGTATGATTCATTATCGAAAGTATGGATTATTATCTATACATTTATTATAAATGTAGGTTTATGAATAGTGATTCCATACTCCTTTGAAGCATCCATAATACTTATTAAAATTTAAAATTCATCCATATTTAAAAACTAAAGTGCTTATAGAATAAAATAATTATTCCAATAAATATTATCCCTAAATCTAATTAAAGTAATTTTATCAGTAACACAAATATGGGTGTTTGTGAGCATCAAAATTAATAATAAATAACTAAATTTTTTTATCAACACATTCCCAATAGACTGATGTTTTCCCATCATCATTCTACACTCCTGTCACACATCAAAAAAATAGTTCTAGCCTCTGACTAGCATAGTCAACACCAGGGCCATAAGAAGCCTCTCCATATCCATTCCTAATGCATAGACTAATGCAGTTGCAATAAATGAGTGTGAGACTCATGAATAAAACAAAGTAGAAATAATGGTATATTATAAGTTAATCGTGCCTTTAATGATATCTAGACCCTCTGGTGTTGGCATCTTCATAGCATGAAACTATTTATGTCCAGCTCCTCTATATCACTATTGTTGACCACCTCCACATCCATACTCAGGTTAGGGACCCTAAAATAGGGAACATCCTAAAGTTGTCCCCTACCAACCCCATCTCATATCGGTGGAGCATAATCCTACTGGCCCTACAGCTGATATGGCCTCATTGGAAACTACCATTGATTTTGATGTTTAATTTGACCGCCACCACCATACTGAGCTCCAAATACTATTGAGCACTGATACTAATGATAATCATAGTCCCCATAGATATAAAACATTTTTCTAGATCCTCCAAAAAAATTATGGGAGTCATTGACCTAAAAAATATAAAGGAAATTTTTGAGGTCGACTCTCTATTAGTCTAAACCTAGAAGGTCCTAGAATCAGAGATATGACACTAACTCTACTCCTTGAGGAACCCTACTGACTCCTCTATCATGATATCCTTCCTCAAAAGTGCATACGCTCGGTCAACTATACCTTCTTTTACACCTCCAAATAAATCGAAAACATAAATGGGGTAACTATATACTTGATAGGTGGGTGGAGTGCCTCCTCAAAACACCTCGTATGGGATTCCTCATTGGGAAAAATATTGGGGGTGAAACACAAAAGGTACTTAAACCTGATTCCAAGTTCTCACTTAGTCATGCTCCCCTACCAAAGAGAAAGAAAATCCTGCCTCTTTGATACCTTCATCATTGATGATATGAATTTTATCCAAAACTCCTTCGTGAAGTCTACCCATGAAACATTTTCTTCCTTATACTCTCCAAGATACAACATCTATCACTGATATGTGGCACCCCTCATTTGACCGACCACTAGTGGAACCCAGTACTCCACCTGGGCCTGAATCAAACTGAAGGTGATATCGATCTCCTTGAACCAAAATTTTGTCTTTAAATCAGATGTGATACTCTCATAATTTTTCAAAGATTTCTGTTGAAAGACATGCAATATCCTCTACCACTACTCATCCTCCTAGGTTGGGTCGACCCTTCGGTGGTCAACTGAGTCAACCTATTAAACCTCTCCAACCTGAACCACATGAATATGATGTTCATGAGCCATAAATAAATGGAAACCAAGAATTTCCTAATCCCAATAGTATGAAATATTAATCTCATTTAATTAAATTCATTTTAAATTCCTTAATTAACCACAATCAATCGCAATCAAAAATAGCATGATGTATGTATCTTTCTTAGGTATCTACCCAGAAAGTAGTATCAATTCACCTATAATATTCAATAAACTTAAGGTCCTTGTGTTGTATCATAGGGGACCCTAAAATATGATGCCTTAGTTAGTATTCCTTTCTTACTTTAAACACTAGGTTCACCAATGTTATTTCCCAACCAAACCTATGAAATCCTCACCAGTGCCAAACTTCAAAATCTACCATATCTCTTTACCAAAAACTTTTATACCACTTTTTTATGACCTTCCACCACTGGAAACCCCTCCTAGGTTGTTATAAAAGGTGAGAGTGACGCTCGGCCCACCTCTAATAGGCCCCAAGTTAGAGACTAGAACCAAGGGTATAAAACCTAACTATGGGAGGCATTACCCTCAAAAACCCAAGAACTGCACAAAGTATCCACCAAAACAATACCATGACATAAAAGAAAAGAAACCCCACAAATATCCCAAAATACATGTAATGTCATACAAATATAATTCCAAAATAACGATACCCAAAGAATTATAAGGAAGCAACTCAAAAGCTCCAAGCTCCAATCTAGAAGTGTCCAACTCGATCTCTAAATCCCTCTTGGTAACCTAAAAAATTGTTTATATATATTAGGGTGAGCATAACATGTATAATTGGTAATACCATAGCCAATAAATCTTGTGAAAATGTGATAAGAGAATAATAATTCCCTAGTGAACAAACCAAAAAAATAACAAGCACCTATCAGGTCAACTAGTTCTCAGCCTCACCAAGGCAAACTCACCAAATAAAATATCCAATTATAATGATATAAGAAAATAATATCAAAAAAGGTCACCCCTCACCACTTCCTCACTATTTTTCTTCTCTCACGCCCCAACAACATACATCCTAGCACTCTTATTGCTTTTGTATCCATTAACCTCATACCTTCACAAGCCTCATTATAATGGGAAAGCCCCAGCTCTCAACACATTCTACAATTATCACATCCTCTTCATCCCATAACCACTACTATATATTAGAATAGAATGGTATCATGAACATGAAGGGAATTGATTTGAGGAAAAAAAATTAGAAAAAAAATCTATTATTCATTGAAAATGCCCCATTATTTAATTCAAACCCCAGGTAAAATTCTAACTTTTATGGTTTTTTTGAATTTTGAATTTAATCTATAAATGGATCAATCATTGTTTTTTAATTATTTATTCATTTTTTACATAAATTTTGAAGTCATAAATTTTTTTTAAATTCAAATTTATGATTTTTTGATTCGATCGGAATTTGAAATTCTTAAAGGGATTAATTTTTGAGTTCTAATTCTTTCAAAAAAATGAATTAAACTAAAATACATACACTGATTTTATTTTTTCAATTTTAATTTTCAAAATTGAAATAAAAGAGACTTTTAAATAATGAAAAAAAAATTGATTAAAATATTATTTGAAATTTAAAGGAAATGAATTCAAATTTTTATTGAAATTTAATTGAGGACATTTAATATGATTTAATTTATTGAAATTTGATTGAAAAAAATATTTTCCCTTAAAATGTTTTTATTATTTTGTGTAGAAGAATCTTAAATTTTCTAAAGTTATGGATAGAACATACCTTAAATCATTCTTACGGTCGATCAGAACATTGAAAAAATGGAAAAAGAAATGACTGACCGTAAATGTGCAATCAACAGCATGAAGTAATTTTCAAGATGTCACGGATGAATTTTTGGAAAATCTTGGATAAATGGAACCTATGAAGAATGGATATGAGTGTGATATTTGGAAAAGAAAATCATAAACCACACAACAAAATAGATCAACTGCAAAATAAAACAAATCGACCACACTTGAAATTCCATCTACTGAAACTAAAAAATTTACAAAGGGGTGGAGCTGTCATGGAACAGTAACCATAAATTTTGCAAAGGGATGAAGCTAACATGCAGAAAAAACAAGATACTACACACCAACTCCATCAACCCTAAGGTAAAATTTATATTGACCATGGATATCTTGTGAAATTGACCATGCCTATCGAGAAATCCGGAGGTGGAAGAAGAATCTTGACAATAAAAATTCGCTGCATCTATTTTAAGTAGGTGAGAAAAATAAAAAAATTTGAAGCTGGTTAAAAAACCTACTCTTTCATATGATTTTACATAGATATTGGATATTTTAAGAACCAAAACTTGAATATAACACTATGCCCAAACCCTGAACTCCTAATGAATCTTGACCAACTATTGAAGAAGCATTATACACTAAACCAGTGATCATAGTTATGCCTACCAAGGAGGAGGGATACGACCAAGTTCCACCACACTAACTGATGCCACACTACACTGTATCATGAGGAGGATCGAAAACCAATAGTTCTCACAGAAGGGGAAGAACAAACGTGAGGCTGAAACACTATTCGAATTGAATAAGTTTGATATCTCACACCTATCTTCTAGTTGAAGTCACACTGCCGCATTCAAAATGTCACACCACGGTGGAAGGTCCAAGCTTAAAGTCTACCAAGATTGCTAGAGAATCCACCCCATTAAATCTAGTCATGCCACCCTGATAAATTTCAAATGGAAACTAAATAATTTTTATTTTTGTGTTTGTCCCTGTGTAGGTATGATTAAAAATTTCAAGAACCTTATGTGCCCCCAATGCACTGGTTACATCTTCAAATAAATACGCACACCAACTTTTCAATAAAATACCTCAATGTGCTATGGAAATACTATGAAATCAACAATTTTTATTGAACGGGACTAGAACCTGACTCAATATTGATGAAGAAAACTCATTGAAGCTTTTTAAAGATAAATTTTGAGAATGACCAAGATCACAAAGAGATGAAAAATCTGAAACCTTGATGATGAATCATGGAATAACTTGAGTTGAAAACATATATGATGAAGGAAATCCAAAAACAAAAAAAATGGAGCATGATGAAATCAAAGATGAAAGTAGTGACATACAACCTCGTTCCAAGACATAACCCAGTATTTTCAAAACCCAAGTCTAGTTCCAATTCCCAACATCCAAGGCTTGGGCCTATTTTATTAAAGCCTAGAAAATGATTTAAGTCCATGAACCTCGCATGAACATTATATCTTTTATATTCAACATCCATTGAAGGTGCAGAGTAGGGAATAATTTATCTTCAATACTTTGAAAAGGAGTATAGAGCCCGATTGTGGGAGGATAATTTTTTACCAAAAAAGATTCAAGTATGCTAATTTGGAGAAATCCTTGACTATCGAGCTATGTACGTGGAAACAATATGAAAATATAGAATTGGGATCAAAATTTGAGGAATGAATCAGTCATTTTGGGTTCATTGGAAGAGAATATTATGCTAATCACATGGCTGGGGATGGAAGATCGAAGAACTGGGAGTATATCTCTATAAAAGATGAACTGATAACTAGAGAAGGGGTAAAACTTCTGCAATCATCAAAAACATAGCAGTTTTTACATATTCTTGGCTTAGTTTTTCTTTATTTAATTTTTTCATATTGTAATAACTCCAGTGATGGAACACTAAGCTCTTAGTAGCTGAGCTAAGGAGATTCCCCCTATTCCCCTATTAATGAATTCTACATTTCAATAGTTTAATCTCTTAAGTTAATCACTAGTTTTATTCAAACTTTATAGGAAATAGGATATTTCTTATTTAATTAATTTTTAATTAGTCTTATATTCTTTGCTGCATCGCACACATAGGTCTCTTAGGTCTTCTCCATTACTTGAAATTATGAGTAGGCAGTTGACATAAGGTTAATCTGAGATCTCTGATTACTGAGCTAGGGTAGATTGGAGTTTATAGTGATCATTACATCTCTCTAGTTAAACAAAAAATTCAAACAGAGAGTAATTGAGTGAGATCTCACTTGATTAGAGATAAAATAGAATATTAAGAATTGGAATAATAATTTAACAGGGTAGGTGAGGGGATATTGGAGGTTATGACACTTATTTTAAATTTAAGTTTAAAACCAATAAAGTTCAATCTTTCATTATTTTTTTCAATAATTAAGCCCACAAAATGAAAGTGAAATGCACCAATAGAATTATCCTCTCTAAAAATAAGCATGATCCCCACTACCAATACATTTACTTGAGTTAAAAAATTATTTTCCTAAGTGACCTGTGATAGGATACTCATCAAACATAGCATTTTTGTTGGGGAGATCAGTGTTTTTGTTTTAATATTTTTTAAAAAAAATTAACAAATTACTAGATAAAATTCATCTCACCTTGTTGGTTTTTGATCTAGATGTTGGGTGAACTTTCCTGGATAGACTTGGGTCTTTGAGAATCACATAGGAAGTGTAAATGGAGTTTTTCACTATTCCATTGACCAATTCATCATCTTCTTCTTTTAATTTCACTAGAGTCTCTTTAAGAAACGAGGATGTGGAAGATAATCAGGATCAATTGAATAAAACTTCGATATAATTGTGTTCACCTAATATAAACAACAATAATAGATAATGAAAAAATAATAATCAACAAGATTGTGAGCTTAAAATTGGAATGTTGATTCACTTTCCTAAGTTTCATGGTTTGTCAAGAGAAGACCCCAACAATAATCTGCGAGAATTTTGATAAATCTACAATGGATTTATACCTAGAGGAGCCACCGAGGCTTATATCATGTGGAAGGTATTTCCATTCTCTCTTGAAGGATCTACCAAGGATTGGTTCTGCAACATCCAACCTAGAGAGACCGCCACTTGGGATAAATAGTTTTGATCCTTCCTTTATAAGCATTTCCATACATCAAAAAGTTTCAAACTAAGGAATGAGTTTTACACAATAAAACAAGAAAGTTGAGAGACCCTTATGAGTATTCAGAGAGATTTAAGGATTAAAATACTCCTACCCACACCAACCCTATTAAGAGAATCATTTCCTTGTATTATTTTACCCAATATTTATGGATAACACTCAAAATATTTTGGATTCTTCCTCTGGAGGAGAACTAATCAAAAAATCACCTACTGAAGGCATAAACTAGATTGAAAGGATCTCCCATAACTCTCAACAATTCAATACAAGAACTTATAAAAGGGGTGTGCATAAGGTACATGATTATAACTATCTATTTTTTTATAAAATTATTAAAATAACATCAATTGTGAATAATCTAGTTGTGAACAGAGTGTAAGAGATATTGCCCACCATACCCCCTCGGGTATGGCAGATTTTTTTCTTAGGAGAACTTTACTAATGGTTTTCCTCAAGTTAAAGAAAACTATGAATGCATGTACCAAATACCATAACATTTGTATCTAAGATACAAACAAGGAATTAGTGAGTACTTTAACACTCAATATGGAGCTAGAAACCAACAACTTCATAGACCACACTTTCAGTAAGATTTACAAAAAAATTTCCATTCACCACTATTTCAAAGATAGAACTCTCAACCTTCTACAAGATATAAATCGAGGAAAGATTAATAACCCTCACTAGAGGACCTGATGAAATAAAATTTGGAGTCTAACAACATGATCCGAATTTCCATCAATGAATTGAATAAAAAAATCTCATGTAAGATTCCTACCCAATATATTCCAAAACCCATATGGAAATTTAGATAATTTGTGATAAGAAGTGGCAAGGGGATGGGGAGCAGTGAAGAATCAACAGAGGGAGAAGAATATAGAAGTGGACAGCCCATTGAACCTAAATAAGAGACCCATAAAAAAGAACCTGAAGAATAGGTACCAGTGGAAACACCCCATATGAAGAAGGATAAAGGTAAATCTAATATGGAATACCCACTTCAAATTAAACTCCCCTTTCCAATAAGGATGCAAGAACCTAAGAAAACTTGTAAAGAATCATTTCAATAAGAGATTATAGAAGTGTTTAAAAAATTGAAATTAACATCCCTTTATTGGATGTCATCCTCCAAATTTCAAGGTATGTAAAATTTATCAAATACATGTGTTCCAGAAGGAGGATATTATGAGGTAATGAAAAGGTAAGACTAGTTAAAAAATTGTTCTTATAACCCCACAAATCCTCCAGAAATTCCAAGATCCAGAAATATTTTTTATCCCATACACCATAGGAGAGATTAATTTTTCCAATACACTTGGTGATTTAGGAGCATCAATAATTTTTTTTACCTTATTCAATTTATTCATATTTTTAGATATAAGAACTAAACCAACCCAAGTGGTTGTGCAGCTATCCAACAAATCCATTACCTACTAAGTAGGTTTTTTAGAATATGTTCTAGTAGTGTACAAGTTTATCCATTCCCTACAAATTTCTACATTCTAGATATAGAGGAACAAAAAGGTAACAATCATTCCCCCATAATATTGGGTATACCATTTCTCAAGACTGAAAAAACTATAATAAAAGTCAATGAATGGACACTTTCCATGACCTTTGGTGAGGAAATAGTGGATTTTAACATACTCGATTCAATGAAACACCCATATATGGAACAAACTAATTTTATTGTAAACCACTTTGAGTTGCCCTATTTTTCTAAAGAATATATTGGAATTTTAGATGATATAATTTTATTAAAAAAGGATTTGGAACCTCGGTATTTTACTGTTAAAACTATTTTTGAAAATGATTTTAATCTAAAGTCTATTTTAAGTATTGAACAACCTAAGGAAATTGGTGATAAGAATTTAGGTAATTTTAAAAAAAATTGTTACTATCACTGCTACCTTACCTGTACAAGCTATAATAAATGATTAAATGTCTGACGAGCTATATAAAAAATCCTATTGGGTGTACATAAAAGTTTACTCAAAATTTGGGAAATCTGGAAAATAGAGGAAGCTACAGAAAATAAATCTAGAGAAACTAAGACTAGAAGCATATGAGAACACCCTACTGTATAAGGAAAAGTCCAAATCTATCTATGACAGACTCAACTAGAAGAGATATTTTCAAATTAGAGACAAATTGATGTTGTAATCTTAAAAAAGGAAGTTGATTCTTGGTAAAAATCATACCAAAAATGCTAAATAATTTATAGTGACTAACATTCTTCAATTTGGTGTGGTTGAAATCAAGAGTTTTGAATCATAGAGACCCTTCATGGTGAAGGGCCGCAATTTGAAACTTTTTTATGAAGATATGTGGAAAGATACCATGGAGGATTCAAAACTCCTCCATAATTCCATAAAATGAAAGAATACAGGTTGTCTCTTTCCTCTATATTTATTTGAAACTCATTTTTAGTTCAGACTTTCCTAAAAAAATGAATGTTGCACTTAATTGAAATAGTGTCTAGTCTTAGTTTAACAAAGAGGGAGAAAGTAGTTTTAGGATGTAAATATCATTTTTTCTGTTAAAAAATAAAAAAACAAAACAAGATCTAAATTATATTTTAGGAATATATACATAGCTTCAATAGGTTTTTGTTTTCATATTTTTAGAGTTTAAATAAATAAATCAAAAAAAGGAAAGGGATAGGAAAATTGAACCTCAATTTGTCCTTTATAATTAAAGTACCAATCTGGATATGAGAATTCCACTGATTCTGAATTACTAAATATGAATGATTTTTGAGTGAACATAACCTCTTATATATGGAGATTTTGTTTAAAGACTAAGAAAATAGAGTGAAAGCTAAAAATATCCTTATGGAATAAAAATTATAGCATGTGGTAACTAGAATTTAGAACTCAATATCAAGTGATCTCACTTTTATGATTGAATAGCACCTCAAGGATCCTCATTAAAAGAAATTTATATAAACCTTTTTAACCTGGATTAAAATGGGTAGTTGAGATCCCATAATGAATCTTAAAGATGGTGGAACTGAGTGTGTGATTATCCCTCTATACATATCTAATAGGTGCTTTTGCACAGGTATATGCAGATACATGGTAGGGAAAGTTTTAGAAAAAAGACTAAAGTACCCATTTTTCAAAAATTAATTCATTCGGGTAAGGGGAATATTGAACCCATGAAGGGGGAAATTGACTTATAAAAATGTTATTTAGGAAGTATTAATAAAGTGTGAAAATTAACTTTTGTTTATAAAGCATTAGAATGAGGGAAAAATGGAGGTGATGCTTGTTAAAATTTTAATTTCACTTAAATATATTGAATTCACTAGTTGAATTGAAATTTGAATTTGAATAGAAGTAAAACATTGTATGAGAGTCACATAAGAGGATGACCATTTAGTGGAAGAATTTTTTGATCTTATTTTATTCTAGATTTTATATTTGAATTTAGGTAGGATGAACCTTTCATTATTTTTTATTTAAATAAATACAATTCATTGATAAAATTGTCTAGGAGTGCAGTAGTTTAAGTTTGAGGGAGTGATTCCAGATGAAATTTTCAAATTTTTTGTTTATTATTCATTGAAAACACCACGAAATTTAATTGAAACCCCAGGTAAAATTGTGAATTTTATTATTTTTGTTAGTTTTATATTTAATTGATAAATGGATAAATTATTGGTTTTTAATGATTTATTCATTTTTTATATAAATTTTGAAGTCATACATTGTTTTTTTCTTTGAATTTTAAGTTATGGTTGTTTGATTCAATCTAGAACTGAAATTCTTAAAGGGGTTAATTTTTGAGTTCTAATTATTTCAAACATTTTTTGAATTAAAAAAAATCCATACACTGATTTTGTTTTGTAAATTTTAATTTTTAAATTAGAAAGAAAAGTTATTTTTAAATAATGAAAATTTTGTGATTAAAATATGATTTGAAATTGAAAGGAAATGAATTTTTATTTTCATTTAAATTTAATTGAGGATATTTAATAAGATTTAATTAATTTAAATTAGATTGAAAAAATATATCTATGCATAATTTTTTTTATATTCTTTGTTGTGGAATATAAAATTTTCCAAATTGATGGATCAAATGTGCCTTCCATCCTTCTTGTGATCGAACTAAACACCAAAAAAATATAAAAGGAAATGATTGACCACAAGTGTGAAATCAACCACATGAAGTAATTTTCAAGCTGTTGTGGATGAATTTTTGGAAAATTGTTGGATCAACCTAACATATAAAGAGTGGTTATGAGTGTGATATTTTTCAAAGTCATTGACTACATGAAAAAACAGATCAACCTTAATTGAAATTATATATATTGTGACTGAATTTTTTTCTAAGGGATAGAGTTGTTGTGGAACTACAACCACATATTTTTCAAAGGGATAGAGTTGCCACACAACAAAACCAAGTGACTGAGCACCACCTCCATTGACTGCAAAGATAAATTTTCATTGAATATGGATATCTTGTGCAATAAAATACACCTTCCAAGCAAGCCTGAGCTGGAAGAAGAAGATCGATGATGAATAAACACCACATCTATTCTAAATAGGGGAGATGAATCCAAAACTGGGAAGTTGTTCGATGAACCTGCACTTGTGCACAAATTTCCATTGATACTTGATCTTCAAAGAACCAAAACATGAAGATACCACCATCCCAAACCCCTAAATCCTGATGAATCTTGATCCACTATTGAAGAATCACCACCTACTGAACCAATCATTGCCACCTCATCTGTCGAGGATGAGGGAGATGACCATGAAGTCGCACTGACCAATGTCACGGTGCCCTATGTTGTGAAAAGGTTTGAATCCCACATATGATCACCGAAGGAGAAGACCTGATGCAAGGCCTCCACCATATTCAGACTAAAAAAGGTCGATTTTATGCACCTATCTTCCAGTTACACACTAAAAATCATGCATCATGGTGAAAGGTTGAAGGTTAAAGTTGACTAAAATTGTTGGAGAATCCACCCTGTTAAATCTAGTCATGCCACCTTGATAAATTTTAAATGGAAACTAAATCATTTTTATTGTTGTGTTTTTTCCTATGTAAGTATGATTAAAAGTGGGAAGGACCATGCATTCCCCCAATACACCTTCTATATATTCAAAGAAATGCATACACCAACTACTCATTGAAATTCCTTAATTCCCTATGGAAAGACTGTGAAATTGATAAAGTGGAGTGAATGAGACTATCACCTGACTCACTATTTTTGAAGAAAATCCATTGAAGAATTTTGAAGATAAATTATGTGAATGAACAATCTTATAGAGGGATGAAAAAGATAAAACCCCAATGATGAAGTTAGTAAGAACTTTAGTTGAAAAAATCTACAATGAATAAAATCAGAAAACGGGAAAAATGATCATGATGAAATCAAAGACAGAAGAAGTGACATCCAACCTCATGTCAGACCATAACCCAGCATTGTTCAAACCCAAGTCTAGTGTCAAGGCCCAATATCTGAGGCCCAAGAGCCAAGAGAGAATGTGGGATAATTATGGGGTTCGAAGGGGTCTTGGGAATTTATTGGTAGGACTGGAATTAAAATACCATGGCACAACACCCTACACCATGGCATAATGGTGATGACATGGGAAAAAAACACAATTCAAGGGAGGGGACTATGTCACAATGGGGTTGGCCAAAACCGTATCCAAGAAACACAACACATTCCACATTGTAGATCCTATAAAGTAGGAGAGGGACATTAGTTAAAATAAACTACTACATCATAGAATTATAATGTTATGGAAGAAGTCCATGTTGTAACTTAGATCTATGGTGTAGTGACACCAAAATTGATAGAACCACCAAAACTCACCTCTCTTAGAATCCACACAGCAACTTACCCACCATGCCACAATGATACCAAAATTATAAGAACTACCAAAACTCCACTCCCTAAGGCTCCACGCCATAGCTAATCTCTCCACGTTATAAAGTTACCCTCCATAGTGAAAAAATAGGACTCTATGCCATAATCATCCCCATGTATCTAAAATTTCAAACCAAATCCCATCCTTTCTTTCAAACCTTTTATTGACACCTCCAACACTCAAAATTCACTAACTAGATCGAAAGGTCCAAACAGTTACTGATGATCCCTTGTTGGAAAAAAAAGTCTCTTATCTTGATTCTCTAAATATTGAAGTTATTATTTCCATCAAACTTTTATATTTCATACTTATTAGATATCATCTCCTTATCCAGAAGATTTGATGACAATTATTAGGGACAACATTGAGTGGTATTCCCCCATATAATGACCTAGGATCTAATAAATATGTGAACGATTTATATTAAGTTTTTGTAAATAGAAAAGAATGAATGGGGATGAAGGTCGCATAAAAAAGCAATATTTAGCGACCCAAGATGAGTGAAAGAAACAATGAAGAAAGAATAATTGAAATTAGTAAATAACACAGTTATTTAACATGCTTCAGACTGATTTGGTCCTACATTCCCAACAATAACATCACCCACTCACGCTATTTATTAAGCTCATAGAAAAAATGATACAAGAAACAAGCAAGATGAAAATACATTAACAATAAATGAACATGGGAAAAGATAATTGAAGTAGTAAGAAACTAAAAAAGGGAATTTATAAACCAATCAACTTACTACTAACTGGTAAGCCTTTGTGTATTATTCAGATGAACATGTTCTTGCTTTAGGATATAGAGTCTCACACAGACATCATTCTAAACTAGGTATAAGATCTGAATCTCTATCAGACCTTTACATCATAGTTAGATATCCTCTGAAGTGGAGAAATAGAGTTAAATATCCTCCAAGGATGATGTGTCAGCTATATCTTTGAAGGATCTCTGGTATCTCTCTATGTTTTCTTTGGATCTCAAAAATGGTGAAGAGTAAGTGTGTGGGAGAAAAATGTCAAAGGTTTTCTCACCCTAATCCAAAAAATCAAATGAATATATGACAAAAAATATCTTTTATACACTTTATTTCATGATTTATTATATAAAAAGACACTAGTGCAAAGAAAAATATCATGAAACCTAGTGTCTTCGGGAAATTTAGAACGCAGCACATCAACTTGATACATGGGTACAACAACATTATTGAAAACTTCCTTAACATGCTCTAAAATTCCATTGCTCTTAAAACTTTACAAGATTAATTGGGAACATACATATGAAAGGGGTGAGCTATAGAGCCCAATATGGGAATAAACAAATCATAACATGATGAAAGTATTACATGTTAGTCAATAGGCATTTCAATGGGACATAAAGGGGGATAGAATCATAATATTGAACAATGAGGCATGATAAAACATGATAGCATAAAGGTAATACAGAAATGTGGAAAAAACATTAAATATTACATCATAAACATAGTTCAAGGATAACCACCAAGGCGTCATAACATGGTGGAAAAAGTCTCATCATGGATTGGTTTTACTCTTTAATCTGATACATGACATCCCATGAGACTAAAACATTACTCAATAAATTGGAGCACTATATAATTACAGGCACACCCATCACTTTCATATCATGTAAATGAATAATTGAGCCATGTAAGATCCTATGTTTTCTTATGTACGTCCCCCTTTGAGTTTTTCATTTGAGCCTTGGTGGTTGAGTCTTGTTTGGAGACAAAGAGCCTTATTGGGGAAAATTTCCTAAAGTTTGAGGAAATATATTTGTTTAAATTAATAGATTCCAAGTATAAATGTGTTAAATGGGTTAAAGAGGATTTTCCATGATTTGGATGGCTTCAGAGGTGGTTCTAGTAATTTCCATGGGAAACAGGTTGAAGGTTGTCTATAGAGAAATTACACATCATATAACAAAGTTACATGATGTGTAACTATTTATAGACATAAGTCATGATCCTAGTTCATGATGTGAAATGAATACACACCATAAAGGAATTACACATCATGTAATGTTTAGGTGGTATTAAAAATCACCAGAGGTGATGAATTTTTCGATGTATCCATATAAAAAGAAATACACGTGTAACTGCATTACACGATGTGTAATTTCCTGAGTAGGAATTTTAAAGGTGTCGTGCAGATGATTTGGTTCTCATTCCTTCATACAGCCTCTCCCTCTCGACCCTAGGGTAGTGTCCAGAAAATTTTGGAGCACCTCTCTTGATTTCGAATGTTCTGATTATGCATATGTACCCTAGTAAGTGGTTTTGGTTAGGTTTTCCCTTCTCTCCCTTTGTTCTTCGGTCATTATAGTGTAATATCTTGACCATGGTCATTTTTTATTTTGATCTTGATCAGTTTTGATCTAGGATCGTTCTTGAAATCATTAGTACCTTCTTCATCGTTGGTGTTTTCCATTGGAATCATTGTTTGATCGTTAGTTAAAGGTATGGGTCTAAACCTTAACCCTATGGTTTGATTATTGTCAAGTATGTTCGATATTGCAATTACTCCAACATATCATGCACCAAATAAATTAAATGATGAATTGGATTATTCCTTGGAGTCCCTTTGGATCTAATTGGTGATTTTTCTCACTTATGGCTACTATTTGGGTGAGATAACCCTTGATTATAAATGAATTGATTAATGTATTAAAGTGTGTTTATCATGACATGGATTTTGTGTGATTTCTTAATATAGATTCACCTTGTCTTGGCTTGTTTATTGAGATAAATTTAATTTTATTGGTTATGAACAAATAATAAATAAAATTTGTAATTGAAAGATAAATGGTAATTTTAATAATTAATCATTGAGCCTTATGAAGTGGTATTGAGATATCCTTATTTTTATGGCACATGTTGTGATTTCTATGTTGTAATGCTTATATGGGGCATTGACCCAATTTGATATGATATAATGCTTATATGGGGATTGACCCAGTTTGATTATTATAATGCTTATATAGGGCATCGGGCTAGTTTACATGCTAAAATGCTTATATATTAGGCTATGCCCTAAGACATGCTAAAATACTTATGTAGCAGGCTATGTCTGGTGATACATGCTGAAATGATTATATATCAGGATTGGCCTTGAGACAGCTAAAATGATTATATACCGGGCATGGCCCTAACACATGTTGAAATACTTATATACTAGTCTCGGCCCTGATTAAATGCTGAAATGATTATATAGTGGGTTTTGACCCAGTTATGTGCGATTTATACCATGGTTATATGGTTATGGTTTTGTTGGCATGGTTGTGAGACATGATCAGAGACATTTCAGAATAGTGTGGAGGTAGGTTATGTTTACCATGGTTATATGGTTATGTTGGCCTCATTGTGAGACATGCTTAGAGATATTCCAACATGGTGTCAAATCAGGTTGATGTGGTATTAATTTAATTGTCTAATTAATTAATATACATGTTTATCGCATTAATTAATACATTTATTATCTAACAGGATATGTTTAGACATGGTGATGTCAGCCTACCGAGTTATACTCACACCCTACTCAGACCGTTGTTTGGTACTCATGAAGATTATATGGATTCAGGATTGGACAAGGGAAAATGACCTTGTTGTTGATTGTTTCTTGCTGGATGGGTTGAAGTTTTGGTGATGGGAGAGAAATGGGATTCAGGACTAGGGACTTTGAGTCTTTATTTAATTCTACTAGTCTTTTTTTTTGTATTATTTCTAGCATGAAATTTAGTTACATTCAAGCACATCATTACATTATTCTTTTATTATTTATTGGATTGTTTAGTTGGATTTCATTGTTGGTTATCCATTGTATTATATTGTTACCATGTATTTCCGCACTCTTGTATTTATTTATCTATTTCTATTGGATTGTTTTTTTGTATTGTAACTCTGTAACTAGGGTTATAGTTTACCCACTATACATATCACACCTCCGCTACTAGTTAGTAGCCTCTGGAATATGGGGAGGTGTTCTTGAGGTCTCATAACCAACTTGTTTTGTCCACGTGAGAATGTGTCAGGGAGGGGTGATGAATCTCATATTTTCATATATTTTATACTGTAAATCAATGTTTATAATCCCACCATAGTGTTATTTAATGGGTAATTGTCATGTTTTTAGGTTTTAGTGTTATTTTGAACCCAAATGTGAAAAAACAACTAATTCTGGATTTTTGACAGAATTTTACGTCAGGGGTATTTTGGTCATTTCAGGAAAAATAAAATTCCAAATCTTCTGATTCAAATTTTTTTATAATTATAATTTTATTTCCTTCAACTTTTTCTTCTGGACCAGGATCTGATTCGACCATCTTGAGATCCAGCCAATTCAATGAAGTTGAAGATTATTCAGGAACACCAAGGAAGCTTCCTGGAAATTTCATCCATAAAAAAAGAAGGTTCAGTAAAATATCCATAACACGATCAAAACGTCTATACTAGAGCTGAAATTTTGTGGATAGACGTATAAGAAGATTTTTAACAAGTTTCATTAAGGGGGCCACGCCTTAAATTGCCTTTTTCAGGGACATTAATTCATTACAAAACGGTAGTTTTCGGTTTAATGATTCTGACTGAACAGAATACATTCTCAGAGTAAATTGTACATAACGCATTCATCACTTGTCCAAATGCGCTGAAATTTTGAGGGTGAACGGAAAATAAATTTATGAACAACATTAATGATGGGTGGAACGCGTGAAGATGTCATTAAGTGGGCCTACAATGCGTCGACATTTGAGAGACAAATTCTGCCTATAAAAGGAGGCCCTCACCTCCTTCCCAAAGCATCCCATTCTCCATCCATTCCTTCAAGGCACCAAGGAGGAGATCTCCACCGAGGGATTCCGGCCGAAAATCTTACCCATTTATTTTTATTTTATTTCATTTATTTATTTTTAGTTTTCAATTGTAATTTAGATTTCTAATAAATTCATGCATTGTTTTTATTTTTGTGTCCACCGATTCACCCTCTTCTCTTCCTCTCATCTTACCATTGTGAACTATAATACTCATGATCATGAGTAACTAATAAGAGGAATATCCCAAGGTATTAATCAGGTTCTTTAACCCAAGACCATCTTCTTAATATTCTTTGAGTTAATTCTAAGGATAATTTATAGTGGGTGTAATCCTCACTGTGGTTGTCAAAAGGTTAACTTCTTAATCTACAACTATTTCCCTCGATTGAGGAGGTGGATGGAGGGTGTGCTTGGAGATATTAAGTAGAATTTTCATTCATAATCAGTGTAGAATAAGGTGTGCACACATATGATGGAGTGTGTACACTAAGAATATTTGAAATTGGCCAATGAAGGTGCTCCCTGAATATTCTCTCGGGAGAACTTCCTTTCTTCCCTAATTACATTCTGTTTAGCATTGCATGGTAATTTAGAATTAAATTTTAGTTTCTTCTGATTTATGAATTTCATTTATATTATTAAATTACATTTATTTCATAAAATATTAATCAATAAAAAGAATTAGATTAGGTGGAATAGAAGTAGTGATTTATTAACCACAAAATCTCCTCATGAGAACGACCAAGGTCAGCCACTGTGCTGCACTTAGTATAAATATTTTTGAGAGCGCACACGACAACGCTTCATCAAATTGGCGTTGTTGCCGGGGAGCCAAGTGGTTTTAATTCACTATTTTTTATTCACATTGTGTAAATAATTTTCCATTCATTTAAAAAAACAACAACAAAAATCATAAATTTCAAAAACTAAAAAAAAATCTTCTTTGTTCATGATGTCTTTCAATTCAAATTTTTATTCATGGACTGAACAATCTCATGTGCCAGAAAATGTTTGCAATGAACTTGATGCTCAATTTCATAGGATTAGTGATAAAGTTCAAAAACTGGAGAACCACATAGAATGGATTGCTGAATATGTACGCACATCCCAAGAGAAATCCGAACATGAGTCAGAACCTGAACCAGAACGAGTGGTGGAATTGATTTCACCAATAATTTTTTATGTTAAAGAACCTGAGGCGGGTGAGAAAGAACTTATAAAGAAACTTATCACATCATCCCACACTCAACCATTGCTCGAGGAGGTCCCAGAAGTACACATTCCAACTGATGCACTGATGGGAGGTCAACATTTTTTCGAAGAATCTTGGAATACCATTGTCGAAGATAACTTGAAACATGATCTTCCCATGCTTGATATTGAACAATCAGTACCTTTTGACCTCACTCTTGCTTTGGAAGATGAAGAAGAAGATGCACCTGCTGAGATGGAGTTTCCAATGGTCCTGTCAGACGAAATCAATTTCCAAGATGACTTACTTGAAAGGGAATATTTCTTTATTGATTCGTCATGTTTTAATTTTATTCAAACTGAATTTTTTTATGACTTCTCCTTTCCTAAATTTTCAGATACAACACAAATGGATCAGGCCTTGGATTTTGATGATGATACCACCAAAGTGGTGGTAATCGTGGAAGAAGATCCGAAGAAGCTGGTGGAGGTGCGACTACCTCCTCAACAAAAATTTACATACCATATGGAGGAGGACACCGCCGAAGTTAACAGGGAGTATCCTTATCTTTTATTCCCTCCCACTTCGAACCTCAAATTTCTTATTTATTCTTTCTCGGTGGTTGAGAACATTCTTATCTTATTTGGGGTTCTCTACTTTCAGTGTTTAATCATGGACATCGGTAAAACTCACATGTGGTGGTTCATCTCAAAGAAACCACATCCACCTTCTGATCGGGGATAATCCACTGAAACTGCCTGACTAGGGTCAGTAAAAACCTAGCACCCGCTTGGGGGTCTAAACCAAGCATTATCTCTTTTATTTTCCTTTTCTCATTCTTTTTATTTATTTTTATTATTTATTTTTATTACTTTCTTGTAGTATTAAAGTGGCTGCTTCTAGGAGATTAACTCAAGGCATCCACTTCTAAAATAATTTCAGGTTGTATCTTTCCTTCCCTTTTATTTTCTACCTTTATATTTATATTTTGTTGTGTTGAAATAAGGGGTAGTTAAATTTAAGTGTGGGGGGGTGTCAACCTGCTTAGTTCTTCTCGTGTGATTTTCATTTTTTTTATTGTTATATTTTTAGGATTTTTGAGCTTTAATGAATATTCATATCACTTTTCACACAACAATTTATTTTTAAAGAGTTGAAATGATTTTTGAAATAATGGATTTTAAATGATTGTTGATGTGAAAACATTTTCTTGAATTGGATTATCAATCATTTGTATGAGTTTGACTGATTTTTGAAATCCATGACCATGAAACAACTGACTCAAAATATTTTTTCCAATCCTGTGAGGTATTCTAAACCACTTTTACATATTCTTCCTAATACCCACACTTTCTTGAGGGAAACTTGAATTTTGTGTGAGAACCAGAATTTGCGAATAATTCTCTTTCGAAGCTTTGGATTTCATAAAATGTATTTGAAATGATTGAGGCATCTCTTTGGCTAGCCACATTTTATCTTGAGACCCACCTTTACATTTATCCTTCGTAAGCCCTTAGATTCCATGAATTGTCTTATAGGTTTAAGCCACATTACAAGCCAATTTTTCCTCACCTACCCGCACTTTTAATATTTTTGCATGGATATTTCAAGTTTGAGTGTGGGAGAAGGGACTTTCGTGTGCGTTCATTGGTATGTGTATCATTTATGGGTGGTGTGAGGTGTGTGTAAATACTTTGGGCAGTGGATAACAAGAGAATTGGGCATGTGTCGTCATTTTATTGTGCTTTATTTGGTTCATCCATTTCTCCTAAAAAAAGAAGAAAAAATGGAGATGAGCTTGAATTCTCATTGTACATTCTTTTATGACTCATGTCCCTCCCAAAAATCAAGGGAATGAATTTTCATTCATTCATTGTATTCAATTTTTCAGCTCATCCTCTATGAAAAAAAAGGAAAAAAAAGAAGAAGAAAAATAAAATAAAGTTGTGCCTTTATGGAGCTTTGAAAAAAAAAAGAACTTAGATGATATCATTCATTATAATAACTTCTTAGATCATGTCCCATATCATTAAAAGGTGGTGGGGTTGTTTTCACATTTACAAGCGGTATTGAGTGAGGAATATCCTATGTTTTCACTTGAATTAATCATGCATTGTACTTAAAAGTCAAACCTCCTTTTTCTAGCCTGGAATTTTTTTTCAATAATTTTCCCACCAACCCTAAGCCACAGAATAATTTGAACCTTTAATTAAATACCTCATGATTAAATTTATTTTTATGTTTCACGCTGTGGAGAAATGAGAATTTCCACAAACCTATGGTGATACATGCGATTTTCAAGTATGAGTATAACTCTAGATTCAATTTCTCTTGAGTGAAGAGTGATAAAAAAAATTCAATGTGAGGTAGGTTGTGATTGGGTCATGGATTGATTTATTAGGTTGAACAAATTTTAGTGATTGAAATGAAAATAATAGAGAATTATTATTCATATATGAGACATGATGGAATTCTATTTTGGATAAAATCATTGACATTTTCTCATTTTTTATTGTTGTGTGGATTTTGATTTGGATATAAGATGATTGCCCAAGAGTGCAATGTTTAAGTGTGGGGGAGTGATGAATCTCATATTTTCATATATTTTATACTGTAAATCATTGTTTATAATCCCAACATATTGTTATTGAATGGTTAATTGTCATGTTTTTAGGTTTTAGTGTTATTTTGAACCCAAATGTGAAAAAACGACTAATTCTGGATTTTTGACAGAATTTTACGTCAGGGGTATTTTGGTCATTTCAGGAAAAATAAAATTCCAAATCTTCTGATTCAAATTTTTTTAGAATAATAATTTTATTTCCTTCAACTTTTTCTTCTGGACCAGGATCTGATTCGACCATCTTGATATCCAAACAATTCAATGAAGTTGAAGATTATTCAGGAACACCAAGGAAGCTTCCTGGAAATTTCATCCAGAAAAAAAGAAGGTTTAGTGAAATATCCATAACGCGCTCAAAACATCTATAATGGAGCTGAAATTTTGTTTATATATGGATAAGAATATTTGGAACAAGTTTCATTAAGGGGGATACGCCTTAAATGGCCGTTTTCAGGGACATTAATTCATTACAAAACGGTGGTTTTCGGTTTGATGATTCTGACTGGACAAAATACATTCTCAGAGTAAATTGTACATAACGCATTCATCACTTGTCCAAATGCGCTGAAATTTTGAGGGTGAACGTCCAAGAAATTTATGAACAACATTCATGAAGGGTGGAACGCGTGAAGATGTCATTAAAGGGGTCTACAACGCGTCTACATTTGAGGGACAAATTCTTCCTATAAAAGGAGGCTCTCACCTCCTTCCCAAAGCATCCCATTCTCCATCCATTCCTTCAAGGCACCAAGGAGGAGATCTCCACCGAGGGAGGCCGGCTGCAAATATTCCCCATTTATTTTTATTTTATTTCATTTATTTATTTTTATTTTTCAATTTTAATTTACATTTCTAATAAATTCATTCATTATTTTTATTTTTGTGTCCACCGATTCACCCTCTTCTCTTCCTCTCATCTTACCATTGTGAACTATAATACTCATGATCATGAGTAACTAATAAGAGGAATATACTAAGGTATTAATCAGGTTCTTGAACCCAAGACCATATTCTTAATATTCTTTGAGTTAATTCTAAGGATAATTTATAGTGGGTGTAATCCTCACTGTGGTTGTCTAAAGGTTAACTTCTTAATCTACAACCATTTCCCTCGACTGAGGAGGTGGATGGAGGGTGTGCTTGGCGATCGCTAAGTAGACTTTTCATTCATAACCGGTGTAGAATAAGGTGTGCACACATACGATGGAGTGTGTGCACTAAGAATATTTGAAATTGGCCAATGAAGGTGCTCCCTGAATATTCTCTCGGGAGAACTTCCTTTCTTCCCTAATTACATTCTGTTTAGCATTGCATGGTAATTTAGAATTAAATTTTAGTTTCTTCTGATTTATGAATTTAATTTATATTATTAAATTACATTTATTTCATAAAATATTAATCAACAAAAAGAATTAGATTAGGTGAACTAGAAGTATTGATTTATTAACCACAAAAGCTCCTCAAGAGAATGACCTAGGTCAGCCACTGTGCTGCACTTAGTATAAATATTTTTGAGAGTGCACACGACAACGCTTCGTCAAGGGGGATGTTATAAAATGGTATCAAAGGACACTAGGTTTTATTCCTATTTATTAACTATTTGGTAAAGGTATAAAGGAGACTAAGATGTGTTCAGAATTGTTAATGATCTTGTACATGGGAGTAGTTAACCCATGTATGGGGGGAAATCTGAGTGCCTAGGAGTGGATTGTTGTTTATACTATTTTCTTGTTACAGTTGATGATATTTCACCCAAAGTGATTCACGTGTTGTGTGAGGTTATTATTTCATGATTTTATTGATTCTTGAGATTTATACTCATGGCCTAGTATGGCATTAGATGAGTAGGAATGCATTATGATATGAAAATAGGGATATATATTGACAAGCATTGTCTATGATAGGAACATATTTGTTGCAAGTGATATATACTTTCCTATTGAACTATGTTATGAGATACCTATTATATCTGATAAATGAAATAAATAAATTGATATTTCATTCTAAAACACTTGTAATAAATGTTTAGAGATACTAGAAGCTTTAGTTCTCTATTGTTTTCACCTGTTGAGGTTGAATCTGTTATATCCAGTTTTCTAAGGAGTGAGTTTGTCTTGTAGAAAAAATGTCTCCTCGTCATCTTAGAGTTGAGCGTCAGGAGAGTGGAAATCAGAACACTCCTAACATAGTTGGACCAGAGATTCCTGTAGTTCCTAAGGATCATCTGGATGTTCAGATTCATGAAATATTCTTGAGGGTCATGTGATCCATGGAAAGGGAGATTTTTCACATTGTGCCTTTGATGTTTGAGCAGACGAGAGAGTTCTAGCTATAGCATCTGCCTATATTCACTAGGGAGGAAAGACCCTAGGTAGTTGAGATCTGGATTGAGTCAGTCTAAATGATATTTAGGAATCTTAATACACTCATAGATGGGAGGTTGAAGGTTGCTTAATATGTTCTTTTTGGACCAGCCAACCATTGGTGGGACATTCTAGATTAGGTAGGGTAGGAGGATGATTTATCCTAGAAGGACTTCAAGATGAAGTTATTAATCTATTTCTATCCTAGGACATTGATATATTATAAGTCTTGTGATTTCATTCACCTGACACAAGAGATCATGTCATTTTTGTACTATGATGAATGTTTTACTCACCTAAAACACTTTTCACAATATTTGGAAGATGATGAGATCTTCGTAGTGAGACATGTTCATGATAGTATTCAACATGATATCAGGTCGTAGGTGAATGTGTTCTATCTGGGTATTTTTGTGGATGTGATGAATTAGGCACTCATTATAGAAAGGAGTCTGAGAGAGACCCTGAGCAGTGGAAAAACTATTTCAGTAGGGAAAACTATGAACCCTTATTCAAGTGAAAAGAAACTTCATTGCGATAGTTTTAACCAAGGTAGTAGTGGTTAGAGTAGTTAGGGAAGTGGGAATCTATATCAGGACTATGTTTCATTACAGTACTATTATTGTGGAAAGATATCCCACAAACGGCCTCAGTGTCCATACCTCACTATTGAGTATCATGAACTTGTAGAAGATTGGGCCACATGGAGAGGTTTTTTAGGGTAATTTAGTAGTATAGCAGTGGCAGGGGGTCAGGTTAGGTACCAGAGTCTAGGAAGTACTTAGCTACTCCTCAGCAGACTGGTAGCTGGAGTTCCAGAGAATGTTCTAGCTGAGTTAGGGGATGTGGTACCCCTGTGTAGGAACAGTAGTACCAAGAAGAGGGTATAACTCTGGGGAGTCAGTATGGAGCCCAGGGTATAGGGGTTGGTCAACTACACGCTATGCAGACTACTTCAGTTATCATGTATGTAGAACCATCTACAATCAGGGGTATGATTCTTGTATCATATGCCCTTACTTGTGTTTTGTTTGATACAAGAGCATCAAATTTCTTTTTATCTACTCTTTTTGTAAATGGTTTGGTCTTGGATGTGTAAATCTTGGATTGTGTTTTGACTATCAATACACCATTGGGAGTGCGGTCAGTGAATATAAAATGTTTCAAGACGTGTTCTCTAGATATTGGTGGTTACTGTTTCTTTTGGGAACCACTCATGTTGGAAATGATAGGATTTTATTTTATTCTTGGTATGGATTGGTTATTTATATACTAGACTCATATCAACTATTACCAAAGGATAGTTTTCTTTATATCTCTAGAAGGAGGCAGTTATTCTCACCAAGGTGAGTGGGATCTTTAAGATGGTCGTGCAGGACCAATACAGTGTAGATTGGATTGTATCATGGATCAGATAGGTGATTTTTCTCTAGATAATGGTGGAATTTAGTAGGATTATTTTCCTCCAGTGGTAGACTATTTTTGGGATTTATTTCCTGACGAGTTCTATAGCTTACCGCTCGATTGAGAAATAGAGTTTACGATCGATTTGGTGCTGGGGGAAAATCCAATTTTTATCCCACCTTATTGAATAGAACCAAAATATCTTTAGGAATTAAAAGTTAAATTGGAAGATATATAGGCTAAATGTTTCATACAGCCTAGTATATCTCCTTGGGTTTCTCCAGTTCTCTTAACTAAGAAGGCTAATGGGACTTTGTGCTTATGTATAGATTATAGGATATTCAACCAGATGGTAGTCAAGAACCGATATCCCCTTTTTTGTATTGATGATCTTTTTGACTAGCTGAGAGGTGTTGAGATATTATCTAAGATCAACTTTAGATCTGAATACCATAATTTGAGGGTGATCCCATAAAATATACCTTAGACTGCTTTTAGGAGCAGGTATGGCTTGTATGAATTCGTATTGATACCGTTTGGGTTGACTAATTCACCAGCGGTATTCATGACCTTGATGAATGGGATATTTCATCATTTTTTAGACCATTTTTTGGTGCTTTTTGTTGATGACATATTAGTTTAATCCAAGCCAATAGACAATCATGTCCAACATCTTTACATTGTCGTGAGTACATTGAGAGAGCATCGACTTTACACCAAGCTAACCAAATGCAGTTTCTAGATTGATAAATTGAACTTCTTGGTCCATGTCATCTCAGAGGTGGGAGTGTTAGTAGACCTAGAGAAAGTTGAATCCATGATATCTTTGGAATATTCTAATAATTTCTTTTTTATTAGAATATTTTTGTGTTTAACAAGTTATTATCAGTGCTTTATCCAAGATTTTTCCCATTTGGAAGCACCAATGTCTAGGATGACCAAGAAGGGACTAATTTTTTTTTGTTCAGATGCTTGCGAGAGAGCTTTTGAGGATCTGAAAGGCAGGATAACCTCAGTACCTAAACTCACTTTACCTATGTTTAGTAAATCATATATCATGTACTATGAAACATCCAAAGTTAAAATCAGATTAGTTCTGATGTAGGAGGATCAAGTGGTTTCTTATGGCTCCAGACAGTTGAGACCACGTGATAGGAATTATCTTACTCGTGATTTGGAGTTTGAAGTAGTGGTACATGACCTAATAAGTTAGAGAAATTATCTCATGGGTGAGAGGTTTGTGGTATACATGGACCAAAAGAGCCTTAGGTACATATTCTCTCAATGGGACCTGAACCTTCGACAGAGAAGTTGGGTTGATTATCTGTAGTCTTTCAACTTTGAGTTGGCTTATACATTGGGAAAGGACAATATTGATGTTGATGAATTAAGCTGAAAGATGTAAACTGATGTAGGTACACGAGTCTTTCAACAAGTGGAGGGTAATGGACCTCTTTGCAGACATGTATCTTGATATTCAGGAGTCTTAGGGACAAGTAGATCTAACCTCAACATATGTTATACCAACACTTTTGGATTGGATCAATACATAGAAATTATCTGATCTAGATGGCTTATTTCTTAGAGGTAGCTTATATGGTGGGGAGACACAATCAAGATGGTATATTGGTAGTAGTAATTCTCTTCTTTTATGTGGCCGAGTATAGGTTCTTTTGGGATTTCATAAGGAGATCATAAGAGATTTTCATGCTTCTATATGGAAAGTACATCCTGGTTTGACAAGGATGTATCATGTTCTCCATAGAAAATATTGGTGGTCATGAATGAATAAGGAGTTAATAGGCCTTTTGGCTATATGTTTCACTTGTAAGTAGATGAAAGTCGAGCATCATAGGCCAGTTGGGATTTTACTACCTTCACCCTTTCATAAATGGAAATGAGATGATTTCACTATGAATTTTATGATAGGATTACCCAGGAAAACCCATAAGAATGATGTTTTATGAATAATTATGGATTGAATGACAAAGTTAGACCACTTTTTTTCTATCGGGGATACCTTCACAGTTGATGATATGGGAAATATTTATGTGTGTGAGGTAGTTTGGTTGCACATTTTTTTGAGGAGTATCATTTCGAGCAGATATCCTTATTTCACATAGAATTTTTGGAAGGGTCTTTAGAAGGATCTGGTATCATAGGTTCTTTTGATTACAACCTATCATCCTTAGACCGATGGTCAATCTAAGAGAACTATTCAGGTGATGGAGGATATGTTACAATCATGTGTTTTGAATTTTTATGCTTTGTGGGAGCATCATATAGAACTAGTGGATTTTTTATATAATAACAGCTTCCAAGCATCAATCCACATGGCACCTTTTGAGGCCTTGTATAAAAGGTTGTGTTGTTCTCCTCTTTGTTGGCTGGGGGTAGGTGAGTTAGTACTTGTTGGGCCTAATCTCGTGTAGGAGACATCTAAGCAAGTTCAGTTGATTAGACAGTGATTGGTGACCATGTAGAGAATGAATAAATATTATTTTGACCATCAAAGATAACCTTTGGAGTTTAAGGTTGGTCATCATGTTTTCCTTCAGGTGTCGCCTTGGTTGGGGAAATGCCATATCAAGAAACATGTAAAACTAGCACCCATATTTGTCAAGTCTTTTGAGACATTAGGTAGGGTCGGTCCAGTGGAATTCTGATTATCCCTTCCACAGTGCTACACTTCCATGCAAGATGTGTTTCATGTGTCACAACTTTTGAGATATTATTCAGATCCTTCTCACATAATTGACATAACAAACATCGAGCTTAGTGCTGAAGTGACCTTTGAGGAGCATCTGATACGAATTGTGGACTATAGTGATAATTATCTCCAGGGTAGGGTAATTCCTTTGGTTTGAGTGCAGTGGAAGCATGGGCATGTTCAGGAGGAGACCTGGTAAATGGAGTCTGATATGCAAGTATAGTGGCCAAATTTTTTTGCAAAGGACCCACAGTGATGCTTGGAGGAGCTCAGGGATGAGCTGATATATGGAAGAGAGGTTGTAAGATCCTGAATTTTTTCAGGTATACCCCTATTTTTGTTTTTCATTTGAGCCTTGGTGGATGAGTCTTGTTTGGATATGGAGAGCCTTGTTGGGTAAAATGACCTAAAGTTCAAGGATATGTGTTTTTTTAAATTAATGGGGTCTATGTATAAATTTGTTAAATGGTTTTATAAGGGGTTTCCATTATTTGGATGGCTTCAAAGGTGCTTTAGGTTCTTTTAATTTTAAATGGGTTGAAGGTTGTATTGAGAAAAAATACACACTGTTTAATGAAGTTACCTGACGTGAAACTGTTTCCAAGCATAAGTTGTGAGCCTAGTTAGTGATGTGAAATTAATACACCCCATGAAGGAATTACACCTCGTGTAATATTTGTGTAGTATTAAAAAAACATGTGGTGATGCTTTTTTGGTGTATCCATCTAAAAATAAATACACAACGTGTAATTGCATTACACATTGTGTAATTTCATGAGAAGAATTTTTAAAGGTGTCATACGGATGATTTGGTTCTCATTCCTTCATGAAGCCTCTTCCTCTAAACCTTAGGGCAATGACCAAGCGATTTTGGAGAACCTCTCTTTATTTTAGATGTCCCAATCATGCATATGATCCCAGGTAAGTTTTTTTGGTTAGGTTTTCCCTTATCTCCCTTTTTTCTCCATCCATTGTGGTGTAATATATTGATCATGGTCATTTTTGGTTTTGATCTTGATCTGTTTTGATCTAGGATCCTTCTTGAGATCATCTGCACCTTCTTACTCATTGGAATTTGTCATTAGAAGCATTTTTTGATCATCAGTTAAAGGTAGGGGGTCTAAACCTTAACCCTATGGTTTGATTATTTTCAAGTATGTGCAATATTGAAATTGTGCCAACATATCATGCTCCGAATAAATTAAATGATGAATCGGATTATTACATGGATTCCCTTTAGATAAAATTGGGTATTGGCCTAACTTATGAATACTGTTTGGGTGAGAGATCACTTGATTATAAATGAATTGATTAATGGCTTAAAGTGTGTTTAGAATGACATGGATTTTGGGTAATTGATTGATATAGATTCACCTTGGCTTGCGTTTTTTATTTAGATAACTTGAATATTATTAGTTATGAATAAATGATAAATGAAATGTGTAATGGAAAGATAAATGGTAATTTTCATAATTAACCATTGATCCTTATGAAGTGGTATTGAGATATCCTTATTGTTATGGCATGTGTTGTGATTTCTATGTTGTAATGCTTATATGGGTCATTGGCCCAATTTGATACGATGTAATGATTATATGGGGTGTTTTTATAGTTTGATTGTTGTAATACTTATATGGGGTGTTGGCCCAGTTTATATGCTGAAATTCTTATATATTAGGCTATGCCCTGAGACGTGTTGAAATGATTATATAAAGGGCTATTACCCATGATACATGTTGAAATTATTATATACCGAGCTTGGCCCTAAGACATGCTGAAATTATTATATACCGATCTTGGCCCTGGAACATGCTGAAATGCTTATATACCGGGCTTGGCCCTGATTAAATGCTAAAATGATTATATAGCAGGTTTTGACCCAGTTGTGTGTGATTTATACCATGGTTATATGGTGATGGTTTTCCTAGCATGGTTGTCAGACATGCTTAGAGACATTTTGGCATGGTGTCAATGAATGTTATGTTTACCATGGTTATAAGGTTATATTTCCATGGTTGTGAGGCATGCTTAGAGATATTATATCATTGTGCCAAATTAGGTTGATGTTGTAACAACCCAGGTACTTTTAAAATAATTTTTTTAATTCTAGAATTAAATAGTTAAATTCATTATAAATGTATAGCGAAATAAGTGGTATTTATAGAAATTAAGAAATCTATACAAATAGAATTTTAACCTCACCCTAAAAATTATAAATAAAGTTTATGTATCTTATAAGTGAAAATATAAAATATTTATATCATGGAATAAGTAAATAATTGTTTTAAAATGATAAATTAAGTATTGGTGTTTTTGTGAAACAAAAATGTTTATTTACAATTTTATAATTAATATAATGACTTAAAAGAAAATTTATTTTCATAAAATAGAATCATAAATTTATATTTTTTTTATCTTATGATTATAAGATAATTTTATGATACCTTAATTAATTTTTCAAAGTGTTATAAAATCAGTTATAATTTTAAAGTTGGTATTTTTTGAATAAATGATGATTCTAATTAAAAATTAAATTTCTAATATTTAGAAAATTATTTTCATAAAATGGAGTCCATTTTTTACTTCTACACATCAAAAAAATGGTTAGGGTTAAATTTTGGGATTTTTCTAAAATAGTTGATTTTTTAGTGAATAGTGAAATACAATAATTTACGATATAAGCTAAATACAAGAATTATTGATTCATGGTTAATGTATAGTTGATGTAAGCACCATTGGTTTGAAATAACATGCAATAGTTACTATATTTATTCTTTTGAATCAAAATTATTCATTGTCTTGAGCCAAAATAATAAACTAAGGAATAAAATAATCAAAAAAAACATCTCTCTCCTCTACTATAAATATCACCCCTCACCGGTCATTCTCCTCACACCTCAAATCCTTGTAGCTTGTTTAATTTCTGTCTAATTTTCTTCCCAAGACTCTTCACCATCTATAAGACCTACTAGTCTCACCAAAAGGCTAAAACCAAGTGCCTTAAGGAGGTTCTCATGGAGAAGAATTCAATAGGAGGTTTGAACACATTTGAAGTAAGACAAACATGAGGTAAGAGATTTTTCTTTTAAATTCCACTTTAATGTTTTTTTATGAAATTAAAAAATAATGTTTTTTTACTTATATAGTATGAAATAATTTTTTTTCTTTCATGACGCCTTAATGTTTTGAAGTCTCCTTTACAAGATTGCATGTTTATTTTCAAAGAAAATGATTTCCTTTTTATTTGTGCAGTATTGTTTTAAAATAAGTGATTTTCCTCAAGAAATGTTTTTATGATGAAATTTCTCATGTTTTATGATTATGTTATAGTTATTGGAAATTTTTTATGATGACAAGTGGTTCTGTTATAAACCAAATACAGGCAGAACCTATATCTTCCTCCAATGCATTGGGTATGTTTATGTTGAAAGTTCACCGTAATGGTTATTCCAAGTGTAACTATGATGGTTAGATCATAAGGTAGCTGTCAGGGTTACATTTTTAGGTATCCATGAGGGTTAAAAATAATATGGTAGTCATGAAGGTTACAATATTAAGTAAGTAATTCCCCAAGTTACCTAAATGGTTTATTTATGTTTTCTATGTTTTATGGAAATCTCTTGTTATCAAAAAGTAAGTATATGATATTTTATGGGTGAGAAGTATGTCTTTGTGAAAATTATTTCATATTTTTATAAGTATTCATGGAATAATGGTTCCTTTCTCTTTTATTTCCCTTAGTGAGATTTTTGTGCTCATCCCAAGTTTTTAAAAAAAGTTCACAGGGTTTAAGGATTGGTAAGAGAAAAGAAGAATCCAAGATGAATTTCATGAAAAAAATTCATAAAAAGAACTCATGTTTTATTAAAAACTTTTGTAGCATTGAATAAATGGATAATATTTTAGTAGTACCCACTTTGTATTCTTGTGGGTTGATATGTATGAATTATTTCCTAATTCTATAAAATGATAAACTGAAAAGATCTTTGGAAATGTAAGAAAGTAAATTCTAGTTGAATTTATTAGACTATATAATGTTTAAGGTTGGGTCCTTATAGTTGGTATCATAGCATGATTTAGATAACTTTAGGGGTTATGATGATATTAATATAATACCATAAATTATTTTTTTTACCTTATGGTTATGTTGAAATTATATAGTATTTAAAGATTACCATATTTCTTCATCTAAGATATGTCTGTTCAGAATGGTTTTCCATATAAGAAATAGGAAAGATTGAGTAGGAAGGTACCAATAGAATTATATACTTCCGAATCCATAGCCTAAAATGAAGGTAATTAGAACCAAGCAATTTTTTACTATAACAGATTAGTTAAAGCAGAATAAAAATAGTGGTGGCACCCATTCAAGAGAGTAAACATAGCTACCACAAAGAAACATGGTGATAGTGGAAAACTCTATGAGGTAACACTCTTCTGATTTTAGTGGATCTTCTGACCTGGTAGTGGATTAAGGGTGAATTAAATCCCTTGAAATGATATTTGATGTCATGGGGTGTTCAGATAATCAAAAGGTTAGTCTTTGTATTTATTGTTTTGAAGGTGAATCTAACCATTGGTGGTTAATGGTTAGAAATATTAGGGATAGTGAGTAGATGGATGTCTTGGAATGTTATGGGTTTAATAATATTTTCCTTGAAAAATATTTTCCTAAGGTGGTTTGATTTAGGATGGAAAATAAATTCCTTGAATTGAAATAAATGGAGAAATATTAAGTGGTCATTTGTGAAGAAAACTTCACTCAATTGGAAAGTTATTATCCAAATCTTATTCGAGATATTGATATTAGAATTAATCATTTTTACTCATGATTGGAGCCAAGATATCATAGCTCATTGGATTCCCATTAATTCAAAAGTTATTAGAAACTTTTTCAATGTAATGAGAGGTTAGAAATGGAGTTTGTTTATGATCATGTGTACTTTGAAAACAACAAGAAGAAAAGTTCCATATGGAAAATAATGGGTAAGAATCAATCAAATAAATCTGAAGGTAAGAAAATTCAGTTTCTTTTTTGTGGGAAGTTTGGTAAAAATAACCCTGGGTAATTACTTAACAAATCTGGTAAATGTTTTCTATGTGTTAAGTTTGTACATATGGCCCAATATTACAATGAAAATGAACTTAAGTTTAATTCTAATAAGAAAATTATAAAGTGTTTTAAATGTGGTGGGATGGGGAATTATACAAATACCTTCCTAAAGAAAGATTCGAATGATGGAAAGTAGCCAGATTATAAGCAGAAAGGTGCAGTGAAATCCTTTGTGACTACTTCAGTAGATTTTAGTTCATCCAATGAAGTGGTATCAGGTACTTTTTTTGTTTACTCATATTTTTCTAATGTCTTGTTTGATACGAGATCTACACATTTCATTATTTCTAAAAAATTTTCTGGTAAATTGGAAATTTCAACTCAAGAAATGAAACTAGGGTTTATGGTTAAAACACTAGGGGAAATATTAAATCAAAAAGGAATTATAAGAATCTCCTTTTTGTTTTTTGTGGAAATAAATTACCTATAAACCTTGTTGTTTTCCCCTAGTAGGGTTTAATGTTATTTTGGGTATAGTTTTAATTTCTGTTTACCATGCTAAGATTGATTTTATAGATAAAGAAGTTTTTTTAGAAAGTGTTTCAGTTTGTATACAATAATGAACCCATACCATTGATGATGTATCAAGAAACTGAGAAACTATTAAAATATGGAAATGAAAGTTGTCTTGAGCATATTGTTTAGTACAAGGGAACTATTCAAATTAATGATGTTCCAATGGTAAATGAATACCTATATGTTTTTCTTGATGATTTTTCTAGTGTTATACCTAATCAGGAAGTTGAATTTACTATTTAATTAGTTCCTAATTCTAATTCAATTTCAAAAACCCCTTATTGAATGGCTCAAGTGGAACTTCTTGAATTGAAAAATTAGTTGCAGGATTTTCTTGATAAATGTTTAATTATTCCTAACACTTAAACATGGGTTGATCCTGTTTTGTTTGTTAAAAATAAATTTGGTCCCATGAGTCTTTTCATTGATTATAGAGCTTTGAATAACATTACTATTAACAATAAGTATCCATTGCCTCATATCAATGACTTGTTTGGTTAGATTCAGGGAGCTTAGTATTTTTCCAAGATTGACTTGATATATGGGTACCATCAGCTGAAGGTAAAGGAGGATGACATTCCAAAAATAGGATTCCATACTAGATATGGGCATTATAAGTTTTTTGATATTCCCTTTGGTTTGAAAAATTATCCTAATATATTTATGGATCTTATGAATAGAATATTCTATGAATATTTGGATAATTTTTTTGTTGTTTTTATTGATGATATTTTGGTTTTTTTTAAAATTTATGAAGATCGTGAAAAAAAATTAAGGATTGTTCTGAAAATTCTCAAAAAAATAAGTTATATGGAAAATTTGGCAGATGTGTTTTTTTGGTTACAATATATTTATTTCCTTGTGCAAATTGTCAATAACGATAGAATAACAGTTGATCTTTCCAAAACAAAAGTTGTTGATAAATGGACAAAAAACACAAATGTTATTGATATTTGTAGTTTTATTGAATTGGTAGGTTATTACCAATGGTTTGTTAAAAACTTTGAATGGTTATCCAGCCTGATAACTAAGTTAACACGAAAAGGGGTTAAATTTATTTAGACATAAGAATGTTATGTTTGTTTTTAGAAACTAAAAAGAAGATTGGTGAATGCTCCAGTTTTGGCCATGCCTTCCAGAAATGGTGATTTTGTAATATACAGTGATGCTTCATTGAAGTTACTTAGTTTTGTTCTAATGTAGAACGATTAGATAATTTCTTGTGCTTCATGGAAACTAAAACCTTGTGAGATAAATTATCCCACACATGATTTGGAATTAGCAGTTGTGGTTTTCACTTTAAAATTTTGGAGGCATCATTTATATAGATCTAGATGTGAAATATATACTGACCATAAAATTTTGAAGTATATATTTACTCAGAAGGAATTGAATATGAGGTAGAGAATATGGCTGGAACTGATAAAGGATTATGATTGCATGATCAATTACCATCCTATAAAAGAAAACAAAGTGGTGGATTCCTTTAGTCGAAAACATCATGCTAAATTAACCCCATTACATTTGTAACATGACACCTTGTTTATTTTTTTGATAAATTTTGGCTTGTAAGTTGTTGGTGTAGGAAATTCCTCTGTTTTCTTTTAGGTTTTAGTGCATCCGTCTCCCTCAGACAAAATTAAGCAAGCATGAAAGGAAGATCGTGAGTTACAAAAAAAGCTAGAATTGGTAAAAAAAAGGTAAGTTGCCTAAATTTAATGTTGATAAATATTATGTCATGATATTTGGAAAGAGATTATGTATTTCTTGTGATTCTCAGCTGAAAAAAGAATTGTTAAGTGAAGCTCATAGTTCTCCATTTGTAGTTCATCCTGACAACACTAAGATGTATAGAGACCTTCATGAATATTACTGGTGGGATGGAATGAAAATAGATATTGCTGATTTTACCTTGAAATTTTTGACATGTCAATAGGTTAAAGTAGAGTGGAAACTACCAAAGGGGTGATTTAGACTTTTCCAGTACTAGAGTGGAAATTGGAAAATATATCCATGGAATTCATGGTGGGACTATAAAAGACCTCTCAAGGTAACAATAAGATTTGGGTTATTGTCAATAAGCTGACTAAATCTGCACATCTCCTTCCTATTTGGGATACTCTGCCTTTAGATCAAATTTTCCAAATGTACCTCAAAGATATTGTCAGGTTACATGGAGTTCCTCTTTCCATTGTATCTTTCCAGGTTCATTTCTAACTTTTGGAAAGTCCTTCAGAAGTCATTACAAATTGAATTAAATTTCATTACTACTTTTCATCCTCAATATAATGTACATATTGAGTGAACAATTCATACATTGAAAGAAATGTTAAGTTCTTATTCAATTGATTACTAGGGAATTTGGGATCAGCATATTTCTTTAGTTAAGTTTTCTTATAATAACAGTTTTCACTTTAGTATACAGATGGAACCTTTTGAGGCATTATATGGAAGTGTCGAACTCCAGAATTTTGGGATAAAGTCGGGTAAAGGAAGTTGATGGGACTAGAATTAGTATAGTAGGTGGATAATAAAGTAAAGATGATCCAGCAACACATGAGGACATCTCAGAGCTGGTAGAAAATTTATGTAGATAATAGGAGAAAATACTTTTCTTTCGAGGTAGGTGATCATATTTTCCTTGAAATCTCTCCTTGTAAAAGTGTTATGTGTTTTGGTAAGAAAGGAAATCTATTTCCACAGTTAATTCGACCTTATTAAATCCTAGATAAAGTTGGACTAGTTGCCTACCGAGTAGCTTTACCTCCAAGTTTATCACAGGTAAAAAATATTTTTCATGTTTTGATGTTAAGAATGTATGTACCAGATTTATCTCATATTTTGAGCCCAGAAGAATTTAATATGAAAGAGAAACTTTATTATGAAGATAAACCTATTTAGATTCTTTATCATAGAGAGTAAATATTTTAGAATAGGGTAATTCACCAGGTTAAGGTTTTGTGGAGAAACCACATGGTTAAAGAAGAAATATGGGAATCTGAAAATGTTATAAGGGAAAGGTATCCTCACTTGTTTAATAAGTGAATTAAAATTGTGAGGATGCAATTTGTAGAAGGGGGAGAATGTAACAACCCATGTACTTGTAAAATAATTCGTTTTCATTCTATAATTAAATATTTAAATTCATTATAAATGTATAATGAAATAAGTGGTATTTACAGAAATTAAGGAATCTATAAAAATAGAATTGTAACCTCACCTAGGAAAGTATAAATAAAATTTATGTATATTATAAGTTAAAATATTATATATATATATATATATATATCATGGAATAAGTAATTAATGTTTTTTAAATGAAAAATTAAGTATTGGTATTTTTGTGAAATATAAATGTTTATTTACAATTTTATAATTAATATAATGATTTAAAAGAAAATTTATTTTCATAAAATAGAATCATAAATTAATATTTTATTTTATTTTGATTATTATATAATTATATGAGATCTTAATTAATTTTTAAATGTGTTATAAAATCATTTATAATTTTAAAATTGGTATTTTTTTTGAATAAATGATTATTTTAATTAAAAATTAAATTTCTCATATTTAGAAAATAATTTTCATAAAATGGATTTTATTTTTGAATTCTACACATCAAAAAATAGTTATTATGAATTTTTTGGATTTTTATAAAATAGTAGAATTTTTAGTAAATAGTAAACTATGGTAATTTACATTATAATCTAAATACATGAATTATTGATTCATGGTTGATGTATGGCTGATTTAAGCACCATTAGTTCGAACTCACATGAAGTAGTTACTATATTTAGTCTTTGGAATAAAAATTATTCATAGTGTTGATCCAAAATAATAAACTAATGAATAAAATAATCAAAAAACACTCCTCTCCTCCACTATAAATATCACCTCTTCCCTTCTCACCTCAAAGCCTTGTAGCTTGTTTAATTTTTGCCCAATTCCCTTACCAATCCTCTTCCCCATGTCCAAGACCTACCAGTATCACCAAAAGGCTAAAACCAAGTTCCTTAAGTAGGTTCTCAAGGAGAAGAATTTAAGACGAGGTTTGAACACGTTTGAAGTAAGACGAACCTGAGGTAAGAGATTTTTTTTAAAATTACTCTTTAATGTTTTTTTTACAAAATTCAAAAAGAATATTTTTTTTACTTATACATCATGAACATATTTTCCACTTTCAAGATTCCATAATGTTTTCAATTCTCCTTTACAAGATTACATGTTTATTTTCAAAGAAAAGGATTTCATTTGTATTTGCACGGTATTCTTTTAAAATAAGTGATTTTCATCAAGAAATGTTTTTATGATACAATTTTTCATGTTTTATGATTATTTTATGGTTATTGGGCATTTTTTATGATGACGGGTGGTTCCCTTATAAACCAAAGATGGGTGGGACCTATATCTCCCTTCAATGCATTGGGTATGTTTATGTTGGAAGTTGACTGTAATAGTTATTCAAAGTGTAACTATAATGGTTACATCATAAGGTAGCTATTAGGGTTACATTGTAAGGTAACTGTGAGGGTTACAAATTATATGGTATCCATGAGGGTTACAATATTAATTAAGTAATGACCCAAGTTACCTAAATGGTTTATTTATGTTTTCTATGTTTTATGGAAATATCTTGTTTTCAAAAAGTAAGTATATTATACTTTATGGGTGATAAGAATGCCTTTGTGAAAATGATTTCATATGTTTATAAGTATTTAGGGACTAACGGTTCCTTTCTCTTTTATTTCCCTTACTGAACTTTTTGTGTTCATCCCAAGTTGTTAATTGTTTTCCATAGGGGTTGAGGATTGGTAAGAGAAAATAAGAAGCCAGGCTGAATGTCATGAAAAATTTTCATAAAAAGAACTCATGTTTTATTAAAAACTTATGTATAATGGAAGAAATAGATATTGTTTTAGTGTTATCCACTTTGTATGCTTGTGGGTTGATATGTATGAATTATGTCTTAATTCTCTAAAACTCTAAACCAAAAAGATCTTTGGGAATGTAAGAAAGTGAATTATAGTTTAATTTACTATATTATATAATGTTTAAGGTCGGTTTCTTATAGATTTGGTATTAATTTAATTGTCTAATTAATTAATACACTTGTTTATTGCATTATTTCATACACTTATTATCATACTGGTTATTTTTAGACACGATTTTAACGATCCAAACTTTCATCAATGGAATTTCTCACTTCTTATAGTAATTTTATATAGTATAAATCACATATATACCATAATAGAAAAATTTATAAGTGAATAATTAATGCAATAATAATTATTTCTAGAAGTTAAGAAAATTATTCCAATGAAATAGTAACTTGACCTTAGGAATAGTAATATGACCCCTATGAATAGTAAACCAACCAAATGAATAGTAAACTCTCCCATGAAAGTATAAATAAAATTTAGACATCTTATAAATGAAATTATGATATAATTATATCATAGTCTAAGCAAATAAATGTTTTAAAATTTATTAATTAAGTGTTGGTATTTTTGTAATTCAGAAACATTTAATTGCAATTTTATAATTAATTTAATAATTTAAAATAAAATATATTTTCATAAAATATATTCATAAATTAATATTTTGTTTTATTATGATTATAATATAATTTTATGATACCTTAATTAATTTTTCAAAGTGTTAGAAAATCAGTTTTAATTTTAAAATATGTATTTTTTGAGTAAATGATGATTTTAATTAAAAATTAAATTTCTCATATTTAGAAAAATATTTTCATAAAATTGAGTAAATTTTTAAATTCTAAACATCGAAAAATTTTAACTCCCTAATATTTTATAGTACATTATCTCTTCAAAGTAATTCAATAACATGCGCTACACGCAACACCGAGTTCGAGCGCACCACGACTTACCAAACTAGTCGTTCAAAAAGCGGTTACGAATAGCATTAACCAAATTTTGAATTTTATATACTCCATATAATTTTAGAATCCATATTATGTTTTTCTTAGATAGAATATAAGAACAAATTCATTTTTTTCAGATAAAAGAAGTATTTTTCAAAAAATGTAATTTTGCCACCTTTTAATGGAAAACCCTTTTTAAAACCAATATTTAACACTTTTATATATTAAATTTAATAAAATTAAATTATTTTTTAGAAGAATAACATAAAAATTTAGTTTGTATAAATTTTTGGTACTTTTCTGATAACTTTCATATTTTGATGAATAGTGAAAAATACTAAATTTTAATTGAAAATAACTTTTTTAATCGAAATAATTTATAGTATTAAATTATGCATTTGAATGATTTAAAATTATAATTAGATTATATTTTTATCATTTAATACAATTTTGTTCATTATAATTAATTTCACATTTAAATTTGACATAATCACATGTCAATCTTTTGATGGTTTTTACTTTTTAAAAACCCGCTTTTTGGTTTTCACAATGGGAATTAATTTCAAATTAATTAATGCAACTTATATGTTATTAATTTTGTAAAATATACTTTATTTTTGAATTCAGATTATCAAAATTATCTTAGATTTAATTTTTGGTATTTTTCTGAAAACTTTCAATTTTTGATTAATAGTAAAAAAACACTATATTATTGTTTAAAACTGACTTTTATTTAAATAATAATTATTTTTTATTTAAATTTATTTTAAAGTCAAAATAAATACATAATACCTATATTATTCCAATGTAATTCATTGGAGTCATTTTATAATAATATTAGATATATAAAATTTTATTGAACTTTTTAACGTCTTTTACCCACCTTCTAGGCACATTTGCAAATTTGCATAAAACATAATTTTACCACTTTTGTGAATTGAATTTCAAAAATATGAGAGACATGGTTGAAATCAGTAAGTAAAATTTGGTTCAATAAGATGAAAAAAATGGTTAATAGTAACTTTTGAATTTTATTTACCATAGTTACAAGTAAATCGGGTAATTAAAGGTAAAAATGATATTATAATTACACTAACACATGTCCTAATTCTATTGGATAAGTTTATTTCGACCAAAACCAACCTTAGGAATAAAATATTATCCTTTTGTTCCACTTGGATTAGATTAGGACATTAATTATTATTTTAGTTAAAGAAGAGTTAAAAGTGTTAAATTCAAAGTTTAATAACTAACCCATTTTTTAATATAGAGTTATACATAAGATAAATTCGACTATAAATATTAATTATAAATATAAAAATATTTCCTACATAATGGTATTTTATTTATAATTTTTAGACATTAAATAAGTAAATTTATTTATGACACAATGATGATGTAGTAATTACCTTATTAATGAAAGATTAAAATAATTGATATTATAAATATAAAAATAAATGTAAATTGAGAATTTTGATGAATTAAACTAATTTTCTAGGTTAATATGACATTTTAGGGTTGATTTGGTGAATTTTATTTGAATTAATCATGCTGTTATGACTTTTACAAAAACAAAATACCAAATAGTGTCAAAATTGTCATAAATGAGTTTTTAAAACAAATACTACATTATTAAATTATATAATAGTCCTAAAAATATAAGGTTCAGTCAAAGGACTATTATAATTATATATATGTCATTAATGAACCACTGGGGGTTCTCTTGTCATTTTATAGTATTTTTATTAACCATTTAATATAAAAATACAAGAAGACATTGTAAAAGTTAAACTATTTAACTAAGAGTTAAATCTAAAAGATAAGGTTAAAATGGTAACCTAAACTTGTCTAAAACATATTGGTTGAGAGGATTTATAACCATAACCACCTAATTCTCTAAATAAATTCATTTGGAGCCATTATAAACCGAAAATGATTTTATAATAAAATAATATTTCAAGCTTTTCCTAAAGTGTCTCTCACCTCGCTTATAAAAGGGTACTTCCCCTTCTCTCAAAATCACACCTCCAAAGCCATTTGTCTCGGCCAACACCTACCCAAATCTCCTCCAAAATTTTATCACTTCAACCTAGAGTCCTTCTGTTGAGAATAAATCCAACCTAAGGAGCCCTTTTGTTCAAATCAAAAGGAAACATCCAAAGAAGAGGTAATTACTTTATCACCTCTTTCAAAGTTCTTTTATTCTTCCACTTTCTCTTTCTTTTTTATTTGCATACTAAAATAATAACTTCAGTACCTTATATATACTATAATGTTATTATAAATATGGTACAACCATATTCATTATTATATCCATCCTATTAATGATAAAGTCACCATGTGTGCGTACGTACGGCTTACCGTCTCCACACCGTGGTGTAATTTGTTATTCAACACTATGTTAAATGGATGTATATAATGATGATTAATATGTATATAAATAATGAAAATAACATTCTAATGTTTCTGTATAATTAATATACCATCCAATTCCACACCTTTTAATAATTAAGGAAATGATACCATCGCTCATGTGTACGTACGGCTTACCGTCTCCACGACACGATGAGATTCATTTCCACGTTCACCATTCAACGATGATTATAAAAATAAATAATATTAATAAGTATGTAATATATGACATAATAATGCTAATTTAAATATGTGTGTGTGTGTTTGTTTGTGTGTGTGTGTGTTTATTTACATTTATCTCATTCACTTACTTCCATTCAATATGATATGAAAATGGAAACAACATTTATGTGTACGTACGGCCTACCGTCTCCATAAACAGTGGTTTCCATTTCATATATCTATCAATTATACATATTTATATTCTGAATATATATGATATATAAATAATTTTTTATATTCTGGAAGAAATTAAATCATGATACAAGTGATACGATCAAGAATAACAAGTTAAAACACTTACGGTAAAGAAAGCGATTATTACACGAAATGTTACTTTAACAAGGAAATAATTATTAAATAGGTAGTATAAAGTCATAAATAAATCATGTATGATATCATAAATACTAATATGGTTCTGGTATAATTTAATAACATACTATGGTCATTATACAGAAGTTTAAACGTACCCTCTACTAAATGAAAGTACAAGGTAAGGGTTAATTCCCCAATCTCATTATTATTCGAGATTGTTTATGTGTAAGTATTTTCTGGGAAATATTTATTATCCATGTCTATGTTTCATAAAATACTTTTTCAAAATAATTATGTTAAGGTACTCTTCAACTAAAACACCATTTTAAGTGTTTTAAGTATTTATTCTTATAAATATTTCTCATCAATGTCCATGTTTTCAAAATGGTTTTAAGGATTTATTTATATGGACATGAATATTTTAAAATGTTAATTCCTTTAAAAAGTTTCAAAGTGGTATGGGAAACTTTGATTCAAAAATATCTTTTAAATGTCATCCTTTATAAATTGTGTGACTTTTAAATGATTTCATGAAAAGGGGGCATTTCACTCAAAGAGTTTTACTGATCATTTTCAACTATATCATCATCCTTTACTGGATATTATTTTTTAATTGAGGTTGATTTATTATAATATAATATTATATATCATATTTAATGAGTTATGATATGTTTTACTATATATGTTCTATTTTTATATCATTCATGGTTGATGGATAAAGTATTGATATTTCGTATGCTAGTTTTAATACAAATGTTTATGTTATGTTTCAACAATTTCATATGAGGAATGCAGTGGACTTAGTAAGTGATGGGTGGAGCCTTCTATAGCTCCTCGATGCATCGGTAGGTATCATGAGACAAATTAGTGTCTTGATACAAGTCCTTGACAAAAAATTTATTTGTAGTCTTGGCACGAGGCCTTGACTATGTGGTAATGATGTTCGGCATTAGGCATTCCCTCATTATGAAATTAGTTATTACATGTGATTATTTGACTAGTATAATATCCATGCTCATGTTTATATGGTAATTTATGATTTATTTTTTCCATATTATGTTCAATTTTATGTTTAAAAGGATTTTTTTTATTACACATCTTACCTTAAAAGTTTATAGCTTCTCCTAAATTATTTACCCTTACTGAGCATCTGAGCTCACCCATTTCTTATGTTTTATTTTCCCAGGATTCCAAGAAGTGTATTATGATTGATATGTAGGTTTAATATAATGGAATAATGGCATTCTCAAAGGATTATTTATGTTGTGTTTTATGTTATAAAGTGTAGTGTAATATTCATGTATGTAATCTATTTTACAAGAATGCTAAACTGATCGGTCCTTCAGGACTTAATTCTTTATAACCATGCCAATGTATTAAAATAATGGACCAACTCTGGATAACTGGGATTGGGGCATTAAAAAAATGGTTGAGGTGAGTTTTTGTGATTTTTCTAAAATACTTTAATTTTTTATGAATAGTAAAATACGATAATTTTCAATAAATGCTAACTACATGAATTTTTTAGTCATTGTTGATGTAAGTATGATGTAAGCACCATAATCTAGAACCATCTTTAATTATTTTAATATATTTATTGAAAATGATCAAACTATTCATAGTTTTAATCCAAAAATAATAAACTAATGAATATAATAATGAGAAAACACCTCTCTCCTCCGCTATAAATACCACCCTTACCACCTCTTCTCCTCATACCTTTCAAGATTTGATCCTTCTCCAAATTCTACTCAATTATCTTCCACATCCCCTCCCCCATGTCCTAGAGCTCTTGGTCTCATCAAAAAACCAAAACCTTTTCCCTAAGGAGGTTCTCAAGGAGGATAAATTCAAGAGGAAAATTCCTCTTTCTTTTCTTTTCATTTCTTTTCATGTTCTTTTCTCTTCTTATTCTCTCCTCACCTCCCCTCATAAAAATGTCATGATAACTCTATTGCCTTAAATATACTTTAATTATATCATTTTAATTTAATATACATCATTAAACTCCTCTCTCTCTCTATCTTATTTTAAAAATGAAATCATCACCAGTGATGTGCCAATTTACCAACAGTGTGAACGATGTGCTTTTATTTTCCTTTAACGAGTTCTAGGTTGTTAATAAAACCATTAAATGTTTGAAAATAGATTTAAATCTTATTTTATAACCCTTTTATGTTTTTAAACTAACTTATATACATAAAACTAAATGATAAAACAAAATGAGTTCGTTGTGATCGAAAACCGCCAAAATTAACCTAAACTAATATCATTAACTATTTATCTAATGATTCATCCTTATAACATATCAAAAATTTCCTTATAATATCATTTAAACTTATATAATATTAATAATAACATATAATAACAATTTTGTATATTTATCCTCATTTTACACGAACTTCCATTCATGTATACAAGTGAACTGATCATAAAAACTAAGAAAATGAACACTCCCGAATGATGAAATTATACTCTATAACTCATCAAAAAAACCATAAATGAACTTAATAACAATATAATGAAATAAATTCATATATAAAAGGTTTTTTATTTGTTTATTAATGAATATAATTTGATTATATAGGATATTAAAGTGAATAAATCATTCGGACATATGGTAAGGGGAATTCTCGAACCCAACTCTCTTTCTTTGGGTTTCCCCTATTTCACCACATTTTTAGTATGTATATTCCTTTAATATTCCTAAAATAGAATTTATTCATAATTATATTATCTTTTATGGGATATACATGTTTTATAATTGAGTTTATGACAAGCACAATGTTTTCCAAAAGAACTATTCTTTCAAAAAACACACATTTTAGTTCTTGTGAGATTGCTTCTTCTTCACTCAAGATTGATGATTATTATACCAATTATGATATTCCATATTTCTTTTGGGAACCCCCAAAGTTTATTCATGAATTTATGATTTATGAAATGAAACTCATTCCTTTTCATGGGTTATTTTATGTCCAAGGTTGATATACGTTCTATGTGGCATGCATGATAATGTAAATGTTATGATGAGATGGGTGCACTCGGAATTATACAGCGTAATGTAAATGTTATGATGTGACAAGTGCTCCTAGAATTATATAGCACTCTAATTAATTTTTTAATGTGATGTATATCATTATAAAAGTGAAATATGCATGAACATGATGATATCTTTGTTCACAAATATGTGTGGTAGTTTACCACTAAGACATGATGTTTCATTTTTATACATTGACACATTACATGACTTTATCTAATGTTTACCCTATTGATTATGATGATTAACCTATGATTATGTTATAATGATGATGATGATTCTCACCCATGTTATATTTTTTTCATGTTCTTATCTATCCTCTTACTAGGCTTTTAGCTCACCCCTTTCTTTGATGTATATCCTCAGGTGAATACTTGTAATAAGGAGAACTTGAGGGCCAATAAGATTCTATAGAAGAAATAATTAAATGAATTTTTATGTTTTATTATATAAAAGTTATGTATGGTTCTAATTTTCCCAAGACACTAAACCTTTGGATCTTGATTTTGTAACACTCTTATATTGTTATCTTTAGAATGGTGCAATAGTAATGTAAGAAAAAGTAGGTTGCTGTAGTTAGTATCAGAGCATGGTTTAGTTAAAACCCTTAGTATGAGACTAAGTATAAGTAAGCACCCAAGAATATTTATTTTAGAAAATTATAAACATAGGGGTCCCATAATATATTTCTTTATAGTTAATTGCACACAGGAATAAATTATTTATTTATAACTTATTGACTTATGTTTTGTTATAACCTTTTCTATTTTAGAAATGGTGGGAACTGGGAGAAACCAGGACAACAACCTATGTGAGGGACAATGCAATGGTTTCTCAAATGATATCTCCAATTCCTTGAGAGGTGGAGTTCAAAATTTCACGTTGATACTTACCCTATTATCCCAGGATATGAACAATAACCTGAATAAGTTGGAACGTCCTCCTTGACATAAGAGGGAGAAACTGGATATCGAGTGTTTTATGTGAAAATGACCATTGATGTTTAGTGGATCTTTTTATCCACTAGTCATGGAACAATGGGTTAACTCAATGGATAAGAATTTTTCTGTACTTCACTATTCCAAGATGGAGAAGGTGACTTTGGACATTTACCGTTTAGATGGAGAGGTTGATCAATGGTATGATTTGATTAAGAACACCAAGCTAAAGGATGAAATTGAAGAGATGGTATGGTAAGACTTTAAGATAATTTTTCTTAACAATTATTTCCCTCAAACTCTTCATACAAAGATAGAGAGAGAATTCATAGAGCTGAATCAAAAGGAATGAGAATATTTCATGGCCTAAAAATCAAATTTCACAAGGATTTCAAGGTACACTTCGGGTTTTGTTATCAACAATGATAGAAAAATTGATAGATTCTTTAGTGGTTTAAAACCAAACCTTCTAAAGTCTCTTAAAATTTGATACTTTAGGAGTTATTAATAAGTTGTTCGATGTGCTATCAAAGTGAATATGGAGTTTGGATAATGGTCCTTTGGCTATGGTGATAAGAAATTAAAGATAGAGTTTCAATCTAGAGGATATCATGATAAAGGTGGGAAGAAATATCAACCACCCACATATCAAAAATGTGGGAAGAAGTATCATGGGAACTACCTCAAAGGGATGGGTAAATGATATAAGTGTGGGAGAGAAGGCCACCAATCTCAAGAATTTCGAAAAGACATGAGGAATTAGGATAATGTGGTGGAAGAAAAAAGTGCACCACCCATGGTTCAATGCTTCAACTGTAGGGAGAAAGGGCACTATACAAGCCAATGCACTAAACCTCAAGTCCTTAATGGTAATTAGCATCATCAGCCACCAAAGACAAAGGATCAAGGGAAGGCTTATTCCATCACTACTGTGGAAGTAGAGAAAGAAAATAAAGTCTTACAAGGTACACTTCCTATTCACTCAAGAATGGAAAAATTATTATTTTATTCTGGTTCTATGCATTTCTTTATATCTTGCAAGTTTTCTAGAACTATTGAATTGAAGCTCTGAAACTTTAAGTAGAGATATTTATAAAAATTCCTAGCAGTTTAATCATTGCAACCTAAGTGTTGGACTCTTCTCCTGTTGGCGTATGTGGGAATATTCTTCCATAAAATCTCATGATACTTCCTTTGGTGGAATTTGAAGCTATAATAGGAATGGATTGTCTCTCATTATTTAGAGAGCACATCAACTGCTAGGAAAAGGAAATATATTTTTATATTCTGAACCATCCCATGATCCTCTATAAATGAAAGGAAGATCATGAATCTCCTTTAGAAAATCCTTCAATAGTGTGGGTGTGAATTCCCTGTGAAGAGGAATACCTCGATCAAATAGTTGAGTCAAAGTAAAGTTTCAACCTAGTAGAAATTCCCATCGTGAGGGAATACAGTTATGTATTTCCTAAAGAGTTACCCTAAATTCCCCTTAATCATGAGGTAGAGTTCTCAATAGAACTCATACCCAAAGATACTCCTATCTCAAAGTGTCCTTATAAGATTTATCCTATAAAACTAGAGGATTTAAAGAATCAGCTGTAATAGAATTTGGACAAAGGTTTCATACACCCGAGTGTGTCACCTTAGGGTGAGCTAGTTCTCTTTATCAAGAAGAGGTATGGATCAATTCGATTTTGCATAAATTATTGGGAACTCAAAAAGATCACCTTAAAGAACAAGTATCCTATTACAATGATTGATTACTTGTTCTATTAGTTATGAGGATATCAGTAATTATCAAAGGTGTATCTTCGTTCTATATATCATAAGATAAAGGTGAAGAAGGAAGATATTCAGAAGACTGAATTCTGTACAAGGTATGGCCACTATGAGTTTCTGGTGATGCCCTTTGGACTTACTAATTCCCCTAAAATATTCATGTATTTTATGAATAGAGTCTTTTGACATTATCTTAAAAAATATGTGGTAGTGTTTATAGATGATATTCTCATCTACTCCAAGAGTAAGTAGGAACATGAAGAACATCTAAGGATTGTGTGGGAGATATTGAGAAAGGGGAAATTGTATTCCAAGTTCAACAAGTGTGAATTTTAGATGTAGAAAGTCACATTCTTGGGATACATGATCACGAATAAAGGAATTTTTGTGGACCCCTAAAAAACAAAGGTAATTGAGGAATGACCAATACCCTTTAGTGTCACGAAAATCCGCAGTTGTTTTGGATTAGCAGGGTGCTACCGATGCTTTGTGAGAAATTTCTCATATTTTTCAAGACCTATAACTAAGTTAACAAGGAAAGGGGTAAATTAAGGCCTTTGGGACACCTTAAGGCCTTCGGGCCACCTTAAGTGCAGATGAAAACCATACAACCTACAAGAAACAAGTTCTAGAAGGAGGATGAGAAAGGGGAGTTCACCATTGAAGAAGCTAAAATGATTGCAAGAATGTGAGGGTATGGAAACTGCCATCGGGACAATCCTTTGCATGCACGGGGAAGCCTAGTCGAATATCCATGCGAAGGTAGAAAGTTGATTTCATGATGAAGATGTTGGGCAGGAGCAAATCCAAGTAGTTAGTCTAGATTGTATGTAATGTTTGAAGCCTACGGGCAATTAATTCCTCTAAGACCTATGGTCCATGTAATACTTACGCCTACAGGCCTTGTAAGGGTTCCACCTCACCCCTTGAAAGGTGGATTATCAAAATCAATAAAAATGAAGGAATTCAAGCCATTGGAGATATAGTGATGCTTAAAATAAAGGATTGGGTTGTGTACTCATGAAAAATGATAAATTGATAGCCTATGCCTCGTGATAATTTAAGATCCATGAATATAACTACCTGATGCATGATCTAGAGCTAGTGGATATGATTTTTACCTTGAAAATATAGCGGCACTACCTCTATGGTGAGAAGTGTGACATATATACCAATCATAGGAGCCTAAAGTATATATTCACACAAAAAGAGGTCAACATGCATCAAAGGATATAGTTAGAGCTAATAAAAGACTATGATTTCTCTATTAACTATCATCCTGTTGAGGTGAAAAAGGTAATCGATGCTCTTAGAAGAAAATAACCTACTACTCTATCCATGTTGAGGATTGAGAAAGACCCTATCTTCAAGAATATGCAAAGGATGGATTTGAAAATTATAATGGAAGGGAATACATCCTACCTTTACCAAATGATTTCCCAATCATCTATCCAAGAGAATATTAAGGAAGCACAAAGGGATGATCCAGAGATACAAAATAAGGTGAATGTAGTAAAGTAAGGGAAGCTATAATATTTCAATATCGATTATGATGGTGTGATTGAATTTGGAATGACGATCTTTGTGCCTTCATCACCAGGGATAAGTAAGGATCTATTAGATAATGCACATATCTCAACTTTCTCTATCCATCCTAGAAGTACCAAAATGTACTGTGATCTTTGAAAACACTTTTGGTGGGGAAACATAAAGAAGAATATTGCGGAGAATATCTCAATGTGCTTGATATGTCAGCAAGTTAAAGTCGAGTGACAGAATTCCAAATAGATTATTCAACCCTTGCCAATAACCATGTGGAAATGGGAGAATGTCACCATGGACTTCATCACTAGTCTCCTAAAGACATCCAAAGGAAATAATGCGATATGGGTTGTGGTGGAATGAATCACAAAGACTTCCCACTTTATCACTATTTGGGAAGATCTCTTGCTTGAACAAATTGCTAAGATATATGTGAATTAAGTGGTGAGACTGTATGGGTTTTTACTCTTGATTGTATCTGATCATGATCCCATATTCACAACTAAATTATGGATGAGTCTTTAACATGATTTGAGTACTGAATTAAATTTCATCACAACCTATCACCCCCAAACTGATGGCCAATTTAAAATGAATATTTATATGCTCAAAGATATTCTAAGATCCTTATATTTAGAATTCAAAGGTGGATGGGATATTCATATCCCATTGGTTGAGTTCTCATACAACAATATATTCCACTTAAGTATTCATATGGCTCTATATGGAAAGTGATGTAGAACTCTAGTCTATTGGGATAAAGTTGGTGAAAGAAAGATACTTGGACCTGATCTTGTGCAAGAGATGACAGAGAAGGTTCAATTCATCCAACAACATATCAAAGCTACTCAGATTTGGAAAAAGGCCTATACTAACAACCGATGAAGGGAATTGGAGTTTGAAGATGGAGATAAAGTATTACTTAAAATATCACCATGGAAGAGAGTCATTCAATTTGGAAAGGAAGGGAAGATAATCCCAAGGTATATTAGCCCCTTCGATATCCTTTATCACATAGGATTTGTGTCCTATCATCTTTCACTTCCACAAAATATAGATCAAGTTCGTGATGTGTTCCACATATCACTCCTGAGGAAGTACATACCAAATCTCTCACATGTACTAAACTCAAAGGTGGTACATCTGGAAGATGATCTATAATTACCTAACCCCAAAAGCCCAGATATGGTGTATTATTTTAATACATTTTCATGATTACAAGGAATCAAATCCCAAAATACTGATTAATTTAGCAGTATTGAAAAACAGATTACATACATGAACCTTACATTAAAATTCATAACATAAAATGTAACATAGATAATTATTTGAGAATTAAATTATTCTCCTATCTTTACCATGCATGTCAATCATAAACACTTATTTAAATCCTCAAAAAATAAAACATTAGAAATGGGTGATCTCGGATGCTCAGTAAGGGTAAACAATATTATAGAAGCTTTCATAAATAAGCATAAACTTTTAAGGAAAGGTATAAAACTGAAACACAAGACTTTTAAACATAATTTTCATCATAATATGAGAAGAATAAATAAAATAATTCCATTTTAACATTCACATGAATATTCTATTGTTCTAATAATCACATGTAATATCAATAACTGATATCATAATGAGGTAATGCATAATGTCGGACATCATAACCATACCATCAAGGCTTCATGCCAAGACCATACATAAATAGGTAAAAATCCAAAATAGTTTGTCTCATGAGACCTACCGATGCATCAAGGGGATATATAGGGCCTCTTACATCACATAATAAGTCCAATACATTTCTAATATGAAAATGGTGAAACATAAACAACATAATCATTCATATTAAAAACTAGTATATGAAATATGAATAATTTAACCATAAACAAAAAATGATATCTAAATAGCATATCCACAATCAAAATGATCATAATCCATTCAATAAAATATGGTAAATGGTATCATAATATATCAACCTCAATTAAGAATAATATCCAATAAATTATGTTGACATGGATGAAAATACTCTAATAAAATCGTTAAAAATATCTTGAGACAAATACCCATTTTTCATTGAAATCATTTATTCAAAATCCACACACTTATAAAATAAGACATTTAAAAAGACTTTTTTGAATCAAAGTGTCCCGTACCACTTTGAAACTTTTTAAATGAATTAACATTTTAAAACATTCATGTTCATATAAATAAATCATTGAAACTATTTTGAAAACATGGATAATAGTGAGAAATATTTAAAAGAATAAATATTTAAAATGTTTAAAATGGTGTTTTAGTTAAATATTCTCTTATATAAAACCTTAAAAATATTAATTTTGAAAAAAAAAATTAAGAAACATGGACATGGATGATAAATATTTCCTAGTAAATACTTACATAAAAACAATATCAGATAATAATGAGATTGTAAAATTAACCTTTACCACTTTAAACATTTAAATCATAAGCCCAATATCTTCAAATGAATCTTTAAATTCCATAGATATAAATGTATTCATGATATCAAATATAATATGGTAATTAAATACACCAAATGCAATAAATAGTAAGTGAACATGGCTTATATCTTATGAAAATTCAAAGTGATATGGAATTTCATTACCTTAGGTCTGATACTCTCCATACATATCTAAAACTCATGTATAATGGTTTTAAACATATTATTAACTTATACCAGAATAATAATAATATTTATTATATCATATATGATTCATTTATGACTTTATATCACCCATTTATTAACAATTCCAAGTTAAAGCAACATTTTGGGTAATAATCACTTTGTTTATCATACATGTTTTGACTTGTTATTCTGGATCATATTACTTAGATCATGATTTACTTACTTAAAAAATGTATAAAATGACTTATATATAATATATATTCATTATATATATATAATAGATATATATATGAAATGGTATACACCGTTCATGGAGATGGTGGGTCGTATGTACGTAAGAAAGCTATTGCCATTTTCTTATCGAATTGAATGGAAGCAATTATATGGAATGTGTGTGTGTGTGTGTGTTATTCCAGTATAATTATTATTTCATATATTTAATACTTAATTATTATATATATTTTTATAATTATTCTTTAATGTTTAACATGGAAGATGAATCAAATCGCATCGTGGAGACGGTGAGCTGTACGTACGCACGAGTGATGGTATCATTCTGTAATGGTAAAGGGGGTAAGTAAATAGATGGTATATTAATTATAAATAATCATTATAATTTCATATTAATTATTTATAACCATTATATTCATCATTAAACCCATAAAAATAAAGCGGATATGAAAAATAGTTTACACCATAGCATGGAGACGATAAGTCGTACGTACGCACGCATGGTGATATTATTTTTCATAGGATGGGTAAAAGAAGTATTATGGTTGTCTCATAATCATAAAAACATATAATCATATGGTATATGTTGGATTATTACTTTATTATGGAAAAAAAATAGTAAAAGTAAGTATAATAAGAAAAGAACTTTGAAAGAGTTGGTAAAACAATTACCTCTTCTTCGAGTGTCTCCTTTTGATTTGCACAAAAGGACTCTTTAGGTTGAATTTATGCCCAAAGTATGGACTCTAGGATTAATTGAGGGAAGTTAGGAGGATAAATAGATATTTTTTGTCTGAAATAAAGGGCTTTATATGTGTTAATAAAAGATAAGTAAATATTCCCTTTTATAAGAAAGGGGAGGGGCACTTTAGAAAACTTCAAAACAATTAATTTATTATAAATTGATTTTAAATTTTAAATAACTCCAAAGTGGTTTATTTAAAATATAAGATGATTATGAATCTAAATCCTCTCAAAAAATTAATTTTATACATTTTTAGGTCATAAAATTAACCTTATCTTTTGGCTGTAACCCTTAGTTAAATAATTTAACTCTTACCATGACAACTTGTCTTTTTAAACTATATGGTTAATATAGTTACTATAAAATTCCAAACAAAACCCAATTGGATAATTTATTAAATATTTAAAAATATACTAGTTAGTTGTAATAATTTTATATTTTTATTAATTTTATATCATTTAATAAAATATTATTTATTTTAAAGTATCATTTTAGTCAATTTTGATACTATTTATTTTTTAAAAAATATCTTAAAAACATGATAAATTTGAAATAACACTTATAATATATCTATAAAATGTCTAATTTATCCATTAAATTAGTGGTTTTCATTAATTATGTAATGACTTGGATTTTCCTGATTTTGTTTTTAGAAATTATTTGGGAAAATTTTGAGACCAGGCACTGAGATGGCGCGTGATTCCGAGGCTGGTGTGCTCGAAACAATTCATTGAAAAATGTTCAGATGTTAATAGCACATGTGCACGAATTTACTAAAAAGTGGAATATTTTTTAAATGGGTGTTTGGATTAGAAATATAAGGGCATCGTTGAGCTTATAATGGAAGCTTTACCCTAGTCATGACTTAGCTTTGGTCGGTGTGGGTCATCTGAAGAAAAAGTCACCAAGGACGTAACCGTAAATAAAATTATTTTATTTTAAAATCCTAATAAATAATTACTTGTAATGTCCCAAAATTTTCATGTAAATTTTTTTAAAATTATATGGAATTATTTTGAGACCACACGCTCTTACAGCACATGATTCTGAGGCCCAGATAGCCCAGAACAGAATACAAATTTTTTTATTAAAGTACGTTCAGTAAATGTGCGAGCGGGTTTTTCTAACTTTTGAACCAGTGATCATATCAAAAATAAAAGGGCACCGTTGAACTCAAAACACTAGTATTCGCCTATAAAGGACTTAAATTTGAATGGTAAGGGTCAAACGGAAAAGTTAGTTGTCAGACTTTTCAGAAAATAATAAAATAACTTAAAATGTTATTTTATTTTATTTCTTTCACACCGTTGAGCGGCGGATGGTAGCGTTGTGGTGTGATGACAAGGTGATGATGAGGCACATTAAACGATGCCTCTTAATGGCACATTTTTGTACAAGTGTAATAGCTACGCTGTTTCATTTATGAAACAGCGTAACGACGTGATGTCACAGCATAATAGAAACGCTGGGATGTGTTTTTTAATAACACGTTGGGGGAATCGGCTGGTGGAATTTTTCTCCAATGAAGAACGTGGAACCTCTCTCCCTCTCCCTCCAACAACAAATGCTATCAAAGAATGTCGGTGGGACATATTCGAGAGGCAAAAAATGGCGATGAACGCTAACGGAGTAAGGATCGATGACAGCTTGAAGCTTCATCCCTCATTAGCGACAGATCCTCAAACCAAGTCGGGGTTTGAACTATTTAAAGTTTCCCCATTCTTATTCTAAATGACGAATGCGGATTACCCCATGAACAGGTTAATCCATGGATTGTGCGTTCTTGCAGGAGGGTGAATTCTTTTTGGGTTTCTCTATCTGGGATTAAATTATCACTTGTATTGATTTAACTACAATCATTGGACCTCCCCGTGTTTTTAAAATTCTAACGCGTAGGGTGCGGGCCAACACGAACAAGGCCTGAGCCCCTCCGCATGTGCATTCTTCATGGATAAATTCTCAAAATAGTGGAAAGGAGATTTAGAGGTCATCGTAGTGAAGGTGTCAGCCACATGATTCTATAGGCATTGATGGATCGAGAAATGGACCACCAGAGCAACTCCTGTGGCTGGTAGAAGAAACTGTCGGTGGTGGCCTACGGGGGTGGCCCACGGTGGTGGCCTGCAGTGGCAGCCACAAGCAGAGGGAGGTAGTGCGCCCGTCGGTGCACCACGGTGGCATGGATGTGCAGCACCGACTGGTGCTGCATGGAGGTGGCAGCCCGCGTTCGGGCTACCCGGGCGAAGGGCGGAGTTCGAGGCGAGGGAGACCCACGATGCCTCGTTGGCGCTGTGTTGACTAATTCAACCTGCAGACTCAGCCCGTGGGTAATGTGGGAGGATTTGGTCACTCATCCACATCAGAGGCCACGTGAAATGTGGAATGCGGCAGGCCTCAGTCACTCAATCGCAGCAGAACGAAGGCCCCACGGTGACCCGCGGGGTAGTAGGGGGACCAGGCGCGGCATCTGTTTGCGTCCCGTCTAGGCGGACAAACTGGTCCTCCCTCGGAAGATCAGGAAAGGTGCAGGATACCCCCTTGGGTCGAACTCGCCCCCTCAGGACAAATCCACCCCAGCGGGCCGGACCATATCTGGGTCGGGTCGGGTCGGTCGAACCGGACCCGGACCCCACTGGCCCCCATTTCACTAAAACGCCTATATCTCTCAAACCGGGCATCTGATTGATGCACCATCAATGGTGTCGGGACCCTTGTGATGAGGCGGTCCTTATGAGATACTCTACATGAGTTTTTGTGGAGGTTGTCATATGACCATGTTGGATCAGACTCGAATCCAACCGGGCCCTTTTTACAAAAATACCCATATCTTACAGACCGGACGTCTGTTCGATGCGTCCTCTGTTGCGTTGGGACCCTTATGAAAATATGATCATTTAGGTTACTCTATGTAAGAATTCTTGTTGGTTGAGGTACGACCTATATCTTGAAGAGAATATACTTCTAGAAATCAGGCGTGCTAAGTGCAGGAATCCAGTGGCTGGTTGTGACATAGAGAATAATGGCGACCCTATGTGGATCAGCATGATAGCGACCCTATATGGATCAGCATGATAGAGACCCTGTGTGGATCAGCATAATAGTGAACATATGTGGATCAAAATTATAGCGACTTTGTGTGGATCAACAGTGGCCCTATGTGGATCAACATAATAGAAACCTTGTGTGGATCAGCATGATAGAGACCCTTAGAAGATCAGCAGTAGTGCAACTCATCGTGGATCAGCCATAGAGAGACCCATCGGGGATATACAGTAGATCGACCCTTTGTGGATTAGCAGTAGAGCCTCTCAATAGAATAATATGATCTAGATTTATGACTAATCATCTTTACTTATATACTTAAGTTGTACCTAGTGTGAGATATCTTTTACTTTGTGTTATGTGTTTGAGATCTTTCTTGGTGGTATCACCTCTTTGGTATTTCATTTGTCGTGTTTTCCTTTGTGGATTTATGAAAGATCTTCAGGGGTCTCGGGGTCCCTACTGAGTATTGTTATACTCACCCTTTCACGGGCTTTACCCATACCTGTTGTGTCTTGTTCAGATGATGGAAAACTTTGAATCGAACTTTAGGGAGTCAGGGCTAGATGGTGCGTGGAGGTGGATCGATATATGTGGTGTGTTGTAGTGACATCTGACAGAGATATGTACCTACCCTTCTAGTAGTATCCTTGGTGGACAACCTCTGAAGCTTTTACTTCTTCTTTTGTACTTTCCTTTCATTTGGGATTGTATTCTGTCCCCCTTTACTTTCAGTTTACACACTTTACTCTTAGTGGTGATACCTTGTGGTGGTTGTACTATTTTTTTACTTTGTGGTTTAATTTGTATAGTATACCCTATCTATGTGTGTACAGGTTTAAAGGAAATACCTTCCCTTTTTGGGATATGTCTTTCCAATGCTAGTCACCAGCCCCTAGCCTATGGAAGGTAGGATAGGGGTAGTCACGGCATGGGCCCTGGGGGACTGGTTGTGAAAAGATGGTATTATAGGGCGGTCGGTTCTACCAGAAGAACTAAGAGTCTGTATTTTTAGTGGGGTAAATAGTGTTAATTGTCTTCAGTTTGGATTTTAGGTCAAGGAGTCTAGTGTTGGTGTAGCGGCTAATGTATCCATACACCAAGACCCTGAATTCTGTTTTCTGACTCAGTACATAAAAACACTGGCTGTATGTGTTTTGGAAATGTTTTTCTCTTGATCTCTTTTGAGTCAGCTCACTAGGTATAACTTATTGACTGTGGCACATATATTTTCCCTACATGATTTCTCCACGAAGACATTCAACCAGTATTCCAGTGAGAGATCACAATAATGGCCCACCGAGCAATGAGGCATCGGTGTAAGGACCGCTTACAATGATAGCACCTTTAGGTGGTGTACCTGTAGCAACACCACCTGTAGAGCAGCAGTTCCTACCAACCCCACTAGCATACCATTAACACCAAATGAGCATGTTGCACAAGTTCTAGAGACATAGGCCTCTAAGGTTTTGAGGCGAGACGGATCCTCAGGTAGTTGAGGATTGGATGGAAGCAGTTAAGTGGGTTTTTCGCCTGGTAGAGACACCTACAGACCAGATAGTGGTCCTATCCACTTTCCATTTTCAGGGAACGACATGGAGATGGTGGATCTTGATGATCTAAAGACATGATGAGGTGAACCTTTCCTAGTTGGACTTCGAGGGCCTCTTCAGGGTGGAGTTCGTACCATCGACACTATGCTTAGTGCGTATTTAGGAGCTATTACACCTACAACAAGGTAGTCTGACTATAGCCTAGTACTCTGCGAGGTTTACTGACCTCTCCCACTACTTCACCGACATAGTACAAGACCCTTTCTTTAGGGATCAGACCTTTGATAAGGGACTCCTATGGGAGATCAAGGCATCGATGATTTCGCTCAGCAGCCCGACACAGGCTAGAGTGCTAGAGCGAGATATACTGGTGGAGAGCTTCTTAGCCGAGCAGGCATTGATGGTGAGAGCCACCACTGAACAACAGGTGGATGAGTCATCTGAATTAGGTATTAGGAAGACGAAGTATAGTCCCAAGTGGGCCAGACCTTTCAGAGGATGGCCTTAGGACACAGGGTCGAAGGTTTATAGCTCTCAAAGCAGAGGAGGTCATTTGAGGGCTAGAGTTTGTTACTCCTAAGGTGGATAGGGGAACATGGTCTGTGACTGTTCGAATCCCCGCACAGATGACTATTAGGTGGTTGAGGGAATTTTAGGGTAGAGACAGAGGTTCGAACGAGGAGTTCCATAGGGCTGCGGACGTGGTAGGGGAGCAGGCTGAGCGGCAGGCGGTGGATGGCATTTCGAGGTACTACCACCACCACCCTCAAGTGGTCCACCATGAGCTCCGGGAGTAGGTGGATAGGGGCGGGGCCATCTTCAAGTGATGGAGGCCTATAAACATGGAACTCCAAAGATGATTAGAGGTATGATTTATGTATACTCCACCTTAGTTTTATTTCTTATAGACACAGGTGTCAGACACTCTTTCCTTTCCACAGACCTCGTTTGAGGCTCGTAGATTCCGGTGGATCCATTGGCTCGGTCCTTATGATTAGAGACTCCTACAAGAGAGGATTAGATGATTACATACTAGTACCAATAGTGTGAGATTACTTTAGGAGGTGAGAGATTCGTCTGGGATCTCCTAGTAGCAACGTCAAGGCCTTATGATGTCATCTTAGGTATGGATTAGTTATCTACAATCCATGCTCAGATCGACTATTTTAGGTATAAAATGCGGTGTGTCCATGAGGATGAGACCAGGTTTTCCTTCACCGGTGAGAAGGTAACCTTTGCAGCATAGTATAGACTTTATCTTAGGAGGGTGTATTTGATCACTCACTAGTTTTCTAGCCTCACCCTTGGTGTAGTGGACGAGAGGAGTCTGAGATTTCCTATAGTGGTGGACGAGTATGAGGATGTCTTTTCAGAAGATGTCCCAAGACTACCTCCTCGTGGAGAGGTGGACTTCTTCATTGACTTATACCCAGGGATGGAATTGATATCTACACCTACATATTAGATGTCTCCCATAGAGCTCTAGGAGATGAGGTTGTAGTTGGAGGACTTACATAGGAAGGGGTTTGTAAGACCCATTATTTCACCATGGGTAGCCCGGGTATTGTTTTCCAAGAAGGCAGTAGGAAGCTTGAGGCTATGCATGGACTTCTGGTGCCTGAACCAGGTGACCATGAATGACAAGTATCCACTACCAAGAATTGATGACCTCTTCAATCAGCTTAAGGGAGTGAGGTGGTTCTCAAAGATCGACAACAGATCAGGTTACCATCAGCTTCGGGTGCAGGATGAAGATGTAATGAAGATAGCCTTTAGATGTCGGTACTACCACTATGAGTTCTTGGTGATGACCTTTGGAATAACCAATTCCCCCACAGTGTTCATGGGACTCATGAACATGATCTTACAGCCTCACCTCGATCATTTAGTGGTAGTCTTTATTGATGACATCTTAGTGTACTCGACATTGGAGGAGGAGCACGATGCACACCTTTGGATAGTCCGGAATACACTCTGAGAGAACCAGCTTTATGGTAAGCTCTCAAAGTGTCAGTTCTAGATTCGGGAGGTCCACTTTATGGGACATGTCATCTCAGAGGCTGGATTTGTAGTGGATCTGGAAAATATAGAGGCGCTGCTTACTTGGGATCCACCTAGGAGTGTGACTGAGGTGCGGAGTTTCCTAGGGTTGTCCAGATACTATCGGAGGTTCGTACCTGAATTATCTAGAGTAGAATCACCAATGAAAGCTTTTAAGAAGAAGGAAACCCCCTTTGTGTGGATGGAGAAATTCCATCATAGCTTCTAGAAGATGAGGTAAACCTTGAATAGCACTCCCATATTGAAATTTCCAGAGGAGGGCATCAACTATGTGGTATACTGTGATTCATCGGGGATCGGACTGGGTTGTGTCCTGATGTAGGAGAGAGAAGTGATTGCCTATGCCTCATGGAATTTAATGAAGCATAAGAATAACTACGTGACCCATGACTTGGAGTTAGCAGTAGTGGTCTTTTCCTTAAAGATGTGGTGGAACTGCTTTATGGGTGAAAAGTTTACCATTTACTCCAAACACAAGAGTCTCAGGTATATCTTCTCACAGAAGGACTTGAACTTGAGACATCGGCAATGGATGGAGTTCCTCTAGGACTATGATTTTGAGATATTCTACACTCCTAGGAAGGGGAATGTGGTACTAGACACACTCAGCAGGAGGTCTGGTTTACAGATGTTGAGTGAGGTGACGGAGTAGCTAGCCACGATGAAAATATCCTTCCTGGATGATGATGGAGAACCTTACCTCCAATTTATGACTGTCACTCCCCCACTCCTTCAGTGAGTTAGAAAGTCACAACTTTTGAATGTTGACTATGAGGCCCAACATGCCCAGATATCCTCAAGACTAGGTCCTAATGGATTTTTAATAGGTTGGGAGCATGTCATCCTTTTTAGAGGACACACTATGATACCAGTGACGTTACAGGAGGAGGTTTTGAGGGAGTTCCATAAATCCCCTTTGGCAATACATCCTAGTGTATAAAAGATTTACTAGGACCTTCGATGTTAGTACTGGTGGACGAAGATAAAGAAAGAAATGGCAGAGTTCATTTCACAATGCCTCACTTGTCAGTAAGTGAAAGACAAGCATCAAGTTATAGCAGGCTTGGCATAGCCACTTGATGTACCGAAATTGAAGTGGGATAGTATCTCCATAGACTTCATGACTGGGTTACCATGCATGTCCAGGGGCCACGATTCTACCTGGGTGATCATTGACGGACTCACTAAGTTGGCTCACCTCCTACCCATTTGAGAGAAGGGATCAGTAGAGGGCTTGGGGAGCCTCTACATCCAGGAGATAGTGCGACTTCATGGGGTTCCTTTGATGATCATCTCATACCATGATTCACACTTTACATCCTAGTTGTGGAAGGGGTTTCAGGAGGTGTTTGGGACCCAGTGGTGCTTGAGCACAGCTTTTCACCCTCAGAAGGATGGTCAGACGGAGCGGACCATACATACTTTGGAAGACATGATTCGTGCTTGTGTCCTTGATTTTGGTCATAGTTGGTAGGACCACCTACCACTGGTGTAGTTCGCATACAACAATATATATCACTCCATCATTAGCATGGAAAAGTTTGAGGCCTTGTATGGGCGGCCATACAAATAAACTCTATGTTGGAAAAACCTAGGGGAGTCAGCACTCATGGGTCCAAAGTTGGTACGGGCTACCACTGAGAAGGTGCAGATCATCCAGAAGTAGATAAGGACTCCACAGAGAAGGTAGAATTAATATGCCAATAGAAGATAGAGACCCTTGGAATTCGAGGAGGGAGACCATGGTTTCCTTTGGGTCTCTCCCCGACGAAGATTGTGGAGATTTGTCTGAGGTGGAAAGTTATCTCTGAGGTTCATCAGATCTTTCCAGATCCTCAACAGAGTTGGTGAGGTGGCATACCACCTAGATCTTCCCCCACATATGCACTGGGTGCATGATATTTTTCACATGTCACAGTTGAGGAGGTACGTGCATGATCCATTGCATGTCATTGACTGAGGAGAGATAGACATTGACAATGGGGTGATGTTTGCAGAATTCCTGGTGGAGATAGAGGATCGATAGAAGTGGGTCCTTCATGGATGGTCAATTCCTCTAGTGTGTGTTCGATGGAAGCATGGGAACCTCCATGATTATAATATAATTTTATGATGCCTTAATTAATTTTTCAAAGTGTTAGAAAATCAGTTTTAATTTTAAAATATGTATTTTTTGAGTAAATGATGATTTTAATTAAAAATTAAATTTCTCATATTTAGAAAAATATTTTCATAAAATTGAGTTAATTTTTAAATTCTAAACATCGAAAAATTTTAACACCCTAATATTTTATAGTACATTATCTCTTCAAAGTAATTCAATAACTTGCGCTACACGCAACACCGAGTTCGAGCGCACCACGACTTACCAATCTAGTCGTTTAAAAAGCGGTTACGAATAGCATTAACCAAATTTTGAATTTTATATACTCCATATAATTTTATAATCCATATTATGTTTTTCTTAGATAGAATATAATAACAAATTCATTTTTTTCAGATAAAAGAAGTATTTTTCAAAAAATGTAATTTTGTCGCCTTTTAATGGAAAACCCTTTTTGAAACCAATATTTAACACTTTTATATATTAAATTTAATAAAATTAAATTATTTTTTAGAATAATAACATAAAAATTTAGTTTTTATAAATTTTTGGTACTTTTCTGATAACTTTCATATTTTGATGAATAGTGAAAAATGCTAAATTTTAATTGAAAATAACTTTTTTAATCGAAATAATTTATAGTATTAAATTATGCATTTGAATGATTTTAAAGTATAATTAGATTATATTTTTATCATTTAATACAATTTTGTTCATTATAATTAATTTCACATTTAAATTTGACATAAACACATGTCAATCTTTTGATGGTTTTTACTTTTTAAAAACCCGCTTTTTGGTTTTCACAATGGGAATTAATTTTAAATTAATTAATGCAACTTATATGTTATTAATTTGGTAAAATATACTTCATTTTTGAATTAAGATTATCAAAATTATCTTAGATTTAATTTTTGGTATTTTTCTGAAAACTTTCAATTTTTGATTAATAGTAAAAAAACACTATGTTATTGTTTAAAACTGACTATTATTTAAATAATTATTATTTTTTATTTAAATTTATTTTAAATTAAAAATAAATACATAATATCTATATTATTCCAATGTAATTCGTTGGAGTCATTTTATAATAATATTAGATATATAAAATTTTATTGAACTTTTTAACGTCTTTTACCCACCTTCTAGGCACATTTGAAAATTTGCATAAAACATAATTTTACCACTTTTGTGAATTGAATTTCAAAAATATGAGAGACATGGTTTACATCAGTAAGTAAAATTTGGTTCAATAAGATGAAAAAAATGGTTAATAGTAACTTTTGAATTTTATTTACCATAGTTACAAGTAAATCGGGTAATTAAAGGTAAAAATGATATTATAATTACCCTAACACATGTCCTAATTCTATTAGATAAGTGTATTTCGACAAAAACCAACCTTAGGAATAAAATATTATCCTTTTGTTCCACTTGGATTATATTAGGACATTAATTATTATTTTACTTAAAGAAGAGTTAAAAGTGTTAAATTCAAAGTATAATAACTAACCCATTTTTTAATATAGAGTTATACATAAGATAAATTCAACTATAAATATTAATTATAAATATAAAAATATTTCCTACATAATGGTATTTTATTTATAATTTTTAGACATTAAATAAGTAAATTTATTTATGACACAATGATGATGTAGTAATTACCTTATTAATGAAAGATTAAAATAATTGATATTATAAATATACAAATAAATGTAAATTGAGAATTTTGATGCCTTAAACTAATTTTCTAGGTTAATATGACATTTTAGGGTTGATTTGGTGAATTTTATTTGAATTAATCATGTTGTGATGACTTTTACAAAAACAAAATACCAAATAGTGTCAAAATTGACATAAATGAGTTTTTAAAACAAATACTATATTATTAAATTATATAATAGTCCTAAAAATATAAGGTTCAGCCAAAGGACTATTATAATTATATATATGTAATTAATGAACCACTGGGGGTTCTCTTGTCATTTTATAGTAATTTTATTAACCATTTAATATAAAAATACAAGAAGACATTGTAAAAGTTAAACTATTTAACTAAGAGTTAAATCTAAAAGATAAGGTTAAAATGGTAACCTAAACTTGTCTAAAACATATTGGTTGAGAGGATTTATAACCATAACCACCTAATTCTATAAATAAATTCATTTGGAGCCATTATAAACCAAAAATGATTTTATAATAAAATAATATTTCAAGCTTTTCCTAAAGTGACTCTCACCTCGCTTATAAAAGGGTACTTCCCCTTCTCTCAAAATCACACCTCCAAAGCCATTTGGCTCGGCCAACACCTACCCAAATCTCCTCCAAAATTTTATCACTTCAACCTAGATTCCTTCTCTTGAGAATAAATCCAGCCTAAGGAGCCCTTTTGTTCAGATCAAAAGGAAACATCCAAAGAAGAGGTAATTACTTTATCACCTCTTTCAAAGTTCTTTTATTCTTCCACTTTCTCTTTATTTGTTATTTACATAATAAAATAATAACTTCAGTACCTTATATATACTGTGATGTTATTATAAATATGGTACAACCATATTCATTATTATATCCATCCTATTAATGATAAAGTCACCATGCGTGCGTACGTACGGCTTACCGTCTCCACACCGTGGTGTAATTTGTTATTCAACACTATGTTAAATGGATGTATATAATGATGAGTAATATGTATATAAATAATGAAAATAACATTCTAATGTTTCTTTATAATTAATATACCATCCAATTCCACACCTTTTAATCATTAAGGAAATGATATCGTCGCTCATGTGTACGTACGGCTTACCGTCTCCACGACACGATGAGATTCATTTCCACGTTCACCATTCAACGATGATTATAAAAATAAATATTATTAATAAGTATGTAATATATGACATAATAATGATAATTTAAATATGTGTGTGTGTGTTTTTGTGTGTGTGTATTTATTTACATTTATCTCATTCACTTACTTCCATTCAATATGATATGAAAATGGAAACAACATTTATGTGTACGTACGGCCTACCGTCTCCATAAACAGTGGTTTCCATTTGATATATCTATCAATTATACATATTTATATTCTGAATATATATGATATATAAATAATTTTTTATATTATGGAAGAAATGAAATCATGATACAAGTGATACGATCAAGAATAACAAGTTAAAACACTTACGGTAAAGAAAGCGAATATTACACAAAATGTTACTTTAACATGGAAATAATTATTAAATAGGTAGTATAAAGTCATAAATAAATCATGTATGATATCATAAATACTAATATGGTTCTGGTATAATTTAATAACATACTATGGTCATTATACAGAAGGTTAAATGTACCCTCTACTAAAGGAAAGTACAAGGTAAGGGTTAATTCCTCAATCTCATTATTATTCGAGATTGTTTATGTGTAAGTATTTTCTGGGAAATATTTATTATCCATGTATATGTTTCATAAAATACTTTTTCAAAATAATTATGTTAAGGTACTATTTAACTAAAACACCATTTTAAATGTTTTAAATATTTATTCTTATAAATATTTCTCATCAATGTCCATGTTTTCAAAATGGTTTTAAGGATTTATTTATATGGACATGAATATTTTAAAATGTTAATTCCTTTAAAAAGTTTCAAAGTGGTATGGGAAACTTTGATTCAAAAATATCTTTTAAATGTCATCCTTTATAAATTGTGTGACTTTTAAATGATTTCATGAAAAAGGGGGCATTTCACTCAAAGAGTTTTACTGATCATTTTCAACTATATCATCATCCTTTACTGGATATTATTTTTGATTGAGGTTGATTTATTATAATATAATCTTCTATATCATATTTAATGAGTTATGATATGTTTTACTATAGATGTTCTATTTTTATATCATTCATGGTTGATGGATAAAGTATTGATATTTTGTATGCTAGTTTTAATACAAATGTTTATGTTATGTTTCAACAATTTCATATGAGGAATGCAGTGGACTTAGTAAGTGATGGGTGGAGCCTTCTATAGCTCCTCGATGCATCGGTAGGTCTCATGAGACAAATTAGTGTCTTGATACAAGTCCTTGACAAAAATTTTATTTGTAGTCTTGGCACGAGGCCGTGACTATGTGGTAATGATGTTCGGCATTAGGCATTCCCTCGTTATGAAATTAGTTATTACATGTGATTATTCGAATAGTATAATATCCATGTTCATGTTTATATGGTAATGTATGATTTATTTTTTCCATATTATGTTCAATTTTATGTTTAAAAGGATTTTTTTTATTACACATCTTACCTTAAAAGTTTATAGCTTCCGCTAAATTATTTACCCTTACTGAGCATCTGAGCTCACCCATTTCTTATGTTTTATTTTCCCAAGATTCCAAGAAGTGTATTATGATTGATATGTAGGGTTAATATAATGGAATAATGGCGTTCTCAAAGGATTATTTATGTTGTGTTTTATGTTATAAAGTGTAGTGTAATATTCATGTATGTAATCTATTTTACAAGAATGCTAAACTGATCGGTCCTTCGGGACTTGATTCTTTATAACCATTCCAATGTATTAAAATAATGCACCAACTCTGGATAACTGGGATTGGGGCATTAAAAAAATGTTTGGGGTGAGTTTTTGTGATTTTTCTAAAATACTTTAATTTTTATGAACAGTAAAATACGATAATTTTCAATAAATGCTAACTACATGAATTTTTTAGACATTGTTGATGTAAGTATGATGTAACCACCATAATCTAGAACCATCTTTCATTATTTTAATATATTTATTGATAATGATCATCTATTCATAGTCTTAATCCAAAAATAATAAACTAATGAATATAATAATGAGAAAACACCTCTCTCCTCCGCTATAAATACCACCCTTACCACCTCTTCTCCTCATACCTTTCAAGATTTGATCCTTCTCAAAATTCAACTCAATTATCTTCCATATCCCCTCCCCCATGTCCTAGAGCTCTTGGTCTCATCAAAAAACCAAAACCTTTTCCCTAAGGAGGTTCTCAAGGAGGATAAATTCAAGAGGAAAATTCCTCTTTCTTTTCTTTTCATTTCTTTTCATGTTCTTTTCTCTTCTTATTCTCTCCTCACCTCCCCTCATAAAAATGTCATAATAACTCTATTGCCTTAAATATACTTTAATTATATCATTTTAATTTAATATACATCATTAAACTCCTCTCTCTCTCTCTATCTTATTTTAAAAATGAAATCATCACCCGTGATGTGCCAATTTACCAATAGTGTGAACGATGTGCTTTTATTTTCCTTTAACGAGTTCTAGGTTGTTAATAAAACCATTAAATGGTTGAAAACAGATTTTAAATTTTATTTTATAACCCTTTTATGTTTTGAAACTAACTTATATACATAAAACTAAATGATAAAACAAAATGAGTTCGTTGTGATCGAAAACCGCCAAAATTAACCTAAACTAATATCATTAACTATTTATCTAATGATTCATCCTTATAACATATCACCAATTTCCTTATAATATCATTTAAACTTCTATAATATTAATAATAACATATAATAACAATTTTGTATATTTATCCTCATTTTACACGAACTTCCATTCATGTATACAAGTGAACCGATCATAAAAACTAAGAAAATGAACACTCCCGAATGATGAAATTATACTCTATAACTCATCGAAAAAACCATAAATGAACTTAATAACAATATAATGAATTAAATTCATATATAAAAGGTTTTTTATTTGTTTATTAATGAATATAATTTGATTATATAGGATATTAAAGTGAATAAATCATTCGGACATATGGTAAGGGGAATTCTCGAACCCAACTCTCTTTCTTTGGGTTTCCCCTATTTCACCACATTTTTAGTATGTATATTCCTTTAATATTCCTAAAATATAATTTATTCATAATTATATTATCTTTTATGGGATATAAATGTTTTATAATTGAGTTTATGACAAACACAATGTTTTCCAAAAGAACTATTCTTTCAAAAAACACACATTTTAGTTCTTGTGAGATTGCTTCTTCTTCACTCAAGATTGATGATTATTATACCAATTATGATATTCCATATTTCTTTTGTGAACCCCAAAGTTTATTCATGAATTTATGATTTATGAAATGAAACTCATTCCTTTTCATGGGTTATTTTATGTCCAAGGTTGATATACGTTCTATAAGGCATGCATGATAATGTAAATGTTATGATGAGATGGGTGCACTCGGAATTATACAGCGTAATGTAAATGTTATGATGTGACAAGTGCGCCTAGAATTATATATCACTCCAATTAATTTTTTTATGTGATTTATATCATTATAAAAGTGAAATATGCATGAACATGATGATATCTTTGTTCACAAATATGTGTGGTAGTTTACCACTAAGACATGATGTTTCATTTTTATACATTGACACATTACATGACTTTATCTAATGTTTACCCTATTGATTATGATGATTACCCTATTATTATTTTATAATGATGATGATGATTCTCACCCATGTTATATTTTTTTCATGTTCTTATCTATCCTCTTACTAGGCTTTTAGCTCACCCCTTTCTTTGATGTATATCCTCAGTTGAATACTTGTAATAAGGAGAACTCGAGGGCCAATAAGAGGCTATAGAAGAAAGAATTAAATGAATTTTTATGTTTTATTATATAAAAGTTATGTATGGTTCTAATTTCCCCAAGACACTAAACCTTTGGATCTTGTTTTTGTAACACTCTTATATTGTTATCTTTAGAATGTTGTAATAGTAATGTAAGAAAAAGTAGGTTGTTATAGTTAGTATCAGAGCATGGTTTAGTTAAAACCCTTAGTATGAGACTAAGTATAAGTAAGCACCCCAGAATATTTATTTTAGAAAATTATAAACATAGGGGTCCCATAATATATTCCTTTATAGTTAATTGCACACAGGAATAAATTATTTATTTATAACTTATTGACTTATGTTTTGTTATAACATTTTCTATTTTAGAAATGGTGGGAACTCGGAGAAACCAGGACAACAACCTATGTGAGGGACAATGCAATGGTTTCTCAAATTATATCTCCAATGCCTTGAGAGGTGGAGTTCAAAATTTCACGTTGATACTTACCCTTTTATCCCAGGATATGAACAATAACCTGAATAAGTTGGAACGTCCTCCTTCACATAAGAGGGAGAAACTGGATATCGAGTGTTTTATGTGAAAATGACCACTGATGTTTAGTGGATCTTTTTATCCACTAGTCATGGAACAATGGGTTAACTCAATGGATAATAATTTGTCTGTACTTCACTATTCCAAGATGGAGAAGGTGACTTTGGACATTTACCATTTAGATGGAGAGGTTGATCAATGGTATGATTTGATTAAGAACACCAAGCTGAAAGATTAAATTGAAGAGATGGTATGGGAAGACTTTAAGATAATTTTTCTTAACAAGTATTTCCCTCAAACTCTTCATACAAATATAGAGAGAGAATTCATAGAGCTGAATCAAAAGGAATGAGAATATTTCATGGCCTAAAAATCAAATTTCACAAGGATTTCAAGGTACACTTCGGGTTTTGTTATCAATAATGATAGAAAAATTGATAGATTCTTTAGTGGTTTAAAACCACACCTTCTAAATTCTCTTACAATTTGATACTTTAGGAGTTATTAATAAGTTGTTCGATGTGCTATCAAAGTGGATATGGAGTTTGGATAATGGTCCTTTGGCTGTGGTGATAAGAAATTAAAGATAGAGTTTCAATCTAGAGGATATCATGATAAAGGTGGGAAGAAATATCAACCACCCACATATCAAAAATGTGGTAAGAAGTATCATGGGAACTACCTCAAAGGGATGGGGAAATGATATAAGTGTGGGAGAGAAGGCCACCAATCTCAAGAATTTCGAAAAGACATGAGGAATTAGGATAATGTGGTGGAAGAAAAAAGTGCACCACCCATGGTTCAATGCTTCAACTGTAGGGAGAAAGGGCACTATACAAGCCAATTCACTAAACCTCAAGTCCTTAATGGTAATTAGCATCATCAGTCACCAAAGCCAAAGGATCAAGGGAAGGCTTATTCCATCACTAATTTGGAAGTAGAGAAATAAAATAAAGTCTTACAAGGTACACTTCCTATTCACTCAAGAATGGAAAAATTATTATTTTATTCTGGTTCTATGCATTTCTTTATATCTTGCAAGTTTGCTAGAACTATTGAATTGAAGCTCTGAAACCTTAAAGTATAGATATTTATAAAAATTCCTAGCAGTGTAATCATTGCAACCTAAGTGTTGGACTCTTCTCTTGTTGGTGTATGTGGGAATATTCTTCCATAAAATCTCATGATACTTCCTTTGGTGGAATTTGAAGCTATAATAGGAATGGATTGTCTCTCATTATATAGAGAGCACATCAACTGCTAGGAAAAGGAAATATATTTTTATATTCTGAATCATCCCATGATCCTCTATAAATGAAAGGAAGATCATGAATCTCCTTTAGAAAATCCTTCAATAGTGTGGGTGTGAATTCCCTGTGAAGAGGAATACCTCGATCAAATAGTTGAGTCAAAGTAAAGTTTCAACCTAGTATAAATTCCCATCGTGAGGGAATACAGTGATGTATTTCCTGAAGAGTTACCCTAAATTCCCCCTAATCATGAGGTAGAGTTCTCAATAGAACTCATACCCAAAGATACTCCTATCTCAAAGTGTCCTTATAAGATATATCCTATAAAACTAGAGGATTTAAATAATCAGCTGTAATAGAATTTGGACAAAGGTTTCATACACCCTAGTGTGTCACCTTGGGGTGAGCTAGTTCTCTTTATCAAGAAGAGGGATGGATCAATTCGATTTTGCATAAATTATTGGGAACTCAAAAAGATCACCTTAAATAACAAGTATCCTATTAAAATTATTGATGACTTGTTCTATTAGTTATGAGGATATCAGTAATTATCAAAGGTGTATCTTCGTTCTATATATCATCAGATAAAGGTGAAGAAGGAAGATATTCAGAAGACTGAATTCTGTACAAGGTATGGCCACTATTAGTTTCTGGTGATTCCCTTTGGACTTACTAATTCCCCTAAAATATTCATGTATTTTATAAATATATTCCTTTTACATTATCTTAAAAAAAATGGTAGTGTTTATCGATGATATTCTCATCTACTCCAAGAGTAAGTAGGAAGATGAAGAACATCTAAGGATTGTGTGGGAGATATTGAGAAAGGGGAAATTGTATTCTAAGTTAAACAAGTGTGAATTTTAGATGTATAAAGTCACATTCTTGGGATACATGATCACAAATAAAGGAATTTTTGTGGACCCCTAAAAAACAAAGGTAATTGAGGAATGACCAATACCCTTTAGTGTCATGAAAATCTGCAGTTGTTTTTGATTAGCAGGGTGCTACCGATGCTTTGTGAGAAATTTCTCATATTTTTCAAGACCTATAACTAAGTTAACAAGGAAAGGGGTAAATTAAGGCCTTTGGGACACCTTAAGGCCTTCGGGCCACCTTAAGTGCAGATGCAAACCATACAACCTACAAGGAACAAGTTCTAGAAGGAGGATGAGAAAGGGGAGTTCACCATTGAAGAAGCTAAACTGATTGCAAGAATGTGAGGGTATGGAACCTGCCATCGGGACAATCCTTTGCATGCACGGGGAAGCCTAGCCAAATATCCATGCGAAGGTAGAGAGCTGATTTCATGATGAAGATGCTGGGGAGGAGCAAATCCAAGTAGTTAGTATAGATTGTATGTAATGTTTGAAGCCTACGGGCAATGAATTCCTCTAAGACCTACGGTCCATGTAATACTTACGCCTACAGGCCTTGTAAGGGTTCCACCTCACCCCTTGAAAGGTGGATTATCAAAATCAATAAAAATGAAGGAATTCAAGCCATTGGAGATATAGTGATGCTTAAAATAAAGGATTCGGTTGTGTACTCATGAAAAATGATAAAGTGATAGCCTATGCCTCGTGATAATTTAAGATCCATGAGTATAACTACCCAATGCATGATCTAGAGCTAGTGGATATGATTTTTACCTTGAAAATCTAGCGGCACTACCTCTATGGTGAGAAGTGTGACATATATACCAATCATAGGAGCCTAAAGTATATATTCACACAAAAAGAGGTCAACATGCATCAAAGGATATGGTTAGAGCTAATAAAAGACTATGATTTCTCTATTAACTATCATCCTGTTGAGGTGAAAAAGGTAATCGATGCTCTTAGAAGAAAATAACCAACTACTCTATCCATGTTGAGGATTGAGAAAGACCCTATCTTCAAGGATATGCAAAGGATGGATTTGAAAATTATAATGGAAGGGAATACATCCTACCTTTACCAAATGATTTCCCAATCATCTATCCAAGAGAATATTAAGGAAGCACAAAGGGATGATCCAGAGATACAAAATAAGGTGAATGTAGTAAATTAAGGTAAGCTATAATATTTCAATATCGATTATGATGGTGTGATTCAATTTGGAATGAGGATCTTTGTGCCTTCATCACCTGGGATAAGTAAGGATCTATTAGATAATGCATATATCTCAACTTTCTCTATCCATCCTAGAAGCACCAAAATGTACTGTGATCTTTGAAAACACTTTTGGTGGGGCAACATAAAGAATAATATTGCGGAGAATATCTCAATGTGCTTGATATGTCAGCAAGTTAAAGTCAAGTGACAGAATTCCAAATAGATTATTCAACCCTTGCCAATAACCATGTAGAAATGGGATAATGTCACCATGGACTTCATCACTAGTCTCCTAAAGACATCCAAAGGAAATAATGCGATATGGGTTGTGGTGGAATGAATCACAAAGACTTCCCACTTTATCACTATTTGGGAAGATCTCTTGCTTGAACAAATTGCTAAGATATATGTGAATTAAGTGGTGAGACTGTATGGGGTTTTACTCTTGATTGTATCTGATCATGATCCCATATTCACAACTAAATTATGGATGAGTCTTCAACATGATTTGAGTACTTAATTAAATTTCATCACAGCCTATCACCCCCAAACTGATGGCCAATTTAAAATGAATATTTATATGCTCAAAGATATTCTAAGATCCTTATATTTATAATTCAAAGGTGGATGGGATATTCATATCCCATTGGTTGAGTTCTCATACAACAATAGCTTCCACTTAAGTATTCAGATGGATCTATATGGAAAGTGATGTAGAACTCTAGTCTATTGGGATAAAGTTGGTGAAAGAAAGATACTTGGACCTGATCTTGTGCAAGAGATGACAGAGAAGGTTCAATTCATCCAACAACATATCAAAGCTACTCAGATTTAGAAAAAGGCCTATACTAAAAACCGATGAAGGGAATTGGAGTTTGAAGATGGAGATAAATTATTACTTCAAATATCACCATAGAAGAGAGTCATTCAATTTGGAAAGAAAGGGAAGATAATCCCAAGGTATATTAGCCCCTTAGATATCCTTTATCACATAGGAGTTGTGTCCTATCATCTTTCACTTCCACAAAATATAGATCAAGTTCATGATGTGTTCCACATATCACTCCTGAGGAAGTACATACCAAATCTCTCACATGTACTAAACTCAAAGGTGGTACATCTGGAAGATGATCTATAATTCCCTAACCCCAAAAGCCCAGAGATGGTGTATTATTTTAATACATTTTCATGATTACAAGGAATCAAATCCCAAAGGACTGATTAATTTAGAAGTATTGAAAAACAGATTACATACATGAACCTTACATTAAGATTCATAACATAAAATGTAACATAGATAATTCTTTGAGAATTACATTATTCTCCTATCTTTACCATTCATGTCAATCATTAACACTTATTTCAATCCTCAAAAAATAAAACATAAGAAATGGGTGAGCTCGGATGCTCAGTAAGGGTAAACAATATTATAGAAGCTTTCATAAATAAGCATAAACTTTTAAGGAAAGGTATAAAACTGAAACACAAGACTTTTAAACATAATTTTCATCATAATATGAGAAGAATAAATAAAATAATTCCATTTTAACATTCACATGAATATTCTATTATTCTAATAATCACATGTAATATCAATAACTGATATCATAATGGGGTAATGCATAATGTCGGACATCATAACCATACCATCAAGTCTTCATGCCAAGACCATACATAAATAGGTAAAAATCCAAAATAGTTTGTCTCATGAGACCTACCGATGCATCAAGGGGATATATAGGGCCCCTTACATCACATACTAAGTCCAATATATTTCTCATATGAAAATGGTGAAACATAAACAACATAATCATTCATATTAAAAACTAGTATATGAAATATGAATAATTTAACCATAAACAAAAAATGATATCTAAATTGCATATCCACAATCAAAATTATCATAATCCATTCAATAAAATATGGTAAATGGTATCATAATATATCAACCTCAATTAAGAATAATATCCAATAAATTATGTTGACATGGATGAAAATACTCTAATAAAATCGTTAAAAATATCTTGAGACAAATACCCATTTTTCATTGAAATCATTTATTCAAAATCCACACACTTATAAAATAAGACATTTAAAAAGATATTTTTGAATCAAAGTGTCCCGTACCACTTTGAAACTTTTTAAATGAATTAACATTTTAAAACAATCATGTTCATATAAATAAATCATTGAAACCATTTTGAAAACAAGGATAATAGTGAGAAATATTTAAAAGAATAAATCTTTAAAATGTTTAAAATGGTGTTTTAGTTAAATATTCTCTTATATAAAACCTTAAAAATATTACTTTTGAAAAAAAATTAAGAAACATGGACATGGATGATAAATATTTCCTAGTAAATACTTACATAAAAACAATATCAGATAATAATGAGATTGTAAAATTAACCTTTACCACTTTAAACATTTAAATCATAAGCCCAATATCTTCAAATGAATCTTTAAATTCCATAGATATAAATGTATTCATGATATCAAATATAATATGGTAAGTAAATACACCACACACAATAAATAGTAAGTGAACATGGCTTATATCTCATGAAAATTCAAAGTGAGATGGAATTTCATTACCTTAGGTCTGATACTCTCCATACATATCTAAAACTCATGTATAATGGTTTTAAACATATTATTAAATTATACCAGAATAATAATAATATTTATTATATCATATATGATTCATTTATGTCTTTATATCACCCATTTATTAACAATTCCAAGTTAAAGCAACATTTTGGGTATTAATCACTTTGTTTATCATACATGTTTTGACTTGTTATTCTGGATCATATTACTTAGATCATGATTTAATTACTTAAAAAATGTATAAAATGACTTATATATCATATATATTCATTATATATATATAATAGATATATATATGAAATGGTATACACCGTTCATGGAGATGGTGGGTCGTATGTACGTAAGAAAGCTATTGCCATTTTCTTATCGAATTGAATGGAAGCAATTAAATGGAATGTGTGTGTGTGTGTTATTCCAGTATAATTATTATTTCATATATTTCATACTTAATTATTATATATATTTTTATAATTATTCTTTAATGTTTAACATGGAATATGAATCAAATCGCATCGTGGAGACGGTAAGCTGTACGTACGCACGAGTGATGGTATCATTCTGTAATGGTAAAGGGGGTAAGTAAATAGATGGTATATTAATTATAAATAATCATTATAATTTCATATTAATTATTTATATCCATTATATTCATCATTACACCCATAAAAATAAAGCAGAGATGAAAAATAGTTTACACCATAGCATGGAGACGATAAGTCGTACGTACGCATGCATGGTGATATTATTTTTCATAGGATGGGTAAAAGAAGTAATATGGTTGTCTCATAATCATAAAAACATATCATCATATGTTATATGTTGGATTATTACTTTATTATGGAAAAAACGTAGTAAAAGTAAGTATAATAAGAAAAGAACTTTGAAAGAGTTGGTAAAACAATTACCTCTTCTTCGAGTGTCTCCTTTTGATTTGCACAAAAGGACTCTTTAGGTTGAATTTATGCCCAAAGTATGGACTCTAGGATTAATTGAGGGAAGTTAGGAGGATAAATATATATTTTTTGGCTGAAATAAAGGACTTTATATGTGTTAATAAAAGATAAGGAAAGATGCCCTTTTATAAGAGAGGGGAGGGGCACTTTAGGAAACTTCAAAACAATTAATTTATTATAAATTGATTTTAGATTTTAAATAACTCCAAAGTGGTTTATTTAAAATATAAGATGAGTATGAATCTAAATCCTCTCAACAAATTAATTTTATACATTTTTAGTTCATAAAATTAACCTTATCTTTTGGCTTTAACCCTTAGTTAAATAATTTAACTCTTACCATGACAACTTGTCTTTTTACACTATATGGTTAATATAATTACTATAACATTACAAAAGAACCCCAATTGGATAATTTATGAAATATTTAAAAATATACTAGTTAGTTGTAAGAATTTTATATTTTTATTAATTTTATATCATTTAATAAAATATTATTTATTTTAAAGTATCATTTTAGTCAATTTTGATAATATTTATTTTTTAAAAAATATCTTAACAACATGATAAATTTGAACTAACACTTCTAATATATCTATAAAATGTCTAAGTTATCCATTAAATTAGTGGTTTTCATTAATTATGTAATGACTTTGGATTTTCCTGATTTTATTTTTAGAAATTATTTGGGAAAATTTTGAGACCAGGCACTAAGATGGAGCGTGATTCTGAGGCTGGTGTGCTCGAAACAATTCGTTGAAAAATGTTCAGATGTTAATATCACATGTGCACGAATTTACTAAAAAGTGGAATATTTTTTAAATGGGTGTTTGTATTATAAATATAAGGGCATCGTTGAGCTTATAATGGAAGCTTTACCCTAGTCATGACTTAGCTTTGGTCGGTGCGGGTCATCTGAAGAAAAAGTCACCAAGGACGTAACCGTAAATAAAATTATTTTATTTTAAAATCCTAATAAATAATTACTTGTAATGTCCCAAAATTTTCATGTAAAATTTTTTAAAATTATATGGAATTATTTTGAGACCACACGCTCTGACAGCACATGATTCTGAGGCCCAGATAGCCCAGAACAAAATTCTAATTTTTTTTTAAAGTACGTTCAGTAAATGTGCGAGCGGGTTTTTCTAACTTTTGAACTAGTGATCATATCAAAAATAAAAGGGCACCGTTGAACTCAAAACACTAGTATTCACCTATAAAGGACTTAAATTTGACCGGTAAGGGTCAAACAGAAAAGTTAGTTGTCAGACTTTTCGGAAAATAATAAAATAACTTAAAATGTTATTTTATTTTTTTTCTTTCGCACCGTTGAGCGGCGGACGGTAGCGCTGCGGTGTGATGACAAGGTGATGATGAGGCACATTAAACTAGGGCTCTTAATGGCACATTTTTGTGCAAGTGTAATAGCTACGCTATTTCATTTATGAAACAACGTAACGACGTGATGTCATAGCATAATAGAAACGTTGGGATGTGTTTTTTAATAACATGTTGGTGGAATCAGCTGGTGGAATTTTTCTCCAACGAGGAACGTGGAACCTCTCTCCCTCTCCCTCCAACAATGAATGCTATCAAAGAATGTCGGTGGGACATATTCGAGAGGAAAAAAATGGCGATGATCGCTAACGGAGTAAGGATCGATGACAGCTCGAAGCTTCATCCCTCGTTAGCGACAGATCCTCAAACCAAGTCGGGGTTTGAACTATTTAAAGTTTCCCCATTCTTATTCTAAATGAAAAATGAGGATTACCCCATGAACAGGTTAATCCATGGATCATGCGTTCTTGTAGGAGGTTGAATTCTTTTTGGGTTTCTCTATCTGGGATTAAATTATCACTTGTATTGATTTAACTACAATCATTGGACCTCCCCGTGTTTTTAAAATTCTAACGCGTAGGGTGTGGGCCAACACGAACAAGGCCTGAGCCCCTCCGCATGTACATTCTTTGTGGATAAATTCTCAAAATAGTGGAAAGGAGATTTAGAGTTCATCGTAGTGAAGGTGGCAGCCACATGATTCTATAGGCATTGATGGATCGAGAAATGGACCACCAGAGCAACTCCCGTGGCTGGTAGAAGAAACTGTCTGCGGTGGCCTGCGGGCGTGGCCCACGGTGGTGGCCTGTAGTGGAAGCCACAAGTAGAGGGAGTTAGTGCACCCATCGGTGCGCCACGGTGGCATGGAGGTGCAGCACCGACTGGTGCTGCATGGAGGTGGCAGTCCGCGTTCGGGCTACCCGGGCGAAGGGCGGAGGTCGAGGCGAGGGAGAACCGCGACGCCTCGTTGGCGCTGTGTTGACCGATTCAACCTGCAGACAAATCCCCTGGGTAATGTGGAAGGATTTGGTCACTCAGCCACATCAGAGGCCACGTGCAATGTGGAATGCGGCAGGCCTTGGTCACTCAATCGCGGCAGAACGAAGGCCCCACGGTGACCCGCGGGGTAGTAGGGGGACCAGGCGCGGCATCTGTCTGCATCCCGGCTAGGCGGACAAACTGGTCCTCCCTCGGCAGATCAGGCAAGGTGCAGGATACCCCCTTGGGTCGAACTCGCCCCCTCAGGACAAAACCACCCCAGCGGGCCGGACCATATCTGGGTCGGGTCGGGTCGGTCGAACCGGACCCGGACCCCACTGCCCCCCATTTCACTAAAACGCCCGTATCTCTCAAACTGTGCATCTGATTGATGCACCATCAATGGTGTCGGGACCCTTGTGATGAGACAGTCCTTATGAGATACTCTAAATGAGTTTTTGTGGAGGTTGGCATACGACCATGTTGGATCAGACTTGAATCCAACCGGGCCCTTTTTACAAAAATACCCATATCTTACAGACCGGACGTCTGTTCGATGCGTCGTCTGTTGCGTTGGGACCCTTATGAAAATATGATCATTTAGGTTACTCTATGTGGGAATTCGTGGTGGTTGAGGTATGACCTATATCTTGAAGAGAAGATACTTCTGGAAATCAGGCGTGCTAAGTGCAGGAATCCAGTGGCTGGATGTGACATGGAGAATAATGGCGACCCTATGTGGATCAGCATGATAGTGACCCTGTATGGATCCGCATGATAGAGACCTTGTGTGGATCAGGATAATAGTGAACATATGTGGATCAGCATTATAGCGACTTTGTGTGGATCAACAGTGGCCCTATGTGGATCAACATAATAGAAACCTTGTGTGGATCAGCATGATAGAGACCCTTCGAAGATCAGTAGTAGTGAAACTCATCGTGGATCAGCCATAGAGAGACCCATCGGGGATCTACAGTAGATCGACCCTTTGTGGATTAGCAGTAGAGCCTCTCAATAGAATAATATGATCTAGATTTATGACTAATCATCTTTACTTATATACTTAAGTTGTACCTAGTGTGAGATATCTTTTACTTTGTGTTATGTGTTTGAGATCTTTCTTGGTGGTATCACCTCTTTAGTATTTCATTTGTCGTGTTTTCCTTTGTGGATTTATGAAAGATCTTCAGGGGTCTCGGGGTCCCTACTGATTATTGTTATACTCACCCTTGCATGGGCTTCACCCACACCTGTTGTGTCTTGTTCAGACGATGGAAAACTTTGAATCGAACTTTAGGGAGTCAGGGCTAGACGGTGCTTGGAGATGGATCGATATATGTGGTGTGTTGTAGTGACATCTGACAGAGATATGTACCTACCCTTCAGGTAGTGTCCTTGGTGGACAACCTCTGAAGCTTGTACTTCTTTTTTTGTACTTTCCTTTCAGTTGGGATTGTATTATGTCCCCCTTTACTTTCAGTTTACCCACTTTACTCTTAGTGGTGATACCTTATGGTGGTTGTACTATTTTTTTCCTTTGTGGTTTAATTTGTATAGTATACCCTATCTCTGTGTGTAAAGGTTTAAAGGAAATACCTTCCCTTTTTGGGATATGTCTTTCCAATGCTAGTCACCAGCCCCTAGCCTATGGAAGGTGGGATAGGGGTAGTCACAGCATGGGCCCTAGGGGACTGGTTGTGAAAAGATGGTATTATAGGGCGGTCGGTTCTACCAGAAGAACTAAGAGTCTGTATTTTTAGTGGGGTAAATAGTGTTAATTGTCTTCAGTTTGGATTTTAGGTCAAGGAGTCAAGTGTTGGTGTAGCGGCTAATGTATCCATACACCAAGACCCTGAATTCTGTTTTCTAACTCAGTACATAAAAACACTGGCTGCATGTGTTTTGGAAATGTTTTTCTCTTGATCTCTTTTGAGTCAGCTCACTAGGTATAACTTATTGATTGTGGCACATCTATTTTCCATACATGATTTCTCCACGAAGACAGTCAACCAGGATTCCAGTGAGAGATCACAATAATGGCCCACTGAGCAATGAGGCATCGGTGTAAGGACCGCTTACAATGATAGCACCTTTAGGTGGTGTACCTGCAGCAACACCACCTGTAGAGCAGCAGTTCCTACCAACCCCACTAGCAGACCATTAACACCAACTGAGCATGTTGCATGATTTCTAGAGACATAGGACTCTAAGGTTTTGAGGCGAGACAGATCCTCAGGTAGTTGAGGATTGGATGGAAGCAGTTAAGTGGGTTTTTCGCCTGGTAGAGACACCTACAGACCAGATAGTGGTCCTAGCCACTAGCCATTTTCAGTGCACAACATGGAGATGGTGGATCTTGATGATCCAAAGACATGATGAGGTGAACCTTTCCTAGTTGGACTTAGAGGGCCTCTTCAGGGTGGAGTTTGTACCATCGACTCTATGCTTAGTGCGTATTCAGGAGCTATTACACCTACAACAAGGTAGCCTGACTATGGCCTAGTACTCTGCGAGGTTTACTGACCTCTCCCACTACTTCACTGACATAGTACAAGACCCTTTCTTCAGGGATCGAACCTTTGATAAGGGACTCCTATGGTAGATCAAGGCATCGATGATTTCGCTCAGCATCCCGACATAGGCTAGAGTGCCAGAGCGAGATATACTGGTGGAGAGCTTCCTAGCCGAGCAGGCATCGATGGTGAGAGCCACCACTGAACAACAGGTGGATGAGTCATCTGAATTAGGTATTAGGATGACGAAGTATAGTCCCAAGTGGGCCAGACCTTTCGGAGGATGGCCTTAGGACATAGGGTCGAAGGTTCATAGCTCGTAAGGCAGAGGAGGTCATTTGAGGGCTAGAGTTTGTTACTCCTAAGGTGGATAGGGGAACATGGTCTGTGACTATTCGAATCCCCGCACAGATGACTATTAGGTGGTTTAGGTGCTTCTAGGGTAGAGACATAGGTTCGAACGAGGAGTTCCATAGGGCTGCGGACGTGGTAGGGGAGCAGGCTGAGCGGCAGGCGGTGGATGACATTTCGAGGTACTACCACCACCACCCTCAAGTGGTCCACCATGAGCTCCAGGAGTAAGTGGATAGGGGCGGGGCCATCTTCAAGTGATGGAGGCCTATAAACATGGAACTCCAAAGATTATTAGAGGTATTATTTATGTATACTCCACCTTAGTTGTATTTCTTATAGACACAGGTGTCAGACACTCTTTCCTTTCCACAGACCTCGTTTGAGGCTCGGAGATTCCGGTGGATCCATTGGCTCGGTCATTATGATTAGAGACTCCTACAAGATAGGATTAGATGATTACATACTAGTACCGATAGTGTGAGATTACTTTAGGAGGTTAGAGATTCATCTGGGATCTCCTAGTAGCAACGTCAAGGCCTTATGACGTCATCTTAGGTATGGATTGGTTATCTACAGTCCATGCTCAGATCGACTATTTTAGGTATAAAATGTGGTGTGTCCATGAGGATGAGACCAAGTTTTTCTTCACCGGTGAGAAGGTAACCTTTGCAGCATAGGATAGACTTTATATTAGGAGGGTGTATTTGATCACTCACTAGTTTTCTAGCCTCACCCTTGGTGTAGTGGACGAGAGGAGTCTGAGATTTCCTATAGTGGTGGACGAGTATTAGTATGTCTTTCCAGAAGATGTCCCAAGACTACCTCCTCATGGAGAGGTGGACTTCTTCATTGACTTGTACCCAGGGATGGAATTGATATCTATACCTACATATTAGATGGCTCCCATAGAGCTCTAGGAGATGAGGTTGTAGTTGGAGGACTTAATAGGAAGGGTTTCGTAAGACCCATTATTTCACCATGGGTAGCCCGGGTATTGTTTTCCAAGAAGGCAGAAGGAAGCTTGAGGCTATGCATGGACTTCTGGTGCCTGAACCAGGTGACCATGAATGACAAGTATCCACTACTAAGAATTGATGACCTCTTCAATCAGCTTAAGGGAGTGAGGTGGTTCTCAAAGATCGACAACAGATCAAGTTATCATCAGCTTCGGGTGCAGGATGAAGATGTACTGAAGATAGCCTTTAGATGTCGGTACGACCACTATGAGTTCTTGGTGATGACCTTTGGAATAACCAATTCCCCCAAAGTGTTCAGGGGACTCATGAACATGATCTTACTGCCTTACCTCGATCATTTAGTGGTAGTCTTTATTGATGACATCTTAGTGTACTCGACATTGGAGGAGGAGCACGCTTCACACCTTTGGATAGTCCTGAATACACTCTGGGAGAACCATCTTTATGGTAAGCTCTCAAAGTGTCAGTTCTAGATTTGGGAGGTCCACTTTATGGGACATGTCATCTCAGAGGATGGATTTGTAGTGGATCTGGAAAAGATAGAGGCGCTGCTTACTTGGGATCCACCTAGGAGCGTGACTGAGGTGCGGAGTTTCCTAGGGTTGTCCAGATATCATCGGAGGTTCGTACCTGAATTATCTAGAGTAGAATCACCAATGAAATCTTTGAAGAAGAATGAAACCCCCTTTGTGTGGATGGAGAAATTCCATCATAGCTTCTAGAAGATGAGGTAAACCTTGACTAGCACTCCCATCTTGAAATTTCCAGAGGAGGGCATCAACTATGTCGTATACTGTGATTCATCGGGGACCAGACTGGGTTTTGTCCTGATGTAGGAGAGATAAGTGATTGCCTATGGCTCATGGAAGTTAATGAAGCATAAGAATAACTACGTGACCCATGACTTGGAGTTAGCAGTAGTGGTCTTTGCCTTAAAGATGTGGTGGCACTACTTTATGGGTGAATAGTTTACCATTTACTCCAAACACAAGAGTCTCAGGTATATCTTCTCACAGAAGGACTTGAACTTGAGACATCAGCAATGGATGGAGTTCCTCTAGGAATATGATTTTGAGATATTCTAAACTCCTAGGAAGGGGAATGTGGTAGTAGACACACTCAGCAGGAGGTCTGGTTTACAGATGTTGAGTGAGGTGACGGAGTAGCTAGCCACGATGAAAATATCCTTCGTGGATGATGATGGAGAATCTTACCTCCAATTTATGACTGTCACTCCCCCACTCCTTTAGCGAGTTAGGGAGTCACAACTTTTGAATGTTGACTTTGAGGCCCGACATGCCCAGATATCCTCAAGACTAGGTCCTAATGGATTTTTAATAGGTGGGGAGCACGTCATCCTTTTTAGAGGACACACTATGATACCAGTGACGTTACAGGAGGAGGTTTTGAGGGAGTTCCATAAATCCCCTTTGGCAATACATCCTAGTGTAGAAAAGATGTACTAGGACCTTCGACGTTAGTACTGGTGGAAGAATATAAAGAAAGCAATGGCAGAGTTCATTTCACAATGCCTCATATGTCAGTAAGTGAAAGCCAAGCATCAAGTTATGGCAGGCTTGGCATAGCCACTTGATGTACCAAAATGGAATTGGGATAGTATCTCCATAGACTTCATGACTGGGTTACCATGCATGTCCAGGGGCCACGATTCTACCTGGGTGATCGTTGACGGACTCACTAAGTTGGCTCACCTCCTACCCATTTGAGAGAAGGGATCAGTAGAGGGATTGGGGCGCCTCTACATCTAGGAGATAGTGCGACTTCATGGGGTTCCTTTGATGATCATATCATACCGTGATTCACACTTTACATCCTAGTTGTGGAAGGGGTTTCAGGAGGTGTTTGGGACCCAGCGGTGCTTGAGCACAGCTTTTCACCCTCAGAAGGATGGTCAGACGGAGCGGACCATACATACTTTGGAAGACATGCTTCGTGCTTGTGTCCTTGATTTTGGTCATAGTTGGTAGGACCACCTACCACTGGTTTAGTTCGCATACAACAATATATATCACTCCACTATTAGCATGGAAAATTTTGAGGCCTTGTATGGGCGGCCATACAAATAAACTCTATGTTGGAAAAACCTAGGGGAGTCAGCACTCATGGGTCCAAAGTTGGTACGGGCTACCACTGAGAAGGTGCAGATCATCCAGAAGTAGATAAGGACTCCACAGAGAAGGTAGAAGTAGTATGCCAATAGAATATAGAGACCCTTGGAATTCGAGGAGGGAGACCATGGTTTCCTTTGGTTCTCTCCCCGACGAAGATTGTGGAGATTTGTTTGAGGTGGAAAGTTATCTCTGAGGTTCATCAGATCTTTTCAGATCCTTAACAGAGTTGGTGAGGTGGCATACCACCTAGATCTTCCCCCACATATGCACTGGGTGCATGATATTTTTCACATGTCACAGTTGAGGAGGTACGTTCATGATCCATCGCATGTCATTGACTGAGGAGAGATAGACATTGACAATGGGGTGATGTTTGCGGAATTCCTGGTGGAGATAGAGGATCGATAGAAGTGGGTCCTTCATGGATGGTCAATTCCTCTAGCGTGTGTTCGATGGCAGTATGGGGACCTCCATGAGAGCACATGGGAGTAGGAGGCTCAGATTCATGCTTAGTACCCCCATTTGTTTGATTATCCTTTGTTTTGGATTTTGGGGATGTAAAGCCCTAAGTTGGGGAGAATGTAATGTCCCAAAATTTCTGTGTAATTTTTTTAAAAATTATAGGGAATTGTTTTGAGACCACAAGATCTGACAACAAGTGATTTCAAGGCTCAGAGAGCTTGGAACGGAATTCTGAACTTTTTTTAAAGTATGTTCAGTAAACATGCGAGCAGGTTTTTCTAACTTTTGAACCGGTGATCAGATTGAAAATCCAAGGACACCGTTGAACTCGGAACATCAGGATTCTTCTATAAAGTACTTAACATTGAGGGTCAGATGGAAAAGTTAATTTTCGGACTTTTTAGAAAATAATAAAAGAACTTAAAAAGTTATTTTATTTTATTTCTTTTGTACCGTTGAGCGGTGGACGACGGTGCTACGATGCTACAATGAGGGGATGATGAGGCACATTAAATGATGCATCTTAATGGTGCATTTTTATGCAAGCATAACAACGTGACGTCATAGCATAACAGAAACACTTTGATTTGTTTTTTTAATAACACATTTGGGAAATCAGTTGGTGGAATTTTCATTTGACGACGAATGTGGAACCTCTCTCCCTATCCCTCCGATGATGAACGCTATCAACGAATGCTGGCGGGGTGGATTAGAGAGGCAACAAATGGATATGGACGCTAATGGAACAAGGATCGATGATAGCTTGAAGCTTCATCCCTCATCAGTGACGGATCCTCAAACCAGGTAGGGGTTTAAATTATTTAAAGTTTCCCCATTCTTATTTCAAACAACGAATACAAATTAACCCATGAATAGGTTAATCCACAGATCATGCATTCTTGCGGGAGGGTGACTTCTTTTGGGGTTTCTCTATCCAAGATTAAATTATCACTTGTATTGATTGAACTACAATCCCCAGACCTCCCCATGTTTTTAAAATTCTAATGCAGAGGGTGCAGGCTGACACGAACAAGGCCCAAGCCCCTCTGCATGTTCATTCTTCATGGATGAATTCTCAAAATGGAAGAAAGGTGAGTTAGAGGCCATCACAGTGAAGGTGGCAGCCTCACAATCCTATAGGCGCATACGGATCGAGAAACGGACCATCGGAGCAACTCTGGTGGCCCGCAGAAGAAACCGTTGGTGCACCAATGCCGGTAGAGGGAGGTGGAACACCTGTTGGCACACCACGGTGGCATAGAGATACAGTGTTGACTGGTGCCACATGGAGGCAATGGCTCACATATGGGCCACCAGGGAGAATGGCGGAGGTCGCGGTTGCAGCGCAGTAGACCCGCAGCTCCTCGCAGGCGTCGCGTTGACCGATTCAACCTGAAGACTCAGTATGTGGGTGACGTGGAAGGGATTGGGCCATGGTCGCTTGAATTCGGTGGAAGGGAGGCTATGCGGCGACCCACGCAGCAGCAAGGGGGGCCGAACGCGGCATCTGGCCGTATCCCGACCAGGCGGACAAACCGGTCTACCCTCGACGGGTCGGAGCCGCCCCCTCGAACCAAAACTGCCCCAGCGGGTCGGACCCACCCCAGCGGGCTGAACTGAATTCAATTTGGGTCGATTCAGTCTGACCAGGTCGGGTCGGTCCGACCAGGTCAGACCGGACCCGGACCCAACTGGCCTTATTTCACTAAAATGCTTGTATCTCTCAAATCGGGCGTCTGATTGTTGCGTCGTCAGTGGAATTGGGACCCTTGAGATGAGGAGGTACTTCTAAGATACTCTACTTGAGTTTTGGTGGAGTTTGACATATGGATAGGTTGGATCAGACTTGAATCCAACTGGGCAATTTTTACAAAAATGCATATATCTTACAGACCGGGTGTCCGTTCTATGTGTCGTCTATTATGTTGGGAACCTTACGACAAGATGGTCCTTCTAAGATACAATTGAGGGAACGCTGACGTCACTAATTCCCGTCATTCCCCAACATCGTCGTCTCCTTCCTCGTGACCTCCGTCGATGAATCAAACAAGGTAGGGGTTTATTTCTTTATGATTATCACTTTCCATGTACACCCCTTCTATTTCTTTTGCGGGTTGGGAACAATCATTGTGGGAGGATAGGATTTGAAATTCTTGTTCATGTTCTTGATGATCCGCTTGCTACCACTCAAACGCGGAGGGTGCGGGCCAAAAAAACATGGCCCGACCCCTCCGTCATTCTTGTGTTGAATTATCGGGTTCTTCGCAATGGTGGAGGACGACTGTCAACCGCGATAAAGGCGACGAAGACAACGAGGGAAATGACATCGCCCCGTGGCCTCCCTCGCCTCGCAATCTCTGCGCCCCATGGCTCCGCCACTCGCAGATCCGCCGTCTGTTGCCCCCACCGTCCGCCGAGCCGCCGCCGCCATCCGTTGAGCCGCCGCCGCCATCCGTCGTCCTGCGGCCGGACCTCCACCCCGCGGCCGGTCCAAGCTCTCACAGTACCCCTCTACTGAGTTGCCCTCGCGGCACCCTCGTGGGTCGGACCAAACCCAACAGGCCGGGCCAGACCCAATGGGTCGGGCCGGGTCAGACCAGACTCGGGCCCACTACAACCCAGTTACTTTCTTTTGGCCATAACTTTGGCACCGGACGTCCGTTTGACAAACCGCCAGCGGCGCTGAAAATCTTGGAGCGAGACAGTCCCTTTGAGTGATACCCCTCTATGTTTTGGATTAAAATGGGGAATGGTCAGGTTGGATTGAGCACGAATCCAACAAGGCCCTCGGGACTAAAAGGATAATAACTCACAGATCGAGCGTCTGATTGAAGCGTCGTTTGTTGCGTTGAGACCCCTATGACATGATGGACCTTTTAGATACTCCTTCATGGGACTTCATGATAGTTGGAGTATCGAACAGTAGCTTGTGGAGCGGATCCTCCCGGCGACGAGCGAGTATAGTACGGAGACCTAGTAGCTGCCTGAGACTTGATGACTACTGACAGTTTCGACTCAGAGTGACTCGACAGGCCCAGTGGGGAGCGCCTTGGTGACGTAGTAGACCCACGGTGGGGAGCGCCTTGGTAACGCGACAGACCCACGATACTCGACAGGAAGAGTACCTCAGCAGGCCATGAGGGGGGGCGCCTTGATGACGCGGCAGACCCACGGTGGGGAGCGCCTTGGTGACGCGGCAGACCCACGGTACTCGACAAGAGGAGTACCTCAACATTCCAAGGTTAGTGGGAAGAACCTCTGTGTGACACGGTAGGCCCACTGTACTCGATAGAGGAGGATTTCTCCAGCAGCCGAGGTGTTCGACGTTGTGACTAGGAATGTTACTTGATATTACCCCTAGAATAAATCCTGGTATGAGATGAGTCAGAACCAATGTGTTTTCCTCATGATTAAGATGGATTACTTGATAAATTAGGTATATGTATGGGCATATACCTAAGTAAGGTTATCTATTGATTTCATACTTTGTGTTTTATCCTTGTTTGATTTTATGAGACCTAGAGGGTCTTGGGGTCCCTACTAAGTATCGTTATACTCACCCCTACACGGGTTATGCCTGCACCTTGTTGTGTTGGATGCAGACGACGGACAGCACTGAATGAGGCCGAGAGTACCAACACTGGACGGTACCTGGAGGTGGACCTTATGACGAGTCAGTACACTGAAGAGATGGATGGATGAGGAGTGCTGAGGAGGAGATTTGTACCTACCATTCAGGTAGGAACCTCGGAGGACAACCCAGCAGCTGGCTTTTCCTTTTTTCAGTTTTAATGTATCACATTTGTACTTGTAATTTCTAGTTGGGATTGTATTCTAGCCCCTTTTACTTTCAGCACTCTTTTGTTATACAGTTTACTTGGTGTTTCGTATCTAGCTGTGTGCTTTCTTGTGTGTGTGTTTACAGGTTATAAAGGCAATGTCTTCCCAGTTTTAGGGAATTATGCCTTTGTTGCTAGTCACCAACCTCTGGCCTATGGAAGGCGGGCTTGGGGTAGTCACAGCACGGGCCTCGGGGGACGGGTCGTGACAAATTGGTATCAGAGGGAGGTTCTACTGAAGAACTAGGACTCTGATCTTTTCTATGAAACAATAGTGTTAAGTTTAATGAGTGTGGTTTTCAATTCAGGGAGTCCAGTTTTGGTGCGGTGGCTGACGTATCCATACACCAGGACCCTAACTTATGATTTCTGACTCAGTGCACAAAAACACAGATTTCATGTGTGTTTTCAAAAGTTTTCTTTGTGATATTTAGAGTCAGCTCACCAGGTATAACTTTTATCTCACCAGGTATAACTTTTTGACTGTGGTACACCTGTTTCTTTTCAGGATGCCTCCATGAAGACAGCCAGCTAGGGTACCAAGAGTTGTATGCACCGATAGCCCACCGAGCGACGAGGCCTCGGTGCAGGGCCCTTTTCTAGTAGAGGCACCAGTGTAGGCACCAACGGTACCATTACCTGTTGATCCATTGATGCCACCAGCCCCAACAGCAGACGGTGCATGCTGCTTGAGCACGTTGCACGAGTTCCAGCACCAGATTCCACCCATGTTTAGGGGAGAGATGGACCCAAAAGTGGCTGAGGATTGGCTGGAGATTGTGGTGAGAGTCTTCTGACTCATAGGGACACTAGCCGATCACATGGTGATTCTTGTCGCCAGCCTTCTACAGGAAGTATCAGACAGATGTTGGAGCTTGATGCTTCAGGTTCACGATGAGGTGGCGCTTCTCTGGGAAGACTTCGAGAGCCTGTTTAGGGCAGAGTTTGTTCCAGCAACTCTTCACGCAATAGGCATTCAGGAGCTACTTCATCTACAGCAAGGCAGCATGACTGTGGCTCAGTATTTAGTGAGATTCAGTGACCTCTCACGCTGCTCCACAGATATGGTGCGGGACCCATTCTTCAGGGCCCGGACCTTTGAGCAGGGGCTCAGGCGGAAGATCAGGGCTTCGATGATCTCACTCAGCATCCTGACGTAGGCATGGGTGTTAGAGAGAGCCCTCTTGGTGGAGAGTTTCCTTACTGAGCAGTCACCAGCAGCGAGACCCACTACTAGTCATCACACAGCGGAGTCTTCTACAACTGGCAGTAGACATATGTCATATAGTTCCAAGAGGACCAGACCTATAGGTGGATGACCGCATGACTCAGGATCAATTGTGCGGGGCACCCGAGGCAGAGCCAGTTATGCCAGGAGTGGGCAATGTTTCTTATGCAGTGGGCAGGGTCACATGACTCGTGACTGTCCGACCCACCATATGGATGATCAGAAGACGGTCGAGGGACCGCCCTGGCAGAGACAAAGATTCGACTGAGGAGGTCTGTAGGGAGCAGGCGTACGTGGCAGAGGAGCTGGTCGTGTAGCTAGTGGTGGGCGACGATTCGAGATATTACCACCACTACCACCAGAAGGTCCACCTCGGCCACAGGGAGCATGTGGACAGGGGATAGCTCAGCTCCAGGCAGCTAAGGCTTACAATCATGGCACTTCGGAGATGATTCTATGTACGATCTGTGTCTAATACACCATAGTTGCAGTACTTATAGACACAGGTGTCAGTCATTCCTTCATTTCCACTGCCCTCATTTAGGTCTCGGAGATTCTGACAGAGTCATTGGTTCAATCCTTATAGATAGAGACTCCTATGGGAGTAGATTTGATGATTATGAACTGGTGCTGGCAGTACAAGCTTACTCTAGGAGGTGAGAGCTTTGGCTGGGATCTCCTAGTAGTGGCATCAAGGCCTTACGACGTCATCTTGGGTATGGACTGGTTATCTACAGTCCATGCACAGATTGACTGTATTGGGTGCAAATTGTGGTGTGTCCCCATGGATGGGACCAGGTTTACCTTCACCGGAGAGAAGGGAGCCTTTGCAGCATAGGATGGACTTACCCGAAGGAGAGCACAGCTGACCACTCATTAGTTGGCTAGCCTTACCCTCGGAGCTATTGATGTGGAGAGTCCAAGATATCCTATAGTGGTGGACCAGTACGTGTATGTTTTCCCTGATGATGTTTCGGGTCCTCGTAGAGAGGTGAACTTTTACATTGACTTGTACCCTGGGATGGCACCAACATCTACTCCAGCATATCGGATGGCACTTGCGGAGCTTCGTGAGCTGCGGGTACAGCTAGAGGACTTGCAGGGGAAGAGATTCATTTGGCTCGGTGTTTCTCCCTGGGCAAGCTCAATTTTGTTCTCCAAGAAAGCAGATGGGAGATTGAGGCTTTGTGTTGACTATCGGGGCCTGAACCAAGTGACTGTGAAGAACAAGTACCCACTCCCGAGGATTGATGACCTCTTTGATCAGCTGAAGGGAGCACGGTGGTTCTCAAAGATAGACCTCAGATCAGACTATCACCAGCTCAGAGTGTGATATGAGGATGTATAGAAGACGGCCTTCAGATGTCGGTATGACCATTACAAGTTCTTGGTTATTCCATTTGGTGTGACCAATGCTCTAGCAGTGTTCATGAGACTCATGAACAGGATCTTTCATCCATACCTTGATCGCTTTGTAGTGGTCTTCATCGACGACATTCTGATCTACTCAGCTACTAAGGAGGAGCATGCCTATCATTTGCAGGTAGTATTGGACACACACCAAGAGCACCAGCCTTATGGTAAGCTCTCGAAGTGCCAGTTATGGATCTGAGAGGTTCACTTTCTAGGACATATCATATCGGAGGCTGGAGTTGCAATGGATCTAGTGAAGATTGAGGCTGTACTTTCTTGGGAGCCACCCAGGAGTGTGACTGAGGTATGGATTTTCCTGGGTTTGGATGGATATTACCGGAGGTTTGTGCCAGACTTCTAGAGAGTTGAAGCACCACTGTCAGTATTAACGAAGAAGGGGAAACCCTCCGTTTGGTCATAGAAATGCCAGCGGAGTTTTCAGAAGCTGAGGCAGAGGCTGACTAGTGCCCCCATCTTGAGGCTTCCAGAGGTAATAGGGTACGTAGTTTACTACGATGCATCAGGGACCGAACTCGGATGTGTCCTGATGCAGGAACGAGCAGTGATCGCATATGGTTCTCAGCATCTGAGACAACATGAGCAGAACTACACTACCCATGACCTGGAGTTAGCAGCAGTGGTCTGCACCTTGAAGATGTGGAGGCACTATCTGATGGGTGAACATTTTATAGTGTAATCTGATCACAAGAGTCTCAGGTATATATTCTATCATAAGGACCTGAACCTGAGACCATGACATTGGCTTGAGTTCCTCCAAGACTATGACTTCGAGATAGTCTATACTCCTGGGAAGGGGAATGTTTTAGAAGATTCACTCAGTAGAAGGTATGATATACAGCTACTAGGTGAGGTGATGGAGCAGCTGGCCACTTTATAGATATCCTTTGTGGATAGAGATGGAGCAGCCTTTCTATAGTCTCTTATAGTCACTCCCCCACTTCTTCGGTGATTCAGGGAGGTGCAGCGTGGGGATGCTGACTGTGAGACACGATGTGCTCAGATATCCATAGGACAGGCATCTGATGGATTTTCTGAAGGTGGGGAGCACATCATCCTCTTTAGAGGACGTACCATGGTACTAGTGTCACTTCAGGAGGAAGTGTTGAGGGAGTTCTACACATCCCCTCTAGCGGTACATCTAGGAGTGGCGAAGATGTACCAGGATCTCTGACGACAACACTGGTGTCCAAGAATGAAGAAAGCAGTTACAGAGTTTGTCTCATGATGCATCACTTTTCAGCTAGTGAAGGTGGATCATCAGGTACCAGCGGGCTTGGTTCAGCCTTTAGAGGTCCCAGAGTGGAAGTGGGATGGGATATACATGGACTTCGTGATAGGACTTTCAGATACATCCAGAGGTCATGACTCTATCTAGGTGATTGTCAACCGACTCACCAAGTCGGCCCACTTCCTACTGATCAGAGAGCAGGGTTTAGTAGAGAGCTTGGGACGCCTATATGTGCAAGAGATTATGCAGCTACATGGAGTACCCTTGATGATTGTCTCTGATCATGATGCATGTTTTACTTCCCGGCTATGGAAGGGGTTGCAGGAGGCTTTCGGGATGCATCTTCGTTTGAGCAATGCCTTCCATCCTCAGACGGATGGCCAGACTGAGCGAACCATTCAGACCCTCGAGGACATGCTGAGTGATTGTGTCCTTGACTTCAGTCGTAGCTAGGAGGATCACTTAACTTTGGTGGATTTTGCATACAATAATAGTTATCACTCCGCCATTGGGATGGCACCTTTCGAGGCATTGTACGGGCGACCTTGCAGATCACCTTTGTGTTGGACTGACCTAGGGGAGTCAGCACTAGTGGGACCAGAGATGGTACAAGCTACCATAGAGAAGGTGCAGATCATCCAGGAGTAGATGAAGACTGCACAGAGTAGGCAGAAGTCATATGCCAACAGGAGACGGAGACCTCTAGAGTTCGAGGATGGCGATCGTGTCTTTCTACGAGTCTCACCCCGACGAGGCTTACAGAGATTTGGCCAAGGCAGCAAGTTATCTCCGAGATTCATCGGACCCTTCCAGGTCCTCAGCAGAGTTGGTGAGGTGGCTTACTGCTTAGCTGTCCCATCTCAGTTGCATCGGATGCACGACATCTTCCACGTATCCCAGCTAAGGAGATACATTCATGACCCTTCTCACATATTCGACCATGGCGATCTGGACATCGACGATGGGGAGACTTTTATGGAGGTTCCAATAGAGATTGAAGATCGATAGGAGCGGGTCCTTTGTGGATGGTCGATACCTCTGGTGTGCATTTTATATAATCATGGGAACCTCTAGGAGAGCACATTGGAGCGGGAGGCTCAGATGTGTGCTCAGTACCCCCACTTGTTTACCTAGTTTGAGTTTTGGCTTACGGGGATGTAGAGCCCTGAGGTGGGGAGAATTTAAAGACCCTGAATTTCCATGTATTTTTCAAAAATATATGGGAATTTTACAAGTCTGTGAAAATTGGCGGCTCGTGATTCCAAGGCCCGAAGTGCCCAGAATCAATTTTTGAACTTTTTTTCGGGTACGTTTAGTAAATGTGCGAGTGGGTTTTTCTAACTTTTTAACCAGTGCTCGAAATCGAAATATGAGGGCACCGTTGAACTCGCAGTGCCGGTATTATGGTAAGGAGACTTTCACCTCAACGGCAGTTGGTTGAGAGTGAAAGTTAGTTTTTTGGTTTTTTGTGGAAATAATAAAATAAAATAATCACATGTTTTATTTTTTTATTTTTGAAACACCCATGTGGATGTTGAGATGTTATAAAAGTGGGGGCGACTAGAACTAAACCTCCCTTTAAAAATTAAGAGGTGGGGTCCACCGGTACTAAACCTCCCTTGTAAGGTTATGGTGGTGGGGACCACCCGACCCCTCTTCATGGGGATAAACCTCCCAACTCGCCAATATCCCACTCCTCTCATTAAATTGAGCCATTCAATTGGACCATTTAGTTGAGCTAATTAATTGTTCCAACATGGTAAATTAATTACGCCAACTTGGTGTGCGCCAACATAATTCCTTCTTAAGTTAAATTATATTGGCACCGCTTTTCTTTTGGTTTGGAAAAGGAGAGATCTCTTGGAGGATTACTTTCTTCAATGAAGAACACCAATAAAGAACTTCTTCTCTGAACGAAGAACGCCAACGAAGAACGCTGACTCCATCTTCGACTTCTTCCTCGAGAAAAACGTTGATGAGGAACGTCTTCAACTTCAACGAACCGACGATCGAGGGAACGTCGACGTCACTGATTCCCGTCTTTCCCTAATGAAGTCATCTCCTTCCTCGTGACCTCTTTCGATGAATCAAACAAGGTAGCGATTTATATCAATATGATTATCACTTCTCATGTACACCCCTTCTATTTCTTTTGCGGGTTGGGAATAATCATTGAGGGAGGATAGGATTTGAAGTTCTTGTTCATGTTATTGATGAGCCGCTTGCTACCACTCTAACACGGAGGGTGTGGGCCAAACAAACATGGCCTGACCCCTTCATCATTCTTGTATTGAATTATGGTGTTCTTTGTGATGGTGGAGGACGGCTATCAACCGTGACAAAGGCGACGAAGACAATGAAGGCAACGGCGCTGCCCTGCGGCCTCCGCCACCTCGTGATCTTTGCACCCTGCGGATCCGCCACTCATAGCTCTATCATCTGCCGCCGCCGCCATCCACCAAGCCGCCACTGCCGGACCGCCATCCCACAGCCGGACCGCTGCCCTCGCAGTACCCTCGTGGCCGGTCCGCGCCCATGCAGTTTCCGCGGCCGGTCCATGCTCTCACGGTACCCCTCGGTCGAGCCTCCCTCATAGCACCCTCGCGGCCCTCACAGGCCGGGCCGGGCCAGGTCGGGCCAGGTTGTTCTGACCGGGTCGGACCGGACCCGGGCCCACTACGACCCGGTTACTTTCTTTTGGCCATAACTTTGGCACCGGATGTCCATTTGACGAACCGTCAGTAGTGCTGGAAATATTGGAGCAATACGGTCCCTTTGAGTGATACCCCACTGTGTTTTGGATTAAGATAGGGAACGGTCAGGTTGGATCGAGCACGAATCCAACCAGGCCCCCGGGACTAAAAGGCTAATAACTCACAGACCGGGCGTCCAATTAACGAGTTGTCTATTGCATTGAGACCCCTATGACATGATGGACCTTTGAGATACTTCTTAGTGGGACTTCATGATAGTTGGAGTATCGACCAGTAGCTTGTGGAGAGGATCCTCCCGGAGACGAGCGAGCATAGTTCGGAGACCTATTAGCTGGCTAAGACTTGACAACTATTGACTGTTTTGACTCGGAGTGACTCGACAGGCCTAGTGGGGAGCCCTTTGGTGATGCGGTAGACCCACGGTGGGGAGCACCTTGGTGATGTAGCAGACCCACGGTACTCAACAGAGGAGTACCTTAGCAGGCCACGAGGGGGATCACCTTGGTGACACGATATACCCACGGTGGGGAGCACCTTGGTGACGCGGTAGACCCACAGTAATCGAAAGGAGGAGTACCTCAGTAGTCCAAGGTTAGTGGGAAGAACCTCTTTGTGATGCGGCAGGCCCACTGTACTCGATAGAGGAGGAGTTCTCCAGCAGTCGAGGTGTTCGACGTTGTGATTGGGAATGTTACTTGATATTACCCCTAGAATAAATCCTGGTGTGAGCTGAGTCAGAACCATTGTGTTTTCCTCATGATTGAGATGGATTATTTGATAACTTAGGTATATGTATGGAAATATACCTAAGTAAGGTTATATTTTGATTTCATACTTTGTGTTTTATCCTTGTTGGAATTTTTGAGACCTAGAGGGTCTCGGGGTCCTTACTGAGTATCGTTATACTCACCCCTGCATCGGCTATGCCCGCACCTTGTTGTGTTGGATGCAAACGATGAATAGCGCTGACTGGGGCCGAGAGTACTAGGACTGGATGGTACATGGAGGTGGACCTTATGACGAGTCGGTACACGGAGGAGACGGACGAATGAGGAGTGTTGAGGAGGCGATTTGTACCTACCCTTCAGGCAGGAACCTCGGAGGATGACCCAACTGCTGACTTTCCCTTTTTTTTAGTTGTATTGTATCACAGTTGTACTTGTACTTTCTAGTTGGTCTTGTATTCTGGCCCCTTTTACTTTCAGCACTCTTTTTTTATACAGTTTACTTGGTGTTTTGTTTCTAGTTGTGTGCTTGCTTGTGTGTGTGTTTAGAGCTTATAAAGGAAATGTCTTCCCATTTTTAGGGAATTACGCCTTTGGTGCTAGTTTCTAGCCCCTGGCCTATGGAAGGAAGGCTTGGGGTAGTCACGGCATGGGCCCCAGGGGACGGGTCCTGATAATAATTATATCATAGTCTAAGTAAATAAATGTTTTAAAAATTATTAATTAAGTGTTGGTATTTTTGTAAGTCATAAATATTTAATTATAATTTTATAATTAATTTAATGATTTAAAAGAAAATATATTTTCATAAATTGTATTCATAAATTAATATTTTTTTTGTCTTATTATTATAAGATAATTTTATGAGACCTTAATTAATTTTTCAAAATGTTAGAAAAGCAGTTTTAATTTTTAAATGTGTAGTTTTTGAGTAAATGATTATTTCAATTAAAAATTAAATTTCTCATATTTAGAAAATTATTTTCATAAAATGGAGTTCATTTTATAATTCTACACATCAAAAAATTGTTAGGTTGAATTTTTGGTATTTTTCTGAAATACTTGAATTTTTTATGAATAGTAAAATACAATAATTTTCGATAAATGCTAAATACGTGATTTTTTGAGTCATTGTTGTTGTAAGGATGATGTAAGCACCTTAATCTAGAACTGTAGTTAATTATTTTATTATATTTAGTTATAATTATCAAACTATTCATAGTCTTAATCCAAAATAATAAACTAATGAATATAATAATGAGAAAACATCTCTCTCCTCCAATATAAATACCACCCCTAACCACATCTTCTCCTCACACCTTACAAGCTTTGAACCTTGTCCATATTCTACCCAATACACTTACCTAGCCCCTTCACCATGTCCAAGATCTCTTGGTATTATCAAAATACCAAAAAAAATTCCCTAAGGAGGTTCTCAAGTAGGAGAAATCTAAGATGTAAATTCCTCTTTCTTTTCTTTTAATTTCTTTTCAAGTTCTTTTCTATTCATATTATCTCCTCACCTATCCTCATAAAAATGGAATGATAACTCTAGTACCTTTAATATACTATAATTATATCATGTTAATGTAATATCCATCATTAAACCCCTCTCTCTCTCTCTTTTATTTTAAAAATGAAATCATCTTCCTTGATGTGTCAATTTACCGACATTGTGAATGATGTGCTTTCATTTTTCTTTAAAAAGTTCAAGTATATTAATAAAACCATTAAATGTTTGAAAATATATTTTAAATTTTATTTTATAACCCTTTTTATTTTCTATATCTAACTTATATACATAATACTAAATGATAAAACAAAACGAGTTTGTTGTGATTGAAAACCACCAAAATTAACCTAAACGATTATCATTAACTATTTATCTAATGATTCATCCTCATAACATATCACAAAATTATTTATAAGACCATTTAAAATTATATAATATTAATAATAACATATAATAATTTTGTTTTTATTTATCCACATTTTACATGAACTCTCATTCATGTATACAAGTGAACCAGTCATAAAAACTAAGAAAATGAACACTCTCGAATGATGAAATTAAACTCTATAACTCATCTAAAATCCCATAAATGAACTTAATAAAATCATAATTAATCAAATTCATGTATAAAAGGTTATTAATTTTTTAATTAATTAATCTAATATGATTATATAGGATATTAAAGTGAAGAAAGCATTCAGACATAAGGTAAGGGGGATTCTTGAACCCAACTCTCTTTCTTTGGGTTTTCCCTATTTCACCCCATTTTATGTATGGATATTACTTTAATGTTCCTTAAATATCATTTATTAATAATTATATTATATTTTTTTGGATATACATTTTTTCTACTTGAGTTTATGACAAACATAATGTTTTCTAAAAGAACTATTCTTTCAAAAAACGCACCTTTTACTTCTTGTGAGATTGCTTCTTCTTCACTCAAGATTGATGATTATTATATTAAGTATGTTATTCCGTATTTATTTTGAGAACCCTAAATTTTATTCATGAATGTATGAATTATGAAATTAAACCCATTCCTTTTCATGGGTTATTTTATGTCCAAGATTGATATGCGTTCTATGTGACATGCATGATAATGTAAATGTTATGATGAGACAGGTGCACCCAGAATTATATAGCACAATGTAAATGTTATGATGTGATGAGTTTTCCAAAAATTATATAACACTCTAATTCATTGGGTAATGTGATGTATATCATGATAAAAAGTGAAATATGTGTGAACATGATGCAAGATTTGTTCACAACTATGTGTGGCAATTGACCATTAAGACATGATGTTTCATTTTTATGCATTAACACATTCCATGACTTTATCTAATGATTCCCATATTGATTATGATGATGAACCTATAATTATTTTATGATTATGATGATTATTCTCACCCATTTTATTTTTTTCATTTTCTTATCTATCCTCTTACTGGGCTTTTAGATCACCCCTTTCTTTGATGTATATCCTCAGGTAAATACTTATACTAAGAAGAACTCAAGGGACAATAAGAGGCTAGAGAAGAAGGAATTAAATAAATATTTATGTTTTATTATGTAAATTTTATTTATGGTTCTAATTTTTTCAAGACACTAAACCTTTGGATCCTAGTTTTGTAACACTATTATATCATTATCTTTAGAATGACATGATAGTAATGTAATAAAAAGTATGGTCATTATAACGATGGTGTCAACCTGCAGAGTTATACTCACACCCTACTCAAGACACCATTTGGTACTCAAGAAAATTACATGGATGCAGGATCAGACAATGTAACATCCTCAAATGATAAAGGGTTAAATGACTAAATGATATGACTCATGTCAACAAGGTGCACCTTCCTTTTCGGGAGCCTGTCTGATTAGAACTTCATAGTTAAGCGTGCTTGGCCTGAAGTAGTGATCAAGATGGGTGACCTCCTGGGAAGTTTCCCAGGGTGTGTGTGAGTGAGGACAAAGCACACTGGAAAGGACATGTGTTGGCATGTGGGGACTATCATTAGTCAGATGACCCGTTCGGGCATGTGGGTGGACCCTGGGGTGGGCCCCATGTGTCTGTGGGGCAACTGGTGGTACCTGGTGGGCCAGGACCCGACGTCCATGTTAAGGCGGGGTGGTTGTGCTGTCACCAGGACCCCATTGTCACATTTGGTATTAGAGGAGGAACCTGGCCTTAAGTGCGGTGCACTGCCTGAGTTGAGATGTAGGGCCCACAACGAGGACGTTGTGCTCTAAAGGGGGGGTGATTGTAACATCCCCAAATGATAAAGGGTTAAATGACTAAATGATATGACTCATGTCAACAAGGTGCACCTTCCTTTTCGGGAGCCTGTCTGATTAGAACTTCATAGTTAAGCGTGCTTGGTCTGGAGTAGTGATCAAGATGGGTGACCTCCTGGGAAGTTTCTCAGGGTGTGTGTGAGTGAGGAAAAAGCACACTGGAAAGGACATGTGTTGGCATGTGGGGACTATCATTAGTCAGATGACCCGTTCGGGCATGTGGGTGGACCCTGGGGTGGGCCTCACGTGTCTGTGGGGCAACTGGTGGTACCTGGTGGGCCAGGACCTGACGGCCATGTTAAGGCAGGGTGGTTGTGCTGTCACCAGGACCCAGTTGTCATAGACAAGGGAAAAAGACCTTGTTATTGATTATTGCTTGATGGATGGGCTGGAGTTTGGAGATGGGACCGACATGGGGTTCAGGACCAAGGACTTTGAGTCTTATAGTCTTTTATTTTTAATACTTATATCATGACATTTAGTTACATTCTAGGATGTCATTATATTATTCCTTTATTATTTATTGTATTTTTCAATTGGATTTCATTGTTGGTTTTTTGTTGTATTATATTGTTTCTATTTATTTTTGCACTCTAATATTTATTTATCTATTGCTATTGGATTATTTCTTTATATTGTAACTCTGTAACCAGGGTGTATAGTCTCTCAAATATACATATCACACTCCCACTGCTAGTTGGTGGCCTCTGGTGTATAGGGAGGCATGATTGATGTCTAATAACCGTCCTGTTTTGGCCACGTGGGAGAGTTTTGGGTAGGGTATGTTACATGCCACATAGATAATTCAACATAGGATCATATTTTGTCACATTTAATCCCACAATTTAGGAGTGTAGAATACATACATAGAAGTACCTGATTAGATAAGGATAAGTATTTCTAGGTGAGTACCCTTGAGTGGAAATGGTGATGGTATTCACAATATAGAGGTTTGGCATGGTGAAATCACAGGATAATTTCAGTAGCATAATAGGGGTACTTAATGAATCATGGGAGGTGTTAATGAGAGTGAAAGGGGTATCTCGTTACTTGGAAATTATAAGGGTAGTAATAGGTATGTGTAAAAGAATATCCCATCAATAGGAATTTAAAGACAAAAGGCATTACATAAATAAGGTGATTGAATAAAGAGGAGAATGAGAGGAACCCTTACCTTGAGACGGTGTTTCCAAAAGATTGGGAGGAGCTTCTTGTGCTGTCACCAGGACCCAGTTGTCATAGACAAGGGAAAAAGACCTTGTTATTGATTATTGCTTGATGGATGGGCTGGAGTTTGGAGATGGGACCGACATGGGGTTCAGGACCAAGGACTTTGAGTCTTATAGTCTTTTATTTTTAATACTTATATCATGACATTTAGTTACATTCTAGGATGTCATTATATTATTCCTTTATTATTTATTGTATTTTTCAATTGGATTTCATTTTTGGTTTTTTGTTGTATTATATTGTTTCTATTTATTTTTGCACTCTAATATTTATTTATCTATTGCTATTGGATTATTTCTTTATATTGTAACTCTGTAACCAGGGTGTATAGTCTCTCAAATATACATATCACACTCCCACTGCTAGTTGGTGGCCTCCGGTGTATAGGGAGGCATGATTGATGTCTAATAACCGTCCTGTTTTGGCCACGTGGGAGAGTTTTGGGTAGGGTATGTTACATGCCACATAGATAATTCAACATAGGATCATATTTTGTCACATTTAATCCCACAATTTAGGAGTGTATAATACATACATAGAAGTACCTGATTAGATAAGGATAAGTATTTCTAGGTGAGTACCCTTGAGTGGAAATGGTGATGGTATTCACAATATAGAGGTTTGGCATGGTGAAATCACAGGATAATTTCAGTAGCATAATAGGGGTACTTAATGAATCATGGGAGGTGTTAATGAGAGTGAAAGGGGTATCTCGTTACTTGGAAATTATAAGGGTAGTAATAGGTATGTGTAAAAGAATATCCCATCAATAGGAATTTAAAGACAAAAGGCATTACATAAATAAGGTGATTGAATAAATAGGAGAATGAGAGGAACCCTTACCTTGAGACGGTGTTTCCAAAAGATTGGGAGGAGCTTCTTGAGAGCTTGAGGGCTCCTTGGGAGGGCTCTGGAGAGGAAAGGGTAGAGTATATCTATGCTTCAATGGATTTTAGTGAAGATTAATGGTATCTTGGTGGGTTTTTTCCCATGGTTTCTGCCAAAGAGGAGTGTTTTTTATTATTTTATAAAGGAATTAACCAAACTTATTAAAATAATACCATTATTGATGTGTAAGTGAGTCATGTTTACAAAGAATTGATTTTAAACCCTTAAAATATAATAAAGGTTTTGGAGGATTAAAAAGGGGTTTTTAAAATTAATCAAATAACCTCATAAACACATTATTTAAAGGGGAAATATATATTTGGTCATGGATACCTTTTATGGCACATATTATATCACTTCTGGATCATTATGATGTCTTAATACATACCATATATTTATAAAATATTTAATTTATCCCCAAAAAAATTGATTATCTCAGAAAATTATGAAAAATTCATCATTGGATAATTTATACATGAATATTCCAAAAATAATTTTTATTTTATCAAAATAATTCTCTAAATATGATATATTAAACTTTTAAATTAAAATCTGCATTTATTGAAAAATACTGTTTTTTTACAATAACAGTTTTTAACCCTTATAAAAATTAAAATTTCAATTTGTAAAAGTATATTATCATTTATATTTAATATATAATATTTAATGATAATATTTTATTAAAATATAATTTAATTCCTAAATTCATCAAAAGTAATGTCTTAATTGAAATTGTATATTACCCAAAAATAAAATTCGAGTTTTGTCGTATTAAAATCTAATTTTTATCAAACTCGTTACTTAGTCATTTACAAAGTAAAAACAATAAGGAATAAATATACTCATTATTTTATTGAAAAGAAAATATTCATATTCATATTGTTAGGGTCAAGATACATAACCCCTTATTATGCTAGTGAATTCCCTAAGGGTAAGGTGTGTGAGGATGAGATTCTCATGGGGTGGTTCAGCAACATGATTTGGTTTGTAATCTCAATGAGCTTGAACTTATCCCGTAAACAGTTTCTCTCATGCTTTAGTTGTTGGATATTAGCTTGGTCTTCATCAAGGGAAAATACTAGAGATGTTATCTCCCTTGGTAGCTCTGATAAATGGTCTTTATAGGGTATGATCCTATTGGTCGAGGCCATCACTTCTTTTTTATTTGTCTATAGAAATTTATCATAACCCTTAATATATAATAATCATATGTTCACTGTTAAAAAGATATATTATCAATATTTATGATACTTAATGTTATTTTGAATCTGATAGGATATAACTTTTAATGGTCTAACATAACCAAAGTAATTCATGTTTTTTTTATATTTACATTACATAAATAAGGCTCTTATTCATTTTGAAAAATAATTTCATTTATAAAAGTTTAGGTTGTTACATTATTCACCCCTTCATAAATTTCTACCTTGAAATTTTCATTTCATACAATAAAGTAGATGAGGTTACTTCTGTTTTATCACCCCTTCCATTTTCCATGTATCTTATTTAGGCTTGTGGTTCCACCATAACACTTTGACCAGGTGATTTGTCTTGTTTCATAGAACTTTGTCTTTATGATCTAAGATGTTTATCAGCTTCTCCTCATATGAAAGATATTTTTTCAGCAGTACCACCTATGGATTTAGTACATGCAAGGGGTCTGGTATATACTTACTCAAGAGGGATACATGGAACACATCATTTACTTGATATAGGTTAGGTTGGAGTGCTAGTCGATAGGCCACTGCTCTAATGAGATCAAGGATATCAAAGGGTTCGATGTATCTTGGACTAAGATTTCACTTCTTCCTAAACCTCATGAATTTATTTCATGGAAATATATAAAGGAATAATTTATCTCTAACCTCAAACTATAGATCATGTTAGTGATTGTCTTCATAGCTTTTCTGCTGACTTTTCATGGATTTCTTAGGATATTGAATGGTTTCGACCTTTTCCATCATCTCTTGGATAAGGTTAGGTCTCATCAGATCCTTCTCTCCAACTTCATCCCAACATGTTGAGGTCTGAAACCTCTTCCCATATATAGACTCATAAGGTTCCATTTGAATGCTAGATTAGAAAATATTTTTATATGATAACTTCACTATGGGAAGGTGTTGGTCCCGCTATCCTTTAAAATCCATAGAATATGATCTCTGCATATCCACCAAAGTTTGAATGGTCCTTTCATATTGACCATCCATCTGAGGGTGATAAGTAGTACTGAAGCTTAATTTTGTATTCAATACTTGCTAAAGGCTTCTACAAAACCTTAAGGTAAACCTTAGATCTCAGTCAGATACAATAGAGAGTGGAAATCCACGCAACCTTACCACTTCCCTTATGTATATCTTAGCAAGCTGGTCAAGATAGAAATATTCCTTGATAGAAATGAAATGATCTAATGTGGTAAGGTGATCGATTACCACCCAGATGGATTTATTACCTTTAGTTGTCTTGGGAAGTTCTACGATGAAATACATGGTTATGTTTTCCCATTTCCAAACTAGTTTGGGAAATATTTTCTCATACCCTTATACTTTTGTCATTCAGCCTTGATTTTCTAGCATGCCAAGCATCAAGATACAAACTTCACAATCTCTCTCTTCATGTTATCCCACCAGAAATTTTGCTTAAAATTTTATATATCATAGTGCTTCCTAGATGAATATAGAAGGATGGGCTATTTTAATCATCCAAAAGTTCCCTCTTCAGTTCTGGATTTGATGTGATGCATATCCGAGTTCCAAACCTTATAAATTTATCTTTAACAAAGTCAAACTCTAGAATATTCACTACCTTCTTCTATAATAACTCTTCATCTTTATAAGACACCTTGATCCTATCAAAAATGGATGGTTGAGAAGTTATTTGAGTAAGTTAGGATGAATATTCTTTTATTATTCCCATATCCATCTTTTTCATGTCCAAGAATATTGGTTCCCTTGAAATCCTCATTATGGATAGAGTTATGGGATCCTTTCTACTCAGAGCATTTTCTACTTTGTTTACTTTCCCAAGATGGTAATGGATTGAATAATCATAATCCTTTATCATCTCCAACCACCTCCTTTAGCATGTATTAAGATCCTTTTGTGTGAATATATACTTGAGGATTTTATGATCCATATATATGTCACACTTCTCCCCATAGAGATAATGTAGACAAATATTTAATGATAAGATCACTACATCCAATTCAAGATCATGATTTCAGTAGTTCTTCTCATGGACCTTTAGTTATCTGGAGGCATAGACTATCACTTTGTTATTTTACATGAGTAAACAACCCAATCCCTTTTTATATTCATCAATGTAGATCACAAATCCTTCTCCATTAGTGGGTAATGAGAGTATAGGTGCAGTTATTAGTCTCCTCTCCAACTCTTTAAAACTTTCCTCGTATTTATCATTCCATAAAAACATGACTCCCTTCTGATTTATCTTGGTTAGGGGGCTTGAAAATAATGATAATTTTCTCACAAATCAACAATAATACCTAGATAATTGAAGAAAACTATGAATTTATATCAGATGTGTTAGTTTAGTTCACACTTCAATCATCTCTATTTTTTAAGGATCCACATATATCTATTTATTGGTGATGACATGCCCCATGAATGTTACTTGGTCTAACCATAACTCACATTTATTGTACTTTTTATACATATTTTCCTTCCTAAAGGTCCTTAGTATAGTATCTAAATGATCCTCATGTTCCTTCTTTCTTTTGGAGTAGATAATAATATCATCAATAAAGACTATCACAAATTTTTTCAGGTAATATCTAAAGACTCTATTCATTAAATCCATGAAGATTGTTAGAGAATTGGTGGGTATAAATGGAATCACTATGAAATCTTAGATCTTGTACCTTATATGAAAAGTATTCTTGGGGATATCCTCCTTTACCTTTACTTGGTAATATCCCGAATGAAGATCTATCTTTGAGAAATATTGGGATCCATATAGATGATTAAAAAATTCATCAATCCATGGCATATGATACTTTTTCTTTATCTTGATCGTGTTGATCTTGTGATAATCAATGTAAAGGTGCATTGACCCATCCTTCTTCTTGACAAAGTGGATTGGTGCACCCCACAGTGAAATGCTTGGTCATATAAACCTCTTATCCAGATTATATTATAGTTACTTCTTAAACTCCTCAATTTTAAAAATGTCCATTCTACATGGAGTCTTGTATATTGGTAAATCCCTGGGTATAATATCAATTGAAAATTCAACCTCTCAGCTAAGAGGAAGACCAGAAAATTCTTCAGGAAACACATTAGTGTATTTCCTCACAATTGGCATGTCTTCAAGGATGATCTTCTCTTTAATCTTAGTCATTTGGGATAGATATGATGTCTCATAAGGAAATAATATCCATAATTGATATTTTGGTACTAAAGAATAATTATCCTCCTCCTTTCACTTATATAGAATCGGATGGCGATTAGTGATACAAAGGGTGATTTCCTTCTCTCAGCAATTTATGTTGAATCTATATAAGTCAATACATACCCATAATTACATCAAATTATTCTAAAGAGAGTATGAAAAGGTTCACTGGGAAGTTAAACCCACAAATTTTGATAGGGAAGTAGTTATATACTTTAGATGCAATAATTTACCCATTTGTCATTTTCACTAATAGTTATAAATCCAGACTTTGTGGTGGTGTTTGAATAATTATACTAAACATGAAAGATATGAAAGAATGTGTGGAACCAAAATCAAAAATTATATTCCCTATTCTTAATTGAATAATTAGTGTACCTCTCTCCACTTAGTTGTTAGGATCTGCCTCCATAGTTGTGATGGAATAAGATTTCCCTTGCTCTCTAGGACTCATGGGTTGTTGTCGAAATTTGTCCTCGATAACCCTTGTCTTAGTGAATTGACTCACTTAGTGTCCTTATTCCTTCCAGTTGAAATATTGGACCATGGGATGAGGGTTTACCAGAACATTCCTTTCTTTAATCACATTGGTGGGTTTATCTGGTTGGCAATATCTAGCTAGGTTTCCTTCCTTTCCACACCTAAATCATTTCCTTATCCCCTTTAGGCAATTTTCAAGGTGCTTTTTTCCACACCTTTGATAAGTGGAATGTTGAAATTTATTTCCACCATTATATTTCTATATTAAACCACTATAATTAAACTTTTCTTTTCGCTTCTTATCCCTATGAGACCCTTGAGATTAACTAATATCCATTTCGACTTTGAGGTAACATTGGAAAATTTCCTCATAACTATGAATGTTACGAATGGCTAAGAATTTTTTTAGACTCGAATTTAGTCCACCAAAGAAACATTCAACTTTAAATTTAGGGGTCATGAAAAATCTAGAGGCATATCATGCAAGTCTTTTGAAGTTTTCCTCATAAACCCTGATAGATTCATTGTCCTTTTTCTTGAGGATAAAAAATTCCCACTCCATTTTCAATTGGAGAGTATGAGGGAAATATTTATCAAAAAAAAATTCCAAAATTCCTTCCACTCCATTTCTTCAATATCCTCTATGAGATTTGTATTCTTGACCAACATCAATTATTGATAAACTTCTCCTTCCATGTGATAAATATCCAGCACGAACTTTTCTTTCTTGAAACATTGAAGGATGGAGAATATCTTTTCAATAGGACTGATCCACTATTTCTCAATTAAGGGATTAGAATATCCACTAAAATTTGGAGGCCTTTGTTGCATAAAGGTCTTAATTACAAATTTATATTTCTTAGGGGATTTGGGAATTCCTCCTAGTTCAGGATTCAGTTCAAAACTTGATTCAATTGAGAAAGTATAGTCATAAATTTTTTGATTCCTACTTTCATCAAGTTGAGCATCTCATTTGGGAAGTCATCACATTACCTCTCACATTGGTTGTTGACTTGGTTACTCCTATTTCTAGACATTGAATAGAATAAAGGGAAAAATGGGGATGATAGTTTTTAAATTATTAAACACGTAAAAGGGAGACTATGGACATTAAAGGTATAACTCATAAATAACATATATTTCTTAACCTATGAATTTCTAGGCTTCAATCTAAGTTATCCATGATATATTTCCTAATATAAAATCTTATGGGAATTTTTGTTCCCTTAATAATGGTTCATAAGGAGCTTGTGTATTTACCAAAGAATATCCCCTAGGATTATCAAATCAGGTGTACATCAAGGCTTGTATTCATGCACCATATGATGATCAATTCTATCTCAATTCACCCTTTTCAGGATTATTACTCCTAGGTACCTCTATGCTAAATCCACATCCACATATAGTATCCATAATGGTATGTATTTTCTTAAAAATCACTTACTATATACTTTACCAAAATTTAGGGATGTTTTCTTATGTTTTTTCTTATACCTAAGGCTTTCTCTAGAGTTTTCTAATCTTAATCCCAAAAATAACTAAACTTTGCTCTAATACCAACTATGACAACTCATATCTTTAATACACTTTATTTCATGATTTATTAAATAAAAATACAATTATTACAACCCAGAAGATCATGAAGCCTAAATTATTTGGTAAATTAGGTACATATCACATCAACTTGATACATGGATACAACAAAGTTTTTGAAAACTTCCTTAACATGCTCTAAAATTTCATTGCTCTTAAAACTACACGGGATAACCTGAGGATATACATAAGAAAAGGGTGAGATATAAATCCTAGTAAGGGAATAAAAAAATAATAACATATTAGTCGATAGTAATTTAAATGGGACATAAAATTGGTGATAATCATAATCTTGAACAATGAGGCATGATATAACATGATAGCATAAAGGAAACATTGAAATGTGGAAACAACATTAAACATGACATCAGAAACATAGGTCAAGTATGAATGCCAATACATAATAACATGGTGGAAAAAGTATAATCATGGACTAGTTTTACTTTATAATCCCATACATGATTTCCCATGAGAGTAAATAATTACTCAATGCATTGGAGTGCTATATAATTTCAAGTGCACTCATCACTTTCATATAATGTACATGCATAAGTGTGCCACATAGATCATTAAACATAGGATCATATCTCATAAAATTTAATCACATGATTTAGGAGTGTGGAATAAATAAATGTAATTACATGATTAAATAAGGATAGGTGAGTATAGGTGAGTACCCTTGAGTGTAAATGGAGATGGTATTCACAATATAGAGGCTTGGCATGGGAAAATCACAGGATAATTTCAACAGCATAATAGGGGTACATAATGAATCATGGGAGGTATTAATGAGAGTTAAATGGGTGTATAATTACTTTTAAATTATAAGGGTGGTAATAAATATGTGTAAAATTATACACCATAAATAGGAATTGAAAGACAAAAGGCATTACATAAATAAGGTGCTTGAATAAAGAGGAGAAGGATCAGATCCCTTACCTTGAGAGGGTGTTTCCAAAATCTTGGGAGGATATTATTGAGAGATTGGGGAAACCTTGAGAAGAATATATAGAGGAAAAGGAATATTATATTCATGATTTAATGGTTTTGAGATGAATATTAATTGGATATTGGGTGGGTTTATACAAGAAAAGAGAGGAGAGTTCTTTATTATTTTCCAAACATAGGTTTTGGACCCTATAAAATAAATTAATCAAAATCACAAACATTCTCATAGTTTTTCCCATAGTTTCTTACAAATAGGGGTGGTTTTAATTATTTTATAATACCATTAACTTATCACATTAAAATAGTACCCTTGGTGGTGTGGAAGTGAGTCATGTTTACAGAGAATTGATTATAAAACCTTAAAATATAATATAGGTTTTTGAGGATTCATAAAGGGTTTATAAAATTAATAAAATAACTTAAAAAAATATTATTTTTAAGGGTAAATATATATTTGATTATGGATTCATTTTATGGAACATATTACATCACTTTTGGGTCATTATGATGTCATAATACATACCGTATATTTATACCATATTTAATTTTTACCCAAAAAATTGATTGTATCGTAAAATTATGAAAAAATAACCATTGGATAAATTTTATATGATAATTAAAAAAATAATATATATTTTATCAAAATAATTATCTAGATATGAGAAATTAAACATTTAAATTAAAATCCCTATTTATTGAAAATACTGGGGTTTTTTACAACAACAGTTTTCTGACCCTAATAAAAATTATATTTTTACTTCATAAAATTATATTATAATTTATATTTAATATACACTATTTAATAATAATATTTTATTAAAATATCATTTAATTTCTGAATTCATCAAAAGTAATGTCTTAATTGAAATTGCATATTACCCAAAAATACAATTCAAGTTTTGTCTTATTAAAATATAATTTTTATCAAGCTCATTACTTAATCATTTACAAAGTAAAAATGATAAGGAATGAATATAATCATTATTTTATTGAAAATAAAACATATATATTCATACTTTTATGGTTGAGATACATAACCCTTATTACACCAGTGAATGCTCTAAGGGTAAGGTGCACGACGGTGAGATTCTCATGGGGTGGTTCGACGAACATGGTTTGGGTCATGATCTCGATGAGCTTGAACTTATCTCATAAATAGTTTCTCTCTTACTTTAGTTGTTGGGTATCATCTTGGGATTGATCAAGTACAAATACTAGATATGTTATCTCCCTTGGAATCTCTGGTAAATGGGATTTATAAGGTATAATCCTACTAGTCGAGGTCATTGCTTCTTTTGTCTATGTCAATAGGACTTTATTCATAAGGTTCAACATTTATGATGCTTAACAGTATTTTGAATCAGATAGGATATAACTTATAATGTTTCAATATAACCAAATTAGTTCATGTGTTTTATATATTTCTATAACATAAATAAGGGACTTATTCATTTAAAAAAGGAATTTCATTTATAAAAGTCCAGTCCATTGCATAATTCCCACTATCCTCCCAGAGTAATGATGTACCTAACAGATACAATAGCTAAGGGGTGACCGAATAGAATCACAGGATGCATGGACAGACTAGATAAATCCACATAGAGATAATAATAAATGACTCATATGAGCCTGAGAAAATAAGCAATGAATTTATATGGGCAAAAGAACAAACCAACATAGCTAGAAAGGGAACATCCTAAGAATCCAAGGCCCAAGTAAGTGGCCCAGCTCAGGAGAAGAACCTAATAATACAGCATAAGTTCCTAACCTATAAAACCAATAAATATACTCTACTAGAATAAAGGCCATTGGTGATTACTAAAAGTAGTCTTTGAAGGCCTTAAGCATCCACCAAGTGACAAATTTTGGTTTTCATAGTTTATCAATCGTTAAAGGTAAATAAAAACTAATTTTAGTAGCTGATAAAGGCCCCCAATAAAAACACGCATTTATACTACAGGACACATTCCAACGCATGGGAGGTAACATAGGGTAAACTAGGGTGATGATGAGGAACCTTGATATCTTCATCCATTGGCCATGGCGGATGTGTGGTAGTCAAAAGGAGGCAAGATATGATGAGGGTGGTTGAGGGATGGAGGTTAGATGTTGAGAGGTCACTGGAGAGCCACCTAGAGTTTTCTAGTGAAGGATAATGGTGATTAGGGGTGTAGGGGGTGACCAGTGGTGGAATAATGGTGATGGGTGCGACGAGGGTCGACAAAAGCTTATTGCAGTAGTGGATTTGGCGAAGATAATGAAGGAGATGAGAAAAATCCCACCCATTTTCATTTTAGTATTATCGACCCCCCAATGGTGGTTGACCACTTCCATGAATTAAAAAGGTCATATTTCTAGTAGTGAAAATTTTAGAAAATGGTAATTATACAAGAGGAACATAAATGGAAGCATGAAAACAATTTTATATGTTAATCGTATTTCACAAAGAGAATTTGGAGAGAGTTTGATGTTGATTATGGAATCAATGCAACAAGCGTCATGACCCTTATGTCAAATAAATATGAGTATGTGATAAATATGGATTGGTGGAAAATTGTTGGATATTGTCATGTCACTCATGCCGCTTTGGCATGAGCTCATTCCACTTTCATCAAACCAAAGCATGTAAATTTCTTAATGATAACAAACACATCTAAGGTGTTTACTTGATTTGACATGGATCGTGTCAAGTGTAATGACTCATATTTTCCCTTGTAACACTTTTTTAATATTTTAAATAATTTTTTTGGAGTTAGGCATAGATCCAGTGTGGGATTCTAGGGCCCGTGGAGCCTTAATGTTGATATAATAAAAATATTAAACATATTATATCAAATACGCACAATTTTTTTGAATTAATGGAATAATTCTCAAATGGTGTTCCATATGGGAAATTCAAGAGTTGTATTAAATTCAGAATGTATTTTTTAACCTAATTGTGTTATAACCATTGTGTATGTTAGGTGTTTTGTTTTAGAGTGGTCATGGGAAGAATAATAAACATATAAATTAATTTATTAGTTTATTGGTTATTAAATTGTTGCAGCCTAATTCATTTCCTATTTAAACCTAGTTATGGAAAAAATTTAGGGTTATCCGTATAAACCTAGAGATTTTGTAGGATCATAGTGGAGATCTTTGGAAGTGATAGTAGTATCGTGGATTGACGGTCAGTTTTCCAAGGAGTTTGTCTTTAATAATGGAGTTATTGGATCTTTACAACAACAATGGCGTGGGATTAGTTCTTCATTAGTGATTGATCCAATCTAGAGTTAGGATGTTTGTTTTTGATGGATTATTCCCTGCTATGATTCTCTCATATCAAATGTGAATTAATCCCTTTAGCTGATTAATTCACGAATCAATGTTTTGATTTTTGGTTGACTTATTTTCCTAGAATTGGGATTTATCTAGAATTTTGTCGATCCTTTATTATTCTTTGTTCTTTGTTTTCTCCATCAATGGATCGAGGTCATCTTAAACAATGGAAAACATCTATTTTCTCAAAAAAAAAATCTTTTCACCCCTCATTCTTCGAACGTTCATCATTGGTATTTCGTTTAACCAGCGGTTCGACTATACTTGAAAATCAATCATTATGAAATCGATCTTTGGATTATCATACAATTTCTACAAGTTAATATTTAGGATCTAAGGAATGATCATGGTGTGATGATAATGATGGATGATCAGAGACTAGATTGAAAGATTTCATCCATGGTTGGGTGTTGTGATGGTGCGATGTAATGGGAGGTATTTCCTGATTGAATGGGTGGCTAGAACCTGGACATCGATGATGGTTCAGGCATGACCAATCATAGATCCAAGTTATACGGGCATGATTTTTGGTAGATTCAAAGCCATTAGCGGCATGGGTGAAGACACGTGAATATGTTGGAATCTCTGTGAAAAAACAATATACACGGAATGTAGTTTGGAAAAACACAATCTTTGTAGACCCCTTTATGAAATGGTTACATGCAGAGAAAAATATCACACATCATGTGACATTTCACACATTGTGTAACCTTTCACATGCTATGTAACCTTTCACACATCATGTGACCCTTGATTGGAAACCCAGTGTATACCCATGAGGTAAATGGGCATGGGAAAAGCCAGTGGGAATGAGAACAGCCAGTGTACATGGGCATGTCCAGAGTACATGGGCATGATCAGTGTACATAGGCATGACTAAAGTACACAGGCATGAGCAGAGGACATAGTCATGAGCACGGACTCGAAAAAATCATAACTATCTAGGATACACCATGTATTCCATGTATACTGACTCACACCTATCATGGAGTGTGACAAAATATATTTAATTTCTCTTATGGGTGTATAAGAAGTAGTGACCAAAGTTGTTTCCAAGCAGTAGTTCTTTAATCTAGTTGTCACAGGTGAAAAAATATTGAGTAGAATTAAATTTCTAGGACTATAAAACAAAGAAAAAGGACTTTGGAAAATAATTAATATGAGATATAATTGATTGGGTTTTAGTTTTATCTTCCCTTTTGTAATTATTTCATGGTATTTTCGAAATAAATCTCCAATATTTGTTAATTGATTAAATGAATGGTTGTACAATCGCTCCCCTGACTTCACCCTTATTTACATTGGATAATGATGAGAGTTATCTTTATAATTTTCTTTGTTTTGGATAATCCTTCTTCCAATGTGTTAATGGCACAATGATCCTTATTTAAATTACCTAGGAAATACTTAATCAGGTATTGGAATCCCTAAGTGTCCAAATTATATCATTGTTTCTTCCTTACATGTTTAGTAATCACTAAACACTCTTCACTCGATGATAAATTGTAACGACCCAAACTTTTATTAATGAAAATTTCTCTTGATCTAATTAAATGTATAATTATGTAAAATGGTTATATAAAACATATTCACTTACTTAGTTTTATTTTATTTGGTTTAAATAACTATTAATTATCATTATCATTGATAATATAGCTATTGAATAGCGATCACATGTCTAGTATAAATATAGGGTTTTAACTAAACCTTTTGGCACAGAAAAAGGAAGTGATGGCCTCAACTAGTATGATCATTCCCTTTGAAACCCATTTATCAAATCTTAAAGGGAGATAGAATTCCTGGGCTTTTTCCTATACTAATCCCAAGCTGAGATCCAACTACTTAAGCATGAGCGAAACCGTTTATGGGAGAAGTTCAAGCTCATCAAGATCATGGCTCAAACCATGTTCACCAAATGGCCCCAAGAAAGCCCCAACATCACACACCATACTCTTAGGGAATATAGTGGTGTAATAAAGGGATATGTAACAAGACCCTAGCACTATGATTATGTGCATTATTTTTGTATATAGAATATACATTTATTTTATTATTGTTACTTTGTAAATGGTTTTTAAAGCACAAATAATATTTTTAGTTAATATTCAATTAAGAAATATATTTTTATAAATTAATGGATTTTTGAATTAAATAATATTTTAATAAAATATTATTAATAAATTACTTTTTATCAAATATGAATGATTGTATAATTTTTTTATGAATAAAATTGTAATTTTTATTAAGGTTTGAAAGCTATTTTTGTCAAAACCCATGAATTTTTTATAAATGTAGGTTTTTATTTTAAAATTAAAAATTCACATATTTAGATAAAATGAATATCATTTTTGGATTCAGGATGTCAAAATTATATAACGGTGAATTTTTCATAATTTTCTAAGACAATCGAATTTTTGGGTAAAAATTAAATATTGTTTAAATGTATAATGGGTTTTATGACATCATAATGACCCAATAGTAATGTAATAAAATACTATAAAATGGATATTTGGCCAATATATTTTTTACCTTTAAAATAATGTGATTTTATATTTGTTTGATTAATTTTACAATGCCTTAGTGGACCCTCCAAGACTTATAAAATATTTTAACATTTTAAAATGATTTCCTTGAGAGTGTGACTCACCTCCACATAAGAAAGCCTAAGATTTATTATGTTAGGCCATTGGCCTTATAAAATAATTTTTTTCACTCCACTTTTCCAAAAACTATGGGCAAAAACCATGGGATGGTTTGTGGTTTTGATTAGTTTAATGTGTAGTGTCCAAAACCTAAATAATAAATAATTCCCTCTCCTTTCTTATATAAACCCACTCAATATCACATTCATATTCACTCAAACCATTTATATCTCAACCAACCTCTACCCTCCTCTCTCTAGAATCCTCCCAAGGCTCCCCAAGCTCCCAAGAATCCTCTCTCATGCCTCTACCAAGCCTTTGGGATCACACTTCCAAGTAAGGGATCCTCACTTTCCTTTCTTCCTTATTTATGTCCAAATTTCCTTACATTGTTATGCCCTTTTATTTTCAATTAAAAATGTTGGGGTATGATTTCCCACCTCCCCTATACTACCCTCCTTATTTTTTAATGATGAGAGACCCCTTTCTCTCTCATTAATGCCTCTCATGTACACTTGTTACCATGCTGAAAATCCGTAAGGAATTTCTCTCTCCTCATTTACATTCAAGAAATTATTTTATATTATGAATCTAAATTCCATTAAATATGTTGGGATATTATGTTCCATGACCCCATTACTTTCCATTTCATTTATAAATGACGTGAGACCCCTTTCTCTCTCATCAACCCATTTTACAATTTTTATTTGACATCGTTATGCTGCCAAAGTTACACCAAAATTTCCCATGCCAAAACCAACATGTAAGTGAATATCATACCCATTTATCTATCAAGGGTATTTACCTTTATTCACATGTACTTTTTGATTGATTATTTACGTTTATATATTCCACGTATTTTATTCGTGGAATAAATTATGATGTTTAATGAATCCATGTTGTATGATCTATGTGGCACACTTATGCATGAAATTGAATGTTTTTAAAGGGTGTGCCTAGATATCGCTCCAATGAATTGGTTAAAGAATACTATCATGATACTCCATGTGAAATTAGGGTTTAATCATTCTAATTCAAGTGTAATGAGGGTTTACTCATACTGATTCAAGTTTAATGAGGGTTTACTCATGCTCCATGTGCAATGAGCCTTAGCTCATGCTAATATCATGTTAAATGTTGTTTTCGCATCTCCATGTTATGATAATCATGCTATATCATGAATTTATGTTCATGTTTGTTTTATGCTCCATTTATATGCCTATTTCCTAACATGTATTTTATTCTTCATGTTGTGCCTTTTTTACTCCCTTACTGGGCTTTATATCTCACCCTTTTCTTATGTATGTCCTCAGCTTATCCTATGCAATGATAAGTACGAAGGAATGTTGTGGTCATGTAAAATAAGTTTTCAATAAATATGTTGTATTTTATGTCTTAAGTTTTCATTTAATGTTCCTAATTTACCAATACACTATACCTCTCAATCCTCAGAGTTGTCTTAAGTGCAATTTTATGTAATAAATCATATTAAAGTGTGTAATAAAGAGTAGGGTTATCATATAAAACAATCAATTGATATTATTTAAAATCAAACATAGGGATAAAATATTTCTTATCCAAGAAAATAATTAAAATTTAGAATTAATCATAAACACAATTTCATTCAAATCAATCTATGAAATTAAATACTAAAAACCATTTAATAGAGAAAAGGATTCCATAAATTAAATAAAATTTCATGGACTCAAGCATTGAAATTGGGTCACCTACCCTTCAACCAATCACTCGAGGTTTATACCCCTCTATTAAATGAGAAATAATGGGATTATAAGGTGTATAAAACATTCTAGAATAAAAATAGAGAAAGAAAAATTATAGAAGAAAATTCCAGAGTTGCATTAGGTCTATCCTCATCTCTCAGTGTTGACTCGCCTTTATAGAGCAGTCTTCCCCTTTAATTAATAGGAAAATGAATTATTTTGGGATTCTCTAGTACCAAATTTTAAAAAATTAATTCTCCATCAAATATATATATATATCTTCCATTCATATATTTGTCATCAATTGATCCTTTTTTATGAGTGATTTGGACTCCTAAACTGTGAACGAGGCTCTCTTAGAGATATTTTTTTAATTCTTCACCCCCAAGAATCAAGGTGTATTTCATAATTACCCACAAATATTAGGACTTCATGTTCCATTTCATTACTACAATTCAGCATGGGATTGTAAATTCGACATTGATTTTCTAGAATATCTGCTTCTAGTGAGCGACGTATCCATTTTTTACTATGGTTTCACATAGTAATTTGTGGTTATTTTCAATGTATTTATATTTCTCCATGGATAATGTAGCCAATTATATATTTTTAAATTGTATGTATCTATAATGATGTAGTTATTTCCATTTCCATGGGTTCATATACCTATTCTTACAACGTAGCCAATGCTTCCTACATAGTCGTTTCTACACATGGTTGCGACATAGCTTTTTTGAAACCATGGACTCAAATAGTCAATTCATCTCATGTAGAAGTTTTCTCTCACAAGATCATGTATCCATTTCTATATGGGCTCACATAGCCATTTCTATACATGGTTGTTCCTAAAATCTACTCGTTGTAGCTTCTGACTCCTCAGTTCAACCTCACCTTGGCTTATTTATTTCAACGATACTTTTGTGCAGTAATGGTGACAATGATGTAGAACCTCTCACGAATCTTGTTTGTCCTTCATAATGGTTGGATGGGTTGATATTCTCTTAATGTAGGGCTTCATGGTGGTCTCCCAAGGCACCAAAAATCATCCATGGTGATATGAAGACTTAGAAATGCTTCTTTGTTTGAGTTTAAGCTTCCCCAATATCGCCCATGGTGTTTTCGACTATTACAGATGGCAGTGGTTGATGTAGAGTAGTGTCATGTGGTGTTGAGGGGGTGTTCGAGGGAGGAGAGGCATGTCTAAGTGTGAGGGAGCAAAATTTGGGCGGGATGACGCCTTTTTTTGTAAGTTTGAATAGTACATGCTTATATAGCCATCCCACGTTGAAGATGTGGTTGGTTTAGCACTTCCATATATTACAATTAGTGGTTGGTGGGGCTCAGATCACCTATTTCGGAGATGGGATCCCACATACACTTTCACACACACATATGGGTTATGTATACATGTGCGTCCCACTTGGATCTTAGACCAATCTCTATGCGGTCTCCTCCCCTCACGACTCACACCCTTCTTCCACTGGTTGGGCTCTCCCCATGGGCTACTTGGCCGGTCATCCCTCTCTTGGGTTGGCTAAGAAATTTTTGGCCCTTTGGGTTGAGGTCTATCTCGGCTGGTATATTTTTTTGTACCTATAAAAAATAAATCATTTAAAATAATTAGTTTAAACTATAATTTCATGAATAACATCATCTTACAATTTTTAAATTTTTTATTCATTTTAAACCTCATTTACTATTCAATTTTCATTTACCCATATTTCAATAAAAAATTTAATTTCATGGGATTATTATCTAAAATCCATTAAAAATTCTTATAAAATGTTTAAAATTTTGCATCAAAATGTGTGTGCATTATACACATCGTGTACTTCTCTCAGGATAGGTTGGATCCCCTATCCTCTTCAATATAGTTGAGTATCAATCAGGTAGGTTCTCATGGTCCATATCTATAAGGGTATTGTGAGTCATCCCATCCCAAACATAGGATGAGTGATCCCCTCTATGGTTTAGTTCTGGATAGATTCAGGAATCCCTTTGTGTGGCCCATGGTATGATCTTATATCATTCTTCCCTAGGTTGGGTTAGGTATCCTATTACTGACTTACAGGGCATGTGATTCCCATCCTAGTGGATTAATCTATGCAGGGCTAGGTATCCCCCATAATCCCTGGGTGTGATCCTCTATATGTGTATCGACATCATCTAAGTTTTAGTGTGTACTTCTTCATGGTGAGGCTCGATGGTCACGGCCTCTTGGATGAGCATCATCAGTGTTAGCAAGATCCGAGGAGTGAGTTCTATCAGACAAGAATTACCTTAAATCCTCGAGCAAAATCCTAGGATGACAGTGTGTTTGTGACCTTAATTTGAGACTTAGTGACTACCCCTTGAGTATATCTTCCATGTTTCTATCATTTATTATGAGATAATACTCTTTGATGCTTTATTTTTTGTGATTTCAAGGTGTCATACTAAGTTGTTTATACTCACCCCTACATGGGCTCTTCCCACACGTGTCATATCTTATGCAGATGATATTACTTTTGATGGTGTCCTAGGAGGACCAAGATTAGGTGGAGCATAGTTGTGCTAGAAGGACCACAGTCGGTTCTTGAAGTTTCTTCTTGACAGAAATACACTTCTTACTAGCAAGTTAGACTCTTTATTAGTTTTGGTGGGCTTATATTGGGACCTTTTTTATTTTTAGTACTTATTTCGTACTCTAATGTGGGATTAGTTGTATGCATTCATTTTTATATCAATTTTTCCTTTTTATTTCCACATTATATTGTAATTTGGAGATGTTTGTGTGTACATGTACCTTGGGTTAAGGCCTCCCATGTGTGTGATATTCTTACTCGGTGCTATTTTTCAACCCCTAGTTTATTATAGGCGAGTTTGGGGTGTCACACTTAGCTTGCCCCAACTAGGAGAGCCCCAGTGGGTTGAGTTGTGATAGAGTTCTATCAAAGGAGGTTCATATTAGGACAAGAGTTTGGAGATAGTCTAGCTGTGAGGTTTGGTTTGGAAACTAGGGAAACTATGTCAAAGTGTCTTAAGTTTGACTCTTAGTTTAGGGAGCCTAGTGAAAATGTGATAGCCAACATATCCATTCACCAAGTCTCTAATAACCTGCTTATTGACTCAAAACATGTAGACACCAATTGTAGGGAAAATTATGATACATGCATCATATAGGAATGGGTTGTGTTTTTATGCCCTTATTAAGTCATATCCCCGTATATACTTTTTGATTGTGGCATGTCTACTAAGACTTATCGCATCCCCCATACTTAAACATTAAAATATCATGTAATATAAATAGATTAGGTTGGGAATTGATATAAATTTATTGTAATTTATCTCATTTATAGCAAGTTAATTCATGGATTCTACAGGCTAAACAAGGATTGATGTCATGGTGGGTCCAAGTATAAGGACTTAACAATAAAAATTTCCTTAATCGTATTAAATTTGGTTTTTCATAGTCAATGTTTCAACAAGTTCCAATGCAAGTTATAGTAGGTGTCATGCCCCAAGATCATTAAAGAAATATGCTCAAGATATAATAGAAATTATTTGGTCTAAAAATCCTCTTGATTATGGAACATATAATTTATAAAAATCACTCATGACGTGCAATAATAACAAATCAATCCACATAAATTTTAGAAATTCAATGTATGAAAATGGTGGGGAAATTTCATTTATGTGAATCAACTAATTCCATCAAATCATGAGTCATAAATTCAATATTCATGATTCACTCTAATTATTCAATTACCCATTTTACCCATTCAATCTTATTAACTTAAAAATATGATGTGAGACGCATGGGGTGGACCGATCTTCATGGCATAGGGTGGCAGATGAAGGATGTGGTTCGAGGCTAAGTGGTGGATGATGGGTATGGATAGAGTATGCAAGTAGTAAATCAACTCTATAAAGAGCATGGCCTACTAATCCCACATTAGAGTACGAATCTTACTTGCAGATTGACAAGGAAAGAATGCACAAGAGCAAGGGAAAAAACTGAGACAATCCTCACACAATGGATAGAAACAAAGCATAAGCTCTCAATTAAATCTTGAATGTCATACAAGTGCTATGGGGGTGGATATTTATAGCCAAGTGGGTGGTACATTAGTCAAGGGTCTAATACCCTAAAGTCATAAAGGCTAAACTACTTTGTTCCCTTAAATTCAAAAAGATAAAGTCTACCAAAGACTTTTGGGAAAATTATGACACCACTTTCCTACTATAGCCCACCAGATTTGACTTTTGAGTGCATAGACCACTGGATTTGAATTTGGCGTCCAAGAATTCCATTCTATAATCCTCCATGTGGGCAAGGCTTCCCAAATTCATGAAACCATGTGGGCCAAACTTTAAACATCATGTTTGGGATTGAATAAGTGATATTTTAGGCCCATTTTCTCTATCCATGCAAGGAAATATCCATTGGGCCTTTAATGAAACAAGATGGGTGCCCATTGTAGCATTGGGCCTCTTTAATCTCCCCCACATCATTGGGCCTTGAAAATACAACTCCTCCACCTGAGCAATTGACTTAGTGCCTTCTACATGGTTCTCATCATCCTCTCTTATTGAAAAGAATTCATCCTCGACTTTTCATCCTCTACACCCAAAAAAAGGATAAAGATCAGAAACATTGAAAGTGAAACTTGAATCATACTCACTTGGGAGAGATATCTTGTAATCATTGTTTTTAATCTTCTTGAGCACTCAGAAAGGTCTATCTCCTCATTGTATGAGTTTTAATTTTTGTTTGTTGGGAAATATTTACTTTCGCATATGAATCCATACTAAGTCATTGGGCTCGAACAACACTTGCTTGTGACCCTTGTTTACATGATCAATGAATTTTTGGGTTATCTGCTCGATATTTATCCTTGCCTTTTCATGGATTCTCTTAATGAATTATGCACGTCCTTTCGCATCCATATTAGTTGCTTCCTATGAAGGAAAAGGAACTAGATCAATAGGGGAAAGGAGATTAAAACCATAAACAATTTCAAATATATAAAATTGAGTTGTGGAATGATTGACCCTGTTATATGTGAATTCCATATGTGGCAGACACTCCTCTCAATTCTTGATGTTATTCTTGAAAATTGTTCATAGAAGGGATGATAGTGTTTGATTCACCACCCCTATTTGTCCATTGGTTTGCGAATGACAAGTAGTGGAAAATAGTAACTTCATTCCTAGTTTTCTCCACAATGACTTCCACAAGTAACTGAGGAATTTTGTGTCTCAATCCGACACAATCATCCTTGACATTTCATGGAGTTTTACTACTTCCTGAAATAATTGTTACAATTTTACTGACATTATCTATTTTGTGACAAGGAATAAAATGTTCCATTTTTTGAAAACTGATCCACCACAATAAAAATGGAATATATCCCCCTCTTTTTCTATGGTAACCCCATAATAAATTCCAATGATATGTCCTCCAAAGGGGATTTGGGGATTGGGAGAGGAAGATATAGTTCATGTGGGTTCAGTTTCAATTTGGCTTTATGGAAGACAATGCACTTTCCCACAAATTTATCAACATATCTAGATATACTAGGCCAATAAAAATGCTCACTAAGAACACTTAGAGTTTTTACAACACCAAAATATCACATTAACCCACCCAAATGTGTCTCCTTCAGTAAAAGTAAACAGATAGAGCAATTGGTAATACAAATCTTATCAATCTGGAATAAGAATCCATCATGTAAATAGAAATTTTCCCAACTAACTCCATATTTAAAATATTCATAAGGTTCTCTAAAATCACTATCAGTGGAATATAAATCCTTAATGTATTCAAAACCAATGAGTTTTGAATCCAGCAAGGATAAAATAGAATATCTATGTGAAAGTCCATCGCCCATAATATTTTATTTACTCTTTTTATGCCTGATGACATGTGGAAATGATTCAATAAATTTCATAAATCTAGAATGTCTCCTATTTAGTTTATGTTAGCTCCTAAGGTATTTAAGAGCCTCATGATTAGAATGGATCAAAAATTCTTTAGGCCAAAGATAATGTTTCCATGTTTATAGAACTCTAAACAATGCATACAAATATTTATCATATGCAGCATAGTTTAGATTTGGGCCATTTAACTTCTCACTAAAATAATAAATAGGCTTAACATACTGCATGAGTACTCCACCAATACCAATTACTCTTGCATAACATTCAATTTAAAAGGTCTTACCAAAGTCTGGGAGTGCAAGTAGAGGGTCGTGGGTGAGTCTCTCCATAAGTTCATGGAAGGCCTTCTCTTGAGTTATCCCCCATTTTAAAGGAACATTCTTCTTTGTCAATTCGTTCAATGGTGCTACTAGTGTGCTGAATCCATTTACAAATCTCCTGTAAAAACTAGAAATCCCATGAAAACTTCTTACTTGTCTAATGGAGGTTGTATTTGGCCATTCTTGTATCGCTTTGATCTTCTCAGTGTTGACTTCAACTCCATTTCCACTCACACCGAATCCAAGGAAAACAATCTTATTGAGGCAAAATTCACACTTATTTATGTTTCCAAACAAGTTTTCATTCCTTAATACCTCTAGTACTTTTCTTAAGTAATCTACATGTTCATAAAAATTCCTACTATAAACCAAAATTCCATCAAAGTAAACTACCAAAAAATTTCCAATATATGCACGTAAGACATGATTCATTAACCTCATAAATGTTCTAGGTACATTAGTGAGACCAAAGGGCATGACTAACCATTAATAAAGTCCATGTTTTGTCTTAAATTCATTTTTCCACTCATCTTTTTCTTTCATCCTAATTTGATAGTAGTCACTTCTTAAATCAATTTTTGAGAAAATAGTTGAACCATTTAATTCATCTAGCATGTCATCTAACCTAGGGATAGGATGATGATACCTGACCATGATGTTGTTGATGGCTCTATGGTCAATGCACATCCTCCATGTTCCATCCTTCTTTGGTACTAGAATCACTAGTACATCACAAGTACTAAGGCTCTCTCTGACGTATCCCACATCCAACAACTCTTAAACTTGCCTTTGAATTTCTTTTGTCTCTTCCGAGTTGGTGTGATATGTAGTACAGTTCGGTAGTGATGCTCCAGGTATGAGGTCAATTTGATTCTCAATACCTCTAATGAGTGGAAAACCTGGTGGCACCTCTTTAGGAAAGACATCGCCATACTCTTGAAATAAGGACTCAAAAAAATTTGGAAAAGGGGGTAAGTCATTAGTATTTATCAACACCTCTTTGTACATGATTACTATGAGGGTTTATTGTGAAAAAAAAGCTTCTTTAACCTCACCCTTTTTTTCCAACATCACACTTTTCTCTTCTCTCAAATTCTTTTTCCCACTTGATTTTTCTTTGCTCTACATTTCTTTTCTTCTCTCATTTTCTCTCTTTCCCCCATTCTCTCCTTTTTCATTTTCACTCTTTTTTTCCTTATCACTCATTTTTTTATTTTCTATCAAAACATAATCTTCCAGAATTTGTTTGTGGGACATTGGGGTTGAGGGTTATAGGTTCCCCTTGGAGTACAAAAGAGTGACGATTCAAGAAACCTTCATGGGTAACATGTCGATCATATTGCTATGGTCATCCCAACAACAAATAGAAAGCCTTCATAAGAACAACATCACATAAAACCTCATATTTGTACTTTTTAATGGTTAGCAGTACCTTCACTTGCTTAGTGACCTTCATCTCCCTGAAATCATTCAACCACTGAAGCCAGTATATATTTTGATGTCTCAAAGTCAGGAGTCCCAACTTTTCCACCAACTTAGTGCTCGCCACATTGCTACAACTTCCCCCATCAATAATAACACTGCATAACTTCCCATTGATCTTGCAACATGTATGGAAAAGGTTCTCTTACTGCTCCTTCTCTCCAATGGTCATTTTTTCACTTAAAACTCTCCTAGTGACAATAATCTCACCATATTCTACAAATTCTCCACTATCAATTTCTAGATATTCTTCCTCCTCTTCTGAGATCTCTCCACCGGTCTCCCATTCTCCATACTTTTTTATGGTCATGGTGCATTGGTTTGGGCACTCACTAGTAATGTGACCCCTTCCTTTATATTTGTAACAATGAACATCCTGGTTCCTGGTTTGGTTAGCCTTAAAAGTAGGTTTCTTAGGTGGAAGAATTACCTTGTCACTTTTGTGATCAACCACCTATTTTTCCTTAGATGGTTCTCCAATCTCCTTCCTCAGATTTCTCCATGGTGTGAAATGGGTAGTGGGTTTCCTCATGTTGCTCCTCATTTTGATTCTTTTCTTGATCTTGGTGTCTTGATGGATCATATCTTGTATTTCCACATGGTGGTACATCTCCACTTGATCGGCAATATCCTGATTGATCCCATGTAAAAATCATGCCATGGTTGCCTCTAGATCCTCCTCAATGTTTTCCCAAATCATGGAAATTTTCATCTCCTTATAGAAATACTCTACAGTCTTACTCCCTCGGGTGATCCATTGAAGTTTTTTGTGGATATCTCTATGGTAGTGTGAAGTAACAAACCGCTTCCGCATGGAAAACTTCATCTCTTCAGTTTGGAGAGGACGTCCTCCATATTGGCCTCTATCCTTTTGAACTTTATCTCACCATATTAATGAGTAATCAATGAATTAAAGGGATGAAAGTTTTACCTTTTTCTCCTAGAAATAGGTATGACATGAAAACACCTGCTCGATCTGCATCTCCCACTCCAAGTATGCTTCTAGATCACTTTTTTCCTTGAAATGAAGGGACCTTCACCTTGATCCCACCAAGTAGGTCGTCATCATGTGGTCTCCTTTGGCCTCCTCTAGGTTTTTTTGGTACAACCTCCTCCTTTGTGGGATATCCTAAAAATTAGCATCAAGGTTATCCATCTCCTACTCCATGATGTGGGGGTGATGTGGTGTCGGAGCTCGCCACGGGTTATCATGGATCGTCCTTGGGATTAATTGATTCTCCAGGTTGTCAATCCTCTCATGTAGCGCCTCCAACTTCCAATCAAGAAGCTTCTCGAAATGGCTCACCAAAGCTTGTATTTGGATTTGTGAAGCTTCCGGTGTGGGAGACCTACTTCGTCTTCCTTCATCACTATCATGAACATTTTTCTTCCCATGATCTTCGGCCATGATATATTACACAAACACACTTGAGGAGAAACACACACAATGCTACACACACTCACACAATAAAGATACACACATGCGCAAATACACACACACACATAAGATGTACACACACACACAGATGATATGAACACACTCACACTCACACACACAATATTTACACACACACACACACGAGATGCACACACTCACACTCACACACACAAGAAAGTTTTTTTATAAAAAATATCTCTACTCACACTCAATCCCAAGCTCTTATAAAATATAATACCTTGTTTAGGAATATCACGCACCACTAATTATTCCCTAACCAAGATTATGTTGGGGGATAATTTAACATAACTTTGAGTGGAAATGACTAAAGGGCGAAAAGGATGGTAGAAAATGGATAAAGGGTGGGTGGAAAGGGGGGTAGAAAGGCGATATTTTGGTTTTTCCCGATTGTACAAAATAAGAAAAATTAATAACAATATGAGCCAAATATAATATGGGGATAAAGTAAAATGATGGAGAAAGTGATGTATGGAAATGGAAAGTGCTAATAATGTAAAGCACAAAGAAGTAATTGTATCTATTTTTCTCTCTCTCTCTCTTTATTTTTGGTCAAATATCCCCAAAAAGTGGTGTTCTTAGAGTTTTAAATCATAAGATTATTGAATAGAGAGTAAGAATTTTTTTTGAAATCTCTCGAATAAAGGATGTGCTTAATTTTTAAAAGAAAAAAAATGAGTTGAGAGAAATTGATTTTTTTTCAGATACAAATCACATATAGATAATCACACACACAAAGAAGATGAATGAAATTTTGGATCAATTTATAATAATCCAAGATTACACAAACTATGCCAATTCATCAGGCTTTCAAGAAAAGGGATTTTTTTTGTTGAAAGGGTGAATAATATGGAAGGATAAGGAGTGTAAGTGGTAAATTAAGGGATAAATGCCTATCGTGTCAACCAGAGCTCTGATACCAACTGATGTGAGACACACAGGGTGGCCCGATCTTCATGACATAGGGTGGTGGATGAAGGATGTGGTTTGGGGCTAAGTGGCGGATGATGGGTATGGATAGCGGATGCAAGTAGTCAATCAACGTTATAAGAAGAATGACCTACTAATTTGACAACACACTCAAGGGAGGGATGTGATAGCCAATCCACACAACAACGCACATAGGTTGAGGCACTGAATTGGGGGTTTTGTAATCTTGTATCAGCAATCTAACTTGTATATTGACAAGGTAAGAATGCACAAGAGAAAAAGGAAAAACCGGGACAATCCTCGCACAATGGAGAGAAACAAAGCATAATCTCTCAATTAAATCTTGAATTCCATACAAGTGTCATGGGGGTGGTTATTTATAGCCAAGGGGTTGTGTATTAGTCAAGGGTCTAATACCCTAAAGTCATAAAGGCTAAACTAATTTTTTCCCTTAAATTCAAAAAGATAAAGTCTACCAGAGAATTTTTGGAAAGGTAGGGCACCACTTTCCAACTATAGCCCACCAGATTTGACTTTTGAGTGCATAGCCCATCAGATTTGACTTTTGTGTCTAAAGATGGCATTCTATAATCCTCCATGTGGGCAAGGCTTCCAAAATTCATGAAACCATGTGGGTAAAACTTTAAACATCATTTTTGGGCTTGAATAAGTGATATTATAGGCCCATTTACTCCATCCATGAAAGGAAAGATCTATTGGGCCTTTAATGAAGCAAGATGGGAATCCATTGTAGCATTAAACCTCTTTAATCTCTCTCTCATCATTGGGCCTTGAAAATCCAACTCCTCCACCCAAGTAATTGACTTGGTGCCTTCTACATGGTTTTCATCAAAATATGAAACATGGAATCATGGGATTCCTAAGAAATTATTGTCTCCAATATTAGTTAAGTAAATCAAGAAGGCTAATTGTGGGAATGCAATTTATTTTAAAGCTCAAAAAAATATTTAAATTATAGGGGTAAAATAAAATAAAGCATTGAAACTCATACTCCCCTTTGTAATGATACTTTTGTTTCATATCTAGTAATGTAAAATAGGTGGACCGAGGTGGGGCGGGCCAAGCCTTCACGAGTTTGATCCCATGCGTGTTTGTCCGCAAAAGCCCACATGTAATGAGAATAAAAAATTTCAAGCCTGACCCGCCCTGCATAAGCCTACAGGTAGCCCATGGGATTTCCCATATTTTTAAAAAATATACTATTTATAATTATTTTAATATTGTAATTTTTTCTCATTATTAATAGTAGTTGTGGGGAGAAGTGTGGATCGACCATATCTGATATTTTAAGGGATGTTATGGAACATTTTTTATGGGTTAATGGTGTAATGCAGTGACATCGATGTAGTGGTGAACTGTTACGATAAAAAGTAGGTGAGTGATCAGTGAGGGGTGATAAATGATGGTGTTGTTTGTGTGGTGATGCGAATTTCTGGACATGTGAATGAACGATGACTCTCCAGGTAATAAACAGTTTCAGAGGAGGTGATTAAGGTTCCCATGAGGTCCTTTACTATTTTCTTAATAACAAAATAAAATTAAATAATAACAATAATAAATTTATCCAAAAAAATATTATGACTATAATAACTCTTTTATAATTGAAACCATGTGAAAGGGAGATGAGTTCCATTTTCAAGAGGTGGGATGACACGCCATGTGAATATGGTTAATAATAACTATATAAATATTATAATATCATATTAAAATAATAAATATTGGCCTATGTAAATTTCACATGTAAATGAATGGTGAATTAGTATGACCGCTGCAGTGAGAAATCATATGTCATAGTTTAATCATGATTTTTTATTAAAAAACATAAATGTTAAAGAATCATATATTGTAAAATTATTTTTTTAAAAATCAACCCCATGGGTAAGCCTGCACTTTCATGGGCTCAACCCACCTTGGACCTCACCCGTGCATGCTCAACCCACATTGGCCCATGCTCTTAACGGTCAAAATTTTTAGGCCCTCCCTACCCTGCATCCACCCCATATCTACGAAGCCTATGGGTTATGGGTTTATTTTTCATTAATATGTATAGCCTCTATTTCTACACAGTTCTGTTCTATAGATTTTATGGCCTAAATTTTTCTTTTACAACATAAATTCCATTTAGACAGTACAAAATATCTTTTTTCAGCGTGAATTTTGGATGGATTCTTCATGTTGCCTTGTGAAATTTCAATGGATTTTATGGGTCTTCATTGAAAATAAAGGTGAAGGGGTGTGATCTCATCCACTGGTTCTTTACTCTTTCATTTGGTTCTATCAAGTTCTTCAACTTTCTCTAATTGTTTATCCAATTCCAATTGATGTGTCCAAACAACTAGGCACTCTTTGTAGACATTCTTACCACTAGATTTATTCTGAAATTTCTTCCCTTTAATAGCATAAGGAACCTCTCTTTTCATCCTAAAAGCTTGAAAAAAATCACTCTTGGTACTTGCCTCTATCCTGGAAAAGAAATGTCAGACCAGTAAGAATAAGATTTGTGTCCATGTTTACCACAACACTGGAAAAACCCATAAATTTTTGTTCCTCTATGTTGGTTCTTGATTTTTCTAGATAATTGTTATTTGTCTTGTTAAAATTCGAGCCTCAATTTTCATAAGGGTTTGTGGTATTCTTGGAATATTATTCTCTTCCCTTGTGGTGAAAGATTTCCCATCAATTTTATTAACCCACATAACCATAGTTTTTGTTTTCACATCTACATTATTAAATAAAATAGGTCTATTTTGAAATTGATTGTAACGCCCCGACCCCAGCTACCCAAAGTCGGTGCATTACTTCGTAACATTGGCATGATCACAAAAGATCAAGTCTCAAAAGACCGATTAGTTTAGTAGCCTTGGAAACACTAGATAAATTCATAAATGTTACATTACATCATAAAGCGAAAATCTACAATAACAAAGTCTCCATAGTCCACACTCATATCCTCTTCTGACTATCCCTGCAGGTCATTCATAAAATACTTCTTCACATCCTGGAAAATATTAAAACATAGAAAGGGGTGACCTCAGATGCTCAGTAAGGATAACAATATTGCGGAAGCTTTCATAAATAAACATAAACATTTAAGGTAATGTATAACTAAAACGAAAGCCTTTTAAACTTGAACATCAACATAATATGGCAAAAGTAAAATGAGATAATGCCATTTATTTCTTCACATGGATATTCTACTGGTCGAATAATCACATGCAATATCAATAACCACGTTCATAATGATGGAATTCATAATGTCAGACTATCATAACCACGTAGTCAAGGCCTCGTGCCAAGACCACAAATAAGATTTTGTCAAGGCCTCGTGCCAAGACACTAGTTTGTCTCATGAGACCTGCCGATGCATCGAGGAGCTATAGCGGGCTCCACCCGTCACTTATTAAGTCCAATTAATTCCTCATATGGATAGGTTTAAACATATCATAAACCATAACATAATCGTATCACATAAAACATGCATAAAGGAAACATAATATTTCCACATTTCAATCACAAGATATCAATACAACACATTGATATAATAAAAATTCTTTCAAAACCATTTTCAATACCAAAATAAAAGAAAGTTAAAACTTTTTATTTATTTTTCATTAAAAAAAGTGATGGCTTGTAGAGAAAGCCGAAACTCAAATAATGGTCACGACGGTGGAGAAGTCATTGTCGCCGCATACGTACGGGAAGAAAAACATTCCCTTTTTGTCGTTTAGTAAAACTCTTCGTATAAAAAAGATTCCTTTTGAATAAACGTAAAAGTCAAAGGGGTTTATACACCGTATAAAAGAAAGTTGTGTATAAAACCAAATATGCCTCAATGAAAGGAGATTGAGACGAAGTCCTTAAAAAGATCATTTTTAAAATAAAATAGGTCTATTATGTGTATTCACTATAGGTACACATAAAGAAAGTAAAAATACAAAATAGGACATAATAATATCATGACATAATTTGAAAGTAGGAGATTAACCCAAAGAATGGAAGTTGGGTTAAGAAGTTCCCTTACCTCGTGTCCGAATTCACTCGACCGTTCTTTGATCTCCTGAATAATAAACTAGAGTTAATATCTACCTTCTTAAGAACCTTTTTCAAGTTCATTATTCCATTTATATCACTTATTACAATGTTATGAACATTATGTAATTATTTAAGTTAATAACGGTCGTTTTGTCGATCTTAGGTACTTGAGTCAAAAATAAACTTCTTATAATTACAAGTTGTTCATGTGGTGAAATATCAGTTATATACAGAATTATATTCATTATGTAGATATCATATATATCATATATATCCATTATATAAATTCATTCATAATATTACGTAACATTTAGAGGTAATAAATGAAATGCACCGTTCATGGAGACGGTAAGCCGTACGTACGCATGAACGCTACTTTCATTTCTATTTCGTATTTAATGGAATGAAATAATAATTATATAAAGGTATAATATATTTCCAGTATAATATTATATATAATATCATTTAATCCATCCTTTATACATCCCACATATGGCATTAACGATTCACATCACTTTGAGGGGGCGGTAGTCCGCACTTCTTAAAATGAAATTATCGCGTTTACCCATAATGGAAATCATAAAGTATTCCATAAATGAGAAATAAAGAAGCATAAGGAAAGCATAAACATATTATATATCATATATAAATATAGTGACATCTTAATGGCCACATTTTAAGGTGTTATATGAGTGTTGAACAATCATCGTTTCGTGAGGCAGAAATTCACCATCCACAGAAACCGTATGTTCTTTAACCATTAGATGTAGGTGTGTGCAAGTGTAGCTCAAATCCTTCTTATAACAACATCCTAGTATATTGAGGATACTGGTGTTGTTACAAAAGAAATGAATAAAAAGTGTTTAGGGGGTTGGAGAAGAAAAATAAAACAAAACAACATTAGAGAAGACATTACCTTAAAATCGGGTAACTCTTTTTGATTTGAGCCAAAGGCTTCCTTGGGAAGAGTTCTGCCCAAAGTGAGGCTTCTAGGAGTAATAGGGGGAAGTTGGGAGAGTATTTGGGTAGAGTTTGGCTGATCCAAATGGCTTGAAAGTGTGAATGAGGTGGTAGAGGTGGGGGCCTTTTATAAGTGGAGAGGAGGGGCACTCTTGGAAAGTAAAGAAAAGTCACTTTATTATAAAATGAGTTTCGGATTTTAGTGGTCCCACACTTATATAATTCGAGTCTAAGGTGATAAGGGTTTGAAATATACTCATCCAATAGGTTTTTGACAAGTGTAAGCCTTGGATTTTACATTATATTTTTATTTTATTTAAATTGTTAAATAATGAGGTCATCACTGCATCATCATGATGTCATAAATAATTTAATTTATTTAATGTCTAAAAATTATAAAAAAAAATACTATGATGTAGGAAATCTTTTTATCTTTCCAATGACTATTTATAGTCAAAAATATGACTTGTATAACCCCATGTAAAAATTATTTTAGTAAAACATTTTATGTTTGTGTCATTTTTTTACTTTAACATTAAATAAAAGGTATTTATGTCATTTTCCAACTAAAGTGGCTCCATGGGGTCCCCAAGTTAACCCATGGATTGTCTTGGTCGGACATGGCACATCCAATAAGGGTAGGACATGTGTCAAGCTCATCTCATATTATTAAAACATTATTTTTACCTTAAACTACACTAATTACCTCTAATCGCGATTAAGAACTTAAAAGTTACTATTCACCAAAAATTATTTTAATCTCATTGAACCACATTTTACTTCTTAATGACAACCATGTATGTCGGATTTTTGAAAATCAAATCACATAAGTGGTAATATTTCATTTAAATGAAAAATCAGTTTTTTAACTACCACTTAGTGGTTTCACTATTCATCAGAAATTGAAGTTTTTCAGAACAATGCCAAAATTTCACCCTAAGCTATAATTGATATTCCGAATTCAAAAATGATGTCTATTTTACAAAATTCAAAACATATAAGTTTCATTAATTAATTTTATAATTAATTTCCGTTGTCACAACAAATAGCGTGTTTTTAAGAAACAATTTATATCAAAAGATTGGCAATTGTTTATGTCCAATTTCAATGTTAAATTAATTATAATGACCACCATTGGATAAAATGGTAAAAATATATTATAATTATACTTTAAAACCACTCAATTGTATAACTTATCACTATAAATTATTTTGATTAAAAAAGTTGTTTTAAGTATTTTTCACTATTCATAAAAAATTGGAAGTTCTCAGAAAATTACAAAAAATTCAACTTAGGATAATTTTGATATTACGAATACAAAAACGAAGTCCATTTGGAAAAATAAAATTTATAAAATTTCAAAAATTAGGTATTACTATTCATAACGGCTACTTTGATTGGTTGTGGTGTGTGTTAGAACTCGAAGTTGCGTACAACACACGCTACTGTATTATTGAAAGAGAAGCGTATCGTGGAAGCTCGGGGTGTTACATTCTCCCCTCCTTCAATAAATTGTGTCCTCGCAATTTGAAATTTTTCTTTGAAAATAAAAGTTTGAAAATAGAAAATACCATTGTGGAAAACCCACATCGGAAATAAGGTTAATAAAATTTAGCCTTAATAAGAGGGAAAGGGAAATGAAAAAGTCACCACCCAATTATGATCTCGATTAGGAGAACATTGGTGGAAATTAGAGACATATAATTGGAGGAAAAACGTAAATATTTGTAGGGAGTGATTGTGGTCATCAATCACAAACAAGTGTAAAATTGAGGGCCTCAAAGCCTTCAATCTATGTTGATTTAAAATATTATCAGTTCAACAAGACATAAGGTATTAGGATAACACATTTTTTTGTTTTAATATCCCTTTACTAAAGTTTAAGAATTAATTTATTCATAGAATAAGAGATAGGTATATATATATTTATGCTTGAAAAGTAGAGTTTCATCCTTCAACTAATTTCTACCACAAACTCATCTTTCACTCAAAAAGATAATAGAACTCAAAAATATTATATTTATCCTAATTGTATAAGGTTCTAAATATTACCACATACCATTTAGATTAGGAAAAATATTTTTTAATAACCAGGGACTTCCTGTAGGCTAGTGGTAGGAAATAAAGGCCTGTCGCACTATGGTTTTGGGTTCGATTCCTGCAGCTTTTTCGGACGCGACGGGTTATGCCCCACCCTACAGGTTGTCCTTTTCCTAAAACTATAGTATTATAATATTCCAAAAATAATCTTCAGAAATGTTTTAACCTTAAACAATACTATCCAAAGATCAACTTAATCCATTCCAACCTTTATAGTTATCCAAAATACCTCCGTCCAGACTTTCTCTAAAAGGTCTCTAAATTCCAAAATCAATTGTAACCTCATATTCCCCAAACAAAGTAAAGTTATTCTTATTGTCACATACTAAAAATATGATTACCTTCATCATATTAAATCCTTAATGAAAACAACATGTACTACAGTACAATCCTTATTTATATATCACATTATTCTAATAACCAGAATATAGTCCATGAGTCCAAAAGCACTAATACATTAATTATTCTGCTTCAACTGTAGTCACAACATAAGATTGTCCTTGATCCCTTGTCCTTTTCTGAGGTAAGTTTCCCTGACGCTTAGGACATTTATTTGCATAATTCTCCATTTCTATACAATTGTAGCATTCAACATTGATAGCCTTTTTCTTTCCCTTGCAATCACGCGCCTGGTGACCTTTTTCTCCACATTTATAACAAACTATTATTCCTTTCAGGAAAGTACCAGGGTGATTCTTCCCACAGTTATTACATAATGAAAAATCCTTCTTTCCCTTTTTCCCTTTATCTGTCTCTTTCTCCACAGTTCTCTTCTTCTCTTGCTTTACTTTATTGTCATAAGATTTAGAGAATTCCTTTTCTGTCTTGATAGCACACGAGACAATATCTTCATACGATGAGAAGGATTGTGATACTAAAGCTTGACGGATAAATGGTTTTAACCCATCAAAGAAACGATCAATCTTACTTCTCGGGTTACGTATATAATCTGTAGCATGTCTCGCTAACCTTGTAAAGTTAGCATCATACTTGGCGACATTCTCATCCTCCTTCTGCCTCAGACTCAGAAATTGTCTTTCCATATCTGCTCAATGGTCATGAGGAAAGTATTTTTCTAAGAAAAGATATTTGAACTCCCTCCATTCCATATTCGATACATCATCATCTTCCTTTGTGTTTTGAATCAGCGACCACCACTGATCGGCATCTCTAGTGAGGCGGTAAACTGCCATGATAACCTTCTCCCTTTCACTACTCCCCAAGGCATGGAATATTTTCTCTAAGGAGTTTATCCATTTCTTAGCTACTAATGGATTTGTACCCCTATTAAAAGTTGGCGGTTGTTGCCTCATGAAGCGGTCTAACATTGATCCTCCACGTTGCGGATCAGGGTGCTCCATACGAGTAAGGTTATTATTCATAACCTGAGTGAGTTGTCCCAGTATGGTAATAAGTTGATCAGCACCAGTTGTATCTCCAACTCCACAATAATTATCTTGAGTAGGAGGGCAATCCCTACATAGAGTGTGTTCATTGATACGGTTTCCATTCCTTCCACTAGGCGCCATTTCTAAACAATGGCATAAACTAGATTAGTTTATGAATCAAAATACATAATTCCATACTTGTAAAACACTTAACACTAATTGAACTTTTTATGGATATAATCCATAATCATAAAAAGAAATGTTTTCTTTGAGGAAGTATATACTCATAACCCTTCATAGTGGTTTGTAAAGAAAATGAGAATTATCCTAAGCATATCCCCCGGGAGTGTCGTAACCAAGAGTGCAGCAAGGCCCATTGTCGTGCACCAGTTCCCGTTCGAGTCTATCTCAAAGCGGTGTTTTCGGGTTTTACCCCTAGGTACATCTGTGCCAGAGCCGCCTCTACCTGCTCGTATCCAGACAGGGATGTATTGCTCGGAAAACTCATAACATCTCTATAATACCAAAATTCTAGGAAGTTCTTCTATACTAATCCTCAAAGTCTATCTTTGGGCTATGTGCTCTAATCAGAGTTTATCTAAATCTAGCTTCCAAGGTTAGTACTAAACTGCCTCTGATACAAACTGTAACGCCCCGACCCCAGCTACCCAGAGTCGGTGCATTACTTCGTAACATTGGCATGATCACAAAAGATCAAGTCTCGAAAGACCGATTAGTTTAGTAGCCTTGGAAACACTAGATACATTCATAAATGTTACATTACATCATAAAGCAAAAATATACAATAACAAAGTCTCCATAGTCCACACTCATATCCTCTTCTGACTATCCCTGCAGGTCATTCATAAAATACTTCTTCACATCCTGGAAAATATTAAAACATAGAAAGGGGTGAGCTCAGATGCTCAGTAAGGATAACAATATTGCGGAAGCTTTCATAAATAAACATAAACATTTAAGCCAATGTATAACTAAAACAAAAGCCTTTTAAACTTGAACATCAACATAATATGGCAAAAGTAAAATGAGATAATTCCATTTACTTCTTCACATGGATATTCTACTGGTCAAATAATCACATGCAATATCAATAACCACTTTCATAATGATGGAATTCATAATGCCAGACTATCATAACCACGTAGTCAAGGCCTCGTGCCAAGACCACAAATAAGATTTTGTCAAGGCCTCGTGCCAAGACACTAGTTTGTCTCATGAGACCTGTCAATGCATCGAGGAGCTATAGCGGGCTCCACCCGTCACTTATTAAGTCCAATGCATTCCTCATATGAATAGGTTTAAACATATCATAAACCATAACATAATCGTATCACATAAAACATGCATAAAGGAAACATAACATTTCCACATTTCAATCACAAGATATCAATACAACACATTTATATAATAAAAATGCTTTCAAAACCATTTTCAATACCAAAATAAAAGAAAGTTAAAACTTTTTATTTATTTTTCATTAAAAAAAAGTGATGGCTTGTAGAGGAAGCCGAAACTCAAATAATGGTCACGGCGGCGGAGAAGTCATTGTCGCCACATACGTACGGGAATAAAAACATTCCCTTTTTTTTGTTTAGTAAAACTCTTCATATAAAAAAGATTCCTTTTTAATAAACGTAAAAGTCAAAGGGGTTTATACACCGTATAAAAGAAAGTTGTGTATAAAACCAAATATGCCTCAATGAAAGGAGATTGAGATGAAGTCCTTAAAAAGATAATTTTTAAAATAAAATAGGTCTATTATGTGTATTCACTATAGGTACACATAAATAAAGTAAAAATACAAAATAGGACATAATAATATCATGACATAATTTGAAAGTAGGAGATTAACCCAAAGAATGGAAGTTGGGTTAAGAAGTTCCCTTACCTCATATCCGAATTCACTCGACCGTTCTTTGATCTCCTGAATAATAAACTAGAGTTAATATCTACCTTCTTAAGAACCTTTTTCAAGTTCATTATTCCATTTATATCACTTATTACAATGTTATGAACATTATGTAATTATTTAAGTTAATAACGGTCGTTTTGTCGATCTTAGGTACTTGAGTCAAAAATAAACTTCTTATAATTACAAGTTGTTCATGTGGTGAAATATCCATTATATCCAGAATTATATTCATTATTTAGATATCATATATATCATATATATCCAGTATATAAATTCATTTATAATATTACGTAACATTTAGAGGTAATAAATGAAATGCACCGTTCATGGAGATAGTAAGCCGTACGTACGCATGAACGCTACTTTCATTTATATTTCATATTTAATGGAATGAAATCATAATTATATAAAGGTATAATATATTTCCAGTATAATATTATATATAACATCATTTACTCCATCCTTTTTACATCCCACATATGGCATTAACGATTCACATCACTTTGAGGGGGCGGTAGTCCGCACTTCCTAAAATGAAATTATCTCGTTTACCCATAATGGAAATCATAAAGTATTCCATAAATGAGAAATACAGAAGCATAAGGAAAACATAAACATATTATATATCATATATAAATATAGTGACATCTTAATGTCCACCTTTTAAGGTGTTATATGAGTGTTGAACAATCATCGTTTCGTGAGGCAGAAATTTGCCATCCACATAAACCGTATGTTCTTTAACCATTAGATGTAGGTGTGTGTAAGTGTAGCTCGAATACTTCTTATAACAATATCCTAGTATATTGAGGATACTGGTGTTGTTACAAAAGAAATGAATAAAAAGTGTTTAGGGGGTTGGAGAAGAAAAATAAAACAAAACAACATTAGAGAAGACATTACCTTAAAATAGGGTAACTCTTTTTGATTTGAGCCAAAGGCTTCCTTGGGAAGAGTTCTTCCCAAAGTGAGGCTTCTAGGAGTAAGAGGGGGAAGTTGGGAGAGTATTTGGGTAGAGTTTTGCCGAGCCAAATGGCTTGAAAGTGTGAATGATGTGGTAGAGGTGGGGGCCTTTTATAAGTGGAGAGGAGGGGCACTCTTGGAAAGTAAAGAAAAGTCACTTTATTATAAAATGAGTTTCGGATTTTAGAGGTCCCACACTTATATAATTCGAGGATAAGGTGATAAGTGTTCTAAATATACTCATCCAATAGGTTTTTCACAAGTGTAATCCTTGGATTTTACATTATCTTTTTATTTTATTTAAATCATTAAATAATGAGGTCATCGTTGCATCATCATGATGTCATAAATAATTTAATTTATTTAATGTCTAAAAATTATAAAAAAAATAATATGATGTAGGAAATCTTTTTATCTTTCCAATGACTATTTATAGTCAAAAATATGACTTGTATAACCCCATGTAAAAATTATTTTAGTAAAACATTTCATGTTTGTGTCATTTTTTTACTTTAACATTAAATAAAAGGTATTTATGTCATTTTCCAACTAAAGTGGCTCCATGGGGTCCCCAAGTTGACCCATGGATTGTCTTGGTCGGCCATGGCACATCCAATGAGGGTAGTACATGTGTCAAGCTCATCTCATATTATTAAAACATTATTTTTACCTTAAACTACACTAATTACCTCTAATCGCGATTAAGAACTTAAAAGTTACTATTCACCAAAAATTATTTTAATCTCATTGAACCACATTTTACTTCTTAATGACAACCATGTATGTCGGATTTTTGAAAATCAAATCACAGAAGTGGTAATATTTCATTTAAACGAAAAATCAGTTTTTTAACTACCACTTAGTGGTTTCACTATTCATCAGAAATTGAAGTTTTTCAGAACAATGCCAAAATTTCACCCTAAGCTATAATTGATATTCTGAATTCAAAAATGATGTCTATTTTAAAAAATTCCAAACATATAAGTTGCATTAATTAATTTTATAATTAATTCCCGCTGTCACAACAAATAGCGTGTTTTTAAGAAACAATTTATATCAAAAGATTGGCAATTGTTTATGTCCAATTTCAATGTTAAATTAATTATAATGACCACCATTGGATAAAATGGTAAAAATATATTCTAATTATACTTTAAAACCACTCAATAGTATAACTTATCACTATAAATTATTTTGATTAAAAAAGTTGTTTTAAGTATTTTTCACTATTCATAAAAAAATTGGAAGTTCTCAGAAAATTACAAAAAATTCAACTTAGGATAATTTTGATATTACGAATACAAAAACGAAGTCCATTTAGAAAAATAAAATTTATAAAATTTCAAAAATTAGGTATTACTATTCATAACGGCTACTTTGATTGGTTGTGGTGTGTGTTAGAACTCGAAGTTGCGTACAACACACGCTACTGTATTATTGAAAGAGAAGCGTATCGTGGAAGCTCGGGGTGTTACATTTATAAAGTACATATTTACCTTATTATCGTGATACTTTATTCTCATTGGTTTGAGAAGATCCTCTACTTACCTATTCAGTTTTAATGAAATTTTCTTTGACATTTTTCAATTTTTATTATAAGGTGGGACATATGGATTGTGTCTTAGCCAATTCATATTCCTTCATAGCCAGTTCCTTCCAGAGATCTATGATAATCATTACATTTTTAGTTTATTTAATATTGTAATTCTTGATCTCATCATTTGAGTATGCGGATTCTTAAACTTTTTCTAATAAACTATCAAAAAAATAGATGTTATATCTTCATCAAACATTAAATCAAAATTACCATATTTTAGGGAACTTGAATGTTCTATGGTATTTACAATGAAAAAATGGTCTTCTATGGATAATAATTTTCAAATAATACATGATTTTTCAGTTAGTTCTTATACCATATTTATGGGAGATTGAATTTAGTGAATGGTTTCTTGACGTAAGCTTCATAGAGTCAATTATATTGAAATGCACTTAACTATCTCCAAGTTCCATTAAAAGTGTTCCTTTATGGACATTGATGATGATTTTTACTATCTTTAGGAATTTACTCTCCAAAATGATGGGTGAGTGTGATGAACTCCTATGTTCTTCCATGTTCAACACGTATAATTCAGCTGGGAATAGTAGATCTTTGACTTTCACAAGAATGTATTCCAAAACTCTTCTTAGAAAAATGTTTGATCTATTTGCGAGCTAGACTTCCACTTTGGTAGAATTTAATTTTTTAATCTACAAGGATGTAAATACAGAATAAGGCAAGGCATTTATCGAAGCGCTTATATCACATAAAGCATCAAAAAAATTCAAAGATCCAATGGTTCATGATATATATAATGTCACTATATCATGACATTTTTGTGGTATCGATAGTGTGATCAGTATCAAGACACTTCTTCCTAGGATGATGTGCTCATTTTCATCTAATTTCCTTCTTTTGGTGCATATCACTTTGAGAAACTTCACATATTTTGGGATTTTTTTCATGGATTCTAATAGTGGGATATTGATCTCAACTTTTTAGAAGGTCTCTTGAATCTATTTTTGAAGATTTTCTTCTTAAAACTTTGATGACCGAGTTAAGCCAGAAGGGAATGTTGCTTGAATTTCCTTTTTCTCCCTTTGTTGTCTCTATAAAGGTATTTTGTCCACACTTTCCTAAATCTTATCCTTGTTCCTTCATTGTTTCGGTCCCCTTCATTTGGATGGATGGGTTTAGCTTCATAATGTTGCTCAAAATCATTAGAATTACTTTGTTCAGGTGACAAGAGCTCTTTTTAGCTTCATGTTGTAATTGCAATAACATTCTCTTTAGGATTCAAAACTTTCTGGTTGGTTACTTTTCTAGGTTATTGGTTAAAAAATCCATAATAATTATAAACTTTCTATATAATTCTTTTACAGTTTCCTTCAACCCTTCAACCTCATACTGTAATTGTTGGTTCTCAGTTGATAGCACATCAGTTGATGGTTGCTCATAAGTCTTCTGCTGGAAAGGTGGTGATTGAAAGGATTAATGCTGGTAGAGATGTTTGTATGGTTGTTGTAATGTTGGTGGGTTCTAGTATTTTTGCTATTGTAATGGTGGTTGTGGTGGGTATTGATTTTTAAAAGGGGGTTTAGCCTGGTTCTGTTGGAATTGTCTTAGCTAAATGGTGGATTCCCAACTTTATATCTCTTGTACTTTAGGACAATGGTCAATGTAATGATTGTTGGAACCATGGTCTTCTATGCATGATTTGGATTATGGTTTGTGTTTGTTGTCAATCCTCAGTGGAAGTTCAGAATGTGTACCAGCAAAGAGATCATACAGTTCAAGCAGACAACAGTATTGAAGGTGGCGTCGTTTCCCAGTGTTTGCCAAATTTTTAGGCCTGAAAATCGACAAATGGAGAAAAGTGTTTTTGGAAAAGAGACTTGCGCGTCGTATACTTGAAGAAGAGGAAACTTTCACGCCATATGTTTTTCAAGATCAGAACATGGGAAAATGGCAAAGGGATCAGGGTCGCGCAAGTTTTGGGCTGGTCGCCCAAGTGACCAGCGCGTTGTAAAGAGACTTGTGCGTTGATGCCTATGAGGATTGGAAACTTGCGCATCTATTGTTTTTCAAGATTATAACTTCAAAATATGGAAAATTAAAGAAGGTCGTGCAAGTATTTGTGTGGTCGTGCAAGTGAGTAGTGCGACAAAGGCTAGGGAGGATGAGCTGCGCGCCGGAACCTGCGCGCTGAGGGAAGACTTGCGCGCCACCACGCAGGGGGTCCAGTTTGCCTATAAATAGAGGACCACCCCTCCTCATTTGCAACGAAGTTAGAGACTTAGATATTTTTCAAGCTCTCGTCACGCAAGTGGTTGAGTCGCACAAGTGGTTGTTGGGTCGCGTAAGTAGAGGTTGCGCGTCGGCTGTTGGATGCGCGTCCAAAGTGGTTTGGGATTTAGAGGTGCTGAGTCGCGCAAGTTTGGAGTTCAAAGAGGCAGTGTCGTGCAAGTTGTTTAGAGTCACCTGCGCGCCGATTTTGTACCGCGCAAGTGACTTGCGTTCCATTCCTGAAACTTCCGCGTTGGAGCTTGGAGAAGCGCGCCAGGGTTGTTAAAGTACATCCATCCTTTTGAAGCTGCACGAAAGCTAGAGAATCATCTGGTACCCTCAGCACAAAGTGATATTCGTCTTCAGGTGAGAGTTGGACTTCAACAGAGCATCTACATACAACAGAGGATGCATTCTTATGCAATGATGAAGAGACCTTCATGTCTATAAACTGAGTGTGGCTTCACCAAGGGTAGTGAGCCAGGGGGAGTCAATGGGAGTGACCCGAGGGAAGCAGTGAGCTATCCCTGAACCTTTGTAAAGGCAGTGAGCCTGGGACAGATTAATTGTGCTCGAACCTTTGTAATCCACAGCTAGTGAAGATTAGTGGAATTTGGTACGACCGGCAACTTTTCGGCGTATGCTCCTTGGATGTAGCCCTTAGTGGTGAACCAAGTAAAAAGTTATGTGTCTTCTCTGTGCATGTAAATGTTTTCTTTCTGACCATATTCATCATACAGGTTCAACAAGTTCCTACCAACGTGGTAATAAGATCCATCACATTAAAAGAAAAATTTGTCACCCTGATTCACCCCTCCCCTCTTAGGGTGTCCCGGGGTCCTTCAATGATGAGTATAATAGAATAAACCACACAATCGATTCTAGCCTTGTTGGTCCTTCACTTGGTTAATAGTAAGTACTCTTATTAATCTTATGAGTTCTTTAATTTGGTTTCTGAATAAATTTTTTGAATCATACATGCTTACCTCATGGATTCCCCTCATGTATGTACCTCTAGTGGTGAATTGTTGTGTGTTTTGAGCAATATTCCCAATCAGACATTTGGATTCTACTGGTAATTTTTCAATCAGGGCTCCTATAGATGAGGCCTCTAAAAGATTTCATTCATTTTCAAGAAGTCCTTGGTAGAATAACATAAGGAAGTGGTGCTCCTCCATTGCTTGATTTGGGCAGCTTGCACAGAGTTTCTTGAAGTGTTCCCAGTACTCATAGAGAGTCTCTTTGGTTGATTGATGTATCACATAAATCTTCTTTCTGATTATTGTGCTCCTGTATATGGAGAAGAATTTATACATTAAATGTCTTTTGAGATCTTCCAAATCACTGATTTCACCTGGTTTTAGATAGTACAAGTATTCCTTAGCCACTCCTTCAAGTGATAAGGGGAATGCCCTCCACTGGAATTGGTCTTTAGGTGCTCCTATTAGCCTGAAGCTTGAGTAAACATAGCTTAATTCTTGAATGTGTTAGTTGGGGTCCTCTCCTATAAGACCATGAAGTTTAGGGAGAATGGATATCATATTAAAACATAATTTGAAATCATTTTCTAAGGCTGGAACAACTAGTTTGTTATTTTGATTAGTGAATTGAGGAGCGCAGATGTCTCTTAGGGTCAGGTTGGGATTGCCAGCCATTTTTGTAGGTTTAGAGTGGACACTAAAAGGGTAACTCGAATCTGTGAGGTTAATTTCTTTAAATTATATTTTCAAATTTAGTTTTCTTAATTGGGTTAGTATTAATTCAATTTCATGATCAAATTCAATTAATGGTTCGGTTGAACTTCATTTCATTCAATGTTAATCTTTTTTGTTATGTGGCATTGTCTCCCCAGTAATTATGCCAAGTTTGACGTATGCCTATCATGGGGAATGAAAAAACAAATTTTATTACCTGGTATAGTATATTAGTTAACCTAGGTAGTATCCCAAAGAGAAGTTCACACAAAATGGGTTTGTCACTTTTTTTGTTGTTTTTATGAAAACGAATGATTTATGATTTTGGTTGTGAATTTGAGAATATAGAAATAAATTTAAATTGATTGATTTAAAAAAATTGAAAAAGAGGATATCATAGCATGTTTCTCTAGACTTAGTGAAATTCTATCATGGTTTTCAATTATTACCCATTCTTCTTCTTATTGCTAATAAGAGAGAGATTTTGTTATCACTTCCTTTCTCTCCCTTGGCTAGATGGTGAATGTGAGGATAAACCTAACTAAAATTTAATATTGGTATATTGTACTTCCTATGTTAGTGTCAATGGAGCTAATCCTTTTGATTAATTAGGGAAATCTATGACCGGGTATTTTTATTACCTAACAACTAATAGTTTATGCCGCAATTTCACGCACATGCTGGTGATCGTCGAGCACTCACCACCCAACCCTAATTTATTCCATTGTATCCAGATGAGAATTGGGTGTAGGGAGATATAAATCATATACCAATTCAATTAAAATAAACATATTCTAACCCTAACATAATTGCATTTGGTATTGAAATATAAAATTAGAATTAAAACCTGAAAGGAGATAAAATGAGAGATTTAATTTTTTTAGGCAGAAAAACTTTAACAAAGCACATAGTTCTAGCCTCCCCCTTTCCCGATAACTCACAAAAAACTACCCCTCCATGGATTAGGAATCCAAGATAATTTGGGAGAGGGGAGACATCATAGGAATTGAAAGAAAATAAAATAAAGAAATGAAATCAGCAAAGCAACATAGCAGTAGGGTTTCCTCATCCAGGACTTCCTTGTCTCCTATTGATCCCCTTATAATCATCCATGAACTCCTTTATATAGGCCCCATACACACCTCGAGTTAGCCTTCAGTCACGAATGGGCTTTGAAGTCACCCCTAGTTCATGCACAAAAAATCATCTTTCAAAATATTTGAATATTAATTCTGCAGTTGATGATATGGATATGGACTCCAAAAAAAATTCTAGTAAAATTTCATTATAAATAATGCTTACAACATAAATCAAATATGTGCCACAATTCTTATGACATAAATTGGTTTTATTACATAAAGTTCTCATGTGTAGAGGCGATGTGAATTCCGACATTTCTCTGCCTCATCCAAGTTTCACCATGTAAATGCTTGTTTTATGACACAAAACTCATATGTGTATAGATTTGTAGTTATGATACAGTTTTTGGCTTCAAAAGTCTAGTGTCTCATCATGCTACTTCGCGACACGGCACGGGGTGTCTTCATATTTCCAAATTCAACTCCTTTTGTTCATTTTCAGTCAGACATCATATCCTATGATAAATAATGAAAATAATCAAATTACAACAAGATTAATCAATTAATACACATAAATAATTCATTTTATATCCCAATATACATGCATAAAATGGTTTTTTCGATTCCTCCACACTTAGAACTTGCTTTTCCTCAAGCATGTAATCTTAGTATAAATTTAAGAGTAACACAATGTTATCAATATTTGAATTCTAAAGTAATTAAATAAAATGATTATTAATAGGGGATTAACGTTTCAAGTTCGACATCAAACATCAATTCAACTTCAAATTCTTCAATGAGACTAATCAACCCATGCATTTTACTTTTTCCCATTTAGAAATAGTGGATCGTTTCCTCCCATTTATTCATATATCATAATTCATCATTATAACGCATGCTAATTTATGATTTATCCCACATTGGGTTCTTTTCTCTAAAAACTCATGATACAAATTCAAGTAGAGTTATACTCTTATCATGAGTACATTCTTGTTTTCTATAGGATTGCAAAGGAATTACTTTCTCCACTGCGTAAAGACAAAATTCACATAAAATCATGAGGACTTTTCAAATTAGGTTTTGATGAATATGAGGCTTAAGATTAGTAGGGATTTATGTTTAAAACATTAAGGTTAAAAGGAGGTTTATCTCTAAATTATATTACATGATATCTAAAGTAAAGTGTAATAAAAATTACTTTTGTAAAAATGATAACTCTCACTCCCTAGAACTCAAAGTAAGGTCATGATCAATGTAAGTTTAAGAAAAGAGTTACACCTTCTTGAATTGTTCTCTATTTATTTTTTTTCCTTTTTTTAAAAATTTATTCTTGGAACAAATCTCACACCCACCAACTAACCACATACGACCAAAAGATCATCAGTATGGTAATGGTGATTTTTTATTTTCCCAAAACACAACCTATCCTTTAATTTTATTTTTATTTTCAAGAAGGAAAAACAATAAGAGTGTAATAAATGTAACATGATCCTTTCTCAATACCCAAAATATACCCCCACACTTTTTCCATATAATGTAATACATCCCTTTTTCCAAGACTTCTCATATCCCCCACACTTAATATCATGCAATATAAATAGAGTAGGGTAGGAATGGATATAAATGTCTTATAATGTGGCTCATTCCCAGTGAGGTCATTCGTGACTTCTACGAGTTAAACAATGATTTATGTCATGGTGGGTCTAAGGATAAGAACTTAACAATAAAAATTGCATCAATCATATTAAATGTGGTTTTGCATAATCATGGCTTCGAAAAGTTCCAAAGTAAGTTCTTGCAGGTGACATGCCCCAAGATCACTCAAAAAATATGATCAAGATATAATAGAAAGTATTTGGTTTAGAAATCTTATCGGGTATGGAATATATAATTTGGGACAATCACTCATGGCATACAATAATAACAAATAAATCCATATAAATTTCATAAATTCAAAGTATGAAATGATAGAGAAATTTCATTTACCTGAATTAATTAATTTCATTAAATCACGAGTCATCAATTCAATATTCATGATTCACTCTAATTAGTCAATTCTCCATTTTACTCATTCAATCTTATTAACTTAAAAATATGAAACATGGTATCATGGGATTCCTAAGAAATGCATGTCTCATAGATCAGTTAATTAAAGTAAGAAGGATAACTATGGGCATGTAATTTATTTTAAATCTTGAAAAACATATTAAAATTATAGGGGTAAAATAAAATAAAGCATTTAAACTCATACCCCCCTTACAATGATTCTTACATTTCATAAACTCTATTTCTACACAGTTCTATTTAGCAGATTTTATTACATGAATTCTACTTTTATGGTGTAAATTCCATTTAGACAGTGAAAAATCCCCTTAGGAAGCATGAATTTTGGATGACTTATTCGTGTTTCTTTATGCAATTTTGATGGACCTGGTGGGTCCTCATTGAAAATCATAGTGAAGGAGTGAGATCTATTCCACTGGTTCTTGACTCCTTCCTTTGGTTCTAGCAAGTTCTCCAACTTCCTCCAATTATTTAGCCAATTTCAATTGATGTGGAAAAACAACTAGGCAATCCTTGTGGAAATTATTACCATTGGATTATTCTGAAATTTTTTCCCTTTCACAACATAAGGAACCCTACTTTCCATGTTGGTCATGCATACCTTACCAAAACTCCATCTTGGTACTTTCCTCTTTCCTGGAAAAAAAATGTTAGAACAACAAGAATAGTATTTGTGTCCATGCTTACCATAATGCCACCAAAACCATTGAAATTTTATTCCTCCATATTGGTTCTAAATTTTTATAGATAAATTTTTTTTCTTATTCACAACAAAACCCCACTTTTCATAAGGGGTTTTGGTCATCTTGGAATATTCTTCTCTTCCCTTGTGGTGGAAGATTACCCCTTAATTTTCTTGACCTGCATAACCTTAGTTTTTGTTTTCACATCTACATTATTAAATAAAACAAGTCTATTTTGAAATTGATAAATTATATATTTACCTTGTTCTTGTGATCCTTTATTCTCATCGTTATAAGAATATTCTCCACTTAAATCTACAGTTTTAATGAAATTTTCTCTGACATTGTTCAATTCATGTTGTACAGTGAGACATATGGATTGTGTCTCAACCAGTTCTTCTTTATTTGCATCCAGTTCCTTCCAAATATCTATTATAATCTTTAATTTTCAATTTATTTAATATTTTACTTCTTTATATCATCATCTGATTCTGTAAATTCTTCAACTTTTTCTAATAAACTATCAAAAAATTAATATGTTATCTCTTCATCGAACATGAAATCAAAATTTCCAGATTTTAGGGAATTTACCTGTTTTGTGGTATTTACAATGAAAAAAATAATATTTTATGGATAAGAATTTTTTAATCATACCCAATTATTCAGTTGGTTCTTATACCTTCTTTGTGGAAGATTGTATTTAGTGAATGACTACTTGATGGAAGCTTTATAGAGTTAGGTATGTTGAAATGCACTCAACTGTCTCCAATCTCCATTGAAAGTGTTCCTTCATGGACATTGATGATGGTTTTTGTTGTATTTAGGAATGGACTCCATAAAATGATGGGTGAGTGTGATGAAATATTATATTCTTCCATGTTCATCATGTAAAAGTCGGTCAGAAACATTAGATCTTTGACTTTTACAAGAACATCTTCCAAAACTCCTACTGGAAAAATGGTTGATTTGTTTGCGAACTGGACTACCAATCTGGTGGGATTTAATTTTTCAATCTATAAGGATGAAAATATAAAATGAGACAAGATGTTTATCAAAGCACCTAGATCACATAAATCATCATCAAAATTCAAAGAGCCAATGGTGCAGGGTATAGAGAATGTCCCTAGATTTTGACATTTTTGTGGTATCAGCACTGTGATTACTGCTGAGACACTTCTTCCTAGAATTATGTGCTCATTTACATCCATTTTCCTTCTTTTGGTGCATATCCCTTTGATAAAATTCGCATATTTTGGGATTTTATTCATGGATTCTAGCAACAGGATGTTGATCTCGACTTTTTAGAAGGTCTCCTAAATCTCTTTTCAAAGATGCTCTTCTTCAATCTTTGACGATCAAGTTAACACGAAAGGGAACATAGCTTGGATTTCCTTTTTCTCCCTGTGTTGTAATGAATCATGTTTTTTAATCGGATAAAAATCCAAAGGAATTTGAATTTTTATGTTTTCTGGATGAATTGTTTTATAAATTGAGATTCGGAATGGAATTTTGAGAGTTTCATCACTTAAATGTGTTTTTTGGATGTGATTCAAGGCTCGTAGGGTTCATTGGGTGTCCTATCAAGTTTTAGGAGTGTCAGGCTCCAAAATCTCAATTTTGGAGGGTCTGTATAGGGTGCACGGTTTGTTTAAAACCATGTGGCCCCCAACAGCAAATAATGCAGCATGTTTTAGAGGATAAAACATAAAGCACACAGGATGCACATGGTTTACCCAAACCGTGTGCCTAGATTACATGGTTATTGCCAAATGGACAGTATGCTCACACTGTTTATCACACAGTTGGTGCACGGTTTGGATAACTGTGCAACCCAAACCTTGTACTTTTTTTTAAAGAAATCAAATTAATTTAATTACAATTAAAATTAAAATAAAACAAAATATAATCTACCCCCCCTATTCCTCGTGTGAAATCCCCCTCGGCCAAACCCCCATGGCATTACCTCCCTCCTCACGACCTCCTCTCTTCACGCCGATTCCACCTGGTTTCTTTGAATTTTTCATTCGATCCCTCAAGGTAAGAACCCTAGCTCCCTCATCTTCCCTTTGTTTGGCGTTTTTCTCTTCCACATTGCCCTACCTAGCTCGGATGAACCCTAGGGTTGGGGTTAACCTGATTTTTGGTTTCTTCTCCAGTGTTAGGGCATGTGAAGGGTCTCTTGGGTCAACTTCAGGCATGTTTTGGTGTTCGACGTCAAAGGTGAAGCTTTTCAAACTATTTCGGTCTTCCCACCATCGATTTAAGGTAGGTTTTCATCTACCTTTGATTTTGGCCCAATTTTAATGAGGTTTTTTGTAATTTTAGATTTCTTAGTTTTATCAGTAGTGTGTTTTGGTCATCCTTGAGGCGAGTTTGAGTTGCCAGAGTCAAATTTGACTTACCGCGTATGCATAGGTAGGTATATATATATGTGTGTAAGTTCCCTAATTATATGTATATTCACCCATGGATATATATATGTGTGTGGTTAGGTGTGATTATGTATATATATGGTGTGCTTATGTATATATATGAAAAAATCATATGGGTGTAAGTGGAAACAGGTGTATGCATATAAGAAAATATGTAAGGATATCCTTATACATATTCATGGTCATGCAAATATGTACATAGGGGTTGGGTGTCCTTATGTATATGTGAAGGTGCATATGCTCGAAGGTGGGAAAGAGCAGCTTTGTGTGGTCGTCAATAAAAATTTCAAGTGTCGAAGTGTTTATCTTGGTTCTCTCCCCTTAGAGGTAGGATCCCTTTCCATGGCCCCTTAAATTTAAGAATGAATTAATTGATTGTTTTTCTCACCTTCCATAGATTTTAATTAGTGTTGTATGTTTTTTAGAATAAATGATTCTTTAATATGAGTTGAGTATGATTCCTGAATAAAATGTTTAATATGCTAAATGAGTTGTTTGAATAACAATGTCATGTTTTTATAATAAAACCCCTTAATGGTGATGTGTTGTCTTCTAGACTAAAAAGTATTGATTAGTGATATAAACCATGCTTATCTTGTTTTATTGGTTTTCCTCTATGATTTGATGCCTTTGTTATGGATATTTTGTGTCATGTTTGGGACATGGACCTTAGAGATGCCCCTAAATGAGTTGCCCCTTAATGGTCAAATGCTTATTGCCCGGAACACCTAATTGGATTTCAACTTAGCCTTTAAACATAATTTCCCTTGAGTCATGAGTATTAAATGGAACCCAATGCACCTCTTAGGTGATTAACCCACTTATGGTTTGATTTACCCATGTAGGTAAATGCCCTTTTCTCCAATGACACCACCTAAGTGCTCATTGAGCTTATTAAATTAGTTTGTCTTATTTGTTTAAATTAAATGGCATGTATTGATGGTTTAGAATATGCATGATGGATTGCTTTACCTTAAATGAAATTAAATGGTTTAAATGAAATGGCTCCCTTGAAATGGTTTATAAGGGTGTTAAGGTCGTGCCTATTTTGCTTGTGCTTGGTAAATACTTATATGAACTGTAAGGTCTTAATGGAATTAAACTTGGATTTTGTAATGCATAAGAGGTACTGCCTTATGTATTATATTATAAACATAATGATGCCTTTATATGGGTTTGATGATTGTAAGGCATGAGAGATATTGACTTATGGTTGTTCGTGATAAATATGTTTATGCATTATACATAAGTTGTGTACGATGGTAAGGGATCAATGAGCATGGCGGATAATCACACTCCCTTACAATGGGTGTTGAGTTCATGGCGTCTCGCACCAGTGATACTGTAAAGATGTTGGGTTGAGGTGCCATGTTCCTTTATTCGAGTGATGGCATGATGGCCCACTCACTATCACGAGCATTATTTCATGATGTCTCTCTCTCCTCTTAAAATGTAGGGCATGTACCCTTTGGCTTGAGCTTATAGGCTGATTAGACTGGTCATGGACAGTGTGAGTTACACCTCGGTCCAACCAACACTAGTATTCCAGGTATATGGCCATTAGGCGTTCTTATGCCCTTGGTTAATATAGGTGGATGCAATATAGAACTATTATATATATATATATATATTACTATATATGTATGGTAACTGATCAGAAATTCTTTACAGCAGTGAGCTGAAGCGGGTAGAGTCGGCCAAGTGTTTGATTGGAACCTGAGCCGACCTATGTTATAACTTCAGTATTGTTTATTGTTTTATATTACCTGTACACTGCTTGATTTATATTGCACTAAATGGATTGGTCTAGACACTATGGGTGTCATTCTACTAAGATTGTATCTCGCACCCTACTCAGGTATTATTGGTACCCGAGTATACCTTATGTCTACAGGTGTTGATAAAGGGAAGCAGCCAGCTTCTAATGTTTGATTTACATTACTGGGATGGAGTTGGGGTAGAGGACTGAGGTGGTGCTCGAGATGCTTGTGGAGCTAGTCGTTGGGAAGTTTTCTTTTATTGCATTGTATTGTTATTTGTAATTTTTACTATTTGTACTTGTATCATCATTTGTCATACATGAATTGTTGTAAATTGGTGTTGGACACTTTTATTCAGTTATTATTATTATTCTTCCATTGATTTTATTTATTTATTACTACTTCTAAAGTTGTTTCTTATTTACTATATCATTGTGCTACTCTGATGTGAGGGTAAAGTATGACAACCCTGCTTTTTATTAAAACTTAAACATGCTTTATTACATAAAACTTCACTTGATACAACAAAGAAGATCGAGAGGTTTAGTGTCTTTGGGGCTTAGGATCATTACATAAAAACTTTAAACTTGAAATACAACATCTTTATTGAAAACTTCCTTTACATGACCACTACATTCCTTCGTACTTAGCATTGCATGGGATAACCTGAGGACATGCATAAGAAAAGGGTGAGCTATAAAGCCCAGTAAGGGAGTACACAATGAATAACATGAGGAGTAAAATACATGTTAGGCAATAGGCATATCAATAGAGCATAATAGAAACATGAACATAAATTCATGATAAATCATGATAATCATAACATGGAAATGTGGCAACAACACTTAACATTGAATTAGCATGAGCCAAGGCTCATTGCACATAGAGCATGAGTAAACCCTCATTGCACTTGAAGCACGAGTAAACCCTCGTTGCACTTGAATTAGCATGATTCAACACTCATTGCACATGACGTATCATGATACTATACTTTACCCAATGCATTGGAGCGCTATAAAGGGCACACCCTTCTTAAACATTTCATTTCATGCATAAGTGTGCCACATGGATCATAAAACATGGATTCATAAAACATAATCATTTCTTCCACGATAAAGGAATGTGGAATTCATACATGAAACTTTATAATCAATATGTAAATGTGCATAAAGGTGAATACCCTTTATGGAGAAATGGGCATGGTATTCACTACACAAAGACATTGGCTTAGAAAATCGGTGCGATTTTCAGCAGCGTAACGGCGTGACATAAGAATTCATAAAAAAGGTTGATGAGAGAGAAAGGGGTTCCTCATCATATTTACATGTAATGGACAGTAAGGAGATCATATATATACATGTCCCAACAATATAAATGGAATTTAGATTCATGATACAAAAGTATTGCTTGAATGTAAAAGAAGAGAGAGAAGTTCCTTTCGGAATTTCGGCATAGTAACGGGTGTACATGGGAGGCATTTAATGAGAGAGAAAGGGTTCTCCCATCATTCAAACAATAAGAGGGCAGTATGAGGGAGGTTCGAAACCATACCCAAACATTCATAATTGAAATAAAAAGGGCAATACAACTTAAAGAAAATTGACAAAAAAATGAGAAAGGAAGAAAACCCCTTACTTGGAAGTGTGCTTCCAAAGGCTAGAGAGAGGCTTGTGAGAGGCTTCTTGGGAGCTTGTGGCACCTTGGGAGGATTCTAGAGAGAGTAGGGCAGAGGTTGGACGAACTCCAAGGGATTTTAGTGAGGAGGAAGTGGGAGCTTGGGTGGGTTTATATAGGAAAGGTGAGGGAATTCTTTATTATTTAGGTTTGGGACCCCTTATATTAAAATAATCCAAACCACAAACCATCCCATGGTATTTGCCCATGGTTTCTGGAAAAGGAAAGAGGAAAAAATATTTTACAAGGCCAAGGTCCGAACTTATTAAAAAAATTAGGATTGCTTATGTGGAGGTGAGTCACACTCCCATGGAAATTAATTTAAAAAGGCAAAGTATTGAATAAGTCTTGAGGGCTCCATTAATGCTTTGAAAAGTAAGTCAAACAAACCCAAAATCTCATTATTTTAATGATAAAACGCATATTGTCAAAACATAAGGATTATGTTATTTTATTACATCACCATTGGGTCATTATGATGTCATAAAACACATTATATATTTAAATGGTATTTAATTTTTACCCAAAAATTTGACTGTCTCAGAAAATTATGAAAAATTCACCGTTGGATAATTTCGACGTCCTGATTCCAAAAATAATATTTATTTTATCTAAATAATTTTCTAAATATGTGAATTTTCACTTTTAAAATAAAAACCGACATTTATAAAAAAAATCACGGGTTTTGACAGAAATGGCTTTCAAACCTTAATAAAAATTTTAATTGCATTCATAAAATTATAAAATCATTTATAATTAATAAAAAATTAATTTAATAATAATATTTTATTAAAATATTATTTAATTCAAAAAATCCTTTAATTTAATAAAATATAATTCTTAATTAAATAATAACTAAAAACACCATTTATACTTTAAAAACTAATTACAATGTATCAAAAATGACTAGAAATTATATTCATTATTATATACAAAAATAATGTACATGAACATGATGCTACTTATTTGTTACATAACCCCTTAAAATAGCCGCATAAGACCTAAGGGTAAGGTGCGCGATGGTGACAGACTCTTGGGGCGGCTCGGATAACATCGCTCGAGTGGTAATTTCAATCAACTTCCACTTTTCCCGTAGACGATCACGTTCGAGCTTGACTTGATGAAGCTCAGCTTGGGCTTGGTCAAGGGAAAAGCCCAAAGATGCCACCTCTTTTCCGAGCTTTGACAAATGGGCTTCGTAAGGGGCAATTCTACTGGATGAGGCCATCGCTTCCTTTGTCTGAGTAGAAATGGGTTCGTTAAAGCCTTATATTTATACTACTCAGATGATCACTGCTCAACGGCTAAAAAGTAACGGTCACAAATCTTAACGTAAAACTAAAGAAGTTGACATCTTATAAAAACATTTTTTCATAAAGAAACATTTAACTGGATCAAGAGGGATTTTCCATTAATGAAACTTTGGGTCGTTACAACATTCCCCCCTTAAGAAATTTCGCCCTCGAAATTTTCTTTTTCCCACACTAAAACAAATGTGGGTAACTTAGCTTCATCATATCCTCCGACTCCCAAGTTGTTTCTTCAAACTTGTGGTTTCTCCACAATACCTTGACGAGGGGCATTGTCTTATTTCGTAGAACTTTTTCTCTACGATCTAAGATCTTCACTGGTTGCTCCTCATAAGAAAGATCGTCTTCTAATTATACCACCTCGGAAGAGAGTACATGTGAAGGGTCTGGTATGTACTTCCTTAAGAGGGATACATGGAAGACATCATGCACCTTAGTCATAGTAGGTGGAAGTGCTAGTCGATAGGCCACAGCCCCAACACGATCAAGAATCTCAAAGGGGCCGATGTACCTTGGACTTAACTTCCCTTTCTTTCCAAACCTCATGACCTTCTTCCACGGAGATATGCGTAAAAACACCATGTCTCCGACTTTAAACTCAAGGTCTTGTCGACGATTATCTGCATAACTCTTCTGTCGACTTTGGGCTGCCTTGATATGCTGTTGAATGGTTTTCACCTTCTTCACCATTTCTTCGACCATTTCTGGTCCAAGCAGCTTACGTTCATCGACCTCATCCCAACATGCCGGTGTTCTACACCTTTTCCCATACAGGGCTTCATATGGTGCCATTTGGATGCTCGAGTGGAAACTATTATTATAAGAGAACTCAACTAGAGGAATATGTTGATCCTATCCTCCTTTAAAGTATATTGAGCACTCTCTCAACATATCCTCAAGTGTTTGGATAGTCCGCTCGGATTGGCCATCAGTTTGAGGATGATAGGTCGTACTGAAGTTCAGTTTAGTATTCAGAGCATGTTGAAGACTCTTCCAAAACTTAGAGGTAAATCTTGGATCTCGGTCAGACACAATAGATAGTGGTACTCCATGCAACCGTACCACTTCCCTGATATATATCTGTGCCAGTTGATCCAAAGAGAAATCCTCTCGAATAGCAATGAAGTGTGCAGTCTTTGTAAGACGATCCACAACAACCCAGATTGCATTTTTGCCTTTGGATGTCCTTGGAAGTCCGGTGACAAAGTCCATGGTGATGTTCTCCCATTTCCATTTTGGTATGGGCAATGGTTGCATCATCCCCATAGACTTCTGCCTCTCTGCCTTCACTTGTTGATACACCAGGCACTTTGATGTATATTCAGCGATCTCCTTCTTCATATTATCTCACCAAAAGTTTTCTCGGAGATATCGATACATCTTTGTGCTCCCTGGGTGAATAGAGAAATTTGAACTATGTGCACCATCCAAAAGTTCCTTCTTCAGCTCCGAACTTGATGGAACACATAGTCTTTTCCCAAACCGCACAATTCCTTCTTCATTAACATTAAACTCTGAGGATTTTCCCTTTTTGATAGCTTCCACTTTTTCTTGGATTCCTACATCATCCTTTTGAGCATCCTTTATCCTTTCCAAAAGAGATGGTTGAGAAATCATTTGTGAAAGGATTGATGATGTTCCCTTCTTTATGATTCCCACATCCATCTTCATCAAGTCTAAGAAGATTGGATCCTTCTCAATTCTCATCATTGATAGAATAGCTGGATCCTTTCTACTTAGGGCATCTACCACCTTGTTCGTTTTCTCAGGGTGGTAATGTATTGAACAGTCATAATCCTTGATGAGCTCTATCCATCTTCTCTGGCGCATATTAAGCTCTTTCTGTGTGAATATATATTTAAGACTCTTGTGGTCAGTATATATCTCACATTTCTCTCCATAGAGATAATGCCGCCAGATTTTCAAGGCAAAGATCACCGCCGCCAACTCCAGATCATGCGTTGGATAATTTCGCTCATGGATTTTCAACTGCCTTGAGGCATAGGATATCACTTTATCATTTTGCATCAGAACACATCCTAAGCCCTTCTTTGAAGCATCACTGAATACCACAAAAAGCTCCCCACTTGTGGGTAAAGTGAGCACGGGTGCAGTGATAAGCCTCCTTTTCAACTCCTTGAAGCTTTCTTCGCATTCATCACTCCAAGCAAACTTTACTCCCTTTTGAGTTAGCTTGGTAAGAGGGTTGGACAATCGTGAGAAATTTCTCACAAATCGTCGATAATATCCAGCTAACCCTAAGAAGCTACAGATATCAGTTACCAATGTTGGCCTCGGCCATCCCTCAATTGTATCTGTTTTGGAGGGGTCCACAGATATCCCATTGCTTGTGATGATATGGCCCAAGAATGATACCTCCTTCAACCAGAACTCACACTTGTTGTACTTGGCATAGAGCTTCTCCTTGCGCAAAGTCTCCAGTACAGTTCTTAAATGCTCCTCATGGTCCTCCTTGGTTTTGGAGTATATTAGAATATCATCTATAAAGACTACCACAAATTTGTCTAGGTAATCTCTAAAGACTCTATTCATCAAGTCCATGAATATTGCTGGAGCATTGGTGAGTCCAAAAGGCATTACTATGAATTCATAGTGCCCGTACCTTGTACGAAAAGCAGTCTTGGGGATATCTTCCTTCTTCACCCTTACTTGATAATATCCCGACCGCAAGTCCACCTTGGAGAAGTATTGTGCTCCACGCAGCTGATCAAACAAGTCATCGATTCTTGGGAGAGGATACTTGTTCTTTATCGTGATTTTGTTAAGTTCACGATAATCGATGCAAAGCTGCATTGACCCATCCTTCTTCTTGACGAAGAGGACTGGTGCACCCCATGGTGATGCACTTGGGCGTATAAACCCTTTATCCAGATTCTCCTGTAGTTGTTTCTTCAGCTCTTCAAGCTCAACAACAGCCATTCTATATGGATTCTTGGATATTGGTAGCGCCTCAAGTATAAGTTCAATTGAGAACTCAACATCTCTTCTTGGAGGAAGACTAGGAAGTTCCTCGGGAAATACTTCAGCGAATTCCCTCACAATAGGCATTTCTTCAAGGGTGGTTTCTTCCTTGGAATCAATCATCTGAGCCAGATATGCGTGCTCATAAGGTAGTAATATCCATGCTTGAGATGATGGAGCTAAAGGAGATTCATCTTCCTCCTGACACTTGTAAAGAATCGGGGGTCGATTCTCCATATGGAGTGTGATTTCCCTCTCCCGACAATTTATGTTGGCTCTATATAAGGAAATTCAATTCATACCAAGAATTGCATCAAATTCCACCAGAGGGAGTATGATGAGGTTCGCCGGGAAATTCAATTCACAGATTATAACAGGGGAGGACTTATACTCATGGGATGCAATGATTTCCCCATTTGTCGTACTCACCGACATCTTTACTTCCATGATTTGTGGTGGTGCAGGTATTGTTCTACTAAACTTTTTAGATATAAAAGAATGCGTAGAACCTGAATCAAAAAGTACGTTCGCTATTCTTGAATGAATAACTAGCGTATCTGTCACCACTTCGTTGTCGGGGTTCACTTCGGCAGAAGTGATGACAAAAGTTCTTCCTTGCTGTCTTGGAGGTTGCTGGTTGCCTCCGATAACCCTTGGATTAGGGCACTGATTTGCAAAATGACCCGGTTCTTTGCATTTGTAGCATTGAACAATGCGTTGAGGTTCGAACGGAGCGTTCCTCTCCTCTGTCGCAGCCGTGGGTCCTTCTTGCTGGAAGTTAACAGCTAGGTGCCCTTCTCTTCCACACTTGAAGCATTTTTTTGTCCCCCTAAGGCAATTTCCAGGGTGCTTCTTTCCACACTTTTGGCAAGTGGGGTGCTGGAATTTCTTAGCGCCGTTGGATTTATCCATCGGACCACCAGCATTGAAGTCCACCTTACGCTTCTTGTCCCCATGATACCCCTGTGATTCTCTGATCTCCATTTCAACCTTGAGGGCACATCAGACAATTTCCTCATAGCTGTCGAAGTCACGGATCGCTAATGCTTTCTGCAAGCTAGGCTTCAGCCCACCAAAGAAGCGGTCAACCTTGCATTCAGGGGTAACGACAAAGCTGGAAGCGTATCGTGCAAGCCTTGTGAAATTTGCCTCGTACGCTCCCACAGATTCTTCATCTTTCTGCTTGAGGGAAAGGAAGTCCCTTTCCATCTTAAGACGGAGGGTGCGCGGAAAATATTTATCGAAAAACATCTTTCGGAATTCCTTCCATTCCAAAGCCTCGATCTCCTCCTCAAGCTTCGTATTTTTGATCAACGTCCACCATTGATCAGCTTCACCCTCCATACGATAAGCCGCCAGGAGAACCTTCTCTTTTTCAGAGCATTGGAGGATGGAGAATATCTTTTCAATGGAGTTGATCCATTGTTCAGCGATCGTGGGATCAGATGATCCACTAAAAGTAGGAGGCCTTTGTCTCATGAAGCTTTCAATAACGACTTGTTCTTTCTTAGGGGGGGTTGAACGTTCCTCTTGACCAGTGTTTCTATTCAAAACTTGAGTTAGCTGAGAGAGAAGCGTGACAAAGTTCGCGATTCCCGCTCCCATTGGATTGGGCATCTCATAAGTACAATCATCACATTGATCTTCACAACGGTTGTTAGCTCGAGTTCTCCTATTACCGGCCATTGGCTGGAATAAAAGAAAGTTAGGGGTAACACATAAACGGTAATCCAAAGACAAAAGTTGATGACTTATAAATAAACTTTAATCTCTTTAACTCATGAGTCTATAGGATTCAATCCAGGCTTTTCATGATCTTCCTTTTAACATATATTCTTAGGGGCATTTTTCCCTTAATAAGGGTTCATAATAAGATTGTGAATTCATCAAAACATATCCCCTGGGAGTGTCATAACCAAGAGTGCAGCAAGGCCCGTTGTCGTGCACCAGTTCCCGTTCGAGTCTAGCTCAAAGCGGTGTTTTCGGGTTTTACCCCTAGGATACATCTGTGCCAGAGCCGCCTCTACCTGCTCGTATCCAGACAGGGGTGTATTTGTTTGATAAAACACTTACTTAGTATTTAACAAAACTTAGGGATGTTTTTATTATGCTTAGTCTTGTATCTAAGGCTTTACTAGGGTTTCCTAATCCCAAAAATAACTAAACCTATCCTCTGATACCAACTATGACAACCCTGCTTTTTATTACAACTTAAACATGCTTTATTACATAAAACTTCACTTGATACAACAAAGAAGATCGAGAGGTTTAGTGTCTTTGGGGCTTATGATCATTACATAAAAACTTTAAACTTGAAATACAACATCTTTATTGAAAACTTCCTTTACATGACCACTACATTCCTTCGTACTTAGCATTGCATGGGATAACCTGAGGACATGCATAAGAAAAGGGTGAGCTATAAAGCCCAGTAAGGGAGTACACAATGAATAACATGAGGATTAAAATACATGTTAGGAAATAGGCATATCAATAGAGCATAATAGAAACATGAACATAAAGGCATGATAAAGCATGATAATCATAACATGGAAATGTGGCAACAACACTTAACATTGAATTAGCATGAGCCAAGGCTCATTGCACATGGAGCATGAGTAAACCCTCATTGCACTTGAAGCATGAGTAAACCTTCGTTGCACTTGAATTAGCATGAGTCAACACTCATTGCACATGACGTATCATGATACTATACTTTACCCAATGCATTGGAGCGCTATAAAGGGCGCACCCTTCTTAAACATTTCATTTCATGCATAAGTGTGCCACATGGATCATAAAACATGGATTCATAAAACATAATCATTTCTTCCACGATAAAAGAATTTGGAATTCATACATGAAACTTTATAATCAATATGTAAATGTGCATAAAGGTGAATACCCTTTATGGAGAAATGGGCATGGTATTCACTACACAAAGACATTGGCTTAGAAAATCGGTGCGATTTTCAGCAGCGTAACGGCGTGACATAAGAATTCATAAAAAAGGTTGATGAGAGAGAAAGGGGTTCCTCATCATATTTACATGTAATGGACAGTAAGGAGATCATATATATACATGTCCCAACAATAGAAATGGAATTTAGATTCATGTAACAAAAGTATTGCTTGAATGTAAAAGAAGAGAGAGAAGTTCCTTTCGGAATTTCGGCATAGTAACGAGTGTACATGGGAGGCATTTAATGAGAGAGAAAGGGTTCTCCCATCATTCAAACAATAAGAGGGCAGTATGGGGGAGGTGAGAAACCATACCCCAACATTCATAATTGAAATAAAAAGGGAAATACAACTTAAAGAAAATTGACAAAAAAATGAGAAAGGAAGAAAACCTCTTACTTGGAAGTGTGCTTCCAAAGGCTAGAGAGAGGCTTGTGAGAGGCTTCTTGGGAGCTTGGGGCACCTTGGGAGGATTCTAGAGAGAGTAGGGCAGAGTTTGGACGAACTCCAAGGGATTTTAGTGAGGAGGAAGTGGGAGCTTGGGTGGGTTTATATAGGAAAGGTGAGGGAATTCTTTATTATTTAGGTTTGGGACCCCTTATATTAAAATAATCCAAACCACAAACCATACCATGGTATTTGCCCATGGTTTCTCGAAAAGGAAAGAGGAAAAAAATATTTTACAAGGCCAAGGTCCGAACTTATTAAAAAAATTAGGGTTGCTTATGTGGAGGTGAGTCACACTCCCATGGAAATTAATTTAAAAAGGCAAAGTATTGAATAAGTCTTGAGGGCTCCATTAATGCTTTGAAAAGTAAGTCAAACAAACCCAAAATCTCATTATTTTAATGATAAAACGCATATTGGCCGAACATAAGGATTATGTTATTTTATTACATCACCATTGGGTCATTATGATGTCATAAAACACATTATATATTTAAATGGTATTTAATTTTTACCCAAAAATTTGACTGTCTCAGAAAATTATGAAAAATTCACCGTTGGATAATTTCGACGTCCTGATTCCAAAAATAATATTTATTTTATCTAAATAATTTTCTAAATATGTGAATTTTCACTTTTAAAATAAAAACCGATATTTATAAAAAAAATTCACGGGTTTTGACAGAAATGGATTTCAAACCTTAATAAAAAATTTAATTGCATTCATAAAATTATAAGATCATTTATACTTAATAAAAAATTAATTTAATAATAATATTTTATTAAAATATTATTTAATTCAAAAAATCCTTTAATTTAATAAAATATAATTCTTAATTAAATAATAACTAAAAACACCATTTGTACTTTAAAAACTAATTACAATGTATCAAAAATGACTATAAATTATATTCATTATTATATACAAAAATAATGTACATGAACATGGTGCTACTTATTTGTTACATAACCCCTTAAAATAGCCGCATAAGACCTAAGGGTAAGGTGCGCGATGGTGACAGACTCTTGGGGCGGCTCGGATAACATCGCTCGAGTGGTAATTTCAATCAACTTCCACTTTTCCCGTAGACGATCACGTTCGAGCTTGACTTGATGAAGCTCAGCTTGGGCTTGGTCAAGGGCAAAGCCCAAAGACGCCACCTCTTTTCCGAGCTCTGAAAAATGGGCTTCGTAAGGGGCAATTCTACTGGATGAGGTCATCGCTTCCTTTGTCTAAGTAGAAATGGGTTCGTTAAAGCCTTATATTTATACTACTCAGATGATCACTGCTCAACGGTTAAAAAGTAACGGTCACAAATCTTAACGTAAAACTAAAGAAGTTGACATCTTATAAAAACATTTTTTCATAAAGAAACATTTAACTGGATCAAGAGGGATTTTCCATTAATGAAACTTTGGGTCGTTACATAAAGTCTCCCCACTATCACCTCCTAAGACCCTCACTGCTAGTCGACATCCTCTGGTGTACGAGGAGACATGCTTGAGGCTATGTGACCCACCAATCCGGCTATCGTGAAAGTGGTTAGTTGGGCCAGGATGTTACATGTGTTTCCTCTATAGAGGCGTTGTTATCCCCTCTTTCCTGAATCTTATCCTTGTTTCTTCATTCTTTATCTCGTTCTTTTGGATAGATGGGTTGAGCTTCAAAATATTGCTCAGAATCATTAGACTTACTTTGTTCAGGTGGTGGGAGCTATTTTCCTCTTTGTGTTGTAATTTTACTGACATTTTCCTTGGGATTCAGAAATGTTTGGGCAGGTAACTTTCCTGGTTTCTTGGTCAAAAAATACATAATTCTTCTGAACTTTATAAATAACTCTTTTACGGTTTCCTTCAACCCTTCAACCTCAGATTGTAATTGTTGGTTCTTAGTTGATGGCACATTGGTTGATGGCTTCTCATAAGTTTTTTGTTGGGAGGTGGTGATTGAAAGGATTAATGCTCGTAGGGTTGTTTGTACGATTATTGGAATGTCGATGGGTTCTGGTATTGTTGTTGCTATAATGAAGGTTGTGGTGGGTATTGATTTTGAAAAGGGGGTCTAGCCTGGTTCTGTTGGAATTGTCTCAGCTGAATGGCGGATGCACAACTTTATGTCCCCTGCACTTCAGGACAATGGTCAGTGTAATGACAAATAGAAGAGCATAAACCACACACCTAAGTTTAGCCTTGTTGTTCTGTCACTTGGTTCACAGTAAGTTGTCTTACTAGTTTGGTGAGTTTCTTAAATTGGTTTCTGAATAAATTTGTTGAATCAGGTGTGCTTGCCTCATGGATTCCCCTCATGCATGTACCTCTAGTGTTGAATTGTTGCAAGTTTCGAGCAATCTTCTCAATCATACCTTTGGATTGTGCTGTTTTTTTTCTTCAATCAGGGTTCCTTCAGATGAGGTGCCTAAAAGATTTTGTTCATTATCGAGCATTCCTTGATTGAAAAACACAAGGAAGTGGTGCTCCTCCATTGCTTGATGTGGGCATCTTGCACGAAGTTTCTTGACGCGTTCCCAGTACTCATAGAGAGTCTCTTTGGTTGATTGGTGTGTCGCATAAATATTCTTTCTAATTGTTGTGCTCCTGGATGTGGGGAAAAATCTCTACATAAAGCATTCTTTGAGATCTTTCCGATCCCTGGTCTCCTCTGGTTGTAGATTGTACAACCATTCCTTAGCCACTCCTTCAAGTGAGAAGGGGAATGCCCTCCATTGGAATTGGTCTTTAGGTGCTCCTCTCAGCCTGAAGCTTGAGTAGACGTAGCCTAATTCCTGATTGTGTCGGTTGGGGTCCTCTCCTGCAACACCATGAAATTTAGGGAGCACAAGGATCATATTAACATGCAATTCAAAATCATTTTCTAAGGCAGGAACAACTAGTTGGTTGTTTTTATTAGTGAATTGAGGATCGCAGATGTCTCTCAGGGTCTGGTTGGGATTGCCAACCATTTTTTTAGGTTTAGAGCGGACACTGAAAGTGTCACTCAAATCTATGAGGTAAATTTCTTCAAAGTCTATTTGCAAATTTAGTTTTCTTAATTAGGTTAGCGTTCATTCAATTTCATGATCAAATTCAATTAATGGTTCAATTTAACTTTGTGTCCTTCAATGTTAAATTTTTGTTGTTAAGTGGCACTGTCTCATCGACAACATCACCAAGTTTGATGTACGCCTATCGTGGGACCTGACAAAACAAAATTTATTACCTAGTATAATATAGTAGTTAACCTAGGCAGTTTCTCTAAGAGGAGTGCACACAAAACGGGTTTGTCACTTTTTTTTGTTTTTTTAAGGAAAACAAAAAAAACTGATTTTGGTTGTGAATTTGAGAATCTAGAAAGTAGTTTAAATCGGTTGATTTAAAACAATTGAAAAATAGGTGATCGGAGAGGGTTTGGCTAGACCTGGTGCAATGCTATCATGGTTTTCAATTATTACACATTCTTCTTATTGCTGGTAAGAGATATATTTTGTTATCATTTCCTTTCTCTCCCTTGGCGAGATGATGAACGTGAGGATAACCTTAACTGAAATCTCATATTAGTCTACTTCCCTTCTTATGTGTATGTCAATGGAGCATATCCTTTTGATTAATTAGAGCAATCCCCGATCGGGTATTGCTATTCTCTAACAACCAATAGTTCTTGGCACATTTTTACGCACGTGCTAGTGATTGTTGCGCACTCACCACTCAATCCTAATCTGTTCCATTGTATCCAAATGATAATTGGGTGGAGGAAGATATGGACCATCGACCAAGGCGATTAAAATAAACAGATTCTAACCCTAAGACAATCGCATTTTAGTATTGAAATTAGAATTAAAACAAAAAAGAAGAGGAAATGAGAGATTTAATTTATTTAGGCACAAAAAGTCAAACAAAACACATAGGTCTAGCCACCCCCTTTCCCAATCACTTACAAAAATTGCCCTTCCATGGATGAAGAAGTCGAGTTGATTCGGGAGAGGGAAAGAAAAGAAAGCAGTAAAGTAGCTAAACAATAGAGTTTCCTTGTCTAACACTTACTCGTCTCTAGTCGACCCCCCTACAATCCTCCCTGATCTCCTTTTTATAGGCCTCATACGTACCTTGGGTCGGCCTTCAGTTATGAATGAGCTTTGATGTCACCCCATGTCCGTGCACAAAAGTCTAACTTTCAAAATATTCGAACATTAATTGTGCAGTTGATGACGAGTCTACAACGTGAATGCACGATTCATGTCATAAATGATGTGGTTATGACCTTCGAAATATTCTTTCTTGTAAACTTAGACCGTAAATAATGCTTACGACGAAAATCAAATTTGTGCCGCAATTCTTATGGCGTAAATTGGTTTTATGATGTAAAGTTCTCACGTGCAGAGGCGATGCGAGTTCCAACGTCTTTGCCCCAGTTAGGTTTCACTATGTAAACTCCTGTTTTACGACGCAAAAATTGTATGTGTCCAGATTTGCAGTTCTTCTCCACCTTCTAGCTTCAAAAGTTCGGTGTCACGTCGCGTCGATTCACGGCGCAACACAAAGTGTCTTCGTCTTTCCAAATTCGACTCTTTTTGTTTGTTTTCAGTTAGACACCATATTTCACGATAAATCACAAAAACAATCAAATTGTAGCGAGATTAATTAATTAATACACATAAACAATGCGTTTTATATCCAAATATATATGCATAAAATGGTCTGGTCACTAACACCTCCCATTTTCTCGACTATGTAATTTGTTATCAAGAATTAATGCAGAATAAATCTCTGTGCTTGAACATTACCATTTTAGATACATTTTTCCAACATTGATCTTCTGGATTTTCAATTCAATAAAAACAAAATCACAAAATTGGTTTTTATGGGTAATCAATAGGATTTAATTGGAATTATCAAAAGAATAGACTTCTGAAAGATATCTATTGAATTCATGGAAGGATGAAAATTTGATGACCTGGTCGCGAGACACCGTGACCTGGTCCCGTCGTTTTTGTTGGCCGCTTTGCTTGCGGAAGGGGAAACCCTATGAGCTCGCTGAAGCCTAGAACCTTAGTCCAAGGACAAGCCCTACAAGCCGTTGAGCTTGGGCGACCAATTGGCCGAGGGCAACATCCGCAACCCTCCATCTGACAACCGTTCATCCGTCTCCCTACGCCCCCTCACACTCCACGAGAAAGAGGGGCAACATCAACCCTAGAAGAACAGTCTCTCCCCCTCACCCCGCCGCTCCATCCACTGACGACACTCAACGTCGGCCCACCCGGGAGATTTTTCGTGCCGTGGATTTGTAAATTGCCAGTTTCTTCTCCCGTTTTTCCATTTCACCAGTCGCAGCAGCAGAGCGGATTAGCACTGTTCTGACAGGGTCTATGCGAAATGACTCAAGACGTGGAAATGAAGGACCACCAGGATCCATCCATCCCTGTTTCTTCCACGGAGCCCGCCATTTTGCAGCGTAACCACGACAAATTTCTCCCTTCTCTGAATCGACCATGTGGTCTAGGGAATTAGATTATTTTGCATCCTTCACTGTTTTTTGCATCATCGCTGTCTTTTTTTTTCCTCATGGAATTTGGGTTTCCTAGATTTGAAGGAGAACGCATCCCTGATCGAGTCGGGTTCGTACACCAAAGAGGTGCGCCGTATCGTTCGTGCCGTGCGTCTCACGATGGTGTTGCGCCGAAAGCTTACCGCCTCAGCGCTCTCCGCTTTTCTTGATTCTTCTCTCGGCGTAGGATCGGATGCGCATGCTCGATTGTCCGTCTACCTCCCTAAGGTTTGTAAATTGCTAATTTTACATCTACCTCCCCAAGTGATGTTGTTAGCATTAACGGGCACCTCAAGGCACAAGCAGTGAAAACACTTACGCAAAATCACATGCTTTTGAATTTTGGCTTCGGGTTTCACTTTCATACTCCCGAGTAATATGATAATATTTGCTTCCTTTGGTAATCCAGTCGTCCAATTAAAGTCTCGCAACAAGCTTCCAAAACATGTGCAATCTATATTTGGACACCAATGCCTTTTTTTGTTGGTTTCAGGGAGATGACCAGGGCATGGAGGTTGATCTTTCATCCTCTGCTGCTCTAGCTTCCGTGAAGCATTCAGCGCCGGAGCTTGAGATTTATTGCTACCTGCTTGTGTTGCTCTTTCTTATTGATCAGAAACAACATGAAAAGGTTTGATGAGTTTTGAAGTTTACATTTCTTCTATAATATTGAATCCGATGATATTGTTACAGAGCTATTCTATTGCAGGCCAAGGCTTGTTCAACTGCTAGCATTCTCCGCCTGAAGAACCTGAACAGGAGAACGGTTGACGTTTTAGCATCCAGGCTTTTCTTTTATTATTCATATAGCCACGAGCTTACAGGCAGCCTTGCTGAGATTCGAGGGTAAGCAGTTGATAAGGACTGCAAATTTATCATTAATGGCTGTTTGTGTGCTGTTTAAGCAAGATGAAAAAGCGGTAAATGTGTGCATGTGTCCAAGACTTTCCCATCTGTGCTTCTTCAAATCTCAACATCTTCATGCTTCCGGCTGTGTTTTCAATCATCTGCTGGCTTGATTTAACAGTTTATGATTCTTTTGTTGCCAGCAATCTCCTTTCACTGCATCGGATTGCCACGTTGCGCCATGATGAATTGGGTCAGGTCTGTTTCCAGTTGTTGGCGCCATCTATCGCAAGCCAGGGATCTTGTATTTAATGCAATGCTGTTGTGCAGGAAACCCTTCTTAACCTTCTCCTTCGTAATTACCTCCATTACAATCTTTATGATCAAGCTGAGAAACTAAGGTCAAAGGCACCGCGCTTTGAAGCCCATTCAAACCAGCAGGTACAACAATGCTTTATTTCAAGAAAAGGATTCTATTTTCTTAGGCTTTGGTTGACAGCACTTATTGAAAGCTGTTTGTGCACTTATCACTTTCAATTAACAAATTGAAAAGAAAGGGTCTGACAGTGCTTATTGAAATTGCTTATCGCACTTATCACTCATGGTATACAGTTCGTTCTGCTTCTGAAAAACACGTGCTCTTAAATTCCTGAAAAAAACCTCTTAAAACAAGTTGTTGAAAATCATTTTTCAATAAACAATCTGGAAACAGTTACACAGAAGCATTTATGGTAAGTGGTAAGTGCTATAAGCAGTTTTCAGCAGGTGCTAAGTGGTGTTTGTTCTGTTTTTGAAAACCATTTCAATAAGCAATAGAAAAACACTTCTTCAATAAGGCCTTGTTTGGGAGCTTTTATTTAAAACTGTTTAGAACACTTATCACTAATGATAATCAGTTAAAAAAGGTGCTTGTTCCGTTTCTGGAAAAAATAAATTCTAGAAGAAAACTTCTCAAGTTTCAAAAAAGCTCTTTTTCATAAGCAATTTTTTTTTCGATGAGACCGGCCAACAGGCCTGAAAACAGATCACAGAAAACATCAGGAATCAGCCGCCGCATGGAAAATCCCCCACCCAAACTCTATCAGTTCCAAAATTCACAGCTAACTTAGCCAAAACATCCACCACCACACTAGCTTCCCTAGAAATTAACTGGACATTACTTGACTCGAATCCCTTCATAATAGAAGAAATCTGCTGAAGAATTGGGAAGAAAGATGCCTGGGAAACCTGCAGGTTTTCCAACTCGTCAAGCACCACCACTGAATCAGATTTAACAATACCCTTCTGACAATGCAGCCATGCTGCTAACTTGACTCCCAACAAAATCACACGTGCCTCCATATCATGAACAACTCTCAAAATAAATTGCCTATGCCGCAACAACCACTCTGCCTTCACAATCCCAGGCAACCGCAGCAATCCCATTGCACTCCATTTCAACCTGCACTGAAGCATCAACATTTATTTTCCAAAAATCAGCAGGCGGGCACGTCAAACTTCTCTGTTCCAGCTCCTGCCTTGCGTTCCGGATCCTCTTAAATGTCTGCCGCAACTTGAGAGTCGCTGAAACTGAGAGAACCGGATCTCCCTCATCCGAAGCAAAAAAGCCAAGAGTTACGATCCAACCAGATCCTCCATGCAATTATTAGATTTTGCTCTGTCAAACACCCCTCCTGTCTGCATAAGAGCCTCCGTAATTGAGCAGCAAACCCACCCGCACCCTTAACATCCTACCACAGCTCCGCACATGTTCAAGCCTGCTTTGCCTTTGGACAACGATAAAAAACATGTTTAGAATCATCAATCTGGCTACACCATGGATACCGAGCCTGTTCAATAACTGCTCACTGAAGCGGTGAAACTTCATTCGACAAAGCTCCATGAAGAAAACTCCATCCAAACTGCTTGACTTTTTCAGGGACTGTCAATTTCCATAGCCTCTTTCAAGCCGGAGAAATAGAGGACCGATTTGATGTGCACGGATCAGCTCCAAGAGCTTTAGCCAATCTACGCTGAATGCACTGAAAAACACCCTGAAGGATTAGGATGCCAAATAACAATATCATCTATTGAATCAAGAGGCAAAGTAATGGAAAAGATGGAGAACGCTTCATGAGGTAAAAACAAGCGCCAAACAAGTTCTGCATTCCAACACCTGCCCTCGGAGTCCAACAGACAAATGACTAAGATTTACATCCGCCCCGCCCCCTAGGCGACACCACCATATACGTAGATGAATTTGGAAGCCAGGGGTCCTCCCAAACCCAAATCTTCCTTCCCGACTCAACCCGCCAGCGAAGGCCCCCTTTCAAGCACCTTGAGAGCTTCCAAAAAAAAACCCTCCAAATATAAGAGGGTCGCTGTTGTAGCCCTATTGAAAGAAAATTCCCATTAGGAAAATAATGTCCTTTTAGCACTCTTGACCATAAAGCATTTGGCTCTTGGGTCAGACACTAACACTGTTTGGCCAACATCGCAAGATTAAAAGCATTTAAGTCTCTAAAACCAAATCCCCCACTCTCCTTGATTGAAAATAAAATCTCCCATTTAGCCTAGTGAACGGTTTGTTTTTCCAAATCACATTCGCAGAAAAACTTTGCAGTGGACGAATTTAATATATCACAAACAGTTTTTGGAATTCACATACATCTCATGTCAGATGCCTGCAAAGACAAGGCAACGACATTAATAAGGACCCCTTTCCCAGCCTTAGAGACCAATTGTCTTTTCCACCCTTGTCTTCGGGCCACTTTTTCCTTGTGTAAATGCTTGAACCATGAGACCTCCCAATTATTAGGGCAAGGCCAAGATACCAATCGTATTACCTAATCTCTTTCACCCCCATTAAGGATTTGATTTCTTGCTTAACCACTGGATTTGTATTAGGGCTAAAAAAGACCCGACTTTCAAAAATTAACCTTAGTAACGGGGGTTTAGGGCCTCACCACATGACCTTTGGCGCGCCTCCCCGCATACCAGAGGTTACCGACTAGTAACGGGGGTTTAGGGTGTTACCTTGGGGAGACTATACCCTTATATCAAACTGCGCAATAACAGAAAAGTAACCATGCAACATCCACAACAAATAAACAGAGTACGCCGAATAATTAACAACAATCATGTTATAATAAATGTCATGCAAAAGTAGACAGTTGACTCACGGTCATACCGGCATAAGACGCACTGATCGGCCATAGGGCCGATCGCATTTACAAGATAAATAAAAGAATAAAAAGACACTGAGGCTCTACTACCATCCCCTCACCTCACCTCATCCCAATTTCCAAACACCATCTGAGCCATCCCGCTCAATCATGCAATTTCGGGCCTCTGCTCTACCTGAGCCTGCAATCAGTGAAGTCCTCGAGTACCCAAGTGCCATGACCGCTCGAGCTGGGTGTGAGTGCAACTTAGTAGGTCACTATCAATGGGGTCTCCTACACAACCAGTAAAGCAGTGTATCCACATGCGATATGCTCAGCTAAATAATTAATACTGTGCAGAAGCATAAATAAATAACCACTGTCGATCCTCGGGTCTGCTTCAGCCATTGTCGAATGTCTCTGAGCATGTCATATCAATCACCCAGGGGGACGAAGTCCTACCCTGGAACTAGTGCTCGACCATCAAACCTTTAGTGCCAGATGTCTTTAAGCACGTAACCACCTGGGGGGAAATATACCCATCCCCGAAACATATGAGAACCACCTGGGGGATATATATACCCATACCCGGAACATATTAAAACCATCCAAGAGACATATACTTATCCCCGAAACACAGTGAAACCACCCGGAGCATGTCCCATCCTGGAACCATGAGAAATATCATACACTCGGGGGGTCGCATCCCCTACCCGGAGCCAGGTATCAGACCCTCATTACCTAGAGATACATATCCACCCTGATGCCTGACCCTAGACCCCACATTCACATACATCACACAAATATACATATTAAACACATAAACCCTGCACACACACACATAAACACACCCGGGGCACACTCTCCTCTTGGAACCTTTCGTCACATACCACACGGGTTTGCCTCCTGTTCGAACCCAGTACACGTTCGCTTGGCTGGCCTCTCAAGCGCACAACCCATCCTGGTTGCTACAACCATGCCAGGCTCACACCTTCACTTTGGGTTATAATGTGACACCTGAAATCATCACCATCCATTTCCACACTAACCATCTCTATGGTCAATATATCAATGGGTCGCCTTCCATGGTTCCCCTGACTACCTCACGACATGGACATGCTACATGGGTTCCGTTATCCCTTTCACATTACGGCCTCTCTAGCCTATTAGGATAAGCCACACTGGCATCACACTAAAGAGATGGCTAAATGCGCATCTCACTTTCTAGGTCGTTTCAGGTCGGTCTGTTCACCCAACCTGTCATCAACTTGCCCGAGGCACCTTCACTCGGTGCTATTAGGGTAAGCCACACTGGCATCACACTAAAGAGATGGATAAATGCCCATCTCACTTTCCAGGTCGTTTCGGGTCGGTCTGTTCACCCAACTCGTCATCACCCTGCTCAGGGCACCCTCAATCGGTGCTCTTTGGATAAGCCACACTGGCATCACACTAAAGAGATGGCTAAATGCCCACCTCACTTTCTAGGTCGTTTCAGGTCGGTCCGTTCACCCAACTTGTCATCAACCTGCCCAGGGCACCCTCACTCGGTGCTCCTACACCAATGGGAGGGATCACTCACCCCATACTCATCTTAACTAGCCCAAAGAAAGGCACCTCATAGCTCCATCATGACCTACTAGGGCCAATTACTCCAAACCCTTCACATCCCTCTACTCAGAGGTCACCAAGGCACCTACACTCTAAGGGCCACCACGCTTATGTACTCATTTACATTCCTCTAGGGTCAATGTATCTCAAGGCATACAATATTTTCCACGACCTCAACTATTGGCGACCGAGGCATCAATGGGTGTCCAAGGGTCCATCGTGTCCCTTGCCACTTCACTTTATTCACATGCATTTCATTTTAATAAAACAATTTTATTTGATTTTAAAAAGGTTAATCGCACTCAATGACGAGACCACATATCACATGCTACATAAATTGTGTAGAATACCATAGGGAAATGCATAAGGACCGCCTACCTTAATAGGAGTTATTTCCTTTTAAAGCAGACAGTTCTCGCCAAAGCTCGTCTAAGCCTCACATCACCTTCCGGTCCCCTAGCTCAAGCCATAACATCCAAATTAACTAATTATAATCATTTATAATTAACTAAACAATTTATAACTAATTTTCAAATTTAATTCAATAAGGCATAAATGTCTAATAACTCACCTGGCCACCCCATCGCGTCGAATCGGCTGATCACTCGCAGAAGGTCCGCGGCGTACTCCTGACACCATCCACCAATTTCGTCCGATTTAAACAAAAACCTTAAATAAGTTTACCGAGTGACACACCTCAATTGAAACGGCATGCAACGACTTGCGTTCCTCATCCCGGGATGTCCTCTATCCACGCCGAGCAACAACCCCATCATCTCAGGATGATTTCACCATGCTCCGATGGAATCTTTAACGAAACTCTAAGTCGGATCGTCCAAAATCAGGAAGGGAACAAGGGGAAATTAGAACGGAAGGAAGAGAGGAGATCTTACCTTGAATCACCGCCAAATTCGCACCACAATCCACCCCAAAACAAGAGGGATCGAAGGAGATGAGGGAGGGAAGAGGAGGGAGCTCACTCAAGTTCCCCTGGTCTGGCCGTTCACGAGGGAGAAGAGAGGGGATGGGTTTCTTAAGAATCGAACGGGGCAAGATGCTAAAGCCACCATTTAAAATAGTTGGGTAGGGGTGCACCACAGCATGCACCACGTGCACCTACATACGGCCCCGAGAACCTCCTACATGCAACCCTCGAGAACCTCCTACACGCCCAACACCATACCGAAGGGCTCCCCCTCCCCACTCTTTGTTTCTCACATCATCACCGCTACTTGGTGCTGCCTGTGGTCCATCTAAAGGCCCACCAAGAGCACACCATGACGTAGGAGACTCTGTTTCGACCACACAAACGCCCACCATGGCTGGCCACCCGGGCGTTTCGCCTCCCGCGCCCCCAGCCCCACAGCTAAGACCCCAAGGCTCTTAGGCGAGCCAAAATGCCAAACACCATGGGCGTGTTCTGCCTGTGCCTTTCCCACACCGTGTAATTGTATGCAACCCTCGAGAACCCCCGACACGCCCAACACCACCCTGATGGGCTTCCCCTCCCTACTCGTTGTTTCTCACATCCGGTTTTTCCCTCAGACTACTACACACCACACCTTGGTGTTGCCCGTGGTGTGAAGAGCCCAACCCTAGTAGCTCAGAGCCGATGATTACTTTATTACATTGGTACTTGATACAAGTGATTGGATCCCAAAAGACTGAATGGTTTAGTAGTTTTGGAAAACTAGATACATACTTAAATCTGGCATTATATTTGAAAACATGAAATGCAACATAGTATTTTCTTTGAGAACATTATTCCATTTAGCACCTTCCATATCTATCATAATACATTTCCTGGCATACTGGGGAAAAGAAACTTAAGGGGTGAAGTCAGATGCTCAGTAATGTTATGCGTACAGCGGAACCTAAAATGGAATAAATAAGGCATGAATAATATGACTGAAATAAATGATGATCAAATAATACTCTATAAATAATCACATGCGTTTGAAACTTATCCATGAATATCATAACTATTCAAATAATTACATGGACATCAATAACTGATTTTATAATGATGGAATACATAATGTCAGACATCTTAAACTTATCGCCAAAGCCTTGACCAAGACATCTACATAAATGGGTAAAACCTCGACCAAATATCTAATCTGTTTTGTTTCATGACCCACCGATGCATCGAGGAACTATGTAATTCCAGGTCCCACTCATCACTTAATAAGTCGAATGCATTCATCATATGAATAAACAATACAAATTGTATTGCTTTTAAGTCGAACGCATTCATCATTCATCACAATTGTATTACTTTTATTCACAAAATTAATAAAACATGATAATTCATTCAAATTGTATTACTTTTAATATTTTTAAAATCATTTATTTTTCTATTAATTGAATAAATACTATATCGGTGTTGCGTAAGCATTTAAAGTAATTATTTAATCACTAAAAATTATAAATAAATTACCTTGATTAAAAGCAATTACTTAACTTTCAAATAAACATTTAGAACCAAATTTATCCTCTTTTTATCATTATGTAAAAATTTTAGAGATATTAAATTAGAGTGACATTTTGTATTTATTCTTAAATTAATATAAAGTTCACAATCAAAGAAAAATGGTACCAAGTGGCCATATATTTTAGACTTGGATGAAAATGGTTGAACTCCACCCATCCAATAAGATAAAGTTAAGTGTTGGGTTGATTTTGAAACCTTGTATCATGGTTTTAACCTCATTTTACCAATTTTACCCTTACCGAGGTCACAAATATTTACCATGGTTACTATTCACAATGACTAAAAATAAAAGGGACCTATTTACCAAATTTGAATCTGCTTATTCCAAACATGGTATCCATTTTTTAAGATTCTATTTCTAGAAGTGACCAAAATTAATTTAAGATAAAAACATAAATCAAAATGGAAAACATTTTTTTATAAAAATGTTTTTTAAGTATAAAAATGCTTTTATACCAAATTCAACCATAAAGTTGATTCCAATAAAATTAATTGGATTATTCATAATATAAGAAGACTAATTTTACTTTTGTAAATGCTTGAAACAAAAGTACAATTTTCAATAAAAATCAGTATTTTTCACTATTTATTAGAAAATCATTCTTCTCATAAAAATTTCAAAAATTCAACCTATGCTAATTTTGGTATGCTTATTTCAAAAATGATATTATTTTTATCAAATACAATTTTTAAAAGTTTGAGAAATTAATTATAATATTCGCTCATAAGAAGCAATAAAAAACATTTTTGAAGAAAACGTATTTTGAAGAATAAAACGTCTTAGGCAAGCCAAAACGCCCAACACTATGGGCGTCTGCCTGACCGTTTCCCACAGGGAGACCTCCTTGACCAAAAAGCTCATCAAAACGCCCACCCTGGGTGTTTTGCCGTCCACCACGTTGAGCTTCATGATGTGGTCCTTGCTGTGGTGGTGCACTTGCAGGTCCTCAATCCACGTCCAAAAACATCTCATAGAGATGCCCAAATGCTTGGAACTCCAATCCGAGTCTTAATTCAAGAAACATCCCTTGCTCCTGGATTTAAAATTCAAACTCCTGAAATTCACAACTCCTAAAGGAGCAGGGTTTTACAACCTCCCCACCATAGCACTTATCGTCTCCGAGAAGCCCCAACGATCCTTAACCACTCTTCAACCTATCCCGATCATCAATTTACGATCAATTTGCGATCAATTTGCCGTGTTCTATCCTCGAACGCCGAACAAGCTCTCGGTGCGCAACTCCAAACACGAAGCACACTATTCACCAAAACTCGAGTTACCACTCGCCACCATCACCGAAACACCAAGATGGCGCCTACTCGAGCCCGTCTATCCCGAGACACTACGTTGACATCAACCAATCTATCATCGGGCCAACGATGCTTCCCACCGCAAGCCTTTTCTCATAAGGGCTGATTTCGAGCCACAATGCTCCCATTATTGGACTTGCCTACCGAAGAGCATTTCCACCACCCAATTACTCATGAAAACATCGGTCAGACCTCCTCTGGATGACCATTCTTGAAAATGCTTTGCCGCACCCGCCAACGGGCTCACCGCCGCCCGATCATGTTGCCTAAATCCCCAAAGGCATCACAAGATCGTTCAAATACCTAGACCGAAGTCCGAACTCAACATTTGGTGTAATTCCATAGTTGGATCCTTGACTAACCCAACCGACCTTCCTGCTCTCACCCCGAGCAAGCACACCATCGATCCGACTCACGCTCGCACCACATCTAAACCATCCCGAGCTCGATGCCGTTACACGTACTCCGTCCAACCTCGCATCCGAATCCCAAATCTAGTATTCACCATGGAACCATATAAAGTTGGATTCACCCGCTCACTGACATCCTAACGCCACTCCGTCCATTACAACACGCAATGACTGGACGTGATCGTCCCGCTCATACCTGAGCGCCAACACAAAACGTCAATAGCTGGCCTTTCTCGGCTCACAGGAATGTCGTTCCCGACAATCGCTGAATTTCCTTCTGAAACGAGGGTCACGCCCTCCAACAACTTATGGCGCACTCCCCACCATATGACTTCCCTTTTACCGCTCCTTGAGCGCAACACCCAACAAATTTCCATATGCCCTCCCTTCGATCGTACCACGACACCCTGATCAATCTCCGATGTCACCTCTCGTCACAAAGGGACTGTTAGAGATGGGGCAGCCGTTTCTGTTGGCACCAAGATTAGACAACCCATTATTTGCACGTATTAGAGACGAAAGAATGGGAGGTAGGTCGGTTGGCTTGTGGTGACATGACTTATTGATCAGGATGGGAGTAATCGCCTATTAATATTCAGCTGCATCAATTGTTTGAGGTCGGCTAATATTTTTGCCAAGGAGGAGTCCTGTTGATTGCAGAATGTTGGGGAGGTGCTCTCTCTCTACTGCTGGTTGCTCGTAGCTGGAAGGAATCCCTGGATGCGGTCTCTCCTTGTCTCCAATTGCTGTAACACCTTACCCTTATTCCCCCATTGTAGTGTCGTGACTGTTTTCATTAGTGGAATAAAACTTACCATTGCTTCTTTCTCTTGCTGTTTTCCTTGAAATGCTACCTTGGTTATTGGGATTACTTAGCAATTGGTACTTTCATTGAGTTTTTTCTGATGGGAACTCGCCTTTTGAGTTGGGGTGTTTTGAACATCTTCCTGCGACTGCTGTGATGCAAAATACCGATTCTTGACGCCACCCTCTTCTGGGAAGCGACCGCCGCGAGCAAACTTTTGGAGAAAAATTTCTTGATTGCGAAGATCAAGGTTGAGAATCCGGTTTGTCGTAATCAAGAAGATAATTTCTTGATTGCGCTTCTTATTGCTGACGCCACGATTGGCATTCTTTGATTAACTCGAGGAGCGACAATCATTTTGGTTGGGAGACGGAACATGGCCGCACAGTGTCTTCAATACAGGAGAATCTAGACAAGCTGGTTCGCAGACAGTGATAACCAACGGATCGCTCATGAGCTGGTGCAGCAATCTGAAGAACTTGTTTCTCTGCAAATGCGCAACATGGAGGAACAGTCAATGGAAAGATTTAAGGAACCGGAGTCGCATGCAGAACAAGGTTCGGGATCTGGAAGATAGAGCAAGGCAGCGCCCAGAGCCTCCTGGTGTTATTGGTCGTGGTAAATCGGAACTTATTAGTGGTTATGACGGCAGCGCCATTCCGGAAGTCGGCACCCTGGAGGAAGGAATTAGAAGCATTACGAGGCGGGTGGAGCTGCCAATGTTCTTGGGGGAGGATCCCTTTTGGTGGATCACAAAGGCAGACACTTATTTTCTGAGTAACTGTACTCCGGAGGATATGAAGTTGCATTTGCTTCAAATCAGCATGGAGAGTACAAAGGCAATCTGGAGGATATGAAGCTTCATTTGCTTCAAATCAGGATGGAGAGTACAACACTTTATTGGTTCTTGTCACGGCGAAGTGCAAATGCGGGCTCTACTTGGGAGCAGCTTAAACCAGCACTCATGGACAGGTTTGGGAAGGTGACGGAGGGCGATCCGCTTAGATATTTGAAATCACTCCGCCCGACTGGAGCGATGGACGAGTATATAGAAGAGTTCGAGTGGGTGGCTTTGAGGGTAACAGAGTTTTCAGAACAGTGGCAAACCTTTTACTCCCATGCACAGATGTCCTGAAAAACACTTATTGGTGTGGGGACATCGACGAGCCATCTCTGGAGGCAGGGGATGTGGATCCTTCACAGAATACTGGGCGTAGTGATTCAGAGTTGGATATACAAGAGATCCAGGAAGAAGAACAGATGGACGATTTGGTTGGATTCAGGAGTATGGGAGGGGACAGAACTGACTCCCTCATGTTTTCTGGCAACGTATCGTGGTCCTTGTTGATAGTGGCGCCACCCACAATTTCATATCCAAGACTCTCACCAAATTGGCCAACGTGACAGTATGTCCTACAAGGCCATTTGTGATTAAATTGGGGGATGGTTACTGAGTTTTGTTGCAGTGAGTTTGTGGGGAAATTGGGATCAGTTTGGAGAATTTTACAGTTTCAGTTGAGGTGCCATAAGAGTACAATAGCATATGTCAACCATCTGCTGCATTTTCATCCTTAGTTTTTCCTTCTCCTCAGCACTGTTTTCTCCCAAAACCAGTATCCGATCTATAAGTACCAACCAACTAGCAGCAGCTATACTGAAAACACTTCTGGGCTGAAACCTGTCTTTGGATGATGGTGTCATATGACGAACTGATCCAAGAAGATTGAGCATTGGATATGGAAATTCCCCCGTACTGTACTTTGTGCTTTGGCCAAAACAGGACAACACTGTTGATTTTGGACCATGTGGATATGGTCCTTGATAGGGTGCGGAACAAGAGAGAGAGAAAACAGAAAGTTTCTATAGGAAAATCAGCCACTACACAAGAATTATAGAAGGTAAGAAGAAGAAGACAAGGGAAGAAGATATTCCTCCGAGACGCTGCTCCGAGGCCCAAGGCAGCAACCCAACTTTCTGCACAGCAGAACTCAAAGCAAAACTAAATCGTACCCCCTCCCCTAACATCAGACCCTCCCCATTTATTAGCCCCACCCACTGCCTAACAAACCTGCCAACTAATCCCTTACACAGATGACTAAACTGCCCTTGGCAGTTGATGGAATTATTACCAGTGCCCTGTACAGTTGTACGCCACAACAGCCTCTTAAGCAGCCCATGATCCTATCATTGCCTTCCCCTTGAAATTCTACCTTGTTCTCAAGGTGGAAATCTTCCAAGTTGCCTCTTCAACCGTACGGACGGTCCATTCTTCTCGGGTTTCAATATTGGTTCATGTTCCTTCTCACTAGGTGGCTTGATATCCTCCCATACCATCAGCTTGCAACCCTTTGCCGAACACCGATGTCCCGGACTGAATTTTTGTCCACAGGCATAGCACAATTCCTTCATTTTCCTTTGCTCAAATTCCTCTATGGACAGACTTTGGACTCCCCGCTCCCGAGGTATTGTCTCCTCCCTGTCGTTCATTCTTTGCACCTTCTGTTTCTGGAATCAGTTTCATTGTATTGGGGTTCCAACTTCTCCCTTGGCTGCTAAAAACAGTTCGCCTGTCTCGGGGTGCAAGTTGTGGAAGTATTCCCGTGGACAACAACTCGCGTTCTGCTCTCCTGGTCAGAGTGAGGAGTCGCGCCTTGCTTGGTGGATCGTGAGTCCCACCAATAAACAAACTCTTGTACCAATTCTCAGAAAGGTTGGGTATCCGGAAGGCAATGCGTTCAAATTCATCAATATATTTATCCACTGTTCCACCTTCGCATAAGTACTTCAAACAAATCATTGGATCTTCCTTTGTTGCGACGTCGTATCTATTGTGTAGCTTCTCCTTGAAATGCTTTCATGAAAGCTGCGGCTGAATTGACTTCAGAGAAAGTGTTCAATACTGAGTCAACCCATCCATACTCAATTGTGCTAATGACACTTTGTACTCTTCACCCGTGCGGTAGATAGAAAAAAATGTTTCAGTACGAGTAATCCAAGAAATCAGATCCTCACCAGAGAAACCGGGCATTTCCAGTTGTCTGGTTGATGTCCTGCGCAACACCTCCCACTCCATTTTGCGCTCACCCTCGCCGGCCTTCAGTTCCTCTAGTCCGCGATCTGTGTCCAAAGCTGCAGTATTTAAATTGCTTTCTCCATCTAAGATAACCGATTTCCCCTTTTCAGCTTTGTGACTCGGTTGTTCTGCTTGATTCGACCCTTGCCGAGCCATCACCATCAAATCCTGCGTCTGGTTCTCGAGCCGCAGCTGCCTGACATCCTGTCGCTGGGAACTAGCTTGCAACTCTTCTACTGAAGTCTCTAAACTAGCGACTCTCTTCTCCATTCTTGTGGGCATAAAACTGTTGCACAACCGAAGCAGCAAGCAAGTTCTCTTGTAATAAGAAATCTGTGTCAGCTGTTCCGCACTGTCCAGGTCCGCTCGCTTCAGGTGCGGCGTCAGAGTTTGTTTTTTTTGGCATGATCGGGAGGTCCTCTTCGGTCTCGACTGACGTCGTCTACCCCTGCCGTGTTTGATCGAGCTTGAAGGTGGCTGAAGTCTGTCTGCGTCAACTGGTTCGGGCAAACGATGTCCGCCTGCTTCAGGTGTAGATGTTGCTCCTGCTTCGTCTTGTTCCGCCTTAACTACACTGGGTGGCGCGACCACAGCTGCGTCATGTTTTTTTTTCTTTTTCTCTGTTTTTTTTTGTCGCGTCTGGTGCGCCCATGTTTTCTTCACTGCGTCTCAGCTGCTGCGTTCCTCCTTCGCGTTTCACTCAGCTTCTAGACTCTCTCCTGTTGTGATTCTCTCTCAAGAATTTCTCTCAATGAAATCACTAGTTGATAGGGTGTGGAACAAGAGAGAGAGAAAACAGAAAGTTTCTATAGGAAAATCAGCCACTACGTACAGGAATTACAGTAGAAGAAGGTAAGAAGAAGAAGAAGATAAGGGAAGAAGATATTCCTCCGAGACGCTGCTCTGAGGCCCAAGGCAGCAGCCCAACTTTCTGCACAGCAGAACTCAAAGCAAAACTAAATCGTACCCCCTCCCCTAACAGCGGACCGTCCCCATTTATTAGCCCCACCCACTGCCTAACAAACCTCCATTTATTAGCCCCACCCACTGCCTAACAAACCTGCCAACTATTCGATTACACACATTACTAAACTGCCCCCCCCCCCCCCCCCCCCCCCCGCAGCCCATGATCCTTTCAGTCCTTTATAATATACCCTTATTTCACTGGTACGCCAAACAATCTCCCATATGCTCCTCCCTTCAACTCAGACCCAATTTGGAGAAATGAAGTTGGCGGTTTCTCCTCCCTTTGCACTTCCCCTCCTTCCGTCTGGAAGGTCCCTTGTGTGCTGCTGTGAATTGGGCTGCAAGTGCTGCTGATATGAACCTTCTTCTTGCTTGTAAAAATTTCATGGCCCTCCATAAACCGGGGACCGACTCCTTCCATTTTAGCTGGAGCAACATGCCTGGCCAAGCGGATTGCCTGTAATTGGGTTGCTGGGCCGTGTTGTTGAACCCAGCCGCATCCCCCCACTTGCAGAGCAGCTTGTGACTCGTTCCTCGACTCTCCTGCTTCCTTTTCGTTCTCGTTTTGACAGTCCTGATGTTTTGACATTCCTGATCGAAGTCCATTCGCTCCTTAGCCACCCTTCTGCTGCTTACCCCATTTGCCCGGGAAAATGCTGTCGGACATAGAGTTCTGCAAACACCGTTGTTTGTTCCCACTTCTCCTTTTCTTTGGTTCCAGATGATGGTGTGCCTGATGCCTCCATGTTCACCAGCGGAGGCGTGTTGCCCTGAGCCAGCGAGACTTTCGATCCCTTGGTTGTTTGATGAATTTAAAAATAGAGCTCTATTCGAGTTAGCCATCCTGTTGGATCAGTGCTGTTGAATGCTAGGAGCTCAGTTCGTTGGACAACGAGCATGGGTTCATATGCGCCAATTGTTGCAACGGTGTGTGTCAATTTCCTCCTTGATTTCCAGCTGTTGTGCATCGACTTGTAGCGATGTCTCCCTATGTTGCACCATTCTGTTTTTAGATTTCTGGAATACTACCAGGTTCTTCATTTCCTGCGTAACTGAATCCACCGACGTCAAACCAGTCAGTGCCGCTGCGTCGTGCCCCTGCCCCCCATGCTTCTCCTTTTCATGCCTCTTTTTCTTCAATTCCTGATGGAAATGTTACTGCTTCCCACATGTCAGCTGAAGCCGCGCCTCCTTGCAGTGCGACATCTACTTCTCTTGTTGTAGTGTCTGTCTTTTGGCGCACCAAACTAACAGCATTAACCATCGTGGACGCATTTGACTCCCGTGTCGCCTCATCACCCAAACTTGGGACACGTGAGCCAGATTCTCTCGTCTCCTTCGATGGCGCTCAACCTTCTGCTGCGGCCGCAAAGGATTCTTCCTGTCTAACACCCGAGACTCGCCTCCCCCGGCGATCGGAATCTCATCAAGTGCGGTGCTAATTGCAGCCCTCTCTTGCATTTTCTCGTCGCCATCGCCTTTTGAATGCACACTGAATTCCTCCATAACTGAAGACAATCGCTTGTCTTCCTGCTGCGACCTCTTCTCTAAGCGACATAACATACCTTCGAGGAATTTGTGGAATTCCGTACAGAATTCAGCTTGTGCTTGCATCTCCTGTTCCCATAGCCTACGGCCCTTCATCATATTGTTCCTCCTCCCTAGCGCTTCCCTTCTTCGAATGAGTAAACCGGCAGTGCTCTCCCTTCTCTCGATAGTATTCCGACAGGCTGGATTAAGTGATAAAGCCCCCCCCCCCACCACCAGCAGACAGTTGATCCAGCCAACACACTTGCCCAAGCCACTTGGCCGAACTACCCAAAATAGAAAGATTATTTTCGTACCCCCTAACTCAAATCGGCCCTCACTTATATAACAGAAACCCATGCCCCCTGCACATGGATCCAGCTAACCACCTTCCTCTGGAGTGATTATACCTCTTCTAGAAGATGTTTCCCAGTCTGTTCTGTTGGGTCTTGCTTTCTATCACACGGCATGCACCACATCGCGGTGCACCTGCATGCAGCCCCCGGGAACCCCCGACACGCCCAACACCACGCCGAAGGGCTTCCCCCTCCCTGCTTGCCCTCTCTCACATGGGCTCCTCCCTCAGACCACGGCATGCACCACGGCGTGGTGCTGTGTTGGAACCGGGCGCGCAGCGGATGCCCTAAACAGGTGGGTTTTTAAAATTTTTCCACCGCCGTTCGCCGTAAACTTGGCGACGTCGGTGAAGAGCAGCCCGGTCAAAGCTGAGGACCACGCGTGGAGGATTTTAAGCACAAAATTAAACCGTAAAATACCTGGTTTGAATCCAAAGCCGCGCACGACGTCTGCTCGTCGTTGGCGATCGCTGCTCGAAGAATCCGAAGCCGAATTCCTCTAGATCGTCCACACACGCTTCAAGGAATCCGCGGGAGCGCCGTTCGTCGTAATCCGGGTGCTAGCGCGGATTTGCGACGATGCCTTCGACGCTCCAACGACCACCGCATCGCTTCGCTAGCGATGCCCGAGAGAGAGCTCCATCCGAGCTCCTTGGATCCAGAGCATCTCTCTCTAGAATGTGGGAGAGAGGAGAGGAGAGATAAACTCCATGAATAATCTTTGGCAAATTCCCCTCTTATATTTATAGTGCTCAATTAAAATTACCCGGTATCGCCTCGCCAGCCCCGAATACTTAACGCACTATTAACGACGTTTTATGACTACTAAACTGAGCCATAAATATTATTATCATTTACTTGTAATATATTAAAATATATTACATGATAATAATTAAGTCATTAACCCGACTCGTCACTCCCATAAATATTAATTGAACCTTGAATAATTTAATATTCGTCAATTAATATTTTTTCATGTATTTACTTAAAACTCGTAAATACATTTAATAAATAAATTCAATACTCATTATTCTAAACTCGAATAATATGAATTTATTTATCGCATTGGTGATCGTTTAACTTTGGACAATTCCCGGACCCCTGTGGTGGGGCCCACTATGTCCAATACTCCTATTCAACTGAATAGTGCAGATTCTTGAATACGCTATTGTGTGTGACCTTCTAGGCCCTTATTTCGACAGCCGTGAATAGTATTCACAGACCAAGAGCGGGATCTAGCAACCCATCATGGCCCCTGAAGAAATAAGGATTGTCACAGCAGCGACAACCAACCTACGAACACGCACTGTGTAATATAATCTCTTTGTCTATAATATCTCATAAAGCAGGACGCACTCTCGTGTCATCGTCTTTTTCTTGCTTTATTGTTTGTTGATGTAACTGGATGAATTTACCCTCGACTGCCATGGCCATGGTCTTATAAAGGTACTACCATCCATATCAACATGGCCTGAGATATATTACTTTCATAAGCCGGAAGCGACAAATCCTTTCTTGACCATTCAACCAATGTCATGCCACCAATGACGCACCCGACACAAACTACCTCGCCACGACTTCATTGCCATGGTTTTCGTCTTGCATCAAAGTACGCGATCAAATGACATACATTGGTAATGATCTCAAGTCAGGAGACCATTACACATGATCGTAGATAGGAACATCCAATGACACTTGAAACATGTGGTGTTCCTATTGGCGGGTCAGTCCTCATGATCTCACTACTAGAGATCACCAAGTGCGAACTTCATGAGAAGAAGTCTCAATGCTTATGAGCCCCCAGCACCTGATGGTCAGACATCTACTATGTCCAATTAGTAAGATGTATCTAGACCATAGAACATATATATTTAAGATTAATGTCATAGTATCTAGAGGTTCTCATTATAGCCTGGGAACTGCTATAACCTTTCGATACGACAATTAATCTTTGGACATTACCATTTCAATAGTGGATGCAGAAAATTCTACACTATAATGATAAGAAGACATCATGCATACCTTACACGATATGGTAATCAAAAACACATAATAGTTGGGTCTAGGGCACCCACTATTTCAACATGCTGCCCATGATCCATCAAAACGCCCATCAAGACCACGGTGCAGGAGGTCCTGTTTCGACCACCCAAACGCCCACCCGGGCGTTTTGCCTCCTGCGAGTCTCCCGGTGCTGCACCCAAGACCCCAAGGCTCTCAGGCGAGCCAAAACGCCCAACACCATGGGCGTGGTCTGCGTGGGACACAGGGAGACTCCCTCGAGATGCCCAAACGCTCGGAACTCTGATCTGAGTCCCAATTCATGAAACATCCCCTGCTCTGGGACTGGAAATTCAAACTCCTGAAATTCATAACTCATAAAGGAGCGGAGTTTTACACTTAGTCCGCAACAAAAGGACTGCATCATCTGCAGAAAACAAATGATAAACACGAGGCCTAGATTCACACATTTTCCCTCCTTGAATCAGTGCCTCCCACTGAGCACACCCCATCAAAGCATCCATCACTTCCGTGCACATGAGAAATAAATAAAGCGACAGTAGATCTCCTTGTCGAAGGCCCCTCACCGCTGTCACAGAACCACAAACCTCTCCATTAATAATGAATGAAAATCAAACAGAAATAATGCCAACCATGATAAGAGAAATAAACCTGGAGCCAAACCCCAGCCATCTCATAACCTTATCCAAAAAATCTCATTCCACTTTATCCTACGCCTTGCTCATAGCTATCTTCATAGCCGACCTCCCATTGCCCCTCCCCTCTTAAATTCTTGAAATAATGCTATTACTCAAATGCAATGACAATATTATCAGAAATTTTGCATCCCTGAAGAAAAGCACTTTGTTGTGGAGAAATAATTTCAGGGAGCACCCTCCTAAGATTTTTTTTTTTTACAGGTTGAGGTTCAAGCCTCCTTTATTAAAAAGAAAACAAGAGAGCCCCTCTTTTGACACCCATTACAGTCATCATGGCAAAATGCCAATAAAACCAATCCGAAGGAAAAAGGACCAGATTATCTAATGAGAGACAGATGGAAAAGATTTCATCCCCCCCCCCCCCAAGAAGTTGTGCCGTGCTGGCAACACAACGAGCCAGAACACACCCCTCCAATACCGAAAAGTGAAGGACCGGACGATAGATGCCAGCACACCTATCTCTCTTTCGAGCCGTCCACCCGACGAAGCTTGTGAGAGAATCACAGCAAGTCAACCTGATGCAACGCAAATCAAGATCAAAACCACTTTGCAGAATCAAGTCAGAGTATCCATCCGTCCAAATCGAAGAACAAAAGACTGATGATGAGTGTCAGCACACCCATCCCCTCTTACGAGGTCGCCCACCCAACAGTCGCAAGAAGCTGTACCGCACCAAATGCAATGAAACCAGATCCAAAGCTCAAAGTGACACCTGCACCCTCATCAAACTACCAGTCCCAAAATGCCAAAGACCTTCAAAGAAAACCAGAAGACCAATAGCAAAACTGAGCCAACGACACCATGGCTGCCACTGCCATCCCACTGGCGCCTGAAACAGAGCAGGAAACAAGATCAGCCCGCCTTCCAACTACCCGGTTCTCCCGCTGGCACCGTCAATTTCGCCGGACCCTGCTGCACAAACCCGAACGTTGACCAAACAAGGCCGTTGCCGTCCGAGGAGGCCATCTCACCGCTTGTCCGATACAAACCACCACCCGAAGCCAGAAAAAAGCCACCACCCTAATGTCATGCCATCGCTGCCCGATAGGTCCAGAGACCATTGATCGAACGCTGAATGATGCAGGGGGGAGCCCAGATCCGAAGCAGATCTGGGGATGAGGGAAGCCGCTCAGGAAAATCCGGGAGCCGATGAGGACGTCGAAGCCGTCGGATGAGTGAAGCCTTCAAAGAAGGCGGAAGACCGCAGCCGCTGCCAACAGATCCATCAACACAAAACTGGAGAGGCGAAGCCGCTAACAAGCAGCTCCAATGAGACCGAACGAGCTCCGCATAGGAGATCCTGATACCCTAGGAGAGGGAGGCGCACCGCCAGGAAAGTGGGGAGCCATCAGTGGGGAGCACCCTCCTAAGATGTTTTGCAATTATGCAGATTTTATAAACACTGCACAATTCCAGAAATGTCATCCACCCAACCTTTCTCATCTTCCAGCCCCTGAATAAAATTATTTCTTTTCCTCTGAAAAGCCTTAGCATGGGAAAACCGAGTATTTGAATCACCCTCCTTCAACCAGTGAGCTTTTGCCTGCTGCCTCCAAAGAATTTCCTCACACCTCCAGAAATTGTCGCGGTCCCCCCTCAGTCTGTGGTTTGGATCCTCTCAACACTGAAAGTCAAGAGACCAGCGCCCACTCTTCCAGGTTGCCTTGATAATAGCTTCACAATCTGGACGGCCCACCCAGAAATTTTGAAACCTGAACCTCCTGCGAATGCTGATCACATTCCTCAACATTAATCAACAACGCATGATGATCTGAGGAAGCCCGTGGTAAATGAAACACCACAGTATGAGGAAAAAAAGACCGCCAAGAAGCTGAACACACAGCCCGATCCAGTCTAGCAAGAACCCGGTTACCACCCTCATGCCCATTTGACCAAGTGAACGGAGAACCAATAAAACCCAAATCCTCTAAATGACATGCATCCAGCACTTCCCTAAATTCCTCAATAAGAGACCAGTATTACTTCTGCCTTTCTTTTCTTCACTGCTAAGAATCTCATTAAAATCACCCACACATAGCCAGGGGTTTTTAAACTGAGATCCCAAGTAGCAACTACCATGACCATGAGTGACATCGAGAATCAGGATACCCATACATACTTGTAATTCTCCAGAAATCTGTCACTGCAGGTTGATGACCAAGGACATCAATACGAGAGTCAGACAAAGATTGAAGACGGATATCCACTGCCTGCTGCCTCAACAATGCCAGACCCCCAGATCTACCTTTAGACGAAACATGAACACCGGAAAAACCACCCAGCTTCTCCTTTAGTCAATCAAATTCAGACTGCATCAGTTCGTCTCCATAAGAAAAACATCCTTGAGGTCTTTATTAAACGAAGCAATTCTCGAACTGACCAGGGGTTCCCAAGCCCCTGGCATTTCCAACTTAGGATTTTCATTGCTCCCGGTAGGGCTGCATTGCAGCCTCCGCCGCTGAATTTGTACAAACAATAGTTTTATTCCCCATCTCCAGGTCATCCTTCCAAATTTCCAAACCCTTCTCTCCCTTAGGACCAACTTCCTCTAGTAAGACACCCTTGTTCCCCACCTCACGTGCCGACTGTTTTATCTTAGGGACTGAAACATCGTCGCTTTCCTGCAGTCACTTTAATGCATCCCTGTAACTGCCCCTTTGAACAAGAAAAACACTCTGGTGAAATGAAAACAAAGTTCTGAACTGCATAAACAGCCCATAGTCAATCACCCCTTCTTGTGCAATATCAGCCTCCAGCAGCTTTGAGAATTTCCTAGCAACAAGCATCGCATCAGCTTTTGAAACAAATGCTGGAAGAAGACCCTGAACCTGAACCCAGATCCAAGACTCAGAAGACCACGAACCTGAACCCAGATCCAAGACTCTGAAAAATCAATCCTCTATAGCCAGATGAGCATCCCACTCCTTCAATATCAGAAATCTCCTCATAACCGACCAGAGCCCTGAGCTCATTGCATGCTGCTTGGTACATTCTGTGTCAAACTGAAATATAAAGATGCCCCTCCCAACCTCAGTAATCTTTGAACCAAATTCCAGATTTCAGACCCGCCTTAGGGTCAACTGTATTGCAGTGGCATTCAAAATACGGTCAGAAATAAACTTTCCCACTACAGTATTACACAGCAACTCTTGATGTGCTCCCTCAACCTCTTCAAGAACCAACGAATCATCATCACATGTCAAGGAAACCGTCTTAGAAATAACCTCCTTCATTTGGGGGCAGTGACCTCCATTGATACAAAACATCCCAGCACATGGAAAAAAAACACTAAAGATCACCACTGAGCTCCGTGCTTTGCAAAACCATAGAAACAAGACACGATCAAATCAAACGGGAAGCGAAAACCCCAATAGTACGACAATTTAGAAATGAAGAAACAGAGAAGCATGAAAAAACTAACAATTGAAAAGCGAGAAGAAATTCTTGCACTCAGAGGAAACTCGAAGGTTCCCCGGCAAGCCCCACGCTTGGCGGCACACTGAAGTGAGAGCAGCTCCCTAGCGGTGTTACATAAGCACTTAAGTGATAAGTTTTGTAAGGAGTTTTCAGCAAGTGCTGTCAAACGGGGCTTGAGAAATCTTCCAACACTTGTACAAAAGCACTTGTCACAAATGATAGTGTTATCAAACGGAGCCTTAGTCTATAATACTCTCTCCGATGGGCTGTGTCATGCTTATCTGTACAGTATGTTGCATATTGATGTCACTTTGTCTTTTCATTACTATTTCCAAGTCATGGTTTAATCTTGATTTCCCTTTAACGTAGTGGAGGCAAGTGGCTGTTGTGCGTCTGTCATCATGACATGACCTGCTGTCATCTGTGCTTTCCATTAACACCCCCACTACAGTTTTGTAGGTATCTCTTTTATCTTGGGAAGATACGGACAATTCAGTTGGAGTATACCGATGCGAAGGAGAGTCTTCTCCAGGCAGCTCGGAAAGCACCCATTGCTGCTCGGGGCTTCCGAATCCAGTGCAATAAGTGGGCTGTGGTGGTGCGTTTGCTGCTGGGAGAGATACCCGAAAGGACAACCTTCATGCAGAAAGGCATGGCGAAAGCACTGAAGCCGTATTTTGAGCTTACAAATGTGAGTATGCTTTTGAGATTTTGTTTTGGTTGTCCATGTCATGTTTAAGCATTGCTGATTCCATTCTTTTGGTTGGATCAGGTTATGTTAATGTCACTTATTGAAATGATGCTGATAAGTGCGAATGGTTAAAATGTGTGATTAGCACTTATTACTAAGTGCATTTCAATTGTTTTGGTTGTCCATTACATGCTTAAGCATCGCTGATTCCATTCTTTTGGTTAGATTAGGTTATGTTTAATGTCACTTATTTAAATGATGCTTGATAAGCGGGAATTGTTAAAATGCGTGATTAGCATTTACTGCCAAGTGCATTTCAGTTTTTTTATTGAAACATGTTTTTTCCCAGTTATTTATGTAGTTTTTTCATTAAAGAATTTTAGGTGGAATCGATTTTAAAATGAGTTGAGTATTACTTTTAAGTGATAAATGTTATAAATAATTTTTATTAAGTGACGTCAGATGCAATTTTATACTTCGTTTGTCTGCGCTTATTGTAAACTGCTGAGGCTGCATTTGACAGCACTCACTATTAAGTGTTTTAACAATTTGAAAAAAATAAGGGGTGTCTGTTCTGTTTTTGAAAAATTGCTTACACTACTTACCACACTTAACACTGATAAATAAGAGGCGTCTGTTCTTTTTCTGAAAAAACACTCGCACTTAAATTCTAGGAGAACCACTTGAATATGTGGCAGAAAAGCATGAGTGATAAGTGTTATATGTAGTTTTCCATAAGTGTTGTCAATCGGAGCTTTATTGAAATTGCTTACAGCAGCTATCAATTATGATAAACAATATTTAAAAAATATGCACTTTTGTTTTTTGAAAAACCACTTTTATTTAGATTCTAGAAGAAAACTATATAAATAAGTGACAGAAAAGTACTACAAGTAATCTGGAAACACTTATACAGGAACACTTGTCATACATGGCAAAGTGCTATAAGCAGTTTCAGTAAGTGTAATCAAACGCAACCTTATTGAAAGCTGCTTACATTACTTATCAATTATGATAATTAGTTTGAAAAATTATCAGTGTGTTTTTTTTTCCTGAAAAAATAACTTTCAAAGGGTCTGTTTGTTGATGACATTTATTGTAAACTGCTTATAGACACATATGATAAACATTATAAAAAAACGGTGTTTGTTCTGTTTCTGAAAGTATAGCTGCACTTGTGAAAGGGTTATTTTTCCCTTATAAATTTATAAGCGCTTTTTGGATGTTTTCATGTTATTTTTTGATCAGGCTGTTAGGATTGGTGATCTGGAGCTCTTCCGGGCGGTTGCCGATAAGTTCGGCCGCACCCTGCTGGCAGATGGTACCCACAACCTGATCGTGCGGCTCCGCCACAATGTGATTCGGACCGGCCTGCGCAACATCAGCATCTCATACTCGCGGATCTCACTGGTGGACGTGGCCCACAAGCTGAAGCTCGCATCTGACAACCCGGTGGCGGATGCAGAGAGCATCGTGGCGAAGGCCATCCGGGACGGCGCAATCGATGCGACGCTGGATCGTGGGAATGGGTGGGTGGTGTCGAAGGAGACTGGGGATGTGTACTCGACGAATGAGCCGCAGACAGCGTTTAACTCGAGGATTGCGTTCTGCCTGGACATGCACAATGAGGCAGTGCGGGCACTGAGGTTCCCACCGGACGCACACAGGGAGAAGGAGAGCGCGGAGAAGAGGAGGGAGCGGCTGCAGCAGGAGCAGGAGCTTGCCAAGCATATTGCCGAGGAGGAAGATGATTTCTAGTGCCGGGCCTGTTTTAGTCGTTTTTTTTGTCTCCTTGATCTGTTGTGTTTCCTTGATATGGTGCAACTCTGAGATATTATGATGCTTGTTTCGCTCTTGGAATGATGCTCTCTGATGCACTGAATCACACAACTTATATTGATATTTTTTAAGGGTTATAACAAAACCTCTTATTCTTAATGGATAATATTGACTCCAAATCTCCGAGGGTCACGCACTTTAATAATGGTTCATACGCGCACTTAGTGGTTGCTTTCTGTGAACAGTTTTGGAAGGTCTCGATTTCAAGCTTCCTATGCGCAATTAGAATAGATTTTAGTTTGTTTCGTTCTCCTTTCAATCCATGTAAAATTACACACTTTAATAATAGTGCAGGGTTATGGTCACCAGTTATCTGACCATTAATTATTCGGTGATCTATTAAAATACGACCTGTTATTTTTGATGCGTTTTAATGCTCTGTTGCTATGAAATCTATAATTAACAAACATTTATTAAATAATAATTCATTTAAATTATCAATATCATTATATGAAATATTTAAATTATATAAACGAAAATACAGCTTACTTTTATATTGATAATTTATTTTGTATAAATATTTTAATTGATTTCAATCATTTAAATTTATAATGTTTGAAACATCGCATATTCATCACATTATTCTGAAATATCTATTAATGAGATATAATCAATAACATTAATATCACTTCATTTCAAAATAAAATATAACTGGGTTTGGGTAAGGTTCCGGTTTTGAAACTTGAATAAATTTATAATAATAACAATTATCTAAATTTTATTATAAAATATATAAACATATTTGTATCAGCGGTGGCATGCATATCTTTTACATAGAGATCTGTGTGCTTGAGTACCACGAGTCTCGAGATCGATGAGTGAGATTAATTTTGGGTTTGGGGAGGCGTCATGGTAGTGCATCACCATCTAGAGGTGTTAATTGAGCAGGGTGGGTTGGTTCACGGGGGGTATCATGTGGGGGGTGTATTTTATTGGGCGATCTAATCTGATCCACAAAGAATGCGAGTTTAAAAAATAAAAATCCAACCCTATTATTGCGGGACCTACGGACTAACAAGCCGCCCCATGGAGTTAAATAAAATAATATATAAAAATATTTTTTTGCTCGGTGAACCATGATAGTGGAGTGGGAAAATATAAAGTTTTAAGATTGACTGAAAATATTTAATTTTCAATTAATGACCTAACAACAACCCTTAAAAAATTATTTTTTTGATAGTTTAAACTTGAACTTTTTTTTCCACTCATGTTAATTTATTGAGCTAAATTTTTTATTTGGGTTTTTTAAACTTTTATTTAATTTTATGGGTTTAAAGTTTTAAAATTTGAGGATATGAGTTTCTCAAGGAATTGACTCCATAGGTTGCGTCAATTCAATTGACACTACTCAAATTTTTTCTTTTTTTTGGGTTATTTAGCTTTTGAAACATTTTTAAAAATGTTTTATTAATAATTTAAAAATGTGTTATAAAACGTTTTGAAACATTTTATTTTTTAAAAAGGTTTTTATAAATTTTAAAATTTAAAATTTTGTTTTTAAAATAACGTTTTACGAAAATTAATGATTGACATAAAAAAAATATTTATTATTAATTAATAATAATATTATTTATTAATAATTTAAATATTAAAAAAATTTTAAAAAGTTTTTGTCTGTGATCCGGAGCCTGGGCATTCACAAATATAATTAATCATATAATTAATATAAATTTTAAATAAACAATTATAAATTATTATATTGTAAACGACATTATAAATTATTAATTATTATCATATATTTATTTATTATATAAATTATTAGTAATAGTAATTTATTCATAATAATAAATTGTATTTAAAATTATGTAAATTATATAATGTTATAAATTATATTATAACTTATTAAAAATTATAAATAATAAAAATATAAACAATATAAATTACATAATAAATACTTATTATATTATAAATAATTTAATTACTAATTATTAATTATTAATTGAAAATTTTGTTAATTAATTAATTATATAATTAACTTTATTGATAATATAATTAATAATTAATTAATAATTAATTAATAATTGATAATTATTAATCAATATTTATTATTAATTATATTAATTATATTAATAATAATAATTATTAATATTGTTGATTATTAAATGTTAATTATTCTCGTTATTTATTATCAATTGTTTTTTAATTAATAATAATTTTTTTTATGAAAGGTTGAGGCTCAAAAGACTATTGAAAATAAGAAAAAGGGGAAAGGTGGAGGAACATACATAATCACAAAGTTCCATAGAATTCAAGATACAAAAGACATCAAACGACTCGAGAACGAGTGTTCATACTGTGGTGAGTGAGACAACCACCCCTACCCCAAGGGCGTCGTCCCCTCTTCCAAGTCTCGCCCCGCATCCAAGGGCCACCACCATCATTCGAGAGCTCAACACCAACATCTGCCTTCATGGCTTCAACTCCAGATACGCCATCGCTCCTTTTACCATCATCATCATTGCTAGCCGAAACAAGGAGATCAAATGAATTGTGAATACTAACATTCCTATTCACCTTACCAATCATAGATAAGGAAGAAAAACTGTTGATAGGAACCATATGTGCCCCTGTTCTAACCTCATTAGCTTTCATCACCACCTGCTCGGCATTAGGGTGTGTATCCTTATCACGAGCATGCACAGATACTCTTGACCCAACAATATGCTCAGTGCCACCAATGTCTATAAAAGAAGCCGCCTGCATACCCTGTCCAGGCTCATTAGAACAACTCACCAAAGCTTGCACTCCACTGGATGCATGGCCAGTAGAAGAAAAGAGAGGAACCATCCTGTCAGGAGGGTGTAAAGATTTCTTGGACTCATCCACCTAACCCGAGCAACCTGCTATAGCAAAAGATATTTCTTTCTCATGAACATAATCGACATGCCTATCAGAAATCAATAGATTTCTATTTTCATTGTGGGCAATATCAGCTGTAGTATGTGGGGTATCTTTTGTGGAAACAACCTCCATATTAGGTGAAGAAGCAACAGATTCACATGTCCTGTCCACGGGTCCAAGATGTTTTCCAACGTGCTCTAAAGAAAGAGAGTCATTGATTTTCTCTGTGGCAGAAATACTAAAAGCTTGCACAATCATTTTAGATTTAGATTTCTTTGATATTGCAACATCCCTCTTATCCTTACCCTTTCTTCTTTTAGCATTGATCAAAGTCCGCTCCTGCCATAAATTTTGGTTCACTTCCATCTGTGTAGAGCGTTCCTTGATCTCTTGACTATCATCCGAATCCCCCTCACCTTCATTTGTTAAACCCCTGGATAGCATGTCTTTGAAGGAAACTCCCTTGAACTCATCATTACAAGTAGTGCCAACACCTATCGGTTGGTTATCTGCAACCAGATCAACCCAAGTTAAATGAAGTTTATCCTTCATTTGAATAGGAGAAACTAAAGTAGAAACTTCATGAGCAATACATCTATCCTTTATAGAGGGGTCTTCTACAACAAGATTGTGGGAGGTCTCAACAGGTCCAATCTTAATATCCTAATTCCGCTCTAAAGGTGTATTTACAACTTTTGAGACAATACCATCATTATTTTCAATGGGAGTCTCATGGGTAATCTTCATTTGACAATGTTTCAGATCATGACCTTTGATTTGGCAATTAGAATAGACTAAATCTCTTCTACACGTATCATTTGAATGACCAATAGTTTGACAGTGAACACAAAAGGGAGGTGTTTTCTCAAATTCAATCTGGAGATAAATCTCATCCTATGGTGTGGACAAAATTACCCTATCTATTAATGTGGAGCTTAAATTAGCCTCTACTAAGATGCGAGCATAATGACCATAACACACTATCTCAGTGGCATAATCCATTCTTATGGGGACACCAATCATGGAGGCTATATCATATAAGATCTCAACATGCCATAAAACCCAATTTAGACCATGTATTTGTAGGTTCCGGGCGCATCGGAAGCACGAGAGGGACAATGCCCAACTTTTATTTTTTCCATAATCGATGATCAATCTGTGATCAATATGACGATGAACTCTAGTATCCACAGAATTGAATCATGGATTTAGACAAAGAAGATTTTACCCTGGAACCAAGAGAGAGGATCAACATATCTTGTTTATAATTAATTTAATTAAATAAGAATTACCTCCAAGGTGATTCTTTCTTCGTTGATGCATTCAGCTACAGATCTGCAGGTGTACTGTCATTGCGTTGTAGAGATCAAGGGTAGATCTCCTCTAGCGGTGATCCACACGTGTTCCATGTATCCCCGGATGTCATCGAAGGAGTCTCCGGGTGCTAACACAGATGATCCATGTGCTTGCGATGTCCGCCTTCGATCTCTTTGAGAACCGCTTCCAAAGCATTCTCCTTGATCCAGTGGAGAATGATCTCTCTCATTCTTGAGAGCGTTCTTGGAGGGGGATGAACTCTTTAGGCTTGAGAGATTTTCTCCAATTTTTTGTGCACAACAATAATAATCGTCACTTGGCTAGCGCTTGACTAATAAGAGAATAATATAACCAGACATTTAATTCACTAGGGTAATAATAAATAATTTGCACAAGTGCCTTAATTATTTTATTAATCCTAGCGAAACCCCCATGTCAAATAACAACAAAATTATTATTTCCTAACATGCACTTAACTTGCGAGTTATAATTAAATATTATTTAATAAAATAATATTCAATATTATTATTTCTCACCGGACCCTTAACATGGTCTTCCAATCCTCCACCATATTTATTGAACCTTGAATAAAGACTATTTATTTATTAAATAAAAATCAGTGCATTATTCGCCAATAAATATATAAATATTATATTCACTAAATAACAAACAAATATTTATTAATTATTCTACCCACATTATATTCTTTCGAATAATTAGTATCGAAATAAATGTGATCATACATCTGTGGATAATTTTTAAACCACAATCAGGAATAATCTTTATTTAACTTGTTAAATAATAAATAATATATTATTTAACTGAGATACTTGATACACTTAGTGTGTGACCCTCTAGCCCTCTTTCTTAGTGGCATTAGGCGGAGCAACCTAAAGTCCAAGGTTAGCATCTAGAAACACACTAAGGCACCCATAGAAAAAGAAGTTAATACCGTAATGACATGTCACCTCACACGAATGCTTACCATGTAATATAATCTCTTTGTCTCGATATCTCCAATCAAGCGGGTCGCATTCAAGTGCCATCAACCCATGTGCTTGATTTCTCATTATTTGATTTCTCGAAAATTGAACTTGCCTATAGAACACCATGACCATAGATTTATTTAGACTATATCATTTCTATCAAAGGACTTGAGATATCAACTTCTATTATGGAACAAAAGGGACAAATCCTTTATCGTATTATTCATTAATGCAGTATTACTCGTGACGCACCCAACATATCCTACCTCGTCATGAACATACGTCGTCACAGTTTTCACCAATACATCTAAGTGTGCGAGTCATAATACCCATTAATAATAATCTTAAATACTAAAGAACAATAAATACATCCACAGATAGGAACATCCAATGCCACTTATAAATATGGATTTCCTACCGGTGGGTCTTGTTCTCACAATATCCTCCTGGACATTACCAAGGGCGTACACCATGAGAAGGTGCCTCAAAGTCTTACGAGTCTCCACCCTTGACAACATGTATCATTTGTGTCCCTTCAAATGATATCATCCAGCTATAGAATATATATTCAAGAATATTTTCATGGTACTTCCAGGTTCTCATCATAATAGGGATCCACTATGACCTTTTAGTGCGACAACTACTCTTAGGAAATTATCACATACAATGTATATAGAAGAACAATCATGATGTGATAAGGATTTTATTAATATCCATTCAATGAATACGTGTTTATCTTAAAGTAAAAATAAGTTGGTTCTAGGGAACCAACTCCAACAGACTCCCACTTTCATTAGATCCAACTGCCAACGATCTTCAGTCCACTAGCTCTCACATGACATTCATGCTTCTACTAAGATAAGACTTTAGTCAATGGGTCCTCCACATTCTCTTCTATGGATACTCTTCTCACTACAACATCACCCCTTTTATAGAAATCCCTCAAGAGGTGATACTTCTGGAGTATGTTCTTTGTCTGTTGATGTGACCTTGGCTGTTTTGCAAGAGCCACCATTGCAGTATTATCACAATACAATGTGATATGGTCTTTACTACTAGGTATCACTTCAAGATCCTGGAAAAATTTCCGAATCTAGAAAAATTCCTTAGCTGCATCAAAAGCCAATATATACTCAGAATCTGCTTTAGAATCAGTGACAACTAGCTGCTTTGAACTCTTATAGCTCACAAATCCTATGTTGAGACAAAAAACATATCCCGATTGCAACTTTAGATCATTTAGATCTCTCTAAAAACCAACATCAACCTACCCTCTGATGAAAAGCTCCTTGTCTACTCCATACACTAGGAACACTTCCTTAATTCTTCTCATATACTTAAGGATAGTCTTAACAACAGTTCAATGCTGTTCTCTTGGATCTTCTTGATATCTTCCTACCATGATCATTGCATAGGCAACATCAAGTCTAGTATATAACATTACATACATGATAGATCCTATCACTGAAGCGTATGAGATCTTACTCATTCTATCTTTCTCCTGTTGTGTCTAAGGACACATTTTCTTAGAAAGATGTAAACCACGTGACACTAGAACCAATACCCTCTTAGATTGTTCTATACGAAATCTATTTAGTATCTAGTCAATATATGTACTTTGACTTAGTCCAAACAGCCTCTTGGATTTATCATGAATGATCTTGATCCTGAGAATGTAGGATGCTTCACCGAAATCCTTCACAGAGAAGCACTTGATCAACCCATCTTTAACTAACTGTAAGATTTGTATGTCATTTCCAATAAGTAATATGTTGTCAATATATACTACTAGGATTATGAACACATTCCCATTAAACCTTTTGTAAACACATGGCTCACATTCGTTCTTAATAAAACAAAATTCCCTTATGGCTTCATTGAATCAAATATTCCATGACCTGGATGCTTGCTTCAATCCATAAATGGACCTCTGCAACTTGAAAACCCTTTTTGCATCACCTGGTGTCACAAACCCTTATGGTTGTGTCATATAGAAATCTTCCTAAAGTTTCCCATTAAGGAATGTAGTTTTGACATCCATCTGGAAAATCTCATATTCATGGTAAGCTGCTATGACAAGTATGATTATTATGGATTTAAACATGGAAACTGGCGAAAAGGTTTCATCGTAGTCAATTCCTTGATGCTATTTAAAACCTTTAGCCACTATCCTTGATTTATAGGTACTTACTTTACCTTCCATGTCCAGTTTCTTCTTGAATACCCATTTACACCCAATAGGATTTACATCAACTGGCGCATCAACCAAAACCAAAACTTGATTCTGATACATGGAATCCATCTCATAATTCATAGCTTATAGCCATCTTGTAGCTTCTAATATCTCTACTATTTCCTTGTAGGAGAGATGTTCATAATTGTCCAACAATAACGAGTCACCATCTTTGGTGAATAGAAAACCATATCTCTATGGTTCCCTTACCTCTCTTGAGCTCCTACGCAGTACTTGTGTTTTAGGAACTACTTCTTCCACGAGGACCTATGGAACTTGTTCTTGTACCAAATCCTGTGTATCTTGAGCTTCAACTTCATCGAATTCAATATTTCTCACACTATCATTTTTGAGGATGTTCTCCCTCTCAAGAAATACATCTTTTCTGGTGATAATTACTTTCTTTTTTGAGGGGTTGTATATGTAGTATCCCTTTGTTTCCTTGGGATACCATATAAAGATACATATCGTTCCCTAGGGTGCTAGTTTGTTTCCTAATAAATCCATAATAAACTCCTCGCATCCCCATACACATGTATGCAACAAAATGGGTTTTTTTTTTCCACTCCACAACTCAAATGGAATTCCATTTTCTACCTTTGTTAGTACTCGGTTTAATGTATATGCTGCAGTTTATAATGCATATCCCCAAAAGAATAATAGAAGATCTACATGACTCATCATCAACCTTACCATGTCCAACAAGGTATGTTTCCCCGTTTCACTAACACCATTCCACTATGGTGTATAATGTGGAGTGAGTTGAGATAGAATCCCAAACTCCCACAGAAAGTTGATGAACTCTTAGTTATGCTATTCTGCACCTCGATCCGATCGAAGCATCTTTATCTTCTTACCATGCTGATTCTCTACTTCATTCTTGAATTCCTTGAGTTTCTCAAAGGGCTCGGACTTATACCTCATAAAGTAAATATAGACATATCTACTCAAGTCATTAGTAAAAGTTATGAAGTAAGAATATCCACCTCTATCTTCTACTATAAATGGTCCACACACATCAATGTGTACCAATCCTAGAAGCTGTATGGCCCTTTCACCTTATCCACCAAATGACATTCTGGTCATTTTATCTTGTAAAAAAGCATGAAATCTATCAAGTGGTTTTATCTTAGAAGTTTCTAAATAACCATCTTGATAGAGCTTTGTAAAACACTTCTCGTTTACATGAACGAGACGATGATGCCACAACTAGGTGTTATATGAGTCATGTGAACTTGATTCGTTATCAATTACCAACAATTGGTTTTTTTAATTTAATACATACATACCATTATTTAAATGTGCCATACCATAACGTATATTGTCCTTATAAAAGAAACAAATTTTATTTTTGAACTTGAAAATAATTCCATATGTATCCAAACTTGATATAAAAATTATATTTTTGGTAACAATAGGTACATAATAACAGCCATGTAAAACCAAAATCATTCCCATTGGAAATGTGAGGTGGTAGTCACCAATGGAAAGAGTATCCATCCTCGCACCATTGGAAGCTCGCAGATCTACCTCTCCTCTGGAAATTTTCTAGAATCTACTTAGTTCCTGCATTTGAATATAGATGTGAGCACCAAAAGCTGTATCTAATACCCAATGTGTAGAAATGGAAAGATTTCACTCGATAACGAATGCACCTTTGGCTTCCCCCTGCCTTTGGGTTAATTTCCTCTTATAGTGGCATGGCTTGCCACATGAAAAGCATACTGCCTCCTTTTTCTTGACCTGCCTTTGGATCTTCTTCTTATTGGTTAGATGGTGCTAGAGGGATTTAGACTATTTATAAGTCTTAATCCCCTTTTACTTTCCCTTCCTCTTTCTATTCATCATAAGGACTGTGATTTTTTTCACGCCCCATGTCCTTATCCACTTGGAGAATTAAAGTAAGAAGTTCCGATAAACTATTCTCATTATTTATTATATTATAATTCAAAATAAAACTAGAGAAGGTCTTGGGAAGTGATGATAGTATGAGATATGTACACAACTCATCTGGGAATTTAATCCATAAGATATCCAGATGTTCAATGTAGCCAATAAGCTTGACTACATGTGGACTAGCTGGAGGAGACTCTCTAAGCTTAGTGGTGAACAAAGCATTGGAGATCTCATACCTATCTTGTCTCGCCTTCTCTTGATAGAGATCCCGTAGGTGATACATCATGATATAAACATCCATTTCCTCACGTTGCTTCAAGATCTCATTGGTCATGGATGATAACATGAGGCACTGAACATCCGTTGCATCATTCAGATGTTTCTTGTACATAGAAAGCTCCTCATCACTCGCCTCATTTCTCAAGTGAAACTTGTAAAGGTTCTTCCAGTACATACATTTTTCTTTCATGGTGAAGGATGACCTGAAGGCGCCTTTTCCACTCTTGTGAATTAGTTTTGGTGGGAAGGTTTTCCTTCTCAAGTATAGATTGCAACGATATGTTTGATGTCATTTTTAATGCCTTTTCTACAAATAAAATGAATAGAGTTTTAGTAATTTATTTGATAAAATTAAGACAAATAAATAAATAAATATCCATTAGTCTCCCACTATTTTATCAAAACTCAATAGCCCTCACCACTGGCTTCAGAATATCCTGTTGCTTAGACATTCTAGCAAAAAGGATCTATATTTCCCTTCGCATTACCCCAACTTTGGATGGTCAAGAAAATTGAAAGGTTTTAGGTAGTCATTCCAAATTCCAACTACATTAACTCATGGATCCTTGATCTATTGAGTGGACTGACCAATCCTGAAATCCTTAATTTTGGATTTCCTCAACCTTTGCCTCTTAGTTACACAAAACCTTTCTTTGAAAGTCAATCCTTGATGTAAACTAAGCCAAGTTAACCCAAAACCTCAAATTTGAATTCCCCGACAATTGAAAGCACCCCAAATTTGGAAGGTCAAGCACTTTGAACTATGGTTCGATTCTAACCAAAGTAATGGAAGGCTATACCGACTTAATATTTTATTGATGGATTTTATCCTTTATGTGTAAATTTTAATTTATTATCTTTTAACATGCTTGTTAATATTAAGTGGGATAAGCTTAAGTGATTAACCATATATTAGATAATATTTACGCATAAACCAGTTTATTTTAGTTCCATATTGCATGCTTGTTAATTCATTAATTATGTGATCGTGACAAAACATCCATAATGAATAACCATACAACTAACAGAAATAAAATAAAGGGTATGATCATGAGATTGTTCCAATGGTTAGTTTATCTAGCGATTGATAAACTAACCACCGACCTAGGGGAGAAACACATTGAACCAATTAAGTTTGTGTTTATAGATTTCCACCTGTCCACCTTTGTATCTCCTTGGATTGGTTTCGCTTCGACTCCTAACTTGAACTGCCTCCACTATCTTGGGAGCACCATCCATTACATATGCTTTTACTCACATGCATGTGAGGGGTAAAAGGAGGTTTACATAAAAGAAACCATGGGCATGCAATCCCTACATATTAATGAGGAGAGAAGGCACATATGCCAAAAATTTAATTTAATAAATTAAAAGAAAACCAATCAAATACAAAAGGTTTGGTCCAGATCATGATCATCCACATGCATGAAACTAATTTATGCTTTTAATAAAACTAGCATTTAATTATTTAATCATTTTTATTTAAGACAAATCATGCTCAAATTTATTAATTATTATATTTAATTAATCAATACTTTTATCTTAAACCTTTTCTAAATTTACTTGAGATTCTTATCCATTATAATTTTAAACAAATTAATAAATTCATTTAAAATTAATCTTGTACATAATTTGTACCTTGGAAGTAACTCGGTGAATACCTGTCCAAAACTACCCAACATGTATTATACTTGTATACACTTTATTCTTTGTGACATATAGAATACACATAGAATAATAACTATAATAAAACTCATATATGATGTACAAATCTTGAATATTACACAGATGTTAATAAAAAACACACACACACATGCACATATATATTACAGCCTATCACATGGTGTGTCCTAAATTTATGCCCACACGCAAGTACATGTATCAAGGGTAACATAATATAATAAATTTTAAATTCGCATAACTGGTAAAATTACATGGTGTGTAGATCTAATCTACACGGTGTGTACATTATTTTTTGTGTAACCGAAGTACACACCTAAGGACTCAGCGTGTGAGGTGTACTTCAGAAATCTTAGAGTACGTGGCATGTCTAGTGGGCCACACGCCGCGTTGACTTTGTGTTAAATGATCACTAGTCGGGTAGACCATGTATGAAATACACGGCCTGACCCTAACCTGAAAGGAACTACACACTGTGTCCAGTGGGCCACATGGCGTGTAGTCCAGTTGGCCGTGCACCAGTCTGTTTTGGTCAATATGCAGTGTAAGAATTAACTACACTACATGTCATTAATGCATACAGGTTGAGTAATTTTCAAACCACTCCTGATGTATTGAACACAATTACACAACATGTAGATCTGAATACACGGTGTGTACTACTATGTTACCTGGATAGAACCCTTGGAACCTCCAGATGAGTTCCTCAATTTAATTTTAATCAAAAAAATTAATTGTTTATGTTAGATCTATGAGAAACGATAGAGGAAGAATATATCTCTTAATTCAGATTAAAAAGAATGATTAAACTTGAATTGAAAAATTAAATTATTATAGCGTAAATCATCAATGAATTATTTTAATAATTATAAACAATAATATCCCCACTCTGATACCACTTGTAGGTTCCAGTCACAACTGAAGTGTGGGAGGGATGGTGCCCAACTTTGATTTTTTCCATAATCGATGATCAATCCGTAATCAATACGATGGTGAATTCTAGTATCCATTGAATTGAATCAAGGATTTAGACAAAGAAGAATTTCTCCCAAAATCAAGAGAGAGGATCAACATATTTTGTTTATAATTAATTCAATTAAATAAGAATTACCTCCAAGGTGATTCTTTCTTCGTTGATTAATTTGACCACAGATCTGTAGGTGTACTGTCATTGCATTGTAGAGATAAAGGGTAGATATCCTCTAGTGGTGATCCACACATGTTCCACGTATCTCCAGACATTGCCAAAGAAGTCTCCGGGTGCTAGCATGAAAGATCCTTGCGCTTGCGATGTCCGCCATCGATTTCCTTGAGAACTGCTTCCAAATAATTCTCCTTGATCCGGTGGAGGAGGATATCTCTCATTCTTGAGAGCGTTCTTGGAGAGGGATGGACTCTCTAGGATTGAGATATTTTTTCAAATTTGTTGTGCACAATAATAATAATCATTGTTTGGCTAGTGCCTGACTAATAAGAGAATAATATAACCAGACATTTAATTCACTAGGGTACTAATAAATAATTTTCACAAGTGCCTTAATTATTTTATTAATCCTAGAGAAACCCCCATATCAAATAACAAAAACAACATTATTATTTCATGACATGCACTTAACTTGAGAGTTATAATTAAATATTATTTAATAAAATAATATTCAATATTATTATTTCTCACCAAACACTTAATTTGGTCCGCCAATCCTCCACCATATTTATTGAACCTTGAATAATGACTATTTATTTATTAAATAAATATCACTACATTATTCACCAATAAATATATAAATATTATATTCACTAAATAAAAAATAAATATTTATTAATTATTCCACCCACATTATATTCTCTCGAATAACTAGCGTCGAAATAAATGCGAGTAGACATCCATGAATAATTATTAAACCACAATTAGGAATAATCTTTATTCAACTTGTTAAATAATAAATAATAAATTATTTAACTGAGATACTGGATACACTTAGTGTGTGACACTCTAGGCCTCTTTCTCAGTGGCATTAGGCGGAGCAACCTAAAGTCCAAGGTTAGTGTCTAGAAACATGCCAAGGTACCCATAGAGAAAGAAGTTATGGCCGCAACGATATGTCACCTCATACGAACACTTACCGTATAATATAATCCCTTTGTCTTGATACCTCCAATCAAGCGGGTTGCATGAAAGTGCCATCAACCCACGCGCTCGATTTCTCATTCTTTGACTTCTCAGAAATTGAACTTGCCTATAGAACACCATGACCATGGAATTATTTTGGCTATATAATTTCCATAAAATGGCCTGAGATATCAAATTGCGTTATGGAACAGAAGAGACGAATCCTTTATCGCATTATTCATTAATGCAGTATTACTCGTGCTGCACCCAACATATCCTACCTCATCGCAAACATATGTTGTCACAGTTTTTGCCAATACATCTAAGTGTGCGAGTCATAATACCCATTAATAATAATCTTAAAGTCTAAGGACCAATACACATGTTTGTAGATAGGAACATCCAATGACACTTATAAATGTGGATTTTCTACTGGCAAGTCTCGTTCTCATAATATCCTCCTGGAAATTACCAAGGGTGTACACCATGAGAAGGTGCCTCAAAGTCCTACGAGTCTCCACCCTTGATAGCCTGTATCATTTGTGTCCCTTCAAATGATATCATCCAACTATAGAATATATATTCAAAAATAGTGTCATGACACTTATGGGTTCTCATCATAGTAGGGATCTACTATGACCTTTTAGTCTAACAGCTACTCTTAGGACATTATCACATACAATGTCATACAAAAGAGCAATCATGATGTAATAAGGAGTTTATTAATATCCATCAAATGAATACATGTTTATCATAAAGTAAAAAGAAGTTGGTTCTAGGGCACCAATTCCAACGGTATTTTGAACTATACCTGAGCACAAGTGTCATTGAAACCATTCAGATTGAAATCTAATTTCCAGTCATGAAGTTGAAGCGTTCCTGGTATGAGTTTAACAGAGCTGATGCTCTAGGTCACCCCTTGAGCTCCACAGAAGGGAATAGAATATAGAAAAAACCTCATCCAAGGGATACACATTTGAAATCCGTGAATCCCGAAATGTTAGCTAAATAATGAAATCAACCAGTTTCTAGGGTTTCATACCTTTCATCAGAGATATTCGAGCAATTATTAATAAATAATTATATTATATATTATTAATTATTGATTATCATATTAATTATATTAATAAAATTTTAATGTTTAAATTATTAATTATTAATAAATATTTATTATTTTTTATGCTAAGCATTATTTTTTTAGTAAAATGTTATTTTAAAAACAAAATAAAAATCTAAACAATTATAATATTATTCTTAAAAAGTAAAACATCTCAATTTTTTTTTAATTTTTTTTTAAAATAATTTTATAAAACATTTCTAAATTATAAATTATTAAGTTTTATTACATCTCCATTAATTATATAAATTATATTAAAAATTATTAATAATTTTAAATTATATTTTAAATATTATAAATTATATTATGTTATAGATTATATTATAAAATATTAATCACTATAAATAATATCAATTATCTATTAAAAATTTAACACATTATAAATAATTTAATTTTTAGTTATTGATTTTTAATCGATAATATTGTTCATTAATTAAATGCTAACTATTTTAGTTGTTTATTATTTATCATTTTTTAATTATTAATAAAATTAGTAATAAATAATTATATTTATAATTATTTATCATATTAAGTACATCAATAAATTATTAAGAATATTATTAATTATCATTTTTCATGTTAATTGTTAATTATGCTAATTTTTTATTTAAATTATTAATAAATATTTATATTTTTAATCAGTAATTATTAATTATCAAATTAATTATATTAATAATAATATTATTTATTTATTGTTAGTTATTTAGTTATTTGTTATTTATTATATTATTAATTGGTGATAATAATATTAATAAATAATAATAATAATATTTATTATTTTTCATTTTAATAATTTTTTTAAGTTTTTAATATTCAAAATTATTAAAAAATAATTATATTACTAATTATTAATAATTAGTTATCATATTAATCATATTAATAATATTTTTAATAATAATTAAATTATTATTTATTAATAAATATTTATTATTTTTCAGGTTGATTGTTACTTTTTTAGTAAAACATTATTAAAAAAAATAAAAAGAAAAATAAACAAAAAAGAACATAACAAAATGCAAAACAAGAAATCCAAAACGCAATAAAAAATAAAAATAAAAAAGGCTAGTGTAAAAATGAAAAAAGGGGGCTATTGACTCCACCTGTGTCGTCAATTCTTTTGATGCTGAGGCAGCCTAGAAACCAAAATAAAACAAATCAAAACCTAAAAATTAAATAAAAAAATAATTTAACCCACACAAAAAATTTAGTCTGCTTTATTGTATTATATTATATTATATTATTTTTCAAACATAAAATTTTGGAACCCTATTTATAATTTCAGGTCAAATGGGACTCACAGACACCTGACGGGCTAGTCCGTGTGGGTTGTGGGTTTCATGGGTTGGATCAAATGCGGTTTGAATTTTTGTAGGCCTAAATATTCAAATCCCTAACCCACATAAGTCCACGAGCTAACAGATTGACCTGCGATCTTGTAGATTTTTGACTGGTATAAGCACATGAGAGGATCTACGTAAGGATATGAAAATCATGTCATATAAAAATTATATAAAGAAATAAAATATGGGTTTTATACTGAAAACATTAAAAAGATTTTAAATTTGTAATCCAGGTTTTTATTTTAAGGTTTAAACGAATTCGGGTTTATGTTCTTCCTTTTTTTTGGAAGAAGATATTCTCAACAACCTCCCAGCCTTACCCTGGGGCCGTCCAAAAAAGAAGGAATAAAATGCTCCGGGTAAGGAGGGGGCTCTCCACTAGGGAATGTCCACTAGGTATATTTCACATAAGAGTGAACCTCATAGTTAAGGAACTCCTTCTATCTCATCTCAGAAACGTGACAACCAAACCTCACCAAAACTTTAATCTATTATTTTTATATATATCCTCATTTAACACCAAATGTATTAGATCCTCGACCAAGAGATTTAATATTCACAAATTCCTTAATTTCAATTCTTGAACCAAAAACACCAAGTTGAGGGTGCCAAAGACTTTGTGAGAAAAATTCATAATAAACATATCTTTGAAGCAGCACCTTAGAACACTCACATCAGGATCTTTTGGATGGAAAATATCACAGTGGACATAGATAATTTCTCAACACAACAAATTACATTTAATGTGATTAGGAAATCACACACTTTCTTGTTTACGTTTATGTATGATAGCTACGACATCAATGAGATGAGAGTACTTTGGGAAGACCACTCTTCTTTAAATTTCATGTCCACTACATAGATCATCGACATAGACTTTAAAAAAATCTCTAATCCAACATAAAAATGCACCGGTGGTCCTTCTAGGAAATCTATGAACGACTACAACTATTTTATAGAAGATAATCAACTCTTGGATATTAGGTACTCAGGAGATAGATTTACTTGGGTGAAATAATAAACAAAGAGAGAAAAGAACCTCGGTTAGCTAAAAGCATTAAACCCCAATATTTTCAAAAAATTTCAATTGGATATATGTCTTAACATCATATTCAACACACCATTACCCATATTTCATCAATGGATCTTTGTACAATAGAATTAAGCACGAGGAAAATAAATGAAACAATAAAAGTGATATCTCGATGGAACAATGTGACCCCGATGTGCCCTACTAGCCATCAAACCATCATAGATTGAAGGAAATGACAAGACACATTTTTATTAAATATTTTATTGATAATAAATGATACAATTTCATCACATTTAGTCAAATATGATTATTTAATGAAAATTTGGATTTAAATCACAAATTAGGAAATTGAATGGAAATTCTACTTTTAACCCTTTAAACTACACTATTTTTTTAACATAAATATTTTTATGGGAATTATTTAGACTTTAAATTTCATGACATAATTTCTCACTTTTTTGTCTATAATTTCCATATAGATCATCCTTTTTGAATCTTACATTTGATGGGAGAGAATGAGATCTGAATTCAAAGTCGAACTGGACTTATCAACATGAACACCACCTTACCATTTGGGACACAAATTATTCATATAGGTTTGGTTTGAGATCAAAATTTTATAGCTACTAGATAAATCCCATAAAAACATTTAATCCTTCTATATATCTAGCTTGTTCATGAAGTAAGAGGGTCAAACAATCCATGAATGTTAGATTAAATTATTTGCTCAAATTTTCCCATTCAAAATTGTAATCACTTATAACCCTAGCATCCCCTTCACTCTATAAATGTGTAATTTTATTATTTATAAGGTATTTTACATATATTAGAGGGTTTATAGTAGAGAATAAGTGATTCCTTTCCATTTTTCTATACTATTGTAGGAGATAAGCTCTCAATCTAGGATCTCCTCCATAATGTTCTCCTCTTCCTCTTCCATGTTGTAATGTTTTTATTATTTTAATAAAATTCTCCCTTTCTCTTTAATTAAATTTTTTATATTCAATTTTATTCTTATTTCACCCAATACTTTCATATGTATACTAAGAAATTAAACATGATTGGGTCTATCCCATTCTAAACCTTTGCGTATGAAAATTGTTTGTGCAACTACTCCTTTGCCCATAAAAGAGTAGTTTTTCTAAGTAATTGATCTAATTATCACCATCTTAAATTATTATTTTTTGAATATTAAATCTCACTATAATTCATATAAATATAATCTATGATTCTTTTCAATTTCAAAAGCATTCAAATGATAAACACTTTACACATGAGGTCGAGAAAGTGTGAGTCACAAGAACGAATCTTAATTGTTAAAATCAAACCAAACAAGATTGATTTGTAGAGTTCAAGTATAATACCTAAAAATCAATTCATTTTCATCTATATTATGGATTCATACCCTAATTAACCACCAAAAATAATTTAGCCTTGTTGGAGTTGGTTCCCTAGAACAAACGTATATGTAGTTTATGATTACCTATATTCACAGTTTTGAATATTTATAAAGTTCTTATCACATCATGATTATTATTCTACATGACATTGTATGTGATAATGTACTAAGAATACTTATCACACTAAAAGGTCATAGTAGTTCCTCACTATGATGAGAACCTAAGAGTTCCATGAAAATATACTTAAATATATTTCCTATAGTTGGGCGATGTAATTTAATGAGACGTAAATGATATAGGCTATTAAGGGTGGTGACTCATAGGACTTTAAGACACTTTATCATACTGTGCACCCTTGGTAATATTTATAACATGAGATTATAAGAACATGAACCGCTAGTAGGAAATCCATATTTATATGTTTCATTGGATGTTCATATTTGCAGACATGTGTAATGATCCTTAAACTTTAATATTATTATTAATGAATATTATGAGTCACATAATTTTATGTATTAATGAAAACCATGATGAAGTATGATCACAGTGAGGTAGGATGTATTGTGTTCATCATGAGTAATATTGCATTAATCAATAATACGAGAAAGGATTTATCCCTTCCCAGTTTAATGGATGTTGATATCTCAGGACCTTTGATGGAAATTTAATTTCCATATTAAGTCCATGACCATGATGTTTTGTTGGCATGATCATTTCCAGAAAGTCAAAGAAAGTGACATCAAGCATATAGGTTGATGACACCAACATACAACCCACTTGATCATAAGTATCAGGATAAAGTGATTATATTATACAGTGTATGCTCAGATGTGTTTATTGTTATTGAAACATTTAACTTCTTTCACTATAAGTGTATTAACATGTTGCTAGATGCCAACCTTTTACATTAGGTGTAATAACCTAATGCTGCTGAGAAAGAGGTCTAGAGGTTCACAGACTAAGTGTATCCAAAACTTCAGTTAAATTCTATATGAGTTTGACATTTAGGATAAATATTTTTCTCATACATGGTTTAATAATTATCCATGTTAGTTTGATCACAAATACTCAGTCATCAGTTATTCGAGAGAATATATATATGCGAGTTGAATATTTAATAACTGTTTATTTTCCAGGTAAATATTTATTTAGTTATATAAATATAATATTTATTTATTCTGGTTTATTCACAAGGTAGCAAAAAAATTTATTTTTTTACAAAAATATTTAATAAATATTTATCCAATAATTTATTGAATATAATATTTTTATTTATTTATTTTTGAATGATGAAGTGATATTCAGTTAATTAAATAAGTAATCATTATTCAAGGTTTGATAAATATCAAAGAGGATTGACAGATTGGGTTTAATGGTATGACAAGAAATTTCATATAAAATATTAATTGAATAAATATTAAATTATTTATTCAAGGAATTAATATTTATTTTACCTACAATTTTAGCACATATTAAGTAAATAATAATAATTCTATTTTTATTTAGACATGGGATTTTCTGGGGATTAAGAAAATAATGAGGGCCCTTTCACAATTATTATTTCTCAACCCTAGCTCTATTTAAACTCAGTTATGAATTTTTTTGAAACCCTAGACATTTTATAATCTTTGTGCATAATGAGTTATAGAGAGGATTTTCTCAAGCCTTAGAGATATCTTCCTCTAAAGCACCATCAAGAACATAGACCAATTCTCCTCATTCACTATAAATATTCCTTATCACCTTGAAGTATTTTGTTGTGATCAACAACGATCACCATAAGTGTTATAACCAAGGGTATCTTCAGAAAGAAGGTTATGGTTAAGGAGTTCAGTTCAATTCAAAGGTGAAATGGAGATGGATAGGTTAATGTTGTATTTGGTGATGTGCTTTGAAGTTCGATGGGATGATTGATGGTGGGTTCTCACTGGAAAGTGAAGATGACAAAGGTGAAGATGGTAAGGGGTGTGGCTCGAGGTAGGTCGTTGCTCAACATTTTTTGAATTGAGGCGGCTCAGTAGAGATTGGTCCAAGGCTTGGTTTTTTGAATTCCAATTTTGGTTTTGGTTGTATACTCTTTTGAATTTAAAATTTGGTCTATGTGGGTGTTTTGGGTTGATTCTAATGAATGTAAGGTTCCACTGAAACATAATGTGGGTTTTTAAAAAATACCAAAAAATGGATTAGGAGGTCAAATAGGTCACACAATAATTTATAATAATTTAGTATTCATTTATCGATTATGTGCAATTATTGTTAGTTTTCCACTTCTAGTTTATTTTTTATTTAATCCAGAGTTTAATTAACATGTTTTCAATATATTAATATGATTCATTAAAGTTTCATATGGTCTTAAATAGATTATGAAAAAATGAATAATGATTCGAGATGCTATCAGGAGGTGCTAAGGGTTATGGCTAGTAGACACAGATACACGATGTGTGACTGAAAGTACACACTGTGTACTGAAGTTCACTACGCCTCGACATGTCATTAGATACAAAATATGGTACGTAATAAATAGAGAATATCACATTTTATACACATGACATGTTGATCGGGATAATCTAACACACAGTTTATTGGACCACATGACATGTAATAGGTGCACATGCCATGTAGTCCACATGATTTTTCAATTAAATTTTCATTAACTATGTGGTCAAATACGCATCACACGACATGTGAGACTGACATACTATAAAATTAATGAGATACATAGTGTGTAGTAGATGTACTCTCTATGCGACTCATTAATATCTATGTCTAGGAAACAAATTGAGTCCATAGGTGGGTTTTATAGACACATGACAAGAAGAAAACATGACGTATAAATCATTAGTACATGCCGTGTATCTAAGTTGAGATACATGATAAGAGATAAACTTGGTGTGTATCTCGTTAGTATATACCAATTATTCACCCAGTAATAAAAAATTTAAATTATATAAAGAATAATTAATTACAACATTAAAAACCTAATTACATTGTTAGTAGCTGGTATATTAACTATGTAACAAAGTTTTCAGAATTAATAAATTATTAATTAATTCCATGTAATTAACTATAAATTTTGTTAAAACTGTTTATTTTATATGATGCATCATGTGATTGTTTTCTCCAATACTCTTTAAATGGACATTAAGATAAAATAGATAATTAATTGAATTAATTCAATCACATTTATCTTAATAATAAAGAACAAATTGAAGTGAATGCTAGATAATGTACCTTTTCATATTTTTTGCATGTATGTGGGTGATCACGAGCTTAGACCGACCTATGTATATGATTGGTTTCTTTTAATTTATCATTATTTCATGGTTTTGTAATAATTTATTAAATTAAATAATGATTTTTGTCTCATTTACATCTTCTCATTATTTAAGGGCACGCGTGACCATAATTTCTTTTTTTTTGTAAACCCCTTAACCAATCCTTTAGTTCTACTCACCCATGTGTGATTAAATATTATGTAATGGATGGATATCCCAGGCGAGTAGAAGCGGTTCAAGTTCAGACCTATAGAGAAACCAATCTAGGAGGTACATAAGATCATAAGTGGAATGCTGCAACTCAAACTAGGCATTGTTACAAGAGTTTATTCCCTAGGGTCAAGGGTTATTTTATCATCTTCTAGATAAACAAACCATTATAAAAGATCACAACCATTCCAATTTTTATTTTTATTTTTTTTAGTTTCATGATTAATTATTTATGGATTTTTATTTACAATTTAGATTTTTATTTCAAAAGTAAGCAAAGGAAAACATGATAGAAAAAAAAGTTAAGGGGATAAAAGTGATGGAGTCTGAGAGAACACCCTTGAATAGTGTTACCACAATCAGGAGGTATAGAACCTACATCCATTTAAAAAGTCATCTCTACCACTTGGTCACCTTTGGAAGTTAGAAGATGAGCCACCTTATTCCCCTTGCACCATGTATGAATCACCTTGATATTCTGATGGAGAATACTTATGCATTCCCTGATGTTGTAAACAATACTCTAGTTGATGCTTGTAAAACCCAAAAAAGATTTAACCACCATAGAAGATCCATATTTTACTTTTGATAGATTGATGTTGTTTGATATACACAATGAGATTCCCGTTTTCATTATAAGATCTTCTTCTTGAATAGATCTCCCATCCCCATAGAAGTTTGAAAATGTGAGAATATAATATCCATGGTATTTGTAGATGATACCACCACCACACATGATACCATGAATATAGGAACCATCCATATTGAGTTTAAAACCCTGAATTAGAACTTCCCATTACACCCAATTCCCCTTGTGCTCCAATATTAGCCACATTCCCAAAATAAGATCTAGGGATTTGATTTGTCAGAACCTGTAGAATCACCACCTCTTTTCACAATGATATGAGGCTACCAGTAATATAAATGAACTTAATTTTGTGATACCATTCATTTTATTTCAAGTTCTTATGATGAGAAACATTATGAGACTCCTATAAAACCCAAAATCCTACTGTAATGAGGATTCTGCGGCCATGGGAATCCATGGTCACACCTGAATGAACATTAAAATATGCATTCAGTTTATGGTCTATGGATTTGTACTATCCATTGGCTTGAAAAATACATACAATAGAGTTCCAAATATAGTTTTCCTAGTATCCTTCCATAAACCGGTACACCACCGATTCCAATTTAGAGTTAAAATAACATAAAAATTTGGAGGCAAGTTGGATTCCTTTCCTTTGGATCCCACCATCTATATAAATAGACTAATACCTAATGTGCCACAATGGGAATTTAGTATTCATTAGAATGGATTTAATCTAGAATATGAATACTCTTTCATCATGGGTGAGTTAAATATCAATGAGATTTTGATAATCAAATCCATTGAAATGAATTGAAAGATAAGGAGTAAATACATAGTAATCTGGTCCATCAATGAGTTGGATACTATCACACATCATTTTGTGTGTGTCATTGAGAAATTAATTAATGAACGTCGATTGCTCAATGGACTACTTGAAAGAAAATATAGAAGATTTCATCATGGGTAGAAGAGTAGGCTACCCCACAATTGTCCTTCTAGAAAGTAGTCTCCCCTTTTCCAATGATCCAATGATAATTTTCACATATGATACATATGAGACCTTTCAAACTTCTCTATAGATGGGATACATAGGATACTTCATGCCAGTTTTTTCGGGGAGTTTCCTCAATTTTTCTTGATGAAATTTTCCTAGAGAGATTAGCCTGAGATCACCTCTCATCCCAGCTTTTCTTGCATGCATTTAAAATTTTCATCAATACATCTGTGGTTGATTTCCCCATCTTTAATCAGTTTTATAAGTTTGGACTATCTGGTCTAGTGATATCAACCTTCTTGATGAGAGTCCCAAATAAAGTTATTGAGTATGAGTTCAATGTTACTTGTCATTACCTTAAGATATTTTCACACCGATAACACATTCATTGGAATGGAGGATAGAAAAAAATTCACAAGTGATCCTTCCTACAAATGAAATAAAGTGGATCTTCCAATTGATAATTCTTCTTATGATCTTACTAATGTTACCATCAAAATTTTGGAAATAAATTCCTCTATTCAATGAAAGATAACCAATATAATTCATGGGAAATCCATTTCTAGATATTCCAATACTTTACTCAATAAATTTAGATCTCCTACCTAAACATTTATTTGATATATAAACACTAATTTTTCCAATATTGATGCACTGGACACTCCTTGTACTATATACATCAAGGATCACTTTGAATTCTTGGATAGAGTTACTCCTACCATTGATGAAAAAGATCACGTTGTCCACAAAAAATAAGTGGGATATTCTAATGAAACCATACCAACCTATGAAGGGGTGGACTAGCCCACTCGAGATACCTTTGTTGAGATTCTTTCTAAGAATATCCCAGTTTAGAATAAAGAGTGTTATAGATAGGGGGTCCCCTTATCATAGGCCTCTCACCGATTTGAAGAAGACAAATCTATTCCCCATGAGTGATATTATGAACCATGGAAAGGATAAAAAATAGAATAAAAGGTCACAAACCCACTATGAGAATCCACACTATCATAGTATTTTGAGGATGAAACTCCATTTTATATTGTCTTATTCTTTTTTCATGTCAAATTTTACCATAATGTTAGATCCAACCACTTTTTTATCAAGGTTCAAAATCATTTATCATGATATACCAATATCTTCTTATATTTTTTTTACCTTTAAGGAATCCATATTGTTCCTCTAAAACCTAAGAAGTTAATCTTGGAGAGTGATTTTTATGGAAAATAACTGCTAAAACTTTATATAAGAAGTTTTAAATGATTATAATATGGAATTGAATTTTTTTTTAGGTTGGTTAACCTTTTTAATGAGGATAATAATAGTGGTAGTGGTGGCTCTAAAGAGAGGTCCTCCCTTGAAGTAGTATTAGAATTCTTTAATGATGCCTTTTTTGATGTCGTCCCAAGTAGCTGTGAAAAAAATACATGGGAATCCATCTAGAGTTGGGGTTCTATTAGGGTTCAGTCTTGAGATAGCCTCTTTGATTTCCTCCTCTTCTGGTATGGATTTTAGTAGGTTGTTATCTTGTTCACCAAATAAATTTTAAATGTTACTAAAGAAGGTGTTATCATCTTCTTACCTATTAGCCACTACATGAGTGATATACAATAGGTTTGTGAAGAAGGAATCCACAAGAGGGCTTGTGATATTGACATCAATGGAATGAGATCCAACCTCAAGCCACATATTAAGATTCCTAATATATTTCCACTCTCTAATACAAACATATAAATAAGATATGTTTTTATCTCCTTTTCCCAACTACTAGATTCTACATCTCTCTCTATACACTATTTATTCTTCCAACAGTTGTTCCTCCTGACATCTTTTTTTGTGAGCAAGGAGAAGAAAAATTTCATCATCCCATTGATTCAATAATTGGATATCAAGATAACTAATTTTCTATTAGATCTCTTCTGGGTTGGAGGTATGAGTCAAATGGTTGTTGATCCATGAAATAATATTTCCTTTTAGTCTTTAGAGTTTATTTTGAAGATCTATTGATGCATAATATTAGGTGAGAGATGACTAGGAATAACCCACCATATCCTTGAATTTTCCATCCACAGTTTGGAGTAGAAGAAGCTTCTATTAGAAACCTATGAACATTGAATCTGAAGGAGAAGTGGAGATTGGTCAAATAGTTTAATCACTAAGTGAGTGATAGAAAAAATAGAAAAATTGAAAATGTAATGGAGTTTGTACAAAAATATATCTAGACGGATCCATATCCTAATACTTTCATGCTTGTTGTTGTACCATGTGAATTCATATCCGGTAAACCCCATATCCAAGTGGTTGTTGTGGGAAAGGAGGGAATGAAAATCATTCATTGCTCTACTCAAGTATCAACCTCATACATTATTTTATGAATATTAAAGAATGATATTAAAGTCAAATTTGATGAACCACGTATCATATCCAAGATCAAATGTGGAGAGAGATGGTTATAACTCTCTTTATTCTACAATATTTCATTTATCATAAATGGCAGACAAGTAGAAGATATTTTCTGACTTATTTACCTTGATGGTAATGTGTTGGGGGAGGAATAAATGAAAAAAACTTGCATTTGGTTCTCCAAAAAAATAAATATATGGAAATTAACTGGGTTATCAGGAATGTTATTATCCATATATAGTTTCTTTTCATAGTCTTGGATGGAATATGCCTTGATTTTGGGTTCTATAATTACTATCATAGAAACATAGTTGCAAAAAAGAGTTTTTTAGAGGTATGTGCTTTTGGATGGGGAGCTAAACCCCTCTTCATTCCATACTAAAGTAGATATTATGATGAATTTATGGGGGGGGGGGGTTATAAGGACTCGACCTTAAACATTTCATAAAATAGTAAATTCAAATAGAATCCACATTCTTACATTCCCAAAGATCTTTTTGGTTTATAGTTTTATAGAATTGGGTCATAAAACATAAATGACAACCCAAAATCATACAAAGTGAATACTACTAAAACAATATCCATTTCTTCCATAATACAAAAGTGGATAATAAAACATGAATTATTTTCATGAAAAATATTCATAATATTCATCTAGGCTTCTTATTTTCTCTTATCCATCCTTAAAAAATGTGAAAAACATTTTAAAATTTGGGATGAGCATAAAAATCTCATTAAGGGACATAAAATATAAATTAACCATTGGTCCATGAATGCTTATAAACATATGAAATCATTTTCACAAGATATACTTTTCACCCTTAAAATATAATATACTTTGTGAAAACATGAGATTTCCATAAAACATAGAAAACATAAATAAAACCATATAGGTAACTTGGGGAATTAATTACTTAATATGGTAACCCTCATGTCTAACATATGATTTGTAACCCTCATGACTACTTTACAATGCAACTCTCTTGGATACCTTATGATGGAACCATCACAATTACACTTGGAATAACCCTTATGGTCAACTTCTAACATAAACATACCCAATGCATTAGAGGGAGATATAGGTCCCACCCTTCATCATAAAAAATTCACAAGAACCATAACATAATCATAAAACAATAATACTTTCATCATAAAAACATTCCTTTTTAATTTTGTAAAAATAGAAATTTAAAAGAGGATTTTTAAAGAAAAGTACCTTACCTCAGGTTCTTATTACTTAAAACATGTTCAAACCTCTTGTATAATGGTTAAAAGAGTGTTATTAATATATTAAATAACCATATTAATATTTATAATTACTTATATGATATTATTATAACATCTTTCCACCCATTTATTAATAATATTTTGTTATTTTCATTGTTTCAGGTGCATTTATTTCATGGTTTCAATGATTGGTTCATTATGAATTTTCTTGTAGAATGGAAGAAAAACTATATAAGTGTAATGAAATGGTATTAAAATGTATCCATAATTTTTAATGATATCATATATCATTTTTTTCTGATATGAGGATGATTCATTAGATAAAACATTAATGAAAATGATTTAATTTATTTTGGAAGGTTTTACAACCATCATGAAATTATATCATTTTATTTAATATCATGTTTATATATTGGTTCTATAATATTATATAAATTATAATATGTATAATAAAATCTTATTTAACCATAATAATGGTTTTATGAACATCATTGAAGGTGGTAAAAGAAAAAGAAAATTTGACGTTTTTGAAGGCGGTGAATCGACAAGTCACAGATGCTTTCATTTTATAGAATAAGAGGAAAAGGGGAGAGGTTTTATGATAGGCATTCCATTAACAAAATAAAATTATATTATATGTAAGATACTGGAGTTATCATCTCACTTTGGATAGGGGAGGTGAGAAGAGAATAATAAAATAAAAGAAATTGAAAAGAAAATAAAAGAAAATGAAAGAGGATTTTACCTCTTAAATTATTCTCCTTGATAACCTATTTAAGGAACTTATATTTGGACATGGGGAAAATTATTGGGAGGGTAATTGAGTATAAATTAAACAATCTAAAAGGATTTGAGTTTTGAGGATAAGATTCGGTGAGGGGTGGTATTTATAGTGGAAGAGAGAGTCGTTTTATCATTAGTTTATTATTTTGGCTCAAGACTATGAATAGTTTGTAAATTATCACTAAATATATTAAAATAATTAAGAAGAGTTATATATTTTTGGATTACATCATCCTTACATCATCTATGTCACACCTCGACCTTTTAAATTAATTATTTTAATTATTTTTAGTCTTTATTTTGAGTTTTGGTAGCAGGCGGGTCGAATTTTAAAAATTCTAGAAGAATTTTTTTACTATTGCACGGTTAGCCCACACAGTTAGGATTCACTTTGTGGTGCCCATGTGGATTCCCAGGTGGGTCTGATTTATGGTGCATGACTTGCACACAATTTATAAAACCGTGTGACAAGCATGCAACTTGACTTTGTAAGTGAGCAGTGTTGGGTGACATGGTTTGAGCACAGTTTGCTCAACCATGTGTCTGGTTGTAGGCGACCCAGTATTCAAAATAAATAAATAAAATTAAATAAAAAATTAAATGAGAAATAAAATGTAATAAAATTAAATAAAAAGGAAATTATTTTATAACGATAATAATGATAATATTATTATTATGAATAATAATAATGATAATAATAATAGTATTATTATTATTATTATTTTTGTTATTAAAATTAATAATAATAATATTATTATGATTATGAATATTAATATGAATATGAATATTATTATTAATACTATTATATTTTTTTTATTTTTTTATTAGGGTTTGATGGAAACCGCTCCCCCTTCCCTCTCCTACACAGTGCCACCCCCCTTCCTTGTGTAACGCCACCCTCCTTTGGCCCTCCTCTCCTCTGGACAGACTTCCTCCCTGACGATTCTCCCCTTCGACGACACCCCTCCTCCTTGCACCACCCCTTCTTCTTGTGTGGACCCTCCCTCGCACGACCTCCCTGCTCGTGCACGACAGCCCCTACCTCCTCTCCAGTGAGCCTCCCCTTCCCTCCAACGATCATATTCCACTAGTTTTGTGTGCGGCCTCCCCTCTGCTGAATATCCTTTCCCTTTACCTTCTCAATTTCTAGGGTTTTAATGAGGGGTTTCCCTTTTGGATGAACCCTAATGGTTAGGGTTTGTTTGTAACTAGATTTTATTGGATTTTAGGGTGTGCGATTGGTCTGAGAGGTCTTGTTCTTCCTTCCATTGAAGCTTCATTGCATCCTAATGTGTTTAAGGTAGGTGTTTCCATGGTTTTCCTTTCTGATTCAATCTAATTGATGGTTGGTTGTTTCAATAATTTTTATACATGATTTTCACCTCGGTAATACACATTGTTAGCTTATTATGGTGTTTTTAAGGTAGTTGAATTTTGTAAAAATTGGTTTTGAAGAAATTATTTATTTATGCCTATATATTTTCACACCAAATAATGCTTGAGTATTTTTAATAAATTGATAAACATGATTTTAACCCCTATGAAACCTTTTTTAAGATTATTGTGGTGTTTTTACATCGTTAGAAATTTTTGAAAATAGTTTTTAGAGTGATTCCTTCAATTATGCCTATGTGTATGCCCACAAAATGTTTTTTGTTAAATTGTTGATTGATCCATTAAGGTTAGTATTGGAGGATTTTGGGTGATGTTTATCCATGGAAATATTTCATCAACTTGATTGGTTCTTGATTGGATTTGATGTGTGTAATGTGGTGGTTTTCATAAATCAGTTTGTTGTGCTAGTGGAGGGCGTGTGTTGATTCTTTGAAAATTGCTTGGAGGAAAATTATTTGTGACATTCCATTGGATTTGGGAACATCCATTCATGTATATAGTGCACACATGTATGGGCCTTAAAAGGATGATGGTATTGGGAGTGACTCTTTTCTTAAACCTTTTTTTTCTAAAAAAAGGACCCTTATCTTCTCTTCCTCCCTCTTTTATTTTATTAAATGGTTCCATGACTTCACAAATTGCTTGAGTGATTTTTAAAATGTATGGTAAGTTATGTCTCGTTTGGTGTTTTATAAAAAATAATTGTTTCCTAAATGGTTAAAATACCGTTTGTCACCTTCTAGTGCGTCGTGTATGTTTTCAAATTGGTTTTGTGATAAAGTTGGAGTTGGAGTAAAGCCCTGTTTGGCATTACAAATATAGAAATGGGATTTGGTGTTGTTTTGGAAATAGTTTGTAAATTCTTTTAGTAAATGCATTGGGTTATGTAAATCTAAAAGGCCCAGTTAGTAATTAAAAGTGTTTTAATGTATGGTTTGAGTATTTATATGATGTGACGGCCAGTTGGCACTTTATATTGTGTTTGGAAGTAGAATGTGGTTTTGAAAGTGTAAGCACCTGATTGGAATTTTGAAATATTTGAGAAGTGTTTTATGAGCTTGTGTGACGTGACGTCCTGGTTGGAACCTTAAATAAGGTGACACACATATATGTATATATATAGTGGTCACCTCTATAGGAGGGATTTCCCTTTATGGGTTATCGTATAGAGTGTCCGTGTTTGGGGTAGGCAAGTGAGGTGATGACATGTAAGGTGAGTCACGCATGCGAGGGCCTCCTACTTATATAGTATTACTATTACCAAGGGTTCCTGGGAATCTTTTAGAAGATAGAGTGACGATATATAATCAAACCTAATTATATGGGTTGGTACCCCCTATATTGTAGATAGATCAGGTGGGATGTGCCACTGGATTGGATAGTTGAGGGAGGATAGTTTGTTATAAACTTAGGGGATTCACCATATACCGTCAGGTGGTTCCGAACTGAGTATGTCCATGTGTATTATAGGTATGTTCAGAAAATACCATGGTTAATTTATATATCTACTTATTTTTATCTCTATATACTTGGTTTTCTAATCACATTGTTAGTCTGTTTTTAGCATCTGCTAGTTTATTTTCATTTTTCCTTATTTATTTATTTCTTACTTAGCTGATATTTCTTTGTTTGGGGTTTTAGATTTTAAAATGGTAAAATCTTTTTTTGATAATGTAAAAGTGGCGTGTGTATGTTGATTTAAAAAGGAATGGTAGTTTTATTTACCAACATGAGAAAAACCTATTTTTATAATTGTATTTTCAAACTAGCATTAATGGAATGTTTCCAGGAAAGGAAAATACATGGATTCTGTGGTTTATCTTTGAAATTTCTACTGATAATTTTGGTTCTCATGCCTACTTTATTTTTTTTAGTTTTAGGTTTCTCTAGTATTGGATTTATCTTGGAGAGACTATGGTCCTATGTTTGATGGTGATCTATGAGGTCACTTAGAGGAATGTTTTGTTGTGAAACTCTGTTCTTTTTTTGCTGCTAGTGTTTATTTATTTCTTTTAGTTTATATTTATTTATTTGTATTCTTTTTATGGGACAAATCATTCCCTACTGTTTTAACTTGATTCCCGACATTAGTTGCTAGCCTGTAGGGATCAGGAATGCCCTTAGGGCCATGCTGCAGGCTGACTCGGGTGACTGGTTCAGGTTAGACTCAGGTTTTTTTGTGAAAAAATGGTATTAAAGGGAGGTTCATGTTATTTGGGTTCTACAGTAGTTAGAGATTAGGACTTTCAGAACTCAGGTGGTAGGTGTGGGAAGGGCTTCATAAACCCTTTCTCATTCTGAACCTCGATTTACCAGGGGTAGTCCGAGATTTGAGTCTTTTGTCATTGTTTTGGATTGATGGATGACAACAGAGCCATGATTATGTCACATTATGACCCTACATGGAGTAGTGAACCATGTGGAGTCTAATTTCACAGTTTAAGTTCCTCTAAGTTGTTTATACTTACTTATGGCATGGATCACTACCATGTTTCCAAGTTAAGAATAACTACCATTTCCTCTTTCCAGAAGTTTGGTGGAAGTTGGGGTTTACTATGCTTCTGGTTGGTGTAAGTGTGTTTTTGAAAATGAAAATGGTTTTTGAAATGAAAATGATTTATTTTAAATGGATTTAAATTCATAAAATGTATTTTAAAATTGAAAGTTCTTGGTCTAAAAATCTAGTGTTTTCTTGGAATTGGTAAAGAAGTGGTATGGGTGAAACCTTGTGCACTCCTTATGAACATTTTCACATGTGAGGGTGTGTATGGAAAGTGTGTGTTGGTGCACATGGATAGAAGCAGATAACACATGCGTAATGGTTCATGGGATTACTTGGGTGTGTATTTGAAACTAAATTCTTGTATTTTTTTTTCTAAAGTGATTTTCGGAAGGGAAAATGATTTTAGAAATTGGTTTTTGTTTCGTGATGGGGGTTCGGTTTTGTAAAAAGTGGTTTTGTGTTTGGAAAGTGGCTTTGAAATGAGGAGGTTTTGAAAATTAAAATGGAAATGGGATTTTTGAAAGATGAATTTTTGGTTGTGCTTGTATGTGTTTGGTTTGTGAGCCTACTGTTTTGGCTTAGGATATTCTTTTCGGTTGTATTTTTGCTTGATGTTGGTTTTAGTTTTGTGTTTTACATGTTCTTCAGGGGATGCCGCCCATAAATGTTCCCAAGGATTTCATTGATTCATGACTAGTTTTTAGTTTTTATCGAGTTTTTCCTATTTATCATGGTGATCGAGATCCGTTAAAGGTATTAGAGTGGATTGAAGAGGTCGATCATGTCTTCAAGGTATCAAGAACTCTTGAAGATATTAGAGTGCATGCCATTTTGGGTTTGTTCGAAGGTCCAGATCTGGACGAATGAGAGTTATTATCCCCACCATCAATGCAATTTGGGATGAATTGGGATGTCTTTAAATCCATCTTTGTTCATTGGTTCATACCTGAAGATGTGAATATGAAGAAAAGAGAAGAGCTCATGCGTATTCAACAAGGCGAATGCACGGTGAAGGCCTATATTGACCATTTCAAGGAGATGAATTCCTTTTATCTGGAGGTGGTGTTGCAAGATTTGATAAAGATTTATTTCTTTATTGGGGGTCTTCACCTAAAGATCAAGGAGAATGTCCTCTCTTCTAAGGACCATCATTTTGATAATTTGGTAGATGAATCATTTCTAGTTGAGTTAGTTTCCGGAGTGTAGGTGGTTGGCAATCCAACGTATCCTATTGCTCGTGAAAGTTCCCCATCTGGTGAGAAGCGCATATCGAAGGAACCTATTCCTAAGGAGTCATCTTCATTGGTTCTGGATTCCAGTTCATTATACCATTCGGTTGTGTGCCACCATTGTGGACAGTTTGGGCATTTGAAGCCATCTTATTGCATCCCTCTGAATATGTTCCATCATTACGACTGTCTGGGTCATCTGGAAAAGTTTTTCAGGAATCACTGATCAAATAAGGAGTTTTGATCGAGGGATGCTAATGCCTGACTGTGAGGAAGGAGATGCTTCAGCCATCAGATCCATAGCCACAGGTCTCAGGGTGAACCTCGCACACAGTCAAGAATTGTCAGGGGTGTGTGAAACCTTGGCCTATTTTTTATCTTTTGTTTTGGGTATGGGAACATTAAAAGTTTCCGTGTTCCCATATTTCTTGCCACTATGAGATATTATTTTATTTTAATAATGCGTTGAACTTGTTCTATCATAATCTAAACAGTTTTACCAGTCCGAATGTGTCTTCTAGAATTGATCATTTTCTTAAGGTGTGTTTGGCCCTTTAATGGGTTGGTTTTGGTTTTGGTTTCATTTGTGCTTGCTTGGAGATGTTTGGGTTTTGTGAGATGGGTGGAAAGTAGATCTGGTTCGTTGTTGGGTTTTAGTCAGTGTTTCTTTTTGTGAGTTTTCCCCTGATACTGGGGGTCTGGTTGGTATGTGAATAGATTCTAGTTCTAGTTGTGGAGTTGTTTCAATCGTGTTATGGAAGTTGTTTTAGATCAGTTGTGAGTTCCTACGTTGGCCCCTCCCTGGGGTGGAGTGTTTGGGTTTCAAGTTCTCGTGCTAGTTGAGTTCTTATGGTGGGGAGAACCATCACATGTTCTCCTTGTTAGGGTTGGTGTCCTGAGAACCAAATGTTTTGTACTTTGATCACATGAATGCTCACTTATTATATATTGTTCATTATTCTGCATGACTATAATATAATAATGTCCTGGAATATTTGTTGCATTGATAAGCTCATGGAAGATCCCCTCTATGATGAGAACCTTGAAATGCTATAACAAATATTCTTAAATAAATTTCTACGGTTGGATGGCATACTATGATATGACACATATTATACAGACCTTCATGTGCAAGTACTCGTAAGAAGACGAGACTCTCTCTCATGGAGTTCGCACTTGTTAATCTCCAAGATGGGAGATTATGATAACAGACCCGCCAGTAGCAATTCCGCATGTCTTGGTGTCATCGAACATTGCTATCTACAAGCGTGTGTAATGGTCCTTAGACTGGAATATTATCACTAACTCATGTCATGACTCGCGCACTTAGATTTTCTGACGAAAACCATCACGAAGAGAGTTAGCGGGAAGTAGGGTACGTTGGGTGCATCACGAATGACATGTTGTTAATGGATAAGTCGAGGAATGATTTGTCCCTTACATATTTATGGAATTATATATCGCGGAACCTTTGATTGAAATAGAACTGTCGAACAAATTTCATGGCCATGGTGACACGACGAGTTTATTTCTAGATGTCAAAGAATGACAGATCAAGCATATAGGTTTATGAAACTTCCATGAAACCTGCTTGATGAGATATTGAGACAAAGGGATTAAATTATACAGTAAGAATTCGTATGAGGTGACATGTCAATGCGACGTCAACTTCTTTCTCTTGGGTGCCTTGACCCGTTGCTAGACAGTAATCTTGAACTTTAGGCAAGCCCGCCTAATGCCAACGAGAAATAGGCCTAGAGGGTCACACACTAAGTGTATCCAAGTATCTCAAGTAGAATAAATATTATTCCCATACATGGTTTAATAATTATTCAAGGAATCCTAAATCGTTTTAATGTTGGAGGAAGAATAAAATGAAAACAAGTACATGCCATGTATTAATGATTACATGCCGTGTAGTTTTTATTTTGAAAACAAGTACACGCCGTGTATTATTGAATGCATACACCATGTAGTTTTCATTTTGGAAAGGAAATGAATAAATGAAAACAAGATATACACGACTTGTACATTGAATATACATACCGTGTAGTTTTCAATGAAAAACAAGTACATGTCGTGTATTTATGATTACACGCCGTGTAGTTTTTCCGGTCGGGATTTTGAGGAAATAATATCATTTTATTAAATGATATTTATTATAATCAGTGTGGGCGCATGTCAAGGAATTAATGACTCAACATGGGGTTTTCAAAAGAGTTAATGAAATAAATAAAATACGTAACGCGTTTATTTATTGTCATAAATTTACAACCTCAAACCCAATTATAAATATCCTCACAACCCGAACTCCTTTCCTAATATAATCATTGTGGACAACAATTCTGGAGAATTCTTTCAAGGATGAAAGAACCTCTTCCTCCAAGAATGCTCTCAAGACCGAGAGAGATCCTCTTCCATCAGATCAAGATGATTTAAGGTGGAAAATGCAAGCAATGGTTTCTCCACGCTAGCACCCGGAGACTCCTTTGGCGACGTCCAGAGATATGAGGTGCACATGTGGATCACCGCTAGAGGAAGTCTACACTTGGCTTATACGATGCAATGAAGAATCACATCAGAACGTGATCAAGAATATCAAAAAATAAATAACACCAAAAGGTACTTCTTTTCAATTGATTAAATTAATTATAATCAACCTGTAATGATCCTACTTTGTGTTTCTAGGAATTTCATTTTCTTTGTCTATTTATGTGATTCGATCCGTGGAGATTGGCGTTTATCGTCGTATTGATCCCGTATTGATCATTGTTAATGGCAAACATCCAAGTGGGAACATCCACCCACGAGCTTCTGCTGCGCCCGTAACCTTCAAATGGTATCAGAGGGAGGTTAAAACGTTGATTATAGTTATTTAATTTTTGTTGATAATTTATGCATTTATATTTGATTCAATTCATGATAAATTGTTCTATTAAACTGAATGAATGAGATCTATTCTTCCTCCTTCATTTCTCGATTCACATCACAGAAATGACCTTTTAATTTTAATTTTGATTAAAATAAAAAAAATGAGGAACTCATCCGAAGGATCCACTCTTTCTATCTATACAACACGGGAATACACAACGTGTAATGAAAACTACACACCGTGTAATTAGGTTCAACGAACCGGTACTAGTCCGCTAAACCACACCATGTGAATTGAGTATACCTGAGTTTTATTACACCGTGTTGACCAGAAATGAACAGAACATGGAACCAAAATACACAGCGTGTATGTTGAATCAACACGCCATGTAGTCCAATATGGCCCAAGTGAAACTGTGTACAAGGAGAAGCCGTGTTCCACGTACACGGGATTTCCAGGCCGGTAACCACATAACAAGGAATTACATGCTGTGTTAGATTAATCTACATGCTGTGTATTCCAAAATTTCCAAAGTAGAGAAAACACGCCAAAGCCCCCAGCGTGTACTTTGGATAAAGGGTGAAAAGAAATAAACGCCGTGTAAATATAAACTACACGCCGTGTACTTTCCAGAAATGGAATTTCACCAGGTTTCCTCCAAAAGTACAAAGACCTGTACAAGGGATATGGATGAGAATAATCTAAAGGAAATTCAGAAAGGAATTTAAGATAAAGAATTGATTAATTATAAGATCATAATTAATTAATTTCAAGTGCGAATTATCTTAAATAATAGAACGATTAAAAGAATTTTAATTCTAAATATGCGTAAAAGTCATTGCATGATATGGATGATCATGATCTAGACCAAAGTCCCTTTGTATGTGTGTATAGTTTCATTTAAATTTGTTTAATTTAAATTCATTGGCCTGAGATCCTTCTTCCAATAAAATGTAGGGCCTGCGTGCCCATGGTTTCTTTAATGCAAAACCCATGTAATAGAGGATCTCCCAAGCCGGTGGAGGTGGTTCAAAAATCCAAAGCCGAGGAGAAACCAACCCAAGAAGATGCAAAGGTGGATAGATGGAAGCTGAAAAACAAGAACCATTAGGTTTAAGGTGTTTTCCCTAGGTTAGGGTTAGCTTATCAAAACCACTGGATAAGCTAACCAATAGAAGCTCATGATCATGTCATCCTATTTTATTTCTGTCTAATTGCATGGTTTATTTATTAGGTATGTGTTGTCTCAATCACATAATTAATGAAATAAACAAGCATGCAAATATGGAATAAAATAAAAACCGGACTATGCGTAAACATTATCATAACATGGTTAATCACTTAAGAAAGCATCACTTAATATTAACAAGCATGTGATAATGCAAAAATACGCATAAAGATTAAAATCCCTCAAATACCATATTAAGTCAGACTAAGCCTTCCGTTACTTGATTAAGGGAAAGTCTCAATAAAAATACGTGTTTGAAAAACCCTTGTTGGGACACTTAATTTTATAAAGGAATCCCTTATGAAAGGTTTCAGGTTGACTTAACCATATTACATCAAGAGGAGTATCCCTTGCTAGACTTGGTGTAATATTGGTGGCAAGAGTTGAGGAAATCCAAGTCAGGATTTCAGGATTGGGGAGTCCACTCAACAGATCAAGGAACTGTAAGATCACAGTTGGAAAAGACCTACTTACCTAAATACCTTCAAATAGCTTGACCAACCCTTTTTGGGGTTATGCGAAGGGGAATATGGATCCTTACCACTAGAATGTCAAAGCAACTGGACATTCCGAGTTCAATGGTGAGGGCCATTGGGAGTTGATAAAATAGTGGATGATTAGCCGCTGAAAGTATCTAATATTCTTTTTCAGTATCTTAATAATAATGCATTCCAAAGTCCATAAACATCATTTTAGTGCATTATAGAAATTGAACTTCATTTCTCATCTTAAATTCAATTCAAGTTTAAAATGAAAATTTGGTCCCAATCATTCATCTATTTTTGGACAACATTATATTAATTTTATGAATTTGATATTTTGGGATATGATTTATAACTTTGTTTGGAAAATTTTTCCTTTTATGATCGATGGATGAATCCCAATGGAAGATGGATATTTTTGGGGATGAATGCAGAACTTTTCTAGAGAGAGCATAATGGACCTCAGGCACATCAAATAAAAGTGGGGTCCACACACCAAGCCCAATAAAGTTAAAATTTTACTTAAGAAAGATAAAAATATGGGGATCATTTTATTCAACCGTTTCCGGAGATAATTCTGAAGTTTTCATGAAGATAAAGGGAACTGAAGTTGAGATTTAAATGGTGGGCCTGATATGAATGCACATAAAGTCATCCCACCATTTCCACCATAACTTCCAAACGGATAAGCCATATTTTATTAAAGTTTTATAGATCATAGAGGACATATGGAAGAGAATATTTCTATTCTAATAACCCTAATGATTTGACCTTATTCAATTACAAATTCACACGTCAAAACGGTGGAAGAATCTGGATGAATTTCCGGGTCAACTTTGAAACATCAAATTCCCTTGATTTTCTCACCCTCCTTTTAACTCTCCCAATTAATGGAGATGTAATTTATTTTTGGGAGGATGTATCTAAGGTTCTAAATATGCCTATATAAGAAGCTTCTGGTGAAGGTAATTAACATGAAATATTTTTGTTTGGAATGGAAGTTTTTATTTTCTTTCAATTGTATTGTCATGCTTTCATTTTGTAATCGCTTTGTCAATTTCTCCCATGTAAGTTTTTCGTTCACCTTCATTTAATTAATAAAATATCGTCATCATCATCTTATTCTTAATTTCTTATTTCTTTTTCTATATCATGTTGTTATCGTTGCCTTTGGAAGTGAGGTTATTCACATTATCTTTTGTGAAACTCTTCACACAACGATGAAGTGATTGTTATTTTTTTCCTCTTCTCCAATTCTACCATCATAAGTCTACTACCCACTTTCATTGATAGAATAGCATAAATGGAGGGATAATACTATAATGGGTTGATCCAATGGAGTATAAAATGGTGAATTGGATGTTATTTCTTAATTTAATAATTCTTAATCAATTCTATTTTTGAGATTTTAATTCAATGATGTACGTTATCCTTTAAACTCACCAATTTTAAGGATACACATCCCGAGTGCTAAAACGATACTCTACCTTGGAGTTCTCATCAATATGATCCTCCAAGTGTATAGGTTATTAGACTTAGGATAGTGAAAACTCAAAATTGGTGAGTGATTGGGGATGGTTGTATTTCATTAAAGGAAACACTCGAATTTAAGAAATTGAAATAATTTAAAAATAAATTCATCCAATACACCCCATGCGATAACCAAGGATCAACTAATGATTTTAAATTTAATTCACATAAGTATTTAAAATATCAAATAATCCAATCAATTAAAAACCAAGTTGGCCACTTCATATCCAAATCAACATCATCAAATCACCTCCATAGAATGTGTGTTTTTAAAGGTCACTTCTTCGGTTCCTGTGGATTCGACCCCTACATGTACTACAACGACCGCTTATACATGTAGGGTAAATTTGGGCGCAAAAAAATTTTGGTGCCATTGCTGGGGACCTAAGTAAGTACCTTAGACACTCATATTCTTTTCTCACCCCAAATTCTCTATTCTCACCCTAATTTCTCTTCGCTATTCCCCTTTCTGTTTCTGTGTGTCCAATGAATCCCAAAACTAATTTTCAATCAACTCAAATGGATTATCATCCAAAATACCCATTGATAGACCAAGGATATAATTAATTGGAAAATAAATATTTGTAATCACCTCACATAGGGAATTTCATTGACCAAACCTTAATTGAATACACCACACCAGATGAGATGTACAATCAATGGGATGATGATTGTTTAAAGGATCAATTTTTTTACCTCTCGAGGATGATTGAAGAGATCAAACTTAATGAAGTTCATGATGTACAAACATCTATCAATCAAGATCCTAAAAAAATTCTTGAACATTTGTGTGAAAAAATGATTAAAATGAATTCAGAAGTTTCATCACTGAGATTAGAAATACAAAGCTTTGAGACTTATGAGGAACCCATTCCCACTCAGGATGCCCTTTCCTCATCACCAATAGAAGAATATTTTATCCCAAAAACCACTCATGAATTTAAAAAAGAACTAACCTTTGGATATGGGATAACAAAATAAGATCAAGGAAATGTTGAAGGGTATTTAAATCAGGAGGAAATTAATTTTTTGGATTCACAAGGGGAAAATTTGTCTTCATGGATTGAGTGTCTGAAATATTTCTCCAATAATGATTTTTTAGAATCACCTTTCATTGAACCATTGGGAGAGATAACAAATATTGAGTCTATACCCACTCCCGATATTCAAATGGAAATTTTTGGGGAAGAATCAAATTTTCAAAAGGAAGCAATTATTTCAAAATGTTTTGTAGAAGAAAAAAATTTGGATTCAAATTTACATTATTCTTTAGGAAAATTCAATCAAACTGAACTCAAAGTTGTGATCCTTCCTTCCCTGCTCAAGAATCCCTCCATTTATGATAACCAAGACCATTCAATTATCATCCATTTTCATCAAGAATCTCACAAAGGTGGAATGACCCTTGAAATCTTAAGAAGGACTCCAGATGAAACTCAATCAACCATTTCCAAATTTCCTTGGAATTTCACACTCATTATTGACCATGGGATTTCACATGAATCAAATTCTAAAAAAATCAATCTAAATCAAGTTGAAGTGGACAAGAATTGGATCCTAAAAATGTTGAAATTTGGAATTGGATAATATTGGGGGTTCATGTCGAGCTAATGACGTTAAAAAAAAGCACTGCATGGGAGACAACCCATGGTTTTCATGTTTCCAATCATTTTGAATCATTTTATTTTTCATATAATAAATTACCATAGAATTTTGACCCGTTCTTCTTTTATTAGTAATGATGGGTATGAAAGGGGATCACCATATTCATCTGTGTCACATGGCGTGATATCTGAGTAATACCTTACCCAAAAATTTAAAAATAAGACAATGTATCATCAGTTTATTTTATTTTATTTTTATGTTTTTTATAGGTTAAAAATAAAAAATAAAAAAATAAAAAGGACACGTCGTAAGTTATGGGGAAAAGCCCGTCACAACCGTCCAAGCCGTTGAGACTCAAACCTAGGATTGAAGGGAGACTGTGGCACAAGATTTCATCATCAACCACCAGGTGACATCATTCCATGATTATCATTTTCAATTCCCTCTTTGAACACCTCTCCCATACCCCCTTCTATGTTTTTCTTTAAACATTGGGGATAATATTATTCTATGTTGGGGGGAGATGAAATAAAAAATGATTTTTTTGGTGAATAAGAACATGCATGGATAAAAAAATTCCATTAACCTTGAACATGATAAAACACATTGAAAACTATGAAATTAGATATCAAATAATTTTGTATGCCTTGATTCTAATTTTAATGCATGTTTAAGTTCATGATCATAGTTTTTGGAAAGTGCGGTTGTCTGATGTGTTTTTTCAAAGTTTAAATTTTCATCCTCTTAATAAAAATGTCACAATGCACGTCCACTGGATCTTGGGTGTAAATTTGAGTTCTTGGGTCCCTTTCATTATAGCATAGGGTTTTGGGGTCACTTTTAGTTTAATTTGAGTATAAAAAAAAACAAAAAAAAATTGATTTTTTTTATTATGACCACATAGAGAAATGTTTTGTCCAAATGTGTGGTGTCCGACACTTGGGGATCGTGACTCCATATTTTTCTTGAAAAGATTTAGGCTTTATATATCTATCATAGAGCATGGAATTGAAAATATGTGTGGCGTCCGATACTTGGGGATCATGACTCCATAGTTGTCTTGCCAAGAGTTAGTCTTTTCATATCTATTGTGGTTAAAAAAAATAAAAAAAACAAACAAAAAAATCAAAAAAAAATTGGATACTCATATTAAGGTTTAATTAATCCCACCTAGCACTTCCATTTTTTCCCCTTGAACAATAAAATGGGTCCCATGTATTTTGTGATGCACAACACTTTATCATGCTTAATTGAAATTGGATGAAATGTGGCGATGAATTTGAACACAGGCATGGGCTTGGTCTTGGGATATGAATATGGACCTAGCTTGTTTTAAATGATTTTTATGGGTTTCATATTTTTTTTTGGTATGAGGTCTTCGGGTGAGAAATGTGTATTAAAATGTTTTTGGAAAAGGGAATTCTAATTTCATATTTGTAATATATTTTTCTCGAGAATAGAAAAAATCAATTTGGGGGGTGTGATTAGCCGCTGAAATAAGCTAATATTCTTTGTCAGTATATTAATAATAATGTGTTCCAAAGTCCATAAACATCATTTTTAGTTCATTATAGAAATTGAACTTCATTTCTCATCTTAAATGCAATTCAAGTTTAAAATGAAAAGTTGGTCTCAATAATTCATCTGTTTGTGGACAACATTATATTCATTTTCCGAATTTGATATTTTGGGATATGATTTATAACCTTGTTTGGAACATTTTTTATCTTAGGATCGATGGATTAATCCTAATGAAAGATGGAGATTTTTGGGGATGAATGCATAACTTTTCTGGAGAAAGCATAATGGGCCTCAGACCCATCAAACAAAAGTGGGGTCCACACACCAATACCAATGAAGTTCAAATTTTTACTGAAGAAATATAAAAATATGGGGATCATTTTATTCAACTGTGTCTGGAGCTAATTATGAAGTTTTCATGATGATAAAGGGAATTGAAGTTGAGATTTAAATGGTGGGCCCGATATTAATGCACATAAATTCGTCCCACCATTTCCACCATAACTTCCAAATGGTGGTGCCATATTTTCTTAAAGTTTTAAAGATCATAGAGGAAATATGGAAGAGCATATTTCTCTTCTAAGACCCCTTAGGATTCTGCCTTCTTCAATTACAAATTCACACATCAAAACAATGGATGAATCTGGATGAATTTTCAGGTCAACTTCGAAACATCAAATTCCCTTGATTTTCTCACCCTCATTTTAAATCTCCCAATTAATGGAGATGTAGTTTATTGTTGGGGGATGTATCTAAGGCTATAAATATTCCTACATAAGGATCTGGTGGTAAATGGAATTAACACCGAATATTTTTGTTTAGAATGGAAGTTTTTATTTTCTTTCAATTGTATTGTCATGCTTTCATTTTGTAATCATTTTGTCAATTTCTCCCATATAAGTTTTTCATTAACCTTCATTTAATTAATAAAATATCATCATCATCATATTATTATTAATTTATTATTTATTTTTCTATATCATTTTGATACCGTTTCCTTAGGGAGTGAGGTTATTCACATTATCTTTTGTAAAACTCTTCACACAACAGTGGAGTGATTGTTATTTTTTTTCTTCTCCAATTCTACCATCATAAGTCTACTACCCACTTTCATTGATAGAATAACATCAATGGAGGGATAATCCTATAATGGTTTGATCCAAGGGAGTAGAAAAGGGTGAATTGGATGTTATTTCTTAATTTAATAATTCTTAATCAATTCTATTTTTGAGATTTTAATTCAATGATGTACGTTATCCTTTAAACTCACCAATTTTAACGATACACATCTCGAGTGCTAAAATGATCCTCCAAATTAGAGTTCTCATCAATATTATCCTCCAAGTGTATAGGTGATTAGCCTTAGGATAGTGAAAACTCAAAATTGGTGAGTGATTTGGGATGGTTGTATTTCGTTAAAGGAAACACTCAAATTTAATACATTGAAATAATTTAAAAAGAAATTCACCCAATACACCCCATGCGATAACCAAGGATCAACTCATGATTTTAAATTGAATTCACATAAGTCTTTAAAATATCAAATAATCCAATCAATTAAAACCCAAGTTGGACACTTCATGGCCAAATCAACATCATCAAATCACCTCCATAGAACGTGTGTTTATAAAGGTCACTTCTTCGGTCCCTGTGGATTTGACCCCTACATGTACTACAATGATTGCTTATACCTGTAGGGTAAATTTGGGAACAACCAGTGAGAGAATTAATAAATTCATTTATTATTTCTCATAAAATTTAATCAAGAAAGTACTGATAAATATGCTCTTTTAATTTGTATAATCAATATGAAAAACTCGTCAACCACATTTTCTCTGCGATTAATTCTGGATAAAGAAAATATTCTCACCGACAGTAACTTTTAGGAATGGTTTAGGCGCCTTCGGGTTATCCTATGACATGAACTAAAGTTTTACATGATGGAGTCCTCACTTCTTGATTCGCCCGCCCAAGGGGAAAGTGATAAAGATTTCATGGTCTATGATCAACATTTGAACGATGCACTCGATGTTCAATGTTTGATGCTATCATCAATGTCTAGTGAGCTCATGAAGTCTCATGAAGACATGGATGCCTATAGCATGCTCAAGCACCTCTGTGGTCTATACCAGGAGAGAGCAAGATAGGAAAGGTTTGAGATCTCCAAGTATTTATTCCAGAGAAAGCTTGGAGAGGGTGCCCCAGCTGGGCCTCATGTAGTCAAGATCATTGGCTACATTGAGCGCTTGGAGGTTCTAGGGTTTAAACTCCCCGAAGAATTGGGTACTGATCTCATTCTTGCATCACTCCCCCAGATCTTCTCAAAATTTTTTGTAAACTTCAACATGAAAAACATTGAGAAGTCTCTGTCTGATCTTCTTATCCTCATTCACCAAGTGGACAATGACATGAAGCATGAAAAGCCTTCTGTCCTCATGGTGAATAAAAGGAAAGGGAAGGCGAAGATCTTTAATACCAAAGCTTCTTCAAGGCCTTCCAAGAAAAGGAATATCAAAGGGACGGCAAGAGAACATGAGGCTATTTGTTTCGCATGTGGCAAGAAGGGCCACTGGAAGAAAAACTGCACCCAGCCAAGGAAGCAAGGGGAAGATTCAGGTGTGTTTGTTATCGAATGCAATCTATCTGTTTCTACCAATTGGGTATTAAATACTTCTTGTGGTGATCACATATGTATCAAAATATAGGAACTAATTAGATTCAGAAAGATTAACCAAGGTGAGCTGGATCTACGAGCAGCCAATGGAGCCAGACTTGCTGCTGTAGCTGTCAGAGACTACCACCTCACATTGCCTACTAGGATGGTCTTGGTTTTGAAAGGATGTTATTATGTACCCTCTATAACCAAAAACATTATTTTAGTATCCAGATTAGATACTGATGGATTCATCTTCAACTTTGGAAGTGGATGTTGCTACTTTTATAAAGATATCATTTGTTTTGGTAGGGAACATTTATATAACGACCTTTATGTGTTAGACTACACAAACCAAGTAATGGAAATTGATGACAAAGTAAATTCACATGACTCATACCACACCCAAATTTGGCATCACCGTCTAGGCCATGTCAATGAGAAACATTTGAAAAAATTACATCAAGATGGGTATTTAGATTCTTTCGAACTAAAACTACTTGGTGTATGTCATGCGTGTCTACAAGGAAAAATGACCAAAGCCCCATTTAGTGGGAAAGGTGAAAGGGATGAAGAGATTCTAGAATTAGTTCACACAGATGTGTGTGGAACATTTACAGTTGAAGCAAGGGATGGGTTCTTTTACTTCATAACTTTTATTGATGATTTTAGTAGATATGGATATATTTACTTAATGAGGTATAAGTCAAATTATTTTGATCGGTTCAAAGAATATAAGAATGAAGTTGAGAACCAGTTTGGTAAGAAGATTAAGAAACTCTGATCAGACAGAGGAGGAGAATATCTTAATCAGGACTTCATTGATTTCTTACAGGAGTTTGGGATTCAATCTCAACTTACTCCTCCTTACACGCCTCAGTGGAATGGTGTGAGTGAAAGGAGGAACCGAACCTTGTTGGACATGGTGAGATCAATGATGAGTCATGCGAGTCTTCCATTATCCTTTTGGGGATATGCATTACAAACAACAGTACACTTACTAAACCAAGTGCCAACTAAATCGATAAATGGTATTACATATGAGTTATGGAGTGGACGCAAAGCCATGTTATCGAATTTACATGTGTGGGGTAGCGAAGCATTTGTTAAGGCCTCTTCAGGTAACAAACTTGCACCCCAAGGCACAAAGTGTATCTTTATATGATATCCCAATGAAATAAGGGGATATTACCTATACAAACCCTCAGACAAAAAGGTTACAGTGGCAAGACATGCCATATTTCTTGAGAGGGAGCACATCTACAAAAGAGATAGTGAGAGCGAGATATAATTCGATGAAGTCGAGGCTCAAGATACACAGGAGTTGGTACAAGAACAGATTCCACAAAGCCCCGTGGAAGAACAATCTGTTCCAGAGACACAAGAACTGCATAGGAGCATGAGTGAGGTGAGAGAACCAGAATGATATGGTTTTATTGTCACCAAGGATGGTGACTCATTATTGGTTGACAATGATGATCCTCTTACCTACAAGGAAGCAGTTGAATGCACAGACGTTGCCAAGTGGCAAGAAGCCATGAATTCTGAAATGGATTCCATGTACCAAAACCAAGTCTGGATTTTGGTAGATCCTCCGGTTTATGTAAAGACTATTGGTAATAAATGGGTATTCAAGAAGAAACTGGACATGGAGGGGCTAGTAAGAACCTAAAAGGCATGACTGGTTGCAAAAGGTTTTAGACAATTTCAAGGAATTGACTATGATGAAACCTTTTCATCGGTTGTGATGCTGAAATCTATCAGAATCCTATTGGCCATTTCCGCTTACCATGACTATGAAATTTGGAAAATAGATGTCAAAAAAGAATTCCTTAATGGGAATCTCCAGGAATATGTCTACATGACACAACCTGAAGGGTTTGTGACTCCAAAGGATGCCAACAAGGTATGAAAGTTGTAGAAATCCATTTATGGATTAAAGTAAGCATTAAGGTCATGGAACATTCATTTTGATGAAGCTGTAACAGAATTTGGCTTTTTTAAGAATGAATGTGAGCCTTGTGTCTATAAGAGGTTTAGTGGAAGTGCAATTGTTTTCCTAATGGTATATGTTGATGACATATTACTAATTGGAAATGAAGTACCTGTCTTATAGTCAGTTAAGGCATGGTTGAATAAATGCTTCTCTATGAAAGTCTTAGGCGAGGCAACATATATTCTTGGGATCAAGATCCATCGTGATAGATCCAAGAAAATGTGTGCTCAGACACATGAGGAAAGAAAGAAAATGGCAAGGATCCCTTATGAATCCGTGATTGGGTCAGTCATGTATGCTATGCTATGTACAAGGATAGATGTTGTTTATGTATTAAGTGAAGTAGGAAGATATCAAGCTGATCCAGGAGACCACCATTGGATGGTAGTCAAGACTATTCTTAAGTATCTGAGGCGTACTAAGGATATGTTCCTTCTTTATGGAGGAGATGAGGAACTAGTCATCATCGAACATGTAGATGCTAGTTTCCAGACTGATCAAGATGACATGAAGTCACAGACTGGATACATCTTCAGTTTGAATGGAGGTGCAGTGAGCTGGAAGATCTCAAAGCAAAGTGTGGTGGTGGATTCTACAGCGGAGTCTGAGTATATCGCACCTTCTGAGGCAGATAAAGAAGAAGTATGGATGCGAATCTTCGTCCAAGAGTTGGATGTAGTACCTAACAGTAAATATTCTATCTATAAGGCCCCATCCTTAAACATTACTTAATATTGAATTAAATGAATAATTCACATTGAGGATCTTTTCAGGTTTAGAGTTTTAGAGAATTAGAACATAACTATTACATCTCAAAAGATTTACAAAGTAGACACTTCTACCAAGTTTCCATAGAATAAAAAACTCTTATAAAAAAACATGTCTAGTTCCATGTTTTATATAGCATGACATTCCCTTGATCCCATCCTTGACCTTATTCCACATTAATTACTGTGAAAAACATTTCAAAAAAACTTGGGGTGAGCATAAAAATCTCAGTAAGGTATACACAAAGAATGAAAACTGTTAGTTTTTCAAACATCAAGTAAACCATGTATACTTTATCAAAGTAATACCTTCACCTTCATGAAGTAGTAAAAAACTCTTCACTAAATAAAATATCATTACTTACCTTTTTGTAACCAAAGGATTACCATAAAACCCATATAAAGAACACATAACATATATAAAGGTAACTTGGGACATAAACATACTTAAGTGGAATAACCATACGGTCGACTTCCACACATATCACTTAATAGAATAGCCATACGGCCAACTTCCATACATACTTAATGGAATAGCCATACGGCCGACTTCCATACCCAATGCATTGGAGGTTATAACGTAACCACCCATCCTGGTATTCACGGCACCACCCGTCATATGGTTTATCACGTAACCACCTGTTAAAATGTCCAAGTACCAATATAAAATCATAAAACATAAAACCAATATAAAGGAATGATAACATTTCCACATTTCAATCACAATATATCATAAATATATTGACATAATAGAATCCTTTATCAAAACCATTTTCAATACCAAAATACATAAAAGAGTATATGGTATTTATTTTATTTTAAAAACATTACGGCTTGTTGAGGAAGCCAAAGACCAAATAATACTCGCGGTGGCGGAAAAGGTCGTTGTCACCGCGCACGTTAAAAAAAACATTCCTTTTTGTCGTTTAGTAAAACGCTTCGTAGAAAAAGATTCCTTTTGTATAAAAGTAAAATTCAAAGGGGTTTATACATCGTATAAAAGAAAGTTGTGTATAAAACGAAATATGCCTCAATGAAAGGAGATTGAGACGAAGTCCCTTACCTCGGGTCCGACTTGACTCGATCGTTCTTTAACGTCCTGAATAATAAACTTGAGTTAATTTCTACTTGATTAAGAACCTTTTTAGAGTTCATTATTCCTTTTATATCACTTATTTCCATGTTATAAACATTATGTAACCATTTAAGTTAATAATGTTTGTTTTGTCGATATTTGGTTCTTAAGTCGAAAGTGGACTTCTTACAATTACATGTTGTTCGTGTGGTCAAAGGTTCTTTATATCCAGAATGACATTCCTGATTTGGATAGCATATATATCATATATATCCATCATATACATGTATTTATAATATTACATAATCATTTAGAGGTAATAAATGAAATGCACCGTTCATGGATACGGTAAGCCGTACGCACGTATGAACGCTACTTTCATTTCTTTGTCATATTAATGGAATTAAAACTAAATGAGAGGTATGTATATTTTAATTCCAGAATTATATTCATCATTTAGATGTATCATTCATTATATATATCCATTATATACATGTAATTTTAATAGTACATTACATTTGGGGATAAGAAATGAAATGCACCGTTCATGGAGACGGTAAGCCGTACGTACGCATGAACGCTACTTTCATTTCTATCTCATACTTTAATGGAAAGAAATAATAATGATATAGAGGTATATTATAATTCCAGTATAACATAATATATAATAACTTTAAATCCATCCTTTATACGTCCCACATATGGCATTAACGAATCACATCACTTTGAGGGGGCGGTAGTTCGCACTTCCTTAAATGAAGATATCGTGTTTACCCATAATGGAAACCATAAAGGTATGCCCAAAATGAAAAATACAGAAGCTTAAAGAAAACATATACATATTATATATCATATATAAATATAGTGTCATCTTAATGGCCACCTTTGAAGGTGTTAAAAGAATGTTGAACAATCATCGTTTCGGGAGGCAGAAATTCGCCATCCACGGAAACAGTATGTTCTTTAACCATTAGATGTAGGTGTGTGTAAGTGTAGCTCGAATCCTTCTTATAAAAACATCCTAGTATATTTAGGATACTGGATTTGTTACAAAATAAAAGAATAAAAGAGTTTAGGGGGTTGGAGAATCAAAATAAAACAAAAGGACTCAAAAGAAGACATTACCTTAAAATCGGGTAACTCTCTTATATTTGAGATCAAAGGATTCCTTGGGAAGACTTCTGACCAAAGTGAGGCTTCAAGGAGTAAGAGAGGGATGTGGAGAGCCAAAATGGGCAGGGGTTGGACGAGCCAAAGGCTTTGGGAGTGTGGGTAAGGAGGTAGAGGTGGGGGCCTTTTATAAGAGGAGAGGAGGGGCACTCTTGGAAGGTAAAGAAAAGTCACTTTATTTCAAAATGGTATTAGGATTTAAGAGGTCCCACATTGATGTGTTTATAGGATAAGGTGATAAGGGTTATAAATACACCCATCCAATAGGTTTTGGCCATGTGTAGGTCTTATATTTTACATTATCCTTCCATTTTATTTAAATCGTTAAATAATGAGGTCATCGCTGCATCATCATGATGTCATAAATAATTTAATTTATTTAGTGTCTAAAAATTATAAAAAAAATATCATGATGTATGAAATATTTTTAGATTTCTAATTAATATTTATAGTAAAAAATCTTACTTGTATAACCCCATGTAAAAATTGTTTTAGTAAAACATCTCATGTGTGTGTCATTTTTACTTTAACATTAAATAAAAATTTATTTATGTCATTTCCCAACCAAAGTGGCTCCATGGGGTCCCCAAGTTGACCCATGGCTTGTCTTGGTCGGCCATGACACATCCAATAAGGGTAGGACACGTGTCAAGGTATTTTCATTTTATTATAATATCATTTTTCCCTTAAATTGCACTAATTACCTCTAATCGCGATTAAGAACTTAAAAGTTACTATTCACCAAAAAAATATTTTAATCTCATTGAACCACATTTTACTTATTAATAACAACCATGTATGTCGGATTTTTGAAATTCAAAATACATAAGTGGTAAAATTTCATTTAAACGAAAAATCAGTTTTTATAAGTACCACTTAGTGGTTTCACTATTCATCAAAAATTGAAGTTTTTCAGAAAAATACCAAAACTTCACCCTAAGATATATTTGATATTCCGAATTAAAAAATGAAGTCCATTTTACAAAATTCACAACATATAAGCTGCATTAATTAATTTAATAATTAATTCCCACTGTCAGAGCAAATAGTGTGTTTTTATGAAACAATAAGTATCAAAAGATTGACACTAGTTTAAGTCCGATTTCAAAGTGAAATTAATTTCAATGACCACTATTGGATTTAATGGTAAAAATATATTCTAATTTCACTTTAAAACCAATTAAAAAGATAATCTAATCATCTTAAAAAATTAGATTAAAAAGAGGTTTTGAATTAAAATACAACATTTTACACTATTCATTAAAAAAATGAACTTTATCGGAAAGATACCAAAAATTTACACAAATTAAATTTTGATGTCCCGATTCTAAAGAAGAGTTATATTTGGTCCAATAGAATTTATAAGATTGATCAAAACTATATTTAATGACGGTTCGCCGTTAAAAGGTGATAAGTGGACCTTTCGTGAAAATTAGAGTATATAAGCCTAAAATTGAATTCTTTTCATATTTTAAGCCTTTATCCTTTATTAGATAAATGTAAAAACATTTAACAAAAATATATAATCATATTTTAGTTATTTCTATCCATTCTTACCAGTACAACGACTACGTGTTAACTAACATTTAAAATAATATTATTTTATTACTAGTGTGCAACGTACGATTTCAAAGAAACTCTTTGTTGCGTATCGGGTACGCTATCGAACATAGCAACCCCTTTAAAGTAAAATTAATATTTAATTAGCAAATATTAATAAATATGAAAATGTATTATTCTTTATTTACCTGAGATGTTACATCCTTCCCCCCTTTTGGGAATTGCATCCTCGCAATTTTATTCACTTATCAAAATAAGTGTGGGTATTTATCCCTCATAGCATTTTCAGATTCCCACGTTGCCTCTTCAACCATATGGTTTTTCCACAAAACCTTTACCTGGTTAATTACCTTATTTCGCAACACTTTCTCTCTTTGGTCAAGAATCTGGACTGGTTGTTCTTCATAAGATAGGTTCTCTTCCAGCTGAACTACCTCTGGACTCAAAACATGAGATGGATCTGGCATATACTTCCTCAACATCGAAACATGAAAAACATTGTGTACCTGAGATAAACTCGGAGGTAAAGCCACTCGGTAAGAAACTGATCCAACTTTCTCCAGAATTTCATATGGTCCAATAAACCTTAGACTCACCTTTCCTTTCTTACCAAATCTCATCACAATTTTCCAAGGAGAAAACTTGAGAAAAACATGATCACCTACCTCGAAAGATAGATCCTTCCTCCGGTTATCCTCATAACTCTTCTGCCTACTCTGAGCTGTTCTCATGTGCTTCTGAATCAACTGAACTTTTTCTGCCATCTCTTCTACCAATTCTGGTCCCATCAGCTTCCTTTCACCCACTTCATCCCAAGATGCTGGAGTTCGACACCACTTCCCATATAATGCCTCAAATGGTGTCATCTGTATACTGGAATGAAAACTGTTATTATAAGAAAACTAAACCAAAGAAAGATGTTGGTCCCAACTTCCCTGATAATCCATCGAACAAGCTCGTAGCATATCCTCCAAGGTCTGAATTGTTCGTTCTGACTGCCCATCTGATTGAGGATGAAAAGCTGTACTAAAATTTAATTCAGTACCCAAAGACTTCTGAAGGCCTTTCCAAAAGTTAGAAGTAAACCTAGGATCACGGTCAGATACAATGGAGAGAGGAACTCCATGTAACCTGACTATCTCTTTAAGATACAAACGGGAAAGTTGATCTAGGGAAAAAGTATCTCGTATAGCAAGGAAATGAGCCGATTTAGTCAAGCGATCAACAATAACCCAGATTTCATTATTACCTCTAGATGTCTTCGGTAACCCCACAACAAAGTCCATGGATATATTTTCCCATTTCCACTCTGGCAATGGTAGAGGCGGAAGCATCCCTTTCGGTAACTGTCGCTCTACTTTAACCTGTTGACAAGTCAAACACTTCATAGTAAAATCAGCAATATCTCTTTTCATTCCATCCCACCAGTAATACTCCCGCAGATCTCTGTACATCTTAGTACTGCCAGGATGAACTGAAAACGGAGAACTATGAGCTTCACATAACAACTCTCTCTTCAACTGTGAATCACAAGGCACACACAATATCTTCCCAAACCTCAAAACACAATCATTATCAATGTTGAATTCAGGCAACTTACCCTTCTGAACCAGCTCTACCTTTTTCTGCGACTCACTGTCTTGCTTCTGTGCTTGCTTGATTCTGTATGATAGGGAAGATGTCACTGATAACTGAAACAAAACAGAAGGACTTCCTACACAAACAACTTCTATGCCAAAGTTCATCAAATCAAAAAGCAAAGGATCTCGTTCCAAACGTATCATGGTTAATGAAGCATTACTTTTTCAACTCAAAGCATTGGCCACTTTATTTGCTTTTCCCGAATGGTAATGAATTGTACAATCATAATCCTTGATTAATTCCAGCCATCTCCTCTGTCTCATGTTCAATTATTTATGAGTGAATATATACTTTAAACTTTTGTGATCAGTATATATTTCACACTTTACTCCATACAAATGATGCCTCCAAATTTTTAAAGCAAAAACAACAACAGCTAATTCCAAATCATGTTCAGGGTAATTTACCTCATGAGTTTTCAACTGACGTGTAGCATAAGCAATTACCTGATCATTCTGCATAAGGACACAACCAAGTCCCTTCAACGAAGCATCACTGTATATAACAAACTCACCATTCCTGGAAGGAAGTGCCAAAACTGGAGCATTCACCAATCTTCTTTTCAACTCCTGAAAACAATCATCACATTATTTTGTCCAGATGAACTTAACACCCTTACAAGTTATCTTAGTCATTGGACTAGATAACCGTGAAAAATTTTCAACAAACCTTCGGTAGTAACCTGAAAAACCAAGAAAACTACGGATCTTGGTTACATTTGTGGGTCTTGGCCATTCTTCAACAACTTTTGTTTTAGCAGGATCAATAGTTATGCCATCTTTTGAAACAATGTGACCCAGGAAAGAAATTTTTTGTAACCAAAACTCACACTTGCTGAATTTTCCATACAGTTTCTTTTCTTTTAAGGTTTGTAAGATAACCCTTAAATGACTTTCATGCTCCTCTTTACTTTTAGAAAACACCAAAATATCATCAATGAAAACAACCACAAAATTATCCAAGAACTCATGGAAAATTCTATTCATAAGGTCCATGAATACAGCAGGTGCATTGGTTAACCCAAAAGGCATAACTACAAATTCATAATGGCCATATCTAGTACGGAACACAGTCTTCAGAACGTCTGCTTCTTTTACTTTCAACTGATGGTACCCCGACCTCAAGTCAATCTTCGAAAAATACTGAGCTCCCTAGAGCTGATCAAAAAAATCATCGATATGAGGCAAAGGATACTTGTTCTTAACAGTAATATTATTCAAGTCTCTATAATCAATGCAAAGTCTCATTGATCCATCTTTCTTTTTAACAAACAAGACAGGATCACCCCATGGTGATGTGCTAGGTCGAATGAAACCTTTATCTAATAACTCCTGCAATTGTTTCTTTAACTCTAAAAGTTAAACTTGAGCCATTCGATAAGGGGGTTTTGAAATTGGCTTAGAATCAGGAACTAAGTCAAAAGTAAATTCAAATTCCCGATCATGAATAATACCAGGCAACTCATCAGAAAAAACATCAAGATACTAATTTACTATTGGCACATCATTAATCTGAACAGTTCCTTTATTTTCAACAATATCTGCAAGGTAACATTCATTTCCATCTTTTACTAGTTTCTCAACTTCCTGATATGTTATCAAAATCAAGGGTTCATTCTTGTACACAAACTGAAAATCTTTCTGAAAAACAACCATTTTAGCTCTGCAGTCAATCTTAGCATAATAAAAAGAAATCCAATCCATGCCCAAAATAACATCAAACTCTACTAGAGGCAAAACAATAAGGTTTGCGGGTAGATTCTTTCCACACACAAGGATAGGAAGGTTCTTATAATTCCTTTTTGTCTCAACGTTCCCTCCGGGTGTTTTTACCATAAGTTCAGGGTTCATATCTTGAGATGGAATTTCCAATTTACTAGAAAACTTCTCAGAAATGAAAGAATGTGTAGACCCTGAATCAAACAACACATTGGCATAATCTGAACAAACAAACAGTGTACCTGATACCACTTCATTCGATGGCCCAACATCTGCTGAGGTTGTTGGAAAGGATTTCACCACCCCTTTCTGCTTATAGTCTGGATACTTTCCCCCAGTTGAGTTCTTCGTTGGACACTCATTTGCATAATGACCCATTTCATTACACTTAAAACATCTTACAGTTGGCTTTTCATTGCCTTCTTGGTCATCTTCCTTACAGTTATGAGCAATATGACCAGACTTACCACACTGAAAGTACTTACCAGACTTGGATAAACATTCTCCAGGATGCATTTTACCACACTTATCACAGGATGGATATTTGGTTTTCTTACCTCCTTGCTTCTTTGATGAATTCTCCCCCTTTGCCTGCCAACTAGACCTCTTATTCTGTTTTTTGTCATAGAACACCTGATCATCGGCAAACTCCATTTCCACCTTCTCCGCACATCGAACAAGTTTTTCATAACTTTTGAACTCACGAGAAGCTAAAGCCCTTCGATACTTTGGCTTTAACCCTGAGTAAAAACGGTTTATTTTACTATCAAGATCTCGTATGAAGTTTGGAGCATACCTTGCCAATTGAGTGAACTTTTCTTCATAAGTAGCCACTGAATCATCCTCCTGCCTCAATTATAGGAACTGTTTTTTCATCCTAATATGAACCACCTTAGGAAAATATTTCTCAAGAAACATACCTTTGAATTCGTCCCAGTGAAGATCCTCAATCTCATCACTATCCCTGATATTTTTCACCATTGACCACCACTGATCAGCTTCACCTTCAAAACGGTAAACAGCAAGACTAACCTTTTGATGTTCTGAACACCCCATGACATCAAAAATATTCTCCAGTGCTTTAATCCACCCTTCAGCTAGCATAGGGTCATATGATCATCTGAATGATGGGGGATGTTGCCTCATGAAATGTTCCACCACTGACATGTTCCTATGCGGTTGATCTGGCTGATCTCGTGCATGGATACCACCACCATTTATAGACTGAGTCAACTGTTCCATCACTGCAACAAACTGTTCAGTTCCAATTCTGACCATCTCAGGTTACTGATTTGGAAGGTTGTCTTCCTCCTGATGTCGTCCCAACATAGCTGCTTTGTTTCCTCTGTGGAAAACCATTCTGAACACAGAAATATCTTAGGTGAAGCAACATGGTAATCTTTAAATGCTATATCATTTCAATCATACCATAAATTAACTTATAATTTTACACTTTTCTAACTCCTAAAGTTGTCTAAACCGACCTCTGATACCAACTATAAGGCCCCAGCCTTAAACATTACTTAATATTGAATTAAATGAATAATTCACATTGAGGATCTTTTCAGGTTTAGAGTTTTAGAGAATTAGAACATAACTATTACATCTCAAAAGATTTACAAAGTAGACACTTCTACCAAGTTTCCATAGAATAAAAAACTCTTAAAAAGAAATATGTATAGTTCGATGTTTTATATAGCATGACATTCCCTTGATCCCATCCTTAACCTTATTCCACATTAAGTCCTGTGAAAAACATTTCAAAAAAACTTGGGGTGAGCATAAAAGGCTTAGTAAGGTATACACAAAGAATGAAAACTGTTAGTTTTTCAAACATCAAGTAAACCATGTATACTTTATCAAAGTAATACCTTCACCTTCATGAAGTAGTAAAAAACTCTTCACTGAATAAAATATCATTACTTACCTTTTTGTAACCAAAGGATTACCATAAAACCCATATAAAGAACACATAACATATATAAAGGTAACTTGGGACACAAACATACTTAAGTGGAATAACCATACGGTCGACTTCCACACATATCACTTAATGGAATATCCATACGGCCAACTTCCATACATACTTAATGGAATAGCCATATGGCTGACTTCCATACCCAATGCATTGGAGGTTATAACGTAACCACCCGTCCTGGTATTCATGACACCACCCGTCATATGGTTTATCACGTAACCACCCGTTAAAATGTCCAAGTACCAATATAAAATCATAAAACATAAAACCAATAGAAAGGAATGATAACATTTCCACATTTCAATCACAATATATCATAAATATATTGACATAATATAATCATTTATCAAAACCATTTTCAATACCAAAATACATAAAAGAGTATATGGTATTTATTTTATTTTAAAAACATTACGGCTTGTTGAGGAAGCCAAAGACCAAATAATACTCGCGGCTGCGGAAAAGGTCGTTGTCACCGCGTACATTAAAAAAAACATTCCTTTTTGTCATTTAGTAAAACGCTTCGTAGAAAAAGATTCCTTTTGTATAAAAGTAAAAGTCAAAGGGGTTTATACACCGTATAAAAGAAAGTTGTGTATAAAACGAAATATGCCTCAATGAAAGGAGATTGAGACGAAGTCCCTTACCTCGGGTCCGATTTGAATCGATCGTTCTTTAACGTCCTGAATAATAAACTTGAGTTAATTTATAATTGATTAAGAACCCTTTTAAAGTTCATAATTCTTTTTATATCACTTATTTCCATGTTATAAACATTATGTAACCATTTAAGTTAATAATGTTTGTTTTGTCGATATTTGGTTCTTAAGTCGAAAGTGGACTTCTTACAATTACATGTTGTTCATGTGGTCAAAGGTTCTTTATATCCAGAATAACATTACTGATTTGGATAGCATATATATCATATATATCCATCATATACATGTATTTATAATATTACATAATCATTTAGAGGTAAGAAATGAAATGCACTGTTCATGGAGACGGTAAGCCGTACGTACGCATGAACGCTACTTTAATTTCTTTGTCATATTAATGGAATTAAAACTAAATGAGAGGTATGTATATTTTAATTATAGAATTATATTCATCATTTATACGTATCATTCATTATATACATCCATTATATACATGTAATTTAAATATTACATTACATTTGGGGATAAGAAATGAAATGCACCGTTCATGGAGACGGTAAGCCATACGTACGCATGAACGCTACTTTCATTTCTATCTCATACTTTAATGGAAAGAAATAATAATGATATAGAGGTATATTATAATTCCAGTATAGCATCATATATAATAACTTTAAATCCATCCTTTATACGTCCCACATATGGCATTAACGAATCACATCACTTTGAGGGGGCGGTAGTCCGCACTTCCTTAAATGAAGATATCGTGTTTACCCATAATGGAAACCGTAAAGGTATGCCCAAAATGAAAAATACAGAATCTTAACGAAAACATAAACATATTATATATCATATATAAATATAGTTTCATCTTAATGGCCACCTTTTAAGGTGTTAAAAGAATGTTGAACAATCATCGTTTCAGGAGGCAGAAATTCGCCATCCACGGAAATAGTATGTTATTTAACCATTAGATGTAGGTGTGTGTAAGTCTAGCTCGAATCCTTCTTATAAAAACATCCTAGTATATTGAGGATACTGGAGTTGTTACAAAAGAAAATAATAAAAGAGTTTATGGGGTTGGAGAAGCAAAATAAAACAAAAGGACTCAAAAGAAGACATTACCTTGAAATCGGGTAACTCTCTTAGATTTGAGCTCAAAGGCTTCCTTGGGAAGACTTCTGCCCAAAGTGAGGCTTCGAGGATTAATAGAGGGATTTTTAGAGACAAAATGGGCAGGGTTTGGCCGAGCCAAAGGCTTTGGGAGTGTGGGTAAGGAGGTAGAGGTGGGGGCCTTTTATAAGAGGAGAGGAGGGGCACTCTTGGAAGGTAAAGAAAAGTCACTTTATTTCAAAATGTTATTCTGATTTAAGAGGTCCCACATTGATGTGTTTAGATAATAAGGTGATAAGGGTTCGAAATCCACCCATCCAATAGGTTTTGGCCATGTGTAGGTCTTAGATTTTACATTATCTTTCCATTTTATTTAAATCGTTAAATAATGAGGTCATCGCTACATCATCATGATGTCATAAATAATTTAATTTATTTAATGTCTAAAAGTTATAAAAAAATATCATGATGTAGGAAATCGTTTTATCTTTCTAATGAATATTTATAGTCAAAAATCTGACTTGTATAACCCCATGTAAAAATTGTTTTAGTAAAACATCTCATGTGTGTGTCATTTTTACTTTAACATTAAATAAAAAGTTATTTATGTCATTTCTCAACCAAAGTGGCTCCATGGGGTCCCCAAGTTGACCCATGGCTTTTCTTGGTCGTCCATGACACATCCAATAATGGTAGGACATGTGTCAAGGTATTTTCATTTTATTATAATATCATTTTTGCCTTAAATTGCACTAATTACCTCTAATCACGATTACGAACTTAAAAGTTACTATTCACCAAAAAATATTTTAATCTCATTGAACCATGTTTTACTTCTTAATAACAACCATGTATGTTGTATTTTTGAAATTCAAAACACATAAGTGGTAAAATTTCATTTAAACGAAAAATCAGTTTTTATAAGTACCACTTAGTGGTTTCACTATTCATAAAAAATTGAAGTTTTTCAGAAAAATACCAAAACTTCACCCTAAGATATATTTGATATTCTGAATTCAAAAATGAAGCCCATTTTACAAAATTCACAACATATAAGTTGAATTAATTAATTTAATAATTAATTCCCGCTGTCAGAGCAAATAGCGTGTTTTTATGAAACAATAAGTATCAAAAGATTGACACTAGTTTAAGTCCGATTTCAAAGTGAAATTAATTCCAACGACCACTATTGGATTTAATGGTAAAAATATATTCTAATTTCACTTTAAAACCAATTCAAAATATAATCTAATCATCTTAAAAAATTAGATTAAAAAGAGGTTTTGAATTAAAATACAACATTTTACACTATTCATTAAAAAAATGAATTTTATCGGAAAGATACCAAAAATTTACACAAAGTAAATTTTGATGTCCCGATTCTAAAGAAGAGTTATATTTGGTCCAATAGAATTTATAAGATCGATCAAAACTATATTTAATGACGGTTCGCCGTCAAAAGGTGATAAGTTGACCTTTCGTGAAAATTAGAGTATATAAGCCTAAAATTGAATTCTTTTTGTATTTTAAGCCTTTATCCTTTATTAGATAAATGTAAAAACATTTAACAAACATATCTAATAATATTTTAGTTATTTCTATCCATTACCGCCAGTACAACGGCTACGCGTTAACTAACATTTAAAATAATATTATTTTATTACTAGTGTGCAACGTACGATTTCAAAGAAACTCTTTGTTGCGTATCAGGTACGCTATCGAACATATCAACCTCTTTAAAGTAAAATTAATATTTAATTCGAAAATATTAATAAATATGAAAATGTATTATTCTTTATTTACCTGGGATGTTACACTATCACACTCTATTGTGATAATACTGCAGCGGTGATACTTGAAAAAGAGACAAGGTTACATCAGCAGACAAAGCACATACTTTGGAAATATCATCTCTTGAGGGATTTTTCTCAGAGAGGTGAAGTTTTAGTGAGTAGTATTTCCATGAAAGACAATGTGGAGGACCCCCTTGACTAAATCCTTGAATCAGCAGAAACATGATCATCATATGAGGTCTAGCGGACTAAAAGTCATAGGAAGTTGTCTCTAGTCCAAGTGTTCTCCCTGTTAGGGTTGGTGTCCTAATAACCAAATGTTTTGTAATTTGATTACATGAATGTTCACTTATTATATATTGTTCATTGTTCTACATGACTATAATATAATAATGTCCCAGAATATTTGTTACATTGATAAGGTCATGGAAGATTCCTGCTATGATGAGAACCTTGAAATGCTATAACAAATATTCTTAAATAAAGTTCTACGGTTGGATGACATACTATGACAGGACACATAGTATACAAACCATCATGTGAGAGTACTCGTAAGAATATGAGACTCTTTCTCACGGAGTTCTCACTTGGTAATCTCCAAGATGGGAGATTATGAGAACAGACCCGCCAATAGTAATTCTGCATGTCTTGGTGTCATCGGACATTACTATCTACGAGTGTGTGTAATGGTCCTTAGACTGGAATATTATCATTAACTCATGTCATGACTCGCGCACTTAGATTGGTGACGAAAATCATCACAAAGACAGTTGGCAGGAAGTAGGGTACGTTATGAATGAAATGTTGTTAATGGATAAGTCGAGGAAGGATTTTTCTCTTCCATATTTATGGAAGTAGATATCTCGGGCACTTTGATTGAAATAGAACTATCGAACAAATTCCATGTCCATGGTGACACGACGAGTTTATTTCTAGAAGTCAAAGAATGACAGATCAAGCATATAGGTTTATGACACTACCATGAAACCTGCTTGATGAGATATTGAGACAAAGGGATTAAATTACACGGTAAGCATTCATATGAGGTGACACGTCAATGCGAAGTCAACTTCTTTCTCTTGGGTGCCTTGACCCGTTTCTAGATAGTAATCTTGGACTTTAGGCAAGCCTGCCCAATGCCAACGAGAAAGAGGCCTATAGGGTCACACACTAAGTGTATCCAAGTATCTCAAGTAGAATAAAGATTATTACTGTACGTGGTTTAATAATTATTCAAGGAAGCCTAAATCGTTTTAATGTTAGAGGAAGAATAAAATGAAAACAAGTACACACCATGTATTAATGATTACACGTCATGTAGTTTTTATTTTGAAAACAAGTACACACCGTGTATTATTGAATGTACACGCCATGTAGTTTTAATTTTGTAAAGGAAATGAATAAATGAAAACAAGATATACACGCCGTGTACATTAAATGTACACGCCATGTAGTTTTCAATGAAAAACAAGTACACACCGTGTATTTATGATTACACTCCGTGTAGTTTTTCCAGTCAGGATTTTGAGGAAATAATACCATTTTATTAAATGATATTTATTATAATTAGTGTGGGCGCATGTCAATGAATTAATGACTCGACATGGGGTTTTCAAAAGAGTTAATGAAATAAATAAAACACGTAACACGTTTATTTATTGTCATAACTTTACAACCTCAAACCCAATTATAAATATCCCCACAACCCCAACTCCTTTTCTAAGAGAATCATTGTGCACAACAATTCTGGAGAATTATTTCAAGGCCAAAATAACCTCTTCCTCCAAGAATGCTCTCAAGACCGAGAGAGATCCTCTTCCATCGAATCAAGATGATCTAAGGTGGACAACACAAGCAAATTTTTCTCCACGCTAGCTCTCGAAGACTCCTTTGGCGATGTCCAAAGATACGAGGTGCACATGTGGATCACTGCTAGAGGAAGTCTACACTTGGCTTCTACGACGCAATGACGAATCACATCGGAATGTGATCAAGAATATCAAAGAAGAAAGAACACAAAAAGGTACTTCTTTTCAATTGATTAAATTAATTATAATCAACCTGTAACGATCCTACTTTGTGGGTTTTGTGACTTTCTTTTTCTTTGTCTATTTATGTGATTTTATCCATGGATACTGGCGTTTATCGTTGTATTGATCCTAGATTGATCATTTTTAATGATAAAAATCCAAGTGGGTATATCCACCCACAAGCTTCTGCTGCACTCGGAACCTTCACTCCCCTCATTCTTGGACTTTGGTTTCTTATTGATAGGTCGAGTGTGACCTGTGGGAAGAAAGATTACCCCGAGGTTCCTTGATTCTCTTGGTTGTGATCGGGCATGGACTCAACTTATGGTTATATTTTGTCTTTGTGACTTTTTGGGAGAAGAAAGTGTATGTGGTGGGGATAATTGTCACACCCTGACCTTGTAAATTAATTATTTTAATTATTTTTAGTCTTTATTTTGAGTTTTGGTAGCAGGCGAGTCAAATTTTAAAATTTCAGAAGCATTTTTTTACTGTTTCATAATTAGTCCACACAATTAAGAGTAACCATGCGGTGCCCATATGGATGCCCAGGTGGGTCTGAATTATGGTGCACAACTTGGGCACAGTTTATAAAACCGTGCAAAAAGTGTGCAGCTTGGCTCTGTAAGTGGGTAGTGCCAGGTGGCACAGTTTGAGCACCATTTTCTCAACCATGAATTTAGCTGCAGGCGAAGCGTGCGACTGCCCAGTATTTGAAATAAATAAAAAAATGAAACAAGAAATAAAATAAAATAAAATAAAATAAAAAAGAAATTATTTTATAATGATAACATTGATAATAATAATATTATGAATAATAATAGTAATGATAATAATAATAATAATATTATTATTGTTATTAAAATTAAAATTATTATTATTGTTATGATTAGGAATAATAACAACAAAAACAACAACAACAATAATATTTTTATGTTATTTTTATTTTTTTATTAGGGTTTGATGGAAACCTCTCCCCCTTCTCTCTCCAACACAACACCACCCCTCGCTCCCCTCGTTCCCCCCTTTCCTACGCAATGCTTCCCTCCTCCAACCCTCCTATCCTACGACCGGACCTCCTCCACGATGGAACTCCCCTTAGACGGTTCCCCTCCTCCTCGTTCCACCCCTCCTTGCACCGCACTTACCTCATGCGACCTCCCTGATTGCCTACGACAACCCCCACCTCCTCTCTAACGATCCACCCCTTCCCTACGACAACCCTCTTATGCTAGTTTGGTGTTCGGTTTCCCCTATGGTGAACATCCTTTACCTTTCCCCTCTCAATTTCTAGGGTTTTAATGAGGGGTTTCTCTTTTGGCTGAATCATAATAGTTAGGTTTTGTTTATAACTTGAATTTATTAGATTTTAGGGTGTGCGATGGGTCTGAGAGACCTTGTTCTTTCTTTAATTGAAGCGTCATTGCATCTACATGTGTTTAAGGTATGTGTTTCCATGGTTTTACTTTCTGATGTAATCTAATTTATGCTCGGCTGTTTCAATAAATTTTTATACATGATTCACACCTCAGTAATAAATATTGTTAGCTTATTATGGCGTTTTTATGGTAGTTAAATTTTCTAAAAATAGGTTTGAAGCAATTCTTTATTTATGACTATATATTTGCACACCAAATGATGCTTGAGTATTTTTAATAAATTTATAAACATGATTTTCACCCCTATGAAACCTTTTTTTAGATTATTGTAGTGTTTTGACATTGGTAGAAATTGTTGAACATATTTTTTGGAGTGATTCCTTCAATTACACCTATGTGTATGCCCATAAAATGTTTTTTGTTAAATTGTTGATTGATCCATTAAGGGAATAATTGGAAGATTTTGGGTGATGTTTTCCATGTAAATATTTCATCAATTTGATTGGTTTTTGATTGGGTTTGATGTGTGTAATGTGGTGGTTTTCATAAACCAGTTTGTTGTTCTAGTGGAAGGCATGTGTTAATTCTTTGAAAATTGCTTGGGGGAAAAATATTTGTGACATGCCGCTAAATTTGGTAACATCCATGCATGCACATAGTGCACACATGGATGGGCCTTCAAAGGATTATGGTATTGGGAGTGACTCTTATCTTGAACCTTGTTTTTATAAAAATGACTCTTATCTTCTCTTCCTCCATATTTTTTTATTAAATGGTTCCATGACTTCACAAATGACTTGAGTGATTTTCAAAATGTATGGGAAGTTATGTCACGTTTTTTGTTTTATAAAATATAATTATTCCCTAAATGGTTAAAATCCCATTTGGAACCTTCTAGTTCATTTTGTATGTTTTCAACTTGGTTTTGTGATAAAGTTGGTGTTGGAGTAAAGGTTTGTTTGGAATCGTAAATATAGAAATGGTATTTGGTGTTGTTTTAGAAATAGTTTGTAAATGATTTTAATAAATGCACTGGGTTATGTAAAGATAAATTCTCAGTTGGTAATTCAAAGTGTTTTAAGGTATGTTTTGAGTATTTATATGATGTGACAACCAGTTGGAACTTTATGTTGTGTTTGGAAGTGGAATGTGGTTTTGAAAGTGTAAATGCCCAATTAGCATTTTGAAATATTTGAGAAGTGTTTTATGAGATTGTGTGATGTGATGGCCCGGTTAACACCTTCAATGAAGTGATACACATATATGTATATATATAGTGGGCACCTCTATAGGGGGTATTTCCCTTTATGGGTTATTTTATTGGGTGTCCATGTTTGAGGTAGGAAAGTGCGATTAAGGCAGGAAAGGTGATTCACGTGTGCAAGGGCCTCCTACTTACATAGTATTACTATTACCATGGGTTCGTGGGCATCTTTTAAAGGATCGAGTGATGGTTTCTGATCAACCCCAATTAGACGGGTTTGTACCCCCTGGATTGTAGATAGGCTAGGTGAGATGTTCCACAGGATTGGCTAGTTGAGGGCGGCTAGTTGGTTATAGACTCAGGAGCTTTACCATACACTAGTTGGTTGTTCCGAACTGAGTACATCCAGGGGTCTTCTAGGGATGTTTAGGAAATCCCATAGTTACTTTATATATCTTCTTGTTTGTATCTCTCTACACTTGGTTTTCTGATCACACTGTTAGTCTGTTTTTAGAATATCCTAGTTTATTTTCAGTTTTCCATGTTTATTTATTTCTTTCTTAGCTGGTATTTCTTTATTTGGGGTTTTGGATTTTAAAATGGTAAACTCTTTTTTTAGAATGGAAAACTGGTTTGTGTGTATTGATTTAAGAAGGAATCGTAGTTTTATTTACCAACATGAGAAAAACCTATTTTTATAATTGTATTTTCAAACTAGCATTAATGGAATTTTTTTTAAAAAAAATACATGGATTCCATGGTTTATCTTTGGCATTCCTACTGAGAATTTCAGTGCTCATTCCTACTTTATCGTTTTAGTTTCAGGTTCATCTAGTGTTGGATTGCTCTTGGAGTGAGCGTGGTTCTATGTTTGGTGGTGACCTACGAGGTCACTTGGAGGTATGTTTCACTGTGAAACTATGTTCATTTTTTTCACTGCTAGTGTTTATTTATTTCTTTCAATTTATATTTATTTATTTGTCTTCTGTTTATGGGCCAAATCATTCCTTACTGTTTTAACTTGATTCCCGACACTAGTTTCCAGACCATGGGAATCGGGAACGACCTTTGGGCCATGCCACATACCGGCTCGGGTGACCGGTTCAGGGTTGACCTGGGTTAGTTCGTGACAATCTATGACTCAATAATTCATTAATTTGTTAAATACCATAAATTATCATATTTCACTATTCATAAAAAATTCAAGTATTTTAGAAAAATTCATAAAATTCACCCTAACCATTTTTCAACATGTAGAATTCAAAAATAAACTCCATTTTATGAGAATAATTTTCTAAATTTGATAAATTTAATTTTTAATTAAAATCATAATTTATTCAAAGAATACAAATTTTAAAACTATAACTGATTTTATAACACTTTGAAAAATTAATTAAGGTCCCATAAAATTATATTATAATCATAAGACAATAAAATATTAATTTATGAATGTATTTTATGAAAATAAGTTTTATTTTAAATAATTATATTAATTATAAAACTATAATTAAATATTTATGGCTTACAAAACTACCAACACTTAATTTATAATTTTCAAAAAATTAATTTACTTATTCAATGATATAAATATATCATATTTTCATTTATAAGATACATAAATTTTATTTATATGCTCATAGGCGAGGTTACTATCCTATTAGTATAGATTCCTTAATTTCTATAAATACCAATTATTTCATTATATATTTATAATGAATTTAACTATTTAATTTTAGAATGAAAACATATTATTTATAATTAATTGGGTTGTTAAATTATCCCCCATTCTGGAAATTTCATCCTCATAATTTTATTCACTTACTAAATAAGTGAGGATACCTTTCCCTCATAGAATTTTCATATTCCCATGTGGCTACTTCAACCATGTGGTTTCTCCATAAAACGTTAACCTGGTGAATTGCCTTATTCTATAATACTTTCTATCTATGATCAAGAATCTAAATAGGTTTATCTTCATAAGAAAGGTTATCTTCTAGCTGAACTATTTCTAGGTTCAAAACATGAGATGAATCTGAAATATACTTTCTCAATATCGAAACATGAAAAACATGTATACCTGAGATAAATTCAGAGGAAAAGCTAATTGATAGGAGACTGGTCCAACTTATCTAGGATTTCAAAAGGTCCAATAAACTGTGGACTTGGCTTTCCTTTATTACCAAAGCACATAACACTTTTCCAAGGATAGATTTTAAGGGAAACATGGTAACCTACCTCAAAATAAAGGTCTTTACTGCTATTATCTGCATAACTTTTTTGCCTATTCTGATCTATCCTCATGCGTTGCTGGATCATCTTAACTTTCTTAGCCACTTTCTCTATTAATTTTGGTCCCATCAACTTCTTTTCCTTGTCTTCACCCTAAAATGTTTTAGTTCAACACTTCTTACCATATAATGCCTCCAAAGGTTCCATCTATATACTGGAATGAAAACTATTATTATAAGAAAACTCAAATAAAGAAATATGATGATCCCAACCTCCTTGGAAATCCTTTGAACAAGCACATAACATGTATTCCAATGTATGAATTTTTCACTCGTTCTGTCCATCAAATTAAGGATGAAATGATATGATGAAATTTAATTCAGTTCCCAATGAATTTTGAAGGCCTTTTCAAAAGTTAGAAGTGAACCTGAGATCATGATAAGGTACAATGGGGAGAGGAACACCATGTAACTTGAAAATATCTTTGAGGTATAGTTGAGAAAGCTGATCTAAAGAGAGAGTGTCTCGAATAGGAAGGAAATGTGAACATTTAGTCAATCGATCAATAATAACCCAAATCACATTGTTACCTTGAGAATTCTTTGGTAGTCCCACCATGAAGTCCATAGATATATTTTCTCATTTCCACTCTGGCACTAATAAAGGCTGAAGCATCCCCTTTGTTAGTTTTCACTCTGCTTTAACCTGTTGACAAGTCAAACATTTCATGATAAAATCAAAAATATCTCTTTTCATTCCATCCCACTGGTAATACCCGTGAAGGTATCTATACATCTTAGTGCTGCCAAGATAAACTAAGAATAGAGAAATATGAGCTTCACTTAATAACTATTTCTTCAACTGTGAATCATAAGGAACACATAATCTCTTTCCAAATATTAAGATACAATCTATATCAACATTAAATTCAAAAAACTTACCTTTCTTAACCAATTATATCTTTTTCTATAGTTCACGATCTTCCTTCTGCACTTTCTTAATTCTATCTAATAGATATGAATGCACTGACACCTGAAAAAAAACAAAGAAGTTTCATACACCAACAACTTCTAATCCAAAATTCATTATAACATGGTTAATGTAGAATGATGTTTTTTACTCAAGGAAACTGCTACTTTGTTTTCTTTTACAGAATGGAAATTAATCATGCAATAATAATCCTTTATCAGTTCCATCCATATTCTATACCTCATGTTCTATTACTTCTGTGTAAATATATACTTCAAACTTTTATGGTCAGTATATATTTCATATTTGGATCTATATAAATGATGCCTCCGAAATTTTAAAGTGAAAACCAAAAATTCCAATTCTAAATCATGTGTGGGATAATTTAACTCATGAGGTTTTAGTTGTATTGAAGCATAAACAATTAAATAATCATTATACATCAGAAAAAAACCAAGTCCCTTCAACGAAGCATCATTATAGATGAAAAAAATCACCATTTCTATATGGAAGGGACAAAACTGAAGCATTAACAAATCTTATTTTCAGTTCCTAAAAACAAACATCATAGTCTTATATCCAAATAAATTTAACCCCTTTTCATGTTAACTTAGTTAATGGGATAGATAATCATGAAAAGTTTTTAACAAACTATCAGTGATACCCTGTTAATCTAAAAAAAATATGAATCTCAGTAACATTTTTAGGTCTTTCCCATTAATCAACCAATTTTTTTTTGTAGGGATCAACTTGTATTCTATCCTTATTTATAATGTGCTCAAGAAAATAAATCTTTTTCGACCAAAAATTAAATTTTCTAAATTTTCCGTATAACTTATTTTATCTGAGAGTTTGCAAGAAAATCCTTAAATATTTTTCATAATCTTCATAAATTTTTGAAAATACCAATATATCATCAATAAAAATAATAACAAACTTATTCAAAAATTCATTGAAGATTATATTCATAAGATCCATAAATATAGTAGGAGAATTTTTTAAACCAAAGGGAATAATAATAAACTCATTATTCCCATATCTAGTTTCGAATGCTGTTTTTGGAATGTCATCCTCCTTCACCTTCAGTTGATGGTACCTGGATCTCAAGTCAATCTTGGAAAAATACTGAGCTCCTTGGAGTTGATCAAACAAGTCATCGATATGAGGAAATGAATAATTATTCTTAATAGTAATGTTTTTCAAATCTCTATAATCAATTCAAAGTCCCATGGAACCATATTTATTTTTAACGAACAAAATAGGAGAACCCCATGGTGAAGTGCTCGAATGAATAAAAAATTTATAAAAAATTTCTGTAACTACTTTTCTAATTCTAGAAGTTTAAATTGATACATAAGGGGGTTTTGAAATTGTCTTAGCATCAGGAACCAAGTAAATAGTAAATTCAACTTCCTGATCAGGTATAACACTGGGAAACTCATCAGGAAAACATCTAGGTATTCATTTACCACTGGAACATAATTAATCTGAATAGTTTCCTTATTTTCAAAAATATATGCAAGATAACTTTCATTTCCACATTTTAATAATTTCACATCTTCTTGAAATGTTATCAATGGTATGGGTTTATTCTTGTATAAAAACTGAAACTATTTCTAAAAAAAATTTCTTATCTCTACAATCAATCTTAGCACGACAAAAAGAAATCCATTCCATACCCAGAAGAACATAAAACTCTATTAAGGAAAAAATAACAAGGTTTTCCGATAATGTATTTCATAGAAAACAACAGGAAGATTCTTATAATAACTTTTTACCTTAATATTTATCCCTAGTGTTTTAACCATAAGTTTTGATTTCATCTCTTAAGGTGAAATTTCCAATTTACTAGAATTTTTTTAAGAAATAAAGGAATGCGTAAACCCCGTATCAAATAATACATTAGAAAAACATGAGTAAACAAAAAAAGTACCTGATGCCACTTCATTTTATGGACTAACATCCGATGAATTAGTCACAAAGGATTTAACTGCCCCTTTTTTCTTATAATCTGGATGATTTCCATCATTCATATCTTTTTTTGGCCAGGTATTTTCATAATGCCTCATCTCACCACATTTGAAATACTTTATAGTTTTCTTATCAGAATTAAATTTACCAAAATTAAGATCTTTTTCATTACAATATCAAGCCATATGTCCAAACTTACCACATCAAAAAAATTTCTTGGATTTGTTAAGTCATTCCCCAATGTGCTTTTTGCCACACTTTTCACAAACTAGAAACTGGATTTTCATACCTTCAGATTTATTTGATTGATTTTTATCCATTGCCAACCATCTTTACCTTTTCTTCTACTTGTTTTCAAAGTACATGTGGTCATCAACAAAATAAATTTCTACCCTCTCAGTATATACAACAAGTTTCTCATAACATTTGATTTGATGGGAGGCCAAATCCTTTTAGTATCTTGGCTTCAATCCTGAGTAAAAATGATTGATTTTACTATCAATATCTCGAATAAGATTTGGAGTATACCTTGTCTATCGGGTGAAGTTTTCTTCATACACGACCACTGAATCTTACTCATTTTGTTTTAATTCAAGGAATTTCTTATCCATCCTAAGTCAAACAACCTTAAAAAATATTTTTCAAGGAACAAATTCTTAAATTCATCCCATTCCAAGGAGTCAATCTCCTCGCTATTCCTAATATTATTGACCACTGAACACCACTAGTTGACTTGATCATTAAAATGATAAATATAAAGACTAAACTTTTGATTATCTGGACACCCCATGACATCAAATATTTTTTCAAGGTCTTTAATCCACCCATCAGCCACCACTGGGTAAGAGGATACATTGAAAGCAGGTGGGTGTTGCCTCATAAAATGTTCCACTATCACCATGTTTTTTGTAGTAGCTATGGATATTCTGTTGAATATATGCCACTTCCATTTGTAGACTATGAAAACTAATCCATCACTATCAAAAAATACCCAGTTCTAATTCCCATCATTCTGGGTTGCAGATTCGAAAAGATATCATCCTCTCGATGCCTTCCTACTCCAGCTTCATTATTTTTTCTATGAAAAACCATTTTGAATAGACATATATTAGATGAAGCAATTTGTTAATATTAAAATTCTATATCATTTCAACTCAACCATAGAGTAAAAATAATTTATGGTATTCTATTAACAACATCCCAACCCCTAAAGTTATCTAAACCATGTTCTGATACCAACTATAAGTACTCAACCTTAAACATTTCATAAAATATTAAATTCAAATAGAATCCACATTATTACATTCCTAAAGATCTTTCAGTTTAGAGTTTTAGAGAATTAGCTCATAAAAAATACATTACATCTCATAAGAATACAAAATAAATACTACTAAAACAGTATCCATTTATTCCATAACACAAAAGTGGATAATAAAACATAAATTATTTTCATGAAAAATCTTCACAATATTTATCTTGGATTCTTATTTTCTCTTACCCATCCTTAAACCCTATAAAAAACATTTTAAAACTTGGGATGAGTACAAAAATATCAATAAGGTTCATAAAATAGAAATTAACCATTAGTCCATGAATACTTATAAACATATGAAATCTTTTTCATAAGATATACTTTTCACCCTTAAAATATCATATACTTACTTTTTGAAAGCACGAGATTTCCATAAAACATAGAAAACATAAATAAAACCATATAGGTAACTTGGGGAATTACTTAATTAATATTTTAACCCTCATGACTACCATATGATTTGTAACCCTCACAATTACCTTACAATGTAACCATCACAACTATATTATGATGTAACCATCACAATTACACTTGGAATAACCCTTATGGTCAACTTCCAACATAAACATACCCAATGCATTAGAGGGAGATATAGGTTCCAAAATTAATCATAAAAAATTCCCAATGATCATAACCTAATCATAAAACAATAATACTTTCATCATAAAAACATTCCTTTTGAATTTTGTAAAAATATAAATTTAAAAGAGTATTTTTAAAGAAAAGTCTCTTACCTCAGGTTCATCATACTTAAAATGTGTTCAAACCTATATTATAATGATTGAAAGAGTGTTATTAATATATTAAATAACCATATTCATATTTATAATTAATTATATGATCTTCTTATAACATGTTTCCACCCATTTGTTAATATTTCTTTTTATTTTCATTGTTTTAGGTTCATTTATTTCATGGTTTCTATGGTTGATTCATTATGGATTATCTTTTAGAATGGAAGAAAAACTACAGAAGTGGAATGAAATGGTATTAATATGTATACATAATTATAAATTATACCATATATAATTTTGTTTTCTGATATGAGGATTATTCATTTGATAAAACATTAATAAAAATGATTTAATTTATTTTGGTGGGTTTTACGACCATCACAAACTTATATCATTTTATTTAATATCATGTTTATATATTGGTTCCAGAACATCATATAACTTATAATATGTATAATAAATCTTATTTAACCATAATAATAGTTTTATAACCAGTATTGAAGGTGGTAAAAGAAAATTAAAATTTTACATCCATGAAGGTGGTGAATCGACACATCACGGATGATGCTTTCATTTTCTAGAATAAGAGGATAAGAGGAGAGGTTTGATGAGTGGTATTACATTAACAAAATTAAATTAAATTATATATAAGATAATGGAGTTATAATGTCACTTTTTAAAGAGTATTTGAGAATAGAATAAGAAAATAAAAGAAATTGAAAAGAAAATAAAAGAAACTGAAAGAGGATTTTACCTCTTGAATTCTTCTCATTGAGAACCTCCTTAAGAAACTTGGATTTGGTTTTTTGGTGATAAAATTAGGTTCTGGATTTGGGTAAGAGGTTTGGGATATGAATTGGGTAGAAATTAAACAATATATAGGGATTTTAGTTGTGAGAAGAAGAGGTGGTGAAGGATGATATTTATAGTGGAGGAGAGTAGCGTTTTCTCATTATTTTAGTCATTAGTTTATTATTTTGGATCAAGACTATGAATAATTTGATAATTATCAATAAATATATTAAAATAATTAATTAAATTTCAAGATTTTTGGATTAAATCATCCTTACATCATCTATGACTCAACAATTCATGAATTTGTTAAATACCGTAAATTACCATATTTCACTATTCATAAAAATTCAAGTATTTTAGAAAAAATCAAAAAATTCACCCCAACCATTTTTATACTTTTATAATTAAAAAATGAACTATATTTTATGAAAATAATTTTATAAATATGATAAATTTAATTTTTAATTAAAATCATAATTTATTTGAAAAATACCAATTTTAAAAGTATAACTGGGTTTATAACACTTTGAAAAATTAATTAAGGTCACATAAAATTATATTATAATAATAATATAATAAAATATTAATTTATAAATATATTTTATAAAAATAAACTTTCTTTTAAATAATTATATTAATTATAAAATTGTAATTAAATATTTATAACTTAAAAAAATACGAACACTTAATTTATAATTTTCAAAAAATTTATTTATTTATTCAATGATATAAATATATAATATTTTTACTTATAAGATACATAAATATTATTTATACTCTCACAGGTGAGGTTACTATTCTATTAGTATAAGTTCTGTAATTTCTATAAATACAACTTATTTCATTATACATTTATAATGAATTTAACTATTTAATTCCTGAATGAATTTTTTTTATAACTACATGTATTGTTACAGGGTTGGTTGGTCTTCAAAAATAGCTTGACATTGGAGGGAGAGATCACCTAACTTTGATTTTTATTGAGATCATGTGACCACACCAATGGGAGTAAAGGAGTTCGAGCTGTATTTTTGTTATTGTCCTCAAATAGTAGGATCTATAAACTTTTCTTCATCAACCAATCCATAAAATCTAAAGGAGTTAGAGGAAGAGAAAGAATCATCCAATTTCTCATCAACATTAACAAAATTGTGTTCCATTTTATGAGATGAGAATTATGGATCAAGATCATCACATCGCACTCTAGAAATAATATCCCCAATGATTTTAGTATATTGAAGATTATAAATCTCTAAGAAAACCTTAGGAAGATAAATAAGAGCATAGAGATAGAATCTTGGAATTACTTCAACACAATCTAAGGGATTTAAAATAAAGGATATCCCTTCAACACCAAGGAGTTCAATTTTCCTAGACTTTGAGGGAGCATTCAGGGGAGTAGTCCAGGGGCCTAAACCTTGAGTTTGAGGGGGGGGGAGACCTTTAGAAGCTTGTTATTTACCTTGGAAACTATATAGGAGTCCCATAGAGTGATAATCATCTGAAAGAAACCTTAATTTTTGAGTCCCATCACCCTCAGGATCCCGGAGGGACGACTCACCAAGTAGGTGAAGGGCCAAATCTGAAGAAGCAAAAACAACAGATTCCTTCATAGGGAGAGTTGGGTATTCCACTAGTACATGATTCAAGGATGATCTAAAATCATCCCATTTCTAGCACCCCTTGTCCATGTGGCCTTGAATATGTAAATTAGGAAACAAACATAGAGAGTTTGAATAGAATATCTTCTTTCAGAAGGAGATGTTAGGGTAAAGACATAGAGGGATCCACTGAGGGATGGGGGCTGCAAGATCCACCTCAACACATACATGTTGCTGTAGTCAAATCCATATAAAGGGTAGTATCATCAAAATAAAGGAAATGACCAAATGAATAATTAATGGAAAACAATATTGGGTTTCGATAAAATAGTGGGACATTAATAAATTTAAAATTTTATCATCTTATTTTGTAATCCAGGTAAATTACTAAATTCTGCTCTTTTTTATTTTAGAAATTGAAAGCCACATGAATTCAACTATATCACTGTGATCTATAGAATAAAAGGATAACCTTATCATTGGCTATAATTTTCAGGAATTACATAGATGATTTCACATTAAACTAAACCATGAATTAAAATTATATATTCTGGAAATCCCTATTCTTAAAGCACCTAGAAAAGAGGCTTGTGAGGAAGAATCATCTCTCTACATGAAACATTTGTATGATGAAAAAAATATATAATGTTTTATTCTATAATCCACATCCAATAATTTCTAAAACAACATGATGATATGGATGAGTATAACATCATGTCTCACCTTCATTATATTTATCAAGAGAAGGAAATACAAGAGATACATGGGATCTCCAATGTATCATTCATTGAAATATTAGAGAGTCAATTCTAGTTGGGACTCATTTATTCATGATTATTGGCTAAAAAGAGCACTATGAATCTTAGGCTTTAAGATCCCTGATAATCCATGAATATATCTCATTATATCCTCACTACCTAAGGGCTTCTCTAATTTAATTATGAATTATAACACAAGAAATAGGGAGACAACTCTTTTAGAACTCCTTAATTTGATTGTACAAGTTGATAAAGACACAGGGAATGAAAATCCTATGGTCTTTATGGTGAATAAGAAAAGGAAGAAAAATTCAAAGGGGACTAAGACTCATTCTAAGTCAAAAGATCCCAAGAACTATTCTTCTAAGAAAATAAGTATCCAAAGATATGTGAAGGAAAAAGATACAGTATGTTTTTCATATGGTAAGAAATGTGACTGGAAAAATAACTTCACCTAGTTAAAGATACAAGGGTAACCTCAAGGAGAATTTTTTATCGAGTGAAATATTTCTATACCCACACATTGGTTATTAGATACATCTTTTGGTGCTCACATTTATATCCAAATGATGGAACTAAGTAGATTCTGAAATATTTCTATAGGAGAGGTGTATCTTTGAGTAGCCAATAGAGTGTGGCTTGTTTATTTTTCTATAATAAACTACCACCTTCAATATCTAAAAAAAATATGATTTTGGTTTAAAATATTGTTATCATGTACCAACCGTTAACAAGAACATAATTTTTGTATCCTGTATGGATACAAATGGCTTTATTTTCAAGTTCATAAATAAGAACTATTTCTTTTATAATGAAAACACATGTCATGATATGAAACATTTAAAAAATGGTATTTATGTATTAAATTATGAAAACCAAGTATTTGAAAATGATAATGAATCAGGTTCACATGAATCATATTACACCTATCCATAACATCATCATCTTGGTCAAGTAATCAAGAAGTGTTTGAAAAAGTTATATAAAGATGGATATTTAGATTATTTTGAACAAAATCCACTTGATAAATGTATCTCTTGTTTACAAGGTAAAATGACCAAGACAACTTTTTATGGATAACATGAAAGGGATACAAATCTTCTAGAATTGGTGCACATTGAATGGTGTGGATCTTTTCCAGTAAAATATAGAGGTGGGTATTCTTAATTCACAACTTTTATTGATGAATTGAGTAGATATGGATATGTATACTTGACGAGGTATACTTATGAATACTTTTAGAAACTCAAATAGTTCAAGAGTAAAGTATATAATCAACTCGGTAAGTAGATAAAAAAGTTTTGATCTGATCGAGGTGGTGAATATCCTAACCAAGAGTTTATCATCTTTATACATGATTATGTGATTCTATATCAAATAATTGAACCTTATACACTATAGTGGAATGGTTTATATGAAAGTAGGAACCATACCTTACTTTACATGGTGAGGTCTATGACGATTCATGCATGTAACAACCTAAAATTTTGGATCCTTTAAAATACATACTATGTTCTATAACTTTTGTCACAAGCTGCACCCAACATAAACACACCAAAACATATTAAGGATGAATTATTAATAAATCTATAATAAAAACTAGTATGTTAAACCGTTAATACTTTTTACCTTTAGAAGGTAAATAATTAATATGAGTTAATATTGAAAAGGTTATTTTCAATAAAATCCATTTTCTTTACATTATATATTTTATTTTAAAAAGATAAGTCTACAAATTTTAGAATTTAAATTAAATAAAGTAAATTAATTTTCTAATTCCTCAAAAATATATATATTAGGATTCATTTTTGATATTTTTCTAAAATAATCGATTTTTAGGTGAATAGTGAAAAATATAATTTTTGCAAAATGGCGACTTTTATCACATTATCAATATATGTGAAAAGCCTAAAATTTTATAAAATAATTTAATTGATAAAATATATATTTTAAAGGTATAATTATGAAATATAAAATATTATTTTGAACTTATAAATCCTATTTTTAATATTTTAGGACTTAAGAAACATTTTATTATAATTTAAAAATTATTTTAGTTTGTTTCTTTTAATAAGAAATATTTATTTTGAAATTAGATTTTGGATTGATTTTAAATCCAAATAAATTTTATTTGGTTTATAATAAATCATTTAATATAATTAAAATAAGTAAACATCAAAAATTTATCTTATACATAAGTTTAAAGTTAAAATACACTATTTTATTTAAAAATAATTTTTATGTTTTATGTGTGTTTAATTTAAAATCACATTTTCTCATATTTGGGAAATTAATTAGGGTAAGTGGAACCCAAATTAATAATAATAATAAATAAATTTGGTAATAAGGGTCTACTTATATTTTTAATAATAAAATAATTGACATGATTAATATTTAATTAAGAGTAAAAAGTTTTTAAATGACTAATCTAAGGTGGATTGAATTTTCCTAAATTAACTTGACCTTTAGATATTATATAAATAAATTGTTTGATTTTATAGTATTAAGTAAATTTATTAATAACCTTAATTCACCTAACTCACCTAACTTTCATGCCTTTCAATTCTACCCCTTAACATTCTTTTCCATGGAAAAGTTCATTTTCTTCAATTATAAAAGGGACCAATTACACCCCTTCTTTACACAACATTTAAATTATAAATACTTAGTGAAAATATAACCATTTATTTATAATATAACCATATTACATGATCAATATCCATTTTCCACCCTTAATTATTCTAATCCCTTCATTTTCAAGGATAATTTCAATGAAAATGAAAGTTCCCCACATGAGAATTACTCTCCACTTAGTATTTTTTTTAAATTTTACTCTTATTAATATTTCATATATTTGTTAATATAATTAATTCAGTATCATATATATAATTAAATTTCATTATATTAATGTAACATCAATTATTCATTCATTTCGTAGCATCCGCTATGAAAAACAAACGCATCGATCGTTCGTATGTGAGGACCACCGCCTTCACAACATGATGCTGGTTTTTTTTCATCACTGAATCTTATGATTGGTATCAAGGATGGGTTTCATGAATAATTTTTTTTATTTCACTTATAAAAATTTTAAATGATCCCCTTTTTCATTTACCTTTATTCCATCCATTCGTTATGGAGTAAGATTGTTAATAATACATATGTGCGGACTATCGTCTCCATGAAAGAAATGTATTATTTATCTTAACCATATAACATATATGGAAATTAAATTATAAATAATAAAATAATATTATTTTTATAAAATTATTATAATTATTAAGTGATAAATATTCATATACCGTCACTCTGTCCATTCATTGAGAAATGGGTTCGTTAATCTTATGTACGTATGGACTACCACCTCTATGAATGATGAATTTAATTTATTAACACAAAACATAATTAATAATTATAATAATGAATTTTATGTATATATATATGTTATATTAAATGTATAGGATTTTTTTAATGTTATATTAACATCATTCAATATCATTTCTAACTCATTTGATTATGATAACACACTTTTGTTTCCGTCAGTTTACCGCCTACTTGAGCGATGTTGTAATATTTATATAGTGAATGATTAAGGAATGTTATATAATGTTAATGAAATTTAATAATAAGGTATTAAATATTTCTAAAGGTTATGGAGTTATAATTTTAATATCTAAACATGTTAATAATATAGTATCTCTATTCATGAAAAACTATCAAAATGAGTTTTTCTCCAGCATCATCTTCAAGAGTCATAATTAAAACTCTCATGGGATGAAAGTGGAGAATTATAAATAATCATGGGATATATATTAAAAAATCATATTTTATATAGGAATTATTAAATTTCTATCAAAGTTCAAGTATAAACATCAACATTGCGAAGCATGTGTAAGACAATTAAAAGTGACGACATCCGATATTAAAAATAAACTTTAATAAACCAATGTGTTCATAATAAATAATTATAAATGAAGTATATAAAATGGTTATAAAATATGAATAAGTTTCTTAAATATATGATTAATATTTTTATATTTATTTTATAGGAAGTTAGAGTTTGATCAATTAAGTGGGGAAATAAGGTAATATTTTTTTGTCTCAAACTCCCTTCTTCGAGACAAATTTTAATTTATGCACTAATTTAATTTTATATGGTGTATATGCTGACCAATTGATATGATATAATGAAATGAATTTTATTCATGATATATGAGGTTCATTTTCAAGATCTTCCTTCTCCAAGTGTTTTTATTAAAATGTTACTCAAGTCATAATTGTTTTCTCGACTCAAGTCTTTTTTCCTGTGAGTCATGAAATCTCTTTTTTGACTTGATATTACAAGTCTCTTTTTCCCAAAATTATATTTTAAAATGGTAGATTTACTTTTTCTATTGGGATATTACTTATATTCATTAATATCCTCCCCTTTTATGAAATTATTCCTCAAATAAAAGTATGACGTTGATGAGAATAACTTATATACTTTTCAATGGATATTTTTATTCTATGTCCATGTTTTAATTATAGAACCCAAATATATTTTAAATCAATTAAACTTAAAGTTTCGCTTCAACTATTTTCAAATTAATTTATTATTATTATTTTTATGATGTGAATTTTATAAAAGGTTTTTAAAGTATTTTTAACATTTTATAAATGGATAGTTTTCAAAAAAGGTTTTACTTTCAAGTAATGTTATAAATGTTTAAAAAGCATTCAATAAAGATTATTTTAAAGTTAATTTTAATAAAATTGTATTTATTTAAAAATATTTTAAAATAAAATCTTTTTAATTTTTTTTCACATGGTTCATTTTTGATGGAAGGAATCTCTTTTACATGTTTCTGTGTGAACATATATTTCCACCAAATTTTATTTTTCTAAGAGACCTCCTCTATATGATTTCATGTTTTAAAAAAACGATATTATATTCTCATGGTTTAATAAAATATTCCCTTTTAAAATTTTTCTAAGGAAAATGGAAATTTTGATTTTTAAATCAATTTTGATAAGGCTTTTAAGAGTGTTCTTCATTTATGTTGTACGCTTGATCAAGGGTATTATTCAAGTGATACCATACACCTTATTTATCTGGATGGATTATGAAATTATCTTTTACATATATGTTATAATCCATCACTATTTTTTTCTTTCATAATCTTCCATATGTATAGGCATGATTTACTTCCAATACCTTTCCTCTGTGGATGCCCTATATTTCATTAAATGATTTAAGGGTGTTCATCTAGATTCCCAATACATCGATTGATTAGGGAAATTATTATCTAAACCATATATCCATTTATTAGACATTGTAAATACTATATGTTTAATCATATTTGTTGAGCGGTATTTAACTATAATGGTGATTAAATTCATTGGATACTCATTTATTTTACATGGGTTTATAATTTCATGTCTATTAATGAAATCATGAAATATTATTTAAGGAACCACTTGAAAAGGGTATAAAACCCATTTTATTTTCTTATGTTTTTATGACATGTTGATTGAAACCATGAGACACACATATGTATGATTTTAATTATATGATGGGTGGATCCAAAATTATATATCCCTCCAATGCATTGGGTAACATTTCTATCTCATAATATTTCATGGTGTGTGGGAAGTGAGCCTAGCCAACTATTGTTCATGGGTAGTTATCCTAGCCAACTATGTTATGTTAATAAGGCAGGGGGCCTCGACTTACACTCATGATGTCATGTTTATATTGTTTCCAGATTCCTATGATTCCATGATCTTACAATATGATCATTATTTAATCTATGTAAATATGATATTATCTCTTTATTACATGCTTATGATAACCCTCATTATGATATCATGTTATGAATCACATCTCTCATGTTATGTTTTATTATTATTTTTACCCTTATCGAGTGTTTGAGACCACCCATTTATTAAGTTTCAATTTACTTAAGTTTTGAAAGAAATTATTTACTATGATAAGCCTAGAAGAGTATCTTGTGTAAAGAATTTACGAGTATTGAATAATAATTATGGTTTTACTAAATTCTTATATAGATGATAATTTTTCCCAATTGATGAGAATACTTGAGATTTTTTTTTTTATGATTTTCCTTAATTATATAAAGCTATAAACCAGAAGTTTTGTGGATTTTAAATGTGAGAAAGATATTATAATCATAAATGTGTATCAAATCCAGTGTTGTAAGCTATGTGTTTTTACATCAGATCCTAGAGAGTGGATTCAAGGTAACTATAGTTGGTATCCAAGAAATTATTAGATAACTTTAAATATTATATGATGTTATTGTTTGAGGTTGATTTAATATTTAGGAATGAAATAAAGTGTTGATGAGTTAAGGATAATCTTAGTTTCAATGGTAGAGATAAACCTTTAGGTTGTAAGTGTTGAATATTTTATGTTGTTTTGGGATTATGATAATAAAACTTTAGTAAAACTTAGGAATAAGTATAAGTATAGTATAACCTCTTAAAATTTTGGTAAAATAGAGATTTTTTGGTTTTCCTAGAAATTGCACCCATGTCTGGATACTAGAAAGTGGATGTAGTTTTGGAATAGATACATCTAGTAGTAACAACTCCAAAAAGAGTTAGTTGAGTATATCTCAGTCATCATTCTGGTACATTATTAATGGCCCCTAACTATGCACCTAAAAAAACTCTCATAGGGGATATGATTAAGTTAATTCAAATTCTCTTTTCAAACCATTACGAAGGATTTGAATATATGATTTTATGGAAGTTAACTAGATTAGGGAACCAATATTGAAGATAATGACTCATAAGTTTGGGTATGCGCATCACTAATAAATTATTTCTTATAAACTCATAGTTTTCACTTTTCACATTTACTAATTTAAGTATTCTCATCCCTAAACTTTCTTTTAAAGTAATGGATGGAGTAAGAAGGAATCGAGCTAATGATGGATACAATGGACATTACGGTGATTGTCTCAACCTTTAATCTATTAGGAAAAGAACCGGGGTTAATTTTTTTCTTCTAAATCAAATATCATGAATTATCATTAAAAAAGTGAACATAGTAAAATTCCCTATAACACCAAAGAAGATAAGGATGTATTCTTCTGAAAAATCTGGCGACAAATATGATTAAGAAAAAAAGATACAATTTTTTTCATGTAATTTTTTTGGAATAAAAACACTTGGGAATGTCTCAAAAGAACTAGAAAATGTTTTATGCATGGAAAAGGAGGATGTAAAACATCCAGCTATTGAGGAAAAATAAAGCATTTAATTAACTTGATTGAGGAAGAAAATATGTATTCTAGTTTTACTGAAGATATTAATATAGATATATCATTTGAAATTTTATCTTAACTCATGTATATCTTTTTTTGAAATCCTTAATTAATGTATTTTCAAAAATTATGAGGATGTAATTTATTTAATGGGGGGTAGAAAGTAACTAACTAGGATTTTGGATCCTTTAAAAACACACTCTATTCTATAACTTGTGTCACATGCTACACCTAACATAAAAAAAACACAACATATTAATAATACATTATAAATAAATATATAATAAATACTAATATGGTAAAATATTAATAGTTTTTATCTTTAGAAGTTAAATAATTAATATGAGTTAATATTGAAAATGCTATTTTCAATTAAATCTATTTTCTTTATATTGTATATTTTCTTTTAAAAAGACAAGTTTATATATTTTAGAATTTAAATTTGATAAAGTAAAATTTATTTTTTAATTACTCATAATAAAATTATCTTAGGATGTATTTTTGATATTTTTTTAAAATAATTGATTTTTAGGTGAATAGTGAAAAATACAGTTTTTGCCAATACTCTGCCTTTTATCACATTATCACTATATGTGAAAAGATTAAAATTTTATAAAATATTTTAATTCATAAAATATATATTTTAAGAGTATAATTTTGAAATAAATAATATTATTTTGAACTTATAAATTTAATTTTTAATATTTTAAAACTTAAGAACCATTTTATTAGAATTTAAAAACTGTTTTCATTTATTTCTTTTAATTAAACATTTTCATGATAAAATTTGGTTTTTGAATGATTTTAAACCCGCATTCATTTTATTTTTTTATAATAAATCAATTAATATCATGAAAATAAGTAACCATAAAAAAACTATCTTATACATAAGTTTAAATATTAAAAAACACTTTTTATTTAAAAACAAATTTTACGTGTTATGTGTGTTTAACTTAAAATAATATTTTCAAATATTTTTGAAATTAATTAGGTTAAATGGATCCAAAATTCAGAATCATAATGTTGAAATTTGGAAATAATGGTATATATATATTTTTAGCAGTAAAATAATTGACATGATTAATATTTAATTAAGAGTAATAAGTGTTCAAATGACTAATCTAAGGTGGCTCAAATTTTCCTAAATTAACTTAAACTTTATAAATTATAGAAATATTTTTTTTTGGTTTTAAATTATTACACACATTTTTTACAAAACTTTCTCCACCCAACTCACCTAAATTTCATGCAATTCTATTCTTACCCCTACTTAACATTCTTTTCCAAAAAGTCCATTTTCTTTACTTATAAAAGGGACCACTTACACACCTTCTTCACAAAAAACTTTTCATTAGAATTAATTGGAGAAAATATGACAATTTTTTCATCCTATAACTGTCTCCCATGAAACATACCCATTTTCCACCCTTAATTATCCTAATACCTTTATTTCTAAGGATAATTCCAAGGAAAATCAAAGTTCCCAATGTGATTATTACTATGCTCTTAGTATTTATTTTTAATTTACATCTTCATAAACATCCAAAAATTTGTTAATATAATTAATTAAGTATCATATATATACTTAAATTTCATTATATTAATGTAACATTAATTACACATTCATTCCGTAGCATCTGCAAAGAAAAACAAACGCATCGATCATGCATATGTAGGGACCACCACTTTCATGACATGATGCAGTTCATTTCTCATCACATAATATTATTTTTGGTATCAAGGATGGGTTTAATGAATAATTATATTATTTATGTCACTTATAAAATTATTAAATGACCACCTATTTCATTTACCTTCATTCCATTTATTCATTATGGAGTGAGATCATTAAGTATGCTTATGTGTAGACTACCACCACCATGAATGATGTGTCTAATTTATCTTAAACACCTTACATGGATAGACCTAAAAGTGTAAGTAATGAACTACTATTATTTTTATAACATTATTATAATTCTTATGTGATAAATTTTTATATATCATCACTCCATATATTCATTGAGAAATGGATTTGTTAATTGTTCATACGTGCAGACTACCACCTCCATGAACGATGAATTTCATTTGTCAACGACACACATCATTAATGGTTATAATAATGGACCTGATGAAGATATATTTTATATATTACATGTATAATATTTTTCAAATTCTATACTAACATTATGTAATATCACTTTCTAACTCATTCAATCATTACTACACACTTTTGTTTTAGTTGGTTTACCTCCTACTTGAGAGATGTTGTAATGTTTATATAGTGAATGATTAAGGAATTTTATATACTATTAATGAAATTTAATAACAATATATTAAATATTTTTTAGAGTTTATATAGTTATAATATTAATATCTAAACATGTTAATAATATATCATCTCTGTTCATGAAAAACCTCTGAAACAAGTTTGTCACTGACATCATCTTCAATAGTCATAATTAAAAATCTCATGGAATTAAAGTGGAAAATTATAAATAATAATGGGATATATATTAAAAAATTATAGGTAATATAGTAATGTTAATTTTTTTTTATCAAATTTCAAAGATCAACATTAACATTGCAAAGCATGTGTAAGACAATTAAAAGTGTTGACACCCGATGTTAAAAATAAGATTTTATAGAACACTATATTCAAAATAAATAATTATAAATAAAGTATATAAAAGGGTTATATATATGAAAATTTTATGAAATATATTATTAAGATAGTTAATGTTTTTTATAGGAAGTTTGAGTGTCATAAACTAAGTGGGGAAATAAGGTAAGAGATTTTTATCTCAAACTCCCTTATTTGAGACACATTTTACTTTATGCACAAATTTAATTTTATGTGGTGTATATGCTACCCAATTGATATGTTATCATGATAAGTCTATTTTACCATGATTCATGAAATATCTTCTTGATTTGATCTTCCAAGTATCTTTTTCCCACCATCATCTTATCAAATAGTAGATTTAATTTTTCTCTATGGATATTTATTAGCTTCATTAATATCCCCCCTTTGATGAAATGCTTTCTCAAATAAAATCACGATGTTGATACAAATAACTATTATACTTTCCAATGGATAGTTTTCTTCCATATCCATGTTTTACCTATCAAAAGCATGATCTATAACCCAAATATGTTTTATATAAATCAAACTTAAAGTTTAAATTTACATATTTTCAAATGAAAGTTTTATTATCCCTTTTACAATGTGGGTTTTATAAAAATTTTTTAAAGGATTTTTAATGTTTTTCACATGGATAGTTTTAAAAAAATGTTTTACTTTCATGTAATGTTATAAATGTTTTAAATTATCATTAATAAATATTGTTTTAAAGTTATTTTAAACTTCATTAATTCTATTTAAAAATATTTGAAAAGAAAATATTTTTAACATTTTCCACTTGGGTAATTTTTTATGGAAGGAGTCTATTTTACACGTTTCCATGTGAATATATCTTTCCACCACCTTTGTTGTTTTCTGAGAAGCTTCCTATCTATTCTTTAAAGTTTTTAAAAAGGAAATTTATATTCTCATGGTAAAATAAAATATTATTTTTAATTTTTTTCAAAGGATAAGGTAAATTCTTATTTTCATAGAAATTTATTAATTCTTATAAGAGTGTTCTATATCCATGTCATATGCTTGATCAAGGGTATTATTCAAATTATACCATTCAACTTATTTATTTAGATAGATTATGAAATTATCTTATATATCTATGGTATGATCCATCACTACTTTTGTCTTACCTAACCATCCATATGTATAAGCATTATTTATTTCCAATTAATTTACTATGTGGATGCCCTATGTTCCATTACTTTATTTAAGGGTGTTCAAATAGATTCCTAATACATCAATTGACTGGGGAATGTTTTTTCTAAACCATATATCCATTTCCTATATGGTGTATATACCATATGCATAATCATATTTTTTGATTGGTATTTACCTAGAATGATGCTTAAATTAATTTGACACCCATTTATTTTCCATGGGCTTAACATGTCATGTTTATTGATGAAATAAAAAACGATTCCATAAGGAATCACTTGAAAAGGATATAAAACCCATTTTATTTTCTTGGATTTTTATGATATGTTGATTGAAATAATTTGTCACACATATATATGATTTTCATTATGTGATGGGTGAGCCTAGAATTATATGTCCCTCTAATGAATTGGGTAAAGTTTGAAACTCATGAGATATCATGGTGTATGGGTAGTGAGCCTAGCCAACTATGGTTCATGGGAAGTTATCCTAGTGAACTATGTTATGTTAACAATGTAGGGAGCCTCGACTTATACTTATGATGTCATGTTTATGTTATCGCCACATTACTACGATTACATGCTATTATGTTATGATAATTGTTTAATATATACACATATGATATTATCTCTTTATTCCATGATTCCATGCTTATGATCACCCTCATTATTATATCATGTTATGCCTCATGTCTCTCATGTTATGATTTATTAATATGGTTACCCTTACTAAGCGTTTGATCTCACCCCTTTCTTAAGTTTCCATTTCCCTAGGTTATAAAAGAAAGTATTAAGTATGATAATACTAGAAGAGTATCTTGTGTGGAGAATTTATGGGTGACATTGAAGTATCATTATGGTTTTATTAGCTTCTTATATAGTGGATAAAAAAAGTGTCCATTTGATGAGAAGATTTCGTATTTAGTAGTTTATAATTTATCCCAATTATCTAAAACTATAATTAAAAATGTACTTAGATTATAAATGTGATAAATATATTGTAATCATAGAAGTGTAACCGATCCAATGTTGTAAGAAATGTTCTTTTGACATGAGATATGGGAATGTGGGTCCAGGGGCGCTAAAATATAGACATTTCATTATCCTTTTGGGGATATGATCTATAAACTACAACACACATTCTAAACTGAGTTTTAACTAAGGTGTAAAATAAAATACCATATAAATTAATATATGTAAAGAAATATGTGTTTTCAGATACTCATGCATAGGGTTGTGAAGCATTTGTTATGGACATATCATGAATAAATCTAGAACCTTCGGGTAAGAAGTGTATCTTTATAGAGAATTACAAGTAGATAATATCTGTAGAATCCCTAAAATAATATGGTGACCATCATAATACATTTTATTTTTCATGAAAGTGAGAACATCATCAATAAGGATAATGTGAGCAATATTTACTTTAAAAAAGTTGATAATCAAGATACATAATAGTTAGTAAAGGAACACATTTCATAGGATCCTAGGAAGATGTTGTTCCTGAAACAAAAGTACTATATAGGAGCACTATCGAGACTAAAGAACTATAAAGATATAGTTTTATAGTAACCAAGGATAGAGACTCCCTATTGGCTGACAATAATGATCCTATTTCCTATAAGTAGGAAATAAAGAGCTCAAAAGCTACAATATGACAAGAAGCCATGAATTTTTAGATAGATTCCATGTATCATTACTAGGTATAGGTTCTAGTCAATCTACCAGTTGATGTAATTCCCATTGGGTGAAAATGGGTATTCAAGAGAAAACTAACCATGAAAGGTAAAGTGAATACATACAAAGAAAGGATAGTGGCTAAAGGGTTTAAAAATTTCCAAAGCATTGAATATAATGAATAATTTTCTCTAGTTTCCATGTCTAAATCCATTAGAATTATACATGCCATAGAAAATTTCCATGACTATGATATTTGTTATTTAGATGTTAAAATATCTTTCCTTAGTGAGAAATTTTAGAAATATGTCTATATTAAAAAACTTGAAGGGTTTCTGAATCCAGGAAATGGAAATAAGATATGCAACCTACAAAGATACATTTATGGATTGAAGCAAGCATCTAGTTCATGGAACATTTGGTTCGATGAGTCCATAAAATATTTTGGTTTCATAAAGAATTAATGCGAGACACGTGTTTACAAGCAGTTTAGTGGGAGTGGAATTGTTATCCTAGTAGTATATTTTGATGAAATATTACTTATTGAAATTACATAACAGTATTAAATTTCATTAAGGACTGGTTTAAAAAGTGATCCTTTATAAATGACTTAGGTGAAGTAGCATATATCCTTAGAATCAAGATCTTTCATGATAGATCCAAAAGGATTCTTGGGACAATTCAAGGTATATACATTGACTAGATACTAAATAGATTTAGTATGGATCAATCTAATAGGGTATTGATTTTGGTGTCACATGGTATACATATCTTTAAGAAAATTTATCCTCAGATATAATAGGAGAGAGAGAGAATGAGTAAGATCACACATGCTTCTGCGATATAATCTATCATGTATTCCATATTATATACTATTCTTAATGTTGCCTATTCTTTTTTTTAAAAGGTTGAGGCCGAAGCCTCAATTTATTATTTAAAGCAAAGACCTCTTTAGATTGGGTATAGGGTGACCCATTACATAGCCCAAAGGCCCAAGGCCAAGTGGCCTGAATACAAGGCTTGAAAGCCCATTTTTTGACCCAAAGGACCCCTCAGTGAATAGTACTACTACAGTACCCGAGCTGCTACAGTACCTGCTATAGTAAAGCCGCTACTACAGTACCTCCACCGCTACAGTGCTGCCGATGCTACAGTCCTCCGTGGATACAGTACTGCTACAGTACCCGGAAATTCGCCCCTGCCCGGATTTGATCCTAGGAGAATAATATCGGTATGGTGTTAAGGCCATCCTTAAGTATCTAAAACATACTAAGAATATGTTCCTAGTATATGGAAGAGATGGGGATATAGTTATTATAGGATATACTAATTATAGTTTTTGAAAAAATAAAAATGATCTTAAGTCATAGTTAGGAAATTTATCTAGTATCAATGGAGGATATGTAATTTAGAAGAGTTTAAAGTATCTAGTTTTCACCAATTCCTCAACATAATTTGATTACATTACAACTTTTGATGTAGCTAATGAAACAATTTGGATTCAAATATTTATCTAATATATCAATGTGGTGCCTAAAATTAAATATGTTATCACATTATATTATGATAATACTAAAGTGGTGTCTCTCACAAAGGACCCAAGGTCACATCAAAGAAAAAAGCACATTCTCTGGAAGTATCACCTCTTAATAGATTTTTCTCAAAAGGGCGAGTTTATAGTGATCAAAGTTCCCAAAGAGGAGAATGTGGTGGACCCCTTTACTAGAACCTTATCTCAATTGAAGCATGAATATCATGTGAGATCTATCAGACTAAAGGTTGTTAGCAGCTGGTTCTAGTGAAAGTGAGAGTCCATTGGAGTTGGTTCCCTAGAGCCAAATTTTATGCACTTTATTATTACCTATATTCATAGTTTTGAATATTAATAAATTTCTTGTCACATCATGATTATTATTCTTTATGAAACTTCATGTGATAATGTCCTAAGCATACTTATCAGACAAAAAGGTCAAAAATATTCTCTGATATGATGAAAACCTAGGAGTTATATGATATTACACTTAAAAATATGTTATATAGTATAAAAATATCATTTTAAGAGACACAAATGATACAAGATATTAGGGGTAGATACTGATAGGAATTTGAGACACTTTCTCATAGTGTACATCCTTGGTAATATTTAGAGTAAGAGATTATGAGAACATGAATTTACAATAAGAAACTTCCATCAAAACACAGGGAAGGAAAACACAAGAAAGGGTGAGATCAAATTCTCAATTTGGGTAAACATGAGAGATGTCAATCATAAGTGAATATAAGATGATCATATGAGTATGATAACATAATCAAGTTCTCATTCTCAGTGTAAAATATTTTGAACTCAAAAATCTTTGTTCATAAACTTAATTAGATCTTTATTAAAATTTCTTACAGGAGATATCATTTATGATAAACAATATTTCAATAATATGCACTTGTTTAAAAAAAACCACTTTTATTTAGATTCTAGAAGAAAAACATTTAAATAAGTGACATAAAAGTACTAAAATTAATTTTGAAACACTTGTACTAGAACACTTATGATACATTACAAGGTCATATAAGCAGTTTCTATAAGTGTAATAAAAAACAAACTTATTGAAAGTTCCTTACATTACTTATCAATTATGATAATTAGTTTGAAAAATTATCAGTGTATGTTTTTTTATTCTGGAAAAACCACTTAAATAGAAGGTCCTATTGATGAAATTTATTTTAAACTAATTATTGACACATATGATAAACATTATAAAAAAATGGTGTTTTTTCTGTTTCTGAAAGTATTGCTACACTTGTGAAAGGGTTATTTTCCCCTTATAAATCTAAGCAAGGTTATCAATAATAATCATATTATTTTTTGATGTTTTCATGCTATTTTTTATCAGGATATTAGGATTGGTGATATTGAGCTCTTTCAGGCAATTACTTATAAGTTTGGTCACACCCTACTGGTGGAAGAGACCCAAAAATTGATCGTGTGGCTCTACTATAATGCGATTTAGACCGGCCTGCACAATATCAACATCTCATACTCATGAATATCATTGGAATAAATGGTCTAAAAGTTGAAGCTCGCATATGAAAAAATGGTGGAGAATGTATAGGGCATTGTGGTGAAGGCTATCTAGGATGGCATGATCGATGTGGCACTAGCTCATGGGAATGAATGGGTGGTATCAGAGGAGACTGGGGACATGTACTTGAAAAATTAGATGCAGATGGTGTTCAAATCAAGGACCACATTCTACTTGGAGATGAACAATGAGGCATTGTGGTCACTAAGGTTCCCACCAGACATGCATAGGGAGAAGGAGAACGTAGAAAAGAGTAGAAAGTAGTTGTAGTAGGAGAATAAGCTTTCCAAGCATATTTATGAGGAGAAAGATGATTTCTAGTGCGGGTCATGTTCTTTTAGCTATTTTTTTCTCTCCTTGATCTGTTGTATTTCTTGATATGGTGAAACTATGAGATTCTAATGTTTGTTTCACTCTTCTTTTGTAGTCTTGGAATAATTGTCTTTAATGCACTGAATCACTTTTACTTGACACACAACTTATATTGATATTTTTTAAGGGATATAAAAAAACATGTAATCTCAATGGATAATATTGACACTATATGGATTTAAAATTTTAATAATAAAATATATTATATTTGGTACAACCATAATCATGGCACACATGCTATAACCGTGCCCCAAACTCCTATCCACCCATTCCACCCCATCTGGCTCTAGGGGGTCAAAATAATAAAAATATAGTTTCTATTTTTTCTCACAAATTTTATTTTTGATGAATTTTAATACTACATTACTATTAAATTTTTTATTTTGTAATCATTCATCCATGAAATCTATAATTAAAAAACAGTTATTAAATAATAATTCATTTAAATTATCAATAAAATTATATAAAATATTTAAATTATATGAAAGAAAACACAAATTAATTTTTTTATATTGATAATTTATTTTATATAAATATTTTAATTGATTGAAATCATTTTGATTTATAATGTTTTAAACATAAAATATTCATATCATTTTTTGAAATATATATTGATGAAATATATTCAATAATATCAATATCACTTCATCTCAAAAATAAAATACAACTAGGTTTGTAATCTGAATTCATGTATTTATTTTAAAGGTTAAACAAATTTGGGTTTTGGTTTAGTTATAAGTTGAATAACCCCTCTATTTGGTTTTGGAAGAGGATATTCTAAACACCCTCCCAGCCTTACCTAGGGATTGTTCAAAAAAGAAGGAATAAAATGCTTTGGGTAAGGAGGGGGATATGAATGTACACTAGATATATTGGACACAAGAATGAGCCTCAGGGTTAAGGAACTCTCTATATCTCCTCTTATAAAGGTGATTATCAAACCTCACCAAACCTTTGATCTATTGTTTTTTATATACATGCTCACATGTAACACTAAGAGAATAAGGTCTCTAACCAAGTGATTCCATCTTCTAAAATTTCTTCAGTTGTAATTATTGAACCAAAACACCAATTTGTGGTTTCCAAAGACTTTGCGAGACAAATTCATAAGAAACATTTATTCAAAGGTGCATTGTATAACACTCTCACATCAGGATCTTTTGGATGGAAAATATCATAGTGAACATGGAGAACTGATCGACAAGACACATTACAATTAATGTGATTAGGAAATCATGCACTTTCTTGTTTAAATTTTTGTATTCTAGGCACAACATCAATGGGAGGAGAGTATTTTGGAAAGACCCCTCTTCAAGCTAGAATCTACTCCATAATTTTCTCCTCTTCCTCTTCAGGTTGTAATGTTTATATTATTTTAATAAAATCCCATATTTATCTTCAATTACTTTTTAATATTCAATTTTATCCTTATTTCATTTAATCCTTTGGGCTGGATAGTAAGAGAATAAACATGATTAGGTCTATCCCATTTTAAAACTTTGCATATGAAAATTGTTTGTGTGATGAATTCTCTGCCCATATAAGAGTAATTTTTCTCAATAATCGATCTAATTATCACCATGTTAAATTATTATATTTTGAATCCTCATGCTCATTGGAATTCATATAAATATAATCTATGAATTTTGTTTCAATTTCAAAATAATTGAAATGATAAACACTTTACACACAAAGTTCTGAAAGTGAGAGTCACAAAACTTAAATCTTTATTTTTAAAACTGAACCAAACAAGATTGATTTGTAGAGTTCAAGTCTAATCCTTAAAAATAAATTCATTTTCATCTATATTGTGAATTCATACACTAATTAATCATCAACCGTAAGTTAGTATTGTTGGAGTTGGTTCCTTAGAACAAACTTCTATGTAATTTATGATTATCTATATTCATAGTTTTTAATATTAATAAAGTTATTATCACATCATGATTATTATTATACATGACATTGTATATGATAATGTCTTAAGAGTAACTATCACACTAAAAGGTCATAAAAATTCCTCATTATGATGATAACCTAGGAGTTCCATAATAGTATAATTAAATATATGTTTTATAGTTAAAAAATATCATTTGAAAGGACAAAAATGATACAATATATCAATGGTGGAGACTTATAGAACTTTGAGACACTTTCTCATGGCGTGTTCTCTTAGTAATATTTAGATTAGAAGGTTATGAAAATATGAACTGCCAGTAGGAAATCCACATTTATACGTGTCATTGGATGGTCCTATCTGTGGACATGTGTAATGATATTTAGCCTTTAATATTAAAATTAATTCATATTATGAGTCACATACTTTGATGTATTGATGAAAACCATGATGGCATATGATCATGGTGAGGTAGGATATTTTGGGTACACCATGAGTAATATTTCATTAACGAATAACGCGTGAAAGGGATTTTCCCTTCCCAATTTAGTGGAATTTGATATCTTAAGACCATTGATGGAAATTGAATTTTCATATTAAATATATGTCCATGATGTTATGTTAGCATGATCATTTATAAAAATTCAAAGAAAGAGACATCAAGCATATAGGTTGATAACGCCAACACGTAACCTACTTTATTAGAGGTATCATGATAAAAGGATTATGTTACACAATATACGTTTAGATGCGGTTATTATCATTGTAGTATTTAACTTCTTTCTTTATAAGTGTCTTGGCATGTTTTTGGATGCCAATTTTGGACTTTATGTGCAATAAACTAATGAAACTAAGAAAAGATCCTAGAGGACCACACATTAAGAGTATCTAGAACCAAAATTAAATTCTATATGAATTTAACATGTTGGATAAATATTATTCTCATACGTGGTTTAATAATTATTCATGTTAGTTTGATCGCAAATATCCAATCACCAGTTATTCATGAGAATATATATATATATATGTGTGTGTGAGTTGAATATTTAAAAAATATTTATTTTTCAGGTAATTATTTATTTAATTATGTGAATATAATTTTTATTTATTCCGATTTATTCAGAAGGTAACCAGATATTTATTTTTTATATAAATATTTATTAAATATTTGTTCACTGATTCAGTGAATATTATATTTATTTATTTATTTTTGAATAATGGAGGATATTTAATTAATTAAATAAATAGTCATTATTAAAGGTCTGATAAATATTGAGAATGATTGAAGGATTGAGTTTAATGGCCTGATGAGAAATGTCATATTAAATATTATTTTAATAAATATAAAATTATTTGTTCAAGGAAATAATATTTATTTTATCCCTGAGTTTAGTGAATGTAAAGTAAATAATAATAATTCTATTATTATTTAAACATGGGGTCCATCGAGGATTAAGAAAATAATGAGTGCCCTTTCATAATTATTATTTTATAATTCTAGATATATTTATACCAAATAATGAAATTTTACAAAACCCTATAAATTTTATAATATTTATGCACAATGAGTTCTAGAGAGGATTCTCTTAATTCTAGAGCACACTTCCTCTAGAACTCCCTCAAGAGCGTAGAGAAATTCTAATCCTCTACTAGAATGATTTTTTCTTTCCTTGAAGTATTTATCTATGATTAACATTGATCACCATAACTGTTAGAACCATCCACGCTACCACTCAGAGGATTCTATGGTGATAATTAGAGGATCAAAGAATGCATGTGGATCATCGTTAGAGGTAATCTACCTTTGATTCCTCTGACGCAATGATGGTACGACAAGTGGTCTAAATTCGATCATCAACAATGAAGAAAGAAATTAAATTCAAAGTATTATTTATTCAAATAAATTAATTATAAATTATATGAAAAAATATCCTCTCTTATTGGTTTTGAAGTTTCTGTTAATTAATTTTATTGGTCATGAAATTCTCCATCATGTACATCTTAAATTATTCGTTGATTATGACAAAAATACAAGTTAGCGACTTCCCAATAGGCATTTCTATTTTTTCCATAACCTTGAAGTGGTATCAAAGAGGTTACATAATAATTTATAATTATTTATTATTCATTGATCTATTATGTGTAATTGTTAGTTTTTTCTTTTAGTTTATTCTTTTTTTAATTTAAAGTTTAATTAACATGTTTTCAACATATTAATATGCTTTTTTAAAGTTTCATATAGTTTTAAATAGATTAATAATAGATGAAGAATGATTTGAGATGCCATAAGGAGGTGCTAAGGGTTCTGGTCAGTAGACACCGATATACAACGTGTGACTGAAAGTACACACCATTTACCAAAGTTTACTGTGCCTAGATGTGTCATGGGATATACAAATTTCCAAGTAGTAAATGTCATAGAGATCATTTAATTCACACTTCATGTTGATCGGGCTAGCCTAGTACATGGTTTGTTAGACCACATTACGTGTAGCTGACACACACGATGTGTAGTCTACACAATTTAGTAGTGAAATTTGTGTTAAAAGTATGGTAAAATACACAGAACATGATGCATGAAAATGATATAATGTAACATTAATGTGATACATATTGTGTATTAGACATACACTTTGTGCAAATCATTAATCTCTATGTACAAGAAACACATTGAGTCCGCATGCGGGTTTCAAAAACACATAACAAGTGAAATGTATGATGTATAGATCATTAGTACACACTATGTATTGTGGTCAAGATACATGGTAAGATACAAACACAATGAATTGATCATTAGAATATTTCATGTAGTCACCTAATAATAAACATAATTAAATTACATAAAGAATAATTAATTACAACATTAAAAACCTAAATACATTGTTAGTATTTGGTATGCTAAATATGTAACAAAGTTTTCATAATTAATAAATGCTTAATTAATTCCATGTAATTAACTATAAATGCCGTTAAAACTGTTTATTTTCCATGATGCATCATGTGATGATTTTCTACAAGACTCTTCAGATGGACATCAAGATAAAATAATTAATTAATTAAATTAATTCAAGTGAATTTATTGGTTAAGGATGATTTAAGATTTAGGAATGAAATCAAGGGTTGGTGAGTTAAGGGTAATCTTAGTTTCAATGGAATATATAAATCTTTAGGTTATAAGTGTTGAATATTTTATGTTTTTAGGGATTATGATAAGATAACTTTAGTAAAAACCCTAGGAATAAGTGTAATTATAGGATAACCCCCTAAAATTTTGGTAAAGTACAGATTCTATGGTTTTCCTAGAAATTACACCCACATCTAGATACTAGTAAGTGGATGCGATTTTGGAACAAATACATCTATAAGTAAAAAACCTGAAAAGAGTTGGCTAAGTATATCTTATACATCATTTTGGTACATTATTAATGGCCCCTAACTGTGCACCTGGCCAAACTCTCCCAAGGGATATACTGAGGTTAATTCAGATTCTCTTTAAAAACCATTATGAAGGTTTTGAACATATTCTTTTATGTAAGTTAACTAGATTAGAGAACCTAGATTGAAGATAATGACTCATAAGTTTGGGTATTCACATCATTAATGAATTATTTCTTCTAAACTCATAGTTTTCCCTTTGTACATTTACTAATTTAAGTATTCAAATCCCTAAACCTTTTTTAAAGTAATGGATGGAGTAAGAAGGAATCAAGCTAAAAATAGATACAATGGACACTGTGGTGATTGTCCTAACCCGAAATCTATTAGGACAAGAACTAGGGTTAAAAATATTGTAATTATTATAAATAAACTATCATGAATTACAATTAACAAAGTGAACATTGTTAAATTCTCTATCACACCAAAGAAGAGAAGGATGGATTCTTGTGAAAATTATGGTGATAAAGACAACGAATAAAAAAAGATAAATTTTCCTTCATGTAATTTTTTTGGAATAAAAACACAGGGAAATGTCTCAAAATAACTAGAAAATGTTTTATGTGTGGAAAAAGAGGATTTAAAACATCCATCTATCAAGGGAAAATGAATCATTCAGTTAACTCGATTGAGGAAGAAGATAAGTATTCTAGTTTTACTGAAGATATTAATATAAAAATTTCATTTGAAATTTTATATTAACTCATATCTATCTTTTTTTGAAATTATTAATTAATTAATTTTTAAAAATTATGAGTATTTAATTTATTTAATGGGGGTATAATGTAACTAACTGAGACTTTGGATCCTTTAAAATACATACTATGTTCTACAACTTGTGTCACATGATACACCCAACATAAAAAACCACAACATATTAATAAGAAATTATAAATAAATATATAATAAATACTAATATGGTAAACTATTAATATTTTTTACCTTTAGATGGTAGATAATTAATATGAGTTAATATTGAAAATTTTATTTTCAATTAAATCCATTTTCTTTATATTATATATTTTCTTTTAGAAATATAAGTTTATATATTTTAGAATTTAAATTTTATAAAGTAAAATTTATTTTTGAATTCCTTATAATTAAATTATCTTAGGATGTATTTTTGATATTTTTATAAAATAATCGATTTTAGGCGAATAGTGAAAAATACAGTTTTTACCAAAACTGTGACTTTTATCACATTATCACTATATGTGAAAGGATTTAAATTTTATAAAATATTTTAATTCATAAAATATATATTTTAAGTGTATAATTTTGAAATCTAAAATATTATTTTGAACTTATAAATTTAATTTTTAATATTTAAGAACTTAAGAAACATTTTATTAGAATTTAAAAACTGTTTTCATTTGTTTCTTTTTATTAATCATTTTTCATGCTAATTTTTTTTTTTGAATGATTTTAAATCCACATTACTTTTATTTTTTTATAATAAATCAATTAATATCATGAAAATCAGTAACCATAAACAATTATCTTATACATGAGTTTAAATATTTAAAACACTCTTTTATTTAAAAATAATTTTTATGTGTTATGCATGTTTAACTTAAAATAAAATTTTCAAATATTTTTGAAATTAATTAGCTTAAATGGATCCAAAATTCAGAATCATAATTTTGAAATTTTTAAATAAGGGTCTATTTATATTTTTAGTTATAAAATAATTGACATGATTAATATTTAATTTAGATTAATAAGTGTTCAAATGACTAATCTAAGGTGGATCAAATTTTCCTAACTTAACTTAAACTTTATAAATTATAGAAATATTTTTTTTAGGTTTTAAATTATTACATAAATGTATTACCAACCTTTCTCCACCTAACTCACTTAAATTTCATTTTATTCTATTCTTACCCCTACTTAACATTCTTTTCCATGGAAAAGTTCATTTTCTTTACTTATAAAAGGGACCGCTTATACTCCTTCTTTACACACCATTTCCATCCGAATTACTTGGTGAAAATATGACCATTTTTTCATCCTAGAATCCTCTACTTTGAAATATATTCTTTTTTCAAACTTAATTATCCCAATCCCTTTATTTCCAAGGAAAATTCCAAGGAAAATCAAAGTTCCCAATGTGAGTATTACTCTCCTCTTAGTCTTTCTTTTTAATTTAACTATTCATAACATTACATAAATTTATTAATATAATGAATTCAGTATCATATATATACTTAAATGTCATTATATTAATGTAACATTAATTACTCTTTCATTCTGTAGCATCTACTAAGAAAAATAAATGCATTGATCATGCATATGTATGGACCACAAGATTCACAACACGATGTGGTTAATTTTTCATCACATAATATTATGTTTGGTATAAAGAATGGGTTTAATGAATAATTATAGTATTTATGTCACTTATAAAATTCTAAAATAATCACCTATTTAATTTACCTTCATTTTATCCATTCATTAAGGAGTGAGAACATTAATCATTCTTATGTGAAGACTACCACCACCATGAACGATGTGTCTTATTTATATTAACCACCTAACATGGATTGAAATAAGAGTTTAAGTAATAAAATAATATGATTTTTATAACATTATTATAATTATTAATTTATAAATTTTTATATATCATCAATCCATCTATTCATTGAGAAATGGATTCATTAATTATGTTTACATGAAAACTACCACCTCCATGAATGATGAATTTCATTTGTCAACACCACACGTCATTAATGGTTATAATAATGGACCTTATGAAGATATATTTTATATATTAAATTCATAATATTTTTTAATTCTATAATAAAATAATGTTATATCACTTTCTAACTCATTCGATCATTACAACATACTTTTGTTTTGGTTGTTTTACCTCATACTTGAGAGATTTTTTAACATTTATATAGTGAAAGATTAAGGAATTTTATATAATATTAATGAAATTTAATAATAATATATTAAATATTATTTAAAGTTCTATAGTTATAATATTAATATCTAAACATGTTAATAATATATCATCACCATTCATGAAAAACTGCCGAAATAAGTTTGTCTCCGACATCAACTTCAAGAGTCGTAATTAAAACTCTCATGGGATGAAAGTGGAAAATTATAAATAATAATGAGATATATATTAAAAAAATATTTGTAATATAGGAATGTTGAAGTTTTTATCAAATTTCAAGGATTAACATTAACATTGAAAAGCATGTCCAAGATAATTAAAAGTGCTGACACCCGATGTTAAAAACAAGCTTTTATGAACCATTATATTCGTAATAAATAATTATAAATTAAGTATATAAAAGGTAATTATATATGAAAAAGGTTATTAAATATATTGTTAATATAGTTAAAGTTTTTTATAGGAAGTTAGAGTGTGATAAACTAAGTGGGTAAATAAGGTAAGGGATTTTTGTCTCAAACTCCCTTATTAGAGACATGTTTTACTTTATGCACCAATTTAATTTTATATGGTGTATATGATACCCAATTAATATGTTATAATGATAATTATTTTATTAATTGTATTTTAGGTTCATTTTCAAGATCTTACTCTTCTAACTATTTTGATTAAAATGTTACTCAAGCCATAATTGTTTTCTCAACTCAAGTCCATTTTCCCATGAGTCATGAAATATCTTCTTGATTTGATCTTACAAGTATTTTTTCCCAATATTATATTTTCAAATATTAGATTTTATATTTCTATATGTATATTTCTTATCTTCATTAATATACTCCCCTTTTATGAAATGCTTCCTCAAATAAAAGCAACATGTTAATACAAATAAATCTTATACTTTACAATGGATATTTTTCTTCCATGTCCATGTTTTACCAATAAAAAGTGTGCTCTATAACCCAAATACGTTTTATATAAAGAAACCTTAAATTTTACCTTTAGATATTTTTTAATGAAAGTTTTACTATCCTTTTTACGATGTGGGCTTTATAATTTTTTTAAAGGTTTTTTAACATTTTCCACATGGATTGTTTTAAAAAAAGTTTTTAATTTCTAGTAATGTTATAAATATTTTAAATTTTCTTTCAAAAATATTGTTTTAAAGTTATTTTCAACTATATTGACTCTATTTAAAAATATTTGAAAATAAAATATTTTTAGCGTTTTCTATATGAGTCATTTTTTATGGAAGGAGTTTATTTTACACATTTCCAAGTGAATATATCTTTACACAACCTTTTTTGTTTTCTAAGTGGCTTCCTATCTACTCTTGAAAGTTTTTAACAAGTAAATTTCTATTATTATGGTTAAATAAAATATTTTTTTTTAAAAAATTTCAAAGGATAAGAAAAATTATTATTTTCATAGAAATTTCCCAATTCTTCTAATTGTATTCTTCATCCATGTCATATGATTGATCAAGGGTATTATTAAAATGATACCATCCACCTTCTTTAACTGGACAGATTATGAAATTCTCTTTTACATCTATGGTATGATCCATCACTACTTTTTTATTACCTAATAATCCATATGTATAAGCATGATTTATTTCCAATTCATTTCGTCTGTGGATGTCCTATGCTCCATTACTTTATTAAAGGGTGTTCGCATCGATTACTAATACATTGATTGCTTGGGGAATTTTTTTTCTAAACTATATATACATTTTCTATATGGTGTAAATACAAGATGTATAATCATATTTTTGAGTGGTATTTACCTATAATGATGTTTAAATTCATTTAATACCCATTTATTTTCCATGGGTTTACCATGTCATATTTATCGATGAAATAATGAATTCTTGCATAAGGAACCACTTGAAAAGGATATAAAACCCATTTTATTTCCTTAGGTTTTTATGATATGTTTATTGATACCATGTGTCACACATATGTATGATTTTCATTATGTGATGGGTGGACCTATAATTATATGTCCCTCTAATGAATTGGGTAAAATTTCCATCTCATGAGATATCATGGTGCATGGGTAGTGAGCCTAGACAACTATGGTTCATGGGAATTTATCCTAGAAAACTATGTTATGTTAACAAGATAGGGATCCTTGACTTATACTTATGATGTCATGTTTATGTTATTGACACATTGCTATGATGCCATGAACTTATTATATAATCACTGTTTAATCCATACACATATGATATTATCTCTTTATTCCATTCTTCCATGATTATGATCACCCTCATTATGATATCATGTTATGCCTCATGTCTCTCATGTTATGATTTATTATTATGTTTACCCTTATCGAGAGTTTGATCTCACCCCTTTATTATGTTTTCATTTCCCTATGTTATGAAAAAAAGTATTAAGTATGATAATCCTAGAAGAGTATATTTTGTGGAGAATTTATGGGTGGCATTGAAGAATCATTATGGTTTTATTAACTTCTTATACTATGAAGAAAAAAAGTGTCCATTTGAAGAGAAGACTTCAGATTTAGTAGTTTATAATTTGTCCCAATGATCTAAAACTATAATTCAAAAATTACTTGGATTGTAAATTTGAGAAAGATATTGTAATCATAGAAGTGTAACAAATACAATGCTATAAGAAATGTGTTTTTAACAGCATATCTGGGAGTGGGGGTCCAGGGGTGCTAAAATATAGATATTTCATTATCATTTTGGGGGTATGCACTAAAAAATAAAACACACACTCTAAACTGAGTTCCAACTAAGGAATCAAATAGAAGACTATATAAATTAATTTATGTAAAGAAATATGTGTTTTCAGATATTCATGCATGGGGTTTTGAAGCATTTTTTAAGGCCATACCATGAATAATGATAGCACCTTAGGGTAAGAAGTGTATCTTTATAGGGAATTATAAGGAAACAAGTGGATAATATCTGTATAATCCCTCAAATAAGAAGGCGACCATCAAAATACATTATATTTTTCATTAAAGGGAAAACATCATCAAGAAGGATAATATGAGAAATATTTACTTTGATGAAGTTGATGATCAAGATACATAAGAGTTAATATAGGAAAAAATTTCATAAGATCCCATGAAGATTTTGTTCCTAGAACAAAAGTATTGTGTAAGAGGACTATCAAGGTTAAATAACTTGAAAGATATGGTTTTATATTCAACAAGGATAGAGACTCCCTATTGGTTGAAAATAATGATCTTATTTTCTATAATTAGTAAATAAAGATCTAAAAAGTTTTAATATGACAAGATGCCATGAATTTTTAGATGGATTCCATGTATCATAATCAAGTATAGTTTCTAGTCGATCTTCTAGTTGATCTAATTCCCATGGGGTGAAAATGGGTATTCAATAGAAAACTAAAAATGGAAGTTAAAGTTAATAACTATAAAGAAAGACTAGTGGATAAAGGGTTTAAACATTTTCAAAGCATTGACTATAATGAATCATTTTATCTTGTTTCCATGTATAAATAATTTAGAATTCTACATGCCATAGAAACTTTCCATGACTATGAGATTTCTTATTTAGATGTTAAAATATCCTTCCCTGGTGATAAATTTTAGGAAGATGTCTATATGAAAAAAATTGAAGGGTTTGTGACTCCAGGTAATGATAATAATATATTCAAGCTACAAAGATATATTTATGGATTGAAGAAAGCGTCTAGTTCATGGAACATTAGGTTTGTTGAAGCCATAAAAAAATTTGGTTTTATAATGAATGAATTCGAGCCATGTGTTTACAAGAAGTTTAGTGGGAGTGAAATTGTTATAATAGTAGTATATGTTGATGAAATATTACTTATTGAAATTTCATAATAGTATTACATTTTGTTAAGGACTAGTTTAACAAGTGATCATTCATGAAGGAATTAGGTGAAGTGGCATATATACTTTGAATCAAGATATTTCATGGTAGATCCAAAAGGATTCTTGGGACAATTCAAGATACATACAATGACTGGATACTAAATAGATTTAGTATGGAGGAATCTAATAGGGGATTTATTTTGGTGTCACATGGTATACATATCTCAAAGAAAATGTATCCTTAGATACAATAGAATAGAGAGAGATAATGAGTAAGATCACATATGCTTATGTAATAATATCTATCAGGTATTCCATATTATATAATATTCTTGATGTTTCCCATCCTTTGAGTATGGTAGGTATATATCAAGATGACATTAGAGACAATATTGGTATGTTGTTAAGGCCATCCTTAAGTATCTATGATATACTAAGAATATGTTCCTAGGATATGGAAGTGATGAGGAGATAGTTATTAGAGGATATACTAATCCTAGTTTCTAAACAAATAAAAATGATCTAAATTCATATTCAGGATATGTATCTAGTAAAAATGGAGGATTTATAAGTTATAAGAGTTTAAAGTATCCAATTGTCACTGGTTACTCAATGGAATTTTAGTACATTACAACTCTTGATGTATCCAAAGAAATAATTTGGATTCAAATATTTATCTAATAGATTTATGAGGTGACTAAATGTGAAGATGACATCACATTGTATTATGATAATACTAAAGTGGTGGCTCTCAAAAAGGATCTAAGGTCACATGGAAGGGAAAATCATATTCTATGGAAGTATCACCTCTTGATGGATTTTTCTCAAAGGGGTGAGGTAGTAGTGATCATAGTTTTCAAAGAGGAGAATGTGGTGGACCCCTAGACTAGAACCTTATCTCAATAGAAGCATAAATATCATTTGAGATCTATCAGACTTAAGGTTGTCAACATTTTTCTCTAGTACAAGTGGGAGTCCATTGGAGTTAGTTCCCTAGAGCCAAATTTTATGCACTTTATTATTACATATATTCATAGTTTTGAATATTAATAATGTTCTTATCACATCATGATTATTATTATTTATTAAATTTCATGTCATAATTTTTTAAGCATACTTATCACACTAAAGAGTCAAAAAAATTCTCTGATATGATGAGAAACTGGGAGTTATATGATAGTATACTTAAACATATGTTATATAGTGGGAAAATATCATTTTAAGAGACAAATGATTTAAGATATTATGGGTGGATACTGATAAGAATTTGAGACACTTTCTCATGGTGTACATTCTTGGTAATATTTAGAGTAGGATATTACGAGAACATGACTTTCCAGTAAGAAACTTCCATCAAAACATGGGGAAGTAAAACATAATAAAGGGTGAGATTATATTCTCAATTAATGTAAACAATAGAGATGTCAATCATAAGTAAATATAAGATAATCATATGGTCATGATAATATAATAAAGTTATTTTCCCAAGTGTAAAACACTTTCACCTCGAAAATCTTAGTTCATAAACTCAATTGGAGCTTTATTGAAATTTCTTATAGGAGCTATCAATTATGATAAACAATATTTAAAAAATCTGCACTTGTTTTGTTTTTTTAAAATACTTTTATTTATATTCTAGAAGAAAACAATTTAAATAAGTGACATAAAATTACTAAAATTAATTTGGAAACACTTGTATAGGAACACTTATCATACATGAAAAAGTGATATAAGCAGTTTCAGTAATTGTAATCAAACACAAACTTATTTAAAGCTTCTCACATTACTTATCAATTATGATAATTATTTTGAAAAATTATCAGTGTTTGTTTTTTAATTATGAAAAAACCACTTAAAAAGAAAGGTATATTGAAGAAATTTATTGTAAACTTCTTATTGACACATATGAAAAACATTATAAAAAATTATGTTTGTTTTATTTCTGAGAGTATAGCTTCACTTGTGAAAGGGTTACTTTTCCATTATAAATCTAAGTGTAGTTATCAATAATAAGAATCTTATTTTTTTGATGTTTTCATGTTATTTTTTGATTAGGATATTGGGATTAGTGATATAGAGCTCTTTCAGGAAGTTTATTATAAGTTCGGTCACACCCTATTGGCAGACAAGACCCACAACTTGACTATGCGGCTCCCCTATAATGTGATTTGTACCATCCTTCACAACATAGATATCTCATACTCAATGAAATAACTAGTGGAAATAGACCAAAAGTTGAAGCTCACATCCGAAAAACCGGTGGTGAATGTAGAGAGCGTCATGGTGAAGGCCATCTAGGATAGTGTGATCGATGCGACATTAGATCGTGGGAATGAGTGGGATAAGGTTCCCGTCGGACATGCACAGGGATAATGAGAGCGTAGAGAAGAGTATAGAGAGAATGTAGTAGAAGTAGTAGATTTATAAGCATATTTCCAAGGATAAAGATGATTTATAGTGTTGGGATTGTTATTTTAGTTGTTTTATCTCTCTCCTTGATCTATTTTGTTTCTTGGTATGGTGAAACTCTGAGATTATGATTTTTGTTTCAATTTTTTTTGTCTTGTAATAATTGTCTTTGATGTACTGAATCACTTTTACGTGACACATGACTTATATTGAATTTTTTTTAAGGGAGATAGAAAAAAATCTAATCTCAATGGATAATATTGGTACTAGATGGATTTGAAATTTTAATAATAAAAATATATTATATTTGGTACAACTGTAAGTGTGGAACACACACTACAACCACGCCCCAAACCCCTATCCACCCGTACCTCCCCACCCAGCTGTAGGGGGTCAAAATAATAAAAATATATTTTCTATTGTTTATCAAAATTTTTATTTTTGATGTATTTTAATGCTTAGCTGTTATTAAATTTTTGATTTTCCAATCATTCATCCATGAAATCCATAATTTAAAAACATTTATTAAATAATAATTCATTTAAATTATCAATAACATTATATAAAATATTTAAATTATATAAAACAAAACACAACTTAATTATTTATATTGATAATTTATTTTATATAAATATTTTAATTGATTCAAATCATTTTGATTTATAATGTTTGAAACATCACATATTCATCTCATTTTTTATGAAATATATATTGATGAAATATATTCAATAATATAAATATTACTTTATCTAAAAAATAAAATACATCTGGGTTTGTAATTCAAATTCAGGTATTTCTTTTAGAGGTTAAATGAATTTGGGTTTAGGTTTAATTCTAAATCTAGCAACCTCTCCCTTTGGTTTTGGAAGAAGATATTCTCAACACCCTCATAGCCTTACCCATGGATTGTTCAAAAAAGAAGGAACAAAATGCTTTGGGTAAGGAGGGGGATCTGAATGTACACTAGATATATTAGACACAAGAATGAACCTCAGGGTTAAGGAGCTCCCTATATATCTTCTTAGAAAAGTGATTGTCAAACCTCACCAAACTTTTAATCTGTTTTTTTATGTACATGCTCAGATGTAACACTAAGAGAATTAGGTCCCCAACCATGAGAATTCATCTTCTAAAATTTATTCAGTTCCAATTCTTAAACCAAAACACTAAGTTGAAGTTACCAAATACTTTTTGAGAAAAAATCACATGAAACATTTCTTCAAAGGTGGACTGTACAACATTCACATCAAGATTTTTTGGATGGAAAATATCACAGTGAATATGGAGAACTTCTTGAAAAAACCAATTACAATTAATGTGATTAGGAAATAATGCACTTTCTTATTTAAATTTTTGTATTCTAGGTAATACATCAATAGGAGGAGATTATTTTGTAAAGACCTATCTTCAATCTAAGATCTCCTCCACAATGTTATACTCTTCCTATTCTAGGTTTTAATGTTTATTTTTTTAATAAAACTATATATTTATCTTCAATTATTTTTTTATATTTAATTTTATCCTTATTTCATTTAATCCTTTGGTCTGGATAGTAAGAGAATAAACGTGATAGGGTATATCCCTTTCTAAACCTTTGCATATGAAAATTGTTTGTGTGATGACTTCTCCACCCATAGAAGAGTAATTTTTCTCAATAATTGATCTAATTCTCACCATGTTAAATTATTAGTTTATGAATCCTCAATCTCAATAGAATTCATATAATATAATCTATGATTTTTTTTTCAATTTAAAAATAATTCAAATGATAAACACTTTACACACAAGTTTGTGAAAGTGTGTGTCACAAGAGTGAAATATTTATTGTTAAAACTGAACTAAACAAGATTGATTTGTAGAGTTCAAGTCTAATCCCTAAAAATAAACTCATTTTCATCTATAATTTGAATTAATACCCTAATTAATCACCAACCATAAGTTATACTTATTGGATTTTGTGACTTATAACAAGCTTCTATATACTTTATGATTATCTGTTTTCATAGTTTTTAATATTAATAAAGTTCTTATCACATCATGATTATTCTTATACATGACATTATATGTGATAATGTCATAAGAGTACCTATCACACTAAATGGTCATAATAGTTCCTTGTTATGATAAGAACCTAGGAGTTCCATGATAATATACTTAAATAGTTGTTTTATAGTCTAATTATATCATTTGAAGGGACACAAATGATACAATCTATCACGGGTGGAGAATCGTAGAACTTTGAGACACTTTCTCACGACGTGTGCTCTTGGTAATATTTAGATTAAGAGGTTATGAAAATATAAACTTCTAGTAGGAAATCCACATTTATATGTGCCATTGGATGGTCCTATCCACATACATGTGTAATGATACTTAGACTTTAAGATTATAATTAATGCATATTATGAGTCTTGTAATTTGATGTATTGATGAAAACCATTATGAAATATGCTCGTGGTGAGGTAAGATATGTTGGGTACATAACAAGTAATATTTCATTAATGAATAAAGTGAGAAAGGATTTGTCCTTTCCCAGTTTAGTGGAAGTTGATATCTTAGGACCATTGATGGAAATTTAATTTCCTTATTAAGTCCATGGACACGACGTTTTGTTGGAACGATCATTTATAAAAATTCAAATAAAGAGACATTGACCATATAGGTTGATGACACCAGAACACAACCTGCTTGATCAGAGGTATCTGGATCAAAGGATTATGTTACACAGTGTACATTCAGATGTGGTTATTATCATTATGGTATTTAAATTTTTTCTCTATAAGCATCTTGGCATGTTTCTAGATGCTGACTTTGGACTTTATGTGTAATAACCTAATTCTACTGAGAAAAGAGCCTATAGGGCCACACACTAAGTGTATCCATAACCACAGTTAAATTATATATGAATTTAACATGTTGGATAAATATTATTCTCATACATGGTTTAATAATTATTCATGTTAGTTTGATTGTAAATATCCAGTCACCAATTATTTGTGAGAATATATATATATATATATATGTGTGTGTGTGTGTAAGTTGAATATTTAATAAATATTTATTTTCTAGGTAATTATTTATTTAATTATGTGAATATAATATTTATTTATTCTGGTTTATTCACAAGGTAAAAAATATTTTTTATGAACATTTAATAATTATATGTTCACTAATTCAGTGAATATAAAATTTATTTATTTATTTGTGAATAATGTAGGATATTTAATTAATTAAATAAATAGTCATTATTTAAGGTCTGATAAATATTGAGGACGATTGACATACTAATTTTAACGGTCCAATGATAAATTTCATATTAAATATTATTTTGAATAAATATAAAATTATTTATTCAGGGAAATAATATTTATTTTTTCCATGAGTTTATCACATGTTAAGTAAATAATAATAATTCTATTATTATTTAGACATGGGGTTCATCGAGGATTACAAAAATAATGAGGGAACTTTCATAATTATTATTTTCTAACTCTAGATCTATTTAAACATGATTATGAGATTTTAAAAGACCCTACCCATTTTCTAATCTTTATGAACAATGAGTTCTAGAGAGGATTCTATTAAGCCTAGAGCGCACTTCCTCTAGAACATCCTAAAGAGTGCCGAGCAATTCTACTCCTCCACTAGAATGATTCCTTCTTACCTTGAAGGATTTCACTACGATCAACAACGATCACCATAAGTGTTAGAACCATCCACACTAGCACTCATAGGATTCTACGGTGACAATCATAGGTTCAAAGAATGCATATGGATCATCACTAGAGGGAATCTACCTTTGATTACTCAGACAAAACGATGGAATGAAAAGTGGTCTTCATCCAATCATCGACAATGAAGAATGAAATTCAATGCAAGGTATTCTTTATTCAAATAAATTAATTATAAATTATATATGAAAAGATCATCTCTTATTGGTTTTTATGTTTCTATTTTTTAATATTTTATTTAATTCTGTTGGTCATGATGTTATTCTTCTTGTACATCTCAGATTATTCATTGATTACAAAAAAATCCAAGTTTAAAACTTCCCAATAGGAACTTCCATTGTTCCCAGAACCTTCAAGTGGTATCAAAGATGCCACATAATAATTTATAATAATTTATTATTTTTTGATCGATTATGTGTAATTGTTGTTAGTTTTTTTCTACTATTTTATTCATTATTTAATCTAGAGTTTAATTAACATGTTTTCAATATATTAATGTGGTTATTTAAAGTTTTATATAGTTTTAAATAGATTAATAATATATGAATAATGATTAGAGGTTCCATAAGGAGGTGCTAAGGGTTTTGGTCAGTAGACACAACTATATAATGTGTGAATGAAAGTATACATAATTTACCAAAGTTCATTGTGCCCAGATGTGTCATGGGATACACATCATTCCAAGTAGTAAATATCACATAGAGCATTTAATTCACACTACATGTTGATTGAGCTAGTTTGGTACATGGTCTGTCAGACCACATTACGTGTAGCTGGAACACACAGTGTGTAGTCCACACAATTTAGTTGAAAAATTTGCATTAACAGTATGGTAAAATATGCATCATATGATGCATGAAAATGATAGGCTATAACATTAATGTGATACATATTTTGTATCAAACATACACTTTATGTGACTCATTAATCTCTACGTATAGGAAACACATTGAGTCAGCATGCAGGTTTCACAAACACATAACAAGTGAAACGTATGATGTATATATCATTAGTACATGCCATGCATCTTGGATGAGATACATGGTAAGAGAAAAACACAATGTGTATCTCATTAGTATATTCCGTGTAGTATCTCGGTAATAAACAGAATTAAATTACATAAAGAATAATTAATTGCAACATTAAAAACCTAATTACATTGTTAGCAGATGGTATGCTAACTATGTAACAAAGTTTTCATAATTAATAAATTCTTAATTAATTCCATGTAATTAACTATAAACACTGTTTAAACCATTTATTTTTCATGATACATCATGTGATGATTTTCTCCAAGATCTTCATATGGACATTAAGATAAAATAAATAATTAATTGAATAATTCAACTGAATTTATCTTAATAATAAAGAAAAAATTTAAGTGAATTATAGATAGTTTACTTTTGTATATTCATTGGATGTATGTGGGTGATCATGATCTTATACCGACCAATTTATGTGATCATTTTTTTAATTTATCATTATTTCATAGTTTTATAACAATTTATTAAATTAAATAATGGTTTTTATTTCATTTATATCCTCTCACTATGTAAGGTACCGTGTACCCATAGTTTCTTTTTTTATAAACCCCTTGACTAATCCTTTGGTTCCCCTCACCTTTGAATGAGTAAATCTTATGTAATGGATGGAGCTCCCAAGAGAGTGGAGGTAGTTCTAGTTCAGAGTTGAGGAGAAGCCAATCCAGGAGGTACACAAGAGAATAAGTGGAATGCTGAAACTATAAATAGGCATGGTTCCATGATTTTATTACCTAGGGTAAAGGGTCAGTTTATCATCCTCTAGATAAACCAACCATTATAAAATATCATTACCATTCAAATTTATTTATTTTATTATTTTCAGCTACATGGTTAATTATTTATAGATGCTGACTGACAATTTATATTTTTATTTCAAAAGTAATCGAGGGAAAATATGATAGATGAAAAACTAAAAATTCAAGGTGGATGAAAGTGTTTGAGTCTATGGGAATAACCTCAAATAGTGTTTCTACAATTAAGATGTAGAGAACCAACATCCATTTAAAAATTCATCTTTGTTTCTTGGTCACCTTTAGATGCCATGATATCAATAACCATATTCTCCTCCCACCATGTATTAATTACCATGATATTCTAGTGAATAATGTTTTTAATGCCTTTATGATGTACACAATACTCCAATGGTTGGGTGTGGAACCCAATAAAGATTTAATCACTATAGACAAGTTAGATTTGACTTCCAAGAGATTGATGTTGTTTGAGGTACATAATGAGATTCCTGTTTTCATTGAAAGTGATTTCACTTAAACAAATCTCTCCACCCCATAGAAGGATGGAAATGTGAGAATGGAAGATCAAAATTAGTTATAGATTATACCACCACTATTCATGATACCATGAATATAGAATTCATCCGTATTAAGTTTAAACCCCTAAAATGGAACTTTCCACTACACCTAGTGCCCTTTTGCTTTAATATTATCCACACTCCCAGAAAAATATATAGGGAACTGATTTTTTAGAACCTATAAAATTGATAACTCTTTATAAAATGATATGAGGCTTCTAATAAGATAAATGAAATTACTTTTGAGATATCATTCATTCTGTTTTAGGATATGATGATGAGAAGCATTATGAGACTCCTAAAAACCCCAAAATCCTACAACAATGAGGATGATATGACCTTGGGCATCCATGGTCATACCTGAATTAACATTAAAATATTCTTTTAGAAAATGGTTGATGGATCTGTATCATCTGATGGATTTCAATATACCTAAAAGAGTGTTCTAAATGTAGTTTTCCCAGTATCCTTCCATGAATAGGTGCACCATAAATTCCAATTTGGAGTTAAAACAACATAAACATTTTGAGGCAATTTGGATGACTTTATATTGTATCCCATCATCTATAGATATAATTTGATTCCTGATGTGCCACACTAGGAAGTTATTCTTCAATGGAATGGATTTAATCCATAATTTTCATAATCTTTTATTATGGGTGAGATGAATATGAATGAGATTTTGATAATTAGAGGAACTAAAATGAACTAAAAGAGATGAAGTGAAGATGCAATAATTTGGATCATCAATGAGTTTGGATACTGTTACACATCATTTTTTGCGTGTTGTTGAGAACCACATTAATGAAAACTGAGTGCTTGATTGATTACTTGAAGGGTAAATCTAAAAGAGGGAATCCTAGGAAGAAGAGTGGGTTACCCACTCAGTTGTCCTTATAGAAAGTAGTCTCCCATTTTCCTATGATCTAGTGATAATTTTCATATAGGATGTGTATGGTCCCTTGAAAACTACTCCATAGATGGCTTTCATAGGTGTCTTTAATCCATTTTTTAGGGAGTTCCCATAATTTTTCCTAATGAATTTTTCTTAGTGGGATTGTCTTGATATTGATAACCATCCTAGCTCTGCTTGCATGTATTGAAAAATTTCATTAATACATATGAGGTTGATTCCTACCTCCTCATTCAGTTTTACAAGTTTGGACCATCTTCATAGTGACACCTACCTTCTTGATGATAGTCCCAAATAAAGCTATAGGGTATGAGTTCAGTGTTCCTTTTCACTACCTTAGGAGCTTTTCACACTAATAAAACATGAATTATAATGGAGGTGATAAAAATATTTACCAAAGTGATCCTTCCTCCAAATGAAATGATAAAGATATTCTAATTGAGAATCCTTCCTGCGATCCTACTAATAATACCATCAAAATGTTGAATAAAAATTCTTCTATTCAATAAAAAATAACCCAAATAATCCATGGGAAATGAATTTATATATATTATAAGTCTTTTATCAATAAGTTTAGATCCCCCACTCAAACATTTATTTGAGATATAAACACTAATTTTCTTGTATTGATGCAATTTACACTCCTTGTACTATAAGAATTGAGGATCAATTTGAGTTCTTAGATAGAGTTACTCCTACTATTGATGAAAAAGAGTATTTTTTTCTACACAAAATAAGTGGGATATACCGATGAAACCATACTAGCCTCTAAATGGGTAGACCAACCCACTTGAGATACCTTTATTGAGATTCCTGTTAATAATATCTTGGGTCAGAATAAAGAGTGACAGAGAGATGGAGTCCCCTTACTATAGGCCTCTCATAAATTTAAATAAGACACATCTCTTCACTATGAGTGGGACTATGAACCATGTTTAGGAGAAGAAATATAAGATAATGTAAAAAAACTCACTATAAAAATCTACACCATCGTAGGATTCTAAGTATGAAGCTTAGTTTCATCATTTTATATTCTTTCCCCATATCAAATTTCACCATAATGTTGTAGGAAACCACTCTTCTATCAAGGTACAAAATAATTTACTAGGCTATGCCAATATATCCTTGCATGTTTTGGTCTTTAAGAAATCCATGTTGTTACTCTGAAGCCTAATAAGTTAATCTATGATAGAGTTTTTCATTGATAATAACAGCTAAAACTTTATATGATAAGTCTCACATTCTTATAGGATGGAACTAAACAAATTTTTTAGGTTGGTTAACATTTGGAATGAGGAAAAGAATAGTGTCAGTGGTGGATCTGGAGAGAGGGCCTCCCTTTAAGTAGTATTGGACTGATTTAATGATGTCTTTTTTGATGCCATACCAAGTAGCTATGAAAAAAGTACCTAAGAAGCCATCAAGCCTAGGGGTGCTGTTAGGGTCCAGTCTTGAGATATCCTCTTTTATATCATCCTATTATGGTATGGGTTTTATTAGGTTATTATCTCATTCACCAAATAAACTTGAAATTTTACTAAAGAAGGTGTTATAATTTTCCTTCCTGTTAGCCCCTATATGAGGGCCATATAATAGGTCTATGAAGATGGAATCAAAACGAGGGCCTATGATATTTACATAACTGGAATTTGATCCACTCTCAAGATACATATTAATATTACCAACATATTTCATCTCTTTGATACAAACATGAAAATATTCCATGTTTTTATATCCTTATATCATCCACTAGATTCTGGATCTCTCTCTAGAAATGATTTATTCTTATAGATATTGTCCTTCCAACCATATCCTCTTGTGAGTGAGGAGATGAAAAATTTCATCATTCTATTGATTCTATAACTGGACATCAAGATGACTGATTTTCTATTGGATATCTTCTAGGATAGTGTTAGAAGTAAGATAGTTTTTTATCTATGAAATAATATTTAATTTTAGTCTCTAGAGTTAATTTTGAAGAACTACCCATGCATACCCTTGGGTGGGATCTGACCAGAAATAACCCAAAATCTCCTTGAAGGAACTATCTTCTATCCATTATTTTTGGTAGTGTAAGATTTGATTATAAACCTGTGAACTTTGAATCTAAATGAGAAGGGTAGAGAGATAAAATAAGTTACACACCAAGTGAGTGACATACAAAAGAGGTAAATTGTAAATGTCCTAGGGGTTACCTAGATATCTATCCATATGGATCTAGATCCTACTGCTACCATTCTTATTGTTGTACCATGTAAAGTCATCTCCAATGAATCCCATATCCAAGAGGTTTTTTTAGGAAAGGAAGACATGAAAATCATTCATTGTTATGCTCAAATATTGACCAAATTCATTCATTTATGAATGTCCAAGAATGGTATTAAAGTTTCCTCCAATGAACCATGTATCAGATCCAAGATCAAATGCAGATAGAGATGGACACAACTCTCTTCATTCTACAACCCTAAATATATCATAAATTATGGACGATAAGAATTGATTTGTTGGCTTATTGACCTTGATGGTAATGTGTTGGGGGGAGGAATCAATGAATTTTTTTTCATTTAGTTCTCCCAAAAAATCTTTATATGGGAATTAATTATGTTCCCATGCATGTTATTAGACATATGTAGTTTCTTAAAATAGTATTTGATGGAAGATCCCTTGAGTTTGGGTTCTATAACTGTAATCAAAGAAATACGATTGTGATGAAGAATCTTTTAGATGAACTTGGTTTTATCCAAGGAAAAAAATCCCCTTTAATTACACACTAAAATCAAGATCATAATGAATTAGGAGGGGGGGGGGGGTTGGCTTGTAGTTTCTTAATAGCTTGGATTTGGAAGGAGGGATCACCCGACTTGGATTTATATTGAGATAATGCGACCACACCACTGAGAATAGAGGAGTGAGACTTTGATTTCTCTTTTTGTCCTTGAATGGGAGGATCCATGACATGTTCTTCATCAACTAATCCAAGAACTCTAAAGGATTTGGGGGAATATAAAGACTCCTCCAAGATCTCGTTAGCATTAACCAAATTGTGTTCTAGTTTAGGACATGAAACCTATGGATCAATATCATCACACTACACTCCAAGAATCATATCCCCAATTATCTCAGTATCTTGAGGATTATAAAGCTCCAAGAAAACCTTAGGAAGATGAACAAGAGCAGGGAGATAGGATCCTGGAATCGATTTTGTACAAGATAAGGGAGATGAAATAAAGGATCTCCCTTCAACATCAATGAGGTTTATTTTATTGGACTTAGAGGGATCATCTTATGGAGTAGTCCATGGGACCATCCCTTGAGGCGGGGGGGGGGGGGGGGGTGGCTCGGAAAGACCTTAAGAAATTTTTTATTTACCTTGGACACTATGTAGGAGGCCTATAGAGGGATAATCCTTTGAAACAAACCTTACTTTTTGAGTCATACGAACCTTAGGACCCTAATAGGATAACTCAATAGGTAGGTGAAGGGCTAGATCTAAAACAACATAAATAGTGGATTCCTTCATAGGGAGAGATGGGTCTTCCACCAGTACAGGATTCAAGGATAACCTAAAATCATCCCATTTTATATAGACCTTGTCCATGCATACTTGAATATAGAAATGGGGAAAACATGGAGAGTTTTAATAGAATAACTTTTTCCAGAAAGAGATGTTAGGGGAAACACTTTGAAGGAACCAATGAGGGATGGGGTTAACAAGATCCACCTAAACACATATACATATTACTATAGTGAATTCCATCCAATGGGTAGCATCATCATCACAAAGGAAATGACCGAATACATCATCAACAATGAAAGATATTGGGTTTTGATAAAATAATGGGATATTATTAAATTTAAAATTTTATTATCAAATTTTTCTATCCAAATAAATTATGAAATTATACGATTATTTTTTATAGAAATGGAAATCCAATTGACTTTGAACATATCACTGAAATCCATAATAAATAATGATAACATTATCATTGGCTTTAATTTCTAGGAATGGAATTGGCACTTGCGCATTAAACTACACCATGAATGAAAATTATATGTGATAGAAAACCCTATTACTAAAGTTCCTGGAAAAGTGGCTAGTGAGGAAGAATTGTCTCTCTACATGAAACATTTGGATGATGCCACAAATATCTTACGTTTCATGCTATTTTAAATGTTCAATGAGATTCTAAAGCAACATGAGGATATGGATTTGTATAACATAATGTCTCTCCTTCATGATATTTATCAAGATAAGGCATGAAAATAGACACATGAGATCTCCAATACACTATTCATGTGAAATATTGGAGAGTAAACACTAGTTGGGCCTCATGTAGTCATGATGATTGGATATATATAACAATTAAATATCTTGGGTTTTAAGATACCTGATGAGTTGTGCACAAATATCATTATATCCTCACTACCTAAAGGCTTCTCTAGTTTCATCATGAATTATTACACGAGAAATAGTGATAAGACTCCTTACTTTGATTCTCCAAGTTGATAAATACATGGGGAATGAAAATCCTACAGCCCTTATGGTGAATTAGAAAATGAAGAACAAGGCAAAGGGGATTAAGACTCATTCAAAGTCTAAGACTTCCAATCACCATCCTTCCAAGAAAAGGAGTATCCAAAGCTAGGTGAAGGAAAAAGATGCAGTGTGTTTTTAATTTGTTTCTTCTAATTAAACATTTTCATGGTAAAATTCATATTTTTATTTATTTTAAAGTCACATACATTTTATTTTTTATAATAAATCAATTACTATCATGAAAATCATTAACCATAAAAAATTTATATTATATATAAGTTTAATTTTTAAAACACTTTTATTTAATTTTTTATGTGTTATGTGTGTTTAATTAGAAATCATATTTTCTCATATTTTTGAAATTAATTAGGTCAAATGGAGCCCAAATTAGGAATCAACATGTAGAAATTTTGTAATAATGATCTATTTACATTTTCAGTAATAAAATAATTTACATGATTAATATTTAATTAAGAGTAATAAGTGTTTAAATGACTAATCTAAGGTTGCTCGAATTTTACTAAATTAACTGACCTTTAGACCTTATAGAAATCATTTTTTATGTTTTAAAGTATTACCTATATATCTTAAAAATATTTGTCCACCTAAATCACCTAAATTTTATGCCATTCAATTCCTACACATTACTTTACATTATTTTCCATGGAAAAATCCCTTTTCTTCACTTATAAAAGGGACCACTTAACCCCTTCTTTACACACCCTTTCCATCCAAATTCCTTAGTGAATTTTTTTCATTTTTTCATCATATAAAACTATCCCATGAACTATATAACACCCATAATTATCATAATATTTTCATTACTAAGTATAATTATGAAGAAAATCAAAGTTACTAATGTGAGTATTACTCTCCTCTTAGTCTTTATTTTTAATTTTACTATTCCTAATATTACCTAAATTTTGTAATAAATTTAGTATCATATATATAATTAAATATAATTATATTAATTTAATATCAATTATTCATTCATTCCATATCATTTTTTAAGAAAAATGAAAACATCGATCGTGAATATGTGTGAAATACCACCTTCAAAACATGACGTGGTTTGTTTTTCATCATTTCCACTTATGGTTGGTATTAAGGATGTTTTGATGAATAATTATTTTTTTTATGTCCATTATAAAATCATTAAATTATCACCTTTTTCACTTACCTTAATTCCATCCATTCGTTATGGAATGAGATTGTTAATCATGCGTATGTGTGGACTACCCCCTCCATGACTGATGTGTCTTATTTCTCTTTACCAAATAACATGGATGGACATAAAAGTGTAAATAATTAACTAATATTATTTTTATAAAATTTTTATAATTCTAAAGTGATAAATTTTTATATACCATGACCTCATCCATTCATTGAGAAATGGATTTGTTAATCATGCATATGTGCAGACTACCACCTCCACAAATGATATATTTCATTTGTTAGCACTACCAATAATTAATGGTTATAAGAATAGATTTTAAGGAGATATATGTTATATATTAGATGTATATGATTCTATAAATGTTATATTAACATTATTTAATATCACTTTCTTACTCATTCGATCATTACGACATGCTTTTATTTTGGTCAGTTTACTGGCCACTTGAGTAATGTTGTAATGTTTATATAGTGAATGATTACGGAATTTTATATACTTTCGAAAAATGGGTCCACAATCCCTTGGAGCAGTGATTTATTCCCTTAAAGTTTTCTTTTGAATCCCATGCATCGTCTTGACACTTCACCCTCTCCCATTGGTTCAACCACTTGTTTGGGCTTTATTAGAGGATAATTAGTGGTGGATAAATGGATTTTGCTGATGCCTCTTCCTACTTCCACACTTTTCTTGGTCGATAATTCATCATCTCCAGGATTCTCCTGCTATATTTTACAATCTCTATGCTCTAAATTTCTAGATCTAAAATCTCATGGCAATGGTGGCGGCAACACTGAATTTGGTTGCATGACACTATTCGATGAGGTGTGTGTGGACTCCTTCTTTATAGATCTGGTCTTGTTCTAGATCCAAGCATGTTTGCTGATTGACCATTGTTGCGAGCTTCAGGGAAGAATATGTTGGGTGATTTCTAGAATCTTGAGATTATAAGTGTGCTGTGGTGTGTTTTGGCCCTAGATTGGCATGAGGTAGCAAGTTTTGGTTTGCTGGTTATGGGGATGAAATGAGAATTTGGGTGTAGAGATGGCCCTGAGTTATTAATCAACAGTGATGGTGATAAGGAGGAAATTTGACCTTGGAGAATCTCATGCATGATTTAGGTGTAATCTTATTAGGTTCTTCCTTGGTCTTTGAACATGTTTGTTCGATGGGATACACATTTCATGATGGGTCCATGATTTTTTATTGGTGCATTTGGAAGGCTGTACTTCCATGTATTTCTTATAGGTTTCATTGAGTGGGTGGGCTCAAAAAAGGTATGGGTGCAGTTACACCCATCATTTATCCATCTATCCTCTTTATTTGAGGAATATATGGGCACCCTTCCACAGATATTGCTACATAGTGTTTTCATTTAGTTGAAGTAAAACACCAGGATGACAGTGCAATGAGAACTTCACAAGAATCATCAGGTGGGCAGCTCAAAAGAGCGATGGGTGTACTAGTATCAATCCCACATATTAGTATGGGAAGGAGGGGTGATATTTCTTGTTGTTTCGGTCTAGCACGATGTAAATTTTTGGTTGTGGGGGGAGGATACACATCATACTTGATTGGAAGAATAAGAAAAATGTTTGGAAGGGGCATTGAGACATTTGATTGGTGATCGACGTGAAACATGTTACCTCTTGGGAATTCAGATCTTCTTGTGTTGATGCCACTATGGTGTTTGAAATTATTTAATTACTTTATATAAATTGGGTCATTGAGTCATATGAACCATTTTAAGGATAGCAGTTCATGTTTCTTCAAGGAATATGTTTCTCTAGACCATTAGTCCATGTTATGGGTTTCCTCTTTTCCTAGTTTTAAAGGGGGTTTCTTTTCTTTGTTTAATAAATGGGTATTGAACCTCAAATTTTTATAAAAAGGAATGTTATATAATTTTAATTAAATGAAATAATAATTTATTAAAGTTTTTATAAAGGTTTTGGAGTAATAATATTAATATCTGAACATCTTAATAATATATCATCTCCATTCATGAAAAACCACCAAAACAAGTTTGTCTTTTACATCATATTTAGGATTCATAATTAAAACTATCATGGGATAAAAGTAGAACATTATAAATAATAATGGGATATATATTACCGAACTATAGTTCCAATAGGGAGTTAGTTGAGTGGTACACCTAGTTGGTACCAAATCTCTACCTAAGAGAACTGGCGCAGGATCAAGTTCGACGAGACTTAGACAGTATTCATATTATAAATAGGGAGATTTGAATCTATTTTTTTGGATGGAGAATATGTGGTTCACTTTGGTATTGGTTAGGGCCCCCACTAGGAGTTAATCATTACCTAAAACACATTTTTCCACTGAGGCGTAAGCCAAGTGGTACACCTTGTTGGTACCAACTTGCTACCTGGGGGAACTGGCATGGTATTGATTCTTACTAGACTCAGAAACTATTTATATTATTAATAGAGAGATTCAAATCCATTTTCCTAGTTGTGGAATGTACAACTCACTCTAGTCTTGGTTGGGGCCCCCCACTAGGAGTAGAAAATTACCCTATACATGTTTTTTAATTGGGGTGGTAAATGAGCTATTAAGAAACCTTGTAATCCTACATGAAACCAAAGATCAAATCCCAATAAGGGATAATTTCTGAAGTCACTATAATAACACTATATCGGTACTATAACAGTAGAACTATTCACCTAATTTGGGATTTTGGGAAACTGATTTGGGCCTACAAGCCATAGGGCCTTCGATCCATCCAATGCCTTTGAGCCATAGAACCTCTGGGATATAGAGGGGCCTTCGGGTCAACACCAGTGGGTGGAAGGTAGACTGAGGGGGACTATAAAAATGGCTCTGCATAATAGGTTGGCAGTGTGAGCATGCACTGCTGGGTGGGAGGCTTCGAAAAGAGGGATAAGTGTGATGGAACTTATTATCTAGCCTTCCGTCCCCATGAAATCGATGTGGGATGGAGGTGTTCCCTACCATGTGACCATCTACACTAGGGGACCGACACGATGACGTAGAACAATATGTAGGTGGTGCAAGATAAGGCCACACATGAATTACTGGGTAGGCAACTTGAAGTGCTGAAACCTATCATCTATCCATCTTACCACACCATGGAAGGAGGGGTTTCTTACTATGACACATCAGATTTTATGATACAATAATTCATAGCTGTGGGGGGGGGGGTGATGAAACTTCCAGACCGGGATCAAGGTACGATGATTATAGGCAAGGGGGAGACATTTCAGATGAATGGTGACATGGCATGATGCAGACTGCTCACCTTAGGCCTTATAGGGCCATGTATAGGCCTTCAGGTTGTTGGGCCTTTGGGAAATCAAAAAATTGTAATGGGACTTTGATCCATTGGGACTTCAAATCATCTAAAGGGTTATATATCACCCTCAGATTCAGTTAAGTAACCCTTTATTTATGATTTTTAAGTATTTAATGTGTATGAGTGACTTTTGGGAGGGTTTGGAGGACTTTTGGAATGTTTTTGGGGATTTTCTAAAGGTTAACAGTTTGATCAAGGTTAGTAGAAAACTGTGCAACTCCTATAGGAAACCATAAAAAAAAAATATAGTGGCCACTTGATAGGTGCATGGTTAGGTGCACGGTTTTTCCAAACCATGAAGTAACCTAGGAATAATTGTGCAATGTGATGCAGAGGAATTTTTTATGGTTGGTGCATGATTTTTCTAACCGTGATATCCAAGTGTGTGAGGTGCACCATGAGGTAGAGGCTGGTGCATGATTGACACACAGTTTTCCTATCCATACAGGCCAACCATGCATGATTTACTTTTAGATCCTAAAAAATTGGATCTCAATCTGATTTGAATATAAAACACTCGTTTTCCCTCTATTTTGACCCTAAATCAGGTTTTCCTCCTCCCAAAGGATGTGGATACTCTCCCCTTTGATTCAAAAGTGATCTATTGGAAAATCTTGGTGCATTGAAGGCTATATTACTTGGAAAGTCTTCATTTTAGGTGGTTTTCCTTAGATCTACTTCTCTTCCCTATCTTGGATTCATCAATCTATTCTGTTTAGGATAGATCTATATTAATTGATGATAATAATTATGTTATTTGGATATGTTGATGTTAGGGAATGAGATCTAAGGTGGGTCTTTAGATATTTAACCCATTTTTATTGCATAATTTGTGCCATTCCTTATTCTAACCATAATTTCCAAGGTAGATGGATTCACTCTTGACTCCTCTTACTAAAACTAGAAGGATTTATTTTAAATTGATTGTTTTGATTGAAATTGATTGTGAATGTAATGTCCCAGAATTTTTATATATATATTTTTTATTTTTTTATGGGGAATTATTTAGAGACCTCTAAATCTGACAGCATGTGATTCTGAGGCCTAGAGTTCCCGGAATGATCTGTCGAAGTTTTTTTAAGATTTAATTAGCACGCGTAAGTAGTTTTCCTAAAAAAGTAAAATGACTCTTAAAAGGTTCCCCGGATCAGAAATCTGAGGGCACTGTTGTGTTCATGATGGTGATTTTACCCTAGGCGCGACTTAAGTTTAGTTGGTGCAGGCCTCCTGTGAGAAAATCCGCAAATGAAATAACCATAAATAAAATAATTAAATAAAGTTATTTTATTTTTTAAATCCTTATAACTCACGAAAGGTGACTCCGATTATAAATCTGAGACCACCGCTAAGCTCATGGGGGTATGATTTCTTTAGGTAGATACTAACATTGGCCGGCGTGGGCCAACAGTGGAAGTTAGTTTTTGGCCGTAAATAAAATAATTAAGTAACAATTTTTTTTATGTTAAAATCCATAAATTCTAAACGGTAACTCAGATTGAAAATACGAGAGTACCGTTGAGTTCACTGGGGCATGTTCTCCTTAGGTGGAGCCTAACCTCGACTGGCGCAGGTTGAGGGTGAACGTTAATAATTTATTGAACTTTTTTTAAAAGTACGTCCAGTAAATGCACAGGCAACATTTTCTAACTTTTGAACCGGTGCTCGGATTAAAAATACGAGGGCACCATTGAATCCGAAGTGCCAGAATTCACTTAAAGGAGACTTCACTTCAACCGTAGTAAGTATGGAGAAAAAGGTAGATTTTGGGACTTTTTAAAAGAATAATAAAACAACTATGTTATTTTATTTATTTATTTCTTTTCCTCCAACGGACAAGCAGTAGCGTGAGACCATCGACGTGTTAAGACATTAAATGGATTGAACCTTCAAATCCTAAGTAACAACGTCGTTTTAATTTAGGAAGGTTCCTATTAAATGAACTCCCATAAATTCCACAATCGTTACTTACCCTCCCCCTCTCCTATTTATTTGGAGCTTGGGGGGAGGTATTGGCACAACTTCACCAAGCGATGAAGCTCTGGAAAAGTACCGCTATGCCAATCACTTAGAGGATGGAGCTAGTTCCAGTAAGTGGTGACGAGCGACACCAAACCCCGAACCGAATAACGATGATTGAGCGGTGTCGTTGGAGGCTTTTTGTGGGAATGATGAATGCCGACTCTTCCTCAAACGCGGATGATCTATAATGAACTTGAGGTAGGGTTTATTTCTTGTTTAATTTCACGAGTTGATAAATCTTTTTACCACCCTCTTTCTATCAAGCTAACGTGGAGGGTGCGGGCCAAAAAAACAAGGCTCGAACCCTCCACCCTTTTTGTTGGAAGTTGAATTATCCTTCGCGAGCAATGTTTTGGTCAGACGAAACCTGAGACGGCGGGTGACGGCGGTGGTCGGCAATGACCGGCTACAGAGGAGATAGAGGCGCACCGCCAGTAAAGAAGGCCACGGCTGAAGCTGCGGGGGTTGGAGACGGTGGCCGGCTCGGCCGGCCACGAAGGAGGTGGCGGCGCGCCGTCGCGCCCTGCCAGACAAGGGGGTCATGGAATGTAGTCGCGGTGGGCAACAACGGATGGCACCGGCCGACCGTGGAGGAAGGAAGAGCGGCGCGTCATCGCACGCCACTAGAGGAGGCCGCAGCTCGAACACGCGGTAGGTAAAGAGCGGCATGACCCTTGTGCCTTGCCAGGATGGCAGACCCCCCGGTCGGCCAAAACGACCAACCGGTAATTGCGGTGGGGCAGTGCCCCACCAGCTGGCCGAAATGGCCCCACACCTGCGGGTCCAGCTGGGAAGACCGGTCTGCCTTCTGACAGACCGGGCCGGACACGGGCCAGCCGAGCGGGTCGGACCCGCCCATCGAACCAGACCCACCCAGCGGGCCGGACCAGACCTGCCAATGGGCCGGGCCGAACCCGCGACCCAGTGGGCCAACACGAGTGGGCCGAGCCCCACCTGACGAGCCAGGATAATCGCGGCCCGGGTCCGCGAACCAAACCAGGCTGACCCGAACGGGCCAAACCCAGTGAACCGGGCCGACCTTTAACAGGCCAGACTCGGGCGAGGTCAGATTGACCCTGGGACCCATTGTGTCGGGCCGACCTGACCGATTCAGACTAGGCTTAGATCCAACCGGTCCCCGAATAAAGAAACACCTGTAACTGAAAAACCAGGTGTTCATTCAACATGCCATAAGTGGTGTTGGGATCCCTTTTGTGAAGCGGTCCCTTTGGCATATTTCGGCGGGCCTGACCGAGCTAGGCCGAACCAAATGTGATCACCCCTATTTCACAGAAAGGGGTGTAGCTAACAGAACGGGCGTCTGTTTGATGAACCGTCTATGACGATGTAACCCTTAGGGTGAGGCGGTCCTTTTGGTATAATACACTTGAGTTTTGGAGAAAGTTGGAGTGTGGCTGGGTTGGATCGAACTTGAATCTAACTGGGCCCTCAGAACTAAAATGCTTATAAGTCACAGACCGGACGCCCGATTGACGCACCATCTGTCGCGTTGGAACCCTTACGACATGACGGTCCTTTGGGATACATCTTCGTGGAACTTCATGGTGGTTGAGTTACGATCGATGGATTGAGGAGCGGTTCTCCCAAATGTACTATGAGCGGGAATCCAGTGGATGGCAGTGTGGCAGAGGTTGGAGAAAGATCATACGGAGATTAGTACCGAGAAATCCTGTGTGGGTCAGATCCTCTATGGGTCAACGCTCCATGATCCTGTGTGGGTTAGCACATACGGATTCTGTGTGGGTGAGATCCTGTGTGGGTTATCCCTTAGAGTTCCTGTGTGGGTCAGCGCATACCGATCCTGTGTGGGTCAAATCCTGTGTAGGTTAGATCCTATGTGGGTCATTGCGGGGGTTAGTACCTATTGAATTCGGGCAGTTTGGATCCTATGTGGATCATTGAAGGGGTTAGTACCTATCTATCCTGTGCAGATCAGACTCTGTATGGTCACCAGCAGTGCCTCTTGACAGAATAAGATGATCTAGCTTCATGACTAATCATCTTTAATTCTATACTTCACTAATACCCGGTGTGAGCTATGTATGTACCTTCGTGGTATTACCTGTGTGGTACTTCTACCTTCGTGGTATTACCTGTGTGGTACTTTTACCTTTGTGGTATTACCTGTGTGGTACTGTACCTTCATGGTATTACCTGTGTGGTAATTCTACCTTCGTGTTATTACCTTTGTGGTACTTCTACCTTCGTGGTATTATATGTGTGGTACTTTTAACTTCGTGGTATTACCTGTGTGGTACTTTTATCTTTGTGTTGTTACCTTCGTAAGGTTACCTTTGTGGTAATTTTACCTTCTTTCTGTTACCTTTGTGGTACTCTCCCTTCATGGATCAGTTGGTTTTGAGATGAGTATCTTTTGACAACTTAGGTTTATGTATGGGAATATACCTAAGTAGAGTTAATGAATGCCCCATGTTTTGTGATTGAGGTCTTGATTTGTGATTTTTCCTTTGTGGAACTCTGGGAGACCTTCGAGGGTATCAGGGTCCCTACTGAGTATAATTATACTCACCCCTACATGGGCTATGCCCGAACCTTGCTGTGTCTTGTGCAGATGATGGACAACGTTGATTGAGGCTGAGGGAGCCAGGACTGGACGGTGCTTAGAGGTGGACCATTTGATGTGACGTGCCACAGTGACTACTGATCGTGAGGTATACCTACCCTTCAGGTAAGATCCTCAGTGGATGATCCATGAGCTATTTTCTCTTTTCCATTTGTACTTGTACTTTCCAGTTGGGCTTGTATTCCGACCCCTTTACTTTCAGTACACTTTTTACTAGAGCTGTTTACTTTGTGGTTGCTTCTTGTTGTACTCTTGGATTGTGTGTTTGTAAAAGTTTAAAGGCAATGCCTTCCATTATAGGGATACGCCTTTTCGATGCTAGTTGCCAGTCACTGGCCTATGGAAGGTGGGCTTGGGGTAGTCACGACATGGGCCCCAGGGGACAGGTTGTGACAAATTGGTATCAGTGGAGTTGGTTCTACCGAAGAACTAGGACTCTGATATTTTTAATAGAGAAATAGTGTTAAGTGTTTTGAGTGTTTTTTTTCATTTTAGGGAGTCCAGTGTTGGTGTGGCGGCTGACGTATCCATACACCAGGACTCTAAATTCTGATTTCCAACTCGGTGCACGAAAACACTGATTGCGTGTGTTTTGGAAGTGTTTTTCCTTGGTTTCTTTGGAGTTAGCTCACCAGGTATAACTTAATGACCGTGGAGAACCTAGTCCTTATTAGGATGCTACTGCATAGACAACCATATAGGATTCCTGAGAGAGTACATGATGACGGCCCACCGAGCGATGAGGCCTCGGTGCAGGGCCCTCTTACGACGTTAGAACCTTCGGGTGGTGTACCGGCTATATAACTGCCCATTGGTCAACTATTACAACCTACGGTACTAGTAGGGGACACATGTAAGCCTAGTTCCTTACACGTGTTTTAGCATCAGATACCCCTCAGGTTCTGAGGTGAGCCCAACTCACAGGTGGCTAAGGACTATCTTGAGGAGGTGGCCGAGTTTCCATCTATCCAGGGCACCATTCGATCAAATGGAGGTCCTGGTATAGAGCCTTCTACGTGGATCAACAGGATGATGAAAGGGTTTAGATTACCCTAATATTTTGAAGTGGTTACTTTTTCTGTAGACATGCTTGAGAACCTTCCTCAGATAAGGGGGTTTCTTTCCATAAATAGCTAAGGGATGAGTGTTCCCTAGAGCTTCTAAAGCTTCATCAGGACGCCATGTTGGTAGCAGAGTATTAATCAAGGCATACCGACCATCCCAGGTACTCGATCAATACAGTACGGTCAGTGCTTCAAGGCTCAAACCTCTGAGCGAGGTGTGTTTAGGGATATCTGAGCCATCACTATTCCTCTATGCATTCCTACTTATGTTAGGGTTCTAGAGAGAACCTTTGTGGTTGAATGTTCTTTGGTTGAGTGGATTCATCTAGTGAATGTTAATACTAGGAAAGCAAGAAACTAATGCCAGTCTTTGCGACTTGGGCATGTAAAATGTTTCAGGAAGAGGAAGTGATAGGGGCAGATGAATATACAGGGCAATGGACGTGGAAGTGGAGCTAGGAGAGAAGCATGAGGTGGTATACATTTTGACATGTTACAACAACCACCTCAATGTGTTCCCCACCAGGCTTAGGGAGAAGGAGGACATGGGAAGGGAGTAGTTGCATGTGGTCAAGGAGTGTGACCCAAGGGCTCTAGGAATAGTTAGAGGTACAGTCTGTGCCTATTACTAGCTTCCGTATTAATAGACATAGGAACTAATCATTATTTTTTTCCACAAATCTTATTCAAGGCCTAGAGTTTCTAGTTAAACCGTTGACTTGACCCTTACGTCTGGAGATACCTTTGGGAGGAGACTCGATAATCACACTTATACCGACGGTGTGATCTGACCCTTGAGGTGAGAGTTTCGGTTGGAACCTCTTGGTGGAAACATCGAGGCCTTACAACGTTAGTTTGGGTATGGACTGGACATCCACAGCTCATACTCAGTTTGACTGTATTAGGAAAAAAGGTCGTGATTTATCTACAACTTTGGAATGGGGTTTTCCTTGATCGGTGAAAAAGGAAACCCAATCAACATAGGATAAACTCATGCAAAGGAGGGTGCAGCCGATCACTCTTGATTTGTCCAGACTTACCCTCATTGTAGTAGTATTTTTGAGTTTTCAGTTCCCAAAAGGAGTGGTAGAGTGTTGGGACATCTTTTCAAAAGATGTTTCTAGGATTACCTCCCTGAAGGGAGAGGGACTTCTGCTTTGGCTGGGTACTACCAGAGATTTGTACTTGACTTATCCAGGGTAGCAACACCCTTTTCATCTTTGAATAAGAATGGGGAGCCTTTCCTGTGGATGAAGAAGTTTCAGTAGAGCTTTCAAGAGCTGATACAGAGACTGAAGAGAATAACTACACTACCCATGACCTGGAGTTAGAAGTAGTGGTCTTTGCGCTGAAGATGTGGCGACACTACTTGATGGGTAAAAAATTTACTGTTTACTCTGATCACAAGAGTCTCAGGTATAACTTTCCACAGAAGGACCTGAACTTGAGACAACGACGATGGCTAGAGTTCCTCCAGGACTATGACTTTGAGATAGTCTATACTCCTGGGAAGGGGAACATGGTAGCAAACACACTCCGCATGAGGTTTGGTCTACAACTGCTGAATGAGGCGTCAGATCATCTAGTCGTGCTACAGATACCCTTTGTAGATAAAGAGGGAGTAGCTTACCTCCAGTCTATGACTGTCACTCCCCCAATTCTTCAGCGAGTTCAGAAGGCACAACTTAGGGACATTGACTGTGAGGCTTGACATGCTTAGATATCCTTAGGAAGGTCTCCTAAAGGATTTCCTGAAGGCGGGGAGCACGTCATTCTCTTTAGAGGACGCACCATGGTACCCATGACTCTTTGAGAGGAGGTGTTGAGGGAGTTCCATATATCCCCATTAATAGTACATCCTGGAGTGGTGAAGATTTTCTAGAACCTTTGGCATCAGTACTGGTGGCCAAGGATGAAGGAAGCAATGATAGAGTTTGTATCTCAATTCCTCACTTGTCAGCAAGTGAAAACTACACAGATCTGACAGAAGTCTTATACCAATAGGAGACAGAGACCCTTGGGCTCCGAGGAGGGAGACCATGTCTTCCTACGGGTCTCACCCCGATGAGGATTGCAGAGGTTTTGCCAGGGTAGAAAGCTATCTCCGAGGTTCATCAGACCTTTATAGATTCTCAGTAGAGTGGGCGTGGTGGCGTACCATCTATATCTTCCACCACAGATGCAACAAGTGCATAATGTTTTCTATGTATCACAGCTGAGGAGATGTGTGCATGATCCATCACACGTTATCAACTAGGGCGAGTTGGACTTTGAAGATTGGGTGACTTTTATAGAGTTCCTGGTGGATATAGAGGATCGACATGAGCGATTCCTTTGTGGATGGTCAATCCCTCTAGTGCAAGTTTGGTGGCAACATAGGGACCTCTAGGAGAGTACATGGGAGCGGGAGGCCCAGATTCATGCTCAGTACCCTCATTTGTTTGATTTGTCTTTGTTTCGGATTTCAGGGACATAAATACCTAAGGTGGGGAGAAATTAATGTCCCAAAATTTTGGTATAATTTTTTTATTTTTTTTATGGGGAATTATTTTGAGACCGTGAAATCTGACGGCGTATGATTCTGAGGCCCAGAGTGCCTGGAATGATCTGTCGAAGTTTTGTTAAGCTTTAATTAGCGCGCATAAGCAGTTTTACTAAAAAAGTGAAATAACTCTTAAATGGTTGGCTGATCAGAAATCAGAGGGCACCATTGCATTCAGGATGGCGGTTTTACCCTAGCCGTGACTTAATTTTAGTCAGTGCATGCCTCCTATGAGAAAACCCAAAAATGGCATAACTGTAAATAAAATAATTAAATAAAGTTATTTTATTTTTCAAATGCTTATAACTCACGAATGGTGACTTAGATTAAAAATACATGACCACCTTTGAGCTTGTGGGGGTATGCTTTATTTAGGAAGATACTAACATTGGCTGGCGGGGGCCAATAGTGGAAGTTAGTTTTTGGATGTAAATAAAATAATTAAGTAACAATTATTTTATTGTTAAAATCTATAACTTCTAAACGGTAACTTCGATTGAAAATCCAAGAGTACCATTGAGTTCTTTAGGGCGTGTTCTCCTTAGGCGGAGCCTAACCTCGACCAGCACGGGTCGAGGGTGAACGTTAATAATTTATTGAACTTTTTTTAAGGTATGTTCAGTAAACGCGCGAACGACGTTTTCTAACTTTTGAACTGGTGCTCAGATTAAAAATAAAAGGGCACCGTTGAATCCATAGTGTCGAGATTCACTTAAGGGAGGATTCACTTCAACTGCAGTAAGTCTGGAGAAAAAGTTAGATTTTGGGACTTTTTAAAAGAACAATTAAATAACTTTTTTATTTTATTTTATTTATTTCTTTTCCTTCAACGGACAAGCGGTAGTGTGGGACCAACAATGTGTCAAGACATTAAATGGCTTGACCCTTCAAATCCTAAGTTACTGTGTTGTTGGAATTTAGGAAGGTTCCTATTAAATGAACCCCCATAAATTCCACGATCATTACTTACCCTCCCCTCTCCTATTTATATAGATCTTGGGGGGAGGTATTAGTATGGATTCACCAAGAAACGAAGCTCTGGAAAAGTAATGCTATGCCAATCACTTGGAGGATGGAGCCGATTCTAGCGAGTGGTGACGAGCGACACCGAACCCTGAACCAAAGAACGGCAATCAAGCGATGTCATTGGAGTCTTGTTGCAGGAACGACGAATGCCAAATCTTCCTCAAACATGGATGCTATCCAAAAAACTTGAGGTAGGGTTTATTTCTTGCTTAATTTCAAGAGTTGATAAATATTTTTACCACCCTATTTCTATCAAACTAATGCGGAGGGCGCGGCCCAGACAAACAAGGCTCGAACCCTCCACCCTTTTTGTTGGAATTTGATGCATCCTTCGTGAGCAATGTTTGGGTTGGACGAAACTTGGGACGACAGGTGATGGTGGCGGCCAACAACGACCGACCATAGAGGAGATAGCATCACGCCATCACGTTCCGCCTGTGAAGAAGGCCACGATCGTAGTCGCAATAGGTGGAGACGGAGGTCAGATCGGTCGATCGTGAAGGAAGTGGCGGCACGTCATTGTGTGCCTCCGGACAAGGGTTCCATGACATGTAGTCATGGTGGGCAGTAGCATCCAGCACCGGCCGACTGCGGAGGAAGGAGCGGTGCATCATCACCACTAGAGGAGGTCGCGGCTCGAAGCTGCGGTAGGTGGAGAACAGCGCGACCCTTATGTTGTGCTGAGTTGGTGGATCCCCCAGTTGGCCAAAACGACTGACCGATAATTGTGGTGGGGCAGCGCCCCACTGGTTGGCCGAAATAGCCCTGCACCTACGGGGCCAGCTGGGAAGACCAGTCCGCCTTCTGGAAGACCGGGCCAGACGCGGGCCGGCTGAGCAGGCCGGACCCGCCCAGCGAACCGGACCCACCCAACGGGTTGGGCCAGACCTGCCAGTGGGCCAGACTGAACCCAAGGCCCAGTGGGCCAATGAAGGTGGGCCAATCCCCACCCGACAGGCCGAGCCAATCGCAACCCCGACCCGTGAACCAAACCGGGATGACCCCGACGGGCTGGACTCAGTGAACCGGGCCGGACCCAGGTGGGGTCAGATAGACCCCGGGACCCGTTGCGTCGGGCCGACCTGACCGAGTTAGACAAGGCCCAGACCCAACCGTTCCCCGAATAAAGAAATGCCTGTAACTGACAAACCATGTTTCCATTCGACACGCCTTCAGTGGCGCTAGGATCCCTTTTGGGAATCTGTCCCTTTGGCATATTTTGGTGGGCCTGACCTAGCCGGGCCGAACCAAGGTGCGGTCACCCCTGTTTCACGGAAAGGGGTGTAACTAACAGACTGGGTGTCCATTTGAAGAATCGTTTGCGACGCCCGAACCCTTAGGACTAGACGGTCCTTTTGGTATACTCCACTTGAGTTTTGGAGAAATTTGGAGTGAAACCGGGTTGGATCGAACCCAAATCCAACTGGGCCCTCGAAACTAAAATGCTTATAAGTCACAGACTGAGCGTTCGATCGACATGCTGTCTGTCGCGTTGGAACCCTTACGACATAACGATCCTTTGAGATAATACTTCGTGGTGGTTGAGGTATGATCAATGGATTGAGGAGTGGTTATCCCATACGTGATATGAGCGGGAATCTAGTGGCTAGCAGTGAGGCGGAGGTTGGAGACAGATCATATAGAGGTTAGTACAAAACGATCCTATGTGGGTCAGCACCGATCCTGTGTGACTCAGATCCTATGTGGGTTAGCACTCAACGATCCTGTGTGGGTTAATGCATACTGATCCTGTGTGGTTCAGATCCTGTGTGGGTCAGCACTCAACGATCCTGTGTGGGTCAGCGCATACTGATCCTGTGTGGGTCATTGCAGGGGTTAGTACTTGTCGACTCCGGGCGGGTCAGATCCTGTGTGGATCATTGCGTGGGTTAGTACCTATCAATCCTATGTGGATCAGACTCTGTATGGTCAGCAGTAGTTCCTATTGATAGAATAAGATGATCTAGCTTCGTGACTAATCATCTGTACTTCTATACTTCACTAATACCTAGTGTGAGTTGAGTCTTTACCTTCGTGGTATTACCTGTGTGGTACTTCTACCTTTGTGATATTACATATGTGGTACTTGTACCTTCATGGTATTACATGTATAGTACTTCTACCTTCGTGTTATTACCTGTGTGGTACTTTTACCTTCATGGTATTACCTGTGTGGTACTTCTACCTTTGTGGTATTAGCTGTGTGGTAGTTTTACCTTCTTGGTATTACCTATGTGGTACTTTACCTTCGTAGTATTACCTATGTGGCACTTTTACCCTCATGGTATTACTTGTGTGGTACTTCTACCTTCGTGGTGTTACCTGTGTGGTACTTTTACCTTCGTGGTATTACCTGTGTGGTACTTTTAACTTCGCGGTGTTACCTTCGTGAAGTTACCTTTGTGTTACTTTTACCTTCATGGTGTTAGCTTCGTGGTGTTACTTTTGTGGTACTCTCCCTTCGTGGATCAGTTGGGTTTGAGATGAGTATCTTTTGATAACTTAGTTATATGTATGGGCATATACCTAAGTAGAGTTGATGACTGCCTCGTGTTTTTTGATTGAGATATTTCTTTGTGGGTTTTCCTTTGTGGAAATCTGGGAGGCCTTCAGGGGTCTCAGGGTCCCTACTGAGTATCGTTATACTCACCCATGCACGGGCTGCACTCGCACCTTGCTGTGTCTTGTGCAGACGACATGCAATGTTGATTGAGGCTGAGGGAGCCAGGAATGGACGATGCTTAGAGGTGGACCATTTGATGTGACATGCCACAGTGACTACTAATCGTGAGCTGTACCTATCCTTCAGGTAGGATCCTTGGTGGATGATCGAGGAGCTATTTTCTATTTTCTAGTTGTGCTTGTACTTTCCAGTTGGGCTTGTATTCTGGCCCCTTTACTTTCAGTACACTTTTTACTACAACACTGTACTTCGTGGTTGATTCTTGTTGTACTCTTGGATTGTGTGTTTGTATAGGTTTAAAGCAAATGCCTTCCCATTATAGGGATATGCCTTTCCAGTGCTGGTCACCCACCCCTGGCCTATAGAAGGTGGTCTTGTGGTAGTCATGGCATGGGTCCCGGGGGACGGTTCGTGATAGTGAAATTGTTGTGCAATGTTTTTTGGAAACAATCTTTGGTGATGGTTTATGTAATTGTAGAAATTGGGTGTTTTGGTGGAAAGTGAAATTGGTTTCATGACTTTAAAATGATGATTTTAAAATGCATAATTGGTTTTGATGAATGAAAATTGGTTGGAAAATCATTTTCAATAAAATTTTATTTTATTGAAATGATTTGACATAATTGGTTGGCATGGTTTTTGGCATTGATGTTGGACACAAATTGAATAGTTTGGATAATGGTCATGAAGTACCACTATCAAAGGTACAAGTTATTGATGTGAAGTTCCACTATTAAAGGTAACACCAATCTTGTGTAATTGAGTGTGTGTGTGTGGTTATGTGAAATAGAATGGGTTATTGATGAGCGTTATTGCACACACTCTCAAAAATAATTATTTGTGATTTTACTAAGTGCAACACAGTGGCTGACCTAGGTCATTCTCTCAAGGAGGAAGTGAATTAAACAACCCTTAATAGACTTGAAGAAAAAAAAATGAAATAAGTGATGACAAATGAAACACAAGATGTGGGGGTTTGGTTTCATAACTTTCAGACAATACACTAAACAAGCGAATGAGACAGAACAATCAAAGGCACAATTTCTTTAAAAATAATTATATAAAAAGCCGTAGTTGATCTAATATTCCCCCTTAATCATTAATTTATCATTATCCCATATGATTATAATTCATTCAATTGTAATCCCATAACCTTGTCAACCCCCTAACACTACAGAAATTAACAAGACCACAAATTTGTGAAAATGAGCCCTAGGTTAACTTTGGGACCTCCAATTGCAGCACCCTACTTTGATAGTGATACAAAATAAAAATTTTGTTCAGTGGTCAATTAGTGAATCATATAATCCCTATAGTGAAGAATTAATTGAGTTTGGGATGAGACTTGAACCCTACAATTCTATCCCAAGTTGATTGGAGTTTGCAGTTTAAGTTTCACTCTCACAATTTACACAAGCTCGACCATGCGGTCAAATGGAAGTCGATCGAGTAACATAGAAATTAAAACTCAATTAATTGATCACAATTTATGAATTATAGTATGTTTATGGATTCAAAATGAATAAATTAAGGGAGTATGGATTATATCAACTCCGAAAGAAATCACACTTCCATGGGCAGAGTTGTCATCATAGAGACGTTTTACATATGCAATGGATTGATTGGGGAACACACAATCTCATCTCCACTCTTATATTCCAGCCCAAGAAGAATAATAATAATAAAATGAAAAAAATAGAAGATTAATTGAAGAAAAATTCAAGATACAAGCATGAAAGTAAAGAAATACAAAGAGGAGGTGGGAGATGAGAGAGTTCTTGGAAGAGATGTTTGCAGAAGGACTTACTTCTTCTAATAGTTGTGAGGGGATCCCAAGATACACCCTTTCGGCCAAACCTTCCAAATTACTCGACCAACCCTCCAAAATAGTGAAAATATCCTTTAAATAGAGTTTGGGAGGACTAGGGTTACATGATTTATTTAAGTGTGAAAGGGAAATTCGGACAATTTGTTTAATCCCACTTGAAACGCATATTTGACCTCCAAAACACATGAATTGGATGGCCTTATAGAAGGATTATTTGTTCATAATCATGTCCCAAATCTTCCCTCAAAATTTGGGCCTAGTAAAATCCTTTATGAATACTATACGGCCCAAATGGTGAAGTGATGTCCAATCTAGATAGTTCACTCTAACTTTGTCTTCATGGGCCATTTACTCCACTCCAATGCACAATCTAACTCCCATATCCTAAATAGAATTTGTATCTTATTAAGTCAAGAACACAATTACAAAATTTAAAGTCAAAATAATTTACATAAAAATATTTATGCCCGAAATACTACAATGAATTTTAAAAGGGTAAAATTGGAATTTCCATCAAATTTTCAAATGAATGATTTAATCCCAAATATTCTATAAATTAACATATTTTAGCATAATGTGAGGAAATTATTTAATTTATTATCAATAAAATATTCAATAAAATTTTGTTTTATCAACTCCCCCACACTTAACCTTTTGCACTCTTAGGAAAAACCTCATATCATGTATTCCAAAAAATTATGACAAGATATGCATGTTCATATTCTACAATCCATAGTGGAAAAATAGGAAAAGTAAGAATCCAATAAAGAGTCAATATAAATAAATTTTAAATTCATTATCTCATAGGTTGTATCAAAACAAAATCTAGTGAGATTAATAACACTAATCAGAGCAAAAATAATTCATGGGTCTACCATGCCACTAATTCCCCACATGTGTGTGTGCCAATCATTTCAAGCTTGTCTCTCCACCCTTTATTCAGTATATTTAGTTCAATACAAACTTTTCTTCTTACCTAATTATATTCCACAAAACCTTTTCAACATCCTTTGCAATCAAATTCAAAAACTCACTCATTTAAGCATTCCCAGAAGTCAAAACATGAGCTACCGACCTAAATATCCCCACTTGTTGTAAATTTATTCACTCCACTCTTTATTGATTTTTTTTGATTTTTTATTTTTTTATATATATTATTTTGTATATTTTTTTTTGAGGGTGTACAATAGTCTAATATTAGGTTCACATGCATAGGTCAATATGGTACAATAATGGAAATGATCAGAAGAGAAAAGAACGTATGGAAGGACTATGTTATAAGCTAAAAATAATTACTTACCCTAAATACACATTCAATTGGGTAAGAGAAACTCACAAGTCATTATTGTGTGAAAATATGTGCGGAGAAATTAATGACACAATTTACCATAAACAAAAATCACAATGAATGGTATCAAAATCTAAATGGTTTTATTATGACATAACCAATCATATCATCGACGAATTTAATTTTTATAAAAATCAACCCGTGATGACAAAATATTACTCATGATTATCATTCTAGCAATAAATTTTAAAAACATGAATTTTCTATATGTTCCACATGAGAATATTACATGATATATATATATATATATTGATTTTTTTTTGTTTTTTTGGATTTTTTTTGAAAATTTTAACAAAAAACTTAATAGAAAATGCACGCAAAGCACACAAATGAAAAATCCTAAATTTCTACCCTAAAATATTGTCCCCTAACCCACACTTAAAATATTGTATTGTCCTCAATGTGATCCTATGAGATGATATGTGAACATGAAAAAGAGAATTTTAAATAGGACAAATAATATAAAGTGAAAGGGTTAGGAACAACCTAATTTGATCAAGTGATGGTGGGGTCATGTAGTGTGATGAAATCCACTACATCAGTAGGATGTCCCTCAATGTATTTCTTCAAACGTTTCCCGTTGACTGTAAATATCCTTCCAATGTCCTCTTGTGTGATCTCCACTACACCATAATAAAAAACATTAGATACAATATAAAGACCTAACCATCTGGAATGCAACTTACCAGGCATCAACTTTAGTCGTGAACTATAGAGAAGAACTTTCTCTCCAATATGAAACTCCCTTTGTTGGATGATTCTATCATGACCTGCATTTGACCTTTCCTTATAGAGCCTTGAGTTCTCATATGAAGACAATCAAATCTACTCAAACTCTTGAATTTGTAGCTTCCTTTGGATTCCAGCTTGAGCCAAATCCATGTTGCATTTCTTTATAGCCCAATAAGCCTGATGCTTTCCCAAAAATGATTCGAAGTGGGGACATACCGATGGGTGTCTTTTATGCTGTCCTATAATCCCATAACACATCATCCAAGTACTTGCTCCAATCCTTCCTATTCGGATGCACAGTTTTCTCCAAATTTTTTTTCAACTCACAGTTTGAAACCTCAACCCGACCATTTGTTTGGGGGTGGTATGGTGTTGAAGTTTTATGTGTCACCCCATACTTCCAAAGGAGGGAAGCCAAATTCTGATTACAAAAGTGTGTCCCTTGGTCAGTGATGATGTCCTTTGGTACTCCAAACCTACAAAAAATTTGTGTTTTAACAAAGTCCACTACAACATGAGAATCATCAGTCCTGTTGGCCTTAGCCTCCACCCATTTACTTACATAATCAACAACAACCAAAATATACAAAAAAACAAATAAACTAGGAAAAGGACCCATAAAATCAATTCCCCACACATCAAAAATCTCACAGAATAGTATGGGTTGTTGGGGCATCTCATGTCTCTTAGAAATGTTTCTCATGTGTTGGAAATGAGTGTATGACTTACAAAACACATGTGCATCATAGAATAAGCTAGGACAATATAATACAGAGTCCAAAACTTTCCTAGCTGTCCGTTGGGGTCTAAAGTGTCCACCAAAATCAAGTGTATGAAAGAATTGTAGAACAGAATCAAAATCATGATCATAAACACACCACCTAATAACTTGATCACTACACTTGCGATAGAGGTATATATCATCCCACACATAATACCAAGACTCACTTTTTAATTTTTGGACTTGATGTTTATTTAAATTTGCTAGGATTTTAGATGCAACAAGGTAGTTCACTAAATCAGCATACCAAGGATGTGTACTTGAGATGGAATAAAGATTCTCATCGGGGGAAAGTGTCCCGAAGTGGTACCTAGGCCAAGGTTTCAGCCTCTAGTGTGTGAGTAATCCTACTCATGTGGTCCACCACTAGGTTTTCAGACCCCTTTTTTTCCTTTATTTCAATATCAAATTCTTGAAGGAGCATCCATCAGATAAGTCTTTGATTTGCATATGGATTCTTCAAAATGTACCTCAGAGCTTCATGGTCAGAAAAAACAACTACTTTAGAGCCCAATAAATATGAATGGAATTTATCTAAAGTAAATATGACAGCAAGAAACTCCTTTTCTGTCGTTGTGTAGTTTGATTGGGCTGAATCTAATGTCCTCGAAGCATAGACAATCACATGTGAACGTCCCTCCACCCTCTGGGATAAGAAAGATCCAACCAAAAAGTTGTATGGGTCACATATAAGCTCAAAAGGAATGTCCCATTGTGGGGTCTGTATGATTGGTGGAGTGGTTAGAAACTTCTTCAACTCATCAAATGCTACCCTGGATGAATCATCAAACAAAAAAACAGAATCCTTTTGAAGTAATCATGAAAAAGGAAGATAAATCTTACTAAAATCTTTGATGAAGCACTAATAAAACCCTACATGACCTAGGAAAGATCTAACATCACACATACATGAAGGATATGGTAAGGATGAAATGATATCTACCTTATATCTATCAACCTTTATCCCATGTTTTGGCACTACATGACCTAAGACAATGCCATGATCTACCATGAAATGACACTTTTCAAAGTTCAAGACTAGATTCTTCTCAATACAACGATTCAACACATTTCCCAAACTATTTAGAAATTCATCAAATGAGGATCTATATACTGTAAATTCATCCATAAATACCTCCATGTAGGTCTCAAGAAAATCAGAAAAAATACTCACCATGCATCTTTGGAAGGTACCTGGGGCATTGCAAAGTCCAAATGGCATCCTTCGGTAAGAAAATGTGCTGAATGGATAAGTGAATATTGTATTCTCCTAATCCTCTAGAGATATATAAAACTGAATATATCCAGAAAATCCATCCAAGAAACAATAATGTGTCTTCCCAGCTAGTCTCTCAATTATTTGATTAATAAATGGGAGGGGGAAATGGTCCTTGCGAGTGGTTTGATTTAGTTTTCTATAATCAATACACACACGACAACTATTTTTCACCCTCATTGGAACTAAATCATCTTTATCATTTTTAACAACTGTAACACCACTTTTCTTAGGAACAACCTGAATAGAACTTACCCACTGAGAATATGAAATGGGAAATATTATACCTTCCTTAAGAAATTTATCAACTTCCTTTTTAACAACTTCCAGAAGGGTTGGATTGAGTCTCCTTTGTGGCCGCCTCACTGGTTTAGCCCCATCCTCCAAAAGAATCCTATGCATGCAAATGGAGGGGCTAATACCTGATATGTCTGAAAAGGTCCACCCGATTGCCCTGATATTCTCCCTCAAAATATTCAAAATATTTTCTTCATGTTCAAAAGGAATATTATTAACAATTATAACTGGTAATCTCTTTCCACTTAACAAGTATGATTATTTGAGATTAAGTGGAAATGGATTGAGTTACAATGAAGGGGGGTGATGTATAGATAGAGAAATTGAAGGAACTAAAATATATTCACAATGAACATCTATATCAGAATATACATCATCAAAATCAGAGAATAAACCATCAAATCCATCAAAAAACTCAACATCCATGTCATAATCAGAGTTTTCATGATCAAAATCAGAATATGAATCCATTTCAAAATCAAATATAAGAGAGTCTTGTTAATTAGAAATGGGTGTGGAAGTTCTCTTAGACATCAAACTAGAACCAATTATCATAATCTACCTAAGAATAGGACAATCAAATTCCATGGGGTTTTTATTTGGTGGTTCAAAATGGGAGATAACAAAAGCAGAATGGTTCTCTGAGGGGTACTTCATGGAATCCATAATATTAAATATCACAACTTCATCTCCAAACTCTATGGAAAGTGTAACCTCATGGACATTTATGATTGTTTTTCCAGTTTTGAGGAAGGGACTACCTAAAATAATTGGAGCATGAGAACTTACTTGATCATCCTCCATGTTAAGAACATAAAAATATACTAAAAAAATAATTTCTATTACCCTAACAAGTACATCCTCAAGGACTCCCATTGGATATGATGTATCTATATTCGCCAGCTGCACAACTACTCTTGTCTTCTTCAACTCCCCAACTAGTAATGAAGAGAATATAGAGTGATGTATTACATTTATGGAAGCTCCTAAATCACAAAGAGCATAAAAAAGTGTAACTCCCCTATGGTGCATGGGATGGTGAATGTCCCTGGATATTTTCACTTTGTTGGAATTTCTAGAGTTGGTGTAATGAGTGCTGCCACATTCCTTTCAAGATTGATCCTCTCATTTCCCTTGATTCCTCTTCGATTGGTACAAAGTTCTTTTAAGAATTTCTCATAACTTGGGATTTTCTTGATGGCTTCAAGTAGAGGGATGTTGATCTACACATGCTTGAATGTATCCAAAACTTCTTTTTTCATCGACTCTTCATCCATATTCTTGGTTTGTACTACCCTATTTGGAAAGGGAAGGGGTTTAGGAGGAACATAATTAATCTTTTTCTTACCTTTATCTTTCTCCTTGGGTTTATCATTAGCTGGTTTTGAATGGGGCTTATTTGGAGTTGAGGTGAATCCTGGTGGAATGGTAGGTACAGATGTATCATTAATTTTCTTCCCACTTCTCAATGTGATGGAAATTACATTACCCTTGGGATTTGGAGAAGGTTGGGAAGGTAGATTTCCATAATTCTTACTTACCAGTTCATGGAGGGCTGTGGCAATCTGGCTCATTTGAGTCTTCAACTACCTTAGCTCTGAACCTTGACTCTTCAGCTCATTCTGTTGATTAAGAACAATTGGTTTCAATAGATCATCAGTATTAGAATCTACCTTTGGTTGAGATGTACCTTGTTGTTGGCTTGTTGATGCTTGGGATTTAAATCTCCTTTGGGGTTGTTGGAAACCCTATTGGTAAGGTGGAGACTGCTGGAAGTTTTGTTGAAAGGGGGCCTTTGTTGTTGTACAGAGACATACCTTATGTTCGATTGATCCTTCCACCCTTGGTTTTATGTTGGAGAAAAGGAATCAAACTTCTTTTGGGGATATAGTTGTTGTTACTGCTGAAATGGTCTCCCAAGAAACACTGCTGCACAATATTCTATTTCTTGTAGTTAGGGGCAATAGTCAGTTGGGTGGCTTGTCTCAGTGAAAATTCCACAAGGCCTTGAAGGAGGGGGTTGAGATTTATTTTGATCCAAATCAATCTGTCTCACCATATTTTTCAATTCTTCCAACTTTGTATCAATCAAATGACTTTCAAGAGAAGATGGACTTACCTGATGTACTATTCTAATATGTGGGGTACCTCGATCTCCAAATTGTTGGGAGTTTTGTGCCATATTGTCGATCAATGCACGTGCAACTACTGGTGTTTTGTTGACCAATTCCACTCCAGCTACGGCATCCACCATTATTCTCTCCATAGGTGTGAGCCCTTCATAGAAGTAATGGATGATGAGTTTCTCACTGATTTGGTGATGCAGGAAGATTGCACACAACTTCTTGAATCTCTCCCAATACTCATACATAGATTCCCCATGCGCCTGCTTGATCCCTGAGATCTTCTTTCAGATGGATGTGGTCCTTGATGCTGGAAAAAATCTCTGTAAGAAAAGACATTTCAAATCATTCCAACATGTTACATCTTTAGGTTGTAAATAATACATCCAATCCTTATCAATTCTATAAAGTGAGAATGGGAATTCTCTAATTTTAATTTGATCTTCAGATACATTTCTTGGTTTCATTTTTGATCATAACATATTGAATTCTTTTAAATGTTTTTTTGGATCCTCACCAGATAAGCCATGAAATTTTGGAAGAAGGTGAATTAACCCAGATTTTAACTCAAAGTCCGATTCGAGAGTTGGATATGAAATGCGTGTAGGTTTATAATTAATATTAGGTGAAACCAACTCTCGAATAGTCCTATTGAGTTTATTTTTGTTATTTTCAGCCATTGTATCTTGTTTAATATTTTTTAAAGAGTTTCCAATTTCAAAATTCCTATAGTGGAGGAATTCCCCAGTTGGGTAAATTTCGAAACTTCATATAGACCGAGACTGTCTGATTCAAGCCCTAAGTCTACGCTCAATATTAGGGTCTAGATCAAGGATATCCTTAGGATGGGATCGTGTCATAAATCATAAAAAATATAGAAATAAAAGCAGCAGACACCAATATCATTAAACGAGGTTTCAATTGATGGCCCAAAAGAAAAAAAGGTGGGGAAGAAAAAACTAAAAAGAAAAGGGATGAGAATAATAGAAACAAAATAAAAAAATAAGAATAAATAACTTACTTAAAATTGGTTTAATAAAACACTTTCCTCTCTGGAAACGATGCCAATTTGATGAGCATTATCGCACACACTCTCAAAAATAATTATTTGTGATTTTACTAAGTGAAACATAGTGGCTAACCTAGGTCATTATCTCAAGGATGAATTGAATTAGACAAACCTTAATAGGCATAAATAAAACAAAAAAATTAAATAAGTGAAGACAAATGAAACACAAGATGTGGGGGTTTGGTTTTGTGACTTTCAGACAATACACCAAAAAAGCGAATGAGATGGAACAATCAAAGACACAACTTCTTTAAAAATACTTATATGAGAAGACGTAGTTGATCTAATCTACCCCCTTCATCATTAATTTATCCTTATCCCATATGATTATAATTCATTCAACTGAAATCCCCTAACCTTGTCAACCTTCGAACCCTACAGAAATTAACAAGACCACCAATTTGTGAAAATGATCCCTAGGTTAACTACGAGACCTCCAATCGCAACACCCTACTTTGATAGTGATCCAAAATACAACTTGTGCTTAGTGGTAAATTAGGACAACATATCCTCCATGGAGTGTATAATTAATTGAGTTTGGGATGAGACTTGAATCCTACAATTCTATCCCAAGTTGATTGGAGTTTTCAGTTTAAGTTTCACTCTCACGATTTACACAAGCCTGACCACACGGTCAAATGCAAGTCAATCGAGTAACATATACATTAAAACTCAATTAATTGATCAAAATTTATTAATTATAGTATTTTTATGGATTCAAAATGAATAAATTAAGGGAGTATGGATTAGATCAACTACGAAAGAAATCACACTTCCATGGACGGAGTTGTCATCGTGGAGATGTTTTTCATAAGAAATGGATTGATTGGGGAACAAACAATCTCATATACACTCTTATATTCTAGCCCAAGAAGAAGAAGAATAAGAATAAAATAAAAAAACATAGAAGATTAATTGAAGAAAAATTCAAGATACAAGCATGAAAGCAAAGAAATACAAAGAGGAGGTGGGAGAGGAGAGCCTTTTTGGAAGAAATGTTTGCACAAGACCTTACTTATTTCAATTGCTGTGAGGGTATCCCAAGAGACAAAATTTCAGAAAAACCTTCCCAATTCCTCGACCAACCCTCCAAAAGTGTGAAAATATCCTTTAAATATAGTTTGGGAGGGCTAGGGTTACATGATTTATTTAAGTGTGAAAGGAAAATTCAAAAAAATTGTTTAATCCAACTTTTACCACATAGTTAACCTCCAAAACGCATGAATTGGATGGACTTATAAAATTATTATTTTTAAATAATAATATCCTATATCTTCCCTAAAATTTTTAGCCCAATCCAATCCCGTATAAAGAAGATACGACCTAAATGGTGAAGTAATGTTTTATCTGGATAGTTCAGTCCAACTTTGTCTTCATGGGCCATTTACTCCACTCTAATTCACGATCCAGCTCCGATGTCCTAAATAGAATTTTTATCTCATTAAGTCAGTAACACAATTTCAAAATTTCAAGTCAAAATAATTTATATAAAAATATTTATGACCGAAATACTACAGTGAATTTTAAAAGGGTAAAACTAGAATTTCCATCAAATTTTCAAATGAATGATCTAATCCAAAATATTCTATAAATTAACATATTTTAGCACAATGTGAGGAGATTAATTAATTTATTATCAATAAAATATTTGACAAAATTGTGTTTTATTAGTTATTCCAACATGGAAATTGAGAAATGGTTAAACAATTTGTTTGGTTTCTTTCCTTGGTAACTATTTTAGTTTATAAAATAGTTTTGGTTTAGAACTACTTTAGATTTGATATAAACTATTGAAATTATTTTAAATGGTTTTATATAAATGTTATAACTTTTTATATCCTAATTTTCTGAGTAGGGAAGTCATTTAGGGAAAATATATTGATTTTTATTACTCACACCTACTTTGGAACATTGATACCTTTTCAGATATTATTTATCGAGACACAGTTAAAGGGAAAGTATTGTATTTCTTTAGTGGTGATTCGTGATACTTGGGCTATCTTATGGATTTGGAGCATGAATCATATTGGGAGATGTGAAGTTATGTCTTTGAGTATTTGAGGTTTTATTTATTATATATTCTGCTATGTATTTTCATATTGTTAGTCTTCCGCTTTGGTACTATGGTGTAGTTTGGCCTTGATATCAATTGGTATTACTTGAGTTGTGTTAAATTTTTATCATGAATCATATAGTGGTTTTGGTAATGATTTTTATAGTTGAGGTTGTTCTATTTTAAAATGGAAAATCATCCCCCATATGTTAATGAATCCCTTGGCATTTATTGTTAGCCTTTGGTGTCTTGGTGATGTCGCCTAAGGCCAAGTAGAAATTCCACCTCGACTCAAGCCAATGAGGAGGGGTGGGATGTTACATGTCACCTCTCAACCCATTTGATAAAATATGGATTTATTTCCTTTATAAAAAACATGATGTTTCCCCATAACTATTAAAAAAAATTATAGAACCATAGGTAATATCAGAATGATTAACTTAGTATCAAATATCAAGAATCAACATTAACATTACAAAGAATGTGAAAGACAATTAAAAGTGTTAATAACCGATGTTAAAAATAAGCTTTAATGAACCAATATATTCATAGTAAATAATTATAAATTAAGTATATAAAATGTTTATAAATATGAATAAGTTTTTCAAATAAATGATTAATATATTTATGGGTTTTTATATGAAGTTAGAGTGTTATCAAATAAGCAAGGAAATAAGTTAAGGATTTTTGTCTCAAACTCCATCCATTAAGACATGTTTTACTTTATGCACTGATTTATTTTTATATGGAAAATATTCTTCCTAATTGATATATTATCAAGAAATTTATTTTATTCATGGTATTTATGTTCATTTTTAATCACTTACTCTTTCAAGAGTTTTGATTAAAATGTTACTCAATTCGTAATTTTTTCTTGACTCAAGTCCTTTTTTCCATGAGTAATAAAATCTCTTCTTGATTTGATCTTCCAATTATTTTTTCCAAATATTATATTTTAAAATGGTATATTTCCTATTTATATAGGTATATTACTTATCTTCATTAGTATCCTCCCATTTTATGAAACTCTTCTTCAAATAAAAGCATGATGTTTATAAGAATAAATCCTATACCTTCCAATGAATATTTTTCTTCCATGTCCATGTTTTTCCTATAAAAAGTGTGATCTATAACCCAAATATGTTTCATATCAAGTGACCTTAAAGTTAAAATTAACCTCTTTTTTAAATGAAAGTTTTATTATTCTTTTTATGATGTGGGTTTCATAATTTTTTTAAAGTATTTTTAACATTTTCTACATGGATAGTTTTCAAAAAAGTTATTTCTTTAAAGTAATGTTATAAATGTTTTAAACAGTCTTCCATAATGATTTATTTAAATTTATTTTCAAATAAATTTATTTTCTTTAAAAATGTTTTAAAATAAAATATTTTTAACATTTTACACATGGGTCATTTTCGATGGAAGGAATCTCTTTTACACATTTCCATATGAATGCATATTTCCACTACCTTTATCATTTTCTAATATACTTACTCTCTATGATTTAAAGTTTTCAAAAAGTAAATTATAATTCTCATGGTTTAATAAAATATTCCATTTTTAAAAGTTTTAAAAGGAAAAGGGAAATTATTATTTTGAAATAAATTTTCCTAATACTTCTAAGAGTGTTCTTCATCTATGTCATATACTTGATCAATGGTATTCTTCAAATGATACCAGCCACCTTCTTTATCTAGATGTCTTATGAAATTATCATTTACATCTATGGTATAACACATCACTATTTTTTTCTTTCCTAATCATCCATCTTTATATGCATGATTTACTTCTAATACTTTTTTTATGGATGCCCAATGTTCCATTACTTTATTTAAGGATGTTCACCAAGATTCCCAATACATCGATTGATCGGGGAAATTATTGCCTAAATCGTATATCCATTCCCTATGTGGTGTAAATACCATATGTGTAATCATATTTATTGAGTTTTATTTTCCTAGAATGATGCTTAAATTCATTAGATTCTCATTTATTTTCCATGGGTTTATCATGTCATGTTTATTGATGAAATCATGAATGCTCTTTTAAGGAACCACTTGAAAATGATATAAAACCCATTTTATTTCATTTGGTTTTTATGATATGTTGATTTAAACCATGTGGCACACATATGTATGATTTTTATTATATGATGGGTGGACCCAAATTATATAGCCCTATAATGCATTGGGTAATGTTTCCATCTCATGAGATATCATGGTGTGTGGGTAGTGAGCCTAGCTAACTATGGTGCATGGTCAGTTCTCCTAGCCAACTATGTTATGTTAATAATGCATGGGGCCTTGAATTATGCTTATTATTTTATATTTATGTTATCACCACATTCCTATGATGACATGCTCTTATGTTATGATCATTGTTTAATCCATGTACATATAATATTATCTCTTTAGTCCAGGCTTCCATGATTATAATCACCCTCATTATGATATTATATTATGCATCATGTCTCTCATGTTATGATTTATTATTATGTTTACCCTTACTGAGTATTTGAGACCACCCCTTTCTTTTATTTTCATTGTCATAGGTTATGAAAGAAATTATTAAGTATACTAAGTCTAAAAGAGTATCTTGTGTGGAGAATTTATAAATGACTTGAAGAATCATTATGATTTTTTATATTCTTATAGTGTAAAATAAAAAGTGTCTATTTGATGAGAATACTTGAGATTTAGTAGTTTATGATTTTTATTAATTATCTAAAACTATAAACAAAAAGGTCATTGAATTGTAAATGTAAGAAATATGTTTTAATCATAGATGTGTATCAAATCCAGTGTTGTAAGATATGTGTTTTTAGCACCGGATCCAGGAGCGTGGGTCCAAGGGTGCTAAAATTGGTATCATAGTAGTGTTTAGATAACTTTATAGCTTAAGTATTATTGTTTGAGGATGATTTAAGATTTAGGAATGAAATCAAGGGTTGACAAGTTAAAAATGATCTTTGTTTCAATGGTATAAATAAACCTTTAGGTTGGAAGTGTTGAAAGTTTTATGTTGTTTGGGGATTATGATAAGATAAATTTAGTAAAAATCCTAGGCATAATTCTAAGTATATGATAACCACCTATAATTTTGGTAAACTAGAGATTCTATAGTTTTTCTATCAATTAAATCCCCATATGGATACTAGCAAGTGGATACAGTTTTGTAATAGATTTATATAGGGGAAAGAACCTTGAAAATATATGGTCGGGTATATATTTTTCATCATTATAGTGAATAATTAATGGGACCTAACTGCACACTTTTCCAGACACTCCTAGGGGATATTATTGGGTTAATTCACATTCTCTTTAAAAACTATTATGAATGATTTTAACATGGTCTTTTATGTAAGTTAACAAGATTAGATAACCTAATAGTAAAACAACCATGGATAACCTAGGTTGAAGCTAAAGACTCTAAGTTATGGTATGTACATAATTTATGTTTTTTTATTATTATAAGATTATAGTTTTCCCTTTATACATATACTAATTTAAGTATTATCATCCCTAAAATTTCTTTTAAAGTAATGGATAGAGAAAGAAGGAGCCAAGCTAACAATGGATGCAATGGAAAATGAGATTATTGTCCCAACCTATAATATATTGAGAAAATAACTGGGGTTAAAAATATAATTATTATGTTAAATCAACTATCATGAATTATGATTAACAAAGTGAACATAGATGAATTCCCTATCACACCAAAGAAGCAAAGGATAATGTCTCATGAAAATTAAAGTGATGAGATGATGAAGGAAAAATGATACAAATTAATTTATATAAAAAATGTTTGAATAAAAACACTGGGGAATGTCTCAAAGTAACTATAAAATGTTTTGTGTGTGGAAAAGGAAGATATAAAGCATCTATCCACCTAGAAAAAATGAATCATTCACTTAACTTGATTGAGGAATTTTTTTTCTAGTTTTAATTAAGATATTAATATAGAAATTTCATTTTAAATTTTATCTTAATTCATGTATATATTTTTTTACATAATTAATATATTTGTAAAAATTTCTAGGACATAATTTATTTCATGGGGTAGAATGTAACGACCCAAGATTTTGGATCCTTTAAAATACATATTATGTTTCATAACTTGTGCCACACACTACACCCAAAATAAAAAAACCATAAAATATTAAGAATAAATTATTAATAAATCTAGAATAAATACTTATATGGTAAACCATTAATTATTTTTACCTTTAGAAAGAAAATAATTAATATGAGTTAATATTGAAATAGTTATTTTCAATAAAAACCGTTTTCTTTATATTATATATTTTCTTTTAAAAAGATAAGATAATAAATTTTAGATTTTAAATTTTATAAATTAAATCAATTTTTTAATTACTCACAAAAACATTATATTGGGATGTATTTTTTATATTTTCTAAAATAATCGATTTTATGTGAATAGTAAAAAATACAGTTTTTTCCAAAAATGCGACTTTTATCACATTATCAGTATATGTGAAAGGCATTAAATTTTATAAAATATTTTAATTGATCAAATATAAATTTTAATAGTATAATTATGAAATAAAAAATATTATTTTAAACTTATAAATTATATTTTTAATATTTTAGTACTTAAGAAACATTTTATTAGAATTTAAAAATTATTTTCATTTGTTTTTTAATTAAACCTTTTCATGGTGAACTTTAGTTTTAGATTGATTTTAAATCTAAAAACTTTTATTTGTTTTTTAATAAATCTATTACTATCATGAAAATTAGTAAACATAAAAAATTTATCTTATACATAAGTTTAATGTTTAAAAACACTATTTTATCTAAAAACAATTTTTATGTGCTATTTGTGTTTAATTTAAAATAATATTTTATCATATTTGTGAAATTAATTAGGTTAAATGGAACCCAAATTAGAAATCATAATGTTTAAATTTGTTAATAAGGGTTTAATTATATTTTTAGTAATTAAATAATTGATATGATTAATATTTAATTAAGAGTAATAAGTGTTCAAATGACTAATCTAAGGTGGCTTGAATTTTCCTAAATTAACTTGACATCTATACCTCCTAAAAACAAATTTTTAGGTTTTAAATTATTACCCAGTTATCTTACCAATATTTATTCATCTAACTCACCTAAATTTCATGCCATTCCATTCTTACCCCCTACTTTAACATTCTTTTATATTGAAAAGTCCATTTTATTCACTTATATAGGGGACCGCTTACACCCCTTCTTTACACACCATTTAGAATAGAATTACTTAGTTAAAATATGTAAATATATTCATCCTATAACCCTATCCAATGAACCATATCCTTTCCACCCATAATTATCCTAATCCCTTCATTTCTAAGGATAATTCCAAGGGAAATCAAAGTTCTCGATGTGAGTATTACTCCCCACTTAGTATTTTTTTTAATTTTAATATTCCTAATATTCCATAAATTTGTTAATAGAATTAATTTAGTATCATATATATAATTAAATTTCATTATATACTGTAACATCAATTACTCATTCATTTCGTAGCATTCGATAAGATAAACAAATGCATCGACCGTGCATATGTGCGGACTTCCACATTCACGAAACAATGTGGTTCATTTTTCATCACTGAATCTTATGGTTGGTATAAATGATGGGTTTGGTGAATAATTATATTTTTTATATCACTTATAAATTTCTGAAATGATTACATTTTTTTATTTATCTCCATTCCATCCATTCGTTAATTAATAAGATCAATAATCATGTGTATGTACAGACTACCACCTTTAGGAATGATGTGTCTTATTTAGATTAATAAATTAACATGGATGGAACTAAAAGTGTAATTAATGAACTAATATTATGTTTATAATATTATTATAAAACTTAAGTGATAAATTTTCATATACCATCACTCCGTCCACTCGTTGAGAAATGGGTTTGTTAATCGTGAGTATGTGCAGACTACCACCTCTATGAATGATAAATTTTATTTGTCAACACCACAAATAATTAGTGGTTATAAGAATGGATTTTATGTATATATGTTTTATATATTAAATTTATATTCTTTTATGAATTTTATATTAAAATTATGTAATAGAAATTTCTAACTCATTCGATCATTATGACACACTTTTGTTTTGGTCAGTTTACTACCTACTTGAGAGATGTTGTAATGTTTATATAATGAATGATTAAGAAATGTTATATAATGTTAATGAAATATAATAATTTATTAATTATTTTTTAAATGTTATGGATTTTTAATATTAATAACTAAACATGTTAATAATATACAATCTCCGTTCATGAAAAGCTACCAAAACAAGTTTGTCTCCAACACCATCTTCAAGAGTCATAATTAAAACTATAATGGGATAAAGTGGAATATTATAATTAATAATGGGATATATATTATATAAACATAGGTAATCTAGTAATTATGAACTTGGTATAAAATATCAAGGAACAAAAATAACATTACAAAACATGTGTAAGACAATTAAAAGTGTTAACACCCGATGTTAAAAGTAAGCTTTAATGAACCACTATATTTATAATAAATAATTATAAATGAAGTATAAAAAAAGGTTATAGAGATGAATATTTTATTAAATATATTATTAAGGTAGTTATAGTTGTTTTACTAGAAGTTAGAGTATGATCAACTAAGTGAGAAAATAAGGTAAGATATTTTTGTCTCAAAATCCCTTCATTGAGACACATTTTACTTTAGGCATAAATTTACTTTTATATATTTTATATGATTACCAATTTATATATTATCATTAAATATATTTTATTCATGGTATTTTATGTTCATTTTCAAGATATTCCTCCATGGGTTTTTATTAAAATGTTTCTCAATTCATAATTGTTTTCTCGACTCAAGACCCTTTCCCCCTGAGTCGTGAAATCTCTTCTTGATTTGATCTTCCAAGATTATTTTTCCCACACTTCTCTTCTCAAATGGTATATTTCCTTTTTCTTTGGGGATATTAATTTTCTTCATTAATATCACCCCTTATGCTTCTAAATAAAATCATGATGTTGATAAGAATAACTCATATACTTTCCAATGTATATTTTTCTTCCTTGTCCATGTTTTACCTATCAAAAGTGAGACCTATAACCCAAATATGTTTCATATCAAGTGAACTTAAAGTTTGTATTCACCTATTTTCAAATTAAATTTTTATTATCCTTTTTTAAGATGTGGGTTTCATAAAAATTTTTCAAAGGATTTTTAACATTTTCCACATGGATAGTTTTCAAAAAAGGTTTTACATTCAAGTAATATTATAATGTTTTAAAAATTATTCCAGAAATATTGTTTTAAAGTTATTTTTAACTACATTGAATTTATTTAAAAATTTATTAAAAGAAAATATTTTTAACATTTTCCACATGGGTCATTTTTTATGGACATACTATAATTTACACATTTCCATGTGAATGTATCCTTCCACCACATTTTTTATTTTATAAGAGACTTACTATACATGCTTTCAAGTTTTCAAAAAGTAAATTCTTATTTTCATGGTTTAATAAAATATTCTTTTTTAATTGTTTTCAAAGTAAAAGGGGAATTATTATTTTCAAAGAAATTCTCCTGATGCTTCTAAGAGTGTTTTTCATCTTTGTTATATGCTCGATCAAGGTTATTCTTCAAATGATACCATACACATTATTTAAATGAATGAATTATGAAATTTTATTTTACATATAAGGTACGATCCATAACTATTTTTTTTCTTTCCTAATCATCTATCTTTATAGGCACGATTTACTTCCAATGCCTTTCCTTAATGGATGCCCTATATTCAATTACTTGATTGAAGTGTGTTCACCTAGATGGCCAATACATCGATTAATTAGGGAAATTATTGTCTAAACTATATATAAATTTCATATATGATGTAAATACCATATACATAATCATATTTTTTGAGTGGTATTTAAATATAATGATTCTTAAAATCATTGGATACTCATTCATTTTCCATGGGTTTATAATTTCATGTTTATTTATGAAATCATGAATGATTAATTAAGGAACCACTTAAAAAGGATATAAAACCCATTTTATTTCCTTGGGGTTTTATGATACATTGATTGAAACCGTAAGACACACTTATGTATGATTTTCATTATGTGTCGATTGGGCCCAAAATTTTATATCCCTATAATTAATTAGGTAATTTTTTCATATCATGAGATATCATGGTGCATGGGTAGTGATCCTATCCAACTATGGTGCCTAAGCTGCTATACTAGCCAAATATGTCATGTAAACAAGGCATGAAGCCTTGAATTAAGCTTATGATGTCATGTTTATGTTATCACCACATTCTAATGATGCCATGATCTTAGGTTATGATCATTTTTTAATCTATGCATGTATGATATTATCTTTTTATTCCATGCTTCCATACTTATGATCACCCTCATTACGATATCATGTTATGCCTCACATGTCTCATGTTATGGATTATTATTATGCTTACCCTTACCGAGCATTTGATCTCACTAATTTCTTATGTTTCCATTTCCCCAATTTATGAAAGAAAGTATTAAGTATGTTATTTCTATAAGAGTATATTATGTGGAGAATTTAAAGGTGATTTTGAAGACTAATTATTATTTTATTAGATTCTTATATAGTGAAGAAATAATGGTCCATTTAATTAGAATACTTGATATTTAGTAGTTTATAATTTATTATATTTTTTTAAAACTATAAACCAAAAGGTCTTTAGATTGTAAATTTGAGAAAGATATTGTAACCATAGATGTGTATCAAATCCAATGTTGTAAGATATGTGTTTTTAACACTATATCTAGAAGCATAGGTCTAAGGATGATACAATATAGATATTCCATTATCATTTTGGGGATATGCATTATACACGACATCACACATTCTAAACTAAGTCACAACTAAGTAGTTAAATAGAATACCATATAACTTAATCTATGGAAAAAAATATGTTTTTTCATATACTCATTCATGGGGTTGAAAAGAATTTGTTAAGTCCATATTAGGTATAAAACTAGCACCCCAAGGCACGAAGTATATCTTTATAGGGTATTATAAGGAAACAAAGGGATACTATCTATATAACCCATCATACAAAAAGGTGACCGCTATAAGAAAATCTATTTTTTTTTGTGAAAGGGAGAACATTATTAAGAAGGATAGTGGGAGAAATATTGAATTTGATGAAGTTGATAATCAAGATACATAAAAGTTAGTTTAGAAACACATTCTATAGGTCCCCATGGGATATGTTGTACCTAAAACACAAGTACTATACATGAGCACTAGAGAGGTTAAATAACAAGAATGAGATTGTTTTCTAGTCATAAATGATGGTGACTAACTATTGGTTGAAAATAATGATCCTATTTCCTACAAGGAAGAGTATAGATCTCTGAAGCTACAATATAGAAAGAAACCATGAATTATGAGATGGATTCCATGTGTCATAACCAAGTATGGAATCTAGTAAATCCTATAATTAATATAATTCATGTTGAATGAAAATGGGTATTCAAGAGAAAACTGGTCATGAAAGGTAAAGTGAATACCTATAAAGAAAGGATACTAACAAAAGGGTTTAAATAATTCCAAGGTATTTAATATAATGAAAACTTTTCTCCAGTTTCTATATCTGAATCCATTAGAATTATACTTTGTATAGTAGCTTTCCATGACTATGATATTTGGTAGTTGGATATCAAAATATATTTCCATGATGGGAACCTTCAGGAATATGTATATATAAAACAAACTGAAGGGTTTTTGATTCCAAGAAATTCCAATAAGATATGAAATCTATAAATATCCATCTATGGATTGAAGCAAGTATCTAGGTCATAGAACATTTGGTTCGATGAGGCCATGATTTTTTTTGGTTTAATAAAGAAAAAATTTAATCCACGTGTTTACAAGTGATTTAGTGGGAGTGTAATTTTTATCTTATTAGAGTATGTTAATGAGATATTACTTATTGGAAATGATATACCAGTATTATAGTCAATTAAGGACTGGTTGAATAAGTGCTTCTTCATGAAGGAATTAGGTGAAGTGGCATATATCCTTAGAATCAAGATATTTCATGATAGATCCAAAAAGATTCCTAGACTAAGTCAAGGTACATACATTTACTAGATACTAAAGAGATTTAGTATAGAACAATCAAAGAGGGGATTGGTTCTAGTGTCACATGGTATACCTCTCTCTAATAAAATGATTCCACAGATACAATAGGAAAGAGAGAAAGAGAGAATGAGTAAGATCCCATACATTTATATGATAGGATCTATCATGTATTCTATATTATATATTATTCTTGATGTTTCCTATGCTTTGATCATGGTAGTTAGATATCAAACTGACATAGGAGAACAAAATTGGTCTACTATTAAGGCCATCCTTAAGTATCCAAGGCATAATAAGGATATGTTAGTAGTATATAGAGGAGATGAGGATCTAGTCATCAAAGGATATACCAATTATAGTTTCTAAACAAATTAGAATGATTTAATTTCATAGTTAAGATATGTCTCTAGTATAAAAATAGGAGTTGTGAGTTGGAAGAGTTTAAAGTATTTAGTTATCATCGATTCTAAAACAAGTATATTATGATTTATGATGTGACCAAATAATTTTTTTTGATTTTGAAACTTATCCAAGATCTCGATGTGGTTCTTATCAGTAAAGACACTACCACATTGTATTGTGATAATACTACATTAGTGGATCTCACAAAGGATCCAAGGTCACATCAAAGGACAAATAATATACTCTAGAAGTATCAACTCTTGAGGTATTTTTATAAAAGGGGATATATCACAGTGATAAGAGTTTCCATAGAGGTAAACACAATGGAACCCTTGAATAAAACCTTATATTAGTAAAATCATGAATATCTTGTGAGATCTAGTGGACTAAAAGTTGTTAATAGTTAGATCTAGTGAAAGTTGGAGTTTCTTGGAGTTGGTTCCCTAGAACCATCTTCTATGTACTTTATTATTACCTATATTATTATTTTTGAATATTAATAAATTTATTATCACATCATGATTATTATTTTTCATGAAATTTCATGTGATAATTTCTTAATCATAATTATCACTCTAAAAGGTCAAAACAATTCCTCATTATTATGAGAACCTAAAAGTTTTATAATAGTATACTTAAATATATGTTCTATAGTTAGAAAATATATTTTCAAGAGACAAAAATGATATAGCCTATTAGGGGTGGAGACTCATAAGAATTTGATGCACTTTCACATGGTGCACATCCTTGGTAATCTTCCAAGTAGAGATTATGAGAACATTATTTTATAATAGTAATACAAATTTACACGTATCTTTGGATGTTAATATTTATAGACGTGTGTAATGATCCTTAGAATTTAATATTATTATTAATGCACATTATAAGTTTTTTACTTTTATGTATTGATGAAAACCATGATGAAATATGATAATGAAGAGGTAGGATACATTGGGTTATTCATGAGTAATATTTCATTAATAAATATTGCAATATTAGTCTATTGGAAGTTGATATGTCAGACCCTTTGATGGAAATAAAACTACCTTATTAAGTCCATGGACATGTTGTTCTGTTGGCATGATCATTTTTGGAAATTCAAAGAAAGAGGTATTGAGCATATAAGTTGATGACACCGGTATACAACCTAATTGATTAGAGGTATCTAGATAGAGAGATTATATTACATAGTTTATATTTGTTCATGGTTATTATTATTGTGGCATTTAACTTCTTTCTCAATGAGTGTCTTGGCGTGTTTCTAGATGTGAACCTTGAAAATTAGTTGTAATAACCTAATTCCACTGATAAAGGGGATTAGAGGGTCATACATTAAGTGCATCTAGAACCTCAATTAAATTATATATGAATTTAACATATTGGATAAGAATTATTACTATATGTGGTTTAATAATTACTAATGTTTGTTTGATCATAAATATTTAGTCATTGATTATTTGAGAGAATATATATATATATATATATATATATACGTAAGTTGAATATTTAATAAATATTTATTTTATAGGTAATTATTTATTTAATTAAATGAATATAATATTTATTTATTCTAGTTTATTCATAAGGTAACAAAATATTTATTTTGTTATGTGAATATTTAATAAATATTTATTCATTAATCCAGTGAATATAATATTTATTTATTTATTAGTGAATAGTACCATGATATTTATTTAATTAAATAAATAATCATTATACAAATATTGATAAATATTGAGGAGGATTGGAAAACTGAGTTTAATGTCCCAACAATAAATTCCATATGAAATATTATTTGAATAAATATAAAATTATTTATTTAAGGAAATAATATTCATTTTATCCATGATTTTAGCACATTTCACATAAATAATAATAATTCTATTATTATTTTGACATAGGGTTCACTGGGGATTAAGAAATTAATAAGGTACCTTGTGTAATTATTATTTTCTAAAATTACCCCTATTTAAATTAGTTATGATTTTTTTGAAACCTGAGCCATTTTCTAATTATTTTGTATGAGTTATAGAGTATATTATTTTAATCCCAAGGATATCTTCCTATATAATGATCTAAATAATGTAGAACAATTCTACTCATCTACCATAATGATTCCTTCTCACCTTGAACAATTCTTCGTAAGCATTATATACTTATGTGCTAGCATCTAGAGGATTCTATAATGACGATTGAAGGTTTTTGAAACACGCATGGATCACCACTAGAGTTAATATAACCTTGATTCCTCTGATAAAATGATGATAAAAAAAATATTTATTAATATAACCATCAAAAATGAAGAAAGAAATTTAACATAAGATATTTATTTGTTTAAATAAATTAATTATAAATTATATGTAAAAATATACTATATTCATGGTTCTAATGTTTTTTTTCAATTAATATTTAATTTAATTTAATTGGTTCTGAAGTTATTCATCATGTACATCATATATTATTCAAAAATTATAAAAAAATATGATTTAGAAACTACCTAATAGGCACTTTTGCTACACTCGAAACCTTCAAGCCTAGGAATGATAATCAAGATAGGGTGCTATGATTTCATGTTTAAAAGTTAGATTAATGTTTAATTCCTTTCGTATTTGTTGTTGTGTTTATTTCCTTAGGGTTTGTAAGTTTATGAATTATGGATTTATAATTAAATTAATTTTAATTTATATGATGATGATTTGTAAATAATTTTGTAGATAGATTTATATCAATTATGCCTCCTTTTATAATTTTCAAAAAAAAAATCTTCTACTTGCATACTTCTTATTATCCTATAAAAATAAAACCCCCCATACTTGTTACTTTTTTTTTATTTTTTTTAATACCTATAATTAGTTATTTTAAGTGATACCTACAGATGGTTTTTGGAGGATTATCTAATAACAGTGGAAGTAGAAGAAACCCATTTAAAGTGATCGATCTACCATTGTGAATCCACATATAATATTAAGAACATAAAATATAATAGGTGTACCTCATATACTATGTGATATATCTCTATCGATATTGATGGAGTATTCTTGATGGAGATCACTATGAGATAACCAAAGTTCTCTTTCCTTAATAGGTAGTACATCGACCACTAGAATCCTCATATGCTAGGAGATGACCCTAGAACACCAATGATGTGCTAGCATATTCTCTATAAAGTTTAATGATGAATTAGGATGAATATATCTTCATATATGGATTATTAATATTGCTTATACATCCAAAACCCACTAGTAGGGTCTCCATCCATTATATAAGCTTCTACATGTAATGAAGGAGGATGAGGTTTGGCTCCCATCACATGAAATCCAATATACGGTAATGTGTTCATGTTGGGGTTTAATAATCATTTAACACTTAAAATATTGTTATATTTTTTTAAATCTATAAATGTATCAACCTTTGATTTATAACTAAAGAGAAAACTCTGGGAGATGTGAAAATATCCCTGAACTTGGTATCGTAATCCCATACCTACAATATGCATCACATGCATATCATAGGTTACAATTCAGAGGATATCATATGATATGATATCCCTATTTTATCGAATTGTAAATAATCTACCACTTTCACTAAAATACTATAAGGAATTTATGAAAATATTAATAACTCTATGAATCCATCCAAACTCTTTTGGATATGGTTTATCAAACTCTCTTTATATTGTAACAAAAACTTTTTCCAAAATTTAATATTTATTCTAAGGCTTGACTGTGTGACCCTATGGGACCTTGTAGCATTAAAAAAACTATCAAATATTAATTTCATAGATGTAAGAAAATAATAACCTATAGTCAACATTTGTATTACTCAAGTGATATAAGGGTCCAGTGTGATCTTGATTGGACATATTCATATCTCAATATGAACATGTCCACCATAAGATGTATCATATATATTTCATATATACCTATATAATCCCTATTTTAATGACATAGAGTGACCACTAGACATGGAAAACATCAATATAGTATAAATCTTCTCATACATTAATGATCATTTGAAATATACTGACCTGATTGACAGATACATCACACATCATTCATCTTGAATATGAGCAAACCACATGTCCCTCATCTATGTAGTTGATAACCTCACATGTCACTCAACTAATTATGACCATATATTTACTTATTCTAACTCAATCAAGGTCCTAGATGTATTTTCTCATCACACAAGTGGATAATTCCCATCTTGATTGAGCTTTAACCAATGACACGATCAAAAACATACCTAACCACACCATGATTAGCTAATCCTTAAGATTTTCTAAATAAAGGTATCAAAGTATGAAGGTTCTCATGCTAGGAATCTCTACAAACTTAGGTAATGGAGATTCATAATAATCATACACCCATAAGTATATCAATGGATATATGAAATTCATGTGATATAATTTTGTGGGTCAGTCCAGATAATAAGTCTCGACTTTCTCAATAGTCTATTCTTTGTATATTGTATGCAAATCATTGTATCAATTACAAGATTCTACTCACACTAATATTAACATATCACTACAACCTATAATAATAATTGATGATCATTGATTAGGGATGACTCAAATGCATAATTTTAAGAGATAATAACCATTTAACTTCATGAAAAATATGCATCAAACATGGAATAATGATAAAGTATATATTTTATTTTGTACAATATGATAAATTTTATATTATTAAACTCTTATAAGAATACTTAAAAAATACATACATAAGACCCTACCTAACATATTATATATGATATACTAACAAATAAACCTATGTTTTTTTTCACTTTTAGGGATTTTTAAACTCATTACATATCTATGTAATTCCTTCTATGTCTCTATTTGATCATTTGATAAAACCCTCCCACATAAATCTTTAGTGAGTAAAATCTATGAAGTAATCTAGTTTGAATAATGGTGATATTTAAGAATCATATTATTAATGTTCAACTCTTTGAAAATATTCAAACTCCTTAACTTCACAACATTTATGATGTTAATAACTTATCTTGTATACTTATAATTCAATCTAAGTACATCATTATCTTTAGAAAATTTTTAATCAAACTTTTTCCTTGAAATCTTTTGGCAACTAATGAAACTATTTACATTATCACTTACGAAACCATAATAAAGTTTTTAGGATAAAGTGACATTAAATTTTTTTATGGTGACTAAATAACACTATTTATAATTCTATTTACTGACATACCATAAACTCTTTAAGAGGTTAAGTGAAATCTATTTTATTTTTTTGACCAGAATAATCTTTTATTTATCAAATTTGAAATTTTCTAAGTTTAAACATATTATCACTAGTCTCTAAGAAACTATTATATTTATAATATCATGTTAAGATACAAAAACTTATTTATATAAGTAAATAACACTTATTTCTTTTAGTAGGAATATTTTAAAAACAAACTATTATACCCATATCATATATGGTATTCTATTTATTTTGAGAATTTTCTTAATTTTTTTTTCTTTAAAATATTCTATTAATGGTGGTGGAATTTAAATTTATCACATTTTAAAAAACATATGGATAAGTACATTTATCCTGGATAAAACCTTTTTATCCTTATATTCTTCTCAAAACATGCTATATAATCCGATGAATCATAAACCATGTGTATTGAATCCCTTATCTCATATTTTTCACAACTAAATATTGTTAAAAAACTACTTCTCTTATAATATATGACAAATGAGAGATATATATTCACATATGTTACTTAGATCTATATTTATATGACCCAATATAAACATATCTTTATTTTACATCATTTTCATAAGTTAATCATTATAGGTCACAAATAATCTCACAATCCTAGAATGAAAAGGTTTAGTTTCTTTTAAAACTAGCTACATAAGAAAATTATTTTAAAACACTTGAGAACATTTATATATATTCACACCATACTATACCCTCTTCTAGAAATATACTAGGTTATACTCATCTTTATAACTTGGGGAATGAAAAACATAGTAAAGGGGTGAGATCAAACACCTAGTAAGGGAAAAACTTATCAACATGTTATTATGGGTTAGATCATAAACATGAGAAAACACGATCATGATATAAATATCTTATTAAAAAGAACATGAAACAATAATAGTTTTCCATAAGGAATTATTTAAGGACATGTAATATCAAATGATTGAATATATAACATGAAATAAAAGTGTGGAATCATGAGACAATAATCATGTGACATGAAGCATAACATGGGTATATAATATAGAAATGGGAAAAATAATAATCATAATAAATAATAACCCAGTGAAGCAGGCATTGCTACATGACTACCATAACATATTAGGCTTTGGATAAAAACCCATGTACCCTCTTAGGCTTGGGATAATAGATTATTAACCCTCTTGGGATTAGGATAATAAACCTTGTTCCCTATTTGATCTCATAATATATAAAACTTCAACCAATACATTATAGGGTGATATATTACCCCACTCATCATCATCCATACATATGTGTATAATAATATATCAACCATTCATTATATCATGAAAAATAATGGAAAGAAAATGGGTTTTATATAATTTACAAATGGTATCACAAAACTTTATATCAAAAGTAGATCAACTAATATAAAAAATTAAATCACCAAAAAGGAATATCTCATATAGGAATTTAGAATGTGATTCATAAAATTTAATTATATAAAAGATAAATATTTTAGAGTTAAAGAGGAAGATGAAATAAAAAATAAATATTATTTTAAAAAATTCTTAACAATTTCATACAAATAAGAATTTACACATCACTTTTGAAAAGATAACTTTTGAGAAATTAAAAAGAAGAAATTATCAAAATCACTATTTAGATAGAAATTTTAATAATGAATCCTTGAAAAATACATAAAATTTTAAAAAAGGTGAATTGATTTTTTTGAAAAATTTTACTTTTAAAAATAATATTCAATAATGTATCTTTGAATATAACACAAAGGTCATCTTATGGTATTTTGGAGTGGAATATAAAACATATGATCATGAAAGGAAAAACTTTTTAATTTAATAAAATACCTTTATTGAAAACCCATATCATAAAAAAGGATAATTAAAATTCATTTTAAAAATAGGAAAATGGAAATATGAAGGTCATTTGAGATAACACATAATTTGGTTTAGAAATATAAAGGAGAAAATTATAGGGCAAATAAAATATGGATATGTAAGAGAAACCATCATTAAAGAAGATGAGAATTATTATTAACAAAGATATAATTTTTGAAAAAGAAATTAATAAAGGTAAATGATTTGAATAAAATATTTAATTTCCCAAGATTGAGTAGTGGAAATATAATTTTAAATATGAAATAGAATAATATAGGTAACTTAGAATCATGATGTTTAAGAAGTAACATTATAACCCAAAGAACCAAAATTTGAGTTAAAAAAATCCCTTATAACTTTGGTAACATTTGAAACAAAAAGAAATTATTGGAGAGAACTTGAAATGAATTTTTAAACCACTATAATTTCATTAAAATCATGATATATGTTACCTATATTGTTGTATATACACCATAAAAATTAAAACAAGTGGTGGATATAGAATAAGTCTCAAAGAACAAAAAATGGGATAAGAAAAACCCTTACTTAGTTCTTGGATTCCACAAAAGAAATTTAAAATCATGAATAATAAACATAATAATCTTAATAAACTATTTAATAACATTATTCATAACAATAACACTTTTTAATCTTAGTTTATAATCATTTATTATACATTAATTTATTAGTTATTTCTTATTTTCATTATCAGAGTTTGAAATTCCTATTATTTCAAACTTAATTTGTAATGGAGACATAAAACTCTATTATTTGATACTAATTTATTCATTAATATAATAGAAATTATATATAAATCATTGTTTTTCAATGATTTATATATCCCCAAGTTCATTTTATGGGAACTATGGGCATGGTGCGAGAGAACGAGATCCATGGAGAGCTTATTTTAGGTAATCTATCTATAGTAATAGATTACTTCATAATGATCATTAATTTTGTTTCATACCTCTAGAACAATATTAAGGATATATATAAATCCTAAAAATCATATATATTCAACAAATATTTTTTGGAACTATCATTTTAAGGTGGTTTTGAAAAATGAAATACGCCACTCTATAGAGGCGGTAGTCTGCATGTACACATGGACAATGTATTCATTTTATAAAGAATGGGAGGAAGGTATGAAATGGTTTATCTTTTAATAATATTAATAATTTTATAAATATCATATTTAACTATTAAATACCCCATTTTAACCATCCATTTAATGAGGTTAAGGTAAAAAACATGTTGCTTCACAGAGGTCGTAATCTGCACATACGCACAAACGACATTTTCATTTTTCTAAGGAAAAAAAGAAAAATGTAGGTTGAGTTTATTCAATAAAAATAAAAAAATTTAATAATATAAATAATATTTATTTAATCATATTGTAATGGGTTATATAGGTTTGGAGGAGAAAGATAGATAAGGAAAAATATTAGAGTGATTAGTACTTACGTAGAGAATTTGAAGTTTCTCTTAAAGTACTTATTGGAAATGGAGAAATTAGACCAAATTATTGCAATCAGAGGCTTAATAAAGAGGAATAGTATTTTAGTTAATTTAAAATGGGAAGATTTATAAGGTAAATTATAATTTTTTTGAGTTTCTTTGAAGGGGTGGTGGAAGGCCCCTTTTATAAGTGGGGGGAATGATATTTTTAAATATAACTTCTTAATATAAAGGGAGAACATGTTTAACATGGAAAATAGACTCAAAATTGGAAAATAATTAATAATGGATAAGTATTGGTCAATAAAAACCTCAGAAAATCATTTATAGGCATGTTCTTAACATGTTTTATCTCTTTTACATTTGGTTAAACTCTTTTTACCTTAATTTACCTTTAACATGGTAAATACATTTTTAACCTAGATACCTAATTTTATGAATAAGAAAAATGAAATTATCCTTATTAAATAATTTATAAATTATGATTTCAAATATGTGAACCATTTTATTAAATAAAATTTCTAATCATGGGAAACATTAATTCTAATATTAGCACACATTATGTGTAAAAACCAATTTTAAAAAGTGTATTTTTAAGCCTAAAAATAATTTTCATGATAAAATTATTAATATTGTTGATTTATATAACATTAATTATTTTATTATTAAAAAAAATATTTATTTTTATTTAAAATCAATCCAAAACTTAATTCCAACTTGAGAAAACATAATAAAAATAAATAGACCAAAAATAGTTTTTTTATTAAAATAAAAATTACTTAAGTTTCAAAATGTTAAATATGCGATTTCTAAATTCAACATAGTATTTATTTAAATAAATAATTTTACTCCTTAAATATATTTTTTTCATGAAAAAATTATTTATAAATTTTAAAGTCATTCATAGTTTATAGTAATGTCATAAAATCCACAGTATTTGTAAAAATGATATTTTTATTATTCACCTAAAAATAAATCATTTCAAAAGAATCTAAAAAAATAATATTAAGATAAAATTGACATGATAAATCCAAAAATGAAGTTCATTTTTTCAGATTAAAATTATAAAATTGAGGAATTTAACTTTTAAATGGAAGTATAATATATAATGAAAAACTATTTTATAAGAAAATGAATTTTAAAAAATTAATTATTCATATTATTATTTCCTATAACTTAATAATTAAATTAGTTTTATTACATTATTCATATAAAAAATATAACTTATCATTATTAAATCATAATATATTTATTTTCTTAAAATAAAAACACACATCGTCTAAAAATATAACAACCCCAAACCCACACCCTCAGATTTGGTACTGAAATCGTAAACTTTACATTTATAGATTTGATGTTGAAAATTGTGAACTAATTTTTTATATAAAAACATTAAAACATAAAAAGGAAAATTTAGATCACTTATATTCTTAAGGACCTTTTAGGTTTAGAGTTTTAGAGAGTTAGGATAAAATCCTACATAAAAAATACCCATATCATTAAATGATCATTTCTCATACTTAACCCATCTTTTCTTATTTCACATTAAGTCATCATAAATATCCATATGAAATAAATTATATAAATAATTCATTCAAATTCATTATTTATAACCCCGGGGAAAAGGAAACATAATAAGGGTGAGTGAAAATGCTCAGTAAGGGTAAACATAAGCATTAACAATTGAATTTCATAAATAATAAAAAGAAGTGCATAAGGGTATAATGACATAATCAGGGTGCATAAGAGACTCATAAAATAAATCATACCGTAAAATACAAGGATAATAATATATGAAAACATGGAAAAGGAAAGTATCATCAGAATCAATTATCATGAGCCATGTGATATTAATCTTGATCATAAGAAACATTATAAAGCCTTAAAGAAGCATAAAAAAATGTATTAGTATCTTAGAACATTTTTCTTCATAACTCATATTAAAACTGTGTTTGAAATAACTGGAGCCTAGTTAAATCCATAGGATAAACCCTCAAATAAATTCCTCATTGCCTCTCAAGATATGGTACATTACCCATAACATTGGAGCACTATCTAGAAACACCCATCACTTAAGATATAATGGGCTCACCCAGCACTATCTGGGCTACCCACATCATATAAGTTGTAATGGGATCACCTGAATCTATCTAGTCCACCCCATCGTATAATATGTATGAGCTCACCTGACAATATCTGGTCCACCCCGTCATATATTCTTTAGCGGGATCACCCAATGCTATCTAGACTGCCCCATTGTATAAGATGTCCAAGAAGCACAAATAAACTACATAGAGTTTTTTTTTCATCATAGATTTAATAGAAACAATCATTTTTCATTTTATAACTTGATGAAACTATGGAAAATAAATTTTTTTTATGTTAATATCTTTTAAACATTATTGACCCATGTAAAGGAAATGGGTTCCATAAAAATCTATTTGAAACAATATTAATCCATCTAGAGAAAGAATAAATATGATATCACTAAAAAATATCCCCATTGGATAATAGGTAATAATAAGGGTTGTTGACTTTGAGGAATTTAAATACCATTAAAATATTATTAAAAACATTCTTGAGGAAAATATCCTTTATATTTTTAAAATCAATTTATAAAACATAAAACATTTTGAAAATCCTTTTCTTTGAAAACCACTTTTAAAAACTAGGAATTTCCAAAATTTTAAGAAAAAATTTCCTTCAAAATAATCATGTAAAATCAAAAATGAATCTTCAATTAAATTGTGTTCATGTCGGTAGGTAATTTCACATATGACATAAATAACATTCCTTTTGAATGATAAAAAGGTTAGAAAAGTGTCTTGTTCAGAAAGTGACAAGATGATTACTTTGAAAAAATAAAAAATGGGTAAAAATGTATTTATTAATTTTTTTTAAATGGTTAAAAAAATTTAAATTCTTTTTTAGAAAACATTATTTTGGAAGAAAACATATTTCCAACCGAAGAGAGAAATGAAGTCAGATTTTCTTAAAACATTTTCTCAATTATTTTAAGTACCAAAGAGTAGAAAAATGGTAATATTAATTAAAAATATCATGAAAAACAATAATAAAATAAAATTCATTATTTTATTTAGTAATAGATCCTAATATATCATCATTGGAATCATAATCATAAATGATCCTGATAAACGATGAGATTGTAACAAAAGACTTTTTACCAGTTTTATAAATTTGAATCCTAATCGCCATGAAAGAATAAAATTAAATGAAACTTATAATATCATAAAAATAAGTATATTCATTGTATAAAATGTCAAATGGAAAGTATATACACCTCATGAAATAAGATAGGTGTATAACATAACAAATGTCTCAAAGAAGGCAAATTGGGACAAAAATCCCACACTGTTTTGGTAACTTTGGAACCATGAAACCCATGAAAGAGATATCCCCAAATGGATATGTAAATCCCCATAAATTTATTTATAATAATAATACCATACATTCATGGGTATTATATACACCCAAAATTAAAAATAAGTGATGAATATGGCATATATCTCACAGAAATAAAAGTGAGACGTGAAAACCCATATCTTGAGTCCTAATTGTCGCATGTGTATTTATCTCCTTGAATAATAAACTTATGTTAATTAATTAATTTATTTATAAAATTTTAAATTTTATTATTAGTTTTATTTTACTTATTACCATGTTATATACAATTACTTAATCGATTAAGTTTTCTTTGGATGTTTTTGACTATATTCGACTTATGTGTCAAAAATGACTTAGGTTGGTTTCTATGGTCAAAGTGGTCATTATATAAAAATAAAAAGAATAATATTAATTAAACCGTTATCATATTTATACATAAATTATAATTTTAAAATCAATCATGCATGATGTTTATGAAAAATGAACTAACATTACGATCGTGGAGACGGTAAGTTGTACGTATGCATGAGTAACGTTTCCATTTTCCAACGATCATTAGGGAAAGAAGGAATGTAAAATTTATCCTTAAATAATTATAATAATATAATAAATATGATATTTTTTAATTATATATACTTATATATATAATTATTGTGATGTGGTGATGAAAAAAGAATCACATCGCTTTAAGGAGGCGATAGTCCACATGTACATGAACGACATTATCATTTTTTTGTGAGTGAAAAGGTAAAATAAAATCATGTATTATATTTAAATAATGATAAATATGTCATTAATATCATAAATATGTCATTTATATCACATATAATTAATATATTTACCCTTATTACCTTCCACATAATGCGTTAGTGAAAAACGAATTACATCGATCGCGAGGCGGTAGTCTGCCATACACATGAGAAACATTGTCGTATCCCTTAAGGAATAAAATATAAAAGGGTATATATGATATAATGAATACAGAGGTAAAATTATGTTATAAATATAATATATAAAATTAGATACATCACCATACCCAACTGTGAGAGTTGGTAATGAAGAAACAAATGACATCATTTCGTGGGGCGGTAGTCCACCGTACACACGAATGATGATTTCGTAACCCATTTGATGGAAGTTTTTATGGTTGTAGATTATAAAATTAATCTAAAAAAATCTTAGTATATGGAATATACTAAGATTATTATACCATCATGGTATAATAATAATTTAATTAGGTGAAGAAAGAAATAAATAAAGACACTCGTTGAAGAACATTACCTCTTCTTCGGGTATCCTCCTTAGATTTCCACCAAAGGCCTTCCCAGGTTAGATTTATACCCAAAATAAGGATTATAGGATGATATGAGGGAAGTTTTAAAGTGATTTTTTCAGGTATTTTATAAGAAAAATGGCCTCATAGGTGTGAATAAGTGAGGGGAGTGAGTTCCCTTTTATAGTTGAGGGGGAGTGACATTCTTGTAAATACTCAAAAGTATTCATTATTGGGAGGTCAATATTACATAAAGTGGCTCAAAAATTAATAATTAAAGTCATGGTAGAATTATATGTTCTATAAAAACATACAAAACACAATTAAGCACATTTTTTAAACATTTTGTTCCCTAACTTATATGTTTTCCTACTTTTACCATTTTTCTTTTCACTACGGTAACTTGTTTTCCAACCTAGGTAATTTATAAATAAAACCTAAAAAAAATGATAATTATTATGTAATTTATATAATGTGATTATAAATATTAAATATAATTTATAAAATATAAATCCTATGTGTTTTGGAAATTAATTTTAACACAAGCACATGTAACATTCAAAAACACCGGTTTAACCTTAACTGTGGTAACATAGTATCTATCATTTAGGGGTAAATATATTCATTATAAATGAATAATTATTAAATAAATGGAACATATTTGACATTTATTTTCATTTAAAAATCACTTGGGATAATATAGTATTTTTATTAATTTTAAATCATTTAATAAAATATAATTTATTATAAAAAACAATAATATCAATTTTGACATTATTAATTTAAATTGAATTTGAAAAATATAAAGTCAATGATGGAATTTGATTCTATAATGTTCACACATATGTATCAGGTTATATTAATCTATAAAAATAATAGAATAGAATAATTTATTCAATTTATTTTACTTTTAATTTTTTTAGTATCATTTATCTTATTTAATTATTAACTAAATAATTACTCTATTGGTGTTTATTAAGCATTTAAAGTATTTATTTCATCTAAAAAAATAAAATAAATTATCATGATAAAAAAATTATTTATATTTTAAAAGGATATATATAACTGAACATATGTTGTTTTTACCTATCCCAAGGTTTTATATATATTTAAAGTAAGAAAAGTATCTTTTTTTGTCTTTTTATTTACTCAACTTATTATATAGGACATATTCAAAGGAAAGTGTCACAAAATTAAGATATTTCAGATAATTTAATGTAAAATATCAAAATAGAATCATAAAAATAAATTAAGATAATACATTACATCATTTTCACTCTTATCATTCTAGTTTAACCCCCCCCCCCAGGAAACCTGTTTAACCTTAACTCCGGTAAATAATTTTTTACGGGATTCACTATTCATTTTGGTCATAAATTAAGTTAACCATATTAGAAATTAGAAATTATTATATTTACAAATATGGAATCCATTTTTTACAAATTCAAATCACATAAGTGGAAAAATTTAGTTTAAAATTAATCATGCATACGTAATGAGAAAGCGAGTTTTTAAAGTGAAAATATTCAGAAGCTTACAATGTTTTTATATCAAAATTCAATATAAAAATGATTCCACTGACATAAATTGGATTAATTGATATAAAATTAATATAATATTATATTAAAACTAATTAAAAATATAATTTAACATTATAAATTATTTAAACAAAAAGGCAGTTTTTAATTAAAATTAAGTATTTTCACTATTCATGAAATAATAAAAATTTTCAGAAAAATAAAAAAAATCACACTAAGAAAATTTTGGTATTCCAATTTCAAAAATTAATTTCATTTTTTCAAATCAATTTTCTAAAATTGGTAAAAATTTATTTTAAATTATGTGCGCAAAGCGCGATTAAAATATCTTTTAGAAAATTACTACTTTTTAGAAAACATTTTTTTTTAAAATAATTATTATTTTATTTATAATCAATGGATAAACCATATTTTTCATAATTTAGTTATCACTATTCATACCCATCAATTTAACAGCTAAGTTATAAATATTATATTAAATAATAATATTTTAATAATATTTCACATTTTGTTAAAACTCGGCATTGTGTGCAACACAAGCTAAACTCAGTGTTGCATGTAAAGAGAGATAAACTCAGAATTGTGTGTAGTTTACACTATCAAACATAATTTTATTCTTTTAAAATCCTACGGTGTTACACCCTCCTCCCTAATTTCATCCTCATAATTTAAACGTCATCTCGACAATCAAAGGTTGGATATTTGAATATTCTTTTTTTTGTAAACCCACATTATAAAAAGGGTTAATAAAACATATTCTTGATAAAAGTGAAAGGGAAGTATGAGGGTTATCTGAAATAATATATAACTATGTTTCTAAGTAGGAGAACATTGGTAGAAAATGAATATATAAATATGAAGGAAAATCATAAATAATTATATTGAGTGGTAGAGGTCATTGATCATAAGAAGGTGAATGATCAATGAAAAATTAAGGGCCTTAAAAACATAAATCAATGATGATAAAAAAGACTATAAGTTCATTAGAGATGAAGTTACTAGAATAATATTTTTGTTTAAAATCCTTTTCCTAGAGTTAAGGAATTCTCTTACCATCTATACTAATTGAATATGGAAATATACATACTTGATTAGCAGAATTTCATCCATTAATCAATTTCCACCACAAGATCATATTTTTCTCTAAATGATGTGTATTTAGGATGAATTTTTTATGCCTGAAGCACTAAAATCAACTTTTAAGGACCACATAACCATAAAAGGGGTAACAATCTATTTCGACTCTCATTAGACCTTAACCAAAAGAAAAATGGTTAGCATATAAAAATACAATCCCCAAAATGAATAAACCTGCATACATTAATCTCCAAATTTCAATAGTAATACCCAAAGTTCACACCAAATCATTCCATAAATAACAATCCTTAAAATTATTCAACCATTTCCTAACTAAGTTCAAAACCCAAATATTATAATGATTTTATCATATATTCTTACAAGATAAATATGCCATTATTACTCAAATAAAATCCCATATATTTCCGAAATAAAATTAATATTTACCTATAAAAATTTCATACTAACTAGGACATCATGTAGGTCAGTGGTAAGCAATATACCCTTGTCTCCCTTTTGTTATAGGTTCAAGACCTGCGACCTTGGCAGATGTGACAATATATCACCTGGCCTTCGGGTTGTCTTTTTTTTTCTTTAAATATGAAAAAATAATTCCCACCTAAATAAAAATTAATATTGATCCTAGGGGTTACAAATACCCCAACCCCCAAAAAATGTCTCCCTAAATTTCATTAATAACCTTAAAATTTTTACTACTTAAAACCCTCAAAGGGATGTCTGAAACTTTGAACTTATGATCATACTTAATCTTATAGACCTATGAAGGGATCAATAAATCTTAAGATAACCTCACATGAAATCATCATAACCTCCAAAGTTATCCAAAGTGACCTTTGATACCAACTAAAATAACCCTGAACCTGCACCCTTGGATTCGGTGTTGAAATCGTAAACTTTACATTTCTGGATTTGATTTCGATAATTGTGACCCAATTTTTTACATCCAAACCTTAAAAAATCAAAAGGAAAAATTGTATCACCTATATACTTGAGGAACTTTTAGGTTTAGAGTTTTATATGATTATAAAAAACTCATACATAAACAATACCCATGTTTTAAATGAGTATTTATACTACTTCACCCAATTTTTCATATTTCACTTTAATTCATCATCATCATCCATATGAAATCCCTTCTAGAAATAATTCATTAAACTATATTATTTATAACGTGGGGGAAAAGGAAACATAATAAGGGTGATATCAAATTCTCAGTAAGGGTAAGCATAAGAATTAGTAATTGAATGTCATTAGTGAGTATAAGAAGTGCATAAGGTTATGGGGACATAATCATGGAGAATGAGTGTGTCATAAAAGAGCTCATACCCATAAATATGTGGATCAACAAAAATGAAAAAATGGAATAGAAAAGAGTCATCAAAATTAATAATCACAAGCCATGTGATATCAATCATGATCATAAGAAACATTATAACCCCATAGAAAGCATAAAAAACTTGTTAGTATCTTAGAAATTTTTTCTACCTAAATCATGTTAAAACCATGTTAGAAATAACTAGATCATAGTTAAATCCATAAGTGAAACCGTCAAGAAACTCCCTTTTAATTGCTTCTCAAGACAAGGTACATTCCCTAATGAATTAGAGTTCTATTTGGGAGCACCCATTATTTAAGCTATAATGGGCTCAACCGGTGCTATCTGGGCCATCCCATCATATAATATATAATGGGATCACCTGGTTCTATCTGGGATGACCCATCATATAAGTTGTAATAGGATCATCATATGCTATCTAGACTACCCCATCATATAATCTGTAACAGGCTCACCTGGTGCTATCTGGGACACCCCATCGTATAAGATGTCCAAGAAATACAAATAAAGTATATATAGATTTCATTTAATCATAAAACTCTTATAAAAATTAATTATTCCTTTTATAACTTGATTAACCAATGGAAAAGAAATGAGTTTCATTTTAATCTCTTTTAAACATGATTGACCCATGGAAAAGAAATGGGTACCATATCAATCTCTTTGAAACAATATTAATCCATCCCAAGAAAGAATGATGTTGGTATCACTACAAAATATACCCATTGAAACATAGGTAACAAAAGGTTTTATTAATTTTTATGAATGGAAATACCATTAAAATGTCATTAAAAACATTCTTGAGGAAAACATGCTTTATATTTTTGAAAATCACTTTTTAAAACATAAAACATATTGAAAATCCTTTTATTTTAAAAAAAATTAATAACTACGAATTTTCATAATATTAAAAAAAATTATTTAAAAACAATCATGTAAACTTGAAAATCAAGCTTCAATAAAATGATGGTCATGTTGGTAGGTAATTCCATATATGATATAAAGAACATTTATTTTATATAATAAAAAGGTTAGAAAAGTGCCTTGTTCAGAATAAGAAAAGAATATTCGTTTGATTTAAAAAAAGAAAAAATGGGTAAAAACTTTCTTTATTAAATAATTTTAAAAGGTTAAAAACATTTTTTTAGAAAACATGGTTTTGGAAGAAAACAAATTTTCAACCAAAGAGAGAAATGAAGTTGAATTTTCCTAAAAGAATTTATCAATTATTTTAAGTATAAAATAGTTGAAAAATGGTACTATTACTTTAAAATATCATGAATAACCATATGAGAATAAAATTATTGATTTTCTTGAGTAATGTATCTTAATATCTCATCATTGTATGCATAATTATAAATAATCCTGATAAAAGATGATATTTTAACAAAAGACTCTTACAACTTTTATAACTTTAAATCGTAATCACCATGAAATAATAAAATTAAATGAAACATATAATATAATGAAAATAATTAGATTCATGATATAAAATTTCAAATGGGTAGTATATACACCTCATAAAATAAGATAGGTGTATAACATTACAAACATCTCAAAAAAAGAAAATTGAGACAAAAATCCCACACTGCTTTGGTAACTTTGAAACTATAATCCCCATGAAAGTGATATCCTAAAATGAATATTTAAATATCTATAAATTTATTTATAATAATAAGAAAATACATTCATGGATATTATATACACTCTATAATAAAAATAAGTGGTGAATATGAAATATATCTCACATAAATAAAAGTGAGATGATAAAACCCTTACCTTGAGTCCGACTTATCGCTTGTGTCTTTATCATCCTAAATAATAAAATTATTATAATCATTTAATTTATTGATATTTTTTTTAATTTTATTATTAGTTTTATTTTCATTATTATCATGTTATATATAATTACTTAATCAATTAAGTTTTCGTCAGATCTTTTGACCATATTCGGCTTATGTGTCAAAAATGACTTAGGTAGGTTGCTATGGTCAAATAAGTCATTATATAAATCATAAATAGAATAATATTCATAAAATAATTATCATATTTATACATCAATTATACTTTTATAATCAACCACTAATGATGGTTATGAAAAATGAACTAACGTTATGATTATGGAGATGGTAGACCGTACTTACGCATGAGTAACGTTTCTAAATTTCAGTGATCATTTGGGAAAGAAGGTAAGTAACATTTATATTTAAATAATTATAGTAATATTATAAATACCATATTATTTAATTATATATACTTATATATATAATTCTTGTGATGTGGTGATTAAAAAAGGAATCATATCCCTTCGAGGAGGTAGTAGTCCACATATCCACAAACGAAGTTATCATTTTTTTAATGAGTGAAGAGGTAAAATAAAATAATAAATTATAGTTAAAGAATAATAAATATGTCATTAATATAATAAATATTTCATTTATATCAGATATATTTAATATATTTATCCTTATTACCTTCCACGTAATGCATTAGTGAAAAACAAATCACATCGCTTCGTAAGGCGTAGTCTGTCGTACGCACGAGCCATGTTATCGTATCACTTACAGAATGGAATATAAAAGGGTATATATGATATAATGACTAAAAAGGTATAATTATATTATAAATATCATATAAACTTTATATACATTATTATATCCAACTGTGAGAGGTGGTAATGGAAAAACTAATGATATTGTTTTGCGAGGCGGTCATCCACCGTACACATGAATGATGATTTCATAACCCATTTGGTGGAATTTTTTATGTTTTAGATCATAAAATTAACATAAAAAAATATCAGTATATTTAAGATACTTAGGTTATTATAACATCAGGGTATAATATTAATTGAAATAGGTAAATAAAGAAAGAAAGAAATACACTTGTTGAAGAACATTGCCTCTTCTTCAGGTATCCTCCTTATGTTTCCACCAAAGGCCTTACTATGTTTGTTTTATTCCAAAAATAATTCTTCTATAATGAGAAGATTGAAGTTTTAAAGTTATTTAGGTAGGTATTGGATAAGATAAATGGATTTTTATGTGTTAAGAAGTGAGGGGAGTGAGGACCCTTTTATAGTTGAGAAGGAGTGACATTCTTATAAATACTCAAAAAGTATTTTCTATTGGGAGGTCAATATTACCTTAAGTGGATCCAAAATTGATAATTAAATGTGTGTATGGGTTAAATGTTCTATAAAAACATCCAACACACAATTAAACACATGTTTTAAACATTTAGTTCCTTAACTTCTATGTCTCCCTATTTTTACTATTTTGGGTTTCACTATGGTAACTAGTTTTTTAACCTAGGTAATTCATATATTTAACCTAAAATAAAATGAGAATTATTAGATAATTTATAAAAAATGATTATAAATATGAAATATAATTTATAAAATACAGATCCTATTTTTTTTGAAAATTAATTTTAACACAAGTGCATGTAACGTGCAAAAACACTGCTTTAATCTTAAACATGATAACAAAGTTTCTTCCATTTTGGGGTCAATATATTCATTATAAAAGAATAATTGATCCATTAATGGAAAAAGTTGATATTTATTATCATTTAAAAATCAACTAGAATAATATAGTATTTTTATTGATTTTAAATCATTTAATAAAGATATAATTTATCATAAAATAACATTAATGTCAATTTTGACATTATTCATTTAAATTGAATTTTAAAAATATCAAGAAAATTACGGAATTTAAATATGTTGTGTTAATAACTGTGTATCATGATATATTAAATTAAAAAAATAATGTAACATAATAATTTATTTATTTTATTTTATTTTTAATATATTTAGTATCATTTATTTTATTTTATTGTTAACTAAATAATTACCGTGTTGGCATTTCTTAAGCATTTAAAGTAATTATTTCATCTAAAAAAATTCAAATAAATTATCATGATAAAAAAATCATTTATATTTTAAAATTATATATATAACTAAACATATTTTGTTTTTTCCCCTATCCCAAGGCTTTATAGATATTAAAAGTAAGAAAAATATCTTTTTTGTCTTTTTCTTTACTTAACTTATTATATGAGTCATATTCAACGGAAAGTGGCAAATAATTTCCATATTTCATAGATTTTTATTTCCAAGGTATAAATATACTCATAAAAATAAATTAATATATTATTTTAGATCATTTTCACTCTTATCATTCTAGTTTAACCCCCACCAAACCCATTTTTACCTTAACTGCAATAATTAATTTTTTACTACATTCATTATTCATTTTGGTCAGAAATTAAGTAAAATTATCATAAATTATAAATTATTATAATTTCAAATATTGAATCCATTTTTCTAAATTTAAATAACATAAGTGAAAAAATTTAATTTAAAATTAGCCCCACAAATGTGACACAAAAGCAGGTTTTTCAAAGTAAAAATGTTCAAAAGTTTATAATGTTTTTATATTAAAATTCAATATGAAAGTTATTAAAAAGAAATAAATTGGATTAATTGATATAAAATTGATATAATATTATATTAAAACCAATTCCAAATAGAATTTAACTTTATAAATTATTTAAACTCAAAGGCAGTTTTCAATTAAAATTAAGTATTTTTCATTATTCATAAAAAATAAAAAGTTTCAGAAAATAAAAAAAAATCACTCTAAGAAAATTTGGTATTCTGATTTAAAAAATTATGTTTATTTTTTGAAATAAATTTTCTAATATTGGTAAAAATTAATTTTAAATTATGTGCATAAAGCGTGATTAAACCGTCTCTTAGAAAATTAGTACTTTTCAAGAAAACATTTCTTTTTTTCTTTTAAATGTTTCTTATTTTATTTTTAATCAATAGATAACTATATTTTTTATAATTTAGTTAGTAATATTAATACCCTCCAATTTAATGGCTAGAATATAACTATTATATTAAATAATAATATTTTAATAATATTTCACATTTTTTTAAACTCGGCGTTACATGTAACGCAAGTTAAAATTAGTGTTGCGTGTAAAGAATGATAAACTCAGTGTTATGTGTAGTTTAATCTATCAAACATAATTTTATTATTTTAAAATGTCAGGGTGTTATAAAAAATTAATTTTTAGGAAAATACATTTTAAGCATGAAATAATCTTATTAGTTGTTTAGCTACACTAATTGAATTTTATCAATGAATTAGTATTAGAAGAAACCCTTATTTTTAATCTTAAATATATATTATAAAGTATCTTCCTCTATTTATACTCACCAATTCAATTATTACATTACAATGGTCACAAGTAATACTTATAATTTTATCTTAGTAAAATATATCACTATTTGTTTTGGCCCAGTGTTGTGTTTGAAGGAAGATATTAAACATAGTATTTAATTAAAAAAATATACAATAAAATCTTAGGGAGTTACATTCTACACTCATTAAAAATAAATTAAATTTAATTTTAATTCTCAAATACTAATGAGAAAATATAAGGGACCCATAAAAAACTAAGGATATATTTTTTAATGAGATATAAACCTCACAATATTAGATACCAAGAGGCTCATCATTTCCCACTAAATAATAATGTATTGAGACTTTACTTTATCTTAATAATTTATAAAAAATATGCTTCTTAAATTGGATATAGGAGTTTATAGGGATAAACCTTTCACAACTAAATTTTCAAAATATGATTTCCAACCAAATACCAAAACCAAAATGGTTATGATAATATCTAATAAAATTAGATTAAATGATCTAATGAATATGAAAACTCAATTATGAGACGTCTTCTCCAATAAAACCTTCATTTCAACCTAGGATAATTTTTTTCAACTATGTCACAATTGGTTCATCCTATAACCCTCTTAGTTAAAACAAGGCCATCCATGCTCATATTTCTATTTGGTTATTTAACCTAAATATATTCAAATCCCTTATAATGGTTCATAAATTGCATGTGAATCACCAAAGAATATCCCCTGAGAGTTTCAAACTATGTGTTCATTTAGGCCTATTTATCATGCATCGAGTAACAATTGAGGTAATAATAAATATTCCCCTTTCAGGGTTACTAACCCTAAGTACATCCATATCAGATCCTATATCCACTTTTAGTATCTAGATAGAGATTTAATTGCCATGAAAACCATACAATCTTTACTTTACCAAAAGTTTAGGATGTTACCCTATACTTAGACTTATCCCTAAGGTTTTAACTAAATTTAACTTATCCTAATCCTCAAAAATGAATAACCTAATCCTTAAAAATAACTAAAACTATCTCTGATAATAACTAAGGTTACCCATGATAAACATATCTTTATTTTACATAATTTGCATAAGTTAAGCATATCATGTCACAAATAATATTACAATAAGATAACTCAAATGTTTAGTTTCTTTTAGAACTATCTATATAAAAAAATTATTTTACAAAACTTGTAAAAATTTATCTATAATCTATAACACCCCAATATTTTATATGTGTTTCCTTTAAAATAAAACTTGAAGTATTCGATAGCTTTCATTACATGCATCCTCGAGTCTATATGAACTGTGATATATTAAACTATTATGAACTAGAAATTAAATTGGAAGGTATACATAATAATATCTAATTTATTAAAAATATGTATAAATTTTATAAATAATAAAAATTTATTGTTTAATTCAAAAAAAATAATAATTAAATTTTTAGTAAAGTCATTTTACCCTCCAAAAATATATTTTCTTTAAAAATGTATTTATCACATTTTTTCATGTGAAATTTATAATTAATTTATAAAATTTTTAGAAATTTTATTTTAGTAAATTAATATAATTTTTAAAATCATCATTTAAATATTATCTTAGGCTAAATATTTAGTATTTTTCTAAAAAGATTTATATTTCAATGAATAGTGAAAAATACTGATTTTTATAGAAATTATCATTTTTTAAAGTAAATGAATCATTATTTTTTGAATTTGTTATTAAAGTAACATAAATATACTTTAATTAAAAATAATATAATTAATTATATAGGAATCATCATTACACTTTATTTTGGTATAAGTTAATTTTTGGGTTTAAAAACACATTTTTCTAAAAACTGTTTTATGCACACAATGTATTTTTATAGTAATAAATTATATATATATATATGTATATTAATAGTTTTAATTAAATTTTTTAGATTATATATTTAATATAATATTTTAAAATTAATTTAATGTTTTTTACGAGGCAAGTAATAGTAGTAAATTAAGTATTACGCTTAAAAATTCATTTTTTGAAAACAGGTTTTTGCTGCGGTTTTCACGTTTAATTAAAATTAAATTTTATGACTTATAGAAATTTAATATGATAAAATGGATTATATATTTTTAATTATAATATTTAATTTAATTTAATAGGTTTACCTTAATTTTATTTTATAGTGAATAGTAAAAGCAAAGAAATTTTTTATCACAATTAAAGCTAAGATAAGTTTATTGGGGAGGGAGTGGGAGTCAAACCATGATATAAGGGTAATATTTCCACACAATCTTATAAAATTATTATTTTTTGAATATATTTAAACCTTATATTATCCTAACTTTGAATACCTGGACATTTGGTGCCAATTTCCCATGAATGTGACCTTAAATCATTGAGATCTTTTAAGAAATTCTATGTGTGTCCTTCCCCTCACTTATAAAAGGGAACCCATACTCCTACCTTATTAACAACATTTTATAATTTTATATTGTCCAAAACCTACTCAAAATCTTTCCTAGAATCATTTCATTTATCTTAGAGCTTCTTTTATTCTTCTAAGACCAATCCTTCAAGGCTTAATTTGTAATCCAAAGGAGGTCTCTCAAAGAAGAGGTATAGATCTTAACTGAGCTCTTTTGATTTTATTTCTTCTTAAACTTCTTTTATTTTTTTTGTATATATAAAAAATGTTGAATACAATATCTTAAATATAAAAATATTTTATTATGATGATGTAACAACCATTTTCTACCCCTTCTCTATCACATAGGAAATAAAAGTATTGCTCATGCGTACATGTGAACTACCGCCACCATATAGAGATACAATTCATTTCCCATAACCATAATTCATGGAAGGTTATTAATATGAATTTAATGTTTATTTATTATATTTATGGAATAATTAATATTCTAGAATTATAATATCTTATCTACCTTCTTACCTTCTGATCCATTGGAAAACGATAACGTCGCTCGTACGTACGTGTAGACTACCACTTTCACAAAGAGATATGATTAATTTTTCATTTACGTTTTACTTGGATGCTGATAAGGATATATTTAATTAATATATATGATATTTATGATATAATAATGTTTCTTTAATGGTGAATTATCATTTAACTTTATTTTGTTCCATCCATCGAGAAGTGGAAAACATCACTCATGCGTACGTACAAACTATCATCTCCACATAGTAATGTAATTAATTTTTCGTAAATAATTTATATGAATAGATTTTTATATGTATATAATGAATAAATATTTTATTTATATAATTATTAACATTATGGACCTAAATGAACCATGATCAAAGTGGATGGAATAAAATCATTGAACCAAACCATACATGAAAAAATAAAGCACTTAACACCCAAAATGATGATGATAATGAAAGATTATTAATGAACGGGTGATAAGATATTATAAGTAAAACATGTAAGTTATTATTGGTATTATTATGGTTCTTATATATAATTATAATAAATTTAAACTTATTATATAGAAGGTTAGACCACTTACCAAGAAAGACAGACTTGAGGTTATGGTTTCTTTGTCTCTTTTCAAATTCACAAAACGTGTTTGAAATTTTGAACCATGATTTATTTTTTGTGGTGTGATCAATAACTTATGAATTTATATTTAAATATTCATGATATTCATGGGTTTTTAAGATCCATATGATTTTCTTTCTTTAAATGGATTTTAATTCTAATGATACTGAAGTTGTAAGGGTTTCATCTCAATTTCTATCCATTGAGATATGTTTTAATGTTATGAACCAATTTATTATTTATATGGTGTATATACTGGAAAAAATTATTTTTTAATAATACATGATTTAATTAAATTTATTTATATAACCATATAAATTTAAAGATTCCAATTACTTTTGATTAAAAAATTACTAAAGTCGTAAGGGTTCTTCGTCATAATTTTATTTCATTGAGACATGTTAGATACTATACACCTATCTTATTTTATGAGGTATATCTACAGAACCATTTATATATTGTATCATTAATATAATTATGTTTATATCATTCAAAGTTTCATTTTAATTTATTTCTTTCATGGGGGTTATGATTCAAAAATTACCACAACGGTAAGAGTTTTATGTTGCAATCTCATTTTTACTGAGATTGTTTATGATTAAATTTTCCGATGATGAAATTATATGATCTATTTCAATAAATTATTATGTATTTCATTATAATATTGTTATTTTTTTATATTTCATATTTTCCTTTCACTTTCCTTTCTTAAAATACTCAATATATCAAAAGAATATTTTTAAGGAAAACCGACCTTGTTTTTCCCTTTAGCCGGGAATCTTTTCTTCAATGTCTATATTTTCATTAAAATGTTTTCAAGAATGTTTTAAATATTATAAAAAAATTATTTTAATTAATTTTTGAATATATTTTATTTTACTTACCATGTTTTTAAAATAACCTTCTTATTATTTTACAAATGTAGAACTTTTTACTTTTTATAAAAAATATGAAAGGAATTTTTTTTGAGACACATCACATGAACATATTTCTATACCATAATGAATACTATTTTATTTGAAGATTAATTGATAATTTTCCTTTTTTTATTTTCAAATAAATTTATTTCCTTACTATTTTGGAAATTTATTTATTCTAAATAAGTGTTTTCAAAAGAAAAGGACATTTTCCTCTAGAAATATCCTAGTGATATTTTAAATGAATTTTTATTTATAAAAACATCCTTTAATTTTTCTTATTATTTACTGGGGATATGATCCAATTTTACCATATTTATTATTTCTCTAAATGATTTATGATTATTATTATGAAATTTTTATGAAACTCGTATCCTTTCCATGGGTTATCACATGATGATATGATGGATGTTTTATGATCTTATGGCACACATATGTATGGTTTTTATTATGTGATAGGTGGTTTCATTATAAACCAATGAAATTTGGTTATGTTATAAACCAAGGTCAGGTGGGTACCTTATAGACCATTAATTAATTGGGTAGAAAATAATATCTCATGAGATAATAAGAACTAGAATAGGGAGTGAACCCTGCTTAGTAATGAACATTGTCTAATAAGTTTGTCTTGGGAGTAAACCTTGACTAAGGAAATGATAGAGTGGGGAGTGAACACAATCAACTATGATAGTCTTAGAAATGAGACTTAATTAAGGAAATTATTTTCTATTCTTATTTGCATTCCACAAATTTATGTTTTTACTTATGATTTTTTTTCATGGATCATGATTAATTATTGATGATTCCACACTCTTATGTATTATTTCATTTGTTTGATAAAACCTTATTCCTTTTTTAATTATTTAAGATATTTTAATGATTGGGTATGATTATTGTAAGTCTTGATCATGTTCTCACACCCTTATACATATGTTATTCCCAATTATTATCATTAATTAAAATATCTTATATTCACCCTTACTGAGCATATGATCTCACCCTTTCTTATGTTCACCATCCCTAGGTTATAAAAAAATGCTTTAAGTATGATATGTATAATAATATTTATAGTTGTGAAGAACTTAATTGGAAATTATGTAGATATTTTATATACAAGTTGATTATATATCCAAGTTTCTAAAGACACTAAACATCTATGGTCCTCTAGCATGTATTATTGTGAAATGTATTTAATATTAATCTAAAAATTATGTAGTATTTATGTATGAAAAGTATGATTGTAGAGACCCGAAGTTTGACGTATATGGACATTACATTACTATTGCAGAATATTTAATACATAACAAAAACAGACACATAAGGACCGTAATAGTTTAGTGTCTTTGGAAACTTGGAACGTAAACCTCTAATCATGTTGAAAGATCTTCAAAATCCCATAACGATCTTCCCCTTTTTGTTTCCTTACCTAAAACCTTTATTTATTTCCTGGGGAAAATAAAACATAAAAAGGGTGAGCTCAAATGCTCAGTAAGGGAAAACCTAGAGAACATAAAACAATCCATAAACATTTGAAAGCAAAAACTTGAACATGAAATCTAAACCTTAAAACCTCGAGAAAAGACATAAATCTTGGAAGTAAGTAAGGCGTTTATAATAAAGGAACATCAGTCACGATAAAATAGCATGGTAATAAAACATTTAATTGTGGAATCCATTAAGCATGTGTAATGATTTCCATAGTAGCCAAGGCATTGCTACCAAGACCATCTTAGTAGACAAAGTCCCTTTCTGAATCGAGTTCACTCCTCGTTCCAGTCCTGTAATACTGAACCAGATTAACTTACCATTCCAGCCATGTCTATCTCATGAGATATAAATCTTTACCCAATGAATTGGAGGGAGATATAGGTCCCACCCATCTCTTAATGAAATCATTCTTACTTGTGCCACAAAATAAACATACCTCATTCATAATAACCCAATAAATAAAATGGGTTTCATAAAAATCATCCCATAATCACATAATCTATATAAAATAAATGGATATAATTTCATAATAAGAAAAGTGGAACCATGTAAATCAAAGAGACATGATACTTGAAACATACACATATGAAATAATGTCATCTTAGATGAAAAATGGTTTTGATAAAACATTTGAAATGAATTCTTGAGGAAAATATCCTTTATTCAAAATCATTCTCTTTTCACAAAATGTCATGCAATTTTAAAAGAAAAGGATTTTTTTGAAAATATTCATGAAATATTTTGGAGGAATCTTCATGAAAATAAGGATTTATAAAACCGTAAAAATCATTTCATGTCATATAAGTTAAAAAAACATTCTTCTCGTACTTTTGTCAGAAAAGTAAAAAAAGTATCTCGTAACGTAAACAAAAGAAAGATTCCTCACATATAATTTAGTAAAAGTCAAAAATGGGTAAAAAATACTTTAAACATACATGAAAACACTTTTATAAAACATGGACATGGATGATAGAAATAACCCCAGTAAATACTTACGAATAAGAAATCTCGGATAAAAAATGAGATTTGAAAATTTATCCCTTACCTTAGGTCCGATATGCTTCGTACGTATCCGAACCTCCTGTATAATTATTTAAAAAATGTCATTGACTTATTAAAGAATCATATTCATTGTTATGATATCATATATGGTTCACTTATTACTTTATATTACCCGTTCTTTTGTAAATTCCATGTTAAAGAGCGTTTTGGGTAAAATCATTTCATTTGTCATCCGTGTTTTGACATGAAATTATTCATATGATTACTTAGATCAGGATTACTTAATTCAAAAATATAAAACATGATTTATATATAATATATATTCAGAATATACATATATATAATAGATCGATAAATGGAAAGAAATACACCGTTCATGGAGACAGTAGGCTGTGCGTACGCATGAACGTTGTTTTCGTTTCCTCATTGAATTGAATGGAATTAATTGGATGACATACATATATATATATACATAATTCCAGTATCATTATTATGTCATATATTTCATGATTACTTATTATATATACTTTATAATCATTTATGAATGGTTAATCACTGAGAATGAATCTCATCGCATCGTGGAGACGGTATTTCGTACGTACGCACGAGCGATGATATCATTCCCATGATCGTGGAATTTTATTGGAGCGTATGTATACTATTACAGAATCAATATCACTTTACAATAATCATATATAGTTATTATTTACACCATTATACCCATCCAAGTAAGGTGATGGTGGAAAATAGATTACACCACGGCGTGGAGACGGTATTCCGTACGTACGCACGCGCGGTGATTTTGTTTTCCATAGGATGGATATATGGTGAAATAGGGTTGTTTCATACATATAATAACATATCAGTATATGAGTTATACTGATGTTATTACTTCATAATTAAAAAACTAAAGAATAATAAGTGGAAGAAGAAATAATGTTGAAAGAATCGGTAACAGACATTACCTCTTCTTTAAAGCGCCTCTTTGAGACCTCCTCTTAGGGCACTAAAATTGGTCTCTAAAGAATACCAGGACCTCTAGGATGTTTCTAGGGAAGTTTAGAAGATAATTTTTCAGGGGTTGGCTGTGCTTTAAGGCTAAAAGTGGTGTGAGGAAGAGAGGGAAGAGGTGCCCTTTTATAAGGGAGGAGAGGGGCACCTTTGGAATAACAAAAAATATTATTTTATTATAAAGTCAAATTCGGTTTTTAATAGCTCCAAATTGATATATTTAGAATCTAAGGTGGGTATGTGTCGAACTTCGCTCATCCAATATAGTTTAGACAAGTTTATGTCATTATATTAACCTTATCTTTTAGTTTTAACTCTTAGTTAATTAGATTGACATTAACCATGTCACATTGTATTTTTATATTATATAGTTAATAAACTTACAATATACATCCAAGCGACCACCAAGTGGTCCATTAATGATACACCTATCATGATATAAGTATCTTGGCCGAACCTTATATTTTTAGGAATATAATAACAATTAATAATATAATATTTGTTTTAAAAACTATTTTATGTCAATTTTGACACTATTTGGTAATTGATTTTTATGAAAATCATAACAGAATGATTAGTTCGAAAAAAATTAATTAAATCAATTATAACATGTCATTTTAACATATAAAATTATTTTAATTCATAAAAAGTCTCAAATTACATTTATTTGGGTATTTATAACATCAATTATGTTAATATTTCATCAATAAGATAATTACTGCATCATCATTGTGTCATAAATAAATTAAACTATTCTAAGTCTAAAAATTACAAATAAAATACCATTATGTAGGAAATATTTTTAGCTTTCTAATGAATATTTATAGTCTAATTTATCTTATGTATAACCCTATATTAAAAATGATTTAGTTATTAAAATTTGATTTTAACTATTTTAACCCTTCTTTAAATAAATTAATAATAAATGTCCTAATCTAATCCATGTGGGCCTAAATGGTCATATTTTATTCCTAAGGTTGTTTTTGGAAGAATTACACTTATACAATAGAATTAGGACATGTGTTAGGGTAATAATAATATCATTTTTACCCTTAATTACCCTATTTACTTTTAACCGTGGTAAAAAAAAGTATAAAGTTACTATTCACCAAAAATTATTTTCATCTCATTGAACCACATTTTAGTCCTTGATATTAACCGTGTCTCTCGGATTTTTGAAATTCCACTCACAGAAGCAGTAAAATTAAGTTTTATGAAAAATTCAGTTTTTTAACTACCACTTAGTAGTTTCACTATTCATCAAAAAATGAAAGTTTCCAGAAAAATACCAAAAATTAGGCCTAAGCTATATTTGATATTATGAATTCAAAAATGATGTCTATTTTACCAAATTCAAAACATATCAGTTGCATTAATTAATTTAAAAATTAATTTCCATCATCAAAACAAATAACATGTTTTTAGGAGATAATAACTATCAAAAGATTGACACTTGTTTATGTCTGGTTTAAATGTGAAATTACATCCAATGACCAATATTGTATTAAATTGTAAAAATATATTCCAAATATACTTTAAAACCACTCAAATTAATAATTTATCACTATTAATTATTTCGATTAAAAAAGTTGTTTTTAATTAAAATTTAGTAATTTTCACTATTCATCAGAATATGAAAGTTATCCGAAAAGTACGAAAATTTCACCCTAAGCTAATTTCAATATTCCGAATCCAAAAATGAATTCCATTTTTAAAGATAAAATTTATAAAATTTCAAAAAGTGGTTATTTCTATTCATAACAGCTAGTTTTAATATTATCTTAATAGCATATCGTTGTTTAGTGAAACTCGGTATTGCGTACAACACACTCTATCGAGGAAGGTCGTGATTGCGTGTAATGCAGGGAAAGTCAGGGATGCGTATTGTGCATGCTCCTTTTGATGTAGCGTACAACATAAGACATTAATGAAATTAAAAATAATATTTTTCATAAAATCTCAGGGTGTTACATTCTACCCCCCTAAAAATGAATTTCGCCCTCGAAATTCGTCGGGGTTATAAATGGTTTACTACTCGAAAGTTTCTTTAATAGAAACCCATATCATAAAAAGGAATACCAAAACTTGGCTTAAAAAACTAAAGTATAAAATGTAATGGTTACCCAAATTAACTCATCACTAGGTTTCCATGTAGGAGAACATTGGTGAAAATATGGATATGGAAGAAAAATCTAACCATCAAGTCCTGATGGAGAGTGGTAGAGAACATGGCTATGAAAAAGACATCAATCACAAATCCATAGATTTGTGATGATCTAAGGTACCATCTTATTCATCAGATATAAGGACAACATTTTTGGTTTTCAAGATCATTTCCCTAAAGTTGATGAAATTGGAATTAGAAGAAATAATTTCGTGATTTTGCTACAGTCTCACCGTTGGTCGTTCTTTGGACAATTTCCACTTCATCTCTTAAAGAAATGAAGTTGAATTTGTGATTCATGAAGTGTTAGCAGATCATGTGATAGAATGATGGGTCATTCCATCTGTCTCAAACAAAAGGTTAGAAAAGTTATCAAAAATACATAAGTCCATCTATTGTGAGATTAATCATATATGGTTCCTAAAATGGACTTATACTTCATATATCATACTGCTTAATATAATAAAACTAGTTTCTACTAAATAGGGACTTCATGTAGGCCAGTAGTAGGCGATAAATGCCAGTCGCACTTCGGTTGTGGGTTGGATTCCCATAGCCTTGTCTGACGCGATGGGCTATCGCCCGTCCTGCTGGTTGTCCTTTTTATAAAACTACATTACTATAACATCCCATAAATAATATCGAAAAAACTTCTATCCATAAACAATACTAACTTATGTCCAACATAATCCATTCCAATCTTTAAACTTATCCAAATACTGCTGTCTAATCTCATATTATAGTGAAAACGATTACCAAAGAGTTTATACAACTAGCATGTTAATACCATCGTTGATCCCCATATATCATGAGATATGTCTTGTTGGTCACATTCCAAACATTCGAAGGCCTTAATCATGCATTCTCTTGAAAAATGAATACCCATTGAATCTTAGTGAAAACATGAGTGCTGTCAAAAGTTAACTCTTTTCACATACTAAAACCTCGAACCATGATATAACTATTTCCTTATATCAGTCATGACCTCATGAATACTGTCAGACATTTCATTTTCTCATTTTCCCTTCATTATGTGCATATCATCTTTTTTCCAAAAATATCTCAATCACTTTCCATGGTTACCGGTACCATAAAATTATTGAAAACCACAATATACCAATACATAAATATTCCAATATTCCATGATACTATATACAACATTATTTTGGAATCCCAGTACATAAACACTTAATCATTCCACCACATCGTTGTCATATTCAACACTGCTAATAGTGATCGCATGTGACTTCCCTTGGTCCTTTTCCTTAAGTGGTTTCTCATGTATATCATCACTAACCCTTGTATTAGAGAATTTATTAGAATAATGCCCCATTTCTTTGCACTTGAAGCATTGAAGTGTTGGTGGTGCGTTCTCTGCAGTCTTTTCTTTATTCACATCATTAGAAACCCTTTTTCCATTACTTCGACACCCAAATGCTCAATGACCTTCTTTTCCACACTTAAAACATTTTCTAGTCCCTTTAAGACAATCTCCACCATGCTTCTTTCCACACTTTGATCATAAGGAAACATTCATCTTCTTTTCACCATTATTCTGAGATTTCTCCTTGAACTCCATCTTTCGTTTCTTGTCCAAACTATGAGATGGATAAGTAACACCAACTTCCATTTCTACCTTGATATCACAACGCACAATTTCTTCATAGCTACTTAAGTATATTATAGCTAATGCCCTTCAAAGATTTGGTTTTAAGCCACTGAAGAATCGATCAACTTTACTTTCAGGTTGGATGATAAAGCCAGATGCATACCTTGCAAGCCTTGTAAAATTCGCTTCGTATACACCAACAGATTCATCATCCTTTTTCTTTAGTTCAAAAAACTCTTTCTCCATCTTTGTTCAAAGAATACGAGGGAAGTACTTATTGAAAAATATGTTCTTGAACTCGTCCCATTCCATGGACTCAATTTCATCTCTTGGCCTCATATTCTTGATAAGATTCCACCATTGACCAGCTTCACCTTCCAAATGATATACTGCTAATATGACTTTATCATGTTCAGAACATTAAAGAACTGAAAATATCTTTTCAGTGGTACTGATCCATTGTTCAGCAAAAAGTGGATCAGAAGACCCACTGAAAGAAGGTGGACGTTGCCTCATGAAGGACTCAATAGAATATTGTTCCCTTCTCTGCTCATTTGGAAGTCTATAATGATTCAGAGCTTGTGTAAGTATAGAAATAAGATTTTTCATTCCATATCCCATAACATTTGTTTGTTCAGGAGGACAATCATTGCATTGTCCATTGCATTTATCAACACGGTTCCTTCGGGTTCCAACCATCGTCTAAAACCCAAAAAGAATAGTGTGAGAGACAAAAATCATGCTAGGGAAAACAACATAATAAAGGGGGAGTACCTTCAATATCTAACATCTTAGGTTTAATTATAAGATCGTTACCGTAATTTTGGGACTATAACCTATACGTATACTTAACCTTAGGGACATCCCTAGACATACCTTAGAAATATCTCTAGGGATCTCACTAAAGTTTTTGCATCCTAGTTTCCAAAGGTTAACTAAACCTTTCCTCTGATACCAACTGTAGAGACCCGAAGCTTGACGTATATGGACATTACATTACTGTTGCGGAATACTTAATACATAACAAAAACAGACACACAAGGACCGTAATAGTTTAGTGTCTTTGGAAACTTGGAACGTAAACATCTAATCATGTTGAAAGATCTTCAACATCTCCCATAACGATCTTCCACTTTTCGTTTCCTTACCTAAAACCTTTATTTATTTTCTGGGGAAAATAAAACATAAAAAGGGTGAGCTCAAATGCTCAGTAAGGGAAAACATAGAGGACATAAAACAATCCATAAACATTTGAAAGAAAAAACTTGAACATGAAATCTAAACCTTAAAACCTCGAGAAAAGACATAAATCTTGGAAGTAAGTGAGGCATTTATAATAAAGGAACATCAGTCATGATAAAATAGCATGGGAATAAAACATTTAATTGTGGCATCCATTAAGCACGTGTAATTATTTCCATAATAGCCAAGTCATTGCTGCCAAGACCATCTTAGTAGACAAAGTCCCTTTCTGAATCGAGTTCACTCCTCGTTCCAGTCCTGTAATACTGAACCGGATTAACTTACCATTCCAACCATGTCTATCTCATGAGATATAAATCTTTACCCAATTAATTGGAGGGAGATATAGGTCCCACCCATCTCTTAATGAAATCATTCTTACTTGTGCCACAAAATAAACATACATCATTCATAATAACCCAATAAATAAAATGGGTTTCATAAACATCATCCCATCATCACATAATACATATAAAAGAAATGGATATCATTTCATAATAAGAAAAGTGGAACCATGTAAATCAAAGAGACATGATACTTGAAACATACACATATGAAATAATGTCATCTTAGATGAAAAATGGTTTTGATAAAACATTTGAAATGAATTCTTGAGGAAAATATCCATTCTTCAAAATCATTCCCTTTTCACAAAATGTCATGCAATTTTAAAAGAAAAGGATTTTGTTGAAAATAGTCATGAAATATTTTGGAGGAATCTTCATGAAAATAAGGCTTTATAAAATCGTAAAAATCCTTTCATGCCGTATAAGTTAAAAAAGCATTCTTCTCGTACTTTTTTCGGAAAAGTAAAAAAAGTATCTCGTAACGTAAAAAAAAGAAATATTCCTTACATACCATGTAGTAAAAGTCAAAAATGGGTAAAAAGGACTTTAAACATACATGAAAACAATTTTATAAAACATGGACATGGATGATAGAAATAACCCCAGTAAATACTTACGAATAAGCAATCTCGGATAAAAAATGAAATTTGCAAAATTATCCCTTACCTTAGGTCTGATATGCTTCGTACGTATCCGAACCTCCTGTATAATGATTTAAATAATGTCATTGACTTATTACAGAATCATATTCATTGTTATGATATCATATATGGTTCACTTATGAATTTATATTACCCGTTCTTTTGTAAATTCCATGTTAAAGAGCGTTTTGGGTAAAATCGTTTCATTTGTCGTCCGTGTTTTGACTTGTAATTATTCATATGATTACTTATATCATGATTACTTAATTCCAGAATATAAAACATGATTTATATATAATATATATTCATAATATACATATATATAATAGATTGATAAATGGAAAGAAATACACCGTTCATGGAGACGGTAGGCCGTACGTACGCATGAACGTTGTTTTCGTTTCCTCATTGAATTGAATGGAATTAATTGGATTATATACATATATATATACATAAATCCAGTATCATTATTATGTCATATATTTCATGATTACTTATTATATATACTTTATAATCATTTATGAATGGTTAATCATTGAGAATGAGTCTCATCGCGTCGTGGAGACGGTATTTCGTACGTACGCACGAGCGATGATATCATTCCCATGATCGTGGATTTTTATTGGAGTGTATGTATACTATTACAAAATCAATATCACTTTACAATAATCATATATAGTTATTATTTACACCATTATACCCATCCAAGTAAGGTGGTGGTGGAAAATAGATTACACCACGGCGTGGAGACAGTATTCCGTACGTACGCACGCGCGGTGATTTCGTTTTCCATAGGATGGATAGATGGTTAAATAGGGTTGTTTCATACATATAATAACATATCAGTATATGAGTTATACTGATGTTATTACTTCATAATGAAACAACTAAAGAATAATAATTGGAAGAATAAATAATGTTGAAACAATCGGTAATGGACATTACCTCTTCTTTGAAGCGCCTCTTTGAGACCTCCTCTTAGGGCACTAAAATTGGTCTTTGAAGAAGACCAGGACCTATAAGATGTTTTTAGGGAAGTGGAGAAGATACTTTGTCAGGGGTTGGCCGAGCTTGAAGGCTCAAAGTGGTGTGAGGAAGAGAGGGAGGAGGTTCCCTTTTATAAGGGAGGAGAGGGGTGCCTTTGGAATAACTAAAAATATTATTTTATTATTAAGTCAAATTCGGTTTTTAATAGCTCCAAATTGATATATTTAGAAGATAAGGTGGGTATGTGTCTAAAGAATCTCATCCAATATAATTTAGACAAGTTTAGGTCATTATATTAACCTTATCTTTTAGTTTTAACTCTTAGTTAATTAGATTGACATTAACCATGTCACTTTGTATTTTTATATTATATAGTTAATAAACTTACCATATACATCCAAGAGACCACCAAGTGGTCCATTAATGATAAACATATCATTACATAATTATCTTGTCCGAACCTAATATTTTTAGGAATATAATAACAATTAATAATATAATATTTGTTTTAAAAACTATTTTATGTCAATTTTGACACTATTTGGTAATTGATTTTTGTGAAAATCATAACAAAATGATTAGTTCGAAAAAAATTAATTAAATCAATACTAACATGTCATATTAACATATAAAATTATTTTAATTCATAAAAAGTATCAAATTACATTTATTTGTGTATTTATAACATCAATTATGTCAATATTTCATCAATAAGATAATTACTGCATCATCATTGTGTCATAAATAAATTAAATTATTCTAAGTCTAAAAATTACAAATAAAATACCATTATGTATGAAATATTTTTATATTTCTAATGAATATTTATAGTCGAATTTATCTTATGTATAACCCTATATTAAAAATGATTTAGTTATTAAACTTTGATTTTAACTATTTTAACCCTTCTTTAAATAAATTAATAATAAATGTCCTAATCTAATCCATGTGGGCCTAAATGGTCATATTTTATTCCTAAGGTTGTTTTTGGCCGAATTACATTTATCCAATAGAATTAGGACATGTGTTAGGGTAATAATAATGTCATTTTTACCCTTAATTACCCTATTTACTTTTAACCGTGGTAAAAAAAAGTAAAAAGTTACTATTCACCAAAAATTATTTTCATCTCATTGAACCACATTTTAGTCCTTGATATTAACCGTGTCTCTCGGATTTTCGAAATTCCACTCACAGAAGCGGTAAAATTAAGTTTTATGAAAAATTCAGTTTTTTAACTACCACTTAGTGGTTTCACTATTCATCAAAAAATGAAAGTTTCCAGAAAAATACCAAAAATTAGGCCTAAGCTATATTTGATATTATGAATTCAAAATATATCAGTTTCATTAATTAATTTAAAAATTAATTTCTGTCGTCAAAACAAATAGCATGTTCTTAGGAGATAATAACTATCAAAAGATTGACACTTGTTTATGTCTGGTTTAAATGTAAAATTACATCCAATGACCAAAATTGTATTAAATTGTAAAAATATATTATAAATATACTTTAAAACCACTCAAATTAATAATTTATCACTATTAATTATTTGGATTAAAAAAGTTTTTTTTAATTAAAATTTAGTAATTTTCACTATTCATCAGAATATGAAAGTTATCCGAAAAGTACGAAAATTTCACCCTAAGATAATTTCGATATTCCGAATCCAAAAATGAAGTCCATTTTGAAAGATAAAATTTATAAAATTTCAAAAAGTGGTTATTTCTATTCATAACAGCTAGTTTTAATATTATTTTAATAGTATATCGTTGTTTAGTGAAACTCGGTATTGTGTACAACACACTCTATCGAGGAAGGTCGCGATTGCGTGTAATGCAGGGAAAGTCAGGGATGCGTGGTGTGCATGATCCTTTTTATGTAGCGTACAACACAAGACATTAATGAAATTAAAAGAATATTTTTCATAAAATCTGGGGGTGTTACAATGATTCTCCATATAACCACACTATACTAGATCTTCTTCTAGACATATCCTAGTTTATACTTATCTTCATAACCTAGGGAATAGACATCATAAGAAAGGGGTGAGCTCAAACACTCAGTGATAAAAAGGATTATTAATATTTCATCAGTGGTTAGATCATAAACATGATAAAACATGAACATAATATATATATATATATATATATTATTGAAAATAAAATGAAAAAAATAGTTGTCCATGAGGCATAATATAAGTATGTGTAATCTAAAAATGATTGAACATATACCATGGCATAAAAGTGCATAATCATGATATAATAATCATGATACATATAAAATAACATGGGAATATAACATAGAAATGTGGAAAATCATAATCATATAAAATCACAACCTATTATAGTAGAAATTACTATATTATTTTCATAACATATTAATCTTGGGCTAAAAACCTGTGTACCCACTTAGGATTGGGCTAACAACCCATGCAGCTTCTCAGTCTTGGGATAACAACCTATGTACCCTATTAGGTTTTAGATAACAACCTATTTACCCTAGTAGGTTTGGGATAATAACTTTATACCCTCTTGGTCTTGGTTTAACAATATGTGTAACCACTTCGAGCTCATAAGATATAAAAGTCCAAATAATGCATCATAGGGCTATATAGTATCCCCTACCATCATCCATACATATATGTTACATAAGATATAAATAATTCATCATATCATGAAAACCCATGGAAAAAATGGGTTTCATATAATTTAAAAATGGAATTGAAAAACATGATAACAAAAGTATATCAATTGATATTAAATATTCAATAACATAAAAAGAGTATTTCATATCGGAATTTAGAAGGTGATTCATAAAACATAACACTACAAGAGATAAATATTTAATATTTGAAGATGAAAATGGAATAAAAACTTAAAAGGGTATTTATAAAACATTTATTAACATTTTTGTAAAAATAATAAGTTATGCATCACTTTCAAAAATTTTACTTTTGAGAAATTGAAAAGAACGCATATTCAAAATCATTACTTGGAAAGAATTTCAATAATTAATCCTTGAAAAATTCATAAGGTTTTTAAAAATGTGAAGTTAAAACTCTTTTAAAAAATTTTACTTTTAAAAATAATATTAAATAATAGATCCTTGAAAAATACATAAAATTTATCTTAAGGATTTAGAGTGGTGGATATAATATAAAATCATTAAATAAAAACATTTTAAATAATTTAATATACCTTTTTTGAAAACTCACATCATAAAAATAGAGAATAAAAATTTAGAAAACAATAAATGAGAAACATTAATGTCACACGAGATAACACATAATTATGTTTCCAAATATAAATGAAAACATTGGAGAGAAGAGAAAATATGGACATGGAAGAAAAATCATCGTTAAAGAGGATACTAATTATTCTTAAAAAAGATATAATTTTTTAGAAATAAATTCATTGAGGTAAAATATTTTAATTAAAGATTTAATTTTCCTAGATATAGTATTAGAAATATCATTTTAAGAGGGTAATATAATAATACAAGAAACTTAGAAGCACGAAGTTGAATAAGTAGCATTATACCCCAAAGAACCGAAGTTTCAGTTAAACAAATCCATTACAACTTTGGTAACATTTATAAAAAATTAATTGATAGAGAGAAAATTAAATAGATTAAAAAAATGGAATTTAATGAAAAACAAGAGAAATTTTACCTATATGGAATTAAATACACCACACAAATGAGAATAAGTGGTGGATATGTCATAAGTATCAAAGAATGAAAATTGAGATGAGAAAAACCCTTATCCAAATTCTTAAATTCCATGAAATCACTTTAACCTCCTATATAATAAACACAAACATCTTAATAACCTATTTAATAACCTTATTCATATTTATATCCATTTTCACTATTTGTTTATAATCATTTATTATATATTTATTAGTTAGTTATCACTTATTTTCATTATTGGAGGTTGTTATTCTGATTATTTCACACATGTTTTGTAATGGAAATATTTAACCTTTCTATTTTATACTAAGTTAATCATTTAAAAAATAGAAAATATATTTAAATAATTGTGTTTCAATTATTTATACACCCCCAAGTTCATTTTATGGGAACTACGTGCATGGTTCGAGAAAATGAGATACACGATGAGCTTATTTTGGGTAATCTACAGATAACAATATATTAATTCATAATGATCATCAATTTTTTTTTCATCCCTTAATTTATGTAATAATTGATATGAAATAATATTAAGAATAATTAAGGTTTAAAAAATCATTTTTAAAAAAAAATTCTTTTCTATATATTTTATATTTTTATTTAAAAGTTACATTTCTTATTTATAAATTAGAATACATTAAATTAAGTCAAAATTTATATTTTTAATGTCAAAATTGTATAATAGTGATCATCTTATATTTTTAGTAAAAAAATAATTTCTATGGTAAAAAAACTAAGCAAGTGAAAAGGGGCTAAAAAGGAAAAAATTATCATGGATCAAATTTGGTTTAATTAATATGTTATTTATGAATTATAGAATTCCATTTTTTAGGTGTGGTATTCATACTTAAATTTCTCACCAACATTTCCTCACCTAAATCACCTAACTCCCATGTGATTCCATCTCTACCCTTTACATAACTTAAGTTTATAAGGATATATTCCTCAATTTCACCAATAAATGGAGTTCTACTATACCACTTAAAAACACTTTCATCCTTAAACTATCTCTTGAACCCTTTACAATTTTCCTTTTCTAGATTCCTCTCCCACATTTTAAAGTCTCTTATTCTAGGAAGGAGTCATAAGATCTTAATTACTAAGGAATTTATCGTGAAAATATTAATTTCATTAAAGTAGGTAATGAGTTCATCTTATTTCCTTTTCATTTAATTTATCACATCTACTCTTCCTAAGTATAATTATCCACTATAATGATTTTATATTATCATCATTATGCTTATAATAAAATGATATTACCTTTATATAAATCTATAATAATCACAAACCAATCTAGGCTACCCTTGACACATATACCCAAACTAGTCCATGACATGGCATGAAGGGTGTTCTAGGTCACCATAGGCTGATAAAAAGTACTTGGGCATCAAGTAATATGCCTTTGGGAATGGTTTCACCTAAAGAACAATTTAATAAAGGGGTTCATTCCAAGATCCCATCATAACCTCACTATATGTTGGTGATCCATACCTTCATTAGATGGATAATTATAATATAATACATGACATAAGTAAATGGAAGTCATAAATAAACACACCCACATTCTATATACAACAAATCCCCAATGCAAACATCAATGAAAAAATAAAAGAGATGGGATGGGAAACTGGGATGGAAATACAATATCTATATAAACAACATATAAAATTTACCAAAATATACAAAAAAAATCAGTGAACCATCTCCATGTGACATGAGGGATCATCCCACCACCATGTCACCTACACATAACCAAATGAATCTAGCATAAATACCTACCAACTTTAAGTAGTTCCTTTCCCTTTATTGTATTAAATAAAATAAGGACTTCATAAAACATTGGTGTATAGAGGGTGTGATCATGATGATCTCAGTAGGATAACACCAAGTGTTTCATATAAATCCTTTTTTAAAGAAACTAAAACATGCTAGTTTAAAAATAGTATATGAATCTACCCTTTTTATTTTCTAGGAAAACAAACAAAAATGTAAAATTCTTTTAGTGAAATAATGATTTCAAAATAAAATTTAAAAAAATTCTAAATATTAATCATGGGAGTGAAACCTATAGTCACTAAGTCTAGGGACACCTAGTATTATGATGTCACTAATTAGAATGGTTCCCTAAATTAGTGTATGGGATGATAAATGACTTAAATACATAGTTTTGGCTTTATATAAATTACTTCACTGGTTGGGGTGACACTCATACCTAGTGTTGGGGATCATGTCCTATCTAGTTTAAGCTACCCAAGTACGCAGGGTTTCTCATGAGGTATATTTGATACCATATTAATCATTAAACATGAAAAATACATCAATAAATTCATAATAGGTTTCAAGTTTCCATGTAAAAAGGCCCTTTTCATTTTCCAATATTTAAGGGGCTTAATGAAACATAAATTTTCATATAAATCATTCTATAAATCATGCATAAAACAATTTTATAGCATTAATAAACTTAAATTTAAAGGTATAACCATTTAAGAGTTTAACCAATAAAGGAATAAATAGAACCACCGACCTCAAAAATGTGAAATTTCTTTCTAGTAGTGAGAATCCACAAGTAATGAAGTAGGAATACCCTTATAGACAAAAATAAAGTCCTAAATTCAAAATCTGAAAAATTTAATTTCATGTGGAAGAAATACTAGGATTCCTTGGATTTGATGTGAATGAAAATCCATGAAATATTGGTGGAATAAATCAAAGGATTGGAGAGGAAGGACTTCATGATTTCTTGAATATTTCTTGAAGTTCCCCCACAAAAATCAGTCCTAGAGGAAAAGGGAGGACACATTCATTTATGGAGGAAAGGCTAGAGTCAAGTGGGGGTATTGGGGAGTTTGGGTATTTAGTTTATGTGAGGTAAATTAGTAATTTAAATATTTTTAAAATTTGGGTATGCCATAGGGTTTTTCCACTTGGTTTTCCAAACTGTGCACCAACTGTGTGGGTGGAAATAGATTCATATGGGCATTCACATAGTTTAGCCACATGATTAGGAAAACTATGCACTGACCATGAAAATTTATTATGTCACCCAACTACAAGTTTTTCATGGTTTTTATAGTGGTTATTTTTAACATTTTACTAACCATAAAAAACCCATTGTTTCTCAATCTATTAAAATTTTATAAGAAAACACTCAAAAAATAAGGGAAAAGATAAAAAAGGAATAATTAATAGAATCTATATCTGAAAATTACATCGTGGGTGTGACAATTTTTCCCACCATATCACTTTATTCCCCCTAGAAAGTCTACCTAAGTATTGATCAAGAAATAAATGAGTTAATTCCACCATCATGTGATATTTTCACTCCTAAGTCTCATTTGAATCATATCTATATTTTGACAAAACATGAACTAAATTAATGTACTTCCCACTCAACTCTTTATCCTACAAGTCAATGATCCGAACTGGTCACTTGGTGATCATGAAATATGGTTCCAATTTGAAATCCTCTAAATTAAACATATCTTATATGTTAGGTTGATACTTTTTTAATTGTGATACATACAACATTTCATGAAACATTATTAGTTGTGGTGTAAAATCCAATCTATAAGCAACCTTTCCAACCTATTAAGAGATTTTAAAGTTGCCCACATATCTCATGGAGAGCTTACCTTGCTTCTTAAATATCTAATAACCTAAATGTGGTGATAAATTAAAAAAATCTTGGTTTCATATTTATAACTCCAAGAGAATATGATAGAATCAACATTAGATTTATAGACACATTGAGTTATCACTAAATGCTACTAAATAACCTAAATATTTCCAATCATATATTTGAAAATGTTAGGTCCCACTAGGGAGGACATACCTACCTCTATCCAACATAGAGAAGAAAGGAATGGTCAACCATAAATAGATTAAAATAATTACATCCAAATAGAATACTGATAGCTATTATCATTGGAAATTATGACTAGTCCCATATGATCATTCCACGCACTATCAAATTCTAAAACACTGTATTGAAACATATCTTCAAAAACCTGATTATCCTACCCTATTTTTCCATCCTTATCGGGATGGTAATATATACTCAACTTCACCTGTATCACATTTCATTCTAGAAGAATTTTCAAAACTAGGATGAAAATTGGGACTCCCTTTCTAGTGTGATGGAAGAGGTCACACCATACAGTCTCACAAATTCTTTCATGTACAACTTTCCAAGACCATCTACCTTTATACTTTCCTTGATCAGCATGAAGTGGGTGGATTTATTCACTTGATTAATGAATACCCAAATAACATTCCTTTCCTTAGGGTTATGTGGCAATCTAATTATGAAATCCAAGGAAGCCATATCCCACTTCTAGATCAGAATAGGGAGTTGATGGAGAAAACCAATGGGTTTGTGGTATTCATCTTTAACTTGCTGATAGGTATATATCTAAGGCACAAAATCTAAATTATCTCTTCTAATTCTCATCCAATAGTACCAATGTTTCACATAATATTACATCTTGTTCACACTAGTATATATAGTCCACTAAGACCGATAAAAATATTCTTATACTTCCTTCCTCACAAATAAAGGGACCACATGCTAGATTTTTAGGCAAAGACATCCTCTTGGTGATAGAGACCACTCACTAGTGATCTTACCACTATATATAATCTTTCTGATATGTTGACGCTGACTATTTTATGAATACTCTTGGATGATTAACTCAATTAAGGAAGGATTCAACTCGATATTTCAAATAAATAAGTCACCTTATTCCTCTATCACCTCTAGGTGAAGCTTAGCCATAAAATTATACTTCTCTGTGGATTTTATCACCACCTAAGATGATAATTTCCTACTTAAATAATCGGTAATTACATTACCATTACCTGGATTATAATTAGAATCAAAATAAAAATTATTAAAGCATTATACCCATCACCATTGTCTTAGATTCTGGTATTTTTGAGTGAAATTATATCCTAGAATTTTATGATCTAAAAATATTGTAAACTCATTTCCAAAAAAGTAGTGTTTTCAACATTTAAGCTAATTCATGGTAGTAGAGAGGTTGAGGTCAGGGGTATGATAATTCCTTTCATGTGTTTGGAGTTACCAAGACTCATAATCTACCACATGGTCACCCTGTATTAGGACCATGCCAAAACCATACCCGAGGCATATTAATAAATCATGAATCCCTGACCAACCTCATGTAGTATCAAGATTGCAGATGAGGAAAAATTATGCATCAGTTTATCAAATGAGTCCTGGAACTTTCAAATCCATATAAATTTCACTCCCTTATAGGAGAGTTCCCTAAGAGGAGGAGAAATATTAGTAAAATATCTGATGAATCATTAGTAGTAACCTATGAGTCCAAATAAGCTTCATATCTCAAAGACATTCAGAGGATCTTTTGAATACAAAACAAATTTTACCTTTTAAAGATCAACCAAAATACACTATTTGGAAAAAACATGTTCTAATAATTTAACTTCCCAAATATAGAAGCTACACTGATATAGCTTGGTATAAAACATATGATCCCAAAGAATCTCAAAAATAATCCTCAGATATTGCTCAAGATTATATTCTATCTTATAACACACTAGGATTTCATCAAAAACCACCCTAATAAAAGAATCAATATTCCAATGAAATATTTATTTCATTATAACCATAATCTAATTTTATTACAAGGCACTTATAGTGACCATACCTACATTGAAAACCCATTTTCAAGATTTTAGCCTGTTTTAACCTAGGATGGTGATAACTCAGTAAAAGGATGATCATGGAGAACCATTATACAACCATTAATTGATGAAACAAGTCATTGATGTAGGGTATGTGATATTTATTCATGGTCATGAAATGAATAATTATTCTATAATTGACACATTTACAAATATAACTATATGAATTCTTAGATAAAAAAATTTGGGTATCCTATAGAGACACAATTGGGCGAACAAACCCCTTGGCCTGTAAATCACCCAGCTGGATTTCTAGCTCCTTAAGTTTCATTGGTGTCATGTGATATGATGGAAAGGTTATCAGTTGTGTCCCTAGGACTAAATTGATAGAGAAATTGACCTCATACTCAGTAGGAAAAAAATAAAAATTCATCTAGGAATACATAAAGTATGTCCCTAACAATGAGAGGTAATACACTCCTAGAATTACCCTCATCTACTTCTAATAATAGAGAGAGAAAATAATATATGAGCCTCTTAACTTTGGGAAAATGAGTTCCCACATAACTAGACCATAGATCCCTTTCCCCTAGAAATAGATAAATTCTACCGTATGAGGCAATAAAACAAAAACTTTTATGGTAATAGTATATATGTTTCTTAAAGGCCATCAACTATTTCTTTCAAAATATTATTTCAAATAGATCTATTTCAAGGACAAGGAAATCCCAAAACAACACCATTTTGGAGAGAGAGATAAAGAAAGAAGGACATTGAAAGCCACATTCCGTTTTCTTCTAATGAGGATTTGATATTTTCATAATATAAGGAAATATTTCTAAGGAAATATTCAAATGATCTATAGTATGAGAAGAAATAAAGGAGTGAAAAGCACCAGTATCGAATAAAGAAATTTCCATAAATGACACAATAAGAACTGAACCACTCACTGTAGTTGGTCCCGCTTCATATTATATGGAAAAATATTATGCTATATAAAGTTGTGTTCTCTTTTTTTGCATATGAGACCTACCATTGGTCTAAGGCTGAACCATCAAGTATATATACCCATATGATGATCCACTTCTACCTTTTCACCCTTGAGAATGATTTTCATATGCCTGATCCTAGTATCCCTTTGGATATGAGAATACTACACCACTTATAGCTTGATGAACCATTCAATAAAACACCAGGGGATGTTTTAGATTCCTACATAGATAAAAATTCGTCAAATTTTTTGCAAAATAGGATTTAATTTGGCCTTCCTTGGTTCACTAGTGATAGACCAAGGTTTTACCGACCATGGGAGTAGAGGTAATAGGTTGAGATAGGAGTTAAGAACCTCTGATACTATCACTTCTTGATTTATCCTGATTCATTTTTTATATAAAAATGATTTACTCCCACTTAGTAGGGAATAATCTCCAACTAATCCCAATATCCTAGCTTGATCAATTTATACCATCAGGTCTTGGTCCACAACTTCATAATAAGTTGGGAGATTTAGCAGGAAAACCTAAGATTGTATTTCAAGTCTAAGGCCTATCTCAAACCTCCTAGATTTCATCATATCATTTGAAACTATTTATAAAGAGAAATGGATGAGATCAGAGAATTGACTGGTGTACTCTATAACCATATGATCTCCCTAATAAAGTCTTATAAATTTCATGGATTTATCCAAGTCCATAGTCTCAGGATAGTATAGTAGAGTAAATATCACCTTGAAATACTTCCATTTAAAATTCTGTAAACTTTTGGCCTAAAAAACTAACTCCATCCATATTTTACTAGTCAACTTAAGCATTAAAGAAACAAAATTCACCTTAATAGGGTTGGAACTACTAATAAATTTAAGAACTCTTTTAAATTTTTACATATAATTGAAAATTATCAAAAATCATTACCTCCTCCTAAGGAGGAGGATTATGTTAAAGGAATTTATGAGATTTTTCCTAATTCATACCCATACCCGCATCTTTATCTATAGTGGGGCTTGGACCTTCTCTCTAGTTCATGTCTTATGACAACCCTTATCTTTAATACACTATATTTCATGATTTGTTAAATAAAGTAACACTTTGTACAACCCAGAAGATTTAAAATCCAAGTTTCAATGTGATATTAGGAATATAAAACATTAAATTGATACATGGATAAAAAAAATTATTTAAAATGTCTTTAATTGGCTTATAATATTCCATCGCTCATTTAAAATTTCATGGGATAATCTAGGGACATACATAAGAAAGTGGTGGGATATAAATCCCAGTAAGGGAATAAACAAAGAATAACATGGTGAAAGTATTACATGTTATTCAATAGGAATTTCAAAGAAACATAAAAGGGTTGAGAATCATAATCTTTAATAATAAGGAATGATATAACATGATAGCATAAAGGAAACATGGGAATGTGGAGACAACATAAAACATGACATCATCAACATAGGTCAAGGATAACATCCAAGACATTATATCATGGTGGAAAAAGTCCCATAATGGATTGTGTTTACTCCTTAATCTCATAAATTAAGTCTCGTGAGACTGAATCATTATCCAATACATTGGATCACTATATAATTCTAGGTGAACCCATCACTTTTATATTATGTACATGAATAAGTGTGCCACATAGATCATTCAACATATGATCATATTTCATCACATTTAATCTCATGATTAAGGATTATGGGATAAATATATAGAATTCCCAAATAAAAAAGTATAGGTATTTCTTGAATTACCTTGAGTGTAAATGGAGATGGTATTCACAATACAATGGTTTGACATGGAAATTTCATAAGTTGATTTCAGTGGCATAACAGGGTACATAATGAATCATATGAGGGATTAATGAGAGTTAAAGGGATATATCAAAACTTTTAAATCATAAGGGAAATAATAGTGATATTTAAGAATATAATACAACATGAAAAATTGGGAATCAAAAGTGATATTACAAATATGGTGCTTTGAAACAAATTTTGGCATGGAAAAATTGTAGGATAATTTTAGCAGATTAATGGGGGATACATAATAAATCGTGGGAGAGATTAATGTGAGGTAAATGGGTATATCATCACTTTTAAATCATAATTTAAGTAATAGGAATGTGTAAAATAAAATCCCATCAATAGGAATTAGAAGACAAAATTTATTACAAAAATAGGGTGCTTGAATAAAAAGAAGATGGAGAGGATCCCTTACCTTGAGAGGGTGTTTCCAAAAGATTGAGAGGAGATTCTTGAGATATTTGGGAACCTTTTGAGGTATCTAGATAGTAAAGGTAATTTATATTCATTATCAAATGGTTTTTAGTGAATAAAAATTGTATATTGGGTGGGTTTATATAGGAAAAGAGAAGAGAGTTCTTTATTATTTTCCTAACATAGATTTTGGACTCTATATAATAAAGTAATAAAAACCACAAACCTTTTCATGGTTTTTGACCATGGTTTCTTCCAAAGAGTAATTTTTTCATTATTTAATTAGTCTATGAACAAATCATTTTAAAATAAGACAATTGGTGATGTTAAAGTTAATCATGTTTACAAAGAATTGATTTTAAAACCTTAAAATATAATACATGTTTTGGAGGATTCATAAAGGGTTTATAAAATTAATCAAATAACCTCAAAAAAACATCATTTTAAATGGTAAAATTATATTTTTTCTTTGATACCTTTTATGAAACAAATTAAATCACTTTTGAGTCATTATGATGTCATAATACACGCTATATATTTATACCGTATTTAATTTTTACCTGAAAAATCGACTGACTCGAAAAATTATGAAAAAATAACTTTTGGATAATTGAAAAATTTTGATACCAAAAATAATATTAATTTTATAAAAAAATTATATAAATATAATAAATTAAATTTTTTAATTAAAATCCTTATTTATTGAAAAATACTAGGTTTTTTACAATAAAATTTTTACGTCCATTATAAAAATTACATTTTCACTTCATAATTTATATTTATATTTATATTATACATATATATATAATTTAATAATAACATTTTATTAAAATATAATTTATTTCAAATATTAATTAATTCATCAAATGGAATTTTGGAATTTAAATTGCATATGACTCAAAATACAATTAAGTTTTTTTCTTATTAAAATCTAATTTTTATCAAACTCATTACATAATAATTTATAAAGTAAAAAAATAAGGAATAAATATAATAATTATTTTATTAAAAATAAAATACACATATTCATACTATTAGGGTCGAGATGCATATCCCTTTATTACACCAATGAATTATCTAAGGGTAATGTGTGTGACAGTGAGATTTTCTTGGGGTGGTTCGGTGTACATGGTTTGGTTCATGGTATGGATGAGCTATAACTTCTCCCATAAATTGTTTCACTCATGGTTTGGTTGTTTAATATAATCTTGGGATTAATGTAGGGAAAATTCCATAGATTTTATCTCCCTATGAAGCTCCGATAAATGGGCTTCATAGAGTACGATCCTACTGGTCGAGGCCATCGCTTCTTTTGTCTTTTTCAAAATGACTTTATCATAAACCATAACATATACTAATAATATCATCATTTTTAATGGATATTTTATCAATATTTATGATTATTAATGGTATTATAAATATGATAGGATGTAACCAAATAAGTGAATTTGTTTTTTATAACCACGTTACACAATAAGGAATTTACTTTAATAACAAAGGGAATTTCATTTATAAAATTTTGGGCCATTACATGTCTTGAATTTTTCTCACAACTTTATAAATAAAGTGATGATAAATAAGGGAGTTTTCTCATGAAAATTATTTTTTCTCCCTCTAAAGGGTTCAATAGGGGTATTTATGGTGGCATAGTTTTATACAAAATATAATAAGGGAATGCCATTAGAAAAAATAAAAAATAAAAAATGAAATCATAAGAACCCATAAATAAATTTAATAAGAATTATAAAATGCGACACAATAAATACCACTAGTCCAAAAATCATGGTCAGGGTGTATGGTCTGCAACCTACACAACCTGACTAAGAAAGATGAAAATTATCACAAAAAATAAAGATTACACATTCCCAACATCCCATAAAAAACCAAGGTGTGGTGCTTAGATTATTTTACAGACACCCCATCATACCCGCTCTCCTTTATTTCTAAAAATCCTTGGAAATTCCTATGAAAAATTACTAAAAACCATAATTAAAATAGAAATTTGATACCATTTATCACAAACCAATACAGGTCACCCCTGACTTGGGAACCCGAACCAGTCCGTGACATATCCAAAATGGAATTCCTAATCCCCACATACTGATAAAAAGTTCCTAGGAATCATGGAATATGCCTTTGGACATGGTTTTTCCCAAAGAACAATTTAATCATGGGGCTCAAACCAAGGACCTGACATGAACACACCATACATTGGTTATATATGCCTTCATTAAATGGTTAAAAACATTATAATATATGAAATAAGTAAATGGAAACACAAACACATTCCACTTTAAATAAAACACCAACACAACCATCAATTCAAAATAAAATTAATGTTATTGGAAGATGGAATATTGATACAATATCTACATAAATAGTTTATAAAAGGTAAAAAAATAAACAAAATAATTAGTTAATAATATTCATGTTCCTTGGGGAATCATCACACCACCATGTAAAATCTACATAACAAAAAAAAAAGATAAAAATAATACCCACTACTTAATGACCCATGATTTTAGTAAATAATTTTCCTTAAATCATGTTAGGTATCTTGTCTTGCATGTAACACAAAACTAAGACAAAAATAAAGATACTTTAATAAAATAAAATCATTAAATGGAACCAATATATAATAACTATTAAATTTGTGGGTATAAATATAAGTAAACACTATACAAAAACTATATAAAAATTTATAATAATTCAAAGGTCATTTTTATTCTTCAAAATACACTTTTTATAAAATTATTTTTATGCATTAAGTAGGCTAATATGAAAAATTAATTTTTCTCACCTATAGAAATTTTATTAGGTAAAATGGATTTTATATTTGTAATTAATAGTCTAAAATTATATTAAAAGGTCCATATCATTTTTTACATAAAAATAATATTACTAAGATTAAAGTTAATTATCACGATAATGAAAAAACTATTATTCTCACATAATTATTTGTTAACATTATGAATTTGTTATCTAATAAACTGAATTAATTTATTCTAAAAAAAAACTCTAATATAATTTTTAATCCTATATATAAATATATTAACCCTAATTAATTTTTTAATCAATACTAAATATTATAAAGAACACTTAATAATGAAAAAAATATTTTTCTACAAAATAGTTTTTCTATATATTAAATGTTTTAATTTAAAATTTTATTTTATATTATTTATAAAATTAATTAGATTATATTGATCTTAAATTTAGGTTAATAATATAAAATTTTGGTAATAAGGTCTACCTTATATTTTTTTAATTAAATATAAATTACTTTGGTAAAGACTAGTTACCATGGTAAAAACCAAGATAGTAAAATTTTAAAAACTAGTGTTAAAATACTTGAAAAATGTCTAAAACATGTGTGAATATTAGTTTTATAGGATTGATCAAACTTATTTCAACCCAAAATTAATTATTTCCAACTTTCAATCCATTTACTCTTGAATAATGTCATTATATCCTTGAGAAATTAATGTGTATTTATAAAAAACAATCCATTTTCTTCACTTATAAAAGGGGATCACTTCCACAATTTTTCACAAACATATCCAAATAATTATCTCTAGAATACAATTCCCTATTCTCTCCTCAAATCCCTCCTAACTTCCTATAATCATTAGTCTTTCTAAAATACCAATCTAAGGATCCTTAAGGTGTCACCCAAGGGAGAACATCCAAATGGAGAGGTAATGTTCTCAATCGAGCTATTTTATTTATTTTCTTCTTATACCCACACAAAACTACTCTATCCATTAAATAATTATAACATAAGTATTAATAATATTATTAAATGTTATCATATAAATTTAATATCCATTTTATACCTTCCTCTCAACAATCCGAAAAAATGAAAATGTTGTTTATGTTACGTGCGGACCGTCACCTCCATAAGAGACATGATTAATTTTTAATAACTACCTTAAAGGTATATTTCAAAGGGAATATTTAATAAATTAATATTATATCTAAAAAATTATTAATATTATTAACATATAAACCAATTCATACCTCTAAATTCAATGTAAATTAACATGTCACCCATGTATACGTGTGGACTACCGCCTCAATGAAGGTAATGTATTTTTTTTTCACATCATATTTTATATAATATAAAACTAAGAAAACCTAATTATTATTGATATGGGAAAATAATAAGTAAATAATTATTATTTTTCTAGAATGATAGTGGAAATATCTAACATTTATTTAAGATACCACACCCTCGTTCATTAAAATTATCAAAACAAGCTCGCCATCGACCTCATTCTCATAAATAGTAAATAAAATAATTATGAAATCAAATTAAAACTTTATAAATCATTATAAAAATATATTTTATATTACTTTTAATTATCTTATAATTGTGAAATTTTAATCTATAAACAAGAATCAACACTGCCATTAGAAATCAATCACAAAACATACTCTTGAAACTAATAACATCTGATTATGAAAATAGGGTATAACTCAATAATATTTTTTTAAAAAATGATTCAAAATAATGTTTATAAAACTTTATAGATATTGATAATTTTATAAAATTGGATATTAATATAGTTATTTTTTTATATAAGAGGATAGATCACATTCGACTAAGCAGTAAAAAATGTGAGGGGTTTTCTTGACACAAGTATTTTCCTTGGGTTATAAACATTTCTATTTGACTATGATATTTAAATATTAAAATATTATACCCTATGAGGAAGTTATGTTGTATTAATAAATTTTATTCTAAGTAATTAATTTTTTATATCAAATCCTTTCCCCTGATAAATCCATTGTTTCCAAAAATTGATATTTTGTTAAGAATAAATTCCATATTTTTTATGTTTCTTTTTCTTACATATTCATGTTTTTAATTTCAACCAATATTCCCCTTTATTATTTATATATATATATATATATTATATTTTTATATTCATATTTCTCTTAAACTATTTTCAATTGGAACTTTTATTATCTTTTTCAATGATGTGGGTTTCAAGAAAGGTATTTTTAAAAATATTAAGAAAGTAATTTTTCACAATATTTTATTTTATATTCCACTATATATTTGTTGAACTAGAATTATTTTCATTTAGTTTCCATTATTGGTAAATATTTTGAAATCAATGTTTTATGAAGTCTTCTTTTCAACTTTTAAAAAAATACTACTTAAAAAGTGACTTGTAACTATAGATTTTGCATCGATGATTACAAAATGTTTTTCGAGAAACCTTTATCATGAATTGGTTTTAATTTTACTCTTTATATACAATGGAGTTATATTTCATTTTTCACCCTATATTTTTATCTTTAAAAGTGATATCTTTTGGTGATCAAGATTTCTATGTCAATAAATTTAACTCATGATGTTATTTTATACCATTTGGAAATATTATGAAACCCATTTTCTTTCCATGGGTGCTTTATGATATGAAAATTTAATTATTTTAATTTAAAAGTTTTATGAATTACAATTTATTTCCATGGGTTATTTATGATGTGATAAGGGAATTATTTTCAAGTGTCACATGTAATTATGGATGAATGATGGCTGGGGTCCTATATCTACCTCTAATGCATTCATTAAAAGTTTATATCTTTTGAGACATGTATACATGGTCACAATTTAGTTTCTCACAAGTGTGGGTGAAAGTGTGTGACTCATGAAGGTGATGGTTCCTTATACCTATCATTGTTGCAAAATTCTCTATCATGTATTTTTTCTATGATATGTGTTATTTATATGACATATATTGCTGTGTTATGACACATACCTATGATATTTTTTTTCTTAAGACTAGTGATTATTTTTTTATGTTTCGACTCCATTTTTATTCACACTTCATGTTATGTCATGTTTTATTCCATGAATATTTTACGATCTATTATTTTCTAGGTATGTTTATTTTATTTATGAGCATGTATAATTATTATATTATCATACCCCTTTTTTATCATATTATGATCACATATGTTTTATGGTTGTTATCTTTCACGTTTACCCTTAATGAGATTTAAAGATAACCACTTTATTTTGTTTTTTCTAATCATTAGGTCATATAGATGGGTATTTCATGTCAGATGTTTAGAAAGAAATTTAGAGTTGTGTTATTATGGAGAAATTTTCTCAAGTATTGTAAAATAAACTATTTATGTAGTTAATCTCCCCTGAAACTAAACCTTTATTTCTTGATATTGTGTGACTATTTGTAAGATAAAAGTATTATTGATAACAAATATGAATTAAGTGTGCATTTTTGGCTTGGGTCACCTTAGTTGGTATTAAATCAAGGTTTAGTAATTTTTGGGGGTTAATACAATTATTTTGGGGATTAGGATGAGATAAAATTAATGAAAACCCTAGGGATAATTCTAAGAGATTTTTCTAAGTATAGTATAACATCCTGAAATTTTGGTAAAGGAGAGATTGTGTGGTTTTCCTAGAAATAATACCCCTATCTGGAAGCTACAAGTGAATTCATGCTCTGTAACAGATGTACCTAAGTGTTGTAACTCTGAAAAAGGTGTATTGGGTACTTAATCAAACGTTTCTCAATGCATGAAAAAAGTGTCCTAACTGGACTTTTGGTTTGAAACTCTCTAGGGATATCAGTTGGTTAATTCACATTCTCTTTATGAACCATTATGAGGGGTTTGTATATGATTAGGCTAGATTATATAATAAAAAATTACTATGGATAACCTATATTAAAGCCTATAGATTTATTATTTAGGTCATGTGTATAATTTATGAATTATTTATTTTAAGCACATAGTTTTCCCTCATTACATTTATTAATTTAAGTATTCCCATACCTAAAATTTATTTTATTAAAATTAATGGTTGCAGCAAAGAGGAAACATGTTAAAAATGGATATCAAGGAAAATTCAGAGATTGTACCAATGAACAACCAAATTTAATGGGATGTAGTGTACAAAACCTCAGAGTGATACTCACCCAACTGTCACAAAATTATGAATAGTAACATAAACTGCATTGAGATCTTAGATGCACTAAGGATAAAATTTCTATTAAGTATTTCATGAGACAATGACCACCCTCATTTATTGGCACTTATAATCCACTTATTTTTGAGAAATGGATCAATGGAATATAAATTTACTATTTTTTACTGCTCAAAAAATAAGATGGTGGTTTTGATTGTCTATCACTTGGAAGGAGAGGCTGACCAATGGTGGAATCTCATTAAGAATGAAATGGAAATGGGGAATTAGAATCTATAGTTTGCGAGGAGTTCAAGAAAGTATTCTTTATAAAGAACTTTCCTTGAACTCTTCATATGAAATTGGAGTTATAATTCCTAGTGTTTAAAAAAATGAGGTGGAATCCATTGGTGGCTATGAATAAAACTTCATTAAACTTGAGAGGTATGCATATATTTATATATTTAACTCTAAAATTAATATCTAACACTTATTTAGTATATTAAGCTATGTATTTGAAGGGAATTATCTATAAGACACTTTGTAATTTATAAGTATATTGTTTTTCATAAACCAAAGTTGGATATGGAAACTAGGGACATCATCATCCTTCATACATGACAAAATTGGATTGTCATGAAAACACTAATGATAAGACACACAGGGGAAAGAAATCCCAACTACCTAAATGTCAAGAATTTGGGATAAAACGCTTGATTAATTTCCTCAAGGGATATGGGATGTGTTTTAAGCGTGGTAAACCTAGCCACCAAACTTAGAACTATTGGAAAAATTTAAGAAGAGTGAATAATACCATAGAGGAGAATATGACCCCAACAAATTCACCACCTACACTTCAATGATTCAAATTCCAAGAGATATGGAATTATGAAAATCAATTCCCTAACACCAGAACTATTATAGAGGATAGACCCCAACAACCTCCTAATCCAAGGGAGAAATATAGAATATATACAATCACTACCACATAGGAGGATCACAATAATGAAGTAGCGAAAGGTACACTCATTATCTACTCTAGAAATTTAAATTCATTATTTGATTCTAGTTTTTCACATTATTTCATATCACATAAGTTTGATAAGAATATTGATTTACCACCCCAATATTTGGGAATATAATTATATATGAAAACCCTCTAGATTCGTGATGATTTTATTTAATATATACAACCCATATTTGATAAATATTTGTGGGAATATATTTTATAAAAATATAGAACTTCTTCCCTTGATTGAATTTGATGTAACACTGGGTATGGATTGGATATCTTGACATAGATTATATATAAATTTTTAGGATAAGGAGATCTAATTTCATATCTCAAATCATCATGTGATCAAATATCCATGATGGGATGATCATGAGCTCCCTTTATAAGAATATTCTAGTATATGGGTCATAATACCCAACAATGAGGTATTTATAGCTCAAATTATTGGGAAATAAGTCAAAATTGATGAAATAAATATTGTATGTGAATATATTAATATATTTATAGATGAACTTTTTGGTCTTCCACCAGAGCATGAGGTTGAGTTTTTAATCAGATTCATATTTAGATCTATGCCTATCTCAAAAAGTCTGAATAGATTGTCCCCAATTGAGTTGAAATAATTAAGGAATAAACTACAAGATAAAATAGATAAGGGTTTTATACGCTCTAGTGCTTCTCAATAGGGTGAAAAAATCCTCTTCATTAAAAATAAGGATAGATATTTGCGTATTTTCGTTGATACTCGAGAGATCAATAAAATAATGACCAAGAACAAGTATCATATACCCCATATTGATGATCTATTTAATCCACCAATAGGAGGTAAATAATTATTCAATATTGACCTTTGATCTGGATACTATCAATTAAGGGTCAAAAGGGAAGACATTTCAATGGAATCTTTTCATACAAGGTATAGACACTATGAATTTATAGAGAATTCATTTAGACTTATGAATTATCTTATTTTCTTCATGGATATAATAAATTGAGTCTTTAGAGATTACCATGATCAATTTTTTTTGTCTCTATAGAAAATATTCTTTTATATTCAAAGAGAAAGGAAAATAATGAAGATCATTTGCACATTGTTTTAAAGAGATTAAGAAAGGATAAATTGTATGCGAAGTTTAGCAAGTGTGAATTCTAGATATATAAATTATCATTCTTGGGTCATGTAATCTTTAGTTAGGGAACATTTATATATCCTTCAAAGAAATAATTTATTAAAAAATGGCCCAAGTCGACCATAGTAACTGAGATCCATAGTTTTCTTGGGTTATATTGATAATATCGATGCTTTTTGTGAATTTTTTCATGACTATCGAATCCTTTATCCAATTTAACATGGAAGAGAGTAAAGTTACTTTGGTTAGAGGAATGTGAAGAAAGTTTCAACAAAAAGAAGAAGAGGTTGGTCACTGAACCTGTACTTACATTACCCTATAGAGTGGAATGGTCTGTATTATATAGTGATACTTCATTAAAGGGCTAGGGATGAATCCTTATGCAGAATTATAATGTAATTTCTTATTCCTCACAAAAATTAATGACTCGTGAGTAAAATTACCTGATGCATTATTTGAAGCTAGTAGCAGTAATATTTTCATTAAATACTTAAAGATATTATCTCTAAGGAGAAGAGTGTGATATATACAATGACAACAAGGTCTTGAAATATATATTCACATAAAATTATTTGAATATGTACTAAAGGATATGGTCTTAATTGATAAAAGATTATGATTTCTCAATATAATACCACCTGGGGAAGGAAAATAAGGTGGTTGATACTCTGAGAAGAAAAGGTTATGCCACCATATCCATGATGTGGATTAAAAAATACCCAATACTCATGGATTTTCAAAATATTAATCTTAAAGTTAGAAGGTAAGGGGAGAAATTATAACTTACCTAAATTAATTCTCAACCATATACTAACATGAAGATCAAAAAATCCCAAAAAGGATGATTTTGAGCTATAGAAAAAGGTAGCTATTATTCCAATGTTCAACTTTAGTAAAGTGGGATTTATATAGTTTGGAACCCGTATATGTGTCCCATCAAAACCATAACTAAATAGGGAACTTTTAGATGATCATCATAGCTCATAATTCTATATTCATCCAGGAAACACAAAAATATATAGAGATATAAAGCAAAACCTCTGGTGGGATAACATAAAGAAGGATATTGTAGAGTATATATCTCAATGCTTAATATGCCATCAATTTAAGGGTGAATGAAAAATTTATAGGGTATTATTTAACCATTACCCATACTAGCATGAAAATGGGAAAATATTACTCTGGATTTTGTTGTGAGATTTACCAAGACACCTAAATTCTATAATTCTATTTGTGTTGTATTTGATCACCTTACTAAATCATCACATTTTATTGTAATAAAATAATATCTATCTCTTGAAAACTCACCATGATATACATAAGATATGTGGTAAGGCTCCATGTAGTTATACTCTCCATTATATTTGATTGAGATATGGGGTTTTCCTCAAGGTTTTAGATAATCCATCAATAATAATTAGAGATAAAGCTAATTTTTAGCACATATTATCATCCTAAAATAGATGGTTAGTCTAAGAGGACCATTAAAACTTTGGATTATATATTTAGATCTTATTAAATGAAATTATAAGGATGTTTAGATCAAAACCTCCCATTAGTATCTAGATGGCACCAGATGAGTCTCTTTATGAGAAGAGATGTGGGACCCTATCATGTTGGGATGATGTTATAGAGGGGAAGATGATAGGTCCTAACCTTGTACAAGAAATGAAGTCGAAGGTTCAAAAAAATATATAACATATGAATGCGCCAAAAATTTGACAGAAGAGTTATGTAGACAGTCATTGAAAATAACTAGAATTTTAAGTTGTTGACAAGGTGTTCCTTAAGATATTTTCATGTAAATAGGTTATGATTTTTGTTTATAAGGTAAAGTTGATCCATAGATATATTATCCCCTTTGAGAACCTCGATCGTATCAAGGTTATAGCTTATTATGTATCACTCCCTTCATACCTATACTAAGTAGATGATGTGTTCCACGTATTGCTTTTGAGGAAGTACATACAAGACCCTTCACATATAAAGAACTCGTAAGCCATACAAATGGAACATGATCTCTCATATGAGTAACATAATGAGTATACCCTAGATTTAAAAGATAAGGTAACACAGAACAAGACCATTCATCTAGTAAAAGTTCTATGGAGGAAACATAAGTTTAAAGAAGCTACATGGGAACCCGAGGATGTAATGAGATAAAAGTGGCCTCAATTTTTTTCTTCTTAGTAATAAAATTTCAAGGAAAAAACTATTTTTAAGGGGGTTAGAATGTAAGTACCCATTATTTTAGTAAATAATTTCCCTTAAATCAAGTAAAATATATTTTCTTACATGTAACACCAAAATAAAACTAAAACCAATATGCTATAATGAAATTAAATTATTAAATATGACTGATATATTATAATCATTAAATTGGTAGGTATCAATATAAGTATCCACCTTACAAAAACTATATAAAAGGGTATAATAAAAAAACTATCATTATATGCTTAAAAATACATTTTTAAATGATTTTTATGCATTAAGTATGCTATTTGAAAATTAGTTTTTCTCACATGTTATTTGATAAAATATATTTTATATTTGGACTAAATAAGAAAAAATTATATAAAATTATCATTTCATTTGGAGGAATATAAATAATATTATTGGTATTAAAGTTAATTATCTAATTAATTGTAAAACTGTTATTCTCAAGGAATTATTTTGTTAACATTATGTAATTTTTATCTAGAAAAATGAATTAATTTATTCTAAAAAATAAATTAATATATTTTTAAACCTATATATAAATATATTAACACTCATTAAATTTATAATTAATACAAAATAAGATTAAGAATAATTAATGGTAAAAATATCATTTTTTTAAAAAACAATTTTTCTATATATTAAATGTTTTAATTTTATATTATTTAGAAATGGAATTATATTATATGAAGTTTTAATTTAGGTTCACAACATAAAAATTTTACAATAATTTTTATCTTATATTTTTTAGTAAAATATAAATTACCTTGGTAAAAAACAGTTACCAAGGTAAAAATGAAGATGGTAAAATGTAAAACTCTAGTGCTAAAAGACTTGAAACAAGTGTAAATATGAATGGTTGAAGATATATTGACCTTATATCACCAAAACTTTCATTATTTATCAATTTGGATCCATTTAATCTTGAATAGTGTTATGCCATCATTGAAAATGTAATGGGTATTTACAAAAAATGTCATTTTCTTCACTTATAAATGGGGATCACTTCCACATCTTTTTCCTACCCATTAAAAAGAGTTTGATCTACTAAAACTCTACCATAGTCTCTCATAAACTCCCTACCCATTTCATGTAAGACTTTTCCTTTCCAAAATATCAAACAAAGGATCCTTAAGGTGTTATCAAAGGGAGAATATCCAAAGGGAGAACAATCAAAGGGAGAGGTAATGTTCCCAGTGAGCTCTCTTATTTATTTTCTTCTTATACCACCTAAAAAACATTATATATGAAATTATAAAAAAATAAATATTAATAATATGATACAATTATATTATACTAATGGTATATTAATTTTATACCCTCCTTCCAACCATCTTAAAAATGAAAATGTTGCTTGTGTTATGTATGTACTATCACCTCCATAAGTGATGTGACCCATTTTTCATAATATAATTTAAAGGATGGTTAAAAAGGGATATTTAATTAATAAATATTATACATCAAACATTGTTAATATTATAAAAATATGAACCAGTTCCTACATCCTTTGTGTTCTATGTAAACAAACGTGTCATCTATGTATATGTGTAGACCAACACCTCCATGAAAGTGACATATTTAATTTTCCACCTAGTATTTTCTATAAAGTATAACCAAGGAAACAAAATTACTATTAATATTGGAAAATAATAATTAAATAATAATTTTCTATTAGTTCTATAATTTTAATGGAAATATCTAACCCATAATTAAGACACCACCCCCTCGTTCACTAAAATTATTGAAACAAGCTCATTACTGACCTCATCACCATGAATCATACCCAAAATACATATGAAATGAAATTAGAAATTTATATATCATTATAAAAAAATATTATAGTACCTATTATTATCTTGTAATGATGAAATTTTAATCTATAAAAAATAATCAGCACTGCCATTATAAAGCTAGTACAAAATAAACTATCAAAACCAATAACATTCAATGATGAAAATAGAGTTTAACTAAATATTTTTTTGTAATAAATGATTATAAATGAAGTTTATTAAATTTTATATATTTATTAATAATATATTTAAATATGTGATTAATATATTTGTTTTTTATATAGGAGGATAGATCACATTCTACTAAGTCGAAAGAAAGGTAAGTGGTTTTCTTGACACAAATATTTTTCTTAGGTCATAGATATTACTCTTTTATTATGATCTTTAAAGATTTATATTTTCTACTTTATTATTATGATATTTTTTATTCACACATTTTCTTATAGGTTATTCATGTTTCACATCAAATACTTCCCCTTGATAAATCCATTGTTTCATAAAATTGTAATATTGTTAAGAATGTTTTCCATCCTTTTATGGTTCTTTTTATTCCATATATATGATTTTAATTTTATCCAATTTCATACTTTATTATTTTGAAATATAAATATATTTTTTCTTTTTCATATTCATATTTCCCTTAAAATATTTTTAATTTTTAATTTTATTATATTTTTCAATAATGTGAGTTTTAGGAAAGGTAAATTAAAAATATTAAGAAATAACTTATTTACACAATATTTCATGTTTCACCCTTTATTTTTATCTTAAGAAGTGATCACATTAAGTGATCTAGTTTTTAGTGTCAATCTATTTAATTCATGAAGTTATTTTATACCATTTAAGAAATGTTGTGAACCCATTTCCTTTTCATCAGTTATTTACTCTATGAAAAGTGAATTATTTTAATTTTAATGTTTTTAAACACATTTTATTTCCATGGATTCTTTATTACATGATAAGTGAATGATTTTCAAGTAACACATGTAAATATGGATGAATGATGTGTGGGGTCCTATATCACCCTCTAGTGCATTGTTTGAAAGTTTATATCCCACAAGACATGTATATTTTGTCATAATTTGCTTTCTCTAAAGTGTGTGACTCATGAAGTTGTTATTTCTCTATACTTATGGTTGTGCCACAATTATACAACATTATTTATTTTTATGATTTACATTATTTCCAAGATATATATTACTATATTATACCACATGAGTATGTTATGTTTTTTTCTTAAGACCCATGATTATTGGATTATGTTTAAACTCCATTGTTATTCATGGTTCATGTTATGTTAAGTTTTATGCCATGATTATTTTATGATCTATTCTTTTATGGGTATTTTTTTCTTATGTATGATCATATATTCTTATTATGTTATCATACCATTTTTCTCATATTATGTTCTCTGATTTTTATCTCTCATGTTTACCCTGATTGATCATTCAAGCTCACCCATTTCTTATGTTTTTCTCATTCCCTAGGTCATGAATATAGATATTTCATGTTAATTTTTTAGAAGGAAGTTTAGAGTTGTATGATTATGTAAAAATATTTATAGGTATTTTAAAATAAATTATTTATGTATCTAATCTCCCAAGACACGAAACCTTTGGTTCTTGAGATTGTGTGAGTATTTCTTAGATAAAATTATTATTGATGTAAAATTATGAATTAAGTGTGTATTTTCTACTTGGTTCACCTCACTCCACCTTCAACTGGCACCTTGCCCTTTCCAAAAACAAATAAAAAAATGTTTGAATACATCATTTTTGTATGTAGAGTATGATAATGACAATCCCATTTGGATACCACCAAGTGTTCAGTATAAGTACTTTGTTAGAGAAACTAAAACACACTAGTTTAAACTTAATACATAAAAGTAACATTTAAATTTTCTAGGAAAATAAACTACAAGGTAAAATGATTTTATTGAAATGAGGAATGTGAAATAATATTTTAAAATAATTTTTCTAAATATGAATCATGGGAGTGGACCCTATAGCCACTAATGTAAAAACCTTATGTTTTAGAATATATTTATCATTAATAAATCTGATGTGTTCGATAACTTGTGATACATGAAACAAAAAAATTAAGTGAATAATGCTGTATAAAAATATAAAGTGAAATAAAATAATATAGGGTTCATTCTTGTACTCAAATAGAAAGTATTTCTAAAAAGAAACTTTTTTATCTCTACAATCAATCTTATCATGGTAAACAGAGAGCCAATCCATACCCAAGATAACATCTAACTCTACTAGAGGTAAAATAATAAGTTTTTCAAGTAGATTATTTCCACGGATAAGGATATGAAGATTCTTATAAATTATTTTTGCCTCAACATTTCTCCCATGTGTTTTTACCACAAGTCCAGGAGTCATTTCATGAGATGGTATTCCCAATTTACTAGAAAAATTTTCAGAGATGAAAGAATGTGTAGACCCCGAATCAAACAACACATTAGCATAATCAGTGAAAACAAACAAAGTAGCTGATACCACTTCATTTGATGGACCAACATCTGCTGAAGTAGTTGCAAAGGATTTCACCACCCTATTCTGCTTGTAGTATGGCTGCTTCCCATCACTCGAGCTCTTTGTAAAACACTCATTTGCATAGTGACCCATCTAATTGCACATAAAACATTTCACTAACTGTAAATCAAATTTGGTCTTACCATCACCCCGATCTTTTTCAGTGTAGTCACGAGCCTTATGTCCCATCTTACCACATCGGTAGAATTTTCCAAAATTCAAAAGACATTCCCCAGCATGCCTTTTACCACATTTATCACAAACTGGAAACGTAGTTTTCTTACCAACAGACCTTTTTGAAGAATTCTTCCCTTTCTCCTGCCACCTCGGTCTCTTCTTTTATTGGTTGTTATAGAACACTTGATCATCAGCATACTCCATTTCCATCTTCTCATCAAATAGAAAAAGATTTTCATAACTTTTAAACTCACGAGAAGCTAATTCCCTTCGATATTTTGGCTTTAATAATGAGTACAAACGATTGATTTTACTATCATGGTCTCAGATAAAATTTGGAGCATTCCATGCCAATCGAGTGGACATTTTTTTTCATAGGCATCCACTGAATCGTCCTCTTGACTCAATTCCAAGAATTTTTTTTCCATCCTAAGTTGAACAGTTTTTGGGAAATACTTCTCAAGATACATACTTTTGAATTCATCCCAGTCGAGAGCATCAATCTCATCAGCGTCCCTGATATTTTTAACCATCGACCACCACTGATCTTCTTCACCCTCCAAACTGTAAATTGTAGGACTAACCTTTAGATTTTCTGAACACCCCATGACATCTAAAATCATCTCTAGTTCTTTAATACACCCTTCATCAAGAATAGGATCATATGATCCTCTAAATTATGGGGGATGTTGCCTCATGAAATGTTCCACCACTGACATGTTCCTCTGCGGTTGATCTGGCTGATCTCGTGCATGGATACCGCCACCATTTATCGCATGAGTCAACTACGCCATTACTGCAACAAACTGTTCAGTTCTATTTCCGACCATCTCAGGATGCTGATTTAGAAGGTCATTTCCTTCTGTATGCCATCCTAGCACTGCTTCCCTATTCCCTCTATGGAAAACCATTCTGAACAATCATGTCTTAGATGAAGCAACATGGTAATCTTCAAATTCTATTTCATTTCAATTTGATCATAAAAAAATGTTTTTGGATAATAATTTAATAGAATTCTAACTCCTATAGTTATCTAAACAGACCTCTGATACCAACTATAAGGCCCCAGCCTTAAACATTACCTAATCATGAGATATTTCAAGAATACACATTGAGGATCTTTTCAGGTTTAGAGTTTTAGATAATTAGGTCATAAATCATGCATTACATTCCACATTTAAACAAAGTGGTTACATAAAAGATAGTATTCATTTTTTCCACTCAATGGAAACATATTTAATAGAAAACATGGATTCTTTCATGACACTTGCTTGACACTATCATCACATCATGTACCTTTCCCTTGACCTGTGAAAAACATTTCAAAAACATGGGATGAGCATAAAAATATTAGTAAGGGATATAGAAATACGGAATGGAAACATTAGTACATTAATACATAAGAATCAATGAAATCATACTTTACTCATAAAACATAATCACTTTAACATACTCATGAAATCATAAGATTTATGAAAAACTTATAGAAATCATAATACATAAAGGTAACTTGATGTGTTCATAACATTCTTACGTAGGGAGTAACCCTCATGGTTACGTTTGGAATACCCATCACAGTATATTCCTTACATATCTTCAGAGAAACCTTATAGTTTAACTCATTCACGTTAACCAATGCATTGGAGAGCTATATCGGGCTCACCCGACCTTAGTTTATCATGGGACCACCTGTCTTCATAACAATGCCCAAGAACCATAACATAATCGTATCAGATAAAACATGCATAAAGGAAACATAACATTTCCTAATTTCAGTCACAAGATATCAATACAACACATTGATAAAATAAAAACATTTGGAAAACCATTTTCTATACCAAAATAAATGAAAATTTAAACATGGTATTTATTTTTCATTTTTAAAAAAAGTTATGGCTAGTATAGGAATCTGAAACTCAAATAATGGTCACGGTGGTAGAGAAGTTGTTGTCGCCGCATAATTATGACAAAAAAAATTCCTTTTTTCGTTTAGTAAAATGATTCGTATAAAAAATATTCCTTCTGAATAGATGTAAAATTTAAAGGGGTTTATACACCGTATAAAAGAATGTTGTGTATAAAACAAAATATGTCTCAATGAAAGGAGATTGAGACGATGTCCCATAACTCGTGTCTGACTTGACTCGATCGTTATTTAACCTCCTGAATAATAAACATGAGTTAATTTCTACTTTATTAAGAACATTTTTCAAGTTCATTATTCCTTTTATATCACTTATTACCATGTTATTAACACTAGGTAATTATTTGAGTTAATAATGTTCGTTTTGTCGATCATTGGTACTGGAGTAAAAAATAAACACTTTATAATTACAAGTTGTTCATGTGGTATAAAATCCATTATATCCAGAATTATATTCATGATTTAGATATCATATATATAATATATATCTAGTATATACATTAATTTATAATATTACATAACATTACGAGGTAAGAAATGAAATCCACCGTTCATGGAGACGGTAAGTCATACATACGCATGAACACTACTTTCATTTATATTTCGTATTTAATGGAATGAAATCATAATTATATATAGGTATATTATAATTCCTGTATAATATCATATATAACATCATAAAATCCATTCTTTATACGTCCCACATATGGAATTAACGAATCAAATCACTTTGAGGGGGCGGTAGTCCGCACTTTCTAAAATTAAGATATCACGTTTACCCATAATGGAAACCAGAAAGGTATGCCATAAATGAAAAATACATAAGCTTAAGGAAAAAATAAACATATTATATATCCTATATAAATATAGTGACATCTTAATGGCCACCTTTGAAGGAGTTATAAGAATATTGAACAATCATCATTTCTTGAGGCAGAAATTTGCCATCCACGGAAACATTATGTTCATTAACCATTAGATGTAGGTGTGTGTAAGTTTAGCTAGAATAAATCTTATAAAAACATCCTAGTATATTTAATATACTTGTTTTTTGACAAAATAAATGAATAAAAAGTTAATAGAGGGTTGGAGAAGCAAAATAAAACAAAAGAACATTAGATAAGACTTTACCTTTAAATCGGGTAACTCTTCTTGGTTTGTATCTAAAGGGTTTCTTGAAGAGCATTCTTCCTAAGTTAAGGCTTCTAGGATGAAGAGAGGGATGCAGAGAGATAAATTTTTCAGATTTTGGCTGAGCCAATGGCTTGAGAAGTGTGTGTAAGGAGGTAGAGGTGGGGGCCTTTTATAAGTGGGAGGAGGGGCACTTTTGGAAAACCATGAAATGTTACTTGATTTTAAAAATGGTTTTTGGATTTTAAAGGACCCACATTTATATATTTCAATGATAATGTGATAAGGGTTATAAATATACTAATCAAAATGATTTTTGACAAGTTTATGTCTTATATTTTACAATATCTTTTCATTTTATTTACATCGTTCATTAATGAGATAATCATTGCATCATCATGATGTCATAAATAAATTTATTTATTTAATGTGTAAAAATTATAAAAAAAATACTATGATGTAGGAAATTGTATTATATTTCCAATGAGTATTTATATTCTATGATATAAATTACACAGACAAAACTAAAAATGGTTTACTCGGGTGATACATTCTTTAGTGATATTCTCCTTTAAAAATAAAATGATTAATTGTCACTTTCACCCAAAGGTGATTTAATGGGGTCCCTATGTTTGGAACAAGGCATCCCATGGTCTTCAATGACACAAAAAATATCATTAGGACACATTTTTGGGTAATTTTGTATTATTATGGTATTACTTTATTATCCTTAACTACATGATTACTAATTAATCAAGATAATTAATGATAATTACCATCGGTACTATTCATAATGTCCAAAAACAAAAGCGTCTTAAATAAATAATTTGGACCTTATGATTCCAAATATGGGAACCATTTTACCAAATTACAAATATAGAAATTTCAATAATTAAATTAAAAATAATTCTCGTTGTTAAAACAAATAGCGGATTTTTTTTGAAACAATATCTATGAAAAGTTTGGAACTTGTTTATGCCCAATTCCAAAGTGAAATTAATTATAACAATAACCATTGGATTAAATGGTAAACATATATTCTAATTACACTTTAAAACAAATTAAAAATATAATATTACCATATTATTAAATTAGATGAAAAAACAGTTTTGATGTAAAATGCAGTTTTTCACTATTCATTAAAAAATGAACATTGTTAGAAAAATACCAATCATTTATCCAAAGTAAATTTCAGTGTCCCAATCATAAAGAATAAGTTTATTTTGAAAAATAGTTCTTATAAAATTGTCAAAAGTTTTATTTAAAAATGGTTCTCCATCAAAAGGCGTTAAAACAATCTTTTAATAATATTAGAGAATTCTATGCTTAAGATTGTATTTATTCTCATTTTAAGCCAGGAAAACACTATATACTTCATAAATAGACATAGAAAAGAAAATATATTATTCATTACTTACTTGGGATGTTACATGGATAGTGTGTGTATATTTTTAATTCAGTAAACCTATTTCAAAAGTAGAAGATGTTTTTACGCTAAGTCAAATGAGGACTACTCACCCTTGGATAAACATGTTGACCAATTAGACATATATATCTCTACTTACATAATTAACTAGGTCGTTTCATATTTGGTGTATCTTTATAATAATTTTTTTTAAAAAAAAGAAATTTTATTTTGGAACTCAATTAGCCCCCCTCTTGAGATTCCATTCTGACAAAAATTTGGTATCAAATGGATTTTTTTGAAACTATTGTTGTCTAATTCTTTAAATGTGATTTTATTAGTATCTTAAAGATCATAAAATTTCTATCATATCTAAATTTTTAGTTCATTAAATTTCTTTTCAACTACTGACAACAGATTGGAAGGTGCTGCTACTAAGAGGCCACCTTTCATTAATGGTAATAACTATTATTAGTGGAAAGTAAAAATGAAAATGTATATATAGAGCATGGGACATGGAATCTGAGACACATTCGATGAAAAACATGAATTTCCTTCCACTGCTAGGGTCACATGGTCTCAGTTGACTAATGCCACATATAACAATAATTGTAAAGAAATGATTGCATTGTACTCTTCTCTAGGAGATGATGAATTCAATAGAATATCTTCTTGTAAAACTGCATATGATATTTGGGATACATTAGCTATTTCTTATGAGGGAACACCTAATGTTAAAGAAATTATATTAAATACCTATACTGTTAAATATGATTATTTTATAATGAATCATGTTGAACATATTTATGAAATGTATCTGAGGTTCAATGAAATAGTAAATACCATGAGTCTGCTTGGGAAACCAGTGGAAACAAATGACCCGATTAGGAGATTGCTTCAATCCCTACCTAAAAGATGTAGAGGAACTTATGTTTCTATCTGATAATCCTTGGACATAGTCCTGTTACCGGTGAATGAATTAATTTGAAATCTTATGATGTATGAAGAAGAGCTCAAGGTAAACCATGCACTAGATGAAAATCCAAGAATGAAATCAATAGCATTCAAGACAACTACCTCAAAGAGAAAAGGCAAGGAAAACGTTCATGCTCTTATAGACACATCCACCAGTGAAGACTCGGAGTATAACAGTTATGATGAGACGGATCATCTTGCTAGAAGATTTAAAATGTTCTACCGAAAGAAGATGTTCTTTGGAAATTAAAACTACAAAAGAAAGTATGCTAATAAATGACAGTGGAAAAAGGATAGAAAATGTAATGATAACACAACTGAAATAGTCTATTATGAGTGTAAACGAAAAGGCCATGTGAAGGATGATTTCCCTATGCTTGAATTTAATATAGAATATGAGGACACGAGAAATGTTTACAAAAAGGCAATGAAATCAACTTGCAGTGCCACAGATAGTAGCTCAAGTGAATATGACACATCAGATGGTGGTAAGAGAAAACATGAAAATCTATGTTTCATGATAGAAACATCTGAGATAACACCCAATTCTCCTATACATAATTCTTATTATTCTGGGAATGAAATTGAATCAAACAATGATGAAAATATTACTAAGGATGAACTATTTTAATATTTTGGAATGCTTGAGGATACCATTAATGGAATCAAGGATAAATATACACTATTGATAATACAATATACATTAAATTATAAGTACAAATATGATTTGGACATTGATAAATAAAAATGTGATCAATTTCTAAAAGAAAATACTTAACATAAATTATCAGATGAGGAGTTAAAAAGGGATTCAAAAACATTTACTACTAGTAGAGATACATTAACCTAGTTGATAGGGAAACAAATTGCTCCAAAATACACAACTAGTATATGATATCAACTAGGATATAGAAGGATTATTAAAACTAAATTTGATCCAAATCCATGATATTCCACAACTAGTACATGTTTTGAAACAACATTTGAAAAAAAAATATCTAAAGTAGCAAATAAAGTATTCATGTCTCAAAACATATATATTAATTAGAGGAAATATGTGAGACAAGTATGGGTTCCCAAAGTTTTACATTCAATCCTCTTCGGACCAAAGAAAATATTGGGTACCAAAGTAACCATACACTTAATCTGTTTTTCAGAAAAATAGTCTGAAGAGCTCCTATAAAACTCTATAGTACTTGGACAGTGGATGCTCAAGACACATGAAAAAAGACTATTCGTGCTTTAAAATCTTAATCAATGTTAATGGTGGACATGTCACATTCGGTGACAATGTTGTGATGACCCAGACTCTCACGGTCCTTCCATTTTCCAAAATCTGAGTTCTAAAGGAGTGGCGTCTCGGTGAGACTGATCGGCGCGACCGATCGGTGAGACCGATCGGTGCGACCGATTGGTGAGACCAACCCGTGAAACCGATCAGCACGACCGATTAGCGAGACCGATCAGTGAGACCGATCAGCGCCACCCAACCATGTCAAGTTGTTTCCAGAAATGCTCCTTTGCGTAAATAAGGTTTTAAACCCTATTCTGACTCGTTTTACCATGTTTTAAGACCCGTAACGCCCATAAGAGTATTTATTAAATGCTTCATCAATTCATGAGTCGGCTTAAACCACCTGACCCCTTTTGTGACGAGTGGAGCCGCGTGATCAACCCATGACCCCCGCGCCTTACGCGGATTCGCGTTTTCACCTCAACTGTCCCCGGCTTTTATAAACTAAGGGATAGATGTGGTTTCTCCTTTCCTCCATCGTGACTTTCACAAACATCTTCTGGTGCGTCGGACCGGTCTCATCGTTATCCTTAATGTTTCGCGCCCCCGGGCTAAACGTCGGTCATCTATCAACAAGTAGGGAATTTCTCTTTTGCCTCTCTCTTTGTGTATCATGCGGGGTGGGCGTGCTTTTGTTTCTGAAGAATTGGATAAACTAGACCTAATTAAAGATAACGAACGAATTCTATAAAGAATGAATGGGGGCTATGATTGTTGATGTTGTCTTATGTTTTGATGTTGTTTCTCTTATGACCATCTTGTTGAGTTGTGCTGGCTTATGCCTCATGAAAATCGAGGCCGTTAGTGGTTTTTGTTTGTGCACTAATAAACCCCTGCTAATGTTTTAAATAGCTTGTTGTGGTTGTAAACTCCTACTGTGAAAAGTGAATTGGTTAATCACGTATATCCAGCCAAATAAATTGAGGCACCAGGATCTTTCCTTTTGTGATAACCCCCAGTTAGAACACACGGAATGTGAATCATGGAGTGTGTTAAGTTGTTTAAATCTGAAAATACATGCAAGGCCCTGCTTGTGTTGGTGGTGGTATTGGTTTTTTTCCCTTCGGGCCGATTGCTGGAGATGTGGGAGGGGATGGGATCCCTTTTCTTTTATACTCTCGGTGGCCATGTAATTTTTGGGGTATGGGATCTCTTGTTGGTGTGGATTCGGTGGTTGTGAGTTTTAAATCCGGGTGGTTACTTGTTCATATCACAAATTGGGGTGGAATTCTCTGTTGTTGAGAACTAGGTGTGGACGTTTTGGTTGATGTTTGACTGTTTACTTTTCTAGACTTATGCCTATGCCTACTAGATACCCATTAGTGCTTAACTCAAATATTATTACTAAACATGAAACAAGAATGGGATGATGGGTTGTTAGCGTGAGTCGTGACTCGTACTTGAGTGTTGTTGTGATCTATAGGCTGTCTGAAAGAAAAATCTAGCTTTGGGTGAGTGCTTATTACCTATATCTATACTTGTAGTTTTGTGTTTCTTATTCGCACCCCACCCAAGTTTAGAACCTAGTGCCGAACACCCCCATTTCATGGGGGAGGGTGTTTTTCCCAACACTATTCTTAGTGGTTGGTTATTAGCTGTTTTTCTGCTCACTTTCCCAGATAGCCCAAGTATCTTCAGGCAGGATGTGATGGCCTGAAGTCCATTATTATCCCAAGAACCTTCGGGCTGGGTAGTGTGGTGGTTGGCCAGGTGTGTGCGGTAGGGGGTTTCCCAAGTGTCTTCGGGATGAGGCCCAGGTGTCTTCGGGCGTGGTGGTGGTTGTTCTGGCCTAGGTGTTTGCAGGCATGGTTACGTGTGACAGTTGTGGCCCAGGTGTGTGCGGGCGGGATTCAGCAATGGGACTGCGTGCGGTTGAGGCCCAGGTGTATTCGGGCGGGATTTCCGCAGTGGGACTGTGTGTGGTTGTGGCCCAGGTGTGTGCGGGCGGGTGTGGCAGTGGCACTGCAGTGAGAATGGCAGGATTGTTCCGATGCGTCAGATGTCTCAATAACTAGTGGTAATGTGGTGCGGGGTACCCAAACATCGATGTGCTCTTATTATATAAATTACATGACTTGCGTTATTTGGGGAGTGTGCCTTGGTGAGGCCTGGGGTGGATAGTTTACCTTGATAGGTGTTTAGTTTACTCTTTTCTCACGGGACTTTAGTACGTTCCCCCACTTATGCACGAGAGTCTTTGGTTTTCCCTACTGAATGTACTTGTATGCTCACCCTACGTATATAAAACTGCTTTCAGGTTTCCAGGAGGACTTCAGGGGTTACGTATGACCTTACTAGCTCGGACTTTTGGTGCAGTTGTAGTTGTTGTTTTCCTTTTTGGTACTTACCTTGTAGTCACCTTTTTGCACCTTGTGGCTTTTACTTTTGAAACATGGATGTGGGAATGGTTTACTTTTGGCTTTACTTTTATCTCTATCTTTGTGTTGTTGGGTTTTCTTCTCCTTATATCTCGATCGTATAAAATAAAAAGGGTAATGCCTTCCATTTGCGTGAATTTTCTATACCCTTGGTGCTAGTCGCCACTCCGAGACCTATTGAAGGCGGGTTTCGGGGGTCATTATCTCTCCTTCAACATAAAGAAGGAAGGGCCTGGCAATCAGCTGGCCCTTCCCTCCTTTTGGTGAAGGCAGGTCATGACAGAATGGTATCAGAGGGAGATCTGTTGAGAGATAGGATGGAGTCTGGAGTTAGGCGCAGTGAAGATTGCATGGGATGGTAAGGAAACGGTGTTGGGTGACCTTGGAGCATGAATTATGCTAGGGAAGATCGTCTAGGACACGGGATTATAGGCCCCCCCCCCCCCCCCCCGTGATCCGATGCAAGGACTATGGACCTACCGAACGACCAAGTAAGGCCACACTAATTGCAGGGTAGAGACCCTAGGAAAGGTACATGCATCATAATGACTTGTGTTCTTGTGTTTCTGGGATGTCTTGGGAATTAAGAATAAATTTAAATCTTAAGAAGTTTTAAGAATGATATTCTGCACTACTTGGTCTTAGGAATTCCTTGTTTACCATGCAGCTATGGTACCTAGAAGGCGACCACGTGTGGTACAGGCGATCGAGGCCCCTGAGACTACTTTGGCCAATCGGCAGAGAGCTAATCGAGAGGAAGAGGACGACTAGTGGCATAAGACTCTTCGAGCCTTCCAGCGACAGGCCCTCGAGAAGTATGAGGGCTGCACCTCCGATATGAAGACGGAAGGATGGCTAGAAGAGCTAGTTATAGTCTTCGGCCTGATTCGGGCCCCGGTCGAGTACTGGGTTCCCCTAGCCGTTAGCCAGATGCGGGGAGCGGCACGTCAGTGGTGGATGCTTTACCTGGGGGAGAGGATAGAGTCTGAGGTGTCTTGGGTGGATTTCGAGAAGGAGTTCCGGGCGGAGTTCCTCTCCTCGACGATGAAAGCAGAAAAGAGGTAGGAACTACTCTCCCTCCAGCATGGGAGTATGTTTGTGAGGGAGCTAGGGATCATGTTCAAGGACCTCCTACGTTTTTCTCCAGACTACATTCCCGACGAGGAGTCTCGGGTAAGACGTTTGGAGGAAGCACTCCGGCCTTCCCTCCAGTATGCTGTTACACCCTTTACCCTGCCAACGTACTTGGAGGTCCAGAAGAAGGCCGAAGTGGTGGAGCGAATGCATGCTCTAGGGGGAGTGTCTTGAGAGGGGATCCAGCTGGGACCATCAAAGGGGAAATCCGTCAGCACCAGGCCTCCAGCTTCAGGACCCTCTAGGTTCTGACCCACAGGGAGAAGGCCGCAACAGTTTTAGTTTCGATCCCCTGACCCTTTCCTTTTTACTTCGGGCCCGGGACCACGGTTCTTCATCTGTGGGAGCCCTGGGCATCTCCGAAGTCAGTGCCCAGACTGGGTGCAGTACAGCAGCGGATGTTAGCCCCAGCACCCACCCCAGCATGAGCTTCTAGCCAGACCTTTCCAGCAGCAGCAGCAGGGACAGCGAGCTCCCGCTCCTCCGAGGGCAGACGTAGGAGGAGGCCGACCTTAGGGCGCTCCACAGGGACCTCAAACAGGGCATGGTCGGGGGGGGGGGGGGGGGGGGGGGGGGTGGCCGACAGCCGAGGGGTAGGGGAGCTGGGCATGGATAGTTGCACGCTGTAGAGGCAGCAGTCCCAGCATGGCCAGAGGTTGTTTGAGGTACAATCAATCTGTTTTGCACTCTTGCTTATGCTTTGTTCGATACCGGAGCTTCGCACTCCTTCGTTGCACCCAGTCTATCCCGTGCCTTAGGTCTAGATGCCGAGAGACTTCCAGTGCCCCTGGTGTTGATCACACCAGTTGGAGGTCAGACCGACTTGTTGTTCGTTTGTCGGGGATGTAGACTGATGATAGGGCCACATCAGTTGGTTCGGGATCTTCTTCTGCTACAGATTCAGCCATACGATGTCATCATAGGCATCGACTAGCTATTTTCTGTGTGTGCCATCATCAACTGTTTTCGAAGAAGGGTGGTGTTCTCAGACTTGGACAGCTGGCATGTTACCTTCACCAGCGAGCGGAGCAGTCCGAAGGGAAACCGGAGAGAGGAACCTCTCCTCTCCTTATTGACGGAGCTGACGGTAGAATCAATAGATGCAGAAATGGTGGAAGTGCCAGAGATTGTCCCTGAGTTTATGTACATCTTTCCTGAAGAGGTGACGACTCTACCCCCTCGACGTGATATCGAGTTCGGGATAAACCTGCAGCCTGGCGCTCGTCCAATCTCAATGGATCCTTACCGGATGGCACATTCAGAGCTACTGGAGTTGTGGATACAGATTGACGATCTGATGAAGAGGGGCTATGTTCGTCCGAGTGTGTCACCGTGGGGTGCTCCGGTCTTGTTTTCAAAGAAGGCAGATGGAGGTCTTAAGCTGTGCATAGACTACTAGAGTTTGAATCAGGTGACGATCAAGAATCGCTACCCTCTCCCAAGGATAGATGATCTTTTGGACCTGCTGAATGGGGCAGGATGGTTTTCAAAATCGACCTGCAGTCTGGGTACCACCAGCTGAGGGTGAAATAGAGTGACATTCTGAAGACAACGTTCAGGTGCAGGTATGGAAACTTCGGGTTCGTAGTCATTCCCTTCGGTGTTACGAACGCCCCGGCTGTGTTCATGGGGCTTATGAACTCCATCTTCTGGGATTACCTGGATTGGTTCGTGGTTGTGTTCATCGATGACATCCTGGTCTACTCTAGATCATTGGAGGACCATTCAGAGCACCTGAGGACAGTTTTGGAGGTCCTCCGACGGCACCAGCTATATGGGAAGTTGTCAAAATCCAAGTTCTGGACATGAGAAGTGCACTTCCTCGGGCACGTAGTGTCGGAGCAGGGGATAGCGGTCGACCCAACAATGGTTGAAGCAGCTGTTTCTTGGGTAGCACATAAGAATGTGGAAGAAGTCCGAAGTTTCCTCGGGTTGGAAGGTTACTACCGGAGATTCATACCCAACTTCTCCCGAGTAGAAGCCCCTTTGACGGCTCTGACCAAGAAGGACCAGGCTTTCGTATGGAGTGAGCAGTGACAGTCATCCTTCAGCTATCTGAAGGAGAAGTTGGTCAGTGCCCCAGTGCTAAGATTACCAGAAGAAGGGGAGGCCTATGAGGTATTCTGCGATGCTTCGGGATAGGGCTTGGGATGATTGTTGATGCAGCGACGAGGGGTGATCTCTTACGGGTTCAGGAAGCTACATTCCCATGAGCGTAATTACGCCACCCACGACCTAGAGCTTGCAGCGGTCGTTTTTGCGCTAAAGTTATGGCGGAACTACTTCATTGGGAAACACTTTGTGGTCTTTACAGATCACAAAAGCTTGAGGTATATCTTCTCCCAGCGGGACTTATAATTGCAACAAAGGAGATGTGTGGAGTTTCTCCAGGATTACGACTTTGAGATCTCTTATACTGAGGGCAAGGGAAATGGTGTGGCCGATGCTTTGAGCAGGAGGACGCAGAATGATGCGGTCCGAGAGTCGGCGGACGCCTGGAAGGAAATGGAAGAGTTGGATACCTTACTCCTGGATGCAAAGATGGATAGCGGCAGAGGCTTCCTATATCAGATGAAAGTGCATTCATCCCTGTTTCAGCAGGTGGAAGAGTCTTAGTGGGGAGACGTAGAGTGCGAAGTGATGCGTAACCAAGTTGACCAGTGCAATGCTCCGGAAGGATGGACCGAGGATGGTCAGAACCAGATGCTTTTCCAGGGGAGGTTGTTTGTCCCAGAGGCGATGCGTGGCAGGGTTCTCAGTGAGTTCCACAAATCACCCCTGGCGGTACACCCTGGAGTTTCCAAGATGTACCAGGGTTTGAAGAGGCAGTTTTGGTGGCCCGAAGTTAAGAGAGTAGTGGCAAAGTTTGTGGCCAAGTGCCTAGTGTGTCAGCAAGTGAAGGCTGAACACCGAGTTCCAGGTAGCCTACTATAGCCCCTAGGTGTCCCCGAGTGGAAGTGGGATGACATCTCAAATGATTTTGTCACGGGACTACCCAAGGTCCAAGGAGGGTACGACGCCATCTGGGTGGTAGTGGACAGGTTGACGAAATCGGCTCACATTCTGGCGATCAGGGAGTCGAGTGTTGTGGATCCCTTGGCACGAAAGTACGTGGATGAGGTGGGGCGTTTGAATGGAGTTCTGAGGTCGATAGTCTCGGATAGGGATGCACGGTTTACCTCGCGGGTCTAGAGAGGATTGTAGCATGCTTTTGGCACCCAGTTACGCCTTAGCACTGCTTTCTATCCCCAGACAGATGGGAAAACGGAGCGCACCATCTAGACCTTGGAGGATATGCTGCGAGCATGTGTTCTGGACTCAGGAGGTTCATGGGTGCAATACTTGCCTTTGGTAGAGTTTTCCTACAATAATAGCTACCAATCTACCATCGGCATGGCCCCGTTTGAGGCTTTGTATGGGAGGACATGTCATTCGCCTGTGTGTTGGACCGAAGTAGGAGAGGCAGGCATCCTTGGTCCGGAGGTGGTGCAGAACACGACAAAGAAGGTTCAGCTCATACGGGAATGGATGAAGGCATCCCAGGACCGACAGAAGTCGTATGCTGATTCCAGGAGGAGGCCCCTGGAGTTTGAGGTTGAGGACCACGTGTTCTTGAAGGTCTCCCCTCAGCGTGGGCAGCGGAGGTTCGGCAATGGGAGTAAGGTTTCCCCTAGGTTTATCGGACCCTTCCAAGTGTTTCGGCGGGTCGGCGAAGTGTCTTACCAGCTACTGTTTCCACCACCACTACTAAGGATACATGATGTCTTTCATGTGTCCCAGCTCCATCGGTATCTGTACGACGATTCACACTTCCTTGATTGGGGCGAGCTGGACATCGAGGACTACGTGACCTTTGTGGAGAGACCAGTGATGATTGAGGATCGCAAGGAGAAGGTGCTTCATGGGCGAACCATTACCTTGGTTCGCATGTTGTGGAGACATGGTGGGCTTGAGGATAGTATGTGGGAAAGGGAAGCACAGATGCGTACCCAGTACCCAGAGTTGTTTTGATTTCTGTTCCTTGTTGTACCTGTTGTGGTAGAATGTTTTTTCCTTGGCTATAAAATGTACTGGTTTCTTTCCTCTGCCTGTGTGTGGAAACCCCCAGCTATAGGGATGGAGAGAACCCGACCCCTAATCAAGACACATTAAGGTGGATGCGATTAAACCCGTGCAGGCGAGTCAGTGCCGCCCAAAGCGGATAATATCTTGACATGGGGGAAGAGACTCCCCAACCCACGTACCCGAGCAGTTTGGCATGGTATGTTGCTTGGTTTGTGACAGGAAGATGTTCTTAGTTAGCGATGAGGTTCACTCTTGAGAGGTATCTTTTGGGGTGGTTGTTTGGACCCGCCCTTCCCTTTTGGGTTATCTAAATTCTCGGGGACGAGAATAGTTTGAGAGGTATCTGATGTGATGACCCAGACTCTCTTGGTCCTTCCCTTTGCCAAAATCAGGGTTCTAAAGGAGTGGTGTCTCGGTGAGACCGACCGGTGAGACCGGTCGGTGAGACCGATCGGTGAGACCGGTCGGTGAGACCGATCGGTGAGACCAATCGGCGCGACCGATTGGCGAGACCGATCGGTGCGACCGATCGGTGAGACCGATCGGCGTCACCCGACCTTGTCAAGTTGTTTCCAGTAATGCTCCTTTGAGTAAATAGGGTTTTAAACCCTATTTGGACTCGTTTAACCGTTTTTTAAGACCCATAACGCCCATAAGAGTTTTAATTAAATGCTTCATCAATTCATGAGTCGACTTAAACCACCCGACCCCTTTTGTGACGAGTGGATGCGCGTGATCAACCCATGACCCCCGCGCCTTACGGCGATTCACGTTTTCACCTCAACTGTCCCCGGATCCTATAAACTAAGGGATAGCTGTGGTTTCTCTTTTCCTCCATCGTGACTTTCACAAACAACTTCTGGTGCATCGGACCGACAACATCGTTATCCGTAATTTTCCGCGCCCCCGGCCTAAACTTCAATCATCTATCAACAAGTAGAAAATTTCTCCTTTTCCTCCCTCTTTGTGTATCATGCGGGGTGGGCGTGCTTTTGTTTCTGAAGAATTGGACAAACCAGACCTAATTAAAGATAACGAACGAATTATATAAAGAAATAAGGGGGGTTCTGATCGTTGATGTTGTCTTATGTTTTGATGTTGTTTCTCTTATGACCATCTTGTTGGGTTGTGCTGGCTTATGCCTCCTGAAAAACAAGGCCATTGGTGGTCGTTGTTTGTGCACTAATGAACCCCTTCTAATGTTTTAAATAGCTTGTTGTGGTTGTAAACTCCTACTGTGAAAAGTGAATTGGTTAATCACGTATATCTGGCCAAATAAATTGAGGCACCAGGATCTTTCCTTTTGTGATAACCCCCGATTAAAACACACTGAATTTGAATCATGGAGTGTGTTAAGTCGTTTAAATCTTAAAAAACATTCAAGGCCCTTCTTATATTGGTGGTGGTAGTTGGTTTTTTTCCCTTCGAGCCAATTGCTGGAGATGTGGGAGGGGATGGGATCCCCTGTTCTTTTATACTCTCGGTTGTCGTGTGGTTTTTGGGGGATGGGATCTCCTGTTGGTGTGGATTCGGTGGTTGTGAGTTTTAAATCTGGGTGGTTACTTGTTCATATCACAAATTGGGGTGGAATCCTCTGTTGTTGAGAACCTGGTGTGGACGTTTTGGTTGATGTTTGATTGTTTACTTTTCTCGACTTATTCCTATGCCTACTAGATGCCCAGTAGTCCTTAACTCAAATATTATTACTGAACATGAAAAAAGAATGGGATGATGGGTTGTTATTGGGAGTCGTGACTCGGACTTGAGTGTTGTTGTGATCTATAGGCTGTCTGAAGAAAAACCTAGCTTTGGGTGAGTGCTTATTACCTATATCTATACTTTTAGTTTTGTGTTTCTTATTCGCGCCCCACCCAAGTTGAGCACCTAGTGCCGAACACCCCCATTTCATGGGGGATGGTGTTTTTCCCAACACTATTCTTAGTGGCTGGTTATTAGATCCTTTTCTGCTCCCTTTCCCAGATAGCCAAAGTATCTTCGGGTAGGCTGTGATGGCCTGAAGTCCATTATTAGCCCAAGAACCTTCGGGCTGGGTAGTGTGGTGGTTGGACAGGTGTGTGCAGTAGGTGGTTTCCCAATTGTCTTCGGGATGAGGCCCAGGTGTCTTCAGGCGTGGTGGTGGTTGTTCTGGACAAGGTGTTTGCAGGCATGGTTACATGTGACAGTTGTGGCCCAGGTGTTTGCGGGCGGGATTCAGCAGTGGGACTGTGTGCGGTTGAGGCCTAGTTGTGTGCGGGCGGGATTTCGGCAGTGGGATTGCGTGTGGTTGTGGCATAGGTGTGTGCGGGCGGGTGTGGTAGTGGGACTGCGGTTAGAATGGCGGGATTGGTCCGATGGGTAGGATGTCTCAATAACGAGTGGGAATGTGGCGCGGGGTACCCAAACATCGATGTGATCTTATTATATAAATTACTTGACTTGTGTTATTTGGGGAGTGTGCCTTTATGAGGCCTGGGGTGGATAGTTTACCTTGATAGGTGTTTAGTTTACTCTTTTCTCACGGGACTTTAGTACGTTCCCCCACTTGTGCACGAGAGTCTTTGGTTTTACCTACTGAGTGTACTTGTATGCTCACCCTACATATATAAAAATGCTTTCAAGTTTCCAGGAGGACTTCGGGGATTACGCAGGACCTTACTAGCTCAGACTTTTGGAGCAGTTGCAGTTGTTGTTTTCCTTTTTGTTACTTACCTTGTAGTCACCTTTTTGCACCTTGTGGATTTTACTTTTGAAACATGCATGTGGGAATGGTTTACTTTTGGATTTACTTTTCTCTCTACCATGGTGTTGTTGGGGTTTCTTCTCCTTATCTCTCGATCCTATAAAATAAAAAGGGTAATGCCTTCCATTTGCGAGAATTTTCTATACCCTTGGTGCTAGTCGCCACTCCGGGACCTATTGAAGGCGGGTTTTGGGGGGTATTATCTCTCTTCAACTTAAAGAAGGAAGGGCCTAACAATCAGGTGACCCTTCCCTCCTTTTGGTGAAGGCGGGTCGTGACAAATGTAAAAGGGAAAATTGTCAGCTTAGGAAAAATTGTTAACCCTATTACAGTCTTAATTTCTAAATAACTTTTTGTTGATGGGTTAAATTACAATTTGCTAAGTAACTCTCAGTTGTGTGATTATGGTTTCAATTTTAACATTGAAAATGATGCATGGAATGTTTTTAATTCTAAAAATAATTTCATATTCGGTACTCTTAGAAATGAAAATGTGTATGATGTTTATTTAAATTATTTAGCTCAGAAAAATGTTTCTTTTTTAAATGTGTTTCATAAGGAATTCTATATATAGAAAAGAAGATTAGGACATTGCAATGTGCACTCACATAGGAAGCTAATTAGAGAAGGTTTAGTTGGAGACATATCAAAATTTTAATTCCTTCTTAAGAAAGTGTTTAATCCTTATCAAAAGGGAAAAAACACATTGTATGTTTCAAATCAAAGAATGAAGTTTCTACTTCTCAGCCGCTTGAGTTGGTTCACATGGATTATTTTGAACCATCTACAGTTTTATTTTTAAATGAGAAGCACAATGATTATGTTATGGGTGAATATTTTTATAGATATACATGGGTATACTTTCAATCTCACAAAATTTATGCTTGTTCTAACTTCATTAAATAATCTATGTCTATATAATATTTTAGTGGACTTAGAATTAAGACCTTGAGGTGTTATCCTGGCTGTGAGTTTGAAAATCAGGAATTTGATTCTTTTTTCTCACAAATATGTCTTGTTGGTCGGAGTGGACACTCAAGAGGGGGGGTGAATTGAGTTCCAATTAAAATTTCTGTTAAAAACAATTTCTTTTAAAATCCCCCAATTTCAAAAACAAATTAAACTGTAGTGAATTTATATAGATTATAAAGGTTCAATTAGTTTCTCAAAGATTGATTAATTCTTAGTTAACTTAATCTTATGATTAAATTAACTTTTGAAATTAACTTACTGATTTATAACAAATATAAACACTTGCGAATTTAATTATCAAAGTAGCTTTGAAGATAGATTATATTTCAAAGTAATAGCAGCGGAATATGAAATTAAATATGTATAGTATGGATATAGAGTAAAACTTCAAACACAGAGAATTAACCAAGAGGTTCAGTCTCAAGCCGAGACTTAGTCCTCTCAAAAGTATATATAAAATGATCCACACCCTGGATCGGGGTTAACAACAGTGAACACACTGTCCAGGTCACAAGACCTCTACCACAGTTCTTCGTGGGAAAACAAACAACAGCAGCAAGCTGTCCAGGTCACAAGACCTCTACCACTATCCACAGTGGGAAATGGGGTGCAAAAAGATTTGCTGAGGATTTACAGATCCTCCAGTGAAAGTACAGGAGTCAGTGTGTGTGTTTAATACAGCAGATAACACACACTGCTCAAAATGTAGAATAAATAAATCACAGAGCAGAGATGTAGAGTTTAGAAATGGCTCTAGAGATTTTCAGTGCAGCTCTGGACTCGTAGGAATGAGTGACTTGAAGCTTTGGTCCTTTTTCTGTAAGTTGACACTAAAACAAAGTGTCGCGATTTACAGACTTCCAGATATTCAAGTGATCAGCTTCTTTGAGTTTGAGTGCTTCACAGTATGGCTTTTAGAAGACGGTTCTTTCAGTCGGTTCACTTGAGACTCCTTTGTTCTTCAGAATGAATGCTCAAGAGTTCTTCCTTTTGTATATGCGTATCTCTTTCTCAGTTGTAGATGTTAGACTCTGTGTAACTGTTTCATTCATCACCACTTCTTGAATGCTTCTTTCTTCTTTTTATACTCCTCCATATATGCCTTTTTGTTCACCCGAGGCTGACAAGATAAATAGTCTGGAGTTGCACGTGCAATCTTCCTCGTACATTTTATTATTTCTTAATATGTTTCAACTGTGGTCTTCCAACTGTGGACTTCCTTCTGACTGCTGACTTCAACAAAGGCTTGCTGTCTGTAGGATTGCAATGGTAGCTTTTACTCCATGTAACTGTAGCCTCTTTAACTGTAGACTTGTAACATCAAATTTGTAGAACTGTAACTTTCGTCAACTGTAGACTTCGATCATCAGTAGACTTAGTAGACAGAAGCTGTCTAACTGTAACCTTGAATGTAGGCATATGACTGTAGGCTTGTTCGACTGTGAACTTGATCCAACTATAGACTTGTTCGACTGTGAACTTGAGCAGAGAAAACTTTGAACAGAAGTCTTGTAACTGTGACCTTCGTCTGTGAGCTTTGACAATAGATAGCGGTATACTCGTGACTGTAAGCTTGTATTAGTCTTCGACTGTAACCTTGTAACTGTGAACTCATTGCAACAGTAACTTAAGGTGAAAGTTAGCTGTAACTGTGACTTTGAAAAGAAAACTCTGACTGGTAGCTAACAATACCAAACTTATGTAAATACTACTGTAAGCTGTTACAGTAAAGTTATGAGAGTAATAATATGAACTGTTTAGAATAAAATACGTTTAAGCATAGAATAATAAGATTAATGCAAAGGTTTAATACATCATAATTAATGTTTAAGCATGATTTGGGATTATCAAAACAGGTGATTCCAACAATCTCCCCCTTTTTGATAATCACAAATTATGTCAGTATGGAATGAAATATAGATGTATCAGAGAGAAGTGTGCAAAACACAGTATGAGCAATATGAGCACAAAAATTAGGTATAATCCGCAAGGATTTCTCCCTCTTTGTATAGGTTCATTTCTCCCCCGAGGTTTCCCTATTTCTCCCTATCTATTTCTTCTTATTTCTCCCCCTTTGTTATTAACAAAAAGAAATACAGAGTGAGAGAAAATAAACATTGTATTAATAAGGAGTACATTACATTACCCAAAACGTGAATACATGATCCCTATCAAAAAAAAACATAAACAGAGTCAATCCTCTTCATCTGTAGGTAAGGGATCTTTTCCTTTGGAGGAAGAAGATGGAGCAGTAGGTAAAGGATCAACAGGCTGAGGAATGGCAGCAGGAATGTCTGGAGGGGCAGCAACAGATGCTCCTGAAGGCCTGTAGTGAGTAGCTTGCCGAGGTATCAGTGGTCTAAGGCTTCTGAGGGCATCAGCAGGAGACATTATGGAAGAACCACTGGGGTTAGAGACAGGTAGGGCAGGAGGAACTATAACAGGTGTGCAGTCCACATGAAGAAAAGGTAGGAGCAGATTCCTGAAATCCATTATGATGTTTCCTCCTCTGTCCATGGAAGATAAGAAGTCATCTTTGTTTTCCATGAATTTATCCAAAGCCGGGGTCAACTCTCGTAGCTTGCTAACTTGTTCTTTGAAAGCTTGAGTTACAGGAGGCAGCTTCATAGTTTCTAGCATGAGCTTGAAGTGATTGTTCAACTGATGCTTGGTGAAAATCCGATCAAAGTAATAATCCACTTTACTTTTGATGGCCTCCTGAGAAGCAGTAGCAGCCTGCAGGTGCTCACAAACAAAGCCACTGACTTCTCTTGTAGTAGCAAGGATCTGTAGGTCTGATGTGTCATTTGCACGGGCCTGAGTAAGCTCTTCTCTGAGCAGGCTTCTAAACTGCTCAAGGTCCACAGGAGAGCTAGATGAAGGAAGGGACTTGGCTGAGAATTCCACTGTCTCCTTGAAAGAATGAGTCAGATTGCCAATCACTTTCTGAATGACAACATCCTGATTGCTAAAGTGTTCTTTTACTGATTTCTTGAAAGCCTCAAATACTTCCACAAACTGCTTGACCACTTCTTTGATGTATCGAATCTCACTGGCCACTTGTGTCTGAGAACTGCTCAGGGCAGTTAAAGAAGCAACTGATTGTCTGAGGGCCACTACTGCTCCAGTCCAGCATTCAATTTGAGTGTGGCACACTTTCATTTCATCCATCACTTCTTTGATTGGACTTCCCACAACACATCCTAGAGATAGTTCTAAGGATTGTTCTACATTTTTCAGCTCATCAAAAAGACTGGTTTTCAATTCAGCAACAGACTGTCTGATGGTCTCCTTCATTTCATTCTTTAAGGATTCAAGGTCTTCTTTGGTGGTCAATCTTTCAGTTTCTAACACTGGAGAGCTGTTAGGTAGGATAACTGGATTTCTTGGTGGTTGGTTTTCCTCATCTGAATTCTCATAATTGAGTCCTAACACCATGTATCCTGGATCTGAGGTCCATCTTTCTATATCAAACAGTACAGAGACTGAACCAACACGCTCCCCCTCACTTGGAGGTCCTTCCTGAACACTTTCTACTATCTGCTCAACTCTGGGTAACTCTAAGTTCTCTTCTGTAGCTCTAGCAGGTTCCATACTTGCTTCCTCTGTAGGTTCAGCAGTGATGTTAGCCTCCTTCTCTGTTGGGTCATCAACCACTTCCATGACAACAGTAGTAGAGACCACTCCTGCTTCCTGGTCAGACACTGACTTGTCTGTATACCCTATCAGAGGGCTCATACTAAGTTCTTCTGCAACAGTTTCTTGATTTTCATTTAATGCTCCAGCCTCTTCTGCTTCGACTGTATCATCCTCATCAGAGGTGTCCTTGACAAAATATTCAGATTCTTCTTCTTCTTCTTCTGTAGACTCAGTCTCACTGTCTCTTAGAATAGGTTCTCTACTAGGTAGTTCCTTTGGAGGGCTTGCTGCTCCAAACGTCACTGTCCTGACAGGACTGTGAGTAGTATCAAGATCACTCCCTTCATCAATTGGGGTGTTCTCTCTTGCAGAGTTACCAACTACTGCAGTCTGTTCATCATCTGAGTATACAGGTTCAGGCTCATCAGGCTTTAAGCCTGGATCTCTCCTATCTCTCGGTCTAGAGGGATGAGTAGAAGGGCTAAAATTCTCATAGATTCTCTCCTCATCATTCACCCATGATTTCTTCCAGGGATTCCAACTGCTCTTCATGAATTTGCAGATTACTTTCGAGATACATACACTGTTCTTTGCCACTATCAACTCTTCCTGACTTCCAGCTGCACCTTTCACTTTCAACATAACCGAAATGAGTTTAGCATGAAACAAGGCACTTGATTTTGAGCTTTCCTTTATCATGTCCTCCATCTGAGCCATCAGCAACCTACAAAGGTTGACCTTCCTTCCATGTTTTAATAAGTACATCAAGTAAATATCATGGTGCTTCAGAGTTGCAAAATCTCCTCTTCTAGGACTCAGTACATGCTGAATAAACTTAAACAGAAGCCTGTCCTCTCCACACATTTCAGCAGCAATAATCTTCCTTACTGTGCCATTACCTGTCAATTCTTCCAGAGCCGTCTCATGATCAAAGATTCTACTATTTGGAGGAGCCGCTCCAGAATAGTAGTTGTAAATACCCTCATGAGGAACTCTTAAACATGCAGCCCATTCAACTGATGAAAAACTGACTTCATTACCGTTTACTCTGGATACCAGTCTATGCTGATCATCCTCTTCCTCGAACTGTAGATATTCATAGAACTTCTTCACCAGCTTCGGGTAGTACGGTCCATTATTGTTTGTGAAGCATTCGGTCCATCCTTGCTCATTAAGCACTGCCAGCACTAATGATCTGCTCGATAAAATCCACTCTTCACTTAGCTCCTTCTCAGCAACTATTTCTCTCTTAGACAGATGTGGATTAACAGGTCTTATCGAGGCGTTCCCGGTGCCACTGGATTCGACTTGAGTCCTCTTTGGCATTGGTGCATCTTCATTGACAGTCGGGGGTCGCTTTGTTCTGGCCATTGGAACTGAATGAGGTTTCGAGGTTCGGTTGAAGGTTTAGGGTTTAGGACTTGAGAGAGCAAGGGTCGAGATGAGTGGATTGAGATATGTTCGATGTTCTCAATTTTATCATTTAGGGATTTAGAAATAAAAGTATAAAAAAAAGAAACGGTTCGAATTCCCGCAAAAATAAAATAAGATTAAACAGCGAAACAGCCCACAGAGAGATGTAACAGTGAGGTACACCGGTGAGGTCTAACTGTGAGGTTTAAACTGTGAGGTTTCAACTGTGAGGTTTCAACTGTGAGGTTTCAACTGTGAGGTTTCAACTGTGAGGTTTCAACTGTGAGGTGTCAACTGTGAGGTTTCAACTGTGAGGTTTCAACTGTGAGGTCTCAACTGTGCGGTTTCAACTGTGAGGTCTCAACTGTGCTATAATTAATCATACCTAACTCATGTTTGATGTAACTTAATCTCTCAGAATTCAAAGGCTTTGTAAAAATATCAGCTAACTGATGTTCAGTGCCAATGAACTCAAGAGTGATATCACCTTTTTGATAATGATCCCTCAGAAAGTGATGTCTCACATCAATATGTTTTGTCCTAGCATGAGATACTGGATTTTTAGAAATGTTAATAGCACTTGTATTGTCACACCTTATAGAGACATGTTTGAATTGATATCCATAGTCTAGTAAAGTGTGTTTCATCCACAAGATTTGTGCACAACAGCTACCAGCAGCTATATACTCAGCTTCGGCAGTAGACAATGCAACAGAATTCTGCTTCTTACTACACCAAGATACTAGTGACTTGCCTAAAATGTGGCATGTTCCAGAGGTGCTCTTTCTATCTAACTTGCAGCCAGCAAAATCAGCATCAGAATAACTTAATAAATCAAATGATTGTCCTTTTGGATAAAATAATCCCAACTTGGGAGTATGTTTTAGATATTTGAAAATCCTTTTAACAGCATTCAAATGAGACTCTTTTGGATTGGATTGAAACCGAGCACACATGCATACACTGAACATGATGTCAGGTCTACTGGCAGTAAGGTACAGTAGACTACCTATCATACCTCTATAATTGGTTTGATCCACTGGTTCACCAGTTTCATCACTGTCCAACTTGCAAGTGGTGATCATAGGTGTGTCACTGCCTTTGGTGCCATCCAAAGAAAAACGTTTTAGAAGATCTTTAATATATTTACTTTGGTTCAAAATAATACCATTTTTATTTTGAAAGATCTGAAATCCAAGGAAAAATTTGAGTTCTCCTATTAAACTCATTTCAAACTCATTTTGCATTATTTTTGAAAAATCAACACATAAAGAATTTTTAGAAGATCCAAAAATAATATCATCCACATAGATTTTTACTATTAAGACATCTTTAGAAATCCATTTAATAAAAAGAGTAGGATCAGCTATCCCTTTAGTAAATCTTTTCGAAATAAGAAAAGAGCTGAGCCTATCATACCAAGCTCTTGGAGCTTGCTTTAAACCATATAAAGCTTTAGATAGTTTAAAAACATGATTAGAAAAATAGGGATTTGTAAAACCAGGAGGTTGTTCCACAAATACATCCTCAATTATATATCCATTTAGAAAAGCACTTTTAACATCCATTTGATATAATTTGAAATTCAGATGAGCAGCATAAGCAAGTAATATCCTAATGGCCTCTAGTCTAGCCACGGGTGCAAAGGTTTCCTCATAGTCTATTCCTTCTTCCTGACTATACCCTTGTGCAACTAACCTAGCTTTGTTTCTGATTATGTTACCAAACTCATCAACTTTGTTTCTAAACACCCATTTAGTGACTATGGTAAGAATGTCTTTAGGTCTTTCCACTAATTCCCAAACTTTGTTTCTTTCAAACTGATTTAGTTCTTCTTGCATAGCCATTACCCAGAATTCATCACTGATAGCATCATTGACATTTTTGGGTTCAAGCTGTGAAAGAAAATCTTGATGTTCAACCTGATTTCTTAGAGAAGCTCTAGTTTGTGTTCCTCTATCAAGATTACCAACAACAGCATCTAAAGGATGATTCTTTAGAATCCTAGTTGATTTGGTAAAGGTTGGACTAGAGATTTCAGGTTCATTTATAGGTTCGGGTTCCACAGAGGAAGATTCTGGAAAAAGTCCAGAACTGGATGTTTTTATTACAGGTTCTTTAGATTTGTCATTTAGGTCCAGAACAAATAAGTCTTCTTCAACATCTTCAAGAGAAGTTTTAGACTCATGTGGATCAGTCTCATCAAACTTGATGTGAACAGATTCTTCCACACTTTTGGTTTTTTTATTGAACACTCTATAGGCATTACTAGTCATAGAGTAACCCAGGAAAATTCCTTCATCACTTTTTGGAGCAAATTTATCAAGATTATCTTTAGTATTCAGAATAAAGACTTTGCAACCAAAAACTCTAAAGTAATTAACCTTAGGCTTCCTATTATTCCACAACTCATAAGGGGTTTTCTTAAGAACCGGTCTAATCAAGACTCTATTAATAACATAGCAGGCTGTATTTACAGCTTCAGCCCAAAAGTAAACAGGCAGGTCATATTCATTGAGCATAGTCCTTGCAATTTCTTGCAGGGTTCGTTTTCTTCTTTCCACTACACCATTCTGTTGAGGTGTCCTAAAAGCAGAAAAATTGTGAGCATAGCCATTGTGTGAGCAGTAAGATTCAAATTCTTGATTCTCAAACTCACGGCCATGATCACTCCTAAAGGTCTTAATCTTAAGTCCACTAAGATTTTCTACAGACTTAGAGTATTTAACAAAGGAAGAGCAGGCTTCACATTTGTGAGCTAGAAAGTATACCCAAGTATATCTAGAAAAGTCATCTACAAGAACATAAACATAGTGCTTCCCATTTAGACTTGAAATTCTTGATGGTCTAAACAAATCCATGTGAACCAGTTCAAGTGGTTGAGAAGTTGAAACTTCTTTCTTTGGTTTAAAAGAAACTTTGTGTTGTTTTCCCTTTTGACAGGGATTACACACTTTGTCATTTCGGAATTCAGGCTTAGGTAGGTCTCTAACTAGGTGTTTCTTAGAGAGTTTTCTAAGTGAGTGAATGTTGCAGTGTCCTAATTTCCTATGCCACAGCCAAGACTCTTTATGAAAAGCATTTAAGCAAGTAACGTTATGTTTAGATAAAGTGTTTAAGTCAACAGCATAAACATTTTCATTTCTTAAGGCAGAAAATATTGAAGCATTTTTGGAATTATAAACATCACAAGAATTGTTTTCAAACTTGACATTAAAACCATCATCACACAATTGAGAAATGCTAAGTAGGTTGTACTTAAGTCCATCAACAAATAAAACTTTGAAAATTAATACTGAGTCAGTGTTACCAATCTGGCCTAAGCCGATGATTTTTCCTTTTGAGTTATCACCAAAAGTGACATATCCTCCATCAACCTTTATTAAGCTTTTGAAGCACGAATAGTCCCCAGACATGTGTCTTGAACATCCACTATCTAAGTACCATACCTTCTTGTAATTTCTTTTCAAACAGATTTCCTACAAAACAGATTAGACAGGAAATGACTTTGGTACCCAGATTTTCTTGGGTCCAGATATGTTAGCAATCAAGGATTTAGGTACCCAGATTTGTCTTATGGGTCCCATACAATTAATAGATGCAACAGATTTAGAGAGATATACTTTATTTGATCTACAACTATTTAAATAACCAGTTGAGGCATACGAATTTCCAAAACTGGAACTAGTAGGATTTTTTTCAGACTTAATAAATCGGGTTTTAGTAAACTGTCTTTGTCCAGGTTGGTATCCCAATCCAGTAGCATACTTAGGTGCAACTTGCTTTCCTAGAAGTTGGGTTAGAGTATCTTTTCCATTTGTGAATGTTTCTAAGTCTTTTCTAAGTTGTTCATTAGATAGTTTCAGTTCTGTATTCTCCTTTAATAATTGAACATTTTTCTCTTTTTCTACATCAAGTGCAGACTTGACACTTGCAGTAAGAGCATGCTGTTTCTTTAAAGACTTATATTTATCCTTTAGTTCATTACACGTTTCTTCCATCATATTACAGTATTCAATCAATTCATCTTTAGACATATTTTCAGAATCAGAACCAGATTCTGCTTCACCTTCAGAATAATAAGAGTTTAAAGTGGGAGTGTCTAAGGTTACCTCAGATGTTTTTGTCATGAAACACATATTAGCACGATTTCTTTCAGAATCACTGGACTCTGAATCACTTGTGCTGTCTTCTGAAGCACTCCAGGTGGCCTTCATAGCTTTCTTATAATTCTTGTCCTTGTACTCATATTTCTTCTTGAATTTTAACTTAGGACAGTCAGTTTTGATGTGTCCTTTCCTTTTACATTCATAGCAAACTATGTCTTCTTCTTTATCAGTTTTCTTCCAATCTTTCTTCCACTTACCTTGTCTATCATACTTACCCTTGTAGTTTGGTTTTCTGAAGAACTTCTTCTTCCTATAGAACTTCTTGAATCTCCTTGCTATTTGTGCCATCTCGGCATCACTGTCAGAATCTAAGTCTTCACTAGATGAGCTTTCAGTTGGTATATGCACTTTCTCCTTGTCTTTGCTCTTTGATGCAGTAGACTTAAAAGCTACAGATTTTCGTTTTGGTTCCTCATCTTCCTCTTTATTTACCTTGAGCTCTTCTTCGTACATCATCAGCTTACCAATTAACTCCTTGACAGGCAAAGTTCCAATATCACAGGATTCTCTAATTGAAACGGATGTGCCTCTCCATCTGTCAGGCAGACATCTCAATAATCTCATGATTTGATCCTTTTCGGGAACAATCTTCCCGAGTGAGCTCATTGTGTTGACTATCTCATTAAACCTGAGATACATATCAGAAATAGGTTCATCAGCTTTCATCTTAAAGTTATCATATTTGATAGTGTAAGTGTTTAACCGCATTTCCTTGACATTAGTTGTTCCTTCATGAGAAACAGCTAAGGTGTCCCAGATTTCAAAAGCAGTTTTACATGCAGAAATTCTATTGAATTCCTCATCTCCTAGAGCACAGCAGAGAGCATTCATAGCCTTACAATTATTATTGTAAGCTACTTTAGTAGGTTCATCCCAAGTTATTCTTTCAGTTTCTGGAATCCTGTATTGAGACTCTATAGCAGTCCAAATATCAAAACCCATACTTTCCAAATGAATTTTCATTTTGAGCTTCCATTGGGCATAATTCACACCATTAAAGAAGGGTGGCCGGTTAGTAGCAGCACCTTCTAGTCTATTATCCATAAGGAAATTTTAGAAAATGTTTTAAAGAGATAAAATTTAGAACTAACAGAAATTTAAGATCTTTTAGATAAAACTACAATCACAGTTTAAAAACAGAGAGTTAAAATAAAACTTTGAGCAAGTATAACAGAGATAAACACAACCTCTGATACCAAATGTTGGTCGGAGTGGACCCTCAAGAGGGGGGGTGAATTGAGTTCCAATTAAAATTTCTGTTAAAATCAATTTCTTTTAAAATCCCCCAATTTCAAAAACAAATTAAACTGTAGTGAATTTATATAGATTATAAAAGTTCAATTAGTTTCTCAAAGATTGATTAATTCTCAGTTAACTTAATCTTATGATTAAATTAACTTTTGAAACTAACTTACTGATTTATAACAAATATAAACACTTGCGAATTTAATTATCAAAGTAGCTTTGAAGATAGATTATATTTCAAAGTAATAGCAGCGGAATATGAAATTAAATATGTATAGTATGGATATAGAGTAAAACTTCAAACATAGAGAATTAACCAAGAGGTTCAGTCTCAAGCCGAGACTTAGTCCTCTCAAAAGTTTATATAAAATGATCCACACCCTGGATCGGGGTTAACAACAGTGAACACACTGTCCAGGTCACAAGACCTCTACCACAGTTCTTCGTGGGAAAACAAACAACAGCAGCAAGCTGTCCAGGTCACAAGACCTCTACCACTATCCACAGTGGGAAATGGGGTGCAAAAAGATTTGTTGAGGATTTACAGATCCTCCAGTGAAAGTACAGGAGTCAGTGTGTGTGTTTAATACAGCAGATAACACACACTGCTCAAAATGTAGAATAAATAAATCACAGAGTAGAGATGTAGAGTTTAGAAATGGCTCTAGAGATTTTCAGTGCAGCTCTGGACTCGTAGGAATGAGTGACATGAAGCTTTGGTCCTTTTTCTGTAAGTTGACACTAAAACAGAGTGTCGCGATTTCCAGACTTCCAGATATTCAAGTGATCAGCTTCTTTGAGTTTGAGTGCTTCACAGTATGGCTTTTAGAAGACGGTTCATTCAGTCGGTTCACTTGAGACTCCTTTGTTCTTCAGAATGAATGCTCGAGAGTTCTTCCTTTTGTATATGCGTATCTCTTTCTCAGTTGTAGATGTTAGACTCTGTGTAACTGTTTCATTCATCACCACTTCTTGAATGCTTATTTCTTCTTTTTATACTCCTCCATATATGCCTTTTTGTTCACCCGAGGCCGACAAGATAAATAGTCTGGAGTTGCACGTGCAATCTTCCTCGTACATTGTATTATTTCTTGATATGTTTCAACTGTGGTCTTCCAACTGTGGACTTCCTTCTGACTGCTGACTTCAACAAAGGCTTGATGTATGTAGGCTTGCAATGGTAGCTTTTACTCCATGTAACTGTAGCCTCTTTAACTGTAGACTTGTAACATCAAATTTGTAGAACTGTAACTTTCGTCAACTGTAGACTTCGATCATCAGTAGACTTAGTAGACAGAAGTTGTCTAACTGTAACCTTGACTGTAGGCTTATGACTGTAGGCTTGTTCGACTGTGAACTTGATCCAACTGTAGACTTGTTCGACTGTGAACTTGAGCAGAGAAAACATTGAACAGAAGTCTTGTAACTGTGACCTTCGTCTGTGAGCTTTGACAATAGATAGCGGTAGACTCGTGACTGTAAGCTTGTATTAGTCTTCGACTGTAACCTTGTAACTGTGAACTCATTGCAACAGTAACTTAAGGTGACAGTTAGCTGTAACTGTGACTTTGAAAAGAAAACTCTGACTGGTAGCTAACAATACCAAACTTATGTAAATACTACTGTAAGCTGTTACAGTAAAGTTATGAGAGTAAGAATATGAACTGTTTAGAATAAAATACGTTTAAGCATAGAATAATAAGATTAATGCAAAGGTTTAATACATCATAATTAATGTTTAAGCATGATTTGGGATTATCAAAACAGGTGATTCCAACATGTCTGTAATTAAAATTTATCTATTCAAGAAGAATTAAATCAGTTTGAAAGAACAAAGTTAGAGAATTAAAATAAATACCTATAGATATCTTGACTATAGGTTCTAACTGGGTGTTCAGAAACAAATTTGATGAATCCGGAAATATAGTTAGGAACAAGGCTATACTAGTTGTACAAGGATATAGTCAAGAGGAATGAATAGACTATGAGGAAACCTTTTAACCTATATCTATACTAAAATATATTAGGATACTACTTACCTATTCACCTCATTTTAATTTCAATCTATTTCAAATGGATGTCAAAAGTGAATTTTTAAATGGGTACATATTTGAGTATGTGTTTGTTGAACAAACCCCTAGTATTAAAAATACTCATTTCCAAATCATATCTTTAAACTATATAAAGCTTTATATGGTCTAAAACAAGCTCCAAGAGCTTGGTATGAGAGCATTAGTTCTTTTCTTATTTCAAAAGTTTTTACTAAAAGACTAGCAGATCCTACTCTATTTATTAAATGGATTTTCAAAGATGTTATAATAGTACAGATTTAGGTATATGACATTATTTTTGGATACTCTAAAAATTCATTAGGTACATATTTTTAATAAATGATGCAAAGTGAAGTTGAAATGATTTTAAATGGGGGACAAAAATTCATCCTTGGATTTAAAATTTCTCAAAATAAAAGTGGTATTGTTTTAAATCAAAGTAAATATATCAATTTAATTTTAAAACGCTAAGGCATGGATGTAAATAAATGTAGTGATACACCTATGAGTACCACCCGTAAGTTAGAGATTGATGAAACTGGTAATCTAGTTTATCAAAACAATTACAGAGGCATAATTGGGAGTCTCATCTATCTTACTGCTATCTGTCCGGGTATTATGTTCAGTGTATGCATGTGTGCTCATTTTCAATTCAATCCTAAAGAGTTTAATTTAAATGTTGTTAAAATTATTTTTAAATATCTCAAGTATACTACAAACATAGGACTGTTTTATCCAAGAGGACAATATTTTGATTTAATAAGTTATTCGGATGTTGGTTTTTTTGGTTGCAAGTTAAATAGAAAGAGAACCTCTAGAACATGTCACATTTTAGTAAAGTCACTAGTATCATGGTGTAGTAAGAAACATAATTTTGTTGCATTATCTACTGCCGAAGCTGAATATATAGTAGCTGGAATTTTTTGTGCTCAAATACAATGGATAAAACACACTTTAATAGACTATGGATATCAATTCAAACATGTCTCTTTAAACTGTGACAATAAAAGGGTAAATAACATCTCTAAAAATCCAGTGTCTCATTCTAGGATAAAGAACATTGATGTGAGACATAACTTCTTGATAGACTGTTATCAAAGAGGTGATATCACTCTTGAATTCATTGGTATTGAACTCCAATTGGCTGAAATATTCACAACGCCCATGAATTCTGAGAGGTTAAGTTACATCAAACATGTGTTAATTACGATAAATTGTTAACATTGGAACCTCACCATTAGAAACTCATTGTGGGACCTCACCATTAGAACCTCACCTTTGGACCTCACTATTAGTGACCTCATTAATAAGAACCCCACCGATAGGAACCTCACCATTAGGAACCTCACTGTTAGGAACCTCATCGATAAGAACCTCACCATTAGGAACCTCACCGTTAGGAACCTCACCGATAGGAACATCACCATTAGAGACCTCATAGAAAGATACCTCATCGTTAGAGACCTCACAGATAGGAACCACAGAGTTAGAGACCATACCAACAGGACCCTCATAGTTAGAAACTTCATCGTTAGAGACCTTGCTGATAGGGACCACACCGTTTGACCTCACTGGTAGACCTCTCCGTTGTCACCTTATCGATAGATGAACTTTTACAGGAAATAGAGTTTTCTCTGCTGGAATCTGAAACGTTTTCTTCATTAATTATTTTCATTTATTCGATTTGTTTTTGATCCCTAAATGATAGAAATATAGTAAAAATCACATTTTGAAACACCTCAAACTCTCTCCCTCACCTTTTTGTCCCTAACCTCAGAACCAACCCCTCTTATGAAACCATTGAATAGGTCCAGATCAAATGGTAAGTGTGAAGAGACCATTGATCAGTGATGAAAGTGTTGTGCCAAATCCAATTAAACCTTGATCTATGATGAGTATTGGAAGCCAAGAAGCAGCAAAGTGGATCAACCCACATCTGTCAAAAAGGGAAATTGTTGTGGAAAAAGAGATCAAGTCTGAATGGTTTCCTTTGAGCAGATCATTATTACTGAAGGCACTTGAAGCTCAAGGCTGGGTCGAGTGCTTTGCAAAAAATGATGTACCCTATTACCTGAAGATAGTGAATGAGTTTTATGTGTTTTTTATATTTGAATAGACTGAGTATGAGAACAGAATATTTTAAAGGGTGAATGGGATGAATATGAGTTTATCTTCTGTTAAATGGGATGAGTGTTTGAGAGTACCACATGAAGGGATTTATGATTACTACTAAGGAGTGATGACTCCAACTACTGAGTTCGTCTGTTATGAAGAATATTTATCCGAAATGACAGGTTGTGGTATCACTATGAAATTAATTACTACTGAGATGGAAGGAGAGAACAAGCTAATATTTATATTTTTCCAACATGTCTTGAGTCCTAGAAGAGGGTACTTTGCCATATTTATATTTTAGGATATTTTTCTCCTATATTTGCTAAAGCATGGACATGAGATAAATCTGTGTAGGCTACTGATGATCCAATTAGAAGATATGATAAAGCACAATTTCAAATACAATGCCTTATTACATGCTAGATTGTTATCATTGATGTTGAAGGTGAAGGGAGTTTCAAGAGATAAGGAGGAAATAATTATAGTAAGGGATAATTTCTGCATTAAAAAAGTAATATGAATGTTGATGAAGATCAATTGGAACTCATGGAAAAGAAATTGGGTGCATGATGAGGCTAAGCATAATGAGGAATTCAGTATTTTCACTCATCCAACTAGGCCTAAGGATAAGAGAGATCCTGGTCAAAAGCTGGGTGAAGTATAGCCTGCCTATTTAGATGAAGAATGGGAAGCTGTTGTTGTACCAGAAAGAGAAGATTATCCTATAGATTATAGGAGTGATCATGACCTTCCCTCTAATCCTCGCGCTAAGACAATATCCTTTGGTGAGCCTTTCCCACCAAAGCGACTGCCTAGAAGAGAGACTGTCCTTAGGGATAGTGATGAGGAAACTAACGAAGAATAAGGCAAAGAAAATGTCTTAAGAGACATTAGGGATACCTTTGATGATGATGATAACTCTGAATCTTGTCAGGATGATTTTGAGACAGCTTTTAATGATAATGATCTTGAATTTATAAGTCCAGTCCACTGATAGGACATACCGAAATGGTTCAATATATAGAAGAATAAGTTTCAGATTCATTTGAAGCTGGAATTGTTTTGGATGCTATTTAATATTTTTTAGAGGAAGTGGCAGTGGACCCTACTATTGATGAATGTGACCAATGAGGTTTGGTAGTAGTGGATGTTTTTTACCAAGAGATTTCTCCAAGTGTGGGGGAGTAACCTGTTGCCATAGGATTAGTGACTGTTGCTCAGGGAATATAAGACTAGTCAAGAGACTGGTTTTTATGGTCATGGGTTTAGAATATGGAGATTCAAATAATTACTATCCTATCATAATTCCACCTATTCAAACTGTTTATGAAACCACTATTGTGTAGCTTGTGGTGCTATTGCCTCGAGATTATGTAAAGAAGGATGAATAGGATTATTTGAAATCATATTTGAAGAGGCATCATGATGAGAAAACTACTGAGAAAGAGAGAACAATAGCTCATAATTATGGACTCATGACATCTCTATAGGAAATTCTAGTTTCTGCCCTCACTCAGATGTGTTACATGAGGTCAAGGAATGTCAAAATTAGGTAAGAGCGTTGGAGAATTCTAATGAATTTGTGAATATTTCTATTTCCAGTTTAGATTCCTATATGGCATCAAGGTCTCAAGTGGACATAGATATTGGATAAATTAAAACTGTAATTCAGAAAATGGCTACTGTGTTTGAGGATATTAAGATGTCAATGGAGACACATGTGGGTGGCCAAAATGATGATGTTAAAAGACTAATTAGTGGGCTGAAAAAATCATTCAAGGAGACAGTGGATTTCATTATGGTACCTCTGTGTGCATCTGCTTCAACTTCAACATCTCCTCCAGTCGATCTAGAGGATTTTAGGACAGTTTTCATAGTAGAAGTGGAGCAGTTATCTAGTACCAGTACCTCAGACCCATATTCTATGACTCAGGTTATTTCCACTACCAGAGAGATTCATACCCTTCCGGAAAACTATATAATGGATGCTAATCAAGATCAGAAGGCCATGAAGGAAAAAGTTGATTTATACTGTGAAAGGGTATACACTAAGAATCATATGGATGGTCACTTCAAGTTGTTATTGGAGAAATTTAGAATTCCACCTGTCACTGAAGATTTTAAGGATCATGTTAGCTGGTTCCAGGAACTGACTCCTACCTTAGAGACAATTATGGATAATAAGGATGATTTTATTTCTGCTATGGAGCGAGGAGGAAGTATTATTATAGATTTTAGAAATCTTCCTTTTCCCTTCCTCCATGTGGACTTCACTCCTATAATTATTCCTATAGCTTTGCCTTCTACCTCAACTGCCTTAGAATCTACCAGTTCTACTCCAGTGATGACTCCTGCAAAGGCCATCAAAATATTGACCCCTATGATTCCTCAAAGAACTACACAGTACTGGTCTACTGATTCCTCTATTGCATCTCCTCCAACCCTTTTGACTTCAATTCCTCATCCTATCCCTATATCATCATACTTTGCCTCCTCAACCTCCAAAGACAAATCCCCCATGGACATCGTTGATGTCAGCTGAATGTGGATTATCTTAGTTGATAGGGATCTTTGTAATCTTTTGTATCAGGTACTATTTCTTCATTAATGGTATATCCTCTTCTGCTTATGTTTTTCTTAAATTATTTTTGTTAATTTCAAAGTGGGATAAATAGGTATGGTTAATATTTCATGTTAAATAGGTCATATTACTAGTTGGATTTAAATAGGTCTTGATAAATAGGTTAGTATACCAGTTAAGATTATGTTTTTGAACTTCATAATAGTCATCGTTTAAATGTTCTTCTATACAAATTTTAAGATATTAGAAAATTTTCTTAACCATACATCAGAAAATACTGACATAATTTGTGGTCCTAAAATAGGGGAACATTGTTGGACTAACATATTTTGATAATCACAAATCATAATTCATTTATATATAATTTCATCTTGTTTCTCTTACAGGATACTCATTTGTGTGAAAATTATGTTCATATAAATGTAATAACTATGTTCTTTTAATATCACTGCTCTCCTATTTAATCTTATAGTGCAATACTTTTCTAGGTGCAATGGTCACAGATGCGGAGGTCACTGATGCTAAGGTCACTGATGCAAAGGTCACTAATGTAATGGTCACTGTTTCCTTGGTCACCGAAGCAAAGTTTGCCGATGCAAAGGACACCAATGCAAAGGCCAGCTATGCAATGGTCACCGATGAAAAGGCCACTGATGAAAATGTCCCTGATTCAATGGTCACCAATGCAATGGTAACCGATGAAAATGTTACCAATATAAAGGTCACCGATGAAGGTCACATATACAATGCTACTATTTGGAAGGTTTTTGCTAAAGGTTACCGATGGAAGGTTACAGGTGAAGGTTATCGATGGAAGGTTACTACTGAAGGTTACCGATGGAAGGTCACCAAAGGACGGTCACCGTTGAAGGTTTTTTGTGTGCACCTACTAATGAAGCCTACAGTTGTAAATGCTACCGTTACCAGTATACTTCTAACCTTCATCTCCATACTTTGTCAAATTCTTAAGATTATACATACAATAATATTTTTTAAATTTAATGCTTCTAACATTAATTAATGGTGATTGTAGAAATATCAGTAGACCGTATCTAGGGACATTACGAGGTACGAGAATGAACTTAAGTGATCTACTCATTTCTATTAGTGGACCTTAAATATAAAATAATATAGTGAGGAAGGAAAGTGTGTTTGGGTGTGACATGGGAAGTGCATATGGACATGTGAAGGAGCTTACTTGATAGATCAGAAAAGATTCATTCAACGCTTACATTGAAACCCCAAGAACCACACAAAGATCATTGTGAGACAATCTCACTTATACCTTATCTCCTTAATCAAATCATGAGCCACACTAGAGGTAGAACACTCAAAGATGGAACCTGGAGTTGTGACACTCTGTTTTGGAGAAAAATTCCAGAGAAAGACTTGAACATCAAATTCTTCACTTCATGGAGTCAAGAGATGAACTACAAACCCACAGAGCTTTCTAAACTCAATCTTATATTCTTTTCTCTATTGAGTTCCTTTATTTCACATTTCTAAGGGGTGTTTGTGTCTGTCTATTACAAATAGTCTCTCCTCTTCTTAAAATGGAGGATACTAAATATCTTTACATCAACCTTTACCTACATTTTTCCCATGTATAACTGTAGAAGAGAAAATGTGTGGTCTGTGTTGTTTGTTTTTTCCACAAAGAATTGTGGTAGAGGGTGTGAACACTGGACATTTTGTGGAAACTATTGTAAAGCTTGATACAGGTTGTGTATCAAGTTTATTGTTAATATAAACTTCTTGGTGGTAGGTGATCACCAAGTGGAGATAATTATGTCTCATCTTGAGACTGAACCTCTTGTTTAACATTACATTGCACTGAATTTTTTTATACTCTATTTTATCAATTTTCCACTTCTTATAATTGCTTACACACAAAATTGTTTCGCATTCACCTTGATATTTAGTTTTGGTTAGTGTGTGTATATGTTTAATTCAATAAAATTGTCTCAAAAGTAGAATATTGGTTTTACACTAATTCAACTAAGGACTAATCACCGATTGATAACCCTTTTGACCAATTAGACATATATATCTCGACTTCTTTAATCAACTGGGCCATTTCAAATTTGGGGGATCTTTAAAAGAATGTTTTTTAAACAGAAATTATAAGTAGGAAATTAATTCACCCCCTTCTTGAGATTCCACTCCCACCGACACCAATTACTCATCAATTAATTTTTAAAGATAATTATACCCCAAAAATGATATTATCTTAGATTCGATTGAAATAATTTAAATTTATATAAAAAAATAATTGAGAGAACTGTTGTTATAGATTTATCTCCATATCCATCACCACATTCCCATCCCACACCTCCTCCCAATCAAAACCAGAATCTATTAAAAAAATTTCAACCGTGATACACATTTCATTATATTTTTATATATTTTATATTTATCATTTAACTATATTCATACGTATAAATATTTTGAAGTAATTTATAATACGGTTACATACAAATATAATCCACACAATTAAGTAGTTTTATTTGTTAAACACCATCTACACTTATGATTCATTACTGTTAACTCAAAAATTGAGGGGATCAATATATCCCTCATTATCACCACTTCCATAATATTCGTCATAAGAATTACCAAAATCCTCATAATTGTTGTATTCTATAGTGATTTCATAATCATCTTCCACATCATTATTATCGCTAGGATTTTCATGCGATCACCCGCCCATAGGACCCTAATTTCCATCACATGGTTCATAATAATAAGATTAAATTATAAAAATACATTAATATAAAACATTACCATACTCTGATAAATGTAATGGAATTATGTATTTAATATATTTCATGAATTTCTCAGAGTCAATTTTAACACTTTTATGATCAAGTATATCTATTTGGATGGACTCTATGACATTTGAACTAATGTTTTTTATCGTATTTCTATCAAATACTTTATATGTTCTTGATTAGGGAAAATAACTAGTTATTATGATTCTCTTACTGGTCTGACATTAGACTCACCCATTCTTCTCATCACTTAATACTGGTATCAAATGATCATTTGTCATGAATTTTCCATCTATTTTCACATCGAGGGTATTCATATAAATATTATATTAAATAATGAATAACTTATAAAATTTTAAATATAACTAAAACTAAATACAATTTTATCTATTGTTTTTTATTTATAAAAATTAATTATTATTTCATCATACTCAAGAAAAACAGTTCTTGTTGATGAATATAACCTTTGATGAAAAATGTTGCTTAATATTAATTTCATTGATTAGATTAATAATAAATTATAGAATAAAAAAAATATATAAAACCACAAAAAAGGAAATTATGATTCAATGAACATTGATTAATTTCTTTTATGTTATTTTCAGATTAGTTTTATTATATTTTTTATTGAATTGTGCTAGACTAATCTTTAATATTCTATTAATCATTTTTTTAATTTTATATAACTATAAAGTAGTTTTATTTAGATTATTATAATTAAATATTGGGATTATTAACCCTTTTATAGATGGAATAATTCCAAATGATTCAAATCGTACAAATTTGTTTCTATATATGAAATTTAAGATTGTTTTGATTCATCTAAATTTAATTTAGCTAAAGTAAATTTGATTATGTTTTATTCATTTCAGTATTTTACACGTTATGTGGTTTCATTTGCATAGAATTAAAATTTATATAATTCAAATCAATTTCATTTAAATTAACCCTTATTGAGATGGATTTTTGTAAATATTTCGGTCCTAGTATGTTCTTTTGCATCTAGTTTTATCATGTTTGGTATTGTTCAGGTTTATTCAATGTGTTTTTTCTGGAATCCTCTTAGAATGATATGGTTAATATAACATTAATTAATTTCATGACGAATGAATTTATCTAACTGTATATATTATTTGATAATATATATATATATATAATACATTACTTTGGGTCATGTCAATTTTATTGATATAGTTTATGTGGGTATTGTTTTATATGGAAGATGATTGAATACTTTTTTACCTCTAGTTGGTTTTTATTCAATTTAAATTGATTATACTAAATTTATTTCAGATAAATATAATTTTAATCTATCTAGTTTGGTTTTTTATATATAATTTTAGGCTTTGTCTCTTTGGACGTGATATTTTTATATTTTGTTATATATGGATTATTTTGTTGTATTAGGAATAATTTAATTTTTAAAAAAATATTAGGGGTCAAAGCCCTTTTTAAAAATGACTAGAAGGTCCAATTTAAATATAGGTAGGGAGACCCACTATATAGACAATAGGACCAAGACAATTTTTCCCATTAATATGGCCTAAAGGTATAGTGAAACATTATGCTCTTCAGGATTTTTCATACACGTCCTGAATAAATGAAAAAACTTCATTATGTATTTAAATATCAATACAAACAATTAATTTTTAAGAATAATTTAAACTCCTTACACATCCAACATATTACCATTTATAGTTATTTCATCATTGTATAGTCATTGAATATTTGTACACTTCCTAAATCAGTGTTGAATCAAATATTCCATTAAATATATAGTAATTTTTAATTTATTACAAGAATTTCCTATGTTTTCTCAACTATTTGACCATAGAAACAGAACTGTCATGATAATAAAATAGAATACATGAAAAAAATGTTAATTAATACAAATTAAAAAGTATTATATATACATATATATGAATTGATAACATTTTCTGACACATTTATCCTTCTATTCAGTATCTTTTATTTGATTAAAAATATGTATCTATGGGACTATATATACTAGAATGATGTAATTGTACATGGATATAGAGACACAAATGTTTCGTATATTAATATTACATAATTTAGTTTACAATCAACATAAAATAATTTAACAATTAAGATACAAATTTTAAGTTTCATAAAAAAATTTGGACCATAAATATTATTTAAAAAATAAAACGTAAAAAATTATTTAATTATTCTTTCTCTCACTTATTATTGGCCCTTGAACTCTCTTTAGAACATGTAATCACCTACATATATACATAAAATATAAAGGTGAGATAAAATTATAGTAATAAGATAGATAATAACATGAAACAATATAAAATGGGTTGATTATAAACATAACATCATAATTATAAAATAAGCATGGGGTCATAAACATGAATTGAAGCATTAAGATAAGACATGTAATCTGGAAATGTGTAATAATGGAACATCATGTCATTGAGGTAAAATAACACACATTTTAGTGAAAAAATATAGACATGTTTTCATGCCTATTTCAGTTTTATCACAATAAATATCACATTACCCAATGCATTGAATCACCAAATAATTTTTGGCGCACACATCACATCATAACATTTACATTATCATGGATTCCATAGAGAACATATATCAATATTGAACATAAAATAAAACATATAAATGAATAGGATTAATTTAATTAGAATAAATTTATATAAGTTCGGTTTCCAAATTAAATTGGTAATAACATACATGAATCTTCATTCATGAGTGAAGAATAAACAGTCTTCAGATATAAAAGGAGTGTTTTTTAAGGAAGAGTTATTTTTGAAAACATTGTGTCTATAATATATTCATGCTGAAAACTTGTATATCACAAAAATAGAATATAATTATCATGAAATGATATTTAATGAATATCAATGCTTAATATTGGTTCAAAGATGGAAAACCAACACAATGAGTGTTGGGTATGAGAATTCCCCATAGATTGTGTCTGAATGATTCATTCACATTAATATCCTATATAATCACATTAGATTCATTAATCTAAAATAATGAACCTTACGTACATGTATATTATTCATTATATTTTTATTAAGATCATATATGGGGTTTTTTATGAGTTATATAGACTAATCTAATCATTCAGGAGCATTCGTTTTCATGGTTTCCATGATCAGTTCACTTGTATACATGAATGGATGTTCGTGTAAAATGAGGATAAATATTCATAATTGATATTATATTATATTAATGATCTTGAAGAATCTTAAATGATATTATGATTAATTTTTCTATATGTTCTGAGGATGAATAATTAGATAAATGTTAATGATGAATGTTTTAGGTTAATTTTGGAGGTTTTTTATCACAACAAACTCATTTTGTTTTATCATTTAGTATTATTTGTATAAGATAGTTATAGAACACAAATAAGAATGTGAAATAAAATTTATAATATATTTCAACCATTATAATGGTATTATTAACATCTTTAATGGAATAAAATGAAAATGAATGTGTGTTTCCATGATGCCGATAAATTGACACGTCACATGAGACAATTTCGTTTTTTGAATAAAAGAGAGAGAGAAGGAGGGGTTTATTGTTGGATCATTAATTAACATGATAGAATAAAATTAAATCAAACATAATAGAATTAACTTATAAATTTTTTAAGATATTTTTAGTATAAGAGATGTAATGAAATGAACTTGAAGCTAAATTAAAAGAAAAATTCAGAGGAGTTTACCTATTCGATTTACCCTCCTTGAGAACATCCATAGGGAAATTGTTTTTTATGTGAGACCATTAGCACATGGAAGGGGTAAAGGTAATTGGGAAGTTTAATTAGTATAATATGTGAATGTATCAATGCTTTAGAGGTGTGACGAGAAGAGGGTGTGAAGGGAGGTATTTATAGTTGATGAGAGTGGTGTTTTATCATTATTTAATTATTTAATTTATTATATTTCTCAAAATAAGAAATATTGTTAATTTATGAGACTAAATACATTAATTATATCATGTGATATTTAACTAGTGATGTTTACATCATCAAAGACTCAATGAATAGTGTATTTAACTTTTAATGTATCTGTACTCTAAATTGTCACATTTTACTATTCACCAAAAAAATTCACGTAATTTAGAAAAAAAACAAAAATTCACTCTAACAATTTTATTTTGGGTAGAATTAAATAATTCACTCCATTTATTAAAATAGTTTTTTAAAATATGTGTAATTTAATTTTAATTTATATAATCATTTACTTAAAAGATACATATTTTAAAATTATTGCTGATTTTATAACTATTTAAAAAATTACTTAAGGTCGTAGAAAATTATCTTAAAATCTGAATACATCCAAATATTAATTTATGAATAAATATAATTAAACTAAATTTTCTTTTATATTATTTAATTAGTACTAAAATTTTAATTAAATATTTATGACTTATTAAAATAACACAATCTAATTAATATTTTTTAAAACAGTAATTTACATAGACTATGATATAAATATACTACACTTTTAATTATTATATTCATAAATTTTATTTCTATTTTCATGGGTTAGGGATCGATTAATTTTTCCAATTTAATATTAATAAGTTTCATATTACTATTTTTAAGGTCAATTTACCATTTCATCTTTATTGGCTCTTAATCTTCTTGGAGTAATTCTCATCTCATTAATTATTTAAATATAATGTTTTTTATGGTCAATAAGTTATTTTGTGTGATTAATAATATATGAAAAAACTATAATAAGGGAGAAATTTCATTGATAAAATTTTGGTTTGTAACATGGTTCCCCATTTGAAATTACTCCATTGAGCATTCATTTTGCAAAAACAGATATGGGTACGTATCCTTCGTTGCATCCTCTGGTTCCCAAGTCGCTTCTTTGTAATTGTGGTTCCTATACAAAACTTTGATAAGGTGGGTTGTCTTATTGCATAGATAATTCATCTATGGTATAGAATCATTATTTCCCTCTAGTAATAAGAGAGATCATCTTGCAGTTGTACCACCTTTAGGTTTAGTACATGTGATAGATTGGTTATATACTTCACTAAGAGTGATACGAGTATCACATCATGTACGTGATCCATATTTGGTGGATTTGCATGATGATATTCTGTGGATCATTTGTGATGATGAATCTCAAAGGTGTAAATGTACCTTTAGATTAGATTCCATTTCTTTCTAAACCGTATGACTCTCTCCCTTATTGATATTTTGAGGAAGACTTTATCACCAACATCGAACTCCAAGTCCCTTAGATGGTTGTTAGCATACATATTTTGCTGACTTTGACCATAACTAATGTGTTTTTATAAGGATTGAACATTTTCTATCATTTTATTCACATGATCTGGTCCATGTAGCTTCCTTTCACCAAATTTATCCCAATGGATTAAAGTTCTACTTCACTTTTCATAAACACTTTCATATGGATCCATCAGAATAATATAGTGAAATTTGATGTTGTATGAGATATCATCCAATGATATATGTTCATGCCATCAACATTTTAATTCTAAAGAATATGATCTTATCATATCTTCACATGTCTAAAAATTCCACTCAAATTGGCCATCAATTTAGGTATGATATGCTATGATGAAATTTATTTTAGTAATCAAAGCATGTTAAATAATCCCCTATAATTTAGATATGAACATGGGATCATGATTAAGAAACATTGAGAGTGGAACTCCATGTAGTCTCACCACTCCCTTCATATATATATTAAAAAGTTTTTCAAGTGATATATCTTCTGAAATAGTGATAAAGTGGGTAGACATTGTGAGTCGGTCAACCACAACTCATATCAAATTATTTCCTTAGGATCCCTTTGGGAGAACTGTGATAATGTCCATAGTGACTTTCTCCCTTTACAACATTAGTATAGGAAATCATCACTTCATCCATTTGAACTGCAGTATACATGTTTAACTTGTTGACATATAATTATCTTTATATAAACTCAGTATTATCATTCTTCATGTTGTCTAACTAAAAATGTTCTTAGATATCATTGTACATATTGGCACTCCCGTGATGGATAGAAAGAGTTGAGCTATGTTCATTATCCCAGAGATCCTTCTTTATCACCGGTGGTGAAGGAAAATGGAGCATCATTCCAAACTAAATCACATCATCAACATTGATTTGAAACTCTTATATCTTCCCTTAAATTACAGCATTCACCTTTTTGTAACTCCAGATCATTACTTTGTGCCTAATTAATAATATTTTGGATATAAGTTTTGGAAATCATTTGAGAAATCGAGGATTTATTCCCTACCGTTATGATTTCCAAATCCATCTTTATCATATATATGAATATAGTATCTTTCTCAATCTACTAAATGGATATAGTATCATGTTATTTTTGGCTAAGAGTATCATCTTCCTTGTTTGAATTTCTAGGATGATAGTAAGTAGAGTAATAATTTCATTTCAATATCTCTAACCATCTACTTTAATGAATGTTGATATACTATTGTGTGAATATATACATTAGTCTTTGTTATCAATATATATGTGACACTTAAGTCTATATAGGTAGTGCGACAATATTTTCAAGGCAAAAATAATAGCTACTAGCTGCAGATCAGGCGTCAGGTAGTTTTTCTAAGGGATCGTCATCTTCCATGTGGCTAGCATATGATATTATCAGTTATAAAGGGTAAAAAATCCCATTCATATATATTGAGAATCACATTATATCATAAAAAAATATCAAGTTCTCGGTGATGTTACTACATGTCAAGTTATATACCTTCTCCATAGCTCCTTGTAAAATTCATCACATTCTTCCATCCGGACATGCTTTACCCAATTTCTTGTTAACATCGTTATTTTAACTAAATATTGCGGAAACATTAACACAATAAATTGATAGTACCATGTTACTCCAAGAAAACTATATATTTCTATGATACTAGAGGTTTGGGTCAATTCTTCAATTGCCTTTGTTTTTGAAGAAACCACATAAATTACCTCACTTGTGACCACATGTCCCAATAATGTGACTTTCTACATCCCAAAGTCACACTTTATAAACATGGAATACTAATTTTCCTTCTTTAATGAAACCAAAACAAGTTTTATATGTTCTTCATGTTCCTCCTTTCTCTTGGAGTGGTTTAGAAAATAATCGATAAACACTACACATTTTTTATGTTAATGTCTAAATACTCTATAAATAAAATCCATGATGATTTCAGGGGTATTGTTGAGTCTGAAGTCCACCCCCTGAAACTCATTGTTCCCATAGGTTCTAAGGAAGGTAGTGTTCTAGATAGAATATTTCATCACCATTAGTTGATGATATCTAGTATGAATATCCACATTTGAGAAGCAATGAGAACCTAATACCTAATTTAATATGTCATCATTCCATAGAAGAGGATACTTCTTCATTATAGTATTCTAATTGAGTTATATATAGTCGCTACACATCTACATTTATCCATCATTTTTTTTACAAATATCACTCGATAACACCATGGTGATGCACAAGGTAATATAAACCCTTTGTCAATATTCTCTTACAGCTATCTCTTTAACACCTCTAGTTTGATGGTTCCACCATATAGGGACACATTTAGATTGGTGTATCTCCGAGTATGAGTTTTATTGAGATTTCTACCTCATGATATGGAAGTATATAGGTAACTCCTTAGAAAATACATCAATGTATTCCCTCATGATGGGTATTGTCTCACAGTTTGATAAAATCCATTGACTCGACCATTTTAGTGAGTTATTCAGGTTCACAAGGAATAAACATACACCATGGATGAATTCATAAAAGGATATTCATGATCTTCCTTTCATTTTTATAGGATCATGGGATGGTTTGGAATAGGAAGAAACATTTCATTTTCCTAAAGAAATTTGTGATATCTATATAATGAGATGAAATCCGTGTTTAGAATAGCATGAATTCCACCAAAGAAAGTATTAATATATTCTACTGAATAATCTTCCCATATAATCCAATAGGAGAAGAGTTTATCACTTGGGTTGAAATGATTTCACAACTAGGTTTTTTAATAATATCCCTACTTTATGGTATTGGGGAATTGATTTAATTGTTCAAAAAAACATGGCTATTATAATGGAAGGTGTAGAACCATAAGAATATATGACGTTTTCCATTATAGTGTGAATCAGAAGTGTACCTTGTACTTAATAATTTTCTTTCTCCAGATCAGAACTAGTGATAGAATAATCCCTCCCATGATCTATTGGTTTTTGTGGATGATGACATAGAATACCCTCAAGAACTCTAGGTTTTGTTCACGGGATTTCACAGTTCCCTTTCTCCAAAAATATATTGCATTGGTCAATGGGTAGTTCTCTACTTTTCCAAACAACATTATCCCACTTCCTCTTGTCTTTTCAATATTCATGAGCATAATGACCTTATCTACAATACATGAAGAACATCCTAATCCTTTTTAGGTAGTTCCCAGGATGCCACTTCTTCATTTTTGACATATGGGTGGTTGATTGTTCTTACAAACTTTCTCATTAAATCCTACAGTGTAAAACACCATAATTCTTTGATTATCACCATAGACATGATACCATTATCCAAACACCATATCCACTTTGAGTGTAAATCGAAAAAAATCTTCATAACTGCCAATGTCATGAATTTATGGATACAATAGAAGGTGTGGTTTTAAACCACTATATAATCTATCAATTTTTACAATATTTACTGAAAAAACCCCAATGAATACCATGGAATCCTGGTGAAATTTTCTTCAGATTCCGTTATAGATATCCTTCATTTTTAATCTTCTCTAAAAATTCTCACTCCATCATTTCTCGATGAGGAAAATGAAAATACTTATTATTTAACAATATCTAAATTTCTTACCACTCCATCTCTTCAATTTAATCCTTCAACATTGTGTTATTTATCAATGGCCACCATTGATCGACCTCTCTATATAGATGATATGTATATAGATTCACCATCTCCATCTAAAAATATGGAAAATTAGACAAGATATTCTTCATTGGATTGACCAAATATTCAAAAACATATTTATCAGATGATCCACTAATATACTGTGGTCATTACCTCATAAAAAACATCGTAGTTAGTTTCTCCCTCTTCGTAAAAGGCATTAATTTTACATAATTCTTCTTATTTTTCATAACCTGAGACAACTGGGTAAGAATAAAAATTAAAATTTGAACCCCACCTCCCAAAACATTGGGAATGTCATTCATGCAATGATTTCATTTTCCCTCACACTGATTTTTTGCCTAGTTTCTCTGGGTTCTTAGAATTTTCTAAAATAGGGAAGTTTAGAAGAAGACTAAAATGAACAAGTAATTAATAAATAATTTATTAATTTATGTAAATAATTCTAAAATCATATGTTGTGGGAAGCTTATATTTAGAATTTTCTAAAACAAAATTTATTGGGTTCTAACTTATACTTAGTTGTATTCAAAGGTTTTTTACATATGTTATCTAAGCCTAATACCAACTTCTACTAAAACATCCTCTAATATCATCTATGGTGACCCTACTTTTTCTAAACTAACTATTGCATCATTTTAAAGTCAATGAAAAAATAATTACATAATGAGGATTGAAAGGTTTACTATCTTGGGAGAATTAGTACCATACAAAAAATATATAAAATGAAACGAAATACATTTATTTAATTACTTCTAATATATATTTTTATTCGACCAAAAAATATCTTTTGTACATGTTATCACATAGGGATATACATTAAAGAGAGGGGTGATCTATATACGGTGAAATAAGATAGGTAAGAACAAGAAAAACCTAACCTGGGGTGATTATAACCATTACAACCTCATCATAACATTATAATGGGTTCAGAAACATGAGAGGAAGCATTAAGACAAGGCATGGAATATGGAAATGAATAAAAATGAAACATAATGACTTAGTGGTATTGTAAAACATGTAGTTATAAACAATTATATCATCATTTTCACACGTATATCACTTCACTAATGATATACATTTCATTAACCAATGCATTGTATCACTATATAATTCTAGGAGCACCCATCACATCATAACATTTACATTATAATTCATGTTGCATAGTACATATATCAATATTGAACATAAAGAAACATAAAATTAAATATATTTCACTTCATAATAATTATCTAATAAATATTGGGCTCCCAAATGAATTAGGGAATAACATACTTGAATCCCCATGCTTGATTTAATAAGAGACAGTCATGAGAAATAAAAGGTGTGTTTTTTGATATAAGTGTTCTTTTGGAAAACATTGTGTTAGTCATAAAATCAAGTAAAAAACATGTATATTATAGATAAGGTAATAAAATGATGAATATATAATATTTAAGTCATATCCATACTGAATATGGGGCGAATGAGGGAATGCACAATGAAAGAGAGTTGGGTTTGAGAATCCCCCTAACATTGGGTCAGAAAGCTTCATTCATGTTAATATATTATATAATCAAATTATATTCATTACCTAAAAATAAATCACCTATAATAAATTTATTTGACTAAATAATGTTTTATTAAGTTTATTTATGTTATTTTTTATGACTTATAGAATTTAATTTCATTATTCGGGAGAATTAAATTTTCAGGGTTTCATGGTGAGTTCACTTGTTTAGATGAATGAATGTTCGTGTAAAATTAGGGTAAATATACTGAATTGTAATTATATTTTTTTTAATGATTTTATAGAATAATAAATGATATTTTAATGAATTTTGGAATATGGTTTCAGGATTAATAATTAGATAAATGTTAGTAATGATCATTTAATGTTAATTTTGGCAGTTTTTCTATTATTGCGAACTCATTATTTTTTATAATTTGGTATTATCTATATAATTTAGTTATTGGTCATAAAGAGTGTTGTAAAATATACCTTATAATAAGTTTAAACCATTATACACTTTTTATTAACATCCTTTAAATAAATAAAAGATAATTTACTTTCATCGCATGAGATGTTGCAATGTTGACATATCATGGGCAACGATTTCATTTTTTGAAATAAATAGGCAGAGGTGGGATTTTGTTGATGGATCATCAATTAACATGATATAATAAAATTATATCAAACTTACATCATTTATCATTACATTTGGATAATATATGGTGTGTTGAAGAGAATAGAATAATTAAAATTGAAAAGAAAATAAACGAAAAATGTAGAGGATTTTACCTATTGGAAGTATCCTCATTACGAACCTCTATATAGAAACTTTTTTGGTAATTTTTGAGACCAATAGCTCTTGGAAATGGGGGAGGGTCCAGGGAAGAGTAATTGATATAATTTTAGAATGTATAAATTCTTCATATGCATGAGTAGAAGTCGGTGTGAGGGATGATATTTATAGTGGAGGAAGGGGGAGTTTGTTCATTATTTTATTAATTAATTCATTATATTCTTTATGAAAAGAAATAGTGTGGATTTCTGAGATTAAATACATTAATTATATAATTTTAGTTTGATACAAATGATCTAAAATTAGTGATTAATCAATGAATATAGTATTTAACTTATAATGTATTTATACCCTAAAATATGAAATTTTATTATTCACAAAAATTCAAGTAATTTAGAAAAATCCCAAAAATTTACCCTATAATATTTTTCACATTAATATTTATTTAAATAATTCTCTTTTATTAAAATTATTTTCAAATTACGATTAATTTAATTTTTTTATTAAATTCATCATTTACATCAAATATACATATTTTAAAATTTCAACTGATTTTATAAAACATTGAATTTTTTTAAGGTCACATAAAATTATCTTCTAATCAAAGAATATTAGAATTTTAATTTATGAAATAATTTAATGGAAATAATTGTTTTAAATAATAAACTAGTCATAAAATTGTAATCAAATTTGTATGACTTATTAAAATACTAATAATTAAATAATAAATTTCAAAAAATTTATTTTGTTAGACTATGATATAATTATAAAATAATTTAATATATAAGACTCCAAAATTTTATTTTTCATTTTATGGGTGAGTATACTATTCATTTTTCTAGTTTACTATTCATAAGGGTCATATTACTTTTATTAAGGTAATGTTACCATTTCATCAGTATTGATATATTATCTTCTAGAAATACATCTTATTTGATTAATTTTTATAGTAATTTTTTTTGTTATATCATTTATTTTATTTTATTTATACAATATTAAATTAATTTAATAAGGGATATAATTCATTGATAAATATTTGGTTCTATACAATGGATACAAATTCAATGAAACTTCTATATTCCTAGAATTTTTACAAATCATTTTTTTAATGATTGTACTATACCATTATTACTCATTTATTGTTATAGGGTTGTGGAATATTAGTTTTCCCTTGAAATCAGTTAGAATATCCCATTGAATATGATAAAATAAATGAATGTGTAATTAATTTACTACATCAAAAATTAATGTTAAATATTTTGACACATTTATAAAATACAACAACCAGGATTCCCATTATGCATTGATGGATACATGGGTTTATCTAAATTCGAATCCAATGATGGAAAAACCTGGGAAAATTTTTAACATTGTAATATAAATGTGGTGGAGTGGATACTAGAGGACCACAATCTCCATATAATGAAATGATATGAGTAAAAAATGTAAAAGGAGTAAACATGGTAGGGTAAGGATAGGATACATCGGGATACATCATATGATGTAGAAATGAAATGAGATAAATAGAGCCTAAAAAATTTTATGAAGGAGGCATAATTGGGAGCATCCATGGAGGCACAATTATAGGAGGAAAACATGTGTTATATGGGATATATACTAATAGGTATGGGTGTGAATGGGTAAGGTAGGAGTATGTGTAGAATTTGTGGCACCCCACTTTATAGAACATGCCAATGACCCCTAATATTTTACTTTGAAGAGGTAAAGTCGAGAACATATAAATATCTTCATAAAATATTTTATAAAGTACACATACATTAATATAAATGTAATAAATGTGAAAAATATTTCTATTATTATATTCACTAAGGGAGTTGTAGGTGGTAGCTAATGGTTCTGAATTCATTGATCATAATCCAATAGTTATTACATATAATTTTATCAATATATCTCAAAATCTATATAACAATAAGATTTACATTTTATAAAAGAAAATAATTAATCTATACACACCTTATAAGTTAGTCAAGACACAATCAATATCATACTTTTTTAAAAAAACTACAATTTAAAACAATGTTAGAAAAGTTTTAAAACCCATTTTAATATAGAATTATAAAATAAAATAAATATAATTAATTATAATAAAATAAAACAAGACTAAAAACAAAATATTAATCCACAATGAAATAAAAATAAATTAAATAATGTATTTTCTAATTAAGAAACACATGTCAATCTACACTGAATGAACAATGATTATATATAGTTTCATCTATTTATTAACCTCATCCACCATTTAAAAAAATTAAAAATTTTGATACATCAAATATATAATTTTTTTTCCATGATAATGGGGGAATAAATGGTTTTAATTTCATACCTACCATCGTCCAAAATATTTCATGGGATCACATAAAAAATGATGTTGTTATCATATATGTGATTACAATTCACTTAATCATTTTCCATTTATTCCAAAATATATGGTTAATAGATAACTCAAAATAGTTTCATTTAAATTACACATTATACAAACATAGAAACAAATATACCATGTTTTATCATTGAAAAATATTATTATTATTTCATCACAATTACTTTTACTAATTTGTAGTAAACTAAAAAAAAATATTTTCTAAAAAACTCCATAATAAGACACATTTTCAAATTGACGAAAACTATCTTTAATACTGTAATAATAGTTCATTATTATAGTTAACATAACTTCATAATGTTATGTTATCATATTCACTACATTATCAGTTTAAATAAATTTACACCCATTAACTATTAATTATTTATCATTAAAAACAAATAAATTTGGACCATAAACCATCACTATTAATTCATGAATGATGGGGTCAACAAGTAAATTAAATATCTAGAATATAGGTGAATAAAAAAAATTAAAATTAAAATTAAAATTTATGATTATTCATATATAATTCATACATATGATTTTAGCCAAGAAGGAAACGATTTCATTAAAAGTCTATATCATTATCATATGTAATGAACAAAATAATTAATTATAATTTTATTATATTCCCTACATAAACTTTTTATAAAAGAAAACTATAATTGAATAGAAATAAAATGATATTACAAATATATGTATATATAAATATATATTGATATTTAATTTATATATTCATTGAAAATGAAATGATAAATGTCACTGTGTGATATGACATATCACAATCATCAGATGCCAATGTTTCCGATATATATGACCTAGTATGTCCACATATTTTTATGAGTGATGGAAATGTGTTCTCAATTTCCCCATACATCTCATCTCGATTTCCCATTGTACTGTTGTGTGTTATGCAAAAATAATAGAGAAAAAATAACCTTAAACCATACATTCTTGATCTTGATTACCATATTCAATAGAAACTTGAGTATGATTCTTATTATAGACAGATGATTTTATTTTTTATCATATTTATTTCACTAGGAAACATCTAACAAAAATAAATGGTTGTAAAGGAAGTGATTTTATAAGTATATGGCATTTTGAATGAAGAATAAAATTAAAAAATTTCTAGGAAATCTTTACTCCAACTTGCACAAAATGCATGGTTTCATTACTTTATTATTTTTTAGGATTGCATTGAATTTTTTTTAGCACAAAGGCATTTATTAAAATGGAACATGAGAAAAAATTTCCACCATATTGTATTGAATTGTAAATACCAAAATTCTATTATAATCAATTCATGATGAAAAATGTTATATTCATGTGTTTTTAGGAATTTTAGTTCCAAATACCTTCTGTTGAATAGTTTAGATATGTTTATTGAATAGCCACACAAAACCTCTTTATTCTACAATAAATCAAAGAAATTTCATTTCACTAATTGTCCCATCACATTATAATCATACGAAAAATATCATTTATTTTCCCTCATTCACGCATGATGCATTTCTTGTTGAATTTCCCATTCCAATTTGTAATTTTCAATCATATTTCATATTTGGTATTCACATCGATATTTAGAATAATATATATTATCATTTAATATTCATTTATGTAATTGTACATTAAATATAACAATTTTCATAAGAAATTTGTTGTATAATATGGAAAATCCAAAAAGATGCCTTTATTTTTCTTAAATAATAGTGATTTGGTGCAAGAATTCTTCCCCATTTTGGATTTCATCTAACATTCCCCATTAAAAAATACTACATCCTTCAATTCATTAAAAATATAAGTTAATGAAATACATTGAGGATGATATTGATTATCAAAAATTATATCAAACCTCTTATGACACTTCCAATATTTATTATCCATTGGTAAGAATAATAGATTCCCCATGAAACTGATACTATGATGATATTTTTTGTTTTGGTAGTTTATTCATTTATAAATTATATATGATAGTTTTACCTTAATGATGTAACCATACATCAATTCAGAAGAATTAAAATAATTTACAATCCACATATGGAGAGAATATATCGTAATTTATATTTTTGAATCATTAATTATGCATACACCCATATCCAAAATCATGTTCAACACTTTTATTAATGGTTTCACACAGACCTCTATAAATTTTCTAGGATGAAAAGGTCTATATATTATTATACTCAATAAATTGAAAAGTTTTTTATACACAATGATATTGGAATATTATAAACATTAATATAATCTATCATCGTGGTATCATAAGTAGTCATCTAAACAAGCGCATTAACCCATCAAAAACATATAGAAAAAGAAATTACATACCTCAGCTGAAAAACCCTGTGATTTTGTAAAAAATATATTACCTTTGAATCCATACATAGGATAAAGATATTAATAACTATATTCAATTATACACAAATCAATTCATAACATACATATTTATATTTCAATAAAATTAATTGATTTTGAATCCTATGAATCAATGGAATGTGCTATATAAATTTCTAGGGAAAACAAGATGGTCTTCCATATATATTTGGATTCCAATGAGAGAAAGCATATTATTTATATTTAATATTTTTTCCCCTCACATATTAAACTAAAATATTTTAGGAATGCATAAAATTTATTTTTCAAAAATTCAATGTACATAATTAACATCATTACCAAATTATGATTTTAAATAATATCTACATTATCATTAATAATTTTCTTCAAAAGGTATAAATTTAATTAGTGGTGGTATTATAATTTCTATAACGGGGGTTTCCTTGATATAGACACATTAAAAATTATCTTATTTCCATTTTAGAACATTCTCATTATATAGGATTCATGGGATCATTATTGTGTTTTTTCACTTCCTCAACTTCATTTTTTTGGTTATTTTCCTCAGTTTTGGTGATATCATTTTATTCATTCATGGAAATACTATATTTCGTTTTATAATGTAGTAATGGAAACTGATTAGACAAAAAATTGTCATTTCCACTCTATTCTTTCTATTAATGAACAATAGAATATCTTCTTATCTCTCCATTATGATAACAAGAACAATAGTTTATTTTAAATTAAAATGTTTTATATGGATGATAAATTAATACTAATCAAATCAAGATGTTTATATAAAATTATGACATTAACTAAGTGTAAACCCTCATTATCAATCATTTTTAAATCCAAATAAAATAATAAATAAACAAATTATTTTGAATCTTGGATAGTTTCAAATTAGAATGATACATCAATCATCAATCTACGATTTTATAAGAATGGATATTATATTTAAAATAGTAATGTAACCCTGAATTATGGACTCATTAAAACCGAAATTTAATTTGAAATTCATCAATTCATACCAGTATAAAGCCCAAAAAGAATAAGATGAATGATATATGTATTAACTAATGCACAAAAATAACAAAAAATTGTAATATAAGACATGTAATGGGAAAAAATATTACATAATCCAATTAAATATTTATGTTTTATAAATAATTTGTTCTTATATCATAATTAATTTTAGAATAAAAAAAATTAAATTAAAAATTACTTTTTCATTTTTGAAAATATATACTCATGAATTAACAAATACCACACCCACATCAAAAAAACAAGGTATAATAATATTGTGTCAAATCTACAGTAATTGATTTAAATATTATTCTTCATTCAATCAAAATTTTATAGAAACTATGGGTTATAAAATGAAGAAATAAATTCAAAAGGGGATAAAGGAGATAAAACCCGAAAGTTGTATGATAAATGAAATTAAATAATTTTTTTGAAACAATACCCATATGCATGAGGAATGATATAATGTTTAACATGTCTCCTTCTAAAATTAATAATAATATCAAATGGCCATCCAATAACTCATACAATATCGTTCCATTAATACTTTTTTTTATAAATTTTGAATAAATACATATAGATGGTCAATATGTTGTGAAATAGATTTATTCTAATAATATTACACTAAATCAACCGATATTAAAAATTAAAATATAATCCATGAATTCCATGTTTTAAATAAAACTATTAAAGTAATATTTGCATTTTTAGTAAAAAAATATATTCATCAAATAAGTCACCATTCATCGTATCTATAGTAAATTCTATTTCTCAACTTAAAAAAAATATTCCTACTTTTTTCCCTGTATGTGATGAAATATGGACCTATAATAGAATTTAAAATACATTATGTGCAATATTAGTGTGTTTTAAATATTATTTTAAGGAGGCTTAAGGTATATCAAGAGACATGGATCCAAATTTCATAAATATTGATGAAATTATTTGTTAAGTGAAAATAAGAATTAAAAATAATACATCATCTAGGATCCGATGAAAATGATTATAATAAATTAAAATGCATTTCATATTCCAGTTCATATTCATGTATAGTGAATATAAAAGGCATACAAAATAACAATAAAAAATACCATTGTAATAAAAATTAGTAACCAAAAATAATAATGAAAATTAAGATTATGTATGATGAATTAGATGAAATAATTAAATAATAAGTTAGTATATAAAAATATATTATCACAATAAGATTCATGAATAAGTACCAAATTACATAAGGATGGATAACATTGGATGTCATTCATCAGTTCATTTCCTTATGTAATATATCCATGGGAGATTCGTGTCCTTATAGTTCCTTTTATATGGGAGAACCATATCATTAGGGTGTACTTTAATGGGAGTAAAATATCTATATGGTACAATTTCAATGAAACAACTAAATAACAAAATCATTTACCCACCAAGAATGAAATCTTTTCATAAAAATCAATATAATAATTTAAATAATATCATATCAAATTTCACATAGGTTAGAAACAATATACTTATCCCATTTTCCCACCAATGTAGCTATGTTTTCTCCTATAATTATTCTATATAATCATGGGTCACTTATAAATCTCCATTACATTAACAAAAAATAGAACAACAATTAATTACATAATTAGATAATATATACTACAAAAAAATGGATTGTATTAAAACCGGAGAATAACTAAATTAAATTTCATGTATATCAACTAAAACCACATTTTGTGTGAAAAACTATAAAAATATATATTCTTTTCCAAATTTTCGGGTAGAATCATGACCTATAAGTATCTATGTTAGGTTTTTATATAGTGAAATTTTTTAAAAAAAATCCATATTGAAGATATAAAGGATTAAAAACTCACTAATATGATATTTTTGAACAATGGAATTAATAAAACCATTAATGTGGTGAACTCATAAGATTATAATAGAGGATAGCCAACCTCTATGGTTAGGGGTATTAGGGATCATTGGTGGGTAGTATAAGAGGGAAATATAAGCGTGTTATTAGATGTTTCTGTAAGAATGTTTTAATAATATATTTTTATATGAGGGTGTATAGCAAAATTTCTAAATACTATTTTTATTTTAATATAAATACACAATTATTTTAAAAACCACCCTTATAGACTGGTGGTAGGGACTCCATTACAACTGTTCTATCAAACCAATGGTATAACAACATAGATAATTCATTTTTTTCTAGAAGTGTTTTGTAAAAATAAATTACACTAACACTCATCATTATTAGTACATTTTAATACTATTGAATGATAATATTATATTACTTTTTACATCAATACTAAATTTTTTTATTTTCAATTAATAATAATTATTCTTTTTATTTCATTTGTTATCAAGTTTTTTATAATTACTAGATCTATTACATTTTATCAAACATTATGAGGACATTCATTTGAATTTTTATGTAAAAAACATTCATAGGTCAATCATGGTATATTATTCATTATTTCAAAATATTATTTACTTAAAAACTATTATATTGATACATTATATAATAATTCATAAATGTATATAATGGAGTCATAACAGATAAATCATTTCATTTCTTGGAGATGATAGTCTCCACGCACACATGACTGGCATTTTAATTTTTCTATGAGATGGAAGGGAAATAAGTTATATAATTTATAACTTTTTAGAATTATATTTATGTTATAGGTGTTATATTTTTTATTTTAGTCCATTATTATTGTAATGGATTAGACCACTCAAGTCCATTACTTTGATGTAATCTGGTGTTCGAGGTGTTCTGGGAGGTCACGTTGACTTATTCACAACACTTTTCCCAAATGTATAGTTCATGTATAGTGTTTCCATAATAGTAGGCTACTTCTAATAGCATCCTTCCAACAGTAGACATCCAACACTAGCCTTCTATTTCAATTTTATAGTTAATGAACAGTGTTTCCAGACTGGTGAGGTTTCCAAATGAGTGAGGTCTTACGGTGATTCAAAATCAGTGATGTTTCAAGACCAGTGAGGTTGTATAGTGTTTCCAAACTAGTGAAGCTTCCAGACCAGGGAGGTTTTATAGTGTTTCTAGAGTGGTGAGGTTTCTAGATCAGTGAGGTTCTAAAGTGTTTCTAGAATATTGAGTTTTCCAGAACAGTGACGCTCTACAGTGATTCTAGACCATTGAGGTTTCCAGATTAGTGAAGTCCTATAGTTTTTCCAGACCCATGAGGTTTCCAGACCTGTGAGGTTCTACAGTGCTTCCAGAGCAATGAGGTTTTTATTCCAGTGAGGTTCTATAGTGTTTCCAGACCCATGAGGTTTCAAGACTAGAGAGGCACTACAGTGTTTCGAGACCAGTGAGGTTTCCAGACTTGTGAGGTTCTACAGTGTTTCTAGACTAATGAGGATTCCATACTAGGGTTTTTATACTGTGTTTCCAGATTAATAAGGTTTCCTAAACGATGAGTCATCCAACACTTTGTTATATTTCATATTTGGTGTACAGGGTTTCCACTTTCCTACATTTTTTTCCCATTTGAAATTTCCATTGATGTAAAATTCATTTAAAGACCTTTTTAAGGGATTTAATACCAAATTACATCCTATAACTCCTATATAAATTTTTTCATATGGTTCTAGATGCTTTAACATGGTCAAAATGCAATGTTATTCTAATGTAAAATCAAGTGTATCTTAATCCTACTCTGTAAATCTTCTAAAGAGGCCATATATCTTTCTATTTTGTTTTACATTCTTGTTTTAGGTGAAAGATTCTCAAACCCTCTTTTCATCCCATAATATTGGTGTGATCAAACCTTAATCCTTGGATCATTTCAATCTTTATGATTCTTCTTACTGCATGTGCATCCCCTTTTTAGAGCAAGTAGAAAGTTTAGATCCTTCATGAATAGAAGTTATGATCTACTTATGTTCATGTGTTTTCTTCAATCCTTCCCCTTTTGTTTTTTCTATCCCGGATATGTCATGTGATCTCCATGCTTCTAATTGAGTTTTCTTGGCTTCTGGATTGTACAGTCGTGCCGCAACATCCTTGGGTGGATACAGTTGTCATGGGGGAGGATATCTTAATCTGTTGGATGACTCATTCTCATATAAATAACATCAATAACTATTTGATTTAGGGTATTTTTTTCTTCTATATTATTCTATGTGAAAATTTAGAGTTATCATGTTTTATCAGACTAGTTCACATTGGAATTTACATATAAAATATTTGAACCAGATAAATAATTTGATATCGGTCATCTGTTTTTTCGACTTTTTTTTATAGATAGTGTGCAATCTATACAAACTATGTTTAGTTTATCATTCTTGATGGAAATTGGTAATGAACGTAAAGATGGAATTAATTGATATTTGTTTTGATAAAGATAAATAAGATTGTAAATTAATCTATTTGTTATTGTTGTTGTAATTTGATGTTAATTAAATTGATGTTGTAAGCATGATTAATCAATTTGTGATAGCTTATTATTTTGGTTACCCATAGTTGGAACCTATAGAAAATAAATCAATTAATTCTATATGGATTAAAGGGCTAGATGTTTGATAAAAAATAAAATTCCTTATAGGGTTCTGAGTAACCCTTTTGCTAGTAAAGTCCATGATACTTACGCTTGGAGTTGTGAGGGATCATTTTGTTTAAAGGTTGGTTTCCTTGTTTAAGGGAAAAAATACCAATTTATATGATGTTATATTTTATGCTATTTTTGTTGTGATGAGATACTCAATGGTTGTTGTCATATGTGGTGGAAAAAGGCCTGTTGATTGTGGAAGAAACTGATGCCTAGAGTGGAGAGATGCATTGGATTATGCATGTGGGTCTCAGGGAGGACATTGAGGATGATGTAATGGGTATTATGTGAATGTTTGGATGCTTTCTGATTATTTTATGTTGTTTATATTATTTTTATTCCCCACTGCTAAAGCCAGCTAGTTTTCTTACCCTCTATCGAAAATGGGTGAAGGCACGTGGGGTATGCCATGTGTTTTCCATGTTTAGCTTCCTGATGGAGGATGGGTCTACGCTCTTGCTATAGGCAGAAAAGACTCAACGAGTAGTTCATCTTCTCACTGTATTGATCCCCCATTGTGTTTACTACCTTATATGTTTTTCCTAGAGTTCATGGTAATATGGGAAAGTAATTCAGTTAATAAATGATTGAATAAATCATGTTAACCCATGGGGATGGATCTCACTGGGATGCGATGATGAGGATGTAATTTAAAGGAATAGTGTACTTTGGGAGTGATTCTAATGAAATATAATGTAGAAATTGTTAATAGTTAATTAATTTCTAATAAATTAATAAATGTAATTTAAAACTAATAAAATGGGAATGAAGGAATGTAATCAATCTATTTAAATGGTAGTATTCTTATAGGATATCTAGTCTTAGAAGTGGTGTTTGGGATTCCGAGAGACGTTAGCTGTAGTTGAGTCTAAGACTAGTTATTCACATAGTGTTGTTGTCAGATATAATATAATCAGTAATTTTTGTGTTTCTATATGGTACTCCAGCAAATTAGTTAGGGAAACTGAAACCTTGGGGATTCTGAGCATTATGGGGTGTTTTCCCCAACATTCCAGTGGGTGTATGGATGGCTGACTACCCCCTTTGGCCGCTCTCTCTTCTCTTGGTAGTTACTCATGCTAGAAGGAAGAGCAGTTATTTTTCCCTATATATGTGTGTAGAGGGCTGTAATGGATTATGGTTATTCACATACATATATCCATGATATAGTTTGTTATGGACTACTATTTCTGTAACGTGTATAGGATATGATGGCTTGAGGATCATTACTTGGTTTATGGGAAGTAATGGCATGAGGTATAATGCTCGATGTATGATACAAATTATGTAAGCTATGGTGGCTCTCAAAAACTACTTGGTTATTTTTATTACGTGGACATGGTCGTTTTGTTGCATTAGTTTCATGTTATAGTGCTTCTCCCAGTTGTCTATGGGAAGCCTTTTTAGAGAGAGAATCATAGAACATGCGACGTTGGGGAAATGTGGAAAACCAGTGAATAAGTTATTGTGGGTTATCCTTGATATTCATTATTATATTATATACTCTTGTATGTGATACTTGGTGAGGGTATCCATGGTGAGGCGGGGAACATAGTATACATGTATAAGTGACAAGTAAGTTTTACTTTATGCTCTTTTTGCTTTAGCATGTTCTCTTTACTATTGAACGAGAGGCTCTGGGGAGGATCCTAATGAGTATATTGTTATACTCACCCAATATATATATATTGTTTTATAGGTCACATGGATCAAGTTGGAGATTGGGCAGGTTACTACTAGATTGGGGTTATATGGTGAGTTCGGGCATTGTGGTTACTGTTATGTTTACATTATTATGGGTACTTCCAGTTTTCCCATTTCACTTGTACTAGTTTTTCATGTCATTACATATGTGTACATAGAGCTTCTTTTATAATATTGTCTGAGTTGGAGTTTGTTGGAATATATCTTTTCTCCCTCTTTTACATGTGTTCTCTTAGAGGGTAATGCATCCCATTTCTCTGTTCACTATACACTCAGTGCTAGTCCCCAACTCAGGGCCTACATGAGGATGTATGTTGGGGTCATTGTCTATCTTTTCACATTTCTGTCCCATGAGGGGTACACATACTAGCAAGGGGGTTGTGATAGCATGGTATCAATGCTCTGGTTGAGGAATTGGATATAGTATGGTGTTATAAAAAGGTGAGGTTGCATGGGATGGTAGCGTAACAATGTATTTCAGGTTTAGAAAGTGATGTTAACACTAGAGACCAGTTGAGACATAGGAATATAGGGACCACTTTGATATGTTACACAATCCTTTAAGTTTATAATGGCTACTAAATAATATGGTAATAGTTGCAAGGAAGAGATCTAGAAAAGTACCATGTATCATTCTTCGTTGTTCATATGTATTTATGGGTAGACCTTGTGATAGGATGACCTAAAATTAATAAAGGAAAAAAAATTAATTAATTAATGATGAGTCTTTGATATTCCAGTTTTAGGGGCTCTATCTATTTTTTGTATTGCAGGTATGGCTCCAGGTCGACTTCTTCATCAAGCTCGCGGAAAATAAGTCTAGATGGTTATACCATTATATCACTATAGAATAGAGGTTCACGATGATGACACATGGAGGAGGACACTGAATGAGTTTTAGTGCTAGAGTCTGTAGAAGTATGAGGGCTCCATTTCAGTTAAAGTCCTATAAGACTGGTTAGAGGGGGTCGATATAGGCTTCATTTTGATTCATGCTCGGAACGAGCACACGGTGTCTTTGGTTGTGACAATGATACATGGAGTAGTGAGGTAGTTGTGGTTCTTTTTTCTCAGGGATCATAAGGATTCGACGACCTCATGGTAGGAGTTCCGAGAAAAGTTGAGAGTCGATTTTCATTCATCAATCGCGAAGGCGTCTAGTAGCTAGAATATTTTTACCCTTCAATAGGGGAGATCTAGTGTGGGATCATTTGTAATCCATATTAGTATCCTTTTACGATATGCTTCTGAAATATTTCTAGATGAGGAGTCTAGGAGGAGGCATTTTGAGGAGGCTTTGCATCCAGATATCCAGCGCCAGGTCACCCCATTTATACTGAATACATATCATGAGTTGTTAGCGAGGGAAGAGGTCATCGAGAGGACATTTGAGAGAAACAGATCATCCTGAGATATGAGTCATAATGATTCCTAATGATGTAGAGTTGTGGTCTGGGATTCTTAGTTTTTATGGCCGAAGAGTTTATGTTCAGCCGGGGGTAAGACCTAGGCCTCAACATCTTATTTCTCTTTGGGCTGTAGCTCCTATGACTATGCCCATGTATCAGGTGTTTGTTCTTCATTTGGTGGCCAAGATCATCAGTAGCATGACTGAACGACCATTCAGAGAAGTCGCTATGCACTAGGTGTTCCACTCTAGGATCCTCCATTGAGGCAGTTCTAGCTGAGGCAGCAACAGCAGGTTGCACCAGCTATGGATCTATAGAGGGAAGATGGGGCATGCAGAGGACATGTCTATGATGGTACCCATCATCAGAGAGTAGAGCGTGGTTGTGGTGGTGGAATTCATCAGGTTCAAAGAAACAATGGAGGAGGTCGTGGTCAACTTTATGCTTTAGTGTTACCAACGCCAGGCGAGCCACACGTCATTTGAGGTAGCATTTTCATATTGTATACTTTTTTTTATGCCTTATTTATTTTATGAGAGAGATTTTCCTTCATATATCCTAACCATTTCTATGTTATTGGACATGATTTAGAGAGGCTTAGTGTGGCCTTGGCATTGACTACCCCAGTTGGAGGTCGATATAACTTAGTTGAAGTATGTAGAGACTCTGAGATAGTGTTAGGGCATCACCGCTCTTAGGGTGATTTACTATGTTTATAGATACAACCTTGTGATTGCATCCTTGGCATGGATTGGTTGTATTCGGTGTAGAATATCTTGTATTTCATCAGGAGGCAGGTTGTATTTTTTGTTGCGGATGGAGATGATGTCGAGTTTGTTGGGGTGTGAGACCCTTAGATGGGTCAGATGTGTGTTCCATCCTTATCATCCTTGATGGATGAGCTGATGCTGAGTTCATCAGAGGTTCATTAGTTGTCATTTATTAGGGTCATAGAAGAGTATCATGATGTCTTTCTTGAAGAGGTTCTAGAAATACCCCCTTAATGAGAGAACATATTTGGGATCGAGCTACAATGAGGAGTGTCTCATATCTATATGTATCTATATAGCATGGCCCCTTCTGAGTTATGAGAGGTACATATATAGCATGATGGTCTGTTAAAGTGAAGTTTTTTGGGCCGAGTGTGTCACCATTGGGGGCAGCGGTTTTGTTTGTGAAGAAGGCTAAGGCCAGCGTGTGGCTGTGTATCGATTATCATCACTTAAAAAAAGTGACATTAAAGAATCAATATCCTCTTCCACAAAATAGTGATTTATTATATCAATTTTAAGGGTGAATGTTGGTTCTCAAATACCAAATGGTGGTCATGATATCGTCATATGTGTGTGAAGGATGTGGATATACCGATGATAGCTTTTGGTTGTTGTCATGGGCATTACAAGTTCATTGTAATGTCGTTCGGTGTGAGGAATGCTCTAGTTGTGTTCATGGGATTGATGAACGTGGTGTTCCATGAGATTATGGATAAGTTAATAGTGGTTTTCATTGATGACATCCTTGTGTACTCCATGTCGGAGGTGGAGCATGTAGAGCATCAACAAGCTGTTTTGGGAGTTCTTCATCAACATCAGCAATTTGGGATGTTGTCAAAGTGTTAGATTTGGGCTCGATAAATCTGTTTCATAGGGAATTTTGTCATCCAATAGAGAGTATTTTTGTATCCATCGGAGATAGAAGTTATTTTTCTCAGAATTCCCCCAAGATAGTTGAAGAGGTGAGAATTTTCATTGGTCTTGTAAGCTATTATAGGAGGTTCGTCGATGATTTCTATTGGGTTGGGACTCCTCTGATATCATTGGTCAAGAATTATTAGGCATTAATGTGGACTGAGTTTTGTATGGTAGCTTCCGAGTATCTAAGGGAGAAGTTAGTAAGTGATCCAGTTCATTTTCTTCCAGTTGAGGGAGTTTAGTTTGATGTTTTTTGTGATGCTTCGCATCTGGGGTTTGGTTATGTTCTGATGTAGAATAGAATAGTTGTTTCTTATGGTTATTTTCAGTTATGTCCCCAAGAATGTAACTATTACACACTTGATCTTCAGTTGACAGCTATGGTGTTCTCTGATGTTTTGGAGACATTACCTCATTGGAGAGTACATTATGGTTTTCACTGACCATATGAGTCTGAGGTATGTTTTCTCCCAGCACGACTTTAACATACGATAATGTCAGTGGATGGAGTTCTTACAAGAATATGATATTAAAATATCATATACCCCAAGAAAGGGGAATTTTGTAACTGATTCACTGAGTAGGAAGTTACATAGTGATAAAGTGTGTTAATTTGGTGATTTCTATAGTGTAATGGAAGACCATTCATCATTACATATCGATATGGGAGTAGTTGTGGGGAAAATATTTTCTTTTCCAGATGATGGTGCTGTCATCTTTGGTGGAGCCAGAGGAAGTCTCCCAATTGGGGGATCATGAGGTAGAGGTATGGAGAGACTGAGTTGTTCGTGGTGAGGCCCTAATGTTTGATTAGAGGATGAACAACACGACATATTGTAAAATAGAATACTATTTGTTCCTTTGGTTATGTGTGAGATGGATCTGAAATAAATCCATAGATCAGCTTCAGCGGTGCATCCTAGTGTGACAATGATGTTCCGAGCCTTGAGTAGTCAGTTTTGGTGTCCTGGGTTGAAGTGTGTAGATGAGGAGTTTGTGTCTCCTTGTTTGGTCTTCGAGAAGGTGAAGGCTGAGCACCATGTCCCCAATTGTTTTCTCCAGCCATTAGATGTCCCCATGTTGAATTGGGTTGAAATCTCAATGGATTTTATAATAGGGCTACCTAGGACTCAAGGAGGCTGCGATGCTATCTGGGTAGTGGTGGATCGGTTGACGGAATAGGCTCACTTCATGGTGATCAAGGAGTAGAGCCTGGTGATTTCCAGAACACATAGTTATGTAGATGAGGTGGTGCACCTTCTTGGAGTTCCAAGTTACATTATCTCAAACTCAGAAACATATTTTACCTCACGAGTATGGAGGTGATTACAACATCCTTTTGGCACCCAACTACGCCTTAACACTGGCTTCCACCCCTAGACATATGGGCCGATAGAGCAGACTATCCAGACATTGGAGGACATTCTACAGGTATTTGTTCTATAATTTGGGGGCTCATGGGTATGAAACTTACCTCTAATAGAGTTTCCAAACAATAATAGCTACCACTCTACCATTATAATGGAGCTGTTTGAGGCTTTTTATGGAAGGCTATGGCGTTTAATAGTGTGATGGATAGGGTTGGTGAGGCAAGTGTTCTTAGGCCAGAGGTGGTGAAGAGAACCATAGAGATAGTTCAGCTTGTGTGTGGGATGATGAAGACTGCTCAAGACTAGAATAATCCATATTTAGATCATAGGTGGAGGCCTTTAGAGTTCAAGGTTGAGGACCATGTGTTCTTAAATGTTTCTCTTCATCGTGGGCAGCGAAGGTTTGGTTGCAGGAGTAAGATTTATCCCCAGTTTGATGGTCCCTTTGAAGTTTTGGCTCATGGTGGAGTAGTGTCATATAAGATAAAACTTCCCCCGCAGATGATCCAGATATATGACGTTTTCCATGTATCACAACGTCATCGTTATCTGCCTGAAAACTTACACGTCATAATTTGGAGTGAGATTAATGATGATGATGATGTGACCTTTAAGGAGTGACCATTAGAGATCATTTACTGCAAGGAGAAGGTGTTTTGTGGGAATTCATTTCCCTTGGGTCATGTATTGTTGTGACATGGTGGTGTCCAAGAGAGTACATGGGAGCTGGATTCCCAGATGCATGTCCAGTACCCAAAGTATTTTTAAGTTGTTGTGATGAGTTTTTCTTTGATGCCTTCATTTCTATACCTTTGATGTGATGTTGTGATTGACTTTTTTGGATATAGAATGTTTTTACCTTGTTCATTGGATGATTGTGATGTGTCAGAATGTGTAGGGAATGGAGGACCTGACACCTAATTAAGACACATTAAGGTGGATGCGATTAAACCCATGTGGGAAAGTCAGTACTGCCAAAAGTGGATAATATCCTGACAAGTAGGAATGACCTCCCTGAACCATGTATCAAGACAATGTGATATCAGGGGTTGGTGTATCATTTTAAATGTGATAACTATTAGGGGGAGTGTTCTCGAATGTCAAGGTTTGGTTCCAGCATTCGAACAACTTAGGGTGGTTTACACGTGAGAGGTATCTTACAGATTGGTTGTTCGGAACCCTGTTTTCTTTTGGATTGTTTTTGAATTCTCAGGGAGAATATTTTTTTTGTAAGGTATCTAATGTAATGACATAGACCTCTCTGGTCCATCACATTGCTAAAATCTGGTGTTATAGGTGTTTTTGGAGGTCAAGGTGACTTATTTCCTACACTGCCAAATTTCTAGTTTGTGAACAGTGTTTCTAGAACTGTAATCTATTTCCCAAAATAGCCTTTCAACATCCTTTTATCCTATCCCAGATTTATAGTTCATGAATAGTACTTCTAGAACAGTAAACAATTTCAATCAATAACCTTTCCAACAGAAGACTTCCAACAATAACCTTCTGATAACAACCTTTTTTCCTTTTCCAATTTTCTAGTTCATGATCACTGTTTCCAGAACATTGAGGTTTCCAGACTAGTGAGATTCTACAATGTTACTAGACCAGTGAGGTTTCTAGACATGTGAGGTTCTACAATGTTTCTTGAAAAGTGAGGTTTCTAGACTAGTGATGTTCTACAGTGTTTCCAGACCAGTGAGGTTTCCAGACTAGAAAGCTTATATAGTTTTTCTAGACTAGTGAGGTTTCCAGATCAGTGACGTTCTAGAGTGTTTTCAGACTAGTGAATTTTCAAGAATAGTGAGGTTCTACACTGTTTCCAGACCAGTAAAGTTTCCAGACTAGTGAGTTTCGACATTGTTTCTATACTGATAATGTTTCTAGACCTGTGAGGTTCTACAGTGTTTGCAGACCAGTGAGGTTTCTAGACCATTGATGTTCTACAGTTTTTCTAGACTTGTGAGGTTTATAGACCACTGAGGTTTACATACCAGTGAGGTTCTACATTTTTTCTATACTGGTGAGGTCTCCAAACTAGTGAGTTTCTATAGTGTTTCCAGACCAGTGAGGTTTCTATAACGGCGAGTCATCCAACACCTTTTCAAATTTCATGTTTGGTCTACAGTGTTTCCAGCTTCCTACCATTTCACCCCTTTGACATATCTATTGACATAAAATGAATTTAAGGAATTATTTTAAGGGATTTAAGGTGGAATAAAATCCCACAACACTTATATAAATTTTTATTATGGATCAGGATGCTTTTACTTGGTCAAACTGTGTGGTTTAATGTTATATGCTTTTATTGTAAAATATAGTGTATCTTAAACCTAGTTAATAAACTTTCTAAAGGAACCACATATATTCTCTCTTGTTTTATCTTCATGTTCCCTAGTTCAAGACGCTCAAACCTTAATTTTTTCCCATACTAGCAGTGTGAACAATCCTTACTCCTCGGATAATTAAACCCTTGATGTTTCTTTCTGCTGAATGTGCACCCCCTCTTTGGTGTAAGTAGCAAGTTTCGATCATTCATTGATAAAAGGTACGACCAACCTCTATTCTTCTATTTTATTCATTCATTCTCCACCTAATTCTTCTTTCCATATTATGTAATGTGATATCCATTAATCTAATGGAGTTTTATTAGCTTTAGGATGGTCCGGTCAGGCCATAGCGTCCTCAGGTGGATTCAGTTGTCACGGGGGAGGAAATCATAATCTGTTTCTGGCGCGTTCTAATATAAATAACTTCATAACCATTTGAGGTATCAGATTCGTTGCTTATATATTATTTAATGTGAAAATTTATAGTTTAAATTTATTATCCCACTAGATCACAATTGAATTGACATATTAAATATTTAAACCAGATAAATAAATTTATATCAATTGTATGTTATTGCCTCTTATTTTGATAGAAAGAGTGATATCTATACTTTATTTGTTTATTTATTCCTTCTTGATAGAAATATTAAATGAACGTAAAGCTAGAATTTATTGATAATTGTTTCGATAATGAAAAGGAGCCTTGTAAATGAATTTGGATGTCGTTGTTGTTATTGTAATTTGATGTTAATAAAATTGATGTTGTAACCATGTTTAATCATTTTATGATACCTTACTATTTAGGTTAACCATAGTTGGAACCTACAAATAATAAATATTTTAATTTGATATGGATTAATAAACTGGTAGTTTGATAAAATGGTAATTCCTCATTGGATTTTGAATTACCCTCTTGCTTGTAAAGGGAAAGAGCCTTATGCTTCGAGTTGTGAGAGCTCATTGTGTTTGAAGGTTGGATTCCTTGTTTATGGTCAAAGAGCCCTATTAATATGATTTTTTGTACATATATATGTGTTGTGATGAGATTCTTGAAGGTTGTTATGATATGTAGGGGTAGGGAGGCTTAATTTTTGTGGTAGCAGCTGACGCCTAGAGTGGTGTGGTGCATCAGTTTATGCATGTAGGGTCGAGGAGGAAACTGAGGATGATGAAACATGTTGGATGTGAATATTTGGATACTTGATGATTCTTCATGATTTTTTATCTTCATTTATTTTACCGTTGCTCAATGCTACTGGTTTTATTACCCTCTTTCTAGAAGGGGTGAAGAGGTGTGAGGTATGCCACATGTGTTTTGTTATTAGAATTCTAATGGAGGATGGGTCTATGCTCTTACTATAGGTGGTAAAGACTCGGCAGTAAGTTCATCCACTCACCGTGCTGATCCCTCTTGTGTTCAGTAGCATAGAATGTTTTCCTAGAATGCCTAGGAATATGGGAAAGTAATTATATTAACAAATTATGGAATAAATGATGTTAACCCTTGGGGTTGGAGCCTATTGGGATGTAATTCTAAGGTTGAAATTTAAAGGAACAATGTACTTTGGGTGTGATTATAATGAAATCTAATGTGTAAATTGATAATAGTTAATTAATATATAAATAATTAATAACCGTAAAGTGAAACTCATAAAAAAGGTAATGATGGAATGTGATCAATATCTTTAAATGGTTGTGTGCTTATAAGATGCCTAGTCTATGAAGTGGAAGCATGGAGTTTGAGAGATGTTAGATACAATTTATTAGAAGACTACGTTATTCCCATAGTGTGGTTGTGAGCTATGGTATATTCTATAATTTTTGTGTTTATATACACTACTCCACCCCATCAGTTTGGGAAACTGAAACCCCGAGGATTCTGAGTCCTGAAAGGTGTTTTCACCAACATTCCAGTGGGAGGATTGATGGACGACTACCCCCTTTATCCTTTTTTATTCTCTTGGTAGTTACTCATGATTATAGGAACAACAGATAGTATTCCTCATATATGTGTGTAGAGGGATGTAATGGCTTTTGGTTATTCACACACATATATTCTGGATATAGTTTCTTATGTTCTACTATAGGTGTAACGTGTATAGGCTATGGTGGATTTTGGAACATTACTCGTTGTGTGGGTTGTAATGGCTTGAGTTATAATTCCCATCAATTGATACACTTTATGTGAGTTATGGTGGCTCTTAGAAACTACCTGGATACTTTTCTTATATGGACGTGGTCTTTTTGATGCATGATGTTCATGTTGTGGTGCTTCCCCCATGTGTATGTTGGAAAGCCTTTTTGGAGAGATATACTTAGGATGTGCGATGTAGGGGAAAAGTGGAAAACCATTTAGGGAAGTGGTGGAAGGGTACCCTCAATATTCATTATTATATTATATACTATTGTATAAGATACATGGTGAGAGTAGTCGTGCTGAGGATGGAAACTTAGTATACTTGTATAGGTGGCATGTTAGTTTCACATATTGTTCATTGTGATTTTGTATGTTCACTTTACTTTTTTCACGAGTGGATCCATGGAGCATCCTACTGAGTATACTGTTATACTCACCCTATCTATATTAACTATTTTACCTATCACTTAAAAAAAGTATGAGATCTGGTTGATTACTACTAGCTTTGGGTTACAGGAGCTATTCAGGAATCATCGTTGCTACTGTTTTTACTTTTTCATGGTTACATGCAGTTTTCTTCATTCTGTTGTAGTAGTTTTTCATGAAATTACATATGTATAGATGAGATTTCTTTTATATTGTTTTCTGATTTGGAGTTGGTTGGTGTCTGTATTATCTCTCTCCTCCTCATGGGTTCTCTTAGAGGGTAATGCCTCCCATTTGTGTCTTCACTATACCCTCGGTGCTAGTCACCAACTTGGGGCCTACTGGTGGTGGGACTCAAGAGTCATTATCTCTCTTTTGACATTTTCAGCCTAGGAGGGGTACACCTTGTGGGGAGGGGGTCATGAAAATTATGACCATTTATATGAGGTGGTTATGAAAAATTAATGACATCACTTCATGGAGGTGGTACTACTCACATACTCAAAATAAATGTTATCATTTTACAACAGATGGAATGGTATGAAGATAGATAGTATTTTATTTTTATAAAATCAAAATAATCTCAAACATATATTATGTATATTCATTAATTATATCTTCAAAACTAAAAATTTGAGTTTTTTATAAAAAATGAATCACATCACTTCATGGAGGTGGTTGTCCACATATATGCATGAGTGATGATTTAGTTTCCCATAATATGGAAAATATGAAGAAAATTATTTTTACATCATCATAATAAATTTGAAATATAGAAAATATATTTATTTCAATGTGTAATAATAGTTATAATAAAATATAAGGTTGTAAAAGAAGAAAATAAACATGATTGATTCTATTTAGGGCTTATAGGTCCACCTTTGATAACCGCCGCTAAATTATACCTTAATCGATCTAGGATGGGCCTTATAGATAATAAAAAACATCTAGATTTTTTTGGAGTTTTCTTTTTAGGTCTTGGAAAGGGATTTGATGATTTGAAGTGCATTCTATTTTTGAATAAGTGAGGATAGGGTATGATCTGTTAAAAGTGAGGGGTCATGCCCTCTGGTAAATAATCATAATTTTGAAAAAATATAGCTTTTTTAATCATGTTAAAATGTAAATTTTTAAATGAATTTTTGGATGATGTGACAAGGGTTATTTTAGAAGAGATTTTTGGGCCATATTGTATTTTTTTAATATTAATTAACTCGTCTTACCCATTAACCTGGAGATAACTATTTAATATGGTTACTATTATTTAAAAAAATTTACAGTACATCTAATTGAAAAATATTAACAACATAATTTAAAAAATAAAAAATAATTTTGGATTTAATATGTATATATGGTAGAAAATAATTATAATAATTACCTTAAAGGGAAATTAAATATATATTTATAGAAGAAAATTTTGAAACATAAAAAATGAATTTATACCTAAATCAAGTATATTTATTACTTATTTTTAATTAATTGGATTATATTATGTTATATGGTATTCATTAAATTTTATAACCTAAAAAATATAATTTTAATTTAAAATACATTAATTGAAATTAATGTATTTATAAATATCAGTATTGTTAACTATTCCACCAATATCATTTTTTTAAAATTTTTAAACAAAACTACAAAAACATTTGATATTATAAATAAAAAAAATGAATTATTTTTTTAAATTTAAATTCAAAAATATATTAATTTTTAATTTAAATTTAGATATTTAATAAATTGATGATAAATTTAGTTAAAATAATAACTAATTCATTTTTATTGAAATTTTCTAATAAAATAAATTTTAAAATAGTGATGAATATAAATCTATAAAATGGTAGCATATAAATAAAATGACTTTTTCATTAATAAGATTTCTTTTTTTTCAAAAATATTCACATAGAGTGAATGAATTGTAATGTGTACATTGTATTTTTTAATAAAAAATACATTATATATTCTTAAACTCATTAATAATATTTTAAAATATCAAAACATAAGAACCATTCAAACATATCATATAAAAATGAATTCAAGATATTTAATATGTTTTATGCAGTTTTAGGGGTTTTGTTAAACTAAATATTTTTCATATAATGCTAGTAAAAACAACCGATTACCACATGATAAAAATATGACAGTTTAAATTTTTCTGTCCAATATCCTAAAGTCTGACATTTTGAATAATATTATAGACATTAGAATAATAACAGTGATGTTTAATTCTTTTATAATATTCAAACTTCACATCATTAAAATTTAATTTCATATTTATAGTAATTTATTTTTAATAGATAGGACACATTTCATGTGCAAGAAAATATATGTAAACCATTCTATTAAAACTATTCCATATAACTAGTAAGTACCTAATATAGTTTTTACAAATAATCTTTACCACTATAAAATAATATTATTTAGGATACAATTTGATATGCACTTGTTTATGATATCTAAATATATTGGTTTAAATTATTTATTAATAATATATCCAAAACATGTTTACCATTTTTAGTGAAATATTATTTCAAAATTAACTTGATAAAACTTTTACATGTTAACATTGATGTTCTATATGTATAAAAATTCTCTCGCAATCCTCTTTGGAACAAAATTAAACTCTTCATATTGTGAAAATAAATAAAATATCTTTTGTACGAAGAAAAATTTTCCAATTTCCATTAGTATTAATACATATAAAATATAATTATTATTCATATAATATATGGTGTTAAATGTTATTATAGTTTACATAAAAGGAATATTTTTCTTTGAAAAATACACAAACTGTGGAAAAGATAAATTCAAAAGAATTTAACAAACACCCAGATAAACATATTCATCCTGAAAAAATAGCATTTTCATATGATCAATTATGTTAAAGAATCGGGTGAACCATTTATCATGTGTTTTAATATCATATTTTCATTTCAACACATTTCTTATATAAAACATATACAATCATATAATCAAATTTGGATAATGATATTCATATTTTATTAAACCCTTTTGATCATGATATATTTTAATAAATTCATATATAATATGTAGATTTTATTATATTCATCAACTAAATAAAAATTAAATGAATTTAAAATTAATCATTCAATTTTTTTCACTTTTATTCTAACAATATTTTTCAAAAATAATTCCAGTATCATATTCCCTTTAAAAATGATGAATCAATTTATATAACACATATACAAAAAATGATATTCCATGATGTTTATAAAACTCATTATGTTATTCTAGATAATACAATCTTATGGAATTATTAATCCTTCTTTCATAGGACTCTATATTATAATAATAATGAATTATTATCACATGTATCATTGAAGGACTTTCCAACTAAATTTTGTTCTTCTATTTTGATCTTCTAAACACTTCTAAAATATGTATAGTGCTAGAACCTATTTATAACATGACCATATCATCTATTCCTAAGTCATTGTGAATATAATGTAAAATATTAAATATTGGAATCATTTGTAACAAAATATATATCTTTGGAAATAATTTAATTTAATAACCATAAAATAATATAGTTGTTATTTTATATCTTTATAATATTTTTATCATATAAAATCATATTGAATATATTAAGATATAATGAATTTTTTTTATCTACTTATTAACTAACTCTATTGAAACCCCATATTAATAATTATATTCTAGTAATATGTATCTTTGTTTAGTTATTCAATAGAATCAAAAGATATTGTATTCAGAAACCTTGTTTTATTAACAAGAAGAACCGTTATTCGTATTTAATAGATTTTCGTAAAATATGGTACAAGTGAATGAAATTACTAAAATTATGATTTTCCTTAAGTAATACAGATCTCATAGTTAATCATGGAGATTATTATGATTCCATTAACAATAAGAAGAATTTATTATTACATGTGTGTCATTTTTCTTATTAATTTTAAAAATAATGTAATAAAATATTTTCTAACTAAGATAATTAACTCTTTAAATTTTCTCATTCCTAATAGTATTACTAGATCAATATTTAATCTTACATACATAAGGTATCATATACATAATCAATGACTATATCATGTATTCAAATATTAAATATTATATAAGATATGGTACGCGGGTATATTAGTGGATAACTCTCTAACCAAATCCATCATAAAGATTAAATCAACTTAATTATTTGAGTTTCATTATAGTAAATGTTTCCCAAGAGGGTTGTACAACAAAGAATATGAATTGAAAAAGAAATATTGTTGTTATGATCCACCATAACATTCACTCCGTACATATGATAAATCTACAACACATGAATTTTCTATGACTGATTGGGTTGGAAGGTTGTGGTATTAACGTGTTACAATTTTTAAGGAATCTAACACATAAGAATTTTTTCTCAATATCATATTACATATTAACCCCTTTAAATGTATAAAAACATCTAATGGTTTATTTTTTAATTATAATTATTTCACTAAATCAATATCTTCAATTCATTTTTTATCACTTCAATCAACTCATGGATTATGTTACTAACCCCAATAAAAATATAATCAAATTCATAGATACTATAATATATTCTATAGAAAAGGTTCATTAATATCATAAATATAAAGAATTAGAATTTTTTAAAATCAAAAATCCCAAGTTGATTAATCTTGTAGAAATATATAATCAACCACTATTTTTTATAAGAAAGAAAACTCATCTTGGAAGTTAGTATATCATATAAAAACTACACTACCTATAGATACATTACCCATTAGATATTTCAACTCCATTAAAATAGTAACATCAAATTTGTATAAATAACAATAAAATACATAATTAATGTTTATATCTCTTTAAAATTAAAATTACATGTAGAGTAAAACTAAATTCACTGTAAAAACTTTACTGTAATTCCTTATAAGAATTAATGATAATTTTTAAAGGAATTTGAAATTTAATATAATGAAAAAATAAACATTAATAAATATAACAGTTATATCAATGAATTAAATATTTAATAATATAAAGAGGAACAAATCTTGATTTTATTAAATAGATAAAATTTAATGATAAATTGAAAATTAACTTATTTTTAAGTAATTATAAATCATTTTGGTTATTCCACAATTAAATTCAAAAGAAAAATTTATATTTATTACCTAATAAGAACTACATAAAATAAGTCTATATATGAAATTTAAATTAAATATATGATATTTATAAAAATATATTCTTTTTATATTTCAAATTCATTTTGTTTATCATTTTACATAATTAAAATATTTTATATTTATATTATTTATACATTTGATAAACTAATTAGTAAAAACAAAATTTTACATGGTTTAAAATATTTTATCCAATTAATAAATTATTTATTTGAAAAATAACAATTAAACATCTTACACAACTCATAATTTTACATATAAACACTTTTAAATTCCACTTTATTTTTTATATTTATTAAAAACTATATAAATTACACATATAAATTACATGTCCTCATTTTTTAATTAATTAATTATATATTTATTTTAGATAATTATTTTATATTAACATTAAGATATTAATTAATATACCTATATGTGTTTTATTAAAATACATTAAAATTTAATCAATTTTATAATTTAATTCATAATTTAAATTAATGAAAAGAATTTTCTTAACAAAATAATATTTAACAATGTCAATATAATTTTAAAATATGATTGATAGGGATGAAATAGTATACAATTTAAATTCCACCAACCATAATTTAAGATTGGTAAGGCTATTTATACTTATTTGAAATGGTTTTATTTGGTTGACCAATGCATATCAATGTTTAATCTTTTATTAAAAAGAAATGTATCATAATAATTCCGTGATCTATATTAGTATCCTAAAAAATGTGATGTTATGTATTAATGAGAGACACTTATATATCACATGTCAAATTTGAAAATAAAATCTATATCATCATTAAAACATGAAATTTAATCTTCAAACCCTCATTTTATTCAAGGAGTATTATTTCACCAATATAAATTCTTTTCAAATTTAATGAATCCACATATTTTGATATATCATTTTCTACAATACACACTATTCATAAAAAATGACTAGGAAAAAACATTACATGATCCTATAATATAATTTTAAGGAGTGGAAATAAAAAATACATTATCCACTCATATAATGTCACTCCCCCCACTTGATATTTCTTTATTCTAATTATAAAATTAATTCCATTATAATTCATTTTAAATACCTGTTTTTATGAATTGAAAAACATGGAATATCTTTAAGACCATTTAATGTTTTCAAAGGAGTAATTAAATATTAACTAAAATAATCCAAATGATTAGAAAACATAAAATTCAGCATCACAGTGGATTTGTAACTAAAATAAAATGAAATTGAAAACAAAGACACTCTATCATACATTGGAGAATAATACTTTTCAATCATTATGTGATTCAATAATATCACCATGAAATATCCAAAAGTATCTTCACTTCATTTTGATTCAATGGGTTTCACTAAATCACAAAATTGGTTTTAGAATGGACCTTACAAGACTCCATGATATGTAAGTATAGAACGGTATTAAAGATGATGGATGAAAAGAGATTCTAAATGGAGAGTGTACCTAAAAGCTGATTGCTATTAAATTTCCCACAATGGAATCTTGGAATAAAATCAATAATTTAGGCTATGGGGATAATCCAAAAGAACATTTATTGACTCATTATTTTCATAATTGCTGGTGTAAATACATTTTTTTACGTATCATGTAACCATCTTCCACATATTTCCTGAAAATTTTAACATATTAAGGGGTAAAATTAAGATAGATTAAATGTATAAAACTCATTCATTACCCTATTATTACCTTAATACAATAAATTTATCAAAGGAGTGCCAAATGAATTTTCATTTATGATTTTTGGAACAAAAATTCATCTATAATATGAATGCCCATGGTTGAAAATATGGTATCTATATTTAAGAAAATAAAATTTACCCTAAAGTAATATGTATTATTATTTTTATTCTATAATTCATGCTCTATGAAATAACATATCATATTATACAACATAAAATTCCATTAAGGAATATTCCTTTACTATAGGTAAAGAATACCCTATTCCCACTATTCACGTAATGTTTTGAATAATGATTCATAAGAGCATAAATTCTAATAGATGATCTAGCTAGTGTACAAATTAATAGACATACTTTTGTCTAACATATATCATTGATGATCCCTTTATAACATGATTATAAATGATTCTTTGATAGACAGTTCACATTGATTACATTTTCAAACATTGGAATTCAAATTTATTATCAATTCTATTGAGGCCCATGTGGATTTAAATTCATTTTTTTAAAAATATAATCCTATTTATAAAGCATAGAAAGATTTCAAAATTTTGTTTTGGAGGATATCCATAGGAATTTGTTGATGTATTTCAATAAGTTATTAAAAATGATATAACATGTGGTGTAAATGGATGACATCTATTAAATTGTTTTAGAAATATCCAAAATGAGTGTATGGTATAGTTTCATGAATTATAACATTTGTTATTCCATAAGGTTAAAATTATTGATATCTAGGAGTATGTATTAAAAGTGTGTTATTAATGGATGTTTTCAAACAAATTTACCACCAATATTTGGAGGATTACACAATGTAGTTTCCTATCCTTCTACACACTATAGTAGAGCATAAGAAACTATTAAATATTAGTTCATTCTTAGTATTATCTCATTACTAAAAAAATTGATGAATTGATATTATATATCTCCTTTGATTATCTTTATTTATTATTCATCGTCTAATGTGTATTATGATGGGTTATAACATCATTTAATGTTTTTTATTCATTAAATAATCAATGCTGGAACCATTTAAATTTTTTAAATTATATTGATCAATTTAAAAAAATTCCAATAAATATTTGCATAGTATTAGAGGTCATGTATTGAATATAAAAACATGTTCATTCCTCTGAAAAAATTAATTATATAGTGGTAATATTCTTGTTGGAAATAAAAATCATTTATACAATATTTGAGATCAATATTATCTATATTATTAAATAGATGTTTCTTATAGACTAATAATAGAGGGAGATAAATCTCATGCCATGGGGGATTCATTATAAGTCCCTGACCATACTCTTTAATAAAATCATGAGTTTTAGTTTGGAATTTTAAATCTCTAATATTATTGATCATTTCAAGTTTATAGTTTTATAAAATTAGGTCGTAGTTCATAGATTACATCCCTTATTATAAAAATTTGGTACTTCTAAAATTTATCCATTTAATCAAAAATATAATCTTTTAGAATAAAACATGGATTCTTTTCATTTTCAATCATCAAAATTTTTCACATGATATCATCCTTGTCTCCATTATCCCATATGACATATGAAAAATATTTTATAACTATATATTAACACATAATTTCATTAAGGGACATAAAATAATAGGAAAACATTTGATCATGGAAAACATGAAAACCAATGGAAACCAATTTCCTTAAAAACACAACATTTTATCCATATTGACAATTAATATTTATTGAAAAATATCATCTATTTTAACAATATAAAATAATGAATCCCACAAAAACTCATTAAAAATAATATAAAATTCATAAAATGACCTTGGGACATTATTGAATTGAACCCCTATTGAACCCTAATTTTTTGAAATAACAAAAAGTTTGGATGCTAATATAATTATTTGGAGAATTTAATAATTACATAATCCACTAGAGTGTTATCAAAAAACACACATTGTTTATGATATAAAAATATCAATCATCAATATTTGGGAACACCCATCATTTATAATGTCCATGAATGACTTCATTTATGGAGTATTTAAAATATTATTTTAAAAACATAGAAATTCAATTAAAATGGTTTGATGGAAATTTGTAAAATAAGATTTTTTAAAAGAAAACCCCTTATCACATAAGAATCTCATGAATTGTAAAATAATTAAAAGAATAAAATTAATCACAAAATATCAATATAACATCTAAATTAGGTGTATATAATTCCAAAAAATCCTTATATATATCTTTTAAGAGAATAATGGTTCATAACATCATGTATTGATCCAATAACAGGTAATTGAGCTGAAATCACTTAACTTGACCCTAAATCGTAATGTTTTCCATTTAAAACAATTAATAATAAAATATGTAAATTATATAAATTCTTTATGAAATTTTCATGTTAATTATTACTTTTATATATGTTATTACCATGTTATAACTTCTCAGTAATTATTTTAGTGCACATTGGATGTTTTGATGATATTCTGTGTATGAGTCCAAAATAAATTGGGTATGATGTTAATACTCAATGTAATCATTATTAAATCATCTAAAAATAATATTCAAGACATTTTATCAATTTTCTACGTAAAATTTTCTTTCAAATAAATCTAATATGTGTGGTTTTAAAAATGAATTATGTTATATTCATTGTTATGGTAGTTTGTACGCACACATGAGTAACATTTACATTTTCTAATGATCATTTTGGAAAGAAGGTATGTATTATATTATCATCAAAAAATAATAATAATTATAGTAAATTAGTATTAAACATTTATATATATATATATATATATATAACCAATGTTATGTGGTGATGAAAAATGAACCCCATTACTTCTTGGAGGTTGTAGTTCATATGTACGTACGAATAATGTCATAATAATTTTTTTTCATCGGATGGTAATAATTAAATTGATATATTATTAATTAATGATGATTAATATTTCCATAAAATCAAATATAAAAAATAATTACATCATTATAAAGAGTACTGAGAGATGGTGATGGAAAACAAATTATATTTGTTCACGAGGTGTTAGTCTATCGTACACACGAATGAATAATTCATTTCCATTTTGATGGAATTGTAGACGGATTTAGGTGAATATATTAAAATAATAATATCTCATTATATTCAAAATACATGGGTTATTATTTAATAATTATTGAAGAATATTTTAATTATTTTGAAGAATAAAAAAAATAAACACTTAATTTTAATCAAAACCTTTTTCATGGACCACCTCCTTTTCTCAACACCTTAAGACCAGTAAGGGTGGTTTTATGAAAAAAATAAGATCTATAGGATGTATTGAAGGATTATATTATGGAATTTGTATAGATATTAGCCGAAATAATAGTTTTTAAAATGTATTTAATTGAGAAGAATCGGTTCCCCTTTATAGGGAGGGTAGGGAAATAGTAGCAAATTTTAAAAATATTAAATTAATTGATAGTATTTTTCTAATAAAATTTGCGTAAAAGATATTTATTTATAATATAGGGTGATTATGGGTCTGAAGACATTCATCCAATAAAAATTATATAGGTATAGAATATTTTTAAATCATTATCTATTTGTTTTAAGACTTTTTTAACCTCACTAATTTTTACCATGATATCATTTAATTCACACTCTCAGGGTTAATATAAATTAAATGAATTAAAAAACAACCAATAAATGAGACATTGATGAAATTTTTAGACTTATCCTAAAAAAGTTTATTATATTGAGATATTTAGAAATTTTTTATCATCTTATTACTCATTATTTATTTTACAAAATTAATTGTGTGAATTCTTACAATATTAATAACATGAATTTTTAAAAACTTCGTTACAACTGGATAGATTAGAACCAAATATGCTAAAATATCACTTACAAGTCAAAATAATATTTAATATTTCTGTACAACATTAATCATCTACAATTACATTTCTTTTAGTATTTATAATATCATTTATTTGATATTTTTTAAATAAAAAAATTTCAACATAATTATTGTGAAATCCGTTAATTCAATTTTCCCCCATAAAACATTCATTTAAATTATCTAGATAAATATAAACATTTATATTTAAAAATAATATTTATCGTAATATTTATCCATAATATACCTACATTTTAAAAATATTTCATTGTTTAAAAACAAATGTGTGAAAAATTTGACTTTTCATTGTATGTAATATTAAAAATATCATACTCTCATTCAAGTGACTTACAAGGAATATAATTTCATCCCAAGGGTTCTGTTGGTCAAAAAACACTCATCCAATTATATTTGATGAATTTTTAGGGTAATGTTATAATCATATAATATATTATTTACATTATTTACTTGATTTTCCCTTAACTGTGGTAATAAAAATATTGCTTATGTTACTCTGCATATTGTAAAAAAACAAAATGGTCCTATTTAATAAATTTGGACTCTATATTTCAGAATATAGAATCCAATTTTCAAAATTTAAAACATATATATTTTATAAAATAATTAATTAATAATCTCTTTTATAGAATATTAAAATGGATTTTTAATGCAAAAACATTCAGAATTTCAAAATATTTATATATTGAATATCAATATGATATTAATTGTAATGATAATAATTTAATTAACTGATAAAATATTTATATAAAATTATTTTTAAAAAAACTATTAATATTACATAACACTATAAATTATTTATATAATTAAAATTATTTCAATTTATAATGCAATATATTTTCACAATTCATAAAAAAATTGGAACTTATAAAAAAATACAAAAAAATTACCCGCATTGAATTTTTCATCCTGCTTATAAAGAAGAAGATTGTCTTCTAAAATATATTTTACAAAATTTACAAAAATTATATTTAAAACTATTGTTCCCTTAAAATATAAGAAATCATATTTTAATAAAAATAAGAATTTTTAGCATAAAAAGATATTTCTTATTATATTTTGCCGATCAAATATATTGCAAAAAATTTATGAAAATTTTATAAAATGGTTTAATATTACTATATCATCACATGGGTTGTTAAATTCCCTCCCCCCCCCATTCAAATTTAATACTTTAGATTTTATTTAGTCAATAAAGAAGTGGAGATATTTTTCCCTCATAGCATTTTCAGATTTCTATGTACCCCCGTCAAACATAGAGTTTTTCCATAAAATAATAACCTGATGAATCACCATATTTGACAACATGTTATCTTTTTGGTCAAGAACCTAAACTGGCCATTCCCTAAAAGAGATATTCTCATCCAAATGAACATCTTAAATTATCAAAAACATGACATGAATTTGGAATATATTTCCTTAACATTGAAAAATAATGTACATTTTTTACATGGTATAAAATAATTGTCAAGGCCACTCAGTACACAGTTGATCTAGATTTCTCCAAGATTTCATTGGGCCAAATGAACCAAGGACATTGCTTCCCCTTATTACAAAAAAAAATCATCCTTTTATATAGAGGAAAATTAGAAGGACATGATCACCTACCTCCCGAATGATCCTTCTCCTGGTTATCCACATACATTTTATGCCTTCTATTCAATTCTGTCATGTGTCACTGAATCCAATGAACTATCTCTACTGTTTTCTCTAAACATATGGTCTCATAAATTTTCTATCTCTAGGATAATCCCCAAAATATTTGGTAGGACACCAATACCTATATGATTCTTCAAATGGTTCCACTTGTATACTAGAATGAAAAATGATATTATATAAAAACTCACCTAATAATAAATGATAACCCCAATATCCTTGGTTATTCATTGAACATGCACATAAAATATCATACAAGGTATTTGTTTTTTGTTCTTTCGGTGCATAAAACTTAGTATCAATGTACGTGATGGAATTTCCTTCAGTCCAGAATTAATTCTAAAGTCCATTCCAAAATGTTGATGTGAACCGAGGATCACAATATGATACAATGGAGAGAATAATCCATGTAAACTGAATATCTCTTCTAGATACGACCGAGACTGTTGATCTAAAGACATAAAGTTTCAAATTAGATGAAAATGTGAATATTTTTTCAGTTGATCGATAATAACCAAAATCACATTGTTACCTCAATATGTCTTTAGTAATACACCTATGAAATCCATGGAAATATTTTCTTATTTCCACACAATAATTAGAAATTTATGTTTCATCCCCTTAGATAATTATAATTATGATTTATCCTGTTGAAAATTTGAACATGTAAGGTTAAAGTCAGCAGTAACTTTTTACATTCCATCACACTAGTAAAACTCCTAAGGTACCTGTAGTTCTTAGTTCTACCATGATGAACTGAAAAAGGTGAACTATAATATTCACATAAAAACTCTTTTTTAGAATTTCAAATAATATCCATACATTATTTCTTCCAAAATCTGAAAACCCAATCATTATCAATGTTAAAATTAAGAAAAATTCTATATTGAACAAATTAAAATTTTTTCTGCAACTCGCTATCTTCATTTTTTGATTTATTAAATCAGTCTGATAGGGATGATTATAGTGATAGTTGATAAAATATTAATTTCTTTCATTTACAGCTCCCATGAAAAAATTCATTACATCATTAACCAAAGGACCATGTTCCAAAAATATTATGGTTAATATAGCATTACTTTCTTGACTCAAATAATTGACCACATTATTCAATTACCCATGACGGTAATGAATTGTACAATAATTATACTGGATTAGTTCAAAAAATATTCTCTATATCATATTCATTTTATTGTAAGTTAATATATACTTAAGACATTTATGATTAGTATATATTTCACATATCACATGTTCCAAATGATACCTTCTAATTTTTCATGAACAAATAGTAGCTATTAATTCAATATCATGTCTAGGGAAATTTAGTTCATGTGACTTGAACTGATGTGAAGCATAAGAAATTACAAGATCATCATGAATTTGGACACAACCATTTCCTTTCAATGAACTATCACTTTAGATAAAGAATTCCCCATATCAATAAGGCATCAAAATAACTTGAGCATTCACATATCTTCTTTGCCATTCCAGAAAACAATCATCACATTCTTTTGACCAAATTAACTTAAATCCTCTTCATGTTATCTTAATCATTGGGATGGATAATCGGGTAATGTTTTCAATAAATATAAGGTAATATCCTACAAAAATAATGAAACTACACATATAGGTTATATTATTTGGTCTTGGAAACTCATTATAAATTTTCATTTCATAAAGATAAATTGTTATGCCATCATTAGAAACAATGTGACCAAGTACTAAAATATGTTTCAAAAACAATTCACACTTTCTGAGCATTCCAAATAGTTTCTTTTCATTTATGTTTTTTTAAATACTATTATATTTCATTCATGTTTCTCCTTTATTTTATAATATTCCAAAATTTCAACATTAATAACTTCCATAAAATTATCCATGATCAAAAGAAATATTATATTAACAGAATATATGAATATGGAAGGTGAATTAGATAATCAAAATGGAATAAATACAAATTCATAATTCCAATATCAAGTCTAAAAAATAGTATTCAGAATGTATACCCATTTTACTCTCAACTGATGATACCTAGACCTCAGGTACCATTGAAAAATTAATTTCTCCTGGTGTTGATCAATCAAATAATTGATATGTGGAAAATTGTACTTGTTATTAAAAATGTTGTTCTGAAAGAATCCATAATAAATGAAAAGCCACATAGATACATATTTCGATTTATCAAACACTATTAGAGCACCCTATAGTATAATTATTTGTTAGATGAATCCTTTATCAAATAACACCTTTAATTTGTTTTTCAACTCGAAAAGTTCCACTTAATGCACTTGATAAGGGGTTTAAAAATAGGGCTTAACATTAGGAACTATGTCTACAGTAAACTTAACAACTCGATCATGCATAACATGATGAAATTCCTCCATAATAACATCTATATTTTTAATTAGTACCGGAACATCACTAATTTAAATTTCTCTTAATTTTGAATAATATGATCTTGGTTAACTACATTTCCATATATGATCAATTTTTCATCTTCATGGTATGTTATGAAAGGTATGAAATAATTTAACACAACATTCTTGGAATTATAAACTATTTTATCTAGATTAATTGAAATGAACCCCATATCAATAATGATATCAGACTCGTCTAGGGCCAATTCAACCGGATTTATAAGAATTACGATCCCACTAATATGTGTATAACTATTCCTATAAAACATTTTTTCATTAAAACTACATGCTAGAGTTTTCAAAAAACGATCTATATTAATTAATTTGGTTATATTCTGAATATATATGAAAATTTATCCAAAATGAAATGATGTGAAGATAAAAACATAAAAGTGGGTATTAGAATAATTTGATTATATATGTAACATACATGGAACCACTTCCTCTAATGGCCCAAAATCAACTATAGTTGATGAAAATAACCTTGATACACCATTGTGTTTTATTTCTTAAAAATTTATATAATGTGAAACTATATTTTGGCACTTATTAGCATAATGACCCAAATCATTATAGTTAAAAAATCTCCCCATTGTATTTCAATTAGTTACCACATTCATTGGTTCATCAAGATTATTTTCATTTCATTTCTTGTCCATCTTTCCAAACTTACCACATCAATAAAAAATCCTTGTATTCATAGGGAATTCATCAGGGTTATTTTTCCACATTTATAATAATATTTCAACCTTATTTTCATACAAATTTTTTCTTTTTTCTAGGTTTCCCCATCACCTTCTATCTGGCCATTTATCAAACTCATCATTATAAGGTATGTATGAGTAAGCAAACTACATATCACCCTTTTCATCACAAAAAATATCTTTCCAATAATATTAACTTGTCATAGGGATAATGTGATTATTATACCTCATATCAATCCTATGTAAAATAGATTCACATTTCTATTACTTTCTTGAATAAAATATAGCATATACCTATCCAATATTGTGATGTTTTATTCACATACAACTATAGAAAACTTATCCTTTTACCCAAATTATAGAAATTATTTTTCCATTCAAGTCGAATAAGACTACATAAATTTTTTTAATGAGAATCATCCATTCATGTTTTGTCTTTCATGGAATCAAGATCATCTTTATTTGTTGTATTATTTACAAAATAATATTATAGATCATCTTTACCTTCAGAACGATAAACAAAAGGGTTACATTTTGATGTTCTAAATAGAACATGAAATTTGTTATTTTTGGATAATTGATACATATGTTAGATACAACTGGGTCAGATGATCCACTAAAATATGGGAGATAATTAAAAATTAAATATACCAAAAAAATCACATTCTTTTGTTGTTGATTGGGTTGATCTCAAGCATGGAGCTGAGTCATCTAAGAAATCACTATGTCAACCATTTTTATCTAATTATGATCATAATGGGATGATGATTTGGAAGGATACCGCATCTCAGTTTCTCCCCACTACACCATCCCTATTTCCTCTATATAAAACCATTATGAGCAGAATTTTTTTAGATGAAGAATAATTATAGTCTTCAGAAATTATATTATTTTATATTTTCTATAATGTATTTTCCTCCAAGAGAATGTTATTAATATTAAATTGACCTCTACTGTTATCTAATAAGAACTTTTATACCAACAATAAGGACCTTCCCTAATCATTAAGTATTTTTTAGTTTTATTCGAGTATATTTGTTATCCCATATTGAGTATCATATTATTTTTTGAGTTTTAGAGAATTATGAAATAGTCCATACATAACATCCCACATTTATCAAATTTAGATACTACAAAAATCATATTCATTTGATCAAAATTATAAATATTTTAGTATAAAATATGATTTTTTTATGATCAATTATCATAACTTTCCACTTGATCTCATACTTGTCTCTATAATCCCTAATGTTATATGAAAATCATTTTAAAAAATTGGATGGTCCCAAAATTGTAGTAAGGGATATAAATGAATTGGAAAGAAACTTTTCTTGAAAAAACATGAAAACCCATGGAAAACACTTTTCTTGAAACGTAATATTTTTCCAATAATGGTAATTAACATTTCCTAAAAAAATATCATCAATTTTACCACTTTAAATTTAGTGATTCCCATAAAACACTAACGAAAAAAAGAGAAAATTAATAAAAGTACCACTAGAAATAATTACATTGAACCCTTATAAAACAATAACATAAGCTATATATAATTTAATAACCAAACATTCAACAACCAATTTACATATCTAGATAATAAAATCACTACAAAATTAATTTTGGATATATTTAGGCACACACATCATTATATATTTAATGGAATCACCCGGTGCTATGTGGTCAAACCCATCAATTATAATTTCCTAGAACCACATTATTTATAAGTAAATTCAAATATAATTTTGATAACATGTAATTGTGGGAAAATAGTTGTATGGAAAACCCTAAAAGAAACCTTTTTTAGAGAAATGACTCATACCATCTTGAAAACTCTTAAGATGTAAAACATAAAAAATAATGATAAGAAATACAAAATACTATAAGAATATGAAATTAGTTGATACATAATTTCATATATTATGTACATATAATTTCTAAGAGAATAATGGTTCAAAACATCAAGAAATGCCTTAATGAATGAAAATTTATATAAAATTCCATACATTTAGACTGATTCATCACTTATGTCGATTATATTAAGGAGTAATAAACTTATGTTAATTATTTAATTTATTTATAATAGATTAATTTTTAATATTCATTTTATATTACTTATTACCATGTGACAACTAAAAATAAATTATTTAAGCCCACATTGGATGTTTTGAGGGTATTTTATACATGAGTCCTAAATGAATTTGGTGTGATGTCAATATATATTATTGTCATTATTCCATAAACTCCATTATAATATTCCTTAGATTATTATCAATTATATTCATCAATTATACTATATGGTTAAACTATTATGTATGGTTACAAAAAATTAATTATGTTATTATCATAGAGATGGTATGATGTATGTACGCTTGAGTAACGTTTCCATTTTTCAATGATCATTATAGAAAGAAGATAAGTATTATTTTTTTCATTACGAAATTATAAAAATATAATTAATATCATTTTAAAAAAATTACATATACTTATATATATATCATCCATGTTATGTTGTGATGAAAAATTAATCACATCACTTTGTGGAAGGGGTAGTTCACAATTATGGACGAATGACTGTGTCCTTTGTTTTGTGGATAAAAAGGTAAGTACATAAATGATATATTAATATTTTCATAATGATTAATATTTCATGAAATAAAATATAAACATTAATTCCTTCATTATATATAGTTATAAGATACGATTATGGATGTGAATTATATCGATTCGAGATATGGTATACTTCTGTACACATGAATGAATAATTTATTTCCCATATCATGAAATTAGATATTTATTTAGGTAATATATTTAAATTATAAAATCTAATTATATTTATGATAGTGGATTTATTATTTCCTCATAATTTATTAGGATTTTAAGCGTGTGGATAAGTTAATAAAACCGAACAACTTAAATAAAAACAATACCTCTTCCCTTGACTTCCTCCTACTCATAACAAATTATGACCACTGAGGGTAGTGTTATTCCTAAAATATGGGGTCTAAGATGTGGGGATTAATTATAGGAAGGCAGTTGGGCATATATTTTCTGGAAAATAGGTTTATCAGTGTATATAAAAGAGAATAATCGGTTTCTTTTCAATGGAAAGGGTAGAGGAACTCTAAGAATTTTTCACAATATGAAATATATATATATATATATATATATTTCCTATTCCAAATGGTCCCAAATTGATTCATTTATAATATAATATTCTGATGGGTCTAAATAAAATTGTAATATAAAAAATTAAAAATGATTTTTATATTTCCAAATCCTAATATTATTTAACATTATTATATCTACTTTATTTCTTAACGTAATATCATGTATTTTATACTTTATGGGATAATATAATTAAAATATATAGAAAAAAGAAAAATAAATGAGTCATTGATGAAATTTTATGTCATATTAAAATAATTTCTCTATGTTTAGTAATTTGTTGATATTTTATCATTTCCTAAAACAATTTTTATATGAAAATATAAATAGTATCATTTTTATACTATTCATTACATGAATTTTTTAAAAATATAGAAACTAGAAAATTCAAAACAGAACATATAAAACCTCAATAATTTATAAAATAAATATAAATAATCTTTTCTAACATTATTAATCTCAAAAAAATATTTATTTTAGTACTTTAATATCATTTATTTGATATTTCCTTTAATTAAATGATTACTGCACCATTATTGTGAATATCCTTAAAATAATTATTTATTCATTAATTATTTTTAAAAAATATGAATATATATATATATATATATATTATCATTAAATATATATTTATAGTAGAATAGATCGTGAATATTACCCCTAATTAAAAATAATTCATTTCGTAAAAAAAGTGTGATAAAATATTCTTTTCATTAAACATATCATTATTAATTTCATACTCTCATAAATGTGGCTTGAAAAGGTTATATTTTAATCACAGGGTATTATTTCGGTCTAAAAACACACATAAAATGAATCTTGGATACGTTTTAAGGCAATTGTATAATAATCTAAAATTATTTTTGCCTTAAATTACTTTATTTACACTTTAATGTGGTAATAAAAATATTATTAATGTTACTATTTATATTTTCCATTTAATTATGGGGACTAATTAATAAAAATTTAACATATGATTACTATATTGTAATTCATTTTTTAAAATTGAAAACACTGAAATTGAAGAAATAAATGAAAATCAATCTCATTGAAAAAACATGATAATAGGTATTTAAAGAAAAAACGACCAAATGTTCACAATGTTTTTATATCCAATTTCAATGTGAAATTGATTTCAACGAATTATATTGGATGAAATGATATTATAATTTTCTAAATAGACACTAATACCAATTAAAAATGTAACTGAAAAATACAATTTATTTGGATGAAAATTTATTTTTCAATTATATATGAAATATTTATTCTGTATTCAATATTACATTAAACATATCAAAAATAATATAAAAAATTAAATCTAAGTAAATTTTTATATTAGTCTTCCATATAAGATGTTAAATTTAAAAATTATAATTTACAAAATTTATGAAAGATATATTTAAAAATTATATTCCAACCAAATGTTGTAAACCATATTTTTAGAAAAATGCATTTTTTAAGCATGAACTAAATTTATTTCCATTTTATGCATATAAAATATTTTATATGAATGAATATAAATTAAAAAAATGTTATGTATTATTATACCAATACAGTGGTTGTTACACTAATATTACCTGTGTATTTATTTATTTAAAATAGTATATTATATTCTTCATAGTAATCCTAATCAAATTCTTATGAAGAGCGTCAAAAATATAGATTTACTAGATTAACATAAATTGTATTATTGCACATAATTTTTATTCATTCCATACAAATATATATTTTCCAAGAGTTAAGATGTTTTTGAGTTTTTCTTCTTATTTATTTTTAATTTCATAAATCCCTCTAAAGACTTTCAAGGTAAAAAATAGCATTTCACATTCAAGGTTTGAATATGTTCAACAGAAATACTTTAAGTTATAATCTAATTTTGTCGCATCGTCATGTGTCACAAAATATTAATATATTGAAAATTGAAAACCATATAACAAATAAAAGTAATGGTTTTTTATAAATGGAATTTCAAAACCCATATATTTATTTAAACATAGTCCTGAATTATTTCATTATTATTAGATTTCAGATTAAACCAAGAAAATCAGTAAAATAATTTATATTTAGTATCATGGTTAACATAATATGTATTAGTGACATACCATAAACTATTATATTTATAGTAATTCAATCGTATTTATCATATACATATTTCATATATCTTAGGAATATTTCCATGTTAATTCACATCAGATTTTATATCATACAATAGCTATGACATCAAGAACATTATATTGAACAATTTTATGTGTCTAAATAAAATTTACCTTGGAATATAACCTAGTAAGATTATATGGTATCAGATTTTAGTAGAAAGAATATATTAGTTCTAATATGGGTTATAAAAAACTTACTACCCATAATTACTATGAAAGGAACTAATATTTTAATCAGACACCCGCCCACAATGTTTAATTAGAGTATTAAATAAATATTATACAATGTCGATACATTAGAAAGAAATATAATGTTATCACATTAATTTATATATTTTTAATATATATAGTTACACACTGATACCACTAATGGGGTTTAATAGTTATCTTAACACTATATATACAATGAATAATTTAATAAATGAAATTCAAAGATCGGGAAATGTAAATTAAAAAATAATAAATTTATAAATTTAAATTCTTTTTAAATAGTTTTATATTATTTAGATGAAACATGAATTGATAAATTTAAGTATAGTTTATAATACATTTATAATTAAAATCATTAAAACATTTTTGGGATTCCTTTCTTATGAGTGTGAATATATTTCTTCCATTAAGTCTACTATTGGATAAATTAATGTGAAAGTAATTTGGGGACCTCTCGGATGAGAAATATAGATATATCTTGGAAAGGAAAAAAACTAAACATTTTACTAACCCTTTGACTTTTCCTAGTGTAATGAGGGCTACACATGACATATTTTTTATTTATATCATAAGGAATATGTAATAGTATCCAAATAAAATAAATTCTTATAAACCCAATGTAAGAAACATATATACTACCCAATGGTCATTTGAACTATTCAATAAAAACTAATGACGAATTAGATCCCAAAAAACCTTCTGTGACTCAATGTTGGGATATTAAACAGATTAATTACAATAAAAAATCCTATTAAATGGTCTCTAATTTTGGGGTTATGAATTTTCACAATGTAATTGGTACTAGAAACCAATTACACCCAGCTCAATCCCAAACCAAATTTATGATTTTTCATTTTCCCATTTATATCTTTTCATAATATAAATAACACAATATATACTATATAATTTCTTTATTTAATTAATTAAATATTTCTTAATTACAAATAATTATATTTCTGTTTGGAGTAATCATAAAACATTCTCACACGAACTAATTATATTTTAAAAAAAAATTAGAATTACTATTTTCTGATGCTGGACCAAATTTAACAACATTATTGATAAAAGTATTTAAAAATATATTTCATAACATTAATCACATTTTTGTATGAAGAAAAATATTTATCTTGTATAATTACTATGATATTTACTTTGCTCAGATTATTGTGTCCCATGAACCTCCTTATAAGAAATAATCATATAGAACATACAAAATGTAAATAGGAATCAAAACAACTCAATTAGAATAAACCTTTTAAAACAAGTACCATATAAAATAATAAAATTCACAACAAAGATACTCAACAGAAACACACAGAAACATTATAGAAAATATCTTTTAAAAGGGATATGAATGGAAAAAATTAAAAGAACAACATTAGTCTACAAGGATGTAACCTAGTTCTATAATACTGGGGGGGATTAAAATTATTTTATTTGAGAAATAAAAGATAACTAATATAGTGAATAGTCTTTACAAAATGACTATATAACATTTAAAATATAACATAACACATATTTTATATTCAATTTTACATATTTTTTGTCAACAAAATTATTATTCCAACATGGATTTGATGTTCATAGAAATCCATGAAATTGTTAAAAAAATCTAACACCATAACTTATCCGTTTGGGTAAATTTCTCATACCCCATTACTTTATGACTCTACTAATTCATATAATTCTAATAAACCTTACATAAATATCATGGATATATAAAACCCTTATAAAACATATTATGAACCATATATACATGCCCTTTTTGTCTTCACATATCACTCATAGTCATATATTGTGAATATTATAATTTGATACATCCTATGACCTACATCTATAATTCATGAAATAGGTCCCTTCAAATTCAACATATCTATCTTTTCTAAGAAGTTAGACATTTTGAGTTTATCATTATATTAATTTCAAAAACATTATTGGAAAAAAATTCAAAGGGATGAATATAAAAATCATATAGTTGAGAATGATTTTGAAGAATCAGAAACATCACATCCATCCTCAACTATAAAAATTATCAACTATCAGATACTCATTTTTGGTATATGTTCCCCCTAGAATAAATAATGTTATACCAAATTGACCAGGGCATGTATCCTCTTATAATCATACTGATGAAAAATTATAGTTATCATATATTCTAGATTCATAACTCCATTCCCCATTCATATAACAATCATTTTTTAAGAAAAGCATTTGAATGAAAAAAATCAATAGAAAAATATGACTTTTTTGGAATGAATCAATAAATTATTGGATATGAGGATCACGTATTTTATGTCACAAATATTTTTTTAATACAATTATGTCTTCTAATATCGTCTAATAGGACTTTTCTCTACATGAACATCTTTCAAACATTCATTAGTGAAACCTGCACTATTATTTTGCAATGAAACTAAATATTTGTACATAGATATCCAACTCAAATTTATTCCTCTATAAGTGAATATATATCAAGTTTTTCTCTACTAGGGGACAACATCCCCCCATTTTTTGAGTATATAATGACATAAATGCATTCATCCATTATGAAAAACAATAAAAATTATTCAGAGAATTCTGAAAACTATCAGATCCACTTTGCCACTTCCCATCTGCCTCTTTTTATGGATTGTCCACAAAAATACTAACTAATACCATTTCATGGATAATTTTTGGATATATACACATCATGTTATAAATTAATCTTATGAATATTGATGGTAATGATTTCGTTTACATGTACATAGCTTATACATCCCTTCAATGTGAAGTATCCATGAATATCATTAAATTTAAAAGTTGGGAAGTGTTAACCATCTTACACATTCACATTATGATTTTTTTAACTACCTTTTATAAATATTCATATTTTTTAAGGTAAATGTTTCAATCATTATATCCATTAAAATACACATCACCAATATCCTTTATTCAAAATCAAAATTATTTATACAGAAACATTATGATGAAAGTATATTTTATCTCATCAATATTGAACCGTACTAAATGAAAAATAAGATTGTTATAAATAATGGTAAGTAATATATTGAGAATCTAATCATCAAAAACATTATGTTAAGAGAAATGATCTATAAGCCTCAAAATGTACATCAATTATAATATAATGGAAGTAATATTTTGGATAAACATTATTGGTGCTTTCTTAAATCCCCTAATTTTTCCTTTCAATTTCCACATATGACCCTAGATCTATTTACACATATAACAAGTTTAATTTTATATTAAAATTTATAAATTAATTCATCCTTAAAAAAATGTTTTCATCACATTTAACTACTCTATGTGAAGCACTCCCATGAAATCTATGGCATGTACTATTTTAGTTTTTATCTATTTAATAACTAATAAAAATATCTAATAAAAATATAAACCATCCAAATATTTAACAACATTTTCATAAATCCTTTCCTTATACCTTTATCTACTATCCACATCATCCTTAATAAAATAAAAAAATTATTATCATGTATTAAATTCCATGTATCTCATTCCTTAAAATTTATCTCCCAAAATATTTAAGGATTCCACTACATCCTTCATTGAATACTCTCAAAGATTAATGGATTTTAGACGCGTGGACACATTCAATATTTCCCAAACTCTATCATATATGAGAATAATATTTATTATGCCATTTATATATCTATTTAAATTGTGTAAAATCCACGTAGTCCATTTAAAATATCATTTCAACTCTAGTAATTCAAAAATTACTTCTTCCAAAACACCAACATCCAGATATCTTCATAGAGTATCCATATTCTTTAAGCCATAACATATAAATGATAATGAAAAAACTATAATAAATGAATTAATTAAAAAAATCCAAACAGTCTAACTATTCTAGATTAATTGTACTCCCAAGACAGTCTAGAACATCCAAAATTTGTAGTCATATATTCATTTGATCATAATCTTGGGATAAAACTTTGATCTCATCAACAATTTCTACATGGGTTCAATCCTTCCACATGAACACGTCATTTTATATAGTGTTTTTTATTATGAGAACCATTTAAGAGTTGTTTTACCATAGGAAAAATGCATTGTCCATGTCATAATATAATACAAATTAGGACATTGTGATTTTACCTCATGAACTCTCCTATCTATTTTATCGATATAGATGTTGGAGAGAGAACGTAAAATTTTCAGATAAGAAATTTTAATTTCCCTTTAATTATAATATGTATAAAATACATCCAACCATAATAGAGATTGTAGTTTTTTTCTTTACATATAAAGAAAAGATCACACATACTTACATGAACTAATTGGAACACCAACGTGAATCCTATAGGTCCTAGTATTTTACACTAAATTATAATTTTTACCATTCATGATTTCATTTTTTATTTAATACCTTATACATTATTCTAAAATCATAAATATTTACATTAGTATACTACCTCCTTCACCACTATTACTCTAAATCAGATGAAGAATCTGAAATAATTTAATATTTTTCTTAAGATAGAATACAAAAAAAATTATTTACTGTATTATTGATGACTGATAAATAGTGTGATGAAACATAAAGTTAATATATTTGTAGTTTACCACATTGATCTATGTAATATACTATTATATTATGATCCATACAATTTTAACTGACTATTTTGAACAACACCATCTACTACATCCCATGAATTCATTCGTTACATGTTCCAAACAACATGCATATAATATTTCATATTCCCTTACGATTAAGTTATTTTACCCCTTTCTCATATAAGTGACCAAGAATTTAAATCCATGACTTTTATTAAGACAAATTTTAAAAATAAATTATACCATTTGAAAAACCATTTCGGTTCAATGGTCTATGAATCAATATTTTTTACACAACCATGTAATCATTTTTTAACATTGCAGACCCCATTATAAAAATTATATAAAAAATCAAATCATCTAGATTTAATTTCAATGTTATATTCTTTCATGAACCCATTTTGAATCACATATCATAAAAATGCAGTAGGAAATCATTTCTGTTTGGATAAAAACTGGTCCCCTACCCATAATATTGAGTTCTTCACCATCTTCGAGATTCACATTCCCATGAATTAAAAAATTATAAATCCATTTAATCACACTTTTAAATATATAGAGAAAATATGATATATAATAAATCATATAATGAATAAGATAACTATAAATAATTAGAATAAGGCCTCTTATATCATTATAAATTGTATATTTGTATTCATTTTTGGAATAATTTCATCAATAATTGACTTTTCACATACTAAAATATTTCTTCATATAAGAATATCATAATTCCATCATATGAGATCATATTAATTATTAGTAATCACAATTTGTATCCTTCTTACATTTTCTTCATTTTCAACCTTCAATAAAAAATATTTACGACTAGCTTTCATACTATAGTAATTTCAAATTTATTTCTAATCCTCCATCCATTGAAATTCCCCATTAAAAACTATATCATTAATAGAATTGACCAAATGTTTTTAATACTACTTTATTTTATCATTCTAGTAAACCTGAGATACAATGATTCTTATAGTGCTGTATTTTTCATCAGTACCACTCTTGATCCACTAGGTTCTCCTTCACTAATTTCTAACAAATATGACTCAATCTGAATTTGATTCCCTGATCTCCCTCCTATTTTAATTTTTAATTTATTTTTTCAATTATCCTATATAAAATCAACACTATTTTTCTTCAATTTTTTATTATGATATATATATATAATAATAAATCATAATTTATATAGTTGTTTCTACCACATTGATATTTTATGCTACATTATATGATAGTACCATCCGGATAAACCCAAGTTTTTTTTATTTTGATATCTCCTTTCATCCATTTTCTTCACTTCTAGATTAACACCACTCAACTATATATTTAGATCTATAAAAAAGATAAAAAAAAATTACTCTTTATACATCATTATGTATCAAAAAACATTCCCATAAATGATCTCCACCCAAAATATACCATAATCCCATTCTGTTACTTCTAAAACTAAGTAAAACCCACTAAAATATGAATCAAATAAATTTTATTTTTTACTTCTTGCATGAATATTCTTAAAACATTGATGGAAAAATTATTTTATAGAGCTATGTTATGATACACAATTTCTAAGAGTTTTTTGTAAGAATCCCAATAGATAATTCTATAATACTAAATAGTAGGTTCAATGTATACTTTATTTGGATGTTATACATGATAATATAAACTGTAGTAATAATTACTAAAACCATTGATTTCTAAATAACCCATATAAATAATGTATCAAAACATAGAATAAAAAATAAACTTAATTTTCTACACTAAAATTCACTCTAAAAATTATGATAGAATCATTCAATGTAACGTCAACAAGTAAATGAATTAAAAAAGAAAAATAGTTTTTTTTATTTGTAATTAGTTATATGCAATGAGGGGACATTATACTAATTTTATTCTGGAAATATAAAATTATTAATATTTAAAATATGCATCACGAAGTTATTCTCTTCTATACAATATATAGTAAAACCAAGATGAAGAAACATATTTCACCTCATTTCAATCATATAATATATTATTCCTACTGATATTTGATCTTAATGAATATCTTTTCACATCATAAACCAAATCCACCTTTAGAAATTCCCCTTCTAAAAATTAGAGGATTCCTATCAAAACTACATGAGTTTACTCCACCATATAATTTTCGATACCCTTTGATATTCATCATACATTATGTGAACCCTAGACACCAAATTAATCTGATTGTGTCTTCATATCTCCCTCATTGATGTCACATAGTGGTTTTTGGATTCCCACTTTCATCTACATACTTCGTCTTTACCTACATCATGACTTAAAGATATTGTCTTAAATCAACCTCCACCTCCATTTAGTTTCATAAATTATTCTTCTAGAGTCACTCCTTATAGATCTAACTGCTTATCTTGAAAATGCATATTAGATATTTTCACTTATTACTATTCCACCACATGTCCATTATAAAATTTCCAATATTTTGGACACTGATATTAAAAACAAAAAATGGATAATGTTAACCTAAAAAAACATATAAGTTTGTCTAAATTCCAATGATTTAAAAATATAATATATTTATATTACATGTAATTATCATTGCATTTTTCTGTAAATACTTTTTTATCGATTTACGTAAACTACAATGATGACTGAATTGTAGCATAAAATATTACTTATATTATTTAATTTACAACAAGAATAAATCTAATGGAATTTATAGAAATTATTCAACCCAAAATTAAAAACTAGGAATATATCATAGTAAAAATGTTTTTGGTCTAAAATATATCTATCCCAATTTTATTTTCTTCTTGAAAATAAAAATGTATATTAAAAATAAATAATATATAATATTATATGAACAATTGAAATTTACCAAAAATTGCTTAATGATTACAAAATTTGTTACCACAAAAACATTTAGAATAAAACACACATTAAACATGAAAAAAGGGGAATCAAAAACATAAATCAAGATATCCTCTTCTAATTTTTTTTGAAACACCTATATTTTAATCTTCTAGAAGTCGTAACAATATCCTATCATAATTAATATTTATAAATATAAGAATTATAATCCAGGATCAATCTTCATATCTAAATCTATTGATAAAAAAAATTATAAACTAAACAATTATAAATTTATTTGTTGATAATTTTAATTAAAACCACCCAATTGATATCTTATATGAAACACTAAAAAATAAACTGAAAATAGAATGTGTTTTGATAACTACATGTTAATATAGAATTCAACTTATTATAATAAAAAAAATTGAATATTAGTTTTATTATATCTCTTGATGCTGTTGTCCTCATTATAAAAACCCATACAAAATGGGAATTGCATTTTCATTTGGATCACATGTAACTATATTGAGAGCATCTTCTATGTCGTTTAGTGATCATAGAAACACCTCAATTCATTTGATGCCGTTATTTTTTCAGCACAATAGTTCATATATATCATATATATATATATATTATATATAACAACAATATTCATTTTCATACTAAAATACTATGCATTTTGGGTTATTTGAACTTTTTTCAATTCAATAATTACACTAAAAATTTATAATATAATTTTAACACGGGATTATTAATGTTTTCAAATATATTGATAAATTGATTATTTGACTTACATATATCACAAATTTATAATAGAAAAATACCTAATTGATAATTTTAGTTTCAAATAATATAAAAGAAAAACTCCCTCAATATTTGGAAAAACCATATTGATTGTCTTTATCCCCCATTTTTAATAAAAATACAAAAAATTGAAATTTTGATACCAAAATATATCATTAATGAAAAACATACATTTATAAAATGTTTGCATCCAAGATATAATTATTTTTATCAAAATTATCATCCAGATTTGATTTAAAAACATAATTTTTTGTTCAGGTTGACAAATTAATTTCATTCACTAAACACATACATGTGAAAAAATATGAAATCATAATTCATAAATATTAACAACATAGAAAAGAAAATCATACAATGAAGAAAAAAAAACATAAAATCAACATTTTATAATTACTGGAAAACTGATAATTTTGAATCATAAACAATAAAAACATGTCACATGATTTATCTATTATTGTCATCAAATTTTTTAACTAATACATTGATGAAATTATGAAATTTTATTTTTTTTATTTTTTTTATCACATTATATGAGATCATTATTTATTTTAGGATCACAAAAAATAGATTCTGGTAACATAATAATTAATTTTAAATCTTCAAAAAATAAAAATTTTGGTAACCCTAACATAACCTATATATAATTATTTTCAATAACATCTATGTTATTAACATCATAAATAGACTATTCTTACTAATATGGCCCTTTCACATTCTATTTAATAACTTTCTCACATTAAAAATTTCTTATACTTAACTATTCAATGTTTTTATAATGGTATGAATTTTTACTTATAATTATCTTCATTGTTTTATTTAATTTTGAAAACATTTTCAATTAAATATTTTTTTTCATATTTTGATAATGGATTTTATCTTCCTTTTTAATATCCATATACATATAATAATTTCATACACTGAATACATAAATTTTACATAATAATTAATGAAATTTAATATTCCCTCCAATATCGAAATTTGATATTATAATTCATTTATAGTAGGTTTTATAATATATTGTCAATCTATATCAATGTTATTTTTGTATAACATGTCCTCTGTTCAAATTTTTGAATACATTAGAAAACAACCAATTCTATGGAACATTATAATTTACATATATCAGTCTCTTATAAATCCATCATAATCTCTAGAATGTTATTTTAATCCATACTATAAATATATTCAATATTAACAGCCTCACTATAATTTGTAGTTTGAATCCTATTCAATCCATTTTCCTAATCAAATAAACTTAATGAATAAGTGATATATAACTTCTGTTTTTAGTGAAATTTTCTTATTGTAGTTTTCTTATTTCATGTTAATTTTTCATCCTATGATGAATGTACTGAAGATTATATTAGTTTCACGACCCATCCTCGGGGCCCGTGTCATGACTACCCCTACCCCGCCTTCCATAGGCGAGGGGCTGGCGACTAGCACCAAAGGCGTAAGTCCCGATAACTGGGAACGCATTGCCTTTATAAAACATAAACACATCCAACCAGAGTACATGTAGAAGTAATTCACTAAGTACAAAAGAAAGTGCGGGAATATAAATGGGCTAGAATACAGACCCAACTGAAAAGTACAGCTACAACTGAACGGAAGTACAACAGAAAAGACAACAGCTAGAAGACAGAAACAGATCCTGGTTCGTCCACCTCGGATCCTACCAGAAGGGTAGGTACAGATAGCGCAGCTCCTAGATCATCCACCACAGATCCTACCTGAAGGGTAGATATAGATAGCCTCCAGAACACTCTCTCTCATCAACCTCCTCCGAGTACCATGTTATCGTGAAGTCCACCCCCGGGTACTGGCTCGTCATGAGGTCCACCTCCGGGTACCGTCCAGTCCTCGCACACTCGGACTCTGTTAGTGTTGTCTGTCGTCTCCATCCAACACAATGAGTTGCGGGCATAGCCCGTGCAGGGGTGAGTATAACGATACTCAGTAGGGACCTCGATACCCTCAAGGTCTCACTAAATCCAACAAGGATAACCACAAAGTAGGATCTCAACAGATAACCCTTACTTAGGTATAAGCTCATACTTATACATAAGTTATCAAGTAACCCATCTCATTCATGAGGAAACAAAAAGGTTATCAAATCAATGGATAACCACTACTTAGATATATTCCCATACATATATCTAAGTTATCATGTAACTCATCTCAATCATGATGAAATCAAAAAGGTCAATGACTCAGATTAAACCAGGTTTTTTATTCATGATGTCGAACCATAGTGGCTAGATAACTCTTCCTCTTTCGAGCGCAGTAGTCCTTTCACGACTCCGAGGTGCTACTCTCGGAACTTAGACTGCTGAGGCACCTCTCCTGTCGAGTATCGCTGGTCCGCACCCAAACACAGTAGTGCTCCACACCAGGGGTCTGCCACCCAAACACAGTAGTGGTTCCCCTAATAGCCTATAGAGGCACTCCTCCTGTCTAGTACCACGAGTCTACTGCCAGCTACTAGGAACTCCATCCTCCATGGGTCTGCAGCCAAATACCTGGCGCTCCGTCCACTGGGACAGTTGACTCACTCCAAGTCGAATGAATCAAGCAGTCATCAGGTCTACAACTACTAGGTCTCTGCACTCCGTACACTTGTATCTGGGAGGGTCCACTCCACGAGCTAATAGTCGATACTCCAAGTATCACAATCTCCCACAAAGAAGTATCACAAAGGACCGCCTCGTCACAGGGGTCTCAACGCATTAGATGGTGCGTCAATCGGACGCATGGTCTGTGAGTTATTGGACTTTTCACCCTGGGGGCCCAGTTGGTTTTGTGTACAAACCAACCCGACCATATCTCTTAAGTGCCCCGAACTCTCATGGGGTATACTCATAGGGACCTTTTCTCAATGTGATTTCCAACCCCACTGACGGTTCGTCAAACAGATGTCCGGTCTGAAAGTTATCGGCTTTTTCGTTCTAGGGGTCCGATTGGATTTCAGATACAATACAACCCGGACTTACTCCAACAATATACAAACCTCATGTGGAGTATTCCAAAAGAACCTTCTCATCAATAGGAATCCAACAAAGTCGATGACACGTCAATCGGACGTCCGGAGCACCTGTTATAAGCATTTCCGCTCCAAGGGCCCGGTTGGTTTCGTGTTCAAACCAATGCAGCCATACACAAAGTTCACTAAAACTTTGAGTGTAATATATCTAAACGACCGTCTCGATCTATGGAATCCTACATAACTGACGGTACGTTGATCGAAGGTCAGTATCCCATGATATGAGTGTTAGAATGATCCAGCTCCGAAAAAAGGGGGTTTGGGCCCGGACCGACCCGGCCCAAAACCCCTTGGGTCGGCCAGAATCGGGTCGACCCGACCTAGGTCCGGGTTCGGACCAATTGGGCTTGGCCCGGTGTGGGTGGCCAGGCCCACGCGGCTTGCAGCCCAGCTTGGAAGTTAGCTGCAGATTGGCTCTCGGTCGAGTGGGGTGCGAAGGGAGGGGCGCCACCCCCTGTTTCCGAAACGACTGTCCATTAAGACCGGCCTCTTGTAACTGCGGGACCTGAGGGCATCCTGTCTCAAGGTGGCACTGGCGATCGGCTCATCCAGCCGCCCCTTTGAAGATAGCCACGGCCTTATGTCGCGACCCCTGTCTGACCGGCATGGCGTGATGGCGCCACGCCCCTCCGCCACGGCCCGCCCCGCCCGCGACCCCCCTTGGAGCTCCGGCACGGCGTGATGACGTCATGACCCTCCTCTGTGGCCTTCTCCTGGTCGCATCCTCCTTCAGTCTCACCGGCGCGGCGCGATGGCACCGCGCACCACCACCGCGGCCCACTCCATTCGCGGTTCCTTCGTCCTCAAATGTCATTGTTGATAAACAAGGAAACAGGGGGGAGAATTAGTTGTGTTTGTGTGGTCCGATCTCCTCCCGTTATTTCGATATCATGCGGCCAAAGAATACGGAATTATCAACAATAAACAAGCACAATTGTAATTCATTAAAATCGAACTTAACCCCTACCTCGTGTCATTCATCGTTTGTTGACAATATCGCGAAAGGGAGCGGGCGCCGGTTCATTGATGTCGGAAGGTGATGTTGTCGTTTGTGAATTCCGCACGGTGGTGTCTCCTCCCTTGATGGAAATCCAGGGAGTGTTCTTCATCCAGAAGGATGGTCGTTCTTCGACAAAGTAGATGAACCATCCTTCATCGGAGGAAGAACAGAATGGAGATCTTTTTTACTTTCTAAGATGAAGAACTTCAACAAAGGAGGAAACCACTTCTTCTTCTCAGGAGTTCTCTCCCAATCCTCACACAATATGGCATCTCCATTAAAATAAGGCCTTACCTTATTTTAATTTACCTTGACATGCATTTCAAAATTGATAAACCCAAACCCTTAATTAATAACAAGTTTGTTTGTTTAATTAATAAGAGTTGGTCGACAACATTAATGGTGTGAGGGAGGGAGAGGAAAGGTTACTTAAATAAAGATGAGTTAACAAAATTAAAGAGGGAGTTAGGGTGTTAAGAGGGAGGAGAGGAGTTATGGGAAATGTGAATGGGTGGGGCTCATGTGGGCCCCAACTCACCAATATCCTCAAATGGGTAGTTAGGGGCTTGTGGGTCCCACCCTAACTACCCCATGTTGGTTATAACCACTAGGACAATGAATTGATTAAAAATTCATCCACAATTTTTATTCAATTCTTTATTAATCTACAATTTCTTTAACAACTCCTCCCGAGCAAACACATCTTCGGTAAAGGGCCTCTTAAGCAATTACCGGTGCTTTGGTTTCAGCGGTGCCCTCATATTTCCATTCCGAGCACCAGTTCAAAAGATAGAAAAACCCGATCATTCATTCACTAAACGTACCTGAGCTAAACTTCGGAAATTGATTCCGGGAACACTGGGCCTCCGAATCAGGTGCCGTCTGAAGCCACACACTCGAAAAATTCCAAAGAAATTAAGAGAAGATTTTCCTTGAAATTTCTGAGTCTTTACATTACTCCCACCTCAGGGCTATACGTCCTCATAAAGCTACAGCACAAAACAAGGGGAACTAAAGGAGGCATCGAGCATGCATTTGAGCCTTCTTCTCTTATGTGCTCTCCTAGGTGTTCCCGTGCTTCCAGTGAAAGCGCACAAAGGGAACCGACCATCCCCATAGGACCCGCTCCTGTCAATCCTCAACCTTTATTGGAACCCTATGAAAGTCTCCCAGTCATCGATGTCCTCTCTCCGTGGTCGATGATGATGGATAGGTCATTCATGTATTTACTCATCTGAGATATGTGGAGGATGTCATGCACCTGCTGCAACTGATGTGGTAGGGCCAGACGGTAAGCCACCTCGCCTACCATGCTGAGGACCTGGAAAGGTCCGATGAAACGCAGATATAACGTGTCTCCCTGGCCAAAAAATCCGTAGACCCCGTTGAGGTGAGACCCGTAAGAAGATATCGTCATCACCCTCGAAATATAGTGGTATCGTCTCATATCAGCATAGGACATCTGTCTGCTCTACGTAGTCTTCATCTGCTCTCGGTTGATCTGTACCTTTTCTGTTGTAACTGGAACCATCTTAGGTTCAACACGTGCTGACTCTATAACTATGCTAAAAGGATATCTGAAATGCTTTCAGCTGCTGTCTCACCACTCCCAATAGCTTAATTCCCGATGTCATACTAAGAGAATCTGTTACAACGTCCCCCCTCTCAAAGAGTATAAACTATATTGAAGTCATAGTCCTAGAGGAATTCAAGCCATCACTGTTGTCCCAGGTTCTGATACTTGTGAGAGAAGATACACATGAGATTATTGAGATGGAGAGAACCGTAAACTGCTCGTTCAACGAGCAATGGGTGAGTCTAACCAATTGTAAGAACCCATCTCCATAATTTTTCATCTACGTTCCACCAAAAATATGCTGGGATTTCTCCTCTACCGTAAACATAAATCTAGTCTCATCCCCTGGATGAACCACGTCCTTTGACTAATACAGTCAACCCTAACATGAACAGTACTAATTCATGCCATGGGCAACATCGTAAGGCCTAAACGCCGCTACCAAGAGATCCATCCATTACTATCGCCTACATGGTTTGGGTCACACTATCGGCATCAGTGTGTGGTTACTGGGTCTCCTCTAGTAGAAAACTCGAATGTGAGGGTCATGTCAACCGTTTAAACCGGAACCTCTTAGTACACAAAAAGAATGAAAATGTCACAATGACAAGTGTCTTTTATTACTGTAGCTCGAAGTACAAAGACACAAGGAAACTACAAACATTAACAGAAAAACAAGGAAACTTGAAGCATAAAGATCAAAGGCCTCCATGCGTAGAACTAGTCCGCTCATGTCCGCCTGCTTTCGGAGCTCCACTTTCTGAAGTTGTGATCTCCCATATCCACCTATTCTCTGCGGTCGGGGTGGACCTCCTGGTAGTGGTGGAAACTCCTCGAAGTGCCATACACCACCGACTGTATGGACAACTCCCCTGCCTCTAACTGGTAAGTTCTTCCTTTTCTTGCTGCTCCTCTGCTGGACAGGTCGGGTAATCTCGAGCTAAGTGACCCTTCCTGCCGCATGCATAGCACTTCTTGCTCCTCGCATGGATGGACCTACTTCATGTGCCTCACACCACCAAATCTATAACCCAAGGTCGCCCCCCTATAGGTACGGTCTTCTTAGACCCCTGAATCACCTGTATACTGCATACAGATGACTCAGCTACTGATGGTAAACCCTGCGGCAACGACAATAGCTCCTGAGCACGCTCAGAGTGTGGAGCCGCTGGTATAAACTCTACCATGAAGAAAGTCTCGATGTCTCTCCAAGTAATAGTCGCCTTGTCTCAAAAATGGAGCATCTGGCTCCACCACCTCTCAGCTGCTCCCTAGAAGAGGCTAACAGCTAGGTATACCATCAAGTCTGCGGGTGTCCTAGCCGTGTGGAAAGCTCGTGCTACTAACTCCAGCCAGTGCCCAGCCGTCTGTTAATCTGACTCGCCTCAAAACCTCGGAGACCCCTGTTGCTGGAACTCATGAATCACGCTCAAGTGGCGTGCACTCTCTGCTGGTGTCTAAACTAGTAGAGGGCCCTGTACTGAGGCCTCATCTCTCAATGGCCTGTCAGTACGTACAAATGTCGGGGCTCTAGCTGATCGTCCGCGAGAAGGCATCCTGAAAGAACAGATGCCACACGGTCAAAAGATTATACCTGGGGAGATGACCTTGTTTGATCAAATTTAAGGGAAATCTTTTCAAAACAAACACGCAATCTGTGTTTTCATGCACAGAGTTGGAAATCACAAGTAAGGGTCCTGGTATTTGGATACATCGGCCGCCCACACCAACACTGGACTCCCTGAACTGAAAACCACACTTATTACCCTTAACACTATTTTTTCACAGAACGAATATATCCGAGTTATAAGTTCTACGGTAGAAACAGCTCATCTAATACCAATTTGTGACGACCCGTCCTCGGGGCCCGTGTCGTGACTACCCCAAGCCTACTTTGCATAGGCCAGGGGCTGGCAACTAGCACCAAAGGCGTAAATCCCGATAACTGGGAAGACATTTCCTTTATAAAACATAAACACATCAAACCATAGAACAAGCAGAAGTAATACACTAATTCAAAAGAAAGTGTTGGAAAGAAAATGGGCCAGAAAACAGACCCAACTGAAAAGTACAGCTACAACTGAATGAAAGTACAATAGAAAAATACAACAGCTAGAAGATAGAAACGGCTCTTCCGTCGTCCACCTCGGATCCTACCTAAAGGGTAGGTATAGATAGCACAACTCTTGGATCGTACACCATGGATCCTACCTGAAGGGTTGATACAGATAGCCTCCTCAAAGCTCTCAACCATCAACCTCCACCAAATACAGTCTCGTCATCATTTCCACCTCCGGGTAATAACTCGTCATGAGGTCCACCTCCGTGTACCATCCAGTCCTCACACACTCAGTCTCTATCAATGTTGTCCGTTTTCTACATCCAACACAATGAGGTACGGGCATAGCCAGTGCAGGGGTGAGTATATCAATACTCAGTAAGGACCCAGAGACCCTTAATGTCTCACTAAATCAATAAGGATAACCACAAAGTAGGATCTCAATAGATAACCCTTACTTAGGTATAATCTCATACTTGTACCTAAGTTATCAAGTAACACATCTCATTCATGAGAAAACACAAAGGATATTAAATAAATGGATAACCACTACTTAGGTATATGCCCATACATATATCTATGTTATCATGTAACCCATCTCAATCATGAAGAAATCACAAAGGTCATTGAATCAGCTCAATCTAGGATTTTTATTCATGATGTAGAACCACAGATGATGGAGAAATCATCCTCTGTTGAGCACAGTCATCCTGTCACGACTCCAAGGTGTTACTCTCTAACCTTATACTGCTGAGGTAATCCTCTTGTCGAGTACTGTGGGTCCGCACCCAAACACAGTAGTGCACCCCACCAGGTGTCTGCCACCCAAGCACAGTAGTGGTTCCCCCAATAGCCTACATAGGTACTCCTCCTATCGAGTACCGCAGGTCTGCTGCCAACTACCAGGCACTCCATCGTCCGTGGGACTACCGCCCAATATCAGGCGCTCCATCCACTGGGCTAGTCGACTCACTCTATGTCGAATCGGTCAAGCAGTCGATAGGTCTATAGCTACTATGTCTCCGCACTCCGTACACTCATCTCCAAGAGGGTCCGCTCCACAAGCTTCTGGTTGATGCTCCATGTATCACAAAGTCCCACAAAGAAGTATAAAAAAGGACTACCTTGTCACAGAGATCTCAACGCATGAGACAGCACGTCAATCAGATGCTCGGTCTATGATTTTTTAGCCTTTTCATCCCGAGGGACTGATTGGTTTCATGTATGAACCAACCCGACCGTATCCCAACTCTGCCCCGAACTCTCACGGGGTATACTCATAGGGACCGTTTCTCAACGTGATTTCTAACGCTGCTGATGGTTCGTCAAATGGACGTCTGGTCTGAATGTTATCGGCTTTTCCGTTCCAGGGGCCCGGTTGGATTTCAGATAAAATCGAACCCGTCCTTACACGAACTGTATCCAAACCTCAAGTGGAGTATTCCAAAATAATCGTCTCATCAAGAGGAATACAACAAAGTCGACGTCACTTCAATCGGACGTCCAGAGCTCAGGTTGTAAGTGTTTCCCCTCCGAGGGCCCGGTTGGTTTCGTGTTCGAACCAACTCACCCATACACAAAGTTCACCGAAATCATTAGTGTAATTTAACAAAACGACCGCCTCGATCCATGGAATCCTATGTTACTGACGATGCGTCGATCAGGGGTCCTTAGTCCATGATATGGACATTAGAACGAAGATGTTCCGAAAATGGGGGGTTTGGGGCCGGGCTAACCCGGCCCAATTGGGCAAGGCCCGGCTCGGCCCGGCGCTCGCCGCCCAGCCTGGTGCGGGTGGCCAGGCCCGACACGGGTGGCTCGGCCCAGCGCGGGTGGCCCGACCTGGCGTGGGCGGCCCGGCCACCGCGGCCTGTAGCCCGACTCCGAAGCCGGCCGCGGCTCGGCTCTCGGCCGACGGAGGTGCGAATGGAGGGGCACCGCCCCCGGTTTCTGAAACCGCTAGCCATTTAGGGCGGCCTTTTGTAACCGTGGGACCCGAGGGGGTCCCACCATCAGGTGGTGCTGGCGGCCAGCTCAGCCGGGCGCCCCTTTGAAGACCGTCATGGACTTAGGCCACGGCTCTTGTCTGACCGACATGGCATGACGACGCCGCACCCCTACACCATGGCCTGCCCCGACCACGGCCCCCCTTGGTGCTCCAGCGCAGCGCGACGATGTCGCGCCCCTCCACCGTAGCCCGATCTCCTCCCGTTATTTTGATATCAAGCGGCCAAATATTACGGAATTCTCAATGATAAACATGCACAATTTTAATTAATTAAAATTGAACATAACCCCTACCTCATGTCATTCGTTATTTGTTGATGATGTCGCGAAAGGGAGCGAGCGTCGGTTCGTTGACGTCAGAAGGTGATGTCGTTGTTTGCGAATTCCCAACGGCGGTGTCTCCTCCCTTGATGGAAATCCGGGGAGTGTTCTTCATCGAGAAGGATGGTCATTCTTTGACAAAGTAGATGAACCGTCCATCATTGAAGGTAGAAATGAATGGAGATCTGTTCCTCATTCTAAGATGAAGAACTTTAATAAAGGAGGAAACCACTTCTTCTTCTCAAGAGTTCTCTCCCAATCCTCACACAATATGGCATCTCCATTAAAATAATCCCTTACCTTATTTTAATTTACCTTGACATGCATTTCAAAATTCATAAACCAAAACCCTTAATTAATTAAAAGTAGGTTTGTTTAATTAATAAGAGTAGGTGGGAATAATTAATGGTGTGAGGGAGGGAGAGGAAACTTTACTCAAATAAAGATGAGTTAAAAATATTAAATATGGAGTTAGGGAGTTATGAGGGTGGTGAGGAGTTATGGGAAATGTGAAGGGGTGGGGCTCGTGTGGGCCCCACCTCACCAATATCCTCACATGGGTAGTTAAGGGCTTGTGGGTCCCACCCTAACTACCCCATGTTAGATATAACCTCTAGGATAAAGAATTCATTAAAAATTATTCCAATTTTTTTTTCAATTCTTTTTTAATCCACAATTTTATTAACAACTCCTTCCGAGCAAACACATCTTCAGTAAAGGTCCTCTTAAGAAATTACTGGTGCACGGTTTCATCGGTGCCCTCAGATTTCAATTTTGAGAACCGGTTCAAAAGATAGAAAAACTCACTCGTTCGTTCACTAAACATACCCGAGCTAAACTTTGGAAATTGTTTCCGGGCACACAGGGCCTCGGAATCAGGTCCCGTCTAAAACCGCGCACTCATAAAAATCAAATGAAATTAAGAAAACATTTTCCTTGAAATTTCCAGGTCATTAAAATTAGATATAAAATTCTTTTAATATATTTCATTGATATAAAATTTTAAAATTCATTCTTTTTTTACTATTCATAAATTTAAACATAAGTGATATATGGTGGAAATACATTTATAGTATTTGAAATAAAGAAATTACTTGATATATTTATATATATATTATGATACTTCAGTATGATCCATTTATCATTTGTAAAATAAGATTTCCAATTTTCATTTTCATGATTGGATAGGGAAGAGTATTTCATAGGTAATAAAATTTTAGGATTTTTTCCAATTATTATGTCCCATAATTTCATCCTTAATTTATTCTCTTATGAAACAAAAATAATAATATATAATAGTTGTGGAAAAACACTTACAACTTTAGATATTTCTAAATCATTGTTGGTGCCAAAATATTTGATTAAAAGATTGAAGAAAATAAGGCCCCGCAGCCAGTCGCGCGAAGCCACAGTGCAGAGCCCTCTGAGCAATGTAGCCGCCGTGATGAAAAAGAGGTGGGACACCCCGTGAAAGCCTCCAATGTTTGCGAAGACACCGAGAAGAAATAGTGGTGGTACACTCCGTTAATTCCCCTAATATTCACGAGCCCACCGTGAAGCAAAGTAGGAGGTACCCCTCCGCGAACCCAGTTGATGTTCGCGACCTTCCACAAAGAAACTGAATCCACCTTCGCGCCACGTGAGCTCTGCTTCATGGTGCCTCTTTATTATAAATACCAAGATCCCCCTGAGCCCCGAGGATGGACAATCTGACCATTTGACTTCTCATCTCCCAAATCGTGAAAAACTCTTTCCTCTGCGAATCATGAGTTACGCGAGGTATTTTTGATTCACGAGCGGCCTCCACCTTGTCTTTTTTTGTGCCCCTCTTCCGATAGGGATTCCCTTCACAAAGCCTAAGGGAATTCTCGATGGAAGGGGATCCCCAAGGGGACCCGAGTTGTCACAGATCATTTTTGATTCACGAAACACCCCTCCTATACACGTGATCCACATGTCAATGCAGGGCCACTGTACTTCGCGAAGCACAGTGCCTCGCGGCACTTTTCTTTGTGAGGCACCTATGCTCCGTGAGACAGTTCTCCACGAAAACCATCCCACATTGTGAAGAACCTCCCATTTTTACCTCTGCCCCATGCAAAGGCTAACACACCCCACTTAACAAAGCACCTCCCATTTGCACATCCGCCTCATTCTAAGGCTAAGGCACCCCACTTTGTGAAGCACCTCCCATTCGAACCTCTTCCCCATGATAAGGCTAAGGCACCCAACTTCGTGATGCAACCTCCTTTGCATGTTCCCTCCACTATGTAGAGAAACCACGTTCCACAAGGCCCCTTCTTGTGGACCCCACTTCTTGGCAATTCCTTCTCCCATGTGACCCTTCAAGTATGCATGATGTGATTTCAAAGTCCCCTAGACGATACTACCCATAGCACTGCTTCGCCCAATGCTTCTTCACATAGGCATGCTAATGGATATTGCTTTTTCGAATAGCCACGCTAACGCGGACCCCTCGATGGCTCGCTCTAAGACCCCTCCTTCTACACGGCATTGCCGATACATTCCCTCACACAAGGAGCAGAGGGTACTGGTCATGTAAGTCCTAGGGGTACAGAGTAAACCCACCTCGTTCGAGCTGCGGGATGTTAAACATCAATGTACCCTTGTCCTCAACACATGATGTTAAACTGTGATCTGTCCCTGAGCTTCGCAGGAAGGGTCCCCCGACTCGGACATTCGTTACGCCACTCGTCTCCACGGGGATGGGATAACCCATCACATGGGATGATATCCTCTTTCTCAGAGTGGAACTTGTCCGTAGGGAAGGGATTCTATCCTGGTGTAATCCCATAGATGCTCTTGAGGAAGGTAGCACTCATGCACCACCGTACATCCCCAACACTAGGGCCAGTGGAGGGAATAATAGGGAACGAGGCACCTCCATTATTCAGTCCTGAATCCCTCTTGTGCGGAACTTTTTCATATTTGGGCCTCCATCCCGGAGTATGTCCCAACACCACGGGCCGCCTAACACATAATCCCTTCTTCGCTTCTCATAGACACACCCTTCAAGACGTGATCGTCAGGTCTCTGACGCCTCTTGTTTCTCACACCTAGCATGACTCATGTGGGATTAGAGTAAGCATTGACTCTGACATCGAACCCCATCCAAAATGATGTTAAACTGTATGCCCACATCCAACATGACTTTAAACTATATCCCACCATCCAACATGACATTAAACTGTATGCACCAATCCTACATGACGTTAAAATGTATGCCCCCATTCAACATGACATTAAACTTTATGCCCCCATCCAACATGACGTTAAAAAGTATTCCCCCGTCCTACATGTTGTTAAAATGCAGACCTGAATTATGAGGAATTTGATCCGTCTCAAGGCATGGTACGTAGGAAGCCTCTATCAGGTTCAATCCCACCACCAGTGGACCCCCGGGATCACCTTCACGTTAGTTCGCTGACAAAACCCATCACGAACTATGAGGACTTTGATCCATGTCGACGAATGGTACGTACGAAGCCTCTCTAAGTTTCAAGCCCGTCACCCATCAGACCAAGGTCCCTCTTCCCGTCGGTTCGCTGACTCCCACATCCTTTTTGAACTACAGAGTCTTTGATCCATCTCAGGGCATAGTACGTAGGAATCCACCATGAGGTTCAATCCCACCATCCACCTTGACCAAAGTCCTTACTCACGTCGGTTCTCTGAAACGCCCTCGTCCCGCATGATGTTATACTACATCCCAATCCAAAGGTATGCCGTTCTGACCCTACCATCTAGTTCTTCTAACACCCCTTCATGTCAGTTCAATAGCCCCTTTTCAACCTGAACTAAGAGGACTTTGATCCATGTCAAGGAATGGTATGTAGGAAACCCCACGAGGTTCAAGCCCAACACCCATCGGACCAAGGTATATCTTCACTTCGGTTCACCGACATCCAATACAGAACTACGAGAACATTGATCCATGTCAAAGCATGGTACATAGGAATCCTCACGAGGTTCAAGCCCAACACCTGGTTGTTCCAACCTCATTCACGCCAGTTCACCCACCACCTTGGGCAGCCCCGAGTGTAAGCCCCCTCACATCCATTTTGAACTACGTGGACTTTGATCCATGTCAAGGCATGGTATGTAGGATGCCTTACGAGGTTTAAGCCCGCCAACTATTGGTACCAACCATCTCTGTGTTGGTGTTCCAAGACCCCATCCCGAACTACGTGGACATTGATCCATGTCAAGGAATGGTACCCTCCCTGAGGTTCAAGCCCATCACCCGTTGGTCATTCTAACCCACTTCCCGTCGTTTATCACCTACCAAACTATGCAGACTTTGATTCCCTACCACATGGATACATAGGAGGTCTCTTCGAGGCTCAATCCCAACATGACTATCGCACTTGCGATGGTCCCATTTAATTCCCCATCCACTCCATTCAATTTTCCATCACCCATCCTGATTCTTACCCAGGCCGCCACATCCCGGTGAGATAATTCCATCTCATTCCCCTCCTATAGTATTCGGGATGCCACTAACGTGATGGCCCCAATATCGGTGATCCCTCAATGGGTTCCTCAATCTGATCCACTCCAACTAGTGTTCTGATCAGCCCGACCCGTCTTCGTTGGACGTGAAACTTATGGCATACCCTGTGTTAAACACAAGAAGATGAGGAAAACCTCAGATAAATGCCAATGGAATATGATTACCCACACTCGATGGTGGATGCCTCTGGCATCCGCACCCTTGAGAAGCCCTGTAATAAGGGACCAAGGACAGACACACCAATTCTCTAGTATCCAGACATGCTAGTGATGTCTCAACGTGACTACTCCCCCAACAGAAGGGTGTTGCCCTGACCGGACCCCTTGGAATGTCCTGTCATAAGTAGTGTAATTAACCCTCGTCCATGGAAACATGGAAATGGGAAGAGTTTCATGAACAACATATTAAATCTATGAGGTAGACCCGGACTAGGTGAAGAGTTCCGAGGAGGAATCCACAGAAGGAAAAACTGACATCCCATCATCATGGTTTCGATCAAGGAGCATATGTCCCTGAATAAGGAGAGAATGTTGCCCGCCTTTTGAAAGCAGGAATGCAGGGTAACAAAAAGTTGTGCCTATGATGCCCATGTGGAAGGACGCGCGCTCCCTAAAGAAAGCGTCGAAAAAAGAAATGGTAAACCCGATGTGAAATTATTCCCCCCAATATGGAGATTAGTAGTGTTTGAGACATCAGTAGATTGACGTGTCACCAGATCCAGCTATCCGGCGCTGGGTCCTGCCAATAAAATAGAGGACCTGGTGTGAAACTCACCAGAAGTTGGGGTAGTAGAACGTTGGGCATTCTGTTCTGCAACTTTGTCGGCATGGATCCCTCTTACCGGCCACAGATGATGGGATGGTATTGGATCACGGGTTGTCGATTTATTTTCCTTGCAGTGCTAATGAGTTAATCTCCCTGCTTTCCAAGAATTAGGTTGCTAATATAGGGACACAATCACCACCCACCCGCCTACGCAGGGGCAGGGGAAACACCAGTACAGCCACTCCGCGTGGCTCCACTGCTGCCACAACAGCGTCTGCATCCACGAATGTGGGGTGCCCATACTTCATCTCCCCATTGGAAGTCATCCAACGAATGGTGATTAACGACCTCATATGACATTACGATGATGAGGGAATAATCCCAACCCAGGATATTGCACACCTGGACCTGGAGGTGTCCATGCCATGCTATCAATGCCGCCCTGAAGGGCCGCACAGAGATCCCCTGCTCCCCACCCTAAAGTTCAATCGTTTCGGGAGCCTGTACCCAGAACGCCTTGACGACTCCCTACCCTACGCTGATTAGGAGGGTGACATCCGGATAAGCCCGGCCAGAGTCTCGATTCAAGGGATCCAATCAAGGGCCCCCACCCCGGCCACGTCAGCGCCGCCGTCCGGCCTTTCCAGAGGAACAGGTAGGCTATTTGCCTGCACCACCCGCACTGGCTCGCCGGACCCCAACGCCAGCATTGAGCCTGGGATTAGGATGCCGGTCAAGGGGCGTTAACTCCAACAGCTACTGTGACCCGAGCCACCTCCGACACATATCATAAAGTCCCTTACAACATCAAGCATGGGTGCTCCTACACCAAACCAGGATCAAGGCCCCAACCGCCCCACAGGCAGGCTTGGTCAACTTCCCGGGTTGCAGGCCCGAGTGATGATCGCTGCGAACCAACCCGTGGTTATATCACCTCATACAGAGGTCCTCCCCGTACTACTATTCCACAAAGCGTTGGCCTTCCCTGCTCCAAACCTTGTCATTGAGGTATGCCCGGTGCCACCCCAACCCGAATGAAGACCTGCCCCGCGGCAGTGACACTCGGCCCAGAAGCCTCTCCCATGCCCACCACACTGGTTATGGAATTCCTCCTGCCCCCGACTGTCGGTGTCAAGACATTGCGCATCTGGTCCCTCTCCAAATTGGGTATCCTCCCTATGTTCTCTCCACAGCTGGCGAAGGTCCTCCTCACCTTGGCAACCAAATGGGTAAAGGTCAGCCTCACTCCACCCTCAAAAAGCATGGAGGTCCTCCCCATGCTCCCGCCGGTTCTGAAAGAGGTTTTTCCCACTCAGGAACTGTTCATTGATGTCCTCCCCATGTCCCCTTCGAAATTTTTCCCGGTTCTCCTCACACCCTGGCTATCTTAAGTGGATGTCCTCTCCACCCTGTCACCAGCACGACCCCGAGATTACATGTCAGAAATCAGCCTTGTCCCAAGGAGCCACCAAGGGGCAAGAGAGTGGGTCGTCGATCGCACAAAAAGGTTCTTGGGAAGGCCTGGACCGAGATCAAACCGACCCGCTTCTCGGATTCTGAAGCAGAATGCGACTCGACAGTGGCAACCTCCCCTCGGTCCTCCGTGTCAAGGATCGGGCAGGAACAAGGCGTGTTAGCCTCATACTTGTGGAATTTGAAGTCCACCGGATTCCCGCCTCTCTTCACAGGTACATCCTGGAGGAGGAAAATTTTGGAGTCCCATAGGTTCCAATCGTGCAGTCACCACCGTCGTCACCAGAAGCACCCTCCTCCTTGACCAGAGATCACATAGAGCTATTTTGGGGACCGATGGTAGTTGAGCAACAACGTGACTCATTTCTGGTAATAGAGATACATGCACCAGAACCTGTGGCTATCATCCCATCATATCGTGACATTGTGGTCAAGTCACTACACTCTTCCAAGGATGACCCAGAATTCGACGGCCATTTGGCTTGTTATCCTTATTCTCCACTGCCCACCTTACTATCCCAGCGGTCCACCTCAGTACCGCTACCAGTTCCTCAGCCACATATGGTTGAAAAGTGGGGAAATACAGGGCCAAACCCTGAATCCGAGCCCAGGATCTTCTGGAACAATCTTGCGGCGGACCACTTCCTAGAGAAGTTCTGGATGACGGAAGCATCAAACTTTCATGCGCTGGAATCCCTCACCCCGGAGGAAGTCGAGTGCTTCCGTAAAACCCTAGGGGCAACACACATCCGTCTTCACAATTATAGGGTGGTGTATCCAAGGAGCCTTGTGCATTTTGAAAACATTGGTAAGCAATGTCGGCTGGTCGATTTGGCCATAATCCCTGTGGCACAACACCCTGAGTCTCCAGGTTGCTCGAACACCCTCCAAAAAAAATGTGTTCAGAGTTTAAAGGTTCTCTGAAAAATCATCAGGGAAGATACCCCCAACATCCATGTCCATGGTTGGGGATAGTATGTCGCCCTCCTATTCAGTCCTATCCGACGGTTGCCCGACACGTTATCCGACATTGAGGAAATTCCCCCAAGAAGGGTTGCGGTCCACACGGCTGACATAGTGGAAGAGGAGGAAGAACTGGTGTTTCTCGATAGAGAGTTTACCCTTGAGGGTGTACCACCACTGTTAGACCCATTAGGGAGGATTACTCATTAGTAGATGAACCTCCTAGGCCTCCCTGCGCCCACAGAGTCGCTAGTACTCAGTCGAAATGCCAGTAAGGGTAAAGACCGTGTCGGAACTATCAAGCACTCCGACCCATCCGACTCGATATAGAAGATAGAATAAGACCCCGAGAAGGCCGCGTTGCACCAACAGATCACTGATCAAAAGAGGCTGGTCGATGAACTCCGGGCCGAGTGCGCCATAGAGCAGCAACCTGACTATGGTGATCCTAAGTCGGGGCAGCAGGGGCAGGAAAAACTTCCCCTGGCGTGATGGCTCTAGGTAACCCTGATCATACCGCTCCAATGAACAGGGAAGAAGCCGAAATTCCAGGAATGTGGGCATGATACGTCTCACAACACCCTCCCGAACGGTGAGGCAATCCGAGGAATCCAGCCCGGATTCCCCCAGATGCCCCGTGAGCCGCTCCGCTAGTCGCTCCATGAGCCATTGAAGCTGTCTACCTTGACGAAGATCACGGAAACACACTTGTGGTTAGGGATCCCCGTCAAGACAGGGACCCACACCCAGATTATCCTATATCAGCACTCATTGCCCACCTCAAGGCATTGGAAACGTGACAGGTGGCAGTACCACTAGATGGAAATCCATATCCCGCGTGGGTGGATGATATGCCTGAACCTCCGGGTTTTGGAAATCCCACTTTCTCGCCCTTTAATGGGACAGGGGACCACCACAGCAGCTGGACCATTTTTCCTCCAGGTGTGGCCCCATGTTGGGGACCCGAGCATAGTAGGAAGCATCCAAGCTCCAATGTTTTGTGTAGACATTAGAGGGACATGCGTTCATCTGGTACATCCAACTCCCTATTAGATCGGTGACTGGTTGGGAGGATATTTTCCAGAAATTCCTATACCAATTCAGTTCCACCACGCGAAAGACTGGCACCACATACATCTTCATGTGCATGCAAAGAACTGAAGAGCAAGTCGCGAACTTCATCACCTGGTGGAAGGGGCTCACATACTCCCTCGACATGCCACTTACTGAGGAGCAATTAATGACGATATACGTAGGGAATTTCAAATCAGAATTGGTTCCTTCCCTGATCACCCAGAATTACCCTGGAGGGTTCTGTGATTTCTCAGTTAAGGCCCAGTGCCTCGAGGACGCTCTGCAACAGGATAGCCAGGAACGTCTGCTGCCCCCTATGATCCCAGCACGGAGGGATGCCAGAGTTGTGCCCACCGCGGTGGCCCAGATAGAAGCCCCCAGTCAGCTATATCTGCTTCCAGTGGCACCGGCTCCGCAACGTTGCAGAGGTCTGCCAACTCAGGCACAACCTCATGCCTAGCAGCGACCGCCTTAGAATCCCAGGTTTCCCCGTGCAATGCACCACCGCCGCCTAGGTGGGAAAATGTGGCTCTGCCTCCTCGGCAGGCCCCTCCGGCCCCTCGTCATGGCCAGGCTCCCAGAGCCCCCAATCTGGAAAGAAGGAACTAGACATACTCATTCTACGAGAATCAGGTCCCTTGGTTACTTCTGTAGTGCCCTGTAGCAGGGGATTGTGTGCTTACCCGAGTGTAGAAGGCCGGCAGTGGCGAATCTCACCGATCGCCCCAACTACTGCCCTTATCACCAGATTCTAGGGCACACCCTCAAGAAATGCTATGTGTTTAAAGACTGGCTCCAAGACCAGGTTGATAACCATATATTCATGTTGGACCCGGCCCCGACACAAGTGGTGGGTGTCTTTGTGAAGTTAGAAAGTAGTAGCGACGACGAAGGCGAGTGGCACCAGGTTCCCATCCACGGATCCCATAAATATGACGACTGGATGGATCGTAAAATAGTTTCCCATGCCCATGGAATTATTCGAGCATTATTAAATCAAATGGAGCCTTCAGAAGATACAGCCAACACCTCTACGTCAAAATCTCAGCCGGCCTCTTCCCAGAAGAACTAGAAGCGGCGGCGTAAGAAGAAGTAGTGCGCTCTACCAATGTCGTCGTCATCCCGCACTCTCAGAGACCTCGTGCCCCCTAAGATTAGGATTTTTCCTAGAATCCACCTAGTGGTGGATGATTTGTCAAGCGATAGTTAGGGGTACACTTCGGATAATACCATGGAGTTGGTAAATGCCTATATGACTCCTGACAAGGGGGAACGCCAGGCGAACCCCCCCCCCCCCAATGTCCCTGGTCGACGTCAACATCGGTGGAGCTGCGACTACATGGGTTGTTGGGGGGCATCAGTTGGAACCTCCAGCCAGTCCGTTCACACTACTGAAACCAAACAGTAGGCCCAACGCAGTGCTCAGCACACGCAACCTCCTCATCTAGTTCCCTCAGATCTACCTCCACCGCCGTTTGAGATACTAGATCAGGCAGAGTTGCCTCGTCCGTAATGCGGCCAGTCTCGCCCTACTACATGCCAACATCAGTTGTCCAGTCCTCATCTGGCAGCCGCTCTTCAAGCCTCGACAAGTGAGCAGCGAGACGTACCTAGAACTAGCCAGCCACCAGTCCAGCTGGCAGGGCCCATAGTGCCTCCAACCGCAGAGCGGCCTCCTGTAAGAAGAGGATCACGTCTGGCCTAGAAGTATGATGTTATGAAACAACTTGTAGACATTCCAGTGAGTATTTCTATCCTTGAAGATCTTTTCATGTCATCTGAAATTCCTGAGGAGCTTGCTGAACCCCTAATGAGCCCCCTCCAGTTTGAGATGGAGGTAGTAGATACAGAAGCCTTCCATGTCGAGGAAATTGAGAACACTAAAATAAAAGAGGTAATCTCGTTCTCTGGTGATGAAGAACATCCTCCTATATAGGGTAACATTCTTACACTATATATCTCTGGCCACTTCAATGGCGTGGAAGTATGTCACTGTCTTGTTGACACAGGTTCTGGGATTAAGCTAATATTGATTCAGACATTGCGAAAGCTGGGGTTGACTGAGGGTGATCTAACTCCCTATGACCTCAGAATCCATGGATATGACAGGACCGAGAAGACCCCGGTCAACACGATCCATTTGAAGACCCAGTTTGGTGGCTTAATTTCCAGTATTGAATTCATGGTTGTCTCCTAGGACACCGCGTACAACGCATTGATGGGAAGGCCATGGCTTCACCTGCATGTAGTGGTCTGTTAGTCATATCACCAATGCCTCAAACACTCCATCAATGGTCTAGTATGTGTGCTCCAAAGAGATGCATCTCATTTTTCCTCTTGCAAATCCCATTTTCTGGACTTTGACTATTACAAGTGCAAGGATAAGCAGATTCTGGTTAGTGAGGTTGAACCCACCCCAGTCACAAGTGATCCCTGGGAAGGTCTGGATGACGCTTACATCTTCCTGATCCATCAGTTGGAGGCCATAACCCCTGACATGGGGCAATGCTTTTTCATTTTGGGTACAATAGGAAGACATATTCCCAGGTCCAAGTGACAGAAAATAATCACCTCGTACTCCTACACCAACCAGGCTCAGGTGATCCTGGAACCTCCTACCCCTATACGGTATTGGGATGTCAGGCTCATGGTAACAGCGGTACGCTACACGTGTCTCTTCTTCCAGGCTGGAATAAACAGGCTCAAACTGACATGCCACTAATTCATTGATTTCATCAAGCATGGTCCCTTGGGCCAAAGACCGGATGGGATTGGATCGACTGCCTTCATTGTTATGGTCTCTGTGGTGCATGAATCTGTTGATGTGATGAACACTGCTGCCCATGCTGACACTAGCCTCCTGTCAGAGCCTGGTGGCTCTGAAGCGACTCCCCCTTGGAGGATCCCTCCACAAGTGGAGAAGAGGATCCAGAGGATGCTCCCCTCGCCTTTGAAGAAGGCTTTTCTACCACGATCGATGAGCTACTACAGGTGATCCTTGGTAGTGAGATAGATCTAAGACCTACATTGATCAGTGCCGCTATGTGCCTCGAGGAGCAGCAGCGGTATGTGAACTTCCTTAAGAAGCACTGAGATGTGTTTTCCTGGAGTTACAGTGAGATGCCAGGACTATATCACTAGGTAGTTATCCATTGCCTTGGTCTCCCGATAAACCATCGCGGGTTCAAGCAGCCTCCTAGGAAGATTCACCCTTCTCACGGTGCCATGTATGATGCTGAAGTTGACAAAATCATCAAATCCAACATCGTCAAGGAAGTCCAGCACCCCAAGTTGCTGGAAAACATTGTGCCAGTCAGGAAGAAGAATGGCTAGATCATAGTCTGTATCGACTTCCGTGATCTCAATCGACACACTCCAAAGGATGGTTTTCCCCTCCTAGTGACAGATTTGTTGATGATCCCACATCCATGTTCCAAGACCTCTCTATCATGGATGGGTATTCTGGGTATAACCAGATCTGGATGGCCCATAAAGAGGAGGATTCCACCTCTTTCAGGGCCCCCCAAGGTACTTTCAGTTACCAGGTTATGCCCCTTGGCCTGAAAAATGCATGTTCCACCTATCAGTGGGCCATACACCGCATATTTAAGCCAATTCTTCGAACACATGGAGAGTTCTATGTGGACGATTTGGTGGTTAAATCTCACCAGTGCCATGACCATCTCCCTAATGATGAACCCGCATAAATGTCCCTTTGGGGACACCTCCAAGAAGTTTCTTGGCTTTGTTGTGAGGTACCGAGGCATCGAGATCGACCCAGAAACGATCAAGGCCATCAGCCAGATGCCTCCCCCGAGTAATATTCGGGAGCATAGAGGTCTTCAAGGACACATATCCTACATATTCAAATTCATTGCTAATCTGGATGGCAAGTGTAATCCCTTTTCCCAACTCATGAAGAAAGGATCTGCCTACGAATGTGATGAAGAGTGTCAGGTCACCTTTGAGGAGATCAAGCAGTATCTGCACCAGCCTTCGGTCATGATGCCACCCGTTGCCGGAAAGCCACTTGTCCTTTATGTGACTGCGCTGGAATGGTATCTCGGCGCCCCGGTCTCCCAGAAGAACAATGAGGGGACAGAGAATATCCACTACTACCTCAGCTGCATGCTCCTCGATACAGAGACTAGATACTGCCCTGTCTAAAAGAGATGCCTTGTGCTCGTGTTTACCATATAGAAATTGCGACATTACCTATAGCACCACGAGGTACAGTTTGTCTATTAGGTAGACCCACTAATGTACGTTCCGAACCAACCCATGTTGACTAGCCGACAAGCGCGGTGGGCGGTGATCCTCCAGAAGTTCGACATCAGGTTCGTGCCTCAGAAGGCTATCAAGTGGCATACATTGGCATACTTCCTAGGTGCCCAAAAAACCTATGCAGATCAATCCCGGGACCTGGATTTTCATGATGAGGAAATCCTCTCAGTCGATCATGCCATTTCATGTAAGAAAATTCACTTCGACGGTGCCTCCTGGAGCCCCACCATTAGGAGGCTTAATGATCCTAGGATCAATAGAGTGGGTCTAGGTATATTATTCAGCACCCCGACACAAGCCATTCTGCCATACTCATTCATATTGTTAGAAGGCTGAACCAACAATGAGGTAGAGTATTAGGCTCTCATCACTGTCCTCGAGTTGTCATTTAAGATCGATGTGCCCCATTTACACATGAAATGGAATTCCGAACTAGTAATCAAGTAGGACAATGGTGACTATGTTGTTAGAAAGCCAGAGCTTGTGCCATTATTGGAGTGCACCCTCCTTCTAGTGGCTCAGTTATCTTATCGACCAGAGGTTACCCATGTCCCTCAGTCATAGAATGGTTGATTGGACTCTTTTGCCTACCTAGAAACATAACATACAGAACCCAAGCAAGAAGATCTGATTATACATGGGGCACACCAGAGAGTCATTTCCCCCGTCACCCTAGAGGATGACGATGAAATTTGGGTAAGACATCTTTCCACCGGATCCTACATGTCAGGCGTCCCAGGTTCTTCAGATGTAGTGGTTGAGGCAACTCTTGATTGGAGGGATCCTTTTGTCAAGAATCCCCAAAATTGTTGCCTCCCGAATGATCGGGCCAAGAGTGAGCAAATCTGATGCCGTGCAATGCATTTTACCCTTCATACTGGTCCCAGTATTGAGAGAATCCTCTATAAGCAGGGTTTCAATGGTGTTCTCCTCTATTGCATTCAAGGAGTTGATATTTCTTAGGTCATGCACAAGGTTCATGCTGGCTCTTTCGGTACCCACCAGGCTGGGCCGAAGTTGTCCCTTTAGTTCCGGAGACTACGGTACTTCTGGCCCTCAATTATCCATGATTGTATTCATTTTTCCACAAGATACCACATGATCCAATTTCATGCTATCTTCCCGCATCGGCCGCCAGAGCCTCTCCACTCCACCTAGTAATCTTGGCCATATGTGGTGTGGGGACTCGATATCGTGCAACCATATCCACTGGTGACAGCTTGCCATTGTAGGTTCGTCCTGACCACTACATATTTCTTCTCTATGTGGGCAGAGGTACTCCCACTCAAAGAGGTCATGGCCCATTCCATCATTGACTTCCTGAGCTCCAATATCATCCATCAGTTTGGAGTCCCTCACGCTGTCCTCACCAATAATGGCACCATCTTCTGAGCAGCCGAGATGAAGGAATTGTACGCCAAATACAATATCAGTTCGAACCATACCACTTGCTATCACACACATGCAAATGGACAGATCAAGGCATTCAACAAAACATTTTCTAACATTTTTTAGAAAATGGTTGGTTAGAACAAGATAAGATGGCCAGAAAAGCTCCCCAATGCCCTCTGGGCATATCGGACGATGACTCGCAATTCCACCCAGGTAACTCCATATTCCCTAGTGTATGGGGCTGAGGCCGTCCTGCCCATCGAGATCCAGCTGCCATCATTACGCATTGCAGTCTATGACCAGCAGGCGCAAGATAAGGTGGCCGAAATCCATCTAGATGAATTGGAATCACTCAAATAGAACATGCTATGTGCCCTGGACAATCTAGAAAGCCATCAGAATAAGATTTCCAGAGCCTTCAACAAAAAGGTTCACCATTGCTCTTTTCTGCAAGGCGACCTGGTGTTGGCCCTGTGAGCACCAATGATCCCCGGTGGGAAACCACCCAAGCTAGAGCCCAAATGGGAAGGGCCTTACATCATTCCTAAGGTATACCCCAATGGAGCATACTCCTTGGTAACCATGGATGGTGAGCGCATAACTCCTCCCACCAACACCAAGTTACTCAAGAAATACTTTGCCTGAGCCTCTGGGTCCTGCATTACCCTAAACTGATCCTCAGTCCCACACAACCTTAAACTATATGGTCCTACATGACCTTAAACTGGATGGTCCCGCATGACCCTAAACTTCCCGATGATCCTGAATGACCTTAAACTGTCTAGTCTTGCATGACATTAAAATGAATCATCGTCCTGCACAACGATAAACTACATCATCATCCTTCATGACGTTAAAAATTCTTATTATCATCCTTCATGACAATAAACTGATAAATGGTCCAAGCTCTATGACCATAAACTAAGATCTCCCTTGAACATACTGTAAGATGTTAAAATGCAAGCTGGTCATGCGTTCCTGACCAAAACCTAGCCTCAGGCCCCTTGGCCTCCTCAGGCCCCCAGCCCTCGTCCTCACAGTGAGAAGTTAAACTGCAACCTGGTCATACCATCCTGACCGAGGCCCATCCTCAAGCCCCATGGCCTTCCCCAACCCGGTCTCTCTTTTGGGATTGTATGGCGTGATATGTGATCATGTCCTCATTCACATTGGGTTACTCGCCACATCGTACATATCCCCATATGAGATGAGTTTCATCATCCTACATGACATTAAAATATGATTCCAGAACTATGTATGGCTTGATTCCCATCCTCATGGGATACGTAGGAATGCTCAGATGCTCCATTTTGAGCCCAGCCCTAAACTCTTCTATTTGAGTATCCCATATAGGTATAGTTTTCTCAGAGGTTCCTCACATGATGTGGAGTATGCTTCCATAGACCCACTCATATTAGGATTATAATGGTCTCACCATGTTCCAACTCACGTTCCTCTATCCTTCTATGTCTTCACCGCACGATGTTAAACTTCAGGGCCTTCAAGAACTACATACGGCTTGATTCCCATCCTTATGGGATATGTAGGAACATCCGGACATTTTGTCTGTTGGACCAGCCAAAAAGCCAGAATCTTCCCTTCAGGATAAGACATACGGAAGGGTGCATTCTTTTTCCCCAATGCACGTCTATGTAGCCTCGGTCCGACTGCACATCCCCCTCCCTGGAGATGTTCACCTCTTTTGTAGATTCGTACAACTATTCTTCACCCCCTCCTTGACTATGATTCCATCACTTTCCCCATCCGGAAGGGCCCCTGATGGTATGGATGCTAGGCTTAAGGGATCTATTACAACTTTAGGCAAACGCCCTCGGGGATTTCTAGAAACATGCTGATACAAGTCTCACGTTTCGAATGTGGTCAGCGGTCGATACTCATTTGTTGCTCCCATCTCAGGTCACCATAAGGACGCTGTGTTTCAAACATGGTCAACAACCGACTTGGATCTTCGGGTCCGCACCAAGATGTCCCAAACATCGAGTGTAGTGGTTTGTTCCACCCCATACCGAAAAGAAGAACTCTTTCCAAGCAGGGCCAACCGTCGGGCTCTTGGCCCATTTTCTCAATGATGGTATTGTGCGGTGTGGTGTGGGATTATGTCCTCACTCATGTCGGGTTACTCGTTGTACCATACACACCCATGAAAGAGACACCTTCTTCAACCCTTGTCCTAACTACATGAAGATAAACTGCATGCTGGTCAGGCCTTCCTGACTGAGGCTCAGGCTCAGGCCCCTTGGCCTTTTCGGGCCCCATGCCCTCATCCTAACTGCATGACGATAAACTACAACCTGGTAAGGCCTTCCTGACCAAGGATCAGCCTAAGGCCCCTCAGCCATTCCGGGCCCCCGACCCTCATCCTTACTACAAGACGTTAAACTGAAAGTTGGTCAGGCCTTCCTGACCGAGGCCCATCCTCAGGCCCCTTGGACTTCTCAGGACCCATCGCCCATGTTCATACACATAGTGTACGGTGTGGTGTGGGATTTCTTCCTCATTCACGTCAGGTTACTCATCATGTCGTACACCTCCCCTGTCCAGGGAATCCTATTCCTCGACCCAAGCCCTCACTACAAGATGTTAAACTGCGAGTAGGCTAGACCTGCCTGACCAAATCCCTAATATCAGGCCCTTTGGCCTTTTCGGGCCCCCAGCCCCAGTCCTCTGTTATGGGAGTGTATGGTGTGGTGTAGGATTAAGTCCCCATTCACGTCGATTTGTCTGCCATACCATACTCTTCCCCTATTTGAGGTTATCCTACTCCCCTTATCGTCTTGCATGATGTTAAACCGCATCTTGAGAACTATGTGTGGCATGATTCCCATTCTTATGGGATACGTAGGACAAGATGAATGTCTAGGCTTTAGCTCTATCCCCATCTCCTGAAAATCCCCATTTCACCTTGGCCCATTTTCCCACCCTTCCCTGAAGAGGGGAATATATGCCATGGTATGGGATTATTTCCTCATTCATGTCGGGTTTGTAATGACCACACTATGTACCGCTCCCACCTGAGCCACTTCATCGACCCTTTTCAGCGGTTCACCAATGTGCCTAAGGGTACTCTGGTTTATTGTCTGGAATGTCGGACTCTACTCGGATATGTTCTCGCCCGTTATTCAGGATTTGTGTTCCCCTTCATCAAGGCTTTCCTCACCTTTCAGACCTAGAGGGACCCCCAAGAATAGCCTGTATATCACGCCAAAGGGATCTCCTACCATTACGGGCCAACGCCCTCGAGGGTTTCAAACAACAAATTGATACATATCCCGGGTTACGAATATGGTCAGCAGTCGATGCTCATTTGTTGTTCGCACTTTAGGATAACATGGCATGAAGAATATTCTTCCAAAACGGTTAAGAATTATCCTCCATCGCCACGGCAACCCCATTAAGCCAAAAATGACGATTACACGATTCACACCCTTCTCCACCTCATCATGTCCAAGTAGAAATTCGAAACACTTGGCATTATTCCTTAGTGCACATCCAGGTGTTTGGGGGAAAAATCCGCAATAGGGGCATCATTTGGGGATCCACATCGATTTCCCCTTTGGTGTGAATTCTAGGTATTGTAATAAGGATCTTCCTCCCTTGTTTCCCACACCGATTTTGACTCACATGGGCTTAGGGATCGGGTTATGGTCTGTGCTTACTTGGCAAGCTACCACCCATTCATGGACTGAGCTCTAAGACCCCAAACTAAGATCATCTTAGAACTATGTTTGGCTCAATTCCCATCATGTTGGGATACATAAGAATGCCCACACATGGGTCCAACATGATATTTACTAATTTATCTTTTCTTGTCCCGACTTCTGGACTTTGACTACGGGACCGCGTAGCGTGGTATGGGATTACGTCCTCATTCATGTTGGGTTTGCAATAGCTGCACCATGGGCACCCTATTCTAAAAATCTTCCCTCCTGTCTCCTGTCTTGCATGAAATTAAAAGGAAACTTTATAGAAAAACTTGGGGCTTGATTCCCATCCTTATGAGATACGTAGGACCACCCGAATGTCTAGAATTCGGGTCTATCCCTACCTCTTAGAGATCTCCTGATCTCCCAGTCACCTATGCCCCTTGTCATGTCCTTATCCATGAGGGGGATATATAGGTGTGGTACATGGTTTTTGGCACTATGCCTCCATCTACAGGGAACCCTCCATCTCTTGGCCACCCTCAAGTTGAGTCCCTCAACCCCTTGTAGTGGTTCTCCCATGTGTTAAGAGTACTCTGGTCAAGGACCAAGGGTGTCGGATTCCAATCGATCATGTTCCTTCCACTTATCAAGCTTTGTGTTCCACTTCATTTGGGCTTCCATCATCTTTCAAACCCAGAGGGACCCACCAGAATGGCATGGATACCATGCTTAAGGGCTCTCTTACCATTACGGGCCAACTCACCTGATGGTTTTGGAAAAAAATTTGATACAAATCCCACGTTGCAAACATGGTCAGCGGTCGATGCTCATTTGTTTGTCCCCATTTCAGGCTAAGGTGATAGGATGTTGTGTTTCGAACATGGTCAACAGTAATCATTTGTCTTTAGGCCAGCCCCTTCAGGCCATTATTGTTGGTTTCATGATTCACATTATGTTCTACCCTATCGTGTCCAGGTGGTATCTCAACACTCTTGGCGCTATCCCTCATTGCACCTTTGCACATCAGGGGGACAAAGCTGCAATACGGCTTCTTTCTGGGCTCCCATGGTCCAAGATCTAACACTATAAACTAAGATCTACATTAAGGGCTATGTGCGGCTCGATCCTCATCCTTATGGGATTCATGGGGTCACCCGGACCTCTCGTTTTCTGGGCCAACTTAGTTAGGAGCTAGTTCCTCATGACCCTTTCCTTTTTACCACTATTTGGACCCCTTGGACCGAGGCTTCTATCTCGGAATTGCATACGGTGTGGTGTGGGATCATGTCCCCATCCACGTCGGTTATGTTTCATGGCACCATACACATTCCCCTCCTAGCAGCGCCTCTTCTATGTATACGCTGCATGACATTTAAATGCATGCTTAGTCTTATCCCACGACCCTAAACTGTGACATTATCTTCATGGCCGCACGACGAAAAACGGCACCGCATTGTGGTGACCTCATCATGGAGGACGTCACGTTTGGTATCGGTCATGCGCCATGCCATTTTTCAACACATACTATGGATTGATTCTTATGGCGACGCTAGGGATTACTACTCTAGGCCTGTCGCTTCACAAAAAAAAACCCTCACCTTAATGGACAAACAAGATTTATCAAATACTGCTCCTCTTGGTGCGAGGGCTAGACCCGTGCCCCCTTTCATCTTTAAGAACTACAGGTTTGGTGATTCTCATACTCATGAGATACGTAGGAGCGCCTCGACACTTCCCCATAGGCCCAACCTAACTTTCCTGTTTGGTCCCTCGACTCGAGAACTTCCCCAGAGAACACATGTTATGTAGGGCTTATGTCCTAGTTCATGCTAGGTTTTGTAACCACCATACCATGTGTCACCTTCTCTCTTTACCCATTCACGGTCCGAGTTCCAAGACCTTTAACTATGACCCTTTCAAGAACAACGTGGAGCATGATCCCCATCCCCATAGGGTACGTAAGAATGCCTTTTCACTTTGCTTCAGGCCTAGCTCAAATCTCGTTTTTTGTCCCTCGACCAAAAAACACTCTCCGAGAACCACATGGTGATCAGATGCCCTAGTTCCCATTCACGTCAGGTATTCGATTTTCCCCACAATGTGCCTCCTAGGTTTCCTCTCATCCGTGGTCTGAATTCTACGACACTAAACTAAGATCTCTCTATGGGAAGGGACTCGACTCCCTCTATCTAATATGCCTCATTAATGTATTCAGATGTGTTTTGAAAAAGATCTCGAAGTGTGGGATTATCATGGAGGCATTCCTCTCATTCCATGACAAAGCTTCGTGAGCTCTCCATTCAGATCCTCATCCTCTTCCAAATACAAATGTACCCTTGGACGACATGGATTCTAGGTTTAAAGGATCTCCATGGATGCTGGGCCTAAGGGATCTCCAATAGTTTCGGTCCAATGTCCCTACAGACCGCAGACAACATTTGCGACATGGTCCGATGTTTCGAACATGGTCAATAGTTGACCCTCATTTGTCTTTCCCCATTCCAGGCTAACGCGATATGAATGCTGTGTTTCCTCCATGGTCAACAATTATACTCCATCGTCACACCACCATCACTGTGATCCAAATATCGAGCTTCATGATTCACACATTTTCAATTCCTCATGTTCAAGTGTAATTTCGAAGTATTCAGCTTTATCTCTTCATGTGTCTCGATGCGCCTCATGGACATGTTAGCATCATTTTTCCGGTATTCACTGAGAATCCCTTCACCCTAACCTACCACTTCCTATGTTGGGAATGTCCCTCATTACTTCCTATTTCCCACATCAAGAATGAATCTCATGAAATTAGTAGTTTTGGTGGGATGCATACCAGAACAAACAGGCTTTTTATCATCCTACATGATGTTAAACTATACTTCTATAACTACATGTGGCTTGATTCCTACCCTCATGGGATACGTAGGGACACCCTAGTATTTTTCCTAGGGTCCAGCCCCCAGGAGTCAGAAATCCTATGCTTCTTCCCCTTTCCATCCCCCTGTCCAGACCCCTCGTAGAGAACCATACAACTATAATTCTACCCTGAACAAGTTCAGGATTCCCCAAGATGACATTTGGAAGAGACAGACCCCCTCTCGAGAGAGGCCTTATCTGATAAAAGGAATGATTAATGATCAAACCAATGCTCCCATCTATCATACTCCCACCACAGTGGTGTAATTTCCTGAGTGTTGGATTCTGTTTGAAAAAACCATCCCTCCACATTCCACACTTTGTCTGCCCCTTTATTTGGACCATCATCCCCATTCATGTCTGGAGGAACCCCCTAATAGTATGGATTCTCGGCCTATGTCCCACCTATTGTCCCGCGCCAACGTTCCGGAAGACTAATGGGTAGCATTGTGAGTTAGACCCTATGTTTTGAACATGGTCAATGGTCGGCCCTCATTTGTTATCCCCGTTTCAGGATAACACAATATGGATGTTGTGTTTCTGCCATAGTCAACATTTATCCATCATAGTCACACCACCCCCACAATGTTCCGAATCGTGGTTATCGTGATTCAGACGTCCCATTCCCATCTGTTCAGACCGAATTCAGCGCCCCCAGCATTGCACCGTTCTTGCACAAGATCACGGTGGAAAAATGGTAATTCGGTTGTTCGGAGAACTTCATTCTCCAGTCAGGTCTCTCCCATTTCTTGGAAATCTGGACCGGTTATCCAAACCCTAGATTACCAAAGCTCGGTTTTCACTCCTATGTGTAGATGGGGCGATGAGGTGACTATCTTTTGTTTCTAAAATCGGGCCTGACCCAGGTGAGCTTAGGGAATTGTCGTTGGGAGTTCCGCAAACATCATAAGGATGCAATGAACCAGTTCAAACAATAGAACTCGTTCATGATACGCCATTCAAAAAAATCAAGGAAAAAAATTATGTTTAAGGGTTTGTAATCATTACAGTACTTGAGTGTCAACTCCACCCATGGACAGATTTACCCTGTCAAAAGAGCGTTACAGCTCTGCCACCCTTCGACTTGTGGCGTCCACGAATTGTTGCTGCCGACTCAGCTCCCGCTCATCCTCAGCAGCGATGGGGCATAGTTCATCAGCCTCAGCTCGGGCCCGCTCTACGTAATCCTGAATGATGACCATCTCCTCGGAAGCATGCCTCATACTCTCCTCTGCCTCTGCCAGCTGGGCATTCAATCGCAATATCAACTCAGATTGTGCATCGAGGGAGGATGAGTGATCGTCTTCCAGGATTTGTAGGTGTTAGAATTTGTTTCCAGGCTCCTGTAACTTCTTTATGTTCGTCTCCTTCCTCCGCTTCCAGCCCACGCTGAGCCCGCGATTATACTCCCGGATCTTCTCTACCATAAGATCTCAGATGAGAAGATGATGGAGCTGGGCATCCTCTACCCTAGCAAATAGATCGTGCAACCGTGAGCGAAGTCTTTCCATCTCGTCTAGCCATAGAACTGGGGGGTGTTGTTGATGAAGCACGTGATCAACTTCCACAATCGGCAGCAGACTATTTTACTATCTCTTCATCGGGGGTCGTCTCATCCTAGTCCTCGCGATTAACAGGCTCGTATTCGGAGTATGCCTGCAAGAATTCTTCAGCGGGATCTGCATCTTGAATTGGTTCAGGCGCAAAATATGGTGTTGGATCAGACGTGGTAGGACTTGGGTTGACCAAGAGATCCTCATCATTGGTCCCCACCTCAATGACCTCAGGAACAACGCCACTGTTGGTCACACCAATGATGGGGGGACCTGCAGCTCAGGTGGGCTGGGCAACTATCTCCACGATTACTGGCATGCCTCTGGGATGGGCGCCGCTAGAAATCCCGACCAGCCTCGCAGCAGTGGCCCATGCTAGTCTAATAACTGTATTAAACAGAGAAGGGCATGGAAGTCAGTTAGCACGATCAATGTGTGGATGTATAGAAGTAATGAATTCAGTGGAGAGTATTTACAGAGATTGAACACATAGTACTGCTCCTGAGTTGATGCTGACGGGAACCTAGAGCATGGCCCTCAGTATATTGTTGGAAGGTCCGGAGATTCTGGAGGAGCCACCTCAGGTTCCCTAGCCCCGCCAGACACCAAACTGGATGTGGCCACAGGTGCGTGTTCTGAGGGTCCGACATCATCACAGACTGAGGGGAGAGAATGGGATCTGTGTACCAGGTTCTCCTACATGGTTCATATGTCGGTAAGAGGTCTATAATGTCCTGAGAGCAGACCTCGAGGGAAGATACTTTGAATGTTACCTCAAGAGCCTCTGTGAATTCATCGAGACCCGAGTCTTGAACTCCGACTTTACCTTCCTCCAACGAGCTCTCTATACCAGCCTCGTCATCCGGGGTGGATTCGTCCAAATCTTTCGATAGGGGGAAGCGCTCCCCCAACTCGGCGGCCGACAGTAGTGGGGGAACCATTCGATCAAGCAGTACCCTCACCCGGTCTGTCATTGGATGTGGGGCACCACTGGAATGTACAAAGGCCTCCAGATCATCTAGATATTGTTCACCTCAATTGGAGACACTGCGAAACTGGCCCGGACATGGCCTATACCCGATAAATACATCCTTAGGCAGTTCAGGTGTTCCCACATCTCGAGCGGACTGAGGTGTTACCGGTTGACATCCCAAATGTCTCAGGCCTCCAGGAAGAAAATATTATTTGGCATATCAATATGGCACAACCACTTCCCTGGAGCCTGAGTGGATATCCTGCGGAATCCCCTCGGTGGCCGCCCCTCCGGATGGCTCTGCTCTTCCGGGACCACCGGGTCAACTACCACTATTGGATCTGCCGCTGTTGTCTCATCTTCTATAGGTGAAAGTCTCGCCACCATGGAAAACCCACCACCATGAGACTCTCTTGCTGACCTCCAAACCTGACCTCAGGATAGGGGAGGCCCACCATCACATGCTCGAACAGTGTGGCTGCTTTATCATTTCCCCCGGATAAGCCGCCTCCCAGCTTCTGGCATAGTCTTTCACTATTCCGAAAGCGGCAGTGGGCAGAGGCAATGCATTTCACATTTTCCCGTCTTCCCATGTGAACATGATCCACAATTGCCTCATCAAAAATTGGTGCTCCTCGTGTAGAACCTCCCAGTAGACATGCAGGGTCAGCCGCTGTAGGCACTAGAATTTACTTGCAAACCGGTGCGGGGAGTACGACTCGCAGAGCAACTCACGGTCCACTTGGGCTGCCAAGACTCCACCTCGGAAGGCCAGGAGATAGGAATGATGCTCCTCTGTTCCCTGACCGTCGTCAGTGAGTACCCCTGTCGGCAATGGAAACAGGTGGAAATTAAACTCATCTACCTTCCACACCCGGTTTAGTACCAACGACAGGGTTAATTTGGCTGGAAAGCTTCCAGAAGCATTCAGAATGGATGGGACGATGTATGACCTCGGAGGAAAGATGGGTTTTGGATATTCATAAACCCCCCTAATCTATGCCGCGATCCACCCATAGAGATGATGGAAGGGCCTTCATATCCTCGGCGGATTCTTGCCCTCGCTAAAATGTCGTAGCATCCTGTACAATCTGGTGAGCATCGGAATCCCCAGATTGGAATGCCTTCCTATGGCCAACATGGGTGCCATGATGAATGAGCTGGGCCTCACCCCCATGTTGGTATCCCTCACTGGTAGGATCCAACCACAGATAAGGGCTACGGTGAACGTCGCCAGTTTGACTATCGGCTGCTGTTTAGTGCTGACACTGAAACCCCATGTCTTCCATTGAATGTCCTCTAAGAGCTGCCAATACGAGTGCTCACTGCCCCATTGATCCCCCTTTGTTCAAGTTCGAGGCCTCACGAGAAACTTACGGTCCACCGAGAAGTTCAGGAACTGCTTGAACCGCTTATTAAAGTGGACATCTCTCACTACTTCTTTATCTTCCCCAGGGACGAGTCCCATCAGTGCCAGATCCAGCCGCAACATCTGCTCTGGATCCCCCCACGCACTCACTACGGGGAGGAACTCATCATACATATCCCCCAAGATCGGGACCCCCAAAATCTAGTGGAAATCCCACAGACTCATGCCGACCTCTCCATGGTGTAGGTGAAAGTTTTTGGTCATAGACGACCATCTTCTCAACAACTCCAACATCAGCTCTTTCGGTTGATAAAAGTGGAATTGGGGGGCCCGTGCTGCCTCATACAAGCCCACTCTCCTCAGCTCTGCTCAAAACTCCTCACATAAACCGCCTACCCAGTTGGCCTATTCCTAATCATTGGTGAAGTTGCCGCCCTGGCGTAGGTCCCACTCGTCGGACCACCCTTTCTTCGAATCCCTCAAGGATGGCTTCAGTATTTTTCGGTACATGGGATGGGACTTCTCCGGCCACAATGGATTCCCATCAATGTTGTTCATATGGTTGTAAAAAAATTCGGTGGTGACAGGTGTGAAGTCCTCCTGTGCATGACCATCAATCGCCCTGAACCATTGAAGCTGGCATGGCATGCTTTTGAACCAGCAAACTAGTTCGTCCCTACTCACCTCAGGAAAGAAGACATCAACCCTCAGCCTGAATCCATACAAAGGAAGCTTCTTGCACATCGAATAGATATTTTGGCTCTCTGATAAGAGTTCCATCAAATAATTATGGTCCGAGTGGCTTCGGACTAGCTCCCCCGGGCCCATACAGTTGGCCATCTCATCCCTCAGGGCGGCATCTGCAAGAAACCCCAGCGCAGCATTTTGATGGGCCATTGGGTTTCAGAACTCGGACAAATTTCAGGTTGGGTCGCAGAGATCATTCGCGAAGCCTGTTCGCAGAGCTCCTTTGCGAAGATGAATTGTGGAGCATGGCCTCGGTCTGCAAGCACAAGTTCGCTTGGTGCAGTCGCGGGGTCAAAGACTAGCGGTTCGCTGCGAAGCTCGATACACGGGGAGAAGTTGCGGAGTATGTGGAGCTTCGCAAATCGAGAGCACAAAAGGATAAAATCGTGGAAGAAGGAAAATGAAAAGAGAGGTCAGCCCCCTATTTATAGGAGGTGGCTCTTAGAGCTTTGTGGCGTGTCCAGCCCTCTTGGAGCTTCGTGGCGTGTCAAGACCGTGCGGCCCCCGACCACCTCGCGCGCCCTCTTTGCAAGTCAGCACCGTGAACTGACGACGATTTTAGAGATTTCACTCAGACATTGACCCTTGATCCCTCTGTGGCTCCATGTTTGAAGGGGGGGCATTTTTTGGAGCCAAAATATTTGATGAAAAGAAAGAAGAAAAAACGGCCATGTGGCCAGCCGCACGAAGCCACAACGTAGAGCCCTCCGAGAAACGCATCTTCTGCGAAGAAAAAAAGGTGGGATGCCCCATAAACACCCCTGACGTTCGTGGAGATGCCGCTAAGAAATAGAGGTGGTACGCTCCATGAACGCCACTGAAGTTCGCAAGCCCGTCGTGAAGCAAAGGAGGCAGAACCCCTCCACAACCCCATTTGACATTTGCGACCCGCCACGAAGCAACTAAATCCCGCTTCGCGCCGTGTGAGCTCTGCTTCGTGGCACCTCTCGCCTAAAAATACCAAGCTCCCCCTAAGCCCCCGAGGATGTAAAATATGAGCTTTCGGCTTCTCATTTCCCAAAGAACAAAGCAATCTTTCCTCTACGAATGATGAGATACGCTATGTATTTTTGCTTCGCGAGAGGCCTCCGCCTTGTTTCGTTTTGAGCCCCTCTTCTGAGAGGGATTCCCATCATGAAGCCTAAGGGAATTCACGAATGAAGGGGATCCCCAAGGGGACCCGGGTAGTCGTAGAGCATTTATGCATCGCGAAACGCCCCTCCTGTACACGTGATCCACATGCCAAGGAAGGGTCACTATACTTCGCAAAGCACACTGACTCACGACACTTTTCTTCGCGAGGAACCTATGCTCTGCGAGGCTGTGCTCTGTGAACACCCACCCACTTCACAAACCACCTCCCATTTTCACCTCTTCCCCATGCCAAGGCTATGGAACACCACTTCGAAAAGCACCTCCCATTTGCACCTCCACCCCATGCTAAGGCTAAGGAAGCCCACTTCGCGAAGCACCTACCATTCACACCTCTGATCCATGATAAGGCTAAGGCACCCCACTTTGCGAAGCACACCCCTTTGCAAGTGCCCTCAACTATGCAGAGAAACCGAGTTCCACAAGGCCCCTACCTGTGGACCCCTATGCTTGGAAATTCCTTCTCCCGTGTGACCCTCCAGGTTTGCACGATGTGATTTCAAATTCCCCTGGACGATACAGCTCGTAGCGCTGCTTCACCTAATGCTTCTTCGCATAGGAACTCTAATAGTTGTTGATTCTTCGAATAGTAACAATAACGTGGACCCCTCGATGGTTCGCTCTGCGACCCCCCTTCTACACGACATTGCCAAAACCTTGCCTCTCACAAGGAGCAGAGGGTACCAGTCATGTAAGTCCTAGGGGATAGGTGTAAACACACCTCATCCGAGCTGAAGGACGTTAAACTGCCAAGTAACCTCGTCCTCAACACATGACGTTAAACTGTGATCTGGCCTCGTGCTTTGCCCACAGGTTCCCCCAGCTCATACATTCATTACGATGCTCGTCTCCATGGGGAGAGGATCACCCCTCACATGGGATGATATCCTCCTTCTCAGAGTGGCGTTTTTCTATGGGGAAGGGTGGCTATCCTGGTGTAAGCCCCTAGCCCCTCTAGTGGAAGGTATCACCCATGCACCTCCGTACTTCCCCACCGCCAGGGCCAGCATAGGGCATGATAGTGAACGAGGAACCTCCTTTCTTCAGTCCCAAACCCCTCTCCTGTTGCGCTATGTCACCCTCGGGCCTCCATCCTAGAGGAAGTCCCTACACTACGGGCCGCCTAACGTGTAAGCCCCTCTACGCTTCTCACGGACGCACCCATCACGACATGATTGTCAGGTCTCTACTGCCTCTTGTTTCTCACACCGAACATGACTCACATGGGCTTAGAGTAAGAATTGACTATGACACCAAACCCCATCCAACATGATGTTAAGCTGTATGCACCTGTCCAACATGACGTTAAACTGTATCCCCCCATCCAACATGATGTTAAACTGTATGCCCCCGTATGACATGACGATAAACTCTATGCCCCTATCAAACAGGAATTTAAACTATATGCCCCCATCCAACATGACCTTAAACTGTATGACCCCATCCTGCATGACGTTAAACTGCACACCCGAATTACAAGTACTTTGATCCGTGTCAAGGCATGGTACGTAGGAAGCCTCTAAGAGGTTCAGGATCACCACCAGTGGACCCCCGGGTTCACCTTCACATCAGTTCGCTGACAAAACCCATCCCGAACTATGAGGACTTTGATCCATGTCATGGAATGGTACGTAGGAAGCCTCTCTGAGGTTCATGCCCGTCACCCATCAGACCAAGGTCCTTCTTCACGTTGGTTCTCCGACACCCACATCCTTTCTGAAATAAGGGGTCCTTGATCGATGTTAAGGCATGGTACGTTGGAAGCCTCCATGAGGTTCAAGCCCACCATCCACTTGGACCAAAGTCCTTTTTCACATCGGTTCTCTGACACGCCCTCGTCTCGCATGACGTTAGACAACATCCCAATCCATCGGTAAGATGTTGTGACCAAACCATCCAGTTGTTCCGACACAACTTCATGTTAGTTCAACAGCCCCTTTTGAACCTGAAATACGAGGGCTTTGATACATGACAATTCATGGAATGTAGGAATCCTCATAAGGTTCATGCCCAACACCTATCAGACCAAGGTCCATATTCACGTCAGTTCACCGGCATCCACTACCGAACTACGAGGACTTTGATCCATGTCAAGGCATGGTACGTAGGAAAACTCATGAGGTTCAAGCCCAACACCCGAGCGTTCCAACCTCATTCATGTCGGTTCAACCACCACCTTGGGTATCCTAGAGTGTAAGCCCCCACACATCCATTCTGAACTACATGGACTTTGATCCATGTCAAGGCATGGTATTTAGGATTCCTTACGATGTTCAAGACCGCCAACTATTGGTCCCGACCATCTTTGTGTCAGTGTTCCAAGCCCCCAACCCAAACTACATGGAATATGATCCATGTAATGGCATGGTACGTAGGAAGACACCCTGAGGTTCAAGCCCATCACCTGTTGGTCGTTCCGAACCCCTTCCCATCGGTTCCCACCAACAGACCAACACAGACTTTGATTCATTCCAATAGGGATACGTAGGAGGTCTCATCGAGACTCACACCCAACATCACTGTCGCCCTTGTGATAGTCCCATTTCATTCCCCCTCCACTCCATTCAATTTTCCATCACCCATCCCAATTCTATCCCAGGCCGCCACATCCCGGTGAGTTCATGCCATCTCATTCTCCTCCCACAGTATTCGGGAAGCCACCCACGTGCTGGCCCCAATATCGGGGATTCCACATAGAGTTCCTCAATATGATCTACTCCAGCTAGTATTCTGATCAGCCCGATCCGTCTCTTTTGGACGTTAAACATGAGACATACCTCGTGTTAAACACAGGAAGATGAGGAAAACCTCATATACATGCCAATGGAATTTGATTCCCCGCGTTCTATGTGGGATTCCTTGGGCTTCCACACCCTTGAGAAGCCCTATAACAAGGGACCAAGGACAGACACGCCAATTCCCCAGTGACCAGACACGCCAGTGATGTCTCAATGTGACTACTCCCCCAACTGAAGGTTGCTGCCCTGACCGAACCCCTTGGAATTTACTGATTGAAGCAGTTTAATTAACCGGCATCCATGGAAACATGGAACTAGGAAGAGTTTTACGAACAACGTATTAAATCAATGAGGGAGACCCGGACTAGGTGATGAGTTTCGAGGAGGAATCCAAAGAAGGAATAACTGACATCCCATCATCCCCGTTTCGATCAAGGATCAGACGTACCTAAAAAAGGAGCGAATTCCACCCGCCTTTGGAAATCAGAAATGCAGGGTAACAAAAATCCATGCCTGTCATGCCCAAGCGGACATACGAGCGCGCCCCGGAGAAAGCGTCAAAAATTATCATCACGTCTCTCAAATAAAATTATAAAACATTCCTTGGATGAAACTTTTGATTTTTAAAATTCACTAAATCTTCTTTTTAATTTCATCTACAGATTTAATAATAATGAAGATGTCATTTCTAATTCATTTCATTTCATAATTATTATATAATTTTTTTTTTTGAAAATCCATCAAAGCCATATCTGATTATGTTTTTACAAACATATCTTTTTAGGGTTATAAATCAATGATTTTTAATATATTTTTTTAGTGATAACAGTATTTTATTTTAAATGGACTATGTGATTTTAATTTATATCACCTTATTCTATAGACAATACCACAAGAACTCTATAAAATGTCTATTTATATAAAAAATTTCTGTGATTACCATTCTATTTCATAGTCCATTGGCATTAATATAGTTAAATATTTAATAATTTAACATATATATTTTTAGAAGAGAATCCAATTAATAAATATAACAACATTTTGTATTAACCATATAATGTGTATTAGGTAATAAAAATGATTGAAAACATAGAAAAAAATTCATAAATTTTCCAGATAATGATTAATTATATGAATATTCTATTTAACAATAAAAAATTATACGATGTGTTCTCCGTCAAAACAGAAACATAAATATTTTATGATTTTTTTATAAAATTTTAATCTCTCTAATGATTATTTATTATTAGTTATTAAAAGTAGAATATATAGAGTAATCAAATTTTAAAAAAGTGAAAAAATCCTTCATTTCCCTCTCAAGTTCTATATCCTAGGATTACCTATAAAAGTTATGTATTAAAAAGGGAATGAATGGGTCATGTTCTTCAATCCAGAAAATAATCGATTCCCATATATTTAACGTAATCATATACTTGAATATGAATGAACATATAAAAAATAGACCAAGGTCTATCGACCATTTAAAATAATCCCCAATGAAGCACGTTACCAAAATTATATGATTAGGAAATTGAAGGCTAAAATTTTACATAAAAAACCATTATAATTAAAAAATATCAATGAATATATCCCACTATTAGTAGGACCAATTCCGTTATACAAATGTCTATGATACGCATGATATTCATTTATCTATATTCACTGTACAATCCAAAAACATTATCTCCAAATTAAAATATGCATGAAATTTATATGAAAATAATTAAGAATATATTTAATATTATTAATAATAATTATATATATAAAATAAAATTCCATTACATGAATATAATAATATAGTTCCCAAATTCATAATATAAAAATAAAATTTATTATTAAAATTTATATTCACAGTTACTTCAGTGATCTCCTCCTTTATAATATGGTTTTAAAAAACATTCTCACTTAACATGTTCGATGAAAATAAAAATATATTACTATTTATAATGATAGTTAAACATAAAACAAATAACTATTATCAATACAATTAATTCATGAAACCTATAAGGATAGAAAATATCAAAAAATACTAGAAATAATGGAATATAATATTTAACATTCTTGTAAATTGAAAATATAATATCCCTTTGGAATATGTGTTCAAAAAACTGGTTCAGAATAAATTCTAATAGTGAACAATCATAAAACAATCATTATTTTATTATTTATAAATTAAATTACATTAAAATAAAAAATGATTTTTGTGTCTATAGTATTGTAATGATTGGACACAAAAATATATCATCTTAAACAAAAATAATAATATTTATTTAAAACACTACATAGTGATCCAGAGTTTCATAGATATTCTAAAACTGCATTGGATATCCCAGGTAATATACATATGGATAAGGGTGATCATGAAATCATATTAAAGAAATAAAAATATAAATAAATTTCTACATGACATTCACGAGGCGTTACCTGACATTAGAAATATACCGATCATAATCAATGATACAAGGATTATATAAATGAAATCACAAGATCATGGAATCATGGAATATGTGTTAAAAACAAAATAAGTGGAATCATAAACATATTTAACATGTCACACCTAAGAAAATAATCATAAATTTGAAAAATCCCCATGGTATATTGTTTTCAATTCCCATTCCCATAAATATATTTTATAAATTCCCATAGTGGATTCTCTTCACATCATAATCCCATAGATGATATCTCATAAAATATATTGTATTAAAAAATGAAATGGAGGGTAATATATTTACGGTCCCATCAAAAATATAACATAATGTTCATTTCCTAATAACTTGTGAAATATATATAGGGTATCAAGATATACTCATAATGAATGAATGAATTAGAGAGATAAAAAATTACTTTCCCCACCATGACATAATAAAAATCATACATATGTGTTCCATGAGAAGAAAAAAATAAAAAAATTATAATCATTATAATATCCATTATAAAGAAGTGGGTTTCATAATTAAGATTTTCAGATTTAATTTTGGTCAAATAATTATTTTTATAAAAAAGTGTGAAATAAATAAAATTGAACTTTTATAATTGAAAATGACTTTTTTTATATAATTTGGTATTGCAAAAAATATATGATAATTATCTATTGACGAATGAATAGAAAACAACCACAATGGTGGGGATTTGTGATTTTACTTGAGGAATTCTTAAAGAAAGAAAGTGAATATTATTTTCCTTAAAAACATAATAGAACAATGATATTTACCAATTGAATAAAATTTGTTCTTATAATCATTCCATTATTTAATTCATTTGGTTAGGTAGATTCATGACATGAGATAAGATATATGATGGTTTTGCGAAATTAGGTATATTTTATAATTGTAATTTCAAACTAAACTAATTACTAGTATAAACCTATTTATTAAATAAATTTTTATATAATGGATTCTTATATTAATATATAATATGCTCATGGGAAAAATATTGTATAATTATAGAGGAAAATAAAGAGAACATATAACTCAAAATTTTATTGGGTGGTATAGAATTTCCCTTAGCATAGTTACTCAAGTGATCCTTGCTTGCACTAAACATCAACAATAATTTAATTACCTAATATAAATATATTCCTAAGATTATTATTCATCTATTTTTAATTTTCTATATTATAATTATTATTGTTTATTATATATTTTTAATATATCCTATACACATGTTTGTTACCCATGGTTGTTTTGTAAATTTCATTATAATAACTTCAATTTGTAGTATGTTTTCATTTTTGGAGAAAAAATATATTTATCTGTAGAAAAGTGGTGGTTTATTTCCAATTTTATTACATAATGAAAATAATTTAAAAAATTCAACGGTTATGTTAAAATATATTCAAAATATGAATAGTTCCTTACACATTCCATTTTTTATGAATGATGATACCTTGGAAAATAATGAATGTATCATTTATTATCAAATTAGGTCAATACGATAAAAGTATAAATATTGTAATTCTACATTTTTCGATCTAAATAAGAGGAGTATGATCTTCATTAATAGAACTCGACCATGTATGATAATTTCCATTTTCACTTCTGTTTCCATGAATATCAGCAATAGAATTATCCTACCAATAAATGCAAGTGCTGATGTAACCAATGGATGATAGAAATTACAGTGAACATAATCCGCTTATTAATTAAATTCCATTAGGGATGAGAATATCCTACATGTATGGTTTGAGAATTAGTGGAAGTGTCACATTCCAACCCATTATTATTCTAGCCATGACATTAGTCATGCTAAAACATTGTAATGATACCAAACATTTCAACCTCATTAAAATAATAAACGTCAAATTAATCATAATAACATCTCAAAACAATACCATGGTGACCACTAAAAACAATACAATAACTTTATGGACTCATATTACCTCATGATGAACCATTGCTGTTTATTTAAATCTATCATGTAAAAAAAATTTCCAGAAGAATTTAATCATGGTATATGGTGGATAAATGTTACAATTAATTCCTATCCACCTGTAGAATGATAGTTCTTGAATTGAGATTCTGAAATAACCCCTATTAAGGGGGTTTATTTCTCTATGAAAAAACATAAGTTGAGCCAATGATTTATTATGCATGAAAATTTTGAGATCATGGATCAAATTATTGCAAGATTTTGAAAAATGAGGACCAATTTCATATTAGACACGTGAAAACAGTTAAGATGGTTATGTGAAATCGATATATTCTTCTATCCCATACTGACTTCCTAGATTTATTTGATATTAGATCATCTAATATCTATGATTTCTAGAATGTCCATTAACATTGATGATTTCGTGGTACAAATCATGAATTTTTTTTGATGTCATCCCTATGTTGATGAAAGCTGAAACATGAGGTGAAAGGTGTTATTTAATAGATCTGGATATATATATATATATATATATATTACAACATCACAAGTTGTAGTCTTGAAACATGAGTTGATCTAAAGGTTTGGATATATGTAATGTTCTTCTGGTTGATCAACTATCAGTTCACATTAAAACCAAAAATATTGTGATTGATAAATTTGGAGGTGATAACACAAATCCCAGTATGTTTCAATGTAGAAAAAGAAACTCCCTTTGTGAGAATCCATAGATACACACAGTGGACTAAATAATATTAGAATGATCTTCCATGTTATCGAATTGATCATTAATTGAGTGTTCTGAATCATAATTCCCGTCATTATCCATTATAGATTCATACAGTGGACAACTGATTAAATTTATAGTCAATGGATTATAAATTGAATCCATCAAGACCAATGTTTTGGAATGAAATTTAGTTGTATTGAAAAGTTACTTAAGGGAAATGGAAATAAAGGAATCTAGATTATTTTGATTCCCAATTTATATTTTATTGAGAAATTTATCACAATGATAGCCAAGGTCCTCTAACATATTATTGTTTTTCCTCCACAAATGATGGTCTTGTAAATATGACTGAAAAATGGAATATATTTAATTCCCAAAAACCAAAAAATATAAGGTATTCCACTAGTTTTTTAGGTGACTGTGCCTAATCTCTATTCCATAATTATACTACAAAAATAATATTTTAATGGGAATAGTGAAAATCATAATGGGATAAAGAGTCAATTCATAAAAAAATAGAACAAAAAAATAATTAATTGATGAGAAATTTTTCCAAAGAACACTTCTAGTCATGTAAGGAGATTTTCTATTCTTGTATGAAAGATATCATCTATTTTGATGGATAGTTCTGGAAAAGAAACAAGATTTAGGTCATCCCTAGAATATAGGGTTACCAATGTAGATAAAAGGTATAATTCCAAGTTTAATTTCCAACTAGTTTATAGGTTCAATCATCATGTTAGAACGAATTACCCTCCCAAATTTGATAAATGAATTTTTTTTATGTAAACTCAGGTCCCATGTCTTCTTCATATAGAAAGAAGGATTTTCAATGATTCTAATATTTTATTTTCCCCATTTTTTGAATAGAATGATTTCATTTGTATATATGAGATGAGAAGTAGAATAAATCCACCTTCCAAAACATATGGATTTTAGTTACCCACTACATTCCATTATGAAAAAATGCCTCCTATAGTAGTCCAAAAAATTGGGAAAAATTCTATTTATGGGATAAGCTTACTGAATGCCTCTAAAGAAGAAAAATAATCCTTTATGCGACCTTGTAAAAATAACAAAGATATTAAATGACCCCTAAATAATTTTTACTAGATTTATGATGTCAAAATAAAAACCAAAATTAGAAAGGAAGATGAATGTGAATGTCTTATCCATCATATCAATAGACTTTTTGATATCATGTATAAGGGAAATGTTTCATCCTTTATTGGAATTCAGATAAATTTTAAAAAATTAGAAGGTAGTAATTAGACAATCTGGAATGGTCCTTCATTTGATGAAGAACAACTTCTATGGTGAGACAATCTTGTTTGAGAAAGAACCTATTAGTAATTATTTACTAATAATTATTTAGAATATATTAACTAGAGAAAAAAACCAAATGAATCAACATTGGAATTATAAACTTTCAGAACAATGGAATGGAAATTGGAATTCATCCCATTAAGAATGAAACCTTGTTTTATTAAATGATGTACATTCCACCATAAAACATCTTCAATGATCTCATAATATGATTAAAAGAAAAACATACTGGTGGTATTTTCAACTAGATGATCATCTAAGATTGAAATGAATGAAAGACCCCTTACTCTATGATTCCAATGGGAGATATGGGAGCCTTAAATTTTAGTCTTTATTGAAAACCATCATAATTATATATCCAATTGTTCAAATATAGTTGATTTTCCTTTGAAGAGATCCATATAATAGGATACAACATGATCTGAGAGGTCCATAAAGTTGTCCATGATTAGGTCACCGTTTTTAATCAATGATAAATTCATAGAGACCCTTATTGATATTTAACGGGGGTTGATGAGCATAGAGTTTCTACATCCATCTTTGATTTGTTTATATTTAAAATATTCCCTCTAAAAGACAACATTACAGTGAAGAATACTTTTAAAATTGAATGTGACATTATATTCACTCATAATATTGTAAAAATATTCATTTTATATGTTTTGATATTAAATATGATGAAGGGGAAGTCTCAAAAGACATTATATCATCATCAAGTAATCAAAACCGCTCTGTCCCCTATGTTTTTATATTCCCATAATAAAATATATGTTTGAGGATTCATGATAGAGAATAATTTCTATATTTAATAGAACTCCATACATATTGAAAAAATATTCCACACTCAAACTGTGTGACCCAAGAATTTTTGAACCTCAAAGGGAAGGGTGGATTCAATAATTTCTCAAAAAATATTCCAGAATTGTATAATGAATAAAATTGATTCATTTTTATATTGTGAAAGAGATTTATTCTTAGGTATCCAAGACTGTCTCATTAACAAAGTCCCTATTAATTATTCCATAGACAAAACCATACATATTATTCCAATATGTCGTTTGTTTATCTCATACTATATTGATCTCAATCAGGACATTATGTTCAATAAATGATATAAAATCACTGGAGGAGATGAAATTTGTTAGAGAAACCAATTACTCATACAGATTAATAATTGATATCATGTCACTAAGGCTGGAACATAGAGTAGTTATAATGGAATTGATAGATTCGATATCCAACATTAATCTATTTGTGGTATTTAGTTTTTTATGAGAATATAGGATGCAGTAGAACTATTAAATTCCTAGATATTTAAATGCACAAGTTCCATGTTTAACATTAGAGGAAACCAAATAGGGTTAAACTAGAGTAAAGTAAACAATGAAAAATGTTTTTAATCTTTAACAATAATCATTTAATATCCAATAAATGGTATAATGTTATTTCAAGTCTCAGATATATAAAAGAGAGGAGCCTTTTAGGTTCAACCAACACTATAAGGATTTGATTATGTAGAAAAACATGGATATTAAGGGACCTAGTTATTTTATTATTTTCCATCCCATGAAAATTATAAAAAAGGTTCCTCATTTACACTTTACATTGGGTTTAGACCCCCTATTTTTATCCATGAATTATTTATGAAGCATTGAGAATGATTTACTTCTTTCATTCAAGGAATTTGACTGATTTGAAGTAAATTATTGATGATGGTACCATTGATAAAATTTCCTTTGGATCCCTTATCCATTAGAGAATTTAGATACTAATGTTTACAATGGTATGTATTTAGATCAATCATTAGAGGTATTTCCATGGTTGTGTGATCAATTTTAGTAATATTATTGATGGTAAAAACGACATCTAAGGTGTACGGTAAATGTGTTCCAAGTAAATGCAGTCCATACGATCAGAATATAATATTCCCAAAGATGCATCAACATCCTATAATAGTGTATAAGTCAATATAATGTTATCAGAAAAAGAATTAATTTTAAAGTAAGAATCTTCATTTAAATATGTGGATGTCAACTCCTTTAATAGTAGATAATCCATCTCCTTGATCTGCTATAAAATATTTAGGACAAAATAATGTTCATACTTTCCATTATAAATATCATAAAAATCTCACTAATATCATGTGAAATTTATATGTCCAAATAATGCTAATCCGGACATTCTATTTCGTTCATATAAGACACTCCAGGACCGACCATCATGGGTGAACAATGAAAATCAAAGGATTTGTTTTCCTCTTCCTCCAAAATTTCTTCCCGGGATTTTTTCAAAAGGGTCATCACAATAGAGGTTCTTAATTTATGATCATTACACTTTATTAGAGTATCAAATCCCCACTTTATCAAGATGACTATCCTGATTTTATAAATTTTTGTTGACATCCTTCCAATCATTAGACTATGTAGAATCCCTGACCTTCAATAATATCAACCATCCATTGGAAACTAAATATATCACAATCTTGAAGACATCACAAAAGGGAAGGGTCTGATCATATTCTACCTTGAAATAAATTTTATTATCATTTGAATGAAGTGTAAGAGAATTTGGATACTTTCAGTCTAGATTAATATCCTCTTGAATTCAGGTAAAGAATAAAACACCCCTTATAACATTTATTAATCCACCTTGAAAAGGATTCCAAGAAAAAATAAAAAACATTGCAGATTTTGTGGCACCAAAAAAACCTAGTTTAAACAATGGAAAATGATACTTATTTCATAGTTATAATGTTTTTGAGTGTGGGGATTAAAATTGTAACCCTATTACAAAATTATGATAAGTCGTTTCTTCAATTACATATTCCAATGATTCCAAGACACATATAGATCCTATATTCATTGAAAGACAATATAAAAGGATCATATTCCAATAAGAATGACTTTCTAGTCACTAAAGTCCTATTTATGAGATATAATGTTCCTAATATCATCATAAGACCATGTCTTGTCTCCCTTTTTAATAAATAACATTGACATTAAGTGAAAATTTGAAAGGATTTATAATTTTCTAAAGGGCCATCGTATCATATTCAACCAGGTATCATCCATCATCATGTTAACAAATATTATATGATTTGGACAAATACTCTCTTATCAGATCATTGTAACTAGATAAATCATTAGAGAAGGAGACAACCGTCTTCTTTAGATGAGAACGTTCAGATAGATCCACTCTTTGGAACATATATTTTGATGAAAACTGTGAATCATCCTTGAAGGCACATTACCAATCTAGGTGAAATGATCCTAGGTTCATGAAAAGATTTAGAATCACAATTCCTCATAATATTCAAATTGAATAGCACAATTTCCATATCTCCCTTTCACCATTATCAATCTATAAGTATATTTATAGAAATTATAGTTACTATAACTATTTAATATTATTATTGAATATATATTTTCAAATTTTATAATTCAATAATATTAATAGTTTCAAAAATATAATTTTTTAATTAATTAAAAAAATTCAATTTCACCCTTGTGAGGTTTCCCTGACAAAAATATATATCATTAATAGAGGCATAGTCTACCCACACGGATTATATCATCTTAATGTTTGTTATTGATTATGGAGGAATGTATAAAATTAAATTTCAATTAGTATAATAACATAAAGGAATATTAAAAATTGGGTTTCTCTTATACCTTGATGGGAATATTGGATTTATGGGTCATAGGTGAAGAAAAGAGAAATATACGTTGTGTTTGGATTGTTGACTCCTCCATGGACATTCTCATTTAGGTAAGTCTTTAAGTATCATTATATTGTCATTTTAGTGTGACCAAGCATTCTGTAGAGTGGTTAGATTATTTATGATTTACCAGGGAAGAGTTTTTGAACCATTAACTTATAATGGGTTGAGAAGTGGGGAGCTTGTGGTCTCGTTTTAAATGAGAATACATGGGAATATTTATAAAATAATCAGTATTTCTAAATAATTTCAATATATTATTCGAATAAAAATGTTCCAAAATATACAATAATGGTGTCTAGGTAGTGATAAATAAATTCCTACAACCATAACCATATATCAATCTATTTTATATGATGTTTACCAATTTCATAATGTTTTTCCACTTTTACCCAAATTTACAATTACAATAGTTACAAAACTATTATCCTCAAAGAATAACATTAAAGAAAATAATTAAAAATAAAATTATTTAATAATTGAACCATTATTATATTATTTTTTATATTATTTTATAAATAACATTTCTAATTATTTATAAAGATTAAGTTTAGTATTTGGGAACATGATGCATTCAAAAAATTTCTCAAAAATACACTACCTTAAGGAAAAATTTAACTATTGAATATAATTAAGAAATAATATTAATTTTAGTAAAACAAATAATTTTGATGAAAAAATTCATGTTAATTTAAAAACAAAATAAAACTGAATCTCACCAAAATAAAATTTATTTTATTGTGAATACAAAAATAGTTTCTTTTATTATCGATGGATTTTTTACATTTTTTTGAGGTAAAATATTTGTTTTATGAAGTTAATACATTATTTTTAATTTTAATAAAATTATTTTCTAAATACAAATTTGGAAAATTATAATTCTATGTCTCATGTACAAATAGATCAATTTATCATTTAAAAATAACTCTATATATATTTTAAAAATTATTTTTTTAGAAAATTACCAAACACTACTTCTAATATTATTTTAAAATATTTAATTTATAAATGAATATAAATTTATTATTTTGAAATTATTTATATGGTAAAAAAATTTAGATATAATTTTATAAAATGAAATAACATAATTCTTTGAAATTTTATTTTATTATATGAAATATGTCTTTTGAATTTATACAACACAAGTTATATGTTAATCATAATGGTTATATTATAGAAAAATATTATTAATTTATAATATGTTTTTTTCTGTTCATATCTTCAATATTAAAATATATGGAACACACATATATTTAAATTGTGAATTTTTATAACTAATTTATAGTTCATTAGATTCTTCCCATGTTAAGAAATTTCACCCTGGAAATTAAATTCCATAAACATGGATAAAAACTATGTTAATTATCTTTCATTTTATTTTCAATTATTAATTTCAAGACTTATTTTTTATTATATCACCATAGTACACTGAATATGTGAGTTTTAATATACCAAAAATGGTTTTTAATATGGTCAATGATCTTTTTAGATAACATCCTCCAACTGTACACCATTCATTTTTATTATATGTGATGGATCTCACAAGTACATCCATGTGCGGTTTACATGGAATACATCATGTACTATGGACTTGTTTTTTTGGTGTTCTATAAGATATTCCAATTCTCAAAAAAGACCATGATTCTCAAAGTGGATGATGTATCTTGGACTTATGTCACCCTAATTACCGAATATCATGAATATATTCTAAAAAAATATGTATAAGAACACCTCTTCTCCAATAATAAATTCATTGTGTCATCAATATTCATCCTAAAAACTCTTTTTTCAACATTGATCCATTTTAGTGGGTAACTGATTAGTCTTGGAGTTTTCTATGACTACATTGAATATTATAGATACTATAATATATTCATCACAATATTCATCATAGTAGACATGTGTTCTGTTCCTCATTCCATATAGGGAATAATTTTGTTTAATTGGAATTCACATGTGGAATATATTATTTTAAAAGGACATAACCAATGGTTTATTTTTTTTACTATCATTCCTCAAATACAATAGAGAAATATCTAAACATACCTTCATGTTTCGGGATGGTTTATTTATATTGGACCTTAGTATGGGTGTTATCAGATGTATATAATGTCAAATATTTCCATGGATCATGAATATTAATCATCTTAAAAATTTAGGATATCAATACATCTAGATTAGATAAATTTAATAGTGTTTTCCACAATTAACTACAATTTAAAAATTATCTATCCTGAATTTCATTCATTTTTTTATTCATAATGTATGGAAATAAAGAGAGAATACATTATATGATGTTCTAGTAAAACCCATATAGAATTATTCCCTTTCAATATATTTATAGGACTTATGATAAAATCTATAGGGATGTTTATGTATTTCCTTGTAAGTATGGTCAATGGTTCAATATTCCCTTTGAAAGTTTTCTATTCATCTATCATATATTGACAGAAGAAGATCATTGATGTTTATTCAAAAATCTCATTTATTGTATTTCACTACCAATAGTGTTCTAAAATACCACTACACATATTCATGATTCATTAGAGGGTAGAGGATGTCAAGCTATGTGTACCAGTCAACAGTTCCTTGTTTATATCTATTTCAAATTGAACACACAATTACTTGCCATATCATATAACTTCATCTTCATTAACCATGGACATAGTGGTTTTCTCCTTACTCGTGGAATCAACCTTCATCTACATGTCAACAGAATCACGTTTATATTTATAAAACATAAAAAGTACATATTTCTATGAAATCATATGAGAATGGTATGATAATGTTCCACTCTTCAAAATTATCATATACATCCTTTACATGTTCAATAATATTATAATCTTCTCAATCATCATCAATGATAAGGTTATATGATATTTTCAAAATAAATATTTATTCACTATATTTCCATACGTAAATGGAAGTTGATTTAATATTCATAATCCTTTATTAGATAAAATAATTTTCATTGGTTCATGTCAATCTTTATTTAATGAATATACAATCTAGTATATAATGTCAATATAAATATATATCACACTAATCTTTGTAGAGATAATGCCTCTATATTCAAATCCCAAATATTACAAAAACAAAATAATTATCATGTCTCAGATAATTTTTATAACAAAAAATTCTATGTTTTAATGAATAAGGTATCATTTTATCATTTATAATGTGTACATATCCTAATATATTCTTTTATACATCACTATATATCACCAATCATTCCCAACATGTGGTTAGTGTGAGTACAGGTGTAGTGATTATCATCATCCCCATCTACATGATGTTCTCTTTATATTCATTGGTCTTGTAATAAACTAATACAAATTTAGATATATTATTATTGTTTATTTTAATATTTTGAATAGTTTCTTCCAAATAATAAATATTATCCTTCTAATTTGATGAATTTAAAAATCGCTATAAAAGATATTCTTATTGGTAATTCAAAAATAACCATTGTAATGAAAGGGTTCACAGATATCCCCTTTCATATGATAAAATCACTCAATAATGATATTATCACTAAACAGTACACAAATTATATATATATTATATAACGTAAATTTTATCAATGTCTTTATCATGGAATTAAAATTATACTATTTTATCAAAATTATAGATTATATGATAATATTCTCCATAAATACTAAAACAATTAATAATAAAAAAATTATATACTCTATTAATTATGTCCATAAATACCAACTCAACATTCAAGAGTCTAAAAATAATCAAATATTTTCTAATATGTATCTTACCTTATATGAAAGGTAGCATTGGGAATACCTACATCTAAACATTAAAATGATGGTATCCCAATCGTAGGATAGAATTATTGAACTAAAATAGTCCATGAAATTAATTGATAAAGTCATAATTATGTGGTAGGGGATATTTATTCCATATAATGATCATGTTGAGTACCCCATAATTAGTAAATAAACATATCGACCCATCATTTTTCTGGAAAAATGGATTTGGGGAACCCCAAAGTCATACACATGGGCGTATGAAACCCATATCTATATTTTATTTATATTTATTCTTCAGTTAATTGAGTTTAATTGGTATTATTCTTTATAGAGACTCAAAAATTGTTATAGATATATATATAAATAAAAAATAAATTCAACCTATCAATCTGAAGGAATACCAGGTCATTTTGGATGAATACATCCATTTAATCCCTTAAAAAGAGATGTTCATAAAGAAGTTTCCTATTTATTGTTTCTATAATTTATGATAGATGTTATTTTAAAAAGGGAAACATTATTATTTCATTAGATGATAATTCCAATGTATTTTCATCATCGTCCTTACAGTTGTATTGAATTGGTGGATAATTCATGATATAAAAGGTGATTTATTTCTCAAGGTTGTTGTTGTGGTTTATATAAAGATTCAACCAGTTTATTCCCTATATATAATAAAATTAAAATAAATGTATTTTTATAAGTATTCTTCATATATTAATTATATAGGATGAAATTGGGGAATAGTTATGTATTTCAGTAAAATAATTTCTCTATTATATGTTTCCCCAAATAACAAAACACGTATGTTTTTTGATGGTTTTTGAATAGTTATGATAAAATTGAATTATATGAAATAGTTTATATGACACAAATAGAAAAATTATTTTCAATATTCTATAATGAATAAATTCTATACTTAACAACACATTGTTATCATGATCCACCTCTACAATACTGATTGAATAATCTCTCCCTTATTTCCTTAACCTTGGGGGATATTATTGCTATTTATCATTGATAACCCCTGTCATTTTGTATTGTTTTTTATAGATCCCACATTATTTATATTGGAAATGTTAGAAAATATATTGATTATTTTTTTAGAATTCTTATCTTTCATCACCTTAATATGATTTTACTTATCACAATTACATGTGTTTGCATGATATCCCTCCACTCCACACATGAAATATTTCTAGGTCCCCTAGATTCTATAATTCTTCTTTTTCACACTTCTTAAATGTGTGGTATTGGATTTCATAAATTCTAATAGTTTTTTTTCAACACCAAGAGCGAAATTCCATTATTTATTCTGTATCATTATTTCCATGATACTCCAGAGATTTACACATTTCTATATCATATTGGATGGATGATGGAATAATTAATTATCATTTTCATATAGTGGAATTGTTAATTCTCTTTGTATATTTGACATTATCCCACCAAATTATGGGTTAATTTGACGTTAATTGTTAATGAAAATATTTTAATTATCTCATGAAATAATTCTGGTGTTTTCCTCAATATACTTGATTGATTCAATATCTTTTTATTGACATAATATAACTCCCTTTGCATTTCATGATATATATTGTGTGGAAAATATCCCATTTAATTCATCAAATCAAATAGATAATGTGTGATAAAATGGCTTCATATCTTGATCAGTTACCCATATTGATCAAATTCTCCTTTGAGGTAGTGAAAAACTCGACGAAACATCTCTTGCTCGTAGGATTGAGTGTTTGGGAATATCTTCTCAATTGATATAAAAAATAGTATGTGATAAGGGGGTTATAATATATACTACTAATATGTGGTCTCTCACCCATAATGGATTAAACTATAGTTTTCTCACATGAATGGGTTTTCATATGATTGTAGTTATTTTTTATTATATTACTGAGTAATTCGTATAGAACCAAGAGTTTTTAATCTTATACTACTATCATGTTTGGGATTTTATTATGTAATTATTCACATTTCACAATGAATATAATCATTACCATGATTAATAATTTATCCTAAGATTTATTATATTAAATTACTATTTGTTATTGTAAAACATTGATTGATACCTTTATAAAATTAATATGGTAGACCTATAATAAGTATAGCATATATTATATGTAGAACATTACTTATTTATCACTAAAATGAGATCTGTTTTATATATAGCACCCAAATATATTTTAAACTGAATTTAATTTAGGTATTTTATCTTTATAAATTGATTTTGTAATGTATTTTGAGGTTTTGATGATATGTGGAACATTTTTGTGTCTTTTAAGGAGATTTACTGTTTGATCATGGTTAGTAGAAACCATGCACAACCTCCAAGAAACCATGAAAATTAAATAGTGGGAATTGGGATTTCCTATTGATTGGCATATAATTTGTCCAAACCATGAGAATTAACAAGAGATAAACTATAATTCCTGTAATTGGGTTATAGCCTAGTTGGACCATGATATTTATAACAATAACAGTAAATAATGTGTGGTTCATTTATAGGAATTGGATATTGAACAATCCACACATGGTTTTGGTATCCTTTAACCCTAACCATAATCCATGATAAAATAGATAAATAATGAATTGATTTAATCAAGATTACTCCTACACCACCTTTCCCCCCTAAACAAGACATAACTCGAATCCCACTCCCTTAAAAGGCTTTGGAGACCATTCCATTTTATCCTTGTGTGATTCCATGGATACGTTATGTTTTTCGGAGGCTGTGATTTATTGATAAGTTATAGTTATTCATAATTTTACACAGAATTATTCTTATTTTCTATCTTAGAATCATATGTCTAATCTATTTTGGATATATTTACATTTTTATGTCAATAATGAATACATGTGATTCTTCTATGAATGAAACAATATCTACGGTCGATTCATGAAAATCATAGTCGTATATTTGATGTTTTTGTGTCATTATTCATTTTCTCATTATTTCATGAGGTAGGTGGATTCCATATCGACTCCTATTGTTTATATCATGAAATATTGGTTTCCAATTGACTGAATTTCTAGAATTTTAATGTTAAAATGATGCAAAATTCATTATAGAAAACCTCTTTAGTGATAGTTTTCTGAAATTGTTAAAATTGGACGGTTATATGGAAGGTGATTTTTGTTCATGAATTTGAATGATTATTATAATATTAGAGTTTTAATTTGATTCATGGGAAAAATTAGGGTGGTTTTCCAAAAAAATAATTTCTTTATTGAAAGGGGGTTTCATGGTTCATTTGGCATGGTATTTGGTATATACTATTTATGTGAGTTCATATTCATTATAAGTGACATTGTTGAAGGTATATATACCACTAGGATTCCTAGTATTGGTTACCTTATGATGACATGGTAGATCTTCATGAGAACACTATTGAAGGTGGTTTTTATAAAACACATTTAGTGATTTTTTTTGTTATTGTATTTGTTTTATTATTTTGTCATTAAAATTTAAAAATTTCCCATGTCTTTTTATGATTCCCATATAATTTATTTTCATCCTCTTGTGTTGTGTATATTAGACATTAATATAGAAACACCCAATACATCAACCAATCACAATTGGTGGTGAGGGTGTTACAAATGGTATCGTAGCATTCAAAATATGAAAAGAAATTAGTTTCATTTCATCTCTTGTGTTTATAGCAAGGATTACGGTCATTGGAAAATGAAATGTTGAGCATAAAAAGGAATAGAGAACCTATTTATTTTGAACTTCATGCTATGAATGATTTTGGGTATATGATGTTTATGACATGCTTCCATTAGTTTTATGACATCAACATGGGATTAACTAATGAGAAGAAAATGACCTATATTTATTGTACTGACATACCACTTTGGGTGGAAATTAATTTTGAGTAATTATTTTTGGATTGATAAAAATGTGTCCTTTTTTAGAAGCATTTGAATAATAATTTATTTTCATAAATCATAGATCAAATTTAAATAAGTCTCTAAAATTAGAAATTGATGAATTTTTTGAAATACATGAAGTAATACGTGTGATTTCGTAAATTTGAAATTGATGAACCATCATCTTTTAATTATATAGAGTAAATAAAGTTTTGATTAGGATATAGAAAACAGAAGTAGGTACCCATCGTATAAACCCAAAAGAAGAAGCTGCTGAGGATGTGGTTGTACCTGATCCCAAGGTAAACCAAATGTTTGTTTAGATTACAGCCATGGATTTCTAGGTCATAGATATTTGGAAAACAATGGATAATCCCTGGAAAGTGGATCATTAGTTTTAGTTTCAAATGAACCATTTTTCATCAATATGGGTGACTCAAAACTAGAAAAGTAGAAGTGTGGAATAATAAGATAAATTGAATATTTTATTTTTATTGAAAATCAGATGATTTGAAATTGATATTATCAATGTACATGCAAGAATATCATAAAAACCAATAGTGGGACATAGAAGTAAAGGTAAATTAGGCCATGCCATGACACGGGTGTATTTTAAGGAATTTTTTTATAAAAAATTCTATCCTAATAATTTATGGATTTCATTAATAGAATACTTATTAAATTTTAAGAAGGAGATCCTTACAGAGACATATTATAAGGATAATTTTTTTGAATTTAGCCTCTTTTTGCCCAATGTTTCTACAACTTCATCATTAAAGGCCTTCATTTGTGCATTAGGGAAGAGGAATGATATTCTATAAATAATTTCCATTATTAGTATATCAAATTATACAAAGAGGTTCTATAGATAAATGAATAAAAAAATATATCTCATGTAATATGGTCTGAGGATGCAAGTTTATGGCTATGGAAACTGGTAGAAACATTATATCATAGAATTAGAGGATGAGGTCAAACTATTACTAAGTTGGTGCTATAATTAGAATCAAAATGAAATATATGTGAAGACTATTCCTAATAAAATAGTAATCCGTAATAATTAAATTTTTATTATTTTATAATATCAAATTTTATTTAAAAAAACATATTGATAATGTCAATATTACAAACGAATGTGGAATCATCGGTGTCATTTTCACACTGCTCTAAGTAAATTTAATAGGGAAACATCTCATGATTATTGGGAATTGGTTTTGTTGATGTAATAAGGGATAACAAATAATTATAATTATCTTAATCGATAAATATATGGAGATTCTAGGAATTTCGTGATCCCTCAACAAATGTAATCTCAATATGGTAATAAAGGGGAATGTACGGTCAGTAATATTTTTATGGATCTGATAATGTGATCATATATGATAAATAATCACATTAGGTGGGGATATGTAACAATAATTTTAATTATACCATTATGAACTATTTTTTGGGGATTATCTCATTAATTTATTTTATCTTGTTCTGATGATATTGATGGTTTTCAAGTTGATATGAGGTCTTTCATTTTGTAATTTCAAAGTAATATTGGACAAAAAAATGTCAATTAATTATTGGAAAAGAATTTTATTTAAATATTGATTAAAATGAATTGATTTTGTATTTCAATATTATTTATATGGATGTCCATGAATTAATTATGGGTATGGATTGCTCAAAAATGTTCAAAGATAATATTTTTTACACCAGAAGTGTTAGTTTTACAACGAATTATCATATTGAGAATTCAATGTGTCGATATTGTTATATAATGGCATTTAGTTATGTATTTTTTACAAGATGTCTGAATAATCTCATTAATGTTTATATCTTTGACGTTGAAATATATTTATTAGATTTGGTATTTTTTCCAATATATTTTATTAATTTAAGGATGATTTCATCAAAACAATTAGGCTTTACACCCACATGAAAATAGAGTTTATGGTCGATGTATTACCAAGGACTGTAATTTTATCACCTCTATATTATCATATATAATGAAAAAAATAATAGAATTGAAATTAACGTTTGAAGGGATGGAATAAAACAGGTTAATTTGACCTAGTGCATCTCATTGTGAATCATAATTTTTTAGGAAGATATTCAGAAATCTAATTAAAATTTAATATTTTTTTGATATTTTTCATGTTATGATTATAAATCAGTATTCTCTTCCATGAAAATATTTCCACTTTGAATAGTTTATGAAATCTTGGTGGTTCTGTAAATTTTAATTTTCTTTGAGATATCAGCAACAGTGTGTTCAGGAGGAGGGTATTCTGATGGAAGCCTTCAAGAGTTGATATAGCCATTATTATTATGTGCTTTTGAATTTTGTTCCTAAAAATTCATAATATTTCCTCATGATGTTGTTAAATATGATATATGAATGGTGTTTGGGTACTTGAGTTGTGTTGTTTTTGGATTACATACTCGTGTAATCTATGAAAAATGTTGAGCATGGGAAGCACTTGGAGATAGTGATCGATTTATTGAGGTTTTATTAATTTCATATAAAAATTACCATTGTTATTATTCGATACAAGAGGTAAATTTATCTATCCATGTAATCTCTAAAAATTTATTATCTTAGGGTTTATAAAATATAAAGGTTGTGATATCTTGGAAACCACCAAAGAATATCTTTTAGATTATCATTTACTATGGGCTGGTTGGTTATTAATGATATTTTTTGTGGGAACATTCATGTATAGCTTCCCAAATTTTTTATTTGAAAAGGAAATATATTTCATTTCAATGGAATGAGAATTGTTAAAAGTATTTTCAAGGGAATCATGTTCACCTTACATCTACAATTATCATGATACTTGTAGAATTAGGATATGGTAATGTGGGGTATTATGATGCTTCTGGATTCGGATTGGAATTATTTATTTTCCATGATGATAATTCTATTCCTTCTTCCTCACAAAAGTTGTAGTTTTATCCAAAGAAATACCAAACAGAATATCTAGAATAACCTATTGTGGTCCATATATTGAATAAAAGTCATCATTTCATCTTTGGTTAGAAATTTTGATTTTCCATGGATCATAAGATCATGAAACTCATTTCCTCAAAAGTATATTTTAATCTAAGACAGTGAATATGGATAGAATACATTCATATAAGTTAATTGAACATAATTTATACAATATATAATGGAAATTCATTAAAATATTCCTAAGAAAAAATATGTATATTTAGTTGAAGAGAGAGGATTCAGATCAATATTAGTTAATGTCAGTGATAGACAACACACACATGGATTTTAATGAACAATGTTGTGTTTTGAATATTTTTTCGGTTATTTTATTCATGGTTTGGTTGATATGGTTATGTTGGGGTAAAAATATTTTCTTAATGGTGTTTCAATAAGGTAAAATATCAACGGTGGTGACATAATTGATGAGTTTAAACATGATAGAAGTCCAATGTTGTGGTTTTGAGATTGTATGGTAATATCAATGGGTTATTTGAAAAAACTACTTAGTATATACATAAACTAGAGATGAGATGTTCATGATTGAATTAAAATGATTTATAAGGGATTGAATGAATTTCTTTTTAATTGGAATGAAAAGAAAAGTCTAAGAGTTTTTTATAATATAACTCACCTTTAATCAGGTAAAGACTGACCACTAATTAAAAGATTGTATGTTGTAGTCTATAACAATTCCTATGTATAAATGGGATCATATTATAGTTTATTTTGTAACAGGTTTACCAATGTTGGATAAATAACATGATGACATATTAGCGATAGTGGAAAAACTAAAAAATTTATTCAATTTAATCCCTATTTTTGAATCCAATAGTGTGGATGAATTTTCAAAAATATAAATTTGAGTGGTGGTAAAAAGGAATCGCATAATTGGTTTGGTAGAATCAAAATAAAATTCGTGGTTTACATGTCATTTTCCAAAATCCTTGAAGAAATCCCTTAAGACACAGTTTATCATGATCATAGTATATCATAATCAAATGGATAGACAATAAGATATGATGATGAAAAGATTGTAAGATAGTCTTATGGTTGGTTTAATGTATTTTGGTAATTATTGTAGGATCACACAACACTTGTGGATTTCTCATATTAAAATATTCATCAGGCCTCAATACATATGGCTCCTTTTCATACATTATATATAATCATTTTTATACCCCAATTTTTTGGTTAGAAATAGGTGAGACATTGTAGTTTGGACTAATCCATTCTCAAGAGACTATAGAGAATATTATTTTGATTAGGTATAAAGTGGAAAAAATTATAGACATTCGAAGTCATATGTGGATCATAATTGGTGACCATTTTCATTAAATTTTAGTTATAATGTGTTCTTGATAATATATCAAAATCCAATGATTCTACATTTTTATCTGTAAAAAATGTTACCTCCTCAATTCATACACACTTTGGAGATACATGAATGTGTTTGTTGGGATGGTATATCTGTTGGCTTTGACATAATGGTTTAGTTCAACGCATAAATTTCTATATACATCTCGTTTAATTTAATATCAACTTTATCATGGAAATTTGATTCAATAGAATCATGTTGACCAAGATCTAGATACCGTGTTAGTTTGTGTGAGGGTACAAATTATGGATATTCTGTAAAAACTCACATGTTAGAAAATAATTTGATGAGTGATGGTTTTCTGTAATGGTGGTATGATTCAGGATGTAACATTCAAGAATGAGAAATAATGTTTGTAGAAATGGTGGAACTATTCAAGTACAAATCATGTTTTCTAATTCATAATGATGTATTTTCCAATGATTTGGATAATGTATCACCCATATTTTCATGTTTGTGTCAATTTAATTATGCATTTTTTGTTTATATTTTGATTTAATAATTTTATAAGAGGATCATAGGTGGGTTGCAACAATTAATTTTTATTTAAAGAGGACCATAGGTTGAGAACTGTTAGTAGAAACACTGAAACACCACCATGAATCTATTAAAATGAAACATTGTGCACTGAGTAGGTGAACAATTAAACATACGGTTTGGAAAAAAACATGCAACGTTTAAGGGGAAATAATGGAATGATAGATATTAGGTAATAACATGTTTGAAACATGTTTTTTTATAACCATGCGATCCATCCTTCCATGTTCAATTTGGTGTAAATATATAGAGAACATTTACTATATGAGTTTCCCAAAAGATCACCCTAACCAAGCACTATTAAAAATTAGATTTGAAAATCATTAATATAATCTGATTTACCACAAAACCACCATTTTACTCAAAATAGGTTGTAACACTAATTAATCACCCTGAAAAGTCTATGGAGACCATTCCATTAAATTTGGGGAGGAATTTTTATGTGATTGTTAGTGCATTGGAGTCCAGGGTTTGTGCGTAAGTGATAATTATTCATTGTTTTCCATAGTCTTATTCTTCTTCCCTCTCTTGGAATCTTATATATAACATTTTGGGAGTATATCTACAATATTTTATTTTAATCATGATGAGTTATGATATTGTTTTAAGGGAACAAGATCTATGTTTGAATCATGATGATCTAAGCTAAGTATTTAATGTTTTGTGTTGTTCTTAATTTTCCACTATGTTTGAGAGGTATATGGATTCTATATATAGTGTTATTCATTAAGACCAGAAAGTTTGGTTCCAAATGTATAGAACTTCGTGAATATATTTGTGAAATTTATGTGTCATTCTTGATAGAAAACACGTTTTATTAGTGGGTTTGGGAAATTATGAAAATTAGATGGTTTTTAGGAATTTTTTTTGGATCATCAATTTAAAATGATGAATTTCTAATATTAGTTAGGTTTTTATGCATGTAAAAACGTTTTTAGAATGTATTCTAATTAATTAATTTTTTTATTGGAATGGATTAACGTTGTCCATTTGTCTTATATGGTTGGTGTGAGAATATTTTTATTATAAGTGATGCTATGTGTTCCATTTGGGAACATGGTATTGGATACTTTCTGTAGAATTGGTAGACAAATGAGAGAACAATCATGAGAATGGATCGGTCACCTAGGAATACATGTTTGGATGTCTATAATATTTATTCTAAATGGGATTTTAGAAAAGGTTTAAAATGATTTTATGATTTTATTCAATGGAAATGGTTTTGGTTTGAAAATATATTTTATTCATTGATATAAAAAGCTTCAATATTTTCTAAATTATTTATATAAATGTTATAAAATATTCTATAACAGTTGTTTTATTTGGGAAGACATTGTGGAAAACCAATATTGTTTTATAGTCACCCCATTATTGGGAACATTGGGTAAATTGCAAATTTCATTAAACGATACAAGGGTAATGTTTAGATATCCAATTTCTTTAGTAATTATTCTTGAAAAAATGGGAATGTCATGTGTTTTGGTAGTGTGGAATATATTTGGAGTATTAGGCTTAATTCTTCTATTTCATTGGTATTTGTTTATTTGTATTATTCATTGTACTCTGATATAGTTTGGTTGGGGGGGGGGGGGGGTTGGTTATACATTGATTTATATTTCATTATACTAATTCATAATATAGTTTTTTTATTATATTTTTTTTTGTTTTATCATCATTATGGTAAATCATCCCCCAGTTTCTTATTAAGATTATGTAATTTACTTACCTCATTTTGTGTCTTGGGGATGTCACCTATGTCTAGTACCACCCACCAATTCATCTAAATCCAATTGGTGAGGGGTGGGATGTCCAATGACCCATGTTAAACTTCCTATTAGATTATCTAAAAAAATTAAGTTATGTAAATAATATTATAATATCATTTAAAAAGGATTATAAATAGAATATGACTTAAAGAAAGAATATCCCCTTAGGGTTTCATACCAAATGTGTAGGTATGCCTCTTTATGAACCAACTGATGAATAATATTGTACCAAATCCATCATTTTTTTACTACCAAATTTTACAAATGATCCAGAGCCTTCATCTACTTGTAACATGTATTCATTGATGTCATTGATATAAAACCCACATAATATCAAGTTCAATAAATGTTTTGGTATGTTCTAATTTATATAAACATATCCCAATGGGTTTTTATAAGATTTTACTAATGATATCTAATCCCAGTATCTGATAATAAATATAGAATCACTTTATAACATCTATTGTAACTAAATACTAATGTTCACCTTAATTAAATACTTATAAAATGCATTCCAAAAAATTAAAGACAAGTATCTAGAGGTGTATTTTCATTGGATGGTTGAAAACCAAATTAAAATTATTAATCAAAAAAATAATATTTATTATGAAAACAATATAATTATCCTAACTCTAATATTTATTTATAAAATTATTTTGATACCAAGGGATTATTTATAAGGAAAATGGATTGATTAGAATCCATATAAGTGAATAATCATGGTAATAAGGAATAACATTACAATGATATGAAGTAACATGAATTCAATAAGAGTAATATCATTAGTATTGAAATCAGAAATATTTAATTGAAATAATAAGATTATAGAATCCTTGAATATGAACATGCATCCTAAGATATGTAATCATAATAATTGTTCAATGGTCACATCCAAGACCACCGTTATAAGTTTACAATGTCCCAGGACCTATTAGGTTCACTCCCCATTCCCAAAGAAAAATAAAAACTCATGTAGTGGATTTTGTTTACTACCTAATCCCATAATTAACATCTCATTATATATATATTGTTATCCAATTCATTGGAGAGATATATTATTTGAGGCCTTTCCATAACATAACATAGTTTTCATTGGTTAATCGCTTGTACACCATTAATAGAATCTCATGATAGGTAAAGATTTACTAATTGCATTTGAGAGATAAATAATTACATTAGCAGCTATTAAATTATAAAAATCATTATTATATGTGGAACATAAAAAAATAAAACCATAAATATATCAAAGTAATGATCAAAAACCCCATGACATAAGTGGATTTCATAATTCTGACTTGCAACATAACTTAATGATAAATCATTATGATTTCCAATAGGATATTCATATTAATAATTTAATACATTTATGAAATTATAATAAGAATTTTTCTTGGTCATAGACTTTACATGTATAAAATTCATAAAAATGACCCAGTGAAGATAAAATAAAAAATAACCACATGGGTGGAGTTTCATGAAACAAACTAAGGTATTTTTTAATAAGGGAAAGAAAAAAATTCAGTCCATAAAACTATAATTAAAAAAATTAAGGTATAGAAAAAAATGTAATTTTTTATAATAAATTCATGGTTTAAATGAATTTCATTGGGCTTATTTTTCACATGAAACAATAAATAAGAAACTCCCCTTAAATTTGGTGGACTAAAATGAGGATTTTTATGGTAAATAAATTCAAGTATAAACCCAAAAATGAAAAATATATTTAACTATTTATATTTTTATTGGATCAATATACAAAAATAATTTTATATTAAAGAGATATATATTTCATAAAAATGGAAAAAATGAAGTGTAAAAAGTAGAAATTGTGGTATTGAAGACCCATTACGTCATGTCTGAAAGCGTTTTTGACATGAAAATATCTTCATGAATAATTTCATTATTTTGAAAAAATATTTACCCTTGTAACTTTTTTATATAGATTTAATTTTAATATGGTTTATTTATAAATATTTGTTATTTAATATATTTTATTTACTTATGTTGGCTACTCAAGGTTATTTGTTTAATAAATTCATAATAAATTTGATGTATTGATCACGGTGACATGTGTTTCAAAATATCATAATAATATCATTGATTTTGTGGTTCTATATTCATGATAATTACATTATAAATACACATAGAGAATATTAATTGTATTAAAAGAAGACAAATCTAACATAAGTTCCTTAATAATTCCATTGAAAATAGTTCATATTACTATAAGTTTTATTTTTATTATTATATATAGTTGTTAATATATATTCATTAATTTTATTACAGTGTGCGAATGATATTTTTTAGATACTAAATACAATTTATATTTCATCTATGTTAGGTGGTCATTGAAAACGAACATGTCGTTCATGGAGACAGTAATGCACATACAATCAAGATTGAATTTTTTTAGAATGATTATGGAGGAACCTGTAAAATAAAAATTACAATAGAATAATCATACTTATGATGCATCGTAAAAATTAAAATGTTATGATTATAGCATGGATATATAGTATTTTATGGGTGTAACATAATAATAGAGCTACATAAGTTGGGTTGGGAGTGGTACCTATTCCTTGGATGTCTCTCCTTCAGTATGTCCTTGATACTCAAAAACATGGTCATTTGGTGAGAACAATGGAATGTGGATGGTATCTGTGATGTAATTTGTAAAAAACATTAATTGAAGGATTTGAAAACATTGGAGGAGGGAGGAGGTTGTATCATTTTCAATGTGAAGAACATGGATATTTTAAGAATATAATTATTTATCAAGAATATAATTCTATAATTAAAGTGAAACATAAAAAAACAGACACTAATTGTGTATAGAAATATATAAGGATGATAATCTCATAAACATCCAATATAACACATCTTTTATAGAAGCCTTAAAAAATTTCATTCTGTTAAGAAACTTTTACCCATATTTACAATTACTATTGAAAATAAAATTTCATCCTTTGAATATACTTTTATTGGATAAATTTGAAATTTACCCTATTTAATAATTATAAAATGATGATATCAAATAAAAATATAATTTTATAAAAAAAACTTCTATTTGTTAGATATAGTAGTTACAGTATTAGAAAACATAATGTTTACAAACTGTTTCTTAAAAAAAACATCATTTAATTATTAATTTTTATGTGAGTGACAATATTTTCAATGTTTAATATTGGAATAAAATTATTCGATTTATTATTAAAAAAATTAATTTTATGTGGCCCAAAATCATATAACATCATTTTCCAAAAATAAAATTTTATTAAATTAAATTAATAATGAATGATTTTTATTGAAATAAAATATTATCTTTTTATTATAAAGATAAACCTATGATTTATGAATTTTTAAAAATATATTTAAAATGAAAATAAAAATAATTAAATAAATTTTTGATAAATAAAACACATTATATTTCTATGATAATCATAAGTGACTCTATTTATAAAATGAAATTATTCTCTCCATCCCAAAATTAATTTTTTTTCTAATGAATCCCACTAAATAATCCTCAAATTATTTTAGCAGTATGAGTCCAATAAATAAAGCCAATTTATTACATTATTTATACATAATTGAATAAATTATGTTTTACTTAGATGTTATTTGAACCCTATATATTTTTTTGAATTCATTTTAATGAATTAAATATATATATATTATGATTATATCGAAAGATAGTTTTCTATCAACCGGGTAATATTATAATAATAATATTTTATTTTTAAAATATAATATGATTCTAGATATTATCACCTGTATAACCTTATATCGAACACATTTATATTCTAAAGGGAGGTTTCTATATATAATTTCTTTGTATCCACATTTCATTGCATTCAAAATTATTTCTTTGGTAGCAAGACCATTTTAGAATCTGAATTATTTACTAAAATGAGTTTTCAATCCCACAATTGTTGTGGACATTCATACTAGTTAGAATTTTATTCTACTGAGAGTAAGGTTTGGATTATTATAAAAAATTAAACTCTATTTAGAAAACATTTCCTCCAGTAGTATCATCCACTTTGAACTATTATAAAAAAGAGTTATTGACTAAGAAATAATTGTTTTTCTAATATCTATAGCTTTTAGTGTTTTAAAATTCATTAACATATGTATTTAATTTTTCCTTGGATTATTTCACATCATCTCAAATGATTTTTTTGTATAATGTGGTTTTAAAAAAATAATTTTTCTACTAAAGTTCATATTTAAACTTATTATTCTTAACCACATCTTCTATTGATTTAACTACTTTATTACTCTTCAAATCTAAGAAATTATTGGTAATTTCTTGTCAAAAATTTTTCACCTCAATTAAGATATTATTATTTTATTCATATTTTCTAATTACTTTAGTATTCATATTATTATTGGACACCACAATATTTTCATTCTTTACAGAGTTTCTCATTCTGAATTATAATTTCAGTTTTCAAATTTCAATTATACTCTTAAAATTTTCTATCCTTATATAAATAAATTTATCGTCAGTATTAATAAAAAATGCATTTATCTTCATAAATTCATCTTCAGGTTCTAAAAAAACTTATAATACTATATTAATATATATATCATCACACTCTACAACAGAGTAATTAAATTAATTAAATATATCCAAATATATTTGATAAACATTTGATTAAGATAATAATTTATATTCTAATTCATATCGATAAGATAATAAAATGAATAAGTATTTAGGATTATAATAACATAAGAAATTAATACTTTAATAAAATATTTTTTAATCATTGTAACATTATAATAGACACCTACAATTTTTCTATTTCCATCCTAATCATTCCATATTCATTCTGAAGTAGTATCTCTTACACTATGAATCAATAATTATAAATCCTTTAAACTATTTTATAATTATTCATTTAGAAGTATTACGTTACTATTTTGTATCATATATCAAAAAAGTCCAAAAATATGAAAAATATCTCACGAAAGTTTTATGGATAGTTGATATTTTTAGAAAAACAATTATCACAATTTTCAAGGAGATATTTTACATCTTTCAGATAATATATATTCAAATTGCGATCAATTAATAATATCCTTTATATATTTTCTAGTTATACATAATTATGTTCAAAAATGGTAACATCCTAATTATTACTGTACATTTTTAAAAAAAATAGATTATAAATATAAGATCCAAAATTTAGATATTCTAATGTTTATATAAGGAAAGCTCTGCTTTTTGTCGCTACTTTGTCTATAATGTTTTCAACAGCAATTACTGTTAAATTATTATTCAAATATATCTCTTCCTTTATTAATAATGTGTACATATGATACGATGTTTTCCCAAATATAATGTTTCGTATTCATGATTTTCATCATCCTATGCTGCATTTTTGTAATTACTTCACAATTTATAAATACAAAAACATGGGATTTATCCCAAATATTAAATTACATGGTCCAAAGAATATTTTTTGTTCTAAAATTAGTAATATATAAATAATTCATATTGGTTTATAAATAAAAACCTAATTTTATATATTCATTAGTATCTAAGATAATTGGGTATTTCACTACATAGGTTTATAGAAAATTTAAAATTTTATTCTCTAGAAAATATTTCTATTTCATTTTATATAGTTTATTATATTCTAGTAATAATTAAATAATATTCATGTATATTGTTGGTCAAATATTTCTCCATTCAATCAATATAGTATTCATTATAGTTACCATCACATAGAGGGGCATGATTAATTTTTATATTATAAATATTTTAAATATGTATTTCTTCCATTATGAAGATATAATAACATCTCTATAATATAATAATTTTTAAGGTAAATGAGACATAATTATCCAATAAAAAAACTTATTTTTCACTAAATTTAATCAAATCAATGCAGAATGTACATATATTCACTAACAGTAAATGTTTTCAAATATTACGATGGTCGGTAAATAATGTGAGTTTGTAAATTATAGTAAAAAACAAGAATTATAATTTTTCACCCATATTAGTAATTAATCTAACAAAATATGAAAATACATTTTTAAAAAAATTATAAAATAAAAATATATCAGAGTAAAAATGTATGGGAAGTTTATTTAAAACATTTAAAAATTTCACGATCCTTAGAAAAATAAATATTTACAATAGAAATAAAAATAAATTAATTATGTGTTTTCAAAACTAGAAGCAAAAAAACATGGAGTAGTAATTAATAAATCATAAATCCCATTAAATCATATTATAATATTCTATATTAACTTGAAGTAAAAGGTAAATAACAAAACTGAGTGAAATTATACTCAATATTTACAAATCCAAAGGGTTTTCTTCCAATCATTTGAAATACCATAACTTAACGTGACTTAGTGAATCAATCTTCTCCTAAAAATTGGGAGCTATACTCTATCATCATCTCTAAATAACTCAATCACTATGACTATAAAATTAGTTATTAAAAGGCGATTTTTAGAGATTTATAATAAAAAACCAACTTTTTTACCGAAGGTGGAGACACATAAAAGGAAAATACATTAACAACTATAAAAAACATATTCTAGACAAAAAATGATTTTATGCTCAAACATTTATATTATTAAACATATATTCATCAATATTGTGGTCTTCATTATTATAAATACTCTAAAAACTAGATTATACATTTTTATTGACTATATAAAATTGTATCAGAAAAAACGTCTTCATCGTCCAATAAACTCAACAATAGTTTCCATATTTTGATGATGAAGCTCTAAGCCACTATTGATTTTGTAAATCAACTGAAAATATTAAATATAGAGAAATAAATCAACAATTGGTTCATTTTAAAATCCTTCTTATTTAGGGTTAACTTATTTTCATTTTATATTTCTCATACACACCAAAAAATCATGTTTAATCAATTTATAACATGACTAAATTATGAAATTTTATACTAAATAACATGTTTTCCAATGACTGAACACATTTTTAGTTAAATCAAAATTAGGATCCATGCTATTATAACACATAATACGGGGGGGGGGGATCAAAAAATACTATTTAAAAATAACATTTATTGATTAGTTTCATATCTAATTAAATAATATTAAAAAAGAATATAAAATAGTTTTTCCAAGATATAAAATTTCTAAACATCACACATTGAAAATGTAATTTAAAACATAATTTCTGTCATTCCACCATCAATGATCAATTTTATACACTCCAATATAAAATATATTATTATAAATGTAGTGCAAAATTATTAGAATAGTCAGAATACATGTTTATTAACATATTTCATATTATTGGTTTGGTATATCCAAATATTACTGATCATACTAATAACGTTGTAAATAATTAACCAAATTTGAAAATTAATTAGAGATATATGGGTAAAAAATATATTCCAAGGGTTCATTATCATAACATATCCCTTTTTATATGTAATAAACATAATAAATTAAAATATTTTCATAGTTATCTACATTCCAAGATACAATATTTCATGAGAGTTAAATAAAAATAGGGCATGAAATACTTTTATAACAATTTAAATAAAGTGTACAATGAAAAATAATGAATAAAATAATAGAAATAAATAAATAAAATGTGTATAATAAAATAATTATTGATACCGTATAATTAGATAAATTATTAAAACTGATAAATGTTTTCAATAATTAATTGTAGGTTATGATAATCATTTTGAAATCATAATTAATTAATGAAAATACAAATGATCCTGATGAATTTGGTAAAAATTATAAAAGATAATTTCAAATTAAATTAAGTGAGATTTGAAAAAGGATTAAGAATTTATTAGTTATATTATATGTAATTAGATATGAGTTTTCAATATGGATATTAATGTAATGATATATATATATATTTATATTATAATAGAGTAAGGAAACATCATGCAGTAAGACACGATATCGAATCTCTTTAGGTTGAGATATTTTTCTTATTACGTGATTGATTTTATGGAAGATCTGGAAAATTATTCATATATTTATATTCACAGTTCTGACAAAATACCAATCTCCCCCGTGGTAATTATTGTGAGAACCATCCGTAACATTGTTGATATTCATGAAACCCATATATCTTTTTATTTATAGGAGTCACTTATATTATATGAAGATGAGAAAAAGGAGGATTTAGTTGGTAGGAATATCATACAATGAAACTCACTTATCACATTAAAATGATACATCAATTTATATGAGAGATAAAGCATCATGGACTTGAGAGACATTAATGTTGAGAAATAAAGGTTATCACTTCATAGAGAGAATAAAGAGGATAACATTGATTCATTGAAAGAACACACCAAATCATGTGTTAGTACCACTCTTAATCATTAGTTCACTAAGAAAAGATATTTAATGATTCCAAAAGCACATGTAATATTGTATAATTAAATATAGTTATAAAAAATGTCCAATAATATCATAAATGTTACGAAGAATGTAAAATATGAGATATTTGGAAATCATCTCAAGAACTACCGGCTACCTGATGAGACTCCCAGAGATATGATCTTCAACCCAGATTCCACTATTTACCTAGTTAGATAGATTGGATACTACGTGGTTCTTATATTTCCTTGTAGTTTATTTCTATTTGTTACTAGCTGGCTAGTATCTACTCATCATATATATGGTGACCACTTTACAACATTGTTTCACTACCCATGTTTTACTAGACACCTAGTTCCTTACACTTGAAAACCACACAACTAAAATAATACATCATGTTCCTTCAGGATTCAATCAAAGTCCATCTAAAGAAACTCTAACATGATTCCACAATTTATGAAAAATTTTAAATGGTATTTTAGATGCTCAACATGATTCAAAAAATATAACTACAATAGATTCATAATTTTAACACATGTATTATTCAATAAAAACCTCCATTCATTAAAATTAAAATATTATATATGAAAATGAGTTCACTTATCATGAATAAATATGGAGATACAAAGATAGGTATAAGGATATCCTATATTAATGATAACAAAAAGTTAACATAAAAATACATATCATGTGTAAATCAATATTTCAAAGTATATCAATGTAATCAATATATTTCAAAAATTATCATAATACGCTCAATAATTATGCTAATCATAATTCTATGATGATTATGGAAAATTAACAATAGTATATCATTTGGGTATTGATTTGTGAACTGATAAAATTAAATATATAAATTAATAAATTCCTTAGTCATTAATACAAAAAAATATTTATGCACATTTTGATTTTTAAAAAGGAAAAAAGGAGAGGAAAATAACTAATAATCAATATAATATATTTAAATTCCATAAATCATAAGAAAACATAAACATATAAAATTATATCCCATTAATGATTTACATAGTCATAAAAATCATGATTAAACAATAAAGAATTTACAAAATAGTCATTTATTATTGTAGAAGGAAGTAAAGGATGTGTGAAAAATTAATGATATTTATTTGATATATAAAATATTGATCATATCACATTATAAGGATATTTCAAAAATATATTATAAAAGGATATCAAAAAATATAAAAAATAATAAAGGGCCGGTTCTCATGTTTTTACAAAGATATGCGAAATGTGGTTTAAAATATATCCTCAAATATTTAAAAGAAATATGTAAAAATAAACATTCATAAAAATAAAATGGAAAAGGGTGATTTATATTCATATAAAATTCAACATAATGAATAAAAATACTAAAAATAAATTCATAAAATCTCATTCCCTATTTAATAAAAACCAAACATCAAAAAAATTCATATTTTTCACTTTCATCCAAATCAACGATCTAATTCAATGATAGACTATGAGGATAGATCTATAAAAAAATTGCGAAGGGCCATTCAGTTACCAAGATTAATTTTAACACCAATAAAAAATTATATCGATATGCAATTCAACTAATAAGGCCCTCCAATTAATTAAATTAATGAGTAAATAGAAAATTCTATCATGATATAGAGTTTTAGAATAAAAATAATATCAATCATTACATGTCAGGAAAAATAAATAAAACTAAATAATTTAAAGAGTGAAATATGAAACACTAACCTCGCAAAAAAAATGTATAGATCCCTCATGTAAAAATAATATTTTACAAGGAAATTATGTTACAAATATAAAATTTAAAAAAAACCCATTTCCCAAAATCAAGGTCGATAATAAAATATCCAATGAAATTTACATCCCATTTCAAAAAAAGATAATAAATTTTTTTGAAAATGTTTATCTTCCCATAAGAAAAATATTTAATTGAATGATTAAAAATTTTAAAGCATCATCATGAAGGTATTATTATAAAACTATTCCATGATTTAAAAATATTATATACATTATATGAAATAAAATAGCACAAACGATATTATGATCATGCACATTCTCTATGATCATACCCAAAATTTTGAAATTATAAATATAATATTAAAAATTAATGATTATTATCATGAAAAGATAATAAATAATTTAAAAAGTTGTGTTTGATAGTCCGTTTTTGTTGCGAAGATATTATATGATATATGAATAGAGAATATCCGAATAAAATAAAATTTCATTGTCATTTTGTACCTAGATTTCTGGTATGAAAATTTTATATATCAAAGATTAATTTTCTATTATTTATATAATATTATCAATAATAAATTATGGAAGTAGTATAAATACACATTGAAATCCTACATATATAATTTTTTTCAAACAAACTAATAAATAAGATGCCCAACCCGATTTAATATTTTCTATTGGATTATCCCTTAAAAAGATGTTATTTCGGAATGATTTTACAAATATAAAAAATCAATTATTGAATTAAATTTTTTATATCTTTTATAACACAAAATAAAATTTCTATAATTATCACACTTGAATAATTTATAATGACTATATTTAATTTCATTCAAATGTGATTCTAAAATACCATTTTTATGAAATTTTGAAACGAACTTGTATTTTTCATTAGAAAGATAATCCTTCTCATTAAGATGTTCATCAATTTCATAATGAAATAATTCATATTTTATATAAATATAAAATTCTGTGGATATTATTTTATAAACAAATTTCACATGTGCACATTTCTAATCATTTAAATCTTAACTATTATGATGGATACATGAAAAGAAGACAGAAAGATAACTTCATTAACAACATCTTTATTTGAAATATAAAATTTAAAACAAGAAAAATTAGTGAGTTTTAAGAAGATGTGGTCATGGGGTGATCACTACCACACCATTTTGAAACATTATAATCTTTATTACATTTCTTCATTTCATTCAATAAATATTATCACTTTAGATATAAAAAATAATATTCTCCTTCTTATTATAAATATAAAATGTCATATCATTTTCATGAATATTATTTTGTTGGAACAACATGATTCAATATAATTTTTTTAAAATTTGTTCAATATCCTTGACAAGTGTTAAATATTACCTTCAATATCATTTAAACCATCATCAAAATGGGTTTGATATTAATAGTTCTTTTGGGTCATTTTCATCCTTTTCATGGTCATTTTTTTCTCAAATTAATGATTTACTTTGATTTCATATAGCACCAGAGAGATAATAACCTCCATAAGTGGCATTTTTTTATTTCATTAACTTCTATATTAATAATTAAATGAGGATTACATGAACTAGTTTAAGCATAAATAAACACCCATAGTAATGTTTTTGATGAAAAGGAATCACCAAGATGAATTAAAGATTTTGAAATGTACATTGAAAAAGTAAAACATCTCAAAAATATGATTAATCTAATGCATAATCCAAAATTAAAAATTCATGGATATATATATCATGTCCAGAATAATAAACTTTTTTATCCCTTTATTATTAACATCTTATGGTTTTATGATTTCATGATAAATTTTAATGTAAAAATATAAATAAACTAATTTTTATGTAAACTAAAATTAAATTCCTTATTATATAAACCATCTAGTTCTCATAATGTATTATGTGAGGTTTTCGTTTTTCATTAATTTTCATATGTAAGAATATAACCTTGTATATATTTTTTGGACTTTATTACAGATAATTTTAATAGAATCTTAAAATAAAATTATTGAAAAATTATATTAAGAAATAGTAAATTATAGTGCAAGACACATATATTTCACTTGGTAAAACCAATGATGTTTTAAAAAGAAAAATTCTCAATGATATATAACAATACAGATCAATAATATTAGTAATAATAAAATTAATAATTTTTAAAAAAAATATATAAACCAAAATTTTAAATAAAATATCACCTCCGATAGCATATGTTGGTCATTGTCCAATAGAATTGAGGGATTCATATTAAAAAAATTAAAATAATTACTATGATGGAAATTAATAAATTAAATTATAATAAATAGAAAATACATGTAATAGATAAAAAAAATTAATAGGTAAATAAAAGTGACCAAATAATTCTATTTATCAATGAAAAAAATACTGATTAAAATGAATGTGAGAACATAATTATCATTAATGTGATGAAAATTTATCACTATAATTTTAATATGATATATATAATTTATTTTTTAATTACATTATTGGAGAAGTGAATATCGATAAATACTATTTAATTTTTTATAGTGAATCAGATACTAACATGAAATGTGGTATGTAAATAATGTATAGGAATGTAAGTATTTGATAACAGTTTAAAAAAATAAATAGATGTGGGTGCATATATCTCCTCCACTCCAATGGAGATGTTTTTTTACAATATCGATATCAATAATAATCAATAAAACTATCCTTACACTTTATTTCTATATTAGCGACATGAAACCCGTCTCTCTATTGTTTATACATGGGAATCGACTCTATAACTTTTTTGGTAGTAAAGAAACTCAACCCTCAATATTGTTTTAGTGAGCACCCATTATATAATAAAATGAGAATAATGAGTTTTTTATTTGATCCATAAGCAATTAATTCTATATCGATCATCTCTCTTTATTTATAGAATTGTTTAGAAGAGTGATATAGAGGAATGTAGATGAAATAAATTGGGAAAAAAATTTGGAATTACATACGGAAAGAGGTATCAGGGAATATAACAATAAATCCACATTATCGGGATCAAAAGAATTTTTTTTCAATCCACTGTTAATAATTATGTTATAATTGTATACAATTTATAGCTTCTAAATTCATAGAGACCATTCTAGAATTTATGAAAGACCTTGAGAATCAGCCACAAAAAAATAAACATTTAGGGTCCACAAAATATGAGCTCCTTGACATGAATCTCGACTTCTACCAGCTATTTTGATTCAATTAATGGATATGTATTGAGATGTCCAGTGATATACTCTTATTCCTAGTGGACACAAATTACCCAATGAGAAGTGATTCCTATTCAATTGTGCTATTGTATACTTCGATATTCTTCTATCCTTCCTCTAGCTAGTCGGTAGCAATCTAATGACTAACCTATTAACTTTATTCAATATTCTCTTACAATCAATATGGAATCAAATACACGATTACCTTTATTGGATTACTAGTGCATCCTGAAACTAAAAATTCATTCGATCAACACATTGATTTAATCCAAATTGTTTTCATGATCCTCATACTTCAAACAATGATTTCCACAAAATATTAATTAATGTTTAAGACAAAAATATGTTTTCATAAATATCCCAAAATTTAATTTATAAGTTCTACTTAATGTTTCATTAATAATAATCATTTTATCTGTTTCAATAAATATATATATAAATGTGTTTTTATAATCATGACAACACTATGCTATATTTAGTGATATAAAAAATATTTCCTTAATTTAATCAAATGTCACTAAATATTGTGAAATACATATATTCATTTAAGACAGTAAGCTCAAAAATCCATTCAAAAATCTGAAATAATTTTTATACACAGTTTTACAAAAAAGAATACAACCGAAAATAGTAAATGACCATTTAGATGTGTATTGAAATCCTACTAGCCTCATTATTAAATCATAATACATCTAGAAGATCAATGTTTAATAAATATAAATATTTTGTATTATTTTAGTATCCAAGGATTCTTGTCAGGCATTTTCAATGACACACATGAGGATTACATGAATATCTACCAGTCACATAAAATTAATATATATTTTCCTATACAGTGTAGACAATATCATAAATTAATAAATCTTTTCCACTAGAATATTCATGTTGATCCATAAATCTTAACATTTTCATAAATAGATTAACAAGGGAATCAAATGGTCTTCTTGAATCCTCGAAACTAAGATGATTAAATTTATTAATATTTTCCTCAATGTAATAATATTAAATAAAGGATTAAAATTCAATTTTTTCATTCACTAATACCTTGAACCATACCGACTATTCCATGATACATAGTTTCAAATATAAATAACGAAAACATTATTTTATCATTGACACAAATCATTTTAGTTCAAAAAATTCCATATGATATACAATGAGACAAATAATAACTCTCTATTCTATTATAATTATATAATAAATACATCTATCCTTGTTATTAGGAAAAATCCAATACACTATATAATATGAATTAATTTTTCATTCTCTTAATTTAGATCCACTGTAAATATAAAAAATGATCGATTTAAAATATTTATATTATTTAGTTTCAAAAAAAATAATAGATGAACATCTAGTTTTCATATAAAAATTTATTCATTTTAAACTCAATTTATAAATATAGTTTCAACATAAAATTCACGAAAAAATATAATATTAATAAAATTAAATGAAAAATATATATTTCATAATGTTATTCCATCCAAAATAAGATATGTATTAATATAATAAATTGAATTTTTTTCTTGTCTAAAAAATTGGGAAACTAATTTATATTAAAATTCAATAATGTAAATATTGTAATTGTATATTCATATAAAAATCTATTTATATCTAATAAGAAATTGAACTTTTGGTAAACCATTAAAAAATATGCATTCTTCCCCAAAATGGAATCGATTTCTCCATTTAGTTCTTATATAGATATATAAATTTATAAATATATATGTAAATCATAGAATCTTTATTTGTCATAGGGTTATATTAAATCATTTTTACTATATAATATTTATTTATTATACGATTATTTTTATCTCTCTAACATGGAAATAGATGAAACTTGGGAAAAGACATATAATTAGTTGTTTTTATTTATATGGTATAATAATTATTTTAGGATTAACATGGGAATAATATTCAATATCTATTATTATATATCTTCTAGATTGATGACTATATATAGGGATATATATAAAATATATATCTATAATTTCCTCATAAAAAATATATTTCAAAACATTCTACATCTCTTTAATTAGTAATAATATTATTTTTTATGGAAATATTCAAATTATACATAATATTCTATATAAAACCAAAAAACAAAAAAAATTAGTAGTTCTATGTTAGGATTCATTTATCTTATGATCATTAACATTATAATAAGTATGTGGCATTAGGTATTATAACAAAAAAATCAATAGGGGAAGTTTTTTTTCCTCGATACAAAAATATAATATATTTGAAAATAAGATATTTTGTATTGACCCCCAAAATTAATCAGTAACCTATATTTCATAAAAAAATAAATATTAACATTTCTACTAAATTATTATTCTTTATTCATGGTGGGTCATTTTTCCAAGGTTTGTATGGATCAATAAATTTATATATCATTTTAATTTATCATTAAATATAATTCTATACAACCATAAGTTATTCAGCACCCAAATATGAAATTAATATATTAATTTCATTTTTCAATCTCAAAAATTAATCTTTGTATAAATAATTGTTTTAGAAGGTTTATCTTATGATAAAATAAGATATATATGATAATTATTACAATAATCCTCAACAAAGGTAATAAAAATTATTTTACCTAAATAAAATAAAAAATTAATTAAAAAACATAAAAATGTGATAATTATAGAATAAGATAAGTTATTTCGCCATTATGAAATTTATTTTTTAATGATCTAGATTTCAAATTTGTTATTAATTGGTTTAATTAATCGTCAAAATTTACCATATTTTAGTTCCTCATTTATATTACTGATTTAAAATTAATTTCATTAATGTGGACATTCTAAATAACATAGTACTTAATAAAATTTCTAGATGATTCAACTATAAAATTAATTTATATTTTATACATGCCAACACCAGTTGGAATCTTCTACATTTATATGTTTCCCATTGACAATATATAATTATTAGATTCAAATAAAGCCTTAAATTACTTTACACATAGAGGGTCAATACAGACTATATTCATTTTAATATGGATACCTAAAACAAATTTATATGATCCATCATTCTCAGATTATTAAATATATTTCTTTTATTTATTTATGAACAATATTTATGAAATCATTATGTAAACAATGTATGAATTTTTGATTACACTGTCACAAAAAGTTTTTTATACTAAATCATTCTTCCATACATGCCTTGTATGTCTAGAATCAAAAAAATGCTCTATATTAATCAATTTGATATTAATATTTGGTATGATATAATCTTTTTTTCATTAAAAACATAATTAATAATGTCTTATTAAATTTATTTAGATAAATAGAATCACATGTAAAATTCAATTGTATTTCATAACAATGGTATTGTAATTTCTTATTCAATGGATTTGTTTCACAAAAAATTGTTCACTATTATTTTTTTCATAATTCATGGGATTATATGGTAATTTTGCTTCAATGATATCTACTATGGAATCTAATTGTGAAGCTACACACAAATCTCACTACCTTAATTCTTCTTTGATGTCAAATGTTTTTTTAAATTAATCCAAATAATCATATCAGAATTTTAATTATAATTTAAAAAAATTATATATATATATATATATATTTAAACCAACTCCCCTTTCATGAATATTCAATAGTAATGTGAAATTAATGTTAATAATTTTATTTAAAATGAACTAAATTTTATTAATTTACTCAAACACTAAGTTCTTATCAACCTAAAAATAATTCATATATTTTACTCTAATAAAATTATGTTTACTATCTCCCATGGTTTTTCACAAGTAGTCGGTAACTTCCCAATACTATATGAAAATATATACTACTGTAGGATTAAAATACCATAAATAAATGGTTAAATAATTAATTCCAGATTATATATTTTTTAACCAATCCACAAATTATGTATTTATCATTATTTGATAAAAAATTATCTATGATTATTTATTTCATGTAATATTTGAAACCACATCCTAAAATTCTGGAGACAAACATTAACCCCCCAAAATATCACTCTCATTTATAAATCTCTACAATAGTATCTTTTTTATAAACACATATATTTTACATAATTTCTACTATTTTTACAAGATTATATAACGAGGTGAACCATGTATCATCAATGATTCAACCTCCAGATTAAATAATGGTATTAAAAATTATTGAATCATATGATTAGTTCATCTTAAATTTTTATTATATTATATTCACTACATATCCATAAAGTAATCTATTAATATAACTTTTACCAAAATTATTACTTTTTTCTATTAGACTTATAATTTTATAACAAATCAAAACATTTAAATAATTTATTATTGTTTTAATAAAAATCTAAAATTCAAATATATTGATAAAAATAAATTTTTAAGATTCCTATTTAGGATTTTACATGATTTTACTAATTCATCTCTCCATAATAATTTTATGATACCCATTATATACATCATGGAATTAACTATTACAATTTTTTACAATATTGTTTTTCGAAACACAACTTTTTTAGGTCAATAGGGTGTGGAAACTTCATGTATGATACCATGGGATTCAAAGGATTGACCATATTATTCAACACCCCTATCAAGGATGGTTTATTTAATAGTAATCCAACATAATTGATAAACCTATTTTTTATAGACAAATTTTTTTTATATAGTTTTATCATTATCATGTAATAAATGAAAATTTAATGATATATAATAATCACCAATAACATTTTCAATGTAATTTTTATAACATATGGTGGGTATTTAATAAAAATCACAAACATCATATTGTATTAATTATAATAAGTTAATTTTCTATTCAATAGTTGGAGATGTTTTTATGATTCTTTAATTTCATATCCATGATAAAAATTATGACTATTTTATCCAACTTAAGTAGTAACTATATTTTTTAAAATATAATTATTTTTTCCAAAATTTAATTGATCTAAAATATTTTTCTAGAAATCTAGAAAATATTATATGTATGTAGGAAAAAAATTTCTATTCAATTTGAATAACATATCAAATATGTGACCCTTCATAATGAAAATCCATTATTTTATATAAATATTATTTACTCCTCACTTAAAAGACTAATTCCATTATTCTTTATAAACATAAAAAACATAGTTTTTTTGATCTGAAGGCGCCTAAAATAAGTCATTTAAATAAAGGGTTTTCTTGAGGTAAACACAAAATTCACCACATGCATCCCTTATTATTTTATTAAAGTAGAGTTACCCATTTACATTGGTATTATTATAGACTTATTTATATGTAATGAATAGATTTTTTTACATGTGTCTTGTATCACAAGAATTTATCCAAAAATCAGTTTTCTTCTTAAGCACGTTTTCTCTAGTATAATGGCAACATTGTGATCTTTTGAAGTGTTGTTATAATCCCTCTTCATATAAATATGATTTCACATTTTAAATTTTCCACTTTTTAGATAGATGAATCATGAAAATTGATTTCTCTTTAATTGTACCTTTGATTTTTAAGTATGTATGGGATGTTTTTTACCTTTTAAGGACCTAGATGGATTCAATCACTCATCCATGAGAACCATGGAATTTTCATCCATAATATTATTTTAAAATAATTTCGTCTTATATTCCACCTCAATTTATTATAAGTTAAGATCTCTTTGGATGTAATATAATTCATTTTTTACATTATATAATTTTTATCTTCTATCAACAAAGGGGGGACTTTTGAAAAAAAATGTCCCTATTTATTAATTATTTTTTCTAAATCATTTACAGTTATCACACGTCCTACTATATGATGGGGTCATTATTTTTTTTATTAAGACAATCATTATTATTTTTAATGTATCATTTTTTTATTCATTACCTCGTAGAATAGTCAAAAGTGCTTCTTTAGTTCTAGAATCTACCCATACTCTATGTGGAATGGTGAAATACTAAGAATCATTCCTCTCAGAACACATATATTAATTTTTTATTCAATATCCAACATCTAAATATTTTAATCATTGATATTTAAAAGTAATGAAGTGTTTTAATGAGATCAGGGAGATTCTATATATTTTGGTGAAGCCTAAATACTCAAGGATAATAGTGTTTTTGATATTTTCTGTCTATTTTGGATGAGTTTGTTTGGAGGGCATGGTAGTCTCTCAGATGTGTTAAAATATGTGTTGGGATTATTTTAACATGTTACCCTCCTAGTGGTTAATTTAATAGGTCGTGAATGAGGAGATTTATTTTGAGATTATGATCCATTAGTATGGAGACCAATTTGTGATGGATTACATTGAGTGCTTTTTGTAGTTTTGTAGACTTCTCCCCTTGGAGGGTCAACAATAATTCAGAGAGAGTTCTCATATTAAGAAGTGGTATTTTCCAAATTTATTTATTTTCAATACATTTTTTTGACATGATATAGTTTACATAGGATATCAATGAGGCCATTCCTGAGGAATCAAACAAGTAAAAGAAAATTGTGTTAGGTGACACATGAGTTTCATTTGATGAGAAAAAAGATAACTTGGTGGGTGTGGAGAAAATCAAAAATTTGGAAAATATATAAGAAAAGTTTCATTTTTAAGGATACTCTATACCACTTCTGTTCTAAAATGGTGGATATCTAGGTCATAATATTTCCTTCTATTTTAATACACCGATAGATTACCTCCTTTTTAATAGTTTTTATCATACTTATGTGTTTCTTATCGTATGTTTTTATAAGAGGTATAATTTTTATCAAATATTGGATGGGTTGTTTTGGTACCTTGTTTTCTTGGATGTAATCTAGTTAGAATTTTATATATCCACAAAATAATTTTTTAAATCTAGGGTATGGTTCATTTTTTAGATATTTCTTGTAGATTCTTTTAAAGACAATTTTTGATTACTTGTTCATTTATGTATTATAATTATGGTTATTTTGGAGAGCTTCATAGTTTGGGAAAGACCATTCTAGAGTCTTGTGTTTGGTCCTATTGTATATGTTAATATTATGAGGGTTTTGTTTATTAGATATGATAAATGACTTAGATACATGATGGGATAAATATGGTGAGTGATAAAACAATTCATTTCTATTGAGTAATGATTTTTTATGGACTCATTTAGGTTGTACCCGATGAGGATGATCCACTTTTAGACCTAGGTCATTCATCTATGTCATGTCCCAAGATGATATATCTGGTAATTTTTTAGAGGCTTCTTATGAGTTCTTTTTTCTTCTGTTAGATTCTATTTGATTCATGTTTGATATTGAGTTCAAATTATGGATTCTCAATTGTTTAAGGACACAAACATTGGTTCTTATAATTGGTTCCACCATGTTTTTGGAAATAAAAATTGTTGAAAGACCACGTTATGTATCTATTTCTTATTACAACTTCTTATTTTATCATTATGTTATAGTTGTTCATAGAGACTTATATAAATATAATCGTTGATTGGATTGATCATCATCGAGTATATTTGAAATTTTTCAATGAATCCATATATCTTTTTGTGATTCATTCGGTTATGTCATTTTTGTATCTTTGATATATCTCAAAAAAAATTCAGTCATTGAAATTCTAAGGGATGAATATAGAATGGTGGAGATATTTCTAACACATGTATCTCACTATAGTGTTTAATTTTATGTATTTCATGTTTTCATATGATGTAATCAGTTCAAGTTATTTTCAAGTAGGAATTGTTGGGTTTTTAGTCATTATATCTGTATTATAGTTTTCGTCTATGATAAGTAGTAAGTCTCTAGTTCTAGGGTATAAGTGTGTTCCTCTAGAGAGATACACTATTTATATATTCTAGATTGTTCCTCAAACCATTTGGGAAAACTCATAAACATTTAATTTTTTTTGGACAAGGTAGTGTCCTATATATAGTTAGTACGTGGTTTGGAAAACCATGTTACAAACCATTATTTCCTAGAAAAAATCACATAAAAGGCTATTTTTACCAAAACACACCTTTAATAATAATTGTTTTTCACCACTTTATTCCCTCATATGCATCCCATAAATAATGGTATCTTTTGGATGTTCTCAAACCCCCATTTCAATTATTGGACCTTTATTGGTTTGTTTCATGAGATTATACTGTAAATATTTTTATCTTTATATGTTTTTATTCTTTCATAAATCATTACTATGTTTCTTCATTTTCATGTAACCATAGTTCCCTATGTGTGGTATTTATTGTTATATATGTGGTTCAAACCAATTCTTTTGGTCCCATGGTTCTTGTAGAGAAGGATTTATTTCTTATTCAGATGGTCATCATTGAAGGGGACATGTTGCAACAATGTTTTTAACTCTTCCATAAAGGTGTTTCTATGAAATTGTTTCACTATTAGAATTATAGTTATTTATATACATTATTAATTCAATTTTATTTAATTTATGAATATATATTATATCCATGTGGATATTTTAAACCTTTTAAATGTGTTTTTAATTTATGATATATCTTTTCTCTTTTGAATTCATTTTTTTCTTATTTTAAATGGATTTTATTTACGTTCATTGAATTTATAAACATCATATGAGTCTTCATGAAATATTATTGATGGAGTATATAATATTTTGATGCATTTTTGGACTTCAATTATGGTAAATATGATTTGAAGTTAAATTTTTTATAAAAATAATTGTTGGCCTGAAATGTTTTGAAAATGGGGTTCTTTAAGGAATTTATAATTCTTGATTTAAATGTATATGATTATTTCCAATTGTGAAAATTAATTAATTTGTCTATTCTAATTTTTTTTTGGAAATTTTAATCCATTAGAACATTTTTATATTTTTAGGTAGTAGAAACAATTTTTTATGATAAAGTCTAGGATATAAAATTTATTTAAAACGGTTGTCTTGAAAAACACATCCTTGTTTTCCCTTTTAATAATTTACCCCTTGCGTGGGTGGTTTACAAATATGGTATTGTTTTTTCACCACTTATAACATAATATGCATACTATTGTTGTAAATGATCATGATAGATGTTGTTATTCACTATGTGGGTGTTAGGGTTGTGTACATTTAATTCTTCATTCCTTTCATGCTAGTCCTTGAATTCATGTTCCCTTTACTCACCACTTTATTAGTAATGTGGATCTGATTACTATGAATAAGGTATATTATATATTATTATTTTGATTACAAAAACTTCTACATTATCTATATACATGTTAATGTCTATAGATTTGATGTTTGTGGCATTTTCTAAGAGGTCGGTGTGGGGTAGTTATATGACTTCTGATTTAGACACAACAACATTCATCTTTTGGAATATTAGATAAATTATTTATGGTTTAATTTTCAACAAAAAGTACTTAGGTTAGAGTTTATGAGAAATTATTCTTTTTAATCTTATTTTAATATAATGTGTTTTGATCTAGTGAGAGAATGTCTCCTGATTATATAGTTATGTCACACATATCATTATTTAATTGGTAATATTAATTATGAATTTTTGTTTATTAATCTTAATCCTTGATCATTTTAGTTTTTGTTAATTTATATTGGAAAATGGAATTTGTGATGTTTCAGAAAAAATTGAATTTAAGACTCTAAAATGGGGTTTTTAATGTGTATTTTATAATCAGTGTTTTTTATTAAACAAAAATAAGGTCATATAATTGTTTTAATACTGATTTAATTTCAATTTATGAAATAAAATGAGTTGATTTTGAAAAATACTATTGGATATTGTATTTTTAAATGGAATAGGATGGTAGACATATTTTTAACATAAGAGTTTTCTGTTTATGAAATAAATGTTATTATTTTTGAAATTTGTATATGGGCATGTTTTTATTTTTTCACATGTTATATTTTATAAGGCTAAAGTGTCACTATATTTTCTATCATGGATCAATGAGTTTATTTATGAAAAAATTAAACAGTATCGGCGGGTTTGGGTGACATAATATGAATTTGACATTCGGCTTATATATTATATGTTTTGTTTATTTTAGTAGGATTTCTTTACAATTCCATGAGGGTGATATTGTGTGATTTTAGATGTGTTGAGAAGGAAAATGTCTCATAAGGATGTTTTTAATATCTTATTGAAAAGCCTTATAGATTCTATTTTATTTTTTATTATTTTTTCCATTATGATATCAAATAGAGTGTAACATCCCATATTTTAATAAATAAAAACTAGGTTCGATAGTATACATGATACGCTACAATGAATATAAAAAAACAACTAAATATTATTATTTAAATATTACTATTATTACCTAGCTCTTTGAATGAAGGGAATGAAAATTAATAACTAAATTATGAAAATATGGTTTAAACATGTTTATATAATGATTCATTAGATAAAAAATTAATTAGAAACAAAACTAAAAACCAATTGGATAAAAATTATTTTATTTTCTGAAAATATAATTAAAATTGAAATAAGCAAGTTTATAAAATAATAGAATCAATATTTATTGATTTTATTAATGAAATATATATGTAATATATTAAATGTAATGTTTATTAATGATTTTTTATGTTTCATAGACATTATAGAAGAAAAAAAATCATTTTTTGAAAAAAAGATGTATTTTTTATAAAAAGTAATTTTTACCACCTTTTTGTGGACAACCATTTTTAAATATTTTTTATGACAATTTTTTGAGTTATGTTTGAAAAAAAGACTTATTAGTTTGAATGAGGACATTAAAATTCTGTTTTTATAAATTAATTGATTTTTTGTTAAAATCATTTTTTAATGAATATTGAAAAATACTGAATTTTAATTAAAAAATGGTTTTCCATAGAATTTATTTAAATTTATAGATTATAAAAATAATTTGTCCCAATGTAAATTTATATGAAGTATTTTTCATTTCATCCAATTTTTTTCAATGGAATCAATTTCAATATGAAAATAGATATAAAAAATTTTCAAACTATTGAACGTTTAACTTTAGAAATGTGTTTTTTATTTTTTTTGTAGAATTAAATTAATATATAATTTTCCCAATAATTTGAATTTAAATAGGTAAAAATAATTTAATATTTTTAATAATTTGTTATAAATTTGGTTGTATTTTAAATTTCAATTTTTTGTATACTAAAATTACCATAGAAAAAATTATATATCGTAGTAAACGTAAACTTTGGATATGGGTTAATGTTAAAAGTTAAAAGCATAAAATATCTATAATATAAGATATTTAATGGTTGTATGAGGTTTTTATAGAACCTAAAAATTATATAAAAAATTAATTATATGAAAATTTCTTGATATTTAAATCCACCTTTATATGGTTGGATTTTAAAATAAGATAATCAATAAAAAATCACATGAACCCATACTCAAGTATAAATACCACTTATCCACCTCCAATTTTCAAACAAAAATGCCATGTGTGACATCAAATATCTTCCCAAACCAATCCTCCTTACTCTACCATCATTCATGTGATGCGGTTGTCACCAAAAGTCCTAATACAAGGTCCTAAATGGTCCTCTAAGGAGGGTATTTTCTAGAGGTAATTTTCTCAATGTTCTGATCTTAATTTTGTTTCTAATTCTACTTTATCCTCAAATAAATCATACATAAATGGATGATTACTCTAGAATCATGTAAATACTAAAGAATTAAGTATCTAAGGGAATTTATCATATCCAATTCATTTATCACCTCATCTTATTTAAATAAAAGGAATTATTATAAATGTTTGGTTAATTATTCGCCTCTGTGAATAATGTTTTTGTTCTTTTTCTTATTATCACCTTCATGGATTGTCTTAAAACAATTTTCATGTTAAATAATATTAATATATGTATATTATAACGTTTTTATGATTATGGAAATTTTATATTAAAAATACCTTCATTCTTCCCATGTTATGGTTAAATAATAACTTAATTTGGGGACGATTGGACAACTGCCTTCCCAAAATGATGTGATTTTCTCATGAATCACATTGAATAAATTATGGATTTTAATGAAATAATATATTATATAAAATAAATATAAATTATATAATATTGATATAATATATGTATTCATATTTAATGTAACACCACGAGATTCTACGGTATGTTTCCCTTTGAATAATGCAGTAGCTTGCATTGTACGCAATATGGAGTTTTAACACACCACGACCAATCAAACTGGCCATTATGAAAATTAACACCCACATTCTAATATTTTATAAATTTTATTTTTCAAAATGTACTTCATTTTTGAATTTGGAATATCGAAATTAGATTTGGGTGAATTTTTGGTATTCTTCGGGAAGCTTTAAAAATTTTATGAATAGTGAAAAACAATAAATTATTATTGAAATCCAATTTTTTATTTAAATAATTATTTACTTTATTTAAATTTATTTTAGATAAAAATGGATACATAATACCTATATATGTTTAATTTAATTCATTATATTTATTTTATAATAAGTTTAGATATATAAAATTTTGTTGAACTTTTTACCTTCTTTTATCCACCTCCTAGGAGCATTTGAAAATTTACATAAAACCAAATTTTACCGATTCTATTAATTGAATTTCAAAAAATTTAGAGACACGGTTGATATCAGTAAGTAAAATTTGATTCAATAAAATGAAAATAATTTTTGGGGGAAAAGTAACTTTTAACTTTTATTTACCACGGTTAAAAGTAAATTGGGTAATTAAAGGTAAAAATGATATTATAATTATCGTAACACATGTCCTAATTCCATTGGAAAAGTGTAATTTGACCAAACACAACCTTAGGAATAAAATATGATATGTTTGGTCCACTTTTGTTAGATTAGCACATTTATTATTATTTAATTTTAAAAAGAGTTAAACGTTTTTAATTCAAGTTTTACTAAGAAAATCATTTTTAATATATGGTTACACATAAGATAAATTCTACTTTAAATATTAATGATAAAGAAAAAAATATTTCCAACATAATGGTATATTATTTATAAATATTAGACATTATAGAATTAAATTTATTTATGACACAATGATATTGTATTAATTACCTTATTAATGTATGATTAAAATATTTGATATTATAAAAACCGTAATAAATGTAATTTGAGACTATTGACGAATTAAACTAATTTTCTAGGATAATATAACATGTTAGGGTTGATTAAATGAATTTTTTTTGATGTAATAATGTTCATATGACTTAAAAATACAGAATACCAAATAGTGTAAAAATTGTCAAAAAATAGTTTTTAAAACAAATATTATATTCTTAATTGATATAATATTCCTAAAAATATTAGTATCGGCCAAATTACTTATATAATAATAGCTATATAATTAATTAACCACTTGAGGTTCTTTTGTTATTTTATTATATATTTATTAAAAAATTATTATAATAACAAAAGAATACATGGTAAAAGATAAACTATTAAACTAAGAGTTAAATCTAAAAGATAAGGTTAATATGGTGACCCAAACCAGTCTAAAACCTATTGCATGAGAATTGTTAAACCCGACCCCACATTATCAATGATATAAATAATTTTGGATCCATTATAACTGAATAGTATTTTATTATAAAATAATATTACAAACTTTTCCTAAAGTGACCCTCACCTCTCTTATAAAAGGGTACTTCCCCTTCTCTGAAATTCACTCCTCCAAAGCCATTTTCCTCATCCAAAACCTACCCAAATAACCTCTAAACCATCCTCCCTTATACCTATAGTCCTTATGTTGATCATAAATTCATCTTATGAAGCCCTTTTGATCAAATCAAAAGGAAGAACAAGAAGAAGAGGTAAATATTTCATCACCTCTTTCAAGTTCTTTTCTTCTTCCAATTCCTATTTCATTGTTGTTTCTATTATAAAATAATAACTATAGTATCTTATAATTACTTTGATGTTATTATAAAAATGTTTCTCCTATATTCAATATTATATCCATCATATGAATGACAATGTCACCATACTTGTGTACATATTCTTTACCATATCAACGTTGTGTTGTAGTTGTTATTCATTAAATTATTTTTTTGTAAGGGTATAATAATGATATATAATTGATATAAATAATAAATATAAAATTTTAATTATTCTATATATATGATATAACATATATTTACATACGATATTAATATCAAAATAATGATATTTTTCCCATGCGTACGTACAGATTACTGTCTCCGCGAACGCGATGAGATTAATTTCCCTGTCATAACCATTCAAGAATAATTTTTATTTTATGATTAAAAATAATGTTTAAAAACATAATATTATTTTTGATATGAATCAAATAAATCTTATCCATAACAGGCATGACGTATGTAACAAAACATATAAAAGAAAACAAATTAGTTAACACCCGAAATGATGATAATACTAAAATATTAATAAGTGTAAAATATTAGATGATCGTATATGATATCATATTTATGTATATGGTTCTTGTATAATTTAATAACAATGATTTGAATATTATACTGTAGGTTAAGAAACCCTCGACCATGGATTTGTACAAGGTAAGGGTTAAATTTTACAATCTCTTTATTATTAGAGGTTGTAAATATGTAAGTATCTACAGGGACATCTTTTTCATCCACATCATTGTTTTCTCAAAATTGATTTTCAAAACATTTTTACTATTTACTAGACTATGGGTTAATTTCATTTTACCCTTTTTTGACCTTTTTGGTTTTGAAAGGAATCTTTCCTTCGTTTTCCAAACAAGGTACTTTTTGACCAATTCGACAAAATTAAGGTAAGAATGTATTTTTTAACCTATACAGTGAGTGCCGCTATTTTCTACCATTATATACCTAAAAATATTCCCTTAAAATATTATATTAATATTTTCAAAATAAATGTTTTATTTTATAATTATGTTACTTTTAAATGATTTCAAATTTGAATGAGTAAATTCTTTCAAATAGTTTTCATTTCATCTATGTCAACCTCCTATAATGAATTTTAAACTTGTTTGAAGATGATTTATTAAGATACGAATCATCCATACTGTATTGAAGGTTTTGTGATTTATTTGACTGGGGATGTGTTATTTTTATAAAATTATTGGTTTCGGGATAAAGTATCGACATTTCGTATGCTAGTTTTAATACGAATGATTATTTTATGCTTAACCATTTTCATACGAGGAATGCATTGGACATAGGATGTGATGGGTGGATACCACTATATCACCTCTATGCATTGGTAGGTCTCATGAGACAAACTAGTGTCATGGAACGAGGACATGACAAAATCTTTTTTGTATTCTTTCCATAAGGCCTTGACTATGTGGTTATGATGTCCAGAATTATGTATTCCATCATTCTGAAATTGGATATTGATCTTGAATGTTATTATTTGACTTGTAAAATATCAATGTGAATATGTAAATTGAATTATTTTGATTTATATTTTTGATATTATGATAACCTTTTTGTTTAAAAGGATTTTGTTATAGTCTTATATATTTCCTTAAATGTTTATGATTATTTATGAAAGCTTCCACGATATTGTATCCTTACTGAGAATCTGAGCTCACACCTTTCTTTGTTCTATTTTTACCAAGATGCGAAGAATTATATTATGTCTATTTTCTAGGGATATTCTAAGCGATATGAGTGTCTTCTATGGAGACAATATTATTGTACATTTTAATTTTATAATGTATTTTATGCTTATGAATGTATCTAGTACATTCAAGTCTACTAAACAAATTTGTTTTTCGAGACTTGATATTCTATGATCATTACAATGTTATGTAATAATGCACAGACTTTGGATAATTATGGTTGGGGAGTTACATTAGGTATCAGGGAATTTTTATTACAAACAATGGAAGATATATTTAGAAATACTCTAATTAGAGACCATTACCCTAGGATAGACATTGAGGATTAATATAGAATAACTTCCTATAATTTTGGTAATGTAGATATTTTGTTTATTTTTCAAGAAATACATCCCTGTCTGGATACGAGTAGGTAGAGGCAGCTCAGTTAAAAATGTACCTAGGAGTGAAAATTCTGATAAGGTGTTTTGTGCGTGACCTAGGGTATCCTAGTACATGACAATGGGACTTGCTGCACTCAAGGATACGACACACTCGGGGGATTTTCTTTGGATAATTCACATTTTATTTACAAACCATTATGAAAGATTTATTAGATTATATCCTCTTAATGAAATTTTTTTTGATTATGGATTATATCCATAAACTGTTCAATTTATGTTAAGTGTTATACAAGGTTGGAATTATTTATTTTGATTGATAAACTAATCTAGTGTATGCTATTTTTTAGAAATGGCTCCTTTCAGAAGGAATGTAAACTGTATCGACAAATGTAATCCATGTAGGTATTTTCCGCATACTGATTATAATTATAGAGGAAAAGGAGATGCAACTGGTGCTTATAAACATATCACCATTTTGTGACAACTCACTCAGATTGGGAATAATAACCTTACCCAAATGGATCACCTTGATCCATAACACAGAGGATCAATGTTAGACTACTTAATGAGGAAACAACCATAAACATTCAATTGGACTAAAAATCCATTTGTAGCTGATCATGGGATAAGTTCCTTAGAGAAAATATTTCATTCTTTGGGTTGTAGAGAAAGGAAACAATTTGTCATCATAGTTTATCACCTCACATGAGATGCAGATAATTGATGGTCATTGATTTAAAACCCAATGGAAGACGATGAAGTATCAAATATGGAAATATTTTCTTAGAAAAATACATTCTTCATGTCCATCGAGTAGATATGGAAAGGGAATTTTTGAGTCTGAGGTAGATGGAAGATGAAATGTCACAAAATTTGAGGCTAACATTACAAGGGTAGAAAAGCATGATGCAGATTATATACATAACCCAAGGAGTAAGAATTATATATTATTTTTTGGGTTAAAACCATTTCACCATCGAGCATTGGTCTCACAATCCTTCTCATCGTACGATGATATAGTCTCATGTGGTATCAATATAGAAAAATAATTCTCTATGTCTTATGACATTAAAGAAATGCAGCTGAAGAAGAGATCTTATGAACAATCAGTAAATAGAAATAATTGGAATAAGGGAAAGGTTGAATATCCTTCCTGTAGTAAATGGGGGAAGAAAAACCCAGGTACATTCATACAAAGAATGAGAGACTATTACATGTGTGTTGAAAAATGCCACCAAACTAGTGATTGAAAAGGAAAGAAAGACATTTTTAATGTTGAATTATACAATTGGAGTGAAATGTGGCATTATGAAAATGAATTTTCTATGCGCCAAATAACATACCACAGAAAAGGCCAAGGGAGCATAGACAAGCTTATACGATCACTACTAAGGAAGTTGAAGCTCCGAAAGATGTGGTGGTAGGTAATGTAATTGTTTCCTCAAGTTTATCCAATGCATTATTTGATTCTAGATCATCACATTGCTTCATATATTCCAAATTTTCTATGAAAGTTAGATATTTCCAATTTTATTTAACACGATAGTTGTCAGTCAAAAATCTTAAGGGAAGAATCATTTGCAACAATGTTTTGTGAATCATTTCATATTAAGGCATATAAAAATTATTTATCTGCTGATCTCATTATCATAACCATGATTGTATTCAATATAATACTCAGTATGGATTAGATTTCAGACCATGATTCAAACATTTATTTTAAGAAGAATGAGGTCACAATTTTTGATGCTGATGATAAAGAACACCTTATCATTAAAGCAGAAACATCACCATCTGATTCTTATCTACATCAACCCGTAGTAGTTTAACTAAATTCAATTATTATAGAGGAAGAGAATGAAATAACTATGGGTGAGTAAAATAATTTTCAAATAGAGGATGTATCTATTGTGCAAGAATATGCTGATGTGTTTCCAGAGGATTTACTAGGACATCCTCTAAACTAGAAATTGAGTTTTCTATTGATTTAATTCCCGGCTCAAGGCCCATATAGAAGACACCTTATATAATGGACACTATGTAATCAGTGGAACTAAATAAACAACTATAATAATTGAGTAATAAAATATATATTTTCCATAGTGTTTTTCCATGGGGCACCCCTGTTCTTTTTTATAGGTAATTATGGATCTATGAGGATGTGCATTGACTATAGGGAGGTCAATGATATATAAAATAAAGAACAAGTCTCCACTACCTAGCATTGATGATTTATTTGATCATCATCATGGAGCTCAATATTTTTCAAAGATGGACCTACAATATGGATATCATAAGTTCTGTGTGTAGAAGAATGATATTCTGTATACAGCATTTCGAACTATGTAAGGGAATTCTGAGGTTACAGTAACACCTTTTGTGATGACTAATGCACCCTCTATTTTCATGGATCTAATGAACATAGTTTTCATGGAATATCTTGATGACTTTGTAGTGGTACTTATTGATTATATATTGGTATGCTCTAAAAGCTAAGATGATTATGAAAATCAATTATGCATTATCTGAAGGACTGTTAGATAAAATTAATTATATGGGATGTTTAGAAAGTGTGATTTCTAGATTCAAGAGATTTAGTTTTTTGGCCATAATGGCTCTAAGGATAGAATCTTTGTTGATCCTTTAAAGTCCAAGGCAATCCATGAATTTCCATCACGGAGATGTATAACTGATGTACACAATTTTATTGGTTTATTAGGTTATTATCAGCATTTTCTCCAGAATTTTGCCCGATTGGCTAACCGATTAATCAAGATTACATGTAAAGGGGTTAAATTTGATTGGAAAAAAGAATTTGAAGAATGTTTTAGGGAATTGAAGAGAATATTAGTCAATGTTATTATATGGAATCTATATTCGGGGAATGATGGGTTTGTTATTTATAGTGATGCTTCAAAGAAAGGACTTGGTTGTGTCCTTATAAGGAATGATATAATTATTACATATGCATCACATAATCAAAATATTCATGAACAAAACAATCCCACTCATGATATTGAGTTAGTAGCTATAATCATTGCTCTGAAGATATAGAGACACTTTCTATATGGTGAAAAATGTGAGATATATAGTGATCAGAAGAGCATGAAGTATATTTTCTGACCAAAATAACTCAACATGTGGTAAAGAAGATGGTTCGAGCTACTTAAGTATTATGATTTTACTATACACTACCACTTAGGAAAGGAAAATATGATGGCATATTCTTTGTCCATGAAGGATCATGTAGTTTTTGAAAAAGACGAGAGTTTAAAGGGATTCAATTTTCATGGATATAGTAATGCTGGATAAGGAAATAACCATGGAACCTGAAACTCCAATATTTTTTCAAATGGTTTCCAAATAATCTTTACAAGAAAAGATAAAGTGTTCTCATATTGATGATGAGGAGTTTAAGTAGAAAATTATAGCTGTGAATGATGAGATATTTATCGACTTCGTATTTGGGGATGTGATTTTTAAATATGGAGAAGACATTGTGTTCCAGACGTACCTGATATAAAAACGGGAATTATTGGATGATTTTCATAGCTCCAATTTCTCTATACACCATGGTAGCACTAAGATGAAGAATGATTTGAAAAAAAAATTGTGGGAAAAAATGAAGAGAGAGATTTCTGATTTTGCGTCGAGATGTATAGTTTGTCAACAAGTGAAAGCTGGAAGACCACAACCTAGTGGAGTCATGCAACCTCTTCCCAAACCTGAGTGGAAATGGGATGATATTACGATGGAATTTTTCATGGGACTACCAAAGAATCCTAGAAGATATGATGCAATATGGGTCATTGTTGATCACCTTACCAAGTATGCACATTTTCTTGAAATAAGAGAAGATTTACAACTTGAACATCTTGCTAGGCTATATATTAATGAACTTGTAAGACTTCATGGAGTACCCCTATCGATTGTTTCTGATCGTGGTCGATATTTTACATCTTAATATTTTGAATTGTCTTTAGAAGGAATTGGATACTGAACTTCATTTGAGCATTGCCTACCACCCTCAAAATGAAGGTCAATCAGAATAGACTATTATGACCTTAGAAGACATATTGATATCTTTCTCACTTGACATTCAATGTATGTGGGGTCTATATTTACCTCTTTTATAATTTTCCTATAACAATAGCTTCCAGTCAAGTATTCAGATGGCACTATATGAAGCATTATATGGAAGGAGATGTCGCACACCAACTTGTTCGGATGATGTTGGTGAATGAAAAATCATAAGCCGAGAAATTGTTCAGGAAATGATGGAAAAGGTGAAGGTTATCCAAACCCACATCAAAGAGTCTCAATGTAGGAAAAAGTTTTATACCGATAACTGAAAGAAGGATTTATAATTTCAGGTATAAGATCATGTTTTCTTAAAGGTATCTTCATTGAAGGGAGTTATACGATTCAGTAAGATGGGTAAAAAAAGTCCCTGGTACATTGGACCTTTCAAAATTATAGAACGAATTGAGGATCCATATTACTGTTTAGGAATGCCTCCAAGTCTCTCCAAAGATCATTATGTGTTCCACATATCACTGTTGAGAGAACACATACCAAAACCAATGCATGTAATCTCCTATGTAGAAATATAACTGGAACATGATCTGTCTTATTTTGAAGAGCATGTCAAGATTCATGATACCCTAGATCATGTATTGAGAAACCGGACAACTCGCCTGGTAAAATTTCTATGGAGAAACCATAATATAGAAGAGGCACCGTGGGACCCGAAGAATATATGATGAAGAACCATCCAAATATTTTTATGTAATAATATTCTAGAAATTTCATTGATGAAATTATTTCAAGGAGGGGAGAATGTAACACATAAATCTTCTACAATGTGTTTCCATTTGAATAATTTAGTAGCTTGCATTGTTCACAACATGGAGTTTTAACACACCACAACCAATCAAACAAGCCGTTATGAATAGTAATACCCACATTTTGAAATTTTTCAAATTTGACTTTTTAAAATGGACATCATTTTTGAATTCAGAATATCAAAATTAGATTAGGGTGAAATTTTGTTATTTTTTCTGAAAACATTCAATTTATGATGAGTAGTTTAAAACACTACTTTATTGTTGAAAATCATCTTTTTATTTAAATAATAATTAATTTTATTTTATTTAATTTTATTTTAAAATGGATTCATAATACAAATATATGTTCAATTTAAATAATTTGAGTCATTTTATAATATCTTTAGATATATAAAATTTTATTGAACAATTTAACAACTTTTACCCACCTCCTGGGAGAATTTGGAAATTTTCATAAAACATAATTTTATTACTTCTTTGAATTGAAATTCAAAAATTCGAGGGACACAATTGATATTAGTAAGTAAAATTTTGTTCAATAAGATGAAAATAAATTTTGGTGAATTATAACTTTTAATTTTTATTTACCACTGTTAAAAGTAATTATGGTAATTAAAGGTGAAAAATATATTATAATTACACTAAAATATGTCCTAATTCTATTTGATAAGTTTTATTCCGCCAAAAGTAATCTTAGGAATAAAATATGACCCTTTTGGTCAACTCGGATTAGATTAGGGAATTTAATATTATTTAATTTAAAGAAGAGTTAAATGTGATAAACATTCAAGTTCTCTTAAATAAAACTTTTTTAATATAGGATTTTAAATAAGATAAATTTGACTATAAATATTCATTAGTTAGATAAAAATATTCCATATAGAATGGTATTTTATTTATAATTTTTATACATTAGATAATTAAATTTATTTATGACACAATGATGATGCTGTAATAACTTTATTAATGAATGATTAAAATAATTGATATTATAAATATTGAAATAAATATAATTTAAGACTTTTTATGAATTCCAAATATTCTCTAGGATACTATGAATTTTAGGGTTGATTAAATGAACTTTTTTACGATGTAATCATGTTGTTATGACTTTAACAATAACAAAATACTAAATCGTGTAAAAATTGACATAAAAGAGTTTTTTTAAAACCAATTATATTATTTATTGATATAATATTCATTAAAATATAAGGTTCAACCAAAGAACTTATATAATGATAGGTATGTCATTAATTAAACACATGAGGTTCACTTGACATTGTACAGTCAGTTTACAAACCAATTATTATAATAATAGAAGAATAAATGGTAAAAGTTGAACTATTTATCTAAGAGTTAAATATAAAAAATAAGGTTAATATGGTGACTCAAACCAGTATAAAACCTATTGGTTGGGAGGTTTTCTACCCACCCACACATTATCCTCGAAATAAATCATTTTGGAGCAATTAGAAACCAAAAATGATTTTATTATAAAATAATATTTCAAACTTTTCCCAAAGTGACCCTCACCACTCTTATAAAAGGGCACATTCCCTTCACTCAAATTCACACCTCCAAATTAATTTTGAACAGCCAGGCCCTACCCAAATATCCTCTAAACTATTTTAACTTTGATCTAGTTTCCTTAGTTTGATCAAAAATCCAATCTATGGGGCCCTTTGGATCAAATAAATTGGAAGAACCCAAAGAAGATTTAAATATATTTCATCACCTCATTCAAGTTCTTTTCTTCTTCCACTTTCTCTTTCATTGTAATTTCAATTATAAAATAATTAATCTAATATCCTATAAATAATTTGATTTTATTATAAAAATATTAAAAACATATTCATTATTCTATCCATCATATAAATTAAAAAGTCACCATGTGTGCATACGTACGGCTTACTGTCTCCACGTAATGGTGTAGTTGTTATTGAATACATTATTTTTTGGATGGGCATAATAGTGATGTATAATTGATGTAAATAATAAATATAACATGTTAATTTTTATTTATATATGATATACCATATATTTACATAGGATTGCGATGATATTAATTTATGCATTGTAACCATTCAAGAATAATTCTCATTTTATGAATAAAAATAACAATTAAAAATTTAATATCATTATGGATATGAATCATATACATCTTATCCATATCAAACATGAGTTACCTAAGAAAAATATAATGGAAAACAAATTAGTTAACACACAAAACGACGATAATACTAAAATATTTTTAACAATGCAAAATTAGAAGATGATATATGATATCATATTTGTGTATATGGTTAATAAATAATTTAATAACAATGATTTGAATATTATACAGGAGGTTAATGTACCCTCGACCAAGGAATAGTGAAAGGTAAGGGTTAAATTTAACACTCTTTTTATTATTCGAGGTTGTTAATACATAACTATCTACTTGGACAACTTTATCATCCACATCCGTTTTTTCTTAAAAATGTATTTCAATTTTTTTTACTATTCACTAGACTATGGGTTAAAATCATTAATACCATATTTTTACCTTATATATTTTGATAGTAATCTTTCCGTTGTTTTCCAAACCAAGTACTTTATGACCATTTAATCAAAATTAATATAAGAATGTCTTTTTTAACTTATATGGTGGGTACAGCTATTTTCTGCCATTATAACTCCTTTGAATTTCCCTTACATGATTATAAGAATATTTTTAAAATAATTGTTTTCTTTTATAATAATGTGACTTTTAAATGATTCCAAAATATAAAGAGTTACTTCATTCGAATAGTTTTAATTTCAACTATGTTAACATCCTTTGACGGATTTTAATCCTGTTTGTAATTTGATTTATTATGATACAAATATTTCATATTGTATTAAAGGTTTTGTGATATGTTTGACTATGGATGTGTTATTTTTATACCATTCATAGTTTATGGATAAAGTATTGACATTTTGTATGCATGTTTTAATAAGAATGTTTATGTTATATTTTATCCTTTTCATATGAGGAATGAATTAGACATAGTAAGTGACGGGTGGAGCCTGCAATAGTTCCCCGATGCCTTGGTTGGTATTATGAGACAAACTAGTGTCTTGGCACAAGGCCTTGAAAAAATCTTATTTGTAGTCTTGGCACAAGGTCTTGACTTTATGGTTATGAAGTCTGGCTTTATGCATTCCATAATTATGAAATTAGATATTGATATTTCATGTGATTATTTCACTAGTATAATATCCATGTGAATATATAAATGGAATTATTTTGATTTATATTTTCCATATTATGATGATGTTTTTGTTAAAACGGATTTTGTTTTAGTATTATTCATTTCCTTAAATTATTATTCTTATTTATGAAAGTTTCTTCATTATTGTTATCCTTACTGAGCATCTGAGCTCACCCATTTCTATGTTTTATTTTTCCGAGGTTGTGAATAATTATATTATGAAGGACCTGTGGGGATAGTATATGGGTTATGACCAGGGTCTATAGAGGCAATGTTATTGTAGTTTTTTATTTTTCAATTTAATATAAATCTTATGAATTTATCTAGTACTTCCAAGGATAATAAACTATTTGGTCTTTAGAGACATGATATTTTGTGATCATTCCAATGTTATGTAATAATGCTCTGACTCTAGGTTATTAGAATTAGGGAGTTACATTTACAAAAATTGAACTTAATTTCACTCATTTAATATTATAGGAATAACAGAAATAGCATTCATACATACGTACGACCTGTGATCTCCATTAATAGTTTTTCAATTTGTCTTAAATGGTAGTTATAAATAATTATATACGACATAAATAAGATATTTATATCAGGTATATATTTGTGAGATGTTGGACTAATGACCACATGGGAAATATACCTCAATAATAAAATCATTTGCAACTTATGAACTGAATATATAAAATGAATATGACATGTACCTAAATAATTAAATAATATTTATAACATGGTAATTATTGATATAAATGGAATTATAAACATGAAAACATTCTTAAAAAATTATATATTATCTAGTTTTTTTATTCATTATAAACATAGAACATAAGAGATGATTCAAACTCGAGTTAAGGGTTTTTTCTAACTAAATTTCCATTCATTGGGTTATAAGTCTACTTTGATGATTTTATTATTAAAATAATATGTATTTAATCAAATTTTATTGGTTAATGTTGTATTTCCACCTTTTCTTATCTGGATATTATTTTTTTACACACAATATCTACACTGATAAATTCTTACATCACTGATACATGATTGATATGGGACATGAATGTTATAATATTTTAATTCCATTAAAAGGTTTAAAATTGGTATAGGACAGTTTGATTAAATAATCAAATTTTTAAATGTTTTAATTTTGTTTTAAAAAGGTATTAATTATTTCAATAACATGGAATGGTTTTTAACATACAATTCATGAACCAAATTTATCACTTTTTTATCAGTTAAAGTTTTCATTTTTTAATTTACAAGATTACTATTTTATTTTTAATTAACAATTTTTCATATTAGTGTGTGAGGATTAGTAAAAAAATGAAATGGGATTTCATTATAGAAATGTTAAATTTTATACATACTTTATGTGTTATGATTATGTTTTGGTTCTTGGGAATTAATTATAAATACGGATGGTTCCATGATAAACTACGATTTGGTGATTTTGTGATAACTCTTTAATGAATTTGGTAATGAGACATAGTTAAATGTAGGGTTTCTCTTAATAGATTTAGTGAATATACTATGATGTGTATTCCCAACGTAACCATGTAGGTTACTACCTATGTAGCTAGGAAAGCTACAATGTAAGTGTGAAATGGATTCCACAAGTTAACTTTATGATTTACAGTTGCTATAAAGTATTTTTATGAATCTTATGATTTCATGAGGTATGTTTTATGGGTAAATATTATGGTTTTGTAAAAATGTATTCTTGAGCAAAAAATATTCAAGTAAAAATGGTTTCTTTCTTATTTGATATCACTTACTGAGACTTTTATACTCATCCCATGTGATCGAAATGTTTTCCATAGGGTATAAGGTTGGGTATGAGAAAGGAATAATTGAAGAATATTTTTATCAATAAAATAAATCATGTTTTATTATAAAATGTATAATATTTATTGAAAAAGTGGATATTGTTCTGGTAGTATCCTATTGTATGATTATAGAATGTTATTTATTAATGATGAACTAATTCACTAAAATTCTAATCATGAAAATATCATCTATTTGAATGAAAGTAAATTTATTATGTAACACATGATTATGTAATGTTAAAGGTTGGGGACTTATAGTTGGTATCTAGAGAAATGTTTAGGAAACTTTAGGGATTAAGAGTTTTCGTTGAACATACTTTAAGAATCTTTGTCTGTTATTTTTTATTAAATCCTTACACTGTAACTTTTTTAGATTGAGGATATTTTGTTGTGAAATAAAGGAGTATTATCAAAAATAACAGTTATATCTTCACTAAATGACATGCTTGAAATAACAACAACAGAGTTAGGTTCATATGATTCTATAACTATTTGTAACATATACCTCTCTTGAAAACAGTTGTAAGAGATATAAAACACATCCCCTATACCTATATACCATCTTGGATAATGGGTTGTTTTTAATCAAACCCAATTTTATTTAAATTCTCAAATTTTAAAAAACAAATTCACAAATTTTTTAAATATTTTATCTTATTATTAGATTATAAAGAATATTATGATTTTGAGAAATTTACTAACGAAGGTGACCCTTGTTCAGTATATTTATAATTTCTCACTGGTGGAAAAAATGTTTAACACCCTGGAATTTTTCACGGCAGTTCTATATAACCGATGTGGAAAGCTATAATGATCGATCTAACATGTCGATTATTTTAGATCCGACGTGGTATATCGATCAGGATTCATATTTCACATCGGTTATTTTATAATCGACATCAAATATACAGAGATTAGCGTTTTTACGTCATTTATTTTATAACCGACCAGCAAATCGAATCAGGCGCACTTTATCACGTCGGTTATAAAATAACTTACCTGATAAAGGAAAGCTCAGTGATTTATCCTGGAAGTTATTAAATAACCGACTTGATAAAGGAATTCTTGGTGCTTTACTACGTCAGTTATAACATAACCAATGTGATAAAGCCAATATTAGCAATTTATCACGTCGGTCTGAAGCAACATATATCACGTCGGTCATCAAATAATAGACGTGATAAATTTTTTTCTACATCGGTTATTAAATAGCAGAAGTTAAAAAAAATAAAAAATATACTTTATCAAGGAATTTATTAAATAACTAACGTGATTAATCTTTTAAATGATTTATCACACCCCGAATTCAGTCATTCTATTTTCTTCGATCGGGCGACCTGTGACTCGATTCTCTCACGTGGAAAAACCTAGAATCGATTCATCGAAGTCGTTCCCTCCAACCTCATTTTTCCAACATCAATCTTCATATTTATTATTATCATATCTATCAGTTCGACTCACAACACTCATGTAAGCCTTACACGACTCCTTTTTAATTTTTTTCCGTGATTCCCTAAATGAATTTGTTGATCTAGTTTTTTTTGTTCTTGCAGTCATGGTTAGTTTCATAGTGTTCATCTATATAATACTGAATTCATTTCCTGTAAAATAATCCTATGGAAGTTATGTCATGAAAATTTACGATTTTTGTGTGTTCTATCATCTGTGTGTGCGTGTATAAGGGGTTTCCAAGGGGGTGGGGGCTGTGCAAGTGGGTGGGGTGTCATGGGCGGTTGGGTGGGTTGTCTAGTTCAGTGGGGTTGTGAAAGGGGGTGTGGTTGGTGTCTGGGGGGGTGGAGTGTGCGGGATGTCTACGGGGGTGTGGGGGATGTCAAAGGGGGTGGGGGTGGTGTCTAGGGGGCCTGTCCAGAGGGTTCGGGGGCTGTCCATAGGGTTCGGCGGGGTCTAGGGGTGTGTGGGGTGGTCGAAGGGGGTGGGGTTGTCCAAGGGGGTGGGTGGGGGGGGGGAGTGGGTTGTCCAAGGGAGTGGGGGTCTGTATAGAGGGTTTGGGGGTTGTCTGGGGGGGGGGGGCTTTCCAGAGGGTTGGGGGTGTCCAGGGGGTGTCCAAGGGGGTGGGGGGTTGGGGGTGGTGTATAGGAGGGGTGGGGGTGTCCAAGGGGGCTTCTAGAGTTGTGGGGGTCTATCTAGGGGGTGGGGGCTTTCTAGAGGGGTAGGGGGTTGTCTAAGGGAGTGGTGGTGTCCAGGGGGTGTTCAAGGGGTGGGGGTGGTGTCCAGATGGTTAGGGGGTTTTCCAGAGGGTTGGGGTGTCCAGGGTGTCCATGGTGGTGGTGGGGGGGGGGGAGGTAGTCCAGGGTGTGTGTGTGAGGCAGGGGGGTCTAAGGGGGTGCGGGTGTTGAAGGCAGTGGGGGGTTATCCAAGGGGGTGGGTGGGTGGGGGGCTATCCAATGGGGTGTGGGACTATCCAGAGGGTTTGGGGGGGTTTTCCTGGGTGGGGGTGTCTAGAGGGTTGGGGGGTGTCCATGGGGGGGGGGTGTCCAAGGGGGTAGGAGTTGGGGGGTGGTATCTAGGAGGGGTGGGGGTGTCCAAGGGGGTGGAGTGTTTAGAGATATGGGGGGATATCCATGGGGGTGGTAGTGTCCATGGGGTTTCCTAGGGGTGGGAGTGGTTTCCAGTGGGTGGGGGGTTATCCAAGTGGGTGGTGGTGTCCAGGGAGTGTCCAAGGGGGTGGGGGTGGTGTCTAAGGGGTGGGGGATAAGTGTCAGTTGGGATTGACTTTTGCATCATGGTTTGAGATATTATGACATGGTGATTGTATTTTTTCATGGATATCAGGCTATAATTTATTAGTGTTATCTAGGGGGATGGGGGTGGTGTCCAAGGTGATGGGAGGTGGTGTCCATGGGGGTTGGTACAGTCTATTTTTGAGGTTTCCACTATGATTTTCTGGGATTCAAGCATTATGAAAAGATGAGTTGTGTTGAAATATGATTCTATTTGGTTATATATATTTTGACCAGTCATTGTCTATGATAAAATTATGGGTTATGGGGGAGATAATGTCATGGTTTTCAAATATGTGTAGTTATCCTGAACCCATTGTGCCCTGATGATAGGCTTTACACTGTGATTTTCTCTACCAGAGTTTTTATTTTAAATTTTATTTGATTCTCAGGTTTACTCAATTTTCTCCATTTTTCTATCAACCATTAGAGGTCCCTTGGTTTTCTTGGATTCCATGGAATTTACTTAAATAATTAACTTATTCCATGTTCTTCTTCCTTTATTATTTGTTTCTTTTTTTCTTCTTCGACCACTTATTCTTCTCCATAATTCCTTCTATTTTTAGGGATGTTTGGTCATTTTTAAATTGAAAATTTAATAGTAATCGATGTGTTCTAGGGTTATTAGGAGGGTGGGGGTGTCCAAGGGGGTGGGTGGGATATCTAGAGGGGTGGGGGATCTCCAGGAGTTGGGGATTGTCTAGAGGGGTGGGGGGATGTCCAAGGGAAGGAGGGTGGTGTCGAGGGGGTGTCCACGGGGGTGGGGGTATCTAGGGGGGTTGGGGGTGTCCCAGAGGTGTCAAGGGATTAGGGGTGGGGTGGTGTCTAGGATGGGTGGGGGTGTCCAAGTGGGTGGGGGGAGGGGAGGCTGTCTAGAGGGGTGGGGGATGTCCATGGGGTGAGGGGGCTGTCCAGGGGGGTGTCCAAGGGGGTGGTGGTGTCTAGGGGGTGTCCATGGGGGGTGGGGGTGGTGTCCAGGGAGTGGGGTGTCTTTCCAAGTGGGTGGTGGTGTTTAGGGGGTGTCCAAGGAGGTGGGGGTGGGGGGGTGTCCAAGTGTGTGGGGGTTGGTGTCCAAGGGGGTGGGGGTGTTGTCCTAGGGGGTAGGGGTGTCCAAGGGGTTGGGGTGGTGTCCATGGGGATGAGGGTGATGTCCAGGGGGTGGGGTGGTGTTCAGGTGTGGGGGCTGTCCAGAAAGATGGGGGCTATCCAGAGGTTTCAAATTGTTAAGATCTGTTTTATTTCTAGTAGTGAATGAATGCATATTTTAATATTTATACATCATATTTCTTTTTTACGGAAGGGTGAATTTGTCTTCCAGTTGCACCGGGATTTATTTTTTGTGAACCTCAAGAAGAAAAGGATTCAAGATGAATTTAAAACTGTTATATATAACTATATTTTCCTTTTAAAATCATATTCAAGAATATTTTTATAAATACACATAGATTTGTTTTATATTTAAAAATTGTTTATATTCAAATTATGATTTTTCATATAAACATATATTTGTCTTATCTTAAAAAGATGTATAATTTTGAAATTTGATATAAGTAATAATGAGTCGATGTTGGATTACGGCACATCGAATAATCAATGAATATGAGGAAGGTGTTGATTCCTTTTCGGTATTTGCTAAATGAAATGTTCCAAGTAGTGACATTTTTTCTGTTCATGCATAAAATGTTTGAATATGAACATGTTAAAAATTAGATAGATAAAAGATCATCTGATTTTTCTTGGTTTTAATCCGAGTTACAACCCTTTGCATTGGCATGGTGAAACTGGATGGAATGTCAATAATTATGATGATTCACAAGATGGTGACTCCGATGGAATAAAAGAAATGATTCGCAATATTACAGCAGAACAAATTGAGATAGAACCGACAATTGTGCGTCTATATGGTGATGATGAAAAACCATTATATCCTCGTTGTACAGATTTTATGGTTTTGATGGCAGTTCTAGGATTGATTAACCAGAAGTCGAAACATGGATAGAGAGACATATGTTTTACAGAGCTACTACAATTGATGAAAGACATTCTCCCAAGAGATAAAGATCTTCTAGATTCCCAATATAAGGCCAAGAAAATATTATGCCTGATGGGATTGGGATAAAAGAAAATACATGCATGTATGAATGACTGTACGATATATAGGAAGGAATATGAATTTCTGTCATTGTGTCATAAATGTGGGACATCAAGATATAATGTGAAAGAAAAATCACAGGATTATGTAGAGATTAAAAAGATACATTCAAAGGTATATTTTTGTCCTCTTATAATTCATCATTTCAAACCATTATTTTCTAATTCACATGATGCAAAAAGGTTAAAATGGCATGCTGATGAGCATTTATGTGTTGAAAAAATACGTCATCCAGCAGATTTTCCACAATGGAAGAATATTGATGTGCATTATCCTATATTTGGAAATGAAATTAGAAATCTCAGACTTGGATTATGCACAGATGGAATGAATCCATACCGAACCCTCAGTAGCACACATAGTTCATGGACTGTTTTGTTGGTAATTTACAACCTCTCTACTGAAGTTTGTATGAAGCGCAAATATGTCATGTTGAGTATAATGATCTCTGATCCGAAACAACCTGACAATGATATTGATGTTTTCTTTTCACCATTGATTGATGATTTGAAAATTTTATGGGAGGATGGTATAAGTGTGTATGACTCTTATTAAATTAAATATTTTCAACTTCATGCAGTGCTTTTGTTCACTATAAATGACTTCCCAGCATATGGAAATTTGTCTGGATATAGTGTTAAATAGAATAATGGATTTCCACTTTGTGAACAGAAGACGTCATATTTTCAATTGCACCATGGGAGGATAATAGTTTACATGGTTCATCAAATGTTTTTGCATATGGATCACTCTTATAGAATATTAAAAAAGGCATTCAATTTTTCACAAGAATTTGATATTCCTTTAAAACATTTATCCCCTGATCTGTATGTTGATAGGGTGGAAAAACATGATGTGACATTGGAAAAGACACAGAAATCTGGAAATGATAGACATATTTGGAAGAAAATGTCAATATTTTTTGAGATACCATATTAGAGATATCATGAAGTTAATCATAATATTGATGTCATGTACATGGAGAATAATACCAGTGATAGATTGATTTGAACATTGTTATATATTAATGGAAAGAAAAAAGATGGATTGAATGCAGGATTAAACTTACTATAAATTAGAATACGTTTGGAGTTAGCTCCAACTCCTAATAAAAGATGAACATTTCTTCCCCCGACTTGTCATACATTATCTAAGAGGGAGAAAATTAGCTTTTGTCAGTGTCTTCATGGTATCAAAGTGACTCATGTTTTTTCTTCAAATGTCATAAATTTTGTCTCACTGAAGGACTTGAAGTTGATCGGTATGAAATATCATGATTGTCACATCATGATGCAATAACTTCTACCAGATGCATTACGTGGAATATTTTCCATCCGTGTCGGAAAACTATAATGAAGTTGTGTTATTTTTTCAATTCAATTTTAAATAAGGTGATTGATGTTAATTCTTTGAACATTTTTTGAAAGGATGAAATTTTTATAATTTTTCAATTGGAAATGTATTGTCCTAAATATTTTTTTGATATAATGGTGCATTTAATGATTCATCTTGTTCTAGAAATAATGCTTTGTGGTCCTATATATCTTCGTTGGATGTATCCTTTTGAATGGTATGTAAAAATATTAAAGGGGTATGTTAACAATCCATATCGACCTGAAGCCTCCATTACTAAAAAGTATATTTATGAGGAGGTTGCATATTTTCGTACGAGCTACTAGCCTACAACGTAGCATATAGGTTTTCCTCCATCTCACCATGAATGATTTAATAATTATGGAAAGGTGATTCGTGACTTGAAAGTCAAATTGTTTTCAGCTGAACAGATGAAGAATTTAGAATCTTACATCTTGAATATCATAGATAATGCTAAACCCTATATCTAATTTCATATTAATGAGTTGAAACAATGTTATCCAATAAAGAATGAAATGTGGATTTTGAATGAGCACAATTTTTTTTCCAGGATTAAAAAGTCCTTGCTTGGTAGATCAGATGTATCATAGACATTAAAATGGATAGTGGGTGGTCTATGTTTAAATGTTATTACATGGTCTGGTTATGAAATTAATGGCTATACATTTCATAAGAAAGATCAGGACAACAGAAGTGAAGTTGAGAATAGTGGTGTATTGGTGTTTGTAGAAGCAATGAATTTTTCGAGTGCTAAGGACATAAACCCAATTTCTGCATCAAGTGAATATTATGGAGTGATTGAAGACATATGGGAGGTTGATTACATTATAATTAAAATTATTGTTTTTAATTGTAAATGTTTATCGGTAACAACTGTTTCAGACACGATGAATTTGGAATGATATTTGTTAATCTGAATATATTGGAAGACATAAGTTATTCTTTTATAATGACCACACATGAAAAACAAAATTTCTATGTAGTAGATCAATAAGATATGAAATAGGATGTTGTTTTACGAGGGAAAAACAATATGTTGGTGAGGATGAACTTGATAAAGATTATGATTTATGTGAGATCCCTACTTCAATGGAAAGACTAACATAAAATAATGATGAGCATGTTTAAGACATGGTTTGTGCCATAAGGAATGATAATAACGAAGGAATTTGGGAAAATAATCAATTTGTACCTTCCTAAAATTACAAGTAACATTTGTTTATTTATTATTTAATTTTATTATTTTCAAAAAATGTTAGACATTGTAAGTTTTTTCTTTATTAAAACATGTATTAAAACAAAATACGTATAAGTTTTGGTTTTTTTAATTTTGTTTAGTTTACTTTATCATGTTTACCATTACATTAATTATATATCTATTATTTTTTTCTGTGACAATTACTTTATCATGTTTACTATGTTTACCATCTATAAATTTTTTTTAGTTTACTATATCATGTTTACCATTACATAAATTATATAGCTATTATTTTTGTTCAGCGACAATTACTATACCATGCTTACCAGGTTTACCAGGTTTACCATGTTTACCATGTTTACCATCTTTACCATCTTTACCATTTTACCATTGTGTAAAATACTTACCATATTAACCATGTTGACTATTACGTAACTTAGTATAATTTTCTATTTTCTGATTATAGTAGTATTAAAATATTTGAATTTTTATATTTGTGAACTAATGTTTCTTTTTCTGATTTAAAGGATAATGCATGATTATTCAGTTGATCAACACATGTTTCTGGATACGAGCATATTGGTCATACCTCTACGGAGGAACATTCACATTCTCCTCTTTATGTTCCCCAATCTTCCTCATGTGCCCCAATTACGACAAAGAGTTCAAGAGTTGGTAAACATGGGTTCAGACATTTACCAAAATTATCACTTTCCCATATGCAGGATCAAAGGATACTCTTTGAGTTTAATGAGGATGATATTATCAGACATCCAAATAGAAAATATTTTAAGAGTTTTGTACCTACTCAGGGTAAGAGAGAAGTAAGCATTTTGTATGTTGATTGGAGAAGTGTGAACAAAGCGATAATCACTCAGTTGTGGGAGATGATTTTGGTAAGAACTTTTTCTACTGTTTGCATATTCTTTAAATGTTTATATATATATAAAATCTTAAAATTCTTCTTTATCAGAAGAAATTTGATATTCATGACACTAGAAGAGTCAGGAAGACATGATTATCGATGGCTACTAGGATATGGAGGGATTTCAAATATACCCTCACATATGATTTCACTTTTTGTCAGATGAGTCAAGACAATCCATGTCTTATATATCATTTCATAGATGAAGACACATGGAGATAGATTGTTGAAAGTAGAAGAAAAAATTCATTTTTGGTAAGGGAAATGTATACATTTATAAGCATTCTTATATAAATGATCTTATTAATGTTTTGTTAATGATTTCTTATTCTGAATTTACAGCAAACAAGGAAATCTCATTAGGAGATCCAATCTAAAAATGTATACCCTTATAGTTTATCTTGGGGAGGGTATACATTATTGGAAGAACAAATGATGGAGGAAAAATTATAAAAACTAACAGCTGAGTCTTCAAGCTCTGGAGAGGTGGCCCCTCCATCCCCTCCATCTAGACATGAAAAATGGAAGAGAGCTCGGATGGGAAAAAAGGGCAATATCATTTGAAAGATTCGAGAATCGTAGCTGAGAGAATTGTAAGATATCTATTTTATTTATTTAAGTTAAATACTTTCTTCATAAAATGCCAATCATTACATAAATGTTCAATTAATTAATATAAGAATTTTTTGAAGAGCAGAACTCACAGGGGATATTTAAAGCTGCTGGGAGGAAAGATATTTTATCTGCAGCAATGGGAATGCCTGAACATCCGGGTCTTGTATGAGGATATTCGATAGGTGTATTGGTATGAAAAGTGTTTCAACGTTCTTCAACTACTTATGATGATGGTGTTCCTAAAAAAATATAATCCATGGAGGCTGAAGTTCATAATATTATTGCGACAATGGACGAAAAGATTAGAGTGTCAGTACAGTCTATGTTTGCAGTCATGAAAAGACAATTTCAGACTGCAACTCCCACTCCTCTAACTCCCCCTACAAACCCCATTATTTATCTTCCACCTCTGCCAGTAGCTCCCACTCCCCCACCTTAGCCTGCAGACCCAATATTTTATCCTACTCCTCTGCCACAACTTCCTACTTTCTGCGAGTTGTATGTTGATGATCCTCAACATCATATAGTCAAATATGGGTTGGTATATTGTATAGGATATATAGTTTATCATAAAAAATTAGAGGTAGAGAATCAGAGGGTAACTGTACATGATATTATAGATAGATTATCTTGAGTACCATTACCTACAGATGAGGTGACGACAGTTGGACATAGTATCGATCATTTCTTAATTTTTCAATCCATACTTCTTCGAATCATTACCATAGAGGTATATATATGTTATATGATCTATTTTTTTATTAATTTTTTATTATCATTTGAAAATGAATATATTTTTCTATTTACTTTTACAGGAATATTTCATAGGTAACGAAATACTATACAGACAACAACAAAGACAAATAACTATGACATCTGATACAGATTCTATTAGTTTTGATAGATTGTCAAGATATTCAAATTTTTTGGCGGATCATTATGAGTTTCCTATGGAAGAACATGTTTGTGGATGTGAAATAACTGTGGGGATTTTGAAAATTGATATCATGGAGCTGGTTACTAGAGATAAGTTGGGCATCAACGTGTTGCCAATTTTTTCTATGTAAGTATTAACACCTTTTCCCTATGTTATTTTTATTAAAAATGTATACTTATGACTATTTTTTATTAGGTATCTTTATAACATTTGTGAGAATAATGAACAGACCGATGTATATGAGTTCATGGACCCGCATTTTATTTCCCCTAAAGCACGTGCATTGGATGAGGAACAAAGAATGCTTTTATATTGTAGAAATACTTGAACAGAATACTGTCACAAAATGTTGGATGATTCCTTTTTGTGAGAGGTATGAAACACATCTCTCTCAAATAGTTCGTTATCTTTTAATATAAGAACCCACTAACCATAATTTTTCTTTTATTAGTGATCATTAGATGTTAGGGGGGTTTTTCCAAGGGAGAAGACACTTTATTGGATATGCTCTGTCCATGGTGATGTACGGGAATGTTTTAAGAAAATGTGAGTAAATTATGTTTCAGTTTCTCAATAGTTTTATATATTACAATGAATTTTAAATTTATCCCATTTGTATTATTTTCTAACAAGGAATGCATCTACTTTCGAAAAAACACAAAAAAAAGGAGTACGAAGATCAAATATGTAAATGTAAAGGTAAATATCCATTTATAATTTTTTCATTTTGATTTATTACATAAAAAAATATATTGAATTTACACTCATTCAAAAATAATTTTCATGAACAATAAGGCTTTATCGAATGTGGATATTATATGTTAAGATTTATGCATGAAATAATAACAACTGGGATAGTTGTGAACTTTGACCTAGTAAGATTTCCATTTAAACATTGCCATTATATTTCATTTGATTTATTCATTATAAATTTTAACTACTATCCTTTCAATTTGTAGCTATTTGATGACCCTCAACCCTATAGTGCTCAAGACGTCAAACACTTACAAGTGGAATGGTCAAATTATTTTACCGGTTTGATTGAATTTTAGTTGTTTGTAGTGTAAAATGTAATTTTGAATATTGTCATTATAATTGTGTATTTGGTAGTCGTTTAGGTTGGATTTTGTTTTTTTAAGTTGAAACTATATGTTTTTAATTTTATATATGTGAATGTTTAATTTTTCTCAACTTCTTGATTTGGTCTACTTATGATGGTTTTTCTGGTATGGATTCTGGTCCTGGGGGAGGGGTTCCAAGGGTGAGGGGGGTGTTAAATGGGGTGGGGGTATCCAGGGGTGTAGGATGGATTTCTGGTGGGGTGGGGGGGGGGTATCCTCGGTGTCCATGAGAGTGGGGGACTTTCCATGGGGGTGGGAGAATATCCAGGAGGGTGGAAGGGCTATCCAGGGCAGTGGGGGGGGGGGGGGGGGGTCATCCAGGGGGTTTCCAGGGGTGTGGGGTGTCATGTGGGTGAGGGGAGTTTCCAAGGTTGTGGGAGGGCTACCCAGTGGGGTGGGGGTGGGGGCCGTCTAGGGGGTGTGAGAGGAGGCGCCGCCATCCCTCGAGGGGGGGGGGTGAATGTTGCTGGAATGTACTCATCACTCCCACATGTGAAACATTTTTAGAGCTCAATATTCGCATGTCGAAGTGATGATTACCATATAGTGGCGTGCCCCCTAAGGGATGGAAGTGTCACCTCTCCCAACACTAGCTGTATAGGGGTTGTCTTGGGGGTGGGGGTAGTCCTAGGGTGTGGGGGGGTGTCGAGGGGTGTGGTGGGGGCTGTCCACTGGGTGGGGGGGGGGGGGGTTCTGGTATGGTTTTGGTCGGGTTTTGTTCTGGGGTGTCTAGTGAGGTGGGGGTGTCCATGGGTGTGGTGGAGGCTATCCAGTAAAATGGGAGGGTGTCGAAGAGGGTGGGAGGGATGTCTAGTAGAGTGGGGGAATGTCCAGGGGTGTCTAAGGGTGTGGGGGGCAGTCCCGGTGGTGGGAGGGGGTGGGGAAGTCCAGGGGTGTGGTGGTGTCCAGGAGGGTGGGTGGTTGTCCAGGGGTGTGGGGGCTTTCCAGAGGGTGGGGGGTCCAGGGGTGTGGGGGGGATGTCTAGGAGGGTGGGGGTAGTCCCAGGGGTGGGGGTAGTCCATGGGTGTTGGGGGTGTCCAGGAGGATGGGGGTAGTCCAAGGGTGTGGGGGGATTCTAGGGGTGGGGGTGTCCAAGAGGGTGGTGGCAGTCCTAGGGGTGGGGGATGTCCAGGGGTTGTAGGAGGAGTCTAGGAGGGTGGTGGGTTGTCCAGGTGTGTGGGGGCTATCTAGGGGGTGGGGGAAGTCGAGGGGTGTGGGGGTGTCCAAGAGGGTGGGAGGATTTTCTGGGGGTGGGAGAAGTCCAGGGGTGTGGGGGGTGTCCAGGAGGGGGGTTGTCCAGGGGTGTGGGGGGATGTTCAGGGGGTAGTCCAGGGGTGTGGGGTGTGTCCAGGAGGGTAGGGGCAGTTCCGGGGGTGGGGGGAAGTCCAGGGGTGTGGAGGGGCTGTTTAGGAGGTGGGGGTAGAACAGAGGTGTCGGTGGGTGTCCAAGCGGGTGGGGGAGCGTCTCAGGGGTGTGGGGGTGGGGGGGGGGCAGTCCAAGGGTGTGTGGGGGTGTCTAGGAGGGTGGGGGCAGTCCCGGGGGGTGGGGCCAGTCCAGGGGGGTGTGGGGGTGTCCAGGAGGGTGGGGGTTTGTCCAGGGGTGTGTGGGGCTATATTGGGGGTGGGGATAGTCTAGGGAAGTGGGCGGGGGGGGGGGGGTCTAGGAGTGTGGGGGGATGTCTAGGGGTTTGGGGGACTATCAGGGGTGGGGGAAGTCCAGGGGTCTGTGGGGGGGGTGTCCAGGAGGCTGGGGGGTAGTCCTTGGGGCGGGGTGCAGTCCAGGGGTGTGGGGTTGTCCAGGAGGGTGGGGGTTGTCCAGGGTTTGGGGGGTTGTCCAGGTGGTGGGGGAATTCCAGGGGTGTGGGGGTGTCCAGGAGGGTGGGGGGAAGTCCCGGGGGTGGGGGCAGTCCAGGGGTGTGGGTGGGGGGGGGGGTGTCCAGCATGGTGGGGGTTGTTCAGGGGTGTGTGGGTTGTCTAGGGGGTGGTGGGGTAGTCCAGGGGTGTTGGGGTGTCCAGGAGGGTGGGGGGGGGGGGGGTTGTCCTGGGGTGTTGCAGCTGTCCAGGGGGTGGGGGCAGTCCAGGGGTGTGGGGGTGTCCGGGGGTGTGGTGGGGGCTTTCCAGTGGGGTGAGGGGGTTTTGGTCTATTTTTGGCAATTTGTTGGTCTATTTCATGGGTGTGGGAGTGTTGTCCAGGGGGTGGGGAGTTATACAAGATGGTGGGTGGGGGGTGTCCAGGGGTGTGGGGGAATTCTAGGCAGTGGTGGGGATGTCCAGGGGTGTGGGGGCTATCTAGGGGTTGGGGGATGTCCAGGGGTGTGGGGGTTGTCCAGGGGTGTGGTGGGGGGGGGGGGGCTCTGGTATTTTCTTGTCTATTTTAGGTAAGATTTTGCTCTGTTTTAGGTTATTTAACTGGGAATAGTAGTTGTTCGATTTTATTTAAAAGAAGTGTTTTTTGCGTTGGTTATTTCATAACCGACGTAAACAATGCATCGTTATTTGTTATAACATTGGTTATTTTGAAACCGACATAATAACTTCATGGGAAATGGTATTTACGTCAGTTATTTCATAACCGAAATAATATATTGAAATGGATAGTTTTTAATGCCAGATAAAATAACAAACAACATAGATATGTTTTTACATCGGTTATTATATAACCAACATTGATAAATGCTTGGCAGACAAGGTTTGTCACATCGGTTTTAAAAATAACCGATGTGATAAACGCCTTAGAAGAGTTCTTTATGAAGTCAGTTATACAATAACCAATGTGAAAGGGTAAATATCACGCCCGTTATTAAATAAACAATGTAATAAAGAACTCCCCAAAAGCATTTTCCATGTCGGGTTTTTATCAACCGACGTGAAAAATCCTTCGAATTTGTGTTTTTCACATCGGTTGTAAAATAACCCACGTAAAAAACTCTGTTTATAACGTCTCCTGTATTAACATCAACCAAAAGCTGACATTAAAAATAAAAAATAACCGCAATAAAAAACGTTTTCAGCACTAGTGTCTTTCATAATATATTCTTCCATTTAAATTATAAGGTATTTTATAAGGACCATTAATAGAAAGTATCAAGTTAAAATCGATCTGAATTTTTTATAAAAATAAAGTCTTATTTGATTTTTTTAAATTACTTGACATTAAATATTATATTCCCAAACTATTTCACTATAAATTCCATTATGTCCAAATCTATAGAAAGTGTATTTGGATAATGGAATATAGTGACTTTCATGAATTTATAAATCATTATTGCAAGGCATCAACCATCTTTTTACGTGACCAAAATGATGATGAAACCATATGTAAAAAATGATCAAAGTATGGTATTATTTCTTTCAAAAATGTTATAAGAAATATATAGTTTTTGAATATAGGATAACACACAGTCTGTGTGATAACCCATCGCATTGAACCTAGTTGTGGGAATCAAACCCACATCTGAGGTGCAACAAGGAATTATCCCCTAGGAAACATGATAACCCTAGTTATTTTGAAATTTTATTTTTAGATAAATGAGTTTATGGAATTAAAAGAAATTTATTTTTTTAACATATATTTTATTAAATGGATATCTATAGAATTAAAAATCGATTTTAGAATTATGTGAAAAATGTTATTTTAGATGGCATTCACTGTATTATGAACCATATATGACTAAGGTAAATATAATACTATGTGATTTTATTAGAATAGTAATTGATGAAATTTATATAGGATTAATATATGATTTTAAAGAGGAATTATGTGTATTCAAGTTATTTATGTAAATTATTAAAATAAATGGGAGAATATGTGATTTTGGAAATTACTTTTTTGGTATGAGACATTAAGAGTGACTATTATTATTTGGAGATAAATGATAAATTTTGTATTGGGAGACTACGTTATCAAATCCTTACTGGTTTTCTTGTTTCAATCATAGTTTATATTATTTTTTAGAATTATAAAGAAAATTATTTATCAAATGTTCAATGTTGATCTTTGGGTTTTTACTTTTGAATTTTAGAGATAAAAATTAGGGTTTCATCACACAATGACTTATTCTTTTGGGGGAATTATCAGATCTGATCCCATCCATTTTAGTTTTGGTTAATGTTTCAAAATAAGATAAATAGATAGATAACCTTTTTTGGATTATGTGATTCTATGGAAGTTCATTCTAGTGTTTCATGCAAAAACAATCATCTAGAATACTCGTCGTTTAGTGAAAAAGGATGAGTTTGTGGTGGAAATTTATTAAACTATGAAACTCTAATTGGAATATAAGTATGATTTCATATTTTCTCAGTCAAGGTCATAAATTAATTACAAATATTTATGAAAAGTAAATTAAAAGTAATATTTTTATTTTTACTTTTTCATAATAATTAGTCAAAGACTGTTTAACCCATCAAAAATTTATGGTTTTTTCATTTTTATATATATGGGAGTCCTATTAGGGGTAAATATCTTTCATCATTCGTCTCTAGGGTTTACATGACAGTGTTCCAGAGGGGGGGGGGGGTCATTCATCCCCCAGTATCGAGCTAGAGGTTCTTTTGCGTTGCCCCTTCTCATGTTTTTGTTTCCTATTTTTCATAGGTTTTGTGTTTGTTTTGTTATTTTGCTGTTCGAACCTTAGTTGGTTTTCTTGTGGATATTTTGTCACTAGAGTGACCCTACCCATCCATATTGATCCCTTTTTCTTCTCATGGTTTGTATTATTTATAATTTTGTGAGGGTTTTTCATTGTTTTTGATCTAACTAGATATAGTCCTAGAGCGACATTGCTTACTAAGATCCACTCATCCCCCCTTACTAGTGATGCTCCCTAGAGGTGTTGTTGGGTATTCCATTCCTAGGCGATGAAAAAATGACATCATATTCTTAGTTATACTTCTTCTTAATGTTTTTATATCTATTTCAGAGGTTTTATTGTGGATGTGGAAGGGTTTCATGTTTCAGTTCCAACGCCGGGTTGTAGTCTTCGAAAGAGGTTTTATATTCTCCAGTTTATGTTTGGATGCTATGGATTTTGAATTGGCTCAAGTAGTGAAGTGTGATGTCAATAATTTTTTATCTCGCAGATTGATCCATGTGACAATTGAATTAGAAATCAATAAACATCTGTTATTGTTATTGAATAATTTTAATGTGATGATTTGCGCTGGTGTTATGATATATTCCATTTGGAGAGATCTAGAATACTGCTCTGCAGTATCCGACCATTCTATCAAGAGGTGGGTATGAAGATTAATATTCTAGAATGGATGATCTTGTAAACTCTTTAACATCATAGTTTCAAAGGGTTGAATGTATTTTCATGGTTCGGGGTTATTTTTATACTTATTTCATTACTTATTAATTAACCCATTTTGTGATCCTAAATTTTGGCCTTACAGTTTGAGGTTCAAGGATCTTTACCAGTTCACATTCAAGGGGATTATGTATAAGAGGTTCAGAGAAGGGATATTTCACATGATCATTTATATCTATATTTGGACGTTTGAGACGGTGTGGCATTTTCCACCGGTACTAGGCCAGCGCATCCTTGCATTGAACAGCTTGCAGTGTAGTGAAGAGAAGGTGAAAGATGATCATACTGTCATTTGTGATGGGGAGGGTATTTCTTTTTTAGTCATTACTTGTGATGGAACTTGGGATATAAAACCATGGGAGTCATGTTTTATTAAGTATTTTATTTCTTGTTGGGTTCCCCCTTATCCCATAAAAGGTGGTTTATGTTTTAAGAAATAATTAGTTTCTACTCATTTATATATTTCTCGTAAGAATTTTTTCTATAACTCTCCATCAGAACATGATGGTTATTTTTCAATTTTATATTCATGTTTTACTATTTGGTATACTATTTTTTGTTATCTCTGGTGATATTTTGTGATTTTTTTCTATCTTTTTAAGTGTATATTTTATTAAAACTTATTCTGATATGGGATTTAGTAGTAGTATATTGATAAGTCATATCTTAGAGACCAAACCCAAATTGAAATTTTATGGGGTATATGTTTTAATGTGGGGGGTATGTAGCATACTGGGTTTTATGAATGAAATACTATGGTTGATAGTGTAATGATACACTACATCGAGCTTAAACGAACAATGAAATATTATTATGTAATCGTTACAATTATATCCAAGCTATTGGAATGGAGGGAATGATTAGTATTAACATAATTATGAAAATATGTTTGACACATGTTTATATAATGATTCATTGTATATGAAAGAAATCATAAATGAAACTAAAATTTAATTTAATTTAAAGGGCGTGTTTCTCTAAAAAATATTTAAATGAAAAAAAGTGAATTTATAAAATAATATAATCAATAAGGATGGATTTTTTTAATGAAATTTATATTTAATATATTCAGTTTAATTTTTAAGATTCATATTATATGTGTTCTAGACATTCCATATAAATAAATTAATTTGTTTGGATAAATTAAGTATTTTTCAAAAAAGGGATTTTTAGGACCTTTTGATGGAGAACCCATTTAAAATAAGCTTTTTGAAACTTTTATAAGATCTATTTGAGAAAATAAATTTATTATTGGAATGTGGAACTGAAAAATATATTTTGGATATGTTTTTGGTATTTTCTGATAACATTCATAATTTAATGAATAATAAAAAATACTACATTTTTATTCAAAAATGATTTTTCACCAAATTTATTTAAATTTATAGATTTTATATTTAATTGGATTTAAAGTATATTTAGAATTTTTTTATAAATAAAATCCAATGTTGGTAATTTGAATGAATTTCTTATTTAAAATAGATATAAAACATGTCACTCTTTTGAATGTTTCACTTTAAAAACCAGCTTTTTAGTTTTGTCTAAGGAATAAATTTTAAATCTAATTTACCCACTTTTTTGAATGGAAATTTGTAAAATAGATTCCATATTGGAAATAATTTGGTCCAAATTATGTTTTATTATAAATTTAATTTTTTGGTAAAAAAAATTCACAATAGTAATAAAATTATTTTCCGTAGTAATAGTAAACTGTAGACAAAGGTTAAAATTAAATGTTACAAACATATGATACCTATAAACTAAAACATTTAATAGTTGGTTGAGGTGTTCAAACACCCTAATCATCCTGTAAAATATTAATTATAATCCATGGTTGTGGAATTTTATGACACATAATTATGGTTGTCTTTCAATATAATATAATCAACAAACTAATCACTTGAACCCACATATACTCATGCATAAATACCACCCATACACCAATTATTTTCAAACTAGGTAGGAATTTTGATCCTAAAATATCTGTACAAACAGCTCCTCCTCACTCTCCTCACGTCCATGTTCTTTCGGTCTCATTAATAACATAATCCATGGTCATTAAGGCTCTTTCATGGAGGAGATATTCAGGAGGTAATTTTCTCAAAGTACCTCTCTTAATTTTAATTTTTTTTCCTAATTTTTTATTCACATACTTCATACTTAAATGCATTATTACTCTAGAATAATGTATATAAAAAGTTTTCTGTTTCTAATGGAATATATAATATCCATTTCCTTTCTCTCCTCCTCTTATTTAAATCTTTGAAATCGTGTTCCATGTTTTGTCAGTTAATCGCCTCTATGAATAATTTTTTGTTCTTTTTTCTTTACTGCCATTATGGTTGGTCTTAAAAATATTTTTCATGTAAAATAATAATCTATTATATATATTATATCCTATTTAACATTTTTTAAATATTATATTCAACATACCTTCATTCTTTCAATATTGTAGCTATACAATAACTTCATTTGGGGACATGTGGACATCTAGCACCTCAAAATGGTGTGATTCATTCACATATCAAATGGAATGTATTAAATATTTTTTTACTAAAAAATATCATATAGATGTAATATTAATTATACATTAATTATACTATATATGTTTACATGTTTATATACATTTCATCATAATTTCACTCTTTCAATACGGTAGGAAAAACAAAAATAGTGTACTTGTATATGTACGACCTACTATCCTTATGAACAATTTTTTTATATTTTCTTCAATTATTATTATTATTAAATATATAATAAATATATAATATATTTATATCATGTTTTATTTTCTATATATGTTGGAAAAATTATCACATGGAAAATTTACATCATAAACAAGTACATTTTCAATTGAATAATCGATTATCAACAAACCATCCGACATGAACTTAAATAATAATATAATTTTTATAACATGATAATTAAAGATATAAAAGGAATAATAAAAATTAAGTTGTTCTTAATCAATTTTATATTATCATATTTTATTATTCAATAATAACTAGGAACATACAAGATGAGGTGAACTCAAGGTCATGGATTTTTCTAACTCAATTTCCATTCATAAGGTTAAACATCTATATCATTGATTTTTTTTACAAGATTATCTATGGAATAAATTTTTATTGGATTCAGTTTTATTTACAGTTTTCTTTGCATGGATATAATGTTTCTACACAAAATCACCCTATTCATAAATTATTACGTCGTTGATAATAACATGGTAAGGAAATTTATTAAACCAATTTATATTCATTGGGTTAAAATTCTACTTCAATTGTAAGTCGTGTTATGATTAAGTAAAAAATTAATTTTGAATATATTATCTTATATTTATACATTATTAATATTGATTTATAGTTAGTACACATAGACTATTGATTTTATTATGAAAATTATTTTTGCAAGGGACTCTTTAAGTAAAACATAATTTTAAATGTTTTAATGATTTATTCTTATTAAAACTTGTATTTAATGTCCATGTTTTCAGAATGGATTATGTGTAAATTTATATGGACATAGATGTTTTGAAATATAAATTAATTTCAAATGGTTTAAAGTATTATGGGACACTTTGATTCAAAAATCATCTTTTTAAACGTCTTAATTTTGTCTTAAAAATGGATTGATTATTTCAATAACATGGAATTTTTTGTAAACATAAAAATCATGAAAATGATTTCATGAATTTATATCACATTAATGTATTGATGTTTACTTTATAATTTTTTAGTTTTTTTTGAAATAAAGTGTTTTCAATTATGAGTGTTAATATTGGTAAATAAAATGAAATTTGATTTCATTGTGGAAATGTTATTTTTCCTTTATGCATGTTTTGTGAGTTATGATTATGTATTGGTTCCTGATAATTCCATATGTATACCATTGGTTCCCATATAAACTAAGGTAGGTTGAGTCCTTTATATCTCTCTAATGCATTGGGTAATGAGATAGAGTTAAACTATAGGGTTTCTCCTAAGAAATTTATTGAATATACTATGATAGGTATTCCAAACATAACCACAATGGTTACACCCTATATAGATGTGAAAGCTACAATGTAAGTATGATATACATTACACAATCTACATTTATGATTTATGATTCTAAGAATTATTTTTAGTAATCATAGGCTATCATGAGCTATGTTTTTGTTGTTGAAAACTATTATTTTGTTGAAAAATTTCTTTGGTTTAAAATACTCATGGCCTAAAGGTTTCATTCCCTATATGATATCCATTACTGAGATTTTTATTCTCACACCAAGAATCTAAAATTTTTTCTATAGTTTATAATGTTGGGTAAGATAAATTAATATGTTAATAATATTCTCATCAAGAAAATAAATCATGTTTTATTTAAAATTGATTTATACTTTTTTTAATGGCAACTATTTTGGTATCATCCTCTTGTCTGATTATGGGATGTTATGTATTAATGAATGCATAATTATGTAAAACTATAAACTTGAAAATATCAACATTGTTAAAGTAATAAAATTCATTACTAAACTAAATATTATTCCATATTTAAGGATGATACCTTATATGCATATTTTTTCATTTGTATCTATTTGTTCAATGTAGAATCATTCTTTTTACGGATGATTTTTTCTATTTATTCTTGTGGGTTATACCAATGTTAATTACTAGGGGATTTTTTACATGTCAATCTGTTATAGTTTCTTTTATAATTTATATTCTATCCATGTATAATGTATGGATGGTCGATATTGAACACTCTGTTGAAGATCCTCTATCTGTTACCACTGACTTAGTATGAAATCACACCTACAGGTATTATTGTAATTCACATGCACTAATTTCTATCCATTTGGTGACTAATAATTTCATTCAAGCCTTATGGAATGTCGTATAGGTTTCCATTTTTAGGTATCTTATGAATTTTCACTACCATATATTATTAATTATGGATTCCATAATTATGGAATCATTAATATTCATGTGGTTTTTCATAAGGAGTTTAATATATCATATTGTTTCTTGTATTATTTCTATTATTTATATACAATCTATAATTTTTTCAAATAAACTAACGTACATTGAATTTAATGATTTCAAATAAACATTGGTACCTTTTTTCTTCTATGAGAAATCACATAACTCTTTTTAAATTGTAGTTTACTGTTTTAAGATCGATTTTTTATCAATTATCACATTTAGTATATGTCCTCAACACATCAGATCATCGTTTTATAATTTTTTTCTTGTGATGGAAACAAAATTCATATCATCATTAAATGTTTTAGTAATTATAGATAATATAATATAATCCACATTGTGAGTTTCAGTTAGTAAGTAGGTCCTATTTTTACAACAAGTGATTTTTTCCCATTGAATAAATCCACAGAAATAATTTTTTTGAGTACTACAAAATAGTTATAGATATAAAAAAATCCCAATGTTTTGGAAATATATTTATGGGTAATGTAATAGATTGTTTATGGGTGAGATAATTTGTATACCACCATAGAATTACATGTAATCTCTCTACATAATGTTATAATCCCCAATAACAAATAGATAGTTTAATATGTTTTTACAGAATAATATTTCAGAAATAATGATTTATCACTACTATAAATATTTATAATGTTGATAGAGTAATTTAATTGAACTTTTAAAATATGATAATTGAATAATGATGTCGTCAATTCATGCCAATAAAATTGTTATGATTCTTGTTGATGAGAATTAGAGGAATCTCAAATTCTAGAAATAATTGGTGTTCATTTTAATTCTTGGAATAACTTTTCTTATCAATTGGTGCAACATTTTATTTCCATAGAAGGAACCATTCAGATAAGGCATCACAATCCTTGTAATTGGGTAGAAAATTATTCTATAAATTCATTTTGTTTCCATATTAAATTATATCATTTGAATCATGAAGAATAAGTTAATTTAAAAATATAGAAACTAGAATTTTATGCTAAAAATGAGTAATTTTAATTCTAACTAATTTTATAATTTGGGACTAAAAAAATATATTTCACCAGAAAAAAAATTAAAAGAAAAATATTTCAAACTATAAATAATACAATAGTATTATTCTCGTATCCCATTGAAAAACTGTAGACCATGATTGAAAGAATTCTAGAAGTGATGAATGGTATTTATAGAACATGATACTGTCACATCACATCTATATAAAGTGTTTTTGAAGAAACAAAAATTATACCCCTTATATCATAGATCATGTAGGGTAAAACACAATCATGATAATTAATCATCCAAACTGTACCAGAATATATAATGTTATTGAGGATGAACAACTATTCGACATAATAGTCACTATTATAAATACCTCATCAAATTGAATACTCCACTCATGGATGAACATATCAGGATATGATCATCATTTTATATCAATAAGTTTATTGAGAATCATAATTTCCCTATTTTTTCTACAATGATTCATCATACCCTATATTAAATTTATAACTACCCTTATCATTATTTTGACAATAACAGTTGGTTTATTTAAAAATGTTACACCTAATACAACCTATAATTTTGACAACTCTATATTTTTTTTGGTATTAGGTATATTATATATCAATATAAATCATAAAAATATAATCATTAGTTAAAACATCCCTAACATGATCACACTTAAAAATGAACATGATAACATGGGGACAAACCTAAGAAATTGGTGAGCTATAAAAACTAGTGCGGTAATAAACATGTAACATCAAGATGAATGTAATATATTATAGACAATAAAAATATCAATGGGGAAAGAAAGGATTGATAATCAATAACATGAACAATGAGGTGTGATATAGAGTTGTAAAAGATAGTAAACATGGGAAATGGGGAAACAATATAAAAAATACATATTAATCATAGGTTAAGGATAACTGCAATGGCATCATGATGGAAGAATTATTATAAAGTAATCATGTTCACTCCATTTTCAAACATAATTTATCATGAGATTAGAAATTTCTAAATACATTGGAGCACTATACAATTCTAGCTGCACCTATCACTTTTATTTCATTAGAATGCTTATCTGTACATCATAGATCATACAACATGGACTCACTCATATTATTATTTTATTCCATGATCATGGAGTGTGGAATATATACGTGTAAGTCCCAATTCAATTATGTATATCTTTATAATGATGAAAACCCCTAATATTAAATGTTATGGTATTCAGTGGAAAATTGTTTTTTCAGGGAAAAATCATAGTGAAATTTTATAAAACATGAAAACTTCATATAATTATAAATAAACTTTTTTGCTGATATAAAATGAGTTTGTAAATCATTTGGAAATAAGATATGATGCAATAAAGACTTCTAAAGGAATATCCAATCATTATTATTTTGAAATTGAATGAATATGATATTAAATAAACTTTAATAAAGGACTGAAGGTAAGGATCCCTTCTATGTGTGACACCAAATGATTGAGAGGATCTTATTGAGATCTTGGGGGAACTGTGGGAGGACAATAGAGAAGAGAGGGAAAATTGGGAATTTAATCCAAGGTTTATTAGTGATGATAAATGAGACATTGGATGGGTTTTTATAATAATGACTTGGGATTTCATAATTATTTCCCAAATTTATATTTTGAACTCTATTTAATAAAATAACAAAGCCAAAAAAAATTACATGGTTTTACCCATGGTTTATGCCATATGAGATTGGTTTAATTTATTTGAAATGAAAAGGTCTGTTCAAAATTAATTAATACCATTTCTTATGTGAAAATGAGTTATACTCTTTAAATAATTATTTTAAAAAATAATATATATTCATTAGTCAATAAAAAATAATGGAGATAATCATATTTCTAGGGTCTTGATACAAACCCCTTTAATATGAAAGAAAATTCCTTAAGAGAATAGTGTATGATTGTGATACATTCATGGGCTGTTTTGGCATATATGGTTTGGGCCATGATTTCAATGAGATATAACTTCTCTCTAAAAGGATTCATTTTTTATGTTGTTGAATATAATATTGGGATAGGTTATAGTCAACTCCATGTGATGATAAATCCCATGGATACTCTGAATAATCAGATTCATAGGCCACTCTCATACTATTTGATGACATCACTTACTATGTCTGTGTCAATTCGATTTGGTAAACCCATATATTTATTTTAATCTTGTGATCACTATTCAATTTCAATATATCAATAGTAAATATTATTAATGGTCATTTAATTATTATAGGATATAAAAAAATCATGTATCTTAAATTACCATATAAAAATATATGTTAGTTAAATAAAGAAGGACATATAATTTATAACCATTCATGTTGTTACAATATTCCCCCTTATGAACTATTTATCTAAAAATTTCCATCTCCCACACTTAAAAGGATGAGGTTATCTCTGTTTCATCACTGCCTCTAGTTCCCACATCATGTCTTTAAACATTAGTTTTCTCAACATCACTTTCTCCAGTTTCATTTTCCTATTTCATAGAACCATTCATCTATGATCTCAGATATTCATCGATTGCACTTTTTATAAGAGATCATTATCCAATGGTACCACATCCAGATTTACTACAAGTGATGGTTATTTTATTTAATTTCTAAAGCATGTATATAGAATACATCATGTACTTGAGATAGGATAGGTAAGAGTTGTATCGAATATGCAATCACTCATATGTGATCACAGATCTCAAAGGAGTCAATTTATATTGGACAATAATTTTCCTTCATCCCGAACATCATCAGTGTCATAAATGGATATATGTAAAAGAATTTCATGTATCCAACATAAAAAAACATCCCTCTTCAATGATTCACATCACATATCATTTTCCTAATATGATATGCCTTGATGTGATATTGAGGGATCTTATCCATTTCCAGCATTTTCTTGACCATTTTAGGACCTACCAGTTTTTACTCAACAGCTTCATCCGAACATGCTATTTTTCAGAACCTCATCCCATAAAGGGACTAAGAGGGATCAATTTTAATACATGAGTGGAAGCACATGTTGAATGAGAAATCAGCCATAGATAAATGTTGGTCCGGTTCTCCATTGTTGGAAATTGAGCATGATCTCAACATGACTTCATGCTTCTGGATAGTACAATCATATTTCCCATTATTTTTAGGGTTATAATATGTGTTAATGTTAAAATCAATATTTAAATCATGTTGGATACTCTTTATTAACATAGAGTTGAATCATGGATCTTGATTAGATACAATTGATATTGGTGTTCCATGCATCATCACCACTTTTCTAATGTATATACTTTAAAGGTGATCAACTGAGAAATGTCATCAAATCGCAATAAAGTGTGTAGTCCTCATAAGATAGTCTACCACAACCCTAATATAATTATTCCCAATTGACATATTTTTAAGAGTTGAAACAAATACAATGGTGACTTATTATCATTTTCGTGTATATATGGGTAATTGTTGTATCATCCCCTGACATTTTTTCCTTTCACCTTTTAATTTCTAACAGAAAAGAAATCATGATGTATATTAAGTTATATTAATCTTCATATCATACCACCAACAACATTCTCGAAGATCTTAATACATCGTTCTGCTTCCAAGGTGGATAAAAAAGGTTGAGCTATGTGAATCATCCAACAAATCGTTTAAATCTTTATTTGATGGTTCACACAGTCTTGACAGAAATATCTATACTTTTTATTTATTATCACTAAAAACTGACTATTTACCTTTTCTTATTATTTCCAATTTATTATGAATTCCCACATCATTTCTCAATGAATCCTTTATATTTTCTAGAAGGTATTATTGATAAATCATTTTTGAATAGAAATATTATGTTCATTCATTTATGGTTTCCATATCCATCATTTTCAAATCTAATAAGATAAGATACCTATCAATTTGCATCAATGATAGACTTGTTGGATCCTTTATTAATAGACATTCTGTAACATTATTCAATTTATGAGGATGGTGGTGGATTGAGTAGATAATAACATTGATCATCTCTAACTATCTTCATTGGATTATTTATAGCTCTTTCTGTGTGAATATATTGCTATGATATTTGTGATACATATATAGTTTACACTTATCCCCAATGAGATAATAACTCTACATTTACAATTGAATATTACTACAGTGAACACAATATCATGCATTTGTTAGTTTTATTCGTGTACATTCAACTACCTTGAATCATATGATATGATTTGTCATTATGAATTATCACATAAGAAAATCCCTTCATCAAAGTATCACTGAATACCATAAAATAATCCCCACTTGTGGGTACTATGATAATAGGGTTAGTGAAAGGATTCATTTTCATCTCCATTAATCTCTTTTAAAATTCTCATCATTCCACAAATTCATTACCCCCTTCTGATTTATCTTGGTTAGAGGGTTTGACCATCACATTAAACCTCATATAAATAAGTGGTTATACAATGATAGTTCTTATAAACTACGGATATATATCATAGATGTTGGCCATGTACATCAATAAATGTCTTCTACCTTTGAAAGTTCTATATATATCCCATTGCATGTGATGATATTCCCCAAGAATGAGAGTTTCTTCAACACAAACTCACATTTGATATAATTTTCATATATATTATCTCTTTGCAAGGTCTTTATCATATTTCTTTTATTCTCCTAATTATCCTCTTCAGTCCTATAGAATATTTTAATAACATCAATAAAGACTACCAAAAAAAATTCTAGGATTTCTCTAAAGATTATATTCATAATGTTTATCAATATTGTTATAGAATTAGTGAGTCTGAAAGGAATTTATATGATCTCATAGTTCCCATACCGTGTATGAAAAAAATGGAAATGGGGATATCAACCTTCATTACAGTAACATGGTATTATCCTGACCACTTATCCACCTTGGCAATGTATCATGATCATCCAATAAAATATAACATTTAATAAATTTGAGGCAAAAATACATGTTTTTTATCATTATTTGTTAATCCTGTGATAGTATATGAAAGGCACGTGAACTAATTCTTCTTCAAGTAGAAGAGGACTGGTTCACCCCATAGTGAAACACTAGGGCACAAGAACCAATTTTCAAGATTCTCCTATAGTTATTTCTTCAGCTCCTCAATATCCAAAACATTACATATATATTGTGTTCTTGTTAGTGGTGAATCCCCATGTAAAAGAACAATTGAAAATTCAACCTATTTTTTTACAGGAAGATAATGAAATTTCTCATGAAACATGTCACTGTATTCCCTTATAATAAGCATATATTTAAAGATAATTATTCCCATAGACTCAATCAATTGAGCTAGCTAATTTTTCATGTAATTTAATGATAACCTTGATTGTCATGTGGGTGATAAAGAATATTCATCCCCCTCTTTTCAGATGTATAAAATCGTAGAATGATTTGGATTTTAGGCAATGTTTTCCTTCTTATGGAATTTTATGTTCGCTCTATATATGGAATGACACTCCATATCCAAGATTGCATCAAATTCCACCAAAGGGTTAATGCCATGGTTAGCTGGGATGTTCATCCAATATATCATGATATTGGAAGAATTTTATTCATGGAATGAAGTAAATACCACATTTTCTATTTTCACTGAAAACGCCATCCCAAATCTTTATGGTGGAGTTTGAATAGATCTATATGTCTTTTGGGATATAAAGAAATACGTAGAACCAGAATAAAAAATTTTGTTTTCAATCCATGAATTAATAACTATAGTACCTATCAAAAATTCATTTTTGGGAACCACCTGAGTAGTTGTGATGAAAAAATATCCCACTTTCGATGTCGATGATTTTTGGTAGTCTTCAATAACCATTGGATTATGGAATTTATTTTCATAATGTCATTGTTCCTTGGAGTTTATGAAAGGAATAATGCACAGAGGTTTGATTGGAGCATTCTACTCCTCCAATACATTAGTGGGTATCTCACTTCCTTAATTTCTAGATAGGTTCCCTTTCTTGCCACACCTAATGCATTTTCTCACCACCTTGTGTAATTTCTGGGGTGTTTCTTTCTGCACCTATGACACGTGGGGTGTTAATTTTTTTCGCAATGCTATTTCCCTCAATCAGACTGTTAGAATTTATCTTTACTTTCCAATTCATATCCCTATGATACCCTGGAGATATGTTGTCCCCAATTTAGATATTGTGGGAATATCAAAAAAGATAGATATCAATGTCTTGAGTTGTCGTGTATTTCTATATAATAGGTTGTATACCACCAAATAAGTAGTAAACTATGTATTTAGGGGTAATGTTAAATTCAAAGGCATATTGTAGACGTCTTTTTTTCCTTGTATTACCCTATAGATTCGTTATATTTTTTATTTAGGGAAAGGAAATAAAACTCCATTTTAATAAAGAGGGTATGAGGAATATATATATCAAATAACATTTTCTATAATTTTTTCCAAACCATTACCATGATCCCTTCATGAGGCCTTGAATTTTTAATCCTTCCCCACCAATGATCATCATCACCCTCCATATAATAAATAGGTAGTAGAAAATTCTATTTCCTAGAAAATTTAATGATGCTGAAGATATTCTAAATGGATTATATCCATTATTACATGATTAATATATCAAATGACCCATTGAAAATCAATGGCCTTCATTTTATAATGGTCTCTATCAGAGATTGTTATCTATAATGTTGATTTGGATGATACTCATGACCAAGGTTTTTATTCATTTCATGAGTTAGATAACAGAGTATATACATAAAATTTATCATTCCCACTCGCATCAGTTTTTTATCTCATTGGGGTAGTCATAACAATTAACATCACATTCATTGTTTACATGATTCCTCATATTTTGATAATTGGATTGAATTTAATAATATTATGTATGGTTATTTCTAAAATAAAAAATCAAATCAATGTAATCCAATTCCATTAAGGATATAATATTTAAATTATATGTATTTTCAGTGCTTATGAATTTATAGGTTATAAGATATTTTTTCCTTGATCTATTTTATAATGTATAATATTTTAAAATTTTTTATTCTCATAATAATGGATCATTATTTTCTTATGATTTTACTAAATAATATCCCCTAGTATTTTTAAACCGTCTGTGAAACAAGTCATGTTATTGTGCACCAGTTCTGGGATGAGTCCAGCTCCAAGCATTGTTTTTCAGTTTTACTCATATGTATATTTGTGGAAGTTACACATCCAAATGTCGTATCCAGATATCTATGTATTTGATTTATAAAAAACAAACTCCATACATATGAAACATTCATTGTTTTTTATACTTATTCTTATCACTAAGGATTTCTATATAGGTGGGTAATTTGAATGCCAAAAATAACAAAACATTTGTATTGACACAATCTATAACTACCCTTATCATTATCTCATATCAAAAAATGATTAACTACACAATGATACTCATAATAATACTGCGATTAATGAACAGTTTTGTTTTTTATTTTATAGGGTACATTACGTAAAATTTGAAATATGAAAACACACACGTTATTGGAAACATCTTTAATAATCAACAACAGAAAACTAAAGGAGGTAACCTGAGTACATACATAAGAATGTGATGGGATATAAATTAGAGTAATGGAAAAAATTGAATTAAATGAAGAACATAATATATGATATAAAATAGGCATACTAGTGGAACTATAAATGAATGAGATTCATAAACCACAACAATGGGGCCTGAAATAAAACGATAAGTTGATCGAAAGAAGGGAAATTTGTAAATAGCATACAACACTTCATCATAAACATAGGTCATGCTAATAATAAATAAATCATAATTGAATTAGTCATAGCAATGACTCGGGTTTACTCTCTACCACGACATGACATCTCACGAGTTTATTCATTACCCAGTGCATTGAAGAACAATATAATATCAATCTCACTATTCAATTTCATTTCATTCTCACACTTAATAGATAAACATAGATCATACAAAATGGATTCACTCATAATAATATTTTATTCCATGATATAAAATGAATACATTTATTTCCCAATTAATAAATTTATAAGTATTTAATAGTGAACTACTTTGATAGGAAATGGGTATAGTATTCACTTCACAATTGTGTTGGTTTGGAAAATCGTTGGGAAATTTTAGCAGTATAATATCATGACATAAAAATTCCAAAAATATGTTAGTGAGAGAGAAAATATTCACTCAATATTTGGATAAAAAATTTGTATAAATTGTTATATAGGATGATAAATGCTAATTTTAAGAATTTGAAATAGAATGCGCAATATAGTAAAGAAACATGAATAAACAAAAAAAGGTGAGGATACATAACTTGAGTGTGTGTATCTAAATGACTAGGATGATATTTTTGAGACCTTGGGAGACCTTGATAGGACAATACAGAGGTTATGGTAGAGTAAGGACATTATAAAATGGTTTTTCTTAATGAAAAATGGTAGCTTGGCTAGGATTATATAATAAATTAGCAGGGATTTCTTTATTATTTCTCACACAATGGTTTTCACTCTGTATAATAAAATATCCCAAACCATATAGAATTCCTTGGTTTTATCCCATTGTTTCATCAAAATGGGTGTGAATTTAATTATTTTATAATTTCAAGGGATGACCTTAATATAATAATATCCTTGATTATGTGTAAGTGATTCGTAATCTTGATGTAATAATATTTAATCCTCATAATATATTAATGGGTTTTTAGGAGTCATAAAGGCTTTATAAAGATAGTAAAATAAACATTAAATCATATAATTTTATACGGAAAATATATATATATTTGTGGATCACATTTATTTTGTTCATTACACCAAATTTGGGTCATTTGTATTTCATAATACAGAATGTATATTTATTCGGTATTTAATGTTTACCAGAAAATTCGACTCTATCATTTAATTATGAAAACTTAATAGTAGTATAATTTCAAAATTATTATTTTGAAATTATTTTAATATTAACTGAATAATTTTTTAAAAATTTGAATTTTCTATTTTAAAATAATAAATGAAATTTATTGAAATTAATGAATTTATTATCAAAAATAGTTTTCGAACCTGTATGAAGTTTACATTTGAATTCATAATAATTATACGATAATTCATATTATATAATAATAATTTAATAGAATTTTTTTATAAATATATAGTATATTTCAAAAATCCATTAACTCAACAAAATAAATTCCTTAGTTTTATTTTATATTTTCCCAAAAATACTATTTTTGTTTTGTTGTATCAAAATAAAAACAATTTATAAATTAATAGAAATAGAATAGAAATATATTCATTATTCAATAAAAAATAATGAACATAATCACATGTATAAGGTCTCAACACATATCCCTTTAATACACCAAACAATTCATCAAGAGTAAGGTGAATAATATTGAGACATTCATGTGGTGTTTTGGCATACATGGTTTGTGAGGTGATCTCAATAAGCTTGAAATTGCCTCATAAATGGTTTTGTTCATTCTTTAGTGATTTTATCTCATTGTGGGATTATTTATGGGAAAAGAAAAGTGATTTTACCACCATTATAACCATCGATAAATGGGCCTTATATTGTATGGTCCTACTAGTTCAGGCTAAAAAAATTTTCAGTGTTAATTGGATTTGTAAAAACCCTATATTTATAAGAATAATGTTATCACTCTTCAATGACTATTTAATCAATTATTATTATTATTAATAGTAATATAAATATAGTAATATATAATAAATATAAATAATTTTATTTGTCTTTTGTAGTAATTTTACATTATAATACATTTAATTAAGCCATAAGGGAGATATTATTTACAATTGTTGGAGTCATTACAACATTTCGACATCATCATAGTTCTATTCATCTATAATTGAATGGAACTCATGAATGCTAATAATAAACTCATCTCACTTAAAAAAATAATCTTGTATTAATCCATTATACAACTAATGCATTCCAATAAATTATCTCCCCACATTCCGGGAATGTTCTTAAGACGTAATGTAAATATTCAATTGTTTTCATTGACCATGTCACCCCCAATTTTTCCGATATTTAGTAGCCCTTAATAAATATATTAATCATACTACCAAATTATAGTACTTCATTAAAGAAGTATTTTTTCATAACTGGTTAGGCTCTCCACGTCATCACAAGAAATTTTCCCACCCATTCTGGCATTACATTACAGCAATTCCACTAGACCAAACTATTTCCATGAAACGATGTGAATTCTTCATATCCAAAGTTGAATATCATAGTAATATTTCAAATCCATATTTAATTTATCAAATTTTTTGGATTTTAGTATTTTCAATTAAAATGGTAATAAACATTGAATGGGAATGTGGGTTTATTACATCATCAAGATTTCGAGTTATCATTATAAAAACTAGGGAACGTGGTGTTGGGAATTGAAATTTGTATAATATTGTGTTTTTTCCAAGTAATATATCTCTATATATATATATTTCATATATAAAATTTAATTTTTTGGATGGTCATTTTTATCATATATACACATTATCTTACCAATTATTGTTTCTCACATGCCCAAGTGATTATTACGGAGCTGATATTTCAAGGCATCCTATGCCACCTTCATCATTTGTGTGATCATACAAATACATGTCTTCCCATATTCCAAACACACACCTTTCCATGTAATTTTTTGTATTAATGGTGTGTTTTAGTGTTTTAGAATATTAATTATCAAATGGGATATAACAGTGAGGAGATAGATTATTCCTAGTTCTTTTCATATAGTGAGAAAACAAAAAAGAGATTGACCTCATCAAACAATCTGATTACTTTCATTAAGATATAGATAAGCATGTTTTGACAACTATAAGTTACTAGTTTTACTCTTCACAGAATAATTTTGAATGATATCTGGACCAAGAGGGTTTTGTAGACTATAACCTTAGAGTTCATGGAATGTAATATACTATTATTTATTTATGGTGATATATTCTTATCATGACATGATTATTAAAATCATATGGTGTACCTAGATAAAATTAATATTAGATAATCAAACATAATAAAGTCAAAAATCATAATTTTATCATGTGTATGGATATTTTTGTTTCATAATGGTTGGACTAGGACCTAGTAAGGGGTGGCATCCAAAATTTAAATTTCTATTGTTGTTGTTATAAGAGTAATTTATATACCACATATTATTTTTAATGTATTTTTTTATGTATGTGTACATAATTTGGTCCATGCCTATTTTAGATTATTTCACCCCTTTTCTTATATCATAGTGATGTCTTGGATGATCATTCCCCATGCATGTAGAATGAGTAGTGTATGAAAACAAATCCACTTGTTTCTTTTTCTAAATTCGTTTATTTATTTTTTATTTTATGATGAAAAAACTAAAACTAAGAAAATTAAATAATTTATACAATGATTTTTGGGATTTTTATCGATGTTCTAGGTTTTTAGCTTCTACATTTCCCATCATTTAACACATATTGTTTCTTTTATACTAAATTGTCATTAATCTAGAGTTTTTTTGGGTAAAATAATATTTTAAATCATTATATAGTTTATAATTATTCAATCTAAATTTTATATCACCTGTTTTTTTATATTTTTAATATCATTCAATAACTGCAATTTTTTTCTACTATCTTGTTAATTCATGGAATCTATAATTGATGTTTCTACTTATATTATCAAAATACATTGATTTTTTAATTATATTTTCTAAATATATATATATATATATATATATATTTTATTATACAATTGATATTAATTATTTTATGATCATTATTTATTGTTTCAACATGTCTCTAATATTAAACATTCTTTTATTATTGCAAATATAGAATTTTTAGAAACCAAAATATTTAAAAATTTGATCTTTCTTATTCTTATGGACTATAAAATACTCTTATAGACCCAAAAAATTAGATACTACTATAATTATACATAATGATCTTTATGAAATTAAAATATTTGTATTTAGTTTTTTAAATGATTTTATTTATGGAATTTATGATTTTATTAGTCATTTGATTGGGCCAGTTAATCTTTTTTTATTGTAATATATTATATGTATTATTTTTGTAATTTCTATGATTTTTCCCTATATTTATGAATTTTTATCCTATTTGACATAATTGTTAGTCTTTTTTGTTTTTTGGTTTTCTGTATAGGTGGAGTTAGTGTAATGTTCGATTCAGTGATAATGGTTTTTAGTAGTAAAATGTGATGAAGGGTCCTTCTTGTGGTTTTTTTTAATCTGTGCTTCTGTATTAATTTCTGGCATGGACAGAATGTTTTGGTCTTATGTAATAGTATTTTCCTTCGTACCCTATATTATATATAATTTTTTGAATAAAACCATGTGTTAGAATAGTGATTTCATGGGTACTAGTTAGTGAAGTAGATTCATGGGTAGATTCATTATTACCCTCCCATCTCCATGATGGGTTTATTAGTCTATTATTAATGTAATTTCATGGATGAATGATTATTAGGAAACCAAGGTCATCAGATAGAACGATTTAAGTGGATTTTTATTTGTATGGTAGTGGGTTCACCTCTCTAACTGGGTTTTCCCTCATGGTTATGATATGGATTTAAGGAATGGATATTTATGAGATTATAATGGTGCCAATTATTCATGATTTTATTTCTATTGAATTTTTTTTAGTATCTATATCTCATTTTGGTGGATGTTTTTTGGAGTCTATTAGAGATTATTGTTGATTTAGTTGATTAATCACATTTATCTCTTTATATTAGGATATATTCTTTTTTTAAAATATATAAATACCTACATTCATTCATGTTATTTTTCATTGTTTCAATATATGTTAATATTTTTATATTTCAATTGTTTTAGAAAATATTGAAGCCTTTTTTTTATTCATGTGGGTATGTACTAGTGATATGGTAATAAACTTAATCCACGATATTTTTTCCAAGGTGACATGGGTGCGTGTGGGACCGATTTTTAATCATGATTTTTATTAGAATAACATAAATTATTAGAATGTTTAGGAGCTATTTTTTGAATTTTCATTCAATGTCGGTAGTGAGAATCATTTTTATGCATTTTATGTGGATATACAGTTGTTATAACTTTTATTTTATCACATTTGATTATATGACCACAATTAATTTATTAGGTGGTTTAAGATCATCATAATTGAGTGTTCAAATAAATATAGAGGGAGTTTTGTGATTAGAATATATTAAATAAATTGTATGGTTATGAATTTACAAGGTGGATAATTGTGAGTTTTTTTTAATATTTTACTAAATAAATTTTATTAATTTATATGTTTGATTTGAATGGTTATTCATATGATTTATATAGCATGGAATTCCTAATATCTATATGCCATATGCTTTGATTTTTTATTATGTTATTGGAAATTTTGTAAATTTTTGTATATACTTCATCAAACACGTGTCATTCAATACTCAAATGTTACCCATATATTATCATGAAACCTCTCATGTGAATTAGTTTTATCTTAAGGGATATTTTTGGGGGAATTGTATTATAGTCTTCATGGGAGAGACGGGGATTGAAGAAATTGTTTCCTAATGGTTCTATTTATGGAGGGAGAGAGTGAAAATGACAATGTATCATATCAGACATCAAGTATATATTTTATAAGATATATATATATATATATATATATATGAGAAAATGAGAATACAAATTTACCTAGTAAAACAACCATAATAATTGAATTCATAATACAACTTGATTGAGGAAATTTTTGCCATGTGAACTTGGTGTTTATAGTGTATAGATGATGATGGTTCGTGACCTATGACATGATGATGACATTTTTAGTCATTAGTATTGATCTTTGAAATATATGATGGTCTATGATAACATATATCATAGAGAATCAATCATAAATAAATCGACAATGATTATTTTCAACCAGTATAGAGCTTATAGTTCGATAAAGTATAATCTAGTCCCTGGTAGGGGTGTCTCCATCCTAATTCAATTTTCATGGATATTTTTAATTAAGTATTTTCGGTGAGTCTGATTTTATTGATCAATTTCATGAAAATAATTTATCAACCATTTTTTTCATCTCTTTTTTCTTGTTGTACTCCAATTTTCCATTTCATTTGGATTTCTATGAAGATCCTACCAAGTGCACATAGGTCAATTAGATAAATAACATAAATCCTTATGTCATGTTTTATTCATTCTAAGTTATTTTCCACATAACATATAAATCACTAATTACATCTTGATTTATTAATTTATTAATTTTTTTCTAAATGTATTTATTGATGTTGTGATTTATTATGTTCTTTACTACTCTTATTTTATCATTAGATGTTGGCATTGTATTCAACTCTTCTTATATAATCAATTTTATAAATGATGAAGAATGTGTTTACATATTTAAAAATTTATAATTATAATGTCTATAAATTTTTTATCATGTTTTAAATTTCTATGTAATTTTCTAAAACAAATTATATTTTTAATTCAACAACAATAATAATTCATAAATGATTGAATTGAATTTTTTATTATATATTCCAGTCCACTTTAATTTGTTCATAGTTTCAACTATCAATTATATATTCAAATATTTTTTATTTTGATTTTATTTCGCATAGGATTATGAGATCATTTTTCCATAATAATTGAACAACAAAAATTATATATTAATTTAACTTCATCAGTTTTTAAAAACCTGAAAATATACAATATACTTATCGGTATTTATGTATAGATTGTCCCATGTGAGAACATTCACCATCAATTGGTATCAGATATAGATTGGTTACGTTCAGGATTAATCAAAATATATATGTACTTTATTAATTATTTAAAAATGGTTTATTTGTTTATATTACAATATAATATGATACGATTGTTCATTTCACTTGTTCTATTATACAATTTGGATTTATATAATCATTTTATGTATTATAGTCATTTCCTCTTTTGTTCTCCCCAATTTTTATTTTTTATGCCCAGTTGAAACCAATGTTTTTAATTTACTAGTTTTTCTACAAGAGAATTGATAGAAGGGGTTAGTGAGAGCTTATCAAGGGTGGGAGTGTTGGTTAGAATTGAGTTGTAGAGTCATGATTATCCATATAGTTTTATCAATATTGTACCAATAATGTTTTCTTATGTGGGGAAAAATTACGGTTTCAAATACAAATGATTTAACTTTGTTTTATGGGAGGGATAATATTATTAAAAGATAAAAATGTTTTATAATAGTGATATCTAATGTATTGGTTAGAGAAAAAAGTACATGGGTAGTTTCTTGATTTTTAACCAGGCTTCAGGATGAAACAATTTTCTTCACTATAATGGAATTGGATCATTACATGAGAATTAGAAGTACTAGTTTTTATTACATAATTGAATATATAGTGTTTTTTAGATCACTATTTGGATACCCTTATTTTTAATCTCAAGGTTATGATATGATATTTATAAGAGGGTATATACTGATTTAGAGATGTTGATGTAATGGTTGTACTTCCCCGAATGCATGGTTTTAGGATGTTTATTTCGAATAGGATGAGTTTTATCAAACTCTTTGTTTGATTCTAGTAGAGTGAGTGTATTTCTTTATCAAATAAATGATATTTAGATATATTTTTACATTTGATTGTTTCTATTAATGGTTTTTTTTATTTTTTCTGGATTGTATTTTTTCAAGATCTATTAATCCATGGTTTTATATGATTGGTATTGTAGTTGTTTTTTATTTTGTGAATGTGTAAGAACTCTTTTACTAGACATCCATAATGAAATTATTTTTGTGGTGAATCAGGTAAGTGGATGTATAGTTTTCATTCACGTGTTTTGTTAATAATAATTTAAGTGTTGTTCAAGTTTTATAACTTTTTATAATTCTAATTCATTCTGGTAAGATTGTATAACATCGATGTATGTATAGAAACAACTTGTATTCATATACAAAAGTGGTTCCCTATTTATGATGATACCTCATTGATGACTTTTTTTATAACAGTTAATATATGCTTAGTTTTTTATTTTCAAGTTTGAAATTTTTTAATTATGGGATAGTAAATAATGTTAATGCATTTTAATTACCAATATTTGGAGTTTAAAGCTTATTACATCATTTAATAACTTTTAATTTCATTATTTTATAGATTTATCTTGGATTTTTATTACTGTTAATTATGAATCTATGAATGACTTATCATTGTGTTTTTTGTGCCCCATGTTTCGGTAAGGTAGTTGGGATTTGTGAACTATATGCACTTTCATTTCTATATGTGTGTCCTAGATTTATAGTGGTCCTCTTTATTATAACTCGTCGACTCTAGTGATTTTATTTGTTGGTAAATGAATCCTTTTCATGTTTTTAGAATAAATATCATGGGAATCTAAATATTGAGAAGAGTGTAGCTTCCTTTTTCTGTCCATGAATTAAAATCACTTTGCGGATAGAATTACTAGAAAAGATATGTGGTTTTTTTTCACTAAGATATATATATATATATGGATCTGGAGATAAGGGAAATATAACATGTCTTGCAACCTATTTTGTTACTCGATTGAGTAAATTTCAAATGATACCTTGATTATAGTGGGTTGTAGCTTCCAAATATAGCGTTTGTGGTGTAACAGACTCATTTTCGTAAGGATCCAAGATGTGTGACGAAATATTTAGATTTTTCAATAAGGATAGGATTACTTTAGTGGCCTCAAATAAAATATATCATCCAAGATTATACCAAAATAACTTATGAATCATTATTTCATTTTTTGAAAAGGTATTTGTCTTTGACAATAGTGAGATGATAACATGGCATGGGTTCACATTTTTTTTTTGATTTTTTATCTATTTATTCGTAATACTTCAGTGTGTTAATTTTTTTCTCTTTTTTCATGTATGTACTTTCTTATGAATTTTTTTGAGTCACTATTTCTTATTGTAATTTATTTCCCATTACATAGTGAATATCATTTTCATGCCTCGACATTAAAATATGACAATTGGGTGAATCATGTAAATATGCATGTATCTTTTACTATTTCCCTACTTAATTTTCATCAAACCTATAAATTAAACAAAGTATTATTATTTATAATGTATTTAAAATTTTCATATATCAATTTGTTTATGTTAAATTTAAATGGGTTCTCTATTTCTCTAGTTTTATCAGGTCATATTTTTTATGTATTAAATTATAAATGTTATAGTGATTCATTAAATGTAAAAGATTAGGTTATATTGTTCTAGGATTTAAAAATTTAATATCAATTTATGTATCATGTTTTTTATTCAATTTAATTGATATATCGTATAAATAAATTTTTTCTACTAATACTATAACTATTGATTTAATTAATTGTAGTTTCAGATTGTATTAAAAGATTCAATAAATTTTGATCCAGGTTGTCCATACACATTGATACATTCCATACTATTTGAATAATGATATAAATTATATTTTTTTGTATTATTTTTCATATGAAAGGTATAAGAAAAATATTCTTATAATTTTTTATTTTATTTTTTTATAATCCAAAATATATGATAAAATGATATTTTATGTTTTATAAAAGCTTAATTAATCAGAAAATCTATAGTAAAGATTATTTAAATATATTTTATGAATTAATATGTTATAGTGGATATATATAATTTATTTTCAATGATGATATGTGAATGTATAATGTGTAAATCCATAAATATTTATTCATGCATCAAACTCACTATCTAATTATCAATAAGCAATATGAACCTATCATTCATTACAACACCAAATTTATGAATTCATTTTTAGTGTTACACCCATTAAATGAATCTTTATTTAGAATATCCACCATTATTCAAAACTATAATACATAAAAAAATAGTAGATATTTTTGTGGAATCTAGCAACACTACAATCTATAAAAATTACACCCCTAAAATATTTTAATGTAGGTGAACAATTTCCAACAACATTTATATATCAAAATATAATGTTAAACATATTGTACTGGGTAATGATAATTTATTCACAACAAAAACATCAAGCCATAAATACCTATTCTCACACACACTCCCTCAAACCTCACAAACATTTAGATATGAAAAAACTAATCACAGAAAATAAATTTTGTCACATTGGTTATACATGGTCCAAGAATTATGCCTACATGTACTAGAGAACACTAATTATTTTTCATTCTAATCATAAGATAGAATGTATTTCAAATAGAATCAATAAAAAAATTGTATTAAATAACTTTTTCATATTTAATTTACTCATGTATAAGCTGTCTCAGCCCATGTATGTAGTGGGTCCCAACCAGTCATTATATTGACCAAATTTTTTTCATTACTAATATTACAGAATTGAGATATGTTGAATATAAATTTCATATAGTAACATCGTGAATGAGCACAAAACTCTACTGATCATTGAATGAGTACCCATCTCTTTTATAGAAAACAATGATAAACCACATTGAAACATTATTTTAATACCTACTAATGGACTAAAAACAATACACCATCAGAAGATAGTGTCATATAGTAAATCTTCCTCAACTATAAATTTATTCAAGAAATGCACTAAACCCCGAAGGAATATATATATTCTTGAGTTCCTCCTTTAATTTGTTAGATCTAGTACACGATCAGTATTTTTCATTCATAAATATATCACTTGAGTAACACAATAAGGATGTCATGAATACACTATTACAATTTTTATAACATCTAATCCCTCATATCAATATAATATATTCTCTCTATCATTGTATTACTTATGAATATTTTATTAAGTAACAATACTTCCATATATATTCTTATACTTAAGTCATAGTGAGAATTTCTTTGTCGATTTATTTTTCATACATTTTTCACAACATTAGTATTCTATCCACTGACATGTTACCAAGAAAATGATATTTAATGTCAATATGATTCATCCATAAGTAAATAAATGGTCTTTATGTCATCTATATTTAACTTGAATTATCACATAATAACACTCCACCGTCATAACTACTTATATGATCACTCAAATGGAACTTAAAAATAATGAATTCCTTCACAGCATCTGATGTATTAATGCCATAAAACTCAGTTTTAGAAAATGTAAATGTCAATTATAGCTATGAAATCTATCCATCTATCATTACTCTATATGTAAAAACACAATATATTTTTCTATTCAAAAGTTTTGAATCCCCAGTGAAGTTAACATTCACATAACTAGTAAATTATTCATACTTCCCAAACCAATGATTTTTATGAAAATTCCATTCAGATATCAATTGATTATATTTGTGTACATCTAGCAATCCTTAATTGTTTTCGACAAAAAAAATCTATCGTGATATGTATTTAATATGAATTATTTGTCTTAGAAAACCACATGGTGTACATCATGCTACCATCTGATGTTGAAAGTAAAACAATTGTTTTACACATCACATTATGATCTTTTTTGGTGATTTCGTCATTGAATGTTTGAAGTATCTGTAAAATTCAGTTGATTTACGACTTCTTAATTTTAACCCTTCCAAAAACATATAAATAAATTTCACTTAATAAGGAATAAATCATCCCACCTTAGAATTTCTCTCAATCTTTACCATCAATATTTTCTTATCATAGACAATATCATTAATCATAAATACTATAAAAATAACAACGATTCAATTTTGGAATCGTCTAAACTTCCCAAAATGAAAAATGAATTTCATCGACATACCAGATAAATATAATGTACATACCATCATCAAATATATTATAATAAAAAAACTTATTCATGTTTCTCAAATTAAATCATTCTTCATCCATGAATGCATTATATTTTTTATTCAACTTATGTAGTTCCATCAAGCCATATTCACCTTAAAAATTTTTTAAAACCAAGTATAAAATGTGATAATCCTCAAAACCCATAGGTTTCTACATTAAAATATCTCTATATAAATAAACTTAATGAAATTAAAACATTACATATATTTTTTATATGTGATGTTTTTTCATATATTCTGTTTTCATACATTCTAGAATAGTAGTTTGATTAACATGCTATGAGAATATTTCTATGAATCCTTTCACATATTTATTTTTGAATCCCAACAATACCACCCATTTCAAAAACATTATATTCTATCACCCTCCACCTTGTAAAAAACATACAATTATTCTTCATTTAATTCTTCTTCTATAGAAACATAATTAAATTCCATGATCCACTTATGTATCATAAAATCGTTTCTTCCATTATCACTAACTCCCACATTGTTAATCCACTTAGATTGGTTTCCTCTACATGGATTTTATATTCCTTAACATCCATTACAACTGTTGTTATTTTTCCTTCCTAGACTATTGAACAAGTTTACTAACAGTTATATATATATCCATATTTCATCATATAAGAAATAAAATATTGTAATATAATTTTTTGATTAATGATATTTTAAAACTATTACTCATTATTCAATTAATATAGGGATATTTTATCTATCTTAATACATTTCATCTCATGAAAATAAAATGTGATGAAAAGTTTCATCTTTAATTACACCAACTCCCACTCATATTAACATGATCATGGATAGTGGATTCTTTATCACAACATATTTATTATCCAATTTTATTATTTTCTTAAGGACATCTCATTCATGATAACATCTATACATCTAATGAATTATCTCTTTTAAGAAACCCAAAACCAATAACCAAAATTTCCATCATTATATTCTATAATGAATCATACCTTTGACATTAACTAGGGTTTTGACCTATCCTTATAATCTAAATGGTAATAGGTGATAGTATAAAAAATTATTTGGATCAGTTAGAAATGATAAATAGGCTAAAGATTCATTGGAATCCTATATCAAAATAGAGAGTACATAATTATATTAACTATGTGCACATTCATGTTCAGTACTCTCTTCCAAATTATGTTGTGAGTTCTTGTGGTTAACCTTATGATTTAAGAAATATCTTTTATAACGTGATTCTTTCTCTCTTCAACAATATTTATTATGTTTTACTAGGAATTTTATTCTCTACAATGACAATAGTTTTTGATATAATATTTATATGTCTATTGTGCTATAATCATCTACTTTTTTAGATCTCTATAAATATAACTTCAATTAATATTCCATTACCACCATGTGCATCAATTGGATTAACACCCGAATGACTTCATACATGTTTTTCAGATAATAGTATCATAATTTTCTTCATTCATTAGTAATGAAATTAAATATGTAAAGGGACCCTTTATGATATTGAATTGTGGTTGGTCCCCAATCATCTATGTGAATGCGCTCTGTCATAACTGATATATGTTTAGTTGAAACACCCCAACCATAGATTCCCAAAGTCGGTGATTTTTTTTAATACATTGGCATGATTATAAGGAAACATGTCCTAAATGACAGATCAGTTTAATAGTCTTGGAAAATAGATTAAATACATGAACGTTACATTACAATTTCTAATATACAAAAAAATCCATAAAAATTCCATTGTTCCCATAGCTTAAACCTGCATCTCAAAACATAAAACACTTCTTGGGATACTGGGAAAATAAAACATAAAAAATGGGTGATATCAGATGATCAATAAGGGTATGTAATTTTGCTGATGCTATCAACATTTAATGCAAGATGTGTAATTGAATGAAATTCTTTTTAAACATAAACGTGAACATAATATGGAAAAAATAAATCAAAAATTTCCATATAAACATGCACGTGGATATTATACTAGTCGAATAATCACATGTAACAAATAATTTCATAATGATGGAATGTATAATACCAGACATTAATTTCTATATCATGGCCTCGTGGTATGACCTATGGGCTAACTGTAACCAGACCCCAACCCAGAGAGATTCTGTAACCAGACTCCAACCCGGAGAGCCTCTATAACAGGACTCCAACCCGGAGAGCCTCTATAACCAAACACCAACCCATAGAGCCTCTTTAACTGAAATCCAACCCGGAGGGTCTGCTATAACCGGACCCCAACCCAAAGGGATTACTTTTAATGGTGTACAACCAGGATCAAACTAGTCCAATACATTCATCTTAGGAAAAGGTTTAAATATAATATAAACATTCGTATTTAAACTAGTATACAAAATGTCAACACTTTAACCTTAAACCATGAATGGATTAAAAATAACTCATCCATAGACAAACTTTTCACAAAATCATAAATACAATATGGTAGATTTGTATCATAATAAATCAACTTCTAACAAATGTAAAATAATCAAAGATGCTGACATAGATGAAATCAAAACTATTTGAGATAAATATCTCATTCTATTTTGAAATCATTTAAGAGTCACATATTTATAAGGAAAGCATATATTTTCAAAATATTCGTATAAGATTTTATGGGATGATTCTATGATGTTATAATGGTAGAAAATATCCTCACCTCTTGTATAAGTTAAAAAAAACATTCTCACCGTAATTTTGTCGAAATGGTCATAAAGTAAATTGTTTGGAAAACGACAGAAATATTATTTTATAATCATATTATAAAAATTCAAACAATGGAATGAGTGACTTTATCCCACTGTCTGGTAAATAGTAAAATTGTTTTGAAATAGATTTTTATGAAAACAAGAATCTTGATGATAAATAGGTCCCAACAGATAATTACATATAAAGAACCTCGGATAATGAAGAGATTGTGATATTAACCCTTACCAAGATGTAATCAGTTGATTCGTATAACCAAAAGTTAATTAACAAAAAATCATTCACATAATACCATAAATATAAATAGAATCATGATAATATATAACAAATGGAAGTACACAATATAGTACATGCAATAAGTGGCGAACAATGGAAATCTCACGGAATTAAAAGTAAGATAAGAAACCCCTTACCTCGTGTCCGACTTGAATTGTTCGTTCCTTTTTCATCCTGAATTATAAAAATAAATTAATTTTTAATTGATTAATAACCCATTTTCGTGTTTTTTATTCGTTTTATATCACTAATTACCATGTAATAATCAATATGTAATCATTTATGTTAACAATGGTCATTTTGTCAATATTTGGCACTTGAGTTATATATGAACACCTTATAATTACATGTTGTCCTTGTGGTCAGGAGTCCATTATCTCCAGAATTATATTCATGATTTTGATATCATATATATCATATATATCCATATATATATTTATAACCATACATGACATTTGGATATAAGTACTGAAATGAACCGTTCACAGAGAAGGTAAGTTGTATATACGCATGAACGCTACTTTATTTTCTATTTTCTATTTTAATTGAATGAAAGCGTAAGTATACATAAATATATTCTAATTCTAGTTTAATATCATATATAATTTCAATAACTCCATCCTTTATATGTCCAACTGATGGTAAGAACAAGTTATATCACTTTGAGGGGGCGGTAGTCCGCAATTCCTCAAATGAAATTATCGCGTTTACTCATAATGGAAATCATACAATTATGATATAAATTAAAAATACAAGATCTTAAAAAACATAAATATAATATATATCATATATAAATACAATTTCATCATAATAGCCACCATTTTAGGTGGTAGGAGATAATTGAACAATCATCATTTCGTGAGGCGTTAATTTGCCATCCACAGAAACAATATGTTCTTTACCCATCAGATGAAGGTGGGTTTAAGTGTAGTTCAAATAAATCTCATAACAACATCATAGTATATTGAGGATACTGGTGTTGTTATAAAATAAAGGAATGAATATACTTTTATGGGTTTGAGAAGTACAATAAAAAAAAGAATTTAAGAGACACTGTTACCTTTAATTCGGGTAAATCTTTTTGGTTTGAACCAAAAGGACTTCTTGAAGTTCCTTCTTCCTAAGGTAAATCTTCTAAGAAAAATATATGGATATTTATAGCTTATTTGGTCAGGTTTAGATGAGTCATGGTGCTTGAGAGGTGTGATTAATGGGTTAGAAGTGAGGGCTTTTTATAAGGGGAGGAGGGGTTCTTTAGGAATGTGTGAAAAAATTATATTATAATATAATGATTTTAGATTTATAAAGATTAAAAACTCATTAAGTTATAAGATAATATGACTCATGATTGAAATAAATTCATCCAATAATTATTGGATAGGTTTTGGAAGTTATTGTAATATTTATAATCTTATTTATTTAAATGATTTATTACTGAGGTGAATACTGCATCAATTTTGAGTCATAAATAATTTAATTTATATCATGTCTAAATTTTTTTAAAAAATTACCAAGTTGTAGAAAATATTTTTAGATTTCCAAAGAATATTTATAGTTGAAAGGATGACTTATATAACCTCATGTAAAAATTAATTTACAAAAATATATTTGTTTTTGTCATTTTTGTCTTTACATTATGTTAATTAAAATAAAGTTTCTTTATCATTCTTAAGTGGACCCATGAGGTCCCAAAATCAACCCAAAGATGCCCATGGTTGGCCATTACACATCCAATAATTCTAGGACAAGTTTTAAGTTGGGTTTTTATTATTACGATATTATCTTTACATTGGATTAACATATTTACATTTAACTGCGGTAAATAAAAGTCAAAAGATACTATTCACAAAAAAAATAATTTTCCTTTTATTGAACCATATTTTACTAACTAATAAAAACCATGAATGTCGGATTTTCGATTTTCAATTCACAGAAGGGTTAAAATTTCATTTAAATGAGAACATCTATTTTCTTAACTATTACTAAGTAGTTTCCCTATTCATAAAAAAATTATGTTTCTTAGAAAAATACTAAAAATTCAGACTAAGCTATATTTGATATTATGAATTTAAAAATGATGTCTATTTTAACAAATTAAATACATAGAAGTTCCATTAATTAATTTGAAATTAATTCTCATTGTCAAAATAAAAAGCATGTTTTTAAGAAACAATATCTACCAAAATATTGACACTTGTTTATATCAAATTTCAAAGTAAAATTAATTATAATAACCTAAAACTTTTTAAATGATAAAAACATAATCTAATTATACTTCAAAACAATTCAATTTCATAATTTAACACTATAAATTATTTCGATTAAAATAGTTGTTTTAATTAAAATTTAGTATTTTCACTATTCACCAAAATATAAAAGTTATTAGAAAAATACAAAAAAATTATCAAAACTAAATTTTTATGTTCTGATTCTAAATAAGAAGTTTATTTTGACAAATTGAATATATAAAAGTGTAATATATTTGATATAAAAATGGTTCTCCATTAAAAGGGGGTAAAATTTCATTTTCTGAAAAATACTTCTTTTATCTGAAAAAATGAATTTGTTCATATATTATGTCTGAGAAACACATACTATGGATGTTAAAATTATATAGAGTATATAAGATTCAAAATGAAGTTAATACTATTTATAAAATCTTTTTTAATGTCTAGTTTGGTAATGTTGTGGTGTACTATAACTTGGTGTTGCGTGTAGCACAAGCTATTAAATTACATTAATGAGATAATGTACTATGAGATCCTAGGGTGTTACATTCTCCCCTCTTTCCATAAATTGTGTCCTCGCAATTTGAAAATGTTATTTGAAAATAAAATGCTAAAAATAGAGAAATAGTTTTGTGGATAACCCACATTGGAATTTGGTTTAAAAACATTTATTCTTAAATAGAGGGAAAGAGAAATGAAAATGTTACCACCAAATTATGATCTCGATTAAGAGAAAATTGGTTGAAATTAGGGACACATAATTGGGAGGGGGATGTAAATATTTATAGGGATTGATTGTGGTCATGAATCACAATATATCATTTAAAAATATTGACTTAACAAATCCATTATCAAAACCATTTTCAATACCAAAATATTTAAAAAGAGTATGTGGTATTTATTATCTATTTAAAAAGTACATTTTTTCTTGTTAAGGAAGCCAAAAATCAAATAAAACTCACAACGGAGGAAAGGTCGTTGTCACTACTTTTGTTAAAAAACATTCATTTTTCTTCTTCTAGTAAAATGCTTCGTAAAAATATATTCCCCTTGAAATGAAAAGTCAAAGGGTTTTATAAAATTTATATGAGAAAGTCATTTATAAATCAAAGGATTCCACAATGAAAGGCGATTGAGGCGATGTCCCTTAAATAAAGTTTAAGAATTAATTTAGTCACAGAATAAGAGGGAATATATATATATATACTTGACAGGTAGAATTACATCCTTTAAAAAATTCCTACCACAAACTCATATTTCACATCAAATGATTTCAAAAAAAAATTCTATTTATCATAATCAAATAGGGTTCCAAAAATAATTAATTTATTATTCAGCTATCAGACATTTTAAAAAAGAAACTACATTATACAATAGAGGACATCACGTAGGCTAGTGGTAGGTGATGCACCCTTCAGTTGTGGATTCAAGTCTCACGGACTTTCTAGATGTGACTGGTTGTCGCCCAACCTCTAGGTTGTCCTTTTTATGACAATCCAAAAATAATCTTAATAATTGTATCCAATATCAAACATAATCCATTCCAAACATTAGACTTATCCAAAATACTTCTATCCAAACTCACAATCCAAAATTTGTAAGGATGTTCAACACAATGAAGATCTTTTTTTTCACGTAATAATATGTAAGCACCTTCATTATTTATTCTTTTAAAACATGGTAACACCCAGAATTACCATAAAACCTTATTTATTACATTCATGATCTCTCATGTTTTATATAATACTGGATATATTCCTTGTATCCAAAAAATTTGAATATTGCACCAATGATCAAATAAACAAACTATTAATTAGTTCCAAGGAAGTCAAGAATATCTAATATAGTATATCCAAATCCACTATCTCTTATTCCAAAATCACTACATCGTTATCAAGACCATATTAAGGATTACCTTTCCTTCAACCATGTATTTTCCAAAAATTATAGCTTACTATTAAGTCACATTTCATAGAACCCTATAATATGAAGTCCTCAATAAAATAGTACTGCAGTATAATCCTTATTTTTCTTCATAATTCATATAACCAGTATATTGTTGATACAACACTCAAATGAAATAATTATATAATGACAACATAAGAACACTAGTCATTCATCTTCATCTGAAGTAGTATCATAACATGATTATTATCTAATAATATCATTTGTGGTATACTCTGATTACTGGGACATTGATTCGCGTAGTGTCCCAATGCTTATAGATGATGAATTTTACTTTTGAAACCTTTTTCTTACCCTTGCAGTCATGTCCTTGGTGTCATTTTTCTCCACACTTATAACAAACTCCCATCCCATTCAAGCATTTACCAAGGTGATTATTTTCACATTTTTCACATATGGGAAAATCTTTCTTTCCCCTCTTATCTATATCAATATTTCTCTCTTCCATCCTTTTCTTCTCTTACTTCCCTTCAAAGACATAGGACTCAGATAATTCTTTACTAATCTTATTAACACATGGTGTTATTTCATCTTATGTTGAGAATACATGGGAGACTATTTCCCTTATAAATTTTGTCTTAATACCATTATAAATATAATACTTCTTACTCTTTGGATCATACGTATTGCTGGAATTCTCATTCCTTTTACTGGGCACCATTTTTAAACAATGGAATACACTAGGTCAGTTTATGAATCACAATGATTAATTCAAAACATGTAAAATAACTAACGTTAATTGACAGTTTACAGATATAATCCATAATAATAATAATAAATTCATTAGAAAATTATTTACACCTAAATTCTTCATAGTGGCTTGTAATGAAAATGGAAATTAGCCTAAGCAAATCTACCGGGAGTGTCGTAACCAAGAGTGAAGAAAGGCCCATTATCGTGCACCTGTTCCTGTTGAAGTCTAGATCAAAGCAGTGTTTTCTGGTATTCCCTCTAGATACATCTATTTCTAGAGCCACCTCCACCTGATCGTTTCCGGATAGGGATGTATTGCTTGGAAAACTCAAAAAATCTCTAAATTACCAAAATTCTAGGAAGTTATTCTATTTTAATCCTCAAATTCTATCTTTGGATAATGTTATCTAATCAGACATGATCTAAATCTATTTCCAAGGTTGTTTCTAAACTTCCTCTAATAACAACTATAACACCCCGACCCTAGATTCCCAGAGTCGGTTCATTATTTTAATACATTAGCATGATTATAAGGAATCATGTGATGAAATACCGATCAGTTTAGTAATCTTGAAAAATAGATTACATACAAGAAAGTTACATTACACTTTCTAATATAAAACAAAAAAATAATCCTTTGAGAATTCCATTTTTCCCTTAGCTTAACCATGAATCTCAAACATAAAACACTTGTTGGGATCCTAGGAAAATAAAACATAAGGGGTGAGCTCAGTGCTTAGTAAGGGTAAATATTTTAGCGGAAGCTATAAACATGTATGGCAAGATGTGTAATAAAAAATTTTCCATTTAAACATAAACATTAACATAATATGGCCGAAATAAATCAAACATTACCATATAAAGATGCACATGTATATTCTACTAGTCGAATAATCACATATAATAAATAATTTCGTAATGATGGAATGTATAGTACTAGACTATAATTTCAATGTCAAGGCCTCGTGCCATGACCTAGGGGATAACTGTAACCGGACCCTAACCCGGAGAGCCTCTGTAACCAGACTCCAACCCAGGGAGCCTTTGTAACCGGACTCCAACCAAGAGAGCCTCTGTAACCGGACTCCAAACCGGAGAGCCTCGGTATCCAGACTACAACTTCGAGGGTCTGCTGTAACCGAACCCCAACACTGAGGGCTTACTATTACTAGTCCCCAACCCAAAACATACTAGTCCAATACATTCATCTAAAGAAAAGGTTGAATTATAACATAAACATTTGTATAAAAACAATCATATGAAATGTCAATACTTTAACCATAATCCATGAATGGCCTAAAAATAACTCATACGTAGTCAAACATATCACAAAACCTTAAATACAATATGGGAGATTTGTATCATAAAAAATCAACTTCTAACAAGTGTAAAATTTATCAAAGGATGTTGACATAGATGAAATAAAAACTATTTGAGACAAATATCTCTTTCTATTTTGAATTCATTTATGAGTCTTATAATTATAAAGAAAACAGCTATTTTGAAAATATTCTTATAAGATTGTAAGGGAAGATTATATATTGTTATAATGGAGGAAAATAGATGCACCCTCCATATATGTTAAAAACCATTCTTACCTTAATTATTTCGAAAAGGTCATAAAGTACCTTGTTTGGAAAACGACTATATGATTTCTTTATAAACATCTTATAAAAAGTCAATCAAGGGTAAAAATGACTATATCCTATAGTATAGTAAATAGTATAAATCTTTTGAAATACAATTTTATGAAAACACGGATGTGGATGATAAAGAGGTCCTAGTAGTTAATTACGTATAAACAACTTCGGATAATGAAGTGATTGTGAAATTAACCATTACCAAGTCGTAATCAAACGAGTCGTATGACCAAAATTTAATAACCACCAAATAAATCACAGAATAACATGAATATTAGTCGAATCATGAGAATGTATATCAAATGTAAGTATACAATACACCACATGCAATAAGTGGCGAACAATGGAAATCTCAAGGAATTAAAAGTGAGATAAGAAACCCCTTACCTCGTGTCTGATTTGACTTGTTTGTTCCTTGTTCTTCCAGAATATTAAACTTAAGTTAATTTATTCTTAATTAAGAACCCTTATCAAGTTTATTATTCCTTTTATATAACTTATTACAATTTTATAAAAAATATGTATTCATTTAACTGAAAAATTGTCATTTTGTCGATATTTGGTACTTGAGTCAAAAATGAACACCTTATAATTACATGTTGACAATGTGGGAAAGATTCTATTATCTCCAAAATTATATTCATCATTTATATATCACATATATCATATATATTCAGTATATATGTGTATTTATAATAGTACATAACATATGGATATAAGAAATGAAATGTACAGTTCGTGGAGACGCTAAGCCGTACCTACACATGACCAGTACTTTCTTTTATATTTCATATTTTAATTGAATTAAATTGTAATGACACATAGTTATATTATAATTACTGTATAATATAATATATAATTCAATAAATACCTCCTTTATATGTCCCATGTATGGTAATAACACGTCATATCACTTTAAGGGGGTAGTAGTCCGCACTTCCTCAAATGAACTTATCACGTTTAATCATAATGAAAATCATCAAGGTATGATATAAATTAAAAATAAATATGGATAAAGAAAACATAAACACAATATGTATCATATATTAATAGAGTTTCATCATAATTTCCACCATTTGATAGGGTAGTAGATAATGGAACAATCATCGTTTCGTGAGGTGTTAGTTTGTCATCCACAAAAATAGTCTGTTTTTTACCCATTAGATGGAAGTCTGTGTACGTGTATTTCGAATAATTCTAATAAGCACATACTAGTATATTTAGGATACTGATTTTGTTATAAAATAAAGGAAATAAATATTTGATGGGTTGGAGAAGTAAAGTAAAAGAAAAAAATTTAAGAGAAGTCGTTACCTTTAATTCGGGTAACTCCATTTGTTTTGAACCAAAAGGACTTCGTGATGTTTATTATAACTAAGGTAAGTCATTTAGAGTAATAGAGGGATATTTATAGCTTATTTTGGCAGGGTTTGGACGAGCCAAGTGGTTTTAGATGCGTGAGGTATGGGTTAGAAATGAGGGCTTTTTATACGGGGAGGGGTGTTTTTTTGGAAAGTGTGAAAGTATTATTTTATCATATAATGATTATCGGTTTCAAAAGGTCCCAAACATATTATGGTCGAAAGTAAAATGACTTAGGGAAGAAATAAATTCGTCCAATAATAATTTTACAGGTTTTTTATGTTATTTTAATATTTATAATCTTATTTGTTTAAATCATTTAATAATGAGGTAAATACTACATCATTTTTGTGTCATAAATAATTTAATTTATATGATGTCTAAAATTTATAAAAAAATTACGATGATGTATTAAAACTTTTTATCTTTCCAAATAATATTTATATGTGAAAATGATAACTTATATAACCGCACTTAAAAATTAATTGACAAAAATATATTTGATTGTTTCATTTTTTCCTTTACTTGAAGTTAATTAAAATAAAGTGTCATTACCACTCTTAAGAGGATCCATGAGGGCCCAAAAACGACCCAAATATGCCCATGGTCGGCCATTACTCATCCAATAATGTTAGGGAAAAGTTAAAGGTAATTTTGTGTTATTATGATATTCTTTTTACCGTGAATTTTTTATTTACCTTTAACCATTGTAAATAAAAGTCAAAAGTTATTAATCACAAAAAATTATTTTTATCTTATTGAACCAAATTTTACTTACTAATAATAACCATGTACTTTGAAATTTTTAAATTTACTTCACAGTAGTGATAAAATTTGATTTAAATGAAAATGTCAGTTTTTTTTACTTCTACTTTATGGTTTCACAAATCATCAAAAATTGATGTTTCTCAGAAAAATAAAAAACATTATGCCAAAGCTATACTTGATACCCAGAATTCAAAAATTATGTCTATTTTTTCAAATTCAAAACATATAAGTATCATTATTTAATTTAAATTTAATTTTAGTTGTCAAAACAAATAGCGTGTTTTAAAAAAATGATATCTATCAAAAGATTAACACTTTTTATATCCAATTACATAGTGAAAATAATTATAATAACCTAAATTTTATTAAATGATAAAAATATAATCTAATTATAATTCAAAACAATTCAAATTAATAATTTAACAATAAAAATTATTTCGATTAAAAAAGATGTTTTTAATTAAAATTTAGTATTTTTTACTATTCACCAAAATGTGAATGTTATCAGAAAAATAACAAAAATTTGTCAAAACTAAATTTTTATGTCCCTATTCTAAAGAATAAGTATATTTTGTAAAATTTAATATATAATAGTGTCCAATATTTGATTCAAAAAGGGTTCTCCATTAAAAGGAGGTATGTTTTCATTTTCTGAAAAATACTTCTTTTATCTAAAAAATGTATTTGTTCTTATATTATATATAATAAACAGATAATATAGAAGTTAAAATTATATAGACTATATAAGAATCAAAATTAATTTATTAGTATTTATAAAAGGTTTTTTTTACGGCTAGATTGGTAATCTTGTGGTGCGCTCGAACTCGGTGTTGCATGTAACACAAGCTATTAAATTACTTTAATGAGATAATGTACTATGAGATCTTGGGGTGCTACATTAGTTATGTTTATGTTTAATTTCAACCTCTTAATGTTCAAAATAAAAGTTTTACAAAATATTTTATCTATGTTTGATCAATAATTCATATTCCTTTTTAGTCAAGACCTCCATGTACAACTCAAGGAGACTTTTATATCAGGAATTCTACAACTATGGTTTTTTGGATATTGGATTCCTATAAATTATTACTCAATTTGATCATTTCGATACGTATATATGACAATACTTTACTCTTACTTTAAATACAATAGATCCTACATTAATATATTAAATTATATTATAAAATCCATTTCGAAACACTACCCCATCAAAATATGATATATAAATTACATACATATTTATCAATCAGATGTATCTCACTTCATTAAATTTATTGAAAAACCATTTTCCATATGGTTATTAACTTTTAATTTCCCCATTAATTATTCATTTACATGATCCACAAATATTAGTTTGTCAATATTTTTTTTGATATATAATTACCCTACATCATTTATTTAACATTGATAGAAATGATGAAACTGAATCCATAAACCATGAATCCACTTAAATTTTGAGACATAAATTAATTATTGAATTCCTCTCAGATAAATTAATTAAACAAGAAAATATCTAGAATATTACCTTCCAAAATATTACTTGTAACTCTAGTATTCAATCATGATAATTCCAATATTCCCTAAAAATCAATATATAGGGTAATACTGAGCACGAAATATTCAATACCAATTACATGGATTCTATTCTAATTTACCATGACTTATCCATTTTTTGATCATCCTGTTCATTCAAAATTTAACAGTTTTCCAAAAGTATCACTCACAACCCTTCATATGCATTATTCAATCATTAATATATTCATGATTCCCTAAAAACCCATGTATATTTTCCCGTATGATATTGATATGGAAGTTACAATTGAGTCCCAATATTTCAATAGTGGTTAAATTAATAACATCAATTAAAAATAATATATGAAATTTTCATTATTTAATTTGAGATACCCTCAAATAATGTTGAAGAAATTAACAAGAGAATCCATAGGAATACCTTCTGAATATTTCATAATTAAAATATTCCACGTCATGATTATGATGTTCAAAGAATTCAGTTTCCCCCGTACATGTCTTCATGATCATCCATTAGCTTTTTTCGTTTTGAATTATCCTATGGTTAATAGTTATATTATGAGATAATGACATCATGATCAACATGTACATGTTATTTCCCATAAAATCCTATTCTAAATTCTCTATAGAATCCATTATGACTCCAAACAATATAACATATAGATCTGTTTGAAAATGAAAATTTCCATTCTTTATTCTCTAGAATTTCAAATTCAGCTATATAAAAATTATATATCTAGTCATTAACCCCTTCAAAAAAGATACTATAAGGTAAATGATTATATCCACTAAATCAAATATTTTTAGGAAAGAAAATGTTCCCTGAGTTTATTAAGTGCACATTGAGATTTCCTAAACAAGAATCTTTAATACCTCTTTTCATGAATCCACCACAACCACTAATATAACAAAAACAAATTGACATTAACATGTAATAACAACTAAAATGTTTTGATAAACTCATTTGGATAAATATTCTCCCAGATCATGATGTTTTTGAAAATAAATCCTTATAAAATATCATTAAAAAGGTTTATATTGTTAATTGGTAATTAAAAATGATATTGTATTGGTTTTCATTATATTATAGAATAAATGTTCAAGTGGTCTCAACAATTTAGTAATGGTTCAAAAAATAGTCATCAAATTTTGATAACAATCTTATCCTCATATACGACCGAGTATTGAGGATATTGACTACCGATCACCTATAAAATCATTATCCATGAGAAGAAGAATATAATAAATAATGAATGTTTATCCATATCATTTATTGAAAATAATGAGGATAGCCTTTTGCTATTTTTCAACACTTATCGATTGATTAATAACTACAGAACATTGTATGAATGAATCATTTCATAAAACTATAGCTACTACAAATTTCTTCCTCCACTGTAATAATCCCAAAGAAAATGTTAAATTATAGAGTTTATATATATGGTTACTAATATTTTTAGATGAATAAAATTCTATATTATTAATTAAAATGGCGACATTCAAATGTATCATCTTTTATCCCATGGCTGTAGCCCATACCACTTGAGAATCCAAGGATTCGAGGAACGTATTGTAACACCCAATGTTTTTATGAAATATTTTTTTGCAAATAAATTTCATCTGTAATAAATTTTAGTTTACATGCAACATAAATCAATGTTTTAAAAAAATAAAACACAATGTTTAGCATGTCGTAAATGAACCACTCTATTTTAACAAACCATGATATATTATTAATATTAATATTTAAATGTTACCATTACAACCTATCCATTAAACAAATATATATTAATAGTAATAAGATAATTTAAAATTTAATGTATACTTGTTTTATATGATGAAATATTTTGTGTAAAAATGAATATAATTTTTTAGAAATTATTTTTATGTATTGAAAATGGTATATTCACATAAACAAATAATTTAATTTTATGAACAATTAATAGAAATAATTTTTACACATATAATAATTTCGTTCACTAAATAAAATATTTTTTGTAAATTTAAATTTCAAAGTTGTATTCGAGTTTATTTTCGATAATTTTTGCAATGTAAATTTTTTACTGAATTATAAAAAAATTCTTCCATTTATTAATAGTGTAAATTTCATTTAAAGCATTTAGAAATAGAAAAAATTATTTAAGATGGGTTTATAATACAAATTAGTTCAATTATGAATCAATTAATAAAATTTTTGAAGATAGAATAAATTTTATTTTTAATTTTGTTATAAAAACATTGTAATCCAATGATTATTTTCTCTCTGAAATCCTTCTTTCTCATATCATTTATGAGATTAATTTTTAACAATAATTTTCAAGTTATAAAAGTGGACGATGAAAAAATAGATTCCATATTTGGAATAATTGATATCTATATCATATAGAAACTTTATCTTAATATTGGAAGATAATGAATGCTGAAAATAGATGAAAATACTTAATGTAGTTATATTAAATTGTGTTAAAAGAGGGTCAAATTAAAATGGTATGAATAAAAATTATCCCAATCTCTGTAAAAAAACCCCATTATATAGAAAACGTTGGACCATATAATCAATATTTCTATATAATGGTACGTTTGGGATATTTTTATCATGTGAAAAATGCACGAACACCTTTTTCAGTCCTAACAGTACTAGTGTTCCACTCTGCACACATACAGAAGGCCACCCATACCTCCAAATTCATTTTTTTATTATTTCCATAACACCCACTTTGAGGATTAAGTGGGAAATACACATAAAATTCAAATTTTAAAATGAATATGCACTTACCACATTAAAAAAAGCACCACCCCGAGACAGCCACGTCAATGAAAAATCGCTCATATCAGGCATCTTCCCGGGAAATTGTGTATTATCAAGGAAACTGCTTCATCGTAACATCGATTCTATCATAACAACCCCACAATTATCATCACAAAACTATTGTTGCCGACTGTAGAAAATATCGTCACCATATCCAGCACCTTCCAGCGAGTTGAAACATTTACATCTGCCACAGAACAACGTTTCCACTAGAAAACCAAAAAACCATCACAGAGAAACCAAACATACCCCACTGAATAGATCATCCCAGCTGATACCAAAGTAGACGATGAAGCCATCACAAGATACACCAAATAGATTGCTGACGACAACCCAGAATCATATCCCAAAACACCGTAAAATGAAAACTTAATTCCACACACCGAATTTGATATCGGAGTGACCAGATAGCTAAAGACCATCAAACCTCATAACCCAGAACCCTTGTGTAACCACCGATCTAAATCCAACATGGAGGTTCATGGATGAACTAGGGGGATAAAGTCATGGTTTGGGAGGCCAAGGGCTTTGACAACAAAACCTTCATCTCGAACCACTGGTGACAATTCTAGCTTAATACCTCCATCAACATCCACATCCGAACATGACACCATCATCGAGGAAGGCCAGAACAAACCCATACCAGATACAGAATAAAAAATCATTACCAAACCAACCTTATAAAAGATCACTACCAAATAAGGAAGACACACATCATCGCCAATATTTGGTGAAACATGTCGTGCAAGATGAAACAACCGCCACCAGATCCCACCATCCAAAACCATTGAGGAACCAATGCTCCAACTCCAACTCAGTGAGAAGTAGAGGGACTTAGGATCAGGACAGGCATAAGAGCAGCCAGTGACTCCAAGTGATGACCACCCACCTGTTCTAAGGATAGAATCCAAAACCATTATCTGTCCACACCAGAGCGTCTGGAAATCTATTGACCATCATTCCACTTATCCCAAATCCATTGAGTAACCATCTCTCCAAATCTGACCTAGATATAAGCGATGGAGTGTGTAGTCAGAGAGGGGATGAACCAGTCTAGGGATGCAACACCAGCATTTTCCGAATCGCTGGTCACATGCGAAATCACCAAAACCACACTACTAGAAAGAAAATAGTGGCATTAAGGAGGAAACAATGTGAGTCTGTACGAGAAGAAGATAGAAGGATGGAAGAGAGGAAGAGGAGAGGAATCGGTGCTCATACTTGCCTCCATCCCTGAATACAAGGGTTTCAACAAAACCCTTGTTGATTCCGAGATCCGGAGGGGGAGAGTTGGGGAAGAAGGGAGCCATCACATTTCCCTTTTCAGGATGACTCTATAGAAATCCCGTATAGAGTGCCACCAATACTCCTCTCATATTATCACGTACAAAATCATTTTATTGAGTGAATAACTTCCCAAATTACTATGTAAAATTACCTAATATCAACATATAATCCTTTTTTTAGTCATAAATATAACATATCAAGCCAATTTGTACAGACCAATATATGTTTCTTCTAGTAGAGCTACCGTCATTAATCGAACATTTTATTTCATTTCTTCCTCCACCAAAAATAATTTTTGTAAAACATTATAATCATATATCCACAATATTATAAATATAATTCTATGTTATTCATTTTAATTTAATGACCTAAATCCTTCGAATATTCTATCAAATGGGTTACTAAATCATTATTAATGTCTACGGAGGACAATAACCTTGCAAACTGACGTTATTCATTTTCAAACACCACCCATTTCGAAAGGATATAATTATGTTTTTATTGTTTATATATTATATTAAATATATTAATATTAATTTTTAATAATCATATCCCATATTCCTTATTACATTCCATTCTTTGAGAATATGATAACATTTTTTTTGTAAGATATAAAACTACCTCATGAATTGATGAAATTTGTTTTTCACGAAAAATTTCAATTGGAAATAATTATGATAAATTATGTAAAAATATTTATTTGACACAAATTTTTTTATTATGGTAATATATTATATTACTTTTAAATTTAATCCGTTCAAAAAATGGAAATAATGTTCATGTGTACGTATGACATACAATCACTATAAATGATGTATTTTATTTTTTATATATATCATTTATGGATTCTAATAATTACATAGATAATGGGTATAAATGAAATTTATATCACTATAAATATTCATTAAATTATATAACCAATATCAGTATAATGTTAAATAAAATAACAAACTAGAACATACGTTAAAAATGAAACCGATATTACCTGAAACAAAATGTTAACAATGATATCTTAATAAACATGAAATTAAATTATCATAACTAAATCATATGTGGTATCATAAATTTCTTGTCTTAATTGTATGTATAATAAAAATATATTTATTATATAGGAAGATATAATGTGTATTAATAATTTCAGGACATAATTTAAGGTATTTTTAGTTTCTTTTATATTTATGCGAGACTTACTTCATATTCACCATCCATTTTCTGTCTGCACAATCCCTTTGACTATTAATTTCATGAATATACTAAATTTAATTATATTTTATGTGTTGTTTTCTGGTTTTATTTTAATAGGGATTTTTATTCAAGAGATTACTAAATTTTAATGGGGTTTTGACCAAATTTGACTTTTTATATACTTATGTGATTAATGAACCTATATTCTTATATAAAAATTATTTATAGATCATATAACATTTAATATCATGTATTTATATATTCTATTAATATTATAGGTTTAATTTTATTATATTATTTCATGGGGATTTAAATTCAATGATATAAAGGTGGTAATGGTTTTATTATACAATCTCTTCGTTTATCATGATTGTTTATGACTATACTTATATTGATGGAATAAAATGATAAATATCTCTTAAAACTAATGAAATTTAATATAATATAGTTATTTCAGGAGATTACATGATTCCCTTTCATTTTACACTTTCCATTTACTAAATATTCAAGAATTATTTTTTAACACAAACCAACTATATTTTTTTCTTTTAGACTAAAATATATTTGTATTCTATATCTATGTTTCGTAAAAATGTTTTAAATTTTCTTAACATTCCCAAAATTTTAAATTGTTTTATTTTTAACCAATATAAAATTTTAAATAATTTTTTAATAAGAAACATCTTCACATTTTAAAAATAATGTCAATTGTACTTTTACTAAAAAAATCAATTGGATTTTTTTATTGACATGTATATTAGTTACCACCTTCATGACACGAAAATTATTAAAATATTACGTTATGAGTGTTGATGATTATTATAAGGAAAACATATTTTGAAAATTTGTTATATTATATGAATTTTTTTAATGTTGGAATTATATTTTTCTCATTAATTATTTTAAATTATTTTTAAATATTACTTTATTTTATCACATTATTTTTCCCAAAGTAAATGATATTGAATCTTGATTCTAGATTACAATGTTTTGTTTAAATTTTCATATATATTTTCTAAAAGAAAATTTTTAAATTTTCTTTTATGATTATTTAATTTTTTCGAATGGTATTTTCAATTACTGGATTTTGGTAATACTTTATTTCTAAAAAAATTTATCTTATTTGTACAAATTATTTTTCCTCAATTGATCTATTAAATGAATATTATCACTTCAAATATAGGTTTTGGTTGTTATTTTGAAATATTTATATTTGAAATTTTTAATTCCTAAATTTTATTCCAATGTGGAAAGGAAATTATCATCAAGATAAGTTTTTAGTGATATTTGAAATTCATTTTACATTTATGTTGAAAACCTATAGTTTAATATATATTTTACTACAGATATGATTCAATAAAAACATTTTTATTCTTTCATTTAATGGATTACATTTAAGATGAGATGGTTTTTTTAATCATTTATCATTCATTGGATATAACATTATAGAATTCGTATGAAACCCACATTTTTTTACATAGGATATGCTTTGATGAAATGATGCAATTATTATTAAACTTGTATATTTTCCATTACATATATGATGTTGAAATGTTTATGAAACTAACATCATTTAATATGTTATATTATGATGAATGTTTTTATGATCTTGTAGAAAACATATGTATGATTTAATTTCTGTGAGGGTTCGGACATATAGGTCCAATATATGAATTTGTTAAAGTTAAACATCTCACAAGATAAACATGAGTATAATGGGGAGTTAGACACCATCAGTAATAGTCTTTTACCATAAATATTGTCTTTGTAGTGAACCTCATGTACTATGATGGTTCATGTAGTAACCCAATTCCAGTATTATAATTTTTGTAGTAATAATTCACTATTATGGTAACTATATTATATTATTATGTGTATGCTAATATTATATGTCTAATGCTAATGTTATGATCTTACTGTTCATTTTTATTGATTTCATTAGGAATTATGTTTTATCAACTACCACGTTTTCTTCAATGACTCATGTTTATGATCAATTATATGTTGAGTAGGATTTTAAAATGTTATTCACAATATATCATACGCTTATTCTCATGATATGTTGATATCTCACTTTAGTTACCCTTACTGATAATTTAATCCCATCCAATATTATGTTTATTTTCCTCAGATTATGAAGAATGGTTTTAAGTATTATTTTCCTAAAAATATTAATTTGTTGTAAGATCATTGTGGGAGATGTAGATGATCATTCATGAAATAATAATATTGTGTTCTGTGTTTTCAACGACATTATTAAATTTTGATCCTTATATATTTTTTATTTTTTTATTGAATATTCACATAAAAATATATATTATCTATGTATGGTTTATTTTATTTTTTATAGTTAGTATAAGGGGATTTTATTAGATAACCTTTGGAAACTCATATGACGTAAATTTATTGAGTTCCATATAGAATATTTAATTTAATTTTATAGGGATAAGACTATGGATAATATCATGGATAAGGATATGTATAGGAATATATCCAAGAATATGGGTAAAAAATAGAACTAGTGGTTTTAAAGAAATTAAATCATTTTCTATATATTAAATGTTGATGTGGATCTTGAACAAATGAACCTAGGTTTAATAACAATGAAAATAGTGCAATGATATAGACTAGATCTTCACTTGGTTCACAATAATGGTCATTACTGACAACCCTGCTTAACAATCTGGGTAGATATTCTTTGTAAATTCAGAAACTACTTCAAACTCATCATAATATATTTTGACAATTAATTTTAATGACCCAAAAAGAAGCATATTGGGTCATAAATGTTTAATTATTTTTCATTATTTAGACATTATATATGATATTATTCATCATAATGTCATTTAAAAAAATATTTATTTCTCAAAAAGCATTGAGTTTTTGTTTCAGTTAATGGAAAGAAATAGAGGGAATCATGTCAATACTAAATTTTTTGGACAATTTGATGCCCGTGAAAAAAAAAATTATTCCTAGAGAGAAAGCTTCTATGATTATTCACAATTTTACATCATAATATATTATTAAGAATATGAACCTTAGTGATATTCCTAAAGCATAAAATATTAGGAATATGAAATGTTATTAAATTTCCAATTGTAGTGAAAATATAGGAATCAATATACAGAATACTATATTTCAAGAGGGAGAGATGAAGAACCTAGAAGCATATCTTGAATATAGGGGAAGATGTTTTATTTTTGGAAAGGAATGTCATAGATTGAAAAATTTTCAAGCATTTTAATACATTACATGTGCGGAATATTGTCAATATCTAATTCAATTCCAAGAACCAAGATCTAACTTCAAGACATGGGAAGGAATAATTATATGCCAATCATTAAAGTAGAAGAATTGGTTTACTTATGTTTTGGGAATCATGGTTTATGTTGTAGATGTTTTTTCCAATCTTATTTGGTTTAAACGAATCATGAAAAATACATGTATTATCTTAATTGTGGAAGAATATATGTCTCGATTAATGATATACATAATATTCATGGAGACAATTATGAGTATATGAGTTTATAGTTCCTAACAGTTCAAAATACTTACAAAAATATTTTTAAGGTTATATTTTATGCATATATATAAATATTATGGTTATTTTAAGATGCATAGAGGAAAATATAAACATTTTGGTATGAATATATTTTAGGGAAAATTTTATTTTATGAGGAATACATTTACACTTTATGGACATATTAATACATGTATTAGTATAATTTAGGGTTTATCTTATATTTAATGTTGACGAAATTTTGGCTTATAATAAATCCATATTAAAATTTATCCAACATCATTTTAATTGGAGGAAATTTCTGTCTTGATAATTTTTTTCTAGTATATACCTTATAGAAGTGGTATGGTTACATTGAGTACGTAATTCAATTGTATCTAATAGAGAACTAAATCTTATGTCTATCTTTTGTTGAACTCTTTAGCATAATCTAGATGTTGATTGAGTTTTAGAACTACCTATCATCCTCATAGTTACAGTCAATATAAAAGAATAATTTGAACCCTAATTACTATTATATGTTCTTATTCTATGGATTTTAATAGTTTTTTGGATCAGCATCATCCTCTTGTTTAACATTCTTGTGAAAATAGCTTTCACTCGAGAATAATTATGTCTTCCTTTGAGTCTCGCTATTGAAATCAGACTATCACTCCAACATACTATAATAAATTTGTAGAAATAAATCTATTGGTATATACGATAACTAATTAAATTGAAGAGAATGTTAGATACTTTTAGCAACACATAATTGTAGAAAAATAGTTGATCTACGTTTATTTTACACGTAAAAAATTTTAAATTATATATCTATTAAATAAATATTGGTCATTAGAATAAATTGAATATTGAATATTTATTTAAAAATAATATAAATATTATAAAATTCAATATTTTAATATCCCACAATCTCATCTTGTATGTGGTTTTAATTTTAAGAAAAAAATAACTACTGTTAATGGAATTTATAGAAATGTATTCCATGTTTGTAATTTGAATAATTTTTATATACTAAATTCGACTTAAAATTTTACCATAATGTAGAATAAACAAATTAAAATAATTATCCTTGATAAATGTTAAAATGGGTTTATCAGTAGTACCAAATAAAAATATATGAATTAAAAATAACAAAAAAAATATCCAACACACATTGTATTTCCATATTTAAGAATTCCCGTGAATAACACCCTATAATAATTTTTTCTAGATCCTTTTGGAATTTAAAAAATATGTGCACACATTATTCTTTAAAAAAATTTCATGTGTTCAACTCATTTGACTTATAACATCTAACCACATTTCATCTCCTTTTGAAAATTCCAAAACAAATTGGTTTAGAAATGACCTAATAAAATCACTTCTATACATACCTCATCTCATCATATTTTCCATTTTTTAGTAATAAATCATTCCTAATAATCCTTTTAGTGAAAACCAAAATAGGTTTAATAATGAAGAGGCAATGTCCCTTATCATGTGTTTTATTTAACTTGTTCATTGACTTCTATAAATTTTTATTAAAAAATTATTATTAGAAATACAGAGTACGTTCTATATTATGATATTTTTTCTATCATAATTGAGTAAGTGAAATCATTCATGTAAGATCCCATCTATTCAATGAGTTATGGAACCTTTAAGTTGATGTTTTTTATGGATCAAATATGAATGGATACTAATGTTTTAGATGCATTTACGGTGTTCGGGACTTGTATAGAACCCAAAAACCCATTTTTTGAATGAAATAGTTAGGCCACATGGTTTTTGTAAACTATGAAATTTAGTTCACATGGTCCGTTTAAACCATTTTGTGTGCCCTAGTGCCTAGTTTGAGGTTTCACAGTTTGTACTAACCATACTTCCCAAGATTCAAAACTATATAGATGATGTAGGTCTCATTGTTAAATTTTCTCCCACAAGATACACACAGTTAGACTAATTGTTTTGTTATCTCGTGTTAGGTGTATGTTTAGACTATTCGTGTAGCATAGTTGTCACATGATACGGACAACCATGTGGCCAAACTATGTGACCCCCATTTTTAAATGGAGAATTGATGATTTGTATGTTATTTAATTTTAACTTGCACACATATAATTCATTCACCTTTCATATAATACCCTCTCATCCCGAAGGTGTCTTCCCATGGATAATATTGTCTTTGATAACCCTTATCTATCCAAACTGAAAAATAGTGACTTTCCATCATGTTGGAAGGAATTGTTACAGTACATAAATAAAATTCATTTGATTCTCAATTAAATTATCTTTTTTCAGAGATAATATGGTGCGATTTAATAGGCCCTATATTCAAAGTGCTTTTATTTTTTTATGTTTCTTTCTAATTCCGAATGAACCAATGGATGATACTGCACAAGTGTTCCTATAACCCTAAACGGTAGTTCATCTAGTAATTATCCCTCAGGTAATATTGTTTAGTATTATTTATTTTGATGGTGTAAACTAAATATTCTAGTTTTTGTGATAAAAATATTTTTTAATCTTAATTAAACTATTATCCTTCAAATAGTTGACCATTTATTTCCATATTCTTAATGGAATAGGTCCCCGTTGGGTAATTACACCCGATGAGGAGTACGTTTTGAAATTACCCATAATATTATGAATTATTATGTCACCAGATCACCTACTATGATATATTGGCACATAATCATCATGGAATGACTATAAACAAATAAATGGAAATTGAGTGTTATAACAAAAACACATGATTATACATAAAAAATTGCTACACCATTGTCTATGTGGAACATTAATTAACTATAAACCATTAATTAGATAATACATAAGAATAGATGGATAGTTATTTCCTATTATTATCATGAATTGGTGTCCTCACATATATGGTACACATGCATGGAATCCCCACTAATATGATACTCAACAATGGTGTTCTAATATGTATGAAACAGGATAATGTAATCCCTACAGATTTGATACTCAGGTTTGGCATCCAATATTACAATGTTAAACAGTAATTACATTCCATAAACCTATGAAATATGGGGATGATGGCACTTATTATGTTTTATACATGATAATTATGTTCCTTTTTTCATTAAAAAACTACAGTTACATGAGATTGATTATTATGGTACTCCAGGAGACGTGGAAAATAGTACATATATATATATATATATGTTTGTCTATAAACATAATTTCTTATATAGTGAATATATATATATATCTTGTTTCATGGTGACATAAGTTTAGTGGATTCAAGGCATGGGCCAATGTATGTAGTGTCAGAATAGTGTCCTTCAAGAACTAGAAAATAACCCTTTATAGTTTTCATTATTTTGTTATCAATACTATATTTTCACATTCATCATTTTATTTTTTTCATCATTGATAATTTAATACACCATTGTTGGTGGAATACTGATTATATGTCACAGCCTGTTTGGGAGGTCGGTGGGTATTCCCCTAGACTTAATTTTCTGGATATAGATTAGGGAAAGCACTCAGTGTCCCGACCCCTCCCCTGGGGCCTGTGTCGTGACTACCCCAGGCCAACCTTTTGTTGGCCAGGGGATGGCTACTATAACTGAAAGGCGTTTTCCCTAAAACTGGGAAGGAATTTCCTTTATAACCTGTAAACTCATGAAACCAATCACACAAAACAATACGAACACAAGAAAATTGTATATCCAAAAGAGTGTGGACAGTAAAAGGGGGCCGGAATACAAGTCCAACAGTAAAGGTACAAGTACAACTGAAATACAATACAACTAGAGAAAGATACAAAGATAGCTACTGGAACATTCTCCATGGTTCCTACCTGAAGGGTAGGTAGAGATCGCCTTTTGATCACTCCACATCCATACGTATCCTCCGCATATCAACACGTGGTATGGTCTACCTTCGGGAACCGTCAAGTCCCGGTACACATGTCCTCAGTTAGTGTTGTCCGTCGTCTGCCCCAAACACAATGAAGTGTAGGCATAGCCCATGAAAGGGTGAGTATAATGATACTTAGAAGGGACCCTGAGACACTCAAGGTCTCACAAAATCCACAGTGGATAAACCACAATGTTTAAAATCAATATATAATATTACTTAGGTATATGAACATACATATACCTAAGATATCAAGTAATACATATCAATCATGAGGAAAACATAGATGTACTGACTTATCTCACACCAAGATTTATTTTAGGCGTAGTAACAAGTAACATCTCCAGTCACATCATCGAACACCTTGGCTCCTAGAGAACCCATCCACTATCGAGTATAGTGGGCTTGCCGCGTCACATAGAGGTGCTTCCCACTAATCATGGACTGCTGAGGTAATCCTCCTATCGAGTACCATGGGACTTCCTCGTCACACAGAGGCACTCCCCAAAATTGGACCGCCGAATCACCCAGAAGCACTCCCCCTCTTGACATGCTGATGTACTCCTCTTATTGAGTATCGTGGGTCTGTCGCGTCACACAAAGGCGCTCTCCACCGTGGCATGCTAAGGTACCCCTCCTGTCGAGTATCATGGGTATGCCCCATCACACGTAGGTTCTCCCCACTGTGGTTCTGCCGCGTCACATAGAGGTGCTCCCCACTAGGCCCGTCAAGTCACTACGAGTCAAATAGGTCCGTAGTCTTCATGTCTCAGCCAGCTACAGGGTTCCCGCACTCTGCTCGCTCGTCTCTGGGAGGATCTTCTCCACGAGGTACTTGTTGATATTCCAACTACCACGAATTATCACGAAGAAGCATCTCAATGGTTCGCCACATCCTAGGAGGCTCAACTCAATAGACAGCACGTCAATCGGATGCCTGATAAGTGAGTTATTACCCTTTTAGTCCCAGGGTGCCCAGTTGGATTTGTGTTCGATCCAACCAGATTATTCATTATATTAATCTAAAACTCTAGTGGGGTAAACTCAAAGAGACCAACTTGCTCCAAGATTTCCAACGCCGCTGACGGTTCATCAAATAGACATACGGTTACAAAGTTATGGCCAAAAAAAGTAAATGGATCATAGTGGGCCCGGTTCCGGTCCGACCTTGTCGGACTGACCTGGCCAGACCTGGCATGGGCAGACACAGTTTGGGTTGACCTGGCCGGACCCACTGGGTCTGGTATGGCCCGCAGTGCGGCCCACCCCAGTGGGTTCAACCTAGCCCACTGGGTCCGGCCCGGCCCACAGGGGGGTCCGGCAGGCTGTAGGGGCCGTAGGGTTTCAGTCGCGGATGGCGCGAGGCCGCAGGGCGACTTAGCTAGGGAGGCTCAGCCCAAGGGGAGGAGGCCGCTGGGTGGCTTGAACAGAGAAGATCGATGCCGCTGGGTAGCATGGCCGTAGCAGCTCAAGGATATGGGCGGCTCAACCGGAGTGGCTCGGGGTCATGATAGGACAACCGGAGCAGCTCGGAGGGCTTCGGGCTGCGCAGCTGGGTGGCTCAGAAGGCCGCGAGGGGCACGGTGCAGCAGAAGATGACAGAGGCTCAGCCCGGTCGGTGGTGGTGGCTCGGTCCGGACGGCGGCGACCACTCCACCCGGTCGACGTCGACTATGGGCAGCGCGGTGGGGTCATGGGTGGCGGAGCAGCGGGGCGCGGAGGTCGTAGGTCCCGTGGAGCGGTTCGGCTGCGGGAGTGCCGCGAGGGCGCGAATGTCATGAGGCAGCAGTGGCTACAGGGGGTGTCATTGCATCGTCGCCTTTGTCGGATTCAACACCTCAAATAATCACAGGATTTGCAAAGGGGTCAAGTCATATTTGATTGGCACGTACCCTCAGCGTTAGGGTGGTAGCATATGGCTCAATAAGAACATGAATAAGATTTTCATGCTTTAAAACCTCCCAAAACAATTTATTCCCAATCCAGAAAAATAATTTAGGGGAAGAACATGGGAATAGTACTCATACACAAGTAATCCCCTACCTCGTTCGTTAACGTGGATCGTGAGGGAGGAGATGTTGTCACAGGGGAGGTAATGACGATCCTCGATTGAAGATGTCCCACGGTGAAGTATGTCCTAAAGAAGACAGTCGAAGTCACGTGATGACATTCTTCATTGGAGAGCTTTCCCCCAATTCTACAAACCTCTTCCCTTTTCCACCCCTTTTCCCCAATTCCACCCAAATGCAAATATAGCCAACTTATTAATTAAATTTTCAAAATTTATTATGTTGGCACAATTTCAATATGGTTTAATGAATTAATTAATGGGTGGAATAATAAATTATGGGGAGGGTTGGCATAATTAAGTGGGGCGCTAAAGAGGTTTCTCTAGACTTAATAGAGAGTTAAAGAGGATTCAAACCTAGGGTGGTCCCCACCACCATAACCTTTCATGGGAGGTTAGGCTCGATGGTCCCCACCTTCATAACCTCTCATGGGAGGTTTTACTTCAGGTGGACCACACCTGTGAAATATCCACATGGGTGGTTACAAAAAATAAAATAAAAATTGTGATTATTTTATTTTATTATTTCCACAAAAAACCGAAAAATTATAATTCACCCTCAACCAACTGCTTTCAAGGTGAAAGTATCCTTAAGAAAATACCGACTCTGCGAGTTCAATGGTGTCCTCATATTTCAATTCTATGCACCGGTTCAAAAGTTATAAAAACCAGCTCATACGTTTACTGAACGTACCCGAAATATTGTTTAGAAATTTAATCCGGGCACTCCGGGCCTCGGATTCAAACGTCATCATGTTTTTTAGGACTCATAAAATTCCCATTTATTTAAAAAAATTACATGGAAATTTCAGGTCTTTACATTCTCCCTAACTCAGGGCTTTACGTCCCCATAATCCACAACTCAAACTAAGGGAAGAAGTGGGGGGTATTGAGCATGTATCTGAGCCTCCTGCTCCCATGTGTTCCCCTGGAGGTTCTTATACTGCCAGCGAATGTGCCCCAGAGGTATCGGACATCCAGGAAGGACCCACTCCTATCAATCTTCAATGTCTACTATAAGCTCCGTAAAAGTCACCCCATCTTCGACTTCTAGCTCTCCATGGTCGTTGATTTTAGAAGGGCCATGCACATATCTCCTCAGTTAGGATATGTGGAAGACTTCATGCACCCGGTGCAACAGAGGTGGAAGAGCTAAGCGGTATGCCTCCTCGCCAACTCTACTGAGGAATTGAAATGGCCTGATGAATCTTATAGATAACTTGGCACCTTTACCAAATCTCTGCAAACCTCGCCAAGGTGAGACCTGTAGAAAGACGTGGTCACCATTTTTGAACTCTAGAGGTCTCCGTATCCTTTCGGCATATGACTTATGCCTACTCAATCCAGTCTTCCTCCACTCCTGGATGATCTGCACCTTCTCTGTGATAGCCCGAACCATCCCTGGTCCCACGAGTGCTGACTACCCTGTGTCAGTCCAGCACAAAATTGATCTGCAAGGTCGCCCGTACAACACCACAAAAGGATCCATCCCTATGGTGGAGTGATAGAGGTTGTTGAATGAAAACTTCAACACGGGTAAGTGATCCGACCAGATGCGTCCGAAGTCGAGGACTCAAGCACGTAGCATGTCTTTGAGGGTCTGTTTGGTCTGCTCAGTCTGTCCATCCGACTGACGATCGAAGGCGGTGCTCAATCAATGTTGTGTCCCTGAAGCCTCATGAAAACCCTTCCATAGTTGGGATGTAAAACGTGCATCATGATAAGATATAATCATCAAGGTTACTCCATGTAACCTTAAAATATCCTACACATAGAGACCTCCCATTCTCTCTACAAAACCCTGCTCTCTGATCGGTACGAAGTCTGCCGACATGGTGAGTCGATCGACGATCAGCCAGATAGAATCAGGACCTCTGGATGTACATGGAAGTACTATCATGAATTCCATGGATATATCATCCCACTTCTACTCTGAGACCTCCAAATTCTAAGCAAGTCTGCTGGTACCTAATGCTCCACCTTCACTTGCTGACAAGTGAGGCATCGAGAAACAAACTCTGCTACTGCTTTCTTCATTCCCAGCCACAGGGGCTATTTTTCGAGATCCTGGTACATTTTCTCCACTACTAGATGTACCACTAGAGGGGATGTGTGGAACACTCTCAACACTACCTCTTGATGTGACATTGGTACCATTGTATTTCTTGTGAAGTGGATGATATGCTCCCCACCTTTGAAAAATCCATCAGGTGCCTACCCTGTGGATATCTGAGCACGTCGTGTCTCACAGTCAGCGTCCCCATGCTTTTCCTCCAAGAATCATTGAAGGAGTGTGGGAGTGACTATAAGAGACTAATGAAAAATTGATCTATCTCTATCCACAAAGTATATATATAATGCATCCAGCTACTCGGTCACCTCGCCTAGTAGCTGTATACCAAATCTCCTACTAAGTGAATTTGTAAAAACGTTCCCCTTCTCAGGAGTATGGACTATCTCGAAGTCATAGTCCTGAAGGGTCTCAAGTAAACGTCACTATCATGGGTTCAGGTCCTTCTGAGAGAAGATATACCTGAGAATCTTGTGATCAAAGTACACAGTAAAATGGTCACCCATCAGATAGTGTCACCACATCTTCAATACGAAGACCACTGCTGCTAAATCCTGGTCATGGGTACCATAGTTTTACTCATGTTGTCTCAGCTGTCGAGAACCATATGTGGTCACTTATCTCATATGTATCCGGACACAACCGATTCCGTTGTCAGATGCATCACAGAAGACTATGTACCATATGCCCTCCTCTGGAAGCCTCAGGATGGGGGCATTAGTCATCCTCTTCCTCATCTCCTGCAAACTCTGCTGGCATATCTCCGAACACATGCAGTGTTTACCCTTCTTCATCAATGTTGATAGTGGTACTATATCTTTGAAAAAATCTGCTATAAATCACGTGTAGTATCCATCCAAACCGAGAAAACTCCATACCTCCATCACACTCTCGGGTGGGTCCCAAGAAAGTACCGCCTAATTCTTTGTTGGATCCACTGCAACTCCTACCTCTGATATGACATGTACAAGAAAGTGAACCTCTAAAATCCATAAATTTCACTTCGAGAGATTATCATAAAGCCAATGCTCTCGGAATGTGTCCAATACTACCTGTAAATGATAGACATGATCCTCATCATTAGTCGAGTAGATCTGAATGTCATCGATGAAGAGTACTAAAATGCGATCAAGGTATGGCTGAAAGATCTTGTTCATGATTTTAATGAACGCTGCTGGAGTGTTGGTCGTGCCGAATGGCATGACCAAGAACTCTTAGTTTCCATACTGACATCTGAATTTCATTTTATACACATCCTCTGCCCGAACTCTGGGTTGGTGATAGCCTGATCTGATGTCTATCTTCAAGAACCATCGTGATTCCTTTATTTAATCAAAGAGGTCTTCAATTCTTGGGAGTGGGTACGTTTTCTTCATGGTCACCTGGTTCGGCAGCCGATAGTCTACACAGAGTCTCAAGCTCACATACGCCTTTTTGGAAAACAAAATCAAGGTCACCCAAGGTGAAACACTGGGCCGGATTAACCCCTTCCCCTGTACGTCCTCCAACTGTAACCGTAGCACACAAAGCTCCACGGGAGCCATACGATATTCTTGTGTAGATATCGGTGACGTCCTGGGGTACATGTCAATGTAAAAGTCCACCTCTTTGCGAGGATGTAGACCCGGAACATAATCAGGGAAAACATCCGTGTACGGGTCCACCACTACAAGATAACATGGAATCTGTACATCAAATGCTCCGAGGGTAATGCTATCCAACTGATGAGTGATCAACTAAACTCTCCTCTGTGTAAGTCCATATTTCACTGGAAAGTATCCCTTCTCACCGGTGAAGGTAAACCTGGCCTCATCTGTGTGGACATACCGCACTTTGCACCTAATATAGTCAATATGAGCATGGACTGTAGATAATCAGTTCGTACCCAAGATGAGATCCTAATGCCTTGACGCTGTTACTAAGAGATCTCATCAAAATCTCTCACCTCCTAGAGTTTGCTCACACTGCCGCCACCAGTGTGTAATCATCGAATCTGATGCTGTCAGAGTCTCTAGCTGTAAGGATTGGTCCAACGACTCCATCAGAATCTCCGAGATCTGAACAAAGGTAGTTGACAAAAAAATAATAACTGGAACCTGTTTCTATAAGTATTGCAGCTAAAGAGGAATAGAAATAGATCATTCCTTGTATCATCTCTGTAGCGTCATAATCGTAGGCCTCAGCTACCTAGAGATGAGCTTGCCCCTGTCCACCTACTCCCTATAGACCTCCTCGGTGAAACCTCTGTCTATTTCTTAGTGGTACTTCGACAGTCTGTTGATCATCGGTATGATGAGTCAGACAGTTACAAGACATGCGACCCTGCCCCCCGCATGAGTAACACTGCATGTTCTTTTCTGACTGGTTCTGCCTTGGGTTCCCTGCACAACTGATCCAGATTCATGAGGTCGTCCACATGTAGGTCTGGTCTTCTTGGACCACTGTGAAATCTTCATGTTGCGTACTGGAAAAGACTCCGCTACGTGATGACGAGTAGTGGGTCTCGCCGTTGGTGATTTTTTGGTAGGTAAAATCTCCACCAAGGGGGCTATCACTAACACCCCCGACTACATCGGGATGCATATTGAGATAATCGAATCCATGATCTCATGTTTGATCCCATGATCGAAGATTCACGCCCAGGAGAATGGGTCCTGAACTATATCGATGGACTAACGTGAGAGGTTTCTGAATAGCACTGAATAATGGGCTACAGTCATGCTACCCTTCTGCAGATGAAGTAGCTCTTGTATGGGCACTGCGCAAAGAGTCACTTGGACAAACTCATCCTAAAACATGCTCTCGAAGTCTGCCAAGAGAATCTTCAACTCGTCGCGAACTTAGAGCATCAAGCTCCACCATCTCCCTGATGCTACCTATAGAAGGATAGCGACAAGGATCAGCATGAGATCGGCTGGTGTCCCTATGAGTTAGAAGACTCTCACCACAGCTTCCAGCCAATCCTCATCTGCATGTGGGTCCGCCTCTCCCCTGAACCTTAGAGGAATCTACAGTTGGAATTTGTGAAACGCGCTCAAGCGGTGTGCACCATCTACTGCTGGGGATGCTGGAATCAGTGTCCCAATGGGTACAGGTACTTTTGGTGCCTCTGCTGGAAAAGGGCCTCACACCGAGGCCTCGTCACTTTGTTGGAAATCAGTGCTTACAACTCTCGAAACACTAGCTAGCTGTTTTTGTGGAGGCATCCTAAAAAGAAATAGGTGTTCCACGGTCAATAAGTTATACCTAGGGAGATGACTCAAGAGATCACAATGAAAACTCTTGAAAACACCCACACAATCAGTGTTTTGGTGCACTAAGTCAGAAATCAGATTTCAGGGTCCTAGTGTGTGGATACGTCGGCCACCACGCCAACACTAGACTCCCTGAACTAAAAACTGCACTCATTACCATTAACACTTCTTCTTCAAAAAAAAGATCAGAGTCATAGTTCTTCAGTAGAACCGACCCCTTTGATACCAATTTTTCAAGACCCATCCCCCCAGACTCATGTCGTGACTACCCAAAGCCAGCCATTCATACACTAGGGGCTGGCGACTAGCGCTGAAAGGTGTTTTCCCTAGAAATGGGAAGGCATTTCCTTTATAACCAATAAAATCATGAAACCATGCAAACATCAAGATACGAACACATGAAAACTGTATAACCTAAAGAGTGCTGAAAGTAAAAGGGGCCCAGAATAAAAGCCCAATATTAAAGGTACATGTAAAAATGAAATAAAATACAACTGAATAAAGAGAAAAAGACAGAAACTGGTTTATCCTCTTTGGTTCCTACATAATGGTTAAGTACATATCGCCTCCTCAACAATCCATGTTAGTCTGTCCCCTCCGCGTATTGACAGGCCATATGGTCTACCTCTGGGCACCATCTAGTCCTTGTACCAATGTCCTCAGTTAGCGTTGTCGGTCGTCTTCACCATACATAATAGATTGCGGGTATAGCCCGTGTAGGGATGAGTATAAAGATATTCAGTAGAGATATCAAGACCCTCATGGTCTCCCAAAATCCACAAAGGATAAACCACAACGTTTGAAATCAACTGATAACCATACTTAGTTATATACCAATACATATACCTATGTTATCAAGTAATCCATCTCAATCATCGGAAAAAATAGAGGTACAAAATCAGCTCACGCCATGATTTATTCTAGGGGTAGTAACAAGTAACATCTCATGTCACATCATCGAATGCCTCGGTTCCAAGATAACCCATCCTTTATTGAGTATAGTGGCCTGCTATGTCACACATGGGTGCATCCCACTAATATTAGACTGGTAAGGTACTCCTCTTGTCGAGTACCATGGGTCTGCCGCGTCACATAGATGCGCTCCCCACCGTGGGACTGCCACGTCACATAGAGGCGCTCCCCCTCATGACTTGTACAGGTACTCCTCCTGTCATGTATCGTGGGTCTGTTGCGTCAAACAGAGGCGCTCCCCACCATGGCCTGCTGAGGTACCCCTCCTTTCGATTACCGTGGGTCTTTCACGTCACACATGGGCATTCCCCACCATGGGTCTTCCACATCACATAAAGGTGCTCCCCACTGGGCCGGTCAAGTCAGTACAAGTCGAAATTATTAGTAGTCATCAAGTCTCTGCTAGCTACTGTGTTATCGCACTATTCTCACATGTCTCTGGGAGGATCCCCTCCACGAGATGCTGGTCGATACTCAGAAATCCACGAAGTCCCACAAAGAAGAATCTCAAATTTCCACCACATCACAGGGGTATAAACCCAACTGTTTGCGCGTCAATCAGACACCCATTATGTGAGTGATTAACCTTTTAGTCCAGGGGTCTCAGTTGATTTTTTTGCTCGAACCAACATGACTGTTCCACATAATAATCCAAAACTACAGTGGGGTAAACTCAAAGGGACCATATCGCTCTATGATTTCCAATGTTGCTGACAGTTAGTCAAATAGACACTTTGTGCCAATGTTATTGCTAAAAGAATTAAATGGACCGTAGTGGGCCTGGGTCCAGACCGCAGTGTGGCCCGACCCATTGGGTTCGACCCAGCCCACTGGGTTTTTTGTTAGACCGCCAAAGCCATCGGGAAACATGGAAGGAGAAGCTCGGCCCAAAGGGCGGAGGCCACGGGGCGTCTCGCCTGGAGCGGCTCAGCACCGTGGTGGCTCGGCCAGAGTGAGTCCGAGGGCCATGGGTGGATCGGAAGGTCGTGAGTGGTGTGGCTTAGCAGAAGGTGGCGGCGGCTCGGCCCAGTCGGCGATGACCGTGGGCTGTGCGACGGGGCCGCGAGGGGATAGCCGCGGGGCGCTGGGGCTGTGGGTGCGGCGGAGCAGCTCGACCGCAGGGGTGCAACAAGGGCACAAAAGTCGCGAAGTTGTAGTGGTCGCAGGGCGGTGTCGTTGTTCCATCACCTTGGTCGCATTCAACACCACAAATCATCACAAGATTTGCGGTGGGGTCAGGCCATGTTTTTTTGGCTCATACCATCTGCGTTAGGTAGGTAGCATATAGATCTACAAGAACATGAAGAAGAACATCAAGCTTTACAACCTCCCGCGATGATTTATTCCAAATCTCAAAAAATATTTCAAGGGAATAACATGGGAAAAGTATTTATACATAAATATACCCCTACCTAATACGTTAACATAGATCATGAGGGAGTAGATGACAGAGTTGGGGAGTGAAAGAAGATCGTCAATTAAAGATGTCGCATGATGGAGGATGTCCAGAGGAGAAAAGTCAAAGTTCTGCGACAACGTTCTTCGATGGAGAGATTTCCTCCAATTCTCTAAAGATGTACCCTTTGGAAACCCTTTTCCCCAACTCCACCAAAATGAAAATATAACCAACATCATAATTTATGTTTTCAAAATAAATTCTTTTTTCACAATTTCAAAATGGATTAATTAATTAATTAATGGGCAGCATAATAAATTATGGGCAGGGTTTTCATAATTGATTGGGGATCTCAAGAGGTTTCTCCCACCTTAATGGGGAGTTCAAGAGGTTTCAAACCTTGGGATGTCCCCACCACCATAACCACTCATGGGAGGCTAGGCTCGGTGGTCCCCACCTCCATAACCTTTCAAGGGACGATTTAGTTCAGGTGATCCCCAACTATGAAATATCCACATTGGTGGTTACAAAAAATAAAATAAAAAGTGTGATTATTTTATTTTATTATTTCCCAGAAAACCCCAAAACTTTTCCTTGACTTTCGACCAACTGTCGTCGAGGTGAAAGCCTCTTTAAGAGAATAATGACGCCGTGAGTTCAACGGTGTCCTTGGATTTCAATTCTGAGCAATGGTTACAAATTTATAAAATCCTGCTCATACCATTACAGAACGTACCAAAAATAAATTTCAGAAATCATTTCCGGGCACTCCCGGCATCAGATTCAAGCGTCGTCATGTTTCGAGGACTCGTAAAATACCCATTTATTTTAAAAAAAATTAAATGGAAATTCCGGGTATTTATATTATCCCCACCTCAAGGCTTTACATCCCCATAAGCCACAACTCTAACAAAGGGTATAAGTGGGGGTACTGAGCATGCATCTGAGCATGCCGCTCCCATGTGCTCTCTTGGAAGTTCTTGTGCTACCAGCGAACGGACACCAGAGGTATCAACCATCCACAAAGGACCCTCTCCTGTCGATCCTCAATCTCTACTATAACCTCCATAAGACTTTCCTCATATTCGATGTCTATCTCGCCATGGTCGATTATGTGAGAAGGGTCGTGCAAATATCTCCTCAGATGGGACAAGTGGAAGACGCCATGCACTCAGTGCAACTGAGGTGGAAGAGCTAAGTAGTGTGCCACCTCTACAACTCTGCTGAGGACTTGAAAGGGTTCGATGAATCTCAGAGATAACTTGCCGCCTCTTCCAAATATCTACAATCCTCTTTTAGGTGATACCCATAGAAAAACGTGGTCACAATCATCAAAATTCATAGGTCATCATCTCCTATCGGCATACAACTTATACATGCTCTGTGCAGTCTTCATCTGATAATGGATGATCAAAACCATCTTTGTGGTATCTAGAACCATCTCTGTACCCATGAGTGCTGACTCCCTTGTGTCAGTACAACACAACGGGGATTTGCAAGGTCACTCGTACAATCCCTCAAAAGTTGTCATCCCTATGGTGGAGTTATAGTTTTTTTTGTATGAAAACTCCACAAAAGGAAAGTGATCCTCCCAGCTGCGTCTAAAGTCGTGGAGGCAATAAAATAGAATGTCCTTAAGGGTCTGTATGGTCCGCTCCATCTGGCCATCTGTTTGAGGATGGAAGGCGGTTCTCAATCGAAGCTGAATTTCAAAAGCCTCATGCAACCCCTTCCATATCCATGAAGTAAAATGTGCATCATGATAGGAGATAATCATCGAGGGTACCCTATGAAACCGTACAATATCCTACACATATAAACATCCAAAACGGTCTACCGAACCCTTCTATCTGATTGGTAGGAAGTGGAAAAACATGGTGATTTGATCGACGATCACCAAGATAGAATCATGACCTCTGGACGTACTTGGAATTCCTTTCATAAATTCCATGGATATCCCATACCACATACACTCTGGGACCTCCAAAGGCTAAACCAAGCCTATAGGTACCTGATGATCAACCTTCACTTGCTGACAAGTGAGGCACTGAGAGACAAACTCTTCTACTACTTTCTTCATTCCCAGCCACCAGTGTTGTTTTCAGAGATCCTGGTACATCATCACCACTCCTGGATTTACCGCTAGATGGGATGTGTGGAACTACCTCAACACATCCTCTTGAAGTGACACTGGTACCATGGTACATCCTCTGAAGTGGATAAAATGCTCCCCTCCTTTGGAAAATCGATCAGGTGCCTATCCCGTGGATTTCTGAGCACGTCGTGTCTCACAATCAGCATCCCCACGTTGTGCCTCCTTGACTCACTGAGGGAGTGTGGGAGTGACTGTAATAGACTAATGAAAAATGCTCTATCACTACCCACAATGGATATCTCTAAGGCATCCAGCTGCTCCATTGCCTCGACTAGAAGCTAGATACCAGATCTTTTACTGAGTGCATCTGCAACAACCTTCCCAATCCCAGAAGTATACACTATCTTGAAGTCATAATCTTGTAGGAACTCAAGTCAATTTCATTGTCTCAGGTTCAGGTCCGTCTGAGAGACGATATACATGAGACTCTTGTGATCAGAGTACAAGGTAAAACGGTCACCCATTAGATAGTGTTTCCACATACTCATGGCGAAGACCACTTATGTTAACTCTAGGTCATGGGTAGCGTAGTTCTGCTCATGCTGTCTCAGCTATCGAGAACCATATGCGATCACTGCTCACTCTTGCATCTGGACACATCCGAGTCTGGTCCCTGATGTGTCGTAGTAGACTATGTACCCTATGCCCTCCTATGGAAGCATCAGGATGGAGGAATTAATCAGCCTCTGCCTCATCTCGTGAAAACTTTTTTGGAAGCTCTCCGACCACATGAAGGGTTTCCCCTTGTTAATCAGGGCTAAATGTTGTGCTGCAACTCTGTCGAAATATGGTACAAATAACATGTAGTATCCAGCCAAACCCAATAATCTTCGTACCTCCGTCACACTCTCGGGCTTCTCCCCAGAAAGTACCACATAAATCGTTACTGGATCCACTGCAACTCCATCCACCTATATGACATGTCCCTTAAAGTGAACCTCTGGAATCTAGAACATGAACTTCATGATCTTACCACAAAGCTAGTTCTCTCAGAGTGTGTCCAGTACTACGTGCAAGTTATAGAGAAGATCCTCCTCAGCAGTCGAGTATATTAGAGTGTCATCGATGAATACTACTGCAAAGAGATCATGGTATGGATCAATGATCCTGTTCATGAGTCTCGTGAATACTTTTGGAGCATCGGTCAGAACAAATGGAATAACCAAGAACTCTTTGTTGCCATACCGACAACTGAATGTTGTTTTCTACACATCCTCGTCCCGAACTCTGAGATGGTGATAGCCTGATCTAAGGTATATCTTCGAGAATCATCATGTTCCCTTCATCTTATCAAAGAGGTAGTCAATCCTCGTGAGTGGGTACTTATTATTCATGGTCACCTGGTTCAGGCGCCGATAGTCGACACAAAGTCTCGAGCTCCCTTCTGCCTTCTTGGTGAACAAAATCAGGGATGCCCATGGAGAAACACAATGCAGAATGAACCCCTTCCCCATTAAGTCCTCTAGTAGTACCCGTAGCTCATGAAGCTCTATGGGATCCATCCAACATGCTGGTGTAGATATCGGTGACATCCTGGGGTACAAATCAATGTAAAATTCCACCTCTCAACAAGGAAGTCGACCAAAAACATCATCTGGGAAAACATATGTGTACTGGTCCACCAGTATAGGATGACTAGGACACTCTACATCAACTGCTCCAAGGGTAAGGATAGTCAACTGATGAGTGATTGAATCTACTCATCTCCGGGTAAGTCCATCCTACGCTACAATGGCTCCCTTCTAACCGGTGAAGGTAAACCTAGTCCCATCTATGCAGACACACTTCACATTGCACCTAATAAAGTCAATCTGAGCATGGACTGTAGATAACCAGTCCATACCCAAGAGGACGTCATAATCCCTCTATGCTGTTACTAGGAGATCCCAACCGAATCTCTATCCTCATAGAGTAAGCTCACACTGCTGTCACAAGTGTGTAATGGTAAAATCCTCTAACGTATGTGTCTCTATCCACAAGGATCGAACCAACGGCTCCGTCGAAATCTCCGAGCTCCGAATGAGGGTAGTGGAAATAAAAGAATGATTGCCACCTTTGTCTATAAGTACTACAACTATGGTGGAATAGACATAGATCGTTCCTCGTATCATCTCTGGAGCGTCGTGATCATATGCCTCGGCTACCTGGAGCTGAACTCAGCCTTATCCACATGCTCCCTGTAGAACTCTTTGGTCAAACCTCTATATATGTCTGGGCAGTCCTTCGCCCATCTTCTGATCAATTGTATGACAGGTCGGACAATCACGAACCATGTGACCCAGCCCGCCGCATGAGCAACACTACATGATCCATGCCTAACTGGTTCCGCCTCGGTTGACCTTCACAACTGATCTTGAGTCATTCGATTGACCACCTATAGGTATGGTCCTTTTGGACCACTGCGACTTCTGTCTACTGCCTGCTACATAAGACTTCGGTACTCGATGACTAGTAGTGTTTCTCGCTGCTGGTGATTTCCTGACATGGTAACTCTCCAAAAAAGGGCTCTCACTAACACCCTCGCCTGCATCAGGATGCTGAGTGAGATTATTGTAGCCTTGATCTCCCACCTGAGCCCCTTCTCGAAGGTCTGGGCCCAGAAGAAAGGGTCCCGCACCATATCAGTGGAGTAACGTGAGATGTTTGTGAACCTCATTGAACACTGGGCAACATTCATTCTTCCCTCCTCCAGATGAATTAGCTCCTATATGCGCACTGCGCGAAGAGTATCTGGGAAAACCACTACCCAAAACTGGCTCTTAAAGTCTTCCCAAAGAAGCATCACCTCGTCGTGAACCTAGAGCATCATGATCCACTATCACCTTGTTGTTGCATGTAGAAGGCTGGTAGCAAGGATTACTATGAGATCGGCTGGTGTCCCTACGAGTCGGAAGACTCTCAGCACAACCTCCAACTAATCCTCATCCGCCTGTCAGTCCGTCTCTCCCTTGAACCTGGGTGTCCTTTGGTGCAAGAACACATGAAGAGCGCTCAAGTGGTGTGCACCATTTACTGTTGGGGCTGGTGGCATCGGTGGCCCAAGAGGGAATGGTACCACTAGTGCCTCTGCTGGAAAAGGGTCATGCACCGAGGACTACTCGCTCGGTGGGCAATCAGTGCGTACAACACTCAAAACCCTAGCTGGCTATCTTCGTGGAGGCATCCTGAAGAAAAAAAGAGGTGACCAATGGTCAGTAAGTTATACCTGGTTATATTGTAACACCCCAAGATTTTATGAAAAATATTCTTTTTAATTTCATTAATTTATTGTGTTGTACGCTACACCAAAAGGAGCTTGCAAAACACGCATCCGTGACTTTTCTTGCATTACACGCAATCACGACCTTCCTCGATAGCGTGTGTAGTACGTAATACCGAGTTTCACTAAACAACGATATGCTATTAAAATATTATTAACACTTGCCGTTATGAATAGTAATAACCACCTTTTAAAATTTTAGAAATTTTACCTCTCAAAATGGACTTCATTTTTGGATTCGGAGTATCAAATTTAGCCTAAGATGAAATTTTGGTACTTTTCGGATAACTTTCATATTCTGATGAATAGTGAAAATTACTAAATTTTAATTAAAAACAACCTTTTTAATTGAAATAATTAATAGTGATAAATTTTTAATTTGAGTGGTTTTAAAGTATATTTAGAATATATTTTTACAATTTAATACAATGTTGGTCATTGGATGTAATTTCACATTTAAACCAGACATAAACAAGTGTCAATCTTTTGAAAGTTATTATCTCTTAAAAACACGCTATTTGTTTTGATGACGGGAATTAATTTTTAAATTAATTAATGTAACTAGTATGTTTTGAATTTGGTAAAATAGACGCCATTTGTGAAATCATAATATCAAATATATCTTAGGCCTTATTGTTTGTATTTTTTCTGGAAACGTTCATTTTTTGATGAATAGTGAAACCACTAAGTGGTAGTTAAAAAACTAAATTTTTCATAAAACATAATTTTACCGCTTCTATGAGTGGAATTTCGAAAATCCGAGAGACACAGTTAATATCAAGGACTAAAATGTGGTTCAATGATATGAAAATAATTTTTGGTGAATAGTAACTTTTGACTTTTGTTTACTACGGTTAAAAGTAAATAGGGTAATTAAGGGTAAAAAGGATATTATTATTACCCTAAAAAATGTCCTAATTCTATTGGATAAATGTAATTCGACCAAAAACAACCTTAGGAATAAAATATGACCATTTAATCCCACTTGGATTAGATTATGACATTTATTATTAATTTATTTAAAGAAGGGTTAAAATAGTTAAAATCAAAGTTCAATAAGTAAATCATTTTTAATATAGGGTTATACATAAGATAAATTAGACTATAAATATTCATTAGAAAGATAAAAATATTTTCTACATAATGATATTTTATTTGTAATTTTTATACATTAAATAATTAAATTTATTTAGGACACAATGATGATGCAGTAATTACCATAATAGTGAAAAATTAGAATAATTGATATTATAAATACCCAAATAAGTGTAATTTTAGACTTTTTATGAATTACACTAATTTTATTGGTTAATATGACATGTTAATAATGATTTAATTAACTTTTTTCTAACTAATCATTCTGTTATAATTTTCACAAAATTCAATTACTAAATAGTGTCAAAATTGAAATAATATAGTGTTTAAAACAAATATTATATTATTGATTGTTATTTTATTCCTAAAAATTTAAGGTTCGGCCAAATGACTTATATAGGGTTATATATATTAATAATAAACAACTTGGTGTTCTTTTGGATTGTTATAGTAAGTTTATTAACCTTATAGTGTAAGAACACAAGAATACACGGTAAAAGTAAAATTATTTAACTTAATGTTAAATCTAAATGATAAGGTTAAAATAGGAACCTAAACTTGTCTAAATTCTATTTTATGAGAGGATTTAGACCCATCCCCACCTTATATTCTAAATAAATCAATTTTGAGCTATTTAAAACCGATTTTGACTTTTTAATAAAATAATAGTTTTAGTTATTCCAAAGTTTCCCCTCTCCTCCCTTATAAAAGGATAACTCCTCCCCCTCTTCCTCACACCACATTGAGCCTTCACGCTCGTCCAAACCCTACCAATTTCTTCTTTAAACTTCCATAGAAATATCCTAGAGGTTCTGGTCTTCTTTAAAGACCTATTTTAGTGCCCTAAAAGGTGGTCTCAAAGAAGCACTTCAAAGAAGAGGTAATGTCTGTTACCGATTCTTTCATCTTTATTTCTTCTTCCACTTCTTCTTCTTAGGTTGTTTCATTATGAAGTAATAACATCAGAATCACTTATATACTGATATGTTATTATATTTATTAAACAACCTTATTTCACCGTATATCCATCCTACGGAAAACGAAATCACTGCACGTGCGTACGTACGGAATACCGTCTCCACGATGCGATGAGATTCATTCCCCCCATTAACCATTCATGAATGATTATAAAGTATATATAATGAATAATAATGAAATATATGACATGTTAAATATACTGTATTTATGTATATATATATTTATGTCATCTACTTACTTCCATTCAAGATAATAAGGAAAGGAAAACAGCGTTCATGCGTACGTACGGACTACCGTCTCCATGAACGGTGTATTTCTTTCCATTTACTGATCTATTATATACATTTATATTCTGAATATATATTATATATAAATCATGTTTTACATTCTGGATTTAATTAATCATGATCTAAGTAATCATAGGAATAATTACAAGTTAAAACACGAATGACAAATGAGACGATTTTACCCAAAACACTGTTTAACATGGAATTTACAAAAGAGCGGGTAATATAAAGTCATAAGTGAACCATATATGATATAATAACAATGAGTATGATTATGGAATAAGTCAATGACATTATTTAAATCATTATACAGGAGGATCAGACACTTATGATGCAAATTGGACCTAAGGTAAGGGAAATATCACAATCTCATTTTTATCCGAGATTGTTTATATTTTAGTATTTACTAGGGTGTATTTTATCATCCACATCCATGTTTCCTCAATATGTAATATTATTTCCATTCACTTAAAATTTTTTAAATCATATTTTACCCTTCAGTGAGTTTTTAGTAAAATATATGAAAGGAATCTTTTGTCGTTTTTCGTACGAGGTACTTTTTGACTTTTCCGACAAAAGTACGAGAAGAATATTTTTTTAACTTATACGGCATGAATAGATTTTTAAAAAATTATTTCCAAGAAGCTTCCTTTACATTTTTTCACGATTATTTTTAATCAACTTCTTTTAGTTTAAATTTGTATGACATGTTATGAAAGGATAAATGTTTTTGAAGTAGAAAGGATATTTTCCTCAAGAATGGAGTTCAAGAGTTTTATCAAAATTATTTTCCATCTAAGACAATATAGGGTTCTGTTTCTATCCCTATTATTACATGGATTTGATTATGTTGTGATGGAAATATTTTTATGAATTCCTTTATCTTATATGAATTGTTTTATGATGTCACGATGTTTAAGATTCCCATTTTTATTACATGGGTTATGTAATGATGTATGATTTATGATTTTGTGGCACACAAAATAATGGTATCATTATGAGATTGGTGGGACCTATATCTCCCTCCAATGCATTGGGTAAAGATTTTATATCTCATGAGATAGACATGGCTGGAACGGTAGGTTATACCGGTTCAAGGAAGCAGGACTGAAACGAGGGAAACTCTGCTCAGAAAGGGACTTTGTCCACTAAGATAGTCTTGGAAATGAGTATTGACTAATAAGAAATGATTCTCTATGATTATGTGTGTATGCCACAATGTTTCATGTTTTAAGTTATGATTATTAGGATTACATTTCACTACTATGATTTATCCCATGTTATGAAATTATGATCTCTTTTGCAGGTTAAGATTTCAAAAAGATATGTTCTTATGAATATGATGTGATTGATATTTCTTTTGTTTAACCTTACTGAGCATTTGAGCTCACCCTTTTATGTTTTCTTTTCCCCAGGACATAAAGAAGGGATTTAGGTTTAGAAAAAAAGAAGAATATATTTATGGGAGATGTTGAAGATCTTTCACCACGATTAGAAGATTATATTCTGAGTTTCTAAAGACACTAAACTATTACGATCCTTGTGTGTGTATTTTTGTTATGTACTAAGTATTCCGAAAAAGTAATGTAATGTCCATGTACATCAAGCTTTGGGTCTCTACAGTTGGTATCAGAGGAAAGGTTTAGTCAACCTTTCGAAACCAGGATGCGAGAACTTTAGTGAGATCCCTAGAAGTATTTCTAAGGTATGTCTAGGGATGTCCCTAAGGATAAGTATACGTATAGGATATAGTCCTAGAACTATGGTAACGATATTAGATTAAACCAAAGATCTTAGATATTTAAGTTACTCCCCATTTATTATGATTTTTGCCTCTCACACTATTCTTTTTGGGTTTTATAAAATGGCTGGAAACAAGATGATTCAAGATAATGGAGGATATTGTGGAAAATGGAATGATATTATTCATGAGAAACCAAATGAAATGGGATGTGGAAGTCCAAACATCATTATTATGCCGAATCAGCAATCTCATAATATGATCAATAAAGTAAAATTTGTTAAGTTTCCTAACTCGGCTAATAAGAGAAAGATGGAGTTTCATGATGATCATAGAGGAAAGAAAGTTCAATTTCCCCTATGTAAATCATGTGGGAAGAGGCATCAAGGATATTGTTTCGAAGGAACTGGAAGATTCTTTGAGTGTGGAAAAGAAGGACACAAAGCCAGTAAGTGTAAAGAAAAAGGTTCAGTTATCACCAGGGATGAGGATAATGGTATTTCTACGACATCAAAAATGGTTAAATTTTTTAAATGTGGAATGTATGGGCATTATGCAAACCAATGCCCTAAGGGAAAGTCTCATGAATAGAATCAATATGGTCGTATGGGTAGTATTTATGTTTATGATGATGAAGAGACTAAAAATGATATGTGAGATGAAAGAATTGTTGAAGCTCGGTAAATGGTTTATGAATGTAGTGGAATGATTACATGTTTATCATGTGTAATGTTGTATAAGTAATCTCATGGTACTATGGAATAAAGAGACATCTATGGATTGTTACACTGTTGACTTTCCATGAGTTTTGAAAGTGTATGATTAATGGTACCAGTATCAATGAAAGGTTATTCGGATATTTTTGGAATGTAGATGATATGCGCAAAATGAAGGGATAAGGATAAAATTAAATGTTTGATAGTATTCATGAGCTAATGAATGATATAAGGAGAAGGTTATATCATGGTTTGAGTATATAGAATTTTTGGATTTTGTTATGTGAAAAGAGTTAACTTTTGACTGCATTCATGTTTTCACTAAGGTTTAATGCGTATTCATTCTTCAAGAGAATACATGATTAAGGTATTCACATGTTTGTAATTTGACCAACAAGATATATCTTATGATATACAGGGGATAAATGATGGCATTCACGTGATCATTTTCTTTATACAATGATCTTAGACTGAAGTATTTTAGATAAGCCGAAATATTGGAATGGATTATGTTGGACATATGTTAGCATTGTTTAAGGATAAAACTTTTTTGATATTGTTGATGGGATGCTATAGTAATATAGCTTTAGAAAAAGGACAACCAGCAGGACGGGTGACAACCCATCGCCTCAGACAAGGCTGTGGGAATCGAACCCACAACCTAAATGCGACTGGGCTTTATCGCCTACCACTGGCCTACAAGAAGTCCCTATTTAGTAGAAACTAGTTTTATTATATTATGCAGTATGATATATGAAGTATAAGTCCATTTTAGGAACCATAAATGATTAATATCACTATAGATGGACTTATGTATTTTTTGATAACTTTTCCAACCTTTTGTTTGAGACAGATGGAATGACACATCATTCTATCACATGATATGATAACACGTCACGAATGACAAATTCAACTTCATTTCATTAAGAGATAAAGTGAAAATTGTCCAAAGAACGACAAATGGTGAGACTATACAAAAATCACGAAAGTATTTCTTCTAATTCCTATTTCATCAACTTTAGGGAAATGATCTTGAAAACCAAAAATGTTGTCCTAGTGCTCTTATATCTGATGAATCATATGGTACCTTAGATCATCACAAATTTATGGCTTTGTGATTGCTGGATTTTCCATAGCCATGTTCTCTACCACTCCCAATCAGAACATCATGGTTAGATTTCTCTTCCATATCCATATTTTCACCTACGTGGAAACCCAGTGATTAGTCTATTTTGGGTAACCGTTACATTTCATACATTTTTTTAAAGATTGTTTTTGGTATTCCATTTTACGATGTGGGTTTTATCAAAGAATCTTTTGAATAGTAAACCATTTATAACCCCGACGAATTTCGAGGGCGAAATTCATTTTAAGGGGTGTAGAATGTAACTCCCCGAGATTTTATGAAAAATATTCTTTTTAATTTCATTAATGTCTTGTGTTGTATACTACACCAAAAGGATCTTGCACAACACGCATCCTTGACTTTTCTTACATTACACGCAGTCATGACCTTCCTCGATAGTGTGTGTAGTACGCAATATCGAGTTTCACTAAACAACGATATGCTATTAAAATATTATTAAAACTTGCCTTTATGAATAGTAATAACCACCTTTTAAAATTTTAGAAATTTTAACTCTCAAAATGGACTTCATTTTTGGATTCGGAGTATCGAATTTAGCCTAAGTAGAAATTTTGGTACTTTTCAGATAACTTTCATATTCTGATGAATAGTGAAAATTACTAAATTTTAATTAAAACAACTTTTTTAATTGAAATAATTAATAGTGATAAATTATTAATTTGAGTGGTTTTAAAGTATATTTAGAATATATTTTTACAATTTAATACAATTTTGGTCATTGGATGTAATTTCACATTTAAACCAGACATAAAAAAGTGTCAATCTTTTGATAGTTATTATCTCTTAAAAACATGCTATTTGTTTTGACGACGGGAATTAATTTTTAAATTAATTAATGTAACTGATATTTTATGAATTTGGTAAAACAGACTTCATTTTTGAATTCATAATATCAAATATAGCTTAGGCCTAATTTTTTGTATTTTTCTGGAAACGTTCATTTTTTGATGAATAGTGAAACCACTAAGTGGTAGTTAAAAAACTGAATTTTTCATAAAACGTAATTTTACCGCTTCTGTGAGTGGAATTTCGAAAATATGAGAGACACGGTTAATATCAAGGACTAAAATGTGGTTCAATGAGATGAAAATAATTTTTGGTGAATAGTAACTTTTGATTTTTTTTACCACTGTTAAAAGTAAATAGGGTAATTAAGGGTAAAAATGATATTATTATTACCCTAACAAATGTCCTAATTCTATTGTATAAGTTTAATTTGACCAAAAACAACCTTAGGAATAAAATATGACCATTTAAGACCACTTGGATTAGATTAGGACATTTATTATTAATTTATTTAAAGAAGGGTTAAAATAGTTAAAATCAAAGTTTAATAAGTAAATCATTTTTAATATAGGGTTATACATAAGATAAATTCAACTATAAATATTCATTAGAAAGATAAAACGATATATTACATAATGATATTTTATTTGTAATTTTTATACATTAAATAAGTTAATTTATTTAGAACACAATGATGATGCAGTAATTACCATAATAGTGAAAAATTAGAATAATTGATATTATAAATACCCAAATAAGTGTAATTTGAGACTTTTTATGAATTCCACTAATTTTATAGGTTAATATGACATGTTAATATTGATTTAATTAACATTTTTCGAACTAATCATTCTGTTATGATTTTCACAAAAATCAATTACTAAATAGTGTCAAAATTGAAATAATATACCTTTTAAAACAAATATTATATTATTAATTGTCATTTTATTCCTAAACATCTATGGCTCGGCCAAATGACTTAGATAAGGTTATATATATTAATAATAAACAACTTTGGGTTCGTTTGGATTGTTATAGTAAGTTTATTAACCTTATAGTGTAAGCACACAAGAAGACACGGTAAAAGTAAAATTATTTAACTTAATGTTAAATCTAAATGATAAGGTTACAATAGGAACCTAAACTTGTCTAAATTCTATTTGATGAGAGTATTGCGACCCATCCCCACCTTAGCTTCGAAATAAATCAATTTGGAGCTATTTAAAACCGAATTTGTCTTTATAATAAAATAATAGTTTTAGTAATTCCAAAGGTGCCCCTCTCCTCCATTATAAAAGGACACCTCCTCCCCCTCTTCCTCACACCACTTTGAGCCTTCAAGATCGGCAAACCCAGGCCAAATGTTTCTCTACACTTCCCTAGAAAAATCCTATAGGTTCTGGTATTCTTCAAAGACCTATTTTAGTGCCCTAAAAGGTGGTCTCAAAGAAGCACTTCAAAGAAGAGGTAATGTCCGTTACCGATTCTTTCATCTTTATTTCTTCTTTCACTTCTTCTTATTAGGTTGTTTCATTATGAAGTAAAAACATCAGTATCACTTATATACTGATATGTTATTATAATTATGAAACAACCTTATTTCACCATCTATCCATCCTACGGAAAACGAAATCATCGCGCGTGCGTACGTACGGAATACCGTCTCCACGACACGATGAGATTCATTCCCCACATTAACAATTCATGAATGATTATAAAGTATATATAATGAATAATAATGAAATATATGACATGTTAAATCTACTGGATTTATGTATATGTATATATATATGTATGTCATCTACTTACTTCGATTCAAGACAATAAGGAAAGGAAAACAGCGTTCATGCGTACGTACGGACTACCGTCTCCATGAACGGTGTATTTCATTCCATTTACTGATCTATTATATACATGTATATTATGAATATATGTTATATATAAATCATGTTTTACATTCTGGATTTAATTAATCATGATCTATGTAATCATATGAATAATTACAGGTTAAAACACGAACGACAAATGAGACGATTTTACCCAAAACGCTCTTTAACAATGAATTTACAAAAGAACGGGTAATATAAAGTCATAAGTGAACCATATATGATATAATAACAATGATTATGATTCTATAAAAAGTCAATGACTTTATTTAAATCATTATACAGGAGGTTCGGACACTTACGAAGCAAATTGGACCTAAGGTAAGGGAAATATCACAATCTCATTTTTATCTGAGATTGTTTATACTTTAGTATTTACTGGGGTGTATTTTATCATCCACATCCATGTTTCCTCAATATGTAATATTATTTCAATTCACCTACAATTGTTTATATCATATTTTACCCTTCGGTGAGTTTTTAGTAAAAGATATGAAAGGAATCTTTTGTCGTTTTTCGTATGAGGTAGTTTTTGACTTTTCTGACAAAAGTATGAGAAGAATGTTTTTTTAACTTATACGGCATGAATGGATTTTTAAGAAATTATTTCCAAGAAGCTTCTTTTAGAAGTTTTAAAGTTTATTTTTAATCAAATTCTTTTAGTTTAAAATTGTATGACATGTTATGAAAGGATAAATGTTTTTGAAGTAGAAAGGATATTTTTCTCAAGAATGGAGTTCAAGAGTTTTATCAAAATCATTTTCCATTTAAGACAATATAGTGTTATGTTTCTATCCCTATTATTACATTTATTTGATTATGTTGTGATGTAAATATTTTTATGAATTCCTTTATCTTATATGAATTTTTTTATAATGTCACGATGTTTAGGATTCCCATTTTTATTACATGGGTTATGTAATGATGTATGATTTATGATTTTGTGGAACTGATAAGAATGGTATCATTATGAGATGGGTGGGACCTATATCTCCCTCCAATTCATTGGGTAATGATTTTATATCTCATGAGATAGGCATGGCTGGAACGGTAGGTTATACCAGTTTAGTGAAGCAGGACTGAAACGAGGGTAACTCGGTTCAAAAAGGGACTTTGTCCACTAAGATAGTCTTGGCAATGAGTCTTGACTAATAAGAAATGATTCTCTATTATTATGTGTGTATGACACAAAGTTTCATGTTTTATGTTATGATTATTGGGATTACATTTCACTACTATGATTTATCCCATGTTATGAAATTATGATATCTTCTGCAGGTTAAGATTTCCAAAAGATATGTTCTTATGAATATTATGTGATTGATATTTATTTTGTTTAACCTTACTGAGCATTTGATCTCACCCTTTTATGTTTTCTTTTCCCCAGGACATAAAGAAAGGATTTAGGTTTAGAAAAAAAAGAAGATCTTTATGGGAGATGTTGAAGATCTTTCACAACGATTAGAAGATTATATTCCGAGTTTCCAAAGACACTAAACTATTACGGTCCTTGTGGGTGTGTTTTTGTTATGTACTAAGTATTCCGAAAAAGTAATGTAATGTCCATGTACATCAAGCTTCGGGTCTCTACATATATGACTTAATAGATCACAAAGAAAACTCCTTAAAACACACATGTAATCAGTTTTTTCGTTCACTGAGTCAGAAATAAAAAGTCAGGGTCCTGGTGTATTGATACGTCGGCTGTCACACCAACACTAGACTACCTGAACAAAATACCACACCCATTAATCCTAAGACTATTGATTCATAAAAAAAAGATCAAAGTCCTAGTTCTTCGGTAGAACCGACCCCTTCGAAAACAATTTGTCACGAATCGTCCCCCAGGGTCCGTGTCGTGATACCACAGTCCCGCCATCCATTGGCCAGGGGCTGGCGACTAGCACCGAATGGCGTTTTCCCTAAAACAGGAAGGGCATTGCCTTTATAACCTGTGAACTCACGCAACCAAGCACATAACAAGCTACAAACACATGCAAACTGTATAATCAAAAGAGTGCTGAATGTAAAAGGGGTCCGGAATAAAATCTGACCGATAAAGGTACAAGTAAAAATGAAATACAATAAAAATAAAGAATGTGAAAAAGATAGCTACTGGATCGTCTTACATGGATCCAACCTGATAGGTAGGTACAAATCAACTCCTCAGCACTCCGCATCTGTCTGTCTTCTCCGCGTATTGACACGTAGTATGGTCCACCTCCAAGAACCGTCCAGTCCTGGTACTCATGTCCTCAATCAGCGTTGTCTATCGTCTGCACCAAACACAACGAAGTGTGGGCATAGCCCGTGCAGGGGTGACTATAACGATACTCAGTAGGGACTCCGAGACCCTTGAGGTCTCACAAAATCTAGAAAGGATTAACCACAATGTTTTAAATCAAAAGATAACCATACTTATGTATATACCCATACATATACTTATGTTATCTAGTAATCCATCTCAATCGTGAGGAAAACATAAAGGTACTGACTCATATCACACTATGATTTATTCTTGGGGTAGTAACAAGTAACATCTCTAGTCACATCATCAAACACCTCGGTTGCTAGAGAACCCCTCCTCTATCGAGTATAGTAGGCCTACCGAGTCACACAGAGGTGCTTCCCACTAATCTTGGACTGCTGAGGTACTCCTCTTGTCATGTACCGTGGTTCTTCCATGTCACACAGAGGCGCTCCCAACCATGGGTCTTCCATGTCACATAGAGGCTCTCCGCCTCGTGACTTGCTGAGGTACTCCTCCTGTCAAGTACTGTGGGTTTGACGTGTCACACAGAGGATCTCCCATCAGGGCCTGCTGGGGTTCCCCTCCTGTCGAGTACCATGGTTCTTCTGTATCATACAGAGGTGCTCCCCACAGTGGGTATTCCGCGTCATAGAGAGACACTCCCCACTGGGCATGTCAAGTCCCTCCGAGTCGAAAAGGGCAGTAGTCGTCAAGTCTCATCCATCTACTGGGTTCTCGCACTATGCTCACTTGTATCCAAGAGGATCCACTCCTCGAGCTATTGGTCTATACTAAAACATCCATAAAGTCCCATTAAGAATTATCTCAAAGGTCCTCCACATCATAGGGGTCTCAACACAATAGGCGTCGCGTCAATCAGATGTCTGGTCTGTTAGTTATTAGCATTTTAGTCTCGAGGGCCCGGTTGGATTCGTGCTCGATCCAGCCTACCCATAACCCATATTAATCCAAAACTCTAGTGGGGAATACACAAAGGGATAGTCTCGCTCCACGATTTCTAACGACGCTGATGGTTCACCAAACAGACATCTGGTGCCAATGTTATGGAAAAAAGAAGTAAATGGATCATAGTAGGCGGAGGTCCGATCTGACCCGGCCTGGGCCGACCCGGTTCAGTTCAACCCGGACCGACCTGCTGGGTCTGGCCCGTCATAGAGTGCAGCCCGGCCCATTGGGTTCAGTCCAGCCCGCTGGGTTTGGCCTGGCCCGCTGGGCGTTCCGGCATGCCGCGAGGGGCCGCGGGGGTTCGGCCGCGGATGGCGCAAGGCCGCAGGATGACTCTGCTAGGGTGGCTCGGACTCAAGGGCGGAGGCCATGGGGCGGAGGCCGCGAGGAGGCATGGCCAGAGTAGCTCGGGGCCGCGGGAGGTTCAGACGGAGTGGCTCGGGGCCGCCGGGACTCGACCGGAGTGGCTCGACGGACGATGGCGGAGGCTCAGCCCGGACGACGGTGGTAGCTCATCCCAGACGATGGCAGCGGCTCAGCCCATTCGGCAGCAGCTGTGGGTGGCGTGGCAAGGCCACAGGGAGGTAGATCCACATAGCGCGGCGACCATGGGTTCCTCAGAGCGGCTCAACAGTGGAGGCGCTGCGAGGGCGTGAAGGTCACTAGGCGATGGTGGTCGCATGGCGGTGGTGTTGCGTCATCGCCTTCATCGTGTTAAACATCACAAATCATCACAAGATTTGCGAAGGGGAAATGCCATGTTTTTTTGGACCGTACCCTCCATGTTAGGGTGGTAGAATATGGACCAACAAGAATTTAAAGAAGAATGTCATGCTTTAAAACCTAACACAACGATTTATTCTCAATCTCAAAAAAGAATTCAAGGGAAGAAAATGGGAAAAGTATTCATACAAATATAAAACCATACCTCATTTATTGATGGAGATCTTGATGGAGGAGACGAAATCATTGGGTAGGGAAATACAATCGTCGATTAAAGATGTCCCATGCATGAGGATTTCCTAATGATGAAAGTCGAAGTCGTGCGACAACATTCTTCATTGGAGAAATTTCCCCCAATTATCCAATGCTCTCCCCTTTTCCAACAATTTTCCCCAATTCCACCAAAATGAACATATATCCAACTTCTTAATTTATGTTTTCATATTAAATTATCTTGGCACAATATCAAAATGGTTTAATTAATTAATTGATGGGTGCCATAATAAATTATGGGGACAGTTGGCATAATTATGTTGGGGAGTTTAAGATGTTTCTACCCACTTAATAGGGAGTTCAAGAGGTTTCAAACCTCCGGTGGTCCCCACAACCATAACCTCTCCTTGGAGGTTATGCTCAGTGGTTCCCGCATCCTTATCCTCTCATGGGAGGTTTTAGTTCAGGTGGTCCCCACCTATGAAATATCCACATGGGTGGTTACAACAAATAAAATAAAAAGTGTGATTAATTTATTTTATTATTTCCATGAAAAACACAAAAATGATCTTTCACCCTCGATAAACTACTATTGAGGGGAAATTCTCTTTAAGAGAATACCAACGCTTCACATTCAACGGTCTACTCAGATTCCAATTCCGAGCACCGGTTCAAAAGTTATAAAAACATGCCCGTACGTTTACAGAACGTACCTGAAATAAATTTCAGAAATTCATTCTAGGCATTCTGGGCCTCAGATTTGCACGCCATCAAGTTTCGTAGACTCATAAAATTCCAATTTATTTTAAAAATATTTTCATGAATATTCTGGGTCTTTACACTCAATGTTAGATTTGTGGTTGATTATAGCATGAAAGCATGAGATCATAATATTGGGCATTGGATCCTGATTCTATAGAACATTCATTGGGTATTTTTTTCCATTTTGATATGCGTGTATATATGTATTTATATAAAATTTATATCTTAATTAAATAATCATGGATTTATATATTATACATATTTGGATTTATGTATTGTTACTATCTATATGATTTAATTCATCAATAATATTTTTCTTATTATGGTTCCACATTTTAATTATTATCTCATCTTTGTGAAGCTCTAATTATGAGGGTATAGTCTCCCTAATGTACCACCATAGATCCTATCTACTAGTTTTCAGCCTTAAGAAAAAGAGAAGGCATGCCGGAGGCCTTATGATCTTCTGGGTTTTGTAACATCTGAGTTAAATAGGTCTCTAATTTTATAAATTAGTACTATAATTAAGATTCATTACCTAATTATTTTTGGAATTGTATAAAGGATTTTAAAATTATATTAATTATGGTATGATGTTGAATGGTGGAGAAGATAATCCACAAATAGATAATCTCCAAATTACAAGGGAAAGGAATTTCTATTTTTAGATTTTTCATGTCATAATCGTTTTCATTTTACTATTCAACGACACACATGATGTGTGATGTTTATCATTATTATTGTTTTTGAGAAAAGTTTACCATTATCACGACAGGAAAAGGATGTGTTGAGTCATGAATCATAATAGACATGTATATGTTAACATATCAGAAATTATGTCATTATATGTCAGATCATCTCATTTCATGTATTGAGTGAGGTTTCTATTTATAAATGGAATAATATTTGTGTAATTTTTATAATATTTGATGGAGGTGAACGAGAAACATAATTGGTTACATAATGTTCATGTATCATCCAAACATTTTTTCCTACAAAGCATGATGTTGAGTCCATAAGTGTTAAATTAAGGCACGTTGAGTCATGGACCACTAGACAAATGGTATGGAATGTGTTTACAGTTTTGATTAAATAGATTCCACAATTAAATTTATAAATTTTATGTGCCACTAGAAATTAGAATCAATGATCTATATATTTCAACTATTTTAAAAAAAATGTTATTTTATATAAATGAGTATGAACATCAAGGATTTTAAATTTAGAAATGAAAAGGTTAATGTAATATGGATAAGAGAACAAAAACATTAATGGTGATTTACTCTATGACATTAAATTGAAACACTGTATACCAAGACCTCTGACATATAGAAAGAAACATGGCCCCAACCCATGATCAGTAGTGGGTAGTATGCAGATTCTGTTGACTTTATTGTGATATATATGTAACATTTACCTAGATTTAGAAGTACTTTGAGAGTTGTAACTTTTATATTGAATGGTTTTGAACATGTTTTGTTATTATCCATGTGGCTTATCCCATTTAATTTTTTTATGAAGAGTTGTTTTTAGAAATTGATGAGATATGGAATGAAGAAATCATCATGTAGAGTGCCATGATGATGTGATATCCATTATCTATAGATTATTATAACTAAAAAACCATTACGACCACCTACATCACTTCCTATGATACCAAACCTAGGTATTGATGCCCAATTTCAAGAGGGTTTTCCATGTCTGATGAATACTATATTGGGGGAGCCATGAACTACTAATTATATTGAAGAGTAGAACTGGGTATTTTAGTAGTAAAATACACCCACATTTTCTGGGTATAGAGGTCCTCAGGAGGCACGGTCATGGTTGGAGGATATGCTTATTATCTCTGAACCCCATGATATTCTTACATAGAAGGAAGTGAAGATTTCAATGTATATTCATTGAGATTATTCCATGTAATGGGGGATTTTATCACCTACGAAGATTCTCATATAGTTATGTCATGGGTGGGATTTTAGATATACTTACAGGACTATTTATTTCCCCAGATACTACGATCATACCATGCTATGGATTTTATTGATCTACATTATGGTACTATTTAAGTGAGGGAATATATTTTTGGTTTCATAGATATCCAACGACTCATAGTAACTCTTTATTTTGAAACATTGGTGAAATAGAGATATTTTAATGATTGGATCATATAATTCGTCTAATCGATTTTGAGTATATTTCATATGATCATTTTTTTGAAATAATAAATCAATCCCTCGTCATCGGGTAGAACAAGATTGAATATGCTTGTGCTGGATAAGGGGGGATCATAATCAGGATAGGTAAGTGGTTCGACTAGAAACTAAAAATACCACCTTGGGACAATATACAGGGGTTGCTGAAGGTATGTTACATGCAATGATAGTTATGTGGTTTTTAAAAGGAGAAAAGGACCGATAATAATAAACTATAGTGACACAAAGACGCCATTAGGCATCAAGGTTGTAGTAGGTTTGGGAATCATCAATTTTTGTTCAATATTTCATAAATTTTCCCCATGTGATAGAATCTATAAGACATATTCCTGTAGGTGGGTATTTATTAATGCCTCTCCAGGAAGGTAGATATAGTGATACCATTCACTCTAGTATAGAAGGTGTTTATGGATGAGGTTGGTAGTCTTTAAATGTATAACGCCTATAGGGAGGATCTACTCAGTGTAGTCAGGTTATATCTCAGTTCCATAGATCATTCCATATCAATGTAGTGCATCCTATTCTGAAGAATAATATAAATAATCCATTTATATTTTTAGGTACTATTCTAGTTGCCTCTACTTTAGTTTCATCTTTATTCGACACTACATCTTCACTTTCACAAATATCTATTGAAATTATTGAATGTTTCGGGATTTTAATTGGTAAATTTATTATGCTGATAGTGGTTGAAAATAATTTTGGAATATATTTATATATTTTATTCTATTTTAAGTATTTACTATATTTGATAGGTGGCCATCACTTCCTATTGACCATCTTCATCATTGAGTTGACTGGTTTCAACATCATTCTCGAGATGTAATTCTTTTTTCCTTACCCTACGTACAAGGATCTCTATCATAGAAGGTTTTCATATATATCACCATAGGGAAATATGTATATGCATAATGGATAATTTAATGTTAATAATATCAAAAAAATAAAAAAAATAAACTAAGTGGAGTGATAATCTAGATTTATTATATTTTTCTAGATGATCACGGTGTATGTCTTGATGATTTCCTTCTACAGTGGGTATCTTTAGATAATTAATTCGAAATTAACTCTATATACTTCATAATGAGATATAGGTATGGTTTTCTATCAATCTAGTTCTAGGAGATTCACGTGTATCCATTTATCATTATATGATGGAAAATATGGAGTTGTTGTGGATAAATATGTAACTAGAGGATTTGGATGCCATGGATTTTATATGACCCAACACATCTACTTTGGGTTCTCCCATCCTTTTTTATATGTATTTGAATGGTACCCTCCTATATTTTTTTGAATAATATTCAATTAAACCAGCATAAGCATATGAATGGTCATAAATTACCATGTATCGTTGGCCACTTTTACCTTTTACAGGAGCAAGTGTATTTTCCAAGATTGATTTGAGTTTTGGATACTATTTGATAAGATTACAACATTTAGATATATCATTTTTGAATTTATAAATTTGGTATGATTTATGTGAGTATCTAGTCAGAAAACTAGGTCTCATGAACATGAATGAATTCTTTAAAGCATTGATAAATCAATTTTCTCACATGTATCTATATTAGTTTGTGGTAGTCTTCATGGATGATATCTTGATTTGTTAAAATACATAGCAAGACTGTGCCAAATATCTTGAAGTAATATTAAATATATTTTCTGAGAAAAATTTATAATCTAGTTTCCATAAAATAAATTTCTTGATAAAAAATAATTTTTTGGGTCACATTATTTAATAGACATGACAATCAATTCACATAGATAAGTTGAGCATTATTGATTCATAGAAGAAGCAGAAAACATATATTTATATATAATGTTTACTAGGAATATATGGCTATTACAGGTGCATTATAAATTCCATTCCCTGACCATGAGAACCTCTAACCTTTTTACTAGAATAGATTTGATGTTCTTGTTGTATAAAACTTGCAAGAAGACATTTTAGTAGATGAATGGATGATTTACCACACTTTTGATCATGATTCATACAAATCAAGGTAGAGGCTACATAGTGTTTTGTGTTGCATCTATTATTGTGATGGGAACATTTATAATATATTGAGGTCACTTAATGTCAAATGGTTCTCACTATTTTTTCCTGACTAGAGGAATTACATGGTGCTTTATCTTGAGATACCATTTATTTCTTCATGCCTTGTGTTGTTGGATGAATTACATGATGGGAGATAGGGTTGTGTATATTATGATAAAAAACACAAAATATATCATTATTTAATGTTAATTAAACATTATATATGGATAGTGGGAAACATATCATCATTACTATGAGTTTTAGTCTTCATATATGTTTGAAAATGGAAATGTAGTTGCTCATGCTCGTAACTACAATACATAGAGGCAAGTTGTGTTTTGGAATCCAGTTATGAATGGAGGATGATGGATATTATTTATGAAATTCATCTAAACGATTATGAGACTAATTAAAGGCCATTATTTATATCCTTATTGGTAATCTCATCACTTTTATATATATTGAATAAGAAGAAGTTATCAGATCATGAGGGCTTCATCCTATGACAGATAATTGTTTTTGGTTATCCACCACTAGGTTGGGCTAGCAAAGATATTATAATTTTCTTGTTCAAGAGAATTTATGGGTTCATAATGTCATGAAATATGAACTGATTGGATATTACTATCCTTCACAATGGTAATAAAACTATGGATATCTAATAAATAACGTGACATGATCCTCTAGTATTGTTGGATTTAGATAAAACATTCTGTCAACTGATTTATCACTAGGTGTTCCACCTGTTAGCAGCTGTCAGTAGAGAAAAATTAGACTTTTGGATTTTTACAACATTAATGTCTGTGAATAGATATTGTTTTATGATGGTATGGACTTTTTATCATATTTTTAGTTATCCTTGAAGATGTAATCTGTTTTGGGATGTTTTGGAAAGGCTGGGAAAGATCACCCATTTTCTTTCTATCAAGGATTCCTTCTCAGTAAATGAGCTTCAGAAACTATATTCTTGTGATAATATACCCTTAAATAGTGTACCACATGTGAATATATTATTTTATATGGCTCATTTTATGTTGAGTTTGTATTAGTGGATACTAAAGACTCTCAAGAAACTATTGTTGATTAACACACACATTCACCCATGGACAGGTGTTCGATCAGAAAGGATGTTACATAAACTAATAGAAATTGTTTGGTAATGTGTCCATTATTTTGGAGAATCTTGGGAGAATCGTATACCTCTCATTGGGTTCTCCTACAATAATATATTCTATGGTACTATACATAAATCTCTTTTTATTAGAATCTTTAGGGTATATTGTTCTATTCATCCATGTTTTGATATGTGGTAGGAGATGAAAAACTAATGGGATACCATCTCTTGTATTATAGTTTGGATTTTTTTATTCATATAATAAATTTTATTTTTTAAGGTCAATATAGCTTAGAAGTATTTTGATGAATGACATCAGCAACCTCTATAGTTTGACTTAGGGGGTTGATTTTTCTGGCTTATTTTTTCTAAACTATGGAATTGATGTATTTGATGATAGGGAAAGAAAAAAACATGTTATTTATACCATTTATGATTTTATAGAGAGTAGAGAAGGAATACAGTCTGATTGATAAACTTAAATGGTAATAATACGTGGAAGTTGTCTTTTATATATAACAAGTTTTCCAATATTAGGAAAAATAGTCCCAAAAGTTTTGTCATGAAGATCAAGGATTAGAGGATGATTGTTCCATGGAGGAGTGTTCTATTCATATTATTGCTCGAATCCTAAAGGATTTGTGAGTAAATTTTTTAACCTAGTACATTTTCTATTGAATCATGACCATGTATAGGATGAGACATGTGTGAGAGAGGCTGATGTAAATGCTCAGTGTGTGAAGTTATTCTCATAAAAAGGCTTACCACCATTGGAAGGTAAACTCATGGATAAGCTCTTTTATGGCGGAAGACTGTATGTCCCTAGAATTTCAATGAGATATGAAACATTTTTATATCAGTTTAGTGAATTTATTTTGACATAAAAAAATTATTAATGATGTTGTTGATGTTTCAACGGTATCTGAGGATTATTTGGATCACATATCCCTGAGTTTTGGAAAAAAAATAGGGCTATATGGTTATTGTAAAACATGTGTCCCTTTCCACATTATTTTAAAAATTTCAAGGTGTACGATTATACAGAATCGGGCCACAAAATTTGAACGAACCATGTAGCATAAAACATATAATCATGTGAATTTTGTAGGTCTAATTATAGGTGAGTTTAATAACTTTAGTGTTGGGTTATTCAAATTGTGTACCATGAACATGGATGTGGTTCCTTAAGATAGTTCCCTTCATATACTTAGCACTCGGTTTGTCCAGCCATGAGGCCAAAAAATGTATAATAATTTTAATGGATGAATTTTAATCCTTTCAACTATTTCATATTAACTCACACACCTATTTTTCATTCCTCTAACATGCATATCCATCTTATCCTTTTAGAGACTTCAAATGATGATTCTAGGATTTGATGTCCCTTATCATTTTGAACTTATAATCAAGAATCCTCTATCACATAATATGTGCATAAGTATGAGATTCTATCCATATACATCCATTATTGATTAATCTCACATTATTTGAATTTTTTTTGCGGGATAATATGAAATATTTCCATGAATGTTTCTCTTCATCCATTTTCATCAGATTCGTACCAAGCCAAGGGATGGTACATGAGGACTGTTCCCATAATTCCATAATTTAGTTGGTATAATAAATATGTATAATGTAATTTCGTTTTATAATATGTTTCATGCTGCTGGATACCATATTTTCCATGTGTTTCTATAAAAATAGCCACTTCAATTAATTAAATTCTTATCCATCATAGTAATTACTTTATGTTTCATTGTTAATGTTGGAATATGTCCCTATTAACTAACTCAAAAACATATAGAATGATTATGGAATTAACTATAGATATTATGTATTATTATGTGAACAAACAACCTCTAATGTGGTATTTTTGTGGCATCCAGATGACGTGACTACAATTAAGTAAATGGATAGTTAGTGGAAGAACCCCAATACATGGTTACACATATGAAATGTTTATACAATATTATATGTGAAATTATAATGAATTATAAACATTTTAATTTCTCATGGATAAGATAATTTTACAACATATTTCGTAATGATACTCATTATTGGATTCCCAACTGATATTTTAATCAGGAATGACATCCTGACTACTGTGATACTCATGCCTGAAATACCCAATATTATGATACCATAGAATAAAATCTCAACTGGTATGATACTCAACATAGATTCACATATACTAGAGATACATGTGCATCAATTCACATATAGTTGGGATAAATTTGAATAGAGTGCCTTATGATGTTTAATACACAATCATGGTGTGCCCTAATACATTATACAACTCTATTGACTGGACATGGACTCCTGAGATATGATTTTATTCATGACCAGAACTATGTATATATATATATATATATGGATGTAAAAGACATTACATAAATAGTGTTTTAATATACATACATGAAAATATATATTTAATTGTTTATGGTGAAATCTCTTTAGTGGTTTCCATTAATGGTCAAAAGTAATTAGTGTTTTCATGGTATCCATTGGGTGCCAGATCCAGACCTTTTCAGTTTAAAAAAATAATTTACTTTTAATAATTCGTTACTCTACTCATATTTAATTCTTTTTTGGGATAGTTTTAGAAGTTTTGGATTGTGGCCTACAAATTATATCTCACTCTATTTTGTGGCTATCATTTGTTACCTAGACATACTACATATATATTGTTAAGGATCAGGGATATCACCCGGTCTTGGATGCTTGATTAGTTATATCATGGGAGATTTGGAGTTTGAGACCAATCCTTTGCTCATGATTCTATAGGAAATCATTTTTTCATTTTTTTCATGTTGATATACATATATATATATATGTGTGTGTGTGTGTTTTCCTACAAATTATATAGCATAAAAGAATACTCATATTTTTGTATATAGTGCCACTTTCAGAATGATTAATTATTAATGTCTAAATGATTTATATACTTATCTATAATTTTCAACTTATACATCCATAATTTGTGCATTATCTCATCGATATGTTACTATGATTATGAGGGTATTCTCTCCCCATTGTTCTATTGTGGACCCCCACAGCATGTTAGTTGCCTCTAACAAATGGGAAGGTGCTCATATGGCATTGTGTTGTACCATATATGGTTTCTTAGGATTGAACCAAAACATGGATGTCACACTTCTCCTTTTTCTTTAAATCCGTAAAAATATCATCAATCATGTGTATGGGAGACTACTGCCTCGCAAACCAATGTTATTAATTTTCCATCACCTCCTCTCACTTTATGATATAATGATGATTTTTTATATATATTATATTTATGATTTTATTGTGTATTTTTGGATAATTATATCATATATTACTTCTTACATTTCATTCTATGGAAATACAATAACTTCATTCGTGTGTATAGTGGAAGACCTCCTAATAGTGTGATTTGATTAATTATTCACATACGAATTGTAATGAATTTAATTAGGGAACATTTAATGAATATATGTGTTATGTATGACATAACAGTTTTTCTTTATAGTAACAAATTATTTACCTTTATTTAATTTCGTTCATCTAGATAATAGAAACAAAATTCATGTAAACATACAACATACCATCTCCATAAAATGTGTATTTCGTTTTCTATCACTAAAATTTATATATTTTAATAAATGCATATATAATTAATATATATGATATTTATATCATGGATACAATTTTTTTAATTATTAAACAATGATTAATATAAGAGGATAGAAAATATCAAAAAAAAAATATCTAATAAAATAAGTTATTACCCAAAACAAAATTTTATCATGGAATTCTTAAAATACTAGTAATGAAAAAGTCATAAGTAAATCAAATATAGTTTGATAAATATTAGTGGAATTATAATAAATTTTTAATTAAAATATATTAAATATATAATATGTTTGAATGATTTTGATGGAATTAGATACTCAAGGTAAGGGATTTCATTGTCTGTATTTTATTTATTGAAGACTGATCCCATATTTTCAAATACATTATTTTTTGTAGTGTTATACTAAAAGATTTATATGTTATATCATGAATCTACTTTTTTTAATTATTCATAATCTTTCTCATAATTTTATTGTACAATGTGGCATACAATTCCAGATATTACATATGAAAAAATAGTTTTTATCCCTCAATTGTTTTTCTTCTGGATATATGTTATATTATGAATAAATCTTCTTCGATTAGGAGTATATACGACCCATTTGAAATTCAATATAATGAAATTATTTATTCTATTGATATTATTTGTTTTATATTATTTTATTATTTCATGGGTCTTTTGATTAAATTTTACAAAAGTGGTAATGGTTTGGTGATAAAATATAATTGTTTGTTGGGATATTTTATGAATATGCTTCCAATGATGATATCATATTATATTTATCTAAAGAAACACATTAATTTTCTTTTCCTATGGTTATATCAAGAGAATAACATTTAAAAATTTATTTTACACTCATTATGTTCAAAATATTCATTAATTAATTTTTCATGTGAATCGACATTATTTCTCTCTTTAGTAGAAACAAAATCATTTAATTCCATATCTGTGTTTTGAAAAAAAAATATTTTCATCAATTTTATAAAATTACACAAAAAATTTGTTAATTTCATTTTAACAATTATTAAAATATTAAATGGTTCATTAAAAGTAATTGTTATTTCTTTTTAAAAATATGTCATATATACAATTTTATAAAAAAATTAAAACAAATATTTGATTTTAATGTGTATGAAATTTCTCATTATCATGACCATATAAGGTTTTATATCATCATTTATGAATTAAAATTGATATTTTCAATGAAAATTGTTTAGAAAATGTTTTTATAAAAAAACATTTAATGAAAAAATGATATTTTCCTCATGAAATGATATACTTTTTTTAAATAATCCATTAAATTTTTCCTTGGTAACTTTGAGATGAATTGATTTTAGAAATCACTTGTGTATTATATATTTATTTTTAAAATTAGAAATTAAATTTTCCTCATGGAAGTTTTAAAATTATATTTATTTCATCCTTCATGTGTGTTCAATGTTATTTTAATTTAAAGTAAATTTGAAAATTGTTTATTATTTATAAATAATATTTTTTAAATGTGGGTTGATATTTTACTCTTCAAATATTTTATATTATGTTTAAATATTATTTTAAATATATAAAATATTATTTTATATTAATGGTATTTTTATGATGTTTAATGTTTAAATATTTTTTCATTCAAAAAATAATGGATATTTTCATCAAGAAATGTTCTATCTGATATTTGAAAATCATTTTCCATCTAAGATGATGTAATTTTATATAAATTATTTTATATGGGGAATATAATCCTTGTATTTTTTTATATTCTTCCACATAATGGTATATGTTTATGTGGACAATATTTTTATGAAACATCTTTCTCTTCCACATGTTAAACCCGGATATAATACTTATAAAACCCACTACAAATTCCATAGGTTATGTTTTGACGATATAATTAAATTATTACGAAAATAATTTATTTTCCAATATATTATATACTATTGAAATGTTAATGAAACCTATTTCATTTTATGGGTTATAATATTATGATTTTTTAATGATCATATAGAACACATATGTAATATTTTTATTATATGATGGGTGGGACCTATATCTCCCTCGAAAGCATTGGTTAAATATTGATTTTGACTAAGATAAAAAGGCTAAGTATATGTAGTGAACCCAATTTAGTAATGGAATTTGTTCACTATGATAGTCATGGATGCGAACCTTGACTACAATAATGGTTTGGGGATTCAACCCATTCTATTGTGATTGGTTTTGAAATTATACTGGACTACAATGAAATTGGAATAATATGCTTATGTTTATAAAAATTAACTATGTATTATTCCAATGTTGTGTTCTCATGGTTCAGATTATTTTATTATATTATGTATCATATCTTTTTATATACTTTGATTTATTCAATGTATCATGTTTATTATCTATAATATGCATTTTATGTTTTTCAAATTTTATTCTCATTTTCTCATATCCTTTTGATTATGATATGGTGTTGTACCAATTTTTTACCCTTATTGATGATATGTGCTTACCCATTCATTCAATTCATTTACCGAGGATATGAATAATGATTTTATGTAGGTTATATATATGAAGTGTACTATTTTGGAAATATTATTAATGGATACATGAATTATATTTTTTAAAATAAGAATATTTTTTCAATGATTCCAATATCAATATATCATTAGGATCCCCATGTGTGATTTTGTGTAATGGAATGAATAATCACATAAAAATATGTAATATCTATATATGATAAGTTTGGTTTTTTATAGATTTTATTAAGGGACATATTTACATAACCATATGGAATTTGGATGAGAGAAAATTGTTCAGTTCTATATGGATATTTATATGGATATTTATAGAGATATGACTAAGGATAAGTCAATGGACAAGGAAATTTATAGTAAAATGTATTGGAATGTTGGTAAAATATGTAGAGATTTGTTTCTAAGTCATAACATCCTTCTATGAATAGTAACCATAGATGTGGTTGTAGAATAGATTTTTATATGGGTGAAAACTCGTAAAGGGTACATTGAGTAGGACTCGATCATGACCTGCTACACCAAAATGGGTTGTTTTGAACACCTGGTTTGTCACCATCAGGTGATATTATATGTAAATTCATTAAATATTTATTAAGAGTCATGAAAAATTCTAATAATGATCATGAGTTTTGGAGGGTAAGCCTACCGTGTAGAAAATAGAAATGATTTTTTTTATTTATACATCTTACAAGTATTTTTTCATGATTATGTGATGTTCTTATATGAGTATTATTTCTCACACTATGATTTTTGGTATTTAATTAATGGTTAGATGTAGAAATAACCATCTTGACACTATATGTATTGGAAATTTTTTTGACTAATAGAAATCAAATTTTATTATTACTTGAGAGATTTATATTTTGATGATTCATAATAATCTATCATGATATATGAATAATGGAATGAACATTGATGATATTCCTAGTTCTCAAATTAGAGAATTTTTTACATTTATTAATTTTCATGTGGTAATGAATATAAATAGAAGTTGATATTGTTTTCTAAATGTAAAGAATGTCTAAAGAATAACATGGAAGAATATATCGAATGGATAATATGATTTATTCTATTTGGAAAAGGAGGTCATAGAGTTAAAACCTATAAAAGATTTCAATGATTAATTTGTGGGGAGCATTGAAATTGTTCATGTTAATCCATAGATCTAGGAGTAGACATCTAGACTAAGGAATTTCCTATTCCATGTAAACATATAATGATAATGTATAGGACTGTTTTTTTAATGTGATTCAAGGATTATGTAGTTCAAGTATTATTTATAATGGTATTTGGGCTATTAAAATTTGTGATCATATAAGGAAAATATGAATTTTTGAAGAATAAATGTCTCCATATAAATTAATTATATTTTCAATGACACCATAAATGGTTTATGATTTTATGGTTTATTATTTCTTCAATTTCATTGAATAATATTTTTTGTATTTATGTGATTAGTGTATATCAAGTAAATGGGTATTTAAAGATACATGTTTCAGAATAAAACCCTTATGTTTTTATATTTTTAGTGAAAATTGAAATTGTATAGGAATTATAATCTCACATTGTGGAAATATGATTAAACTTATTGTTAAACTTTTGTGTTTATCATGTAAGTGTTGCTTAGGTAATTATGGGTAGTAGTCATAAATACCCCGTGAAGAATCCCATGTAATTATATAATATTAATTTTTCATATTTATTAATATTTATTATTTATATATTAATTTTACATTAAAGGGGATGATATTTATGATAGAAAACCTGACACACAACAATGGGTTTCTCAGAAATCTTACGTTGCACAAAGACTAAGTCATACTGAAAAATAATTTATTATTAATAATTTATTATTTTATGTTGTAGTTATCAAAAATAAATTAGAATGGTGATAATTGAAAATATTAATTTAATTATGTATGTAATGTTTTCACATGTTTATAAAATAAATCACCTATTACAAACATAATTAGGAAATTAAAAAATAACCAATTGAATTTCAAGGATGTTTTTTTCATAATGAACTTTTTAAATGAAAATGAGTGAGTTTTGAAATAAAAAAATCACTCTTTATGGATTTTATTAAGGACATATACATGTAATATTTTGAATTTAATGTTTAAAATTCATATTATATATTTTCTAAACATGATAGAAAAAATTAAAAATTTTCTAATAAAATAATTTTGTTTAAAATAATTCAGTTTTCGGGCCTTTAGATGGTGAAGCCATTTTAATGTCAGCTTTTGACACTTTTATATGTTCTATTTTACAATATAAAGTTCTTATTTGGAAGTAGGACATCTAAATTTACATTTTTTTTGTCATTAAATTCAATTTTTAATGAATACTTAAAAACAATGAATTTTAATTCAGAATTATTGTTCCTTAATTTATTTATATAAATAAATTATTCTTTAAATTGTTTTTAAAGTGTAATTAGATTATTTTTTTCTTAATTTAATATAATTTAGTTTATTATATGTAATTTTATATTGACATTGAATAGAGAAATTGTGTAAACTTTTGATGGTTTTACTTAAAAACCAATTTTCTCACTCTGAAAATGGGATTAAATTTAAATTTAAATTTTCTATATCTGTAAACTAAATTTTAAGAAACTGAAATATATTGATGTAATTGGTATAAAAATTGTGGTCCAATATGATCAAATTAAATTTTTTTTGAGTAGTAAATTTAGTATTTTATTTACCCTCATTAAAGGTAAATATGGTAATTAAAAGAAAAAATATATTATAAATATATAAAACTACATTAAAACACGTCCTAATTCAATTTGATGAGTTATTATAGATGAATAAATTACATGGGACAAAATTTTTGTCTTTTTAAACCACTTTTGTGTGAGTATGACATTTATAACATTTAATATAAACTAAGGGAAAATATGTAATAATCATATCTGTCATTACTAAAAAAATTAAATAGGCTTATATAAGTTAAACAGTTGACTATAAATAGTACATATATATATAAATATGACCTATGACATGGTTATTTATTGATTATTTTTATAAATTAAATAAATAAATTTTATTGTGACACAAAGGTGATGTATTAATAGATTTATTAAATAATAAATCAAATAAATGATATTAATAACTTTAAAATAAAAGTAATTTTAAATATTTGAGGCCATATAATAATTTTATGTGTGAATATGAAATGTTAGTAATGAGTTAATGTAGTTTTTAAATGTAATAATGATGTTATGATATTTTGACAATGTCATGTAATGAATAGTATGAAAATTGACATTATTCATATCTTAAATTATAAAATATATAATTAAATGATACAACATTAATAAGAACTGATTATTCAAAAAAATTGATCTAACTCTATATATTTTATTAATGACTCAGTCATTGGTCTTTTAGAATTATTTGGAAATTTTTTTAACTCTCAAATATTAGATTACCTGATAAATAACAAGAGTTAAAAGAGGTATAAGAAAAGATATATGGATATAAAAAATAATAAAACATTGATAATATTCATTGGAATATTATATTTTTAACCCTAATAATACTAGATTCTATGTAAATTAGATTAGAACAATTTGGTCTCGAAATTGAATTTATATCAATTTAATACTTTTAATAATTCTAAGGGTGCCCCTCCCCTCTCCTATTGAAAGAAACTCATTCCTCTATATTACATAAACTTATAAAACATTTTTATTCACCCTATATCTATCCAAAATACTTCTCATAATCCCACATCACATAAATGATTCCCTATGATAGTTTGATAACCATTCCTATTGGTGTTAAGGTTTTATGAAAGGTGATCATCCAAAGGAAATGTAATGTTTTTATTTAAGTATTTCTATTTTATTTCTTCTTTGACATCCTTCAAACCAAATTATTCTTAATAGATGAAATAATTACTTCATTATAAAAAATATAATGTGATGTTATTATGTAAATATCATCACCTATATCCATATCAAATTCTATCAAATGTTAATATAATTAATCATTCGTGTGTACGTGTGAACCATCACCTCCACGAACCGATATAATTCATTTTCAAAAACAGTATCACATAATTGCTCAGAATGATAGAATTAATGTTTTTAAATGATTATAATGAAATAATTATCATTATAATATAATAATACATCAATTATTCTCTTAATATCAATGAACATAAAAATGAAAATGTTGTTTTGGTGTACGTGTGAACTATCACCTCCACGACACGATGTGAATCGTTTTTATTCACCACTTCACTTGTATGATATATATAAGTATATTTAAATGATTCTTAATATGTAAAATATATTATAATAATTATATAATGACAAAATAATAATTAACTTATTTCCATAATGATCAATGAAAAATGGAAATGCTACTCATGCGAATATATGGTCTACCATCTCCATGATTATAACGTTGTTCATTTTTTATACCATATATAAATGGTTTGATTGAAAAGAATAATTGATGTCATAAACTGATTATTATTTCATGAATAATATTCTGGTTATGATGTAATCATTGAAAACATGGACTATTGACATCAATCCAAGTTAATTTCGACTCAAGAACCAAATATCGACAAAATATTTTATAAGAATTAATATAATTATTTAATTTCTTTAAAAAGTAAAAATATGATATAAAAGAAAAAATAAACCTAAAAATATGCCTCAGTCAAGTATAATTTAAGCTATATTTGTTATTAAAGAAAAAATAAGGATCATACATGACAAATCAGACTCAACATAAGGGACTTCATCTCAATATCCTTTCATTGAGGCATATTTTGATGTTATACACCACCTTATTTTATAAGGTGTATAATCAAAAACTTTTACATTTAATTTCATTAAATTATTTGTATGAAAGAAATTTTTATATTAGGAATTTGACTTTATTTAAAAATAGACAAAAGTATTGTTTTTTAATATCTGTGGGGACAACGACTTATCTTATGCTATAACTATTATTTGATATTTGGTTTACCCTATAAGCCTTAATTATCTTAAATGGAAAAATAATTCCCTTATTAACTTTTTTTTTGTATTGAAAATGTTTTCTAATGTTTATTTAATATTTCAATATAGTGAAATTATTTCTTATGATTGAAAATATATTTTAATGAGTGAAATGTGGATAATTTAATTCTTTTAAGTGTTCTGATTATATAATGGTACTTGGACATATAACGTGTGGTTACACGATAAACCAATGGCAGGAGGTTACATGGTAAACAAATGATGGGTTTCTACGTGATAAAGAAAGGATAGTTTGTTATGTTATAACCTTTAATGCATTGGGTATTGAAGGTAGTTGTATGACTATTCAATTAAGTTATATGTGTGGTTGTCGATGGTTATTCCATTGATGTATGATTATGTCTCAAATTTACTTTATATGTTTTATGATATTTTCATGGGTTTTATGGTAATAATATTATTAAAAATATGTTAGGTAATGAGGTTATATTCCATGAATTTTATTTACTACTTCTTAATGGTGAAATGTATTACTTTTGATAAAGTATTCATTGTTTACATATCGTTTGAAGACTAATAGTTTTCTGTCTCAGTGTATCCCTTAATGAGTTTCTTATGATCATCTAAAGTTATTTTTCATTGTATTTAATGAATAATATAGTCATAGATGGGATCGAGGAAAACATATGATGTTAAAACATGAAACAAAATAATGTTTCATTTTAAATGTGTTCTTATTTTATAAAGAAATGGATAAAGAGTAAAGGTGTCTACTTTGTAATATTGAGTTGTTATGTATATAGACTAATTCTCTAAAGCTCTAAAACTAAAAGATCATTGAAATGAATGAATGGAATTTTTTTAACACAACTAATGATTAATTAATGTTTAAGGATGGAGCCTTAAAGTTGGTATCTGAGGTTGGTTTAGATAACTTTATAGGTTAGAGGATCTTTAAGCATAAGTTACATGATATATATAATACAAATGATAAGAACAATATAAATGGTCATAGTGTTTTTAGATAAATTGGATGATATTGACATAACCTAAATAAGTATATGTTAGTGTTTATCATCCTCCTTAAAAATGTCAAGATTATTATAAAATAACTATCATGAACAATTATTATCCATTGGAGCCTTGGTGAGTTTTATAATGCAACATATATGAGATAAATGAACTCCTAAAGATGTTCAGGTAATAATCATAAAGGTTATGGTATTTGATGAAATATGTGTTGAAGATGTGGAAACAAACACCTTTAAAAATTTTCTATGGTATGCGGAGATGTATTAGATGTGCTAATGAATGTAATAAAGAAATAAACTTCGAAATAAAAAACGAAGTGTTTAGTTGACTCTATGAATTGGAGTGATGTTCTTTCTGAGTTATAAATTGAATGTATTAAATGTGTAGGTTATGGTCATTAGGAAAATGGATTTCCTATGAAGGATGATCAGGAATGGGATCAATAAGACAATATTTTTGTTTGAAATTTGTAATGTCATTCTAATTGATTATGAGGAAACTAAAAATGAACTATAAAATGTGTAGGTTATTTTGTGTCTCATATTTCAAAATTATTTAATATTAGAATATGATTCATGTTTTTCATTGTAGGGAAATAATAATAAATAATAATATGGAAAATATTGGTTAAAGGATCACGAGTAATGGAAAATGATTATGATGTGTACATATTAACGATTCAAGTGTAGTGGTAGAATATATGATGATGATGATTTTAAAATAATTAATTCCCTTTTGATGATGGGAGTACATTGGAAGGATTTTTTCAAAGTACGTGTAACCATGTAGTTTGTTATGTGAAAATGTTATTTGAAGGAGAATTATCATATCAATGTGGGAAAAATTAAAATATTATGGGTAACCAATTGGGTATATATATTCATTTATTTTGAGGTAATTATGCGTTATTACATTTTGGATTTTAAAATGAAATGTATGATATAAACATTGTGGATAAAACATGTTATGATTATTTTTTAGGATTTTATCTAATTTTTTGAATGTTATAAAATTTCTTAATTTTAGGAAAAGGAAAAACCATATGAAGGGTTACAACCCATCACGTCGGAAAATAATTTAGAAATTGAACCCACAACCAACGTGCTTCAATGTTTTATCACATACCACTGAACTATAGGAATTTCATGCTTATTGTGTCATTTTAGTTTAAGATAAAACAGTTGATGGAATAAAAATATGCTGAAAAATTTTGTTTTATCAATTTTAAATCCATGGTATAGGGAAAATATTTGGGGATTAAGTGATAAATTTTATATTATAGAAAAATATCTATTTTTTGAACTTTATATGATTATGTTAACTAGAATACAATGTTATTTTATTTGAGGTGTAATGGTTGAATCTTATTTTTGAAGAATATTTATATTTATTATAGACTTATATTGATTCGTGTTATTTATGGAAATGATTAACCTATCTTAGAGAGTACGTGATTTTGGAAATTACATTTTTTTATAGGACATTTAGAGTGGTTGATGATATTTAGAGTTAAATGCTAGAACTTATATTAGAGGAGTATTTGATTAAATATATGTAATTTTTTGGATTTAATCTTAGTAGAAATATTATTGAGAAATTTTTATGATAGTTATTTATAGAATGTTCAATGTTGGAGTTTGGGTATTATATTTGAATATTTCATATTAAAATTGGTTTTTCATTATATATTGGTATATTTTTTGGAAAATAATTTTATATTATCCTATCCATATTGAATTTAATTTATATTAAATGCTTGATAAATAAGTTGTCAAAATTTTGTGGATTTTTTTGAGTCTATTGATGATTATTCTGTTAAGTGGGGAACAAAAAATTCACTTTGATGCTCATTTTTTAGAGACAAATATGAGTTTGTGGTAAAATTTTATTAGTTGACGAAACATTAGTTTTGATGTAAGTATATTTTCTTTTGTTCTTCGTCCAATTAGTAAAATAATTCCACAAATAGATCAAAATGGTCTTAAAATAATAATCTCATTCATTTACATTTCCAACTGTGAAAAATCAAACACCATTTAACCCATCCCAATTTCAAGGTTTTGTGATTGTTAACATTTTACTAATTATGTTTTCTATCACTGTCAACCAGAGCATGATGGTCAGTTTTTCTTCAATAACAACGTTTTCATTCATGGAATCCTAGTATGTGTTATCTAAAGAGACCTTTTTTACTTAACTATCTCTCAATTAATGTGGATGTATTATTGACTCATTTTTCAAGGTGGGATATGAATGATGAAATTTTAAAAAGTGGATGGTTTATCTTGAATCCCATATTTAATATTTCGAGGCCACAACTTTAAAATGGTTGGAAGGGTGTAACGTACAATGAAATTATAAAATATGATTTTTTTGTATTTATTAATAATTATTAATTAGATATTAATTTTCATTTATAAGGTACACAATATCGTTTAGCATAATCAATAAGAAACAATGGGTTTATCAAAAATCTTATTTTCCACAATGACTAAGTTATGTTGAAAAATATTATATTATAAATATAAAATTTTGTTGTGTTTTATTAATATAATTGTTGTCAGAATAGAGTGAATTAGTGATATATACTAAATTATAAAAAAATGGTTTACATTTTTTATATAATAATTTATTGGTTACCAAATTAATTAAGAAATCAAATAAAAATGAATTGAATTTAAAGAATTTTGTTTCTGAAAAATCTAATTAAATGAAAAAAAGTGTGATTTGAAATAATAAAATCACTCTTCATATATTTTATTAATAAAATATATATTTAATTTATTTAATTTAATATTTAATATTCATATTATATTTCCCCAAGACATTATATAAAAACCATTTCAATTTTTTTGATAAAAGAAATATTTTTGAAAAAATCATGTTTTGCCACCTTTTGTTGGAGACCAATTTGAAATATCATTTTGACACTTTTATATGTTTTATTGATTTTTTTTATTTTTATGTGTGACATTAAAATTTAATTTGGTCAAATGTTGGTTTATTTCCGATTAAATTAATTTTAAGGACTAGTGAAAAACAATACATTTTAATTCAAAATTGATTTTTCATCTAATATATTTATGTAGTTTGATTTCCCTTTTAATTAGATATAATGTTGTATTTTTTATGTTTTTATCATTTAATCCAATGTAGGTCATTGGAATCAATTAATTATTGAAATTGTATAGATAATCTATGTGATCTTTTGTATGTTTTACATAAAAAACAAATTTTATCATTCCAAAAACAGGATTAATTTTAAATGTAATTTTTCCAGAACTATTAATTTAATGTTATAAAACATAGCTTAATTTTTTAAATAAGTATGATTTTTTCCAAATGTAATCAAAATAAAATTTAGCGAATAGTAACATTATTGTTTCATTTAACATGGTTAAAGGTAATGTGGAAAATTAATGGTAAAAATATAATTATCAAAATAAAATATTTTTTTCCCTTATAAATAAATTTATGAAATAATTATTTTTATAAAAGATCAAAAATTTCAATTTTTTAAACTAATCAATAAATTTACATTAATAAATTCATCAAGACTCATAGAATTAAAAAATGATTACTTTATAACTAAAAATTATTTATAGTATTATAAATTATTTTATCACATTATTTATTTTAACTAATATTAATTTTAATTTTTTAGATATTAGTTATATGATTTTTCAAGAATTGAATAATTACTATGTAAATTTTTTGTAAGCAATCAATGTAATTATTTAATAACTAAATTTATTAAAATTAACCATAATTTATTAAAATATGTTATATTTTAGTGTATTATTAATTGGTAAAAATTTTATTTTCTTAACCCCATGTTAGAAACATTATAGTTATTAAAAACTAAATTGTGAATTATATGACTATTCATTAAATAGAATACAATAATGGTCGTAATCTCCTATAACTGCCCATGTAATTATATATAACCAAAATTTGGTTTTTATGGAAGAAATAGACATATAAAATAAGCTCAAGTCATGTGTTAGAGTGATTTTATAGTCCTTATAATTTTACGATTAACATAAATTATCTGATTTACTCATATATTTGTAATGAAATTATTATAGTTTCTATTCATAATGATCAACATAAATGTAACCATTTAAAAAAATTGGAACTCATGAATACAAACATGTGAATTTTTTTTAATAAATTAAGATATAGAGTGATTTAATTGTAATTAAAATTAAACCGGTAAAAAGCAATGGGGAAAACATCTTTTTAAAAGAACCTGTTTTTGTAAGAAAATGTTATATATACCAATTTATACAATGAAATTTATTAAAATGAGATTAATTGGAATTTTATTAATATAATATAACTAAGTTTAAAATTATACCAATTTAATAGAAATGAATCAAAATAAATAGTTGAAATAAAAATATAGTTTTCAATAAAAATCACTAATATAAAATATTTACTGGAAAATAATTCTTATAATGATAATAAAAAAATATTAACCTCAATTAATTTTTAAATTTCGATTATTGACTAATATTATTTTAAAAAATTAAATTCATTTATAGTACTGATATTAATTATAATACTTCCACTATAAAAAATAATTTTCAAGAAAACTTATATATGAACCATAAGAAACATTAAAAGAAAATTGTGTACTTGTTTCATATGAATTAATCAATCAATTTTTACTCAATATGTAGTCTCTATATAAATTATATAAGTTATTTAATACTATTCATCCCAAAAAGTAATAACTTGGTTATAGTAGTTATAATTAAATAACTTTTTAGGTTTTGTTGAAGCTCTGTGTTTCATATTGTATATGCTATAAAAAATAGTGTTGTTTCAATATCTCAGGGTTTCATAAACCATATTATTTTAAAGTGATTAAATTTATTTAAAAAGAAACAACCAAAAAAATATCATGTGGTTATATTCTCTTTTATTCTTGGTGTTTAATATTATATACACTATTTATAATCCTTTTCCACTTTTAAAGTCACATGGTGTCAAATTCTACATTCATTGAATATATTATTTCCTCGAAACATAATCATGATTTTTATAATCAATGGTTTTAGTTTATAAAAAACCATATTGAAATCTCACTTCATCTGAAGTATTATTAAAACTACCTATTAATAAAATAAAAAATTTTGTGTCAAGGTTATGTGGAACAATAAAATTACTAGGACTCTAAGATAGAGAATAAAGGTTTGAAGTGAATATATATAGAGGGAGAAAAATTTTAACAACCAAAAAATTATGGAGTGTGATATTGGTCATTAATCACAACAAATTTATTTATCAAAAAATAAAAATCAACTAAAAAACTAATCCTCTCTTTCGAATAAATTTTTCATTGATTCATTATAATTGATGGAAATATTGTAAAAATATAGTTTGAAGATCATTTTTCTAGAGTTTAGTTATAACATTACTACTTAGATAAAGATCTCAATGAAATAAAAAATCTATATTTTTTCACCTCTAATAAAAATAATCTAATTGTTTGGTTATTCTTCCATCTATTTAAACTACATCTCAAATTCCACGAGAAGGATATTTTAGTTTTATTTCTTTCTTCCTAAATAAAATTTAATGAATTATAAAATTCATATGTAATTACTTCATCCTATTAATATTTACCAAAACAAAAAATAGTTATAATGAGTTATCCAATATAATAAATCATACATTAAAATAACAAATAAATATTAAATTTTTATGTAATTACATATAAATATTTAATAATTTGACATATCTGAATTAAATTTATTAAAATACAAAGAACCAAAATATAGATTGAAATTCAGTAAATTTTGAGAATAAAATTAACATTATCTTCCCAAAAAAATGTTTATGAAAAATAATATTACAAATATGTCAACACTATGATCAATTTAATAACCTAATGATAATATCCATACATCCAATAATAAAATCCTACGTTTTTTAATATATTCATTGAATAGAAATATGTAGTTAACCCTAATAGATATATCATAATTAAACAAATCACGTACCATTAAAATTGTGACCAATATTATCCCATAATAATCTATTTATCATTATTATATCATAATTAAGAACATATTAACTCTTATCTTCCATCAATCATGTGTTTTATGAAAATATAAACCTTCAACTAAATCAATTATCTTGGCCATAAGAAATATTCAATATATTATCTCACATCATCATTGATAAAGTATAAATTTAAAATACTAATACATTTCATTGATCACATATCTATAATTTCATTGATAATATTAACCTATAAAATAAATCATGTACTCAATAAAAATCACAATATTCATTCAACTTCATTCATTAACCATTTACTAGGATTAATTATCTTATCCAGAATATTTTCTTCTTTTCATATGTCATGTATTGTATCTACATCATCAATAATATAACCCTTACCCACATAATCTTTGTAATTATCATCCCAATAATTCCCCCAAGGACATTGATTTCACAAAAAACATGTACTTTTAACATTATAAACATTTAAATGCTGATAATACCATATTTAGACCATTAATATGATCCATTATATTAGATGATGTCTTCATTTCCTATTAAATTGAATTATTTGTTTTCATACTTTTCACAACCAAAACATTTCCCTTCTCCATTGATACACACTTTTATATCGCTCTTTCAAAATTTGCAACATGATTGAGACTAATACATCATTCCTCCATATTATCTACTATTCAAGCACTTAGTGGACTCCACCTTTTTATCATTAAATATTCTATGATTTGTTAAAGGTTAATATTTTTACTCATTTATCATTTTAGTTGATTATAAATTATCACAAAATCATTCATTAAAGTTATCATCACATTTTGTTTCTCATAGACACCATATTTTCCATCATATTAAATGTTAACATGGTTCCTTCAAGTTCAATAAATTGATTAAAACCAAAACAATTGTATGAGAATTAATAATGATAAAATTAAACCACATAATATATACCAAATCGATGTTTAGAATTTTATACTATATTTACTTTTATTCTCAAAGTGAGTCACATGGTTATTTTTCTTAATATTTCTTTTCCAAATTCTTATTACAATGGATTTTCCTAGACATTCTCTGATAATAACTATAAATATATTGATCCAGTAATCCTAGAGTCAATGGTTACTTATTTACATTATAAATACATATAATAAATTACATCCCAAATTTAAAAATAGTTTTGTAGTCTTGGAATTCTAGATACATACATAAAATTCACATTACATTTAAAAAAAATAAAAAAGCAAATGGGTTTACATTTTAAATTCCATTATTCCAATTAAAATGTACCAATATATGAATAAAAAACATCATGATATCGAAGGGAAAATGAAACATAATACTTTTATGATCTCAGATATTAAATAAGGGCATTAATATAGTACAATATATCATGAATAAATAATTATAAAATATTTTTAACTGTTAATTATGAAAACACATTCCATAGAAAATAACCTGAGAGTAATATGGCATTAATAAATGAAAAATAATGAAATCAATGTAGACAGTGACAAGAGATCATAAATAATCCATGTATATTATATGTACTCAAACAATCACATAAAAATTGTTAACTGATTTCATAATTTTGTAATGCACAATTATAAAATATTAAAACATACAATCAAGGCCTTATGCCATAATATCTAAAAAATTAGTATGAACTTAGAAAATACCCAATATAGTTTGTCTCAAGAGACATACCAATGAATATCTGGGATATAAAGGGACTCAACCATCACATAATTATTCAAATTCATTTTTTATATTATTAAATAATATGACTGAATAGAATTCCTTAACAAAATCAATAATTACAGATAATGCAAGAACTATTCGTACTAAATATCAATAAATTTCCTCATGAAAATAAGCCTTAATAATAAAAATATATTTTCATAAGTTTATTAATATATTTTATTAGTAAAATAATATTCAATAACGGATTTTGAAATATATGAAAATAATTTATTTGGATTACATGAATATTTCATGAGTAAAATACCATTTTTACATTGAAATTAAATATCCATATTATAATGTAAATATAAATTTAATGAATAAATTATTGTAATTTTATAGAAACCTGAATATTTGTAATGAAATATTTGAATCATTTCTGTATCATCATGGTGGGAAATTATGGTCATGTAATATAAGATAAAAACTATTTATATAAATTATAGTAATGTAACTCAAAAAAGGTTTTTGAGAATCTAATAAGACTATTTTATTAAAGATAATTTATAAAAAGAAGAAGAAGGAGAAAAAATTCTTTATAAATCATTTCGGAATTGTAAAATCATTTTTCAAATATTTTTTATGAAATTTTAATCAATGAAAATAAATCCTCAATTGATATTTGAAAATAACCAATCCCAAATAATGATGAGATTGTGAAATAAACACTTACCCCATTGATTTATTTTAAATAATAACATTAAATAATAAAAAAAAATGAAATATTAAATACAATTACCAAAATTTTATGCATGATATCATATATTAAATGGAATCTATATACACTATAAAAAATAAATAAGTGGTCAATATGGAATATTTCTCCTAATTATAAAGGTGTGTTGAGAATCCCTTACCTCAATTTTGACTAACAATGTATGTGAATTTAAAATAAATTATAATGAATGTTTACATATTATAATCATATTAACATAATTAAAATTTGATATATGATGTATTTATAAAATTTAATTGCCTATTTTTTATTGTATATTTACTTTTATCATTATTTCTAGTGTTAACTACAGTGTTTTTCATGTATGTTTTTGTTCAGTAGATCCGGTACTTTTACATTACATATATTTCACTAATATATAGAATATAATTAATGATATAAATATCATATATATTGTATATAGAGATATTTTTATTCAACCTTAAAAGTGACAGATATAAATATGAATTATATCGTTCATGGAGACTATATGACATATGTTCTCATGGACACTGTTTTCATTTTTTTAGGGATAGAATAAAAGAAATGTAAATAATAATTTTCCTTTACAAAATATTTAATATGTATTATAAATCATATATATATATATATGTAAATATATATATTAGTTAAATCATTATAACTACTCTTGTAATGTGGTGATGAAAAATGAAGTAAACCGCTCAGTGAAGATGGTGTTCCATACGTACACACGACTAGTGTTATCACATATTGAAGGATGGAAAAAAGATTTAATATTTTTGTAACATAAACATAATTAAATAAAAATATTTTTATATAATGGTATATATTATTATATACAGGTTATAACACATTAATATTAAATATTAGAATAAATATACTTATAACAATCTGAAATGATGACTACCTCTTATTTAGTAAGGTCCATCTAGATCACTTCTTAAGGAGCCTCCTATTTCTATAATTGAAGGAATAGAGCCTAAAAAAATGGATAAGGAAATTTATAAGAGTAATGGTTATTCTTTTCCATGATCTATTGATGATTTTTGTATAAATAACTAATTTAAGGGGTTTCATTTTATAATTGAATGGAGGGGCACTATAGAAATTTCTTAAAAAATAAAGGTAATATAAATTATTTCTCTTGTCCCAATGGGTCAAAAATATTTATGACAATGATGAAATTAATATAAATACAAATAATTCAATAAATTATAATTGATATATTTTTTGGATAGGATTTCACACGAATTATTATTTTTAAACCCATGTTAACCCTTTTTTAAATTTTTGTACTATAAACATTTTCAAATCGATAATGTTCAGAAATTTTTAAATATAACTTCAAAATACATGTATGTATATCATGAGAAATTTTAGTTTCCATATAAAATTTATTTAGCATAATATATTATTTTTTGCATTTTTATATCATTTAAAAAGTTAATGTTTATTAGAAAATATCGATAATATCAATTTTTAGACATATTCAATGCATTAGAATTAATAGTATCAAAACAACAATTATAATTACTCCTACGTATGTTATTATATCATAATCATGTCATTACCATAATGATAATTCATTTATCACATTAATTATCTAAAATAATATTACTTTTGATATTTTAAATATCATTTCACTAATTTTTCCATTAACTGAATAATTACAGTGTCAGCATTGTGCTAGATTTTATGTTAATTATTGCATCACTAAAAATAATAAATTTGTTTCCATGATAGTTAAAAAATTCCTTAAAACCTTTATTTATAGTATAACATGTCATTTTATTAACGCCATATATATAATATTATAGTTATTGAAAATAATAGTCTGACACGATTGAGTTTTATAAAATAAAATATAATAAAAGTAATAATCACCCCAAAACGGCCAAAACTATTCTATAGAAAAACCATTCAATGATTATGGATGAAATGTAATAATTCAATGTGATCATGGAATGCTTTAGGATCATTTTATAGACCATATAATTTTAGTTTTAACTTAAATTACCTAATTTACCCTTACCATGGTACTAAAATTACTATATTTACAACTCATAACGATGGAAATTAAGGGGGACCAATTTTATTATTAAGAAACAATTAAATAAAAAACATAAAAAATTTTGAAAATTAAAAAATTCAATGATTCTTAATTTAAATCAATCTTAAAAAAAACAACAAGTTTTTTTTTGAAAATTCCTTTTTTGTATATTATTTTTTAAAATTCAACTATTAATGTTATTAAAAAAAATTAATTGTATTTATTAGAATATATTATCAAAAATTTTACTCTGAAAACTTTTTTAAAAAAAATGGTTCATTTAAAATGGATGAACCAATAATATAGTTTCTAATAAAAATGGTATTTTTCACTATTCACTGGAAAATAATTACTTTTAAAACACCAAAAAAGATTAACATTGGATAATTTATATATTTTGATTTAAATAATGATATTAATTTTATAAAATAATTTATATATACATTCATGAATTTAATTATAATTTTTTTCTCAATAAAATAGTTTTTTTTGAAGAAAACATATTTCTGAAGTATAAAATATCATTACTTGAAATTGAGTACTTATTTGATACTCACTAATAAATAAAATTTTAAGTATTATGCCATATGTATATATATATCATAATCATTTTAATATTATTCATACATAATAATTTAACACCATTTTTATCATGGTTATATTTTAATAATATTTCATTGTTCATTGATGCTCGATGTTTAGTGTTGTATACGTTATCAAACATAATGTTATTTTTAAATATTTATGCACATACAACAACAAAATAAATTGAATTTATTTAAAAGTAAACATGTTTTAAAATAAATGCGTGTTACGCTCTCTTCTATGAATGGTGATGAATTTTATATAAGATATTGAATATGATATTCATATTTTAAAATCATTAAGTGTTATAGTAATCAATCACATTACAAAATCAAAACACATCATTTCATTTAATGAATAATTATTTTTCGATAAAAATTCATGTATATAAATTAACTATTTAATAATTTTACATGGAGTACCCCATTTAATTATATTTAATCATTATCTGATGTTTACATCGATGTTTTGGTGACGTATTCAGCATGATCTTACTATAGAGTCAACTTTTAGCATTGCATATATCCCTCAGAAAGATTTTCAGTCAGACATAAAATTTAAACTCTATTATATATATAATTTTCTTATTCTATGTATTTTATATGTTGTTGGGATCGACACCTTTATTTTGTTGTGAATTCATATAAAATGGAATTCACTAAAAATTTCCGAAAAATCAATTTTAATCAATTTATAAAATAGAGTGATTAACTCCAACGTACTAGAAGAAATTTCTATAAATAAATCAATTCCGACCTAAAATATCTGTTGAAATAGTATAAATGGATAGATCAATTGATGAGCATGAATTTTCATTTTAATATAGATTGAAATTTTATATTGATAATCACTGACACAATATAGATATTTAAGATGCTAAAAACGTGTTTCTATTAAATTAACTATACAAGAATGAAAGGAAAACTAACTCCATGGTATATTAGTCCATATAAAAACTTTCATAGTATCAGTATCTTATCTTATCTCTTGGTAATTCCATCAAACCTGTATCAGGTTCACAATTAGTTAAATGTATAAATCTTGATAATGTATATAACTTATCATTCACATGTACCAATCTCCGAGGTCATACTACTAGAGGATGAAATTTTTTATGAGTAACAAGTAGTAGAGTATATTGATCATAAGTATAAGTTTATATGAAGAAATACCACTCAAATAGTAAATTTTATGTAGAAAAATCACTAGATTGATTAATCTACACGGGAACTGTAGGATTTAATGTGGTAGAAATTGCATATGTTTTTAGTTCCAATGTGATGAATTTAAAGGTAGAAATTCAATTTATTGTGGTTATAATTTATCAACCTATAATTTTGTGAAATATTTTCAAATAAATATAACATTTTAGGTCATTCTATTACATATAACATTAATTTAATCATTTTTACACACAAAAATATTTGAAGGTTGTGTCACACATGTGATTGAGTTATAAGAAAATGTAATATATTATAAATATTATAATATAAATACGATTATTATAACATAAACATTAAACACAGATAAATTAAATTTACTAAATAATTTCATTGAAAAATGTATATTGGTTTTATATACTAAAAACACATTGATAAAAATTTTCATCATTTTTTGCAATGACTGTATATTTAAAAAATAATATATTTTCAACAAAAATTAAGGATTTTTTGAAAAAATAATAAAATTAAATATTTACAAATTTATTCAATTTATTTTAAAAAATAATCTTCATTTATAGAATTTCCTTGTATATGTTTTCTTATATTTCATTGTTGACAATGTTTTGAAAATTTTATATTTTCAGTGAATAGAGAGATATATTTGTTTCTAAAAAATATTAATTCTTTTAATTATTATAAAAACTAAAAAAATGTAGGATGGATTAAAACGTAAAATTAACTCAAATATATTTATCTAATTCAAGTTTTTTCATTTTAATCAATTTTTTTTTTGTATTTTTATATAGAAACACAAAAAACATTGAGACATTTTCTCTTTGGATACCCCCTTTTTCATCACATCTGTGGGATAAATTTTAAATTTAATTATTATGAATAATTGGATTGAATTTTGAATAATGTAATATTAATTTGGAATAATAATAATTTATATTATAAAATATGGTCAACTAAATGTTTTATAAAAATTAAATGTGTAAATGGGTAAAAAATATTTATCATTGTTATGAAAGTAAATGGATTATCGTGGGATAAACAAAAACGTTATGGGTAAAAATTACTCAATAATTTTACAAAACCCATTCTGGTTCACATATGAACCTTATAATGTGTATTTATCAAAAAGTGGTTTATTTTGTGAGCCTTTTGGAATGTGAAAAAATTGGGTAGTCCTTTTATTTAACAAATTTACAACTGCGCTACTCATATAAAATATGAATGGAAAACACTTATAAACACCACCTCACACGTAAAACCCCATTTGGTTTGGTCATATCCAACCAAATTAATTCCTTAAATCATTCCGAAAATTAAACAAGTAGTCATTTTGATATAGATCATCCATATAGACCCTTTTTGTGCAAACTGGAAGATATTGTCTGAAGAAGTGGTAACAATCCTATTTATCATTTTATTTTATGTATTCATCAAAGTAGATAAAATATTATTAATCCATAATGAATTTATTTTATCAATTTATTACAAATAATTATATGTAATTATTATATTTTAATTACATAAATCATTCCCATCTTCAATCAAATGGGACATGTGATCATCATTCCTACGTAGGGAAGACTACCACCTCGTGGACTAATGTTATTATCCTTCCATTTATATCTCTCATGGATGTATATAATCAATAATTTATTTTTTATATATTATATTTTATAAAATTTTATTATTCATAAATGATGATATCAAATATTTTTTATAGCATCCATTTTCTTTGAAATATGATAACATTGTATTTGTATATGGTAGATTACAATCACAAAAGGCATTATGATTCATTTATTCACTAATACGTTACATTGAAATTGATTATGGTAAATTTAATAACATTATGTTATATATAACATAAATTTTATTCTATACATGTAATATATTATTTCTTTTCTATCATTTTCTTCGCTGTGAAAATTCAATCAATGTTCATATGTACGTATGACATATCAACTCAATAAACGATGTATTTCATTATTTATATATAAAATTACTCGATAAAAATAACTAAATATTTTAGAAATATATATGATACTTATATAACAGCTAAAATTATGTAAATTATATGATCATGATCAATTTAAAAGGATCAAAATTAGAAAACCAAAACATACCTGAATAATGGAGGAGTTGTTACCTAAAATGTAATTTTTAAAATTACTTGGTAATAAAAGGATTATGAAAATCGAATGAGTAATTCATATATACAATGATACATATTAATTTATCTACAATATATTTATAAAAATGTTATGTTTATTATAATTGATTTTTGAAAATGTACAATGTATGCCCTAATAAAATTTAATGTATTTCTAGTCTTTCTATTATTTATTGGTGACTTATTCTATATTAACAACATAATTTTCATTTGTGGTTTATACAATTCATTTTTGAAATTTTATATCATTATTATATTTTTAAATGATATTTAATATTTTATTTTTATGTTATTTTTTAATTGTTATTATGATTTATGAGATTAGAAAAGTAGTATTGGATATTTTTTCTCAATTTATCTTCATTTAGACAAACATTATTTTATGATCCTACATTATTCTATGAGGTGTCAATAAATTCCATATAATATTTAATATAATGAATTTATTTTTTTCCTCATATTATATATTTTATTTCAGGATATTATTTAATTGGTCTTAATAAGTAATGTTACCAATGTGGTATTTATTTTACGATACAATCTCATTGATTATCAGATTTGTTTATAATTATGATTCAAATAATGAAATATTAGTATCTATATCTCATTAAACTATGTAAATTTATTATCATCTAGTTATATCATGAGAACACATTTCTTCCCATTACATTAATATATTTATTTAATCATGATTTATATATAATATTTTCAAAATAAACTGACTTTATTTAAATATTTATTAGAAAACGCCATTTTTTTCAAATAATTTTTTTGATATAATGTTCTCTAAAATGATGAAAATTTCCCCAAATTATTTACTAAATAATATTTAACATTTTTTTAAATTTTTTATAAAAATTAAAAGGATGATTAATTTTTTCAATACAAGGCAATTTTCAATTTTATAGAAAAAATTAATAGAATAAATTTTTAACAATTACAAACTTTTCCACTTCCTTGAGTACTCAATTTTCAAAAGATTTTATTATAAGTTTAAAATATTATTTTCAAAGAAAATTATTTTTAATCTATCATATATTTTTAATATTGTTTTTCCAAGTGAAAAGTATATTATCTTGACGAAATATTTGGAATGATTTGTAATAAAACATTATATGATTCCATGGTTATTTGTAATGTATATGATTATAAAATGGTTTACTATTTATATATGTGTTTCAATAATTTAAAAATATATTTTCCTCAAAAAATGTTTGATTTATATTTAATTATTCTATTATTATTTTAAATGTATTTATCAATGAAATGGATTTTGGAAATGATTTATATTTAAAAACGCATAAAATATGAAAGGATATTTTCCTCAGGTATTTTTTAAAAAGATTCATTAAGATTCCTTCAAATTTTTTAATGTCTATTTTCATTGAAAATTACATAAAATACTAGTTCATGTTTTAAAATATGTTTTAAAAAATTGATTATCTATTTACACCATGAAATGTTCAGTGTGATATTGAAAAATCACTATCCATTATTTATGTCACCCTCTAATATAAAATAATATTTATTGTGGATGTGATCCAAGAAAACCATTATTATTATTTCACTCTATTTTTTGTGTTTATGATTACAAGATTATAATGAAATTCTTTCCCATTCCATGAATAATACCATGATAAAATATTTATATAACCCCTTTCATTTTCCATGGGTTATTCTTTTGATAAATTGATGAAATTATTATAAAACCTATAACTTTCCCATTAGTTATGTTTAAATAAAATTTTTATGAATACCATTTCATTTCATGGGTTCTAATATGTTGGATGTATTATGATATTGTAGCTCACATATGTATTATATTGATTATGTAAAAGGTTAGATCTATACCTACCTTGAGGGTATTGGGTTAACATGGATGTCACATGACATGGACATGACTATAATGTTGATTGAACCTACATTAGTGAATGAATTTGTCTACTAAGATAGCCTTGGAAGTGGACCTTGATTAATAAGATGGTTTTGGTAGTGAACTTGTTCTAATATGATATTCTTTTCAATTAGTGATTAAAAAACTATAGAAATTATATTATCTAAATATGTGTATGAAACAAATCTATGCCTTATTACCATGTTATTTTCTCAAGGCTATTTTTAATAGATTCTATTACAATTCATACATTATGAACAATAATGATTTATTTAATGACTGATGTTAATAATATATTACATTATGTGTGTGTTTTTTTAATGTAATTTTTAGGATCTCATTCTATTATGATCATTATTTGTTTATCTATCCCTTTTTACCCTTAATGATTATCTCAACTCGCTATTTCTTATGTTTCATTTCCCATCATTATAAAAAAAAATATGTACGGTATGCCTAAGAAGTCTACATTGTGGGATGATATATTTGGTCTATTTGGATGAACATTCATGAAATATTAATATTTTGTTTTAATTTTCCAAATTAACTAATCCAATATTATCTTCATTCATGTTTTTTAACATAATGAATATTCATCTAAAAATTTGTTATATCAATGTATGATCTATTTTGGTCATTACAAGTCCTATATTTGACGACCAATATAATTGAATGGAAAGGTTCATATATTCATCAGAAACATTCAACGGGGAGGATATTTAAGAATAAGACTATTTAATAATTATTAATACACTTTTTCTATATACAATGAATCATGTAGAAACCACATTCCCAATTCAGCTTTAGTATATTTTCTCTATACGATTTGATCATGGAAATATATTATGGGGTGAATCTCTTCTTATTGAATGAATGAATTATATTTTAGACCTCCACAAGGAGGATTGTCTAAAAAATGAGATTATAGGCATACAAGATATTTGTATACTCTCTCTCGTTTTAATAATCAAAAATCACATCAATTTATTATTTTTAATATTATTAATAATAATAATTATGTGTATGTTATAGTTATCCAAAATCATGCATAAGATTAATGCATTATAACATAATATTTTTTGAAAGACTGTTCAAATAGGCATATGTTATATGTACATGAAGCTGCCACCAAACAAATAACTATGATACCAATGAATATGACTCAATGAAGAAGACTGACTACTATTAGTCAATGTGACCTACTAATTGAAGGAATACCCGATAAAATGAGTCATCGTTAGATCAACACCCTCACCGTTGGAAGGTATCACTATTGGAATGTCTCACCGTTGGAAGGACTCATCGATAAAATGAGTCACCGTTAGATCAACTATCTCAACCTTGGATTGAATTACAATTAGGAGGACTCAGTGTTGGAAGGAATCAATGTTGGATGGAATCACCGATAAAATGAATCACAGTTAGATCAAATATCTCACTAATAGATGGAAGGACACACAGTTTAAAAGAATCACTGATGCACCACCTACCAATAGACTATTTAATTATATTTAAATCAGAATTATTTTCTATGGGTCATAATTATTTTATTTAATCACTCAGACATAAATAATGTCTATTTTCAGACTTTACAGTAGACAATACGAGGTACAAGGTACCCCCACGTGCACATTTTCGAGATTGAAAGATTAAAAAGGATAAAATCGTGTGAGCTGTAGTATGATTAGACGAATAGTAATGTGAAAATAGAACATATACATATACACATGAGAAAAAGAGGATATACATGGGAAACACTTATTAATATTTTTTAATGTGAACAAAGAATCTGTTTTGGATCAAGTTATTATCATCTTTACATCATTCAACCAAATTCAAGAATAGGAGCATCTCATCCTCCTAGAAGGTAAAACCCAGTGCTTCACGACACATTTTTATAGCATCTGTTTCTAGAATAGGACACCAACATATATTCGAACGCATTAAATAGAGCAGAGTTGATCAAAATAACACTCAGATAATCCTAAACATTTTCCAATATTTATTGCTCTATTGTGTATCATTTTACTACATTTCAGGAAGTGTGTCTGCCTGTTTGTAAAACAAAAATTGTCTCATGCACCAAACTGAAGGATACTTGATATCCTAACATAAAACAAATTAAGCATTTAGTTATCCCATGTTTAACTATGGGAGGGGCCATGTGACCTGGTAGTTTGTACCCACAAATAATTGTGGTGGATGTCATGGGACCCGGATAGCCTTTGTGATATTCTGAACCATGATACATGGGGCAGATCAAACAGTTTATTAATCTAACCTTCATAGTGTGAGGTGATCCCCATGGGAGAAGAATAAGTCTCAACTTTAGATTGAACATCTTGTTTTATTTCTACTGTGTTTTTACATTTAGTATTACTATGTTTTATCCCATATATCATAAAACTAATTTGGACACTGATAGTTAGTCTTAGGATGTGTATATAATATTATTGACTTATTATATTAGTTTCAAATTATGTATTAATAATAAATTTGATACCATTCATAACTAATCAATATTTTGAGAAATTAATCAAGCAGTAGTGCTCTTAAAAATTCATAACTAGATAACTGGTCAATTGACTTTTAAATTAGGGGTAATTTAAAAGTATTATCATTAACAAATTTTTTTATAGGAACTCAATTCACCCCCCCCCCTCTTGAGAGTCATATTCTGACCAACATTTGGTACCAGAAGAGTTTTAAATGTTCATTTTTCAAATATTTTTCAATCTTTTGAACTCTAATTTTAGTTGTATTTCAATGATTATAAAATTTCTATTAATACTAAATTTTTATCTCTATAAAATCATTTAATAAAAATCCATTATGGAAAATATGATGGATGGTTCTACTACCAACAGACCTCCATTATTCAAAACCCGTGACTTTTTGATAAATGTCGGTTTTTATTTTAAAAGTGAAAATTCACATATTTAGAAAATTATTTAGATAAAATAAATATTATTTTTTGAATCAGGAGGTCCAAATTTTCCGACGGTGAATTTTTCATATTTTTCTGAGACAGTCAAATTTTTGAGTAAAAATTCAATACTGTTAAAATATATAATGTGTTTTATGACATCATAATGACACAATAGTGAGGTAATAAAATACTATTACAAATATAATGTACATGAACATAGTACTATTGATTATATTGTATCAATAATTACAAGAAATTATATTCATTATTATATACAAAAATAATGTACATGAACAAAGTACTATTGATTAGTTACATAAACCCCGAAAACAGATGCATAAGACCTAAGGGTAAGATGTGCGATGGTGAAAAACTCTTGGGGTGGCTCGGATAACATTTCTCTAGTGGTAATTTCAATCAACTTCCCCTTTTCCCATAGACGGTCACGTTCGAGCATGACATGATGAAGTTCAGCTTGGGCTTAGTCCAGAGCGAAGCCCAAAGATACCACCTCTTTTCTGAGCTCCGACAAATGGGCTTCGTATGGGGAAATTCTACTGGATGAATCCATCTCTTCTTTTTCCTGAGTAAATTGGATTTGTTCAAGTCCCATATTTATATTGATCATGTGATCACTGTTCATCGTCTATATTAGTAATGGTCAAAATTCATATCATAAAACCAAAGAAGATGACATTTTATAAAAACATTTTATATAAAGAGACATTTAATAAGATCAAGCGGGATTTTCCATTAATGAAACTTAGGGTCGTTACAAAATTCCCCCCTTAAGAAATTTTGCCGTCGAAATTTTCCTTTCCCACACTAAAATGAATGTGGGTAACTCAGCTTCATCATATCCTCCGATTCCCAAGTCGCTTATTCAAACTTGTGGTTTCTCCACAACACCTTGACAAGGGGCATTGGCTTATTTCATATAACTTTTTCTCTATGATCTAATATCTTCAGTGGTTTCTCCTCATAAGAAAGATCATCTTCCAATTGTACCACCTCAGATGAGAGTACATGTGAAGGGTCCGCTATGTACTTCCTTAAGATGAATAAATGAAATACATCATGTACTTTGGACATGGAAGGTGGAACTGCTAGTCGATAGGCCACAACCCCAACACGGTCAAGAATCTCGAAGGGGCTGATTTACCTTTGAATCAACTTCCATTTCCTTTCACACCTCATGAACTTCTTCCATAGAGATATGCGTAAAAACACAATTTCTCGAACTTTAAAATCAAGGTCTTGTCTACAATTATCTGCATAACTCTTCTATAAACTCTAGGATTCCTTGATATGCTGCTGAATGGTTTTGACAATCCACACCATTTCCTCGACCATTTCCTGTCCAAGCAGCTTACGTTCACCGACCTCATCCCAACATGTCGGTGTTCTACACCTTTTCCCATATAGGGCTTTATATGGTTCCATTTGGATGCTTGAGTGGAAACTATTGTTATAAGAGAACTCAACTAGAGGAAGATGTTGATATCATCTTCCTGTAAAGTCCATTGAGCATGCACTCAACATGTCCTCAAGTGTTTGGATAGTCTTCTCGGATTGGACATCAGTTTGAGGATGATAGGTCGTACTGAAGTTCAGTTTAGTATTCATAGCATGTTAAAGGCTCTTCCAAATCATAGAGGTGAATCCAGGATCTCAGTCAGACACAATAGATAGTGGTTCTCTATGAAACCTTACCACTTATTTGATATATATCTGTGCCATTTGATCCAATGAGAAATCCTCCCGAATAGCAATGAAGTGTGCAGTATTTTTAAGATGATCCACAACAACCTAGATTGTATTGTTAGCTTTGGATGTCCTTGGAAGTCTGGTGACAAAGTCCATGGCGATGTTCTCCTATTTCCATTCTGGTATGGTCAATGGTTGCATCATCCCCTTAGAATTATGCCTCTCTTCCTTCACTTGCTGATACACCAGGCACTTTGATGTATATTCAACAATATTCTTCTTCATATTATCCGACAAAAAGTTTTCTCAGAGATTGCGATACATCTTTGTGCTCCCTGGGTGAATATAGAAATTCTAACTCTGTGCATCATCCAAAAGTTCCTTCTTCAGCTCCGGAATTGATGGAACACATAGTCTTTTCTCAAAGTGCACAATTCCTTCTTCATTAACATTAAACTCTGGGGATTTCCCCTTTTCGATAGCTTCCACTTTTTCATGAATTTGCATATCATCCTTTGAGAATCCTTTGACCTTTCCAAAAGAGATGGTTGAGCAATAATTTGTGAAAGGATTGGTGATGTTACCTTCTCTATGATTCGCTATTCTTGAATGAATAACTAGCATACCTATCACAACTTCTTTGTCGGGGTTCACTTCGGCAGAAGTGATGGAAAAATCTCTTCTTTGCTGCCTTAGAGGTTGTTGGTTGCCTATGAAAAACCTTGGATTAGGGCAATGACTTGAAAAATGAGACGTCTCTTTGCATTTGTAGTATTGAACATCGCGTTGAGGTTCAAACGGAGTGTTCCCCTCCTCTGTCACAGCCGCAGGTCTTTCTTTCTGATAGTTAACAGCTAGGTTCCCTTCTCTTCCACACCTGAAGTATTTCCTCGTCCCTTTAAGGCAATTTCTCAGGTGCTTCTTTACACACTTTTGGAAAGTGAGGTGCTGGATCTTCTTAGCACCATTAGATTTATCCATCGGACCGCCAGCATTGATGTCCACCTTAAACTTCATTTCTCCATGATACCCCTTTGATTCCCCAATCTCCATTTCTACCTTGAGGGCACATCCGACAATTTCCTCATAGCCATAGAAGTCACGGATCACCAATGCTTTCTGCAGGCTAGGCTTCAGCCCACCAAAGAAGCAGTCAACTTTGCAGTCAGGGGTAACGACAAAGTCAGAATCGTTTCATGAAAGCCTTGTGAAGTTTTCCTTGTACACTCTAACATATTGTTCGTCTTTTTTGCTTGAGGGAAAGGAAGTCCCTTTCCATCTTAATCTGGAGGGTGCGTGGAAAATATTTATCAAAAAACATATTCCTGAAATCCTTCCATTAAAATGCCTCAATATCCTCCTCATGATTCTTATTTTTGATCAACATCCACTATTGATCAGCTTCTCCCTCCATACGATAAGCAGCCAAGAGAACCTTCTCTTGATCAGAACATTGAAGGATGGAGAAGATCTTCTCAATGGAGATGATCCATTATTCAGCGATCGTGGGATCGGATGATCCACTAAAAGTAGGAGGCCTTTGTCTCATGAATCTCTCGATAGAGAATTGTTTTTTCTTAGGGGGGGGGGGGGGGGGTGAACGTTCCTCTTGACCCATGTTTCTATTCAAAACTTGAGTTAGCTGAGAGAGAAGTGTGAAAAAGTTCGTGATTCCCGCTCCCATTGGATTGGGCATATCATTAGTACAGTCATCACACTGATCTTCACAACTGTTGTTAGCCTGAGTCCTTCTATTACCGGCCATTTTCTGGAATAAAATGAATTTTAGGGGTAACAAGTAAAGGGTAATCCAGAGACAAAATTTGATGACTTATTAATAAACATTCATTTCCTTAACTCACGAGTCTATAGGCTTCAATATAGTATTTTCATGATCTACTTTCTAACATATATTCTTAGGGGCATTTTTTTAATTCTCTTAATAAGGGTTCATACTAAGCTTGTGAATTTATCAAAACATATCCCACAGGAGTGTCGTAACCAAGAGTGCAGGAAGGCCCATTGTCGTGTACCAGTTCCCGTTCGAGTCCAGCACAAAGAGGTGTTTTTGGGTTTTACCCCTAGGATACATCTGCGCCAGAGATGCCTCTACCTGCTCGTATCCAGACAGGGATGTATTTTTTTGATAAACCACTTACTCAGTACTTATCAAAAACTTAGGGATGTTTTTATTATGCTTAGTATTGTATCCAAGGCTTTACTAGGGTTTCCTAATCCCATAAACAACCAAACCTATCCTTTGATACCAACTATGACAACCCTGCTTTTTAATACAAACTTAAACATAAAACTTCACTTGATAAAACTTAGAAGATAGAGAGGTTTAGTGTCTTTGGGGCTTAGGATCATTACATAAAAACATGAAACATGAAATACAACATCTTTATTGAAAACTTGATTTACATGACCACTACATTCCCTCGTACTTAGCATTGCATGGGATAACCTGAGGACATGCATAAGAAAAGGGTGAGCTATAAAGCCCAGTAAGGGAGTACACATAGAATAACATGAAGAGTACAATAAATTTTATACAATAGGCATATCAATAGAGAAAATGACAAACATGAACCTAAAGGCATGATAAAGCATAATAATCATAACGTCGAAATGTGGGAACAACACTTAACATGGAATTAGCATGAGCCACAGCCCATTGCACATAGAGCATGAGTCTATCCTCATTGAACATAAATCATGAGTAAACCATCATTCCAATTGAATTAGCATGAGTCAAAACTCATTTCACATGATGTATAATGAACTATACTTTACCCAATGCATTGTAGCGCTACAAGGGTGCACAATTTTTAAACATTTCATTTCATACATAAGTGTTCCACATGGATCATAAAACATGGATTCATAAAACATTATAATTTATTCCATGATAAAGGAATGTGGAATTAATACATGAAACTTATAATAAATATGTAAATGTGCATAAAGGTGAATACCCTTTATGGAGAAATGGGCATGGTATTCACAACACAATGAAATTGTCTAAGAAAATCGGTGCGATTTCGGCAGCGTAACGACGTGACATAAGAATTCATAAAAATGGTTGATGAGAGAGAGAGTGGTTCCTAATTGTATTTACATGTAATGTAAAGTAATTAGGTCATATAGATACATGTCCCAACAATTGAAATGGAATTTATATTCATGATACAAAATTATTGCTTGAATGTAAAAGAAGAGAGAGAAGTTCCTTTCGGAATTTCAGCAGAGTAACGGGTGTACATGGGAGGCCTTTAATGAAAGAGAAAGGGGTATCCCATCCTTAAAAAAATAATAGGGAAGTATGGGGGAGGTTAAAAACCATACCCCAACATTCATAACTTAAATTAAAAGGGAAATACAACTTAAATAAAATTGACAAAAATGAGAACGAAAGAAAAACACTTACTTGGAAGTGTGCTTCAAAAGGCTAGAGAGAGGCTTGTGAGAGGCTTCGTGGGAGCTTGGGGAACCGTGGGAGGATTCTATAGAGAGTAAGGAAGAGGTTGGACGAAATCCAAAGGCTTGGAGTGAGGAGTAAGTGGGAGATTGGGTGGGTTTATATAAGAAAGGTGAGGGAATTCTTTATTATTTAGGTTTGGGACCCCTTATATTAAATTAATCCAAACCACAAACCATCACATGGTTTTTACCCATTGTTTTTAGAAAAGGGAAAAGGAAAGAAATATTTTTTATGTCCAAAGTCCGAAATTCTTAAAATAATATGGTTTCTTATGTGGAGGTGATTCACACTCCCATGGAAATTAATTTAAAAAGACAAGGTGTTTAATAAGTCTTGTGGGGTCCATTAATGCTTTGAAAAATAAGAAGAAAAAACCCCAAAATTACATTATGTTAATGGTAAAACATATATTGGCCGAACATAATGATTATATTATTTTATTACATCACTATTGTGTCATTATGATGTCATAAAACACATTATATATTTAAATGGTATTTAATTTTTACTCAAAAATTTGTCTGTCTCAGAAAATTATGAAAAAGTCACCGTTGTATAATTTTGACGTCCTGATTCCAAAAATAACATTTATTTTATCTAAATAATTTTCTAAATATGTTAATTTTCACTTTTAAAATAAAAACCGACATTTATCGAAAATTCACTGGTTTTGACAAAAAAGGCTTTCAAACCTTAATAAAAATTATAATTGCATTCATAAAATTATATGATCATTTGTAAATAATAAAATTAATCTAATAATAATAATAATAATAATATTGTATTAAAATATTATTTAATTCAATATAACTTAATTGAATAAAATAGATTTCTTAATTAAATAATAACTAAAACACCATTTGTACATTAAAAACTATTTACAATGTATCAATAATGACAAGAAATTATATTCATTATTATATACAACAATAATGAACATTAACATAGTACTATTGATTAGATACATAACTCCTTAAAATAGTCGCATAAGACCTAAGGGTAAGATGTGCGATGGTGACAGACTCTTGGGGTGGCTCGGATAACATCGCTCGAGTGGTAATTTCAATCAACTTCCACATTTCCCATAGATGGTCACATTCGAACTTGACATGATGAAGCTCAGCTTGGGCTTGGTCAAGAGCGATTCCCAAAGACTCCACCTCTTTTTTGAGCTCCGAAAAATGGGCTTCTTATTGGAAAATTCTACTGGATGAGGCCATCACTTCTTTTGTCTGAGTAAATTGGATTTGTTAAAGTCCTATATTTTTACTAATCATTGATCACTGTTCAACGGCTATATTATAAAAGGTCAAAATTTTTATCATAAAACCAAAGAAGTTCAAATTTTATAAAAACATTTTATATAAAGAGACATTTAATAAGATCAATAGGGATTTTACATTAATGAAACTTTGGGTCGTTACACACCGACATTGTTGTAATACTGGAAATGACACCGTTTTCATACCAACACTGATGTTATGTCATGCTGACACTGACACCATATCATGTTGACATAGATTATATATCATGCTGAAACTGATACATTGTATGGATGACACCGTTAGTGTTTTGAAAAACCTGTCAGGTCGATAATTAGGATTAACTGTTTCTATATGATTTATATTTTTATGAAAATAAAATTATTTCATTAATTTTTTCTAACCCGGTTTATGATTTTACGATTACATAATTTCAAAAACATTAAATTATATAAATCTGAATTGATCCACTCTACTCCATTAACATTATAATCTATAAGATTTTTCTCACTCTCTTTACCCCCGAACGTTCACCTTCTAACCTACAGACTAAACAAACTGGAATGGTGTGTGCGAAGCCAGCTCTTGATGATGGTGAGTCTCGTGCTTCTAAAAAATAGAAAGGTGAATCGATGAAATATTCACCTACTATAAATCCTGGTCTAGAAAATCTAGTTGTTACTTCAGATATAGATGTACTAGAAGAATTTCCCATAGAAATCAATTCATTGTTGTTAATTATGATGTAGGATCACTGGTTGATTTATTGTTTCACAAACAATGACAGATCCTTCTACCTAAAGCAATTGCATGAATTTTACATTATTGTGGAACATTTGTTGTTTGGAAGTCATGTCTCCTGGATCAAGTCTATATTAAAGTGAATATAATCTATTTCTCTTCAATACATTCTGATGAATGTACTAATGTTCCTCGCGAAGGATAATTTGATTATTGTCATGTAACTTATCCAGCTGAAAGTGAAATATTTTCTAATGAGACAACTCTAAAAGAGTTAACCTGACATGAAGAACATATGGGACCCATTGCATCAGAGTTAAATGATGAGTGAAGAATATTATTTAGTTTTTTTTTCAGGACCATATTTTTCTCAGGAAATGGGACTTTTCTTCTTTTAAACATCATAATTTACACATGGTGTATTTGATACAGAAATTATTTAAATGGAATCTGTGAAGATAACTGCTGGTGCACATAAATGAAGTTCATGATGTAGTAGAGACTTAATGTAGTGGAATTTACATATGTTTTGACATCTATAAGAGAATGAAAAATAATAGGAACCCATAGAGTAAAGAATGGGTTGGTGATGAAGATAAACTGTATGAGATGTTCAATCCAAAAGATCATCCAGTAAGGCCATAGAATCTAGTGGATTATTACCTAAGTCTAGAAGATCATGTAATCTATTATTTAGATGATTATTAGAAGTCTAATACTCCTATCATATATATGGGATCACTGATTGATAATAGAAGGGGCTCAGACACAACTATACCAACAAAAATACTTTCTATTGGAAATCCAAGTCCACCATTGGACTTACCTTCTCATGAACCTTTTATTCAATCTACTGTAAGTGAAGAGATAGAAGTTGAAGGATGTGTAGAATATGTTAGTGAATCTATTAAAGAAGACGATAATAATGAGGAAGCTAGTAATGGTTAAATTGGGTAAAAATCATGTGGAGAATAATAATATAGGGAAGATGATGGTGAAAATGGAGATGAAAATGTTGAAAATGGTGATAATAAAGAATGTAGTGAAAGCGGGAGTGATATAAAATATGATCATCCTGTTGGGAATCCATATATTTTTAGTATAGAGATTGTCAAATCAAATACTATTATATCTATTGAGGGTGATGTTCAAGAAGGAATATTTTCTTTAGAAGAACCAGTTACTCAAGATGTATATACTAGAAAAAATAATTCTACATGAGTATAAGAAACCTAGAATGGAAGCATTGAGTGAGGGTAAGTCTCAAGAAAATTGGATAAAAATTGATACAATTTAACTTATGTATGCATCAAATGAAAATAAACGAGAAAGGAATCCAAGGTATGATTTTCTAATATTAGATTATGATTCTGAGGAGATCAGTGATGCTATTGTAAGGAGACACGTAATGGATTAGGGGAGAATAAATGCATATATTTCTCAACAATACCATCTGCCTCTATTCTTGTGCCACCTAACATTTCAGTTCTTAATGAATACGTCACTAAGGCTGGTTTGGAAAAATTCAACCAAGATATATATTACCCAGTAAGACACTCAATACAATCTCAGATGAGATATTATATTGACGATGCTCGGAGAGAGAACACTAATTAGAATGAAAACATAAAATTTATATAGTCTATGAATGAAGGTGTAAAGAAAAATGGAATTTCTAGGTCAACTCATGCCTTAGAAAGTGCATATCAGGCTAATGCTGTTCGAGTCTCACATATAGAGATTAAGGAAATTCGTCAAAATTTGAATACTACTCTAAAACCATTTTGGAAAACAATAATAAGGATGAGAATGAGATGAAGAAGTTAACTACTGGCATCAATTCATTAACAATTGAGTACAAGACATTAATAGAGATTGTAATGAATGGAATTGTATATATTATTTCTCATTTTAATGCTTTATATTTTACCCAACTGTGAAAATGATATACAAAAAATTCCTTATCTGCTCTTGCTTCAACCTACGGTCCACCTATTCATCATTCAAAATCTATGGATCTTGCTAATTTTATTTATGTTTTGAAAGAATATTTGAATGTTTTAATTTCCAATGTGTCCAAGGTTGAGGAAAATTTAAATAAGTTACATGATCATGTGATGTATTATACAACAATTACTTCACAATCTTAGGAATACATGACCAAAATGATTAAAGAGTTTTGTCCAATATCATTACAATGCATAAAATGAACGATTTTGTTAAGTATTCTTCCACCTAGGTTACTCTACCTCGAGTGAATAGAGTTTTTATGTATTAGATTCAGAAGCTGAGAGAATTCACTCCCTTGTTAGAAAAAATCATTTTAAACCAATTTGATTCTGAAAAGGAAATGAAATATGGTGGTGAAATCATTAAAGAATTTATCATGATATGAATACCATATCTTTTTGTCCAAATATTATCCAATATGGTGACTGCTGCTGCACCCCATGTCCCCACTGGTTCAGTGCCTTCTCTAGATCATATTTTAGTCTCTCATGCATTATCTCAGATCAGACCCATATTTATAAATCCTATTCATCCTTATATTATTTATCCGAAAACACCTACCATATCTCCTATTGTTCCGGATGTAATGACTCTACCTCCTCTGAATATTCATTCATACCCTCATGCTTCCCAACCTAACCCTCTTACTTAGCCATCCATTCCTCACTCTAGCCAAGCAATGGCACCTAAATTGTAGTGTGGATTAGTCTCCGATGGGGCCACTTACATTCTTTCTATTTTCGATTAGAGCATTGTTGTACATTGTAGTATCCCCATTAATGTTATTTCTTTCTTCTTTCATTTCTTTATTGTCTATTTTTTCAATCACTTTTTCATAATTTTTTGTTCTCCTTGTTTTCTTTTTTAATAATCCCAAAAGGGGTAGAACCATTAAGCATTATTCATTTACACCACTGTCCATTTATATATGATACTTATGTTACTTTTTCTATTAATATCATTACTATTTACATAGCTCATTCATAATGGGAAATGATAAGTATTTTTTTTCATTCCACATCTAAGGATTGTTTTACATAATTACATGATTTATTATCTTCAAAAAAGGGTATATTGTTGGCCCAAAGGTTTTTTGGAAACATTCTGTAGTTTTAATAATCCCAAATCATTTTAATTTTTTATTGATATTTTTATTTATCATATTAAAAAAATAAAAATTATTTGTATCCCAGTTCATGAATACGGTTGATGAATTCTAACAGTATCTGTGTTTAAAGGAAGTTCAAACATGCATATTATCATTTTATTTGTAGCTGACATCGATAGAAGAAATGAGATAATGATGCATATGAATCACCGACATTGAAGACCCACCCTTAGTCCAAATGAATAAATGTTGGAAGGAATCACTGATAAAATTAGTCACCATTTGAAAACGGTCTCACCATTGGAAGGTCTCACCATAGTAAGGTAACACTGTTAGAAGGACTCACTGATAAAATGAGTCACCATTAGATGAACTGTCTAACTATTTTAAGTACACACCATTGGAAGGACTCTCCACTGGACGAAATTATCGATTAAAAGACTCGCCGATAAAATGGGTCACTGTTAGATAAACTTACTCACCAACAGAAAGAAGGAGTCACTGATGAAAAGGGTCACTGATGAACCACCTACTGACAGAATTCTTAAATATATTTAAATAAAAATTATTTTTAACTGTCATATTTGTGTTATTTAATCACCCTAAAATAATTAATATCTATTTTCTAAAATTAAAGCATACATTATGAGGTATGAGGTACCCCCACATGCACATCATCAGGTTGGAAATATTAAACAGGAAAAAATCATGTGGGCTGCAGTACGATGAGAAGAATAGAAATTGGAAGAGAGAAAATGTCCATATACACATGAAAATAATGGAATATACTTGAGGAACACTTATTACTATTTGTTGTTGTGATCCAATAAGCTATTAGGGATAAATTTGTTTTTATCTTTATAACATTCAACATAACTGATGGAGAGGAACATCTCATCCACTGGGATTGTATAACCCAGTTCTTTATGACACTCTATTCTAAAGTCTCTTTCCAGAAAAGAACTCCAACAACTATTCCAATATATTAAAGAGTCTAGAGATAATATACATAACACGTAGAGCATTCTAAACCTTTTCCAATAATTATTTCTTTATTGTGTATCATTTAACTACTTCTTGAGTAGTGTGTGTGTCTATTTATAAAACACATAATATCTCCTTCACCTAACTAAATGATACTTGATATCCTCATTTGAAAATCAATCTACATATTGTTTTTACATATGTAAGAGTTGAAGTGGTTGTGTGACCTAGTAGTTTGTACATATGATGAACTGTAGTAGAGTTATTATGATCTAGGATGTTTGTGTGCGGTTCTGAACCATGATCAATGGTGTGGATAAAACTATTTATTAATTTAAAATTCTTGGTTGGATTGATCACCAAGTAGAGAGGACTATGTCCTTTCTTAAGACCAAACCTCTTCTTTTATTTTTTTAATGTTTTTTACATTATTTTTTACTCGATTTTATCACATATTTCATAAAACTAATTTTATCTCTGATATTTAGTCTTACCATGTATTTATAACAGTATTGATTTATTAAATTATGTTCAAAATTTCGATTAATTGTCATAATGATAAAACTGAGAGAAAATCAATATTTTGATAAATTAATTGAACAATCATGTTGTTACAAATCAATACTAGCTAACTGGTCAATTGCCGTTTAAATTAAGGGGAATTTCAAATCATAATTTTCACCCGCAATTTTTATAGGAACTCAATTCACCCCCAATTGAGTCTCTTACTCCAACCAATAGATATGATTAATGTATAATAATTTAACGGAAAATAAACATCCATATAATATTGGTACATACCATAATATATTTTTATGTTGGGAATTATTCTTATTTCATGGGGGGAATTATACTGCTTTAAAATTGAATGAAAAATGGTGAGTGGAAGGGGTACATCTATCTATGAGTTGTAATAATGAGTGAGTTTTGGAAATCATTTTATTTGATATTCTTCAATTTATAATTGTGAAATCACATCTATTAAAAAAATTATTTTGTTCCTAAATATTATTTTATTCTAATTTTTAATTTCAAGAAGTAGGAGATGGTGTACTTTTATTTATTCATTTATCTGATAAAAATAATAATTATTGAAAATTCATTATCTAGTCATATTTTAATATTTTTATGTATACATTTCTAGGTGGAGTCGGTTCATGGATATAGTTTGACAAGACTTATTTTTCATCCACTTATAAATTATAATATTCAATATCATAATGATTAAATAACTATGAAAAACTTATTAGTGATATATTCGATAAACTCAACATTGTAAAATGATAGTAAACATGGGAGGCAGATTCAATTACTAATTAGTTACCAACCTAAAAATGTACTCTAACGGATAGAGGAAGAACAATATTCATTGGTAATTTAGTTCTCTCATTAAGGACATTGATTTCATCAGGTTATGGAGTGATTTAATCAATACAAATATATAATATAAGGATTAAAATTTATCTATAATAAATGAAATTTATCCACAATTTCCCATCATCATTAATCAATCAATTTGAACTCAATTTTCTATCTCCATGTTTTTATCTTCAATTTATATCAAGTAGTTATTTTAAAAAAAATTACTTTCACCCAAGAAATTACAATAAAATTATCACATTACTTCAAAATATCGTATTTATATTATTTTTGACATCCATTAACTTAATTTATTCACAATTTTGAAATGTAAAAATAAAAAGATATTGACATCTTATCTGTGCTTTGAATCCTCACCATTATTCTATCAATGAAGTAAGTGATGGGGTATTAAAATTTTAAGTGATATAATAGGATGGTTTTAAAGATGATCATCATATGTATATTCAAAAAAATATAATATTTTCTATTTGTGAATGAACAACACACTAATATATGATGTAAATTTTTTTGGTTTTTAGAATCCAAGTATAAAGGACCTATGCATTACCAAAGAACATTAATCTAAAGGGGTACAAAATTATAAACCAATAATTAGGGGGAAATTTCTATATACATATAGAATGAATGTAGGGGATCCCGACTCTATAATATGTCTAATACACATTCATAGACACCATTCTCTCATACCAATTTTCGGTTCTGGACTTGAAGAACTCAAAGAGGTGTATCATTGTAGCATTAACTAAAATAACTTAAAACATGAAGGATCGAGCATCATAATGTGAGGTGGAATAAGAATTCAATAAATATTCCCATAATCTATTGTTTAGAAATGTCATGGTATAGTTAATTTTGGTTTTTATCATTTATATATGTTTCTATTTGAGTATTTTTATGCAATTTATTTTTCAAATTATGTTTCCCTAGGAACTAAATAAATCATCTATTTTACTAAACAACACTACCTCACTACAATGGAATAAAAATATTAAAATACTATATGATAGATATAATGCTTATTTTTTTCAAAGATGAATTGTTATGATGGATATTGTTTTCTATAAATGCATAAGTCACAACATCAACCAATTTTTTTTGTTTTTTAAACAATTTCAATAATTTAATCATCCCACATGGAGGCATGAAGAACATTAGAAATTAAAGAATCTGTATGTATAAAATATCATGATTCACAGAGTATATAAATTATATTATTTTAATAAGTGAGTTTTTACTTGATCAATTATTTATTGAAGTATTTAATATAAGGATCTTATAATTCTACCATGATATTTTATTGCCTCATACTTATGATTGATGAGGTTTCAATAATGGAACATGGGTTTCTTGATCATTTGATAATAATGAGATTCCAGGTTTGGAGGATATTTTATTAACCATTGTGTTCAATGAGGTCATATTATGTATTTTCTATCCATTAACATAAGGAGTAGGATCATTGGGATAGAGATGCCTATGGTTTTTTATAATAATATAGTTGAGGATGTTTATTTTTTTGAACCTTGGTAACCTAAGACATATAAATATTCATGTAAGTTCAATTATATGAACATGGATATATAGTTTCAATTATACTATCACAATGTCACATTGGAATAAAGTGATGAGTTCATTTCAAAAGAAAAAAAATGAAATATTTTCTTTTAATGATTTTGTAAATTATTATCCTTTAGTTCATGAACTTTATTAATTTCCTTATTATTGTGTGTTTAAATTCTGTATTTACTATCCCTATTTTTACCATATATTGTTTCAATTTCTGTTTTTCATACTAATTGCATTAATTATTTTTTCAACATTCAATAAATAATTTTTCACAATAAAATTTACCTTTTAATAAATTTTTTTAGATGATATATGTTCTATAAAACACATAAATTGAGTGATATATATATTAATGTTAATTTTTTGACAATATTTAAACCTTATTTTGACTTAAATATTTTTTAACTTACGTGATAACAAGTTTTTTCGATTAAAAGACATATGTTATAATCAATTGAATAACTTTATTGGAATTTGAGAAAATAAAAAATCTCATATTTCTATTTGGTTTTATATAATGATTTTTCACATAAATTTTCAAATAATAAATTCATAGAAAATGGAGAGACTTATAGTATTTTGGACACTATGTAAAAACATCATAACATAAAATTATTTAAAAAAATTATTTAAAACTCCATAATGTTCCCCATGTTTCAATTGAACCAGTAACACTTCCTGGATAACATAGGGGTTTATAAAAGTAATTGGTGGGATATAAGGCCCTGCGTAAGAATAATAATATATTATTATGATGATAAATAATACATGTGATTCAAGATTAATATTAGTACCACATAATGTTGTATGTATCATACATACATATATTGAGGCATGACATGATAATATGATAACATTAAGTCATTATATTATAGTAATGTCAATACAATAAAATATGTGACTTCATACACATAATATGATTCTAATATGCAAGGAAATTGGTATTATTATTAGGATAACCACCCATGCTCCTTGCATGGTATCTCAGGAGAGGAAAACATTTACCAATTCATTTGAGCACTATCAGCGAACATATTTCATATATCTAACCTAACAAGTTCCACATAGACCATATAATATAGGAACATATTTAAATATTTCACTCCCATGATAAAATAATTCTCGTATCATAAATAGAAGTCCCATAATAATTAATTAGATCAATATCTTGTTGAATAACCCTTAATCATAATGGGGGTGGTTATTCACAATAAGAAGTTATGATATGGTAATACAAGGGATAATTTGTGCTTCATAGTGTACATAAATATACTTCAAATTATTAAATGATATTGTAATGTATTATCTCATTATTTTGGAATAAAATAAATATAAAATCAATATTTATTGGTACATGAAACAAAAATAAATTGATAATAAAATGGGTTATTATAGTGTTATATTATGAATGAAAAAGATTAGCGTACGAATACCTTACCGTTATATGTTTTTTATTAATCCACAAGAGAATCTCCTTAAAACCATAGAAACATAATGGGAGCGATGAAGTGTGAAAAAATGAGAGTAAATTCATTCTTAATAGATTTATGTTGATTTTAAATGGGAGAAGGAGTTCATATTTATAGAAGAAGGGAGGGGATATTTTATTAGTTTCTAAACATAGGTTTTAGACACCATGTTAATAAAAAATACAAAATCATTATCCTTCCCATTATTTTCGCACTTATTTTATCCAAAGTGGAGTATTTTTTAATATATTATTGGTTTAAAAAATGACATCTTTATATTAATAAAATTTGTGAAGTATAAGTGATTCATTCTCATAATGAATTTTGATTAATATCTTAATATGTAATATTGGTTCAGAATGATTAATTATTGGTATTTAAAATTAATTTAATTTCATTAAAACAAATTATATTAATTTAAACCCCCATTTTTTGTAGAAAAATGTTGTATGATATTTACTTCATCACATTTTGGTCTATTATGATGTCATCATACTTATAATATTTTTAAATTATAATCAAATTTTTACCCAAAAATCCAATGTCATAGAAGAAATGAATAAATACCAATTCTCGAAGTCAAGTGTAGTGATTTAATAACTTATATTTATTTTAGTAAAATTATTTTATAAATATTATATATTTTTTTCTAATGATTAAAAAACATTATTAATTAAATATTATAGTTTTTATGTAAAAATTAACATTCACGACTTTATGAAAATTACACTAGAAGTCATTAAATTCTATAATCATTTATATTTAAAAAATAGTTTTTAAAAAGAACAATTAATTAATGTTTCTATTTTTTTAATCATTAATGTATCACAAAAAAAGTTTTTGAGTTAAAATGAATACTTTTTTCACAAAGAAAAATTTTGGGTTCCTTTTGTCAAAATTTATATTTTATCAAATTCATTCTATACTAATTTAAATATAAAATAATAATAAAATATGGACCAAAATATCCACTTCTGAATATTTTAAAATAAAATTTATATATTTATATTAATATGGGAAAAATATATAACCCCTTATTTCTCCAGAACACATTCTAATAGTAAGCTACACGATTGAAGTTCATTTTTGATTTTTTTCGAACATATTATGGTCAGTGATCTCTATAATCATGAATTTATCTTGTAAATGGTTTTGATCGAGTTCTACTTATTGAAGATCATATTCGACTTGGCCATGCACAAATCCTTTTGATTTTATATCCCACTAAATCTTAGATAAACATGCCTTATATGGTATTATTCTATACGTTCTGATCATTCATTATTCCATCCACATCTCTTAGATTTTATTATAACCATTATAATATAAAATAATAACATCCATTGTATACTGTTTACAATACCAATAGTCAAAAAACATAATATAAGTTATGCATAAAAATAATTTTATGTCCCTGTTTTATAATAGACAATAATAATATTGGAATACAATTCATGTGTTTTATAAATCTACATTACTTTATAAGTTATCTATTAAATCAGAATGAAATATCATTTATAATATTTCAGGACATTAAAATAATTACCCCCAATTTAAATTTCACCCTAAATATACTATTATTTACCAAAACAAAGATGAGGGAACATCTAATTAATTACTTACTTCGTCCCTGATTTTTCCTCATGATGAATTTTATTCTTCCATAATAGTTATCTGTGGTGAGTTTCATTGATTCATAATATTTCTTTTCAATGATCTAATATGTTCACCAAATGATCCTTGATAGAAATTTCATTCTCTGATAAAAACAAATCATGAATTATTGTAGGTGATGGCTCATTTATTTATATACTTAAGAGGATTATGTAGATCACATCTTCGACTTGTAAATGGTTAAGTGCAAGCATTATTTAATAGGATATAACACTTATTTAATCTTAAATAAAAAAAGAATCTATTTTTTTATTATTATTATTCCTCTTCATCACAAAAGATATGACTTATTTCCATAGTTAAAAATGTGGAACTCATTATCAATTAACTAGGTCATTAGGACTCATCGATGTTTTTCCATGTAGCTTCTCTACCAAAGTTTCATTGATTTCATATGAGGATAAATTGTTTGAACCATCATTATCTCATGGAATATAATATAGAATAAAAGATTCCACTAACTATCAACTTCCCAAAATGTTGGTGTCCAATACTGATTTCCATTTTGAGACTCAAAATATTTCATTTCAATGTTAAATAGAAACTACTTTTTTATCAGAACTGTCATGAATGATGTTTTTTATCCCAACCTCCATGGATATCCATAAATGTTTTTCTCAGTATTTACCGTTCAATTTTATTACTTTCTATTATCATAATAATCGTTCTATGGGTGACAAAAAATGAAAAAACCCATCTATCTATCCATTTAATTTTGATTTCTTTTCCTAAACCTAGTGGTAAACCTCTAAAATTAATTAGATACAATAAATAGTAGTATTAAATGAAATATTATAAATTAATCTATTAATATTATGGTGATTTGTTCAAGATAGAAATTATCCGTGAAATAATTTAACTAAACTAAAATAGTAAGGTGGATTACTACAAAACAAATAATTTTATGTCTTATTTATGTCTAATTAAGTACTACAACCAGTTCAATGATTAGTTTTTACCATTTATAAACTGCATGGGAAAACTATTGATCACACTATTTCACTTTTTAAGTTCAATATTTACTTGTTTTCGTGCCATGCATTGATATATGAATTATACAGTCACTATATATAGGTAACCCCAAAATATTATTTTTCATTAAACTCTATAAGACATAGTTATTCATGGATAAATATAGAAGGATGAATTATACACATAATCAAAAATATCCTTATATAGTATTTTTTTTATGGGACACAAATCCAGGATCAAAAAAACATAACTCCATAAATAGAGATGCTGATATGTAGAATATTCTTAATATATAATATTTAATTTTAATAGTTTATTATTGGTTTTTAATATTAATTTTATTTCATTAAAACACATTATATAAATGTAAAGAATCAATTTTTAGTAGAAATAACTTGTATTATATTTACCTCATCACTTATTGTTGTATTGTGATAGGATAATACTTATAATATGTTTAAATTATATTCAAATTTTATCCACAAAATCAAATTTCATAGAAAAACAGAAAAAATACCAAATCTCTATGTCAAGTGTACTCATTTAAAAAATGATATTTATTTTACAAAAGTTCTTTTATCAATATTATAATTTTATTTTTAAAGATAAAAAACCATTATTAATTTTATATGATAGTTTTAATGTAACAAGTAACATTCATGACCTTATAAAAATTACATTAGAATTCGTTAAACTGTATAATCGTTTATTTATAAATAAATAGTTTTTTATATGAATAGTTAATTAATGTAAATTTTTTTAAAAATACTTTAATATATCACAAAAGAGTTTTTGAATTGAAATAAATAAATTTTTCACAAAGAAATTTTTTTTTTTGTTTCAAAATTGATATTTTATAAAATTAATTATATAAAAAATTTTATATAAAATAAAAAAACATATCTACATATCAATTTCATAATATATTAAAATAAAATATACAAATTCATATTAAAACGGTCAAAATATATAACCCTTTATTTCTCCAGCACACATCAAAATAGTAACGTATGCTAGTCATGTCCATTCATTGAATTTTTTTGACAACATAATATGGTCAGTGATCTCAATAATAATGAATTTATCTTGTAAATGGTTTTTATATAGTTATTGTCGTTGAATATCATGTTGTTCTTGTCCATGAACAAATCTGGTTGACTGCATCTTCCTCTTAATATTCAAAAAATAAGCCTTATATGTTATTATCCTATTGGTTGAGATCATGGATTCTTCCTTCTACATCATTTAGATTTTATTATAAAAATTACTATATAAAAACAATAACATCCATTGTATACTGTTTATATTACCAATTTTCAGGAAACATAATAGTATTTATCCCTAAAAATGATATTATGTCTCTATTTTAAAATGGAAGAAAATAAAAATGTATTATAATTCATGTGTTTTAAATATCTATATTAAAAAACATGTAATCTATTAAGTTTAAATGAAATATCATTTAAAATATTTTGGTACATTACAATCATTCCCCCATATTAAATTTTCACCCTAAATATTCTACTATTTACTATAAAAAGATGGGGTAACTTCTAATTAATTACTTATTTTGGTCTTCAATTTTCCATATGAAGCATTTTATTATTCGATAATAGATTTTCGTGGTGAGTTTATATGATTCATAATAATTATTTTCTATTATCTAATATGTTCACCAGAAGGACCATGATAGGAATTTCATTATCCAATAGTAACAAATGATGAATTTGTACATGTAAGAGTTCTTTTATGTACATCCTTAAGAACTACATGTCGACCACATTGTCGACTTGAATATGGTTGATACAAGAATTATTTAATGGGACATAACTCAAAGTTGATTATAATTATCAAAAATAATCTATTTATATAGGATTATTATTTCTCTTCATTGCAACAGATATAACTTTCTTCCATGGTTATAAATGAGGAAATCCTTATCTATGAACTAAATCATTAGGACTCATTTCTGTTTTCCCACATTACTTCTCTACAAAATTTTCATGGATTTAATATAATGATAAAATTTTCTATACATTCGTAATCTCATGTAATATATTGTAGATTTATAGATTCTTCTAACAATCTATATCCTAATATGTTGGTGTCCAATACGATTTCCCATTTTGAGACTCAAAAAACTTATTTGAAATCTTAAATAAAATCTATTATTTATAAAAACATTCATGAGGAATGTTCTTTATCACAAGATCCATTGATATCCAAAAACGTTTTTCTCAATATTTACCCTAGAATTTGATTTTTTTCCCAAAATGGAAATCCTTCTAAGGGTGACAAGAAAAGAAAAACTCATCTATATGTCTAATGAATTCTTATTTCATCCCATAAAAAAAGGTAATCCTCCAGTCTCGATCAGATAAATAAATAATAGTACTCTATCAAATATTAGAAATTAATTTATGAATATTATGGAGATTGGGTCAAGAGAGAAATCATCCTTGAAAACATTTAACTAAACTAAAACAGTAAGGTGGTTTACTACTAACCAAATTATGTTGTGTCGTATTTATGTAAAAGGGAGTACTATAACTTGTTCAATGGATATTTTCTACTATTTTTAAATTGTTCTGGGTAAACTAATCATCCCAACCATTTATTTTTTCTATTCAACATTTACATGATTGAATTCATGCATCAAAATAAGAATTATAAAATCACTATATTTAGGGAATCCCAAACGAATATTGTTAATTAAAACTCTATAAGTCATAGTGATCCATGGATAAATATTGTAGGTTGATATATACAAAAAACATGTATGTTTCTTATATATTTTTGTTCTTTATGGGACACATATTCAGGTTCAAAAAAAAATTCCATATTTAGTGATGCAGATATTTAGAATATTCACCACCATTATCAGTATCTATAAGTCAACATTTTATGATTCATTGGAAATTATGAGAATGGATGGTTAAGTAGTTATTTGATAATGTATGGATGATGTTCCTTTTATTATTTCCATATCCACTGTCTCATTTTCCAGAAAGATTGAATCACTCCAAATCAATATCATGGATTGGATTAATATATCCTTTCTATTATTAGAATCTACCACATTACTCTCCATCCTAGGATTGCAATGCATTAAACATTCATAATATTTTTTTTCTATAACATAATTTATTGGTTTATATTGATCTCATTTTGTGTCATTATATACTTGAGGTTCTTATGATTAAAGAAAATAATATTTTCTTTGTCACATCACTATTAATAACAATTACTTCACGAAATGTTGGTAGTGTTACTATAGTTTTAGTGTATATCAACTTTATTAACTCTATGATCATATACTCACATTAGTCCTTCAAAAGAATCATTACTCCATTCTTAGTAAACATGGTTATTAGGCATTTAAAACATGAGATGTTTCTCAAAAGTAGATGATAATACACAATTATTCCAAGGAATATATATATATATTCTATGTATATATGTTTTTAAAGGGAATTAATAAATGTTAAATCACATTGATTGATCCAATTATATCCCTTATTTTCAAAAATTAGGTAACAAATTTAATTTCTCCATCAATAAATCACATTAACCGTACTTAACTTAAAACTACATCCTATTATTATTTTCAAATTATTCAAATTCCAAAAACATGACACATTTATTTTGGAGTCTGTCAGAATTGATTCTCTTAAAACAACTATGAAATTTGCATGGAAATCAGTAAATTTTCAATTAATCAAATAGATGAATATTTTTATTTAATTAGTATTCCTAAAAGTCAGTCCATTGTTCTCATGGTGTCTTTATATAGAATGAAAAGTACTATTGGGAATATCCCCCATCGTAACAATTACATAATATTATACCAACTAATGATAAACCTTTTAGAATTATGTGGATACATATATCAAATAAAAAAATTCATCAATCTATTGTAGGTTATATTCTATTTATTTCGGTCTTTTGAGTTCAAAACTATCAATGTGGGGATTCATTTAACTATCATTTTTCTTGATGAATAGGACAATATTCCCCTATAACGATTGATGTGGGTTTGGAAATGATTCATATATATTATATAATAATTACAACCATAAATATTGATTATGAATAATTTATATTCTATATATATTATTGAATATTATCAGGTAATTGGGAATATGTTTAATTCCAAAGTCCACCTATCAGTTATGTACAGGGATACGACACACCTTTGGGACAACTAATGAATACAATCTAAAATTTGTAGTGACATCATGGATGACTTTATCCATAGTATCTATCTTATGACCATGATAATATTGTGTACAGAGAAATAATAATCATGATTTATATGGTGAATTAATTTGGTACTCATCCGCCTACTTATATTTTTATACAATTATAGGTTGAATCGGGATACAAAAAGTGATTTAATCTCTGAAAAAAAAAATTATTTGATATATAAAATGATTTTCAATCTACACAAAATAGAATTGGATTCTGATAAAGGGATAATCATATATTTTTTCATGTAAATTTATACACAATATATTAACTATGGATTATTTATATTATTTTGGTGCATTACATTCAACAATTTTCATTTTCATCAATAAATCAACTTCCATGTGTTGAGGATATTTTTAGATAGTCATATTAAACAAGTGTGATATGGTAGATTGTATTAAACTACATTTAAATACATATTTCACTATTTTTAAATTGATAACATCTATAATTGTATCCTCAATGATTTTAGGATTAACCACAGTAGTTCTAACATCATATAATCAGCATTTAGCACTAAAAATTAGTGGTTTTTGGAATTTTTTATCCTTGAAAAACCTCATTATAGTTAATTGGTTTAAATATTTTCATTTCTATATAGTATAAATGTTGATCCATGGCCTATGGATTAAAATGAATTTTTATTTAACCCATGACATTGGTGGGATTATTTATCTCCCATTTTTATTTGTAAGATTGGTTCCCCTCAATTATAAATTTTATACATGTCATTATCCCCTTGATTTTTTTGGACTAATACATTCCTCGCCAATTTTTACATATGCCGTTGGAATTTGTTACCAACCTAGTATTTCTCCATTTATACCCTACAATTGAATTCCTATCTATTTTTATTATATCTAGACTTATGAGACCCTTCAGATATAGAATCTATATTTCATCATTGGGGAGAAATAGGATAATTTACATGTAACTATGAAAGTCTCAAATTTGAAAATATTTTCATAAAACCATCATTATCCCACTAACAAGTTGAAAGCATTACTCATTTGGAGGGTGAAAGAACTATATTAATATATTTTTTGCCCTATTTTATTTTAGTCATTCTCTCTAATGGATTGATATTTTTTTTCTTATGTCTAAGTAATACCATCTCCATTTTAGAAAGAGAGATACTATGACATATTTATCAAAATATTTTTTAATGAATTCATATAATCTCATATCATCAAAATCTCTTATAGTATTATAATCTTGATTAGAATCCACTAATGATTAGTTTCACCCTTTAAGTGATAAATGGATAGTATTTCGTTATAATATTTTGAATATCTAATGAAAAATGTTATCTCCCCAGTAGATTCAATTCACTATTCCATGATTAAGGGTTTGTAAAATATAACTAACTATGTGGTATAATGGTATCAACCTCAACATTCTCATTCTTAAGGGAATAGGGTTTTCCACTTGATTCAAGTAATGATTTAAAATATTAGATAGATGATCATGAAGATACATAAATTTCTTAACATCAAATGTAATTTGGTTAGGCATCAAAATTGGGAACTAAGAACATTACAGATCACATTAGTTATTGACACATTTCACCCTTTTTAAAAACATTTTCTAATACATTGGGAAATTAAGGATGATAAATTTCAAATTATTAGATATATAAAATCAAAATAACAAAACAAAATAGATAACTTATGAATTATATATTCCCTCAATCTAATGAATTTCATGGATTTAATATACATTATTATGGCCGGTTTATTTTTTATGTTCTCAAAAGAAATGTTTTATTTTAATCCTTGATATTGTAATTAAATGATCATGTGGATTAACTAATTTTTACCCCCTATGTGCATCAAACAAGATGTGCAGTATGCCCAACTACTCATGCCCATGGTGGTGATCTTGTTAATAAAAAATCCTTATTTAGGGTTATTACCACGTCGTTCATCTGTTCTACAAACATAAACACATGTAATTATATAGTGATTCCAATTCAGGGATAATAAAAACTATTTAAATTACCAAAATTTATGATATCTCATAAACATAGTCTTGTCCTTAGGGGTTTCAATGATGATTTCTAATAAAAATATCTAAATGTAACTACATCTACTAATGATATAGAATATAATGGGAAATATTTAAAGTACATTTCTTTTCATGATTTCATTCATATAGTCAATATAATTAAATCCATATAAAATGATTGGAATGGTTTATTTTATAGATTAGGTACATTATTAATTAAATTACAATAAAATAAAACATTGTTATTCAAAACAACATATTGTGGTCCTTGTTTACTTTGATAACTTAATCACATATAGAATAACCATTGGATATCCAAATTCATGTAGTGAGATATAAATCCATGGAATATATTAATCAAATCATATAATGATGAAAAACAAAACAAGATATTCAGGAGGAATATCATGATAGGACAAATATTTTTTAATCATACAAACTCACATAGTGGTATCGAATTAAAAATTTCAATAATAAAAACATTTTAAAATATGATTTAAATATTATATAAAACAATAAATCATAAGCATGATTCAAGGATAAGAGACAAAGTATTATGAAATAGGGTACTCAAGTAAACTGTCGATACAACACACATTGTATCTAATGAGATGATTATATTATCCAATTAATTGGAGTGATATCAAGGTTCATTGTTCATATTCAAGATTCTAAGGATGAGTGTTCCCAAAATAAATATTTGATATATATAAAAAATATTAAATAACACATATGAATAATGTCACTTAAAATGAGAAAAAACTTATGATGGTGGCATGGATCAAAAAACCAAGGGTACTATTGAGTTAAGAACATGGTTTTTACTGTAGGCCTGATATAAAATTTATCGGTTTTGGGAATTTTATAGAAAGGAATCATAGAAATAAATGAATAAACTAAAGTAAATAATTAATTTTATTTATTTATTTTTTATAAGTGGTCAATTTATCCTATGAGAATAATGTTATGAGGGTTTCCTCATGGTTTTACACACATACCTTGGAGATATAGATGATCATTAGAGAGATTACATCATGAAGCATGGAATATCAAAATATGATCATGGATAATTGAATCGATGAAGTTCTTGGAACTCGTCAATGTTGGAAACAGACCACCGTTATTCAACATTGATTGACCCAGACTCCTAGTTTGATGTTGACTCTTTTCCTCCCACTTTCTTAATTTGAGATGAATGAAGATCAGTTTAACGAATACAATTAATACTCATATCATTGTTACATTTACAATGGTTTAATTATTATATGTTTATTTTGTTTATTCTTATTACACAATTCACATTAACTGTAGTGAATCATGGCTGAAACACAATGGCCAAGGTTCATTCATTAATTTTAATGGCTTATAAATTTCTACTACATTTATTCATTTCATCATCATTAATATTTCCATTTTCTAGTAATTCAACCAATACTTTGTATTCATTCATTTCATAAAATTTTCTTCAACATAATGGAACAATGTCATGGGTATTATATAGAAACTCACTTTTCATACATTAATATTACATGACTTTTATGGAATACATAAAACATTACATAAGAATATACCCAATGCTCATATTTTCTTATTACCTTTGGAAACAGAGAAACATAAAAATTGGTACACGAGTGAGATAAATTATATCCCAATAGGTTCCACTTTACTAAAAACACTTCCTAGACATATAGAACATAATACATATGTTCATAAACTTGGGAGAAAAGAAACATAAAAATGGATGAGCTAAGACACACATTTCAGTTAAAAAATGGAGTTAAGTGAACATAATAATGAACATAAGGGTATGAGAACATGATCATGAAAATAGATGACTAGACCCTGTATATAAAATATCATAAACACCAATCAATCAGTAAATATTGGAAATTTATAAGACATGAATGGTATGTAAATAATATAAATAATACATGAAATTATAACATAGGAATAAAACATGGAATTATAGAAAACACATAAGCATATAAAATTATTTCCAATGTAGTCATATAATCACTTCCAATTCCATCATAGTAGTATAAGTTTACTTCTCATACCATCTTGGTAGTCATGGTTCACTCCCATTTTCATATTTCTAGTCAAGGTTCACTCCAAATTCCATCTTGGTAGTCATGGTTAACCCCCATTTCTATATTTTATGTCAAGGTTCACTTCAAAGATCACCTTAGTTAATCTCATGAGATATAATTTATTAACCAATGCATTGAAAGGAGATATTTTCCCCCTATATCATAATGAAATCAAACATATCTGTTTTATGAGGTCAAAATTATTAATCATAACATAACCTTTTAAATGAAATGGGTATCACAAGCATGTAATATTATCCTAACCTATGGAATATAGATATTTTTTATAATCATTAATTAAAATAATAACCCATGAATATAAATGGGTTTCTTATACTTATAACCTGTGAATGTGAAACAAATTCCATAAACATTGAACCCCTGATATTAAAATCGTTTTCATAAAAGAATAACTAATTAAGGAGAATCATATTTCATAAACATATAACAAATGAAATAGAAATGAATTTTATAAACATATAAACTATGACATAGAAATGGGTGTCATAATCAACATTCTGTAAAAACATAAACCATTCACGAGATTATATTAATAGATCATATGGATAATTTTTTGGATGGGAATCAGTATCATCATTAGATTTCAAATCAGATGGAAAATAATCTAGAAAGATCTTTTTAAACATTTCTAGAGAAAAATATTATTTCTTCATTGAAATAGGATCATTAAACAACAAAATGATTGAAAACCATCTTCATAAAAAAACATGAAAATTTATAAAGAATGATTTAAAGAATTTGAATACCTTTTTCATTAAAAATAATTCAAATAGTTCTAAAAAATAGTCAACTCATTGAAATAATTTTATTTCAAATTATCCACATTAAACATTTAATGGACGTTTTGAAATTCATTTAAAAAAAACTTCAAACATAATATTTTATTGAAAAAAAATTTCATTGAAAATTTAATTAATAAAATTAATTTAATGAATAATAAGAAAAAAATTCCTTTAAAAAAATTACATTGTAGTCATGAAAAATAAGCATCATGGGCATGATGGTCATGACAAGGATTAAATCTATACATATAAAAAATTTCTTTTTCACCCTAAATAATTTAGAAAAGTGCCTCGACTAGAAAACTAAGAGAAGATTCCTTTTCAAAAAACATGTTATGTTTAAAAATATAAAACCAAGGTAAAAATTTCTTTCAATGATCATAGGATAATATAAAAATATTTTCATAAAATATTTTTGAATACATGATTTTAAAGTAATATATATTTCTAACTAAATAGAAAGGTAATGTCAAACTTTTATGAAAAGAAATTATTTTTATTCTTATGAACAAAAGAGTGGAAATATTATACCATTATTTGATATTAAATGGATAAATATAGGGTAATAAAACCCATGACGATTTTTGAGTGATTGATCATAAAAATTCATCAATGAAATCATAATCATAAACAATTCCAATAAACAATGATAATTTTCCTATAAACTATCACGAATTTGTTAATATTCAATCATAAAACAATAGAAATAATAACATTAATTGAATGCTAAAATATAATTAAAAGAATCAGATTAATTATGTAACTTTTAAAATAATTATATACAACTCATTGAAAAATATAAGTTCATAACATGGCATGTGTCTCAATGAATGAAACATGAGACAAAATGACTTTTCCAATTTGGTGACATTTGACACAAAAACACTAGGAAAGACAAATAATAATATGTATATTTAAATACCAAAAAATGTATTTATAATAATTATATAAAAACGCCATGGGAATTATACATGTCAATAAAAATAAATTTGTAGTGAATAATGCAAGTGTCTCACAGAAAAAAGTGATAAAAAATTCACTAACCCTGTCTCTTGACATTCATCATACTCATACATTACAACTATATACAAGTATACTTTTATTATAATTATATAAAAAATATTTTTTATATATCTGATGATATATATGATATTATTATTAGCTTGTATTACCTTTTTATTAATAATTCCATTTTAATGTGACATTTTGGGTAATAAACGCTTTGTTTATCAAATGTGTATGTGCCTGTCATTCACGCTCCTCTTACATTAATCATGAACGAAATAGTTCCATAATGTAAAACATGACATATATATAATATATATTCAGTATATAAATATATATAATAATATATAATTTATAGATATATGAAATAAAATACATCATTCAGGGGGATGATAGTTTGTACATACACATTAATGTTGTCTCCGTTTTCATAAAGTATTTAAAGAAAGAAGGTAAATGAAAAACATATATATGTATATAATATAATTCAGTTAGAATTATTATGTCATATATATCATATAATTTTATTAAACCCATACATAATACATTCCATTTAAATTGTGAATTAATCAAATAACATTGAGGAGGCGGTTGTCCACGTCTCCCCAAAAGAGGTTATCATATTTACACATAATAGAAATAATGAAGGATTAATTTATAAAATAAATAAATATGAATATATATATCATAAATATTACATATATAATTTAAAAACATTGTTTTTATCATAATTTACAACTATATGAGGTGGAAAAGTTAAATCTAACACCATCGTTTTATGAGCCAGTAGTTCACCGCACACAAGAATTTTAGGTTCGTTACGCATTAGATAGAATTGTGCATTAGATCTGGCCGAATAATTAATTTTACAACATATTAGTATATTTCAAATATAATGATATTATTTTTTCATTGAATATTTTGAATAGAGTTGGTGGATAAAGATAATAAATCAATGGAACCTGAGCACGGTTGTTACCAATTATTTTGGTAACTCTTTTCGGTTTAAAACGAAGGGCTTCCATTGATGGATTTACTCCCAACGGGAGAATTCAATGAAGAATGGATGGATTTTGGATATTTCCTATGGTGTATATTTGATAATCATACGTAGATTGAGAGGTGTTAATAATATATTGATTTGGTGGCCTTTTACAGGGGAGGTAAATGAAACACATTACATTTTTGAAAACAACATTATTGTACACATGTTTTTACAAATAAATATAATTATAATAATAATCAATATAAACTAAATAATAAAATGTATACAGACCATATAATTCCATAAAATTTGTGTTTTACAATTGGATAGGTCATTTGGCCTCTTAAGATTATGTTTTATCCCCTTGATATGCTTACTTTTACCTTAATAGCTGTAACTAATTTTAATTGCATTCAGAAATATTCATTTCCAAAAATTAAGTTCATATTATTATAAAATAAACATTATACTGAATAAAATCATTTATTTAATTTTTTCTAAATTCAAATCATATATTTTGTGAAATTATGTATATTCTTAATCACACACATGTGGTGAGAATTCTTGTTTCTAAAATGAGAATGTTCAAAAGTTCATAAATCATTTTTCAAAAATTCATCCTAAAAATAATTCCAATGACTAAAATTAGTATTAATACATGTATAATTGATTTTTTTACTTGAAACCACATATAAATATGTAATTTCACTATATTAATAATTTAGAAAAAATAGTATTTTTAAATAAAAATTCATTATTTTTCATTATTGACCAAAAATTGAAGTTTCTCATGGAAATCCCATAAAACGTAATCCAATGTAAATTTCAACATTGTAAATTAAAAAATAAAATTTCTTTTATAAAATTATATTTTTAAAGATTTATTAAATTAGATTTATTATTTTCATAGAAGGCTATGAAATGTAGTTCTTTTAAGAAAATTTTATTTTTAAATATATAAGTACTTTAAAAAATATATTTTAATTATGATTAAATTTTATGTATATAATATTATTGTAATTAAAATTTTCATGTAATTTATTACTCTTCATATTATATTGTATAATGGCAAGGTTATAAGTACCTATTTTATATATTTATTACAATAATATGGTGTTTTGTAGAAACTCAATGTTGTGTATAACATATTCCATGTTAGTGTTTCGTGTAGAAAAAGAAAATTCAATGTTGCATGTATAAAAATAAATGTCGAAAAAATGTGAAGGGAATGTTTGAATTATTGAAATGTAAGACATGAATGAAAATTAATTTATTTGTGGTGAAAAAATAAATAAACCTTTTTAAAACATGGGGTGTAATATTCTACCCCCCTTAAAATTAATTTCACCCGAAAAATTCATCATTCTAGTAAAAATAAAATGATACTTATACGTCATCGTATCCACAAGTTCCCACATAGATTCTTCTAATTAGATATTGATCTATAAAACATTGAAATGGTGTGTGGTATAGTTTTGTAAAACCATCTCTCTATGATCTAGAATTTCAACTAGTTGTTCCATGTATGAAATATCAAGCCCCAGTGGTATGAACTCAATGTTCATTAAATGTGTAAGAAAGGAATGTACTTCCTCATGAGAGATATTTGTAAAACATCATGGGTTTGATAGATATTTTAAATATGTGCCTCGTGATATGCTATCATCATGATATAATATGGAATTTCAAAGGGAATGATATATATAGTGATTAGTTTCCATTTATTTCTTAAAATCAAAACCATATTCCAAGGATATATTCGTAGAAATGTTTTTCCACTAACCTCATATATTAGTTCACATCATCCTTTATCATCACAAATTTTCATCCGACTTTAAGCTACTTTTATATGATACTGAATGGTTATATTCTTCTTGAAAAATTCTTCACTGATATGATATCAAAATAGCTTTATTTCTCCAACTCCATTTCGGCATGTTCAAACTCTACATCTCATTCAATAGAGGTCATAATAAGTCACCCTATTAATGTGTGAATGGAATATATTAGTATAATAAAATGCATCTAGGGGAAAGTTTTCCTCCCAGCCACTATTGAAATCTAGTGGAAAAAATATCAACATATCCTCTAGGGATGAAATTGTTCTTTCTAAATTTCTATATATCTGAGGATGATAATAAGTGATGAAAATTAATTATGTATAAATTTATTTATGAGTAATTCTCCAAAAATGTGAGTTAAAATACAGAGTTATTTTCTTTTATTTCAATTATGGAATGTGTAATGGATTCAACATACCCATAAATGTTTCCATTCATCATTACCATATTAGAATACCAAGAACCAAGAAACTAAATCTATGAAATATCACTAATTACATCTCATCACAATAATAATTTCAATTCCCTATACATTTTCATGAATAAAGGGTGAATATATAATGAAAAAAAATGAGCTCCATCTAATTGAACAACTAAATATAGTATGGAAGGAAAAATAGATCATCTTTCCACATTACCAATTCATCATAATCAATGCTAAACTTAAGAACATTTCTAGGCTTCTTTTTCATCCCTACTTCTTCCTTATGTACCTCTTTAATCATCACTTGGATATAGGGTTTTTATTCAATTGATCGTAATATGATTTCTCTCCTTCCATTATGATTTCATGATCCATCCATTGAATATCACTAATTATTAGATCTTTTGTGATCCTCATCCTAGAGAATCTCAAATGATCCGTTTGACTAATTTCATCAGACACCGAGTTCTCTTTCCCAGTATAGTAATGTATTCAGATGTCATAATCCATTATGAACTGTAACTATCTTATCTAGAACATTTTCATCTACATCTTCAATATTTAATATTTCAGATTTAATGATATCTATATATATCACACATTTCTCTATAAAGATAATCCCTATATATCCTTAATGTAAAAATTATCGCACCTAAATCCAAATGATTAATTTGGTGATTTTTCTCATGAATCATCATCTTTCACAGCGAATAAGAGATTACAATGATATTTTAATTATCAAAAACATCCCAATCCCTTCATGGATACATCAATAATGGTTAAAAATCTTTTTTACTATTGGTTTATGTAAAAATATATTCACTAATTATCCTTCTCTTCATTTACATGAAATTTTCCTTATATTCATTATTCTAGAGGAACTAGACTCTCATTGGAGTTAACATAGTCATATGATTTTATTGTCTTGAGAAATTATCCAAAAACTGCCATTAATATATAGCTGACGCATGAAATATATGGATTTCAGTCATAGCAATTGGTCCGGGGAAACATTCAATAACTTCAATCATTTATGGGTCTAATTTTATACCATCTTTTGAGAATTAGTGACCCATAAATGAAGTCTTTTTCATCTAACATCCCAATTTTTGAATTTTTTGTATAGTTTCTCCTTTAATTAGGTATTTAGTTCAATTCTAATGTGGTCTTCATTCTATTCCAATATCTTTTAATAGATAATAATATCATCAATAAAGACTACAAAAAACTGGTGGAGGTAATCCTAAAAGACTATGTTCATTAAATCCCAGAAGATTGTTCTGATGTTAGAAATACCAAAATCAATTTCTATATATTCACAGTGTCAATAACTTTTACGAAATGATGTCTTGGTTATTTCCTCTTTATTGAACCTCATCATATGATATCCATAATGAAGGTCTATCTTGGGAATGTATTGAGATACACATTTTTGGTCAAATAATTGATCAATATGAGGAAGTGGATACATGTTCTTGATTGTAACATAGTTTAAATCCCCATAATCAATTATCAATTTCATTGATCAGTTATCCTATTTGAAAAATGAATATGTTTACCAAAACTTGAAAAAAGTCCAAATTAATCCCTTATAATGGTTTTCATAAAGATTATTTTTAAATTACTGAAATTAATTGGGCCATTTTATAGGGAGAAAATAAAATTTGTGTAGAACCAGATTTGATTACTATTAGAAACTAAAATTCATGCTTAAGTGGAAGTCTATGAAACTCTTATATAATGATATCCTAGAATTCTATAATAACAGGAAAATTTTCAACATAAATCCCCCCCAACCATAGAAGAGAAATAACCCTTCTAAATGGAAATTAAGACATGTACACTGGATTTAATCCCTATAGAATGATCATACATATCATCGCATTGATATAAAATCATAGGTTGTTTTGAAATAGATATTTTAGTAACACATACTCTAAAAAAATTGTATTTATTTAGATAATGTAAATCCATGCCTAAGATGAAATAAAATTCTACTAAATAAATAATGTCATGATTTTCAGGAAGCACATTCCCACAAATGTCATGCAGAGGGAAATCACAGACAAGGGATACAATCATCATAAAATTTGTGGATTCAAAAACTACTTCCACAAATAATTGTTTTTGTGGAATCGTAACACCCTTATAAAATTAAATATGTAATTAATAATGGGATGATTATGAATCAAAATAAACATTGGTAGTTGTATAGTAGATGGAATGTGTACCTTTCACCACATCATTTTAATAGTTCTCATTAAAAAATTGATATTTCATGTGATTTTTCCTTATTCCTCAACATAAGAGGTCACTAGAGTCGATCATCATCACCGACCCATGGGTTTGTTCATTGGTTATCATAATTCCAATTCACCTTACACTTTTAGCACTGAAGCATGGTATGTGTATTTTGTGCATCTTTTTCCCTATTCACAACTTTAGATAACTTCTCCACATCTCATCTGCAATCAAATACTCTATGGCCTTCCCTTACATATAAAAGGAATTTATTAAAACTCGTAAGGCAATTTACTCCATACTTCTTCAAACATGGTGAGTATAAATGAAATATCATATTCTTCTTTTCATGGATTTTACAGATTCCTTAATACTCAATATTTCATTTGTAATCAATACCATGAGATTGATGCATGACTCCAACATCCATTTTAACTTTGATTGCACAAAAAAAATACAGTTGTGGATACTAATGTATCTAATGTCCAACACCCTTCCAAGACATTTAATTAATCAACAAATGAATCTATAAAATTTATATTCTATTTGGATGATAATTTCTAATGTATACCTTTCATTTATCATGAAATAAGCCTCGTAAGTACCGAATGATTAATCACCAATTTTCTTCCACTCAATAAACTATATCTCTATCAATTTATGAATAATATGAGGAATATAGTTATTAAAAAAATAAGATTTTGAACCCATACCAATCTATGGGTTTAGTTTCATCTTGCTTCCTCATTTTCTTAATTAGATTCCATCATTTTTATTTTTCACCTTATTAAAGGAAAAAATAAATATTAAATTTATCATTTTTTTAATAGTAAAAGATGTAAAATATCCTTTCAGTGGAATAGATACATATTCTTTGAATAATTGGATAATAATACCCACATAAAAGTGGGTATACTTTTCCTCCCGAAGGTCTCAAAATAATTTTTATCACTCCTTTTGTCATTTGGATGTCCATTATTAATCATATATTGATAAATCTTTGTGATCATGGAAACAATATTTTTCAATACATCTCTCATATAAATGGGTTAAATAGGAGGAAAATAATTTCCCTATGAATAGAAATCACTAGTAACGTCGTTCCTTCAGGTTCTAGAAATTGTCTAAAACAAAAATCACATATTAACAAATAGTTATCATAATAAGGAACCACATGATTAAAAATAATAATAAATTATTGGATTTATAAAACATGACCTCATCTTTAATCTTTGACACCATAGGTTCATACTAGGGTTTTCATAGCCAACATATTTTTATATACTTTATTAATGTTCAAGAAGAGTTTGTGAATTTTAAAAGATTATCCCATGGGATGTCAAACTATGTGTACAATAAGGCCAGTTGTCATGTACTAGGTAACATCGATTCATTTCCAACACATCATGTCATAGTTGTTATTCCTAGGTATATCTCTACTAGATCCACTTCTACATATTGTATCCATACAATGATTTATTTATATGAAACCACTTGCTCTGTCCTTTACCAATATTCATAGACATTTTCATAGACATTTCTTTATCCATATTCATATCCCTATAAATTATCAAAGGAATCTCACTATGGATTTATCATCCTAAATTACAAATGATAAAAAAAATTATCTGATACCAATTATAATGACACTAAATTTTCATTAATTATCATTATATCACTTTTGTGGAATACATAAAACATAAGACAAGTAGATTCCTGATGACTGTATTATTTCAGTTCCATTAACAACATGGAATAAAAAACATGGGTATATGAGTGGGGTAAATTATCTCCCACCAGTTTCTTATTCACTTGAAAATTTCCTAGACACAAAAAACATAATACATATTATAATAACATTGGGGAATGGATACATAAAAATGGGTATGATTAGATACTTTGTAAAGGATAAAAATGGAGATATGTGAACATATTCATGATCATAATGGTATGAAAACGTGATTAAGAAAATATAAGACCATAACCTATATATCAATGATCATGGATATGAATCAAGGAATAAATATCGGTGATTCATAATAAACATATCATAAGGATGTAATGATAATATGACATGAAATAATAACATTTTAATAAAACTTGAAATTGTTGAAAACACGTAAGAGTATAAAATGAATACAATTGTACTCAAGTTATCACTAAACATTACATCATAATAGTATGGGTTTCCTCCCCAAACCATTATAGTAGTGATGGTTCACTGTAATGTCCATAATAGTAGAATGATTTTACTATCCATGTGGTATTATTAGTCATTGTTCACTCACATGACTATATTAGTAGTCAATGTTCACTCCCAAGACCATCTTGGTAGTCATGGATTACTCAAATGACCATATTATTAGTTAAGGGTCACACCCAAATACATAATTAGTCAATTTGTTGAGACATAAATATTTAACAAATTCATTGTAGAGAGATATAGGTACCAGTAATATCATAATTAAATCATGTATATGTGTGAAATGAGACCATAAAAATTAATCATATCCTAACACAAGAAATGAAATTGTTAAACATATATTATCATCCAAAACTCTGGAAATGAGATTTTTATTGTAAACAATCATGAATGCATAATCTATGAAAAAATGGGGTTCATATACGTAAGACCCATAAAACAGAAATCGATTCATAATCATAGAACCTTATAAAGAGAAAAATAATTCATAAACATTTAACTAATGATATAGAAACATATTTCATGAACATATAAATCATGAATGTGAAACAAGTGTCATATAGGTAAATCCATAAAAACATAGAACATTAAACATAATATATGAATAGTTCATTTGGATAATTTCTGAAATTTTAATTATTAACATAAATTGATGCAATCATATATAATTTATAGTTTTGAAATATCTATTAAAAACGTTTTGTGAGTAAAATATCATTTCATCTTTAAAAATTTATCCCCAAAACATTTATCTTTCTGAAATTCATTTTTATTGAAAATACATTGAAATCATAGAAATAAACTTGAAATCATTTGAATTTTTTTTAAACATTAAAAATTATCCAAAATCATTAAAATGTTTTTATTTGAAAAACCCTTTTAAAAAATTAAAAAGGTTGTTTTGAAAATCATGTAAGCATTTAAAACATAAAAACATTATAAAAACCTTTTTAGTTGATAAAAAATTTAAAAATGATTTACTAAACTTTTAAGGAATTTTTTTTTCAAAATAACATTGTAATCATGTATTAGAAGCTTCATAGGAATGATGGTCCTAAAATTGGGTAAATCCGGAAATATCAAACATTTCATCATCACTAAAATATGTCTAAAAATGAGCCTCTATCAGAAAACGACAAGAGAAATTAATTTTTAAAAATCACTTATTTTAATGGAATTTTTTCTGTAAATTTTATTCATTTATAAGAGGAAAATATTTTAATATTATTTGGAAAATTGTTTTGAAAACATCTTTTGAAGGAACACATATTTCAAGCAGATATGAGTGGTAAAGTCGGGATTTCATAAAAATAATTACATAATCATCTTATGTAATAATGATTTGAAAAATGGTACCATTGATTTTATATAACATGAATAATGATATAGTATGAAGACTAATGAATTTTATTGAGATATGTATAATAATATTTCATTGATGGCAGCATGATCGTTTAAAATCCTGACCAATGGTGAGATTTTAGCTATAAACTGTTACTAATTTCGTAACATTGAATCATAACATAATGTAATGAGTAATAGTACATGATGCTTAAAATATTGTAAAAATAAAGACATTAATGTAATAACATGTTAATGAAAGTATGTACACATCATAGAAAAATATAGGATCATTGCAAGTCGTGTATCTCAAATAAGGCGGGCTGAGACAAAATCACTTTACCGATTTCATATCATTTGAAACATAAAACCCATAAAATAAGGATTATAACATTGATATATAAATAATAGTAAGTTTATTTATAAGTATAATATAATTAATCCATGTTCATTATACACACCACACAAAGGAAATTATTTGTGACTAAGGCATATATCTCACAGAAATAAAATGTGAGATAAAATTTGATTACCTTTGATCTTGACATTGATCGTATTCATACAAACCACATGTATAATATGAATATATTCTTAATAATTCAATCAATGAAAAATATTTTTATATACTATACTATATATTATTTTATTATGACCTTCTATTTCCTATATATTGACAATTCAATGTTAATGTACCATATTGGGTAATAATCGGGTTTTTATCATAAATGTTTTGAATTCTCATTCATTATATTCTTAGTTAAATCAAGATACAATAATTTAAATAAGTTAAAACATGAATTATATATCATCTATATTCAGTATATAAATATTTATAATAATTTATAAAAAATAGATATATTAAATGGAATACACCATTCGGGAAGATGGTAGGCCGTACGTACGGATGAAAGATGATTCCATTTTCATAGAATTTGGGAAGAAAGTAAATGAAATATATATATATATATATAATATCATTAAAATATAATTTTTACTTAAGATATATATATATGTATATATGTTTTCTAAACTCATCCTCAATACATTCCACGTAATGTTTGAACGAATCAGATCGCTTTGGAGAGGCGGTAGTCCCCATTTACACAAATGAAGTTATGGTATTTAAACATAAAGGAATGATTTAAAGTAGGACATATATAAGAATAAAAGAATTGAAAATTAAAGAAAAAATATCATATATATCATATATAATCATATCATCAATCATAATTCCCAACTATTAGAGGTGGAAAAGCTAAAATTAACATCATTGTTTCATGAGGCGGTAGTTGGCAGTAGAAAAGAATTTTATGCCCCTTACCCATTAAATGGATGGTTGTGTCAGTTTGGGTAGATCCATTAAAAAATATTAGAATATTTTGGATACTAGGGATATTATGAGTTCATTTAATAATATTATATTAATTTTTGGATAAAGAAAATAAATGAAGGGAGCATGAGAAACGATGTTTCCTCTTCTATGGGTAACTCTTTTTGGTTTGCACCAAAGGGATTAGTTAGAGAGATTGTATTCCAAATAAGAGTATTCAAGGAGAAAGGTATGTATTTTGGGATGTGAATTTGTAATATATTGGACTAATTTAATTTTTTATCAGTTTTAAGAAGGGGAATAAGGGCTTTCCATTTATAGGGGAGGGATATGACACATTTGAATTTTTGGAGAAAAAACTATGGTGTACCAAAATTTATACCCAAAAAATAAATAAAAATCAACAAAATTATATATATATATATATATATTAGAGAAATATTTAATTGAATTTTTTTTCTTGTACATGTGTATATGTCATTCGGGCCTTTTAGTTTAAGGTTTTTCCCTTATTAAGCATAATTTTAACTTAATAGCGATAATTAATATTGATAACTTTCACTAATAATTTTTCTCAAAATTTAAAATGATGTTATTACAATATATTATTATAGTAATTATAAACATGTCTATTAGATTTTCCAACTTCAATTCATATAATCAACAAATTTAAGTTTTATTCAAATCAAACTAACGTGGCGAGAAAGAATGTCTTTAATAGTAGAATGTTCAGAAGTTCATTAAAACTTTTTATCTAAATTTAAAAATAAATGTGATTAAAATGAACTAAATTAGAAAAATATCTGTATAATAGATCAATTTTTATATTAAAAATGAATTCAAATATTATTTACCTTTGAAAATAAATTGTACGAAAAAGGAATTTTGAAATAAAATTATGTATTTCTCACTATTTACAAAAAAATGGTGTTTATCAACAAAATAAACATAGTTAAACCTATCAAAAATTTAAAATTATAAATTCAAAAATTAATATTATGATATAAAATTAAATTTAAAAAATAATCTAAAATTAATTTTTCTGTATTTTTTATAAAGACATATAATGTCGTTCATTTGAGGAAAAAATATTTCAAAACATTTGAACACATTACCAAAAATTATATTTTCCATTATCAATATGTTTTATTAACATAAGACTAGTATAATAAATATTTTATATGTATTTTTTACTATTCTTATTAATATGTTTAATGGATGGGTTATGACTATCTCATTTAAATAATTATAACATTAATATGTTTTTTCGTTGAATCTCGGTGTTGCATGTAAAGTACACCATGTCAGGGATGCATGTAGCACAAGACATGTCGATGTATAGTGTCGTGAAATCCATGTCGATGTCTTGTAAAATTAATGTTTTACGTAGTTCAATGAAATATATCAGGGAAAATTAATTAATTTAAGTGAAAAAAAACTAAAAAAACTCATGGTGATACATGTATTAATCTTATTGGAAGTTGTGCTTCGCGAATCAAAAATGATAGTGAATGGGTTGAGAGACAACGATAATGACTAATATGTTCTTTGTTCTTCCTGATCAATGCATTGTGAAATTGTGGATGGCTTGATGATGTCAATTTCCAAATAGAATAGAATAGGGATCCCACCTAGCGATGAAAAAAAGGATTTGCTGCCCCTTGATCTATAATTTCTAGATGAGGGTGGTGGTTCTATTTATGAAGAGATAAATTTATAGAGAATACCACAAAATATGGAAAATCTAGGGTCACTTTCCATATAATTTGGAATTACACTCCATTTGGGACCACCTAGGTATGGATGTATGGGTTTTAGTTAGACTTATATATGACACATAATGTCATAATCATGAACCTTTTGTACCTCACCTGGAATCTCAATGTGTACATAAAAATGTGCAATTACATGAATAGATGTAAATAGATAGTGGTTGGTAGTGTACATAGACATGGAAATTATTAGGTGTACATGAACATAACCAAGTGTACCCGAGAATGATAAGTTCTTCAACGGTTGGTACACAAGCATGACCAGTGGTACATGGATAGAGAAGTGGCACACATGACGGTTCTTGGTAATATTTACCTTTTGTGTACTATTCCAACATGATGTGTATTTTGGATATTTACATGTTCTGTGAGGCTTTATCACACGAGAAAGCATGTGGATAGCTCAATAGGGTATAAACCACTAGTACACAATATGTACCCCCATCAAGGGTGTTTGAATCCTTTTATTTACACATCATTGACTAGTTTATATTTAGTTTTTTTTCTTTTTACTATTCCCTTGAGGGTACAAGGAATCATTACATCCACCTCAAATGAGTTTGATCCCCTATAGTGGATGACTTACATATAGAGTTTGTGGTGTCCCTCCGTGAGACTAGAGTGTGATCCTCTATCATTCATATAACCTATGTGGGGATTTTGGAATTTTAATGAAAATTTTATATAGGGAATTAGACCTCTATCTAGATGCCCACATCAGTAGTGTTCATGTTACCATTTTTATATGATCTTCTATGGAGCTAGGGGATTGATATTAGGTTCTTAGTGTCCCCCATCAGTTCTGGGCATGACCCCCTTTCTGAGTATTAGGGCCTATTGAGACAAGTGATCCTCATTTGGTGGGTCCCAATGATCAATAACTCTTCAATAAGATTATATAGTGATTTCGTGGATCATAGAGTGTATTTTGTGTATAATATCATTTCTTCAGGTAGAATCCCATAGTTTGATGTTTGTTGTGACCATACGTTGTTGTGGTTTTCTTCTTGAGTACATATGGTTATTTTCTTTTTAATATTGATTGTTATATCTTTTATTGACATGATGATATGATCAGTTTTTTGTTTTTCGTTTTTAGGGTGTCTTACAACATATTGTTATAATCTCCCCGACATTGGCTCAACCCACACATGTTATGTCCTATGCCGAACACTAATCTTTCGATTGTGTCCTATGAGGACATATAATAGGATTATAATACATTGAACATGACTGGATTATTTTTTCCCATGTAATTGAATTTTATCATAGTTCTATACCATAGAGTATTCTCTACTTTTGATGATTTTTTTGGGCCTTTATTGACCACTTTTTTACATTCCATTAATTTCATTCATACTCTAGTTTAGGGATTATAGATTTATTCATACATTTATTTAATTTGTTTTACATTTTAGAATTTCTCGGTAATGGATATGTGTGTCTGTGTATAGGTTCTTGAGTCTAATGACTCTCATTTGTAGGATATTAATACTATGTGCTGGTCTCCGACATCTGGCCTATTAGAGGTTGGTATGGGGTTGACATGGGATGGAACCCATTGGGTCTGGTCATAATAGATGGAAATAATAGGTATTCAATTTTAACTAAGGACCAATGAGGGTTATATTTGTTTGGGGGAAATGTTTTTAGGGTTCTTATCCTGTCATATTGCAAACACCACACATATAAGAGCTTCAACATCTACAGTAGGAAAGTTTTACTATTATAGAGTACACAGTGATGTTTTCTGATCTCTGGTGTCACTCCATGGATATGGTTATCATATCAAGAACTATTGATCAGGTAATATTCATGGAAATCATGGATTTATTGTAATCCCATTTCATTACATACTATATTTTGGTTCTTGAGTGATTCCTGGTAGTATAGTGCTTACTAGAAGAGAAAAAACTGACAGTTGGTAATGGTAGTATAAACTGTGCATCTATGAACATAGTACAAAAAATTTGACATGAATAAAATTGATATAAGTATGTTATATTATGTATGATGTGATCCAAAATCACATGGTTATAGTTAATGGCTCTATTTTGGAAAAAATCATCACAGGGAGAGGTGGTGTTTCTTCTATAACAAACAGGGACATCTATCTTGGAATTTCCCAAACAATCATAATGCTAGTTGATAGATCTTCAAAGGACAACCAATATAGAGATATAGGTGCGAAAGATGTGGTCCATAAGGTAACATAACTGATAGAGGAATTTCAAGAAGAGAATCTGGTGATTTGAGGTTTGACCTATTACAACCACCACCCTGGGGTGGTTCATGCCATGATCAAGTAGCTAGTGTCTAGATAAGAGGCCATCTATAGGGTATGGATATATATGACCATGAGGCTGTAGGGATGACATGAGGTATGATATTTTTGATTTCTACTTTTACAACATTATTGATAGACATAGGTGTAATTTATTCATCAATTTTCACTAATCTATTTTGAGAAATATAGATTCCAGATGATCCATTAGATCAACACTTATAGTTAGAGACTCAGACAAGTAGAGACTCTATGATTATGATATTTTTCTGAATGTGAGATGTAATTCTTGGAGGTGTCAATTTTTTATGAAATCCCTATGTAGATATGATGTATCCTTATAACTAGTAACTATATTTCCAATTTTATATCAGTTTTCATCATGATAGGGGATTTCAATTCATCAAATCATTACTAGGATCATGAATTTTTATGTATCGATATTGTATCTATGAGACTCTCAAAATAATGAGGTCAATATAATTTCATTTTTCAGGAACTAACCAAGGTCACTCATTAATTAAGCACCCGACTCAAACTGTGTTAAGTCTCAAAAGTCATTCCAAATCCTTAATATTTGAAAACTACTACTATTGAATTAATATATATTCACGAGAAATTATTGATCCTTGATAAAAATCATTAATAACTGAATATAATTTATTCATTAATCTATCATGGTTTTTCCATATATTGAACATAATTTCATTAAAAAATAATAATTTTCTAAAAATTATATAAAATAATATATAGCACAATTGGTATAATAATCCATACAAATATAAATATTCCAAGAATTTATTTCTACCTCCCCCAACCAACAATCCTAGATCCAGTTATAAATAATATCATCTTATTTATACTATTAATATAAGTACACATGACTAGTTTTTATTCATCAATACAGACTAACATCAAAAAAAAATATTCGATCACTGATATACATAATGAATTTTTTATATAGTTTTAGAGAATTTAAAAAACACATAAATAAAATTATCATTTTTATTAAGTGAATATTTTCCCAAAATACCCATAATTTATTACATCATATTATGTGTTTAGAAACACAGATAGGAAAACCTTCTAGAAATATCATAAATATCATATTTATTTATATCCTTTGGATAAGAAAAATAATAATTGTGAGATTAAATTATATGTAATGGTAAACATATTCATCAAAAATGGATTATCTTCGGTGATAATAACTTGATAAAAAATTAAATGATAACATAATTATATTACATTATTATAACATAAGATAATGCATACCCACCAATTCTAAAACATAAATGACGAGATATATAAAAAAATATAGAAAATTCTGTTATAAATACATGTCAAAAATCATGAGTTAGGTAAACATAGACCATGATTATATTAAGCTATAGGACTGACATATATTAAATACTAAATGTTTTCGTAACTTTAAACATCAAACATTTGTTATAGAATATCCTAAACACTTTAATTCTAACATTCTTATTGGACTAAATAACAAAGAATAACATGTTGATAACTTTTTAGCTTCTCATATTCAGTAAATATCATCGTGTCCTATTAGTAACATATATTAGTTAACATGATAATCTCTTATGAGATAATTACAAAAAATAAATATGTCACTTTACATAATGAATTGGGGGGCCATAACAAACCCACCCATCCTTGGTTTATAACAAAAAAAACCCTTGATTTTTTATAATAAAACCACATATTAATTATATATACATATTTTAGTGTACTATATAGAGAACAAAACATATAAAAGTCTTCACTTTATTACATAACACACTTGACAATTGTCATTATTTATTTTTTTGTTTGATGTACTCATAGAAAAGGAATAACATCAATGATATAATTTTAAAAAATCATAATTAAAAAAGTAAAATAATAAGAATGATATTATTGAAATATATTACCATTAGATAATAATAAAAGAATAGAATAAATTTCATAGATGAATATTTAAGACATTTATTTGTAAAAAAGGTAAATAAATTTTTATTTTGTTATCATTTCACATAAAATATTCTCTATGATTTCAGATAATAGTTTTAAATAAAATAATATTTGGTAACTCATATCATTATTATTAACAAAATTATTGATCATGATTATATAAAACTCCATTATTTTTTAAATATTATTATTAAATAATTCTCTACATATGTTTGTCATGTCTGTTTCTGGTTCCTTGAGATGTTGTTTTACTCTCTAGTTTGGGTGATGCTTGTTGCAGAATATGGTGGAGGCCATCAATAGTCTACAATGGAAACAAATCGGTTTTGGTGGTGTTTTATCAATTTGGAACCTCTGTAATGGTTTTTTGTGTTATTTCTGATGAAGTTGGTGAAATATTATTTTTCTATAATGTTATTTGAAGATACGTTGGTGATAGATGATGGTTTCTCGCTGGAGATGTCTGATGTAGGTGGTGTTGATGACGAAAAGGTGGTTCACTATAGGGGGCGCAACTCCGGGAGGCTTGCTAATAAAGTATCTATGTCCACGCATCCCGGCTGGCGTTGGTTTGAATTTTTATTCATTGTGGTTTTTATCAGTGGTTTTTTGAATTTGATGTTTTTGTAATTTTTGGTATGGCCCGGTTCGAGCTCATCTATAAAGAGGTGTTGGAAAATAAAATAAAATATAATTTTTAGTCAGTCAGTTTATAAACCCCATGTATCAGGTCTCATCATTCTATTTATGTCCAATAAATCTTGTATAATGCACATATATTAATTATTTAGGTTTCTGAGAACCATGTTATAGTTTATTAGTATATCCTTAGACAGTTTATTTCAACTATTTTAATGAAATTTTAAATAAATAATCTAGTAAATCCACATCAGCTATTTTATGGATGATTAGTTTATAATTTAATTATGAAGTATGTAGGTTGACTGTGATCAAAGTGTTTTTTATTCCATAATAACCAAAATAATAAAATATTAATAATTCTCATTCTGGTATATAAAATACAATTCTTATGATATATTAAAAATTAATTCCTAGTAAATAATATAAATTATCTCAAGTGGTGGTAGACATAACATAAATATATGTTATGTTTGCAATTTTGGGAGAATAGAAATTTATAAAAAAATTAAAAATTGATATTCCAACATCATTTTCATGTTGTATGTGTCAAATAATGAAAATAAATCAGTATCCATGACCTTCTAATAGTGGTAGTTTTGAATATTTATTCACATCTCAATGTGGAGACAATTGTCCATTAATATGAGTTTGTGATGATTCCTTATTTAATGACTACAATAAAATGATGATAAATGATACAATATATTTAGAGAATAAAAATTATTTCATGATTATTTTATAAATATATTAAATTCATGATAATAAAGATTTCTAAATTGATATGATAAAGACTGAAACATATTGGTAATGAATCCTTAGTCTGTATGTATGCATGAACTATGGTTTCCTGGAAAATTTAATGGAAAAGGATATAAATAAATATTTTACAATGATATAATAACATCTATATATGTAAGAGATTATTGTATTATTATATTGTAATTATTATGATATAATTAAGGGATGTAGATGAATAAGTTATATTAAAATTCCTCTTCAAGATGATTACCTCCTATATATAGTACATTCATTAATCTCTTGATATAAATAGTTGATATGGCCTTTTATGATGTTCAAAAACTCAAATATTTACATTTAGAAGTTATAATAAATTATCAGTTTTCAAATATATTTCTTAATATTACTATATAATTGAGGACCTATGGTTTTGAATTATATTTTTATGGAAGGGACCCATAGAATAAAATAAATTTTTAAATTCATATAAATTTATTTTCTTGTTTTTGTTCTGAAAAAATGATATATTTAAAAATTAGGATGATGATGAATTAAAATACCCTCATATAAGAAAATTAATAAAATATTAGGTTATGTTTAAAATCATACTTATTATTTGTAACCCATGTTAACTCATATTAAAATTACTATAATATCAATGTTTCTTACTATTTAGGGGTCAAAAAACTTATATGAATGTAATATTGACCTGTAAGGGGAAAGTGGTTAATAATATCAACCATATCGAATTCAACTTCCTAATTTTTATATATTATTTATTTTTATTATTTAATATAATATATACATTTTTTGAAATTCCATTACTTTCATTTTTAGAAATATTGAAAAAAATATATTTTAAAAATATAAGTATACGAATTTAATTCAAATATAAACACTTAACACATCACTATTTAATTATATATATCCAAAAAATTAATATCACAACTTAATTAACCCACAAACTATTTCATTTAATGTTATTGAAATCATTTCATTCATTTTTCTCTTATTTCGACATGCACAATATCAGTGTTGCGTACAAATTTAATATAATTAATGTATCATTAAAAATAAAAAATAATTCGAATAAAAATGAATTTTAATAATAACAAAAACCATTTATAATAATTAATGACATGATTTTAATCTTATTAAAACATATTATAAATAATAAAACCAATAATTTTTCATTTTGAATCAATTCTTCACATTAAATTAAATAATGATATTTATGAAATAAAAATTTGACAAAAATAAATTCATTTCATAGTTTTTAATGTTGTGGTAAAATTAAATATATCAAATGTTAAATATTAATGTGAATATAATTTTAAATTAAAAATTACATGTTTACATATCAATTTTCTAGATTTATTGGAGTTTTTAGGTAAAATGATCTCATAATTAAAGAATTTTTATTTTATTTTATTTATAATATGAAAATGAAAGTGAATGTGTAATGTTATGGATGTAGATTATTTTTCATTTTTAATATTGAAATATTATTATTATTATATTTATATACTTTTGGATTATTTTTATTTTTTTATAATATATTGGATTCTATATTTTGGATATAATTTTTAGAAGTTAATTTGATTTATTTATGAATTAAATTAATGATGTAATTTATTTTTATATATGATCCTAATTGTTTCAATCCATTGGAAAATATAGTTGACATTTTGAATTGATTAATTCTCACATCCGATGAATTAAATGTATTGTTTATTCCACATAAGTGAATTTTCAAGATATAGTGATACAGTCTAATTTCTTTATATCTAATATCTCACCCAAATAAAAAAAATATTTTCCACGCATATTAAAATGATATTCTTTATATTTTCCATGATCCACATATACTATTCCCGATGATAATAACCCAAAAAGATCCAAATGTAATTCATAATGATGAATCATAAAAGAAATATACCGACATAAATGGTCTCATTGGCTTGAACTCATATCAATTCTTCCCAATATGTGATGAAAAAATATCGTATTCTCCACTAAATATTATTAGAATGACTAGAAGATAAACTATTTAACATAATATTCTAAATTAATATTTTGATAGAATGGAATAGCTTACTAATACGTCATACAATGAAGGTTGAATATGAAACCATCACTTTATGACCCTGATCAAGTGGATATTTAAAAATGATGGGGAGGATAGGTGGTGAAATGTTCGGATAACTTCATTAAAGGATACAACAACCCAAAATAGCATGGGAATCACATACCTTGCATACCAGAATCTCAAATACTAGAAATAATGGGATCAATAATGACTGGAGCCATGAATTGTTTGCGGAACATGGTTTTTTGGAATGTGTTTTAAGGTTGAAGAAAGTGCACCTTGAACTGAGTATGAGTTGTCCAAAAGTAAGAAAAACCCTAGAGCATGGAAGATACCCATAAAATCTTGTTTGAATACATAAACTAAACCGAAATTATGTATGATGAAATGGCCTCGATTTGTTGGTTATCTGAGGCTATTGGAGTATATTTTGGACTAATGGAGTGAATTGGACAATCAATCCATTCTCAACAAGATGAAGATATAGATATGGGTTGAGATGATTTTGTTTCCTAAGAGGACATGTGCGTGAGGTTAGAAGATGATGAAGGTAAAGATAGATAGCAGATATATTCTTAATATATTGTTGTTGGAATATTAGGAATACATATTGGTAAGATCATCAACTATATGTGTGTTAATTATGGATAGAGGGTTTTAAGTTTAAAAAAATTCACAAATTGAATGTTTCATTCATATTTTCTGTATGTTTATAATAAGAATGTTTCTTCAATGAAATGATGACCAGATGTGATGAATAAAATAACAGGTATAGGGTTTATTTTTCTGGTGTTTGAGGATTTGTGGATGAATTAACCGAAGGATGAATGTGGAAGACTTGTCATTATTGAATAAAGGTATCTGTCTAATCCTACTGAATGAGTTTTCTTATATGTATTAGTAATTATATTAGGAGGATGGACTCCAACATTAATCTCTATAATGAAGGTGATGAATTTATTTATTAGGTATGGATCATTTGACTATAGGTTTTAATGGGGTATTTGGAGAAATATTGATGGGTTGAGATGCACCTTACTAATGTCTAGACATAGTGAGGATTAAAATTATTCCATGATGTAGAAGAAATTATATATTCATATATAAAATTTGATGAAATATATTTTGATTATGGTCATTTAATTTCTAATAACACTATAATGGATGATTATTTTTTATTTTTGGGTTGGGGCCTATATGTATGGATGCTAAAAAACTATCATGTGGCCATCAGAATTCCATATAGAAAAAGTAGATAATATTTTTCATAAATGTATATATAAAAATTAGTTGTTTTGGTAGTGTTTAATTATCACATTCATGTCAAGAAATACTTTTTATGGCTAGGGATACTTATTCTACAGTTTATTCTAGGCTTATAACTCTCTCCCCCAATCCTCATTATCCCTTTTATATCCCTTTTTGTAAATATAATTATGTTTTTTCTATTTTATATATCATTATTCTCAGATCCAAAACCTATATTTTTGTTGGAAATTTTTTCTTAATTTTGAGAAACCATTTGATTCCCTGGTCTATTGTGACAATTGAATATTATTTTGATACTATCTTCATTTTCCATCATAATAGATTGTGATCTTAAACCGGAGAGATACAATATAACACTTACTTAAACGATTGGTTTTATTTTTTTCCTTCATCCTTTTCATTATTTGGGTGTATTGAGATAGTAATTTGATGGGATACGTAAGGTTAGTATAGTTTTAATAAAATTAATTTTAATTAATTAATTATTTGGATTAATTATTGGATGATGTTGTTGTTTTCAAATTTTGTTGAGTTATCATATAGTGAAATACATTATGTGTATGATTATTCTTTTTCAAGGTTATAGAGGTGCATTGATTGAAAAATTGATCACCCATTTAGTTAAATTTAGTGTATTATATTTTATTTGTTTTAGGTCATTTCTTTAGTAGGTAACAAAAGAAACCAAAAAAGGTTTTTCTTATATAATTTTAATCTCAAATAATTTTTCTGATTTTAGGCATTTTTTTTGGTTTTTTCTTTCATGTGATTTTGTTTCATCAATGTATCACCTTAATTTTAATGCATTTAATATAAAAACAAAATAAAAATATTATTGAATTGTTGATTGAATAAACACACTATAATTGTGGAATTTAATCTTATGTTAGCCATTAATGCATATAAATGTATTTTTTATAGTTCACATAGTACACTATAAAAAATTAGATCTACTTCTTGTAACACCTTTTTATTCCAGTGATTCATAATTTTCAATTTCATTCTTCAACATATTTGTTAAAAATATAAAACACATATAAAACCTCATTCAATAACAAAATACATTATATTATTCATTTCTTATAAAATTACATTAAATTTTATGAAATTATGTGATGAATAGTTTCATGAAATTCTTGATGATTACAAAGAGTTTCAACATCCATGATTAGAATGTATAATAATAGAAAACAAATTTCTTTTCACATATTCTCCATGATTTTATGTTGTGGAAATTCAATGAGAGGAACTCATCCCTCTGAAATTTTTATATGGTGATTAAGAAATTGAATCTTGGATGGAATTAAAGGTTCCACACAAAAATAATTATTTTAGTATTTGTGTGAGATGACACACATTGAATTAATTAAATTGGATTTTATTTATAAAATTGATTTCATTATATTGATTAATGTGATGATTTATATTTCACCAAATGGTAATATGATTTTCCCATTCTTGAAAAGATAAAAATATCTCAATATGCCCATTGATTTCCCACAAAATACACCACAGATGAGTTGCTTCATTTTCAAAAGTTCTTGATGGAAATTAAATGCCTCACTCATTACATTAAATCACTCATAAGAGTATAATAAATTATTCAAGAAATGTAAATTAACAAAATTTAGTTACTTCGTTCACTTAATAGAACAATACTTTTGTTTATTTTACTTAGACATTAGTGTGGATTATTTTAATGATACTTTTCCACATATAGGTTTTTAAGAGTAAAATAAACATTGTTATTTCCTAGAGAGAAATGAGGATGATTTTAATGAACATATTGAGGAACTTTAAACACTATAAAATATATTTTTAGGTATTATTTTGGTGTTAGTTATGGATATATTGTTTATTTTTGAGTTTTTTATATTGAATAATTAGTGCTTTATACAGATGTGTTTTCAACAGTTAATTTAATGGAAGGAAATAATTTTGAAAACAATTTATATCGATGAATTAGATTTTCAACAAATTTATATAACACCTCAAGTAGAAGAAGATGGACAGTACCCCTAAAGTTTGATTACCTACCCATGGAACGTAAATATATATTACTTCATGGAGGGGAAATATATTATTTTGAAATGTGGTTCACTACAATCTGTATAAAATTATCACCGAATAAAAAAACAATGTGTTTTTATGAAATTAATCACATACACCATGTGGTATAGGGTGGTCCAATGTGATTCCCTCTATGTTGAGTATAAATATTTGACACATTTGTGGGTCAAACTGAATATTTATATTTTATAAAGTTTTTAGTTTTTGTTTTGAGTTCTACATTTTTAATATAATGTTTCTATTATTTCATTTGTAGGAATGTAATAGAGCAGCACAATCCACCATCTAAAATCCTATCATGGGTAACATATTTTAATATTAATCAACATCTATGTGGAATTATTCCAACCAATAGATTTTCTATGTTAAATTTTATACTCCATGTTGTAAATCAATTTTGGGTTAATGGTTTATTACAATATTATTTGTACAATAGTTAATTGGTTTATGATTTATATTTTTTTATATATTAAATGTAAAAAAATGTTTTTTATTCAATTTTATTGAAATTAAATTATAATATCCATTAGTATTAATGAATTTATATTTAATATATATTTTGAATGTGTTTTGGTGAGTTGTTTTCCAAATTCCAAAAAAGTTGAAATTCAATGATTTATAAAGATTTAGAGAAGGTAAATTTTATATTGAAATTATTCCAATATGCCTTAAAATAAAATATAGTTTATTTTATAATTGAACATCAATATTATAGTGTTCAATAATAATTTATTTTCATTATGAAGAGATCTAAATGGTCAACTATAGTGACTTAGTAAAGTGATAAATGGGAGACTCGTGCTGAACATCATGCATAAAAACCAATAACTAGGGATGTAATAGTTCAAATATTAAATTTAGGTTCTATTCATTTTAATGCGGAATATACAATTAATTCATGTTATTTAAGATGTAATAAATGGTATAATTTTTTATTTTTTGTTCTTTTTCATACTTAAATCATTTTTCTGAAAGTTCATATTTTTATATTTGTTTCAATAGTTTTCATGAAATAACTATTGAACATAAGATTATATCATGAATTTATGTTGAATAAATTTAATTTGTACTGTTGTTATATTTTTATTAAACAGTCGGTATTTTTCATGCGAGTGGTGTGATTTTTTATAATCGTTTAAAATTTTGATTTTTTAAATTTCTTCCTCACCCTTTATCATTTTTTGGTCTTATGGAATATAAATTTCTTTTAGATAACTAATGTTTTTTATTTTTTTATTAACAAATTATAAATAAATAATTTAAAAATATTTTAAATTTATGTGTGGGGTAGTTTTCTAATTTTATTTCTTTTGTATTTCAATTTCAAACAATTAAAATGACGTAAATTTCCTTAAATTGTTATATTTTAATCACTACATTGGATTATTTACTTTGGTTCTAATTTTTATAAACATTTAATGTTGTGATTCCATGCATACGTACTTAGTCATTATTTCATTGTAAATTTAATTGGGGAAATATTTTTTTCTGTCCCCTTTGAAAAAATAATTTTTTAAAAAAATATAAAGAATTTGATGTGACTATCCTTGATGATTAATATTTCAAATTTAATTTTATTCATAACATAATCATCTATATAGATTTTGAAACTAAAGTCCAAATAAATTTCGAACTCATTGATTTATTCTTTTTAATCATTGTCATTCACTATTTGATGGATTATTTATTGAACCACTAAATTATCACTACATTACATTTAATAGTTTGTATATGTATTGTGGATTATTAAAAAATGTGTGTATGTTCTCATTGTAGTGGAGATATGCTTTAAATTATAGATTTTATAAAATTGATGTTTTTAAAAAATCTATTAAAATTTTCAATTGTAATAATTTTTTATATAGTAATTGATTTTCCCTAAAAAAATTAATTCCCAGTTGTATCTACATATTCATGTTGAGAGAATACACGAGGGAAAAGAATTTTGTATATAAATTCATAGTGGAATTTAAATAGTTTTATTTTGAAGTTTATTTTCCACCACAACATATTACTAAGAAAATTATTTAGGTATAATAATATGGTATCCCAACATTTTATTACATAACTTTTAATTACATTGTACAAAAATATAATCTTTTAAAGTATATTTTTTTGAAATAATATACAAAATACATGAAAACAATAAAATTTATTTTAATATATTAGTAATTATTATTAATTTATTCATACTATGTATATTCTCTATATCTATTAACTTTTGAACATACATTAAAGGAAAGGGTCATAATAAGTCATAATAAGGGAGTAAGAAAGCCAAAATATTTACATGTGATCTCTAAAAATATTAAAAAGAACATGAGTAAAATCAATATGGTTTGAGAAAGATAGAATTATTTGAATAATAATAAAAATATAATCAATAATAACAGGGTTATGTGGCTATAAAATTTAGTATATACATTCATAAGAATACCAAAATGGTTAATCACCAATGTTCTGTAAATGAAAATTACCATGGTTATTCACCAAGGTATCATAAAACTAATCATCTATATAAATGAAACATAATACATAATTAACTGGGAAACTATAAGGGCACACCATTGATATTTATTTATTAATTTGATCCACATATATCATAATTAATAATTTCATTAATTCCCTTAGGATAATAAATAATTTTTTTCTTATCAAAATCATGAATGAATAAGAGCTTAAAGACATGGTCATTATTTCATATTTTACCCATAAAAAGAAATGTGAGTTTCTAATATGTGATTCACAGAATCAAATAAATCATTACTTAATATATGTGAATACTGATGGAAAATAATACCTTTTGGTTATCCACACAATTAAAATAATATAGTATTTTGTAAGGGTAATAGGGAAATTTCTGAATATAAATTCGGTATAATAAAAGGTATAATAAGGGATTTTATAAAATCCTAAAAATTAGTGTTGAAAGTGGCCTCCAATTGATAAATCATAATTAATATATAAGGTTTAGACAAAATTGTTAATAAAATAATTTAATCATAACAATTAGAAGACACATACAAAAAATAGTTCTTGAATTGAAGAGAAATAAAGGTGAATCCCCTTGCCTTGAATGTAAATAATAAAACATGGAAATTGGGACCTTAGGGGATTGAGGAATCCTTTTAAGGACTCATTGAGAGGTAAAACTATTATATCCTTGTGAAGTATGGAATGAAATTCAATGGAAATGAAAAAATGGGTTGGTATTTATAGAAAAATAGGAGGATTGTTTAATTATTTTCAAATTCAAGACTTGGAAATCTATGATATGTAAAATAAAAAACATGGGAATGAACAAATTGTTTTTCCAAGGTTTGTGAAATTTGGAAATATTTTTTTGTTATTTTAACCCATAATAATTTTTCATCATATTTTTTACTTATTTTGAAAGGTAAAAGTAATGTTTCTATAAAATAATGTTTTTTAAATAATGTTCCTATTTTAGATTTCTGATAGTAAATGATAGGTTTCGAAATTTATTAAAATGTATTAAATTAATTTATAAAATTTAATTATCATATATTAGGTATTTCATTGTGGTTATCTATTTATTAAATCAGTCTGAGATAATTATGATGTCATTAAACATACCATAATCATCTTACTTTATGTTTACCATTTGTGAAAAAATAAATTTTTTAAAACATTCAAATTAATTATCCCTTACCTAATTTTGACAAGTTGATTAATAAAATGATGTTTATTTAATGATAATAATTCTCTATGTATGAAATTATTCTCTCTTAAATATAAAAATCCTCATTTCTTGAAAATATAGCTGGTTGATAATTCGTAGTCTTGTTTCTACCACAAAAATATTTTAATGTACATAATATAATTATTTTATCATTTATATATGAATAATATTGTTCTTAAAATAAAATTTCAATAAAAATATGGTATTAAAAACTTATTTTTTATTATAATAATTTATATATTTTCCGAATAATACAATTTCATTCTAAAAAATTATTTTCTCCAATTCCTCATATATTTTATTTTAAAAAATAGTCTTAAAATGAAATTTTCTGAACTATATTTTTATTTATACAATAGATTTAAAATTTAATGAACTTTGTATTGGACTTGTATCATCATATTAAATAGGTATACACCTTATAATTAAGGTTTTCAATGGTGGTTGTTTTGTGTGGTGCCTCAACTAAAATCAACCGAGTTGTAATCTCTACAAAATGGAACATTTTCAATATGTGATTTCATTCAATCTTAACTTTTTCAAGCTTATCATGGTATTGTCCATGTGTGAACCCCATTGTTGATACCTCCATCCAATTTTTTGATAGATTTGAATCAAACAGAGTGACTCTACTGGTTGTTGCCATCGAATCTTCCTTTTTATTAATTATCCTTTTCCATTATTTCTTATATTAACATAGTTAGAATGGTAAAATTATTACCAAGAGTGTTGTTTACCATGGTATTATTAAAAAACTGTCACATTTGACCAATGCTTGTATAATTTTAAAATCATGTTGGTCATATTTCTCATTATACTCTATAAATATAGCTTTATTATTAATGAAAGAGGAGTTTTGTGTATAATATAATTTAGCACACATTTTCAAGAAACAAATATCATTTAAAATTAATATGATTTTACATTCTTCACCCCTTAAGAAATTTGGTCCCTAAAATTTATAATCTCTCTTTCAATTGGGAAAATGTGTGGGTATATCTGTCTTATTGTCTCCTTTACTTCCCTATGTGAGTTATTCACATTAATGGTTCCTCAACATCACTTTGACAATTATGATAGTCATGTAGCATAGAACCTTGTCTCTAAATTACATGGTATCTATTGTGTTCTATATATAATACATAACATGTATAATTGTACCACATATGGGTTTAGAACATGTGAAGGGTAAAATATGTACTTCCTCAAGTGATATGTGTAGAAAACATCACGAACATGATCTATAATTGGTGGAAGTGATAGGTAATAGGCCATATCTAAATAGAAATAATGGATTTCATAGGAGACAATGTACTTGGGACTATTCATCTCTTTTTTACCAAACTGCATAACTCTCTTCCACAGTTATTTTCAAAGGAATACATTGACTCCAACACAAACAACATTCTCGTTTGACTATTGTCATAATTGATCTTTTTCTGAATCCGAGCAGTCGGAATGAGTTTGTATATATAATGAACATATCGTATCATCTCTTTTGTGATATCAATACTAAAAATTGGTCACTGTCCAACTTAATTCAATCATGTATGAGATCTAAATAGCATCCCATATATAGATTAATTGGTTTCCGCTTGAATACTCCATTGAATGTCATTGTTTTATGATAATTCAACCAATATGTGGTGTTTGTCCCAAGACCCATCAAATTCAATTGATCATGTCCTCATAATTTCTTATTGTTTTAATATTCCATTTAGATTAGAATTTATTTTTGGGTTGATAGGGAATTATAAAATTCAATTAAGTATTCAGATCATGTTGAATAACTATCCATAATATATATCTAAACCATGGATCATGATAAGAAATGATAGAAATTGGCTCTCTATTTATCCATGCAACATATTTTACGTGTATCTTATTTTTTTCAAGAGATAAAAATCCCACAAATTTGATGAAATGCACAACCATGGTGAGTCAGTCCACAATAACCAATGTCATATTTTTTTCTGTGGGGTGTTCTTGGGAGACCAGTAAAAATGACTATAGTGATATTGTACCACACAACTATTGGTATGTGTAGTGGGTGAAAGACCCATTTAGGATGTTGTCACTCCTCCTTGACCTACTGACATACCAGGCACATTTTCATATAGTTATTAGTGTCTATTTTCATGTTATCCCAACAATAATTATCAAAAGATCAATATACATTTTCATGCATTAAAGATGTATTATGAATATAGAGATTTGAGCATAATCCATCATCTCCTTTTTTATTTCAAAAATAGATGGAAGTCATACCCTTATATGAAATATCTTTAAACCATCTAGATCCAAATTGCACCACTATAATATTCCATTCTTTACCTCCTTTATCTTCTTTTGTAAATCGGGGTATTCTCTAGGGTCGTTCTTGATAACTTCTATTTTTTTTGGATGAGATATCATTTGGGATAGGGTTGACAGATTTCATTCCCTTATTGTTTCCATGTGTAGTATTACAAGGTCTTTGATTAGTGGATTTCAGGAATCATCATCATTTCACGAACAACATGTTCTTTCCTACACACTGCATTAGTGAAATTTGTTTCTCGTTAAAGAAGAGAATGTATTGAATTTTCATATACATTAAAGAGTTCAAACTATCTCATTTGACTCATGTTCAATTAAATTTATTTTAAAATGTGCCCAATACGTTGGTGGTATTTTTATATATCACATTTTTCCCTATTAATATAGTGCATAAATATATTTAGAGAATAAATAACTATAGATTCCCCCAGGTTCTGTGAAGGATAATTCTTATCATGAGTTGTATTATGTTAAGATCCATAAGAAATTACATTTTCATTTTTCATGAGGACCCACCCCTTCCATTTTAATGTATCATCACTAAAATAATGAATCTTACTCTGATAGAGGGAATGGGTAACATATGTGTAGTAACCAATCTCTTCATTATATCCTTAATGCATTCTTTGCACTCCTTTTTCTAGGTGATCATAGCCCTTATTCATGTTAACATGGTTAGTTTTTTAGAATGTAGTGAAAAATTTTCCCAAAAAATCCTATAATATACTGCTAAACCAAGGAAACTGGGAATCTCAATTACTTTTGTAGGATGAGGCAACTCATTAAAAAAAATTTCTCAGCATGGTCATGTAACACCCTGAGATTTTATGAAAAATATTCTTTTTAATTTCATTAATGTTGTGTGTTGTACGCTACACCAAAAGGATATTCCACAACATGCATCCTTGACTTTCCTTGCATTACACACAATCACGACCTTCCTCGATAGCGTGTGTAGTACGCAATACCGAGTTTCACTAAACAACAATATGCTATTAAAATATTATTAAAACTAGCTGTTATGAATAGTAATAACCACCTTTTAAAATTTTAGAAACTTTATCACTCAAAATGGACTTCATTTTTTAATTTGGAGTATCGAATTTAGCCTACGGTGAAAATTTGGTACTTTTTGGGTAACATTCATATTCTGATGAATAGTGAAAATTACTAAATTTTAATTAAAAACAACTTTTTTAATCGAAATAATTAATAGTGATAAATTATTAATTTTAGTGGTTATAAAGTATATTTAGAATATATTTTTACAATTTAATAAAATTTTGGTCATTGGATGTAATTTCACATTTAAACCAGACATAAATAAGTGTCAATCTTTTGATAGTTATTATCTATTAAGAACACGCTATTTGTTTTGACGACGGGAATTAATTTTTAAATTAATTAATTCAACTGATATGTTTTGAATTTGGTAAAATAGACATCATTTTTGAGTTCATAATATCAAATATAGCTTAGGCCTAATTTTTGGTATTTTTATGGAAACTTTCATTTTTGGATGAATAGTGAAACCACTAAGTGGTAGTTAAAAAATGAATGAATTTTTCATAAATCTTAATTTTACCACTTCTGTGAGTGGAATGTCAAAAATCTGAGTGACACAGTTGATTTCAGTAAGTAAAATGTGGTTCAATGAGATGAAAATAATTTTTCATGAATAGTAACTTTTTACTTTTTTTACCACGATTAAAAGTAAATAGGGTAATTACGGGTAAATATGATATTGTTATTACCCTAACACATTTTCTAATTCTATTGGATAAGTGTAATTCGACCACAAACAACCTTAGGAATAAAATATGACCATTTAGGCCCACATGGATTAGATTAGGACATTTATTATTATTTAATTCAATGAAGAGTTAAAATAGTTAAAATCAAAGTTTATTTACTAAAACATTGTAAATATAGGGTTATACATAAGATAAATTAGATTTTAAATATTAATTAAAAATCTAATAATATTTCCTAAATAATTATATTTTATTTATAATTTTTAGACATTAAATAAATTAATTTATTTATGACACAATGATGATGCAGTAATTACCATAATAGTAAAACATTAGAATAATTGATGTTATAAATACCAAAATAAATGTAATTTGAGACTTTTTATGAATTCCAATAATTTTATATATTAATATAACATGTTATTATTTATTTAATTAACTTTTTTGAACTAATAATTCTGTTATGATTTGCACAAAAATCAATTACTAAATAGTGTCGAAATTGACATAAAATAGTTTTTAAAACAAATATTATATTAATAATTGTTATCTTATTCCTAAAAATATTAGGTTTGGACAAATGACTTATATAAGGTTATATATATTAATAATAAACTACTTGGGGTTCGTTTGGCTTGTTATAGTATGTTTATTAACCTTATAGTGTAAGAACACAAAAAAGATACGGTAAAAGTAAAATTATCTAACATAAAGTTTAATATAAATGACAAGGTTAAAATAGGAACCTAAACTTGTCTAAATTCTAGTGCATGAAAGGATTGCGACCCATCCTTACCTTAGCTTCGAAATAAATCAATTTGGAGCTATTTAAAACCAAATATGACTTTATAATAAAATAATATTTTTAGTTTTCCAAAGGAGCCCCTCTCCTCCCTTATAAAAGGGCACCTCCTCCCTCTCTTCCTCACACCAATTTGAGCCTTCAAGCTCGGCAAAACCCTACCAATTTCTCCTCTCCACTTCCCTATTAACATCCTAGAGGTTCTGGTCTTTTCCAAAGTCCTATTTTAGTGCCCTAAAAGGTGGCCTCAAAGAAGCACTTTAAAGAAGAGGTAATGTCCGTTACCGATTCATTCATCTTTATTTTTTTCTTCAACTTATTCTTCTTTGGTTGTTTAATTATGAAGTAATAACATCAGTATCACTCATATACTGATATTTTATTATAATTATGAAACAACACTATTTTACCATCTATTCATCCTACGGAAAATGAAATCACCGCGCGTGTGTACGTACGGAATACCGTCTCCACGCCGTGGTGTAATCTATTTTCCACCACCACCTTACTTGGATGGGTATAATGGTGTAAATAATGACTTTATATGACTATTATAAAGTTATATTGATTTTTAAATAATATAAATACACTCTAATACAATTCCACGATCATAGGAACGATATCATCACTCGTGCGTACGTACGGAATACTATCTCCACGATGTGATGTGACTCGTTCCACATGATCATCATTTCATAATTATTACATAAATGAATTTAATGAATGAATATGATATATATTACACTAATACCATTCTGGAAATGAGGTATCTCTGACCTAAAGAGAAGAATAAGAATTTATTCGACAAAACACGCATAAGACCAAAAAGTAATAAACACCCGAATAACAAGTAGTAGTGAAATATTACTAATAAGAAGCTAAGAATATGACTATATATGATATCATAACAATAAGTATTCTTCTGGAATAAGTCAATAACATTATTTAAATAATTATATAGGAGGTTCGGACACTTACGAAGTAAATCGGACCTAAGGTAAGGGAAAATATCACAATCTGATTTTATCCGAGATTGTTTATACTTTGGTATTTACTGGGGTGTAATTTATCATCCACATCCATGTTTCCTCGATATGTAATATTATTTCCATCCACCTAAAATTTTTTAAATCTAATTTTACCATTTGGTGAGTTTTTATTAAAGGATATGAAATGAATCTTTTGTCGTTTTTCGTACGAGGCACTTTTTGACTTTTCTGACAAAAGTACGAAGAATGTTTTTTTAACATATACGGCATGAATGGATTTTAAAAACATTATTTCCAAGAATCTTCCTTTACAAGTTTTCAAGTTTATTTTTAATCAACTTCTTTTAGTTTAAAATTGTATTTCATGTTAAGAAAGGAAAATGTTTTTTAATTTGAAAGGATATTTTCCTCAAGAATGGAGTTCAAGTGTATTATCAAAATTATTTTCTATCTAAGATAATATAGGGTTCTGTTTATATCCCTATTGTTACATTGATTTGATTGTGTTGTGATGGAATTTTTTTTTATGAATTCCTTTATCTTATATGAATTTTTTGATGATGTCACGATGTTTAAGATTCCCATTTTTATTAGATGGGTTATGCAATGATAAATGATTTATGATTTTGTGGCACACATAAGAATGCTATCATTATGAGATGGGTGGGACCTATATATCCCTCCAATTCATTGGGTAAAGATTTTATATCTCATGAGATAGACATGGCTGGATCGGTATGTTATACCGGTTCAGTGAAACAGGACTGAAACGAGGAGTGAACTCGGTTCAGAAATGGACTTTGTCCACTAAGATAGTCTTGGTAATGAGTCCTGACTAATAAAAATGATTCTCTATGATTATGTGTGTATTCCACAAAGTTTCATATTTTATCTAATGATTATTGAGATTCCATTTCACTACTATGATTTATCCCTTGTTATGAAATTATGCTCCCTTTTGCAGGTTAAGATTTTAAAAAGTTATGTTCTTATGAATATGATGTGATTGATATTTCATTTGTTTACCCTTACTGAGCATTTGAGCTCACCCTTTTGTATGTTTTCTTTCCCCAGGTCAGTAAGAAGGTTATTAAGTAGGATATTCCAAACGGGACTATAGATATGATGAAATAAATGGGATACAGTGTAGATGCTTTATGAACCAGTTGTTTATGTTTCCCAGTTTCTAAAGACACTATACCTATACAGTCCTTTCGTGGTTTTGTTATATATAGTAATAAGTATGCTACAATTTTAAAGTATTAACAATGTATGTAATGTTCGGGCCTCTACAGTTGGTATCAGAGGAAAGGATTAGTCAACCTTTGGAAACTAGGATGCGAAAACGTTAGTGAGATCCCTAGAGATATTTCTATGGTATGTCTAGGGATGTATCTATGGTTAAATATACGTATAGGTTATAGTCCTAGAATTGCGCTAACGATCTTAAAATTTAACCTAATATGTTAGATATTGAGGATACTCCGCCTTTTATTATGTTTTTTCCCTAGCATGATTTTTTCCTCTCACACTATTCTTTTTGGTTTTTAGACGATGGTTGGAACCCGTAGGAACTGTGTTGATCAATGCAATGGACAATGCAATGATTGTCCTCCTGAACAAAAAAATGTTATGGGAGATGGAGTGCAAAATCTTATTGATATACTTACACAAGCTATGAATCATTTTGGACTTCCAAATGAGCAGAGAAGGGAACAATATTCTATTAATTCCTTCATGAGACAACGTCCACCTTCTTTCAGTGGGTCTTCTGATCCACTTGTTGCTGAACAATGGATCAGTACCACTAAAAAGAAATTTTCAGTTCTTCAATGTTCTGAACATGATAAAGTCATCCTAGCAGTATATTGTTTGGAAGGTGAAGCTGATCAATGGTGGAATCTTATCAAGAATACGAGGCAAAGAGATGAAATTGAGTCCATGGAATGGGACGAGTTCAAGAACTTATTTTTCAACAAGTACTTCCCTCATATTATTTGAATAAAGATGGAGAAGGATTTTCTTGAACTAAAGAAAAAGGATGTTGAATCTGTTGGTATATATGAAGTGAATTTTACAAGGCTTGCAAGGTATGCATCTGGATTTATCATCCAACCTGAAAGTAAAGTTGATCGATTCTTCAGTGGCTTAAAACCAAATCTTCGAAGGGAATTACCTATAAGAGACTTTAGTAGTTATGAAGAAATTGTGCGTTGTGCTATCAAGGTAGAAATGGATGTTGGTGTTACTTATCCATCTCATTGTTTTGACAAGAAACGAAAGATGGAGTTCAAGGAGAAATCTCAGAATAATGGTGAAAAGAAGATGAATGTTTCCTTATGCTCAAAGTGTGGAAAGAAGCATGGTGGAGATTGTCTTAAAGGGACAAGAAAATGTTTCAAATGTGGAAAGGAAGGTCATCGGGCATTTGAATGCCGTAATGATGGGAAGAAGATGTCTAATGATGCAAACAAAGGAAGGGATACACAGAATGAACCTACTACACTTCAATTCTTCAAGTGCAAGGAAATGGGGCATTATGCTAATAAATGCCCTAATCCAAGGGTTAGTGATGATCGACATGAGCAACCACTTAAGGAAAATGACAAAGGGAAGTCACATGCAATCACTATTGGCGATGTTTTATATGACAACGATGTGGTGGAATGATTAAGTGTTTATGTAATGGGATTCCAAAATAATCTTGTATATAGTATCATGGAATATTGGAATATTTATGTATTGTTATATTGTGGTTTTCAATAATTTTATGGTACCAGTAACCATGGAATGTGATTGAGATATTTTTGGTAAGAAGATGATATGCGCATAATGAAGGGATAAGAAGATATTGAGATGTTTTATTGTATTCATGAGCTCATGATTGATATAAGGACTAAGTGATATCATGGTTTGAGTATATAGAATATTGAGGATTTTGGTATGTGGAAAGTGTTATCTTTTGACTGCATTCATGTTTTCACTAAGGTTCAATGGGTATTCATTCTTTAAGAGAATAAATGATTAAGGTATTCACATGTTTGTAATTTGACCAACAAGATATATCTTATGATATATGGGGGTTAAATGATGGCATTCACGTGATTGTTATGTGACATTTCAAGTAATAATTTTCTTTATACTATGAGCTTGGACCGAAGTATTTTAGATAAGCTTAAAGATTGGAATGTATTATATTGGACATAAGTTAGGATAGAACTTTTTTCGATATTATTGATGGGATGTTATAGTAATATAGCTTTAGAAAAAGGACAACCTACAGGATGGGAGACAACCCATCACGTCGGACAAGGCTGTGGGAATCAAACCCACAACCGAAGTGTGATTGGCCTTTATCGCCTACCACTGGCCTACAGGAAGTCCCTAGTTAATAGAAACTAGTTTTATTTTATTAAACGGTATGATATATGAAGTATAAGTTCATTTTAGGAACCATATATGATTAATATCACTATATATGGACTTATGTATTTTTTGATAACATTTCTAAAATTTTGTTTGAGACAGATGGAATGACCCATCATTCTATCACATGATCTGCTAACAAATCACGAATGACAAATTCAACTTCATTTATTTAAGAGATGAAGTGGAGATTGTCCAAAGAATGACCAACAGTGATACTATACCAAAATCACGAAAGTATTTCTTCTAATTCCAATTTCATAAACTTTAGGGAAATGATCTTAAAAACCAAAAATATTGTCCTAGTGCTCTTATATATGATGAATAAGATGGTACCATAGATCGTCACAAATTTATGGCATTGTGATTGCTAGCTTTTCCATAGCCATGTTCTCTACCACTCTCCATCAAAACATGATGGTTAGATTTCTCTTCCATATCCATATTTTCACCTATGTGGAAACCCAATGATTAGTTTATTTGGGTAACCATTACGTTTCATACATTTTTTTAAAGATTGGTTTTGTTATTCCTTTTTACGATGTGGGTTTCTATTAAAGAAACTTTCAAATAGTAAACCATTTATAACTCCGACGAATTTCGAGAGCGAAATTCATTTTAAGGGGGGTAGAATGTAACACCCCGAGATTTAATGAAAAATATTCTTTTTAATTTCATTAATGTCTTGTGTTCTACATTAAACCAAAAGGATCTTTCCCAACACGCATCCTTGACTTGCCTTGCATTACACGCAATCATGACCTTCCTCGATAGCATGTGTAGTACGCAATACTGAGTTTCACTAAACAATGATATGTTATTAAAATATTATTAAAACTAGCTGTTATGAATAGTAATAACCACCATTTAAAATTTTAGAAATTTTATCTCTCAAAATGGACTTCATTTTTGAATTCGGATTATTTAATTTAGCCTACGGTGAAATTTTGGTACTTTTCAAGTAACATTCATATTCTGATGAATAGTGAAAATTACTAAATTTTAATTAAAAACAACTTTTTTAGTCAAAATAATTAATAGTGATAAATTATTAATTTTAGTGGTTTTAATTTATATTTAGAATATAGTTTTACAATTTAATACAATGTTGGTCATTGGATGTAATTTCACATTTAAACCATACATAAACAAGTGTCAATCTTTTGATAGTTATTATCTCTTAAGAACACGCTATTTGTTTGACGACGGGAATTAATTTTTAAATTAATTAATGCAACTGATATGTTTTGAATTTGGTAAAATAGATATAATTTTTGAATTCAAAATATCAAATATATCATAGGCCTAATTTTTGGTATTTTTCTGGAAACTTTCATTTTTTTGATGAATAGTGAAACCACTAAATGGTAGTTATAAAAAATGAACGAATTTTTCATAAAACTTAATTTTACCGCTTCTGTGAGTGGAATTTCAAAAATCCTAGATAAACGGTTAATTTCAATAAGTAAAATGTGGGTCAATGAGATGAAAATAATTTTTGGTGAATAGTACCTTTTTACTTTTTTTACCACGGTTAAAAGTAAATAGGGTAATTAATGGTAAAAATGATATTATTATTACCCTAAAACATGTCCTAATTCTATTGGATAGGTTTAATTCTACCAAAAACAACCTTAGGAATAAAATATGACCATTTTGGCCCACTTGGATTAGATTAGGACATTTATTATTATTTAATTCAAAGAAGAGTTAAAAGACTTAAAATCAATGTTTATTTACTAAGACATTTTTTATATATGGTTATACATAAGATACATTCGATTGTAAATATTCATTAGAAATCTAATATGATTTCCTACATAATGATATTTTATTTATAATTTTTAGACATTAAATAAGCTAATTTATTTATCACACAATGATGATGCAGTAATTAACATAATAGTGAAAAATTAGAATAATTGATGTTATAAATACCCAAATAAATGTAATTTGAGACTTTTTATGAATTAAAATAATTATATATGTTAATATGAAATGTTATTATAGATTTAATTAACTTTTTCGAACTAATCATTCTATTATGATGTTCACAAAAATCAATTACTAAATAGTGTCAAAATTGACATAAAATAGTTTTTAAAACAAATATTATACTATTAATTATTATTTTATTACTAAAAATCTATGGATTAGAAAAATGACTTAGATAAGGTTATATATATTAATAATAAACTATTTCAGGTTCGTTTGGCTTGTTATTATATGTTTATTAACCTTATAGTGTAAGAACACAAAAAAGACACGGTAAAAGTAAAATTATCAAACTTAAAGTTTAATATAAATTATAAGGTTAAAATTGGAACCTAAACTTCTGTAAATTATATTTTATGAGAGTATTTCGACCCATCCCAACATTAGATTCAAAATAAATCAATTTGGAGCTATTTAAAACCGTATATGACTTTATAATAAAATAATATTTTTAATTTTCCAAAGGAGCCACTCTCCTCCCTTATAAAAGGGCACCTCCTCCCTCCCTTCCTCACACCACGTTGAGCCTTCAAGCTCGTCCAACCCCTAAATATTTCTCCTCTCCAATTCCCTAGAAACATCATGGTTCTGGTCTTCTTCAAATCCCTATTCTAGTGCCCTAAAAGGAGGCCTCAAAGAATCACTTCAAAGAAGAGGCAATGTCTGTTACCGATTCTTTCAACTTTATTTCTTCTTACACTTCTTCTTCTTTAGTTGTTTCATTATGAAGTAATAACATATGTATCACTCATCTACTTATATGTTGTTATAAGTATGAAACAACCCTATTTCACCATCTATCCATCCTATGGAAAAAGAAATCACCGCACGTGCGTACGTACGGAATACCGTCTCCACGCCGTGGTGTAATCTATTTTCCACCACCACCTTACTTGGATGGGTATAATGGTGTAAATAATGACTATATATTACTATTATAAAGTGATATTGATTCTGAAATAGTATACATATACTCCAATACAATTCCACGATCATAGGAATGATATCATCACTCGTGCGTACGTACGGAATACCGTCTCCACGATGTGATGAGACTCGTTCTACATGATCTTAATTTAATAATGATTATATAAATGAATTTAATGAATTAATATGATATATATTACAATAATATTATTCTGGAAATTATGTATCAATAACCTAAAGATAAGAATAATAATTTATTTGACAAAACACGGATAAGAACAAAAAGTAATAAACACCGAAATAACAAGTAGTAATGAAATATTACTAATAAGAAGCTATGAATATGACCATATATGATATCCTAACAATAAGTATGATTCTGAAATATGTCAATAACATTATTTAAATCATTATACAGGAGGTTCGGACACATACGAAGCAAATCGGACCTAAGGTAAGGGAAAATATTACAATCTTATTATATCCGAGATTGTTTATACTTTGGTATTTACTGGGGTGTATTTTATCATCCAAATACATGTTTCCTCAATATTTAATATTATTTCCATCCACCTACAATTGTTTAAATCCAATTTTTCCCTTTCAGTGAGTTTTTAGTAAAGGATATGAAAGGAATCTTTTTTCGTTTTTCATATGAGGTACTTTTTGACTTTTCTGACAAAAGTACGAAGAATGTTTTTTTTAACTTATACGGAATAAATGGATTATTAAAACATTATTTCCAAGAATATTCCTTTACAAGTTTTCAAGTTTATTTTTAATCAACTTATTTTAGTTTAAAATTGTATTACATGTTATGAAAGGAAAATGTTTTTTAATTTGAAAGGATATTTTCCTCAAGAATGGAGTTGAAGTGTTTTATCAAAATTATTTTCCATCTAAGATAATATAGGGTTCTTTTTATATCCCTATTATTACATTGATTTGATTATGTTGTGATGGAATTATTTTTATGAATTCTTTTATCTTATATGAATTGTTTGATGATGTCACGATGTTTAAGATTCCCATTTTTATTACATGGGTTATGCAATGATGTATGATTTAGGATTTTGTGGCACACATAAGAATGGTATAATTATGAGATTGGTTGGACCTATATCTCCCTCCAATTAATTGGGTAAATATTTTATATCTCATGAGATAGACATGGCTAGAACGGTAGGTTATACCGGTTCAGTGAAACAGGACAGAAACGAGGAGTGAACTCGGTTCAGAAATGGACTTTGTCCACTATGATAGTCTTGGAAATGAGTCTTGACTAATAAGAAATGATTCTCTATGATTATGTGTGTAGGACACAATGTTTCATGTTTTATGTTATGATTATTGGGATTCCATTTCACTACTATGATTTATCCCATGTTATGAAATTATGCGCTCTTTTGCAGGTTAAGATTTCAAAAAGTTATGTTCCTATGAATATGATGTGATTGATATTTCTTTTGTTTACCCTTACTGAGCATTTTAGCTCATCCTTTTTTATGTTTTCACTCCCTAGGATAGGAAGAAGGATATTAAGTAAGATATGCCAAAAGGGACTATAGATATTATGAAATAAATGGGAGATAGTGTAGATGCTTTATGAACCAGTTGTTTATGTTTCCCAATTTATAAAGACATTATACCTATACGGTCCTTTCATGGTTTTGTTATATGTTGTAATAAGTATGATACAATTTTTATGTATTAACAATGTATGTAAAGTATGGGTCTTTATAGGTCAAATAAGATTCCTTAATTTCTGACAATGATCCGCAAGAAATAAATTTGATGTAACAAATATTCACATTTTATCAATTTTCCAAATAGCCTCTCCTACATGGGAGTTTAAAATATATCCCAAATATGTTCCTCATAATCCTCTCAACATTTAGAAAATATCATAATATCATCGATAAAAACATCCCCTAATTTATTTAATTAGTCCTTAATGAATTTTTTCCTCAAATATATAAATATAGATAGATCACTAGTCAATCCTAAGGGAATAAAAAACACATAATGATCATATATTGATCTAAATATAGACTTTTTAATGTCTTATATTATCATAAACAATAACTTTTAACCAGATGAAAGATAAATATTGGAGAAGAATTTATCCCTATGAAGATAGTAAAATAAGTCATCAATCCTTACAAGAGGGTACTATTTATTCACTATGTTCTAGTTGAGTTCTATATAATCAATTCATAGACATAATGATCTACCCTTCAATTTCAAAAATATGATAGGTTCTCTCTAAGGAGACACACTTAGTTAAAAAAACACTTTTCCCAATAACAAGAATTTCATTCATTAATTCCTCTAGCACCATGTTTTCCATTCTATATAGTATCATTGATATCAGACTACATCTGTGTATGAGTAAAATATAGAACTCTATATCTCATTCTAGGTAATTACTTGGTATGATTTCAAGAAATACTACTAAGTATTCATGAACAATGTGTACATTTTCTATTTTTATACATTCATTCCCTTATTCCTCTCCAGTGATCATTTCCATAAGGAATGTTATGGTATGAGTTTCTTGACAATGATCAGTTTGTGATAAGTATCTTTTAAAATTAATTTTAGGTTTTCCATTCCAGAATAATGAAATTTCTATTCTTTTGTAGCAGATCACAAGAATTATACATTAGGATATAGTATATCATTTCTATAATGTCAGATTCCACCATTAAAATGAATACTTATTTTGGGATGGGGATTTTTTCTCCAATGTCAATACCAGAGGTTTTATACATGGTGGATTCTTGGATAATCACTCCAATATTCTTGAATGATAATTATACTTATAGAGTTTAGTGAGTGATTATATATTCTATTAAAACATGGATGAAATTAAGGAATGAATATATCCAATACAAAACAATGTACATTCTATCATGTAGATAACAACAAGGGTACCTTCCACCACATATTTTGGAGTTTCTACTTTGGCTTCATGATAGAAAAAACACAAACATTCCTCTTGGACTGTGCTGAGGATGATGGGGATTTCTCTCCTCTATAATATAAATTGGGAAGTGATTGTAATGGTTTCCAAGTGTTCCAATGTTGAAGCATTGTAATTCAGGTGTTCCTGCCCCTTATTCACTTTTTTGTTAATGTTTATATGTTTAGTATTCACATAAATATAATATTTTCAAGATACATGTCTATCAATTCCAAACATGTAACATTTTATACTCCCAATTAGGTAGTTCCCTGAACACTTCTTCCCGTATTTTTTGCATTTATGATGCTTCACTTTCATTCATCCCCTTCCATGATTAATGTTCCTTCCTATGGTTCCCTCCAAATATAACTTATTTTTATTTGATTTTTGTGACCATTGAATCTATCCAAACTTCAGTTAATCATTGTTATCACACCACACTATCCTATCATAGTTTTCATAGTCTTGATTTTATAGATTAGTCTATTGATGTGGTCTTAGTCCACTGAATAATTTATGAACCTTTCTGTTTGGATCAATAACAAATAAATAGGTGGAAAAAATGCCTTGTAATGTTCATCTCATAGATTCCAACAGATTCATTTTCCTTCAAATTAACCTCCAAGAATTACTTCCCCATTTTTATTCTCATTAAAAGGGGGAAATAATTTTTGAAAAATGATCCCCTAAACTCTTCCCACTCCATGGCATCTGTATCCCTTATAAGATTTTTGTATTTAATCATCTTAAACTAATAATTAGATTCTCCCTATATGTAGTCAATATCTTGGGTGACCATATCGTTTTCTGAAAAACATACTAGAAAATGTTTTTTGTATATATTATCCATCTTTTCTAAATAAATGGTTCAATAGAACCACTGAAAGAAGGTTATCATTGATGCATAAAAACCCCAATAGAATTTCATTCCATTTTAGGTGAATCAGAACTCTCAACCTAATTCTTTTTATTATTCAAAAATTGAGTTATTTGAATCATCAATCTCATGTTGTTTCCATTTCAGCTTCCATCAATGGTTCATCATTACATAGTCAATTGTGCACATTATTTACATCGTTCCTATTATTTTCTACAATTTTCTAAAATAATATAACAATATAGTGGAATTTTTTTAAGAGTCTAATAATTATTATGGAATTATACATCTTAAAATATCATGCTTAATTAAGTTATTCAGAATATGTAATATTGTTTCGATAAATCCTTCAAAATTGTTCAATAAATCTTATGATTACCAAAATATATCCTTCATTGTTGTCAAACCGTGAGGGAAAAAGGCTCATTTCCATTCCCAGATCCTATTCAAGTCTAGATAAAATAGGATTTTCTAATTTTAACACTTAGATAAAAATGTGTTTGAACTACATCCACATTTTTGTATCCACACATGGAATTTTTTACTCAAAAACCACTTACATAATGCATCACCAAAATACAATGATGTTTTCCTATATTTAATATTTTTTCTTGGGGTTTTACAAATTTTTTTAGTCCTAATTTCTACTAAAAACTAAACCATCATTTTATATAGAAAATGAAATCCTACTTTTTTATTACATAACATTTCATTACATTTTACTAAAAAAATCATTTGATGATTTGTTTCTTGGAAATAATGTAAATAAAAAAAGATAACATAAAACACTATTCTAATCCACATAAAAGGATTAATAATTGGTTTATACAATATGAATTTATTGTATATCATAAACATGGGACAAAAATCAACGAAATGGGTTATAATAATTCCTTGTAGGGTAGTAAGAATGGTTTTTAATTTACCTTTGATTTATAGAATATCAAAAAGAACATTTGGAATATTTTTAAGGAATGAAAAATAGAATATGAGGATTATAATAATAAAAATAACTATAATCATAACATGTAAATGTGGCTAAAATATTTAAGACAAAAATTCCTATGAATATCCCCAAGGATAATCAGCATGGTGTCATAATGAGATTTATCAATGTTATACATAAAGATATCGCAAAACATGTAATATATATAGATTAGATTTTTAACTAATATGTTGGTGTTTTATCATGGAACAAATATCATATTCCTTAATTAATGTTATCCACATTGATCATAATAAACTTTTTCAATAATAACTCATCGATAATAAATTATATTTTCCTTCTAACAATTTTTGGATTTAAAGAGTTTAATGACAAGAATATGATGTCAATTTTATCCTATGAATTGTAATGTGAGTTTTTTATGTGATAAAAATAGAATTAATTAAACCATTATTAAATATAGTTTTATAACAATGGAAAATATAATGGTTTTGATATCTAAACATTGAAAATAAAAAGAAAATTTCTTGAAGAGAAGTTATAAATATTGAAATGCTAATTCGTAAGCATAATAGGTATAAAGTGTGGTTTGGAAAATGAGTAAAATTAGTTGAAATAAGGGTATACTAATGATAAAGCTTAATTTGGCTTTATGTGTAGGCTAGAATTGGGATTAGAAATGATTAATTATAAAAAATAGAGGACACACACAAAAAATAGTTCTCGAACTAAAGAGAAAGGAAGGATAATTCCATTACCTTTAAAAATAAATTCAAAAAAGTGGGGATTGGGAACATTGGGGCCGGAGGATTATTTTAGAGGACTCTTGGGGAAGAAAAACTACAACAGATTCATAGAGGATGGATTTTTAGTCAAATTAAATGGCAAAATGGGATAGTATTTTCATAAAAAATAGAGGATTTTTTTAATAATTTCCAAATATCTATCTTGGAAATCTATAATGTGGAATGTGAAAAACTGTAATCTTATCAATGGATTTTCCCATGGTTTAATACATTTGGAAAATATTTTATATAGTTTTAAGGAAAAAGAATAGAGAATCGTATTATATTACTTATTTTGATAAGATAAAGTAATGTTTTCACACAATAATGCTTTTTTAGACAATGTTTCCATTTTATATATCTGGATGTAAATTATTGGTTATCAAAATAGTTATGAAAATTTTTAATAATTTTTTTTTAAAATAAAATATTTTGTGTCATCGATTGGGGTTAAAAAAATATTACACAATTATGAAATAATTATAAATTCCTTAAACTTACTTAAATTCTCAAACTGTATTTTTAAATATCGCAGGAAAGTATTGTATATTAGAAAATTATCATAAACCCACATTACTTAATTTCAGTGTTGTAAATTAAAATATAATGTTTATTTGTCATTAAAATTATATATGTATGATAATTTGAACTTAAAAATATTAAATTCATTATTTATATAAAAAATAGTCTATTGATAATGTATAGTAAAATTTATGTCACTTTAAATGTTTCATGAACATAATAAAATTATTTTATCATTTATTATTTAATAATATTTTGTTATGATAATATTTAATTAATATAATTATTATTCAAAAAACCTTCTTATGTTATGAAAACATTATATCATTTCTAAAAAGAACAACTTTTGTTTGAAAAATCAATTTATCAAATTCATCATATATTTTATTAAACAAAATAATTCACAAATAAGAATTGATGGTATAATAATTTATTTATACAATGAAATTACTCATTACCTACTTATGACAAAGAAACATAACCCTTTATTAAAACCACATTTACCAAGGAGTACGGTGTGCGATGATGTCAGTTTCATTGGGTACCTCAGCTAACATCGATCGTGTGGTAATTTCCACTAACTTGGACTTATCTCATAGTAGATATCATTCAAGATTACTTGTTAAACCCTAGAATGGAAATGGACAAGGGATAACCCCAATGACGATACATCCTGCCCATTTTCCATTATATGGGATTCAAATGACATAAATATACTTTTTGAGGCCATCACTTCTTATTTCTCAATCAATTATCCATTTTTATTTCTACAAATAATAACATAATAAATATTTTAACATTATTATAAACAGTATTGTTTCTAACATTCATGATTACTGATAGACTTATTTGGCCAATTTTCATATATTTTTTAATTCACGATAGCCACATTTACAATTACAATATAATAAATAACACCTCATTATTAAAGAGATATGGTTTTGTTATGTATAATATAATTTAATACTCTATTTTAGGAAACCAATATCATTTAAAAAGTGGGGATCATTAAAAAAAATTTATCCAGTGTGGTATAAATTGATGTTGAGTAATTTTGTTACATGGTTCTACACAATTTTGGATTTTTTTGGTGAAATGAGGCAATAGTTCATAAATATGAAATATAATCTATTTTAAATATTACAAAAATATTTATTTTATTTTATTTAAAAAAAATTCTATTTCGTGCTAACAAATGCTGAACTATTTTTATTTTAAATTTCATAAATTTTGTGAAAATTAGTTTTTGGATAAATTTTTTGATTATGATATTGTGATTTAATTTTTTAAATTAAATTTTATGTTATTATATATTATACATTTTTATTAGTTGATTATTTCATAATATAATAATATAATTTTGTAAATTGATTTGAGAATATTAGTGTTTTTTTAATTCATAAATTTTTACTTGGGAAGAATATTATGTATAGTTGTAACCATATAAACGATTATTCCAATAAATTTTATGTAGTTAGATTTTTTCATAGGAAATTTCTATCCCAACTGATATTGTTGTATGTTCATGTATATACATTATATTTTTTATATTTTCCAAGAACCACATAGCCAAATCTCATAGATCCCCATATATCTGAATATTAAAATATAAATCACAACATCAAATCATTTAGAATCCTACCATTGTTGTAGATATCCTAATCTCGAGCATGTATACATTTTATTTTATATGAATATAACGCAAAGATGATAATCCAATAAATTAAGGAGATAAAACTAAAACTAACCATTCTTATTGAAAATGATGAATTCTCATCTTATGATAATTGTAAATTATTTTAAAAAGTAAATTGATATAGGATGAAACTAAAACTAAGATCATATGACTATGCAATATTTTAGGTTGAACAACCATGGAGGAGGATCTACTGAATGATGCTTTCATGAGATCAAAAAACATTACGGTGAATCAAAATAGATTGGGACACCGACATTATATAGACAAGGAGCTAAAATTTCAGTCTGAATAGTATCACTAATTAATGGAACTTGAAAATTTTCTATTCCATCAAGGATTCCTAAAGATGTCTGCAGAAAAATCAAGTACACAACCAATTGTGTCTAATCCATCAATAAAAATTATTAATTCTTTCACTTTGATGATATTAGATGAATTTATTTAAAATAATTTACTCTCCAATAAATATTAATGATTTAATCATTAGGACTGGGTGATTAACTAAGGCTGGTGGATATGATTTTGGGTCGAGGACCAGATGTGAAATAATTGTTCAGTTCATATTTCATGAAGATCCCATGATGGGTTGATTTAATTCCAATTCCAAGTGGTACATTATCACGACATCAGAAAATGTTACATGGTATTGGAGTAAGAAATGGGTTTCTATTGAATTTGACCTTAAAAAATAAAGATAACTATATTAATAATAAGTTCTACTGAAATAGTCTTGAAGAAGATATTTGGGTTTCTATTTTTACCATTTCCCATATTGAGAGAATGTCATATGTTGTTCACATGGTTAATTCATGTATTCATCATAGATGTTGAAAAAAATTTAACAGATTATGTGATTTTGTAGTGGAGAAACATTGATAGATTGGTAGGTTAGACGATGATGGTTTCTGTTGGGTTGCTGGTGTTGGTCGTACCGTGGCTTGCTGTGGATGTCTGTCGGCTCCTACTCTGATATGGATTATAGATCTGTTGCTCCTTCCCTAGTCAGTTGAGTGCGATGGTTCCTAGGAGGCTTTGGGAGGTGTTCGTGGGAGTGGTAGGTTGTTCCATCGGCGGGTTAGGGGATCATGAATTGGTTGTGTTGTTTCTTTGTTGGGAATTTCAGAGGTGACAATGGTGGGGTGATGGGTCTTCTGGCTAGCGGGATATTCTTCAGATGTTGTTTTATGTGACGAGGTGTTCTCAGTTTTTTCTTTGGTGATGAAGATGGTAGAGCAACCCAATTATTCTGGTTTGTGAGAACTACTTAAAACAGCGAGGTTTTGGGATGGTGTGTTGGTGTTTCCATTGTGAGATTCCATCTTCTCACGCGGTTAGTGGTTTTTTTCCAACCAAGGCGGTGTGACAGTTGTTTGTCTAAAATATGCATTTCAAAACTTTTAACCTTGTTGGGTGGGGTTCGTTTGAAATCTGCATTTCGAAAATTTGAATCATGTTGGTATGTGGACCGATCATTTGCAGTGGGCTCGAGGAAATTTGAAATCAGTCTATCTGTTTCCTTTATTGGGTTCTATGTTTGACTTGTTAATTTGGTTTTTGATCTTGTTTGTTTTGTTTGAATTTGGTTTGTGAGGTTCCCACTAAAACAAAAAGTGGATTATTAGAAAATGAAAAAAGGTATTTGGATATTCCTACTGAATTGGTTGATCTACGATCTGGGAGGCATTAACCAATTATGGGCACTACAAGTATAGAGATCTATCGTTATGATGAAAATTAATTTTTATCGATGGGAATTGTTTTATTTTATATTTGACTAAAGAAAATGGTTAAATTGGAATGATTATAACATAACCCCGATTTTTCAAAAGTTTGGGTGTCGGTAAAAATGATTCTCTTTTTGAAACTGCTATTTTGTGTCCATTAGTTTCTGGGTATAATTAATAAATATTTTTTTCTATAAATTTCATTTCACCGTGGTGTTTTTTATTAGATTATTTAATTCTCAAGGGAATGTTTGGTATAATATCTTAAAGGGTTTAATTAATGATAATATTATAATGACTTGGGGATAAATAAATATTTCTCCGGGGAGTCTGCCATTTAGAGAATGCTTTTTTGAGGGGATGTGTCCATTTATAAATAAATAATGGGATTCTTGGACATTTCCTGATGGGGGAACCGATTATTGATTCGAATCCATGCATTATCACATCATTAATCACTAGTATCATCAATCCAACTTCATTGTTTTTCAATAATTAAAAATAATTATTATTTTTTCATACTATTTGGTATGTAATTTCGAAAATCCTCTCATGGGGGACTAAATTGGAAATCTTGTTCCAAGATATGATTCTCTAATACTTGTTAGAGATCAAATATAATTTTGATCCTTTCATCCATGTTTATTATTAGTAAACTATTATAAAAAATGTGTGATGAGGAAGAATAATCATTTGTAGGATTTTTTTCTACATCATTTACTTCATATTTTATTCCTTGTTAATTTTATTCTCTGGATATAATGAATTCATGTGTGGATGTTTGATCTGAATAATCTCACTACGATAAAATTTCCATAAAAGGAATTCATGTGAGTTTTTTAATCTTATGTTCCCTTTCATAGGTGGGATATTTATCATGTATTTGAATAAATGTCATGAATGATTGAAATTGTTTTGAGTAGGGGTTTTGAATTGTGTCTGGGCATCAATTAATAATTTAATGAAATTGAGTTTTTTGGATTTAATTAATTTTATGTTATTAAAAATCAATAATGTGGAAATATATCTTATAACTTGTTTTATTCTCATGGAACATACTTATCAACTATTCTTAATATTTTTCTTCTCCTTTTTATTATTGTTTTCATTCAATTGTTTCAACAAATGATTATATTTACTCTACTGCATTGAAAATATAAAAAAATTATAAATATTTTAGAGGTATCACTAGGATAAATGCACTGCCTCCTTGAGATCACCCACAGCTATGCCAGAAGAGTATACATTTTATAATATAAATGTATCATTGATAGTTCATAAGATATGATATCGATATAGATTATTTTGATGTATTCTATAATTTTATAGAACTTATTCTATAGATTTTACCATTATCTTGGTGACTACATGTTTAGTATGATTTCTATTCACTATTAACAATAATCATGTTGAAATATTTTTCAAAATATGAATTTCTAATTAAAAATATGAAATAAATTTTATCAAATTCATTCTTGATAAGTTTTGTAAAATTAATTTATGAAATTAACCCATAAAACGAGAAGAAAACATTTTTCAGGAAAAATAATATTTAAAGTAAAGAATTATTAAATCAAAAATTAAACATAATAACTATTATAAAAACATAAAATGGATTTTGGTTAATCAAAATTGTCTAATTAATATTTAAAATCAATTAAAAAATTAAAATTTTATATTCATGAGTAGAATATATAGTTTTTAAAAAAATAAATAATTTATTACAATTCAATGAAAAAAATAATTTTTTCACAAAAATAAAAAAAAATATCTACAACATAATGTATATAATATGATCTTATAGATGATATTTTTTTATTAAATTATATTTATATATTTTTTATAATGAGGATAAATATTTTTTACATCAATTAATAGAAAACAGTTTTAATGAAAAATAATTTTTGAGGCACACTATTATTTCCCTAAAAAGAGTGGAATTATTCAAAAATAATTAATCTATAAACATTTTGTAATGGTACCATTATAAATATATTTTAATATATTGATTCACATAATCATAAATTAAATAAAAATTTCAAGCATATAATAGTTATATTTATAATAAAATTTCTTTTTTTCCTTAATTAAATCATAGTGTTCTATTTGGTATATTATATAAAACATAGTAGTCTTTAAAAGTAATATGGTTTTAGATCACCTCACCCCACCCCTAACCCCATTAATTAAAATGTGTCTTAAAAATTTGCAATTTATATTGGTAATTTAGGGGTTTAACATTTCATTATCCCTCCATTGAAAACCAAAATCATAAAAAGCATAAATAAAAAATTTATTTAAAAAATTGGTCACGGAAATATCATAGTCATCTAGAATTAAAATTTCATCAGTTTCAAAATTCATTTAAATTAGTGTTAATTGAATATATAGTCATATAAACAATATTTAATGTCAAATTTATGATGTGTAGTGATAATGAATGTGGTAATTGGAAATATAATTTCTATAAAACCATGAATAATTGAATTTTGAAAAAACAATTAATCATAATTGAATGACATTAAAAAAACATATTTATTTTAATAATAATTTACCGAAAGGTTAGGGATCCTTTTACCATTATTCCAGAGAAAAAAATACCTACAAGATTATATTCAAATCCCTAAATAAAATTTCAATTTTTGGATTCATGATTTATCAAGATACAACCCCAATATCACCTCATATTCAAAGCATTGAGTATCCTTGATGAATACTTATATTTAATAAAGAATATTATTTTAATTGATCATAGGGTGTATGGAATGATTAAAAAATAATCCCCAATTAAATGACATCTAAAATGGTTAGAACATTGTATGATAATATTGGAAATGAATAAATAATCATATAAAAAAAATTAATTAATCTAAAAAATATACATAATATCGAAAAAGGTTTAACTTATATCATTAAATAATTAAAAAAACCTATATCCCAATGGATATAAATAATGAAAAAACGATGTCAATGACTATCTTATACAATTCATTATACATTCCAAAAATGTAATACCATTTTTCTTAAATAACCATCATGAATGACATAATGGTTACATATACCTCAATCAAATAAAATATCTCTCAACATATCATTATAAATATTAAAATTCCATCACATAAAACACCAAAATGGGTCCATACGCCTTTTGACTTATGATCCATATTAAAATTATAAACCCATTATTATATCATTAAATATTAAGCTAACATCACATTAAAACATCTAAATATCATAGGTCATCAAAATTCTTCTTTCATATCAACTACAATATCCTCAATCTCAAACTCTCTTATCCGATGGAAAAAACTAAACGTTAAATTTCTTCTATAATATGAATAAATTTTACCCAATTGTATTAATAAATACATAAAACAGAAAATGGATTTATTGGAACACTTACAAACCCATGTATCTATTAGGTATTTATTTTTTTAGAATTTGTAGAAACTCTTAAAAAAATAACTTGTTTCTTTAGGTGAGTGATTTTCCCATCATACCCATCTTTTTGTATTTCATATTATGTCATAAAACACAGCCACATGTAACCCGTATAGACATAAAATATTGAAAATCATTCCTCATAATTTTGTAAAACACATAATAATTGTGATCTCAAATTCATAGATAAGGTAATAACAAAAAAAGTTATTTGAATATATTAGGTGAGAACAAGATGATATTAGGGTTATATGAATATATTCAACATTCATGAGACTTACAAAAGAGAATTCATACACATCAAAAACCTCAAAAATAAAAAATGGAAAATGGAATAATTAATTAATAAAAATGACGGACATACTTGTCCAAAATCATGATCCATTTGAAAATAACCATTGATCAAGGTAAACATTAAAACGTACTACATAAATAAAAAACAATGATTATATCAGGGGACACCAATCATTTGACAAATAATCACCTTGAAATATTATTTATAAAATTTCATTAGTAGTAAATTTCTATATTTAATGTTATGAATTCATAGGAGAAACTCATATTCTATAAAAAAATTCATCACATAGGAATAACATACTGTGTTTATCTTATAATATCTTCAAATTATCTCAATACAATTAATTATTAATTTTAAAAATTTATTTTATGTCTATAATAGTTTTAACCACACTGTTTTTATAACATAACAATCAGTCCATGGTTAAATAAATAACCACACATGAATAATTAGTACATATTACCACATACACATTAATTAATAAAGCATTTATAATCTTTAACTTTTAACCTTATTAACAATAAGAAAATCATCATTCCTTCTTACCATGATTAACCCCTGGAATGGGATTGGTGTACATTAGAATATCATTAATCAATATTTTACATAAATATAAATAACATGGATGGTATCATTGAAATATATCACTATAATAGAATAGTGAAATAATAATTTATTTTTTAAAAGATGCAAATTTTACACATATGATGGAAAATAGGGAAAATACTATTCTTTTTTATATTGTTAAAAATAAAAATTAAATGATTATGGAGAAAAAAGGTCCCTACAAAATATACATTATAACATATAAATAATTTAGAAAATTAATGAAATTTCAGGATAGTGTAAAATTCAAATCACATTATAAATGATATAAGAAAATATTATTTTAAATATTTTTAAATAGATTCAACTTTCAATCGAATAGATAAATTTAAAAAAATTCTTTTAAAATCATTTCCAATATTTTCAGATATCGTGGAAAAGAAATTTATTAAATACTTTATATTTAAAAATTAATATTGAATAAATAATATAAATAACATTGAGGAATAAATTTTATTAAATATTTATAACATTTAAGGAAACACAATTAAAGAATATAAATTATGGTCTCTTAAAACTAATTAACCTTTGGAAAAAGAAACATAACATACAATGAATATAAATATATTTATGATATCAAATATGATGAGTTATTATATGATGTTTATAAATTAATATTTAAGGTTGATTCAAAACATCTCTCAAGGAGGTAATCTTGAAACAACCAACCCCTAAAACTTAGGAAATTTTTGTGTCAAAAATTTATTGAATGAATTGAAAAAAATATATTCAAATAATAATAATAATTTCCAATAAATAATTTTTAAATTCACATTTATGGGTATTAAGTAACCTATATAAATAATACATACTTTATAACATGAAATATTCCACAATCAATATAAATTAATACAATAAAGACCCATGAATCATTTATAAAATATGAATCTATAATTCATTAATTAAATAACATTAAAATAGTATTAAATATTACAATAACTGATTAATTCAAGAGATAATATATCAATATATATAATATTATTCTTATAAAATTAATTTTGTTTATAACATGAATCATGTATCCAAAAAATAACATTGGTAGAAATAATCCTTACAAATAACATATCACTAAAGTGGTAATTAATTATTGATGGTATTATGTTTAAAATTTTAAAAATCACATATAATAATTTATAAAAACATAATGTAAAGATATGTAATGTTCGTGGAATTTTTTTTCTTAAATACAAGAGAATTTTTCGAGTCTACAATAATTTACGACGCTTGATTCCGAGGCCAGGTGTGCCCGGAATCAATTTATGAAATTTTTTTCGGGTACGTTTAGTAAACGTATGAGTGAGATTCTATAGCTTTTGAACTGGTGCTCAGAACTGAAATTTAATGGAACTGTTGAACTTGTAGTGTCGGTATTCGCTTCAGAATAATTTTACCTCGATGGTAGTCGGTTGAGAATAAAATTTAGTTTTTGGGTTTTCATAATAAACTAATAAAATAAAGTGTTCTACACTTTATTTTATTGAGACGCCATAGGAGTGTTGGTGGTTAAACCCTCTTCATGGTAGTAGAGGTTGGACCACCACACCATAACCTCCCATGAGAGGTTATGGTGGTGGGGCCCAGCCAAACATAACATCCCATGTGAGGATTACTGTGTTGGGGACCACCCGAGGATGAAACCCCTTGAACTCCCCATTCAGTGGGGAGAAACCTCTTGAACTCCCCACATAATGGAGCCACCACCCTTGGAGCCTCTTGAACTCCCCGAATTAATTTTGTTCCTACACACATGAATTAATTAGGCGGATCCCTATAATTATTTCTCCATTTTAATTCGTTCCAATAATTAAAATAATATACAATCTATTATTTCTTTTTGGTTGGCATCATTCATTTGGTGGAACTTGGGGAGAAGGGAGCTAGGGAGAAAAGCTCCCAACGAAGAACAAAGAACGCTCCACCGATGAAGAATGTTGATCCTCTTCAACGTCTGCCCCAAACACCTTCCGACGGGGAGCATCTTCCACGAGTCGATGCAACTCGGGTTCGGAAGTTCTTGGCAGACGCGATGAATGTCGATTCTCTTCGTCTTCTTCCCGAAACCCCTTCAACAAACGAAGAACGCCCGACAATCCAGGTAGGGTGTTTTATTTGTGTATTATCCCTTTCCCTTTCACATCTTTGATTGGAAAGGAATCGATTAGGATATTATAAAATAATTTTTGATCATCTTACTTCTTTGATGAACCAATTGATACCACCCTAAACACGGACAATGTGGGCCAAACCCACATGGCCTGACCCCTTCGTCGATCTTGTTTATGATGAACTTTGGCCTGGCGATGAGGTGACAGAATGACGAAGGCTGCGACGACATAGACCGCCCTAACCCCGATCTCCGTGAACCGCGCCGCCCCGCATCGCTCTCGTGCTCCCAGACGAAGTCGCCCCACATCTGCCTAAGCCACGCCAAACCGGCATGCCCGACCTCCTCCTAACCATCGGCCTGCATGGAAATGCCCTACCTGGATGAACATTGTTGGCCCACATGTAGGTCGCCATGCACACCCCGCGCGCCTCCCCGTGTTGGCCCCCCTCGCTTCCCAACCGATCTAGTGTCCCGATAACCTCACGGGGCCCTGGCCGAACCAGCCTGACCACGCCCTCCAGGTTGAACAGGCCTCAAGCCCAGGATAAACCACCCACGCGGCCCGCTGTGGTGGGCCCAGGGGGCCGGGCCGAACCTAACAGGATGGCCAGCCCAATGGTTCAGCCCATAACCAACATGTCTGACCGGGTCGGCCCAGACTAGGTTGGGGCGGGAGGGTCTGACCGATTCAGACCAGACGCAGGCCCTCTACCGACCCTTTACTCTATTTTGGCCATATCATTGGCACCAGACGTCCATTTGACGAACTGTCAGCAGATCTAGTATTCATGGAACACGACGGTCCCTTTGAGAATACTCCACTGGTGTTCTAGGTATATTTGAGATTATTTCCTATGGAATTGGGAATGACCTCATTAGTTTAAGGTTCAAACATTCCAAGCGGTTTCTAACGGGTTTGTTCTTAAAACCGGAAACATCCAATGATCCCATATTCATTTGGACCTACTTTCCAAAGGTAGGTTCTCATTAGTTATAGAACGATGATCCTTATGAATTTTCATTTGTCGAGAGGATGGGAGGTCGGACTCATCACACCTTTTTTAGAGGAATTATTGTCTACTCCAGGACTGTCTTTATAGATTTAAGTTATGTTTGTGAATCCTTATTAAATTACCACGTATAAAATGATCATTCCTTTAGATCTAAAAATCAATGATTGATATGTAGAAAATTTAGAGAATATTTTATATGTATTCGAGGTTCATCATCGATAGAGAATCATCTGTATTTGTAAGAGATTCTTAGTCAATGATATCCTTTAATGCATTATATAAATGTCTCTTGGTCATTATGATGACCACACTGGTTTTAAAGGCACTCAATGGGGCACTTGAAGTTTATTTTCATTCAAAAGAACATAGACTATTTCAGAGTTGGGATCGTACCTGCTGATGGGCTACCTTCGTATCCTTTATTTAGAAATATATTCAAAACCCACATAGTTCGAGTAATGGAGTATGATGTTAATGTATGATTGATGGATCAATAAAAGATTTTATAATTACTCTTACACTATAAGCTCATGTGAGTCAATCTCGGTGCGAGAAACAAGTGGGATTGGTGAAACCATACAATTGTTCCATGAAATATGCAATCATAGAAATTGATGTGGGGATTATGTATGTATGACTGCCCAAATAGATAGATATTGGGAATTATTTCAAAGAAGAATTCATGGATCAGGGTCCATAAAAGTATATGTGATTTTATGGAGATTTGGATATTCTAACTTGGGGTTTACTCTTAAGGAAGATACCCAAATTAGGAGGGGACTTATGATTGGGTTTTATTCCTAAGAGGGAAGCCTAGATCAAATGTAAATTAAGACTGGTTAAGAGAAATTATGACTGGGGATTACTCCTAAGGAGGAGGCCCAGGTTAAAGAGATTTGAATACTGGGGATTATTCTTGAAAAGGAAGCCCAAGTTAAAGGGAATTTTTAGAATTAAGGGATGTGGGGCTTACTCATAAGGAGGATTCCCATATTTGAGACTAGGGCTTACTCCTGAAAAGGAATCCCTGATATGAGAAATTATGGTTGGGGCTTACTCTTGATGAGGATGCCCAGATTTTGGGAACTTTGAGACTGGAGCTTACTTCTGAGGAGGATGCCCATATTAAAAAACGTGGTCCTTACTCCTAAGGAGGATGCCCAAATTAATGACGACTTGGTGCTTAATCCTAAGGAGGATTCCCAATATTAATGAGAATTTGGAAAAGGGCTTACTCATAAAAAGGAGGTCCGGGTTAAGAATTTTCTCATCTTAAAGGATGAGGTTGAATGAATGAACTCTCTAACTTTAGTGATGTAAAGATGTGTAAATCACTAGGTTTAGAGAGATGTTCCACAGAATTCCTTTCAGATAAAGAATCCAACATGGAAATCATGTAATGAATGGATTTTGAGAGAATTCTGAAGGCTTAATATTGAAGAGGAGAGGAGGATAGGTGTAGGAGGGGTGAAATGGGTAGGAAGGGCACCCAAAAAGAGAGGGGTGAGCATGTCTTGTGTGTGCGCGCAAGTCTTGGTCTCGTAGGTGTACCTACGCGACACGTGGATACTTGTGCGCCGGTAAACCCTTTGGCTAGAACTTCAGCGAATCATGGCTCAAGCCTTTAGTCCTATCCCTAGAGGCTTCCAGAAGAGGGTCACACAAGTTCTATTGAAGGGGTAAGGCAGTGCACAAGTGTGGCCATTTCCCTTAAGGGCGGGCCACTAAGGCGCGCAAGTGTTGATGAGTTTCAACACATAGGCCTTAATCCCCCTCTTTTGATCTTCTGTTCTAGGTAAGAAACTACCTTAGAGGTGTTCAGAATATTTGAGAAGAGACTAGGGTGTCGGGAGCTCAAATCTGAATTTCTCGAAAAAAAATTCAACCCAAAATCGGGGGCCCACAGGGGTATTCATAGGCTAGAGAGACCCAGGGAAAAATTTAAAAGAGGGAACACAAGTCACATGTGCGACCAATGGGAGGCACGCAAGTATACTTGTGTGACCTTGGTGGAACTTGCGCAGCCCAAGTGCATTTGAATCTTGGTTCACGCCTTTGTCAAATTTTAATGTTTCTTCAAAGGATGAATCACATTGGAATAAATGTATTTCCCTTTTCATTCCTTTTGACTCTGTGACAGAAAGGAGTGTCAACAAAAGTCCCCCCTCAGGGATGGATCTGGAATAAATTTGGATGTGACTCTGAGGAAATGAAGAAAACAAAGGAACATGTGGCGCACAAGTGTTGAGAACACAGAGGGCGGCACGCAAGTGTTGAGCCACACATGCATCGGCGTGCAAGGGGGAAGACTGGCCTATATATACGCAGGCATTCCTCGTGCAAAGAAGTGAATTTCAAACTATCGAGCTCTCGCATCGTAAGTTTCTTTTGTCGTGCAAGTTACCTTGTTTTCAGCTATTTCTTCGTTGTCATGCTGCTATCAAGGTATTTGGACTTGCATGGTTTTGGATATCAAAAGATCCATGCTTCAATGAATCAAGTCATATTAAGAATGTAACAGGAGAAAAAGTTCCATCACTATTTGACCAGGGTGAAGCTGTCAGCCAATATCAGTGAATTTGAGGCTACAATATCATGAGCTGAGGCCGATTATGCTGCCAAGATGAAGAAGCTGAAGCATAAGATCAAAGATAAAGGTGTTTAGTAGATGCACCTTCAACAACAGTTAGATTCGGTTACTGGGGAACTTGATCAACTCAATAATTCACTAGAGGGAGCTCCAACGAATGGTATTAAATCCATCACAGATGCCAATAAAGCACACCATCAGGCTGAAAAATAGTGAAGTTGGTCGAGTGCATGAGTTTTAAGTGGCTGCTGATGAAGCTCGGGATGGTGTACATAAAGTGAAGACTTATGTTGACAACCTCTTTTAATTTATTAGAAAAGATAAGAGACTCCAGTCTATGGATGTCCTTCTAATCTTCTGTGCATCAATGAAGAATACTTTCGTCTTTAATCATTTATGTCTGAATTCTTTCCTTTGCTACCTTCTATAGATTTTACCTAAGCCAATGAGCCTAGTAAGAATAGTTTGATTTTTTCTAGGATTTATTATAAATAACTCTATAAACATTGGAAACTTTTTATTGCTCAATATTACCTAAAATAAAACAAAATTTATGTTTACTGAGCTAGAACATGACTTTTATTCAGAGTTCCCTTGCCTTTTGTGGGAAGTTCAAAGTCATGCACATCGGACATAAAAAGGATAATGTTTAAGGTCGAAATAGAATTGTCCAAATGGATTAAAATGGACTCAATTCCTTGACAATTTATCTAAAAACATATTACCAAACTTAGGTATGAGGGAAAAAATGTAAATTATGACTTAAGAAATTTTGAATCAGAGGAATGATATGAAAAAGGGCTAAAAAGCATTAGAATAAGTAGTTCCCAAGAATGAAGTTACCATTATTTAACAAACCCGTTAGGGGGTTGAATTATGCAGGGCCACGTAAGGGCATTCGCTGGATAGTCAAATAATAGCATCTTTTGGCTAACAGGTCTGTTATGTAGACTACTTATGCAAGGCCACCTAAGGGAACATGTTGCATAGTCATGAAAAAGAACTCTCAGAAATTTTCTTTTCTATTGCTAAAAAGACAGTGAAGGTTTATGACAATTCAAATTTTCCAAAGCATAGATTTTTTTGTATGGAGAGTGGTACTTGAAAATAGAGAAGATATTTTCAAAAAAGATTGTCTAATAACTGGATGAATGTTACTCTGACAATGGTCTGACCCATGCATAGGGAAGGAAAATATAAACCATAGACTTGAATACTTTCATATCATGAAAAGGAACATGGGACAAATATGTTATGGATGGCTATTTTTTGCGGATCCCTACATATTGTCATTAAGACCAATAAAGACAAAAGAGGTTTTCCTTCTAGGAATGAAGTTACCACTATTTAAAAAACCCATTAGAGGGTTGAATTATGTTGGGACACCTAAGGGCATTGGCTACATAGTCAAATAATAGCATCTTTTTCCTGACAGGTCCGTTATGTAGAATGTTTACGAAAGGCCGCCTAAGGGCACGTGCAGCATAGTCAAGCAAAAGAACTCTCAGATATTGGACATTTTGTGACCAGAAGTCCAGAAAAAGGGTATGAAGATCTGAAAATATTTATATTTAGGATTATGATACATAAAAATGGGCATTTGATCAATGCATGTTGAGATACACAGACCAATGCTAACCAAAATCATGTTGTGAATGGGTCCTGAATTGAAATGTCGGACTTCACTACGTATCCCATATGGATGGGAATCAAGCCATACGTAATTCTTAAAATATAGTTTAACATTGTGTGGGATGAAAGTGTAAGAGATCATAGTTTAGGGTCATAGAACTCGGACCGTTATAAGAAATTCACAGTGTGTGTTTTCATAGGGACTTTTAAGCCAAGGGACTGAAAGTGGAATTTGGGGTTAGGCTTAAAAGACATGGGGATGGATTTGAGGGACACTCGAATGTTCCTACATATCCATTAAGGATGGGAATCAAGGCCATGTAGTTCTAGAAATACCTACTGTACAGATTTGGTTCGTAGATGTTAAGGGTGAAAGGGGACTTTAGTTCAATGATGGTTTGACCCACGATAAAAGGTTCGGGCATCGCCATGTATGCACATAGTCTTTGGAATGTAACATGATTGGAAATAAATGTAAATAATGATTCCCACTCAGGTGAGGGTATCAAAGAATGTTGTAGTTTATTGTCATATAGGACAAAAGTTTTGTACAGTTTAACGTCGTATAATAAGGAAGAAGGTGAACAAATGTAAAGAGATTGATTCTAGGGGAAGTTTCATGAATCAACATCATATGAGATGGAGATGAACCGATGTGAAAAGATTGGTTTTGGGATTGAACCTTAAGAGGTTGCTGACATACCCTGCCTAAAAGGCAAGGATCAAAGTCTGCGTAGTTCAATTAAAAAAAATGAATTAGTGATCAAGTTGTTCTTGGGGACAACGACCTAAAAAATGGTGTTGGGACTTATGCATGGTTAGCGCCCCATAGAGGGTATTATGGTTGAAGTTTTCTCTAAGCTCACGTGAGTCACACTTGGTGTGAGAAACAAAAGGTAGAAACAACCCTAACGATGCACAGTTTAATGTCATGTAGGACATAAGAAGGGAATATGCAATTTAAAGTCTTGCAGTGAGGTCTATTGGTGCTGCACAGTTTAGTGTCATGTAACAAGAACAAAATACAATTTAACATAATGTCAGACGTATTAAGGGATTTCTGTAGAGTTTTGCATCATGTAGTTAGGACGATGGGGACAATACAGTTTAATGTCATGTTGGACAAAAGGGGGACTGTGTAGTTTAATGTCATGAAGTAAGGACAAAAGAGAACACATTTTAACGTCATGTTGGAAAAAAGTGAAAATAGTTTAAGGTCATACGCATGGACCATAATGGTGCAGCTTAACACCTTTCTGTAAATGAAGAATGAAAATAGTTTAAATTCATATTCATTGACCATTTCTGTATAGTTTAACATCATATAGAAAGGATGATAGGTGTATAGTTTAACGCCATATAGCATGGATGATTACTGTATCGTTTAACGTCATATAGCAAGGGCAATGATGGGGCATTTTGTGTTTATACAAAATACTTCTTCAAAAATCTAGCATTGGTTGGAGTTGTTCTGATTTCTCTATCCATTGTGATTAAGGAATAAGCTCCATTGGAATAGACCTTATGTATTGAGTAAGGTCCTTCCTATTTTGGTTCAAGCATGGGAGGTTTCATTCCTGGTATAATTGGGGTTCTGAGAACCAATAAAAATTCTCCCTGAATGAATGAATGAAGACAGACTTTTTTGTTGAAAGATCATGCTATTCGATTCTGGTAGACTTCCATGTGGTGTAGGGTCCACAATCCTTTCTCATCTAACCATTCCAATTCATCCAATCTCTTTTGAGATTGTTAATCTTTAGATGAATTATCTCAAATGGATACTCTGATTGAAGGTAATTTAACGTCAATGGGAAATACTTCTTCCGTTCCATATACAAGTGAATATGGAGTTGACCGCATTGTAGTGCGGGTGGTGGTCCGATAATCCCATAAAGCAAGAAATAGTTTATCAGGCCATGAACTCTTATCTTTATCATCTATCTTTGGTAGTATGTTTGAAAGAGTCTTGTAGAAGGCTTCTATCTGGCCATTGTCTGCTGCATGATATAGAGATGAATGATTGGATTTGATATTGTATCCTTGATACAACTTCCTCACATCGGATGAACAGAAGTTCGTACAGTTGTCCGTCAATATGGTATGAGGGACACCAAATCTGGTAATGATGTTTGACTTGATGAAGCTGACAATTCTTTTAGAACTAAATTCTTTGAGAGGTATTGCCCTTTCCCATTTGGAAAAGAAGTCAGTAGAAGTAAGAATATACTTAAACTAGTTGGTTGTAGCTGAAGGTTAAGGTCCCACCACATCCATTCCCCTTGTGGAAAATGGCCACGAGTATTTAGCTGTATGAAGAAACACTAGGGGATGATTAATGAAGTTGGAATGTACATGGCATGAATGACACTTATTTGTGAAATCAATACAATCTTGTATCATTAAAGGCCAAAAGTATCCAAGCCTTTGAATTTGATCAGATAGACTATGTTCAGAGTGATGGGCACCATAGACTCATACATGCACTTCTTTTATGACAACCATTGTCTATTCACCATCAATGCATCTGAAGAGAACTCCATCAAAACCATGCTTGTAGAGAATTTTCTCTAAGTGATCTAGGCTATCATAAAGAATAAAATTGATCACACGTCACTAGATTTGTTCTTTCCGGGATCTATCAGGTGGAAGTGTTCCATTTTGATGGTATTCTTTGATAGGTGTCATATATCCTTTAGAATGACCATATGATTCAGGAATGGGACTAATTTCTTTGATTTCCTCTGTTCTGATTTGAACATAAGATGAAATTGTACGACGGTGGGCAATACTGATGGTTTTCTTGTTCCGATTTGGATCTGCCACAGCTATGGCTATATTAGCCAGTGCATCATCTTGGGCATTTTGTGACCACGGGACATAAGAAAATGTCTGTTCTAAAAGGAATTATGCCCTTAATTATATGACATAATCATAAAAAGGGATTAGTTCTTCTTTTCTGATGGCATAATCCCTGTTGACTTGTTTGATTACTAGGTCTGAATCACCTTTCACCTTTAAGTGCTCCACTTGTGGTTGAAGCGCCAACTCCAAGCATGCGATTAGAGCTTGGTATTCCGCTTCATTATTTGTACTGCATCCCAAAAATGTGAAGTAATATGGTAACACTGCCTTTTCTGGAGAAATGAGCACAACTCCTAACCCATCTTTGTTGAATTTAGGATTTTCCATTTTCTTCCCTCTTGGATTTCTGGAAGCACCATTAAAGGACTTCTCCCATGTTGGAAGGCTATCTTGAATAAAAAAGACTTCTTCATAAGAAAGTTCAATATCTGAAGATGTATCTTCTACTGAAGGGTGTTCAGTAAGGAAATCAGCTAGAGCTTGGCCCTTTATTTCCTTTTTAGACACATATTGGATATCAAATTGCTTCAAAATAACTTTTCACCTTCCCAGACGTCCTGTAAGCATTGGATGACTAAGGATGAATTTGAGCAGGTTATTATGAGATATCAATTGGACCTTGTGATGTTGCAGGTAGTGTCTCAACATCTGAAATGAAAAGATTAATGCTAGGCAGCACTTCTCAATACATTATTATCGGGTTTCTGCTTCATGAATAGTCCGACTGAGATAGTATAGGATGTTTTCATTCCCAACATCATTCTTATGAGCAAAAAAGGAAACCATTGATCACTCTAAATCTATCACATATAGGATAAGTGGTATTTTATCAACAGGTGGCATTAATACTGGTGGGCTCAAGAGATACTTCTTGAGGATATCGAATTATTCTTGACATTCTTCATTACACTAGTATGTGTCTCCCTTCTTCATCAATTTGGTGAAGGGTAAACTTTTGCCTTCTAAATTGGCGATGAAATGCCGAATATAGGCTAAGTGTCCTTGAAGTCCTCTGAATTCATTCAAATTTTGAGGTGGTGACATACCAAGGATTGACTTTGTCTTCTCATGATTGACTTTAATACCATGTGGCGTACAACAAAGCTGAGAAATTTTCCTGATGTTACCCCAAAAGAACATTTTAAGGGGTTCATCATCAAATTATGTTGTCGATGTTTGTGTAATATGACTTACAAATCAGCCAAGTGATTAGAATGTTTCCTGGATTTAACCAAAAAATATTCCGCATAACATTCAACAAACTTCCTAAAAAGGGTTTGAAAAAAAGATACATGACACGCTGATATGTTGTTATAGAATTCTTTAGGACAAAGGGCATTACCGGATATCAGAACGCACCTTGAGGGTCTCTAAAGGCTGTAGATTTTTCATATTCTGGATCCATTCGGATTTGATTATACCGAGAAGATCCATCCATGATGGAAAGTGCTTCATAGCCAGCTGTTGCATCAATTAAAAGTTCTGTGATCGGAACTGGAAAATCATCCTTAGGACAATGCCGATTAAGATCTCCAAAATAAATGAAAATTCTAATTTTTCTATTCTTCTTCTTCACAGGGACAATATTAGCAAACCATTTGGGATATTGAACTTCTCTGAGGAAGTTAGCTTTGAAAAGCTTATCCACTTCAGCTTCAATTTTGGAAGAATAAGTTGGGTGTGTTCTTCTTGAAACTTGCTTGAATCCTCGATGTTCTTATGGCAAACCCAAATGATGAGTAGCGACATCGGGATCAAGGCATGGCATCTCTGTATAGTTCCAAGAAAATATATATCAATTTTTCTTCAAAAATAAAATATACATTTCTTATTCTTCAAGGGTCATGGCCGCACTAATTAATGTGGGGCGTGGATCTTTTATTGTACCCAGATTTATTTCTCTGAGTTCATCCACAGTAGTAGAGAAACCCTCTTCAAATACTGGAGGAGCATCCTTGAGATCTTCCTATTCTTCTTCAACATGTGTTATTTCTTCTATTTCTACTTGCATATTAGATGATGAAGTAGAATTTTCATGATTAGATGAGATGTTAAAATTTGAACATGTTGAAGAAGAAGCTTACATTTCCCACCCGATTGATGATGAAGGGTCCTTCTTGGGTATTAAGGAGTAGATGATGGATTGAGAATCGACATCATCGTTCACCTATGACATTGCTATAACTTCTTCTAGCCTGGTTGATGAATTATATACTTGCTGGATTTCAGCGGATGAAATGAAGACATCCCCATTTGAGCTTTCATTATTTCATGGTGAATCACCAATTCCACCCATGCTGTCTGGCTTAATTTTAGTAATTGACATTATGGAAGTTTCTATAAGAGTATTTGGATTTGAGTTTATCCTATCAATTTGACTGATAGGAAAAACATAATCTATACTCACAGGTGTAAATGGATTTACCAGAATCTTTTCCAAACCATATAGAGCATTAACTTTTGTAATCTCCCTTGTTTTGGATTTCTCTTTTCCCTTCATGTGATAGAATTCCACCTCAATGCATTGAGATTCACATGTCTTTAATGTGGCCTTATCACCATATAATGTCCCAACTTGACCATCAAAACAATAATTGAGACATTTATGGTATGATGAAGGGATAACCGTATGTTGATGTTTTCATGGTCTTCCAAGCAATATGTTGAAGGTTGAGTCTTGATCAACAACCATGAAATATGAATTGGATATAAGTTCTCCAAACTGAGTTCTGAGTGTAATCTTGCCCACTGGTTCTTTTTCATTGTTATCATATCCTTGTAACATCCCAGTAGAAGAAGATAAATCAGATTCTTTGAGGCCCAATCGATGAAGTGTACGAATGGGCATGAAGTTGACTCCTGAACCATTATCAATGAAAGCTCTTCGGATGTCTACACCATTGACCTTTCCAGAAAAAAAAGGTCTAATATGTCCATGAACGACATCGTATTTATCTTTATATGTGAAATATATCACTACATGGCATTCTGTGGATTATTCTCTACATGGTAGGCTTCAGCTGTAGCAATTTCAGTTTCGAACTCTTGAGGACATGACAAAGCCTTAATGAGTGCCTCCCGAAGATCCTTTGATAAATTCAATGCATCCAAATTTGATAACTTGGACGGTACATGGGCTAGGTGTTTCAATACATCATATTTTTGATCCAAAGGTCTGCATTTCCCAATAGGAATGTGTGGTTTAGAAGGTTCCGTGGAAGTTGATGATTTGGAAGTTGATGCATCTTGTATCAGGGTAGGATATGGTAATACTTCTGGATTTGGAAGATTAGATCGAATAGGTCTATTTATTTGCTGATAGGAAGAAGGTGTAACTTCCAACCGATCTACTAGAATAATTTTTCTAGGACTGAATCTACCTTGTGAAGAAGAACTTGCTTGTTCTTGTTGAGCTCGTCGAAGGGCACTTCGAGGAGTTTCTGCTGCATACACAGTTCTAGCAGGGGTATAATAGGAACAGTGGCCTATGAAAGATCCATGTCTTCCTATGTATCCTAAGCCTATGGAACATCCTCTGATTCCTCTATTTGATACAAGGAACCCAGGTTCATCGAGGTCAAAACTATGATTGTCATAAAGATCTGTTAAGTGAATCATGTTAACAGAACCAATGATTAACACTTCATCCGATTAAGACTCTGCCTGACTAGCCAATTTAGGTTGTGTCATTTGGTGGGACGGTGCCTATGGCCTCGAAGTAGATATCATAAAATCTAACAGATTCAAAGAAAACATGGGATTTGACACATACTCATCATCTTCTGATTCTTCTTCTCTCTTTGAATCATGCCATTTCGTTGAGGATTTCCCTCTGATGAAGAGGGTTTTGTTGCAGCAACCATGGAAGAAGACACAATTGGTTTCTTTAATTTTGTTCGCAAAATAGTGTGAGTTCGGTTGATCAATTTTCTGACCATCCAATCATCATAAATTTTTGCATTTTTGTTCTTGATTTATTGCCACTCACCTTCCTCCTCTGGATCTATAGCAGTAACACATGCTACCAGAGATGAAGAACCATTCAGTTTGACATGTCCCGATTCGACCTTTGTTTGCAGGAGGTCCTTAAAGACAAACCCCTCCTAAATGGGATGCCCCAATATTTGATGAAAGGGGCAATATTTGGGACGGTCTTCATCTCCTTCTTTGTTTGACCTTTAGGGGCTTGACAATTGAACCAAATTATTTTCCAGAGCCGAAATGAAGTAGCCATGAATTTGTTCATTTTGGAAATAGTAAACTTTTCTGTTTAAATCCTCAAGTTGTTTCTGTATTTGATCTCTTTGATCATCTTGATAAAACGACCTCTTTTGCTAACACTCAGGAGGTGGAGCCTTTCAGGAAGATGAAGGTTTTGAAGTAGAAGCAGGTACAGGTGCTTGTTTAAGCATGACTGTAGCAGTCTATGCCCTACCCATTATCCTTCCTGGATCTGATGGAATTACATGAGTTTTATCCTTATTCTTTTTAAGAGAGTCTTCAATATATTGACCTTATGAATTAAGGTCTCGAAACCCTCATGTGTATTTCACAGGGATCAACGGTGTGCGTAGCTCTTCACGTAGATTTTCCACACAGATTGGAAACAATTCTTCTTGAGGGAGTGCTATGTGTAGGGAATATGTTAATTCCTTCTAGCGAGCAATGAAATCAGAAACCCTTTCATTCTCAATTTCCTTACAATTTGTAAGATCAAAAATAGTTGTCTTTGGAAATGTTGAGCTGAACTGAAGAAGGAATTTTTGGCGAAGATCCTCCCATCCGGTAATTGACTAGGATTGCAATCTTGTGTACCAAACAAAGGTAGGCCCTTGTAATGTCTGTAAAAAACACCTGAGCTTAACTGCTTCTTGTTGCTGAAGGGTTCCCATAATAGGATCACAATGAGAAAGAACATATGTTAAGTGTTTCTCTGGGTATCCCGAACCATTAAAGATTTGGAATGTGGTACTTGAAAAATTTGATGGGGGAGGAATCCCATCAATCTATTCAGGGTAATCTCTCTTTTCAGATTGAATTTGAGCTCAGTTTCCCACCATAGCTTCCAACCGAGCTGTTAACGACTCAATAGGAGTTATTTACTTTTGAGAAACATCTAGTTGATCTTGGACTAGAACAGGTGTAATGACTGGAGCATGGACAAATGTGGCAGCTGGTACTACAACCTATGACAGCACTGCTGATTGTTGTTGCATTTGACCCATAGGATTAGACCTGTGAGGGTGAACTGATATAGGAGGATATTTTTGATCCATTTCAGTAGCCACAACAAATTAATTTTGCTGACTGACTCCAGCACACTTAAGAGGAAGACTACCCTGAAGTAATTATGCATTCATACTCCTCAATTCCTTCATTTCTTCCTCTTATTGTGCAAATATTTTCTCTAGTCAGAGCGATTGGCCTTATCCAAAGGAATGGTATGTAACATGATTATTTCCATTCCACTTGTTGGATCCCTTTCATAGAGGGGGGGTGTGGGTTACTTGAAGGAACACCTAGATTCTGGGTAAACCTTTGATTTCGTGTATGCACACCTTCATCATTTGTGTCTGTGCATACAACTTCTTGAGTTGGAACCTCTTCATCTGATCCCTCTGAGTGAACCTCATCTAGTGGATCAGAAACAACGACATTAATGACATTAATTGATGCATAATTCATTTCATCCCTTCTATCAGAATTTCGGTGATATTGTATTCTTTCATGTCTCTGATGAAACATTTCCTTTTGTCTATTTGATCCCACAAGAACTTCTTGAAGAATCGTATTTTGGAGGGAATATCCTGATAATTTGTCTCTTCGTTCTTCATGAGGATTCTTCCCTAATAAATAGAAGAATGAGTTTCTCTACGGAAGAGACTGAGGATTTGAAAAAGTCCCCAGTCCGGTGGACTGGGGCTGTTCATGCAGTTCCGTCTCAACTCCTCAAATCCTATTTGTTGATTCTGAGGGTTGGGTTAAAAGAGTCCCCAGTCTGAAAAGATGGGATGGTTTTGATAATCTATATATTTATACCTTCTTGTAATCTCTCCTGATCTTGCATACTTTAGACTGGAAATTGGCTAGATACGTCAACCTGCATCCACTTTTATCACCCGGCTGAAAAGACCGTTGGATTATTTCTGACACTTCTGTCACATGATGATGTGCTTGATCCAAATGAGAGGCATGTTCAATATTCTCATTCCCTTCATACATGATTAATTTAACAACTTTTTCACTGTATGCTTGATTTTTAGAAGAACTAGTTGAAACATGTTCTTGAGAAAGCCTTTGATTACAAAGAAATCCAATTGACTATGGCCGGCCATGGGAAATAACACTTTATAAGAACATTTTCGGAAGGATTTGATGAATAGAGAGTATAGTGAAATGTAGTGCTCCATTAACACCCCATCACCTAGTATGAATACCAGATGGGGCATTGGAAAATAACTGGCGCAATCTTCTTAGTGCACCATGTCATGAACTCTAATGGGCTCTCTACTGCTTTTCAGCCTTCAGTTATTGTGAAAATGAGAGAGAATCCAAGTCATGTTGGCATTGTAACCCTTCGATTATCTTGATATGATTTTCATATTCATCATAAGATAATATTTTCCTTTTCAACTGACAAATAGTTTTCCATATGTTGAGACGGATATCATGAATTCTATCTTCCATCAACATCTCTGGAATGTCATACTCAGAGTCAGCCGAATGCCAAAACATGTCTGGCACTTCACCTTTCACCAATTGTTTTCTCATATTCAGTACTTCCTCTTTATCAATCATTGGAGATTCTTCTACATGATTGGATTGGTTTTTCTTTGTTGCTTTATAGGATTCAACAATATCGGTAGAGAATTCACTGATAAAACTATAAGATGAACGACCTAGGGGTGGTTCATAGAATGTCTTACACCCTGGGTTATCTTCTTATTGAGAAAGTATTTCACCTGCTAGCGGTGAAGCATCAGACATGATTGGCTTCGCATATGCATGTTCCTCGAGATAAGAGGGATTTCTCAATACTACATTGTTCATTGGATCATTTTCCAAACAATGTGCATTATAACTATGGAGAGGTATTTTTCAGTTAAATTCATCATCCTGGGGAGGACCACCATGGTGGGTTATAGAAAAAGATGAATCCTTTTTCTCCTTGGTCTTCTGGCCACACAGAGGGTTCTTGTGGCTCTCATATGAAGATGAAACATCGAGATCGACCGAAATGTCATGAAAAAAGCCTTCATGAGGAAGTGTCTGATGAAGACCTTCAAAATTAATGTTCCCACTATTGGGAAATGAGGGATTGGAATCTTGAATTCCAAGAGATAGTTTTTTAGGTCTTCATGAACTCCAGCTTCGAGCAAAGCCTTATTAAAAATTGGCTCTTTATTTCTTGATTGGGATGGGCGGGTCTTCTTTTTAGATGCCTTCTTACTCAATTTAGGAACCACTTGTTGACGAAAGTGGTCATTATGGGCTGGTTTATGTGCCTGCATAAGAGAAATGACCAGATTAGGCTGATTATCTCTGCTCAAATCAGGTGTATATTCCTAACTTGGTTGTCTATATGATATGGGGGAGTATGCCCCACAACCCTCTTGGACTGGAACATGGGTGTGTGTCTGTTCTGGAGTGAACTGTTGATTTCTCACTCCACTGGTAGGGATAGATTTATGTGTATTTCCCTGAGATGCTGCTGAATCTGTTATATTATCTTGGCAGACATCCAGAATATAAGTATGGATTTTCTTATTCTCATTCACCATTGATATAATATTCTTGTTGACTTCAGCCACTGGAATGGGGAAATGAGTCCATTCCGTTCTTGCAGTAGGTGTGTATTCCTGCTCCTGTCCTCTTTTTCCTATTATTGAATTCTGACAGTAATCATGTGTGGGGGAAGAGAGTTGAGTCTGCCTCCTGTTTGTCGCCGGAGCATTCCGACTAACTTCTCCAAATGCTACCAAACGAGAATATTGGTATGCTTGATCAATACTAGCAGGTGTATGTGCCTACTGATTTCACTACGTCGAACGTGGTTAATGAGATTCCTTCAATACTGACAGACGAGGCTGTTGGCAGGATTGATGAATGTAAGAAGGTGTATGTGTCTGTTTACAATTGTCAACACATTGTCTTGTCGGGATCCATCATATGTAGTCAGACGAGCCTGCAGACTAGCTGATGATTTATAAACAGGTGTATGTTCCTATCTATAGTACTCCATCGGAATTTCGTGGCGGGATTGGCTTGCTACTACCAGACGAGTATGCTGGATAGTGGAATTAAAACGGATGGGTGTGTGTGCCATCTCGTTGCATGCCACAAAGATAGGTTGGTGGACTTCTCCGGAGATGGAACATATGAGAACCTGCTCACTGTTGACCGGATTTTGCCTCTAGTGCTTCGTCTTGCCTACTCGGGTTCGAGGAACCTGAGCCGAATGCCTGGAGATGATACCATCATCATGTTGAGGGTGCACTACCGCACGAGTCTAGCGGCAATTGATGATGGAAGCCTTCGGGAAGGACTCCCATCTCTTTGAATTAAGGCCCTGAGGGACCTGTTCATTCACCTCCCCAAAATATGGGAGTGAATGGTGATTGCGTTCCAGGGATAACGACCCGAAACGGTTAGAGACGGTGGTTGGTACCACCTACTTCTTGATCGCTGGTCGTCGTTTTCCGGACGACCAGGGTGAATTATTGAATGGAGGTCTTGTCGAGAAGCCTCCAGAGTTGCAATAGTACCATTTTGAGGGTACTCTTTAACTAGATCATTTGATACCCAGCGTTGATGTATAGACCCGAAGCTTCACATACATGGACATTACATTACTTTTGCAGAATACATAGTACATAACAAAAACACACACACAAGGATCATAATAGTTTAGTGTCTTTGGAAACTCGGAATATAATCTTCTAATCGTGGTGAAAGATCTTCAACATATCCCATAAAGATCTTCCTTTTTTTACCTAAAACCGTTCCTTATATCCTGGGGAAAGGAAAACATAAAAGGGTGAGCTCAAATACTCAGTAAGGGTAAACAGAAGAAATATCAATCACATCATTTTCATAAGAACATAACATTTTGGAAATCTTAACATTCAAAAGAGAGCATAATTTCATAACATGGGATAAATCATAGTAGTGAAATGAAATCCCAATAATCATAACTTAAAACATGAAACTTTGTGGTATACACACATAATCATAGAGAATCATTTCTTATTAGTCAAGACTCATTTCCAAGACTATCTTACTGGAGAAAGTCCATTTCTGAACCGAGTCACCCTCGTTTCAGTCCTGTTTCACTGAACCGGTATAACCTACCATTCCAGCCATGTCTATCTCATGAGATATAAAATCTTTACCCAATGCATTGGAGGGAGATATAGGTCCCAACCATCTCATAATGATACCATTCTTATGTGTGCCACAAAATCATAATCCATACATCATAGCATAACCCATGTAATAAAAATGGGAATCTTAAGCATCGAGACATCATAAAACAATTCATATAAGGTAAAGGAAATCATAAAAGTATTTCCATCACAACATAATCAAATCCATGTAATAATAGGGATAGAAACAGAACCCTTTATTATCTTAGATGGAAAATAATTTTGATAAAACACTTGAACTCCATTCTTGAGGAAAATATCCTTTCTAATTTAAAAACCTTTTTCCTTTCTTAAATGTCATACAATTTTAAACTAAAAGGAGTTGATTAAAAATAAACTTGAAAACTTGTAAAGGAATCTTCTTGGAAATAAATTTTTTAAAATAAATTCATGCCGTATAAGTAAAAAAACATTCTTCTCGTACTTTTGTCGGAAAAGTCAAAAAGTACCTCAGACGAAAAATGACAAAACATTCATTTAATATCATTTAATTAAAAATCACCGACGGGTAAAATTTGATATAAACAATTTTTGAAGGATATAAATATTACATATTGAGAAAACATGGATGTGGATGATAAAATACACCCCAGTAAATACAAAAGAATAAACAATCTCAGATAAAAATGCGATTGTGATATTTCCCTTACCTTATGTCCGATATGCTTTGTACGTATCTGAACCTCCTGTATAATGATTTAAATAATGTCATTAACTTATTACAGAATCATATTCATTGTTATGATATCATATATGGTTCACTTATGACTTTATATTACCCGTTCTTTTGTAAATTCCATGTTAAATAAGCGTTTTGGGTAAAATCGTTTCATTTATCGTAGGTGTTTGGACTTGTTGTTCATGACATTATTATTACTTATATCCTGATTTACTTACTTCCAGAATATAAAACATGATTTTTATATCATATATATTCAATATATATATATATAATAAATAGATAAATGAAATGAAACACACCGTTCATGGAGATGGTAGTCCGTACGTACGCATTAACGCTGTTTTCCTTTCCTTATTGTCTTGAATGGAAGTAAGTAGATGACATATATATATATATATATACATAAATACAGTAGATTTAACATGTCATATATTTCATTATTATTCATTATATATACTTTATAATCATTCATGAATTGTTAATGTGGAGAATGAATCTCATCGCGTCGTGGAGACGGTAGTCCGTACGTACGCACGAGTGATGATATCGTTCCCATGGTCTTGGAATTGTGTTTAAGTGTATGTATACTATTTCAGTATCAATATCACTATATAATAATAATATATAGTTACTCATTACACCATTTTACCCATCCAATTAAGGTGGTGGAGGAAAATAGATTTCATCACGGCGTGGAGATGGTATTCTGTACGTACGCACGCGCGATGATTTCCTTTTTCCGTAGGATGGATAGAAGGTTAATTAGAGTTTTTTCATATTTATAATGACATATCAGTATATATGAAATAATTATGTTATTACTTTATCATGAAACTACTAAATAAGAAGAAGTTGAAGAAGAAAGAAATTGAAAAAGATCGGTAATGGATATTACCTCTTTTTGACGCGCCTTCACTTAACCTCCACTTAAAGAACTAAGGATGGTCTTTGAAGAAGACCAGGACATCTAGGATGATACTAGGGAAGAGGATAAGAGATTTGTTCAGGGGTTTTCCGAGCTTGAATGCTAAAATTCGTGTGAGGAGGAGAGGGAAAAGGTGCCCTTTTATAAGGGAGGAGAGGGGCACCTTAGGAAAATCTCAAAATATTATTTTATATTAAGGTCAAATTCGTTTTATAATGGTTCCAAAGGGTCTTATTTCGAATCTAAAGTGGGGATGGGTCTAAATCCTCTCATCCAATAGGATTTAGACAAAATTAGGTTATTATATTAACCTTATTAATTAGATTTAACTCTAAGTTAAATAATTTAACTTTTACCGTGTCTTTTTGTTTTCTTACACTATATGGTTAATAAACTTACTATATCAAGCCACAAGAACCCCAAGTTGTTTATTATTAATGTATATAATCTTATCTAAGTAATTTGGACGAACCTTAGATTTTTAGGAATAAAATAACTATTAATAATATAATATTTGTTTTAAAAACTTATTTATGTCAATTTTGACACTATTTGGTACATGATTTTTATGAAATTCATAACAGAATGATAAGTTCGCAAAAGGTTACATAAATCAACAATAACATGTCATATTAACCTATAAAATTAGCGTAAGTCATACAAAGTCTCAAATTACATTTATTTGGGCATTTATAACATCAATTATGTTAATATTTTCTTAAAAAGGTAATTACTGCATCATCGTTGAGTCATAAATAAATTAACTTATTTAATGTCTAAAAATTACAAATAAAATATAATTATGTGGGAAATATTTTTAGATTTCTAATTAATATTTATAGTCAAAATTATCTTATCTATAACCCTATATTAAAAATGATTTACGTATTAAACATTGATTTTAACTATTTTAACCCTTCTTTAAATAAATTAATAATAAATGTCCAAATCTAATCCAAGTGGGCTTAAATGGTCATATTGTATTCCTAAGTTTGTTTGTGGTAGAATTACACTTATCCAATGGAATTAAGACATCTGTTAGGGTAATAATAATATCATTTTTACCCCTAATTACCCTATTTACTTTTAACCGTGGTAAATAAAAGTAAAATGTTACTATTCACCAAAAATCATTTTCATCTCATTGAAACACATTTTAGTCCTTGATATTAACCGTGTCTCTCGGATTTTCGAAATTCCACTTACAGAAGTGGTAAAATTAAGTTTTATGAAAAAATCAGTTTTTTAACTACCACTTATGGTTTCACTATTCATCAAAAATTGAACGTTTTCAGAAAAATACAAAAAATTAGGCCTAAGCTATATTTGATATTATGAATTAAAAAATGATGTCTATTTTATCAAATTCAAAACATATCATTTACATTAACTAATTTAAAATTTAATTCTCGTCGTCAAAACAAATAGCGTGTTTTTAAGAGATAATAAATACCAAAAGATTAACACTTGTTTATAACTGGTTTAAATGTGAAATTACATCCAATGACCAACATTGTATTAAATTGTAAAAATATATTCTAAATATACTTTATAACCACTCAAATTAATAATTTATCACTATTAATTATTTCAATTAAAAAAAGTTGTTTTTAATTAAAATTTAGTAATTTTCACTATTCATCAGAATATGAAAGTTATCCGAAAAGTACCAAAATTTCACCCTAAGCTAATTTCGATATTCCGAATCCAAAAATGGAGTCCATTTTGAAAAATAAAATTTACTAAATTTCAAAAAGTGGTTATTACTATTCATAACTGCTAGTTTTATTAATATTTTAATAGCATATCGTTGTTTAGTGAAACTCAGTATTACGTACTACACACGCTATTGAGGAGGGTCGCGATTGCGTGTAATTCAAGGCAATTCAAGGATGCGTGTTGTGAAAGCTCATTTTGGTGTACCGTACAACACAAGACATCAATGAAATTAAAAATAATATTTTTCATAAAATCTCGGGGTGTTACATTCTACCCCCCTAAAAATGAATTTCGCCCTCGAAATTCGTCGGGGTTATAAATGGTTTACTATTCGAAAGTTTCTTTAATAGAAACCCAGATCGTAAAAAGGAATACCAAAACCAATATTTAAAAACAAAAGTATGAAACGTAACGGTTACCCAAATAAACTAATCACTGGGTTTCCACATAGGTGAAAATATGGATATGGAAGAGAAATCTAACCATCATGTTCTGATAGAGAGTGGTAGAGAACATGGCTATGAAAAATCCAACAATCACAAAGCCATAGATTTGTGATTATCTAAGGTACCATCTGATTCATCGGATATAAGGGCAGTAGGACAACATTTTTGTTTTTTCAAGATTATTTCCCTGAAGTTGATGAAACTGGAATTAGAAGAAATACTTTCGTGATTTTGGTATAGTCTCACCGTTTTTCATTCTTTGTACAATTTCCACTTCATCTCTTAAAGAATTGAAGTTGAATTTGTCATTCGTGATGTGTTAGCAGATCATCTGATAGAATGATGGGTCATTCCATCTGTCTCAAACAAAAGGTTAGAAAAGTTATCAAAAAAATACATAAGTCCAACTATAGTGAGATTAATATTATATAGTTCCTAAATTGGACTTATACTTCATATATCATACTCATTAATATAATAAAACTAGTTTCTACTAAACAGGGACTTCCTGTAGGCCAGTGGTAGGCGGTAAAGGCCAGTCGCACTTCGGTTGTGGGTTCGATTCCCACAGCCTTGTCCGACGCGATGGGCTGTCGCTCGTCCTACAGGTTGTCATTTTTCTAAATCTATATTACTATAACATCCCATCAGTAATATCGAAAAAAGTTCTATCCTTAAACAAAACTTAGAATATGTCCAACATAATCTATTCCAATATTTAGGCTTATCTAAAATACTTCGGTCTAATCTCATAGTATAAAGAAAATGATTACATGAAATGTCATCAACCAAGCATGTGAATTCCATCATTTATCCCCCATATATATATATTGTTGGTCACATTCCAATCATGTGAATACCTTAGTCATCTATTCTCTTGAAAAATTGAATACCCATTGAACCATAGTGAAAACTTGAATTCAGTTAAAAGTTAACACTTTCCACATACCAAAATCCTCAAAATTCGATATACTCAAACCATGATATCACTTAGTCCTTATATCAATCATGAGCTCATGTATATTGTTAAACATTTCATTTTATCGTTTTCCCTTCATTATGCACATATCATCTTATTTCCAAAAATATCTCAATCACATTGAATACCACATTAGACCAATACATAAATATTCCAATACTCCATGATACAACATTATTTTGGAATCCCATTACATAAACACTTAATCATTCCACCACATCGTTGTCATATTCAACATCGCCAATAGTGCCCAATTTCCTTAAGCGATTGCTCATGTCGATCATCACTAACCCTTGGATTAGGGCATTTATTAGCATAATGCCTCATTTCCTTGCACTTGAAGCATTGAAGTGTTGGTGGTGCGTTCTCTGCAGTCATAGCTTTATTCACATCATTAGAAACCCTTTTTCCATTACTTCGACACTCAACTGCTCGATGACATTCTGTTCCACACTTAAAACAATTTCTAGTCCCTTTAAAACAATCTCCTCCATGCTTCGTTCCACACTTTGTGCATAAGGAAACATTCATATTCTTGTCACCATTATTCTGAGATTTCTCCTTGAACTCCATCTTTCGTTTCTTGTCAAAACCATGAGATGGATATGTAACACCAACTTCCATTTCTACCTTGATAGCACAAAGCACAATTTCTTCATAGCTACTGAAGTCTATTATAGCTAATTCCCTTCGAAGACTTGGTTTTAAGCCACTGAAAAATTGATCAACTTTACTTTCAGGTTGGATGATAATGCCAGATGCATACCTTGCAAGTCTTGTAAAATTCTCTTCGTATATACCAACAGATTCATCATCCTTCTGCTTCAGCTCAAGAAACTCATTTTCCATCTTTGTTCGAAGAATACGAGGGAAGTACTTACTGAAAAACAAGTTCTTGAACTCGTCCCATTCCATGGACTCAATTTCATCTCTTGGACTCGTAATCTTGATAAGATTCCACCATTGATCCGAATCACCTTCCAAACGATATACTGCTAAGATGACTTTATCATGTTCAGAACATTGAAGAACTGAAAATATTTTTCAGTGGTACTAATCCATTGTTCAGCAAGAAGTGGATCGGAAGACCCACTGAATGAAGGTGGACGTTGCCTCATGAAGGACTCAATAGAATATTGTTCCCTTATCTGCTCATTTTGAAGTCCATAATGATTCATAGATTGTGTAAGTATAGTAATATGATTTTTCACTCCATCTCCCATAACACTTGTTTGTTCAGGAGGACAATCATTGCATTGTCCATTACAATGATCAACACGGTTCCTTCGGGTTCCAGCCATCGTCTAAAACCCAAAAAAAATAGTGTGAGAGGCAAAAATAATGCTAGGGAAAACAACATAGTAAAGGGGGAGTACCCTTAATATCTAACAACTTAGGTTAAATTCTAATATTGTTACCGTAGTTCTAGGACTATATCCTATATGTATACTTATCCTTAGGGACATCCCTAAATATACCTTAGTAATATCTCTAGGGATCTCACTAACGTTTTCGCATCCTAGTTTCCAAAGGTTGACTAAACCTTTCCTCTGATACCAACTGTAGATACCCGAAGCTTGACATACATGTACATTACATTACTTTTGCAGAATACTTAGTACATAACAAAAACAGACACACAAGGATTGTAATAGTTTAGTGTCTTTGGAAACTCAGAATATAATCTTCTAATCGTGGTGAAAGATCTTCAACATCTCCCATAAAGATCTTCCTTTTTTTACCTAAAACATTTCTTTATATCCTGGGGAAAATTAAACATAAAATTGTGAGCTCAAATGCTCAGTAAGGGTAATCAAAAGAAATATCAATCACATCATTTTCATAAGAACATAACATTTTGGAAATCTTAACATCCAGAAGAGAGCATAATTTCATAACATGGGATAAATCATAGTATTGAAATGAAATCCCAATAATCATAACTTAAAACCTGAAAATTTGTGGAATACACACATAATCATAGAGAATCATTTCTTATTAGTCAGGACTCATTGCCAAGACTATCTTAGTAGAGAAAGTCCATTTCTGAATCGAGTCACCCTCGTTTCAGTCTTATTTCACAGAACCGGTATAACCTACCATTCCAGCCATGTCTATCTCATGAGATATAAAATTTTTACCCAATGCATTGGAGGGGGATATAGGTCCCACCCATCTCATAATTATACTATTCTTATGTGTGCCACAAAATCATAAACCATACATCATAGCATAACCCATGTAATAAAAATGGGAATCTTAAGCATCGTGACATCATAAAACAATTCATATAAGGTAATGGAATTCATAAAATAATTTCCATCACAACATAATCAAATCCATGTAATAATAGGGATAGAAACATAACCCTTTATTATCTTAGATGGAAAATAATTTTGATAAAACACTTGAACTCCATTCTTGAGGAAAATGCAATTTCTACTTTAAAAACCTTATTCCTTTTTAAATTTCATATAATTTTAAACAAAAAGGAGTTGATTAAAAATAAACTTGAAAACATGTAATGTAATATTCTTGGAAATAATGTTTTAAAAATCCATTCATGTCGTATAAGTTAAAAAACATTCTTCTCGTACTTTTGCCGGAAAAGTCAAAAAGTACCTCATACGAAAAATGACAAAACATTCCTTTCATATCTTTTACTAATAAAATCACCTAAGGGTAAAATTTGATATAAACTATTTTAGAAGGATATAAATATTACATATTGAGGAAACATGGATGTTGATGATAAAATACACACCAGTAAATACCGAAGAATAAACAATCTCAGATAAAAATGAGATTGTGATATTTCCCTTACCTTATGTCTGATACGCTTTGTACGTATATGAACCTCATGTATAATGATTTAAATAATGTCATTAACTTATTAAAGAATCATATTCATTGTTATTATATCATATATGGTTCACTTATGGCTTTATATTACCCGTTCTTTTGTAAATTCCATGATAAATAAGCATTTTGGTTAAAATCGTTTCATTTATCGTAGGTGTTTGGGCTTGTTGTTCTTGACATTATTATTACATATATCATGATTTACATACTTCTAGAATATAAAACATGATTTATATATCATATATATTCAGTATATATATATATAATATAGATAAATGAAATGAAACACACCGTTAATGGAGACGGTAGTCCGTACGTACGCATTAACGCTGTTTTCCGTTCCTTATTGTCTTGAATGGAAGTATGTAGATGAAATACATATATATATATATATACATAAATCCAGTATATTTAAAATGTCATATATTTCATTATTATTCATTATATATACTTTATAATCATTCATGAATGGTTAATGTGGAGAATGAATCTCATCGCGTCGTGGAGACGGTAGTCCGTGCGTACGCACGAGCGATGATATCGTTCCCATGGTCGTGGAATTGTGTTGAAGTGTATGTATACTATTTATGTATCAATATCACTTTATAATAATCATATATAGTTAATCATTACACCATTATACTCATCAAATTAAGGTGGTGGCGGAAAATAGATTACACCACGACGTGGAGACGGTATTCCGTACTTACGCACGCGCGGTGATTTCCTTTTTCCGTAGGATGGATAAGAGGTTAATTAGAGGTGTTTCATATTTATAATAACATATCAGTATATATGAAATACTGATGTTATTAATTTATCATGAAACAACTAAAAAAGAAGAAGTTGAAGAAGAAAGAAATTGAAAAAGATCGGTAATGACTATTATCTCTTTTTGACGCGCCTTCACTTAACCTCCACTTAAAGAACTAAGGATGGTCTTTAAAGAAGACCAGGACATCTAGGATGATACTAGGAAAGTGTAGAATATATTTTGGCAGGGTTTGTCCGAACTTGAATGCTCAAATTGGTGTGAGGAGGATAGGGAGGAGGTGCCCTTTTATAAGGGAGGAGAGGGGCACCTTAGGAAAATCTCAAAATATTATTTTATATTAAGGTCAAATTCGGTTTATAATGGTTCCAATGGGTCTTATTTCGAAGCTAAAGTGGGTATGGGTCAAAATCCGCTCATCCAATAGGATTTAGACAAGTTTAGGTAATTATTTTAACCTTATCAATTAGATTTAACTCTAAGTTAAATAATATAACTTTTATCGTGTCTTTTTGTTTTCTTACACTATATGGTTAATAAACTTACTATATCAAGCCAAACAAACCCCAAGTTGTTTATTATTAATTTATATAATCTTATCTAAGTCATTTGGCCGAACCATAGATTTTTAGGAATAAAATAACAATTAATAATATAATATTTGTTTTAAAATCTAATTTATGTCAATTTCGACACTATTTGGTACATGATTTTTATGAAATTTATAACAGAATGATAAGTTCAAAAAAAGTTACTTAAATCAACAATAACATGTCATATTAACATAGAAAAGTAGTTTAAGTCATAAAAAGTCTCAAATTACATTTATTTGGGCATTTATAACATCAATTATGTTAATATTTTCTTAAAAAGGTAATTATTGCATCATCGTTGTGCCATAAATAAATTAACTTATTTAATGTCTAAAAATTACAAATAAAATATAATTATGTATGAAATCTATTTAGCTTTCTAATTAATATTTATAGTCGAATTTATCTTATGTATAACCCTATATTAAAAATTATTTACTTATTAAACATTGATTTTAACTATTTTAACCCTTCTTTAAATATATTAATAATAAATGTCCTAATCTAATCCAAGTGGGCTTAAATGGTCATATTTTATTCCTAAGGTTGTTTTTGGTCGAATTAAACTTATCCAATAAAATTAGGACATGTGTTAGGGTAATAATAATATCATTTTTACCCATAATTACCCTATTTACTTTTAACCGTGGTAAATAAATGTAAAAAGTTACTATTCACCAAAAATTATTTTCATCTCATTGAACCTCATTTTAGTCCTTTATATTAACTGTGTCTCTCGGATTTTTGAAATTCCACTCAAAGAAGTGGTAAAAGTAAGTTTTATGAAAAATTCAGTTTTTTAACTACCACTTACTGGTTTCACTATTCATCAAAAATTTAAAGTTTTCAGAAAAATACCAAAAATTAGGCCTAAGATATATTTGATATTAAGAATCCAAAAATTATGTCTATTTTATCAAATTCAAAACATATCAGTTACATTAACTAATTTAAAATTTAATTCCCGTCGTCAAAACAAATAGCATGTTTTTAAGAGATAATAAATATCAAAAGATTGACACTTGTTTATAACTGGTTTAAAGGTGAAATTACATCCAATGACCAACATTGTATTAAATTGAAAAAATATATTCTAAATATACTTTAGAACCACTCAATTTAATAATTTTTCACTATTAATTATTTCAATTAAAAAAAGTTGTTTTAAATTAAAATTTAGTAATTTTCACTATTCATCAGAATATGAAAGTTATCTGAAAAGTACCAAAATTTTACCCTAAGCTAATTTCGATATTCGGAATCCAAAAATGAAGTCCAATTTGAAAAATAAAATTTAAAAAATTTCAAAAAGTGGTTATTACTATTCATAACGGCTAGTTTTATAAATATTTAAATAGCATATCGTTGTTTAGTGAAACTCAGTATTGCGTACTACACACGTTATCAAGGAGGGTCGCAATTGCGTGTAATGCAAGGAAATTCAAGGATTTGTGTTGTGAAAGCTCCTTTTGGTGTAGCGTACAACACAAGACATTAATGAAATTAAAAAGAATATTTTTCATAAAATCTCGGGGTGTTACAGTTGAAGACGCTGAGTAGGTGATATCATCCTCAGAGCGGATGACGATCCAGCAGGAGTAGCAGCGGAGGCCTTCCCAGCAAAAGTATTCACAGAAGAAGTATTCACTGGTGTGAAATTAAGAGAAGCCATTTCATTAACGCAGAAGATCATGGAAAAGTGTGCATGTTTGATATAACAGACGTAATCAAGATAAATCCGGCCACTACATCTTTTGGATAAGCACATATGTTATTTATTGTCTTGTTGGCCCTCTCATTGAGTCTAAATAGGGCCCTAACAAAATAGGTAAAACATCACTTTAATTTGGTTAAGGATTCAAATTTGGTTAACCATTTTTTGTTTCCTCTAGAATAGGGAATGACCTCGATTGTTTATGGTTCAAACATTCCATGTGGTTTCTAAAGGTTTTGATCATAGAACCAGAAACATCCAATGATCCCATATCCATTTGAACCAACTTTCCAAAGGTAGATGCTCATTAGTTATGGACCGATGAGCCTTAGGAAATTGCATTGGTCGAGAGGATTGGAGTTCGGACTCATCACACCATTTTTTGGGGAATTATTGTCTACTCTGGGACAATCTTTATAGATTTAAGTTATGTTCATGAATCCTTATTAAATAACAAACTATAAAATAAGCTTTCCTTTAGATCTAAAAATCAATGATTGATATATAGGTAATTTAGAGAATCATTTATATGTATTAGAGGTTCTTCATCGATAGAGAATCATCGGTATTTGTTAGGGATTCTTAGGCAATGGTATCCTTTAATACCATATATAAAAGTATCTTGGTCATTATAATGACCATACTGGTTTTAAAGCCACTCAATGGGTCACTTGACCTTTATTGTCATTCATAAGGACATTGATTATTTCAGAGTTGGGATCGTACCCGCGGATCGGCTACCTACGTATCCTTTATTTAGAAAGGGAATTAGAACCCATGTAGTTCGAGTAAGGGAGTATGATGTTTATGTATGATTGATGGCTCAAAGAAAGATGCCATAATTACTTTTACACTCTAAGCTCACGCGAGTCATTCTCGGTGTGAGAAACAAGAGTTATTGGTGAAACCAGAAAAAGGATCAATGAAAGATGAAATCATTGAAAATAATGTGGGGTATATGTATGTATGACTACCCATATAGAGGGAGATCAGGACTTATTTCAACGAATAATTATGAGAATAGGGTCCATAAAAGTATATGTTCTTTTATGGAGATTTGGATACTCTAACTTGGGGATTACTCCTGAGGAAGATGCCCAATTTAAGAGGGGACTTATGATTGGGTTTTATTCCTGAGATGGAAGCGGAGATCAAATGTAAATTAAGACTGGTTAAGAGAAATTAAGACTGGGGCTTACTCTTGAGGAGGAGGCCCAGGTTAAAGGGATTTGAAGACTATGGCTTATTACTGAAAAGGAAGACCAAGTTAAGGGAATTTTTAGAATTAAGGGACATGGGGCTTACTCCTAAAGAGGATGCCCATATTTGAGACTAGGGATTACTCCTGAAAAGGAATCCCATATTTGAGATATTATGGTTGGGGCTTACTCCTAAGGAGAATGCCCAGATTTTGGGATCTTTGAGACTGGGGCTTACTCCTGAGGATGATGCCCAGATTATGGGACTTGGGGATTACTCCTAAGGAGGCTGCCCAAATTAATGAGGACAAGGGGCTTACTCTTAAGGAGGATGCCCAATATTAATGAGAATTTGGACTGGGGCATACTCTTGAAAAGGAGGCCCAGGTTAAGGATTTTCTCATCTTAGAGGATGAGGTTGAATGAATGAACACTCTATCTTTTGTGATGTAAAGATGTGTAAATCACCAGGTTTTGAGAGATGTTCCACAGAATTCCTTTCAGATAAGGAATCCAACAAGGAAATCATGGCATGAATGGAATTAGAGCGAATTCTAAAGGCATAATCTTGAAGAGGAGAGGTGGATAGGTGTAGGATGGGTGAAATGGGAAGGAAGGGAACCCAAAAAGAGAGGGGCGTGCATGTCCTGTATGGGCGCGCATGTCTTGGATGCACCGATGTACCTAGGTGGCACATGGATACTTGTGCTCCGGTAAACCCATAGCGTAGAACTTGGGCGAAGCTTGGCTCAAGCCTTTAGTACTATCCCTATAGGATTCCAGAAGAGGGTGCACAAGTTCTGTTTAAAGGGTAAGGCGGCGCACAATTGTGGCCATTTCCCATAAGGGCTGGCCACTCAGGCGCGCAAGTGTTGATGAGTTTAAACACTTTGGCCTTACTCCCTTTTTTTAGATCTTCCATTCTAGGTAGGAAACTACCCTAGAAGTGTTCGGAAGCTATGAGAAGAGACAAGGGCGCCGTGAGCTCAAATCTGAATTTCTGGAAAAAAAATTCTCCCCGAAATTGGGGGCCCATAGTGGTATTTATAAGTTGGAGAGACCCTGGGTGAAATTTAAAAGAGGGCGCGCTAGTCACCTGTGCGACCACTGGGAGGCGCGCAAGTATACTTGTGTGACCTTGGTGGAACGTGCGCGACCCAAGTGCATTTGAATCTTGGTTCATGCCTTTGTCAAATTTTGATGTTTCTTCAAAGGATGAATCGCTTTGGGTAAAAGGTATTTCCCTTTTCATTCCTTTAGACTTTGTGGCTGAATGGAGCATCAACAGTGATATGATCAGGTTGGATCGTACACGACTACAACTGGGCCTCCGAGACTAAAAGGCTAATAACTCACAGAACGAGAATCCAATTGAAGGGTCATCTGTTGGGTTGAGACCCCTATGATGAGGTGGACCTATGAGATACTTCTACGTGAGACTTCATGACAGTTTGAGTATCAAAATGTATCTTGTGGAGCATACCCTCTTGGAGGCGAGCGAGCGGAGTACGGAGACCTAGTAGCTGGCTGAGACCTAATGACTGCTTGACTGATTCGACTTGAAGTGATTCGACTAGCCTAGTGGGGAGCGCCTGGTAGTTGTCGGAAGACCCACGACGGAGGATCACCTGGTAGATGGTGGCAGACCCGTGGTACTCGATGGGGGAGTACCTCTGCAGGCTATTAGGGGAAGCGCCTAGTAGTTGGCGGCATACCCACAATGGGGAGCGCCTCTGTGTGAGCATGGAAGACCCAGGTTACTCGACAAGAGAAGTACCTTAGTAGTCCATGGTTAGTGGGAAGCTCCTGTTAGTTGGTGGCAGGCCCACTGTACTCGATAAAGGGGGAGTTCTCCAGCAGCCATCGTTTCGATAATTTGAATAAAAATCCTGGTTTATTTGAGATAGTAACTTTTTTCTTTACCTCATGATTGAGATTTATTACAAGATAACATAGGTATATTCATGGACATATAACTATGTGGGGTCATATGTTGATTTCTTTCTTGTTGGTTTATCCTCGTTAGATTTTCTGAGACCTTGAGGGTCTCAGGGTCTCTATTGAGTATCGTTATACTCACCCCTGCATGGGCTATGCCCGCACCTCGTTATGTTGGTTGCAGACGACAGACAACGCTGACTGAGGCTAAGGATAGACAGACTGAACGGTACCTAGAGGCGGACCACACTGAGTGATGGTACACGGAGGAGACAGACGGATGTTGAATGTTATGGAGTCTATCTGTACCTACCCTTCAGGTAGGATTCCCCAGACGACATCCCAACAGCTATTTTACATTTCTTATGTTGTACTAGTTTTTCATTTTTTTACTTGTTGTTGGGCTTGTATTTCCAGCCCCCATTACTTTTTAGTAATCATTTGATTATACAGTTTTTCTTAGTGTTTTACTTTTAGCTCGTACTCTGTTGAGTGTGTTTACACTCTATAAGGGAAATTCCTTCCTATTTTTATAGATTTACGCCTTTGGTGCTGGTCGCCATCCCTTGGCCTATGGAAGGCTGGCTTGGGATAGTCATGACACGGGCACCGAGGGACAAGTCATGAAAAATTGTTATCAGATGAGTTTGTTCTACTACATAACATGTAACACCCCGAGATTTTATGAAAAATATTCTTTTCATTTCATTAATGTCTTGTGTTGTATGCTACACCAATATTACCTTGCGCTATACGAAACACCGTATTAGCTTGCAGTATACGCAACACTATTCTTGGATCGTGTTACACACAATTTTGGTAATAGTTATTCTACACAACATTGAGTATATATATATATATTTATTCAATGTATAAATTAAATATGGTTGGATTCTGTTATACTAAACAATGAAGTATTCTTGCACAACACGCAACCCAAACTTGGCTTGTATTACACGTAATCACGACCTTCCTCGATAGCGTGTGTTGTACGCAATACCGGGTTTACTAAACAACGATATATTATTATGAACTAGCCGTTATGAATAGTATTCACTAAATTTTGAATATTATAACATTATTATTCATCATACACATTTTCTAGAACATGGTATAAGAATAAAATAAATTTTTCGGGTAAAATAAGTATTTTTAAAAAAGTGCAGTTTTGTCGCCTTTTGATGGCGCACTCACATTAAATCTAGTTTTTGACATGTTTATAAATTCAATTTGAAAAAATAAAATTCTTCTTTGGAATCACGAAATAAAGATTTACTTTGGATAATTTTTTCATATTATTCTGGTAACTTTCATATTTTGATGAATAGTAAAAACACGATATATTTTAATTAAAAACAACTTTTTTCATCGCAATAATTTTTATGGTTAAATTATAATATTTAATGGTTTTAAAGTATAAATGGAATATATTTTTACCATTTAATATAATGTATGTCATTATCATTGATTTTACATTCAATTTGTAGGTTAAATCAATTCAACCTTTTGCAATGTTTTAAAGAAAAACTCATTTTCTTTCGACAACGAGATTAATTTTAATTTAATTTATGAAACATTTGTCTATTGAATTTGGAATAATTTAATCCTTATTTGGAATCATTGGGTCCAAATTATGTTAATAAGCTACTTTTTTTTGGGGAATTATGAATAGAAACTACGGTAAATTTTATTTACCATAGTTAAAGGTAAATCGGGTAATTAAGGGTAAATATAATATTATAAAATTACCCTAACACATGCCAAAATTCTATTTTATGGATAAAAGTAGACCCATATAACCTAAGTGTTGGATTATATACATTTTATGGACTTATTAAAATTAAAATAATTAATTCTTATTAAAACCAATGAAAGTGACAACATGTCACTCTCTTAAATCTTATAAGTATAATAATTTTAATTTAGTGATAAACATCATAAAACTTCTAACCTGAATAGTATACAGAAATATAAAAAAATTATCTAGATCATGATAATTTATTTATAATTTTTAGGGATTAAATAATTTTCATTAAAGGTGATACATTAATGATACAGAAATTATTTATTAAGTGGAAAGTAAGTAATATAGTTTTTATTGAAAAAATAATTCCCATTAAAAGGCCCACAAACCTGACCAAAACTTATTGGTAGTGTATATATACACCTTAGTCATCCAATGACCTAATATATAACCGTTTGGAGCCTTATAAATGTGATTATGACAGTTATATTATTTTATATTAAATGATGTCAAAGTTGCCACCTTCATAATTTAATAAATATAACAATTTAAATATTGTGATTTTAAGATGATAAATTCGAGTAAAAGTATTATTGTGAATGGAAATAGATTTATATTTATCATAGGATTTTATTTTTAATTTTTATGAAACAAATCATTATATTAAATAATTATAAAAAAATGTTGTAGTAATTATTTTATTAAGAGATAAACCAAATAAATGGTTTTAAAAATAATAAAATAAATATTATATGAACTATTTAATGTGATCCACTAATTTTATAAATACATATGACCTTTTATGAATCTATTAAAGCTTTTAGTTTGAACATATGTTCTGTATATATTTTATTTAAATTCAAATAAATGAATAGTGTCAAATTTGACACTATTGTTATTTTATAAAAATAACATATTATAAAATTGTTTAAAAATCCCAAAAATATTTAAAAATTAAAAATTTAAATTTATATGGTCTATAATGTTATAAAGTATACAATTATGGAAAATTCACAACAAATAAGTAATTATTTGTTATAATTTAAAATTTATAATTTTATTACCACAAATAAACTTAAATAGATTAAATAAAGATAAATCAAAATGATAAGGATTAAAATAAGATCCAAACATGTCTAAATTTGATTTTTTGATCATATTACAACCGTATATCATCTAATATTAGAATATGAGTAATTTATGGAGGTTTTTATGTGGGGTTAGATTTATTATAAATTAATATTTTTAAGAATTCCAAAGGTGCCCCTCTCCTCCCTTATAAAAGGGCACCTCCTCCCTCTCTTACACACACCACTTTGGGCCTTAAATCTTGACCAACCCCTGCCCAATTCTATTCTCCACTTCACTAGAAACATCCTAGAGGTCTTGGTCTTCTTCAAAGACCAATTTTAGTTCCCTAAGAGGAGGTCTCAAAGAGGCGCTTCAAAGAAGAGGTAATTTCCGTTACCGATTCATTCACCTTTATTTCTTCTTCCACTTCCTCTTCTTAGGTTGTTTCATTATGAAGTAATAAAATAAGTATCACTAATATACTGATATGTTATTATAAGTATGAAACAACCCTATTTCCACATCTATCCATCCTACGGAAAATGAAATCACTGCATGTGCGTACGTACGGAATACAGTCTCCACGTCGTGGTGTAATCTATTTTCCACCACCACCTTACTTGGATGGGTATAATGGTGTAAATAATAACTATATATGATTATTATAAAGTGATATTGATTCATTAATAGTATACATACACTCCAACAAAATTCCACGATCATGAGAACGATATCATCGCTCGTGCGTACGTACGGAATACCGTCTCCACGACGCGATGAGATTCATTCTCAATGATTAACCATTCATAAATGATTATAAAGTATATATAATAAATAATCATGAAATATATTACATAATAATGATACTGGATTTATGTATATATATATGTATGTCATCCAATTAATTCCATTCAATTCAATTAGGAAACGAAAACAACGTTCATGCATACGTACGGCCTACCGTCTCCATGAACGATGTACTTCTTTACATTTATTGATCTATTATATATATTTATATTCTGAATATATATTATATATAAATCATTTTTTACATTATGGATGTAATTAATCATGATCTATGTAATCATATGAATAATTACAAGTCAAAACACGGATGACAAATGAAACGATTTTACCCAAAACACACTTTAACATGGAATTTTCCAAAGAACAGGTAATATAAAGTCATAAGTGAACCATATATGATATCATAACAATTAACACGATTCTGTAATAAGTCAATAACATTATTTAAATCATTATACAGGAGGTTTGGACACTTACGAAGCAAATCAGACCTAAGGTAAGGGATAATTGTGCAAATCTCATTTTTATCTGAGATTGCTTATTCGTAATTATTTACTGGGGTTATTAATATCATCCATGTCCATGTTTTATAAAAGTGTATTAATGTATGTTTAAAGTCCTTCTAACACATGTTATGGAATTAATCTTTCTTTTATTTACCCTATAAGGTACTTTTTGACTTTTCCGACAATAGTACGAGAAGAATGTTTTTTTACATATACAGCATGAAAGGATTTTTACGGTTTTATAAAGCCTTATTTTCATGAAGCTTTCTCCAAAATAATTTCATGACTATTTTCAACAAAATATCATTTATTTATAAATTTCATGGAATTTTGTGAAAGGAAAATCATTTTGACGAAGAAAGGATATTTTCCTCAAGAATTCATTTCAACTGTTTTATCAAAACCATTTTCCATCTAAGATGACATTATTTCATATATGTATGTTTCAAGTGTAATGTCTCTATGATTTACATGGTTTCACTTTTCTTATTATGAAATGATATCCATTTCTTTTATATAGATTATTTGATGATGGGATGATGTTTATGAAACCCATTTTATTCGTTGGGTTGTTATGAATGATGTATGTTTATTTTGTGGCACAAGTAAGAATGATTTTATTATGAGATGGGTGGGAACTATATCTCCCTCCAATGAATTCGGTAAAGATTTATATCTCATGAAATAGACATGGCTAGAATGTTAAGTTAATCTGGTTCAGTATTACAGGACTGGAATGAGGAGTGAACTCGATTCAGAAAGGGACTTTTTCCACTAAGATGGTCTTGGCAGCAATGCCTTGGCTACTATGGAAATCATTACATGTGCTTAATGGATGCCACAATTACATGTTTTATTCCCATGCTATTTTATCATGATTTATGTTCCATTTTGATCTATGCCTTATGTACTTCCATGTTTTATGTCGTTGCTCAAGATTTTTAATGTTCATGTTTTTTTAAGTTCAAATGTATATGGCATGTTTTATTTTATCCATGCTTACCCTTACTGAGCATTTAAGCTCACCATTTTTATGTTTTCTTTTACCCTAGGATTAAAAGAAATATTTTAGGTAAGGAAACAAAAATGGGAAGGTTTTATGGGAGATGTTGAACATCTTTCAGCACGATTAGAAGATTACGTTCCAAGTTTCAAAATACACTGAACTATTATAGTCCTTGTGTGTCTGTTTTTGTTATGTACTAAGTATTCCGAAAAAGTAATGTAATGTCTATGTATGTCAAGCTTCGGGTATCTACAGTTGGTATCAGATGAAGTTTTATTCAACCTTTGGAAACTAGGATGTGAAAATGTTAGTGAGATCCCTAGAGATATCTCTAAGGTATGTCTAGGGATGTCCCTAAGGATAAGTATACATATAGGATATAGTCATAAAACTATGGTAATGTTCATAGAATTTAACCTAAGATGTTAGATATTGAGGATACTCCCCCTTTACTATGTTGTTTTCCCTAGAATGATTTTTTCCTCTCAGACTATTCTTTTTGGGTTTTAGAAAATGGCTGGAAACCGGAAGATTCACGATAGTAGAGGATATGATAGACAATGGAATAATTTTCTTCATGAGAAACCAAATGAAATGGGATTTGGAAGTCCAAACATTGTTATTATGCCTAATTAGAAATCTCATAATATGATCAATAATCTCAACTTTGGTAAGTTTCCCGACTTAGATAATAAAAGAATGATGGAGTTTCATGATGATCATAGAGGAAAGAAAGTTCAATTTCCCTCATGTAAATCACGTGGGAAGAGGCATCGGGGAGATTGTTTCAAGGGAACCGGAAGATGCTTTGGGTGTGGAAAAGAAAGACACCAAGCCAATAAGTGCAAAGGAAAAGGTTCAGTTAACACCATGGATGAGGATAATTGTATTACTACGACATCAACAATGGTTAAATGTTTTAAATGTGGAATGTACGGGTATTATACAAACCAATTCCCTAAGGGAAAGTGTTATTTAGAGAATCAGTACGGACGTATGGGTTGTATTTATGTTGATGATGATGAAGAAACTACAAATGATATGTGGGATGAATGAATTGTTGAAGCTCGGTCAATGGTTTACGAAGGTAGTGGAATGATTACATGTTTATCAAGTGTAATGTTGTATAAGTAATCTCATGGTACTATGGAATAAAGAGACATGTAAGGATTCTTACACTGTTGTCTTTCGTTATGTTTTGAATGTGTATGATGAATGGTACCTATAACCATGAAAGATTATTCAGATATTTTTGGAAAGTAGATGATATGTGCATAATGAATAGATAAAGAGAAAATTAAATGTTTGATAGTATTCATGATCTCATGACTGATATAAGGAAATAGTTATATCAAGGTTTGAGTATATAGAAGCTTGGGGTTTTGGTATGTGGAAAGAGTTAATTTTTGACAGCATTCTTGATTTCACTAAGGTTCAATGGGTATTCATTTTTCCAGAGAATACATGATTAAGGCCTTCAAATGTTTGTAATGTGACCAACAAGACATATCGTATGATATATGGGGATCAATGATGGTATTAAATCTCTGGTAATAATTTTCACTATATTATGAGAGCGGAATGCAGTATTATGGATAAGCCTAAAGATTGGAATGGATTATGTTGGACATAAGTTAGTATTGTTTAAGGATAGATGTTTTTTCGATATTATTTATGGGATGTTATAGTAATATAGTTTTAGAAAAAGGACAACCTGCAGGATAGGTGATAGCCCATCGCGTCGGACAAGGCAGTGGGAATCGAACCCACAAAAAAGTGAGACTGGCCTTTATCGCCTACCACTGGCTTACAGGAAGTCCCTGGTTAGTAGAAACTAGTTTTATTTTATTAAGCAGTATGATATATGAAGTATAAGTTCATTTTTGGAACCATATACGATTAATCTAACCATAAGATGGACTTATAACATTTGCTAACCTTTTGTTTGAAAGAGATGGAATGACCCATCATTCTATCACATGATCTGCTAACACATCATGAATAACAAATTCAACTTCATTTCTTTAAGGGATGAAGTGTAAATTGTTCAATTCACGAACAATAGTGAGATTATACCAAAATCATGCAAGTATTTCTTTTAATTCATCAACTTTAGGGAAATGATCTTGAAAACCAAAAATTTTTTCCTAGTTCCCTTATATCTGATGAATCAGATGGTACCTTAGATCATCACAAATCAATATCTTTGTGATTTTTGGCCTTTTCATAGCCATGTTCTCTAGCACTCTCCATCAGAACTTGATGGTTAGATTTTTATTCCATATCCATATTTTCACCTATGTTCTCCTACGTGGAAACCCAGTGATGAGTAAATTTTTGTAACCATTACATTTCATACATTAGTTTTTAAAGCCATGTTTTGGTATTCCTTTTTACGATGTTGATTTCTATTAATCAAACTTTCGAGTAGTAAACCATTTATAACCCCGACGAATTTCGAGGGAGAAATTCATTTTAAGGGGGGTAGAATGTAACACCCTGAGATTTTATGAAAAATATTCCTTTAATTTCATTAATGTCTTGTTTTGTATGCTACAGCAAGATTACCTTGCGCTATACGCAACACCGTATTATCTTGCAGTATACGCAACACTATTCTTGGATCGTGTTACACACAATTTTGGTAATAGTTATTCTACGCAAAATTGAGTATATATATATATTAAATTTATAAATGAAATATGGTTGGATTCTTTTATACGAAACAACAAAGGATTCTTTCACAACACGCAACCCTGACTTGGCTTGCATTACACGCAATCACGACCTTCCTCGATAGCGTGTGTTGTACGCAGTACCGGGTTTTACTAAACAACAATATATTATTATGAACTAGTCGTTATGAATAGTATTAACTAAAATTTTAATTTTATAACATTATTATTCATCTTACACATTTTCTAGAACAAGGTATAAGAACAAAATAATTTTTTCGGGTAAAATAAGTATTTTAAAAAAATGCAGTTTTGTCACCTTTTGATGGCGCACCCAATTTAAATCTAGTTTTTGACATGTTTATAAGTTAAATTTGGCAAAATAACATTCTTCTTTGGAATCAGGAAATAAAAATGTACTTTGGATAAATTTTTCATATTATTCTGGCAACTTTCATATTTTGATGAATAGTAAATACCCGCTATATTTTAATTAAATACTACTTTTTTCGTCGCAATAATTTATATGGTTAAATTATAATATTGAATGGGCTTAAAGTATAAATATAATATATTTTTACCATTTAATATAATGTATGTCATTATCATTGATTTTACATTAAATTCGTAGATTAAATCAATTCAATTTTTTGAAATGTTTTAAAGAAAAACTCGTTTTCATTCGACAATGAGATTAATTTTAATTTAATTTCTGCAACTTTTGTCTATTGAATTTTGAAAAATGGATTCCATATTTGGAATCAGTGGGTCCAAATTATGTTAATAAGCTACTTTTTATTTTTGGGAATTATGAATAGTAACTACGGTAAATTTTATTTACCATAGTTAAAGGTAAATCAGGTAATTAAGGGTAAATATAATATTATAAAATTACCATAACACATGCCAAAATTCTATTGGATGGCTAAAAGTAGACCCATATAACCTAAGGGTCGGATTAAATTCATTTTATGGACATTTGACCACGAAAATAATTTAATTATTATTAAAACCAAACAAAGTGACAACATGTCACTCTCTTAAATCTTATAAGTATAATAATTTTAATTTAGTGATAAACATCATAAAACTTTGAACATGAATAGTATACAGAAATATAATAAAATTATCTACATCATGATAATTTATTTATAATTTTTAGGGATTAAATAATTGTCATTAATGGTGATACATTAATGATACAGAAATTATTTATTAAGTGGAAAATATTTAATATAGTTTTTATTGAAATAATAATACCCATTAAAAGTCCAAACAACCTGACTAAAACATATTGCTAGTGTATATCTACACCTTATTCATCCATTGACATAATATATAACCATCTGGAGCCTTATAAAAGTGATTATGACACTTATATTATTTTATTATAAATGATGCCAAAGTTGTCACCTTCATAATTTAATAAATATACCAATTTAAATATTGTGATTTTAAGATGATAAATTCGAGTAAAAGTATTATTGTAAAATTAAATAGATTTATCTTCATCATAGGATTTTATTTTTAATTTTTATGCAACATATCAGTATATTAAATAATTATACAAAAATGTTGTTGTAATTATTTTATTAAGAGATAAACCAAATAAATGGTTTTAAAATTAATAAAATAAATATTATATTAACTATTTAATGTGATCCACTAATTTTATAGATACATATGACCATTTATTAATCTATTAAATCTTTTATTTCGAACATATCTTCTGTATATATTTTATTTAAATTCAAATAAATGAATAGTGTCAAAATTGACACTATTGTTATTTTATAAAACAAACATATTATAAAATTTTTTAAAAATCACAAAAATATTTAAAAATTATAAATTTAAATTTATATGGTCTATAATGTTATAAACCAAACAATTATGGAAAATTCACAACAAATAAGTAATTATTTGTTGTAATTTAAAATTTAGAATTTTATTACCACAAATAAACTTAAACAGATTAAATAAGGATAAATCAAAATGATAAGGTCAAAAATAATATCCAAACAAGTCTAAATTTGATTTTTTGATGATATTACAACCCTATATCATCTAATATTTGAATATGAGTAATTGTTGGAGGTTTTTAAGTGGGTTTATATTTATTATAAATTAATATTTTTAAGAATTCTAAAGGTGCCCCTCTCCTCCCTTATAAAAGGGAACCTCCTCCCTCTCTTACACACACCACATTGAGCCTTCAAGCTAGGAAAAAACCTGCACAATTCTCTTGTAAACTTCCCTAGAAACATCCTAGAGGTCCTTATCTTCTTCAAAGGCCAGTTTTAGTGCCCTATGAGGTCTCAAAGAGGCGCTTCAAAGAAGAGGTAATTTCTGTTACCGATTCTTTCTCCTTTATTTCTTCTTCCACTTCTTCTTCATAGGTTGTTTCATTATGAAGTAATAACATCAGTATCACTCCTATACTGATATGTTATTATAATTATTAAAGAACCCTATTTCACCATCTATCCATCCTACGGAAAATGAAATCACCGCGCGTGCGTACGTACGGAATACCGTCTCCACGCCGTGGTGTAATCTATTATCCACCACCACCTTACTTGGATGGGTATAATTGTGTAAATAATAACTATATATGATTATTATAAAGTTATATTGATTCTGTAATAGTATAAATACACTCCAATAAAATTCCACGATCATGAGAACAATATCATCGCTCGTGCGTACGTACCGAATACCGTCTCCACGACGCGATGAGATTCATTCTCAATGATTAACCATTCATAAATGATTATAAAGTATATATAATAAGTAATCATGAAATAGAATGAAATAATAATGATACTATATTTATTTATATATATATATATATATATGTATTTCATCCAATTACTTCCATTCAATTCAACGGGGAAACGAAAACAACGTTCATGCGTACGTACGGCCTACCGTCTCCATGAACGGTGTATTTCTTTCCATTTATAGATCTATTATATAAATGTATATTATGAATATATATTATATATAAATCATGTTTTAAATTCTGGATGTAATTAATCATGATCTATGTAATCATATGAATAATTACAAGTCAAAACACAGACGACAAATGAAACCATTTTACCCAAAACGCTCATTAACATGGAATTTACAAAAGAACGGGTAATATAAAGTCATAAGTGAACCATATATGATATCATAACAATTAATATGATTCTTTAATAAGTCAATAACATTATTTAAATCATTATATAGGAGGTTTGGACACTTACGAAGCAAATCGGACCTAAGGTAAGGTATAAGTGTGCAAATCTAATTTTTATCTGAGAATGCTTATTCTTAATTATTTAATGGGGTTATTGCTATCATCAATGTCCATGTTTTATAAAAGTTTATTCATGTATTTTTAAAGTAATTTTTACCCATTTGTCTTTTACCCCATTATATGGAAGGAATCTTTCTTTTATTTACCCTATAAGGTACTTTTTTACTTTTCCGACAAAAGTACGAGACAAATGTTTTTTACGTATACGGCATGAAAGGATTTTTACGGTTTTATAAAGCCTTATTTTCATAAATCTTACTCCAAAATATTTCAGGAATATTTTCAACAAAATATCTTTTATTTATAAATTTCATGTAATTTTGTGAAAATAAAATGATTTTGACGAAGAAAGGATATTTTCCTCAAGAATTCATTTCATGTGTTTTATCAAAACCAATTTCCATCTAAGATGACATTATTTCATATATGTATGTTTCAAGTGTAATGTCTCTATGATTTACATGGTTTCACTTTTCATATTATGAAATGATATCTATTTCTTTTATATGGATTATGTGATGATGGGATGATGTTTATGAAACCCATTTTATTCGTTGGGTTATTATGAATGATGTATGTTTATTTTGTGGCACAAGTAAGAATGATTTCATTATGAGATGGGTGGGACCGATATCTCCCTACAATGCATTGGGTAAAGATTTATATCTCATTAGATAGACATGGCTAGAATGGTAAGTTAATCTGGTTCAGTATTACAGGACTGGAACGAGGAGTGAACTCGATTCAGAAAGGGACTTTGTCCACTAAGATGGTCTTGGAAGCAATGCCTTGGCTACTATGGAAATCATTACATGTGATTAATGGATTCCACAATTAAATGTTTTATTCCCATGCTATTTTATCATGATTTATGTTCCATTATGATCTATTCCTTATGTACTTCCATGTTTTATGTCCTTGCTAAAGATATTTAATGTTCATGTTTTTTTTAAGTTCAAATGTATATGGTATGTTTTATTTTATCCATGCTTACCCTTACTGATCATTTGAGCTCACCCTTTTTATGTTTTCTTATCCCCCAAGATTAAAAGAAAGATTTTAGGTAAGGAAACAAAAATGGGAAGGTCTTTATGGGAGATGTTGAAGATATTTTCCCACGATTAGAAGATTATGTTCCAAGTTTCCAAAGACACTAAACTATTACAGTCCTTGTGTGTCTGTTTTTGTGATGTACTAAGTATTCCGAAAAAGTAATGTAATGTCTATGTACGTCAAGCATCGGGTCTCTACATAACATATGACTCTAATCATTCCTTTTCTATGAAGAAATGGTGTTAAGTGTACCGAGTGTGGTTTTTAGTTCAGGGAGTCCAGTGTTGGTGTGGCAGCCGACATATCCATACACCAGGACCCTGACTTCTGATTTCCAACTCAGTTCATAAAAACACTGATTGCGTGTGTGTTTTCAAAAGTTTATTTTATTTTTTCACAACCAGGTCAGCTCACAAGGTAAAATATTTTGACAGTGTCGCATCTGTTCCTTTTAGGATTCCTCCCCGTGGACAACCGGCTAGAGCCCTGAGAGTTGTACGTGCAGATAGCCAACTGATCGATGAGGCCTCGGTAAAGGGCCCTCATCCAGCAGAGGCACCAGTGGTACCACTACCTATTGGGCCACCGATGCCACCACCCCCAACACTAGACGATGCACGCCGATTGAGTGTGTTGCATGAGTTCCAGTGCCAGAGGCCAGCCAGGATCAGGGGAAAGATGGGACCACAGGTGGTTGAGAATTGGATGGAGGTTGTGGTGAGTATTTTCCAACAATTTGAGACACCAACAGACTTCATGGTGATTCTTGTCGCCATCCTTCTACAGGAAGCAGCAGGCAGATAGTGGAACCTGATGCTCCAGGTGCATGACGATATGACGCTACTCTGGAAAGACCTCAATAGCATGTTTTGGACAGAGTTTGTCCATCCACTCTCCGCGTTGTGCATATATAAAAGCTACTTCATCAATAGCAGGGCAACATGACTGTAGCCCAGTACTCAGCGAGGTTCACACACCTCTCACACTACTCCACTGATATGGTACATGACCCATTCTTCAGGGCCCGAACCTTCAATCAGGGACTCAGGCAAGAGATCAATACTTCAATGATCTCCCTCAGCAACCCGACATAGGCATGGGTGTTGTAGAAAGCCCTCTTAGTGGAGAGATTCCTTTCAGAGAAGTCTCCCACAGCGAGGCCCACCACTAGTCGACATGATGCAGATTCTTCTATAGCTGGTAGTAGCCAGATACCGCAGATGTCCAAGAGGACCAGACCTACAGTTAGAAAACTGAACGACTCGTAATTGGTTGTGCGGGGAACCCAGAGTGGAGACAGAGCCAGACATTCCAGGAGCAGACAATTTTACTCATGTGGCGGGCATGGTCACATAGCTCGTGACTGTCTGACCCGTCATTCGGATGATCAGAAGATGGTCGAAAGACCACCCAGGAAGAGTCATAAATTTGATCAAGGTAGTCTACAGGGAGCAGGAGAACATTGCAGAGGAGCTGGTCGTGCAGCTGGCGGTGGGTGATGTTTTGATGTGTTACTGCCACCACCACCAGGAGGTCCAGCCCGACTGTAGGGAGCATGTGCATAGGAGAGAGACCAGCTTCAGCCAGTTTCATCATATGACCGTGGTGCTTCGGAGATGATACGAGGTACAATATTTCTCTACTCCACATTAAGATGCAGTTCTTATAGACACAAGTGCGAGTCACTATTTCATTAAAATTTCCCTCATTTAGAGATCGAAGATTCCGACGGAGTCGTTTGCTCAATCATTATTGAAAGAGAGTCATACGGGACAAGACTTGACGATTACGCACCGGTTCCAGCAGTGTGAGCTTACTCTATGAGGCGAGAGCTTTGGATGGGATCTCCTAGTAGCGGCATCGAGGCCTTATGACGTCATCTAGGGTATAGACTGTTTATCTACAGTCCATGCTCAGATTGACTATATTAGGCGCAAAGTACGGTGTGTCTGCATGGACGGGACCAGGTTTAGATTCACTGGAAAGAAGGGAGCCTTTGCAGGGTAGGATGAACTAACTCAGAGGAGGGTGTAGTCGATCACTCATCAGTTGTCTTGCCTTACCCTCAGAGCAGTTGATGTAGAGAGTCCGAGCTATCCTGTAATGGTGGACTAGTATGCTGATGTTTTCCCTGACGATGTTCTAGGACTACCTCCATACAGATAGGTGGACTTATACATTGACATGTACCCCTAGATGACACCGATATCTACTCCAACATATCGGATCGCTCTCACTGAGCTTCGTGAGGTGTTGGTACAGCTAGAGGATTTGCGAGGGAAGAGATTCATCTGGCACAGTGTTTCTCCCCGGGATTCCCTAATTATATTCTCCAAGAAGGCAGATGGGATCTTGAGGCTTTTTGTCAACTACCACCAGCTGAACCAGGTTTCTATGATGAAAAAGTAACCACTATCGAGGATTAACAATGTCTACGACCAGCTGAAGGGAGAACAGTGGTTCATAAAGATAGACCTCATATCATGCTATCACCAGCTCAGAGTTCGAGATGATGATGTGTTGAAGACGGCCTTCAGGTGTCAGTACGACCACTATGAGTTCTTAGTTATTCCCTTCGGCATAACCAACACTCCAACAGTGTTCTTGGGACCCATGATCCTGATCTTCTAGCCTTAACTCGATCTCTTTGTCACTATCATCATCGAAAACATTCTTATCTACTCGACTATTGAGGAAGAGCATTCCTTCCATTTCCGGGTAGTACTAGACACACTCCAAGAGCACCAAAATTATGGTAAGAACTCTAAGTGCCAGTTCTGAATCTGAGAGGTTCACTTTTTGGGACATGTCATCTTGGAGGCTGGAGTTCCAGTGGATCTATAGAAGATTGAGTTGGTATTTTATTGGGAGCCACCCAAGAGTGTGACAGAGGAATAGTGTTTCCTGGGTTTGGTTGGTTACTACCAGAGGATCATTCCAGACTTCTCTAGAGTTGCAGTAACACTATCTGAATTGATGAAGAAAGGTCAATCCTTTTTTTGGTTGGAGAGATGCCAGTAGAGCTTTCAAGAGCTGAGGAAGAGGCTGACTTGTGCTCCAATATTGAGGCTTCCAGAGGAAGGCATAGGGTACGTAGTCTGCTGCGACGCATCAGGGACTAGACTCGGGTGTGTCCAGATGCAGGAGAGGGAAATGATCGCTTATGAATATCTTCATCAGAGATATCATGAGGAGAACTATGCTACCCATGACCTAGAGTTAGCAGTAGTGGTATTCTCCTTGAAGATGCGGCGACGCTATCTGATGGGCGAACATTTTACCATGTACTCTGATCAAAAGTGTCTCAGGTATATGTTATCTTATATGGACTTGAAACTGATACATCAATGTTGTCTTGTTTCCTCTAGGACTATGAATTCGAGATAATCTATAATCCTAGGAAGGGAACATTGTTCAAGATTCCCTCAGTAGGAGAACTACTATACAAATACTAGGAGAAGCGACAGAGTTGTTTTCTTCTTTACAGATATCCTTTTTGGATAGAGATGGAGGAGCCTTTGTACAGTATCTTACCGTCACTCCCCCAATTCTTCTGCGAGTTAGGAAGTCGCAGCACGAGGACGCTGATTGCACGACACGATGTGCTCAAATATCCATAGGGTAGACACCTGATATATTTTCTGAAGGTGCAGAGCACATCATCCTCTTCAGAGGACATACCGTGTTACCAGTATCACATCATGAGGAATTCTTGAGGGAGTTACACAAATCCCATCTAGCGGTACATCACTGAGTGGAGAAGATGTACTAGGACCTTCGGCGATAGCACTAGTGGCCAGGTAAGAAGATAGTGGTAGCAGAGTTTTTCTCTTAATGCCTCACTTGTCAGCAAGTGAAGGTGGAGTACTAGGTACCAATAGTATTGGTATAGCCTTTAGAGGTCCCGGAGTGGAAGTGGTATGGGATATCCATGGACTTCAGGATGGGTCTTCCACGTACATCTAGGAGACATGACTCGATTTGGGTGATCATTGACTGACTCCCCAAGTCGGCCCACTTCCTACCGATCAGAGAGCATGGTTCTGTAGAGAACACAAGACGCCTCTATGTGCAGGGTATTATGAGGCTACATGGAGTTCCTTAATCTATTTTCTCATATTGTGAGGCACTCTTTACATCCCAGCTATTGAAGGGGTTGTAGGAGGCTTTCATGACGTAGCTTCGTTTGAGCACCGCCTTCCATCCTCAGACGGATGGCCAAACTAAGAGGACCATTCAGACTCTCAAGGTCATTCTCTATGATTGTTTCCATGGATTCGGTTGAAGTTGGGAGGATCACATACCTTTGGTGGAGTTTTCCTAGAACAACAGTTATCACTCCACCATAGATATGGCACCCTTTAAGGCGTTATACGAGCGACCTTGCAGATCACCCTTATGCTGGACAATCCCTAGGGAGTCAGCACTAGTGGGACAAGAGATGGTATGAGATAACATAGAGAAATTGCAGATCATCCAGGAGTGGATGAGGAATCCACAGAGTCTAAATAATTCGCATGCTGATATGAGATGGAGACCTCTAGAGTTCAAGGATATAAACCACATCTTTTTACAGGTCTCACCTCGACGAGGTCTATAGAGATTTGTAAAAGGTGGAAAGTTATCTCTGAGATTCATCAGACCTTTCCAGGTCCTCAATATAGTAGGAGAGGTGGCTTACCGCTTAGCTCTTCCACATCAGTTACATCAGGTGCATGAAGACTTCTACATATCTCAGCTGAAGAGATACAAGCACGACCCTTACCACATCATCGACCATGGAGAGCCAGAAGTCGATGATGGGGAAAAATTTTACGGAGATTCCAGTGGATATTGAGGATCGACAGAAGCGGGTCCTATGTGGATGGTCGATACCTCTTGTGCGTGTTCGCTGGCATCACGATAGCCTCCAAGAGGGAACATGGGAGTGGGAGGCTCAAATGCGTGCTCAGTACCCCCTTTTGGTCATGTAGTTCAAGTTGTAGATTACGGGGATGTAAACCCCTAAGATGGGGAGAATTTAAAGATCCGGAATTTCTTCAAAATTTGTTTTTTCTTAAATACATGGGAATTTTATGAGTCCAAAAAAATTTACCGTGCTTGATTATGAGGCCCAGTGTGCACAGAATCAATTTCGAAAGATTTGTTCGGGTACGTTCAGTAAACATACGAGCAAGATTTTATAACATATGAACTGGTGCTCGTAATTGAAATCTGAGGGCACCTTTGAACTCGAAACACCGATATTATCTTAAGAATTCTTTCTCCTCGATGGCAGTTGGTCGAGAATAAAATTTAGTTTTTGGGTTTTATTAAAAAACTAATAAAATAAAGTGTGATACATTTTATTTTATTGAGCCTCCATGTGAGTGTTAGTGGTTAAAAACTCCTCATGGGAGTTGGAGGTGGGACCCCCACACCTTGACCTATCATGAGAGGTTATGGTGGTGGGTCCCACATGAACATAACCTCCCATGTGAGGATTAAAGTGCTAGGGACAACACGAGGATGATTCCCCTTAAACTCCCCATTAAGTGGGTAGAAACCTCCTGAACTCCCCACCTAATCATGCCACCACCCATGGAGCCTCTTGAACTCCCAAAATGAATTTTTTTCCTACACACATGAAATAATTTGGGGGAGCTTTCTAATTATTTCTCTATTTGAATTAGTGCCAACAGTTAAAATAATAGACAATATATTATTTCTTTTAGGTTGGAATCATTCATTATGTCGAACATGGGAAGAGGAGAGCTAGGGAGAAAAGCTCCCAATGAAGAACGAAGAATGCTCTGCCGACGAAGAACATCGATCCTCTTCGACTTCTTCATCAGACACCTACCAACGTGGAGCATCTTCCACGAGTCGATGCAGCTCGGGTTCAGAAGTGCTTGGTGGACACGATGAACGAAGATTCTCTTGGCATTCTTCCCGCAACTTTGTCAACGAATGACAAAGGCCTGACAATCCGGGTAGGGTGTTTTATTTTTGTATTATCCCTTTTCTTTTATCATCTTCAGTTAGAAATTAATCGATGCAGAGATTGTAAAATAATTGTTATTCACCGTACTTCCTTGATGAACCAATTGATACCACCATAAACGCGGAGGGGGAATGTGAAAAAAACATAGCCTGACCCCTATGTAGATCTTGTTTATGATGAACTTTGGCATGGAAATGAGGCCACAGAATAAATAAGGTAGTGATGACAAAGGCAGCGCTACCCACAGCCTCCGTGAACTATGCCGCTTCGCGGCCTCTGCGAACCGCGCCGCCCAATGGTGCTCTAGTGCTCCCTGCCGAACACCGTCGGGCCGCGTCAGCCCGAGCTGCACCGAACCGGCATGCATGGCCTCCTCCCAGCCACCAGACCACATGACCACACGCTACCCAGCCGAATGCCGCCTTCTGGCCTCCGTGCGTGGCCTGTGCGCCTCCTCGAACTGACCCACTTGCCAGCCTCCGCACGCCTCCCCGGTCCGGCCCCCATCGCGGCCACCCAGCCAAATCGCAGCCTCCGGGCCCCCTTGAAGTGCCCTGGCTGAAATATCTCGGCCACACCCTCCGGCTTGAGCCACTTCAGGCCGCTCCCTCACGACGCTCTGGGCAGAACCAGCCTCGAGCCCAGGCCGAACCGCCCACGTGGCATGCATGGTTGGGCCCAGCTGGCCTGGATGAACCTAACAGGCTGGCCGGCAAATGGGTCGGGCCAGACCCAACAGTTCTGACTGGGTCGACCCAGACCAGGTCGGCCCAGAACGGCTTGGACTGGGTCGGTCCGACTGGGTCGGACGGATCAAGTCCCTCTACTGACCCTTAACTTTCTTTTGTCCATATCTTATGCACTGAACATCCATTTGACGAACCGTCAGCGGTGCTAGTATTCTTGGAACATGAAGGTACCTTTGAGAATACCCCACTAGAGTTCAGGGTCTATTTGAGATACGGTCTGGTTGAGTCGTACAAGAATCCAACTGGGCCCCCAGGACTAAAAAGCTAATAAATCACAGACCGGGCATCGGATTGATGTGTCGCCTATTGCATTGAGACCCCTATGGTGAGGCAGACCTTTGAGATACTTATAATTGAGACTTAGTGATAGTTGGAGTATTGACCTGTAACTCATGGAGTGGACCCTCCCGAATACAAGTGAACGGAGTACAGAGACCTAGTAGCTGGCTGAGACATGATGACTGCTTGACCAATTCGAATCGAAGTGATTTGACTATCCCTGTGTGGAGAGTCGGGTAGTTGGTAGCAGACCCACGATGGAGGAGCACCTGGTAGTTGGTAGCAGACCTGTGGTACTCGATAGGACGAGTACCTCTGCACGCTATTATGGGGAGCGCCTGGTAGTTGGAGGTAGACCCACATTGGGGAGTGCCTCTATGTGAGTGCCGCAGACCCACAATACTCGACATCAGGAGAATCTCATCAATCCAAGGTTAGTGGGAAGCGTCGGGTTGTTGGCGGCATTCCCATTATACTCGACAGAGGAGGATTTCTCCAGCAAGCATGGTTCCGACAATATGAATAAAATTCCTAGTAGAGCTGAGTCAGTAACTTTGGTGATTACCTCATGATTGAGATGGATTACTTGATATCATAGGTATATGTATGGGTATATACTTAAGTGGGGTCATATGTTGATTTCATTATGGGTGGTTTATCCTTGTTAGATTTTTTGAGACCTTGAGGGTCTCGAGGTCCCTACTAAGTATCGTTATACTCACCCATGCATGGGCTATGACCACACCTTGTTGTGTTGGATGAAGAAAAAGGACAACGCTAACTGAGGATAAGGATTGCTGGAATGCATGATACGCAGAGGAAGACCACACCATGTGACAGTACATGGAGGAGACGGACAGACGTTGAGTGCTGTGGAGGCTATTTGTTCCTACCCTTTCGGTAGGATTCACTAGAGGACATCCCAACAGCTGTTTAACTTTTCTTCAGTTGTACTTGTTTTTTAGTTTTACTTGTACTTTCCTTTTGGGCTTGTATTTCTACCCCTCTACTTTTTAACACTCTTTTTTGTATATAGTTTTTCTTAGTGTTTTACTTATATCTTGTACTCTGTTGAGTGTGTTTACAATCTATACAGGCAATGTATTCCCAGTTTTAGGGATTTATGCCTTTGGTGTTAGTCTCCAGCCCCTGGCCTTTAGAAGGTGGTCTTCGGTTAGTCATGCACGAGCCTCGAAGGACGTGTCATGACACATAATATAAATAATTATAAATAAACAAATAAATATTTCATTACATGGTTAGTAAATTAGAATCATAACCCATCGAGTTAAATTTTAATTATGAAACCCTTTACCTCAATTCTATACATGTTATGTTTTTACATCATCTCAAATATAATAAGAAATTTATTTTTTATATTATTAAAAAGATGTAATAATTTTAATCAAATTAAATTAATCTAATCTATTTTTATCTCTTAATGAAAAATTTAATTACTTAAATAGTTGGGTCCATGTCATGTGTTTTCATGGTGTTCGATTTAATATGGTAAATTAACATGGGAAGGTTAATGGTAAAGAAATATTGATTGTTCCATAATATATATAATATTTACACTAAAATAATTATAATTATTATGAATAAAATAATATTTGAAATGAACCCATGGAAATCTATCATTCCTTGTAAATTGCAATGGCTCGTGAAACAGTTGTTTTTATTTACACATGATTAATGTTTTTATAATATATTGGATGTAAATTAAAATAATAAAATAATAACCTTACTAAATCATTAACATTTTACAAAATAATATAAATTATTTAAATACAACCCCTTGAAAATCCCTGATAAAATGTTTCAGAAAAATGTATTATGCCATAACATTGGGATACGAGTTCATACATATTCTCATGCGATGATTCTGTGTTTATCAAATGTAATGATATGAATATAGATGATATATAATACTTATAGAACCAAAATTATATAATTAATATTAATCATATACATTTTTTCCATCATAATAACCATATTATAAAATCAATGATAAGAAAAGAAATATATTGGTTTTGTTGTACTGATAAGAATATACTCACAGATGATGGTATCTTATCCAATTTGAAAATAAGGGAGCTGAATAAGGTTAATAAATAAATATAATAACATATAATTATATGAGATATAATGAGGTTATTATATTTGAATTCCTAGAATAAATTATTATGATGTAGATGATGAAATAAAATTAAAACACATGGTAAAGATGATTTCTTCTCTTACAAAGAACCTCATTTGTATCCCTTATGAAATACCATATGTATTTATTATTAATAATAAAAAAACCTCTATAATGTATTTAATTCTTTTATGAATCTTTTTTTAGTGTTTTCTTGATCTAATTGACTCAATAAGTGTAAGGATGAGTGGAATGATTGTGTATATTTATAAGTGAGGAGAGGGGAACCCTTGTAATTACTTAAATTATTATGTTAATATAAATTAATTTTATGTTCATATAATAAATAAATGATATATTTATATAATATCATGATTATTAGTCATTATAATCTAATATAATAAATTTTATACAATATTATTTTATTTATTAACCTATACCTTTTAGTTTGAAACCATCATTACCACTTTTGATGATTAAATTTAAATCAATTAATTTTTACAATTTTGGGTTAAAATAAGTACCATAAATGAAATATATTCCCATAATATAAATATGGATTATATTATCGACCATTCCCAATTCACATGGCTAATAATAAGATATTTAGTCATTTAAAACTTTATAATAAACCCATTGAATATTATATTCTTTGATAGTTAGCTCTTGTACTATTAAAATAATTTGATATTTAATATTTTCAAGAAACTAATGTATTGAGAATATAATATTCTAATATATCACTAATACATTATTTTTATCTAAAAAATCATCAAACACCATTACACACAAAATACATAACATTTTCTGTTTATAAAATAATTTATTTAATTTTTCTACTTTTTGTTGAATCAATGTGTCATCATTGTGTATGAATTTATTGTAATTATATTGTCACTAAAAATTAAAAATAAATTACGCAATATAAGATCAGGTAGACATGTGATAGTAATTTAAAACCATTATTGAATTTCTTTTATCCTTGTAAGAACATTTCTATGATATTTAAATTAAGAAGGTGATATTTTTGAATTATTCAATACATAAAATAATATAAAGGTGTTTATAAAATAAAAATCAAACTAAGAATTCACTATATTTAATTATTTAAAGGGGTAGTATAAATCAACACATCCAATGAAATGCATATATGAGTATACTTAATTCTGGAAAATTATTTAATAGTAAAATAATTTTTCTTTATATTTTACCCTAACCATGGTTACAACATTTTTACTAAGGTAACAATTTATTATGACCGAAAATAATGTTCGTACATATTAAGAATATTCAAATTATAATTCTATATAAAGAATATGTTTTATCAATGTTAATCCCAATATGTGGTGTTAATTATATTTAAAATGAACATAAAAAACATAATGAAAGTTTATTTTTGAAAAAAAAAATAAATATAGAAATATTTTTATACCAAAATAACAAATTTTATTCATTTTAATGAAATTAATTTTTTCTTGTAAAATAAAAGGGTTATAATTAAATTTTAATTTGAATTCAAAATAAAAACTATTTTTAAATACATGAATAGAAAAAATAAGTTGTTTGTAAAATCATTATTTGTAACTATTCACATGAAAATTATACATTTTACAAAATACAATGATTTCACGTTATGCTTGTTTTTATGCTAATTTAATGAATGAAATTATTTGAAAAATAATATTTCTTAAAATAGAAAAAAAATAAATTATAATGTTTTCCTTTAAAATGAAATAAAGAAACTAAAATTTATTTTATGAATTATAATATGAATTCATAGAAAATTCAATGCTTATAACTGATGAATTAATAAATAATTTTTTTGAGTATACTGATTATATATATGTTTTATAATGTGATTATTCTTATTCACACCTTAAAAATTTATAAATAGGATATAACAATAATATAAAAAATTTATTAATTTTTGATTTATTTTAAAAGTGTTATGTGTTTTATAAAATATCATACACATTCTACAATCACATATTATTATATACATGATTGAAATATAAAAGATGAATATCATATTGAATGATAATTTTTTTAAAAAAAATACAAACATATAATATCCTCTTGACCTAATATCTCCATCAAACTCTCCCTCTGAATGAGTTACAAGGAATGATATGTTGCAAGAGAAATTATCCGAATAACCCAAACCTGAACAATAATAATTTAGACTTTATAAATCCATTGGGTGGTATATGTTCAGTTTGATCTAACAGTCCCATAGAATATCACCATTATTTGATTATTTTTTTAAAAAATACTTTTAAATCATGATTTTGATATGTGATATATAATAATAAATTTTGCTAAAGAATTTTTAAGAAACATAACAAATAATTCATGTAATTTTTTTAAACAATATTATCAACAAAAATATATTTATAAAGTAGATGACTTTTGAATTTGTAGAGGATAACAATTACATGGGTCGTACGCCTAGATAGAACCATGTCACAATACATGGCCTTGAAGGCCCAGATATTTTTCCCAACATTTTTTAGTGATTATTACGACTATAATAACTAGGCTGTTATAGTATTTTCACTACTATAGATCCCACCACCAATACAGTTTCTTCAATTCTATAGTTTCACTACTGCTACGGTTAATCTATAATACTAATATAGTTCTCGTTATTATTATAAAAATTGTTCCTAAAAATAAATAACTTTTTTTTGAAACCCAAATTAAAATTCAATTCCAAAAAACTATTCAGAGGTACTTTTTTTTAAATATATTGTTTCAAAAAAATTCACAAAAATAGAAACAATAATGCAAAAATGACAATAAAATATAATGATATAAAACATGGATACCAATTAAATTATGAATATATATATATTAGATAGATGAATCAATAAATGACTACTAAAAATAATTCAGTTAAATAAATTATTAAATAATAGAGATAAAAGGCATATAACATTTTAGAATAATAATTGAACTAATGAAACAAAAATATCATCATGTATAAAAATAAAGGAGTAAAAATAAATATTTTGTATTAATGGGTAGATCATAAACCTAGAGTAAATTGATCTTATATGTTCTCAAGTAAAAATAAACCCATATTAACATTTATATGGGTATCAATGGGAATTACTTCTGAATTGATCTTCCTATCCCAAATGGTGGAAATTCATTAAAATGGATTGTAAAAATATCCTAGGGGATTCCAGTTACTATGATTATATGACCGAAATAAAATTTGACTCTCAATTTCTTAGAAAAACTGCCAGTATTCCAATGATACTAGTAGTTAATTTATGGGTGTTTTATACATCATACACACATCAATATTTAAATAAAATGAAAATAATCCAAATAATATACATCAACCCACCCATGTTTACTTATAACTAAATCAATATAAAATTATTATTTTCAGAAGATCTTTTAAGGATATGTGGGAAACCAACAGAGTTAAAAAATCATGGTTCAAACCTCATAATGAATTATCACGCAATTAGAAAATAGTTAAATACATTTATAATCTTTTCCCATAAAAGTATACCATTCGATTGAAGTAACATCCATTTTCATATTATCTTTAATGAGATCCTCTATGTAAAATTCCATATTATCCCATGCCTTAACATGATCATCCAATATTCAGTTCCACTTGTTGAAATGAAATATCAAAATCAAAGTCATCTAATATATCCAAGAGGTTTATGATTCGTTCAAATCTACTCATATCGATCATTCAAAAATTCAATGTGATTCCTATTTTTTAATATTAAAAAATAAAGGATTCTCATACATTTATTCATTATAATGCATGTGTTTCTCTTGGGTGTTGACTAATTCAATAGCCTCCTTGTTCGTATTTACCCTATAACTGGTAGTACGTTTCATAGATTATGTTTCATCCAACGCATCAGTTACTTGCTTCACTTGAATAAAATACTCTTTATTTTTCTTTGGGACAATAAGAACAATATTCAAACTCATTATTAGAGTATTTTATATGACCTTACATAAGGAGGGCTATTTATGTTTCAGTATTTATTACCTCTCCATTGACCCTATATATGCTGAATGAACCTATCAAAATCCACAATGGTGTTATTTTATTTATTTTAAGAATATCAATGTTACTCTTCTAGAAGTTATACTTCCTAATATTATGAAGACTAAGATTATGTGGTAGAATCATTACCCACATCATTTTTATTTGACCTACCTTTTATAGGGATACATCCTTCCTGAACTTCCTTCTCTACAATATCTTCTTTAAGTGGGGTTATTTCACCATCTCCTAAAACCAAAAAATATTTTTGCAACCAATTTACATCAATTCTAGTTTTACTTAATTCAAAATGAGGGGGAGGAATCCTAGCCTCACCTATAGTAGGGAAAGACCACCTCACTACACTCAAACCAACTCCATATTCCGCAGAAGACCTCTTCCATGAAAATTTTGGATTTTCAACCCACAAGCCCAACCATCAATAATTTCCAGGAAAAAACCTATAGAGGATAATTATTTCCAGATTTCATAGCATATGCACAAGGGGGAGAATTTTTAGAATTAATTCATGAAATAAAATATTTAAATATAGATAATCATAATCAAAAATCATGTTTAGTATTCAAGATCATATAAATTTATTATCGAGGGTGAATAAGAGAATTAGATATCTAAATTAGTTGAAAAAATTGTAAATTGATAGAATGAATCAAGGACTTTTGAAGATAAAATTAATAGTACAATAACATTCATTGAAATCTATTCATATGTCAATATCATTTATTAATCCTCATTCTACCTACATCACTTGCTTTCATGAATTGTATTATAAATAACATTAGAAATTCCTTTTGATAATTTTTTTGAAATCCTAATTTCATTACAGAACCACATGTTATGTTATTAATTAAATTATTATTTTAAATAATCTATGAATCATGGAGTAGAGCCCCATATAAAAACCACATATTCAACAAGACTTATTATATATGATTTATTATAGGAATACAATTTTTAATACACCATAATAATTCAAAGTGAATAAATAATTACAAATAAATCAATGCCACATTAACATCCAACGAAAGTGAAGTCCGAAACAATCACTAATCAACACCCATTATCATTTCCCATATAAAACAAATATAATTATAAAAACATAATTTCATGTATCAATTATATTGATAAATAAAATTTCATAATTTAAATAAATCTATATAATATATGATTTTTATGAAATGAATAAGGAAAATATAAGAACTTAATAGATTTAAAAAGAAAAAGTGAAAATCATGGAAACACAGCCCTATAGAAAAATGGGTGATATGAAGTAGTTATATGTGATTTGAGTGATTTAATATGAATTAAATCACCCTATATTGAAAACCCAAAATTATTAAATTTATACTATATATTAGGATTGTAAAATTCATCCATGTAATAATTAAAAGGGAAAGAAATAAGAAGGAAATAATTATGAAGAGATGAAAAGGGGTTAAACCCATAAATAATATATTAAAATTAAATAATTATATTATAAATATCAATATGTGATGGGGATGGATGGTATATAACGTTCTCCATATATATTTTCACATAAATGAAAATATGGGAGGGGTTAATATGGTTAAAATTAAATTATCTTTAATGTTAAATTGATGATTTCAAAAATATAAGCTTATCCTAGAGTCTATGCATGGTTAATAAAACTATAAGCCATCCAAGTTCCCTTTACTATACACGACATGAGTACAACATATATTTTTTCCACGCTTTATAGAAAACCATCATCCAACCATGTGAGAAAATCTCAAACATTTTTTATATTTTTCATCGGTTGTTTTTACAGTTTTCAATAAACACAAACCCAACAATTAAACCCAATTTTTACCATAAGTCAACTAAATTCAACATAAATCCCATGTATGAAAATATAAATTAAATAATTCTAAATGATATAGAAAATAAAGGATGATGTGTAACATCGATTGAAATTCCATGTTAGTGAATGTTTTTATCCTCATTCATAAACATAGTTTCCCATTTTTCTAGAACAATATGAATAAACATTGAATTTATATACTTTATAATATTGTTCAGCCTTTTGGTTAAAATATTCATAGTATTTAGGTGCACTCCTAGCACTATTTACGTTGAATTCATACACTCACTATTGTCAAATAAACTATAACTATCTTTAACATTAGTGTAACATTTTTTTCATATCCATCATGATATACAAATACAAATATTCATATAAAACCTATATATTTAGTTGAACTATTTTAGGTGTTTTTTTGAATAACCAAGAACAAATTGTACTTGTTAATATGTATTCATTTTTAAAGTAGTTTTTGATACTTAATACTAAAAATATATATCATTCTACTAATTTATTTTCTTCTTCTTCAATGTGTTCTCATTTTTAAGGTAAATGAGTTGTGTCCCACTCACACATTCTTTTTTATATATTACAATATGTCAGCATCATTTAGAATTTTATATTTTTCAAAAAAATCTACCCTTGAGAATATTGATTTCTTTAGCATAATAATTTTTATTCTCATATTTATATTTCAACACTTTGTATATAGTTATATTATGTGCATAAAATTCATGATTTTCTAAATATGTTCTTAGATCCTTGCATTGATTACATTTTTGTTATAGTTTCCTTATTACTAATATTTGTTTTGATGTATATTAATGATTTTTGATATTATCAATGACTATAATGTGATTTCCGGTGGTTTCGTAATCATATGAATCATTTAATTATTTTTAAAATTCGTATTAAATTAAAGTGACTATAAGGTTCCTCAATTGAATTATTTTATTTTAAGGACCGCAAAATTTGGGTTTTCTGAATTTCATTTTATAAAAAACATCATAATCATCATTAATTATATAATAAATATATTTTTTATTTAAGAGTCAAATGATAAATATCCAATTCCACCAGAACAAAATAATTTTAGAGCCAAAATAACAATATATCTTCCTCTTCCACTTTTGATTCTTTTTGAAATAAAAGATATTATTTTTCATTTTCTTCATCTCCTTTGTCATTATTTAAAAAATATGGTGTCCAATCAATGATACTTTCGTTGAAATTTTTCTCCATTTTCAAAATTAAATTACACATTCTCCTAGATCTTCATTAATAATTTTATAACATTAATTATATGATAATAAACATGAATATATCACAATTAATTATGGGGTATATTATTATCATCATCATGTTTTGAAATTTTGGCTATAAATATGTTAAAAATTATCATAATTAACTTCTTAATATTAGTTTAGTCTTCTTAGGATTCTCCAAACCTGCTAATATTTCAATCAAATTAGTTTATCCTTTTTATATAATCATCAACGGTTTCATAATATTCTATCCTTCTATCATTAAATTTTCTTTAAAAAATAATATTTTTGAATTCTATCATATCAAAATTTGCTTCTTAAGAGCTTTCAATATTAACCCTAATTTATTTGATTATTTTGACTCCCATAGTTTTTGTATAATACCATTAATTTATGTATATAAAAATATCTTTAGTTAAATTTATATCAACCTTCAAATCTATTTTCCATTAAATTTCAAATTATATCATTTATTAATTAGATTTAATCCTTCTCTAGTATTATTTATCACTTTTAAAACCTGGAGGAGAATAATCGTTATTATCATATTCCTCACAAAAATAATGTAAATTCCATTTACTATAGGAAAACCTCTATTAATTTTAAAATTAAATCTTGGTATATTTACCTTGTTTCATGATTAGATCATTTAGATAAATCTTTATTATCTTTGATGAAAATTCATGTACCTTGTTATGGGAATCAAACTGTTTATTTTTATAATATCATCATATATCAAATTAATATTTGTGATATATTTATTCTACATTCAACATTTCAATGAATCCTCACCCTTACAAATATAAAAGAAAATGAATCATTTATAGTTAACATAATGGATTTTAAATTTTTGTGTCCTAATGTAGATTTTACTAATTATTTCACTGGAAATGATTATGAGAATTATTTTTTGTCAATATAAATCAAGTGCTAAAAAAATTGATTTTTTTGTGGAAAATTCTAAACATAAGTGGATAAATTTTAAAATATCTCTTGAAAACTACAAATATTCCCTTAAACTTATTTAAATTTAAATATTCCATGCTTTTTCTAGATGGTTCATTTATACAAGTCATCTTTTATCTTAATTAATTCATCTTATGATTATATGTGATTAGGATATTCATTTAATTTTAATACGACTTCCGATTAATGTTTAATCTTCCTCACTAATATATATTATTCACCTATAATAACATTTTCAGTTGTGATATATCCTCAAAAACCTTATCCATCATGTTTTATAATTTTTTTTTCAAGAGATGTAATACACACATATTGTCTTCGTTGTTCTCAAAAACAATCCTTCAAAATATATTTCAAATTTATTTGATTTATAACATGTTTCACAACTTCCATAAAATTCACACGCATATTATATGATATGAGGATATTTATTTGGCATTTATTTCATACATTTTAGAAAATCTACTTTATTTTTAAAATTTTTTATTTACTTCTAAATTTGGAATTTATGTGGTTAGTTATAGTCTCGAGATTTATTTATTGATAATTAATAAATAGGAATCTGATTTTTTTAAAATTACTCATTGATTTTTTTTAATATTAATAGTGTTCCTTTATTTGTTTATTTTATTAGTCTGCTTGACTTTTAACATTTTTTAAAATTTTAATTTTCCGTTTCAGAATTTATTCTCGTAATATTTTTTTAGTTTTTTATTAATTGAAAAAGTATTTATGTTCGTTAATTTATTTTAGTTAGCTGGTAAATTTTCATTTATATTTACAATGTTAATGTATTGATAATATTTTGTTTTATTTATGTTGTTTTTTAATCAATTAATTTAATTATTTTAGAAACTTTAGTTTCGAGAAATCAGGGATTTAATTTTATTTGAATCAAAAGTCCATGAACTTATGTTAATTTATGGAAAGGGAATTTTCAAGATAATATTATGATTCCATAGAAGATAAATTCACCCCAAAATGGAATTCGACCAAGCTTTAATAAGAGAAAAATTGAAAAATAATTAGGGGAAACATGTGTAATATAAAATTATATTCTCTATAACAAAATGTTGAGACAATATGATAATCTGAATTTGTTGTGAAAGATATATATTATATAGATCTAAAATCTTTATATAATTTTTACATAGTAAAGATCGAGATTTATGAAAAATAAATCATGGGTTATAGTTTTAAAACATCATAGAATAGTCTTATGATCATATCAGGAGTTGAATGAATCTTGATCCACTAATGATGCAATTATTGTAGGAAAAATTCTGCTTCACAAGAAGAATCATCAAGAAAAAGATTATCTATGATGATGTACTAGTTTTAAAATATAGAGCAATGAAATTATTGGACCTTGAAGGACACCCATATTCTAAATCTATTGAATATGTAGAACTGGATGTATATGGATTCATTTCTGAAATTCCATCAATATTCATCTACAACCGATCTGAGTGGATGAGAAATATTATAAATATTCTTCAATAAATTGAATTAATTATATTTTTGATAAATAACATTACTTATGATATATTAAAAGGTCAAACACATATGATATAGGTAGAACAAAAGAGGTTTGTTAAAATTCATTTTTCTGAGGTTGCATGGCTGTATAATGTCAAATGTAATTATAAAATTTTGATTGGGTTTCATTAAAATTAGATGGGACCCAAGATTTAAATTCCAATTTAAAACTTGAATTTCATGAGGTAATAAAAGGGGATTTCATTTTTACACATTATTTAAAATTGAATTAGGTTGATACATTTGTAAATATCGAGTCAAGAATAAGATTTTGATTACTTGATTGAATGATAAAGCCAATTCCACCATCGATCCAAAGGGTTAATTCATTTATGTTTTTTGAATATTAATTTTCTGAATCAAGATAAAATTTATCTAAATGGGGTGGCATATGATAATAATAAAATATTATTTTTTTCACCCTTTTCTACTAATATAGGTTCTTATTGATGGTAAATGGGATCTAAGAATCCTTTTTGAGATCTTCTCTCACAATGGTTCATGTTGATAAAGAGTTAAATAATTATATGAATCTAATACAATTTTATTCTCTAGGACTTTGAATCAGTGATAATATAATTTTCAGTTCTAGTCTCTCTACTGTGATTTACATTATCAACTAGTTCATTTTTGATCAAATGTTGTCTCTTTGGATTCAAAGCGTCATGTATGCAATGATATTTCTATAAAATTATTTTTGTATGAATATGTAAATATCAATGAGATTGTATTTAATATAAATTCATGTATCACATGCTATAAATAATTAACTTTTAAAACCACATCCTGGATTTGTTGGATCAATCATTTCTTTAATTTAGTGGAATTCATATGTCATTTTACACCAATTAAAAACTAAAAATAAATTTATAACAAATTGTTATATAGAAACAATATTTGACTATACCATATTCAAGATGTGGAAATTTAGGGATAGATAACTTTGGATGTTGTGGTGGATCTTGAGAATGATATTGACTATAGTGAAGTTGGACATTTTGAGTAGATGATTAAATAATGACACCTTATATTCTTCTACTTCCTTTATTTTTGATATTATTTATAAAAAATGTTTCATTGATAATTTTGAAAATTATATCTATATAAATTAACTTTGGAAAAAACATTATTTGGTTTTATAATTTTCTATATAACATTATAATTTTCAACACTTTAGAATCATTTACTGAGATTGATTCAGATTTTAAAATTTATTGGGTCCTTTTACAGTGTTTTTCAAAATTTTAAAATCATTTATGAGATTATTGGGATCTTAATTTCATAAAACAAATCAAGAATGGATTTATCATGTTAGTAGTGATTATCAAAAATTTCCTATCTAAAATTATATCGCTTTTTAACAATATTAACCTAGAAATATTAATATATGTGCATAAAATAACTTTCCATGAATGATGAAATATAAATCCACCCAAAATGTTGATGATCTACTTAATTTTCACCATTGTTAATATTCTAATAATATAATGATGTTCATCTGTTTCAAAATAATAAATATAAATTATTCATGTTATTCTATTTTGGTTTCATAAAAAAATTCTTGATGTGGATTTAAAATTATAGATTTTGTTTTGTTTATTTACATCATTGGTGAAAAATAATATTTTCATGCCCTACATATTCAATTCCATTCATTACTATAAAAATAATTTTAATCAAAATTTGACATAATAAATGATGGTTCTGATAATTATTCCTCCACTAATAAGGGTATTGCAATGTCTAGTAAGAAAAGATAATCCAAAAATATAAAAATATAAATGAATATATTTAAAATTTTAATTGAATAAAAAATAAAAATACTAATACTAATACTATTGAGTGATACAAAAAATATTCTTAGTGTCTAAACACATGTTGTTATTCTAAAAATATTTTATTGATTAAATTAGAAAATGAAAAAAATACAAAATATTATTATGAAATGTAAAAACATTAAAAAATTAAAAAAATTTGAGAGAGATATACAAGAAATAAAAATCATTCAAATTGAACTCATTATTTAGGAAAATAAATTTTCTAGGATGAGGGAGTTTTGACTACCCCTGGAATTTACTAATCCTACTTCAATTAGGTTTATTCTTAGGGAAAAGACTATGATCTTGAACAATAACAAAACTTATTATCACTCAAATATAATGGGTTATGTAATATAGAATCTATGTCCACAATTATGGACATTTATTACATTATGAAACATTACCATCTGTAATGTCTCAATGAAGATTGAAAATGATGATATTTGTTTTTCTTTTTGTCTTAATTGGAATTATATATATTCGTTTTTGAGTCATTACGAAAACATATTTGATGATTAGGATCATGTTTACAATTCATTATTCTTGAAATTATGTCCTTAAATACATAAGGGGTTGTATATAATAAAATCGCTATATTTTGGATAGATGAAGGAGATACATTTCATGGGGATTGGGATTGATTTAGGGACCTCATTTGGGAGATTCATCATCAACAAATCCATGTCATCATTTCATGGATAACATTTTTGAAGGATTGTAAACATAATGATACAGTTTATATGGACATTATATTAGAGGAAATAAATGTTACAAAAATAATATGTATTTGAAATTGATTTTAAATTATAATTCATTGAAATCTAAAACAATTATTTATTATAGGAAATAGGGAATAAATAAGTAAACAAAAATGGCTCTGGTATATTATTTAACCATCATTTTGATAAAATAATGGAAAAACATAAATATATATGGAATAAAAATGAAAACCCCCATTTAAACCAAGTTAGACGTCAATATAAAAACAAATATGTTATAGTAGTATACTCAATTTGGGATGTTTATACACACTGATAATTGTTTTCCATTCATAGAAATGCCTATAAAAAAATATGAAGATGTCAACATTTTTTGGGTATAGTTCTAGGTATCAAGTTAATAATGATCGATATTCAAAAACCTGCTAATATTTCTTATAAATCACACAAATCATTCATATAATGAAAAATTAATGATATGAGAACCTCTCCTGGGATACTGTCAATTGAACAAATGATAATTTCAAAAAAAATGGCAGAATCATATTGTTATGAATATAATTGTGAGGGGAGAATAATTTCTAATACAGATCAAAATTTGAGTATGTCGGACTCTCATTAGAAGAAACAAAAAAATGAAATTTTATGCCTATTAACACAATTCATTAATATAGATGTAAATCATAGTGGTATGGAAAATGGTACGAATCCATATACCACTAAAATAAATCCTATAGAGATTTCCATTATTATAGTTGATATAAGTGGTTTAAAAACTCAAGATTACATTACTAATAACCCTCTGAATGATCAAAATAATAGTATAGATGAATATTTTTGACCAAATTAAAACATAATTTGATATATAAATTTGGAATGTTCTTCATATACTCAAATAAATAAAGATTTTCCATTTATAAAACATAAATATAAAAATCTAAAATATAATAGAATAATTGAAAAGAGATAATCAATGAATTAATAGGAGAAATAAATTATATTTTTATGATTTATTATATATATGTCATTTTAGAAAATATAAAATAATATAAATAACAAAATTTAATTGCGTCAATTGCATGTACTTTTCAAATAGATCTATTTTATTATTATTTTCATCCATGAATTGATTCAAATTAATTCATACATATATTCTCCTTGGAAAATTGTTAGAAACAAGAAAAAAATTGACCAGGATAAAAAATATATCTTCACTATAAAATGTTGTTCAATTATTTAAGAAAATATTCCACCAATGCATAATGATATAGAAAGTTTTTCCTTTCCATATACATAAGAGAATATTAGAAAGATGATCGGTATTTTTGACATTGATGCAACCATTAATTTCAATCCTTTATCTCTATTTGATTAATTGGGACTAGGAAAATTTATTCATACCATTATGGTCGTACTATTGTTTGAACGATCATTTACACATCCCATATAAAAAGTTAATGACTTCCTTGGATGAATTTATAATCATTTCATACCTTCATACAATATGGATATATAAATGAAGAGTTACCAAGAAGTGTCTATATTTATTAGAATATTCATATTAACCACTCAATGATCGACTATTATGAATTCAATGGCAGTTTAATTTATAATGTTTGGTGTAAAAAAGAGTATCTTGTATTAATAAATTTCAATGAACAAACATTTAGTGAGATCAATTTGAGGGTTGAAATTGTATAAGTTGATGACACATTAAATCATTAGGATAAAAATTTTAAGGAACATGTAGATGAAAAATTCATGTAGAAGATGTTATTTATTCCAAAAAATATAAAAGGGTTACAAGTGGAAATAGAAGTAATTTTATGGATCTCAAAATCAATTCCCTTACTATGTTGGAAACAAACTATGGAGATGAATTTTTTATTCTATAACTTTAGAAATTTATTAGAAACATCGTGGTTGAATTTACTCCATTAAAAAAGTCATGGAACATGTTCATATATTTACGGATGATATTTTGAAACCAATTAATGAATTTTATAATGAAATCATATCCAAATAAAATATAGATATTTTTTATAATTAGTTGTCCACTTAATACAACATTGAATAAAAGTGTGTTTCCAAATTTGAAACATTGAATTTGTAAAATAAATCCATAATAACTATAATAAATACATTAATGATCATGTACATCCTAACCCTAGAGTATATCTTCAAGTGAATAGGAAACACTACATGATGTTAAACCTTTAAAATCCTTAAGTAAATATTCATTTTTTGGCATGAACTATTCACTAATTGTCTTCGTTGTTTTCTATGTAGACAAAAAGATATTGGAAATTTACATAGCTAACTCAATGAAGGTTAAATCTTCAAAGAATTTACCATTTACGAAATATATCTAGTTAATCCTTCATGATGTAGGAAAAGGATTCATATTCAATTTGATCATAAAAAGGAGTTAAAGATCAAAGTATCCTAAATTCGACCATGAATTTTCATTCAAGAGTGGACTTAATAAAATTAATAGATATTGGTATTACCATACAAAAATAAGATCGTACACGGGTACTCTAGTTCATGTGGTTTCCCAAAAGTGAGGTTTCACTATGGTGATAAATGAGTTAAATTAATGAATATTGGTTATAAAACAAATGATTTGGAAATTCTATACAAATTAATGATCTAAGAATTATTCTAATATAGAGGATAATTTTCTAATTCCATTCATAGATCATATCCATATGAAAATTTCTAGATTTTTATGTATTTTTTATTTATGGCTATTCTAGTTACACATGTACTTCTATAGCTCCTGAATAAACCATAAGACAAACTTCAAATGAAATTTTGTGAAATTTTCTTGCCATAAAATTCACTATGGATTATGTGGTTTATTGGTTAACTTTAGAAGATTCATTTTATTAGTTTATTTAGATATTTTTTACTAGATATTTGAGGGTTTCATGTATGAATTTACAATTTATGAGAGTGCCTATTGAGAATATTTTAGAAAATATAGACATCTTTATATTGATATTCCATGAGACCAATGATGTCCAAAATTAAAATTAAGGTCAATCCCTGGTTACTGAATGAATTTTACTTGGTCATAAGGGGTATCAAAATTAGTTTTTATGATAATTTAATGATTAAGGTCATTTAAATGATACCCCCTCTTTTGACTGTCCATGGTGTTAAAAAATTTCCAAAACATTCTCTTATTTTCCATAAAAACAATAAATATTTTTCTAAAATCAATAGTCATCTTTGATCACTCTTATAAAATGTTACACAATTCTTATTTGTTTAAAATTTTCATCAAACATTTATTATTCTTTATGGAAACTCACTTCTTCACCCATCATCTGAACACCTTATTGGAAACCTCTATTTGAACATATGTTTAACGACCAGGTATTTATAGAATAATAATATTCTAAATTCAAATATAATTTATGAATAAGATATTATTGTTACATTAATGTGGATTTGTTTTCGATAGAATACTCAACTTGTAACAATAGATTACTTTAAAATCTCATGTTGCACACAACATTGAGTTATACCGAATAATAATATAATAATATTATTATTTTATATAGTGGTTAACGCCATGTCATTGTATTGGGAGAAATAAATGAAACAAACTACAATATTATTATATTTTTTTTTAAAATTTCATTAAATTTTTCAGATAAATTATAGAGTCATAAATTCAGAACGAATACTTTTTTTAGCAAGAAACACACTAATATTTTTTAAAGGTATTTTTACCACCATTAGATGGATAACTGCTAATAAATTTTTTTTTCAATTATATATGATTTATTTCAAAAAATAAACATCTTATATATAATTGGGACATCAAAATTTACTATGGATAATTTCCTGGTAAATTTACGAGAAAGATCATTTTTAATGAATAGTGAAAATACAACTTTTTAATTCAGAACTGCCTTTTCATCTAATTTGTTTATTTAGATAAATTGTCCTTTTAAATTGTTTTAATGTTTAATTGTATTATATTTTTATCATGTAATCCAATTTTGGTCATTTTAAGTAATTCCATTTTTAAATTGGACATAAACACATGTCATTATTTTGTAAGTTTTTACTTCTTAAAAACACGCTTTTTGGTTTTGACAATTGGAATTAATTTTAAATTAATTTTATCAACTCATGTGTTTTTAATTTGGAGATATTTTTTTCATATTTGGAATTAGGAAGTCGAAATTGTGTAAATAGGAATCTTTTAGTTTTAGTAATTATGAAGAGTAACTTCATTAATTATTTTATTTACCATAGTTTAAAGTTAAATATGTTAAATAAGTTTAAAAAATAATATTATAATAATAATAAAAGACCCTAAAAGATTCCCTAATCTTAAAATATGTGATATTTCCAACAATGGTTAACCATGGGTCGATTTTGGGACCCCATGGTGCCACATGGATTTGAAAATGACATATTATAAAAATTAAATTAAATTAAAGAAACATATTACACAAAGAAGTATATTTTTTTAAAACAATTTTTATATGGGGATATAGAAGTGATCACTTTGACTATAAATAGTCATTAAAATATAAAAATATTTCATATTTAATGATATTTTATTTATAATTATTAGACATTAAATAAATAAATTTAATAATGATACAATGATGATACAATGATTGCATCACTAATAAGGTATTCAAATAAATGATATTATACATGTTAAAATAATTATAATTTTGTTTTTTTCATGTCATCGAAGATTTTTTTGGAATATATCAAAATATTAGGATTTATTTAATGCCTTTGGTTTGAATGAATCATGTTTTAAAAAGACATGTATGAATAGTGTCCAAAAATGACATAATTCATAACTTAATTTAGAAAATAGTTTATTAGATGATTATAAATTCATAAAAATATAATATTCAGAAAAACGTTATGATAAGTCTCAAATTGAATTGATGACTATTTTATTGGACATTTTTTTGGTTTTGGTAACTATTTAGATTCTCAAAGTGTTGAATGCTTGATAAAATGGAAATAGTAAAAAACTGTAAAATAAATGAGATAAGGATTCAAATATATCTATAACCTGTATAATATTTATTAGATGATTTTATTTAGACATATAATCAACTTATATTTGACATAAAATAATTTTTAATCGTCTGTAATCAAAATACAATTTATAATAAATTAATATTTCAAAGACTTTTTCAGTTCACATCTTCCCACTTATAAAAGGGCACCACATCTACCCATTTAATCACACCTCTCAATCTCCATGGCTCATCCAAATTATGACCAAATAATCTCCCAATGTCCCTTTATTCATAAAATAAGCCTTACATTGTGACGAAGGCAATTCAAGAAATCCTTTTGGCTCGAATCAAAGGTAGTTATACATTTTAAGAGATAGTGTCTTCTCTAATGTTCTCATCCATTATTTTACTTAATCACTCCCTATTAAATTCATATTATTTGATTGCATTAAAAACCAGTAACCACAATATACTAGGATGTTGTTATGCGGTTTATTATAATTACACATGCACATGCGCCCATCTACTAGATATGAAGATACTGTTTCTATTGATGGAAAAATACTGCCTCATGAAACAATGGTTGTTCAATTTTCTCCTACCACCTCTCATGGTGGATCTATGATGGAACTATACATATATATGATTTATAATATATTTATATTTTCCCTATATTTATGTATTTTTCATTTATATAATACCTCTACGCTTTCCATAATGTTTAAATATTATAATTTCATTTGAGGAAGTGCGGAACATCGACCCATCAATGTGAAATGACTCATTCATGCCATACATAAGCTGTATTAAGGATGGAGTTAATGAACTTGTGAAACTTATATAAAATATGATATTATACTCTAATTATAATATACCTATGTATCATTTAGTTTTCATATCATTAAATATTAAAAAGAATTGAATGTAGCGTTCATGGATACGTACAACTTACCATCTCCATGAACGGTGTATTTCATTTCATATCTAAAATTGTTATGGAATATTATAATTTAATATATATTGGATCTAAATACATATATACTGGATATATATTATTTTTAAATCATTCATTCCTATCTATTTTCATAGGAATTTTGACCATATTGATAATATGTAATTATATCATGTTCATTTTTGACTCAAGTACCGAATATCGACAAAACGACCTATATAAACATAAATAATTATTTAACTTTTATAACATGATGATTAGTAATATAAAATGAATATTAAACATGAAAATATTTTAAATTATGTATAAATTAATATATGATTATTATTATGGAATATACCGAACGAACCAGACAAGTCAAAGTCAAGGTAAGAGAACTTCTTATCCCAATTTATATTCATTGGGTTGATCTTCTACTTCAGGATTATGTCCAACATTGAATATGTGGAAAATAATATTTGATATAATATCATGGATTTATACTTGAAATATTTTTAATTAATGTGAATACACATAATCAATCTATTTGATTAACAATGTGATCTTAGTAAGGGAACCTTTCCCCCTCCTCTTTTAGTCAAAGACTTATTTTATGTTATGTCTTTTAATTTCCATTTTCTTATGATGGGATATGTTCTTCTATATTATTATTTATGTAAATTTTAGGTCCATGTGATAAGAAACCATTTTCTCTCTCATCAAATCATGTTTTGAATTTTTATGTGACGTCGTTAGGCTATCGAATTTTCATAATTTAATTTCTAAACACTATTTCAACTCACTGGGTTTTATGCTTACTTCGTTGATTATATAATTCCAAGATTATGTGTGGAATAACGTTTTATTTATTTATGTTTCAATATCTACTTTCCATATTTTGGATATACTTTCGCAACACATAATCACCCCATTGATAAATTCTTATGTCATTTATACGAACATTGTATGGGAAATATTATCTCAATCTCCATTCATTGAGTTATATATCCATATCAATAGTTTTGTTTTTCCATGAAAATGTGTGAATAAAGTATTATTTTTTTACACATTATATCCAATTATATTGGGGGTATTTATATTTGTCAAACATCTTTTTTTTCATTTATTTATCCTTAATCAAAGGATAAGATCATTGTAAGAGAATTATTCTCAATTTACATTCCATTCAGAATTGTTTTTTGGTATGCAAAAATTTACTTTTATAAGGTGTATATACTTCCATTTGAAGTTTTATATCATCAATAATCTTATTCTCATGATATTAAATGTTTTTTAATGTTTTCATTAATTGTTTTTGTTCATGTATTTTCTCAAGTTGTAATGGACTCTTTAATAAAAATATCATTTGAAAAGTTTTAAATATTTATTATTCATATTGTCCTTATTTTCAAAATTGTTTTAAATATTTAGTTTTATAGAACTTAATGTTCTAAAATGTTAATTAATTTGAATGTTTCAATGTGGTATGGTACCCATTTACTAAAAAATCTCTTTATGAAATGTTATAAAAGGTTTTCGAAATAGATTTAATATTTTTATTTCTTGAGTTAATTCATTGTGGTTGATGAATAAAATATAGATAACTTCAATATTTTATGTTTTATGATTATGTAATGGTACTAGGACATTTTATGGGTGGTTATGGGATAAACCAAATACGGGTGGTTGCATGATAATCCTTGGGAAGGTGAGCCCGAGATAGCTCTTTAATGCATTGGGTAAGAGGACGGAGGTAAACACTAAGGTTTCTCCAAATAGATTTATAGAATATACTATGATGGGTTTTCCAATCATAAATCCCTATGTTATTTTGAAATCTACAATTTATGTATTTTTTGGATGCCACAAGATCCCTTTATGATTTATTATTTCTATTATTTATTCATAATTATTATGATTTCATGAGGTATGTAAAAGTGGTATGATTTATTATTGAAAAGTTTGATTTATTGATTAATGGTCTAATCTTTTAATCCCCTCTTTTATAACCCTTAGAATGATTTTACTGCTTATCCCATTTTTTTTAAATGTAATTTAACAGGTTATAAATAAGGGTAAGAGAATTTAATAATTTAGGAAGATTTTAATCAAGAAAAGAAATATTATTTTATTTAATGAGTTTTACTTTTGTGAAAAAAATTGTTAGAGTATAATTATCCAATTTGTAATATTTGAGAAGTAATGTAATTGTTATGGCCTAATTCCCTAAAACCCTAAACCTAAAAATATCCTCAATGTTAATTCTTGACATAACTCAATACTAGGAAACATTTATGGTTGGGGACTTATAGTTGGTATAAAAGGTCGGTTTAGATAACATTAGAGGATGGGGTGTTGTATAGGTTTAGGTAAAGGATCCCATATAACCCAAAAAGTAATTATCATATGGAAACTTTTTGAGGTTATGGAAAAATACGTTGTTTGGATAAAAACATGAACAATGAAAATATAAAGAGGTTGATGGGTTTGAGTTATATTAATGTTTTAATATTATCTTAATCCTATAGATGATTATTTTTTAATAATAATAAGTCATTTTAACTTTTTTCTCCTTTTAGTAGATTATGGATCATTTGTCAAGATGGATGTAAAGAGATCTTCTACAAATGTTTTATACCTCCCTGACAATTTGATCATCATTATTTTGGAAAAATCTTGTTTGTATGATTTTGGAAGCTTCCTTAGTATTCAAATCACTTGTATGAAATTGTTTGAGTAATCCATAAGCTACTCATTTCTAAAAAAAATATTGGTTATGATATATTTTTCATATGATTTCATGATCTCAACTTTTCCAACATTATCAAAAAGTGAAATTACATTAGTAAAGTGAACATTTACTTTTATGAAGTATGACATCATGCTGAAAGAGAAATGAAAAATCATGAGGATCATGATATATGGATTCAAGGAATTGCGTTTTAAGAAATAATGTGGAAATTCATAGTTAATTTGTTATGAAGAGCTCTAAATGAGTAAGAATTATACATATAAGGGATTCAAGAGTTATGGTAGGTTGTAGGAGGAAGAAAATTTTAAAAGTACTAATGCTCTTTTGATGATGGGATTACATTATAAAAATTTTTCTAATATGTGTAAATATGATGTTTTATATGAGATAATTTTATTCAATTAGTAATTTCATTTTCCTGTGTGGAAATAATGGATAACCTTAGGGGTTCATATGATCTTTTTATAGGTGATTAATGGTTATTAAATTTTGGAATGAAAAATGAACTGTATTGATAACAGTTGGGGATAAGAAAAGTTATGGTTATTTTTGAGGAAATTATATAATTTAGGATAATTTTATAATAATGATATGATTTTAGAAAAAGGATAACATGTATGATGAGTGACAACCCGTCGCGTCCAGTAAGGCCACATGAATCGAAACCAAAACTGAAGGGTGACATGGGGGCATCATCTACAACTGGCTTACATAATGGCCTCGATTAGTATGTCTTATTCTATTATGTTAAATAATTTCATAGATCATGAATAATTTTATTTTGGAACTAATATTTTATAAAATGGATATCTTTAGTACAAGAAAATGATTTGTGGATTAGGTGATAAATGTTATTTTGGAGGACGTTCTATCTTTGGGAACACTATATGACTATGGAAAAAAGAATGTTGTTGTATTTAATTTGTTAAGTAATGGTTAAAGTATTATTTTGGAAGAAATTTTGTTTTATTGTGGACATATGGAAATTTTTGTTATTTATGGAAATGATTAACTTATCATAGAGTATATGTGATTAGGTTAATTACAGTTTAGTTTCAGACTTTAACAGCAGTCAATGTTATTTGATATGATTTATTATGGAAGACTATGTGAATAAATCCTTCTGAATTTTGGGTTTCAATATTAGTTGGATTATTTTGAATAATATTATGGAAAATTGTGTATTGAATGGTATTTGTTGAACTTTCATTTTTTTCAACTTTTGATATTAATAGTTGAATTTATTTTTATAATGGATTGTCCTATTTTGGGGATTATCTAATCTCATTCTAACAATTTTGGTATTGGTTAATGTATAAAGACAAGGAAAATATATAGATCATAATTTTTGGATTATGTTCTTCTCTAGAATTTTATTCTACATATTCAGGTGTGACCTTGTCATCTTGAATACTCATCATTTAGAGAAAAGATTAGTTTGTGGTAGAAATTTACTAAAGGATGAAAATCTACTAAAAAAGTAAGTATATTATCATATTTTCATATCCAATATCATTAATAAAATATGAAAACTTATGAAAATGAATGTAATTAAAAATAAATGTTTCCCATTTATATTTTTTATTGGGGAATAAAATACCATTTATTCTATCACATTTTTGTGATTTTTTGGTTGTTAACATTCTCCTAGTCATGTTTTCTGTCACTCTCAATCAGAACGTGATGGTTAGTTTCTCTTCAATATCCATGTTTACTTATACATAATCATAGTATGGGTTATCTCGGGTGACCCTTGTACTTCACTTAATTTTTTTGAAGAAATAGTCTTATGGACTCTATTTCTGATGTGGGACTTTCAATGAAGGTCCCAAGCCCAATTTTAAAATTGTGAGGATGCAATTTCCAAAATTAGGGAAGGTCACAATGACCCATGAAATTATAGAATAATACTTTTTCATTTATATTAATATTTATTAATATTATATTATTTTTATTGAAAATAAAATTATTTTTTGATAGTGTACTCGAAAGGAAAAAATATGTTTTTTTAAAATATTATGTTGCACACAACATTGAGTTATACCAAAAAATAATATAATATTTTTTTCATTTTAAATAGTAGTTAATGGCTAGATTTGGTATTGGAAGAAATGAAAAGAACTTACTAAAATATGACTATATATGTTTTTTAAATTTTATTATGTCTATCTGATAAATTTGAGATGCTTAAAATAAGAATGAATCTGATATAAAGCCTGAAATACTCAAATATTTTAAAAAGGTTGTTTTTTTCCCTTTTGATGCAGAACCATATTTAAATATAGTTTCTGTCACATTTATATGTTTTTTTGACAATGTTAACTTTTTCTATAGAATCAGAAAATAAAAATATACTAGGAAAAATATCTGGTAAATTTTTAATAAAGATGAATTTTTTTAAAATAATAGTGAAAAATAACACCTTTTAATTCAAAACTAAGTTTTCATATAATTTATTTATATAGCTATATTGTCTTTATAATTAGATTTAAAGTTTAATTGGATTATATTATTATCATTGAATCCAATGTTGGTCATTTAATGTAATTTCACATTGAAATTGGACATAAACACATATCAATATTTTGTTAGTTTTTACTTCTTAATAACACTTTTTTGGGTTTTGACAACATGAATTAATTTTAAATTAATTTCTCTAACTTAAATGTTATGAATTTTGAGAAATCAATTTACTTTTTTGAATCTGGAGGTCCGAATATTTTAAATATATACCATCTATTTTTAGTTATTATGAATAATAACTTCAATAATTATTTTATTTACCATGGATTAAAGGTAAATTCGGTAAATAATGGTATAAAATAATATTATAATGATATTAAACTACCCTAACACATGTCCTTATCCTATTTGATCAGATATTTCTAACAGTGGGTATCCTTGGGTAGATTTCTGGACCTCATGGAGCATCTTGAATGTGAAAATGGAATTTTATAAGAATTAATTTAAATTAATGAAACATATAACATAAAAATGTATTGTTTATTAAAAAAATTATTATATGGGGTTATATAAGTGATATATTCAACTATAATAATTAATTATAAATTAATTTTTTTAAATATATCATGATATTTTATTAATAATCTTTAGACATTAAATATATAAAATTAATTATTATACAATGATGTGTAGTGATTGCTTCATTAATAATGGATTCCAATATATTATATTATAGATGTTAAAATAAACTTAATTTTTTTATGTCATCCATGAATTTTTTGGATGATATTAACCTATTATGTTTGAATTAATTCATTTTTTGAAGGAATCTGGTATTTATGAATCCATAACAAATTAAGAATGAATAGTGTCCAAAAGTGACATAATTCATAATATAAAATATAAAAGGGATAATTAAAATCCAATAAATTACTAAAAATTTAATAATCATCCAAAATTTTATGATAACTCTAAAATTTTATTAGTGATTATTCTAGTGGTCAATTGTCATGATTTCGTAAATATTTTGTTTCTCAAGGTGTTGAATGATTGATAAAAAGGAAAGAGTCAAAAAGGGTTAAATCAAAAAGACAGGGATGGAAAAAATTATAAAAGTTTCTAATTATTGATAAGTGATTTTATTTAGACATATATTCATATTATCTTCGAACTGATAGAATTTGGACAGATTTTTAATTGAAATATAACCTATATTAAATTTATATTTCTAAGACTTTCCTAAATTCCCCATCCCCCCTCTTATAAAAGGACATCAAATCAACCCACTTAATCACACATCTCAAGACCCTTGGAAAATCCAAATTCTAAAAAATTAATCTCCCAATATACCTAAATTCTTTTCTAGATGCCTTACTATGGGAAAAAGGAAAATCAATGAATCCTTTCAGCTCAAATTCAAAAGAGTTGCACGTTTTAAGAGGAAGTGTCTTCTCTAAAGTACCTTTCTATTAGTTTACCTCTTTACTCCCTATTCTATTATTATTCATTGATTACATTAAAAATCAGTATCGAAAATATACTATGATGGTTTTATGAGAATTATTCTGACTACACTTACACACACCTCCATCTAATGGATATGAACATAATGTTTTCTGAACGACAAATTACCACCTCATTAAATGATGATTGTTCAAATTTCCACTACCACCTCTCATGATGGCAATTACGATGGAACAATATTTATATATTATTTATATTATAATTATATTTTCTCTGTGAAGCTATAATTTTTATTTATAGAATAAATTTATACTTTCCATAATGTGTAAATATGATAATTTAATTTGAGAAAGTGCGGATTACTGCTATCTCAAAGTGATAGTACTCATGAATTCCATAAATGGAATGTATAAATGACGGAGTTAATGAAGATATGTAACATATGTAAAATATGATATTATAATCAAATTATAATATACATATGTATCATTTACATTTCATTTCATCAAATATCAAGAAAATGAATATAGCGTTCATATGTACGTACGACTTACCGTCTCCACGAACGGAGCATTTCATTTCATATCTCCAAATGTTATAGACTATTATAAATACATATATAATGGACCTAAATATATATATACTAGATATATATTATATTTATTTTATTAATAATAATTAGGATATAATTGAATTTTGACCATATGGACAATTTGTAATTATATAATGTTCATTTTTGACTCCAGTACCAAATACCGAAAAAACGACAGATATGAAGTTATATAATTATGTACTTTCTATAAATGATTATATGTAACATAACATGAATAATAAACTTAAAATTGGTTTTGAATCAAGTATAAATTAACCTATATTTTTTCGAATATGAAGAATGAATGAGATAAGTCGGGCTCATGGTAAGGGAACTTCTTATCCGTATTTCTGTTCTTTGGGTTGATCTTCATCTTCTTGATTATGTATTTCTATGATTAGATGAAAAATTAATTTTATATCCTATATTTTATTTATAAATGATTCATGTGTAATTATTGTGAATACACATAACCAATCGATTTGATTAACAAAACGATCATTTTAAGGGAAATTGTCGCCCTCCTCGTTTTTGCAAAGACTTTATTTATTTTATTTCATTTAATTTAAATTTTTTATGTGGAGATATGTTATTTTATATAGTTATTGATATAAATTTTATGTCCAAGTTATTATAGACCATTTTATCTTTCATAAACTCATTTTCTTAAATTTGAAGTGATGTCGTTGGGCTACGGAATTTTTGTAAGGGAATTTCTACAGACAATTTCCACTCATTGGGTTTTACATGTACTTTATTGATTATATTATGCCATGATTACGGGTGGAATGATTATTTATTTATTTATGTTTTAATTTCTACTTCTATTTGTGTGGATATACGTTTTCAACACATAATCACCCCATTGAAAAATTCATATCTCATTTATATGAACTTTATAAGAGAAATAGTTGCTCTCTCTCCATTCATTGAGTTAAATATCCATGTTCTTGGTTTTTTTAGCAATAATATGTGTGAATGAACTATTTTTTTACACATAATATCAATTTATTTTGGGTATATTAATATTTCTCACCAAATATTATGTCATTGGTTTATCCATAATCAAAGAATACGATATTCGTAAGGGATTTCTTCTCAAATTAAAATCCATTGAGACGTATTTTTTGGTATTCACCAATTCACATTTATATGGTGTATATACTACCCTTTGACGTATTATATCAAGAATATTCTTATTCTAATGATATTATATGTTTTTTAATGTTATTTTATAATTACTTTCAATCATGTATTTTCTTATGTGGTAAGGGACTCTTTAACTAAAACATCGTTTGAAATATTATAAATATTTATTCATCTTAATTTAAATGTTTTCAAAATAGTTTTAAGGATTTATTTATAAAACAATTACGGTGTTATGATTATATAATGGTACTTGGAAATTTGATGGGTGGTTACATGATTAACCAAATGCGGGTGGTTCTTTGATACACATAATGCAGTTGAGCTCAAGATAGATCTCAAATACATTGGGTAATGTGATGAAGTTAAGTGTTAAGGATAATCTTAAGAGATTTAGGTAATATACTGTGATCGTTATTCCAAACATAAATCCCAATGTATATTTGAAAGAAACAATTTAAGTATGTTTTGGATCCCACATGTTACCATTATGATTTAGGATTTTTATGTGTTAATCACAAATATTATGATATAATGAGGTATGTTAATGATTTATGACTTTTTACCAAAAAGTAGTATTTATTGATTCATAAACATATTTTTTCTTCCCTTATTTTATATTCCTTTATTGTTATTTTTATGTACTTCCGTTGTTTTTGAAAATTTATTCATAGGGTATAAGTTAGGGTAAAAGAAAGAAAAAAATTAAGATTATTTTTATCAAGAAAAGAATAGTTGTTTTATTTAATAATTTTTATTGTTGTGAAAAAATTTGTTAGAGTAGAACTATCGACTTTGTAATATTTGAGATATATTTTAATAGTTATGTCCTAATTCTATAAAACTCTAATACTAAAAAGATCCTCAAAATGAATTCTTGAATTAACTCAATATTTTTGAGACATTTAAGGATGGGGGTTTGTATTATATGTGATGTAAGTGATGTGGAAATTGGAGTATTTTTATGAAAAATGAATGATATGAAATTATATAAGGTGAAACATAAATTAATAATCCAATATAATTCTAAATGAAACTATAGTACCTCAAAAAAATAGTTTTTCAAAAAAAAAATTATTCTATAAATGTTCATGAACTAAATAAACTGTTCAACAATAATAGTTTTCATATAAAATTCTATCCTAATGTAATTTTTTTTCCAAAAAAGTGCAAACCTTCATTCTGGTTAGATTGTTAAATTATATTGTAAAAATTTAATTTTTAAATAAAATATAATTATGGTTGTAAAAATATTATATATAATCATTTACCTAGGTTTTATATGAATAAATCTAATCATACTTGGGAAAAAAATACACCTTGTTGAATTATAAATATCTAGTTTTAACCCCAAACAATATTCTTGGATTGAAAAATTTGAAAATTTATGGGGTATTGTAGTCATTCAGAATGATTATACCCATAACCAAAAAAATAGATTCATTTCTAGTATAAATACAATTTTTTTGACACAATTAATTTTTATAGGTTTTCAAATGGTATACCTAAAAGTTCTGTTCCCAAAGAATAGATCTAATTCCTTCAAGAATTTTTCAACTCATTACAATAATGCTTCTATCATAGAGGTGAAAAATCCCAAAATGTCTTAAAACCTTGATGTTATTTCCCATTACTGTTATATGATAACATGTGCCAAGTTTTTTGTTGTGAAAATTTTCAATGGTAATGGAATTTCATTTAAAATAATGTTCAATCTATTAAAAGAATTTTGGAAGATAAATTTTTGTATGTTTAGGGATCGTATATTATAATAATATAATATATTATTATGTTAATGATTACATCCTAGTATCTACATACTGTGTTTCCAAATTGTATAATGTTTTTTCACACCAAAATAAATAAACTAATAGTGTGGTCAAATTCATCAAAAACAGTATCTTCTCCAGATTTGGGGTTATGAAATCTTTTTTCCTTAATAATAGAACCCACATCAGAAATTTTAAACTGTAATATGTTATGAAAAAATGTTCCTATCTTGAATAATCTGTTATTACATATTATACACCAAAATATGGATCATATGAAATTTAAAACATGGAGTTGGAATAAATATTAGAGACAATTATTTAAAATTCACGAAATTATTGGTACTTGAAACAAGATGATGAATTATGGTCTTATAGAACTACATTTAAAACTTTATAGGGATGTCCTTATATATGATTATTTTTGGAATATGTTTTCATTTTCATATAGTGAATTGACATAAATTATTTTGGCCTTTTAAGTCTCTAAATTTTTACTTTATTACTACTCGTGAAAGGATATTTCTTGAGTATGGTGAACTCGATGAGTTTAAGAGATAATAAAATGAAAATTATAACTTTATAAATAGACTGACATGGTCTTTAATTACATTATTAGTCAATATATGAATACAAATTGGTTACAAAACACTTTTTGATAATTATATACCTTAAACAAATTCCAGAAAAATTTAAATCCAAGTGGTTGGGACCTTTCACCAATCATCCTGTTGTTTAAAAATGGTTTTGTAGAAATTTTTAGAGGATATAATATAACAATTCATGTAATTGGAAAAGGGATTTTGAATTGTGTTCAATAAAAACCAAAGGGAATTTCGGCCTCCATTTTACCATGAAATTGATAAGCCTTTTTTCTAAATATTAAATAATTAATTTTACAAGGTAAGAAACTATTGGTTCTTATATTTTTTTATTTGTTTTTTATAAAATATATCTTATTGTATTTTTTCCAATGTGTTGCTTATTTCAATTGGTTTAGGTAAGTATTAAACTGTTGTTCAAATACCTCATTTGTATAATTATACAGAATTTTGTGAGAATTTCGATTATTTTCCACTAAAAATATTTGCTACTAGTTTTATTTGTTAGGATTAAGAGACCCTTAAAATTTTCTCTAGTTGTTATGTTTAATGATATTTTAATTAAGCAGTCTTTTATTAATTATTTTATTATAATTATTTTGTGACTTTATAACGATAGAACCTTACACAAATCATATATGGTTTTTTGAATATATAAATTTGGTTATATAATCATTATCTAATGATTATTATTTTTCATTCGTTCTTAAATATATATATATATATATTAATTTTTATACATACTTAAGAGATAATGGTACATTTATAAAAACTTCTCTCTTTTAGGAATTAAATTTATTTGAAATTTTTTCAATTTTGAAATTTCTTAAATGAGTAAATTTTGATACAATTTTGTGTTATTGGTGTACCTTATTTATTTTCCATTGGAATTTTTTATTAATATTTTTGAAATCTAGTTAAAACCCTCAAATTTTCGAAAATCCTATGTATTTTTTATATGTTTTCTATGAAATTTATTTATTTATTAATTCAATTTATATGATTTTATATCATGACCATAATCGAACATTCTACTTTATATGAAACAATAATAAATGAATTTTATTTTTAAAATATAATTTGGAATAGTACAATAATTTTTAGAAGCATGTGTTTGAACTGAAATTCACCCAAAAAAACATTATTTTTAACTAATAAATTTTTTACATCTATTAGAATTAATGTGATTTTAATTACATCTCCCATATTAGAAATCAATATTAGGAAAGAAGTTAGGTTATCTATGTGGGGATATTTATTTTTCAAATGTATATTAACTACAAAAACTAACAAAATCCCTTATAATTGTTGAGCATTATTTAGTTTTAAATATTACTTCTTGATTTTCAGTAGGTTAAAAATTTATTGAGTTTGAATATTTTGATATTTTATTGAGGTGGGTATTCTTATTACAACATGTATTAAACTGAGCAATCCATTTTATCATCCCTTTGAAATAATTTTTTCTCACTTATATTTTTCCTAAATATTATTTAAAATCAATCAAATTGACCATTTTTGTTTGAATTAAACTCATATGATATGCAACAACATTATCAAGAAAATATAAAATATAATAATCTTTTTTTGATCATCTTTTTTCATTCATTAATTATTTAATTATTTATTTGTTGGTTTAGCTATGTATGTCTCCTTGTAATTATTATGCTTTCTCATCAATACTAAATGTCTATTTATTATTTCTTCTAATGACGTGAGTCATATCACATAGTGGGAGAGAGAAGTTAGGAATTCCAGTTGGATACAAATTTTATCCCATTCAATTCAATTAAAAAATATACTTTAATTGTTTTATAATCAGATTAATAAATTATTATATTTAATAATAAATATGTAGGGTAAAAATAAAAATTTTAACACGAAACAATCAATAGATGAAAATTAAATTTATTTATTATTCATTAAGGAATTTTTTTCAATGTTGTGTTTTATTATTTTCCAATGAAACTGTATAATAATTTCATAATGACAAGAAATAATTATCTATGAGGTTTTTTTGCATCTATATCTAGTATTTTGTTCACATCATTTTAGTTTTTTAAATGTATATTCATTGCTAATATAGGTATTCTTGTGGTCAATTATATTGTCTAAATTTTCATATTTAAAATAATTCATTCATTTATTATTTTGTAAAAAATGTTTAAATTAATGTTTTCATAGAGTTAGGGTGCCTTTATTTTATTATTTTGTTTTGTTTTGTTTTAAACATGTTTTAATTATTAATATTATCTTTCATAATTTATACATGTGTTATTGTTTTAAATTTTTTATTAAAATTAAAAAATTTCATTTTTTAGATATTATTTTAGGTTTTACCCTTTTATTTATATTGCATTTAATTTTTATAGAAAGTAATTTTTTTTATTTTATGTGAATATATTTAATTATTTTATTTACATTACTAATTTTTTTGTATGACATTAAAGGATTCATATTTTTTAATTCTGCAGTCCAGGTGAAGGACCCCGGGACACCCTGAGAGGGGAGGGGTGAATCAGGGTGACCACTTTTTCTTTTAATTTGTTGGATCTTGTTCCCACGTTGGTAGGAACTTGTTGAACCTGTATGATGATTACGATCAAAATGAAAACATTCACATGCACAGAGAAGACACAGTCATTTTTACTTGGTTCACCACTAAGGGCTACGTCCACGGAGCATATGCCGACAGGTTGCCGGTCGTACCTAAATCCACTATGCTTCACTAGCTGCGGATACAAATGTTCGGGTACAGACACTCTGTCCCAGGCTCACTGCCTTTACAATAGTTCAGGGATAGCTCACTGCGTCCCTCGGGTCACTCCCGTTGACTCCCCCTGGCTCACTGCCGTTGGTGAAGTCCCACTCAGTTTATAGACGTGTAGGTCTCTTCTTCATTTGCATAAGAGTGCATCCTTTGTTGAATGTAGATGCGCTATTGAAGTCCGATTCTCTCCAGAAGAAGAATATCACTTTTCCTCGAATGAACCGAGTAGTTTCTCGGCTTTCGTGCAGCTCCAGCAAGGCAGGCATGCTTCAATAGTGTCTAGGTCTCCTTTTCAAGCCCGGCGCGCAAGTCTCCCGGCGGCGTGCAAATATCAGGCGCGCAAGACTAAACTGGCACGCAAGTGTCACTGAAGCACCTGCGCGACACTGCCTTCTTGAACTAAATACTTGCGCGATCCACTTCCTTTCTCTTCCAAACTGCCTTGGGAGAACAGCCAAACACCGGCGCGCAAGCTCTACTTGCGCGACAAAACAACCACCTGCAAGACTCAACCACCTGCGCGACGAGAGCTCGAACAATCTCTCGGCCTTGAACTCCGTTGGAAATGAGGAGGGGTGGTCCAGTATTTATAGGCAAACTGGACCCCCTGCGCAGTGGCGCGCAAGTCCCTCGACGGCACGCAAGTCCTGTCTCCAGATCCTCTGTCGCGCAAGTTACTTGCACGACCCAACCAACACTTACGCGACCTTCTTTCCTTAGCCAAATTGTAATGTTCTGATCCTCAAAAACATATGGCACGCAAGTCTTTCATCCTCCAAGAGCTCGGCGCGCAAGTATCTTTGCCAAAAACACTTTACTTTATTTACGGATTTTCAGGCCCAAAAATTTGGCAAACACTGGGAAACAGCGCCACCTTCACTACTGTTTTCTTCCTGAACGGTATGATCGCTTTCTTGGTTCACACCCTGAACATCCACTGAGGATTGACAACAAACACAAACCATACACCAAATCATGCTTTGAAGAACCTGGTTCCAACAATCTCCCCCTTTGGGTTTGTTGGCAATCAGAATAAATTCAATAGATCTCCAACCATGAGCAAATCCAAAATGCAAGAATCAACTCAGCTAACACTCTAAGTCTACGTGAGCAATGCTCAGTGTAGAAAACAAGAGAGAAAGCTTGAATTGGGTCTTAGTGTGTTGAAATTGTACACAAAATTCTCCATCCCGATGTTATCCTTATTAAACTTCTCATCACAAGCTTACACTTCTCATCACAGAAGAATTTCTTGTCTTGAATTTATTCCTTTCTCCCCCATTGACAATAAAACCAAAGACCGAAAAGTTTGTTCAACGTTCAGCTCAAGCCATACTCCCCCTGGATAGTATATCCCCCATAAACCTGCATCACAGCCATAAACAGATAAAAACAGTCAAAACACACGGGGAGAGGGGACTTCCGGAGCCTCCTTATGCAGTAGGAGGTGGTCGAACACCGAGGTTCAACCGATGCTTCTCGAACACAGCCGCGGACAATGGCTTGGTTAGGATATCAGCCACTTGCTCATTAGTTCCAACATGATCCATTTTAATCACGCCTTGTTCAACCTTTTCTTTGATAAAATGATACCGTATTTCAATATGTTTTGTACGAGAATTCTGAACCAGATTCTTCGTAAGATCAATTGCACTTTTGTTATCACAATAAATCACCATTGGTTGCTGCACCTTATCACCAATATCTGTTAGCTGCTGCTTCATCCAAAGAAGTTGAGTGCATGCTTTTGTGGCGGAGATATATTCAGCTTCAGCAGTACTAAGAGAAGTACTTTCTTGTTTCTTGCTCAACCAGCCAACACATTTCTGCCCAATATAGAAAGCTCCACCACTAGTGGACTTTCTATCTATGACATCACCAGCCCAGTCAGCATCAGAAAATGCTGATAATTCACTATCCCAGCCTCTAGCAAAAAATAACCCGAAGTTATGTGTACCTTGAATGTACCTCATGATTCTTTTTACTGATGCCATATGTTCCTCCTTTGGATTACTCTGAAAGCGGGCCGCCAGGAATGTTGCAAAGACAATATCTGGCCTTGTCGCTGTCAGGTACAGTAGGCTGCCAATGATCCTCCAGTACATGGTGGGATCAACAGAGTTCTCATCCTCATGCTTTCCAAGTTTAGTTCCAACTGCAATCGGAGTTGACATTGGTTTGGAGTCTTGCATATTAAACTTCTTCAGCAGCTCTCTTGCATATTTTTCCTGAGAAATGAATGTGTATTCCTTCTTTTGAATCACTTTCAGCCCCAAGAAATATGTAAGCTCCCCAATCATAGAAATTTCAAATTCTGATTTCATGTGGTTGGAAAATTCATCCACTGATTTCTTCCGACTGCCACCAAATATGATATCATCAACGTAGACAAGAACCATGAATTGATCTTTTGGAGAATTCTTCACATAGAGATTGTGATCAACTCCTCCACTTTTGAATTCCAACTTCTTGAGATATGAATCTAGTCGTGAGTACCACGCCCGTGGTGCCTGCTTCAAACCATATAGAGCTTTCTTTAGTTTGCAGACCTTTGTTTCATCGGTACCCAAGACAAAGCCCACTGGTTGTTCAATGTAGACTTCTTCTTTGAGTACACCATTCAAGAATGTTGTCTAGACATCCATTTGATATACTTTATATCCTCTTTGGAGTGCCATGGAAAGGAAAAGCCTGATTGGCTCCAGTATAGCCACTAGAGCAAAGGTTTCTTCAACATCAATGCCTTCAATCTGAGAGTATCCATTACATACCAATCGTGCCTTGTTTCTGATGACACTTCCATGCTCATCAAACTTATTTTTGAAGATCCATTTGGTACCAATCACATTGTGACCTTCGGGTCTCTGGACAAGATCCCATGTTTGATTCTTATCAATCTGATCTAATTCATCATTCATGGCTTTCACCCAAGATTCATCTTTTGCAGCTTCTTCGAATGAGGATGGCTCTAAAACTGATAGAAATACAGATTGTGTGGTATTCCTCATCCTTCTAGTTTGAGTGGGTGCACTCCTATCCCCAATTATGTTGGATGGATCAATCTCAGCTCTTCGATTTCTCCTGCGAGGTTCAGTAGTATTCTCTTCAGCCATAGTTTCTTCTTCAGATTCTTCTTCTGAGTCATCATCATTATGTGATTGATGAGTGTTTTGAACTGCTTCCTCTATTTCTGCATTTGTAGTTTCTTCATGTCCACATTCTTCATGACTTTCTATCACATCAGCATATGACGTCCGTGAAGCATTTGTGGTTTTCTCTTCAATTATCTTAACATCATTGCTTTCCACAATCCTTCCCAAACGATTGTTGAAACATTTGTAGGCTTTGCTGTTCATTGAGTAACCGAGGAAGATTCCTTCATCTGCATTGTCACCATATTTCCCCTGATTTCCTTCTTTGTTCCTGATGAAGCATTTACTTCCAAAGACACGAATTTATTTTAGAGATGGCTTCCGTCCATGCCACAATTCATATGGTGTCTTCGTCTCACCCAAATATAGTCCTGTTCGATTCTGAATGTACACTGCAGCTTGAACAGCCTCTTTCCAGTAATGTCGTGGAATACGACTCTCAATCACCATAGTTCGTGCCATGTTGTTCACCTGTCGATTCCTTCGTTCAACAACTCCATTTTGTTGTGGAGTTCTCACAGCAGCTACCTCATGTTGTATCCCATGCTTCTCCAGATAATTTTCAAATTCAATGGATGTGTATTCTCCTCCATTGTCAGATCGCAACACTTTGATTGTTCGTCCAGTATCATTCTCGGCGATTCGCCGATATGTTTTCATGCAGTCAAGGACCTGTCATTTCCGGTGAATGACCATCGAACATGCCATTCGACTGTAATCATCTATGAAAAGGACAAAGTACCTTTCTCCATGAGTTCTGGCAACATTTATTGGACCACAAACATCTGTATGAATCAGATCAAGAAGGTGAGATGCCTTTTTCTTCTTTGGCCGATATGAACTGCAGACCAGCTTCCCACGAATACAAGCATCACAGGATTTTTCACGCTCACGCTTCAAGTTGGGGATGCCCATGACAATTCTCAATTTTGATATTTTCTCCATGTCTTGTTGATTGATGTGTCCCAATCTCCGATGCCACAAATTGTTTTCTTCTTTAACAGTCATGTAACATACATTTTCTTCACTATCAACCTGATACAAGTTGCCTTCTGTTATGCATCCTTTCATAAGTGAATTGCCGGTTTTTCCCTTGATGGTGCAGCCTTTCTGATTAAAAGTAACTATAAGTCCTGAGTCACAGAGTTGACTCACGCTAAGGAGATTATGGCGTAGGCCATCTATGTAAAGGACTTTAGTCTTCTTTAGTTCTCCATTAGCTAATTGGGTACTTCCACTTCCTTTGATTTTCAGAGCCCCATCATTACCAAATCTTACTGTGCCATCAACATTCTTTATGATATTTGTTAGTAGGTCGGCATTACCCGTCATATGAGATGAACAACCGCTATCCAGAATCCAGGTAATGTTGTTCTTTGTAGCTTTGAGGGCTACCTCTGCAAGGTTCGATTTCTCAATCTTCTTCCTTTCCTTCCATGAGACATTAGATTGAGTATATAGGACTGATGGCCTTTCAACTATCTATTCCGCATACCCAGGTTCTTCATAGTCAAAGTCTTCTGTGAGAGGTGAGAACCTGTTTAAAAGAGCAACACTGTCTTGCTGACGAGACTTGACTTGTCTTGAATTTCGGTATGAGGTGTCTATGTCTCTTCTCTGCCTGCAATTAATGGCCTTATGACCAAAGTTAGAACAACAAAAACAATATCCATAGAAATTATTTCTTCTATGAGAATTAGGATACGAGATTGTTCTCCTTTGTTGAGCATCTATATCTTCTCCATTCAGATAGCTTCTTGCCTCTTCACAATAAGACATGGTATGGCCCAGATAGCCACAGAACTGACACTTCATGAGAGGAAATGTCTTCTCACTTGAATTTCTCCTTATACCTTCTTCCTTAGGAGAATAGTAAGACTGTCTGTCATTTTTGAATGTTTGAGGATAATTTTCAGGTCTCCTTTTAGTTTGGATTGTGGGTTCCTTTTTCAGCACTCTAGGTAACATTTCTTCATGTTCAACTTTCATCTTGTCTTTCTTTTGGATATTTTCACTTCCAGCAGTTGATGACTCAGCCTCACAGCCAATTCCACTCATTCCCATGCATGCAGGTCTTTGATCACTCAATACTTTTTCAACCCCATCTGAACCACACTTGGCTCTTGCAAGTAATTCTGCATCTGAGAATCTTCCGAACTGTATTTTCTTCCTCGATTCTTTTGGAACTGATTCTGTCTCCATTTTACTCCTTAGAGTAACTACTTCCTCCTCAAGACCCTCAACAGTCTTGGATTTTTCATCCAGTCTGGATGTGAGGTCATTGATGACCTTTTCTTGCTCTTCAATTCTCAGCTTCAGATCAACTGCATCATCATTGCTTTCAATTATTTTAGATTGTACCTTCACAAATTCTTCCAGTCGTTCAATTTTAGCTTCAAGTTGATCAACATATTCAGTTGATTCTTCTAAAATTTATTTCCACTTATTGCATCTCTTACATTTAATCTTAAGCTTACTAACTGCATCCTTAAGTTGCACATCAGGATCTACACAAGTTCTCAGTTGTTTTTCACCATCAATATTTTCTGACTTTTCAACAGTGGCCATCATAGACGCATGGTTCCCAGTTTTGAATTCTGGTTCTTCTTCATCACAGAATTCATTGTCATCTTCTTCCTCTTCACAGACAAAACTCTTCCTTTGCATTTGCTTACCAGATTTGAAGTCTCCCTTTTTGAAGAACCTTCTTTGAGGCTTCTTGAAGTTTTCATCTTCACTGTCATCATCATTGATATTCTTCAAGCACTGAGAGGCAATATGCCCAACTTTTCCACAACGGAAACATGCGAGAGGTAACTTCCCTTTGAATTTCCCTTTCCCCTTCTGGAACTTCTTTGCAATGAGAGAAATAATTTCTTTCTCTTCGTCATCATCACCGCTACTATCCTTTGAGATTTTCAACTTATCCATGGCCTTGAATGCCATTTCCTTACTCACCCGAGTCGTAGCATCTTCTGGTTTGACTCTCATTTCATATACTACCAAACTGCTCAGTAAGTCATCTAGAGAAAGTTTGGAAAGATCTCTTTCCTCAAGAGCTGACACCTTCGCATTATACAGAGGTGGAAGTCTTCTTAATATTTTCTTTACAATATCAATGTCTTTGATTTCTTCGCCTAGACCCCGAATTGCTCCAACCACTTCAGTAATTCGATTGAAGAATGAGTCTGCATTCTCGTCTGGATGCATCTTCAGATCATCAAACCGATTGTGTAGCACTTGTAGTTTCGCCTCCTTCACTTTGCTATCACCTTCATAAATATTCTCAAGTTTATCCCACATAGATTTTTCTGAGGTGCAATTCATCACCTTCAGGTAAATCTGATCAGAAAGGGCTGCAGTGAGAGCATTCTGTGCTTTAGCATCTGCATCAAGAAGTTTCCTGTCTGTTTCAGTCATAGCCAGACCTGTTGGATCAGTGACATGTATTCCTTGCACAGTAGAAAAAAGAACTTCCATTCCAAGAGAACTTAGATGAGATCTCATTCTGTTCTTCCAGATCTGGAAATTGCTTCCATCGAAGTGAGGGACTCCCCTGACATTGACGGCGTTTTCAATGATGAAGAAGGTCAGATTCAACACCAGCAACCTTTACCCTCTGATACCACTTGAAGGACCCCGGGACACCCTGAGAGGGGAGGGGTGAATCAGGGTGACCACTTTTTCTTTTCATTTGTTGGATATTGTTCCCACGTTGGTAGGAACTTGTTGAACCTGTATGATGATTAAGATCAAAATGAAAACATTCACATGCACAGAGAAGACACAGTCATTTTTACGTGGTTCACCACTAAGGGCTACGTCCAAGGAGAATATGCCGACAGGTTGCCGGTCGTACCTAAATCCACTATGCTTCACTAGCTGTGGATACAAAAGTTCGGGTACAGACAATCTGTCCCAGGCTCACTGCCTTTACAATAGTTCAGGGATAGCTCACTGCGTCCCTCGGGTCACTCCCATTGACTCCCCCTGGCTCACTGCCGTTGGTGTAGTCCCACTCAGTTTATAGACGTGTAGGTATCTTCTTCATTTGCATAAGAGTGCATCCTTTGTTGAATGTAGATGCGCTATTGAAGTCCGATTCTCACCAGAAGAAGAATATCACTTTTCCTCGAATGAACCGAGTAGTTTCTCGGCTTTCGTGCAGCTCCAGCAAGGCAGGCATGCTTCAATAGTGTCTAGGACTCCTTTTCAAGCCCGGCGCGCAAGTCTCCCGGCGGCGCGCAAATATCAGGCGCGCAAGACTAAACTGGCGCGCAAGTGTGACTGAAGCACCAGCGCGACACTGCCTTCTTGAACTAAATACTTGCGCGATCCACTTCCTTTCTCTTCCAAACTGCCTTGGGAGAACAGCCAAACACCGGCGCGCAAGCTCTACTTGCGCGACAAAACAACCACCTGCGCAACTCAACCACCTGCGCGACGAGAGCTCAAACAATCTCTCGGCCTTGAACTCCGTTGGAAATGAGGAGGGGTGGTCCAGTATTTATAGGCAAACTGGACCCCCTGCGCGGTGGCGCACAAGTCCCTCGACGGCGCGCAAGTCCTGTCTCCAGATCCTCTGTCGCGCAAGTTACTTGCGCGACCCAACCAACACTTGTGCGACCTTCTTTCCTTAGCCAAATTGTGATGTTCTGATCCTCAAAAACATATGGCGCGCAAGTCTTTCATCCTCCAAGAGCTCGGCGCGCAAGTATCTTTTCCAAAAACACTTTACTTTATTTACGAATTTTCAAGCCTAAAAATTTGGCAAACACTGGGAAACATCGCCACCTTCACTACTGTTTTCTTCCTGAACGGTATGATCGCTTTGTTGGTTCACACCCTGAACTTCCACTGAGGATTGACAACAAACACAAACCATACACCAAATCATGCTTTGAAGAACCTGGTTCCAACACCAGGCTCATAAGAAAATTTGGGGAACGATTACGCATAATGGGAACTATGTATTCTTCATAAGTAAATATAATCTTGAAATATAATCCTATTGAGCTAGAATAAAATAATATATGATTGATTATTAGGTTAAATATTTTTTTTCTAAAATTCTATTCGTTGTATGAAAAATAATGATCTTATAAGATAATGTGAGTAAGGTGTGTTAAATGAATATCGTATAGGATAATTTATCTTACATGATTTGAACCCAAAATGGAGACTGATATTGCATGATGAATATCAGAATTTAATATGAAATAAATCATATATTGGGGTTTTCAAACAATCAGGAACTTGTTATGGTTATACCAGAGGATGAAGGAAAGCTATGAAACAAACAATCCCATGGTTAAAGTATGAACTGAGCTTTATGGGATCCAGCTTTGAGGAAATTCATTATGATTACAATCTATCTATTACAAGATTATGAACAATGATTGGATTTGATATTTAATAAAAATTATAGTCTATTATAAAGGAGTATATATATTTAGAATATGATGAGTTCATCTGAGCAATCCTAATAAGGTTCACCTGATAATGATATTAGAAGACAAGAAGTATTATATTTGTTCTTTGAAGAATATAATCATCTCAATTCCCAATGATGATGAAATTAGATTCTCGTCATAGGTGAACTTCATTGGTGATGTGTTAATTGAAAGATGTTATACAAAAACATAGTTTTCAATGTTATAGTACTTTATAAAGTTGATGGAAGATCTAAAAATTGATTTTGAAATCATTACATTTTTTAATCCCAAGAATGATTTTTCAATTTCCTCATTGTTTTTAATGAGTTCCAATATATTGTATTTCAATTTAGAATAAAATTGAAAAAATTTATCATCACCCAACTGATTCAAATTTTTATCGATCCCCACATTTGGATTACATGAATGAAGGCATGATCCAATGTCTCCCTGAAACCCACCAAATAAGGACAATGTATTTTTTGTAGGAAATTTAACTAATGGAATCAAGATAACACCAATTTGAATAAAGTGACATCTATATATTATTATTATGGTATACTATTTCTAATTATTACATCTTCATGTTGATTGATGAATGAGAGTTGATACCCTAATTTATATATCATCCCAATATTTTTGAATATTTTCAAGAATGAAATACTAAATTGAGTCATTAAATTTATTTTGTGAGACTCTGACGTCATGTTAAATTAAATATTTATATCGGTTCCTCTCGTGTGATTTTTAGAGTGAATGGGTTTCTTTTTTACTGACTGGCATCTGCGTAAATTTCATACATCCAACACATATGATTTTTATGTAAAAATATGGAGTCTGAAGAAAGGAATTTCCATGAGATGGTATTTCATGGAAATTCCAATATCACCTTCCAATTATAAATAACATTAAAAAATACAACATGGTTTTTTGAGGATCATTTATTAGCTATATCGGTGGAATGTTTATGTCAACTAAATATAATTTAAAATATTTACTTAATCTAGGGAAAAAAATTAGGGAGATAACATGAAAAAAAATCCACCATATTAGTGATAATACATTCAGAAACATATAATCATGTATCCATATGTGGAGGTAGATTAATAGATTTGGTGTATTTATGGATATCATTAGGAAATTATGATCATGGGATGACACCTCTTATCATTTTTATTCATTCATTTTGATGTACTTTATCTACAAAAATTCATTGATAAATCAGTAAATTATTTTTTTCTAATTTAGTTTTTTAGAAAAAAATAGTTATTATCATTTAATTTTTCATATCATCATTTTTAATACATCATTATTCGTTAAAGATATCGAATTTTATTGCATAAAGTTTTTGGTCCTATTTAAATTTTCTTTCATAACATTATAATATAATGTGATGATGCTTTGATCGCAATTTCGTCAATATTTATAATATTATATATATCTTCTATGTTAAAAAATGAGTGAATTTTATATATATATATTAATATATTAGTTAAGGGATGGACCTAAATGTTTATATAGAATCACTTAAAATTAACATTCTCTAAAGGAAGAAATGTATTTTCAGCCAAATTCTTTAAATTCCCCATTACATTCATCCTTTTTCATTAACTTATTATCCTTTTTTGTTTATCATTTTTAGACATAATAATTCTCAAATATTCAACTTCTTCAAATCTCTGTTCCAAAAAAGTCAACAATATTTATTTATCATGATATTTTTTGATTTATATATTTTTTTCATCAATGGTTTTCACACAAAATTTTCTACCTTATAGAATTGACACCATTATTTATTAAATATAGTTGTCTTTAGGTTATAATTACAGATAACCAATGACTTATCTATCATATATTTGGATTTATTTTTCTTCGTTCCCTTCATCGACACAATGGTTTTTATCCTTGTAAATTTCATCTTTTGTTTTATTTGATGTGTTAGATTCATTTTTGGTTTCAGGGAAAAATCCGTTCACACATATCATCTCATAATTTTTTATATGTATTTTGCTCTATGAAAAAATAATTTGATTATATTTTTCCAAATAGGAATATGGAAATCCCCATTGATTTAAAGTAGTATAATTTATATATTAAATAATTATAATGACTGTTTAAAACTGTTTAATTCGTCATTAATTCTTGTAATAGTCATTTAATTATTCCATAAAACCTATAAAATAAATAGTTCTTATTTGGGAATATTTTTTAACTAAAATAAATAAAAAAATATAGTCATAAAATAACAAATCATGCAATGTATACTATAATTTCAACTATGGAATGATTAGGGTAACATCTCAGTTTCGAAAGCCACCCAGAGGAACCCCGTACTTTGTTTGTCACATGGCCTCAACCGCATTTCCACGAACTCCGGAGGTTTCTTACTAGTAACGAGGGCCTTCGTTGAGATAGTGGAGAAAATATGACCTTATTGGAAGAGTAACAAAAATAAAGTAAAATATATATACAATAGCGGATGTAGTAATAATAAAATACAATAGAGAACAACGGAAGACTGATGGTAAGAAAAAACTGGAGCACATATATAAATGTTGCATGATACATATGTCTAGGAATGTAGCCAAAAAAGTCACAATGTGGGAATATAGAAAAAAACCCAAGAAAAAAATAAAATAGTTAAAATCCAGCAGCATCGAAAGCCTCAGCTTGGTCCCATGCTCTCCAGCTCATAATGAATCATGTACCTGCAGTCGAAGGGAATTTACACTTATCTAAATCTACAAAAAGATAATCATTTTGGCCCCAAAATCATGACCCAAATAGGGTGTGAGACAAAATATCAATAGGTAACCACCCAATGATTTATTCCTAACAGTCGGTGAATATATATGGGAGGAAATAATATAAAGAAATCAGAAAACAAGGATGTACTCAAAGTAAAAAACCCCATAGTTCAAAAGAATTCAGTTTCATTTATCAAGCACAAATTTAAAAAAATCAGGTAACCCTCTCAGAAGTACTCACAACCTAACCCCTTTGGTTCAACCCAAACATCACAAGAAACCCTCTGGGAAGAACAAACAATTTAAACCCTCTGGTTTAGCTTAATAATAGACTCTTGGTGGAAGCACTCATCGTTAATTCCCACTATAATCGTGTATCGGTAACTAAAAGACGCTCTGAGGAAGCACTCAACATCCAATTCCACATGTTTCATGTATCGAGGAACTACAGGCACTCCGATGAAGCACTAATTTCCATTACCCCTATGGTCTCGTATTGTAAGAGTAAAACAGACACTCTAGAGAAGCCCTCAATGTATATTCTTCTTATAGTCTACTGCATCAGGCTTGTATGGCCCTGTGTAAGTCAATTGAGCATAGTGATATATAACAACAAATGTAAACCTCAAGAACTACGTGGCTAAACAGTCTATATCAACACATAATGTCATACAAAAATTACTCCATCCTATAATAATAGGCATGGAAATAAAATAGCCAAACATGAAGAGGTTGATCAAACATTCAATACAAGAAAACATAGGCAAAACATCCATGGGATATCAATGTTAACTCCATTCACAACCAATTAACATCTATACAAACAAATGAGGCATAACATGAAATAGCATGAATAAAAACCATAAACACTCAATACCCTAAACTAGGGTAATGGGTACTTTTGCACAAATAACTCAAAGAATAACTACAGAAAGAAACAAACCTCCTACCATGGTGTTGTAGTATCGTTATATGTGAACATCAATCATTGAATCGTCCAATAACTCCATATATCTAAAAAATGCCTAAAACATTAAACCAAAGATAACTTGAGAGAGAGGAGAAAGCATGATATACTGTTCAAAAAGAAGAGAGAACTCACTGATGTGATTCCAATGCAACCAAAGGAGATTGATTCGGAGAACGGACGCTCGATTGAGGGCTCAACAAAGATCTGCACTGTACGGACGCTCTTGGATGAAGAAGGTGAAGAATACGAGCTCTTGGCCAATTAGTCGTGACCATGGTCCATTTAATCAAAAAACAAGAAATTACATGGCATGTAGTTGAAAAGTAAATAGTGTGAACTTACCTTTACCGGCCACCACATTAGGCGGTCTCCAGGTCACTACACACGGGTGGGTGCTCGGTCATTACACGGCTACGTGCGACAACTGAGTACACGGTGTGTACATAAAAATTACACAGAGATTACTTCATAAATTTCTATAAATACCTTTTTTTCTAAAAAAAATAGAAAATGGAAAACATACCTAAAATGAAAATCTTAGTTCTTACGAATGTCCCCCCTTAAAGAAATTCATCCCCAAATTTACCTAGAAAGGCGGCGTAGAAGAAGAATCCTCGAAAAGCTTCAGCCAATGTGATCATACATCAACCTCCCTCTGTTATGTCTCGTTCTGTACTCTCCCATTCTGCCATAGCACTCATACCAGAGGAAAAGACTGGCCACAGAGAACCATTGCACTTCCATCAAAAATCAAGATAGGATTCTATCAAAAGATGTATCCACTTCTAGCTTAACTTTCTTTGGTTTAAAAACATGAGATGAGTCTTAGAAGTTACTTTGAAGCTGAGAAACATGAAAAACGTCATGTATAGCCTGGTACCTTTGAAGTCACTGCAACCGATAGGAAACCGGCCTGACATTCTCCAAAAACCTCAAACGGCCTGGCATACCTCAGAGAAATCATACCTTGTATCCAAATACTCTTGGGTCCCATCCTTAGTGTGACATGTAGGAAAACCTAATCACTAACATCGAACAGTAGAGGTTTTCTTCATCGATCGGTATAAGAATTTAGTCGAGGCTGTGAGGTAGCCATCCTCTTCCAAATCAACTCTAACTACTCTGGGGTCTACAAGACCAGACATGGTTCCAGCATAGCTTCTTCTCCTTCCTCTAGCCAACATAAGGGTGATCGACATGGCCTACCATTGAAAGCCACATAAGGTGCCATCTGAATAGTTTCATAAATACTATTATTGTAGGAAAACTGTTCAAGAGGTATGTGCTTCTCCCAAGAACCTCCAAAGTCTATGATCCATGTTCAAAGGATGTCCTCAATCAACTAAATCATACGCTCAGACTGACCATCTATATGGGGGTGGTATGCTGTACTGAAAATCACCTATTTACTCAAAGCCTACTATATCCCTTTCTAGACCTGAGAAGTAAAACAGGAAATCCTTTCTAAAATTATAGAGTGTGGAACTCCATATAAATGTACAATCTCTCTGATGTACAACCTTCCCATCTCATCAACACTGAAAGTCTCCTTGGTCGAAAATAATTGGTCAACCTTCGTGAGTCCTTCAATGAAAACCGATATTGCATCTTTCCCATGATGGTACCTCAGCAACCCAGTCACTAAATACATCATGAAATCATTCCACTTCAACTTAGGAATGTGTAACTACTGAAAATTGCTTGCTAGTCATTGATGCTCCACCTACACCTTCTGATGGGTGGAACACCACATGATGAAACTGGGAACATCTCTCTTCATACCTGGCCACCAATACTGATGGTGCAGATCACGATACATCATGGTGAAATCATGATGAAATACCCAAGATAGGGAATGAAAGCCCCCCCCCCCCCTCAGTTGCCTTTTTATGTCTTCTAACACCCATAGGCGCCCCTGAAAATGCAAGATTTCATCCTCCCCTACCATCCATCCAAGAATATGTTCCTCTCCAGACACGCCAACCCATAGGACTAGGCCTTCAGAATCTGATAGCTGCCTCATTATAACTCAATCAAGTAGAGTAGAGTAAAAACTAAAATAGAATGAAATGTCTACCCTTGTTTGTCATTCACCTCCAAATGAGTCTCAGAGAACAGATCCATAATCTACCACTCACTACTAGCCTCATAAACTACCTGCATCAAAGTCCTTCAGCTCAGTGCATCAGCTATAGTGTTTCTTTCCAAAGGTGTGTAGACAAGCTCAATGTCAAAGGACTGAAGGTACTAAATCAACCTTCATAGTCTCAAATTCAGATTGCGCTAAGTGAAGATATTCTTCAGACTTCTGTGGTTGGTGAAAACCACAAAATTCTCCCCTAGAATATTATATCTTGTACAACAAAAAGCATGAACAACAACAGCCAACTCGAGATCATGCGTTGGGTTTTTCGTCTCTTGAGACCTCAAATGTCGACACCCATATGCAATGACTCCTTCCCCCTGCATAATCTCATCTCCCAGCCTGATACCTGATGCATCACAGTACACAATATAACTCTTTCCCGGCTCTATAAATACTAGTGTTGGTGCTGATGTCACCCTCCCTTTCACCTCTTATAAGGATGACTCACAATAATCTGACCACAAGTTCTTTGCACCCTTCTTAGTCAGACCCTTCAGTGGTGCTGCTAATAGTGATAATTCATTAATGAATGGTCTTTAGTATCTAGCCAGCCCTAGAAAACTCCACACTTCAAATATGTTCCTCAGATACTCCACGAAAACTTCTTCTCTAACTTTCTCTATGTCTATTAATACTCTTGTCTCTTAGATAACATGACCCAATAAGTGAATTTTTTCCTTCAAAAAGTGGCTTTTTGTGAGCTGAGAATATAATTGATGTTCTCTAAATGTACTCAAAATGATCTCTAGATGTCTGGAATAGTCGTGTCGAGTGTGAGAGTATACAAAGATATCATCCTTGAAGAGTGCAACGAAAGAATCCAAGTATGGTTGGAACACTCAGTTCATAAGTGCCATGTAGACTGTAGGTGCATTCATCAGACCGACGACACAACCACAAACTCGTATATATCATACATACTCCGAATCACTTTAAGATGTATATTGGATGGTCTAATGTTCAACAGATGATAACCAGACCTCAATTAAATCTTCAAGAACACCCTGGTTCCTCAAAACTGATCAAAGATATCATCAATCCTCTGTAAGGGATATCATTTCTTAACTGTCAACTGGTTCAACATTCGATAATCTACCAAAATACTGAGGGTTTGGCATGACTTATAAATATATTTTACCAATTGGTTAAGTTCTAAATTCTATTCATGATGCCCTGTAAGTGTCATGTATCCTTGATTGATGATTTTCCTTGTAGTTTACGAAATGGATTGATTTAATTTAGAATTCTTGTTCATGGTGGATTTCATTAAATAAATGTATTTGATTGATTCATTGACATCAAAATTACATGGATGGGATAACAAAAACTTTAAAAAAATAATATTTAATACCTATATGAATTGTTAAAAATGTTATGGATCAAATTTTATTCCATGCTTGGATATGCTTGATAGCCTGATTTATTTCAATATCATTAATGATATTTATTTAGGTGTATGAAAATTACATTCACCATTTTTCATCAATCCTATTTCATATGAATGTTCTTAAAGTATATGACCAAATTGAGTGGTTTCAATTTTATAGATAAATATGGATATTGATTTAGAGCTCTTGGTTTACATTTTCTGAATAGATTATTCTGTATTGATTGATTAAATTGTATTTTTATATAGAATGAATAGGTTGTGGATTTATAATGGGTATTTAATGGAATATAGCTATATATTTATGAAATTAATGTACAATATGAATTAAATTATATGGATCTACAAAAATGGGTTATGATATAACATGGGTCCCATATTAGGGATTTAAGGATGTAATCCCATGCAAATGTGGTTATACAACGATGTGATGGTGGTGGTGATTTCTCGTTAATGTAGAGGGATTCCCTATAGGGTGGTTATACACCTGAGTTGTATCGGTTCTCTATGGGAGAAGTCATGGAAGGAACTATGGGAATGTTGGATACTCTATGACTTGGCTGATACTTTGTACCCTATGTGTGATAATTTGAACAAACTCAGAAGTTACCATGGCTTGTAGTGAAACAGGGGACTCAATTTGGATTTCCATGAATTGACTCAGTGGTATTAGATTATTATATGTTCCTGTTGCAATACATGGTATTGTTTTTACCACCTTGAATGGTAATGGGACTCCAACATTAGTTTCATGAATTTTAACGATTGATTGTTTACTCTTATGATATGTCACTTTCATTGTTTTTATGATTATGTTTTTTAGTTTATTGAAACATCTTTCTTATAAATACAGTATCTAATGTATTGACATGGATACGGGACCCCAATTAAGATCATAATCATAGAGGAACAATTTTGTTAGTTACGTTGTTTAAATTATAATTTTTTTATGTATTATGACTTGATCATGTTCCTACTTTTTGATACCATGCTTAGTATGAAGTAGGATGTATGGGGAGGGGGTTCCATTAAGGAACATGTTCTTTGGTGTGGTTATTTTATTTGTAATTACTCTATGATTACTATAAATGGATCACTATCATATTTTATATTGCACTGTCTGTATTGGTTTAGACATTGGTGGTGTCGACCAACTGAGATTTATGTCTCACACCCTTCATTGGCTTCCATTGCACTAGGAGTACCTAATTACTCCTTCTTTTTGCAGTACCTACATTGACTGCTTGTGTTGTTTTATTGTACATGGGAGTTAGGAGCTTATGATCGAGGAAGAGTTTGGGATTCTGGTGGAGCTATTTTTTGGATGTTTTTCCTTTATTTCATTGTACTTATTATATTAATTATTAATTCTTATACTTTTAGAATCATCTATCAAACATAATTGTTGTATTTTTTCATTGGAAATATTTTATTAAAATACTATATTAATCTTCCACTCCGCTATGATCTTGTTTATTAATTTGATGTATATTATCCATTTTTATATTATTGTATATTATAACCTATGAGGGAATACAAACCCCACATGCACACCCAATGACATCACTTCTTGTCGGTAGCCTCAAGAATTCGGGGAGATGAGATTGATTTCATGTGGCTACATGTCTGGAAACATGTTTCATGGTAAGATGGGATGGGATATTTTAGTCCCAAGGTTATCACTTATAAATTTATTATTGAACGAATACTATGATCATGTGAAGGGTTTTTTTAATTTTGATGAATAAATATTTGATATATGTCGATATGTAATATAACTATTTCGCAAATACACTAGAATTCTCAATCTTACGGGTTGTATATTGTCTAAATTTATTTAATAAATAAATAATAAATCTATAATACGGAGTTGGGTTGTAATAATATGCCTTATTCTTTGGTATTAATAAATTAAAGTGATGACATATCTATCTCAAATTTTTGAGCAATTCTTTCATAGTCCCACAAACATCAGAGTTTATCATCTTCAATGCTTGATTTCATTGAATGACAACTCCTTTGGGATTTTTGATCATTTTTTTATTTCTTTAATGATTTTAAAATGGTATCATTTTACAATTTTTAAATTTAATTACTTTTCATTAGTTCTTCTCAGATTAAATTTATCATTTCTTTTAGACCGGATGACCAAACATTCTATTCTAAAACCCATTTTTATCTTCCATGTTTAGCAACAAATTTTTCAGCGATTTTTCAACATGAAAAAAATTACCATGAGTTCTCACTTTTTTTATGTTAACTACTACATATTTCATCCTCTTCACTAATAATTCATTTTTTCTACAAATTACTTCATTTCTATCCTCACATATTACTTATACACTCAATATGTTATACACTTTATTACAGTAAGTAGTATATTATTATAAATTAAGTAACTTTTAGAATTTTATATATTAAAAACCCATTAATATAGGGAACTATAATTTAAAATGTATCTTCTAATCATTTATATTTTTCAACATTCGTAATCATACATAAAGCACTATTTATCTTAGAAGAATAACTATTATCCATTATATATGTATTCAATAATTTGAACAATTTAAATAAAAATTACACCCCATTATCATATTGTCTTTGATATAAAAAATTTCATATTTTTAGATGATTAGTTTATTTATTAGAATTTAAATTAATAAAATCATCTGATATGTTTCCTTCATGAACACATCTCCCATATATTTATTTTAAAATATTAAAACTATTCGTTAACCTATCCTTATTATAGTACTTATGAATCTTGTAATATTTGTTTATTTATTTCTATTGTATTCTCCATGAAAAAATATATTCTTTTCACATGTTGAGACAAACTATACTAGTAATTGATTTGTTTTGACTAAGGAAACCATTTTACTAACAAATAAAACTAAATACTTTTATTTTAATATAATTTTTTTTCTATAATGAATTGTTTCTATATTAATTTTCATATATGAGTTTTTTTATTACATAATCCTATTATGTGTCTCTTATATAGATTATTGAGACTGGTATAAGAATTTTCTTTGGATTTTTCAATTTTAAAATGTGGAAATTCGTATAATTTTCTTTGGGATTTTAGAATAAATCATATTGTTTGTTGACATAAGATTAATATGTTTAAATTACAATACATTGATGTAAAATGCATGTGTATTTAAACATTTTATGATTATAATCTTTATCATCAAGTATACTATATTTTTTTTAAATGCAGTACTCACTGGTGCCTGTAAAACCCATTCTAAAGTAATTCTTTTCTTTCTATTTTCCTCTCTTGTTATCATCATTTTTTTCAATCTATAATCCTCAATATGTATAGGTATAATGTTAGAGGACAATCCATCAATAATATTATATCATTCTTCATTCCCTAATTTTAATCATTCCTTATGTTTGAAAATATATTCATTATCTATCTTAATTGTTTATGTTTTTAGTATTTCTTGAGTTGTGATTTTTTACCTCTCAATTTTCAAATAATTTAAAGATAAATATATTTATATCCCTATAGAATATTTAATTTCTAATTCAACTTCTTCAATAATAAATTCTACATTAAAACGAGATTCATCATTCAATTAATACATTATATATATTTTATTATCCAAGATATTCTTTTTAGTAGATTTTTTTATGTGAAAATTGATCATTAAATCGGTCTTAAAATTAATAAATTTAATCTTAAATAGATTATAATATTATTCTAATTTTTTTTAAATATTATTCAAATATTTAAATATAGATTTCAATTTCATTTGATACCCACTTATAAAGGAGGATCATTATCATCTTGAGATCCTTATCCTTAATTTTTGATCATAAATACATAATTTATTGAGAAATGAATTTCATTTCCATTGTTAACTAATTTAAAAGGTACGTTACTTATTATTTTTGAAAATTCAGATAAGTGTTAGACGAAATGTCAAGCTATAAATGGTGATAGCAGTAGAGTGCATGGAAAGAATGAGGTGGTTTTGGAACCCTCTCCACTACAGGTCTCGGGTATTCGCATTGATGCGCTATCTAATGAACATACTTTGGTTACCAGCAGTAAAGAAGAGGGTGTTCATAGCACTGACATGAAGGAGTTGGAGAGGAATGGAAACTCTTTGTAGAAGGATGGTATGAAGCCCATGTAGGATATCACAACGGCTCCTGATAAGGTAATAAATAATTTCAATGTATCAAAACCATTTGAGATGTTATCTTCCAATTTTAGTGATGTTGAGTCAACCCGCACCGCTACTACTTCCAATGTTGCAGACGCAACATCGGATGATAAATGTGGCGATTGGATGTTTTCGGAGTCTGTAAGGATGTGTCGCCACTCCCACGAAAAATGTGGGTGATTTTTTTACCACAACATGAGTACCCGCTCTAAAACAGGTTAATTTTCCTTCTGTTTTACTTGTATTTTATTGCTACCTTGTTCCTCTCTTGGACTCTTTTTAATTCAATAAAGAGGCCTCTGCATCTCAACATTAAATAAAATTTGATAAATTTGTCATTATATATTATATATATTATATTTATTTGAATTTAAGGAATAGTAAAATCACCAAGATCATTTTCCTTCATGCCTAAGATCCAAACATAAAATATTTCATATTGAATTTCTAAAACATTACACCCTATAATAATATCTTTAGAATTAACAACAAAAAAACATATAGTACATTTAAAAACATTGGATCATTTTAGTTAATCATCAACCGATTCAACATGATGTATTCATATATCATAAAACCGCTAGTTAAAAATTTATTGTTTTTATTCCATAAAATTATAAATTCATTATAAATGTTATGATTATTTTCCCAAATCTCATAGGATGTATTACAAATAATTAATTTAAAAATTACGTATAATATATTGATGATAATTATATATTATTGTAATTGATTTTTATTTTCAACATTATTCCTATCATATTATGTCAATGAAGATATAAGTTTTAGTTTTATGAATCAATAATGGATTGAATCAAGAAAATTTAAACACATAGTCATAACATAAACCCATAATATCCACTCCCAAAATTTAATTAAATTTACATTAGGAATTGGTTCCCCAATTCAATATATTTATATAAATAGTCGATTGAAAGTATAAAAAGATATCTCTAAGGTTTTTCTTTGCTCTTATCTAAGTTAATATGATCCCATGAGATATGGTAATTATTGATTGGGGATCAATGTGGGTATACTATTTAAAATATCATAAATGTATTAATTTCTTTTAATTAGGTATATATCCACTAAAAATATTGAAATATAAAATATGGAACACAATATATTTTTAATGATGTTTTTCTATATGATTGTTTCATATGTCTCTTTTTCATCTAAATCATACATTACAATTCATTTACAATCATGATGTATTCATTATAAAGGATATGTAATTTTATCTTTTATAGGATGATGGCACTAACCAGTGAAATATAATAACCTACTTAATGATATCGAAATACTTGAAATTATCTAATGATTTATTTTAAGTGAAATAATATGCTACTTTTGGGAAAAAAAATTATCTGTATAATAGTCTTATTATCACTATAAATCTTCTTATAGTATGCCCCTTACTCATAAAATCTTATTAGTGTTGATTTAATATTATTTAACCCTATCTCATTCTAATTTATCTCTCAAAAATTGACTTAATCAGATAAAAATAATTTCCTACGATCTTGTAACACAAATAATTATTTTCCTTTCATCTCCAATATCATTAAATCTAATAATAGTTGATCTAGTTTTAATTTTATTAAGGACACATACAGTAATAAAAAATTGTAATTATAATTATCTAGGAATAATTTTATTCTTGAAATATCATCAAATTATACACATTTATTATTCCTAATCTATAATGAATCATGATTCCAGACACCATCCATAGTGGATCCTAGCAATATGGAACTAATACCACATAAATTTTTTTATTCAATGGGAATTTTTTTGTTTCACTCTCATCACATTTCAACTGCAATTCAAATTCTGAAACCATCTAGAAATTTCATTTATGTTCATACATGGATTCACAGAAATCACTTCTACTTCATTGTTCATAATCATTTAATCATCCAAATATTCTATCAGAAAAAGATAATAGAGAAATCATTAATAGATTTTAGTTCAAGATGATTTAATAAATAAATAACATTTCAATAATCGTCGAAATCAATAATTCATTAAAATATATTATTTTTTAGAAATCATATTTTTCTAAATTTTTTGTACTAAAAATTGAAAAAAAATTATTATGTATCTTAATATAAATCATTTAATTTTTTTAATTTCTATTATATAGATTGATGAAATGTATAAAAAAATTTGATCTTAATTTTAAATTCGTAGTGTTAAATTATTTTCCATTTTTATCATGAACTCAAAATTATTCACCTCTTTCACAATATGAATACACTAATTCACCTAATTTAATATTGTTATTAAAAAAACAATCTTTCATAACCACATGAGATTATGATATGTATCGTAATATGTTTTATCCCTTTTCTACATTTCTCAGTTTGGAATAATGTTACATATTATGAAAATGTTTCCAAAACATTGAAAAATTATTATCCATTGAAATTTCATTACAAATCATATAAATAACGTACCCATATTATTCCATTCATTACCCGACTTCACCAAGACGAGGGAAGGGAAAACGAAATGTCATACCCTTCCTTCCTCAAGTTGAAGGAGAGATAATGACCTCTGAAAGCTACCATTAATAGGTCTTGGAGTGGCGACTAGCACCAAGGGTATATAATCTTAATCAAAATGGAAGGCCGCAACCTATTTTATTTAGTAGGATTGGGAGATAAGATTGTAAATCCCAAAGAACACTGAAACTGGAGGTAAAAGTAATGCCAAAACGAACCACTCACATATGCATGTTCCAAAAGTATGTGCTACAAAGTACATGAAAACTCCAAATAAATATACCAAACAAAAGATAAGAAGCAATATCTAATGTCCCAAATTTCAATCTTTTATGGTCCCACATGATTCTCAATGTCCTCCAAGAAACCTGAAAGCAGTTTTATATACATAGGGTGAGTATACAGGTATACTCAGTAGGGAAAACCAAAATCTCTCCTGAACAAGTGGGGAGGAATTTGAATTCACCATGAGAAATGGAGAAAGCTGAAGCACCTAGGAAGGATTCTATCCACCTAACCTTACCATGCCACACTCCCCTAATAACGCAAGTCAATTAAAGTAATAGTATTAGAAAACTGATATTTGGGTACCCCAAAAACTCTTTCCCAGTGGTTATTTATGACATAATACGCGTCTAACCTCTCCTGCCATTCTCACCACAGTCTCACTCCCATCCGTCGCCCGCACACACCTCATCTTTCACAACCACACATCTCGCCCGCAAAAACCTATACCACAACAACCAAATGTAACCACGCCCGCAAACACCATGTCTAGAACAACTACCACCATGCCCGAAGACACCAGGGCCTCATCCCGAAAGCACTTGGGAACCACCTGCCCACACCCGGGCCAACCACCTCAGAATTCCATGACTGAGTAATCAAGGGATATAATGGACCTCAGTCCATCACATCCTACCCAAAAAATATTGGGCTACTCATTAAATTGAGTAGAAAAGGAGCTAATAACTAGCCACTCAAATGAGTGTCGGAAAAAACACCCTCCCCCATGAAATGGTGGTGTTCGGCATGAAGTGCTCAACATGGATTGGGTGAAAATAAGAAACATAAAAACTAAAGTATACATATAGGTAAGAATAACTCATTCCATCTTTGGGGTCCCTAAACTAGATCATATACAAACACCCTTATTACTATTCATTCATAAGTAGCACCATAGCCATAAACATGTCACTAATCGTTCCCAAAAAAAATCCCCTTTGAACCCATTATTGTTTTCATATTGATGTTACTCCATTTAGAAAAATATTCAGCACTGGGAAACTTACATGAATATCTACAAGCCATGGGAGGAGAAACAAGCAAGAAAAAATTTAAGCAGTCACACCTGGTTCTCTTGTATAGTAACAACAACAAAAGGGATCTGTGAGATCCCTCAAAGTACTAGAACGAAACCAAGCCCCAACATACGACCCCACACAGCCTCAAATCCAAAAACCAACAACTGTACAACAACATAGGATCTCATCCCCATCAACATCACTTCACGAGCATCAACTGTAAACATCACCGGGACAGAGCAAGGGATTTTTCAAATTTAAATATTCCATCGACTTAGTTTCGTATTTCTGTCGGTTTAACCGGGGTGATCACACAAGGATTCTTATTCATTGTTCATCCATTTAATCAACCGGTTTGATGTGATTTACCTGAATCAATGTTACATCTATTCAATCACACAAAAATCCAGAAAACTAAGGTCCGTTAGTGCACACGAAAGGACCACCAACAGCCATGATTTTCAGTGGACATAAGCGCATTCAATTCACTAAATATAAAAAAAGAGTACAAAAGTATTATTAAACACACTGATTCATTCATTAAATCCATTCATTATCTTCGTTAAGGTTTGTATTCATCCATCCCCATAGTAATCACTTTCATACCAGCCCCGTATGATGCACAAAAAAGTGAGACGAAAGATGATCCCTACATGGATGATCAATTATTGAAGTTTTTCTCCAGGTACGCCAAAAACTAGAGATGTTCGAATTGTAGGGGTGGAACTCAGAGGACTCAAAGAATGGGCAAGAAAGGCTTTGACACAGGTGCACTACTAGACTCAAGAAAAGGCACTCCAAACATATCAAGGAATGAAAAAACTAGCCATGAAGAAGAAAAAAAGAATTCTAGGGTGATAAAAGGGTGAGATCTTGGAGTTATGAGATATGAAAATCATGAATGGCTTTAAAGGCAGATCGTGGTTTCACCTCTCGGTTAGATGGTTACACACAATGGAATATATGGTTATTTAATAATTATCATCGGAGGGGTGTCCAGAATAGTTGTGTGTTAAAGGTTTTAATTTAAGGAGGGGAAAACATGTCTATTGAGGGTATTCCCACTCCTAGGGAATTTAAAACATTGTTTATGGTGCTAAAAACATCTTGTAACCACTTAAAAAATTGAAAATACACCGAAGTAGTGTTACGGGAAAATGAGGTAGGAATCCTCGACACCCCTCTATGGTTGATTGGTGAGAGGGATAGGTGAAACCGATCGGTGGAGCTGATCGGGTGAAGTTGATCCTGTGAAGCTGATCCCTTGAAGATGAACGGGCAAAGAAGATCATGTGAAGATGATCTTGTGAACATGATCCTTTGAAGCTGATTAGTGAAAGAAATTTGTGGAACTGATGGGGTGAAACCGATCATTGAAAACGATTTAGTGAAACCTATCTGTGAAACTAATTTTTTGAAAACGATCTATGAAACTGATTTGATGAAACCGATATGTGAAACAGATTTGGTGAAACTGATTTGGATAAACCGATTTGCAGAAACCAATTAGTTAAACTAATTTGGTGAAACCCATCCGTGAATCTAATTTGGTGAAACTGATCTGTGAAACTTATTTTGAGAAAATGATCTATGAAACCGATTTGGTGAAACCGATCTGTGTAACCGATTTAGTGAAACTAAACTGTGAAACGGATTTGGTGAATCCGACCAGTGAAACCAAATTGTTGAAACTGATCTGAGAAATTGATATGGTGAAACATAACTGGGAAATGAATTTGGTGGAACTAATTTGTGAAACTGATATAGTGAAACTGATCTGTGAACCTGATTTGGTGAAACTGATATATGAAACCGATTTGGTGAATCTGATCTATGAAACTGATCTAAGAAGATGATCAGTGAAGTTGATCTGTGTAGCAGATCTGTGAATCTGATCAATGAAGGTGATCTGGGAAGCAGATTAGGGAAGTTGATCAGTAAAGCTGATCTGCGAAGTTGATATGTCAAGCTGATAAGTGAAGTTGATCTGGGAACCTGATCAGTGAAGATGATCATCAAAGAAGATTTGTGAAGCTGATCTGTAAATCTGATCAGTGAAGCAGATCATTGAAGCAGATTAGTGAAGCTGATTAGTGTGACTAATTTATGATTCCAGGACACCCCAACACTTAGAATTTGGCAAATTAATGGACTAGGAGTGTCTGTTCCATTACATCAGACACCTCACAAAATTATTCTCACCCTCGAGAATACAAGAGTAACCCCAACCACCCATGTAGAAGATACCTCTTGGGGACAAACAATCCCAAATAGCCATACGGATCCCAAGGATCATATTTTCCTGACACTCGGATCAGGGAGTTCATTCCTCCATGTCAATATAATATCTAATTTGGGTGGCACAGACTTTCCCACATGGGTTTAATCGCATCCAAAATAATGTGTCTTGATTTGGGATCAGGTCCACCATTCCCCGCATATCAAAAAATTTCATAAAAATTCACAAGGTAAAGAAAGAAAACACCTCATAAACCCACAAGGACAACATTTCATCATAGTAGGTCATAAAAAAACGAACAACAAGGAAGTCTTGGAATGGTAACTCAAAACAGTATTGGGTGTTGGGCGCGCATTTGAGCTTCTCGCTCCCAAGTACACTTTTTGAGGCCACTGTTCCTCCACAAAACATGATCCAATGGGATGGTTCATCCACGAAGAACATTCTCTTTTAGATCCTTGATCCTCACTAGTCACTCCATGAATGTAGATTCTTCCACCATATCCAATTCCCCCTAGTCAATGACATGGGAATCATCATGTAGATATCGACGATGCTGGGAGATTTGGAAAAAGCCGTGGATCCTTTCAAACTGGGGTGGAAATGCCAGTTGATATGCCACCACACTAACTATGCCTAGCACTTCAAAATGCCCAATGAACCTAGGAGAGATCTTTCTCTCCATGTCGAACCATCGCTGCCCACGTCCTGGTGAAACCTTCAAGAACACATGGTCTCTTAACTCAAACTACAAGGGCATCCTCCTACGATCGTAATTTGACTTCTGCAAGTCCTGGTATGCCTTCATCCTCTCACGCACATGTTGAACCATCTCTTTTTTGCTCAACACTACTTGTAGGACAAGAACACCAGCCTCCCCAACCTCGGTCCAACACATGGGTGAATGACACGTCCTCCCGTACAAGGCGTCAAACAATTCCATTCCAATAGTATCATGATAGATATTATTTTAGGAAAACTATACTATGGGAAAATGTTGTTCCCATGATCCCTTGAATTACAATACACATGCCCGTAGAATATCCTCCAATGTCTGTATGTTTCGCTCTTTCTTCCCATCTGTATGGGGGTGGAAAGAAGTGCTAAGACATAGTTGGGTTCCAAAAGCATGTTGTAATCCCATCCATAATAATGAAGTAAACCATGCATCCATATCTGATACTATGGACCTCGGAAATCCATGCAACCACACCACCTCATCTACATATCTCAATGCTAACTCATCCACTGCACTCGACTACTTGAACACCAGGAAGTGAGTTGAATTCGTTACCGGGTCTACCACTACCCAGATAGCATCAAGACTTCCTTGATCTCTGGGTAGTCCTGTGATAAAATCCATCGAGATGTCACCCCAATTCCACTCAATAACATCTTAAGGATACAATAAACCTCTTGGGATGTGGTGTTCAACCTTCACCTATTGACAGAATAGACACCTTTCCAAAAAATCTACCACTACCCATTTCACCCTGGGCCACCAAAAATGTTCCCTCAGACCTCGTTACATCATGGAAACTCCATGGTGTACCTCTACGAGTGAGTTATGAAACTTATGGAGAACTCCCTCACGCATCATATTTGGTAAAAACAACATCCCTCAGAAAATAATTTGATTTTTTCCATCTTCCGACCACCCTTCCATATAATTTTTTTGGTTAACTCAATTACACAACAATTCACTCTCCATGTCTCCCCACTGAGACTCCTCCACCTACCAGAAAAGAGAGTACTACACTGCCATCTGAAATAAACTATATCTACCACCATCCTCCCTTACATCTAGTTGTAGGGAAGCCAACCCCTCCATTGACTTCAAAGAATCCTCATATTCTTGAATAGCTTCCGTTTATGGATTCTTGATCAAGGCATCAGCCAAAAAGTTCTCCTTATCTTCAGTGTAAGATATCTCAATGTTTTAGTCCTAAAGAAACACCAACCACCTACGTTGTCGTAAGTTCAGGTCCCAATGGGTAATGATATGCCTCAAACTCTTATGGTTTGTGAATAACACAAAGTGATCCCCGATGAGGTAATGCCACCACAACTTCAACATGAACACTACCACTAAAGGCTATAAGCCATGGGTGGTGTAGTTACACTCAATAGGATGCAACTGCCTAGACCCATAAAATATCACTCCTTACTACTGTATCAGCACACACCCTAAGCCAAGTCCAGAAGCATCACAAAATACCTCATACAATACAAATTCTTATTGAAACATGAACACGAGAGCGATGACCAGCCTTTCCATCAAATAGATGAATGCTTCCTGACAGTGCTCACTCTATAAGAATTCCTGGTCCATTCTGGTGAAATCTATCAAAGGAGCTGAAACTAAAGAGAAATCGAGTACGAACCTATGATAATAAATTGCTAGACCTAGAATACTACGAACCACCATCACATTCATAAGTGATTCCCAATAAAAAAAACTGCCTCAACCTTTGACAGATCAACTCCTTTCCCTTGCTGAAACACCACATGTCCATGGAAATTCTCTTTTCGTGTCTTGAACTTACACTTGGAAAATTTCTCACATAACTGGTGATGTCGAAGGATTTACAAGAACATCTTGAGGTGCATAGTAGGTAATTCCTCTCATCTTGAGTAGATCAAAATTTCATCGATGAACACAATGACGAACCGGTCCAGAAACCATCGAATAATAGAGTTCATTAGCCCCATGAACATAGCCGGTGCATTCGTAACACCGAACGACATGTCCATGAACTCAAATTTCCCATGCATACACCTGAAAGTAGTCTTTGGAATATAACTATCCTTCACCCTGAACTAGTTATACCCAGACCGCAGATCAATCTTAGAGAACCCACCTACTCCTCTCAGCTAGTCAAAGTGATCGTCTATCCTCGGGACTGGGTTACGGTTCTTGGCCATTACATGATTCAGTCTCTGATAGTCTATTCATATTTTAAGGCAACCATATGCCTTCTTTTCAAACAAGACTGAAGCACCCCATGGTGACACGCTAGGTCGGACCAAACCCTTCTTCATCAGATCATCAATCTCCATCCGCAACTCCCACAACTCAGAAGGCTCCATCTGATATGGAGCCATGGAAATCATATGGACACTCGGTTGTAAATATATCTCGAACTCAACGTCACGTCGATGGGGTAGAATCACAAACGCCTCATGAAAACTATCTAGTAACTCTCTAATAACTCTCATAACATTAATCATCTCAGCATTCACTGATTCTTCTGAAATCATGGCCAACATAGAAATAAGTGGATCCACACACCTTCTCCCCACCTGAAATCTCTATTCTTCAACAAAAGCCACACTCTGGACATCATCATCAGAAAACATGACACTTCTCCACAAGCAGTCGATAACAGTGTGCACAGAAAACATCCAGTCGATGACTAGGATTATATAATATGGATGCATTTGTAGTAGAAGTAGATCCCCACAAGACGAATGTGGCCCCAACATCAGTCTGCATCCTTGACAAACATAAAACTGACCGGTATGACCCAAAACCGGCATACTCACCACCAGGGGCTTGGAGAGTCTCTCTATGTCTAGTCCCAATGAATGGGATAGACCGGGTGTAAAAAAGGATTGTGAATCTCTCGAATCAAACATGTCTTAAGAAAAAGTGTTAAAAAGAAGATCATACCTCTAATGACTTATGGCCCTAATATAACTCGTGCCTCTCTAGCGTGCAACTTCCCACGCCCATATTCTCTTCCTCTCGCATGTCGGCCACCTCCCCAACCTTTCCATAGTCCAGGTCCTTAAGAATCACCCTGGGTTGGCCTCCTCCTACCACATCATCTCTTGGAGGGGTGGGAGCTCACTGTCCATGTTGTTGCTGCTGAAAGGGAATGGTTGGAAACTGCTTCTGCTGAAGTGGGAGCTGAACCTATCTATCCCCACTGTATTGCACTCTATCTAGGCACTGATTCTAATGGTTCCCACAATTCCCATAGACGAATCACCTTGGTCCTAGGACAGCAAGGAAAGGGAGAGGACATGGATATCAAAATTGGGACAACTGGGGTCTGCGTCCCACTGGTCGAAACCTAGAAGGCCCTAATGATAGAGGCCTACTACTGACATGCTTCCCCTTTGACAAGCCCAATTGGATCCCCTCTCATGGAACACCTCTAAGTGTGTTCATCCTTTCTTCCACTTTAGCCTTCTTATGGACCTCCAAGTATGTTGGTAGGGTGAAGGGAGTAACAACATAATGAAGGGAAGGGAAAAATGACTCTTCTAAATGTCTCAAACGAGACTCCTCATCCAGAAAAACGTCCGAAGAACAATGAAGGAGATCCTTGAACTTGATTCCTAGCTCCCTTACTAATATGCTCCCCTACTGAAGGGAGAGTAGCTCATTCCTATTTTCCACCTTCATCGTGGAAGAGAGGAATTCCGCCCAGAATTCCCACTCAAAGACAGTACATAAAACATCAGCCTCCCTCTTCTCCCCATGATAGAGAGTCCACCACTAATGCGCCACTCCACACATTTGGATTACAGATAGAGGAACCCAATACTATGTTAGTGCCCGGATCAAGCTGAAGGCTATCAGCATCTCTTTGAGTCAGTTCTCTATCTCCATGTCTGAGACACTGACCCCATACTTCCCGAGGGTCAGTCGCTGAAAGGGATGAAGATTACTCACCCACTGGCATTCTCCTCCTCTCGATCTACCCTCTACTGATTAACCAAATCACCCTCCTAGTCCTAGATCACCCACACTACTCATGGTTGTCGTCTGGGTTCCATAACTGCATGTTCAACAAGGAATTCCTAAGACCAAGTAGTGTTATATATTTCTTTTTTTATATTTCATAAACTTCTTATTCAATTAAATTCACAGACCACCTAGAATACACAATAACACAAATCATTTGGATGCATACACCTTTCCTATGGTATCTACCTTGAAATCACTGTATCCTCACTTGGTAATTTGGTAGGCCCTGAGTCCTTGCATTCGATCATGAGGGGCCCTAAAATATCGTGTCCTAGCCGGTCTTCTCCATCCTATTTCATGCACCAAGATTTCCTAACACTATTTACCTACCATCCCATTTAATCCTCACTATGCCTAACCCTAGGCTCCATTCTATCTATCAACTCTCTCCTATGATATCATTCTGTTACGACCGCCTTCACCATGATGAAGAAAGGGATAACAGATTTCCAGACCCTTCCATCCTCAAGTTAAAGGAGAGATAATGACCCCCAAAAACCACCTTCAATAGTTCTCAGAGTGGCAACTAGCACCAGGGGTATAGAATCACAAACAAAATTAAAGGCATTACACTTTTTTATTTAGTATGATTGGGAGATAAGATAGTAAAACCCAAACAACACCAAAAATGGATGTAATAGTAAAGCCAAAAAAATCATTTCCAAATGCATGTTTCAAATTTATGTGCTACATTGTACATGAAACCCACAAAGAAAAGTACCAAATAAAAGATCAGAAGCAATAACAACTATCTCAAATATTGAACTAGTATAGTTTTTCATGATCTCTGAAGTCTTCCTGGAAACATGAAAGATGTTTTATATATGTAGGGTGAGTATATATGTATAATTTGTATGGAAAACCAAAATCTATCGTGCACAAGTGGGGAGACATTCGAATGCGCCGTGAGAAAATCTGAAAACCGAAGCACCAAGAAAGGATTTTATCCCCCAACAGTAATAAAGAATACATCGCATATAATGAAACTCACGTAACATAAAAGTAATAGAACACAGTTATTTTGGTACCCCACACCACTTTCCAACAGGTTATTTAAGACATCCTATGCATCAAACCTCTCTTGCCATTCTCACGGCAGTCTCACTCCTATCCCCCACTCGCACACACATGGTCTATCACAACCACACAACCCGCCCACAAACACTTGGGCCAAAACAACTATACGTAACTGTTCCCACAAATACATGGGCCAGAAAAACTTCCACCATGCCTGGAGACACCTAGGCCTCATCCTAAAGGCACTTGGGAAACCACGTGCCCACACCTGGGCTAACCACCTCAGCATACCCTGACTAAGGAATCTTGGGTTGTGCTGGACTTCACGCCGGCACAGCCTGCCTGAAGAATCATGGGATAATCAAGAAAAGGGAGTAGAAAAAGAGATAATATCCAGTCACTCAGAGGAGTGTTGGTAAAAACACCCTCCCCCTGAAATAGGGGTGTTCGGCACGCTGTTCTCAACATGAATGGGTCACGAATAATAAACCTAAAAACTAAATTATACATATAGGCAAAAAATAATCATCCCATCCTATGGGTTCCAAAACCATCTCAAATACAAACCCTCATTACTATTCATTCATAAGAAGCACTATATCTACAAACATGTCACTAGTCATTCTCGAAAAACAATTCCCCATTGAATCCATTCTTGTTTTCATATTAAGGTTTTTCCATTTAGATAATTTTTACTAATGGGCATCTAACAGGAATAGCCACAAGCCAAGGAAGGAGAAACAAGCAAGCAAAAATTTAAGCATTCACACCCATTTCACTTGTAATGTCACAACATCAAAAGGGATCAGTGAGATCCCTCAAATCACTGGAACTAAACCAAACCCCAAAATATGACCCCACAAAACCTTAGGTCCACATTCCATCTACTTCACATTAATAGGTGATCTCATCCCAATCCACGTCACCTCACGATCATCAACCGTAAACATCACCAAAATAGATCAAGGGTGTTTTTAAATTTGAATAATCTATTCACATAGTTCCGTCTTTCCATTAGGTTAACCAAGGTGATCACACAAGGATTCTTATTATTTGGTCATCAATTTAATCAACCGAGTTTGCATGATTTACCAATTTCCATGTTACATCCATTTAATCACATACAAATCCAGAAAACAGCGGTTCAGTAGTGCACAAGAAAAGACCACCAATGGCCACGATTTTCAGTAGGCATTGGCCCATTCAACTCTATACATAAATAAAAGGATAAAAGATTAGAACAATGTTATCAAACACACCCCTTCATTCTTTAAATCGATTTATTATCTTTATTAAGGTTTGGTTTCATCCATCCCCATAGGAAACATTTTCATACCCACCCCGCATGATGGACAACAATGTGAGACGAAGGAAGAACCCCACATGGATGATCAACGATAAAAGTTTTTCTCCTAGTGAACCAACAACTAGGGATGCACGACTTGCAGGGGAGGAACTCGGAGGACTCCATGAATGAGCAGGAAAGGCTCCAGCACATGTTCACTACTAGCCTCGGGAAAGGGAACTCCAAACAAAGCAAGGGAAGAAAGAAACCATCCAAGAAAAAGAAAGAATGAATTCTAGTGAGATAAAAGGGCGAGAATATGGAGTTAAGGGATATAAAAATCTTAAATGACATTAAAGGAGAATAGTGGTTTCACCTCACTGTTAGACAGTTACAAACTATGGAATTAATTGTTATTTAATAATTCTCAGCAGATGGGTGGAAAAAACAACTGCGCGTCAAAGGATTTAATTTAAAGATGAAAAAATGGGTCCATTTAGGGTCTCACCACTCCTAGGGGATTTAAAACATTATTTATGGTGAAAAAAGTCTTTGAACCTCCGAATAAAAACAAATGACTTAATATAGGCATTATGAAAAAAATGAGAAGGAAAACCTGACACCCCTCTGTGGCATATTGGTGAGACTGATAGGTGAAACTGATCGGTGGAGCTGATTGCGTGAAGCAGATCCCATGAAGCTAATTCCTTACAGCTAATTGGGAGATGTTGATCCTGTGAAGATGATCATGTGAAGCTAATCCTGTGAAGCTGAGTAGTGAATCCAATCTGTGAAACTGATTGGGTGAAACCGATCATTGAAACTGATTTGGTGTAACCGATCTATGAAAACAATTTGGTTAAACCGATCTGTGAATCCAATTCAGTGATACTGATGTGTGAAACTGATAAAGTGAAACCTATCTATGAAACCAATTTGTTGAAACCGATATGTGAAACCGATTTTGTGAAACCGATATGTGAAACTGATTTGGTTAAACCATTTTGTGAAACCGATTTGGTATAACCGATATGTTAAACTAATTTGGTGAAACTGATTTGTGAAACTGATTTGGTGAAACTGATCTGTTAAAACAATTTAGTGAAACCAGTCATTGAAACCAATATTGTGAAACCGATCTGTGAAACCAATTTGGTGTAACCGTTCTGTGAAACAGATTTGGAAAAAATGATCTATGAAACCGATTAGGTGAAACCGATTTGTGAAACCAATTTGGTGAAACCGATCTGTGATACCGATTCGGTGAAACCGATCTGTGAATCCAATTTTTTGAAACCAATATTTGAAACTACTTTTGTGAAACCGATCTGTGAAACTGATTTGGTGAAAAAAAATCGGTGAAACCGATTTGGGGATACTGATATTTGAAACCGATTAGGCGAAACTGGTCTGTGAAACCGATTTGATGAAACCGATCTGTGATACCGATTTGCTGAAAATGATCTGTGAAACCAATTTGGTGAAAATGATATTTGAAACTGATTTGGTAAAACCAATCTGTGAAACCGATTTGGTGAAACCGATCTGTGTAACCGATTTGGTGAAACTGATCTGTGAAACCAATTTGGTGAAACCGACCAATGAAACCGATCTGGTGAAACCGATCTGTGAAACCGCTCTATAAAATTGATCGGTAAAGATGATCAGTGAAGCAGATCTGTGAAAATAATTGGGTGAAACAGATTAGTGAAACTGATTCGGTGAAAGGGATCTGTGAAACCGATTTGGTGAAACTGATATGTGAAATCGATTTTGTAAAACTGATCTGTAAAACCGATTAGGTGAAACCGATCTGTGAAACCGATTTGTTGAAATCGATCTGTGAAACCGATTTGGTGAAACCAATATGTGAAACCAATTTGGTGAAACCGATATTTGAAACCGATTTGGTGAAACTGGTCTGTGAAACCGATTAGGTGAAACCGAACTGTGTAATAGATTTGGTGAAACCGATCTATGTAACCGATTTGGTGAAACCGATCTGGGAAACCGATATGTGAAGCTGATATGTGATGCTGATTAGTGAAGCTGATCAGTGAAGCTGATATGTGAAGCTGACCAGGGAAGCTCATCCGTAAAGCTGTACAGTGAAGCCGATCGGTTTTGGAGATTAGTGAAGCTGATCTATGAAGCTCATCTGTGAAGCTGATCAGTGATGGTGATCTCTAAAGCTGATCAATGAAGCTAATCAGTGAAACTGATGGGTGTGACATATCGATGAGTCAAGGACACCCCATGACATGGAATTTGGAAAATTAATGGGCCAAGAGGGCCTGGGCCATTATAATTACTTTTACCAATGTAATGACTATATGTTTACATATTTTTGTCCATAAATTAATGTAATTCTAGTAATTTATTCAACATGTAGCACTGAACAACAACAAATCGTGGAAAAATATATATCTGTTCAAACGATGATGTAATGTTAGAGTGAAAAATTTTATGTAAATAAACATTTAATTTTCTGTAGATACTAAAATATATATCATTATACATTTTATGAAATTGATAAATAATATTCTTATTTCTAAATAACAAATAAGCCTAATTTATCATTTAATGTTTATCGATAAATAAAAATGCATTTTTATGTGTTTTTGGATAAAATTAAATATATAATTGGAAAAATATATTCTTCATATTAATTATATATTAAGAATATTATTATTTTTAATTAATTGGAATTGTGAATTAGTATAAGAAATATAACCAATAATTTAATTTTCTCTGAAAACCATTTTCATAAAAATATTATTCTTTCTTTAAAAATTTATTTATAATAATTTAGAATAGGTATTTGAATAAATAAAAATCATCTTAAAAGTAATCATTTTAAAATTTTCATAAGATTAAATTTTTGGAATTATCTAAATTAGTTGATTTTATTTGAATGGTTGAAAAATAGTCTTTACCAAAATACGATATTTTTAACATTATTATTACATAAGAAATTACTATAAGATTATAAAACATTATAATTTATCAAATATTTTTCTTCAGTATTAAACCAAAATTTTTAAATATTATTATGAATTTTATAATTTTAGGAACTGGCGCAATGTTTTTAAATTAAAAATATCATTGAGTATTTGTTCAATTATTTTTCTATAAAATTATATTTTCATAATTTTAATATTTATCAGGTTTATTTAATTTTTAATAGAATATTTTATATCATGATATTATATTTCACTTATAATATTATCCAATAAAGAAAATATTGTGCTTAAAATAGATTTTTTTTTTAAATTAATTATTACGCATTAATTCGTAAATTTAAAATATTAATTCACTAACACGTATATATTTTATATAATAAAAATGATTTAATACTTGGAATAGATTGGTATAAGTTATTATATATGGAAAAGTATAATGAATTTAATCTAAATTAGTAAAAAATATATTCCACGGTAAACCCAAATATGATAATACTGAAAATTCTAATTGTAATTAACATAATTAATGTTGAAAAAATATTTCAAATTTAGATTTTTTGGAATTAAATTCATTATATCTTCTCCCACACAATTTTTTATCATTTATATATCTTATATATGTGAAACATTTTCTCTCTTTATATTATGTTAAAATATTTATAAAAATTTCATGGTCACCACAAATACATGGGTTCTCTCACCACCCCATGAAGAGTAGCGAAACAAATCAATTATATATTGAAACCTGAATAGTCTTCCATCACATAAAAGTTTATATATTTTCATTTATCCAATATATTTTCATAATACCTCCATTTCATGGGATTCTTCCATTGGAAATACGATTTCCTCAATGTTAGTTCTTTTTTCCATACATCATCTCTTTGTATTCAAATATTACCAAATATAATTTTATAATTCTAATATAATGAAATTATTTTTTTTATAATGATTTTTTACTCTATATTATATATATTTCACAATGGTCTCCCTTTTAGATTATGAAAAACAAAAAAAACTCCATTCCTGAACGGTGTAGACTACCACGTCTGTGAAGTAATGACTTTTTTTTCACCACCACATCTATTTTATAATTATAAATATTATATTGAACACTATATTTAAATATATAATATAATTTTTATTGTGAAGATACAAAATATAATCTTCCTTCATTTCCTCATAATCATTGTAAAATAAAAATGTTAATTATGTGTTGTGTGGCCAACTAGAACCAATAAGTTACTTATATCATTGTTCATCTAGATTAATAATTATATTTTAAAAAATCATAAATAGTTTTCAAAAAAATAATACGATATATAAAATATAGTAATTCATCTCAATAAATGACATTATTTTAATATAAAAATCATTCATAATCATAATCATATATTAATTAAGGTGTGTTCATGTTTTGGTATGTGTAATGAAATTCATAGAAAATGCTATAAATTAATATCATTGTTGACCATGAGAAATTACTTATTGATAAGGTATGATATAAAAAATAATAAAAATACCTTATATTAGCTCTATAATGGAAAAATTAATATTGAAATCATTAATTATTATTCCAATGACACTTCGTTAAAAATAAGTAAAATATTCTAATCACCAATTTTATATTAAAAGATAGTAACAAAAATATTTATGGAATAATATTATAAAAAAAAGTAATTATAAATCATCAATTCCATTAATTTTTGTGACATGAAGATGAGGATATTTTATATAATAATAGATAACAAAAATTATCTTAATTAATATGTTCAAAACAATCAATATTAGTGACACCCAATATCAAAAATTGATATTGAAAAGATTATATAAATTTTGAGAATAATTATAAATTATGATTAAATAATGTCATATAAATGAATGAGTTACTGAAATATATGATTTAGAATGTAATTTTTTTATAGAGTTAATTCTTCCAAGTTATTTATGTCCCAAATAAAAATAATGGGTTCCATATATAAAATACTATTTCAGGAGGCACATTTCTTATTATACTTCATGTTGTTTAAAAATTGTTTATTTATAATCACATAAATAGTTTAAATCATGGTCCTATCATAACTAATTATATCTATTATTTTAATTGATACTATAATTTCAATTGGGTAGCAGTAGTTAGTATTTTATTTCAAACATTTACTATTGTTTTTTATAAATGTGCCTATGGTTAATCTCCCAGAAGATTATTATTGAGTATTAACTCAACATTCACACTAGATCACGATGAGTGGGACTAAGACTTCACACAATGCAAGAAAATCAGGTGGGATATTCATTATTCAATCCATTTTCCTCATATAAAATAATAAATCATTTATTAGGTTAATGATCTAGGATATATAATATGAGGGAACCCAAACTATATAATCATAGATTGTACAAATAGTAATTTAGGATGAGGGGAATGAAACTTTCATAGTTTGGAGGATTAAGAAATTTTAATATTAATGTTTACATGTAATTATAATAATTTAATTCATTTATTGTTATCATTAATCATAATGAAATCCTTTTGGTTTAATTATTGGATTCTTCTAAAATGAACTAAATTAATAATATATTCAATTAATAATTCAGAAAAAAGTGGGAAAACATTATATTGGAATTTTTTTAATTTTTTATAAATAACTAAAAATATCTATGATTATGAATATGAATATATTTCAATATTCAATTATACCAGTGAAGGGAGGATATTGTCTCATGGTTTATAAGGTGTTGAAGATGGTGAATAATTAAAAAATTCAAATTCATTAACGTAATAATTTTTTTATGACCCACACAACATATCATTTTAATGGTACTTGGTGGAATACTATTCGTTGATAAGGAGTTAAAGGGAACATAATTTTAGTATAAATGTGAAGACCTCATTAGAAAAATGAAAAAATATTGTTTTAATTGTGGTAAAACTAATAGTTTAATTTATTAAATGTGGAAAATGTGGATATTATCAATGTCAATTCCCTATTCCAATTACAAACATGGATGATAATAGTGAAGAACTTATATGAAATTAGAATGATAATGTGACCAAAACTAAAGGAGTGGGTTTTGAAAATGATTTGGAATGATGAAAAATAATCACTCACTCAAGAACTATAGGGTTTTATTCCTATATTATTCCCTTTTATTAATATCATAATTATTTCCACGTTGATTACACTATTATGAAATATTCATAATGAAGTTATAGTGGAATTCTTTTTATATCCCAGGTATATTACCCCTTTCTAAAATATGCTTATAATAATGTTCTCGAAAAATTTTATGTTATCAATATTTTAATAAAATTTGATGTGATATTATGAATGAAATTAATCTCCTGACATAGTGTCCCTGATAATTTCCATTATAGGAAAAGTACATTTGAAATTCATCTTATGATCAACTATTAAGTCTTACTATAAAATATATATGGAAATCATTAGTAACATTATCAATGTGTATTTAATAAATTTTTAATTAAAAATGAACATTATTTATATTCCAATTATGAAGGAAAATCTATGTTCACTATTTATACAATAGTAATGTCACTCTTAAGTACACCCATAACTATTTCATTACTTATGAATAATTACAATTTTCCTGACATAATATATATAATATGGGACACTATAAAGAAGTATGTTTTAACTATTAATTTTACTTATATAAATATTATTTTGAAATCGTGTTCTATACAATGCACTAAACCAGAAAAATATGAAGAATAGTATATAAATGTTGAAATGGAGTTGAATAGTTGATAGGTAAAAATATTTGCAACTAAATTTTAAAATATATCTAAAAATTAAAATTAAAGTCATTATACATGATACGATATTGATATGTTAAATTAGATTAACTAAATAAAAAATAAGGCTTATTTATGGGATAAAATGTAACATTACTAAAATATTACTTTTAATATGTGTTTTTTATAAAGTAAATATATTATGTATAAAATATACTATTTAAATGAATATCATATTAACACCAATTACATTAATAATTCATCTAAAAAATAATAGTTCAAAATCATAAAAGTATTATTTCTTATGAAAATAGTTTTCATTAATTTCTATATACATATATAATAGTTATATTCTCATACTTTTGAAATTAGATATGAAAAAATAAAAAACATTTTAGATTCATTTTTTCAATATTATTATATGATGATCCTTTGGAATATTTCTCAAATAGTTTATTTTTAGGTGAAAAGGGATAAATTATGTTTTTACGAGAACTGTAAATGCTATAAATTTATCATTATATAACATATACGTAGAGTTTTATAAAAAAAATTTATTTATAAAATATATATTTATAGAAGAATACAATTTAATATAAAATAAAAATCATAATTTTATCATTTTAATAACTTAAGTTTTATTTTGCAATAATCCATATTTTTGGTCTTTTGTTTCAATTAAATAATATTTTAAATAATTTTATTTTGGTTTTCTTTCAACTTAAAAATAATTTTTTAATCAACTAATTCATATCATTAATATAAAATACATTTAACTGAAACATAATTTTTTAACATAGAAACACATTTTCTACAAATGAGTTTTTAAATATTCCATGGGCTAATGAAAAAAATGATTTTTTAACATATATAAATTTTATATGATCAAAATATTATAACATGTTTTGTAACACCCTATGATTTAAAAATAAGAATATTTTTATTTATATAATAGTTTAAATTGAACAAGAATATTAAAAATCTAACTATATATTTTTTGATAAATTTAATCTCATCGACAACATGTTGAACAAGAAACATTGAGATAAAATGAACTAAAATATAGTGTACCATTATAAACTAGCCAAAAATAGTATTATATGCTTTGTAATAAATATATTACTAAAATTACGTATAGATACTTATTAAAAATTAAATTATAATCATATAAATGAAAATATTTTTGTATAAATTTTATTTTTTCTAAACTATGGTTTAACAATATTGTTTTCTCATAAATTGAAACGAATTTTCAAGAAATTTATAATTTTTATTTTATAAAGTAAAATTAATTTTGTTCATCATCATATTAATATTAATTTAGGGACAATTTATTGGTCTATTCGGAAATGTTTCATATTTTGATGGATAATTAAAAATACTCAATTCAAATTTAAAATTACATTTTTTAAATAATATATAGAGTTATATTATATTTTAAAGTAGTTATAAAATAATCATAGAAAATTTATATTATATTTCCTCCAATCCAAATGAATGGAATAATTATCATATTTTATTTAGATATAAAAACCTTGTAATCTTTCAAATTATTTTAACTATATACCAGCATTATCACCATGTCTCTAGGATTAATTTTAATTTAAAATATTATAATTTTGTGAATGGAATTACCAAAATTTATTTATATTTGAATTAATACTTGTTTATATAATATAATATGGTCAACATAATTTTTCATCATCCTTAATTGTAAATATAATAATATATATATATATATGGTTAAGGTAAAAATGGATTCACTAAGGGATAAAATAATATGATAATTGTTAAAAATACCTAAATAATTTATAAAAAATATTATATCTAAATATTAATAGAAAAAAATGTAAAATTATTGAAAATAATTTTTTTTGAATCATCCAGCTTGTGGAAAATTAGTTACACATTATTAGTTTTAGAAATTAAAACGGTGCCAATCACCTCTATTATAAAAAGACATCCCTCTTAAATCCACTTCACACCATAAAAAAATATAGGTTTAGAACATAATTGAAAAAATAACTACATGAACCCCCCCTCCCATATCATTCAATAATCCATAGTACTTTTAGAAATGTATCCTGAGGTGGATTTTGGTGAAATCCTAATGGGGTGACCGTAGATGAGGTAACGCCCTTCAAAATGCATTTTTATTTTTATAATTCCTTCATGTAAATAAATTATTATTAAAATATGATTATATAATATCATTAGTATGATAAATATACTTAAATTTTTTATTCTATGTACCAGACATTCAATTATCCCCACAACTATCAATTGAGTTTCGAAATCATCATTCGTGTGTATGGTAGACTACTGCCTGGAAAACCGATGTTATTCATTCTTCTATTACCACCTCACTTTGTTGGATGTGATTATGGATATAAATTGAATATATTGAATTTATAAAATAAATATTATTGTGGAGTCATTATATCATATATTCCATTTTACAGTCCATTTTATAGGGGATACGATAATGTCACTCATGTGTATAATGAAATACCACCTCACGAAGTTATGTAAATAATTTTTCAGTAATTTTATACATGGAAAGTAATAATGATAAATTTCAAAAAAAATTGATTTAAATTATAAAATATTATATTTATGACATAATATTCATTATTGAAAAATTAAATATCCTTTTATTTTTTTTCCATTTCAATAACTTAAATATAACAACATTGTTTGTGTATATGTGGAGTACCACCTTCCAGAAGGGAGGTGACTCTATTTTAAGAACCACACCACATGGATGATATGTATATTTATATTTAGAAAAATAATTAGAATTTATGATATTATGATAATTCTTTAGAAATCATTTACTACTAACACAACTCCATAATGATCGTTGACAAATTGAAACATCACTCATGCGTGCATATGAAATACCATCTCCATTATAAAAATGAACATAATTTACCAATAAAACATTAATGATTGGTATTAAAAGTATATATTATTTTATAATATTATATTTATTTCATTATAATTATTATTTTAATTATGTAACAATATAAAATATATATTATTCATAAAATTCATGAAAAAGCACAAACAATAATGAACGGAAATTAAAACATTAAACAATTATAATAATTAAATATTAATAATGATTATTGATAAGATGTTATATGTCAATCATATATGACAATATAAGAATTTATATGGTTCTATTATAAGTTCATAAAATTTATAAAACCACTATCAAAGATTTCAAGCTTGATTGAACCAAAATGAAGTGTGAGTTAGGGGACATCATTTCATTTTATTTTCATTGAAGCATAATGAAGCGTTATACACATAATTTATTTATATGGTGTTCATAAAACAAATATTCCATGTAATATCATGAATTTTTCATAATCCACTTTTTATTTAAAAATTAATCCATTAAATAGGATTTGACATGAAAGTGATCAAGTGTTAAATAATTTTGTAACTCAATATATCTTCATTAGGTTATATTACTTCATTATTTTCATTGACATTTTAAGATTATGTGAAAAATTAATTTTTTAATATATTATGTTTTTATTAAATTTATTAGGTTAATTTACATTATAAAAACATAATTTATTCATTTATTAATAACTACTTCAATGTTATGATCTTTGTAAGGGTTTATTTTATAATTTTATTTTCTGTCCGATTATATATACTTGAATTTCCATTGAATTAAATTATTTTATCATTGCATAATAAATAAATTTAATTTATTTTTCCTCTATATATTCATGATATTTTCAAAAAATAGTACCATTTCAACTATTTGGTACTTGAAATTACTGAAGGAATGTTTTTTTCGAAAAATTGGACTTTATATATCTCTTATGTTGAAAATAAATTTCCATAAAAATCCATGTTTTCAAAACCTCATTTCGATTTTTTTTTATCATTTTAATTTACTTATTAAATATATTATTACCATATTATATTTATCAAAATAACACCAAGGCAATGTTTTTATATTTTTCAAAATAGTGACTGTTTGAATTTAATGAAATAATTAAAAGTAATCATTATTTTAACATGTACGATACTAATGAAATACCCATATATAATGACCACTAAATTTTTTTATATAATATTTGGTTTGTTTAAATGATTATTTTTAGAATAGTATTATCAAAATTTTATCCTGAACATTTAGTTTTAAAAATTAAATATTTGAATGAAATGGAAATTTTACTCAGAATTGTTTTATAGATATTTTTATGGAATTTATACTCACCCAGAAAATACCACTTATTATTACTAATATGTGGATATTTTTATTGATATTATCTTTATTCTTCCAATATATGGTTTATGATCACATTGGAAATGAAATTTTTTCAAATTCACATTATTAATTCATTAATTTAGTTATTCAATTCATTGTGAAAAATTGAAATTCATTTGTATAAATGAAAAATATATCTTACATATTCATATTGTTTATCACTGATATGGTTAATTAATAAACCATATAACAATTTTACATATGGTGTTCTACATTGAATGTTCATTTTTTATCCAGGTAAATATTAATAAATCCACATTCTATACTCAATAATGATATGTGATGACTAAGAGCATTGTTCATGAAATAAATAAATAAATTATTATATGAATAAATTTGTGTGTAGATATCCCAAAAATTATATTTTTTTGTTTATGTTACAATTAAATTGTAATATGACACAAGGAATTTCATCCTGGTGGATCAAATAGTTTAGTTTTTATATTGAATTACATACATACATGACTTCATAATTACAATTTAAAAAAATTACAACATAAATTTTTTACATTCAAGAATGATACTATTCAATATAGAATAAACATTCATGTAAAAAATATTATTATTCATCAAATATTGGTGAATGGAAAAAATAAGGGTTATCTCAGATTCATAGTAAAGGATATGGAGAGCTGAAAAAATTATAAATCCATAAGAATAATCAATATGGAAAGAAAAATAACTAAGAATACATTCCATTTAAGAAAATATCATAATTAATAATAAATATTAAATGATAAATAACTGGAGACACATGTTATTTAAATAAAGAGATATATAATAATCGAAATTTAATGTTAGATAACAAAAAAAAATTCCCTTTAATAAATACAGTGATAATGAAATGTATTCAATGATTTTTCACAGTGAAAATATTGTTTATAATAATAACTTAATTGTAAATGAATTTAAGGCATTATAATTAGATTTCATGTTTCCCAAGAACATTAATCATTTATCTTCTATGTCTATATTAAGGATAGTTAAAAACATACTTATTGAAATCCTATTTAGCAGAGGCTAAAAATTGATTCGTCCTATGAGACTATCAATGAAACAGTTGTCTTACATTAACGAGTATGAAACCCATGTATTTCATCTCAAAATAATTCATCGTATATAGAATAATCAAATTAATTTCAAATAAATGTGCATAATAAAATATCCATATTGTGTAATTAATATATATTTAGCAACATTTCCCCAGTTAATAAAATAACATAATGTAAACACTGTATTTAAATATGGTATATGTTTTTTACAATAATGAAATTTATGATAAATGATATGGAAATTTATGTTAAATTTAATCCCCAAATATAGGAAGGTTTTTCTGTCATGTGGAAGTTAATTGCTAAAAAAATGATTCAAGGAAGTGAATTTAAATACGATACTTGGTCAAAATAATCATAATTCATCTTGGGGGAGAATAATGATGTTAAAAAAATGACATACACCAATTAGAAAAAGAATAAGTGTTTTTTTCATTGATGAAATAAAATAATATCCATAAAATATTATTGAGTAAAATATTATTTTCATTTTGAAAATAATTTTTTAAAACATTAAAAACTGTTTATTGATTTTTTATTTGAAATTATCTTTTTTAAAAACAATTTATACTCATAATATTGAGAGAAAAAATTCATTCAAAATATTATTATAAACATTGAATGTAATCTTAAATGAAACTATAGTGGGTCATTCTATTCATGTAATAAATGTTATAATTAATATCGCATTTAAATATCTTATAAAGAATAGAAAAGATCCTTGTTTAGAAAATGACAATAATATTCCACTGAAAAATAAATAAAATAGAATAATTGGTAAAAATTTATTTTAATAAATCATATTTAAAAAGTTAAAAAAATAAATTTTTTGATTTTTTTTTGAAAATATGGTGTTGTATGAAAATGGATTTCTAACCAAAGATAGAAATAATGTACAGTTTTAATAAAAAAAATTATCCATAATATTAATTAAAATAGATTAAAAGTTGTTTCAATCATAAAAAAATATCATTAATATCCACATTATAGTATAATTTATGGTCTTATTATACAATGAATAAATAATATATTTTTATTTAAATTCTAGATTAAAAATTCTCGATTAGAAAGACATTGTAAAATAGTCCCCTAAAATGATGATAAAATTCATATAATAATTATTAAATGAATGTATCAACTATATATGTGCATAAAACAAGTGTAATTACAATAAGATATTTTAAAAATACCATATACCTATAGTAATATAATATTAAAGACAATGAGAAATTAAACTAACTAAATGAAAAGGAGTTGAGTAATTAAATTATTTACAACATGGTAACATTTAATTAAAATTAAATAATATGAAATTTTTTACATCCCTAACCTATAAGACACTAAAAGGTGCCTCAATTGAGCTCTCCAAAAGACCACACTCACACTTCCCCGCATTCTAGAGGTCTTTAACTAGTAGCCAAAGTCTAAATAAGTTACATTGGGATATTGTACCCTATATACTATAGTAAGCCACAGCATATAATAATTAAATAGAAGAATCGATATTCACCAACCCATTAACATGAATAATCAAAAATCTCCCATAACATTTTAGAAAGCACAATCAAAAATCAATTTGTCATTTAATTCTAAACAGTGTCAAAGTGAACAAAACCAAAAAAAAATAAACAGTGAAATCCCCAAATAGATTATGACCCCAAGTCCAAATATCTTCCATGAACATCCCAAGCTTTAATCAACTCTAATTAATTGTTAATTTTCCCTTGTCATCCCCAATGAGCATGAAATCATCTTGGGTACCTAATGACACCAAAAACGGTGTGAGTATAACTTAGTAGTCATCAACTAATGTTGTATATAAAATATCTAGTCCACATAAATAGTGCATGTAAATACTAAATATATGAAAAGAAAATAAAATACAACTCTTTTTTCATTTGTTAACTATAATTAATTTATCCATTTCTATCATTACATCAATTTTTACCATTCAAATCGTCTTGATTACTTAATCAAATATCATCATGTGCTCCATGGGTTAGTCAATTTTATCATTTTTACAAAGGGATTAAGGAAATAAAACATTATGAATAATATAATAAGTCACATCCATATCTCACTAGAGATAAAAAAAATTAAAAATTATAGTATTCAAACCAATAATCCTTAGTTCAGGTGGATTGCAATCATTATGGGAATATTGATTTTTCCTCATCCTTAATCAGTGCATTGTGGGATGGATTTTAGAGCATCAATATAACTTGACTCATGGGCATAGAACCTCAATAAACACTCCAAACTACCAAGACCCATAAACATTATTATTTATATATAGTCACCACACCTGACATATAAAAAACAATATGAAAAAAATACACATAACAATAAGAACTGATAAAAACTAACTAGGGGAAACACTATTACACACTAACTAATTAACACATTACCATTTTACAAAACAAATCTCATTTATCCCAATTACCGTTCTTATAACCCAACCCAATATAAACATAGGACAATTCCATTATATTATCACCTTTTTCCATATTCATCAATTTAGAAGGCATTATAAATTTTACATGTTCATCATTCCCCAAACATTATCCCTCTTTGGGATTTGAATATAATTAATATAACATTTGTCACAATTTAAATCAAATCAATTAACCCATTACAATACCTTTCCAAACATCATGTTAAGACACTATCAAACCAAGTAATTACTATCAATATTATATTTTCAACTTATGCAAACATGTCAACATGTTCAACAAGGTATCTACGTTATCATGAATCAATTTCACACATGACGTGACCAATTCCTAGGTTAGGTAATGTCGTCCCACACCATGGGAGGCCCTAAATAAGTAAAATTATCCTCTACCCTACCCTCATGGATAAAGAGGTGTTCAAATAATCCTTTATATTATAATATTTCGAAATATAACCAAAGGAATTCAAATCACAACAAGTGGATTACAATAACACAACCAATCATGATCAAATCCACAAAACATCTAGGTGATATAAATTATAGACCACCTACCTCAAATCCATTGACGAATGCCCTCTTAGTCATAGCCTTAGGTCCGGATTCAAGCATCCCATGAATCCCTGCCCTATATTCCACGGAAAAATATGGTTTTTTGGTTTTGGATGAAGATTTCTCAAGTCAGAATCCCTAATCCAAAAAATAGAAGAAAGAGGAAGGCTGGACCAACATGTAGTTTTTATCCGCAACCAAAAACACTCCCAATGGCCTAGAAGTAAGGATAGTCAATCATTGATAGCTCTTGAGGGTTTAATTTTTTTAATCTAAGGATGATTTTTGAAGACAGTTTTGAAATATTTGGTGAATATTAAGTATCCAGAGTTAGAAAAATTGTAAATTTTATAATTTTTTAAGTAGAGAACAATTTTTCTTCATGGTTATCCAATTAGTAAGCAAACCATGTTCAATAAAATTACCAAGGAAGGATGGGTTGGATAATATCATGGGGTGACTATCATAATTTGATAATCCATTAACTGACCATGTGATATTTCTTTGTCCAGGGTTTCACAGTTTTCATGGTAAGGCCATATTGTTTACAAAACTGTTTTTCAACTACGTGCCTTGAATTGGTTGGCCTGGTTTTCCATCCTTTCATGAATTAAACCCTCAAAACATCCCTAAGTCCCTCATACACTATGGAATAATACACCTAACCAAAAAATAAATTTAAAACAATCCTTATATACAACAATACCACCACAATATTCAGGATCTTACTAACTCCCCACCTTATAATGGCTCATCCTCCAGCTGCTCATCCCGATAATTATTTGGCTTGTAAGGAAAACGTTCAGGCCACTGAGCCCATACATCTATCTAAAAATCCCATGTCTCTTAATAATGTTTACAATTCTTCCATTGAACTCAAATCCAAGGCATGAACATGGACCTAAATATATTCTCAATATGATCCACAATGTAAACCATATGGCCCTCAAAAGACGAATTAGACTCAATCTCAACATACTCAACATCAATCACATGGGATGGTTCAGGGTGATGCTACTGGAGTGGTGAAACAAGATAAACATCATAAATTACACTATAAAATTTTGTAAGATCTAATCAGTAAGCCACTATTCTGATTCTCTCAATAGTTTCAAACAACACCATGTATATAGGTTCCATCTTGTCTAGTTTCTGAGTTCAATGGTAACCCAAAATATGTGAAACCTATCTAAACACACTATCACCCACCATAAAATCAAGAGGATTATGATGCTAGTATTCGTATAATAATATTATTATTTGAGCCATTTCTATGCATTTTGAAATCAATTATAGCATTTCTGACATCTCACATGCGAGACTAGTTCTGTATAAGAAAAACTCTTTATCTTCTAAATAAAACAATGATGATCTACATTACCTCCCATAGATCTTCTTAAATGGTTCCATCTGAATTGTATCATAAGAAATATTTTCAAAGGAAAAATCATCTATATACAAGTTTTTTTCACATAAACCACTTAAATAAAGGATATGATTCCTCAACACATTAGCTCAAACCCGAATCCTCTGTTATGATGTCCCATCTATCTATAAGTGAAAACTACTTCTCCAAAACACCTAGGTACTAAGAAACTTCTATAATCAATTTCAGAAGTTTGATGTGAATCACAGATCCTTTTATAAAACTATAGTCCTCAGTATTCCTTAAATCTGCACTATCTCACAAACATATAACTCTCCCAAATAATCAACGGTGAAAGAATCATGGATCATTAATAAGGGAGCCACGTTATCCAATAGATAGAGGAATCCTCAAAAGTCACACTAAAAATCCATTTTTATATCCTATAATATCCATTTTAGAATGGTAAATGGTTCAAATAAATCATCTGGGCATTGATGCTTGACCTTTAACTTCTGATAGATGATGAATTTTGAAACAAAACCCATAACCACTTTCTTCATTCTCTCCCACCAATAAAACCTATGAAGATGAATGTATATCATAGTCAATGCAGGATGTAATTCCCACCATCATTTAAGATAATCATGCATCAACTCTTCTCGCAAACTCGTTGGCTCCACAACACAGTCACAAACAAAAACAATCCCATTATTACCAACTTACCATCGATAATTTGAATCCCAACCATTAAAAGAATCCTTAATATCCAAGTACTCATTATTATCAAGATGAATATTTTTAACCATAATCATAAGTGAGGACTCAAATACTATGAATGTAAGGGTCATCTTCACATCCACATACATCAGCTCTAGGTGAATCTCAGTATAAAAGGCCATTATTCTTCATTCGAAGTTGGATTTCATTACCAACTTATTCTAATTATTCTCTCTAAAATATTCAGCATCGCTATTCACTTTTACTAATGTGTAAACATACTCAAATTCAAAATAATACATTTATTCAACCCATATTCACAAAAAAAGTTTCAAATCATGATGATTGAAGATTTAATTAAGAATATTATGGTCAGTAAGCACCGTGATCCACTCTCTCATCAAGTAATGCCTCCAACAACTTAGTTAATAAACCATGATGGCCAACCCAGGATCATGGTTGGGGTAATTATCATTCAAGAAGCCACAATTTCTGTAACCCATATTCTACAACATGACCATATTTCATCCACACATTCTGTAGTCAATCATTGGATGTATCCTAGAGCATGTTTTATCCTTTACCCAACTCGTGTTATATCTCGATTAGTGCGGTCGTAAAGTGCTTATTCCACTCATGAAAATCCTTCTCGCATGGATCAGACCACTGAAAAATAACTCCCTTCTTATTTAACCATGATTTTGGTGCTTCCAAAATGGAGAAATATTTAATGAATCATTAATATTAATTGTCCAATATTAGAAAACTGCAAACATTATAAAAATCCAAGGGTTTCTCCAAAGAAAAAACATCCAACACATTCTCCAGATCTAGTGAAACACCAAAATTAGAGATGATGAAACACAATAAATCAACATTATCGATCTAAAAATGATAGTTCTATTGGTTACTATAACGAATATTCTTTCTTAGTGTACTAAAGATGAAATGATGATGTTTTTCATGATCTTCATGAATTCTATAGTACACAAAGATGTCATCAATAAATAAAACACTAAACTGATCCAAATATGAGTGATATATTCAATTAATTAAATCAATAAACATAGAAGATTCATTTTTCATCCTAAACAACATTCCCAAAAACTAATACAACTCTTACCTTCTCCTAAAAGTTGTCTATGGAATGTTAGAAGGTCTCACCCTCAACTAATGATACTATAACCACAAATAATTTATGGAGAACATTGATTCACCACTCAGTTGGTCAAAAATACCATCAATTTGTGGGATAAGTTATCATTTCACGACATTAATCTAATTTCACATCCTATAATTGACTCATAACATAATAAATACACCATCCTTCTTAGAAAATAGCATGGCTGGTCCTCAAGGAGACATACAAGGATGGAAAAATACTTTATTCTCCAATTCTACCAACTAAGAATTATGTACATTTTGTTCTTCGGGCAATATTAAATATAGTGGAATGAAAACTGGATATTCCCTCTGTAAAAACTCAACCATAATCTTGACGTCTTTCTCATGTGGTACGTTGATAATTGTTGAGTATACACATATTGAAATTGTTCCACAATGGGATGGAAGATTGGATGATCTATTATTCCATAATGTAGAACAAGTTATCGCAAATGGGATGTGAGTTCTACCATTTTTTTACAGATAGCCCCTGCATAACCTTCTTGAATATCACACTCACCGTGATGGATATATGTGCCTCCCTTAAGGGAATTAAACTATACCTGATGATGGTAACATTCAATATGGGACTGATACAACACCATACGATGAATATCTAAAATTAGGTCATATTCAGACATCTCAAGGATGAACATTCCCACATAAAATGGTACCCACTAACCACTATAGAAAAAACCTTATACTATCTGATATGCTCCACTTTTACCCCTTAGAGATTAACAATAGACATAACCCCACACACACATTCAATATCTTGAACCAACATTACTATAAGCAAAGCATAAATAAAAAAATATATGGAACCTATATCAGATAGAGAACTGTAAAGAATGAATTCTATAATAATCGTACCTCATGGTGTAGATGGTCCAGAATCTCTACCACCAATTGTATAGTGAACTGCATGATGTTGACCTAGTCATATACCATGGGCTCCAGCATAAGTACCTTGCACTATACATCCTTGATAGTAGAGAAGATATCACCCTATAGTACCATGTAAACCATCCTGACCAATATGGACCAAGGATCTATAAATTCAAACATTATATGGGGTATCTGATTTTGTTCTTGCATTCAACATCTACCACTAGCCTCCATCTCTGTTTAGGTGTTGAGGGTTCCAATAGGGTCTCTGTATGAGACAAAATTTTCCGCACGATCGTCACTCTAATAGTGGATGGTGACACAGACCACGCTTGTTCCCTATCCTACCACACTAGTAATAGAACAGCTTATCACCACCCTAGTATTTTGGGCCTCTCTTATGATTACTCTCTGTGCCATCACCATGATGAAAATTCCCAGATTGTCCCTCTCTTCCATCGAAATATGCACCACATATCCGTCTAACTAGGAAAATAATTCCACTACCTAGAGTCAATTTTATGTTCCCCTATAAGATAATGTTCTAATAAACAACATATTAGAACCTTTCAAAATAGAATATATTCACTTATTAACTTATCTCAAGTCTATCCCCATGCATGAAATGTATTTCCATAGCTACCTCATCAAATACCAAAGCTCAAACAAAGAGGCGGAAGATAGTTAAATTACTTACCTAATACATCACTATCATTTCCCATTGGGTCAATCTCATTAACCATTCAGCCTTCTCATTCCTCTAGGTTTCTTAATAAATATTTTTTAGAAACAATTACTATATTTAATCCATCTATATCATTTTATTATAATTCTTATACTAAATGATGTGGTTCCACCAACGTTATTCCTATACATGCTACATATAGTCCTCTAACTAGACATGCTTCTTGGAGGGAGTACAAAAATGGTAATGAATAATCTGAATGTAATCTATCTAGAACTCAACTTCCTCTAGTACTCCCAATCTGATAATGGTTAGAGTTTTTTTTTCTGAAAATAATATCTAACCAGCTTAAACATACTCGATAAGACCTACCCTGAGTCCCATTACATTATCTTCATAAAATGAGTAATGTTCTCATGGAACCACCAAGATATATTCCACTCATCACCAAGTATTCATACTCCACTACTGGGGGATAATTCTTGTCAACATGCTCATATCTCCCGTTCATTACACATCTTTGGGGTGGAATTTTCCTACAATTAAAAACATGTTCTTTTGAACAGAAAACACTAATCTTTAGTAATTCATTTGAATACGTCTCTCTACTGTTAATAAGCAACCCATTTCATATAATATCCAAAATTTCATCATCACATCCCAAATAATAACATTTACCATCCTTAATGAGTTGAATGTCTATCATGGGTATACCAACTTAAAATGTTACAATTCTTACATTAGAAACTGTTTTAGAACTATTTCCACATGTACAATGTAATCAGTTCCCCCAACGCTTATTCCCAAATTCAAAACATGTAACATCCAAAATTTTAACTCACACTCGACCCTTGGTTAGAAGCAATTATTTAACAACTATTTACATTCATATTCCCTTTTACATGTTTGCATCATTTTATTAGACACCATTTCCTTCTTGTTTTTATATATTTAATGTGAATTGTAAAATTCATACCTCACAAACCCATCATGTGTGTGCTTAAACTATTACATTCCTCTTATAAAACATAGCGACTATATTGAGGCATTAATGCATAACCCTTTAGATCATGGCCATGAAAAAAATATCATAAGGCATTCACATACGACAATAATTTCTTTACCAATGGTTTAAATATCAGTCAATGTAAAAAATCACATTATGAAAAAAAATCCATGCCCTTGGAACTATGGTTAACCCTCATACATGGGTAAGATACTCTAGAAAAAGATCACATTTCCAAGGCCCAACACATCCTATTTTCTTTTATAACATCAAAATAATATGACCACATAAAATAACTGCTCTAATACCACATTTTAATGTCCCCGAACAGGAATCCACTAAACAGTTCCTCGAACTAGGGTGACACATGACCCCAATCATGCCTCGACATGAGAAAGATGATTCCAACTAGAAGTGATGATCAAAGTAATTCAGGGGAGGACACTATGCCCTTTATACTAGACAAATACACAATAAGGAAAAATTATAGAGTATAAATAATATGAAACAACCAATGGATAATCATAATCAAACATCTATATAAACAACGTAGAAACCATAACAAACAGTAAATATTTCATGTCCTGATAAATAGTTCCAAGGTGATCAAAACCCCAAAAAAATGAGAAATAAAAGAATCAGAAAATTTGTCTGGACTCCATGGTCAGAACCTCACTCATCAAAATCTCTATCCTGACTCAAATCCAATGAATTGATCAATATCCCTTTTCTTTTCCTACAATCCTAACCACTTCTTGGGTACCCAAAGGCACATGATCAGAGTGTGAGTAAAAATTAGTAGTCCACCATAATCATTGTCTACAAAATATACAGTCCATGTAGATAATGCATGAAGATACTAAATAGATGTAATGTAAATTAAATACGACACATGTTCCATTAGTTAACTATATTTACTTTAACCATTTCAAGCACTAGATCAATTTGTTTCGTTCACGTAATCTTCATTACTTAATACATTTTCATCATGTGTTCCATGGGATGGGTAATTACATCATTTAAATAATGGTTTAAGGAAATCCAAAATTAATCATAAGAGAAAAAATCACATCCCAATCTCACTATGGGTAAAATCATCAAAAAACTATCTTATCATCTCCTTGAGGAATTGGACCATTTTGAATGAATATATTATGGGAACATAGAAATGTCTCCTTCCCTAGCCATTACATTATGGGTGGGTGAGTTTTGAGAATCATTCTATTTAAACTAGTGGGCATAGAACATCTGTCAATACCCACACTACTAAGCCATGTTCATGTTCATACATATATATATATATCCAATCACCATACACACTTTATCAAAAAACATTCACCGCCCATACACATGACAATAATAACCCCTGACTATCAACATGGGGGGAAACTATTATTCCATAACCCATTAACACATTACCATTTTACAATACATAGACCATTTATCCAAATTCCCATTATCATGACCCAACCCATTAGGAAAATTAACCAATACCCATACATTAACCAATTATTTTACATACATAAATTCAAAATCCATTACCAATTTAACATGTTCATCATTCCCCAATAATTAATCCACTTAGGGATTTCAATATAATTCATAATCCATTTGGAATAATCATAATGAACTCAATTAACCGACTACAATTCTATTCCAAAACACCCCTGTTGACGCTCCTTTCGTCACAGAATCTAAAGATCGGAAAAGGGAATATCTCAGCTGAAAGTGATTCATCCTTTGAAGAAAACATCAAAAATCGACAAAGGCCTGAACAAAGGATCAACAGCAAATCAACCGTGCAAGTGATACCACTGCCGCGCAAGTATACTTGCGCGGCTACCTTGGTCGCGCAGGTGACTTGCGCAACCTCATTGGTAACCGCTTGGTAACCGCCCTGGGTCTTCTTTTGCCTATAAATAGACCCTGTGGGCCCCCCATTCAAGGGGATCTTTTTCCAGAAACTCGGATTGAAGCTCCCGACGCCCAAGTCTCTTCTCAAAGCTTCCGGAACACTTCTAAGGTAATTTCTTACCTAGAACGGAATATCAAAAGAGAAGAAAGAAGGCCTAAGTGTTAAAACTTATCAAACACTTGCGCGCCGACTTAATTCCTTCATTATAACTTGCGCGTCCCTTCTCTGAAAGAACCTCAAGAGGATGGTAAAGGGTTTTCTAAAGAGTCGCTCAAGTATTTCAACTCTGGTTGAAAATCACGCAAGTATCCCTCATGTCGCGCAAATATACTTGCGCGACCAATACTTGCGCACCGCCGCAGGACTTGCGCGACTTCTAATACTTGCGCGCCCCTATCTTTTTGGGTGCCCATCTTGCCCTTTTTTTCCCCTCTTAAGCCATTTCACCATTCCTATTCAAGATTCAGTCTTCAAGATACTCTTCAAAACCATTTATGGCATGATTTCTTGATTTTACATCCTTGTCTGAAAGGAATTCTGTGAAATATCTCTCAAAACCAAGTGATTTAAACATCTTTATGTCACCAAAGATTGAGAGTTCATTCATTCAACCTCATCCTTTAAGATGAGAGAATCCTTAACCTGGGTCTCCTTTTCAGGAATAATCCCCAGTTATAAAACCATTGATCTGGGCATCTTCCTCAGGAGTAAGCCCCAATCAAGTCCTCTAATATGGGCATCTTTCTTAAGAATAAGCCCCAACCTCAAATATGGGCATCTTCCTCAGGAGTAAGCCCCAATCAAGACCCAAACCTTAATCCCTAACCTGGGTCTCCTTTTCAGGAATAAGACTCAGTCATAACCTTGGGCTTCCTTTTCAGGAGTAAGCCCCAAGTCCCTTAACCTGGGTCTCCTTTTCAGAAATAAGACTCAATCATAACCCTGGGTATCCTTTTCAGGAATAAGCCCCAAGTCCCCTTAAACTTTTCTTAACCAGTCATAATTTACCTTTGATTTGGGTTTCCTTTTCAGGAATAAAACCCAATCATAAGTCCCCTCCTATCTTGGGCATCCTCCTTAGGAGTAAGCCCCAAGATTAGAATATTCAAATCTCCATGAAGCACATATAACTTTGTGGACCCTGTTCGTGGATTTTCTCCCTAAAAGTAAATCCTAAACCTTCATCTATCTGGGCAGTCATCCATACATAAGCCCCAAAACAAATTCTTATGATTGCATCTTTTATGGCACAATTGTCTAAATTTTACCAATACCTCTTGTTTCTCACACCGAGCATGACTCAGGTGAGCTTAGAGTGTAAAAGTAATTATGACATTCATCTTTGAGCCATCAATCATAAACATCATATCCCATTCCTCGAACTACGTGGGTTCTGATTCCTTTTCCAAAACAAAGGATACGTAGGTAGCCCATTTATGGGTTCGATCCCAACTTTGAAATAATCTATGTCCTTCTGAATGACGATAAACTTCAAGTGCCCCACTGAGTGGCTTTAAAACCATCCTGGTCATCAAAATGACCAAGATACTTTTATATAAATGTTTTGAAGGATACCATTGACCAAGAATCTCTAAACAAATATAGATGATTCTATATTGATGAAGAACCTCGAATACATATAAAAGATTCTCTAAATTTCTTGCATATTTAATCATTGATTGTTAAAACTAAAGGAAAACTCATTTTATACTTGGTAATGTAATAAGGATTTACGAACATAACTTAAATCTATAAAGAGAGTCCCGGAGTAGACAATAATTCCCCTCAAAAAGGTGTGATGAGTCCGACCTCCCATCCTCTCGACCAATGCAAATTCCTAAGCCTCATTAGTCCACAAACTAATGAGCGCCTGCCTTTGGAAAGTAGGTCCAAATGGATGTGGAATCATTGGATGTTTCCGGTTCTACGAACCAACCCGTTTGAAACCGATCGGAACGTTTGAATCTCCCGTCCAGGAGGTCATCCCCGGATTCCACGCGAAACAAAAATGGTGAACCCGACGTGAATCCTTAATCAAGTTAAAGTGATGTTCTTCTTATCTGTTAGGCCCCTTGGGCCAACAAGGCAATCATTGACATATGATCATCCAAAAGATGCAGTAGCCGAATTCATCTTGATTATGTCTGTTACATGGAACAGGCACTCTTTTCTCAAGATCTTCTGCAGAAATGGATTTCCTTAAATTCACCCCTGTGAATACTGCTGCTGTGAACACCTCTACTGTGAGGTCTGCTGCTGTGAAAACCAATGCTGCTACTCCTGCTGGAACGTCATCCGCTCTGAGGATGACATCACCAACTCAGCGTCTTCAACGCTGTGTTTCTAATGCACTGGTTAAGGAGTACCGTCGCAACGGTACTATCCCAACTCTGGAGGCCGCTCGTCAAGCCCTCCAAGTTAACAATTCTACCTGGTCGTCCGGACAACGGCGGCAAGCAATCAAGAAGCAGGCGGTGCTGACTACCGTCTCCAGCCGTTTCGGGTCGTTATCCCCGGAACGCAATTTCCATTCACTTCCTTACTCCGAGGAAGTGAATGAGAAGGTCCCTCGGGGCCTTAATTCAAAATGACAGGAGTCCTTTTCAAGGGCTCCCATCAAAAATCACCGCCAGACTCGTGCGGTAGTGTGCCCTCAACATGATGAGGGTACCGACTCCAGGCATTCAGCTCAGGTTCCTCGAACCCGAGCAGGCAAGATGAACCGCCAGACACGGAATCCGGTTAACAATAGGCAGGTTGTCATCCCTGCCATCTCCGGAGAAGTCCACCAACCTAACATGGTGGAAAAAAACGAGCAGGCATACACACCTGCCCGTTTTAATTCAGCTATCCAGCAGACTCGTCTGGCAGCATCAAGCCGATCCCGCCAGGCAATTCCGGCGGAGTACCATAGGCAGGAACATACACCTGCTTATACATCATCAGTTAGTCAGCAGGCTCGTCTGACTACATATGATAGATCTCGTCAACCGCGTTTGGCGAAGTGTAATCAGCAGGCACATACACCTGCTAATACTAATCAGGTCTACCAACAGTCTCGCTTGGTAGCACCCGGAGAAGTCAGTCGGAAAGTCCCGACGACAAACAGGAGGCAGACTAAAATCTCTGCCTCCACACTTGAGTACTGTCAGGATTCACTGACAGGAAAAGGAGGACAGGAGCAGGCACATACACCTACTCCAAGCCCGGAATGGACGTATATCCCTGTTCCGGCGGCTGAAGTCACCAAGCATATTTTGTCAATGGTGAAAGAGCAGAAGCAAATTCCTGCTCATATTCTGGATGCTTGACAGGATATCTTAACAACTTCAGCATCATCTCAGGGACAGACACATAAATCTATCCCTAGCAATGGAGTGAAACATCAACGATTCACTCCGGAACAGACACACACATCTGTTCCAGTCCAAGAGGGTTATGGGGCATACTCCCCCATATCATACGGACAACCAAGTCAGGCACATACGCCTGATTTGAGCGATGATCGTCAGCCTAACCTGACCATCTTTCCTGATCAGGCACATACACCTGCTCAGAGCAACCACTTTCTTCATCAAGTGGTTTCTAAAGCGAGTAAGAAGGCATCTAAGAAAAAGATCCGCCCAGCATAGTCAGGAGATCAAAGGCCAATCTGCAACCAAGACTTGCTCGATGCTGGAGTTCTTGAAGCCCTCAGGCATTTATCTGTCGGAATTCAAGATTCTACTCTCTCAGTTCCCAATAACAGGAACATTAATTTTCAAGGTCTTCAACAGACACTTCCTCATGAAGACTTGCTTCATGAAAATTCGGTCAATCTTGAAGTTTCTTCTTCAGATGAGAGCCACAGGAACCCTCTGTGTGGTCAGAAGGCCAAGGAGTAAGAGATTTCATCTTTTGCTGTAACCCATCATGACGGTCCTCCTCATGGTGATGAACTTCGCTGCGAAAGTCCTCTCTGCAGTAGTGATTCACGTTGTCTCGAAAATTCTTCAGACGGCAATATAGTGACGAGAAAGCCCTCCTATCTCGAGGCACTTGCAAACGTTAAACCAGTCATGTCTGATGCTTTACTATCGGCAGGTGAAACTCTTTCTCCATCAGAAGATAGTCTGGGGTTCAGGTTATTCTCCGAACCTTCCCTGGGTCATTCATCTTCCAGCATGAATAGTGATTCCTCTACCAATCTTGTTGAATCCGATGAAGCAACAAGGAAACACCAACTCTGGTCCAAACAGGTAGAAGAATCTTCATTTAATGATAAAGAGGAAATGCTGAACATGAGGAAAAAACTGGCAAAAGGTGAAGTACCAGTCATGTTTTGGCCTTTGGCTGATTCCCAGTACGACATTCCAAAGATGTTGACGGATGATGGAATCCCTGATATTCATCTCAACATATGGAAAACTCTTTTTCAATTAAAGAAGATGGTATTATCTTACGATTAATATGAAAATCATCTTAAGATAATAGAAGGGTTACAACGCCAGATTGATTTGACATATCTATCAGTCTCTCGGTATCCGAAGGCTGAAAAGCAACAAAGAACCCTTCAACGTTCATGCCTTGGCGCACTAAGAAGATTGCGTCAGTTAATTTCCAATGCTCCATCTAATGTTCATATCAGAGGATGGGGTGTTCACGGAGCACTACATTTCACAGTGCTTTCCGATCATCAAAGCCCGCCAAAAATGGTCTCATGCAATGTTATTGCCCATGGCCGGCCACAGTCAATGGGCTTTGTTCATAATCAAAAGCTTTCTCAAGAACAAGCTTCAAATAGTTCCTCTCAAAATCAAGTATATAGAGAACAAGTTGTTGAATTGCTCCTACATCAAGCAGGCGAGAATATTGCACAAGCCTCTCGTCTGGAGAAAACACGTCATCAAATGACAGAAGTTTCGGAAATCATCCAACGGTCTGTTGAACCAGGTGATAAAAGTGGATACAGGTTAATGCATCCAGCTAATTTCCAAACTAATATTCACAAGATCAAGAGAGATTTCAAAAAGATCTCAGACATAGCATGTCATGAGACACCCCAGCTTGCCAGACTGGAGACTTCTCTAACCCAACCCTTAGAATCAACGAATGGGATTCGAGGAGTTGAGCGAAAGCAATAGGAACATCCCCAGTCCACCGGACTGGGGACTTTTTCAAATCTTCAATCCTTCCCTCAGAGAAAGTCAGTATTCTCTCGATTAGGGATTAAGCCTCAAGAGGAACGAAGAGCCAAGATGTCAGGAGATTCTCTCCAAGTGACGGTTCTTCAAAAAATTCCTGAGGGATCAAGTCAACGGAATGCCATGTCTCATCATGGACATAGAAGGAGACAATATCACAGAAATGCTGATAGAAAGGATTCCATGAAATATGCATCCATTAATGTCATCAATGCCGTTGCTGCTGATTCACCAGATGAGGCTCAATCAAAGGGATCAGACGAAGAGGTTCCTGCTCAAGAAGTTGCGCACACAGACCTAAATGAAGAAGGTGTGCGCACACGTAATCAAAGGCTTATCCAAAATATGGGTATTCCTTCAAGTAACCCACTTCCCCCTCTCCGAAAAGGATCCAATAAGGGGAAAGGTAAGAATCAGGTTACTTCTCACCCTTCCTCTGAAGGAGGTCAATCGCTCTCATTAGAGCAAAGGTTTGCACAACAGGAGGAAGAAATGAAAGAATTAAGAAGGTTGAATGCAGAACTACTTCAGAATAGTCTTCTTCTTAAGAATACTGAAGTCCGACAGCCGAAGGAATTTGTTGTAACTGGTGAGATGGATCAAGAATATCCTCCTTTGTCAGTACACCCATAGAGGTCTAATCCTATGGGTCAAACGCAACAACGGTTGGCAGCCCTACCATCAGTTGCAGCACCAACCACCACGTCTGTCCAAGCGCCATTCATTGCACCTACCCAAAACCAAGTTCAACCTGATGTTTCTCAAAAGTTAATAACTACTATTGAGTCATTAACAGCTCGGTTAGAAACTATGGAAGGGAAACGGGCGCAAGTTCAACCTGAAAAGAAAGCTTACCCTGAATGGGTAGATTCAATTTCTCCTCCATCCAGTTTTGGAAACCCTATTTTCCCTACTTTCAATGGATCAGGCGACCCTGAACAACATTTGACGCATTACGTATCTTGTTGTGATCCTATGATGGGAACTCCAGAGCAGCAAGAAGCAGTGAAACTCAGATGCTTCGTGCGAACCTTGCAAGGACCAGCTTTTGTCTGGTATACAAGCTTGAAATCCCGGTCAGTCATCGGATGGGAGGAACTTCTTCAAAAATTCCTTCTTCAGTTTAGCTCAACTTTGCCAAAAACGACAGTTTTCGATCTTACAAACTGCAAGCAAAGGGAGAATGAAAGAGTCTCTGATTTCATTGCTCGTTGGAAGAGATTAACGTATTCCTTGAGTTTATCACTCCCTCAGGAAGAATTGTTGCCAATCTGTGTGGCAAATTTGCGTGACGAATTATGCACGCCATTGATCCCTGTGAAATACACAGGAGGGTTTCGAGACCTTACTTCAATCACTCAACAGATTGAAGATTCCCTTATACAGGCTAAGGTTAAATCTCGTGTAATTCCATCAGCCCCAGGAAGAAGAATGGGTAAAGCAGAAACTACTACAGTTATGCTTAAACAGGCACCTGTACCTATTTCTACATCAAAACCTTCATCTTCTCGAAGAGCTCCACCTCCTGAATGCCAAAAACAAAGGCTATTTCGTCCAAATGATCAAAAAGATCAACGACGAAAACAATTTGTGGATATGAAGAGTAAAACATACTCTTTCCGAAGTGAGCATGTTCCTGGTTACTTCATTTCAGCTCTGGAAAATAATTTGGTTCAATTACCAGTGCCCAAGAGCCAAACAAGGAAGGAGATGAAGACCGTCCCAATTATTATCCCTTTCATCAAATGTTGGGGCATCCCATCCAGTAGTGTTTTGTCTTTAAAGACCTCCTGCAAAAGATGGTCGACTTGGGACCAGTCAAATTGAAGTTTTCTTCAGCTCATGTAGCGTGTATTACCGCTACAGATCCAGAAGAAGGAGGCGAGTGACAGGAAGTCAAAAGCAAAACTGCGAAAAAATATGATGATTGGATGGTCAGAAAGACAATCAATCGAACCCATTCCATTTTGCGAACACAATTGAAGAAGCCAATTGTGTCTCCTACAAAAGCTGCAGTAAAGCCTCCATCAAAGGACAAATCCTCAAAAGGGCAGCGCAATTCAAAGAAGAAAGAGGAATCAGGAGAAGATGAGTATGCATCAAAGCCTAAATTGTCTTTGACTCTGGCAGATTTCATGCCATCTACTTCAAAGACACGGGCACCGTCCCACCAAACGGCACAGCCTAAACAGGCTAACCAGGCAGAGTCTTTATCAGACGAAGAGTTAATCTTTGGTTCTGTTAATATGATTCAATTAACAGATTCATATTTCAGTCTTGATGAGCCTGAATTCCCTGTATCAAATAAGGGAACCCGAGGAAGTTCTAGAGGTTCAGGATATAGGGGAAGACGTGGATCTTTCCGAAGCCACTACTCTAATTCTACCCCTGCTAGCACTGTATATGCAGCAGAAACTCGTGGTAGAGCCCTTCAGCGAGCTCAAAAAGAACAAGCAAGTTCTTCTGCCAATGGCCAACTTAGCTTCGACACAGTTATTTTGGAAGATCGATTAAAGGTTCCATATTCTTTATCTCAGCAAGTAAATGGATCTAATCAGTCTAATTTTCCAAAACCAAAGATGTTGCCAACTTCAATACAAGATGCATCAGCTTCCAAAGCATCTGCTTCCAAGGTACCTGCTAAACCGCATATTCCTATTGGGAAACGAAGAACTCTATATCAAAAGTATGATATATTGAAACACTTGGCCCAAGTACCAGCCAAATTATCAATTTTGGATGCTTTGAATCTATCAAGAGATCTTCGGGAAGCACTCATCGAAGCATTGTCAAATCCTCAGGAGTTTGAAGCTGAAATTGCTGCAGCTGAAATTTATCACATAGAGAATAATCCTACAGAATGCCATGCAGTGATATCTTTTACTGATAAAGATGAGGATGATGTTGTGCATGGGCACATAAAACCTTTGTACTTATCTGGAAAAGTCAATGGTATAGATGTTCGAAGAGCTTTTATTGACAATGGTTCAGGAGTCAACCTCATGCCCATTCGCACACTTCGTCGATTAGGTCTCACGGAATCTGATTTATCTCCTTCTACCATGATGTTGCAAGGATGTGATAAAAATGAACAAGAACCACTGGGAGAAGTTACGCTCAGAACTCAGTTTGGAGATCTTGTTTCCAATTCGGATTTCATGATTGTTGATCAAGACTCAGCTTTCAATATCTTGCTTGGAAGACCCTGGCTACATCAGCATGCAGCTATTCCTTCATCATACCATCAATGTCTCAAATACTGTTTCGATGGTCAAGTTGGAACATTGTATGGTGATAAGGCCCCGTTCAAGACATGTGAGTCTCAATACATTGAGGCGGAATTTTATCACATGAAGGGAAGAGAAAAATCTACAATGAAGGAAATTACCAAAGTTAATGCTCCATATGGTTTGGAAAAAATTCCAATAAATCCATTTTCACATGTGAGTACAGATTATGTGTTACCTATAAATCAAATTGACAAAATAGGCCCAAATCAAAATACTCTTATGGAAAGATCCATAATGTCAATTACGGCAATCGAGCCAGACAACATGGGAGAAATTGGTAACTTACCAAGCAGTGATGAAAGCATAAGTGGTGACGTTTTCATTTCGTCTGCTGAAATCCAACAAGTCTATACTTCGCTAATCAGGCCAGAAGAAGTTATAGCAACACCAGAGGTGAATATTGATGTCGATTCTCAATCCATCATCTCCTCTTTGATTCCCAAAGAAGACCCTTTATCATCAATAGGGTCGGAAATGGAAGCTTCTTCTTCAAAATGTAAAAATTTTGACATCTCTTATGATCATGAGAATTTCGTTTCGTCATCTTCTTTGCAAGTAGAAACGGAAGATATAACACATGACCAAGAGGAAGAGGAAGATCTTAGAGATGCTCCTCCAGCATTTGAAGAGGGTATCTCTACCACTGTAGATGAACTCAGAGAAGTAAATCTGGGTACAGAGAAAGATCCACGCCCCACTTTAATTAGTGCGGCCATGACCCTTGAAGAACAAGAGATGTATATTTCTTTTCTAAAGCAAAATAAAGATATTTTTGTTTTGAATTATATAGAGATGCATGACCTTGATCATAATGTTTCCACCCATCATTTGGGTTTGCCAAAAGAACATCGAGGATTCATGCAAGCCGCGAGAAGAACACACCCAACCTAGGCTTCCAAAATCGAGGCTGAAGTGCATAAACTTATCAAAGCTAACTTCATCAGAGAAGTTCAATATCCCAAGTGGTTGGATAATATTGTCCCTGTAAAGAAGAAGAACGGACAAATTAGGGTTTCCATCGATTTTAGAGATCTTAATCGGTATTGTCCCAAAGATGATTTTCCAGTTCCGATTACAGAACTCTTAATTGATGCGACGGCTGGCTATGAAGTACTTTCTTTCATGGATGGATATTCTGGATATAATCAGATCCGAATGGCCCCAGAAGATGAGGAATATACAGCCTTCAAAGCTCCTCAAGGTGTGTTTTGTTACCGGGTGATGCCCTTTGGTTTAAAGAATGCAGGTGCAACATATCAACGCGCCATGCATCGTATCTTCAAACCTTTTCTAGGGAAATTTGTTGAATGCTATGTAGATGATTTGGTGGTTAAATCCAAACAACGTTTTGATCACTTGGATGATTTGGAAATCATATTCCACAAGCTTCGACAACATAATTTGAAGATGAACCCCTTAAAATGTGCTTTTGGGGTAACCTCAGGAAAATTCCTCGGCTTTGTTGTACGCCATCGTGGTATTGAAGTCGATCCTGAGAAGACCAAATCAATCCTTGGTATGTCACCTCCTCAGAATTTGAAAGAATTAAGAGGACTTCAAGGACACTTAGCCTATATTCGACATTTCATCGCCAATTTGGCAGGCAAAAGTTTACCTTTTACCAAATTATTGAGGAAAGGAGTCACTTACCAGTGGACTAAAGAATGTCAAGAAGCATTTGATGTTCTCAAGAAATACCTCTTGAGTCCACCAGTACTCATGCCACCTGTTGAGGGTAGGCCTCTTATCCTCTATGTGACGGCTTTAGAGCGATCATTGGGTGCCTTTCTCGCTCAAAAGAATGATGCTGGGAATGAAAATAGTCTCTACTATCTCAGTAGAACTATGCTTGAAGCAGAAACCCGGTATTCGAGTATTGAAAAGTGCTGCCTAGCATTAATCATTGCAGTTCAGAAACTGAGACACTACCTGCAACATCGCGAGGTCCAATTGGTATTTCGTAATAATCCACTCAAATTCATCCTTAGTCGTCCAATGCTTACAGGACGTCTGGCAAGATGGGCGGTTATTCTACAGCAGTTCGACATCCAGTATGTGTCTCAAAAGGCAATTAAGGGCCAAGCTCTGGCTGATTTCCTGGCTGAACACCCTTCAGTAGAAGACATGTATTCAGATATCGAACTCCCTCATGAGGAAGTTTTTTCTATTCAAGAGAGTCCTCAAACATGGGAAATGTATTTTGATGGTGCTTCTAGAAGTCCAACAGGGAAGAAAATGGAAAATCCTAAATTTAACAAAGTTGGTTTAGGAATTGTGCTCATTTCTCCAGATAAGGCAGTGTTACCTTATTCCTTTTTGTTGTGGGAAGGTGGTACCAATAATGAAGCTGAATACCAAGCTCTCATTGCAGGCTTGGAGTTAGCACTTCAAGCACAAGTGAATCACTTAAAGGTGAAAGGTGATTTAGACCTGGTAATCAAACAAGTCAATGGGGATTATGCCATTAGAAAAGAAGAATTAATCCCTTTGTATGATTACGTCAGAGAGTTAATGTCGGAATTCCCTTCAGAACCGACATTTTCTTATGTCCCAAGATCACAAAATGCTCAAGTTGATGCACTGGCTAATATAGCCACAGCTTTAGCAGATCCAAATCGGGACGAGACAACCATCGGTATTGCCCACCGTCGTGAAATTTCACCTTATGTTCAAGTCAGAACAGAGGAAATTAATGAAATTAGTCCCATTCCTGAACTGTATGGTCATACTACAGGATGGATGTCACCTATCAAGGAATACCTTCAAAATGGAACACTTCCACCTGATAGAGCCGAGAAAGAACAAATTCGGCGACGTGTGGTCAATTTTACTCTTTATGATGGTCCAAACCACCTCGAGAAAATTCTCTACAAACGTGGTTTTGATGGAGTTCTCTTCAGATGTATTGATGGTGAAGAGACAATGGCTGTCATAAAAGAAGTGCATGCAGGAGTCTATGGTGCCCACCAGTCTAGACATAGATTGTCTGATCAAATTCGAAGGCTTGGATACTTCTGGCCTTCAATGATACAAGATTGTGTTAATTTCACAATGAAGTGTCATTCATGCCAAGTATATGCCAACTTCATTCATCAACCTCCAGAGTTGCTTCATACAGCTAAATACTCATGGCCATTTTCCACATGGGGAATGGATGTGGTGGGACCTTACCCTTCAGCTACGGCCAAGCAGTTTAAGTACATTCTTACTGCTACTGATTTCTTTTCCAAATGGGCAGAGGCAGTACCTCTCAAAGAAGTCAGTTCTAAATGCATAGTTAGATTCATCAAGTCTAACATCATTTCTAGATTTGGTGTCCCTCATACCATATTGACGGACAACGGCACCAACTTCTGTTCTTCTGAGGTAATGAAATTGTATCAAGAATACAACATTATGTCCAACCATTCATCTCGATATCATGCAGCGGCTAATGGCCAGATAGAGGCCTTCAACAAGACTCTTTCAAACATACTGCAAAAGATGGTGGATAAAGATAAGAGGTCATGGCCTGATAAACTCTATCATGCTTTATGGGCTTATCAGACTACCACTCGCAATGCAACGCGGTCTACTCCATATTCATTGGTATATGGAACAGAAGCAGTCTTGCCAATTGATGTTCAATTGCCCTCACTCAGAATAGCCATTTGTGATCAGTTATCAACAGATGAGCAATCCCAAAAGCGGTTGAATGAATTGGAACAGTTAGATGAGAAGAGATTGTGCACTTTGCACCACTTGGAAATCTATCAGAATCGGATAGCACGAGCTTTTAACAAAAAAGTTCGTCTTCGTTCATTCATTCAGGGAGAATTGGTATTAGTTCTCAGAGCACCAATGATACCAGGAAAGAAGCCTCCCAAGCTTGAACCAAAATTGGAAGGACCTTATTCAATACATAAGGTCTACTCCAATGGAGCGTATTCTCTGATCTCAATGGATGGAGAACACATCATGACTCCAACTAATGCCAGATTTCTGAAGAAGTATTTTGTATAAACACAAAATATTGTTCCCAGAACCAAGACTCTTACATTTGGTTCATACAGCAATGGTCCAGTATGACCTTAAAATGCAACTTCGTCCAACATGACATTAAACTGTGTCACCTTCAATGTCCTACATGACATTAAACTGTATAATGTCCTATCTACATGACATTAAACTGTACAGAAGTTCCTTATTTGACTGAGATGACATTAAACTATATTGTGTCCTAGCAACATGACATTAAACTGTATGGCACTTTCATCGTCCAGCATGACGTTAAACTGTAAAAAGTCCCCAGAACTGATATCCTCATATTGGTTCACCATAGTCCTAGCTACATGACTTTAAACTGTACAGCACCAATTCGTCCTTGCTATATGACATTAAACTATACAGAAATGGTCCAGTATGACTTTAAACTGCAACTTCGTCCCACACGACATTAAACTGTGAAAAAGTTCCCTAAACCGTCCAGTATGACCTTAAACTGCATCATCCCTGGTCCATGTATATGACCATAAACTATTTGCAAATCCCTTATGTCCAGCAAGACGTTAAACTGTGACGTCCTAAATTACATGACGCTAAACTGTATAAAAGTACCTCACGTCCGGAAAGACGTTAAACTATATAATCTCAAAAGTCCAGTATGACATTAAACTGAACCATCCACGGTCCATGCATATGACCTTAAACTATTCGCACTTTCGTCCGACATGACGTTAAAATGGTACACTCTTTTGTCCTTACTACATGACATTAAACTGCGCAGTCCCTTTTTTATGTCCTACATGACATTAAACTGTGCATCGTTAAGGTTGTTATTACCTCTTGTTTCTCACACCGAGTATGACTCACGTGAGCTTAGAGCGAACATCAACCATAACACTCCCTTTGGGCCACAAACCATGCATAAGTCCCAAAAACATTTTAATTAGATCGTTGTCCCCAAGAACAACTTGATCATTAATTCATTATTTAATTGAACTACACAGACTTTGATCCTTGCCCTCCAGGCTGGGTATGTAGGCAACCTCCCAAGGTTCAAGCCCAAAAACAATCTCTTCACATCGGTTCACCACCATCTCATATGATGATGATTTGTGAAACCACCCCTGGAATCAATATCTTTACATTGATTCACTTTCGTCCTTGTTATATGACGTTAAACTATACAACACTTTTGTCCGGTACGACAATAAACTACAATATTCTTTGATTTCCTCATTTGAGAAGGAACCACTATTAACATTGATTCTTTTTCAATCATGGTTTTCATTTTCAAAAGACTACGTACATACATGGTAATACCTAAACTTTTTATCTTAGGTTAAAACCATCATTGCACTAAAGTCCCCTTTCACCCTTCACATGTACGAACCAAATTTGTACAAAGGGTAGTTCTAGAACTACGTGGACTTGATTCCCATCCTTATGGGATACGTAGGAACATTCGAGTGTCCCTCGAATCTAGTCCCAAGTCTTTTGGGCCTAACCCCAAATTTCACTTTTAGTCCCTTGGCTGAAAAGTCCTCATGAAAACACACACTGTGTATTCATTATTATGGTCTGAATTCTATGACCCTAAACTAAGATCACTCATACATTCGTCCTGCACGACGTTAAACTACATGTCAAGAACTACGTATGGCTTGATTCTCATTCTTATGAGATGCGTAGTGAAGTCCAAAATTTCAATTTAGGACCCAGCCACAACATGATTATGGTTTTCATTGACCTATGTATCTCTATATACATTGGACAATACCCATCTTTATATGTTATAATCCTAACCTTAAATATTTTTAGATCTTCATAACCCTTTTCATGACTTCTAGTCACAAAAATGTCAAACTTCTGAGAATTCTTTTGCCTGACTATGCAGCACGTGCCCATAGGTGGCCTTGCATAAACAGTCCACATAACAGACTTGTCAGCCAAAAGATGCTATTTTATTTAACTATGCAGACAATGCCCATAGGTGGCCCTGCATATTTCAACCCCCTAACGGGTTTTGTTAAATAATAGTAACTTCATTCTTGGGAAGAATGCCTCTTTTCTCCTTATTTGTCTTAAAACGACAGTATGTAGGGATCCGCAAAAATAGCCATCCTTAACATATTTGTCCCATATCCTTTTTCATGATCTGAAAGTATTCAAGTCTATGGTTTATTCTTCTTCCCTACGTTTGAGTCAGATTTTCGTAGGAGTGATATTCATCCAGTTCTTCGATATTCTTGTTTGGAAATATCTTCTCCATATTCAAGTACCTCTTTCCATACCACAAACTCTATGCTTTAGAAAATTTGAATCTCCATAAACTTCCACTGGCTTTTAGCACTAGGAAAGTAAATTTCTGGGAGTTCTTTTTGCCTGACTATGCAGCACGTGCCCATAGGTGGCCTTGCATAAACAGTCTACATAACAGACTTGTCAGCCAAAAGATGCTATTTTATTTGACTATGCAGCCAATGCCCATAGGTGGCCCTGCATATTTCAACCCCCTAACGGGTTTTGTTAAATAGTAGTAACTTCATTCTTGGAAACTACTTCTTCTAATGCCTTTTAGCTCTTTTTTCATATCATTCCTCAGATTCAAATATTCTGAAGCCATAGTTTACATTTTTTCCCCCTCATACTTGAGTATGGTAATATGTTTTCAGATAAATTGTCAAGGAATTGAATCCATTTTTTAATCCATTTTTGGTCAAAGCTAATTCGACCTTAAACATTAACCCCTTTATGTCCGGCGTGCATGACCTTAAACTGCCCACACAAAAGACAAAGGAACTCTGAATAAAAATCAAGTTCCAGCTCACTAAATATACATTCTTTGTATGATTTAGGTAATATTGAGCAATTAAGAGGTTCAAAGTTTGTAGGGTTATTTGTAATAATCCTAGTAAAAATCAAACTACGCTTACTAGGCCCATTGGCTTAAGTAAATTTTAAGCAGGTAATGGAAGAATGCAAGTACAAATGATTGAAGACAAAAGTGTTTTTCATTGATACACAAGAGTTAGAAGGACATCCACAGACTGGAATCTCTTCTCTTTTTCAAGAATTACAGAAGATTGTCAACATAAGTCTTCATTTGATGTATAGCATCCTGAGCCTTATCAACAGTTACTTGAAGCTCGTGCACTTGACCAGCTTCACTCTTTTCAGCTTGCTGAAGTGCCTTCTTAGCATCTGCAATGGATTTCATGCCATTCATATGAGTTTCATCCAATGATTTATTAAGCTGATCAAGTTCCCCAGTAACAGCATCTAACTGTTGCTGGAGTTGCACCTGCTGGACGACCTTTTCTTTGATTTTTTGCTTCAGATCCTTCATCTTGACAGCATAATCAGCTTCAGCCTGGGATATCGCAGCCTCAAATTTGCCTATGTTGACTGACAATTTCACTCTGGTCAAATCTTCGCGACTTATCTGCATTTTCTCCCTCTTGAAAATGATCTGTTTCACCGCAACATGGATCTTTTCATACCCAAAACCACCAAGTCCCATTATAACAAATTGGGATGACAATCGGGAAATTTTTGATGGTAGCTCTTCTAAAGGCACCCCCGATATGATGTTCCATATGTTATTCCATGCCTTACGTCGTGAAAAGCTGAATGATTTAAGCATATCTGGATCTGATTCAATATCATCGTCAGAAGGGGGTATGTAATCTGGAATTAGCGCACATAGGGAGGTGCCTTGTCCTGCTCTTTCCCCCCTGACTTGTGCTTCTTCACTTTCAATTCCCGTTGGGACAGAGGTTGAGGCCTCATCTTCGGGTCTAGTCATTGCAGTTGATGGTCCTGCATGATTAATTGAAAGGTTTAGTCAGCTTCAAAGGATAACAAATGAATGGATTTTCTTGCGAATAAAGTACAATCACAAATATTGTTATCCATTACCCAATGGTGGTTCAGCAATCTGAGAAGACTTCTCCTTATCTTTCCCAGTTTCAACAGGATTTTCAAGATGGGTCTCAGGAGAGTTTATTGGATTTAGCTCTACTTGAGCTAATGTTTCTGCAATGATAGGGTTGACATCAGTGTCCACACCCTCTTCGGGCATTGGCAGTTCAGCGACTTCTACGGAAGAAACTGCATATTATTTTACATCATGGTTAGAAGTATATTTTTTAAGAAAAAAATTTGGGCGAAGGGTAACACTCACGCCCAAGGTCTTCTAAATCACATGACAACTCAGCATGATTATAAAATTCTTGAAAAGTCATTCCTTGATTCATCATTTCATCCAATGATACTTCAGAATCTTGATTAGTCTCACTAGTGGGAGCATTTGCTACGTCTTCTTGCCGACTTATGTCCTGCAACCCCTGACCCTGGAAAACATCTTCAGTAATAGGAGGGATACTGGGAATGGATGGTAGCTCTTCTCCAGGAGCAACCAAGTCAGCCTGAGTCTGTGATTTTTCTACAGCACCCTCCACGACCATTGAAGAAGGATCAGTCCCTTCCCTCAAGGGAGAAATTGAAGAAGCCCCTGCAATCCTCGGAAATATGAGTAACCATATGATTATGGGTATAAACTCATGATTGTTCGAAGGACTTACCACTGCTAATGAAACGTTTAGCTAGGGATTTCCTCCTTCGTTGCCTTGGCTTCTTTTGTTTTTTCGGAGTATCAGTAGTCTCCCTTATTGGCACTTGGATTGGCGAATGAAAGGCTATGTCCAGTGCCTCATTCATGGCCTGCTGGCCTGGAGATATCTCGCCTGGTTCGCGAGGAGAATCAGCAGTAACCCCGATAGCAGTACCACCAGGGCTATATTGTGGCGAAGGAACCCCGGTTCCTTTCTTTTCAAGCTGCAAGATGAAGAAAATAACTTCCTTAAGTAACAAAGCTTCAACTAAAATCATGTTACAAAGAAAATAAGGAAGGAAAACTTACATCTTCAGGAGCCACGTACTCTTGTCATTCCTCATCTCCAGAACCACTAGCCCCCTCAGTGGTGCCACGATCAATCATTTCCTTCACCCGCCTGGTGATAGGAACCGAATTATCGGTGGCATATATGAGCATTACCGGCTCTCTGATGTAAGCTCGCACTTCATTGGGGTTATCTACGTATTGAAGGTCTTTAGAAGCTAGAAGATATCCTATCCCAGGAAGTTGTAGGCCATCACACAAATCCAGCCAGGCGGTCTCAGTGTCACAGTATAAGCTCTGCCATAGCTGAACAGCCTCTGGTCTTAGATATAAAGGCTGTGAGGAAGGTCCTACAATTTTTGATTTTAATTTCTTCGCGACTCCTGCAACTATAGATAGAGAATAAGAAAGTGAGACTTATTACTTTATAAAGTAGCAGTGATTGAAGTTATTACAATCAAATAACTCACCAGGAGATGATGGAGTGGGTCTTTTAACTCTGGCCGGAGGATTGTATCGTGCACGAAACCGTTTTGCTGCCGGTTGTGCCTCATCATCCCCATCGTGATAATCCGATGAATCAGTTCTAGAAGAGGAGTCTGTTGAACCTATTTCAGGTGGAGAAGCGTCACCTTCATGAGGAAGAGTTTCTTTCTCTACAGTCCTCTTCCTCTTTCCCACTTGATATACTGTGTGATTCAATATCCCTTTAGGGTATGATGCTATCCAGTGTTCGGCATAAAATGTAGTCAGATAATGTGCCGCTTTTTCAACTGGTAGATCAAATACTGCCCCAGTCTTCTCTCTTGATGTCAGCAACCATAGTTGTCGAGCAACCATCAGATGTTGCTCTAACCTGACATGTACTGGAGGGGATACAACAATCTGTTGCAAACATTTGAATTGGCGTGCAAATCTATATGGAGCATAGGCCTCACATATGATTTCTCCATCAATCCTGGCTACTAACACGCCATCCCTGCAAGCTAGCATGTATGCCCTCAAATCCAAATTGGCATTCCCATCATCAACAAACTGCCCAGATGGCGGACTTCCATAAGGAAAGAAGTTGAATTCCTTATACATGCTTAGTCTTACTTTCATGTCAAAACCATTAACATCTAATGGAGCAATTCCAGATAATTCTTACACTGACGGTCTGAAAGAGCTTCCAGGAATTTGTAATCCATTCTGTACATTGTAAGTCTTGAAGTGAGTGGCGATCCATCCCCACAAAACCTGGAATGGTCCCACTATTCTTAAAGGAGATTTACCCTGGAAGATGTGAAGTAAACTCCTGTGAATCTTTGCTAAAATGGGGGTAGCTAACCCAACCATTTTTCCCTCATCCAACTTGGCCGCAATGACGAAGGTCCCTGGCCTAATGCCTCCCTTCGAATCCCTGACCGGCAAGAGATAAACACTGAGCCACATTTCCAAGAAACCCGCCAGACGAGTTTTCTTTGGAATTCTTTGATTCACTTCATAGCCCCATTTTTCAAACTCTCCTGCTTCTAGAGTTGGCCAGAATGTGCCAGGAGCTCCTCTCTTCTCAGGTTTTGGACAAGTGGTAGGACGTCTGGGCTGGGTATCCTTGGATTTCTTCTTCTTGGATCCTTTTTCTTTTGGCTCCATCCCTTTCTTCTCAGTTAGAAACACATTCATCCATTCTTCCGGATGAATATCTTTTCTAAAATGAGTTAATGAGGTCTCTGAACTCTTGAGCCTGTGAAAGATTTTAAATAATTCTCAAGCCAAAGCAGGTGTCTTCTCTGGATCATTCCAAGTCACCTTGGGAGGAATGAATTCATCATACATATCACCCAAGATTGGAGCTCCTGAAATCATGTGGACATCCCACAAACTGATACCTACTTCTCCATGAGTCAAATGGAAAGAATTAGTCGCTGGGCTCCAGTGGCTGAGTATCTCTGGCACGAAGTTATCATGTCTGTAAATATATGGTTGCCCAACCCAAACAGCCTCATATATTGCAGCTCTCTTCAGATCCCCAATAAACTCTACGCAAGTCTGTCGCACCCAGTATACCCACATCCAAGTTGGCTTCACACCTCCCCCAGGACGGAAATCCCAACTTTTCTTCCAGCCTTTAGATTGATCCATCTGAGCATTTCGGAAGATTGAAGGATGACAATGTGGTTGAATCTCAGGTGTATGTTTTTTCAGATCTGGTGTGCAAGGGCTATGATGCATCACATAAGCCTTCTCCACTGTTCCAGCAGTTTGAAATACTCCTCCGCCTGAGATATTTGCTGAAGAAAAATTGGTATAATTCTGAAACCAAGAAAATGGAAGATAATTCTTTACTTCTGGAATGATGACTTCTTGCAGATGACCATGACCATACAAAGGTAGATAAGTTCAGTGAGGAAAGTCGCGATGATATTTCTTCAGATACTTAGCCAAATCTGGAAGAGTACTGTCTTTGATGGTATAGTAATCAGGGCCAATGATATTCATCATATCATCTATCCTCTTGCTAGCCAGTTCATCAATTAATCCAGGTCTAAGAGCCATTGAATCTGCACAGGAGTTGAATAAATTAAACTCTTAAGTGAGTTTATTTTTTCATAAAATTTGTGAAAAAATTTTGGAAAAAAATGGCTAAGGCATTAAGGCGCGCAAGTATGGAGATGTCGCGCAAGTGGTACATGTGCCGCGCAAGTTTATGTCGCGCAAGTATTACCACGCAAGCCCTATTACCTTGAGAGTAGCGCGGCAGCGAGGAAACAGTGAAAACAAGAGACTTGCGCGGCGAGGAAGACTTGCGCGGCGAGAGCTCGAAGAAATCCGGAAATCCAGATGCATGTAACGGAGATGAGGCCGGGTATTTATAGGCTCGGAAGCCTACCTGCGCGCCGCACCCAGAGCGCTCAAGGCCTGCGCGACGCAGACTTGCGCGGCTCCCTCTGCGCACTGAAGACTTGCGCGCCTCACTTTTCCTTTGGAGGGATTCGATTTCCTCAGAGTCAATTCCTCATTTCTCTCCGGATCCAACTCTGAGGGGGGGACTTTTGTTGACGCTCCTTTCGTCACAGAATCTAAAGATCGGAAAAGAGAATATCTCAGCTGAAAGTGATTCATCCTTTGAAGAAAACATCAAAAATCGACAAAGGCCTAAACAAAGGATCAACAGCAAATCAACCGCGCAAGTGATACCACTTCCGCGCAAGTATACTTGCGCGGCTACCTTGGTCGCGCAGGTGACTTGCGCGACCTCATTGGTAACCGCTTGGTAACCGCCCTGGGTCTTCTTTTGCCTATAAATAGACCCTGTGGGCCCCCCATTCAAGGGGATCTTTTTACAGAAACTCGGATTGAAACTCCCGACGCCCAAGTCTCTTCTCAAAGCTTCCGGAACACTTCTAAGGTAATTTCTTACCTAGAACGGAAGATCAAAAGAGAAGAAGGAAGGACTAAGTGTTAAAACTTATCAAACACTTGCGCGCCGACTTAATTCCTTCAATATAACTTGCGCATCCCTTCTCTGGAAGAACCTCAAGAGGATGGTAAAGGGTTTTCTAAAGAGTCGCTCAAGTATTTCTACTCTGGTTGAAAATCGCGCAAGTATCCCTCATGTCGCGCAAATATACTTGCGCGACCAATACTTGCGCGCCGCTGCAGGACTTGCGCGACTTCTAATACTTGCGCGCCCCTATCTTTTTGGGTGCCCATCTTGCCCTTTTTTCCCCTCTTAAGCCATTTCACCTTTCCTATTCAAGATTCAGTCTTCAAGATACTCTTCAAAACCATTTATGGCATGATTTCTTGATTTGACATCCTTGTCTGAAAGGAATTCTGTGAAATATCTCTCAAAACCTAGTGATTTAAACATCTTTATGTCACCAAAGATTGAGAGATCATTCATTCAACCTCATCCTTTAAGATGAGAGAATCCTTAACCTGGGTCTCCTTTTCAGGAATAATCCCCAGTTATAATACCTTTGATCTGGGCATCTTCCTCAGGAGTAAGCCCCAATCAAGTCCTCTAATATGGGCATCTTTCTTAAGAATAAGCCCCAACATCAAATATGGGCATCTTCCTCAGGAGTAAGCCCCAATCAAGCCCGAAACCTTAATCCCTAACCTGGGTCTCCTTTTCAGGAATAAGACTCAGTCATAACCTTGGGCTTCCTTTTCAGGAGTAAGCCCCAAGTCCCTTAACCTGGGTCTCCTTTTCAGAAATAAGACTCAGTCATAACCCTGGGTCTCCTTTTCAGGAATAAGCCCCAAGTCCCCTTAAACTTTTCTTAACCAGTCATAATTTACCTTTGATTTGGGTTTCCTTTTCAGGAATAAATCCCAATCATAAGTCCCCTCCTAACTTGGGCATCCTCCTTATGAGTAAGCCCCAAGATTAGAGTATTCAAATCTCCATGAAGCACATATAACTTTGTGGACCCTGTTCATGGATTTTCTCCCTAAAAGTAAATCCTAAACCTTCATCTATCTGGGCAGTCATCCATACATAAGCCCCAATACAAATTCTTATGATTGCATCTTTTATGGCACAATTGTCTAAATTTTACCAATACCTCTTGTTTCTCACACCGAGCATGACTCACGTGAGCTTAGAGTGTAAAAGTAATTATGACATTCATCTTTGAGCCATGAATCATAAACATCATATCCCATTCCTCGAACTACGTGGGTTCTGATTCCTTTTCCTAAACAAAGGATACATAGGTAGCCCATTTATGGGTTCGATCCCAACTTTGAAATAATATATGTCCTTCTGAATGACGATAAACTTCAAGTGCCCCACTGAGTGGCTTTAAAACCAGCCTGGTCATCAAAATGACCAAGAGACTTTTATATAAATGTTTTGAAGGATACCATTGACCAAGAATCTCTAAAAAAATATAGATGATTCTATATTGATGAAGAACCTCGAATACATATAAAATATTCTCTAAATTTCTTGCATATTTAATCATTGATTGTTAAAACTAAAGGAAAGCTCATTTTATACTTGGTAATGTAATAAGGATTCACAAACTTAACTTAAATCTATAAAGAGAGTCCCGGAGTAGACAATAATTCCCCTCAAAAAGGTGTGATGAGTCTGACCTCCCATCCTCTCGACCAATGCAAATTCCTAAGCCTCATTAGTCCACAAACTAATGAGCGCCTGCCTTTGGAAAGTAGGACCAAATGGATGTGGAATCATTGGATGTTTCCGGTTCTACGAACCAACCCGTTAGAAACTGATCGGAACGTTTGAATCTCCCGTCCAGGAGGTCATCCCCGGATTCCGCGCGAAACAACCACATAAGAAATTATCAAACCCAGTAAAAAAATATAAATATTCACTTTTAAACTCAACTAAATATGTTCACATGTTTCATAAGGTATCTTTATTATCACCCATCAATTTCCAAATTGTATTTGCCATATCTTATGTTTGAGAATGTCATTTCATCCTATGAGTGGCCCTAAATTGGTATAATCATTCTCAACACATCCCATAGAGATCTATCGGGGTTCAAATAATCATTTATTTTTTTATTTTAAAAAATCACAGCAATGGAATTTAAAAAAAACAAGAGGTACCCAAGAACACCACCAAACATTCACACATAAAAACAACGACTCTAGGATATAACTTATAGACCACCTACCCTAATTCCTTTGATGAACACAATATTATTAATATACTTTGTTCAAGATTAATTCACCACATGATTCCTCAACCGTGATTACTCCAGAAAAAGTTGTTTTTTGTTTGGTTTCGAAAGAGGATTACCTAGGTTACAAAACCTAATCTGGAAAAGAGAAGAAAGAAGAATATTGAATATACATATGGATTCGATCAACAACCAATGTCACTCCAATCATCCTATAAATGAGAGAGATTTATACTAAAGAGATCATGATGGTTTATGTTCATCACTAGGAATGGAGGTAGAAGAAATGGTATAAAACTTGTGAAAATAAAAAATACTAATATGGAAGAACTATAAAATTTCCCACTTTTAAAGGTACATGCAGTCTGCCACACGAATTTCCAAAAAAATCATATTGTTCCCAATCTACAATCAAATGGATAATTGTTCCCATGGTTACATGGGGATACCCTTATAGTATGTTAAACAATGTGTCTCCCATAAGATATTCCATTTTCTAAGGTCTCATTGTTTCCCTAGGAAGGACACAATATTTACTTAATCATGACCCCATCGTACACCATGCACATTCGGTAAAGACCCGTAAAATTCAAGGGAAATTTTTTCTTAATTTTCTTTGGAATTTTACAAGAGCGCGGTTTCTGACGGCACCTGTTTCCGAAGCCCGGAGTTCCCAGAATCATTTTCTGAAGTTCGGCTTAGGTACGTTCAGTGAACGAACGAGCGGGAATCTCTAACTTTTGAACCAGTGCTCGGAATTTAAATCTGAGGACACCGATGAACTCGCAACGTCGATATTCGCTTAAGGAGACCTTTTCTGAGGTTGCGTTTTATGCGGGACAAAAGTTAGTTTTTGGGAGAAATTATAAGAAGTTAAATAAAAATGTGGAAACACTTTTTATTTTTATTTTGTTGGTTAACTTCTCCCAAAGGGAGTTATAGGTGGGACCCACATCCACTTAACCTCCCTTGGGAGGATTAAGTGTGGTGGGGCCCACACGAAGCATAACTCTTCACCTTCTTTTTTTTAAAACTCCCTTAAACTCCTCTTTATATAACATTACAACTTTGTTAATTAATGGAGTTGAATTGTTTGAATTTCAAACCTTTGAAATTCAAATTGTTAATTGTGTGAACAAAATAAGACTTTAGCTTATTTAATTTGGGTTAGAATTCTCCAGCCTCCTTGAGAGATTTTGAAGCCTTCTTCTTCTTCTTCTTCTTCATGCTTTGACGAAGAACGCGAAGAACCTTCGAGCTTCGACGAAGAACACCGCGTTCTCGGGAACCGTCTTCCGCGACGCCATACCCGTGACACCGACGACATCTTATTCCGCGTCATCTCTTCCGTGACGATTTCCCGCGACGAAATCTTCGTCAAAGAACTTCGAATCCTCGCTTCACGACATCGACGTCCTTCTTCCTTGACGCCGACCACCGCGACGTGTCTTCCGCGGGTCGTTGACGATCATCGTTCTTGAAACCGAGGTAGGGGTTTGTTGTTGATTATTTCTTCAATCTCGTTCTTGGTTCTAGCATGATAATCTTGTGGATAAATATTTAAGGGTTGTCATCTAACGAGAGGGGGGTCGGACTGCACAGACACGGCCGAATCCCTCCTCCTTTGTTCTTGATTATTATTAACTTCTTGTGGATGAACGAGAAGGCGTGGTGCCATCGCACCACGCGGAAATCACAAGACAAATATTGTGTGGCGTCGTCACGCCGCGTCGTGGAAGGATTATCATGAACGCGACGCCGTCGCGCCGTGTCGAAGGAAACCAAAGGCGCCACGGCCGGAGCGGGGCCGCAGCGGAAGGGCACGGTGCCGACGCACCATGCTGGATGATGAAGGCCGCGGCCGGTTCCGGGCCGCGGCGGGACATGATGACCGGAGGCCAGCCGGGCCGCCGGTGCCGGAAAAAGGAAGAGGACCGGCCCATGCCGGTCCTGTTGAGAGGAAGTCGGCCGGCCAGGTCGGGCCGGCCGGGACGGTGCAAAACCGGGGGAATTAAATTCCCCTGGGCGTTTATTTTGGCCCCCCATATTAAAGGGGGGCCGGTTTCATAAAGGGGGGAAGGCGGCCCCCCCATTTTTCTCAAAGGCAGGCCCCCACGAGGGGGGCCGGTTTCTCCAAAGGCACGGCTTTCAGCCGAGCCGCCAGCAAAAAGGGGCGGGGGCCTTGCCCCCCCCCCCCCCCCCCCCCCGCACGTGGCACCCGAGCGGCCCCCAGGCCGCGCCGCACCGCAGCGCCGGACCGCGCTGCCACGCCCGGCCGCGTCGCTGGCCGGGCCGGGTCGGACCCGGTTCGGTTCAACCCGGTTTAGGTCGACCCGGGTTCGGGCTGACCCAGGGGGGGTCAGGCCGGGTCGGCCCGGACCCGGACACCCCGTTTTCAAATCGACTTCGGTCTTTTGCTCATAACTTGAGCTACAAACCTCCGATAGACGAACCGTCAGCGGCGATGCGATCCTTGGATCTAGACGGTCGGTTTGGTATATCGCACTCAAAGTTTAGGAATACTTTGAGTTCGGCCGGGTTGGTTCGTACACGAAACCAACCGGGCCCTCGGAGCGGAAACACTCATATCTTGAGCTACGGACGTCCGATTGACGTGCCGTTAGCTTTGTTGTGTTCCTCATAGTGAGGTGGATCTTTTGGCATACTCCGCCCGAGGTTTGGATGGAGGTGGATTACGGTCGGGTTGGTTTTTCCTTAAAAACCAACCGGGCCCCTGGGAAGAAAAGGCCAATAACTCTCAGACCGGGCGTCCGATCGACGCTTCGTCTGTTGCATTGAGTTCCTTTTGACGATACGGAAATTTGGATACATCAACTCTGGTCTTTGTGACAGTTGATGTATCAGCCTCTCGGCTCGTGGAGCGGACCCGCCCAAACGAGCTTGCTGTGTGCGGGAACCCTAGTGCTGGCTGCGACTGTGACTGCTACTGCTACTGTTACTGTGACTGCGACGACGATAGTACAAAGATCCTTAGTGGATTCGACGACGATGATTACAGCACATAGTGATCCTACGTGGATCAGTGCTACAGGTCCTCTGTGGGCCCGATCCTGTGTGGGTCTGATCCTGTGTGGGTCTTTGTGCTCAGCGGTCCTATGTGAACCAGCGCCTACAGGTCCTGTGTGGGCCCGATCCTGTGTGGGTCTTTGCGGGGGTTAGTTACCTATCGATCCTTCGTGGGTCTGACGACTTAGATGGATCAGAGATCATCTTTATCGTCCTTTGAATAAGTATACTAGTGTGAGTTGAATCCTGTTGCTTTCATGTGTGGATTGTGTTGTGTTATCCTGTGTGGATTTCGTTTTGCTTTCCTGTGTGGATTACGTTTACTTTCCTGTGTGGACTGAGTTGTACTTGGGCTCGGAGGTTGGAGCATATTGGAATTGATGACTAAGGTATATGTATGGGCATATACCTAAGCAGTATCGGTTGTTACTTCGTGTTTGTAACTTCCATTGTGGTTTATCCTTTGTGTATTTTGGGAGACCTTCAGGGGTCTCGGGGTCCCTACTGAGTAGCTTATACTCACCCCTGAACGGGCTATGCCCGCACTACGTTGTGTTGGTTGCAGACGACGGACAGCGTTGATCATGGCTGAGGCTTGCAGATCAGGACGGTATCTGGAGGTGGACCACTGGGCGGGACGTGTTCGGAGCGGACGACGGGACCTGAGGAGCAGTGGAACTCTCTGTACCCACCATTCAGGTGGGATTTTCAGTGGACAGCTCGGTGTAGCGGCTTTTACTTTACAGTTGTTGTTTTCCCTTTCGAGTTGTACTTTACTTTCAGTTTGGGTTTGTATACTGGCCCATTTACTTTTCCGCACTTCAGTTGTACTCTGTTTTTACTTAGTGTTTACTATTCCGCTTTCTTACTCTGTGGTGGTTGTTTACTTTTCAAAGGCAATGCCTTCCCTTTTTGTTGGGATTTACGCCTTGGTGCTAGTCGCCAGCCCCTGGCCTATGGAAGGCGGGCTTGGGGTAGTCACGACACAGGTCCTGAGGGCGGGTCGTGACAAATTGGTATCAAATGAGTTCGGTTCTACCGTGAAATCTGATCCTTTCTATGTGAAGCAATAATGTTTAGCGTATTGAGTGTGGTTATCAGTCCAGGGAGTCCAGTGTTGGTGCGGATTTCCGACTTAATGCATGAAAACATTGATTACGTGTGTGTTTCAAAGTTTTCTTTGTGATTACTTTATATATCAGCTCACCAGGTATACTGTTCTGACCGTGGCGCACCTGTTACCTTTTCAGGATGGCCAAATGATGGCAGCTAGCTAGGGTTCCGAGAGTCGAGTGTGACGACAGCCCACCGAGCGATGAGGCCTCGGTGCAGGGCCCTTTGTCAGCAGTGGCATCGGCGGTATCTCTACCCGTCGAGCCACTTATGCTTCCAGCACCAGCCGCTGACGATGAATGTCGCCTCAGCGCACTGCATGAGTTTCAGCGCTAGCGACCGCCTAGGTTTCGTGGGGAGTGGGACCCCCAGGCAGCCGAGGACTGGCTGGAGGCAGTGGTACGTGTGTTTAGGCTAGTGAGGACACCAGTAGACCTCATGGTGATCCTCGCTGCAAGCCTACTACATGCAGCAGTAGGACGATGGTGGAGCTTGATGCTCCAGGTGCACGATGAGGCATCTCTTCCATGGACGAACTTTGAGAGCCTCTTCCGCTCGGAGTTCGTCCCGGCCACCCTTCGTGCAGTGCGTATCCAGGAACTTCTTCAGCTGCGGCAGGGCGTCATGACGGTCGCTCATTACTCGGCGAGATTTACTGATCTCTCGTGCTACTCGACCGACATGGTACGTGACCCATTCTTCAGGGCCCGGACCTTTGAACCAGTTTTGAGACACGAGATCAGGGCATCGCTGATCTCCCTCAGTATACCGACCCAGACAGGAGTACTGGAGCGGGCCCTTTTGATCGAGAGTTTCCTTGCTGAGTCTACACCAGCGCCGAGACCCACCGCAGGGCGGCACATGGCAGAGTCATCTGCAGCAGGCAGTCGACGGATGACTCAGGGGTCCAAGCAGACCAGACCTTCAGGCAGACGACCTCAGGACACTGGCTCAGCAGTGCGGGGAACACAGTGAGGAGCCAGTCTTTCGAGAGGTAGGCAGTGCTACTCGTGCGGCGGGCATGGCCACATGGCTCGTGACTGCCCGACCCTCCATGCTGAGGAGCAGCAGACGGTTGAGGGACCATCGAGGTAGAGGCAGAGGGTCGACCGTGGTGGTCCGCAGGGAAGAGGTGGACGAGGCAGAGGAGCTGGTCGAGCAGCAGGTGGTGGGCGACGCTTTGGAGCTCTGCCACCACCACCACCAGGAGGTCCACCCCGACCACATGGAGCTAGCGGGCAGAGACAGGCACAGCTCCAGGCAGTAGAGGCCTACGACCACGGCGCACCTGAGATTATTCGAGGTACTATCTGTGTCTATTCCACCCTTGCTGCAGTACTTATAGACACAGGAGCGAGTCACTCTTTCATAACTGCTGCCCTTGTTCAGAGCTTGGAGATTCCGACAGAGCCGTTGGCTCGATCCTTACTGCTAGAGACTTCTACGGGAGAAAACTCGATGATTACGCACTGGTGCCGGCAGTGCGAGCTTACTCTAGGAGGCGAGAGCTTCGTCTGGGATCTTCTTGTAGCACCGTCGAGGCCTTACGACGTCATCTTGGGAATGGATTGGCTATCTACGGTCCATGCACATATTGACTATTTTAGGCGCAAGGTGCGATGTGTACGCACTGACGGGAGCAGGTTCACCTTCACCGGCGAGAAGGGAGCCTTTTCAACACAGGATTGACTTCCGTGGAGGAGAGGACAACCCATCACTCATTAGTTGGATAGCCTCATCCTTGGAACAGGTGACGTGCGGAGTCCTGGTTTTCCTCCAGTGGTGGATCAGTTTGCGGACGTTATTTCCCGACGACATTCCAAGGGTAACTCCTCGCAGAGAGGTAGACTTTTATATTGACTTGTACCCCGGGACAGCCCCGATATCCTCTCTAGCATATCGGATGGCCCCCGCCGAGCTTCGAGAGCTACAGGTACAGTTGGAGGACTTGCAGGGCAAGGGGTTTATCCGACCTAGTGTTTCACCCTGGGCTTCCTCGAAAATGTTCGCCAAGAAGGCGGACGGGAGCTTGCGACTTTGTATTGACTATCGTCGCCTGAACCAGGTGACAGTAAGGAACAAGTATCCGCTACTGAGGATTGGTGACCTCTTTGACTAGCTCAAGGGAGCACAGTGGTTCTCGAAGATAGACCTCAGGTCAGGCTATCATCAACTCAGAGTCAGAGACGAGGACGTGCATAAGACAGCCTTCAGATGTCGGTATGGCAACTATGAGTTTTTGGTTATGCCTTTCGGCGTAACCAATGCTCCAGCAGTGTTCATGTCCCTCATGAACAGGATCATTCAGCCATACCTTGATCGGTTTGTCGTGGTCTTCATTGATGACATTCTGATTTACTCTACAACTAAGGAGGAGCACGCATACCACTTACGCATCGTACTAGACACACTCCGAGAGCACCAGCTTTATGGTAAGCTCTCGAAGTGCCAGTTCTGGATACGTGAGGTCCACTTCTTGGGACACGTCATCTCTGAGGTGGGAGTAGCAGTGGATCCCGTGAAGATCGAGGCAGTGCTAGCTTGGGAGCCACCCAGGAGTGTGTCGGAGGTTCAGAGTTTCATGGGACTAGCTGGATACTATCGGAGATTCGTGCCGGACTTCTCTAGAGTTGCGGCCCCACTCACAGCTTTGACGAAGAGGGGGAAACCCTTCGTGTGGTCACACAGTTGTCAGCAGAGCTTCCAGGAGCTGAGACAGAGATTGACCAGCGCACCTATCTTGAGGTTGCCTGAGGAGGGAGTAGGGTACGTAGTCTACTGCGATGCATCAGGGACCGGAATCGGATGCGTTCTGATGCAGGAGCGGGCAGTGATCGCCTATGGATCACGTCAGTTGAGGCTGCATGAGCAGAACTACGCTACCCATGACCTGGAGTTAGCCGCAGTGGTCTCCGCTCTGAAGACATGGCGACACTACCTGATGGGCGAGCGCTTTACAGTCTTTTCTGATCATCAGAGTCTCAGGTATATCTTTTCGCAGAAGGACCTGAACCTGAGACAGCAGCGATGGCTCGAGTTCCTCCAGGACTATGACTTTGAGATAGTCTATACTCCTGGGAAGGGGAACGTAGTAGCCGATTCCCTCAGCAGGAGGACAGGCATTCAGCTACTTGAGAAGGCGACAGAGCAGCTAGCCTCTTTACAGATATCCTTTCTTGGATAGAGATGGAGCAGCCTTCCTTCAGTCTCTCACAGTCACCCCTCCACTACTGCAGTGGGTCAGAGAGGCACAACGAGAGGACGCTGACTATGAGACACGGCGTGCACTGATATCCTTGGGATAGGCACCTGATGGTTTCTACCTTGGAGCAGAGCACGACATCCTTTTCAGAGGACGTACCATGGTACCAGTCGCTTTGCGAGAGGAGGTGCTGAGAGAGTTTCACACTTCTCCTTTGGAGGTAAATCCAGGAGTGGCGATGATGTACCAGGCTCTCAGACGACAGCACTGGTGGCCGGTCATGAAGAAGGCTGTAGCAGAGTTCGTTTCTCGATGCCTCACCTGCCAGCAGGTGAAGGCAGAGCATCAGGTACCAGCAGGCTTGGTACATCCCTTGGAGGTTTCGGAGTGGAAGTGGGACGGCATATCTATGGACATTGTGACGGGACTTCCACGCACTTCCAGAGGTCACGACTCCATTTGGGTGATTGTTGACCGACTCACCAAGTCGGCACACTTCTTACCCATCAGAGAGCAGGGTTTAGTGGAGATCTTTGGATGTATCTACGTTCAGGAGATTGTGCGGCTCCACGGCGTGCCATCATCTATCGTCTCCGATCGAGATGCTCGCTTTACTTCCCGGCTTTAGAAGGGTTTACAGGAGGCGTTCAGGACGTAGCTACGTCTGAGCACAGCCTTTCACCCTCAGACGGATGGTCAGACAGAGAGGACCATTCAGACTCTCGAGGATATGCTCCGCGCATGTGTCCTCTACTTTGGTCGTAGCTGGGAGGACCACCTACCCTTGGTGGAGTTTTCGTACAACAACATCTACCACTCCACCATCGGGATGGCACCGTACGAGGCATTGTACGACCAACCTTGTAGATCTCCTTTGTGCTGGACAGACCCTGGGGAGTCAGCACTTGTGGGACCGGAGGTGGTCCAGGCCACGACAGATAAGGTCCAGGTCATCCAGGAGAGGATGAGGACAGCTCAGAGCCGGTAGAAGTCATACGCTGACAGGAGGCGGAGGCCACTAGAGTTTGAGGATGGAGACCACGTCTTCTTGCGGGTCTCACCTCGACGTGGTATTCGGAGATTTGGCCGAGAAGGCAAGTTATCTCCACGCTTCATCGGACCCTTCTAGGTCCTCTATAGGATTGGCGAGGTGGCTTATCGCCTGGCTCTACCACCTCAGTTGCACCGGGTGCACGACGTCTTCCATGTGTATCAACTGAGGAGATACGTGCACGACCCAACGCACATCACTGAACATGGGGAGCTTGACATTGACGATGGGGCGACTTTTACGGAGGTCCCGGTGGAGATCGAGGATCGACAGGAGCGGGTCCTACGTGGACGGTCGATTCCTCTAGTGCGCATCAGATGGAAGCACGGGAATCTCCAGGAGAGCACATGGGAGCGGGAGGCTCAGATGCGTGCTCAGTACCCTCATTTGTTTCCCTATTTTTTGATGTATCTTTACGGGGATGTAAAGCCCTGAGGTGGGATTAATGTAAAGACCCGTAAAATTCAAGGGAAATTTTTTCTTAATTTTCTTTGGAATTTTACAAGAGCGCGGTTTCTGATGGCACCTGATTCCGAGGCCCGGAGTTCCCGGAATCATTTTCTGAAGTTCGGCTCGGGTACGTTCCGTGAACGAACGAGCGGGAATTTCTAACTTTTGAACCGGTGCTCGGAATTGAAATCCAAGGACATCGATGAACTCGCAGTGCTGATATTCGCTTAAGGAGACCTTTTCCGAGGTTGCGTTTTTTTGCGGGATGAAATTTAGTTTTTGGGAGAAATTATAAGAAGTTAAATAAAAATGTGGAAACACTTTTTATTTTTATTTTTCTGGTTAACTTCTCCCAAAGGGAGTTAAAGGTGGGACCCACATCCACTTAACCTCCCTTGGGTGGATTAAGTGTGGTGGGGCCCACACTAAGCATAACCCTTCACCTTCTTTTTTTAAAACTCCCTTAAACTCCTCTTTTAATAACATGACTACTTTGTTAATTAATGGAGTTGAATTGTTTGAATTTCAAACCTTTGAAATTCAAATTGTTAGTTGTGTGAATAAAATAAGACTTTAGCTTATTTTATTTGGATTAGAATTCTCTAGCCTCCTTGAGAGATTTTGAAGCGTTCTTCTTCTTCTTCTTCTTCTTCAAGCTTTGACGAAGAACGCGAAGAACCTTTGAGCTTCGACGAAGAACACCACGTTCTCGGGAACCGTCTTCCGCGACGCCATACGCGTGACACCGACGACGTCTTCTTCTGCGTCATCTCTTCCACGACGATTTCCCGCGACGAAATCGTCGTCAAAGATCTTCGAATCCTCGCTTCACGACATCGACGTCCTTCTTCCGTGATGCCGACCACCAAAACATGTCTTCCACGGGTCGTTGACGATCATCGTTCTTGAAACCGAGGTAGGGGTTTGTTGTTGATTATTTCTTCACTCTCGTTCTTGGTACTAGCATGATAATCTTGTGGATAAATATTTAAGGGTTATCATCTAATGAGAGGGGGGTCGGACCGCACAAAAACGGCCGAATCCCCCTCCTTTGTTCTTGATTATTATTATCTTCTTGTGGATGAACGAGAAGGCGTGGTGCCGTCGCACCACGCGATAATCACACGACAAATATTGTGCGGTGCCGTCGCGCCACGCCGTGGAAGGATTATCATGAACGCGACGTCGTCGCGCCACATTGATGGAAACCAAAGGCGGTACAGCCGGAGCGGGGCCGCGGCGGAAGGGAACGCTGCCGACGCACCGTGTCGGACTACGAAGGCCGCGGCCGGTTCCGGGCCGCGGCGGGACGTGATGACCGGTGGCCAGCCGGGCCGCCGGTGTCGGAAAAAGGAAGAGGACCGGCCCATGCCGGTCTTGTTGAGAGGAAGGCGGCCGACCAGGTCGGGCCGGCCGGGACGGTGCAAAACCGGGGGAATTAAATTCCCCCGGGCGGTTATTTTGGCCCCCCATATTAAAGGGGGGCCGGTTTCATAAAGTGGGGCAGGCGGCCCCCCCGTTTTTCTCAAAGGCAGGCCCCCACAAGGGGGGCTGGTTTCTCCAAAGTCTCGGCTTTCAGCCGCACCGCAAGCAAAAAGGGGCGGGGGCCTTGCCCCCCCGCACGTGGCACCCGAGCGGTGCCCAGGCCGCGCCGCCGCCGGCCGGGCCGCGCCGCCAGCCAGGCCGGGTCGGACCCGGGTCGGGTGGACCCGGTTCGGGTCGACTCGGTTCGGGCCGACCCAGTGGGGTCGGGCCGGGTCGACCCGAACCCGGACCCCCCGTTTTCGAATCGACTTCGGTCTTTTGCTCATAACATGAGCTACGGACCTCCGATCGATGAACCGTCAGTGGCGATGCGATACTTGGATCGAGTCGATCGATTCGGTATATCACACTCAAAGTTTCGGAATACTTTGAGTTCGGCCGGGCGGGTTCGTACACGAAACCAACCGGGCCCTCGGAGCGGAAACGCTCATATCTTGAGCTACGGACGTCCGATTGACGTGCCGTCATCTTTGTTGTGTTCCTCTTAGTGAGACGGATCTTTTGGCATACTCCGCCCGAGGTTTGGACGCAGGTGGAGTACGGTCGGGTTGGTTTTGCCTTAAAAATCAACCGGGCCCCTATGACGAAAAAGCCAATAACTCTCAGACCGGGCGTCCGATCGACGCGCCGTCTATTGCGTTGAGTTCCTATTGACGAAACAGAACTTTTGGATACATCAACTCTGGAATTTGTGACAGTTGATGTATCAGCCTCTCGGCTCGTGGAGCGGACACTCCCGAACGAGCTTGTTGTGTGCGGTAACCCTAGTGCCGGCTGCGACTGTGACTGCTACTGCTACTGCTACTGTGACTGCGACGGCGACAGTATAGAGAACCTTAGTGGATTCGACGACGACGATTATAGCACATAGCGATCCTACGTGGATCAGTGCTACATGTCCCATGTGGGCCCGATCCTGTGTGGGTCCAATCCTGTGTGGGTCTTTGCGCTCAGCGGTCCTGTGTGAACCAGCGCCTACAGGTCCTGTGTGGGCCCGATCCTGTGTGGGTCTTTGCGGGGGTTAGTTACCTATCGATCCTTCATGGGTCTGACGACTTAGATGGATCAGAGATCATCTTTATCTTCCTTTGATGAAGTATACCTGTGTGAGCTAAATCCTGTTGCTTTACTGTGTGGATTGTGTTGTGCTATCCTGTGTGGATTTCGTTTTGCTTTCCTGTGTGGAATACGTTTAGTTTCCTCTGTGGAATGAGTTGTACTTGGGCTCGGAGGTTGGAGCGTATTGGAATTGATGACTTAGGTTTATGTAATGGCATATACCTAAGCAGTAACGGTTGTTACTTCGTGTTTGTAACTTTCTTTGTGATTTATCCTTTGTGAATTTTGGGAGACCTTCAGGGGTCTCGGGGTCCCTACTGAGTAGCTTATACTCACCCCTGCACGGGCTATGCCCGCACTACATTGTGTTGGTTGCAGACGACGAACAACGTTGATCTTTGCTGAGGCTTGTAGGGCAAGACGGTACCTGGAGGTGGACCACTGGGCAGGACGTGTTCGGAGCGGACGACGAGACCCGAGGAGCAGTGGAACTATCTGTACCCACCATTCAGGTGGGATTTCCAGTGGACAGCTCGGTGTAGCGGCTTTTACTTTACAGTTGATGTTTTCCCTTTTGCGTTGTACTTTACTTTCAGTTTGGGTTTGTATACTGGCCCATTTACTTTTCCGCACTTCAGTTGTACTCTGTTTTTACTTAGTGTTTATTATTCCGCTTGCTTACTCTGTGGTGATTGTTTACTTTTCAAAGGCAATGCCTTCCCTTTTTGTTGGGAATTACGCCTTGGTGTTAGTCGCCAGCCCCTGGCCTATGGAAGGCGGGCTTGGGGTAGTCACGACACGGGTCCCGAGGACGAGTCGTGACACATGCTTTCCCAGTTTTCCATCCTTTTATGTCTTGAACCCCCGAAGCACCCATGGAGCTGCTCATTCTACTAGGAATCTTTTAGTTAACTAAAAAAAGATTCAAAACAAACTTTAAACAAGGACATACCTCAATGAATGTAACATCCCAAGTAAGTAATGAATAATATATATTCTTATATATGTCTATTTATAAATTTGATAGTGTTTTAGAGGCCTAAAATGAGAATAAATCCAATCATAAGCATGGAATACCCTAATATTTTAAAAGATTGTTTTACTGCCTTTTGATGGAAACCCATTTTTAAAAAAACAATGGAAAATTTTATAAACTCTATTTGTACAACTAAAATTATTTTTTATTTTTGGGACATTGAAATTTACTTTGGATAAATTTCTGGTATTTTTCTGACAATGTTAAATTTTTTTAATGAATAGTGAAAAATACTGCATTTTACATGAAAACGTATTTTCCATATAGTTTAAATATATAGATAGATTATTTTTTTAAATAGTTTAAAAGTGTAATTAGAATATATTTTTACCATTTAATCCAATGGTGTTCATTAGGATTAATTTCACTTTGATGTTGGGCGTAAACAAGTGCCAATCTTTTCGTAGATATTGTTTCAAAAAAACTCGCTATTTGTTTTGACAACATGAATTATTTTTAAATTAATTATTTCAATTTATATGTTTGGAATTTGGTAAAATGGATTCCATATTTGGAATCATAATGTCCAGATTATGTAATAAAGACTCTTGTTTTTTGACATTATGAATAGTAATGACTGTAATTATCTTTAATTATCTTGATTAATTAGTAATCGAGTAGTTAAGGATAAACAATAATATCATAATAATAAAAAATGACACCAAAATGTGTCCTAATGATACTGGTTGTGTCATGGCCGACAATGGGATGCCTTGTTCCAAACTTAGGGACCCGATGGAATCACTTTTGGGTGAAAGTGACACTTTATCATTTTATTTTTTAAAATAGTAGAATATCACTAAAGATTGTATCAACCGAGTAAAACATTTTTAGTATTGTCTATGTAAATTATCTCTTAGACTATAAATATTCATTAGAAATCTAAATATATTTAATACATCATATTATTATTATTATTATTTTTAGACATTAAAAAATTTATTTATTTATGACATCATGATGATGAAACGATTATCTCATTAATGGATGATTTAAATAAAATGAAAAGATAATGTAAAATCTAAGACATACAATTATCAAAAAACTATTGGATGAGTATATTTAGAACCGTTATCACCTTATCCTAGAAATATATCAATGTGGTACCTTTTAAATCTGAAACACATTTTAAAATAAAGTAACATTTCTTGGCTTTCCAAGAGTGCCCCTCCTCTCTCTTATAAAATGCCCCCACCTCTATCTCCATAAGCACACTTATAAAGCCATTGGTTCAGCCAAAAATCTGCTCATTTAATCTCTCCGCATCCCTCTCTTCATTCTATAATCCTTACCATACGCAGACAACTCTTCAAGAAACCCTTTTGGTACAAACCAAGAGGAGTTACCCGATTTAAAGGTAAAGTCTTCTCTAATGTTTTTTTTATTATTTTACTTCTCCAACCCATTAAACTCTTTTTATTCATTTCTTTTGTAAAAACTCCAGTGTCTTAAATATACTAGGATGTTGTTATAAGAATTATTCAAGCTACACTAACACGCACTTACATCTAATGGTTAAATAACATACTGTTTCCGTGGATGACGAATTTCTGCTTCACGAAACGATGATTATTCAATATTCTTATAACACCTTCAAAGGTAGACAGTAACATGTAACTATATTTATATATGATATATAATATGTTAATGTTTTCCATAAGCTTCTGTATTTTTCATTTATGGAATACCTTTATGGTTTCCATTATGGGTAAACACGATATCTTCATTTTAGGAAGTACAGACTACCGCCCCCCTCAAAGTGATTTGATTCGTTAATTCTATATATGGGATGTATAAAGGATATAGTTTATGATGTTATATATGATATTATACTGTAATTATAATATATCTCTATATCATTATGATTTCATTCCATTAAATACGAAATAAAAATGAATGTAGCGTTCACGCGTACGTACGGCTTACCGTCTCCATGAACGGTGCATTTCATTTCTTACCTATAAATGTTATGTAATATTATAAATTCATGTATATTATATATATATATGATATATATGATATCTAAATCATGAATATAAATAATTCTTGATATAATGGATATTTTACTCCATGAACAAATTGTAATTATAAAGAGTATATTTTTGACTCAAGTACCAATGATCGACAAAACAACCATTATTAACTTAAATAATTATATAGTTTTTATAACATGGTAATAAGTGATATTAAAGGAATAATGAACTTGAAAAATTCTCTTATGCAAGTAGAAATTAACTCAAGTTTATTATTTAGGCGGTTAAATAACGATCAAGTCAAGTCAGACCTGAGGTATGGGACTTTGTCTCAATATCCATTCATTGAGGCATATTTTGTTTTATACACAAATTTATTTTATACGGTGTATAAACCCCTTTGACTTGTACATCTATTCCAAAGGAATAGTTTTTATACAAATCATTTTACTAAACGACAAAAGAAATGTTTTTTTGTCGTACGTATGCGGTGACAATGACTTCTCCGCCACCATGACCATTATTTGAGTTTCAGCTTCCTCTAGAAGCCTTAAATTTATTTAAATGAAAAATAAATACCATGTTTTAATTTTCATTTATTTTGGTATTGAAAATGGTTTTTATAATCTTTTTATTATATCAATGTGTTGTATTGATATCTTGTTATTGAAATGTGAAAATGTTATGTTTCCATTATGCATGTTTTATGTGATACGATTATGTTATGGTTCTTTGGAATTGTTATGAAGACATGTGGTTTCGTGATAAACTAAGGGCGGGTGACCCTGATATAGCTCTCCAATGCATTGGGTAACACGAAGGAGTTAAACGATAAGGTTTCTCTGAAGAGATTTAGGGAATATATTGTGATGGGTATTCCAAACATAACTATGAGGGTTACTCCCTACGTAAGAATGTTATGAATGCCTCATGTTACCTTTATGTCTTATGATTTCTATGATTTATTCATGATTTGATGAGGTATGTTTAAATTATTATGATTTATGAGTAAATAATGATTTCATACATGGACTAATGTTTTCATTTCTTGCTTTTATATACCTTACTAATATTTTTATGCTCATCCCATGTTTTTTGAAATGTTTTTCACAGGTCAAGGGAAATGTACATGATGTGCTGATAGTGTCAACGAAGTGTCATGAAAGAATCAATGTTTTATTTTAAATATTTCTCCTTTAAAGGGAAAAATGAATACTATCTTTTATGTAACCACCCTGTATAAATGTGGAATGTAATGCATGATTTATGATCTAATTAATTAATACTCTAAACTTGAAAAGATCCTCAATTTGTATTCTTGAAATAACTCAAGATTTAATAATGTTTAAATCTGGGGACTTATATGTGGTATCAAAGGTCGGTTTAGATAACTTTCAGAGTTAGAATTAAATTAAATGATTATCCAAAAATATTTTTTTTTATTGTCAATTTGAAATGATGTAGTATTTGAGGATTACAATGTTGCTTCATCTAAGACATGTTTGTTTAGAATGGCTTTCCACATAGGAAACAGGGAAGCAGTGCTAGGAAGGCATAGAGAAGGAAACGACATTCCGAATCAGCATCCTGAGATGGTCGGAATTGGAACAGAACAGTTTGTCGCAATAATGGCGCAGTTGACTCAAGCAATAAATGGTTGTTGTATCCATGCACGAGATCAGCTAGATCAACCGCAGAGTAACATGTCAGTGGTGGAACATTTCATGAGCCTACAACCCCCATCATTCCGATGAACATATGACCCTGTGCTAGCTGAATGGTGGATTGAAGCACTGGAGACGATTTTTTATGTCATGGGGTGTTCAGACAATCAAAATATTAGTCTTGCAATTTACCATTTAGATAGTGAAGCAGATCAGTGGTGGTCGATGGTTAAAAATATCAGGGATGCTGATGAGATGGATGCTCTCTACTAGGATGAATTCAAAGGTATATTTATTTGGAAGTATTTTCCTATGTCTATTCAACTTGGTATGGAAAAAAATTTGTGGAATTGACACCAGAGGATGACTCTGTGGCTGCTTATGAAGAAAATTTCACTCGATTGGAAAGGTATGCTCCAAATTTCATCCGAGACCTTGATAGTAAAATCAATCATTTTTTCTTTGGATTAAAGCCAAAATATCGAAGGGCTTTAGCATCTCGCGAGTTCAATAGTTATGATAAGCTTGTTCGATGTGATGAGAAGGTGGAAATGGAGTTTTCTGATGGTCAAGTGTTCTATAACAACCAACAGAAGAAGAGACCGAGGTGGCAGGAGAAAGGGAAGAATTCATCAAAAAGTTCTGATGGTAAGAAAACTAAGTTTCCAATTTGTGACAAATGTGGTAGAAGGCATGCTGGGGAATGTCTTCTGAATTCTTTAAAGTGCTACCGATGTGGTAAGATGGGACATAAGGCTCGTGATTGCAATGAAAAAGATCAAGGTGATGGTAAGACCAAATTTGATTTATAGATATGAAATGTTTTAAGTGAAATGAGATGGGTCACTATGCAAACGAGTGTCCGACAAAGAGCTCGAGTGATGGGTAGCAGATAGACTACAAGCAGAAATGGGTGGTGAATTTTTTTTAACTACTTCAATAGATGTTGGGCCATAAAATGAAGTGGTATGAGGTACGTTGTTTGTTTTTTCAGATTATTCTATTGTGTTGTTTGATTCAGGGTCTACACATTCCTTCATCTCTGAAAACGTTTCTAGTAAAATGGGAATACCATCCCCTGAAATGACTCCTGAGCTTGTGGTAAAAACATATGGGGGAAATGTTGAGGAAAAATGAATTTATAAGAATCTTCCAATACTTATCCGTGGAAAAAACCTACTTGCAAACCTTTTTTTTACCTCTAGTATAGTTTGATGTTATCCAGAGTATGGATTGGATCTCTATTTACCATGCTATGATTGATTGTAGAGCTAAAGAAGTTTCTTTTCAGAGAGACTTTCAGTATGTGTACAAGAATGAACCCTTACTGTTGATAACATATCAAGAGACTGAGAAACTTGTAAAATATGGAAATGAATGTTACCATGCACATATTGTTGAAAACAAAGGAACTGTTCAGATTAATGATGTGCCAGTGGTAAATGAGTATCGTGATGTTTTTCCTGATGATTTTCCTGGAATAATACCAGATCGGGAAGTTGAATTTACTGTTGACTTAGTTCCTGATGCTAAGCCAATTTGAAAACACCCTTATCGAATGGCTCAAATTGAACTTTTAGAGTTGAAGGAGCAATTACAAGATTTATTAAAGAACGGTTTCATTCGACCTATCACATCACCATGGGGTTCTCTTGTTTTATTTGTTAAAAAGAACGATGGTTCAATGCGACTTTGCATTGATTATAGATCCTTGAATAACATCACTATTAAGAACAAATATCCTTTGCCTCATATCGATGAATTGTTTGATCAGCTCTAGGGAGCTCAGTATTTTTCAAAGATTGACCTGATATCAGGGTACCATCAATTGATGGTAAATGAATAATATATTCCAAAGACCACGTTTCGTACAAGATATGGCCATTATGAATTTGTAGTTATGCTTTTTGGGCTAACCAATGCACCTGCTGTATTCATGGACCATATGAATAGAATTTTCCATGAGTTCTTGGATAAGTTTGTGGTTGTTTTCATTGATGATATTTTGTTGTTTTCTATAAGTAATGAGGAGCATGAAGGTCATTTAAGGATTATTTTGAAAACCATAAAAGCAAAGAAATTGTATGGGAAATTCAGAAAGTGTGAGTTTTGGTTGCAAAAAATTTCTTTCCTAGGCCACATTGTTTTTAAAGATGGAATAACTGTTCATCCTGCAAAAACAAAGGTTGTGGAAGAATGGCCAAGACCTAAAAATGTAACCGAGATTCGTAGTTTTCTTGGTTTGGAAGGCTATTAACGAAGGTTTGTTAAAAAAATTTCCCGGTTATCTAGTCCAAAGACTAAGCTAACTCGGAAGTGTGTTATGTTTATCTTGACAAAATAATGTGATGATTGGTTTCAAGAACTGAAAAGAAGATTGGTGAATGCACCTGTTTTGGCACTACCTTCTAGGAATGGAGAGTTTGTTATCTACAGTGATGCTTCATTGAAAGGACTTGGTTTCGTCCTAATTTTGAATGATCAGGTAATTGCTTATGCTTCATGTCAGTTAAAAACCCATGAGGTAAATTACCCTACACATGATTTGGAATTATCTGCTATTGTTTTCTTTTTAAAAATTTGGAGGCATCATTTGTATAGAGTAAAGAGTGAAATATATAACGATCAAAAAAGTTTAAAGTATATATTCACGCAGAAAAAATTGAACATGAGACAAAGGAGATGGCTATAATTAATCAAGGATTATGATTGTACAATTCATTACCATCCGGGAAAGGAAAATAAAGTGGATGATGATTTGAGTTGAAAATGTAATGATTCATTAACCATGATACGTCTAGAATGTGATCCTTTGGTTAAGGATTTGCTGAAACTTGGCAAAGAAGTTGTTGGTGCAGGATGTCCTTTTGTTTTGTTTCAAGTATCAATTAAATATTCTCTATCAGATAGAATTAAGCAAGCACAGAAGTAAGACAGTGAGTTGCAGAAAAAGGTGGAGCTGGTTCATAAAGGTAATTTTCCTGAATTCAACATTGATAATGATTTTGTTTTGAGATTTGGGAATAGATTGTGTGTGTCGTGTGATTAACAGTTCAAGAGAGAGTTGTAATGTGAAGCTCGTAGTTCTCTATTTTTAGTTCATCCAGGCAGTACTATGATGTATAGATATCTTCAGAAGTATTACTGGTGGGACCAAAATGAAAAGAGATATTGCTGATTTTACTCTGAAGTGTTTGACTTGTCAATAGGTTGAACAAGAGAGGATGTTATCGAAATGGATGCTTCAGCCTTTACCAGTTCCAGAGTGGAAATGGGATAATATATCCATGGACTGCGTTGTGGGATTGCCGAAGACACCCCGAGGTAATAATGTAATCTGGGTTATTATTGATCAGTTGACTAAATCTGCTAATTTCCTTGCTATACAAGATATTTTTTCCTAGATCAACATTCCTGTTTGTATCTTAAAGAGATAGTCAGGTTACATGGAGTTTATCTTTCCATTGTATATGATCGTGATCCCAGGTTTACTTCTATCTTTTGGAAAGGACTTCAGAAGCCATTGGGTACTGAATTAAATTTTAGTATAACTTTTCATCCTCAATCATATGGTCAGTCAGAACAAACAATTCAGACATTGGAGGATAAGATACATGCTTGTTAGATGGATTATCGGGGAATTGGGGACCAACATCCTTCTTTGGTTGAGTTTTCTTATAATAAAAGTTCTTATTCCAGAATACATATGGCACCATTTGAGGCATTATATGTGAAGCTGTGTCGAACTCTAGATTTTTGGGATGAAGTAGGTGAAAGGATGTTGATGGGACGAAAATTGGTAGAAGAGTTAGAAGAAAAAGTTCAGCTAATACAGATCACATTAGAAAATCTTAGAGCAAGAAAAAAAGTTCTGCGGACAATAGGAGGAAGGATCTCTCTTTTGAGGTAGGGGATCATGTTTTTTCTCAAAGTATCACCATGGAAAAGTGTGATGCGATTTGGTACGAAAGGAAAGCTGAGTTCAAGGTTCAATGGACCATACAAAAGTCTGGAGAGAGTTAGATCTGTTGCATACCGAGTGGCCTTACCTCTGTGTTTATCTCAGGTACACAATGTTTTTCACGTTTCAATGTTAAGGAAGTACATGCCATATCCATCTCATGTTTTGAGTCCAGAGGTAGTTCAGCTGGAAGAGAACCTATATTATGAGGAAAAACCAGTATAGATTGTTGACCACAAGGAGTAAGTGTTACGGAATAAAGTTATTCATCAAGTAAAGGTTTTTTGGAAAAACCACAGGATTGAATAGGCAACATGGGAATCTGAAAATGCCATGAGGGGTAAACACCCCCACTTATTCGGTAGGTAAATAAATTATGGGGACGCAATTTTCTAAAGGGGGAAATGATGTAACATCCCAAATAAGTAATGAATAATATATATTCTTATCTATGTCTATTTATGAATTATATAGTGTTTTAGAGGCTTAAAATGGGAATAAATCCAATCATAACCATTGAAGCCACTAATATTTTTAAAGGATTTTTTACTTCCTTTTGATGGAAAACCATTTTTAAATCAATATTTCGACAATTTTATAAGCTCTATTTTTCAAAATAAACTTATTATTTATGATTAGGACATTGAAATTTACTTTGGATAATTTTTTGGTATTTTTATGACAATGTTCATTTTTTTAATGAATAGTTAAAAATACTGCATTTTATATCAAAACTAATTTTTAATCTAATTTAATTATATGGTTAGATTATCATTTGAATTGGTTTTAAAGTTTAATTCGAATATATTTTTACCATTTAATATAATGGTGTTCATTAGGATTAATTTCACTTCGAAGTTGGGCATAAACAAGTGCCAAACTTTTCATAGATATTGTTTCAAAAAACCCCGCTATTCGTTTTGACAACATGAATTATTTTTAAATTTATTAATTCAATTAATTTGTTTGGAATTTGGTAAAATGGATTCCATATTTGGAATCATAAAGTCCAAATTATTTAATAAATACTCTTTTGTTTTTGGACATTATGAATAGTAATGATGATAATTATCTTTAATTATTTTGATTATTTAGTAATCAGGTAGTTAAGGATAATTAAATAATATCATAATAATAACAAATGACCCCAATATGTTTACAAATTCTACTGGTTGTGTGATGTCCGACAATGGTATTCCTTGTGCCAAACTTAGGGACCCCATGGAATCACTTTTTGGTGAAAGTGACACTTTATCATTTTATTTTTAAAGAAAAGAGAATATCACTAAAGAATGTATCACCCGAGTAAAACATTTTTAGATATGTATGTGTAAATGATCTCTTAGAATATAAATATTAATTAGAAATATAAAAATATTTTCTGCATCATAGTATTTTTTAATAATTTTTAGACATTAAATAAATTAATTTATTTATGACATCATGATGATGCAACGATTATCTCATTAATGAACGATTTAAATAAAATGAAAAGTTAATGTAAAATCTAAAATATACTCTTGTAAAAAACTGATTGGATGAGCATATTTAGAACCCTTATCACCTTATCATATAAGTAAATCAATTTGGGACCTTTTAAATCCGAAACTCATTTTAAAATAAAGTAACATTTCATGGCATTCCAATAGTGCCCCTCCTCCCTCTTATAAAAGGCCCCCACCTCTACCTCCTTTCCCACACTTATCAATCCATTGGCTCGGCCAAAATCTAATCATATTATCTCTACACATCCCCTTATTAATCCTAGAAGCCTTACCATAGGCCTAATGCTCTTCAAGAAACCCTTTTGGTACAAACCAAGAGGAGTTACCCGATTTAAAGGTAAAGTCTTCTCTAATGTTATTTTGTTTATTTTTCTTCTCCAACCCCATAAACTATTTTTATTCATTTATTTTGTAACAACACCATTATCGTAAATATAGTAGGATGTTGTTATAATAATTTTTCGAGCTACACTTACACACACCTACATTTAATGGTTAAAGAACATACTGTTTCCGTGGATTGCGAATTTCTGCCTCACGAAACGATGATTGTTCAATATTCTTATAACACCTTCAAATGTGGCCATTAATAAGTCACTATATTTATATATGATATAAAATAATTTTATTTTTTCCTTAATCTTCTGTATTTTTCATTTATGTCACACCTTTATTGTTTTCATTATGGGTAAACGTGATATCTTCATTTTAGGAAATGCGGACTACCGCCCCCTCAAAGTGATTTGATTCGTCAATGCCATATGTGGGACGTATGAAGGATGGAGTTTATGATGTTATATATGATATTATACTAAAATTATAATATACCTCTATATCATTATTATTTCATTCCATTAAATAAAAAATAGAAATGAAAGTAGCGTTCATGCGTATGTACGGCTTACCGTCTCCATGAACGGTGCATTTCATTTCTTACCTCTAAATGTTATGTAATATTATAAATGCATGTATATACTAGATATATATGATATATATGATATCTACATCATGATTATAATTCTAGATATAGTGGATATTTTACCACATGAACAACTTGTAATTATAAAGAGTTTATTTTTGACTCAAGTACCAATGATCGACAAAATGACCATTATTAACTCAAATAATTACATAGTGTTGATAACATGATAATAAGTGATATCAAAGGAATAATTAACTTGAAAAATGTTCTTAAGAAAGTATAAATTAACTCAATTTTATTATTTAAATGGGTAAAAATGATCGAGTCAAGTCGGACCCGAGGTATGGGACTTCATCTCAATCTCTATTCATTGAGGTTTATTTGGTTTTATACACAACTTTCTTTTATACGGTGTATAAACCCCTTTTATTTTTACGTCTATTCAAAAGGAAACTTTTTTATATGAATTGTTTGACTAAACAACAAAAGGAATTTTTTTTGTCGTACGTATGTGACGACAACGAATTCTCCGACGCCGTGACCATTATTTGGGTTTGGGATTCCTCTACAAGCCATAAATCTTTTTAAATGAAAAATAAATACCATGTTTTACTTTTAATTTATTATGGTGTTGAAAATGGTTTTCATAATGTTTTTATTATATCAATGTGTTGTATTGATATCTTGTGATTGAAATGTGGAAATGTTATGTTTCTTTTATGCATGTTTTATGTGATACGATTATGTTATGGTTCTTGGGCATTGTTATGAAGACGGGTGGTTCTGTGATAATCTAAGGGAGGGTGAACCCGATATATCTCTCCAATGCATTGGGTAACGCGAAGGAGTTAAACGATAAGGTTTCTCCGAAGAGATTTAGAGAATATATTGTGATGGGTATTCCAAATGTAACCATGAGGGTTACTCCCTACGTAAGAATGTTATGAATGCCTCATGTTACCTTTATGTATTATGATTTCTATGATTTATTCATGATTTGATGAGGTATGTTAAAAGGATTAGGTTTTATGAGTAATGTATGATATCATATATGGACTAAAGTTTTCATTTCTTGATTTTATATCCGTTACTGAGCTTTTTCTGCTCATCCGAAGTTTTTGAAATGTTTTTCACAGGTCAAGGGAAAAGTACATGATTTGTTGATAGTGTCGAGGAAGTGCCACGAAAGAATCCATTTTTTATTTTAAATATGACTCCTTTTATGGGAAAAATGAATACTACCTTTTATGTAACCGCCTTGTTTAAATGTGGAATGTAATGCATGATTTATGATCTAATTATCTAAAACTCTAAACCTGAAAAGATCCTCAATGTGTATTCTTGAAATAACTCAAGATTTAGTAATTTTTATGGCTGGGGCCTTATAATAAAGGATGAGGTGTCACAAAATAATTAAAATTGAAACTTAAAATATAATTGACATTTATTTACTCGTGATATTACATGTCATGGGAAATTTTAAACTTTATATTAAAATTTCCAGGTTTATAACACTACAATATTCCTCAGTAAAATGAAATTGAGATAAAAACCCTTACCTTGAACTTACACTAGTTAAAACACTCTTTAACCTCTTGTATAATGTGATTAAGAAAGTTATTTTCTTATACCAAGATCACATTAATATTTATACTATCATATTTGACCCTTTTACAACATCTTGTTACTAATTTCATAATAATCGTTCATTATTTACATTGTTTTTTGTTATTTTCTCTGTTTTTTGTATGTTTTGACTTTTTATTTTTTGTAACTCTTACATTGATAAATATTTAATAAACTATAAAATTTAAACCATGATGTGAATAATAAATATATTCAGTACATATTTATTTATACGAATCCAGAATAATTAGTGATGGGAAATGAAATATATAGTTTTCAGAGATTGTAAGTGCTACATACTCATGAACATTGTTTCAATTTTTTATCATATTAAAAAAATGAAAAGTAAATGATATATATATATATATATATATTCAAATAATTTTAAGTTTTAATTTATAATTATCACATATTTTTAATTAACAAATACATAATTCATTCCATGAAAATCCTGACCAAATCACATCGCTATGCAATTTGGTAGTTTACCGAATGCTTGAGCGACGAATCTTATTACCAAAAAATGGTAAGCATGATGGTATTAGAATCATAATAACATAAAAATTATTATATATATAATATATTTATTAAAAATACCTCATTATTCTTAACCTTGAATGGAGGTAATGAAAAAACGAACGACATTGGTTTCCATGGTGGTGGCCTGCGGTACACATGAACAATGATTTAGTATCACATTTGATGGAAGTGTGGGAAGGTTTATCTTATTAATTTAACATGAAAAATTATGATTATATGGAATATAATTTTTTTATTATATTATTATGTTGTAACAAGAATTTATGTTGGTCGAGATTAAAATAAATTAAAAACACTATTGGAATAACATTAGATCTTCTTTGTGTATCCCCAATAGTTTTTGCACAAAAACATACTAATGATAGTTTTCCAAAAAAATACTTATTATTATAAGATATGGGTTATGAATATTGTGTGTAATTTGTAATTTAAATGTCTGATCCAATGTGTATTTAATGTATGAAGTGGAAGGAAAAGGGGTGCCCTTTGATATGTGGGGTAAGTGACACACAAATGTTTTGTTGAATGATCAATTTCCAAAAACCATTTTATAATGTAAAATAGTCCTAATAATGGATAAGTAAAATTGAATATATGTAATAAGGTCTAGATATATTTATAAAATTGTATTTGAAGATTTTTTGTTTTATTTTTACTTGATAATTTCTAAGTTTAAAAAATATGTAAACTCATTTTCATCATAATCTTTGTAAATAATTTTAAAAGTAATCACTAATTATTTTGGTAAAAAATAAAATAAAAAATAGTAGATATTTTATGTTGTTATGATTAAAAATAAGAAATCCAATTTCCTGAATTTTACCCATGAACATTGTAAAACTCAATTTGGAACAATTCCGGTAGACATGGTAAGAAAGCCGATTTTTAATGTGACAATGTTCGAATGTTTACAAATATCTTATATTAAAATTAATTACAAAAATGATTCCAATGACATAAATTTGATTAATAAATTTATAATTTAAATATTTTTATTTTAAATAAAATTAAAATTTAATATTCCACATTAGAATTTGTATTGATGAAATGATATTTTTCCATTAAAATCCTATATTTTTCACTTTTTTATCAAAATAATAATCTTCATAGAAAAATGCATATAATTCAACAAATGAAACTTTTTGTATATCATTATTATATAAATTTAATTTATATTGTCAAATATTTTTTCAAAATGCTTAAAATATTAATTTTATATTATGTGCACTAATCGTGACTAAGTCCTCTTTAAGAAACTTATTGTTTTTTGGAAAAAATATTTTACATTTAAATGATTCAGATTATTATTTATAATCAATATATTTATAATAAGCATATGTAAAAATATATTTTCATAATTTAGATATTAATATTTCTAACCTCCATTATAATGGATAAGTGTAACTATTATAATAATTAATAATATAGATAATATATTGTTGTTCTCTGAAATTCAGTCTTACGTGTAATAGAAGTTATTAAAGAAACATTTTGGTTTGTGTAATATAAGATAAAATAAATATTATCTGAATTAAAATGAATATAATTATTTGAATTATTTAATTTATTTAATATATCATAATGACTAAGGATATTATATTCTTTTCCACTCTTGGGGTTCTTTATCTTACACACTAATTATTATGGTATTCATATATAAACATTTTATGGTGTTAATTATCCAGACATTTAATAAATTTTGTATCTACAAAATAAACATAATCTCAATAATCGATAATTTTCAATTTGGATAAAAAAAATATTGAAAAACCCACACTATAATTGTGTAAATATAATATCGTATTGAATAGATAAAATGGGTTGTATAGAGGTTAAATAGAATAACATATAACAATGTTTCTATGTACCTGAACATTAGTGGAAATTAATGACATTGATATGAAAGAAAATAATAAATATTTATAGAGATTTTTTGAGGACATTGATGAAAAACAAGTGAATGATCAATATAATTATGAGGGGATGAGAACCATAAATCTAATAGGTGTTAAATGATCCATGTTATTATCCGAAATGAGGGTAATAATATTCAATTTTATTATAGGATCGCTTTTCTACAGTTGAGGAATTATTTTACCAGTAATTTTTATTAGTAAATATAATAACTTGATATGGTTCAATTTCATGATAACAATCTAAACCGTAAATTTTTCATCAATAAATTTCTATTCCATTACATATTCCAAGAAACATATATCAAAAAATGGATTTATTATTATATAAAGAATAAAATTAAATTTTAACAAGTCATAAAATCTGTTAGAGTAAGTAGTCAATCTGTATTTATCTAAATATTTTCCAAAACTAGTACAGTTGATACATTAATCAATAAACCAAAAAATTAATATTATTAGTTCATATTAATATTTATTCATCAAAGTTTTATAACTAAAACAATTTCATATTAATACGGATATCACACGATCTAGTGGTAGGCATGAAACCCTAATAATCTTTATATTAAGGGTTTATGCCCCACCAATATTCAATATGTGACATGTTTTAACCATTTATTCATGTTGTCCTTTTTCTAAACTATATCAATATAATTCTTATTATTTTACTAAAAATATGACAAACATCTAGGAATTAAAATTATTTACTAAATACTATTTTTACTAATATTTTCTATAGAAATTTTATAACAATGTATTCTAATCTTATTTTACTATTAGAATAATTAATGACCATATCAAATACAATTGTTATAAATACATATTAAATTATATCTATAAACTATAATGGTATTTTCCAGAAAATTTATTATCACTAAAAAATATTGTTTCCATAAAAATCTCCCAAAATATTTTTAATCTAGTGAAATTCATGCAAGAGAAGTCCTAAAATGACAAGTTTAAAAATTTGAAATTTTGATCAAACATACAAAAAATAACCCATGATGGTATAAATAAATATTTTTTAATTGAATAAAAAATTTCATCTAAAACATAAAAAATCATTATTTGTTTGATGATTATTATAACTATGTTTTCATTGGAAGAATACTTATATTATAGAATTTAATAATCTGAATACAAAAACACTACATCCAAATTATTTCAATATAAGTCTTTTTTTGGCCTATAGTTTAACCGTAATATCTTTTATAGGATGTAAAATTAATGACTTATTATCATCAATATACAAACAATATGTTTAGCCATGGTTATTCATTGAAATTATATATTCAAATCTACTGTAATGGTTTTTAATGAAAATTTTAAATATCTTATTCATAATTATTAGGAGTTCCAAACTAAATTCAATGTAAGTCCCACTGTCATGTACCATGTAACTCTTTAGTCAGAACCCACTTTCATTTTTTAGAGATATAACCCCTATGTACATTTGTCTCATAACCACATCTGCAAGTAGTATCTATATAATGTTGTTTTTCCGGGACGACTAACACAATATCTTAGGTACCAAAACATTAACATGTTCTTCTATACTTGTCTTAAAATTTTATCTTACGTTTTTGTTCACTAATATAAGATTCAAAAAATTAATTTTTTAGTGACATGACATAGATTATTTTGATACACACTCTAATGAACATGACCTAGGTTTCCTGGAGCTGGTGCCTACCACCATTACATAGGCATACAACATGAGGAATCAAATCGTTATGGATTGGATAGTTTGTTAATATTGGTAATCTATATACATTCATGAGTCTTGAATTAAAATTCAATTCAAAAATTAGAAAATATATTTTAACCTTTTAAGAATAACATTATTCCATATTGAAAATACTTCCATATCAAACATAGTATACTTATTGGAATACTAGTGGATGTATACAAAATATGGATGAGCCTAAATAATCATTAAGTGTTAATCATAATGGAATGAATCATTATTTAATAAGAATAATAAATAAGGAATGATAGATAATTGATAAATCATTCAACTAATATAACTTGGTAAAGAATACAAATTATGGAATGGTAAACAACTAAGAACACAATCCATTTAAATATGTAATGGACCTGAATTAATTCGTTGGAATTTTATGAGTCTGTGACTTCTGACGGCACTTGATTCCGAGGACCGGTGTGCCTGGAATCAATTTATGATAATTTTTTTCGGGTACGTTTAGTAAACGTATGAGCGTGTTTTTCTATATTTTGAATCGGTGTTCGAAATTGAAATCTGAGGGCACCGATGAACTCGCAACTCCGATAATTGCATTTGGGGAACATTACCGCAGTTGCATTTTATGCGGGTTGAATGTTAATTTTTGGGGTTTAATGAAAAAGTTAAATAAAATTTGTTGACATCAATTTTATTTGTCGTGGTAGTTTAATCCTACATGGGGATGTTATCAGTGGGGCCCACACCTACATAGCTTCCCATTTCTGGATATTTGTGAGGTGGGGCCCACAGGAGCCCCAACTATTCATCTCTCCATAAACTCCCTTAAACCCCCAATTTCAACTAACCTTTATTTATTCTTTGATAACCCCCCTTAATTAAGAGATCTCTTCACCTCCCTCTCCCTCTCTAAAATGATTTGCAACACATTTTAATTAATTGGTTCAAACTCTTCAATTAATTAATTAGGTCGTTTATATTTTCAGTTACATGTTTGAATAAAAAAAATACCTTAGCTATTATTTTATTTTTTGGGGGCATTCGTTGTGTTGAGAGGATTATTGAGAGGGATTTGGAGAAATAGAGAAGGGTGTTCTTCTCTCAACGAAGAACACCATCCTTCTAACGAAGAACCTCAGAGGAATGTCAATCTTCACCTTCAATCTTCAGCCAAACCAAAGGAGAAAGAGCCACCCATGAGGAACGCAGACAATGCACCATCTTCAGCCCTTCATCCCCGACGTCCACGAGTTGATGCCATCTCCCCGCGACTCCGCCTTGCACGACGCTCGACTACCGCGAACCTTATCTCAAGGTAGGGGTTTTTTCATTTTGAAGTGATTATCTCGAACCCCGTTCTTCCATGGAAATCATTGTTTATTTTTGGCCAATTGATACCACATAATGTGGAGGGTGTGGGAAGAATGCACACGGCCCGATGACCCTATGTAGTTTATTTTGATTGCGATGGAGATCATGATAGGAAGGTGGAGACGAACAGAAGCAGTGGTCGTGCGCCGGCCGCGTGCGAAAGAACCGCGTCCCGCAACCGCGGCCCGCTCGGCAGACGATGAACCGGCTGGCTAAAATTTTTCCGGGCCGAAGGAGGACCGCGGTTCCACAAGGGGAGTCGCGCTGCGGATGACTGCTGCCCACATTCTGCGGGCCTCTCGGTGGGTGAACCGGTCGGTAGGTAGCCGACCCGGCTGAGCTAGACCATGGTGCCATGAGGGTGTCGCGCTGTCGAGACCACGACCCACCCGAGCGGGCCACTTGCGACAAGAAGGCCTGCTTAATTCAGCCGGCCGGTTAGGGAGGGCGGCACCGCTTGGAGCAGCTGATTCGGGTAGCCAGGGGGCTGCGCCCCCCCTGTCGGACCGCTCGACCCCCTTCGAGCCGAGCCGCTAGGCGAGCCAGCCGTGCCGCGGCTAGAAGGACCGCTCTCTGCCGAGCCGAGTCACACATTTCATCGTGCCAGTCTGAACGCTGCCGGGACAGACCAACCAAAACTGGGTTGACCCGGCCCGCCAGCCCACTGGGCTTAACTGGTCGGGCCTGTTTTCACTTAAAGATGAATACCTTGAAGACCGGTCGTCCGATCGACGCTCCGTCTGCGGCACTAGGACACTCGTGATGTGGTGGGCCTTTGGAAATACTCTAATTGAGTTTTGGATGACTTTGGAAAATGTCTGGGATTGGAACGAGCATAATTCCAACAGGGCCCCTGGAGCAGAAAAGCTAATATCTCTCATACCAAGCTTCTGATTGACGCGTAGTCTGTCGCGTTGGGGTCCTTTTGACGAGACGGAACATCAGGATACATAAACTCTAGACTTCGTGTTATTTGATTTATCGAACCCCCATTGGCTCGAGGAGCGGACCCTCCTGGAATTGAGCATGCTGTGTGCGGAAACCCCAGAGCTGGTTGCGACTGCAAAGACTACCATACTGGAATCCTCCAAGGGTTCGACAATGATGGAAAATGTACTAGAATCCTCCGTGGTTTGGACGATGATGACAACTATATTGGAATAATCCGTGGGTTCGATAAGGATTACTACCATACTTGAATCCTATGTGGGTCCAATGGTTTGACTTGTTTTCTAGTATCCTACGTGGGTCAGACAGAGTAGTTGGTCTAGTATCCTACGTGGGTCTAACCGCTTACCTGGACTAGTATCCTACGTGGGTTCGCCAGATAAGATAAATCTATGACTGCATCTGGTCATCTTTATCACATTACGAAAGATGTATACATGTGTGAGCTGAGTCTTGACTTTCAATCATTAACATCAGTGGGATTGAATTCTTTCATGTGTGGATGTGTTTGTGCTTGGGCTCGAGAGTTGGAGACGAATTGATATTGATGACTTAGGTATATGTATGGGAATATACCTAAGTAGAGTTAGTTGATACTTTGTGATTGTATCTTTCCTTTGTGTTTTATCCTTCGTGGATTCTGGGAGACCTTCGGGGGTCTTGGGGTCCCTACTAAGTATCATTATACTCACCTATGCACAGGCAATGCCCACACTACGTTGTGTTGGTTGCAGACAACGGACTGTACTGATCATGGTTGAGGGTTGTGGAGATGGAAGGTACTCGGAGGTAGACCACTTAGCGGGATGTACACTAAGCGGACTGATGGACCTGAGGTACCGAAGAGACTATCTGTACCCACCATTCAGGTGGGATTCCCAGAGGACGACTCGGTGGTTGCTGATTTACTTTACATCAGTTGTACTAGCCTTTCAGTTGTATTATTCTTTTTAGTTGGTTTTTATTCTGACCCATTTACCTTTCAGCACTTACTTTGTATTAAATATTACATTGTGCTTACTTCATCTTGCATACTCTGTTGTGTTTTTTACTATCATAAAGTAAATGCCTTCCCTTTTTATTGGGATTTACGCCTTTGGTTCTAGTCGCCAGCCCCTGGCCTATGGAAGGAAGGATTGGATTTGTCATGGCACATGGCCCGAGGATGTCTCGTGAAAAATTGGTATCATAGGAGTCATTCTATTGCAGAACTCATGACACTGATCATTCTTTCTGTGAAGCAATAGTGTTAAGAGTATTGAGTGTGGTTTTCAGTCCAGGGAGTATTGTGTTGGTGCGGCGGCTGACGTATCCATACAATAGGACCCTGACCTCTGATTTCTGACTCAGTGCATGAAAACATTGATTGCATGTGTGTTTCAAAAGTTTTCATTGTGATTACTTTGTGTTAGCTCATCAGGTATACTGTTTTAACCATGGAGCACCTTTTTCTTTTCAGGATGGCCCCACGAAGACAGCCTGCTAGGGTTCTAAGTCACATACCAGATGGTATCCCACAGAGCGACGATGCCTCGGAGTAGGGCCCCATCAGAGCGAAGGCACCAGACGTACCACTATCTGCTGAGCCACCAATACTACCAGCCCCAGCAGCGGAGGGTTCACGCCGCGTAAGTGCGTTGCACGAGTTTCAGTGACAGAGGCCGCCCAGGTTCCGTAGAGAGATGGACCCCCAGGAAGCTAAGGATTGGCTGGAGGCTATCATCAGAGTATTCAGATTAGTAGGGACTCCATCCAATCTTATGGTGATCCTTTCTGCAAGTCGCATGCACGCAGCAACAGTTAAATGGTGGATCTTGATGCTCGAGGTGGATGACGAGGCATATCTAATTTGTACAGACATCGAGAGTCTCTTCTGCTCAGAGTTTGTTCCAGCCACCCTCCATGTGGTGCGCATACATGAGTTACGTCATCTGAGGCAGGGTATCATGACATTGTCTCAGTACTCAGCGAGGTATACTGACCACTCACGATACTCCACAGACATGGTACGAGACCCATTCTTCATGGCCCAGACCTTTGAGATGGGACATAGACACAAGATCAGGGCGTCAATGATCTCCCTCTACATTCTGATGCAGGCAGGAGTGCTGGAGTGATCCCTTATTGTGGACAACTTTCTCGCTAAGCCGACACCAGTAGCAAGAACCACCGCATGGCGACACGTAGCGGTGTCTTCTGTAGCCGGAATTAGTTAGATGTCGCAGAGGACCAAGCAGACCTGGCCATCAGGAGAGTGACCTCCGGATATAGGTTCGGTTTTGCAGGGAACCCGAAACAGAGCCATCTATACGAGGAGCATGCAGTTCTATACATGTGGCGTACAGGGTCACATGGCTCGAGACTGCCCAACCCGCAGTAAAGATGAGCAGCAGATAGTGGAGGGACCTTTCAAGCAGAGGCATAGGTTCGACCGTGGTGGTCCACAGGGAGCAGGTGGACGAGGCAGAGGAGTTGGCCGAGCAGCGGGTGGTGAGCGACGTTTTGAGGCTCTACAACCACCACCACCAGGAGGTCCACCCCCGACCACAGAGAGCTGGTGGGTAGAGGTAGGTTCAGCTCCAGACAGTGGAGGCTTACGACCACGGTGCACCTAAGATGATTCGATGTACTATCTGTGTCTACTCCACCCTTTCTTCAGTACTGATTGACACATGTGCGGGTCATTATTTTATTGTCGATGCCCTTGTTCGGAGATTGGAGATTCTGATGGTGTCGTTAGCTCAATCCTTACGGCTAGAGACTCCTATGGGAGTAGACTCAGCAATTACACATATGTGCTGATAGTTTAAGCTTACTCTATGAGGCGAGAGCTTCGGCTGGGATCTTCTTATAGTGTCATCGAGGCCTTATGTTGTCATCTTGGGTATGGACTGGTTGCCTTCAGTCCATGCTCGGATTGGCTGCATTAGGCGCAAGGTGCGGTGTATCTGCATGGATGGGAGCAGGTTTAACTACACCAACTAGATGGGGGCCTTAGAAACACAGGATGGACTTAGGTAGAGGAGATATCAGTCAATCACATATTAGTTGGCTAGTCTCATCCTTTGATCAGTTAATGTGCGGAGACCATGTTTTCCTTTTGTGGTGGACCAGTATGCGGACGTTTTTCCTGACGACGTTCCTGGACTACCTCCTTGCATTGTGGTAGACTTCTATATTGACATGTACCCCAGGAAAACACCTATATCTACTCCATCATATCAAATGGCTCCCACTGAGCATCGTGAGCTACAGGTACAGCTGGAGGACTTGTAGGGAAAGGGATTCATCCAACCCAGGGTTTCACCATGGGCTTCTCTGATTCTATTCGCCAAGAAGGAGGATGAGAGCTTACGACTGTGTGTCGACTACCGTCACCTGAATCAGGTGACCTTGAAGAACAAGTACCAACTCCTGAGGATTGAAAATCTCTTTGATCCGCTAAAGGGTGCATGTTGGTTCTAGAAGATAGACCTCAGGTCAGGCTATCACCAGCTCAGAGTTCGAGATGAGGATGTGCAGAAGACGTCCTTCAGGTGTCGGTATGGCCACCACAGGTTCTTGGTTATGATTTTTGGCATACCCAATACTACAGTAGTATTCATGAGTCTCATGAACAGGATCTTACAGCCTTACCTTGACCGTTTTTTCGTAATCTTCATCGACGACATACTGATATATTAGACTATTGAGGAGGAGAAAGCCTACCACTAGCGGGTTGTACTGGATACACTCCGAGAGAACCAGCTTTATGGTAAGCTCTTGAAGTGCCAGTTCTGGATATGAGAGGTACACTTCTTGGGAAACATCATCTCGGAGGTGGGAGTTGTAGTGGATCCTATGAAGATCGAGGTTGTGCTTGCTTGGGAGCCACCTAGGAGATTGACTGAGGTTCAGAGTTTCCTGGGTCTGGCTGGATACAATCAAAGATCTGTTCCGGACTTCTCCAGAGTTGCAGCACCACTTTCAACCTTGACGAAGAAGGGGAAACCCTTCATGTGGTTAGAGAGATGTCAACAGATTTTTCAGGAGCTGAGGCAGGGATAGACTAGTGCGCCCATCTTGAGGCTACTAGAGGAGGGCGTAGGGTACATAGTTTTCTACGACACATCAGGTACATGACTCAGTTGTGTCCTAATGTAAGAGCGAGTAGTGATCACGTATGGTTCACGACAGTTGAGGTAGCATGATTAGAACTATGCTACCCAGGAACTTGAGTTAGCAGAAGTGTTCTTAGCCTTGAAGATGTGGTGGCACTATCTGATGGGTGAGCACTTTACAATCTACTCTAACCACAAATGTATCCCTTAAATCTTCTCGCAGAGGGACTTGAAGCTGAGACAGTGGTGATGGCTCGAGATACTCCAGGATTATGACATTGAGATAGTCTATACTCCTGGGAATAGGAATGTTGTAGCTGATGCTCTTAGAAAAAGATTGGGCATTCAACTACTAGGAGAAGAAATAGAAAATCTAGTCATATTGCAGATATCCTTTGTGGATAGAGATGGAGCAGAATTTCTATAGTCTCTCATATTCACTCCTCCACTCCTTCAGCAAGTTAGAGAGGCACATCATGTGGATATTGACTGTGAGACGCGGCGTGCTCAGATATCCACAGGGAAGGTGCCTGATAGGTTTTCTGAATGAGGGGAGCACATCTTCCTCTTAAGGAGATCTTACGGCTTCACGGTGTGACATCGTCTATCATTTCCAATCGAGATTCTCATTTCACTTCCTGAATATGGAAGGGGTTACACGAGGCTTTTGGGACGCAGCTACGTCTATGCACTGCCTTCCATCCCTAGACGAAAGGACAGACTGAGAGGACCATACAGACACTTGAGGACATGCTCCGTGCATGTGTCCATGACATTGGACTTAGTTGGGATTATCACTTACCCATGTTGGAGATTGCATACAACAATAGTAACCACTCCACCATCGGGATGGCACCATACGAGGCACTGTACGACCAACCTTTCAGATCACCTATGTGTTGGACTGACCCTGGGGAGTCTACACTTGTAGGACCAGAGATGGTTCAGGCTATAATGGAAAAGGTGTATATCACCCAAGAGCAGATGAAGACTGCACAGAGCAGACAGAAGTCTTATGATGATAGGAGGTGGATACCACTGGAGTTCGAGGATAGAGACGACGTTTTCTTACAGGTCTCACCTCGACGAGGTCTACAGAGATTTGGATGGGGAGGCAAGTTATCTATACATTTCATCGGACCATTCCAGGTCCTCAGAAAAGTAGGTGAGGTGGCTTACCACCTGGACCTTCCACCTCAGTTGCACCGAGTTCATGACATCTTCCATGTCTCCCAACTGAGGAGATACGTGCACGGCCCGACCCACATCATAAATCACGGGGAGCTAGACATCGATGATAGGGTGACATTTGCGGAGGTCCCAGTGGAGATTGTGGATCGATAGGAGTGGGTCCTACGTGGATGGTTGATTCCTTTGGTCCGCATTCACTGGTAGGATGGGAACCTCTAGGAGAGAACTTTGGAGTGGGAGGAACAGATGTGAGCTCAGTATCCCCATTTGTTTTCCTAGTGTGTGTTTTTTCTTTACGGGGACGTAAATCCCAAAGGTGGGAGTAATGTAATGACCCGTAATTCTGAGGAAAATTTTTCTCAAATTTTTTTGTAATTTTACGAGTCTGTGGCTTCTGACGGAACTTGCTTCCGAGCACCGGTGTGCCCAGAATAAATTGGTGAAGTTTTGTTCGGGTACTTTCAGTAAATGCACAAGCATGTTTTTCTATCTTTTGAACTGGTGCTCGGAATTGATATCTGAGTGCACCAATGAACTCCAAGCGCCGATAATTTTTTAAGGGGACTTTTACCGTAGTTGCGTTTTATGCGGGTTGAATGTTAATTTTTGGGGTTTAACGAAAAAGATAAACAAAATTGGATGAGAACATTTTTATTTATCTTGGTAGATTAATCATACATGGGGAAGTTATTGGTAGGTCCCACACTCACATAACTTCCCATGTGTGGATATTTGTGAGGTAGGGCCCACATGAACCCCAACCATTCATCTCCCCATAACCTCTCTTAAACCCCCATTTCCACTCACCTTTGTTTATTCTCTGACAACTCCCCTTAATTAAGAGATCTCTTCACCTCCCTCTCCCTCTATTAAATGTTTTACAACACATTTTAATTAATGATTCCAACCTCTTTAATTAATTAATTAAGTTGTTTGAATTTTTATTTACATGTGTGAAAAAAAAATAATAGCTTAGCTATTATTTTATTTTTTGGGTCATTCGTTGTGTTGAGAGGATTAGTGAGAGAGCTTTGGAGAAATATTGAAGGGTGTTCTTTACTCAACGATGAAAACCATCATCCCAATGAAGAACTGCTGAGGAATGTCAATATTCTCCTTCGATCTTCAGCCAAACCAAAGGATAAGGATCCACCCGTGGGGAATGCCGACGACGCGCTATCTTCGGCCCTTCTTCCCCGACGTCATCGAGTTGACACCATCTTCCTGCGACGCTGTCTTCCACGGCACTCGACTACCGTAAACCTTATCTCAAGGTAAGAGTTTGTTCATTTTGAAGTGATTATCACGTACCCTGTTCTTCCTTGGATATCATTTTTTATTTTTGGTCAACTGCTACAACATAACGCGGAGGGTGTGGCCCAAACACACATGGCCCAATGACCCTCCATAGTCTCTTTTTATTGCGATGGAGATCATGATAGGAAGGTGGTGACGAACAAAAGTGGCGGTCGTGCGACTACCGCATGCAGATGAACCGCAGCTCGCAAACGTGGGCCGCATGACCGACGAAAAACCTACCAGCTAAAAGTCAGCCGAGCCGAAGGAGGACCACGGCGCCACAAAGGGTGTCGCACTGCGGAAGACCGCGACCCAGATTCTATGGGCCGCTCGGTGGGAGAACCGGCCGACAGGAGGTCGGGTGGGTTGAGTAGAACCGCGGAGCCAGGAGGGCGCTATGATGGAGAGACTATGGCCCGCCCATGCATGCCCCTTACGCAAATAAGGTCGGTCGGTTAGGGAGTTTGGCGCCACATGGTACCACCGGTTCGGGTAGCCGGGGGGTCGCGCCCCCCGCCTCGGACCGCTAGGCCCCCTTCGAGCTGAGCCGCGGCCAGCCGGGAAGTGCCCTGCCGGGCCGGGCTGCGTGTTCCATCAGGCCGGTCTGACCCCTATTGGGCTAGACCCACCAAAACTGGGTTGACCTGACCCGCCAGCCCACTAGGCTTAACGGGTCGGACCCATTTTCACTTAATGGTGAATAACTTGAAGACTGATCGTCCGATCGACCCGCCGTCTGTGGCACTGGGACCCTCGTGACGTGGTGGTCCTTTTGCAATACTATAAGTGAGTTTTTGATGACTTTGGAAAACATCCAGGATTGGAACGAGGGTAATTCCAGCCGGGCCCCTGTAGCGAAAAAGCCAATATCTCTCAGACCAGGCATCCGATTGACGTGTGGTCTTTCGCATTGGGTTCCCTTTGACTAGACGAAATTTCAGGATACATCAACTCTGGACTTCGTGTCAGATGATGTATCGACCCCCCTTTGGCTCAAGGAGCAGACCCTCCCGAAATCGAGCGTTCTGTGTGCAGAAATCTTAGATCTAGCTGCGACTGCAACGACTACTATACTAGAATCCTACATGGGTTCGACGAAGAGGGAAAATGTACTGGATTCTTCTGTGGGTTCGACGATGTTGGAAATTGTATTGGAATCCTCTATGGGTTTAATAGTGATGACTACCGTACTTGAATACTCTATGGGTCCAACGGTTAGACTTCTTTTCTAGTATCCTATGTGGTTGTGACAGATTAGCTGATCTAGTATCCTATGTGGGTCTAACAACTTAGACGGACTAGTATCCTACGTGGGTCCACCAGCTTAGATGAATCAGTGACTACATCAGATCATCTTTATCATTTTACGAATGATATATACCTTTGTGAGCTGAGTCTTGACTATCAATAATTACCATCAGTGTGATTGACTTCTTTCCTGTGTGAACTGTGTTGTGCTTGGGCTTAGGAGTTGGAGTCGAACTAAGATTGATGACTTAGGTATATGTATATGCATATACCTAAGTAGAGTTAGTTGATACTTTGTGATTGTATATTTTCATCTGTGGTTTATCCTTCGTGGATTCTGGGATACCTTCGGGGGGTATCAAGGTCCCTACTGAGTATCGTTATACTCACCCCTGCATGGGAAATGCCCACACTATTTTTTGATGGTTGATGATGATGGACAACACTTATTGTGGTTGAAGATTGTGGAGCTGGATGGTACCCAGAGGTGGACCACTTGGCGGGATGTACACGGAGTAGACGGATGGACCAGAGGCACCGAGGAGACTATATGTACCCACCCTTCAGGTGGGATTCCCAGAGGATGACTCGGTGGTTGCTGATTTACATTACTACAGTTGTACTAGCCTTTCAGTTATACTGTACTTTTCATTTGGGTTTGTATTCTGGCCCATTTTCGTTTTAGCACTTACTTTGTATTCAGTATTACTTTGTGATTACATCATATTGCATACTCTGTTGTGATTTTTTACTATCATAAATGCAATTCATTCCATTTTTATCAGTATTTACACCTTTTGTGCTAGTCGCCAGCCCCTGGCCTATGGAAGGCGGGATTGGGGTAGTCATGACACGGGCCCTGAGGAAGGGTCATGACAAAATAACTACACAATTAATAAACAATACGGATGAGAAAATAACTAAATACACAAGATATTTATTCAATAATCTCTGAATAAAATGAATCCATTATTTTATTCATAGTTAACTTATCATGGATAATATGCTTTGAGTTCTAAATTTATGAAATTCTTACTTATTGGATGCAAAATTTCATAGGAAAAAAATTATTATCTCCTTGAGATCTATCCCTTAGGGAGTTTAAAATATAGTGGGTAATACGAAATTTATCAATATTTCCCCAGTTAATCAAATGGAATTTTGTTTTATCACTATATAAAAAAATGGTATAAGTTTTTCCACTATGAATGATCATGATATATGATATTGAAATTTAGTGGAAATTTTATCTTCAACTGTCGCAGTAAAGTGAATAACATTAGGGGAATTTAATGAAAATGAAAATGATTCCATGAAGAGAATATTAATAATACATGTGGTCAAAATACTCACAATCCATCTAGATGAAGAAAAAAGATGTTGTTAGGGAAATTTATATCCATTGGAGTGAGAATGAGGTTTGTTGACACTGATGAAATAGAAAAGATATTTGAAAACATTCTTTATCAAAATATCCTTTTATTTTTGAAAATAATTTTGTAAAACATAATTGTTTATGAAATTTATTTTCATTGAAAATGACTTTTTAAAGAAGCTATAAATTTTTTTATAATTTTAAGAAAAAATTTATTTAAATATAGTAATGTAAAAAATTAAAGAATGATTCAAATAAATGATGGTAGACAATTTAGTACATGTCTAACATAGTAAGAATACCATTTAATTTTTACATTGTAAAAATAGTGGAAAAGGTCCTTATTCAGTTATAAGAATATTCCATTAAAAATATTTTTAAAAAGGAAAAATGTGTAAAATTGTTTTTTAATAAATCATTAATAAAATTTTTATGAAAAAAATTAATGAAAATTTTAAACATATGGTTTTTTATGAAAACTAATATTCGATCGATGAGTTATATGAAGTCAAATTTTACAAATTTTAATTTTCAATTATTTTACAAACCAAAAAAATGAGAAAATGATACTATCACAAGAAAATGATCATTAAAAAACATATCAGAATAAAATTAATGTTGTTTTAAAAAAAGTTAAATAATTTTATTTAATGGAAATAAAATATTAAAAAATCTCTAATTTAATGAGATTATAAAGTAAAAACAGAAAATGATGATAACATTGATGTGAGAATTAATAAATTTAAAGATTATGTTCATCATATGTAAATACAAATAAATCAAATATAACCAAAGAAAAATATCAAAAAAAGTTATTATACACATAATCATATATTATTAAAGAAAAAGAGGATGTAATATAACATAATGAAAATGAATTTACTTATGAAATTATTTACCACATGGTAACATTTAATTAAAATCTCCTTATATGAAATAATTAAGTCAAAACATAAAATCCAGAAATAATAATTTAATCATGATATTCATTTTCAAGGTTCATTATATGAATCATATATAAAAAATTAAGTTAATTACATTACAATATTCCTCAGTGAACTGAAATGGACCAAAAAACCATTACATTCCAATTCATTTGGGTATATCACAATTTATACTCATTTATAATGGTTTTCAGAATGTAAAACTTAAAAATATAAAATTATTAATAGTTATAATATCTTATGTGATTATTTTCAACATCTTATTACTCATTTTTTAATATTATTTTATTATGTTCATTATTTCTAGTGTTAATGGCCTTGTTTTTTTAGTGTATGTTTTGACATGCTATTTTATATTTCTATTAATTAGATAATTAATTAATAAACACAAAAATATAAACCCTTATGTATATAAATTATATATTTATTACAAATTTACTCATATTAATCCATATAATCTAGTGATATGAAATAAAACACACTATTCATGGCGACGGTAGGCCGCACGTAATCTTGAAAAACATTATCATTTTCTAGTCACATTGAAAGAAAGAAAAGTGAATAATATATATATATATATTATCATTAATGTATTATTTATATGAAATTTATATCACATATTGTTTATAAACTATCCATTATAAATTCCATTGAATGAATGAAAGAATCACATCTATTCCAATGGTGACAGTCTGTTGTACACCCAAGCGACACAATCATATTCCTACAAAATGGAAAGAATGAATGTAGGTTATTAAACTAATAAAACCAAAATATAAGAGTAATAAATAACATATATATCATTTAAAAATATTATATTCATGATTATTCACAGCATTGAAATGTGGTAATGGATGAACAAATTCCATTGCTTTGCGATGCGGTAGTCTTCGTACACGCAAAAGATGATTTGATAAATCAGTTTAGGGAAGTATATAATGTTTTAGGTAGTAAACATAACATAATAAACATAATTATATGGAATATATTGAGGTTATTAAAGGATGTTTTTATAATTGGGATTAATGGACATGGAGTAGAAAATAAAATAAAACCACTTTTAAAAAACCATTCCATCTTCTTTGGGTATCCAACATTGAATTCTACTAAAACCATTGAATGTATTCATTCATAAAAAAATATGGCTTCTAAGATAATTTTAGGGACATCGTAGATTGGGGTTTTAGCAATTTTTGTAACCAATGAGGATTGAAGGTGTGAAGTATAGAGTAATGTGGTGGCCTTTTATTTTTTTGGGTGAGTGGCCCACATGTAATTTTTTTGAAATTTTGATTTCCAACCATGAATTATTCATATAAACAAGAACAATTAATAGTAAATCCAATATATTATAATTAATAATGTACAAATATGGGCAAAATTTTGTTTTACAATTTTTTTGTTTATTTTGACACTTTATTTTGTTTATTTAAACATGAAGTGAAGTCATTTTTATCATAATTGTTGTATTTAATTTTAATATATTTGACTAATAATTTAGGTCAAAAATAAGTTTAAATTAATAAAATTTTAAATTATTATTATTCCAAGTTTGTAATTTTCTTTTTCAAAATAATTTTACATAACTGAAAAAAAGTTATTTTAAAATTATTCTCACATATGTGGTGAATGAGTTGTTGTTTAATCTGAAAATGTTCAAAAGTGTATATGTTTTTAATCAAAATTCATTTTAAAATTCATTAAAATGTAATTAATTATATTATTATATGTAAAATTTAATTAGTTTTTGTCACTTCACGGACCTGGCTGCCCTCAACCCGGGCCTCGAGCCCCATTGTCCACATAACCCATGGCTCGTCTCCCCATAGGCCAGGGGCTGCCGACTAGCAGCAGGGGTGTAACGGAAAGTTAGTGGTGAGACTGTACCCCCATGTCTGAGTACATAGCAGAATAGAAACAATGTAAAAGAAATAGTGGAAGCACAACCAAAGGATAAATAGAAGAAAAAGGGGAAACATACAACCAAACAACAGAAGTAAGGAAAACTGTGATAAATATAGAACAACCACACATGCAATATATGATACAAAATAAATGCATGGCCTGCTGATACAATGGGAGTAGATGGAAAGCATTATATACAGTAATACAAAAAACAAAAGGAGTCCATGAGCATCTCTAGCCAAGCTCGATCCTCTGCTCTGGATCTCCAGATAGAACATACATGTATCAACAACTAAAAGCTGGGCATTTTCCCTTACTAGTACCTGCACCAGTGAAGTATACACGAGTGCCCAAGAGGCCTCCTTGGTAGGGTGTGAGACATGTCTTAGTAGGCCACCACTAATGATTTCTACGTGTAATCCAAATAGGTGTTTGCAAGCAAAGTGAGTAATATAATGTAAGTAAGTAAAGCAATGTAAATAAACAACCCTCCTGCTCGGGTTCCAGAAGGACACCTGGTGGGTCTACTTGCTTTAGCTCTTGGATGGTAAACTGAATAATCACCTGGGGTATAAGTACAGAGATATAGGTTATCACCAGCACGAGGTAAAAACGTGCCTCTCGTCGATGCTTATCACATACATAAAATTATCACTCGACCGAGGTATGAATGCCTCTTGTGCACAAGCACTATAACTGGCGTGGGGTAGAAATGCCTCCCACCCATAAAAATTATATGAGAAAGAGGTATAAATTCCTCTCTTCCTCAATCACTACAACTGACGTGGCGTAGAAATTCCTCCCACCCGCAAAGGTTATATTGGCACGAGGTATAAATGCCTCTCGTCCTCAAGCACTGAGATTTATCTGGCACGTGGTAAGAATGCCTCCCGCCTAGCACATAGTGATTCATCTGGCATGGGGTAGGAATGGCTCCTTCCCATATATGGGTTATCACAAACATGTCAACACAGCAAATGATAACCATTCAAATCACATTATATAAGGAAAACCATCTTATATCATATCACATTAGCAATGCAAGGAATATCCATATTATAATATCACTTAAGAAAATCTTGGCATACATACATTTCAATTCATTAAAGGGGTTCAGGCTCTCTCATCCTACCAAACCTCTAACCATGTCATCTCATTTTCCTATCATGGCAAATGCCCTTTCAAGATATTTCATTAAGGTTTGAAGGTGAAAAGGGCCAATTCTCAAGGCATAACAACTATGGTTGACCACTCCTGGTCTATACCCAATCCAAACACCCTGAAAATGATTGATTTATCACTCTTATACCACACAGGTCATTTAGATATGAAGTAGTCATTATAAATATGGGTTTTGGCGAAAGAAAAACCACGACACAACAACAATAACTCAAAAAGGCGAAAACCCAAAATGGAAACCGCGTAACCACCTACCTTAGAGATTTAGGCGTAGGCTCACTTGATATCATCCTCAGATTCATAGTAGATTAGAAGAGATCTGAGTTCTAGTCCAATGCCCTGAAAATAGGGCATATGGGCCTGCATCAAAATAACAAGACAAGAGGTAATATTTTCCGATGAAGGAAGGGTGCGTGAGGTTAGTCTTACCTTGGCCCATTCAACGCTTCTAACGGATCCAGATTCGGACACCGTACAAAGAAACGGTAAGGAAAATAGAAATTAGAGGGTTTTGGAACTCAAAGAAGAGTTCTCCTCTAGTTCTGTCCACTAGAGGAAGAAGGGAAGGCTTTAATTAAGGGCAAAAAGGTAAATTTTTCCATATTTGGGTCGCACGGTTTAGGCGCACGGTTTACCAAACTATGAAAAAACCATGCGCATCTCACTTCCTTCAGATAAAGGGTCACACGACTTAGGCTCACAGTTTACCCAAACCGTGCGCAAACCGTGCACACCTCCCTGCCTCTAGACCAAAGGCCACACGGTTTACCCAACCCGTGTGCAAGCCATGCGCAGGCCGTGCGCCCCTGTCTGCAAGTCCATTTCTCAAACTCTCAGGTTCCGAATGAACCCCGGACACTCACTAGACCTTCCATAGAACATCAAACACATTAAAAAATCTGAAAGGAAAGGTTCGAAAGAAAAACTAACGATCCGTACCTTTGCCAAAGAGTTGGGTCGTTACAACCTCCCCTCGTTAAAGAAACTCATCCCCAAGTTAGCCTTCCCAAGGTACTGAGGTGTCATCAACAAAAATTTCTGGCCATTGAGAATGTATATTAGCTTATCTCTCCTAGGTCTCGTCCTGTACCCGTCTGTGATGCCAGAGCACCCGTTCAAGAAGAACAGAGCTGTCGCGGAGCCTCTTCACACTTCGGTCAACATGTCGCATTGGATATTCCACGAAAGAAACATCCACATCTAGTTCAACCTCATCAGGATGAAAAACATGAGTCAGATTTGAAAAGTACTGGGGTAGTTGAGATACATTAAAAACATCATGCATGGCCTGGTATCTCTGCAAAAGTGAAAGCTGGTATGCTACTGGTCTGATCCGCTTCACCACCTGAAAGGGTTCTACAATCCTCGGTGAAAGCTTACCCTGCTTACGTATATGTCTCTGCCCCAACCTGGGTGAGACCTTCATGAAAACCCGGTTACCATCCTCGAACTCAAGAGGTCGTCGGTGCTTGTTAGCATAAGACTGTTGTCTAGGCTGAACTATCTGCATATGCTTCATAATAAGCAGCATCTTCTCCGTAGTCTCCTACACAGGATATAGTCCTAGAACAGCTGCCTCCCCTACATCAAGCCAACACAAAGGAAAGCGACAAGGCCAACCATATAAGGCTTCATAGGGAGCCATCTCAATGGTAGCCTGGAAGCTATTGTTATAACTGAAATCGAAAAGAGGAATATGTTTCTCCCATGAACCTCCAAAATCTAGGACACATGAACGTAACATATCCTCTAGTACCTGTATAGTATGCTCAGTATGTCTGTCAGTCTGAGGGTGATAGGCCATTCTAAAAAGTACCTGCATACCCAAGGCCTTCTGTAAACCCTGCCAGAACCGAGATGTAAAACAAGGATCTTTATCTGAGACAATAGAATGAGGTGCTCCTTAAAGGTGCACTATCTCTTTGACATACAATCTTTCCACGTCGTCAACCTTGAAGGTCTCTAGAATAGGTAAGAAATGGGTGACCTTCATCATACGATTGATGATAACCCATAATGCATCATTGCCTCAAGGTGACCTGGGTAAACCGGTTAAAAATTACATAGAAACATCGTCCCATTTCAACTCCGGAATAGACAATGGCTGCAAAAACACTGCTGGATGTTGATGTTCCACCTTCACCTGATGACAGGTGTAACAACACAAGAAGAAACCAACTATCTCTTATTTCATGCTAGGACACCAGTACTGTCATCGCAAATCACAATACATTTTAGTGATGCATGGGTGAACTACCCCTGCTGAGGCATGGAAGACCCTCATCAGCTCCTTTATGATGTCTGCTGGGACCCATAAATGCCCACGGAACAATAAAGTATCACCCTAATCCATGGTCCAATCTATAGAGGCATCATCAGCGAAACTTTCTTGTAGAACAAGGCCTTCCAGATCTGATAATTGTCTAGCCCTGACCCATTAAAAAATAGTAGATTCCACCGTTAAGGCTGAGAAAATAGTCTGAACCCAACGCTCCAGATCCTCAATGTGCATCTCCAAAAATATGGCCATCAGCTTCCAATCCTCATTAGATTCCCGAATCACTTGCTACTGAGTTTTCTGGCTCAGCGCATCGGCTACTAAATTCCCTTTCCTAGGAGCGTAGGAAATTTTGAAATCAAATGATTGTAGGTACATGGCCCACTTGTGTTGCATGAGATTTAGATCCTACTGAGTGAAGATATATTTGAGGCTTTTGTGGTTAGTAAATTCCAAAAAACGCTCTCCCAACAAATAGTGTCTCCAATATCATATGGAATGTACAACCACTGGGAGCTCGAGGTCATGCATTGGATAATTCTTTTCATGAGGATTTAACTAATGAGAACCATACGCAACGACTCGCTTGTCCTGCATCAAGACAGCTCCAAGCCTGATACCTGATGCGTCACAAAAGACAGTATAAGATTTTCCTAGCTCCAGAAAGATCAATATCAGTGCTGAAGTTATCCTTCCCTTCTGTTCTTGAAAACCTACTTCATAAGGTCCTTCCCAATCGAATCTCATCACCTTTTTGGTCAAAGCTGTAAGCGGTGCTTCTAGGAATAAATAGTACTTAATAAAACGCCTATAATATCCAGCAAGCCCCAAGAATCTCCTAATATCAAAGGTGTGTTTGGGCTGCTCCCAAGAAATTACATCACTCATCTTCTCAGGGTAAACTAAAACTCCATACCTAGAAAGAAAGTGACCCAGGAAGTGAACCTTATTTATCCAAAAGTGGCATTTACTGATCATAGCATAAAGATTATTCTCACTTAGTGTATTCAGCACGATCTTAAGATGGGTTGCATGGTCGTGTCTCGAGAGTTAATAGACTATGATATCAACCACAAATACAATAACAAATGAATCAAGGTAAGGGTGAATGATCTGATTCATAAGAGCCATAAAAACTGCAGGTGCATTTATAAGCCCAAATGTTATGACTAGGTACTCATAGAGACCATACCTTCTCCTAAACGCAGTGCAAGTTATGTATGAAGTCCTAACATGCACCTGGTGATAACCCAACCTCAAATCTATCATTGAAAATGCATTCGCTCCTCAGAGCTGATCGAAGAGTTCATCAATTCTAGGTAAAGGGTGTCGATTCTTAACAGTCAGCTGATTAAACTTATGATAATCTACGCAAAGAAGAAGGGTAACATCTCCCTTCTTGGGAAAAATAACCTGTGATCCCCAAGGAGAAGTACTAGGATGTATAAAGCCTTTGGCTTCCAGGTCCTCCAGCTGACTCTAGAGCTCCAGAAGATCCTTAGGTTCCATCCTATAAGGAGGAATGGACAAAACTACTGCTCCTATTATGAGATCAATAGTAAACTCTACCTATCGCACTAGAGGTAGACCAGATAAATCATTAGGAAAGACATCACTGAAACACTCCACAACCGGTGGATAAACAGAGTGTTTTAACCCTTGGTCATCGAGATAAAGACTGGAAACCTGCGTCATGACGCCAAGTAAAATCTGGTGTTCCGGCCCTTCTCGTGTCGCACTAAGATTCCATTCTTCCTTATGCATGTACGTGTCGCTTTCTGGTGATGTAAACACCACCCTCCGACGATAGCAGTCAATCTGGGCTCTATAGGGAACTAACTAGTCCATCCCGATTATTACATCAAAACCCATCATAACTAGAACATAATGGATCCACACAAAAAGGTAACCACCCACCTTGAAGGGATAATTCTGACAACGACAAACACCCTCTGAACGGATACCCAACCAGTTATCTAACGTGATCATACCATGATATGACACAATGTTGTAGGCCAAACTTACGACAATCTCCTCCTATATTATAGAGTGGGAAGCGCATGTGTCAAACAATGTCGATACTAATTTATAGGAAACTAGAATTGTACCTAGTACAGTAGATGGTCCAGTGCACTGCTCCTGCAGCGTAGGCTCGACTACATACAACTAGCCATCACCACAAACCTGAGTCAGAACCTAGCTACCTTGAGCAGACCCGCCCTACTCGTGCTGAGAGTCATACACCTGATTACCTCTACCTTGACTACTACCACAGCCTGATCAGCCGATGTTATTCCAGCTCCCTGACTGGCGTGATCCTGCTGATCCAGTGCCAGATCATGGAGTAGGTAAATATCCCTGCTCACTGGACCCTGGGGAAAAAGTCTTGCAGAAGTGGTGGAGATGACTCAACCTACCACAACCTCTGCACTCCACTGGGTTTTGTGTACAAAACCTCTTCATATGTCATGGCACCCCACATTGGTGACAGATAGGAGTACCACCTGAGAAAAGGGTCTGACCACCACAAAAACCGCGAGAGTCCTCAAAACGCTGCTTCTTCCAAGAAGGAGATCCACTGGAACCCTTCGGTGCCGAACCGCCCTGGTTCACACTGTCTGCTTCTCTCACGTTCCTCTCTGGGATCAAATCCTAAATGACAATATTTGGAACAGTCATCAGCCTAAACACGTTAACCTGAAACCGGATGGCTTAATACAACCCCTACCTCAAAATGCCTAGCGACCGTGAGATCATCAGCAGCTAGTGTTGGAGAAAAATGATGTAACTCAGTGAAACATGACAAATATTCCATGACTGTCATGGTCCCTTGTTGCAGATTCATAAACACCCTAGCTCTGTCAAACCTCAAAGTCTGGGGAAATAAATAATCGTAGAAGACAGTCTAGAAATCAGTTCAGATCATATCTCTATACTATTCTGACTGGGTGATGACATCCCACCACCTACTTGTTGAACCACGTAGCATATAAGCTGCGACCATCACCCTCTGCTTTGGAGGAGTCTCAAGGTTCTCAAAGATGGTTAGGATAGATTCCAACCAGGACTCCGCAGCAAGTGGTCCGCCATATCCCGTAAATGTAAGAGAATGATGCGACTGAAACTCGCGGGTCAACTCTACCATACTCGGGGTAGGTCGCACTCCACCTTTCACACTCTGAATCATACACAAGAATCTATAACAGAACACGGAATCAGCGCCCATCTCAGGAATAGCCAGAGGAGCCACAGGTGGCTCATTATAGAGATTAACTAGCGGCTTAGGGCCCACAACCTCAAGAACATGATCATCGCCGCCTTCAGTATGCACGACTCGAGGACGTCTCTGAGGCGTAGTGCTACAATTCCAAATGAATGTATCAAAAGAAGAAACCCACAAATTAAAGGTCTAACTCTAGAAGCTTGGATAGTTACTAAGCCTCCATACCCCTAAGATCACCTATCCACACCCATATGAATTCTCAGTAAGGCCTGCAACTTTTTCAATTTAACTTAGTCCGGTGATATGGAATTTCCCAGCCCATAAGGGCCCATAATTCTCATGATATGAATGATGACACACACTTGGATGCCATTTCTCATTTACTTGTGCTAATCAAGTATTTTAATATCCTTAAAGGAAAAAAGATTAGTTTGTTTGAAATGTCATTGTCTGATCCCTAAGGGCCCATACACCTTATGAACCAAAGTGTGACACCCACTAAAACCACATCATTACTCAATCCACAATAAGCACTAAGGGATAGCACATAGGCACACATATTAACATGTCATGGAAATAAACAACAGACAATGATCGATGAAAATTTAAACGTGGCATTCTAATATGCATGGCCTAATCATACTGTGCCAATCGTGATGCATGTTCTCTTGCATAACCCTCATTTCATTAGTCCAAACCATGATATCCAAATTTCAACTTTGCAAATCTCAATAACATCACAAATAAAGTGAATCAACCAATGGTGAAATGGTATCCACATTAAATAGCAGAATCAACAACAACATAAGATAGGAAACATGGACCATACCCCATACATGGGTTCGCGATGCCCAAACACATCTCATGGCTAAGTCCCTAAGCGTTCCCAGTCTCCATGTCTATCATATCCAAATAGTGAGGCAAGAAAGAAAGAAAGCCTCTGATACCACTTTGTGACATCCCGGACCTAACTACCCCTCAACCTGAGCCCCGATCCCAGTTGGACACATTACCCCTATCTCGTCTCCCCATAGGCCATGGGTTGCCGACTAGCAGCGGGGGTGTAATGGTAAGTCAGTGAGGAGACTGTACCCCCATGTCAGAGTACACAGCGGAATAGCAGCAATGTATTAGAAATAGCGGAAGCACAACCAAAGGATAAACAAGAGAAAAAGTGGAAACATACAACCCATCAACAGAAGTAAGGAAAAATCTGATAGATATACAAAAGCCACACATGCAGTTTTTGATACAAAATGAATGCATAGCATGCGGATATAGTATAAGTATATGGAAAGAATGATATACAGTAATACAAAAAGAAACAAAAGGAGTCCATGAGCATCTCTAGAGAAGCTCGATCCTCTACTCGGGATCTCCAGCTAGAGCAAACATGTATTAATAACCTGAAGCTGGGCCTTTTCCCCTACTAGTACCAGCAGTAGTGAAGTATACATGGGTTCCCAAGAGGCCTCCTGGGTAGGGTGTGAGACAAGTCTCAGTAGGAAACCACCAACAATGTATATGTGTAATCCAAATAGGTGTTTGCAAGAAATGTGAGTAATAAACTGCAAGTAAGTAATGAAAAGTAAATAAACAACCCTCCCGCTCAGGTTCCGGAAGGACACATGGAAGGTCTACCTACTTCTGCTCATGGCTAGTAAATTGAACCATCACCAGGTGTATAAGTACATAGATATAGGTTATCACTGGGATGAGGTAAAAACATGCCTCTCGTCAATGCTTCTCACATACATACAATTATCACTAGCCCGATGTATGAATGCCTCTTGTCCACAAGCACTCAAACTGGCGTGGGGTAGAAATGATTCACTCCCATAAAGGTTATATGGGAAAGAGGTATAAATGCCTCTCTTCCTCAATCACATTAACTAGCGTGGGGTAGAAATTCCCCCAACTACAAAGGTTATATTGGCACGTGGTATAAATGCCTCTCATCCTTAGGCACCGAGATTTATCTGGCACGGGGTAAGAATGCCTCCCACCCATCACACAGAGATTCATCTGGCACGGGGTAAGAATGCCTCCCACCCACACATGGTTTATCACAAGGTTGTTAAGAGAGAAAAGGATAACCATTAACATCACATTATATAAGGGAAACCATCTTATATCATATCACATTAGCAATGTAAGGAATATCCATCTTATAATATCACATAAGCAAAGGATGGAATACATACATTTCAATTCATTAAAGGGGTTCAGGCTCTCTCATCCTAGCCAACCTCTAACCAATTAATCTCATTTTCCTATCACGGAAAATGCCCTTTCAAGTCATTTCATTAAGGTTCAATGGTGAAAAGGTCCAATTCTCAAGGAATAACACCTATAATTGACCACTCTCAGTCCATACCAAATCAAAATACCCTAACAGGGATGGATTTATCACTCTTATACCACACGAGTCATTTAGATATGAAGCAGTCATTATAAATATGGGGTTTGGCAAAAGAAAAACCCCGACACGACAACAATAACTCAAAAAGGTGAAAACCAAAATTGGAAACCATGTGACCACCTACATTAGAACTGTAGGCGCAGGCTCACTTGATATCAACCTCAGATTCGTAGTAGATTGGAAGATATCTGAGTTCCAGTCCAATGCCCTGTAAATAGGGCATATGAGCCTCCATCAAAATAACATGAGTAGAGGCAAGATTTGCCGACGAAGGAAGGGTGTGTGAGGTTAGCCATACCTTGGACCTTTTAACTCTTCTTACGGATCGAGATTCGTACACCAGATGATGAAACGACAATGAAAAGAGAGAGGAGAGGGTTTTGGAACTCAAAGAGGAGTAATCCTCCGGTTCTGTCCGCTGGAGGAAGAAGGAAAGGCTTATAAGCCTTATAAATTATTTAAGGGCAAAAGGTAAATTTTCCCAAATATGGGTCGTACGGTTTAGGAGCATGGTTAACCAAACCGTGCGCAAACCATGCGCATCTCACTACCTTCAGATAAAGGGCCGCACAACATAGGCACACGGTTTACCCAAACCGTTTGCAAATCGTGTGCACCTCCTTGCCTCTAGATCAAAGGCAACATGGTTTAACCAACCCATGCGCAAGCCGTGAAAAGGGCGTGCACCCCTATCTGCAAGTCCATTTCTCAAACTCTCGGGCTCCGAACGAACCAGAAACACTCCCCAGTCCTTCCTTAGAACATCACACACATTAAACAAGCTTAATGTAAAGGTTCTAAAGAAAAACTAACGATTCGTACCATTTCCAAAGTGTCAGGTCGTTACAGTTTTACTAAAAAAAATCAATTAATTTTTAGCATTAAATATATTTATATGAAAATAATGTTTTCAATTAAAATCTAGTATATTTAATTATTCATAAAAAATTTAAACATCTCCGAAAATCCCAAATAATGAACCATAATATAATTTTTCTCTTCATATTTAAATTTTTATTACTTTTCATTTACATTTTCTATACCTAGTAATTAATTATTTTAAATTATTTTTACCAATGGTTACTTATCGGTATTTTATAGAAATTCAATTTTTTTAAAACATTTCATTTTCTTTTTCTTTATTACAATTGTCATTAATAATCAATAGATTTCTTATAATCACGTTTTAAATATATTTATATATATTCATAATTTATATTAACCAATTTATTCCTCCTTTATAATAGCTTGGTGATAACTACCAAAATAAATAAAAAATATTATTAGTATATTTTTATTCTATAAAACAAGGTATTTGGTGTAATGAAATTTATCAAAGAAACTTGTTTTAACATATACCCCAAGATAAAATATATGTTCAAAAAATTAAAAGGTATAGAATATAATGATTTTATTTAAAATAATGAATATATTATATGGTTTACATATTTTATATTTATTTCTACTCATGGGGTTGTGTATCACGTATATTATAGAATGTATGTTCATAAGTTAATAGTTTGTGGTTATACACTTTGTATATGTAGTGATTATTAGATTATGAATTATATAGTCCATCGATGAATTTATAGTATCATGGGGAAATATGAAATTTATAATTAAAAAAAAATTACCTATAGTTTTAAACACTCTTTTTAGTGGCCTTTATAGTAGAGATATCACGATTCCAAGGATTGTGATGTCACTTAATTAAGCAGTCACTTCATTGATAATTTAGTTATTATTATTATCCATGAGATTATCTATATAATATTATCATTGGATTCATTTCATTATCAGTTTATTTATGAAATGGTTTATGTTTTCAATTATTTAAAATTTCATATTTATTATTCCCTATATTATAATAAATGATATTTTTATTATGATATTTTCTCTCTGTGAATTTAATTATATTTTATTTATTTAATGTAATATTTTTTCTGTTTTCACCTTTCTACATAGATTATTCTTATTGATTCAAGATATCATATATTGTACTTAACCCATTCTTAGAATTTGATCTCACCCTTACATTGTTTCCAATCCACATGAATCTATGAAGAATACTATGAAAGATATGTATAGATACGCTGGAGGGTATAAGGTTATTCTAAAAAAGAATAATTTTTTCTCTCAAATGTAATATTGAAATCGTTTTTGTATTTTGTTTTCTAAGATTAATGAACTATTAGGTCATTTGAGACGTTAATCCATATATATTATATCAGTGTAAGAAACCATACATCAGCTCTAGGCTATTATGGTCATGGTTACTACAGTTGTAATCAGATGATGTTTAGAAGAAAAATTCTGAAATATATTTTGGATATTACACATTAGTGATTATAACCTGAAGACATGTTATTGGATAAGTGTATACAAAATAAGATAGTTTTAGTAATTTGTGGTTTATATGGTCTTTTACATGAAATATATCATTGTAATAATACTACATGTGGACTTGGTTCTTGAATAGATGTACTAATTAGTAAAAACACTCAAATGGTTTTATTGTTATTGACCCAATCATTACCTAGTTCATGGAAACACGCCTTACTATGCAACTAGTTTGATACTCCTGGGGGATATTCTTGGAAAAATTCATATTTTAATTACAGATAATTATGAAGGATTTCAATACATGGTTACAATAAATGAAATAGGTTAAAACTAATGTGTATTATATTTGAAATAATGTTCAAAAATTTAATGATAAAATGTTTTATGTGACCAAAATAAGGGCATAATGGAATGAATATCTAAGAAAAAGTTACGTGTATGATGAAAAAAATTAAATCTCATCCTATAGATACATTTATAATTCATTATCATAAATATGTGTAATTGGTTATGATATTATTCAATTCATTTTATTAATGGTTAATGAATATTCATTTAAGGACCTATTATGAAATATAATAAATGATGTTTTTATTTACTACTACATATGAATTAAATTTCAAAAGGATTTTAAAAATTTTATTTCTATTTTAAGAACCACGAAATATATAAGGACTGTGTTAAATATTAAAATATTTATTTTCATTCCTTAATGTAGTAGATATGGATACCATTACGGGTTTATGATTTATTTATCATTATTTCTAATTCATACACCCATATTTTTAAATTTATTGTTAAAAGTATGTTACTTGATTAAATATATTTTTGGAATTATTTTTGAAATAAAACCCATTGGTTTATTAAATCATTAATGAAAAAATAAATTTTAGTTATAATGAAATTATAATTAATGAATATATTCTAAGGCTATTGCTAAATATTAATTTTATTATGATCAATAATAATATTTTAATATTACTCAAATATGTTTATTACACTTTATATTTATAAATTTTAAAGAAATAGATAATATTATATAATGTTTTTGTGAAAACCTAAGTGGGAAAGTAAATTAATGATTAATATTATTTCAATTGTTTTCATCGTATTTGTTTTTATCCTTATATGAATTATATAAATTTATTTATATAAAAATGGTAACTCGCATAATGAGTGACAACACATCCCTTCTTGCAAGGTAGTGGGTCCTGACCCCACAACCAAAGGATGATAAAGGATTAATGCCTACCACTATCCCATGTGATATCATTATTATTATATAAATAATAATATTTTTTGAAAAATAAAAATTAATAATGACCAATTTTTTTAATTATGAGGTTTACTGATTAATGTATTATATGGGATGACATGTCAAAACAATAGTGGCTTTGTAAAATAGTAAGAGATATATAGAATCACATAACAATTTAAGGGATCTTATGATCTATTAAAAGTATATTTGAATTCATCAATCGTAAAAAAAATAAGTTTTGGATATTCATTTCTTGTAAAAAAATATCATTTGGTAATTAATCAAAGCACATCGAAAGGATGGAATTGTGATTATTAAACAAATATTTATCATGTATGAATATTTTCTTATATTCATTGATATTAAAAAATCCCCCATAAATTATAAAAGGATATTAAAAAAATTTCTATTAAATTTATATCTTATTAATAAAATTGACTTTAAAATCATCATATATTTATTGTTATACAGTCCTTAAATTTCTATGGATCATTCACTTTATTGTGATCGATGAACACTATCACTCCATATAATCATTAATACTATTGTCTGTGTGTTTCGCACAGAATTCAGGGATGACCTCCTGGATGGGAGATTCAAACGTTCCGATTGGTTTCTATCGGGTTTGTTCGTAGAACCGGAAACATCCAATGATTCCACATCCATTTGGACTTACTTTCCAAAGGTTGGCACTCATTAGTTTGTGGACTAATGAGGCTTAAGAATTTTCATTGGTCGAGAGGATGGGAGGTCGGACTCATCACACCTTTTTAGGGGTATTATTTTCTACTCCGGGACTCTCTTTATAGATTTAAGTTATGTTCGTGAATCCTTATTACATTACCAAGTATAAAATGAGCTTTCCTTTAGTTTTAACAATAAATGATTAAATATGTAAGAAATTTAGAGAATCTTTTATATGTATTCGAGGTTCTTCATCAATAGGGAATAATCTGTATCTATTTAGAGATTCTTAGTCAATGGTATCCTTCAAAAGATTTATATAAAGGTCTCTTGGTCATTATGATAACCAGGCTGGTTTTAAAGCCACTCAGTGGGGCACTTGATGTTTATCGTCATTCATAAGGACATGGATTATTTCAAAGTTGGGATCGAACCCGCAGATGGGCTACCTACGTATCCTTTGTTTTGGGAAAGGAATCAAAACCCACGTAGTTCGAGAAATAGAGTATGATATTTATGATTATTGGCTCAAAGAAGGATGTCATAATTACTTTTACCCTCTAAGCTCACGTGAGTCATGCTCGGTGTGAGAAACAAGAGGTATTGGTAATAAGATAGACAATTGGGCCATGAAAGATGTAATCATAAGAAATGATTTGGGGCGTATGTATGTATGAAAGCCCAGATAAATGAAGGTTAGGATTTACTTTAGGGAGAAAATCCAGAAACAGGGTGCATTAAGGTATATGTGCTTCACGGAGATTTTGAATACTCTAACTTGGGACTTCTTCCTGAAAGGGAAACCCAAATTAGGAGAGGATTGATAATTGGGTTTTACTCCTGAGAAGGAATCCCATATCAAACGTAATTTAGGACTGGTTAAGAGAAATTAAGGGACTTGGGGCTTACTCCTGTAAAGGAGGCCCAAAATTGATGACTGGGACTTATTCCTAAAAGGAGGCCCAGGTTAGGGGACTTGGGGCTTATTCCTAAAAATGGAAGCCAAAATTTATAGCTAGGGCTTATTCCTAACAAGGAAGCCCAGATTAGGGGACTTGGGACTTACTCCTGAAAAGGAGTCCCATGTTTGGAGGATTTATGACTGGGGCTTATTCCTAACAAGGAAGCCAAGGTTAAAGGATTATTATTGGGTCTTACTCCTGAAAAGGAGGCCCATGTTAAGGAATTATGGTTTGGGGCTTACTCTTGAGGAGGATGCCCAAGTTTGGGAACTTTAGGAATTTGGGGCTTACTCCTGAGGAAGATTCCCAGATTAAAGGACTTATAACTGGGGATTATTCCTGAAAAGGAGACCCAGGTTAAGGATTCTCTCATCTTAAAGGATGAGGTTGAATGAATGGACTCTCAATCTTTGGTGACATAAAGATTTATAAATCACTATGTTTTGAGAGATATTCCACAGAATTCCTTTCAAATAAGGAAGTCAAATCAAGAAATCATGCCATAAATGGCTTTGAAGAGTATCTTGAAGACTGAATCTTGAATAGGAAAGGTGAAATGGCTTAAGAGGGGTAAAATGGGCAAGATGGGCACCCAAAAAAGGCAGGGGCGCGCAAGTCTTGAAAGGCGCACAAGTATTGGTCGCGCAGGTATACCTGCGCGACATGTGGGGTACTTGCGCGATTTTCAACCAGCATTAAAATACTTGAGCGACTCTTTCTTAAAGCCTTTAGAATCTTTTTGAGGTTCTCCCAGTAATGGGACGCGCAAGTTCTATCGAAGGAGTAAAGGCGGCACGCAAGTGTGGCCACTTCCCTTAAGGGCTGGCCACTCAGGCGCGCAAGTGTTGATGAATTTCAACACTTAGGCCTTACTCCCTCTCTTTAGATCTTCCGTTCTAGGTAAGAATTTACCTGAGAAGTGTTCCATAAGCTTTGAGAAGAGACTTGGGCGTCGGGAGCTTCAATACGAGTTTATGGAAAAAGATCTCTCTTGAATGGGGGGCCTATAGGGTCTATTTATAGGCAGAAGAATACCCCGAGCAGTTACCGGGCAGTTATCATTTAGGTCGTGCAAGTCACTTGCGCGCCAAGTGAGTCGCGCAAGTACACTTGCGCGCCAAGTGAGTCGCGCAAGTACACTTGCGTGACCATGGGGAATCTTGCACGGCCTATGGGAAAAGTTTTCCTTGTTCATCCCTTTGTCAATTTTTGATGTTTTCTTGAAAGGTTGAATCACTTTGTGCTCATATATTCTCCTTTTTCGATCTTTAGATTCTGTGACGAAAGGAGAGTCAAAAAAATTCCCCCCTCAGAGTTGGATCCGGAGAGAAATAGAGGATTTGACTCTGAGGAAATCGAATACATCCAAAGGAAAAGGGGGCGCACAAGTCTTAAGGGCACAGAGGGCGGCGCGCAAGTGGCGGCGCGCAGGCCTTGAGCGCACTGGGCACCGCGCGCAGATAGTCCTCCTGGCCTATAAATACATGGCCTCACCTCCGTACAAAGCGTCTGGATTCCTGGACTTCAAAATTCTCGAGCTCTTGTCGCACAGGTTATCTTAGCCGCGCAAGTTGCTCTGTTTTCCAATGTTTTCCTTGATGTCGCGCTATTGTAAAGGTATTTGTACTTGCGCGGTTTACACTTGTGCGTCAAAAACTAATGCAGCACACGAATACTTGCGCGCCATGTTTAGACATGGACGCCTTAATGCCTTAGCCATTTTTTTAGAATTTCGTCACAAATTTTATGAAAAATAAACCCATTTAAGAGTTGGTTTATTCATCTTTTGTGCAGATTCAGGGGTTCTCATGGGAATTGGAATGGCTGATGAACTAGCTAGAAAGCGGATTGATGACATGATGAACATCATTTGTCGTGATTACTATGATATCTGCAACAGCACTCTCCCAGATTTGGCTAAGTACTTGAAAAAATATCATCCTAATTTTCCACAGAGCATCCATCTGCCTCTGTGTGGTCATGGTCATCTATAAGGAGTCAATGTTCCAAATGCAAACAATTATACACCTGAGATACAGCTGCACTGCTACTCCTTTATTTCGTTTATGTTGTGCATTAAGAGAAACAACAATGGTGTGAACTTTCAAGTTCTTCCTCTATGTCATTTCCTTGCAGATATGAAAATGGAAAACCCATGGGCTGAAATGTTTTCCACTACCGGTTGGTGGAGAGAAGACAAATATGGCATTAGAAAAATATCTGAAAAGAGTACTCTCTCCAAATGGCTCTTTACTTCCAATGCTCCATTCTCAAATCCATGTATCCATCTTCCAAGTCTCTTGGACAGGAACAGAGTCACTGTTTGATCAGTAGAAAATTTTCTCAAATTGCACTCAAGAACATCCTTTTACAATTGTTCCGAGAAGAGCTAGTATCACTACATCTCTTATTGTATCCAGTTGAATGAATTAATTCCAGGTGGTTGCTGATGAAGCTCGGGATGCCGTAAATCAAATGAAGTGTTATGTTGAAAGCCTATTGTAATTCTTGATAAAGAGAAGAGACTCCAGTCTATGGATGTCCTTCTATCTCCTGTGTATCAATGAAAAACACTTTCATCTTCAATCATTTGAACCTGCATTCTTTCATTACCTGCTTCAAATTTACTTAAGCCAATGGGCCTAGTAACCATAGTTTGATTTTTACTAGGATTATTAAAAATAACCCTAAAAAATTTGAATCATTTAATTGCTCAATATTACCTAAATCATAAAAAAATGTATATTCAGTGAGCTTGAACTTGAATTTTATTCAGAGTTCATTTGTCTTCTGTGGGAAGTTTAAAGTCATGCATGCCGGACATAAAGGGGCTAATGTTTAAGGTTGAAATAGCTTTGACCGAAATGGATTAAAATTGATTCAATTCCTTGACAATTTATCTCAAAACATATTACCATACTCAAGTATGAGGGAGAAAAAATGTAAATTATGGCTTAAGAATATTTGAATCTGAGAAATGATATGAAAAAGAGCTAAAAGGCATCATAAGAAGTAGTTTCCAAGAATGAAGTCACTATTATTTAAAAAAACCCGTTAGGGGGTTGAATTATGCAGGGCCCCCTAAGGGCATTGGCTGCATAGTTAATTAAAATAGTATCTTTTGGCTAACAAGTCTATTATGTAGACTGCTTATGCAAGGCCACCTATAGGCACATGCTGCATAGTCAGGCAAAAAGAACTCTCAGAAATTTACTTTCCTAGTGCTAAAAGCCAGTGAAAGTTTATGGAGATTCAAATTTTCTAAAGTATAAGGTTTGCTGTATGGAAAGGGGTACTTGAATATGGAGAAGATATTTCCAGACAAGATTATCGAAGAACTGGATGAATATCACTCCTACGAAGGTCTGACCCAAACGTAGGGAAGAAGAATAAACCATAGACTTGAATACTTTCAGATCACGAAAAAGGATATGGGACAAATATGTTAAGGATGGCTTATTTTTTTGTGGATCCCTACATACTGTCGTTTAAGACAAATAAGGACAAAAGAGGCATTCTTCCCAAGAATGAAGTTACCATCATTTAACAAACCCGTTAGGGGGTTGAATTATGTAGGGCCACCTAAGGTCATTGGCTGAATAGTTAAATAAAATAGTATCTTTTGGATAACAAGTCTATTATGTGGACTGTTTATGCAAGGCCACCTATGGGCACGTACTGCATAGTCAGACAAAAGAATTCTCAGAAGTTTGACATTTTTGTGACTAAAAGTCATGAAAAAGGTTATGAAGATCTAAAAATATTTAAGGTTTAGGATTATAACACAAAAATATGGGTATCATCCAATGTATATTGAGATACATAGGTCAATGATAACCATAATCATGTTGTGGCTGGGTCATGAATGGAAATTTTGGACTTCACTACGTATCTCATAAGAATGAGAATCAAGCCATACATAGTTCTTGAAATGCAGTTTAACGTCGTGCATGACGAAAATATGAGAGATCTTAGTTTAGGGTCATAGAGTTCGGACCATAATAATGAATACACAGTGTGTGTTTTCATGAGTACTTTTCTGCCAAGGAACTGAAAGTGAAATTTGGGGTTAGGCCCAAAAGACGTACGGCTGGATTCAAGGGATACTCGAACGTTCCTACATATCCCATAAGGATGGGAATAAAGCCCACGTAGTTCTATAACTACCCTTTGTACAAATTTGGTTCGTACATGTGAAGGGTGAAATGGGACATTAGTACAATGATGGTTTAACCCAAGGAAAAAACAATTTAGGCATTGCCATGTATGCACGTAGTCTTTGGAAATAAAACATGATTGAAAAATAAATGTAAATAATGGTTCCCTCTCAAATGAGGAAATCAAAGAATATTGTAGTTTATTGTCATACCGGACAAAAGTGTTGTATAGTTTAACGTCGTATAACAACGATTAATGTAAAAAAATGTAAAGATATTGACTCTAGGGGCGGTTTCACGAATCAACATCATATGAGATGGTGGTGAACCGATGTGAAGAGATTGTTTTTGGGTTTGAACTTTGTGAGGTTACCTACATACCCATCCTATAAGGCAAGGATCAAAGTCCGTGTAGTTCAATTAAAGAATGAATTAATGATCAAGTTGTTCTTGGGGGCAACGATCTAATAAAAATGTTGTTGGGACATACACATGGTTAGCGGCCCAAAGATGGTGTTATGGTTGAGGTTTTCTCTAAGCTCATGTGATTCATACTCGGTGTGAGAAACAAGAGGTAACAACAACCTTAACGATGCATAGTTTAATGTCATGTAGGACATATAAAGGGACTATGCAGTTTAAAGTCTTGCAGTTAGGAATATTGGTGCTACACAATTTAGTGTCATGTATCAGGGACAAAATACAGTTTAATGTCATGTAGGACATATCAAGGACTTTCTATACAGTTTAGCGTCATGTAGTTAGGACGATGGGGATAATACATTTTAACGTCATATTGGACGAAAAGGAGGACTGTGCAGTTTAATGTCATGCAGTAAGGAAAAAATAACTCACCATTTATGTCATGTTGGACACATTGGGGATTTTTTCTACAATTTAGTGTCATGTTAGACGAAAGTGCAAATAGTTTAAGGTCATATACATAGACCGTGGATGATGCAATTTAATGTCATACAGGACCTTTAAGCGCTTATGTAGTTTAATGTCTTTCCGGACGTAAGGGACTTTCCTACAGTTTAACGTCATGTTGGACGAAAGTGAAAATAGTTTAAGGTCATATGCATAAACCGTGGATGATGCAGTTTAAAGTCATACAGGACCTTTAAGGGCTTATGTAGTTTAACGTCTTTCCAGACGTAAGGGACTTTCCTACAGTTTAACGTCATGTTGGACGAAAGTATGAACCAATTGTAAGAATATTGGTTCTGGGGACCATATTTTGTGTTTATACAAAATATTTCTTCAGAAATCTGGCATTGGTTGGAGTCATGATGAGTTCTCCATCCATTGAGATTAATGAATAAGCTCCATTGGAGTAGACCTTATGTATTGAATAAGGTCCTTCCCATTTTGGTTCAAGCTTGGGAGGCTTCTTTCCTGGTATCATTGGTGTTCTGAGAACCAATACCAATTCTCCTTGAATGAATGAACGACGACGAACTTTTTTGTTAAAAGCTCGTTCTATTCGATTCTGATAGATTTCCAAGTGGTGGAAAGTGCACAATCTTTTATCATCTAACTATTCCAATTCATTCAATTACTTTTGTGATTTCTCATCTGTAGATAACTGATCACAAATGGCTACTTTGAGTGAGGGAAATTGAACTTCAATTGGCAAGACTGTTTCCGTTCCATATATCAATGAATATGGAGTTGACCGCGTTGCATTGCAGATGGTAGTTCGATAAGCCCATAAAGCATGAAAGAGTTTATCAGGCCATAATCTCTTATATTTATCCACCATCTTTTACAGTATATTTGAAAGAGTCTTGTTAAAGGCTTCTATTTGTACATTGGCCTCCGTATGATACCGAGATGAATGGTTGGATTTAATTTTGTATTCTTGATACAATTTCTTCACCTCAGAAGAACAGAAGTTGGTGCCGTTGTCTGTCAATATGGTATGAGGGACACCAAATCTAGTGATGATGTTAGACTTCATAAAGATAACAATTCATTTAGAACTGACTTCTTTGAGAGGTACTGCCTCTGCCCATTTGGAAAAGAAATCAGTTGCATTAAGAATGTACTTAAACTACTTGGTCGTAGCTGAAGGGTAAGGTCCCACCACATCAATTCCCCATGTGGCAAATGGCCACGAGTATTTAGCTGTATGAAGCAACTCTGGAGGTTTATGAATGATGTTGGAATATATTTGGCATGAATGATACTTCTTTGTGAAATTAACACAATCTTGTATCATTGAAGGCCGAAAGTATCCAAGCCTTCGAATTTGATCAGACAGTCTATGTCCAGACTGGTGGGAACCACAGACTCCTGCATGCACTTCTTTTATGACAGCCATTGTCTCTTCACCGTCAATGCATCTGAAGAGAACTCCATCAAAACCACATTTGTAGAGAATTTTCTCTAAGTGGTTTGGGCTATCATAAAGAGTAAAATTGACCACACGTCGCCAGATTTGTTCTTTCTCGGATCTATCAGGTGGAAGTGTTCCATTTTGAAGGTATTCCCTGATATGTGACATCCATCCTGTAGTATGACCATATAGTTCAGGAATGGGACTAATTTAATTAATTTCCTCTGTTCTAGCTTGAACATAAGGTGAAATTGCATGACGGTGGGCAATACTGATAGTTGTCTTGTCCCGGGTTGGATCTGCTATAGCTGTGGCTATATTGGCTAGCGCATCAGCTTGAGCATTTTGTGATCTTGGGACATAATAAAATGTTGGTTCTGAAGGGAATTCCGCCATTAACTCTCTGACGTAATCATACAAAGGGATTAATTCTTCTTTTCTGATGGCATAATCCCCATTGACTTGTTTGATTACTAGGTCTGAATCACCTTTCACCATTAAGTGATTCACTTGTTCTTGGAGTGATAACTCCAAGACTGTAATCAGAGCTTGGTATTCGGCTTTATTATTGGTACCACCTTCCCACAATAAAAAGGATTAAGGTAACACTGCCTTATCTGGAGAAATGAGCACAATTCCTAAACCAACTTTGTTGAATTTAGGATTTTCCATTTTCTTCCCTGTTGGACTTCTGGAAGCACCATCAAAATACATTTCCCATGTTTGAGGATTTTCTTGAATAGAAAAAACTTCCTCATCAGGGAGTTCAATATCTGAAGACATGTCTTCCACTAAAGGATGTTCAGCCAGGAAATTATCCAGATCTTGGCCCTTTATTGCCTTTTGAGATACATACTGAATGTCGAACTGCTGCAAAATAACTGCCCACCTTGCTAGGCGTCCTGTAAGCATTGGATGACTAAGGATGAATTTGAGCGGCTTATTTCGAGATACCAATTGGACCTCATGATGTTGCACGTAGTGTGTCAGTTTTTGAACTGCAAAGATTAATGCTAGGCAGCACTTCTCAATACTTGAATATCGGGTTTCTGCTTCAAGCATAGTTCTACTGAGATAGTAGAGGCTATTTTCATTCCCAGCATAATTCTTTTGAGCGAGAAAGGAACCCAATGATCGCTCTAGAGCTGTCACATAGAGAATAAGTGGTCTACCTTCAACAGGTGGCATGAGTATTGGTGGACTCAAGAGGTATTTCTTGAGAACATCAAACGCTTCTTGACATTCTTCAGTCCACTGGTAAGTGACTCCTTTCTTCAATAATTTGGTAAAGGGTAAACTTTTTCCTGCCAAATTGGCGATTAAACTCCGAATATAGGCTAAGTGTCCTTTAAGTCCTCTTAATTATTTCAAATTATGTGGAGGTGACATACTGAGGATTGATTTGGTCTTCTCAGGATCTACTTCAATACCACGATGGCGTACAACAAAGCCGACGAATTTTCCTGAGGTTACCCCAAAAGCACATTTTAAGGGGTTCATCTTCAAATTATGTTGTCGAAGCTTGTGGAATATGACTTCCAAATCAGCCAAGTGATTAGAATGTTGTTTGGATTTAACCACCAAATCGTCTACATAGAATTCAACAAACATCCCTAAGAAAGGTTTGAAGATACGATGCATGGCGCGTTGATATGTTGCACCTGCATTCTTTAAACCAAAGGGCATCACCCGGTAACAAAACACACCTTGAGGAGCTCTTAAGGCTGTATATTCCTCATCTTCTGGGGCCATTCGGATCTGATTATATCTGGAATATCCATCCATGAAAGAGAGTACTTCATAGCCAACCGTCGCATCAATTAAGAGTTTTGTAATCGGAACTGGGAAATCATCTTTAGGACAATACCGATTAAGATCTCTGAAATCGATGAAAACCCTAATTTTTCCATTCTTTTTCCATACAGGGACAATATTAGCCAACCACTTGGGATACTAACTTCTCTGAAGAAGTCAGCTTTGATCAGCTTATCCACTTAAGCTTCAATTTTGGAAGCATAAGTTGGGTGTGTTCTTCTCGCGGCTTGCTTAAATCCTCGATGTTCTTTTGGTAAACCCAAATGATGAGTAGAAACATCAGGATCAAGCCCAGGCATTTCTGTATAGTTCCAAGCAAAAATATCTTTAGTTCGCTTTAGAAAAGAAATATACATCTCTTGCTCTTCAAGGGTCAAGGCCGCACTAATTAAAGTGGGGCATGGATGTTTCTCTGTACCTAGATTTACTTCTCTGAGTTCATCCACAATGGTAGAGATACCCTCTTCAAATGCTGGAGGAGCATCTCTAAGATCTTCCACTTCCTCTTAATCAAGTGTTATTTCTTCTATTTCTACTTGCATAGTAGATGAAAAAACGAAATTCTCATGATCATAAGAGATGTCAAAATTTTCACATTTTGAAGAAGAAGCTTCCATTTCTGACCCTATTGATAATAAAGGGTCTTCTTTGGGAAATAAAGAGGAGATGATGGATTGAGAATCGACATTATTATTCACCTCTAATGTTGCTATAACTTCTTCTGGCCTGATTGGAGAAGTATAGTTTTGTTGGACTTCAGCAGATGAAATGAAAACATCACCACTTATGCTTTCATCACTGTTTGGTAGGTTACCAATTTCTCCCATGTTGTCTGGCTCGATTGCCATAATTGACATTATGGATCGTTCCATAAGATTATTTTGATTTGGGCCTATTTTTTCAATTTTACTGATAGGTAACACATAATCTGTACTCACATGTGTAATTGGATTTATTGGAATCTTCTCCAAACCATACGGGGCATTAACTTTAGTAATTTCCTTTATTGTAGATTTCCTTCTTCCCTTCATGTGAAAAAATTCGCCTCAATGTATTGAGACTCACATGTCTTGAATGGGGCCTTATCACCATACAATGTTCCCACTTGACCATTGAAACAGTATTTGAGACATTGATGGTATGATGAAGGGATAGCTGCATGCTGATGTAGTCAGGGTCTTCCAAGAAAGACATTGAAAGCTGAGTCTTGATCAACAATCATGAAATCCGAATTGGATACAAGATCTCCAAACTGAGTTCTGAGTGTAACTTCACCTAGTGGTTCTTGTTCATTTTTATCATATCCTTGTAACATCATGGTAGAAGGAGATAAATCATATTCTGTGAGGCCCAATCGACGAAGTGTATGAATGGGCATGAGGTTGACTCCTCAACCATTGTCAATGAAAGCTCTTCGAATATCTACATCATTGACTTTTCCAGATAAGTATAGAGGATTTATGTGCCCATGCACAACATCATCTTCATCTCTATCAGTAAAAGATATCACTGCATGGAATTCTGCAGGATTATTTTCTATGTTATAGACTTCAGCTGCAACAATTTCAGCTTCAAACTCATGAGGACTTGACAAAGCTTCGATGAATGCTTCCCGAAGATCTTTTGACATATTCAAAGCATCCAAAATTGATAACTTGGCTGGTACTTGGGCCATGTGTTTCAATATATCATACTTTTGATCTAGAGGTCTGCGTTTCCCAATAGGAATATGCAGTTTAGCAGGTACCTTGGAAGTAGATGCTTTGGAACCTGATGCATCTTGTATTGGGATAGAAGTTGGCAACATCCTTGGTTTTGGAAGATTAGACTGATTAGATCCATTTACTTGCTGAGATAAAGAAGATGGAACCTTTAATCGGTCTTCCAAAATAACTTTTCCAAAACTTAGTTGGCCATTGGTAGAAGAACTTGCTTGTTCTTTTTGAGCTCGCTGAAGGGATCTACAACGAGTTTTTGCTACATACATAGTGCTAGCAGGGGTAGAATTGGAGTAGTGGCTTCAGAAAGATCCACGTCTTCCCCTGTTTCCCGAACCTCTAGAACTTCCTCGGATTCCCTTATTTGATATAGGGAATTCAGGCTCATCAAGACTGGAATATGGATCTATTAATTGAATCATATTAACAGAACCGAAAATTAACTCTTCATCTGATAAAGACTCTGCCTGATTAGCCTTTTTAGGCTATGCCGTTTGATGGGGCAGTGCCCGTGGCTTTGAAGTTGATGGCATAAAGTCTTCCAGAGTCAAAGAAAATTTAGGCTTTGACACATACTCATCTTCTTCTGATTCTTTTTTCTTCCTTGAATCAAGTCGTTTCTTTGAGGATTTTCACTCTGATGAAGAGGGTTTTACCGCAATATTCATGGTAGAAGACACAATTGGTTTCTTTAATTGTGTTCGCAAAATGGCATGAGTCCGATTGATTTTCTTTATGACCATCCAATCATCATACTTCTGTGCATTTCTGCTTTTTACTTCTTGCCATTCACCTTCTTCCTCTAGAACTGTAGTAGTGACACAGGATACCTGAATCGAAGAACCTTTCAACTTGACTTGTCCCAAATCGACCATGTTTTGCAGGAGGTCTTTAAAGACAAAACACTCCTCGATGGGAGACCCTAACATTTGATTAAAGGGACAATAATTGGGACGGTCTTCATCTCCTTCCTCATTTGGCCTCTTGGGCACTGGTAATTGAACCAAATTATTTTCCAGAGCTGAAATGAAGTAACTAGGAACCTGCTCATTTCGGAAAGAGTATGTTTTACTCTTCAAATCCTCAAATTGTTTTCGTCGTTGATCTTTTTAATCAATTGGACGAAACATCCTTTGTTTTTGGCGTTGAGGAGGTGGATCTCTTCGAGAAGATGAAGGTTTTGAAGTAAAAATAGGTACAGGTGCTTGTTTAAGCATAACTGTAGCAGTTTCCGCTTTACCCATTCTCCTTCCTAGAGCTGATGGAATTACACGAGATTTAGCCTTAGCCTGTATAAGGGAATCTTCAATCTGTTGAGTGATTGAAGTAAGATCTCGAAACCCTCTTGTGTATTTCACAGGGATCAATGGCGTGCGTAATTTGTCACGCAAATTTTCCACATAGATTGGAAACAGTTCCTCCTGAGGAATTGCTAAACTCAGGGAATATGTTAATCCCTTCCAGCGAGCAATGAAATCAAAGACTCTTTCATTATACCTTTTTTTGCAGTTTGTAAGATAAAAAACTGTCGTTTTTGGCAAAGTTTTGCTGAACCGAAGAAGGAATTTTTGACGAAGATCCTCCCATCCGATGATTGACCGGGATTGCAAGCTTGTATACCAGACAAAAGATTGTCCTTGAAAGGTTCGTACGAAGCATCTGCGTTTTGCTGCTTCTTGTTGTTCTGGATTTCCCATCATAGGATCACAACAAGACACGTAATGTGTCAAATGTTGTTCAGGGTCTCCTGATCCATTTAAAGTAGAGAAAAAAGGGTTTCCAAAACTGGATTGAGAGAAAATGAATCAACCCATTCATGGTAAACATTCTTTTCAGGTTGAACTTGTGCCCGTTTCCCTTCCATAGTTTCTAACCGAGCTGTTAATGACTGAATAGTAGTTATCAACTTTTGATAAATATCCGGTTGAACTTGGTTTTGGGTAGGTGAAATTAATGGAGCTTGGACAGACGTGGTGGTTGGTGCTGCAACTGATGGTAGTGCTGCCAACCGTTGTTGCACTTGACCCGTAGGATTAGACTTCTGAGGGTGTACTGATAAAGGAAGATATTTATGATCCATCTTAGTAACTGAAACAAATTCCTTTGGCTATCGGACTCCAGCATTTTTAAGGAGAAGACTACTCTGAAGTAGTTCTGCATTCAACCTTCTTAATTTTTTCATTTATTCCTCCTGTTGTGCAAACCTTTTCTCTAATGAGAGTGATTGACCTTCTCCAGAGGAAGGATATGTAACCTGATTATTTCCCTTCCCTTTTTTGGATACCTTTTGGAGAGAGGGAAGTGGATTACCTAGGTTCTGAGTAATACTTTTACTTCGTGTATGCACACCTTCTTCATTTGTATCGGTGCGTACATTTTCTTAAGTAGGACGCTCCTCATCTGAGTCCCATGGGTGAACCTCCTCTAGTGTATTAGCAACAACGGCATTGATGACATTGATTGATGCATAATGCATCACATCCCTTCTATCAACATTTCTGTGATATTGACTTCTTTCATGTCTTTGATTAGACATTTCATTTTGTTGATTCAATCTTTTAGGAACTTCTTGACGAGCTATAACATGGAGGGAATCTCCTGATATTTTGGCTCTTCATTCTTCTTGTGGCTTCTTCCCCAATCGAGAAAAGACCGACATTTTCTGAGGAGGGGTTAATGATTTGAAAGAGTCCCCAGTCTTGTGAACTGGGGATGTTTCTGCTATTTCCGCTCAACTCCTCAAATCCCATTTGTTGAATCTGAGGGTTAGGTTAAATAAGTCCCCAGTCTGACAAGCTGGGTTGTCTCTTGACATGCTATGTCTGAGATCCTCTTAAAATCTCTCTTGATCTTGCAAACCTTAGTTCAGAAATTAGCTGGATGCATTAACATGTATCCACTTTTATCACCTAGTTCAAAAGACCGTTGGATGATTTCCGAAATTTCTGTCATTTGATGATGTTTTTTCTCCATACGAGAGGCTTGTGAAATATTCTCGCCTGCTTGATGTAGGAGCAATTCAACAACTTGTTCCCTATATTTATGAATTTGAGAGGAACTAGTTGAAGCCTGTTCTTGAGCAAGCTTTTGATTACAAACAAATCCCATTGACTGTGGCTGGCCATGGGCAATAACATTGCATGAGACCATTTTCGGCGGGCTTTGCTGATTGGAAAGCACTGTGAAATGTAGTGCTCCGTGAACACCCCATCCTCTAATATGAACACCAGATGGAGCATTGAAAATTAACTGATGCAATTTTCTTAGTGAGCCAAGGCATGAACGTTGAAGGGTTATCTGTAGCTTTTCAGCCTTCAGATACCGAGAGACTGATAGAGATGCCAAATCAATCTGACGTTGTAGCCCTTTTATTATCTTAAGATGATGTTCATATTCATAATAAGATAATACCTTCTTCTTCAATTTACAAAGAGCTTTCCATATGTTGAGACGAATATCATGGATTCCATCATCCGTCAACATCTTTGGAATGTCGTACTGGGAGTCAGCCAAAGGCCAAAACATGACCGGTACCTCACCTTTCACCAATTTTTTTCTCATGTTCATAATTTCCTCTTTATTATTAAATGAATATTCTTCTACCTGTTTTGACCAGAGTTGGTGTTTCCTTGTTGCTTCATCGGATTCAACAAGATTGGTAGAGATATCATTGATCAAACTAGAAGATGCATGACATAGGGGTGGTTTGGAGAATGACCTACACCCTGGGCTATCTTCTGATTGAGAAAGTATTTCACTTGTTAGCGATAAAGCATCTGACATGACTGGTTTCGCATTTGCAAGTGCCTCATGATAAGAGGGCTTTCTTGGCACTACATTGTCCACTGGAGTATTTTCTAGGCAATATGAATCACTATTGCAGAGAGGACTTTTGCAGCGAAGTTCATCATCATGGGGAGGACCACCATAATGGGTTACAACAAAAGATGAGATCTCTTGCTCCTTGGTCTTCTGACCACATAGAGGGTTCCGGTGGATCTCATCTGAAGATGAAACTTCAAGATTGACCGAATTTTCATGAAGCAAGCCTTCATGAGGAAATGTCTGTTGAAGAATTTCTGAATTAATGTTCCCGTTATTGGGAACTAAGGGCGTAGAATCTTGAATTTCAACAGATAAATGTCTGAGGGCTTTAAGAACTCCAGCATCGAGCAAGGTCTTATTACAGATTGGCCTTTGATCTCCTGACTGTGCTGGGCGGATCTTTTTCTTAGATGCCTTCTTACTCGCTTTGGAAACCACTTGTTGATGAAAGTGGTTACTCTGAGCAGGTGTATGTGCCTGATCAGGAATGATGGTCAGGTTAGGCTGACGATCTCCACTCAAATTTGGTGTATGTGCCTGACTTGGTTGTCCGTATGATATGGGGGAGTATGCCCCATAACCCTCTTAGACTGGAACAGATGTGTGTGTCTGTTCCAGAGTGAATCGTTGATGTGTCACTCCACTGCTAGGGATAGATTTATGTGTCTTTCCCTGAGATGATGCTGAAGCTGTTATGATATCCTGGCAAGCATCCAGAATATGAGCAGGAATTTTCTTCTGCACTTTCACCATGGACAAATTATACTTGGTGACTTCAGCTGCCAGAATGGGGATATATGTCCATTCCGGGCTTGGAGTAGGTGTATGTGCCTGCTCCTATCCTCCTTTTCCTATCAGTGAATCCTGACAGCACTCAAGTGTGGGGGCAGAGAGTTGAGTCTGCCTCCTGTTTGTCGCCGGGGCTTTCCGACTGACTTCTCCGTGCGCTACCAAGTGAGACTGTTGGTAGTCTTGATTAGTATTAGCAGGTGTATATGCCTGCTGATTACACTTCGCCAAACGCAGTTGACGAGATCCATCATATGTAGTCAGACGAGCCTGCTGACTAACTGATGATGTATAAGCAGCTGTATGTTTCTGCCTATAGTACTCCTCCGGAATTGCCTGGCGGGATTAGCGTGATGCTGCCAGACGAGTCTGCTGGACAGCGGAATTAAAACGGGCAGGTGTGTGTGCCTGCTCGTTGTTCGCCACCAAGTTAGGTTTGTGGACTTCTCCGGAGATGACAGGGATGATAACCTGCCCATTGTTAACTGGATTCTGCCTCTGGCGGTTCGTCTTGCCTGCTAAGGTTCGAAGAACCTGAGCCGAATGCCTGGAGTCGGTACCCTCATCATGTTGAGGGCGCACTACCGCACGAGTCTGGTGGCGATTGTTGATGGGAGCCCTCGGGAAGGACTCCTGTCTTTTTGGATTAATGTCCTGAGGGACCTGATCATTCACTTCCTCAGAGTAAGGGAGTGAATGGAAATTGCGTTCTGGGGATAATGACCTGAAACAGTTGGAGACGGTAGTCAGCACCGCCTGCCTCTTGATCACTGGTCCTCGTTGTCCGGACGACCAGTGTGAGTTGTTTACTTGGAGGGCCTGTCGGGCATCCTCCAGAGTTGGGATGGTACCGTGTTGACGCTACTCCTTAACCAGAGCATTTGATACCCAGCGTTGAAGACGCTGAGTAGGTGATGTCATCCTCAGAGCGGATGACGATCCAGTAGGAATAGCAGCATTGGTATATGCAGCAGCAGTATTCACAAGTGTGAATTTGAGAGCAGCCATTATGGAAATACAGAAGATCTTGGAAAAGAGTGCTTGTTTGATATAACAGACACAATCAAGATAAATTCAGCCACTTCATCCTTTGGATGAGCACATATGTCAATGATTGTTTTTGTTAGCCCTCTTACTGACTTTTAAATAGGGGCTTTAACAAATAGGTAAAACACCACTTTAACATGGTTAAGGATTCACGTCGGGTTCACCATTTTTGTTTCGCACAGAATTCTGGGATGACCTCCTGGATGGGAGATTCAAACGTTCCGATCGGTTTCTATCGGGTTTGTCCGTAGAACCGGAAACATCCAATGATTCCACATCCATTTGGATCTACTTTCCAAAGGTAGGTGCTCATTAGTTTGTGGACTAATGAGGCCTAGGAATTTTCATTGGTCGAGAGGATGGGAGTTCGGACTCATCACACCTTTTTGAGGGGAATTATTGTCTACTCCGGGACTCTCTTTATAGATTTCAGTTATATTCGTGAATCCTTATTACATTACCAAGTATAAAATGAGCTTTCCTTTAGTTTTAACAATCAATGATTAAATATGTTATAAATTTAGAGAATCTTTTGTATGTATTCGAGGTTCTTCATCAATAGAGAATCATCTGTATCTATTTAGAGATTCTTGGTCAATGGTATCCTTCAAAACATTTATATAAAAGTATCTTGGTCATTATGATGACCAGGATGGTTTTAAAGCCACTCAGTGGGGAACTTGAAGTTTATCGTCATTCAGAAGTACATGGATTATTTCAAAGTTGGGATCGAACCCGCAGATGGGCTACCTACGTATCCTTTGTTTTGGGAAAGGAATCAGAACACACGTAGTTCGAGAAATAGAGTATGATATTTATGATTAATGGCTCAAAGAAGGATGTCATAATTACTTTTACCCTCTAAGCTCACGTGAGTCATGATCGGTGTGAGAAACACGAGGTATTGGTAATAAGATAGACAATTGGGCCATGAAAGATGTAATAATAAGAAATGATTTGGGGCTTATGTATGTATGACTTCCCAGATAAATGAAGGTTAGGATTTACTTTAGGGAAAAAATCCAGGAATAGGGTCCATAAAGGTATATGTGCTTCACGGAGATTTTGAATACTCTAACTTGGGACTTATTCCTGAAAAGGAAACCCAAATTAGGAGAGGATTGATAATAGGGTTTTACTCCTGAGAAGGAATCCCATATCAAACGAAATTTAGGACTGGTTAAGAGAAATTAAGGGACTTTGGGCTTACTCCTGTAAAGGAAGACCAAATTTTTTGACCGGGACTTATTCCTGAAAAGGAGGCCCAGGTTAGGGGACTTGGGGCTTATTCCTAAAAAAGGAAGCCCAGATTTATGGCTGGGGCTTATTCCTAACAAGGGAGCCCAGATTAGGGGACTTGGGACTTACAACTGAAAAGGAGGCCCAAGTTTGGAGGATTTATGACTGGGGCTTATTCCTAACAAGGAACCCCAGGTTAAAGGATTATGATTGGGACTTACTCCTGAAAAGGAGGCCCAAGTTAAGGAATTAAGGTTTGGGGCTTACTCCTGAGGAGGATGCCCAAGTTTGGGAACTTTAGGAATTTGGGGCTTACTCCTGAGGAAGATGCCCAGATTAAAGGACTTATAACTGGGGATTATTCCTGAAAAGGAGACCCAGGTTAAGGATTCTCTCATCTTAAAGGATGAGGTTGAATGAATGAACTCTCAATCTTTGGTGACATAATGATGTATAAATCACTATGTTTTGAGAGATATTCCATAGTATTCCTTTCAAATAAGGAAGTCAAATCAAGAAATCACGCCATAAATGGCTTTGAAGAGTATCTTGAAGACTGAATCTTGAATAAGAAAGGTGAAATTGCTTATGAGGGGTAAAATGGGCAAAATGGGCACCCAAAAAAGGCAGGGGAGCGCAAGTCTTGAAAGGCGCGCAAGTCTTACGTGGGCGCGCAAGTATTGGTTGCGCAGGTATACCTGCGCGACATGTGGGGTACTTGCGCGATTTTCAACCAGCATTAAAATACTTGAGCGACTCTTTCTTAAAGCCTTTAGAATCTTTTTGAGGTGCTCCCAGTAATGGGATGCGCAAGTTCTATCGAATGAGTAAAGGCAGCGCGCATGTGTAGCCACTTCTCTATAGGGCTGGCCACTCAGGCACGCAAGTGTTGATGCATTTCAACACTTAGGCCTTACTCCCTCTCTTTAGATCTTCCGTTCTAGGTAAGAAATTACCATAGAAGTGTTTCAGAAGCATTGAGAAGAGACTTGGGCGTCGAGAGCTTCAATCCGAGTTTCTGGAAAAAGATCTCTCTTGAATGGGGGGCCCACATGGTCTATTTATAGGCAGAAGAAGACACTGAGCGGTTACCGGTCGGTTATCACTTAGGTCGCGCAAGTCACTTGCGCGCCAAGTATGTCGCACAAGTACACTTGCGCGACCATGGGGAAACTTGCGCGACCTATGCGAAAAGTTTTCCTTGTTCATCCCTTTGTCAATTATTGATGTTTTCTTGAAAGGTTGAATCACTTTGTGCTCATATATTCCCCTTTTCATATCTCTAGAATCTGTGATGAAAGGAGCGTCAACACTGTGTCAATATCATCACATTCTCACAACCTTCTCCATTATAGAATCCATATTATTCTTTATTCCATATAACCATTATAAAGACCATTATCTCTTAATAAGATGATATTTTATTAACCCTTTTATGATGTTTTTTTAAAATTATTTTTTCAAATTCCAGACCCATGATTATTGAAATCAATCTTATATTATGGTTTCATAATTTATTTATGGTGGGTAGAATGGAAGACCACAAGATTTTTTAATTTGAGTTCACTGTTTTTATAGCATATCTGACCTAGAATGCTCATCTTAAACAACTGATGAAATATATTTATTTAAATGAAATTTAATTAGTAGCATATGGACCACAAAACCTTGGGTGGAAATGAACCATAATATAGAAAACCATTATAACCAAAACATCAAATTGTATATTATGAACTGTAATAAGAAATAATGATATATATATATATATATATATATATTAGAAAATAATAAAAATTTAGATGAAAACGAATTGTTTTTAGAAATAATAGTATTTGTTTTCTAAAAGACTATTTTAGGCACATTTTATGTACATAATTTAGAGATTATGTTTTAAAAATTATGAAAATTTATTTTTCAAAACAGATATAATTTTTTAAAATCATTATATCTACACTTGATTAGGAATATTTTTTGTCATTTTTTGAAATGTTTCATTTTTTCAATGAATAGTGATGATTATTAGTTTTTATTGAAACATTCATTTTAATTTAAATATTTTATGAAGTGAATTTATATATTATTTTCGTTATAAGATAACATTAGTTAAATTATATTAAATATTTACTAAACTAGGTCATTGGAATAATCTTCATAATGATTTTTCAAATAAAAAAATTATAAACTTGTGAACAGTTTCTCACCGAAATCCTAGTTTATCATGAGTATATGGATTTAAATTTAATTAAAAAATTTACAATTATTTTATGGAAATATTTAAAAATGAATTCCATATTTGGCAGTAGTATAATTTTTTTAACACAATAATTTCAAATTAATTTTCTCCCATAATTATCATTAAAAATGATATCATATATTTACAATTTTTAAGATAAAAAATTGATTTTCTGGGGAGATAATCTTAAAATATAAGGGTTAAAATAATATAAAAAAATATGTAAAAAATATATTTTTAATACTATTAGCATATAATATAAATTTATATGGATTACAATTTTGTTACTCTTGTGTCATGTGAATTACAAGGTTGCACCATTTTATTTTCCAAAATTACATGTTTCTCACTCACCTCACTTAAAAAAGGAAACACACTTTCATTTTATCATGACACCATAAACACATTTTTAGTTGGAAATTACATAACCATGAGATTTTATAAAATCTTTCATCTAATTCATGAATCCTTATTTTTTTTCAAAAATATATCATGGGAATTATTTTGGGGGAAACCAAGGAAGGATACACGAACAGTGGGTAACAATATTCAATGAGAATTTATATTTTGTTTCTTCTTCTATATCATTCAATAATTTCTATGACATATTGATATAATAACCTCAATATACTCTATATAGATATTTTTTGGTAGGTTATGTTCATAATCAAAAACCATCCAAACTTACATCAAATGGATTATGAAATCATCATGTGTCTCAAAGGAATACTACCATCTCATGAATTGATGTCATTCAATTTCCCATTAAACGATATCATAGTAGGGTTTAATGATGAATATATAGTGTATATTTTATATATATAACAATTTTACCTCTTTATTCTTTATATCATATATACATTTTATAGATTCAATCCATAAGGGATTCAATATTGTTGCTCATGTGCACAGAGGTATACCACCCCCGGAAGCTATGTGATTGGTTCTTCAATAACAATTTACAAGGAAAATAATAAGGATAATGATAATAAATTTATTTGATAAATATGAAATATTTTTTATATTAATGATATAATTCTTATTCTAAAATTTATTAAATCATTTTCAATTTTACCTTTTCTGTCACATAAATATAATAATATAATTCATGTGTGTGTGTACAACCACTTTTATAAAGAGACGTGTCTCTCTTTTCATCACCACACCATTTAGATGATATATATTTAGAAAAATATATAGATATTAAAAATTTAAATATTATTTAGGATATTTTTATCATTATTTAATGTTAATATATTAATTTTCTTCTTACCATAATGATCATTGTAAAATACAAACGTTACTTATGTGTAAACAGGGAATACCATCTCCATGTTCATTATGTTCATAATCTCTCAATACCATATTTCATGATTGGATATAAAATTAAAATTGATGTATAAACATAATGATCATGACATGATTATTATATTGGAGATTGTGGAACTATATAAAAAAAAAATAATTTGAACATTCATGACAAGTCATGAATGAGAAAACATGGAAATTGACAAATGAAATAATAAAAATATTGAATTATTAAATAATAATAAGTTATAAGATTATATAATAGAACCATATACTATATTATAAATATAAATATGGTTCTATAAATAGTTAAAAACATGTTTAATCCCAATAAATATGAGGTTACTGAATATTCAACGAAATAGTAGTGCAAGGTAAGTAAATTTCTTTCAATTTATCTCCCTTGAGGCATATTCTAAAATTAATATTCTAAGTTAAATATATCATGCATATACTAATTTTTTTTTTCATTTAATGTAATTTATATATAATAATTCATGGGAAATTATATTATAATTTTAAATAATTAATGTAATTCTATTTGATTTCAAAGTTACAAAATGTTAAGGAATTTTATAGCTGAATCTCTTTTCGTCGTGTTATATTACATCTTCATTGTCGTTGATTCTCTATGATTATTTGTGAAATTTATTTATATTATAATAAATTTTATTCCTACTAATTATATTTCGATTTACATTTGAAACACAATATTGATTATTTAATTAATTCTCACATCACATTTATGGTCTTTGTAAGAGTTTATATCACTATTTAATTTTAATCTTGATATTTTATTCAGAAATTTCCATGAAATAAATTATTTTACCATTGTATCATAAAATGGTTTTATTTTATTCTCCAAATATTAGTCATGATATCTTATATTTATATTATGATTTTCCACACATCAATATATTACATGAGGGAGAAAATTATTTTTGAAAAATCCTACATTATTTCACTCTTTGGATAAAAATTAATCTTTATGAAAATCTATGTTTGGTAAAAAATGCATTTAACATTTTCAAGATGAATTATAAAATCCATATTTAACCTTTATTATAAAATTATTTAAATGGAATATTTATCATATTTTTAAAACAATTACCATTTCGATTTTACAAAAAAATTGAACTTAATCATTGATTAATATAATGTGTGGAATGAATAGAATTTTTATCTATAAGTATCACTAAAATGTTTTAAAGGAAAATATATAATTTTAAAATATTTTTTTTAAAAAAAAATATTCTTGAAATGATTTTTGATTTTTAGTTTAAATAATTGACTTTCTTAATGAAAATGATATTTTCCTCAATAATGTTTTCAATGTCTATTTTTCGTTATTTCTATTAACCAATGGAAACAAAAATTTGTTCATAATCTACCTATGATATGTTTTATTAATTTCATACTTATTACTACACCTTATGGTTTATGAATATTTTTTTGAAATGGATAGTAATGAAATTAACATAATTGATTACATTGTGTAGTCATTTTCATTCACTTGTAATATTAAAATACATCTTACTATTAGACATTAAATTACCACTCTTTGTCCATATTTTTTATTAAGTGCTTGTTTATTTATTAAATAATATATCGTTTTTATATAAAACGTTCTATATATGATATTATTTTTTTATTTGGGTATATATTGAAAAATCAATATTCATTACTCAACATAGATATTTTATGACAAGGAATGTTTTTCATGAATTATATAGATTATTTGATAATAGAGGAATGGTTTTCACCTGTTTTTATCAGTGGGGATGGGTATTATATTACCCCTCGATGCATCAGTAGTCTCATGAGGTGAAACAGTAAGCAAGTATTAAATGGGTTTTTAACTGTAGTTTTAAAATGATATTCAAATTGTATTGATAGTAGAGGTGTCATGATCTCTATGATTATTGAATCCAACAATTATGAATTTACATCATTTCTAGTTTAGTTATTATAATCATGTATGATAATTATGGTTTGATATTATCTATGGATTCATTTTATTCTCAGTTAATTTAATTAATAGCCTGTGTTTTTAGTTATTTATATTACTTTATTGTTTATGTGTTATCATATTATTCATGATATTTTTCCTATGAAATTACTTCTAAATTCATTCTATTGATATTTATTAATTATATTAAATTATTTTTTGGGTTTTTTAATTGAAATGTTTATTATGAATATTTATTCAATATAATTTCTGATGTACATAACCCTTATAATATTTTAGACTCACCATTATTTTGTTTCCATTCACCAGGATTCCATAGATTATAATATATATGATATCTAATGTAATTAGAGAGGGAATAATTTAACTATTTAATAAAATAGGTGGTAATTTTTTTCAAAATTTTATATAGGAATCATGTATGTATCTAGTTTACCAATTCTACAAAACATTTCTGTATTTAGAGATGTGACACTAAATATATTATTTCATTATAATATAGAAGACACCAGCTCTAAGCTACTGGGATCAATGTTAGAAAATTTTGTATTAGTGGAGTTTTAATTGGAACATTGTGATCTATATTTAGGGAAACATGTATTATAAATCAAAACCATATGATATTGTTTGAGGATAAGTATATAAGTGAATACTATAATTGTTCTATTACATATATTATGTAATTTCTCTATTATATAAATCACATTCTAGATAATATAGGAGGACATGGTTTTGGATTGGTAGTACCTATTTGTAATTACTCGTAAAAGGATTCATTGGTCTAGTCCAGGTCATCACTTGGTGCCAAAAAAACGAGCCTTACTATGTGTCGAGTTTTATACCCATATGGATATGATTTTTTTATTAAAAATTTCAATACATTACATTATAAATTAATTTAATATATTTTGTAAATAAATTAACTATGATAAACCTATGGAGTCATATATTGGAAAGAAGACCTCTAAAGGAATGGTAATGTTCATAATGTGTTGACAATAAGAGAATGATGTAATAATTTATTCAGTAAATATCAATAGTATGATATGTGGAAAGAAATCATATAATATGAATCCAGTTATATAATGTTTTCTAATATGTGGGGATTATTGGAATTATCTCATTCAATAACCTCATATGACGTTTAACCCCTATAATGAGGAAGGACCTATTTTGATATAAAACATATGCAGTATTTATTAATTATGATTCACGAATTAATCATTATTACTATTTTTCCAATGTCTTCTCAGTTATAAGAATCATGTAATGTATTCGTATTATTTTAAATATTAAACCCATACAGACACACATACACATTTATGTATGTTAATTAACTTAATTATTATTGATACTATTACGTGTTTATGAGTTTATGGTTGATCAAAAGTTCAAATTCTTAAAAACCTTTTTTCTTTCCTTTCTATGGTATGAATGAAACATGATTGATGATATTTTGGGTGAATGTTATGATAATAAAACCCATTAGTTTACTATATGCTCTAATTAAAATGTTATTTGAGGGATAAATCTATTTAATTTATTGATATTTTATTAAATCAATTAAAAACTTTTAGACATGAAATTATCATTAATAGAAAAATAATAATAGTCAAATATGATTATTAGTCTTCGTAAAAAATAAAAAAAATTAATATATTTAACTTGAAAAATTAATAATTAGGTTCTTTAATTATTAATATTATTTCAAATATTTCCATCATATTTGTTTAAAAATTTTAGGAAGTCGATTAATATTGTTTTATGAAAAGGATATCCCACAGACTGATTGACAACCGGTCACATACATTAATGACATGGGTCACAGAACCACAATTGATGGATGATAAGTGTTTAAATCCTCCCACTAGCCTATTTGATATCATAGATAATATTTAAATAGATAATTATTTTGAAAAATTAATATTAATGATTAATCATTGTAATTTTTATTGATTTTAATAGACTATTACTTTATATTGGACAATATTTTCTAACCATATTGGTTAATTAAAATAGTTAGAGAGAGATGGAAAGTATATTCACTATTTTATAAATATTGAGATCTGTAAAAATGATTTTAATTTCGTTAATTATAAAATATTCATTCATTTTTATCCAATAGTGTAAGTAATAAATTTTAAATTGACTGATGCATAACCAATCAATGAAATCATGATTTTGAACGGGAAGATTATCATGTAATTATATTCTCATATATTCATAGACAATAAATGAATTCCTCAAAACCTGGAAACATATCTAAAAACATATATGATACCATATTACCTTAATATCTGGTGAATATGATGATATTTTCAATCATCATATATTTATGTGGTTTTATTGTCCATAAATTCTCATTGATCATTTACATTCATGTGATCAATGAAAACACCATTCTCTATAATTATTTGAAATTTTCATTAATGTCCATATCTTCACATGATAAATATTTTAACCAATATTGAATCCAGTTATGTATATTTTCATATGATCTTTATACTCTTATTTCACTCATATTTTCTTTATATTTTCTTAAACCTTTTACATTTTGAGTTCATTAATAATTGTATTTCCAAATGTCAACCCTTTGAATAAAAATTTCTAGTTTCCATTTATAACATTCAATTTATATATGGTATGGGAGAATATAACACCTTTGTATTATAATATGATAACATTCGTTTTTGATAGCATATTTGACATAGAACACCCAGCTTCTACAAACCATTGAAAATACTAAGTCAAATTTAATAGCTTCGATAGCTTGCATAAGAACCAACCCCAATTTGAAATGAACCATAATATAGTAAACTGTTATAATCTTGCCATTAAATTTCCAATTATCAGTGTCAATAATTAAATTATGAACACTACAAATATAAATATATTAAAAATAAAATAATAATCACTTAAAAGAAAAAAAACCAGTTATGAAAAAAAAAACAATTCTTCTAAAAGACAGTTTTGACCTATTATGCAGAAAAATGTTAAAATTAGTTTTTACCAATTCTAGAAAAATTATTTTTTAAAAAAAATTAAATTTTTATAATCAATATATAATATTTTTGGGAATTTTTTTTATTTATTGGAATTGTTTTCTTTTTTTTCAATAGTCAAAAATATTTAATTTTAATTGAAAACAATCATTTTATTTAGATATTTTATAAAGATTAATTTTATTTTAAACTAGATGTATCGTAAAATTAGTCAAATTATATAAATTTTAAACTAATATAGTTCATTTTATTCATTTTCATATTTTTTATGGATTTAAAACGTTGTAAAATTTCGAAAATTTTCTCATTGAAAATCATCTGTCTCATCTTGTCTGTCGAATTAATATTAAATATAATTTTAAAATTACTATAATGGAAGATGAAAATATTGTTGAATATTTGGAATAATAAAAATATATGTTATAAAATAAGTTCAAAATTATTTTTTATAATATTTAATAATAAATACACTAAATATTAGTTATCATTATTAATGATGAAATGGATTTACTTAGGAGTTAAACTACAAAGAGAAGAGTTAAAATGACCTAAAAAATCACCAAAAACATTTTCTAGCCATATTTAGACATTATAATTTATAATTAAAGATAATAATATATAATGGAAAAATTTTTATGAGAAAAATTTGGATATAACTTTTTATTTTGAAAAACATACAACTATGTCACTCACATCACTTAGAAAAGCCCACCCACTATCATATTCATCACACCATAAAACCCTTCTGGTTTATATAAGACCATAAAAAATAAATTTCGTACTTCACTCCAAAAATCTTATAATATTATTTTATTGGAATACAAGCTAGGAAGGCTTTTGGTGAAATCATAATGATGAAACCTAAAGAAAAGGTATCATTCTTCAATAATATATTTTATTTGATTTATTAATCTAACTCCATTATTTCTTATTAAGACATTATTGTAAAATAAAATATTTATTTCCCATTTTTTTAAATTTATTTACTTTATTTTCATGACATTAAAATATCCCAATATCTATAAAATGGGTTGTGAAATAATCACTCATTTTTATAATGGTCTACTACCTTGCGAACTGATTATTATGAGAGTTTAATAACCTTTTACAATCTCAATTAAATCCACCATTTAGATTATCATAACCTAAAATATTGATTTATTATTTTTTGTTGTACATGTTGGTGTGTTGATTTTGTGTGGACATAGTTTCCACACACATAATAATGCTCAGGTGATATGTGATGGTAAATCCAACAGACCAACCTATTTGAAAACCCTTATTCAAGGTATATTTATTTCCACATCATAGTCCTTCAAAATAGTCTAATATTTTATATTTAATGAGATAATTTTTTTCTGATGTGTATATATGTGAGTTTTGATTTTCATAGTTCAACATACCAAATCGATTTCACTATGATGTAATGATTGGGTGAAAACACAGTAGTGAGTTAAGATTTTGGAAAAAAATTTAATATTCATTTTTAATTTAAATATAAAAGATGAATAATATGGGTATATAGTTTAAATAAATCTATTAACTTATATTTTTTTAATAATTAATTTATTTTGACATAAGGAATAATCAATGATCATAGAATGAATATGAATTAGGGTAGCTAAATAAAGGATATACATTAATAATCATAGAGTTCATAATATATAATATAGAAGTTATGGAAACATTATGAGGGTAAAAAAGATTATTAATATATTTTGTTTATAAAGACGATGTGATGTTATCGAAAAATCGTTGATAGATATAGTTAATGTGAGGAATAAGTCTTGATACTTAAGTAATTTCGTTTATCATATCTTTCTAATTGAGTAATATAATGTAAAAAATGAAATTACATTCATGGACTTTTTTATATGGAATAAGTAATCATAATTAGGAATTTTTTTTATATGTCACTGATTTATCTATATCATTGATAATTTTATTATGTTTTTATTTTCATAATAAAATCATAATGGGTAAGAGTACATTATTGAATCTAATTTTTAATTAATGATGTGTAGTGAATCACGTTTGTATATATATTGTGGAGAAAAAAATATGTATAAAAGATGATATTTTTTCTTCTACCACTTCATGGAGATGGAATTGAATGAAAGAACCCTTTAATGAGAATTGAGGAATATCTAAATAATTTCAAATCCAAATATCATTGGGATTGAGTGAACATGAAAAAAATATCCACTAAATAATCAATGAAAATATATTTTAGAATTCCTAAACATCACTACATGTTACCTCTTTATAAGTACCCCTCTAGTAGTAAATAATTTAAAATCAATTTTATTTTATTTACAAACATTTATGCATTTTTATTTTATATTTGGATATAATATAATTGAGGGAGATATGGATTTATTTTTTCCTTCTCACATGTGAATAATATTTAATAATGTGTGAGGGGAATGTGTAAGAAATAATTTAAATAGTTTGACAACTGGTTCACCCCCAATGGTTCTTATAGTCTCTTATCATAATCCAATGGTCCCAAAAAATGGTCTTAGACACGTTTTAATTTTTCAATCTCAATCGATTTATTTATTTATAATAAACATGGATTATTTTATGATTCTCTTTTTTTAATAGTTTTAAATTTGAAGGATTAAAGAAGAATAATATTTATTATTTATAAACATGTTTATTCAATTTAATTTTTTATATACATAATTATTCATATTCAATGTTATTATGTTTAAATAAATTGGTGAATTTATAATTTTTCCATAACAAATATGGTTTTCATTAATCCACTTTATTATGATACTTCTTATCTATTAGGGGAATTATTAAGGAAAATTTTCATAATAACCATATCTGAAAATAATATTTTGATCTATTAATTAATAACATAATGGGAATATTTTAATTATGATCTTTCAAAAGATGATATAGGAGAAAATTTCATTTGGATAAATGGAATGAATATAAGTATTGAGAAGAATAATTACACTAAGAAGGGATCACCCATTGATATAATTTGGATTAATTTTTTGTAATACTTTTTTTCTAAAACATTTTTATAATTCTCATATCCACATTGGAATTAGATTCCCCCATAGAGGGTTGAGTGTATGATGATTTAATGGACACAATGCCTTTTTAATAATTGATTTTTGATAGCTCCCCTTTCATGGGATAAGGGGGAACCCTTACAAGGCTCGTAGGCTTAGAGATTACATTTCCTATAGTCTTGGAGACATTATAGGTCTCATAGGTCATATTTAAATCATACTGACTATGACTACATGAAACTGCCACTCTCTAACATATACATCATGATAATTTATTCATCTTTTCATGGGTTTTCAGCTAGATGACATGTGTAGAGATGCATAAGCCCAGTACAGATGCCAATGCCATACCCTCTCATTTTTGCAAATCTGTTAGACCTACTCTAGTAAATGATCCATACTATTGAATCCTCTTATAGATCTGGTACCTTGTACAATATGTCTATGCATATGTATATTGGGTGGTGTTGAAGACTTTGAGGTGGACTAAAGGCCCTGAGAAGGCCTACAATCCTTACAGACAACAAGGCCTGGCTGGGCCAAAGGTCTTAAAATATCCAAGTACAAACTGTTGGCCCAAAGTGAATAGTTCCATATACTATAGTAACGAACAATACCTGCTATAGTACCTCCTCTAGTACCCGCACATTATTTCCACAGTAAGCCGGAATTATGCCTCCTCCTAGTTTCAAACATGGGTCTCTTGGATGAATATTGATGGACCTCATCAACTAGGATGAGGCTCATGTTCTAGAGTGTATGATGATTCCATTGAAGTAGTTTTAATTACCGACGACATTGATTCTAGAGAAAGTTTTTATTGAAATCATATATATTCACAATTTTTATGCTATAATGTGAGAAATTTAGATATTATCCATGGATTAGAAAATTAATTCAACGAATGATTTTTCATGGAGAACAAGAGGAAAATGAATAAAAATTTCCCCATTAAATTATCTATTTATAAGATGGTTTTAAAAAGTAATGGGAAAAGAAGTCTACTTGGGTAACATGGACAAAAAATAATGGATTTAATATCCAAGGGTAAGGATATATAATGTAATTTTATCCCAATTAAATCATATCTTGTAAATAATAAATAATCTAAAAAATTGGAATTTTCAGAAACAAGTGAGTTGGTTTCCAATAACAATTAATAATTATGTGAAAATCGTAGAGTGTAAAATTAATACAGATATTTTTATAAATGTTTCTTTATAAACTAATGAAATTATAATTTTTTTAACAAATAATATATAAAAATAATATCACCAGATGATTTTTTATGTACAAATAATTTTATCATGGTCAGAAAGTATTTTTCTCATAAAAAGGTTAAAGAAGATCCTAAATGTAATTAAATCCTTTAAATAGTAGGAAAATATTATTGATCAAAATTATTGTTGATTGGATGGAACTTGAATTATTGATTACATGTGATGTTTAACTATCAGGAAATGTGGATGCATAGTACATTGAGATTTCATATCATCAATCTACACATTGTATTCCATAATATACATGTTTTGCAGATAGACCAACTAATCGTAATTCCAAAATTTTTTTATTTCATTTGATATTACTATCTATGGACATGTTTATTGGTTCTTAAAATTGATATAATTATTAGTTTATATTAATTACTCTATAATTTTATTCACTATTTAAAATTTAAAAAAAGAAATTCATGAAGAAGGGAAGCATAGATTTGGTGTGTCATAGGTGATATTCCGTTATTTGATTAATTCACAAATCGATTTTCCTTCCAATGTAAATAAATGATGATATACCTAGTCCATTTATATAAATTGTACTATCTAATTAAATCCATGTCCTTTGTAGTTCATTGATGAGATCATTTTGTGTAATCCAAGAATGATAATCATGAACAATGGTTTATATCAAATTCATCTAACCTACATGTGGTAGTAGCAAGAAAAATGGGTAATATAATATACTAATCATTCATAAGAGGTTATTTTTGATATTATTATTATTTTCTGAGTTCCTTGATTTGATAATTTACACTAATATTCAATTTTATGAAATTTTTCTTAATAAAATTGGGAAAGTGTACTCGAGGGTTAATGACATTATTTATCTATAATTTGAGTTAAATTATATTAGAATTTAATAATATGAATAAATATTGATTATATTTTGTTAAATATTAAGTATTCAATTGATGTTAATAACATAGATTCGATCACCAATAAATAAATTATAGATTATATATGAGTTGAATATAAAAAACATTTATTTCCATGATAGTTAATATAATATTTATTTATTTATTGGGTGGATACTATAATAATAATTATTTATTAATTTAAATTATTATTACTCAATCCTCAAAAAATATTTATGTTGATTGATGGAATTAGTTGACATCTTAAAGAAAATGATTTATTCTATATAATATCATTAAAATAAATATAGATTCATTTTTTTTATCATGATATTTAAATATTCTACTATTTTTATATGTCATGGAATATAATAATGTTAATAATAATAATATTATAATTATTTTTATTCGACAATGGTTTTACAAATAATAAACAATTATTTTGGGGCCTCTGTGAAATTACAAAGGTTTTTACTAATTGTATGTAATATTATGTATATTAAAATTTAATGGAGAAAGATTATTCATGGAAAACATTATCAGATGATTGTTTTCTCAATACCCAAGGAATATATTGAGAACTCTCTCAATAAAATTTATAGAATAGTCATTGTAATACCATTTGATATATCTGGTTGTGAAAATGTGTCACGACCCCCACCCACCAAAGATGCCCCTCCTCAGCTGGAAATGGTGAAAGGGAGATAATCACCCCTAAGTCCTACCTCCAGTAGGCCCTGGGGCTGTGACTAACACCAAGGGTATGAGTTTTCACAAATATGGGAGGCATTACCCTTTTATTATTTAAGATCGGGAAAAAGGACAAGTCAACCACCAAAAAGGAAAAGAATAAGTGTATAGAAATAAAACCAACCAAGACCACATGCATGTTTAAACAATTTTATGACAAGGTACATGTACAAGAAATCTCAAAGTACAATACCAAAAGAAAACAGGAGTACAACAACATCAACAACTCCAATTGTCCGACTAGTAGGGTCCTGCACGGCCCTAGTAGTCCTCCTGGAAACCTGAAAGAAAATGTAGGGTGAGTGTAGAGACCCGATGGTTGACGTACATGGACATTACATTACTTTTGCGGAATACTTAGTACATAACAAAAACAGACACACAAGGATTGTAATAGTTTAGTGTCTTTGGAAACTCGGAAAATAATCTTCTGATCGTGGTGAAAGATATTCAACATCTCCCATAAAGATATTCCATTTTTTTTACCTAAAACCTTTATTTATATCCTGCGGAAAAGAAAACATAAAAGGGTGAGCTCAAATGCTCAGTAAGGGTAAACAAAAGAAATATCCATCACATCATATTCATAAGAACATAACATTTTGGAAATCTAAACCTGCAAAAGAGAGCATAATTTCATAACATGGGATAAATCATAGTAGTGAAATGAAATCCCAATAATCATAACATAAAACATAAAACTTTGTGTCATACACACAAAAACATAGAGAATCATTTCTTTTTAGTCAAGACTAATTCCCAATAATATCTTAGTGGACGAAGTCCATTTCTGAACCGAGTTCACTCCTCGTTTCAGTCCTGTTTCACTGAACTGGTTTAACCTGCCTTTCCAGCCATGTCTATCTCATGAGATATAAAATCTTTACCCAATGCATTGGAGGGAGATATAGGTCCCACCCATCTCATAATGATACCATTCTTATGTGTGCCACAAAATCATAAACCATACATCATAGCATAACCCATGTAATAAAAATGGGAATCTTAAACATCGTGACATCATAAAACAATTCATATAATAAAAAGGAATTCATAAAAATAATTCCATCACAACATAATCAAATAAATTTAACAATAGTGATAAAAACAGAACCCTTTATTATCTTAGATAGAAAATAATTTTGATAAAACACTTGAACTCCATTTTTGAGGAAAATATCCTTTATACTTCAAAAACATTTTTCCATTCTTAACATTTCATACAACTTTCAACTAAAAGAAGTTTATTAAATGTAAACTTGAAAACTTGTAAAGTAATCTTCTTGGAAATAATTTTTTAATAATCCATTCATGTCGTATAAGTTAAAAAAACATTCTTCTCGTACTTTTGTCAGAAAAGTCAAAAAGTACCTCGTACGAAAAACGACAACAGATTCTTTTCATATGTTTTACTAAAAACTCACCAAAGGGTAAAAATAGGGTTCAAAAAATTGTAGGTGTATGGAAATAATATTACATATTGAGGGAACATGGATGTGGATGAAAAAATACACCCCAGTAAATACCAAAGTATAAGCAATCTCGGATAAAAATGAGATTGTGATATTTCCCTTACCATAGCTCCGATTTGCTTCATAAGTGTACGAACCTCCTTTATAATGATTTAAATAATGTCATTGAACTATTTCAGAATCATTATTATTGTTATGATATCATATATGGTCATATTCTTAGCTTATTATTATTAATATTTCATTACTACTTGTTATTCAGGTGTTTATTACTTTTTTTTTCTTATGCGTGTTTGTCGAATCAATTCTTATTCTTCTCTCTAGGTTATAGATACCTCATTTACAGAATGGTATTAGTGTAATATATATCATATTCATTCATTCAATTCATTTATACAATCATTATGCAATGAAGATTATGTAGAACGAATCACATCACATCGTGGAGACGGTATTCTGTACGTACGCACGAGCGATGATATCGTTCCCATGATCGTGTAATTGTATTGGAGTGTATGTATACTATTTCAGAATCAATATCACTTTATAATAGTCATATATAGTCATTATTTACACCATTATAACCATCCAAGAAAGGTGGTGGTGGAAAATAGAATACGCCACGGCGTGGAGATGGTATTTCGTACGTACGCACGCGCGGTGATTTCTTTTTCCGTAGGATGTATAGATGGTGAAATAGGGTTGTTTCATACTTATAATAACATATAATTATACGAGTGACACTGATGTTATTACTTCATAATGAAACAACTAAAGAAGAATAAATGTAAGAAGAAATAAAGATGAAAGAATCGGTAACGGACATTACCTTTTCTTTGAAGTGATTCTTTGAGACCTCCTTTTAGGGAACTAAAATAGGTCTTTGAAGAAAACCAGAACCTCTAGGATGTTTCTAGGGAAGTGGAGAGGAGTAATTTTCAGGGGTTTTCTGAGCATTAAGGCTCAAAGTGGTGTGAGGAAGAGGGGGAGGAGGTGCCCTTTTATAAGGGAGGAGAGGGGTACCTTTGGAATAACTAAAACTATTATTTTATTATAAAGTAAAATTCGATTTTAAATAGCTCTAAATTAATTTATTTCAAAGATAAGGTGGGTATGGGTCTATATCCTCTCATAAAAGATAATTTAGACATGTTTAGGTTTCTATTTTAACCTTATCATTTAGATTTAACATAGAGTTAAATAATTTTACTTTTACTGTGTCTTCTTGTGTTCTTATACTATAAGGTTAATAAACTTACTATAAGCAGAAAAAAGAACCCCAAGTTGTTTATTATTAATATATAACCATATAAAAGTCATTTGGCTGAACCTTAGAATTTTAGGAATAAAATAACAATTAAAAATATAATATTTGTTTTAAAAACTATTTTATGTCAATTTTGACAGTATTCAGTAATTGGTTTTTGTGAAAATCATAACAGAATGATTAGTTAGAACAAAGTTAATTATATAAATACTAACATGTAATATTAACCTATAAAATTAGTTTAATTAATATGATGTCTTAAATTACATTTATTTGGGTATTTAAAACATCAATTATGTCAATATTTCATTAATAAGACAGTTAATGCATAATATTTGTGTCATAATAAATGATAATTATATAATCCCTAAAAATTCTAAATAAATTCCTATGATGTAGATAATTGTATTAGCTTTCTGGAGACTATTCATGTTCCAAGTTTCATGAAGTTTATCACTAAAGTAAAATTATTATACTTATAAGATTTAAGAAAGTGACATGTTGTCGCATTCTTTGGTTTTAATAATAATTAAATTATTTTCATGGAAAAAAGTCCATTAAAGGAATCTAATCCGACCCTTAGGTGATATGGGTAGAATTTTATTCATCAAATAGGATTTTGACATGTGTTAGGGTAATTTTATAATATTATATTTACCCTTAATTTCCCGATTTACCTTTAACTATGGTAAATAAAATTTACCGTAGTTACTATTCATAATTCCCAAAAATAAAATGTAGATTATTAACATAATTTGGATCCACTGATTCCAAATATGGAATCCATTTTTCTAAATTCAATACATAAAAGTTGCAGAAATTAAAATAAAATTAATCCCGTTGTCGAAAGAAAACAGCTTTTTCTTTAAAACATTGCAAAAGATTGAATTGGTTTATCCTACGAATTCAAGGTAGAATCAATGATAAGGACATAAATTATATTAAATGGTAAAAATATATTATATTTATACTTTAAAACAATTCAATATTATAATTTAACCATATAAATTATTGCGATGAAAAAAGTTGTTTTTAATTAAAATATACCGTGTTTTTACTATTCATCAAAATATGAAAGTTACCAGAATAATATGAAAAATTTATCCAAAGTAATTTTTTTTTCAGGATTCCAAAGAAGAATTTTATTTTTTAAAATTTAACTTATAAACATGTCAAAAACTAGATTTAAAGTGGGTGCGCTATCAAAAGGCGGCAAAACTGCATTTTTTGAAAAATACTTATTTTACCCGAAAAATTTATTTTGTTCTTATATCATGTTTTAGAAAATATGTAAGACGAATAATAATGTTATAAGATTCAAAATTTAGTTAATACTTTTCATAACGGCTAGTTCATAATAATATTATAATAATATATCGTTGTTTAGTAAAACCCGGTATTGCGTACAACACACGCTATCGAGGAAGGTCGCGATTGCATGTAATGCAATCCAAGTCAGGGTTGTGTGTTGTGCAAGAATACTTCGTTGTTTTGTATAACATAATCCATCCATATTTCATTTATACATTGAATATATATATATAAATATATATACTCAATGTTGCGTAGAATAACTATTATCAAAATTGCGTGTAACATGATCTAAGAATAGTGTTGCATATACTGCAAGCTAATACGGTGTTGCGTATAGCGAAAGGTAATCTTGATGTAGCATACAACACTAGACATTAATTAAATTAAAAGAATATGTTTCATAAAATCTCGGGGTGTTACATTCTACCCCCCTTAAAATGAATTTCTCCCTCGAAATTCGCCAGGGTTATAAATGGTTTACTACTCGAAAGATTGTTTAATAGAAACCCACATCGTAAAAAGGAATACCATAACATGTCTTTAAAAACTAAAGTATGAAATGTAACGGTTACGCAAATTAAGTCATCACTGGGTTTCCACGTAGGAGAACATAGGTGAAAATATGGATATGGAAGAAAAATCTAACCATCAAGTTCTGATGGAGGGTGGTAGAGAACCTGGCTATGAAAAAGCCAACAATCACAAAGCTATTGATTTTTGATGATCTAAGCTACCATCTGATTCATCGGATATAAGGGAACTAGGACAAAATTTTTGGTTTTCAAGATCATTTCCCGAAAGTTGATGAAATTGGAATTAGATGAAATACTTTTGTGATTTTGGTATAGTCTCACCATTAGTCGTTATTTGGAAAATTTCCACTTCATCTTTTTAATAAATGAAGGTGAATTTGTCATTCGTGATGTGTTAGCAGATCAAGTGATAGAATGAGGGGTCATTCCATCTATCTCAAACAAAAGGTTAGAAAAGTTATCAAAAAAATATGTATGTCCATTTATAGTGAGATTAATCATATATGGTTCCTAAAATGGACTTATACTTCTTATATTATACTGCTTAATATAATAAAACTAGTTTCTACTAAATAGGGACTTCATGTAGGTCAGTGGTAGGCGATAAAGGCCAGTCGCACTTCGGTTGTGGGTTCGATTCCCACAGCCTTGTCCGACATGATGGGCTGTCGCCCGTCCTGTAGGTTGTCCTTTTTCTAAAGCTATATTACTATAACATCCCATCAATAATATCGAAAAAACTTTTATCCTTAAACAATACTAACTTATGTCCAACATAATCCATTCCAATCATTAGGCTTATTCATAATACTGCAGTCCACTCTCATAATATAGTGAAAATGATTATCAGAGATTTAATACCATCGTTGATCCCCATATATCATAAGATATGTCTTGTTGGACACATTCTAAACATTCAAAGGCCTTAATCATGTATTCTCTTGAATACCCATTGAACCTTAGTGAAAACATGAATGCAGTTAAAAGGTAACACTTTCCACATACCAAAATCCTCAAAATTCTATATACTCAAACCATGATATCACTTAGTCCTTAAATCAATCATGAGATCATGAATACTGTCAAACATTTCATTTTCTCCTTATCCCTTAATTATGCGCATATCATCCTCTTTCCAAAATATTTGAATCACTTTTCATGGTTACCGGTACCTTAAAATTATTGAAAACAAAAATAGAATAATGCAAAAATATTCTAATACACAATAAAAGTACCTCAAAAACATTATTCTTGAATTCCAATACATAAACACTTCAATACATCCTCTTCAATTATTATCCTGGAATATGTCCTTCCTTGATTTAGAAGTAACTTTTTAGGTCAGGGAATTGAGTTGGGTAATGCCAATGTTCTACACAAATAATACATTGAACTCTATAACAGTCTATCACTCTATGACCCTTTTCTCCACACAGATAACATCGGTCCCTCCATTTGAGGTATCCCTCAAGGTTCTTCTTCCCTGCTTTAGAAATCTCAATCTTCCTTTCTTTATGCTCCTCAACACGCGAACATGCATAATGGTCTATCTTCCTCTTCTTTGATGAATTAGGCATACCACTAAATTTCACCTTGTTAATCATATATCGCGATGACTGATTCGGCATAATCACAATATCATTCTCTCTAGGCATTACACAATTTTTTTTCTCATAGTCACCATTTTGTCCATTGGATTCAATGTTAACCGAATTCCTTCTGGTTCCCTCCATTAACTAAAACACAAAAAGAATTCTGTGAGAGGAAAAAATCATGCTAGAGAAAACAACATAGTAAAGGGGGAGTTCCCTCAATATCTAACATCTTAGGATAAATTCTAAGATCGTTAGCGCAATTCTAGGACTATAACTTATACGTATACTTATACTTAGAGACATTCCTAGACATACCATAGAAATATCTCTAGGGATCTCACTAACGTTTTCGCATCCTAGTTTCCAACGGTTGACTAAACCTTTCCTCTGATACCAACTGTAGAGACCATAAGCATGACGTACATGGACATTACATTATTTTTTGCGGAATACATAGTAAATAACAAAAACAGACACACAAGGATCGTAATAGTTTAGTGTGTTTGGAAACTCGGAATATAATCTTCTAATCGTGGTGAACGATCTTCAACATCTCCCATAAATATCTTACCTTTTTTTACCTAAAAATTTTCTTTATATCCTGGGGAAAGATAACATAAAAGGGTGAGCTCAAATTCTCAGTAAGGGTAAACAAAAGAAATATCAATCACATCATATTCATAAGAACATAACATTTTGGAAATCTTAACCTGCAAAAGAGAGCATAATTTCATATCATGGGATAAATCATAGTAGTGAAATGAAATCCCAATAATCATAACATAAAACATGAAACTTTGTGTCATACACACATAATCATAGAGAATCATTTCTTATTAGTCAAGACTCATTTCCAAGACTATCTTAGTGGAAAAAGTCCATTTCTGAACCGAGTTCACTCCAAGTTTCAGTCCTGTTTCACTGAACCAGTTTAACCTGCCGTTCCAACCATGTCTATCGCATGAGATATAAAATCTTTACCCAATGCATTGGAGTGAGATATATGTCCCACCCATCTCATAATGATACCATTCTTATGTGTTCCACAAAATCATAACCCATACATCATAGCATAACCCATGTAATAAAAATGGGAATCTTAAACATCGTGACATTATAAAACAATTCATATAATATACAGGAATTTATAAAAATAATTCCATCACAATATAATCAAATAAACGTAATAATAGGGATAAAAACAGAACCCTTTGTTGTCTTAGATGGAAAATAATTTTGATAAAACACTTGAACTCCATTCTTGAAGAAAATATCCTTTCTACTTCAAAAACATTTTTCATTTCTTAATATGTCATAAAATTTTAAACTAAAAGAAGTTGATTAAAAATAAACTTGAAAACTTGTAAATGAAGCTTCTTGGATATAATGTTTTAAAAATCCATTCATGCCGTATAAGTTAAAAAAACATTCTTCTCGTACTTTTGTCGAGAAATTCAAATAGTACCTTGTACGAAAAACGACAAAAGATTCGTTTCATATCATTTACTAAAAACTCACCAAAGGGTAAAATTGGTTTTAAACAATTGTAGGTGGATGGAAATAATATTACATATTGAGGGAACATGGATGTGGATGATAAAATACACCCCAGTAAATACCAAAGTATAAGCAATCACGGATAAAAATGAGATTGTGATATTTCCCTTACCATAGGTCTGATATGCTTTATAAGTGTCTGAACCTCCTGTATAAGGATTTAAATAATGTCATTGACTTATTATAGAATCATTCTTATTGTTATGATATCATATATGGTCATATTCTTAGCTTATTATTAGTAATATTTCATCACTACTAGTTATTCTAATGTTTATTACTTTTTTGTTCTTATACGTGTTTGTCGAATCAATTCTTATTCATCTATTTAGGTTATAGATAACTCATTTCCAGAATGGTATTAGTGTAATATATATCATATTCATTAAATTAAATTCATTTATATAATCATTATGCAATGAAGATCATGTAGAACGAATCACATCACATCGTGGAGATGGTATTCCGTACGTACGCACGAGCGATGATATCATTCCCATGATCGTGGAATTGTATTGGAGTGTATTTATACTATTTTAGAATCAATATCACTTTATAATAGTAATATATAGTCATTATTTACACCATTATACCCATCCAAGTAAGGTGGTGGTGGAAAATAGATTACACCACGGCGTGGAGACGGTATTCTATACGTACGCACGCACGATGATTTCTTTTTCCGTAGGATAGATAGATGGTGAAATAGGGTTTTTTCATACTTATAATAACATATAAGTATATGAGAGATACTGATGTTATTACTTCATAATGAAACAACTAAAGAAGAAGAAGTGGAAGAAGAAATAAAGATGAAAGAACCGGTAACGGATATTACCTCTTCTTTGAAGTGCTTATTTGAGACCTCCATTTAGGGAACTAAAATAGGTCTTTGAAGAAGACCAGAACCTCTATAATGTTTCTAGGGAAGTGGAGAGGAGAAATTGGTATGGGTTGGCCGATCTTGAAGGCTCAATGTGGTATGAGGAAAAGGGGGAGGAGGTGCCCTTTTATAAGGGAGGAGAGGGGTACCTTTGGAATAACTAAATCTATTATTTTATTATAAAGTCAAATTCGGTTTTAAATAGCTCTAAATTGATTTATTTAGAACCTAAGATGGGGATGGGTCGAAAGCTTCTCATACAATATAATTAAGACAAGTTTACGTTCCTATTTTAACCTTATCATTTAGATTTAACATTAAGTTAAATAATTTTACTTTTACCGTGTCTTCTTGTGTTCTTATAATATAAGGTTAATAAACATACTATAAGTATCCAAAAGAACCCCAAGTTGTTTATTATTAATATATATAACCTTATTAAAGTCATTTGGCCGAACCATAGATTTTTAGTAATAAAATAACAATTACTAATATAATATTTGTTTTAAAAACTATTTTCTGTCAATTTTGACACTATTTAGTAATTGATTTTTGTGAAAATTATAACAGAGTGACTAGTTCGAAAAAATTTAATTAAATCAATACTAACATTTCATATTAACCTATAAAATTAGTTTAATTCATAAAAAGTCTTAAATTACATTTATTTGGGTATTTATAACATCAATTATGCCAATATTTCATTAATAAGACAATTACTGCATCATCGTTGTGTCTAATAAATGATAATTATTTAATACCTAAAAATTCTAAATAAATTTCTATGATGTAGATATTTGTATTATATTTCTAGAGACTATTCATGTTCGAAGTTTCATGAAGTTTATCACTAAATTAAAATTATTATACTTATCAGATTTAAGAAAGTGACTTGTTGTCACATTCTTTGGTTTTAATAATAATTAAATTATTTTCATGGAAAAAAGTCCATTAAATGAATCTAATCCGACCCTTAGGTGATATGGGTAGACTTTTAGTCATCCAATAGGATTTTGAAATGTGTTAGGGTAGTATTATACTATTATATTTACCCTTAATTACCCGATTTACCCTTAACTATTGTAAATAAAATTTACTGTAGTTACTACTCATAATTCTGAAAAATAAAAATTTGCTTATTAACAAAATTTGGATCCACTGATTCCAAATATGGAATCCATTTTTCCAAATTTAATACACAAAAGTTGCAGAAATTAAATTAAAATTAATACCGTTGTCGAAAGAAAACAGGTTTTTTCTTTAAAACATTGCAAAAGATTGAATTGATTTATCCTACGAATTCACGGTAGAATCAATGATAATGACATACATTATATTAAATGGTAAAAATATATTCTATTTATACTTTAAAACAATTCAATATTATAATTTAATAATATAAATTATTGCGATGAAAAAAGTTGTTTTTAATTTAAATATAGCGTGTTTTTACTATTCATCAAAATATGAAAGTTACCAGAATAATATGAAATATTTATCCAAAGTAAATTTTTATTTCATGATTCCATAGAAGAATTTTATTTTTTGAAATTAAACTTATAAACATGTAATAAACTAGATTTAAATTCGGTGCGCCATCAAAAGGCGGCAAAAATGCATTTTTTTAAAAATACTTATTTTACCCGAAAAATTGATTTTGTTCTTAGACCATGTTTTAGAAAATGTGTAAGATGAATAATAAAGTTATAATATTCAAAATATAGTTAATAATATTTATAACGGATAGTTCATAATAATATTATAATAATATATCGTTGTTTAGTAAAACCCGGTATTACGTACAACACACACTATCGAGGAAGGTCGTGATTGCGTGTAATGCAAGCCAAGTCAGGGTTGTGTGCTATGAAAGAATCCTTCATTGTTTCGTATAACATAATCCAACCATATTTCATTTATACATTGAATATATATATATATATATATATAATCAATGTTGCGTAGAATAACTATTATCAAAATTGTGTGTAACACGATCCAAGAATAGTGTTGCGTATACTGCAAGCTAATACGATGTTGCGTATAGTGCAAGGCAATCATTGTGTAGCATACAACACATGAAATTAATGAAATTAAAAGAATATTTTTCATAAAATCTCGGGGTGTTACAGTGAGCATACAAGTATACTCAGTAGGGAAACCTAAATCTCTCGTGCACAAGTGGGGAGACATCCTAATGTCCTGTGAGAACAACAGAAGAAACCTAGAAAGGAATTCTATCCACCCAACCTCACCAGCCACACTCACCAAAAACACAATCACAATAGGTAGTATTATATAATAAACAAGAGTATTGGGTACCCCACACCATTTCCCTTTATTTAGCTGCTCTTCCGAATGGCGAACGTCCTGACGCTACCACACTATGCCCACCCTCAGAGACGTGGGCCTCACTACCACGTATCCCACCCGCACACACCTGGACTTATCCCGAAGATTCTTAGGAAACAGTAGAACCTGCCCGGAGAGTCTTGGGCTAAAGCCACCCCAATCAAAACCTACCCGAAGAGTCTTAGGTATAAGGTCGCCTCCAACCATCACAGCCTAGGGGAGAAGGAGAAGGAATGAGCTAGTAACTAAGGAAAAAACACCCTCTCTCATGAAATGGGAGTGTTCAGCACTAAGTGCTCAACATGGGTGGGGTGCGATAAAACACAAAAGATACAGATATATATATATATATATACCAACCACCCAGCCCAACCTATGGCTTCTAAACAGAGAAACTGAGCATGTGCCTCGGCACTGCTACTACGAAGCATGCATACAACAAACAACCCCAAACCCATTTAGGATTTCACATTTCGGAAGAATTAGATTATTCAGTTCCTTAACTATTGGGCAACAATCCACAACCAACCACATCAATCATTCGTAAAACATATCCCTACCATCCACAAATCAAGTTAGGAAAACACAAGAAACGCAACCAAGTCCTTCTTAATAACCAAACATCCCATTGAATATTATTCTATTTCATTACCAAGACCCATAATTTATTAACTCTTCCACTTTTTTTATTTATTAATCACAACTCACTGTTTTTTCACAATCATTCCCATCCTCACAGCCCTGCTGCCAACCACCATAACCACAACCGCACCGTACATCATTACACCTTTAATACCACATATCATAGCCACATTGCTCGTCACCAACATAGAATTCACACCAACCCACAACCAAGTCAACCGCAGCCCTGATGTTCACCCGATCCACAACAACCCACAAAACACCCCCATCACATGCCACGTATCCAAGCCAACACCAACATGATCATTATTCTGTTTTGTTTAACCGGGGTGAACACACAAGTGTTCCAGATTTTAAACAGCCAACTTTACATGATTAACCAAGTTCCAAATTCCACAAATTTTCCATCCATATGAAAATCCAGAAGGAGAGGGCAATATTTAATTGTGTAATCAATGGCCCCCAACGACCATGATTTTCAGTAGGCAGCTGCTCATTCACAACAAAATATCACAGGATATAAATAATGTAACTTCATTCACATACTTCCCATCCCCGTTATAGAATCCATTTATTATCTTTATTTATTGGTTCAACTATATATCACGAAAACAAGAGGATACCCACCCCTCATGATGCACAAAAGAGAGATACAAAGGTAAGATGCCTACCTCAACATGTTCTGATCACAACGCTCCCCCGGATCAACTTTGGAAGACGTCTGTCGGTGTCCGTCACTTCCGTCAAGTCCCGAGAAAACCTCCTCAGGTGGAAGTCGGAAAGGAAAGGCCAAGGTAAAGACAACGGAACCAAGCTCGGAAGTTCTGCCTCATCGTTAAGATACCATGGACACTGACAGATCATAAATCGTAGCTCGTATGAAGAAGTTATGGAAGAAAGAGCCTTTGAGTTTCTTGGGAGAACTCTGCTCAAAGGAATGGGGAGGAGAGGAGTGAATTGAAAAGGAGGAGGGGAACCCTCCATTTATAGGCAAGAAAATCAAAAGTACATGGTGTGTAATTTATGGTACGCATCGTGTACTCTTTTAATTCACACGGTCTTCACGCGACTTCCAACACGGCTCCGCGAACGTTGACTGGTAAACATACGGGTTGAGGGTAACACATACGCGGTGAGGGACTACACAATGTGTAGTTTGGACAGAGGGTGTGTATCCAATTATTGCACATGGAAAGTACACAGATCCAACACAGCACACGACCATTGATTGGTAATGCGTACGCAGGGAAGGACTACACGACGTGCAGTACTGGACACACGGCATGCACCCATTACTTCACACAGCAAGGACACGACCTTGAACACGGGGTATACCCAGAAAGGTGGTACATGGCGTGTAGTTACACTACACAATGTGTACTCATTTACTTCACACGGTGAGGAAACAACCTTCAACACGGGGTATACCCAGAAAGGGGGTACACGACGTGTACTCAAACTACACGGCGTGTAGTTTCAAAATTTTGGAAAGAGCGGGAAAAGACCATTTTACCCTCTATAACACTTCTTGACCTTCTTTTTGACAAAGGAATTGGCCGGAGAGGTCTGGTCCATTGTATCAGATACTGCTTAAACATTTTCATCCCAGAGAATTCAAAAACCAACCCAGAAGAAACTCAACAAGATACCTCTTAGGGTTCTCATTATAACAGGAACCGAACCAACAACCCTAATCATATGTGTTAGGAATTCCTTCTCTTATGTCTAGATATTATCCGCTTTAGGTAGCACTGAATCGCCTACACAGGTTCAATCACATCCTCATTAATGCGTCTCGATTAAGAATTGGGTCTTCCCACTTTCATACATTAGTATTTTTCAACTTGTACTACCACCAACACCACATAACCAACAAACTACCTGAACATGTGGTTTTGGGAAATTCCTTCTCCTTTAGCGAGATATTATCCGCATTAAGCGGCACTGACTCGCCCGCATGGGTTCAATCGCATCCGCATTAATGCATCTCGATTAAGGGTCAGGTTTTTCCGATTCCCCACACATCCGGACATGTCAAAAATTACCAGGGAACAAGGAATCAAAAGGTATCACAACTGACAAGCCAAGCATTCCATATATCAAAGGTACATAGTATAACATCATCTCAAAGCTCAGAAGAACATGGGAAAACACAAGTCAAAACAACTATGGGTACTGAGCATGCATCTGGGTCTCCCGATCCCACGTGTTCTCCTCGAGGCTGTCATGCCTCCACAACACACGAACCAACAGAATGGTTCATCCACAGAGCACCTTCTCTTTACGATCCTCGATCTTGACTGGTCGTTCCTCGAAGGTCGCGTCGTCTCCCATATCTAACTCTCCCCAGTCGATAATGTGGGAGTCGTCGGGTAAGTACCAACGAAGCTGGGAGATGTGAAAGATGTCATGAACCTTCTCCAACTGAGGTGGAAGATCCAGCTGATATGCCACCTTGCCGACTCTCCTCAGCACCTCAAAAGGTCTGATGAACATAGGAGAGAGCTTGCTCCATTTCCCAAACCTCCGCTGCCCCCATCATGGGGAAACCTTCAAGAACACATGATCTCCCACCTCGAACTCTAAGGGCCTCCTCCGATGATCAACATAAGACTTCTGTCAGTCCTGAGCCGCTTTCATCCTCTCACGTATAAGCTGGACTTTCTCTCCGGTGCTCTACACTACCTCTAGCCCAAGAGCACTTGTCTCACCAACCTCTGCCCGTCAAATGGGAGAACGACATGGTCTTCCATACAAAGCCTCATACGGTGCCATGCCAATAGTAGAGTGGAAGCTATTGTTGTATGCAAAATATACTAAAGGCATGTGTCGTACCCATGATCCTTCTAAATCTAGAACGCATGCTCGCAGCATGTCCTCCAACGTCTTGATAGTCTGCTCCGTCTGCCCATCTGTCTAGGGGTGGAAAGTAGTGATAAGGCGTAGCTGGGTTCCAAAATCATGTTGTAACCCCCTCCAGACTCGTGAGGTAAACCGAGTATCCCGATCTTAGACGATAGTCTTTGAAACTCTATGCAAACATACCACCTCATCTACATACCTCTATTCCAAGGTACTCACCGGGCCTGGCTCCTTAATTGCTAAGAAGTGAACTGATTTCATCAGTCGATCCACCACTACCCAGATAGCATCATAACCACCCTGAGCTCTGGGTAGTCCTGTGACAAAGTCCATTGAGATGTCATCCCACTTCCACTCGGGGATATCTAAAGGATGAAAAAATCCACTGGGAACACAGTGTTCAGCCTTCACTTTCTGACACACTAGGCATTTAACCACAAACACTGCCACTACCTGTTTCACCCCGGGCCACTAAAAATGTTCCCTCAGGCCTCGGGACATTTTTAAAACTCCCGGATGTACCGCCAAGGCTGAGCTATGGAACTCACTGAGAACTCCCTCATGAATTGTCTTTGGGACAAACAACCTTCCATGGAAAAGCATCCGATGTCGGTTGTCCTCTGACCATCCTTCTAGAGCGTTCCCCTGATCGACACGATTCTGCATCACTTCCGCCTCGGAGTCCCCCCACTGAGACTCTTCCACCTACTGCAACAAGGAGGACTGCACCGTCATCTGAAACAAACTGCCTCTAACACCTTATACCCTGGCATCCAAGTGAAAGGAATCCAACTCTCCCATCACCTTCCAAGCATTAGTGGATTCCCGAACTACTTCCTGATGCGACTTCCTGCTCAGGGCATCAGCCACAACGTTGCCCTTTCCTTCAGAGTAAGAGATCTCAAAGTCATAGTCTTGGAGAAACTCGACCCATCTCTGCTGCCGCATGTTCTGGTCACGATGGGAGAAGATATAACGCAGGCTCTTGTGATCTGATAAGACCATAAAGCGCTCCCCAAAGAGGTAATGTCGCCACAACTTCATTGCGAACACTACTGCTGCAAGCTCTAGGTCATGGGTTGCATAGTTATGCTCGTGAGGGCATAACTACCTAGACCCATAACAGATCACTCACTTCTTCTGCATCAGAACACACCCCAGAACAAGGCCTGAAGCATCACAAAACACCTCATAAAACTACCCTTCCCATGGAAACCTGAGTACGGGAGCACTGAACAGCTTCTCCTTCTATTAGTCGAAATCTTTCTGGCACTGCTCACTCTAACGGACGACCTGGTTCTTCTTAGTCAAATCTGTCAATGGGGCAGCAACTCGTGAGAAGCCCAAAACAAACCTCCGATAGTAACCTGCTAACCCCAGGAAACTATGAACTTCTGCCACGCTCTTGGGTACTGCCCATGAAACAACTGCCTCCACCTTTGACGAGTCCACTGACACTCCATGCTGAGACACCAAGTGCCCAAGGAGGTGTACTTATTGTGTCAAGAACTTACACTTCGAAAATTTACCATAATGATGGTTGTGTTGAAGGACTTCCAAGACTGCTCTGAGTTGCTCAACGTGCTCCTCCTCTGAACTTGAGTAGATCATGATGTCATCGATAAACACAATGATGAACCAGTTCAAAAACTCTTAGAAGACAAAGTTCATAAGTCCCATGAACACAACCAGTGCATTTGTAACTCCAAATGACATCACTAAAAACTAGAAGTGCCCATACTAGCACCTAAAATCCGTCTTCGAGATGTCACTATCCCTTAACCTCAGCTGATGATATCCAGATCGTAGATCAATCTTGGAAAACCAACCTTCCTCCCTCAGTTGGTCGAAGAGATCATAAATCCTTGGGAGGGGGTAGCGGTTCTCGAAAGTTACCTGGTTCAACCTTCGGTAGTCTATGCATAGCCTGAGACAACCATCTTCCTTCTTCAAGAACAAAACTTGAGCACCCCATGGCGATACGCTGGGTCGAACAAAACCCTTCTCCATCAGATCGTCAATCTGAATCCGCAACTCCCACAACTCCGAAGGTGCCATCCTATAAGGGGCCATCGAAATCGGACATGCACCAGGCGGTACGTCTATCCCAATCTCAACGTCGCATCAGGGGGGGGGGGGGTAGAGTCACATCCTCCTCAGTAAAAAAATCGAGGAACTCCCCAACAACATCCGGGACATCCATCATCTCTGTATCAGCTGGAACCACTGAGAACCTGCCTAACAAGGAAAGGAGAGTCTTCACATGCCGGCTTCCCACCTGATAGATCCTCTCGCCAACAAAAGATATGTGCTGCCCGTCTACGTCGGATTACACGAATCTTCTCCAGATGTAGTCGATAATGGCACTAACAGAAAACAACCAGTCTATTCCTAGGATGACATTGTATGGCGGTATCTGTATTAGGCGAAGGTCCCCACTAGATCGATGGGGTCCCAATGTCATCCCACATCCCCAGAAAACTCAAGATACGCTGGTCTGGCCTCCAACTGGTGTACTCAGCACCAGTGGTACGGAAAGTCTCTCTACATCTAGTCCTAAAGCATGGGCTAGACCAGGTGAAACAAAGGAGTGAGAGGCTCCCGAATTGAACAAAGAAGAAACAAGAGTACTGAACAAACAAATCGTACCTCGCACCACCTCTGGTCCGGCTGGAGCTGTCAACTATGTTGCGTGAAACTTTCCACACCCATATCCTCTGCCTCTCTGATGTCATCCACCTCCCCGACCACGCCCTGGTCGAGGTCCCTGAGGGGCACCCTGAGGTCGGCCTCCTCCCGCAAAGTCTTCCCTCGGAGGCGCATGATCCTACTGCTGCTTGATGGGCCTCGCTGGAAACTGGTGCTGCTGAGGTGGGTGCTAAACCTGCCCACCTCCAGCGTACTGAGCTTGGATCGGTCACCAACTCATTACGTGCCTGAAACATCCACAAGAAAAACACCTCGGTCCTGGGCTCGTGAAAAAGGGACGAGGACCCGAAGATCTGAACTGGAACTACTGGGGCATGCTCCCCACTGGCCTGAACTTGGAAGGTCCCATCATAGGAGACCTGCTGCTGATTTCCTTCCCCTTCGATGGGCCTGGCTGGTTCCCCTCTCGAGGTGCACCACCCAGCAATTGCATCATCTCTACAACCACTTCCTTCTTCTGTACCGCCAAGTACGTCGGAAGGGTGAAGGGGGTGACAACATACAAGGGCGAAGGACGAGGAGCCTCCTCCAAACGTCTCGTCCGAGACTCCTCATCCGGAAAGAGATCTGGAGAAAAGCGTAGGATAGCCTTGAACTTGATCCCCAGCTCTCATACTAACATACTCCCCTACTGAAGGGATAGTAACTCTTACCGCTTCCCCGCCTTGATCATGGAAGAACATAATTCTTCTCGGAATTCCTTCTCAAAGTCATCCCATGGAACCTCTACCTTTATCCTCTCTCCGAGGTAGAGTGTCCACCACTGTCGCGCCACACCTCTCAGATGACTGACTGCTAGGAGAACCCAGTACTCCCTCAGAGCACGGATCAAGGTAAAAGCGATCTCTAGATCCTCAATCCAACCCTCCGTCTCTGTATCCGAAGTACTACCCTCATACTTCTTGAGGGTCTGCGGCTGCAAAGAATGGATAGTCTTCTGCCACTGGCTATCTTCCTCCTCTCGGTCAATCCTCAACTAATAAATCACCTGAATCTGCTGGGCCTCGGCCGTCTGAGCCACCCGGGGACGACGTCCAGGTGCCATAGCTGTATGGTAAACAAAGATCACCTAAGCCCAAGTAGTAAGGAAATTTATCAAAGTTTTATTTTATCATTTTATTTATATTTCATTCCCAGAACACCCAAATCATGTAAAACACAATCATGATGATGAATGTAACTTCCCTATGGTCTCTACCCTGAAATCAATGTAGTATCACTTGCTCGATCGGTAGGCTCAGAGTCCTTTCATCGGATCACAGGGGGCCCTAAAATCCTGTGTCCTAGCCGGTCTTCCCTGGCTTATGTCACGCATCAATATTGACTAAAATTGTCACCCTACCATCCCATGCAATCCTCACTGTGCCTAACTCCAGACTCTATCCTATCTCTCAACCATCACCTCTGATACCATTCTTTCACGACCCCCTCCCACCAAAGATGCCCCTCCAGAGCTGGTAATGGTGAATGGGAGATAATGACCCCCGAGTCCCGACTCCAGTAGGCCCCGGGGTAGTTACTAGAACCAAGGGTATGAGTTTTCACAAATATGGGAGGCATTACCCTTTTTATTATTTAGGATCGGGAAATAGGACAAGTCAACCTCCAAAAAGGAAAAGAAAAAGTGTATAGAAATAAACCCAAACCAATCACACATGCATGTTTAATCAATTTTATAATAAGGTACAAGTACAAGAAAGTTCAAAGTATAATACCAAAAGAAAAAAAGAGTACATCAACAGCAACAACTCCAACTGTCCGACTAGTAGGGTCCCGCATGGCCCTTGTAGTCCTCCCGGAAACCTAAAAGTAAACGTAGGGTGTGCATCCAAGTACACTCAGTAGGGAAACCTAAAGCTCTCTTCCACCAGTGGGGAGACATCCTAATGTCCCGTGAGAACAACAGAAGAAACCTATCAATGAATTCTATCCACCCAACCTCACCAGCCACAGTCACCAAAACACAATCACAACAAGTAGTAGTATATAAGAAACAAGAGTATTGGGTACCCCGCACCATTTCCCTTTAGTTAGCTGCTCTTCTTAACAGCGAACGTCCTGACGCTGCCACACTCTCCCCGCCTGCACACACCTGGGCCTCACTACCACGTATCCCGTCCGCACACAACTAGGCCTCACAACCACGTATCCCGCCCGCACACACCTAGGCCTCATCCCGAAGATTCTTGGGAAACTGTAGAACCTTCCCGAAGAGTCTTGGGCTAAATCCACCCCAATCGTAACTTACCCGAAGAGTCTTAGGTGCAAGGTCGCCTCAAGCCATCACATACTAGGGGAGAAGGAGCAGGAAGGAGGTAGTAACTAAGGGAAAAGAACCCTCTCCCATGAAATGGGAGTATTCGACACTAAGTGCTCAACATGGGTCTAGTGTGATAAAACAGAAAAGATATAGATATATATATATATATACCAACCACACAACCCAACCTATGGATTCTAAACAGAGAAACTGAGCACGTGCCTCGGCACTGCAACTACGAAGAATTCATACAACAAACAACCCCAACCCCATTTAGGTTTTCACGTTTCAGCAGAATTAGTTTATTCAGTTCCATAACTGCTTGGAAACTATCAACAACTAACCACATCAATCATTCGTAAAACATATCACTTCCATCCACAATTCATGTTAGGAAAACACAAGCAACGCAACCAAGTCCTTCTTAATAACCAACCAACCCATTGATTATTATTTTGTTTCATTACCAAGCCCCATCATTTACTATCTCTTCCACTTTTTTTATTTATTATTCACAACCCACTGTTTGTTCACAATCAAACCCATCCCCATAGCCCCGCTTACAACCACCATAACCACAACCGCACCGTACATCATTAGCCCTTTAATACCACTTTTCGTAGCACCGCTGCCCATCACCAACATAGAATTCACACCAACCCACAACCATGTCAACCGCAGCCCCGCTGCTCACCCGATCCACAACAACCCACAAAACACCCCCATCACATGCCATGTATCCAAGCCAACATCCACATGTTCATTATTCTGTTTTGTTTAACCGGGGTTATCACACAAGGGTTCCCGATTTTAAACAGCCAACTTTACATGATTAACCAAGTTCCACATTCCACAAAGTATCCATCCATAAGGAAATCCAGAAGGAGAGGGTAACATTTTATTGTGTAATCAATGGCCCCCAACGACCATTATTTTTAGTAGGCAGCAACTCATTCACTACATAATATCACAGGATATTAATAATGTAATTGCATTCACAATCTTCCCATCCCTATTATATAATCCATTTATTATCATTTTTTATTGGTTCAACTGTATATCACGAAAAAAGAGGATACCCACCCTAAATGATACACAAAAGAGAGAGACAAAGGTAAGATCCCTACCTCAACAGGTTCTGATCACAACGCTCCCCCGGATCAACTTTAGAAGATGTCCATCGACGTCTGTCACTTCCGTCGAGTCCCAGAAAAAACTCCTTGGGTGGAAGTCGGAAAGTAATGGCCGAAGGAAAGATGAAATATCCAAGCTCGGAAGTTCCTCCTCATCATTACGATCTCTTGGCTGCTGACGGATTGTAAATCGGAGCTCGGATGAAGAAGTTATGGAAGAAAGAGACTTCGAGTCTCTTGGGAGAACTTTGCTCAGAGGAATGGGGAGGAGAAGAGTGAATTGAAAAGGAGGATGGGACCCCTCCTTTTATAGGCGAGAAAAGAAAAATTACATGGAGTGTAATTTATGGTACATGGCGTATACTCAGTTAATTCACATGGTCTCCACGCGGCTTCCAACACGGCTCCTCGGACGTTGACTGGTCAACACACATTTTGAGGGTAACACATTCGCGGTGAGGGACTACATAGCGTGTAGTTTGGACACACGACATGTATCCATTTATTGCACACAGCAAGGAAATCTCTCCAACACAGCACACAGACGTTGACTGGTAACGTGTACGTGGGGAAGGACTACACGGTGTGCAGTACTGGACACACGGCGTGCGCCCATTATTTCACACAGCAAGGACACAACCTTTAACACGGGGTATACCCGACAAGGTGGTACACGACGTGTAGTTAAACTACACGGCATTTACTCATTTACTTCACATGGAGAGGACACGACCTGCAACATGGGGTATACCCGGAAAGGGGGTACACAGAGTGTACTCAAACTACACAACGTGTAGTTTCAAAATTCTAGAAAGTGTGGGAAAAGTCCATTTTACCCTCCAGAACACTTCTTGACCTTCTTTATGTCAAAATAATGGGCCAGAGAGGTCCGGGCCATTACAAAATGAGTTAAAATTCGAATATTTTGGATTTGGATGTATATAAAGTGTAAAATTGTCTTCTAAACTAGTTTATTATCTATGGTAATTTTTTTGTTATCCATGTCTTTCCAAGAATATGGATTTTTTACATAATAAAACTAGTTCTACGAAAATATATTCTATAGGAATTTTAATTTAATAATTAATAATTATTTAATTAAATGTTATTTAATTGGTGTATGTTTTAAGAGTGATATATTTTGAATAATGTTTTCGTATTGGGATTAAAACTATATAGTTTAGTCCATGTTATTTGGGTTTTCCCCAAGATAGTAATATAATTCAGTTAGTGGATGGTTTAGGTCCCTTATTAGTTATTCTTTTCATTTTTATTTTTTTTATTTTTTACTTTTCCATTCTCTTCTCCTCAACTTTTCTTCTTATGTTCACCACACATTGAATATTACCATAATCATAAGAAATATAATAATATATAAATATCTTTGAAGAGAGATGGACAGAGGGAATAATGGATATTTTTCTATAGAGCTCGGGGGATCAAGATCATCACGAGGAAGATGTCGAGTACATATCAGACTGATGCAATTACAATTTCCATCTAATGGTAGTCCAATTTTTTTAAGAAATTGACCCCAGTAGAGTATTGTTTTTTAGTTTCTAAAGCATGATTATGAATATTTAGGACCTCATACTGGAGGATTTAGAAATATTTGTTGGAGGTGAACTGGTGTTTCAAGAGGAACATAAGTGTTTCTAATTCCAAAAATCCAGTCACATTTAATGTGTTTTCAAGAACACATTATTTTTTTCATCATTCTCATGGAAGTTGATTTTTTCGGGAATTATTGATGTGTAGTCAGATTATAAACTATTTAGTGATAATTTCCTTATGGGTGAGTACCTGGGCGTACATCCCTACTATGGGGGATACCTTCGCAATGTAGTACATGACTAGAACACAAATCTTACCTAGCCATGTATTAATACACAACTGAACCCATGTTTTACTAAATCATGTAATAGTACACCAGAGGCCCTATTTTATCATAAGACAAATAATATTTCATTTACAGGGTAGATATTTTAGATTACATGTCATGTACTTGAGTTACATAGTATATACTTATCATGTGTTACTAATTTTTTAGTTTGGATGTTTTTAAAAAAAAATACATATTTAAATAGATTTGGAATATATTATGAAATTGTTTCATGCTGAATGCAATTTTGGATTCACCTAGGTGAATTGGGGTCATTTAAAAGTTTCCCTACATCGGTACAATTTTTATTAATACGTTCTATAATAGTACTATAATCCCGAGGAATCCTATGTATGATATGGAGTGAAACTCTGAGAATGATTTTGATAATTATTGGAGGACATGGAATGGAATCCCTATAAACTTTTTATTGTCTTCTTTGGAATTTCCTTGGTCATAGTTATCTCGTTACGGCTCATGGATATGGATAAATTTTTTTTAGGGATATCTTAGGGGGACAATGAAAGTGGATGGGAATAAGGCCAAATCCATTGTGAGTTCTTTCATTTTAGTATTTCAGGGATATGAGAAGTTAGATATGTATTTATGGGATATGATATCACAAGGAGATAAGCTTTGGCATTTGAGACTCCTCATTGACTGAGGATACCAGAATGGATTCATTCACATATACTATAACCAAGTTGATACAAGGAATTATTTCTTCACTTGTGTAAAAATTATAAGGATCCCAAGATGGAAATAACCATGTAAGGGGGGACCTAGGTGATCCCATGGTCTGTCTTAGTATTTGACTGACCCAATGTGAATTCTTAGATTTTGGTTGAGAATATAACTGTTATAACCTTAGAACCTGTGATGTCGTTCTATTCCCAAGGGGGTGTGGTCAGATAGATGCGTTTCAGCATTCATCTGACACATATATTTTATTAAGAAATTGTGTATTTATTTTTATTTATAGTAGATTTCTATATGTGATTCAATAAACCATGTGTGTAGTCTTGATAAGACATGGTGGTGTTATTTGTGATGCTAAGATGTACATCTTTGGATATGAATTTTGACCCATATGAGATATTGGTATAGAACTTATCTTACCTTTTTAAGACCATTATGTCGAATTCAATTCCCGGTGACACTTGTGATTTGGCTATTGATCTATGTAAAAGTGCTCTCGATTCTAGGATATCAACACGAGTCTATATGGGAAACCCGAGACGCCACGAGTCTGTGGGTTTACAAGCATGTCTATGAACCAACAAGGTGTGTTTGGGGGATAAATATGATGACCTAGTTTAGGATGTCATAGTCCCCTCTATAGCCCTAAAATCCCACCAGTTGAGCATTATAATATCAAATAATCCTTATAAAGATGAAAAAATCAGGGTGTTGGCCATTTATCATGGGGCTATGGAGACATTCCATGATTCGAAAACATACCGATATACCAAGAATTTTCATTGAGCTATTTTTTGTTGAGGTATGTTGAGATTCCCATTATTCCTAGAAGTTTTCTATTCCACCATTATCTAAAATTTTCCCTATTTCTTCCTATGAATTCAGGATTCATACGTTACAATATATGATCAGGTATTTATATGGAGGTATGTCACCATGGAATTCCCAGAGACACCCCAACATGGGCAAGGGATATGTGGTCAATCGAGGTCATTCCCGTAAAGATCATCTATGATTTTTATATTTTTATTTTCATTTCAACTATTCTCAAATTGGATTCAAATATTTCATTATAATGCACTTATAAAATTATTCTATATGATAACAGTTGCTGGAATCAAATTGGTGTAAACTACTCATCCCTTTATATTAACATTGGTGTATTTGAATGCTTTACATATGCCTTTTTGTTAAAAATATATTCATGATTATCTTGGTGGAGTCCCATGGTTCTATTCCAAAGTAGATCCAAATACATGGAGTCTCGGTATCAGACTAGAAAATGTATAGAGTATTAGAGACTAGGATTGAATTATAGTTTAGAATAGGAAGTAGGCCCTTGAATTTATTTTTATTTTTATTATTAATTACGGTTTATCTCATTAGCCTAGTATGTGATTATTTTTTGTATGTGGGCATGATTTTTCTTGTGTTCATATGTAATTTAGGTTATTTATTTCATAAATCTATTTATTTTTCTTCTATGTACTCATATTTTTTTGATTCTTAAATATTTTCTTATGATTATGCACTCTGTTATAGGAGTATTTTCTCTCCCAAATACCACCTTAGAACCTCTATTTTAGTCATAAGTATTTGGCTTATTAGGGGGAATACTTATGGCCTAGTGGGGAATCATGTTGAGACACAAGTTGAGCGTATTCTAGAAATATGCATTATAATGTTTTATAAGATAATTATTTATCTTTATCTCAATATTTGGGGTATGAAAGACTTTATATTTATATATTTATTGGATCAAATTTTGGATATCAAGCTAGTGTGACTTGAAAACATATTCAAGTAATAATTACTAGTCACCAAATTTGGGATTGATTATTATTTTTTAGGTGATATAATTGTTTAATTTTCCCCTTATGTGACATAATAAATTTTTTTATTTAGGAGTTATTTCAATATTATCTGTTCACGCATTGAACATAACCCAGTAATGGATTTGACACCTAGATCATGGAGCTAAGAGGAATCTTATTAATCATTTATTGGGACTTTAGATTCACATTACATTTAGGGGATTTCTTCTATGAAATTATGACAATAGAGAGAGGTTCAACTATTTAATGTGTCAACAACTACAAATATGATGTTCAAATATATATATATATATATATATAATTTAATAAATTCAACTCGAATGATCTAATGTGAACTTTTTCTTGATGGGTTGTCATTTTAATTTGTGCTTTGGTGCATTAAGATGATGGAATAGTCTCAGTGCGCTAGATTTTGAGTGACCCACATTGAATAGTCAGTCACATGGACTGTATTGGGAAACCAAGTGAGTATTTCTATTACTAAGTTATGATTATTTAATGTTTTACTATCAATATATATGGCGTTTTATAATAATTATTTGAATGTAATTAGACTTAGATTTGAATGTGGATATAGTTTTTCTGGGTATGAATCGTCAAGGATGCCTTCATATTTTATTTATGACCAAGGATGTGTTCTGATTCTGAAGGGACCAGACTCGTAGGTAGATTATTGTTGAGATTTTGTTCCATTATTGGAATTTCATAATGGTATGAAATTTTAGATATTGGGCCCCTCGTGTGAGAATTTGTCACACTGTATACCATGGTTTTCATTGGATATAGGGTCATGGTTTACATCATGTGATGTGTAAGGTTCAATTGAAACTAAATTTTGGTCTATGTGGGAGATCTAGTGAACACTTATGATGAAACAAAGTTTGTTAACGAATTGAAAATTGATGTTACTCAAGGGATACCTATGATAGGAGTGGCCCAATAATCTAAATTACAAGATGTATAATGGTTTGGCTAGATTACCTCTTTTGATATTAGTGGATGTTATGTGTGGTTGAGTTTATATAAAATTAATAGTTTTCCCAAATGTGTTATTTGAGTTTTTCATTATAATGTGTGGCATATGGGTATCCATTTTTGAAGGATTTGTTTTTTATGTAGGACTATATAGATTTGTAACCCTATTTTTTGGATATAATTGTGTATATAGGTGAAATAATTTGTGAATTATCATGTTTTATAATGCTAGAATGTAGTAGATAAACCTATTATTAATTTGGGAATATGTTTAATGCCTTATTTTGAAGAGGATACACATGAATTCTATGTATCATTCGATATAAAGTGTCCAAGAATAATATTAAGTGGTTTAGGTGATTTTATCAAAGGTAAATGGTTAATGGATCATGAAATCTTGAAAACATGTGACATATTATTTTTATAATCACACTAAAATTAGTTAGAGAGTGGTGGTTGGAATGTATATTTTCAATTATTATTTTTTATGCGAGGTTATATGTATATAAGTTATTTTCATTGTTGGTTGGTCCATGTCTTAGTCCATCATGTTTTTTGGTTTACTATGGGAAACATTTGTGGTGTAACACTAATAGATGTCTTGAGGTCAACACATGAGTATCTGTTTACCGAAGGTCTGATGGTGTCAACATAATTATATGCCATTAGTTGATGTGATCTTTAGTTTTGGTTGTTTATTCATCATGAATATCTCCATTCAATGATAGAAGGGATAATTGATTGATGGGTTTTCATTATCACTCCATTGGGAGTTATTTCGACATGTCTATTCATTTTATTTAATTATGAGTAGAGTATGATATTTGGACCCTATCATTGGTTAATAGATGAGGATAATGATACTCTTATAGTGGGGAGTGTAAGAACATTCACGATTGAATCTATCTACTCTTGGAAGAGTTGTAGGAAATGTGAGACTACATAGTTGCTTGTAAAGAGCTTGTTGGATTTGATAATTCTTTAATGAAAAGCATGGTGTTTTTTAGACATTGATACTTATTTAGGATAATAATTGTTCTTGTTGGGAGGTTATGAGACCCCGTTTTTTTCCATATTGTGAAAATGTGCATAAATATGATTATTTTTTAAAGATTTTACGATTGGTAAAATATTATTTTTCCTAGGAAAATGATAAAAAAATTTATATCCACTATGATGGTCATAGAATATAGTTTTTTCTACTAGGATACAAGTTTGGTAAAAATCAGAGTCATACAAATTTTGGAGAAATAATAAAGATTTAACTAATTAAAGATTATACGATATATTTATGTTTGAAAATTGATATATTTTGAATGAAATTTCATATTGATATTTAATCATTTTGGTTAAGTCCATAATATGGGGTGTTTACCCTCTGTGAGACCTAACAACCAGTTGAGAGCTAGGGTTGCGCTTGGGCCTTTTTCCCTTTTTCACATTTCTTATCTCCTCTTCTCCGATTTTCTATTCAAATAATCCCTAAGTATTCCATTTTTTATATGCTAAATAGCTAGATTTATATAGATAGATTGATTGGGAGGAAATGTCAGAGATTACACTTTGAAGATCTAGAAGAACTAGATCAACATGCAGCTATTGTGGAGTGTAGATCAGAAAGAATCACATGACATTTTTTCCAAAAGCTATCTCTATTTATTTATAGAATTGATTACATTACATTAGTTTTTTTATTTGAAATCCTAATTTTTTAGGGACCCTATGGTGGATTATTTGGTGTTACATTGTGCTAATAGTGGGTGTCAGAATGATCGTAGGAATTTCCCAATCTGTAAACCCAATCACAGGGAATGTGGATTCATGAACACACATAGTGTTCTATTATTAATAAATGAATTTCAACTTTTTATACGACACACACTGCAATTAGATTAAAATACATTTAATAAGATATGTCAATGTGGATTAGTACATGGGGGATAACCCTTCTAAAGGGAACAAGGTCATTTATTGGAAGATGGCTAAATACTATGTGTACCTTAGTCATGTAGTAACACATGACCATACCACATTTAGTCACTTTTAATGTATTCTTAAAATTAGAGATCATTTTTGTACCATGAAAATTTATAATTACAATGTAACATTTTTGAATTTAGTTTACAAATCGTCCACTTTTATCACACATTGTGTACTACTCCCTTTTCACCCATTTTATTTCTTTTGGTTGTTTTGGAACCCATATCCATATTTGAAAAAATTATTAAGTCCATTTTGATTTTTTTTTCATATATAATGAAATGGTATATCACTTTATTTTATTTTTGTACATTCAAGATGATATTCAAGAAGATATACTTATGATGGAGAGGATCTAACCATATTGATTTAATCTATAACACCCCTACGAATGATATGGTATGAGTCCTAGATATGTGTTTGGGGAATGGTAGGTGGATGCATGATGTAATATCTAATATCCTTATTGGGATTTACCATGGGACATACCTTTTTTAGCCTGATTTAATTATTACTCAAGTAGTCTGATATGTTATCTATTAGAGAAAACCTAGCGAGACATGTAAAACTGATAGACTTGAGCCTATAACCTATGTGGGGATATACTTTTTAGTAATTCATGGCAGTTAGATGTCACATAATGTATTATGGGATGTGTTATCACTGATATAAAGGTGTTGGACCAAGAGAATAAACTATGACTAATGATACCAAGTTGTATTCCACTCCTTGTATTATAGCATAGAGGATCCTTGCAGTGATTTTTCCCTCTATATACTAATTATAAGGACCCCCATAGAGATTCCTCCATGTACATGTCAACCAAGGGTTTTCATGATGGTGACCCTTTTTTTGATATACGTATATTGGATTACTTATTTTTGTTTTACATGGTAGTGTGTGTCATAATAGAAAATGTACCAATCTTATGATCCCTAGGGTGTGTGGAAGTTGATATGGCTTCATGAATTCATCCAAAACATAATTTTTTTTATAATTTAACTTATTTTTTTCATGAAGCTATTGAATCCAATATTATCTTCTCTGTATAAGGCATATGGGAATAATAATATGTGAATGAAATATTTTATATGTGTATGGTACTTATGTGAGATGTCATGGACCATGATGTTACCATGGAAGCTCAGTGATGAAATGAAAATTGAAATTTAGAAACATGAATAATTTCTAGACACCGGGATATATACTTAGGGATGTATCTGATTAACTATATAACATGGGTCCCTAGGTTGGATAGCATACCTAGGATCAAGTAGTTTAGGCTTGGGATAATATTTTTAAGACTGTGTTTTTGATGAAGTGATAATTAGGTGAGACATAGGATCTTTCCAATTGAACCTTATGATGTCACCATTTCCTAATGAAGTGACACATAATGCCTAGGATTGGGACATTTTTCATGGTAAATAGATACTGAACATCAATCAAATACATCCAAAGACTATAAATTTTTTTGAGCCTTTTTTTATTTTGAAGTTCAGAGAGACATATAAGAAACATAGATTCATGATATAGATCAATTTTCTATTAGTAATTTAACATTTGAGTCTATGGATTAGGGATCCCAAAATTACACAATAGGATCCAAAATTCATTCATATTGATGGTCATCGTGACGTTCTTAGACACGTCATATACCCAAGGATCAAACATGTGTATGGTTTTTTTATATTTATACTTCTTACAATAAACTGTAATGTGAATATTATATGATTGTGATATTATAATAAATATTTTTTATTCACAATAGGTGGGGCACTACTAAAATTCAATTTTCAACCCCAATATGTGATCCTCACTATACATATAGACATTTTCTCTAATTTCAAGTTTATCAATGATGGATGATGGTTTGGTTGAAGGCCTAGGGATGCATGATCAATAAGATCAACTTGTATTGAGCCTTAGGAGTAGTGTGAAGAATCTCAAGAGTATTAGACACGTGGATAGTGGTATTTATCAGTGTTGAATGTAGTTACTTTCAAATTTTTTCAATATACGTTTTTTATTCCTATAATTTTTGTCGACCTAGTTGGTGATCAGTTGTGGTTTGTGACTAGTAATGTTCAATTGTTTCTGCATGAATTCATATTATATAGGAATTATATTTATATATTATTTTATTACCCTAATTTTATTTATACATTGTTATTTATTAAGGATTATGCACTCTGTTATGATAATATAGTCTTCAAACATTACCTCCTTGGTCCCATACTACTACTCAATTGCATATACCATATTCTAATTCATGCTTAAAATGTTCAATAGAATCGTGTATAAGAAAATTTCTACTGGAATCTAGATTTGAATATTAAAAAACACATCCTCCTTATTAGTAATGAGATAATAATATATAATATCATTTATGGTTCGTGGAAATTAATGAACAATGTGAGTAGATTGTACACCAAAAATGATGTTCTGAGATTTATAAGGAACATGTGTGATTTAATATAGTAACTGTATTTTAGTTTATCCAATGGAATGATGCAACTGTGATAGAAGATAACTAATTTTTGAATGATTAGAAAAATTATAACGATGAGGGAATTAATATTTTAAATTAACATAAATTTCATATGAACAGATCATATACATGAATAATATGGGGGCTTATTCATCAACTTCATCAAATATTATTCATTGAAATAGATGATTTTTTTTTCACTCTTTGACATGACACTGATGTGTAGTGAACCATTAATCTTATACACATGAAAGGACATATTATGGATAACTGTTATTTATTATTTTATTGATTAATTTCATGTTTTCTAAGTTATATTTACATTCCAATATTTCATTATATATATAAAAATGTTGAGATAATCGATTCATGTTAAATCATAGGACTACCAAATGGCCATAAATACATGATGAATTATTTAGTATCACATATATATGTGTTGAGGATGATAGCTATAGGACACCTTATAACATTGTATAAAAATAACAATACTTCTTATACATGAGGTCAATATATAAAATTTGTTTTAGGAAAATCGTCACACATCATAGTGTTATGTATTTGGAATCATTAAACCATACATATTGCATACAAGTTAGAACTATTTTGGATTGGGATTTCATGATGACTATAAGGCGTAGATTCCATGTAACTATAAATGGTTTGGTCACTCTGGGAAACATGGAATTTTTTTTTTCAATATTCATGACATCATTACAAAAAAATAATTGAATTTTAGTCAAGAAACAATACATCATGTAAGATATAAGACCTGTTGAGGGATATACACATCATATAACACTAGATAACTCATTTGAAATACTTTAAAAGTCCCTATAAATGTGGTGATAGGGTATAGTAATGGTTTATATTGAATATTTCTAGATGTACATATCATGTTAGTCCAGACATCTCATGAATGTTACACACTAAAATGTATAGGGCTTCCGATTCAAGAAAATATAGAAAATAATAATCTAATAATTAACTACATAGAACTTATCTTCGTCTATATGTCATGTAATAAGGTTATTGGTAGAAATATTCACTGGGTGAGCCTCAAGAATTTATATTGAAATACAATATTTAATATTTTTTTATCATAATGTACATTTATGATATATAAATCCATTTTATGTGTCATGTACATCACAGATCATTCGAATGGTACATGTCTCTTATATTTATGACATTTCATTTGGTTATACAAGCCATGCAGACTAAACAACAAGACTTAAGAAACAATATTCCATGTCAACCATGATTCAACAGGTAGTAATATGTATCATGTATGTACACAGAACATAGTAATTACCAAACATAGTGTTTTTTATATGTCATGTACCAATTAGAAGCTATAAATGGGATTAATCATATATAAATAGTACAAATTTTAGCAACACCAGCACATGTCATGAAAGATAAATTTCAAACTGAATTTATCATGGCGATGAGGTTACACAAAATTTCTTAGCCATTGGAATTCATAATGATTATTGTGGTTGATATTATCCATAATGTCCCAAATTTTCAAAAGCATTATTGGGATGTTAATAGTAATGAACCTTTGTTATCTATTTGGTCTTATAGTGGCGACTTAAGGCCTTCTATATCCCTGTGGATTGATTGATCATCTACATTTATGAAATTTGTGTGGGCCTATAATTTTTATTTATTAACAAGGATTTTTTATATGATTTAGTGAATTTGAATAAAAAAATAAAAATATCAATATGGTGTGATTGTAACTAGTTGATATAAAAAAACAGGAAATAGAGAGCTAAAATTGTAAAATTAATAAAAACTATTTTCCTAAAAAATTTCATATTCATTTGTTACATATTATTAGGAATTTAACCCATGAATTGAATGATTTATGGTGACTATGGATTTTAAACTATGTAATTAATTTTACATGTAGAAAATTGAAAAAAGTTCAACTATTTTAAAACTATGTAACTATAGATCAAAATAATATTTAAATTTATTCCATAATATTTTTAAAGGACTTACATATGGGAATTTTATATATTATATGTGTGGGAATTAATAAGTAGAATTATTAATAAATTATTATATAAATATTTGAACCTTTTCAAGTGATATAATGGAAAAATATGTATGATTAAACTATCATATAAAATATGGAAGAAAAATATGTTTTTATCAAATTATTGGAGTTAATGATATACTCAATAACTTTTTGGAACTCATTGAATAATAAAATTTCATAACTATTCACTGATATACTAAAATTTTCATAAATTAATTATTAAGAAACATATTATTTTGTTTATTAACACACCTATATAAAATTATATATGTTTTTAAAATATTTTTTCTTTCAAATAAATTCATTATATTTAATATAATTTTTTTTTAATTTTAATTATAATAGTACTTTATAAATTTTTTCAAATATATATTAATTAATCTTTTATTTAATAATCATATTCAGATTACAAACATAAAATTTTTAAATAAATATATTTATATATATATTATACATACCAAATATTAATAATAACAGCTTAAATTTATTATATATATATATATATTTTTTAATTTTATTATAAGGAACACAAAAAATTATTTATATGGATCTAAAGATAATTAACAACAGTTGTGGGGGGGGGGGGGGTAGAAAATTTAAAATAAAAATACTCCAAAATATTTTCAGGGAAAAGGAAAAAACCATCCAGTCTAGAGGAAGATTAAAACTACTTTTATGTGTTTATATAATCCAAATAAGGGATGATATATTAATATTTAATTCATTTTTAAGAGTCATTCAAGACAGAAAATTTTAAATTCACATAGGTACAATTAATTATTTTTAGATATAAAACTATTAAACATACCTTCATGAAGTAGTTATTGGTGTTTATAGAACAAAAATGAATTTTTCCATTTGATAATAACTTGATTAATTCTATAATTATTATAAAAAATCTTTCTTTATACATATTTGTTATTTTAGGAATGAAATAAACTAAATCAATTGGGTCCTCACCACTCATATTTAAGAGCACAACCAACTTCTAAACTAATATTCTAACTGTTTTCCTTTCAATGAAATGGTAATTTAAAAAAATTGTGTTTCTTCTCAAGGATGTGGGTAAATCACTATTATTCAATTATTGGAATCATCACTATTTATTTAATTCAATGTTCTCTATACGATATTTTTCTATCCATCTTGATTGGTTATTGAATACTAACTATCATCAGAATATAATCTACATTAACGCCATTTTATTGTGGGTGAATAATGCTAAATCCTATAAATAATATGACTTATTAAAAAATTTATATCCATAAATATATTTTATAGAATATTATAATGGAGGAAAATGATCAAATTTATTGGTGGTATCTACACCAAGAACCTTGTCATATAAACGAATAAGAGGGTAAATTTCATTTTTAAATGGAGAGTATAGAATTATTTTTTTTCTCACTAATATACCATTATCTCGTTTTCAATTTACATTGAAAATTAAACAATATGAATCATCGTGAAATAATCCAAACTCACATTGGATAGGGAATAACAATTTATATTTTTTTGGAGCCTAAAAATTTAGAATTATTTTTGGATGTATCTTGTTTTGATTATTGGAGATTAACTCCCTTTAATCAAAAAAAAATAACATGAATCTTAATGAGATAATTGGACACAAGAATTTAGTGAAACTCTAGAGGTAAGACAAAAAACCTATGTGACACAAGTATGATTATTATAACATCCCAGAATTTATATATATAATTTAATTCTCTATATATCGATAATTTTATTTTAAATTAACATATATGGTAAAGAACTAATGTCATATTATCATTTATTTTTTGACATATTATATTTTTAATATTAACTACATTATAGAAGTCAATATACTGGTATAGTAACAATATAGGTATATTTAAATTATAAAAAATAATTTTTAAAATGATCCATTTCATTTAAATCACATAAATATAAAATTAATTTTAATTACTATATATATTTAATATAATAAAACTAAATTTCTTTTTTTGAATCCTCAATTGAAATTGGTCTTAGGAATAATTTTTTGGAATTTTAAAAATTAAATAACATTCAAATAAATAACGAAAAATAAGGTATTTACCGCTTCTGTGAGTGGAATTTCAAAAATCCGAGAGACACCGTTAATATCAAGGACTAAAATGTGGTTCAATGAGATGAAAATAATTTTTGGTGAATAGTAACTTTTTACTTTTTTTTACCACGGTAAAAAGTAAATAGGGTAATTAAGGGTAGAAATGAAATTATTATTACCCTAAAAATGTCTTAATTCTATTGGAAAAGTGTAATTTGACCAAAAACAAACATAGGAATAAAATATGACCATTTAGGCCCACTTGGATTAGATTAGGACATTTATTATTAATTTATTTAAAGAAGGGTTAAAAGAGGTAAAATCAATGTTTATTTACTAAAACATTTTTAATATGGGGTTATACATAAGATAAATTCGACTATAAATATTCATTAGAAATATAAAAAGATTTCCTACATAATGGTATTTTATTTTTAATTTTTAGACATTAAATAATATAATTTATTTATGACACAACAATGATGCAGTAATTATACTATTAATGAAATATTGACATAATTGATGTTATAAATACCCAAATAAATATAATTTGTGACTTTTTATGAATTCCACTTATTTTCTAGGTTAATAAGACATGTTAGTATTTATTTAATTAACTTTGTTATAACTTATCATTCTATTATGATTTTCACAAAAATCAATTACTAAATAGTGTCAAAATTGACATAAAATAGTGTTTTTAAAAATATTATATAATTAATTGTTATTTTATTCCTAAAAATCTATGGTTCAGTCAAATGACTTAGATAAGGTTATATATATTAATAATAAACAACTTGGGGTTCTTTTGCCTTCTTATAATATGTTTATTAACCTTATAGTGTAAGAACACAAGAAGACACGGTAAAAGTACAATTATTTAACTTAATGTTAAATCTAAATGATAAGGGTAAAATAGGAACCTAAACTTGTCTAAATTATTTTGGATGAGAGGATTTCGACCCATCCCCACCTTATCCTCGATATAAATCAATTTGGAGATATTTAAAACCGAACTTGACTTTATAATAAAATAATATTTTTAGTTATTCCAAAGGTGCCCCTCTCCTCCCTTATAAAAGGGCAGCTCCTCCCCCTCTTCCTCACACCACTTGGAGCCTTCAATCTCGGCCAACCCCTGCCACTTTCTCATCTCCATTTCCCTAGAGACATCCTAGAGGTTCCTGTCTTCTTCAAAGACCAATTTAGTTCCCTAAAAGAAGGTCTCAAAGAAGCACTTCAAAGAAGAGGTAATATCTGTTACCGATTCTTTCATCTTTATTTCTTCTTCCACTTATTATTCTTTAGTTGTTTCATTATGATGTAATAACATCAGTATCACTCATATACTGATATGTTATTATAATTATGAAACAACCATATTTCACCATCTATCCATCCTACGGAAAAAGAAATCACCGCTCGTGCGTACGTACGGAATACCGTCTCCACGCCGTTGTGTAATCTATTTTCCACCACCACCTTACTTGGATGGGTATAATGGTTTAAATAATGACTATATATGACTATTATAAAGTGATATTGATTCTGAAATAGTATAAATATACTCCAATACAATTCCACGATCATATGAACGATATCATCACTCGTGCGTACGTACGGAATACCGTCTCCACGATGTGATGCAACTCGTTCTACATGATCTTCATTTCATAATGATTATATAAATGAATTGAATTGAATTAATATGATATATATTACACTAATACCATTCTGGAAATGAGGTATCTATAACCTAAAGAAAAGAATAAGAATTTATTCGACAAAACACGCATAAGAACAAAAAATTATAAACACCCGAATAACAAGTAGCAATGAAATATTACTACTAAGAAGCTAAGAATATGACCATATATGATATCATAGAAATAAGTATGATTCTGGAATAAGTCAATAACATTATTTAAATCATTATACAGGGGGTTCGGACACTTACAAAGCAAGTCGGACCTAAGGTAAGGGAAATATCACAATCTCATTTTTATTCGAGATTGTTTATAATTTGGCATTTACTGGGGTGTATTTTATCATCCACATCCATGTTTCCTCAATATGTAATATTATTTCCATTCAACTACAATAGTTTATATCCAATTTTACCATTCGGTAAGTTTTTTGTAAAATATATGAAAGGAATCTTTTGTCGTTTTTCGTACGAGGTACTTATTGACTTTTCCGACAAAAGTACGAAGAATGTTTTTTTAAACTTATACGGCATGAATGGATTTTTAAACAATTATTTCCAAGAAGAATCCTTTACAAGTTTTCAAGTTTTTTTTAATCGACTTCTTTTAGTTTATAATTGTACGAAATGTAAAGAAAGGAAAAGTGTTTTTGAAGCAGAAATGATATTTTTCTCAAGAATGGAGTTCAAGTGTTTTATCAAAATTATTTTCCATCTAAGATAATAAAGGGTTTTGTTTTTATCCCTATTATTACATTGATTTGATTGTGTTGTGATGGAATTATATTTTTATGAATTCTTTTATCTTATATGAATTTTTTTTATGATGTCACGATGTTTAAGATTCCCATTTTTATTACATGGGTTATGCTATGATGTATGGTTTATGATTTTGTGGCACACATAAGAATGGTATCATTATGAGATGGGTGGGACCTATATCTCCCTCCAATGCATTGGTTAAAGATTTTATATCTCATGAGATAGACATGGCTGGAACGGTAGGTTATACCGGTTCAGTGAAATAGGACTGAAACGAGGGTGAATCGGTTCAGAAAGGGACTTTATCCACTAAGATAGTCTTGGCAATGAGTCTTGACTAACAAGAAATGATTCTCTATGATTATGTGTGAATTCCACAAAGTTTCATGTTTTAAGTTATGATTATTGTGATTACATTTCACTGCCATGATTTACCCCATGTTATGAAATTATGATCTCTTTTGCAGGTTAAGATTTCCAAAAGTTATGTGCTTATGTATATGATATGATTGATATTTCTTTTGTTTACCTTTACTGAGCATTTGAGCTCACGCTTTTATGTTTTCTTTTCCCCAGGATATAAAGAAAGGTTTTAGGTAAAAAAAGGAAGATCTTTATGGGAGATTTTGAAGATCTTTCCCCATGATTAGAAGATTATATTCCGAGTTTCCAAAGACACTAAACTATTACGGTCCGTGTGTGTGTGTTTTTGTTATGTACTAAGTATTCCACAAATGTAATGTAATGTCAATTTACGTCAAGATATGGGTCTCTACAGTTGGTATCAGAGGAAAGGTTTAGTCAACCTTTGGAAACTAGGATGCGAAAACGTTAGTGAGATCCCTAGAGATATTTCTAAGGTTTGTCTAGGGATGTCTCTAAGGTTAAGTATACATATAGGTTATAGTTCTAGAATTGCGCTAACGATCTTAGAATTTAACCTATGATGTTAGATATTGAGGGTACTCCCCCATTATTATGTTGTTTTCCCTAGCATGATTTTTGCCTCTCACACTATTCTTTTTCGGGTTTTAGACGATGGCTGGAACCCGAAGGAACCGTGTTGATCAATGCAATGGACAATGCAATGATTTTCCTCCTGAACAAAAAAATGTTTTGGGAGATGGAGTGCAAAATCTTATTGTTATACTAACACAAGCTATGAATCATTCTGGACTACCAAATGAGCAGAGAAGGGAACAATATTCTATTGAGTCCTTCATGAGGCAACGTCCACCTTCATTCAGTGGGTCTTCTGATCCACTTGTTGCTGAACAATGGATCAGTACCACTGAAAACATATTTTCAGTTATTCAATGTTCTGAGCATGATAAACTCATCTTAGCAGTATATCGTTTGGAAGGTGAAGCTGATCAGTGGTTGAATCTTATCAAGAATACGAGGCCAAGAGATGTAATTGAGTCCATGGAATGGGACAAGTTCAAGAACTTGTTTTTCAGTAAGTACTTCCCTCGTATTCTTCGAACAAAGATGGAAAAGGAGTTTCTTGAGCTGAAGCAGAAGGATGCTGAATCTGTTGGTATATACGAAGCGAATTTTACAAGACTTGCAAGGTATGCATCTGGCATTATCATCCAACCTGAAAGTAAAGTTAATCGATTTTTCAGTGGCTTAAAACCAAGTCTTCGAAGGGCATTAGCTATAAGAGACTTCAGTAGCTATGAAGAAATTGTGCGTTGTGCTATCAAGGTAGAAATGGAAGTTGGTGTTACTTATCCATCTCATAGTTTTGACAAGAAACGAAAGATGGAGTTCAAGGAGAAATCTCAAAATAATGGTGAAAAAAAGATGAATGTTTCCTTGTGCACAAAGTGTGGAAAGAAGCATGGTGGAGATTGTCTTAAAGGGACTAGAAAATGTTTTACGTGTGGAAAAGAAGGTCATCGAGCAGATGAGTGTCGAAGTAATGGAAAAAAGGGTTTCTAATGATGTGAATAAAGCAAACACTACAGAGAACGCACCACCAACACTTCAATACTTCAAGTGCAAGGAAATGGGGCATTATGCTAATAAATGCCCTAATACAAGGGTTAGTGATGATCAACATGAGCAACCACTTAATGCAAAGGACAAAGGGAAGTCACATGCGATCACTATTGGCGATGTTGAATATGACAACGATGTGGTGGAATGACTAAGTGTTTATGTAATGGGATTCCAAAATAATGTTGTATCATAAAGTATTGGAATATTTATGTGTTGGTCTAATGTGGTATTCAAAGTGATTGAGATATTTTTGGAAATAAGATGATATGCACATAATGAAGGGAAAACGAGAAAACGAAATGTTTAATAGTATTCATGAGCTCATGATTGATATAAGGACTAAGTGATATCATGGTTTGAGTATATAGAATTTTGAGGATTTTGGTATGTGAAAAGTGTTAACATTTAACTGAATTCAAGTTTTCACTATGGTTCAATGGGTATTCAAGAGAATACATTACTAAGGCCATTGAATGTTTGGAATGTGACCAACAAGACATATCATATGATATATTGGGATAAAAAATGGTATTAAATCTCTGGTAATCGTTTTCACTATATTATGAGAGTGGAATGAAGTATTGTGGATAAGCCTAAAGATTGTAATAGAAGTATTATGGATAAGCCTAAAGATTGTAATGGATTATGTTGGACATAAGTTAGTATTGTTTAAGGATAAAAGTGGTTTTTCTATATTATTGATCGGATGTTATAGTAATATAGTTTTAGAAAAAGTAAAACCCGCAGAACAGGCGACATTGCATCGCGTCGGACAAGGCTGTGGAAATCGAACCCACAATCGAAGTGCGACTGGCCTTTATCGCCTACTACTGGCCTACAGAAAGTCCTTGTTTAGTATAAACTAGTTTTATTATATTAAGAACTATGATATATGAAGTATAAGTCCATTTTAGGAACCATATATGATTAATCTCAATATAGAATGACTTATGTATATTTAATAACTTTTTCTAACCATTTGTTTGAGACAGGTGGAATGACCCGTCATTCTATCACATGATCTGCTAACACTTCACGAATAACAAATTCAACATCATTTATTTAAGAGATTAAGTAGAAATTGTTCAAGGCACGAACAAGAGTTAGATTGTACCAAAATAAAGTAAGTATTTATTCTAATTCAAATAATTCAACTTTAGGGAAACGATCTTGAAAACCAAAAATGTTGTCCTAGTGCTCTTATATATGATTAATCAGATGGTACCATAGATCATCACAAATTTATGGATTTCTGATTATTGGCTTTTCCATAGCCATGTTCTCTACCACTCTCCATCAGAACAAGATGGTTAGATTTTTCTTCCATATCCATATTTTCACCTATGTGGAAACCCAGTGATTAGTTTATTTGGGTAACCGTTACATTTCATAATTTTGTTTTTAAATATTGGTTTTGGTATTCCTTTTTACGATGTGGGTTTCTATTAAAGAAACTTTCGAATAGTAAACCATTTATAACCCCGATGAATTTCGAGAGCGAAATTCATTTTAAGGGGGGTAGAATGTAACAACCCAAGATTTTATGGAAAATATTCTTTTTAATTTCACTAATGTCTTGTGTTGTATGCTACAACAAAAGGAGTTCGTACAACACGCATCCTTGACTTGTCTTGCATTACACGTAATCGCGACCTTCCTCGATAGCGTGTGTAGTACGCAATAACGATTTTCACTAAACAATAATATGCTATTAAAATATTATTAAAACTAGCCGTTATGAATATTAATAACCACTTTTTGAAATTTTGTAAATTTTATTATTCAAAATGGAATTCATTTTTGGATTCGGAATATCGAAATTAGCCTAGGGTGAAATTTTGGTATTTTTCTAAAAACTTTCAATTTTTGATGAATAGTGAAACCACTAAGTGGTAGTTAAAAAACTGAATTTTTCATAAAACTTAATTTTACCGCTTCTATGAGTGGAATTTCGAAAATCCGAGAGACACGGTTAATATCAAGGACTAAAATGTGGTTCAATGAGATGAAATTAATTTATGGTGAATAGTAACTTTTTACTTTTTTTACCACGGTAAAAAGTAAATATGGTAATTAAGGGTAGAAATGATATTATTATTACCCTAACACATGTCCTAATTCTATTTGACAAGTGTAATTCGACCAAAAACAAACATAGGAATAAAATATGACAATTTAGTCCCACTTGGATTAGATTAGGACATTTATTATTAATTTATTTAAAGAAGGGTTAAAAGAGGTAAAATCAAAGTTTATTTACTAAAACATTTTTAATATTAGGTAATACATAATATCAATTCGACTATAAATATTAATTAGAAAGCTAAAATGATTTCCTACATAATGGTATTTTATTTGTAATTTTTATACAATAAATAATTTAATTTATTTATGACACAACGATGATGCAATAATTATCTTATTAATGAAATATTGACATAATTGATGTTATAAATACCCAAATAAATATAATTTGAGACTTTTTATGAATTCCACTAATTTTCTAGGTTAATATGACATGTTAGTATTAATTTAATTAACTTTTTTCGAACTTATCATTCTGTTATGATTTTCACAAAAATCAATTACTAAATAGTGTCAAAATTGACATAAAATAGTTTTTAAAACAAATATTATATTATCAATTGTTATTTTATTCCAAAAAATATATGGTTCGGCCAAATGACTTAGACTAGGTTATATATATTAATAATAAACAACTTGGGGTTCGTTTCGATTCTTATAGTAAGTTTATTAACCTTATAATGTATAACACAAGAAGACACGGTAAAAGTACAATTATTTAACTTAATGTTAAATCTAAATGATAAGGTTAAAATAGGAACCTAAAATTGTCTAAATTCTATTGGATGAGAGGATTTCGACCCATCCCCACCTTAGAATCGAAATAAATCAATTTGGAGCTATTTAAAACCGAACATGACTTTATAATAAAATAATATTTTTAGTTATTCCAAAGGTGCACCTCTCCTCCCTTATAAAAGGGAACCTCCTCCCCCTCTTCCACACACCACTTGGAGCCTTCAAGATCGTCCAAACCCTGACACTTTCTCCTCTCAATTTCCCTAGAGACATCCTAGAGGTTCTGGTCTTCTTCAAAGACCAATTTTAGTGCCCTAAAAGAAGGTCTCAAAGAAGCACTTCAAAGAAGAGGTAATGTCCGTTACCGATTCTTTCATCTTTATTTCTTCTTCGACTTCTTCTTCTTTAGTTGTTTCATTATTAAGTTATAACATAAGTATCACTCATATACGGATATGTTATTATAAGTATGAAACAACCCTATTTCACCATCTATCCATCCTACGGAAAAAGAAATCACCGCGCGTGCGTACATACAGAATACCGTCTCCATGCCGTGGTGTAATCTATTTTCCACCACCACCTTACTTGGATGGGTATAATGGTGTAAATAATGACTATATATGACTATTATAAAGTGATATTGATTCTGAAATAGAATACATATACTAAAATACAATTCCACGATCATAGGAACGATATCATCACTCGTGTGTACGTACGGAATACCGTCTCCACGATGTGATGTGACTCGTTCTACATGATCATCATTTCATAATGATTATATAAATGAATTGAATTGAATGAATATGATATATATTACACTAATACCATTCTGGAAATGAGGTATCTATAACCAAAAGAAAAGAATAAGAATTTATTCGACAAAACACGCATAAGAACAAAAAATTATAAACACCCGAATAACATGTAGCAATGAAATATTACTACTAAGAAGATAAGAATATGACCATATATGATATCATAAAAATAAGTATGATTCTGGAATAAGTCAATATCATTATTTAAATCATTATACAGGAGTTTCGGACACTTACAAAGCAAGTTGGACCTAAGGTAAGGGAAATATCACAATCTCATTTTTATTCAAGATTGTTTATAATTTGGCATTTACTGGGGTGTATTTTATCATCCACATCCATGTTTCCTCAATATGTAATATTATTTCCATTCACCTACAATAGTTTATATCCAATTTTACCCTTCAGTAAGTTTTTTTAAAAGATATTAAAGGAATCTTTTGTTGTTTTTCGTTCGAGGTACTTTTTGACTTTTCCGAAAAAAGTACGAAGAATGTTTTTTTTGACTTATACGGCATGAATGGATTTTTTAAACATTATTTCCAAGAAACTTCCTTTACAAGTTTTCACGTTTATTTTTAATCGACTTCTTTTAGTTTATAATTGTACGACTTGTTAAGAAAGGAAAAGTGTTTTTGAAGCAGAAATGATATTTTTCTCAAGAATGGAATTCAAGTGTTTTATCAAAATTATTTTCCATCTAAGATAATAAAGGGTTCTGTTTTTATCCCTATTATTACATTGATTTGATTATGTTGTGATGGAATAATATTTTAATGAATTCTTTTATCTTATATGAATTTTTTTATGATGTCACGATGTTTAAGATTCCCATTTTTATTACATGGGTTATGCTATGATGTATGGTATATGATTTTGTGGCACACATAAGAATGGTATCATTATGAGATGGGTGGGACCTATATCTCCCTCCAATGCATTGGGTAAAGATTTTATATCTCATGAGATAGACATGGATGGAATGGTAGGTTATATCGGTTCAGTGAAACAGGACAAAAACGAGGGTGACTCTGTTCAGAAAGGGACTTTGTCCACTAAGATAGTCTTGGAAATGGGTCTTGACTAACATGAAATGATTCTCTATGATTATGTGTGAATTCCACAAAGTTTCATGTTTTAAGTTATGATTATTGTGATTACATTTCACTGCCATGATTTACCGCATTTTAGGAAATTATGATCTCTTTTGCAGGTTAAGATTTCCAAAAGTTATGTGCTTATGTATATGATGTGATTTATATTTATTTTGTTTACCCTTACTAAGAATTTGACCTCACCCTTTTATGTTTTCTTTTCCCCAGGATATAAAGAAAGGTTTTAGGTAAAAAAAGGAAGATCTTTATGGGAGATTTTGAATATCTTTCACCACGATTAGAAGATTATATTCCGAGTTTCCAAAGACACTAAACTATTACGGTCCTTGTGCGTGTATTTTTGTTATGTACTAATTATTCCGCAAATGTAATGTAATGTCAATGTACGTGAAGATACGGGTCTCTACACGTAGACTAATTCCTTCTCAAGAATGACATATCTTATTATCCAGTACCACCTAAAATGCATGAAATTTAAAGTTAATATACTATATAGAGAAATTTAATTTAAAAATTAGTATTATAAAAAAAAATTCTTTATATTTTTGTGATTAATAAGAAATAGATTGAGGAACATTAACAACCTTATATGGACATACCATGGATCCTATCGTAATTTTAATTGTTTTGGGATAAACATTGAAATTGTATTAATAGTATTATTAATGGAATAAATAACCACATTAAAATACAAAATAATGGATTAATTTAAGTTATTTGAAAATACATTTTTCTAACTTCATAAAATAAATAGTTTTATTGAAAAAGTATCAAAAAATCATCTGTAATCGATGTAGGGAGAAACTATATTACAAATAAATAATAAAAGATAATAAATGACCATATAAAATTTAATATTGATATATATGGTTATTTTTCTATTTATTTAATTAACATATTTTAATTATTTAGGATGTTAATAAGTGTTTTAAATTGATTTTATACATGAGGTATTTGATCATCCATTCTAAACTCAATACATGATGGTTATACATTCTTGTTCTTTTCCACTTTTATAACAACATCTTTATAAATAAATTCATCTATTGTTTTGTATATGTTGAAAAAATATATAAATACTTAAATATCCTTATAATGTCACGAGATTTAGTTGTTTTTATATCCCTTCAAAAGTCCAAATCTTAATTAAACCTGATTTAAGGGAACATTACTATTTTTTGAATCCTCAATTGAAATTGGTCTTAGGAATAATTTTTTGGAATTTTATAAATTAAATAACATTCAAATAAATAACGAGAAATAAGGTATTTACAAAAATGGAGACTTTTATGAATTTATCGACATATAATTGAGACATTGATTTTTATAAAATTTATTAATTTTTAAAATATTTATTAAAGACCTATTTTTATCCATGTTTCAAATATTTTATAAAATTTATAAATCCTTTGTTTTACCATGTAATATAATACTTGTAATTCTCGGACCCTAGTTACCTAGATTTAGTGCATTATTACTTATCATTCTCTTGGTCACAATAGATCATGTCACAAAAGACTTTTTATTTTGGTATCCTTAGAAGTACTAGATAAATACATTTGTTTTAAATTGCATTATCAATTAAAAACAACAACATTGTCTCTCCTTTGAACACTCTTATATCCCTTATCATATTCTCGTAGGTCAGTCATAATATAATTCTTCACATCCTGTGAAAAATAAAAAAAAATAAGGGGGTGAGATATGATGATCAGTATGGATAGTAATATATTAGAAACTATCATAAATAATAATAAATGTTTAAGGAAATGTATAAGAATAAAACGAATACCTTTTAAACATAAACATCAACATAATATGGATGATATATATCAAATAATTCCATTTACATATGCACATGGATATTCTGTTAGTCGAATAATCACATTTAATATCGTTAGGTAATTTCATTATTTTGGAATGCATAATGTCAGACATCATAACGACATCTTCAAGGCCTCATTCCAAGACTACAAATAATGATTTTGACAAGGCCTTGTGCCGAGAGGCAAGTTTGACTCCTGATATCTACTGATGCATCGAGGAGCTATAGCGGGCTCCTCCCATCACTTACTATGTACAATAAATTCCTCATATGAAAATGATGAAAGTTAATATAAACATTTGTATTTAAATGAGAATACGAAATGACAATATTTTAACTAAAAACCATTAATTGTATAAATATATCACATTCACAGTCAAATATAACTCGTTATATACAATATGGAAGATTGTATTATAAAAAATTAAACTCAATATAGAATAATGAAGGATATTTACATAGATGAAAACAACCATTTAATCTATTTGAGAGAAATATCCCCCTCTTTTCATGAAAATATTTAAATGTCTCATTAATTATGAAGAGGCTGTTTAAAAGATATTTTTCAGTCAAAGTGTCCCATTCCACTATGAAAACGATAAAATAAATTTTAATTCTAAGAAATTAATGTCTATAAAAAAAATCCTTAAAACCATTTTTAAAACAAGGATATTAATAAGAACGATTTAGAAGAATAAATCATTAAAAAATTTAAAATAATATTTTAGTTAGAGTTCCTAACCAATTAAGATATGCTTGAATAAAAATAATTGATGTAATGGAAACATTATAATATAATGAGTTTAAATGTATTCATGATATGCTATGTCAAATTACAGTATATACAATATATAAAAGTTAAGTGACGCATAACAATAATGAAGTCTCAATGGAAAGAAAATTGAGATGAAATAACTTATAAAACCATATACTTAGGTAACAGATAAATCAATGACTTAATTATCTATGAAGAAATATGAATACACATCAATATTATTGTACATTTAGTATAAATAAATCTGATTAAATTCACACATATTCTTGTAAAAACAACCCCAATGACTTGGATGTTTAACTCAATGAATATAAATATAGTTAAAATTAGTCTTATCAAGTTCATATCGGTGACATGAGAATTTATAAATTGAGTGATTATGTGTATTAATAGTATATCCACACAAAATGGAGTGTAAATTACTACATAAGTAAATAAATAGTGATTTTACACTTAATCATGATGTAAAATAATCAATGAAGTATGTGTAAAGCCCAATGAGTGGAAATTGAAATTTAAAATTCTATTACCGATTTGGTAACATACGAAACACACACCCCATGAAAGAAGGATCACAAAATTAAAAAGTAAATAGCCATAAATTAAGGTATATTACACCATGAATACAATCATGGGTATTACATACACCACAAAAAAGGAAATAGTGGGCACTATAGCATAAATCTCATGTGATAAAAGTGAGAAGAAAACCCCTTACCTTGTACTTTTCCTTAGTCGAGGGTACGTTAACCATATATATAATAGTTACATAATTGTTACCAAATTATAAAACAACCACATTCATAAATATGATATCAGATATGATGTTTAAATATTGCTTTGTTAATAATATTATAGTTGTATAATTGTTTCGGGTGTCAACTGATTCGTTTTCCTTAAAATGTTTTGTTACCTATGACATGTTTGTCATGGATAGGATGCATATTATTCATAAACAGAATAATTATATGTTCATAATAATTATTTTTAGTTATAAAATGAAAATTATTCTTGAATGGTTATGATGAGGAATTAATTTCATCACGTTCATGGAGACGGTATTCCGTACGTATGCATGACTGACAATATCATTCAATTGAAGGTGAAATCGTATAAAATTGGATGTTATATCATATATAAAGAATAATAAACATGTTATATTATTTATTTAAATCAATTATACATCATTATTATACCCATGAAAATAATGAAGTGTTGAATAACAACTACACCACGACGTGGAGACCTTAAGCCGTATGTACGCATGTATCGTGACATTATCATTCATAGGATGGATAGAATAATGAATACGGTAGAACCATATTTATAATAAAATCACAGTATGTATAAGTTACTGGAGTTATTATTTTTGTTTGTATACAACAATGATAGAGTAAGTGGATGAAGAATATAACTTTTAAAGATGCGATGAAATTATTAACTCCTTTTGAAGTGTTTTATTTTGATTTGATCAAAAGGGATCCTTAGGTTGGATTTCTGTTCAAAGGAAGGCCTCTAAGATTATTTGAGGGAATTTGCGAGGTTATTTTGGCTGGGGTTGGTTGGGACAAATGGATTTTGAGTTGTGAAATGAAGAGATGGGTATGTTCCCTTTTATAAGAGAGGTGAGGGTCACTTTCAGAAAAACATGAAATTTTATTATATTATACATTCATATTCGGTTTATAATGGCTCAAAAAACGAATTATTTTGAATATAAGGTTGGTCTGGGTCGATAACCTCTCAACCAATAGGTTTTAATCATGTTTAAGACACCATATTAACAGTATCTTATATATTTAACTCTTGGTTAAATAGTTCAACATTTACCATGTCTCCTTGAAATTTTCTATTATCTGGTTAATAAAATTACTATAAATTTCCAAGAGAGCCCCAAGAGGTTCATCAATGACATATATATTATTATATAAGTACTTTAGTCAAACATTATATTTTTAGGACTATTATATCATTTAATAAAATAGTATTTTTTTTAAAAAACATTTATATCAATTATGACATTATTTATTATTTGGTTTTTATGAATGATATAACACTATTATTTCTTTTAAAAAAAATTTCATCTACCCTAACATGTAATATTATCCTATAATTTTTTTTAATTCATCTAAAGACTCAATTAAAATTTATTTTAATATTTATAATATCAATTATTGTTATCATTCATTAATAAGGTAATTATTGTGTCATCAATGTGTCATAAGTAAATTTAATTATTTAATGTCTAAAAAATATAAATAAAATACCATGATGTATAAAATTGTTTTATATTTCTAATGAATATTTATAGTCAAAATTATATTTTGTATAACGCTATATTAAATTTTTTTATTTATTAAACTTTTAATTTAACAACATTAACTCTTATTTAAATAAAATAATAATAAATGTCCTAATATAAACCAAGTGGACCAAACGGACCACATTTTATTCCTAAGGTTGATTTTTGTCTAAATACACTTATCCAATAGAATTATCACATGTGTTAGGGTTATTATAATATCATTGTTACCCTTACATACTCTATTTACTTCTAAACCTGGTAAATAAAATTCAAAATTTACTATTCAACAAAAATTATATTCATCTTATTTAACCATATTTTACTCACTAATGTAAACCATGTATCTTGGATTTTTGAAATTAAAAACTCTCAGAACTCGTAAAATTATGTTTTATGCAAAATTGCTAAAGTTCCTAGAAGGTGGGTAAAAGACGTTAAAATATTCAACAAAATTGTATATATATGATTTAATTATTAATTGACCCCATTGAATTATATTGAACTAATATAGGTATTATGTATCTATTTTGTCTTAAAATAAACATAAAAAAATTTGGTTTTTAAACAATATCGTAGTGTTTTTCACTATTCATCAAAAAACTGAATGTTTTTAAAAAAATACAAAAAAATTACCCTAAGCTAATTTTGATATTCCAAAAACAAAAATGATTCATATTTTACCAAATTTAAAACACAATGTTTTATTAATATATTTAACATTAATTCTCATTGTCAAAACCAAAAAATTTTATTTGAGAAGTAAAAACTATCAAAAGATTGAGATGTGTATATGATGGGTTTAAAAGTGAAATTACATCCAATGTCAAAAATTTGACTAAATGATAAAAATATAATCTAATAATACATCAAAAACCTTAAAATGTATAATGTAACAATATAAATTATTTTGATTAAAAAAGTAGTTTTCAATTAAAATTTAATGTATTTCACTATCCAACAAAATATGAATGTTATCACAAAAACACCAAAAAATTATCCAAACTAAAATTTTTATGTCCTACAACTATAAAAGTATTTAATTTCATTAAATTTAATACATAAAAGTTTAAAATATTGGATTTATAAAGGGTTCTCTATTAAAACATGGGAAAACTGTATTATTTGAAAAATACTTCTTTTAACAGAAAAATTGAATTTTCCATATATTATGTCCAGGAAACATAAAAGATGAATGTTAAATTATATGGGATATATATAAAATAAAAAATTTGGTTATTACTATTCATAACCGCTTTCAAAACGGCTAGTTTGATTGGTCGAGGTGCGCTTGAACTCAGTGTTTCATAACAACAAGCTACTGTGTTATTCAAAAAGAATCATACCATGGAATCTTGGGGTGATACATTCGTCCATTCTTTAATAAATTATGACCCCACAATTTGAAATTGTTCTTCATAAATAAAAGGATAAAAAATATAAAATACTTTTGTCGAAAACCCTCATCGGATCTAGGGTTAATAATATTTTGTCTTAATGAGAGGGAATGGGAAATGAAAATTCCACCACCAAATTAGGATTTAGAATTGGAGAACATTGGTGGAAATTATAATTAGTTAAAAAAACGTAAATATTTATTGGGAGTGATTGAGGTCATCGATCAAAAACAAGTGAATAGAAAATTGAGAGCTTCAAAGCCAGAAATCTATGATGAATATCATAAGGTATTATGTTAACACATTTTTGTGTTTAAAATACTTTCTCTAAGGTTTGAGAGTTAATTATTTCAAATAATTAGTTAGAAAAAAAAAATACTTGATAAGTAGAGTTCCATCCATTAACTAATTTCAACCACAAACTCATCTTTTACTCCAAATGATGAGTATTCAGGATTACTTGGTAACACCTGAAGCGTTATAATCAACTTATAGAGAACCACATAATCAAAAAAGGATAAACTATATATTTCACTTCTTTTTATAGATTATCCAAAACCAAAATGGTTAGTACAAGTTCAGATGTTTCCCAAAAAGGGTAATCCTTTAGAGAATGGAATACTAATATTAATTTCAAAATTTAAACCAAAAATACCCAAAGGTCAATAAATACCATTCAATAAAAAATTTCCCTTAAAATACTTCAATATAATCCTAACTATGATTGAATCCCAAAACTCAAGAGAATTTTATTAGATAGCATTCCACGTTAAATTGTATCTTCAAATAACATCGACTACTCTTAAAGTCACACACTTAAAATAAATTAACCTAATCATATATTATATATGATAGGTTAATCATTTTCATAAATAACCCAAATTGATATAAATCCACAATAAAAACAATGATAAAAATCCACCATCACTCCTCAAATGAAACCCCATAGTATTCTATTTTCCATAGGCATATAGTGTTCCCAACAATGCAAATGTCATCCAAAAAAACATTTATCTCTTAATCACCGAATCATTATCTTATATAAAGGACATCCATTTTATAAAACATAAGATCCCAAATAAATTTATTATTGATCAATAAAATAATTTAACTAAAAATAATTAGACGCACTAACTAGGTACTTCACATAGTCCAGTGGTTGATAAAAAATCTCATTCGCACATTGGTTGTGGGTTTGATTCCAACAGCTTTCTCGGATGTGACAGGTTGTCAGACTGTCTTCTAATTGTCCTTTTTTAATAACTATTTTTATAACATTCCCAAAATGAGAAAAACTCCTCAAAATAACCATAACATAATTTAACCACAAATGTTATCTCATACCTTGCATTTTTCATCCAAAATATTAATAACCTGTAATTTCCACAAATTCATGGATCATATAAACACAAATGGATATTTATAACTATATCCACAATATAAAAGCTAATTATTCCTCAAATAAAATTTTTACATAACAAACTTCATGGTTGAACATTAAAGAGAATACTCTTCCAATTTAATTCCATAAAGAGGATAATTAGTAAATTTAAACATTTCGCCCTCCATTTATTTCCACATAGGTTCTTCCTTGACCGAGAGGTTATACAATAGAATAGGGAATTGACTTGGGTAATTCCAAGGTCCCTTACATTTATAGAAAATGACTGGAATTGGATTATTAGGATCATTTTTATTTTATTCCATAGTACTCTTCATTTTTCCTCGGTAATTCATTACCTTATGTCCTTCCTTCCCACAAATAAAGTATTTCTTTATTCCATTGAGAATAATTCATGGGTGTCTCCATCCATATCTCTAGAATGATGGAAATTGAGCTTTCTTTTCTCCATGGTCTCCAATGCTGGAACTCTTATCATTCACTTCCTTTCTCTTTTTTGATTAGTCTGGGAGTTAGTTAATATATATGTTATTGATCATACTTTTGGAAAACTGATTCGGCATGAACACGATATCTTCGACGCCTATCAACATTCCATTTCTTTTCTCATTTCAAACATCATTCCCACCTTGTAAATTATGTTCAATGTTACTATAAATTTCTTAAAATCTTGTCATTGTCAAAAACCAGAAACATTGTGTGATTAAAAATTGGCATAAAATCATTTAGATAATATCATGACACCTTATTTTCAATCTAAAACACCTTAGTATTAACCACTGTTATTTATTCTCATCTTATATTAAAATCCTTCAAATCAGTTTATAACAAAAATATAAATTATCCTAAGCATATCCACCATGTGTTTTGTAACCAAGAGTGCAGCAAGGCCCGTTGTTGTGTACCTGGATACCCCGGGTCAAGCCCAAAACTCCTTGTCATAGTTTTCGCTCTTAGGTACATCTGTGCTAGAGCCACCTCTACCTGGTCATATCCAGATAAGGATGTATTTCTTGGAAAACTCACTTAACATTTACATTACCAAATTTTTGGATTTTCATCTATACTAATCTTTAGAGTCTATCATTGTATAGTGTTTTCTCATAATTTTTTTTCTAAATCTAGCTTTCATGTTTTGTACTGAACTTCCTCTGATACCAACTGTAACTCCCCTACCCTAGTTAGCTAGAGTCGATGCAATATTACATAACATTTCCTTGATCACAATAGATTAAGTATCAAAATAATGATTAGTTTTTTCTCGATGCAAGTACTAGATACATATATAAGTTTTACATTACATTATCAAAAGAAAATAAAAAAATTGTGTCTCCATTGAACACTCTTATATCCCTTAGCCAATTCATGCACGTTAGTAATTATATAATTCTTCACTTCATTGGAAAAATAAAACAAAAAAAGGGGTGAGATCAGATGCTCATTATGGACTACAATATTGCAGAGTCTATAATAAATAATCAAAATCATTTAATGTAATATATAAGACTAAAACACAAGCCTTTTAAACATAAAATTCAGAATAATATGGAAGATATAAATAAAAAAATTCCATTTCATTAATCACGTGGATATTCTACTAGTCTAATAATAACATGTAATATCAATAGCTAGTATCATAATGATAGACTGCATAATGTCGGACAACATAACCACATAGTCAAGGGGTCTTGCCAAGACTTCAAATAATGATTTTGTTAAGGCCTTTTGTCAAGACAATAGTTTGTCTCATTAGACCTACCGATGAATCCAGGAGATATACTGGGATACCCCTGTCACTTACTACATCTAATGCATTACTTATATGAAAAGTATGAAATGCAATATAAATATTCATATTTAAACTATCTTACGAAATGTCAATAGTTTAACCCCAAACCACGAATGGTATAAAAAATAGCACATCCACTATCAGGCATAACTCAGTCAATACAATATAGAAGATTTTAAATTAATAAATTAACCTCAATAATGAATAATGAAGAATATTGACATAGATGACATTAATCATTATAACTATTAGAGATAAATATTGCATTTTTCATGAAAACATTTAAAAGTCTCACTATTTATCAAGAATCCATTCAAAAGAGATTTTGGAATCAAAGGGTCATATAATTCATTGAAACATTTAAACGAAATTTTATTTTTAAAAAATTCAATTCCATATAAACAAATCAGTATGACCATTTTTAAAACATTGACATTAATCAGAATGATTTGGAAAAATAAATCATTAAAAAAATTAAAATGATATTTTAGTTAGAGTTCTTAACCAAATGAGAGAAGATTGAATACAGATAACTGAGTTAATTAAAACATTAAAATATAATTAGAGTAAATATATTCCTGATATTCTATGTCAAAGTATAGTATATATACCATATAAAAGTTAATTGGAGCATAACAACAAAGAAGTCTTAAGGGAAATAAAATTGAGAGGAAATACCTTATAAAGACTGTATCCTAAAGTTACAGACAAATAAATGTAATAATTATGTGTAAAAACTATAAATACACTCAATATTAATTTAAATTCTATGTAAATCAATAAAAATACATTCACACATATTCTTGTAAAAAACACAAATGACTTGGATGATCAACTCAATGAATTGAAACTGAGTTAAAATTACTCTTATCAAGTTCATGTTGATGACTTCATAATTTATCAATGGATTGATTATTTGTGTCAAATGTGTATACACACATGGGGGGGGGGGAATTAATAAATTAATAAATAAATAGTTATTTCACACATAAAATTGGAGTAAAATAATCAATGATGTATGCGTAATTCCCACTGAGTGGAAATTGAAATTTAAAATTCCCTTACCGATTTGGTAACATTCGAAACATACACCCCATGAATGAATGATCATAAGATTAATATGTAAACAACCATAAATTAAATAATATTAAACCAATAATAAAATCATGGGCAGTACATGCCCCACACAAAAGGAAATAGTGGCCAATATAGCATGAATATCACTAGAATAAAAAGTGAGATGAAAACCCCTTACCTTGTACTTTTCCTTAGTCTAGGGTAAATTAACCTCCTGTATAATAGTTAAATAATTGATATTAAATTATAAAAGAACCACATTCATAAATGTGATATCATATATGGTCTTCTAATATTGATTTGATAATAATATATTAGTAGTATCAAACTATTCTGTGTTAGCTGATTTGTTTTCCATTATATGTTTTATTATGTAAGTCATGTTTATTATGGATAGAATGTATATGATTAAAAACTATAATCATATTAAGTTCTCAATTATTATTATTAATTAAAAATCATAATTATTCTTGAATGGTTATGATGAGAAATGAATCTTATCGAATTCGTAGAGAAAGTAATCCGTACGTACGCATGAGGGACAATATCATTGAATTTAAGGTGAAATCATCATTAATTGTATGTTATATCATATATAAAAAATAATTAAAATGTTATATTTATTATTTAAATCAATTATACTTTGTTATTATACCCATCCAAATAATGAAGTGTTGAATAACAACTACACCACGATGTGGGGACGGTAAGCCGTACATCCCCACATATGATGACTTTTTCAATGATAGGATGGATTGAATAATGAATATGGGTGTACCATATTTATATTAAGATCATATTATGTAGAAGGTACCGATTTTAATATTTTGGTATGGAATCATCAATGAATGTTCAAGTGGAATAATAAGATAACATTGAAATTGGTGATGAAATTATTACCTCTTTTTCAGGTGCTTCCTTTTGATTTGATCAAAAGGGCTCATTAGGATGGAATTATGATCAAAGGAGGGCCTATAAAATGAAATCAGGGATTTTGGGAGGATATTTGGGAAGGGTTTGTTCGAACCAAATGGCATTGGAGGTGAGAAATTTTGAGAAGGGGGACTGCCCTTTTATAAGAGAGGTGAGGGTCAAATTAAGAAAACCATGAAATGTTATTTCATTATACAATTATATTTGGTTTATAATGGATAAAAAAGGATTTATTTTGAGGATAAAGTGGTTTTGGATTGAAAACCTCTCAACCAATAGGTTTTAGACAGGTTTAGGTCTCCACATTAGCCTTATCTTTTAGATTTAACTCGTCGTTAAATAGTTATACATTTTCCACGTGTCCTAGTATTTTTATATTATATGGTTACTAAACATACTATAAAACTACATTAGAACCCAAGTGGTTAATTAATGAAACATTTATTATTATATAAGTATTTTGTCTAAATAATAGATTTTTAGGACTTTTATATCATTTAATAATATAGTACTTGTTTTAAAAACACATTAATGTCAATTTTGACATAAATATGTATTTGGTATTTTGTAAAAGTATTTTCAATATTATTTCATAATAAAAAATAAATTGAATCAACACTAACATGTAATATTAACCTATAATTTTTTTAATTGATCAAATGTATCAATTTACATTTATTTTAAAATTTTTAACAATTATTATTTTAATCATTCATTAATAAGGTAATTACTGCATCATTATTGTCTCATAAATAAATTTAACTATTTAATTTCTAAAACTTATAAATAAAATACCATGGTGTAGAAAATTGTTTTTTATGATTATTTACAGTCGAAATTATATTTCGTATTACCCTATATTAAAATGTTTTAGTTATTAAAATTTGAATTGTAAACTTTTAACTATTATTTAAATAAATTAATAATAAATGTCCTAATCTAAACTCAGTGGACCAAAAGTAGAAAATTTTATTCCTGACATTTATTTTGGTCTATATACACTTATCCAATAGAATTATGACATGTGTTAGGGTAATAATTATATCATTTTTACCATTAATTACCACATTTACTTTAAACCATGGTAAACAAAATTCAGAAGTTACCAATCGAAAAAAAATATTTTCATCTTATTGAACCACATTTTTCATATTGATGTCAACCTTGTATCTCATATTTTTTAAATTTAATTCACAGAAGTGGTAAAATTTCTTTTTATGAAAATTTTCTAACGTGCCTAGAAGGTGGGTAAAAACGTCAAAATATTCAATAAAATTTTATAAATATAATTTTTTTATAAAATGACTCCAATGAATTATATTGAACTAATATTGTTATTTTGTATCTATTTTGGAATTAAATAAATTTAAATTAGCCAAATAATTATTTAAATAAGAATTCAGTTTTTTAACCAAATAACATACTCTTTTCAATATTCATCAAAAATCGAATGTTTTAAGAAAAATACCAAAAATTCACCCTAAGATAATTTTGATATTATGAATACCAAAATGATTTCTATATTAAAAAATTTAAAACAGAAAATTTTTATTAATTAATTTAAATTGAACTCTCATTGTCAAAACCAGAAAGGAGGTTTTTGAGAATTAAAAACATTCATAATATTGATATGTGTTTATGTCCGGTTTAAAAGTGAAAGTACATCAAGTGACCAAAATTAGATCAACTGATAAAAATATAATCTATTTATATTTAAAAACCATTCAAATTTATAATTCAACACTATTAATTATTTTTATTAAAATAGTTGTTTTCTATTAAAATATAGATTCTTTCATTATTCAAAAAAATATGAATGTCATCAGAAAAACCCCAAAATTTTTACCAAACTATGTATTTATGTCCTATTTCTATAAAATAATTTAATTTCATAAAAATTAATATATTATTGATTAAAAAATAGTAATTATAAAGGTTTCTCCATTAAAAGGTTGAAAAACATCATTTTTTGGAAAATACTTCATTTATCTACAAAATTGAATTTGTCCTTATATTATGTCTAAGAAATAAAAAAGATGAATGTTAAAATTATATGTGATATATATAAAATTAAAATTTTGGTTATTACCATTCAAAACTACTTTATAAATGGCTAGTTTGATAGGTCATGGTGTGCTTGAACTCAGTGTTGTGTACATCGCAATCTATTGTGTTATTCAAAGAGAAGAATGTCGTGGAAGCTTGGGGGTATAAAAATTAATATTTGAATTAAATTAAAAAAATAGGTTATTCTCAACTCATTTAGTTAAAAATTAATTTTTTAAAATTTTGTTTCATCCTGATATGAAGGAAATATTATATTTAACTATTCATTAGTAATAAAATTCATTTCTTAAAAATAAGAACATTGTAAATTATATCTCGCACATAAATTTTAATCTTAAAATGAACATTTTCTTATAAAATATTTTACATGTTAGTTAAGATAATAGTATATTTAATATATCTATATAATAAATATATTACTTTTAAAAATTATATTCATATTTTAAATAATCATTATTAAATTATTAAATAACATCAATCGTTATTTGGGACAATATGATTACTTATTACGTGTGAAATTTGTTGTACCTATGAAAGGGTAAATTAGGTTATAATGTATTAATAATTTTAATTCTATTTAAACATGTAAATAATTTATGATATTGGATGGTTTATGGAGGTTAGACATTATATCATTAAACTAAACATTATCATCAATGTTTTGGCCTTTTTCCTTGAATAGTAGAATATCGTTGTTTAAAACTTACGAGAATTTACAAAAAACACTCTTCTTAATTAAAAAAGGACCCCACATATTACACATTTCATATTCTATAAAAATGATTTATTTCAATAAAAATCATTCATATTATCTTCTATATACCCTCTTCATTCCCTTGAATCCCTAGTTTATCGAAACAGCTAAACTAATGAGCCTTAAGGCGTTACCCATGGGAGAACATCAAATGTGGGGGTAATAATATCATACAATAATTTATAGTTATTTTACTCTTCTACATCCCACAAAACCCCTTTATACATGAAGTTACAAAAATAATAAAATTCTATAATAATGATTCATTATTCTATTGTAATATTATTTTTATACCTTCCTCTAAAATCAATGAAAATAATGAAAACATCATCATGTGTATGTGCGGACTACATCGATTATTAATGGTGTGTTTAATTTTTCATCAACATCACAAATAGAGGATTCAATATGGTAGTATAATATACTAATATATTACTAAAATTATATTATTATTAATAAATTATAATTGTTTTATTTAATTACCCTTCACATTTCATAGAAATTCAAAGCATCATATGTGCATATGTGTGGACTACCACCACAACAAAATGAAATTTTTATATCCATGACCACATAAAATGTATTCCTATAAAAATTATTTTACTATATCAAAAACAGTATTCATTGAACCATTACTATTTAGGAAGAATCATATTGGGCATTTAGTTTGTGTGATTTATTAAAACAGCGGAGGACAATTGAACAACATTAGATGGAAATATCAAGGGACCATTATCTTGTTTGGGAATATTTTGGTATTAAAATAGATGTTAAATATGTTTTTTTATAATTTAATTAAAAACTAAATAATCCTCTATAATTAAATATTCCATGATGCTCTTTTAGAACAACTTAGGCCATGGTAAAAAATTAAACTATTTATAGAGAAATTAACTAAGAAAGAAAGAGTAACTAACGTACTAATAAAATATATTAAAAATAAATAAATAAAAGATAATAAATACACCATATAAAATTAAAAATATATTATGGTGTTTCATTGGTATTTTTCAAATAATTTTATTTTAGTTTTTTTAATATGACCATAATTGTACATATATTTCAAACATGAGGTAGTGGATCTTCTGTACTACACTCATTAAATATTTGTTACACGTTCTCTTTATTTTCTCATATTTTTTCAATATTATTATAATTATATTATTAAATTTTCTATATATTTACATTATATATATAAATAATTTGAATATTTTTTTCACTTTGGGGTTGTATATGTATTTAGTTCCCTTTCAAATTCCAAATTTTTAGTAATCCAAAATTAAGGGATCTATCATAGTTCTTATCTCATAATAAGCATCATCCCTATATTTTTTTTAAAAAACTGAATCATTTCTGAAAACAATAATTATTTTATAATGAAACCTATAAGTTGAATTTCGTTTTTTTGGTAAAAATATATAATTTTTTTATTTAAAATCCTTAATAATCTTATAATACGTCACCTAATTTGGTTGTTTTCATTGCTATATACCCTTGAACCATCTTATGAATTTTCCACATTGTAAAAATAAATTCAATACCTATTTCAATTTCTAGAACAAAAAATTATTGAATATTTTAAAATATTCTTCCCCGGATAATCATTATGATCTATCATTTATTAATGAATTGAATAAGAATTATGAAACCCACATCCCTATAATGGGTTTTATCATGCATATGATTAATCTATGTTTTTCACCGTTATGTTTTTTTTGTATTACATATTCAAAGTATGTGGTTGGTGGACCTATAATTATATATCCAAATATTTAGAGTGGAAAATCATTATATCTAGTGATATTTTATGTAAGGGGGTAGGAATTGAACCAAATCCACCATAAAACATTGTTGAAATTATGATGATGGAATTGGGAGTGACCATTGATGTATTTTTATTATTTCATGTCTTTTTTATTGTCACATATTATGTAATTACTAAACATGATCATTCATTTCATTATTCCTTGTTTCCAAGAATATGGTAATTCAATTTATTATATGATTTTTATACTCTTGTGATTAATATTATTGTATATTTTTTTTTAAAAGTTTACTGTGATTTCTATCTTTCTTATTCCATGCATATTCTCCCCTTGGTATCTTATTCCTTTTAGATAATATATGGAATTTATAATAACTATATTGATTTTGAAATAATTATTATGTAGTTACATTAAAAATGATTTATTTATGTTTCTTATATCTCAAATACACTAGATCTCTCAATCCTTTATTTTTACTTACTGGTAATATATCTGGGATATTATGGAATAATGTGAGCTAAATTATTTGGGAAATTTAGTTAGTATCAGCGAATGATTAATTTTTTTTGATTATTTTTAGGGAACATAAGTTAAATCATTTTTAATAGGTTTAATAATAGCATTATATCAATAAGTTTGGATATCATTTGGAATTTGTGCTTTTCCCAGCAATAGCATCCCTAAATTGATATATAAGTTGATGATGGTTTTGGAATTAATGTAATGAGTGGTTAAAAAACCAATAGTTTTTTTGGGTGGTAAATTAATCATCAACAAGTGTGTCGAAAAATTTTCTAACTACACACCTAGTTGTAAACTCAATGGCGATATATTTTGTTAAATTACAAATCTCTTTATTAATTATTATGATAAACATGGATAGATATTTTTGATTGATAACCTAGTAAAAAATAAATAAATAATAAAGAATTAAACCTATAGATCCATAAGTTAGGATATAATTTTTATATATTAGATCATGCCTCAATGATCATAATTTATAATTTCAATGCATACTATTTATTTTATTCTCTTCTCTACTATTAATTTGGATATAATAAATGTTTGGAAGCATAATTAAATATTTAATAGTGTTCCAATTATATAATAATTGACATTAATTTACCTATATGAGTATCATTCTATAAATTAATTCATTTCATTCATTATTTGTTGAACTATTAAATCACCACAATAAAAATAGAGGTTATTATTTTTGTTAAAACAACAAATATAGATATTTTTTTCATCTAAAATAGATAACACTTACCATACTTATATACGATCAATCTAAAATAATGTCATTTAATAATCCATTTAGTGGAATTTTATGTTATGATAATATACTTTATTTCTGATAATATATCACACATAAACTTCCTGAGTTTTGAAATATCTTTCTATATCATAAATTCCCCTTTTTATCTATAAAACTAAATAGAGGAGAATGAAAATCACTTTTAATGTTATTAAAAATCATTCATATATCTACATTATATGAAATAATATATTTCTAAAAATATTTAAATAATGGAAAATATTATTATTGAAGTCATTCCCAGTATAAATTATGACATTGATGTATTCCCAAAAGAATTTGAAAGTCATCCACATGGTCTAGTGGATGGTATTTCAATTGATAATATACCTATCTATACTGATATAAAAGACATTATTTATATTAGAAACAATTAACATGATAAAATCAAAAAAATTATAGGAAAACAATGACATGGGTTTCATACACACATGTGCCTCACTATTGGTTGAATTGATTATCATTTTCATGAAGATGGATTTATTGATCTGTCTATGTAAAACTTTTTTTGAACTCAACAAGATAATGATTAAGAAAATTAATTCCTTTATATGGATTAATTCCTTGAGTTATGTGTTATGTGGATCTCAATATATATATTGTGATTAACTTTTATAGTTATATCATCAATTAATGGGGGTTTGTTGGGTATTCCCAAAATATCCATTCATACAGATTATGAGGAATAAAAGATTATAGTTCTATGATTTGAATTAAAAAATGATCCTAAATTCATTATGAATATAATGAATATATTCTTAAAAAATTACATATAAAAAATTTTGGTTGTTTTTGTGGATTATATTTTTATATTCTTCGAAAATAAGGATGAACATGAAGAGGATTTTAGTACTCTATTGATGAAATTGAGTAAGTAGATGTCGTATTCATAATAAATAAAATAAGATTTATAGAAAAATAATGTACCATTATTATTGGGTATATTAAGGAATGTAAATGGACATATATAAAAAAATTGATAAATAATTTGCGTGATTGATTCCATATATCTGAATTGGCTATAGAAATCTAATGTTTCCTAATTTTTTATATGTATTTATATAAATTTATGAGGAAATTAAAAAGTCTATCCAACCAAATAACATTTCCATCTCGGAATCAAGTGAAGTATGTATGGATTGATGAATATGAATAGAGAATCATTTATTTCAATAATGTTCTAGCTACCATACCTTCACTCACACAACCCATTTGAGGGGATGCAATTACGACATATAGTGATGATTTGAAAAATATTGTGAGGTATGTACTAATATAGAATGATAATGTGATATCCTATAACAAAAATTTTTTATGGTGCATGAGAAATATTATCATATATATGATCTAGAGAAGAAAGTGGTAATAATTTCATAGAATATATAGTGTTATAATATTTTTGTTGAGAAAATTGGTATATATAAATATAAAATAAGATCGTAAAAAATATATATTTATATAGAAGTTGTACTATTTTATATAGTAAATATGATTAGATATAATAATAGACTATAATAGAGAAATCCACTTTTATTCGTTGAAGGTGTAACAATTTGTTATTCATCTATGTAAGAAATATACTTCAACCATATATTTTATATTAATATAGAAGTACCCAATCGTATTGTACATGAAAAGGATGGTCTTGGGAATCGAGTGGTAATTAAAATCATCATTCATTTCTCAATGGATTTCTCACCAATTACAATAGAATTTGATTATTAATTCCCCATGGTATGATTTAGGGATATAAGGGGTTGTGGAAACTATGTTGAAGTTGCAATCCTACGAGTCCAATTTTTATAATAATGTAATAGTGAGATTTGGTAAATGAATTGGCATACCCTCAAAGATAGGGATAAAAAACTGTTGATGAATGATTCCGATAACTCAAAATTCACTATTCACTCAGGGAACACTATGTTGGAAAAATATCTACGAGAAAACTATTTGTAGAAAACTATGAATAACAATATTAATTATTTCTAATGAATAAGTATGGTGGGTTATTTGGTGAATATGAAATTTCTTAATTTCAATGTTATTATGTAACCATTTACCATACAATTATTGATATGGAAAAAACACTTTGTACTTTATCATGGTTCATCAAAAAAACACAGAGGGGATAGTTTAATATGTGGTATGAAGGACTGTATTTAATAGGATACAAACATAATTTCCATTAGAGTGTAATTATCACATGATCACATTGAAAAGATATAAATTAGTGATGTGGTATGGATAAATAGAACTCCATTATCAACTATATCTAATCGAGATTTTAGGATGAACTCAAAATTCTAGATTAGATATTATAATATTCTAGACACATTTTAAAACTTTTTTATGTCATATTAACCTAATAATTTGCGAAAATATTAAGTCCCTCTCTAAAATTTTGAGGATATATTGATTAATTTTTCTATGGACATCAAAGAAGCTGGTACTATCATCATTCACAACGTGAATTTCTATACAACAACAACTTCCAATTGAAAATCCAAATTACCAAATATTAATTAATATATTAAAATGGATGTATAACAAAATAATTTTAGGGAAATGTTTTTTAATCAATTTTACCATTATTATAAATAGGCAAATAAATGGTAAAAAGGGTTATGACTACTCATAAAAAAACACAACCCAATGTTGACAGAACAGTTATTATGGGAACCATAAATGCTACATGGATTTTATGTTTTCTAGAAAAATTTTCATTTAAATATATCAATGATTGATATTCATGAGGTTTTGGATGTAGTGGATGTTCTATCAAAGTGACATTTTCTCCTTTGAGAATATTTACCACATTAGAGTAGTGGAAAGTCAATATTTTCTTCCATCAAATATATCTATAGTACATGATGAATCCATGTATCCATCTTAGAAAAGTAAATTTTATAAGCCTCTAATTTACAAACTCTTGTATTTTAATAGTTTCAGGATGATATCACTTATGTAGTGTAGCTGGTGATGATATTAAACCAAAAGGATAATGTTTTTTGGAACAAGAAAACTCACTTAATTGAGTTACATTTGTGAAATCATACATATAATGTGGTAAAATGTAAAAATAATGAATTAATGAAATTGATGTACACACAAGTGTTTTTATTTCTAGTTTATTGAATGAAATTTGGATGATGAAATTTCATAAGGGGTAATAATGTCCTGACCTAGAATTTATATGTAATAATTTCACATAAAAATATATACCAGTATCATATAATGATATATTATGAAATACCTAATCATTAATACACCATAATTAAGAAATTGTAAAAAAAACATTGTAAAATAGATAATATTTTGATTCCTACTATCACAGGGAAATAAGATAAATGGAATCACAACATTAAATAAGATGTATAATGACATTATTGAAATATCCCTTAGGATGCTCCGAGAATTTCATTGAACATATAAAACTGCATAGGATAACATGAGGACATACATAAGAATGTGGTGTGGAATAAATCACAGTAAGGGAAAAAATTTCATAGCATAATATAAAGTAGTGCATGTGAACTATGAGGAATATCAATGTAAAATACTATTGGTCATTATCATAATCTTTAAAAATGAGGCATGAAATAATGATGATAGAATAATGGAATCTTGGGAATGATAAAATAAAAAATATCATGTAAAAATTTTAGTAAAGGATAACATCTTAGAGAACATCACATGGTGGATAGATTTTTAAAATTGTTTAATTTTGACACACTAATCCCATACATGACATCTCATGAGACAAAACCATTTCCAAATGAATTGTAGATCTATCTGAAGCACCCATCATAATATGTACATTCTCATGTATGCCAAATAAATCATTCAACATAAGGACACATTTCATCCTATATAATCATGTGATTATGCATTGTTAGTTAGTATCATAGACGTACCCAGTCAATGAACTATATGTTCATCTAGTTGAATACCCATTATTAGAACTTTCTATGTGTATTTAGTGCATGAAATGTTCAAATTGAAAATAAAAAGATTTATTTAGCATCACAAAGAGTGAGATAAAGGATCATGAGATGGATTAATGCGAGATAAAGGGTTCTATAAAATTGTTGAAATAATATGTGTAATAAGTTATATGTGTGAGGACATACCCTGAAATGAAAAAATGGATATGAAAAGGAATAACAAAAAGGTGTTTCTTGAATAAAGAGGATAAGAGATGATCCCTTACCTTGAAGGGAAATTTGAAAAGGCATAGGAAAATATTATAGAGATCATAGTGACCCTTGGGATGTCTCTTGAAAGGTATGCTCAATGTAATGTCATTTAAAAAGGATTTTTTATTAAGGATGCATGTGAGAATTGGTGGTCGTATATATTAACAGATAATGGGTTTATTTTTGACATTCAAAACATTGTTTTTTGACCCTATACAATAGAGTTTTGTAAACAAAAAGAAAAAACTAAACTTTTTTCACATGGTATCCACCATATTGTAGTGTTTTTAGTTATTTTACATCTTTATGTACATATATCACTAAATTAATAACCATGGTAATCTGAATTTGAGTCATCATTACAATGAATTAATTTTAAAACCATAAAATATATTATATTTTTTTGAGGATTAATTAAGAGTTTATAAAATTAATAAAATAACATAAAAATAAAAATATATAAAATTGGAATTAAATATCTAGTTATTTATACCTTTTTTAGAATACATTATTAATTTTTTTTTCATTATGAAGTTAGAATACTCATTGTATATTTATAATATTTTTAATTAAGACACAAATATTTTATAATCAATAAATTGTGAGAAAATACAAATTATATATTTTTGACATTAGGAATTAAAAAATGAGTTTAAATTTGTCCAAAAATAACTCTCTATGATAATATAATATTTTATTACAAAAATACATTTATTGAAAAATAATAGTTCATTTGCAACAAGAGTATCTAAGCCCTTATAAAGATTATATTTTCCATCATAAAATTATATTATCACAGTTGTTTAATAATTTCTAGGAAATAATAGTATTTTTTTAAAATATTTTTTAAATAACTATTAAATTTACAGAAATAGAGTATATTGATTGAAACAATCAATTTCCCTAAAATATAATTTCTTTTTAATCATATCAAAATATAATTTCAATAAAAATCATTAAATAATAATTTAAAAATGAAAAATTTAAAAATGATAAATAAAATTATTATTTTATTATAATCAAATATGCACATTTGTACACGAAGAGACCATATTTATTTGTCACTTTATTACATATTATAATTCTAAAATGTAAAGTTGTGTAATGGTGTGGTTTTCATTTTGTGGTTTGGCGAACAATGTATGGGTTTTGATCTTGATGAGTTTAAACATATCTCGTAAATGGGGTTTCTCAAACATAATTTATATAATTTTATTGTGGTAATGGAAATGAAAAAACCATAGTGATGTTATCCCCCTATGGTGCTTAGATAAATTGAAATCATATGGTTTGTCCTACTGTTTGAGGAAATCATATCTATTATCAATGTTAATTTATTTTAATCACATACAATTTTATATGATATCCATATAGCCAATATTAAAATGCTATATTTTTAATTTGTTATGATTCTTAATGGTCATTAAAAACTGACTAGATATAATTTTCCAAACTAACCAACATTGTACATGTTTTTTCTATACCTTCATTAAATAATTATGCAATAATTTTGTGAAAAACACCAAATTTAATTTATAATTGTTTGGTTAGTCACATTATTACTGCTTTAGAAATTTTAATCATTGAATTTTTCATTTAATAGTCTAAAATAATGAGGGAATTTCTGTTTACTTTTCTATTCTAGTTCACATGTTACTTTTTCAAACATGTTACCCCACCATAGTATAAGGACCAGAGGAGTTGTCTTATTTCATAGAATATTTTCTCTATATTCAATGATATTAACTATCTTATCCAAATTAAAATGTACATTCTCAAAATGTAGAATCAATAGATTCCGAAAACATTAGAGGACTCACATTTACATTATCAATAAGGATATAAGGAACAAATCATGTACATTAGATAGGTTTAGTTGGTGTGATATTCAATAGGCCACCACTAAGCTAAAATCAAAGTTCATAATGGGACTAATGTATCAACGAATAAAACAACCCTACTTCCTAAAGTACATGACATTCATCTGTGGTGATATAAAAAAGAAAACATTTTCCCAGACCATAAACACAATGTCTCATCAATGACTATATAAATTTATTTTCTATTTATATTTTGATAATTTCATATGAATCTAATTGTTTTAAACCTTCACTATCATATGTTGGTTATTATTTGGTCTCATCATCTTCCAAAATCCGTATTCATCCCAACATAATAGACGTAAACACATATTCCCATATAGTACCTCAAATGATACCATTAAATTTCTCGAAGGAAAATTGTTCTTATATTTGTACTTCACTAGGGAAGGTGTTGATCTCGACATTCTTAGAAATATATTGAAAATGATCTTAGCCTATCATTTCTAGTTTAAATGGTCTATTCAATTTAAACATACATATGACATTGATAATCAGTGATAAATCTCATTTAAATATTAAATACATAATGAAGGACTCTCCATAATCTCAAGGTTTATTTATAATATCAATCATATAAATTAGACAGTGGAACTCCATGTTATCTAACCACTTCTCATATAAATTAATTATAAGTTAGGGTAAGAGAGAAATATTACATGATTACAATGAAATGAACAGATATTGTAAGGTGATCTACTACCACCAGGATTTCATTAATTATTTTCCTTGGCCTGCGGAGTCCTATAATGATATTATTAGTTTTGTTCTCCTCTTTCCACACTGTTATGTAAAATGTTTTAATGATACCCATATACATTTTCGGTTTTTAATTTAATTTTTTTCATGCCATGAATTGATAAAAAACTCTGCAATATCCCTCTTCATTTTATTCCACCATATTTTTCTTCAAATATCTATACATATTAGAGATTCCCAAATAAATGCAGAATAATGTTCTATGTGAACCATATATATGTACCCTATTAATTTCATGTTTGAGGGGACACATATCTGGCTTCCTATCTTTATAACTGCATCTTCAAAAGTGTTGGACTCCCTAATATTCACTACTTTCTTCTAAAGATACTCATTAAATTTCAAATCCTCTTTAATCCCATCAATAGTAGGTGGATAGTAAATTATTTCAGTAACGTTTGATGAATATCTATGTCACAAACCTCATTCATCAAAATGATATAAGGGATTGAAAAATGTCATTCCATTCATTTTTTATGATAAAAAATATATAATTGCCCTCGAGTCCCATCTCTAATAGGCCCATGGGTAGCGACCAACACCAAGGGTATTTAATCTCACATAAAGGGCGGAATTACCTTTTTTATTAACCATGACTGAGAGAATGATTTATCATCCTAAAAAAAATACAATATAAATATATATATATTATAATAATAAAAAATACACCAACATGAATATTTTATGAATACAACATGAAAAATGAAAAATAATTAGTCTCCAATGTAAATACCAAAATAAATTATAAGAAGCGACAGTACAATTGTCCCCAAACTCCAAGCTACTAATGCCTAGCATGGTCCACATAGTACTCCAAGATAAAAAAACATGTTTCATATACATTGGTAAGAATACTAGTATACTCAGTAGGAAAAATCAAAGTCATTCGTGTAATAGTGATCGAAGGATAGTAATTCCACTATGAGAAAACAACAGAAACCAACACCACTGATTGAGGAATATGAACCATATAGCCTCACCAAAGAACACTCACCAAATAATGAAAATCATGTAATGTAAAATAATAAGATCATGGATATTTGGGTACCCTACACCACTTCCCACTGGGTAACTTCTCATCCTTAATAGAGAATTTCCAAACTCTACCAAAATCTTCCATAATCCTGACTGTCACATATTTCCCACACACACCAAGTCCACATAACGGGCCTCACAACTGCACCAAAGCCTACCGAAAAACATTTGGGATACTAATTCATAGAAGAGAGATTAGAGAAGATCCCATAACCACTCATCTATCCTCCCATAATGATTTTGGGAAAGGACACTCGTCCCCATAACAATGGGGATGTCCAAAACATAATTCTCAACATGGGTGGGTGCATAAAAAAATAATAATGAACAAAATGAATATATAAAGGTACCAAACACTCAACCCAACCTATAAGATTTCAAAACAAACAACAAGTACACAAAAAACATCTATTACTGCCACCTATAAATTCACATACCCAAATAAATGACTATTACTATCCAATTCGATATAATAAACCATCCTGACTACAAGCTTCAACATGCATCATACCCCCAACAAAATCATTTTACAAGTTTCCATTATACATTATCAATTAATTAATTTATTTAATCCATCCCTACTTGGAAAGCTACCTAACACCACACACCAGAAGTAAAATTATAACCCACACAAACTTTATAATGTCCCTAAAAAACTCCGAGTGAAAGGACAATGCAAGTTAACACCATCCTTATTCAAAATTATCCATCATAAACCATCCTCAGAAGCATGGATACACGATGTGAACCACATCCATAAATAAAAAAAATCTAAAGCACCTTGTAGTCCCACTGCATAATACCCTTTCCAGGAAACCCCCACCATCATTATTCAATGTCTTGTCACATTATCCTTCCTCTCAACAACTAAACCCAAAAACACACCTCATCAGAACCACAATATGCAGCCTCTCTATATAACAACACCACACCCATCACACCCATTAGTATAAATATGATTGAACCTAAACCTGCAGCCCCACTACCAAACCACTACCCAGATTCAGTCCCATTGTATAACAAGTTTATCCATTTCATAATCAACCAATACCTCAACCTGATATTCCATTACACCACCTATACAACCCCATACTCACAACCACACTACTAGCTACAACAGCACTAGACCAACATGATACACAAGGTCGACAGAACCAAACACATCACACATCCACACTAACAAGCAATTTTTATTCATATTTAAGAAATCTTGTTCTTTAATTACACTTCGATAATCCATGGGTGATCATAGAACATGAATGATCTTACAAAATCTAAATATTTAACCGGGTGGGCGTAGTTAATAAATTCAATAATATTGTAGTAGTCATTCAAAAATAATAATGGTGCGCAAATAGAGATCACTAGCATCCTTGATTTTAAGAATAATACAACCCATATAATTCACAACATGGATCAAGGATAACATATAATGAAAATCCATCATCATTTTCATTTTCCCATCCCCTTATTTATTTATTCTTATTATCATCATTAAATTTGGGTCCAACTTTACTTACTAGAGGGCATGAGTACATAATCCCTATATAATGAAAAAAAGAAAGATGAAGAAATTGCTACTTAGATAAAAAATGATAAACATATCTTCCTTACCCCAAAAAGGGGGTTGCACGAGTATCCTAAAAGACACCAGGGGAAAACTGAATAGACTAATACTGCACAGGCGCAAAACACATCATGGAAAATGGTTCTTGGCACACTAAGAAAAAATAGATACAGACTTGGTTAAGAATATATCATCTTAGAATGAGTTAGATCCTATATCAACTAAAGGGAGAAGGTTTCTGAAGCCATTTAGGTAGGATTGTGGTTAATACCACATGGTTTGACTATTTTCAATACACGGGAGCATTTAGATATTAAAGATATATTCAAAATTATATTGAAATTACATTAGAAATACTCATACTAGGTATTAAACCTGATTTATTGAAAATAAAAAATAAGATATTTAAGACTAGAAAGACTGGAAAAAGATGAAAATGACTCATGGATGGGTAATCCACTGACTTGGGTCACCGACAGTGATTCACTAACGTATGACTCTCCAACATGAGTCACGGATGAGACCCACCAACACCACTCACCGATGACCGACCTACCAATTACCTAAGTCACTAACACCTTGACTTACTGACACCCTGAATCACCAATTCCCTCACCTACTGATTCCCTATGACATTAATATAATGAACTACCAACACCCTGAATCACTAACGCCCTAACCTATCGATTGAAAAATAGGAATTTTGAAAACTCATTAAATGAGATACCATTTTCTCCCAAAACACCTCAATAACTAGATTTTTTAAAAATTAATAGACCATAGTTTACATCCCATTAAATTAAATAACTCTTAAACCATTCTCACCCCTGAGAATTCAAAACTAAAACCAAAAGAATGAGGGGTTCGTACAACCATTCATAAGATACCTCCCAAGGTTAAACCACCATGGGTTGTTTGAAAACTAGAATGAAACATCAACATCCATGAACAACTCCTCCCAAGTCTACTAACCCAATAAACATAAATATACCCCACAAAATCACCAAATATGTAGACACATTAATTAAGGAATTCCTTCTTCTATGTCAAGATACTATCCACTCTCGGCAGCACTGGCTCTCCTACACCATTTTAATTGAATCTCAAATAACGTGTCTTGATTTGTAATTGTGTCTCCCCCTTTTAACATATTAGGAATTAATCACAAAATACATAACAAGGATTAAGTACATCTTTTCACTGACAAGGTTGATTAACTATATCAAAAATCAGAACTCAAAAGAAAAACTCAAAATCACACTGGGTGTTGGGCATGCATTTTCATCTTTTACTCCCGAGTAATCTCCTCCATGACACTATGCCTCCAAAAACCACAAAACAATGGAATCTCATATCCATGATGAACCTTCCCTTAAACATCCTTAATTTCTAATTGTTTCTCTACAAACTATTCCTTATCCTTAATTTCCAGCTCTCCCCAGTCAATGACTTGGGAGTGATTGTGAAGATACCAAAAATGCTGGAAGACAGGAAATATTTCTTGGATCCTACCGAAGTGTGGTGGAAATAACAACTTATATGCCACCTCACTAACTATCACCTACACCAGGAAAGGTCTAATGAACCTTGGAGAATGTTTTCCCCCTATACTTAACATATGCTACCTAGATCGAGGGGAAACCATCATGAACACATGGTCCCCAATATCAATCTCCAAGGTCCTTCTCCTGTCATTCGAATGTGATTTACGTCTGTCCTATAATGCCTTCATCCTCTTATAGACATGTTATTCCTTCTCTGTCGTACTATACACCATGCCCAAAACAAGAATAATTGCCTCTCCGACATCCATCCAACACTAAGGTGAATGACATGGCCTTCCATATAAATATTTGAATGAATCCATTCTAATGAAAATGTGATAGATATTATTATAAGAAATATCTGCCATGTGAATCATTCATATCCATGATATTCTAAAGTTCATAACAAATTCCCACTACATGTCGTCAAATGTATGGATGGTCCTCTTTGTCATCCCATATGTTTGGGGATGGAATGTAGTGCTGAGGTGTAACATAGTGACAAAATAATATTGTAATCCCCACTAGACTCACAATGTAAAATGTGTATCATGGTATGAGATTATGTGCCTTAGAAACCCAGACATCCAAAACACCCCATCTACATAATTCTATGCTATGGTATCCACAATGCAAAATTCCATTACAGTTAGGAAATGAACAAATTTCATCAGACGATCCACTACTACACAGGTTTCATCGCATCCTCCATGCGCCCCGTGTAATCCTATTATTATATCCATTAATATATTATCCAAAATCAACTCTAGGATATATAAGTGCTACAATAAACCACTAGTAATATGGTTCTCAACATTAACCTACTAGAACACTAAGAACTTTTCCAGAAAACAATGCCACTGGTCGCTTCATCACGAACCACCAGAACAGTTCCATCAAACCATGGTACATATTGGTAACTATTGGGTGTACCATTGAGGTTATTTATGTAACTCATATAGAAATCCACCATACATCACCACTAAAACAAAAAATATCTCATGGAATAACATCTGATTCTAACTATCCTCTGACTATCCCTCTAGATCATTACCATTGTTAATGAAATCACGCATTACCTCAGCCTCTATGTCTCCACACTAAGACTCTTCCACCTGCTGCTTATGAGATGACTGCACCATCATCTATAATAGACATCCTCTACCTCCATCCATTAGTGCATCAATGTGAAAGGAATATAAATCCTCCATTTCCTTCCAAGCGTCCGATGATTCCCAACCCACCTCATTCTACGACTTCATGCTCAAAAAATTGGCCACAACATTCCCCTTCCCTAAGGTGTAGGATATTTAAAAATCAAAGTCATGAAGAAACTCCATCCACCTCCTCTATCGTAGGATTAGATCTTCATGGTAAAATATATACCTTAATCTCTTATGATCTGTGATGACTACAAAGTGCTCCCCAATGTGTTAATTTCTAAAAAACATTATCACAAACTTTTATGATGTTATATCCAGATCATGGGTGGAATAGATCCATGCATGGGGAAGTAAATTCCTACACCATTAAGATATCAATCCACATCACATCATCAGTAGAAACCACAAGTCTAGATGAGAAGCATCGAAAAACACCTTTGACATCACCAATTCCTCTAAAAACCTCAGCACCATAGAACTGACCCAAATCTCTTTTAAATAGTTTAATGATGCCTTTCACTGCTTACTCCATAAAAAAAATGGCCTTTTCAAGTTATAGTAGTCAATGAAACTACTACATGAGATAAATAAGGTATGAATCTTCTATAATAGCCTCCCAGACCGAGAAAACTACAAACCACTACCAAAGTATTTGGTTCAAGACACAAAAATCTCCCTCAAACGTCGAAGGGTCCACTGCTACACCCTATTAAGAGACCACAAGTCCAAGGAAGTTGACCTCCCATGTCCAAAACATGCACTTGGAAAACATACTATAGAGATGGTTGTGTTGAAGAACCTCCAAGACAATTCTGAGATGCTCAGTATGCTCCTAATCTAACTTCAAGTAGATCAATATTTCATCAATTGACACAAAAACGATCTGGTCTAGGAAAGCACGTAAGACAAAGTTCATATGTCCCATGAACATGGCTGGTGTGTTCATTACACTAAACGGTATAACAAAAAACTCGAACATCCCTTACATACTTCTAAAAGATGTATTCAGGATGTCTGCCTCCATCACCCTCAACTGGTGATACCCTAAAATTACATCAGTAATGGAAAATAAACTTCCTCAAATTATATTGTCTAAAAGATCATATATCGTAAGGAGAGGGTAATAGTTCTTAACTATTAGCTGATTCAACCTTCGATAGTCTATCTATATCCTCAAACCACTACACGCCTTCTCTATGAACAAGACCAGATAACCCCACGACACCACATGCCTCCTCAAAACAACATCCTAGAACACCCAAAAAACTTTGCGAACCCCAAAAATATGAGTATCCAGTGATTCTACTAATAGATTAACCAACAAGGAAAGAAAAGAATCCACATGCCGACTGCCCATCAAACAAAACCACTAGAAAATGATATCCAATCATTGACTATCCTTTTTTTGAAAAAATGTATCTTATCTAGTAATATTGAAAACTTCATGCACATAGTACAACAAGTCAATGCCAAGGATACCACTGTATGGATGAAATTGTAGCAGAATGAGATCATTACTAGACTAATGTGGCTGCAAAATCAGTTTACATCATGGGAAAACATAAATCAAGATGGTAAGACCTCTGACTTGTGTACTTAGAACCAGGGGAATAGAAAGTCTCTATTTGTATAGCCACATATCATTGGATAGATAGAGTGAAACAATGTAGTACGAAGCTCCTGAATCAAACAAGGTGAAAATAAGAGTACTAAAAAAGAAGATTGTACATCGAACGATCTCGAAAACTATTGGAACTGCTTCCTCTGTGGCATGAAACCGACCATTCCCTGCACCTATACCCCTCTATTTTAGACATCATACAAAACCATGCATGGGTCGAGGACCCTAAGGAACCCCCTGAGGTCGGCCACATCCTGCTCAATCTGACCGTGGTGAAGTAGGATCTTATTGTCCTTGCAATTGAAACCATTTGGATAGAAAATCCTAATGATTCTGGTGCTGAACCAGGCCACCACCAAAATACTATGATCGAAGTGGTCACTGACTCTAAATGTTCCCACATATATAACATGTGAAAAAAATCAGTAGCAAGCCTATGGGAAAACGACGAGAACCATAAGGTTAGGACAAAAAATACTGGGGTTAGCTCCCCATTCATCGAAATCTAGAAGGTCATGACAAGAGAGGCTTGTTTATGATAGCCTTCCCATTTAATCAACTCTTTTGTATCCCCTCTCATGTAAAAACACATCGTGAGTGCATCATTTCAACTACCACATCCTTCCTCGAAACATCTATGTATATCGGTAAGGTGATGGGAGTAACCACATACTCGAGAAAAAAAATTAGTGCCTCGTATAAACATATTGTTAAAGACTCATCTTCTAGAAAGTGATCTAGTGGATATATAATGTGATCCTATAATGTGATCTTTAACTCCTGTACTTACATACTCTCATTCTGGAAGGAGAGTGTCTCATGTCTCTTCTAATCCTTAATGGTTGAAGAATGGTATTATTACTGGATCTCATTATCAAATTCAATCCATAGAACATTACCCTCCTTTCTCTCTCCCCCCCGATACAGTTTCCACCACTGATGTGTATCTCCCCTCATCTGACTAACCTATAATGGATCCCAGTACCCCACCAGAGCCCTAACCAATATCAATGTGATCACTACCTCATCATTCCGACTCCTAGTCCTTGTATATGAAACACTACCTTTATACATTATCAGAGTCTATCACTGGAAATCAAGTAGAATATTTTTCCACTTATCATCCTCCCCCCAATGGATCAATAATCTGTTGGTCGACTGAGTCAGCCTGCTGAGCATCCAATGCTCATAACACATGCGGACAAAGATAGGGTGCCATAACAAAAATGTAAACATGGAAATCCAAATCCCGAGTAGTATGAAATTTATTAATGATTCATTTGAATTCAATGTTTATTGAAATTTACCCAAAACAACTAAAAATAAGAAGACAAGTCATCATGATGTATGTACCATTCATAGGGTCTCCCCCTATATATAGTGTATCCCCACATGGTCATTCAGTAATCCTAGAGTCATTTCATTAGATCATGAGGGCCCCAAATTTTTATTCCATAACCTACAGTCACTAACCTATGTCATGAACCAAGATCAATTAACACTATTTCCCTAACACCCCTTTCCATTCTAATTGTTCCCTACTCCAAACATCATCATTTCTCTCAATTATCAGCTCGAATATCGTTCTGTCGAGACCCTCCTTCTTCGGGATGAGGTTAGGGATTGAAAAGTTATTGACCATCCTTCATCAAGATGAAAAAGTTACAATAAAACCTGATTCCCACCTCCAATAAGACCTAGGGTGGAGACTAACACCATGGGTATGTAATCTCAGAAAATGGGAGGCATTTCCCTTTTCAATAGTAACCATGATCAAAAGATAAGATTTATCAACTTCAAAGAAACTCCAAGACATATATATATATATATATATCCAGAATCCACCCCACATTCATATTTAATGTAAAATTTTAAAATATAAAATCAACTGTCTCCAAAGTAAATAAAAAAGAAAAGCAATGTAGTGACACTACAATTGTCCCCAAAATATGATCTAGTAATTTCCATCACAATACTTGTAGAACCACTGAAATGTTGAAAGCAGTTTTATATATGTATGGTCAGTGAATAAATATAAAATGTATGAAAAACTAAAGTCACTTGTGAAAAAGTTAGAGAATCATACTAATTCCCCTGTGAGAACAAAACAGAAACAAACTAAACATATCAAGGAATACTAACCACACAACATCAATAAGTTACACTCACCAAATAACTCATATCAAGTAATGTAATATAATATGGAAATCAATATTTGGGTACCCCACACCATATACCACTGGTTAACTGCTAATACCTAAGGGTAAATTTCCTAACACTACCATCTCTACCACAATACCCATTTTCAGAATCTACCCACAGACACCTGGGAAACATTACCCATCCTTCCCATAAAAACCCGGTCCACAACCGCATCACATCCCAAATAAACCTAGGAATGTGCAACATATCACATCCTAAAGATACCTAGGAAGCACACCTAGCATGCAGACAGCTATGCCTCACAACTGTACCACTGCCTAATGAAAATTATGAGGTTACCAATTCCAAGAAGGGAGAGAAGATAAGTCCCAATAACCAGCCATCCATCCTCCCACCAGGATGTCGTGAATGGACACACTTCCCAATAACAATGGGGGTGTTCAGCATGTAGTTCTATACATGAACGTGGTCTTTGTAAAAATAATAAGGAACTGTATGTTAATATATATAAGTACCAAAAACTCATCCCAACCTCTTTTGTTCATTATAAACAACCCGACCCCACCAAACTACCCTTGCTGCTACCTCTAAATGCATGTACCATTATGAATGAAGATCAGGTGGCAATTCGTTAATAGAAATCATCTTGACTACCAGGAACAACTGAATACATACCCCCAAGAATATCATTTAACCATTTTTCAATATGTATTATAAATTAATTAATTTATTTTATCCATACCTACCTATGAAACTAAAAAAAACAACACCATAAGTAACATCATAACCCACATACAGATTATAAATTCTATGGAAAAATCTAGGTGAAGGAACCACACAATATAACACAATACGTATTCAAAATTACCCCCATTAAAACAATATGGATATCCCCAATACATAAAAAGTAAAACATCCAACAAAACAAAAATAACCCAACAGTCTCACTGCACACTCCCCTTTCCTAGGCACCTCTACCATCATTCTGAAATGTCAGGACGCCTTGTCCTTCCTCTCAAAAAGTAAACCACAATACAAACCTCATCAAAACCACACTCTGCACCCCTGATGCATAACAACACCACACACTGCACACCCAGTATCATAAACACAACAAAAACTGAAGATATAACCCATATACACAACTCCTTCCCTAATGTTGTCCCACTGCATAACAAGTTCATCCATTCCACAGTTAACCAGTCACTCAACCTGATATTCCATTGCACCACTCGTACCACCACATAATAATATCCACACTCCCAACCACATAAACAAATGATGAGAATAAAAAAAAGGTCAACGTAACCACACAAAACACAAATACCACCAACGACCATTCTTTTCAGAATACTACAACCATAAAATCCACAACATGAGTCAAGGATAACATATAAAACAAATCCATCATCATTTTCATCTTCCCATTCCCCCATTTACTACTTCTAATTTTCATCATTAAATTTTGGTCTAACTGTATTCACAAGGGGAAATTAGTACACCCCCACCACATGATGTATAAAATAAAGATAGATAAAAGAATCCCTACTTTGAACAATATATGATCAATAAATATTATTTGGGATTAAATAGGGGGTCATGGAAGTATAAGGAAATACTCTAGGGAAAAAATGGGCAGACTTCTACAACATAGGGGAATGACTCCTCAGGGATAAAATGTTCTCTACATGCCAAGAGAAAACTAAAACAAACTGGGAAGAGAATATCACTTCTTATAAAGAGTCACATCCTATATAAATGGGAGGGAAATGGTTTTAAAGGCCATTATGGTTAGATCATCATAAAGATCATGCAGTTTTTCTATTTCAAAATTTCAAGAGTGATAGAATATTTGTTATAAAATTAACATACTTTCAAATGCCTTTGCAATGCTCAAACTGATTTTTGGACTTCATTTACATCAAATATAACATATGATGGACGAAAATAAAAAACTAGAAGATGATGTAAATGAATCTCTGATGGGTGAGTCACAAACATGAGCCATGATAGTGAGTCCAAGATATATAAATCACTGAAATAAGTCACTGATGTGGACCACTGACACCACCAACTGATGTCCGACATATCATCACTTTGAGACATTGTTGCCATGACCTAAAGATGCCCTGAGTCACAGACACCCTAACCTACAAACCCAATGTGTCACTGATGCAGTGACCTACCAATGAACTGAGTCACTAATGCCCTGAGTCACTGACACTATGACCTTCTGACGCCCCAATTCACTCACACCATGATCTAAAGACTCCCTCAGTCACTGATGCCCATTCTTGTTGACGGAAAAAACTATATTTTGGAAAACTATTGAAATGATATAGCCTTTTCTCCCAGAACGTCTTAGCCACTGGAGTTTCACAATGGAATACACCATAGGGGACCACACCATTATAATATATTTATTTTTCATATGTACATCCTCTAAATGTACACGTAGATTGGAACTTCTGTAATCCATCTTCTAGAAATTGGTATCTCATCTTTTCAGGATGAGATATGTTGTACTTTTCCATGTGTCTTAGAGATGTGATGTGGTTTTGGAAAAGGTGTTTTAATGTGGGATGGGGTATGTGGACTAGGTGTGTGTGTAAAAGATGTGATAGTCTGGCTTATGGAATATTTTTGTAGCTTCATGAAATTCTCGATTGAGGATGAGATGTTATCTGGTGGGATGTGGTGTAGGGTACCCAAATATCTTTGCTCTTATTATTTTTAATTATACGATTTTCTTTATTTGGTGATTTTTCTTTAGTGAGGTTATGTGGTTAGTATTCCTCAATCAGTGCTGTTGGTTTCTGTTGTTTTCTCACTGTGGAATTACTATATATCTATCACTAGTACCCGAGTGACTTTGGTTTTTACGACTGAGTATACTTTTATTCTCACCATAGGTATATAAAACATCTTTTAGCTTTCTTGGATTACTATGTAGACCATGTTGGGAATTAGTATCTTGGAGTTTGGGGATAGTTGAAGTGTCTCTTATTATAATTTATTTTGGTATTTACTTTGGAGACTCATTATTTTTCATTTTTCTTGTTGTCTTCATAAAAAAATCGTGTTGGTGGATTTCATATTATTATTATACATATATATATATTTTAGTTTTTTAGGTTGATGAATCATTTTATCGGTCATGGTTTATAAAAAAGGTAATTCCAAACTCGATGTGAGATTAAATACCCTTGGTGTTGGTCGCCACCCATGGGCCCATTAGAGGTGGGACTCGAGGATAAGGCAATGTTCAAATTTCCAGGAGTTTTAGAATATTAATTATAAAATTCACATACTCAAAAATTCCTTTGGAATGCACAAACTGAGTTTTAGACTTCATTTAGATCAAATATAACATATGATGGGCGAAACTAAAAAAACTAGAAGATGATGGAAATGAATCCTTGATGGGTGAGTCACCAACATTAGTCATGAGAGTGAGTCCAAGATACATAAATCACTGAAAAAAGTAATCGATGTGAACCATTGACACCACCAAATGATGTCCCACCTATCAGTGCTTTGTGTCATTATTACCAAGACCTACAGATGCCCTGAGTAACTGACACCCAAACCTATAGACACCATGTATCACGGATGTAACACCCAAGATTTTTATGAGTAATATTTTGTTTTTTTATATATCATCAAAAGAATCTTTCACTACACACTTTCTTGGCTTACATGACACGCAATTGCGACCTTCCTCGATAGCTTGCGTCGTACGCAATACCGAGTTTCACTAGACAACGATATGCTATTAAAATATTATTAAAACTAGCCGTTATGAATAGTAATAACCACTTTTTGAAATTTTTTAAATTTTATATTCAAAATGGACTTCATTTTTGGATTCGGAATACCGAAATTAGCCTAGGGTGAAATTTTTGTATTTTTCTGAAAACTTTCGATTTTTGATGAATAGTGAAACCACTAAGTGGTAGGTTAAAAACTGAATTTTGCATAAAACTTAATTTTACCGCTTCTGTGAATGGAATTTCAAAAATCCGACAGACACGGTTGATATCAGTAAGTAAAATGTGGTTCAATGAGATAAAAATAATTTTTTGGTGAATAGTAACTTTTTACTTTTTTTACCGCGGTTAATAGTAAATAGGGTAACTAAGGGTAAATATGATATTACTATTACCCTAACACATGTCCTAATTCTATTGGACAAGTTTAATTCGACCAAAAACAAACTTAGGAATAAAATATGACCATTTAGGCCCACTTGGGTTAGATTAGGACATTTATTATTAATTTATTTAAAGAAGGGTTAAAATAGTTAAAATCAATGTTTAATAAGTAAATTATTTTTAATATAGGGTAATCCATAAGATAAATTCGACTATAAATATTCATTAGAAAGCTAAAAATATTTCCTACATGATGGTATTTTTTTTACAATTTGTAGACATTAAATAATTTAATTTATTTATGACACAATTATGATTCAGTAATTATCTTATTTATGAAATATTGACATAATTGATGTTATAAACACCAAAATAAATGTAATTTGAGTCTTTTTATAAATTCCACTAATTTTATAGGTTACTATTATATATTAGTGTTTATTTAATCAACTTGGTTCGAACATATAATTCTGTTATGACTTTCACAAAAATCATAGTGTCAAAATTGACACAAATTAGTTTTTTAAATCAAATATTATATTATTAATTGTTATTTTATTCCTAAAAATCTAAGGTTCGGCCAAATGACTTAGAAAAGGATATATATATTAATAATAAACAATTTAGGGTTCGTTTGGCATGTTATAGTAAGTGTATTAACCATATAGTGAAAGAAAACAAAAAGACACGGTAAAAGTTAAATTATTTAACTTAGAGTTAAATCTAATTGATAAGGTTAACATAATATCCTAAACTTGTCTAAATCCTATTGGTTGATAGGATTTCGACCCTTCCCCACTTTAGCTTCGAAATAAGACCCTTTGGAACCATTATAAACCGATTTTGACTTTAATATAAAATAATATTTTGAGATATTTCTAAGGTGCCCCTCTCCTCCCTTACAAAAGGGCACCTCCTCCCCCTCCTCCTCACACCAAATTGAGCACTCAAGCTGGGAAAACCCCTGCCATTTTCTCCTCTCCACTTCCATAGAATAATCCTAGAGGTCCTGGTCTTCTTCAAAGACCAATATTAGTTCCCTAAGTGGAGGATTCAAAGAAGCGTTCCAAAGAAGAGGTAATATCCATTACCGATCTTTTCAATTTCTTTCTTCTTCAACTTCTTCTTCTTTAGTTGTTTCATGATAAAGTAATAACATCAGTATTACTTACATACTGATATGTTATTATAAATATGAAACAACCCAAATTCACCTTCTATCCATCCTACGGAAAAATGAAATCACCGCGCGTGCGTACGTACGTAATACCGTCTCCACGTCGTGGTGTAATCTATTTTCCACCACCACCATACAAGGATGGGTATAATGGTGTAATGAGTAACTATTTATGATTATTATAAAGTAATATTGATACTGAAATAATATATATATACTCCAATACAATTCCACGATCATAGGAACGATATCATCACTCGTGCGTACGTACGGAATACCGTCTCCACGATGTGATGTGACTCGTTCTACATGATCATCATTACATAGTAATTATATAAATTAATTGAATTAATAAATATGATATATGTTACACTAATACCATTATGGATATAAGGTATCTATAACCTTAAAATAAGAATAAGAATTTATTCGGCAAAACACGCATAAGAACAAAATTCAATAAAGACCCGAGTAACAAGTAACAATGAAATATTACTAACAAGAAGCTAAGAATATGACCATATATGATATCATATCAATATGTATGATTCTGTAATAAGTCAATAAAATTATTTAAACCATTATACAAGAGCTTCGGACACGTACAAAGCAAATCAGACCTAAGGTAAGGGAAATATCACAATCTCATTTTTATCCGAGATTGTTTATTCGTAAGTATTTACTGGGGTGTATTTTATCATCCACATCCATGTTTCATAAATATGTAATATTATTTCCATCCACCTACAATTGTTTAAATCCATTTTTACCCTTCGGTGAGTTTTTAGTAATATATATGAAAGGAATCTTTTGTCGTTTTTCGTACGAGGTACTTTTTGACTTTTCCGAAAAAAGTACGAAGAATGTTTTTTTAACTTATACGGCATGAATGGATTTCTAAAAAATTATTTCCAAGAAGCTTCCTTTACAAGTATAAAAGTTTATTTTTAATCAAATTATTTTATTTTAAAATTGTATGACATGTTAAGAAAGGAAAAGTGTTTTTGAAGTAGAGAGGATATTTTCCCCAAGAATGAAGTTCAAGTATTTTATCAAAATTATTTTCCATCTAAGAAAATAAAAGGGTTCTATTTTTATCCCTATTATTACATGGATTTGATTATGTTGTGATGGAAACATTTTTATGAATTCCTTTATCTTATATGAATTGTTTTATGATGTCATGTTGTATAAGAATCCCATTTTTATTACATGGGTTATGCGATGATGTATGATTTATGATTATGTGGCACACATAAGAAAGGATTCATTATAAGATGGGTGGGACCTATATCTCCCTCCAATGCATTAGGTAAAGATTTTATATCTAATGAGATAGATAGGGCTGGAACGGTAGGTTATACTGGTTCAGTGAAACAGGACTAAAACGAGGGTTACTCGATTCAGAAAGGGACTTTGTCCACTAAGATAGTCTTGGCAATGAGTCATGACTAACAAGAAATGATTTTCCATGATTATGTGTGCATGCCACAAAGTTTCAAGTTTCATGATATGATTATGGTGATCTCATTTTCACTTCTATGATTTATTCCATGTTAAGATATTATGATCTTTTTTGCAGGTTATGATTTTCAAAAAGATATGATATGATTTTTAGTTCCTTTATTTGCCCTTGCTGAGCATTTGAGCTCACCCTTTTATGTTTTCTTTTCCCCAGGTCAGGAAGATGGATATTAAGTAGAATATGCTAAAAGGGACCCTAGATATAATGAAATAAATGGGAGACACTATAGAAGATTTATGAACCAGTTGTTTATGTTTCCCAGTTTCTAAAGACACTATACCTATATGGTCCTTTGTGGTTTTGTCATATGTTGTAATAAGTGTGCTTCAATTTTGAAGTATTAACAATGTATGTAAATTATCGGTCGTTATAGTTGGTATCAGTGGAAAGGTATAGTCAACCTTTGGAAACTAGGATGTGAAAGCCTTATTAAGAACCCTAACGATAAGTCTAAGCATAGAACACAATCTTAGTGTTTTAGAAATGTCCATGAATACCCTAGGATAAGACCTTAAGTGTGAAATTTTATTCTTGATTATGTGGTTTTCCTATTATAATTAGTGTTGCTCACACTATTCTTCTTGGTTTTAGTCAATGGCTGGAACCCGAAGGAATCGTGTTAATGCGGAATGCGATGGGCAATGCAATGATTGTCCCCCTGAGCAACCAAACGATATGGGAGCTGGAATGCAAAATCTTGTAGCCATGCTCACACAACTTTCTCAAGCTATGAATCATGCAGGACTTCCAAACGAGCAAAGGGAGGAGAAAAATTCTGTTGAATCCTTCATGAGGCAGCGTCCACCTTCTTTCAGTGGGTCTACTGATCCATTAGTTGCTGAACAATGGATTAGTACTACTGAAAAGATATTTTCAGTTCTTCAATGTTCTGAAAATGATAAAGTCATCCTAGCAGTGTATCGTTTGGAAGGAGATGTTGATCAATGGTGGAATCTTATTAAGAATACGAGGCAATGGGATGAAATTGAGTCTATGGAATGGGACGAGTTCAAGAACTTATTTTTCAATAAGTACTTCCCTCGAATTCTCCGAACAAAGATGGAGAAAGAGTTCCTTGAACAGAAGCAGAGGGATGATGAATCTGTTGGTACCTATGAAGCAAATTTTACAAGACTTGCAAGGTACGCTTCTGGTATTATTATCCAACCTGAGAGTAAGATCGATCAATTCTTTAGTGGCTTAAAACCAAGTCTTCGAAGGTCGTTATCCATAAGGGACTTCAATAACTATGAGGAAATCGTTCGATGTGCTCTGAAAGTCGAGATCGAGATTGGAGTAACCCATCAGTCACATGGGTTTGATAAGAAGAGGAAGATGGAATTCAAAGGAAAATATAAAGAGCACACTGAAAAGAGGATGAGCTTTCCCTTATGCTCAAAGTGTGGAAAGAAACATGGAGGTAGTTGTCTTAAAGGGACAATTAATTGTTTAAAATGTGGAAAGGAAGGTCATCGGGCATTTGAATACCGCGATAATGGGAAGAAGATGTCTAATGATGAAAACAAAGGAAGGGATACACAGAATGTACCTACTACACTTCAATGATTCAAGTGCAAGGAGATGGGGCATTATGCCAATCAATGCCCAAATACAAGGGTTGATGATGATGGTCGACGTCAACAAAATATTAAGGCTAAAGACAAAGGAATGTCACATGCATTTTCTATCAGCGATGTGGAATACGATAACGAAGTGGTGAAAGGTACACTTACCATCCACTCTAAAGTAGCAAATGTTTTATTTGATTATGGATCCACCCACTCTTTTATTTCTGAAAAATTTTCTAAGGGTGTCACCGTATTACCTCAACAATTAGATGTTGAGTTAGCTGTGACAACACCTAATGGCACAACAGTCGCATCAAAAGTTTATAATTCTTCTCCGATTGAAGTTTGTGGGAAAGTGCTTCCTGCAAATCTTGTGATCCTTCCTTTAGTGGAATTTGATGTGATTCTTGGCATGGATTGGCTTTCTCTACATGGAGCTCATATCAATTTCCAAAGAAGGGAAGTCACATTTCATATTCCAGATCAATCTACGATTGTCTATCGATGCAAGGATGAACATAACCTTCCAGTGGAAATTCCTTCAATCTTATGGGTCTTGATACCACTAAATGAAGGTTATTTATCTCAAATGGTTGGTGAGAAACTTACGATTAAGAATATGCCCATCGTACGGGAGTTTGATGATGTCTTTCCGGAGGAATTACTGGGTCTTCCACCAAATCGTGAAGTTGAGTTTTCAATAGAACTCGTACCGGGTGCTTTGCCTATTTCAAAGACACCTTATAGAATGGCCCCAATTGAGTTGCAGGAATTGAAGAAGCAACTCCAAGAGAATCTTGATAAGGGATTCATATGCCCTAGTGCATCACCTTGGGGAGCACCTGTTCTATTTGTTAAGAAGAAATATGGATCAATGAGACTCTGCATTGATTATCGAGAACTTAACAAGATCACTATCAAGAACAAATATCCTCTCCCACGCATTGATGACTTATTTGACCAACTACGCGGAGCTCAATACTTTTCCAAGATTGATCTTCGTTCAGGGTATCATCAATTAAGGGTCAAAAGGGAGGATATACCAATGACGGCTTTCCGTACAAGGTATGGACACTATGAATTTATAGTGATGCCATTTGGTCTTACTAATGCCCCTACTATCTTCATGGATCTAATGAATAGAGTCTTTAGAGACTATCTTGATCAATTTGTGGTAGTCTTTATAGATGATATTCTTGTCTATTCAAAGAGCAAGGAAGAGCATGAAGATCACTTGAGAATTATATTGAAGACCCTGAGAAAGGAGAAGCTTTATGCCAAATTTACCAAGTGTGAATTTTGGCTTCAAAAAGTTGCATTTTTGGGTCACATAATCGCAAAAGAGGGGATATCTGTGGATCCAGCAAAAACAGAGGTTATTGAAAGATGGTCAAGACCAACAACAGTAACTGAGATCCGAGGTTTTCTTGGTTTGGATGGATATTATCGACGTTTTGTAAAGGATTTTTCACGATTATCTAATCCACTCACCATGTTGACTCGGAAAGGAGTTAAGTTTGTCTGGACGGAAGAATGTGAAGAGAATTTCAAGGAGTTGAAAAGAAGGTTATCCAGTGCACCTATGCTCACACTACCTTGTAGTGGAGAAAGGTTTGTGATATACAGTGATGCATCCAAGAAGGGATTGGGGTGTGTTCTTATGCAAAATGATATGGTGATAGCTTATGCCTCACGACAGTTGAAAATCCATGAGCAAAATTACCCAACACATGATTTGGAGTTGGCTGCGGTAATCTTTGCATTAAAGATTTGGAGGCATTACCTTTATGGTGAAAGGTGTGATATTTATACTGATCATAAAAGTTTAAAGTATATTTTCACACAAAAGGAGCTGAATATGCGTCAAAGAAGATGGTTGGAGCTGATTAAGGATTATGACTGCTCAATCCATTACCACCCTGGGAAAGCAAACAAGGTGGCAGATGCATTAAGTCGACAAGACCATGCTAGTTTATCCATGATGAGGATCACAAAAGATCCAATATTTATGGATTTACAAAGGATGGATCTTGGAATTATAATGGAAAGGGAAAAATCATATCTTTCTCAAATGAATGTTCAACTATCTATACATGTGAAGATTAAAGAGGCACAGAAAGAAGATGTAGAGATACAAAAGAAGGTGAGAAATGTTCCTGAATTCAACCTTGATTGTGATGTGATAATAAAGTTCAGGAATCGGGTTTGTGTTCCTCCCATCCCCAAATTGAAGAAGGAGCTACTGGATGAGGCTCATAGTTCATCATTCTCTATTCATCCTGGAAGCACGAAGATGTATAGAGACCTGAAAGAGTACTTCTGGTGGGATGGCATGAAAAGAGATGTTGCTGAATATGTCTCTTGATGCTTGGTTTGTCAACAAGTTAAAGCTGAGAGACAAAAGTCTAAGGGGATGTTACAACCATTACCCATACCCGTATGGAAATGGGAAAACATCACTATGGACTTTGTCACAGGACTTCCTAAAACATCCAAAGGCAATATTGCTATTTTGGTCATAGTTGATCGTCTTACAAAGTCTGCACACTTCATTGCTATTAGAGAGGATTTCTCTCTAGATCAGCTTGCCAGGATATATGTAAAGTAAGTGGTAAGATTGCATGGAGTACAACTTTCTATTATATCTGATCGGGATCCGAGATTTACCTCGAAGTTCTGGCGAAGTCTTCAGTATACTCTGGATACAGAGTTGAGTTTCAGCACTGCTTATCATCCTCAGACAGACAGTCAGTCTGAGAGAACAATTCAAACCCTAGAATATATGTTGAGAGCTTCTCTATGGATTTCAAAGGAGGTTGGGATCAACACCTACCTTTGGTGGAATTTTCTTATAATAATAGCTTTCACTCCAGTATTCAGATGGCTCCTTATGAAGCTCTCCATGGAAAGAAATGCAGGACTCCAACTTGCTGGGATGAAGTTGGGGAAAGAAAGCTATTAGGACCTGATCTCGTTGATGAAATGGTAGAAAATGTCAGATCTATTCAACAACACATAAGAGCAGCTCAGAGTCGACAGAAAAGTTATGCCGACAACCGAAGAAAAGACCTAGAGTTTGAAGTGGGTGGTAAAGTGTTCTTACGAATATCTCCCTGGAAGAGGGTTATGAGATTTGGAAAGAAGGGGAAGTTGAGCCCTAGATATATCGGTCCTTTCGAAATACTGGATCATGTTGGAAAGGTAGCTTACCGAATGGCGCTTCCACCGAATCTCTCTCAAGTTCACGATGTGTTCCATGTATCTCTCCTGAGAAAGTACATACCTGATCCTTCACATGTACTCAGCTCAGAAGTTGTACCGTTGGAGCAAGATCTTTCTTATTAAGAACAGCCGATAGAGATTCTGGATCGTAGCGAAAAAGTCCTACGAAACAAGACCACTCGATTGGTGAAAGTTTTATGGAGGAACCACCAACTTGAAGAAGCTACATGGGAGCTTGAGGATATGATGAGGGAGAAGTATCCTCATCTGTTTGTTACAAAGTGACGAATTTCGAGGGCGAAATTCATTTTAAGGGGGGTAGAATGTAACACCCGAGATTTTTATGAGTAATATTTTGTTTTTTTATATATCATCAAAAGAATCTTTCACTACACACTTGCTTGGCTTACTTTACACGCAATTGCGACCTTCCTCGATAGCTTGCGTCGTACGCAATACCGAGTTTCACTAAACAACGATATGCTATTAAAATATTATTAAAACTAGCCGTTATGAATAGTAATAACCACTTTTTAAAATTTTATAAATTTTATTTTTCAAAATGGACTTCATTTTTGGATTCGGAATACCGAAATTAGCCTAGGGTGAAATTTTGGTATTTTTCTAAAAACTTTCAATTTTTGATGAATAGTGAAACCACTAAGTGGTAGGTTAAAAACTAAATTTTGCATAAAACTTAATTTTACCGCTTCTGTGAATGGAATTTCGAAAATCCAACAGACACGGTTGATATCAGTAAGTAAAATGTGGTTCAATAAGATAAAAATAATTTTTTGGTGAATATTAACTTTTTACTTTTTTTACCGCGGTTAATAGTAAATAGGGTAACTAAGGGTAAATATGATATTACTATTACCCTAACACATGTCCTAATTCTATTGGACAAGTGTAATTCGACCAAAAACAGACTTAGGAATAAAATATGACCATTTAGGCCCACTTGGGTTAGATTAGGACATTTATTATTAATTTATTTAAAGAAGGGTTAAAATTGTTAAAATCAATGTTTAATAAGTAAATCATTTTTAATATAGGGTTATACATAAGATAAATTCGACTATAAATATTCATTAGAAAGCTAAAAATATTTCCTACATGATGGTATTTTATTTATAATTTTAGACATTAAATAAATTAATTTATTTATGACACAATTATGATTCAGTAATTATCTTATTTATGAAATATTGACATAATTGATGTTATAAACACCAAAATAAATGTAATTTGAGTCTTTTTATGAATTCCATAATTTTCTAGGTTACTATGATATATTAGTGTTTATTTAATCAACTTGGATCAAACATATAATTCCGTTATGACTTTCACAATAATCATAGCGTCAAAATTGACACAAAATAGTTTTTTAAATCAAATATTATATTATTAATTGTTATTTTATTCCTAAAAATCTAAGGTTTGGACAAATGACTTAGATAAGGATATATATATTAATAATAAACAATTTAGGGTTCTTTTGGCATGTTATACTAAGTGTATTAACCCTATAGTGAAAGAAAACAAAAAGACACGGTAAAAGTTAAATTATTTAACTTAGAGTTAAATCTAATTGATAAGGTAAAAATAATATCCTAAACTTGTCTAAATCCTATTGGTTGATAGTATTTCGACCCTTCCCCACTTTATCTTCTAAATAAGACCCTTTGGAACCATTATAAACCGATTTTGACTTTAATATAAAATAATATTTTGAGATATTCCTAAGGTGCCCCTCTCCTCCCTTATAAAAGGGAACCTCCTCCCCCTCCTCCTCACACCAAATTGAGCACTCAAGATCGGCCAAACCGTGCCATTTTCTCCTCTCCACTTCCCTAGAATAATCCTAGAGGTCCTGGTATTCTTCAAAGACCAATATTAGTTCCCTAAGTGGAGGATTCAAAGAAGCGTTCCAAAGAAGAGGTAATATCCATTACCGATCTTTTCAATTTCTTTCTTCTTCAAATTCTTCTTCTTTAGTTGTTTCATGATAAAGTAATAACATAATTATTACTTACATACTGATATGTTATTATAAATATTAAACAACCCTAATTCACCTTCTATCCATCCTACGGAAAAATGAAATCACCGCGCGTGCGTACGTACGGAATACCGTCTCCACGCCGTGGTGTAATCTATTTTCCACCACCACCTTACAAGGATGGGTATAATGGTGTAATGAGTAACTATTTATGATTATTATAAAGTAATATTGATACTGAAATAATATATATAAACTTCAATACAATTCCACGATCATAGGAACGATATCATCACTCGTCCGTACGTACGGAATACCGTCTCCACGATGTGATGCGACTCGTTCTACATGATCATCATTACATATTAATTATATAAATGAATTGAATGAATAAATATGATATATGTTACGCTAATACCATTCTAGATATAAGGTATCTATAACCTTAAAATAAGAATAAGAATTTTTTCGGCAAAACACACATAAGAACAAAAGGCAATAAAGACCCGAGTAAGAAGTAACAATGAAATATTACTAACAAGAAGCTAAGAATATGACCATATATGATATCATATCAATATTTATGATTCTTTAATAAGCCAATAACATTATTTAAACCATTATACAGGAGCTTCGGACACGTACAAATCAAATTGGACCTAAGGTAAGGGAAATATCACAATCTCATTTTTATCCGAGATTGTTTATTCGTAAGTATTTACTGGTGTGTATTTTATCATCCACATCCATGTTTCATCAATATGTAATATTATTTCCATCCACCTACAATTGTTTAAATCCATTTTTACCCTTCGGTGAGTTTTTAGTAATATGTATGAAAGGAATATTTTGTCATTTTTCGTACGAGGTACTTTTTGACTTTTCCGACAAAAGTACGAAGAATGTTTTTTTTTACTTATACGGCATGAATGGATTTCTAAAAAATTATTTCCAAGAAGCTTCATTTACAAGTATTAAAGTTTATTTTTAATCTTCTTCTTTTATTTTAAAATTTTATGACATGTTAAGAAAGGAAAAGTGTTTTTGAAGTAGAAAGGATATTTTCCTCAAGAATGAAGTTCAAGTATTTTATCAAAATTATTTTCCATCTAAGATAATAAAAGTGTTATGTTTTTATCCCTATTATTACATGGATTTGATTATGTTGTGATGGAAACATTTTTATGAATTCCTTTATCTTATATGAATTGTTTTATGATGTCATGTTGTTTAAGAATCCCATTTTTATTACATGGGTTATGCGATGATGTATGATTTATGATTATGTGGCACACATAAGAAAGGATTCATTATAAGATGGGTGGGACCTATATCTCCCTCCAATGCATTGGGTAAAGATTTTATATCTCATGAGATAGACAGGGCTAGAACGGTAGGTTATACCGGTTCAGTGAAACAGGACTGAAACGAGGGTTACTCGATTCAGAAAGGGACTTTGTCCACTAAGATAGTCTTGGCAATGAGTCATGACTAACAAGAAATGATTTTCAATGATTATGTGTGCATGCCACAAAGTTTCAAGTTTCATGATATGATTATGGTGATCTCATTTTCACTTCTATGATTTATTCCATGTTAAGATATTATGATCTTTTTTGCAGGTTATGATTTTCAAAAAGATATGATATGATTTTTAGTTCCTTTATTTGCCCTTGCTGAGCATTTGAGCTCACCCTTTTATGTTTTCTTTTCCCCAGGTCAGGAAGATGGATATTAAGTTGAATATGCTAAAAGGGACCCTAGATATGATGAAATAAATGGGAGACACTGTAGAATATTTATGAACCAGTTGTTTATGTTTCCCAGTTTCTAAAGACACTATACCTATACGGTCCTTTGTGGTTTTGTCATATGTTGTAATAAGTGTGCTTCAATTTTGAAGTATTAACAATGTATGTAAAGTATGGGTCGTTATAACGGATGCCCTAACCTACTCATGAACTAAGTCACTAATGCCCTGAGTCACTGACGTCATGACCTTATGACGCCCCAATTCACTAAAACCCTGAACTACAGACTCCCTGAGTAACTAATACCCAGAACTATTGAAAAAAAAACTATATTTTGGGAAACTATTGAAACGATCTAACCTTTTCTCCCAGAACATATCAGCCATTGAATTTTCACCAAGGAATATACTATAGGGTTCCATGGAATTATTATATATATATTTTCCTTGTATATCCTATTAATGTACATGTATATTGGATCCCTTAGGATCCTAAACATGGATAGTATTGCATGATCATTTCTACTCAGTTTATATTTCAATTCGTCCACCTTTATCACATTATCAGGTTTAATATCCTCAATTTCTTAGGATTTCACATATATCAATTTTCTAGTTAAAAAATTCCCTTATAATTTTACATTCACCAACCTATATTATAATTTAATATAAATCATTTAAATATTTTATTTCTTCATTTTCATTAGAATTTTATTCAAAAGATTATCTTGTTCCTCTTTCTATCAGAGTAGAAGAGAATATAATCTATAAAGGCTATCAGAAATTTTATAACGTAATATATAAAATTATTAATCAATTACATGATGATTTTGGGAGAATTATATACTAAAAAATAAATGAATATGAACTCATATTGAATGTACAATTTTTATATAATTTTCATGATTATATCATCCTTCACCATTATTTTATTTTAACATGTTAGTAGATCTACTATATAGATGTATTTGGGATCCAAGTAGTTGATCGAATAAGACTAAAATGTATGGTATGTGATACTATTTCTATACCATAATCTTGTTTAGATCATGATAATCAATGAATATGCACATTAATTCATCCTTCTTCTTAAAAAAGTGGATGGGATCACCCATTGATAATCACTTTGGAGAATGAACCCTTTATCCATATTCTCATATTGTTTCTTTATTATCTCCTATTGTTCTAAAAAAACAGTTTTACATGGATTATTGGATATTAGAAAATATATAGGTACATTCTCAATTCATAATTCAGTATTTCATCTTAGAAGAAGACCAATAAATTATATGGGGAACATATTGGTGAATTCCTATAAAATTGGAATATGTTTAGGGATGTTTTCAAAAGGATAAATATATTTGACAACGATACCATTTATTATCTGTAAATAAATTTTTTTTATTGAGAAGATAATTCTAAAGGAGATTCAATATCCTCCATGCACTTGTATAGATTCATATGGGTATTTGTGATATAGAGGCATATCTCTTACATTGATAATTTTTTGTTGTATAAATATTTGCAAAATCAATACATTACTATAATAGAAATGAATTACTCTAATAGATGTATCACATCATTTATTGGGATGTTCATCCCAAATTTCATTATTTCATATGAGTTATATACCTAGGATGAAATAATTTCCTTATTTTCTATATTAATTGAAATATTTAATTCCATTCTTTGTAGTGGGGTTTGAATAGTTCTAGAATAATTGTGTGATCTGAATGAATGCCTAAAAAATCATGGTAAGCCTAACATACACTATTTAATTTATGTTTTAATCATTTAAATCATCACAAATATACTTAAGGATAAATTATTTAAATTATTACACACATAAAGTGGAATCATATAAGCATTTGAAAATAAATCGTAAATGAACTATATTCATAAACCTTTGAATTTCCAGGCTTCAATATATGTTAGCTATTATATTTTTTCCAATATAAAATCTTATTGGGAATATTATTATCATATGAATGAATCATAATGTCCTTGTTAATTTACCAAATCATATCCCCAGAGAGAGTCACCCAGGTATGCTGCAAACCACATTTTCAAGAACCTGGTTACAATCAATTCTTCATGAATATTCTATTTTTTACATTATTACCACTAGCTACATATGTTATAGAGAAACATCAATATCTAGAATCCCGATTCAGATATATTTTCAATGAATTAACATAGTCTATCATTTACCAATGTTTATGGATGTTTTCCTAAATTTATTATTGTCTATAATGGTATTTATAAAGTTTTAGAATCTTGATCACCCAAATTAAATGTCATTACTTTGATACCAACCTTTACAACCCAGGTCATTAATAAACATTATTTACTGATTTATTGCATAAATTAACACATATTACAACCCATAATAAAATGATAAATATTGTATTTTTTTAATTATGTGCATAGTAAAATAACATAAAACAGATGTACAATGATATTGTATAAAAAATTTTCAAAATATATTAATATTTATTCAATCATTTAAAATTATACCGGATAACACTATTATATACATAATAAATTCGTGATCTATAATACCTCGTGATAGATTAAAAAACACGTCATAAAGTAAATTTGAACATTTGACCCAAGTTGTATATCAAGGTAAAACAATATTGGTGATATTTATAATCATTATCAATAAGGATTGAAATAATCCTGATAGAATAAATTAAACATTAAAATTTTTGGAGAACATAAATAATATCATAATTATATTTCACGGATAACTTCCAAGAAAACACTAAATGGTTGACCAAGACCAAAAATGGATTATTATTTTCTCCATATTCTATAGAGGATTTATGACTATACTAAAACATTAACTAATTATGTAGAGTGCCATATGGTTAAACACATTATAATTTTTTTGTTCTTTTTCATTCCACGTGAATCATTAAACAGAAGACATATTTGTTCACTTTTAATCACATGATTAATGTGTGTAGGTTAAATACATGTATGTCTAAAATCAATATATAATAGGTACATGTACATAAATACAATATAGTGTAAATGTGTATGAGTATTCACTACCCAAATGATTTATATTGAAAATGAAAAGATAATTTTATATGCATAACGGGGGTACATAAATGTTCATGGGAGTGATTAATGATAGAGAAAAAATATCTCATCACATTAAAATTATAAGGGAATTAAGGGTATGTGTGAAAACAGACCCCAACATTACAAAATTAACAATAAAAATGTATATAAAAAAGATGGTCCATGAATAATGTGGAGAATAATAGGATGCCTTTCCCTAATTGGGTGTTTTCAAAAGATTGGGTGGAGCACCTTAAATTCAAAGGGGAATCATGTGAGAGATATGGATATGTATGGTCAAGATAATGTAATTATACAAGACATTTACTGGAGATAAATAGGATTATGGGGTTTTTTATATGAAAAAACTTTGGTGTTCTTTATTATATTTTAATATTATGTTTTAAACTATACCCAACAATGTATTCAGAACTACAAACATTGCAATGGTTTTTTCAATGTATTCAATAAAATTTGATTTTATAATTATTTTAAATTGTTCGGAATCTATATTTTCAAAATAATACCATTTATTTTGTGTAAGGGATTAATTCAATTTTTTTTAAAAAGTTTGTACAATAAATTATATTATATAGAGGATTCATTAAGAGTTTATAAAATAAATCATATTAAATAAACCAAATATTTTCATTTGGAAATATATATTTGGTCATATAATCATTTAATGGTATATGTGACATAACTTCTGGTTCATTATAATGTCTTAATACATTTAGTATTTTTAAACCACAATATATTATTACCCAAAAATTCAACTATATCCAAAAATTATGGGAAAATAATATTTTTAAAAGTATCTAAGAAATATTTTCAGAAATAATATTTACTTTAGGAAAAATATATATATTTACAATAATTTAATGTTTTAAAACAATAATCCATATTAATTTATAAATATTTCTTTTATTATGATAACAGTTTTCAGACAATTATACAAATTATTTTTTTTACTTCAGAAAATCATATTATTATTATATTTAGTAACTATTAATCATTTTCAATATTTCACTAAAATATAAATTATTTTAAGACATCTCAAATTTATTAAAATAGTTCTTCTAATTGAACTATACATTTCGAGAAAATGGAATCTTATGTTCATCGTATAAAAGAAAAATTTTATAAAACACAATATATAATCATTCAAAAAAGTATTACAAAAAAGGGATAAAAATTATAATTTTTTTGGAATATAAAGTATAATAATTCATATAATTAGGGTATAGATACATATACCTTTATTACATTATGGAATTATTTTAGGAATTGTAGTGCGAAGTTGAAATATTTCTGATGTGGTTCGGTAAACAAGATTTGGGTTTTGATCTACAAGATTTTGAGCTTCTAAAGTAGATGATATCACTCATGAATAGTTTTTTGAATGTTGAATTTTTATTGGTCAAGGTTAAATATATTAAATTCTTTCTCCAAAGTATGTTCTTATAAATTGGAAATATAGGGTATGATTTTACTGGTTGAGGTCATCTCTTCTTTCATCTCTGTCAATTAGACAATTACAACCCATTTTATATTCATTTCATATAGTACCTATTCAATAAATGTATAATCAATTGTTGGGATTAATAATGTTCTTTTAAATATTACATTATTTATGATTCCAAAATAACCAACTTAGAGAATGTTTATTCAATTACATCATTAAATATTAATGTTATTATTTAATCAAATAGAAGGAATTTCATTTCTAAATGTCCAAGACATTAAAAATATAAATGATTTTAAAAATATTCAACTTATCATTAATTTGAAACATATTTTTTTTTATAATTTTACCTTTTGGATATCAATAGAAATTAAAGGAATGGTAATAATATAAATATATTTCATTCTTTAAAATTCATTTTAAAAAATAAATTATTCTTGTTACATTTTAAAAAATTATATCTAAAAATAATTTGTATCACTTAAACAAGTTAAAAATAATAATATAAGATCTATTCCTAGTTTCATAATTTTATCATTATTGTAGGAATATTTTTTGGTATTTTTCTATATTAATTGATTTTTATTTGAATACTGAAAAATACATTTTTTTACCAAAATAGCGATTATAATTATTTGGTCCAATAATAAATGATTCATAGAATTAAATAAATCAATTTTATAAGTCAAATATATATGTAATGAATAATTTTATATATTTTAAATATCTTTTTTAATATTTATAATAAAAAATTGACTTCATAAATCTCTTGTAATAATTAATTTTTATTTAAAAACATTTTTTTCTTTTTTTTAATTAATCATTATCTTCATAAAATTCAATTTTTCAATATTTTTATAGTCAAATAAAATTTTCACAATGATCTAATTTATTTATAGAAATGAAAAAACTTAATTGATTACATCCCAAACCAATATTTAATTCTTAAAATAAATTTTTTCTATGAAAACATTATTACATGTATTATAAGATAATACTAATGTTTGTTTTTCTAAATTCTAGAAATTTATATTTGTAAAATTATTTAATTTCTTGAACTAATAATGATAAAAAAACATAATAAATTTCATATATTGATGTTTTCAAAAAAAATCACCAATGATAGAAGTGGAGTCACCGCTATAAGAGTATATTAGGTTAATAATGGTTTAACATTGTGAAAAATGTTAAACCTTATTAAAAACATGTAATAAATTATATACAGTAAGATGTAAATCCTTCTATATTTCATGACTTCCATTATATTTAAAATTGGATCCTTTTCTCCTATTTAATATAATGACTTTATTAAAAATCAGTTATATTCAACAAAAATTAAACACTCTATACTTCTAGAAGGACCTAGCCTCCTTCCCTTTAATATACTCATTACAATGATTTGGATGATCTAAATCTATATACTAGTCTCCCCTAAATAGAATAGACATTCCAATAAATTCTTGTTCTCCCCAGATGTCTAAGATAATTATATTTAAACAGATTCCTATGGTATAACTTCTAAGGGAGAGGTATAACTTTAAACCCAACTTTTTTTACTCTCTTATTTATCTACACCCCTCATTTCCCTTATAAAAATGACGGAATGATAAATAAAATTACATTAAAATGTGTTATTAAACAAATAAAATATCCATATTATACATTCATGGGAAATCATTGAGAAAAATGATCACTTCAACCAGTATATGTCTAGTCAACCTCTTTTATGAATTATGTGTTCAATATTTGATCACCCAGTTAACTTAAAGGTTCAAAAATAAAATATAATTTACTAATATGATATTTATTTAATTTTTATAATTATGAAATTATAATTATTTCATTTCTCACCCCTCCCCCCCATTCCATGGATATTGAAAGTGTAATTTGTGCATATGTGTAGTGTAACAGCCCATGATTTTATGAATAATATTCTTTTTAATTTCACTAATGTCTTGTGTTGTACGCTACACCAAAAGGATCTTGCACAACACGCATCCTTGACTTGCCTTGCATTACACGCAATCACGACCTTCCTCGATAGCATGTGTAGTACGCAATAACGAGTTTCACTAAACAACAATATGCTATTAAAATATTATTAAAACTAGCCGTTATGAATAGTAATAACCACTTTTTTAAATTTTGTAAATTTTATTTTTCAAAATGGAATTCATTTTTGGATTCAGAATATCGAAATTAGCCTAGGGTGAAATTTTGGTATTTTTCGGAAAACATTCAATTTTTGATGAATAGTGAAACCACTAAGTGGTAGTTAAAAAACTGAATTTTTCATAAAACATAATTTTACCGCTTCTGTGAGTGGAATTTCGAAAATCCGAGAGACATGGTTAATATCAAGGACTAAAATTTGGTTCAATGAGATGAAAATAATTTTTGGTGAATAGTAACTTTTTAGTTTTTTACCATGGTAAAAAGTAAATAGGGTAATTAAGGGTAGAAATGATATTATTATTACCCTAAAACATGTCCTAATTCTATTGGACAAGTGTAATTCGACCAAAAACAAACATAGGAATAAAATATGACCATTTAGGCCCACTTGGATTAGATTAGGACATTTATTATTAATTTATTTAAAGAAGGGTTAAAAGAGGTAAAATCAAAGTTTATTTACTAAAACATTTTTAATATGGGTTTATACATATGATAAATTCGACTATAAATATTCATTAGAAAGATAAAAAGATTTCCTACATAATGGTATTTTATTTGTAATTTTTAGACATTAAATAAATTAATTTATTTATGACACAACGATGATGAAGTAATTATATTATTAATGAAATATTGACATAATTGACGTTATAAATACCCAAATAAATATAATTTTAACTTTTAATGAATTCCACTAATTTTATAGGTTAATATGACATGTTAGTATTGATTTAATTAACGTTTTTTGAACTTATCATTCTATTATGATTTTCACAAAAATCAATTACTAAATAGTGTCAAAATTGACATAAAATAGTTTTTAAAAAAAATATTATATCATTAATTGTTATTTTATTCCTAAAAATCTATGGATCGGCAAAATGACTTAGATAAGGTTATATATATTAATAATAAACAACTTGGGGTTCTTTTTCCTTCTTATAGTAAGTTTATTAACATTATTGTGTAAGAACACAAGAAGACACGGTAAAAGTACAATTATTTAACTTAATGTTAAATCTAAATGATAAGGTTAAAATAGGAACCTAACCTTGTCTAAATTCTTTTGGATGAGTGTATTTCGACCCATCACCACCTTACCCTCGAAATAAATCAATTTGGAGCTATTTAAAACCGAACTTGACTTTATAATAAAATAATATTTTTAGTTATTCCAAAGATGCCCCTCTCCTCCCTTATAAAAGGGCAGATCCTCCCCCTCTTCCTCACACCACTTGGAGCCTTCAATCTCGGCCAAACACTGACACTTTCTCCTCTCAATTTCCCTAGAGACATCATAGAGGTTCTTGTATTCTTAAAAGACAAATTTTAGTGCCCTAAAAGAAGGTCTCAAAGAAGCACTTCAAATAAGAGGTAATATCCGTTACCGATTCTTTGATCTTTATTTCTTCTTCCACTTATTCTTCTTTAGTTGTTTCATTATGAAGTAATAACATCAGTATCACTCATATACTGATATGTTATTATAATTATGAAACAACCCTATTTCACCATCTATCCATCCTACGGAAAAAGAAATCACCGCGTGTGCGTACGTACGGAATACCGTCTCCACGCCGTGGTGTAATCTATTTTCCACCACCACCTTACTTGGATGGGTATAATGGTGAAAATAATGACTATATATGACTATTATAAAGTGATATTGATTCTTAAATAGTATACATATACTCCAATACAATTCCACGATCATATGAACGATATCATCACTCGTGCGTACGTACGAAATACCGTCTCCACGATGTGATGCGACTCGTTCTACATGATCTTAATTTCATAATGATTATATAAGTGAATTGAATTGAATTAATAATATATATATTACACTAATACCATTCTGGTAATGAGGTATCTATAACCTAAATAAAATAATAAGAATTTATTCGACAAAACAAGCATAAGAACAAAAAATTATAAAGACCCAAATAACAAGTAGCAATGAAATATTACTACTAAGAAGCTAATAATATGACCATATATGATATCATAGAAATAATTATGATTCTGGAATAAGTCAATAACATTATTTAAATCATTATACAGGAGGTTCGGACACTTACAAAGCAAGTCGGACCTAAGGTAAGAGAAATATCACAATCTCATTTTTATTCGAGATTGTTTATAATTTGGCATTTACTGGGGTGTATTTTATCATCCACATCCATGCTTCCTCAATATGTAATATTATTTCCATTCACCTACAATAGTTTATATCCAATTTTACCATTCATTAAGTTTTTTGTAAAAGATATGAAAGGAATCTTTTGTCGTTTTTCGTACGAGGTACTTATTGACTTTTTCGACAAAAGTACGAAGAATGTTTTTTTAACATATAAGGCATGAATGGATTTTTAAAAAATTATTTCCAAGAAGATTACTTTACAAGTTTTCAAGTTTATTTTTAATCGACTTCTTTTAGTTTATAATTGTACGAAATGTAACGAAAGGAAAAGTGTTTTTGAAGCAGAAATGATATTTTTCTCAAGAATGGAGTTCAAGTGTTTTATCAAAATTATTTTCCATCTAAGATAATAAAGGGTTTTGTTTTTATCCCTATTATTACATTGATTTGATTATGTTGTGATGGAATTATATTTTTATGAATTCTTTTATCTTATATGAATTTTTTAATGATGTCACGATGTTTAAGATTCCCATTTTTATTACATGGGTTATGCTATGATGTATGGTTTATGATTTTGTGGCACACATAATAATGGTATCATTATGAGATGGGTGGGACCTATATCTCCCTCCAATGCATTGGGTAAAGATTTTATCTTATAGACATGGCTGGAACGGTAGGTTATACCGGTTCAGTGAAACAGGACTGAAACGAGGGTGACTCGGTTCAGAAAGGGACTTTGTCCACCAAGATAGTCTTGGCAATGAGTCTTGACTAATAAGAAATGATTCTCTATGATTATGTGTGAATGCCACAAAGTTTCATGTTTTAAGTTATGATTATTGTGATTACATTTTAGTGCCATGATTTACCCCATGTTATGAAATTATGATCTATTTTGCAGGTTAAGATTTCCAAAAGTTATGTGCTTATGTATATGATGTGATTAATATTTCTTTTGTTTACCCCTACTGAGAATTTGAGCTCACCCGTTTATGTTTTCTTTTCCCCATGATATAAAGAAAGGTTTTAGGTAAAAAAGGATGATCTTTATGGGAGATTTTGATGATCTTTCACCACGATTAGAAGATTATATTCCGAGTTTCCAAAGACACTAAACTATTACAGTCCTTGTGTGTGTGTTTTTGTTATATACTAAGTATTCCACAAATGTAATGTAATGTCAATGTACGTCAAGATATGGGTCTCTACAGTTGGTATCAGAGGAAAGGTTTAGTCAACCTTTGGAAACTAGGATGCGAATATGTTAGTGAGATCCCTAGAGATATTTCTAAGGTTTATCTAGGGATGTCTCTAAGGTTAAGTATACGTATAGGTTATAGTTCTAGAATTGCGCTAATGATCTTAGAATTTAACCTAAGATGTTAGATATTGAGGGTACTCCCCCTTTATTATGTTCTTTTTCCTAGCATGATTTTTGCCTCTCACACTATTTTTTTTCGGGTTTTAGACGATGGCTGGAACCCGAAGGAACCATGTTGATCAATGCAATGGACAATGCAATGATTGTCCTCCTGAAAAAAATATTTTATGGGAGATGGAGTGCAAAATCTTATTGGTATACTTACACAAGCTACGAATCATTCTGGACTTCCAAATGAGCAGAGAAGGGAACAATATTCTATTGAGTCCTTCATGAGGCAACGTCCACCTTCATTCAGTGGGTCTTCTTATCCACTTGTTTCTGAACAATGGATCAGTAAAACTGAAAAGATATTTTCAGTTCTTCAATGTTCTGAGCATGATAAACTCATCTTAGCAGTATATGATTTGGAAGGTGAAGTTGATTAGTGGTGGAATCTTATCAAGAATACGAGGCCAAGAGATGAAATTGAGTCCATGGAATGGGAAAAGTTCAAGAACTTGTTTTTCAGTAAATACTTCCCTCGTATTCTTCGAAAAAAGATGGAAAAGGAGTTTCTTGAGCTGAAGAAGAAGGATGCTGAATCTGTTGGTATATACGAAGTGAATTTTACAAGAATTGCAAGGTATGCATCTGGCATTATCATCCAACCTGAAAGTAAAGTTGATCGATTTTTCAGTGGCTTAAAACCAAGTCTTCTAAGGGCATTAGCTATAAGATAATTCAGTAGCTATGATGAAATTGTGCGTTGTGCTATCAAGGTAGAAATGGAAGTTGGTGTTACTTATCCATCTCATAGTTTTGACAAGAAACGAAAGATGGAGTTCAAGGAGAAATCTCAAAATAATGTTGAAAAGAAGGTGAATGTTTCCTTATGCACAAAGTGTGGAAAGAAGCATGGTGGAGATTGTCTTAAAGGGACTAGAAAATGTTTTACGTTTGGAAAAGAAGGTCATCGAGCAGCTGAGTGTCGAAGTAATGGAAAAAGGGTTTCTAATGATGTGAATAAAGCAAACTCTACAGAGAACGCACCACCAACACTTCAATGCTTCAAGTGCAAGGAAATGGGGCATTATGCTAATAAATGCCCTAATACAAGGGTTAGTGATGATCAACATGAGCAACCACTTAAGGAAAAGGACAAAGGGAAGTCACATGCGATCACTATTGGCGATGTTGAATATGACAACGATGTGGTGGAATGATTAAGTGTTTATGTAATGGGATTCCAAAATAATGTTGTATCATAAAGTATTGGAATATTTATGTGTTGGTCTAATGTGGTATTCAAAGTGATTGAGATATTTTTTGGAAATAAGATGATATGCGCATAATGAAGGGAAAACGAGAAAATGAAATGTTTAACAGTATTCATGAGCTCATGATTGATATAAGGACTAAGTGATATCATGGTTTGAGTATATAGAATTTTGAGGATTTTGGTATGTGAAAAGTGTTAACATTTAACTACATTCAAGTTTTCACTATGGTTCAACGGGTATTCAAGAGAATACATTATTAAGGCCTTTGAATGTTTGGAATGTGACCAAAAAGACATATCTTATGATATATTGGGATCAACAATGGTATTAAATCTCTGGTAATCGTTTTCACTATATTATGAGAGTGGACTGAAGTATTATGGATAAGCCTAAAGATTGTAATGGAAGTTTTGTGGATAAGACTAAAGATTGTAATGGATTATGTTGGACATAAGTTAGTATTGTTTAAGGATAAAAGTTTTTTTTTGATATTATTGATTGGATGTTATAGTAATATAGTTTTAGAAAAAGGACAACCTGCAGGACGGGCGACAGCCCATCGCATCGAACAAGGCTGTGGAAATCGAACCCACAACCGAAGTGCGACTGGCCTTTATCGCCTACTACTGGCCTACAGAAAGTCCCTGTTTAGTATAAACTAGTTTTATTATATTAAGCAGTATGATATATGAAGTATTAGTCCATTTTAGGAACCATATATGATTAATCTCACTATAGAATGACTTATGTATATTTAATAACTTTTTCTAACCATTTGTTTGAGACAGGTGGAATGATCCGTCATTCTATCACATGATCTGCTAACACTTCATGAATAACAAATTCAACATCATTTATTTAATAGATTAAGTAGAAATTGTTCAAGGCACGAACAAGAGTGAGATTGTACCAAAATAATGTAAGTATTTATTCTAATTCAAATAATTCAACTTTAGGGAAACGATCTTGAAAACCAAAAATGTTGTCCTAGTGCTCTTATATCTGATTAATCAGATGGTACCTTAGATCATCACAAATTTATGGATTTCTGATTATTGTCTTTTCCATAGCCATGTTCTCTACCACTCTCCATCAGAACGAGATGGTTAGATTTTTCTTCCATATCCATATTTTCACCTATGTGGAAACCCAGTGATTAGTTTATTTGGGTAACCGTTACGTTTCATACTTTCGTTTTTAAATATTGGTTTTGGTATTCCTTTTTACGATGTGGGTGTCTATTAAAGAAACATTCAAATAGTAAACCATTTATAACCCCGATGAATTTCGAGGGCGAAATTCATTTTAAGGGTGGTAGAATGTAACAGCCCAAGATTTTATGGAAAATATTCTTTTTAATTTCACTAATGTCTTGTGTTGTACGCTACACCAAAAGGAGCTTGCACAATACGCATCCTTGACTTGCCTTGCATTAAACGCAATCGCGACCTTCCTCGATAGCGTGTGTAGTACGCAATAACGAGTTTCACTAAACAATAATATGTTATTAAAATATTATTAAAACTAACTGTTATGAATATTAATAACCACTTTTTGAAATTTTGTAAATTTTTTTTTTCAAAATGGAATTCATTTTTGTATTCGGAATATCGAAATTAGCCTAGGGTGAAATTTTGGTATTTTTCTGAAAACGTTCAATTTTTGATCAATAGTGAAACCAGTAAGTGGTAGTTAAAAAACTGAATTTTTCATAAAACATAATTTTACCGCTTCAATGAGTGGAATTTCAAAAATCTGAGAGACACAGTTAATATCAAGGACTAAAATGTGGTTCAATGAGATGAAATTAATTTTTGGTGAATAGTAACTTTTTAATTTTTTTACCACGGTAAAAAGTAAATAGGGTAATTAAGGGTAGAAATGATATTATTATTACCCTAACACATGTCCTAATTCTATTGGACAAGTGTAATTCGACCAAAAACAAACATAGGAATAAAATATGACCATTTAGTCCCACATGGATTAGATTAGAACATTTATTATTAATTTATTTAAAGAAGGGTTAAAAGAGGAAAAATCAAAGTTTATTTACTAAACCATTTTTAATATTGGGTTATACATAAGATAAATTAGACTATAAATATTCATTAGAAAGATAAAAAGATTTCCTACATAATGGTATTTTATTTTTAATTTTTAGACCTTAAATAATTTAATTTATTTATGACACAACGATGATGCAGTAATTATCTTATTAATGAAATATTGACATAATTGATGTTATAAATACCCAAATAAATATAATTTGAGACTTATTATGAATTCCACTCATTTTATAGGTTAATATGACATGTTAGTATTGATTTAATTAACTTTTTTTGAACTTATCATTCTGTTATGAGTTTTACAAAAATCAATTACTAAATAGTGTCAAAATTGACATAAAATAGTTTTTAAAACAAATATTATATTATTAATTGTTATTTTATTCCTAAAAATATATGGTTCGGCCAAATGAATTAGATAATGTTATATATATTAATAATAAACAACTTGGGGTTCTTTTGGATTCTTATAGTAAGTTTATTAACCTTATAATGTAAGAACACAAGAAGACACGGTAAAAGTACAATTATTTAACTTAATGTTAAATCTAAATGATAAGGTTAAAATAGGAACCTAAACTTGTCTAAATTCTATTGGATTAGAAGATTTAGACCCATACACACCTTATCCTCTAAATAAATCAATTTCGAGCTATTTAAAACCGAACATGACTTTATAATAAAACAATATTATTAGTTATTTCAAAGGTGCCCCTCTCCTCCCTTATAAAAGGGCACCTCCTCCCCCTCTTCCTCACACCACTTGGAGCCTTCAAGCTCGTCCAACCCCTGCCAATTTCTCCTCTCCATTTCCCTAGAGACACCCTATAGGTTCTGGTCTTCTTCAAATACCAATTTTAGTGCCCTAAAAGAAGGTCTCAAAGAAGCACTTCAAAGAAGAGGTAATGTCCATTACCGATTCTTTCATCTTTATTTCTTCTTCCACTTCTTCTTCTTTAGTTGTTTCATTATGAAGTTATAACATCAGTATCACTCATATATGGATATGTTATTATAAGTATGAAACAACCCTATTTCACCATCTATCCATCCTACGGAAAAAGAAATCACCGCGCGTGCGTACGTACGGAATACCGTCTCCACGCCATGGTGTAATCTATTTTCCACCACCACCTTACCTGGATGGGTATAATGGTGTAAATAATGACTATATATGACTATTATAAAGTGATATTGATTCTGAAATAGTATACATATACTCCAATACAATTCCATGATCATAGGAACGATATCATCACTCGTGCGTACGTACGGAATTCCGTCTCCACGATGTGATGCGACTCGTTCTACATGATCTTCATTTCATAATGATTATATAAATGAATTGAATTGAATGAATATGATATATATTACACTAATACCATTCTGGAAATTATGTATCTATAACCTAACGAAAAGAATAAGAATTTATTTGACAAAACACGCATAAGAACAAAAAATTATAAACACCCGAATAACAAGTAGCAATGAAATATTACTACTAAGAAGATAAGAATATGACCATATATGATATCATAAAAATATGTATGATTCTGGAATAAGTCAATAACATTATTTATGTCATTATACAGGAGGTTCGGACACTTACAAAGTAAGTCGGACCTAAGGTAAGGGAAATATCACAATCTCATTTTTATTTAAGATTGTTTATAATTTTGCATTTACTGGGGTGTATTTTATCATCCACATCCATGTTTCCTCAATATGTAATATTATTTCCATTCACCTACAATAGTTTATATCCAATTTTACCCTTCAGTAAGTTTTTTTTAAAGATATTAAAGGAATCTTTTGTTGTTTTTCGTACGAGGTACTTTTTGACTTTTCCGACAAAAGTACGAAGAATGTTTTTTTAACTTATACGGCATGAATGGATTTTTTAAACATTATTTCCAAGAAGCTTCCTTTAAAAGTTTTCAAGTTTATTTTTAATTGACTTATTTTAGTTTATAATTGTACGAATTGTTAAGAAAGGAAAAGTGTTTTTGAAGCAGAAATGATATTTTTCTCAAGAATGGAGTTCAAGTGTTTTATCAAAATTATTTTCCATATAAGATAATAAAGGGTTCTGTTTTTATACCTATTATTACATTGATTTGATTATGTTGTGATGGAATTATATTTTAATGAATTATTTTATCTTATATGAATTTTTTTATGATGTCACGATGTTTAAGATTCCCATTTTTATTACATGGGTTATTCTATGATATATGGTTTATGATTTTGTGGCACACATAAGAATGGTATCATTATGAGATGGGTGGGACCTATATCTCCCTCCAATGCATTGGGTAAAGATTTTATATCTCATGAGATAGACATGGCTGGAACGGTAGGTTATACCGGTTCAGTGAAACATGACTAAAATGAGGGTGACTCTGTTCAGAAAGGGACTTTGTCCACTAAGATAGTCTTGGCAATGAGTCTTGACTAACAAGAAATTATTCTCTATGATTATGTGTGAATGCCACAAAGTTTCATGTTTTAAGTTATGATTATTGTGATTACATTTCACTGCCATGATTTACCCCATGTTATGAAATTATGATCTCTTTTGCAGGTTAAGATTTCAAAAAGTTATGTGCTTATGTATATGATGTGATTGATATTTATTTTGTTTACCCTTACTAAGCATTTGAGCTCACCCTTTTAGGTTTTCTTTTCCCCAGGATATAAAGAAAGGTTTTAGTTAAAAAAGGAAGATCTTTATGGGAGATTTTAAAGATCTTTCACCACGATTAGAAGATTATATTCCAAGTTTCCAAAGACACTAAACTATTACGGTCCTTGTGCGTGGGTTTTTGTTATGTACTAATTATTCCGCAAATGTAATGTAATGTCAATGTACGTGAAGATACGGGTCTCTACATGTAGACTAATGCCTTCTCAAGAATGACATATCTTATTATGCAGTACCACCTAAAATGCATGAAATTAAAAGTTAATATACTATATAGAGAAATTTAAATTAAAAATTAGTATTATATAAAAATAAAAATTTTCTTTATATTTTTGTGATTAATAATTAATAGATTTAGGAACATTAACAACCTTATATGGACATATCATGGATCCTATCTCAATTTTAATTGTTTGGGGATAAACATTGAAATTGTATTAATAGTATTCTTAATGGAATAAATAACCACATTAAACTACAATATAATGGATTAATTTAAGTTATTTGAAAATACATTTATCTAACTTCATAAAATAAATAGTTTTATCGAAAAAGTATCAAAAAATCATCTGTAATCGATGTAGGGAGAAACTATATTACAAATAAATAATAAAAGATAATAAATGACCATATAAAATTTAATATTGATATATATGGTTATTTTTCAATTTATTTAATTAACATATTTTAATTATTTAGGATGTTAATAAGTGTTTTAAATTGATTTTAGACATGAGGTATTTGATCTTCCATTCTAAACTCAATACATGATGGTTATACATTCTTGTTCTTTTCCACTTTTATAACAACATCATTATAAATAAATTCATCTATTGTTTTGTATATGTTGAAAAAATATATAAATACTTAAATATCCTTATAATGTCACGAGATTTACATGTTTTTATATCCCTTCAAAAGTCTAAATCTTAATTAAAACTGATTTAAGGGAACATTAATATTTCTTGCATCATGTCAAAAGTCACCAAAATATTTTTTTTCAACAACTTATTTCATTGAAAAAACATAATTAATTTATATATAATACATTAGGTTAAATTTATGTTTTATATAAAATTATAATGACATTTATTTTTCTTAAACCTAATTTATTTTATAAATTATTTCAAATTTTTTTATTATAATTATTATTCTCCATGATCAACCTTATGAATTTTCATCAACAAGAAAAAAATTTCAAGGAATATTTACATTGTTAAACTATTAAAATATTGATAAATTTAATTTCCTCATTGATAGGTAAACCTTATTATTTATCCTTTCATTATGTGTTGAATTAGAACTATAAAACCCGCATCATTCTCATGGGTTTGATTATAGTAACTATTTTTTATTGTTTCTTTTTTTGATATAGAATGAATATATTTGATAATAATTAAGTGATAGGTGGGACAAGAATATAATATACCTATAATTTCTTTGCTATATTATTATATCTCATGATATATTATATAAGGTATTAATGATTGATCCTAATTTACATGGGTACTTCTTCCACTTTTTGATAATAGTTTGAATAAAAATCCCTAATTTTTTATTATGAAGTCATGAATTATATTATTTAAATAGATTTGATGATTCAATCATATTATGATTTATTTTCCTTATTCTATTTTTAAATTAATTTGATCAATCAATTTATGATATCAAGTTAATCCTCTTAACAAATCATGATATGTGTTATATCTATGTTGATTCCATTAATAATATTTATATAACCCCAATTTCCATTTGAATTTTCTCTAGGGTTTCCTATATAATTTCCTATTATATAAAACTGTTATGAGAAATATGTAATGTTTTCAATAACCATTATATTTTAATATTTATGAATTTTTATTTTTGTGTATGACAATATAGACATAGGACCAGTAGATCCATGGTTTGTACTTCATGGAATGATATGTGAAAAATTATTTCATAAAGGGTGTTTATAGACTGTGACTCTATAATAAGCCGATAAATTAATTTTATACTGCCAATATTAAATAGTTTTATATTTATATTGATGAATAATATTTTCCATATCTTGTACCACATGCAAAAATATGTTTTCAATAATCCCACCATTATTATTTAAATGTGCTCAATATATGTCAATAATCATTTTATCATGCATGAATATGAGGAACATAATTCTGAAATATATATAATGTTCCTTTTAATAAATTTTTTACATTACTTCCAAGTAAAGAATAACTTATTTATGAAATATAATAATTAAATCATATATGGTTCACAATAGTATATTTTAAACAGAAATATTTTTAATAATAGATGGTTTTATTGATATTTAATATTTTCTTCATTTTAATGATAAATTTAGCTTATATATTATTAAATTAATTGAATGGACATTATAAATTCATGGTAATGAATAACCATTAAGAAATTTTTTATAAACTTACCGGAAATCATCTTGAAATCATTTTGGTGGTAAAAAAATATATTTATCAAAAAACGGGTTTTAAGTGATTATGTAAATATTATAATTGTAAATGAAATAAAAAAATATTTATTTATTAATTTCAAGAATGTAATTTTTATTAGAATAAAATAATTAAATTAATATTAAACACATTTTTTATTAATAATGTAATGGAAAAAATTTAATAGTTTTATTGAAAATGATTTTTTCCTAAAAATGTTTTTTTTGTGTTTTACATACATATATTAGTATTATTTTATAAAAAATCAGAATTTTTCTCACATAAAATAAATATAATTTTTTGATTCATTATATGAATTTATTCATATGATTATTTTTCTGGTAATTTTTTGAAAGGATTTATTTTCCTGGGAATAGTAAAAAAATATTGGTTTTTATTAAAACATTCATTTGTTTTTTTGGTATTTAAATAGTCCCATTATTTTATCAAATGTTATTGTGGTAACAATATTCCCACTGTAATATTAAGGATATAAATAATATGAATTATACTCTCTTTTTATATACATTCAATTTTAGAATTAAAAGCATTCTTCAAAATCAAAAGCATTTCTCTATGATCTGTATTCATATAAGGGAATATAGTACTTCCACAATTTAAAATTTAATAACGACTCATGTATTTCATATTTTCAATTAGGAGGATCTAATTTATTAATTATTTCACTTAAAGTTTTGGTGATAATGAATAGTTACTACGAAAGTTTTTTACTATAACGGTAATTAGTAAAATAGAAGATTTAAGTTAAAAACAAAGATATTAAGTCATAAATTTTTTTATAGTTATTATTTTTTCATTGGATATCATCTTTTATCATGTATTATTTTAAATTGGGTTGTTTTTTATGACCTTTCCATCAGTAAGACATTTAAAATATTTAAAATGTAGGGATATTTACAATTGTTTCACTCCTATAATTTATAAAAGAGAATATTCGCACATCACTTATTCAAAAATAATTCATCACTTTATGTCATCCTGGACCAAAAAAATACATTAACTACACTTTTCCAAATATCCTCTATGTTTTTACTCTCGAAAATATATTCCTAGAATAAAAAAATAAATTTATATAGGAGGTTTACAAAAAAATGATGTATAACTATTAACTAAATTCATTCATGTTTTTTTTATTTTATATACCTCATACCATTAATATACTAAATGATATTATTAAATTAATGTATAAAATATACTTATTTTATTTAATGTTTAAGGTATAACCCTATTTCATCTTTTTTCCATCCCATAGAATGAAAAAACGTTATATGTTTATATGTTAGGACCACCACAACAAAGAATAAATATGTCTCATTTTACATCACAAAATCATGTGGTTTGATATTATCAAAGGTTTAATGTATATATATATTATTTATAAAATAATATAATTTTAAAAATTAAATAACTATTTATCTCTGTTAAACACTATAATTTTTTCCTTTAATAAAATACTTATTTTATTCTATGTTAATGTTAATTTATATATGGTAATTTATTGAGGACATTGAATTGGTCTATTATTTGGTGAGTTATTCAAAATTTCTCTTCCCAAATAGGTTTTATTTCACTATAGCACATAGGAACACACAATAGAAGGTACTCATTAACCATAATGGAAAATGGTGATGTCGTTATGGTATGATGGATCAAGGGTTCTACCATTGTGCTAAAGGCTATTCATTTTGATGGTTTTATAAGTAATGTCAAGTCATAGACATCTTTTTTGTGTTCTATATTATATATTTTTGGTCTTAGATCCTTACACCATAACGTATGGTCACTTCTCTATGTTAGTTATGAACATCGGCCAACTGGGATATTGTTTTTTGGGAGTTTGTGTTTTAATAGCCAATTTAGTTTTCATAAAGATAAAATAATTCTAGGTTCAATGAAAGGTATTTTATATTGGATTTTCATACTGAGGGGATCTTCGAGGATAACCCTATAAATAGCAGTTTTCACCTCCCCCTTCAAAATCATTCTAAAAAATAACGATATTTATATATGGATCTACAATCAAAGTTTTCCCCGCCTATACCATTAGACATATCATTGTTTCATGGATTTAGAGATCCTGAATCATTCTAAACCAAAACCGTCCCTTTTCATTATGGTGGTGTTATTTTTTATTTATCTTAAATCGTGGTGTCTTCCATGAACAATAGTGTCTATTTTCTTGAAAACCACTACACTGTACAATGATTTACTATATTGTGGGGTTTGTTCCATAACAACATCAATATTTTATACATAGTCCTTAAATGAAAAATCCTTTCATATTTTCATCCATATAATACCCCAATGTATTAATTTGGTTATCCATTATCTCTTTCTACTCACAATTATCTAGATTCTATGATATTATGTTTTTATGTTGTAATAGTTCTTCACATGTGATCTTTTCGAGATGGCGTGAGAGTATGGTTAGAGTGATAACATCCACAATAGATCTTAAATTATTATTTGAAAATGATGAGGTATGAGGTTCTATAACATTTTGCTCAATTTATATGATGTCATCCTGATATGATAGTAATGTTGGAATAACATGGTAATTTTATGAGATACATATTAAAGGGTGAGTGTTTCTGGGTTTTATATGAATATGAAAATGTTATTATGTGTGGATCCAAACATTTTTCATGATATTTATTTTTGTTCCATTCAATGAATTTTAAAATATTTGGTGTTTCAAAGTCGATGTAATTCTTTTTAAGCATCGTGATAATGAGTTGGATGTTTGATGTTTGGAGTTATTTTGATCTAACATTATTCAGGGTGAGTGTGATTATACTTATGATCGGATATAAATCATTATTTTCTTTACCATCATGAGACAATCTTACCAATTATTAAATGCCTTCATGGAAACCCCTTAGATGGATGTGCATTATTTATTAACTGGAATATATCACTAAGGGACTTATATGGATTAGTCTCATGGGATATATAAAGGATATGTTGTTCGTGGATCAACATAATGGAATGTGTGCAATTCTTAATTACAACAACAATATTTTTAGGGTGATATTATTTTCATGAAGGATTGTGCATCTTTCTTAATGAAAATTAATACAGGGTGGTTTGAGATATGCTACCACGATAATGATAGATGTTGTTTAATTTGAAATTCTTACATGTAACATGGAGAAACGGGTGGGGACAGGGTTCATGGAGGGTTGCCTAGAAAATGATGAATGGAAAAATGTATGGTTGAATGTATATTTGTAATTTAACCATTTCATGGTATAAAATTTTATATGTATTGTTAAAATATAATAAGGAGGAATTGGTGGTGTCCAATAAAGTCTTGTACTGACATCTTACTTGGGCATTTAAGTGCACCTCTAGATCTCATGAAATGATATCCAGAGAAGGGAAAATGCTCCGTGCTGGATGATTGATCTATAAAGCAGAAATACAGAGATGACCAAGACTATCTCTTTAGTACACCATATATTATTATTTATTTTTAAAATATTTATCTATATCAATCTACTAATGACATGATTGACACATTGGGAGCTATTTTATTTTACTTGAATTCCATTTATATAGTTTTATCATGTACAATATAATTATTTATTCATCATTATTATATTGTATTATTGTGTTATAAATTGATACAAATGGTTTTTCTACTACACTATTTGACATAAAATATCACTGTCTATTGGAATATTTTTAGAAATGGGGAGGCATGCATGATGTCATGAAACAGCCTACTAAGACTTGATGTTTTGGGTTAGATTGATACAAAATATTATCTTTCATTACTAGATTTTAAAAATAGTATTCCCCATACCCTAATTTGGGATTGGAAATATAGGATAAATATGGATGGGAATTAGGCAGTAAAAATATTTTTATTCTTGTCTTGCACTTTATAGTGGAAATTAAATTTTCTATAGCAGTTGTAATTTACTAAATTTGTCTCTTACCATTGAATAATATAAAATTGGGTGGTGGATATTATATTTATATATGATTTATTATTTTTCACATATGTGAATATACAATGCATAGTAATATAGGTCCATAAGAAATAAATAATCTTTTTTTTGTATAATAGTTAAATTATTAAATTCCATGATTTATTTTATCTATTTGGGATAGTTTCTCTGGTTTTATGTATATGTTTTTTCATGTGGTTTTATATATCATTACTGGTATTAAATAGTTAAACAAATCATGATTTTTTATTAGTATATATATGATATCTAGGAATAATTTTATGGGATTAAGTCCAGGGTTAGTGAAATGAGGGTTATACCTTCGGTTGAGTGTAAACTCATAAGAAACATCTTGTCTTATCCCATTTACATTTTACAAATTTTTATGTTTAAAATGTTATTTCTATTTCTGAAAATTATAGCTGAATGATTTTTAATGGGACCATCAGCTAAAACAAACCATGATTCTCCCATTCCACCACCAATGATGTAGTACCATGTTACCTAGTATGCTTTTGTACTATAATGGGTGATCCCGGCTATAGAACACAATAATCCAAGATTCTCTTCAATACTTTAAGTTTGTATAGGATTCACGTAGAGGATTATAACTATACATGGTTTATATTTTTAGTTATTTTACCCCCACCAAATTCTAGGGTAATTATAGCCCAAAGGATGTGGAGAACTATAAATACTATATTGAGATAATCTATTATGTTTTCTAGACTCTTGGGAAATGTAGAGTTATCCTCAAGATAATCATTTCCTCGAGACCTTCCCTGTGATAGTGGAATTGTACGAGTGTGGATAAAAAGTAGTAGGGTGTCTCATGGGTGACCATAAATGAGAAATTTCTCAAACAATAAATCATTTAAATGATAACGTTGGACTATTCACATGTGTTTATAGAGCTAATACAAGGGTCTATTACTTCTTCCTCAAAAAATTCCTAGTTTATATAGTTAATTTACATTGCACCATTTTTAGCTAGATATAAAGTATAGATGGATCGAATGGTAAAAATAGTACATCGAATTGAAATCAAACCATAGTTTAGGGGTATTTACCTGAAAAAATAATCAATGTTGAAGTACCATGCTATAAATTTGGATAAGTTATCTGAATAAGATAGAGTGTCATTAATAATTATGGACCAAATATTGAGGGTCACCGAGTTTTTTCTCACTACCACTAGAGATTCTAATTGTATTTGAAAGGAGGATGGCCTCATATAGGAGGGTAGAAAATAATTTAGTCACACAAGTACTTTTTAGTACCCTCTAATGATTATGATTAATATTGGTTTTATTATTTTAGATAATTGTGGATTATTTTACTTATTTTCAAATCCCATCCATGGAGTCCATTGTAGTAGATATAAACATCATCTTTGGTTATTTTTCTAAAATCCCACACAAAGTGTAATATGATATCTTGAAAATATGGGAGCTGAGTTCCTCATTTGATTATGTAGACTCCATATATGAAAAGGACTCTAGAACATGTTCATATTGTTATGATATAGTGATTCTATATAATTGATCAGGCTCTAGTGGATAATGGAGGGGGATATATATCATATATGGTATGGTTTCAAACATATCCACATTATTTAATACTATTCGTTATAAAAATTCTTAACATTTATATTTTTCATCACAATTATATATTAGACATAGCTTTTTTCTTATGTTATATTTTGAGATAGTATCCCTTTTCTACACCATTGGGATCAAAATTAGATTATCTCTAGCAATTCCTAGAGTTCCCTATACTTTTCGATGGTTATAGAATTTATTTTGGAGAGTGTTATACTAGTGATGATAATAATTGATTCTATTATCTCTATGGAATGGATTAATTGAAATTGATCTCATATTTATTACTATAGGATACATATTTCATTCACTTAATAAGAGGGATACTATTTCATGATTACTAGACAATTCGATCTAGCAGTAAGAATAATTTCATTGGACATGAGTCAAATATTTATTACTAAAATATATATGATGGGAATTATTCTATATATATGATCATTTGCATCCCCCTCATATTTCCTCACATAACATACCCCAATCAGGATGTCTCTATATATGACAATACAATTCTTCCTCCATATTGAAGAGCTTACATTGATTTGGAGGTCATACCATGTGCACAACCCATTTTTATACCCATATATCAAATTGAGTCCATTGGGATGAGAAATATAAATTTATTACTCAAATACATAGACATTAAAAGATTTATCAATTTCATGACTTCACCATGGTGCTCACCTTTGTTATTTTCATTGATGGTAGATGGTTCTCTTCAACAAAATGTCAGTTACTTGAAGCTAAACTGGGTTTGGGTTTTGAACCAATATCTATTGACATAAATGGATTCTTTGTTATTTCAATTATGGTGTTCATTATAGCTATTCAATATTTTTCATTGATTAGGCAATCACCCATTATCAGTTAGAGAGGAATAAAATATGATGACCTTTTTTTGAGATATGTATGGACTTTTCGAGTAGTTGGTGACAGTGTTGGAGATTTTGAATTCATTTAAGTTGTTAATGACCCTCATGGAAAAATTAATTACATCTATAATTGGACAATTTCATCATGGTTTTCATTTCTTACATCCATGTCATCTCGCCAACATGGAAGCATCACACTTGGCACATAAATATAGTCATTTGTATGCATAAAGCACATTTTAAATATGTTGTGTTGTCTATGTGTGATGTATAGATTCAGGATATGATTTTCAAATTTTATGTGGTGTCTAAGACAATAATATCCACTAAATTATAAATGTTTGAGTCACTAATTCTATATAACTATTCATAAAAAATTTATGAGATCAAGACCTTTTTAGGATTTGTATCATATTACAAGGAATTTATCCATGTATTCTATTTAATATTAGTAGGAATAAGAGCAATAAACAAGAAGGGAGTCTTTTCTCAATTTTTGGATCATTTTTAAGAGTATTGTTTTGGGTTAAATATGTGTCCCATGAGATCCCATGTAATGGTAATCCTCGATCATGGGGTTAGATCTGTAGTGTATTGTGATGCATCATTTGTTATCATGAGTGTAGTGCGGGTGTTCAAATAGTGGGTATTATAATATAGGTCTTATTAGCTAAAAAACAATGACAATTGATACTATATATATGACACAAATATGGAAACTATGGTCCACACTAGAAATTATTGGTGACACTATCTCATTAGAAATATTTTTTCATTCTATACAGTCCATAATATCATTCAAAACATACCCCCATGGAGGGACATGAACGTATGATATAGTTGTAGGTTTTAAAATCATCATATTTACAATTTTAATATGGTCTATTCACGTAGTAAGAGTAACCTCATTTTTATTTATTTTATCTATAAGACATAGGTTGAGATTGAACATGGTGAACAACCCTCATAGTTGTAGTTGAACATGATGATCATGTCGATTGATTAGAGGGTGGAAAATATATAGGTTATGGGGTATATGAAATTTATTCTTTTAGTTATCATATCCTCACATGTTGTTCAGTGGAATATTATATTGGATTTTGACCGAGATTGTGTTGCGATGTGGGAATAAGTGGCTGGTGGTGATCTGATTCTTAGATGGTTGATGGATGATGATGATTTAATCTTTGTAAATTGGAGATTTAGATTACCTTATTTTATTATTTAGCTATCTATTATAGATTATGACACATCTAGGACGTATTTATATCTGGTTGAATCCATTTTGAATCATCACATTATATTCTACATCATCTAGAAGGGGATAAATAGGGAAATTTCTAGTTCGATATAAATATACCTTACATTTTAGAAGGTGGAGGTCAAAATTAATGACCTAGTAGACTAAAAAAATTCTCATTATATCCATGACTTAGTGGGAGGAAGTCACAATTGAACTTGTGAAGGGGAATCCCATGGCAATGAGGATTCAAGGTGCAATTTGAGTGATTTTTGAACTTATAATAACTAATTTTAACTCCATACCAATCATAGAGATTTAATAAAAGGTGGATGTTTTAATAACCATTTTCCATTATAATGTATGATTTTAAAGAGTTTCCTTGATCATATTAATTGATTGATATTCCCATTTTATGTCACAATTTTGGTAGGTATTGCCAAAATCATTAGAGACACAGCTAATTTTGAGCAAAGCATACCATCCTTAGATATATGGAAATTCTGATAAGAATGTATATAGAGACCCAACCTTTTAATAAATTTCTATTAAATCACTTCAAAGATAAACAACTTAATAGTATTAGAAATAGAGGATCCAAAGGTTTTATGTCTTGGGAAAACTAGGACCATACATAACAATTACAACATCAAGCATACACATTTATTTAATTTCTTCTTCTCTAGCTTCTTTTTATAAATTGACCTATCTTTAGTAAATGTATCTACATGAGTATATAAATCAAAATGGGTGATCTAAAATCCCAATATGAGGATATATAAGAACAATAATGGGTGAGCATAATCATAACATAGGCAAAAGATCATGAACATGAGTGGAATCATTAATAAAAGACTTGAAATGTAGAAAATCATAAAAACGAAACATCATGTCTTAGTGGTTAACTACCAAACATAATTGTGAACAGAGCTAGAATCTTGTTCACACATCATTTCAAATTAACTCATAAGATTCATCACTTTACCCAATGCATTTTAACAGTACATAATTCCAGGGGCACCTGTCACATCATAAAATTATCATTATCGTGCATACCACATAAAACATATATCAATAATTAGCATAACTAACCCATGGAAAGAAATGGGTTTCATCTCATAAGAACACATTCATAATCATTGGGTTCCCAAAAGGAATGAGGAATAACATACTTGATACAATAACTATCAACCTTGAATGAGAAGTAAAAGTTGAGTCCTTAAAATAATATTTCTTTTGGAAAAAATTTGGTTTGACATAAACAATAGCAGTAAACATGTATATCCACGAAAAGGAATGAAAATGAAGAAAAAATGGGGTTTAAGGAGTATCTATATAATAAATGTAGTGAAAGAGGGAGAACCCAGAGGATGAAATTGGGTTCGAGAATTTCCCCTTACCATATATCTGAACGCTTACTTCAATTTAATGTACTATATAACCACAGTATATTAATTAATTAATAATTCCAGAACCCTATTTACATGAATATGGTTTATTATGGTTTAATTATGTTATTTTATGTGCATTTGGATGAGTTCTAGAGTTCAAAACCATTGTTTGGGAATGTTGGTTTTTATGGTTTTTCTTGAGCGGTCCACTTGTATTCATAAATTGATGTTTGGGTAGAACATGGGTAAACATAGAGAACTGATATTACATATTTTTAATTATCTTCCATGAGTATGAATTATCATATAATTTATTATATTATATTCCATGTTGATGAATCATTAGATAATAATTAAATGATGATTGTTTGAGTTAATTAGGGCAGTTTTTCGACCACAATGAACATGCTTTCATTAATAATTTATTAATATATAAATATCATACATAAAAAACCTTAAATAGGTAATAATAAATATAACATGTTTTTTTCAACCATATAAATGGTTTCATTGACATATATGAAGGTAGAGATGGAAAAATAAAACATTTAATACTTTAAAGTGATAGATTAACACCTCACGAACAATGTTTTCTTTTTTAAAAGAAAAGGATGTGGGGAAGGGGGTTGGATGGTATAAAATACAAATAATATCATATAATTACATTATATTTATGATACTAGAGATACCATAAAATGTTTATGAATATAGGTGGGGAGAGAATTAGAAATGAACATGAAATTGAAAAGAAATTAAAGGAAAAGAGGGAGAGAAATTACCTCTTGAATCCTCCTTAATGGGCCTTGTCATGGTCTTTTGATGAATCCAAAATCACTTGTACGTGTGTGAGGGGCTAGGGAAGATTTTTGGGAAAATATTAGACAAGTATTCAATCTTGAGAGGTGTGAGGAAAAGAGGTTGTGAATGGTGGTATTTATAGTGGAGGATAGAGGGGCTTTCTCAATATAAAATTCATTAGTTTCTTATTTCCCCACAAGACAAAGCAAAGTGATCTTCTAGGTTCATGAATAGTAATTTTATTATTTGATCACAAACCATGTGGGCTTACATCAGCAGAACATTACACATGACTCTATAATTAGCTTATTTGGCTTATTATGAAAATTATGGTATTTCACTATTCATCTAATAATCAGGTGTTTCAGAAAAATCCAAAAAATCACCCCTACCATTTTTCTATGTGTAAAATAAAAAAACTGAATTCCATATTTCAAAAATAAATATCTATGTATTATTAATTTAATATTTAATTAAAATCATAATTTACATGAAAAATATAGTTTTTGAAATTAAAACTGATTTGAAAAGGTTTTCAAAAATTACTTGAAGTCTAATGAAATTATCGTAAAACTATAATAAATATAATTTTTAATTTATGATCATGCATTAATAAAATATATTTTATTTTAAATTAATTAATTTCAATTAATTATTTATGACTTATAAAAATACCATCACTTTTTTTATAGTCAAACTGTAAATTATAAGATTCCTAAAATTTATTTATTTATTCATGGGTAAGGTTACTATTATATTGGTTGATTTACTATTTATATGGGTCATTTAACTAATCATAAGGGTAGGTCACTATTCATAAGGGTATGTTACTATTTAGAAAAGTTTTTATTAGACTCCAAAAATCATCTTGAACACAACCGTGTATATGGGATTATTGAAATTCAAAATATTAGAGTATAATAATTATGTTTAAAGGTCACTTAGAACCTAGTAGTTCATTATATTGAGTTTTCATGGGATTTTATGACATATTTATAACAAGGGAATTTCTATTGAAAAATATTGGACCATTACATTCTTCCCCCCTTATGAAATTTCTCCATCGAAATTTTATTTTACAACAACAAGGGAGGGTACTTCTCCTTCATCGCCTCCTCTGGTACCCAAGTAGTTTCATCAAACATATGGTTTCTCCATGACACATTGAGAATATGAGTTTTCTTGTTGTGTAGAACCTTATCTCTCTAGTCCAAAATATCTACATGCTGATCCTCATAATAGAGATCATCTTCTATCTGTACCACCTTTGAGTTTAGAAAATGTGAGGGGTCAGGTATGTACATCCTCGGGAGTGATGCGTGAAACACATCATGAAAATGATCCATATTCAGTGGAAGTGGAAGATGATTGGCCACATGTTCTATGCGGTCAAGGATCCCAAATGTGACTATGTACCTTGGGATTAGCTTCACATTCTTTCCAAACTGCATGACTCTGTTCCATGATGACATTCGAAGGAAGAATTTATCCCCAACGTCAAACTATATGTCCCTTTGACATTTTTCATTGTAGCTCTTTTTCCGACATTGAACAACCTTGATGTGTTTTGGGGTGACTTGAACCTTCTCTATAATCTCTTGAACATGATCGGGTCCAGGTAACTTTCTTTCTCCAAATTCATCCCAACAGGTTGGAATTCTACATTGCTTTCCCAACAAAGCATTATACGAAGCCATCTGAATTCTCGAATGGGAGATATTGTTGAACGAGAACTCAACCAATGGGAGATGCTAATTCCATCCACCATTTAATTCTAGATAGTAGTCTCTTTGCATATATTCAAGGGTCTAAATCATCCTTTAATATTGGCCTTCAGTTTTGGGGTGATAGGGCATGATGAAATTTAATTCAGTACTCAGAGCATGTTAAAGGCTTCTCCTGAATTTAGATGTGAATCTTGGATAACTATCAGAGACAATCAATAATGGATCTCCATGCATCCCCACCACTTCTTTCACATATATCATTACATGTTGTTCAAGTGAGAGGTCCTCTCGAATAGGGATAAAATGGGTGTCTTGGTGAGTGGGTCAAACACAACCCATATCACATTATTTCAATTAAACCTCTTCGAGTGACCCATGACATAGTCCATAGTAACATTCTACCACTTCATTATGGGTATAGGCAATGGCTGCATCAAACCATTGGTCTTTTTTTCACTCTTCTTTAACATGGTGGCATACCAAGCACCATGATATATATTCCGCAACCACCTTCTTCTTGTTTTCCCACAAGAAGTTTTTTCAGAGATCATGATACATCTTGGTACACCAAGGATGGATAGAGAATGTTGAGCTATGTACATTGTCCAATACCTCCTTCATTATCCTAGGATATGAAGGTACACAAAGACATGTTCCAAACCGAATCACACCATCGTCGTTGATATAGAACTCTTGAAGCTTCTATTCCTTTACTGTGTTCACCCTCTTTTGTATCTCAACATTAACCCTTTGTGCTTCCTTTATATTATATTGGATGGATGGCTGCACAATCATTTGGGAATGGTAGGATGTATCCCCTACCCTTATAACTTCTAAATCAATCCTTTCCATATCCATAATGATAGGGTCTTTGTCAATCCACAACATGGATAGAGTAGCGGGTTATTTTCTACTTATAGCACCACCAACCTTATTTTCTTTTCCTAGATGATAGTGAATCGAGAAATCGTAATCCTTTATTAGCTCTAACCATCTCATTTGACACATGTTGAGCTCCTTTGGTGTGAATATATAATTTAGGCTCTTGTGTTTTGTGTATATGTCACACTTCCAACCATAATGGTAGTGTCGCCAGATTTTCAAGTAAAAAATCACGGCTGCCAGCTTTAGATCATGCATCGGGTAGTTCTACTAATGAATCATCAACTATCATGAGGCATAGTCTTTCACATTTTCATTTTTCATGAGTACGCAACCCAATAATTTCATTGAAGAATCACATTATATCACATAAAATTATATAGTTTTCAATATTTTGGGTATAGGCGCAGTGATAACCCTTCTCTTTATATCCATGATGCTTCCCTCACATTCTTCCATACCGACATACTTTACCCCTTTCCTTGTTAAATTAGTCAATGAGCTTGATAATCGTGAGATGTTTCTCAAATAAATTTCAGTAGTACCAAAAGAATACCAAAAAAATACAGATTTCTATGATACTAGAGGGCCTCGTCCATTCATCAACCACCTTTTTTTTAAGGGCTCACAGAAATTCCCTCACTTGTGATCACATTTCCTATGAACGTGACTATCTTCAACCAAAAGTCACAATTCCTGAACATGGGGTACAACTTTTCCTTTCTCAATGTTGCCAACACAAGTCTTAGATGTTCTTCATGTTCTTCCATTCTCTTGGAGTATATGTGAATATCATCAATAAACAATACCATTTTTTTCGAGTTATGGTCTAAAGACTATATTAATAAAATCCTGGAAGATTTTAGGGGCATTAGTAAGTCCGAAGGGCATCACCAGAAACTCAGAGTTCCCATACCTTGTCTGGAAGACAGTCTTCTGAATATCTTTTTTCTTCACCTTTAGCTGATGATATCCAGAACTAAGATCCACCGTTGAGAAGTATTGATCTCCTCTTAACTGATTGAACAAGTCAATAATCCTCGAAAAAGGATACTTGTTCTTTATGGTGATCTTGTTGAGTTCTTGATAATCGATACAGAACCGCATTTTTTCATCCGTCTTCTTCATAAAGAGAACTAGAGCACCCCAATGTGATGCACTAGTGCATATGAACCCTTTTTTCGGATGCTCTGGATTCTTCTCCTTTAACTCCTCCAGTTCAATAAGAGCCATTAAATAGGGACACTTTGAGATAAGAGTATCTCGGGGTATGCGTTCGACTGAGAACACTACCTCTTGATCTGTGGGAATTCTGGGTAAATTTTCGGGAAATACTTCATTGTATTCCCCCTTGATGGGCATCTCCATACGGCTGGAACTATATTTCAACTTAACCATTTGGTATAGGTATGCTTCTTCATAGGGAATCAACACCAACAAAGATGAATTATTTTTCAAAGGATATTCATGATTTTCCTTGCATTTGTAAGGGAGCATGACGTGGTTCGGTATATGAAAACATATTTCCTTATTTTGAATGTTGATACATGCTCTATATAACGAGAGCCAATCCCTTCCCATTATAGTGTCTAATTCCATGAAGAGAAGTATTATGAGATTCATTGGAAGAATCTTCCCATATACGCCAATAGGAGAAGAGTCAAACACTTGTGTTTCAATCATTAAACGACTGGGTGTTTTATAGATATCGCTACTACAAGGTTTCAGGGCATTGATTCTATAGTTCTAGGAAAATTTCCAGATATAATGGAATGCATAGAACCAAAATCAAATAAAACTTTTTCCATTATTTAGTGAATAGGAAGTGTACCTTGTTCGACTTGATTATCTTGATCCACTTCCTCAATAGTGATGGCATAACACTTCCCTTGTTTTTTTGGCTTTAGTGGCTGATTATGCTGATTTTCTTCAAGAACTCGAGGTTGAGTGCACTGGCTTGCATAGTGCCATATCTCCCTACAGTTGTAGCATTGAATCATGGGTGGTTATATCCTTTCTTCAGCAACATTCTCCTTCCTTCTCATTTATATTCAACACTCTTGACATGGTGTCCTTTTTTCACACACTTTAAGAATTTCCCCATCCCTTCGAGGCAGTTCCCATGGTGCAACATCCCACATTTTTGTCATGTGGGTCGTTGAGTTTTTTTCCCATCTATGTCATAACATCCACCAGCTTGAAAATCCATCTTCCGTTTCATATCACCATCACCATGGGACCATTCACCAAACTCCATATCCACTTTGGGAGAACATCATAGATCTTCTTCATAATTCCCAAAGTCATTAATTACAAGATCCTTTTTAAGGTTTGGTTTTAATCCACTAAAGACTCTATCAATTTTTTTATCCTTGTTGACAAAAAACCTGAAGCGTACCTTGCAAGACATGTGAAATTTTAATCATAGGTTGTGAAAGATATTTTTTTATTGATCTCTAAGAATTCTATCTCCATCTATTTTCGAAGAGTTCTTGGGAAATTCTTGTTAAGAAACATCATCTTAAAGTCTTCTCATTCCATCTCTTCAATTTCCTCCTCTGGCTTGGTGTTCTTAATCAAAGACCACCATTGATCAGCCTCTACATCTAGATGATAAATGGATAGTATCACCCTTTTCATCTCATAATAGGTAAGCACATAAAATATCTTCTCCATGGAGTTGATATACTGTTCTGCAACTAGTGGATCAAAAATTTCACTAAGCGTCGATGGTTGTGGCATCATAAAACATTTGATATCTTGTTTCTCCCACTTTGGTGAAGAGGACGTTCCCTATTATTATGATTATTGGTCATAACCTGAGATAATTGGGTAAGAATGTTCATGATGTTTTGAACTCCACCTCCCAAATCATCAGGGATGTCATTCAGGAAGTCATTGTATTGGCCCTCGCATGAGTGGTTGGCCCGGTTTCACCTAGACCCCAAAATTCTCTAAAATAAAAAAGGTTAGGAAAAAACATAAGTCAAAAAGTCATGAATAACATATTCATTTATTCGAATTAAACTAAAATCATAACATATGGGATACCCATTTAAATATACTTGTGTGCGTATTTGTACGTAGTCTCATGCTACAGGTTTTCTCTAGGGTTCACTAATTGTAATTCCCCAATTAACTACTCCTTTCCTCTGATTCCAACTATAATGACTCATATTTTTGTTACATTACTATTAAATCACTTTAAAGATAATCAACATAATGTTATTACAAATATAAGATCCAATGGTTTAGTGTCTTGGGTAAAATAATATCATACATAACAATTACAATATCAATAATAAACATTTATTTAATTTCTTCTTCTCTAATTTCTTATTGGCACATGACCTCTCCATAGTACATATAGCCACATGAGGATATATATCAAATGGGGTGAGAAAAAAGCCCAGTAAGATGATATACAAGAACAATATATCAATATATGAGCACAATTATATCATAGGAAAAAGAACATAAACATGAGAGGAATCATTAATAAAATAATTGAAATGTGGAAAAGCATTAAAATGAAACATCATTTCTTAGTGGTTAACTAGCACAAATAATTGAAAACAAAGATTGAATATTGTTTAAACATAATCTCACATTAAATCATGAGATTATTAACATTACCCAATGCATTGGAACACTGTAAAATTTCGGGCACACCTATCACATTCAAACATTCATATTGTGCTATATAATTCTAGGTGCACCCATCACATCATAACATTATCATTATCATGCAAGATACATAAAACATATATAAAAAATGAGCATAACTAAACCATGAAACGGAATTGGTTTCATATCATTAGAACACATTAATAATATTTGGGTTCCCAGAAGTAAGTGGTAATAACTTTCTTGATACAAGAACCATCAACCTTGAATGAGAAGTAAAAGGTGAGTCCTTAAAATAATAGTTCTTCTAGAAAACTTTTTGTTTGACATAAACGAAATTGGTAAACATTTATATCCCATAAAATCAATTAAAATGATAAAAAATATATTTTTATGGAGTAACCATATCAAAAATGGAGTGAAAGAGGGAGAACCCAAATGATGAAATTGGGTTCGAGAATTTCCCCCAACCTTATATCTGAATGCTTCCTTTGCTTTAATATCCAATATAACCACATTAGATTCATTAATTATCATTTAATGAACCTTGTGTACATTAATGTGGTTTATTATGCTTTCATTATGTTATTTTATGTGCATTTTGATGTGTTCTAGAGTTTAAAACATTGTTTGGGAATGTTTGTTTTTATGGGTTTTCTTGAGCGGTTCACTTGTATTCATTAATTGATGATTGGGTAGAACATGGGTAAAAATCTAGAACTCATATTAAATATTATTAATTATCTTCTAGGAGATTAAATTATCTTATAAATTATTATATTTTATTCCATGTGGATGAATCATTAGATAAGATATAAATTATGATTGTTTGAGTTAATTTGGGTGGTTTTTTTGACTATAACGAACTTGTTTTGATTAATCATTCTGTAATATGTACATATGTTAGTTTCAAAAAAATTAAATTTGAAAAATTATATATAAAATATTCTGGTTCATACATGAAAATGGTTTTAAGAATATATCTAAATTTAGAGATGGAAATAGAAAACATGTCGTTCTTGAAGGTGGTAGACTAACACCTCACGAACAACGTTTTCTTTTATAAAATAATAGGATTTGGGGAAGGGGGTGATGGTATAATATCCCATTTGTATCATAAAAACCAAGTATATATATAATACTGGATTTACTATACAATGTGGATGAAGATTGTTGGGGAGAGAATAAGAAAAGTACGTGAAATTGAATGGAAAATGAAGTAAAAGAGGGAGAGAAATCATCTCTTGAATCATCCTCTTGAGATCCTCCCTAACATGCCTAGGATTGGTTTTTTGATGAGACCAGATGCACATAGGCGTGGGGGATGATCTAGGGACGACGTTGGGGTAGATGTTAGAAACGTATTCAAGGATTAGATGTGTGAGGAAATGAGGGTGTGAAGGGGGGTAATTATAGTAGAGGGGAGATGGGTTTTCTCAATATAAAATTCATTTCTTTATTATTTCAAAAATGTCAAGAAATAGTGAGTATTCCATGAAAAAGAATAGTAATTTAATCATGTGATACTGAAAAAATTTGGCTTACATCTGCACATCATCACACATGACTCTATAATTATCTTATTTAGCTTATTTTGTAAATTATGGTATTTCACTATTCATCATGAAATCAAGTATTTCAGAAAAATCCCAAAAATTTACCACAACCTTTTTTCAAAGTATAGAATCAAAAAATGAAGTTCATTTTTCAATAATAAATTTCTAAATATGTTTAATTTAATATTTAATTAAAATCATAACTTTCTTGAAAAATACAGTTTTAAAAATTAAAACTAAATTTATAATGTCTTAAAAAATTACATGAAGTCTTATAAATTTATCTTAAAAATATAAGATATATAATTTTTAATTAATGAAAACACATTAATAAAATAAAATTTATTTTAAAATAATTAATTATAATTAATTATTAAGGACTAACAAAAATATCATTGCTTTTACTATAGTCAAACTGTCACATATAAGATACCTAAATTTTATTTAATTATTCATGGGTAAGGTCACTATTATTTTTGGTGATTCACTATTCATATGGGTCATATTACTATTCTTAAGGGTAGGTTACTATTCATAATGGTATGTTAGCATTCACCAAAAAATATTTTTGTATTATTAGACTCCAAAATTCATCTGGAACACAACCGTGTGTATAGGATTTTCAAAATTCAAAAGAATGATGTAGAAAATATTTCATTAATTGTAACCTATCACTTAGTAGTTCATTATGTCGTGTTTTCATGTGTTATGATGACATATTTTTATGAAAGGAATTTCCTTTGAAATACATTGGGTTGTTACACTGTATTCATATTGTAGGATATTCTTTGATCAGGAATCATAGAGTTTCTGGTAAAATGGGATGATCACCTAACATTGGTGGTGCTTAAATTAAACTATATTTATCAAAATGAGAATCATATGGTACCATAGAAGTCAATATATAGGAGTCAATGTCACTCACTACAATAATGGAATAATGAGAATGATGAAGATGTTTTTTATCATGGTTTGGAAGACATTTGGGCTAGTGAATCTGATATAGAAGGGGTTGATCACCACTAAGATAAGATAACGATCATATTCCTGCCACTTTAGATGACATTTTGAATTCACTATGGGATATCTTATTTTCATGAGATTGAATACTTGGTTAAGGAACCATTCTAATGCTTGTATATAAGGAAATCACTATTTTTTGTGGGAACCTTTAAAATCATCATGTGTGTGGAGATAATGCAATATTATCTGGACTGTGCTTAGTGTAATCAAGGTATGAGTGATAAGTTCAACATTTATTAGCCATTGAGTCACACACCTATTTCAACATATGTTATATTCTTTCAGTACATTTATTAGGAACTAGAATAATTATATAAAAATATTCTACTATATACTATATATTACATTGATAAATTAAATCAAGGGAATAGACAAACACTCATCTAGATTCAGTGGCTATGTTGGAAAATGTAGGTGTAGACTTTGGAGAAAGAGACTGTTGTTCAAATTTGGTAGCCATGCTTGATTAAGAAGGAATAATCAAGCTGTATAATGAGAATGAAAATTTATTACAGGAGGATAAATTTATATCCCTATAATTATTATTATTTAATATACCACTTCATCATATTTCTTGATGTGAATTCAAATTTATAAGTGTATTGAGTTTTTGGAAAGTATTGGGGAAGGAATTGGTACTTTTTAGAAATTTCACTGCCAATAATGTTGTTATTGAACCATTCCAAATTAAATGAGGCTGATGAAGGGCATATTCCACCATAATAGAGAATTTCAATATCATAGTAGTAGGGAAAAAATGGTTACCCTTTAATTATATCGTATGTGTCATAGTTAATGAATATGTGTACAGTATTATTTTATCCATCGTTAGTGGTCTTGCGGATTTTATGTGATCGAGCGTCAGACCACTCAATAGGGATTATTATCCATGTCATTTTTTGTCAACGACTAGTTGGGTACTCATTCTTTTGGAGTTAGATTTCTAAATATCAGTTCAGTTTTAATATTGGTAAAATTGTTCTTAATTGATTGTAGGAAATTTGAGAATATATTTTAACATTGATGGAAGACCTAAGGATCCCTTATAAATATAGTTTTTCACCTATCAAGTCAATATTTCTCCAATAGAACCAAAAATTCTTTTGATAAATCCTTTCCCACAGTTCCCCCTCATAATATTTTAGTACCTCTCTATATGTCATTAATTTTTAGTTTTTACACCATTCATTAATGATTACCTCCCATTTCACCATGGTTTCAATCTTCCATAACACATTTTCATCATGATTTTTCTATTTCTCATTGATATACTTCTTCCATGACGATAAGATGGAATTGTTTTTTCATACATTATGTTTTTTTCACCATCCTTGTTGTATAAGGCCCCGACATTAAAAATTCTATAATCTTGATTTCTGATCAACAATTTACTATCTTTCACATTGAGTTTTTTATGGTTTATCATTTTAGAGAATTAGTGCATAACTATTACATTACATCTCATATATTACAATGTAGACACTTCTACTCTATCAAATTTTTTCACAACAATAAAATTCCATTAAAAATAATTATGTTCTTGATCAATAACTTCATTAATTCTTCCTTTATCTTACCCTTCCTTATACCTTGTGATGAAAATTTCAAGAACATGGGATGATCATAAAAATATTAGTGAGGGTTATTAAATAAATGAAATAAAACATTAGTCCATGAATAAAAACAAATCAGTGAAATAATAAATTTCCATCATAAAACATAATCTGTTCAAAACACCTCATGATGTCATAAGATTTATTAATAACTCATCGAATTGATAAATAATAAAGCTAACATAGGGATTCTATATCATACTTACATTTCACCTTTCACTACTAAATAGGTAGTAATGTTCATGGTTACGTTTGTAATAACCATCATTTTATATTCCCTAATCCTCTTAAAAAAACAATAAAATTTACTTATGTCATGTTACCCAATGAATTAGAGAGTTATCACAGGCTCAACCACCCTTGGATTATCATGGAACCACCTGTATACTTAATCAATGACCATGAAACAAAACATAATCATAACACATAAAACAAGAATAATGAAACGATACCATATCCACAATGCATTCATAATATATCAGTTCAGAATATTGACATAATAAATACATTCTCAAAACAATTTTATTTTCCAAAATACACTAAAAGGGAATATGGTATATTTTTTATATATTACTTCATATATAAGGATCCAAATACCAAATAATTATAGTAGTGGCGGAAGGGTCATTGTAGCCGCATACATTAAAAAGAAAAATTCCTTTTGATTTAAAAAAAACAGTTTGTAAAAGAAGTTTATTTTTGAAATTAATTGAATTAATGTAAAATTATTAGGGTTTTACTATGTACCCTATAAATAAAATTCATGTATAAATCCAAATATGCCTCAATGTAAGGTGATTGAGTCAAAATCCCTTACCTTGAATCCAAATCATCATGTACGTTCCTTCTTCTATCTGAATAATAAAAATAAGTTGATTTAGACCTTTTCTAGAACCATTTTCACATTTATTATTCCTTTTTATCACTTATTACCTTGTTATAAAAATCACATAATTATTCATGTTCATGTCGATCATTCTGTCGGTATTTGGAACACGAGTCGACAATGAACGTGTTTTTATCTAAATTGTCCATGTTGTAAATATTTCATCATATCAATAATGATATTCAATATTAAAATATCATATATATCCTATATATATGTATTTAAAATATCCCATATCATTGGATATAAGAAATTAAATGCACCGAAATAGGGACGGTAGGTCGTACGTACACATGAATGCTACTTTCATATCATTGTCATATTAAAGGAATGAAATATAAATGATTTATATGTATTATATAATTCCATTATAATATCTGTGTCATATATATTACATAAGTTCATTATTTTCATCCTTTATACATTCCATGTATTGAATGAATGAGTCATATCACATTGATGGGGCAGTAGTCCACACATACTAAAATGAAATTATCAAACGTAAACATCATGGAACCCAAAAATGGGATGTTATGAATAAAAAATATAAATTCCTAGAGGCCATATAAATATAATAAATATAAAATATAAATGCAGTTCTATCATAATGTCAACCATTGGTGGCGTTAGAAGAAAATCATACAAACATCGTTTCATGGGGCAGTAGTTCGTCGTACACATAAACATTATGTTAATATCCATTAGATGGAGGTGTGTATAAGTGTAGTTTGAATATATATAAAAAAAATATCCTAGTATATATAGGATACTATGGTTTTTATTTAATCAAATAATAATAACAATATAGGGAATTGATAAGGAAAATAAATAAAATGATCTTTTGAGAAGGCGTTACCTCTAAATCGTGTAACTTATTTTGAATGAGCCAAAAAACATTATTTATTTCCATATATGGAATATATTGGTTATATAAAGAACATTAGGGATATTGGTAGAATATTTGAACTTCATTTTCATTATCTAATGGGATTTAGAAGAGTGGGTATGTGGGAAGAGTTGGTATCCTTTTACAAGAGGTAGAAGGGAACTTTAGGAATGTTGTGAAATATTATTTTATTATTAAGTTATTTTTGAATTATAGTAGGAAAAAGTGATATATTTAGTTTATAATATGATAATGGATCCAAATACTCTCAAACAATAGGTTTTATACAATTTTAGGTCTCAAAATTAACCATATATTTTAACATTAATAATTAGTTGAAAACATTAACTCTTACTATGTCTTTAGGAATTTTCATAATATATGGTTACAATATATAATATAATATGCCAATAGAATAAAAATTGGATCATTAATTACATTTTAAACATTAGATAATTCATTTCGGGGAATCATAGATTATTTAAACTATTATATTATTTAATTGAATATTATTTGTTTTAAAAACTCATTTAGGTTAGTATTGACAATATTGAGTAATTGATTTTTGATAGTCATAAAAACATGATTAATTTGAAACCAGTGAATTAACACAAATAAAATATGTCAATATAATTCATAAAATGCGTTTATGGCATCTAAATATTCAAATTGCATTTATTTTAATATTAATAATACCATCTACTTGAATCTTTCATTAACAAGGTATTCAATGCATCATCATTGTGTCATAAATAAAATAATTTATTTGAAGTCTAAAAATTATAAAAAAACACAATGATGTAATAAATATTTTTATATTTCTAATGACTATATATACTCAAATATATACGTTACATAACCTTATATTAAAATTATTTCAGTAAAAGATACATGTTTATGATATATTTCACATTACTTTAAATTAATTATTATATCCTATCAATATCATAGCCATTTGGCCCCATGGGGTCCTGAAATCAACCCAAGGATTCCCATGGTAAGAAATATCTCATCCAATAATATATGGACATCTATTATGGTAGTTTAATATTATTATAATATTACTTTTTACCATTCCTTACAAAATTTACCCTTTACCCATGTTAAATAAAAATAATTATAGAACATAGTATTCATAATATCCAAAAAATATAATGTTCGTATTTACACAATTTAAAACTCCTGATCCCAAATAAAGAATCCATTTATATAAATAAAAAATATGTAATTTTCAGTTATGAATTAAAAATTTACTCCTTTTTTCAAAATCAAAAGGCAGGTTTTTTATGATATAAAAACTCTTAAAATATAGAAATGTGTTTATGTGAAATTTAAAATTAAAATTGCATCAAACGAACTATACTGGATTAAATGATAATTAAAAATCAAATTACCATTTAAAATTAATTAAAAAGATAATATAAATATATAAATAAATTAGTGGAAAAATAATTTTTGAATTGAAATGCAGAATTTTTTACTATTCATTATGAATAAATTTCATTACAAAAATTCCACTAATTTAACCAAATTATTATTGATGGAAATATTCATTAGAAGAAGTTTATTTAGTCATTTGGAAGATATAAAAGTGATAAAAACTAATTTTAAAAGGGTTTTTCCTTTAATAGGTGTTAAAACAATCTTTTAACAATATTAGAGTATTGTACAGTTAAAATAAGATTCATTCTCATTTTAAGCCTCTAATTTTTTTTGGATAAATGTTAAAATATTTAACAAATTTGTGTTACATTATTGTAGTTAGTTATTTTCATTGCTTCCAATACAAAGACAATGAATTAACTATGATTTATAATAATAATAATATATTCTTATTTTTTAGGTATAACTCAATGTTGTGTGCAACGTAATTTTTCAGAGAAACTCAATGCGTATCGAGTACGATATTAAAAAAGTGTTCTGTTTAACATTAAATTAATATCTTATTCACAGATATTAGTGGAAATAAAAAGTATTATTCTATAAATACCTGAGATCTTTCATCATTCCGTCATTTTGTAAATTTTTTCCTCATAATTTTATTTACTTATGAATTAAGTGGGGGTATTTATCCATCATTCCATTTTAATATTCCAACATTGGCTCTTCAACTATATGGGTTTTCCAAAAGACCATTACATGATGAATTAACATATTATGGGGAAATTTTTCACTAGTGTCAAAAAGTCATATTGGTTATTCCTCATAAATAATATTTCATCAAACTGAACTACCTATGGACTCAGAACGTGAGATGGATCTCTCATATACTTTCTTAACATTGAATCATGAAAACAATTATGTCCATGGGATAAACATGGAGGTAAATCGACTATATTGGAAATGATCCAACATTGTCTCTGACTTCATAGGGTCCAATGATACTTGGACTTAGCTTTACATTCTTACCAAAACACATGACAATTTTCTATGAAGAACCATTGAGAATGATATGATCACATACCTCAAGTAAAAGATCGTTCCTCCGGTTATCCACATAACATTTCTGCATGCTCTGAGCTATTTTCATGTGCTTCTGGTCAACAAAGCATTTTCTACCATCTCTTTTATCAATTCTGGTACCATCAACATTATTTTACCCACTACATCCAAAAAATCTGGACTTCAAAACATCTTTCCATATAATGCTGTAAAAAGTGCCATTTTTATACTAGAATGAAAACTGTTATTATAAGAAAAAAAAACCAAAGAATGATGTATGTCCCAACTTCCCCGGTAATCCATTGAATAAGAATGTAGCATATCTTCCAATATCAAAATTTCTTATTCTTACTGCTCATCATATTGTGGATGAAAAGATTTACTAACATTTAATTCAGTACCTTTAAACTTCTAAATGCCATTTCAAATTATTGAAGTGAACCTATGATAATGATATGATACAGTGGAGTAGATAACTCCATGTATCATGAGTATCTCGTTAATATTTAACCATGAAAATTGATCTAGAGGCAAATTATTTCAATTATAAAGAAAATATGTACATTTAGTCAATCAATAAATAATAACCCAAATTCATTTATTGCATTGAGATGTCTTTGGTAATACCACTATGAAATACATGGACACATTATACCATTTCCACTATGGCACTAGAAAATTTTGAAGCATTCCTTTTGGTAACTCCCTCCCTCGTTTAACATATTGAAAAATCAAACATCTCAAGGTAATGTTATCAATATCTATTTTAATTATATCCCACCAGTAATACTTCAGAGGAACTCTCTATATCTTAGTACTATTATGATAATATAAAAACACAGAACTATGAGGATCACATAATGACTTGTTCTTTCACTATGAAACACAAGGCACACACAACCTCTTTCCAAACCTCAAAAAAACTGTCTTTATCAATGTTAAATACATGTAACATACCATTCTGAACCAATTTTTAATTTTTATACAACTCGATGTCATCTCTAATCAAATTCATAATTCTGTCTGATAGAGGTGATTTCACTTCCACCCGAAACAAAAGAGATTAATTAGCTACTCCAAGAACATCTATCAAATTAATAACCAATATATTTCATTCTAAAAGTATCATGGTTAATATAGCATTAGTCTTTCGACTAAAAGCATGAGCCACTTTATTTTCATTCCCATGATGGTAATGAATTGTGTAATCACAATCCTTGATTAATTCCAACCAGATACTCTATCTCATTTTTATTTCATTACAAATTAATAAATACTTCAAACGTTTTTGATATGCATATATATCACATATCAAACCATACAAATGATTCCTCCACATTTTTGACGTACTAAAAAAATTAGCTAACTCTTAATCATGTGTAGGTTAATATAACTCATTAGTTTTCAACTAATTTGAATCATAAGAAATTACATGATCAATCTTCATTAGGATACAACCAATCCCTTTCAGAGAAACATCATTATAGATAATAAATTCACCATTCCTTTATTGCAGTGCCAAAACTGGAGCATTAGCAAATCCTATTTTCTATTTCTGAAAACGTTCATCATATTCTTTTGAACAGATGAACATAACACCTTTTTGAGTTATCTTAGTCAGTGGGATTGATAACCATGAAATTTTTTCTAAAATAATTCTTGTAATAACCTGATGATCCAAGAAAACTATGAATCTTATTTATGATTTTGGGTCTTGGCAATTCTTAAAAAACTTTTTTTAACAGGATCAATAGTTATTCCATCATTAGAAAATGTGTGACCAATGAATGAATTTTTTTTGCATCCAAATCTCACACTTTAGGAATTTTAGAAACTCTTTCGTTTCCTTCATGGTTTTCAAGACAACCATTAAATGACATTCATATTCCGCATTACTTTTACAATATACCAAAATATCATCAATAAACAAAACCATAAACTTATATAAGAACTCCAAGAAAATTATTTTAACAAGATCCATGAATATAGTAGGTCAATTGGATTACCCAAATGACATAACAACAAACTCATATTGGCTATTTCCAGTACAAGACATGGTCTTCTGAATGTCTTCTTTTTTTAATTAAAACTAATGGTAACCCTACATAAAGTAAATCATCAAAAAATACTGATCTTACTAGAGCTGATAAAACCAATCATCGATATGAGGAAATAAATACTTGTTATTTAAAGGGATTTTATTAAAAGATCTACAATCAATGATAATAATCATTGAACCATCTTTTTTTTAACAAACAAGATAGTATCACCCCATGGTGATGTACTTGGTAGAATGAATCCTTTATCTAATAACTCTTTCAATTGCATCATTAAGTATAAAAGTTCAATTTGTGTCATTCGATAATGGGGTTTTCCAATTGGATTAGCATCAGGAACCATGTAAAAAGTAAATCAATCTTCTTGATTAAGTATTATACTAGGAAACTCATCAGGAAAACATAAAGATAAGAAGTGACCACTCATTCATTTTCAATCTGAATATTTCCTTTGTTTTCATCAATTTGTGAACGGTAACATTCATTTCCATCACTTACATGTTTCCTAGATTCCTAATATGTTATCAAATTTAAGGGTTCATTCTTGTATGAAATCATAAATTAATTCTGAAAAGAAACATATTTAGCACTTTAGTAAATCTTAGCGTGATAAATGGAAAGAAAATCCATTCCAAAAATAACATCTCACTATAGTAGAGAAAAAAATATGGTTTTAGGTAGATTCATTCCACACTCAAGGATAAGATGGTTCTGATAATATCTTTTTGTATCAACATTTCCTTCAAGTGTTTTTACCACATGTTTAGGATTCATATCTTGAGTTGGAATTCCCAATTTACTGGAACCATTATTAAAATGATAAAATGCATATACCTGTAATTAAAAAACACATTGGCGTAATTCAAATTTAAAAAATATGTTCCGGATACTACTTCATTTGATGGACCAACATCTGGTGACGAATTTTCAAAGGATTTAACAACCTTTTTATTGTTGTTGTCCACATGATTTCTATCATTTGAGTACATCGTCATAAACTCTTTTTTATAATTACCCCTTTCGTTGCACATAAAATATTTTATAGACTATTAATCATATTTTATCATACCACTACCCTGATCTTTTTAGTGAAATTTCAATCTTTAAGTCCCATTTTACCACATTAGAAGAACATACCCAAATTGAAAAGGCATACCCCAATGTGATTTTTACCACAATATTGACAAACTATAAAATAATGTTTCTAACCATTAAGATTTTTTGATTAGTTCATACAAAATTTTTTCAACCTAGACCTATTATTTTTTTTCAAGGAACATCAGAACATCAGAAAACTCCGGTAATACCTTTTTTACCCATCAAATAAGTTTTTCATAACTTTTTAACTCATGAGAATATAATGCTATTTGATACATTAGCATTAATTATGATTAAAATGATTTATTTTACTATCATGATCTCCTATGAAATGTGGAGAATACTATTCTAGTCGAATAATGTTTTCTTCACAAGAAACCACAGATTCATCCCCATTCTCCAATTCGAAGAATTTGTTTTCATTGTGTGTCGAACCAGCTTAGGAAAATATTTTTCAAGGAACATAGCTTTGAATAAATCCTAAAAAAGAGCATAAATATCCTCACTATCTTTGCTATTTTTAACCATCGGCCACCATTGACTAGATTCATCTTAATAATGGTAAACAACCAGACTAAACTTGTGATGTTTCCATGACATGAAAAATCATTTCTAGTGTTTTAATCCACCATTCATCAAGCACAAGGTTAGATGATCCTCTGAATGATGAGTTATTTTGACTCATGAAATGACCTAGTAACATAATGTTTCTTTTTGGAGGATATGACTGATCTCATGCATGGATACCACCACCATTTATAGCTTGATTAAACTATGTTGTCACTACAAAAAACTATTCACTTCTGATTTATACTATTTAAGGTAGCTCATTTGGTAGGTTCTTTTCCTCTTGATGTTGTCCCATTATAGTATCCTTGTTTCCACTATGGAAAACCATTCAGAAGACTGACATATCATAGATGAATAAATATGGAAATTATTAGATTCTATGTCATTTCAATCTTACCATAAAGTAAAAATAATTTATTGACAATCAATTTAAAATATCCTAACTTTTAAAGTTATCTAAACAACCACTAATACCAAATGTAATTACCCATCCTTAAACATTATATAATATTTATTTCTGATGAATAATTTACTTTCTTTCACATTGAGGATCTTTTCAAGTTTATAGTTTTAGGGAATTAAGCTATAACTGTAACATTATATCTCAAATATTACAAAGTAGACACTTTTAATCTATAGATTTTTCAAAATAATAAAATGATATAAAAAGAATTATTTCCCTGATAATAATACTCTTGAATTCTTCATTTCTATTATCCATTCCTATACGCTATAAAAAACTTTTCAAAAACACGAGATAAGCACAAAACACTGTGTAAGGGTTATATAATAAGGAATGAAAACATTAGTCCATGAATACATACAAATCAATGACATCATAATTTTTACTAATAAAACATATGCTCTTTAATTTACCTCATGAAGTCATACGATATATCAATTTCTCATATAATTCATAAATAATAAATTTATCTTGTAGAATATGTAACATACTTACATTATAGCATTCAAATATACATAGGGAGTAACCTTAATGATTAAATTTGGAATACCCATCATAGTATATTCCCTAAATATCTTATGAGAATCCTTACTATATACCTATGTCATGTTATGCAATTCTTTGGAGAGCTATCATTGGATCATCCACCCTCTTTTTATCACAGAACCAACTATATTCTAAAGCAATACCCAATAATAATAACATAATCATAACTTTTGAATCATGAATAAAGGAAAGTTAAAAGTTCCACATTACATTAATAAGATATCAGTACAAGATATTGACAAAATAAATAAATTATAATAAAAATTTTCAGTAAAATAATACCCTAAAAACGAATATGCTATTTTTTTCTTTTTAAAATCATTACATCTTGAAGAACAATCCAAATCTTAAATAATTCTCACGGTGGTTGAAATGTCGTTATTGCCACATAAGTTAAAAAGAAATGTTACTTTTATAATTTTGTAAAACACATCATAGAAAAATCCACCTTATTAAAACAATTTAATGAAATTAAAAGTCAATGGGGGTTGATTATATATCATATAAATAAAATTCATGTATAATTCAAAATATGCTTCAATTAAAAGCGATTGAGATGAAGTCCCTTACCTTGAGTCCAAATCGTCACGTAATTTCATTTTTCATCATAAATAATAAACTTATGTTAATTTAAAGTTGTTTCAGAACCATTTTCATTTTTATTATTCCATTTTTATCAATTATTACCTATTTATAATAGTCACATAATTATTCAGCTTCATATCATATTTTTTGTCAATATTTGGTAATTTAGTCGAGAATGAACTTGTTTTTTATGTTAATTACCAATGTTGTAAAAATTATATCATATACAAAATGATATTAATTATCTATATATCAAATATATCTAGTATATATGAATTTATAATCGTCTATAACATTTTCCTATAAGAAATGAAATGCACCGTTTATGGATACGGTAGGTCGTACGTACACATGAATGCTAATTTCATTTCATTGTCACATTAATAGAATGGAAACTAAATGATAAATAGGTATTTTATAATCTATTATAATATCTATGTTATATATGTAACATAAGTTTAATAATTATATCTTTTATAAATTTCTTGCATGGTAGGAATGAGTCATATCACATTGAGGGTGTGGTAGTCCGCACTTCCACAAATAAAATTATCGTATTTACACATAATGAAAAGGATAGAGGTGTATTATAGATAAAAAAGAAAAATAATAATGCGAAACATATTAAAAAATATATATGGAATATAAATATAGTTCCATCATAATGGTCACCATGAGAGGTGGTAGGATAATATTGAAGAATCATCGTTTCGTGAGGCAGTCGAACACTGTAAAAAGAAATAATATGTTTATATCCATTAGATAGAGGTGTGTGTTTGTGTAGATAGAATAATTATAATAAAAAAATAGCACATTAACGATAATTTTTTTGTTATTTAATCATATAATAATATGAGTATAGGGAGTGGAGAAGGAAAATAAATGAAACAAACTTGAGAGAAAAAGTTGCCTATAAATCTAGTAACTTCTTTTGATTGAGCCAAATGGATTTTTTGTATTTCATTATGCCCAATGTAATGAGTCAATGAAGAAAGGAAATTTTTTTGGAGATTATTTAATATGAATTTGGACATGACAAAGGGCTTGAGAGGTGCAAATAATTGGGAAGAGTTGGTGGCATTTCATAAGAGGGAGGAGGGGAAATTTATAATGGTCTGGAAATATTATTTTATTATAAAATGATTTCAGAATAATAATAGTTTCTATGTAATATATTTATATGATAATATTATAATGGGTATAAATCTTCTCAACCAATATTTTTTAGATAAGTTTATGCCAATCAATTAAATTTATCTTTTTTTAACCCATACTTAAAAAAAATAACTCTTACTATATATACTTGTATTTTCATAATATATGGTAATTATAGTAACTATAAATTGAAAAGAGATCCAAAATTGGATAATAAATGACATTTGTATCATTATATAATTCATTTGTCCGAATCATTTCTTTTAGTACAATTATATTATTTAAAAAAATATTCTCTGCTTTAGAAACTCATTTTTGTCAATTTGGACACTATTTAGTAATTGATTATTGTTAAAGTCATAAAAACATGATTCCTTATAACCAAAGGCATTAAATCAAATATAATATTTCCATATCATCCATAAATTTCGTTGATAGAATCAAAATTTTCAAATTAAATTTATTTAAAAATTTATAATATCATTTATTTTAATCATTCATTAATATGGTAATCAATGCATCATTATTGTGTCATACATTTATTTATTTATTTTATTGTTTAAAAATTATAATTAAAATACTATGATGTAGGAAATATTTTTATCTTTATAAATACTACTTATAGTCAAAGAAAACAGTTATATAACCCTATATTAAAATTGTTTTAGTAAAAGATACATGTGTTTGTTATATTTCTCTTTACTTTAAATTAATTTTTATATCATGACATTATCAAACACAAGTGGTTCCATGGGTTATTAAAATAATCCCACGGATTCCCAAGGTTAAAATATCTCATAAAACTGGATTAGGACATGTGTTAGTGTAGTTTAATTTTATTATAATATTATTTATTACCCATATTTAAAACATTTACCCTTTAACAATGGAAAATAAAAATAATTACTGAATTAAATATCCATATTTTTAAAAAATAAAAGGTAATTACTTACGAAATTTGCAACTTATAACTCCATATATGGAATAAATTTTTATTAATTCAAAAAACATAATTTTTAGAAATTAATTTTAAATTAATCGTCAATGTCAAAACCAAAAATTTGGTTTTTTAAGAAGTAAAAACCATCAAAAGATTGACATGTTTTTATCTCTAATTTGAAAGTGAAATTGATTAATATGATAAAATATTATATTAAATTATAAAAACATAATCCAATTAAAATTTTAAAAAATTTAAAAATATATTCTATCATTATAAATAAATTAGATGAAAAAGAAGTTCTGAATTTAAGGATAGTGTTTTTCACTATTCATTGAAAAAAATTTCATCCTAAAATTTACATCAACATAACCCAGTTAAATTCTGTTTTCCCACTTATATAGAAGAAGTATATTTTGTCAAATAAAACATATATAAATTGATGAAAACTAGATTTGAAAAGGTTTCTTCTTTATATGGAAGTAAAACTACATTTTAAAAATTTATATTATTTAATGATTAAAATTTGATTCATTCTCATTTTACACCTCTAAAAATTATTAGATAAATGTAATAACATTTAAAAAATGTGTTTAATAATAATTTTGTTATTTTTTTCATTAATTCCAATACAATGTTTAGGTCTTAACTAACATTTTAAATAATAATATTATTATATTATATTTCATTATAACTCAATGTTGTGTACAACGTAAGATTTCGGAGAAACCCATTTTTGTGAATCGAGTACACTATCAGTCAAAGAGTCAACATTAACATAAAATTAATATCTTATTCATAAATATTAATATATAAAAAATAATTATTCTATAAATACTTGAGATCCTTAATGTTGCATTTTTCTATCATAAAACATGGAGCCCCCATGTTATCTTCTATAATCGACCCCAAGGTATTAATTTTTTCTCCCTTGTCATATTTTCTCATAAAATTATCTAGAAAAATTTATAAAATGTTTTGGATAATCTAGGAGTCATTGGAATGAGATATTATTCTATTTTTGTGTCAGATCATGGTTCAAGTGATGCCAGCCTCAATGGACCATAACATCAATGTAGAAAACAGTGAGGTAGTATTTTGCTTAATATTTTGGTCAACATGATTAAAATTGTAATGATATAATATTAATGATGTAGAAACACATACTGTTATTATATTTATATGGGTGTGTGAGTGGTAATGAGGATTCATTAACTATGATCATCTCATAGAGTATGGCTCCTGATGCTGTACTTGATATACCATTTTGTTCCCTAATATGACATGTATTGGTTGTGGGGTTGAAAAATATGTGGAACCATGTTTTTGGTATCATGATAATTTGGTATACAGTTTTGGATTGGTGTGATGTGCCCCTAATAGCATTCAATGAGGTAGTGGCTATCCCAGTAGAGGAATTGTCATTAGTGGTCGGTTACCCAAACATTTGCAATATAAATATTATTAAATGAAATCATGGATATACCTATATATGAATTTGAATACGTTGTTTATTGAAGGACATCAGTTTGGTTATCCCAGAGACATGATTTGTGAGTAATTTCTAGGATAATCTAGAAATGAGTTGACTTCATTGAATGTGAAAATTTCCTGTTGACAACTACCGTATGGGTGGGGTGAGTTGATTGGCATAGAGGATCACGTGAGGTTCAAGATGAAAACAGAAAAATGGGTTGGGTGAGAAGAGAAATAATGATAGAGGTGACATTTTTTTCTGACATCTTTATTGAATATTAATCAAAGCATTTGGGGCTATGGTTCATGGTGGTTTGGTTAGCATATGATATCTCCACATGTGTATGGTTGTATGTTTATTGAAATTGAGCCATTTTATTGTTATAAACTATTATATATATTGTGTACTTATGTAAAGGACACATTGGATGTGTCCAACTAAATATTGTAAATACCTTAAATTCTTGAATTTCAGTGCACATGTAGATTTTGTGACCCCAAATATGATAAATTTAAATTGTCCCATGGATAATGGTTGAGAATTAGATCATAGAAATGGAGTATACTAAAACATACTCTAGATTACCCCATAGATGTTTGCTTATAGGTTCATTTATATCTACTTTTATTTACTATATATTGACTAACCAATTTCAGAGCAGTTTTATATGCCATATATGAAATTTATTTTTTACCACTTGTTTAATATGATTATTTTTATTATAATATATTCCATGAGCTGATATCGAGGGTATAGTATACCCACTCTCAAACATAGACCCCCACAACTAGTCAAAAATCTCTTGTGTATAGTGATACTTACATTAGGTTCCATAACAATAAACTTGAACGTATCTATTTGGGTTAAGATCTTACAACCAGCTTCCCCCCCATCTGTCAGAATATTATAATGTCACTACTAAAAACATGTGGACTACCACCTACATGAAAATATGTGATTTTTTTGTTACAACCTCACATGGATAATGAAATTAATGGAAATAATCAATAAACATGAATTTTAAAACATAGTTAAGATTCATCAATTGAAATTTAATTTCCAATTTGATACTTTTCTATATAGTATATAATTAAATACATTATTTATGTATATGAACAAACTACCATCTTCATTAAATTATGAGAAAATATTTTCATCATCACCATACATGAATGGTTCTAAAAGTGAATTTAATATATAAAAATAATAATTTTATCATAATTAATGTTTATTAATTTATTAAAAAATGTCCCATTTGACCATGGTCTCCCTATCAATGTTATTTTGGTATTGTGAACTCAATGTCCAAAAAATATCCAATATAAAATTGAACAGTTTATCCAAAATATAAATATCACTAAGAAATGGAATAAAATATATAATAAGAAAATAATAAACATTAATATTTTTGAAAATATGTAAATACTTAAGATATTTTAATTATACTTGAGTTACAGAATGTGTGATGTCACGACCCGCCCTCGGGGTCCGTGTCGTGACTACCCCAAGCCCGCCTTCCATAGGCCAGGGGCTGGCGACTAGCACCAAGGCGTAAATCCCGGTAAAAAGGGAAGGAATTGCCTTTGAAAAGTAAACACACACCACAGAGTAAACAAGCGGAAAGTAAACACTAAGCAAGCAGAGTACGACTGAAAGTGCGGAAAAGTAAATGGGCCAGAATACAAACCCAAACTGAAAGTAAAGTACAACTCGAAAAGGGAAAAACAGCAACTGTAAAGTAAAAGCCGCTACTCCAAGATGTCCACTGGAAATCCCACCTGAAGGGTGGGTACAGATAGCTCCTATGCTCCACGGGTCCCACCGTCCGCTCCGTGCTCGTCCCGCCCAGTGGTCCACCTCCGGGTACCGTCCCGCTCCGCAAGCCTCAGCTAAGGTCAACGCTGTCCGTCGTCTGCAACCAACACAACGTAGTGCGGGCGAAGCCCGTGCAGGGGTGAGTATAAGCTACTCAGTAGGGACCCCGAGACCCCTGAAGGTCTCTCAAATCCACATAGGATAAACCACGAAGAAAAGTACGAACACGAAGTAACAACCGACACTGCTTAGGTATATGCCCATACATATACCTAAGTCATCAATTCAAATACGCTCCAACCTCCGAGCCCAAGTACAACTCAGTCCACGCAGGAAAGTATACGTATTCCACATAGGAAAGCAAAACATAATCCACACAGGATTGCACAACACAATCCATACAGGAAAGCAACAGGATTCAGCTCACACAGGTATACTTCTTCAAGGACGATAAAGATGATCACTGATCCATCTAAGTCGTCGGACCCACGAAGGATCGATAGGTAACTAACCCCCGCAGAAGACCCACACAGGATCAGGCTCACACAGAACCTGTAGGCGCTGGCTCACACAGAACCGCTGAGCGCAAGGACCCACACAGGATCGGGCTCACACAGAACCTGTAGCACTGATCCACGTAGGATCGCTGAGTGCTGTAGTCGTCGTCGTCGAATCCACACAGGATCTCTGTACTGTCGTCGTCGAATCCACACAGGATCTCTGTACTGTCGTCGTCGCAGTCACAGTAGCAGTCGTAGCAGTAGAACAGTCGCAGCCAGCACTAGGGTTCCCGCACACAGCAAGCTCGTACGGAGGATCCGCTCCACGAGCCGAGAGGCTGATACATCAACTGTCACGAAGACCGAAGTTGATGTATCCAAAAGTTCCGTATCGTCAACAGGAACTCAACGTAACAGACGGCGCGTCGATCGGACGCCCGGTCTGAGAGTTATTGGCATTTTCGTCTCCGGGGCCCGGTTGGTTTTTAAGGCAAAACCATCCCGACCGTACTCCACCTGCGTCCAAACCTCGGGCGGAGTATGCCAAAAGATCCGTCTCACTAAGAGGAACACTACGCGACTGACGGCGCGTCAATCGGACGTTCGTAGCTCAAGATATGAGCGTTTCCGCTCCGAAGGCCCGGTTGGTTTCGTGAACGAACCAACCCGGCCGAACTCAAAGTAAACCGAAACCTTGAGTGCGATATACCGAAACCACCGTCTCGATCCAAGGATCGCGTTGCCGCAGACTGTTTGTCATTCGGAGGTCCGAGGCTCAAGTTATGGGCCAAAAACCAAATCTGGTTCGAAACGGGGGGGTCCGGGTCCGGGCCGACCCGGCCCGACCCCCCTCCCCCCACCCGGGGCGGCGCGGCGGCGGCGCGGCATAGCCGCGCCGTTTTTTTTTTAAAAAAATGCCCCCCGCTCGTGGGGGGCTTGCTGAAGCGAAACCGGGGGGCCGGCTGCCCTCCCCCCTCCTTTAAAAACCGCCCCCCCTCTTTAAGAGGGGGGTTTAATAAACCGTCCGGGGAATTTAATTCCCCGGTTTAATGGCATCCGGCCGGCCAGCTGGCCGACCGGTCTTCTCCAACGGGACCGGAAAGTCCGGTCCCCTCTTCGGCTTCCGACGCCGGCGGCCCGGCCGCCGGTCTTCCCTTCCGCCGCGGCCCGGAACCGGCCGCGGTCTCCTCGTCCCGCCGTGGCCCGGAACCGGCCGCGGTCTTCTCGTCCCGCCGCGGCCCGGAACCGGCCGCGGTGTTCGTCGTCCGGCGCGGTGCGACGGCACCGCGCCCCTTTCGCCGTGCCATGAATCCTTCCAATGCGGCGCGACGACGTCGCGTTCTTGAAGACTCTCCTCGGCGTAGCGCGACGGCGTTGCGTAAATTATAAGCACGATCATCCGCGTGGTGTGACGGCACCACGCCACTTGCTTCCACCGCAAGAATTAAACTGGAACGATGGAGGGGGGTTCGGCCGTGTTCGTGCGGTCCGCCCCCCCCCCCCCCTCACGTTAAAATAAAAACGCAACTTAAAAATAAATCAAGTCATACGTTAGTCTTGATAGAATCACGATCAAGAAATAAATAAGGAAACCAAAAGAAAACGACAACCCCTACCTCGGGTATAAGATTCGAAGAATTGTCTACGTCCCGCGGAAGACGGCGTCGCGGAGGTCGGGCGTCGCGGTCGTCGTTCGTCGATTCCGTTGACGAAGTGTTATGCCCGAAGAGACACGACGTTGGCGGATCTTCATTTGCCGACGAAGAAGGTCCGAGGAGGAGGAAGAGGTCCGAAGATACCGGGTCGCCGAGTCGATGATCCTTGACGAAGTGTTGTCGTTCTTCGTTGAGGATGATGACGTTCTTCGCCGGAGAAGATGAAGAGGAGCTCTCAAGGGAATAAACCAACAACCCATAAACAAATAAGATTACATCTTATTTTATTAACACATAACTCAAAAGAATTTCAAAGTTTTGAAATTCAAAAAGACTTAACTCTCATAATTAAATAAGAGTAACATAAGTCATTAAAGAGGGGGGTTAAGGGAATTGAGAGAAATTGAAAAGGTTAGGGGTTCGTGTGGGCCCCACCACACTTAATCCTCCCAAGGGAGGTTAAGTGGGTGTGGGTCCCACTTCCAACCACCTTTGATAGGTTTTTAATAAGTTAAAAATAAAATTTGTCTTACACAATTTTATTTAACTTAACTGAAAAACCCCAAAACCAACTTTCAACTCGCAACAAACGCAACTCCCGAAAAGGTCTCTTTAAGCGAATATCGGCGCTGCGAGTTCATCGGTGCCCTCGGATTTCAATTCCGAGCATCGGATCAAAAGTTAGGAATTCCCGCTCGTTCGTTCACTGAACGTACCCGAGCCAAACTTCGGAAATTAATTCCGGGCACTCCGGGCCTCGGAATCAGGTGCCGTCTGAAACCGCGCTCTTGTAAAATTATAAAGAAAATTAAGAAAAAAATTTCCTTGAATTTTACGGGTCTTTACATTACTCCCACCTCAGGGCTTTACGTCCCCGTAAAGATACATCAAAACTAGGGAAACAAATGAGGGTACTGAGCACGCATCTGAGCCTCCCGTTCCCATGTGCTCTCCTGGAGATTCCCGTGCTGCCATCTGATGCGCACAAGAGGAATCGATCGCCCACGCAGGACCCGCTCCTGTCGATCCTCTATCTCCACCGGGACCTCCGTAAAAGTCGCCCCATCGTCAACGTCAAGCTCCCCTTGGTCAATGATGTGCGTCGGGTCGTGCACGTATCTCCTCAGCTGGGATACGTGGAAGACGTCGTTCACCCGGTGCAACTGAGGTGGTAGAGCTAGGCGATAAGCCACCTCACCAATCCTGCTGAGAATCTGGAAGGGTCCGATGAAGCGCGGAGATAACTTCCCGCCTCGGCCAAATCTCCGAATACCACGTCGAGGTGAGACCCGCAAGAAGACGTGGTCGCCATCCTCGAACTCCAGTGGCCTCCGCCTCCTGTCAGCGTATGACTTCTGCCGGCTCTGAGCTGTCCTCATCCGCTCCTGGATGACCTGGACCTTCTCTGTCGTGGCCTGGACCATCTCCGGTCCCACCAGTGCTGACTCCCCAGGGTCTGTCCAGCACAAAGGAGATCTACATGGTCGGTCGTACAACGCCTCGTACGGTGCCATCCCGATGGTGGAGTGGTAGCTGTTGTTGTACGCGAACTCCACCAAAGGTAGGTGGTCCTCCCAGCTACGACCAAAGTCAAGGACACATGCGCGGATCATGTCCTCGAGAGTCTGAATGGTCTTCTCCGTCTGACCATCCGTCTGAGGGTGAAAAGCTGTGCTAAGACGTAGCTGCGTCCTGAACGCCTCCTGCAACCCTTTCCAAAGCCGGGAAGTAAAGCGGGCATCTCGATCGGAGACGATAGATGATGGTACGCCGTGGAGCCGCACAATCTCCTGAACGTAGAGACGTCCCAAGCTCTCCACCGAGCCCTGCTCTCTGATGGGTAAGAAGTGTGCCGACTTGGTGAGTCGGTCAACAATCACCCAGATGGAGTCGTGACCTCTGGAAGTGCGTGGAAGTCCAGTCATGAAGTCCATAGATATGCCGTCCCACTTCCCCTCCGGAACCTCCAAGGGCTATACCAAGCCTGCTGGTACCTGATGCTCTGCCTTTACCTGCTGACAGGTGAGGCATCGAGAAACGAACTCTGCTACAGCCTTCTTCATGCCCGGCCACCAATGCTGTCGTCTGAGGTCCTGGTACATCTTCACCACTCCAGGATGTACCGCTAAAGGAGAAGTGTGAAACTCCCTCATCACTTCCTCTCGCAATGCGACTGGTACCATGGTACGTCCTCTGAAAAGGATGTCGTGCTCTGCTCCAAGGGAGAAACCATCAGGTGCCTGTCCCGAGGATATCTGTGCATGCCGCGTCTCACAGTCAACGTCCCCATGCTGTGCCTCCCTGACTCGCTGCAGTAGTGGAGGAGTGACTGTGAGAGACTGAAGAAAGGCTGCTCCATCTCTATCCACGAAGGATATCTGCAAAGAGGCTAGCTGCTCTGTCGCCTCCTCAAGTAGTTGAATGCCCGTCCTCCTGCTGAGGGCATCGGCTACTACGTTCCCCTTCCCAGGAGTATAGACTATCTCAAAGTCATAGTCCTGGAGGAACTCGAGCCATCGTCGCTGTCTCAGGTTCAGGTCCTTCTGCGAGAAGATATACCTGAGACTCTGATGATCGGAAAAGACTGTAAAACGCTCGCCCATCAGATAGTGTCGCCTTGTCTTCAGAGCGAAGACCACTGCTGCTAACTCCAGGTCATGGGTAGCGTAGTTCTGCTCATGCGGCCTCAACTGTCGTGATCCATAGGTGATAACTGCCCGCTCCTGCATCAGAACACATTCGAGTCCGGTCCATGATGCATCGCAGTAGACTACGTACCCTACTCCCTCCTCAGGCAACCTCAAGATAGGTGCGCTAGTCAATCTCTGTCTCAGCTCCTGGAAGCTCTGCTGACATCTGTCAGTCCATACGAAGGGTTTCCCCTTCTTCGTCAAAGCTGTGAGTGATGCCGCAACTCTGGAGAAGTTCGGCACAAATCTCCGATAGTATCCAGCTAGTCCCAAGAAACTCCGAACCTCAGTCACGCTCCTGGGTGGCTCCCATGCTAACACAGCCTCAATCTTCGCGGGATCCACTGCAACTCCCACCTCAGAGATAACGTGTCCCAAAAAGTGGACCTCACGTATCCAGAACTGGCACTTCGAGAGCTTACCATAAAGATGGTGCTCTCGGAGTGTGTCAAGAACAACTCTCAAGTGATAGGCGTGCTGCTCCTCTGTCGTAGAGTAAATCAGAATGTCGTCGATGAAGACCACGACAAACCGATCGAGGTATGGCTGAAAGATCCTATTCATGAGAGCCATGAACACTGCTGGAGCATTGGTTACACCGAAGGGCATAACCAAGAACTCATAGTGGCCATACCGACATCTGAAGGCCGTCTTCTGCACATCCTCGTCTCTGACTCTGAGCTGATGATAGCCTGACCTGAGGTCTATCTTCGAGAACCACCGTGCTCCCTTGAGCTGATCAAAGAGGTCATCAATCCTCGGTAGCGGATACTTGTTCCTCACTGTCACCTGGTTCAGGCGACGATAGTCAACACAAAGTCGCAAGCTCCCGTCCGCCTTCTTGGCGAACAATATTGGGGAAGCCCAGGGTGAAACACTGGGTCGGATGAACCCCTTGCCCTGCAAGTCCTCCAACTGTACCCGTAGCTCTCGAAGCTCGGCGGGGGCCATCCGATATGCTGGAGTGGATATCGGGGCTGTCCCGGGGTACAAGTCAATATAAAAGTCTACCTCTCTGCGAGGAGGTAGCCCTGGAACGTCGTCGGGAAAAACGTCCGCAAACTGATCCACCACTGCAGGAAAACCAGGACTCCGCACGTCAACTGCTCCAAGGATAAGGCTAGCCAACTGATGAGTGATGGGCTGTCCTCTCCTCCGCGGAAGTCCATCCTGTGCTGCTAAGGCTCCCTTCTCGCCGGTGAAGGTGAACCTGCTCCCGTCGGTGCGTACACATCGCACCTTGCGCCTAAAACAGTCAATCTGTGCATGGACCGTAGACAGCCAATCCATGCCCAAGATGACGTCGTAAGGCCTCGACGCTGCTACAAGAAGATCCCAGCCGAAGCTCTCGCCTCCTAGAGTAAGCTCACACTACCGGCACCAGTGCGTAATCGTCGAGTCTACTCCCGTAGGAGTCTCTAGCCGTAAGGATCGAGCCAACGGCTCTGTCGGAATCTCCGAGCTCCGAACAAGGGCAGCGGCTATGAAACAGTGACTCGCTCCTGTGTCTATAAGAACTGCAGCAAGGGTGGAATAGACACAGATAGTACCTCGAATCATCTCGGGTGCGCCGTGGTCGTAGGCCTCTGATGCCTGGAGCTGTGCCTGTCGCTGCCCGCCAGCTCCCTGTGGTCGGGGTGGACCTCCTGGTGGTGGTGGTGGTAGAGCCTCAAAGCGTCGGCCACCACCAGCTGCTCGTCCAACTCCTCTGCCTCGTCCGCCTCCTCCCTGCGGACCGCCACGGTCGACCCTCTGCATCTGCCTCGGTGGTCCATCAACTGTCTGCTGCTCCTCGGCACGACGGGTCGGGCAGTCACGAGCCATGTGGCCCTGCCCGCCGCACGAGTAGCACTGTCTGCCTCTCGGAAGACTGGCTTCGCGCTGTGTGCCCCGCACTGCTGAGCCAGTGCCCTGAGATCGTCGGCCTGAAGGTCTGGTCTGTCTGGACCCCTGAGTCATCCGTCGACTGCCTGTTGCAGATGACTCTGCCACGTGCCGCCCTGCGGTGGGTCGCTGTGCTGGTGTAGACTCAGCAAGGAAGCTCTCGATCAAAAGAGCCCGCTCCAGTACTCCTGTCTGAGTCGGTATGCTGAGGGAGATCAGCGATGCCCTGATCTCGTGTCTCAAACCCTGCTCGAAGGTCCGGGCCCGGAAGAATGGGTCCCATACCATGTCAGTCGAGTAGCGCGAGAGATCGGTAAATCTCGCTGAGTACTGGGCGACCGTCATGCTGCCCTGCCGCAGCTGTAGAAGCTCCTGGATACGCACCGCACGAAGGGTGGCTGGGACGAACTCCGAGCGGAAGAGGCTCTCAAAGTCCGTCCAAAGTAGGGATGCCTCAACGTGCACCTGGAGCATCAGGCTCCACCATCGTCCAGCTGCTGCGTGTAGTAGGCTCGCAGCGAGGATCACCATGAGGTCTTCTGGTGTCCTCACTAGCCTAAACACTCGAACCACTGCCTCCAGCCAGTCCTCTGCTGCCTGGGGATCCGTCTCCCCGCGAAACCTGGGCGGACGCTGGCGCTGAAACTCATGCAGTGCGCTGAGGCAACGTGCATCGTCAGCGGCTGCTGCTGGAAGCATCGGGGGATCGGCGGGTAAAGCTACCGCCGGTGCCATGACTGGAAAAGGGCCCTGCACTGAAGCCTCGTCGCTCGGTGGGCTGTCGTCTCGCTCGACTCTCGGAACCCTAGCTGGCTGCCATCGTGGGGCCATCCTGAAAAGGAGAACAAGAGCACCACAGTCAGAACAGTATACCTGGTGAGCTGGCACAAGTAATCACAAGGAAAACTTGAGACTTTCATAAAGCAGATCAGTATACCTGGTGAGCTGACACAAGTAATCACAAAGAAAACTTAAAACACACATGCAATCAATGTTTTCATGCATTAAGTTGGAAATCAGAAGTCAGGGTCCGGGTGTACGGATACGTCGGCCGCCGCACCAACACTGGACTCCCTGGACTGATTTCCACACTCAATACGCTAAACATTATTGCTTTACATAGAAAAGATCAGAGTTCGCGGTAGAACCGAACTGCTCTGATACCAATTGTCACGACCCGCCCTCGGGGTCCGTGCCGTGACTACCCCAAGCCCGCCTTCCATAGGCCAGGGGCTGGCGACTAGCACCAAGGCGTAAATCCCGGTAAAAAGGGAAGGAATTGCCTTTGAAAAGTAAACACACACCACAGAGTAAACAAGCGGAAAGTAAACACTAAGCAAGCAGAGTACGACTGAAAGTGCGGAAAAGTAAATGGGCCAGAATACAAACCCAAACTGAAAGTAAAGTACAACTCGAAAAGGGAAAAACAGCAACTGTAAAGTAAAAGCCGCTACTCCGAGCTGTCCACTGGAAATCCCACCTGAAGGGTGGGTACAGATAGCTCCTATGCTCCACGGGTCCCACCGTCCGCTCCGTGCTCGTCCCGCCCAGTGGTCCACCTCCGGGTACCGTCCCGCTCCGCAAGCCTCAGCTAAGGTCAACGCTGTCCGTCGTCTGCAACCAACACAACGTAGTGCGGGCGAAGCCCGTGCAGGGGTGAGTATAAGCTACTCAGTAGGGACCCCGAGACCCCTGAAGGTCTCTCAAATCCACATAGGATAAACCACGAAGAAAAGTACGAACACGAAGTAACAACCGACACTGCTTAGGTATATGCCCATACATATACCTAAGTCATCAATTCAAATACGCTCCAACCTCCGAGACCAAGTACAACTCAGTCCACGCAGGAAAGTATACGTATTCCACATAGGAAAGCAAAACATAATCCACACAGGATTGCACAACACAATCCATACAGGAAAGCAACAGGATTCAGCTCACACAGGTATACTTCTTCAAGGACGATAAAGATGATCACTGATCCATCTAAGTCGTCGGACCCACGAAGGATCGATAGGTAACTAACCCCCGCAGAAGACCCACACAGGATCGGGCTCACACAGAACCTGTAGGCGCTGGCTCACACAGAACCGCTGAGCGCAAGGACCCACACAGGATCGGGCTCACACAGAACATGTAGCACTGATCCACGTAGGATCGCTGAGTGCTGTAGTCGTCGTCGTCGAATCCACACAGGATCTCTGTACTGTCGTCGTCGAATCCACACAGGATCTCTGTACTGTCGTCGTCGCAGTCACAGTAGCAGTCGTAGCAGTAGAACAGTCGCAGCCAACACTAGGGTTCCCGCACACAGCAAGCTCGTACGGAGGATCCGCTCCACGAGCCGAGAGGCTGATACATCAACTGTCACGAAGACCGAAGTTGATCTATCCAAAAGTTCCGTATCGTCAACAGGAACTCAACGTAACAGACGGCGCGTCGATCGGACGCCCGGTCTGAGAGTTATTGGCATTTTCGTCTCCGGGGCCCGGTTCGTTTTTAAGGCAAAACCATCCCGACCGTACTCCACCTGCGTCCAAACCTCGGGCGGAGTATGCCAAAAGATCCGTCTCACTAAGAGGAACACTACGCGACTGACGGCGCGTGAAACAGACGTTCGTAGCTCAAGATATGAGCGTTTCCGCTCCGAAGGCCCGGTTGGTTTCGTGAACGAACCAACCCGGTCGAACTCAAAGTAAACCGAAACCTTGAGTGCGATATACCGAAACGACCGTCTCGATCCAAGGATCGCGTTGCCGCAGACGGTTCGTCATTCGGAGGTCCGAGGCTCAAGTTATGGGCCAAAAACCAAATCTGGTTTGAAACGGGGGGGTCCGGGTCCGGGCCGACCCGGCCCGACCCCCCCCCCCCCCCCCGGGGCGGCGACGGCGGCGTGGCGGCGGCGGGCCGCGGGGTGGCTGCACGCGGGGGGACAAACTCCCCCGCTTTTCCCTCTGGCGGCGCGGCATAGCCGCGCCGTTTTTTTTTTTAAAAAAATGCCCCCCGCTCGTGGGGGGCTTGCTGAAGCAAAACCGGGGGGCCGGCTGCCCTCCCCCCTCCTTTAAAAACCGCCCCCCCCCTCTTTAAGAGGGGGGTTTAATAAACCGGCCGGGGAATTTAATTCCCCGGTTTAATGGCATTTGGCCGGCCAGCTGGCCGGCCGGTCTTCTCCAACGGGACCGGAAAGTCCGGTCCCCTCTTCGGCTTCCGACGCCGGCGGCCCGGCCGCCGGTCTTCCCTTCCGCCGCGGCCCGGAACCGGCCGCGGTCTCCTCGTCCCGCCGCGGCCCGGAACCGGCCGCGGTCTTCTCGTCCCGCCGCGGTGTTCGTCGTCCGGCGCGGTGCGACGGCACCGCGCCCCTTTCGCCGTGCCATGAATCCTTCCAACGCGGCGCGACGGCGTCGCGTTCTTGAAGACTCTCCTCAGCGTAGCGCGACGGCGTTGCGTAAATTATAAGCACGATCATCCACGTGGTGTGACGGCACCACGCCACTTGCTTCCATCGCAAGAATTAAACAAGAACGATGGAGGGGGGTTCGGCCGTGTTCGTGCGGTCCGGACCCCCCCCTCACGTTAAAATAAAAACGCAACTTAAAAATAAATCAAGTCATACGTTAGTCTTGATAGAATCACGATCAAGAAATAAATAAGGAAACCAAAAGAAAACGACAACCCCTACCTCGGGTATAAGATTCGAAGAATTGTCTACGTCCCGCGGAAGACGGCGTCGCGGAGGTCGGGCGTCGCGGTCGTCGTTCGTCGATTCCGTTGACGAAGTGTTATGCCCGAAGAGACACGACGTTGGCGGATCTTCGTTTGCCGACGAAGAAGGTCCGAGGAGGAAGAAGAGGTCCGAAGATACCGGGTCGCCGAGTCGATGATCCTTGAAGAAGTGTTGTCGTTCTTCGTTGAGGATGATGACGTTCTTCGCCGGAAAAGATGAAGAGGAGCTCTCAAAAAGCTCTCAAGGGAATAAACCAACAACCCATAAACAAATAAGATTACATCTTATTTTATTAACACATAACTCAAAAGAATTTCAAAGTTTTGAAATTCAAAAAGACTTAACTCCCATAATTAAATAAGAGTAACATAAGTCATTAAAGAGGGGGGTTAAGGGAATTGAGAGAAATTGAAAAGGTTAGGGGTTCGTGTGGGCCCCACCACACTTAATCCTCCCAAGGGAGGTTAAGTGGGTGTGGGTCCCACTTCCAACCACCTTTGATAGGTTTTTAATAAGTTAAAAATAAAATTTGTCTTACACAATTTTATTTAACTTAACTGAAAAACCCCAAAACCAACTTTCAACTCGCAACAAACGCAACTCCCGAAAAGGTCTCTTTAAGCGAATATCGGCGCTGCGAGTTCATCGGTGCCCTCAGATTTCAATTCCGAGCACCGGATCAAAAGTTAGGAATTCCCGCTCGTTCGTTCACTGAATGTACCCGAGCCAAACTTCGGAAATTAATTCCGGGAACTCCGGGCCTCGGAATCAGGTGCCGTCTGAAACCGCGCTCTTGTAAAATTATAAAGAAAATTAAGACAAAAATTTCCTTGAATTTTACGGGTCTTTACATGTGAGTTGAGTTGAACTCATGGTAATGTGTTTTTAATCTAAATTTACATTATTTGAGGCATGTGACATTATCACCACATTTCATGTTTTTATTGTGTATATTCTTCTATAAGTATGTATTTAATCAAATTTCAGAATATAAAAATTGTATAAAAATACATTTTATGTTCTCTACTTCAGTATCATTTTAAATCAAAAGATATCAATATCTTAAGGGATTTTATTTTAAATTGTTTTTTCAATGTTTTAAACTATTCTCCATCTATTTCAATATTTTATATAAAAAACAAAGCATGATATTTTATACGAAAATTATTGTTTGAATTAGTTTTATCAAAATATGTAATACTATTAATTGTGAATTAAAATACTATATTTTAATTTTTTTTAGTAAATGTTAATTTTATTTATTTATGTGAAATGAATATATTTTCTAACATATGGAATGAAAATAATTTCATGTCATCGTGGATGTTAATAATTTTGAATATTCTGTACAATTTATGTGTTTTTAAATAATATACAATTTTATTTTTTATTATATTACATATTTTGGGTTTTCAAAAGAAAAGTTTTTTTCATCATTATTTTTATGTGAGGCATGAAAGTGGAACTTCATAGGTGCTATACAGAGTATTAAATAATATTTAAGAATGTTTAGAAACCATTATATATTTTATGTATCATATGGTCTACAGATATTATTATGATTATCGGGGACCCGGATATAAATATATAATGAATTGGGTAATGTGGAAGGTTTTAATATCTTATAATCTACCCATACTAAGTGGATGAAGTTATTAGTTATTATTTTACACCTATAATGTTTATAGGGTAATATATTTATATGTTACCCCTATAAAGTAATCAGACAAAATTAGGTAGTGTTTTCATTTAATATAGTGATTCTAAAAGTTATATAAAGATAATTTCAAATTGTAAGTACATGTTTAAGGGATTATATGTAATTATATTAATTTCAATAATGTATTAAATGTAGACTATGATTTAATTGATGGAATATGATTTTATAAGCTAAATCATTTTATTTCAATTAAATGTTTACTTCTTTTTTATGAAATCCTAATGCATTGTTATTTTTTACTTTGCTCATTCTGAAAAAATTATTTTTGAAATAATTGGTCATTGAATTTGATTAAATAGGTAAGAAAATTTTTATTTTATTGTAGTTTTTATTATGTAAAAAATTAAAAATGTTTTATGGGTTTCTATGAGTTTTAAAGTGATTTACCTGTTCCATTTATCTATTTAAATCCATTAATGTTATTTGTTTTTATTATCCGACATCTTCCAAATAATATGGGACTTATAGATTTTAAGAGAATATAGAAAACTCAATGGAAACGCATATTGAATAACGAGAATGTGTCCTGAAATTATAAGAAGTCTAATAATATGAATCTATTTTTTGGAAAAATTTGACATTATATGGAAATACAATCTTTTTTATGAGATATATTTCCTAATTGTATAAAACTATTTAGAAAAGTGACCTAGAATTGATAAAAATATAATTCTTAGTTAAATATCAGGTAATTGGTTGTCTTTTATGAAATGGGGTTTCATATATGGTATCAGATAAACGATTGAGGAAACATTATACAATAGGATATATTTTTTGAATAATGTAGAATTCATATAAAACAATAAATGTTAGTATGTTAAGGATATATATGGTTATATTGGGGGATTAATTTTTTTTTTAAAAAAATAGTTAAATAAAAGGTCGCATAGTTTAGGATATCATTGAAATCACCATTTTTTTAAGATGGGTTGTCATGACTTTATTTGATAAAAAATCATTATACAGTTATAGAATTAGTACATTTTTGTAAAGAAAAAAACCCCAATTAATGATGGGTATCGTGGAATAATTCATTTTTATGAATAAGAAAAAATTGGATAGAATATGAAATTAAAACATTAATGTTTATTCTTACCTAGAAATATCATGTTTTTATAAACAACCTAAAACTATGTGAGTTTTCTAGCTCAGCGCACAAGAGTAAAATGGAGTTTCAAAAGATTTATAGTGATGAAGACCATAAAAGAATGAATTTCCATCATCCTAAATGTTTTAAAAGTTGTGGAAACACCCAATGTATTATCTCAATGAAAAAGGGTAATGATTTATTTATGGAAATAGGGTCATTAAGTAAGAATCAACAAAGAAAAAATGAAGTTCTTGGGTGACATTATTGATGGAAATAATTTTCATCCCAATAAAACAACAAATTTTTGTTATTTTAGATCATATTGTAATTTTGAATATTTATTCCCAATGAGGAAGTATCAATAATGTGATCAACAAGGTTGTATGTATACTGGTATAAAAATTTCAAATAAAGATAAATAAACATAAAATTATATATAAAAGTTTGAATTATATATTTACATATGATTACGGTAGTAAAAAAGGATATAATGAAATTTATTAATCATAATAAATGATTCATATTTTAGATTTTACAATGGATGTGTTAAGGAATAAGATAGGAAATAATGGTTACATTTTTCATATTTAAGTATGTATATATGAGATTTAAGGGATTCTTATGTAGTGGATTTTTATTTCAGGATTGAAAATTTGCAAAACATAGTCATATGTTCATATCTATAAATACCTATAATCTTATATGATGGTATTAAAAGTAACTAATATAATTCTAGGAGATATCATTGGGATTCTAGGAAACATTCATTATTAAATTTTAGATACCATTCTGATATATTCTTATAAGGTAATTATGGTTAATATGGCTAAAAGGGTAATTAAATTATGGGAATATTTGTTTATTCTCAAATAATATAATGGAATTGAAAAGTGATTTTGTGTCTGGATGATATAATTTATTATTTTAATAATTTCTCTAAATTTATTGTAACTTTATACGAATCAATTTAAATGGGAAGCATTATACTTGTATAATATTATATATAATTATTGTTGAAATTAAAATAGGACTATAGATTGAGTTATGTTTTAAAATAAAATATTAATTTATTCTAGTGTTATGGTGAAACATGTTATATTTTAAAACATATTTTCATGTTTTGGTAATAATATTATTAGGGAAAATTCATTATTGTTATATAAATTTATATGTATTTTATGGTTTTTAGTTTTAAATGTTATTTTAACCTTAGAAACACATTTAATCATATAGTTTTTTATTTTGGGATATTAATTTGCTTAAGAATATTTGTGATGTGTTTTATGGTTAATAAATCATGACTTGGTTTATGTTATACATTGTTTTATTATTTATTAAGACTTAGTGATTAACAAAGTTGTTTTCCATATGAATTTTTAGTCATATTGAATATTATGTTTTTTTAATAAGCATTCTTGGTTTTAGTAAATTATGTGAGAATAGAGTAATAAAATTACTCTCATATATATGGATATATATATATATATATATATATATATATATATTTTAAATACGTAATTAATTTCAATTTTGTTACTTTAAGAATGAAAAATCCATCATGAATATTTATCTTTTAAAATATAATACGAAATCTTGGTGGAAAATAATAGATACACAATCAAAGGAATATTTTATTCTTATGGTATGGAATGGAATCAATTAAATACTTCCCCCCATATTAATTATCATCATGATAACATAATTCATAAACATTAGCAAGAATATGAAAAATATATCATGTCATATATGAAAAACATTTATCGGTGATTTTGGTATTATTTTTTAATCCCTATAACAATTTTGAGTCTCATAATGTTAAATTCATGTCTCAATAAATAGTATATTAACCATAATAAAGACATTAAAGATCCTTTGAAAATGAAATTATGTCAATGTGTATTAAAATGTTATTAAATTCCATTTATGTATATTTATTATCCACCACTATGAATTTATTCTAAAAAATATTTAAACTGTTAATATGATAAATGAGATAAAAATTTGGGGGAAAAATTTCATTATGGTGTAAAATGTGACACATAAAGATTTTAGATTTTATATTCATTTAACAAATTTATAATTAGTATCATGTACCACACACAACATCAACATTAAATGAATTATTGAATATTTATTAAAATATTATTATTATATCCAGACTATCAGATTTGGGGGTATAATTTAGAGTAACAATATTATAAAATATATGTCGAAAATATATTCTAACACAAATAGATTTATTACTGATTATTAAATAATTAATAAATTTGTATTGATAATAATTAAATCATGTAATTAAGAGAATAATAAAAGTTTAAAATGACCATTTTTTATTAATAAAAGCTAATTTTCTTGGAATTATCTATGATTCATTTTAATGATAACATTAACTCATTCATATTTTTACTATTTTTTGGAAATTTATATTTTATACATTAAATAAAATAAATAATAATGAAACCATTTATTTTTAACTCGTTATAAGGGAAGGTAAAATATTTTGAAGTTAAAATGAAATATTTTAAAAAAAACATTTTTAAGAGTGAAGTGTATTTTAATATCTTTATATTAAATTAATAACAACTAATTACTGATTTTGATAAATGAAATTGAATTTATATACAATTAAATATATAATAATTCATATAATTTTTTTACCTATAAATGAATTATATTTAATTCATTTCGATCTCTAAAAAGAAAATTTATTTAAAAAATGGTTCTTATGAATTTGTGTGTGGGGATATTAAAATTACATTCTATCACATTTATAAATAATATTTAAAAAAATTAAATTAATTTTTTATTAATAATAGTAAATTTATATTAGAGATAGGTTTGGGGTTTTTTGAGATGATTTTTATTTGTGCGAATAAATAAAAATAAATTTTATAAAATATAATATCTTTTAAAATAATTAAAAAATACATTTATATTTTTTATTAGTTTTAATGAAATATTAATATTTCCAATGAAAATAATTCAATGAGAATCAGTATTATAATTTTTTGGTATCAATTCCATTTCAATATTAAAAACTTATTTTTCTAAAAAAAATTCTTTTTATTTCATTTTATAAAGATATATTACGATTTCATGATAGAAAAAAATAGTAGTTTTGACAAAAAATTGATTCAGGTTTTTAATGTTTGGTAATGTTTTCTATTAAATTTTGGCCATATTAAATATTTTTCATGAAATATTTTTCATCACAGTAAATGGAGAAACAAGTTAATTAAGGTAAAATACTATAGGGTCAAAAAAATTATCTTAATTAATATCGTAGGATATTATTTAAAACATAATCACTTTATAATCATATTTTTATTTATATTGTGCCACATTACCTTGATTAAAACTATTAAGATATTTAAATTTTATAAACATGTTTAAGTGTGCCACTCTACATACATATCAATGGAAACCTCATCAGCTCAATTATTCATAATACTTGAGACCTATATACCTCCATGTCATCACAAAAACACCATAGAAACTCATCTAACTACATAATAGCGGTTTTAGACTCCCAAAATTTCCATCCAAAAAATCTTATGTTGTATGCCCCAATAATATTCCAAATGAATATGTATAACCCCTAAATGAGTTCAGTCATCATTATTTAGAATTATACCTCAATATATCCTATAATAAACATAATTATATAATAAACTAATTATCTAAAAATACATAAATTTTATCTTTTTTATTTTAAAACCATTTTTCTATCCATTTCATTCTAATGGGAAATGGAATAATTGTTCATGTGTATGTGTGGAAAACCACTAACAATGAGTGATGTGGTTCATTTTTTATCACTACCTCGCATGGATGATTATTATGATGGATTTTAGGTATTTATATGATATTATGTATTTGGAAAAATAAAACATTGTCTACCCAATCACCATTCCTACCATTAGAAAATGATAACATTTCTCATTACTATATGGGGACTATCACCTCATTGAAAGAATGTAATTAATTTTTCATTACAACCTCATAAACCTGGTAAAAAAGATGAAAATAATGAATAAAAATGGTAGATATTTCATCTTAAATATTTTATAAATTTGGAATATTTTCTTATTTATTTATTTTCTAGCCAATAGAAAAAATGGTATTTATGAATATTTATAAACTAAATTCTCTATGAAAAATTGTGAATCATTTTTCACGAACAACATCCATGGATGGTTCTAAAGGTATATTAATTTTTCAAAAAGTATAATTACTTAATTATTGATATTCAATGTGTTATTTTATAATGAATCATTTTACCAGGTTCAACCTACTGATTTTTTTTGGATTAGGATCCAAACACCCTCAAAACGTAGAGTGTGGACATAGCTGATTTAGTAACTATATGAGACATGGTAATTATATAAATTAAAGTTATTATGATAAGTTAATAAACAATAAATCATTATTACAATGTAAATAATTTATATATTTCAATTATAAGAGGGTTAATGAATAGTTTTGTTTAGTCTAACATAAGGTAAGAGACTTCTCATCTCAATTTATATTCTTTGTGACTTATGAAACTCGCACAAAATATATTATTTTTTTAAATTATTATATTACATATGATATTATTTATTTAAATTTATGAAATTAAATTTTTATAAAAAATAATTTTTATTTATGTCCTTCAAAATCCTATTGAAAAAAGATTTATCAAATTAATAATGAATTTTTTATTTTTTATTTTTTTTAAAATAAATTATTTCCCTCCATATCCATGATTCACAAAATATTTCAAGGACATGGTTCTTATAAATATATGGTTTTCTAAATTAATATTAAAACTATGTTTTAAATTACTTTCAATTTTTTAAAAATGAATATTTTTAATGTTTTATATAAAGGTTTTTTAAAACTGTTAATGGGATATTTTTTCACTATACACAGCATGGATGGAATTTCATTCCATCATGACCATTAATCATTAAAATGATTCCTTTATATGTTTTCATGGTTATGAAAATATAATCTTATTGAAAAATATTATTGGAATTCTTTTTTCATAGGAGAAAAGAATTTTTATCCTTACTTTTTTCATTAAATCAAGCTTTTATATATCTGCTAAATTGAAAATTTAATGTTATTTTAGGAAATTATTAATTATCGAATGTGTTTTATGTATGTTATTGTAATTTTACCATTTCCATTATGATGGTTGATCAAAATATTATTGTCCAAATTATTGTGTAATGTGGATAGAGTTAAATAATTTTATAAATCTGATATATATTGAAAAATGATAACAATCTATAAGTTACTCCCATGATTTTAATAGAGCTAACAACATATAAGTTTCTCCAAAGATGTAATTATCCATCAAAATGGTTGTTATTCCTATGAAATGGAAATTTTATGATTGATATGAATTTAATTTCCCAAGTTACCAACATGTTTATAGATTTTTGTGGAAGTATTTTGATTTCAAATGGTTTGAAGTTGATTTCATGATTCAAAGGATGTTTTTTCATCTTTAACATATGAATTGATTTTTTTCCCATAATGTATTTATTATTTTTTATAAAACCTTAATAAATTTTGATATTTCCTTTATTAATTATTATAAATATTTTTATAGGAATTCTGGACTTGGAAGTAAATTTCATTTGTCAAATATTATTTTTGATGAATATTTATTACTAAAACCATATTCTTATGGGTTTTCATAAAATTCAATTGGATTAATGGGTTCATATTTTTTGTATATCCCTTTATGATATTTTTTTCCTCATACCGCAATCTCTTATGTTTTTCATTTCTCTTAATGGTTTATAGGGATTAGAGTGATCTTAATGGAGAAAATTCTTAATAAAAAAATGTTTCATGAATGAAACAAGAGTCTAAACTGACGATCTGATTTCCATTAATGGAAAAAATATTTACTATGGGGAAATGTTTATTTTTTTATTTAATTATATAACTAATTATCTGAAACTATAAAGCTAAAGGTTACATGAAATTTCAAAAAAGCGATTCTCATGTTATAAATCATCGAATTCTTTATTTATTACGAAATGTGGTGTTAAGCATGTTGAGACCTTAATGGCCTAGTATGAAACGTGAGACTTCTCTAAAACACATATAATTTTTGATAAACCCAAATAGGCATCCAAACAACAACGACAACTATAGTTATATGCCTAAAATGTGGATATAATAATATTTTACCTAATAAAATGACACTTAAATCCATTATTTGTCAAAATGGACTTTAGAAAATACTTCATCACATCGTATTTGATAAATAAATATGAAACCAAATTCCATAAAAAATTTATTATAGAAGATAAAATCGTGAAAGTGTATGGATGGGGGTTTTCAATCCTTAATTAGCCTATCCTATAACATATTTTCTTCTATGGTAACATCTTAAAAACAATTATTGAGTGTAGGGTTTTCTCATAAATTCTTATATTTCACCCACCATACCCTGCTGAAAAAGATATAAGGTCTGTGCGAGAACCCAAAATCATCCACATAATCATATGTACAGATAACTATGCCCCCACTTCAATAATATCCCACATGATCCAAGAAGGATTGCCTACTATTGTTTTATCACAATTGTAAATAACCTCAAGAAAACTAAAACTTATATTATTTTCCACAAAAAAAACCATTGAACAATCTTATATAATCGAACCGCCATTATAATGGTCATAGAAGTTTATGGGCACTAAAATTACATATGGTCTATACAATGGAACTAAGAACATGTTCTGGATTCTCATTTCTCTATCCAACCCATTCAAAATAAAAAAATTCTCTTCTGGGGGCCATTGAAAAAATGATGACGATTGGAGGAATGTGTCATCTAGAAAGTATTTATCCACCATTCCATAAAGAAACCTATGAAAATGTTGGGTTTTCACGTAATACATTGGTCATTCATGAATAACACTAATGTAATTTGAAACCTAATCATATAATAGGGGAAGTAAACATATAAAAAAACAAACTGATACTACAACTATATACAATTTATAGTAATAATGAATAAATGGAGACAACAAGTATATGTCCATATTTGGTTCCTGGATAGACAAGACAATCCATCCCCAAAGAATATTAAATTCATCCATCACATTATAGTAGAGGTGGACCAATATTTTATATAAGAGACCTATATAGGAATTATGAAAATCCATCAAATATATGGTGAACATTATTGCATCCATCAGGGTCACTATTTTCAGAATAACCCAATAGGATGTGAGAAAAATCTTATTAACAAAACACTGTTATCTTTTTTGTATAATTGAAACTGATAGAACACGATTTTTTTAAAATGAGAAATAAATAATCCAATTGATATAGGTTGTATGAAATTTTTTTTCCTTTGAAGCTTCAATAAACCCTCACATATTCTAGAGTGTTATCCTTCCTTATTTATGGATCTGATGGAATCAACTAAATTGACTCTATTTAGATATGTTTTCACATATATTATTATTGTCATATTAAATATGTATTATTTTCTAAAATAATTTATTTATTTTTTAAATTTTATTTAAATATAGTATTTATATATTTATATATATTTATGTATATAAAATCAAATGAAAATAAAAATATTATATATATATATATTAGTAGTTATATTTTATATTATATAAATTTTTTTATATTCTTTATCTTCATTTCATTTCATATTATATATGAATATTTTTTATTGGATTATAATTTATATTTACTTTTTGAATATGATATTTTTAGCTATCCATCATTGAATGGTCCATGTAAGTTGAATTGACTAGTAAGTGATATTTGATTGGAGTTTAAGACATATTCAACCATCTATGTTTGAATATAAATATAACTTCTACATAATACCCACACATATAAATGATGAAATAATGGATTAGAAAACCATTCACCTATGGAGCCCATGTAGTTTGAAGTATTATTTATATATCAAATTCATCACCTACAAAAATTGATGTCTTTATAACTGGACTGTTAACCTAGGATGAATGAAAAAGAGTATGGGTATCATGATGGAAAAAATATTGAATGGTTAATGTTTGGTTCATTTTCTTGTCAATATAATTTTCATATAATTTCTCTAATATACAGACATAAAAATTTAATTTATATTATATTTAAAATCACTATATTAAAATTATGTGGCAAAAACTTTCATGTATTATATTTTAATTTTATTTATTAAAATAAACGAGGTTAAAAAAATTCAGAATGTATTTTTAGCATCATTTTTTGAGATAACTAATTTCATAAATGAACATGTTTTGTATTATAATTTCATTAATAAATAACCACAGTGAAACATTTGTTTCATTTTGGTTACTTGAGAACAATGGTAAAAATATTAACAGTATGGTTTTTCGTTGTACTTGAATAGTGATTTACAAGAAATAACAAACTGCATACAATGAAAAGAAATATTGGAGGTAACAATATTTAATAATAATTATACAAACCGATCATTATATATAATGTATTGAGAATGAGATATATTTTTTAAAAATTTCATAAACTAAAAAATCCACTAATTTAACTATTATTCAGATTGATTAGATCAATAAAAATCGATACTTAAATGAATGGAAGTCATTTCAATGACTGACAAAAAATCACAAAACCCCCATCATCATGATTAAATCAACCAATCATTTTTATCATTTCCAATTATTGTGGGCATTAATTTTTATCAATCATCTCACATCACAAAAATTTATTCCAACACTCCTGAACTCACCAAACTTATCAAATACCTATAGCTTTTCAGTGTTATTTCATTCAGTTTTAATGTAATCATTTTGATTACATTTTTCTTATAAATTATTATAATAAAATTAAATTAATATATTATGTGTTTATAATCACTAAAAAGTTACTACCTGAGATATATGTTTCATTGTATTAAAAATATAATTTACTAGGACAATTTTAATTAATGATGACCATTTTTCATATTATCCCTAAATCAAACAAAAAAAATACTATTCGATGTGAAATACCAACACCACATTATATGCATCAATAATCACGGGGAACCAAAACCCATATGTGGAAGAGATATTCATTAAAATAGACATAAATATCTATGATTATAAAAAATTTCTAATAGTATAGAGGTCTCAGTCAATGTTTATGACAACTGAACAATGTCTACCTGACTTAATAATGTAATCAATACTCAATTTTATAAATAATTCAATTATACTGGTATTAGGGTCATACTGAGAATAACTCAATGATTTATATCAAGGTGTCATAACTCCAAATATATTAAAAAACATTAGGTGTTAGACATCTTCCTATTAAGTATCTTTAGTAACAAGTTTTTATCATTATCTCACATCATCTCTAATCAATGGTAACATGTTTTCATATTTTCTTCCCTAAGATCCTGTTCTAGAGTATAATGACAGAATTTATTCAACTAATAAATAAGTTTATATTTTAATCAATCATGTAAAAATGGGTAAATTCTAATTTTTTAAATTAATTGGATAATTTTATGTTTGTAATTTGATGTTTTCATTGAAGGTGTCGAATAGTGGTGGAAATTTTTGGATACGAAATAAAATAGTGGTAATATATTTTTTGATATACCTTGATAATATAATTTGATATAAGTGTAATAAATATCAAAAATTAATATATATATATATATATATATCACAATATGGGATATATTCCACTGTTGACCACTATCAATATATAAAATGAGATGACATTATTCAATATGTAGTGTATATAGACATTTATGTCCTCGGCATGGTTTTCATTTGTTATGAATTGACATGTTTATTAATTTATATCTACATATTCATTATATAATAATTGAAATGGTCAATGGTTTTGAAATTTCAATACCCATACAATATCATTACATATGTAAACTATTAGGTGATGGATATTGATTCTCAACCACATGCATTAAAAAAGGTATTATCTATAATTGAAAAAATACTCATTAAAATAAGCACGGGAGACTAATAATCCATAAGAATCTCCCACATGTGTCTAATTAACCATTTACCTTATTATATAAGTTGTGATCAAACCATTAGTTTTTGGGGGTAAAGTCCTTAGGAAATAGGATTCCACTATACGATGTACATCATATGGTAGAGACAATCCAGTTTTGGTTTACAAGTGATCATAATCAATTATACTCCATCAAATATCAGAAGATGCAGTTCATAGAAATTAAGGTATTTCTTTTTATATTATCATGCTCATCATCTCATGTCATGTTATTGATGATTAATCTTGCACTATTATTGTGTTTTTCCGCTATTAGGATCATGTAATGGTCTACCAAAACCCATTGGTGGTATCATAAAAACATTCATATATTAATGAAATAGTTTAAATTACAAATTTTATTATAAATATTTATTTCACAGTCTAAATTATTCTATATCATAGTGTATTATATTTCATTGTTGAATGTTGGCCTTTGGATTACTCTGTCATGATATATGATATATGATATTATAATATGTGATTATTTTTTCCTTATGTATAGGTTATTTATGATATGTATCATAATCGATGATATGTTGACATCCCAAGGTTGTTTTTCTAAGTTATAATCATTGTTATAGGTATCAAATTCTTATATGACTGAAATCATGGCATGAAATCAATACATCAAGTCTTTATCATCAAATATGACATGATGGTGAATGATTACACTATTGGGGCCCATTCGTAAATGGTTGTCTGAAATCTAAGAGTTTTCCCAATGAATGATGAAATCTATTAATTTCTATAGGCCCCATACATATGAGATTTTCTGTTTTGAATGCAAAAAATATATTCAAAAACAATATTTGAAATAGTTTATATCATTAATTAGAATAGGCCTATGTATATGAGATATCCCATTTATAAGGGTTTTTCCTTTTCTTAATAATTTATCTAATTTATACATTACTTTATAAATAAGGGTTTTTAAAACTCTCTAAAAACTTTTTACGCCATATGTATGTTTTTTCATTTATCAAAAAAATGATATGTACTGTTATTCAATAATTGAATCGTGACTTATCATTTATAATTTTGTCTATCAATTTAAAAATATGTTTTCAATCCAAAAATTTTAATTTTAATATTTTGGATTAATGTGGATAATGATTATTTTTTATGAAAGACAAGTCCTTTGAATTCTAAATAAAATATTATCATTCAAAAATTAAATATTATATGTTTAAATTTGTATCCCACATTTGGAAAATATGTAAAATTATGATTTTGTAATTTTTTATAATATATTTAAAATGAAATTATTCATACTTTTATATATATATTAATTTAATATATAAGAAAACATTTTTAATTTGTTATTATTTTGAAGTAGAATATAAAAAGAGACAATTATAACATTCATGCTTCAATTCATTATGGTAGATGTTTTTTGTTTGCAAATTTCGATGTTTGTCTATTGGATAATCTACTAAATAGTTCTTTAAGATGTTTTTTTCTATGTGGAAATGTTTTGTGGACTAATAAATAGATATTTTGGTTATGCATTGTCTATAGTGTAGTTTAAGATATCCAATGTCCATTGGATATGTTTCCATCAGAAATCTAGTGGTTCTACTAGCCTACCAGTGAGGCCCAAATCTATTTGGTACACCTTAGAGACAATAAATTACATATATCCCATGTATTTTAAATCAGAACAATTATTTAACAAGTTTAATACCAAATTTTGACACAAACCCCGTTTTTTGAAAAAAAAGTCAACCCATCTTGACTCTAGAGATTTGTGATTCATCAGACCTTTATCTTTTATGGTCTGATCAATCAAGATATTAAAAAGTGGCATGTTCTCCCAAAATATACATCAATATCCACACCCTATTAGAATTTTATGAATGGATATATAATGTATCTTTCTTTTCTATTTTTTATATGATGAATTATTCCTTACATTATAGATCGATGTTGTATTAAGAGAATTCGAGACCTATCATTATTGAATTGAGATATATTTTCTATTATAGATTCCATATGGGTATATGTATGTGAATCATCTTCATTAACCTCATATTGGGGGTGCAATTATTGTTATACTTTAATATATTGATGATCCCTTCATTTATAAGTGGTTTATTTGACGTATCAGCTACATCCATTTAGGATATAGATGAATTCCCTCATTATGAAGTACATTTCTGAGTAAATTTACATAGATCTATTATATTGTGTCTATTTTATTATTTAACATCATCTTGCATATATATTCAAATGATGAATACATTGTGGATTGATTTTTATTAGATGGATATCATGTTACCATCTATAAATGATGAGGAAATCATTATACATTCATGAATTAACAATGGATCTGGTGAATTGATATCATTTTATTAGATATATCGTAGATATAGTTTTTGTGTTGACTCGGTGAGGCATGTAATTCTATGACTACACTAATTGTTATGGAATATCCTTTGGTCCCTTATATAAACATTTTCATCGATAAAATGTAACCTAGTAAAACTATTATTGAAATGTGAGATATTATTTTAGCGGTAAAAAAGCCTTCTTTGTTCTTTAATCATAGATTAATATTAACATACTTCATCGACAACCTATTTGTGTGATGTCCATTACCTTTGGGGGAACTTTTATAACGTCATTTCATTGACTTAATAATGTGAAGGAATTTATATTGACCATTCTTGTATTATTTTACTTGTGGGTGTGTGTGATACCGATGAGAACCAAATATGATTCTAGATTCTATTATTGTTTCTATATTATATAGGTGATATTATTTATATTTATTACAAGTGTTTTTATATAGAAAATACGTTCCCATTATTGCAATCTATGATTTATATTTTACTATATTCCCATTACTATGTAATTTTTCAATGCCTTATAGAAATTATATTGAAAAAAAAATACATGGCCCAATATGGGATAATTAATTAATAGTGAAGTAGTGTGGGTGATGTGGAGTAATTAAAGTGGTGGACCCATGCATATTGTGGGTGCATGAAAACCTCATTTCATGGATTGTAACTCGATGACTTGAGGATACGGATTAACCTTCCATGACATGATCACCTATAGATTCCAAGTATTATGTCCATTTGTATTCCATGAGAATGTAACAGATCAGGTAATTAAGCTTATGGATATTTCAGGATCACTTTAAATAACTATTTTTTCCTTCCTAGATGGATATAATTTATGTATGATCGAGAATCGTGTTGGATTGGTTTTCACATTGGTTCTAGATAGATGATTTTTATTCAATCTAGTGATCTAATTATTATCAGGTAATAAAGTTGTTTTACATGTGAACATTTATTAAGGATGAATTTGTGGTTTCATAATGGTTCATATTACTACACAATTCATGGGAATAAAATTTGATTGGAATAATTTTAGTTTTAGTATCCCACAAAGGGGAAAGGAACTATGGATGATTGTTGAGATGGGGAGCAATGGGAAAATAAATAATCTTTTATATAAATTGGATGACTAATATAGTGCTAAATTATTTACTAATCTACTACAACATTATACTATGATTTTTCTTCTAACATTGGGAGCCAATTTATTTATTAATTTGTAAGGTGTTTTATAATAAATTAAATTATGATTATTTATTCTTCCACACTGATTATTATGAGATGTTTTATATTTTTTATATTTTATGTTTATGGTAATGATAATTATGGTATTATCTACCCACTTCAATAATTCACACACATTATTAAAATTTTTAGCCTATTTTATATGGGTAGGCACACATTTGGTTTGGTTACACTCTATCTGAGGCCTCGTGTTTCTAGTCAGGGAGTTACAAAATGGTATAAGAGAATATTTATTATATATTTTTTTGAATAACATGGGACAATATTGAAAGAAGAAAGGATGTATGGAAATAATTTAGGGGAGTTTTCATGTCCATTTCCATCTCATGAGTAATATACCTATGAGTTACCATTGATGGTATTTTTGTTACAATTTTACAACACTTGGGATGTTTTCATATGTCATTAGTTTTAACTTATAATAAAATTACATATATATTTATGTTGTATGTATAATAAATTTATTAAAATTAACTCCATTATTATTCTATTGATTTTGGAAAAACTATTATTATTTGATTGAGTTATATACATTTTTTATGTTGTTGTGATATTTCAATTATCATTAATTGGTTGTGACTTAACATATTGTTATGTTTTTTATAACTATGTCTGTGTGAATAATTTTTAGGAAGGAGAATACGAATAGATATATGACATATATACCAATGGTTGATGATAACCTCATACGGTAGCCTTTGTTGTATTAGATATATTAGTTAAGGTATTTCTCAAAATAAGTCCATTTGATGTAGTAAATATTTCTTTTGTTATTTCAAATATCTCATCCACAATGATGACTAATGGTTCAACTAGTCTAATTGGGTCATGATACTATGGGTTTTTTTAATTTAAATTTTCCACCACTCTTTATATAGATGGTATAATTGGTAATACTCATTCAACTACTCCAATGGGGTAGTTATATTCGCAACTCACATTGGAGTCTTATCTCTTTCTACTTCTATGGGAGGAGGATCACCGAGGTCCATTGTCTATTAAACTAGAGAATTCAATATGAAAAATCCACTGTCATTTTAGTGATATGGGGGGACCAATGTATGTAGTTGATTGAATATACATATATATATAACCAATGGGTTCATTGAGTTCATTGAGACACATATTGATAGAAGGGTGAAAGTGGTACTTTTTCGGTAATAATGAAAACCTAGAGACGGTGTTGTTTGATGAGAAAATTAGAAGATATGAGGGTGATTTATAAGAGTACTTCAATAACCTATTATTTGAGTAATTATTTTCCAATACACTAAAAATGGACTGAGTGCAAGATATCATTAAGCTATAGTATGGGTTGTTATATGTATTAGCATAATATTCAAGATTCAAAGAATTACATTATTTCCTTCCTATGTTGACTAGAAATGAGGAAATGATTCCTACAACGTTTGAAATATTTTATCATCTAAATATAATGTGATAGTTTAGGAGTACTAACCTAACACATTAGCCAAATGTTTTGGGAATGGCCATAATATCTGAGAAGGTCATGTAGGATAATCATGTTGTTGGTCATAAACTACATTTATAAACAAGTGGGTTAAATGACTCTTTTGTGAGGAGAATAACATCTAGTAGTAATGCTTGAAATATTGGGGACTTAATGCACTACAAGTAGGTTAACTATATAATGTATTATATATCCCTTGTAGAGGTTTTGTGCAGTTCATCAGCAATGAAAGGGCCAATCATTATCACTACATATACAATAAAAATCATAGAAAATATCATATGTGTAGACTAATGGATCATGTCAATTAGTTATTCCATACATATTAAAGTCCTATTATCTATATGAGTTCATTTTAGGAATGATCTTTGACTGAGGAAAATAACTTGGGTCCTCTGTAATAGGCTTAGACGATAATGAATCAAGAGAGTCATGTACCAATTAAATAAGGTTATTATGATAAGGTAGACGTAGTATATATAGTAGATTTGAATCCATTGGGTTTTGGTAAGGCACCATCTATTATTTTTGGTATGGAATTGTTCACTTATATGATTTCTACAACTTTTATTGATAATTTTTAATCCCATTTTTATATATCTAAAATTATTTTTGTTGGAAATGAATTACTCGTCAAGTTAGTATTTGATTTTATTTCAAACATTATACCATTGGGAATGAAATTAGACCATCATCATTGATTCCCATATTATCATATAGTCAGGTATGTTAATAGAAATCTATTGGACTTCATTATTCCAAAGATGATGTGATTAGTTGTAATTAATGCATGGACGAGACGTCTATTATTTGAGAACACCCTAATTTTAATCCGGGATTTGTTTCATTCACCTAACCTAAGGCTGAAAAGTTCATGTTGACCAGTGAATGATATTTGTGACAATGTAGAATAGTTCCATGTATTAGACAAATTGGTATTATTACATCGCATACTATGGGCTTGGATATTTCTGTAGGATCACTAGTATGCCCATCATATTATCTACCTAATGTAGATCTCTATCAAGACATCTTCATGGATAATATCATTGTACTTTTCCTAAATATTGAAGTTGAAATTAAGATATAATGAATGCCTTGTGTGAAACACAATCTCATGACCCATATTTTTTATATCCATCCATGTTTAAGGACACAAAATTATGGATCATGGACCTTTATTGAAATGGTTTTATTTGGTCTAGAACATCACCTTGGGGTGCACCTATTCAGTTCACAAGAAAAGAGGGAAGTAGTAATTTACATTGAATAGTGTACTAGATGATGAACCATGTGACTATAAAGAATATGGACCCTTTTACATGGATTAATGGTCTCTTTGATCATCTATGAGGAGACTTTTGATTTCCTAAAATTGATCATAGAATATACTATCTCTAGTTGTAGGACATTATTGAGGGCATCTTAATGATAATTTTTAGGAGTTTCTATATGTTATATGAGAACCTGGTGATTCTTTTTATACTAATTAAATTTTTTAAAGAGTTCATGGTTGCCATGAAATATATCTTCCACCCATATATTGACTCAGTTATTAGTATTTATTTTATTATTTCTTCATTTACTCATCGAACATCTTGTATTATTCCCAAAATTTTATGGTATTTCGGAGTAAACAATTGGATAATTAACATTATTATATGATATTGAAGTGTCACATTTTGATTTGGGATTTAAAATTCTTAGTGAATGTGGTTTTTTAGACTATTATATTAGTTGAATCAAATAAAATGGATATAGTGATGTATTGGAGACATTCTCATAATGTGTTACAGATTTGAATTTATCCTAGATTAGCATCATTATATCATCATTTTATCATTTACTTAACCCATTTAACAACACGCATTACAATGATAACGAAGTTAGTGGTAATGTTTCATTGGTCAAACCTATGTGAATCTTCTTTTTCTACAACTGATGTGTATGTAAAATACATATTAACTACAGATTTTTTCAGATCTAATGATTGGTTAATTATTTTTCTACAATGCATCACCATTTGTCTTGGGGTGGAGGAACTGATATATAGGGAGAAGGTAGTAACATATACGTCATGTCATTTATAACCCTAATAATTGTATAATAATATATGTTATTTAGAGATGGAATTTATGGTATGGTGTTTGTAATCACGTCACCTCTATCTCTATGTTGAGTAGATTTTTTCTATAATGATTTCATGACTTGTTGTTATATCTTCTCCTAATGGGACACCAATTTTAGATAGATTCTTTAGGTACAGTATATGATAAATATTGAAATTTACATTTCATATGAACTAGGTAATGTAAAAAACATTTAATATTCTATTTGATGGATGAACCATGTACCATATGGTCATGGTGATCAGACATCAGAGGAACGTCGATGCCTTAGGAGTTTATTAGTCAGCTGGTGGAAGTATACATATGATTAATAGGTAATGATGAAATGTACTCCATTAATGACCAGATTTTATTTGAATAACTTGGTAAATTATTGTCTATAATCCATCAAATATTGCATTGTGATTTAAAAATAGTTATAAGGTGGTTCCATGATACCTAAGTGGACATTGGATAGTGATGATGTGATCAAAGTACATGACACAATTTTATTCCCTACTTCTATATAGAAATATCTAGTAATATATTTTATACCTCTAAGTGGGTGGTGCATTATTAGGTTAAAATGAAGTTCCATGACATTTGGAGATATATCTAGTTTCCGGTGACGAGGAGGGATATTTTAGGATTCATTTCTTAATAACATACCTTCCAGAGGGTAATGACCAAGCACCAACATATTTACAGATATATTCATCCACTTTCATTGCACATGGGGCTGTTGAAGGATCGTGTGATGTACTTTAATATAGGATAAATAATGACCTCAAGGAGAAATGACATTATTTAAGTGTTTTTTGAGAAACAAATTAATTTTTTTCATTTCATACCAATCTGCGACACTCACTCAGTAGATGAAAAGGTAAATTTTAATATTCATGATGTTTTACAATTTTAGGGAGTCACATTGATAATTTTATTTGATATAGAATAATGATTTAAATTATATTTTTAAAATGGTTTATTTATTTCCTTGGGGACTCTACTGATATTGATTAGAGTGTACCATCCATAGGATGAAGAAAAGTGGGAGAAAATTATTAATATAATTGATTATATTATTTATAATTACATTATAAAAATCAGTTATGTATAGGGTGATCACCTACAACATTTTAATTTCTCATAAAATAATTTTTACCATGATTTTATTCATATGGATCCTTGTGAAGCTCTTTATAAGAGGCCAGGTTATTCACTATACTGTTGGAATGAGGCTTGTGAGGTATATGTTTTTTGTCCTAGAATTGTAAAGATGACCACTATTAGTGATTTTTGATAATTCAAGTTATTCTGATCACATTATATGATAGAGAAAATGTATTATTCCAACCATAGGATGAGACCTTTAGAGGTTTTTACATGTGGTTGTTTTTTTTTTGAAATTGAATCCTCGGTTACACGAGTGACATTTGATGAAAATTTTGAATTGACACACTATTTTGTAATATTCTAAATAACCTAAAACATCATAAATTTGGAATACTGTCTAGATATTGATTCTCACTATCATGGTATGAATGATCTTTTTCATGTGTCTTAGCTCTATAGGTACATTCCCAATCATATAGATGTTATCAAAGAGGATTTTGTTAATTTGGATCTTTATACATAATATGAATAATGCATACTGAATATTATAGAATAGATTGATAATGTCTTAAAAGGGATGAAGATAACACATTTCTAAATATTTATGAATTATTTATGGATCAATGTGGATACTCGATAGTGGAGGGAGGATGTTCATGATCAATTTTCCATGTTTTTTATTATAACTATTATAAGTATTTTACGATGATGAGAAGTTTTTTTAGTTGGGGAATTATAATATCATTTCTTAAATATGAAATATTATAAGCTTTTAGATTTTAAAATTCACAATTCATGTATTGGATAAACTATGATATGGTTATTCAAGTGATTTATTACTATGTGAAAAAGGCCCTTTATTTTATGGTTTTATATATGGGTTAATAATTACACTTTTTATAGTTTTAAATTTTCTCTACATTAGCTGATAGACTCTACTATCCCACCAAGGGAGTTACTAAAGCTCAATATTTTTTAACAAACCAAACAATATATCTTTTGTAATTGGTAGACCCCAATGAGTTCTACCAATTACACCATCCCACTGGTGGTTCTACTACATACATTAAATTTTGGTTGTTCCACTAGCCTATATATACCCAAAGAATAAACGTGAATTATATGAACTAAATGAATTTTTGTTCCATCTATTTTCAACCATTTATAGTAACAAATTCTAAAAAAACCTCCCAATATGACAACTTGAATCCACATATCTCCCATTTATCTACCCTTATTTATTCAATACTATATTGACCTGGTGGTAATCAGATGGTATGTTCTGAAAATATAATCAATAAATTACACATACCCATTAACAGTTATGAAGAAATATTTTATATATCAATTTCTTCCATAACAATATTATTATGAATTATTCATTCCATCATAGATCAGTGAGGGATCTTGTGAATTATGGAACTATGATTATTGGGCAAAGATTTATCATTGATTACAGAAATATTACTAGTATTTTGTCATGAATAATCATCCAAACATAATTCCTAATTGGGTATTGATGGTAAAACTATATTATAGTGATGGTCCTTTAGTATATTGGTTATTTATTCAACATGTCAACAAAAACCTTTTTGCTAGGACATAAATTCCTTGTGAATAGGGGATGAATGTATGTAAAATTATATAGATTGATCATCTTAAGATATTATTTTACTAGAATAATATCTTGGATATCAAGATAAATGATTTATTATTATTATTATATAAAACTATTGGTCATAGAAACATGGTTCAGTTATAGAGTTGATTTATAAATAATGATATGTTCTTCAATCATAAAATGTTCTATTGAATTGATGTATTCTTCTTAATTATATCATGAAAAGTCTTTCTTTACTGGGATTTATGGAATATTTTATTATAGAACTAAATTTCCTAGATTTGAATCTACCAATGCATGTTCTCAAAACCACTCCTATGATGAATTACAAAACGAGATAAGCATCTTTGATGTATAAGATACTTATATTTGGGTGCGAAGCATATTTTCATCATTTATCCTTCAAGAATATTGGATTACTCCATCAAAAAACATTATATATGAAGTTCTTTATTATTTTTCAACCTTTTATACACATTTTTTCTTGATTTCATATTTTTATTTCGTATCTTATTGACAAATAGTTAAGGTGTTTGATTGTGCTTGTGCATCTGTATCAGGTGTGATTCATAAGTAATAGTTTATTCCATGGATGTTTCTATAGTATCTTTTTACCATGATTTATAATGATCATGTATTAATATATGTTTCTAATTTATTCTAATGAGGGTGTGGAGTGATTTAATTTTTATAATTTTCTTGGTTTTATATATTTTTTCATGCCTTGGAAGTATTATTTTAGTACTCGTAACTTTTGGTCCATAATGTTATTATTATTTCTTTGAGTGAAAGTGAGTATGAGATATGGTGATTATTTCAGTGGACCTATACATAGGGTGGGAGAGTGACTACCATGTCTCATAAACCATTAAATGATTCTTTGGTGATACAAAGATAAACTCTACAACTCTATTCCATATGGATTCTTAGTAGCATGTCCACCAGTTTCCTTGATGATGCTAGGTAAAATGTCCCCATACATATGTTTATTTCTTGATCAAGTATGTCATATTTTGATTATCAATTCTATGTGGATATGATGATAGTGCAATCAGGAATATTGTAGGCTTAGAAAGCATGGAGATTTTAGTATATAATTTTTCATTTAATATTAACATGGAATCCACCTTTTAAAGACATTATATGGTGAAAAATAACATTAATGCAAAAAACATTATATATTAATAGAAAAATAATCAATACATAACATTATCATTCATGAAAATATCATATAAGTATACTTTATTTTTAAATAATGATACATATTTTTTTTCGAAATAGATCTATATCCTCCCCATATTGTTAGTCACCATTAGAACCCTTATTTGGAATATCATATTTAAAATCATTATTCAAAACCATTTTAAGGGGAACATAATAATGGTTGGGATCATGTGTTCGGTAAGGTAAAAAATGATATGTCATTGATCACATAAACATAACATAATTTTAAGTGTATGAGAACATGATCAAAGAATGTTTGAACCATATGGATCAATTAATTTATCATAATCCTGAATCATTGAATAAATAATGGAAGTACATAAGTCAATATTCATAAAAGAATCAAAGAGAATAAGTGATAAGACAAAAACATCAAAAAATGATATGTTTTTGGAAAATACAAAAGTATGGAAAATCATTTCATATTCATGGATGACATACCAGACGGTCATATATTATTGGGTTCAATCCCCATTCTTTCATATCCTTATTAAATTTTTACACCTATGATTATCATCGTGGAAAATATCCCTTAATGAACTCATTTCACTACATATTCCATCCCTTCTAATTTTATGAGATATCCATCCATACCCAATTTATTAGAGGGATATGAAATTTTGTAACCAAAAATAACATTAGGAAAATAATACATATTGTTTCCACATACTCATTAAAAATTCACCATATCATAACACTTGGATAAGAAATAGGGTTCATGAAAAATTTAAAATTTAACCAAATTATATACTATAGAAAATAAATTATTTTCAAAAACATATTATCGTCATAATCGTAATCGATATTGTAAAACACTAGGGATGGTATCATTGGATCATATTCCCAATGAATTTTATGTAACATCAAAACATGTCACCTTATATGAAAATATGATTTTAATGATCAATTTGAATGTGTCGTGAGAAAAATACTATTTTCACATTTAAATAACTTATTTAAAAACTATAATCTCTCAAATATTAATAAAAATTGTTACTGTAAAATGAACCTTAGATGATTTTAAGGGAATATTAATATCATGGAGTGGTTTTGATGGTAAAAAATTATATTCATGTCATTTATATTGAAAAAAATATTCCATTATGATTATAACCAAAATAAAAAACGTGAAACTTTTGGAAAATAAATAGAACATTATATTTAAAAATTTTTGTGAAAATTAAAAAAAAAGAGGTAAATGACTTTAAAAATCATTTAAGGGAAGTGAAAAATTCATGAAATCTTCTTCGAAAAACATGAAAACAGAATAAACAATATTTTTGACCAAAGAGATAAATAAGGGTGGTTTTCCTTAAAAATATTCATCGAGTTTGTTTAATATTTAAAGAGTGGAAAATCAAGAAAAAAATTATTATCTATGAAAATAACATGGTCATAAAAAAAATTAAACAGTACCTTCAGTTATCATTCCTAAAATTCTATAACAATAAACTTAATCATAAATAGTCTAAATGAAATATTATATTGGGACTAAATTCCCTTACCTCAAATTCCTTATTCTTCGAAAGCATACTAATCCCTATATAATAAATATATATTCATTATAATTATATAATACAATTATTTAAAAAACTTATTTTCATATATATATAATTTATGACATTTTTAAAACCATTTATTAATAAGTCTTTATTAAAACCATTGTTTCATGGTTTTAATTATTTAATGTTTCATGGATATTTCATTTCATCAGTTTAGGTCCTTGTTATTTAACCGTAATAATGACATATATATTAATTGATAAATGATATTATTATAATATATATTTATTTTTAAATATATTTATATTAATCTACAAATGTATGGTATAAAAATGAATTATACAATTAATGGTGATGGTATGTCATGTGTTTGAATGAGCAATGGATCGAATTTCCGAATGATGAAAAAATGTAAATAATAATTCACCACTATATAATCAATGTAAATGAAAAATTAACACACACAGATATATATATATATATATATATATTATTAATTGGTTTTATTTAACCATCCATGTTATGTGGTGATGAAAAGCAATTTACACATTTTCATAGAGATGCTAAGCAATACGTATGCACGAGGGATGTTTTTTCTATTTCATACTAATATAAGATGCATTATAGGCTTCCCATAGAAATATTAAAAATAATTTATATTTATTATATTGATGTTATTATTTTATAATGGTTACCATGGATTTATAGTAGATATAATAAACAATAAAATTTGAAATAATGGATAATAGTTATTCTAAATCTCTGATAAAACACTTTTCGTGTAAACTTAAATCATTGAAGGGATAGTATTTTCGAAATACCAAAAGAAATGTTACGGGAGGGAGGAATGTAGGATGTAATAGTGGTTCTGTCACGAACCATCTCGGGCCGACCCTAAACCTGTCACTTGAGCTGACATGCGACATGGCCCGAGGGGCGTTCCAGATCCCCACATGTGGGAAACTAGTGCGGGGAATAAAGTATATGCGAGGGAATAATGTTTCCCATGAACAAAATGTAACAAAAAATACTATGACCAGAGATAAGAATAAAAACTTGTAATGGAATGAAAATAAAACCCCACATACATCAATGTGACCTTCCAGGTCACCACCCAACTCAAAACCAAGTTCACTCTGAGAGTTACCCCACAGTAATGAAACCTAAAATTGAAAAGATAATATAGTGGTCAGCACTAAAATTCTTAGTATGAAAACACATAAAAATCCATACCTTTACCTCTACAAAATATTCCATTAATTATATATTGAAATATAGATATGGAAATAGGGTTTTTTATATTCTAATAATATAAAAAAACATTTCCCAATATTTATGTCCAATATGAAAAAAATCATCTTTCAAAACCAAATACCAATTTAAAATTAAAAAAAGGTGATACCAAATATGTGATAAAATAAAAGAAATAAACAGTTCATGCTAAAAAAACAAATACAAAAGAAATTAATCAAGAAATATAAATGATTGAGTAACAATTGGTGATCCTAAACATCCTTAGAAGAACTATGTACATACATTGTTCAGAACCATCTAACAATATATGGTGATGCACTTATGTCTATAACCAATTATCCTCAATAAAACTAAACAAATCTAGTCAAAAACCCACCTGGCCTAATATCCAATATAGGGGGTACCAATCTGTTAAATTGAGGTTGATCAGTAATCGTCACTAGATCGTGTAAAAGATTCATACAAACCCATTGTGGTAATAACACTCTATACGTAGGAGGCCCTCACATGCATGACTCATCTTACATTCCACCATTGTACTTTCCTACCCCAAACAAAGACACTCTATACGATATCCAATAATGGTATATCCCTCCTATACTGGTCCCACTATATATATATATATACAAACATGTATAAGCCATATCATCCAAGGATCCAATTAGGAATACAAACATATAACCATTTAAAACTATTCACAAAACCTTGAGGTTTCCAAACAGGCACTCATTCTCCAAAACACATTCAATTAAAAGATTCAAAAAAACCTTACACTAGATCTTAAAGTGAAAAATTGACCATTAGGTTCACATGTCATATTCATTTACTGAGAACATTTTAAAAATTACAATTATAGAATCAGAAATCCAAACAAGACTTTGTGTTGAAAAACATATATGAAATCTCTTCACAAATACCAAAGGACCTTTACTCTTTTAACTTACGAAAAATAATTCTTTAATTACAAATGGTACAAAACAATGGAAAACCATTAAAAACATTTCATAAAACCCACAAAAAATCCCAACCTCATTTAGAAAAATTATAACCCTTTATGAAACAAATATTTTACAAAACCCCCAACTTAAGGAATCACCTTTATTTTTTGACTCATCCATTGGTGCCCATAGTGTACCCATTGATGTTCCATCATCTATTGATACAACGATAACCAATTATGAAATTTAAAACCATTTCCATAAAACACTATTTTCCATGAAAACCATGTCCATCCACACACCTTTTTTAGAATACATAAAATCTTCCCCTTGGGAATCATTAAATTTTTCTTAAGGAATTTTAACACATTAATCAAACAACACCATTTAAAAAGAGACCACATTACATATAATTCAATCAAAAGGACATGACATGACAAACACATTCCTTTTCAAGAATAATGATTCATTTGAGAAACTAATGTTCAAGAAGGGTATTAGTATAAAGTGTCATCTTTTCTTGAATGCACATCCATGGGTGCACCTAGTACACACATGTATGTGTTGTAATCTAATGACACCATCCAAATTCCAAGAAAGGCAAAAAAAACCTATTTTATTTTCAAAAATAACACCTCTTATAACCAAACCCATCAATTTCACAAAAATTCAAAAGGTAAAAATGAGCTTTTTTAAATACATGGGAATATTTCCAAACACACATACTTTCCATGAAAAAATGCCAATTTTTCACATATAATCACAATTCAAAATCCAACCATTTTAAAATAACAATTAGAAGGGGAAATACCACACAAATAATCTAATTTCACCATAAAAACCCAATTGACATTTCATCATTCACATTCAACAGCTGTAGACATAAGCATAAAGAAGATTTACCTCAGAAACTTTTTTTAACAAATTATAGTATCGAGAAAACACCATAATAAATTTAATAAGTGTGTTACCATGGTAAAAACCATACACAATAATTTTATTATACAACATTTACCACTTAATAAACACATTTTTCCTAAGCAAGTATAAACATAAATAGGCAACACGTTAAGATCCATATTTAAAAAGTTATAAGAAATTATTAAAGCCAAAAAAGACTAAATAGTGACACAAAGAAGAGGGAAATCATGTAAAAATAATCATTGAAGTAACATAAACCCCAATTGATCACATATTAATCGAAAGGGATTGAAATACCAACCTCAATCCAAAAGCGGACATGCCAGAACCTTAATGGAAGGAGGAACGATGCCACAAAGGCCAATCATTCTTTTAAAAAAATGATAAAAACGTTAGAAGAAAAATTCCTACCAATATGGAGTGGTTAAATTATGGTAAAACTCCAAAACTACGGGTGAAAATACCAGGGGGATGGGGGGTTGTTAGAAAAGGTGGATTCATAAGAGAAAGTTTTGTTCGGCCAAAGTGGGCGTGGGAGGCCACTAGGGACCGGGTGTGCATCTGTCTAAAGCAGAGGAGAAGCGAGGGTTGATGCAGTCATGTGTACTACTGCATATATCAAAGGGGTATAGCTGGTCATGTTGGGGGGTTAGTTGTGTAACTGTCTGTTGAAAAGGAGAGCTAGGGACATAGGGGATCAGTTGCATGACGAGAGGGTGAGAGGGTTAGCCGGAGCACGGGGATGAGGAGACCAAGAGGGAGAGGAGACCAGGAGGGTGGAGCGACGATGGGTGTGGTGAGGATTCTAAGAGGGACAATGAGGGTGAGGGCGATGGTCATGAGATAAGGGCTTTGGGTTTCGCAAACTGTCTGAGGGGGGTAGCACTAAGTAGTATAGGGGTTTAAAATTTTTTATAATAATAATAAATATAATAATAATTATATATTATTAATATATTAATAATATAATAATAATATTTTTACAATAATAATAATAATATTATTATTATTATTAAATATTTAATAATAATAATATAATAATTATTAGAAGAATAATAAAAAATAAGAACAAATACAACTTGAATATTGAGAAAAATAATAACAATTATAATGATAAGGAAAATTGTATGCATTTCATTTTAAATAATAAAAATAAAAATGACAATTTATTTAAAATAATATTAATTAAAATTGTGAATAATGATAATATTGTTAACAATTTTTTATAATAACAATATTATTATCTACACAATAATATTATTATTATTAAATTTAAAACATTTAAATTATTACATTTATATAAACCCCTATTTATTTCAAACAATATACATCTTCACTAGCACCTTGGATGGCCGTGCGGCTTCCACAAACTATGTGGTGCCCGCACACTGGTGCGAAAACCTCTGAATCGAGATCACCCCATACAAGTACCAAACACAGTCATAAGAAAAAGATGATATTTAGAAAACCATAATTAGATGAACAAAACTATTGGATTACAATATAACATGATTAGCACATTCCCCCATTGAATGAGGAACTAACAATAATAGTGAAACATTCATATCAGAAAACATCAACAAAAAGTCTTCAAATGTCCCACTTCCAACATGCAACACAAAAATATGAATTGATGATTCACACTGTCAGGAACACCTGACTATATGCGAGCTTCACCCTGAGAGCAATGGCTAGGGCTTTGACTGTTGAAGCATATCCTGCCTCAAAATCAGGCACTGGAATCCTCCAGTCACAATGACTTCTTCATGAGACACTACCTGCAAAACATCTCTTGATAACCCAAACACCTACAACATTAGATCATCTTCGGAGGGATCCAACATGATGGTGTCAAGTGCCTGAACTGGCCACACTAGTGAACACATAAGGATGATTTGAAAAACAAGAATATGTAACTGACAATGGAGATTTTCCATAAGAATGTCTCTATGGCATACCCTGCTCTCTAGATGGGGAACGCTTAAAGGAAAATAGATTTTCCAGATCTCTAATCATCTATGCACTGGAGACCAACTCTAATATGAATGCCTCATCAACCAACTTCTCGAAACGATGTTCCTTATAAGGGAATACATTCTCCATGATCTTTGGAATAAAAACCCCAATGAAGAGGGAATTATTCATCAAATTCTGAAACACTACCATCATAGAAAAGACACTTGTTCCGTGAAATGTTCAACATATGGCTTCAACATCCCTTGGAGTTGTTGAATATATATGATCTATTCCATTTTCATCATCTTCACATATTTAGGTATGAACCATTAGATGAAGAAAAATATAAATGCATCCCACATCTTCCCAACTTGCATTGATGGTGGGGATAACAACTCTCATTCATCTACAGTTGGACCATCGAAGACACTGAAAATGGCACACACTCTGACAGCTTTGGGAGTTACCAATACCTTGAATATTCCCTTAACATCTCTAAGAAACTATAGTATATCTAACAGAAACTAATCACCATGAACGATATAAAATGTTTGATAAGGACCAATAAATATGCATGAATAATCAAAAACCTTGGGACCTTTCTGGGTGACAATTTTAGAACAACATATGAATCGTAGAGCCAAAACTAATATCAAGACAAAGAAACAATAATGAATGTTCCATAATCCGAAAACAACTGGATAAAAAACAAAAAATAATATACAGACCTAAACAAAATGATCACTTTTAAAAAACACCATTAAAAAATAATTTCAAGTCTTTCATTTCAAATAAACACCCATTTAATCCCATGAATGATTACAAATGTGTCCATCCATTCTATTTATTTACCAATTTCAGACAATTACCAAATTTTAAATCCAAAAATTATTTCCTTTAAAACAAAGGATACCAATCTCAAAACCATTTTAAAGGTTTCAACATAATTTCTGATATCCCTTTATTATTTAAAATAAACAAAATTTTCACCAACCAAATCCAACACAAGACTCCAATTACACCAAACCACTAGAGAGAGGGACTAGTGTCTATACCAAACTCGGTGACATGGTAGAGAGCCATGCCCATGGTAGGCAGTAACACTAAGTTGAACTTGAACCAGGAACATGGTTATCCCATGGGACACCACCCCATGAAAATTCACAATTTGGCACTAGCTCACCTCTATTTTCATCCCTCAATCTAAATCAAACTTGTGCAAGAAAAGGGTTCAATACCCAGACAACCCCTGGAGACTCAAGGTTCAGAGTGAGAGAGGGTTCTTAACACCCTTCGTGTACCAACATCTCGTGTCCCGACATTCATAATATCTTTCATCCTTACAACCAAAATCAAAATGGATTCCTCAAATACCATTTTATCACAAAACCATCCCAGGATAATCTAAACAAGTTCACCGAGATGGCCCACGACATAACCCAAGGGGAGTTCCCAATACCCACAGGATAACAACCAATGTCAGGCATCAATGTATACGTGACAGAATGATTTGGCCCATAAACAAAAGATAATCAAACAAATAAAGACTGATAATGAAAATAAAGACTAACATTATTGAGAAAATAAAACCGATCATACCTCCATGTGACATTCCTGGTCACCATATAACTGAGAACTATGTTCTCTCTGAGAGCGATCGAACACTAATGAATACTAAAACTAAAAAGATAACAAAGGGTTGAGCATCAAAATGATCAGTTGGAAAACAATACATAATACATACCATTCCATCCTTGAAACAATATATTAATTGTAGTTTGAAATACATATAAAAAATGGATTTTTTCACAATATAAGGAAAGAAAAAAAATTATTTTTGTCCCATTTTAAATTCCAAAATAAAGAAAAATAATTTTAAAACCCCAACATCCATCTGAAAAAAAACAAAACAAGATATAACAAAGGTGTGCTAAAATAAAAGACGTAAACTATGTGAGATGGAAATAAACTAGTAAAACAGATGGTATTCTGGAAATATAAATGACCAAGTAACCTTGGGAGATAATAAATATCCATAAATGACCCCTGAATGTACTCAGTTCAGAACCAACTGTCGGTGTTTGGTGATGATCCAATGTCTATGACTAACTAGATGCCCAAAAACATATGAAATCTAGTGGTAAACCCCAGCTGTCCCAATAGCCAATCCAGGGGTACCAACCCGTCTAATCGGGGATGATTAGAATTTGTCACTCGATCATCTAAAAGGCACCAAGGAACCCACGGTGGTGGTAATATAGTGTACGTTAGTGGCCCTCACATGCATTACTCATCTTACATACCTACAACACACTTTCATACCCCAAGAAAAGAAACTATATATGATAAACCATAAAGGGATATCCCTCATATGGTGGTACCCACTAGATATATGAATATATATATATATATATATATTAAAACATGAATACTCCAATCATTCAAGGTTCCAGCTAGGTCGAAATACATATAACCATTAAAAACAATTTTAAAAACCATGAGTTTTCCAAACGACCACCCAATCTCTATAACACAATCATTTCAAAGCGTCAACATGAACCATACACTAGAGATGGATGTTCCAAATGGGATCTTAGGTCGACTTGTCTAATTAGTTTACATAAAACATTTTAAAATTGCCACTTTTATATTTACATAGCCATACAGTACATTATGTTACAAAACACACATGATATCTCTTCACAGTTACCAAGTATAAATTTCTCTTTTAACTCACGCTAAATTATGATATAATCCCAAATGTTAAAAACCCAAGGAACACCTTTAAATACATTTCATATAATCCACACAAATACCCAAATTCATTTAGAAACATATAAACCCTGTATAAAACCAATCCTTCATGAAAACCCCAACATAAGGCATCTCCTTCATTTGTGGACACATCCATGTGTGCACCTAGTACACCCATGGACACATCATCATCTAGTGATACACCAACAACTAATAAGACACTAATAATCCATTTCAATAAAATTCCCATTACATTGAAAATAATATCCATCCAGTCACCTTATTTAGAAAACATAAAACCATACTCTTGGGAATAATTAAACTCTTCCTAGAACATTTTATCATAATTAACAAACCATGACATTTCAAAATGGACAAAATTTTAAATAATGCATTCAAAACTACATGACATGACACACACATTCCTTTTCATGATTAATGTGTCATTTGATAAACTAATGTGAAAGAAGTGCATCATTATGAGGTTTCATCGTCACCTGAATGCACATCCATGTGTGCACCTTCTACACCCATGGATGTGCTGACATCTAATGACCCTTGAAAATTCAATGAAAGAACAAAAAGTCATTTTTATTTTCGATTCAACACTTCTTTTTACATAATCTCAAAATGTGTAACTGAAAATTTTTTAAGACAAGAGATGATTTTTAAAACAACATACAATCCATGCCACAGAAACATCATTTTTTTACATAAAATCCAAAATATAAATCTGAACATCTTAACCTAACCATTAAAAGGTGAAATAGAACTCAAATAATTTAATTTCACTATCAACACCCAATTTACATTTAAGCAGGCACATTCAACATCTACGAACATAATCATAATTGAAAATTTACATAAAAACTATTTTTAACAAATTATACTATCGAGAAAACATGACAATAAATTTAATAAGTGTGTTACTATGGTGAAAACCATACACAATTATTTTATTAATCAAGATTTACCAATTAATCAGATACATTAGGCTTAATCATAGATAAGCATAAACATGGAAGACTTCAAGATATATTTTTCAAAAGTTCTAAAATTTTATAATCACAATAAACGACTAATTATCTATACCAAAATGTAGTGGATCATGAAAAAATAATAATTGATGTAACATAAGCACCAATTAATCCGTTCAAAATGGAAATGGATGAAATGCATACCTCAAACCAAGAGCGGACAAGAAAAAATCTCAATGGAAGGCGGAATGATGCCTTGTGGACCAATCACACACCTTAAACATTGATAAAAAATTGGGAGTAAAAACTTATGTCATTAGGGTGTGGTTAAATTGAAGGAAATATACTAAATGTAAGTGTGAAAATATCGAGGGCTGTCAAAGAAGGCAGATTCGCGGTTGAAAGTTATGGTTGGCCAGAGTGGGAGAGGGAGGCTGCTTGGGGTCGGGTGTGCCACTAGCCACAAAAAAGGATATGTGAGTGTTGTTGGTGGTTAGGTGCATTGATGGCTAGAGAAAAGGGGCAAGGGGATTGGATGGGGAGTCGGATGCACTTCTAGCCAGAGCAAAGGACATTAGGGCCTACTGGTGGTCAGGTGCATGACAAGGGGGTGATAAGGCCAACCTGAGTATGCTGAAGAGGGGCGAGGAGACTAGGAGGGTGAGGAGACCAGGAGGGCAGTGCAGTGAGGATGGAAGGAGGGGCCCAAGAGGGTGAGGGTGGTAGACGTTAATCAAGGGGGTCAGGGTTCAGCACACAACGTGAGAGCGGGGTAGCACTCCCTAGGTTAGGGTTTAATAATAATAATTATAATAGTAATACTAATAATATATTAATAATAATAAAAAGATAATAAGAATTATATTATAATAATAATAATACAGTAATAATAAGAAGAAGAAAAAAAATTGAATATTATGAAAAATAATTAAAATTATAATAATAATGATAATTTCATGAATTTTATTTTAAATAATAATGATCATAATTACAATTTATTAACAAATATATTAATAACAATTGAAATTAATGATAATGTTATTAACATTTCTTAATAATAAAAATAATATTATCTATACAACAATACTATTAATATTTCATTTTAAACATTTAACTTATTTCATTTACTTAATGATTATTTCTTTCAAATGATAGACACCTTAACATGCACCTGGGATGACCACATGGCTTCCACTAACTATGTGGTGCCCACACAGTTTTTCAAAAACCTCTGAAGACAATAAACATCAAGATTTTTAAACTTGGATGCTGCCTGAACATTGATGTGAGTAACCAATGCCATAAAATAACAAAATAAAATAAATGGTAAATTCAGGGTGTGATAGGTAGGTATTAAATTAGATATAAATCTGAAACATTGTCAATTATTAGGGATAAAAGGATATCTTTTATGTGTTAGGGGATGGAACTCTTGGAATTACATAAAATATTACAATAAAAAAACTTACATTTAATTATCATGTAACTAAAAAATTATCTTGTTATATAATATAGGACGATGAAATATCAAAATAGTCTCATCTAATAAATTTTTTAAATGTTTCGGTGATGCTTTCACCCTTATACCATTTTATAAATACTCATTAGCCTTTTCAATAATTACCACAATATAATAAAATACTCATTAAGTGTCCTAAATATTACCATAAAAAACTGTTCCTTAAAAGATAAATGTTGATATTTTAGAAATATTCCCATTTATTTTATAAGTACAATAATTTTAATAATTCAAAATAAAAAATATAATATATTTTATTATAATATATCGTCAATTTATTTTTTGAAACAATTTATATCAATTGAATTTAAAGTCATTTTGATAGTCATGGAATTCAATGTTAAACCATTCACACATCCCTAATATGAAAAATTTATCTAAAAAGTTACGTAAAATAATTGTTCATCCATTTTTTTAAAATTTTTTGAATATTTTTGAAATTATTTATTTTATTATTCTACCATTAGAATAAATATTATATCATCATCGTGTGAGAATTTAAATAAATTATCAAATAAATAAAAATTAATAATAAAATAAAATGTTAAAAAATATTTTATCTCCAATATAACCATTTATTTCAAAAGTTATAATCTTTTTATAATTATTAAAATAATTAGAGATATTGAAGTCAACAAAGTGACATTCTTTATTTATTCTTTTCATAATATAGGAAAATGAAAATTATAAAAGAAAAATGGAACCATGTGGGTATATATTTGAGAATAGGATAGAAATCGATGAATTAAACTCATAAAATCTGACAAATTGATGTTTCAGTGATATTTAAATTCCATATCACATAGTTTTAACCCCATTTTACCCAATTTACCATTACCTAGATGATAAATAATTAACACAATTACTATTTATAATTATTAAAATAATAGATACCCATTTATCAAATTTTCAATTATCGATTAATAATATGGAATTCATTTTTCATGATTAAATTCAAATATTTAACTAAATCTAATTTAAAAATAAATTCTTTGGGAAAATAACTTTTCTATAAAATGTATTTCAAATGTATAAATATTTTTTCTACCAAATACAAAAAATAAATAATTAAAACTACTTTAATTTGATTATTAATTATATAAATAAATTAATGATATTCTTAAAAAATAATTTAAAAATAAAATATGACCATATAAATTCATCAAATAAATTTAATGTTTCCAATAAAAATTTGTATATTTAATTATTAATCGAAAAATAGATTCAATAAAATTATTAAAAATACAATCTAATATAAATTTTACAAGTTGATATAAAAGATTAATTTCACTTTTTAAAATAACTTTTCTAAAAGTGGATGAAATTAAAAATATTATTTTTCAGAAAAAACTAAAAAACCATTTTTAGGGAAAAAATAAATATATAGCACATATAGACAATATATAAAATTTAATATGTATTTATAAATCGATTTCATTAAAATAAAATATTTATACCTTTTTTATTTATTATTTTTTGGGACAATTATCATTATTTATCTCCTTTCCAATGTAACATCTTATTTATAACAATATCTTATATTACTATTCATTTAATCTCTCTGTTATGTGAATCATAAGCTATAAAAAAATTAAATTTATCTAAGGAGAAATATATAGTGAAATCACAAATAGTTACATTATTACCCAGAAAAAATAAATATATATCTCGAAATTTCATTTCCATAACATAAAAATTGAGGATATATATGTTCCATCTCATCCTTAGGTTCTAATATGTACTCTTATAATTTTTAGGACACCAGAGAACCATAGCAGCATGAATGGTCATATTCTGTAGCACATTACCTCTATGACCATTTTTTTCTACTTTTAATTTTCATAAGAAATGTCTTGATAATGTGTTACAACCTTTGATATATATACATGTAAGTGATCAGGTATATACTTCCCCAGTAAAGATACATGGTATACATCATGAACATTATACTAAACATCATAAGGATACGTATGCCTTCTTGACTGAAACTATTTCTAAATGAAAAATTTTCAACATGATAATATTGATCACGAAATCATTTCAAATATATAAACGAATGCCTCAAATAATCATCTATGGGTAGAATAGTTCTCTCATACAGACCTTCATTAGAAGGATGATAAGAATTAATGAAACATAAATTTACATCCAAATATATCTAGAGACATCACCATAATGTTTATGTATCCCACTGAATGTGGTCAGATATAATATAATGTGGTACTCTCTAGACCATACCACTAACTTACTATATATTTTAGAAATATACTCAAGAGATAACTATTCCTTGATATGAATAAATTATGATTTCTTTTTAAGGTGATCTACTATAACCCAATCATAATTAACCCCTTTACATGTTATATGGAGTACAATGAAAAAATCCATGTTTATATTTTTCTATTTTCAATATGGCTTAGATAATGGTTGTAACAACCCTTTAGACTGATATCTCTCCTCCCTGTCTTGAGACCATTATAAGCACAAAGACACATAATCTCTAATATATCTTTTACTATTTCAAGTATATATATCTTCATCCATCCATGATAATTATAGAATAATGAAATATGAGCCTCATCGAATTCCTCCTTCATTAAATTTTGTATAGCATGAACACAAAGACAATTAAAGAAACTTATTATCCCTTCAGAATAATTACTAAACTCATGTTCATTTGGTACCTTCTTCTATAGTAATACATCGTTATTATGTTCCAATTTAACCTTCACTTGGATATATGTTTGAAAAAACATTCAAAAAATACTTTATTTCTATTCATCATTCATGATTTCCATATCCAACCATTTCAAGTCATTAAAATTTGATATTTTGTGACCGTCATCATATATATGGTATATTTATACTCATTATCCAAATCATATTCCATCCTTTAATTTTTCTTATGGTTGTAATGTACTAAGTAGTGATAATAATTAATTAACTCAAAAATTCTTTTGCTGTGCATATTAAAATCTTTAGACTTGAATATATACATTATAAACATAATTTTAGAATGTAAGTCACAGATTTATATGAAAATATATTTAATCCATATATTTAATTCAATATTTACCACAAAAAACTCTAAATCATGAGTTGGGTAATCCTAATAAAGAACATTAAATTTCTAGGAGGTATAATATATTGTTATATGATTATTCATGATGAGGAATCTCATTCCATTCATTGATGAATGATTACAGACCACAGAACCATTTCCATAACTATTTATTTTATTAATATCCATATTAAACAACCATCATATCTGTTCTAAGAAATTTTCCTCACATTCATCGGTCAAAAGGAACATGACTACCTTTTGAGTAAAAATTGTAAGAAGAACATGAAACTAAGAAAATTTCCAAATAATTTATTATAATATCATCTCATATGACGATATATATAAATTTTAGTCATAGTTATAAGCTTGTGCCAATGTTAAATAACTTTTTTATTTGATGGAACCACCAATATTTCCTTACGTTAGATTATAAAAAAAATTTGAATATTTTGAAGACAAAATACACACATGGTAAATTTTTCGAATATCACAACCTTTCTAGGGGTATCTTTTACAATCATTAAGTGAATTTAATACTATTAATTTTCATTGTAATATATTAGAATGTTTTCTATAAATACAACAAAAATATTATTAAGCTACCATCTTGAAAAAACCATTTTCTAAATCTATGATTATAGAGTTGTAGTTATTAAAAAATGGAATCAAAAAAAAATTCATACATCCCTTGAAACATACTATATATTGACTTGTGAATGTTTTCACTTATGAACCAAAATATATAGTATTATTATCAAAGATAAATAGTTGAATAATATTATGATTCTTATAATTTATCAAAATACAATCAATATGAGTAAGACAATACATATTATTTATTCAGATCACCTTACGATGTTGATAATAAATAAAGTTTCAAATTTATCCACATTTATTCTTATTAAAAATATTGGTGTACACAATGATGATGTCAAGGACAAATGAATCCCTTATCCGAAATCTCTTAGATTTTATTCATCAATTCCTACAACTCAAAAGGGGAATGTCTATATAAATTATATTCAATAGGATTAACACTATGTATGATTTGTATTGAAAATGTGTCTCCCTGATTTATTGGATGATGGTAAATCTATTATAGGAAAAAATAAAAAAAACTCTCATAATATAGTAATATATTTGATGATGTGTTTCTCCAAAACCATATGATATAATCATCCTTTATGAATATGAATCAATACCCATATAATGGTTGTAAATAACATTGGGTATTCATATTTCTCATTATAGTGATAGAAGATCATCATGTTCTTCATAATATGAAATGTGACATCCCTTCTAAATAATATGATGTTTTATTTATGGAATAAAATCCAACACATTCCAAAAATAAAATCGAATAAAACATGATGGAGAATAACCTGATTTAACAAAATTTAATTCCCATAAACATCATTCGTATAAGAATAATAGTCATAAAATGTGTTCATCGAACTATTATATGTTTTAAAAAAAAATTAAGCATCAAATATTTAGGTTGGTATTCTGATACCATTAGACAACCCATCAAATATAAAAGTCGGGGTAGATTTGAAATATAATAAGATAATTTTTGTTCAATTTTGGATGGTATATCGAACTATCAGCACTTCATTATCATACACGACATCAAAAATAGTGATTTCATGATAATGTTGTTTGCCTCTATCCTTAAGAGGATTATTAGGTCAAAGATCAACAATAACCTTCATATTTGAGAACTACATATGATAATAACTATAATACATGAATATGAAACACTTGAGTGTGGGTGGAACCATATAAGGTTGTATATATCCATCAATAACTAAATTCATAACCACATAATATCATAAAATGATTTACTAATGACCTTTTACTCTATACATAAAACATTTACTAGTTCCCCTACGATAATTACTTATATTATTCCATACACACTACAAGCATAATTTCAATAACAATTTACTTTCTACATAGTTTCTATAACTTTTTTTTTAAAATTCTAGCATAATCTTCTTATCAGTACCATGATTTTTATGGGAAACTCTATTATCCATTTACATTGAGATAATAAATAAAATGATTTCATTAAATCCAAAAAATTCAATTAAGGTTAACACTCATAATAGAATTTTTCAAACCAATAGATAATCAATCAATATTATATTCACAATAGATGATAATATCATAAGTGTACCTGGCATTCTATTAAAATTTTCAATCATGTTTATTGAACGATTCATTCACATTCTATATAATCTCACGTAGTTCTTTAAACATTATTTAGGAAGAACATGAGTAATGTACTTATGGAAAATTAATCTCTTAAACTCATCCCACTTTATATATTCAATTTCATCATCTTTTCTTATGTTTTTGATAAGTTTACAACATTAATATTCTTCCCCTTCCAAATTATTAACCACTAAAATACTATTTTAATTATTCCATAATTAGAGACTGGGAAATGAATTTATTTTGGTACTATTCCATTTCTATATAACAAGTGGATATTCCAAACCACTAAATAGAGTTTGATATTTCTTCTTCAAAGAGTCAACAAAATTCTTATCCATAATTTTTTGTTTGATTGAAATTATTATTCAAAGAATGAGAAGGATCTGGAAGCATAGTAGTGATATTTTTAATTCCATCTCCTAGAACATGTGATTACTCATGAGAAAAATCCATTCATTTTATTAGAAAATCTATTTTATCATATTACTATCATGTTTCATTAATTGACTAAAACAAAAAATATTATTTTGAGAAATAATAATAATATAGTAACACCACGTAATCTCTAACATACAAATTTTTTGTTATTTTAACTTACACATAAACATATTCCTATAGTTCTAACTAAATTATTCTCATACTATTTTTTAAAGTATACTGAAACCATCTGTCACACCATTCATAGATACACATACATTTAATTAATAATTATTACATCTTAATAGATTAATATTCTGTTAAAAATAATATTATTCATGTCAAAATCATATATATATTGTCTTTATTGAATATTAGATACATAAAAAATTATCCCATAAAGGATTTAAATAACCTCCCACTTATTTATTCATGGAAAACTCATTTATTATACATATCTTATGTAAATAATTTCATTATATTTTGTTGAAGTTATACAAGTTAAAGGGTGATCTCAACTGATAAATGTTGTTAAACAAGGGTGATATCAATGATCAATAAGGCATAAATTGAATATATTTGTATGGTAACATGATCTGAGCATTTTAAAACCAAATTAAGAATATAATAGATCATTATATTTAGTAATTTAATAAATTTTGGTAGTTTATAAGACATAAATAATAAAAGATACAAAGAACACGATCCATATAAGCATAAAATTGACCTGAATACCTAAATTTGTGGCATAAACATAAGAATAAAAAAATCATTATTAATGGCTCCCATACAATAATATATTATTTTATTAGGTACCCATTACCTTCCATCATAACCTTAGTCAACATTCACTCCCAAAAACATTATAATGGAAAATTTCTATTAATTAAAAATTTCCACTCCCCTTCCATGTCTTTATTATCACATGAGATATCCATATTTACACAATGTAATGGAAGAATATATAATTTTGGTCACACCCATCACATAATGAAAATCATAAATATGTACGATTCAATATTATAAAACACTCATCATATCATAACACATGAAAAATAAAAAAGTTCTACAAGAACATAATGATTTTATTATAACACAACTAATGGAAAAAAATTGGTATCATAAAAATCTTATCATCATATTTATGTTTCATATAATGAAATAATTTGGATGTTATCATTTGATCATATCCCTAATAAATCATCATTAGCACAAAAATATAATCTAAGTAAAAAAATGCATTTAAAAGTGCACATTTAACATTTTATTAGTAAATTTACCTTTTCACTTTGATATCACATATTCAATATCTAAATAATTCCCATATATTAAGTTTATTATATTACTTTTAAAGGACATGGGAAGAATTTAATATATGATTAAATTCATTTTGTGGTTTTGAGGGTGGGAAATATTATTTTTTCATATAGGTTAAAAAACATTCCTTTAACCAATTCATAATAATTCAAAATATCTTTGTTTATAGAATAATGAAAATAATCATTTTAGAAATATTTTTAAATTTTTTAAAATGGATTAAAATTATATTAATAATTTTTAGGAAATTTTGATTCATTCGTATAATATTTTTTAGAAATCATGGATACTCTTAAAAAGGATTATAAATATAAAAGTGAAATGATGTTGGGTTTCCATTGCAAATATACTTTATATATCATATCTAATTAAGGAGGTTAAAATTATGAGAGAAAAATAAATCTATAAAAATAATTAAATAATAACCAACTTCATTGAATTATTAATGTATTATTTATAAAATTCCATAATCAAAAAATTAATCATAATTATTCCTAATAAACACAAAATATTGTAACATAAATCTCTTACATCATGTTCCACATGATGTGAAAGCACTATGAACTCCAATATAATGATTATTGGTTTTATTATAGTTTTTAAAAAAGTCATTTAAAGAATTATAATTACATATATGATTTACTTGTAATATTTCAATACCAATTTATTAATATTTTCTTATTTAAATCCTTATATCATTGTGGTCATTGTATTTTTTTGATGGAAACATCTATTGTGTTGTTTTTTTCTATAAATATTTATCAAGATTATATCATATCAATAAATATAACCATGATATAAATATAATATGTATTAATAATTTAGTTATGAGTCGAATATAAAATGTATAATAGAAAAAATCATTTAAACCATTCATGTAGAAGGGGGAATGTACATATGTGTGAATGTTGTTTCCTTTTTTCAATGGATTTAATGAATGAAATTTAAAATAATAATTCACCAATTTAGAATCATGAAAATATCATATATAAAATATATATTTATTAAATATGTCTTTATAACTATCCAAATTATCTGGTCATGAAAAATTAATTACACCGCAATGTAGAGTCGACAAGATATACATACACATGAGTAATGTTTTTACTAATTATATCACAAAAAAAATGTCGATAATTGTTTTTTGAAAAACATTATAACAACTAAATATATTTAGGATATTGATTAATATTTTTTAAAATAGATATCATTTATTTAGAGGTGGTGGAAGTGGAAATAATATTGAAAATTATCATTTAAGAGTTATACCTCCTACTTTAGAAACAACTTTTGTCCTAAGCCTTATTCCTAGAAGAGATTTTATATTGGAAATACTATAAACTCTTAGACATGGGGAAGGAATTTAGAATGTTATTGTGGATGGTATTGGATGATCTATAAATTTGAAACATTGTGCATAATGATGTAGTAGAGGTTACCTTTTATTAGTGAAGTGGAAATATTGGAATTTCATAAACAACATAATTATAAATATTTTGTATATTGAGGAATAAATTTTAAATATCTATAGGATATGATTAAGAGAATAAAAAATACACTCATTTAATTAAATTTGAACAAGTTTATATGATTTTTCACCCTTAATTCATTATTTACACCCCCATAAACCCTTTTGTAAATGACCACAATATAAATGTCATTACAATTTATGGGTACAAATATTTACAAAAAATATAAAGTAACCGTTAAATAGAACATGGATTAGTTTTTTTCATAAATATACCATTAACATAAAAGAGGATAAATTTTTTAGTAATTTAAAAAATTTAATGAATATTTTTTGTAAAATATTATTAATGTCATTTTTAGAACTACTCATTTACATTGACTTTTCATTCCCCCTGATAGTTATGGAATTCAAAAAATATATATTTCAACCATCACTGATATTTCATATGTTTCCAAAATACTTATTAACATAATATTTTATCCATAGTGTCTTACTTTACATATTTTTGAATTCATTTATATTTTTTTTATTTGGATAAATACTACATCAGGGTTAAGTGGGAATTTAAGTTAACTATTAAAAAATATTAAAAATTACTATGAAAAAAATAAATATATATTTTAGTTAAACATTAATATCAAAACATAACATATTTTTATACATATATAAAAAATTTAGCAATATTAATGTTATGATAATAAAATTTTGTATTTATTCTTCTCTTAAAATAATAGTATGGTCATAATAAATCATATGTTGCACTATTTGGACATATATATAAGTCATGATTAAGATTTAAAAACAATTATTAACCAATAGGATAATGTAAACAGTTATATAAATTTTTTATCCTCATCTCATTGTTTTAAATATGTTTTAGACATTTTCCCGATACCAAGGTAACAAATATTTTCCACAACTACTATTAATAATGGTAAAAACATGTTTTCTAATAACAAAATTTTAAACACACGAATCCCTATATAGGATCTATTATCTAATGTCAAATTAATATATGTAGAATAATTTTATTTAATATTAATCTGATGAAAAAAATGAAGTTTTCATGAAAAATAGTTCTTGAATTATGATATGTATTGTAAAACATGAAATTTAATACTAATTATGAGGAAAAAAAGTTCATTATTAATAATATAAATTAAATAATATTACATATAAATCCATTTTATAAAATATAAACCTTTAATTTCATGAAATGAATTTATATTTTTTCAAATTAATATCATTATTCTTAAAATTAAATCAAAAAATATATATTTTCACTAAATTTTTAAAAAGTGGTTCCTTGATTATTTTGACATGATGATTTCAGAAACAATGTATAATTTTTCAAATTAATTATCTAAATTGTGAATAAATTAGTTATATTATTTTCATTAAAAAATTATTGACATCCTTTTTGTAGAACAATATTTTATTAAATCATATAATGACTATTTTAATAATTGAATTATTATTTATAAATAAATTTTCTTTTATCCCAATCATTTTAACATATTATTGTCTTTAAAAAAATATTTATTCATATAAAAAGAAATAATTTAATAGCTAGGTTGTGAAAAGATAATATATTACTGTTCATTGAGACTCCTAATTTGATGTATCAAAAGATATTGAAAAATTAAATTTATATGGAGTGAAATATATAATAAAATCATGGGGATTTACATGTTAATATTTATTAAGGATGTATAGGTGGTTCCCTATCTGGTTTTGTCACTCGCACCATACATGGTAATCATGATGCATGTAAAAAAAATACCATATTGGGATCTAGATAAGGTATATGGGCGCAAGGAATATGTTTGATCTAGGGAGCATGGAGTTGGTATCAGAACTGAGACTTGCTCCATGAATTTCCACATTTTCATGTTATTTACATATCTTATATATTTTTATTATTTAGTTTATCTTTCCACACTATGAACCGGTTTGTTTATTACATTTTTTCTAACAAATTTTAAATTATGATTCCTTATTATTCCAGCATAATTACAATGATATGTTTTAAATAATTTTAATTTTTTGCTTATTGTTATGATAATGAGGATATAGTCTCCATCGTGGAAGCTTTCAGACCCTCTCTTCTAATTACTGCTACATTCATAAAGGGAGGTCTTCATGAGGTCTTCAAGTACTCCGTCTCAATCTCCGTTGTTAGTGTTCGGGCATGCAATAATAAAATTTACATGTGATAAAATAATTTTAGATTTTGTATATGTAAGATGAATATTATTTTGGTCAACCATATATAGAAGGATTTATAGAAATTTTAAATTTATTTATGTTGCACATATATTATTTTAATATTTCATTAAAAATAAAATAATAAAGTTAAAAATAAAAGTTCATTACATTTACAATTATGCATTGTTCATAATTATTAAAATGAATTTTACAAATTATTGGCCTCATTTATGACCATTTTATAAACCCTGTAAATCATAGTTTTGATTTTTAATATTATAATGGTTTATATAATGGTTAATATTTGATATGTATTTTTTTTATTTTTCATGTAATTGAAATTAAAATATAATGTGTTTATATTTTAAATAAGGACCCATCATTAAATATTACATAATCTATAATTAAATGGATAATTCACATTGAGGATCTTTTCAGGTTTACTGTTTAGGGAATAAGATCATATCATTTACATAACAACATGAATATTACATATAGACAATTCTACTCAGTATCCATTTTTTCATAAAATAAAAAAAACATGAAAAAATAGTGCTGACTAGTTCCTTGTTTTAGATAGCATGACTTATCCTTGATCCCATCACGAACCCTTATTCAACTTTATGTCATGTGGAAAACATTTCAATAACATGGGATGAGCATAAAAATCTTAATAAGGGATATAAAATAAGGACTGAAAACATTATCGCATCAATAAACAAAAAAAATGAAACCATACTTTTCAATCATAACATACCTCAAGAAATCATTAAATTTATGAATAACATACAGAAATCATAAATCATAAATGTAACTTGTGTAATCTATATCAAAAATACATTTCAGCTATCATAGCTACATAGGGAGTCACATTTGGAATGCCGATCAAAGTATATTCCTTAAATATATTAGGAGAAACATTAATGTTTACCTCCGTCACATTACCCAATGCATTGGAGGGAAATCTCGGGCTCACCCGCCCTAGGTTTATCACAGAACCAGCCATATGCATAAAAAATTCTGAAGAACCATAACATATTCATATCACATAAAATAAAAAAAGGAAAGATAATATTTCCACATTTTAACAACAGTATATAAATTAAATATATTTACATAACTAATCCATTATCAAAAACATTAAGAATTGTTAAGGAAGCCAAAGATCAAATAATACACACGGCGGCGGAAAAGGTCATTGTCCCCGCTTATATTAAAAATAAAAATACTTTTTTTAATTTAGTAAAACAACTCAGAGGAAAAGATTCACTTTGAATGAAAGGAAAAGACAAAGTTATTTATACACCATTTAAAATAAAGTTTATAATAAACCAAAATATGCTTCAATGAAAGGATATTTAGATGAAGTCCCTTACAAAGACGGTATCATTAGATTAAAGATAAATCAATTAAATAATTATGTGTGACAACAATACACCCAATATAAGTGGATATTATCTGTAAAACAATCAGAGGATATTCACAAATATTCATAACACGACATTGTGAAGAATTAGATGTTTAACCCAAAAATTTAAATTGGGTTAAAAAATTTTCCTACATAAATTCGACCTCGTAACGACGTCACATTAAAATTCATAAAATAAGTTGATGATAGAGAAAATGATATTTCATAACATGGAAATAAAATTTACAGAAATAAGGATATATAATAACATATCCCAACTTAATAATATGTAAATTAAAATAAATAACAAAACGAAGTCTTTTAAAAAGAGGAGGGTGAAAGGTTCTCTTACCGATTTGGTAACTTACGAATCATCCACCACATGAAAGAAAGATCACACAATGAATATGTAAATTGTAACACCCTGAGATTTTTTGAAAAATAGTCTTTTAATTTCATTAATTTCTTGTGTAGTATGCTACACCCTGATTACCTTGCGCTATACGCAACACCGTATTAGCTTGCAGTATACGCAACACTATTCTTGGATCGTGTTACACACAATTTTGATAATAGTTATTCTAAGAAACATTGAGTATATATATATATATATTCAATGTATAAATGATATTTGGTTGGATTCTGTTATATGAAACAACGAAGGATTCTTTCACAACACCCAACCCTGACTTGGATTGCATTACACGCAATCACGACCTTCCTCGATAGCGTGTGTTGTACGCAATACCGGGTTTTACTAAACAACAATATATTAATATGAACTAGCCGTTATGAATATTATTAACTAAATTTTTAATTTTAAAACATTATTATTCATCTTACACATTTTATAGAACATGGTATAAGAACAAAATAAATTTTTCGGGTAAAATAAGTATTTTTCAAAAAATGATGTTTTACCACCTTTTGATGGTGTCCCCACATTAAATCCCGTTTTTGACATGTTTATAAGTTCATTTTGACAAAATAAAATTCTTATTTGGAATCAGGAAATAATAATTTACTTTGGGTAAAATTTTCATATTATTTAGGTAACTTTCATATTTTGATGAATAGTAAAAACACTCTATATTTTAATTAAAAACAACTTTTTTCATCGCAATAATTTATATGGTTATATTATAATATTGAATGGTTTTGAATTATAAATAGAATATGTTTTTACCATTTAATATAATGAATGTCATTAGCATTGATTTTACATTAAATTTGTAGGTTAAATCAATTCAATCTTTTGCAATGTTTTAAAGAAAAACCCGTTTTCATTCGACAATGGGATTAATTTTAATTTAATTTATGAAACCTTTGTCAATTGATTTTGGAAAAATGGATTCCATATTTGGAATCAGTGGGTCCAAATTATGTTAATAATCTACCTTTTATTTTTGGGAATTATGAATAGTAACTATGGTAAATTTTATTTACCATAGTTAAAGGTAAATCGGGTAATTAAGGGTAAATATAATATTATAAAATTACCCTAACACATGCCAAAATTCTAATGGATGGCTACAAGTAGACCCATATAACCTAAGGGTCGGATTATATTCATTTTATGGACTTTTGACCATTAATATAATTTAATTATTATTAAAACCAAAGAAAGTTACAACATGTCACTCTCTTAAATCTTATAAGTATAATAATTTTAATTTAGTGATAAAATCATAAAACTTAGAACATTAATAGTATACAAAAATATAATAAAATTATCTTCATCATGATAATTTATTTAGAATTTTTAGGGATTAAATAATTGTCATTAATGGTGATACATTAATGATACAGAAATTATTTATTAAGTGAAAAATAAGTAATATATTTTTTATTGAAATAATAATACCCATTAAAAGTCCCACAAACCTGACCAAAACTTATTGTCAATGTATATGTACACCTTAATCATCCAATCACCTAATATATAACCGTTTGGAGCCTTATAAAAGTGATTATGACACTTATATTATTTTATTTTAAATGTTGCCAAAGTTGTCACCTTCATAATTTAATAAATATAACAATTTAAATATTGTGATTTTTAGGTGATAAATTCTAGTAAAAGTATTATTTTTAATGGTAATCGATTTATCTTCATCATAGGATTTTATTTTTAATTTGTATGCAACAAATCTGTATATTAATTAATTAAACAAAAATGTTATTTTATTAAGAGATAAACCAAATAAATGGTTTTAAAAATAATAAAATAAATATTATATAAACTATTTAATTTTATCAACTAATTTTATAGATACATATGACCTTTTATGAATCTATTAAATCTTTTAGTGCAAAAATATCTTCTGTATATATTTTATTTAAATTCAAATAAATGAATATTGTCAAAATTGACACTATTGTTATTTTATAAATATAACATATTATAAAATTTTTTAAAAATCACAAAAATATTTAAAAATTATAAATTTAAATTTATATGGTCTATAATGTTATAAATTAAACAATTATTTAAAATCCACAACAAATAAGTAATTATTTGTTATAATTTAATATTTAGAATTTTATTACCACAAGTAAACATAAATAGATTAAATAAGGATAAATCAAAATGATAAGGTTTAAAATAAGATCCAAACATGTCTAAATTTGATTGGATGATGATATTACAACCCTATCTCATCTAATATTTGAATATGAGTAATTTTTGGAGGTTTTTAATTAGGGTTAGATTTATTATAAATTAATATTTGTAAGAATTCCAAAGGTGGCCCTCTCTTCCCTTATAAAAGGGAACCTCCTCCCTCTCTTCCACACAGCACTTTGAGCCTTCATGCTCGGCCAAAACCTTCCCAATTCTCTTCTCCAATTACCTAGAAACACCCTAGAGGTCCTGGTCTTCTTCAAATACCAATTTTAGTGCCCTAAGAGGAGGACTCAAAGAGGCGCTTCAAAGAAGAAGTAATTTCCGTTACTGATTCATTCACCTTTATTTCTTCTTCCACTTCTTCTTATTAGGTTGTTTCAGTATGAAGTAATAACATCAGTATCACTAATATAATTATATGTTATTATAAGTATTAAACAACCCTATTTCACCATCTATCCATCCTACGGAAAATGAAATCACCGCGCGTGCATACGTATGGAATACCGTCTCCACGCCGTGGTGTAATCTATTTTCCACCACCACCTTACTTGGATGGGTATAATGGTGTAAATAATAACTATATATTATTATTATAAAGTTATATTTATTCTGAAATATTATAAATACACTCCAATAAAATTCCACGATCATGAGAATGATATCATCGCTCGTGCGTACGTACGGAATACCGTCTCCACGACGCGATGAGATTCATTCTCAATGATTAACCATTAATAAATGATTATAAAGTATATTTAATAAGTAATAATGAAATATATGAAATAATAATGATACTGTATTTATATATATATATATATATGTATGTCATCCAATTAATTCCATTCAATTCAATGAGGAAACGAAAACAACGTTCCTGCGTACGTACGGCCTACCGTCTCCATGAACGGTGTATTTCATTCCATTTATCGATCTATTATATATATGTATATTCTGAATATGTATTATATATGAATCATGTTTTACATTCTGGATGTATGTAATCATGATCTAAGTAATCATATGAATAATTACAAGTCAAAACACGGACAACAAATGAAATGATTTTACCCAAAACGCTCTTTAACATGGAATTTACAAAAGAACAGGAAATATAAGGTCATAAGTGAACCATATATGATATAATAACAATTAATATTATTCTTTAATTTGTCAATAACATTATTTAAATCAATATACAGGAGTTTTGGACACTTACGAAGCAAATCAGACCTAAGGTAAGGGATAATTGTGCAAATCACATTTTTATCTGAGATTTCTTATTCGTAATTATTTACTAGGGTTATTTCTATCATCCATGTCCATGTTTTATAAAAGTTTATTCATGTATTTTTAAAGTCCTTTTTACCAATTTGACTTTTACCCCATGTTATGGAAGGAATCTTTCTTTTTTTTACCCTATAAGGTACTTTTTGACTTTTCCGACAAAAGTACGAGAAGAATTTTTTTTACGTATATGGCATGAAAGGATTTTTATGGTTTTATACAGCCTTATTTTCATGAAGCTTCCTCCAAAGTATTTCATGACTATTATCAAAAAAATATCTTTTATTTATAAATTTCATGGAATTTTGTGAAAAGAAAATGATTTTGACGAAGAAAGGATATTTTCCTCAAGAATTCATTCCATGTGTTTTATCAAAACCCTTTTCTATCTAAGATGACATTATTTTATATTTTTATGTTTCAAGTGTAATGTCTCTATGATTTACATGGTTTCAATTTTCTTATTATGAAATGATATCCATTTCCTTTATATGGATTATGTGATGATGGGATGATGTTTATGAAACCCATTTTATTCATTGGGTTATTATGAATGATGTATGTTTATTTTGTGGCACAAGTAAGAATGATTTCATTATGAGATGGGTGGGACCTATATCTCCCACCAATGCATTGGGTAAAGATTTATATCTCATGAGATAGACATGGCTGGAATGGTAAGTTAATCTGGTTCAGTATTACAGGACTAGAACGAGGAGTGAACTCGATTTAGAAAGGGACTTTGTCCACTAAGATGGTATTGGCAGCAATGCTTTGCCTACTATGGAAATCATTACATGTGCTTAATGGATGCCACAATTACATGTTTTATTCCCTTGTTTTTTATCATTATTTATGTTCCATTATGATCTATGCCTTATGTACTTCCATGTTTTATGTCATTGCTCAAGATTTTTAATGTTCATGTTTTTTTAAGTTCAAATGTATATGGTATGTTTAATTTTATCCATGATTAACTTTACTGAGCATTTGAGGTCACCATTTTTATTTTTCTTTTCCCCCAGGATTAAAAGAAATATTTTAGGTAAGGAAAAAAAAGGGAATGTCTTTATGGGAGATGTTGAAGATCTTTCACCACGATTAGAAGATTACGTTGCATGTTTCCAAAGACACTAAACTATTACGGTCCTTGGGTGTCTATTTTTGTTTTGTACTAATTATTCCGCAAAAGTAATAAATTGTCTATGTACGTCAAGATTCGGGTCTCTACAGTTGGTATTAGAGGAAAGGTTTAGTCAACCTTTGGAAACTAGGATGCAAAAACGTTAGTGAGATCCCTAGAGATATTTCTAAGGTATGTCTAGGGATGTCCCTAAGGATAAGTATACATATGGGATACAGTCCTATAACTACTGTAACGATCATAGAATTTAACCTAAGATGTTAGATATTGAGGATACTCCCCCATTACTATGTTGTTTTCCCTTGCATTATTTTTGCCTCTCACACTATTCTTTTTGGGTTTTAGAAAATTGCTGGAAACCGGAAGATTCACGATAATAGAGGATATGACAGACAATGGAATGATTTTATTCATGAGAAACCAAATGAAACGGGATTTGGAAGTCCAAAAATCGTTATTATGCCTAATCCGAAATCTCATAATATGATCAATAATCTCAACTTTGGTAAGTTTCCTGACTTAGATAATAAGAGAATGACGGAGTTTCATGATGATCACAGAGGAAAGAAAGTGTAATTTCCCTCATGTAAATCATGTAGAAAGAGGCATCGGGGAGATTGTTTCAAGGGAACTGGATGATACTTTGGGTGTAGAAAAGAAGGACACAAATGCAGTAAGTGCAAAGGAAAATGTTCAGTTAACACCATGGATGAGGATAATGGTATTGCTACGACATAAACAATGGTTAAATGTTTTAAATGTGGAATGGACGGGCATTATGAAAACCAATTCCGTAAGTTAAATTCTAATGAAGAGAATCAATACGGTTGTATGGGTTGTATTTATGTTGATGATGATGAAGAGACTACAAATGATATGTGAGATGAAATAATTGTTGAAGCTCGGTCAAAGGTTTAAGAAGGTAGTGGAATGAGTACATGTTTATCAAGTGTAATGATGTATAAGTAATCTCATGGAACATTGGAATAAAGAGACATATAAGGATTGTTACACTGTTGTCTTTCCTTATGTTTTGAAAGTGTATGATGAATGGTACCAGTAACCATTAAAGATTATTCAGATATTTTTGTAAAGTAGATGATAGGCGCATAATGAAGCGATAAGGAGAAAATTAAATGTTTGATAATATTCATGAGCTCAAGACTGATATAAGGAAATAGTTATATCATGGTTTGAGTATATAGAAGTTTGGTGTTTTGGTATGTGGAAAGAGTTAACTTTTTACAGCATTCATGTTTCCACTATGGTTCAATGGGTATTCATTTTTCAAGAGAATACATGATTAAGGCCTTCGAATGTTTGGAATGTGACCAACAAGACATATCTTATGATATATGGGGATCAACGATGGTATTAAATCCCTGGTAATCATTTTCACTATATAATGAGAGGGGACTCTAGTATTATGGATAAGCCTAATGATTTGAATGGATTATGTTGGACATAAGTTAGTATTGTTTATGGATAGAAGTTTTTTCGATATTATTTATGGGATGTTATAGTAATATAGTTTTAGAAAAAGGACATCCAGTAGGATGGGAGACAGCCCATCGTGTCGGACAAGGTTGTGGGAATCGAACCCACAACCGAAGTGCGACTGGCCTTTATCGCCTACCACTGGCCTACAGGAAGTCCCTGGTTAGTAGAAACTAGTTTTATTTTATTAATCGTTATGATATATGAAGTATAAGTTCATTTTTGGAACCATATATGATTAATATAACTCTAAGATGGACTTATAACATTTTCTAACCTTTTGTTTGAAAGAGATGGAATGACCCATCATTCTATCACAAGATCTTCTAACATATCACGAATAAAAATTCAACATCATTTCTTTAAGGGATGAAGTGGAAATTGTTCAATTCACGAACAACAGTGAGATTGTACCAAAATGATGCAAGTATTCCTTTTAATTCATCAACTTTAGGGAAATGATATTGAAAACAAAAAATGTTGTCCTAGTTCCCTTATATCCGATTAATTAGATGGTACCTTAGATCATCACAAATCAATAGCTTTGTGATTGTTGTCTTTTTCATAGCCATGTTCTCTACCACTCTCCATCAGAACATGATGGTTAGATTTTTCTTCCATATCCATATTTTCACCTATGTTCTCCAATGTGGAAACCCAGTGATGAGTTAATTTGGGTAACCATTAAATATCATAGTTTAGTTTTTAATGCCATGTTTTGGTATTCCTTTTTACAATGTGGATTTCTATTAAACAAACTTTCGAGTAGCAAACCATTTATAACCCTGACGAATTTCGAGGGCGAAATTCATTTTAAGGGGGGTAGAATGTAACACCCCTATATTTTATTAAAAATATTCTTTTAATTTCATTAATGTCTTGTGTTATATGCTACACCAAGATTACCTTGTGCTATACGCAACACCGTATTAGCTTGCAGTATACCCAACACTATTCTTGGATCGTGTTACACACAATTTTGATAATAGTTATTCTACGCAACATTGAGTATATATATATATATATTCAATGTATAAATGAAATATGGTTTGATTCTGTTATATGAAACAACGAAAGATTTTTGCACAACACACAACCCTGACTTGGCTTGCATTACATGCAATCATGACATTCCTCGATAGCGTGTGTTGTACGCAATACCGGGTTTTACTAAACAATGATATATTATTATGAACATGAGGTTATGAATAGTATTAACTAAATTTTGAATTTTATATCATTATTATTCATCTTACAAATTTTCTAGAACATGGTAGAAGAACAAAATAAAATTTTCTGGTAAAATAAGTATTTTTCATAAAATGCAGTTTTGCTGCCTTTTGATGGCGCACCCACTTTAAATCTAGTTTTCACATGTTTTTAAGTTCAATTTGACAAAATAATATTCTTATTTTGAATCAAGAAATAAAAATTTACTTTGGATAAAATTTTCATATTATTCTGGTAACTTTCATATTTTGATGAATAGTAAAAACACGCTATATTTTAATTAAAAACAACTTTTTTCATCGCAATAATTTATATGGTAAAATCATAATATTGAATGGATTTAAAGTATAAATAGAATATATTTTTACCATTTAATATAATTTATGTCATTAGAATTGATTTTACCTTAATTTCGTAGGTTAAATCAATTCAATCTTTTGTAATGTTTTAAAGAAAAACCCATTTTCTTTCGACAACGAGAATAACTTTAATTTAATTTCTGCAAATTTTGTATATTGAATTTGGAAAATGGATTCCATATTTGGAATCATTGGGTCCAAATTATGTTAGTAAGCTACTTTTTATTTTTTGGAATTATGAATAGTAACTACGGTAAATTTTATTTACCATAGTTAAAGGTAAATCGGGTAATTAAGGGTAATTATAATATTATGAAATTACCCTAACACATTCCAAAATTATATTGTATGGCTAAAAGTAGACCCATATAACCTAAGGGTCGGATTAGATTCATTTTATGGACTTTTGACCATGAAAATAATTTAATTATTATTAAAACCAAAGAAAGTGACAACATGTCACTCTCTTAAATCTTATAAGTATAATAATTTTAATTTAGTGATAAACATCATAAAACTTCAAAAATGAATAGTATCCAGAAAGCTAATAAAATTATCTACATCATGATAATTTATTTAGTATTGGTAGAGATTAAATAGTTGTCATTAATGGTGATAAATTAATGATACGGAAATTATTTATTAAGTGTAAAATAAGTAATATAGTTTTTATTGAAATAATAATACCCATTAAAAGGCCAACAAACCTGACCAAAACTTATTGGTAGTGTATATCTACACCTTAATCATCCAATAACCTAATATATAACCGTTTGGATCCTTATAAAAGTGATTATGAGACTTATATTATTTTATTTTAAATGATGCCAAAGTTGTCACCTTCATAATTTAATAAATATAACAATTTAAATATTGTGATTTTAAGATGATAAATTCGAGTAAAAGTATTATTTTGAAAGGAAATAGATTTATATTCATCATGGGATTTTATTTTTAATCTTTAAGCAACAAATCAGTATATTAAATTATTATACAAAAATGTTATTTTATTAATAGATAAACTAAATAAATGGTTTTAAAAATAATAAACTAAATATTATATGAACTATTTAATGTGATACACTAATTTTATAGATACATATGACCTTTTATGAATCTATTAATGATTTTAGTTCGAACATATCTTCTATATATATTTTATTTAAATTCAAATAAATGAATAGTGTCAAAATTGACAGTATTCTTATTTTATAAAAATAACATATTATAAAATTGTTTAAAAATCACAAAAATAATTAAAAATTACAAATTTAAATTTATATGGTCTATAATGTTATAAAGTAAACAATTATTGATATTTCACAACAAATAAGTAATTATTTTCTATAATTTAAAATTTAGAATTTTATTACCACAAATAAACTAAAATAGATTAAATAAAGATAAATCAAAATGATAAGGTTTAAAATAAGATCCAAACATGTCTAAATTTGATTGGTTGATGTTATTACAACCCTATATCATCTAAGCTTAGAATATTAGTAATTTTTGGAGGTTTTTAAGTGGCATTATATTTATTATAAATTAATATTTTTAAAACTTACAAAGGTACCCCTCTCCTCCCTTATAAAAGGGCACCTCCTCCCTCTCTTCCAAACACCACATTGAGCCTTAACGATCAGCCATACCCTGACCAATTATCTTATCCACTTCCCAAGAAAAATCCTAGAGGTCATGGTCTTCTTCAAAGACCAATTTTAGTGCCCTAAGAGAAGGTCTCAAAGAGGCGCTTCAAAGAAGAGGTAATTTCCGTTACCGATTCTTTCACCTTTATTTCTTCTTCCACTTCTTCTTCTTAGGTTTCTTAATTATGAAGTAATAACATCAGTATCACTCATATAATGATATTTTAGTATAATTATGAAACAACCATATTTCACCATCTATCCATCCTACGGAAAACGAAATCACCGCGCGTGCGAACGTACGGAATACCGTCTCCACGCCGTGGTGTAATCTATTTTCCACAACCACCATACTTGGATGGGTATAATGGTGTAAATAATAACTATATATGATTATTATAAAGTGATATTTATTCTGTAATAGTATACATACACTCCAATAAAATTACATGATCATGAGAATGATATTATCGCTCGTGCCTACGTACGGAATACCGTCTCCACGACGCGATGAGATTCATTCTCAATGATTAACATTTCATAAATGATTATAAAGTATATATAATAAGCAATCATGAAATATATGACATAATAATGATACAAGATTTAATTTTATATATATATATATATGTATTTCATCCATTTAATTCCATTCAATTCAATGAGGAAACGAAAACAACATTCATGCGTATGTACGGCCTACCGTCTCCATGAACGGTGTTTTTCTTTACATTTATCAATCTATTATATATATGTATATTCTGAATATATATTATATATAAATCATGTTTTACATTCTGGATGTATGTAATCATGATCTAAGTAATCATATGAATAATTACAAGTCAAAACACGGACGACAAATGAAACGATTTTACCCAAAACGCTCTTTAACATGGAATTTACAAAAGAACAGGTAATATAAAGTCCTAAGGGAACCATATATGATATCATAACAATTAATATGATTATGTAATAAGTCAATAACATTATTTAAATCATTATACAGCAGGTTTGGACACTTACGAAGTAAATCGGACCTAAGGTTAGGGATAATTGTGCAAGTCTCATTTTTATCCGAGATTGCTTATTCGTAATTATTTACTAGGGTTATTGTTATCATCCATATCCATGATTTAAAAAAATGTATTAATGTATGTTTAAATTCCTTTTTACCCATTTTACTTTTACCTCATGGTATGGAAGAAATCTTTCTTTTATTTACCCAATAAGGTACTTTTTGACTTTTCTGACAAAAGTACGAGAAGAATGTTTTTTTACGTATACGACATGAAAGGATTTTTACGGTTATATAAAGCATTATTTTCATGAAGCTTCCTACAAAGGATTTCAGGACTATTTAAAACAAAATATCTTTTATTTATAAATTTCATGGAATTTTGTGAAAAGAAAATGATTTTGATGAAGAAAGGATATTTTCCCCAAGAATTCATTTCAAGTTTTTTATCAAAACCATTTTCTATCTAAGATGAAATTATTTCATATATGTATGTTTCATGTGTAAAGTCTCTATGATTTACATGGTTTCAAATTTCTTATTATGAAATGATATCCATTACTTTTATATGGATTATGTGATGATGGGATGATGTTTATGAAACCCATTTTATTCGTTGGGCTATTATGAATGAGGTATGTTCATTTTGTGGAACAAGTAAGAATGATTTCATTATGATATGGGTGGGACCTATATCTCCCTCAAATTCATTGGGTAAAGATTTATATCTCATGAGATAGACATGGCTGGAACGGTGAGTTAATCCGGTTCAGTTTTACAGGACTGGAACGAGGAGTGAACTCGATTCAGAAAGAGAATTTGTCCACTAAGATGGTCTTGGAAGAAACGTCTTGGATACTGTGGAAATCATTACATGTGATTAATAGATGCCGCAATTACATGTTTTAGTCCCATGCTATTTTATCCTGATTTCTGTTCCTTTATGATATATGCCTTATATACTTCCATGTTTTATGTCGTTGCTCAAGATTTTTAATGTTCATGTTTTTTTAAGTTCAAATGTATATGGTATGTTTTATTTTATCCATGCATACCCTTACTGAGCATTTGGCTCACCCTTTTTATGTTTTCTTTTCCCCCAGGATTAAAAGAAAGATTTTAGGTAAGGAAACAAAAATGGGTAGGTCTTTATGGGAGATGTTGAAGATCTTTCACCACGATTAGAAGATTATGTTCCATGTTTCCAAAGACACTAAACTATTATGGTACTTGTGTGTTTGTTTTTGTTATGTACTTAGTATTCCGCAAAAGTAATGTAATGTATATTTACATCAAGATTCAGGTCTCTACAGTTGGTATCAGAGGAAATGTTTAGTCAACCATTGGAAACTAAGATGCAAAAACATTAGTGAGATCCCTAGAGATATTTCTATGGTATGTCTAGGGATGTCCCTAAGGATAAATAAACATATAGGATACAATCTTAGAACTATGGTAACGATCATAGAATTTAACCTAAGATGTTAGATATTGAGGATACTCTCCCTTTACTATGTTGTTTTCCCTAGCACGAATTTTTACTCTCACACTATTCTTTTTCGGTTTTAGAAAATGGCTGGAAACTGGAAGATTCATGATAATTGAGGATATGATAGACAATGGAATGATTTTCTTCATGTGAAACCAAATGAAACAGGATTTGGAATTCCAAACATCGTTATTATGCCTAATCAGAAATCTCATAATATGATCAATAATCTCAACTTTGGTAAGTTTCCCGAATCAAATAATAAGAGAAAGATGGAGTTTCATGATGATCATAGAGGAAAGAATGTTTAATTTCCCTCATGTAAATCATGTGGGAAGAGGCATCGGGTAGATTGTTTCAAGGGAACTAGGAGATGCTTTGGGTGTGGAAAAGAAGGACACAAGGCCAGTAAGTGCAAATGAAAAGGTTCTGTTAACACCATGGATGAGGATAATGGTATTGCTACGACATCAACAATGGTTAAATGTTTTAAATGTGGAATGTATGGGCATTATGAAAACCAGTGCCCTAAGGGAAATTCTCATGAAGAGAATCAATACGGTCATATGGGTTTTATTTATGTTAATGATGATGAAGAAAATACAAATGGTATGTGAGATGAAAGAATTGTTGAAGCTCGGTCAATGATTTAAGAAGGTAGTGGAATTATTACACGTTTATCAAGTGTAATGTTGTATAAGTAATCTCATGGTACTATGGAATAAAGAGACATCTAAGGATTGTTACACTATTGTCTTTCCTTATGTTTTGAAAGTGTATGATGAATTGTACCAGTAACCATGAAAGATTATTCAGATATTTTTGGAAAGTAGATGATATGCTTATAATGAAGGGATAAAGAGAAAATTAAATGTTTGATAGTATTCATGAGCTCATGACTGATATAAGGAAATAGTTATATCATGGTTTGAGTATATAGAAGTTTGGGGTTTTGGTATGTGGAAAGAGTTAACTTTTGACAGCATTCGTGTTTTCACTAAGGTTTAATGGGTATTCATTTTTCATGAGAATACATGATTAAGGTCTTTGAATGTTTGGAATGTGACCAATAAGACATATCTTATGATATATGGGGATCAACGATGGTATTAAATCTATGGTAATTGTTTTCACTATATTATGAGAGTGGACATCATTATTATGGATAAGCCTAAAGATTGGAATGCATTATGTTGGACATATGTTAGTATTTTTTAAGGATATAAGTTTTTTCGATATTATTCATGGGATGTTATAGTAATATAGTTTTAGAAAAAGGACAACCTGAAGGACGGGCGATAGCCCATTGCGTCGGACAAGGCTATGGGAATCGAACCCACAACCGAAGTGTGACTGGCCTTTATCTCTAACCACTGGCCTACAAGAAGTCAATGGTTAGTAGAAACTAGTTTTATTTTATTAAGGGGTATGATATATGAAGTATAAGTTCATTTTTGGAACCATATACGATTAATCTAACCATAAGATGGACTTATAACTTTTGATAACCGTTTGTTTGAAAGAGATGGAATGACACATCATTCTATCACCTGATCTGCTAACACATCACAAATAACAAATTCAACTTCATTTCTTTAAGGGATGAAGTGGAAATTGTTCAATTCACGAACAACAGTGAGATTGTACCAAAATCATTCAAGTATTTTATTTAATTCATCAACTTTAGGGAAATGATCTTGAAAACCAAAAATGTTGTCCTAGTTCCCTTATATCTGATGAATTAGATGGTACCTTATATCATCACAAATCAATAGCTTTGTGATTGTTGTCTTTTTCATAGCCATGTTCTCTACCACTCTCCATCATAACTTGATGATTAGATTTTTCTTCCATATCCATATTTTCACCTATGTTCTCCTACGTTGAAACCCAGTGATGAGTTAATTTGGGTAACCGTTACATTTCATACTTTAGTTTTTAAATCCATGTTTTGGTATTCCTTTTTGCAATGTGGATTTCTATTAAACAAACTTTTGAGTAGAAAACCATTTATAACCCTGACGAATTTCGAGGGTGAAATTCATTTTAAGGGGGGTAGAATGTAACACCCAGAGATTTTATGAAATATATTCTTTTAATTTCATTAATGTCTTGTGTTGTATGCTACACCAAGATTACCTTGCGCTATACGCAACACTGTATTATCTTGCAGTATACGCAACACTATTCTTGGATCGTGTTAGACACAATTTTGATAATAGTTATTCTACGCAACATTGAGTATATATATATATATATTCAATGTATAAATGAAATATGGTTGGATTCTGTTATACGAAACAACGAAGGATTCTTTCACAACACCCAGCCCTGGCTTGGCTTGCATTACACGCAATCGCGACCATCCTCGATAGCGTGTGTTGTACGTAATACCAGGTTTTACTAAAAAACGATATATTATTATGAACTAGCTGTTATGAAAATTATTAACTAAATTTTTAATTTTATAACAGTATTATTCATCATACACAATTTCTGGAACATGGTATAAGAACAAAATAAATGTTTCGGGTAAAATAAGTATTTTAAAAAAAATGCAGTTTTGCCACCTTTTGATGGTGCACCCAATTTAAATCTAGTTATTGACATTTTTATAAGTTCAATTTGAAAAAATAAAATTCTTATTTGGAATAATGAAATAATAATTTACTTTGGATAAATTTTTCATATTATTCTGGTAACTTTCATATTTTGATGAATAGTAAAAACACGCTATATTTTATTTAAAAACAACTTTTTTCATTGCAATAATTTATATGGTTAAATTATAATATTTAATGGTTTTAAAGTATAAATAGAATATATTTTTACCATTTATTATAATTAATGTCATTAGAATTGATTTTACATTAAATTCGTAGGTTAAATCAATTCAATCTTTTGCAATGTTTTAAAGAAAAACCCGTTTTCTTTCGACAACGAGATTAATTTTAATTTAATTTCTAAAAATTTTGTCTATTGAAGTTGGAAAAATGGATTCCATATTTCGAATCAGTGGGTCCAAATTATGTTAATAAGCTAGTATTTATTTTTGGGAATTATGAATAGTAACTACGGTAAATTTTATTTACCATAGTTAAAGGTAAATTGGGTAATTAAGGGTAAATATAATATTATAAAATTACCCTAACACATGCCAAAAATCTATTGAATTGTTAAAAGTAGACCCATATAACCTAAGGGTCGGATTAGATTCATTTTATGGACTTTTGACAATGAAAATAATTTAATTATTATAAAAACAAAAGAAAGTGACAACATGTCACTCTCTTAAATCTTATAAGTATAATAATTTTAATTTACTGATAAACATCATAAAACATCGAACATGAATAGTATCCAAAAATCTAATAAAAATATCTTCATCATGATAATTTATTTGGAATTTTTAGGGATTAAATAATTATCATTAATGGTGATACATTAATTTTACAGAAATTATTTATTAAGTGGAAAATAAGTAATATAGTTTTTATTGAAAAAATAATACCCATTAAAAGTCCCACAAACCTGACCAAAACTTCTTGGTAGTGTATATATACACCTTAATCATCCAATTACCTAATATATAACCGTATGGATCCTTATAAAAGTGATTATGACACTTATATTATTTTATTTTAAATGATGCAAAAGTAGTCACCTTCGTAATTTAATAAATATAACAATTTGAATATTGTGATTTTAAGATGAAAAATTAGAGTAAAAGTATTATTGTGAAAGGTAATAGATTTATTTTCATCATAGGATTTTATTTTTAATTTTTATGCAACAAATCGGTATATTAAATAATTATACAAAAAGTTTATTTTATTAAGAGAGAAACCAAATAAATATTTTTAAAAATAATAAAATAAATATTATATGAACTATTTAATGTGATCCACTAATTTTATAGATACATATGACATTTTATGAATCTATTAAAGCTTTTATTTTGAACATATCTTCTGTATATATTTTATTTAAATTCAAATAAATGAATAGTGTCAAAATTGACTCTATTGTTATTTTATAAAAATAACATATTATAAAATTGTTTAAAATCACAAAAATATTTAAAAATTATAAATTTAAATTTATATGGTCTATAATGTTATAAATTAAACAATTATGGTAATTCACAACAAATAATTAATTATTTGTTATAATTTAAAATTTAGAATTTTATTACCACAAATAAACTTAAATAGATTAAATAAGGATAAATCAAAATGATAAGGTTTAAAATAAGATCCAAACATATCTAAATTTGATTGGTTGATGATATTACAACCCTATATTATCTAATATTTTAATATGAGTAATTTTGGAGGTTTTTATGTGGTTTTAGATTTATTATAAATTAATACTTTTAAGAATTCCAAAGGTGCCCCTCTCCTCCCTTATAAAAGGGCACCTCCTCCTTCTCTTCCACACACCATTTTGAGCCTTCCAGCTCGGCCAAACCCTGACCAATTCTCTTCTCCACTTCCCTAGAAACATCCTAGAGGTCTTGGACTTCTTCAAAGACCAATTTTAGTGCCCTAAGTGGAGGTCTCAAAGAGGCGCTTCAAAGAAGAGGTAATTTCCGTTACCGATTCTTTCACCTTTATTTCTTCTTCCACTTCTTATTCCTAGGTTGTTTCATTATGACTTAATAACCTCAGTATCTCTAATATACGGATATGTTATTTTATGTATTAAACAACCCTATTACACAATCTATCCATCCTACGGAAAACGAAATCACCGCGCGTGCGTATGTATGGAATACCGTCTCCATGCCGTGGTGTAATATATTTTCCACCACCACCTTACTTGGATGGGTATAATGGTGTAAATAATAACTATATAAGATTATTATAAATTGATATAGATTCTATAATATTATACATACACTCCAATAAAATTCAAAGATCATGAGAACGATATCATCGCTCGTGCGTACGTACGGAATACCGTCTCCACGACGCGATGAGATTCATTCTCAATGACTAACCAATCATAAATGATTATAAAGTATATATAATAAGAAATCATGAAATATATGACATAATAATGATACTGGATTTATTTATATATATATATATGTATGTCATCCAATTAATTCCATTCATTTCAATGAGAAACAAAAATAACGTTCATGCGTACGTACGACCTACCGTCTCCATGAACAGTTTATTTCTTTCCCTTTATCGATCTATTATATATATGTATATTCGGAATATATCTTATATATAAATCATGTTTAACATTCTGGATGTAAGTAATCATGATCTACATAATCATATGAATAATTACAAGTCAATACACGGATGACAAATGAAACAATTTTACCCAAAACACTCTTTAACATGGAATTTACAAAAGAACGGGTAATATAAAGTCATAAGTGAACCATATATGATATCATAACAATTAATATGATTATGTAATAAGTCAATAACATTATTTAAATCATTACACAGGAGTTTTGGACACTTATAAAGCAAATTGGACCTAAGGTAAGGAATAATTGTGAAAATCTCATTTTTATCCAAGATTTCTTATTCGTAATTATTTACTAGGGTTATTGCTATCATCCATGTCCATGTTTTATAAATGTGAATTCATGTTTGTTTAATGTCCTTTTTACCCATTTGACTTTTACCCCATGGTATGGAAGGAATCTTTCTTTTATTTACCTTATAAGGTACTTTTGGACTTTTCTGACAAAAGTACGAGAAGAATGTTTTTTTACGTATACGGCATGAAAGGATTTTTACGGTTTTATAAAGCCTTATTTTCATGAAGTTTCCTCCAAATAATTTCATGACTATTTTCAAAAAAATATCTTTTATTAATAAATTTCATGTAATTTGGTTACAAGAAAATGATTTTGACGAAGAAAGGATATTTTCCTCAAGAATTCATTTAAAGTGTTTTATCAAAACCATTTTCCATCTAAGATGACATTATTTCATATATGTATGTTTCAAGTGTAATGTCTCTATGATTTACATGGTTTCACTTTTCTTATTATGAAATGATATCCATTTCTTTTATATGGATTATGTGATGATGGGATGATGTTTATGAAACCCATTTTATTTGTTGGGTTATTATGAATGATGTATGTTTATTTTGTGGCACAAGTAAGAATGATTTCATTATGAGATGGGTGGGACCTATATTTCCCTCCAATGAATTGGGTAAAGATTTATATCTCATGAGATATACATGGCTGGAATGGTAAGTTAATCTGGTTCAGTATTACAGGACTGGAACGAGGAGTGAACTCGATTCAGAAAGGAACATTGTCCACTAAGATGGTCTTGTAACAATGCCTTGGCTACTATGGAAATCAGTACATGTGCTTAATGGATGACACAATTACATGTTTTATTACCATGCTATTTTATCATGATTTATGTTCCATTATGATCCATTCCTTATGTACTTCCATGTTTTATGTCGTTGCACAAGATTTTTAATGTTCATATTTTTTTAAGTTCAAATGTATCTGGTATGTTTTATTTGATCCATTCTTACCCTTACTGAGCATTTGAGCTCACCATTTTTATGTTTTCTATTTCCCTAGGATTAAAAGAAAGATTTTAGGTAAGGAAACAAAAACGGTAAGGTCTTTATAGGAGATGTTGAAGATCGTTCACCACGATTAGAAGATTACGTTCCATGTTTCCAAAGACACTAAACTATTACGGTCCTTGTGTCTCTGTTTTTGTTATGTACTAAGTATTCCGCAAAAGTAATGTAATGTCTATGTATGTCAAGCTTCGGGTCTCTACATAAATAACCATAAATTAAATTATATTAGACAATGAATAAAATCATCCACAGTACAACCACCACACCAATGGAAATAGTGGCCAACATAGCAAGAATCTCACGGGAATAAAAAGTGAGATGAAACACCCTTACCACGTTGAAATCAATCGAGTCATATGAAAAAATGTTAATCTCCACCAAATGATTCATATAATACCATGAATATTAATAGAATCATGATAATATATATCAAATGGTAGTACAAAATACACCACATGAAATAAATAAGTGGTAAACAATGGAAATATCATGTAATTAAAAGTGAGATAATAAATTCCATACCTCGTGTCCAACATGACTCGTATGTTCCTTATTCTTTGTGAATAATAAACATAAGTTAATTTATAATATCTTCATAACCTTTTTGTTTTTTATTATTACATTTATATCACTTATATCCTTGTAATAATAGTTAGTTAATTTTTTGAGTTCATATCATACATTTTCCCGATGTTCGTAATTTTAGTTAAAAATGAACTTGTTATAATTACATTTTGTCCATGTGGTCAAATATCCATTATATACAGAATGATATTAATGATTTAGATATCATAAATATCTTTAATATCCAGTGTATATATATATATTTATAATATTATATAACATTTAGAGATACGAATCGAAACGCACCGTTCAGGGAGACGGTATGTTGTACGTATGCATGAACGCTACTTTCATTTCTACTTAATATTTAATAGAATGAAAACATAATGATTGAATGGTATATTATAAATCCATAATTATTTTATATGATATATATGTTCCATAATTTCATTAACTCCATCTTTATACGTTTTATGTATGTCATTAACGAATAATATCACCTTGAGGGGGCGGTAGTCCGCACTTCCTCAAATAAAATTATCGTCTATACACATATATGAAAGAAAAAAATATGTTTGTAAATATAAATTACAGAAGAATATAGAAAAAAATCTAATATATATCAAATATTAATACAATTCTATAAGTATGGCCACCATGAGAGGTGGCGAGAGATAATTGAACAATCAACGCTTCGTGAGGCAGTAGTTTTCCATCCACAGAAACAATATATTCTTCACCCATTAGATGGAGGTGTTTTTAAGTGTTGTTCGAATAAATCTTATACAAACATTCTATTATATTAAGGATAATGGTGTTTTCATAAAATAAAGTAATAAAAATAGTTTAGGGGTTGGAGAAGTAAAATAAATTAAAAGAAATTAAGAGAAGTTGTTACCATGAAATCGGGTCACTCCCTTTTTTTAACCAAAAGGAATTATTGAAGTGTTTTATGCCTTAGGTAAGTTTTCTAGGATGAATAGAGGGATCTTGGGAGATTATTGGATCCGTGGTTTTATTATAAAAAGACTTGAGAAGTGTGATAAATGGGTAGGATGTGATGACTTTTTATAAGGGAGAGGATGAGCTCTTTAGGGATGTTTGAAACAATTATTTTATTTTAAAATCATCTTCAGTTTCAAGAGGTCAAAAAATATTTATATTCTATGTTAATATGACTCATAGATGAAATAAAATCATCAAATACAAATTTCACAGGTTTTTTATATTTTTTTAATCTTAATAATCTTATTTTTTAAATCCTAAATTAATGAGGTAAATACTGCATCATTTTTGAGTAATAAATAATTTATTTTATTTTATATCCAAGAATTATAAAACAAATACCAGGATTTAGTAAATATTTTTAAATTTACAATTACTATTTATATTTGAAAATATAACTTATATAACCTTATGTAAAAATTGATTTACAAAAAGATATTTGTTTACTCAATTTTTGTCTTTACATTAAATTAATTAATATAAAGTGTCGTTATTACTCCCATGTGGCTCCATGGGGTCCCAAATTCAACTCAAGGATGCCAATGCTCAGATATGTATCATCCAATAGGATTAAAACACATGTTAGTGTAAGTTAATATTATTATAATATTATATTTTACCCTTATTTATTATATTTACCCTTTAATCATGTTAAATAAAATATTTGCTGAACTAAATATCTAAAATGTCTGAAAATAAAAGTTACCATTTTACACTATTTTTTCCTAAAAATTTAAAATATGGAATCCATTTTTATAAATTCAAAACATAAAAGTGGAATAAAATAATTTAAAATTAATTTCCACTATAAGAACAAAAAGAATGTTTTTGAGAAATAATAACTATCAAATGAATGACACTTGTTTATGTCCAATATCATAGTGAAATTAATTCCAATTTCCAACATTGGATTAAGTGGTAACAATATATTAAAATTAAATTTATGAAAAAACTAAAAAGATAATATAAGTATATAAATAAATTAGATTAAAACGCAGTTTTCAATTAAAATGCAGTATTTTTCCCTATTCATTTAAAAATAAACTTTATCAGAAAAATATCTAAAAATTACCCAAAGTAAATACTGATGTCCCGAATCTAACAAATAATTATATTTTAAAAAATAAAAAAAATTAAAAATGACCAAAACAAAATTTAAAGAGGGTTCTCCATTACAAATAGGTAAATAGTCATTTTAGTAAATATTAGTGTATTTATGCTTAAAATTGAATTATTTACATATTTTAATCCTCTATCTTTTATTGGATAAATGTAAAAAAATTCAACAACCATGTATAATCATATTTTAGTTAGGACTATTCTTTCCTTCAAATACAATGTCTATGCATCAACTACCATTAAAAATAATAATATTATATTATTAGTGTCCAAAGTAAGATTTCAATGAAACCCATTGTTGCGTATCAGGTATGCCATAAAATATAACATCACATTTAAAGTAGAATTAATTATTAATTAACAAATAGTAATAAAAATGAAGATTTTCATGTTCTTTATTTACCTGGGATGTTGCATCCTCGCCCCTTTTGGGAATTGCTTCCTCGCAATTTTAAAACTGGGCTTTGAAACTTCATTAAAAGCCCCATATCTGAAAACAGTCAGTAACACTATCACTTTAAAAGAATGAAAAAATAAGTACAAAGGTCACCTGAGATAAGTCATACTTAGATTTCATGTAGGAAAAGATGGATATGGAAGAGGGAACAAACGGTCAAATTCTGATGTATGGTGATAGAAAACATGATTAAGAGAAAGTTAACCACCTAAAAATACTAAAATTATGATGTGTTAAACGGTTTTTGTTTTCCTAGTAGAAAACATAAACCAAAAATGTTTTTGTTTTATCTTCCTTTTCATAATTCTTATTAATTCATTTACTACATCAAATAAGAACATATTAAAATATTCATACTTTTAAGTAGAGTTTAATCCTTTAGTAAGTTTCTACCAAAAAATAATCTTTTCTCTAAACAATGAGCAATCAAAAGGACTTTGTCACATCAAAAGCACATGAATCATATTCTTGAGAATCACATAATCCACAAAATAAGAACTATATATTTCACTTGTCTTTATACATCAACTAAAACCAAAATGGTAAGTACGAGGGCATATAATCTCCAAAAAGGGTAATCCTTTATAACAAAAATTCTACAATGTTTAAGAAATACCATTCAATACACATTTTTCCTTCAAAATTCATCAAAACATTCAAAACTAACCCTGAAACCCAAAACATAGAAGGATTTAATCACAAAGTCTTCCATAGAAAATCATAAAATTTAACTTTAAGAACAAAGACTACTCTTAAAGTCTCATACTGAAGCATAATTACCCAAATCACATATTCTCTATTATAGGTCAATCATTTCCATAAATTACCCAAATCTCTATATGTACACACTAAAAATAGATATTCCTCAAAAGTAAAATTTCAATCATTACTCCACAAATTAAATCCCCTTGTATTCTATTGTTCATAAGCATATAGTGTTCCCCAAATAGAGAACGTCTTCCAAAATAACTTTTATCACTTAATCACCAAATAATTTTATTATACTAAGGATATACATTTGATTAAACATATGATCTCAAATCAACTTACTCATGATCAATAATATCATTTAACTAAAAATAATAATTCATACTAAATAAGGACTTCACATAGTCTAGTGGTAGGCATGAAATCCAAATCTCGATTCATGTACCTTTGCCCAACGCAATGGGTTGACACACTGTCTATGTGTTGTTATTTTTATAAAACTCCAAAATAACCCTAACAAGTTTTAAACTCAATGGTTTCCTTGTACCTCTCATTTTCATCCAAAACCATTATGATCTCCCAATATTAATTCTAGATGTGTTATATATATTTTCATTTTTATTAATTTCACCACCATATAATAAATTGAAAAGATCCCCAGAATAAACAACAACATACCATGATCATGTTGTCCACTTGGTTTCATCGTTATATTGTTCACGTTGTTAGAAGGTCCACACATTGCAACAATGATTCTTAGATCCTTCAAAATCTTTTGCTTCTCTCTTCTAAATACACCATGTACAACTTGGGTCATATGGGTTTTCACAGAAAAATATTTTTTGAAAATCATAATGCAAGACATATAATTTCAAATCATTTGATAAAAAATGATTTCTATAAAATAGTCAGACTGATTTTGAGTGGAAACATTGAATTAATGGTCCTTTTAATGTACCATAAGTATGTTCTAAGAGACTATAATGTAAAAGACAATATAAATAGGTTTTGTAAGGGTATCCTTCATCATCACCTTTTTCAAAATCATAATATACATAAAAATCTTGTGATAAGGTAAAATATTTGTAAATGCCTTGATAATATTTACATTTCTTGAAAATATGAGAATATTGTGAAGATAGGATTTGTTTAAATACATCCCATGATCCAAGATGATAACGAGGTATATTGGAGGTGTTTGATATCTCAAACAACTACTTGTAAGTGAATTGTATGCTAGAGAAATTTTCACAATCATCCGAACATGACTTTGCAATAATTATTGTAATCAAGTCATCAGGAAGAGAAAATAATTCCATTTGAGATCCTCCTACTTCCATCTGTAAATGACATTCCATGATCTGCAAAAAGTTATAAAACATGGATTTAACTATAATAATAGACATAAGGACTAACCATGTGTTTAACAAAAACTCATATTCCCTAATGTTGTCTAAACCGACCTCTGATACCAATTATAAGGAATTGTCCTTAAAAATTACATAATCATGAATTAAATGTATAATTCACATTGGGGATCTATTCAGGTTTAGAGTTTTAGAGAATTAGGTCATAACATTTACATAACAACATGAATATTACGTGTAGAAAATTCTACTGAGTATCAATTTTATTCATAAAATAAAAAATCTGGATAAAAAGAGTCATGTTTTGTACCATGTTTTAGATAGCATGACTTTTCATTGATCTCATCCTTGACCGTTATTAAACTTTATGTCCTGTGGAAAACATTTCAAAAACTTGAGATGAGCATAAAAATCTCGGTAAAGGATATAAACTAAGAAATGAAAACATGATCACATCAATAAATATCAGACAATGAAACCATACTTTCAATCATAACAAACCTCATGAAATCATAAGATTTATGAATAACAAATAGAAATCATAAATCATTAAGGAAACATGTGGAATCCATATCAAACATACATTTTAGCTTTCACAGCTACATAGAGAGACACATTTGGAATACACATCATATTATATTCTCTAAAACTCTTAGTAATAACATTTATGTTAACCTTTGTCATGTTACCCAATTCATTAGAGAGTTATATCGGGCTCACCCACCCTTGGTTTATCACGGAACCAACTGTATGCTTAATCAATGCCCAAGAACCATAACATATTCATAACACATAAAACAAAAATAAAGGAAAGATAATATTTCCAAATTTTAATCACAATATATCATTTAAATATATTAACATAAAAAATCCATTATCAAAACCATTTTGAAAACCAAAATATGTAAAAAGAGTATATGGTATTAATTTTCCGTTTAAAAACATTACTTTTTGTTAAGGGAGCCAAAGATTAAATAAAACTCGCGACGGTGGAAAAGGTCATTGTCACCGCTTACATTAAAAAGAAAATTTATTTTTTTGTCATTTAGTAAAACGACTAGTAAGAAAATATTACCTTTGAATGAAATGAAAATAAAATGGTATTTATACGACATATAAAATAAAGTTGGTAATAAAATAGAATATTCTTCAATGAAAGGAGATTGAGACGATGTCCCTTACAAAGACGGTATCATTAGATATAGGATAAATCAATTAAAAATTATGTTTGAAAAATATAAATAAACCCAATAAAAGTAGATATTAATTGTAAGATAATCAATGTTTTTTCACACATATTCATTTCATGACATAATCAAGAAGTAGATGTTTAACCCAAAAATATAAATTGGGTTAAAAAGTTTTCTTACAGAAATTCGACAGCCTAACGACGTCACTTTAAAATTCAGAAAATAAATTGATGAGAGAGAAACAGAAATATCCACACATGGAATAAAATTTACATCAATAATGATATATAATAACATATCCCAACATTATAATATTTAAATTAAAAGATATAACAAAAATTAGACTTTTAAAAAGAGGAGGGTGAAAGGTTCCCTTACTGATTTGGTAACTTACAAAACATACACCCCATTAAAGAATGATCCAAATATGAATATGTAAATACCTATAAATTAAATTATATTACAATAAATTTCCATCATCGGTAGTACATCCACTACACAAAAGGAAATAGTTTCTAAAATAGCAGGAATCTAATGGGAATATAAAATGAGATGAAAAACCCATACCATGTTGTAATCAATCGAGTCGTATGAGGAAAAGTTAATAACCACCAAAATGAATCACATAATACCATGAATATAAACAAAATCATGATAATATATATCAAATGGAAATACACAAGACACCACATGCAATAAATAAGTGGTGAACAATGGAAATATCGTGGAATTAAAAGTGAGATAAGAAATCCCTTACCTCGTGTCCAACATGACTCGTATGTTCTTTGTTCTTTCAGAATAATAATAATAAGTTAATTTCTACTTTCTTGATAACATTTTTAAATTTTATTATTACTTTTATATATATTAAAACCTTGCAATAACATTGAATTAATTATTTGTGATCATACTGATCATTTTGTCGATGTTCGGAATTTGAGTTAAAATGAATTTGTTATAATTAATATTTTTCCATGTGGCCAAAAATCCATTATCTATAGAATTATATTAATGATTTAGATATCATATATATCATATATATACAGTGTATATATATATATATATATATTTATAATAGTACATAGTATTTTAAGATAAGAAATGAAATGCATCGTTCATGGAGACAGTAAGCCTTATGTATGCATGAACACTACTTTCATTTCTATTTAATATTTAATGGAATAAAAACATAATGATATTTAGGTATATTATAATTACAGTATTATATAATATTTTATATATGTTACATAATTTCATTAACTCCGTCTTTATACGTTTTATTAATGTCATTAATGTATCATATCTTCTTGAGCGGGTGGTAGTCTGCACTTCCTCAAATAAAATTATTGTGTTTACACATATTGGAAATCATAAAGGTATGTTTGTAAATAAAAATTACATTAGATAATATAAAACTTAAGAATAATATATACCATATATAAATACATTTCCATCATTATGGACACCATGAGAGGCGGTAGGGGATAGTTGAACAATCATCACTTCGTTAGGTGTTACTTTTCCATCCACAGAAACAGTATGTTCTTCACCCATTAGATAGAGGCAAATTTAAGTTTATTTCTAACCCTTCTCATAAAAACATCATGGGATATTGATTATTATGTTGTTTTTATAAAATAAAGTAATAAAAAGAGTTTATGTGTTGGAGAAATAAAATAAAATAAAAGAACTTAAGAGAAGATGTAACCTTTAAACCAGGTAACTCTATATGGTTTGAACAAAAAGGGTTTCTTGAAGAGCTTTCTTCATTAGGTAAGGCTTCTTGGATAAATAGAGTTCTCTTGGGTGATTTTTGGATTAGATTTTGTATGAGCCTAAGGCTTGAGAAGTGTGATAAATGGGTAAGAAGTGTGGGATTGTTATAAGGGAGAGAAGAGGCTCTTTAGGGTAGTTTGAAACAATTATTTTATTTAAAATTCATCTTCAGTTTCAAAAGGTCAAAAAATTGTTAAATTTTAATTTAAGATGACTCATGGTTGAAATAAAATTATCCAATATGAATTGGATAGGTTTTGGATATTGGTTTAATATTTATAATCTTTTTTATTAAAATCATTAATTAATGATTTAAATACTTCATCGTTATTGTGTAACAAATAATTTAATTTATTTGATGTCTAAAAATTATAAAAAACATAATGTAGGAAATACTCTTAGATTTAATTGAATATTTATAGTGGAAATGATAACTTATATAACCCCATGTAAAAATTTATTTACTAAAAGATATTTGTTATGTAATTTTTTCTTCACTTTAAATTAATTAATATAATGTGTCATTATTACATCAATGTGGCTCCATGGGATCCCAAATTCGACCAAAGGATTCCCATCATCAGATATATATTAGATAATAAGATTAAGGCACATATTAGGGTAATTTAGTATTATTATAATATTATATTTTACCCTTATTTATTATATTTACCCTTTAATCATGGTAAATAAAATATTTACTGAATTAAATATTTAAGAAATCTAAAAATAAAAGATACATATTTACACAATTTGGACCTACTGATTCGAAATATGGAATCCATTTTTCTAAATTCAAAACACAAAAGTTGCATGAATTAATTTAAAATTAATTTCCACAGTAAAAATAAGAGTCTTTTGATGAAATAATAACTATCAAAATATTGACACATATTTTTGTCCAATTTCATAGTGAAATTAATTACAATTTCCAACATTGGATTAAATATTTAAAATATATTCTACTTAAACTTTGGAACCAATTAAAAAGATAATCTAACCATAAAAATTATTTAGATTAAAACCAAGTTCTGAATTAAAATACAGTATTTTTAACTATTCATTAAAAATTGAACTTTATCAGAAAAATACCAAAAAATTACCAAAATTAAATTTTGATGTCCCGAATCTAAAGAAAAATTCTATCTTGTCAAATAGAACATATAAAAATGTGAAAAAATAAATTTAAGGAGGGTTCTCCATAAAATGTCGGCAAATCAACCTTTTATTGAATATTAGAGTATATATGCAAAATATGAAATTCTTTACTTATTTTTATCCTCTAAATTTAATTAGATTAATGTAAAAATATTCAAAAAACATGTATAATCATATTTTAGTTAGTTCTATTCATTCCCGCCAATATAATCTCTAGGAATTAGCTACCATTTAAAATAATAATATTATATTATTAGTATGCAACTTAAGATTTCAAAGAAACCCACTGTTGCTTATCGGGTACGCTATCGAACATAGCGTCCCCTTTAAAGTATAATTAATATTTAATTCAAAAATATTAATAAATATGAATATTTTCATGTTCTTTATTTACCTGGGATGATAAATTTTATGTAATTTTATAGGATTAATGTAAATCCAAATTAATAAACCATTTTATGGATTTCATACTAAGAATTGAATATAATTATTTATTCAATATTATAGTACTTTCAAAACATTATATATTTTATAATGTATTTTTCATGTTATTTATATATATTTCATAAAATGGATCACATATTTATATACATGAACTTTCCATTTATTTTACATATATTCCCCACTATATTAATATATATATCTTTTATATTATAAATTTTTATGTATTTGTTAATTAAAAAATTTTAATCTATTAATACAACATTTCATTAATATACAAAAGTATTTATGTTCAATGTATGAAAAGGGATTCAATTATCTTCATCATTGACATGATTTTATAATTAATTTTATTAGAATTAATTATGTTGCTTAATAATTTTAATATATATTTTTTAGTAGATATAATATGAATTCTAATATATCATTAAGATTTTATCCCTAGATAGAGGGACTTTGGTTAAAAAATTTCTCATGTAATGACCTTACCAAAACCACGAGGTCTGAGTTTGAATGCCAGAATACCGCATATCCAAATCCTCATACAGAAGAGGCTATCGAATATTAGAAATGAATAATACTCTATTATTGGGGTGTACATACACTATGTATCATATACATAAACCGAAATACAAACAAAATATAACAAAATATTAATCTTGGGGTAAGAATAAATTATTTTAATTAATATTATATAGAGAATATGTTATAAAAATAAATAAAAAATTATCCCTATATTGAAATCAAAACCATAATATAATTTGTAGGTAGATAAGTAATGATGTAACAGTGTCAAAATACACCATAGTCAATCTCATTTATTCTACTTGATCTATATCCCCATTTCAACCATCTTCCAAGGGCCACATCCATTTTTTTGGAACACTATGAATTAAGTGTTTTTGAACATCAGAACAAATGTGTTTGGCGTGAGTATAAGAAACATGTATGAAGCCACTAATGAAATATAAAAAAATGAGCATAGGTATTACTAGTTTATTTCGTGATTATAATAAATGTGTAGGGAAGAATAAAAATATATTATATAATGAACTAGTTTTCTAACTAATTAACAATGATTCTTGAATACACTAGATTTTTCTCCATTTAGAATGATAATCATAGGATATCATAGTTGATCAAGAACAAGCCACAAGTCTATTAATCATGTTTCTCTGTATTATTAAGTGATTGAGTGTATTCAGACCTCCAGGTCAATGAATATTGGATCCATCATATGTATAGCCTCTAGGATGTCATAACCCAATTATGGGTTCAGTCATTCCTCAATGTCAGGATTCTCATACATAGAATACCATATGTTAGCCTTCATACAATCATTCCCCTTCAATTTTCTTATGTCCATTTTTCCATCCTCACAATCTATGCACCCAACCCATTTAATGGATATCCATTTTACGATGGCCTGCCTAATCTATGTTTAGAGAAAAAAATCTCCAAAGGCATGTGAACAAATATTATTTGGTTGAGAAGACAAGTAAAAAAATATCATATCAATGGTATACTTTTGTAGTGACATATAATATATTTTTTTCAGAACAGTAAATGGTGAAAACCAATACAATAATACTCATGACATCAAGAATTGTAAATGGGTCCCACGGGATAGACGAATAGTCACATGTGACATCTATCAATAATGATCAAACAATTATTCAAATATAATGACAGATCATGGAAATAAGTTCATATACAATCCCAAATTGGTTGGGATTTTCTTACATAAATCATATTGACAATTTAATCAAAATTACAACAATGTATTAAATCCCAAATGAAATTTTTCACCCACCAATAACTAAAGGACATATCTAGGATGACTAAATTAGGTACTAGTTCATCGTGAAACGGTTTAGAAAAATAACTAATAATAATCCATACCAATGGTCTCATTATAGAATATCATTCCCCATTGATTGTATTGATCGAACTGGTTTCAAGGTTTTCTGTAGAAGATGACATCAATTAACTAGATTTTTTGTCGATTAAAGAATGAATAAAGAATTTATCATGAATTATAAAAGATAACCTTAGGTTTTTTCAAAAAAAATTCAATCCACCAATAATCCATCATTTTAAAAGGGATCATTTATGATATTCTATAATATGGGAATATCAATATGATCAATCTAACATGATATACCTAGAAACATCATCCATTCACTAGGAATCAACCTTGGGCCAAAAATATTTCACTAAAATTTCGAATAGAACTAAAAAATACAAAAAAACAAATAACAACATATTATTATTCTATCCAAAATCCTCCTTCGATATGATTCCTAGGAATATTCTTAACAAACAATCATGTAAGGCATTCTTATTCAATTATAGATCTCGATCTGATCATGAAGTGTTATTGGTAAATAATATTTATCATGATTATATGATGAATAGAATAATTCGAAATTTTATTATCATAGAAAAAATGATCCATCATATATCCATGGATAATTACTAATATTTTGTTGAGAATTTGTATAGATAAATATAAATCTCACTTTCTATTATCATTAGATTGATCTAACCATGAAGAAGAAAGGGGAGATGAATTGTATAGATCAATGTTCAAGGGAGAGGTTCTTAGATTGAAATATAAGGAATCTGGGTGGAAGTTGATATTAATAATTATGGAAGTTCATGTTTAATGAAAATTCATTGGGTGAATTTAATGCACCCTCGATCAGGGCACACTAGTGTCATTATGTGAATTATTGTCTTACATGTGACAGAACTAGCAAGCCAATCATATGAAACTAATTAATCATTATTCCATGATGCTCCACCAAGGTTCATCCTTCACCACAAACTTTTTGGTGGGTTCTTTATCTCTCTATAGACTTATTGACACTCTCTCTTATCGGATTAATCGAGTCCACTTGCTATCTATTTGAAACTTTATAAAATCCAAAATTCAGTGCCACCTTTCAATACATTTACTATCAATTATTATATTATATGAAATTAAGAACCAAACTATTATCAATAATAATTGTAATGAAATAAATGACAATTGGGGTGTTTTCTAATCATTAAAAATTCAATTTCATTGAAAAAATTAATATTTTATAATTATCCTACTTTAATAAAATTTCATCCATGAAAACTATGCTCAAATTTTTTCCTCCAAAAACCCAATAAATAGATCCTAAAATTATCTAACCATTCATAGGACACAAGTTGGATCAATCCATGTTTACATACAATCTGGAATGTTGGTATCATCCGCCCTCTAATAAAATTCTCCCTTTTCTGTACATCCCACCCTTGGCATTCCTTATACGATGGATTGGCCTTCATATGAACATTATCATAGTCAATTCCATGTGTGGGATTGAGAATGTACCTCTATAACTGAGAAACCTGAAACAAATAATTTAAAACATAGTAGCAAGGTAGAAAATCTCGATGGTATCCTTTATTAGACCATATTAGTGATCTTTGAAGGGTATAATATAAGATGAATCTAGCTTCAATTTCATCATAAAATGTAAGAAGTAAAATTATGAATCACACCCCGAAAAAATATTACTCCTATAAAAAATCCAATGTTATTTTCTATAGCTATTAAGAATACATATGTATTCACTGAGCTATGAAAAAACCTATTTTAAATCAAATTTTATATTTCAGAGGTCTATTTTACCACATTTCACACCATAACATTGGTCTCAACATACATATAATAACAATTTAGTGAATGACATGATCTAAAATTATAAGGACCCAACCATAAATAAAACATAATATTGAATTAAGATAATAATTCACATTGGGAATCTTTTCAAGTTTATAGTTTTAAAGAATTAGGCCATTACTATTACATTACATCTCAAATATTACAAAGTAGACACTTTTACTTAGTATCCATATTTTTCATAAAATATAAACCCTTGAAAAAAAGAGTCATGTATGGTTCCATGTTTTAGATAGCAGGAATTCTAATAATCCCATCCTTGACCTATTCATCTTTATGTCATGTAAAAAAACATTTCCAAAACATGGGATGAGAATAAAAAGCTCAGTAAGGATTATAAAATAATGATTGAAATCATTAGTCCACCAATACATACCAAGAAAAAGATCATTAACATACCTCATGAAATAATAAGATTTATGAATAACACATTGACATAATAAATCATAAATGTAACTTGTATCATCCATATCATACTTACATTGTAGTTATCACAGCTACAGAGTCAGTTATGTTTGGAATACCCATTATAATATATTTCCTTAATATCATAGAAAAAACATTAAGTTTTACCTCTATCATGTTACCCAACGCATTTGAGAGATATCTCAGGCTCACCCACCCTAGGATTATCATATAACAACCCGTATATTTACACAATTCCCATGATCCATTACATATTCATAAAATATAAAACAAACATAAAGGAAAGATACCATTTCCACATTTCAATCAAAATATATAATTTAAATATGTTGGCAAGACCAATAAATTATCAACAAGAATCAATACAAAATATCTAAAAGATTATATGGTATTTATTTTCCTTTTTAAAAAACATTAAATCTTGTTAAGGAATCCAAATATCAAATAATGCTCATGGTGGCAGAAAAAGTGTTGTCAGTGTGTATGATAAAAAGAAACACTATTTTCTCATTTAGTAAAACGATTCATGGAGAAAATATTCTCTTGGAATAAAAGTAAATTTTTAAAGGGATTATACACTGTATAAAATAATGTCATGTATAAATAAAAATATTCCTCAATGATAGGATATTGAGATGATTTCCTATACCTATTGTACAACATGACTTTTTCTTTCTTTAATATCTTGAATAATAAACTATGGTTAATTTAAACTTTCTTCAGAATCTTTTTCAGGTTTATTATTCCATTTATATCATTTATTACCACGTTATGGATATTATATAACCATTTATGTTAATAACGGTCGTTATGTTGAAATTTGGTACTTTAGTAAAAAATGAACTTCTTATAATTACAATTTGTCCATGTCCCCAAAATTCCATTATCTACAAAATGATATTCATGATTTACATATCATATATATCAAATATATAAATATTTGTGTATTTATAATATTATATATTATTTGGAGAGAAGAAATGAAATGCACCGTTCATGGAGACGGTAAGTCGTACATATGCATTAATGCTAATTTCATTTGAATTTCATATTTTAATCGAATATTAACATAATGATGCATAGGTAAATTATAATTCATGTATAATATCATATAAAAATTCATTAGCGCCATCCTTTATACATCCCACGTTTGGCATGAATGTGTAATATCACTTTTAGTGAGCAGTAGTCTGCACTTCCTCAAATGAAATTATTTTATTCACCCATTATGGAAGTCATAAAGGTATGTTATAAATGAAAAAAACAAGAAGTATAGATAAAATATGAATATAATATATATCACATATAAATACATTTCTATCTTAATGGTAACTATAATATGTGGTAGGTGAAGATTGAACAATCATCATATCGTGAGGTAGTAGTTTGTCGTCTACATAAAAAATATGTTCAATACCCATTAGACAGAGGTGTGTGTAAGTGTAGTTAGAGTCCTTATCATAAAAAAACTATTATATTTATGATACTGTATTTTTTATTTAAACAAATAATAATAATAGCATTGGGAGTGTTGATTTAAAATAAATGAAGAGAACTTTATGGAAGACGTTACCTTTAAATCGGGTAACTCTCTTTGGTTTGAACCAAAAGGAAATGTTTAAGTTCCTTCTACCTATGGTAAGGATTATATATATAAGATAGGTATTTTGGGATCTTATTTGGGTATTTTTTGGATAAAACAAGGGGATTGAGAGGTTTTATTAAGGGATTAGATGTGGTGGCCTTTTATAAGGTGTAGGAGGGGTTCTTTAGGAATGTTTGAAATAATTTTTTTTTATAATTTTTTTTCAGTTTAAAATTGTCAAAAACATTTTCAATTCCAAAATAATGTTCATATAAGTTAAAATAAAATCATCCAATAATAATTGTAATGGTTTTTTATTTTCTTAATCCTTATAATCTCATTTATTTAAAAAAATTATTTACATGGTAATCAATACATAATCATCGTGTCATAAAGAATTTTATAAATTTGACGTGTAAAAATTATAAATAAAATACCATGATTTAGGAAATATTTTTATCTTTCAAAATAATATTTACAGTCTAAGAGATAACTTATATAACCTCATATAAAAATTATTTTACTAAAGATACATGTTTACATCATTTTTTTCTTAATTTTATAATAATTAATATACTATCATTATTACTCCCCACTGGCTTCATAGGGTCCCAAAATAGAACCAAGGATTCCCATGGTCATAAATGTATCAAAATATTATATTATAACACTTTTAAGGTTAATTTAAAATTATTATAATAATATTTGTTGACACTTATTTACCAGATTTACCCTTTTACCATGGTAAATTAAATATTTAACGAAATAAATATTCATATTGTTTAAAATAAAAGTTACATTTATAAAAAATTTGGACCTCATGATTCCAAAAAATGAATCCATTTTTCTAAATTAAAAACACCGAAGTGGAGGAAATAAAATTAAAATTAATTCCCATTGTCAAAACAAAAAAGCGTCTTTTTATGAAATAATAACTATAAAAAGATTGACACTTTTTAATGTCCAATTTCAAAGTGACATTACTTCCAATGGACAAAATTTGATTAAATGGTAATGAAATAATCTAATCACACTTTAAAACCAATTATAAAGACAATATAAACCTATAAATAAATTATATTAAAAGGATGTTTTGAATTAAAATATAGTATTTTTCATTATTCTTTAAAAATGATCATTACCCGAAAAATACCAAAATTTCATACAATATGAAATTTTATTTTCCTATTATAAATAAGAATAATATTTTATTCAAATAGAACATACTTTTAAATGAAACTATATTTTTAAACGGTTCTCCATCAAAAGGCGGTAAATTGACCTTTTAAAGAATATTAGGCTATTTATGCTTAAAATTTGATTCATTCACATTTTACGCCTGTAAATTTAATTGGATAAATGTAAAAACACTTATCAAACATGTATAATCATATTGTATTTAGTTATGTGTATTCCGACCATTACAACAGCTAGGCATTAAATTCCATTTAATGTAATAATATTACATTATTATTTTTCAAAATAACTCATCATTGTTTGAAAGTTAAGATTTCAAAGAAACCCATTGTTGTGTATTAGGTACACCATCAAACATAGAATCCAAATTAAATTAAAATTTATATTTAATTAAAAATATTAATAAATATTAAAATTTCATATTCTTTATTTACATGGGATATTACATCTCCCCCCCCCTTTGGAAATTACGTCCTCACAATTTTTATTCACTTATAAAATACGTTCGGGTACTTATCCCTCATAGCATTTTTAGATTCCCAAGTTTCCTATTCAACCATATGGGTTTTCCAAAAAACCATTTCCATAGAAATTATCTAATTCTACAATACTTTCTCTCTTTAGTCATGAATCTGGACTGGTTGTTCCTTATAAGATAGATTCTCTTCCAACTAAACAACCTCTCGGCTCAAAACATGAGATGGATCTAACCAATACATTCTCAACATTGAAACATTAAAAACATTATGTACCTTGGATAAACATGGAGGTGGAGCCAATTTGTATACTACCGATCCAACTGTATCCCAGATTTCATAGGGTCCAATTAAATACACACTCATCTTTCCCTTCTTACCAAAACACATCACACTTTTCCATGGCGAAACATTGAAAAAGGCATGGTCACCTACCTCGAAAGAAGGATCTGTCCTTCAGTTATCCGCATAACTTTTCAACCTACTCGGAGATATTCTCATGTTATTTTAAATCAATTGAACTTTTCTTTTCTCTTCTACCAATTCTGGTTCCATCAACTTCCTTTCACATAATTCATCCCAAAAAGGAGGACTTCAACACCCCTTTCCATATAATTACTCAAATGGATCCATCTCTATACTAGAATGAAAACATTTATTATATTAAAATTCATCCAATGAAAGATGTTGGTCCCTACTTCCATTGTTATCCTTTTAACAAGCACATATCATAACATATAAGGTCTGAATTGTCCATTCTGACTACCCATCTTATTGAGGATCAAAAGCTGTAACAAAATATAATTCAGTTCCCAATAAGTTTTGAATTCCATTCAAAAAGTTATAAGTGAACCTCAGATCAAGGTCAGATATAATGGAGATGGGAACTCCATGTAACATAGATATCTCATTAGTATACAACCGGGAAAGTTGATCTAGAGACAATGTATATCAAATAGGAAGGAAATGAGAATATTTAGTCAATCGATAAACAATAACACATATTTCATTATTACTTCAAGAAGTATTTGGTAATACCATGAGGAAATCCTTGGAAACATTTTCTCTTTTCCACTATGGGATTGGTAAAGGATGAAGCAATCTTTTCGATAATTTATGCTCTTCTTTAAATTGTTGACAAGTCAAACACTTCACCGAAAATTTAGTAATTTCTCTTTTCATTCCATACCATCTATAATACTCCTGACGTTCTTTGTACATATTTTCACAAATAGGATGAACTAAAAACAGAGAACTATGAGTTTCACACAATAACTAATTCATTAACTGTGAATCGCAAGGCACACATAATAGCTTCCCAAATATCAAAACACAATCATTATAAATGTTAAATTCATGCAACTTATCCTTCTAAACAAACACTACCTTTTTCTAAAACTCACTATCTTCCTTCTATTATTTCGTAATTATATCCGATAGAGATGATTTCAATAACACATAAAACAAAATGGAGGAATAACTAGCACTGAAAACTTTTATGACAAATCACATAAAATAATTAATCAAGGGATCTTGTTCCAAACGTAACAATGTTAATATAACATTACTTTTCCGAATCAAAAAACCAGCCACTAAATTTGCCTTTCCTGGATAGTAATGAATCGGGCAATCATAATACTTGATTATTTCTAGCCATATATATTTTCTCATGTTCAATTATTTCTGAGTGAATATATACATCAATATTATGTGATCAATATATATTTACCACTTTACACCATAAAAATGATGCCTCTAAATTTATAAATTAAATACAATAGCACAGAATTCCAAATCATGTGTAGGGTAATTTAACTAATGATGTTTCAACAGACGTGAAGCATAAGCAATTACCCGATCATTTTTCATTAGGAAGCAACCATGTCCTTTAAATGAAGCATTGTTGTAGATAAAAAACTGACCATTTCTAGAGGGCAGTGCCAAAACAAGAGAATTCACCGATCCTCTTTTCATTTTCTGAAAACAATCATCACAATATTTTTTCCAAATGAACTAAACAACTTTTTGAGTTAACTTAGTTAGTGGGTAAGTAAACTGTGCAAAACATTCAAAAACCCTCATGTAATAACCTGTTAAACCAAGAATACTATAGATATAGATTATATTTTTGGGTCTTGGCCATTCTTTAACAAATTTTATTTTAGTAGTATCTATAGTTATTCCTTTTTAGAAACTATGTGACAAAGGAAATAATTTTTTTTGTAACCAAAACTCACACTTTCTGAATTTTCCAATCATATTATTATCTTTTATGGTTTTAAAGACATCCATTAAATGAATTTCATAGTCCTGTATACTTTTACAATAAACCAAAATACCATCAATGAACACAACACCGATTTATTACCTATGTCAATTAATTCATCACTACAACAAACTGTTCAACTCTGATTTTGACCATCCGAGGATGCTGATTTGAAAGGTAATTTCCCTATCAATGCATTCCTAGAAATGCAGTTCTTTTTCCTCCCCTGAAAACCATTTTGAACACAGAAATATATTAGGTGAAGCAACATGATAATCTATAAATGAAATATCATTTTAATCAAACAACAAATTAATTTATGTGAATTAATTTAACAATATTCAAAATCCTAATGTTGTCTAAACTGACCTATCATACCAACTATAAGGACACTAAGATAAACAATACATAATCTTGAATTAAGTTAATATTCCCATTTTTGATATTTTCAGGTTTAGAGTGTTAGGTAATTAAGCCATAACTATTACATTACAACTCCAATATTACAAAGTATACACTTCTTCTTAGTATACATTTTTTTCCGAAAATAAAAACTCTTGAAAGAAGAGAGTCATGTCTCGTCCCATGTTTTAGAAAACATTAATTTTCCATGATCCAATCCTTGACCCTATTCTTCATTAATTCCAGTGAAAAACATTTCAAAAACATCGGATGATCATAAAAAGCTCAGTAAGGATTACCAAATAAAGAAAGAAAATATTATTCCATCAATATGTACCAAGACTAAGATCGTTAACATACCTCACGAATTCATAAGATTTATAAATAACACATATAAAAAAAGGTAAATTTTCACATCCATATCATACAAACATTGTAGCTATCACAACTAAATATAGAGTTACATTTTGGAATACCCATTACAGTATATTCCCAAAATATCTTAGAAGAAATGTTAACGTTTACCTCTGTCAAGTTACTCAATACATTAGAGTTCTATCTATGCCTCACATGCCCTAGGTTTATCATGGATCCACCAGTATACATAAATAATTTCCAAGATCCATAATATATTCATAACACATAAAAAAATCATAAAGAAAGAAAATATCATTTCGACATTTCAATCACAATATATCTTTTAAATATGTTGACATAACCAATACATTATCAAAACCCTTTTCAATACCAAAATATCTCAATGTTTATATGGTAATTATATTCTTTTTAAATAAACATTACCACTTGTTAAGGAATCCAAATAACATATAATTCTTGTGGTGGTAGAAAGGTCATTGTGACTGCGTATGTTAAAAAGAAATATTCTTTTTTTTAGTTTAGAAAAACACTTCATAGAGAATGCTTATTTTTGAATAAAATTAAATTTCAATGTGGTTTATACACCATATAAAATAATTTCATGTATAAATCAAAATATTCATCAATGAAAGTTGATTTAGACAAATTCCCATACCTCATGTCCGACTTGACACGTTCATTCTTTAATTTCCAGAATAATAAACTGAAGTTATTTTCTACTTTCATCAGAACCTTTTTTAGGTTTATCATTCCTTTTATATAACTTATTACCATGTTATATACATTATATAATCATTTAAGTTAATATTGGTCATTTTTTCAATATTTGGTACTTGATTCAAAAATAAACTACTTATAATTTCAATTTTTCCATGTTGTCAAATTTCCAAAATATCATGCATGATATTCATTATTTAGATATCATATATATCATATATATCCAGTATATAAATGTATTTAAAATAGTATATTGGAGATAAGAAATGAAATGCATCATTCATAGAGATGGTAAGATGTACGTACACGTGAACACTACATTCATTTCCATTTCGTATTTTAATGGAATGAAAACGTAATGATAAATAGGTATATTATAATTACAGTATAATATCATATTTAATTTCATTAACTCCATCCTTTATATGTCCCACGTATGGAATGAACGGGCCAAATTACATTGAGGGGGCAGTAGTTCGCACTTTCTCAAATGAAATTATCATTTTTACCCATTATGGAAACCATAAAAGCATGATATAAATGAAAAATACAAAAGTATAGAGACAATATAAATATAATATATATCATATATAAATACAGTACTATCATAATGGATATCATAAGAGGTGGTAGGATAAGATTGAACAGTATTGGTTTTGTGATTGAGTAGTTCTCCATCCATAGAAACTGTATGTTGTTTACCGATTAGACAGAGTTGTGTGTAAGTGTAGTTCAAATCCATCTCATAAAAACAACCTAGAATATTTAGGATACTGGTTTTCTATGTAAAAAAATAATAATAATATCCTAGGTATTGAATATGTAAAATAAAAGAAGAGAAATTTAGGGATGACGTTACCTTTAAATCAGGTAACTCCGTTTGGTTTGAACCAAAATGCATTCTTGAAGTGCATTTTGCTTAAGGTGATGATTTTATGAGGAAAAGAGGGATATAGTAAAATTATTTGGTCATAGGTTGGATGATACAAGAGGTTTGAGAGGTGTTAGTAATGGGTTAGAGGTGGTGGCCTTTTATAAGGTGGGGGGGCTCTTTAAGAAACATTGAAATTGTATTTTTATTATAAAACTATTTTCAGTTTCAAAAGGTACAAAACATATTTCTTTAGAATATATGGTGCATATAAGTAGAAATAAAATCATACAATAAGAATTTGAAATGATTTGGATACTTTTTAATCATTATAATATCATTTATTTAAATCATTCTTTAGTATGGTAATCACTCTATCATTGTTGTGTCATAAATAGTTTTATTTACTTGATGTCTCAAAACTATATATAAAATACCATGATGTATGAAATATTTAAATCTTTAAAATGAATATTTATAGTCAAATATTTAAATTATATAACCCAATTTAAAAATTGTTTTACTAAAAAATATATGTTTATGTCATTTTTGTCTTTACATTAAATTAATTAATATAAACTGTTATTGTCATTCCCAAGTGTCTCTATGGGGTCCCAAAATCGACCCAAAGATGGTCATGGCCAGACATGAATCCACCAACAGTATTTGGACACTTTTTAGGGTAATTTTACATTATTATAATAATTTTTTACCATTATTTACCATATTTACCCTTTAACCATGGTAAATAAAAAATTTATCGAAGTAAATATCCATAATGTCTTAAAACAAATGATACATATTTACACAATTTTTACCTCCTGATTCCAAATATGGAATCCATTTTTACAAATTCCAAACAGATAAGTTGCATAAATTAATTTAAAATTAATTCCCTTTGTCAAAACAAATAACATGTTTTTATGAAATAATAACTATCAATATATTTACACATTTTTATGTCAAATTTCTAAGTGAATTTACTTGAAATGAAAAAACATTGGATTGAATGGTAAAAAATTATCTAATTAAACTTTAAAACCAATTACAAATATAATCTAACCATATAAATAAATTATATTAAAAGGTAGTTTGGAATAAAAATATATTATATTCACTATTCTTTAAAAAATTACAGTATCAGATAAATATCATAATTTCTCCCAATGTAAATTTTGATCTCTTGATACTAAAGAATATTATTCTTTTTTCAAATATAACATATAAAAGTGTAAAAAACTATATTTATACATGGTTCTACATCAAAAGGAGGTAAATAGGCCTTTTATAGAATATTAGACTATTTGTGCTAAAAATTGGATTCATTCACATTTTATGAATCCATCTTTAATTGGATAAATTAAAAAACATTTAACATATATGTATAATTATATTTTAGTTAGTTCTATTAATTCCCGCCATTACAATGAATATTCATTATCTACCATTTAAAATAATAATATTATATTATTATTTTTCTGTATAACTCAACGTTGTGTGAAACGTAAGATTTCAAAGAAACCAGTTCTAGCGTATCGGGTATGCCATCAAACATAGAATCCCCTTTAATGTAAAATATATATTTAATTCACAAATATTAATAAATATGAAAATGTAATATTCTTTATTTACTTGGGATGTTACAACCATAAATAGCTTTATACTGTGTAATGTGAATCTATTCATGGTAAATATTCATGTATGAAAACACAAAAAGGGAAAGGACATTATCTTAATATCCATATAATTATATAACCTAGTCACTTAGAATATCCTCTAATATCTATGTCATCTACCGTAAATGGATTTTTTTTTCTAGGGATTTTATGTGGTGTTCAATCTCATATGAGTCCCTAATGTATTTTTCAAGACCATCCAGAACCAAAATGTTAATGATGTGTCTCTATTAGATAAAATTTTCATGGTTACTCCATGAATGTGTACTCCTTATATGATATAATTATTTTCCATATCAGCCTATTCGTGAGTCTCATGGAAATGTATGAATTCACTAACATCCCATATCCATTCAAATATAACACAAATAAAATCACAATTCCTTGAGGTCCTTGGTAACCCTATCACAATGTCATTAATGTTTTTCTCACACATCCTCATGGGAAAAAGAAGTTCCTAGTGAAATCCACTATGTTTTTTGTTCTTTTTTTATACTCTAGATGGTATGTTGTATAAAAATAAATACAATAAAGACCCTCTTCATCCCAAGACACCATAACTATAGCCAAATGCACAGTAATTTATTTTCTTTATAGGATGCCCCTCCCACATAGATATAATTATGTATCTCATTTGGTCATACTTAATGTAATAAGGGGGAAAATAGTATTTATATACTAAGATCATAAAACCTTCATCCAAATACCACCTATATATCTATATACCACCTTCTAACTATTCCATTATCATAGATCACTATAGGTATGATTTATGATCTGCCTTCAACCAGTGTAACAATTATCATATGATCACAATTCCAACATATGACATACATCTATTGTCTTCAGAAGGATGCATCCTCCAATCACTCAATAATAATAATAAGATTCAATGATACCTAAATGTTCATTCTCCTATCTCATGATCAACCTCTCTATTATGGATAAGTGAATATCAAATTATGATACCATTACATGGGGTATAGGACACCACAAAGTTGAATTTGTTTAGGTACTCTTTCCTGGGTTAAGGCCTTCAATTGACATAAAATTTCAAGAAAATATATGGAAGGATAATTTGGATCACATATAAGTGAATAATCTGTCAAAAAGATAGATTCACCAACATTTTAAAGTATAGAACCTGTCCTCCATCTCTATATCATAGGTTGAATAGTTCTATTGATGGGCCACATCTGATGTGACCCAAAATGTACTGCCACACCTTCTACATTAGTACATCCCACAAACTAGTTTCTAATGCATCACAATATATTTTATAGTAGGTAATATAATTAAAGAAAATCATTAAAATATTTATTTCCTTCCTTATATTTCTCATTGAAAAATCATCCTCATACTTGTACAACCACGAAAACATCACCCCTTACAACATCAATATTGAAATGTGTACTACTAAATGGGATAATTACAAGATTAAATGTTGATAGTATCCCATTAGACCTAAAAATATACTAATATATAACATGTTCCAAAAAAATCTCAAAAATCAATTCAACTACATTCTATGAGTCCATTGATATATAATTATCCTTATTAACAAGACCCATGAATTTCACCATTCGATGGAAAATATTATTCTTCAATAGCTTATCATAAATATTATGATCTTTAAGCACACTAAATACTATCTTTTGATTTATTGAATGTTACAATATGGTCATTGAGTAAATTATGTTATCTTTGGTGACATCTAGGTATAAATAGTCAAAAAAATATTTTCAATAAAGTATTCATGAAATCTAGGAAATTTTTTGACACATTATGTAGTCTAAATGGAATCACTAGGTACTCGTATAACCCATAAAAGCTACACTACATTGTCTCTGAGATGTCCTCTTATATTTAATGCAACTACTGGTAGACGGATCTTACATCAATCATGGAGAACCAATGAGGTCCTTGTTACTATTCAATTAGATAATCAATAACAGTCATATGATATTGATTTTTTCAGTTAACTAGTTCATAGTTTGATAATTTATGATGACTCGAATATTAGAATATTGTTTTTATAAAATATTACATGATCACCTTAATTTGATGTACTCATCCTAATAAATACCTTCCGCTATAATTACTTATGGTATACCATGATCTCTTTCAACTACTGCAGCACTATATAATAAGAATGAAGTTAAATGGGATGCACAAATGGAATGATTAATATATCAAATTTACCTCTCCTATCATGGGGATTTAATATCAATTAATTTATAATGACGTTCTTATAGAGTTTTACAACTAGTGGAAAATATAAGGGGGATAGCAGTAATCATTTAGAAAAAGTTGAGCCTTTGAAATATGTCATAATTATAACGCCCTGAACCTAGTTACCCAGAGTTGGTGCATTATTACGTGTCATTGGCATGATCATAAAATATCAAGTCTCAAAATATTAATTACATTAGTATCCTTGTATGTACAAAACACATTAATAAGGTTTACAATACATCATAAAACGTAAAACTACAACAACATTGTATTCATTAACAACATTCATATCCCACAGACTATCCCTGCAGGTCATTCATAATATAATTCTTCTCATCATGGGAAAAAAATTAAACATCTAAAGGGGTGAGCTCAGATTATCAGAAAGTATAATAATATAGCGGAAGCTTTCATAATTAAGTATAAACATTTACGACAATGTATAAGACTAAAACAAAAGCATTTTAATCTCGAAATTCAACATAATATTGAAATGATAAAATCAAAATAATGCCATTTACTTATTCAAATGGATATTCTACTTGTCAAATAATCACATGAGATATCAATAACCACGTTCATAATGATGGAATTCATAATGCCAGACTTTTATAACCACATTGGCAAGGCCTCGTGCCATGACTACAAATAAAATTTTGTCAAGGCCTTCTGCCAAGACACTAGTTTGTCTCATCAGACCTACCGATGTATCAAGGAGCTATAGTGGGATCCACCTATCACATACTAAGTCCAATGCATTCCTCATAAGAAAATATGAAACATAACATAAACATTTGTATTAAAACTAGCATACGAAATGTCAATAATTTATCCCCAAACCATGAATGGTATCAATATTGCATATCCACAGTCAAACATGACTCATTCAATACAATATGGAATGTTGTACTGTATTAGATTACCCTCAATCGAGAATAATGATGGCTATTGATATAGATGAAATTAATCATAAAAAAAATTGAGATAAATATCAGCCTTTTTCCTGACAAAATTTAAAATACTCACTATTTATCAAGAATCCATTTAAAATAGATTTTTGAATAAAAGTGTCCCATAAATATTTGAAACATTGAAAATTAATTTTACTTTTAAAACATTAATGTCCATATAAATAAATCATAAAATCCAGTTTTAAAACATTTCCATTAATGATAATGATTTAGAAGAATAAATCTTTAAAACCTTTAAATGATATTTTAGTTAGAGTCCCTAACCAAAAGACAGAAAATTGAATACAAATAATTAAGGTAATAAAAACATTATAATATGATGATTATAATTGTATTCATGATATATTTTGTCAAAGTACATTATATACATCATATAAAAGTGATTTGGTGTATAACAACAAAGAAGTCTCAATGGAATGTAAATTGAGATGAAATCTCTTATAAAGACCATATCCTTAGGTTAAGGATATATCAAAGAAATAATTATGTGTGAATAATATAAATATACCTAATATGATTGGATATTCAGTGTAAATCAATCATAGGACATTCACACATATTCTTGTAAAATCAACACCAATGAATTGGATGTTTAACTTAATAAATAGAGATTGAGTTAAAATTACTCTTAACAAGTTCATATCGATTACTTGAGAACATATTAATGTAGCTATTATGTGTATCAAAAGTATATACATAGAAATGGGAGTGTAAATTATTACATAATCAAATAAATAGTGATTCCACACATAATCTTGGAGTAAAATAATCAATGAAGTAAGTGTAATACTGAATGAGAAGAAATTGAAATTTCAAATTCCTGTATCGATTTTGTAACTTATGAAACATACACCTATGAAAGAAGTGTCATGAAATGATGATGTAAATATCCATAAATTAAATTATATTATATAATTAATACAATCATGGGCAGTACACACACCACATGCAATAAATAAGTGGTGAACAATAGAAATCTCGCGGAATTAAAAGTGAGATAAGAAACCCATTACATTGGAGTTTTTCCTTGGTTGAAGGTAGGATAAACTCTTGTATAATGGTGAAATAATTGATATTAAATTATAAAAGAATAAAATACATTAATATGATATCATTTATTATCTTTTAATATTTCTTTGTTAATAATATCTTAGTATTATCGTCATTTTAGGTGTTAACAAATTCGTTTTCCATTATATTATTTGTTATGTGAGTCATATTTGTTATGGCTGGGATATATCTTATTCATATATAGAATTATATAATTTCTATAAACATTATTTTTAATCATCAAATTAAATTTAATCTTGAATGGATATGATGGGGAATTAATCTCATCACGTTCGTGGGGACAGTAATCCGTACGTACGCACGAGCGACAATATCATTATTTTGATAATAAAATAATATATAATTGGCTGGTATGTCATATATGAAGAATTATTATCATGTTATATTTATTATTTAATTGAATTACAGATCATTAGTATACCCATCAAAATAATAATGTATTGATTAACAATTACACCACGACGTGAAGACGGTAAGTCGTACGTACGATCGTATGGTGACGTGTCATTCAAAGGATGGATAGAATAATGAATATGGTTGTACCATATTCATAATAAAATCACAGTATATAGAAGATACTGGAGATATTATTTTATAATGGATCCAACCAAGAAAGAGCAAGTGGAATATGAAAGGAACTTGAAATAGGTGATGAGATATTTACCTCTTTTTCGGGTTCGTCCTTTTGATTTGATCAAAAGGGATCTATAGGTTGGCTTTATGACTAAAGAAGGGCCTGTAGAATTAATTGAGGATAGTTTAGAGGGTATTTGGGCATATTTTTTCCGATCCAAAATGAATTGAAGGGGTGAATTTTTTGCAGGGGGGTGCCCTTTTATAAGAGGGGTGAGGGGCACCTTAGAATAAACTAGAAAGATTATTTTATAATAAAATATATTTCAGTTTCTAATGGATCAAAAATGGATATTGTAAATGATAAATTTGTTATGGGTCTAAAACCACTCAACCAATAGGTTTTAGATAGTTTTGGGTCACTATATTAACTTTATCATTTAGACTTAACTCTAAGTTAAATAGTTTGACATTTACGATGTCTCTTTATATTTTTATATTATATGGGTAATAAACATTCTATATTCTTCACATGAAACTACAAGTGGATCATTAATGATACACATATCATTATATAAGTATTTTGGCTGATACATAGATTTTTCGTGATAGAATAGAAATTAATAATATAATATTTTTATTAAAAACTCTTTTATGTCAATTTTGACACTATTTGGTACTTTGTTTTTTTCTAGATTTTTAACAGCATTATTACATCGAAAAAAATTCATCTAACCAACTGTAATATGTCATATTAACATAGAAAATTAGTTTAATCCTAAAAAGTCTTACATTAAATTTATTTGTATATTTATAGAATTAATTAGTTTAATATTTCAATAATTAGGTAACTATTACGTCATCATTGTTTCATTAATAAATTAAATTATTTAATTTCAAAAAAATATAAATAAAATACCATTATGTAGGAACTATTTTTATCATTATATTTAATATTTATAGTAATATTTATCTTATATGAAACTTTACATTAAAACTATATTATTTATTAAAACATAATTTTAACTATTTTAACTCTTCTTTGAATTAAATAATACCAACTGTCCTAATGTAATCCAATTGGACCAAAGCGGTTCATATTTTGTTCCTATGGTTGTTTTTGGTCGAATTATACTTATCCATTATAATTAGGACATGTGTTAGGGTAATAATAATATCATTTTTACCCTTAATTACCATATTTACTTTTAACTGTGGTAAGAAAAAGAAAAAGGTTACTATTCACCAAAAATTATTTTCAACTTACGAAATAAAATTATACATATTGATATCAACCGTGTTTCTATGATTTTTTAAATTCAATTCATAGAAGTGGTAAAATAATGTTTTCTGTATATTTTCAAATTCTCCTAAGAGGTGGGTAAAAGACGATGAAAAGTTCAATAAAATTATTATATATCTAATATTATTATAAACTGACTCCAATGAATTAGAATTAACATATATAAGTATTATTTATATATTTTTACTTAATATAAATTTAAATAAAATTAATAATTATTAAAATAAAAATTCATTTTTAAAATATAACTCTGTGTTTATCACTATTCATCACACATTAATGGTTTTCGGAAACATACCAAAAATTTACCATAAGATAATTTTGATATTATGAATTCAAAAATTAAGTCTATTTTACCAAATTCAAAACATAGAAATTTCATTTATTATTTTTAAAATAAATTATCGTTGTCCAAACAAAAAAGCGTAATTTTATGAAATAATAACTACCAAAAGATTGAAATTTGTTTATGTCCAATTTCAGAGTGAAATTAATTCTAATGACCAAAAATTGTATTAAATGGTAAAAATATAATATAATTATACATATAAACCATTCATATGTATTTTTTAACTCTAAAAAAATATTTTGATTAAGAAAGTTGTTTTCAATTAAAATATATTATTTTTCACTATTCAATCAAATATAAAAGTTATCAGAAAAACACAAAAGGTTTATTGAAATTAAATACTTATGTCCCGATCCCAAAGAAGAAGTTTTTTTTCAAATATAATATATTAAAGATTCAAATATTGGATTTAAGAATGGTTCGCCATTAAAAGGCGGTAAAATTCCATTTGTTGAAATATACTTCTTTTATCTGAAAAGATGAATTTGTCCTTACATTATGTCTAAGAAACTCATAATATGTATTCTAAAATTATAAGGGTTATATAAAGTTCAAAGTTTCATTAATACTATTCATAACCTCTTTTGAACAGCTAGTTTGGTATGTCGTGGTGCGCTTGAACTCGATGTTGCATGTAGTGTAAGTTATTGAATTACTTTGAAGAACTAACGTACTATGAAATATGGGGGTGGTACATTCTTCCCTCCATAAAAAAGGTGTCCTTTTAATTATTAAAATTGGTCTTGGGAATATAATGAAAAGTCCTACATCGGAAAAAGAGTCAATAAAACTATAACTTTAAAAGAAAGAAAGATAATTACAAAGGTCACCCAAGATAACACATACTAGGATTCCATGTAGGAAAAAATGGATATGGAAGATAAAATAAGTGTCATTTTATGATAGAGAGGGATAAAAAACATGATCATGAGAGATTTAACAACATGAAAACCACAAACATGTGATGGAAAAAACAGTTATTAGTTTCCCAGTAGGAAAAGTAAATAGACAACATTTGTTTTCTTTTAAGTTACATTTATAAAGATAAAGAATTTATTTATGATCTTGACTATGAACATAAAGATATATACTTACTTGTTAAGTAGAGTTTAATTCATTAATAAATTTCTACCAGTAACTCATTTTTTGAAATGATGAATATTCAAGAAGACTTGGTCAAACCAGAAGATCAAGAATAAACTCCTAGAGAATCACATGATCCACAATGGATAAGCTATATATTTACCTTGTCATTAGAGATTAATCAAAACCAAAATAGTTAGTACAATATCTGATAATCCCACAAAAGGATATTCCTTTAGAGAAAGAAACACTAATCTTAATTTCTAAAATTAAACAAATAATATCCTAATGTTAAATAAATACCATTCAATAAAAAATGTCCTTAAAATCCTTCAAAAAAATACAAACTAATATTGAAACCCAAAACATAGAAGAATTTAGTTATGTCATCTTCCACGTTAAATTGTATCCCAAAATGACATCAAAAACTCTTAAAGTCGCATACATAAATGTAATTAACCTAATCACATATTCTCTCTTATAGATTAAAAATTTTCATAAATAACCTAAATCACTATAAATCCACAATAAAAACATAGAATAAAATCCACCATTACTCCTCAAATGAAATCCCATATTATTCTATTTTTTGGACATATAGTGTTCCCAACAAAGCGAACGTCTTCCAAAATAACATTTATCACTTAATCACCAAATCATTTTCCTATACTAAGGGTATTCATTTGGTAAGATATAAGATCCAAAATCAACATATTATTGATCAATAAACCCATTTATCTAAAAATAATTAGTCACACTAACCGGGGACATCACGTAGTCAAATTGTAGACGATGAATCCAAATCTCACTCTAGTTGTGGGTTATATTCCCACAGCTTTGTCCGACGCGACGGGTTGTCACACAGTCTACGTGTTGTCCATTTTAAAAAACTATATTTTATAAAATTACTAAAATGAGATAAATTCATCAAATAACCATTAAATAACTTAACCACAAATGTTTTGTCATACCTTTCATGTTCATCCCAAAATATAATAACTTGTAATTGCATCAAACCCAACTATCATATAAAACCAAATTAATATTTATAACTATATCCACAATAGAAAAGACAAGTCTTCCTCAAATATCATTTTCACATGACAAACTGCAGGGTTACAAATACAAGAGAAAATTATTCTAAAGTAATCCCATCAACAAGGAGCACTAATACTTATAATCATTTCTCGAATAAATTAGTTCCACATAACTTCTTCTTTGACCAAGAAAATATCCTATAGAATAAGGCATTATCTCGGGTAATGGTCCGATCCTCTACATTTTCGGAAAATGACTTTAAATGGATTCTTGGGACCATTTTTATTTTACTCCATAGTACTCTTCATTTTTTCATGGCAATTCATCAATTTATGTTCTTATTTCCCACATGTAACGAATTTCTTCATTCCATTGAAAAACTATCCTGGGTGTCTCCTTACACATTTCATGCATGATGGAAATTGATGATTCTTTTCTCCATGTTCTTCACTACTGAAGATCTTATCATTATTCACCTTTCTATTCTTTGTTGAGTCTAAGAGTTGGTTAATATATATGTTTTTGATTGTATTTTTGGAAAACGGATTTGGAATGAACACGATATCTTTTAAGCCTATCAACATCCCATTTTTTTGCTCATTCCCACCACCGTTCCCACCCTAGACATCATTCTCCAAGTTACTATAACTTCCTTGGAATCTATCCATTAACCAAAACCAGAAAGCATTGTGTTAGTAACAGTAGTCATAAAATCATATAGAGAATATCATGACACCATATTTTCAAATATATACACCTTATAATAAACCAAGTTCATTTATTCTCATCTTATATTAAAATACTTTAGACCGGTTTGTAATGAAAATTTAAATTATCCTCAGAAAATCCCTCAGGAGTGTCATAACCAAGAGTGCAGCAAGGCCCATTGTCATGCACCAGTTCTCGTTCGAGTCTCGCTCAAAGCGGTGTTTTCGGGTTTTACCCTTAGGTACATATGTTCCAGAGCCGCCTCTACCTGATCATATCCATACATGGATGTATTTATTGTAATTATCTAAAAAATCACTAAAATAACAAAATTTTAGGAAGTTTCCCTACACTAATCCTCAATGTCTATCTTAGGGCTGTGTGCTCTAATCAGAGTTTATCTAAATCTAGTTTCAAGGTTTGTACTAAACTTTCTCTGATATGAGCTATAACTCTCTGACCCCAGTTACTCAGAGTTTCTGCATTATTACGTATTATTGGCATGATCACAAAAGATCATGTCTCGAAAGACCGATTAGTTTAGTAGCCTTGGAAGTACTAGATACATTAATTAGGTTTACATTGCATCATAAAATGGACAACGACACCAACATTGTATTCATTAACCAAATTCATATCCCACAGACTATCCCTGTAGGTCAGTCATAATATACATCGTTGCATCCTGGGGAAAAAATAAAACATAGAAATGGGTGAGCTCAGATACTTCGCAAGGATAACAATATAGCGGAATCTTTAATAATTAAGCATAAACATTTTACGCAATGCATATGACTAAAACAAATTCATTTAAAACTTGATCTTAAACATAAAATAGAAAAGATAAAATCAAAATAATATCTTTTACAAATTCACATGGATATTATAATAGATAAATAATCACATGTAATATCAACAACCACTTTCATAACGATGGAATGCATAATTCCAGACATTCATAACCACATAGTCAAGGCCTCGTTCCAAGACTACAAATAAGATTTTGTCAAGGCCTTGTGCTGTGACACTAGTTTTTCTAATTTGACCTACCGATTCATCGAGGAGCTATAGAGGGCTCCACCTGTCACATACTATGTCTAATGCATTCCTCATATGAAAAGTTGAAACATAACATAAACATTCGTATTAAAACTAGCTTACAAAATGTCAATACTTTATCCACAAACCATGAATGGTATAAAAATAGCACATCCGCAATCAAACATAACTCATTAAATACAATATGGAAGATTGTACTATAACAGATTAACCTCAATCGAGAATAATGAAGGACATTGACATAGATGAAAGTAATCATCCAAACTATTTGAGGGAAATATCACGCTTTTTCTTGAAAACATTAAAAAGTCTCAATATTTATCAAGAATACATTTAATGTAGATTTTTAAATTAAATTTCCCCATACCACTTTAAAACATTGAAAATGAATTTTAATTTTAAAACTATAGTGTTCATATTAATAAATCCTTAAAACCATTTTTAAAACATGGACATTAATGAGAATGATTTAGAAGAATAAACCATTAAAACATTTAAATGATATCTTAGTTTGAGTTCATAAACAAAAGAGAGACAATTGAATAACAATAATTGAGGTAATAAGAACATTATAATACCATGAGAATAAAGGGATTCATGATATATTATATCAAAGTACATTATATAAATCATATAAAAGTTATTTGGTGTATAACAACAAATAAGTCTCAATGGAATGTAAATTGATATGAAATATATTATAAAGATCATATACTTAGGTTAAGAATAGATCTAAGAAATAATTATGTGTGAAAAATATAAATACACTCAATGTGATTGGATATTCAGTGTAAATCAATCAGAGGACATTCACACATATTCTTGTAAAAACAACACCAATGAATTGGATGTTGAACTCAATAAATGGAGATTGGGTTAAAATTACTCTTATGAAGTTCATATCAATGACATTATAATTTATCAAGGTAGTGATTATGTGTATCTAAAGTATATCAATAGAAAGGGGAGTGGAAATTATGACATATGAAAATGAATAGTGACTCTACACATAATCTTGGAGTAAAATAATCAATGAAGTACGCGTAATTCAAAAAGAGTGGAAATTCAAATTTCAACTTCCTTATCGATTTTGTTACGTATGAAACATACATCAATGAAAGAAGGATCATAAAATTATGATGTATATATCCATAAATTAAAGTATATTAGACAATGAATATAGTCATGGGCAATACACACATAACATGCAATAAATAAGTGGTGAACAATGGAAATCTCACGGAATCAAAAGTGAGATAAGAAACCCTATACATTGAACTCTTTCCTTTGTCGAGGGTAGGTTAACCTATTGTAAAATGGTGAAATAATTGTTATTAAATTATAAAAGAATCATATACATTAATATGATATCATATATGATCTTTTAAAATTTCTTTGTTAATAATGTCTTAGTATTATCGTCGTTTCTGGTGTTAACAAATTCGTTTTCCTTTATCTTCTTTGTTATGTGAGTCATATTTGTTATGTATGTGATATATATTATTAATATACAGAATGATATCATGTCTCTAAACATAATTTTTTAATCATCAAATGAAATGTTTTCTTGAATGGATACGATGGGGAATGAATCTCATCATGTTCGTGGAGACGGTAATCCGTACGTAAGAACAAGCAAAAATATCATTCATTTGATATTAAAATAATATATAATTGGATGGTATATCATATATGAGAAATCATGATCATGTTATATTTATTATTTACATAAATTACACAACATTATTATATCCATCAAAATAATAATGTATTGAATAACAATTACACCACGACGTGGAGACGGTAAGCTGTACGTATGTACGTATGGTGACATGTAATTCAATGGAAGGATAGAATAATTAATATGGTTGTACCATATTCATAATAACATAATATTATATAGAAAATACTAGATATATTATTTTATAATGGAAACAATAAAGAAAGAGGATGTGGAAGCAGAAAGGATCTTGAAAGAGGTGATGAGATGTTAACCTCTTGTTTGGGTTCTTCTTATGATTTGATCAAAAGGGCTCCATAGGATGGCTTTCTGACTAATAGAGAGCCTCTAGAATTAAGGGAAGACATTTGATAGGGTATCTGGGAAGATTTTGGCTGAGCCAAAAGGCTTTTATGGTGTGAATTTGAGGCAAGCGGGAGTACCCTTTTATAAGAGTGGTGAGGGGAACCATTGGAAGAACTAGAAGTATTATTTTATAATTAAATGAATTTCGGTTTCTAATTGGTCCAAAATGGATTGTTTAAAAGATGAGGTGTATAAGGGTATAATACCACTCAAAAAATACTTTTTAGTGATGTTTGGATCACTATATTAACATTATCTTTTAGATTTAACTCTTAGTTAAATAGTTTGACATTTACCATGTCTTTTTATATTTTTATATTATATTGGTAATAAAATTAATATATACTTCCAATGGAACACCAAGTGGTTAAATAATGAATCAAATATCATTATATAAGTAGTTTGGAAAATCCTTATATTTTTTGGGATAGAATATCAATTAATAATATAATATTTTTATTAAAAACTCTTTTATGTCAATTTTGACATTATTTGGTATTTTGTTTTTTATAAATTTATAACAGCGTAATTACATCGAAAAAAAATCATCTAACTAACACTTATATGTTATATATACACATAAACTTAGTGGAATTCATTAAAAGTCTAAAATTACATTTATTTAGATATTTATATTATCAATTAGTTTAATATTTCATTAATTAGGTAATTACTGCGTCATCATTGTGTCATTAATAAATTAAGTTATTTAATTTATAAAAAATATAAATAAAATACCATTATATAGGAAATATTTTTAGCTATATAGTGAATATTTATAGTAGATTTTATCTTATCTGTAACTCTATATTAAAAATGTTTTAGTTATTAAACTTTGATTTTAACTCTTTTAACTCTTCATTGAATTGCATAATAATAAATGTCTTAATATAATTTAAGTGGACCAAAGAGGTTTAAATTTTATTCCTAAGGTTGTTTTTTGTTGAATTATACTTATCCAATAGAATTAGTACATGTGTTAGGGTAATAATAATAATATCATTTTTACCATTAATTAACCTATTTACTTTTAATTGTGGTAAATAAAAGTAAAAATTTACTATTCACCAGAAATTATTTTTATCTTATTGATTCACATTTTACATACTGATATCAACCGTGTCTCTTGGATTTTTGAAATTCTATTCATAGAAGTATTAAAATTTTGTTTTATGTGAATTTGAAAATTCTTCTAGGAGGTGGGTAAAAGACGGTGAAAAGTTCAATAAAATTTATATATATATATAATTATTATAAACTGATTCCAATGAATTACATTGAAAATATATAGGTATTACGTATCTATTTTGACTTAAAATAATATTTAAATAAAACAAATAATTATTAAAATAAAAATTCGGTTTTAAACTATAACTCATTGTTTTTCACTATTCATCAAAAATTAAAAGTTTTAAGAGAAATACAAAAAATTCATCCTAAGATAATTTTGATATTATGAATTCAAAAATGAAGTCTATTTTACAAAATTAAAAACATAGAAATTGAATTTATTAGTTTAAAATTAATTCTCATTTTCAAAACCAAAAAGCGTATTTTTATGAAATAATAACCAACAAAAGATTGACATTTTTTTAAGTCCAATTTCAAAGTCAAATTACATCTGATGACCAAAATTGGATTAAATTGTAATGATATAATCTAATTATAAATATAAACCATTTATATGTATAGTTGAACACTATAAATTATTTTTATTAAAAATGTTTTTTTCAGTTATAATATATTATTTTTCACTATTTACTCAAATATGAACGTTATCAGAAAAACACCATATATTTATTGAAACTAAATTCTAATGTCTCGATCCTAAATAAGATGTTTAGTTTTTCAAACTGAATATATAAATGTTTCAGATATTGGAACTAAACAGGGTTCACCATTAAAAGGTTGTAAAATTGAATTTTTTTTAAAAATACTTCTTTTATCTGAAAAAAATGAATTTATCCTTACATTATGTCTAAGAAACTCATAATATGTATTCTAAAATTATAAGGGTTATATAAAGTTAAAAATTCTGTTAATACTATTCATAACCACTTTTTAATGGCTAGTTTGGTAAGTCGTGGTGCGCTTGAAGTCAATGTTGCATGTCGTATAAGTTATTGAATTACTTTTAAGAATAACCTACTATGAAATCTTGGGGTGTCACAATATTTATCCCATGTAGTCTCATGTATATACCCCTTTACTAAATCAAAACTCTCACTCCCCATTATTCATGAAAATATCTACCTATAGTGAAGTAAAATATACTAGTTTGTAGCTACATTAAACATGGTCTTGACTGATGACCATTCATTCTATTCTTTGAATTATATCATATATCATAATCTCTAAAATAAAAAATTCATAAATATTTTCATAATTGAAAATGCTATAATACGCTTTAGGAATCACTAAATATGGGTCACATTGGTGTCTAGCGATGTGTTGAGGGAAATTAAATTTAAAGATAACTTCATCTGAAATATGATTGTAGTTAAAAATTAATCACATATATTTGAATATGAAGAAAAAGTTTCTAACAAAGTGGTATCATTTATATGTTATTTAGAACATTCCTTTAATAGTACACATTCCCTAACCATTATCTTTTGTAGTCTGATCCACCTCATATACATGGAAAGCCTCATCTTCATAAACCTATCATTGTGTTTTTTAACTTTTATAATTAATTCTATTCTGATCACACTATATAGGAACCCAGGGAGATATATTGCTCCATGTAATCATAATCCTTGATCCCTTACTAAATAGTTGCCAAATATCACTGTGGGAAAATTACAAAATATGACCCTTATTTCTACAAATTAACGCTTTTATTGTAGTTATGTGCAGACCATTATGTAACAGCTTCTCATTCCATAGATGATGAACTATGGATATCCTCCCAAGGGAACTGAAGAAGCCATACTCTACACTAGGAACAAACTAATACCCTGATTCATGTCCATATCCTTCATATTTTAGATACTAGATTATGCATTCATTACAGCCGTATGTGGTCTACCTACCTAAGTACATATGGGATGATGCCGACCAAAAGATCAATCATCCACTCTCACCTTATTAATAGACATGTACCTATGTAGAAACACTTGGTATATATCATGATTAAAACAATAATACTATAATCTGTTGTCATAATGATGACTAATCCCAATCTTCCATGCCTTATGTGACTTATTTTCATCCATGATATTAGAAAATAGATATATGTTAGTGAGAAATAAAGAGTGTACTAATACTGTACCATACCCCATATAATACTCTATGAACTCTTATTATAGTTCTAGATTATATATATAAATAATGAACTCCCCAGTGAATATGTTTTGGAAGACCATCCTGATGAGAACCCCATGTCCAATATTGTTCCCTATCAAGCCACATATCCTCATGTCAAGTCCCTATAGCATGAATAGTTACAGTATTGCAATCTCTATCTATTGTGACTCAATGAGTTCAAGGACACCACCAATGATATATATTCATTCCTATACTAAATTCTTCCCTATAATTACCTATGTGGTTAGTGTATGGTAGATTTATAATCCCCTTGCATAGTGTACCATAGATAATAGATCCCCCAACAATAGATGGTACATGTCATAGGACTCCATGTTGAGGTGGACCTATTAAATTTTCATATAATGGATGTGAGAGATCATATACTTCTTAACCATCCTAATCTATATGTTCTGGAGAAGGGTAAGTATACATAATTGTCGAATCTCATTCCATGTCAGCTAGAAGTCCCATCAGTCTCCTTTAGGGAAATATATTGTAAAAAAAGAAAAATTTATAAAAAATGAATCTATTTGGACATTTCATAACTCATTTTTTTGATCAGATATGGGTATCATAGGATTCCACTCATAACCAAAGGTATATCTCTCTGAGTGCTAATAAGTTTCTCCATCCATGGATGTTAGTCTCATTCACGTATAAATAAGAAATTAATAGAATTCCAATATTTAACTAATTATTTCAAAAAAAATTATCACAATAATTCAAAAGATATATATCACTCAACTAGAGTATACATGTTTATCTCGAATAGATATAATAATCAAGGAATTGAATATATTAAATAAATTGATTCACAAAATAGGCCTATATATGTCATGTGGTCCCTTGTTCCTACTCCTGATTCGTAATTGAAACAAAATTAATAAAATAATTAATAGTTATCCAATCAATTGTAACTTGGAGGAATGTTAAAAATGGGATGGTTAGTTACATGGTAGCTCACCAAATAGATTACCAAACTACCTAAATCATTTATATCATTCATGGGTTAAGAAAATTAAATAAATATTCTTTTTCTATAATGAAATTTTGTAATTCAATGAACCGAACAAATATGTGTAATGTGGTTATCCACAAGGCCTCATTCATACCTACCTATCATAAAGAGGATCCTGACTAAAAAAGTGCATATGAACTCCATTATTTTAAAGAGTATAAATCCAGTATCATAGTTATACAAAAAAATATAAAAAAAATGAAAAAAATATGAGATATCTACATCAAATAATATAGTTTCATAATTTAATATCAGATGGAACATAAGTAATAAAAATAGATAAGAGAGACATATAGTTTTGGATACAAAAAATAGTATATGATAAAGGAAGATATGTATCAAATTAACACTTTAAAAATCCTATAAATTTAATATCTATTCCCCTACCACTTCCATGATCCCCATATCAACCATCTAATATGGGCCACATAACCTTGTTTGGATCCCTATAAGTGAAGCATTTTTTATCATAAGAATGGTAGGATAAGGTGAGACTAATAAATCCTAGTAGGTTACCACTAATTAATCCTTATAAGTATCTATAGGTATAAAAATTATATTCCATGATAATTATAAATGTGAAATAGACCATAAACAACTATATAAAGGTCTCCCTTATTCTAACTAGGATACCCTAATCCCAAAATATACCATCGTTGGTTCTATACTACAAAGAGATTCATAATATATCACAAGCGACCCAAAACAACCCAAAAGTATAGTAATCATGTCAGTCTACAGTCCCAGCCATCGATTCAAATATGGCCTCTAGGATGTCATATATCCTCACAATTATGGTCCATTCCTCCAAGATATCAGACCAAGACTATACCTTCGGTCAGGCCTCTAGGTTTTCATGTCCCTAATTAAAATATCTCTAGTATTTCCTCAATGAATTAATTTCACTTCCTTGTGATCGTGTACATCTTCCAATATAGTTTTCACATCACCACAATGTGATAATCATGTCACTATGGTCTACGTATTCTATGTACTATAAAAATGGAGCTAAATGAATGGTAACACATGTAATAAGATTCAATTTACATGATGAAACATATCATATCAATAATATAATATTATTGTTAAATACCTTACATGTCATCAAGATTAAACATGTTCAAGCATTCTACAGGAATACTCATACAATAAAGCATCCTAAGTGGGCCACACTAGCTACACACACACCCATATGTTATCTCTATAATCTACGGTCAAAAAAATTAATCCAACATAGTATATACCACATAAAAATGTTTATATGGGAGACCTAAAAATAAATAACATCAAACCTAAATGTTTTTTATGAATTACTCATATGATCACTAAAGGATCAATACCTAAGCCACATATCAAAAATAAAGATAACTAGATATCATGTCTATGATACTTAAAAATTATTTCAATTCATTAAGAATGTAATCTAAAAGGTTGCAAAATAAGGGTCATGTCAATAACATTATTATATAATTTTTTACCTCAAGTATTCCATTTACAAAACTAGTTTTGAGATATATCAAAAAATAGGTTGTCAATTCTCTAGTTTTGTTGACGATTCCAGAATGTTTCATTTATTCCACATTTATTCTAGAGAGAACCTTGGTTCTTGTTAATGAACACTGAATAACTAAACATGAATCAATATAATAGAGATAAAAAATTACATTAAACCAATAGTGACTTTCATGATGTTTGATCTATGATGAAATACACCGATTTAACCATCCTTCATGACGAAAAAATATTTGTTTTATGTAATTTTATAAAAAATTAAATCCGACTTTGTAAAGACCCGTAAATTCCAAGGAAATTTTTTTCATAAATTATTTGGGATTTTACGAGTACGTAGTTTCTGAAGACACCTGATTCCGAGGCCCGGTGTGCCTGGAATCAGTTTTTAAAGTTTAGCTCGGGTACGTTCAGTGAACAAACGAGCGCGTTTTCCTTTATTTTGAACCGGTTATCGGATTTGAAATCTGAGGGCACTGATGGAACCGCAGCACTGGTAATTTCTTAAGAGGACCTTTTCCGAAGATGTGTTTTCTTTTGAGGAGATGTTTAAAAATGTGGATTAATTAAAAAGGGTGTATAAAATGTGTTGTACAAATTTTATTCCAAACTAGGTGGTTTTAACCTACATGGGGTAGTTAGGGTGGGACCAACTAATATCCTAACTACCCATGTGAAGATAAATGTGAGGTGGGGCCCGCACGAGCCCCAAACCTTCACATTCTTTAAACCACCTTAAACCCCCCCCATTAAACATCTTGTAATTAATTGGGTAACTCCTTCTCTACCCACTCTCCCACATTAAATCATGCCAACACACATTGATTTATTTAATTGAACCTCTTCAATTAATTGAGTTTTGTGTTTGAATTTTGGAACATAGAATGCATGGCTTGAATTAATAAAATAAGGTGAGACTTATTTTATTTTGGGGTAAGCTTGTTGTGTTTAGAATTGGGAAGAGAGCTCTAGTTCCGTCCATGAAGAACATCACCCTTTGATGAAGAAGGTCATCACCACAAGGTGAGACGACGTGTCATTCCTTCGTCTCTTCGTAGCTAGGGAGAGACGTCATCCCCTCCTTGGACGCACGACAACACCGTCTTCAAAACCACACCCCACGATGCCATATTCCACATTGCCAGCAAACGTCATTGTTTATCAAGGTAGAGGTTAACTTCGTTCAAGTTTTATTTATCATTCTATGTTGATTAATTTGGCCTCTTGTTATCCTCTTAACGGGAGGAGATCGGACCGCACAAATATGGTCGATACTCCTACCCTTTTTTGTTGACATTTGATGATCATTGTGGTGAAGGCGGCGCAGTGTCGTTGCACCGCGCGGGAAAGAAGAGGACAGCGGCCGGAGAGGGCCATGGCGGTGGTGCGCGGTGCCGTCGCGATGCGCTAGTGAGTTCGAAGGGACCGCGGCCAGAGCAGACCGTAGCGGTGGTGTGTGGCACCATCGCGACGTGCAAGTGAGTTTAAAGGGACCGCGTACGGAGCGGGTAGCGGCAAAGGGGCGCGGCTTCGGTGCACCGTGCCGGTCGAGGAAGAGTCGTGGCCTTAGGCTGCGACGGTCCAGCAGGGGCGTCCAGACAACCAGCCGCTGGTACTCCAGCAGGCGGGACCACCGTGGGTCCTGCGGTGGCTCACTACCAGCCGACCATTATGGCCGTCCGTTACCGATTAAACCAGGTGGCGTAACCCCCCCGATCTGTCTAGGGTGGACCCCAACAGGAGGGCTGTCGTTTCTGAAACAAAGGGTGTCGCACCCCCTTCGCACACCGCTCGGCCATGAGCTGAGCCTTGTCTAGCCGTGGGTCGGGCCGGGCCATGCTAGCCGCGGGCCAGACACGGATCCAAGTAGGGTAGACCCGGTTCGGCTGACCTCGAGGGTATTGGGCGGGGTCAGAACGGGCCCAAACCCCCTAGTTTCGGACCAGGTTCGTTCAAACTGCCATATCATGGCCTACGGACCTCCGATCGATGCACCGTCAGTTCCGCTGGGATCCTTGAATTTAGAAGGTAGTTTCAGTATATTAAACTCGAGGTTTCGGTGTAGTTTGGGTACTGCCGGGTTCGTTCAAACCTAAAACCAACATGGCCCTCGGAGCAGAAACGCTTATAACTTAAAGACCAGACGTTCGAATAATGTGCCATCAATTACGTTGAATTCCTCTTAGAGATACGGTTATTTTGGCTTACTCTTCTTGTGGTTTGGATGCAGCTGGAGTGCGGTCGGGTTGGTTTTAGCTTAAAAACCAACCGGGCCCCTGGGACTAAAAAGCCAATAACTCTCAGACCGGGCGTCTGATTGATGCACCGTCTGTCACATTTAGTTCCTATTGACAAGATGGAACTTTGTGATACATTAACTCTAAACTTTGTGACAATTGATGTATCGACCCCTTGGCTCATGGAGTGGACCCACTCGGAATTGAGCATACTGTGTGGGGGTACCCTAAAGTTGGTTTCGACTATGATGAAAACTGTGCTGGGATCCTCCGTGGGTTCGACGATAATGGAGACAGTACATGGATCCTACGTGGGTTCAGAAGTGATGACGACTATACATGGATCCTCCGTGGGTTCGGTAGCGATGATGACTGTACTTGGATCCTACGTGGGTTCACCAGCGATGGTTATTGTACTAGGATCCAACGTGGGTTCAGCAGCAATGACTTCTGTACTTGGATCCTACATGGGTTCGGTAGAGGTGATGATTCAGAGGCTATATCTAATCATCTCCACCCCTTTTCGTGAGTAGTATACCTCCGTGAGCTGAGTCTTGACTTTCAATCATTATCTTGATATGATTTTCTTGCTTTCCTCTATGGACTGAGTTGTACTTTCTTGTGTGGACTGAGTTGTACTTTTCCTGTGTGGACTGGGTTATACTATCCTGTGTGGACTGGGTTGAACTTGGGATTGGGAGTTGGAGCCGAACTGGAATTGATGACTTAGGTATATGTATGGGAATATACCAAAGTAGTTTTAGTTGATACTTCATGCATGTCTATTACTTTGTGGATTATTCCTTTTTGGATTCTGGGAGACCTTCTGGAGTCTTGGGGTCCCTATTGAGTATCGTATACTCACCTCTGCAAGGGCTATGCCCGCACTACGTTGTGTTGGTTGCAGACAACGGACATTGCTGATCGTAGTTGAGGCTTGTGGAGCAGGATGGTATCCAGAGGTGGACTATCAGGCGGGACGTACACGGTGTGGACGGACAGATTCGAAGAGCTGAGGAGACCATCTGTAGCCACCCTTCAGGTACATGGTTTCTGGAGGACATCTCGGTGGTTGCTGCTTTACTTTATAGTTGTTGTACTTTACTTTTCTCAGTTGTACTGTACTTTTAGTTGGGTTTGTATACTGTCCCATTTACTTTCCAGCACTTACTTTCGTACTTAGTTTAGTTAGTGTTTACTTCAGCATGCATACTCTGTTGTGTGTTTGTTTACTTATATAAATACAATGCATTCCCTTTACTGGGATTTACACCTTTGGTACTAGTCGCCAGCCCCTGGCCTATGGAAGGCGGGTTTGGGGTAGCCACGACACGGGCCCCGAGGACGGGTCGTGATAAATTGGTATCAGAGGGAGGTTTTACCACAGAACTCAGGACTCTAATAATTTCTTCTATGTTAAGCAATAGTGTTAAGGGTATTGAGTGTGGTTTTCAGTCCAGGGAGTCCAGTGTTGGTGCGGCGGCCGACATATCCATACACCAGGACCCTGACATCTGATTTCCGACTCAATGCACGAAAACATTGATTGCACGTTTGTTTAAAAAGTTTTCCTTGTGATTACTTTTTGTCAGCTCACAAGGTATACTGTATTAACCAGGGCACACCTGTTTCCCTTCAGGATGGCCGCACGACGGCAGCCAGCTAGGGTTCCGAGCATTGTGCAAGATGGTAGACCACCAAGCGATGAGGCCTCAGTGCAAGGCCCCATTACAGCGGAGGCACCAGAGGTACCTCTACGCGCCGATCCACCGATGCCACCAGCCATAGTAGCTGATAGTGCACGTCGCCTGAGAGCACTGCACGAGTTTCAACATCAGAGACCGCCCAGGTTCCACAGGGAGATGGACCCTCGGGTAGCCGAGAATTGGCTGGAGGGTGTTTTTTGAGTCTTTAGATTCGTAGGGACACCAAAAGATCTTATGGTGATCCTTTCCGTGAGTCTACTGCACGCGGTAGTAGGTAGATGGTGGAACCTAATGCTCCAGGTTCACGACGAGGGATCTCTACATTGGATGGACTTCGAGAGCCTCGTCCGCTCAGAGTTTTTTCTAGCAACCATTCGTGCGGTACGCATACAGAAGTTACTACAGCTGTAGCAGGGCTGCATGACAGTAGCCTAGTACTAGGTGAGATTTACTGATATATCGCGCTACTCTACGGACATGGTACATGACCCATTTTTTCAGGCTCGGACCTTCGAGTAGGGATTGAGGCATGAGATTAGGGCTTCGATGATCTCCCTATGAATTCCGACGCAAGCAGGAGTACTGGAGTGTGCCTTTCTTGGGGAGAGCTTTCTTGATGAGCCTACACCAGCAGAGATACCTACCATAGGGCGACACATAGTGGATTCTTCTTTAGTCATCCATAAACAGATGTCACAGAGGTCCATGAGGACCAGACCATCAGGTGGGAGACCTCAGGATCCTGGTTATGAGGTGAGGGGCACATGCACCAGAGCCAGTCATACGAGAGGCAGAAAATGCTATGCATGCGGCGGGCTGGGCCACATGGCTTGTCACTGCCTGACCCGCCATGCAGAGGAGTAGTAGACGGTTAAGGGACCACCTAGGCAGAGGTAGAGGTTTGACTATGGTGGTCTGTAGGGAGCAGGAAGACGAGGTAGATGAGCTGGCCAAGAAGCAGGTGGTGGTGGACGACGCTTTGTGGCTCTACCACCAACACCACCACCAATAGGTCCACCCCGACCACATGGAGCTGTTGGATATAGGCATGCTCAGCTTCAGGAAGTGGAGGTCTATGACCACGGCGCACCTGAGACAATTCAAGGTACTATCTGTGTCTAATCCACCCTTACTGCAATTCTTATTGACACAGGAGAGAGACATTCTTTTATTGCTGCTGCCTTTGTTCAGAGCTCAGAGATTCTGACGGAGTCGTTGGCTCAATCGTTATGGATAGAGGCTCCTACGGGATCAGACTCGACGATTACGCACTGGTGCCGGTAGTTTGAGCTTACTCTAGGAGGCGAGAACTTCGGCTGAGATCTTCTTGTCGCGGCGTTGAGGCCTTACGATGTCATCATGGGAATTGATTGGTTATCTACAGTCTATGCTCAGATCGACTATATCAGGCACAAAGTGTTGTGTGTCCGCACAGATGGGAGCAGGTTTACCATCACCAGAGAGAAGGGAGCCTTTGCAGTGCAGGATGGACTTACACAGAGGAGAGGGAAACTGATCACACATTAGTTGGCTAGTCTCATCCTCGGAGCAGTTGATGTGCGGAGTCCGCGTTCTCCTGTTGTGGTGGATTAGTATGCGAACGTTTTCCCAGACGATGTTCCAGGACATCCTCCTCGCAGAGAGGCAGACTTCTACATTGACCTGTACTCTGAGACAGCCTCGATATCTACTCCAGCATATAAGATGGCTCCCGCTGAGCTTCGTGATCTACGGGTACAGCTGGAGGACTTGCAGGGCAAGGGATTCATCTGACCAAGTGTTTCACGCTAGGCCTCTCCGATTTTATTCGCCAAGAAAAAAGATGGGAGCTTACGGCTGTGTGTCGACTACTGTCACCTGAACCAGGTGACCGTGAAGAAAAAGTATACACTTACAATGATATATTATCTCTTTGATCAGCTCAAGGGAGCATGATGGTTCTTGAAGATTGACCTCAGGTCCGGCTATCATCAGCTCAGAGTTTGAGGCGAGGATATACAGAAGGTGGCCTTCAGCTGTCGGTATGACCATTATGAGTTCTTGGTTATGAATTTTGGTGTAAAAAATGCCCCAGAAGTGTTCATGAGTCTCATGAACTAGATCATTCAGCCTTACCTCGATCAATTTGTCATAGTTTTCATCGATGACATATTGATTTACTTGACTAATAAGGAGGATCACGCCTACCACTTGCGGGTTGTACTGGATACACTCTGAGAGAACCAGCTTTATGGTAAGCACTCAATGTGTCAGTTCTGGATTCGAGAGGTCCACTTCTTGAGGAACGTCATCTCTGAGGCAGGAGTTGCGGTGGATCCTACGAAGATCGAGGCAGTTCTAGCTTGGGAGCCACCCAGGAGTGTGACGGAGGTGCAGAGTTTCCTAGGTCAAGATGGGTACTATCGGAGATTTGTTCCAGACTTCTACAGAGTTGCAGCACCACTTTCAGCTTTGACAAAGAAGGGAAGACCCTTCGAGTGGTCAGATAGATGTCAGTAGAGCTTCCAGCAGCTGAGACAGAGATTGACTAGTGCACCCATATTGAGGCTACCGGAGGTGGGAGTAGGGTACGTAGTTTACTGTAATGCATCAGGGACCAGACTCGGGTGTGTCCTGATGCAAGTGTAGGCAATGATCTCTTATGTATCACTACAGTTGAGGTAGCATGAGTAGAACTACGCTACCCATAACCTGGTGTTAGCAGTAGTGCTTTTCTCCCTAAAGATGTGGCGACACTATCTGATGGGCGAGCGATTTACAGTCTACTCTGACCACGAGAGTCTCAAGTACATTTTCTTGCAGAAGGACCAAAACATGAAAAAGCATCGATGGATCGAGTTCCTCCAGGACTATGACTTTGAGATATTCTATACTCCTGATAAGGGGTATGTAGTTGCTGATGCCCTCAGTAGGAGGTAGGGAATCCGGCTACTTGAAGTGGTGACAGAGCAGCTAACCGCGGTGTAGATATCCTTCGTGGATAGAGATGGGGCAGACTTTCTACTGGTGCTCACTATCACTCCTCCACTACTTCAGCGGCTCAGATAGGCACAGCGTGGTGGTGTTGACTGTGAGACACGACGTGCACAGATATCCCCAGGACAGGCACCTGATGGATTCTGTGTAGGTGGTAAAATCATCCTTTTCAGAGGACGTACCATAGTAACCGTTTTATTATAGGAGGAGATGATAAGAGAGTTTCACACTTCCCCATTGGCGGTACATGCATGAGTAGCGAAGATGTACCAGGATCTCAGACAACAGCACTGGTGGCCAGGTATGAAGAAGGTTGTGGAAAAGTTCGTTTCACGATGCCTCACCTGCCAGCAGGTGAAGGCAGAGAACCAGGTACCATCAGGCTTGGTAGAACCCTTGGAGGTCCCGGAGTGGAAGTGGGATGGGATATCTATGGATTTCGTGATAGGGCTTCAACGTAATTCTAGAGGACACGACCCTATCTGGTTGATCGTAGACCGACACCCCATGTCTGCCCACTTTCTACCTATCTGAGAGCAGGGATCAATGGAGATCATGGGACACCTCTACGTTCAGGAGATCATACGGCTTCATGGTGTGCCATTTTATGTCATCTTCTCTCGAGATTATTTCTTTACTTCCCGGATTTGGAAGGGGTTACAGGAGGCATTTGGGACGCAGCTATGCCTGAGCACTGCCTTTCACCCTCATATGGATGGTCAGACGGAGAGGCTCGTTTGGACTCTCGAGGACATGCTCCATGCATGTGTCCTTGGCATTGGTCACAGCTGGGAGGATCACCTACCCATGGTAGAGTCTGCATACAACAATATCTACCACTGCTCCATCGAGATGGCACCATACGAGACATTGTACGGCCGACCCTATAGATCACCTCTGTGCTGGACAAACCCTAGGGAGTCCGCACTTGTAGGACCAGAGATGGTCCAGGCAATGACAGAGAAGGTGTAGATTATCCAGGAGTAGATGAGGACTGCACAGAGCCGACAGAAGTCCTATGATGATAGGAGGTGGAGACCACTAGTGTTCAAGGATTGCGACCACGTTTTCTTACGGGTCGCGCCTCGACGTGGATTATAGAGATTTGGCCGGGGTGGCAAGATATCTATGCGCTTCATCAGACCATTCCAGGTTCTCATAATGATAGGTGAGGTGGCTTATTTCCTAGCTCTTCCACCTCAGTTGCACCGGGTGCACGACGTCTTCCACGTATCTCAACTGAGGAGATATGTGCATGAACCGACACATATCATTGATTATGGGGATCTGTACATCAATGATGTGGCGACATTTGCGATGGTTCTGGTGGATATCGTGGATCGACAAGAGAGGGTCCTACTTGGATGCTCGATTCCTCTAGTGTGCATCAGGTGGAAGCACGAGAACCTCCACGAGAGCACATGGGAGCGGGAGGCTCAGATACATGCACAATACCCTCATTTGTTTCCCTAGATTATGATGTATCTTTTCAGGGATGTAAATCCCTGAGATGGGAGAAATGTAAAGACCATTAAATTTCAAGTAAAGTCTTTTCTTAAATTCTTTGGGATTTTACGAGTACATAGTTTATAACGGAACCTAATTCCGAGTCCCTGTGTGCCCGGAATCAATTTCCAAAGTTTAGCTAAGCTACGTTCAGTGAACGAACAAGTAGGTTTTTCTATCTTTTGAACTGGTGCTCGGATTTGAAATTTGAGGGCACCGATTGAGCCGCAACGCCGATAATTTCTTAAGAGGACATTTACCGAAGATGCATTTTCTTTAGAGGAGTTGCTAAAAAAATGTGGATTAATTAAAAAGTATCAATAAAGTTTGTGGTAAAAAATTTATTCCTAACTAGGTGGTTTTAACCTACATGGGGTAGTTAGGGTGGGACCACTAACATCCTAACTACCCATGTGAGAATAAATGTGAGGTGGGGCCCGCACAAGCCCCAACCCTTCACATTATTTAAACCCCTTTAAACACCCCATTAAACCTCTTGTAATTAATTGGGTAACTCCTTCTCTACCCACTCTTCCACATTAAATCATGCCAACACAAATTGATTTAATTAATTGAACCTCTTCAATTAATTGAGTTATGTGTTTGAATTTTGGAATTTTGAATGCATGGCATGAATTAATAAAATAAGATGAGACTTATTTTATTTTGGGGTTAGCTTGTTGTGTTAAGAATTGGGAAGAGATCCCTAGTTCCTTCCGTGAAGAACGTCACCCTTCGATGAAGAACACTGTCACCACATGGAGAGATGACGTGCCATTCCTTCATCTCTTCGCAGCTAGGGTGAGACGTCGTCCCCTCCTTGGATGCCCGTCAAATCCGTCTCTGAATCCTCACCCCTCGACGCCATCTTCTATGTCACCGGAAAATGACATTGTTTATCGAAGATGGGGTTAACTTTGTTGATTTTTTATTTATCGACCTTCATTGATTAATTTGGCCGCTTGTTATCGTCTTAACGGGAGGAGATCGGACCGCATAAACACGGCCGATCCACCTCCCCTTTTTTTGATCCTAGATGATCATTGAGGCCAAGGCAGCGTGGTGTCGTTGCACCGTGCCGGAACGAATAGTAACGCAGCTGGAGCGGGCCGCATTGGTGGTGCGCGACGTCGTCCCGCTGCGCCAGTGAGTTCGAAGGGACCGCTGCCGGATCGGGCCACGGTGGTGGTGCACGATGCTGTCGCACCGTGCCGGATAAACTAAAGGAGGCCATGACCATAGTGGGCTGTGATGGAGGGGCACTGCTCCGGCGTGCGATGTTGGTCGAGGAAGAGCCGTGACCTTAGGCCACAATGGTCCAACAGGGGTGGTCGGACAACCGACCGCTGACGCTCAAGGAGGCAGGAGCCCAACAGGTCCCGCGGCGGCCACTACCAGTCGTCCATTATGGCCGACCGTGTCTGATGAAACCGGGGGGGTGTAACCCATTGGATCTGCCTAGGGTGGACCCCACCAGGGTGGCCGCCATCTACAAAACAAAGGGGATTGTTCCCCCTTCGCACCTCGCTCGGCCGTGAGCTGAGCCGCGGCCGGCTTCCGAGCCGGGCCGCAGGCCGTGCCCCGCCGGGCCGGTCCCTTCCCAAATGGTCCGGACCTAGACCTGGGTCGGGACGACCCAGTTCGGCCGGCCTAGGGGGTATTGGGCCGGGTCGGACCGGGCCAGAACCCCTAGTTTCGGACCAGGTTCGTTCAAATGCCCATATCTTGGGCTACGGTCTTACAATCGACGCACCGTTAGTTGTGTTGGGATCCTTGGATTGGGACGGTCATTTCGGTATATTACATTGATGGTTTCGGTGTAGTTTTTTAATGACTGGGTTGGTTTGATCCCGAAACCAATCGGGCCCTTGCAGTGAAAACGCTTATAACTTAACGACCGGACGTCCGAATAACATGTCGTCAATTACGTTGAATTCCGCTTATTGCGACGGTTCTTTTGGATTACTTCACTTGAGGTTTGGACTTAGCTGGAGTATGGTCGGGTTTCTTTTAGCTTAAAAACCAACCGGGCCACTGGGACGAAAAATCCAATAACTCTCTGACCGGACGTCTGATTGACACGCCGTCTGTCACGTTGAGTTCCTATTGACAGGAAATAACTTTTTGAAACATGAATTCTGGAACTCGTGACAGTTGATGTATCAAACCCTTGGCTCATGGATCAGACCCTCCTGGAATCGAGTGTGCTGTGTGCGGGAACCCAAGAGCTGGCTGTGACTACGACGACTACCGTACAGGGATCCTCCATGGGTTGGACGACGATTACGACTATAATTGGATCCTACGTGTGTTCGGTAGCGAGGACGACTGTACTTGGATCCCCCGTGGGTTTGGTAGTGATGAAGACTGTACTTGGATCCTATGTGGGTTTGTAAGTGATGGTTACTCTACTAGGATCCTACGTGGGTTCGGCAAAAATGACTTCTGTACTTGGATCCTACGTGGGTTCGACAAAAGAGATGATTCCGAGACAACATCTAATCATCTTGAACCCTTTTCATGGGTAGAATACCTACGTGAGTTGAGTCTTGAAATTCAATCATTTTCTCGATATGATTTTCTTGTTTTCCTATGTGGACTGATTTATACTTACTTGTTTGGACTGAGTTGTACTTTTTTGTGTGGAATGAGTTGTACTATCCTGTGTGAACTGGGTTGAACTTGGGCTCAGGAGTTGGAGCCGAACTGGAATTGATGACTTATGTATATGTATGGGCATATACCTATGTAGTGTTGGTTTACACTTCGTGTTTGCCTATTCCTTTGTGGATTATTTCTTTGTGGATTCTGGGTGACCTTCGAGAGTCTTGGGGTCCCTATTGAGTATTGTATACTCACCCCTGCACGGGTTATGCCTGCACTACATTGTGTTGGTTGTAGATCACAGACAGTGCTGATCGTAGTTGAGGCTTGTGGAGCGGGATGGTATCCAGAGGTGGACTATCAGGCGGGATGTACACGGTGTGGATAGATTGATTTGAGGAGCTGAGGAAACCATCTGTACCCACCCTTCAGGTGGGGTTTCCGAAGGACGTCTCGGTGGTTGCTGCTTTACTTTTCAGCTGTTGTACTTTACCTTTCTCAGTTGTACTACATGTTCATTTGGGTTTGTATACTGGCCCATTTACCTTCCATCACTTAGTTTCGTATTCAGTTTACTTAGATTTTACTTCATCTTGCGAACTGTGTTGTGTGTTTGTTTACTTATATAAAGGAAATGCCTTCCCTTTAGCAAGATTTATGCCTTTGTTACTAGTCACCAGCCCCTGGCCTATGGAAGGCGGGCTTGGGGTAGTCACAGAATAGTCCCCGAGGATAGGTCATGACATACTACTAATGAGATAAATATTAATCCCTAGATTATTGTTAGATCATAAATCTATCATCATGAAATGGTGTTGGAATATTATAAATAAAAACATTCTAATAAGTCATCAATAATTTATGGTTACCTTGATCTAATTAAGAGAATATTTCATAACAGTATATCAATATTTGATCTATAATGTAAGGTTGAAATCATCATTTAATCATCATATAAACCATTGATCCGTCACAATCCATGAAAAATGTTACGGAGGAAGATTGATTTAGAATACATCTATAGATAATGTAACGACCCATACATTACATACAATATTAATACTTAAAAATTGTAGCATACTTATTGCAACATATAACAAAACCATGAAAGGACCGTATAGGTATAGTGTCTTTAGAAACTGGGAAACATAAACAACTGGTTCATAAAGCGTCTACACTGTCTCCCATTTATTTCATCATATCTATAGTCCCTTTTGGCATATCTTACTTAATAACCTTCTTCCTGACCTGGGGAAAGAAAACATACAAAAGGGTGAGCTCAAATGCTCAGTAAGGGTAAACAAAAGAAATATCAATCACATCATATTCATAAGAAAATAACTTTTTGAAATCTTAACCTGCAAAAGAGAGCATAATTTCATAACATGGGATAAATCATAGTAGTGAAATGGAATCCCAATAATCATAAAATAAAACATGAAACTTTGGGGAATACACACATAATCATAGAGAATAATTTATTATTAGTCAAGACTCATTGCAAATACTATCTTAGTGGACAAAGTCCATTTATAAACCGAGTTCACTCCTCGTTTCAGTCCTGTTTCACTGAACCGGTATAACCTACCTTTCTAGCCATGTATATCTCATGAGATATAAAATCATTACCCAATGCATTGTAGGGATATATAGGACCCACCCATCTCATAATGATACCATTCTTATGTGTGCCACAAAATCATAAATCATACATCATTGCATAACCCATGTAATAAAAATGGGAATCTTAAACATTGTGACATCATCAAACAATTCATATAAGATAAAGGAATTCATAAAAATAATTCCATCACAAAATAATCAAATCAATATAATAATAGGGATATAAGCAGAACCCTATATTATCTTATATGGAAAATAATTTTGATAAAACACTTGAACTCCATTCTTGAGGAAAATATCCTTACAAATTCAAAAACATTTTCCTTTCTTAACATGTCATACAATTTTAAACTAAAAGAAGTTGATTAAAAAAAATCTTGAAAACATTTAAAGGAAGTTTCTTGGAAATAATGTTTTAAAAATCCATTCATGCCGTATAAGTTAAAAAAAACATTCTTCGTACTTTTGTTGGAAATGTCAAAAAGTACCTCGTACGAAAAACGACAAAAGATTCCTTTAATATCCTTTACTAAAAACTCACCGAAGAATAAAATTATATTTAAACAATTGTAGGTGGATGGAAATAATATTACATATTGGGGAAACATGGATGTGAATGATAAAATACACCCCAGTAAATACAAAAGTATAAACAATCTCGGATAAAATGAGATTGTGATATTTTCCCTTACCTTAGGTCCGATTTGCTTCCTAAGTGTCCGGACCTCCTGTATAATGATTTAAATAATGTCATTGACATATTACAGAATCATACGCATTGTTATGATATCATATATGGTTCCCTTATGACTTTATATTACCAGTTCTTTTGTAAATTCCATGTTAAAGAGCGTTTTGGGTAAAATTGTTTCATTTGTCGTTCGTGTTTTGAATTGTAATTATTCATATGATTACTTAGATCATGATAACATAATTCTATAATATAAAACATGATTTATATATAATATATATTCAGAATAGACATATATATAATAAATCAGTAAATGGAATGAAATACACCATTCACGGAGACGGTAGGTCGTATGTTCGCATGAACGCTGTTTTCGTTTCCTTATTGAGTTGAATGGAATTAAGTAGATGACATACATATATATAAACATAAATCCAGTATCATTATTATTTCATATATTTCATTATTACTTATTATATATACTATATAATAATTCTTGAATGGTTAACGTGGAGAATGAATCTCATCGCGTCGTGGAGACGGTAGTCCGTAAGTACGCACGAGCGATGATATCGTTCTCATGATCGTGGGACTGTATTGGAGTGTATGTATACGATTTCAGAATCAATATAACTTTAAAATAATCATATATAGTTATTATTTACACCATTATACCCATCAAAGTAAGGTGTTGGTGGAAAATAGATTATACCACGGCGTGGAGACGGTATTCCGTATGTACGCACGCGCGGTGATTTTGTTTTCCGTAGGATGGATAGATGGTGAAATATGGTTGTTTCATACTTATAATAACATATCATTATATGAGTGATACTGATGTTATTACTTCATAATGAAACAACTAAATAAGAAGAAGTTGAAGAAAAAAGAAGCTTGAAAGAATCAGTTGAAGAAATTATCTCTTCTTCGATACACCTCTTTGAAACCTCCTCTCAGGGCACTAAGATTGGTCTTTGAAGTAGACCAGGACCTCTAGGATGTTACTAGGGAAGTGTAGAAGATAATTTGGCAGGGGTTGGCCGAGCTAGAAGTCTCAAAGTGGTGTGAGGAAGAGGGGGAGGAGGTGCCCTTTTATAAGGGAGGAGAGGGGCACCTTTGGAAAAACTAAAAATATTATTTTATTATAAAGTCATATTCTATTTTAAATAGCTCCAAATTGATTTATTTAGAAGCTAACATGAGGATGGATCTAAATCCTCTCATAAAATATAATTTAGACAAGTTTTGGTTCCTATTTTAACCTTATCATTTAGATTTAACATTAAGTTAAATAATTTTACTTTTACCGTGTCTTCTTGTGTTCTTACACTATAAGGTTAATAAACTTACTGTAACAAGCCAAAAGAACCCCAAGTTGTTTATTATTAATATATATAACCTTATATAAATCAGTTTGCCGAACCTTAGATTTTTAGGAATAAAATAACAATTAATAATATAATATTTGTTTTATAAACTATTTTATGTCAATTATGACACTATTTAGTAATTGATTTTTTTGAAAATTATAACAGAATGATTAGCTCAAAAAAGGTTAATTAAATCAATACTAACATGTCATAATAACCTATAAAATTAGTGGAATTCATAAAATGTCTCAAATTATATTTACTTGGGTATTTATAATATCAATTATTATAATATTTTACTATTATGGTAATTACTGCATCATCATTGTGTCATAAATAAATTAATTTATTTAATGATTAAAAATTATAAATAAAATATCATTATGTAGGAAATATTATTATCTTTATAATTAAATTTTACAATCGAATTTAGCATATGTATAACCCTATATTAAAAATGTTTTAGTAAATAAACTTTGATTTAAACTCTTTTAACTCTTCTTTGAATTAAATAATAATAAATGTCCTAATCTAATCCAAGTGGGCCTAAAAGGTCATATTTTATTCCTAAGGTTTTTTGGTCGAATTAAACTAATCCAATAGATTTAGGACATGTGTTAGGGTAATAATAATATCATTTTTACCTTTAATTACCCTATTTACTTTTAACCGTGGTAAAAAAAAGTAAAAAGTTACTATTCACCAAAAATTATTTTCATCTCATTGAACCACATTTTTCTTACTGACATCAACTGTGTCTCTTGGATTTTTGAAATTCCACTCACAGAAGCGGTAAAATTATGTTTTATGAAAAAATCATTTTTTTACTACCACTTAGTGGTTTCACTATTCATCAAAAAATGAAAGTTTCCATAAAAATTCTAAAAATTAAGACTAAACTATATTTGATATTATGAACTCAAAAATGATGTCTATTTTACGAAATTCAAAACATATCAGTTACATTAACTAATTTATTAATTAATTACAGTCGTCAAAACAAATAGCCTGTTTTTAAGAGATAATAACTATCAAAGGATTGACACTTGTTTATAACTGGTTTAAATGTGAAATTACATCCAATGACCAACATTGTATTAAATTGTAAAAATATATTCTAAATATACTTTAAAACCACTCAAATTAATAATTTATCACTATTAATTATTTCAATTAAGAAAGTTGTTTTTAATTAAAATTTAGAAATTTTAACTATTCATTAGAATATGAATGTTATTCAAAAAGTACCAAAATATCACCCTAAGATAATTTTGATATTCCGAATCCAAAAATGAAGTCCATTTTGAAAAATAAAATTTACAAAATTTCAAAAAGTGGTTATTACTATTCATAATGGCTAGTTTTAATAATATTTTCATAGCATATCATTGTTTAGTGAAACTCGGTATTGCGTACAACGCATGCTATCAAGGAAGGCCACGGTTGCGTGTAAAGCAAGCCAAGATAGTGTAGTATGTAGTGAAATATTCCTTTGATGATTTATATAACATAAAAACAAAATATTTCACATAAAAGTCTCAGGTGTTACATTCTACCCCCCTTAAAATTAATTTCACCCTCGAAATTCGTCACTTGTAACAAACAGATGAGGATACCTCTCCCTCATCATATACTCATGCTCCCATGTAGCTTTTTCTAATTGGTGGTTCCTATATAAAACATTCACCAATCGAGTGGTCTTGCTTCATAGGAATGTTTCACTACGATCCAACACGATCAGGTATGTACTCTCTCGGGAGAGATACATGGAACACATCGTGAACTTGAGAGAGATTCAGTGGAAGCGCCAATCGGTAAGCTACCTTCCCAACACGATCCAGTATTTCAAAAGGACCGATATATCTAGGGCTCAACTTCCCCTTCTTTCCAAATCTCTTGACCCTATTCCAGGGAGATATTTGTAAGAATAGTTTATCACCCACTTCAAACTCTAGGTCTTTTCTTCGGTTGTCAGCATAACTTTTCTGTCGACTCTGAGCTTCTATTATGTGTTGTTGAATAGATCTGACCTTTTCCACCATTTCATCAACGAGTTCAGGTCCTAATATCTTTCTTTCCCCATCTTCATCCCATCAAGTTGGAGTCCTGCATTTCTTTCCCTAGAGAGATTCATAAGGAGCCATCTGAATACTGGAGTGAAAGCTATTATTATAAGAAAATTCCACCAATGGTAGGTGTTGATCCCAACCACCTTTGAAATCCATAGAGAAATCTCTCAAAATATCTTCTAGAGTTTGAATTATTCTCTTAGACTAACCGTCTGTCTGAGGATGATAAGCTGTGCTGAAACTCAACTCTGTATCCAGAGTATGCTGAAGACTTCGCCAGAACATCGAGGTAAATCTCAGGTCTCGATCAGATATAATAGAAAGTGGTACTCCATGAAATCTTACCACTTCCTTTACATATATCCTGACATGCTGATCCAGAGAGAAATCCTCTCTAATAGCAATGAAGTGTGCAGACTTGGTAAGACGATCAACTATGACCCAGATAGAATTATTGCCTTTGGATGTTTAAGAAATTCTTGTGACAAAGTCCATAGTTATGTTTTCCCATTTCCATTCGGGTATGGGTAATGGTTGTAACATCCCCTTAGACTTCTGTCTCTCACCTTTAACTTACTGACAATCAAAGCATCGAGAGACATATTCAGCAACATCTCTTTTCATGCCATCCCACCAGAAGTACTCTTTCAGGTCCCTATAAATCTTTGTTCTTCCTGGATGAATGGAGAATTAATAACTATGAGCCTCATCCTGTATCTCCTTCTTTAATTCCGGGATGGGAGGAACACAAACCCTATTCCTGAACTTTTTTATCCTATCACAATCAAGGTTTAATTCAAGAACATTTCTCACCTTCTTTTGTAACTCGACATCTTCTTTCTGTGCCTCTTTAATATTCACATGTATAGATGGTTGAACATTCATTAGAGAAAGATAATATTTTTCCCCTTCCATTATAATTCCAAGAACCATCTTTTGTAAATCCATAAATATTGGATCCTTTGTGATCCTCATCATGTATAAACTGGCATGGTCTTGTCGACATAATGCATCTGCCACCTTGTTTGCTTTCCCAAGGTGGTAATGGATTGAGCATTCATAATCCTTAATCAGCTCCAACCATCTTTTTTGACGCATATTCAGCTCCTTTTGTGTGAAAATATACTTTAAACTTTTATGATCAGTATAAATTTCACAACTTTCTCCATAATGATAATGCCTCCAAATATTTAATGCAATGATTACCGCAGCTAACTCCAAATCATGTGTTGGGTAATTTTGCTCATGGATTTTCAACTATCGTGAGGCATAAGCTATCACCATATTATTTTTCATAAGAACACACCCCAATCCCTTCTTGGATGCATCACTATAGATCACAAACCTTTCTCCACTACAAGGAAGTGTGAGCACATGTGCACTGGATAACCTTCTTTTCAACTCCTTGAAATTATCTTCACATTATTCCGTCCAAACAAACATAACTCCTTTCCGAGTCAACATGGTGAGTAGATTAGATAATCGTGAAAAATCATTCACAAAATGTCGATAATTTCCAGCCAAACTAAGAAAACTTCGGATCTCAGTTACTGTTGTTGGTCTCGACCATCTTTCGATAACCTCTGTTTTTGCTGGATCCACAGATATCCCCTCTTTTGAGATTATGTGACCCAAAAATTCAACTTTTTGAATCCAAAATTCACACTTGGTAAATTTGGCATAAATTTTCTCCGTTTTCAGGGTCTTCAATATAATTTTCAAGTGATCTTCATGTTCTTCCTTGATCTTTGAATAGAAAAGAATATCATCTATAAAGACTACCACAAATTGATCAAGATAGTCTCTAAAGACTCTATTCATCAGATCCATGAAGATAGAAGGGGCATTAGTAAGACCAAATGGCATCACTATAAACTCATAGTGTCCATACCTTGTACGGAAAGCCGTCTTTGGTATATCCTTCCTTTTGAACCTTAATTGATGAAACCATGAACGAAGATCAATCTTGGGAAAGTATTGAGCTCCGCGTAGTTGATCAAATAAGTCATCATTGCGTGGGAGAGGATATTTGTTCTTTTTAGTGATCTTGTTAAGTTCTCAATAATAAATGCAGAGTCTCATTGACCGCACTTTCTTCTTAACAAATAGAACATGTGCTCTCCAAGGTGACGCACTAGGGTGTATGAATCCCTTATCAAGATTCTCTTGGAGTTGCTTCTTCAATTCCTGCAACTCAATTGGGGTCATTCTATAAGGTGTCTTTGAAATAGGCAAAGCACCCGGTACGAGTTCTATTGAAAACTCAACTTCACGATTTGGTGGAAGACCCAATAATTCCTCCTGAAAGACATCATCAAACTCCCGTACAATGGGCATATTCTTAATCATGAGTTTCTCACCAACCATTTGAGATAAATAACCTTCATTTAGTGGAATCAAGACCCATAAGGTAGAAGGAATTTCCACTAGAAGGTTATGTTCATCCTTGCATTGATAGATGATAATAGATTGATCTGGAATATGAAATGTGACTTCCCTTCTTTGGAAATTTATATGAGCTGCATATAAAGAAAGCCAATCCATGCCAAGAATCACATCAAATTCCAATATAGGAAGGATCACAAGATTTGCAGGAAGCACTTTCCCACAAACTTCGATCGGAGAAGAATTATAAACTTTTGATGCGACTGTTGCGCCATTAGGTGTTGTCATAGCTAACTAAACATCTAATTGTTGAGGTAATACGGTGATACCCTTAGAAAATTCTTCAGAAATAAATGTGTGTGTGGATCCAGAATCAAATAAAACATTTGCTACTTTAGAGTGGATAGTAAGTGCACCTTTCACCACATCGTTATCGTACTCCACATCGCTAATAGAAATTGCATGTGACTTTCCTTTGTCTTTAGCCTTAAGAGTTTTTTGACGTCAACCATCATCATCAACCCTTGGATTAGGGAATTTATTAGCATAATGCCCCATCTCCTTGCACATGAAACATTGATGTGTAGTAGGTTCATTCTGTGTATCCCTTCCTTTGTTTGCATCATTAGACATCTTCTTCCAATCATCGTGGCATTCAAATGCCCGATGAACTTCCTTTACACATTTGAAACATTTACTTGTCCCTTTAAGAAAACTCCCTCCTTGTTTATTTCCACACTTTGAGCATAAGGGAAAGCTCATCTTCTTTTCAGAGTTCTCTTTATATTTTCCTTTGAATTCCATTTTCCACTTCTTATCAAACCCATATGACTGATGGGTTACTCCAATCTCCATCTCAACTTGGAGAGCACATCGAACAATTTCCTCGTAGCTATTGAAGTCCTTTATGGATAAGGCCCTTCGAAGACTTGGTTTTAAGCCACTAAATAATCAATCGATCTTACTCTCAGGTTGGATAATAATACCATAAACGTACCATGAAAGTCTTATAAAATTTGCTTCATAGGTACCAACAGATTCATCATCCTTTTGCTTCATTTCAAGAAACTTTTTCTCCATCTTTTTTTGGAGAATACGAGGGAAGTACTTATTGAAAAATGAGTTCTTGAACTCGTCCCATTCCATGGACTGAATTTCATACCTTTGCCTCATAATCTTAAAAAGATTCCACCATTGATCAGCATCACCTTCCAAACGATACACTGCTAAGATGACTTTATCATGCTCAGAACATTGAATAACTGAAAATGTCTTTTCAGTAGTACTAATCCATTTTTCAGCAACTAATGGATCAATAGACCCGCTGAAAAAAGGTGGATGCTGCCTCATGAAGGATTCAACAGAATTTTGATCCTTCTTTTGCTCGTTTGGAAGTCCTGCATGATTCATATGTTGAGAAAGTTGTGTGAGCATGGATACAAGATTTTGCATTCTAGCTCCCATAACGTTTGGTTGCTCAGGGGGATAATCATTGCATTTCCCATCACATTCCGCATTAACACGGTTCTTTCGGGTTCCAGCCATTGACTACAGCCAAGAAGAATAGTGTGAGCAACACTAATTATAATAGGAAAACCACATAATCAAGAATAAAATTTCACACTTAAAGTCTTATCCTAGGTTATTCATGGCCATTTCTAAAACACTAAGATTGTGTTCTATGCTTAGACTTATCCTTAGGGTTCTTACTAAGGCTTTCACATCATAGTTTCCAAAGGTTGACAATACCTTTCCTCTGATACCAACTATAACGGTCTGGAATTACTTCCAGTAGACAATAATTGATACCTATCAAGGCACTCCATGGGTGGCTACACCCTTTGGGTGTGACACACCACCATCCCCAGTGGCAGCCATTTCCTCATGAAGCCATTGGGCGGAGAGCCATGCTTCGTCCAATGCTCACATGTGAGAGTTCCCAAGTATTGGATACATTCTTACCTCCTTTGCCTCTGATACCAATTATAACGACCCATACTTTACATACATTATTAATAATTCCAAATTGTAGCATACTTATTACAACATAAAACAAAACCACGAATGGACCGTATAGGTATAGTGTCTTTAGAAACTGGGAAACATAAACAATTGGTTCATAAAGCGTCTACACTGTCTCCCATTTATTTCATCATATCTATAGTCCCTTTTGGCATATCTTACTTAATAACCTTCTTCCTGACCTGGGGAAAGAAAACATACAATGGGTGAGCTCAAATACTCAGTAAGGGTAAACAAAAGAAATATCAATCACATCATATTCATAAGAACATATCTTTTTTAAATCTTAACTTGAAAAAGAGAGCATAATTTCATAACATGGGATAAATCATAGTAGTGAAATGGAATCCCAATAATCATAAAATAAAACATGAAACTTTGTGGCATACACACATAATCATATAGAATCATTTCTTATTAGTCAAGACTCATTGCCAAGACTATATTAGTGGACAAAGTCCATTTCCGAACAGAGTTCACCTCTTGTTTCAGTCCTGTTTCACTAAACCGGTATAACCTACCATTCCAGCCATGTCTATCTCATGAGATATAAAATATTTACCCAATGCATTGGAGTTAGATATAGGTCCCACCCATCTCATAATGATACCACTCTTATGTGTGCCACAAAATAATAAATCATACATCATTGCATAACCCATGTAATAAAAATGGGAATCTTAAACATCATGACATCATCAAAAAATTCATATAAGATAAAGGAATTCTTAAAAATAATTCCATCACAACATAATCAAATCAATGTAATAATAGGGATATAAACATTACCCTATATTATCTTAGATGGAAAATAATTTTGATAAAACACTTGAACTCCATTCTTGAGGAAAATATCCTTTCAAATTCAAAAACATTTTCCTTTCTTAACATGTCATACAATATTAAACTAAAATAAGTTGATTAAAAATAAACTTGAAAACTTGTAAAGTAAGAGTCTTGGAAATAATGTTTTAAAAATCCATTCATGCCTTATAAGTTAAAAAAAACATTCTTCGTACTTTTGTCGGAAAAGTCAAAAAGTACCTCGTACAAAAAATGACAAAAGGTTCATTTCATGTCCTTTACTAAAAACTCACCGAAGGGTAAAATTGGATTTAAAAAATTGTAGGTGGATGGAAATAATATTACATATTGAGGAAAAATGGATGTGGATGACAAAATACACCGCAGTAAATACCAAAGTATAAACAATCTCGGATAAAATGAGATTGTGATATTTTCCCTTACTTTAGGTCCGATTTGCTTCATAAGTGTCCGAACCTCCTGTATAATGATATAAATAATGTAATTGAATTATTACATAATTATACTCATTGTTATGATATCATATATGGTTCAATTATGACTTTATATTACCCGTTCTTTTGTAAATTCCATGTTAAAGAGCGTTTTGGGTAAAATCGTTTCATTTGTCGTCTGTGTTTTGACTTGTAATTATTAATATGATTACTTAGATCATGATTACTTAATTCTAGAATATAAAACATAATTTATATATAATATATATTCAGAATATATATATATATATAATAAATGAGTAAATGGAAAGAAATACACCGTTTATGGAGACGGTAGGCCGTACGTACGCATAAACGTTGTTTTCGTTTCCTTATTGAGTTGAATAAATTAAGTAGATGACATAAATATATATAAACATAAATCATGTATCATTATTATGTCATATATTTCATGATTACTTATTATATATACTTTATAATCATTCATGAATGGTTAACGTGGAGAATGAATCTCATCGCATTGTGGAGACGGTAGTCCGTACGTACGCACGAGCGATGATATCGTTCTCATGATCGTCGGACTGTATTGGAGTGTATGTATACTATTTTAGAATCAATATAACTTTAAAATAATCATATATAGTTATTATTTACACCATTATACCCATCCAAGTAAGGTGGTGGTGGAAAATAGATTACACCACGGCGTAGAGACGGTATTCCGTACGTACACACGCGCGATGATTTTGTTGTCTGTAGGATGGATAGATGGTGAAATATGGTTGTTTCATACTTATAATAACATATCAGTATATGAGTTATACTGATGTTATTAATTTATAATTAAACAACTAAATAAGCAGAATTTGAAGAAGAAAGAATCTTGAAAGAATCGGTAGATGAAATTACATCTTCTTCGATGCGCCTCTTTAAAATATCCTCTTAGGGCACTAAGATTGGTATTTCAAGTAGACCAGGACATCTAGGATGTTTCTAGGGAAGTGTAGAAGAGAATTTGCCAGGTTTTGGCCGAGCTTGAATGCTCAATGTGGTGTGAAGAAGAGGGGGAGGAGGTGCCCTTTTATAAGGGAGGAGAGGGGCACCTTTGGAAAAACTAAATATATTATTATATTATAAAGTAATATTCGGTTTTAAATAGCTCCAAATTGATTTATTTCGAAGCTAAGGTGGGGATGGATCGAAATACTCTCATCCAATATAATTTAGACAGGTTTAGGTTCCTATTTTAACCTTATCATTTAGATTTAACATTAAGTTAAATATTTTTACTTTTACCGTGTATTCTTGTGTTCTTACAATATAAGGTTAATAAACTTACTATTACAAGCCCAACGAACCCCAAGTTTTTTATTATTAATATATATATCCTTATCTAAGTCATTTGTCTGAACCTTAGATTTTTAAGAATAAAATAACAATTAATAATATAATATTTGTTTTAGAAACTATTTTATGTCAATTTTGACACTATTTAGTAATTGATTTTTGTGAATCTACTAACAGAATGATTAGTTTGAAAACAGTTAATTAAATCAATACTAACATGTCATAATAACCTAGAAAATTATTTTAATTCATAAAAAGTCTCATATTATATTTATTTGGGTATTTATAATATCAATTATTATAAGTTTTCACTATTATGGTAATTACTACATCATCATTGTGTCATAATTAAATTAATTTATATAATGTCTAAAAATTATAAATAAAATATAATTATGTATTAAATATTATTATCTTTCTAATGAATATTTACAATCGAATTTATCTTATGTATAACCCTATATTAAAAATGTTTTAGTAAATAAACATTGGTTTTAACTCTTTTAACTATTCTTTGAATTAAATAATAATAAATGTCCTAATCTAATCCATGTGAGGCTAAATGGTCATATTTTATTCCTAAGGTTGTTTTTGGTCGAATTACACTTATCCAATAGAATTAGGACATGTGTTAGGGTAATAATAATATCATTTTTACCCTTAATTACCCTATTTATTTTTAACCGTGGTAAAAAAAGTAAAAAGTTATTATTCACCAAAAATTATTTTCATCTCATTGAACCAAATTTTACTTACTAAAATCAACCGTGTATCTCGAATTTTTGAAATTCCACTCACAGAAGTGGTAAAATTACGTTTTATGAAAAATTCATTTTTTTACTACCTCTTAGTGGTTTCACTATTCATCAAAAATTGAAAGTTTCCAGAAAAATACGAAAAATTAGGACTGAGCTATATTTGATATTATGAACTCAAAAATGATGTCTATTTTTCAAAATTAAAAACATATCAGTTACATTAACTAATTTAAAAATTAATTCCCTTCGTCAAAACAAATAGCGTGTTTTTAAGAGATAATAACTATCAAAAGATTGACACTTGTTTATAACTGGTTTAAATGTGAAATTACATCCAATGACCAATATTGTATTAAATTGAAAAAATCTATTATAAATATACTATAAAACCACTCAAATTAATAATTTATCATATTAATTATTTCAAATAAAAAAGTTGTTTTTAATTAAAATTTAGTAATTTTCACTATTCATCAGAATATGAAAGTTATTCGAAAAGTACCAAAATTTCACCCTAACGTAATTTCGATATTCCGAATCCAAAAATGAAGTCCATATTGAAAAATAAAATTTAAAAATTTCAAAAAGTGGTTATTACTATTCATAACGGGTAGTTTTAATAATATTTTTATAGCATATCATTGTTTAGTGAAACTCGGTATTGCGTACGATGCAAGATATCGAGGAAGGCCACAGTTGCGTGTAAAGAAAGCCAAGATAGTTTTGTGTGTAGTGAAATATTCCTTTTATGATTTATATAACAAAAAAACAAAATATTTTACATAAAAGTCTCGGGTGTTACAGATAACTCAATACTCTACCTTAACTAGATCTATCATTCCTTATATAACCCAGGTGAGAGAAATGTAAAATCACAGGGTGTTAAAATTCATATTGTGTATTTAGTGAAACCTAGGCCTAGAAATGTTAGTGAGATGATGTGCCTATGTGTTGGGTAGAACGCCTTTATTTTATCTATCACCACTAGATGGCTAGTGGGGTTTTCATTATTTCTCTAGACATACAAAAACTCCACCTGGTTAATGGTGAACTCCACCTGCCCTTTTGTATCATATTTACGACCAACATAATGAAAATACACATCTCATAAATCTATAAATTGATTGTTTGACCATTTATACATTAAAACTAAAATATTAATGACCATATTCATAATGAACCACAATATTACTAGGGAGTTTTTAAATTTTTAATACACCTTGTACATCAATTACAATAATGGTGTTGCACCTTTTTCTTAGAGTTTTGTGACTTATTCAAGAACGTTTTGGGTTTCATATCTATGGCTTCAATATTACTCCGGTATTCGTTTAAAATTTCAAATAATTATTATCATTAACAAGAAATGCATATATTGATTATGTGTTGGATTCCTTTATATATGTGTAAATATAATCATCGTCATATTTTGATTGAGTAATGAACTGAGTGGTTTTTTTAAATACCAAATAATTAATATAGTTTTAATATATAGATTTTTTTATATGGAATAGGATTCTACACTATATCAATTGATCTATTTATATAATTAATGATGAATAAACTTACATATATTTTTAAAATTTAACCCCTTTTAAAAAAATCAGAATTTAATGATTTCTAAATAGAAACATTCCAATAAATCAATAACCCTACGATATTTATTTACAAAAAATATTTGTTCCCCTATATTTTTTTATGTATGGAAATCATGAAATGAGTTGATTATAATAGTACGGGGAAATATTTTTTTAATTTATTTTGTGTAAAACATAGATTTTAATGCCTTAATATAAGCCTTTCATAGTAATATGGTATAATTGTTTTTATTCAAATGCATTAGGTAATGATTTATATTCTCAAATACTTATGATCCTAGTATTGTTTTATTCATATGTTCCGCAACAAAAACTCTTTATGAGTTGTGGTATAAGAAAATGTGTGGTTATTTTCATAGTTATATATGTATCATCTCCCATTAATAGGCATGATGAATTTAAAGGGTTCCATCATTTTACTGGGAGTTATTTCTTTAAACAATTTCGAGGAAAACATCTAAAACATGATACTCTTCTTATAAATGTTTCTTTAGATTAATAACATCCTCATCCTAAAACATAATATTGTGATTACACATTGAGTAGACAAATTTGTGTTTAAGAAACGCCTTATATTGGTAAAATTAATATTTTTTCTTAACTAATAGAAATTATATATAATAGAGAAATTTATGATTGAATAAAGAGACAATTGATGTTGTTAAATATGGAATATATATTATTATGAGGAGAAAAATATTTAATTTATATTTAAAATTTATTAAATTCAAAATTACCAAAGAAAATTGAGTCACACCTCAAATACTAAAAATTAAGGATTATTTCAATGATTTTGTGTGACTGAATATATCCACTACGGTTTTTTTGTTGTCAAATTCAATTGGCATAAAATTTTCTAACATGTTACATGATTCACGAATATTTTTCTCAAAATCATAAGAGTGTTCATGATATCTAATTTTTGAATTTAAAATATATGTTATTTTTCAACATTAATAATTCAAGTGTATAAAATATAATACTAGATAAATGGTTAGTTGTAATCGCAAATAATGTATCTTTTATAAGTCCATTTAAGTTATTGAAACCTAAAGTAGTTATCAAGAAGGTTGTGCAATGCTTCTAAACAATGGAATTTTCTTGATACATGATGGGGGTTTTAAAACACCGTTTAATTTACATGATAGTTATCGATGTTATAATGAAAAATCAACACTTTTTGATGGTAAATAATAAAAAATGTATGCATATCAATTTTATAGAGTATATAGAAAATCAAAATAAGTGGATTAATTGATGTATATTTTAGTTTTCATTCAAGTAATGGATCAAAAGTGAGTACATAAGATATTTGTATTTAAAATAATTTATCAACATAAAATAAATCATTGAAAATGATTTTTAGTAATCCTATGCATATTTTATGATAAAATAAATTATATAGGATCATTGTGATTAAATATATAATATGTGATAATAAAAATTGATAATGACTCTTTGGATTTTCTAATATAATTGAAAAATGGAAAATGAAAACAAAATATCTTAGATAAAAATAATTTATACATATGTTTTCTATAATATGATGGAATCTATTCTTGAAACCCATCAATTGTTTATTTTAATGAATATATTCCTCTTATGTTGATGAAAATGATGAAATCACATAGAATAAACCATAATATATGGATATGATGGATTAATTGATAAAAATTCTTATTAAATGTAAATAAATGTCATTTTATATTATAGAAGATGTCAGTGTATCATAGTTTTAAATATTCCGGAGAATCGTGTATTAAATAGGTTAATGGGATAATGATTGGACCAAATGATGTTCTATTTTTAAAACTAAAATATTACTCTTTCCTAAATACAAATAAAATGTCACATTATATCCAAATAGGTTTATGGTGTGCTAGTATATGATTATTGTAAATAACTTAATCTGATAAAAAATTATTTGAATGGATTATTTTGACTGAAATGATTCTAATAATAATGATAATTTACTAAAAAATAGTTCTATATACAGATAAAAGTTATTTTAATTATCATAACTTTTGATGTTGGGTTGTTAATAAGTGAATATTATTTTTAATAGTATGATATTGAAAATTTTATTCTTAAATATCATTATTATTCAATTTATAATATTTTATAGATATTACTCAACGATGTTTTTAGTGGGAAGGATTTATCATATGGTTATAATATATATGAATTATTAGTTACATAGAGTTTTAATGAGTAATAAAAAACCTAAGAATGTGTAGTTAAGATAAGGAATATCTAGTATTCTATCATATATGATATGGTAAATAAACACATATTTATATTTTTTATGTGTTTTTTAATTAGTTTATTCCTATAAAAGGTATAATTTTATAAAAAGGGAAATATTTTTTTTATTATCCTTCAATAATGGCTTCATATTTTCTGTGAAGTGAAAAGATAATTATTCCCTTAAACATTTTCATTTATTTTTCAGTAATTTATGATCATCATAAAGTATTTTAGGTAATACTGACATGTTAATGTTATGATGAGAACCTTCATATACTCAATAGAAGGAGTTGTATATGTGGTTCGTAGAAAATAATCCTAAGGTAATAACATAAGACTTATATTAATGAATAGACACCAAAATATATCACAGTGAACGTCTTATGATTATTGATATAATTAGTAGTATATTATTACAATGAGTCAGAATTACCTGGTGTTGGTGAGATAAATGGAATTATAACCTTTCTACATATTTATATTTATATTGAAATTGTTTGTTATAGAATAATTACTAGTAGGTTGGGTATGTTTTTAACATCCAAATATTACATATGTATATCCATTTAGTTACTCTTGGTGTATTTAATAGCATTCCCAACATACAAACCCTAGTCAAAATGAACTTGTGATCTTTTATACCTTTGTAACCCAACCATTGGATTGTTGGGTATGAATAAGATTAACCAAATTATGAAATATATTTATATATATTTTTTCATAAATTCATATTTATCTATTAATTCCTAGGAAATAATCATTATATTTTTAATGTAATTAATTAATGATTGAATATCATATTTTTATGAAGAAATGCATTTTTCAAAAAGTTTTTTAATTTATCTAAAAATAGAAATTTAAAATTATTTAAATACCATTTTAATGATATATATTGATAATATATATTACTGAATGATTAATTAATTATACATGAGTTATCCAAAGTTTAAAAAATGAATATAAATTCATTGAAATATAAAAATTTTATTTTACATAAAATAATTCTTATATTCATTGTGTGTTTTCCCATAATAAAATGAATTATTTATTATATATTAAGTTTTTAGTGAAATTTTTAGATTATATATTAACTCAAATATTTTAATATTTGTTTTTTAAATTCTTCCAGGTATGTAATGGATGTAAATTCAGTTTTATGAATAAAAATTCATCTTTTCAAAAATTATTTTTCTTTCTATTTTGTCCTCTAATTTTAAACCTAATTCCCCCCACATATCAAAAAGTAATTTTAAATAATGGATTAAATATTTTTAAACAATATGTTCAAATTTTTAATGAGTCGACAATAATTTCAGTTTATAATGAATAGTACAAACAGACAAAACTTCTTACCAGCTATAAGATTAAAATCGGTTTAACGGCAATTAATCTAAGAGATTATGATAATATTTCAAAATAACAATTCTTAATTATAATTGTTGAACAGTTTACAACCTTATCTATTTATTAAATCTAATTAATTCACATTTGGAATAAAATTTACAAGAGAATGGGGTCATATTTTTAAAATATTTTCAGAAAACCCATGTGTGTCCTCACCCTCACTTGTAAAAGGTCACTTATACTCCCCTCTTATGAAAGTATTATTATCCAATATATATATATATATATATATATATATATCCCGAATCTAATACCTTCATATATTACATACCTTCATTATTGAACCTCTTATTTCTATATAACACCAATATTTTCTAGCATAATGTGAATACCAAATGAGGTCTCTTAAAGAATAGGTATAAATATTAACTGATATATTTAAAATTTATTTATTCTTTCACCTTATATAAACCTGTTTTATCCTTCATTAAAAGACTAAAAATATATAATTAATATAAATTGACTTTATAATGACTATGGGAAAACTATTTTCCACACATTCTAATCAAATAAAAAAACCCACTATTTTTTGTGTGTTTGTGAGGACTACTAAATCCACACCGTGATATGATTTTTTTCCATCTACAATATAATTGAATACTTATAATTATTTATTTGATTTATATATATATATGATATATAATAAATTATTGTAATTTATTACTGATAAAATATTATTTATCTTTCTTTCATTATTTTCATTGAATATGAAAACAATGATTATTCATATATATGGACACTAGTTTCTATGAATGTTTAATTGAATTTTCCTTATTTTAATTTTATATATGATTATAGATTTTTATATAATGAATATATGTTATATTTATACCTTTATTACTATTTTTATATTATGGAATAAAGATCAATTTTCATGAATTAGAACATCCAAATTGATTCTTTTTTTTTGAAAATTAGATTGTTAATGCATAGAAATTATTCTTTTAATAATGAATTATATAAAAATGGGTGGTTAAAAAAATAAGTAGAATATTTATGTTATTAATGGTATTAATTTTATTATTTATTATATTTATTATAAATTTTAATTTATTATATTTGAGATTATAGGCCTCATAAAGAATGTTAGACTTTAGTTAAGGTTTTACATAGTAATCTAATTTTTCACAGGGACTGATTATAGTTAATTATTTGATGATGAAAATATATTATTACACTATAAAAATATTATTTATTTTCATCACAAATTTTTATTCTTTATATTAAATTCTTTCATTTCATTTTCCTCTGTTAATGTTTTAATGATTCAGAAAAAGGTTTTAACGAAAATTTAATTTTCTTTATATCTATAGTCATAAATATTATTTTTCTCTTTGACAATATTATGAATAAAATATCATTAAATATTTCTTAATTTTATTTAATGATTATGAAATACATTTTATCCAATTTTCTAAATTATATAATAATTTTTATAATGAACTATCTTGTAATTCTCTTAATAGGTGCCTTTATAAAATTGTTGTGAATGTAATCACTGATTTGAGATACACCACATAAACCAATTTTACCAGAAAAAGAAATAACCTATTTATTAATGACTAATTATTTTTTCCTAGGACTATATTTTTGAAAAATTATTTATATATTTTTTTAAATATTTTTAAAATTTGATTTAAAAATGAAAATATTATTTTCCACAAGAATTTTTCCTATAAAATTTTAATGGTATTTTAATCAATAATAACATACATTACAGTTTCTTATCCCCTGATAGGGATATTATTCAAATATATAATATTTTTTCATTCTCTATATGGTTTATGAATATTTTTCTGAAAAATTTTGGAATCTTTATTTCAAATTAATGGTTTTAGTTATGAATAATGGATAAATTTTTCATGATATTGTGTCATACATATGAATTTATTATGATTATTTTATGGTTGGTTAAGTAATATCCACTTGATGAATGGGGTAATGATTATTTTTTTAATTGAAAAAATTTTACATGGATTGTTTTACCAAGCCCATACAATGTTAGGTGTGAGGTTCTCGCAAGATGGAAGTAGGTACACAAGTGGTTAACCAACCCCTATCATGAGATGGATGTTTGGGTAGTTATCCTTGACATAAAATTTATATGATTTATACTAATACACTTTTTATTACACAAATTTATTGAATGTTATTTTTCATGTTTTTGATATCATGAATAATATTTTTTGTTTCATTATGATTCATTTCTTATAAACTGTCAATATTTATAACATTAAAAATGGTTATGGAAAATAAATTGATGGGTAGGTTTTCAATTGTTTTTCCCATGTTATCATACCCTTGTTCTCATCTAATAATTTAATGAATATTTACATCTCTCATGTTTACTCTTATTAAATTCATAGATCACACATCATTGTGTGTCCTTTTCTGCATGATATGAATAATGTGTTTAAGTATGATATTACTATAAAGATTTCTAGTTTTTAGATGTAGTTAATGGTATTGTAGATATTTTATATACTAGTTTTTTTTATATCCATGTTTCAAATGAATAAAAGCATTTAAGGTTCTAACATATATCCTGATCATATATAAGAAAATTGATATAGTAAGTTGAAATATTTATTATTAAAATGGTTGGGTAGACATAATTGGTTTAATATTATGTTATATTTATATAGAAAACTAGGATTATAAAGCATTTGTTATGAGCTATAGGATAATAATATGTGTATTAAATTACCTTTGATAATAATTAAAAAGTTTGTTTTTGTGCTAAATAAATCCCCATCTTGATAATAGAAATTGAATGTATCTGTGGAAAATGAATCTATGGTTAAAAAACTCTAGATCAAGCATATTTATCATTCAAATTAACATCACTAGAGAACGGCGTTGGTTACTACGATTACACACATAGTTAGATAGTTTCTGAAGATATGATTGAGTTAATTCAAACTTTATTCATGAACCATTATAAATTTTTTAAAATATACAGAACATGGATTAATGTGGCTAAACATAAGGATTAACTCATCCCAAAGTAGGTTTCATTAATATTTAATCCTATAAATGATCATCATTATTATGTTATTTTAAAAAATACTATTGTTTTCTACACAATAATTTTTTTCATTCAATTTAATTATTTAACCTAAATGAAATATGGTAGCAATGAATGTAATGGAAAATGAAATGATTTTCCTATTAATAAACTTAATTTTATGGGATATATAATTAAAAATTTCATTGATATGACTATGAATATTGTTAAATGATGAACCATGTTGAGATTCTAAATGAGCACGGATGGGAAGAACATTTTGTTTCATTCTTTCATAAGGAAAAATCCGCATAATATTATTAAATCAACTGATTCAGTGAATTTTTAGAAATATTTCTGTACCATTGAAAATCTATTTTCCATTCTATATTTCTCATATCATGAAAAACCTTATATTATATGTTTACAAAATTGACGGTAGAGTAGATAATTAGTTTAATATTATAACGAACATGAATAATTGGTGCGAACACAAATCTGTTAAGTGGGATGATTATAGAGGTTTATCTATTCATAATGTACATTAAAATTATATTATTGATGAAAATATATAATTAATTCCATATGTTAAATAAAAATTATGGAAAATCCATTTGTATAAATGTGGAAAAGTTTTCAAGACATGCAAGGAATGGTTAAGGTTTTATCATCCAAATTTGAAATAAGATTTTTCAGTTATTTAGTGGATTAAAATAATGAATTAAAATGGTTTATGAGATATTATATTTCATATCTAAGAAGAATCATTTAGATGTTAAATCAATGTAAAAATATAGATTAATGTCACCCAAAAATATCATGGTATTTTATTAGAAATGAAATATCGAATTTAATGGAAAATCTATAAATAAAACCCATAGAGGAAAGAATATGAATCATTCTATTTTATTTTTATTTAGAAAAAAACATTGACAAATTTTTAATTAGGGTATTAGACAATAAATATTGTGTGTAAAAGATCTTAATCATGAAATTGAAGTCCATCATGATTGGATGAAGTTATCCTTTTAAGATAAACATCAATAAAATACATCACCCACACTCAAATGCTTCAAATTCATGGAGTGTAGGAATTATTCAAAACAATGTGCTCTAATGTAAAGGTTAAGGATGATTATCATGTTTAGAAACAAATTTAACATATAAAAAATAGGAAATCTCATGTGATTAATAATTTTGATTTGGGGTATAATAATGAATTTTTGAAATGTACACATTATATCCACTATATAAAATGAATATATTATTTGATTCTAGATAGACCCATTATTTTAAATCTAAATACTTTAATAATGGAAACCCATTACTACCATAAATATTATATGTTGAATTTGTATATAAAATTGTTTACAGTATGTTGATCCATATCTAGTCTATTATTCTTCCCCTATTGTTTTTTGGAATGTGTTTTTTAATACTTAATTATTCTACCTCCTATAGAATTTGAGGTGATTTTTGTCATTGATTTTATCTCTCCATATAGATTCTAAATAAATTTTTGAAGAAGGTATGTAAAATTTTATATTATGAATAATCATATGATATTCTCCCTATATAAGGATAAATATGAACATAAAATATAAATTTCATCCACTATTTATTCATTATTCTGTTTCAAATGGTTTATTTATCTCGTATATTTGGGGAGAAACTTTGACATGTATGATATTCCTATTGAACATGATTTTTTATTGTATTTATAGAGAGGTTCCCGAGTCTCCATTCATAACATTGTGTGGAGTCTCAATAGAACAAAATCCTACTACTATATATATATCAATGAGACTATATGAAATAACCTTGATTTAGTTCCAAGAATAAAAAATTAAACACTACAGAAAATTGATAATACATTCATTCAATTGAGTTTATCACTATGAGGTTCACTGGAACTTTTTTTAATTAAATAATATGAATGAATGTGTTGATTCATTGATTATTGATAATAAAAAAAGATCATAATCATTAATTTGATTAATATTCCCAATATTAGTGATTTTTTGATAAATTATGATGGGTAAATATTCTTTGATGATTTCTGTTAAATCGAAATTCCATTAATTAAAAGTAAAAATTGAACACATACTCAAAAAAACGATCCATTCATGGAATGTACAACATAAATTTTTAATGATTTCATTTGATATCACTGATGCCCCAAATGTATTCATGGATTTATTGAATATATTCATTAGATATTATCTTGATCATTTTTGGACATTTTTATAGATAATATTCTAATATATTACAACATTAAGAATTGGAATGAAGAATACTTGAGGATTATATGAATGACATTATTGAAGGAGAATGTAAATGAAAAATTTAAAATATTTGAATTTTTTATGCAGTTGGTTTCTTTTTTAGGTCATTTTATATCAAGATAGGGTATATCATTGGATACACCTAGGATTTATGTTATTTAACAGTGGCTCACGAAACCCATTATTACTAAGATTTGTAGTTTTGTAGAATTGAATATTATAAAATAATTTTCAATTAGTTATCCTTGATATTAAATACTTTCACCATGTTATCTGAAATGATAGTTATGTTCTATTCGATTGATGAACGTGAAAATAAATTGATGCAGCTGAATATAAGGATGGTAAGGGAACATGTTCTCACTCTATCTAGATGTAGATATGATATTGTAAATTTTTTTGATACATCAAAGAAAGGGATGGAATGTCGTCATATGAATAATATTATAGTGACAGAGTGTGTGTCATGAAATTTAATGGGTCATGAAAATAATTACCAAACACATTATGTAGAGTTAGAATTGGTATTTTTTCATTAACAATATGGTGATGGTATCACTACAATCCAAGCTATGACATTTAAAAGAATCATTAAATTTTAATTTATATATTTACCATAAAATACTTCTTTATGACCTAGATTATAATATTAGATTTGATTAATTATTATGATTTACAAAACATTACCCAAATGGGAAAAGTGAAAAAGGTTGTTTTTATTCTATGTCAAAAGGAACATTCAATTATATATATAAAGAGGATCACAAAAGATGTAATAATCAATTATTTAAATAGAAGGGAACTTCAAATATTGAAGGAGTTAGGGAAATACTATCTTGAGGAAACGATTGTTCAAAAATATATCAATGTGAATATTATAGGTATATAGAATGAAAATGAAAATATATAATAGAAGGTGATAACTGTTATTGTTAAAATACACAATTGTGATAGAATGATAAGGTTCGAGAATACAATATATGTTCATTCAATGTCAGACATTATAACAATGTTATTGTAAGAAGAGTATAAGTTTTGTTTTAAAACTCATCCTCAATTTCTAATGATATCTAGAGATATGAAAGAATATATCTAGTGGGGAAACATGAAGAGAGAAATTGTAGAGTATATATCTTAGTGCATGGTATGTATATAAATTAAGCCTAAGAGAAGCAGTTCTATGTGGATTTTTGCACCATTACAAATACCACAATGGAAATTGTAATTAGGTTGTATTAAATCACCATATGATGTCTAAATTCATCGTTTATAACGTGTACTATTATCCTGAATTATCAACTACATTGAATAAATATTAAAGAAGTGGTAAGGTTTTACAGATCATCAAGATCTACTATATCTGATGGAGATTTAATGATATCATCGATATTCTAGAAAAGTATTTAGTATGGAAAAGTTACAAAGATTTTTTTTATTGCAACATATAATAAAATATTATATGGTTAGTTAGATAGAACCATTCATTCCAATTAGATATTCTATGCACATTATTTCATGATTACAAATGTGAATGGGATCAACAACTTCCTCATTTTTAATTCTATTGTAACAAAAAGTTTCACTTAAAAATCCATATCGGTCCTTATGATGCCTTATATGTAAATAAGTAAAGAACTCAATCATGTTATGTAAATTTTATAGAATATAGTCCCAAAGTACCAAAGATAGCTGAGAAAATTATTTAGAATTTAATATCCATTTGAAAAAAGATAATGTCCCCTTAGTTTAATTAGAAGAGTAATGAAGATAATAATTGGTCAAATTTATAATTGGATATTTAAAAAAATTTACTGATATTAATTTAAACATGAAATAAATTTATGATATTTTGTAAAAAAGTAAATTTACTCCCATGGTATATTGGTCACTTTGACATTCAGGATTTAGTAGGAAAGATAGGTTATCATTTATCAATTAAACTAAACATCTATCAAGTTAATTATTTGTTCTATGTATCTCTCATGCGGAATTAATTACTAGATATTTCATATGTAAAAAACTCTAAGGTTATTCTTTTGTATTATGATCTATCATAAGAAGAACAATTGGTTGATATCATGGATCATAGAGATAATGTGTAATGAAACAAGACTAGTCTTCAGATAAATGTTCTATAGAGGAATTTGAAACTTCATGAAGCTAAATGGAATCCCAAGGATGTGATGAAAAAAATATATCCTCATTTTATTGTATATAAGTGATGAAATTTTTGGGAATAAATTAATTTTATTGTTGGTAGAATGTTACACATCATGATATAATAGATGTTTCCTCTGAAATGAACCTGAAGAATTTTGTAGCTTATTGTACACAAAACCCCTAGAATAAATTTACCTATGATATATTAATCATTTATAAAATAGTCATTATATTTGTGGGTATGAATTGGATTCACCACATTATGAAATATATTTAATTTTTCCCAAAATAATATTTTTATTTTAATACAATGATAAAATCATTATATTGTTAATGAAATTATATAATTACAAATAGGCTATTTTTTCGATGAAAGTTATTTTTATAAATTTTATTTAATTATTTGTAAAAAAATTCTAATTTAAAAAAAAACCAGTGAAATATATTGATAATTTATATGAAATAATGAAATCTCATTCTTAAATATGTTATCCATAGGTTATAAAGGAAGATAAAATAAATTATAGCTAAAACATAATTATTTTTTATAAAACAATTTAATGTGATCAATGTGATTTTTTTCATAATAAAATAAATAAATAATTATGGATTAATGTTTTAGAGAAATTAATAGATTATAGATCCATTAAAAAAATATTATTTAGTTTATGATTTTTAAATTATAATAACATGAAGTAAATTATCTTTTATTAGCCAACGTAAATTTTTCTAAAAATGGGTTTTCAATAAATTTTTTATTCTTTATTTAAAAATAATTTAAGGAATTTTTTTATATTTATTTTTTTAAATTGAATTCAATAGTCAGAATAATAAAAATTTCTCAATTTTGTAATGGTAATGTATTCATTTTTCATATTTAATAAAAAATGACATAAAAATCATCATGATAATAGTTAAAACATTTTTTCATGGGGTTATTCTAGGAGATATGGGTAGTATTTACAAAAAAAAATAATAAAACTATTTCATTATTGATATTTCGAGAAAATATTATCCAAAATTTTAATAATTATCATTTGGATCCACCATCATATGAAAATAAAATTATATTATTTAAATACTCTAAGTAATTATATCTACGTCATATCCCATTATTTTAAATTGGAATAACCTCTCCTATATGATTCAAAAAAAATTGAGTCTTTTTTATTAGTGATATCCACCATTTTTTATTCATCACGTGATTACTAGATCCTCATGTATTCTCATAATACTAATCATTCAATTATTAAGGTGTACGACAAAGGAGGTCTCTCAATGAGGAGGAATAAATCTTAACATATATTCTATTAATATAATTTATTCTTCCATCTTCTATAAACATATTCTATATTAGATAGCAATATTATTAAAAAATGAGTTATATAATTATATATTATTACAATGATTTCACAAAAAAATTTCCACCTCCTCTCCATCAAATGGAAAATGAATGTATCGCTAGTATATATATTTGAAATAACTCTTCAATGTGGTGTATTTCTTTATTTTACATCACCACTCTACATGAACACATATAATGATTAATTTAGTAAATATAGAAGGTATTAATTATGTAATTGCAAATCTATAATGATTAAAAATTTCCTTTCAATCTTTCCTTTCACTAGAATATGAAAATAATTTTCATGTGTATATATGGACAATCATCTTCAAGAATTGTGTAAATCATTTTTCTATATCTACCATTTATGGATGACTCTAAATAATTTTATAATATGTATTTATTACTTTTATGTCATAATTAATATTAAAAATATCTTTAGACTATGATCAGAGTTGCTGAACCAGAACTAATGAAAACAAAATTCTACTGAAAAATGATATTGTTAACACCTAAACATGGTCATTTGAAAAAATAATTATTGATAAATGTGTGTGGAAATGTTATATGGGAACTATATAGAAAATTATTACTTATATTATAGTTCTTAAAAAAATTTATAGTAAATTTTAATTTTTTATATAAGATCTTAGAAAACTTACAATTAAATCATGATTTGTAGTAAGGGCATAAAATTATAATCCAATATACTAACTATAATAATCATGGAATTTCCATCTTACATGTGTCCCTCCACTATTCTTCCACATCTCATTTTTCTTACGTTTCCATTACCCCTATCTACCCGTACCTCCTCCCTGTGGATTCTATTTTTTTCTTCTACCTACCAGAGTCGCTCCAACATTTTTTTCTGCTGATAAATGCCTGGGTCTTGACCTAGGTATTCAGTGTACTACGTCTAGTGCCTTCCTCATGGTCACGATCTCCCACCCATCTATATATCTGAATATCACTACCACATCTTTCACTCTTCCAATATCCACCATGTTACTACTTTCCTACATCTTCTTCATGTCCAAGTATCTCCTCCTTGTCACCACTTCGTGATTCCGATTCAACCAATCGAAAAGCTCCACTTTTTTCACTTCATGTTCATACGACATCTTCACTGAGAATGTTCTCTGAAATCAACAGCCTACACTGACTGTCGACACACCGCCTCTACCTCTTTGGATATCTGTAAACTAGGGTTTCAGAACCTACTACATTTGGTGCCGAAATCTACGGCTTGCACTGACTGCAATTGGTATCTTCTCTTAATTTTGTAGAAATTATCACCCTTCTTTTTCATTTTTTTCCTAGATTTGTGTGAGACATATTCATTGGAAATATACCTTAGTCCGTTGATGCATTCTACAATGACTATCCATATGTTTCCCTCAAGTAACCCTTCAATTCATCTGCATTTGATATTATCTACCACAAACTAACAACTGTCAGGTTTATCATTAGTTCTTCTAAACTAATTTATATTTATCTATGATGTGTTTTCATATAAGGAGTTTCAAGATTTCTTCTTCTAAACTAATTTATAAAAATATGTCATAGAAGATAATTAATATGGATACCACTCAACCATAGACTAGAGTGTTATGCATGTGATCTACTAAGGTAAGGCTTTCGATTACTACGTGATTTCATTCACTGAAAACACATCATGTTATGTGTTTCGTTTGTTTTAAAATATTTTTCAACTAAGAGAATTAATTTTTTGAACTATTAAATATGTTTTTTGCAGTGTATAAGTTCAATAGTTATTATGTACATGAAAAATACAAATACTCTGCACTGTATAAGTTCAGATACATGAATAGGTTTTTAGATCATGTAATGACAATTTAAGTGCTTTAAAACCATCCAACTATATTACTTGGATTTACATATTTATGAAAATATAATTATATTTATACATCATAGTTTAGAGCTTAGTGCTTGAAAATGCATAAACTGATTCTATCAAATAATTTTACATTGTCTTTAGATTAACAATTTTACTGGTTTCTACTATGATAAAATTTCCAAAAAAATGGTTACAACCTTAATGTCCAGATTTAAGGTTTGACATGCAGATAAAATAATAATCTTTTATGTTATTGATTTGGGGAAATATTAATACAAACTGTACTTTGTTTTCCCTCTGGTAACCTATCAATTCGTCCACATCTGATATTATCTACTACAAACCAGCTATATTTAGTATATATATACTCTTCACATTTTAGTATTGGTATTTTATGAATAATGTTTTTATATCGATATAATACATAAGTTTTCCTCAACTGGGCATCGTTGGATAAAATGAATCATATTATAATCATGTTGTACGAACTAACGATGCATCGGAAAATCCTTCCACGGTAATCACATTCTCATTATAAGCATATCTTTTTTAGTGAAATCTTTTTTAATTTATCATCCCCTTGTAGAAAATGAGATGCTAAATTAATACTTTTGATGAATAATTGATTTCAATCACTGAAAAAACATTATGTTATGTGTTTCATATGTTTTAAACAATTTTTCAACTAAGTGAAATAATTTTTTTTTCTATTAAATATTTTTTTTTCATTGTATATGTTCAATTTATTATGCACATGAAAAATAAAAATAATCTGCAATGTATAAATTTATATACATTATTCTCTTTTTCGATCATCTATTAATAACTGTACTAGTTTCTACTATGAAAAACTTTCCAAAAACAATGGTTACAACTGTAATCTCTGGATTGAATGCTCGATTTGTAGGTACATTAATAATATTGCATGTTATTGAGCTGGGTAAATATTAATACAAAATGTCCTTCAATTTCTCTTTGGTAACCCATTAATTCATCCACTTCTTATATTATTTACTGCAAACCAACTATATTTATTTTATCTGTACTCTTCAAATTTTAGTATTTGTATTATCTTAATGATGTTTCTTATGTTAATATAATACATATGTTTTCCTCAAGAAGGAATAATTGGATCAAATGTATCATATTATATCATGTTGTAAGCAGTGACGATGCATATGAAAATCCTTCCAAGGTTAGCTATTTCTCAGTGTAGGCATTTCTTTTGTAGTGAAACCTTTTGTTATTATTCATCCCCTTGTAGAATAATTTTTTTCCCTTGCTATAAGCCTCTAACAGTTTATGTGTGGATGAATGAATTTTGGTAATAATGGTTACAAACCTAAGATTTCAATTGAAGGCTTGATTTGCAATTACATTAATAATCTTGCATGTTTTTGAGCAGGGGAAATATTAATATAAACTTTCCTACGTTTTCCCTTTGGTAACCCATAAACTTGTCAAAATTTGATATTATCTACTGTAAACCAACTATATTTATGGAATGTGTCTCTCCCACAACATCTACCTCCACCGACCTTTATCTGAATAACATGATACCATCACATTATGTTCCCTACCTATCATGGTTTTCCTCCTCTACTACCACTGTTGAAATCCCTCTATAGATGCATCTAAACAACCTTACATGGTATGTTATTTCTCAATGTAGGCACATATTTTGTAGTGAAACCTTTTGTTATTTATCATCCCCATGTGGAATTTCTTTTTACTTTTCTTTCAGCATCTGACAATTTATGTGTGGAAGAATGAATTCTGGTAAGAATGGTTACAACCATAATCTATGGATTCAAGGATTCCGTTGCGGGTATGTTAATAATACATCATGTTATAGAGCTGGGAAAATATTAATATAAAAAATCTTTTTTTTCCATCTGTTAACCCATCAATTTTTCCACATTTTATATTATCTACTGCAAACCAACTATATTTCGTTTATGTCTACTCTTCACATTCTAGTATTTATATTTTATTAATAATGTTTCTTATGTCAATATAATACATTTGTTTTCCTCAACTGGGCATCATTGGATCAAATTTCTAATATTATAATCATGTTGTATGCACTAACGATGTATCAGAAAATCCTTCCAAGGTAAGCTCTTTTTCAGGTACTCTTGTTTTTTACATTGTCTATTTTTATTTATTATAATACAAAGACCACATTATTGTAATTTTTATTCTATCCTTGCATTTTAGAAACATCAATTCAATGTTTTCTAGCTGATGTATACAATCCCTTCTATGAAAAACAAATAAATTCTATGTTTTCCAGTTTATTTTCACTAAAGTCATTTTTTGTATTTTCAATACTAAAATAGTTTACATGATTCCTTGATAACCTAACCATTCTAATTATTTACCCTCCCGACATTAATTCATAAACATTCATATCAATTTATAATGAATTAATTTGTTTATTTACTAAAATTTGATATTTTGGTGACACCCAGAAACATATTTATCTTAGAAGTGCATCTACTATCTACCTCAAACCAGGTACTGTTGTTTCTTACTTTTTCTATTATTATTTATTAGAATACAAAGACCACATTATTGAAATATATATTTTATCCTTGAATTTTATAAACATAAATTAAATTTTATCCAGTTGATGTATACAAGCTCTGCTAGGGAAAAAAATCAATTCAATGTTTTCTAGTTGATTTTCACTAAAGTTATTTTTTTTATTTTCAATACTGAAATAGTTTACATGATTCTTGGATAACCTAATATTTGTAATTATATACCCTCCTAATATTTATTATTATACATTAGTCTCATTTTACGATGAATGAATTTGTTTTTTACTGATATTTGATTTTCTTGGTGACATAAGGAAACATATTTATCTTAGAAGTGCATCTACTATCCACCGTAGAACTTAATTGTCTTAAAATTATTGATAGGGTGGCCAAATTAAGATATATTTATTAAACCATGCAGAGTTGAAAAAAACTAAAACAATTTAACATTCAAGATAGTGATCTTAGATTGTCATACATTCCAAACTATGTAGGATTCTAATTCCCAAATAATTTATAGGTAAATCCATTATCTATACTAAATCATGTATTTAGAAAGATCTATTTTAACTGCTATTGTGAGAGATTGCAATGGTTTTTTAAATATTTCATTATATTAATATATATTTTTACAACTCCACTAAACATATGGCCTTCCTATGTTATTATTTGGGTCAAACATCACATACCCATTTATAATCTCACTAACATCAATCCTCAAATGACCATATTATTGGTTTATGGTGATGTTATTCCTCAATTTAGGACTTTGAATACTTCACACTATTTTTCTATAAAAAGATCTTTAATCCCCATTATGGTGATTTAATTTCCCATCTCCCTATTATTATATCCATAACATTTTTATTTTGGTTTTCACCATTCACCTAAATGTTTTTAGTCTGTTTCCCCACATTAAAATCAATATTGTTCTTCTTAATTCTAGACCAGTGAAACAAAAAATATCATAATTTTAGAGTACTGTTCAACTTTCAGAGCTAACATCTATTCTATCTCATATAAATATTTTTATTTTGGTTATGCAAGTGTCAATTTTATTAAATATGACTATCCACTGTATACAAAAAATTCACAACTGCCCCCCCCATACTAACTACTATAAGGATCCACAACGCGGTTGACCCAATATCCAAAATGTGAGATTCACTATCGTAATGAATCAAATGACTGCTATTAGCCTTTTAATGAAAACGGGATGTAGTATTTTACTAACCAAGATGTTGATGAAATAATCTCTTCAAAGGGAACAACAAAAAACAGTGAAATGAAAATTCTGCTTGAGAAAAACTAAACCTTATTTTTTGAAATAAATCTTTTTCTGTACACATTTTGTTATGTAAAATTTCGTCCAAACAATCTATTCTCTGGACTGCAAGTAATATTATTTCCCATCATCTCATATATAGAATTTTAAAATATTTCTTTTGCATAATTGTATCAGTATTTCTTATGAAAAACTATACCAAGTACAACCATATTTTTCCCAAATCTCATTCAATTATTTGAACTTTAATTGGTTTTTCTAGGATGATTTTATATTTTTTCCCCAACAGTCCATTGATCGGGATCTGGCCCAACCAAAATGACCTACACACATGGAATGCCAAAAAAAGCATTTAAAACAACCATATTTTAATAAAATATCATGCAATGATTCTAAATCTATGGATTTTCTCCCAAAAAAAATTTCTCTTTGTACTCAAATAAGCCTCTCAGGGGAATCCATTCTAACCCCATTGATCGTCACATATGGAATAGAAAAAACTACACCTAAAACACCCATACATAATATAAATTTCCTTCATCATTGTGACCCCCAACCTTTTTTTCTTTTTTTATTATGTAGTTAAGAGGGCCCCATATTCCACTGCAAATAGGGAAAAGATATGGAAGGATGAGTAGAGTAGAATTGGTGGATCATTCAGCTTGGAGGACCCCATACTCCACTCAAAATAGGTTAGGCCTTTACTCATTTATTATGTCATTAAATTCATTATGAAATAAATTCAATAATATATTTCTTATTTATTAATATACTGATATATATTTTCTCCCAAGAATGCCTTTGTAAATCAATTACTCTGTACTGATTTATGAATTTTTCACACTTTAGTTTCATAGCTGAGCATGAGAGAATTTTCATATTTATGAATCAGTACAGAGTAATCAAAAATATTTATAGCTAAGAAGGGGAGATTAAACTAGAAACGTTGTCCTTTGGATATTAATCAGTACAATGTTGACTTTTTATCTGAGCGTTGAAGAATTTTCTTATGTGCATGCATTTTTTAACTAACAATGTTGCCTTTGTAAATCAATTACTATATTTCATAACTGATTATGGGAGATGAATTACTCTGTACTGATTTATAAATTTTCTCCTATGCATTTCTTTATGAATTACTCTGTACTCATATCATAGTGTGAGATTCATTTTATGTCATATTTTAATTACACTATTCTGATTCATGAATTTTTACCAATGAATTCTTTTCTCCCATGAATTCCTTTCTAAATCCTGTCTTCTAACATAGTTGACAGTGCAGTATAGAGATGATGATTCCTTGTAAGACAAAAAATAATTAAGAAGAAGTTGAGGGAACAGGAAAAGGAACTGATGCATGCAACAACAAAAGGAACATATGCACAGAAGGATGGATAGAAGCCTACACTGATCATGCATCTGGTGCATTGTTATTTAGTAAGGTGGGTTGGGTCAGTCCTATTGGTTTTGGTAGAATTTCCAAAGGTTCTTTCATTTGAACTTTTTTTGATCACGGAATGTTAAAGGTGTTGGGTGGTATGGTACATTATTTTGTAGAATCTCTAGGTAAATGAATATTAATTATTCTTCTATTATTTGCCTTTTGTATACAATTTTTTGGCTTGATATGGAGCTTATAGGTGAATTTAAGGATTTAGTTCTCTGAGGCATTTGTGAAAACATTTTTGTCTCCCTTATTCTATATTATTCCATATACATCATGAATAGATTCAATTTGTTTTCTTTTTTCACAAACAACCCACTCATAATTTTTTTTATTTAAAACAGTTTGACATGTAACATTTTTATTATCACATCAGTTGTCTTCTCTTTGATTTATCTATCACATTTTTTTAAGTGCATGCATTACTGTTATTGTTATTGTTGAAGTTGAAAATTAATTCAAAATTCCATCCTCAAAATTTAGACATTCATATACTTTTAATCAATCCTTTTTCTTTTTCATCAATTTAAATGGTGTCTCTATATTCTATGAACCCTTATTCCATTATCACACACCATTAGATTCTTATTAATATTTATTCAGCATTATCGTTTGTTATAAAATTTTATAAATACTATTATCTTATTAAAAAGAAAACCAGTAATCAAATACGCTGTGAAATAGAAGGGTCAGGTTCTAGTTTCTTATATTATTATTTTATTAATATGTTCCTGATGATTTCAATAAATGATATATTTATTAAAAATATTAAAAAGGCATCTCCTTATCATTTTTTGAGTGAGGTGGTTTTTACCAAAGAATAGAATGAAATCTCATTTTTTTATGCCACATGGATGGATGTTTACACCACCATGAATAATATTTTTTTTGATCTATCCCTAACATGGTACCGTGGTTATTTTGAATTAAAATTTATTGTATTGTTATCTAGAAATTTTTATATTTCAATTTTTTTTCAAAAATAAAATCGTTATTTTCCAAAGAAATGTTCGAGTCATAATTCAAAGGTATATTAAACTGTAAAAAAGAGATTAACGTTATATATTATTTCCATGGAATTTGTTAAATTTTACCATCAATGTAATTTCTATTGATGTTTCATAACCTGACCTAATTGGGCTTGATACACAACTACCCCAATCCCACCTACAAGAGCACATGGGTTGGCAACCGACAACAATAAGGAATATCACACACAAGAGAGGAATTATCCATATGTACAGGAATTCACACACAAATATAATATCCAATATAATTATGAAATCTAAAACAAATACAAAAAATTCAAAGAATCATCTATAATATGAAAACCATAGTATGACAAAATGACTTAATATCATAAAAATGGTTTAATATAAGTGCAACCAGAACATGAATTTAATATACCACGTTCTCACATAGAGGGAAATACTATCAATTAAAACATTGGTATACACCATATTCTATCTATAACAAGCTATATCCTCCTACTATTATACACATTGGACTCCATAAAAAGGTCTATCGTCTGAAAAAGACATGAAAAGTGTGGGAAGTGGCCATGTAGGGGTGAGTAGAACAATATATAGAAGGACATATGAAAATAAAAAACCCAAATAATCACATGTATCAGTCATCTCTAAAGAAGTATATCTTAATCACATATAACAAGAATATCTAGATAAATTATAAAATGAAAGAGAGTTTTGAGGTAAATAACACAACTATAAATCAATCCTATGATTCCTACTCGATGGGTCCATACAATGATCATCTAGGGGAACCAACTCTACATTATATTCTACCACGAATGATAGTCATCCAAAATTTCACACTTGTCTTATCTAGTTATGAATTTAATTGAGATGTTTTCTTTGAGATACACACTCAATGAAACTACATCTCATCAGAAAGATGAGATCTCGATACAAAAATATGTGGTTAACACCCAGGGCTTGTTAAGGGACATGAGACCCTAAATTAAGCATACCATTTGTTTTGAGATCCAATTCTGTTTAAATATTCATATTTAAAAAATCCAATTACCCCATATATGAAAAAAAGGGGAAATGAGGATTACTTTGTGACTCTTAGAGGATACATGGTCTATGGTAGTGAGAAATTATCCATTGTGGGGTGAGACTTCTAAATTATTAATATAACAAATCACCCAAACTGTACTAAATATCAAGATGATACAGAGGGATCATACTATATTAGGAGAATGGACACATCATTGAACTATTAAATGATCAGACCAAGGGAACACAGTCAATCGATTCTAGTCAAGCATTTCTAAAAGAATAATTTCTCTCACATCACCTTATGTCATATCAACTATTACAAAATGATGTTCATCACCATGTTTAATGAAAAAACTACTCTGGTTTATCTATATGAGTACTCATAATTATTTCTTGAATATTCATAAGAATTTATAGTGATCATCATCAGCTCAATGAAATTAATCATATATCGATATATATTTAACTATAAACAACCACGAATGACCAACCAGATTAAATAGTATTGGAAATGTATAAAATTAAATAGGATAGAATATTTTTATTTCACTAATGGATAATCATTAAAACATTTAAATTTCAACTTTTAACACGCGGATTTCCATTCATGGGACCTACACACAGTCTGAGTTAAAAAACCTGATATTGGTCTTCAAAATTCTACCTCAATATTAGTGTGATGATGAGGTAGAGGGTTATCAATATGATATCAAATGAAAAATATACATCTAATAATAGATTCCATAATAATTATAATAATAATCATAATAGTAATAATATGATTATTGGTTTCTTTATGGAGACATGAGTCTTGAAACTATACCCAAAAAAGCTGATGAAATGACCATTTAAAAGTCAAGTTCGCACTATTGTATACGGTTATCATTTCAATATCTCAGATAAAATATAAAACTGAAAAAATTATTAATTTTTTTTAAAATTATATATTATTATTAATATATTCCTCTAGTATTTTTTATAGAAAAGAGAGCACCTAAACCTTTTTTCCTTGTGCATGAAGTGAGAAACCCCCTTGATTCGGATTTTCTATTCATTTTATTCAGATAATATTTACAATATTTACAATAGGAAATAATGTTTTATTCTCCATTAAATCCAACTGAATTTCATGTAAGGGTTCTTACTATAACTACACAAATATTCACACAAAATTTCATTGCATGTGGACCATAAAATAGCATCATGTTGTACTACATAAAATATAGAAACACAGCATAATAAGACTCAAAAAATCATGCATGTGGCCGTAAATATCACAAAACCATGTTTATAGTTCATCATGGGGTGTTTATGCAAGCTTTCGCCTCCTCATCGTAACCGACCACCCTAGAAACATCTAGACATGGTTTCTCGTACTAATCAAGACACCTTATTTTCATACATAGAGTGCCTAGTTACATCACACCATACCACACTTACAAGCTACCTAGGAACATAGGGTTTCTAAATCCGAACATCATCCTGTATCCATATCATTCTATATTCATCTGACCAATTTCAGTCCCAAACTAGTGGTGATTAATCCATTGTGTATAATAATGGGTTCACAATGATTTGTGATTTGATATTTATGGAATAGTCAGTTAAAATAACTATCATTGATTAACAGATAAATAGTTGAAGGATAAAAGAATGGTAATAAAAATCAAGGAACCATCCTCATTCATTGTTTAGTTTGTCTGAATATTCAATTCTAGTAGGATGATGAACTCTTAGAAACAAATAAACCCAAAAATTTCTAATCTTATACCCCAAAAAAATAAATCGATTTCCTTAATTAAACAATCAACCCCTAAAATAATACGTAAAATATTTTATTCATTATCATCACGGATAATTTAAAATGGGATAAATCCACATAAAAAGGTATCCCATACTATGATTTTGTATTAATTTTGTATGATGAAAAATAGAACGTCATTATCATTGATGAGATCGAGAAGATCTTTTTAAGATGGCGTTACTTATTATACTCTAATCATATATCAACGATCCTGAGGTTTAGAAAATGTAATCCATGTTATTGTATCAATTAATTTTATTTTGGTTCTTACAGTAAATATTAAAAAACTTATTTATTGAGAAAAAATGAGGTTGTTGGGTTAACATTATAAAAATAAATTATTTTGTCAAGTAATCTATTATTTAATCCCATTTTTTTTCAAAAAATTCTCACACCAACAATGGTTATGTCTCTTCTAGGCTAAAACTCACATTATGAACTCACTGTTTCTATCATATATATGATCTAGTCCATCGTTTATGTGTTATTCCATTTTTTTTATATGTAAATGCATGATATTTGGAATATTTAATATTTTTTAAAAATAATTTTCGGCACACCACCCATTGGAATATCACACCCTCTTAGTACCTAGATCATGAAACATTGAAAAAAATATTCCAAATTCATAAATGGAAAAAATAAAGAAATTATATTATTCCTTCATTAAATTTATTTCATCCTATAATATAAAAAACTAAACAAAAAATGATGTTATTGAACTCTTATCTAGGTTTAATTATCTCATTATCTTTGAAAATGGTTCCCTATTCCATCAACCAAACACTCACCCAAGGAAAAAAAATTCCCATAATGGTTGGTTCCCCTACCAATAGTCAACGTTACTAGGTCTTTGGAATGGAGACTCCACTCTCACACCCACAATAACTAGGTTTGTATCATACAAATTGTTTTTTACATACCTCCACGGTTGCAACATGTTGTGAACACCACGAAACAAAAAAATATTGTGGTTTCGAGGTTAGGTGTAACCCCACCCAGCTAACCAAAAATAGAATAAAAAAATTGAAATGGCCTAAAATTACCTGATATAACCTTCCTCCCCAACTAAAACACTATTACTATCCAACTACAGAGGCATTCATCATTAGTCCACTAAAGACTGCAGATGAATTCCGGATAGTCCTCATCCTCCCATGGATGAACTAAATAATTTTCAAACCAACTCTTGCACCAAATATTGGACCCAAGCATTGATACCCACTATGTATGACTCTTAAAATAGTTTCATATAAAGACCCCCATAAATGGCCTTGAAAATGTGCTATTCTAGTGGTGGAGTGGTAATCCTGATGATATTAAAACCACAACAATAATAGTTTATCATTTCTTGTGTGTCTAAAAAACAATAAGAAATCATGAATCATTTTCACTGGATCATTAATGGTTTGTTCAACCTATCCATCTATATGGGGGTAAAATGATATTCCCATAAACTACTAAGTCCCCAATTTCTTCATGTATCTTATCCCTCATCATGTCGTGATGTAAGCATCACTGTATATAAATTTTTTTGATGAAATTACACAAAACATTACTACCTCTATCACACATAACTTTCTTAACCTCACAAAAATTCTATAATGGTCAAAACCCATTAATAGTGGAACCAACAAGTGATTATCTTCGAAATTTTATGCAACTCCCTTGGCTACACAAACCATCCCAAGAGATCACAGTACATTATCACCTCTAAAAGATGTACTGTTAAAAAACAGCCTCCATTTCATATCATCTCAATTATTATCTTGAATCACAATATATTTCTAGAAAAATTATGATGTGATTCCCTCTTTAATGAATTTCTATCTTGAATGTATCCAATGGATACCTGATCATGCCTGATTTCCCATTAGATACACCAAATTCATACCTCCCTAACATGATGAAGAAAATATGGGATATTATCCATATAATAGAGGTACACCACAACATCCAAACGAAAAAAGGGTCAAATACAAATGATTAATTCTTCCTCACCCTAGCTCAAAATCAGTGGATGAAAACCCATATTGCGAGAATCAACTATAAGAAATTTTCCCTTTGTGGCACTGAAACTCATGTCACATAATACTATATAGGGTCTACTATCGCACTCATTTTTGAGATACTTGTATAAAGGACAAACTCAACAATATTTTTCATACTACTAGAACTCTTGGTTCATGTCTAGAAATATCATCATGTGTCTCAAAATATCCACCACTAATGACAAGTAAATGAGGTGAAAATCACAAAAAAAATTACTAAAATATCATCCATGAATGTATAATGATCTGACTCGTAATTATCATGATCTCTTATCACATGGAAGAAATTATTTCAATGTCCCACTCATTTCCCACAACCGGGGTATTCTATTTAACTCTATTGAATCAAAAACCAAAACCACACAATATAGATGACACCATCGTCAAAAAAGGCTTTATATATTCCCTTCATCACTAGAGAGAAGTCTCATCACATAGACCATCATTAGGAAGGGGTCTCACTAAATTATGACATTTACACTATAGGCTCATTCCAATATTCGACAAACCTATGAGGGGGACTATCCCACCATGTAAACATCGAGATTACTACCTTTGGATATCAATATAAACCTTCCATATTTGCATTTCATTGACAAATACCACAAGATCCAAATGCTTCTTCATAAAACAAAAATTGGTTGGAAGCCAAACCATTCAATTGGTTGGGGTTCGTACATGCCAGAAAACTGAACCAGTACCTCAAGTCAAACCTCTACTCTTGTACGGACTATATCATAATTGAAAACTAGTGATAGTTATTACTATAAATCACATAATACAGTAAACCTATGTGTACCATAATTATTTCTTCATGTAGCTGACAACATTTCATCATTAGGATGAGCATCTTCAGGATCCACAAAAGGTTCCATGGGATGCACAACAGGGGGTGTCACTTCTTCATTCCCTGCCAGAGAAGAACAACACTTGAGTGGGTTTGTGATTGGAAACCACATCACTCATATGGTCTCTACTATGATACATTCTCTAAATTATAGATTGTTTTCATCATAGAGTAATATTAATGATTTCAAAGGCACACCATAATAAAGGGGAATATTTATAGAGATGACTCAAAATGGGATTGGAAAACACAAACCAAAACCATATTTTTCATATACCAATGTTTTCCCTTCAACTAGTGTCTACATATACTCAGTCAAAAATCATTTTATAAATGTTTGGGGGAATCGATACATCAAATTTCACACACACATTTGGAACCATGGTCAGATATCATTACTCAAAATACTTTCACATTGTCTCCGTAGTTCAAAAAAATCACATCTAGAAAACAAAACTACATAATAAACACCTAAACCCATAAAATTATCTAAAAATTCAGTTTAGGGTTCCCTATGATGTCTAAATATCATGACGCAGTCCAATGGGGCTTGAAACATAGCTACCAAAATACGAACTCCAATAGCTCAAGGGCTGGTGACTACTTCTATGATTGAAACTCACAATCATGGGAGAGATTTTCCTTAGTTAATTCTACACAAACACACACACACAAATTTAATCACATACAATGATTAAATGTTTTTCTAATAGGATACATGAATACATACATAAACCCACAATGATAGTATTAAAAAGTATTAGAAAGAATAAAAAGGGGCCAAATACTAGTTCAAAAAATCATGGATGGTAACATAACACCTTGCCACACTTAAGTGAATTTTTTCAAGTGAAACACTAGTATAGACCATTGTTTTTCTAGAAAAAACTATGTTCACACTCTCCCATCCACTTAGGACTCCGTAAAAAATTTCATTCATCTTCATTAGACAAAACATTTGTGGTCAGAGCCCATGTAGAGTGGTCTATAAAAATACCCAATTGGACACCATAAAACATAAAATCATAAAGTATCAAGAGTAATATCCAGATCTATAGAGGTATTTATCTAAAACACATATTATTAGGATATCTAGATATAAACAAAAAATACTCACAGCCTCATTAAAAAGAACATAACTATAACTTGTTCCAGGAATTTCTGCTCAAAGGATCCATAGAATTCTTATATGGGGAAAAAATATCTGAAATATTTGCTACAACTGAAGATAGTCATCTAGAAGTCTAAACTCCTCATGTATAATCATGAAGGAAACTAGGAAGGTGCATCTATGAGACCAACTTGATAAGAGTACAACACATTAGAAAGATCATATCTTGGTAGACAGATAAGGGGTCAATGGGTACGGTTCACTAGGGGAAAATAAGAACCCATTGGAAATAACATCCAAGATACGGGATCAATGCCTATCTAAATACAGGTCATGAAAAGTCCAACAAACCCTCTAACAAAACACAAAAGGAAAATGAGGATCACTCTGTTCCACTAAAAGGATGACTTCTCTAAGACACAGATAAATCTATCATTGTTGGATTTGACTACACAATTTAGAATAAAAAAACTGACCCACACAACACTGGTCATTAATAATCTATAGAGGGATCACCCCAACTAACTAGAACATGTCACTACATTGAAACCTGGAATGATTGGACTAAGAGAACACACTCAAATAATATTGGTTATGTGATTCTCAAATAAGTATATCACTAAAATCACCCCATGTATTATTTCTTATTCCAAACTAATGTTAATCACCATATGTATCTTGATAAAAAAATATGGTGGACTTCTTGAGTTCCTAAATCTATGTCTGGATAAATCCATATGATTACACAAGGATTATTATCAATCCAATGGAAATAAATATAAATAAATTTAAATTTCCCCACAAATAGTCATGAATGACCAATATAATCACAACATTGTGATCTAAATTAAAAAATTATTAGGATATTCTATTTACATTTCCAAACTAACACCTGTTGAAAAAGTGACATGTCACATTTTACAAAACGAATGGTTCTTCATGGTCCCCTCTCATGGGTCTGAATTAAATGTCAAATATTTTTCTCATAAAATTGAATCAATGTTAGGTTAAGGATGTTGTAGAGGGTTAATAAATCCAACACCATATGAAAAAGTTACATTTAATAATAAATCCCATAAAATATTTCTTGTTATTATTATGAATGATGGTTTCTTCTTGGACATATTCAATGAGTCTAAAAAAGGTATCGAACATTGGTCTTGAATCTACTATCTCAAATTCATGATCACAGAGCCATAAACTATTCATCATCGTGATGTCTCAGTTAAAATATATAAATAAAACAAAAAATTAATAATAATAACTATATAAAATATTATGTAAAAAATATATATCTTAAATATATTATATGAATGAAAGAGGGTGAACCTGGCCCTTTATCACTTGTGGTTGTAGTGATATCCCCCTAAATTCTCAATCCCATTTCCTTTAATTTAGATATTATGTTCTTTATTAATAAATAATAATTAAGTCTTCTTCTCACTTGAGACTCATTGTAACCCATATAAATGTTTTTCCCAACACCACAGAAATATTAATGTGTAATTTCATTTCACATGGTCCATAAATTAACGTCATGCAGAACTAAAAATTACAGGGCACCATATCACACACTGATTCATGAAATCACACATGCGATAGTAAATAACATGTCGTATGCCGCTATTTACATCTCCTCACACTACGTCCACGTGAGACACTACCTCTTCATCAAATATGACCACCCTATAGTTGATTGCACATAGATACTCATATAAACTAAGACACCTCTAATACTGACATGAACCACCTAGTTAACTCACAATGATCTATTCTAGAGAACATTCATCGATACATGGATTTCCCAATTCGAATTCCAACATCTATCCACCACACACCACAATCATATTCTCATTTTCAATCCCAAACCCATGGTGTCAAATCCATTATGTTAATGATTGTATTTATGATTCTTTATGAACAGATGTTTATCGATATAGGAGACGAAATAAATACCTTAGATTAACCGATGAATAATGGTGTGTGAAATGAATCGTAATCAAATTAGAGGAAGGATTCCTTAAATCTGTTCCATATTTACTAAAATATTTATACTAATAGCAAAAGAAATAAATAAATAAACCAAAATAATACAATTATTAAACAACTGAAAGATAAACCAATTATCGAAATTAAATAATCATCCTCAGATTAATTTTTTAAATAATTAAATCATGTACAACATGGAAAACATAAAATAGGTAAATCCACACCTAAATAATTTCAATGTTGATTTTGGGTCAATCATTGATGAAGAACAATCGTACGTCTTTACCATTGAGTAAATCCACAAGTTGTGTTTTTTTAGTATTCTTTACGATACTATGATTGTCGATCGATAATCGTGATGTCCCCCAATGCTCTTTAAAAATATTCTAATAATTATTTTGGTTATAAGTATAAATATTGAAAAAGATATAACCATGTATCTATAGAGGAAAAACTGGGTCGTTTCATTACCATAATAAAAATAGATTAATTTATCCATTAATTTATTATAAATTCCTATAATGATTTTTTCCCAAATACCTCACACCGATATTGTTTATGTCATGCCTTGCGTAAAAACCACATTTTTAACACAATGGAACCCTAAGATTTATATTTCAGCCCATATTTTAATAATAATTATTCTTTTTTGGAAGAATTCACATGTGAGATATTTAAAATATTATATATATGTATATATATATAATTATTTTGGAAACTTTATACTTTGAAAAATCATGTTTCTTCAGTTCCTAAAAGCATAAATATTTATTAAAACATTTTAAATTGTTTTATAGAAAAAAATGTTGACATTACAAGATGGTTTTTTATTAAAATGTTATGATATTATTTGATCTTATTTTGTTTTCCATCAGTAAAATTATGTTGAAAATGTAAATTTATTAATGATATTTATTTATTCATATGAATAGCTTATGATTATGTGGTAGGTGGGTCTTTTATAGAACAACATTTTATTAGATAAATAATAATGCATTATGAGCCAATATGGTACCTGAGTGGTTATCCCAATCCTAGAGAGGGAACACTAGCTATTATACCAAGCCTTAATGAGGGTACACAGTAGGATATCCCAAACCTATAGAAAGTATCTAGCTGGTTAGACAAAGCCAAAAATGGTAGGAATATCTTGGTTCTTATCATTCCCATGGGATTTATATTATTATTATTATGTCAAACATTATGCCACTATTTTATGACATGATCATATCAGAATGTTATTATGTCATGGATCATGCTTTTTGATTCCTTTAAAATTCATATCTTATGAACTAACTTGCTATATTACATCACTCATGAAAAAAGATTGAATAATTAGTGGGTATGGTTTGAAATATGAATCTCACGTTTTTAAAATCTTCTTATATTTTTTTCTTAAATAATCATTGATATCCCACATGTTTAACCTTAATGGAAAATTATTTTCCCCATATTTTACATTTCCTTTTCCCTGGGATATAAATAATGGTATTAAGAACAATTTCTATAAGATGGGTTCTATTAGAATAGTGGGTGTTATGGTTTTCATAATTTATGAATTAATTTTTAATGTATCGATTTTTCCCAAATGAGGTAATCCATTATGGGGTTGTGGTCGATAATAATGATAATTAATGAATGTTTATCTTGTATGATATAATATTTATGTACAAAATGTTTTGGTCTCTATAACGATTAGGACAATGTTATCAGTTGGAAATTAGTGAAGAATGGATTTTTACAATGGTACAATGATAAAAAAAATTACCATGAATTAATTTGTTATAGGAAATTCATATCCCTGGTAATTTTATGACATGTGACATGAATAATGAAAAAGATGTGGGACATGTGTTGTGCTCATCAGTATAACAAATGAGAAGAAATAAATTTATTATTTTGTTGAATCTATTTTGTAGAATCCTAAATTTATTACATGTACATTAATGATCCATATATAGAGGTCTATATATGTTATATACAAATGGATTATATAGGTATAAAAATGAATTATATGATACATGCTATAGTGTTAATGATCATATAGATATATTAGTATAGATGATCAAGATCAAACTATACATCCTTGTATATTATGTAACACTACAGTTTATTTAGTGGATTCTCTTTTTCATACTATTTATATATAGGCATTTTTATTATTATTTCTCAATGATAAAATGGACATTATTGTCACGTATATGGGTCATATAATAAGCACTAAATCTGTGAAGAAAAGATTGATAGAAAATATAAAGAGTTTTATAATCCTAGACTAATATAGTTTGGAAGGATTCATAATGAGTTATTAGGTATTTCATAAAGATGATTTGTTATTTTAATACATGTTAGAGATTATTATATATTCCCAAATATTGGGATATCATATAGTAAGATTCCCATGAGTCATAGCTATGATATTATTTTATTACATATCAAAGGCTTTGGTATATTCATATTGAAAGAGGAATGTGATACAACTTATAGACACTATAATAGTGTATGATTAATTATTAATGATAGATATGCTGTAAATGTTAACCTTCATGTCATTGAAATGTTTTACATTAGTTATGATTTATTTTTTCAATCCATTTTTTTATATACATGCATGGTTTAATTATTGAAATTTTCAAAGATTTTGTAACTTCAACAAACATAAATTATTGTAATGTGTGTTGGTTTTCTTGTGATTGTAGATGATGCCCGACACCACTTATTAATTGATGCGATCTTATAAAAATTATATGATCCCCCTATTAATGGGTGTGTGAAAACACCAGTATATTACTATTTTTATATATTTACCATTTCAAAATTCATCTTCATAAATAAGGATCAAGAAATCCATCGGTGTTTTTTTGTCTTGTTATGTAGGTGGGATCAAGTGGATAGTACACAACAAGTGATGTTATTATATTTTTATTGTAGATAAGTTATAATAGTCTAGTATACTATATCAATTATTTGATGATGGATTTTATAGATATCATAGTATAATTATTTATATTGTCATAATTTTTAATATATGTTTCATTTTCAAGTATATATCAGATAGTATTTTGGGTATCATTAATTGTGAATATCATGTGATGATCCACCAAACACCATAAAAATGGAGGATAGTTTACTAAAAATCATTATAGGACTAGACTAGGTATATATAGTTTATTAACTATGTTCTCATTTTCAATGGTAGAGAAGGTGTTACCTAGGTTTATCTATGGAGTACCCATTCCTGTAACACTAATTAGATGGTACCAGTTGGGTGGTTGATAGAAGTGCACAGGGTACCCAATGTGTTGTCAATAAATTTTCTTAATGAAGAAATTTGTAATATTTAATATTAATTATATTTTTTATTTTAATATTATTTCCTTACATTTTAAGTGATTAAATTAGGGTTATCTTTATTAATTATCTCTATATATCCATTAGAATTCAGTTAATAATACTTTCCTAAGTTTATAGTGGCTTGATGATACTTTTTTCGAGTTGGAACAAGGGAGGTGAGAAGTTAATTTTCAATATAGTATTTTTAGATTAAATTTGGGTTCATTTATTATTGAAATGAATATATTTATTATAGTTGTAGATGTATTCTTGATATCTTGTGTTTAACATATTAATTAGGTTTTCAATTGTGCATATTGATGGTGTGTCATGATGTAAGTGGAATCAACCTTCTAATGGATTATAATTCACTACAATAGTATATTTTTTCTCGTGTGACACTTGTATTTAATCTTACTATGTTTATTTATTTTAAATTGATTATTATTTCGATATTAAATTAATAAAAATTAATTATTTTTTAATATTCTTTTGAATTGGATAAAAAATTATACTATTAAAGTCTCTTTTAATGATGGACCAATGTGTTTGTGGAAGTGTATCAATATAATATAAATAGTTTATATTTAAATGTAAAATATATTTAATTCAAATTTATTATTATATTGAAATATTGTTATGGTCTAATGATAAATAAATGTATTTAATTCAAAAATTATTGTAAAAAAGGGGTAATTTAAGAAATAATGACGAGGCATCTTCAAAATGATAATTATTGAAGAAATATGTTTACTTTTTTGTATATATAGGATTTATTTTTTGAAATGTGTTTTTTGTTTGTTTAATTATAGTAATTAATTTATAGTGTTTTGTTAAACCAATCTTATTTATTTTAAAGACCTTAAAATGATGTTTTACACGTTGTGTCTTATATATTTTTGATGAATAATTTAATTTATATGTTGGGATTTGTTAACACAAATTGATTATGGGAAATATTAAATATTAATTCATTAATATTATTTTAGTAGAGAAATAGGATTGTTTAAGGGTTATATAGGTTCCTTATTGAGATGTTTAATATATAAAAATCAATAATCTTTGGATTTGATAATCATAAATTTTAATCAAATAATTATATGTAATATGCATCAATATATGAATGTGTTCACATGGTGATTTATTTACTCATTTGGATGTTTATTGACATATATGGGAAGGATTTTAATTATAGACGAAATTGTTTAAGTGGAAATTTTACATCTTCTGATTGATAATATTATCTTTATATAAATAATTAATGGGGATGAGACTTAATATGACGTGTTCGAGTGTTCAAATGGGAATAATTATCAATTGGTTTAAAAAATATGTTATTTGATGATGTAAAATGTAAAATAGAAGGATATAATTATAGATAATAAAATTTAAATGGTTTTAAAGAAATTATATATTGTTTAATAAAAGACACTATATTTTATTTACATTCATTTAAATAAATAATTTTTTTGAATATGATTATTTAAAATTGTTGTGTATTGTTGAAATCATGACATATAGAGTATGTAAATATTTTTAATTATATATAAGATTATCTAGTCAGGTAAATTATTGATATTGGGTTATATAATGGATTCGAAATAGTGGTATATAATTATAATGATTTTATAAATGTAAATTATTTATTTTCATGCTTATTTCTTGTTATAAAACCTAATATCATGTGGAATTTTTTTTACTTTTGTACTCTAAGAATGTTAATTAGGGATAATGTATAATGAAACAATTTGTGGTTTTTGGGGAACTGGTTAGTGTGATGAATTTATATAATTATTTCTTGATAAGATTTTGGAATACTATAATGATTTTTATATATTTTGTAACGAATAACACATATATTTTTTTTAGGAAAGCCTTGATATAGTGTATGATATTATCATAATTTCTATTATAAAATTATGTTAAAACATTTGATAGTATAGATTGATATATTATTCTTCCTAGAAAACATTTGGATTATTTGTAGTGGTTAGATATGTTTTACGATTGGAAATTGAGGTGATTTTTCCTTGAACATGGTTTGGTTAAAACATGAGCTAATATATTGGTTGTTTGATATATTGGAAAGTATTTTTTTTATTATATAATTAGACAATATAGGATTATTCCAAGGCAATGTAGTTTGGTGTGTATGTTATGTTATCCATGGTTACATTAAATTATAGTATGCATCATCTCTATAGACAAGAGTGTATTTTAGAAACAGTTGTATATTTAAAATCTTGGTGGTATCCTAATGAAATCTGATTATTTCACCCTATATGTTCACAGATCATGGGATTTTAATTATACATGTTTTCATATATTGATGGGTGACATCCCCATATATCATGGGGATTGGACAAGGAATCATAATGATGATATCAAATGATTTTATATGTGTTAACAAAGAGTATCTCTCTCCATTATTTTGAGTATGTTTAATTTTATTTGTAATTCATCTACCTGAATTATGTTAGATTTGTAGATTATGTGTCATAAAGTGAAAATATAGGGAAATTGTAAATTTTTGTTGATATTATTGGTATTTGTTTCATTGTTCCATTATTATTATGATTTTGTATATTTTTATGATTATTAATTTATGGGAATATCAGTTTCTATGAAGTACTCATAGACCCTCAAAAGTAAGTACTATCCTTTTGTGGTCGAAGAGTACACATATCATAATGGGGGGTTTCACCATTATAGCATAGTCATTCCCTGGTGGGATGTTACCGACAAATCATCAAAATCAAAAAAAAATGAAATAGATCTTAGTATATCAATAACTATAGTCTACCATGGTAGTCAATGAAATGATAAATCAAACTAGTATAGTAAAAAAAATCGTAATCCTTATAGGGTATCATAAATTACCATATACTAGTGTCCAACTTATATGATTCCAGACAATACAAAAACTATATGAATATTTAAACTAATAAGATTAATCAACAAAACTATTATATCTGATTTTAATTTAAAACCCCATTATCAATATTTTGTTATTATTAAGATTAGTACTCAAATCCTAGAACTTATTATGAGTATTTTACTCATAAAAAAATTAATGATTTTTCACAACTCTTAATTATATTTAATGTTCCCTAATTCACATGTGTGTATTTTTAACCAATAAATTTGGGTCATCATATTCCTAATTAGGATTTCTGATCCCTCTAGGACCTCCTCATGTATCACATATTCTTGAAATAATTTTAAACTATATTCTCAAGTGTCTACCTCATAAAAATTACTTTCACAAATAATTAAATCAGAACTTATATAAATGAACTAATACATATTATTAGTGTTCTCTAGGTAAAAAATAATAAATTGATTACAATCACTTCTTTCTCAAACATATTTAGTATCAAAATTGGCGTCTAAATTTTAAACAAAAATATTTAATTTGATTGAAAATTCATAGAAGTTATTTCAGGGTGATCTGTATGTATAATTAAGAAAAATGATGTATTTTATGTTCAAAACTCCATAATATCTGTGATTTTGAGTATATGGTTTTTTGGTGAGATTAGTAAACAGTCAATCTTGATATGGGTTATGTTATAGGGAAATGTATATTGGCTAAGAACTAGTTTTGTTTTTCTATATATATCATCGTCATATCTTTTCTTTCTTGAGAGTAATGAAAATAAGTCCATAATTAATAGATTTAAGAGTGTGAAATGAAAAAAGGTATGTTTCTATTAATAAACTAATGGTTTATCACTATGTCATGGTTTTCAGAGGAGGTTTTCATGGTGATTCAATATTTTTGAAAATATAATATAATTTTTGAATTCTAACATGAAAGACATTCCAAGGTTTTTTGATGATTGACATGACATATTTGGGTATATTTGATCACATATAATTTACTATAAATCATGTTTATATATTGTAATATATAAATAATTAGAATATAACTAATTCTTTAATCGATATATAGTGATAATTTAATAGTTTATTCATAATGTTAAGGAATCCTTGGAAAATTATTACTATTTATATATTTTGATTGATACAAATTATTTATAGATAAGAAGATCCACTACCAAATAATCCTATAAATATTTAATTGATTTTATAATGTAGTCTCAATACATTGGGGATTTCATTAATCATATGAAACCAGATACAAATTCTATAGAAATTCAAAAGGTTATTTTATTCATTGAAATATTCATTACCATGATATGTAATAAATATGTTGGATTTTTTGTAATATTCTAATTCACAAACCACTTTGATAAAAACATCATATATATATTAATATAATTAGTGTGCTTTATAGTAGATTATGTTAGAGCATGAAAACTAGTTTTGATTATGCATTGTGAATAAATTTTGTACATTGATATTTAATATTTCTACATGTCTAGAAATTGATGTCTTAAATTGATGTCGTGTAATGGGAAGGAAGAAACATACTGACTATTGGGTGATTAGTGAGAAATACATAAATCCACGTTAATATATGGGTCCATGGTGTGAAATTCTCATAGCCTAAATTGGTATCCATAAAATAGTGTCTGATAATGGATTTTGGTACATTGGTTCCTAACAATGTAATTCTTCCATGGATACAACCCATTACAGTGATCTATGAGAAACAATGTTTTTATTTTGTCAGTTTAGTTTAAATTATTCATGATAATTTGTGATAATTAAATCATTGTATGGATATACTAATTGCCACCATTCTCATATGGGAACAAAATATTTTTATTGATGATGATATGTGTGTAAACAATTATAGTATTGCGGCCCCGATCCTGAGTTTCATAAATATAGTGTGATTCTTTCCGGTAAGTATCTAATTTCCGAGATGGTAGTGACATATATATTTTTAGGATCATGCATGGATTATAATTATTATGAGGGTTGAATTTTACTATCCATGTATTAGAATAAAAAATATACATTCTCATGAATGAACATGATTATTTTCACTCAACTACTAAAGGATTGTGAAGGAATCCCTTTAGGTCGTTTCAATAACCCCTAACTATATAAATGTATGGAAATTTTGATACATAATTATTATATTATATTACATTAATATTAACTAAATAACATTTCAATCCAGTTTATAAAAATAAATATTTGGTGTCTTTGATATCTAAATACCCAACCTTCATATTTCATGAATGAACATAATCATATACCAAAATTACCATCATTAATAGTAATATCCATAAAAATACACAACATAAAACCATTCTTCATACCCTAGTAAATGAAAACGTTAGAAAGGATGAGCTCATATTCTTAGAAATTATAAACAATACGGATTTCAATAATCATTTTAACATAACAGTATCATAAAGGGTATTCCACCAACTGACTAACATTTTCAAATCAATCCTTGAAATTTTATTTATCATAAATCGTATTCGTGTCATAAATCACGAATGATAGTATAAAATTAATCATAAATGGATTATATCACATGATCTAAAAGAACATAACATTGGAAGAAGGTCATTTCCCAAAATATTGATTTAAAGTGTTTTATAAACACAAACATAGAAATATTATGTCAAGGATACCCAATAATAAATTCATTTCATTATTGGAATTTTCTGACAATCAATGTAAAAAATTTTAAATTTGGATTACCATTAATCAATATTATTTTGGGATAGGGATAACATCATCTGTACCCACATATCTCATGGTTCAGATAACTTCTTATGCGCCCTCTTAGTTTTGGCTTCTGATAACCTCTCATGTGCATTATAAGATCATTGAATATTAATATTTACCCAATTAATTTGTGGGATATAAATAATTATGGCTCCAACATTCATATATTCATAAATCCAATCATTTTTATCCCATAAGATCATAAATAATTCATCAAGACATAACACCTAAAAATTAAAATGTGTTGCATTAAAATTTTGTTGTCTTAACCCAAAACTATCCATATAAAGAATAAAATTGTAAAATTGGATAATATCCCAAGTAAATAACTTGTTGAATAAATGTATGCTTCCATAGATAAAAATTTCCCATAAAATTAAATTGGAATATTTCTTATTGAAAATAACCATTTAATTTTTTTGTTACTTATTTCAAATCTAAAATTTTAAAAATAATATGGAAAATAATCTAAATACAATGATACATGAAAACATAAAAAGGAAACATAAAAACATAAAATTTTAATGATTGTGGAATATTATTCTCATTAAATGTATGTTAAATGAAGTATTTCTTCCAAATTTTCCATAAATCTTCAATGAACAACATCCAAAAAATAGAAATATGATTACTTTTAGACCAATTTTTTAAAATTTAATGATCGATAAAATCAAACAAAAATAGTTATATGATAATAATAATAAAAATAGTAATGTTTCATTTATAGTTATTTCAGACTATAGATAAATATTATTTTTTACCTAAAATAAAAAAAATTATTTTCCATAAAAGAGTTATTTTGGAATCATGTTTAAATAGTGTTAGTAAAATAAAATGAAAAATATATTATAAAAAAATTAAATATATTAATACAGTATTCATTATATTTTTTAAAGGTAGATTATAGGACAACATCATCAAAAACATTATCATAAAAAATACAGATAAATAATTAGATTGCCACATAAAACCCTTACCCGAAAATAAAATTTCTTATAAGGAGATGTATCCTCATATTAAATAAAATAAGATTTACTATAATTAAATAAAAAAGTACTTCGAATTATTAGAAATCATATATGATTCAGTTATAACAATTTTACACACAGCTATTAACAAATCATTATTAATTTTACCATTTACATATGATAACTGTTTCATTTTTCATGTGTATTTTTATTGGTATTTCTAATAAAATTGTATTGATAATGCTACCATAATATATTTAATATAAAAAACTATTAATATATATATATATACATATATATTCATCTAAAAAATAGATACATAAAAATTATATGTACAATTCATTGTGACACTAAATTGTATGTAAGAACAAATGTTGTTCTTACATTTCAACAGATAGAATATAGTATTGTATTATAATTAATCACCCATATAAAATATTTATTATTTCATAAATATCACATATTTTCTTTAAATCTATCCTTATTACCATATATGTATTTATAAAATGAATCATAATGCTTTGGGAGGTGGTAGTATACACATACACACTAGCAGCATTATCATTTTAATGTTTTTGGGAAGGTGAGAAGATAGATATAAATATTTAATTAAATGACTATAATATTTTCTTAAATTTCATGTATCAATACTAACCCATCATATTGATTTTCCACGAAATATGGTGATATAAGTTGAAACATATCACTATATAGAGATGGTAGGCCATACAAACACTTGAGTGATACATTCACTTAGTATTTGATGAAAGAAAGGGTATATTTTGGTAGTTATATAATCCTACTTACATTAAAATGTATTTGTGATTCGTATGTTATAATTTAATTAAAAAATACCATGTATTTTGATGAGTTTTAAGAATAAATGTATTTAATGAGTTTGGGTATGATGAATACATTTCCTTCAGTAGGGATCTATTGGATTCCATATTAAGAACCATTTTAATTGTCTTTTAGGTATACAAGAACCTATAATTAGTGGATATTTATGTTTAGAATATAATTGGTCATTATTTGACTAAGCTATACAACATAAAATGTTGTAATTAAATGAGGGAATGGGTGACCATTTATAATAGAGGGAATGGATAATCAAAGAATTACCATTCATAGAAAAATAGAATTAATTCATTCTTAAGAAAAACTCATCAAAATGTACATATATATAAATAATAATAGGCTATAGTTGAAATATATTCATCAGATATAATTTATATAGGTTCTGGTTTATTTTTAACATTATAATTTTGTGTAACCTTTTAGTCAACAAATTTTAATATTATCATATTCAATGAATTTTTTATTATTTTATGGTCATAATAAAAATTAAGAAATAATAAATTTCTAAAAAATGGCCAATATATGAAATTATTTTTCATTTCTCATCCTACTTGTTTTCTTTCATTTTATTTATTAATTATAATTAATTCTTTAAAATCAATTTATCAAAAAAAATTAATATATGCATATTAATGTCTATTAAAATAATTTGACTTTGAAAATAACAAAAATGAAATAGGATTCAAATTTGAACACAAAGGAAAATAATTATTTTGTTTCATTTTTCGGAAAAATGTAATATAATAATTCAACCACAACTATTTAAATTTATTATGTCTACAAAATATTTTCTTTATATTCACAATTAAATGTACAAATATTGGTTCGATGTTGTGTAAGACATTATTGTGAATATATAATCACTAAAAAATATAAGAAAATAATAATCATTGACAAAATTTCATTTTGAACCATTTATCATTAAATAATCAATCACAACATATTTTTATCTCAATGTGAACATGTAAAACCTATATTAACTCGATTAACCCTTCTACAATGGTGATATATTTTTATGCATTTCACTTTTCAATATGAACAAAAAATAAGTTGACCATGTTAAATAATATTAAATATTTCATTTTCAAAAATATATAAATTATAAAATTTTAATTATTTATAATTTATATAATATAAAAATATAAAAATAATGTAAAGCTCGAAGAAACATTTATTTCTTGAAAATAAATTCATTAAAACTAAAAGAATTTTTATAACAATATTAGTATAGGATTTATTTGTAGGCAGATAGTTATATAATTTCTATGTAAATGATTCATATTATTTAATTTTTATTAAGTTCCTGAATTTTTTTTTGAAAATGAAAATATAAATTAGTTGTACAGAAATCATTATTTTTTACTCTATTCCAGAAAACCATTTTTTATCAAAAATTCAAAAAATATCACCTTAAAAAAAATTTAAGTGATAATTTGATAGGATATTGATTTTATCAAAAGATATTAAAAATTTTAATGATATTAATAGTAATATTTTTCATTATAAAAATGAAAACCATATTGTGAAAAAAAAATATTTTAATGAATAAAATAATTTTATTCAAAATTTAGTTATTATTTATTATGAATTAATCAACACATTTTTCCTGAGTAGAAAATTAATATATTTTTAATAACATAGCTAATACTATTAAAATGTTGTAAATAGATTTCTAGTATATAAATATAACAATAAATAATAATATTTCAATAGGGTGATTTAATTTTTTAAACTCATTATTGAATCAAAAGACATCCATCAATGAAATGAAATTTATATATTGAAATATAGTTTCTAAAATGTTATAATGTTAAATTATACCACACAAAAAATGAATTTCTCCTTCAAATGACAAACACTATGATATTTAAATTTGTGTACATATAAGTTTCATTATATCATTGGGTTCCTATATAAAAAATTCATTTTTATGGTTTCTCTACATAATAGTAACCCAGTAAGTAGTATTTTTCTATATAACATTGTCTCATATGATATTCAACTTAAAAAAGATCATGGTCTAGTGATAAGACATATCTGTATATTATAGTTGATTGATTAGGTACATACTTTCATAAGAGAGATGCGTTGAACACATCCTAAACATCAGAGAGGTTCAATGGAAGTGAAAAGCTATGACCTACAATCCCTAATCAATATTGAATCATAGAGGAGAAATATATCTATATATTAAAATACATTTTTCTGAATCTCATAACCATATTCTAAGGATAAATTTTAAGGAACACTTTTTCCCAAACAACAATTTCCAGATTCTGCTATGTATTGTCAGCATAATGTCTGTATAAACATTGAGATGACTAATGTGCAACAAAATTCATCTGACTTTTTCATCCATTTAATAAGATATCTAAAGTACCAAATGAGTTATTTCTATAACATAATCCTGTATCATTGTTTATATACTATAAATTCTACAAAGGGATTCATAATGGGCTATATAAATGCTCCAGTGAATGATATTATTGAATGAAAATATGATAAGATGAAAGTCTCATTCCCAAAAACATTTGTAAAATATAGAACACGATCACAATATATCTTATATTATTTAATTTTTTCACAATAAAAACCCATCTATTTTAAGATGATTAATAGGTCCAAAACAAAACCCTATATCAAGATCTAATTGAAGAATTTGCTACAAAGTTGAGTTAAAGCTCATATCCTGATCAGATACAATTGAATTTGGTAATCTATTTAATATTTCCACATTTGGATGCATTTTTTTCAAATAAGATCAATAATGAAATATTATCTTATTTTAATTAATTGTGATGAAATTTTAAGGAGATTTAAAGTAACTAAACTAGTTTAAAAGCCATCAGAAATTTTGGAGTCTGATGAGAAAATACATTGAGTTGTTTTCCCATATCAATTCTTATATGGGTAATCATTAAAAAAACTAAAAATAAAATACCATTTAAACATACATTTTTTATATACCAAGTACTATGATACATAATATGTTATATCTCAATTCAAATTGTTCCATAAAAACACAACTTTTTTCTCTATATGTCTTTATTCGAATGGGATGAATATATAATGGTGAACTATGTGATTCATCCCAACGATCAATATTCAAATATAGTATGTAAGAAACATGTTCATTTTGATAAACATTATCATTACATTATTGTTGCTCATAAACATAGGGACATTCATAACTTTCTTCTATTATTCGATAATTTACATCTTCTCCTTTTTAATCCTCGCATGGATTTATTTTTGAACACTGATTTGAAAAATATAATACCCCCCCTCATTAACATTTTCATATATATACTTTTAAAATATGGAAATATTAGATATTTTTTTATCATCATCATATATAAGCTATAATGATAATTTCAGTTCAATGTATCTTCCACCAAGTTTGTTACCCTATGTGTTAATGTATTAAGAAGTCTTATTACTTCAACAACAGTAAATATATTTTCTAGTTCATGTTCATCTTTATTTGAGTGATTATATAATATTAAATTTTCTAATCAGTATATATTCTTATTTTCATGAGGCATAGGTTATCACCTTATCATTATCCAAGATTACAAAACCAAATAAATTCTATGATTCATAACTATTCAACACAAACCCTTCTATACTACCTAGTAAAATAGGCATAGATTCTATAGGTAACCTTCTCTTCAATTTCAATAAATTTCCCTCTTTTTCCTCTCCCAAATGGAAAATGTCTCTATTCTAAGTTAACTTAATGGCGAGATTATCTTAACTTGATAAAATCCCTAAAAATCATTGATAATGTATATCTAGACAAATAAATACATAGATCTCATCCACATTGGTTGGTCTGTTCCACCTTTCAATAACATTTGTGTTTGTTGGATCCATATACATACACTCACCAGAGACTATGTGGCCCAGATATTTATATTTTTTGTATCCAATTTTTTCAATTATTATCATTATTAAATATATTATTATTCTTTATATTCATTAATAAAATAATCATGATCTATTTATTATCTTCATTTCCATTTTGATATATAATAATATGATCTATAATATCAATAACAAATTGATCATGTTAATCTCTAAAGACTATTAATTAAATCTATGATGATATATGGTGAATTACAATGACCAAAATAAATAACTATAACATAATCATTTACATGATTGATTTACAATTTTTCCTAGGGGTATATAATCCTTATTTTTCCCTTAACTTCTGATATATAGAATGAAGCTAAATCATAGACAAGAATTGATCTTTAATAATTTGATAAAACTAGTAATAAATATTGTAAAGTGTATATTTTTTATTGATTGTGATATTATTATATTATTTATAAGAAAAAATGTATCATTGATCTATCTTTATTCATAAAAAATTATTTGGTGAAACCTTTAGTGAGGCATTTATCTGAATGGATAACTTATAAGATTCTTTTGTCGTTTCTTCATTGATTCGTGTAACTCAATAAGGGTCATTCTATATAGAGTCCGGGATATTTGGGTATAAAAATCAATGAATTCTATTGAAAAATCAACAACCCAATTCATTGTAATTCTATAAATATCTTCCATAACAACATCGATAAACTCCCAAAAAAGAGAAATGTCTTTATTTTTGATATTCCACTTAACCTTCTTGGACAAAAAACCATTTTGAATAATAATTACAACCAATATAATTGTTGTTGATTCCCTAAAAAGATCATAGTTGACATCACAAAGACAGATTATCATAAAATGGTATGAAATATAACATTTAACCTCATTTCATATAAATTTATGTCAGATTTTTGTAAATACATAAATCCCATGCCTAAGATAACATCAAATTCTAATAGAGGGAGAATAATGAGATTTTCCAGAAGCATATTCCCACAAAAAAGAATAGCAGAAGATTAATAGACATGAGATGTGATTATCATATCATTAGTGGGTCTCTCTAATATAGTCATAATATAATTTTTGAGGTAGTATTATCTTGAATTGATGGAGTTTTATAGAAATAAAAGTTTAGGAAGATCCAAAATAAAATCAGACTATTGTGGTACTGGACTAGATGGAATGTGTTGCCTTCAACATTTCATTCTTATATCCATCATTAAAAATTTTTGTCACATGAGATTTCCCTATGTCTCCCGGCTTAGTAGGTTTATAAAAATATTCACCATAATTAACGTTTGTGATTGAGAAATGGTTAGTGAATTTCTCATAATCCCTGCATTAAAAAATAGAAGAGTGTGGTGGTGCATTATATGGTTCTATTCCTCCATCATTGACTAAATTCATCCCATTACATTGGAACTTGATTTACCAAAGAAATTTATTTTATACACATAAATAATTTATTAGACCCTTTATGATAATATACATAATGCATCTTTATGTTCTTTGAGTACAATGAATGGCTTGACTTATTCACTCTATTAAATATATTATTTCTATTTCTATTGAATTGCTACTTTCATTTCAAATAAAAACCAAAAACAAATTATGGGTATCTAAATTATCAATTTCACCATGGTAGAATATAAAATTAATTATTCATGCATACTTAATTAGGATAGGGATAATACCCTTTAGGGACTTGGTTTTAATCCGTTGATGAATTTTCCATCATTACATTCATGTTTGATGATAATACAATATGCTTACCTCACAGGTAAAGTAAATTTTATGATACCGGTACTAACAGATTAATTATCCTTTATCATTATCTCAAAAATTTCATTCACTAATTTCATAAAATTAATACGAGTAATGTACATATTAAAACACAATTTATTAAACTCATTCCACATTACGCATTCTATTTCATCATATTTTGTTTTCTTCTAGAATAGATTCAACTATTTATCTATGTTTACTTCTCCTTGTTAAACATTATAAATAACTTATTAAATTTCACAACACTTGAACATATAAAATATCATTTTATGGTGGATAACAATTTCCTCACAACTAGTGAGTCATCATACCCACTATATTAATGTGGATGTTTAATCATAATAGGCTCAATTGAACGTTCCTTCCTCTTTATATCATTTATAATATGAGTATGAATTATACCACAAAAATGATGCATAAGCAAGTAAACTATATTCTAGATTACAGATCCATTAGAATTTTGTTTCTCATGGGGAAAATCATTGCATTGTTCATATGATTCACTATAAATATAGTTAATTTAGGTTTCTTTTTTTTACTAAAACCTAAGGGTATATAATGTGAAATATTTATCACAGTGGAAACTGCATAATCATGAAAATTTGTTCAGAGGATGTTTAAATTATAAAACCAAATTATTAATCTATGAATCCATTATCTTAAACTAGGATATCCATGGCATTCATCTATTCAAATCCATCATAAAGATTTATAATAAAAATAAATATTATCCAAAATATATCCCCTATGATGGTAAAACAATGTGTGTAATAAGTTCACACTCATCTTGTTTGATAATGACGTCTAATATATACTTGTAAAAAATATATTCATGGTAACTACCACTATATAATATATATAAAATCCTATCCAAATTAATTATCATTAATAAGATTTTTTTCTATGAAAAAAACACTCCATTATTTACCATGACATATGAAAATCTTATATTCAGAGTATTATGTTAAGGGTTATTAATTTTTTTTTCTCATCATCATTTTCAAATGTTCATATAGCTTAAACTAAAATAACTATAATAACATATACATTTCATTCGTAAATATGGAAAATTGTTAGATAAATATACATTATCTAGCATTACCATCTATTCCAGAAAAATATAGTTTTTGTTTCCTTGATGGGTAGATTAAAAATATTATTTTTTTATGGTTTATTTCCAAATTTCCTCTAAATAACATGAACTTTTTTACACTTTAAAGGTATTACTTTCATAAAATAATTTTTCTGCACATGTAAAATGGAAAAATATGACTAGGTTATCTCGTATTAAAAGTAAGGAAAAAGAAGGGAGAAGTAAATAATCATTTGTAAATAACATATTCAAATTGGATATGAGTAAATGAGATTACAAATTGAAAATATTAACCTATTATTCTTAGATCATAAACATGAGTAATGGAAAAATGCTTGTATGATCATAATACACGATACATAAATTTAACAAAGAATGTGATCAACTATAATATAACATGGTAATGATATCATATCATAAATTAGGGTATTAATATGTCTCATAATCATAATAATAGAAATCATATGTCAAGGATACACACAATGATATTCATATAATTCTCAAATTGAGATGAAAAATTGTGTTCCTCTTTTGAGAATGGAATAACTTCATGAATACCCTCATTTGGGATTGGGATAAACGCATGTATACCCCCTTGTTCCAATATTGGGGTAACCTATCATTTTCTATCTCTTTTTGGAAGTGTTATAATATATTGTGCTCCCTCTGATATCATAAAAACTTAATACATACCTAATTAATTAATGAGATATATTACTCCATTCCCACAATTCCCATAATCATATGTTTATTCATATATATTCCAAAACATCATAAAATATTTATTATAACATAACCCATGGAAAATAAAATGGTATCCATAAAAAAGTCATAATAATAACCATAAACAATATTGAGAAAGAATAATTATGGTAACATTGGACCATATCCACAATAATGAATTAGTAACACAAAAAGATGTTATCATTTATAAAACATCATTTATAAGATAATGAAAATATTTCTGAAAGAAAATAACCTTTTTATTTTAAATTAACTTATTTGAAATCTAAATCATTCAAAATTATAGGTAAAATTATTATTTTAAATAATCCATATAAAAATATATGTATTCATTGAAACATTTAGGGTTTATGGTGTTGGTTAACTTTATTCATGTTGTGTATGTTAAAAAAATTTGTCATTCACATTTTCTTTAGAAGTAAAATGTTCTTCATTTAGAAAAGGGTAAGAATATTTCATTCACCAAATTTTCAAAAAGCTCAATCATGGGTACGAATTAATTTAAAATCATAGTATAATAGTAAAAAAATTATAATACATATATATTCAAGAAAAAATATTTTCACTAAAGAGATAAATAATTTCTATTTTACTTAAAAGTGTAAAATATAGTCTCTTTAGCACATAATGTGAGAGTGATGAATGGAAAAAAATTAATCTCAAGAAATAAATAGTTGATAATAATTTTTTGGTGATTATATAGAGGTGGATCATGAAATTTCATCTTTTTAAAGAGAATGACAAATAATCTGAACAAAATTTAATACTGTAACATCAAGCACTTACAACAAGGTAAAATTTCATTGAAGACACACTAACTGATAATATAATAAATATATTTTTTTATAAATATATAACATATTCATATAAATATATTAAATATCATATATGATTCACTTATAACATTTTAACACCCATTTATTTATACTTCCTTATTAAAATCATTATTTTGGGATTTTAGCTATTTCATTTTTCGTGAAAATTTCATTAAGATAGTTCTAGTCCTTATAATTTTATCATATTTCCATAATATTTTTAATTTTAACCATGATATAAATATAATGCAAATTAATTATATATATTCATTCATAATGGATAGAGATATAAAAATGAATTATACCATTCATGAAAATGGTAAGTAGTACGTGTGCAAGAATATCATTTTAAATATTGATGAATTGAATGAAATGATTTTAATTAATAAATAACATATAAAAATGATTATTAAGTCATTAATACCATATATATTCATTGAATATTTCGTTATTACCATCCTGGAAAATACAAACCCAATCGCATCATTTTTTGGAGGTGGTACTCCACATGCATGCATGAGAAATGTAATCATATTTCAATGTATAGGAAGGTATGAAATTATATATGGTTTTAAAATAACAAATCAGTAATTTTATGAAAAAAATAAATTATAAATGTTAAAATCATAATAATAACCATCCCTGAATTTTTTGGATGGAAAATAAATTGTTTCTCTATATGGAGGTGGTAGTCCAACGATATGCATGAGCAATTGTTCACTTCCCATTTGATGGAATAGAGCATGGGAATAAGTGGAAAAAAATCATAGTGAAATTTATTTATATTTAGGATATGAAAAATATAATTTTCTGAGGAGAAAAATATTTAGATTATTTTCAGAATGAAATAAATTGAAATTGTTCGGGTAAGACCAATACCTCTCTTTTAGTTTGTCACATTTCGAACCCTTATTAGGGACCCATAGAATAGTTTTTTCAAAAGTAAATCACCTCTATTACATGAATATATGTGATTAGAAGAAAATTTATATAGTGTTTGTTGATCTTCATGTCTAAATGTGTTGTAAATAATAGAGATGAAGGTTAACATTTTATAAGGGAGGAAAAGGATACAATTTGAATTACAAAAACGTTTAAAACATAATTATTTAATTTCCAAGAATAATTAGTCTAAACGGATATTGATAAAACTAAAATTATTCTATGGTAATTATATTATCTAAAATGGAATTTATATAAATTTTAGTGTCATTTTATATCTAATTTTTTGGTTCAACCCTTTTATTAGAAAATTTTAATAATAAAATAGTAATGACTTTTTTAATATCAAAGAGATATAATTTTAGTTATAAATTAAAAAATATATCATAAATGGCCAAGGAATGAAATTAAAACCCGTTAATAATCCTATAGATACATAGTTATATTTTTTATTATTTTTAAATAATTTAACAATATATTGTTTTTAGAAAAAACCAATCAATGTCATTTTACGAACTATTTAAAAAACATTTTATTAAAAATAAATTGTAAACAATGTAATTAGAATATAAAAATTTTAAAAAATCCATTATATTTTATATTTATCAAATAAATTAATGGAATAAAATAATTCACTCAAATATTTTTACTTTTAATATTTTTATAATAATTCATTTATTTTTTTTATTTATTGAATGAATACATTATCTTTGTTGTGTAAGCATTTAAGGTAATTCTATTGTCACCAAAAATTATAAATAAATATATAAGTTGAAAATAATTTAACTATTCCCAATATAACATTTAATATTCATTGATATATTATTTTATTGCTTTGTGAACGTACGAGATAAATTTAAAAATAAGAGAGTAACGATTTTCTTTTTTCTATACATAAAATGATATTAAGGGAATTTTCAAGGTCAAGTTTCTCAATAAAATTAATCATATAACCTATGGTGATAAGGGTAAAAATATATTCATTCAATAATAATTATGATGAGATCTAGAGTCTTTATTACTTAGTTTTAAATTTGGATAACATTATTTACCGATTTACCTCGTTAGCAAATTTTCACTGTTTTTATTATACAGTATATGAAAAAATGAAGCTTAATTTTTTTAGATAATATGGATTATAATGGTTATAAACATGTAATTTTTTTAACTAATTCATTTTTTTATTTTTTGTAAATATTTAATTTATATTAATATTGCAAATAGTGATGAAAAATAGTTTTCTAGCCATAGGATTTTTCAGTCAAAAGGTATTTTAATTCCATGATTAGTATAAGATTTATTAAAAAATTATTAATTAGATTTATTAAAACTAAATGATACTTCAATAAACGTGATATAAAATGGTATGTCATATGGTTATTTTTAATGTAAAAGTAAAAGAGTTTTATTTAAATCATATTATTTTAATATTCACTTAAAATTTAATCTTTTCACAAATATCAAAACAATTAACACTGATGATTTTAGTATGATTAATTCAAAAATGATATTATTTTTATGAAATAAAATTAATGAAATATCTAGAAATTAATTATAATATTTCCTCATAAAATTCAATTAATAATTTTTTTTGAAGAAGAAGTATTGTTGAAGAATAAAATAACATAGCTATAAATTGACTAATTTTTTATAGTAATGAATCAATACATTTATGTTGAGTATGAAAATTATATATATTTCACAATTTAGTAAATCATATTCATTACCACAAAATAAATTCTTAATTTCTAGTAGTAACATTGAATACTAATATTTCAAACGCACAATGTACTTTATTAAACATAGTGCTACATACAAATTAATTTATTATAGAAAGAAAATTTATTTATTAAAAACTATATCAAATAATATCAGTGTCTTATAACTCGATCAAATCAGTTGAGAAATGATGTATGTGGGTGTACATTATGTTTTTATTTTAAATATCATTATAATCTTCTAACAGGATGAAATAATTTTTAGGACCTTTGGATCAAAGGTCAAGGACAATATAAAATATGGTTTAATTTTTTTGAAAATGCATCCTTTAATGTGAAAACTATTCATTTATTTTTAAACATATATTATATAATCATAATAATATTTATATATTTATTAATGTATCAAATATAATAGGATATATATTATATTATTCACAATGGGAATCCCTATTGGATACCTATTTTATGTCAATGTTATTTTAGTGTTTCCATTAAAAAAACCTCCAGTTTAAATAATCATTGGATTTTTTAAATAAGTTTTTCAAGAAAAAAGATATAAGTGATCAGTTTTTAGTATTTCAAAGAAGGGACTACTAAATAGTGATAAACCATTAGAGATATTCCCCTAGTAATGAATCATTAACATGGTACACTGTTCAGGTACTATGTGACATCCAGGAACCGGATTCCACAAAACGGGTGCCCAATGCTTGGTGGGCCACATGGCCTAAAGAACATCTTTCTAAAATCTAAAGGATGATATATTGTAGAGGGGCCTTTGGTGTGTCCATTGGATTGAAATTCCATCATTAGCAGAGTGTATTATAGTGGATGTAATATAAAGGAATAGTAAACAGAAGACGAAATATAATTATACAGAGTCTGAAAATGATGCAATTGATCTTCCATAATAACAATAGCTAAATCATCTGCAACAATGATAATGTAATGTCATATCACTAGAAAAATGGAAAAATATGGATACATGACAACCAACATAACATGTTCCACAAAGTAATGAAAACAATAGCAGCTCCAAGTATCTCAAGATCCAACTCGGTCATCTATTATCCAACTACATCCTATCAGAATGCAATAAATTGTTGGATGTTTTATGCTACCCTTTTTCAATACCTGCAACAATGTAATATACTATAGATACCAAATGATGCTTGGAGAGTGTGTGAGTTAAATCTCAATGGGCCACCAGCAACGGTGTCCATAATATCCAGCCCATGTAAGAGAATATAGTAGTGTGAAGGAATGTATATATAACGTAAACAAGCCATAAAATATAGCTAATTATCCATGTACGTGCTTTAGACCTTAACTAGTGTCTAAAATTCTAACCAGTTCATTAATTAAGAAATTTCCATTTAATGTCAATAGGTCATGTGAGGAATAGCCAGCACTGACATCAACTCATGATAGTATAAGTAGGGAAGGTCAAAAGATGTAATAAGGAAGCCTGAAAAAGATATCCAGTGAAAGAGTTCCACTATAATAACCAAGGTAAAGTAAATCTCACAAAAATATTACTATTTAGTATTTGAGTATAGCTAAGGGACAAGAGTTTTATCAATGGAGTTTAAGCCAAGGAATTCCACAATAAGGTTCCTACTGAGTCCAAGGTGATCGACTAAGGAAAAATGGGGATATGTAAAGACAGGGCCCAATGGTCTTTCACCATGGCACTTACTAGTCAATTTTGGATCCCAAAATTGTATCCAATGTATCCTGTAATAATGATAGGGACCCTACGGTTGTATACCAGGCATCTGAGGAATAGAAAAGAACTAGATTCTAGGTTGGTATTAACTTAAGAAAACAACATTTTTGAATCAGGATTGTGTTCCCAAGACACAAAGTATTCTCTTCTCTGAATCCAAGGTGATCTTGATTTAGTCCATTACTATTTGATATTTTAATAATGTAATAATTCATTTTCATCTAGTCTATGCTTCAATTAGAGTGTATAGGTCAAGTATAGTTGAAACAATTTATTTATTGGTCCTTGCTTTGTCTTCCATTCGTGTGGATATTCCATGTAGCATTGCAACCATTTAATGAAGTCTTAATTAACCATTATAGCATATTCAAATATAGAGGTTCACTCCACTACCATCCATCAAGATAGAAAGGGGTACAACTGACATGTAACCTTCACTCAATTTCATTTTTTAAGGAAAATTTATATACATAGTATACATTACATTCAACATTTCACATTTAATACTCATTTGAAATCACTTACTTTAGGAGGTACAAGTGGTGAGAATACATGGTAAATTATATTATGCAATTATCCTCAATAACATTTCATTTATTAAGAAAATTCTCAACCTTAGGAAGTTCAAAAAAGGCACACCCGAACGGTGGCTCAAGCGTGTCAAAAACACTAAAAATCCAATAATGGAAGAACCATAGACATGAGGTGAATTGATTTGTGTTTGTAAACCCTAACAACTAGTCACATATTTGGATAGATAATAACCATACGATTGTACCAAGTATATTAATGGCATTTAAATTTATGAAACATATTCTGATAAAAATGGTGGGCCCCACATGAATATTCCAAAATCAACGAAAATTAGAGATAAATTATAGACCACCCACCATAGGGTTGTAAGAGCCTCCTCCTCTAGTATCAGTTAATGATTTTCCTCGGATAAGAATAGATCTATGAAAAGGTTAAAAACACTCACATGTATATATCTAGGACAAGTGAAAAAGAAGAAGAATGACTAATGAGGACTCAAGTGTCTACCATTGTTCATCTGACATGATGAAAGAAAGCTAGATCGAATGCTTGATGATAGAGATCTCTTGATTCCTTCTTTATAACTATAAAAATACCCCAGTTGAGAGAGAAATAGATTAAGATCACATAAAATTATATTATGGAGGAAGGGGAGGATTAATAGATGATTAAGGACAAAACTGAAAAATTTTCCATGAAAATTGCATGATCATGGTTTGTCCACACAATTTGTAAAACTAGACACCAATGTTGCAGAACAGTTCTACCTAAATAGTTTGGTCTGAACAATTTTGTAAACAATGTTCAACTCATTCATGGGTACATGGAAAAATGACTGCTTGCACGGTTAGGCCATAGAACCATATGACTATCATGCGAGGTGGATATGTCTGAAAAAACACCCTCCATAGAGTTTACTTTAAACTATGTGAAGAGTTAGTTTTCTCCAAAAGGATGGGTGCCGCCCTCAGAAAAATCCCCTTACACCCTCAGAACCATTACTAAATCATTATACATCCATATTAGGTCCAACATAATTATATAGAGAAAAACTAAAGAATCCATACTTGAATTAAAAACTGGGTTCTTACAGTCTTCCCCCCTTAAAAGATCTTGCCCTCCAAGTTCTTCTTCCAATGGTAAATAAACAATGTCTGAGAACCACTCAGGACACTGAGAATCTACATTGGATACCCTCTCCCAATTCTCTTCTTGTATATGGTCATGCTACAATAGCACCCTTACAAGAGGGACGTACTTTCCTTAGAGAACATTCATGCTTCAGTCAATTATGCATACTAGATACTCTTACAAGGTAGCATTGTCATCTAACTCATCTTCCTCTGGACCAAAGGTCTGATTTAGGTCAGAGCAGTTTTTGTGAAGCTGTGAGTTATGAAAGATGTCGGGCATGAGACAATACCTCTAAGGTAGAAGTAAAAATAAGTTATCAGTCCAACTCTCTCTAAATTTTCAAATGGACTGACATAATGAGTAGACAACATTCCCTAATTCCATAATCATCTATGCCCTAGCCCGGGAGATACCTAAAGGAAAACATGATCCCCAACCTTAAACTCAAGTATCCTTCGACACTGATTGGCCAAAAATATATATCTATACTGAGTTGTAGTCATAAACTTCCATATTTGATGAACCTGATTTTAAAGTCTCTTGAACAAGATGAGGACCTAGTATGGCTTCCTCACTTGCCTCAATTTATAACAAGGGTGAACGACATGACCTACCATATCAGGACTAAAAATGAGACATCTAAATCATCGCATGAAAACTATTACTATAAGTGATATCTATGATAGGAATATGATTTTCCCAAGAACCATATAAATCAAGCAAACATGCTCGTAACATATCCTCTAGAACCTATACTGCCTGCATTTATTGTCCATCGGTTTGAGGGAAAAAAGTTGTTCTTAGAAGCACCTGAGTTCCCATAACATTCTGTAAACCGTAACAAAATTGTGAAGTCAAAGTAACAACCCTACATGAAATGATTGTATGTGGAACCCCATGAATTCATATAATCTCATAGACATATAGTCTCCCTAGTTCTTAAATCAAGAAATACTCCCAAATAGAAATGTAGTGGTATGATTTTATTACTCACTCAAAAATAGCCAAGATAGCATCACTACCCCTTGGCGACCTAGGTAAGAAGACTTCGAAATTCATAGAACCAAATTCCAATTTCTATTACAGGACTAGAAGTAGCCATAATAAGTCTGCAGGTCTCCAGTGCTTAGCCTACACCTGCTGGAAGGCGGATCACCAAGTGATGAATCCTACAATCTGACATTTCATCCAAAGACACATGTTACTGGCGTCGCATATCTCAACACATGTTCAATATTCCTAGATAGACTTCCAACTATCAGGCATAGGAATAATTAATAAACTCCTAACTCATATTTTTAGGAACCCAGATATATCCAGGTTGACACAGAATGTCGTCTCTGTCCACATACCAATCTGGATGTTGGTTATCTCTTTATGTACTCTCATGGAGAACCAAACATTCAGGATTGGAAAACGGTTTACTCTTCACCATCTCAAGGCGGAAAAAGGAAACTGTTATGTATAAGATGTATGACTTCCCGTGACAACCATTAAACTCTAGATGATGTTCATAAAAGAGGGCCGTTAACTTCCATTATTCATTGTCTTTTGTACAACCTGGGTTTGAGTCTTCCAGCTCAGTGCTTCCGCAACTACATTGTCTTTTCCAGGTGTATAGGCATGCGCAAAATTAATGTATTGTAGATATTTGTCCAATATCCACTGTTTGATGTTCAATACATTCTACGAAATGATATAATTGAGGATATGGTGATCTGTATATTCCATAGAGTGCTCACCAGATAGATAATGTCTCCAGTATCGTAAGGCATGGAATAATGATGCCAGCTCGAGGTCGTGCGTCGATTAATTTCCCTTGCGATGCCTCTTCTTCTCAGATCTGAACATAATGAATTTTTCTTCCTGCATCAACACTTCTCCTTGGCCAATGCCTGATGTGTTTCTATAGATGATATAATAATAACCTAGTTCTGGAAGAATTCAAATTCTTGCAATGACAGGACTCCGTTTCGTTTCTCGAAAGGGTTTATCCCATGCTTTTGACCATAGGAACATAACACCATTCTATGTATAACCATTAAAATGTGAATCAAGATGCAAGAAGTCCAATATGAAATGAATGTATAATCTAAAAAGTCCCAATAAACATTTAATATCAAACATGTTTTTGGGATACTCATAGGAAACTACATCACTAACCTTTAAAGGGTCTTCATGAACTCTTTATTCTAAAATAATATGACCCAATAAGTAAATCATGTAATTTCAAAAGTCGCACTTAGAATGCATGGCATAAATATGAAGCTCTTCCATTGTACTCAGAATGACCTCATGATGTTTGGCATGGTTGTTATGAGTGCGAGATTACACCAAGATGTTGTCCATAATGATCACAAAAAAAACAGTCCAAAAGGGGGTGAAAACCCCTAATCATCAAAGCCATGAAAATGGTAGGTGCGTTCGTAAGACCGAAAATATAACTTTATACTCATACAAACCATACCTTATATGGAATGTTATAGAGGGAATGCCTAATGATTTTACTCACACCCGATGATGTACTTATCTCAAGATGGTTTTGGAGTACACCATTGATCCTCGGAGCTAGTCAAAGAGATCATCAATTCAAGGAAGCAGATACCAATTTTTGACCATAAGATGGTTAATCATTCAGTAATCCATGTATAAACAAATAGTTCCATCTTCCTTCTTGTTTAAAACCACATGTGAATCCTAAGAGGTGTACTAGGACATATAAATTCATTAGCTTCTGGGTCCTCTATCTACCCCTTGAGCTCCTGAAGCTCGGTACATTCCATCCTATATGGAGGAATGGACACTGGGGTTGCTCCTGGAATAAGCTCTATCATAAACTCTACCTCTCATTTATGAGGTATGAATGAAAATTCATCAGGAAATACTTCCCTGAAATGATCAACTACTGGAGGGAAAACAGTTTGAAGAAAACCCTAACCCTCCATGAGATGTTTTTCAATCTGGGTGGTCACTCCACCTACGCCATGATGCTTCGGTCTAGCTCTATCAACCAGAATATCCCACTAACAATTTAAAATAAAACTGCTAACTTTTAGTGTATCGAGGGTCATTACACCATAATTACATAGTATCTCTTGTTCGAAACTTTCAACAATAGATATAGATATAAAAAACATTGAATAACCAGTATCAAACAATGCATTGAAAATAGTAGAGGCTACTGGAATAGTACCTCACACTGTAGATGGTCCTACACCCCGATCCCCAGGTATTAGTTGTAATGCATGCAATGGACCTGATCCACTACCATGTGAAACAGATAGACTACAATGATCATAACCGCTCATCTGGAGATGCTGGTGATCAGAAATTGGACTACCATGGCCATGAAATTTTCCTCAGCAAGACCTATTAGTGCTATTCTAACTCCCCGCCTGATGCGGTGTGAAAGAACTCACTCCAGAATGTGGAGATAACCTAGATCCTTTTCCACTCAAAGCATGTGGAAATGTCCTAGAAAAGTTCTGAAGATGACCCATATGATTGGAATCTCAACACTCTATGGGGTCTCTATCACATCAGGGCTTCTTATGCCCCAATATTCCACATATATGACACAAAAAAGAGCTATCAAAATGGATACTATGGCTGCGACTACCCTGAGGGAAAACCTGAAGAGAACGTATCCTACTACTAGAAGAACTACTGTCCTCATGTGAAACTAATCGTTTAAATCCATCACATGTATTATACCATAAGATATACTAAGTGAAATCGTCTTGATTAACTATCATAAAAATATTTGGATAGTAATGGACATTCACCTCAGTTCGGATGGTGTATTGGAGCCCATCCTCAAAACTCTTAGCATGAGAACGCTCGTCACAAGCTAGAATCCATGAAAAGCACTATAAATTAGTGAAACGCGCTGAATATTCCATAAGAGACATATAAACATACTTAATATTCATGAACTCTCTTACTCGATCATCTCTCAGTGCCAATGGAAAGAACTAATCATATAAGGTAGTCTGGAATTCAACCCATAACATGCCCTGATGACGATCGTCTTGGGTAACCACATCCCACCAAATCTTGGACAAATCCTGAATCATTTATGTACCAACAATGACCCTCTTCTCTAGAGGGTTTTCCCGATGTTCAATTATAGACAACATGGACTCTAACTAAGACTCTACAGCCTGAGAATCGTCATCCCCTAAAAATGATAGAGGATGATGATGTAAGAACTCTATGGTCATATCATCCATCATATGTGCAACCCATTATGAACCATTCATGGACAACATCATACATAAAAACTATCAAGGACACACCTCAGAACAAGCTTTAGAGAATATGAAAACATCACTATTCATTTTTGAATGTATGAAAACTCACTACCCAAGGCATACTACCCCAACTACCCGCATAGATGGCCATGAATTTGTAAGTGATCAAGAATAATTATCATGTCATTTTTGCCTTTAATTTCCACATTAACTCCTTTACCCATCATAAACATCACAAGGAAGGATAAGGATGTGTAACCAATTAATTTTATATTTCAGGATTCACATTGTAATGGATTTCCATTTCCAACGAATCAGTGCTCATACACCTATCTACCAAACGAAACCCATTTCTTTAGAGTGTAATGGATTGACTCAGTAAATTACTCCTCCCAACCCGTGAGGGCCCACAGTTCTCATAAATTGAAACATCCAATCAGTCATTCACCAGAAATGTAATATAAGTACATTGCACTATCACATCATCATTCAGCAATCACAAGAATATCATGTAATGAAAAACCATTAAATGCACCTATATGACATGGAACTATGCATGAGATGTGAAATCTAGGTTCCTATAATGATTTATATAACAATGCCCTATGACCTCATATAATCGGGATAGGGATGAAATAAATTTTCAAAAGAGTAATAATCAACAACACCACACAACATATGTGTCAAAAATTGTGAAATAATATCAACTGTAATAGGCAGGAGCAGAATAACAATTGTAATTTACGCCACTTGGTTTTTCACACACACATGGGTTTGTGACTACCATACATGGATTATTACCATGACCCAAGAAATCATATTATCTAATATATTGTCTTAAAATAGTAAATCAAGAAACGAAACCAACTTTAATACAACTTTGTGACATCCTAGACTCGGATGTCTCTTAATTAGTGCCCCGAGCCCGATAGGCCACATGGACTCAAGTGAATCTTCCTGAATGTCAGAGGCTTCAGACTAGAAGCGAGGGCCTAGGGTGTGTCCATGGTATGAATATTACCTCACTACTAGAGTGTAGAAAAGTGGAATTAATATAAAGTAATAGTAATCATCAAGAGTAATATAGTTAAATAGTAGAAGAAACCCGATGCAATAGATCAACTAGAATAACAATAACTAAATCATTTGAATCAATGATAATGTAATTAAATGTCACTAAAAAAATCGAAAAACAAGCATACATGATAGCAGGTATAACATGTTCCAAAAATTAATGAAATCAAAGTCTACTTTAATCATCTCATGATCCTACTCGATTATCTGTTGTCTAGCCCCGTCCAATCCGTACTCTATCTAGTGTTGGAAGATGTATGCTTCCCTTCTTCAATACCGACAACCATGTAATATACTCCATGTACCCAAAAATTCCCGATGTGCGTGAGATAAATATCTATAGTTCACCACCAACGGTGTCTATAACATCTAACTAGTGTAATGGAATATATCATTGTGATGGAATCCATATATTAAGTAATTCAAGTAGTAGAATATAACTATTTGACCATATACCGGCTTTATTTATTTGTTGGTGTTTGAACATGTATCCAGATTATTAATAACACAATTACTATTTGATGTTAATATGTCACATGAGGCATAGAAAACACTGACATCACCTCCTAATAGTATAAATATTGAATGTCCAAAGACGTAACAAGGAAACATGTCAATGATATATGGTGATGGAGTTCTGGGTTATTAACCAAGGTAACATAATTCTCATGGAACACTAACTCAGTAATATCTGATTACATCTAAGGGATAAGTGTGCAATCCATGGATCATAATCCAAGGCACTCCACTATAAGGCTCCTATCTAGTCCAAGGTGATCGACCAAGGTAAAATGCAGATAATCAAATATATGGCCCTATGGGCTTTCACCAGGGCACCTACTAGTCGATGCTGGATCTAAAGAGTGTATCTGAGGTATCCTGTAATAATGAAAATAACCCTATGGTATTATATGAGGCATCCGAGGAATAGACGTGAACCATAGTCTAGGTGGGTATTAACCTAAAACACTATATCATTTAATATGAATTAGGTTCTCAAGACCCAATGTATTATCCTCTCAAAATCCAAGGCGAGCTCAAGTCAATCCATTCTAGTTAGATATTGATATCATGTGATAATTAATTTGTTTCAATTCCTACCTTCCATTTGTGTGGATAGCTCAAGTAGAGTTTAAACCATTTATTTATTGATCTATGCCTGGTCTTCTATTAGTGTGGATAAGAAAATGATTGTTTAAACCATTTAATTAAGTCTTAAAGGCATATTCAAATATATAAGTTTACTCTTCTACCTTAAATCAAGATGTTAAGGGGTGTTATGAATATGTAAATTTTTCTAAATCTCATTTGTTATAGCCAAGTTATATACTTTTTATACCTTTCATTAAACATTTCACATTTAATAATAATATGATACCACTTACCTTACGTGGTACAATAGGTTAGCATACATTGTACATTCTATTATGTAATTGTCATCAATAAAAAATCATTTATTAAGGAAAGGATCACCTTTAGGATGGCCAAGAAAATTCACACCTTAATGGTTTCTCAAACCTATAAAAAACACCAAGAAACCAATTAGGGAATAACCTTCAACATGATGCGAATTGAGTTGTGGGTGTAACCACTAAAAACTATTCACATATTTAGGAAGAGAATAACCATAAAATTATATCATGTAAAATAATGGCATGTAAATTTATGAAATGGATTTCGATGAAATAGGTGGGCCCACATGAAAATTTCAAAATTAACAAACCTTGTGGATGAATTATAGACCACTCACCTTAGGTTTGTACTATCCTTCTACTCCAGTTTCAGCCCTAGACATTCCACAGATCAGATTAGATCAATAAAAAGTCCAAGAACACTCACATGGAGAAATCTAGGTTGAGATAAATAGTGAAGAAGAACTGTTATAGAGGACATTAGTACGTGTCGTTGTGCATACAACGTGATAAACAGAAGATCGATCGGATGCCAGACGATGGAAATATCATGATTCTATGTTTAGAACTTAAAAAAATCTCAAATTGAGGGAGAAATAGGTCAATCTTGCATTATATCAGATTAGGAAGGATGGTGGAGGATAAATAGATCAATAAGTGAAAAATGAAAAATTACCCAAAAAAGTTGCATATGAGCGGTTTGTCTGCACGTTTTTTCAAACCATGCCCAAACCGTGCGGAACGAATCTACTCAAATGGTTAGCTCTGCATAGTTTGGAAAACTCTGCACAACCCATCCATTGGTACCAGTAAAAAGGGTTGATCACATGATTAGGCTGCACGATAGTGAGAGGGGGCTCTATCTGAAAAAACACCCTTTGCACGATTTGACAAACCCTGCATAAATCCTTCACAGTTTACTCAAAACCTTGTGAAGGGTATGTTTTCTCATAAAGAATGGGTTTCGGGCTTTGAACCATCCTTGGAAACTCTTGTATCCTTTAATAACTCATTATGCATCTTTACGAGGTCCAAAGTAAATATTTAGATAGAAAATTAATATATCCATACCTAAGTGAAAAACCAAGTTCTTACACACTAAAAAAATAAATTGGGAACCTCATTCATGCTTTTTATTCATTCATAACACAAGATGCGTCAATAGGGTTTGTCTTATATATTTTAAAATTCAATGGTATATTATTTATTAAATATATATATGAGATAATTAAATAATTATATAGTGAATAAAATTAATAATTAACAATTTAATATGAAAAATATTATGTATTATATAAATATATAATAATTAATATGTTATCAATTAAATAATGATATAAAAAAATTAAAATATATATATATATAATGGTTTTAGTAATTAAAAATATATTTACTAAATATTGTAGTTAATGATATCATTCCAAATATAACATTTAATACGTTATATGTATAATATATAATATAATATATTTATTTTTAATCTTTAATTTATGATTTTGATAAATTCCTTATATTTATAAATATATCATGAATATGTTAATAATTATTAGTTAATATATAATTTAATATATTAATATAAAAAATAATTTTTAATTATTAATTATATTATTTTGTATGGATTAATAATATGTATATATCAACTAATAATTAGTTTTATTGTATGAAATAATAATATTAACCAATTGTAGTAACAATATATTTTCAAATAATATAATTATTAATTATTAATTATACTATTATTGTTAATTATATTATTAGTAAAGTCATTTGTAACATGCATTATAAAATTAATTATTACTAATTATATTATCATTTAATATTAGAGAAACAGTAGTATTATTCATACAATTATAATAGTTGTTTATAACATATATTATTATCAATATATAATATTATATTAATAATTTCATTATATTTTTAAATGATGTAAAAATTATAGTTTTGAAAACATATAACAATGATCTTGGCTTGAAATTTATAACCAATGATAAATATATCACTTGGGTATGTGTTTTAGTCTAAGATTCTCCTTAATGCCAAAACCTAATTAAAAGATAATATGTCTATTTGGTCTCTATCAATAAGTAAGATATGGAAAATGCACCTCCTATGATGAAATGTTTTTGGCATCCCCCACATTAACAATTATGATAGGTGGTGGATTCATAATATCATCACCTATACGCAATATATAAAAGATGATAAGTGGATTGTGGATTGGATTCTCATTAAAATGGTTAGAAGATAGATGATTTGTAATGGCTATCATCATCACATGGTACAATTTCATGTAAAACACATGCTATTGACTAGTAAGAACTACATCGTACTCTGAAACTATATGGAATAATGAAGAAGAATCAAGTGAAGTTTTTTTCTGGACCTCTATCTAGTTGACATGTGGTTATGAAATTTTGTTGATAGGATGGGGAGGAGCATTGGGACGATTGTTCTAGAAAAAATCCTCTGACGTCACATCATGATGTGTCACTATATAACATGGTCATCACCCTCTAACACATCCATATGAGCCGCATCACCGACAAAAATCGCTAGAATAATAAAAAATCTCCTTAGAAAATTGATGGATGGGAAGAATAAAATATATCACTCATCAATGAAATTATGGAAGGTCAAAATGGGGCCCCAAATATAGGATCATATATTTGAAATAGGAGAGTGAAATAAGACTATGAAAAAAAGATAACAGTTTAATAAGGTTTTTAAAAAACTATTCAAAATTGAAGAAATAAATTATTACTAATGGATCATATCAATTTTCATCTCCAAAAAGATAAAAAAATAATTTTATTTTATACAAGGGCATATAATCCAACTAAAACGATATATGCACGCATACTATTCTAAACCCTTGTAACTGAGAATCATGATGTGTCTCACACAACTCAGTTTTGGTTACATTATATCCCCTGCAGTTCAATCCACATATCCCTTATTACTTCATGAAATGAATTTAAAGAAATTTATTATATGATATAATATTAACAACCTTATAACATGTTTAAAATAGTTCAAATCAACAACTTGAAAATATATAAAAGGTTTGATTCATCTGATGATAATAATAATCGACATACAGTATGGTGGGAGACTCTAAAGGATGGGAAAAACAATTATAATTCTTGAATCCAAAATTTTTATAAAATTTAATATTCAATTTGTAAAATAATTCATTCACAATAGAATATAATAATTTAATTATATAATTTATAATTTTTCATGTTATAGGTTCTACTATTTTCCAACATAAATATGTAACTATAGAAATTCTGTATGCCCATATGTAAATTTAAATGTTTTTGGAACAACTTAAAAATTATAATTTTATTGATATAAATAATAAAAATATAATAATTAATTTTATTTCAAATGTGGAAATAGAAAAAACCATTCCTGGGGGGCATCTTATAAAATAATGATCGTAAATGGTTTAATAAAATGTGGAGTGAAGAAAGAGATTTACCCTCATACAAACATTTTTAAAAGAATATACATCATATAATATAAATATTACCAATATGAAAAGAACTATATAGAAATATCATTGTATAAAAGATATATAATGACACCCGTAAAAACCTCTATATCTATTTTAGGTAATTATATTTTTCATAAATAAATCAAATAAACAAAATTTGACAAATGATCAATGGGGATAATACAAGAAAATATGTCCCAGATTGAATACATGATCAAATAAAAACACACTGATCTCATTAGTGTCATTATATAAATTGGTGATGTGTTTTTCTATTCATGAAATTTATAGAATTCTTCAGATGAGATACCATTTATCTTACAAGATCTCAATACCTATAAACCTCATAACAAATTCAAACCAATCTACTGCAACTCAGAATTACATAGGCTCTCCATTACTAGGGAGGCCTATCATAAGGGAATCTTGGTGATGAAAAATGATCATCTCTTTCAACTGTGTAGGAAAAGTATGTTTCTTTAACATTCATATATCAACAAGGGTTCATCTAGATAATGATAAAAATATGATAAATCGCACATCAATATTCCTATGAACTATTCCTGAAAATGAAAAGGGATTGTGGAATGTGGGGTTGAAACTTGATGGATTTGTTGTGACCACCCTAATGGGAGTGTAGAAATGGTGAGAACCTCTAAGAAAATATTAGAAAATTACTATTCAATAATGTGAGCTTTGTATTTTCCTCAATATCAATCTATGTTATAATGATAGTTACTATTTCATGGATGTGTGTGATTTAATGAGTTTAAAAATATTGATGTTTCATTGGAACCAATGTGATATGAGAATTGTTTTTTCACGGTGTGTATTTTTTAAATCCATTTGTGGTCATTACAAAAGTATAAAATCTAGGATGTTGTATTAATAAGAATATATATAATTAGAATATGTTTTTACATTGAGTTTTTTTCATGTGTTCTCCATATTTTAAGTGGTATAAGTTTCACAGGTAAAATGATAAAATTAAAAAAAATTGAATAAAAATAATTCTATAAAAAAGAGTTATTTTCCACTAATGTAGATGGAACAGTGTCCTAGTACCTCACCCATGTGAATTAATATAGTAATAAATTATTTATCAAATGATGATTACATGCACTAGTTTCATACACATGCAATTCGTTGGAGAAAATCATAAGTGTAAACACTATTATTGATTTTTTATTTTATTACTCAATTAATCACAACATTAGGTTTCGAAGATAATTATCTATTATATTTGAGGCTCTACGATCAAATAAGACATTCCTGCTTATATTGTACCTGATCTAATCACATTTATTGAGGACTAGTGAAAATTCTTAATCCTGAATAGGTATAAAAATCACGTTGGTGAATTGAGAATCACAAATCGGGTATACTGAAATACTATAGAGAACTATAATTGGGTGTAGAATGTGATCTAGGAAAAGAAATGAACATGGAAAAGATATACATAAAAACTTGGTGCCTTGTTTGATGTTTGATAAAGAGAAGCCTATGACATGGGTAAACTACCTGATATGAATTTGGGGATTTCATTTGATAATCAAATTCAACAATTAATGCACTAATTATTAGTTAACAATATGTCATTTTTTTCAGAGACATTCATGTATCTAAATGAAATAATACTTTATATTATCGAGTGATCATAAGGTAATTAAAATATGTGATATGTTGTAGGTAATGTGATTTATATAAATTCATTATAATGGTGGTGAGACTATCATAATGTTACCATTGATAAAAAAATTAATCTAAAAAATTGGTAACTAAAAGAAGATCCTCGTGTTAGCAAAACATCATTTTTGTGTGTTACATGGTATAATCTTCTTTATTAACCACTAATAAATAATTTTACAATAAGTTTTAATTAACATATTCATTTATTTTATGGTTGTGTTTTTAAAAAATATATGTTCAACACGTTCTTAAGAACTTGGTGAAAATATCATGAACAATTGAAAACAAATTTCTCACTGTGATTCAACTATCCACTATTAGGGTGTCAAAGGAATCAATAGTTGGTATATTAGAACAGTTCCAAGTAATTTAATTTATATTCATCATTATTTTTGTAGGATTATATAGTTCATTTTTATTTATTATCACTATTTATAGAGGAGAAAACTTGATCTGAAATGATATAATGATATCTAATCATTAATCTATTTTTTTAGAAGTTCTTTCAACTACACTACATGGGATGGAATTAACTGTTCTGATAGGGTAGTTGATGACTACTATAAAAATGAAGTGGTAGTACACTAATTGCATTGCCAAATATAATTTTTTTACAACTCTTTCAGATTTTATCTCTATAAAATTGATGGGTTGATGTTGAGTCAAGGCCATGTGTGGTATATTTTTCAATATATACAATGAGTATAGGTCCTATATAATAGATTTTATTATTTCAAACCAATTACAAGTGATAATATTGATTCATTAATCAATTGATTCATTGAAGTTGGTGGATCCATATAAGAACTTGGGGAAGAGGAAACAGAGTTAGATATGGTTAATAATATATTTAATTATTTCCACCTCTATAAAATCCTAATTCATCTTCTCTATAACAGATAGATTTATTCAATATCTATGTAGATAATCAATTAATGAATAGGGTGGCCTATGAAATGTGAGTTCATACAGGAAGGACATATAGTCATATAACTATGTAGATATAATATAAATCCATAACCAATATTAACATATCAAAAAATAAACAATTGGTAATATGATGTTGATGATGAAGTTTTATATCTTATGGATATAAAATTCAATATAAAAAATAGTTAATATGTATGAAATATTTTTTTAGTGTGTTCCCCATGTGGAAATCTTGTGAATATTATTGTATGGACCCTAAGAAGATTTGATGAAGGATAAAGTGAAGAATATGTCACACCAAATAAATTATGAATATTACATAATAGATGAGATTATAAAACTGTTTTTATCTTGAATTTTATTTTAGAGAATGATATTTGCAACCATGAATGAAAAATATAATGAATAATATGTGGTGTAAGTTGATACTAAATTAAAAATAACAACATAATATTCCTTTATTGATCAAGTATAAAATTAAGAACCTATTAATGAGGACTAAAGTATTCCCTATGTTTTAGTTTTTCTCCAAGTGGATCTTAGTGGATCTCATAGATGACATTATCATTGTGAAATGATAAATCAGATGTTTAGTGGTATCTTGAAATAATCCTTTGATCATATTATCATCTCAAATCTATGATTGACTGGATAAAATAAAAACTCATACAAAAATTTGGCCCATAAAGTATAATCATTATATGTTTTTAATTTCATATGGATTATTGAGAATAGAATAATGGGATAGATGGCCTAAATTCACCATTAAATTTGTAAAAACAAGTTAGTTGAGACATTAAAAGAATATGTTCTTTCCCAAAGAGGAAAATTTGAATTAAAATAGAAATAATGTGTTATAAATCATTTGATACAATAAGAAAGGTTTTCATACGGAGTGACATTATAAAGATTCATTTCAATATCAGAAGATTTAATTATGACATTTGTATGAAAATATCTTGTTTTGGGGATAAATGTGGAATTTAACATGATGAAACATTTGATGAAGAATTATTAATGGATAAAAAATGGAAAAACAACATTGGCAACTTATTAATAAAATCTAATTATGTAACTTCTCATACTCTAATAACTCTTTTTTAAAGAAATCAGAGGGAATGAAATAATCGTCACTCCTAAAGATTTAGATAACAATAGTCATGCTATTTTACAATGGTTAAGAAATTATGATGGAATTTATTATAGAAGATTGTTCCTCTAATGGAGATATAATTTTGTGGAATCCTTTTCTGCACTGTTCCCTATATAAAAGAATAAAGGAGGTGTTTGAATGTATATCTTCTTAAGTGCAATAAAAAGGATAATGAGACCCTAAAATTTATCATTTAGAATAAATACTATCTATGGATAGTGTTTTAATCTTTATTAAATCAGTATTCATTGAAGGAATATGTGATTTTTTATTAATATCATTGGTGTAAGTGAAAATGGAATTCTTATAAACATGACAAGATCTCAATGAGTTAATGATAAACCTCATTAGAAGAAATGTTTTACCTTGGTTATTCCCCTTCTGTTTTTTAGAAAGTTGATATTCCATTATAAACCTTAACTCCACATTATATATCATGGAAGGAAAAGATGATTATTGATAATATGAATATAGAATATGTTTTTCTCAAAGAATTGATAAACAAAAATAACATTATTTTCAATAGCAGTTGTTTATTGAAAATGAAAATAATTGTGTATATCATGAAAATATTTAATATATAAGTAGATGGAACCATTAATTTTGGTAACCATGAGGATATAATGATCAAGGGTATTGTAAATACCAATTTTCAAATCATTGAGCTAAATAATTCCGATGTACATCTTTTGTATGGTTAGGAAATCAACTTCTTAGTTTGAGAAAACATTAGGGATACCATAAGGCTCTTAATTTTACCTCAAATGGTGTCTAAGAAAAGGAATATTAATGCATCCTTCATATCTATAAATTAGATCATATTTTGGCATAAGAGATTATTTCCTATAAAAAAATAGAATATTACAGATAGGAGATATTATGATTGTTACAGTTGAAATAACATATATAAATATAGACAATGAAAATACATGTAATTCATACATTCTAGGAAAATTGTATAATATTCATATTAGACTATAAAAATGGGTTACATAACTTAGTCGATCTGGTTCAAATGAAAAAATAAATATTTGATGAATTTTTTAAGAACATGTGTAGAATGATTTACCATTATTTTGATTGTTAATTATTGCATAATGGAATGATATGTGTTTATGAAAAGAAAGAGAGATTTAGCAGATAAATGAATAAGTATCAGCAAAGGGAGAAAAATAGAATATGATTATAAATAATACATTTTATTCTGATCATTTAATCGAGTATAATACTATTTATTTTGAGAACATTATCCAAAAATAGTACAAAATTTTTGAAGACTCATCAATTAGAAATTTATAAAAAAACTTCAGTTATAGAATCATGAAATTGGAAAGTGGGAAATACAGACAGAGCATTACTTATTGACGGTGTAATTTCTTAACATTAAATAAATTTGTATAAATAGTTTTAATTTACACTAATAATAATGAATTACTCAGCTTTAGAGAATGCAGGAACTTTTATGAAATATATTTTGAATGGAATCTGTAACGACCTAAATCTGGAGACCCTCCACTAGTTTCCTGTACCCGGTTCTCCACATGACCTCAAGCGCATTTCCACAAATGCCAGAGGTTTCCGACTAGCAGCAAGGGACTTGGTGAGTCTTCGGGGAAACTATGCACTCATTCGGTAAGGTATATAGCAGAAGAACAACCAAACACAATAACGGAAATTGTAAATAGCATACAACAACTGAATTGAACAGCGCAAGAAAAGTATGAAATAATTATGATGCAACGTGGTACATATGTCTATGGAAAGCAATAAAGAAACCAACGTGCTGAAGTACAACTGAAAAAAAAGTGCAAAGAAAACATGTAAAATCATCAGCATCACAACCCTAAGCTCGGTTCCTTACTCTCCAGCTCCAAGAAATTACGTACCGGATGTCGAAGGGCGCTTCCCCTTATCTATTAATGCAACAAAAACGTCTTCTTGGTACCAAAAGCATGGCCCAAACAGGGTGTTAGAATTAATCCCAGTAGGCAATCACCGAATGATTTGTTCATAATTGTCAATGAATACATGGCAACTAAAAATGCAGGAAGCAGTAAATAGAAAATCACACATTAGCTACAATCAACAATTCTAGAATATACAGTACACAAGTAACAACAGGAACAGGAAGAATACAGGTAACCCTCTGGGTAGCTCTCACAACCTAACCCCTATGGTTCAACCTACAAGTACTAGCAACCATCTGGGAGGCAGACACAGTTTCACCCATCTGGTTCAGCTAAGAATAGACTCTCTATGGAAGCACTCACCATCAATTCCCCATATAGTCTCGTATCATGCTAAAGGCTCTCTAGGGAAGCACTCAATGACTCATTCCCCCTGTGGCCCGTGTTGAGGAACTACAGACTCTCTGAGAAGCACTCATCGTCAATTCACCATATGGTCTCGCATCGTATTAAAAGACACTCTAGAGAATCCCTTATATATATTCTCCTTGTGGTCTACTACACTAGTTTCTCACAGTCCTGTGTGAAATAAACATGCTTAGCACACGTGCAACGTCTAAGTGAACCTCAATAACTACTTGGATATCAATCTAAGGCTCAACAGAATAACATAGCAACAGTTCCACTATCCTATAACAGGGCATGGCCATTGCAAACTGCGAAAAGGTAAAACAAGCATGGAAAAGAAACCTGATCACAAAAAATTTTACTCTACTCAAAAGCATAAACCTCTACTACAACAATCAAGCAAAGAAGGAAAATAGCAGGGGCAAAATAGGAAACACATAATTCCCCACCCAAGGGAATTTGTGGAAATTGCACAAAATACTCAAAGAATTTCTACATAAAGGCACAAACCACCCACCTAGATGCTATGGGATCGATATACTTGAACCATGATGATTTCTTCTCCCTAGAACATCGTAGATCTATGAAAACACACAAAATGCTCAACCCACGATAACTTGAAAACGGTGAGGAACCATGGAACAAGGCTAAAGCAGAAGAAATGGCTCACCGAGGCAATCCTAATGCAATCGACAACAGATAGAATGGAGATCGGATGGAGGAACGATGTCTTAGAGATGATTCGCGGCCCTTGGCGCTCTCGGATGAACGAAATCTGAAGAAGAATCTGTTTCTGTGCGTCAGGTGTGACGCCGGTCTATTTAGTGAAAAAAAGAAAAGTACATAGTGTGTATTTTTATCGTACACAGAATGTAGTGGGGTTTTCCGTACTCTGCCAAAATCGGCCTCCATGTCACCCCTATACACCATGTGTGTGGCCTGGACACAACCAACACACGGTTTCGTGCGGGAAATGAGTACCCGGCGTGTACTTAAAAAATTTCCAGAAAGTTTATTTTTCTCAAAAACCCCAGAAAAAAAAAGTCATACCTAAAACGAAGATCCGGGTTCTTACAAACACCTCCCCATAATGAAATTCTTCACCAAATTTCCTTATCAAGGTGTAGAAGAAGAAACCCTGAACATCTCAAGACTCTGCAGTCATATATCGGCCTCCCTCTCCCAGGTCGTGTCCTGTACTCTCCCATGCTGCCATAGCACCCGTACTAGATGAACAAACCGCCCGCAGAAAACCTTCGTACTGTAATTGAAAATCCAGATTGGATGCTCCTCGAATGATGCATCCACTTCGAGCTCAACCTCCTCGGCCTAAAAGACATGAGAAAGGTTTGAAAAGTAACGTCGGAGCTGAGAGGCGTCGACGACGTCATGCATGGCCTGGTACCTATGGGGTAACTGCAACCGATACGAGACTAGAACAACTCTCCCCAAAACCTCAAACAACCCGACGTACCGCGGTGAAAGCTTACCCTACCTTAGAATCCTCTCGTGTCCCATCCTTGGTGTGACATGCAGGAAAACCAAATCCCCAACCTCAAACTGTAGAGGTCGTCTCTACTGATCAACATAAGACTTCTGTCGAGATTGTGCTATACCCATCCTCTTCCGAATCAGTTCTATCTGCTTTGAAGTCTCCTGAACAAGACGAGGTCCTAGTAAAGATTCTTCTCCTGCCTCCAGCCCGCATAAGGGTGATCAGAATGACCTATCATACAAAGGCTCGTATGGTTCCATCTGAATGGTCACATGGAAAATGTTGTTGTAGGAAAACTCCACCAGAAGAATATGCTTCTCCCATGAACCACCAAATTCTAGGATTCAAGCTCAGAGCATATCCTTAAGCACCTGGATCATGTGCTCGGACTGACTATCTGTCTGGGGATGGTATGTTGTACTCAAAAGTACCTGTATACCCAAGGCCTTCTGAAGTCCCTGCAAGAACCGAGATGTAAATCTCACATCCATGTCTGAAACAATTGAGCGAGGAACTCCATGCATACGAATGATATCTATGATGTAAATTTGTCCCAGATCGTCGACACTGAAGGTCTCCTTGATTGGAAAGAAGTGAGTAACCTTCGTGAGCCTATCGATGACAACACAAATAGCATAATTCCCTCAGGTGACCTCGGCAACCTGATCTTGAAGTCCATCGCAACATCATTCCACTTCCACTCCGGAATGGGTAACTGCTGTAAAAGGCATGCTTGTCACTAATGCTCTGCCTTCACTTGCTGACAAGTAGAACACCGCAAGACGAAACCAGCAACATCATTCTTCATACAAGGCCACCAGTACTGGCGATGAAGATCCCAATACATCTTGGTGACGCTAGGATGAACTGCCCAAACTGAGGAATGAGAATCCTGCATCATCTCCTCGCGTATGTCTGCCGGCAACCATACGCGTCCCTAGAAATTCAAGATCTCATCCTCACCAACTATCCATCCAGTATGATGGTCCTCTCCGGACATGATCTCCCACAAGACTATTCCTTCTGAGTCTGATAGCTGCCTCACCCGTACTAAATCAAGTAGTGTAAAGGTAACAAATACTGAAGATAGAAAAGTATGTCCCTGTCCGTCGTGCACCTCCAGATGCATCTCAGTGAATAGATCCATAAGCTGCCACTCACTGCTGGCCTCTTGAACTGCCTAAAACTGAGTTCACCTACTCAACACATCTGCCACTGCATTTCCCTTTCCCGTCGTATAGGCATGCTCGAAATGAAAAGACTGAAGATACTCGACCCACCTGCGCTACCTCTGAATTGGATCACTCTGAGTGAAGATATACTTGAGACTCTTGTGCTCGGTGAAGACCACAAAGTGCTCTCCCAGAATATAATATCTCCAATAGCGTAAGGAATGAACAACGACTGCCAACTCTAGATCACGCGTAGTGTATTTCCTCTCATGTGGCCTCAACTGCCGAGACCCGTACGCAATGACTTCATCTCACTGCATAAGCACAACTCCTAGCCCGATACCTAAAGCATCAAAATAGACGGTATATCACTTGTCTAGCTCTGGTAAGACTAGTATCTGTCCTGACTTCAATCTTCCCTTCAGCTTTTGAAAGGCAGACTCACAAGAATCTTACCATTAGAACTTCTCCCCCTTCTTGGTCAGACCTTTTAAAGGTTCTTATAGGCATGATAAGTCCTGAATGAAGCATCTATAGTTTCCATCTAGTGCTAGAAAACTATGTACCTCAAAAACTTTCTTCGGCTGCACCCAGGAAACTATAGGTCTCACTTTTTCCGGGTCCACAGATACTCCTACCTCTGAGATGATGTGACCCAAGAAGTTAATCTGATCCATCCAAAAGTGGCACTTCGAGAGTTTAACATAATTTCGATGCTCTCTCAGCATACTCAGAATGATCTCAAGATGTGGGGCTTCGTCATGTCAACTGTGAGAGTACACCAAGATATCGACCACAAAGACCATGAAAAAGGAGTCCAATTAAGGATGGAACACTTGGTTCATCAGGGCCATGAAAACTACAGGTGCATTTGTGAGACCGAACGACATGAAAGTATACACGTATAGACCATACCTCTTCATGAAGGTTGTCATAGGTATATTTGTAGGTCTAACGCGCAATTGATGATAACCAGACCTCAAGTCGATCTTCACGAACAACCGGGGTACTCGAAGCTGATCAAAGAGGTCATCAATCCTCGACAAGGGATATCGGTTCTTGACCGTCAACTGGATCAGATTCTGATAATCCACACAAAGCCAAAGGTTACCGTCTGCCTTCTTTGCAAATAGGACAGGAAAACTCCAAGAAGAAATACTGGGTTGGATGAAATCCTTTGCCTGAAACTCCTCCAACTGCTTCTTGATCTCCTAAAACTCATGTGTAGACATCCTATAAGGCGAAATGGACACCAGTGCTACTCCTGGAACGAGCTCAATAGAAAAGTATACCTCATTCTCTAGAGTAAAACCCGAAAATTCTTCTGGAAAGACGTCCCTGAATAGTCCACCACTCGAGGGAACTGTATCTGCGAAGTTCCATGATCATCCAGATAAAGACTAGATATCTGGGTTGTCACCCTTGCTAGAATATGATGCTCGAGTCCTGCTCAACTTGTCCAAACATCTCATTTGCCTTTATAAAGAAAATATTCACCCTCTTGTGAGATAAAACTCACTCTGTGGCGATAACAGTCGATGACTGGCTGGAAGGGAACCAACCAGTCCATCCTGAAGATGACATCATAGCATTTCATCTCTAGGACATAGAGATCCCATAAGAAACGATACCCTACCACCTTGAAATGGAACTCTCTACACATTCGTACACTAGATTTCCTTGTCCCCAAAGTTGTTTCCAGTGTCAAAGAGTTTGTAGAAGAAAAGACACAGATCCCAACGCTCTACACAGTGGCAACTGAGATAAAACTCTGCATAGAACCACTATCTAAAATAGCTAAATATAAAACTGAGGCTACAAAAATAGTACCTCGAACTGTAGAAGGGCCGGGATCCTTCTCCTGATAGGCCTTATCCATGGAGAAATACTAGCCTACACCACGGCCATGTGCCCCTGGCTGACCACTCTGAGCTGAATCTCCTTGCTGGTGCTGAGGGACTAGTGGATGACTGTCACGGCCTCGACCTCCACCTCGGCCTGAATAGTTGGAAGAACTCCAGTTCCCAGACTGGTGAGAAACTTCTAGGGCTTCTCCTAAAAGAGGAGTCAGGGAAGAACCATGGACACCACCTTCTGGTGAGAAAACCTGACAGAAACACTGAAGGTGACCCATCATGCCACAAGATCGACACTCCACAGGGTCTCTTTGGCACTACAACCTTGTTTGCCATGACCGGCCACACTGGTAGTATACCACCTGGCTGCCTGATGACACATCTCGCTTCCTCATATTACCACTCGTAGACACCCTACGGTGCTTCTTTCTGTCATTTGGAGGAAAAATAGCTCTAGAAGTAGAACCGCCCTGGCTCGCATCTCCGGAGTCTCTTAGATTGCACTCTGCAATCAGTGCCTGATAGACGATGGAAGTGATGGAGGTCAACTGGAAGAGATTCTCCTGCAATCAGATCTCCCTCCTGAGACCATCCTCGATCTTTCTTGCTAAGAACACCCCACTCCCATCCCAGAGGGGTGTGAAACGATATTTCTCGGTGAAAAGAGAGGAATACTCCATGGCAGAAAGAGTACCCTTCTCTAAGCTCAGGAAATCCCGGCCTCGGTCAGCCCTCAAGGTCTCCGGGTAGAATTAGTCCTAAAAGATGCTCTAAAACTCCTCCCAAGACATAACCTATTGATGACCTGCATGTGTGATCACATCCCACCACCTCTTGGTGGAGACTCGGAGCATGTAGGTAGTGAGCTTGACCCGCCTCTCTAAAGGCATCTCCAGATGCACAATAATGGTCAAAATGGCTTCCAGCCATGACTCTGCAGCCTATGGTCCTCCTTCTCCCGAGAACGTGGGAGGATGATGCTACTGAGAAACCTGCGTCAAATCAGCCAAAGATGATGCATGAGGCAGTTCTCCCTAAATGGTCTGCATCATCCTCAGAAAACTTTCGCCGAACTGCGCATCAGCGCCTGGAACTGGTATGACAGTCGGTGCCAATGCTAGCCCGACTGGAGGATCGGAAGGAAGTCTCTGATCATCCATATCTGGCGTTTGATCACTGCCTCATGACAGACGTACAACTGGAGGTCGTCTAGGAGGTATAGCTCTGAAAGATCAAAATTACACCTTAGATCAGAATTAACAAGGATGGAGAACACAAGAGTACAAAATGGGAATAGGGAAGAAAAAAACAAACATGTTTACAAAACATGACTACACGACATATATAAAAACTACACGGCGTGTCTTCTTAAGCAACTGACATGGGCGTGTACCCCTCCCCTATAGGTCGTGTATATAATTCCCCAGCCTTAAACCTTACTTAATTTTGAATTAAAAGAATAAATCACGTTGAGGATCTTTTCAGGTTCAGAGTTTTAGAGAATTAGAACATAACTATTACAACTCAAAAGATTACAAAGTAGACACTTCTACTAAGTTTCCATAAAATAAAAACTCTTAAAAAGAAAGATGTCTATATTCCATGTTTTAGATAGAATGACATTCCCTTGATCCCATCCCTGACCTTATTCCACTTTAAGTCCTGTGAAAAACATATTGAAAAACTTGGGGTGAGCATAAAAAGCACAGTAAGGGATACAGAAAGAATGAAAACTGTTAGTTTTTCAAACATCAAGTAAACCATATATACTCTATCAAACTAATACCTTCGCCTTCATGAAGTAGTAAAAACTCTTCACTGAATAAAGTATCATTACTTACCTTTTTGTAACCAAAGGATTACCATAAAACCCATAAAAAGAATACATAACATATATATAGGTAACTTGGGACATAAACATACTTAAGTGGAATAACCATACAGTCGACTTCCACACATATCACTTAATAGAATAGCCATACGACCAATTTCCATACATAATTAATGGAATAGCCATACGGCCGACTTCCATACCCAATGCATTGGAGGTTATAACGTAACCACCCGTCCTGGTATTCACGGCACCACCCGTCATATGGTTTATAACGTAACCACCCGTTAAAATGTCCAAGTACCAGTATAAAATCATAAAACATAAAACCAATATAAAGTAATGATAACATTTCCACATTTCAATCACAATATATCATAAATATATTGACATAATAGAATCCTTTTTCAAAACCATTTTCAATACCAAAATACATAAAAGAGTATATGGTATTTACTTTATTCTAAAAACATTACGGCTTGTTGATAAAGCTAAAGACCAAATAATACTCGCGGCGGCGGAAAAGGTCGTTGTCACCACGTACGTTAAAAAAACATTCCGTTTTGTCGTTTAGTAAAACGCTTCGTAGAACAAGATTCCTTTTGTATAAAAGTAAAATTTAAAAGGGGTTTATACACCATATAAAAGAAAGTTGTGTATAAAACGAAATATGCCTCAATGAAAGGAGATTGAGACAAAGTCTCTTACCTTGGGTCTGACTTGACTCGATCGTTCTTTAACGTCCTGAATAATAAACTTGAGTTAATTTATACTTGATTAAGAACCTTTTTAAAGTTCATTATTCCTTTTATATCACTTATTGCCATGTTATAAACATTATGTAACCATTTAAGTTAATAATGTTTGTTTTGTCGATATTTGGTTCTTAAGTCGAAAGTGAACTTCTTACAATTACTTGTTGTTCGTGTGGTCAAAAGTTCTTTATATTCAGAATGAAATTCCTGATTTGGATATCATATATATCATATATATCCAGCATATACATGTATTTATAATATTACATAATAATTTAGAGGTAAGAAATTAAATGCACCGTTCATGGAGACGGTAAGCCGTACGTACGCATGAACGCTACTTTCATTTCTTTGTCATATTAATGGAATTAAAACTAAATGAGAGGTATGTATATATTAATTCCAGAATTATATTCATCATTTATATATATGATTAATTATATATATCCATTATATACATGTACTTTTAATAGTACATTACATTTGGGGATAAGAAATGAAATGCACCGTTCATGGAGACGGTAAGCCGTACGTACGCATGAACGCTACTTTCATTTCTATCTCATACTTTAATGGAACGAAATAATAATGATATATTGGTATATTATAATTCAAGTATAAAATCATATATAATAACTTTAAATCCATCCTTTACATGTCCCACATATGGAATTAACGAATCACATGACTTTGAGGGGGCGGTAGTCCCCACTTCATTAAATGAAGATATCGTGTTTACCCATAATGGAAACTATAAGGGTATGCCCAAAATGAAAAATACAGAAGCTTAAAGAAAAAATAAACATATTATATATCATATATAAAAATAGTGACATCATAATGGCCACCCTTGAAGGTGTGAAATGAGTATTGAACAATCATCGTTTCGGGAGGCAGAATTTCGCCATCCACGGAAACCGTATGTTCTTTAACCATTTGATGTAGTTGTGTGAGAGTGTAGCTCGAATAAATCTTATAAAAACATCCTAGTATATTGAAGATACTGGTTTTGGTACAAAAGAAGTAAATAAAAAGAGTTTAGAGGGTTGGAGAAGCAAAATAATACAAATGAACAAGAGAGAATGAATTACCTTTAAAAGTGTAACTCCCTTTTGATTTGAGCCTAAAGGATTCCTTTAAAACGATTATGCCTAAAGGGAATCCTATAGGATGAGGAGAGGGATGTGGAGAGAGTAAATGGGCAGGGGTTGGCCGAGCCAAAGGCTTGAGGAGTGTGTGAAATGAGGTAGAGGTGGGGGCCTTTTATAAGATGAGAGGAGTGGCACTTTTGGAAAGTAAAGAAATATTACATTATTTGAAAATGTGTTTCGGTTTTAAAAGGTCCCACATTGAAATAATTCGTGGATAAGGTGATACGGTTTCTAAATCCACCCATCCAATAAGTTTTGGACATGTGTAGTTAATAGATTTTATATTATCTTTCCATTTTATTTAAATCGTCAAATAATGATGTCATTGCTGCATCATTATTATGTCATAAATAATTTAATTTTTTTAGAGACTAAAAATTATAAAAAAAATACTATGATGTAGGAAATCTTTTTATCTTTCCAATGACTATTTATAATAAAAAAGCTGACTTTTATAACCCCAATTAAAAATTGTTTTAGTAAAACATATCATGTTTGTGTCATTTTTACTTTAACATTAAATAAAAATATATTAATGTCATTTTCCAACTAAAGTGGCTCCATGTGGTCCCCAAGTTGGACCATGGCTTTTCTTGGTCGGCCATGACTCACCCAATAGGTGTAGGACAAGTGTCATTGTGTTTTCACATTTTTATAATATCATTTTTACATTAAATTACACTAATTACCTCTAATCGCGATTAAAAACTTAATAAGTTACTATTCACCAAAATATTATTTTAATCTCATTGAACCACATTTTACATACTAATGACAACCATGTATGTCGGATTTTCAAAATTCAATACACATTAGTGGTAAAATTTCATTTAACTGAAAAATCAGTTTGCTTGATTACCACTTAGTGGTTTCACTATTCATCAAAAATTGAAGTTTTTCAGAAAATTACCAAAAATTCACCCTAAGATATATTTGATATTATGAATTCAAAAATGAAGTCCATTTTACAAAATTCAAAACATATAAGTCAAATTAATTAATTTAATAATTAATTCCCGCTGTCATGACAAATAGCGTGTTTTTGTGAAACAATAAGTATCAAAAGATTGACACTAGTTTATGTCTGATTTCAAAGTGAAATTAATTCCAACGACCACTATTGGATTTAATGGTAAAAATATTTTCTAATTTCACTTTAAAACCAATTCAAAAGATAATCTAATCATATAAATAAATTAGATTAAAAAGAGGTTTTCAATTAAAATACAACATTTTACACTATTCATTAAAAAAATGAACTTTATCGGAAAGGTACCAAAAATTTATACAAAGTAAATTTTGATGTCCCGATTCTAAGGAAGAGTTATATTTGGTCCAATAAAATTTATAAGATCGATCAAAACTATATTTAATGACGGTTCTCCGTCAAAAGGTGATAAGTGGACCTTTCGTGAAAATTAGGGTATAAATGCCTAAAATTGAACTCTTTCCGTATTTTAAGCCTTTATCTTTTATTGGGTAAATGTAAAAACATTTAAAAACATATATAATCATATTTTAGTTATTTCTATCCATTCCCGCCAGTACAACGGCTACTCGTTAACTAACATTTAAAATAATATTATTTTATTACTTGTGTGCAACGTAAGTTTTCAAAGAAACTCATCATTGCATACCGAGTACGCTATCGAACGTAGAAACCCCTTTTAATTAAAATTAATATTAAATTCGTAAATATTAATAAATATGAAAATTCTTTATTCTTTATTTACCTAGGATGTTACATCCTCCCCCCTTTTGGAAATTGCGTCCTCGCAATTTTATTCACTTATCAAAATAAGTGGGGGTATTTATCCCTCATAGCATTTTCAGATTCCCACATTGCCTCTTCAATCACATGGGTTTTCCACAAAACCATTACCTGATTAATCACCTTATTCCGTAACACTTGCTCCCTGTGGTCAAGAATCTGGACCGGTTATTCCTCATAAGATAGGTTATCTTCCAGCTGAACTACCTCTGGACTCAAAACATGAGATGGATCTGGCATATACTTTCTCAACATCGAAACGTGAAAAACATTTTTTACTTGAGATAAACTCGGAGTTAAAGTCACTCGGTATGCAACTGATCCAACTCTCTCCAGAATTTCATATGGTCCAATGAACCTTGGACTCAGCTTTCCTTTCTTACCAAATCTCATCACACTTTTCCAAGGAGAAACCTTGAGAAAAACATGATCACCTACCTCGAAAGATAGATCCTTCCTCCGGTTATCCGCATAACTCTTCTGCCTGCTCTGAGCTGTTCTCATGTGTTTCTGAATCAACTGAACTTATTCTGCCATCTCTTCTACCAATTATAGTCCCATCAACTTCCTTTCACCCACTTCATCCCAGAAAGCTGGAGTTCGACGCCTCTTCCCATATAATGCCTGAAATGGTGCCATCAGTATACTGGAATGAAAACTGTTATTATATGAAAATTCAACCAAAGAAAGATGTTGGTCCCAACTTCCCTGATAATCCATAGAACCAGCTCGTAGCATATCCTCCAATGTCTGGATTGTTCGTTCTGGCTACCCATCTGATTGAGGATGAAAAGCTGTACTAAAATTTAATTCAGTACCCAACGACTTCTGAAGGCCTTTCCAAAAGTTAGAAGTAAACCTGGGATCACGATCTGATACAATGGAGAGAGGAACTCCATGTAACCTGACTATTTCTTTAAGATAAAAACGGGAAAGTTGATCAAGAGAGAAATTATCTCGTATATAAAGGAAATGAGCAGATTTGGTCAAGCGATCAACAATAACCTAGATTGCATTATTACCTCGAGATGTCCTCGGCAATCCCACAACAAAGTCCATGGATATGTTTTCCCATTTCCACTCTGGCACTGGTAAAGGCTGAAGAATCCCTGTCGCTCTACTTTAACTTGTTGACATGTCAAACACTTCACAGTAAAATCAGCAATATCTCTTTTCATTCCATCCCACCAGTAATACTCCCGCAGATCTCTGTACATCTTAGTACTGCCAGGATGAACTGAAAACGGGGAACTATGAGCCTCACATAACAACTCATTCTTCAACTTTTAATGACAAGGAACACATAACCTCTTCCCAAAACCTCAAAACACAAACACAAACATATCCAGGAGCTCATGGAAAATTATATTCATAAGGTCCATGAATACAGCAGGTTCATTGGTTAACCCAAAAGGCATAACTACAAATTCATAATGGTCATATCTAGTACGGAACACAATCTTCGGAACGTCTGCTTCTTTTACTTTCAACTAATGGTACCCCGACCTCAAGTCAATCTTCGAAAAATACTGAGCTCCCTGGAGCTGATACCACTTCATTCGATGGCCCAACATCTGCTGAAGTTGTTGCAAAGGATTTTACCACACCTTTCTACTTGTAGTCTGGCTGTATTCCCCCAGTTGAGTTCTTTGTTGGACACTCGTTTTCATAATAACCCATTTAATTACACTTAAAACATCTTACCGTTGGCTTTTCATTTCCTACTTGATCATCTTCCTTACAGTTACGAGCAATATGACCAGACTTACCACACCGAAAGCACTTACTAGACTTGGATAAACATTCTCCAGGATGCATTTTACCACACTTCTCACAGGATGGATATTTGGTTTTCTTAACTCCTTGCTTCTTTGATGAATTATTCCCCTTTGCCTACCAACTAGACCTATTATTCTGTTGTTTTTCATAGACCACCTGATCATCGGCAAACTCCATTTCCACCTTCTTCGCACATCAAACAAGTTTTTCATAATTTTTGAACTCACGAGAAGCTAAAGCCCTTCGATACTTTGGCTTTAACCCTGAGTAAAAATGGTTTATTTTACTATCAAGATCTTGTATGATGTTTGGAGCATACCTTGCCAATCGAGTGAACTTTTCTTCATAAGAAGCCACTGAATCATCCTCCTACCTCAGTTCTAGGAACTGTTTTTCCATCCTAAGACGAACAACCTTAGGAAAATACTTCTCAAGAAACATACCTCTGAATTCTTCCCAGTTAAGATCCTCAATCTCATCACTATCCCTTATATTTTTCATCATATACCACCACTGATCAGCTTCACCTTCAAAACGGTAAACAGCAAGACTAAACTTTTGATTTTCTGAACACCCCATGACCTCAAAAATATTCTCCAGTGCTTTAATCCACCCTTCAGCTTGCACAGGGTTAGATGATCCTCTGAATGATGGGGGATGTTGCCTCATGAAATGTTCCACCACTGACATGTTCCTCTGCGGTTGATCTGGCTGATCTCATGCATGGATACCACCACCATTTATAGCCCGAGTCAACTGTGCCATCACTACAACAAACTGTTCAGTTCCGATTCCGACCATCTCAGGTTGCTGATTTGGAAGGTTATCTTCCTCCTGATGTCGTCCCAACATAGCTGCTTTGTTTCCTTTGCGGAAAACCATTCTGAACACAGAAATATCTTAGGCGAAGCAAAATGGTAATCCATAAATGCTATATCATTTCAATCATATTATAATTTAACACTTTTCTAACTCCTAATGTTGTCTAAACCGACCTCTAATACCAGCTATAAGGCCCCAGCCATAAACTTTACTTAATATTGAATTGAAAGAATAATTCACATTGAGGATCTTTTCAGGTTTAGAGTTTTAGAGAATTAGAACATAACTATTACATCTCAAAAGATTAAAAAGTAGACACTTCTACTAAGTTTCCATAAATAAATAAAAAAATCTTAAAAGAAACATGTCTAGATTCCATGTTTTAGATAGCATGACATTACCTTGATCCCATCCTTGACCTTATTCTACTTTAAGTCCTGTGAAAAACATTTCTAAAAACTTGGGGTGAGCATAAAAATCTCAGTAAGGGATACAGAAAGAATGAAAACTGTTAGTTTTTCAAACATCAAGTAAACCATATATACTCTATCAAAGTAATACCTTCACCTTCATGAAGTAGTAAAAACTCTTCACTGAATAAAGTATCATTACTTACCTATTTGTAACCAAAGGATTACCATAAAACCCATAAAAAGAACACATAACATATATAAAGGTAACTTGGGACATAAACATACTTAAGTGGAATAACCATACGGTCGACTTCCACACATATCACTTAATGGAATAGCCATACGGCCAATTTCCATATATAATTAATGGAATATCCATACGGCCGACTTCCATACCCAATGCATTGGAGGTTATAACGTAACCACCCGTCCTGGTATTCACGGCACCACCCGTCATATGGTTTATAATGTAACCACCCGTTAAAATGTCTAAGTACCAGTATAAAATCATAAAACATAAAACCAATATAAAGGAGTGATAACATTTCCACATTTCAATCACAATATATCATAAATATATTGACATAATAGAATCCTTTTTCAAAACCATTTTCAATACCAAAATACATAAAAGAGTATATGGTATTTATTTTATTCGAAAAACATTACGGCTTGTTGAGAAAGCCAAAGAACAAATAATACTCGCGGCGGCGGAAAAGGTCGTTGTCACCGCGTACGTTAAAAAAACATTCCTTTTTGTCGTTTAGTAAAACGCTTCGTAGAACAAGATTCCTTTTGTATAAAAGTAAAATTCCAAAGGGGTTTATACACCGTATAAAAGAAAGTTGTTTATAAAACGAAATATGCCTCAATAAAAGGAGATTGAGACGAAGTCCCTTACCTTGGGTCTGACTTGACTCGATCGTTCTTTAACATCCTGAATAATAAACTTGAGTTAATTTAGACTTGATTAAGAACCGTTTTAAAGTTCATCATTCCTTTTATATCACTTATTTCCTTGTTATAAACATTATGTAACCATTTAAGTTAATAATGTTTGTTTTGTCGATATTTGGTTCTTAAGTCGAAAGTGAACTTCTTACAATTACATGTTGTTTGTGTGGTCAAAAGTTCTTTATATCCAGAATTAAATTCCTGATTTGGATATCATATATATCATATATATCCAGAATATACATGTATTTATAATATTACATAATCATTTAGAGGTAAGAAATGAAATGCACCGTTCATGGAGATGGTAAGCCGTACGTATGCATGAACGCTACTTTCATTTCTTTGTCATATTAATGGAATTAAAACTAAATGAGAGGTATGTATATTTTAATTCCAGAATTATATTCATCATTTAGATATATAATTAATTATATATATCCATTATATACATGTACTTTTAATAGTACATTACATTTGGGGATAAGAAATAAAATGCACCATTCATGGAGACGGTAAGCCGTACGTACGCATGAACGCTACATTCATTTCTATCTCATACTTTAATGGAAAGAAATAATAATGATATAGAGGTATATTATAATTCCAGTATAACATCATATATAATACCTTTAAATCCATCCTTTACACGTCCCACATATGGCATTAACGAATCACATCACTTTGAGGGGGCGGTAGTCCGCACTTCCTTAAATGAAGATATCGTGTTTACCCATAATGGAAACCATAAAGGTATGCCCAAAATGAAAAATACAGAATCTTAAAGAAAAACTAAACATATTATATATCATATATAAAAATAGTGACATCATAATGTCCACCCTTGAAGGTGTTAAATGAGTATTGAACAATCATCGTTTCGGGAGGCAGAATTTCGCCATCCACGGAAACCGTATGTTCTTTAACCATTTGATGTAGTTTTGTGAGAGTGTAGCTCGAATAAATCTTATAACAACATCCTAGTATATTTAAGATACTTGTGTTGTTACAAAATAAGTAAATAAAAAGAGTTTAGAGGGTTGGAGAAGCAAAATAATACAAATGAACAAGAGAGAATGAATTACCTTTAAAAGTGTAACTCCCTTTTGATTTGAGCCTAAAGCTTCCTTTGAAAGGATTATTCCCAAAGGGAATCCTCTAGGATGAGGAGAGGGATGTGGAGAGAGTAAATGGGCAGGGGTTGGCCGAGCCAAAGGCTTGAGGAGTGTGTGAAATGAGGTAGAGGTGGGGGCCTTTTACAAGAGGAGAGGAGGGGCACTTTTGGAAAGTAAAGAAATATTACTTTATTTGAAAATGTGTTTCGGTTTTAAAAGGTCCCACATTGAAATAATTTATGGATAAGGTGATAAGGTTTCGAAATCCACCCATACAATAAGTTTTGGACATGTGTAGTTCATATATTTTACATTCTCTTTCCATTTTATTTAAATCGTCAAATAATGATGTCATCGCTGCATCATTATTATGTCATAAATAATTTAATTTATTTAGTGTCTAATTTTTTTTTAAAAAACTACTATGATGTAGGAAATCATTTTAGATTTCCAATGACTATTTATAATAAAAAATCTGACTTTTATAACCCCATTTAAAAATTGTTTTAGTAAAACATATCATGTTTGTGTCATTTTTACATTAACATTAAATAAAAATATATTAATGTCATTTTCCAACTAAAGTGGATCCATGGGGTCCCCAAGTTGGCCCATGGCTTGTCTTGGTCGGACATGACTCACCCAATAGGTGTAGGACAATTGTCATGGTATTTCCACATTTTTATAATATCATTTTTACATTAAATTACACTAATTACCTCTAATCACGATTAAAAACTTAATAAGTTGCTATTCACCAAAAAATTATTTTAATCTCATTGAACCACATTTTACATACTAATGACAACCATGTATGTCGGATTTTCAAAATTCAATACACATTAGTGGTAAACTTTTATTTAACTGAAAAATCAGTTTGCTTGATTACCACTTAGTGGTTTCACTATTCATCAAAAATTGAAGTTTTCCAGAAAACTACCAAAAATTCACCCTAAGCTATATTTGATATTCCGAATTCAAAAATTAAGTCCATTTTAAAAAATTCAAAACATATATGTAAAATTAATTAATTTAATAATTAATTCCTGTTGTCATGACAAATAGCGTGTTTTTGTGAAACAATAAGTATCAAAAGATTGACACTAGTTTATGTCCGATTTCAAAGTGAAATTAATTCCAACGACCACTATTGGATTTAATGGTAAAAATATTTTCTAATTTCACATTAAAACCAATTCAAAAGATAATCTAATCATATAAATAAATTATATTAAAAAGAGGTTTTGAATTAAAATACAACATTTTACACTATTCATTAAAAAAATGATCTTTATCGGAAAGGTACCAAAAATTTACACAAAGTAAATTTTGATGTCCCGATTATAAAGAAGAGTTATATTTGGTCCAATAGAATTTATAAGATCTATCAAAACTATATTTAATAACGGTTCTCCATCAAAAGGTGATAAGTGGACCTTTCGTGAAAATTAGGGTATAAATGCCTAAAATTGAACTCTTTCCGTATTTTAAGACTTTATCTTTTATTGGGTAAATGTAAAAACATTTAAAAACATATATAATCATATTTTAGTTATTTCTATCCACTCCCGCCAGTACAACGGCTACTCGTTAACTAACATTTAAAATAATATTATTTTATTACTTGTGTGCAACGTAAGTTTTCAAAGAAACTCATCATTGCATTCCGAGTACGCTATCGAACGTAGAAACCCCTTTTAATTAAAATTAATATTTAATTCATAAATAATAATAAATATGAAAATTCTTTATTCTTTATTTACCTGGGATGTTACAGTGTAACACCTCAAACTACACGGTGTGTTGTCCCAGCACACGGCGTGTACTTGAAAACTGTTCCCCTTCCCGAGTCTCCTTACACGGCTAGCCCACACCATCCAGCTTAACCCGAGACTACACGGCGTGTTCTGAACAAACACGGCGTGTATTATACAAGGCTTCAGTGGCCCATGTATTTATACACTAGGCCTTCTACATGGCTAAACCACACACGGTGTGTTCCGAACAAACACAGCGTGTATAGGTGAAGGTGACATCGTCCCGTTTGTTCTTGACATGGACGGGTACCTAAACGAGACTACACAGCGTATTCCGAAGACAACACAACATATTTAAGAGAAGGTAATGCCGACCCGTGTTGTTCGTGACACGGTCGGGTACCTAGACCGGACTACACGACATGTTCCTTTACAACACGGATTGTTCTACCCGAGCTTCCCCGACCCAGGTTGTTAGTGACACGGTCGGGTACACAGCTCCAAACTACACGCATGTACCTACCATACACAGCGTGTTCCTAAATATTCTTCCACAACAGCGTTTTCATGCTCACACGGTCAGTGACATGACCTGGGAACTACAGGGTGTGTATCGGAAAAGTAAACTCCGTGTATTCTGGGTTTTTTTGGAAGTAGCTCAGAAACTGCACATAAGCCCAGAAACACTCAAAACAAGGCAAGAGGTACAAAATTCTGATCCGTGAGGGCCCATAGCACCTCAAGAATCAAAATTTTGCGTTCATTTAAGCAAGTAGGAAAAAATCCACTAACAAGGTAGTAGAGATTCTACCAAGAATCTATCACAACAGCATGCATAATCTACACAAAGTCTATCACAACAGCATGCAATCGCTAATGCACCATAGATGTCATGGAATGAATGCATGGAATGTGATTACTACAAGTGTTTATATGATGAATGAGATGGAATACCCTCATCTCATCAGGTTGCGAAAGAAATAGGACCGCAATCATTATGAAAATAACCACACAAGGCATGTGAATCACTCTAGGTGAAATCATATCAACCGTAAAATCTAAAAACTAGCAAACTACAATTTAACAAGGTAGTATGGCTTTTCCCTATACACAGGTTAGCTACTCTCGAGCACAGCTTAATACCAAGTACAAATCTTTTCATATCCCTATTTAAAGTCTCCAATCAGTAAAGCGATAGAAAAGAACTTCTCTGATACCACTTTGTAACGACCCAAATCCAGAGCCCCTCCACTGGAGCCCCGTACCCGGTTCGCCACATTACCACAAGCGTGTTTTCCCAAATTCCAGAGGCTTCCGACTAGCAGTGAGGGCCTTGGTGAGTCAGTGGTTAAACTATTACCTCATTCTGTAAAGTATATAGTGGAAGAACAACCAGACACAATAATGGAAACTGTAAACAACATACAACAACTGAACTGAACAGTGGAAAAAATGTATGAAATAATGATGATGAAACATGGTACATATGCCTATTGAAAGCAGTAAATAAACCAACGTGCTGAATTAAAACTGAAAAAAAAGTTCATAGAAAACAATTAAACTCTTCCGCATCACAAGCCTATGCTCGGACCCTTGCACTCCATCTCCATGAAATCATGTACCAAAAGTCGAAGGTCACTTGCCCTTATCTATTCCTGTAACAACAAAGTCTGCTTGGGCCCCAAAGCATGGACCAAATAGGGTGTGAGATACAATCCCAGTAGGAAATCACCATAAGATTTGTGCCTAATAGTCAATGAATACAAGGAGAGTAAAAGTGCAGGAAGCAGTAAACAAAAAAATCACATAGCAACTATAATCTACAATTCTAGCATATAAAGTACATAAGTAACAACATCAATAAGAAGAAAACAGGTAACCCTCTGGGTATCTTTCACAGCCTAACCCCTATGGTTCAACCAACAAGTACTAGCACCCCTCTAGGAGACACACACAGTCTCACCCCTCTGGTTCAGCTAATAATAGATTCTCTGAGAAAGCACTCACCGTCAATTCCCCATATAGTCTTGTATCATGATAAAGGCTCTCTGGGGAAGAAATAAATGTCTCATTCCCCATTGTGGCCCGTGTCAGGGAACTACAGACTCTCTGAGTAAGAACTCATCGTCAATTCCCTCGGTGGTCAAGCGTCATATTAAAAGACACTCTGGAGAATCCCTTACGTCTATTCTCCATGTGGTCTACTACACTAGATTCTCATAGTCTTGTGTGAAATAAACATGCTCAGTGCACGTGAAATGTCTAATTGAACCTGGAAAACTACTTGCCTATCAATATAAGGCTCAACAGCATAACATAGCAATAGTTCCACTATCCTACAACTAGGCATGGCAACTGGAAACCGCCAAAAGGTAAAACAAGCATTGTAAAGCAACCTGAGCCCAAAACATATCACTCTACTCACAAGCATAAACCTCTACTACAGCAATCAAGAAAAGTATGAAAATAGCAGGGGGAAAACAAGAAACCCACAATTCCCCACCAAAGGCAATTTGTGTAAATTGCACAAAATACTCAAAGACTTTCTATAGAAAGGCAGAAACCACCAACTTTGATGCTAGGGGATCAATATACTTGAAACAAGACAACTGATTCTTCTTAGAACGTCGTAGATCTATGAAAACACACAAAATTATCAACCCACGATAACATAAAAACGAGGAGGAACCATGGAAAAAGGCTAAAGTAGAAGAAAGATCTCACCAAGGTGATCCCAGTGCATTCGATGGAAGCTATAAGGGAGATCAGATGGAGGCAAGGTGGATCGAAGAAGATTTGCAGCCCTTAGTGCTCTCGGATGAACGAAATCTGAAGAAGAAGTTGTTTCTGTGCATCAGGCGCGAACCCGGTCCGTTTAGTGAAAAAAAGTACATGGCCTATATTTTTAAACTGCACTGCGTGTAGTGGGTTTTTCCATACTCCACCAAAATTGGCCTCCACGTCACTCCTACACACCGTGTGTGTGGCCCAAACACGGCCAGTATATGGCTTCAAGCGGTAAAAGAGTACACAGTGTGTACTTAAAAAACATGCAAAAAGTTTATTTTTCTCAAAAACTAATGAAAAAAGGAAAGGCGTACCTGAAACGAAGATCCAGGTTCTGACAGAATCCAGTACTAATACATTTTCATATCTTTTTAATTAAGTGATACATTTTAAATAAGGAAGGAAATCTATGTAGGTATGGTGACACTGCAGATGAAGAAATTTTGCTAAGCTACTAAACAATGAGTATGGTATTTAAATGATAAAAAACAAATACATGAAGAAATTTATGGGAATCTATGATATAAATTTTTCTGAGGAGAATGATTTGTAGAAATATATAGCAACAAACTATGATATTTTTTAAGAAAAAATATGAATAATAGGAATATTGAGTTGGTAGCCGTATGAATTATTTAATTAGTGGGTTGAATGATTAAGACTACGAGGGTAATTTCATTGGGGATATTTTTGTAGAAGAAGGGAAATCCATTCTTTTGAGGGAAAATATGAGAATATATATATATATATATATCCATATAACATATTTTTCGATATATCTTCACATACCTAGAAAATGAATATTAAAATTATAGATTATATATCTCTATTATTAATAGTATAACAAACCTTATTTTATAAAGTAGAAAAAGATGAATTATTGTTTCATGCCATGAATGAGGAACTTAATTGTATTGATAATGGATGTACTTGAGATATTATTGAAACACCTTAAAATAAAAATTTTATTAAAAAAATTTTCATAATGAAATAATTCGATGAGAATGGAAAATATATCTGAAATAAGGTACATAAGGGTTTTTAAGTGTTTATATTGATTTAAGGGGTCAATGATTATAAAAAATTCAATATTATCCTATTAAAGTCAATTAAGATCTTTTTAGCTATGTAAAATCAAAGAATATATAACGATTAAAATATGGATTTCAAAAAAACAGATATAAATGTAATTCTAGATGCAGATGATTAAATTGAGAATCTTGTATATTTTAATATTATAAATGATTTAATTATTTTCTACGTATGGAAGAAAGATATATATAGAGTGAAATATGAATTATGAGAACTATAAACTTCTATGGAATTATAATTGAATAACATATAATTATATTGGGGTTTTTTTCACGATAATCTCTTTATGAAAATGTCAATGGATTACTATATGTTATTCCTACATATGGGTATGAAATAATTTCTAGAAAAATCAAAAAAAGGTTAATAGAAGTGATTTATAACCACATAAAATTATGATTTTAATGTTCAATTATTGGCCTAATGAAATATATACTATGAAATCATGTTATATAATCAAAAGAATACAAATTCATTACTTAGTAGATTTATTTTAGTGGTCCATAATAGAAGATCAATATCCCTTATTCCAAAATAATTTAAACTCTAACAATATTTGGAAAAATTAATTGTATGAAATAGTATGGGAAATCTATAACTCACTCCCTCAATAATAGAATTACTATAATATATCAATATTTGACTATCGTACAAAAAGATACTATATTTATAACATGATTATCTATTCAATTCAATAAAAAAGGACTCATAGTATATACTAGTTGTTAAAATATTATAATGTAAATCTATGAAACACAATGTTTTGGATTATTATATGATACCTAAAAATATCCAAAGATATTTTATTTTTATTATGTTTACTTTTCTAGATATGTAGTTTATCATAAATTCTTAACAAAGATTGAATTCTATGATGAGAAAAAATGTTTTCTTTGGAAGATTAATAAATTAAAATAAAAATTAAACTGTATAACATGGAAGGAATATATTTCAGTGAACATAAAATTTTATGTATTCCAATGGATGAAGAAAAAATGGTTTTATATCATGGAATAGATTAAATATCCATTGGTTCTAATGTATAATAACATGAGTGTTAAATGTCACCTGAAAAATCTAGTATATAAACCTCATTTTGGACTTATTGATATAAAGTATCACTTTATAAAAAAAATTGTGCTACAATGAATAGTCATGGTGGAACATGTTGGAACTAATGACCATGTTATGGATATCATGAATAATCTATTTTCTAAACCAGAATTTGAGAAACATCATTTGAAGAACGGTGTTTAGCCACCTCCCATGGCATGAGGAGTTTATTATTTCCCCTCTCCCCATTGTAAATATTTCATCAAATGTTTTTATGACTAGAAGGATCTATAATTATCTTGGTTAATTTTATACAACTGATAAATTTTGGGAAAATTATTTGTACTTTTATAGTCTGAATATTAGGAAGAGTTTTGATGAATGGAAAACTAAATCTCTATCAAGAAGACATGGGGAGTTCTAGTATATGGAATGACATGAGGCATGAAATGTGGCATGTAATTCTCTCTTGAAATCATGTTACAAATAAAATAATTTTATCATATAGACTTAGATTAATATATGTATTAATATATTTCTACCTATATGAATCTAAGAATGTGTTTTGTTTGGAATTTCTCTTTTTATCTCTAACAGTCCAAGAGAGAGGGAATATAGAAACCATTGTGATACAAGATTCTTTATATGGTGTATTTCATTTATTGGAAATAAATTCTAGGATATTTTAATATTTTCAAATAATTGAGATGTTTTTTATAATAAAATGGATTCTAAAAAGATATTAATTCATGGTTCCTTTTTCTTGTACATGGGAAAAAATTTGGTTTGTAGTGTTCATAGATTGATCATTAGATTGATTTATGGATGACCAAAAATTATTCTACAATAAATAAGGGAGTTATTACAAGTGGAGTTTTTTTGAAAAGATAGTTTCATGTGTAAATACCATACATATGTGAAATTTTCCACATATTAAAGAGGATTCCTTTACAAATTCTTTTATATTTTTCCACTCTTAACAAGGAGATGTGTGAATGAAATAGGGATTTTTTATAGTAGTGTTTCTATAATAAATTCTTATTTGATATCTTAATATTCATTAAATGGATATTAAAAGAATAATTAAAATCTATATCATTATAGAATTCAAACATTCATGAGATTGAAATGAGTGAATCAACTTGGAAATAGATTATATTTATTTTACATGCATGAAAAAGTAGGTCGAATGACATGTGTAAATTGAGTTTCATGAACAAGGCATAGTAAATTACATCGGTGATGTAGACTAGAGGAAAAAATGAGCTTCATAATGTATCGAATCATAGTGATCTATATTTCGGTTCAACTAGTGAGTTTTTTATTATGAGATGGGTGAATCCAAGTAATTGGGTGAACTTCCAGAATTGAATTGGAGGAATTCATTAGAGTATAAAACATGAAATTAAATAATATATATTTAAATAAGTAGTTATTCAGATATTTGAGTCTTATTTAGGTTTTCAAACTGAAGAATAACATATTCAACATAGATTTACAGTGGGAGTCATGAAAATTTATATGAGTTTGGAAGAGATTTCTCACTTAATTATTTTTATCTTCAGTGAGCATTGAATAGAGGGACTGTCACTAAAATTGTGTAATCCATGAAAAATTGAGAATTATTGTTAATATTTGTATGACCAAAAAAAATTCAGAATATCCTCCTCAGACAAAATCTTTATGTAGACCAAGAATAATTTTTTTCTGCATTATAGTTTTATTCCTACAGACATTATTTTTTATAGATGTGTGTTCAAATAAAATAAGTTTATCATGTTTTTACCAAAATGGGGAAAAATCTAGAAGAACTAGAGGAATTATTTTTCATCCTCACTCACCCTACCCTCTTATGGTCTATTTTTTAAATATTTGGGAACTATATAATATTTTTAATTCATTATTTGTTTATTTATGTTATGTTAATTACTACACCTCATATTCATTTAATATTTACTAAAAAAATTAATTTATTTTTATTTATAAATTTTTTGGTTTATTTCAATGAATCATTTGTTTTTATGATTTTGATATTAATATTTGTATCCATTATGTGGAAATATCTCCCCTTAAAATTGGTAGATATTATAAACATGTATGATTAATTTAATATCATGTGGATTTTCAAATTAGATGTTTACCATTAAGAAAAGAAATATTTATGTTTATGTAATTCTAATTGAATTTTTAAAATGAATTTGTTTCTATTTATCAATATTATTTTAATATTTTGATTATTTATAATCATATATGATATGTTTAAACTACATTATTTATTTATAAAATACTTAAATATGTTTTTTTAATTTTATAAAATGTCCCACTCAAGTATAATATATCAATAAATCATGAAACACTGAAACATATAGTAGTTCATAAATTATAAATAATTACATTTTTGTGGAATATCACTTCAATCAAGATAGAGTAAAATAATATTTCTACATAGAAATTATTACACATATAGAGATGACTAAAGATGAAATGATGTTTAGATCCCTCCTGCAACCTTGGTACATTTTTCAAGTTTATGGTATTCTATGTCACTTTCATATGTTATTGTCACACTCCCTAGTCTTGAATCTAGTACATATCATTTATAATATGAGTTGAATTAGGTTATCCTAGAGGGAACAACCATGTAATATCATGGACTATATTCAATACATTATTATCCTACATAAATTTTTAAAAGTGTCTAATAGGCATCCATGTTTAACTATATTAATCAAATGGAGTTCTCAAATAAAATAAATTATAGATAATGGTTACAAAGAAAAATTTCATCAATACATAACCTGTAATTATATATTCATCATGATAAATTAATTCCTATAAATAACCAATTACAAAAAACATGTTATCTATTAATACTTTTAGAAATTGACCACAATTTCCTATGGGGTTTTCATGAAACATGTAAACCAAATAGTTCTACCTAACCAGTCAAATATTACAAATTTGATATGATAATTTATCATTGAATGAATTATCAATGTACTGTTGTAATGGTTGAAAAAAGAACATCCACTTTTTCAACACATGATAATACTTTTATGACTATTCAAAAATAACTTCTTTGATTGATAGAATGTCTATTAATATAATATTGTGATCGATACTTTATGAACACACTTAATCACCAGGTATATGTACTACACAATATTAGTGCTCATATGGCCGTATATAATAGCATATATATATTATAAGGAAAATTTTTCTTACAAAATTTGAAATATATAATCATATTAATCAAGATTAGAATTTTGAATTCATTCCATCCTCACATTAAATTTAACCTATTGAGTTTCATATGAAAAAATGTCACAAAATCATTTAAGTGGATAAAAAAATTGTTCATATTGTAATTAGTCTAAAGACATGCCCATCTTGATGATTCCATTATTTATTGTGGCATCTTTAAGATTCTTATGGGAATTAATTTTAATATGTATGATGAAATATTACTGATATACATTAGTTTCGTTATATGAAAACGCATCAATATTATTGATATATATAATCACATTATGGCGACCATATATCAATAAAACGCCTCCACATTGCATAAAACTCATACATAAAGATTCTAAGTATAAACTCCTTGATGCGATGTTATAGTTTTTTTAAATAGTTTGATGTGGGATAAGGGAAATATTTCCATCCTATGAGTAAGAATGAGTCATAAAATGATATTATTTTCATAAATAAATGGTCCATAAACCTAAATGAATTGTTTTGGATTAGGAAATTTGTAGATATATGGCCTAAATTCCTAGAATGGGTTCTGGATATTCACAGTTATTTGATCCACCCAATTATCATGGGACACATACTCAATTTTGTGAATATGATAAATAAAAAGATTTATAAGAGAAAACAATCCCATTATCTATTTAATTTTTTTAAATAATCCATCCAAGTAACCATATACTTTTATAGTTTCATTATATATTTTCAAGCTTGCTTTCTATATGGTATTGTGTTTTTTGAACAACTATTACCCTTATTAGAATGTGTGAAACCTGAAGATACTATCATATTAGTATATTCCCATTAATGAAATTTTATATAAACTCATCATCTAGTGAAGAATGATATTTTGACAGTATTAGGAATACACAAGTGTGTAGTCCTTCGAGTAGTGGAATCTTACAACATAATTTTTTATCCATATATTTCCTTCAAATTAAATTTACATTTGGGAATGTGCTATTATCATATGATTTGGTATTGTTCATTGATTGAAAAATGAAATGGAAATTAAATTGTTTTATCTATTTGGAATTTATTGAACATATAATTTAAAGAACTTGAATTTATAAACACTTGTCCATTATATTGTTTGTTATATGTTGAGGATGGATTTTTTCAATAATTCATGTGAGCTCAATAATTTTTTTAACAAAGAAGTCATGTATATGAGACAATAAATCTACTAAGGAACTCAATAATAGATGATGGAAACCACTCACTAGTTCTTGTATACCATTTGATGGAAGATAAAAGGTGCATTGAAAACACCTTCCTCATTAACATAATCACTAGTACCATCATTGGGTACATCCTCAAAAGAGAAAATATTATTCCGTAAATATAGTGTATCAATTGGGATGTTCCCAATAGTTCCGACAATATTTTGATCATATTATTCATTATTATTTTCTATTTCTAGATTCAAATGATAATACATTGAATGAAAAAAATTCTAAGTACAAAATTGAAAAAAATGTCCCATAAAGGGGTTCTATTGTAGTCGGTCAACCCATATAATGAACATAAATATCTATATAAAATTTTATTAAATCATAACCATATTTTTTAATTAAATACAATAATACTTACAATTAATTAAAATTATAAAGATATAAATATATTTTGTTCCATATATGATCAAAATATTGATGATGTTGACATTTGATTTCCATAACTACATGATCATATGATGGTTCTAAGAGACTCTGTATCCTCTTATGAATGACATCTGATGTCAGACATTCTTAGATTTTAGCGACATTTTTGGGTGAAAATTATAGATAAAACCCTACTCAATGTAAATTTGTTCACCATTATAGTATATGGTTTTAGAAAATATTTCACATAAATAAAATTTAGTAAAAACATTGTATATATTTCTATCAAATCAGAAAAGTCATACTATTTATTTATTATTACTAATTAAATAAGTTTTGAATCCATTATATCTTCCTTTTTCAACTAGAATTTTCTTTTGATTCAGGGTTGAGAAATACAACACCAAATAAACAATAATCATACATATCCTACATTTATTACTGTATTACTCACATTCAATTGAAGGGTACAAGTGGATTTGAATAAATAACATTTCATATTGTACACATCAACCCTTATAATCTAATAGAGAGGTATGATATGTAGTTCGTCAACATTGAATGAAATTGGCACCATTAGAAATTATTTAACCACATATAAACAAAATACAACAAAAAATATCAATAATATATTGGTAGGTCGTCTCACGATCGGTAATCATTCAATACATAAAAATATTTGAACATTACATAATATTATATATTATAAGTAATTATGTATCAATATATATAGTCCTTTTTAATTTTTAATATTAATATGTATATTTTCATTTTTTATTTATAATTTTAAATAATAATAATAAATTTTCAAATATATTTTTTCAAAATAATTTAATAGATATCTTATTTAATTATCGATATGCATTTTTGTAATTAATTTTATATATTAATTTTTAATAGTTTTTTCAAAAAAGTATATAATTAAATTTAATTAAGATAAATTATAATGTATATATTTATTTTTAAAAATAGATTAATAATGTTTTTTAGAAAAGTTTTTTATTTATAAAATTCATAAAAAAATATATGGAATAATTTTATATATCTATGTAGCCAATATTAATTTATTAATTTTTTTAAATTCAAATAAATGATGTTTTATTTTTTATACAAATAAACATATTAAATATTATTTATTAATTTAAAAAAAATAAAATTACTTATAGATACATTTATAAAATTGATTATGGATTCATAAAAAAATATAATATTATTTTTTAAATAACTAATAATAATAATAATAATACACATTTAGGGATATATTTTTTAAATTGTTAAAAATTGTAATTTTACCATTAATTACTAATAATAATAAAATTTATATTTACATAACAATTAATACATATTTAATTTACTTGCTTTTAAATATCATAAATAAAAAATATATTTATTTATTTTTACAAGTATTCATATTTTTGAAAAAAATATATTTTTATTTGATTATTATTTTCTCATTGTATTAATAATTGATAATTAATATTTTTTATAAGATAGTACAAATAAGGAATTTTTTAAAACATTTCATTCTACATTATTAATATATATATATATATATAATGATAAATATTATAACAATTTAATTAATTTTGAATATAATTAATAATATAATGAAAATATAATTTTATAATAATGTAATGTTAATAACATTTTAACAAAATATTAACAGTAATATAACATAGAAATAATATATTAATAGAAAAATTTTATTTATCTCTATATAAAATAATATATTGTATATTTGTTTCAAATTAAATATTCTAAAAAAATTATATATATATTCTAATGTAAATATTAATATGTTTTTCTATAAATATATATATATATATATATATATAATTTTTTCACATATGAGGAATGAACATAATTTTTCCCTCTTATTTTCCAATTGTATAGGAATCAAGAATGGTCTATGTGATTCCACTTAAGAGACATAGGATTTATAAGATATCAAATTGTTTCTTAGTTGAAGTGAATATATGAATATGTTCCATTCCTCATTCCATCAAATTTTTAAAATATAAATAATCCTCAATTAATTATAATATTTCTGAATTTCTGTAGCCTATTGAAATACTCATTCACAATAGATCCTCGAGATTTATATTTTATAGGAAATTTTCTAATCGTTGTTCATAAAACGTAACTATATTTTGTGGCCTATAATGTGAAAGGGTTCTACTATTGTGAAATGGTTTCACTAAATCACTCAGAATTCTGGTAGACTAAGCTAGAGTCACTATATGAGGATGTGGAGATGAAAATCAAGAAAAGGAATTGAATCACCCTTATAAGATTGTTATGTATCATACAATATTTAAATTAATTTTATTCCTCATATTTTATATAAGGTTTGTGAACATCGGTGAAATTTAATGAACTTTAGAAAATGGATGGTGAATCCTATCCAAAATTTGTCACAAAGACGATGCCCATGACATTTATTTTTTTCATGTATTATTTTTCCTTTTTTTATTCATTTCTATGGTAATTGTGTACTTGGATGTATTCTCCAACATGATATTCACATATTCTTATATTTGTTTCTATGTAGAATTGATGTAATTATAATTTTTTGTTTATGTTTTCAGTTTTATATTTAATGATCATTCCCTATCTATTGTAATTTTATTCATTTTTTATATATGCCTATAATGGCGAAGTGTCCAAAAGGTCTGGTATTGTGGTACCCACTTTATATCCATTTTTAAGGGATTAGTTTCATTACCATAGGGAAAATTACTAATGGGATACTCCCCAGTGCACTAAAAAATAGATCCATGTGTACAATTAATATTGGAATAAATTGTGGCCATAATTTAATATAATTTCTCAACTAAACATTTTCACTAACAAAAGAAGGATGATCAATATTACATTGGAATTTATTAGACAAAATAGAGTCTATAATGGTCTTGTTTTATGTTTTTATATAAAAATAATATTATATATTTAAATTAATTAAAATTATCCCAAAAAATTAACCTTAATTCTTAATACCTTATCACCATCAATCAATTAACCATTCCTTAATCATATTCACCCCTTGATTGTTTCTTGATGTTTGATCAATAATTTCTATTCCAAATTATTTACTCTAGTACACACCTCATAATTATTTTTATTTTAACCCCTTATCCTCTATTATTATATTCATTATTTTATCTTCTGATCATTTCATTCATATTTTATTTTTTATTTTTTTAATCAAAGTGATTTTTCTCCATCTCTATTGTTTTACCCATGACCACAATTCTATCTAATCATGAGTAAGATGATTGTAAATTTATGTGACATGATATTATAGTTTTTATGGCCATTTTGTATCTTAATATTTTGGAAACATTTCATAGGAATTACATCTCTATTCATTTAGATTTTGATTTCAATTTTCTTTGACTTTTTTCCATTATTTGGTTTTATCCTTTCTATTTGTTTCAATTTTACCAAATACTATTTATGCACACTATGTGGTATCAAACTATAGAAAAAATTCACCATGATGTATTATACACTCTAAACTACCATAGGAAAATATTTAAAAGAGTGGCATATATCTATATCATCAACAATTAATATAATGCTATAATATGATATAAATTAACATCATTAATGTCTTTTTTTGTGTTCATGGGAAATTAATTAAAACATTATAATATATCCCAACCACCTACCATTAATAGTATGCATGAATAAGTTAAATTTGACTTCATTAATTTCATTTTTTTGTTTAATAATTACCCCTTCACAAAAATAGAAAGGGTGAAATTTGGATTATGTTTTTTCCATACATTTATGAAAATGTTAAAAATTATTTTCATCCATAGATGAGGGTTGTTTTTAATAACATTCCAAAATATGTAAATTCTTTATTGTAATATATTATCTAATTTATTGGCCAATAAAGTTTGAAACCAAATCAAATAGTTCCATATGATAAGGGTGTCCCATTTTATCAGACCTTGTGTAAATTTAAGGATATACTATGATAATTACCCTAAAACAATCATTTTCCCCATGTGGTGATGGAAAACCTTTAAAGTGGCTTCAACCCTAAAAACAAAAATCATTTTGACTACCAAAAAAAGGATACTACAGAGAAAATTCTAGTCATAAAATAACAGAAATATTTAATACCCTTAGATTAAACTAACAACACTAATATTGAAGGGTTAACCAATCTATTATAAATTGACCATCAGGAGACTTTAAGTATATTACATTGATAAATAACCTGGAAATAAGATAAATTATGTAAAATGAAAACACCTCTACATTTAGTCAATGAAATAAACCCTCCTCACATCGTAAGTAGTTTTAGTTTTATGGGATGTCTTTCCATGTGGAAAACTACTTCGCTAACATTAATCATCATGTTAAGGATATTGAAAGTTATCATTATATATGGTATAAAGGAAGTATGTAGTACGAAATAAATTTATTTTAATCTAGCTAAAAATCCATGAGGAAGAAACCACCCCATAATATCATTGACTAATAATGAAAATAGAAAACAAAAAAAATTGCGTATAACTCTATTTCTCGATAGTAAAAATAGTTTAAAATAACTATATTAAATTTTAAAAAAAATTATATGTATTTTATATATAATATTATAATATGAAAAAACACTAATATATAATGTGTTTTAGAATGTATAGACCAAATTAAATTTTTGATGGAACAATTAAATCAAGGGATTCAAGTTAATTTGTAAAGGTTCCCAAATACAATGAAATTACTAATTAAATTATCCTATAATATTAACATAATTGAAAATTTAAAACATCGCAGTACCACCAATTTCATTCCCAAAGAGAGTTCCTTGGAACTTACAATAGAAATTTGTTTTAAAACCATGAGATAATGATGTAAAATATATCATTTAGTAATAAGTTATATTATCCACAATATTTGAGAATAAAGATAACCATAACACAAGCTCTATAAAAATCGAATACATACATGTGATATAAGAATAACTATAAAATGAAACATTCACCAAAAATGTTTTAAAGAATAATAAATTGAAAAAAGAACCACCTCCAAGAGAAATACTTCAATTGGAAGAATAATCTAAATGGGAATGAACTAAAAATGTAAATACAATATATATTGTATATGGGGAAGTGGATATTAAGGATCTGGATAAAAAAAAATTATACCCACACAGACTAAACCATACCGCCATGGAGTCAAGTTAATATATTTTTTTAATACACTGATGTAGTTTGATATTGAATTCCCTTTGGGGAAATATTGATCTATATTATTTCAATTTTTAAATTTTACAAAATGGATCGTCTTTAGTTAATTTTAATTTTAAGAATATGTCACCGTAGTACTAATTAAGATATATTTTTCATTAATTAAGTATATAAATCCACCAAATTAATATAACCATTGATATCTATTTATATTTTTCAAACTAAAAATAGATGAGGATAAGAAATTTATCTATGATCATCAGTGATGTTGTATCATTATGCCCTATTATTTATTATATGAACATAAATTTATTAAAATAATGCCTACAAATGATGTAACCCAATTTGATGACAGGTCCACCATATATAAATTTATATAATTAATGATTAATGAGTAAAACTAAGTCAATTACACATCATTTTATACATATTGATTATTTTAATGGAATGTGTATAGGAGTTATCTATCCTTTTTTGATGAATATGTCTAACTACCATATGAGTAGTTATTGATGTTTTCATGAAAAAAGATACATTTAATATAGGAGATGGTAATTAAGAAATTAAAATTTCCAAATACCTGGAAACCCATAAATAAATTGAATATTTATACTATGTCCAAACCTAATAAAGTGTTTATGTTCTCACAAACATTGATCATAAATAAAAATATTTTTAAACTGATAATGTTCAGGGCTGATTTATCTAAAACATTAAGGCCTTGTCACACCCAAATAACGCATCTTATATATATTTTACATCTATATTAAATTAGAAACATATCTCAATAAGGGATTTAAAGACTTGGAGAGAGATATAAATGAATTCTATTTGATGGTTGGGCTCTAAAATAAGTTTCGTATTGGGGTAAATGTATTAATATTGACTTATATTTATTTTACATTTAGTGTGATTTAATTTTTATAACATCAATACCCTTGGTCCCAATTTCATCCTCTTCCCTCATTTTTTCAATGTGTTGAAAAAATAGATAAAAAATGTAAGATATTACAAATTAATATAGAGTCCCTTATAGAACTATAATAACATTATTTGGAATTTTATTATATTTTTTATCTGATTATGGCATCTGTTGAAATGTGTATATTCTATTAACCACACTACTATAGAAATAGATACAACATTATTTATCTGTGTGGTAGTTTATTTTATATTAAAATAATAATAATAATTACCTTTGAACATTAATATGAAGATATAAATCAATTATGATTAATATTGTTTCATGACTTTAGGTACATAATATGGATGTTTAATTTATGATAGTTTCAGTAATAATTGTACCTCATTATAATTCATTGAATTAATTATATACAAATTAACATCTGGATTTATATTTTAGAAACTTTTTTTAAAAAATAAATATTAAATTTATAAATTTGTTTTCTAAAAATGTTTAATATAGTATAAACAAATTAGTAACTAATTTGAAAGCCTCTGGATCCAATTGAGGCATTATGTGAATAATAATATTAATATTTCACTAAAAAATGTTTATATAATAATAGACAAAAAGAAAAATAATATAGCAATTTTTTCGTCAGTATTTTATATGGAAGTTTGGCCTTAACTACTGTAATTAGTCACGAGGGGTGTCTATTGTTGGATTCTTCTGTTATAGTTAATTATAATAATTCTAGAATAGAGAAATGACATAACACCATTAACATTTTTGCATTGACTATAACAATAAATCATGATAGAAATTAATGGTTAGAAAATATTGACTACATTAAGAAAATGAATTAAAAAATGTAAAATTTCCATTAATGTGTATGTGATAATTTGATTCAAAATATAGTGAAATAATGAATGAACATGTGTAATGATGAAAAAAAATTCCATTATATTATCATATGTATAGATATAAAATTATGAGAAACTAACATGTGAAGTTAATTATTATTTTATGACTCAATAGTTGAATATATAAAACACATTATAGATGAGGAAATTCCAAAAACCCCTCAATAATTTGGAAATCATTGAGTTATTAATTAAAATAGTAAATAAACATAATTTTATTTTGAAAATTAATGAAGGAATTTCATGAGGAAATGTAGTGGAATAAATTTTTGAGAGATGATAATATAAATATTTAAGGAAAATTTCAATCATTACATGTGATTTTCTTTGGACTTTTAAGAAAGAATGAATTTTATTAACTATTTCATAAACTATGCTGGTAATCATATAATTGAGGGAATTTTTTGAAAATATGAAATATTTATTTAGTATGTCACATTAATTATTTTCTTAATTTCATGGGATGTTAATTGGTATACATGAATGTTTTTTAGTTTCTTATAAGAGGATATAACTGTTCATGATTATTAAATTTTGGTTAATATAAAAATGTGCACAACTTGAAATATTACTTTTAAATTTATTTTATATATTTAAAAAAATTTAAATAAAAAATTAGATTAAAAAAAATATAAATATATAATAAATATTAATTTTAGACACACATAAATATTTATTTATTAAAAATAAAATATGTATACATATTTTTTATAATATATTAATATAAATATTAATTATGGTTATTATTAATTTTTTTAGTTTGATATTTTCATAATATTTTTTTAGATATATATATAAATCTATTTAAAATAATATTCAAGATTACTAACAATGCTTCCATGGAGATAAATGTATCTACAATTTGAGATACAACCTATATATATACCATGTTGATGAAATGTACCCTGTTTACAGAAGCATCTTGATTTCTATCATTTGAGAATCACCTAATAATAAATATTACATATTTTCAACTCCATCAATTATAAATAATTGAAATAATATTTTGAAAATTAGACCTAAAAAATCATAATTAATAGCCTATTTGACTTATAAACTGATCTACAAACCATTGAATATTGAGTAGCTATATATATATATATATATAAATATATATATTCCAATTTTATAAAATTATTTTTCATGATAATGATGAATCTGTTTTCCATTATGATTGAATTATTTCTTTATATCTTCCACAAAATAAAATTAAAATATGATGCTTGAAGGTTCATGGGAATAAGAAACGTATTTTTTCATGTTTCCAATAAGATTTTTCCATCAATTTTTTCAAATTTCACCTCCAAAATAGATTAATTTTTTTGTAGAATCCAAGTATATGGGATCCCAAATGCAATTTTTAATTAATTTACATAGATTGTGAATTTCCTCATCTTTTATTTATTTTATCATGGTCAAATTCTTTTGACCCATCTTGTAAAACCATTATTTTGATAGATGAATTAACTATAGATTCCTTTTAGTTTTGATACACTTGTGCACTATGAAACTATGAATTTAATTGTGCGGTTTTCTATATGGTAGTCCATATGCCTCCATATCTTTCATTTTTCATTGTCTATTATTCCAAAGAATTCCAATGTGTAATTTTGGATTCATTTGTTCCTCTCACAACATAAGTGGGAGTAGGATGATCTCCACTCATTGCACAACTCTGGGAATTATTAAAAATATCTCTTATATGAGAGAATTACATGGAGATCTATATATTTTTCACAAAAACTATTAAGAAGGGACCACCTTGTTTATTAAATATCTAAAGATAAATATTTAAACGCTTATGGAAAAAATATAATTTTCCAAAACCCCCTTCACTTCTCTCCTAATCCATAGTATAGGACATGTCTAGATAATTATATTAGATATATTATACACTTTACATGAGAATAACCAAAATGCTAATTAGATATTTATACTGAATAATTAATTTATTATTTTTTCTAAATAATATTTAATTATAACTTGATTGTAACTCAGTCACATTGACAACCTCGTTGTTTATAGAATAACTATAAAATTTAATTAATTATTTAATTAATTAAAATTAATTATGTCAATAGATGATATGTAAATAATTATTTATTTAAAATAAAATGCCTTTAATATTATTAATCATGATTTATAATAATATTTTAATCTTCTTTTTAAACACAAATAAAATTTTATTTACGTTATTGGAAGCACATAGTTTGTGTCCATTTATACCCCATTGCCATTGTAATTAAGCTAGATCATATAATGTATATGGGTATGGTATATTATTATTCAAAATAACATATAGAGAAAGTAATTTATGTCATTAAATCATTCAACCTCCTACAATCTCTTATCATGTAATATAATCCCTTTATCCAGATATCTCATTTCAAACAAGTTCCCCAACTTATCTCATTAACATATATATTCCAATCTCATTCTTTGATTTTAAAGTAATGAACACACTGATATGAAACCATTTTCTTGGACTTAATATAGTTATATATTCACTAAAGGGGCTCGAGATATTCACATACGACATAAAGAATAAATCTTCTCTATCATTTTTCATTAATGTTATGCCACTCATGAGGCACCCCACATCTCAAATTTCGCTATGAACTATTATAAGTGGGGATAATGAAATGTGTCTAATCAAGTGATTTTTGAGAACATTATTTATAATCATAGATTCAAGAGATAATAACACAATTATATAGATATAAATATTTAATAACACATATATCTAATTGAAATCATATTGGAAGGTTCATTCCCATAATTTATATTCTATAATACAACTCATGTTGAACACCTTGAGAAGGTGTGTTAAGGTATTTTCGGACTTCTTCTCCTAACAGAACATATCTTCAAATTACTTCGGTATAATAGCTCCCTTCCATAGAATAACGGTTTGAGTAATACATTCATAACATCTTTGGTATCTCATTATAGTAAGGAAATTGTTTTCACATTTAGTATAAAAAGTTTCCTTGTTATATTATCAAATATTTTATAAAGTAAAATAATGATTTGGATATGATCTGAAAATATATTATATTATATTATATCATAGTGAATATATAATGTAATTGAAAGCATATGTGCATTTAGTTTTAGGTCACCACTTACACTAATAGACTCCCAATGGAACTGTGTTCCAAAGCTAACATGTTTTACCCCAAAAGAACTCATATGGTAATTATATATTAGATAATATGTAGATATGGTTATTGTGTATTCCCTATTATAATTTTTGTACACCTTACAAACTATGGCTTCCCCACTTGATAGAAATCCCTCAACATACGAAACATATCATGCATATTGTTTTTCCATTTGTTATAACATGGATCCCATTCTAGATCCAACTCCATTTTATTATCACACTACACTAGGATAGGTTTTGTAGTATTTGGAACTAACCAACTCTCCTAGAATATGTTTTAAATAAAATATTCTTCATCAACATTATAAAAATCTTAAATATTCTAAGACTCCACTATAGAATCAACCATAACTAATATTATTACGCACTATAAAACTCCTCACTCATCAATTTAGTGTGAATAAATATCTTGATTATGATTTAATTTAATATTGATTAGTATAGAAACTATAATATGTGTATCTCGTAATGAATAACTCCATCTCTTTTCCTTTTATGAAGACCATATAATTATTATACACTGAATATATAAGGACAATCATTATAATATCTAATAATATATCCTATAATTTTCATAATATAATATTTCCACATATAAATAATAAGTAAGATCAAGTATGGTATAAAAACTGGTGAAAATATTCATTCGTATTTTAGATTCACAAGGGATAGAAATCATCCCCAATCTCACGTGTTGTTTTTTTAAATAATTTTAATGGAGAGCTGAATTCCATAGGACAATGTAATCAATACCCTCTTGGATTTATTCATACTAAGTGTCCTTTTAATCTAGTCAATGTATGTACTCAATATTATTTCAATAAACCACTACGAACCATTCAAATGAATATTAATCATTTGTATATAGTTTAATACAAACAATCTCTTCATGGAGAAACACATATTGAAAAATTAATTTACAAATTGTAATATTGTTATCTTTTTTCCAAAATATTATTACATCCACATACCATGTGAAAATAAACAATACAACAAGATCTTCAATATACAGAAGGTTCAATTTCATTAATCATTTATCTAAATTATCAAATAGTTTCAAAAAATCAGTATTTTATGATAAATATAATTATATTAAAGAATAAATGGAACTAAATATAAATTACAATATATTTGGAATTACAAGGATTCAAAAACAAATAGTGATTTTTCAAATTGAAATCCCCCTGATGATTCTAATGATGGAATGTTTCTTTCACATCTAACAAACAAATCACACAACCAAGAAATGTTTCTATAAATATATGTATTTTAATGTATTTAAAAATAAAAACTATGGAATGGGTTTAATCATTGATAATTTCTTAATATTTTATAAGACATTTTTCTACTATAAATTATATATATATTTAAAACATTACCTTAAATTTCAAATTTTCTTTTGAATTATCATTTTTAACCAACATGATTTACATTAACTAGTTTATATACCACAACCTACACATGATTCAAAAAAATGGAATCCATATCACAATTAATTGATTATTTCCATGTTTTAAATTATATAATCTCTATAGCCTCTATATATGAAATAGAATAATAATTTTCTAACAATATTGAGCCACCATACTCAGTGACTATTAATCCATAATTGTAATTCCTCTCCCCAAGAATCAAGGATCTGGTGCCTAATAATATTACATTGGAATAACTACAAGGAATGAAATCACAAAGAATTTATCATTTAAATTGTTTTTATAAAATATTACTTACATGAAAATCATTTTTCATTGAGAATATAAAATAATATATTATACATAAAATTTGATAATAATTTTTATCCTTGAATGAACGTTCAAATATATATTCTTCAAAACTTGGGGAAACAAAAACGATAATATTGAGATCAAAATATCAAATAAAGATAATATTAAAAAAATATTTTATGAGTAAATAAGTGTCTTCAAATTATAGATAATAAATGTTTATCAAATAATTCTATATAAATAATCATGTGATCCTGAAGCATAACCATGGATATTGTAACCAATAAAATAATGACATAGACAAACAATATTCATAGAATTCATATTGTTAGGTGTATGAAATATCATGATCAATTATGAAGAACGTTAATTACTTGATCTAACCTTAGGGAAGATAAATTTTATGGGTAGAAACGTTTTTAACATGTGTCAAGACCATTCACATGATGCTAAAATTAGGATCTATCCTCAAGATACATTGAAACTTCTTGGAAACAAATGAGTAGGGTTTTTCAACTACTGAATTAATCCCATGAAACTACTGATGCATCAAGGGGATTTAATTAACTAGTACTAAACCCATATAATATATTTCCAATACATTACTAATATAATGAATAATCAATTTTAAACATAAACAATATTCCATATCAAATATCCATATTGATTAAAGAATACTTATTTAATAATATCAGTATAAAAAATTATATAACATTAAATGTAAACACTATAAATATAATGTTTATATGTTTTATGAAAAAATCAAACCCATTAACATGAATATTGATACTAAATGAAATGTAGAGTACATGGAAAAAATTATTATAAGAATGTGATTGTTTCAAGAGAAAGATAGAAATCCGAAATGGAATTGAGGTTCTATAATAAATTTCACCACATGGTATTTTTAAAGAAAAACCACCTTAATAGTGTTAAATTAATTTGAAAATTAAAATAGCATGATTTATGAATTAATCAATATTTTACATTCCAGTGTGTATATACATACAACACATAAAAGAGAAATGGTTCAGAATAAAAAAATATTCTCAATATAATGTAAATTGAAATTAAATCCCTTATCTTATTCTCCCTTTTGGTTCAACACTATTTAACCTCATTTAAAATTGTTTCTATAAAATATATCTTAACTATATTAATGTTTATAACATCATATATTAACTTATTTGAATATCTTCTATCCCTTTTGATAATAATATATCATTATTTTCACAATTTCATTCTCTAGTTGCCTTGTTTTTTTAATATGTTCCAAAATGTTATTGTTTTTCATCATAATTAGATAATTATTTATTAATATGATTAAATTAAAAAATTATTTAAAAATAATATATATTTATTAACTATTTATTTCAATTAATCCATAACATTTAGTGATTAGAGATGAAATGAACTGTTCATGGAGAAGGCAAGTTGTACCTACACATAAACACTACTTCCAATTTCTTATTTTAATAAATGAAAGTAAGATAATTGATATATAAATATGCTATAATTATAGCCTAAATTTTTTATATTATATATTTCATATAATTATTAAACTCATACTTAATACTTTCCATGTATGTGTGAAATAATTACATGGCTTTGAGGAGGCGGTGGTGCACACATCCATAAATGATGTTATCGTATTCCAACAAAAAGGGAAAGCATGAAGTTCTCTGTTGTATAATAAATAATAAATAATAAATATATTATAATTTTTATTAATTTCATATATAATATATAAAATCATTATTATTCTCATCTATGAAATGTGGTAATGGTGGAATGATCAATATCTATTTGTGATGCATTAGTTCACCATACACATGAACGATGACTGAATATCCCATTTTATGGTTATGGTTGTTGGAGTAGTTCATTAAATCATCTATCTATTTATAATATATTTGGTTTACTCTATACCAAAATATAATAATTATGGAAGGGGTGGAGAAATAAATAAATAAAATTCTCAAGGTAGAACATTAATTTTTTTTCAAGTAACGGCTTTTAGATTTAAAAAAAATACTTCATTGGTTGTGGTTATTCCTAGAGTGAGGAATATTGGAATATGGTGGAGATTTATGAGATTATTTAGGATTTATTAGAAAATAGTCTCAATAGGTGCATATAATTTACGGTCGTGAGTGCCTCTTAGATTGTAGAAGAGGTGTCATTGTTGTATAAAAATAATGTAAACACTATTGAGAGGTATTCCATGAATCATGTGCATCAAAAATTGGAAACTAGTAAGTAGTTGTTAATTTTTTGTCACGAAAAATGTTATTCAAAATGAATAAGAAATTTTTTCAAATGATGTATAGGTTTTAATCGTGCTAATAGTGGTTTTTAATATTTGACACTCTGTATTGCAATTAAAAAAAATATTTGGTCCATTAATGGACTATATTTTATATTTATTAACAATTAAATTCACTTTATATAAGATATGATTTTCATGAATTTTAAATCATTTAATAAAATATCATTAATCATAAAATTACAGAAATGTTAATTTAGAGATTATTATTTTATTTTGAATTTAAAAGTATAATGAAAATGATGGAATTAAAAATATATAAAAATATCATCAATGAACAATGATATATTATTCTTAAAAACATTATCTCTATGATTCCTCTAATTTTCGTCACATTAATTATTTTAATATTATTTATCATAATTAATTATTTACAAAATAGTTACTGGGTTGAAATTTCTAAAGCTTATAAAACAATTATATAATAATTAAAAATTAAATATAAATTATTATGATATAAATACCTCATTTATTTTTTAAATGATATGTATAACGAAAATTATAATTTTTTATCATAACTGAAGGCATTATAATGTTCAAGGAATGGAAGGGTCATGTTTTATCATCTTCCATATATAACATAATATATTGGTAACCTTAATGAAATTATATCTTAATAACTCATAAAAATCAATCTAAGATGGGTTATTTTTTAAATATGTCCATCGTATCGGCTTTGTAAAGTATTAGGTCATTCATACCCTTATGATTAATTTATAACCACTATGTAAACTCATTTTACCATAATAGTTGTAATTAATTTAAAAATTTTTAATTAATATTTTGGTTAGAAAACATAGTTGAACATATTTGATTATATAAAATATTGTTATTCAAAAGAAAGAATCAATTTTTCCAAAATCCAATCACATAAGTGGCATAAATAAATTATAAAATAATCCCTTTGATGGGACCAAACCTAAGATTTTTCATGTTAAAATTTTCAAATGATAACTTTGTATTTATATAGTGTTTCAATATAAAATTGTTTAAAATGAACAAAATTGGATTAATATATTTTTTATTGATGAAATATCATATTTAAAATAAATAAAAATATAAGATATCAATAAAAATTATTTAAATTTAAAATCTGTATTCAAATAAAATTCAGTATTTTCACTGTTCACCAAAAAATAAAACATGGGGAAAATACCAAAAAAAAATAAACATGGGTTATTATATGTGTTCTAATTTCAAAATAGAATTTTATTTTTTAAAAATAAAATTTTTAATGTGTCAATACTATGATTTTTAGAATGCTTTCCATTAAAAGGTTGAAAACTACTTCTAGACATTATTGTTTTTAAAGTGTGAGGTTATATTTGTTCTGAACTTATTCCAATAAAATATTTTGGTTGAATGTAAAAAGTATTTACTGAATAGATTATATACATATTTAATTTATATCATTAACATTAAAAAACTATATTTATCAATTTTTAAATAATTATATTATAAAATATTGGGGGGTTACATTCTCCCCGCTTTTAATAAAATACATCCTCGTAATTCAAAATTAATCAGGATAATCTGGGGTTTGATATTTGAAAAAACTTTGGTTGAAAAATAGGGAAATTAAATATGATAAATCACACAACTTTTTATAATGTGTAAAAGGAAATGTGAAGGTCAACAAAAAACATGGACTAGAATGGAAGAACATTAGTGAAAACAAGGGTATGTAATAAAAATATAACTATCAGGTTCGAATGAAAATTGATAGATAAATTAGATAAAAAAAAGTTGGTAATCTTGATATAGCTATTGAACACATGTCCAAAAAACATAAAGTATATTTATATGATAAAAAATTATTAAAATATTAAAATACTTATCATTTCAATCTCTTTTTCCTAGATTTCATGAATTTATTCTCTCTATATGAATATAAGAAAATATAATTTTTTATATCATAAACAAAATTTTAACATTTGGTTGATCTATGAAGTATTTCTACATCAATTCATATAACATGTTTCGTCATAAGGTGAAGTAATATAATAATATCTAAAACCTCTTATAGATATCAATATAAACCATTTCATAAATGGTTATATTTTCCCAAATATTATTATCCAATGCCTTAGATGGAAGGTTACTGGATTTCCAAAAATGAACATATCATTAACAATAAATCAATTTGAATTACCGCCTAAATCACCACAACCCAAACAAGTGAACACATTCATCATGTACTCGATTGAAACATGGTAATAAAATAAATTATAAAAAAAATCATTGGAATCATGAACTCTTCCTCATTTATTTTTTTATTGAAATACCAATTATTGGATATATTTCATAAATCAAAATGGTTGTAAACTACATAAATAATAGAATAAATCCATTTGGCAAAAAAATTATTTATTTCAAAGGTATTCATCACTAATATAATTTACATTATTTGAAAAAATTATTTCATTAACCCAAAATAATCATATCAACATCAAGAACATATTAAGGGTTATATTTCCTTCAATAATTTGTTTCTTATGATGATAAAAATTCTACTCGATCATTTATATTATTAATTAGTACAATTCAACTGAATATTTAAACTCTTATATTAAAAAGTACCCCAATACATTTTTTACACATTCCATAATACTTATTAATAGTATATCATCAATAAAATACTTTTACAACATTACTTAAGTATCCAATTACATATTCTCATTAGTCATTCAACTTCAGTTATATCAAAAACAAAAGCTTGAACATGATCCCATGTTTTCTTCAATGGTGGATTCCATTGATGAGTGGGGAATTGGTGTCAATAATTCCTATTTATATACATTTGAAAAAAAATATCATTTATTTTTGTCTTCCCCATTTATTATTTATCATGGGACACTTATCTCAACACTTATAATAGTCCCCCATCCCTGTCAAACATGTACTAGGGTGCTTATTTATATATATCTTGTGTGGGAAAATATTTGATTCCCTTATTCATGTTGTCCATATTTCTCTCTATCATCCTTATAATGAAACATACCCGAACAACCACTCGAACATTGCTAAATGGGTCGGGTGTTACTACCTTCGACACAACTTCCATAATGCCAAAGGCTGCCGACTAGCAACGAGGGTCTGAATGAGTATAGTGGGGAGGCTATACCCTCTCGAAGGATAATAATTATACAGGTTCGAGAAAGAATATGTAACATGAAGCAGAGATAAAGGACTATGCAGTCTCGAAGCTGACCCATAGAGCGGAAGCATATCCAATATCAATTAATAGTGGAAGAAATATATAAACAAGTACAATAGAAATTAAACAAAATAGTGTGTTGAATACCACTTTCAATTACTAAATAAACCAAGCATGTTCCCGTAGTTTGTCAATATATAAAAGGGATCAAATTCCAAACCAATAGTAGCTACCATAAATAAGGAAAGAAAGCTTATACATGAGGGAAATAAAAACACTGTAAACACCATCTAGGAAAGACCTCGAGGTCCATACCATCTCCATAAAATAGCTAAAATAGTCCAACTCCGGAAGCTGTTCTCATTCTTACCCGCAAATCTATAAAGACTACACATGTATCGAAATACCCATGCAGGATGTGAGATGAATCTCCTTGGTATACCATACAAGGGTGCATACCTAATATAATTTGTTAAGCATGCATGATGTTATAATGAAAATAGTAAATAGAATGATAGAAAAATAATCATAAAATCTACTCGTGCTCGACATCCACCATGAAGTGTCACTACTTTCATTTGAGGCTGAAATCTTGGTCATGTCACCCAGCACCATGGTCCACCTAACACCTCGTGTCTCATGTACCGATGTCCAAAAGGAATTCCCAAAATATAGTAACCTAGAGGAAAAATGATTTCTATCCTCAAATATGTAACTGTAGGGACAATGATGTCTAACCTCAAATAATGTAACCAGAGGGAAAGCGATGTCTGATCTCAAATCGCAGAGATCCCACCCCAACCTGATAGCCTAAACACTGTACATGGAAGGCTCCTCAACTTCCATGTGGCTTCCTATATCATTCACGACGAACCAATAGTACGTAAACCAAATGAATCAGGTGTCTCTACCTAAACGAGTGGTCAAAACTACCTCATCATGGAGTCTGTCTGTGTGCACACTACTCAATGTTCCTAGTGAGTGGTAACCCCCAAAATATTTTCCAAACCATATCGTATCTAACACCTCATGTCCCTATGATCATGTTTCTCAAGTATGATGGCTTTTCCATCCATGTAACTCAAGCCATGACCAACCTGTAAGTCACACCGACTCATGATTTCATTCATGATTCCCAATCCTGTGGTCAGAACCACCCAATGTACCTGGGGCCAAACCCAACCTATGATCTGCATCACTCAACAGTACCCAAGACATGATCATAACATCCCGAAAGATCCAAAATTTTTAATATGACACATCACATTTATATAATCAAAATGAATACTTTAAACATTGAAAACACACAAAAAATTTGAATTTCACTAACTACGTGATGTCTCATACCAGCAAAAATGTCTTGTAAGCCTTTAATAGTTCATATCATGACTGAACCAATTAAACATATCATTTTAATCAAATAAAATCAAATTATACCATTTTGACACCCACAACCAAAATTCCCCAAATGAGTAACGACCCCTCGCCCGACCCTACTCTAGAAAAATAGGAAAAAGGTCATACCCAAAGGCAACCCATGGGTCAAATTAGCAATTGCATATGCGATAGTAGATAAAATAATGACTCTATTAGAATACCCAAATAATTGATTTAATCCAGGCCAGACAATGGTGTGTGAAAACAAGAATGATGTTATGCACCACCGGCATGAGACTTGTATACGCAGGCATGTCAAGTATCTAGATCCAATTCAATGTTGAAATTTGTAGATATATGTTTTTGTCAAATCCTGACAATTATACTCAAGTGGAATATATGGTGTGTGATGAAATGAAACTAGAATGAAAAAGGGTGCATTGGATTAGACTTTATGATGTGATCCCATATCCACCGATGGATCGGAGAATGGACATCGTATGAAGAATCTAGGACAAGGTATGTAATTTGGGATTTTAGAACGAGACTATTCCAATGTTGGGGAAAAGATGTTTTCCAAAATAAGACATGACACGCATTCATTTATTCTACAAAAAATAATATACACGGAATGCATAAATGGTTAAATTCAATGAAGTTTCCTAGTATTACTCTTAATTATGTAGAGGTAGCCACATGGCTTGGATGCACCACATGGTTAGACACATGGTTAGAACTGATCCGGTACACAGAAAAGAGAATACAAAGAGTGTCAATCAATACTATATGTCGTGTAGTATGAAATTTAGACATGGTCATCACATGGAATGTACTCGGTGAGCACATGGCCGGTATATGCCTAACCCATACACAGCCTGTACTTTGATGTACACAACGTGTAATCTGGAAATTTCCAGAACGTCTCATATTTTCCATGTTTTATAGAACAAGTCAAAAAATAAAACATGGATGGGATTTTAACCCATTATAAAAACTATGGTTCTGAAAATCTCCCCACCTTAACATATCTAATCCTTGAGCTATCAAAAAAACATAGTGATGACACCGAGCATACCACCCTGATCAAAGTAACCTGGCTAAATTCTTCAAGGGGATTCCCACCATAGGAATTTTCTAACACGGTCTCAACCCAACAAGACTCAAATCCAAGAAAATGTTTACTAACCTATTTTATAGACTTATGGACCTCTCATGGCACATCATCACCCCTAATCCTCATTGGTGCTCCCGTTTCATTTCCGGAACCCAAAAATATCTCGCACCACATCAGTGTCTGCCTCCATGAGGTCCTACATCCCATGGATACTAAAAAAACTTCATGTGTACCACTTCAAGTTACTTGCATCCTCGATGCCCTGATTCCCACACCACCCCATGTTACCCGCATCCTTGATACCCTGATTCCCTCAACACATCAAGTAACACACATCCTGAATGTCCACGATTCCATGCATCTCATATATATATATATATATATATATATATATATATATATCACACACCCGATCTGGTGTCAAATCCACTTACCAGAAAATAGTGAGTCTAAAAAAATCCATTGTAATCGTTCACTCCGAGCAGACATGCCCCCTACGGTGATGGCAAAACATGTAAAAACAAAATAGATCACAGCCACACCTACGGTGCACCTCAAACCGTCGTCATCTCACTAGCCTGCTAAACCTATGGAAGCACCGTGACATGCACTTGGTCTAAAATACGACGACCTGATACATGGCCTCCCAATGGTTTTGCTCATGTCACCGGACGCTGACCTCTGAGTTGGGTCCCACTATCTCCATATAGTCCTCCACGTTCATCTGAACCTCAACTACACTCTCCTAGTAAGAAACCTGATCAAACTCTAGATTCCACCATTTGTCCTAGTCCCTGCCTGCCGACTGTCTGAGAAGGCATCCTGCAGAACATCTCATGATGCTCGACCTATCCACATGCCTGAAACTCTTTTGGTTGCCTATCGTACTGAGTCTGAACATTTCATGGTTATCCACACTGAAATCAAACCACTAAAGAAATGCTACAAGGTGTCCTAAGTGAGTCCTTGGCCTGACTACCCTGCTGAAACTCATCTTTTCCTCTATTTCTTCTCTTTGAATCATCACATAATGATGTCGCCTGACTAACCTAGGGCATATACATATGGATGCCCTCTGCTATGAGTGACTAATTCACCGCCTCTTGGAATTATCATAGCCTGAAGATATTTACTTGGATCCGAATGTTTTGCCTTAAGACATCCTAGTAGCACCTCACCCTTGCCGAGTAATCAATTACAATACCATGTGCAATGAAATATAGCTCGAAAAATGTAGCTACATAGTCCATGATGGAGTTGTCTCCCTACTAATGGCTAAAGAACCTTCAAGATCTCTCTTTCCTTAGTGTATTTGGGTGAAAGTGAAAAGAGGAACAATCCTTGATGTCCACCCACGCATGCCCTTCATTCCTACGGGCCTGCACTTGCACATCCAACCAACGCTTCACTGGTCCTCTTAGCATGTACATCTCTAGTTTGACCCTCTACCCTGGAGTCATCTTGAGTAGCTAAAAAATCATTTCCATGCTCCTGATCCAGTTCTCATCCACCTACGGACCACCCCACCCTAAAAGATCAGGGGTTGTTGTGACTGGAACTCCCATGTCAGATATGACATAGATAGCTTTGTGCCCTATGCACATCTTTTGATACCCTACAAGACACGTACCAGGCTAGTTTGAAGCTGCTCATCAAGCCACAACCCGAATGCTGCCAAACACGATTGCACTCCATACACTAGATCATAGACATAACATTGCCCCTGAGCTTGGACATGTGGCTCAATCCCTACCTACATCGGATCCCAAACCTGATCATGCACCTGCAGCACTCTATCATCTCCCACCTGGCTCTCCATTTTAGTTGTCAAAAAGGAACCCACTGAATATAATAAATGAAAAGACATCTTGTATATATATATAAAACAATATATATTCAATTTAGATATATAAAGTAGTAAAAGGAAGTAAATAACTACTATCCTTAATCTCCCCCACCATTACCCATGCCCGTGACATCCTGGAATCATGGCCCCCTTACCAGCCCTCAACAGAGCAAGGTATTAAAAGTACCCTGGGCCACGCATGTCTTGACAACCATTGTTGACTCAAACCAACAACCTATTCACCCAATCCTGGTGACTAAAATCACCTCAACCATAGTACATGCCTTCTCATATGAGATCCATACCCAAAATCTCCTCCCCCAGGCAATTAACAATATATAAAATAAGCATGGCATAACACATTGTAATACACCACCAATTCAATAATAAATTACACCTATTCACATTTCAAAGCATACAAATCATGGAAATTGATATTATTCACATGTTATTATCACAACACAAAGAATATTTGCAATTATGAAATTACAATACCCTAAAAAGTTTCATAGAAAATGCTAAAAAATCACGCCTCTCCATACCAGGCCATAATCAAATTCTCCCTTACCGCTCCAGGTCGAGGGTCACATATCACAACAAATAGCATCACACACTAAGTGTGCCATCAAGGTGGAAGTCATATATAATGCAATCTGGGAAAAACCCAAACATCTCTTTCTATCCAAGGAATCTTGGTCCATCCCTCATTCATGGGGTTGCAGGTACCCAAGCACAAGCAAGAACCTAGTTCTAGTAACTACCTATCTTTAGTATACCATATCCCAAATAGTAAAAACAATTGAAATAAAAAAATACAAGTCTCAATATCATTATAAGATTACTTAATCCCTGTCAAGATCTCCTCTGATACAATGTTGTAATGATTCGGACCCAGATAGCCACCCGAACAGTGCTATACGGGTTGGGTGTTACATTCTTCGGCCCACCTCCCTTAACGGAAAAGGCTTCCAACTAGCAGCGATGGTCTAAATGGGTATAGTGCGGAAGATATACCCTCTGGAAGGATAATAATAGTACTAGTCTGAGTAATAATATATAACATGCAGACAAGATAACGACTCACCAAACTTGAAGCCGACCAACAGAGAAGAAGCATATCCAATATCAATTAACAGTGGAAGCAATATAAAAACATATACAACTGAATGTAAATAGAACTACATGTTGAACAAAACTTGAAACTACTAAACCAACAAAGCATGTGACCATAGGAGGTCAGTACATAAAATTGTGCCAATGGCTAATGAAGAATAACTGCCATAAGCAAGGAAACTATTCTGATACAGGAATGAAATATAAAAAAACAAAACCCCATCTTGGAAATACCTCTAGGTCCATACCATCTCTATGAAATAGCTAAAAAAGTCCAACACCTAAAGCTAATATCATTCCTACATGCCAATCCATAAAATCTACATTTTTTCCGAAGGTCCCATGAAAGGTGTGAGATTTATCTCAGTAGGATACCACCCAATGGTGCATACCTAATATAAGTGTTTAAGTAGTCATGTTGTTATAATAAATATAGTAAACAATACTATGCACAAATAAACATAAACTCCACTGGTTCTCTGCAGCCACCATGTAGTTTCACATTCTATGGTCAATGCTAGAATCTCTGTCATATATCCTGGCTACATGTGCCACATGACATCTCGTGTCTCAAGTACCGACGTCCCGAAGGTGAACTCAAATAGTAGTAACCTAGAGGAACAATGATATCTACCCTCAAATAAGAAACTATAGTGACAACAATGTATCCCTCAAATAAAGTAACTGAGGGATTATGATGCCATCCCTCAAATCACTGCGAGCCTCTACCCCCAACCTGATAGCCTCAACACTATCCCATGAAGGCTCTTCATCTTCCACGTGGATTCTTATGGAAAGAACCCCCAAAAAGTAGTACCTAAAGTGCATCTATCAGGGGTCTCTACCCACATGAGTGGTCAAAACCACCTCATTACTGATTGTCTCTGTGTGCACACTACTCAATGTTTCAGGTGAGCGGTAATCACTAAATAGTACCCAATACACAATGACTCTGAAACCTATTATCCTTGCGACCATGTCACTCATGTATGATGGTCTTTCCATCTTTGTAAACCAGGTCATTCCCAACCTGGCAGTCACACTACCTCAAGCTGATGTCCATGACTCGCAAACCCATGGTCAGAACCACCCAATGTAATCAGGTCCAATCCCATCCTCTGGTCAGCATCACTTAATAATACCCATGCCAGGTCCATCACAACCCAAAGGAACCGAGATATGAAATATCACACATCAAATATATATAATCAAAATAAATACAATAAACTATCAAAACAAAATAAAGAGTTGAATTTCACTAACTATGTGTTGTCCCATACCATCACCAATGTCTTCAAAGCCTCTAAAAGTTCATATCATTGCTTAACCAATTAAACTCAGCAATTTAATAAAATAAAATCAACTTATACAATATTGGAACCCCTGAAAAAAATTCCCAAAATGACTAATGGCCCTCACCCGGCCCCACTAATCAAAAACAGGGAAACATTCATACCCAAAGGCATCCCATAGGTCTAGTAATCAATTTCATGTTTAATAGGAGAAAAAACATGATTTCGCTCAAAATTCCCAAATTCGCACTTTAATCTGCACCACCAAAGGGTTTGAAAAAACATGAATGAAGGTATGAACCACCTACATGAGACTCGTAGACGAAGGCACATCTGATATCGATCTTATATCCGAACCCAGTCTTTGTAGATCTATGTTTGCATCAAATCTTGACAATTCCACTCAGATGAAATCCATGGTTTGAGTGGAAAATAAACTGGAACAAAAAAGGGTGCACGAGTTTGGCCTTTTTGATGTGATCTTGTAGCCACCAACATATCGAAGAACAACCATTGTGTGAATAATCAATGAAAAGTTACGTAGTTTGTGATTTCGGAAAGAGACTCTTCTAATATTGGGGTAGAAGAAGAGGCTTTCCAAAATAATTTGTGACTCTCAATTATTTAGGAAAATAAAAATAAAAATACCCAGCGTGTATAAAGGACTACACATCATGTAGTTTCCTTGTTCATACTCTTACCTAAGTGGTGGCAGCCCCATGTTATGGACATGCCCCATGGTATGACACACGACTAGAACTCATCTTGTACATGGAAAAGACAATACATGGAAAATCAATCAACAATACATGTTGTGTAGTAGGAAATTAATACATGGTAATTACATGGTGTGTACTCGGATAGCACGTAGTCAGTAAAAACCTAGCCCATACATGGTGTGTACTGTGGAGTACACGACATGTAATCTTGATATTTTAGAACCTCCCGTAATTTCCTTGTTTCCTAAGAACAAGTCAATTATTCTAACAAGATCGATATTTTGTCCCATTCTAAAAACCCAGGTTCATACAATCCTCTTCTTTTTTCATCACTTAGAATCCTTATGAGATAAAAAATTAATTCACTTTATTGATAGTACATAAAACTATTTCTTCATATAATGGAGAATATTGAGAAACTAGTTATCCTTGGTGTCTTGGCAAAATGACTTTATTGAAATGGTCATTATTGCACTCTATGTTGTGTATATAGTATGTGGAATACCTAGATATCATTTTAAATGTGTCCTTGTACACAGGAACACTTTCTTCATCCACTAATTTTATAAAAATGATATTTTTCTTCACTTAATCTTTTTCCACGTGAAGGAAATATTTTTTGATAAAATTTCCTTAAACCCTTACCATTACATTACTCCTATCTCATTTTACTCCCCAGTATTCTATATCAGTATCCACCTTTTACCGGTATCATCTTAGAAATAATACAGAAAAACTATAACATTTTCATTTTCACCACATCCCATTGTTGATAATATATTCTCTAAATACATAACCCATTATTCAACTGGAATAGGATTAATATCCCCTATAATGTATGTGGAATTTTTCATATAAATCATCCCAACATAAAATAATTTCAACCATAAATAGGTTTCTCCATCCGAGAAAGGTTATGTGTCACATCCAAATTAAGCTTCTTTAATATATCCATTAATTTCTTAGATCTAATACCATTTATACCGAAATTATGAGTAGGGTAGGCTCAATACATTCTATTAGTATTGATACCTTCCTTCCTCCCATATCCCATACCTAAATAATATAATATACTATATTAAATCTAAACACAAGGAAATTATAATTAATAGTCCCAAAACAAGTGAGATTATTTACATTAATTGGACGAATTATGCATAGCTAATCTTATAATTACAAAAAAAGGATTCTATGGGATGTTCTTATATACTTATCCTCATAGTATTACATAGTTATATTTTCCCTAAAATATCTTTTCCTAAATCTTGTTTCCATGTATTCTACTAAACCTTTTTTAGTATAAACTCAAACGCCCCAACCCTCGAATCCCAAAGTCTGTGTCATCATATAATACATTGTCATGATGACAAAGAATTAAATGCCAATGGAATGATCAAGATAGTTGTTATTTAAAACATATTACTTACATGATCCCATTTTACATTGGGAATACAAAATAAAACAACACATTTAACAAAATATAATAAACTAATTCCTTGAAAATTGGTTCAAATATTCCTTCTTTATAACCGGATGAATGGAAATAAAATAATGGGGAGCTCAAGTACTAAGTAAGGTTTAAGTACATCAAAACCTATACTGAATCAAATAGAATAATCAAAATGTAAAGAATAATAGATGATGGAATAATTCTATATAAATAATCACATTACCATGAATCTTTATGAGGGGCCTTTTATGTGGTTACATAATCACATTCATTAACAATAATGATAGAATTTATGATGTTGGACTTCAGATCTATCATAATCTTCCCCCAATATAGTTAATTTCATGACCTATTCTCAAGACAGTTTAGGTATATTGGAAGGCTAAAATATTATTTTTTCATGAGCTTTCAAAAGACACCCATGTTAATATCTCTCTTCCATATAGTTTAAAACTTTATTAAAACAAACATGAATGCTTTTCCCCAACTGAATTCATCCCATTAGAATACCAATGCCTCATGGGGATTGAATTAATAAATCTCCCAAATTCATAATTTAATTATAAATGTTTTTAATATATTTAATAATCAATTTATATCCTAAAAATTTATCCTTATCAAAAAACCGTATTGAGTAAATGAGATGAATTTAGCAATATTTCCTGAGTAAATTTTATAATGTTAACAGTAAACATCATATGTAAAAATTGAATTAAAATTTTGAAATAATCATAACTATCATTCAATAATATTTATATTAAAATAAATGTATTTTTCATTAAAAAATGATTACAAGACATTTATTTTTTTAAGAGAAAGTTATTGATGGAAGAATAAATTGAGGTTATACGATACCTTTTTCCACTTGGTAATTTTATTTAAAATCCCATAGGATGACCTAATTCCATGTGAAATGTAAAATAACATGATGTAGGAATGAGTAATAATATTACATTTCAAATTTATAGTACATACAACAAATCAAAGTGGTCTGGTGCTTAATAACAAATAAGTATTAATGAAATCTAAATTGATACGAAATCTATTAAATTATTCTCCATTTTGTCAAAACACATTTTAACCCCCATTTTAATGGTTTTAAGAATGTAATTATCATATAAAATAACCATATTAATATTTATAGTATCTTATATTATTACAGTTTTGTTACTAATATGTCATTTGTTTCTCTATTTTGGGTATTAATTTCATTGTTTTTCCATAATGTATGACCTAATATTATTTGTTCCTATTATATATATCTTAATTTAATCATAAAATAAATATAATGGTTGATTTAAAATATCATATTTATTCAGTATATATGTAATTGTAGTAATCCATAATATTTAGTGATATGAGATGAAATGCACCATTCATGGAGACGGTAGGTCATACGAACACATAAACGGTACTTCCATTTTCTTGTTGTATCAAAAGTAATATAAGCAAATTATATATATGTATATTATCATTACATACAAAATATATCATATTTATCAAATATTTTTATTAAACCAATAATTAATAGATTCCATGTAATGCATGAACGAATCAAATCACTTTATGGAGGCAATATTCCATACATACACAAATGATGTTATGTTATTCCCAAAAAATAAAAAGAAAATAGTTATCTATTATATAAAAAATACAAAATCATAAGTAAATTATACATTTCTTACATAAAACATATATCCTGTAAATAGATAATTATTCCCAACCATTAATGCTAGTTATGGAAAAATTAACGTCATCAGTTTGGAAGGTGGTCGTCTGATGTACACACTAATGATGATTGTCTGTCCTATTTGATGTAATTATTTATGGGTGTATACAGTAACCTTAAGATAAAAAGAAATTATTATATTAATGATACTAAGGTTTTTATATAATAATGATATAATAATAATTTAATGGTTGGATAATGTAATAAAACAAAAGTGTTCATTGTAGAATGATTCTACATTTTCGGGTAACTCCTTTTGGTTTCACCAAATGACTCTTTTGGTTGGATTTATTCCCAAATATGGACATATATGTTTAGACTATAGATTTTGTGAGATTAATAATGTAGATTTTTTACTATAAAAACCATTTATGTTGTGTGAAGAAGTGCATTGAGAGGCTAAATTTTTATATTGAAGGAGAAGTATATTTCCTATTAATAAAAAAGGGAAACACTATTTTGGGGTCTTCCTTGAATAATTAGCCGCTTAATTTTATAAAAAAAACAATGTGATTTATGGTTGATAACATCTTCAACATCATAAAATAATAATTATCATAATATTATTTTTTAAATTCTATATATCTCCACTTTTAACATTTTTATTTTTATTTTGGTAACTAGTTCTCTATCCCAAGAATTTTATCCAAAAAAGAATAAAATACAACTATAATTTTTATATAATTTTACCCATCTATTCTAAATTAGATATATAATTTATAAAATAAAAATCATTAGTGTTTTGGAAATTAATTTTAATACAAGTATAAGAAATGTGCAGAAACACCGCTTAAACATTAACTATGCTAATATGGATTTTTTATAGTTTAACGGTAAAAATAATCCTTATCATATAATAATTTTTTCATTAATGTAAAATATTTGATATTAATTAACAGTTAAAAACCAATTTAAATAATATAGTATATGAAAAATATTTATATTTAATTAATAAAATATAATTTATTAAAAAAATAGCATTAATGTCAATTTTGAAATTATTAATTTAATTGGAATTTATAAATATCCTGAAAATTGGGGAAAAAACTCTTTTAAGTTTTTATCCATATAAAATTATATATTCATTTACAAAATTTTGTGATCATGATATTACACTCAATTTTATCACATTTAATATTTTAATATAATTTATCCTAGTTAATTATTAAATAAATAGTTACTGTGTTAGCCTTTATAAAGTTTAAATAAATAAGTATCTCATATATAAAAATTAATGGCCAATTATTATTTAAAAAATAACTCAATGATATTTCACAAATGTTTCTTATCTTATTTCATTTATGACGAATCTATCACATTAACAAAATATACAGAATGAATTATTTCTTGCTCAACCTATGTTCTTGGAGGGGAATCAGGGTTATAAATGGGAAGGATGACGGAAAAATAATTTTTAGTTATAGTATAATGTGGTTAATATATTTCTTTATGTTTTTAGTAAAATAAAAAATTGAAAAATACCCATGTTATTGATTTTAAGGTTTTAAATTTAAATAATAAAACATAATTTTTTTTTAAAACTATTCTAAATGTTATATCATTATATAATTGATGTTAATAATATATTTGAGTTAGATTTTATAATCGGTTATAAAAAAAAATAATGTTAAAATTATTTTAAAAATTCTATTACCATTTTTATTAAAACAAAGGATATTAAAATAAGAATATTTCATATCTTATAAAAATTAATAATTAAGGAATGTGAGAAATAAATATTATGTTTATTTTCATATAATTTTAAATATATCACCTAGGTATTAATTAATTTTTATACTACTCTAGTTATTCAATATATAAACATAAGTTTATGAAACAATGAAAATAATTGAATGTTAGTCCAATTGAAAATCATTCACCCCACTAGACATTGTCTCCAATATATCAATGATGTTATATATTATAAGTGAAGTTCGTGGAACCAATAAATCTATTGATGTACTTATAGAAATGAGTTCAATAGTCAAGAGAAAAGTTAATCAATATTAAAAAAATTAATTCAATAGAATAACATTATTATTTAATCCATCTTCATAATCAATCATGAATCAAATCCACCTTCTTATTTCCCCTTATTCCTTGAATATGATTCAATCATTTCTTTTTCCATCTATTTACACTATAAAGGAATTCACCACTATTATCATATCACATCACTTTTTTTATACTATTATATTACACAATTCCACATTTATTATTTTGATTTTTGATAATTAAATTAAATCCCCCAAAATGTGGCTATAATCCTCACGATGATGTTACCCTAGAATTTTGTGTTTAGGTATTATTAATTCAAGTGACAAGACACCATGGTCTTAACGATGACCCTTATGCATAATATCGTTAATAGATACAATAGAATAGTTTAATTTAAATGGTAAAATATTCGTGACATTAAGTAACAACAAAGGGGAACTGAAATATATATATTGAGGACCTATGATTTTATGAGTGACACTAGTCGACGGGGTGAAAAACTAATTCTTCTAGAATAGATAACCCTTTCTATGATTATATATATTAAAAAAAGGGGTACCAAACACAACAATATATTATACCCCTACTTTTGGAAATGAAATATTTGTATTGCTGATAACATAATGATATGAATAAATCATGAATGTATACCACTATATAATTATTACTTAAATAGAATAAAAAATAAAGGATAAAAAATAAACCCATTCTTGAATTAGAGGAAGAAGCATGTATTTCCATCTCACAGCATTTACAACCTGTGTTAAGAAGTTATCATGTCATTATATCATTGATGAAGTCTACAAACACCTTGAAATAAGTGATCTTACTCGTCAAAATGATAAAATTAAAATGATCCATTACTTCTTCAAAAAATTATACAATTTTTGTTTCGAAATTATTTTTATTTAAATATCAATGTTTTTGTTAGGAAGATTTGATTTTGGTTGAATTAGTGGAATAGATGTGGTAAATATATGATTTTTTCTAGAAACTATTAATTTATACTTATAGATATATGGTATTTAACCTTTGGGTGTACATTGGTTACGTGGGATAGTTTTTTTCACATGTTTATCCACAAGGTACCCAATCCGAAAAAACTTAGTTGATGGTACCTACAAGGTGGCTGAGGGTAATGCATCATGTACCTGGTTTCTTTCAGTTCTATTTTTTAATAAGTGGACTAGATCCTGTTATAATCATAATATTTGGAATTATAATATAATTTCCTTCTTTTTTAGTTTTCTAATTTTTGAATTTTCTCCCAATTCTCTCTCAACACCTCTTAAAAATCAGTTGTTATTGGGTTGTCAGTGATCCATTTATTCATTTGAACTAATATATAAAGTGAATTTTATTCTTATGATTTTATTTGAATTCACTGAGTTTTAATATATTCTATATTCTAATTATTTTTTTCATTTTAGTTTTTATGGATTCTTGATATCTAGTTGTTATAGGTTGAAATAGGCTTCAATTCCTTATGCTGCTTTTTGGGGTATCTTGTCGTAGTTTGTATATACATTCATGGGGTATGTAATTCATATATCTAGTTTAATTTGGTTAATGTGACATATGATCTTCATCCTATTATGATTTTGTGATTTTTATTTGATTATTAATTGATGAGGATATTAACAAAAGGAACTATAGTTATTTAATAAAATAAATTAGATAAGGAACCTAGTATAAATTTTTTTAAGGATGTGACATCATTTTTTCATTTACTTTTTAAGATTATTGTGTATAATAAATTTCTGTAGTTTAAATATAATATTAACTAATAATTTATAAGATAAAACAAGAGACCCACTAAGAGGGGGTGAATTAGGGTGTTGATTTTTTTAAAATTTCCATTCATTATCATATCCTTTTGGTGATATATATAATAAGTTAGTAGGATAATGAATTAAAATTATATTCTATAATATGTAACAAAACATAGAAAATTAGTGATTTTGGATTCTATAAACAATAAATTTTACCTGCTTCACTCAAATGGGCTTGCCCAAGGAGCACCCACTAACGATGTTTTTGCGTTATAGTGTTTTAATAAAAATATAATGGTAAATAAAGTGGAATTGGGAAGGATACATTAACAAACTATATCAAAATTAATATTATATAATTTCATACATTACTCAAGTGATTAGTGGTCAATTTATTTATTTTAGGGAATTTTCATCAAATAATATACATGATGGTCTTCTTCAAATCAGTATGTTTAACTCAAAAAGTATTAATTTTGATTTAGGATTGATGAAAGATAATAATCATTTATTTCAAAACACTTATTATTACTATATGAAAATAAATAAGCCCCATACCAATATCTAACAATATTATTTCTTTGATACTAATAAATATGTAATGGAATTTATCTATTATATATCATCCTCTTCTACCGCTAGATAAAGTAATTGTAGACTTCTTATTTCAACTCCTTATACACCCACTATCAATGTATTCTAAATTTAATCTATATAATAATTTTAAAAAATACAGACATGGTATTATGTGATTGACTTTTTCCTTTTCATTCAACTGATATATCAATGTATCAAAGGCCACCCAATTCTTTTATTTAATTTTTATACATTTTTTATAATCACCTCGTTAGGTTTATTTACACTATCCAATTGTGATCATCACAACACATTATTCATTTTTACATAGTATATTTTCTAAGTGATCATGAATTCATTTAGATAAAATTCTAATAATCAACTAAAATATAGGTTCATAATCACATAATTAAAATTAATATTTCTTTCCTTTCATCTCTATATTATATTGATTTCTTAGAAACGTGATAATTTATATTGGTAATTCAATTTCTATTATCTGTGAATATATATTATTTAAAACCATTCTTCAAACACACTTGAATATACAAAAAAATATCTCTATTTAAATTACCTAATATTTGAAACATCTATGATATATAAACATCCACACACACCCATTGTTTGAATAATAATCTAGTTATTCCATTTAAAATTATAAATTGTGGTGGAATATTATCTCCCCAAATAAATTATAAATTCTCTACAAATATCATTGACTAATACTTTTAATCAAAACTCCCAATTTAAAATAATTCATTAATTAGTATGATAAATCTAAACCCCAAAAGATGATTTTCAACAAGCCTTAAAAAGTGTTGTGGTGATCTCTGTATTATAGTTTTTATATCCATGACAAAAAATATTTATATTCTTTTCAAATAATACCATAGCTTCTATAACACCAATTTGTTTTAGCAATTTACACAGGTTCCTTCTCAACACATTATGTGAATCACTATTATTCAATCTGAATATTTTACCCATTTTGGTCATGGTTGTGAAAAACAAACATCATCAATACAATACATTCCATGAAACTCACAACTCCCTTAAAGGGTATTTCCTTTGAACACATGAATTTTCTAATTCCAAACAAAAAATCACCATTATATTACCTCTCTCATCTTCTTATTTTAGAAAACTCTATATCTAATCTATCATCCAATCCAAAAATCATGGTGTAAACCATGAAATGTTTTGGAATTTCATTTTCAAATAGATGGAAAACTAAATTTAAAGTCCCACTAATACACCCCATAATCAATCACTATTATATTTTTTCAATTTAAAACACCTTGGTTCAATTCACATGAACATGGTCTATGTGATTTTTTCTTATGGTAATTTTAGAATATATGTTATGTCATAAATATTTATCATGGTTTTCTTAACAAATGCATTCTCATATCTATAGTGAATTCACAAGAATCGCCATGTCATAGTCTATGTTGTGGTAATGGTATCATTTACAAATATATTTTTATTCAACACAGAATAACTTATATTCTTCATATCCTTCAAATATCACTTAAAGAAATTATACATGATCTTTTAGATTAAAATATGATTAAATATGAACACATTTAATTTATATAAAGATATATTCCCAATAACTATCCTATTCCAGTAGACCTTTATAAATTACCAGTCACTAAACAACATTCTATAAAATCATTGGTTTTTTCCCATATCATATGAATATACTTCCATCATCATAAATGAATATTAAAAAAATATAACATCACTAATTATTTTTAAAAATACATCATACAACACAATGGTTGTATCATTATCTCTCACTGGATCCTACTAATAATATATTCCAAACTTCTAAAACTGAATTAGAAGGATATAAGCTCTCTACCCTTTACATTTAATTCAAGATTCTATACCTTTTATATTTTATGGAAATTTTTATGACACATTGGAAATATAAATCAAATTGAAATTAATATTTTCACTCCACATTCATGAATGAAAATGATATCTAAACCTAAGTATATCATTTATTTTTCTCCAATTTGGCTTGCTTAAAAACACCTCATTTGTTTTTAGGATCCCTGTAGAGATATTTTGATTAACTATGGAAACCCCATGTTAAAAAATTGTCATTCACGCGATTTGTATAAGAAACAAAAATCTTGAAATACAATTAATAATTAATAATTTATATAGAAAATACTCCCTCTTAATGTTCACATTTAAATATATGCTTCTACACTTATATAAATTTTATTAGAACTAAATAACTACTCTCAAAAAATAAAATGACTGAATTTATAAAATTTAAAGGGGAATCATATAGTACTCTAACCTTAATTAGTTGGAACTTGATGTATGAAATAAGAGTTTTGATTTTAATCTCAATATTTTCCATGTCACCAACAAATTTCGAAATAAAACTAATGTAAGACCCTTTCAATTTCAATAAGAAAAAGTTTCCTAGGAACACAATCACTTTCACACAAAATAGTTACTTCATAAATAGTTACACATATGGGTGATAGGCATACCAAATGTTGAATAACATAATAAAATATATAAATGGAAAAGTAGTGATACCACAATATTTTCATGGAAATACATTCTTTATATGAATTCTATATTTCTATATAATTTTAGAAATCCTTCAAAAGATCATTCATAACTCCCCATTATTCATTTTTTTTTGTAGAGATACCAACTAAAGAGTTGATCTTTAGAATGAAGAAAACAATTTATTTTTACAGTTCTTTCATCCTCAATATCAATTTAGTATCCTGAAAAACATTAAAAATGAAGAAATATTTTAATTTATTAAAAGATAGATAAAATATTTTCCATTAATGTAATTTTTTTAACATATTTTCTATTCCTTTTTATTAACGTCCACCTCATTTTATTAGCATGATACCTCCTTGTTAATTCCAAAATTGGATTCAGAAAATATTTTAAACCAAAATATGGATTTTTCACATGTTTCACATCAAATAATTCTCTATACCAATTGTTCATAACCATTTACGATGTTATAATGAGATTCATCCATAAAAACATGTACATTTCTTAGAAAACTATTGATACCTTATGTGGAATAGTTTTTTCCTTAATATTCTAAATTTATTTCTTTTAATTATATTTATCCTTAGATTTATCACAAATATTATTTCAATATTTCTACCCACTTTTTGTTTTATACTCATTCTACATTACTAATGATGATAACACCTATAGAAACAGAAGTTTCTAATATATTTAAATAATACTTTTCCTTCCATACCTATTTGTATTCATGTAATACACTCAATATGTATCATATTTTATTTAATTAATTTATTTTATTATTATTTATCCACTTTAATTTAATAAATTCACCCCATATACAATATCCTCCCTTTAATCCTACATCAATAAATAATATATATATTTTTACAAGACTGGTACCTCCATTCTAATGACCCAAAATTTTATCAATTGTGATTTCCTTCATATAATAATTATATAGAATATAAGCCACATACAATAACATAGATAAGACAATAAATTCATTAAAATTAATAATTAATGAAATAATAGGTATTTCTATATTTTATGAAACCAATAAAAATGGAATAGTAACATGTATATTAGAATAGTAACACGACGATTAAGAATAGTAATCCGGTCAAAATTATAGTAACCACATCTATAAAAGTATAAAAAAATTAGGGTTCTTATATATTATAATATGATATAATTATCTAAAAGTGAAAGTAAATAATGGTTTTAAAAATTTTAAAATGATATAATTTATTTTCAAAAAAAATTTAATTTTTTATTTACAATTTTAAAACAAATATAATGACTTAAAGTAAAATTTATTTTCATAAAATGTTCACATAATTTTTTTTTCTTTTCATTATTTGATAATTTTATGGTAACATAATTAATCTCTCAATGTGTCATAAAACTAAATATAATTTTAAAATCTATATTTTTCTAATTAATGATTATTTAATTTAAAAATTATATTTCTCATATTTACAAAATTATTTTAATATAATGGATTTAATTATTTAATTTAAAATTAGAAAATGTTCTTATGGTGAATTTTTTGAATTTTTATAAAATAGATGAATTGTTAGTGAATTGTAAAATACAATAATTTCTTTTATAAAAGAATTATAACATAAATATTCTATTACTTTAGACATTTATGATGTATTATTCACAATATCGAAATATTAATCATTTTTAATATATTTATTGATAAGTTTTAAACACTAATAATCATAATAAGAAATAATTTATTATTGAATAAAATAATGAGAAAACACCCCTCTCCTCCCCTATAAATACCACCACTCACCGCCTCTTCTCCTCACACCATAAAAGACATTAATATTTCTTAATATCACTCCAATATTATTCCCAATACCCAATCCCACATCCACAATACCTTGGTATCATCAAAACACCAAACCCACATCCCTGAGTAAGTTCTCATTAAGGAGGAAATGAAGTAGTAAAATTCACTTTCTTTTTGTTTAATTTATTTTCAATTTTACTTCTATTGTTATCCTCTCCTCAACTACAATTATCAAAGTAACATGATCACTCTAGTACCATTTACATACTATAAATTTATAATTTTTATGGAAGAATTCATCTCTAAATCTCTTCCCATTTACTTTTATTCTAAAAATGAAGGTATAATTCGTGGAGTGTCAATTTTCTTCGACCGTACCTGATGTGTTTTTAGTTTTAACTGTCGCCTTCAAGGATGGTCATAAAATATATATCATGGTTAAATAAAATATTATTATCAATATTATATGTTATATAATTTCATGAAACCTTTATATATATACATGATGATATAAGCTCATAATGGTTCTAAACTATTCCAAAATAAATGAAATCATTTTCATCCTATATTTGTGTTATGATTTATCCTTATACCAGAAAACCTAATGATATATAAGATCATTGAATACTATTTATCATAATTAATAACATATATTCTCAATTATAGAAAATTATCCCCACATTACATGATTTTTGTACATGTGTATAGGTCAACTAATCATGAAGACCAAGAATGAAAACACCCTTGAATGATATAATGTAACTCTATAACACACCCTAATGTTTATAAATTAAAAATAATTATAATGAATCAAATAAATTTATAGTACAATACCGAATTATTAAATAATGAATATAATTTGACTGTCTAATATATTAATGCTATGATAGCATTATGACATAAGGTAAAGGGATTTTCAAAATGAATTTCCATTTTTGGGTTGTTCCTATTTCATGCATAATTTCCGTGTTAATTTTCATTTAATATTCCTCAAATATAATTTAATTTTTATTACCTTTTCATTTTTTTATATAAATGTTTCCAATATTCCATTGTGAAAAATTAATTGATTTTACAAATAAAACTCCTCATTCTAAAAAACACATCTTTTACTTCTCTTTTGTTTGTTTTTTCTTCACTCAAGATTGATTATTCTTAAATTAAATATATTATTAGGTTTTTTTGGAAATAAAATGTTTTATTCATGAGTTTATTTTCCAGGATGTTATCATGAAACTCATTTACATTTCATCGATTATTTTATGTAAATGATATCTATATGTTCTATGCGTAATTCGTGATTATTTAAATATTATGATGGGGTGGCTGCACCTGAAATTATATAGAGCTCTAATGCATTGGGTAAGTTTATTAATATCCTTAGGTAATTGGGAGTATTAATGAAAATTATGCAATATTTGTTTACAATTATGATGTTATGATGATGCACATATTATATGCATGAACATGATGTTTGGTTTGATCATAACTATGTGTGGTAGTGGACCACTAATACATGATGGTTCATTTTCAGGAATTTCTACATTCATTGAATTTATCACATTTTTACTCACATGATTATCATAATGATAATTTTCTTTATTTATGATTATGATATTTTTTCGCACCCATGTTTCATATCTCATATTCATCCACTTACTAGGATTTTATCTCAACCTTTAGTTTGATTTATATCCTTATATGAGTACTTGTGCTAAGGAGTACACAATAGAAAATGAGAACATAAAGAATGAGTAATTATATAATGTTTCGGATTTAGTATGTAAATGTTTGAATGGTCTATATTTTCCCAAAACATGTAAATTTTGGATCCTAGTTTTGTTACACTTTAAAGTAATTTATCATAATAATTATGTAATAATAATGTACAAAATGTAGGGTCACTATAGTGTTTATCATAGAATGGTTTAGTTAATTTCGGATTTAATATTAGATAACATTAGTGAGAATGCTTAGTATGAGACTAGTTATATGTAATAACCCACGAATATATTCTTTAAAAGGATGCTCAACATAGTGATCAAAAAATATATGCCTTTTGAGTTGATATCACAGTGGAATAAATTTTTTCTTCATGCCTTTTTGAATTATGTTTTTTTAGAAATATTTTATTTTATAAATATTGTGAGAACCAAGAGAAACTAGGAAAACAATTCATGTGAGTTATAATGATGTGAATGCATGAATTATATCCCAAATTCCTTTTAATGTGGAGTTAAAAATTTCATGGACATCGGTACCCACGTATCTCTATCTAGGAATAATAATCTGAATAATTTGGATCTTCCTCCTTCCCGTAAGAGGTATCTATAATCCATCGTGTCTTTTATGTGACAGAAACAACTAATATTTACTAAATCTCTTGATCCAGTTATTGCGAAATAGTGGATCAAATTAATTGGGAAGAACCGTTTAGTGTCTAACTATTCTAATATTGTGTATGTGACTGTGGGCATTTATCATTTAGTTGTATGAGATTTCAAACGTTGTGAATTTATAATGAATATCATTACAAATGTAAAAATTGATGACATAGAGGGGTAAGAATTTAAGAAATTATTTAATAACATGTATTTCTATAGAACTATTTATACACAGATGGAGGGAAAATCAAAAGATTTGAAGGAAATGTATGGTGAATATTTCTTGTCTTATGAATAAAATTTCACATGACTTTAAATGTATTCTATTGGATTTTTTTACAAAAATGATAAAAAAATATGGATTCTTTATTGGTTTAAAAATACACCATTGAAAGGCTATTTAAAATTGATAATTTTGGAGTTATGAAGAAGTTTTTTATGTGCTCTCAAAATAGAGATGGAGATTAGAGAATGGTCATATGTATATAGTGATAACAAAAAAACGATGGAGTCTCAAGCTAGGGGGTCTAATGAAAAATGTCAAAATTAATCTCAACCACCCATCTCCCAATAATTTGGGAACATGCATCATGGGACTTCCCATAATATGAATGGGGAAATATTCAATTTTGGGAGAAAAGGAAACCAATCTTATGAATATCAACTAGACATGAGTATGATGGAAAATGTGGTCGATTAATGGAGCGCACCACCTATGGTTCAATGCTTAAAGTATATAGGTCAAGGGAACTATACATGATAGATCATTAAAACTCATGTCCTCAGGTGTAATTATAATTATAATCCACCAAATACAAATAATAAATGAAATATATTCCATCACTAATATTGAGGTGGAGCCCCAAAATGATGTGGTGATATGAACATTGGTTATTAATTCTGGAAAAATGATCATACTATTTGATTTGGGTTCAATACATTCACTCATATCTAGTATGTTTAGTAGAATAATTCAATCCACACCTTGAAAAATATTGGTGGAGTTGTTTGTGATATCAAAAAATAGGGAAATTATTAAATCCAAACAATAAAAATCCACCCCAATTGATTCTTGTGGACTGAGCTGCTAGAAAATATTTTATCACTTTATTTTGGTAGAGTTTGATTCCGTTTTTGGGAATGGATTGGACCTCTTTATAAAAAGACAATATCAACATTATGGAAAGGGTTATAACACATCATATTATGAGGAATCCCTTAATTCTTTACATGTGTAAGGAGGAGGATGAATCTTCTTAAAGATATAATCATAGGTTTGGATATTATTGCATTATGAGAAAGAATATCAAGTTCAAATGAATGATTTAAAGGCTATAATAAATCTCAAAAACATTACCATTATGAGGGAATACCTTGTTGTGTTCCTTAAATAAGTTAATGGTCATCCTCCTAACCGATAGGTTGGGTTATCAATTGGAATTATTCCTGGATCATTTCTTATATCAATGAAACCATAAAATATGGTCATCATTGAGTGGGATGAACTGAATAAGTAGTTACAAGTGAATATGAACATGGGTTTTATACACCTCAGTTCATCACAATGGGGGAACTATTCATCTTATTCATGAAGATGAATGGATTAATGAAACTCTACATTAATTATCATGGGATCAAAAGAATCCTGATAAATAACAATTATCTCCCATTCACTTATAGATATCTAGTTTGATCAACTGTATGTGAACAATTATTTATCTAAGGTGGACATTCTGTAAGGATATCATTAATTAAATGTGAAGAAGAAATATTTTTCTAGGATTTCTTATGAATTTGTTATGGACATAGTGAGTTCTTGTTTATACTCTTTAGACTGACTAATTCTCCAGAAATGTTCATGGATTTATTGATGAGAGTAATTATAGATTACCTCAAAAAAATTTGGGCAGTATTTATTAATGAAATTATGATATAATCCATGGGAAAGGGGGAATATTATGGGAATAAGAATACTATTATAAACACTTATTAATCGAATAAAATTTATGAAAGGTATGGATAAGATGATATTTGGATGGAAGAAGGATTATTATTAGGGCATGTTATCACGAAAAAAAGAATATATGTGAACCCTTACCTAGTCAAATTCAATCAATGGGGGGATAAGGACAACATAAATCATGAATATACATATTTTTCTTTGTTGAGCATGGTAGTACTAGTGATTGGTGAATAACATCTCAAGATTCTCAGACCCACTCACCAGAACAAGTATGTTGGGAGAAAAGTGTGTGTGGACTAGATAATGTGAAGACTGCATGAAAGTGTTAAATAAGTGGTTTACCAACACTCTAGTACTCACATTTCCAATAAGGGGGGAAACTTTATGGTAAATAGTGATTCATTAATGAATGTATTTGTCTATGTGCTGATGAAAAATTATAATTTGATATCCAACACCTCACGGGAAATTAATATTCATGAGTAAAACTATCCTACTGATGATTTGGAGTTGGCAGTTGCGAACTTCATGTTGAAACGTTGGCAGCATTAACACTATTTAGAGAAGTGTGAAATATATTCTTATAATAATATCCCCCATTATATATTCACATTGATGAATCTTAATATGAAAACATTAATATTTTTTTAGCTCATTATGGATTATGATGGCTCAAACCACTACCATCCTAGAAGAGAGAATAAAGTGGAGGTTCATCAATATAGAAAATATATTTTAACCAGATAAATGATAGGAATTGATATGAAGCAAATATTCATATATATTGAAAAATTTACATGGTAGTCATTAATTAACAAACATCATAAATCCTTTATGAAATTATTTCTTAATTATTTCTCATGGAGGAAATAATCAATGCTAAAACAAATGATGTGGAAATTAAAGTTAATGTGGAAGATATCATAATGGGGAAATCCTTGGAGTTTAAAATTGATGATGAAAGATTTGTATGATTTTATTTTCACCTATTTTTACCATTCAATAAAGATATAAAGAAAGATCTTATTATTTATTCACAATTATAAACCTTCTCTATTATCACAGGGATCATGAAGATGAATCCATATCATCAAGAGACCTATTGTTTTGATAATATGTTAAAGGATATCGTTGAATCCATTTCAATTTGACTGGTATGTGTGAAAGTGATTTATTAAAAGAAAAATTCTAACAGGATGATTCAACAATTATCCAAAATAACATGGAAATGGGAAAACATTACCATGGACTTTGTCACTGAACTTCAGAATACATCCATAGAAAACAATTCTCTATGGTGTTTTTGGAATATCTAACAAGGACACCTATCACTATCACAAGATTAGAAGAATTATCAATATATAAACATTCAATGATAAAAATTATAGAAGTGGTTTGTTTTCATGGAATTCCACTATAGAATGTATTTGATTGATAATTGAGATTCACCTAGATGTTTTTGAAAATTCTCCAAAATGATCTATATAATGAGCTGAACATCAATATTGATTGTCATCCTCAAACTGATTTCCAATCATAGAAGACTATTCAGACACTACAATAAATTTTTAGGGTATGTTCCAAGGAATCAAAAGAAGGATGATACCAACATCTACCTCTGGTTGTGTTATCTTACAACAATAGTTTCAACTCGATCATACAAATGGCACTATAGGAATCCTTTTATTGGGAAATGATATAGAACACTGATGTTCTAGGATATAGTTGGTTAATGAAAGATGATAAGACCTAAAATAGTCAAGGAAATGGTTGAAACAGTTAAACACATTCTATAAAACATCACAGAATACCAAATTCAACAGATGATCTATAAAGACAATCGTCTACAAGACCGAGTGTTTAAGGCTGGAGACATGGTATTCGTATATATATATATATCCATGGAAGAAGATCATGGGATTTGGTATAAATGAAAATTATGATCCATGTACATCTCCCCCTTCTAGATTCTTGATCGTGTTAGAGATGTGGCCTAATGAATATTACATTCACATACCATGTCTCAAGTACACAATGTTTATCATTTATCTCTCTAGTGGAAGTACAATCTATATCCCTCACATGTACTTAATCTATAGGCATATAGTTGGAAATTGATCTCTATTATGAGGAATTGATAGTGATGATCATGGAATAGAGAGATAATATTCTACTCAACATGAGTACTAATCTAATCAATGGAAAGTGGTAAAACCACATGTAAAAAGAGGCAACTTGGGATCCAAAGAATTTGATGAAGGAGAAATATCTTCACCTAATTATGTAATATGAACTTTGGAGTCCTAAATTTAATAAGTGGAAAGAATGGGACGACATAAGATTTTATAATTGTAAATTATCATACTATAATTTTTCTATACAGTATAAACTATAAAAATCACAAAGAGAACCCAATACAAATATTATAAATAAACTATGGAAGAAATAGTTTTTTTTTCTAAAAGTTAAGGAAATTATAATAATAAAATAATAATCTGACTTATGGAATAATAACATAACCATTAAGAATAGTAATCTGAAAAATAGAATGGTAACCAAATCTATCTATTTATAAATAAAATTTAGTCATCATATAAATGATAATATGATATAATTATATCATAGATTAAGTAAATATTTTTTTTGAAAATTATTAATCAAAAGTTGATATATTTATAAAACACAAATATTGATTAACAATTTCATAATTAATATAGTGATTGAAAAAAATTATTTTAACAAAAAATATTCAAAAATTAATATGATTGGTCTTATGATTCGAAGATAATGTTACGTGACTATTATTAATTTTTCACAGTGTTATAAAATTGGTAATAATTTAAATATTATTATTTTTCTAATAAATGATGGTTTTAGTTGAAAATTCATCTTTACATATTTTGAAACTTATTTTCATAAAATATATTTCATTTTTTAACTCATCATATTTAGAAATGGTAAGGTTGATTTTTTTTTTCATTTTGTTTAAAAAAGTTGATTTTTTGGGAAGAGTAAAATGTTGTAATTTACATTATACACACATTATAAGTTAAATAAACTATTATATGATCCATTTATGATGTATTCAACATTATATAGAATATTACATAATTATATTAATCTATTTATTGATAGGGATTTAACTATTCATATTCTTGAGCAAAATTAATTAACTATTGAAAAAAATATGAGAGAACACCACTCTTCTCCCGAACAAATAAAACCCAAACAACCTATTCTCTTAAAACCTTACATTGCTTGAATCATGTACAATATCATCCCAATAATCTTCCTTATACACTTCCATATATACTGGTATCTATGGTATCATAAAAATATGAAACCCTTTTCCTAATAATATTCTCAAGGAGGAGACAATCAAGAGGTAAAATCGCCTTTCTTTTTCATTTAATTTATTTTAAATTTAATTTCATTACATATCCTCCTATCACAAACACAAGTACAAGTATGCTGATAATTATCATATAATTTATATAATAAAATTTTATAACGTTAATGAAATAATACAAAATCAAATCTTTTCCCATTTAAAATTATTCTAAATATGAATGTATTGTCCATGGTGTGTTAATTTTTCCCCACTGTGGATGATGTATTTTAATTTTTCACTAATTACTTCAAGGTTTGTGATAAAATAATTATTATGGTTAAATAATATTTTATTATACCTATTATTAGTTATATATTTTCCCAGAACATATATATTTATATATATAATCATGATGATATAATATCATAAAGGGTGAAACATCCAAAAAATAAATTAAATCTTTTTCATGAACTGTTTATATAATGATTCGTACTTATTTCATATAACCAAATTATATATAGAATAATGTAATATTAATTATTATGATTAATAACATCTAATAAAAAATTTGTATAATTAGCCTCATATTACAGTAACTTCCTTAAAAATATACAGCTGATCTAATCATTAAATCAAAGAAAACAAACACCCTTTGAATAATGGAATTTTACCTTATAAAACATCATAATGGAGAAAAATGAACATACAGATTATAATTAATCAAATACATTTACAAGATGGTATGGATTTATTAAATATTAAATATAATTTGATTATTTAGGATATTAATGTGAAGATAGAATTCATACATATGGTAAGGGGAATAACACAAACAATTTCCTTTCTTTGGGTTATTTCTCTTTAATGAAAAAAATAATTGTGAATATTTTTCTAATATTACTAAACCATAATTTTTTAAATACATTTTTGTTTAGAGGATATATATGTTTCTATTCTATATTTTTTCTAAAATTCATTTATTTTTTTAAAAAATACTCTTCATTCATAAAAACATATCATTTACTTCTCATTAGTTTTTTTCATCCTCAATCATGATTTATGATTATTATAACAAATATATAATTTCAATTTTATTTTATTTACCCAAATTTTTATTAATGTTATTTTAATTATAAATTACCCATCAATCCCATTTACATTCCAAGGGTTATTTTAAGGAAAATATTTTTACACTTTTTATGTGGCAAGCATGATTGTGTAAATGTTACGATGTGACGAGTTCACCATAAATTGTATAGTGATCCAATGAATTGGGTAATGTGGTGTACCTCATGAGAAAATGTGAAATATTTGTTCACAATTATGATTTTATGTTGAATTACATATTTTATGTGTGATCATTATGCTATATTTTTTTACAAATATTTGTAGTATTTGGAAACTATGACATGAAATTAAATTTTTATGAATTGTTACCTTACATGACCTAATCTAATTATTCTTCTAATCATAAGGATGGTGATTCTTTTTTTCTGTTATTATGATAAATGTTTTTCAGACAAATGTTTTATGTCTCTTATTAATCCTCTTACTAGTATTTTATCTCACCCATTTTTTTCATATATATCAGTAGGTGTATACCTTTACTAAGGTGAACATGAGGACTAATAATAAGATATTTGATAATAAATTAAATAATCTTTATTTCTTGTTATGTAATATTATTATGTTCCTAATTTTCAAAAGACATAAAACTGTTGTATCATGGTTTTGTTATTTTTTATTTTGTTTATCATTAAAATTATATAATAGTAATGTAAGAAATGTAGGGTTACTATATCTATTTATCTCATGTTAAGGAGTGTGGATGGTCATCAATGACCAACCATTTAATTATAATTTACTTCCTTTTTTAATGCATAAAAACACTATAATATGATTATTTACTAATGATTGAATCCAGATACCTAAAATTATATGGAATTCTATTCAAATACTTTATTAAATTCATATCACATTATATATATTTTTAAATATTTAATGCACCATTTTTGTATTCTTTTAAATTATATTTTCTTCATTCTAGAGAAACACCACTATTATCCACCAGATTCATTTTAGTGGTATGGATGAATCCACTTATGCAATCCTCTTACAAATCATCCAAGATTATCATGAGAGTAAAAATTTATTTCATCATTGATTTCCATTTTTAATTCTTTTATACCTGAAATGGTTAATGCATGTAATCGACCATTGGTTTCAAATAAACTCCCCATTGATAACCTATTTTATCTTCCTTCAATACAATAAATATTTTTATTGATGTTAAAAATCATGTTTATTTGTTAAAATGACATATATGAGTTACTTTCATTGTAATATTACTCATCCCTCCTTATATTATTATACTATTATAATACCACAAAATGATATCTTCATTACCATAATCATTACATCTTTTAATTTTTTTCTCATGGTTATCTTCTCATAATTTAATTTAATCCTTAATCATATATTATGAAGTCAATCTTGAATTATCTATTGTAACAAATCCTATAATAAAATATATATAATAGTTTTTGGAAGTACATATCAAAATAGAACCTTTCTTACAAAAAATGTAAATGTTATAAAAACCACAAAAACAACAATTACGAAGGTAGTAATTATAATAAAAACGATTGTAATTTTATTCGTATAGTTTAGAAAACTGTTTTATTTTTTTTATTTCATAATATGAAATATTATTAGCGGATTCTTCAAGATAGTTTAAAGAATGACCAAACATTCCAAAAATTGGAACTCTTATTTTCATAATTATCTCTCTTAATCAATTTTTTTCATTTATAATCTTCCTTCATTTTCGAATTATAGTTTATTAAGTTATTCTTAATTTCTTTAGGTGATAATGCATCATAATTAAAACCATGAATAACCATAATAGTTTATCTCTAAAATTTATTGGATTCCTCTTTCCATCATCAAGAATCATAAAATATACACAAAGGTTTTATATTTGTTTCTACCAATTCAGCATCGTTCATTAGATTTTCCTCTGATATTGGAAACATACTATTCAACAAAGATATTTTCACTAATAAATTCCTTCCATTTGTCTTACCATTTTGTTTTAATTATAATTAATTGAGTGTAATTTTCATTCCCAATATATAGATAATAAATTTCTATTTTATTAAAACATTTCCATTTTACACCTATCTCTGCTTTATTGACTTCAATTTCTCATTTAAATTATCCTTCAATTTAATTCGGTTGGTCATTAAAATTTTCAATTGTGACTTCATATTTGACTATATTATCCATAACCATTGTTTGATCAAGTATATACATTCTTTTAAAATAATTATCAATGAGATCATTGGAGAACCATATAATATCATGATAAGATTATTTAAATATTTTTTAGATACATAGGGTTATTATATTTTGATTCCTCAGTATTTTTATCATATATTGGTCTATTATCTCTTATTTATGAGTAATATCTTCATAGTATTTTGACTCACTTTCAATACTTGACCTCAAATTGTTCTAAATGAAAAAATTAATCATTAGGTTAATCCCCAAAATTATTACTTATATAAAGAATAATTTCACCTTCAAGAGACATAAACCCCTCAAATTAACTTCTAATGGATTAAATAAAATAACTAATAAGAATTGATTTTATCAATCCCTTTTTTCCAATCAATGTTTTTCTCTATACCATAACTTTTCGAATTTTTACCTTCTATAACATGTTCATGTCATTATATTTTATCCCCAAGTTGTTTAATATATTCATAGTACATAATCAATAGTCCTCCAATACTCTAGTTCTTTATACTTCAAATTTCTAATTCCTCAAGTGATAAAAAATATCTATTTTGATTCAAAACACTATTTATTATCAATTTTCACCATCAATTGTCTTTCCAATTTTTTATAATTAAAATCCATAATGATTTGATATGAAATAATCAATGTAGATTCTATGAGATAACATTTAGGAATTGATACCAATTGGTAAATCTAATAGTTCAATAAAAAGAATTTTAATCTAGGTGTTCCAAATTTTAGTCATTTCATTTCCCTTTTTATTTTATTCCATTTATATCTCTCTCTGGGGATAGTCAAAATATGAATTGGACCTATTTTCTTCCTTATGTACAACAACATCACTTAAGAATAAATAAATGAATGTAGGGAAGATATATTGTTCTTGGTTTACACATATGGGTTAATCTCAAGAGAATTCACATCCAATTTAATAGTGTAATATAGTTTTTTTGAAGCCATGAAATTTAGTTTATAAAATAATGATCTCAAAATCATTCTTAGGGCAGAACAAATAAATATAATAGAATAGAGATATATTATAAAAATATTATTATTTAAATGTGACCATAATAACCAAGACATAGAATTAAAAGGTATGAGTATTATTATTTACATTATGAAATATATGTATATATTAATTCATAGAAAATATGCACTCAATTATTAGTCATGTCATATTTATTTCTATAATTATTGTTTTCAGAAATAAATTTTAATGGAAACAAATTAAAATTAATTTATACCGAACTTCCAAATTGTATTTTACAAAATTATTAATAATTTAAACATAATAATTTGGAAATTAAAATAATTTGTAATTTTAGGATTTTTATAAAATGAAAAAACATTCTGTGAATAATGGAAAATATTGATTTCAAAAATATTTTCCATTAATTAAATTTAATAAATTAAATTGAAATTATATTTTCTAATGATTTTATATCTTTATTATACATATGTTCCATTTTATTTGTAATATTATTGTTATTTTATTTTATAAATAGAAATATTCATGATTTAGATATAAGATTATTTTTATTTTTAAAAATACATTTTAAAAATCATTCTTCATTTCATTTTATGAAATTATGTTAAATTTGTCTTATTAATATTGTATAGAGTGACTCATAAAAAATGTATACCATATTTTGAATCCAGAAGTTCATATTTTGTAAATTTGGGAACCATAAGTTTTTTCCTTTATAAATACCAAGAGTGGTAAATGTTTGTCACCACAGTAAGGGTAAAATTGGTAAAAATAACTTAAAACTATGATAGAATATTCCAAAATCAAACCAATACCTAACAATATTTAATTGGTTGATTTAATTTCTTCCATAAACATACAATATTAATAATTTTTACATATTCCCCATATCATTGATTATGTCCTATATAATAATTTATCTAATGAAAAATATAAAATTTCATTCTCTTATATATTTACATACTGATAGAAATAACTATAGAATGAATAATGATGGATATTTTCCGAATAATAATTTTTTTTAATGATGGTAATTTATTTATAATAATAATTGATAATATAATTACATTAAACTTTTATGTAATGCAGACTTGATAGTTGTGAAAGATGAGTAAAGTTCAAAGTAAATAATTTTAAATACAATAAAAACAATATGATTTGGAAGAATTATTGAGTTATAGAAATACTAGATAAATATTACATATCAGAAATATGTTAAATTTTTATATTATAAATCAATTATTACCTTCTTGTATTTAAATTCATATTAAAGGAATTGTTCAAAAAAATATAATATTGATTTTTTTGTGAAAAGTTATATTTTATTAAATTTTTAAAAAATAATTAAAATAAAAAATACCAAACGTGGTGTATAATATGGTATATAATTAACTTGTAAATCTATTTTGTGTTAATTTTTATAATAGAAATAAATTTGGGCATCATTATGACTAGAAATGTTATTGTTATAGTTAGAGAGGAAAATTTTATTGAAGGAGTTAATCCAAAAAATATCATCTAAAACAATATATAAACAAAACTATATTTTATTTGAGGGCTATATTAAGACCATATACTACATATATTTTAATCCAACTCATTTTGAGCCATTTTTTATTGAATGCTACATTATAATATTAAATTTTTCTGAATAATTACAAGTGTTCTGATTCCCTCCTTTAAAAAAGAAAACGCATATTTTCTATTATTTAGTCAACATTGATCCAAATTTATAAAAAATGGAAATTTATCTTCCTAGATCTCATATCAATGAATTGAATGTTCTGATATTCTAAAATACCATTCAATACACCCATTATAAAGGATCCAACAATGGCCATCTAAAAATAGGTAATCAACCACCAACACTTAATTCAATTTATTTCTTCTTATAACTCTGATTAAAATAAGGTATTAATAATAAATTAATATATTTAGTGTCAAAAATGTCATGATGTTTTATTATTATTAGGAAACCACCATTATCCACCATCGATTCTACTAAATGGGATGTGGATTTATCATTCGTGGTATGTGTGGACTACTGTCTCCATGTATAGATACAATTCATTTTACAACCCCAAAATACAGAGATGATTACTATGATGGGTTTTATATTTATATATTATATTTATTTATTAATTATAAATTTAAATTTATAATATCGTATCCACATTTTAACCTTTATATTCCTCATAAAACGATAACATCACATGGGCTTATGTGTATACTTCCACCTCTATGAAGAGATGTGACTGATTTTTCTTTTTCACTATAGATAGACAAAAAAATATTTAGTTTAATTTATATATATATATGGGTGTTTGTGTTTTTATTATAATTTTTTTTAATTGTTAAATATTCAATACATTTATTTCTGTCCATCAATCTAATTTTTGAAACATCATTCACCCATACATATACACCACTATCTCCATGAAATGATGAAATAAATTTTTCATCACCACTTTATAAAATAAATTATAAGAGAGTATATTATGAATAAAAATGATACTTGTGCTTCTATTTAGATTCTATAGATGATGTATCTATGATCAACATACACATACTGTAATTTCTAAACCAAACCGTTCATGAAAAAATAAACTGTTAACACCTAGAAATAATAATTATATTAAGAAGTATTAATAAATCGATGTTGAATATAAATATTTTATCATATATGATATTATAATAAAATACATGGTTCTTGAATATAATCCTAATAAATGTAAATATATTATATAGATAGTTAGAGTTCATAGTAGTCAAGTAAGACATGAGGTAAGTGTTCCTTATCTTATTTTTTTATTAGGTCATATTAGATGTTACTCAACTATTTATGTATATGAAATGTATATATTCATTAATTTACATCTATATAAAGTATATAATTATTTTAATTATAGTCCCTCTTTCATTTGATCTTATTATCTTATTTCACATGTCATTTTAAAATCTATAATTGAGGTAAACGTTTTTTATTTCAATCCCATTTAAATTGAGAGTACTTATGTTCTGTTTTTCCTTAATGAAATTATTTTTTAGTTATATGATAGCACCATTTAATTTTAATTAACCTCTATTAATTCGTGAATTTTTTCTGAAATATTTACCTATTACTCTATTTCATACCTAAAATAATAGTGAAAATATATATTAAAAAATACACTTTATTTCACCTTTTATCGGGAATCATTTCATGAATTAACATATTTTCATTAAAATTGTTCCAATAATGTTATCATTATTATCCTCTTATTTTTTAAATTATTATTGAATAAATTTTTCCATATATATAAATGTTTCAATGGAATATTCATTTCATTTTTTTAATGAGATACATTTTATTTTTTATTGAAAATTTTAAAAGAAGAGTAAATATAATGTGAACAACATGAACAAAATTTACTCCCATCATCAATGATAAATTAATTGATGTTTTTTCATTATAGGTTAACCTGGATATTTTCCAAGAAAATTTTTTCCTGAAATTTTATAAATTTCAATATATGACTTATGTGATTTCAAAATATATGTGTATTTTCCTCAAAAAACGTTTTTTATAGAACTTTTAATGATATTTTCCATCTATCATTACAGAATTTGATGTTAATTATTCTTTTATAGATATTTGATCCAGTGATATAATACTTGTTATTTTTTTGGATGATGAAATGGTTATGACACATGTTAATTTTCCATTGGTTGTGATTTCAGGAATTGCTTATAAAACATGATTCATTTCTTTATGTTTTGATATGATGATAGGGTGAATGTTTTATTATCTTCTAGAACACATATGAATGGATTCAAATTAGGTGACCAGTTTCCATCAAATTATATTTCCCCCTAAATTATTGGGTAAGGTTTAATTGATATATGATGAGATGAAGATGATAATCGTATACGTGATTGTAAATATCATTTTAACGTATATAAATTCACGAGAATGTTAAAATCTAGATTTGCTCCCATAAACATTCATCAATAAGATTTTTAATAGATTTATATACATTTTTCAATGTGAGTAAGAAAATGTTATAACAATTATCTTAATAATAAGTGTTGAATTTCATGTGATTGTATTTTTTCAAAAGATTATGAATTCAGGTACATATGATGAGACATACGTATGATATAAATCTTGAATGAGGATTACATATTTTATATCCTTAATAATCATACATATTAACTTGAAATGATGTTTTGAGTTTATGGACTATATTTTTTTGAGAAACTATTATTTTTAGAGAACTTGCTTGATTATGTTACAAAACCATTATTATTATCTTCTGATTTCTTATGAATGATATCAAATATTATTTACCATTATTATTATTATCAGAACACACCCTTTTTATACATTACATCATTAGGTTATGAAGAATATTTTTGAGTATATTATGTGTAATAAGGTTTCTATAAGTGAATAAAATAACGGTGGATGATTTATACTGTTATGTAATATTTGTTTATGTATCTATGAGTCTAATGAAACTAATATTTTATGGTTCCCACATAGTTAATAATTTTATTAAATTAATATTGATCAAATAAGATGTAATATTTATGTATGTAAAATATTGGTTATTATATTTAGTATCATAAGAGGGATTAGTTAATCCTTAGAGATTCTGATCAGTGAAATTTGGTGAAACATATTAGGATAATCCATTGTATAGGATAACATAACGTATTGTGTTCAAAAATGGAGTTTATTTTTCTATAAAATATATTACAGAATACATACTTGAAATATGATATGGTTGTGGTGAAAATTTACTAAGGGGTGAAAACAACAAATGGTTTGGATTGTGTATTATCTTTATCTTCACTAGTGCATGAGGGCTTGGCCTACATCGGTAAAAATTCCTAGACAATATTGTTTGAAATTATATTGTTAATAAATAAATTCATTATGAACTATTGGGAAGAATATTAATATATGATGATCATCGAGTGAACAAGATGTTTCATAGAGGAAAAAATCTCTAATTTATAAATTCAATATATGTTTTTTCATGATCTTTGACTGTGATTATTGTTTCTTACACTATAGTTTTTGGTTTTACTCAATGTATATAACCTGGAGGATTTCACTCACAAAGAATGTAATAGATAATGAAATGATTTTTTTAAGAAAAACATAATGAAATTGGAGCCATAATGAAAAACATTTTGATTTTTCTTAATTATAAATATTTTTATATAATTTATACTCTTTATCTTTGGTGAGTTTTTGGAAACACATAGTAAGAGAAATTTAGAGTTTCAAGAAGAAAAATTTAGGGATGAGGATTCCACTTTGTACATCAAGTGTATGTCAGATGATGAATCTTGGGAAATATCTCAATAGAAGGAGTATAATTTTTTTAAAGAAGGCCATTGAGAAATTAATTTACATGGGAAAAAATAATAGTTCAATAGATGGAAATTAATTTCATCTATACATTTCATTTACAGCAAAATTTATTTTTTGTGGGAAACATGGGAATTATCTAATTCAATATGGTAATCCAATGCCTATCACCAATACCAAGGAGTTCATATTTTATACCAATTGGTTAAGTGGACTAGTTGTAGTTTTTATATATTAGTATATTATAATTGAGTTATATAATATTTTTTTAAATGATATTATTATTATAATAATCCTAAAGTATTAATAGTTTTGTCAACATTATTTTTTATTTTAAGATTTGAAATCCTGTGATGTATACTAAAAATAACATAGAAATATGATTTAGTGGTAAGGTGGCGTTTTTTATGAAAAGCATGATTGGAAACTAGAAAACCCTTAATATGTTCCTGGTGATGAGATAATAATGAATTGTTTATATAAAGTGTTGATTGATATTGATAAATTAAATTTTGTAATATTATTTACCTTGAAAATTATTAGGTATTTTTTTAAATAGTTATTTGTAATGAATTTTATGGGATTTTATTATTTATTAAATATATTCAAAGTTTATTTATTTTATTTGAGAAAAATGGATATTGTTCATTTTTGGAATCATATATGTTTATATATATAAATATATTATGGTTTTTGATTTTATTATCAAGTTTTATGATAATATATCATTATATATTCACTTGTTGGTATGTGATATTACGAGAAACATTGCATTATCAATGGTTAAATAGTAAAGTTTATCCTTGACAAATATATGATCGAAATTTTTTTATCTTTCAGTTATGAATTTTACATTCATATTTTTGGATGATTCAAAATGTTAACAATTTTTAGAATGGATTAATTTGATTTTTTTTATTTTTATTTAAGTTTTGGATATTAATTTATTATATTATTATTAATTAAAAATCATATTCTAAAAAATTCGGTTATTATAGATATTTAAATAGATAAGGATTAAAATTTCATTAACTAATATATATTCTGATCTATTACAATTTAGTTTTTATTTTCCAGACATTAAAATAAATCCATCTTGAATATTTATTTCATAGTGTAAGAGATAATGTGAAAATTAATTGAAACATAATAAAAGGATATAATTTTAATTATGAAAATGAAATATATCAGGTAATTATTTTTTATCATTGTATAATAATACCTTGACTTTCTGAAAATAATCTTGAAATAACATTGTTATTCTTTTACATTCATTTTTAATGACATGATGGTCTTTCAACTCCTCAATGATTTATGTATTATGTTCACTATCAGTCAAATAAAATTATTATTTGTCAATTTATATTTATACATGTATTATATTTTTATCCTCTATTTTTATATTATAAAAACCCACCAACATTATCCTTATCTAAAATAATAATAATGTTTGATTTCTGGTTAATATTATCATTCTCACCTCCCCATTTTGAAGGTCCATTTATTATACCTATGTATAATGAGGGATTTCAAAAAATGGTTTTTCATATATTAAACCATAGATTACCATGATTATATTTTGATATTGAAATTTATTTTATTGGTAGAATGTGAACTCAAATATTTAGTATAAAAGACAAAACATCATGAATGCTTTCTTACCAAGAAACACTGAACTCTATGTGAGTTGACATATATTAAAAAAATTTATTATTTAACTATTACTATTATAACTTATAAATTTAATTTGAAGGTATTAAATTGTGTAAAACACTATGAAATATATGTATTAATTATTTTATATCAAATTATAAGTAATTATTATGTTAATTAATTAATGCTTTAAAAACATATTTTCTTCCAAATAGATTTTTTTGAATCTTGTTCATTCAAATTATATTTAAAAACGTTCAATTTTATAAATTTTATTTTATAAAATGGAAATAATATACCTCAAAATGACAAAAATTAACATAAGGAGATATTTTGGGATTATTTGGAAATTATTGATTTTTTAATGAATAGTGTAAAAGACCAATTTTTCATATACAATAATTTAATTTCATTAGAAAATATAATTTAAAGGTATTATTTTATTTTTTTTTAATTTGTAATATGGTATTATATTATTCATTATACTTGTAAAAATCTAATTAATTCCAAGTTAATCATTAATAGATATTATCTTTATATAATCCTATTTTTATGGTTAAAAATGTTTTTTAAACATTTTTTTATTATGATTTATGAATATATATTATAATTTAATACATCAACTTATATATTTTGATTACTAAAAAATGGATATCATATTTTTAATTCTAATGTTGAAATCTACTAAATTGATCCCTTTTATTTTTTTCCATTTTTAACCAAAACCAAGGTATATATTTGCGACATTTGTATGGATAAAATAGCTTACATAATGTAAAAACAATGAGATATGGTCTCAAAATCAGCCCAATGTAGTCATGTATTTCATTGGATAATTATATTCCGTCCATAATTATACATAATTGTAAAATTTTATATTTTTTCAATTTTTTATTGATCATGACATACATAATATTTTATGCAAATAACAATTTAAAATTTCACTCTCTTTCTCTTATATTTATCATATAATTTCACAGAGGAATAAAATTATGATGTAAATAATTATTAAAGTCAATTTTGAGAATAATAAAATTATTTTAATGATTCTATCCAATATTAGTTTTTTAATATTCTATAATTACCTTGAATTCTAATAGAATTCATACACAATTCTTGAGAAATTTGCAGAAAAATAAATATAAATAAATTTAAGGACATTAAATATAATAAAACTGTATTGTTTATTTATATTAAAAAAATAGATAAAATTACTTATTTGTAATTTTATAACTATTTCTATTCTAATTCCATACAAATATTCATGGCTGTAAAATATAACTATTAAATTAGTGTCAACAATAATAATAATGATATTTTATGAAATATCATATTTTACTAAAATATTTAAAATCATAAAAAAATAATTAATGACGACAAAGGGGAAATATATGGTCATAAACATCATATATTAACCATTTTAAATATTTTGGAACTATAACTAAACATATGAAAATTTAAAATTTAAAACTTTCACACACTTATTATTATTAAAAATTGTCAATGATGGGGTTAATGCAAAAAAATATGGTTGAAATGATATATAATCCAATATAATATTGATTGGATTATTTTATTAAAAAAATTATTAATATTAAAATAAATGTAATTTTGGAACCATAGGGACATTAAATTTACATAATATAAACTTCATAGATTAAGATAAGTGGATAACATAGCTTGTGTTTGAAATTAATAAATTTGAAAAGCAAAACCCTTTATTGGATTTGTAACATTGAAATTGTTAACGCCATAGAATATATATCCAAAAATGGTTATGTAAAATCCCAAAATTCTAATTATATTATCATAAAATACGTTCATAGAAAGTATATACTTCAAATAATATAAAAATATGGCGAATGTTACATTTAACTGCCTGAAAATAAAAGTGAGACAAAAATTTGTTACCATAAGTCTCTAATTCCATTTTCTAGGACCAAAAATTGTATATATCAAATTTAAATTTATTAAATATATTTTATATAAACCATGATAATTATGTCACTATATATGGTTTAATATTTACATTTCATTACCTTGTTATTAATAATTACATGATTAAATTACAATTCGGGTAATAACTACTTAGTTTTTCACATATATTTCGGTTTTTTATTTCTTTACCTTTTATATTGATCATGGTAATAAAATTTAAATAACATGAAAAAAGATATAAGTATCATATATATTCATAATAAATTTATTTATGTTAATTAATTAATGTTATAGATTGAAAATGAAATATATCTTTTATGGAGACAGGAGACCATATATATGCATGAATATTGTTTCCATTTTTGTAGTTGGTAAAATAAAATAATGGTAAAAATTTTACTACCACCTAAAAATAGCTTTTATATCATATTTATCATGTATATTTTTTAAATTTACCCTAACTACCTTCAATTAAATATGTTATGGAAAAATGAATTGCATCGCATCAGAAAGCAATAATCCACTGAATATAGAAACGATTTAATCATATCACCATTAAATAAAATGTAAGAAGTTATATAAGATATAATTATTATATAAGTATATTTATTTTTCAAATATAATTTTTATTATTTTAATATATCAATATTATAATCCATGTAAAATTGAAATGAAAAACACATCACATTGGTTCTTGAGGTGGAAGTTTGTCGTAAATATGAGTAACATTATTGTTTTCCAATTGTTTTGGAGGTAAGAATGTATATGTGGTATTGTAATTCCAAAGGTGGTATAATATCATAAATATAATATATAAAAATAAATCAATTATCATATCCATTTTTGAGATTTGGTGAAGGACGACAAATAGCATTGGTACGCAAGGCTATAGTCTATTGCACACAGGAATGATGATTACCTATCTCATTTGATGAAAGAGGAAAATAAAATAAGATTTTAAATTAACATAATGAAATATCAGTATCTATAATATACATAGGTAATTATATCTAAATTATTAGATTATAACTAAAGTTGTTGAAGGGAGAAATATATTAAATCACTCAGTTAGGGATGTTACTACTCTTTCATAAAACAAAAATTTTAGTTTTCATCACAAGGATTCTAATGATAGATTTATGAAAAAAATAATGATTATAATTATAGATAATATAATAAAGTATAATATTTTGGATTTTATTGAAAAAATCAATAGGGGTTTTATGTGTAAAAAGAAGAGGAGATGGTGTGGTCATTTAAAAGTGAGTTTAGTGGAACACTTGTAATTTTTCAAATTGAAGTTGTCTGACAACATTATTCATATTAAAAAAATAAAAAATATAACATTATCTATATATATTCTTTTTATGGTTGTATTATTACAATAATATGGCTTTGGACATGTTTTTTTGTCATTTTTAACAATTATTTTTTAGTTTATCCCCCTTCTAAACCCATTCGTACCTTACCTGTAGTAAATATTTCATACTAGTTTTAGTAATCATTATTTTCAAATATTATATTTATCATATTAAATAACCTCATTAATTACTGTTAAAAATATTTCAACTATTTTTAAAAATTCATCTCGTATTAGTGGAAAATTGTATTCTAAAATTGAACCTGCATACAGGATGAAAAAGTTATTTTCTAAACATAAAATCTTCAACATATTAATAATTTTTTATATCTCAATTAGATATAAAAATTATTCTAATTAATTAAATATTCTTATAAATATAATATTTACTTATATTACTTTTAAAATGACATTAAAATCAGTCTATAATACCTTCAAAAGAAATTACAATTCTTAATAAAATCTATCATTTTTCACTTTTCATTAAAAAATTATCTTCTTTGAAAATAAAAAAAAATTATTAATTTGATAATATTTATATTATGATTAAAAAATTAATTAAATATTGTAAAATAAATTTAATAATTGTTACAAAAAATTAATTTTATAATTTTTTGCAAAATATAATACACATGGTTTTTTGAAAAAGACAATTTTTAATAATAAAATTGTATTTATCATATCTCATTACATGAAAAAAAATAAGTTGAATGTTTAATATTATGTTGAAAATATAATATAAATATCTGTTTAAATGATTCAGCAATAGTTAATTTTTTAAATTAATGACGTAAAAAAAATTTATGTGCCAAATTTGTTTTCCTAGAAACATATTTTCCATTATTTTCAAATTGTTATTATTTTAATTTCTTATTAATCTTTCACAAAATAAATAATTTTATATTAATTTTTCAAGCATTTATTTTCATAATTATTTATTCTTATTTATACTAACCCTTCCAATGGCTAGCGGATAAGAATAATTTTGATAAATAATATTTTCATAGTATGTCATGTTTTCTTTAAAATGTGTTCATTGTGTGATGTAAGTTAAAATTAGTGTTATTTTTAAAGAATAATCAAATATGTGTTTTGTGTGATTAAATAACACAAATAATTATTATATTCAAAAAATTCACAAAATCTCATGGTGTAAAAAATTGATGATCGCAACTCCATCGAGTATATTTCTTACTACTACAGGTATTCCTACCATTGATACATGGAAGTGGATGTGAGTGTTTCTATATCTGGTAAACAAGAAGATGAGAATGAACACCTACACATTTCCCCCCATGATTCCATGACTATATTAGTAGGTTCCATTTATTGGTATATATGGTAATATGCATGAATTATTTATTTAATTTTTAGAAACATATATTGAACATGTTTCTTTAAAAGATTTCAATAATCGATTAAAAATACAAACATGAAAAAATGATGTTTTTATGTTGTAAATATTAATATTTGTTGCCTCATTTGACTATTTCAGGGTACTATAAGAGATGAATTATTCGTGTGTGGGATTTTTTTTCCTCATATGGAAACTGATCCAATGTTCCTCTCCATCATGTATCATAATTTGAAGAATATTCCATAAATATTAAAGTAGAATATATAAAATATTACAATGGATCTAAAGTAAAGTAAATATTATTTAACTTTTTATTAATTTGATTACACTATAAAGGCCATTATTTTAATAATCGTAAAATTTATTATTGATAAGAATATTTCCATTTTCATGTTGTTTATTGCATTTTTTTTCTAGTGGAATTTTATAAGGATGGAAAAAATTGAAAATTTTCAATTACATATTACAATCCATGTTTGGTGATTTCTCATTAAAATATTATCATATATATTATAAAGAACTAGATGTGATACCTAATGTTTAATGGTTTTCTTTTTCATATAAGTTATTTATTGATTCATACAATATATTTTAATATTTTTGGTTTTCTTTATGTGAATATCATAACAAATCTAATATTTTAATTTTTTATCATATTACATTTCAAATAAATAAAATAGACAATTTTACCAAAAAATATTTAGGAAAATACATTTACTAGAGAGAAATAGATAATCCCACACATAGTAGAGTCAAATAGTTTTGACAGGGGGATATAAAGCATGGTTATATTTTAATCATTATAACATATATATGTTCTTAAATTTAATTTATTAATATTTTATAATTATTGATTTCATACTTTTATGATATAGGATTTATAGGTTTTTTAATATTGTAAGAGGATTGTGATGTGGTTTTATGGAATAAGATTTTTAATGGGGGATACATGAATGAATTTACTTTGATAATAGGGGTAAAATAATTTCATTATTACTTTTTTTATAAAACCTCCTTATTACTTTAAATTTTTAAATTCTTATTGTATTGATAATGAGTCATGGGATTTAAATAACTAACATTAGTCATCAATTTCAAAGAGAAATTCTATTACCCATGTTCAAGGAAATGAATACCAAATTGTTTTTTGAATGAATCGTCATAGAACATCCCCAACATGAATCTTCAGAATTTCCCAAGCATTATTCCTAATGATAATTTTTCTTAAATATGTTCTAGTACTATTCATAATGAAACATTGTTGAAGAAAATTATTTTATTAGTGCCCTATATAAATGATTTGTATTAAATCATGAACGATCAGAATGAGTAGTATTTTTAGTGGGTTACTGTTTGGGTAATTTATTTGAAGGTAAAAAATTGATTATTCCGAATGGGATTTCATAAATGATACAATAATCTAAAAAATATCAAATATTACCTCATGATTTTTTTAATATAATAAAATTTATGTTCTTATAGAAACCATAGTATAGAATTAATCTGTAAAATAAGAAGAGACTACCCATTAGATTAATCCAAAGTTACATGGATACAATTTATTTCAGTCATTGATTAATTATATGTTTCTAATTAAAAACATTGAATGATTATATGATATATTTTTACATAATGATTCAATTTAAATCCTATGTAAATTATTTTTTCAATGTGAATAAAATGTTTTATTTTTTTGAGTAAATATTTCGATATTTAATTTATCATTGATATTCAATTTATAAAATGGTATTTTTCTCACATTTTTAGCATAAAAGTTTGAATTTATTATTTATTATTTTAAATTATTCTCATTCTTAGTGGTCATTTAATGCACAGATAGTCTATTAAATCCATCTTGTATGGCATAGTGGTTGGTAAAACACTCATACATGATGATATACCACCACTAATCAATCTGGTATATATTTAACTACTATGAAAAATAATTTAAGATGGTTATAACAGATACTAAATATGAGGAATATACATATATTTCCCATTTATTAGAAGTAGTTTTTATCAATTTCAGAAAAATCATTTTTTCATTGATTCAAACCATCACCAAATAACGTTTCTATAATGATTATTATCAACTGTCTCTAACTACGAAACCAGTGAGTTTAGATTTTTAGCCATTCAAAAAAAAGATGTTTTAGAAGCCATCAAATATAAGATTACAATTATTTAAAAAATACTGTATTCCAAAAAAATAACTATTATATGTGAATATTCTTATAGTGTCACATATCATATGGAATAATATATCACCCCAATATGGGATTGATTAAATGATAAAATTATATTTATATACAATCTTATGATTTTATGTGTGTATATATATATATATTTCATTACCTAATATATTAAATTTTATATATTACAAATATTTCCAACAAGACCTTTGTTCATAGTGACATTGCATGGCTCTATATGAATGTATTTCCCTAGGGGAATCAAAAAAATATATTTTAGTTATATATATATATATATATTAATATATGTATATATATACCCATGCATGTCTAGTTATCCAAATTCTGGAAAAACAACTATACACCATTTGGATTATTTAATCAACTATTGATATAAATAAATTTTTTTTCTTCTTATCATCAAGCAATGTTTTCAAGAATGGATCACTATTCTATATAATCCATTTTACATAATGGGATCACCATAAAATGTCCCCTCACTAACCTAATGATATAATAAAATTCAATTCATTGGAAGGTATATATATATTCGATTATTATATCTCGAAACCCACTCTCATGTAAGATGTGACATTTCATATGTTTCGTAGTCATTTGGTTGGTCATACCTTGGGTTGAAAGAATACATGTAATTTTTCACATCCCATCCTAGGATCCACATGTTGTTTCCCCGATCCAATTGATCACATGACATCATGCACGCCTCATCGTATGCCAGAGGGTACGGACAAGAAGAACGGGTCTAATATAGATATCATTGGGAGATTATACCATTTTTATACAAGTATGAAAATATTGTAAATAAATAAAAAGTATACAACTAATAATAATCATTAACCAAAATAAAACTTTAACAAAGTACAAACTAGTTTCACATGATAATATGAAAAAGGAAAACAATATTGATACCAAATTAGTAGATAGGTCATGTAAAATATGCATCAACTATCAAATGAAAAAAATGACATTGATTACTCTCAAGTGGATCTCGAAATCATGTTAGGTTCCCTCATCTATTTTCCATCCCTATATCATCAATCAAACATTAGGTTCTTTCTATTATCTATCCCTTTATAAATGATGTCTTTTCTGGTATCGATCAGGTATCCCGAGTATGATGTGTGTATAACTCACAAGGATACGACCAATGACATAAAAAAAATCTAGTTTATAACATTTTATATTGATGTAAGAAAATAAAGTTCAATAATAAAGTCAAAAATATTCATATTTAATCGTTCATTATTCTGCCACATAAATTCATATAGATCATGATGACACCTGATAAACTAATACCTATTTCAGCACATGATGGAGTCCAAATTGTCCCCAAAGTGATATCACATTTAAATCAATAAAGGGTTTATCTTAAATAAATCATTAAAATTTTACGATAAAACAATGGGGTCCAGAGCTGCAATCAAGAACCCCATGGTTATTTCAAGCAGCAGTCCATGTCTCCCAACATAGTGATCACATGTATACAACAAGATATATTATAAGCAATAGTCCATGTATAGAACCCCAAAATTATGTTGACCATAAGTCCCTATCTCACAACTTATTCATTTATATCACATCACATGGTTCCATATTTAATAAAATTTATCATCACTTTCATTAATTCATTTTCCATCCCATTTCATTATTTTATTAATCAAGAAAATAGAAATTATAAGTCCTTACAACCATCTTATCGGCACACCCCAAGGGTGGATACCAGTTTCACAATTACACTATTCATCCAAATTTCAGTATATCATTATTAATTAATTTCATAATTTCCATTATTTTCCAGTTTAATAATAAAAATTCTGACCAATTTCTTTATCACATGGGAAAAACATTTTATTAATTAATTAAATTCATAATGAAATTTACCAACATGAAAATTGAAATTTCACAATTACATTAACAAATTTATATTCATGACTATGGTAATTGAAAATTAGATGACATTCTTATGGTTTTTCAATGTACATTCTCCAATACAAAATTCCCTAGTTGATGTGGAATGATAAAAATCACATTGACACGGATGATTCAGGACGAAAACCTAAGCTTGAGAACCAATATAATAAAATCATCACAAAAATAGAACTAAACCCATAAACAAAAGGTAATGTTATCCTTCAAAGAAAATATACACAACGATAAATTGGTATGTCTCTTTTAAAATTTAATTTCTTTGATAGCTTACGTAACACACAACACTGATTTTAACCAACAAAAATATACTATTAATATTATTATTTAAAAATAAAATTATATCATATGACTCAAAATTGATAGAATGAATATTTGTAATGATATTATGAAATCTATATATTCAATTTAATGATAAAAATTCATCTTCTATGTTTTCTAGACATTATATAAAAGTAAATCATCTTTTATGCATAAAAATATATATTTTTATAAAGGTATTTTTCCCCCATTTGATGGATAATTTTTTTAAAACATTGTCACACTTCTAGAAATTATATTTAAAAAAATATTCAGAATTATTTTCGAAAAATATTAAAAATTAATTTGGTTTAATATTTGGATTTTTCTTATATGTTTCATTTTTTATGAATAGTAAAAAAATATTGCATTTTAATTTATAACTGACTATTTATCTAAACAATTTATGATAAAAATTTATATTTAAAATTGGTATTATTGTAAAATTAGATCAATAATACATCAATTAAATAAATTATGGTTAATTGAATATTTTTTATATTGAATTTACATATAAAATCATTTCAAACATTCACATATTTTGTCTTTAAAACATATTATTTCCCTCTGTTTAAGAGATTAATTTTAAATTAAATTTTTACAATTCAATGTTTTTAATTTTTTTAAAATTTATTCCATATTTGAATAAATATCATCCAAATATTGAAAATTTTACCCTTTTTACCTAATATGAATAATAACAATAGAAAATTTTTTATAAGAATTAAGTGTAAATCAGGTAATTAATGGTAAAAATAATATGATAAATTCTAGAAAAATACTATAATATTGGGCCCAACATTATTAGGTGAGTTATTATAAATAAAAACCATCCTAAGCACTATTTTATGCGATCTTGGAGCCAAATTGATGAATTTAATCAATTTATATACTTTATTTTAATTAAAAGTCAGTGATATAATTCATTGGTTTTTTACAATGTCAAATATTTTAATATGGGGTTACCTAGGGGATATATTCAATTATAAATATAATTTTCAATGATAAAATGTTTATATTAATCATTGAAATTAAATTTTAATTTTTAAAAAATATATATGTACCTTAATGGATTTCCAAATAAGGATGCAGTAATTGTTTAATAAAGGAAAATATCAAATAAATTACATTAAAAATATTGGAATAAATATAATTTGTATAATTACTTTATTGTAAGAATTTTTTTAATAAATTTTAAATTCAAGTGAAGTTTTTAAAGTGTAGTTTTTATGAAATCTTTTTGTTATAATATTTTAAAAAAATCAAGTAATTTATAGTATCAAAATTGAAGTTAATGATATTCTAAAATGAATAATATATTATTAGAAGGATTTGATATTTATAAGAATAAAAAATTATGCCATTGAATTAAGATATGTTTTCAAATTTCATCCAAGATTAGTTTATGGACTGTTTTAAATTTTATGGTAATAGTAAATAATGGAAATTTATTAAAGAGAAAAGAAAACAGTACAAGAAAAATACAAACAATAAACACCAAAACCATAAAAAATGGTTAAGGTGAAAAGGAAAGAAACCAAAGCAGACAAACACCCAAAAAAAGGGTGGGCTATGGGATGATGCCACCAATGCCGCCAATGAAGATCAAAGCCAGATCATGTAAGATTTCTCCACGACAGAAGAATCTCCATCAGCCCTGTCCTTTATAAGCCAAAAAACAGTAACATAAATGCCTTCCTTCCACCAAATGAAGCCAGCAACTAAGCCTCGAGCCCGCTCCAAACAGCACATTGATTCCCCGAATTTGGGAAACCAAATGAAGTTATGGTAATAGTATTTACACTCAAATTCTAAAAATCCATGTTATCATTCTAATAATCAAAGTGGTTAAATAAGGGTTAAAATCAATAGATATTGGACAAACCTTACCGAAACCTTTAGTAAAATTATTAGATTAATAGGATCAACCTTTTTCACATTGAGGTCGAATTTTTGTTTTTTAACTGATACATCCCCATAAAATTATTTATATATTATTTACATAAATTATAGTAAAAATGTCACTCCCAATGTATTTCATTCCATTAATGTTACAAAATAGGTAAAAACCATGATTTGAACACACATAAAGGACTATTTTGATTTTAATGAACCCAGTTTCATTATAAAATATTATTTTAAATTTTTTGAAATGATATAATTAGTTAAATTATTATTTTCTACAAAAGAAATATTTATTAAATTAAAATTAAAATAATATTTTATTTTTAAAATATAAATCTGAATATACCATTTATTATTTAATGATTATAATAAATTTTTAGATCTATAAGACATATTATAGATTTTTTTAACAAATATTGTGAGAATTACATATCTTTCTAGATGTAATTAAATTTAAATTAAATGAATTATATAAAATTGGACAAAAACGATATTTCATTGAAATATTATTTTATTAGAATATTTATAAATCCAAAAAATATTAAATAATTGATTATAGGATAATATATAGATGAAATTATCATCTGATATTAATTTATATACCATTTGGATCTCTTAGTCTTTATAATTTCTTTATTATATTTTAATAATTTTATGTTTTATAAAAGTTCATTACACTCATTTATAAACTTAATCTTCCTCTATAACATCATCACAAAAATCTGTGCCCAATTACTCTACCATAGACAAAACATTTCCCTTAATAACATCATTAAATAATATATTGATATCCTGGTCTACCAAAAAGTCCAATCATGTATCCCTTATAATAGATCTAATGGATGTCTGGCAACAAAGATGTAATTATTTTTACCAACTCATCCATGCTAATGTATTCTTATTACTCCTATTCATTTGTTTTCAACAAGATAATGTAATAATTATAGAATCATCTATATGATGATATGATATTATGATCACTATATAACCATGTACCACATTTAACCAATCCTACTAAAAGAGAATTTTGCAAGCATATGTACGACTTACCATCTCCATGCCATGGTGGGCTCTATTTTTCACAAACACATTACATGGATGGGTATAATGATGGAAATCATATATATATATATATATACATTATGAGTTATATTTATTTTTTATAATTAATATAACGTCTATTTCCTTATTGGTAAAACCATATAGAATTGATAACATTGATAATGCATATGTACAACTTACCATATCCATGAGGTGATGAGATTCATTATCTATGATCAACATTCACGATTTATTTTCCAAAATGTATTTAATGATTAAATATTATATTTTTTAAATTAATATTACTATTTATATTTTAGACATATATCCTATACAAGAGAACCTAGACATTCATGGAAAAACAAACATGAAAAAACATGAAAATTTTCACCCAAATTAGTGAAATTATAAAAATATTATTAATAAATAAGTGGGAAAATTTTATAACAGGATTCTGTATGATATAATAAACATTATTATGATTATAGATTAAGTTAATAATTTTTTCAAAACCACTATATATTTATTTTTGGATGTTTCCGAAGGAAATCAGACCTAGTGTAAGTATTTAATCTAAAATCTCATCATTAATAGATATAATTCTATTTAAGTACCCACTGGGGAATATTTCTATTCCATGTCATTTTTTCAAAAAAAAATTTAAAAACTATTTTCGCCGGTTATCTTTAAATATCATTTTAAACTCTCTTTTTTACTTATTACAAAATTGTATAATAGGTATATTTTTCAATTTTTTAAATAAGGTTCCTAGAGAGTTTTTAGATATAAATAATGGAGGATTGTTTTTATAATGTATAATGTATGAGAATATTTTCCTTATATCATTATACATTAATTCTTTATAACATCCTTTCATTTTTTTTCTAAATTAGTATCAATGAAAATAATTTGTTCTATAATTGGACAACATTTTAAAAATAAGTCATTTCAACAGTGAAAAAGTGTATTTTCGTGAAAAAAAATTCCACAATTTTATTAAATATTTTTATTTTATGTTAACAACCTCTATTTAATCTTATGAAAAAATTATTTTTATATATTATGATATCATTTACCAAAGTTTATTTAATGATTTATGATTAGTTTGACTATAGATGGTCTATTTCAATTCCATTCCTAGTTTAGGGGTATAGTGTTAACATTTAATATGATATTTTTCTATATGAAATTATATATTGATTATGTTTTACCAATTCATATGAAGAATTAATTTTACTTTTTAAGTGATGTGCATGCCCTACTATAGCCCCTCGATGCATTACTAGGTCTCATGTGTCAAACAATATTGATTGTTGGTTGAGGCCTCACCCATTTATTAATGGTGTCTTGGTTCAAGCCTATGCAGAACGTTTATAATGCCCAACATTGTGAATTCCCTCATTTTGTTATTAGTTATTTATATTTCTTGTGATTCTTATATTATTATAATATTTATGGTTATGATTCATTCTCATGTGATTGATTATATAGAATTATTTGATTATCATTTTTTATTCCCATATTATCCTAAATATAATGTCTAAATGTGTTTTTGTTCAGTTATTCATCCTGACTTATTAATTATTATTATATATTCATGATAGCATCTATTGTATAGTTACCTTTACTGAGCATTTGATCTCAACCAATTACGATGTTTTATTTTTTCCAAGATACCAATATGTATATTATGATTAACAAGTATGGATAAGATAGGATAATAATAGTTTTCATTGAATACTAATTATATTGTATTTAGTAATTTGAATTTGAATTCATTTTTTGTGTATCTATTTATTTTAAAAAAACTAATATGATTTATTATCCTTGAGGATGTGATTATTTGTATAATATACCATTGTAATTAACTGACCACTGACTCTAAGATACTAGGGTTAGGGCCTTTACAGTTGGTATTTTAGGAAGCTTAATATAATCCTTGCGAACTAGATTTAAGAAAACATAGATTTGAGAGACAATCACTGTTATAGAATTTTGAAATATTCCCAAACTAACCAAGATTATTATTTACTAATTTGTTATACCTGAATTTTTAATTTAGATTATCTGATTCACAAGTTGTAATGTTATACAATATGATTTATAATGTTATCACCTAATATAGTGTATTTCATCTTTAAAAAATTTTTCCTAATGGAAAGAATTATAACTTTATAAATTCACATAATCTACAGATTTAGAATGATCAATTATTCAATGGATTTATACTAACATTTTTTAAGGGAACTATCTCCCAAACATTCTTTTCATATGAGGACATAATATCATGTGATATTATGAAATGTAAATAGTTCACAAATTATTATGGATTTGAATGTAATCTTGAGAGAAATAGGATTTCTAGTTAATTTATTGATAAAGGAATGAAGAGAAATAAATATTTTCTCACATGTGATAACTTTATAATGAAACACTATGGTAATTTCTTAAAAGGTGTGGGATTTTTCTACAAGTAAAGAGAGAAAGGACACCATGCTTGTGATAAATAATGGAAATAAAAAGGCTATAATTGTAAATTGATTCAACTATAAGGGTATCATAAAATATATAAATAATTTTTACATAGAATCAAAGTTATATATCCCATAAGAGGATAATGGATCATGGTCAATATTATTCCACTACCATAGAAAAAGTTGAATGATTAATATATGTGTTTGGATTCAAGAATTATGTTCAAAATGTATTTTATAAATGATATTATTGTCATTATGATCATGAAATATATAAGGATTGTACTTTAGTACTTATTCATTAAGGATAATATAAAATATGTCTAATTTATTTGATGATATGGAAAATTCATTTAGTGGAAAGGTGAACTTTTGAATAAAAAATGATTATGGAAACATAATGCTCAATATATGATTAATGATGAGATAATAAAGAATAAGGGATGTTCCTAGAAAATAATTGGTGACTGTGAAAGTGGATAGTGATTTTATGGTTTATGTTTTATCTGAAGGGATTAATACATTCTTGGATTAATGAAATATAAATGTGATTTTATTATTTGAAGTATAGGTGTCTCCATTAATGTATAAAGGTTATAACTCTATTCATATATTTTCAATGTGAAAAAAAGATATTCATTATGTTTTCTAGGAAATATTTATGTTGGGTTTATTTTAGATCTTTTCTAATCTTCTATATAAATTTATTGACTATGAACTAAGAAATATGTACCATAGTTAAATCTTAAAGTTTGAATGGATTAAGATGAATATTTCATATTATTGTTTAAGGTAAATGTATGATTTAATGGAAAAACAATTCTAGCCATTTTATATATAGTGAACATTTTTATATTGAAGGAATTACATGTGGTACTTATGATTTATTAATTGTATTCATGTATAAAAATTCATATTTAATATCCATCTCCAGCTGTAAAAAATTAATTGAAAATTTATTAAAGCAAAAAAAATGATGATGTTATGCTCATGATAAGGAAAGTAATCGAGTACGATTATTAGCTTGAGTGATTATAAAATTTTAAAATAGTACATCAACTATATGGAAAAAATTTTGGATCCAAAATGTTATCATTTAACTATTATTTATATGAAATCAATGATCATATAATAAGTCACAGATTTATAATTTTTAATAGTCAAAATTACAACGATAATGTTCTTTATCACTCTCCATCCAAAATTTAAAAATATTTTTTTCTTTAATGTCCATGTATCAATACCTAGTAATGTTATAATATTTGAATGAACAACTAGAAATATGAGCTACACCAAGGAATGCATACCAGCGGTTTGGAAATCTATAATAATAGGTTACCTATAATAATGGTTTGGAAAAAACCAATGGAAAATGTACCATAGAGAGAAACTATACTAACATTTTTAGAGAGACCATTCTTATAGGTACCGTGGAGTCACCCTATATTAATGGTTTTCCCCAAAATTGTTGGTTTCAGTCTCTTGTAGACACCCTATACCAATAGTTTCTCCAAAACCATTTTTATAGGTCACAAGCTAGGACATATACCACTGGTTTCAGCCAAAAAGGATGGTATAGGTCCAATATAGCTATCCAATACCAACTGTTGGGTAATTGTTGGTATATGTATCAATAAATTTTATAGATTGTTTTTCCAATAGCATTAAATAATTCAAAAGATAAAATACAAATGAATATACATATATATATATATATATATGAAATTATGTTCACAAAATTCATCTTAGGTGGAGGTTAGGATGTTGGATATAAAATTGTATTTTCTAGGACAAAACCCAATCTTGGTTATTTTTACATAACCCATACTAACGGTTTAAATAAACCATTATTATAGGTTTTTCATATGACAAATTCCAAATATTTTACCAAAACCATTGGTATATCTGTATACTGATGTCATAAAAACCAATGGCCCACTAAACCACTTCATTAGGCTATAAAAATGGTTTCGATACCTAAACCAATGGTTCCAAAACCATTGGTATATGGTTTTTTCTACTAGTGAAGCCTAATTTTATGTTTACTATCGAATATTCATTTCACTCTTATGATGGGGATGTTTATTTACCCTACTTCTAATTTAGGTTTTTCACAATTGAATTTCCATGTATTAACCTTTTACTGCTTGTAGTGAAATTTCAAATTATGGGGATACAATTTCTTGATGTAAGGGAGAATTTGGAACACCAAGATTTTATTGGATGTCAATATTTTAATTTAACTTCTTCGATGGAAAATGTTTCACACAACACTTAGCTCAAATGAACAATGATAAACTTTTAATATTATTATTTAAAATGAAAATAATATCCTATAAATTAGAATTGATGTAATGAATAATATTTAACGTATAATGAAATATATATTTTCAATCTAATGTTTTAGATTCATATTAAGTTTCATTAGGAAATAATATATAAATAAGTCCTATTTTATAAATAAAAGAAATATTTATCTGAAGGGGGATTTTTCTTCGTTTTGATTGAGGATTTGTCTTAAAACTATACTTTGGCACTTTTATAAAATATATTGGACAAAATGCACTTAATTTTTTAAATCGCAATATCAAAATTTACATTGGTTACATTTTTTAATTCTTTGATATGTTTTATTTATTTTGGAATATTTAATAAAATACTACATTTTATTTGAAAATTGTTTTTTTATATAAATTACATAAGACGATAAATTATATTTTGATTTTTTTAAATTATATCTACAATACATCTATTATATAATTATGCACAATGGAATATTTTTTATATTTTATGTGAATATACAAATATTTCATCCTTTTCATGTTTTCTCTTTAAAACCCCATTTTTTAACCTCGTCAACATGATTAATTTTAAATTATTTATTCAGAATTTTGAAAAGGGGATACATTATTTTTAATAAGAAGGTATAGAATTAAAAAATATTACCCATTTATTTTTTGACAACATGAATAGTATATTTTATAGTTATATTTACCATGGTTTATGGTAAATCATGTGATTTTAGGTACAAATAATAATATTAATATTATAAAAATAATATAAAACATGTTATAATTTTATTCTATGAGTGACTGTTCAAAACCATAATCCTAGAGCCGAGTTTTTTAGCTCCTGGAGAAACTTGGATGGCCCAAACCCATTTAGAATATTTTATTTTATTGAAAATTCAAAGATATCGTACTTTTGTTTTTAACAAGGTAAATATTTTAATATTGACATACCTAGAAGATATATTATACTATAAATAATAGTTATAATGTTAATTTTTCTTATCTTAATCATTTTAATTTATTTTTAATACTTACAAAAAAATTAACTTAAATTCTTGCACAATAATGATAAAATAATTGATAAATTAATGAAAATATAAAATAGATGATATTAAAAATATTAAATGGAATATAATTTCAAATAAATAATGTCATTCAAGAATTTTATAGACATCATATACATGTTATTTAATTGTTACAATATTTTTTTGAATATATATTTTTGTAAATAAATCGTCTCAAAATTTACATTAATGATATTTTAAAAATAATAATTTATTAATGGTTTAAAATTTATAAATATATAAAATTTAGAGAAAAAAATTACGGTAAGGTAAAAATTACCATCCATGATTCATTTATGATTCGTTTTTCATTTTATGTAACAATATAAATCGCATAGAGTAAAAAATCAGGTCACCATAGTAAGATTCAAAGGGGTTAAATTTCAGTTAAAATCAAAAGATATGGGTATGAAAATTCCATATACAAGCCCGAAAATTAATAGATGATGTGAATTATACCATTTTCACCATCATATAAAATTTTATTTGTTAAATTGATACTTATCTATGAAAATGAAAAATATATTATTTAAATCATATATAGTCACTAAATATAACTCTAGATGTACTTAATATCATTTATTTATCCATAGAGGGAGAAAATAAATATATGATTGCACCTAAATGTCTATATTGATCATAATGAATTTAGTATACTTATTGAAATTTATTTAATATTTTTATAAAATATATAATTACATTAAATGCATCTTCAATGCTAAAATTATATTTATTTAATTAATAGAAAACTAAAATAATAGATTTTAATAATTTAATTTTGATGTATTTTGTATGAGTTAATTTTTTTAATGAATTTTATAGATCTATAATATATATTTGAGATTTTTGAGATCATTATATTATAATTCCCACTTTTTCTGGATGAATTTATTGTCAAATTAAATAACTACTATCAAATTTGACAATAATGATATTTTATAGAATTAATATTTTAATATATTATTTTAAAATAATAAAAATAAAAAATATTTACAATTATGATAATATATCATCCGAAATTTCATCCAAAATTCATTTCTATACCATATTATGTCTTTTCCACTATAACAGGGTTATTATATTTTATCATTTTGAAGAATCTTGAATGTGTCCATCAACACAATTCTAAAATTAAAAATCCTTCCTCACTTCTTCACAGTAAATTAAGCCTTCTATATTGACCAAAAACTGATCATTTTTTTCCTAACATCCTTATATATGTTTTAAAATACTTTTCATCAAATTTTCCAACCTCGGTTCCCTTAAAAAGATATTTAATGAAATTTTACACAAGAAAATGTAATCATTTTTACCAAATCTTTCATGTTTGTTTATTCTTCTACTTCATATTCATATATTTTCTATATATTAGTGTAATAAGTCTAGTATCATCTATATTCAGATATGTTATAGTAATAATGAGAAAATAATATTCCACCATTTATCCATCCTATGAATAATTATTGTATTATGTGTGCGTATGTACTATGTACCACCTCCACATTATGGTGTCATTGATTTTTTATCACTAATTTACATAGATTTAATGATAAAAGAAGTATTAGATATATATGATAATTATCAAATATTTTTTATTTTATAAAATTAATATACCATTCACTTCCTTACCATGTCATCTATATATAAATTATATCACAATTCATGCATACATAAAGATTACCACCTCTATGAAGTGGTGTGATTCACAACAATTCGTCAAAATTCTAGAGTTGTTTTAAAGTTTCTTCAAAGAATAAATATGATAATTATGATATTAATCTTATTTGAGAGATTTTGGAAATATATTCTATGCAAGAGAACTGTGGATTTCCATGAAAAACCAAGAATGAGGAAACACTGTAGTTAACACCCAAATTACTGAAATGAATAAATTATTTTTAATAAATAAATTTAAAATTTTATAAGGGGATCGTATATTATATCCTATATATTATTATAATTATTATGTATGTTAATAATATGATTAAATCCACTATACATTATATTATTACTTGTATGGAGGAAATCAAAACTAAGGTAGTGTTTAACTCATAATATCAACCTTAATCGAGATTGTATCTATTTAAATTTCCATTGTTTAATATTTATCATCAATTTCTGTGTTTTAAAAAATTTATTCAAATTTTTTAATATTTTCCAATTATTTTTTATTTCATGTTTACCTCTTTAGTTTTTTAATTATTATAAAATGATATAAATGATATATTTTCCATTTTCTAAAAAAGGTTATTTGATACTTTTCTGACAAAAATATGAAAGGAATCCTTTTTGACTTATATATAATTAACATATTTTTCCTCCATCATTATGATTTAATGATTTATAACATCAATTAAAATTTTTATTAATTATTTTCATGAATCATAATTTCTTTTTAAATTTAGGTTTTTTTTAAAAAAATTAGTGATTTCCAAAGTGGAAAATAGTATTTTCCTAAATTAAATTTCAATGATTTATTCAAATATTTTCATCTATATCCTTATCCTTTTTGAATCATATACTAATATTAAATTGACTTATTATGATATAATTTACCATATTTTATTGAATGGTTTATGATTAGTTTGATGTAGATGTTTTATTTTGATTCCATTTATTGTTTATAGGTAACATATTCAGATTTCATATGCTGGTTTAAAAAAATTATATAAATGATTTTTTTCTCCTCTTTCATATGAATATTGCATTGGACATAGTAACGATGTGTCGTCCCACCATAACACCTCGTTGCATTGGTATGTCTAATGAAACAATCATGTTTTGGTGTTGGTTTAGGCCATACCCATTTATGTATGGTGTCTTAGTCGAATCCTGGATGGTATGTTTATGACTTCTCACATTATGAATTCCTTCATTATGGTATTAGTTATTCATATTCTGTTTTATTAACCTATTAGTAAAATATAAATGGTTATGTTTCATTCACATGTTATTATTTAAAACATAATTACTTAATTATCATTTATTTCTTACATATTATGCTCACGATTATTTTTAATTTAGTCTGATATAGTTATTCACCTTTCCTTTATATTAATGCTTATTTATTCATGATTTCATCTACTGTATGCTTACCCTTACATGAATTTCATCTCAACACTACCTTATTTTATTCTAGGAATTCAAGATACATGTTATGATTAACATTCATGGATAATCTTGGAAAATAATAGTGATTTTAGAGAAATCAGTATGTTGTATTTTATAATTTCAAAGATAAAGTATGATTAAAGTATGTATATAGTTTACATAAAACTACTAAACCATTTTGTCCTTCTCTATGTGATTCCATGTACTATATGTGAACCTAATATACTAAGCACCCACTCTAGAATAAATGGGTATGGTTTTTTATTGATAATATAAGAGAAATATGGGAGAGATTAATGAAACTAGACAATGATGGAATCACATGTCGATGGGGATCCAATCCTTCAACCATATCTTCAATTCATCGAAAAAGGGGTTCTAGGATCTTTAGAATTTTCCTAGGAGCTTTCAAAATCATAGAAAATTGATTTCAGTTAAATATGGATGATTAGGGTCAAAAACAAGGGGTTTCGGTATTTTAAATAAGTTTTTAGGGGATTAAAAATCAACACGAATGGTTTCATGGTTTTGGGTGCACGGTTTGTCAAACACTGCACCATAACTATACACCTCCCCTTATGGGACTCATTGACTCTCATATTTGGAACATAGTTTAAAACACAATAGAGTATCTAGAAGTTCACCTCTATCAAATGATGCACTTTTTAGAGAGGGAGGGTGCACATTTTGGAAAATTTCTAGACCAATAGTGAACCACCTCCTATATCTCAAAATGGGGCGCACGAATTCCTAGGTCAAACCACACTGTTTTCCTTTACTAAGTACCAAAATTGAACAATACCATTTATTCCAATAAATATCTAATTTCACCAGAAAGAACACAAAAAAACAAAAAAATGTATTAATCAAAATAAATGTAAATTAGTTCTAAAAAATTAGTACAAGGCATCTCTAGAAAGGCCATAACAGCTCATCCTCGATCATTAATCCCAATAATATCTATGATTCTAAATTAATTAGATTAGGACTGTGATAACACATAATTTTTCATCTCTCCCATATTTCCTCAAGAAGTAGTATCTCGATCAAAAATAATCAAACAATTGGGATATTCATTTTCCACAATAGTTTCTCTTTGTGATCCATACCAAGATTCAGAAGATCCTCAATGGAAGAATCTGTCTCAATATCAACATCATTAACATTGGTCACATGATAAGGGTCGGGGTGAGACCTCAAAATTTGTGAGACATAAAAAACATTGTACATAGTATTATACCTCAATATGAGATCCAATCATTGTTCCACCAGACCGATTCTCTCCACAATATCAATCTATCCAAAAAAACCTCCATGCCAACATTCCTTTTCTCTCAATCCTATAGTGACACAATCTTTAGGACACCCAAAGGATGAAAATTTCACTCACTATAAACACAATGGTTATTTTCCATCGATTAGAATATGAATTATTCATACTCGAATTCATATCCACACATTCCCAAATCAGCTAAACTTTCTATTGTGTCTCGTGCATGAGACTCAATCATATCAAATTAGACTCACCTGCCTCCATCCATATTGCATGTGATATGCATGGCCTACCATAAACAGATTCTTCTGGTTCAACTTAATTTTCTACTTATAACTATTGTTATAGGAAAACTTAGTGAGTTCTTGTTTATTCTCCCTATACCCACCAATTTTAATGACAAATTCTCATAGAATATAATCAAATACCTATGTAGTACGTTCGGACTATCCACCTATCTACAGAAGGTAAGTATTACTCTAAAATACCTTTGTAATAAAAATTTTCTATAATCCCTACTATAATCAGAAAGTAAAATTATAGTCATGGTGTAAAACTATTCTCCATAGTTCTCCATATAGATAGACTATCTCCAAAACATACATGTCCCCTGACATATCGATTGAGAATGTCTCATATATAGGTATGAAAACAGATAATTTCATCAATATATCCACAATCACCCATATAGAATAATTCTTGCAAGGAAAAATTGGAAAAACCACCATGATTTCAATGGTAACATCATCCCACTTATTTTCCGAAATTGAAAATTATTATAGTAAATAGCTAGGTTTTTTATGCTTGTCCCTCACCAATTGATATGTGTAGTGGCATACTAAAAGCCTTAAAATCTCCCCTTTATGTTGAAACACCAACATTGGTGACAAAGTTCATGGTGCACATTTTTCAAACAAGGATACACAACTCTTGTATACACGTAATCATAAAAATAATATTATAGACTTAGATGATCTCATCCTCATCACTAGTCTATTCTGAAGGTGACTCCCCAACATCAATCCTTTCCCTTGAGGCCAGAAACTATAGATCCTCATATTTACTCTCCCTAATATGGCTTAAATTTTTATTGTTATAAAATACATATATGATTATTATTTTCACTTTTCTATCTCGAACCACAACATAAATCTTATCCACAATGGTCATAATATTCCACTCAAAACTGGACACCTAAACAGCATTGCTCTGTTTCATCCTACTTAATTTGTAAAAAAAAATATTTATCTTATTTGGGTCTATATTCTTGATCACACAAAAAATAATTTATTATACTCAACCCATCTCTACTGAAGGATATTTCAATATATGTGTGAATGATATAATTTAAAATTATGTGATCAGCTTACACAGTAACCTTTTAACCCAACATATAATGCCACTTACACTTTAAGGAAAAAAAATTAGCTTACTCGAGATCAAGTATTGGATAATTCCATTTATGGGGTCTTACCTATCATGGCCCATTTTGCACAAATCAATACACCTACATCAACATTGATCCATGTCTGATCACATAAAAATAAAAAAACATGGCATACTACACACCTCGATCGGGTATGATCGAGATTGGTGTGACAATAAGGTGTTTCATTAACTCCTGGAAAGTAATCTCTAATGATTCATACCATTCAAATGTGATCCCGTTCAAGGAAATGAAACAAATATGAGCTTCCATGATGGTAATGTCTTGGATGAAACTTCAATAATAACCCACCAAACCTTGATAAGTTAGATATCCACAACATTCATGGGATTATACCATGAAACCACTTAATTAACATTATCTAGGTCCACTAATGTACAATACCTTCAGATTTTGTGACCCATGAATTTTTCTAGGTCGATCCATAATTGAATTTTACATAGGTAGGTGTACATATGATGCATTCTTCGTTTACTCGGGACAAAGCAAAGATATTTTCCATGATCAGCATGAGTCAGGGAGTACACCAAGATTTAATCCATAAAACAACCACAACATTAAACAGTTATGGTTAGAAAACTTCATTAATCATATTCATAAACACTAACGGACTATTCATCATCCAAAACAACATCTCAACAAACTCATAATAGTTTTACCATTTTTGGAATGTTTTCTGTGGTATATTAAAATGTTGAACACTCAATTTATGACACCTAGATCTCAATTAAATAATTGAGGACTTGAAAACTTTGCCCAATTTTTCAAATAGATCATATATATGTGATCAGATTATTGTCTCGTCACTTTTATCTTGTTCAATATTTGGTAATCATCACATTGCAAAAAAGTTCCATCATCCTTCTCAGAAAAAAGAAATGCAGAACCATAGGGTGACATAATTGGATGGATAAATCCCTTATCCATCAACACTTCCAAATGATTCTTAATCTCTTGAAACTCTATCGGTTTAGTTATATAATGTGTAATAAAGATTGGATCACCTCTTGGAATGATCCCAATAGTAAACTCAATATCTCTCTCATGTGGAATCCCTGAGATGTCATCAAGAAAAATGTCATATAATTATTCCACTATGGGTGGAATGATGTCCTAATTCACACCCCTATCATGCATCAATAGAACTACACCATATCTGGTGAGATCCACAAATTTTTGGTGTACTGGACCGGCATAGAAATCCTAGATATCCCATTATCAATGATGAACAAAATTTTCACACTCAGGAGATATAGATTTAACACTCCCTCTATAAGAATATTTATAGACATAGTATGATAATAACCAGTCCATACTCAAATTCATGTCAATGACTAAAATATTAAGGATTTAAATGTCAAATATGAAATTATACTCCCCAAACTCAAGAGAGAAACCTTTTCATAAAAATACGTCTCATTATAGCACACCAAAGATTTTATCAATCTTCATAACCTCACTCACAAACTCCACCATTTGACTCAAATGGTTAAAACATTGAAAATATATAAAATAATGAGAGGGGATTGTATCAACTAAGGAAAAATAAAGTATATAATAAATAGTGATATTACCTCTAACAATCGATGGACCAGCCTCACTATCCATGACTGTCAGCTGAACTGCTTATAACAGTCATATCTATCTAATCTATATTTTATCATGATTTCCCTAATCTTCACCACACTATTGATACGAGTTCTCTTTACTATAATTAACTCATAAAAATTCTTGGCCAACCTGGTAAAGATAACTCTAACTTTATAATAGATATGGGGTAGAATAACCCCTCATAGTGTTCTGTATTGGCTGGGTTCCTCCATCATTACCCATTGGTAGATATTTTCTACAATACCACTGCAAGTTATATATATTGGATAAATCTCAACACTCCCATAATGGTCATGAAAACTGGCCAATAATATATCCTAAACTAACACACTAGCGGTAGTATAATTAGTTTTGGATCTGATTACATGACACATATCCTTGACCACTCTTCTCGCCATCTCCTTGGGTGGCATTCTCATAGTGATGATTCCTACTCAAGGAAGAAAAACCTACAACATATCCCACACAAAACACTTGAATTCCTCAAGAAGATTGCTTTAGTTTCACCTTATAGATGACAAAATGATTTACTACTTCAAAAGACCTTTTTGGATAAATGATAATAACTAGGGAATTAAATTCACATTTCATCCCATTATGAAAACTCTTTGATGTAGTAGTCTCATATCCTACCTAATTGAATAAATTTTCTACAAATAAGTAAATAATCAATAAATTTCATCATTGATATATTCTCATGGATTAACCGCATAAACTCCTCTTTCCTCTCCCACCTAGAGGTCATTGGGTTAAATTATTCGAAGAATATCTCGTAAAATCCCATCCACTCTAAATTCTGCATCTTTCCATCCTCAGTTATAGTGTCCCATCATTGCATCCCTTCACCACATTACATATTTTTAGGTAGTTTGAATCTCTTCTTGTATTGAGTATGCAGGTTTTCAAGGTTCATCGGGATGGACTTATTCTAGAACTCTGCTTCCTTATATCTACTCTCTCCTGTGAATGTTAGAGGGTGATACAACTAGAACTCCCATGTTTTATTAGATATTTTTTACAAAACCATCCCTTTTTCACATCCCATATACAATATAAGGATATTAATATTCTCATGGAACAAATCATAGGATTCCAATCCTAGAAATATTTTAGACTTCTATATTTAAATAAACATGTGTTATTATAGAGGTATATCTCTTAAATTATAAATCAAACATATTTGGATAGATAACACAACATTTTCACATTTACGTCTGTTATATTTACATAAATCTAAGAGAATTTATCTGTGATACTATAATAAACCATTATGTTCAATGGAAATTCCCTTCTTCTAAATATGTCATATAATCACATGAAAACATAAAATAATGAACTACTAAGTGATAAGTGACCTTGGAACATAAGTATGTCACTTCGGTGTTTGGAATTTCAAAAATATGAAATACATCATTGCAATCAGTATGTTATTTGTAGTCTAATAAGAAAAACATAATTTTTAGTGAATAGTAACTGACCCTTATGAGTACTAACATAACCTTATGAATACTGATATACCCTTATTAATAGTAATTGTACCTATGATAATATATAAATAATATTCATGTTGAAATTATGATATACCTATTTTTTATAATAAGTAAATGAATGTTTTAAAATTGTTTTTTTATAATAAATTATGATTTTAAATAAATATTAAAAAAATATTTGAATAAATATTTTTGAATAATGGACTTCATTTTTGGATTCTATAGGTCGAAAAAGGATTGGGTTTAATGTTTTCTTATTTTTCTAAAACACATGAAGTTTTTAGGAATATTGATATACCATAATTTAAAAACTAAGATAAATAATTTAATTATTGAGTCATGCATGATGTTCTATTAATGTAAGCACAATTAGTTCTATATCACATGATAAAATTACTATTCTTGGTTATATAAAACACACTATTCCTTATCTTTTTGGAAAATAATAAAATAATGAATTTTATATTGAGAAATCTCCACTCCCCTCCACTTTAAAAACCACCTTTCACCCCCTCATTTCCTCACTCCTCTAAAGCTTCAATCATTATCTAAACTGTGTCCTAGAATCTTCCTTATACCCTTACCAATCACTATGATCTTCTGGTATCATCAAAAGACCAATCGTATGTTCCCTATGGAGGATCTCAATAGGGGGATTCAAGAGGTAATTCCCTTCCACTTTCCTTTAATTTCCATTCAGTTTCATGTTCTTTTATTATTCTCTCCCCACCACTATTCATCCAAATGGTATGGTAAATACAGTATTGTAAATATACTATAATGTTGTGATTTTAATGTGATATTATACCTTCCACCCCTTCTCCAATTCCATTTATTTTATAAACTAAAACGTTGTTCGTGAGGTGTTAATCTATCACCATAAATTATGACATGTTTTCTTTTTTCCGTTTCTACTTTCAAATCTGGTCATGAATCAATTTTTATGGTTGAACCAAAAATTGTAATCTATTTTATGTCCTATATAATGGTCATGAACTAACTTAGGAACATATTACTAAATGAATAATCAAAACAAGTTCATTGTGGTCGCAAAACCGCCCAAATTAACCCAAACAATCATTATATAGTTCTTATCTAATGATTCATCTACATGGTATATAATATAATCAATTATAAGATAATTTTAACTCCTTTAATGTAATTAATAATATGTAATATATGTTCTGTATGTTCACCCATGTTCTACTTAAACATAAACTTATGAATTCATGTGAACTGCTCAAGTAAAACCATAAAAATAATCATTCCCTAACAATTTTTTTAAACTCTATAAATCATCCAAATGCACATAAAATAACTTAACGGACCCATAATAAACCATATTGATGTAAAAAAGGTTCTTTAATTGTTAATTAACGAATCTAATGTGGTTACATAGGACATTAAATAAAAAAAAGCGTTCAGATTCAGGGTAAGGGGAAATTCTTGAACCCAACATTCATCGTTTGTGTTCTCCCTCCTTAACTACTTTTTTGATATGGTTACTCCTTAAAAATTAATTCTTTATCTGTTTATTTTCTTTTCTATGATATAATTTTTTATCACTACTGTTTATTTTAATCAAAATGTTTTTTAAAATAACTCTTCATTAAAGAACACACCTTTTACTTCTCATACAAGGTTGTCGGTTCTAGTAACATGTATGTTATTCCCTATTCCTTTTAGAAACCCAAAGTTTATGAATGTGTTTTTATGAGATGATACCCATTTCTCTTTCATGGGTTAGTTATTTTTATTTTTTATATATGTTCATTGTGTCTTGGATGATAATTTATAATGTGATGATGTGACCGGTGAGCCTGAAATTATATAGTGCAATATGAATGTTTTAATGTGAAGGGTGCGCCCAGAATTATACAGTGGTCCAATGCATTGGGTAAAGTGATTAATCTCATTTTCTAATGTAATATTAGGAGTAAAAAATATGATATCTTTGTTCAATGTAGGTGGGGTAGTTAACCACTAAGACATGATGTTCCATTTTTTTAATTGCCGCATTTGATGTCTTTTATTAATGATTCCTCACATGTACAAGATTCATTGACAATGTTATTGTTATACTCACCCATTGATATATTGTTCCCACATATCATCTTACTATGATTTTAGATCACCTTTTCTGATGTATATCTGCATGTGACTATATTTACTAAAGAGAGGTTGTGTGCCAACATAAAGCTAGAGACGAAGGAATTAAATAAATGCCAAAGTTTGATGTTGTAATAGTTATGAATGGTCTTAGTCTGCCCAAGACACTAAACCTTTGGATCCTCTATGTGTAACACTATTATGTTTTTTATCTTTAAAATTATTTAATTTTAATATAAGAAATGTCAGGGTCACAATAGTTGGTATTAGAGGCAAGGCTTAGTTAATTTTGGAATTAGTATTAGTGAACCCTAGAGGATACCTCTAGCATGAGACTGAGTACAAATATGCACACAAGAATCATTACATAAGGATCCCATATGTTTTGATATTAGTTTAAATTGTTCACATTAATAATTTATTCATGACTAATTGACTTATTTTTCGTTCTAACCTATTCTATTTTAGAAAATGGTGGGAACCAGGAGAAACTGGGCCAAGAACTCATGCGAGCGGCAATGCATTGATTGCTTGAATGAAACTCCCAATGATTTGGGAGGTGGAGTTCAGAAATTCAAAGTGATTCTTACCCAAGTATCTTGGGTTATGAACATAAACCATTATAGTGTAGAATGTCTTCCTTAACCAATGATGGAGCAACTGGCTATCGAATGTTTTATGAGGCAACGACATCCGATGTTTAGTGGATTCCACTAGTTGCGGAACAATGGGTCACCTCCATGGAGAATATCATTTCTATGATTGACTCTTTTGAGATAGGGAAGGTTAATCTAGCCGTTTATAGTCTAGATGGAGAGGCTGATCAATGGTGGTCTTTGATTAAGAACACCAAGCCAGGGCATGAAATTGAATAGATGGAATGGGAAGACATTAAGATCATGTTTCTTAATAAGTATTTCCCAATAAATTATTGCATGAAGATGGAGAGAGAATTTCTAGAGCTCAAGAAAAAATAAGAAGAATCTATCACAACCTACAAAGTGAATTTCACAAGGCTTTGAAGGTAAACATTGGGTTTTGTTTTCAACAATGACAGAAAAATTGATAGATTCTTTAGTTAATTAAAAAACACCATCAAAAGGATCTATGAATTCATGACTTTGGGAGTTATAAAGAAGTTTTTATATGTGTTATCAAAGTGTAGATGGAGTTTTTAGAATGATCTCATGACTATGGTGATAAGAAATGAAAGATTAAGTTTCATGTCGGTGGGTCTAATGACTATGGTGGGAAGAAAACTCAGTGGCCCCCATGCCACAATTTTGGGAATTTTCACAATGGGAACTGCCTTGAAGGGATTCAGAGGTACTTAAACTGTGGGAAATAAAGACATCATTCTCTTGAGTGTCTAAAAGACATGAAAAAGAATGAGAATGTAGCTGATGAAAGGAGATAACCACCCATGGTTCAATGCTACAACTATGGGCATCTAGGGCACTATGCAAGCCATTTCACTAAACCTCGAGTTCTCAAGGTTAATCTGCATCAGTAGTCCCCAAATCCAAAGGAACAAGGAAAGTATTATTCCATCACTACTGCAGAAGTAGATAATGATAATGATGTTGTACAAGTTACACTTCTTGTTAACTCAAGATTGGAAAATGTCTTATTTTATTTTGGTTCTATGAAATCCTTTATATCTTGCATGTTTTCTAAACCAATAAAATCGAAGCCCTGAAACCTAGATGTAGATATATTTATAAAAAACACCATGTGGTGTAATAATTTAAACCCAAGTATTTGACTCCTCTCTTGTTGGTTTATGTGTGAATATTCTTCCAAAGAATCTCATAATACTTTCCTTGGTGGAATTTGATTCTATAATAGGAATGGATTGGCTCTCATTATATAGAGAATTTATTAACTATCGGGAAAAGGAAATAAATTTTCATATTGCTAACCATATAATTCTCCTCTACAAATGCAAGGAAGATCATTAATCTCATTTTAAAAATCATTCATATGTGTGGGTGTTGATTCCCAATGAAGTAGCATACCTCTCTTAAATGTTCGGGTCAAATGAAAGTTCCAACCATGAAGAAATTCCCATTGTGAGTGAATACAATGATATATTTCTCAAAGAGTTACACAAACATCCCCCATATCATAATTTAGAGTTCTCAATATAACTCTTAACTAGAGCTACCCATATCTCAATGTGTCCCTATAGGATGGCTCAAATCGAACTGGTGGAGATAAAGAAGCAGCTGCAAGAGAATCTGGAAAAGGGTTCATATTGCCTAGTGCATCACATTGGGGTGCAATAGTTCTCTTTGTGAATAAGGAGGATGAAATTATGCAGCTTCGTATCGATTATCAGGAACAGAACAAGATGGCCATAAAGAATAAGTATCATCTTCCATGTATTGATGACTTGTTCAATCACTTCATAGAAGTTTAATACTTATCAAAGTGGGATCTTCGTTATGGATATAATCCGTTAAAGGTAAAAAAGTAAGATATTTAGAAGACTACCTTTCGAACAAGGAATGTGCACTATGAGTTTCTGGTGATGCCCTTTAGACATATTAATTCCCCTTCAATATTCTTGGATTTGATGAATAGTGTCTTTAGACATTACCTCGACAAATTTGTGGTAGTGGTTATTGATTATATTCTCATATACTCTATGATCAAGGAGGAACATAAAGAATATCTAAGTCTTTTATTTGTGACATTAAGAACGGATAAGTTGTACGCCTTGTTTAGAAAGTGTGACTTTTGGATGTAGCATGTCATGTTATTTGGAAATGTCTTCACTAGTGATGGAATTTATGTGGATCCATCAAAAACAATGGTGATTGGGGAATGGCCTAGGCCCTCTAGTGACAAATAAATCTGTAGTTTTCATGGATTAGGTGGGTATTACTGACGTTTTGTAAGAAATTTCCAATGATTATCATGCCCTCTAACAATGTTAACAATGAAAGGCGTAAAGTATATCTGTAAGGAATAATGTGAGGGATGTATCAAGGATCTAAAGAGAAGGCTTATCCCTACACCAGTACTCACACTTCCAAAAAGTGGAGAATGATTTTTGATATACAGTGATGCTTTAAAGAATGGATTGGTATTCCTACTCATGAAAAATTACAATGTTATTTCCTATACCTCACGGAAGTTGACGATCCATGTGTAGAACTCCCCAAAACATGATCTACAGTTAGAAGCTGTGATATTTGCCATGAAAATTTGGCGGCAGAACCATTATGGTGAGAACTGTGACACATAAACCAACCAAAAGAGCCTAATGTATATATTCACACAAATGGAGCTCCACATGCATCAAATAATATGGTTATATCTAATAAAGGATTATGAGGTCACTGTTCACTATCATCTAGGAAAAGCGACGGTGGTAGGTGATGCTCTAATCAAGAAACGAACCTGCTACTCTATCCATGATACGAATTGAGAAAGACACTATCTTCTTGAATATGAAAAGGATGGATTTAAAAATCATAAGGCCAGGGGATACATCTTATCTTGCCTAGAGGATTGCACAACCATCCATCCAAGAGAATTTTAAGGTATTATAAAGGGATGATGTGGAGATACAAATGAGGGTGAATGCAGTAAAAGAAAGGAAGCTGCAAGAGTTCAATATCGACGATGATGGTGTGATTGATTTGGAATAAGGATTTCTGTTCCATAATCACTGAGGATAAAGAAGGAGATATTGGAAAATGAACATAGCATAACATTCACCATCCATCCTTCTAGTCCCAAGATGTACCGTGATCTCCAAGAACACCTCTAATGGGATAATATGAAAAAGGATATTGTGTAATATAAATCGAGGTGCTCGGTTTGTCATCAAGTTAAAGTAGAGCAACAAAAGTTCAAAAGGATGATACAGCCATTCTTTATACCTTTGTGGAAATGGAAGAATATCAATATGGGCTTTGTCATGGGTCTCTTGAACACATCTAAGGTAAATAATGCGATATGGGTAGTGGTTGACTAACTCACCAAGATTTCCCATTTTATCGCTATTCGGGAAGACCTATCGCTTGAAAAATATGTAAAGTTATATATGAAGGTAGTGGTGATATTGCATGGAATTCCACTCTCGGTTGTGTTTGATCATGATCCAAGGTTCATATAAAAATTCTGGTGGAGAATTCAACATGCTTTGAGTGCTGAATTAAATTTTAGGATGACCAATCACCACCAAACTGATGGCCAATCTGAAAGGACTATTCAGACAGTTGAAGATATGCTAAGATCCTGTACTATTGAATTTTAAGGTGGATGGGATAAAAAACTCCCATTGGATGAGTTATAATTCAACAATTTCTTCAACTCTAGTATTCATATGGCACCATATGAAACTCAGTATGGAAAGTTATGTAGAACTCGAAACAGTTGGGATTAAGTTGGAGAAAAAATATACATGGACCCGATCTTGTGCAAGAGATGACATATATGGTTCATGTAATCCAGAAACACTTAAATGATACTCAATGTAGGAAAAAGAGCTATGCTTGAAACCATCAAAGGGACTTGGAGTTTGATGCTAGAGATAAAGTCTTCCTCCAAATATCACCATGGAAGAGAGTCATGCGATTTGGGAAGAAAGGGAAGCTAAACCCAAGGTACATTGGCCACATTGAGATCCTTGACTGCATAGGAATAGTGGCCTATTTAAATGCACTTCCAGTAAATATGGATCAGTTTCATGATGTGTTTCATGTGTCACTCCTGAGGAAGTACATACCGGATCCCTCACATGTACTGAACTCAGTAGTGGTAGAGCTGGAAGATGATCTCACCTATGAAGAGCAGCTAGTAGAGATTCTAGACCAAAGAGATAAGGTTATACACCACAAGACATCCCACATTTTCAATGAGCTTTTGAGGAACTATAAGTTTGATGAAGATACTTGGGAACCAGAGGAGGAGATAAAGGAGTCGTACCCTCACCTGTTTGGGTAAAGTGAATTTTTTTGGGTGAAATTTCATAAGGGGGGAAGAATGTAATGACCCAATGTTTTCAATAGAAATTCCATTCTTATAAATATGTCATAAACTCACATGAAAATGAAACACAATGAACTACTAAGTGTTATGTGACCTTTTAAAATTTGTTTTTTCACATCTGTGATTGGAATTCGGAAAATATGACAAACATGGTTGCAATCAGTATATTATTTGTAGTCTAATAAGAAAAATATAATTTTTTATGAATATAAAGCTACCATTATTAATAGTCACATACCCTTGTGAATTGTGATATACCCGAATAAATAGTAACCCTACCTATGATAATATATATAATATTCATTTTAAAAGTTTGATATTCCTATATTTCAGAATAAATAAATAAATGTTAAAAAAATGGATTTTGAAAATAAATTATGATTTTAGTTAAATATTATAAAATAATATTTTGACAATTATTTTTGAAAAAATGGACTTCATTTTTGGATTCTACACGTCAAAAAAGGGTTGGGGTGAATTTTTGGGATTTTTCTAAAATACATGAATTTTTTATGAATGGTGAAATACCATAATTTACAAAAACAAAAAAGCTAAATAAGCTAATTATAGTGCCATACATGTTGTTTATATAATATTAGCTCAATTGAATTGGGATAAAATGATAAAATTGCTATTCTTGGTCATGGAAGGATCACTATTCCTTCTCTAGTTGGTAAATAATAAACTAATGAATTTTATTTTGAGGAAACCGATATCCCCTCCAGTATAAAAACCACCCTTCACACCCTCATTTCCTCACATATCTCAAGCTTCAAGCCTTTTCTTAACTCTGCCCAAGAATCATCCATCGATCCTTCCCCACGTCCAAGAGATTTTGGTATCATTAAAAGACAAATACTAAGTCCCTTAAGGAGGATCTCAAGAGGAGGATTCCAGATGTAATTTCCCTTCATCTTTCCTTTAATTTTCTTCTAATTTCAAGATCTTTTACTTATTCTCTCCCCACCTATATTCATCCAAATTTAATGGTAACTATGGTATCATACATATACTCTAATGTTAGGGTATTAATTGGATATTATTCCTTCCAACCCCTATTCCCCTCTTCCATTTATTTTATAAAAGAAAACATTGATCGTGAGGTGTTAATCGGTCACCATCAAGAAAGACATGTTTTCTTTTTCCATTTATAAATTCATATATGTTAATAAAACCATTTTTATGGTTGAACCAGATATTTTATATGTATTATGTCCTATTTACTATTCAGGAACTAAATTAGGTACATATTACTAAATTATTAATCACAACAAGTTCGTTGTAGTTGAAAAACCACCCAAATTAACCCAAACAATCATCATTTAATTTTTATATAATAATTCATACATATGATATATAATATAACCAATTATAATATAATTTTAGAAATTGGAAGATAGATAATAATATGTAATATTAGTTTAGTATGTTTACACATTTTCTACCCAAACATCAATTTTTGAATATGATCAAACTGCTCAAGAAAAACCAAAAAAAACATTCCCGAACAATGTTTTTAAACACTATAACTCATCCAAAGGCACATAAAAGAACTTAATGAAACCATAATAAACTATATTAATGTCGAAAAGATTTGTTAATTGTTAATTAATTAATCTAATGTGATTATACAATACATTAAATCAAATAAAGAAATCTGATACAAGGTAAGGGGAAATTCTCGATCCCAACTTTCATCCTTCGGGTTCTCCCTCTTTCACTCCTATTTTAATATTGTTACTCATTAAAAATTATTTGTTTATAATTTTACTTCATTTTATTTTATATAAAAGTTTTTTACTATTGTTAATTTTAAAAAATAATTTTGAAAAGAACAATTCTTATAAGAACACACTTTTTACTTTTCACAAAAGGTTGACGGTTCTTGTAACATGTATGTTGTACCCTCTTCCTTTTGGAAACCCAGTTTTTATGAATGTGATCTTATGAGATAAAACCCATTCCTGTTCATGGATTTTTTATGTTCATTTTTTATATATGTTCGTTATTTAATTCAAGATAAATTATAATGTTATGATGTGATGATTGCACCTGGAATTATATAGCACAATATGAATGTTTCAATGTGACGGGTGTGCCCATAGTTATATAGAACTCCAATGCATTGGGTAATGTGATAAATCTCATGAGTTAATGTGAAAATATTTTTGAAAAAGTTTCTATATTTTTTCACAAGTATGTGTGGTAGTTTACTACTAAGACATGATCTTTCATTTTCTATGCATTTCCACATTTCAAGTCTTTTATTAATGATTTCTAACATGTTCATGATATTTTTCCTATTTAATGATTATGATCACCCAAAGTTATATTGTTCTCATATATCATCTTACTCGGATTTCATCTCACCCATTTTTATGTATATCCTTAGCTGACTACATGTACTAAGGAGTGGTCAAGTACCAATAAGAAGCTACAGAAGAAGGAATTAAAAAAATGTCTGTGATAGATGTTATAATTGTTATATATGGTCCTAGTTTTCCCAAGACACAAATCCTTAGTATTTTCTATGTGTAATAATGTTATCTTTTAATCTTTAAAATGTTGTAATAGTTATATAAGAAAAGGTTGGGTCACTATTGATACCCTTCCACAAATTCCATACTAAGGAACTATCACTACCCTCAATCATCCCTCAACTAGGTCATGTAAAAAAATGGGTGATACATTTTCATATATCAATTTTTTTACTTTAGAATTCTATTTATCCATTTAATTTTACATATTTAGCATCATTATATAAATTTAAAATAATCATTAGCCAGTTTTTTCATTTTCCTTACACTAGTAATGAAAATATATTTCATTTAAACAACTCAAACATATCATTCTTTTCCAAGCATGCGTAAAATGATTCTTGTGGTAATAAATCATTAGTTCTTATATTGATGCATAAATAAATAATTTTTATCTATAAAAGGGTAGGAATATAAATAACAAAAACAATATTATCTCACAATATGTGATTCATACAAGGTGAAATAAAATCCAACTATAAAAAAAAATATATAACAACAACCAAACCATCGGTACTTGGGGTTTTCCATGTACCAGGGTTAGATACTCCCATGCATGAGCTTGTAACCAAGGCTCAAAAAAAAATAAACCCACATATACAATTCCTAAATACTAATAAAAACGAAAATAAAAGAAAACTCTTTTGGTACCGCATTGTAATATCCCAACCCATGGGCCATATGTCAGTTCCCCAATCCAATTCGTCACGTAACCTCAGGCGTGCCTTCACAAATTCTAGAGGCTTCCGACTAAAAGTTGAAGTATAATATTTTATCAATGGGGAGACTATACCTTATTTAATAATGAAAAATATTTGTAAAAATAAATTAATAATATACCACTGATGATAAAAAAATAAAATTAATAATACCATAACCTAATACAGACTACTGTCACATGGTAAACAAAAACAGTAAAATGATGTACAAACGAAAGAAGTTGATATTTCATGCAATATATATGTCAAGATTCAAATGAAAAAACTAAAATAAAGAAAATGAAAAAACTAAAATAAAGAAACTAAAAACTCTTATGAAGGACCGAATAACATGTCAGGTTCCCTCATCCATGCTCCATCCCAATATCAGTAATCTAACATTGGTCAATTTCCCTTATCCTTTCCTACAATCATGAAGTATATTCAGGTACCAATTAGATTTCCATAGTAGGGTGTGCATTCAACTCATTAGGCCACCACCAACGCAATCTAAAAAAATATACAATATATAACAATTTAATAATATATAAAATTAATAATTTGAAATAATATAGAAAACAAAATTCCAATTAAAACATTCTTTCTTTAACCACGTCAATTACCTTGGTTCACGATGAAACCATATCAATCAATTATTGCTTCAGCCCTTTCCTAATCCTGAACTATACAAAAAAGAATAACACATTTCATTCCATCATGGGATTCCATTAATTAAATATTTACAACATCACTTTCAAATAATGGGGGCCTAGACCATTTTTATGGTGCCCTATGGGTATTTGAAGCATTAGTTAATTTATCACAACATTGTGATCCCATGTATACAAAATTATATATTTGAGGCCTAGATAGTATTCTAAGAGACAATAAGAATTTTGAGATCTATTCCCTTTCCCACAACTCAGTCGTAGATATCATGTCACATGGTTCCATATTTTTAACCATTTATCATCAATTACCCTAATTTGTTATCCTAACCATTTCAGAATTTAATTTATGAAGAAATAACAAATTATATATCATCATTTTCATCATATTGGAACACCCTAAACATGGATACTAGTTTTGAAATTCTGTTGAGGAATCAAATTTCATTAATACATTGTTCATTAATTTCTCAATTCCCATTATTCACCAATTATATAATCAAAATTCCATGAAATTTCTGAAAAAATGGAAAATAATAATAAATTAAATTCAATTAAAAACATATTTTCCCATTTTGAAATATTTTTTATAAATAATTACGTAAATGTATTTAAAATAATGAGTATGGTAATTAAAACTTATGCAACATACATCATGATCATTTATGGATCTTACCCAATCAAAAATTCAACAAATTTATATAGAATGATATATCATATAACATTAGAAGTTCTATGACCTAACCATATATTAAGATTAAACAAAACACCATCTAAACCTAGATCCAAACCCATCTCCACCATAAACAATAATCCTTCCAAAAATATTAGAGAATTATTGGAGAGGGAAAGTAAACCAAATGAGGTAATAATCACTTATCTACATGGTAAAAATCCTTCAACGTGATCAATGACCCAATATGAATGTGTGTCTAAGAGCATTGGAATCCTCTCAATAGCTTCAAAAAACAATGAAAATGAGTTTTTATTAATATGGGTGTTTAGGTTTCAAAAATATAGGATTGGGTATTTCAAATATATTTTTAGGAGATTAAATTTCTATGTGCAATATTTCCTATGTTGGGGGGCATATTTTTTCAAAACTGTGTGCCTCTCCATTTGGGTCTCATAATTTCTTTTATATGGAAAACTATTTGAAAAACATTGTACTAATCGTGAAATCACCCACTGTGGGTGGATTCAATGTTTTGGTAGGGTGGCCGAATAATATAGAAAAACAACGCACCACCACCTCTCCCTTCAAAGAGGGGGTACTTTTTTCTAGACCAATGAAAATTTGTTTACCTAAGAAAGAAAAAACTGTGTATAAACACTTTTACTCCCAAAATTATGCAATTTGAACTGAAATAACTTCCTCAAAATACCACCCATGGTATAATAAAAAGAAGAGTAAAAGAGTACTTGAATATTAATAACATACGTATCTAGATTGGTTGAGATCCTACTTCATTTAAAGAATTACCATGATAGTTTTAGGTCGGTGTCCAGCAGTAGTTAAAACAAATAATAGTAATAAAATATAAATTCATAAAATTAAATATTTTTAAATAAATTCAAAAAGATAAATTAATAATATATTTGATTTTGAATTCGTTGATCTTGATGAATGAATATATAAGTAAATGAGTCATTTCAATCCTCTCTGCAGGGAGACTAAAAAAACCCAAGAGGCCACCCCTATCTTTTTTACCACATGATTCATTCTATAACCATATTTTGTAAAGATTTAATCAAATATTTATAGGAAAAAATATTCATGTGTCTAGTTGAGGTAAAAAAACTTATTTCACTCCTTATTGAAACAAATTTCCCCATGAAAGGTTATACTGATGCATTTTTAATCTAGGGCCCAGTTATTAGGATTTTTTCCTTTAAAGACCACTATTTTTAATAAATAATTTTTTTTCATATATTCATTTAGAACATCCCTAGGTACTAAAACAAATCATTAAAGGGTATAATTAAATAAATAAGGCTACATGTGATTCCAACAAAAATTAAATAAAGGTTATATTATGAGAATATAATAATACATTATCAATTAAAACTATAGATAATTATAAAACCAATCAAATTATAAGAGGGTTAAGAAGCATCATTAAGAAAACACGACATGATTTCCATTTTTAAAAATATATTATTCGATAATTTCATATTTAAAACAAAATTATCAATCCTTATTTTTTAAAAAATTAAAAAAAATTATATCACAAAAATAAAATGGGTTATATAGGATTTTACATATATGTATTCCCCTCTAAAATGTATTTCATCAAATAAATAAAAACAACTGTTTATAGAATAATATGAAAATGGTGAAAAAATTATCTTTCAATCAATTTTTTTCAATTTTATTATTACTATTTTGGTATTTTTTGAAACATTTTAGTGGCATATTGATATCCCAAACCCTCAATCATGAAATTGAAGGGGGTTGATTCAAGGGAAGGATAAAAAAACAAAATAAAAACATATACATCATATTCATAAGATTCATTATTTTGGGTTTGATAAGATATATGGGAGTTATTATCAATAAAATTAATTCAAATAGATTTAAAAAAAATTATGATCTATCATTAATGTAATTTATTTTTATAGATATTTATTTTTGGAATTATTTATGATTTTCAATTTAAACATAAATAAACATGGACTATATTGTCAACTTTGGAGAAAATGAAATAAATTTAAAGATAAATATTATTTAGGAAAGATAAAAATTCACATTTTTTCTAAAGGGTAATTAATTTTAGTGTAATATCTGTTATAAATGTTTCTCATTTTTTTGATTTACGTTATTATACATTGAAATGGGTAAGTAGAACTTAATAGATTTTAATTGAAAATAAATTTGAATTGTGGATAGAATATAACATATTTTTGTTCAGTTTTACAGGTTTTTAATATGTCATTAATATGGTATTAGTTATTAGTTTTTATATGTTGATGAATAATATTAATAAATAAAATTTATCATGAAGAAGTAAAATACTTTTTTATACATCCAAAGGATGTGTGTTGGAATTTTCTAATTAAAAATGGATTTTTCAAGTGATAGATCAATTATTTGATATTTTTCAATGAAAATGTGAGGATATTCATTGTGATAATTTATAGAATATATTTATGGGGAAAACAATTTCATGCTAATTGTTCTGTGTTTGGGACATAAAGGATCATGGTAGAGAAATATGTATTGTATTTTCCCACGTAACATTGGAGTGTGAGGATAATTATAGTAATATGATTTTAGGTGAAGAATTGTTGACTTATCTATCATGTAATGATTTTAAATGAGTCATAATCCTTATATTATGTCATAGAGTGGAATTTATGTGAGTATATTCCTAGATTAAATCTTTTGGGAATGATAAGATATAGTTTGGTTTCTGAGAGTCAAACCAGATTACATAAATGGATAAACAACCCCATGGTTTTTTAATACCATACATATTTCAATGTAATAAAATCTATATAATATTCACCAAAACATCTTTATTTTTTTCTTTTTGAAATTTTTTGGTTCTTTCATGGGATAAGGGATCCATTTTTTGGAGTTATATATTGTATTTGAAATTATATTTGGAATATAATATCAAATAAATAGTCTGTAGATTTATATTGGCTACCCCATTGATAGAGGTGGTGATGGCGGCTTTATATCAAGCAATAGAAACCCAGTTCACTTTTTAAAAGTATCTATTGTAGTCTACTATACACTACAAATTCTGATTGAGTACCTTATAGGATCTATAATTTTTTTTTAAATTTTTATTAATTAATGAATTTGTTTAATAAAACCATTGTAAATGTCACTTTATCCCCATTTCATACTAGTTGAGGATCAACCTTCCTCCTCCTCTTATATATATATTTTTTCAATTAGGGATGGATCTCTATTATTTATTTTCTAGATTCAAGGAACGTATAAACCAAGGATTCCACATTGATGGGGGTAAAAATCCTCTTAAAATACTTCATTATTTCTCATCTTATTCTATCATTTATCACTTGTTATACCCTAATTTATGTGTTTAATATAGGATTATAAATTTTATTTTATGTTTGTTAAATCGTTTAGTGATATCAAATGAGTGGGAACTACCTAGGTATGGGTAGTTTGCAAAGAAGTGTTTCAATTAGCCATTATAATAGTTTCAATCAACGTATGTCATTTAAGAAGAAACAGTTGTATCCACATGTTCTATGACTATTTTAAACATGTTCATTAATATTTTATAATAAGAGTATGATCAATAAAATATATGACTGTTTTTTTCAATGTAATAACACAACTCCATAGTCATGGATAGACAAAACACTTTATGAAAAGTGATAATGAAATGAGACTTATATCCTATTATAGATATATACACTTGGGTGGGGTAATTGCAGGAGCTAGGTAGGGATTTAGAAAAATGGGAAAAGAACCCCATATGTCTAATAGGATTATGTGAAACTAACCTTTCCATGTGACTTGTAATAATAATTGATATATTGTTCACCAAATTGACCTATTTTTGTTAAAAATATTTACACACAAATTTTGATACAAATATTGATTCATTATTCAAGTTAATTTATATTTGTCATGTAATTTCTATATAGATAATTTCATTGGTGGTGTATCATCCTCATGTGGAAATTATATCATTGGATTATCTTATAGTTATAAAAAAATTTATGGTTTTATATTATACACCTTTTTATATTATGTTATGGTGGTGACACATCCACTCATGGGTAAGAAGTGATATGATAGTGGTGTCTCTTCCAATTGGAGTATGTGAGAGAGTGATATAAAATCCACCAAGAGGAGGTGTGATGATTATTTGTTACAAACCCATGAGGTGAAATTATGTCCACCTGGAAGATACTCGATCATAATTTGATTTCCAATTGAAAGATGTGTGATGATGATATGGTGTACAGAGGTATTGTAATGTTTTGTGAACAGAGTGGTCATGTTTTGGTAATGTGATATTCACCTAGAGTAGGGGTGATGATAATGGGTTATATACCTAGTTCTTGATGTGTCATTCACCTAAAAAAATGTGGGTTTATTCGACATTCACGATAGCGTTATGTGTAATGTGAAAAATTGTTCTCCGAAATCCATGAGATCATATGTGATGGTCCTTTCACCATAAATGGGATGTTCGAAATATTGTATTATTTTACCATGGTGACCCATGATATTGAATGTATAGTGACAAGTTGATTGGTTTATAAACCCTCAATGATGAAGTGACTTTATTTTTTTTCTTTTCATCTATTATCATTACATATAATGAGTTAAGGTCTATTTGTAGGATTTTTATACTAACAATATTTGTGGTGGTCTAATGAATTTTACACACATTAGAACACATCTATCCAGATGTTGGTGATGACTACATGGTTCATTATATAAGGGAAAGGTTACATTGATTTGGGGATGATATAGATGGTTATAGTGGGATTTGGGACTATGTGGTAGATCATTCAAATTTTTATAGTATTCATTAAAATTATGAATATCATTGGATAGGTTGTACATGACCAACTAAAGGGATGTCATAAATTGGTGCATAATTGAATGAAATTAATTTTTATCATATTTATCAATATTATATTATCTTCCCATATCCATTGTTGGATAACCTTAGTAATTAGAGTTATAAATATCTATCTTGACATGGAAATTCAACACTAGAACCCATAACTTATAGGGTTTTAGTTGTACATGGGTAAACCTGTTTAACATGAACAACATCCGGGATGTTTTCAGTATGAAATATCATAATTCTCTGATCATATTAAATTTTATGGAATTAAAAATATATTTTTAGATATAAAGTAAATATATTTTGGGAAACACATAAAATAGATTGTCCTGATGAATCATTAGAAGCTAATTATATGTTGTTTAAATATCTTGTATCATTGGGTTTATTAGTTTTTTATATTCCTTGTGTCATTTGGGTTACACTAGATAGGTTAAGTGGGTTTCACTAGAAAAGTTGTTTGCGGTATATTTTAGATTCATTAAAATAGTTATGCATGTCTATTTCATGTTTAGGACAAAAAGGATTCATTTTTATGGATTATCCCATTTAATAAAAATTGAGTTTTTCTCAAATGGGGATTGGTTTAAATGGGTTTGGGTTATGGGTTGCCCATTCCTCATACTCAAATTCCAACCTCCAGCTATAATTTCAATGTTCTGTTGTTTATTAAGATTGATGTTTTATATTTTATTCCATTTTTATTTATTCTTATCTATACTAGGGGTCTCTCAGGGTTTATTTATTAGTCATTTATGATAGTTGATAGCTACTGTTGGATGATGAGGTATTCCAAAGGTTGAATTATATCACACATTTTTGAAAATTTTAGGATAACTAGGTCAAGGTTGTTGAAAGGATTCATTAATTCATGTTTTCTTTTATTTCATACAATTTTTGAAATATAACAAGCTAAACATTAATAAACAAAAATCACTTTTGAATGAAGTAATTATTTGTAATTTATATAGATAAAAAATTACATACTTTTTTTGTTTTGGACTAATATTGAATGTTGAATATAATAGTTTATTAGGAATCTTAATTGTTAATAATTTAGAAGTTTTAAAGTGACAATTAATATTTGTGAATGTTTTGGGTGATGATGATGTCCATTTAAACATATAGAAGGAGTGAGGCTACAACTACTAGAATCATACCCAATGAACCCCATTTATTGGAGCATATGATGTGGATGGACTCACTAGGATTTTTCCATGACCAATACCTATATGAAATTCAGCATCTGAAGCATGAGAAAAACTATTCATAGTTTATTTTCAATCTTACCGAGATCGTGGGAAAATTCATTTTTTCCAAACCACTCCATGAAATCAATAGTATCTCACTTCATACCCTTAATGAATATGAAAGTGTAATTAGGTATTATGTATCAACACCCATGTACAATGATTTGTTTTATTTTCCATTTTAATTAAATAATGATTATATTTATTTTTTTTATTTTTTTAATATATATATTAATATGTGTTTATGAAAGTATATATCATGTTTTGAAGAAATAACGAATTTATTTTTAAAGAATATAATGTTTTAATTAAAAGATAATTTTTATAAAATTCATGAAATTAAGAATAAATTTAATTTGAACATATTATTCTTTTTACGTAATATTAAAATAATAATGCTAATTTTTTTAATGAAATCCAATATAATCCATATAAGGGTCATAAAATTTGTATTGTTTTAAAAACAATTATTTTTCTACAAATTAGGGTTTTGATAACCAATTTATAATTTCCATATTTATAGATTTATTTTGATAATATTAATATATTTTTTCAAAGTCATTAGTTAAAAATTTTCAAATGGTCATTTTTTCATAATTTTATTAGATAGAATTTTTTTTAGTAAATATTAAATCCTGTATAAATATATATTATGTATTATGACAACATAATATCACAATAGTAATTTAACAAAAAGAGTAATGTATATACATGAAATAAATAATTTCCACCCAAATTTTTTTTTTTCATGAAGTAATTTTAATAAATTTTTAAACCCATTATGAATCCCCCAAAATCTATAAAATATTTTATTATTGTAAAAAACAATTATTTACTTACATGCCCCAATTACACATAAAAATGATATCATTTTATATAGTTTATTTTTGAAATTAATAAATTTATAAAAGAATATTATTTGTTAGAAACCCCTGGAAAAAATAAATCAATGTTTCTGGGTTTTATTATTTTACAATATAGATTCTACGACTAATTTTTAAAAATTAATAGTGATTTTTTCCCTCTTTTTCAATAAATTACCACCTCTCCCCCACTCATATTCATTGAAAACTCCTCCATAAAAAATTAACTTTACTAATACCTCTCTAAATACCAACCTATTTGTTTTCATGTTCTTAAAATGCTCCAAACATGCTTTCAGAAGCACCCCCACAAGGTAAGAAACTCTCTCCTCTTTATTAATTAAATTTAATTTATTTTTTAATTTTTGATATTGATATCCAATTATTTTTAATGTGTTTTTAAATGTCCATTTTACTATAATTATAGAGACCCAAAGATTTATGTACATGGACATTACATTACTTTTGTGGAATACTTAATATATAACAAAATCAAACACAAAAGGACTATTATAGTTTAGTGTCTTTGGAAGCTCAGATCATAATCTTCTAATCGTGGTGAAAGATCTTCAACATCTCCATAAAAATATTCCCCTTTTTTTCTTACCTAAAACCTTTCTTTATATCCCGGGGAAAAGAAAACATATAAAGGGTGATCTCAAATGCTCAGTAAGGGTAAGCATAAGGAACATAAAATAATCCATAAACATTTGAATGCAAAAACATGATCATAAAATCTAAACATCAAAACGTTGAGCAAAGACATAAATCTTGGAAGTACATAAGGAATATATCCTAAAGGAACATAAATAATGATAAAATATCATGGGAATAAAACATGTAATTGTGGCATCCATTAAGAACATGTTATGATATCCATAGTAGCCAAGGCATTGCTGCCAAGACCATCTTAGTGGACAAATTCCCTTTTAGAATCGTGTTAACTCCTCTTTCCAGTCCTGTAACACTGAACCGTATTAACTTACCACTGCTGCCATGTCTATCTCATGAGATATAAGTCTCTACCCAAAGCATTGGAGGGAGATATATGTCCCACCCATCTCATAATGAAATCATTCTTACTTGTTCCATAATATAAACATAAATCATTCATCATTACCCAAAGAATAAAATGGGTTTCATAAACATTATCTCATCATAACATGATCCATATATAAAAATGGATATCATTCCATCATAGGAAAAGTGAATCCATGTAAATCAATGAGACATTATACTTTAAACATACACATATGAAATAATTCCATCTTATATGGAAAATGGTTTTGATAAAACAATTGAAATGAATTCTTGAGGAAAATATTCTTTCTTCTTCAAAATCATTTTCTTTTCACAAAATTCTATTCAATTTTAAATGAAAAGGATTTTTTTGAAAATAGTCATGAAATATGGTAGAGTACGCTTCGGGAAAATAAGGTGTTATAAAACCGTAAAAATCCATTCATGCCATATATGTTAAAAAACATTCTCCTCGTCCTTTTGTCGGAAAACTCAAAAAAGTACCTCGTCTGGTAAACAAAAGAAAGGTTCTTTAAATTTCATGCAGTAAAAGTAAAAAATTGGAAAAAAGTAACATTAAACATGCATGAAACCATTTTTAGAAAACATGTACATGGATGACAACAATAACCCTAGTAAATACTTAATAATAAACAATCTCGAATAAGAACGAGATTGGAATAATTATCCCTTACCTTAGGTCTGATATGCTTCGTATGGATCCAAAACTCATGTATAATGATTTAAATAATTTCATTGACTAATTAAATAATCATATTCACTGTTATGATATCATATATGTTTCACTTATGACTTTATATTACCCGTTCTTTTGTAAATTCCATGTTAAAGCAGTGTTTTGGGTAAAATCATTTCATTTATCGTATGTGTTTCGACTTTTCGTTCCTGATATTATTACTTATATCCTGATTTAAACAATTATATAATGTAAAACATTATTTATATATAATATATATTCATCATATACATATATATTATAGATCGATAAAAGGAATGAAATACACCGTTCATGGAGACGGTAGGCCGTACGTACGCTTGAATGTTGTTTTCATTTCCTTATTGAATTGAATGAAACTAAATAGAGGACATACATATATATATACATAACTAAATTAGAATTATTATGTCATATATTTAATTTTTATTTATTATATAAACTTTATAATCATTCATATATGGCTAACATTGAGAATGAATCTCATCACGCCGTGGAGACGGTAATCCGTACGTACCTATGAGCGATGATATCATTCCCATAATTATTGAATAGAATTGGTGTGGATGGTATAATATATCAGAATCCATATGATGTCATAATAACCATATATAGTTATTCTTTACACCATTATACCCATCCATTTAAGGTGTTGGTGAAAAAACAGATTACACCACGGCATGGAGACGGTATTCTGTACGTATGCACGCATATTGATTTCATTTTCCGTAGAATGGATAGAAGGTCAAATGCAGTTGTTTCATATTTATAATAACATATCAGTATATTATTTATACTGATTTTGTTATAATATAATGAAACAACTAATGAAGAAGAAGTTGAAGAATAAAGGAAATTGAAAGAATCAGTAACAGATATTACCTCTTCTTTGACACGCCTCTTTGAAACCTCCACTTAGGGTACTAAAATTGGTCTTTCAAGAAGACCAATACCTCTAGTATATTTCTAAGGATGTTGAGAAGGGAACTTCGCAGGGTTTTTCCGAGCCTAAACTCTCCAAATTGTGTGAGGAGAAGAGAGAGGAGATGCCCTTTTATAAGGTAGGAGAGGGGCACCTTTGGAAATATAAGAAGATATTAATTTATATTAAATCCCAAACCCACTTAAGAACATCCTAAATGACTCAAATACGAATATTAGATGAGATATGGTGGTAAAATCATCAAGAAATAAAATTTATCCATGTAAGGAATTTATTTTAAACATTATCAACTTGATTTATCCTTATTTAATCAATTTTATTTTATTTGTGGTAATAAAATTCTAAATTTTAAATTACTACAAATAATTACTTATTTGTTGTCAATTGTCAATAATTAGATACTGTATAACATTTTAGACCATAATAATCTAAATTTATAATTTTTAAATATTTTTTTGATTTCTAATCAATTTTATAATATGTTATTTTTATTAAATAACAATAGTGTCAATTTTGACACTATTCATTTATTTGAATTTAAATAAAAAATATAAAGAAGATACGTTCGAACTAAAAGATTTAATAGATTCATAACATGTCATATTTATCTATAAAATTAGTGTATCACATTAAATAATTCATAAAATATTTAATTTAATATTTTTAAAACCATTCATTTGATATTTCTCTTAATAAAATAATTTCAACAACACTATTTTGTCACCTATAATGATAATTATTTAAAACCTAAAAATTATAAATAAATTCATATGATTTGGATAATTTATTTAGAATTCTGGATACTATTCATTTTCTAAGTTTCATTAAGTTTATCATTAAATTAAAATTAATATACTTATAAGATTTAAGAGAGTGACATGTTGTCACTTTCTTTGGTTTTAATAATAATTAAATAATTTTCAAGAAAACAAGTCCATAAATTGAATCTATTCCGACCCATATGCGATATGGGTCAACATTTAGTCATCTAATAGAATTTTTTCTAGTGTTAGGGAAATTTTATAATCTTATATTTACCCTTAATTATCCGATTTACCTTTAACTATTGTAAATAAAATTTACCGTAATTACTATTCATAAAGCCCAAAAATAAAATGTAGCTTATTTACATAATTTGGACCCACTTATTTCAAATATGGAATCCATTTTTCCAAATTCAATACACAATATTTTCAGAAATTAAATTAAAATTAATCTCGTTGTCGAATGAAAACGGGTTTTTGTTTAAAACATTGCAAAAGATTGAATTGATTTAACATACGAATTCAAGGTAAAATTAATGCTAATGACATAAATTATATTAAATTGTTAAAATATATACTATTTATACTTTAAATCCATTTAATATTATAATTTAACCATATAAATTATTACGATGAAAAAAGTTGTTTTTAATTAAAATATAGCGTGTTTTTACTATTCATTATAATATGAATGTTATCAAAAAAATTTGAAAACTTTATCCAATGTAAATTTTTTTATCCTGATTCAAAAGAAGAAGTTTATTTTGCAAAATTTCATTTATAAACATGTAAAAAACAAGACTTAATGTGGGTGCGCCATCAAAAGGCGGAAAAACTATATTTTTTTAAAAATACTTATTTTACCTGAAAAATTTATTTTGTTCACATAAAATGTTTTAGAAAATTTATAAGAGGAATAATAATGTTATAAAATTAATAATGTAGTTAATTCTATTCATAACGGATAGTCCATATTAATATTATAACAATATATCGTCATTTATTGAAACCTGTAATTGCGTACAACAGACGTTATCGTGGAAGGTCATGATTGCTTGTAATGCAAGCCAAGTTAGGGATGCATGTTGTGAAAGACTCTTTTGTTGTTTCTTTTTAATAGAATCCAACCATTTTTCAATTATCCATTGAATATATATATATATACACTCAATGTTGCATAGAATGACTATTATCAAACGAACATGAAATTGTGGGTAACACAATCCAAGAATAGTGTTGCGTATACTACAAGCTAATACGCTGTTGCATATAGATCAAGATAATATTGGTGTATCATAAAACACATGACATCAAATAAATTATAAATTATACTTATCATAAAATCTAGGGGTGTTACATTCTTCACCCTTAAGATGAATTTCTCCCTCGAAATTCGTCGGGGTTATAAATGGTTTACTACTTGAAAGCTTACTTCATAGAATCTCACATCATAAAAAGGAATACTAAAACTGAACATTAAAAACTTAATTATGAAGCGTAAGAGGTACCCAAAATAACTAATCACTGGGTTTCCACATAGATTAACAGAGGTGAAAATATGGATACCGAAGAGAAATCAGACAATTAAATGCTAATGGAGAGTGGTAGAGAATATGGCTATGAAAAAGACAAAAATCACAAAGCCATAAATTTGTGATGATCTAAGGTACCGTCTGATTTATCGGATATGAGAGTACTAGGACAACATTTTTGGCTTTCAAGATAATTTCCCTAAGGTTAAAGAATTTGAATAAGAAGAATACTTAAGTTATTTCAGTAAGATCTCACTGTTGTTAGTTCCTTAAACAATTTCCACTTCATCTCTTAAAGAAATGAAGTTGAATTTGTCTTCGGTGAAGTGTTAGCATATCATGTGATAGAATGATAGGTCATTACATCTGTCTCAAACATAAGGTTAGCAAAAGAAATATATATAAGTCCATCTATGTTGACATTAATCGTATATGGTTCCAAAAATGGACTTATACTTCATCTATCATACCGCTTAATATAAAAAAACTAGTTTCTACTAACCAGGGACATCCTGTAGGCCAGTGGTAGGTGATAAAAGACATTCGCACTTCGTTTTTGGTTTCGATTCCCATAGCCTTGTCCGAAGCGATGGGTTGTCACCCATCCTGCAGGTTGTCCTTTTTCTAAAATTACATTACTATAACACCCCATAAATAATATCGACAAAAGTTCTATCCTTAATCAATACTAACATATGTCCAACATAATCCATTCTAATCTTTAGTCTTATCTAAAATACTTTAGTCCAAGCTCATAGTATAAAGAAAATGATTATTCGAAATGTTACATAACAATCACATGAATGTCATCATTTATCCCCCATATATCATAAGATATATCTTGTTGGTCAAATTATGAACATGTGAATACCTTAATCATTTATTCTCTTGAAGAATGAATACCCATTGAACCTTAGTGAAAACATGAATGTTGTTAAATTTTAACACTTTCCACATACCAAAATCCCAAAAATTCTATATACTCAAACCATGATATCTCATTGTCCTTATATAATTAATGATCTCAAACATTTCATTATTACCTTATCACTTCTTTATGTGCATATTAGGTTCTTTTAAAAAATATCTGAATAACCATTCATGGTTATCGGTACCATTCATCATAGACTTTCCAAACTTAAGGAAAGACAACAGTGTAACCATCCTTAGATGTCTCTTTATTCAATATTACCATGAGATTACTTATACAACATTACTCTTCATAAACATGTAATTATTCCACTACCTTCTTAAACCATTGAACGAGCTTCAACAATTCATTCATCTCAAATATCATTTGTAGTCTCCTCATCATCATCCACATAAATACTACACATATGAACATAATGATTCTCTTTATGAGATTTTCCCTTAGGAAATTGGTTTTCATAATGCATGTACATTCCACATTTAAAACACTTAACCATTGTTGATGTCTTAGAAAAACCATTATCCTTGTCTATGGTGTTAACTGAACCTTTTCCATTACAATTATTAGCTTTGTGTTCTTCTTTTCCACACCCAAAGCATCTTCCAGTTCCTTTGAAACATTCTCCCTGATGCCTCTTCCCACATGATTTACATGAGGGGAATTGAACTTTATTTCCTCTATGATCTTCATGAAACTCCATCTTTCTCTTTTTAGCTGAGTCAGGAAACTTACCAAAGTTGGGATTATTGATCATATTATGAGATTGCTGATTAGGCATAATAACAATATGTGGACCTCCAGATCCAATTTAATTTGGTTTCTCAGGAGAAATATCATTCCATTTTCCATCATATCCACTATTATCATGAATCTTCCTGTTTCCATCCATTTTCTAAAACCCAAAAAGAATATTGTGAGAGGAAAAAAACAATCTAGGAAAACAACTTAATAAAGGGGGAGTACCTTCAATATCTAACTTCTTAGGTTTAATTATAAGATCTTTAGCGCAATTTTAAGACTCTAACCTATACGTATACTTAACCTTAGGGACATCCCTAGACATACCTTAGAAATATCTCTAGGGATCTCACTAAAGTTTTCGCATCCCAGTTTCCAAAGGTTAACTAAACCTATCCTCTGATACCAACTGTAGAGACCCAAAGCTTAACGTACATGGATATTACATTACTTTTGCGGAATACTTAAAACATAACAAAATCAGACACACAAGGACCGTAATAGTTTAGGGTCTTTGGAAACTCTGAACATAATCTTCTAATCGTGGTGAAAGTTCTTCAACATCTCTATAAAAATCTTCCCATTTTGTTATCTTACCTAAAACCTTTATTTATATCCTGGGGAAAGGAAAACACATAAAGGGTGAGCTCAAATTCTCTGTAAGGGTAAGCATAGAGAACATAAGACAATCCATAAACATTTGATTGCAAAAACAGAAACATAAAATCAAAACATCAAAACCTTGAGCAAAGACATAAATCTTGGAAGTACGTAAGGCATATATCATAAAGGAAAATCAATCATGATAAAATAGAATGAGAATAAAACATGTAATTATGGAATCCATTAAGAACATGATATGATTTCCATAGTAGCAAAGGCATTGCTTCTAAGACCCTCATAGTGGACAAAGTCTCTTTCTGAATCGAGTTCACTCCTCATTCCAATCCTGTAACACTGAACCAGATTAACTTACCATTCCATCCATTTCTATCTCATGAGATATAAATCGTTACCCAATGAATTGGAGGGAGATATAGGTCCCACCCATCTCATAATTAAATCATTCATACTTGTGCCACAACATAAACATAAATCATTCATCATTACCCAAAGAATAAAATAGGATTCATAAACATTATCCCATTATAACATAATCCATAAAAAATTGGATATCATTTCATCATAAGAAAATTAATACCATGTAAATAAAATAGACAGTATACTTGAAACATACACATCTGATATAATGCCATCTTTTATGGAAAATGGTTATGATAAAACACTTGAAATGAATTCTTGAGGAAAATATCCTTTCTTATTCAAAATCATTTTCATTTCACAAAATGCCATGCAATTTAAAAAAAGGATTTTTTTGAAAATATTCATGAAATATTTTATAGTAAACTTCAATAAAATAAGGCGTTATAAACTCGTAAAAATCCATTAATGCCGTATAAGTTAAAAAACATTCTCCTCGTGCTTTTGTTGGAAATGTCAAAAAAGTACATCGTATGGTAAACAAAAGAAAGGTTCTTTACATACCATGAAGTAAAATTCAAAAATGGGTAAAAAGAACTTTAAACATACATGAAACCATTTTTATAAAACATGGACATGGATGACAACAATAACCCCAGTAAATACTTACGAATAAACAATCTCAGATAAGAACGAGATTGGAATAACTATCCCTTACCATAGGTCCGATATACTTCGTATGGATCCAAACCTCATGTATAATGATTTAAATAATTTCATTGAATTATTGAATAACCATATTCATTGTTATGATATCATATATGTTTCACTTATTACTTTATTTTACTCGTTATATTGTAAATTCCATGTTAAAGCAGTGTTTTGGGTAAAATCATTTCATTTATCGTTTGTGTTTCGACTTGTCGTTCTTGATATTATTAATTATATCCTGATTTACATAATTCCAAAATGTAAAACATTATTTATATATAATATATATTCATCATATAAATATATATTATAGATCTATAAAAGGAATGAAATACACCGTTCATAGAGATGGTAGGTCGTACGTACGCATGAACGCTGTTTTCGTTTCCTTGTTGAATTGAATGAAACTAAATAGATTACATACATATATATACATAACTCAAGTAGCATTATTATGTCATATATTTCAATATTATTCATTATATAAACTTTATAATCATTCATGTATGGTTAACATGGAGAATGAATCTCATCGTGTCATGGAGACGGTAATCCGTACGTACGCACGAGCAATGATATCGTTCCCATAATAATTGAATAGAATTGGAGTGGATGGTATAATATATCATAATCCGTATGATTTCATAATAACCATATATAGTTATTCTTTACACCATTATACCCATCCATTTACGGTGTTGGTGGAAAAACAGATTACACCATGGCGTGGAGACGGTATTCCGTACGTATGCACGCGTGTTGATTTCGTTTTCCGTAGAATGGATAGAAGGTGAAATGGGGTTGTTTCATATTTATTATAAAATATGAGTATATTATTGATACTGATGTTATTACAATATAATGAAACAACTAATGATGAATAAGATGAAGAAGAAAGAAAAATGAATGAATCGGTAACTGATATTACCTCTTCTTTGACACGCCTCTTTGAAACCTCCACTTAGAGTACTAAAATTGGTCTTTGAAGAAGACCAGGACCTCTAGTATGTCTCTAGGGAAGTTGAGAAGGGAAATGGGTAGGGTTTGGACGAGCTTAAAGGCTCCAAATTGTGTGAGGAGAAGAGGGAGGAGATGCCCTTTTATAAGGGAGGAGAGGGGCACCTTTGGAAATATAAGAAAATATTAATTTATATTAAATCCCAACCCCACATAAAAACTTCTAAAATGACTCAAATCTGAAAATTAGATGAGATAGGGTTGTTATCGCATCAACCAATAAAATTTATACATGTTAGGAATTTATTTTAAACATTATCAACTTGATTTATCCTTATTTAATCAATTTAATTTTATTTGTGGTAATAACATTCTATATTTAAAATTATTAAAAATAATTACTTATTAGTTGTGACTTGTCCGTAATTTTATAATTAATAACATTTAAGACAATATAAATTTAAATTTATAATTTTTAAATTTTTTTGTGATTTTTAAAAAAATTTATAATATGTTATTTTTATAAAATAACAATACTGTCAATTTTGACACTATTCATTTATTTGAATTAAAATAAACAATATAAAGAAGATATGTTCGAACTAAAAGATTTAATAGATAAATATAATGTCATATTTATCAAGAATATTAGTCGATCACATTAAATAGTTCATATAATTTTTACATTAATATTTCTAAAACCATTTATTTGTTATTTCCATTAATAAAAGAATTTCAAAATCACTATTATGTCACCTTTAATGATAATTTTTTAATACCTAAAAATTATAAATAAATTCACATGATGTATAAAATGTTATTATATTTCTGGAGACTATTCATTTTTAAATTTTCATTATGTTTATCATTAAATTAAAATTAATATACTTATAAAATTTAAGAGAGTTACATGTTGTCACTTTCTTGGGTTTTAATAATAATTAAATTATTTTCAAGGAAACAAGTCCATAAAATAAATATATTCCGACCCTTAGGTGATATGGGTCAACTTTTAGTCATCCAATATAATTTTGGCAGGTTTTATGGTAATTTTAAAATCTTATATTTACCCTTAATTACCCGATTTACCTTTGACTATGGTAAATAAAATTTACCGTAGTTACTATTCATAATGCCCAAAAATAAAAAGTAGCTTATTAACATAATTTGGACCCATTTATTCCTAGTATGGAATCCATTTTTCCAAATTCGATACAAAAAATTTGCATAAATTAAATTAAAATTAATCCCGTTGTTGAAAGAAAACAGATTTTTGTTTAAAACATTGCAAAAGATTGAATTGATTTAACCTACAAATTCAAGGTAAAATCAATGCTAATTACATATATTATATTAAATGGTAAAAATATATTCTATTTATACTTTAAACCCATTAAATATTATAATTTAACCATATAAATTATTACGATGAAAAAAGTTGTTTTTAATTAAAATATAGCATGTTTTTACTATTCATTAAAATATGAAAGTTATCAGAAAAATATCAAAACTTTATCCAATGTAAATTTTCATATCCTTATTCAAAAGAAGAAGTTTATTTTTTAAAATTCAACTTATAAACATTTCAAAAACTATATTTAATGTGGGTGTGCCATCCAAAGGCGGTAAAACTGCATTTTTGGAAAATTGTTATTTTACCCAAAAAAATTATTTTGGTCACATAAAATGTTTTAGAAAATTTATAAGATGAATAATAATTTTAAAAAATTACAAATTTAGTTAATACAATTCATAATGTATAGTCCATAATAATATTATAACAATATATCGTCGGTGAATGAAACCTGGTATTATGTACAACACACGCTATCGTGGAAGTTCGCGATTGCTTGTAATGCAAGCCACGTTAGGGTTGCGTGTTGTGCAAGAATCCTTTGCTGTTTCGTTATAACAGAATCAAACCGTTTTCATTTATACATTGAATATTTATAAATATAAACTCAATGTTGTGTAGAATGACTATTATCAAACGAACATGAAATTGTGGGTAACACAATCTAAGAATAGTGTTGCGTATACTGCAAGCTAATACGGTGTTGCGTATAGCTCAAGATAATCTTGGTGTAGCATAAAACATATGACATCAATAAAATAATAAAGAATACTTATCATAAAATCTCGGGGTGTTACAATAACTATAATTTACATGTAATAATATATCACATATCACTCTCATTAACACCATCTGTGAATCTTTATAAGCACATGTTATGCTACTAAAATTATGCTATGATTTCCCATACCAAACACTTATGTACTGAATACCTATCCCAATATTTAATATTGGTTATTCATATAGAAATTCATATTATTCATTTATTTGGGACATCCAGGTATGTTGCCCACACTCTTTAATAGTGAGATTATATCTGTTAAAATATGATCTTGTGTTGAAGATCAACATGGAACACAAATACACATAAATAATATGGATAGAACAGGTGGGCCTAAAATTATATAAAATGATGATTTATTGGGAAACATTTTCCTCTCATGATATACCATTTATGGATCATGGTATGTTTTCTTAATACTAGTGTTCGATTATGTCTCAATGGTTACCGTCGGCTTATTCTTATGATGCCAAATTTTTTATTCTAGAAGCATTATGATATTTTCATGATATTATCATTATATGTAATGATGTGATGTTCATGTTTAGGATTTTCTACCTTTTTATGTCAACATAATATTCATATTTATAATAAATTGTTGCCTTCACTGATTTATTCTTCAATTATTACACTACTATTATTTATTTTTCACCCTTTATTATGTTTGTACTTGGGTTATCCCAGCCATTTTTTGGATGGTTGAGTGAATTTTAAGAGAATTATCTGGAGTTACATATAATGTATGATTCTCTGCATTTAAATTTATTATGTTATGTATATAATTATCCAAAGTCACTATGACTTTGAATCATTTAAAATTGATTTATATGTGTGTTTCTATAATAAACGTTGAAATAATTCTTTCAATGATATATACTCTCATATGAATCATTTCAATAAATATAATATTATTGTAATGTGAGATAAACCAAAATCCTAGGAGTAACTTCCCACAAATGGGGAATGCTTATATTTCTATAGTTTTTTTAAATTTATAATTTGTTATAAATATTTTATCATCAACGAATATGATATTTAATTTAATTTTTAATGGTTTATTCTTGAAAAAAGGTGAATAGAGGTTGTGTTTCTATAGATTGTTCTTTTCACATATTTTTATTAATAAATTCATATAATTGAATGTGATTGTCAATTTACTTATAATGCATGATTAAATTATTTAAATTTTAAATAATATCTTATATAGTGTTTACTTATAAAACATGATTTTTCCAATTAACATGAATAATATATAATTTGGATTGATGTTCTAATATATGGTCGATTTTTTTATTAACACGTTCATTATTATTCCAAACCTATAGTTGGTGAGTAGAAGTAGATTTTAGTAACGATATGTGAAACTCTTATTTCATTAGATGTGGAAATATATTTAATGTGTGTCATTACAATTATTTTATTATCTAATTTATTATATTGATATCTTTGATATTCATATTTCAATCCTTTTTTTTATATTTATTGAAATATACCACCTCAATTCCCTCTATTTGTGTCTTAGGAGGGTTGGGATGAGCATCTTCAACTCGAAGTGATTTTAGTTCCTCTTTTTTCTTATGTAACTCATATTGACCAATACCTCTATGAGTTCATTATTTATGTCATCGACACTTTGGGTATTATAGAAATGATATCATGGCCATATATTTTGGATAATAAAAAACACTTCTTGATGTAACATTATACACTCTTTGTAGAAGAGGGTAGACCACTGAGAGATGAGTTATAATAAAATTCTATAAAATCTATTTATTACCGATTCTGAAAACCTCTATATAAGGACTGAATATTCCTTACTACATGCCTAATTGATATTACATTCACTAAGGGATGTTTTAGTTTAGACTAATCCACATGCAAGTCTACCCAATAATGGATTCAATGATCATTTCTTCAAGTAGTTTTCTAGGATACTATATGGATTGAATAAGAAATATAATTCTTACATCTTTTCAAAGGAGTTATTTTTTATATAATATTTACAAATATTTATAATAATATACATTATTTCATGATTTTGTGGTTGGGTTATTAGACTACCAGATAATAAATGGGTATCCTGAGGTATTTTTTTCGATTGCAGGGGATCATTTTCTACAAGACATCATTTATTTGTGGGTTTGAATTGTATTTTCATTACCAATATGAACATGATCGACGGAAGACTATAGTGTTAAGTTACATATTCATCTAATTCAAAAATATTGTTCTCTAGAAATTGGTAAATAGAGGCCCACATATTCACTCTAGGGAGGTATATGAATGAATATTCTAAGAAATAGTTTGACAATTCCTCCATGATGGAGGGCTTTTATTAGGTCCTATATGTTTTGGATGATAGGTTATATTGGAATTTATTGAGATAAATCAAAAAAGGAGTTCCAATATTGTGAATATATGGGGTCCTATAATAGTGATTTGTTATATTACCAAGATCTCCACATGATATTTTTAGGTTATACACTTGGATCCAGATTAGGGATAGGAAAATGATTTTGTTCAGATAGTTTTTGTTCTTTTGGTCCATTGGATCATGGTGGAGTTTGTTTGTTAAATATAATAGGAACTAACACCATCAATGGGTTTCCACATAGGGGATTCGGGTTACATGAGTTAGGTTATGGGATCATATCAGTATCTTGTTATTTAGAGGGCTAATGTTGACTATAATGAGGTGCTATTGATATTTTAATGATTAATTATAGTACCTTCAACAATATAATATATTATATTTAATAAGTGTGTGTTAATATTTTATATCATATCAATTTTTCAATGATCAGTGGATAGTAGTATATTATTTTTTTGTGTTATGTATATAAATACAACCTTATTGGGGAGATAAATGGGTATTCATAGGTGTTCAGAGTACACTATTATGTTATTTGAGTATAAGATTCTATAATTTTAATTCATACCATACATATTTTTCTTTCGTGTGATCATTATTATGTATTTGTGGATTAATTATTGATAAAACAATAACTACAATCAATGGAATGTAAATTTCATATTCATAAAGAGTGTCTATTATTCTCATAGATGAGGGATGGATATATTGATTAGAATTTTCAGACCGGACCATCACTGACTGAGTGTGATCTCCAAATAGTTTCCTCTCATTTTTTTGGGATATGAGGAGACATAGAATATCTTATTTCATCATATAGTTAAATAGATTTTATACATATTACATAAATACATAGTTGGGTTGATACCCAATATAGAAATATATCACATTCACAATTGAGTTAATCCCAGGTACGGAGCACAAATTAATTCCTCCATATAAGATGGATCATATGAAAAATAGTGAAATAATACAATATCCAAATTAAATTAAGTTAAAGGGAATTACATAACTAATAATTTCACCTTGGGAGCTTCTATCTTCATCTGTTATAAGGGCAATGGGTCTTTAATCTCATGTGTGCATTGCATATATTGAACAGGGTAATAGTTAAAATAGAAATCCATTTCCACATATAGATGACCAATTTGATTAGCTGGGGGAGTAAAGTGTTTTTCTATGAACTATTTGAAATCAACATAGTATTATTTCTATGTGAGACCTTAATATATTTCTTATAAATCATTCAGAAGACAACATGTATGGTATAATTAAATTTTGATATGGTTTAGTTTGATAAACATTCCACTATTGTTTATTAAAATAATGAACCACATATCAATATTTATATTTATTATTTTATAACAACATTTATTAAATGTATATTTTTATACTCATTATTAAAATAAAATACATAATTTTATATAGTGGTGCTTTGAGTTCAATGATAGATCATTAACTACAATCCACAAAATGAAAATTTATATTTTATATCAATGAGATTCACTTATTAAAAATGTTATATCATTTGTTGGAATATTTATAGATATCGGGAAGTTGCAGGATAGAATTATTTTGGAGTAAACAAGTAAATTATTTGAGATCTATATTTGTCATTGACTGAAATGATACTTTTATTAGATTACTCAAAAAGTATATCAATTCGTTGACTTGATATTTGATTCAATCATGATATGGGTGATGTTTGAGTGGTCTGAAACATGAAATATGTCCTTAAAAAAGTTAAAATTGAGGTTTAATACTACACTGATCCATGGAGTACAAATTTTATGTAATGGGGTTTCATTTAATTACTATACATCAACTAATAATCTTGAAAAAATGATAATCCAAATTGATAACGTGGTATCATATGAGTTTTTGTAGGCGAGGTCACATGAGAATAAATACATACCACATAATTTATAGATAGAAGTGGTGGGACTTGTATTATGGTATTTCCAATATGAACTTTTTTATGAGGTGTTCATGTTGTATATAGACTACATGATCTTGAATTATATATATCCTAAGCATGGAATGAACCTTTGATAGAGATAATTAATTAAGATTCATTAGTACTTCCATTTTGGGAGGGAATATACCGTTGTGAACTTGAATTTCATTATAGATGTTCCGAGTAGAATGTCTAAGGATCCAATTTTCGAAGAGGCTAGTAGTGTGTGAAAGATGATGAGAAACATCACTAAGATAAATATAGATATCTAAGAGTATTGGTGTAGGGTTGTTATTATTAAATTAATATTTATCACCTCAATCATAGATATAGTGAATGTTGGTTATCTATGCTATTTTTCTTGTATGGATACTGATGATATCATCATTTTCTGATATCATCTGATGGTCCCTACAAGTATACATGGGGATCGATTGTGAGATTAACATTCATTGAATTGGGTAAATAAACCATGGATAAATATGATATATCATTATAAAAATATGTAGTAGTAGTGGAATGATATAAATAAATTCAATATAGTATTAAAATTATGACATTTAGCCGATAAACAGGGGGAAAATAACCATTATAAAACAATGGGTCTTCATTATACTCTTCTCTTTCTCAAGAGGAAATAGTATGACTTGACCTTGGATTTCATGGTGGGGTTACCTAGATTACCCTGAAGTGAGGATGTGGTGTTGGTAATTATCAAAATGCTGTTGAAGGTTTTTTATTTCATCGCAATCACGTGTACCCACTACATTAAGGAAAAATGATTGATTTATGTTTACAAGATATAAAACATTCATCGTATGCTCATGAGTATCACCGGAAACAAAGATGTTTATTTAACATCACACCAATGGATGTTTTTGTAAAAGGCTAATGATATGTAAGTAAATTTTAGAATTATATACGTTCAATATTGTGATGGGAATTCAGATCATGAGATATAAGGTTTAGAGGACATACAGTCAAAATGTATCTATTATTTCCCAAGTAATTTTGAAATTCAACTTTTTTATGTTCAGTTCACATATAAAAACAATTACAATGTATCTATTGAGAGGGAATCTTTTAAGGATTTATAAGTAATTTCATGTCAATAACATTTATTTTAGATTTTGGAAGAAGATAATTACATATTGGGTCCTTGTCTCATTGAGGAGACCAAAAATAATATTCTATTGATTCCAAAATGTATGGGAACCATTAAAAGAATGTAGTGGTTGTATGTTGATCAAGTGTGTCTTACTCAATTGTTTGAGGTGGATGAATGAATATTCAAAAGTGTCTATCCATGATTAAGATATAATTATATTCTTAAATAAAAGAATCATGATCCATGATTTATGGGTTCGTTTTATATTATATTAAAAATCATCATAGTTTCATTAATATATCCTAAGAGACAAATTGTTATGCATGATGTATTTCATGAATTTTAGTTTCAAAGTTAACTTATCGGTATTTCATATATGATATTGATCATTTTGGTTTTGAGTCATATATGTCATTTGTTAAATGAATTTTTTATATAGTAGACCATGGTGAGAAGATCCTTTATGAGATGATGGTTCCACTGACACACATGAAGTGGAAGCATAGGAATGTCTAAGGGAAAATATGGGATAATGTTTTTTATATTACAGTGTGTTGGATGGATCATTTTTTCAATGATTCCCAATTCGGAATCATAGTGATGAGCTGCTATATGAAGAGACTATAACACCACACATATTAAATGTATGATTTGAATTTAATTACTAACAAAACATATGTATTTGGATATTTTTGTGATGAAAATATTATTTTCAAGGGCATGGGGTCTATTTTTTAATGATCGTATTATTGTTGTGAATTGTTTCATGAACATAGAATCCACTAGGAATATAGTACACTAAAAACATGTAGTCAAGGATCCTCTAGGGTGAGGGTTGTCTTTATCAGAGACACTGAACCCCAAATTCCAATTGAATGGGAGACTAGTGTTTTACTATTTAAATTTATTTAATCAAGGTAGCCTTTTTGCTTCGTTATGTATTATTTTAATATTATAATATTAATTTTATCATTAAAATATTATTAAATGAGTCTATATATTCATATTATATCTATAGTAGATCAACACTAATCCCTCTCTTCTCTCCATTCATTATCTATTTTATCTAGATCTCCAATATTCTTATTTAGATCACAGTGTCTCAAAACCAAAGGATTCTTCGTGGGTAAGGCTATGAGTCCACCATCATCAATTCTCTATTTATCTCCGTATTCTATAATTTCTGACTTATTATAGCCAAATTAAGGTTTTTGTACCATATTTATTGATTTAATTTATTTGAGGATAAATCCTCCACTGATATTGAATGAGTAGGTTCCTATTAGGTCTATGTATTTTGTGATAATATTTTATTATCATTTTATATGAGGTTATTGTGCATCACATGAAATAAAGGAAATAAAAAAAAATATTTCTATATTGTAAATCTCTATTTAACGAGTTTTATGGTCACTTATGGTGTGAGTAAAATAATTTAGGGCCATGAGTGGTAGCTTTTAAATTATTACTCAACTCCCTATTCAAATAAATAATTTCTCATCCCTAATGCTGATACTAATATATGTGTTCGTTTGAAAGATATGTGTGTAACCTTGAGATGTGTAAATATAGGATCCTAGTGGGGTGTCCAATAACATTAATTGATGGAATGGGTCCCATACTATATTATTATATGTATTAATTACCCTTTCTATCTTAATTTTTTTTATAATGAATAAATCAATCGCTTAATGAACTTATTAAGAGATATAGTGTTCAATCCCTCTAATTTATATTTATGATGAGCCATTATGTATCTGGAATGATAATTGTGGTCCATTTTCCACCATGATAGTTATATAGGGGGGTTTTTATCCATGAGGAGATATTTTATTAGTGTCACATAATCCGTGTGAAGAAAATTATATAGTTCTATCTAATCCACCCTGGGAGATAATGTGATTTTGGTGACTCATCCACCATTGGGGATAAGTGATTTGATTTTGAGATTACGCCACGAGAGTAAGTGTAATGGTGATGTGACTTTTGACAATAGGATGTGTAATAATGTTGTGTTATATACCTATGAGGTATTTTGTCTTCCTCATGGTGGATGTGTGATTGGGATGTAACATTCCACCTCAACGAGGTGTGAGGATGATGCATTGTATACCTAAAAGGTGATGTCACATTGACTTGAATGTGGTGTGATAGTGATGCGAAGTTGAGTTTAATGAGGATGGATGATGTTGTGATGTACACTTTACTATTGTTGGGATGTTCTACTAGAGAATATGTATTCAGACTAATAATTCAAGGTGTTTGTTACCATTCTGGTGATAACTCTTTCACCATGAATAATGAGATGAGAGTTTTAGGTTATTTCCCCATATAGGTGGTATTAATACTTTGGGTATATCATACCATTTAAGAATTGACTGATGAATGAATGGTCGTACATGATTTATTGGACTATCTCTATATGATATGTTAAGTTTATTTAATTATTTTTTCATGATTTAATTTTATTTGGTGCATAAAATTATGTTGGATATGTTTGTTGTACACCATTGGCGGTGGAACACTATGTTGTACCCACACCCTAACTGAGAATATTTTTTAGTGTACATATATCTTCATTCATAACATAGGTATGGGAAGAGCATTATGATTCATGGATGAGCATGATGGTTAAAGTGGTACACAGTTCTATATGGGGAAGTACACATAGTATTTTAATGGTTTTCAAATCTTTGATTATTTTCAAAAAATGTATAAGGCCCTCATGGTGTGATATTAATTATGATGTATACTTGCATGAAATTAGTGTAGTTCATTTTTCTATAACTTTTTCCTTTTTCTTATCTATAGTTGTCTCACTAAAATCATGTCTATGGTATGACTTTAATTATGTTTGATGATATATTTTTTCATACAAAATTATTTATTGTCATCTATACAGAAGGTATTTTCAACCCACAATCACATATTTACCCTCACTAAAAGTATTAAAAATATTAAAAAAGAGATGTTACACATGATGTCATGTACTTTCACTCAGATCATTGTTGTTTGAGATAATTGGAATAGAAAATTTATAGGTTCAAAACAGTGAGAGAATTTATTTATTTATTTTAGTATTTTAGATATCATTGTGTGAATCTGAATTATAATAAATCACACTTTTAAGGGGGATGATGATTTATTCCTTCGTTATAACCATAATTGAGATTGAAAACTTATATATATTAGGGTAGACATGTATTTGAGATCATGTAATGAAATAATAATTCAAAATAGGGAATTTATGTTTTCATTCCATAATACAATTATTAGTGCACTAATAGTGAATAGAAGTATATGAAAGTGTGTATTAATCATGGATAAAGAAATAGTTCATGACGTTGTGGTCTATAAAATCATTAATTTCAATAAAGAGTGTAAAAATGGAGGAAAATTATCTTATAGGAGTATCTACATGTGATTATGAATAAAGGGGATCTAGATGTTTGTGACATGATAATGGAAGGATTTTTTAGTATCATGTTTTTGCAGTCATCTAAAAACATGGAAAAATTTAACACGAAAAAGTTACATAGTAAAGATATTCATATATAGATTATGATAATAACTATGGATCATGATGAATTTCATTGGAGAATAAAATATTGATTTCTCAATGCATATATAATTTGTTCTATACAAATATATTTAATAGAAAAATGATTATAAAAATTGATCTCTTTCTTAAAATTTGTATATAGATAAGGATGTGAGAAACCCTAGGTTGAGGAATGATAAATCTATAAATACTTTTAAAAGAAATCATCATTTGGAAGGAAAAAGAATAACCTAAATTTTTATCCAATTTTTGTTTATAATAGAATTTGTTACACTAGTATATCATCATGAGAATATAAATTGGACATGGCCAAGTTCGTATAAACTATATAAAATAAATTTATTATTCTATTATTTCCACTGTACATTTTTTATTGATATTATGTAACAAAAAAACATAAGGATATATATATTTAATGTTTTCTATCTCAAATGTAAAAAACATTATAAAAATATTGATTTTTATGTGAGTTAACAGTTTCCTTTAGAAAACAAAATGATTCATCACCCCCAGGTACCACACACCACATTCTATAACATGTTGGACCTAAAAATGGTTTCAATGAAATGTTATTATTTTTAACCATATATAAAAATGTTTTATGAATTTTTCATATACATGGATTTTTTAATAAAGACACCCATTTTCAATGGTTCTTACTTTGATGGTTTTAAAAAGAATATACTTTCTAATTTATATTCTTGTATTGTTGACTTAATAGACTGTATTTATATTGAATTGGATTATGTTAACCATGATAAAATAGTTTAAAAGGGGAAATAATGATTTTTTGTTGTTTTATAATAAATAAGGCACTTAAATATCCCTTTGTTATGATAATGTATTTAATTTGTAATAAAAACTAGTGGAAATCAAAATTATATTAATTTAAGAAAAAGATAGAGTGATGTTAATTTAAATATCAAAATAAAAATATATTAATGATGACCCTCTAATTGAAAAATTTAACAATAAATGGTCTACAAAATGTAAATAGAAGGAGAAGTGAGAAGAATAAATCTCCCGAGAAGAAAGACACATTACATTACCAAAACATGGATTTTTTTTATTTATAAATAAAATTATAAAAATATAGTGCATGTGTCTTTTTAAATATGGAAATTCAGGTTCTCCAATGTAGTTTTAAGAGAATTGATATTCTATTGATTAATTTTCAATGATATTTAGTAATTCATTTTGGGAAAATGATTATAACTATATAGGAATGATCCTAAAAATATGGATAATTTCATCACTATTTATGGGTTGAATTATGATTTTATAGAATAATTATATTTCTAGATTAAGATTTTAACTAAAAAATGGATAAATTTTAATGAATTTGTTATAAATAACACTTTAAAAATAAAAACGGCATGTGATATTCATAGATAATATTATTATTTGTTGTTGGAGGAGAGAGAATCTCAAATAAAAGGGAAAAATATGAAAATCATGGATCTCGAATGAATTTTAAATTGCTTCAAAATAAATAAAGATATAAATATCATGTAATATTCAAAATGTGGAATGTGAAGACTAGAAAATTTGTAATGGGGGAGAAAATTTAGTGTATTTTTTAAGACTAAAAGTGAAATCCCTCACAAAATTGCTTCATTGAATTGTTATTACTGTATACTTCTTAGAATCACTATTAATTTTGGATTTGAATCTAAAGAGATCCATAAAGTAAGTAGACTAGATATGAAATCTCAACCAGAATAAATATATGTGAAGAATTATTTTACTGTTGAAAAGTTTTATTTTGGATAATCATGGCCATATTGAAAAATACTATACAATGATAAGTTCTATATATATTATGGAAATCCTCACATTTCACTATCAATGGGGATTCATGTACCCATGTAAAAAATTATCATTCATCAAAAACAAATTCATGTTTTTGGTTGATAATAAATATATAATTTAATGGATATTTTATTAGGAACTAAATATTGATTGTTGAAACTATCAATCGTAGAATTAATGGTAAGAATATTGAAGTAAAAAAGATAGATAATTTTCCAATTTTAGAAAATTAGGATAAATAATTAAATAAATTATAATAAATGATAAAAAAAATATGAGGTATTCATAATTGATAATTAAGAGGAGATGTAGAAATCATTCAAAAGTAGTCTAATCAACAGAAATGTATGTAAAGTGTTGAAGGTTTATGGAAGAACCATCTTATGGGATATAATTCATGTTGAAAGATGTTGTTGAAATACATCAATAGAGGAATCATTAACATGTTGGAGTAGTCATATAATTTAGTTAATCTATAGGAAATGAAGAAGGGGTATTCTGAATTGAAAATCTTGATTTAATTTTGGTATAGGTGTTTTTCACATCGATGAACTATTTGGAAGGAATGGAAGAAATTTTGGTGAAAATGGTTAGATAATCACGATTAGTGTGTATATTAGGATGTTCATAAAATACATATCTCCACAAGCATTTAATTTTCATAATTTTGTCTACAATTATAAATGTTTAAGGGTGAGATATGATCTATGCGGTTATTTATTTGAAAAGGTATAAATGGGTGACAACATAGAAAATCTAAGAAATAGATTAATTTTTTAATTTATAAGTATTCATTTTATGAATTTATATTAATTTGTGTTTTAATGATAATGTTTCATGTCTTTTCAACAAAAAAAGGAATAGTTTTATTTAACTAAATTGTTTATCCTTATATTATAATTTTTTATTTAAAAATTAAATATCATAAATTTTACATTTATGTTTAAAAAATGGACCCAATTCTTTATATTATCAAATAAAAATAATTTATAGATTAATTTCAAGATTTATATCGAATTATTTTTATTTTTTAGTGAATATTGAATTTTTTTTATTTTACATACAGTATTTTTTTATGAAATGAACATGATATAAAAATTGACAACGAATTTATGAAACCACATTATAAAATAGAAATATATTTAACATGTAATGTACTAAATTTAAAAAATAATGATGAATATAGAAATCATTATTGGATTTTTTGGAATTCTAAGTAATATTTTTATTACAATAAAACATAGTTTCTTTTCATCTCTTCAAAAAAATATAAGATTCCTTTCATTTTTTTGAGGTTTTAAAATCAAATAAATCTACTTTTATTTTTCTTAAACTAATTACTATAGTGGGAATCGAAATTATACATGCCAAACAACATTAATTACAAATGTGTAAAGGGTTATCCTCCCAACTTATTTAGGGGGGATGAAATTGATATTGGATTTCAATAAAAAATGTACATGAATTTGGAAAAAATATATTTTATGCTTAAAAAAATTTCTCTAAAAAGTTATTTTATTTCAATTTTCAAATCATATATAAAATATAATTTTTTCCATATTTATAAACTAGATAATCGAAAAATGTTTCAAATATTTTTTATTATCATGATAGAATATGGTAATGAGTTAATTTTTTTTATTCATAACGAATTATTATCATAGTACGATTTTGTGACCATAATAATGATTAAATGGCATAAGGAGGGAGGTTAAACTAGGAGATGATGTTATAAATTCCTGTAAAACTTATCTAAATATGACTGGTTGATAATATTTCATCATTAACTTATATAATAATTCAAATTTGACAATATTGTAATGAGTTTCCATGAGATGACCATTTACAATTTATTTACATGTATTTAATATCTCTACAGGTTCCATTAAACCCACTTATAAAATAGAACCCCCTCTCCTAACATCTCTACATACATTAATAACATTATATCAAGCATGATCTATAAAAATACCTACCCCAATTTCCTCCCCTTAACATAATGGTCCAAATATCACCCAAATTCTTATTCTAGAAGACTTAATGCACAAGACAATAAAATATATCCAAATAGGATGTATAAATGTTAACTGAATTCATTCAGTATTATTTATTATTCAATATAGTTTTAATGCATCATATAAATATTAATATAATGACAAAGATATCTTTACTAAGGGGAAAAATTATGTTGATGGAATATATTTTCTTCATCTTATCTATGTAATGTGGAATGAAGACATTTCTCATGTGTACGTGTGGAGCATGGGCTCGATGAAGTTTTGTAATCTTTATTAAATACCTCATTACAAGGACTTTCATAAGGATTTATTTAATGAATATGTATGATATTAATAATAATAATATTATTATTTAACAAATACGCAACGTCTCGGATCCGGGTGCAGCCCAAAGGTTCCCCAAAATCGGCTAGTCACATATCCTCAAGCGTATTTCCCAAAAATGTAGAGGCTACCGACTAGTTGTGAGTTCCATGTTATGATAATTGGGAAATTAATCCATCATTGGATGAGTATACACAGTAAAAAAACAAATAGTAAACAACAATGGAAGCAATAATACTAAATAAGGATAACAGTGGAAGACTAAAAGTAAATCCAAAAGGAGGTGCAATATATATATATATATATGATTAAGGGAATATGTATCTAATATAACATAAAAACAAGTCAATGTGATATAAAAGAATAAAGAAGCCAATATAAAAAAAGAAAAATTAAAACTACAACAGTATCGCAAGCCTCAGCTTGGTCACATTCTCTTTAGGTCCAACAACAGTTAAGTACCAAATGAAGAATGGAGCCTACCCTTATTAGTACCTGCTATCATATAATCTATTTGGGTCCGAAAAATGACCCAAATAGAGTGTTAGGTGAATCCTAGTAGGCAACCTCCAAACGATATGTTCTAATCTATTAGTGAATATATTTAACATATAATATGCAAGAATGAGGCAATAAACAAGGAAGTACTCAAATGTAAACAAACCTAAAATTTTCAATTACATTCATTTAACATTTATTATTCATCCATTGAATAATGTAACCATGGGATTTGTCCTATGATCTGTATCCCCTGTGTAATGTAACCAAAATGAATGTCTCATAATACCGTCTAAAAAATCAAGTAAGACTTAATCTAGGATTGTGCTTTGGCTTAGAAGACATTTCAAAATCACTAAATTATTGAATAAAGGGTCTTTAGGGAATTTTTCATAGTATAATCTCATTGTTCTAACATAAGAACAGTTCATTTAATAATTAACCTCCAGGATAGCTATCATGGTCTATACCCTTTTGTCTATTAAGCTATCATACAATTATAAACGACCACCTGGGAAAGCTCTCATGGTCTAAACCCTTAGGTCAATGTTTCATTTAATCAAATTATAAATGATGAAATTGGTATCTATAATGGTCTAATATCTTTGGTCTAACATATCCTCCATCAATTCTAAATGACCAATTAGGAAATCTCTCACGGTCTAAACCCATGGGGCAACATTAAATTTATCAATTATGAAAGACCAACAGGGTATCTCTCACGGTCTAACCCCATTAGGATACTCTAATTTCCCAATACCATTAGTCCACATTCATAATGCATATCACAAAAATTTAATATAATCAATAAATTCATCTCAAAAAAACAAGACATGAAAAAAGGGCAAGTCTAAACAGAATTCAAAACCAAACAGCCATAAACAATCAGTCACAGGGAAATGCACTGATCGGGTGTCCCAAAAACAAGGCATCCAACCTTATGTTAAAGTAACAACTATTTTTCAATCAATAAAACCATATAACCTACTAAATAGGATTTAGTTCAAAATCAATCAATACACCAAATGTGGGTTTTACAAACTTTTAGCATATATGATCCAAGAAAAGTAGTGGAATGCACAAACCACCTTCCATGATGTCGTACGATCGATATACATAAACGTCGGCCCTTGAGTGTTCCTAGATTTGCGTAGATCTTGAGAAAGTTGAAAAAGAAATCCAACCATGAATCACTTAATAGAGATAAATAACTAGGAAGAAAAGATCTAGGGGTTTTGAAAACTCAGTGGTGGGATTCCAATGCACCTGACAATGTCTCAGTTGGAGTTCAGATAGAGAAATGTGAGAGGTCTAGAGTTCATTAGTTTTTCTATCTTTCTCTTTTATTAATCACAAAAAGAATAAGATGTTTTTGAAAATGAGACACGATGATGCTCTGATATATCAAATGAAAATAAAATTATACGTGTGTTCATTAAAACTACAAGCAGTGTATTATCCTCAACAAACTCCCAACTTAAGTGGTCTACTAGGTCACCAAATGATCATGTACTGAGCAGTTACACGGTCAGTATATAGCTATACGCGGTAAGCTAGGTACACACCATGTACTCAGAAGTGCACTGTGTGTACTTAGAAATTCCCCATATAATCATTTTTCTTCTAAATAACCTGAAATCAAGATCTATACCTAAAATGAAGATCTTAGTTCATACCAAATTCCCTCTTAAAGAAATTCGTCCCATAATTTCACTTCCATGGGTGGGGAAGAAGAATAAAAAAACAACTTAGGCCATTATGATCACACACCGGCCTCCCTCTCCCAAGTCATATCCTACATTCTAATGTGTTGTCATAGCACCCATACCCAGTGAAGATACTAGCCATAGAGAACCTCCATGTTATGATCCACAATCTAAAAAGGGTGATCCTAAAAGGAAGCATCCACCTCATAATCACCATCATCAGGTTGAAAAACCTAGGACAGGTCTAAGAAGTAAATTTTTAGCTGAGAAACATGAAATACTTCATGCATAGATCGATACCTCTATTGTAACTGTGAACAATAGGCACCTGTATTGACTCTCTCCAAAAACTCAAAACGAATTGATGTATCTTGGTAAAAATTTTCCCAGACACATAATCCTCTTATGTACTATCCTCAGTGTAACATGAAGGAAAACCTAATCATCAACCATGAAATCCAGAGGTCATCTCTATTGACTGTCATAATATTTATAGAGGGACTGTTTAGTGTCCATCCTCTTCTGAATCAACTACACATTCTCATTGTTCTATTGTACAAGATGATTTTCCAACATAGCCTTCTCTCCTTTCTTCATCCAATATAGGGGTTATCGGCATGGCCTACCATACAAACCCTCATAAGGTTCCATATGAATCATTTCGAAAAAACTATTATTGTATGAACAATCAACCAGGTGTATGTGTCTCTCCCAATAGCCCCTAAAATCTGAGATCCATTCTCGAATCATGTTTACCAAAACCAAAATCGTGCACTCGGACTGGACATCTTTTTAGGGATGGTATGTTGTACTTAGATTTACCTATGTACACAAAGCCCTATATAGAGCCTACCATACATGAGAAGTAAATAGGTGTCCCTATCTAAAATTATGGAGCATGTAAGCCCATGTAAACGTACAATATCTTGTATGTACAAACTTTCTTGCTCATCAACACTAAAGGTTTCCTCAGGCGGCATTTGGTCTCACCCATATTTACCCAAGATTTTAGGGTAATGCGGTTGCTTGATGTATAGCTTAGGTTGTCGAATTCTCAGAGACCTATTATTTTCCTATAGACACAAAATATAAAGTGATTTATTTTTGACATTTAAGTTGCCAAATTGGGTTCATTATAGATGGTTTTAGAATATAACTAAGAGATCTATGTGAAATAATGTTATGAAAAAAACTAGTTGATCCTAGGTTATTTCTCAAGGTGGATTGAATGAATTTCATTTTTTAATGATTTGAATTTCATTAACTCGAGAAGGATTTGTTTAATGAATTAAATCTAACCTCATCACTTACTTGTTAAACATAGCTAAAAACACATGATAATCACATATGCACCTGTAGGATCGTTTTCATAAGCACTCCAAAGTATGGGATCAAATTAAAACATAAAATTAGGGTGAATAAATTTAATATGGAAGAGGAAGAGAGAAAATAATGGAATATAAGAAACTCAAATAAAGTAATTAAAAAAATGGAGAGTGATAAATAAAATAAAATCTATCCCCTTTATAGTCCCATAGATCTACCCATAAAACTGTTATCCCTTCTTTGATGACATGTTCTCAATGGAAGTATTAAGTATACTCATAAGGGAGGAATTAAAGAAGTAAAAACAACAAAATAACGATCAATCCACCATTTTGTGAAGAATCTCACAAGTTTTGGGGTGAATAAGTCCAATTTGTGAGGTAATGCTATGAAATTGATATGATGAATAATATAATAAGTGAAGAATATAAAATTTTACTAAATATTAATGTGATTCAGACAAATTACATGATAAAGAAGAATGTTACAAAGACAAATCGACATAATAACATTACAATGATGCAAATGCTCTAAGATCCATAAATAATCCTCCACTACTGCCTTAAAAAAGAATTTAGGAAGACTTGTGTCAATCCATAAGCATTACAACTCATTTTAATTAATTTTGGTGGGCCTAGGTGGGTGGAAGATTAATCAACAACAGTCTTTCCCACTCTCCCCCCTAAGTGGTAGCAAGCATGCATCTACTAAAAAAAGAAGAAAAATGTCCTTCTAGATTGACAAATTCAAGTGTCTATAGAAGGATAAAATGTTTCCCCAGATGTACCATAATAACTTGTAAAATTTCATCAATTTGTTTTTTGGTTTTTAAGATATGATTTAAATGGTGGGTTGTTTTTCGTGGCCACATAATCTAGCCCATAATTTCGTATTCATCTTGGGCCACAGGGAACTCCATTAAAAATTTTGAATTATTTTCGGCCACATTAGTATTAAATGGTCCCCATGATATCGTATATATTTAGTTAATTTTTTAGAATTGTGGGGCTTGAAAATTTTCTTCTACAATACTTTTATTGGGATGATACCCAGTTCACTTCACCCAGAATGTTGTTGGTTCATGGCCCATATTGGTGGTCTTCCAATGTGAATATTCAAGTGTTCCAAAAGTATTAATTACTCCTTATAGATTGGGATAACATAAAATAAAATATGAAAATAAAATCAAGTCCATTTTATGATTCATGAGATGTTCTAGAATGTACCATGTAATTGTGAATTGTAAGATGGAATTACAATAATAATGAGAAATAATGTTTAAAGTTTAAAATGCACAAAAAGTTGTTTTTATGATTAATAAATCAGCTGAATATTATATTATAAACAATGAATATTATCCTATTTTAGGTGATAATCACACCCCCAACAAGAGTTTTTCTACTCCAGAGAAAAATATATCTCAAAAATATGAAATTCGAATTCACATTTCCAAAATCATTTTAAAACATATTGCTCAAAAAAATACATCATACCAAAAAATTATTAATCCCATAAAAATAATTTAAAACAAGATAGGTCTGGAGGCATATCCAAAGCCCAAGCCCATTTCATTGATTAAATTCATCGCCATATTTCATCCAATTTTAATTATGATTGATGAAGTGAAATGCATCACAATATACTTGGGGGTTCATTTTCATTCAATAGAGAGAATATGAAAGTGCAAAGAGGAATAGAATTTTAATATTAATATGAGTATTCATTTTTTTTTTCTAATTTTGTTATTTTCGTTTATATTTTTGTTTTGTTTTGTTTTATTAAAATTTTTCCATGGTTATTGAAATTTAATTCAATCGAGTCAACCCATGTAGGATTACTTTGTCAATAACTCCCAGGATAAAAGACCAAAGGGAAACAAGTAATGCTCAAATACACAGGCATCATATCGAGTTTACTCAATCAAAAACAAATTCAAATTAACATAAATAGAGACAAAATTTCTAACTCTGGGAAAATAAACTATGGATTAACAATACCCAATTCCCGAAAGCCACAGATTAGGTTAATCCATAGCACTACACACAATTTATTTTTCTTATGTTTTTTTGAATACTCATGTTCAAATTAAAATAATCACCAAACCTATGCCATTTATTATGGTAATAAATAAATCAAACTAATACCCCAATATCCGGAAGACGTGCATTTTTTATTTGTTATTAAATGGATGAAAATATAAATGGTGAAAAATCACATCGGACAACCAAACCATCCAAAATCTATGAAACTGAACTTAAACATGCATTAAAATCATAATCAAGCCATGAAAAATTATTTGATACCCAATCACATAGTTTGGAATTAGTGTTATCATGTTAAAGTTTAATGAAATTTTTCCTTCCAAATATTTTTTTCATGCACACAAAATCAATTTTTTTTATTTCATCTCCCCCAAACATAGAATGAAATTGTCCCCAATGTTTAAAGAAAAGAAAACATAGATAGGGGTATAAGAGAGGATTTGAAAGAGGACATTGAAAATGAGAATCATGGAATAATGTCACCTAGTTTTTGATGATGAAAATGTGTGCCCAAGTCTTCCTTCTGTCCAGGGTTTGAGTCCCAGTGGCTGGGCCAATTGTGACGGGATTTTCCCCATGACCTACAGTGTATAATTTTAAATTTTCATTTATTTTATTGTATATATTTTTTAACATAAAATATAAAAAAATAAAATAAAATAAACTAACTATACATTGTTTTTTTATTAAATTTCTTGGTAAGGTATTACTCAAGCATCACGCCACGTGACACAGATGAATATGGAACTCACATTTCATAATCATCTATACTCATAATATATGAACATGTCAACAGTCTAAGGTAATATCATATTCTTATTTTTTTAACCTACAAACACATAAAAATAAAATAAACATATGATACATTGTCTTCTTTTAATTTTCTTGGTAAGGTATTACATAGGGATTAAACCACATTCCACTGATTAATATTTCCCTCACCATTCATACCCATCCACACTAATAAAATAAATAAAGTTCAACAGACAAAGGTAAAAAATTTCCTTCTGTATTTTTCTTTCAACCTACAAATACATAAAAATAAAAAACATGATGATACATTTTTTTATTTTAAGTTTATGGGTAAGTTATTACTGAGGAATCACATCGCGTCACATGGATGAATATGAAGGTCCCCTTTCATACCCATCCTTACTCATAAAAGAAGATCATGTCAATAGTATAAGGTAATATAATATTCATATTTTTTTAACAAACAAACACATAAAAAAAATAAACTGATGATAAATTATCTTCTTTTACATTTTTTAGTAAGGTATTACTCATGGATCACACCATGTAACATAGATGGATATGTCTCTCACCTATCATACCCATCCATACTCAGAAATTAAGAACATTTAAACAATATATGGTTAAAAAAATCTTTATGTATTCTTCTTTTATCCTACAAACACATTAAAATAAAATACACTAATGATACATGGCCTTCTTTTAAATTTCTAGTTAATGTATTACTCAGGGATCACACCACGTGGTATGAATGAATATGGAGATGCACTTTCACACCCATCCTTAATCATAAAATAAGATCAGGTAAACAGTATGAGGTAAAAAAATAGGAAAAAGAAAAATAAAGATGATTCACAATGGCAGGAAACATGAAAACTGAGGGTTTCCTCCCATGTATCACTTTTGTTTAACATCTCTATCTTTACATAGACTTCTAATTGTTTATGTATTTATTTAATCAAAGGTTGTTTCAAAGATGACTTCATCAACTTGTTTTTTTAAATGGATCAATGAATGGTTTGACTAAATGACCATTAAATTTATTGGTTTGACCATTGGTGGGATATTGAATTTATATATCCCCATATAGGTACATCATATTCATTATGTATGGACCCAACCATGTGGACCACAATGTTCCTGGGTGTGAATGATGATTCAATCTATAAAAAAATAATTGGTTTACCTAGTACAATGTGTTTTATTTTATGATATCCAGTTTGGTAGTCTTGTACATTAGCTTTTTTCATGACTCGTCCCCTGGGTCCCGTGTCGTAACTACCCCAAACCCGCCTTCCATAGGCCAGGGGCTGGCGACTGGCACAAAAGGCGTAAATCCCTATATCTAGAAAGGCATTGCCTTTATAAAATGTAAACATACACAACCATAGTACAAGAAGAATCAAACTCTAAGTAAAACCTATATAACAAAAGAGTGTACTAAAAGTAAAGGGTCCGGAAATACAACCCAATAGTAAAGTACAATAAATCCGAAAAGCTATTACAACTAAAGGAAAGAAGAAAGCAGCTACCGGTTCATCCTACGGCATTCCAACATGAAGAGTGGGTATAGATGGCCTCCTCAACACCCCATGTTTGTTGGTCCATTCTGTGTACGTCTCACCGAGTGGGCCACCTCTGGGTACCGTCTAGTACTGCAACTCTTTGCCCCGATTAGCGTTGTTTATCGTCTGCAACCAACACAACGTGGTGCGGGCATATCCCATGCAGGGGTGAGTATAACGATACTCAGTAGGGACCATGATACCTTCATGGTCTCAAAAAATCCAACAAGGATAACCACAGATTAATGAAATCTACGTATAACCATTACTTAGGCATATTCCCTTACATATACCTATGTTATCAAGTAATCCATCTAAATCATGGGGAAAAACAAAGGTCATTGACTCAGCTCAAACCAGTATATTTCATTAGAAAAACCACGGATTATGGAGAACTCCTCCTCTGTCAAGCACAATAGTCTTGTCGTGACTCTGAGGTTCTACTCACTAAACTTAGACTGCTGAGGTACTCTTCATGTCGAGTACCGCAGGTCTACCGCCTCACACAGTAGCGCTCCCCACCATGGGTCGGACACCTCACATAGTAGCGCTCCCCCTAATAGCCTAGAGAGGTACTCATCCTGTCGAATACCGTGGTTCTACAACCCCATATAGTAGCGCATCTCTGTCATGGGTCTGGCACCTCACACAGTTGTGCTCCCCACTGGGCTAGTCAAGTTACTCCGAACAAATCGAGCAAGCAGTCATCAGGTCTCAGGCAACTCCTAGGTCTCCGTAGTCTGCTCGCTCGTCTCCAGTAGGGTCTGCTCTACGACCGATAATCCGATAATCCATGTGTCAAAAATTACCAAAAAGAAGTATCTCAATGGTCCTCCACGTCATAGGGGTATCAACGCAATAGAAGACATGTCAATCAAACGCCTGGTCTGTGAGTTATTAGCCTTTTTACCGAGGGCCCGGTTGGTTTCATGTACGATCCAACCTGAATATATCTCGACTATACCCCGAAGTCCCATGGGATATTTTTGATGCGACCATTTCTCAAAGAGATTGCCAGCACCGCTGACGGTTCATCAATGGGACGTCTGGTACCAAAGATATGGCCCAAGTAAGCAATGGGACAAAAGTGGGCCCAGGTCCAGTCCGACCCGATCAGACTGACTTGGCTCAACTCTGTCTGGGTCGACCCAGTCTGGGTCGACCCGGTGAGACTTTCTGGGTTTGACCCAGCCCGTTGGGTGGTTCAGCCCGCTATGTTTGTCCTAGTCTACAGGGCCCAGCCCAGCAGACTTCGTGGACAATTCGGGCTGATGTCGCCATGTGGGCGACTCGGCCCGAAGGCCAGTGTCAGGTCCGGCCGGTGCCGCGAGTGGCGCGGCTCGAATGGCTCGGCCCGAGAGGCCAACAGCGGGGCGCGGGCAGGCCGCAGGTGTACCAGGAAGGGCGCGGGGTGCGTAGGGCAGCCGGGCTGGTGGCCTGGGCACCAGGGGCACCAGCCAGGCACCCTGGGTGCTGGGTAGGCACCGGGAGGGCGGCCTGGGTGCCGGGCAGGTGCCAAGAGGGTCGCATGGGAACCAGAAAGGTGTGGGGCGCACCGAAAGGACGCGGGGTGCGAGGGAAGGGTGTCGGCGGGTCGGGCTGGCCGTGGTTTCGGCCGGGACACGTGCTGGGCAGTGCGCGGGTAGGCCGGTTGGGCGCTGCCCGACCGGCGGCGGGGTTCGTGAAGATCGCGGGAAGCGCGACCCCTATTCACCATCTTTGTCACCATCACCAAACTGTCATCCCGCTGTTACGTCATCGTTGATCCAATGTTCCAAAACAATTAAGGTTGCAGAGGGGTCGGTTGTGTTTGTACGGCCCGAACCCTCCACGTTACAATGATATCAAGTGTCTCAAGATATTGATTTAACAAGAGATTATTAAGAGCTAAACAACATAAAACGCACCCCTACCTCACTTTTCATTCATCATTGACGAAGTCGCGGAAAGCAAGCGTCGTTCTGTTGATGGAGTCGCAGATGGAGACGTAGAGGATCGTCGTTCTTCGCGTCCTCCGAGCACTTCCAAACCCGAGTAGCGTCAGCTCATTAACGATGATCCACGTCGGTATGTGTCCGAGGAAGAAGTAGAAGTATGTATGTGTTCTTAATTCTTCGTTAGAGAAGGCGTAATCCTCCATGTATTGGGCGTCACATCACATTGTCAGCGTTTCGTTGCTTGGTGAAGCTATCCCAAAACCTCCTCCCAAGCTCCATATATATTGGAGAGGGGGAGAGGTATGTAACCATCATGGAATTTATGATGGTTCATTTATTAGGTACCTTTCAATATTCCAACGACGCGGTTACATAATTTAAAAATGGGGGTCATGAGAATTAAATAGCGTTGGCGCAATTTAATATCTGTGCCGCATTAAATATTCGGAGGATTCAAAGTGGCTTCCCCCACATAGCTTGCATCAAAACAAAATATAGGATTTAATTTTATTTTGACACATAAAATTATTTTTATAGCAATTAATTTTATGTTGACACATAAAATTAATTGGAAGCATTTAATTTTATATTGTTACTCAAAATTAAATTGGACACAATTAATTTTACATCGACACATAAAATTAATTTAGGGGGTTGAGGGGTTTCCTTTCCCTCCCCATTAAATGAGGGTTAAGTGTCGTGTGGTACCCATGTCATATCCTCTCACAAGAGGTTATGCTCAGGTGGGCCCCACCAATATAACCTCTCTTGGGAGGTTAGGGTTTGGTGGTCCCACCTCCAACTCCTATGTGGAGGTTCTAACCAACAATCACTTCACAAGACGGCTGGAATAAAATAAAGTCTGGCTACACATTATTTTATTATATCTTATAAAAATCCAAAAACTAAATTTTATTCCTGAACAACCACCATCGAGGTGAATGTATTCTTAAGAGAAAACCGGTGCTACGGGTTCAATGGTGCCGTCAGATTTCAATTCTGAGCACTGGTTCAAAAGATATGAAACATCGCCCACACGTTTACTGAATATACCTAATTTTTTTTGGAAAATTATTATCAGTCACCCTTGACCCACTACAGTCAATGTTAGGCTCTTCATAGCGGAAACAAACCCCAAAGAACCCAATGGTACTCTCAAATTTTTAATCTGACTCGCCGTTTAGAATGTAAAAATTTTACAATAAAATAATTTTCACTTAATTAATTTATTTCCAGCCAAAAACTAACTTTTTTTGGTGGCCTGTGCTGGCCAAATTTAGTTTCTACTTAAATAAAGTAAGCCATCACAAGTTCAGTGGTGGTCTCAGATTTTTAATCTGATCTACTGTTTGTGAGTTATAAGCATTTGACAAATAAAAATAACTTTATTTAATTATTTTATTTTTGGTTATTCCATTTTCAGGATTTCTCATAAGAGGCCTGTGCTGACTAAACGTAAGTCGTGGCTAGTGTAAACCTGCCATCCGGAGCGCAACGGTGTGCTCACATTTCTGATTTGAGTAACTATTTAAGAGTTATTCCACTTTTTCAGAAAAAAATATTACATGCATTAATTTAATGTTAACAAAACTTCATAAATTGATTTTGTGCACATCGGGCCTCGGAATTAATCGCCGTCAGAAACTCCAAACTAGAAAAATTCCTATTCATTTTAAAAAAATTCACAGGAATTCTGGGTCTTTACAACTTTATTGATCCTTAAATTTTCATAAGCCTCCATACTAAGTTCTTGATGTTCATTAAGATTAAATTTCATTTTTGTTTCGGCCAATGATAGGTCAAAATTAATTTTCTAAATTTCCCAAAAGGCCATATGTTCAATATCCACTAGAAAATGGCATGTTTTACTGTAAACGAACCTATATAAGGACATTCCTAAAATTGTTTTATATGTGGTTCGATATCCCAATGATCTATTAAGAGTTTTATCACCCAATCATTTCTAGATGGATTAACTGTTTTCTCATGAACTTGTTTGATTTCCCGAATGGATAACATAGATTGACCATTGTTCTATGGGTGGTATATAGCAGACAGTTTGTGAGAAACTCCATATTTTTCCATGAGCGTGGAGAATGTATTACTGAAAAGTTGACTTCTATGATCACTAATGATAGCCTTTGGAATTCCAAATATATAGAAGATGTTTTCCTTGAAAAATATAATCACCATTTTATGATCATTAGATTTTTTAGGAATTGCCTCAACCCATTTTGAGACATAATAAATAGGTAATATAATGTACAAATATCCCCTATAGTTTGGGAAGGGCCCCTTGAATGTGATTCCCTAGTAGTCAAACATGTCAATCACTACGATTGGAGTGAGGGGCATTTGATTACTTTTTGTGATGGAACCTACTTATTAACACCTAAGAAAGCATTGAAAAAATGTGAGGAGTACCTTGAGATGGTGGGCTAGAATAGACAACTCTAAAAACCTTATTAGATGTTATCTTAGAGGAAAAGTTACCTCCACATGCCCCACTGTGACGGAATTTATGGACGGACTCCTGTTCAGATTTTGGGACACACCTCCTAATGACTTGTTCATGGTGGAACTTATAAGGTTATAGATCATCAAACACATAGTGTCTGACATTAGAATATAATTTCCTTCTAGATTGAGTCCCTAAGTATTTTGGAATGACTATAGTATCTAAGAAGTTAGCTATGTTGGGATACCTAGAGTAGTCACATAAAGAGTATAGGTGTTCATCATAGAATTAATCAGACACATAAAAGTGATATAATATGTCATTAAATTATATCTGAGATAGTTGATCAGCTATAAACATTTTTACAACCATTTTTTACATGATTGTGAGGTCATGTTCTTGTAAAATAAGTACCTTCCTAGTCAGTCTTGCCATAGCATCTTCTTTCTGGAAGAGGTATTTTAGTGTGTAATGGTCAGTGAAAACAATTATGGGGGATCCTATGTGGTATGACCAAAACATTTATAAGGAAATCATGACAGCAATTGTATCCTTTTTTAGTGCTGCTGTAGCTGATTTGTGAATCATTTAAGGATTTTCATCGAAACACAATTACATAAGGAGTTCTATCACAATGTTTTCCAAACACATCTCCAAAATCAAGGTCACATACATCACACATGAGTTTGATAGAAAGGTTCCGATTTTGGGGATTTCCTGATGGGAGGATAGGTGAGAGTTGATTTGAGGGTTGATAATGAAACCTCACATCTTTCTATCCAGTTAAATTGAGAATCCTTTAAAAGACAAACAAAATGGGGATGGGCGATTAAACTAATGATCTTAATGAATCATCTATAGAAACCATCATTTACTAAGAAATACCTCACTTCTATTATAGTTTTTGTTGATAGAAGGTAACAAATTATGTCATCCTTGTCTTTATCAACTTAAATTCCCCTACCTGGTATAATATGGACATGAACTAGTCCCTCTTTATCCATGAAATGGAATTTTTATCGGTTTAACACCAAATTATTTTCTCCACATCTTGAAAAACACTTTCCAAATTCCCAAAAAATCCCTCGAATGTATCCACAAACACAGAGAAGTCATCCCCCAATACTTCTATAAAATCCCTTACCATGTCTGAGAAGATTGACATCATGAACTGTTGGATGGTTCCAGGGGTATTTCATAACCCGATCGGCATGCGTTTAAAGGAAAAGGTGTCGAATGGATATATAAAGGTAGTGTTACCTTGATCCTCTAGGGAGACCTAAATCAGATTGTACCCCGAGTACCCATCCAAAAAATTGTAGAACACATGACTGTATACTCTGTGAAAGACTTGGTTAATGAATGGTATGTGGAAATGGTCCTTCTAGGTAAATGATTTGAGCTTCATATAGCCGATGTAGACTCTCCAACCACTACTCACCCTCGTTAGAAGAATCTCTCTATTATTATTGGTAATTACTATGATTCCATACTTCTTTGGAACCACATGGATTCAGATAACCCCCTCAATCTAAGATATAGTATGGATGATACCAGCTTTGAACAATTTCAGCAATTATTTTCTCACTTCTTCCATGAGATTAGGATTGAGTCACTGCAGAAGTTGAAAACATGGAATTGAATCAAATTCTAAAACAATATTTTCAGTCCCGATAAGTGGGATAATCCTAGGAATATCATATAGGGTCTATCTAATGGATTTCTTGTGTCTCTTAAGGAAATCTTGAAGCATCATATCATGAACTACTAGAAGATAATAAGAAATAACAATAGGATGTGTTCCATTTTCTCTTAGGATGGAATATTTAGTGAAGTAGTATTTTCATTCAATTCAAGATCAGGATGGTTCAAAATTTCAGCAGAAGATCAAGACATTGGCTCATTATCAATTAATTTTTTGAGTTTCAAAAAGGATTTATTCACTATGTAAAGATTTTTCAGCTACTAGATTGGTTTGATCATTGATAGGGAAGGGAGATGGAGTGGTCCTTATGTATGTGGCATACTGAAATATTTCTCTGATTTTTGGTCTTAATATTTCATCGTAGGAGTATTATGAAAGTGATTCTAGCCCAGGATATAAACACCCTTCATGTGAACAATGTCAATTAATCTCATCCTGACAGAAACATTCCCCATATATTCCTTGATGTTCTATGGATTCATTATTAGTGCTTCATATCATGTTTACATCGTGAATTTCCTCTTAATCCCTTATTTGTGAGCATGGATTATAGATGTTAATGTCTACACTCATGTTTTCAATGGTGATGGTCATGTTCCCATTTCGTACTCGGATAACAGAGTTGATTATGGAAAGGAAGGGACAACCAAGGATTATTGGGGTTAATTCCTTATTGTCTACATTTGGATAGTTTTTAAGGACAATGAAGTTAGTAGGGTAGATGATGTTTTTTACTTTTAATATAACATACTTTAAAATCCCCTTTAGAAATCTAATTCTATGATCAACAAGTTGAAGTGTAAAAGATTTGGGTTGGAGCTCTTCTTGGCTTAACTCATACTACATAGCTTAGGGAATTATATTGACAGTGGCACCACTATCACACAAGGATTTGATTACTTTTTTCTCTCCTAATTCGACATTGTTTTAAGGGCATATGGGGTCTTTCATCTTTTGTGTAAGGGTTCCTTAGATTGTGGTGCTAACATTTGCTTCCAGAAGGACTTGGTTCTTGTGTGATAATTTCCAACTAAATGTGCATAGGTCCTTCAAGTATATTGAGTATGGATGAATTTTATATATAGAATCAAGTAGTTGAATGTTCAACTTGACTTGTGTTAATATTTCCCTCAATATTTCACACAATTTGGGCTTGGTTTTCCCCCACATGAATTGATGAAATGGTGCATTTTATTCGGATTTTTTTGAAGAGTTGTTTATTTTACATTGTTATCAGTTTTTTCACATTGATCATGTGGTTTATTTTAATATTCATTAAAGATTGAATCTTCATATGGTTTTTTAATTATTCATTAAGTTTCCTCAATTTAATTTCCACTTCATAAATCTATCACATCCTTTAGTTGTTCATGAGTTGTTGGAGTGAAACTTGACTCTCCCCTTGATTATTATTGTGGAATGGACTATGTGGGCATGGGTATCTTTCAAGTTTCTATGGTTTTAAGATATTATTAATGGAAAGTTAATTATTAGTTTATTTTTTCCATTTTTTACACAACTATTAAAGGATTGGAAGATCGACAGATTGGGTGGGGGATTGTATTGGATGGTTTATCATAAGAGGATATGTTGGTTTTATGATTGCTTGCTGGATGGGTTGTTGATATTGGATAGAATGATGATGTTATTGGGATATTTGTGGTTGGAATTGGTTATGGTTTTGAAAATTTTGTTTAGGTCTGGGGTTTGGTCTTTGAGGTTGGCTAGGATACTGGTAATCCTTCCAGTAGAAGCATGGCTTGTCATTATACCAAGGGATGAATGTGTTTTGGCATTGGGGATTTAAAAAGATTAGGGAATTGAATTCATCAGGTTTTCCTCCGAGAATAACATCAATGATGGATGGAATGGTTGGGCAGTTTTCTGTTTTGTCCTCTTTTTTTCCACAAATTGTGCAAATAGTGTCTACAGTTTGGATTTTGATGGATTTTTCTAAGGATTATCTCTTCATCCTTCCTAGTGAGTGCTGCATATTTAGCACTGATGCATTCCTATTATTTAAGTGTATGCATTTTAGTACTTCTTTGTGAATTTTTTGGATATGGTGATGTTCCCCATGTTTGGTTTTGTTTAACAAGGATTTCTGGATACCCGTAAGCATAATTTGGGGATTTGTTATCTAAGGTTTCAATATACATATGGTCAATGAATTTTTTGTTACCTAAAACCCTAAATTCTTAATAAAATTCATATTTTTTCATGAATATATAATCCATTGTATAGATCAATGTTTATGGGGTCTTTAAACCTCTCCCATGATTCATTTAATGACTCCCCCTCTTTCTCAAAAAAGATTTTGATGCCCTTTTTAAGTGATGTTTTCTTGTGGTGGGGAAAGTATTTTTTGTCTAATTATCTTATAGTTGTTCCCAAGAGTTGATGTATGATGCAATAAAATGTTTGAGACCATTTTTATCTCAATCCTTTAATGAAAAATCTAAGAGCCTCATCTTAGATTTTTCTAGTTGATGTGGGGAACACATGGTTTCTACAATATCATTGATCTCCTTAATGTGAAGTTAGGGCATCTAAGACTCCATTACATGGAATGAGGAAAGGTGGTTGAGGACATGGTGTTTAAAGATGTTGTTGGCATATAATAGTAAATTTCATTAAATTCATGAGGTGTAATTGTTCCAAGATGGATTGAAGAAGTCGTTCATGGGTTGATCGACTACATTCCATATGTTTAGAGCTTCTTGGATTGGGTTCCCCATTTAATCACCCACATGGTTTACCATTTGATTTAATTAAAGACCCTCCATTTTGATTGTTTTAATTGGGTACATTGGTGTTTCAAGAATATTTGGACCAAATTTAAAAAATCCCTTAGGTTATCTTGACTCCCCTATCCAAGTAATTTTAACCCTATATAATCTGTTTGAGTTATCGCGAGTGTAGACAAACATGCGCCAAAAGAAAAACAAAGAGAGGAAGGGAAAAGATATGAGAATTTGGGTGATAATTGATGAATGTTGGTGAAAAAATAAGGCTTTTTGGTCTATAAAACTTACATTGTCCTGGGGAATGGTGCCAAAATTTGGACTTAGCCAAATTTACCCATGATTTTAGGGTGATGTGGCCACTTGAAGTGTATCTTGGGATGTCAAACCCTCAGAGAACTAGGAAGTACCTACAAACACACAATATAAAGAGATTCATTTTTTTATATGAATTGGACAACATGGGTTGATTTTTAAAGGTTTTAAAAGATTTCTAAGAGATCTATGTGAATTAAAATTATGATAAATTGATTTGATCCTACGTTATATCTTGGGGTGGATTGGATGAATTTGTTTTTTTAACGATTTAAATTTCATTAATTGGAGAATTATTAATTCAATGAATTCAATGTAACATCATATCTTTTTCTTTCAACACTATCACAAACATATGATAATAAAAAATACACTTGTAGGATCATTTTCATGATCCCTCCATGGTGAAGGGTCAAATTATCACATTAATGTGGGTCGAATAAATTAATTAAGTAAGAGGAAGATAAAAAATTATTGAATGAAAGATACTCAAGTTAAAAAAATTAATGACATTTAGAGAGTGAGAAATAACATCCAATCCATACTCATTCAACTCCCTTGTATCATCCAATAATAGATTTATCACTCCATTGATGACATGTTCTCAACGAAAGTGGGAAGTAGACTCATAAGGGTGGAATTGAAGAAGTAAAAACAACAAAATAATGATCACTCAACCATTTTGTGAATAATATCAGAAGGTTTTGTGTGGATAAGTTTATACCTTTTGTAAAAAATATCAAAGTGATATGATGAATAACATAATAAGAGATGAAGAATAACATTTATTAAAAACTAAGGTGATTCGAACAACATAAATGAGAAAAAAGAGCGTCACAAAGACAAATAAGAATAATAACATTACAATGAAAACAAAGATCAAAGATCCCTAAGTCCTCCACCAAAAATACCTTAAATAGGCATTTTTGAAGCCTTGGGTCGAGCCATAAATTTTCCATGCCTCCTTAATTAATTTTTGGGGACCAAGGTGGGTTGAAAATTAATGTAAAGGAGTCTTTTCAACACTTCCCTTGAAGTGGAAGCCATGTTTCATACACTGAAAAGAAGCACATAAATGACCATCTAGATGGAAGCATTCGAGTGGGGAATAAATAGATAATTGTTTCCAACATATCCCCTAATATCCTATAAAATATCAACAATATTATTTTCATCATTTTCGAGATATGATTTAAATGGCGGGATGTTTTTCTGGGCTATAGAATCTTGCCCATAATTTTTTGTTCAAATTGAGCCACCGCGATATCCATTAAAATGTACGAATTATCTTGGTCCACTTAAGAATGAATTTTACGCTAATTTAATATATCTTAATTTAATGTTTTAGAATCATTGGTCTTGAAACATATCATCTATAGTACTTTTATTTGTCTGATTTCCATTTCACTTCACCCACAATATAGTTGGTTCAAGGACCACATTGGTTGTCTTCCAATATGAATCATCAAGTGCTCTAAAAGCATGAATTGTTCTTTAAAGCATGGGAGACCTGAAAATAAAATATGATAATAAAATCAAGACCATTTTGTGCTTAATGAGACGTTCAAAAATGTAACATGTAATAGTTCATTTTAAGAATAAATTACAATCATAATGTGAAATAATGTTAAAAGAGTAAAATGCACTAAAAATGGTGTTTACGGTTAATAAATCACATGGATATTATATTATAAACAATATATATTATCCAATTTTATGGGATATTCAATATTAAATGTGATTACTTCAGGATTTTGTCAACAACAACCCATACAACATCATTTCCTAGGGTTGACCTTGGTTAACCCGCCCCGAAATCCATATAGACATCATTCCACCTACACTAGGGAATGGGTAACAACTGTAACATCTCTTTTGGTCACATATTCTCTACCTTCACCTACTGATAAGCAGAACATATTATAAAAAATAGGTGCATCCCACTTCATACTTGACCACCAATATTGATGATGTAAATCTCGATACATCTTGGTGACACCAGGATGAAATCCCCACACTAAGGCATGAAAATCATGCACAAACTCCTCACACATGTCTCCAAAAACCCATAGACACCCATGAAAACACAAAACCTCATCCACGACTATGGTCCACCCAGTAGTAGGGTCTTCGCCTAACACACTCTCCCTAAAAACTAAGAAATTGGATTCTAATAGCAACCTCATTCTAACTTGATCCAATAGAGTATAGGTAATAGCTATAGATGAAAAAGGTTTCAACCCCTATTATTCATGAACCTCCAAATGAATATCATAGAATGGGTATTTAAGCTTCCACTCACTACTGGACTCTTGAACTTCCTATATCTGAGTCCTCTTACTCAATGATTCAGCCACTGCATTGCATTTTCCATGGATGTAGGAAAGCTGAATATCAAAATACTATAGGTACTCAACCCACATTCACTTTCTCAAATTTTGATCTAATTGAGTTAATATATACATGAGGATATTTTGGTTTGTGTGCACCACAAAATTATCTCCAAAAAGATAATATCTCAAACAGTGAAAATCATGCACTAGTGCATCTAACATGAGATTGTGAATCAGTTAATTCATCTCATGTGGCCTTATCTTCCGAGACACATACAAAATGACTCCTTCACATTGCATTAGTATTTCTCCCATACTGATACCTGATGCATTGCATTAAATGGTGTAACTCTTGCCCGGATCTGGAAAAATTTCTATTGATGATGAATTCATCCTCCTTTCAAGCTTCTTGGAAGGATGAATCACATTAATAAGTCCACAAGTACTTCACACTCATATTAGTCAAGCCCGTAAATGATTATGTTAAGAATTAAAAGTTTTAAAAAAGAATATGTAGTAACCAAACAGCACTAAATTACTCTTTAACTTAAATATTTTCTCTAGATGTTCCTAGAAAACTACCACTCTCACGTTTAATAGGTCTACTAATACACTTATCTCTACGATTACATGACCCAAGATGTGAATTTGGTCCATCCAAAAATGGAATTTTGACATTTTAACATATAAATGTTTCTATCTCAGTGTACTGAAAAAGTTAAAAATATGGGTGGCATGGTCGTGTCGAGTCTAATAGTACACCCATATATCATCCACGACGATTAACACAGAATAATCCAAGTTAGGATGGATCACTTGGTTCATAAAATCAATGAAAACTACATGTGCATTCGTAAGAACGATCTTCATAACTAAATACTCATATTGACCATACATGATCAAAAGTTTTTTAAGAGGTATATCTGATGGTTTAACACAAAATTTATGATAACCAGATCTCTTGTCAATCTATGAGAACACCTTAGGTCCTCTAATATGATAATAGATACCATCAATCCTAAAAAAGGAATATTTATTATTGAAAATTTAACGGTTTCGCTTCCAATAATCCACAAAAAGATTAATGGTACCTTTTTCCTTCTTCACAAAAAGGATGGGTGAACCCCAAGGATAAATACTAGTTTAGAAGATACTTTTTTTCTACAACTCCATTAATTTCATCTTGAGTTCCTGTAACATTTGTGTAGCCATCCTATATAGTGAAATGGACATCGGTGCCTCTCCTTAAAAAACTCAAAAGAGAAATCCACCTCTCACTCTGCAGGTAAATCTGAAAAGTCATCTATATATAATCAATGAATAGATCCTCCACTAGTGGAAAGTCCATTTTTGATTCCCCCTATTCATCCAGATATAAATATGAAATATGGGATGTAATTCTTCCCATCCCTTGATTCCCAGGACTATCTCTACTCTCTTGGACATTCCATTCTCCCTTACAGAGAAAACATCTACCCTCTGGTGACGTGAAACTCGCATTGTGGCGATATTTTTCTGCAAAAACATGAAAAGGTACAACGAATTCATTCTGAAATGACAATGAATCCTATCATCTCTAATATAATGAGGTCCCATAAGAAGTGAGACCATCCAACCTCAAGAGGGAACTCCCTGCACTGATGTACACTGGTCGTAATAATCCCCCACAATTTGAATAGCATCAGAACGTCATCATAAGTAAATATATAGAGCCTAAGTCTCAAACAAAATAGAAAGAGATATAAAAATGTTTTAATACACTATATCAAAAAGAGAATAATCTAAAACTGATGAAACTAAAATCTTACCTCTTAATGTAGCGGTTCTGGGATCATACCACTACTCGTTATATTGTGTTTCCAAAAGTATAAACTGTAACATGGTCCTGAGACCCTATCTGGTTACCATCTACTGATCAACCCAACTATTACTAAAAAAATGTCCTCTAGCTACCATGATCATGACCACCTCTATGGTCTGAACAACCTAATGAACTCCAGTTCCCTGATTGTTGAGAAACTGGAGGTACTTCACTTGAATGTGGAGTAATAACAGGTCCCTTGTCACTCACTAATGGTGAGGTCAAATTTAAAATATTCTGAATATCACCAATATTTCCTCAGTATTTACACTCAAATTGGTCTCTCAAGAAATGTAGTCTTGAATTCCCACTCTTTTTGTGCCAGTATCATAAATCTTGTATGTTTTAGAAAAAATCCATGTAGTTCCTCCTACTATCTGTCGAAGGAGTACTGGACCTGGATGCGGAACCACCCCAGCTCAGTAATCCAAACTCCCTTAGATTGTGCTCGATAATCATCTCTTTGTTTCCTATATAAGTCACAAAAGTCATCCTAAATACATTCCCCTGTGATTGGATTTTGTACCTGAGACCACCCTCAATTCACCTAGCGATAGATAACTCATCACCTCCCACAATAAGTGTGAAGTGATGATTCTATGTAAAGAGATATGAACAATTGATCACTAAAAGAGAACCCTGCTCATAATGCATTACCATCTAGGATCAGTCATCCCTCAATGTATTGGGGTATACATAATCATAAAAGGTCCTCCAAAACTCTTCAGAAGCCATATCCCAATGATATCCTTTCTGGGAGATAGCATCCCACCAAATATTGTCATAATCACATATCATGTATGTCGTGAGCTTCAACCTCATCTTAGGAGACATCCCAAGATGCTCAATGACATAAAGAATGGTCTCCAACCATGAATCTATGACCTTTGGTCCTCTATCCCCTGAAGAAGTGGGAGGATGCTATAGCTGGAAGACCCACTTCAACTCTTCTATAGTCAGGGAAAGAAACGAGGATCCTTGAAATTTCGGCATCATCCTCATAAATCCTTCACGGAACTGTGCATCAGCACCTGCGTTCAGTATAAAGGTTGTTACCAAGATGGGCACAATGGGAGGATATTCTGGTAGTCCATGACCTACCATCTCTTTTGTCTGATCATTTCCATATACCTGGCGTACCACCAGAGGACATCATGGTGTATGACTCTTCACGGTCTTGCACACACCTCAGTACAAGATTAACGGAACTAAAACTCAGAAGTTCATGAATATAACAGCAGAAGAAAAAACTCATATATTACAAAGGAGACTTACATGGCATGTAGAACCACTACACGACATGTTCCCTTAAGTGTTACCATTGTCATATAGCTCTTCCAACCTGGTCATGTGACACACCATAAAAACGACATGTTCCTCATGAGACACATTGTTTACTTGAATATCCCATATATCCAAGGTACTTCTACATGGCTAGAACTACACGGTCCTATTGGTGTAATACTACACAACATATTTACTCTATAAATGTAGTGTACTCAAAGTTCAATCAACCTTTGTCATTAGTTACAAAGCTGGATACACAGTCAACTATAGCTAGATGGGTAATCCTAGTACACGGTATGTTCTTCCATGTCTTTACCAACCCTATGTCTCTTCCAATAAATTTAGTCACACGACCAATAATTGCATCAGTTTTATATACAGTACACAATGCTTACTTATGAAATGTATTTTTTTACAAAATTGTAGAACACATGGCGTGCGTTCAAAACATCCCATGCTTTGTTTTTTAGGACTTCTAGTTAGTATTCCTCTAAACCTTTTATGGAACCCCAAAATCTTAAGAAACGTCTAAGGAATGCCAAATTCTGATTTGTGAGAGCCCATACTCCCCGCGAATTAATGTTTGGAATCCTTATTCCTCTCATCTCGTATCAAAATAAAATTAAAGATCAAACATGATCCACCAATTTTTGATCCAAGAGGTCCCATAACACCTCAGGGACCAAGGAATGGCATCCATCTAAATCAGAAGTTTCTTGTACGAATACCCTATCAAAATAGATGGTATTTATATCATGGAATCTATCACAACATCATGAATATCTAGCCCAAAAACTATCATAGCAGCATACAATATGTAATGCACCCAAAATGTCCTGATAAGAATGCATGACATTTGATCTCTAGAAAGTGCCTATATGATTCATCAGATGGTACACCCTTATCTCATCGGTTTGAAACAAAATAGAACCACAATGATATCAATACTAATAACAGAAAAAAAAAGTGAGTCACCCAACAGTGAAATCAAATCAACTGTAACAATTGAAAAACCAAAAAGTTACAATATTAGAGGTAACTTGGATTTTCCCTATACGCAGGGTTGCTACTCCCGGGAATACCTAATTACCAAAATCCATTACCTTATCATACCTTTCAAATGTCTCTAAATTTTAAGACAATGTAGAAAAGAAAACTCCTCTTATACAACTTTGTAATGTCCCAGATCTCGGTGCCACACAATGTTTCCCTGAACCTGGTTTGTCATATACCCTCAAGCGCATTTCCCAAAACTCCGGAGGCTACCAAATTTCAATGAGGACCAAGGTTTGATAATTGGGAAACTATTCCCTCATTGATATTGTATACACCAAAAAATTAATAGTAAACAATATCTGAATAAATAATACCAAATAAACATAACGGTGTAAGACTTAATGTACAACCAACAGGAGCCATAATATATATATATATATATATATTGGTGATTTTTAATGGAATATATATCGAATAAAACATCAAAAAAATTACAATGATAGAATTTAATACACAATTCAATGTAAAAAAGAAAAATCAATAATTTAAAAAAAAACATATACCAACTGTTCCAAACCGTTGGTATAGGTCCCCAAACCGTTGGTATAGCCTACACCAACGGTTTGGGGAGACATTTGGTGATTTGGCGTGGGGAAAGACCTATCCCAACAGTTTAGATAAAACCATTGGGAAAGACCAATACCAATGGTTTTGGGAAAGGTCTTTCCCATCCATTTGAGGAAACCGTTGGGATAGGTAAATATACAAAAAAGAGTTCTATTGGAGGTTGAACCCACAACCTCCATGTTATAAATCAATGAATTTACCACTATCCTATAGTATCCTTTATTAATATATTTGGATATATATATATATATATTTATTTATATGTAATTTATATATTGATTTATTTGACTATATTCGATAAATGTACTCAAAAAAATAAGGTCACCTATCCCAACGATTCTCAAAACCATTGGGAAAGGCCTATACCAATGGTTTTTAGAACCGTTGGGATAGGTCACCACCCTTTCCCGATGGTTTGGCCAAACCATTGGGAAAATTACAACTATTTGGAAAGCCATACCCTTTCCCAATGGTTTCCCCAAACCGTTGGGAAAGGTTGCCACAAAGTGGCGTTTTCCCAACCGTTTTGGAAAACCGTTGGGAAAATTGACCTAAAAGTGGGCATTCCCAATGGTTTGGCTAAACCATTGTGAAAGTGGACCTATAAAAATGGTTTTTTCTAACCGCTGGTATAGAAGCGTTGGTATAGGTCTGATTCCCAATAGTGAAGTAAACTCCAATATCATCGCAAACCTCTTCTTGGTCCCATACTCTCTAAGTCTAACAGAAGTCATGTACCCGGTGAAGAATGGTGCTTTCCCTCATATATACATGCATTCATATAATATCATTGGGACTAAAGGCATGATCCAAACTGGTATTGATATAAATCCCAGTAGGCAACCACCAAATGATTTGTGCCTAACATTCAGTGAATATATTTAAAAGATAATATGAAATAATGAAGTATTAAACGAGGAAGTACTCAAAAGTAAAGATCCCTACAATTTTCAATTACATTCATTAAACATTTATTACTAATCCCTTGAATAATTTAATCATTGGATCTAGCATAGGCTTTGTACGCCTATGTAATGTAACCGAAATAGAAAAATTATAAGGCCATCTAAAAATTTGAGTAAGGATAACATCAAGCCCTTTCTGTGGCTAGAAAGATGCATCAAAATCGTTCAACTATTGAATAACTACCCTTTGAGAATGTTTTCATAGTCTAATACCCATGGTCTAACCTAACAAAAATTCATTTAATAATGACCCTCTAGGGAAGCTCTCACGGTCTAACCCATTTTGTTTATTATGATTTCAAACAATTAGAAACCACCACCTAGGTAAGCTTTCACTGTATAAACACTTGGGTCCAAGATTTATTTAGTCAAATAATAAATGACCACATGGGTAGATGACGCTGTTTATCCACTATGGTCTAACATTGCAGTGATCAATTATAAGTGACCACCAGGTAAATCACAGAATATTTAAACCCCTTGGTCAACATTCACTTAATCATTTATAAATGACCACCTAGGTAGCTCTCATGGTCTAACCCTTTTGGGAATCTCTCACAATCTAGTCCCCTTGGTCAACCATCATAATGAATATCATAGGATTTTCCTATAATAAATAACTCCATAAAATGTACATAAACAATCAATAAAGGGGAAACACAAACATGTGGTGTCCCAATAACATGGTATACTACCTGACGCATAAGAAACAACCCTTTATCAATTAATCAGACCATATAGTATTTTAATATGGATTCACTTCCAAATTAATAAATACCCCAAATATGGGTATGAGGCACTTATTTCATATATGATACAAGAAAAACAACGAAAGGAACAAACCACCTACATCGATTCCCTACAATTCATATGTTAGAAATTCAGCCCTTGAATCAGCCTAAATTGGCGTATATCTACAAAAAATTGAAAACATCCAAACCTTGAATAACTCAATCAGAATATGGAATAAAAAAGAAATGATTAATGGGTTTTGAAAACTCACTGGTGGGATTTGAACGCACCCGAAGGTGTCTCAATAAGACTTTGGATAGATAAAGGGAGGGGTTCGGAGTTCGTTGTCCCTTCCATAGCTCTCTTGTATAAACTACGACCAAACAATGATTTTTTAGAAAATAAGACATGAACCTGCATCAATATATCAAATAAATAGAAATGTGTACAGAACATTCATTAAAACAACATGCTGTGATTTAGCATCATCCATCCCTATACATAAGTGGTCTACCTAGTCACTACACAACAATGTACTCATCCATTACATGGTCAGTATGTGGCGATACACGGAATGCTTGCTAAATGGTGTGTACTCATAAGTACAAAACATGTACTTAGAAAATCCCCATTTCATCCTTTTTCATCAAAAAAAAAAACAAAATCAAATCTATAACAGAAATGAAGATCTGGGTTCTTACAAAATCGTATCCATTATTTTCTATATTTATTTTTAATTCATTAGAAAATGAAAACATTTCTCCTAAATACGTGTGGATTAATGCCTCCCAAAATAGTGTATCTCATTTTCCTTAATTCATTAAATAGATAGATTTAATCTTATGTCTAATTTATAGGCATTTTAATTATAAATAAATTATTATTCTAGACATTATGAATTCATGGAACCTTTTACAATGGTCAAAGAACCTATGTTATTTAGGATTATGAATAAACAACCTAAAAACATATGATGTGAAAATGAAAAATTTAGTAATGAAATATAACAGAATTGGAAAATTAAATAATACAAACAAGTATATTATAATTAAAATAAAAAACCTTCATAATATATTTTATCATTGATAAAATATTACTATTTATTAGTTAGAGAATGTACAAAGTAATACATGACATGAGCTAAGGGATTTCTCCACTCAATTCCCTTTTGTTCAGACATATTCCATTTTCACCAGATGTTTTCTTTTTTTCTATGATTAAAAAAATTGAATAATTTTATCATTATTTTATTGAAATTAACTGGTTTACAAATCCTTCTCATAGTCTATAATTAAATTTTATTTGTATTTATTATTTACTAAAGAAATAAGTGGTTTTTTAAAACATCATATATATGTTTTCCTTAAAACTTAATTTATCATAATATATGTTCTTAAAAATAATTTAGTAATTTTATTATAAGTTGTTTTATTATATTTTGATGACTGTTTTAATATTCCTTCATTTTTCACACTTTTTTTAAAAATTTTTATTTTTAAAATTTTTCATATGAGTCACTATCAATTCTTTAAAAAAATTTAGAGTAATATATTTTATCATTTACAATATGAACAATATTTCCTATAGCTATATTCATTATCCATTGTCAATTTTTTTATTCATTTATTTGATAATATGATCATATTCAAGTTCTCATGAGGATTTTCTATTCTTAAGAGTTCCTAAAATAGAAGGATATTCCTCCTTAGTTTTATGTGAAAATCGAAGGTGCTTTGATTAATGGGTAAAAGGAGTTATAGAAATTTCTTATAATGAAAAATTGAACATTTATAAAAACTTTCCTCTTGATGATATATATGAGAGTTATAGATGATGATGGGTGACCCATTTATAATTCTCTCCAGTGCATTTAGTGTTGATTTAGTCTTTGAAGACAAAATTTGCGATATAACTGATTATCTTACACCTATTGCAACATTTTAATGAAATCTTTTAACATGGATTCAAAATATGTTGTTCCAAGGGGAATACAACTATTTCCTATGATATAATTGAATTTTAATGGTAATAATTTTATATCATGATGAAGGAATAAATTTTATTTGAAATTGAATGTTTTATTTTTCTGAAAAATCATTTTTAGGGGTTTTATTGTTTTCCTTGACATATTAATGGATTTAACACGATTTTTATGGGAATAAAAAAATTATTTGAGAAAAGATAATTTTCACATGTGGTTATAAATTATTTATAGTTTCAATGATTATTTAGTAACAATGTATTAATTTTAATGGGTTTCTATGTTTTCCACTAGACTAATATGCCTCTATGAATTTTATATCACTTACTATGACTTTTTTTTCCATCTCACGTTTTGTAAACATTTTCATAGGACCCAAGGATTTATCAAAATGGTATTAAGGTCATTATATACAATATGGTTTCCCATATTAATATTAATAAATTTTCATTGAATGAAACATGGGTATGGATTTGAGAACCTATTATTGTGAAAAAAATACACACTGTGTTGAAATTACCACAGAATCTTATAATGATTTTTCTAATTATCTAATACATTAATCCAAATACATTTTGGGAATATTATGATGTAAAATCCATGATATTAAAATTATAATTATGTGTATTTATGTTATGTTATTTTTTAGTTTCTTTCAAAACATGGTATATATAAATTTAGAGGATATGATGATATTAATAGAAACATTTAAGGAACTCAAATTTAATACTATATTATCATGATAGAAATTTTTTGTATCTCATTATTTCATAATATTATCCATGTGGATTTAAAAATTCCAATAGGAAATATGTATAATGATGTAAGAAGTTTTCAAGAGGGAAATTTCCTTTTTAACAAGCACCTTGAAATGGCTGGAGTTTGAGATGATACGTTTTTCCATGTGGTAAAAATTTAATGAAGGAAATTAATTTTGGAACCCATGAAAGAGACAAACCAAATTTTATAAAGTGGGATATGTCAATATTAAATAATTTCATGAATAATAACCCTTTGTAATTTTAGGGATCATTAAATCAAGAAAAATTTGAAGGATGTAAAAATATATTAGACAACATATTGAATATTTGAAGATGTTTAAAGGATTAGAATTAAACTCATTCTGTTTAACATTTTTTGGTGATTTCAACTAGTGGTGGAATATAATTACAACTAAAAAAGAGAAAAATAAAATTTATATCATTATATTGATGGTCTTTATGTATTTTTTCCATACATATATTTAACTAAAATTATTTTATATAGATTGGGAAGGGAATGTCTAGTGTTGGAGAAAATGGGAGACATCATATAAAGACAATTTCACTATAATGGTCAGATGTGTAGCAAATGTTATTATAGATGATACAAGTAAAATTAATTGATTTACAAGGGACTAAAATAATATTTAGATGAGTTTTTTACCATAATGATTTTATAATCAATAAATAAGTGGTTTGATGGGTTGAGAATGTTGTTATAGAGTATTTTTACTCTTATATACCATCTTGAGAAATGAAAAAAACAGTAGTCAAGCTAGTATGAAATTAAGAACATGTCAATGAATAAATATTGAACTAATACTATAACATGTTAAAAATGAGGTGATACATAATATTAAGGAATTATTGATAGGATAATTATGTTTTACAGATGTGGTAAGCTCAATCATATAGCTCATGATTGTAACAAAGAAATTTATGATCTTACCAAAAATTTGATAATAGATAGTTAGTCAACAGTGAGATATTTTATTTATAATGAGTTTGGATATTATGTATTTTTTTGAAATATTGTGACTCTAGGTAGTTATAATCAGGATTTAATATAGAGATTTTTTAAAAGGTCTTTTTCTACTACTACGGTATATTTTATACCCTAAGATTTAGTTGTAGCACGTATATTTCATATTTAATCAAATTTTTCCAATTTATTTTTGGTCATAGGATATTTACATTAATTTTTTTCTAGGAATTTTCATGTTGAATTGATATATATCATCTGGAAATATAGACATAAACATTTTTAAAAACTCATAATTTATAGGATTATTATTATTATAATCTACAATATATTTTTTACTAAAAAAAATTGATTTTATAAGTAGCAGTGCTTTAAATTTTTCTAGGTCTTGATTGTATTTCAATTTATCAATCTAAGATATATTGAGGAGATAAGGATGTTATATTATATTATATGAATGTGTCTTAATTTTTTTATAATAACGAGTTCAACAACTCGATAAATTTTCTAGAAACTTATAAATTGATTTGTTTTAGGGGTGGATGTTACATAGAACACGTCATTAAAATATATGTAATTTTTCATCTTAGCGATGTTTCCATAGTAAAAGAATTTATTTATGTGTTTAATTATGATATTTTTGTGGATATTCATGATTAGTAGGTTGATTTAATTATCTTCTTAGTCCATAATTCAAACCAACTCCAAACCCTCTATTTTTAATAGATCCAAATTGGAGTTTAAAAAATAAAATATTCACATGATTAATAATTCAAATGTCTTCGATATTCACCTCGAGTACTACAATATTTTTAATAAAAAAAATTATGGTTCAAAAAGTCTTTCTATATATTTCATTTCACTAAATTACATAGCTATTATGAACATGTATTTATGGCCTCATATCGATGAATTATTTTTATAATCTCTTGGATTCTCATTATTTTTCAATGAATTACCAAAAATATGGATACTATAATTCTAACATATAGAAAGAGGGAATTATATATAAATTATGTCACTCTATATATGAGTATTATGTTTATGTAGTACACATTTTGGGTTATAAAATGAATCATATGTATATAACAATCATATGAATAAAATTATATACTAGTTAATTAATAAATATGATTTTACATTCATTGATGGAATGATATTATAGTATAGAATTTTTTAGGATCATGTGAAAACTCTAATGGTATTTACATAATCCTAATGAAAATAAACTGAATGGTAAATTTTGAAAATGTGAATTCTGGTTTTAAAAAAATTCTTTAAATATATATATTATACTAAATATATTAAAAAAATTTGTCACACTAATAATTATGTGGTGAAAGGCTGGAGAAGACTGAAAAATGTAACTAATATTCAATTATTTTTCAATTAATGGTCTATTATCAATCGATTGATGAAAAATATACAATCTTATCTGGTTCACTATCCATGAAAACACTAATGGGAGTAAGGTAATTTTTGTCAAAGTAATTTTATAAGTGTTTTCAGTAATTGAAAAAATGAATTTTTAATGATATATTATTAGCTTTTTCATCAGGAAAAGGGTAATTTACCATCTATAGTGATTTTTTTTAAAGTGACTTTGTTGGGATATGACATAGAATGATATATTAATTGTGTATGGATCATGATAATTCAATCCCCGGTTTTAGGATCATCCTACTAATTACCATGAGATAGGTTTAATATTATTTATATAAATATTTGGATTCATATTCTATAAGGTTGTAAATGTGAAATATATATTGACCATAAATGTTTTAATTATATATTAACTCACAAAGTGTTACACATGGGAAGTATATTTTTACATGAATTGATAAAGTAATACAATTTTAAAATTCACTATCATCAAGGAAATGTATACAAGGTCACCAATACCCTCTCCCAAAAAGATAATTCATCATTAACTTTGTTATGTTTAGAACATGATCCATTTTTTAATGATTTAATAAATCCTATATTGGAATATATATATTCAATAACACCTTCTATTTAGGTTCAAGTGTAACTACAATCATATATGTTATAATTAATTGCACATTATTAGAAGGAAGATCATGTACATCTTCAAAAGATTGAATTTTTTAAAGAAAATATGTAATCAGATCTTATATTTGTAAAATATTATTCTAGAAGGTTTTCAAAAAGGTTATGTGTATTGATAAATGTTTATTTCAATATTTAATTACTAATATAGGCATATAAATATAATTTTGTTTATCTCATCTATAATAAGATTTGTTATGACCATCAGAGATATTTGGGGGGTGGAAAAAAGAAATATATTTTTGATTTTTCCATGAAATGATTTACCTGTAAACCGGTTAATGATGAAATAAAACTATCAAATAGGATGATTCAATTGTTTCTAGATATTTAATGTAAATAGAATAATATATTAATCTATTAAATGGTGGATTTACCAAATATATCTAATGGTAATATTCAGATTTGTGTTATTACCGATTTTTTCAATAAATTTTTTCATTTTATTCTTATTCTATATATTATTTATTTATATTATAATAATTTAATCTGTCATAAAGATATAATTAGGTAAAATTTAGTCCCTCCCTCTATTTTTCTCTAAACATTTTAATAGATTTAATTCAAATTTTATGGAATCAAAATTACATATTTTTTGGTATTGAATTACATTCCAGTATTGAATTTCAAACATAGTCTTATAGATACTCAAAGAGAATAATTCATGAATTTTAAGTTATTAATTTCGCTTTCTCATCATATTATTATAGATATATCTATAACAAAAATTAATTAGAATAATTTTAATATATTTATTTCATTCCATTATAAATATGGAAAAAATTTGGGAATTATAAGGACAATGTTAGTGAATGCTTTCATATGGGGAAGAAGTTTTGGAGAAAATTATTTAGAGACCGAATATTATATAATTGATAGATGAAAAGGTAAATATGATGAATCTCTATATAGGTCATCTCGGAGTAGGAATAAGATTGTGGTATATGACTTACAGAATTTTATTTTTTTGATTTATGGGTCCATGTTTTTCTTAAATTATATCATTTGAATGTTTTATGTAATTTGGAATGAAATGTAAATTATTCGCATGGAATATTGGTATAAAAAATATTCCAGAGCTATTAGAATTAATTTATTAACAATTATCATTACTACACTACTTATCATTGGTATATTATGTGTTTCATATTTATTTTTATGGGAAATTTGAATAGAAGAATAATATTTCTTGAGATCTATGGCTGTTCAACTAGAAGAGAATATTTCATATGATGAAAATCGAGTTCATATTATCAAACATAAAAAGGGGATATTTTGAAAAAAGTTAACTCTCTTAGTTAATTTCATGTGGAAGAATAATGTGATAGAAGAAGCAACATGAGAATCTTAAAAATATATGATGAAAAAATATTGTCACTTGTTTATGTAATAGATTCAATTATGACCGAAAAAATTATTTCTATAGTGTGAATGTGAAAACCTAGTTTATCATGGAAAAAAATAAATAATAATATTTAAAATTAATCATTTGATGGAATTATATTAATAATATTTCTTTAACTAATTTTAAATATCTTTTCCATATAAAAAAGATTTTTTTTTATTTACATGAATTGGCATTCCACGTATTAAATTATTTTATTAAATAAATAAATTTAATAGCAATAGTATTTTGAATTGATAAAATGGAATACATTTTTTACATCACCGTATTAAATAAATATAAATATAATTTTAATTATTTTTATAATGAACATTAGTTTTATGATAGTAATGAAAAAAGAGACATTCAAATACTCTCATATTTATGATATTATACTGATATAATAATAACTTTAGAGTTTTTGAATAGTTTTTATAAAACAAAAATATATTTCATACTAAATATAATTCATTGTAAAATATAATTTTCAACTTTGATATATATATTTGGAATTTTTAAAATTTTAGTATTGTTTTATTCAAATAGAATCTATTTTGGGTTCTTCTATTATAATTTAATTTTCACAAGGTATGTTTTGATATTAACATTGTTTATAATTAAAATAATTATTCCTTTATATATACTAAAACTATTTCTTCCTTGGGAATAAAAATTACATAATTATTTAAATAAAATCCTTCATCTTCTTAAAAACAAATTTTTCTAAAAATGGTTTTTTTCACTATGTGAATGTACACAGAAGTAATTTTTACCGCTTGTAAAAATTTATAATAATTAAATGGAATTTATATTATGAATAAAAATTTGGAAATATATTAATGTGTTCAATATCATTATTATTCATAATGAATAGGTACCATAATAAATTTTTTTCCTCCATAGTAATGCTCTAAAAGATTATCTTGGGGGTTAAACTAAAATATAATGACTCCATTATCCTAAAAACATGTATATAATAAATTTTAAAGTGAAATTTAACCATATATAATTAAATGAATTACTTTTTATGGAATTGAACCAATTTTAGGAAAAATACATCTATCTTAATTTAATGTGACAAATATTTACAGGGGTTCTACACCTCTCACTTGCATTAGGAAACCTCCTCTTCAAACTATAAAAAATTTATTGGGGAACATATATTGAAATATATATTCTTTAGTAACATCCCCACTCTTAGAAATAAATACTTAAGTCCTTGGAATCACCAAAATACCAATAGTAGAAGTAATAATGTATACGAACAAGGAAGATATCTTTGGAGTAGTTATCGGTTTTAACATAATTCATTCTTGTTTTTTTCATCCTTAAAATACATAATGAACATCATAATATATTCAAATTATGTATATTTATTATACCGAATTTTTATTATATTTATATATAAATTATTTTTATCCTTATTTCCATCCATTAGTTTGTAAAAATATCGCTCATGTGTATGCACAATCTTCCACCTCCAAGAAGAAATGCTTTTCATTTTTCATAACCACCTCAAAATAATGTCTATAAATATTGATTTAAAGGATATATATGATAATAATTGAATAGTCTGTATTATTTAAAAATTACATAATATCCACCTTTTTACCCACTCGTGGATTGGAAAATTATTATGTTTCTCATGTAAACGTGTGGATCACCCCCTCCACAAACTAATGTAATTTGTTTTTCATTTCTACAATATATGATTGGATATATGGAAGAATTTAGAAAATAAAAAAAATATTTATTATATTTTTTATAAATGTATATATTTATCCTCATTATTTAATTTTCATCTAGTAGAATCCAAGAATTATCACTCCTTCGTATTTTCGGACTACCGCCTCCAAAAACGATGTACTACATTATACATTATAGAATTATATAGATAATTTTACAAGTATATTGAATTTATAAAAGTAAATAGTTTCAAATAATTCTAAATACTTTTATCATAAAAAATATTAGATATTTAAACCCTTCTCTAATGATCTCCCATGCAAGATCAGTTAAACTCTATATATGATTGAAATAAATATATATTGTAAAACATATTGTTCACTAACAAGGACACTACACCAAATGATTTTCATTTTATATATTTTATTAATATAACTATTGTGGAAAATAGATTTCAACATTCATCATGTATCAATAGAAAACACTAAATCTATCATCGCATGAAAAGAATTATCCTCCACCCATGGTGTGTTATCACTTTATAGAGCTTATGAGGACTCAGAAGAGATCTTTGGATCTCTAGGGGTTTCATATATACATAATAATAACACACATACTAAAATTTTTGTGGTAGTTAATTATATTTTAAATCAATAAAAATCTTTAATTTTATTCTTATTTAGTCATATGTTACAATATTTGAACACACATATGTTTAATATATGAAGCCATATTATAATTTCATAGCCTCATATATATTTTAACATTTGAATTTTTTTTGAATAATTGATATATTATGTGACATAAGTATTAATTATAGAAACAATACATTCAACATATGTTTTATACAATAACATATCATAATATTAATGAAAATAACCATTTTCGTGAAGGCCTGCAATATCATTTATATATATGGATTTAAGGAATACATCTATTTCAATTTCAACTAACATTAAATCCTAACATAAATTGAGCCATTTAACCATAAAATATATCAAGTATAATAACTTTTAAAAAAATATCCAAAACTACTTATTGATATCATCCAAAGAAATTTAAAGGTTTTCATTAACAACATCATTTATCACATCACATGCAGTGCCTTGTGAAGACCTATCAAAAGCACTTTTGGATTGATCTCTAAAAAATCAAGATAGTTTCTCTCTAATTCAACCTCAATACTCGTTTGATTAAAAAAAATTATAACATTGCATCCCTTTCATTCATTGAAGAAAATATGAGCATCCACATTCCTACATTTACAAAAAAGAGGACTCCTGCAAACTATAAATTCTACTCAATATAAAATGGATATTACAGGATCTCCTGGAAATACATTTATTTTTTTAACTGTGTCCACTTATATGTTTCCTATGAATATTTTAATTCTCATATTTTTATTTATTATAAAACATCTTGGGACCATTGGGGATGTATAATGGAAATAAAATATAGCTAACTTATTTTTTCTCTATTCTCTAAGTGTCTACTATTCTTGTTGAAAAATAAATCACATATCATTCATCCATACGGATATACACATTTCATGTACCTTATCATGATTGATATAAAATATTTGGGTGTGGCCTCACACACCCATAGACTAAATCATTTAGTATCCCATATATAATAATTTTTATACGAATGAATAAATATAACCATGGTTAAGCTTCAACAAATTACATGATCAAAAACATATCCAACCATGTATCATCATAAAAACTAGAAAATCTAAGTCAATAGTTATATTTCATTATCAGTATAAATTATCAGTGTCCCCATAGTATTTAAGACTATAGTAGTCTTGTAAATATGTATACATTAATTCAATAAATTTGAAAACATAACATAAAGCATGAATATATGTTTATAACATGATTATCCCTTCCATTATAAACATAAAAAATAACCCATAGTATTCCACCATATTTCCTATGGAAAAGAAAACAACTAAATTTGTGCTCTAATACTCAGTAAGGAGAAACCTAAATAAAAATATGACATTACATAAATATGGAATAAGTGACATGGAAGAAATCATCAAACAATTTGAATCCATAATTAAATATATCTAAAGGCCTTCTATGTCAACGAAAATAAATAAATAAATGGATAACAATAATATTTGATCTCATACTAATGGCATTCATAATGTTTGCAATAAAAACATATTTTTAAGGCCTTGTTCAATGATTTTATCTAGTCATGGGAAAGGGCATACATCAAAAAGTAATAATTTTTCTCATTAGAAATATCAATAAATTAAAGGGAAATAAAAATCAGTTTAGCACCCATCACTTAGTTCATTCTAATGTATTCACCATTAAAGTAATAAATATTCGTGAAATGGTTTACCAAGGAAGAAAATGTGAAATAAAACATATTTATTAATGTAATTAGAAATATGAACATCAAATACTTCCTCATTTAAGAAAATAATGTGGATTACTATGACTACATCCATTAAATAACATGGAATTCATGTGGAATCATCAATGTAATAGTTAGATACATTATAAAAGATATATATAGGTCAGGGTTCCATTATTGTGTTGGGTTATCCATGGATGTTTGTGATTCGGATCAATAGTACTTATTGGTAGGAGACCAATACAAAGGTAAACCTATTTCTTCATAGCGGTTTATTAAGATCATGTCAATATATATAAGATTATCCCTACGAGTTCCTCAAAATGCATACAATATTGGGTATACTTATCATATATCTATGGGATAATTGATTCAATTCTAAAACAACCGTTTTTTGTAGAGGTTATCCATATGATCCTCTTTGTCTTAATTGTATCTAATTTATGGTATCCTAAAAAGGAACTACTTTCAAATAAATTACAAACACCTTAACGTTACCAAAATGTAGAATAGTATTTCCCCTAACATTATAGAAACAATTTAATAAAATGATTATTAGACATATATATTTATATTGTCACTATTACAAAAAATATCTTTTACATTAGTGTGATAACGTCATGTACTCAAAAAATGTTGTGAAATACATGATAATTGACTTATTTACATTGTTTTTGAAATAACTGACATTAAAAATTAGTTTCAACATATATTGTTTCAAACTAACATTAAAAACTCATTATTAAAGTCAACTATTCCAAAATTGGCTTTAAAGGATACATTTTTACATCCGATGACTGAATATAATCCTTAAACAAAAGATTTTAACATTAGATAAAATATGAAATTCATGAATGCAAAAATTTGGGATAAAACCAACCTGAAAAATCAATTTTTTATTGAACTCCATCGACATTTTCAACGTCGACCAAAAATTTATTATGCCATGGATTTATTTTAAACATTAATTTCTATTATTTCATGCTCTACATGCATTGATTTCGTGATGTAATATTTTGAACATCTTCCATATTTAATGGATTCACCTTATTCAAATTTCATCATTTTTCACTAATTCTTATTTTTGTGGTCTCATTGTGGTATTTATAATTATTTTTCATTTATTTAATTTGTTTTATAATATTTTTATCAGTCAAAAAATAATTTAATTATCCATTATGTATTTTAATGAATAATTATTATTCGTATCGTGTTAAAACAATAATGGATAATTCTGATTATAATACTTTTTATACCACGTAGCCTTGGTTGCCTCATGAGATCATTCCTATTGAGAAAATTATATCAATGAACACTATAAAAATATCAATTATTAAGTCTATTATTTAATTAAATTTTCAATATATCATATAGTTTCTATTATTTGTTTACCTTTTATCAATAATGTATTTTCATTAGATGATTTCATCTCGATAAATATTTTTAGAATTTTTTTATGTCATATATAATATATCCAAAATAAAAAATCAAATTCAACGTTGACTATTTTATAACTATCAAATAATGACACATTTTATGTTAGTTGTATAATAATTGAAATTGATGTTTATTTGTTATATTATTTATACAGTAACCGAAGTAATAAGTCTTTAAAATAATAATTTTAATATCATGTTCAATAACTATCATTATAAAAATTTATTTTACATCACCAATAGATCCTATGTAAAAACCATAAAAACTAGTCATAAAAATAATATTTTATAATATGTTATAGAGAAAAATTGTTGTTACTTGAATATTACATCATTTTTAATATAAAAGAAATCATAAGGATATAAGACAATATTCGAAGATATATAATCATTAAACAATAATCATTATACATAAATTTTACATTAGAAAAAATATATATTATTTAAATAATTCTTTTTAATATACTAAAATATCAGATATTAACCCTATTTTATATAATCACATGAGAATACACATAAATGAAATAGCTGATCTAAAATCCAAATATGTGGAAAAATATGGAACATGATTCAATTGTACATAGGTGATCATAATCAATATCTAAATATCGTCAGTATAAAATAATAATCAAAATATTATGTTAATCACTTTACAATGTCTTGTAATTTGGCATATGCGTAATAATGAAACATCGTGTCATAGTGGTCAAATACAGCACAATGTTTTCGTCAGAACTAGTATCATGTTCATTCGTGACCCAATTGCATAGATAGTAACATCAGAGCCATGAAAAAGTATATAATATTGTTCATTCATAGTAAAAAAATTCTAATTATACATATCACTTTACCTAATGAATTTTAGCAGTATATAATTCTAGAACTAATCGTAACATCATAAAATGATCAAAATCATGCATGGAAGATGGAATGATAACATATGAAAAACATTGTCATGAAATAAACGCATGGTAAGGAATGGTATTCATAAATTATTATGTATATATTTATATATATATCATAATTAAATAAACATAAGGATTCCCGGATTATTAAGGGAGATCATATTTTGGAAGAAAATATATCTTTCCTTTGAAGAAAAAAAATCAATATGAGTCAAAAAGACATTAAAAAAACAATTTTCATTTTAAAAACTATTTAAAATTTCCCTACTTTCCCTTTCAAACATGGAAATAACATGTATATATATAATGATAAAATGGGAAAAATTCCTAATGGAATCATTAAGGATAATAATGAATCATCTATACTGATAATTATTTGAAATATTTTAGTCGGAATAGAACCTGAGTGGTAGACCCTATAATAATGCATGAAATGTCTATGGTTTGAATCCTAGAAATATTCTTGCCGTATTTTTTCATAGGTGATGATTCAAGAAGGATGTGAGTAGTCATTGACGTAGGTATGACATAGTCTTTTTGAAGCATGTCTGATAGTGTAGGCATAATGATACACTGGGCCTTCAGACCATGTTTATGGGTCACTTAGTCTTAGGCCTATAGGATATGTAATAGGTCTCCCTATCACAAATATAAAGAGGGATTTTCGTTCATAATAAAATGATTATTTGGCCCCAACTATTAGAAAAAATAATAATTTGAAAGGGAATATAACCAAAAGAAGAAATAATTTTGTTCTAGAATCCCATTAAAATAAATTTCACTTTATTTCATCACTTTTATGCCTCCAAAATAATTCTCATAGGTATTTTAAAATAGGTAACCATAAGTTTATAATTTTAATTTTTATAAATCTTGATCAATTGTAATCACTAAAATTTATTGACTAGTTACCAATTTTGAAGGGGAATTGTTTTGATGACATATTTTCTTTACATTATAACATCTTATTTCAATTTTTCTATTTTTTGAAGGCCATTTATCCATGAGTAATGTTAATTATAGAATCATAGAATAAATTTAATTACATATTTATATATTATACATAATTTATTATAATAATTAATATGGTTGGTGTAAATAAATGAATTAGACACATCTTCATTTTTAGTTAACTTCCCATTAATGCATCATTATTCGGTGAATAAGAAATAGATGTTTGAAACATAAATAAATAATTCTTATAATTATTATAATAATTTACTATCATGAATATAATTTTTAAATAAAAAAATTTAATATTAGAATATTTTTTTGAAAGGAATAAATAATAGAAGAAGATAAGAATAAGGTGAAAATTGATTTTGAAGAAAACATACTCTTTTATTGGGGTTGTTTCTTTTCAATGGTACTAAACTCCTTTGACTATTGGATTTCACATTCTCACATGTTTTTATATGGATTATATGGTTCTTAATATAGTTCAATGGGATAGATATTTGTCTTCTAAAACTATAATTGAAGTGGTTATCCAAGGGGGTGAGAAGCGTTAATTCTACTTAGAGAGAAAGGTATTCTACGTTATGAAATTGATTTAAAAAATAATCAACAGTAAACCTTATAATAGTATATTTTTTAAATCATGAATAAAATGTAAGTAAAATAAATGGATTTATCACTTTTAACATATTTAAAAATCAAATTTTGTAATTTATTTTAATAGAATGTGTACAAGGAAAAATATTATTTTAATAGATTGCATTAACATAATTTTTGGGAAAATATTATTTATATTTGGAAAGTTGAATTAATTTTATAAAAATAAAAATTTATATTATTAGATTTATAATTTTTTTAATGGCCTATTTTTCATTTATAAAATTTTCATTTCATCATCAATATGTCATAAAACATGTCGTATTTGAAGAATAGTATTTTTTGTATTCATATAAAAAAATTATTTTTCGTAAAAATTTATCAAAAATTACCCATTTTCAAATTTCTATATGATGACTCTAAAATTTATTTTAATATTATCAGAATAATTTTATTTAATAGTTCTGTTTTATTACTAGTAAAAAATTATGATTATTAAAATATATTAAAAAAATTATTCCAAAGGTATAAATAATATCCTTGAGTTTTCAATCCTAAAAATTTTATTATGTTATAATATATATATATATATATATATATTATTAATTTAATAATTATATATTTTATATCCAATTATTTTTAATATTTTTATTTTAAATTAATATTCCCACAGTCTTGTTATTATTCACGATGGTTATTTTACTATTTTCAACTGTTAGATTTCTATTGTAAAATGTATAATACCTTGTATAAATAAAACATCATTACTTCATCCAACCTTCACAAAAATTACTCTCAAAGGTCAAAATTTAATTTCCTAAAATCTTTATTGGTTTAAAAATATTCTATTCCTATTTATAGTCATGTTCGTAGGTCCGATGATTCTATTAGATTAAAATGATCTATATTTTAATATTCCACTTTTTTTATTTTCTATTTTTTTCTTGAATTATAATGTTTTTAATTTTCATGGAACAAGTAGATAAAAATTTATTTATCTTCATTAATGAAATAATGAGTTATTTTTTTCTCTTTATTCACATTATATGTAATTCTATATAGTATATCCTACATTCATTACGGAAAGAAATATCATTTATAAATTGTATTCATTACATAGATCCCCTCACATGTAAATTTCATCCATTAAATATTATATAATATTCTCAGTTGATAATTGATTGGGGTAATTCTATTACGTATTTTAGTAATGTTCCCATGATTCCTATTCATATTTATTGTTCCACCATAACAAATTGACAATTTCAGTTATATTATTTCTTATAACATTGTCCATATGGTCCAAGATCTCCAAAAAAAATCCTCCTCAAAAAAGATTCCATCATCTAGTATCACTGGATTCAGATTCTGTACATTTTAGGGATCAGGTATATACATTCATAGGAGAGATAATTGGAATACATAATTAACATGTTGCATGTTGGGTGGAAGTTCTAGAATATAATAAACTACCCATATGTGATTAATTATTAAAATGGTTTACTGTAAATAGGGAAATGATTCTATTTCATTCAAAATGGAATGACTTTCTACCATGGTGATATCAAAATGAATGCCTTTTCACCTACAAGATATTCAAAGGCCCTTCGATAGTTTCTAGGATAACTATTTTTGAACCATAAGGGTATTTTATATGGAGTTGGGTGACTTCAAGCTTTTCTATTTTATATTACAAAAGATTGGGTCATAGTTGATTTGATTCATCCACATCACCCCAAACAGTATTAGTTATACATATCATCCCATACATATCTTCATATTCGTCCATTTGAATACACGTGTATAATTTTTCGGTGTATAAGAACTCAACTAATGTGTGGTGTCGATCTAATACTCCTTTAAATTACATTGAGTAGGCTCTTCGTTTCTCCTCAAGGGGATGAATGGTCCTTACATATTTTACATCTGTTTAGGGTGTTATTCCATATTGAAATTCAATTCAATATCCAATGAATTTTGAATAAATATGAACTAATTATAGTAGATACCTAGATTACCATTTAATTTCATCGGTTTTGGTTCACCATAAATCCTCACCACTTTTATTGTCTATATCATATCATGTTTTAAAGCTGATTAGTATTCCCCTATAGAAATTAAGTGTGAAGTAATAGTGAGGTGATCCACCAAAACCCATATCATAATTCTTTCTATTTATGTTTTCATGATACTAGTGATTAATTCCTTGGGGATGTCCATCCACTTCAATGTTAAAATGGAAAATTGTTTCATAATCCCATGGTGCTTCTATCCTTAAACTATAATAGTTTGGAAAACCAATAAATTTTATGTTAACAATATGACCTCCTTATTCATGTTGTCCAACTAGAAGTACTATTATAGATCAAAGTACATATAGATACTTCTAGGTTTTATGAATAAATATGAGATATATTTATTCTCCAATATTTGCTATTTATCCAACACGATAAAGGAACTCAATGTCTAGTTCCAAACCAAATTTAACCATCTTCATCAATGTGTAATTCGTGTTGTTTCACCCACTTTACTACACCCACTTCCTTTGAAGCACTAGATCAACCATTTTAGCTCCTAGATCTTATCTTGGATGATAGTGGATAAATACTATGGAAAACATAGAATGAATTCCCCATAGTTATGGATTTTAGATCTATCCTTTACATGTCCATGATGTTATGGTATTACTCGATATATACCATAGACAATTTAGGGGGTTCCTTTCTTCTAATATCAGTAGATACATTTTTCTCCTAACCCAGATGATAGTGGATAAAGAGATTATAATCCTTGATCAGATCCATCTATCTTAATTTATGTATGATCATCCCTTTCTATGTGAATGTATACATTATACTCTAATTATATATATATATAACACATATCTCTATAGAGGTGGTGACAACACATCATCATAGTGTTAATCATATTTACTTACTAAGGATCATGCAATGGGTAATTATACATATGGATCATTATATATCATGATTCAAAGGCTATCACTTTATCATTATGTAGGAGTGTAATACTGAAGAATTTTTTTGAGGCAGTATAATATATCTCTAATACTTTTCCACAAGATATTAGTTTTAGTATAATAGTAGTGATTAGCCTCTTCATGAGCTCCTTAAAACCATTCTATCCTTTTTCAATTGAGGCATACTTTTCCCCTTCTCATGTTACCTTAAATAGTGGAACTGCTAATTGTGATACAATTGTCATAGATCATAGGTAGTACCGATTCTGGAAATGAATAATATATATTTAATTAAAACTAGAGGGTCTACAAAATTCATCAGTTCATTTTTCATTGAATAGTCCAAAAAATTCCATCTCTTGTGATTCCATACCACAAGAATTGAATTGATCATCAAAAAGTAAATCCTTCTAAACATAGATTATATTGTATCCTTTATTAATAAGACTAAATCAATTCATATATTGTCTCTATTTTCCCCTATGATCACAATGTACAAGGAAATATTGTTAATAATTACTGAAAAAAATCTCAATTTAGTCCTTAAATAATCTATTCATAAAATCCTTGAAAATTTCAGGGGAATAAATATATCTAAAGGGAAACATTAAAATGGAATAGTTTACATGAGTTAAATCAACATATGGATTATAAATATTACCCTTCATTAACTTTACCTAATGATATCCAGGATTAAGATCCACTTTTTTATGGTTATGATCTTCTTATAATTGATTGAATAGTGTGTCATTATTGAAACTATACATTTCCCAAAAATATAATTTTAGTTCAAACATAAAAAAATTATCCAAATATTTCTATAATAATTTATAAAGTATTATTAATAAAGGGATAAATATAATCATTTTTGTTAAATTAAAATATGAAAATCATATCATTATGGTCTAGATACATATCCCTTTATTACAATAGAAAATTCCCTAATGGTATAGTGTGAGATTGTGAGGTTTTATTAGGTTACATTGAAAACATATTTTTGGTAGTGATACCAATGATCTTGAACTTGTCCCATAAATAATATCAATATTCAATTAGTTTTGGAATATCACATTATCCTTTGTTAATAAAAATGGCATTGATTTAACCTCCATTGTATGTTCTAACAAATAGGCTTCATATGGTAAAATACTATTGTTTTAGTCCATTTCTACATTCATTTTTGTCAATTTTATTTTATCATTTCCCATTATATATACTACTCAGATAATCACTATTCAATGTCAAAATTATTATCTATTAGGATTCTTATTAGTATTTTAAATCTTATAGAATGTAATGATTAAAAATAATCAAATTATGGAATGTGTTGTGTATAACTGCATTTCATTATAGGTAATTTAATTTAATCACCTAGGGAACATAAATTAAATAATTTTACATCATTATATTCATCCCAAATTAATACATTGTCCCATGAAATATTCATTTCATACTCTAAATATATTATAATACTTCTACTTTATCACCTCTTCGAGTCCCCAAGTTTCATCCTAAAGCTTCTGGTTCTACGACAATATAATGAGTATGTGAGTTTTCATGTTTCATAGAAATTTTTTTCAAAAATATTTAGACATCACTAGCTACTTCACATATTAATAATCAATATCCAATGGTAACACCTATATAACTATTACATTTGATGGGTTTGGTTTTTTACATTCTCTAAAGGTATAAATGGATGATGTCATGTACTTCAGATTGGTTAGTTGGATGGTACATGTTAAAAGTACACTCATATGATTCAATTGAGGATCTAAAAGGGGGATCTGTGTCTTGGAAGGAGACTTCCCTTTATACAAAACCCAATTACATTCTTCTATGTTGTTATAAGAACTAACACATTATCTTTAATCTCAAACTCAATATCACATTTGTTATTATCTTCAAATATTTTCTATGAACATTCTATGGATTTCATATGACATGTAGTCGTTTAAACATTATCTATCATCACATGGAGTTGATAATTTCACATTAGTTTCTTCTCCTCAACTACAACCTGATATATTTTATTCTCACACCAGTTCTAATTTAGAGCCTCTTATAGTTCTGTTTTAATAAATGAACATAAATATTTTTTATATGTAAGGTCTACTAGAAGAAGTTTTTGACCCCAAAAACCTTTTAAATCCATTTAACATGATCTATAAATGTACTTAAATGTTTAAATGGTACATTTAGGATGACCAAACATTTTATTTTAGTCAGTACTTCTAAACTCAATTCTGTTTCCAATTCTTGCTGAATTCTTCACAAAATCCTCGAGGCAATCCTAATATCTCTATCAGATACAAAGGATACTAGAACCAATGATAGTCTTAAAAATTACCTTATATATATCACAACAAGATAATTAATATATAAATATCCCTAGATATAAGTGGAAAGAGCTCGGTTGGTAAGGTGATTGAGTACCCCCCATACAGCATTGGTTCCTTTTAATATCTAGGTGAGTTCGATGAAAAAATTCATGGTTTTTTTTATTATTTCAATACTAGTATGGTAAATGGTTTCATAAAACATTTATACTTTTTTCATTCCCCCATGACATTCTGGCATACCAAACATCGAGATAAAAATTCTGAAATCATTTTCTTCCTGTTATCCCATTATAAGTTTTTCATTTAACATCTAAACATCTTAGAAATTTCAAGATTTATAAGTATGGACTATTCTCAACATCCCAAATATCCCTCTTCAATTCTTGTTCTAATGGGTCAAATATCCAGTTTCCAGCTTTTATTACTCAATCATTGATAGTGTTGAACTTCAGAATATTCACTACCTTCTTTTATAGAAACAGATAATCTTCATGGGCCCCCATGATCCTATCAATAATTGATGGTTATGTTTTTTTTTTGAAAAAGGATAGATGAATATCATTTTACGGTAATTAATATTTTGTAATTATTTTCAAGACACTTTTGATAAGAATGTGATAAACAATGGGGTGCAAGGACATCTTCATATCGTAATAGCCATACACATCACCACATTCACTATAAGTTTCTTCCTCCATGGTGGTTGATTCCCACTAAGAGGCCAGGTTTTAATGCCACAAGGGATTGACAAACTACTTGTGAAGGGTTTCATGAATATCATTTTAATATTCCCATGTTCATCCTCTTTGTGTCTATGAATATTAGATCCATCACAATCATCATCATAGATACAGTTTCATGATCCATTCTATTTAGAGTACATTCCAGTTTGATAACCTTCATATTATGGAACTGAATTAAACAATGAATGTCCATGATGATAAATAACAACATGATTAGAATAAAATTATATCATTTTTTAAAAAAAATTACATGATTGTCTTATAATGTCTATAGATGTCAAACATATCTCCATAGAGATAATGTCACAAAATCATTAATTTGAAGATCACTGTATCTCATTATATATCAGGAAATGGGTAGTTCTACTCAATGATATTTAATAATATGAAGAAATACACTATAAATTATTCATCATTCATTAGAAAAAAACCCAATACATTTTTATTTGGATCGTTATATATCACAAATACATCTCCACTTGTGGGTAATGTTAGAATGTGTAAAATGATTAGCATCTTATTCATCTCATTAAATTTTCCTTCACATTATTTGGACCAAAAAATTATGTACCCCATCCATTTTACATTGGTTTTTATTCGTCAAAATAAAAATTTGTTCACAAATTAAGGATACTAAATTGATAATTGAAGGAAACTACAGATATCTATCATAGAGGTTGTTATGGCTCATCATTAGATTTCCTTTTTTAATGGATATAATGTTATACCTTTTTCCATAATAACATCCCATTGAATGATACATTATAAAATCACAATTTACATTTATAATAATTTTCATATGTATTTTATTTTTGTATCTTTATCATTATAGTATTCAAATGCTCCCCAATATCCTCATTACTTTTTTAGTAGATGATAATATAATGTATAAAAACTACCAATGCTATTTAGGTAATATATAATGGCAATATTCATCAAGATAATTAATATTTTTGGACCATTAATGATTCTAATTCAATCACAATGAACATGTAGTTCCAATAAATTTTACAAAAAGAGCCTTCCAGTAATCTTCTTACACCACCTTTAATTTATATTATCATGACTAAAATCCACATTTAAGATATATTGAGCTCTATATAGTATATCGAATAATTTAACAAGTTGTGGAAGATTGCACATTCTCTTAATCTAGATATTCATTAACTCATGATAATCAATGAATATGTAAATTTACCCATCCTTTTTCTTAATTAAGAGGACAACTTCACCCAATGGTGAAGCACTTCAGTGTATACAGTTCTTATACCTATTTTATTGTAGTTGCTTCTTCGGATCTGTTGGTTCAAACACATCCATTCTATATGGATTCCTGGATATTGTAAAATATCTATATATATAATAAATTGGTAATTCATCCCCACATCTTGGAGGAAACCCAAAGAATTATTTTTGAAATGCATCAGCATATTTTCTCACAACGGGAATGTATTCACATATGATGTATTTATTAGTCAGAATAATTTCAGATTCATCTATTTTCTCGTAGTAAAATATTAAACATGCATAAGATGATGATTCCAAAAAGAGATTCATCCTAATAATTTATATTTTATTTATACCAACCGAAATTCATGATACAGAGGGTGATTTCCATCACTCAAAAGTTATTGATATATTTAAAAAAGGAAATCCAATCAATTCCTTGAATAGAATCGAATTCCCTTTAATTTTTTATAAGATGGATAGATGATAATTTTATCCCACAATTGTTGATATGGAATTCATTGTATAATATGGATTCAATAATTTAACCATTTTCTATTTTTATGGATTTCTCTAAATCAATTCTTTGTGATGGTGTTTCAATAGTTCTATTAATCATATTTGATATAAATTAATGTGTAGAACTGTGGATTACAACCCTTCAATTTACTATTTGACTATTGTTATAATTATTTACATCATCCAAAATAAAATTCTGGATGAGAATATTCAATATATTATGATTAAGTATGATTATCAATTAAAGAGCACATAAAGGACATATATTTCTTAACCTATGAATTTATAGTATTTAATATTAGTTATCAATAATTTGTTTCCCAAAATTAAATATTTTTTCCATTATCCCATAATAGTTCTTTATTATTATATATTGAACTTACCGAATTATATCACCATGTATTTTTGAATCATTTTTTTGGGAGGCTTATTATGGTGCCCCAGATTACTATCGATTCTTGATCAATATGCCATTTTTGATATTGTTACCCCTAGATTTATATTTCCTAGAGCCATATCCCCTTATATTATCAAGATAATGATTTGTTTCCCAACAAACTACTTACTCTATACTGTAAAAACATTTAGGGAAGTTTTCCTTGGTTTATTATATTCCCTATGTCTTTTTCAGTAGTTTTTTAATCATAATATCAATAAAAACTAGACAATACTCCAACACCAACTATGGAAACCCATATCATTAATAAACATTATTTAATGACTTTTTACAGAATGATATAGATAATACAACCCCATAAAATCACTTGACCTTGTTTCATTAGGATAAAAGGTTCCTAACATAACAACATAAAACATGGATACACTAATATAATTTAAAACTGACATAACAAGCCATAAAATTACATTTATCCTGGAACTTCAGGTGATAACATTAGAACTTACTTAAGATAGGGGTGAGCTATGAATCCTCGTAAAAGAATTCACATTTCATAACGTAATGTAAATCTTTAAATATGATCCTAGAGGAATATAAATTTAACAAATGAGGGGTGATAATACTACTATTGAAAAATGTGGCATGATATAATCATGATATCATAATGAAAACTTTAGAATGTGGGGAAACAATTAATTGTGACATCATAAATTTATTAAAATTCTAAATACTGTGAAATTTTAACATGGTATAAAACTTCTCATGAGGTATTTGGTTTACTCTTTAATCCCGTAAATTATATCTCATGAGACTAGAACACTACCCAATGAATTGGAGTGCAATCCGGGTGCACTCATCAATTTCATATCATGTACACTCATTAGAGAGTCACATAGATCATTCAAAATTGGATCATATTTGATCACATTTAGCCCCACAATTAAGGATTGAATGAATCATGAATAGAATTGCGTAATCAAAAAAAGTATAATTATATCTCGGTGAATACCCAAGAGTGGAAATTATGATGAGTATTCAAAAAACAAATTTTTGTTAGAAAAAATTGTTGCATAATTTTAGTTGTGTAATGGGGTAATAATTTATTGGAGTGAGGGATTATTGACACTAAAAGGGATTTATCTCCACTTTTAAATATAATTTAAATAAGATGGTTATGTTTGAAAGTAATCCACCTAGAATATTTTTTAATTAAAAGGAATAAGAAATGAATAAACATGTATAATGAGTATAAGGAGAGGATCCCCAACCTTTAAGGGGTTATTCAAAAAAATTACCATGAGATTACTAGGATCATGAAAAACCATGTGAGGGATATTAAGAGGTGATTGATAATTAATTTCATGTGACGTGGTTTTGGAGTAAAGAAAACTTAATGTTTCGGTGGGTTTATATATTTGATAGTTGGGAGGGTATTTATTATTTCATAAACCTTCGTTTTGGAATCTATTAAAAAAAATTCTAACCCACAATCCTTCCAATGTTTTCCCATGGATTCAGTAAAATATATGTTACTATAATTATGTTACAATTTTATCAATTGATATCATTAATATAATAACTTTGGTGATGTGAAAGTGATACATATTTATATATCATTGATTTTAATTCCATAAAATATAATATAGGTTTTAGAGTATTCATTATTGGTTTGTAAAATTAGTCAAATAACCTCAAAAAATTATATATTAATGGTGAAATACCTCATTATTTGTGGATAAAATTTATGTAATATATTACATCATTGTTGGGTCCTTATAATGTCATAATACGCACCATATATCTAAACCTACTTTCATTTGAACCTAAAAAAGTGTATGTCTATGAAAATAATGAAAAACAACATTGGATAATTTTGATGTGTTGAGTTAAAAAAATATTTTATTTGTCATTAAATTTATATATTAATGAGAATTTACACTTTTAAATCAAAAATTGACATTCATTGAAAAAAAAATTTCTTCACTAGAACAGTTTTTTGAACCTTCTGCTTTTTTTGACTACGTAAAATTATATTATCCATAATATTTAATTTAAATTATTTTAAAAAATATATTTTATAAAAAATAATTCACTTAATAATTAATTGAATTCAATATAACAATTTTTATTATTTGAAGCTATACATTTTTCAAATGTATAATATGTATTTTATCCTATCAAATTCAATTTTTATCAAACCCAATATCTTATAATATAAATGGTAATAATATAAAGAGTTAAGTGTATTCTTTTTATGTTAAATGAAAATATAAAAAATCAAATTATTAGGGACAAGATAAATATCCCTTTATTAGATCAGTGAATGCCTTAAGTATATAGTGCAAGATGGTGGGGTTTTCATTGGTTGCTTCAGTGAACATGGTTTCATTCATATTCTCAATGCATTTAAAATTATACTATAAAGTTTATCCCTTATTTTTTAGTTATTAATATTGGAATAGGAATTGTGAAGGGATAATCCCATATCAGTTATCTTTTTCAGAAATTATGATGAATGGGCATTATAGGGTATGATCCTACTTATCGATTCCATCTCTTCTTAAATCTATTTCAATTAGTCATTATACTATCCCTTTATATACACTAATCATATTTTCACTTTTAAACATATATATTATGAGAAGTGCGGATTCTTAATGGTATACTGTATATGAAATAATTTTCTCTTCCAAACTAATAAATGTAGTATATGTGTTGTCAATAACGACATTACATAGTAGGGAAATTATATTATTCCTAAAATGGAACTTAATTTATAATAGTTTGTGTCATTTTAAAACCCCACTGACCATCGTATAGAAGAAACTAGCCTCTAGGGATGTATGTATTCATGCCACAAGTCCTTTAACCTAGGGATACAATACTCATGTGAAAATGTGGCGCATATTAACTCTAAAACCTAATATTCATAAACTATATTCAATATCTAAATTAATCTTCCTAGATTTAATTACAAAATTTCTTCAAGGTACACAATAAAGAAAATAAATTATAAATTCCATCCTAGAATGTTGTGGAAGGATATATAATATACATAATTTTACTTATTAGGAAAATAATACGTAAATCATTACATAAATAAACTAAAACTATAAGTAAAACATTGAATAACATTTAATTGAATAAAAAAATTACATAATTTAACTTTAGATAAATATTTATTACAAATTAATAAATGAAATATAACTACCTTCGTTTTATAAATTTTTAAATTACTTTTATGGAAATTCCAAAATTTTGAATATAAATCCTTTATACTCATTCCAATATGAAAATTTAATATTTTTTATTATATAGAATTTTAATATTAAATATATGATATTTTATGATTTATAAACTTTTTCAAATCCAATATTCTATTATGTAATATTTCATAAAATCTTAATATCATTCAAATAATCAATATCTAAACCCAGATTATATCATTTATCAAAACATTTTTTATTGTTTCGTAAATATTATCCAAGTAAGATATCCTTACATTTTGAAAACTTATAAATAATTATTTAAAATTATTTTATGATTTATATATAAGATAAATTATATATTAACCTTACTTCATAATTTATAACCCTCTATACATTATCACTACTGATTCCAAAAATAAAATCTTTTATTTATAAACCACAATTCATTCTATAAAAATTGTTTCTAAGTTATTTGAAATAATATATATTTATATTTGTGGAAAATTTTATTAACCATATTTTGATTTTCATGATTTTATAGTTAAATAATTTATTTATAACATCCATAAAAACTAAATATTCCAAAAACATAATTAACTATGATACATAAACACTCTACAAACTATTGTAACCATTTATCATTTTATGAATAATTATTTACAATATTTCTATTTTCCATTACATATAATACATAATATGTGTTCGTGTATTTTCCTTCTATCCACATGTTAACGGTCTATTTAAGAATAGATAAACATTAAGTCTACATATTAGATGTTTTGTAATGGTACATAATTCCCTAACTATAGGTGAACTCTTCTTTAAAGAGTATGTAATGGTCAATATTTACACAAACCATTAATACAATTCATTTCATCAATGTAAATATGTAAAGCCTCCGCAGCGTAAAGGTACATCATTATAAACTTTATAAAATATATTAAAATAGATGATTACTTATACATGAATTACTTTACATAAAGTTAAGTATTTGGTTATTATTAGGTACTAGAATTTCACATAAGAATAAAAAGAAGGTTACCTTTACATGAAATTTTTTAAACACAACTAGCTTATTTGAATCTTACATTGTGTAAATGTAAGGTGTTATAAACCTTACATAAAAAATATACATATTTTAAAATATATAAAATGCATACCAAGAAAACTATATTTAAGGGAAAATCTTTAGATACAGTTATATAGACATCTTACCTAATGTAACACCTATATTTGTAATGTTCCGGTTCTGGAAGCCACCCAGAGGGTCCCCATAATCTTGTTGGACACATGGCCTCAAGTGCATTTCCCCGAACGCCAGAGGATACCAACTAGCTTCAAGGGATTTAACTGTGATAGTGGGGAAACTGTTCCCTCATTGGCAGAGAAAAAAAGTAGAAGAAAGCAATAGCAAAAACAGAAGAAGGAATCATCCATACAAAAGTAATCAGTGGACGACTGGAAATAATAATAAACGTGGGCACACACACACCCACATATATATATATATATGAATGACGCATGACAAATATGTCTTGGAAAGCATCCAAACCAATCACAATGATGGAATAAAATAGTAAAAAACCAAAGTAAAAAATAAATCCACTAACCAACTCCTCAACATCGCAAGCCATAGCTTGGTCCCATGCTCTTTAGCTCCATAAAAAATCAAGTACCTCAAGTAGAAGGGCCCTTACCTTTATCTATACCTGTAACAATAAAATCTTCATGGGGGCAAAATCAAGGCCCAAACTAGGTGTGAGACTAAATCCTAGTAGGCAACTACAACAAGATATGTGCATAATAGTCGGTGAATATATGGTAGGTAACAAGTACATAATGCAGTAAACAATGAAGTACTCTTCATTAACAATCCATAATTTAAAATATCAAGTTACAGATAATCAAGGCAGAAAATCAGAAAAGGTAACCCTCTGGGAAGTACCCATAACCTATCACATCATGTCCTACCTAGTAACATAATAAAACAGATAACACAATAGGTAACCCTCTGGGAAGTACTCACAGAGTATCCGCTCTAGTCCTACCTAAAAAGTACAAGCAACCCTCTGGGTAGTACACTCAGTCTAACCCCTCTAGTTTAGCTAAATTATAGACTCTCTGAGAAAAAACTCACCGTCAATTCCTCCTAAAGTCCCATATCAGTAACTAAAAGCACTCTAGGGAAGCACTTACATCACATTCCCTATATGGCTCGCATCGAGGAACTACAGACACTCTGAGGAAGCACTTACGTCAATTCCCCCTATGGCCTCACATAATAAATAAAACAGACACCTTGGAGAAGCCCTTACATCAATTCAATCTATGGTCTACTACCCCAGGTTCTCATGGACCTATGTACGTCATGTAGGTATAGCAACACATATCATCCAAATTAAACCTCAATAACTATTTGGAAAGCTGTCTACACACTACAGCAAAAAAGGCATTTAGCGGCGGTTTAGTTATACATTTCGCAGCGGTTAAAACCTTCGCTAAATAGATTGGTGGGGGTTTTGGGAAACTGCCATTAAAGCGTGTTTTGGGAAACTATTCACTGCAGTTTTTAAAACCGTCATAGAACATTTCACGGCGGTTTTCAGGGGAGTTTTTTTTATTTTTATATTTTATTTTTTAATTAATTAATTAATTAATTAAATTATTATTTATTTCATTTATTTATTTATTTATTTATTTATTTCGTATTTAATTTATTTATTTTATGTATTTTATGAAATTTATTTGTTTTATTTATTTTATAAATTTATTTTGTATTTTATATATTTATTTCATATTTTATTTATTTATTTCGTATTAGATTTATTTATTTCATACATTATTTATTTTATTTATTGATTTTATATATTTTTGTTATTTATTTTATCTATTTTATTTATTTATTTCGTATTTTATATATTTATTTCTTATTTTATTTTATTTATTTTATTTTATTTTATTATTTTATTTTATTTATTTATTTCGTATTTTATTTCTTTATTTCATATTATATTATTTATATTATTTATACATGCATCCACATCCCATGACCATGCACATGCACATGCCCAAACAATATAAAGAAATACTGCGTTTGGTGAGATTTGAACTCCTAAGCTCTTGCATATTTTTCAAAGACTTTACCACTCCAGCAAGCTCGTCATGTGCTTAATAAACAGAATTTAATATACTTATATTTATTAATTGAAAAAACATATAATACATTAATAATAGATATAAACTCAATAATAATAAATAATAAATAATAAATAATAAATAATAAGTAATAAGTAATGAATAATAAATAATTACTAATAACTAATAACTAATAAATAATAAACAATAAATAATAAATAATAATCAATTAATAATAATAAATAAATAATAATAACTAATAACTCATCAATAATGAATAATAAATAATAAATAATACATAATACATAATAAATAATAAATAATAAATAATTAATAATAAATACTAAATACTAAAGAAAAAATAATAAACAATAAGAAATAAATAATAATTAATACATAATAAATAATAAATAATCTATAATATATAATAAATTATATATAATAAATTATAAAAAAAAATAATAAATAATAATAAATAATAAATACGAAATAAAAAAATAATTTATAATAAATATAAAATAATAAATAACACATAATAAATAAAATCTTATTGTTAATAAATAATAAATAATAAATAATAAATAATAAATAATAAATAATAAATAATAAATAATAAATAAGAAATAAGAAATTATAAATTAATAATTAATAATTAATAATTAATAATAAACAATAAATAATAAGTAATTCATAATAAATAATAACTAATAACTAATATATAATAGACAATAAATAATAAATAATAAACAATAAATAATAATAAATACGTAAATAATAATAAATAATAAATAATAAATAATAGATAATAGATAATAAATAATAAATAATAAATAATAAATAATAAATAATAAATAATAAATAATAATAAAGAAGAAATATTAAATAATAATAAACAATAAATAATAATAAACAATAAATAATAACAAACAAATAATAAATAATAAATAAACAAATAATAAATAATAAATAATAAATAATAAAATAATAAAAAATAAAAAATAAAATATAATAAATTATAAATACTAAATTATAAATACTAAATACTAAATACTAAATAATGAACAATAAAGAATAAAAAATAAGTAATAAGTAATAAAAAATAAAAAATAAAAATTCAATAATAAATACTAAATAATAAATAATATATAATAAATAATAAATAATAAACAAATATAAATAATAAATATTAAATATTAAATATTAAATAATAAATAATAAATAAATATAAATAATCAATAATCAATAATCAATAATTATAAATAATAAATAATAAATAATAAATGACCAGTAACAAATATTATTATTAATAATAATATTTTATTATTAGTAATAATAAATAATAAATAATATATAATATATAACATATAATATATAATAAATAATAAATACAAAATACAAAATAAAAAATAATAAATAAATATAAATAATAAATAATTATAAATTATAAATTATAAATAACCAGTAACAAATAATAGATAATAAATAAATTAAAGTATATTATAAATAATAAATAATAAATAATAAATAATAAATGTAACCCATGAAAAGGTATGAAAAGACGTGATAAGGGATGAAAATCATGAAAATGCATGAAAACGGATGGAGAAGCTTAGAGAATGAGGCATTAGAAAGAATGAGAATGCATGATCCAGAGTGCATGTGGATTCTTTATCAATGGTTTTTTGTGGGTTATTATGATGATTATATTGATTTCTTAAGGGGTTTTCCAGAGTTTTCATGAGTTTTCATGCATTCTCATTCATTCTAATGCCTCATTCTCCATGCTTCTCCATCTGTTTTCATGAATTTTCATGATAAATAATAAATAATAAATAATAAATAAATATAAATAATAAATTTTAAATAACTAGTAACAAACAATAGATAATAAATAAATTAAAGTATATTATAAATAATAAATAAAAAATAAAAATTAAAAAATGTAACACATGAAAAGGTATGAAAAGACGTGATAAGGGATGAAAATCATGAAAATGCCTGAAAACGGATAGAGAAGCTTGGAGAGTGAGGCATCAAAAAGAATGAGAACGCATGAAAACTCATGAAAACTTTGGAAAACCCCTTAAGAATTCAATATAATTGTCATAACAACCCACAAAGAACCATTGAGAACGGGTGCTAGAAATGAGGCATCAAAAAACATAACAAAACCGATATTCTTTAAAAAGTCCATAACTTATGATCCAGAGTGCATATGGATGCCGCGACCAGTCAAACTGAAGCTCATAGAACAAGCTACGATCTGGCAGGTGGATGAGTCTGAACTGAAATGCGGATCGAAAGTTAGTTCCATTTGAAGACAAGTTTGACGGAACACCGGTGATGGAAACGGGATTTTGGACGCCTTCGTAGGGGTTTTTGTTTTCATAAAACACGATAGAAGCTTTCTTTGGTTGAATTAGTGCGTATCTCTCTTCGTTTGAATCGATTTGATATGTGGTAGAGCCCAAAAGGACAGCCAGAGTGAAAGTTATGGTCGTTCGAAGTTGGAGAACTTTTTCAAAATTCTTATAACTCTCATATCTTCCACACCTTAGACCGTCTCATAGTTTTGATTATACGTGCCTCTAAATAACTTCATGAGATTCAATTTGACCAGTCGTGGCGCTCCAACGGACGCCCAGATCAAAAGATATTGTCGTTTTAGTGATTTTTGGGGTTTCTCGTGTGTTTTTATTTTTTTTTTCCTTTCATTTCGCGGCGGTTTCGCTGCAGTTTTTTTAAAACACTGCCGCTAATCCTTGAAAAAAATTAAAAAAAAATAAAATAAATAAAATATAAAAAAAATTAAGGCATTTCGCAGCGGATTATAAACCGCCGCGAAATAGCGGCCCGAAATACATTTAGCGGTGGTTTAAAAAACCACTGCTAAAACTCGACGCTAAACGACTGTTTTCCTGTAGTGACATTATATCAGTATATCAGAACTGTAGAGACACAAAAGCATGACCTACATGGAAATTACATTACTTCGGTGGAAAAGATAATACATGACACAAAGAGACGCCCAAAACTGTGTTAGTTTAGTGTCTTGGGAAAATTAAAACATAATCCTCTAATCATGGTGAAAGTTATTCAACATCTCCCATAAAGATCTTCCCCTTTTGAATTCATGCCTAAAACCATTCTTTATATCATGGGGAAAACAAAACCGAAAAATGGTGAGCTCAAATTCTCATTAAAGGTAAACATAGAAAACATAAAAACAATCCATAAATATTTTAATGTAAAAACATGAACATAAAACATCAAAATCTTGAGAAATGAAATAAATATTAGGAGTACATAAGGCTTAGATCATAAAGGAACATTAATCATGATAAAATAGAATTGCAATAAAACATGGAATTGTTGAAAACCATTAATCACATGATATGATTTTCATAGTAGACAAGGAATTGTTTCCAAGACCATCATAGTAGACAAAGTCCATTACTGAACCGGGTTTACATGCTGTTCCGGCCTGGTATTACTGAACCGTATTCACTTGCCGTTCTAGCCATGTCAATCAAATGAGATATAAATATTTCCCCAATGCATTGGATGGAGATATAGGTCCAATCCATCTCATAATTAAATCATTCTTACTTATTCCACATGATAAACATAAATCATTCATCATAACCCAAAGAATAAAATGGGTTTCATAAAAATCATCCCATCATAACATAATGCATATAAAAAAATGGATATCATTTCATCATAAGAAAAATTGAACCATGTAAATGATAGATACATTATACCCAAAACATAAACATATGAAGTATAGTCATCTTATATGGAAAAAAGTTTTGATAAAACACTTGAAATGAAATCTTGAGGAAAATATCATTTCTTCTTAAAAATCATTTTCGTTTCAAAAAATGTCATTCAATTTTTAAAAAAAATATTTTTGTTTAATGTAACCGTGAAATATTGTAGAGTAGGCTTCATGAAAATAAGGAATTATGTAACCGTAAAAATATTTTCATGTCGTATAAGTTAAAAAACTTTTTTCTCGTACTTTTACCAGAAAAGTCATAAAGTACCTCGTATGGTAAACAAAATAAAGATTCTTTTCATAGCATGTGATAAATGTAAAAAAAATATTAAAAAATGACTTTATACATATATGTCAAAATTGTAGACATTTTAAGAAAACATTTTTAGAAAACATAGACATGGATGATAAACATAACCCCAGTAAATACTTACGAATAGACAATACCGGATAAGAGTGAGATTGTAATATTATCCTTCACCATTTATAACCTGTGGAATCATATGTGTCATAAAAGAAGGAAAATTACATGAATATGTAAATATCATATCCTTCATAATAAAAATAATAAAAAATTCATGGGACGGAAAAACACCATACAAAAGAAATAGGTGTTGATTAAGGCGTATGTGTCTCAGAAATAAAAGTGAGACGAAATAATCCCTTCCCTTAGGTCCAATTTCTTGTATATGTGTCTGAAACGCATTTATATTGGGTTTAAACATATTATAAACTTTTAATATAACCATAATAATATTTATGATGTCATATATGATTCACTTAGGTCTTTATATTATTTGTTCATTTGTCAATCCCACGTCAAAGCAACGTCTTGGTTAATAATCGTTTCATTTATTGTACATGTTTGGACTTGTTGTTCTTGATATTGTTATATATATCATGATTTACTTACTTAAAGAATACAAAACATGATTTATATATCATATATTATATATATATATATATAATATAGATAAATGAAATGAAATACATCGTTCATGGAGATGGTAGGCCGTACGTATGCATGAACGTTGTTTTCTATTCCGTATTGACTTGAATGGTGGTAAGTATATGATATATATATATATACATAAATCTAGTAGAATTATTATGTCATATATCTCATTATTATGCATTATATATACATTAGAATCATTCTTGAATGGTTAACATGGAGAATGAATCTCATCGCGTCGTGGAGACGATAATACGTACGAACGCATGAGCGATGGTATCATTCCCATAATTATTGAATGTAATTGGAGTGGATTCTATAATATCTCAGAATTAGTACCATGTTATAATAATTATATATAGTAATTATTTTCACCATTATACACATCCATGTAAGGTGGTGTTGGAAAAATAGATTACACCACGGCATGCAGACGGTAAGAGTTATGCATGCACGCGCGGTGATGTCATTATTAATAGGATGGATTGATAGTGAAATAAGATTGTATCATATTTATAATAACATATCATTATATTATTGATACTTATGTTATTAATTTTTAATGAAACAAATAATTATTATGAAGTAGAAGAAGAAATAAATTTGAATGAATCAGTAAAGGATATTACCTCTTCCTCGACGTGCCTCTTCTTAACCTCCTATTAGGGAACTAAAGTTTGTCTTTGGAGAATACCAGGACCGATAATTTATTTCTAGGGAATTAGAGAAGAGAAATGGATAGGGTTTGTATGAGCATGATGGCTCAAAATTTTGTGAATAGGAGAGGGGGGAGGATCCCTTTTATAATGGAGGACAATGGCACTTTTGGAAACCTTAAAAATTTTAATTTATAATAAATTCAAACCCCTGTTAAAAACCTTCAAAAATTACTCAATTCGAAGATGATATGAGATAGGGTTGTAATATCATCAACCAATAAAATTTATACATGTTAGGAAATTATTTTAAACCATATCAATTTTATTTATCATTATTTAATATATTTAATTTTATTTATTGTAATAATATTATAAATTCTAAATTGTTATAAATACATAGTTATGTGTTTTGAATTATCCATAATTGGATAATTATTAAAACTGGCGCTTATATAAATTTAAAATTAAAATTTTTAAATTTTTCTATGATTTTTAAACAATTTAATAATATGTTACTTTTATAAAATATCAATAGTGTCAATTTTGACACTATTCATTTATTTGAATTTAAATAAAATACACACCGAGAATATCTTCAAAAAAAATATGTAATAGGTTTCTAATATGTCATATACATCTAAAGAATTCGTGGAGCTTATTAAATAGTTCATATAATATTTATTTTAATATTTTTAAAACCATTTATTTGATATTTCAATCAATAAAATAATTTCAACATCACTATTGTGTTATCATTAATGATAATTATTTAATCCATAAAATTTATAAATAAATTCACATTATGTAAATAATTTTATTGGCTATTTAGAGATTATTTATGTTTGATGTTTTATGAAGTTTATCACCAAAAAAATTATAAAACTTATAAGATATAAGAGAGTGACAAGTTGTCACTTTCATTGGTTATCATAAAAATTACATCATTTTTATAGTCAAAAGTCCATGAAAAGAATCTATTCTAACCCTTACGTGATATGGGTCGACTTTTATTCATGCAATAGAATTTTAGTAGGTGTTTGGGTAATTTTATAATATTTTTGTTACACGTAATTTTCTGATTTTCCTTTAACAGTGGTAAATAAATATAAACTTAGTTACTATTCATAATATCAAAACAAAAAGTAACCTATTGAAATAATTTGGAACCACTGAATCCATGTATGGAATCCATTTTTGAAAATTCAAAACACAGATGTTGTAGTAATTAATTAAAAATTACTTCTGTTGTCGAAAAAATGGGTTTTTATTTAGAACAATGCAAAAGATTGAAATGTTTTTACCTATGAATTCTATATAAAATTAATGATAATGAAAAAAATTATATTAAATGGTAAAAATAATTTCCATTTTTACTTTAAAAAAATTAAATATTATAAATTGACCATATAAATTATCTAGATGAAAAAACTATTATTTAAAATTTAGCATATTTTTACTATTCTACAAAATATGAACTTTATCTAAAAAATATCAAAAATTTATCCAACGTAAATTTTTATATCCTCATTTAAAATAAGAAGTTTATATTGTAAAATTAAACTTATAAATTTTTTAAAAATTAGATTTAAAATCGGTGCACCATCAAAAGACGGCAAACCTGCATTTTTTGAAAAATACTTATTTTCCCGAAAAATTAATTTAGTTCTCATACCATGATTTAAAAAATGTGTAAGATGAATTATAATGTTATAAAATTCAAAATTTATTTAATACTATTCGTAAAAGCTAGTTCAAGATATTATTATAATAATATCTCGTTTAGTGAAACACGGTATTACGTATAACACACGCTATCGAGGAAGGTCACTCTTGCGTGTAATGATGTCCAAGTCTGGGTTGTGTGTAGGCAAAGATTCCTTTTGTGTTGCGTATAACAAACTCAAAATATAGTTCAGTTATACATTGATCAAAATCTATACTTCTTGTTGTGTAAAATGTATTTTATTCGAATGAACTTGAAATTGTCTGCATCGCAAGCCATGAATAGTGTTCTGTATACTACAAGATAATTCTGTGTTGCGTATAGCGCAATCTAATCTTCGTGAAGCATACAACAAAAGACATCAATGAAATTAAAAAGAATAATTCAGATAAAATCTCTGGATGTTACATTCTACCCCCCTTAAAATGAATTTTTCCCTCTCAATTTGTCGGGGTTATAAATGGTTTTCTACTTGAAAGTTTCTTTTATAGAAACCCACTCATAAAAAGGAATATTAAAACATCATTTTAAAAAGGAATGTTAGAAACATAATGGACACGCAATGTAACTCATCACTGGATTTCCACATAGGATAACATTGGTGAAAACATTGATATGGTAGAGAAATCATACCATCAAGTTGTGATGGATAGTGGTAGAGAACATGGCTATGAAAAATCCAACAATATTAAAGCCATTAATTTTTTATGATCTAAGGTACCATTTGATTCATCAGATATGAGAGTACTATGACAACATTTTGGGTTTTAAATATCATTTTCCTAAAGTTGATGAATTTTTTTCATAATGATAAATGATTACTTGATTTTAGTGTAATTTCATTGTTGGTCATTCCATGAACAATTTCCACTTAATCCCATATTAAAGAAATGAAGTTGAATTTTTCATTCATGAAGTGTTAGTAGATCATGTGATAGAATGATAGTTCATTCCATCTTTCTCAATCACAGAAACATTAGAAAACTTTATTAAATATACATTAGTCCATATATGCTAAAAGTAATCATATATGGTTCAAAAAATTGACTTATACTTCATCTATCATATCTCTTGTTAAAATAAAATTAATTTAGACTAAACATGTACTTCTAGTAGGGGAGTGGTAGGCGATAAAGGCTTGTCGCACTTTGGTAGTGGGTTCTATTCCTGCCACCTTTTCCGACGTGATGGGTTGTCTCTTGTCCTTCTTGTTTTCCTTCTTCTAAAACATCATCATTATAACATTCCAGAAATAATATCAAAAATGGTATTAGCCTTAAATAATACCATCTGTTGTCCAACATAATCCATTCCAGTCTTTAGGCTTATCCAATATCATAGTATTAAGCAAACTATTACTAGATATTTCATCTACCAAGCATGTTAATACCTTCATTTATCTCCCTTATATCATAATATATATCTTGTTGGTCACATTCCAAACATGTGAATAACTTAATCATGTATTCTCTTAAAACATGTATTTCCATAGAACCTTAGTGAAGACATGAATGCTGTCAAAAGTTAACTCTTTCCACAAACCAAAATCCTAAAATTTCTAAATACTAAAACCATGATGTTAATTTGACTTTATATTAGTCATGTGATCATTAATATTATCAAACATTTTATTTTCTCATTATACATTCATTATGCGCATATCATCTTCTTTCCAAAAAGATTTCAATCACTTATCATGGTTACCGATACCATACAACTATTAAAAACCAATACATAGATATTACAATATTACATGATACTATAAATGAGATTTCACAACACTATTTGGGAATCCCATTATATAAACACTAAATCATTCCACAACATCATTTTCAAATTCAACATCGCTAATAGTGATTGCATGTGACTTCCCTTTGTCCTTTTCGTTAAGAATTTTTTTACGTCAGTCATCATTAACCCTAGGATTAGGGCATTGGTTAGAATAATTCCCCATTTCCTTTCACTTGTAGAATTGAATTATTAGCGGTGCGTTCTCTGTAGAATTTTACCTATTCACATCATTAGCCACTTATTCCAAATTCATCGGCACTCAGCTACTGACTGAATTTATCTTCCACAATTAAAACATTTTATAGTCCCTTTAAGACAATCTCAACCATGCTTTTTTCCACACTTTGATCAGAATGACACATTTGTCTTCTTTTCACCATTGTTTTGATATTTTTCCTTCAACTACATCTTTTGACTCTTGGAAAAACCATGACAAGGGTATGTAACACCAACTTCCAGTTCTACCTTGATAGCACAAATCACATATTATTCATATCTACATAAGTCTCTTATAGCTAATTCCCTTCGATGACATGGTTTTAAGCTACTGAAAAATTGATCAACATTTCTTTCAGGTTGGATGATAAAGCCATATACATACCTTGGAAGCCTTGTAAAATTCACTTTCTATATACCAAAAGATTCATCATCCTTTTTCTTAAGCTAAAGTAACTCTTTTTCCATCTTCGTTTAAAGAATAATAGGAAAGTACCTATTGAAAAATATGTTCTTGAACTCTACCCATTCCAAGGATTTAGTTTCATCTTGGGGCCTTGTATTCAAAATTAGAGTCCACCACTGGTCTGCTTCACCATCTAAACGATAAACATCCAAAATGACTTTTTCATGTTCTAAATAGAGAATTATGGAAAATATCGTCTCAATGGTATTGATCCATTGTTCATCAATAAATGGATCAGAAGAACCATTTAAAGAAGGTGGACGTTGCCTCATGAAGGACTCAACAGAATATTGTTCCCTTCTATGCTCATTTGGATGTCTAGAATGATTCATAGTTTGTATAAGTATAGCAATAATATTTTCCTCTCCATCTCCCAACACATGGGTTTTTTCATGAGGACAATCATTTCATTGTCTATTAAATTTATCAACACGGTTCCTTTGGGTTCCAACCATCGTCTACAACCCAAAAAGAATAGTGTGAGAGGCAAAAATCATGCTAGGAAAACTACATAGTAAGGGGGAATATCTAACATCATAGTTTTAATTCTAATATTATTACCATATTTCTAGGACTATAACCAATACTTATACTTATCTTTATGGAAACCCATAGACATATCTCAGAAATATTTCTTAAGATCTCACTAATGTTTTCGCATCCTAGATTCAATGGTTAACTAAACCTTCGCTCTGATAGAAACTATAGAGACCCAAAAGCCTGACGTACATGTTCATTACGTTAATTTTTTGGAAAACATTATACATGACACAAAGAGATGCCCAAAGACCATGTTAGTTTAGTGTCTTAGAAATCTCGAAACATTATCTTATAATCATGGTGAAAGATCTTCAACATCTCCCATAAAGATCTTCCACTTTTATTTTCCTACATAAAACCATTCTCTATATCCTGGAAAAAAGAAAACATAAAAAGGGTGTTCTCAAATACTCAGTAAGGGTAAACATAGAGGACATAAAAATAATCCATAAATATTTGAATGTAAAAACATAAACATAAAACATCAAAATCTTGAGCAACGATATATATCTGGGTAGTACATAAGTAATAGATCATAATGGAACATTAATCTTGATAAAATAGCATGGGAATAAAATATGGAATTGTGGAAAACCATTAATCACAAGATATTATTTCCATAGTAGCCAAGGCATTGATTCCAAGACCATCATAGTAGACAAAGTCCATTAAGGAACCAGGTTTACTTGTCATTTCTTCCATGTATTACTGAAATAGATTCACTTGATGTTCCATCCATGTCTATCTAATGAGATATAAATCTTTACCCAATTCATTGGTGGGAGATATAGGTCCCACCAATCTCATAATGAAATCATTCTTATATATACCACAAAATAAACTTAAATCATTCATCATAACCCAAAAAATAAAATGTGTTTCTTAAACATCATCACATTATAACATAATCCATATAATAAAAATAGATATCATTTCATCATATGAAAGATCAAACTATGTAAATAATAGAGGCACTATACTTGAATCATAAACATATGAAATAATTTGATCTTAGATAGAAAATATTTTGGATAAAACACATGAAAATAATTCTTGAGGAAAATATCCTTTCTTATTATAAATAATTTTCTTTTCACAAAATGCCATGCAATTTTAAAAGAAAATTATTTTGATGAAAATAATCAGGAAATATTTTAGAGGAAGAATCATGAAAATAAGTTGTCATGAAACTGCAAAAATCTATTCAGGCTATATAAGTAAAAAACATTCTTCTCGTACTTTTACCAGAAACGTCAAAAAGTACCTCGTATGATAAACAAAAGAAATATTCCTTCTATATCATGTATTAAAAGTCAAGAAAAGGGTAAAAATTAATTTAAACATTCAAGGAATAATAGTAAACATTTTATGAAAACATTTCTAGAAAGCATGGACATGGATGATAAACATTACCCCGGTAAATACTTACGAATAAACAATCCCGGATAAGAATGAGATTAAAATAATTATCCCATTCCATTTATGATCAGCAAAATCCTACATGTCAAAAAATAAGGAAAATTACATGCATATTTAAATACTATATCCTTTATAATAAAAATCATTAAACATTCAAGGGAAGCACAAACCCCACACAAAAGGAACATGTGGTGATTAAGGCATATGTCTCACAAAAGGAAAAGTGAGACGAAACAATCCCTTACCTTATGTCCAATTTCTTTGTTACATGTATGAAACTCCAGTATATTGGGTTTAAACATATTATAAACATGTAATAGAAACATAATATTATTTATGATATCATATATGAATCACTTAGGTCTTTATATTATTCATTCATTTTCCAATATCATGTTAAAGCAATGTTTTGGGTAATAATCATTTCTTTTATCATACATGTTTGGACTTAATGTTCTTGATATTATTACATATATTATTATTTACATACTTAATGAATTTAAAACATGATTCATATATCATATATATTCAGTATATATATATAATGTAGATAAAAGAAATGAAATACACCGTTCATGGAGACGGTAGGCCGTATGTACGCATAAATGTTTTTTTCCATTCCTTATTGAGTTGAATGTAGGTAAGTAGATGAAATATATATATACACACACACACATAAATCCATTAGAATTATTAAGTCACATATCTCATTATTATTAATTATATATACTTTATAATCATTCTTGAATGGTTAACATGGAGAATGAATCTCATCGCGTCGTGGAGACCGTAATCCGTACATACGCATGAGCGATGATATCATTCCCATTATTGTTGAATGGAATTGGAGTGGATTATATAATATATAATAATTATTATCATGTTATAATAATCATATATAGTTATTATTTCCACCATTATACCCATCCATGTAAGGTGGTGTTGGAAAAACAGATTACACCACGGCATGGAGACAGTAAGCCATACATACGTACGCGCAGTGATTTAATTTTTCGTAGGATGGATAGAAGGTGAAATAGGGTTGTTTCATATTTATAATAACATATCTGTATATTAGTGATACTAATGATATTACATTATAATGAATCAAATAATTAATAGGATATAGATGTAGAAATAAATATGAACGAATCGGTAATGTATATTACCTATTCCTTGGCGCGCCTCTTCCTAACCTACTCTTTGGGCACTAAAGATGGTCTTTAAAGAAGACCAGGACCTCTATTAGGTTTCTAGTGAAGTGGATAAATGAAATTAATATGGTTTTTCAGATCTTGAAGGCTCAAAATGTTGTGAAGATGAGAGGGAGGAGGTGCACTTTTATAAAGGAGGAGTGGGGAACTTTTGGAAACTTCAAAAATATTAATTTATAATAAATTCAATCCCCACTTAAAAACCTCCAAAAATGACTCCATTAGAATATGAGATGATATATGGTTGTAATCGCATCAACCAATAAAATTTATACATGTTGGGAAATTTTTTTAAACCATATCAATTTGATTTATCCTTATTTAATCTATTTAATTTTAATTGTGGTAATAATATTAAAAATTTTAAAATGTCATAAATACTTACATATGGGATGTGAATTGTCCATAATTGGATACTTTATGAACTTTAAGACTATATAAATTTAAATTTAAAAATTTTAAATATTTTTGTGATTTTTAAACAATTTAATAATTTGTTATTTTTCTAAAATATCAATAGTGTCAATTTTGACACTATTCATTTATTTGAATTTAAATAAAATATAAAAAGACAATATATTTGAACAAAAAAATTTAATAGCTTCCTCACATATCATATTCATCTAGAAAATTCGTGGAGAATATTAAATAGTTCATTTAATATTTATTTTAATATTTTTAAAACCATTTATTTGATATTTCAATCAATAAAATAATTTCTACATCACTATTGTGTCATCATTAATGCTAATTATTTAATACCTAAAAAATCAAAATAAATTCCGATGATGTAGATAATATTATTTTATTTCTGGAGACAATTTATGTTCAATTTTTTATGAAGATTATCTCTAAATTAAAATTATTACACTTATAAGATATAAGAGAGTGACATGTTGTCACTTTCTGTGGTTTTAATAATAATTACATCCTTTTCGTGGTCAAATTCCATGAAATAAATCTATTACAACCCTTATGTTATATGGGTCTACTTTTATTCATCCAATAGAATTTTTTCATTTGTTAGGGTAATTTTATAATAATATTTTTTCCCATAATTTCCTAATTTACCTTTAACTGTGGTAAATAAAATTTAATGTAGTTACTATTCATAATATAAAAAAATTAAACTATTAACATAATTTAGACCCAAATAATACATATATGGAATCCATTTTTTAAAATTCAAAACATTGAAGTTCCATTAATTAATTTAAAATTCTTCCTTATGTTGAAAAAAATCAGGTTTTTTTTAAAACATTGCAGAAGATTGAAATGTTTTTACCTATGAATTCAATGTAAAATTAATTTCAATGACTTAAATTATATTAAATGAAAAAAATATATTATATTTATACTTTAAAACAATTCAATATTATAATTTAACAATATAAATTATCTTGATGGAAAAAGTGGGTTTTAATTACAATGTAGCGTATTTTTACTATTTATCAAAATATGAATGTTATCAGAAAAATATCAAAACATTATCCAACATAACTTTTTATATCCTAATTCATAATAACAAGTTTAGTTTATAAAATTTAACTTATAAACTTCTTAAAAATTAGATTTATAATCGGTGCACCATCAAAAGGCGGCAAAACAACATTTTTGAAAAAATACTTATTTTTCCTGAAAAATTTATTCTGTTCTCATTCCATGATCTAAAAACATTGTAAGATTAATGATTATATTATAAAATAAAAAATGTAGTTAATACTTTTCATAATGGATAGTTCATGATAATGTTATAGTAATATCTTGTTTAGGGAAACTCGGTATTGCGTACAACCCATGCTATCGAGGAAGGTCGATCTTGCGTGTAATGCAAGCCAAGTCAGTGTTGCGTGTATGGAAAGCTTCCTTTGGTGTTCTGTATAAAATACTCAAAAATATTTTTCAATTATACATTGATCAAAATCTATAAATGGTGTTGTGTAAAAAAATTATTCGATACAACATGAAATTGTGTGCATCACAAGCCAAGAATAGTGTTGTGTATACTACAAGCTAATACAGTTTTCCATAGAGCGCAAGCTAATCTTGGTGAACCATAAAACAAAAGACATAAAATAAATTAACAAGAATAATTCTCATAAAATCTCCAGGTGTTACATTCTACCCCCCTTAAAATGAATTTCGCCCTCGAAATTCGTTGGTGTTATAAATGGTTTTCTACATGAAAGTTTATTTCATAGAAACCCACATCGTAACAAGGAATACTATAACATTATTATAAAAAGGAAGGTTAGAAACATAATGGATACACAAAGTAACTCATCACTGGGTTTTGAAATAGGATGACATAGTTGAAAACATGGATATGGAAAAGAAATATAACCATCATGTTCTGATGGAGAGTGGAAGAGAACATGGCTATGAAAAATCCAACAATCAAAAAGACATAAATTTTTTATGATCTAAGGTACCATTTGATACATCATATATGAGAGTACAAGGACATCAATTTTTTTTTTTCAAGATCATTTCCCCAAATTTGATGAATTTTTTCATAAGGAGAAATTCTTACTTGATTTCAGTGTAATATCATTGTTGGCTATTCCATGAACAATTTACACTTCATCCCTTATTAAAGAAATGAAGTGGAATTTTTCATTCTTGAAGTATTAGTAGATCATGTGATAGAATGGTAGGTCATTCCATCTGTCTCTATCACAAATAGAATAGCACAATTTATTAAATATATATATGTCCATCATTGCTGAAATTAATCGTATATGGTTCATAAAATTGACTTATACTTCATTTATCATACCGATTAAAAAAATAAAATTAATTTATACCAACCAGAGACTTCATGTAGTCCATTGGTAGGCAATAAAGGCTTGTCGCACATCATTTGGGGGTACGATTCCTGCAACCTTGTCCGACGCGATGAGTTTTCACCTGTCCTTCAGGTTGCCATTTTTCTAAAACATCACCATTATAACATTCTTGAAATAATATTGAAAAAAATGTTCTAGCTTTAAACAATACGATTTCATTTGCAACATAATCCATTAAAATCATTAGTCTTATCCAATCTCATAGTATAAAGTAAAAAATTACTAGAAATTTCATCTACCGAGCATGTGAATACCATCATTTTTCTCCCATATATCATAAGAGACATCTTGTTGGTCACATTCCAAACATGTGAATAACATAGTCATTTATTCTCTTGAAACATGAATTACCATAGAACCTTATTGAAAACATGAATGATATCAAAAATTAACTCTTTCTACATACCAAAATCCTAAAATTTCTATATACTCAAACCATGATTTCACTTTGTCCTTATATCAGTCATGATCTCATTAATACTATCAAACATATTATTTTCTCCTTATCCCTTCATTATTCGCATTACATCTTTTTTCCAAAAATATTTCAATCGCTTTTCATTTGTACCAGTACCATACAATTATTGAAAAACAATACATAGATATTCCAATATACCATGATACTATAAATGAGATTCCACAACGCTATTTGGGTATCCTGTTACATTAACACTTAATCATTCCACAACTTCATTGTCATATTAAACGTACCCAATATTGATTACATGTGACTTCTAATTCTTCTTTTTCGTTAAATTTTTTTGATGTCGATCATCATTAACCCTTGGATTAGTGCATTGGTTTTCATAATGTCACATTTCCTTGCACATTTAGAATTGAAGTGTTGGTGGTGCGTTCTCTATAGTATTTTCTCTATTCACATCATTAGATACCTTTTTCCCATTACTTTGGCACTCAGCTGCTTGATGAATTTATTTTCAACACTTAAAAACATTTTCTAGTCCCCTTAAGACAATCTCCACCATGCTTCATTCCACACATTGAGCATAATGAAACATTCATCTTCTTTTCACCATTGCTTTTAGATTTGTACTTGAACTCAATCTTTCAATTCTTATCAAAACCAAGAGATAGATATGTAACACCAACCTTCAGTTATACCTTGATTGCACAATTTAGAATTTCTTTATAGCTATTGAAGTCTCTTATAAAAAACCCCCTTCAAAGACTTGGTAGTATGCCACTAATGAATCGATCAACATTAATTTCTAGTTGGATGATAAATCGACATGCATACCTTGAAAGCCTTTCAAAATTCACTTTGTATATACCAATAGATTCATCATCCTTTCACTTAAGCTCATGGAACTCATTTTCCATCTTCGTTCGAAGAATATGAGGAAAGTACTTATTGAAAAATAAGTTCTTGAAGTCATCCCATTCCAAGGATTGAATTGCATCATGGAGCCTTGTATTCTTTATTAGAGTCCACCACCAGACTGCTTCACCTTCTAAATGGAAAATATCCAAAATGAATTTTTCATGTTTTGAATAGAAATATATGGAAAATATATTTTTAATGGTGCTGATCCATTGTTCAGAAATAAGTGGATCAGAAGACCCATTGAAAGAAGGTGGATGTTTCCTCATGATGGAATCAATAAAATAGTGTTCCCTTATGTGCTCATTTGGAAGTCCAAAATAATTCATAGCTTGTGTAAGTATAGTAATTATAATTTGTACTCCATCTCCTATCACATAGGTTTGTTCAGGAGGACAGTCATTGCATTGTCCATTACAGTGATCAACACGGTTCCTACGGGTTCCAACCATCGTCTAAACCCCAAAAAGAATAGTGTGAGAGGAAAATATCATGCTAGGAAAACAACATAATAAAAGGGGAATATCTAACATCTTAGTTTTTATTCTAATATCGTTATAGTAATTCTAGGACTATAACCTATACTTATACTTATCCTTAGGGACATTCCTAGACATAGCTCAGAAGTATCTCTAGGGATCTCACTAAAGTTTTCACATCCGATTTTCCTAAGGATAACTAAACCATCACACTTATACCAACTGTAGAGACCCAAAATATTGACGTACATGGACATTAAATTACTTTTGCGGAAAAAATAATACACGACAAAAAGATATTCCCAATTACTGTGTTAGTTTATTGTCTTTTAAAACTCAAAACACAATCTTCTAATCATGGTAAAAGATCTTCAATGTAATGCCCCGACCCTAGCTACCCATAGTCGGTGCATTACTTCATAACATTGGCATGATCACAAAAGATCAAATCTCGAAAGACCGATTAGTTTAGTAGCCTTGGAAACACTAGATACATTCATAAATGTTACATTACATCATAAAGCGAAAAACTAATAACAAAGTCTTCATAGTCCACACTCATATCCTCTTCTGACTATCCCTGCAGGTCATTCATAAAATACTTCTTCACATCCTGGAAAATATTAAAAAATTGAAAGGGGTGAGCTCAGATGCTCAGTAAGGATAACAATATTGCGGAATCTTTCATAAATAAACATAAACATTTAAGGCAATGTATAACTAAAACAAAAGCCTTTTAAACTTGAACATCAACATAATATGGAAAATATAATATGAGATAATGCCATTAACTTCTTCACATGGATATTCTATTTGTCGAATAATCATAGAAATATCGATAACCATTTTCATAATGATGGAATGCATAATTCCAGACTATCATAACCATGTAGCCAAGGCCTCGTACTAAGACCACAAATAAGATTTTGTCAAAGCATCGTGCCATGACACTAGTTTGTCTCATGAGACCTACCGATGAATTTTTTTTAAGATAATTACATTTAAAATTGCTCAAATATACTCTAGTGTTTTTCTGAAAACATTATGCAAGCTTCTGAAAACAAAATAACTAATTCTGAGACTACTCGACTAATTGCAGGCCATGATGGGTCCACGCCCAATCCCTTCCTGTCTACCACACTCGAGAGTCGGGTTTTCTGAAAACATTTTTAAGCATGCGTTAAATACGTATAAATTTTCACTGGATTTTCATATATTTGAGAGAAACATCTCTTTTTGAAATCACTTAAAAATAACATAATTATAAAATAAAACCTTTTGAATAAAAGTAAAAGTCAATGGGGTTTATACACCGTATAAAAGAAAGTTGTGTATAAACCCAAATATGCCTCAATGAAAGGAGATTGAGACGAAGTCCCTTACAAAGATCATTTTTTAAATAAAATAGATCTATTATGATTATTCACTTTAAGTACACATAAATAAGGTACAAATACAAGATAGGACATAATAATATCATGACATAATTCGAAAGTAGGAGATTAACCCAAAGAATAGAAATTGGGTTAAGAAGTTCCCTTACCTTGCGTCCTGTCCTGACTCGACCGTTCTTTAACCTCCTGAATAATAAACTAGAGTTAATTCCTATTTACTTAAGAACCTTTTTCATTTTCATTATACCTTTTATATCCCTTATTACCATGTTATGATCATTATGTAATTATATAGGTTTATAACGGTCATTTTGTCGATCTTAGGTACTTGAGTCAAAAATAACATTCTTATAATTACAAGTTGTTCATGTGGAGATATATCCATTATATCCAGAATTATATTCATGATATAGATAACATATATTTCATATATATCCAGTATATACATTCATTTATAATATTCCATAACGTTTAGAGGTAAGAAATGAAATGCACCGTTCATGGAGACGGTAAGTCGTACGTACGCATGAACGCTACTTTCATTTCTATTTTGTATTTAATGGAATGAAATAATAATTATATAAAGGTATAATATAGTTACAGTATAATATCATATATAATATCATTTACTCCATCCTTTATACATCCCACATATGGCATTAACGATTCACATCACTTTGATGGGGCGGTAGTCCGAACTTCCTAAAATGAACTTATCGCGTTTACCCATAATGGAAATCATAAAGTATGACATAAATGAGAAATACAGAAGCATAAGTAAAACATAAACATATTCTATATCCTATATAAATATAGTGACATCTTAATGGCCACCTTTGAAGGTGTTATATGAGTGTTGAACAATCATCGTTTCGTGAGGCAGAAATTCGCCATCCACAAAAACTGTATGTTCTTTAACCATTAGAGGTAGGTGTGTGTAAGTGTAGCTCGAATACTTATTATACAAACATCCTAGTATATTGAGGATACTGGTGTTGTTACAAAAGAAATTAATAAAAAGATTTTAGGGGGTTGGAGAAGAAAAATAAAATAAAACAACATTAGAGAATACATTACATCAAAATCGGGTAACTCTTTTTGATTTGATCCAAAGGCTTCCTTGGGAAGAGTTCTGCCCAAAGTGAGGCTTCTAGGAGTAAGGGAGGGAAGTTGGGAGAGTATTTGGGAAGAGGTTGGCCGAGCCAAAAGGCTTTGAAATTGTGAGTAAGGTGGTAGTGGTGGGGGCCTTTTATAAGTGGAGAGGAGGGGCACTTTTGGAAAGTAATGAAACTTTACATTATTATACAGTGATTTTCGGATTCTAAAGGTCCCACACTTATATAATTCGTGGCTAATGTGATAAGGGTTCTAAATCTACCGATCCAATAGTCTTTGGACAAGTGTATGCCTTGGATTATACATTATCTTTTCATTTTATTAAAATCGTTAAATAATGAGGTCATCGCTGCATCATTATGATGTCATAAATAATTTAATTTATTTAATGTCTAAAAATTATAAAAAAAATACTATGATGTAGGAAATATTTTTATATTTTCAATTATTATTTATAGTAAAACATATGACTTGTATAACCCCATGTAAAAATTGTTTTAGTAAAACATTTCATGTTTGTGTCATTTTTTACTTTAACATTAAATAAAAGGTATTTCTGTCTTTTTCTAACTAAAGTGGCTCCATGGGGTCCCCAAGTTGACCCATGGATTGTCTTAGTCGGATATGGAACATCCAACGAGGGTAGTACATGTTTCAAGCTCATCTCATATTATTAAAACATTATTTTTACCTTAAACTGCACTAATTACCTCTAATCGCGATAAAGAACTTAAAAGTTACTATTCAACAAAAATTATATTAATCTCATTAAACCAAATTTTACTTCTTAATGACAACCATGTATGTTGGATTTTTGAAAATCAAATCACAGAAGTGGTAATATTTCATTTAAACGAAAAATCAGTTATTTAACTACCACTTAGTTGTTTCACTATTCATAAAAAATTGAAGTTTTTCAGAACAATGCCAAAATTTCACCCTAAGCTATAATTGATATGCTGAATTAAAAAATGATGTCTATTTTAAAAAATTCCAAACATATAAGTTTCATTAATTAATTTTATAATTAATTCCCGCTGTCACAACAAATAGCGTGTTTTTAAGAAACAATTTATATCAAAAGATTGGCAATTGTTTATGTCTAATTTCAATGTTAAATTAACTCTAATGACCACCATTGGGTAAAATGGTAAAAATATATTCTAATTATACATTAAAACCACTAAATAGTATAATTTATCACTATAAATTATTTTGATTAAAAAAGTTGTTTTTAAGTATTTTTCACTATTCATAAAAATTAGAAGTTCTCCGAAAAATACCAAAAAATCAACAAAGGCTAATTTCGATATTCCGAATCCAAAAATGAAGTCCATTTTGAAATATAAAATTTCATTAATTTTAAAAATTGGTTATTACTATTCATAACGGCTACTATGATGAGTCGCGGTGTTTTAGAATTCAAAGTTGCGTACAATGAAAGTTATTTCATTATTGAATGAGAAGCGTATTGTGGAAGCTCGGGGTGTTACATTCTCCCCTCCTTCAATAAATTGCATCCTCGCAATTTGAAATTTTTCTTGGAAAATAAAATGTTGAAAATAGAAAATACCTTTGTGGAAAACCCACATCGGAAATAAGATTAATAAAATTTTGCCTTAATAAGAGGGAAAGGGAAATGAAAAAGTCACCACCCAATTATGATCTCGATTAGAAGAACATTGGTGGAAATTAGAGACATATAATTCGAGGAAAAACGTAAATATTTGTAGGGAGTGATTGAAGTCATCAATCACAATCAACTGTCAAATTGAGGGCCTCAAAGCCTTCAATCTATGTTGATTTAAAATATCATCAGATCAACAAGACATAAGGTATTAGTATAACACATTTTTTTTAATATCCCTTTACTAAAGTTTTAGAAGTAATTTATTCATTGAATAAGAGATAGGTATATATATATATTTATGCTTGACAATTAGAGTTTCAACCTTCAACTCAACTTTCACTCAAAAAGATAATAGAACTCAAAAATATTATACTTATCCTAATTGTATAAGGTTCCAAATGTTAACACATACCATTTAGATTTGTAAAATTATTTTGTAATAACCAGGGACTTCCTGTAGGATAGTGGTAGGAAATAAAGGCCTGTCGCACTACGGTTGTGGGTTCGATTCCTGCATCTTTGTCCGACGCGACGGTTATGCCCCACCCTGCTGGTTTTCTTTTTCCTAAAACTATAGTATTATAATATTCCAAAAATAATCTTCATAAATTTTTTAACCTTTAACAATACTATCCAAAGATCAACTTAATCCACTCCAAAATTTATTGTTATCCAAAATACCTCTGTCCAGACTTTCTCTAAAAGGTCTCTTAACTCCAAAATCAATTGTAACATCAGATTCCCCAAACAATGTAAAGTTTCTCTTATTGTCACATACAAAAAATATGATTTCCTTCATCTTATTAAAACCTTAATGAAAAAAAAAAGTACTGCAGTACAATCCTTATATATATCACATTATTATTATAACCAGAATATAATCCTTGAGTCCAAAAGCACCAATACATTAATTATTCCACTTCAACTGTAGTCACATCATAAGATTTTCCTTGATCCCTTGGCCTTTTCTAAGGTATGTTTCCCTGACGCTTAGGACATTCATTTTCATAATGAACCATTTCCCTACAATTGTAGCATTCAACATTGATAGCCTATTTATTTCCCTTGCAATCATGCGCCTGGTGACCTTTTTCTCCACATTTATAACAAACTCCCATTCATTTTAGGAAAGTACCAGGGTGATTCTTCCCACAATTATCACATAATGGAAAATCCTTCTTTCCCTTTTTCCCTTTATCTGTCTCTTGTTCCACCGTTCTCTTCTTCTGTTTCTTTACTTTGTTGTCATAAGACTTTGAGAATTCCTTTTCTGTCTTGATAGCACATGAGACAATATCTTCGTATGTTGAGAAAGATTGTGATACTAAAGCTCTACGGAGAAATGGTTTTAACCCATTAAATAAATGATCAATCTTACCTCTTGGGTTATGTATATAATCTACAGCATACCTCGCCAACCTTGTAAAGTTGGCCTCATACTTTGCGACATTCTCATCCTCCTTTTGTCTCAGACTCAGAAATTGCCTTTCCATATCTGCTCGATGGTCATGAGGAAAGTATTTTTCTATGAAAAGCTCTTTGAACTCCCTCCATTACATATTCGATACGTCCTCATCTTCCTTTTTATTTTGAATCAATGACCACCATTGATCGGCTTCTCCAGTGAGGCGGTAAACTGCCAGGATAACCATCTCCCTTTCGCTACTCCACAAGGCATGGAACATTTTCTCTAAGGAGTTTATCCATTGCTCAGCTACTAACGGATTTGTACCCCCATTAAATGTTGGTGGTTGTTTACTCATGAAGCAGTCTAACATTGATCCTCCACATTGCAGATCAGGGTGCTCTATAGGAGTAAGGTTATTATTAATAACCTGAGTGAGTTGTCCCAGTATGCTAATAAGTTGATCAGCACCAGTTGTATCTCCAGCTCCACAATAATTATCTTGAGCAGGAGGGAAATCCCTACACGAAGTGCGTGCATTGATACAGTTTCCATTCCTTCCACTAGGAGCCATTTCTAAACAATGGCATAAACTAGATTAGTTTATGAATCAAAATACATAATTCCGTACTTGTAAAACACTTAACATAAATTGAACTATTTAGGGATATAATCCATAATAATAAAAAGGAATGTTTTCTTTGAGAAAGTATATAATCATAACCCCTCATAGTGGTTTTTAAAGAAAATGAGAATTATCATAAGTATATCCCCCAGGAGTGTCGTAACCAAGAGTGCAGCAATTCCCGTTGTCGTGCACCAGTTCCCGTTCGAGTCTAGCTCAAAGCGTTGTTTTCGGGTTTTACCCCTAGGTACATCTGTGCCAGAGCCGCCTCTACCTGCTTGTATACAGACAGGGATGTATTGCTCGGAAAACTCACAAAATCTCTATAATACCAAAATTCTAGGAAGTTCTTCTATACTAATCCTTAAATTCTATCTTCGGGCTATGTGCTCTAATCAGAGTTTATCTAAATCTATCTTCCAAAGTTAGTACTAAACTGCCTCTCATACCAACTGTAATGCCCCGACCCCAGCTACCCAGAGTCGGTTCATTACTTCGTAATATTGGCATGGTCACAAAAGATCAAGTCTCGAAAGACCGATTAGTTTAGTAGCCTTGGAAACACTAGATACATTCATAAATGTTACATTACATCATAAATCGAAAAACTAATAACAATGTCTTCATAGTCCACACTCATATCCTCTTCTGACTATCCCTACAGGTCATTCATAAAATACTTCTTCACATCCTGGAAAATATTAAAACATTGAAAGGGGTGAGCTCAGATTCTCAGTAAGGATAACAATATTTCGGAAGATTTCATAAAAAAACATAAACATTTAAAGCAATGTATAACTAAAACAAAAGCCTTTTAAACTTTAACATCAACATAATATGGAAAATGTAAAATGAGATAATGTCATTTACTTCTTTACATGGATATTCTACTGGTTGAATAATTACATGCAATATCAATAACCATTTTCATAATGATGGAATGAATAATTCCATACTATCATAACCACTTAGACAAGGCCTTGTGCCTAGACCCCAAATAAGATTTTGTCAAGGCCTCGTGCCAAGACACTAGTTTGTCTCATGAGACCTACCGATGCAATTTTTTTGAAGATAATTACGTTTAAAATTTCTCAAATATACTCCAGTGTTTTTCTGAAAACATTATGCAAGCTTCTGAAAACAAAATAACTAATTCTGAGACTACTTGACTAATTGTAGGCCATGATGGGTCCACACCCAATCCCTTCCTGTCTACCACACTCGAGAGTCGTGTTTTCTGAAAACATTTTTAAGCTTGTGTTAAATACGTATACATTTTTACTGGATTTTCATATATATGAGAGAAATATATCTTTTTGAAATCATTTAAAAATATCATAATTATAAAATAAAATCTTTTGAATAAAAGTAAAAGTCAATGGGGTTTATACACCGTATAAATTAAAGTTGTGTATGAACCTAAATATGCCTCAATGAAAGGAGATTGAGACGAAGTACCTTACAATGATAATTTTTAAAAAAAAATAGATATATTATGAGTATTCACTTTAAGTACTCATAAAGAAAGTACAAATACAAGATAAGACATAATAATATGATGACATAATTTTAAAGTAGGAGAATAACCCAAAGAATAGAAATTGGGTTAAGAAGTTCCCTTACCTTGCATCCTGTCCTGACTCGACCATTCTTTAACCTCCTGAATAATAAACTAGAGTTAATTTCTATTTACTTAAGAACCTTTTTCATGTTCAATATTCCTTTTATATCCCTTATTACCATGTTATGAACATTATGTAATTATTTAAGTTTATAACGGTCATTTTGTCGATCTTAGGTACTTGAGTCAAAAATAACATTCTTATAATTACAGGTTGTTCATGTGGTGATATATCCATTATATCCAGAATTATATTCAGGATATAGATATCATATGTCTCATATATATCCAGTATATACATGCATTTATAATATTCCATAACGTTTAGAGGTAAGAAATGAAATGCACCGTTCATGGAGACGGTAAGCCGTACGTACCCATGAACGCTACTATCATTTCTATTTCGTATTTAATGGAATGAAATCATAATTATATAATGGTATAATATAGTTCCAGTATAATATCATATATAATATCATTTACTCCATCCTTTATACATCCCACATATGGCATTAACGATTCACATCACTTTGAGGGGGCGGTAGTCCGCACTTCCTAAAATGAAATTATCGCGTTTACCCATAATGGAAATCATAAAGTATGCCATAAATGAGACATACAGAAGCATAAGTAAAACTTAAACATATTATATATCCTATATAAATATATTGACATCTTAATGGCCACCTTTGAAGGTGTTATATGAGTGTTGAACAATCATCGTTTCGTGAGGCAGAAATTCGCCATCCACAGAAACTGTATGTTCTTTAACCATTAGATGTAGGTGTGTGTAAGTGTAGCTCGAATAATTCTTATAAAAACATCCTAGTATATTTATTATACTTTTTTTGTTACAAAAGAAATTAATAAAAAGAGTTTAGGGGGTTGTAGAAGAAAAATAAAACAAAACAACATTAGAGAAGACATTACCTCAAAATAAGGTTACTCTTTTTGATTTGAGCCAAAGGCTTCCTTGGGAAGAGTTCTGCCCAATGTGAGGATTCTAGAAGTAATGGAGGGATGTTGGGAGAGTATGTGGGCAGAGGTTGGCCGAGCCAAAAGGCTTTTAATGTGTGAGTAAGGTGGTAGTGATGGGGGCCATTTATAAGTGGAGAGGAGGGGCACTCTTGGAATGTAATGAAATTTTTCATTATTATACAATTATTTTTGGATTCTAAAGGTCCCACACTTATATAATTCGTGGATAAGGTGATAAGGGTTCTAAATCTACCCATCCAATAGTTGTTGGACAAGTTTATGCCTTGGATTATACATTATATTTTCATTTTATTAAAATCATTAAATAATGAGGTCATCGCTGCATCATAATGATGTCATAAATAATTTAATTTATTTATTGTCTAAAAATTATAAAAAAACTACTATGATGTAGTAAATCTTTTTATCTTTGCAATTAATATATATAGTAAAAAATATGACTTGCATAACCCCATGTAAAAATTGTTTTAGTAAAACATTTCATGTTTGTGTCATTTTTTACTTTAACATTAAATAAAAGGTATTTATGTATTTTTCTAACTAAAGTGGCTCCATGGGGTCCCCAAGTTGACCCATGGACTGTCTTGGTCGGCCATGGCACATCCAATTTGGATAGTACATGTGTCATGCTCATCTCATATTATTAAAACATTATTTTTACCTTAAACTACACTAATTACCTTTAATCGCGATTAAGAACTTAAAAGTTACTATTCACCAAAAATTATTTTAATCTCATTGAACCACATTTTACTTCTTAATGACAACCATGTATTCCATATTTTTGAAAATCAAATCACAGAAGTGGTAATATTTCATTTAAATGAAAAATCAGTTATTTAACTACCACTTATTGGTTTCACTATTCATCAAAAATTGAAGTTTTTCAGAACAATGCCAAAATTTCACCCTAAGCTATAATTGATATTCTGAATTCAAAAATTATGTCTATTTCAAAAAATTCCAAACATATAAGTTGCATTAATTAATTTTATAATTAATTCCCGCTGTCACAACAAATAGCGTGTTTTTAAGAAACAATTTATATCAAAAGATTTGCAATTGTTTATGTCCAATTTCAATGTTAAATAAATTCTAATGACCAACATTGGATAAAATAGTAAAAATATATTCTAATTATACCTTAAAACAACTAAATAGTATTATTTATCAGTATAAATTATTTTTATTAAAAAAGTTGTTTTTAAGTATTTTTCACTATTCATAAAAAATTAGAAGTTACTAGAAAAATAACAAAAATTCAATGTAAGCTAATTTCAATATTCCAAATCCAAAAATGAAGTCCATTATGAAATATAAAATTTTTATAATTTTAAAAAGTGGTTATTACTATTCATAACGGCTACTATGATTATACGCGGTGTTTTAGAACTCAAAGTTGCGTACAATGCAAGCTATTGCATTATTGAATGAGAAACGTATTGTGGAAGCTCGGGGTGTTACATTAAACATCTCAAATAGATATCTTCCCCTTTTGTTTTCTTACCTAAAACCTTTATTTATATCTTACGGATAAGAAAACATAAAATGGGTGAGCTCAAATGCTCAGTAAGGTTATGCATGGAGAACATAAAAACAATCCATAAACATTTGAATGTAATAACATGACCATAAAACATCAAAATCCTAATCAATGACATAAATCTCGGCTATACATATGGCATAGATCATAAAGGAACATTAATCATGATAAAATAGCATGGGAATAAAACATGGAATTGTGGAAAACCATTATGCACATGATATGATTTCCATAGTATCCAAGGAATTGATTCCATGACCATCATAGTGGACAAAGTCTATTACTGAACTGGGTTTACTTTTCGTTCCAACCCTGTATTACTAAATCGGATTCACTTTCTGTTCCCCCCATGTCTATCTCATGAGATATAAATCATTACCCAATTCATTAGAGGGTGATATAGTTCCTACCCATCTCATAAATAAATATTTCTTACATCTGCCACAATATAAACATAAATCATTCATCATAACTGATTGAATAAAATGGGTTTCATAAACATCATACCATCATAAAAAATCTATATAAAACCAATGGAAATAATTTCATCATAAGAAAAATCGATCGATGTAAATAATTGAGACATTATACATGAAACATAAACATTTGAAATAATTTCATCTTAGATGGAATATAGTTTTGATAAAACACTTGAAATTAATTCTTGAAGAAAAAATCCTTTCTTCTTAAAAATACATTTTATTTACACAAAATTACATTGAATTTTAGAAAAAATGTATTTTTTTTGAAAGCTATAATGAAATAATTTAGAGGAAACTTTATGAAAATAAGGAGTTATGAAACTGTAAAAATATGTTCAAGCTGTATATGTTAAAAAAACATTCTTCTCGTAATTTTACCACAAATTTCAAAAATTACCTCGTATGGTAAACAAAAGAAATACTTTTTTCATAACATGCGGTAATAGTAAATAAAAGAGTAAAAATGACTTCAAACATCAATGGAAAAATAGTAAACATTTTAGGAAATGATTTTTAGAAATCATGGACATGGATGATAAACAAAACCCCAGTAAGTACTTATGGATAAAAAATCCCGAATAAGAATGAGATTGGAATAATTATCCCTTACCATTTATAATATGTGGAATCACACGTGTCATAAAATAAGGAAAATTACATGCATATTTAAATATCATATCCTTCATAATAAAAATCATAAAACATTCATGGGTAACACAAACACAATACAAAAGAAATAGGTGGTGATTATGTCGTATGTCTCACAGAAATAAAAGTGAGTCGAAATAATCCCATACCTTATGTCCAATTTATTCCATACATGTAAAAAACTCTTGTATAGTGGGTTTAAACATATTATAAACTAGTAATAGAGCTATAATAATATTTATTATTTCATATATGATTCAGTTAGGTCTTTATATTAATCATTCATTTCCCAATCCCATGTTAAAGCAACATTCTGGTTAATAATTGTTTCATTTATCGTACATGTTTGGATTTTTTGTTCTTGATATTATTAATTATATCATGTTTTAATTTATTACATAATATAAAAAATTATTTATATATCATATATTTCAGTATATATATAATATAGATAAATTAAATTAAATACACAGTTCATGGATACGGTAGGTCGTACGTACACATGAACGATGTTTTCCACTCCTTATTGACATGAATGGAGGTAAGTATATGATATATATATATAACTAAATCCAGTAGAATTATTATGTCATATATATCATTATTATTCATTATATATACATTATAATTATTCTTTAATAGTTAACATGGAGAATGAATCTAATCGCGTCTTGGAGATGGTAATCCGTACCTACGCACCAACGATTATATAATTACCATAATTATTAAATAGAATTGGAGTAGATGATATAATATCTCAGAATTAGTACCATGTTATAATAATCATATATAGTTATTATTTACACCATTATACCCTTCCAAGTAGGTTGGTGTTGGAAAAATATATTACACCACGGCGTGGAGACGGTAAGTCGTACGTACGCAAACTTTGTGATTTCGTTTTTCATAGGATGTATAAAAGGTGAAATAGGGTTGTTTCATATTTATAATAAGATATCTTTATATGAGTAACACTGATATTATTACTTCATAATGAAACAAATAAATAAGAGGAAGTAGAATAATAAATAAATTTGAAAAAATTGGTAAAGGATATTACCTCTTATTTGTCGCACCACTTCTTAACCTCCTCTTAGGATAGTAAAGATGGTCTTTGAAGAAGACCAGAACCTCTAGTAGGTTCCTAGGGAAGTGTAAAAAAAATGGATAGGGTTTGGAGGATCCTAAATTATCTATATGTTGTGAAGAGGAGAGGGAGGAGGTTCCCTTTTATAAGGTGGAGAGGGGAACTTTTGGAAACCTCAAAAATATTAATTTATTTTTAATTCAAACCCCACATAAAAACCTCCAAATATTTCTCAATTAGAAGTTGAGATGAGATAGGGTTGTAATATCACCAAACTATAAAATTTAGACATGTTGAAAAATTATTCTAAACCTTATCAATTTGATTTATCCGTATTTAATCTATATAATTTTATTTGTGGTAATAATATTCTAAATTTTAAATTTTTATAAACACTTACTTATGTGTTGTGAATTGTCCATAATTGGATAATATATAAAATTTAATACAATATAAATTTAAATTTATAATTTTTAAATATTTATGTGATTTTTAAACTATTTAATAATATGTTATATTTATAAAATATCAAGTGTAAATTTTGACACTATTCAATTATTTGAATTTAAATAAAATAAAAGTAGAGAATATATTCAAACCTAAATATTTAATAGGTTCCTAACATGTCATGTTCATATATAAAATTTTTGGATCATATTAAATAGTTCATTTATTTTTTATTTTAATAATTTTAAAACCATTTATTCGATATTTCAAAGAATAAAATATTTTCTACACCACTATTGTTTCATCATTAATGATAATTATTTAATCCCAAATAAATATAAATAAATTCACATGATGTAGATAATTATATTGGATGTTTGGAGACTTTTTATTTTCAATGTTTTATGATGTTTATCACCAAATAAAAATTATTACACTTATAAGATATAAGAGAGTGACATGTTGTCACTTTCTTTGGTTTTAATAATAATTACATCATTTTCATTGTCAAAAGTCCATGAAATGATTCTATTCCGACCCTTAGGTGATATGGTTCAACTTTAATTCATCCAATATAATTTTGTCAGGTTTTAGGGTAATTTTATAATTTTATTATTTCCCATAATTGCATGATTTACCATTAACTATGGTAAATAAAATTTCATGTAGTAACTATTCATAATAAAAAAAATAAAAGTAACCTATTAACATAATATGGACCCACTAAATCCATATATGGAATCTATTTCTCAAAATTCAAAACACATAAGTTGTAGTAATGAATTTAATATTAATCAAGTTGTCGAACAAAAACTGGTTTATATTTAAAACATTGCAAATGATTAAAATGTTTTTACCTATTAATTCAATATAAAATTAACAATAATGACTTAACTTATATAAAATTGTAAAAATATATTCTATTTATACTTTACAACCATTCAATATTATAATTTATCGATATAAATTATCTTGATGAAAAAAGTTGTTTTTAATTTAAATTTAGCATATTTTTACTATTATTCAAAATATGAATGTTATCAGAAAAATATCAAAACATTATCCAATGTATATTTTTATATCTTGATTCAAAAGAAGAAGTTTATTTTTAAAATTTAACTTATAAAATTGTTAAAAATTATATTTAAAATGGTTGCAACATCAAAAAGCGGTAAAACTGTATTTTTTTTAAAATGCTTATTTTACCCAAAAAAATTATTTTGTTCTCATACCATGAACTAATAAAAGTGTAAGATGAATGATAATGTTATAAAATTCCAAATGTAGTTAATACTATTCATAACGGCTAGTTCATGATAATATTATAATATTATATCGTTTAGTGAAACTCTGTATTGCGTACAACACACCTTATTGAGGAAAGTTGCTCTTCCATGTAATGCATGCCAAGTCAGGGTTGTGTATAGGGAAAGATTCCTTTGGTATCACGTATAACATACTCAAAATATAGTTTAGTTATACATTGATCAAAATATATAATTAGTGTTGTGTAAAATTTATTTTATTCAAAAGAACTTGAAATTGTGTGCATCGCAAGCCAAGAACAGTGTTGCGTATACTACAAGCTAATATGGTGTTGTGTATTGCTCAAGCTAATCTTGATGATGATTACAACAAAATACATCAAATAAATAAAAAATAATAATTTTCATAAAATCTTGGGGTGTTACAAGAACAATTACACTATCCAACAACTAGGCGATGGAATGTAAACCATATCCTAATAGGAAAACTAGTCCCAATGGTCAAAACAAGCAATCATGAATGGGAAAAAGAATTCAAAGCATATAAATTAACCATATTAAAATTCAATTAACATATACTCAACTATACAATCATAGAAGGCAAACAATGGGGCCAAAACGGTATACGCGCAATACCACGTTCAATGGTATTGGAAAAAATTTCATATATATCTCAAAGACTTTTAACAGAAAGGCACAAACCAGAAACCTCAACGTTGGGAGACCAATATAATTGAGTCTCAGGGCTTGAATCACCATTGAACGTCGAATATCTACATTAACATCTAAACCGTTCAACAGAGGATAACTTGAGAAGGAAGGGGAATCATGAAATGAAGCTCAAGCAGAAGGAAGAGCTTACCGAGGCTATTCCAATGAAATCGACAGTAGTCGAATTGGATATCAGATGCTTAGTCAGGGGCTCAAAGAAAAATCATGTCCCTACGAGAGGACTCAGCTGAACCAAACCTAGAAGAAGGTGTTTCTGGCGATTTGACGTGACCCTGGTACATTTGATTAAAAAATCAAATACATGTCATGTACTTTGGAATTACACAGCGTTTACATACTGTTTTAGTACTCCACTTTAGGCAGCCTCTAGGTCACCCCCCACATGGCCATGTGTGCGTCCATTACATGGACAACTGACGGCTTCTTGTGGTAACCGAGTACACGACATGTACTCATAAAGTCCATATCGTGTAATACAAAAATTTCCAGAAATTTCTCTTTTCTCAAAATCGACAAGAAAACGAAGACATACCTGAAATGAAGATTCAGGTTCTTACAAACTTCCCCCTTAAAGAAATTTGACTCTGAATTTCCCTAGTAAGGCATTGTAAAAGAAGAAACCTTGAATAGCTCTGGCCACTGTGCTCGTACATCGGCCTCCCTCTCCCATGTCGTGTCCTATACTCGCCCGTGATGCCATAGCACTCGTACCCGAGGGACAGACCGGCCACATAGAACATTATTACATCGATCAACAATTCAGATAGGATGATCCTTGAATGATTCATCCACTTCCAACACAACCTTCTCAGTTTGGAAAACATGATATAGTTCTGAGAATTATCATTGATGCTGAGAAATGTGGAAAATGTCGTTCACAACCCAATACCTCTATGGTAACTGCAACCGATAGGAAACCAGACCAACTCTCTCCAACACCTCAAACAAACTGACATACCTCAGAGAAATCATACCCTGTCTCCTAATCCTCTTGTGTCCCAACCACATTGTGACACACAAGAAAACCTGATCCCTGACCTCGAACTCCAAAGGTCGTCTCTGCTGATCAGCATAAGATATCTGTTGATACAGTGCTGTAGCCATCCTCTTCTGAATCAACTCTATCTACATTGTGGCCTCCTGAACAAGATGAGGTCCCTGCAAAGCTGCCCCTCTAGCCTCTAGCCAACAAAAGGGTGATTGACATGGCCTACCATACAAAGCCTCATAAGGTTCCATCTGAATAGTATCTTGAAAACTATTATTGTAGACAAACTCCACAAGAGTTATGTGATTATTTCAAGAACATCCAACATCCAGAATACATTCTCAAAGAATGTCCTCAAGAACCTGTATCGTAAACTTGGATTGTCCATCTGTCTGGGGGTATGCTTTACTCAAAAGTACATGTGTACCCAAAGCCTTTTAATGTCCATGCCAAAGCCGAGAGTTAAAACATGCATCTCTATCTAAAAAAATAGAGTGTGAAACTCCATGTAAGAACACAATCTCATGGATGTACAAGTGTCCCAGCTCATTGAAATTGAATGTCTCCTTGATCGATAAAAAGTGAGCAACCTTTGTGAGTCTGTCAATGACAATCCGAACAACATCATTCGGATGAGGAGACCTCGGTAAACCTGTCATGAAATCCATCACGACATCAATCCACCTCCACTCGGGAATGGGTAACTATTGAAAAAGATTTATTGGGCACTGTTTCCATGCCATCACATACAGAAAGGTCAAACACCTCATGAAAAAACTAGCAACTGATCTTTTCATACCAAGCCACCAATATCGACGGTGTAGATCATGATACATCTTGGTGACACAAGGATGAAATGCACAAACTGAGGAACGAAAGTCATGCATCTTCTCCTCACGTATGTCTATAGGCACCCATATGCGCCCATGAAAATGAATGATCTTATCCACACCTATGGTCTATCCAGGAAAATGGTCCTCCATAGACATGCCTTCCTATAGGACTAGGCCTTCAAAATCTAATAGCTTCCTCATTCACACTCTACCAAGTAGAGTGGAGGTAATAGCTACAGAAGACAGAATCGTCTGCCCCTGTCTGTCATGCACCTCCAAATGCATCTCAGAGATCATATCCACAAGCTTCCACTCACTACTAGCCTCCTGAACTGCATGTATCTATGTCCTCCTACTCAAAGCATCACCTACTGCATTTCCTTTTCTAGGTATATAGACTAGCTTACATTCAAATGACTGATGTTACTCAACCCTCCTTGACTTCCATAAAATCAGATCACGCTGAGTGAAGATGTACTTGAGACTCTTGTGGTCGGGGAAAACCACAAAATTCTTTCCCATAAGGTAATGTCTCCAATAGCGTAAGGCATGAACAATTTCAGCCAACTCGAGATCGTGTATTGGGTAATTCCACTCAAGTGGTCTCAACTGCTGAGATGCGTACGCAATAACTACTTCTCCCTGCATAATCACAGCTCCTATCCCGATACCTAAAGTATCACAATACACAATATAGACCTTTCCCAGCTCTGGTAGTACTAGTATCTATGCTAATGTCAACCTCACGTTCAGCTCCTGAAAGGCCAATTCCCTAGAATCTGGCCACAAGAACTTTTCGCCCTTCTTAGTCAGACCGGTCAGTTGTGCTGCTAAGAATGAAAAGTTCTATATGAAACATCTGTAGTACCCAGACAGCCCTATAAAACTTCGTACCTCAAAGAAATTCTTCAGCTTCTCCCAGTAAAATATTTCTCTGACATTCTCTAGGTCTGCTGATAGTCCTATCTTAGAGATAACAAGACCCATGAAGTGAATCTGATACATCCAAAAGTGGCATTTTGATATCATAGAATATAAAAGATGCTCTCTTAGTTTACTAAAAATTATCTCAATATGGGAGGCATGGTCGTGTCAAGTGTGAGAGTGCATAAAGATATCATCCACGAAAACCACCATGATGGAATCTATGCATGAATGCAACACTCGATTCATTAGTGCCATAAAAACTATTGTTGAGTTCGTGAGATAGAAAGAGATAACCATATACTCGTATAGACCATACCTGCTTTGAAAGGATATAAAAGTTATATATGATGGTCTAACGCGCAACTAATGGTAATAAAACCTCAATTCTATCTTCGATAACTCCCAGGATCATCAATGCTGATCAAAGAGGTCATCAGCACTCGGTAATGGATATCAATTCTTAAACATCAACTAGTTCAACATCCGATAATCCACACAAAGCTTTAGGGTACCGTCAGCCTTCTCTGCAAAAAGTACCGGCGAACCCAAAAGAGAAGTACTTGGTTGGTGGAAACCCTTTTCCTACAACTCATCCAACCACTACTTGAGCGCCTGTAACTCTTGTGTAGAAATCCAATAAGGAGGAATGGACAGTAGTGCCACTCCAAGAACAAGATCAATAGAAAATTGTTCCTTGTACTCTGGAGGAAAACCTAAAAAGTCTTCTCGAAATACATCATTGAAACAATCTACCACTGGAGTAAGGTTTATCTATGAAATTCCCTGGTTATCTAGATATAGAATAGAAAACTGGGATCTAACTCCTTCCAACCCATGATACTCGGGTCCCTCTATGCTAACATGGACATCCCATTCTCCCTAATGAAGAAAAGACCCACCCTCTGGTGATATGAAACTCACCCTATGGTGATAACAGTCGACGACTTTCTACAAGGTAACTAGCCAGTCCATTCTGAGTATGACATCATAGCCTGTCATCTCTAGGACACAGAGGTCCCATTAAAAGTGACACCCACTGACCTTTATAATGATATCCTTCCACCGACGTACACTCGCCGTTTTAGTCCCCAACAAATTTTCTAGTGTCAAAATATCAGTTGAAGAAAAGATGTATACCCCAAGGGTCTCGACAACCGCAAAAAATATAAATCTATGAAAATATCCTGTATCGAAAAGATCAGAAGCAAAAACTAAGGCTACTAAAATCGTACCTCACAATGTAGGGTTCCATGATCCTACCCATGTTGGGTCTTCTCCACTGAATAATTATGACCTTCATCGTGGCTCGGTGACCCTATTTGGCCACACTAAGCTGAACCACACTATTCTCAGTGAAATCCCAGTGACTAGCTACCATGACCACGACCACAACCTCGGCCTAAATAGTTGGAAGAACCCCAGTTTCCTGACTGGAGGGAAACTGGTGGTGCTGCTCATGAATAAGGAGTCATAGAAGGACCTCTGTCTCTTGCTGCTGATGAGAAGATCTGACAAATGCGCTAAAGATGACCCATCTTGCAGCAATATAGACACTTCACTAGGTCTCTCGGGCAGTGTGAACTCATATGCCGACTCTTTCCACACTAGTATCACACCACCTGACTACCATAATAAGTATCTCTCCTCCTTGGATATTTGCTCATAGACTCTCTCAGACACTTCATGATGTTAGTAGGAGGAATACTAACTCTAGATGCTAAGCCGCCCTGGCTCACAACTCTGGAATTCCTCAGATTGCACTCAGTGATCTGCGTCTGGTTGACGATAAAAGTGGTAAAGTCAACCAGAAGATGTTCATCTACGATTGGATTTCATGCCTTAGAACTTCCTCAAACATTGTTTCCAGGAATAACTGATTTCCTCATAGAATATGTGTTAAATGATGCAGCTCGGTAAAGAGAGAGGAGTACTCCATTATCGAAATAGTACCCTGCTCCAGACTCAAAAACTCTTGGGTCAATTGGCCCTAAAATTCTCCGCATAGAAGTTGTCATTAAAGATACGATGGAACTCCTCCCACATCATAACCTACTGGTGTCTCACCTATGAGATCACATCGCACCATCTCTTTGTGGAATCTCGAAGCATATATATAGCAAGATTGACCCGCCTTTCTGGTGTCATCTCCAGATGCTCAAACTCATCAGCATGGCTTGTAGCCATGACTCTGCTCCTTGGGGTCCTCCATCCCCTGAAAAAGTGGGAGAATGATGTTACTGAAAGACCCATGTCAATACTGCCATCGACGGGGCAGGAGGCAGTGCCCATTGAAAGGTATGTATCATACTGATAATGAAATCCCTGAATTGTGCATCAGCACGTGTGTCTACTATAATGACTGGTTCCAAGACTGGAATAATGGGAGGATCTACGGGTAGTCCCTGATCAGCCATATCTTGTGTCTGAACAATAACCTATAACTGGCATACTGCCAGAGGATGTCTTAGCGGAATGAGTTAGAAGGTCAAAAACAGACCTTAGAACCAAATTATGAAGGTCTAAAAACTAGAAGCATATGAAGAGAACATGAGAAGGAAAGCAATCATGTTTTTCCAAAACATGACTACACAACGTGTATAACCCCTACCCGGCGTGTTCCCGTCATCCATTCACATGGTCGTGTACTCCTGTCAGTACTAGTCGTGTAACACCCCATACACACAGTGTGTTCAACTAACACATGGTGTGTACTTGAATCCTCTTCCCCTACTCGAGTCCTTCTACATGGCTAAGCCACATGGTTATCCTTAGATCAAGACTACACATAATGTTAGTTCCCAACATGGTGTGTACTAGAATAACCTCACAGACCCATGTTGTTAGATACACGACCAGTTACATGCCTCACAATAGATGGCGTGTTCCACGCAGATATGGCGTTTACAGGAATGGATAACACAAACTAGTGGTGTTAGTTAAACGGCTGGGTACCAGGGTTACACCACACAACATGTTCTAGATGAACCGGACATGTACTAAGAAGATTTTTCTGAGCCGCGTTGTTAGTGACATGACCGGTTACACGGTTCTACGACATAGTGTGTACATCCTCTACATGACATGTCTTATGAATGATTTCAAACCCTGTGTCCCCAACCACACAGTCTGAGATATGGTTTAAGACTACACAGTGTGTACATACAGTACATGACATGTACTTAATAAAAACAGTTTCCTCTCAAACAGAAGAACACCTGGAGTGTAGATAATATTACACACTGTGTATTCTGAGTTTTTCTGGACAGTAAGCCTCAGAAACTACTCTAAAACACAGAAAATACTTGAAAAAACCTCAAAGATCCAAATTCTGATCCATGAGGGCCCATACTCTATGTGGATCCAATCTTGGAATCTTATACATATCATAACAAGGTAAACAAGTCCAAGATCCACCAAATTACGATTAATGAGGTCCCATAACACCTCAAGAACCAAAGGTTGGTGTTCATTAAAACAAATACTTACCCAAAGCAATACCCTAGCAAACATCAGTTATTTTATCAAGGAAACTATCACAACAACATGCATCTCTAGGACAACATTTATCATGGCATCCTGTAATTTCTATTGCACCCTAAATGGCATGGAAAGAATGCTTGACATGTGATTCCTAGAAAGTTCATATATGATGCATGATATGTCATACCCTCAGATCATCAAGTTCAAATATAAATCGATCCTCCATAACATCAACAATAATAGCACAAAACATGTGAATCACTCAGGTGAAATCTAATCAGCTATAAAAATTGTAAAACCAGAAAAATTCAAATAACGAGGTAGATTGGCTTTAACCTGTACACAGGTTAGCTACTCCCGACATAGATTATTACCAAGTACCTATTTCACCCTATCCCTGGATATAGGATCCAAACAGTAAGTCAAGAGAAAAGAAGGCCTCTGATTCCAAATTTTAACATATTGGTTCTGGAAGCCACCTAGAGGTTCCCGATACTCGGTTGGTCTCATGGCCTCAAAAACATTTTCCCGAATGCCAGAGGCTGCTGACTAGCAGTAAGGGGCTTGGGTGTGATAGTGGGGAAACTATTCCATCGTTGTTACAGTAACACAGTGGAAGAATCAATTGAAAAATCGAAAGTATGTATAATCCATACAAAAATAAATAGCAGAAGACAAGAAATAATAAACTGGATCACATATATATATATGAATGATGCATGACACATATGTCTAGGAAACCATACAAACCAATCACAATGGTAGAATAAAATAGTTCTACACCAAAGTACAAAATAATACATGTAAACAACTCTTCAGCATCACAAGCCATATCTTAGTCCCATGCTCTCCAACTCCCCAGAAAATAAAGTACCTGATGTAGAAGGGCACTTTCCCTTATCTACACCTGCAACAATATAATCTATTTGGGCCCAAAATCATGGCCCAAATAGAGTGTGAGACTAAATCCCAGTAGCAAACCACCAAAAAATATGTTCCTAATAGTCAGTTAATATATGGTAGATAATAAGTACAAAATATAGTAAACAAGGAAGTACTCAACAGTAACAATCCACAGTTTCAAATATCAAGAAACAACTAATCAAAGCAAGAAATCACAAAAGGTAACCCTCTGGGAATTACCCACAACCTATACCCTCTAGTCCTACCTAGTAACATATGCAAATGGATAACAAAATAGAAAACCCTAGGGGATGTACTCATAGCCTATCCCCTATGGTCCTACCTAAAAAGTACAAGCAACCCTCTAGGTAGTACACTTAGTCTAACCCCTATGGTTCAACATACGAATAGACTCTCTGAGGAAGCACTTGCTGTCCATTCCTCCTATAGTCTCAAATTGGTAACTAAAGGCACTCTAGGGAATCCCTTACGTCACATTCCCTCTATGTAATGTGTCAACAAACTACATACACTCTAATGAAGCACTTATTTCAATTCCCCCTATGGTCTCACATCGTATGTAAAACAGACTCTCTGGAGAAGCCCTTACATCCATTCTCAATATGGTCTACAACACCAGGTTCTCATGGACCTCTGTAAGTCAAGTTGGTATAGAAACGTGTATCGACCAAAGTAAACCCCAATAACTACTCGGCTAGCAGTCTATAGCTTATCAGCATATTAAAACAATCACACAATCCTATAACTAGGCATGGGAAATTAAATAGCATCCTAATAGGAAAAGTAGAACCCATTGTCAAAACATGAAATCATGCATGGGAAAAAACATCCAAAGCATAAAAATTAACCAAATTAATATTCAATTAATCACTACTCAAGCATAGAATCATACTAGACAAACAATAGTGCTAAATCAGTAAACGTGCAACACCTCGTTATTGGGTATTTGAAAATACAGAACCTATAAATCAATGAATTTTAATGAAAAGACACAAACCACCTACCTCAGCATTGGGAGATCAATATACTTGAGTCTCAGGGCTTTAATCACCTTAGAACACCGAAGATTTAAAAAAACAACTAAAACATTCAACGGAGGATAACTTGAGAAGGAAGAGGAATCGGGAAATGAAACACAAGAAGAAGGAAGTGCTTACCAAGGGGATACCTATGCAATCGATGGTTGTCGAATCAGAGATTGGATGCTCTGTTGGGGGCTCAGAGGAAGATTACAGTCATACAAGTGACCTCGGCTGAGCCAAACCTAGAGGAAGGTGTTTTTGGAGATTAGATGTGACCCCGATATGTATATCGAATAAGGGAAAATACATGTCATGTACATTGGAAGTACATATCATGTAATTTCCATTTCTGTAGTACGCTTTAGGTGGCCTCCAGGTCACCACCCACAAGGCCATGTCTGCGGCCATTACCTGGCCAACAAATGGATTCTGGTGGCAACTAAATACACGCCGTGTACTCATAACGTACACAGCGTGTACTTCAAAAATTTCCAAAATTTTTCATTTTCTCAAAAATGGCCAGAAAAGGAAAACATACCTGAAAAGAAGAACTGGGTTGTTTCAAAATTACTCTTATGTATCCCATATATGCAAGGTATAACCATTTAAAAAACTTAATTTTTCAAAAAAACTTTATCCACTACCCTATATTTTGTCTATTATTAATTACCATTAATGTTTCCATATATTTATAGCATGGTAATCTCTAATATTATAAAAGGATTTTGAATGACTTTTATAACGATTATCAGAACATATGGATGTGATTTAAACCCTTGTTTTATGATCTCCCTTTCTTATTAAAAGAATAATTTTATAAAAAAATAAATCGCAAAATACAAAAAAAATAGTCCATAAACCAAGTCATATTTTTTCCCATACATATATTTTTTCAAATATTAAATATTGATCACAATTATGGAAAAACAACATCCTCCCACCTTTGTTGGGTATCCAAGGGCCAAACTAAATGTCTTATCATATAAGATGGATTCTCATCAATTGAATGTGTTCTTTCAACACAACTTGTTAACTAATAATAATGATAGAGAGAGAGATATAGATTTTGGTCTCTTGGAGTTTTATCCATGTATGAAGAAATTATGGATATTGTCTTCAAATAGAAGTTGTTTTTATATTCAATCAAGGATACTAATTAATTCTAAACTCATATTGTTGTATGTTATATTGTATTAAAAAAATTATACGTATAAAAAATGATTTCAACATATACATGAATTACCACATATATGTATTATAATATAAAATAATTATGAAATAAATTATAGCTTAGATGGAATAATGCTAGGGTATCTACCCAATACTTCCAATATAGGTAGTATAGAATAATATATCTTAATATACATCAAAATAAGCATTTAATGTGATACCTGATATAATATCAATGGTATGGACCCTCTGACCCACTACATTGTGAGAATTTTAGAGAAGAAGATGTGTACGGTAAGTTTTGAGTGTGTTTGGGAGTGGATGTAGGAGTTTTTCTTCAGATTAATTCTACGAAGTTTTTTGTGGCATGGTGGTTTATGATACACTGTAAATGGTATACCTACAACATTTAGAGGATGAATAAATTATATATCCTTAGAGGTGGAGTTCAATTGTTCTACTATTTTCCATATATCTTTGATATGGTTAATTAGCTATGGGGTAGAGTATGATAATTGAGAATCTTGTGGTTATTTTAATTTCGGGGTTGTTACGTTGTAAAACCTAACTACATAATTACCTTAATATTTATAGTATATTTATAATAAGCATTGGTTTGTTTTTAAATCCATCTCTTAGTTTTTTTTATCTGTGGTGTGGACCTCATCATGTTTCTAAGGCATAGAAATGACTAACCCCGTTACAGCATGATTCAATCCCCAAGGTCATAATCCAATCATGTAACATCACTTTCTTAGAATTTTGTGGTCTGTAATAAATAGAAGTTTTATTTTCTAGTTATCCTATAAATTCTAAATAAACTACAATCCCCAACATTTTTCCAGCCTTACTCTCAATTCATGGGTGATTTAGGTTTTTCTATTAGAGATCTTTTTAACCCTTTTCAATAGATTGTATCCTCATAATTTTGATATAATCCATTATTGATTCTAGGATAGTTTCCCTACAATATAATCCTAATTTCTTCCCATTCATCTTCTACAGAATTCTTTATTCAGGTTGAAATCAGTTTTTGATAAAAATAATTTAAAAGATTAATGTGGGTTGTGTTTTATTAATTTTCAATAGGTTACCATTCATTATTGTATCTTTTAGTCATCCTTAAATTATTAAACCCTTGAATAGTGGTCTAGAATTATATTTTTTATATAGGATATCTTTATTTATTCATATAGTTTTATTTGTGGGGATTCAATGTTTCATTCATTTTAGGAGATAGTACTTATCAACTTATTGATGATAATAAATTGTTGTATTTAAATTGAATTATGTGGGGATATATCATGTGAATATTAGTAATTTTTGAATTTCTACTATACATTTAAAAATGATTTCAAATTAACCTACCTTGGATTATTTTTTTTATGTTGATGATATTGTTGAAATTGATAAATATTTTGTTTTTATTTCCTTATCCAACAAAAAAAGAAATATATTTAGACTAAATATCTTGATAATACACTTGTTACACATGAAACACTGTCTTTGGTGATAATTCTATTTATAATATGTAATTAAACATGATGACACCCCCATGATTAATACTAAATAATATATGTAGAATGTGATGTGTAGTGGTTGTGTTCTCCAGCGATTGATTTTTTTGGTAGATGAAATGATGAGTTGGTTATATTTGGGCTGATGATTATGGGTATTAGTTTTGGTCATTTATTGTAATTTAATATGGCTGACATGATATTTGGTAGTGATATATGCTAATTGAGGCATGGGGATTGCGTTTCATAGGAAACAATGAAGGTGTGTTGTGTTGTGTTTTGTGGTGTTAGTTTCTTGGTACTAATAGAATTAAATATTAATTTTGAAAATGAAATGGTATGGGCTCATATGGATAATGAATTCTTGAATTAAAATTGGTGGAGTTGAAATCAGGGTTATTTGAAAAAATTAAAATTTATGGGTTTATTAAATTAAAATAGTGAATAATTGGCAAATATGTAAGTTGAATAACTTGAAAGGGAGGTGGAAGGTGTCTTCTTGTTTAATGATTTATTTTGTGGTTTTATTGATTATATGTGGCAGTGATATTGGGTGATTTTTAATGGACTTTTAGTGATGTTTTGATGTATGAAAGTGTCATTGTTGTGAAACCATAATTTTTCATTATGTGTGTTACTATAATAAATTTTAATTTCATTGTGATTTGAATACGCACCCACACACATTAAGAACATTATACTAACACAATAATATTTTAGGGGGTGATTTTACCTACATGAAAGATATTGAGGAAGGATGGTTGGCCACACCCTCTTCACAAATATCTCTTCCATGTGAGATTCTTAGGAACAAGTTGTGATGTCTTGTAGATATAGATCCCTTGTTGTATGGTTGATGAGATTGATGTGGTTCCTTATAGTGCCGATTATGCATGATGGTTGGACGGAATAATGATATTATTCATCAAGTTTAGGGAACCTTACTATAATTGATATATGGTTTTGTTTTTGAGAAGATATAAGGCAAGATGACATGTTTCACATTGGGTTCTTAGTATGTTGTGGTTTCCAATGTCTCATCAGATGAGATGTGATTTATAGTTTAATGTGGGGATCATATCTTGATTCCATTTCCGTGGTTACATTTGGAAGAATTACTATATGTAATTATATGGTTGTTTCAATAAATATTATGTTGGTGTGTGAGATAAGAAAATCGGTTGGGAAGTGGTATGACATTCTCTTTTAATCGATATGATTTCTATTTGGTTACTATACAAGGATGAATTATCTAGTATGAAGGACTTAGTTAGGATGTGTTTTTACAATCAACATTCTTACGAGTTTTGGGTTCTATTTTTTTCAAGGATGAATCATTTTTCTCTTTTCACAAGTGCACAAAAGATATTGGGTATGATCCTACTGAGCATACATATTATTATCACACAACTTATATAGAAATTGTTTTTCAGCTTTCTTGGAGGACTTGGGACCTAGATAGAAATTACTAGCCTCAATATTGGAGTTTTTCTAATCAGGTTAAAAAAATATTTTGATGGGGTATTTATTTGGAGATTTATTGTATTTTTTTATATTTAATATTCTTTGTGGGATGGATTTGGTTTCATTTATTTTATACTATGTCATGGAGTTTTGTTGTTGATGATATACTAGATCAAAATTATATTATATATTTCTTATTATAATGAATTCCATATATTATATTTTTATACCATCAATGACACTATTTAATTAGGGGCCTACTGAGGGAAGAAATAAGAGATTATTATCTATCTTTAACAATTTTTGGTCTGTGAGGGGTTCTTTCAGAGGAATGGGTTTATGAATAATTGGATTCAATGAACTGGTTCAGATATTGGGTGGATTTAGAGTAATTCCCTATGTGGATCATATGGATATTGAGGGTAATAGTATCTATCATTTTTAAAACATGACTTGGGCCTCAGAATACTTCTTAGAGATGAGATTATTGGCCCCCCTATGATCCACTGTAGGAACTCAAATATGACTAAATAACTACGTGAGGTGGAGTCTATTATATGGTATAGATCTATAATAGGTACATGGATCTAGATTTATTATTATATTATTTAAATTTGGTGATTTTTGGAAATAAAAATAAATAAATGAAAAAAATGTAATTCAATACTATTAGGATTCGGAAATCATTTCCCCCATTCAATTATTGATCTTGGACATCTTATACATGTGGTTTAAGCTGGTGAGGGTTAGTAGGTAGAGATTATCAAACCACAAATGGTTGACCAAGTTTAAGAGGTTGATCAGTAGTAGATTTAATTTCTTTTCTTTTAGAAGATAAATTTTGTGGTGTGTGGAGGTTGCATATTAGATCATGAGACATGGTGCTAGTTGGAGGATCTTGAGATCTCCCTTGGATGGATTTAGGCCAAATATGTGTACTGGGTATTGTATGTAGTAAGCCAGATGATGGTTTCATCACATTAATGGTAGAAGTGATATCCTTGGTAATGGAATGAGGCAGATTATTCTTGGATGGACTTATAGAAGGATTTTCAAGTGGAGTTCTCATAATCGACCATGATTGAAGAAAATAAAATGATCAATTATCTCTCTAGTAAGAGATTATTTTATAATGGGAAGTCAATATCAGGATTAATGATATTTTATGTTTTATCCCTCACCCATTTCCTGATATGTAGACTCTTGTTTGGAATCTTGATGAGTTACTCCACCATTCCACAAAGAATATAGTTATGATTTTTAAATTGTCGATGTTCAATAAAATTTAGAATAAGGCACAGGTGATCGAGTGCATGAATTCATGAAGCGGGTTACCATGAATGTGGATCCAATATCATTTCATGAGGACATGCAGTGTTATCGGAATATATTAGGCACTATGGACATTGATGTTTTGAACTATTAGGATTCAGTCTTATAAGCTTTCATTTCAGCCTTCTGGGGATAGAGGTCCCCATTGTTTTCATCGGGTTGTTGGGATTATAGGATTTTTTGTGGTGTTCATGGGCATCATCAGAATTATTATATATTGGTTATTAGACTACATCATGGTGGAGGTGATCAGGATCACCCTTAGATGTATCTTCAAGAAATTACATTCCCTCCTAGAGAAAAACATATGTATGATTCTTTGATAGGTGGTGGGGTTGGAAGGGGATAACCATAGGATATTCTAGGTCTCTATGGACCGTGACCAGTGAATGTCCAATGAGGTTCCCATTATATAATAGGAAAGGGATTCATGTGTGGATAGCTTAATTCCAAGGAGATCTCAACACCATATAGGGATAGATCATCTATTATAAAATCACCTTATTGTTAATCCTTATTTTTGACTTTACTGATTTAGGATCATCACACTCCTTCATTTCACACACATTAGATTATTATATGGGATCAGATGTAAATATTCCACTAATTCCCCTAGTGTTTAATATGCTTATCATAGGAAATACCATCTTGTTTGACGTCTAGCAGAGGTGTACAATAATGTTGGGGTAGTATCAGGCATACATGCTTGTTTTAATTCTATAAATAATATCATATGATGCAATCCTTAGAAATTATTATAGGTATTATGTTCCTATAGTGATTGAATGATACTAAAGGAATGTCATATTATTTGATGTGGGTGGTCAGAGTGTAGTGTTCATTGGTCAACATGGTTTTTGATTTGGAATTTGACATGTATAGTCGCATCTTTACCTGAATGAAAAAGGTCTATGAAATCTGATAGCACTATGATAGTGGGACATGGGCCCTGAAAGAATAGCATGAGAATGAGGGTAAGATAAAATGATCATAACATTTGAAAACAGTGACCCAAATATCAATTCATATAATGTATATTCATGGAATAATATATGGGATTTTATAAGACATGAATCATAAATGAATCGTGGAGCATGGGCCATTAGAGAAAAATATTAGAATAAGGGATATATTGTTGGAATACACAAAACCATAGAAAAAAATTATTTTGATGAAGATAAATACCATCACATAATTGTGGATTGGGTTTATTCCATCTTCCATCATATCCTTAATCAAGGTTCATTACTAAGAATATTTTATAGGAAAATATCCATTACTAAACCAGGTTCACTCCACATTCAGGTCTTTATCGGCTCATGATATATTCATCTTTACCCAAGTCACTATAATGAATATAATTATAATATCATCCATCATGTAATGAAAACCATGCATATGGGTTTCTGAAATTCATAAAACATTCATCATATAGAAATATGTGGAATGGTAATTTGTTTCATAAACATTTGAACATTCCTCCAAGAATAAACCCTGGAAAATAAATGTTTTTTGTAAATAAAATGTAATCATAATCATAAACTATCTAGTGATATACTATGTATGGAACCATTAGATCATATCCAAATTGATGCTTATGTAGGATCAAAATATGTCACCATTGATGAAAAATTCCTTTAAATTATCACCTGAATATTTCTTGATATAAATTCCCATTTCATATTAAAATCACTCATTCAAAATATAAATATTTACCAACTGATAAAGATAAAATTTTCATCGAAAATTTCCTTAGAAACCTATGAATGATTTTTTACTGCATTGACCATTCATGAAAACCAGAAATTATGTTCATTCCTGGTACATTAAATCAAATATTAATCTATATTGTTTTACCAAAATTCAAAATTTCCTATTTTAGAAAATTCCAAGAAGATTATTTCTAAAAAATATTTTAAAATTTTGATAATTGGTAAAAATAAAGATAAAAAACATATTAGAAAATAAAAAAAACATGTAATATTTTTTTGAAAACCTGAACAATGAAGAAGAAGTATTTTTTCTAAATAGATAAATGAAGATGTTCTCCCTAAAAAAACTTTTTATTTTTCATGTTTATCAAGGGTGTAAAATAAAAAGAAAAAAAATCTCTAAAAATAACATAAAGATAAGATAATTCATCATATTCTTGAGATAAAATTCATGAATTTCAATCATTATAAAATTTGACAGAAATAATCCTATTAAAAAATTAGATTGTAACATAAATCCCTTACTTCAGCTTCAACAATCATCAAAACGTTTCTGAACTCCTATAGACTAAAATTATAATTATCAATATTAATTAAAATATTAATGTATATTTTTATATTATAATATGTGATTCAGTAATAAAATTTTAAAACATTTTTATCAATAATACCTTAATTAAATCGCCATTTTTTAGTGATATCGATTTAATTTTTCATGACAGATTGGTTATTCAATTCTTATCTTTGTACATTAATCATGGTTTAATAATCTCTAAAACAATAATAATTTTATAACTATCATAAATATTCATTATTTATATATATTTTCATCCATAAAAGGTAGATTCGAATAATAAATGACATTGTTAGTGGGGACATCAGGTTGTTCATATGCATGAATGGTGTTTCCATTTTTTGATGGGTGTTATAAAAGAATTCTAAATAATAAATTTATTTTAAAGATTCAATGTTATATCATATAAATTAATTAAATGTATTCTTATGAACATCCATGTTATTTGTAAATTAAATATTACTCACATCAGTTCAAGGTGATGGTAGTCCATACATACAAATGTGTGGCGTTATAATTTTCTAACGGATTGGAAGGTAAGAAAGATGATGTTATATTGTAACTAAATAAACATAATAATATCTTTAATTCCATATATATTAATTATATATTTATTTTTAACTATCCAATTTAAATTTTGATATAAAATGAATTACACAGGGTGTAATTCCTCTATACACATGATCAGTTTTCTTGATTTCTTTAGAATTGAAAGAAGTTATGTAATTTTTATTCCCTCATAATAATAACACATAATTTTATTTTAGATACTATACTCATTAATTTAACATGAACTTTATGTATTTATATATGATATAAGAACAAATAAAATTTAAAAGGATCAGTTAAGAGTTAAACATCTTTGTTGAGAAACCTGTTTTGGATTACACATTAATACCTAAATGGATGGTTTTCTTGATAAAAAAACCCTAAATAATTATACAAGGAATATGAAAATGTATTAAGTAGGGATTAATGATCTTTAATGATCAAAATGTATAAATAAGATAAGATAAGGGGTTCCCTTTTATTATTGAGGGGAGAAGAAATTTTGTAATTATATAAATCATTAAATAAATATAAACTATTTTTAATTGAATGCTTATAAAAATCGACATATTTTTAATATAAGAAGATTATAAGTATAAATACACTCATAAATTAACATTTTAAAAATTAATGTGATGTTTTCACCCCCTATATCTTTGTTTTAAATCCACATTAACCCTTTTGACATTGACCCAAATATAAATGTTTTATACTATTTAAGGGTTCCGAATATTACGGAAAATAGAAAAATGACCCATAATTAGATCATGATTGATATTTTAAACCATATAAAATTTACCTAGATGAATATTTGTTTTTAATGAAATTCGATTCTATTACTAAAATATTTTATATTATAAAGTTTCATTAATTACATTTTTGGAAATATTCATGTACTTTTACTTTAATTTCGTCATGATAGTAATTGAAATATGTGTAAGCATTTACCATATCTCTAATAAGATATATATGTTTAGAAATTATTTGAAGATAATAATTAATCAAAATTATTTTACTTTTAATATTTTCAATATTTTCAATTTTATTTTACAATTAATTGAAGAAATATTCAACTAGTGTGGCCTAAAAAATTAATGTAATTATTCAGTCACAATATTTTAGAAATTAAAACACATAATAAAAAAATAAATTATTTTTCAATTAATATGTTATAATTTAACTTATACCATTTTATCCTTATGCAAAATGTATATAGATATTGATGTCCATAGAGTAAAATTTTGTTTTTTTTCTTTCCATAAAATAATATAATGTCCATTATCAAATAAAATTGGCACTATGATTACATGTATTCAAGGAATTGATGTAAATTTAAAAACTGAACTCATCCTACTATTTAGGGGAAAGTATTATAGATATTTTAATGGATTTTTACAGATTTTTATCAATTTTTTTCCTATTTTATTGTTATCGAGGTGAAAAATATTTATCATGAATACAATTTATACTGATGAAAATAAAAGGGAAAATTACAAAATTTAATAAAAATAATTACAAATTTGGAATCCATTTTTTCATATTCAATTTATATAAGTGGTGGAATTAAATTTAATATTTAACCAATAAAAGGTAAAGCAAAAATAGTTTTCCAAAAAAAATTAAACCCGCACAAAGCGATGACACGATGTTTTCGAGAATAAAATATTTTATGATGTATAGAAAATATACCATATAATAGGATACTTGGGATCTCTCTCTTGGGTGAATTTATACTTCGCCTAGTTTTTCTCACCATTTCAGGTCACCTGGTCCCAGACTGGGTGGGAAACATGAGTCCCAACCCACATGTTCTGATAGATTTCTATGCTGAAACATTTCAGATTAAGATGTTACCTAGTGGGATGCTCTTCCATCACAAATGACAACATATCCTTCCCATTTGGGGCTCTTTCTATGGTGATTTCTTCATAGGTAGTGGGTTCCCTCGTGTGGAGGGTTTGAAAATGCCACACATAGGTATTCCCATTTAGGAAAAATAATTTCAATGAACTAATTTAGATTATCCAAATATATATATACTAATTATAATTTTTAAAAACATTTAAAAATAAATTTTAATTATAAAAAATATTAAATGAAAACACAACATTCAATTAAAACCAGTATTTTTCAACATTCAATAAAAATAAATATTTTAATAAAATTTAATGAAATTAACTCAATGATAATTATACCATCCTAATTCAAATTATGATTTTCATTTTATTAAATAAAATTTTTAAAAGTGTAAAACAATTATTGAACTATATTTTCAAAATTAAACCCATTTTTTGAGGGAAAATATATTTTTAAAGCCTATAATGACTGTACTAAAAAATTTGAACATATTTATCAATATATTTTATTTATCTGAAACCATTTTACATTTTACATTTTCTATTTTTTAAAATAATTGGTATTCTTATTCAGTCAAATAGTTTATTTTCTTGGTAATAACATTATACTATATTAAGATTCTTTGTGAATCAATATCGTGTGTATCCGAAGCTATAGAATAAATAAAATTTATATTATGAGAAATATATGTCATAAAATATTAGTGTGTTACATTTTATCCCCACACCCTAAAATTAATTTCTACTTTCAACTTTCATCCAAGTAATATTAAAAATAATCATATAATTGTTTCATCACGTACAAGGGTTCTTTTATAGATTCATTGAAATTTAGAATCCCCCATAGAACTTTCACCTTGTGATTAGTATTCATCTATTGTTTATCATATCTATGATACATGAACTATACATGTTTTTATTCATAATAAATATCATTCTCTAGATGAAAAGCCTTTGAGTTCAGAAATTTTTATGGATCATGTACGAATTTTTCATGTGAGATAGATGGAACATGTCCTGAATATAATATCGGTTTAGTGGTATAAAGAAATGATATGATATCATCTCAACTTGACCAAGAATATTTAAGTGTCTAATATACCATGGTCTCATCATTACCATCTTTCTAAATCCCATAAAATTGTTCCGTGGAGAAATTCTATGGAATCCCTTCCCACCAATATCGAATTCAAAATTTCAACAATAATTATCACATAAGAATACATTCCACTACCATTTGAATTTAGGTGCTACTGAGTGATTCTAAAATTCACTACATGTTTGATAGAAAATTATCTTCCTAGAAAATTTCAGTCTCCAACATTAACCCAACATATTGTTGATCTTCACTTCCTCCTATAGAGGGCTCCATAAATATCCATCTGAATTATTATGTAAAAACTAATGTTATATGAAAAAATTACAAGAAATGGTGTTCTTACTAGATAAATTTTAAATCCATTGAAAAATATATCAACATATCCTCTATGGTTTTAATGTTTCCCATAGACTACCCATTTATCTGAAGATTAAATGTGACACTAAAACAATACTCTAAATCCAATTTTTTTTTGAAGACATCCCCAAAACATTAAGGATATCCTTGAATCCTGATCAGATACAATAGATAGTGGTATTGCATGAAAACATACCACATTCCAAATTTATATTCTAGTAAGATGATAAAGAGTGAAATATTATATAATATCAATGAGGTGGGCTAACATTGTACGGTGATCATCAACAACACAAATAACATGATTCCATATTGTTGTATTTAGGTGTCTAATGAAGGAACACATTAGGATGATTTCCCATTTATATTATGATAGGAGAAATATTAGTATGATCAATTTACATGTCTCTCTATTAGAAATAATTGTTCAAATACCATGATCTGAGACATATACGAAGTAATATCTATTTTCATGATATCCTATTTGAAATACTCTTTTAAATCTTTATATATATTTTTTTACTTCTATGATTATTAGGGAATGATTAACTATGATATTCCTCCAACATATCCTCCTAAATATATAATATGAAGGTACATGATTCCAAAACATTATCATTTCATCACAAACTATTTTGAAATCTAAATCATTTCATGTCATCTCTTATAGCTCTATAACTTCCATACGTGCTTATTTAATATAATCTTAGATAGATGGTTGTGAATTAATTTTATAATTATTTTATTTTTCCAATTCCTTAAATATTTTTGTTTGAACCCCTATAATACATAAATATACTATCCTTTTCCTCTCGATAATAGAAAACCTAGACCGATCCTCTTGACTATAATCATCTTGCACCTTGTTTTCATTACTTAGGATGTAATTTCTACAATATTCATAACCTAAATTCAACTCCATCCATCTTCATAGGATCAAATTTAACTCTTTTTGTTTTAATATACAATTTAAAAATTTATAATATTCTATGTGTCACACAGTTTTCTATAAAGACATGGCCTCAATATCTTTAATGAAAAATCTACCACAAATAACTCGAAATCCCTCATTTGGGGAAAAAATTAATAAACTCTAATTTATGGTGAGACATAATTTATCACCATATCTTATTTATTGAGAAGAGAACCCATAAAATTCTTCAAATTCATCAATATAGATAAAAAATCATTATCCACTATAGGCTAGTAAAAGAATAGGTTTACTGATTATGCATCTATTTATTTCCTTGAAATTTTCCCAAAATTTATTTATCTAATGAACATGACTACCATTTGAGTAAACATGGTGAGGGGATTACATTTACATTGGAATTTGTCTTTAAATTGTTGATAATAAAGATCTAATCCAGGAAAACTACAAATATCCATCATAATGGTTGGTCTTTTCTAATGTTAAATAAAGTTTTTATTTGATAGGTCGATTAAAATACACTTATTAAAGGTTATATGACCTAAAAATGAATCATTATAATGAAAAAAATACCAATCAGTAAATTGATCATATATACTATCCATTCATAAGGCAATTATTTTAATCATAAATTGACTTTCATGCTCTAATTTTCTCTTAGAATATTTAAGTCTTCCATTGATAAGGACTATGACAGACTAATCAAGGTAATATCTAAAGAGTCTATTAATTAAATCTATTATGATCACAAAGGTATTTGTAAGACCAAATATAATTAATAAAAATTAATATTTTATATATCTATGATGGAAGGATGTCATTTTATGTCCTCAATTTTGACCCTTAACAGATAGTATCCACATCAATGTTCATTCTATGAAAAATATTAGCATCCTCATAATTTATTGAAAAAATAATCAATATTGTTAATATGAATATTATTCATCACTTTAATCATTTTACGATCTAGATAATCAATGAACAATCACATTAGTTCATATCTCTTATTAATAAAATATAACAGGTGTACTAAAAGGTGATTCACTATAGAATATGAGTCTCTTATCAAGATTCTCCTAGAGTTTCTTCTTTAATTCTTGTAACTATATACTGTATATTCTATATGGGGTCATTTAAATTGTTGAAGAACTCTGTAATAGTCATTTTGAAAACTCAACATTACAATTAATAAGAAGACTATTCAACTATTATGGAAAAATATTTAAAATCTCTATTAAAATAGGCATATCACTGATGTTCAGTATGTACCTAACCATTTAATATAAACACATATTTTTATTTGTTATCCTAACCCACATATTAGATGTCTTTTAAAGATAATGTAAATATTTTTAATCGCATTCATAGGAAAAAAAGGTTTGTCTTGGAACAAAAAATGTGACTTCTTTATTTGGTAATTGATATTGGATTTATATAATGAAATCAAGCCTATTCCCAAAATAACTTCCAAATAAATGAGATGGAGACTAATTGTATTTTGAGAATGTATATTCCCACAGAGGAATATCAATGAATTATCAGAGACTTGAGATGTTATCATCATACCATTATCAGTTTTTGCGGCTAAATCTGTATATAATCATTTTGGTTGTGACATTATTCTCTTAGAAAATTCATTATATATAAAATATTCTATTTGTTATAAAATAATATAAGATATTTTAAATTCTATAGTGTATAGTATGGGTACTTTTGAACACTTCATTATAAATCCCGGAATCAACAATACTGATCAAATGATATTTCTCTTTGTCTATTGGATTAAGATGTTATTAATATTGATATTCTATATTAACCAAAAGGTTTTTCACGGGATTTGATAATTCATATACACCATTCATGTTAAACACTAGGGTTTTTGTAGTTAAATTTGTGATTATTATTCTCCAGAATTATCAATGTTATTCTTCCCATTACATTGACATATATTTTCCCAATGACTATACATTCCATAAAAAAAATTATTAGTTCCTTTTTGAATATTCCCACAATGTTTCCATACACACATCGAGCATTTAGAAAATATAATTCTCTTTTATCATTGGGTTTTAGAATTTACATTGAATTATATCTTAATTTTATTATCATAATAATGACACTGATGGGAAACACTAATCTCAATCCCTACCTTGATAGCACATAAAATCCCTTATTTATAGCAACTAATATCTCTTACGGTTATCTGCCTTTGAATACGTTCTTTTAATCCTCTAAATAATGAACTAAACATCCTTTGAGATTATATGATAATATAAAAAGTGTAGCATCAAAAACATGTAAAATTTTCTTCAATGGAACTAAAGGATTCATTTTCAAATTTATTTGGAATGTTGAATTCCTCCTCTATTTTTATGAAAATAATACACGGAATGTACATATTGAAAAATAATATCTTAATATCATACCACTCAATGGTGATAATTCCTTCACATTACCTCATGTACTAAATAAAACGTCAGGATTATTCTTATTCACCATCATTCTAATAAATAGCCACAATTGTTATTTTTTCAAAACTATAATATAGAAAATATATTTTTACTCATACTATTCCATCGAATAAAATTAGTGGATCATAGGACCCACTATAAGAAGTTTTATGTTCCCCATAAAGGAAACAATATAACATTTTTCTCTCTATTGGTTGATTGTGTGCTCATCCCGATTTATAACATGATAATGTGGCATTGGTATAGAAATAATCCTTAATTCTACCTCGAATAATATTTTCATAATTATGAGTAAAATCACTGAATAATGGATCACATTAAGCATTTACATGGTTTCTTGATGATCTATCCACTATATAAAAGAAAAAAATCACACTGTGAGAAACAAAAATCAAAGTGTTAAACCACATAATCACTAACATACCAAAAAATTAGGATTTTATCACACACATAAAATTATCCCTATTGATAATAGTAATGAATTATCATCCATGTTTCCAAAGGTATCTAATTATTTATTTGATATAAACTATAGTAACCTTTATACTTAATGTATCAATATTATAGCTTAATATGTGAATATTCATCAAGTAACATTATGAACCACACTATAATCATATAAGGTTAGTGTTTTAAAAAACAAAGATATGTAAGAAACATGTTCATAAATGTTATAAATCATCTTCTATATAGTTATTCACAACTACCACCCTTCTTAGACATTGCATGTGTAAAAATATTTCATCATATCCCATGGAAGGAAAACATAATAATGGGTGAGAACAAATTCTTTTAAGGATAAATAAGGGATATCCAAATGATAACATAATAATAGCATGAGAATACTGGTAAGAGAAAATGTTAATAAAATCATAATACCACACATATTATATTATAGACCAAAATTTTGAATATTTTCCTAAATACTGGAATTTCTTAAGACCTGAATGATAAAGAAATCAAAAAACAAAATCCTTGATATTATGGAATTCGTATGATATACAATTTTTAGGAATTCAAGTAAGCATAGAAAATTATTTCCTTAGATAAGGATCACATAAATAGATAACATAGTGTATTGTTTTGAACCCTCATCCTATCAAACCCTTAGTCAATATTCACTCCCAAGATTATGATAATGGAAATTGTCTCTTATAAAAATTAGATCACTTCCAATTCCAGTCATTATTATCTAATGAGATATCCATATTTACCCAATGATTTACAGGAACAAATAATTCCTTGAAAAAACTATCAAGTAATCATCATCATTTATATTTATTTTAAAAAATCATAAAACATTTATCATATCATATCATCTGGAATGAAAATGAGTTTCATAAAAATTATGACTTTCATCCTAGAATAACTCATGAAAAATAATTATTTTTTATAATAATCATTTCACCATAATCATAAACCATCCATATAAAGAATAGAGATTTTATAATTAGATCATATCCCAAATAAAATGTAGTTAACATAAAAAAATGTACTCCTAGATGAAAAATTATCTTCAAATATCACATCAAATGTTCCTTGAGAAAAAGAACTGTTTTAATATTGAAATCACTTGTTTAAAATATAAAAATTTACAAACTATTGAGGAAATTAATTTTTTTAAAGATAAAAGGAAAAATTTACCGGATTCATAAAATAATTAAATAATCATTAATGTAGGTAAATCATTTTTTACTCTTCATTTTGAAACAAATATTCCTTTCACGTTTTTGGTAACAAATAAAAATAACTCATTATAAAAATGAAAATGTTATCCAATTTAAACAATATTGTAAAAAATTACATAATGAATATATATTAATTTAAATTTTATATGACAATATTTATAAAATAATTTAATACATTTTTATACAACATGGATATAGAAGAAATTGTATTTTCCATCGAAAAAAATTAAATGTACATTTTCCCATAAAAGACTTCTTTCTGTGTCATGATCTTCAAAAGAGTTTAAAATGAAATAAAAAACATGTAATCTAAAAAACCCATGTTAGAATAAAATTCATGTGTTTATTGATATCTAAAAAATAAAATACCATTATTAGAATCTTTATCATAAACAATACATATAAACAATGATATTTTAACATAAATCTCTAGCATAAAGTTCCATATTCAGGGAATGGAGTCAAACATTCTACATAAAAAATATAAACTTAATAAAATTATATTAAAACAGACCTTACGTACATATTATATAATATATTATTCACTTATTTCATTCCAAAACTAATTCATCAAAAATAATTTAATAAAATCATTATTTTTATGAGTTTACTACTTCGTTCTACAAGAGAATTTGGATTTGGTAGATCCAGTTCATGTACTTTGATTAGGGTTAAATAATATCAATAATTTAAATCCAGATATTAATGTATTATATATTAGTTATATGTGTAAATATATATTTCTACTCATCAATAAAATATTTTTTATAAAAATAGAATTACACCATTCATGGAGACAGTAGGTTATAAGTACGCCTGAACGATATTTCTTTATTTCAATGAATTTAATAAATGAAAGGTAAATAATAATTCACCACAAAAACATTTATTACATAATAAATAAATATAATATATATTCATTAAATATATTCTTATTACAACCCATATAAAGATAAAAGGAAAAAACAAATCGCATCACTCCATATATGTGGCAGTTCAGACGTACAAACATGTGATGTTTTTGACTTCTAACTAACAGAATTAAAAAATGGATAATCTAATATTATAAATACCCAATAATAATAATATATAATTTATTGTATATATTAGTTATTTATTTTTTATAACCACCTTATTAAAATGATGATGAAGAATGTGTATCAATGCTATGAGGAGATGGTATATCATACGTACACATGAGCAATGTTTTTTATTTCTTTTAAAAGGTAATAAGGTAGATAATGTTCAGTCCATCATAAATAGAATTATATATACTCAAAATAGATATGTAACTATTTTTTAATGAGTACAATGTATTGATATTTTGTATAAGGTGAAATTAATTTGAAAACACTTGATTAAGTATTATACCAGTTCTTGGAGAAACCACATTTTGATTACACCTTACAAAATTAATGTATGGTATTTTGGAAATTTGAGAAACTATATAATGTTTTAAATAATCGTAATAACGTATTTTTATTGTTTTTGTGTGATCTATAATTCTCTACACTATTGGGGATGTGTGGATAATAATATTTTTTTAACAAGTGATAGGATACGAACTAGTGGAATTACTTAATGTATGAAATAAATATAAATTAATTTATAAAATAAAATGACAAAAAATTATATTTTTCAACTAGATGATTATAATCCTCACATAAAAGAATTTGGATATTTTTAGGTGATTTTTACATCCTTATCACTTTGTGTTATCCTCAATCTTAATCATTTGTTCAATTTAAAAAATATAAATATTTCCTACTATTTAAGGGTAAATAATGATTCCTTAAAAAATATGGAGACCTATAATTTGATAATGGTTTATATTTTATGACATATCCCATTAATTTGGTAGATTATATGAATTATATTAATTTTAAATAATTCAATATTATATTGATTATTATAAAATATCGTTAATTCCAATTTTGGTACTATTCATTTACATTTATATTAATTTAATTAGGTTAATAATTGAATTAGAATATAAAACAATAAATAATTCTTAATATTCTATAATTATCTAAAATATCATGGTACACATTAATTCATCCAAATTTTATAACATTTTATGTTTTTTAAATAATGGATTTTATTTTTTTATTAATTGACTAAATAATATGTAGGTGATACAAAATAACTGATGAAATTATATAAATAAATAAAAATAAATTACAAATAATCACGAAAAATATTAATTTGTATTTAATATAAAAAATTATAACCAGATTTATTGTCTTTGTATACTTACATTTAAAAAACTATAGATATTAACATAAAGAGAATGACATTTTGTATTTATTATATTGTTGAAATAAAATAATGGTCATAATAAAAGAAAAATTTGAACATGATTACATATATTAGATTCATATATAGAAAGGTAAAAATCCCATGATCAAATAAGAAAAAAAATCATTGGATCCCTAAAGCCTTACTCGAAATTTTTAATCAATTTTTACCCATTTTACCATTACTGAGGAGAAAAATATATACCAAATTTTCTCTTAATAATGGAAAAAACAAATATAGAACATTTATGAAATTTTATACTCCTGGCTATAAATAATGAATTAATTTTTCATGATTCAATTTTATGTTTTGCAATAATTTAAGATAAATTAATCTTATGAAATGAAATAATTTTTCTTTAAGAATATAAATCTTTTTGAAGTATAAATTTTTTTATTCCAAAATACACTCTAATGTGAATTAATATGGCCTTAAATAGATTAAACATAATATAAATGAAATAATATTAATTTAAAATACATTTAAAATTAAAATGGTGACTTTTTAAATTCACTAAATGTAATGCCATATTTCAATTAAAACAGTTATTTTTTCAGCCTTCATAAAAAAATATGTCTTTTCATAAAATTACCAAAATAGTTTCTAAGATAATTCTGAAATTGTGATTTTTTTTAAAAAAATTAACTTTTTAATTAAATTTTTTATAATTGGTTGAAAGTTGTTATATTATTTTTTAAAAATTAAAACAATTTGTGATATGGACATGTATTTTAAAAAAAATATAATTTTGTTACAAACAATTGTGACATTATTTTTCACAATATTTTACTTATCGAAAACCCTTATATATATTTTTATTTCCCATTTCTAAGAAATATTAATCCCTATTCACTTAACCAATTTAATATTTACGTTATAATTATATACTCTTTTATATCTCATTCATACTTGAGGTTGCATGTATGTCATAATAGAGATGAAAATAATATTATTTGAATGAAAATATATATTCTATAATATCATGGATTTTTAAGTTTTATCTAGCCAAATGTTTCATCTTGGGGTACTCAATATTTATTCTAAAATAATTAATATTGTATTCTTTTGTTTTGTATAGACTACCAGTGGTAGAATCAGGAGAAAAGCTAGAATAATTACCCTCACCCGAGGATTAATGAACATTAAGACCAATTGAGAGGATGTAGTTAGCTCTATATGGCCAATATATAGTTGGGTTATCAATAATTGTGAGTGAACAAGGTATATATTCTATTGAATTACTTTCTTACACATGTGAGAAAATTCATGTTTTTCATCATTCTCCATAGTTTCTTGAGATCCTCAGTATTTTAATGACACTCATTAACATCATATATTTTGAGTCTCATGACCAATTTATTGTTTTTTAATCAAAAACATATAGAACTAATCAATATCATAGAAAGAGAATATGGATCATCTCAGATATATCATTTGGTTCCTTCAGCGCAACCATATCTGTGGAAATTTTTCCACATGTAATTTAGTAAATAGAATGATCATTTTCTTGAGAATTTCGTTTCAAAGTAGTTTTTTTCATGGACCCATTAAAAATTTAGTTAGTTTAATATTTTTTGAAACCCAAAAATGAATTAGAGAATTACAATATACTTGGTCTCTTGGGATATTATTTGAGGATTGCGTCCAATTTCACATGCATTGAACCCCAATTGATATCTCTAACAAAGAAGGACTATGATTTTATCTAGACTAACTAGTTTCATGAATAATTTTTCTACCTAAATGGGAGATTTATTTGTACACATATACTTTTTGTTAAAATAAGAAGGTATGATATTTTTGGTTTTCTACAATGCTTCATTGAAGACCATAGATGTTTCTTGATGCAACATATGGTAGTGAACTCCCATTACTCTAGGTAGTTACATTCCAATTATTATAACTGTAACACTCATGACAGGGATCTAGAAACCGTGGTGTCTATGCTAAATTTTTTTATGACGTTACCTCACTAGAGAAACATTTCTTTTTTTACATATAATAAGAGATTTTGGTGTATAATTTCATTGTGTCACTGATATATATGAAAATGGATGGCGATTTAGTTTTTCTTGGAAAAATAATTTTGTCACGAACCATCCCTCAGGGCTCATGCAGTGACTACCCCAAGCCCTCCTTCCACAGGCTAGGGGATTGAAACTCGCACCAAAGGCGTATTACCTAAAACTGAAAAGACATTACCTTTATAACCTATAAACAGATGAAAGAAAACACACAACATGATACAAACACAAGTCAAATTTATAGTAAACAAGTGATTACAGAAAGTAAAAAGGGCCAGAATACAAGCCCTACTAGAAAGTACAAGTACAACTAAAATTCAAAACAACCAAGGAAAGAGAAAGATAGCTACTAGATCATCCTACGAGGATCCTACCTAAAGGGTAGGTATAGATCGTCCCCTCAGCACTCACATACACCTGTCTCCTCTGTGTACTGTCACGCCGTATGGTCAACCTCTAGGTACCATCTAGTCTGGGTACTCTTCTCCTTAGTCGGCATAGTCCATCATCTCCATCCAACACAACATGGTGCGGGCATAGCCCGTGAAGATGTGAGTATAACGACACTCAGTAGGGACCCCGAGACCCTCTAGGTCTCACAAAATCAAACTTGGATAAAACAAAAAGTATGAAAATATATAAAAACCCATACTTAGTTATATTCCCATACTTATACCAAAGTTATCATGTAATCCATATCAATCATGAGTAAAACACGGAGGTTCTGACTCAGCCACACCAGGATTTATTCTAGGGGTAGTGTTAAGTAACATTCCCAGTCACAACATCGAACACCTCGGCTGCTGGAAAACTCTTCCTATATCGAGTACAGTTGGTCTACTACATCACACAAAGTCACATCCCACTAACCTTGGACTACTGAGGGACTCCTCCTACTGAGTATCATGGGTTTGCCGCGTTACATAGAGGCGCTCCCCACCGTGGGTCTACCACGTGACACAAAGGCACTCCCCCTCATTCCCTATTGAGGTACTTATCCTGTGGAGTATCATGGGTCTTCCGCATCACCAAGGCGCTCCCCACCATGGGTCTGTCGCCTTACCAAGGACCTCCCCACTGAGCCTGTCAATTCACTCCGAGTCGAAGCAGTCAGCAGTCGTCAAGTCTCAGCCAACCACTGGTTTCCCTCACCACACTCGCTCGTCTCGGGGAGGATTCGCTCCACAAGCTATTGGTCAATACCCCAACTACCCCGAAGTCCCACGAAGAAATATTTCAGTGGTCCCTGATGTCATAGGGGTATCAACATAACAGGAAGCGCGTCAATCGGACGCCCAGTCTGTGAGTTAATAGCCTTTTAGTCCCAGGGCCCGGTTGGATTCGTGCTCGGTCCAACCTGACCATTCCCCATCTTAATCCAAATCATAGTGGGTTATCACTCAAAGGGATAGTCTCACTTTATGGTTTCCAGCACCACTGATGGTTCACCAAACGTACATCTGGTGCTAAAGTTACGGCCAAAAGAATGTAATTGGGTCGTAGTGGGCCCATGACTGATCCGATCTGGTCGGACCGACCTGGCCTGTAGAGCGACTCGGCCCGTTGGGTCCGGGCCATCCTGTGAGGGTCACGAGGGTTCCATGAGGGCTGCTCGACCAAGGGGTACTATGAGGGTGTGGACCGGAAGCAGGTACCGAGAGGGTGCGGGCCGGCCTTGAGGGAGCAGTCCATCCATTGGGTCGCGGACATACCGCACGAATGCGGAACGACCACAATTCGGCAGTCCGGCCGCAGGTCGGCGGTCCGGCCATGGGTCAGCCGACCGGCCACGGGTCGGCGGACCGGCAATTGGCAGCGGACATGCCGCGTGGCAGAGGTTTGGCCGCGGGTTGGCAGACCGGATGAAGGGTGACAGTTCGGCCGTGGGTCGGAAGTTCGGCAGCAGTGGTTTGGCGGTCGGCGGGGGCGGCTCAGTGGACGGCGGGCAACGGCGGCTTGGTAGACGGCAGAGCCACGAGTGGTGGAGGTTTCGAGGTGGTGGTGGTCGCAGGGCGGTGTCTTTGCACCTTGGCCTTCATCGCGTTCAACACCACAAATCATCACAAGATTTGTGAAGGGGTCGGGCCATGTTTGTTTGGCCCGTACCCACCGTGTTAGGGTGGTAGAAAATTTCTCAACCTAAACAATAATGAAAAACCTCAAACCCTCCCACAATGATTATTCTCTAAACCTGCAAAAGAAAACATATATGGATGAACTATTTAGAATGTTGATATGCAATCCTTGTTTTAGAAGGAAAGAAAATGGGTAAAAATATAATCATTCAAAAATTAAACCCCTACCTTGGGTTGTTCATTGACGTTGGCCCAAGAAGGAATTATGGACGTTGATTCATCATGGATGAAGACGCCCCATATCGGATAAAGTCCCAATGAATATGGTTGAAGTCATGGTCGACGTTCTTCATTGGCGGAGAGCTCTTTGTTGGTAGGTGATGTTCTTCATTTGAGACCATTATTTCTTCCAAGGCTATCTCTTCTCCCAATTCCACCAAACAATAGGAAAGGGGTGCCAATATAAATATCTTAAGAATAGATTATGTTGGAACACCCATGTTTGCGTAATTAATGTACCACATTGGCACAATTAATTATCTGAATTAAGTAGCCCAATTTAATGGCTCAATTTAATGGAAGTGGTGGAATATTGGGGAGTTGTGTGGTTTCTCCACATTTAATGAGGGAGTTGATAGGTTTAGGCCTCGGTTGGTCCCCACCCCCATAACCTCTCATGGGAGGTTATGTTTTAGTGGTCCCCACTACTCAACTTCCACATGGAAGGTGGTTACATAAAAAATAAAATAAAATAAAAAGAGAATTTATTTTATTTTATTAATTCCACAAAAAACCCAAAAATTATCTTTCACCCTTGACCAACTGTCGTCGAGGTGAAATTATTCTTAAATGAATACCGGCGTTGCGAGTTCAACGGTGCCCTCAGATTTCAATTCCATGAACCAGTTCAAGAGTTAGAAAAACCCACTCCCACATTTACTGAACGTACCCAAAAAAAAAGTTCAGAAATTCATTCCGAACACTCTAGACCTCGAATCATGCGCCATAAATTTTTTCGGACTCCTAAAATTCCGATTTAATTAAATAATATTACCCTGAATTTTTGGGTCTTGACATTATCCACACCTCAGGGCATTACGTCCCCATAAGCTACAACTGAAAATAAGGGAACATGTGGGGGTACTGAGCGAGCATCTGAGCCTCCCTCTCCCTTGTGCTCTTCTAGAGGATCCCATACTGCCAGTGATCGTGCACCAGAGGTATCGACGATCCAAGAAGAACCCACTCTTGTAGATTCTCAATCTCCACTGAAACCTCTGTAAAAGTCTCCCCATCATCGATGTCCAACTATCCGTGGTCGATGATGTGGGAAGGGTCATGCTCGCATCTCCTTAGCTGGGACATGTGGAAGACATCATGAACCTGGTGAAATTGTGGAGAAGGACCTAAGCAGTATGCCACCTCGCCAACCCTATCGTGGACCTAAAATGTTCCGATGAATCTCGGAGATAACTCGCCACCTCAGCCAAATCATTGAAAACCTCATCGAGGTGAGACCCATAGAAAGACGTGGTCACCATACTCGAACTCCATAGGTTTCCATCTCCTATTGGCATATGACTTCTACCTAATTTATGAAATATTCATCTGCTCTTGGATGATTTTTACCTTGGTTGTGGTGGCTCGTACCATCTCTGGTCCCACTTGTGCCGACTCCCCAGGGTCAGTCCATCACAAAGGTGATCTGCAAGGTCACCTGTACAACGCCTCAAAAGGATCCATACCAATAGTGGAGTGGTAGATGGTGTTTTATGCAAAATCCACCAGAGGTAAGTGATCCTCCCAGCTATGATAGATGTTGAGGACACAAGCATGCAGCATGTCATCAAGGGTCCGAATGGTCCACTCAGTCTGGCCATCTATTAGAGGATGGAAGGCGGTGCTCAAACGAAGTTGTGTCCTGAAAGCCTCATGCAACCCCTTCCATAGCTGGTAATTAAAACATGCATCACGATTGGAGACAATAGTCTAGGGTACTCCATGTAGCCATACAATCTTCTGCACATAGAGGCATCCTAGGCTCTCTACAGAAACCTTCTCTCATATCAGTATAAAGTGGGCCGACATGGTGAGTCGGTCGACGATCACCCATATCAAGTCATTCCCTCTTGATTTACGTGGTTGTTCTATCACGAAGTCCAAGGATATCTCATCCCACTTCCACTCTGGGACCTCTAAAGGATGAACAATGCATGCCGGTAGCTGATGCTCCACCTTCACCTGCTGAAAAGTGAGGCATCGAGAGACAAACTCTGCAACTGCATTCTAAATTTGCGGACACCAGTGCTATCATCATATATCCTGGTACATCTTCGCCACTCTTGGATGTACCGATAGAGGGGATGTGTGGAACTCCAATTACACCTTCCACTGTAGTGACACTGGTACCATGGTACATCCTCAGAAGTGGATGACGTGCTCCCCACCTTCAGAAAATCCATCAGGATCCTGCCCTGTGGATTTCTAAGAACGTCAAGCCTCGTAGTCAGTGTCCCCATGCTGCGCCTCCCTAACTCGCTAAAGAAGTAGGGGAGTGACTGTAATATACTAACTAAAAGCAACTCCATCGCATTCCATGAAGGATATCTGTAAAGTGGTCAGTTGCTCTGTCGCCTCGCATAACATATGTATACTAGATATCCTTCTGAGTGCATCTTCTACAACGTTCCCCTTCCCAGGAGTATAGAATATCTCAAAGTCATAGTCCCGGAGGAAATCATGCCAACGTCGCGGTATCAGGTTCAGGTCCTTCTGGGAGAAGATATACCTAAGACACTTTTGATTAGAGTACATTGTAAAATGCTCACCCATCAGATAGTTGCGCCACATCTTCAAGGTGAATACCACTACTGCTAACTCAAGGTCATGGGTAGCATAGTACTACTCGTGTTGTCTTAGATGTCGGGAACTATATTAGATAACTACTCGCTCCTGAATCAGAACATATCTGAGTTTGGTCCCTGATGCGTCGTATTAGACTATGTACTCAAATCCCTCCTCCAGTAGCCTCATCATGGGTGCACTAGTCAGCCTCAGCACCTGAAAAATCCACTAGCATTTCTCCGACGAAACAAAGTGTTTCCCCTTATTCATCTATGCTGATATTGGTTCTACAACTCTGGAGACATCTGGAAATAACCTATGATAATATCTAGCGAAACCCAGGAAACTCCGTAACTCTGTCACACTGCTGGATGGCTTCCAACCATGTACCACCCCAATCATTGCTGGATCTACTGCAACTCCAACCTCCGATATGACATGTCCCAAGATGTGAACCTCTTGGATATGAAACTGACAGTTCAAGAGTTTACCATAAAGCTGGTTCTCTTTGAGTGTGTCTAGTACTACCAGAAAATGATAGGAATGATTCTCCACAGTAGTCGAGTAGATCAAAATGTCTTCGATAAAGACTATGACAATGCGATCAAGTTATTACTGAAAGATTCTATTCATGAGTCCCATGAACACTGCTGGAGAATTGTTCATGCCAAATTCCATAACCAAGAACATGTAGTGGATATACCGACATCTAAATGCCTTTTTTGGCACATCCTCGTCTTGAACTCTGAGCTGGTGATATCTTGATCTGAGATCTATCATCGGGAACCACTGTTCTCCATTGAGCTAATCAAAGAGGTCGTTAATCCTCATGAGTTGGTATTTTTTCTTCATGATCACCTGGTTCAGGCACCGATAGTCGACACAAAGTCTCAAGCTCCCATCTGCCTTCTTGGAGAACAAAATCAGGGATGCCCAAGGTGAAATGCTAGGCCGAATGAACCCTTTCCCCTGTAAGTCCTCCAGTGGTACCCGCGGCTCATGAAGCTCCCTGGGAGCCATCCGATATGCTAGTGTGTATATAAATGTTATCCCAGGGTACAAATCAATGTAAAAGTCCACCTATCTATGAGGAGGTAGGCCCTGCATATCATTAGGGAAAACATCAGCGTACTAGTCCACCACTATAGGATAACTCAGACTCTCACTTCAATACATTCAAGGGTAAGGCTAGTCAACTAATGAGTGATTGGATGCACATTTCTCCAAGAATTTCCATCATGCACTGAAAAGGCTCCCTTCTCACCAGTTAAGGTAAAAATGGTCCCATTCATGTAGACACACCGCACCTTGTGCCTAATACAGTCAATCTGAGCATTGAATATAGATAACCATTCCATACTCAATATTACGTCGTAAGGCCTTGATGCCGCTAATAGCAGATCCCAGCCAAAGCTCTCACCTCCTAGAGTGAGCTCGCACTGCCGGCACTAGTTCATAATAATTGAATCTACTCTCGTAGAAGTCTCTTCTCATATGGATCTAGGCAATGGCTCCGTCGAAATAACCGAGATCTGAAGGAGGGTAGTGGAAAAAAAATAATGATTGGACCATGTGTCTATAAGTACTACAACTGTAGTGGAGTAGACATATATCGTACCTCAAATGATCTCTGGAGCATCATGATCATAGGCATCAACTACCTAGAGGTGAGCTCGCCCCTGTTCACCTGCTCCCTATGGTCGGGGTGGACCTCCTGGTGGTGGTGGTGGTAACATCTTGAATCATCGCACACCGCCATCTACATGACCAGCTCCTCTGCAACATCGGCCTGCTCAATTCCGACCACCTTGGTAGAATCTCTGTATCATCATGGGTGGTCCTTTGACCATCTACAAATCAATTATACAACGGGTCATACAGTCACGAGCCATGTGACCCTGACCAATGCATGTGAAACACTGCGCGCTCTTGGTATGACTGGCTCCACTTCAGGTGCCCTACACAACTGATCCTGAGTCATGTGGTCATCCACCTATAGGTATGGTCCTCTTGGACCACTATGACAACTATCTAGTGCTAGCTGTAGTTTACTCCTCTACGCGATGACTAGTTGTGGGTAATGCTACTCGATACTGCTCAGAAAAGAAAATCTCCACCAAGACGGCTCTCTATAACACCCCCATCTGCTTCGGGATTCTGAGTGAGATCACTGAAGCCCATATCTCCGACCTGAGCCCTTGCTTAATGGTACGGGCCCCGAAGAAAGGTTCTCACACCATATCGGTGGAGTAGCATGAGAGGTCATGGAACCTCACAGAGTACTGAGCTACAGTCATGATGCCCTGCTTTAGATGAAGTTCCTCATGAATTCACACTGCTCGAAGAGTCGATGGGACAAAATCTTTCTGAAATAGGCTCTCGAAATCTGCCCAGAGAAGTGTCACCTCATCGTGAACCTATAACATCAATCTCTAACATCTGCCTATTATTTTCTGTAGAAGCATAGTGGAAAGGATCACCATGAAATTAGCTGGTGTCCCTACCACTCAGAAGGCTCTCACAACAGCCTCCAGCCACTATGCAACCGCCTACAGGTCCGTCACTCCCCTGAACCTGGGTGGCCTCTGGCGCTGGAACACGTGTAATGCACTCAAGTGGTGTGGAATGTATGCTATTTGGGCTGGTGGAATCAGTGGCCCAAATAAGAATGGTACCACTGGTGCCTCCACTAGAAAATGGCCCTACCCCGAGGCCTCGTCACTCGGTGGTCTAGCAATGTGTACAACATTCAGAACTCCAGTTGGTTGTATGTGTGGAGGCATCCTGAAATTAAACAGGTGTGCCATGGTCAAAAGTTAAACCTAGTGAGATGAATGTTATACCTGGTGAGCTTACTCAAAAGATCACAATGGAAGATTTTGAAAAAACACACGTAGTCAGTGTTTTCGTGCACTGAGTCAGAAATCAGAAGTCAGGGTCCTGTTATATGGATACGTCGGCTGCCGCACCAACACTGGATTATGTAAATTGATAACCAAACTGATTATACTTAACACTGTTGGAATCCTCATGTGTTAATCATGTTTAAATGATCACAAATCCTTTTACTGTTATTTAATCTCAATCTTCATTGCACATGTTGATAATGGTCCTCAATCTCAATAATAACTACACATCATCGTTTAATGATAACAAATCTTATGGATCTTAATTACTCTCATTATTATTTTCAAGTCTTATGAATGATAACAAATCTCACATATATTATCAAGACATTATGTTTATGATTCAAGTTCTCTTACTCTCTAAGGATTAAACTTAATCTATATTATGCATATTCTGTCTATGTCCAAAAATAGATATTTGTCTAAGTAAGGACTCACCGTGATCCAGACACCGTGACCCAGACACCATGACCCAGACACCATGACCCACACACCGAAACCCAGACACCGTGACCTCGACACCGTGAGCTATACACCGTGACATGGATATACCGTGAAGCTCATACCATGAATCTCATACCGTGAATCTCATACCATGAAGCTCATACCGTGAAGAAGACACGGTTTACATAATCACTGTGACACCGTTTCTTAACTTTTTGTCAATATTATTTAAAGAATACTAACGGTCATATTTGATGTTTTTAATGAAATTAATGTTATTTAATGATAGTTGTTGGCATGTCATAAAACTGTATCTCGTACCTATGAAAATGGAATCATTCCTACCGCCAGAACATGTGGTATATAAGAAAGATTGAGATGTAGTACACGTGCAAGAAGCGAAGTGGCGTGAAAGTGTGAATATACAATGAGAAGAACTTACATACACCCGAGAGCACTGTGCTGAACAAGAAGATCAATCCTGAGAAAGAAAGAGATTTTCAGACATTCAAAGAATTCTCATGAATGCTATCTAGCACCACTGAATAACACAAATGTCATATTCCCTAAAATTGGGAAGGCATTGCCTTTATAACCTATAAACACACGCAACCAAACACACATCAAGATATGAACACAAGTCTACTGTATAGTCAAAAAGTGAGTATAGTAAGTAAAAAAGGGCCAGAATAAAAGCTCCACTGGAAAGTACAAGTACAACTAAAATGGAAAACAATTGAGGAAAGAGAAAGACAGTTACTGGATCGTCCTCCGAGGTTCTTACCTGAAGGTTGGTATAGATCACCTCCTCATCAGTCACATCCACCGATCTCCTCTACATACCATCACACCGTATGGTCCACCTCCAAGTACCATCCAGTCATGGTACTCTAAGACTCAGTCACTGATGTCTGTCATCTGCATCCAACAGAACAAGGTGTGGGCATAGCCTGTGTAGGCGTGAGTATAACGACACTCAGTAGGGATCCCGAGACCCTATAGGTCTCAAAAAATCCAACAAGGATAAAACCCAAAGTATTAAAATCAACAGATAACCTTATTTAGGTATATACACATACCTATAACTACGTTATCAAATATTCCATCTCAATCATGAGGAAAACACATAGGTTCTGACTCATCTCACACTAGGATTTATTCTAGGGGTAGTGGTAGGTAACATACCCAATCACAACGTCGGACAACTCAACTGCTGGAAAAATCATCCTCTATCGAGTATAGTGGGCCTGCATTATCATACAGATGTGATTCCCACAATCCTTGGACTACTGAGGTACTCCTCCTATCAAGTATGGTGGGTCTGTCGTGTTACACAGAGGCGATCCCCACCATGGTTCTGCCGCATCACATAGAGCCGCTCCCCCTCGTGGCCTGCTGAGGTACTCTTCCTGTCGAGTACCATTGGTCTGTCGTGTCACCAAGTCACTCCCCACCATGGGTCTTCCGCATCACCAAGGCGCTCCCACATGGGCCTGTCGAGTCACTCCGAGTCAAAATGGTCAAAAGTCGTCAAGTCCTTGCCATCCACTAGGTTCGTGCACTATGCTCGCTCGTCACTGGGAGGATCCGCTTCTCGAGCTACTGGTAGATACTGTAACTGCCATTATGTCCAATGAAGATGTATCTCATAGGTCCACCACATCATAGGGGTCTCAACGTAACAGACAACACATCAATCGAACGCCCTGTCTATGAGTTATTAGCCTTTTAGTCTCAGGGGCCCTGTTGAATTTGTGCTCGATCCAACCTGAACATTCCCAATATTAATCCAAATCTCAATGTAGAATCATTAAATGGGACCATCTCACTCAAAGATTTTCATCACCGCAGACGGTTCATTAAATGGGCATCTGGGGCCAAAGTTATGGCCAAAAGAATGTAATTGGGTTGTAGTGGGCCTGAGTCCGGTCGGACCGACTGACCCAACCCGGACCGCAGTGCAGCCCAGCATGTTGGGTTCAGACTGGCCCGCGAAGGTTGTGAGGGTCCCACGAGGGTGGCACGGCCGAGGGGTACTACGAGGGCACATATCGAATTCTGGTACCGCGAGGGCGCAGACCAGCTGCGATGGCACAGACCGGCCGCGGGGGAGGCAGATCGGCCGCGAGGGTGGAAGACCGACCTTGAAGGAGGCGGACCGGTCATGAGGGTCATAGACCCGCTGCTGGGTGGGGGACCAATAGTTGGTCAGCATTCTGGCCGCAGGTCGGCAAACCGGCCGCATGGCGGTGGTCCGGCCGCGGGTCGGTGGACCGGCTGCGGGGCGGCGGTTCGGCCGTTGGTCGGCGGACTAGACACCGGGCGGCTGTCTGCCCGTAGAAAGGTGGTTCGGTAGTGGTGTCTCGGCGGTGAGAAGCGGTGACTCAGCGGGCGGCGGTGGTGGATGGTGGTGGTGGCTCGGCGGATGGCATATTCGCGAGTGGAGGAGGTTGCGAGGTGGCGGTGGCCGCTGGGCGGTGTCGTTGCAGCGACACCTTTGTCACATTCAACACCACAAATCATCACAATACTTGCAGAGTGGTCGGGCAATTTTTGTTTGGACCGTACCCTCAATGTTAGGGTTGTATCAAACCGCTCAATATAAACAAGAATGATGAATTCCAAACCCTCCCGCAATGATTTTTCTCTAAACCCACAAAAGAAAAGATATGAAGATCAACTATTTAGAAAGTTGATCCACATTCAATGTTTTAGAAGGGAAGAACATGGGTAAAAATACAGTCATTCACAAATTAAACCCCTACCTTGGGTTGTTCGTTGAAGTTGGTGTGAGGAAGAAGTACGGACGACGATTTGTCATGGATGAAGACATCCCACGTCAGAAAATGTCCCTAAGAAGAAGGTCGAAGTTGAGGTCGGCGTTCTTCGTTGGTGGAGCGCTCTTCATTGGGAGGTGAAGTTCTTTATTGGAGAACTCTATTTCACCCAAGGATATCTCCTCTCCGAATCCCACCCAACAAAAAAAAGAGGTTCCAATATAATTAACATAAGAAGAAATTATGTTAGCACACCAAATATGTCTTAATTAATTTACTGTGTTGATAAAATTAATTAGCTCAATTAATTGGCCCAATTTAAAGAATAAATTTGAGGTCAGGGGTGGAATATTAGGGAATTCGGAGGTTTATCACCATTTAATGAGGGAGTTGAGAGGTTTAGGCCTCGGGTGGTCCCCAACACCATAAAATATCATGGGAGGGAAGGCTCAGGTGGTCCCCACCACCATTACATCTCATAGAAGGTTATGGTTTAGTGGTCCCCACTACTCATCTTCCACATGGAAGGTGGTTAAAACAAAAATAATATAAAAAGTGTGTTTATTTTATTTTATTATTTCCATGAAAAACCCAAAAATTATCTTTCACCGTTGATATACAGATGTTGTGATGAATATCTTCTTAAGAAAATACCAACGCTGTGAGTTCAACGGTGCCCTCAAATTTCAATTCCGAGCACTGGTTCAAGAGTTAGAAAAAACCTCTGGCATGTTTATTTAACGTACCCGAATAAAAGTTTAGATATTCATTCAGGGCACTGTGAGCCTTAGAATCAGGCGCCGTCAATTTTTGTGGACTCGTAAAATTCCCATTTAATTAAAACAAATTACATGGAATTATCCGGGTCTTTACAAATTTTACATCTCATGCACCTCCTTAAAGGGAAGTATTTTCAAAGCCACACTAATTAATTATTCATGAAGGATTTTGTTTAAGAGAATTTATAGGTATGGTGTGTCACGAACCAGCCCGATTCGACCCTGAACCGGTCACCCAGGCCTGCCCGCGTCAAGTCTCGAGAGGCATTCCCGATCCTCCCAGGATGGTGACAAGCACCAAGGGCATCAATAGAGTACACATGGGAACGATTTCGCCCATATATAAACAATAAAACAAACAGCGGAAATAACCGGACAACCCAAAATGAATTTATATCAAAATTGAACAAAATATTTTTTATACAAGAAACTAAATGTAGAAAAAAACCGACAACTCAACTGAAAAATCCTGATGACCAACTAAATCCATGTGACACTTTTGGTCACTCTCCAACACAATGATCAAAGTCTCCCAAGGTGATCGAACTAATGATGACACCTGCACAAGGGCTAAAAAAAGAAGAATACTATAGGCGTGAGTATTAAAACTCAGTAGGTTAGCCCGATATTCTATTCCCAATGCACATTCCTTTAAAATAAAAGAAACATCAATTTATAGTATTAAATTAAAGATATTAATGTATGGTATTCAAATGAGGTTCCATGCTATAATAATTATCAGACAAAAACACGCATGTTTAATAAACAAAAATACAAGTAACAATTCTTTTCAAAGAGGTGGAACTTCAAAATGAATATAGTTTTCAAGAGGGATACTTTAAAGAATTTTAACATTTAAATAAATAAAACATACTACAGAATTTACCAACCAAACACACCTTATGCCGACGGTGAGTACAAAATATCAAATGAGCACTAGTCATGGGAATACCCCTAGGTACTAGTTAGTTGTGATCCCCAGGTACCTCGTATCTCAGGGAAAGTAACCATAATAAATATGAATTCTCGTGCATGACCCACTAGTAGGGAACATACCCATAACCTAGTGGTCCCCAATCATCATCATCATCATATTTTAGTTAGTGTTGTCATCTTCAAACATTCTATTTGAAACATAGTCCAACCCCCACAGAATCACTAGCATACTAGTACACGTCTGCCCACCTAGATACTCGGGATTCCCTTTAGTGCTCAATCAAGTTACACATATTATCAAATACACATTTCACATCCAAATTCCATTACAAAACCTTAAAAACACATACAGCCCATAATATTTCTTCACATTTCATCCACTAGTCAACAAATCGCTAAATATTTTGGCAAAACAATTTCATGAAGTGTATTGAGGCTTTGCACATAAAACTCTTTCAAAAACACTCTTTCATTTATAAAAACACATAAAAACCAAAACAAATCATATTTTTCATCCTAATAAACATTTAATAAAATCATTTAATGGACCATAAAACAATCCCAATTGCACAACATGTTATATACAAGTAAGACACTACTTTATTTCTAGGAAATGCAAAACGGGCCTTTAAACATTTTCTCAAAATTAACCTTTGACGAAGGTATGCATTTTAATTTTATTAGGGATCATTATAAAAACCATTTACATCTTCAAACCACATTCATAAATCTCTTATAATACTCAGGTTACATATTCAAAACACAACCATTTTCATAAAGATGTGAAACGGTCCATTTCTGGGCAACTTGGGCCAAAATATGTTGTAAATCCAAACCCACTTGTTTGTAAAAAAAATCCAAATTGGAAATCCATATAAGTACCCAAAAATACCATTTATCATTCTTCCAATTCTTTTATAAATCCAAAAAAATAACTTTTAAATCACACATCACACATAAAAGCCAACTGGGCAATTTACCGAACACATGACATGCCCTTTTTAAACAAAACAATTTATTTTAAGTTCATGAAAAAGAATAAAACACCAATTGAATGCCATATTTTCATTCAAGATAATGTAACATGATAAAGATACCATAAACCAGATTTTAAACCTCACAAAAAAATTTCAATAGATAACAGAACATTTAAACGAACACTTGTTGAGCACTTTAATGACAAAAAACACTACCTTTCACAAAACAATGATTAAACAACCACTTTGGACACCAAGAAAATTATCCAAAGGCATAAAAACAATAATTAACATTTATATTATTTTAGAAAAATATTAAAATGATGAAACATGAATGAGAAAGGCATGTGCAAGGGATATCCTACCTCAAATCTTTGGCGTAATTGAAATGCACACCCGAAATCACCCGCCACGGGTTTATAAACCATAAAACTATAAAGACCAGACCTAAACAAACTGAAACCCCAAAAAAAATCATGTTATAACAAATCCATATGTAGATCAATACCAGGGGAAAATATAAATCAAAGAAATAATGAAAGGTGGGGGAAGAGGAAGGAGAATGGAGAAGGAATCTCACCTTTCACCCTAGAAAACTCTTCATCATCCATTAGATCTGCAACCCTAGAGAGAAAATAATGACTTGAAAATTCTTGTAGAGACTCTTAATGTCTGGAAGAACCAAGGAAAGAAAATTGGTGGCCAAAATAGTACGAATTGATTGATTTATGATTGATACAATTCACCTTGTCAATTCTGGACAATTTAAGGTATCCTGAAAATGTTCACCCTAATCCGCGAACCATATGAGCTCCAAAGAGGTAAAATAGATTATTAGGGTTAGGATAGAGTTATTGTCTTCGAGGGGGAGGTTGAATCACCAGAAAATATTAAAAAATGAAAAATATATAAATGAAACGAATTTGTTTCTTAAAACAGGAAATGGGCCCATGGGCTGGCCCAATACCAAAATAAGTAACCCAAATTCACCCTTCTTATGAATTTATAATGGGTCCAAAAGGATATATATTTTTCAATATATCAATATAGGACATGTGGGAAGTTAATGGGTAAAAAAGGATGAAAAAAAAACAGTTATAAAAGAAACAAATTCAATTTTTAAAACTGGGAATGGGCTCACTGTTGGCCCAAATCATGAAGTAACCACCCTTTCTTCAAAAACTAATAAATAAACAATGGGGATCCCAAATTAGGGTGTTTATAAATATATGAAACTTCAAAACTCAGGATTCAGCTAACCATATATCCATGAAGAGGATCAATATTTCCAATGGGCCAGATCAATACAAGGACAAAAAAACAGTGAGTGACATGGTGGGTGATCAAGGAGATTAAATCCCTATAGATAGAATCAGGAATGGTGGGTGATCATGGCTATTTTATCTCTATTATGTTACAATATTATCTTATATAGAATGTGTTGGAGTCTCCATTGGGAGATAGAGATGATGAATTAATGTGAAACTGTGTTTTCCTTAGTGATGTTATGGTGGGATGTTCAAAGGATGTATAAAAATATATATTGTTTTTGAGAATGTTGTTCATTGTGGTGGTGATGTAAAAGACATCCTTTCTTTTCCCCATAGCTTACATTTTATTATACAACTACGAGTTTCAAAAATATATCATGGTTTTTGGTAACCATAATTATAGAACACGATCAAATAAGTTGTAGTAGAGTCCGTGGATCGATTTTTGTCCTTCCCATAGGGAAAGGGAAAAATATTGTTCCCATAGGTTTTTAGCCATTTTATATTCATGAGAGGATATGGGAAAAATATTGAGGGAATTTTTCATGGGATTACCGTAGGATTAAATATGGTATAATCCCTAGATAATCATGGATCATATGAAGATGTTATCCAACTTCATAGTAATAAAGGTGAAAGATGCCATGGATGTTTTAGGGAGGATTTATATTGATTTGTTTTTTGAGGATTCATGGATACCAAGGTCCATTTCTTTGGATCAAGATTATCATTTTACATAATGATTTTTGAGATTATTTCACCACTCTTTTAGTAATCAATTATTCCTCAACACTAACCTCAAATAGATAGAAAGTTATAGTGGACATTCCATATATTGGAGAACATATTTTGGGAATTTATCTTGTACATAGATCATGGGAAGATAAAATTACCTTGGTTAAGTCTACACATAAAAAATACCAATCATGCATTATCATGTCATTTTTTCTGATTTGTATGAGTTGAAAAGTCTTTGTCTATTGTGTTGCACTATGGTTGGGGAGTCATTGGTTCTCGTCCATATTGTGGTGTAGATAATAAATGAGAATATTAAAATGGATTAAGAGAGTATAAAATTGGTGCTGTATAATAATAAGTAACATTCGAATCATATGAGGGGGCCTTTAGAGTTTGAATTTGATGACCATGATTTCTTGATGAATTTTTCTAGTCATAGTTAGGAGAATATTGGATTGGGGAGAAAGATATTTCCCCTGTTTATTCCGATTATTGAGATGTTTGAATATGTTGGAGGGTTGGATTTTCAGTTTATTATTCCTCAATATATTAATGATATCAATGATTCCTTCCATATTTCTCATCTATTTCTGTATCTTCAAGATGAATCCCATGTCATTGATTTGGTAGACTGGGATATCCCAAAAAATTAAACTTTTATGCAGCAGCTATTAGAGATCCAAGATTATTGGGTGAAGAATCTACATGGATTTTCTAGTCCTTTTGATAATGTTCTATGGAGGTATGAATTTTTAGGGAAAATTAATGATAGTTTTATACACATATGTGTGACTAGTATCCATAACTATTTTTCAGTTTTCAATTTCTCTGTTTTCATTGATAAGGTGATGAATGAATCACATTGTTTTATTAAATGTTCTTCTTAAAATGAAAATATTTTGTGTGTTAATTCTTCCTGAATATGGGGAGGTTGGGGATCCTTCCAAATAATTACACATTATATTACATCAGAATTTTGAAACCATGTGGTTGAGTTAGTACCACCCAAAGTGGAAAATAAATTGATATATAATGTGGATTTCATGAATTTATGTGCTTTTGGATATGTTGTGGGATTGTTCCAATATTTATTGGCTTGGTCTAAAAGTATGATGGAATGATGGTTAAAATGGATATATTAGGAATAGGTTCATTATGTTAATGTGAGTTTGTGGAAGTGTTTCATTTATATCATTATGGAGGTGGTGTATCCTGCGAGATGGTTGTTTGGACCCTCCCTTCCTTTTTATGCTTTGAATTCATCTTGATTCACAGGGGTCATAACTTTTTTATAGGCATCTAATTTATTGGTTTTACCCTTTAACCCATCACATATTCATAGTTGTAGTGATGATGTTTCTTGGGAGAGTTTCTTAGTGTTTTGAGGACTATATGGTTGAGATATAGAAATGATATCCCCAAATCATGTATTTCAAGTTTGGAGGCTTTTACTAAACCATAAATGGATATTAAACATCATGGGGAGGAAAACTATATCATAGAGACTCAAAGGTATGTTTTTTTGTTCTGAAAATTTTAACATTACTACAGCCTGGTAACATGGGGATGGCTTGGAGTCAGGGAGGATATATTTTTATGGTTCTATTGATTTAGATCTAGCTACACCATATAACTTAGTTATAGTCAGTACTTTTTCATGTTAGTTTATTACTATAGAATGGTGGTCTCAGTCAGGTCATAGTACCTTTTGGTTTTTCAGATCTATGGCATTGACTTCACCATATTTCATAAATGTGGCTTTGACCAGCATATCGATGACATGGTCCCCACCTATATTTCATACTATGGGGTGTTGCGTTATAGACTTTTATTTTTTTGATATGCTATTACTTTTTAGGCCATAAAAAACTATATCATTCTTCCTCTCATCCTCTTTATTCTTTGAATATCATGGTTCATTCCTTTGTGGTATTTCTATCCAATTCAATGTTTTTCAACCCTGGCCTCATGATAACAACCCTTAGTAAATCAAGTTGAGTTCCTTCCCACCTTCTCCCTATTTTATACTCATTCACCCTTTGGTGAAGGATTATATCAATAGAACAACTTGATTTGATGATTATTTAGTAATATAATAATGTAGAATTTTTTCCTCTAGGTTGATCAAGGTGTTCATATTTTTATTGGGTTTGATGGATTTTTTTCTCTTTGTCCAACGTTGGGCAGCACTATAGAAAATATCTATATAACGTATGGGATCTTTCATATTTATTCCTTTAGTTATAATGGTGGTGGAATAATTCTTTTTTTCCATTAGGGATATATTATTCATAGGTTTCATAACGATAAGAAATTAGTGGATTTAAATTAAATTTTATTTTTATAAATTTCTTGAAGATTACTCATTATAGAGTTTTTACTTTATATTTAATCATTTTTCTAATAATTAATCATTGGATTAGTTGTGGTCTATTGTGTTTTTTAAATAATTGGAATTGGAAATTATTTTTTGTTTATTAATTTCTGTCACTGCAAATTTAAATAGATAAGAACATATATCCATATAATAAATTGGATTCATATGGAACCATAATTTGAGTGATAATTCACATGAAAAAAATTAAATTGAATTGGTTTAAATGTGCTTTATTGATCCTGGATATTATATGTGACATGAGTGGTGTGGTGGTTTTGTTTTGTGATGTTTCATTTTGCAGTGGATGAGCTGTATGTTGGATTTAAAGACGATTGTTTGTGAAGCATGGTGATAGTGATGGTTTAGTAGTTGCGGTGTGTGGTTTTGATGTCATGTGATTGATATGGGATGTGGTTTTTATATGTGGCAGTTAAATCCTGATACTAGTTGATTTGAGAATAACGGTATATTTAACAGTGTTTTCTTGCGTTGGTTTCTGGATAGTGATGCAATGAAATTATAATGATAAAACTATAATTGTATAGGTTTTATAGAATAATGAATTCAAAAATTAAATTTGGATGATTATTTACTGTAGTTTTTTTCATCATTAAAATTAATGTGGTTGTTAAGTTTATATTGTTTGTATTAGTAAATTTATGAATTGATTAACTTAAATAGGAAGGTGTAATGTATCTTGTGGGTTTTGTGTTACTTTTTTGGGGTTACAAATAAGAGGTTGTTGAGATAGTGATAGAGGTTAATAGGCTTTATGTTGATTGTTCATGTTGGTATGGTGCTCTTTTTATAAACCCATTGGTTGGGATTTTATGTTTGAATAGTATTTTTTGAATTTTTATTTTCTTTTCTATATTTACCCCACCCACAATGATCTATTTTTTCAAAAATAAAATGTTTTTTGATGTTTTTCCTATATCCACGATTTTAAGGATAGATGGATGGTTACACACTCATTTCCCACTCTCTCTTCAAATCAATTTTATTATACATTGGATAATATGGAATGTGAGTATATTGATCTTTTGGTTTGGTTATTAGGATTTATGAGGTGGATTATAGTTATTTGCAAGAATGGTTGGATGAGGAAACAATATTTTTATCTTTTATGATCACAATACCTTACCATCAAATATATATTGATGTTATTATGAGAATATTTGAATGATATTACTAGTTTTATGTAGGTTTATTGGTATGATGATGTTATTAAACTATCTTCAAGAGATATGTGATGATAAATTATATTTGGGGTTCTATGAACGATTTTTTCCTAATTGTCTTAGAGTATGGTTTCAATATAAAAGATATGGGAGCACTAGGATGTAAGTCATTGGGGTGTTAGGGAATAAAATAATGGGGAATGTAGTTGGGGTACCCCTTTTAATAATATGATTTCTGTAATATTACAATACATTAATGGGTTATATGGTGATAATTCCATGGAAATTATGGGGTTGGTAAATTGACCTACTTATGTTTTCTGGTTCTATTTTTTTATAATTCATTCATTGGTATTTTCATTTCATTTGATCACAAGATACATTGTGTATGATCCTAACATGTATATATTATATTCTTACCCCACTTATATTAAAAAAATTAATGTTATCAAAATGAAATTATTATCCAAAGTATACATTACTATCCTAAAAATTTGGGTTCTTACTTAACAACTTCCCCAGAAAATTATTTGGGGTATTTAATTGAATATTCATTATATTTTTTTACATTACACATTTTATTGTGATGGTTTTGGTTTCATTTATTTATATTTTTACATGGAGTTTCTCGGTGGAGAATATTGTGTCTCCTAACCCTACCATATATTTTGTAGTCAATGCCTTATATATATGTTGTTTTTATACCCTCGATTCTTGTCACTAACCATATTCTTACTTAAGGTGGACATGTTCATCGTTATCTCTCTTCCCCCATTTTCACCCCATTAGTGGTACCTTTGGAGGAAGGGGTCATGAAAATCATTCTTGGATATGAATTTAAGGAATATATCTCTATCATAAAATTGATTTGGATATCATGGTAATGATTCTTTAGTTAATGGAGTAATGGCCTTTTTGATCATGATTGACACACCAATTTGATTTTGATATTATTAAACAAACAACCCCATAACTTCTAGTGTAAACTATACCAATAATGAAACAAAAAATAAAATGACAATAAAAAATTTAATTTCTAATGATAAATGAATGAATAAACAAAATTTCTTTTGAATGTAAATAATTAATATAATTTTAATATTCATATGTAAGAGAATATATAAAGAAGTATAGAACTCACTGTAATAGATTTACAATATCAATTTCATTTCATTAACAATTAAGCCATTTTAAAAAAATTGTTATCTTTTTAATGGTGTATAAGAAACCATATGGATGTATTTTATCATTCATCTACTAAATTTAAAGTGGATTATAAATCCTTTTAAAATTATCAACTTAAATTTTTTTATTCAAAATTAACAAAAGTCCTAATGGATTTTTCATTAAATCATTGTTTTATGGTTTTCATCCTTACTCTTTTCCTTTATATATGTATTTTTCTAAATATTTGAAAAAAAATATTTTTTATCTCCAATAATTTTTTATAACACTTTTAATTATACATTAATCTAAATAGGTGTTTTAATTAAAAAATGGATCATTATATGTATGTCTACATTTTTAATATTTTAATAAATGTTAATATGACTTTTTTTAATGTTTATCACATGAACACATTTTTCAATAGTCATAAAAAATATTAATTTTCAAAATCAATATATAAATTTCTATTGAATTAAAAATAGATCACATTAAATTTCATCAATCAATTTTTTATTTTTAATAGTTCCTAAAATAAAATTACATTCCATCAAATTTTTTGAATGAATTAAATGGAATTTACTTATTGATTAAATTCAATTTATTATGGGTTACAAGATGAAAAATGAAATAATATAAATGTTTTAAAAATGATATTATAATTTTTAATTATAGATTATGATGGGTGGTAACAAGATACATCTATCTAATGCATTAGGTAATGATTTATTTTTCAATGAATAAATTGCACAGATAATTGAATATGTAAATCCTTCTGAAAGAGTTCTATGAATGAGATGAAAAAGAGTTCAAATATGATGTACCATAGTGATTATATGGTTTTTATATACATGTGATGAATTTTATCAGAAGTATTTTTATTTAAAGAAGATGGAATAAAATATTTCAAAAGTAAAAGGTTCAAATTTATAACTTTTTTTACTTTTTTTATTGTTTTCTCAAGATTCAATCAGGGTATTTCTATTCATTCAATGGGTTTAAATGATTTTTCATTGATTGAATGTTTTTACATGTTTTTATGATATATTTATATCCTAAAATTTTATTATAATCAATTTATTCTTTTTTTCCTATATTTTTTCTTCACTAATCGATTTCCTACAATTCTATAACCGTTACTAAATGTTTTGTCTCATCAAATGTTTGAAAATGATTTTAATAGGTTATAAGGATATTTAGGAGATATATAATACTTATTAATTATATAATGGATAATCCACATAAAAATTAGAAAACATTTCTTGAATTAGACAGCGGGTAAAGTTATGAATTAGTTATTATGAAAAAAGATGTGCAATCAGTGTAAATTTCCACTTTATATATAATATTTATGATAATTCTACAAAATTCCACACATAAAACATCTTTGAAATGTTATAATTTAAAATAATTAATGTAAAACTCATAATTATGATTTTTTTGAGTTATTGGGTGTTATAAAATGATGTATGGTTATATACATGCAATCAAAATTGATATCAATTACAAACTGAAGATTATGTACTAAACCAATTTATTTGAAACATAAGAATTTTCTAAGAAACTAAATTGGTATATAAGAAAATTATTAATAATTCATGTGGTATCATACTAAATATGAAAACATTCAATTAGTTTCGTACCTATATGAATTTATATCAATTGGTGTTAAACTTAGACGATGAAATAGTACACATTGCTAGACCAGAAACAACCGAAAGGAATTACATCTATTTTATATTTCAATTTAACATGTAATATAATATAATTAATTGCAATGATGTTCAATATTTTTTAAAGGATAGCAATGAGACATATATTTTCATTATAACTATGTTTATGTTATAAATACATTGGGGGATTTATTTGATGAATATTCAAAGGGGAAATAATCCTCATATAGAAAACGAATAATCACTATAAATATGAGGAGAAAATGATTCTATATGTAGTATTATAATAATTATAAGGATACTAAATTTTATATATAACTTCTTATTAACTAATAATAATGTCAAAAAGTTTTGAGATATACTGGATATAATTAAATGAATTGAAATCTAATGATTCATTCATTTATATAAGTATGATTGGGCATTTGAAAACATTGAAGTTATTAAATTAAAATCAAGTTTTATAAAGTTATATTGGACCATATTGTATTTTAGGATATGTTGTGTGATATTTTATAAAGTTGTATGTTTTCAAAATAAAAATAATTTATATTTCTGCTACATTTTGAATAGATTTTGGTTTGAAATTTAAATTTGTAATGATATAATGTAGTAAAAATCAAATAAAATGATGGTTTTAAAATTGGTGAAGGTGAGAAAATTGTTTTAAATGAAAAAATATTAAAATGGAATAACTTTTATTAATTATTTTTAAGTAAAATTTATATTTCAATCTGTATAAATAAATAATTTTTAGTAGTGATGACATGGTTGTAGTTTAATTTATCTTTATTGGATTTCAAAATGTGTGAGATAGTGAAGGGGAGAATCTATTGAAGGTTCCAATATTATTTTTTATTCAATGAGGGAAGATATAATTAACCATAAATCCATATATTAAATTTTATTATTTTAAGTTTAATTTAAAAGACATTTTTATTGTAGAATTGAAAAATAAAATCTAAATGGGTAGAATCATTAAAAGAATATTGTGTGTTGTATTTATTCATTAATAATGTATTTTTTATAGTGGTTTTATATAGAAATTATGAGATGGTCATGGTAATAACTGGAAAAAAATTTAGACATGAGGGAAATTATAATTCTTGGGTTTTTCATTTAAGATATAAGGAATCATGGACGAAGGGTAAACATATCATTAAAACACTCAAAATTGTATTATGTAAATGATAATGGTAATGTGATCAGGTTTCAAGAATAATTGATTAATATTCATTAGAAAGATTCAAGAGTATAATTAAACTATAATTCCATATTATCATTGAAAAAGTGGGATAAAAAACTCAACTGAAATCATTTTGAGATTTTTATAAGTTTTTTTAATGGAAACATATATTTTCACCCAATACTAGAAACACTACACCATTAATTAATGATAAATTCAGAGTATGACGTGATAGTGAGTGTATTAATTATCTTTTTTTGATTTTAAACATAGTGAGATCTCTATTGGACACAAATGTTATTTTATTACATGGTAGACTTTATTGCAGAGGGAGAAAATGGATGTCAATCATGGATGTTTTGAATATGTGATCAAGTCATGAAATACATAAAAATGTTAAATTAACTCTTTTCACACAATAATACAAGAATTATTGAATTCATAATGAATTGTAGCTATAAAAAGAGATATTGATAAAGTATATCGGTTTTGTTCATTTCATAATTGTTTACAAAATCATTTTACAACTTTAGGAGTATAGATATGAGAACAAATAATATCTTAGGGGTATTCATTTATAATTATGAAAAATTGGCGGAACTAAGGTAAATATGAAGACATAATTATCCATAAATTACATGGTTTATATAAAAAAACTAACAGTGAAATTTTAAAGGGCATTGTATATTCAAATTTTTTTATTTAGAGAAAAAACTTATATAATGAAAACCATATAAATATCCCCATAAAATAATTTTCAAACTAAACCTTACACATTATGTGATTTACCTATATTATTCAATTCTAAAACCTCGTAAATATTACTTTGAGTATATAATCGTTATTAATCAACCTCAATCCCAGTAAAAATATAATTTTAAAATATATGATAATGAGGTAATAATTAGTGAAGAGAATAAAATATATATAAAACATGTTAATCCATTATAATACCTAAATTTTTATTAAATCAATTATTTTAACCATGGAACCGTTTGGTTCATAAAAACACTTTCACAATTTAAATAAAATTCATTTAAAAATTGATTTTTAAAGAAAACTAATAAGCATGAATATTAAAATAAAATGACTTATGAAAATTACATAAAATATCAAAAACATAATCCTTTACAATAGTGTAAACTTTATTTCAAATACAAACCTCTAACTATTCTAGGATTAATTCTTCCATTTTATTATAAAATATAATCATTGTTTCATGATATTTTATGAATTGTATTTATATCCAATAAACATGAATAGAAAACCCACGATAAAATCATTAGGAATCATATTCGTTACATATTCAAATCAAACATTCAATAGAATAACTTTATCACTTAAATAAAAAAAGTATTTCTATAGAAAACAAATTATTAACCAATTTATTTTAGAGAAATATTATGCGATCACCCTTTATAATCATTAATTCATATGTATCATAAATTGAAAAAATAGTTTTAATAATGGAAATTTTATCATAAAATGATTAAAAATCATTTTAAAATGTATAATAAAAAAGCAACTGAAAAATAGAATAATGGATGTTTGTATATATAAGAAAACATGAAATGATATTTAAGACCTTGCAGAATGAAAATTCATCAAACATACTTGATTGAGTGTGGAGGAAAATACTCGAAAACTAAAAATTATATGTTTTATAAGAATAAATCCTAATTACAATGTTAAATCATTATTTTTAAATGAAATAATTTATAAAAAGAATAATGATTCAAATTAAATAAGAATCCTAAGAACACATATATCGAAATATTTGTAAATAAAATTAATAAGATGATATGAAATTGATTTCATGATGAAAATGGTAAAAATAGATTCATTTTACAAATTTTTATGGAATGTCAAAGATAAAAGAAAATGAGCTTAGGAAATCATAAAAATATATATAAAAACATAATTAAAATAATGAATATAGATATCAAAGAGATGTTAGTATATAAAGTTATATATATAAATAGCATATAACCACTCTATCTTGTAATTTAGAGATAATTAAGCTTGATTGAAGGTGGTAGTAGAAATGAAACCCTCACAAAGATCAAAACATGGGAAATGATAACCTATCAAGGAGGAGACTATGTGAATGAAAATTAAACCCACATAAAAATTTATAATACAACACAAAACCATAATAAGTTATAATGATCATAATAATATAACACCATGTTCAATATAAAATGAATATAAATAAATTATATAAATTGATTTAAGAATCCCATTACCTCAGGCCTTGCCACGCCTCGACATAATCTAACCTCGTAAATAAAAAATTATACTTATTATTTACATTATGTTAATAAATACATATTCATATCATTATTATTATTCCATTTATTTAATTTATTATTATTTTCATTCATTTAACATGTTGTTATTTTTTATGTCAATCGTTTTGTGATTGTTTAGTATACAATGTCTAAAAGAGCTTTGATATATTTATAACAATAAATATTCCTTGCCAAAAAGTATTATAATCACTATATATTTCATCTAATGGTATCAATATCAATTACTAAAAAAATTATGTGGGTCAAGATATAATTACATTTTTTAGAATACTCCTCAATGGAACTATTATTTATATATAAAAAATAATAATGATTGTTTACATTTTATTTCATTTTTAGGATCAATATTTTACTGTTAAAAAATATTAATCATTAAATTACATAATTATTAATGTCATATTCAATCATGAAATGAAAATTTATGAATATACAAGAAACTAATATTTTGATGACATCATCATTGTTTACTTATGTAGTGTAAAAGTACCACAATAAGTTATATTTTTTGAAATAAATAATATAAAATAAATCTGATATAAATATTTATGTTTTATAAATACTTATTATCTAATCAATTAAATATTTTCTAGTTAATTTTAAATATTATATATTTTGTTGATAATAAAAATGTTATTTTTGAAAGGAAAGGGAATAATTTTGGAAAACGCAATATTTTGATATAGTGAGGACTTATTAAAAATAGTTATATGATAGGTAATGTAACATCTTATCAGTGTTATATTATCTATTACAATTTAACAGGTGTTTCCATTTTTTATTAGGGATGATGAATATTTTTTAGTTATTTAAAGGCTATGAAATAATCAATAGATACTAGAGGTAGTTAATTCTATGAATGAACATTCAAGATGTGAATTATTTATTGGAAGAAAAATACAACTTTGATTTTAAGACATGGAATCCATTAATGAAATGAGATGTTATTGAAATCCTAAATGAGTACATTGAGATTTTAAAGTGAGGTGATTTATCTTTCAATTTATTATCTATTTTAAAAGCACAGATAGTGAATTTTTAATTCACACATTGAATTTTTAATTTAAAAATTATATTTCATCTATTCCGAAGAATTAATTGATTTTTTCCTATATCCTACTCCTCTCTCATTAAGCTTCCACCTTCTACTCTAAAACCCAAGTCATCCCCATAAATTTTTGGGTGAATTTAGCTCTTCTTGGTTTCTCCAATTACAGCATTTATCTCAGGGATGTTTGTTGTATCCTCAATTAGTAATTAAAATATCTATCTTCTCAATTAATTCATTAATATAGAAATGGAAAATAGTGTTGGGATTTGTTTTTTAGATCCTATGATAATGTTATTATTATTCAATAATTAATTATTTATTTTATAAGTTCGTTTTCTCCAAAATGATAGAGCTCACATTGGTACTTCTATGGAACATGTTATTCATGATTTAAGTGTTGATCTACCTCATTTACTGACCCTTTTTTATTTTTCAATCATGATTCTATGATATAAGAAATAATTATAGGTTATATATTCATTATTATTGTTTTTATTTTCATCTAGTGTGAGTGGATCTCATCATGGTTTGTGTAGGACCCATGTTTGAGGTTGTTTATTATGTGTCTGGGTTATGGTAGATGATTTTTGAATTATATTGATTTACTAAATGGGGTTATAAATGAATTTTGGGGATTATTGATTCATTTATTTGTGTGAATAACAGAGGTATGGATAAATTATATGTTTCATGACGTGTTGAAAAAATAAATGTGTTTTTCATACATTTACAAGTAAAATTTTCAATTTGTTTTCAACGAATTATTTGGATGAATAATGGGATGTTTGTAACTATTTATTAATTACGATAATCTATTTGATATTTTTTTATCATTTCCTCACATGGGATTTATGGGTGCCTATGTAGATGGGTTAATGTTGTCCATTATCTACAGGACATGTATGAGGTTCTATTTTAGGGATTCTTCTCCATTCCTTGATAATTGATACATTATTTACAGGATTATTATTGAAATTGTAAGTGGGTTCACATTATTGGGTGTTTCTTCATCCTTATATTATGGATGTATTTGCTCTTTGGAAATTAGTTCATACATGTTTTTTTTGTTTGTAATTAAGGTAAAATTTTCCTTGTTATGCCATTATTTTTTATTCTATGTGTTATTTCCATTGTGACATTGATTTGTAATTTTTATTATTTAAGAGGAAATGATATATGATTTGATAAATGTAAACTGTCTCTATAAATTATTTTTTGAAATTATATTTCCTAGTTTTAAGAAATATTTTGAAAATGTGGAATGTTATTCCATGATATTGATATAAAAATATACATCTGTTTATAATTACGTGTTTTCATTAAATTCATCGTATTAGGATTATTGTATAGAAAATAGATATAGAACACCAAGTTGATATCCCAGTAATCTAGTTTTCTCATACCATGTATACCCCCTCAGGGTGTGTAGACCATGTCATATCTTTTTATGGAAAATTAATGGTTCCATAGTAAAGAAGTGTTGGTCATGTCAGTTTTATATAGTTATCAAATAGTGATATGGTCATATATCACATAGAAGTCACATGGAGTATCGGTTGATCATTTTTTATTCCTTTCTATTGTTTTATTATGACATATACCATAATTATTATATTTTTACCTTGGGTTATTCACTATATTTGGCCATATTTTTTATTCTATATTTATTTTACAGATTTATTTGTATATATATATATATTTGATGACTCTTCTTTCATTTTGGTATAATATTTCTACTTTTTTATTATGGGATTTAGAAGTTGTTGTCTCCAACCTGTGGGGATTGGGAATACCCATCTAGTTTTTTTGTTTTCTATTTTAGAAATTAGTTAGATTTGTTTTATAAGCCATTTTATGAAAAATTATTATCAATTTTAGGTTTTGAATAGTTTTGGTAATTTCATAGATTTTTGATAAAATTATCATGACTTTAGGTGTAGGCTCCAATGAGTTCGAATTAATTTCATTTGAAGAATATATTTAGGTCACATTGGGACATGGGGATGTGTGTCTCATATGAGAGGATATGAACTACATATCAGTTTCTCCTTGAGTTATTTATGTTTTAAATAATTTCTTTTTATTTTCATATCATTTCTTTCATCATTTAGGTATTTAGCGACATGCCTATAAGAATCCCCTATGGGATCCCTAGGAGGGTGAAACAGAATTTTCTTCTTAAGGAATACATCCTTTGAAAAATAAAATTTTATGATATTGATGTATCCATAATTCTTATCTCTTTAGTAGGTAGAGAATTAAGTGTAAAATTACAATAATGTTTTTGTAAAGCCCTTTCATTATTATCCAGAGGTGGTGATGAATGACCTGTTGAAAGATCATAAATACCAATAAGGATTTAAACTATAAATTCAATCACAGGTACATATATTAAATCTTTTGAAATATATGGAGATGGTTGATATAGTGATTATGATATAAATGCATATTGTTATAAATATTGGATTCTATTTCTCTTTTATTTCTCTGAGTGACAGCTTCAGTAGTTCATATGGAATGAAAAGGAAGTGGACTGTAAATTTAAATGGTTCAAGAGATAGTTCTAAATATAATACCACTTTAGAACCATCATTAGTAGCAACCATTGTGTCAATTATTTTCAATCAGTGAGGAAAGGTACAAAAAAATTGGTAGTTTTTTTCCACACATAGGATTTATTATAGTGTGTGTGGACAACGAGTCAATCTTCAATGGTTCATCTAGGATATTATTATGCCATGTTATGGTTAGGGATCTTTATATCCTAAGGCCACTATAGGGGAGTCAAAATCATCAATGTCTGAAGGGGTAATATATACACTAAATGTTAAAATACATATATTTTACAACATAATATATGAATATTCAATACATAACATAATTATCAATGCTTGAGTAGTTTAGTTCTAGTTCCTAGGGGTACAAGTAAACATACAAAACTCATCCATAAGTGATCTATATCATCTCCCACTATGTTCTTCAAAACATTGACCCTTCTTAGACATATCATACATATTACCATTAATCATAACATGTGAAATGAATCCTAATAAAGTCTTATTTTAGAGGGTAAATAAGGGCAACTAATGAATATATAAATTTATCACGAGTGTAAGTGTATTATAATATTAAAATAAAATTTATAGATCATACTCTACATGTCATAGATCATAAAATTGAGTCATAATATCAATAATCAGAGTTTATATGAAAAATCATAAGTGAATCAGATAACATGAAGTAAAACAATAACATTAGAATAACACATAGATTATTGGTATACAAATAAGTATATAAAATTATTTCCTTAGTAGTTCATGGCTATTTTACAATACTAAAATATTGAAATATATCCACCCCCACCATCGTTGATTTCAAGGTTCACTACCAAGACTATCAAAGCTGACGGAGTCCCTTGATGAATGTGGTTCACTACCCACTATAGAACAATTTATCACATGAGATATCAATCTTTTCTCCATGAATTGGAAGAAGATATAAGTCGTAAAAATCAAAAATTAAAAATAATACATTTTCTAACAGAAAATCATTAAAAAATAAATATATAACAACCCATGAAAATAAATGGGGTTCATAGAGATTTAATCATAACATTACCAATGGAAATGAAATATGTTTCATAATAATTTCATCATTTAATCATAGAATAAGCCTTAGAAAAATATGGTGGTTCTATAATAATTGTATTATTGTAAACCACATGGAAGAGAAATAGGTTTCATAAACATCTGGTCATCATAAACACAAAAAATTTAGACTTAGAATAAAAATTGTATCCTTGTATAATATCCCTATTAATGAATAAGTATCATTAAAGGATTTAATCTCTTAATGAAGAATATTTTGTAATATCACATGGAGCATGTCTAGTGCAATATAACATGTCCACTTTAAAAAATACTTTTGAAAATCATTTTCATTTTAAATTTTATTGAAAATAATCATTGAGACTTATGAAGGATGATATAAAAATAATTCTAAGCATTTCTCAAGGAAAATATAGATACAACATTGAAAACTACTCTTTTTAAAAAAACTGAATTTTTTATAAAAATTTGACGTTGAAAACTATAAATAAATCTTTCATTCATTTAGTGTTCATGAAACTGTAAAATTATGTTCAAGCAGTACACATCAAAAACATGGATTTCTTTAACATTTTCTATAAAATGGAAACTAAATTTTCTTGGAAAATGAAATAAATGTTCAATATAAAAAAATTAAACTATTACATAAATGGTAAAACCACCATTTATAAACTATTTCAACAATGTTAAAATAATTGATTATTTTATCAAAATATATATGTGGATGAAAAATGGGTTTTGATAGAAGATATAAACAAACTCACTTTACTTTGAAGACATTATTTTGAATATTGAGTATATATAGAGTGGAAGGAGAATTGAAAATGTGTCTTATCATGACCAAACTATAGGGTTATAAAATTTATGAGTTCCTTGTGAGATATGTCATATTTTTAGATTGTCTTAATAATAATCATAAATAATCCTGATAAATGATTGTATTGTGTCAAAAGCCCTTTACCACTTTGGTAATAACGAATCATAAGCACCATGATAGAATGAAATAAAATAAAACATATAATATAATAATAATAAATGCGTTAATGATATTACCTTTCTAATATTCCATATTTACGCATCCAAAAAAGAAGTTAGGTGCATAACATAATGTATGTATGAAAGAAGTCATATTGACACAAAAATCCATTACCGCATCGGTAACATTTGACCGGTAAACCCCAAGAACTCATGATACATAGATGTATATTTAAATCCCAAATATATTAAGGTTAGGCTTCAAAATATAAAATTATTTTAATTATATACACTAAATAAAACAATATTGTGGACAACATGAAATTTCTTTCACCGAAGATAAAAGTAAAATTGAAATCCCAAACCATAATTCTCAACTTCAATCATACAATTTTTAACCTCCTGTATAATAAATATTTTTTTATAATTCTAAATAATAATAATAATAATATGTATAATACCATATGTGATTATCTTATGTCCTTTTATTAACCAATTAGTAACAATTCTATGTGAATATCGTGATTCTGGCAATAACTATATTTTTTGTGTTTTTTGATTTTTTATTTTTGAGACATCTTATATTGAAAATAGTTCCATCTTGTGAACAACATTAAAAATGATATAAATATTATATATATTAAACCTATAATATCTTATAATAATCCATAAATATTAGAAATAGAAAATGAAATTCATCACTCATAGAGTAGGTTGAATGCATATACAGATGAACAATATCTCCATTTTCCCAACATATTGAATGAAATAAATGTAAATAACGTATCACCACTACAGAATAAATTTTATTTTTTATATATATCATATATTTGTTAAAATAGTGTTTATTTACATCCATTTAAATCATGAACAAATATCATTGCTTCGTGAGGTGGTAGTCTTTCGTATAGACGAGCGACATTATCATACTCCCAAAGAATTGTTATTAAGAAGGTATATGAGATATAATGATTAGAAAAAATAATAATACCACATATATATATAACATTAATCAATCATTATATCTAGTGGTGAGATTTATTGATGGAAAATGAATAACATTGGTTCGTAAGGTGGTAGTCCACTATACACATGAATAATGATTTCATATCACATATTAATTGAGGTGGAGATGGATATATTTTTTGAAATTAACATAACAACATATAATTATATGGTTGATATTGGCGTTTTTATATAATAATAATTCAGTAATATTTGGTGTATTAATAAGAACAAGTAATACAAATATACATAGTTAAAAACATTACCTCTTATTTGCACAACTTATTTAGGATTAGCCTAATGACAACCTGGATAGATTGGACTTATGATTTCAAAAATTTCAGTCCGATGTGTGGAGGGTTTTATAGAGGAGATTTTGTTAGGTTTTTGTAGCAACTAATTGTTTTTTAAGTGGTTTGAGGATTTTGGATGATTATTCTATTATTAGAGGTGTATAGGACGCACATGGAATTTTATTACAGAATAATGTATACCCGCATTTTTTAAATGTTACAACGATCTAAAATGGGACATTCGCAAACGTTGAAGATGATAAGGTTAAAATATATCCATATAATATTTTTTGATATGTTTTTGGATCATTTTAACACATATATTTTTATTTTTACTCTTCGTAATCCCGTTTTGAAACCAAAAGGGCATCATATAAATTCATCATATGAAAAGGCCATTTTCAATAAAAACCCATAAATTTTTAGTATACATTAAAAAATCAATCTTCTCTAAAATATATTAGAAACTAAAACTTAACTAATAATGACATGAATATTTAATAAAAAAAGTTTATTTTATAATATTAAATTTTATAATGATTCAATAAATATTTTTACAATTGTTCAAAAAATATAAATATTTTTTTAGACAAATTATTTTCTAAATAAATACACATTACCAAAATTTAAGTGCAATTTTATCAATAATTTTTTTAATAATGCTTCTATAAATAGTATATAAAATTCATCTATTTCAATTCACACAACAATTTTTAATTCCTTGGTAATAATGGTTGTGTTAAAATCGAATTATTGATGTTTTTATGCAGTTCTTTAAAGATTTCTTTTAAATATAAAAAATCTATAGAAGTAATAATATTTATTTTGAAAGTATTTCATAAAATAACTAGTTGTTACATTATACCCCCATAAAATCTAATTCATCCTCTAAATTATATCACTCTGATATAGAAAATATGGATACTTCTACCTCATTATATCCTCATGTTCTTAGGAAGCTTCCTCCAATTGGTTGTTTTTTCAAAATAAATTCACCAAGTGAGTTATCTTATTTCATATAACATTCTATATTAGATCCAAAATCTCCACCAATTGTGCCCAAAAATAATTATATTTTTTCCAGAATTATGACCATTGAGTTTTGTACAGGTGAAGGGTCAGGCGTTAACTTCTAAAGGATAGATATATGGAAGGCATAATCAAATGAGAAAGGTTTAGTGGAAGTTCCAACTGATAGGATACAATCCTGATATGATCAAGAATTTTAAATGGACATATATACCAAGTAAATTGTTTTTCCTATATTTCTAAATATCATTTACTTATACTATATATATATTATTAGAAACACATTATCACCAATATCAAATTCAAAACCAAATTAGCTATTGTCTTCATAACTTTTCTAAAGAATCAATGTTTCTGTTATGTGTTATTGAATGGATATAACCATGTTTATAATTTCATCAACTATATATACACCAAATTGATTTATTTATCTAAATTTATACCCCAAAATTGGAACTATAGGTTTAATTATAGAGATAACTTCATATGGATCTATAGGAATGGTTGAGTGAAATCTATTATTGTATGAAGACTCAACTAGAGGAAGGTGTTCTTCATAGGGAACAATGAAATCCATAGAATATTTTTTCCATGTATCCTTTAGTATTTCAATTGAAAAATCATTCTTTAAATATATTTTATGATGATATATATTGTTGAACATCAACTCCATATCAAGAGGCTATTGACGACTTCTCCAAAAAATCAAGATAATCCATGGATCATGATTAGATATGATTCAATGTTTTACTTTGTGAAGTATTATGAATTACTTAATATATATCTTGGAAATATTATCAAGTTTTAAATATTATTTATAGCAATAAAGTGTGATGAATTTTTAATCCAATTGATTATAACTCATATTGCATTATTCCATTTAGACCTTTTGGAGATTCTGTTAAAAAAATACATGGGGTTGTATTCCAATTTACATTCTTGTATTGGTAATCGATGTTACATCCCCTTATAAATTTATCTATTATAATTGATTTTTTAAATACCAAGAACTGATATACATACTCTATGATATCTCTCATTATGTTATCCCACCATAAATACTCTTTCAAACATCTATTGTGATTTGTGATTACAAGATGAATAGATAATGAATAACTATGAGCTATCTCTAAAACATCCTCCTATTAATATGTTATATATGAGAGTACAAAAAAATTTCTGAAAACTTATCATTCATGCATGGTCGTGCTTAATCTATGGAACATTTATAACCTTCTTTTGTAGCTCTATTCTGTCCTTTTTAGCTCTTTAATCTCCATGTGAATAGATGGTTGAAAATTCAATTTATAAAGATAGGATTTGTCCCCTTCCATTATGATTTCCAGATCCACCTTATAAAATCATGAAATATTGGATATTTTTTTATCCTCAAGATGGATAATCAATCATGAACTTTTTGACCCAAATCAATATTCACCTTGTTCACTTTCCCAAGTTGACAGTGTATTATGTGTTAATAATCATTAATATTCAGTATCAACCTTCTATGATACATATTCAACTACTTCAATGTGAATATTTACTTTATACAGTTGTGATCATTATATACATCAATCATTTATCAATAAATATAATACCTCCATATCATTATACAAAATAATACAACAACTAAGTTCTAATTAGAATTTGGTTAACTTTATCACATTAAAAATCAATTTTCATGTGAAATAAGCTATAATCATGTTTTTTTTATAATAATTCATCCCAATAACATATTGGATGGATCGATATCTACTAGAAACAATTCTCTAATACATGGTAATGTAATCATAGTCATGATGAGAAATATTCTATAAGGTTCCTTGAAATATTCCTCACAATCATTTTTCAGAGGAACATAGAGACCTTTTGAGGTAACATAGTGTGTGGATTACATATTCATGAGAAATTATATATGAAACCACAATAATATCAAGTTAAATCAAGAAACCTAGAAATCACATTTAAGGTGACTTTCATACGACATCATTCTACAGCCTATACCATTTATGGATCTACTGATATACCCTCAACATAAATTTTAAGTCCCAAAAAGAAATCTTTTCCCACCAAAATTTCACGATTAGTATAATATTCAGATATTTAATATATCCTTATGGTCATTATTACAATTATTAGGTAATCTCATGATCACCCTTAAAATTTGAAAAGATAAGAATGTGATCTAATACAATCATAAACTAATCAAGGTAACTTATTCACTAAATTTGTCAAGATAATGGTTCTATTAGTATGAATTGATGGATCATTATATATTCATATTGTCCATACCTAGAACATAATGATGTCTTCGGTGTATCCTACTTTTTCCCATAAATTGCAGATATCTATACTGAGGATCAATTTTGGAAAAGTATTATCCTCTACATAGTTGACCAAATTGTTCATCAATAATAGGTAAAAAAATTATTTCATGATCATAAACTTTTTTATCTCCCAATTGTAAATTCAGAGTCCCATAAATCAATGATTCTTATAAAAAAACATCAGTTACACAACAAGGTGACAAACTCGCCTAAATGAAATCCTTTTCAATGTTCTGCTATAGTTTCTTCTTTAATTCATGATACTCAATCACACTACTCGATTTGGATTCATTGAAATATATATTTCATTAGGTATGAGTTCTATTAAGAAATCATAATCACATTATGATGGAAATATGGGAATTTTTTTGGGAAGGATATCATAAAACACTCTCTTAATTGTCCCATCATTGTTGTTGAGATTCTACCCATCCATCTAAAATAAATTCCCATCATTAATAGGATTCAAATCTTATAAAATGGATGTGATTTCGATTAGAAGTTTTTATTTTTAATTTAACTAGTAGATAATCATATATTGGAATTGAATATAAATTATGACTTCAATTCCATGGAAATTAATGTGGGATTTATATAGATAAATTTAAAATATGCCTAAGGGAACAAAAAGTTTGACTAGGGGGATAATGAAAGAAAATTCTGGAAGAACATTCTCACAAAATTCAACCAGAGATGAATCAAATACTTAAACGATAGCCTTCATATAATTAGGGTGTTTTGATAATAATTTAATATCTGAAAAATTCGGTGGAATCATGATATCATTGGTAAATTCATTATATATGAATGGGATTATTCTAGAGTCAAATAATACTATATTAAATTTAGAGTGGATGGTATATGTACCATTCACCAAGTCATTACCACACACCTCATTAGAAAAATATATAAAATGATTTCTTCCTTTATCACTCATCTTACTTGGATATTGATGTCAATAATTTTCATTAACCTTCAAATTTATTAACTGATTAGCATAATTTCTATACTCTTTATATTTGAAACACTATAGTTTGGGTGTTTCAATATATGGATCATTCTCTCTATTTTCATCATTATCCAAATTTTGGTCATCACATTGGAAACCAAATTATAATGACCTTCCATCCCACACATAAAACATATAACAACCCCCTAGGGACAATTTCATCTATATTCCCTTCCAAAAATTTAGAATTAATGAAGGGTCATATTTCTCTGTCCATGGGTTTTTGTATTTCTATAAAACTTCATATCATAAGTCATCAAATTGAGCCACATATCTTAAAACCATACCCTTCATATCTTAAATCATAAAATTGAGCCACATTATCAATTATGGATGTTCATGAGGCATTAATTATTATAAAATCAATGAACATGAACCGTGATACAATAACATTTGAATAATGAATAGATTTTTGGAATAAATATGCCTATAGAAAATTGTTTCGGCATATGTACCAGACTCATTTATAAGACTTATATTGTGGGATGGAATCAATCCCCCAAAAATAATAGTAGAAATTGTTCACTCCCAAAAGTATCATAGTGTAAGAAGTACCTTAATAAACCTGGTTCACTCTCAAGTCTTGTCCTTTTATCCTATCGAGATAACCATAATTTCCTTATTCATTGGAGGGAGATGTAGGTCCATCCACCAAATAATAAATTTCAAACATTTTTTACCATAATATAAAAAAACTATTATCATATTAGAACCCTATAAAAATGTTTTTATAAGATTTATATCCTAACATAACCTATATATAGGAAATATGTTTCATAATCATTTTAGCATTTCATCATAGAATGACCTGTTGAAAAAAAGTGTGTTTTATAATAATTTAATCATTGTAAGACACATGGTATATAAATGCTTAACATAATCATATTTCCATCATGAACATTGACCATTAACAAGAAAAAATTAGAATCTTATGCATCGATCATATCCTTAGTAGTGCATAATAAACATCAAGGCATGTCATATTATTTGAAAACTGATTTTGAAAGATCACATGGATTTATAAAGAGTAAAATAATTTATACATTTAGATAAAAATAATTAAAACAAAAAAAATTTTGTAATCATTTTTTTAAATAACCTTTGAATCTTATGATTGAATCTTTAAAATCATTTAAATAATATCTTTTGGAAAATAACCATTCCAATTTAAAATATATTTTATAAACTAAAACATTTTCAAAATTTTCTTTACCAAAAAAAATTATAAAATTATAAATATATAATTAAAACATTCAGTGAATGTGAAAAATTTAATTCATGACCTGTAGGTTTAAAAAATTATTCCTTTCACATTTTTGGTAAAATAAAAAAACACATTGTTGGACAAATTACATGATTAATTTTGTAAAAAATAAAAAATTTAAAAAACTGGTAAAAATTATTTAATAAATCCATTTCATAATGATAAATAATTTTTATATAAATTTTTAGAAAACATAGATATAGATGAAAAAATGTTTTTTGATCGAATAGATAATTTATGTGAATTGACATTAATTTTTTTTAATATTGAGTACATAGTAAGAAGAAAATGATCATAAAACGTATATTATAATGATATTACCATAGGAGAATAAATTTATGTATTTATTAAGAAACGATCATAATATTTAATCATTGAAAGCATAATAATAATTATTCCCAACAAATTAATAGATTGTATTATAAAACCATTATCACATTAGTAATATTGATTTGTAACCCCAATAAGAGAATAACATTAAATAAAAAATATATAATTACATGAGAATAAAAAAATTAATGATATTTCATGTGAAATGGTATGTATATATTTCTTATAAAATACTCTAGGTACATAAAATAATTTATGTCCCAAATAAGAAAAATTTAAACATAAATCCCGTATTGCTTTGGTACCTTTTTAGTTATAAACCCCATGATTGAGAGGTCATAAAATGGTTATAAAAATACCTCTAAATTTTATAATAATAATAATAAAATACATTCTTGGGTAGTATATACACCACATTATATACACATGTTGTGAATATGGCTTCTTTTTCAAAGATGTAAAATGTTAGATAAAAATACAATCCTATAAGTCTGGACTTCTTTCAAACACATGTGGGAGTCATTTATAGTAAATATATTTTTAATATAAATATATTAAATAAGCGTAATAACATTTAAAATACCAAATATGATTTATTATGGACATTTATTACCCTTTTATTAATAATTATATGTTAATATCTCCATTCACGTAATAACTACATCATTTATCAAGTAGGTTTGGAGTAGTTATTTTCAATCCTCTTAAATTGATTATGGTTACATCAAATAATTTATTTTTAAAATGATATAAATATCAAATATATTAAATATATATTTATTTTGAGTAATCCATAAAATTTATATATTTAAAATTAAATACACCATTTATGATGACAGATGGTTGTGTGTATGCATACACGATGCTTCCATTATTCCTACGAATTGATAAAAACAAAAGTAAATAATATATATAAGTTATATAATAATTTACCATTCATATATATCCCATATTTTCATTAAAACCATCTTTATTACCATCCATAATAATTTTGAACGATTCACATCTCTTCAGGATGTGGTTTTCCACCTTAAAATGAGTGACCTTGTCATATTCCCATGTAATGTAAAAAAAGAATATATATGAGATATAAAAATTAAAGAAGTATAATTATATCATAAATATCATATAGCAACATAAATTCTATTCATATGTCAATCCATGAGAGGTAGTGATGGAAAATTAATAACAATGGTTCAGGAGCTGGTAGTCTCTTTTACACATTAAAGATGACTTCATATTCCATTGGATTAATGTGGAGGTGGATATAGGTTATTAAATTTACAAAATAACAAATCAGTATATGGTAGATACTACAATTAAAATAGTATAATAATGTACATATATTTGAACAAGTTAGAATAACAAGTAATACAAAAATTCATAGTTAAAAGATTAACCTCTTCTTTGGAGAAAATATTTATGTTTAACCTAAGGCATTACTAGATTCAATTTTTATCTCACCAAGGCCTCCAAGATATGGGAATTGATTTTTAAAATTTATTTGGATCAGTATTGGATAATCCCAATGGTTTTGTAATTGTGAATACTAGAGGAGAGGATTTTCCTTTTATAAGCATGGGAGAGGACAAACATTTAATTTTAGAAAAACATAATGTCTAATAACATTTTTCACTTTCCAAAATTCTCCAAAATGGTCCATTCACAATTAGTACATGAGATAAAATCAAAATTTTCCCATATTATGGGTAATTTACATGTTTATATGTCATTTAACCCATTATATTTTATTTTAATCCCCCGTTATAACATTATTTTAAAAATTATTGTAAATTCATTAATCGAAAAGTAGTTTTCCTTTATGCACTACATTTTATCTATTCACAATAAAAAAATATTTTCAAAAAAACACTAACATTCAATCTAATATAATTATGATATGATAATTTCAAATATTAAGTTTAATTTAAAATATTATTTATTAATGGGTCAAAAATAAATTTTATCCATATCCAAAAATTGAAATTAAAAAAAAAATAGAAAATAGATTTTGAGAAATAAATAATAAATTATAGAAAATTAAGTACTCTTTATCAATATGCTTTTAGTATAAAAAACAATTACAAGTCAAATTTAAAATGTTTTTATTTATAATCATGCTTCCATTTTTAATGTTTATGTAATGAATATATTGTTCAAAAATATAATACTATATATTTAATTTTTTTTAAAACTCGACATTACACTTATCACAATCTATAGATAAAAATTAAATTTATTCAAAGAAAAATTTCAAAAAATATCAGGTTTTTATAGATCCATCTTCTGGTTTTAGGAGTAATGTTCTTTAACATAGGTCAAGGTTTTCCATAAGAGGGTGATAAGGTCCTTACTACAGTGACAGTTTCCATCATTTTTCTATCTTAAAAAGAATTTGATGTTTTTGATAAATGTTTGTATCATTTATTCACACATTCCAAAAAATTTAGTCCCTAAAACAATATATTGATCTTATTTACCTTTCTATTTCTTATGGATTTTCCTCAATGAAAGATATTGGATAATGGGTTTAATTTTCCATTGTGTTTGTTGTTGACAGATAATGTAGAGTTATCATGGGACATCATAGTCCCCAATATATATCGTTTTTAAATCATTATCTTCATGTATTATCAGTTTCCCAGCATGATGAGACTGGTATTTATCATTATTGTGTCATTTTAATTATTGTATATACAATATCTCAACTATTCCAAGGATAGTGGAACACGAAGATCATTTTCATAGTACTTTCCTATCGAATTATTATGAGTTTGTTTTAAAGAGATGAAATTGAGTTGAATTTTGTTTCCTCACATATTTATATTATTTTAGTTTATTCATAAATTGATAATGTTTTCCCAAATTACTTCTCTTTCTCTCGATTAGATATAGATGTAGAGTTAAGAATTTCTCTGATATTTGGAACTTCACTGATTTACATTCTCTCTTTTTATGTGGAATGACTATATTGAAATCGATGATGGTTTAGTTAGAATATCTAATTGATAAGAGATTTATTATTATCATTGTTTAACCATGGGTTCCTTTTATGCCCTTTTATAAGAATATAGATAGATCTTTATGTATTTGTGAATACTATTTCAAATTAAACATGGACAATTTCATGACTAAATACCATTTAGCCTTGTGTGTTTAAAATATTTTACAAGTAAAATGGGGCTAAGTGGTTTTACAAAACCAACTTAATTTATGGTGAGATCATGTAAGACCATTATGAATGTCATGTATTTCCTTTTGGCCTCACTAACAATCCTTTATTAACATTGGTTTACTGAAATTAATATAACAATATTATCTCAACACCAATTTTATATAATTTTTTGATGATTTCATGTATATTTTATGTCAGAGTTCAATCATGAGCACCAACTTAATTTTTTTGGAAGCATTGTGGTGATATCAGCCGTATGGGAATATATTGAAATTAAATTTCATCATTAAATAAGTGATGTTATTGGGGAAAATGAATTCTAAACAAGGAATTTTTATCAATACTTAGATGGTTAATGTTCTCTTGTCAGGGGAGTAACTTCAGAACATTCACATGATATATAGATTCCTAGGTTTGGTTTGATATTAATGATAGTTTTTAAGGAATTTATCAATCATATAATAACCTTTTCATTCTTTAACCAAGATATCTTATAAATTTTCTAGGGATTCTAATTTCAGGTTTCTATTGATGAGTTGAATGTATTCTAACAACACCATTATTTATGATATTTCAATAACACAATAAGGGATTTATAGTATACCATAATTCTACATGAGCTACTTTGTGTTTTTTTTGTTCTGTGGGATGTTCATGTTATGATCCATGACTCTCATAAACATTTATTTCATGGGATAAATTACCATAATCTTGATTTTGAGCTCAACACTATTATCAATGCTCTTAAATATTCGTTAAAATATCTATTTAGGGAGAGATCCATGGTGTTTTTGTATCACATGAATTTAGTCTATATCTTTACACAATGGGAGATGAATCTCAATCAGGCTATGCAGGTGAAATATCTCCATATTTTCTACATCAACATCACTTACACCCTTGGGAATGAGAATGTAATAACAAACCCTCATGATGGAAAATTATATAACATATATTCATAGAATTGATGGAGGGTAGATTATTATAAATATTTTCAATTTTTACAACAAAATAGACATTAGGATGATTCGATTATGGTTATTACTAGTTTTTTGTTTTCATTATCTCTACTTTAGTCTATTCTATAGGTCTAATGGTAGGCTGATGAGTTCAATAAAATTATGGAAACATAATATGGTGGAAAGGAAAATTCAGGTTGCTGTATCCCTTATGTTGGTATTATTCACTTTGAGGAATGGTTTATCATCTCATTATCCATGAGGAATTCAATATTTTATGATTGGAATAGTTATTCATTGATTATATTCCTTGACATTACAATAATGTATTATTTCATGGGACTACGTTTTTGGTGGTTGGGTTTGAAGACCATCATTGTTTATTTGTTTTCACACGGTTAATCCTTTCATTAGATAAAGGTAGAGAACGTAAATCCATCTGGTCATCTGGAAACACTGTTGGTGATGATTTGGAAATGGGATGAGGATTCCTGGAGAATAATTGTGGGTTTACTACATACTCCTTGAGGGATGAATTCAATCTGGGTGGTGATGGATTGGTTGATGATATCATCCCATTTTATTTGAATCGGGGACACAAATAAGGTATTATTTTTGTGTAATCTATGAATATAAGACATTGTATGGTATCATAAGGTCCCATATTCCACTTTCTTTAATTAGGATATATAGTTTACCACCCAATTCAGTAAGAGAACCCAAGAGGTTATTGGGAATCATGTCAAATTGAGTGTGTATTACAATACCAAGATGGATGGATGGATAGAGTATTCTATATATATTATGTGGTATGTTCTCCATTATTGGGTCGTTGATTTTATTGGATCATTGGAAAATAATATTTGACTGGTAGAGTAAACATATAATAGTTCTTACCTATAAATTATCAGAATGGATCCCTTTGAGGATTTGTCTGGTCACCCGTTCATGTATCCTCTTTGCTGGGAAGTGGGGGGCGTGGCCTCTATAGTGGGACTTATTCTCATTCATGATACATTAAATAGGATTTATGATACACAAAAACTCTTGGTTTGAGGTAAAATTATGAAAAAATCATACAAAGATCATCATCCCATCCTATGGACTTCTCTAATATTTATTGTATCTTATTGAATTTTAATCCTTTGTTGGGTCATTTTTATCTTGGTAAATATAGTAATATAACAATGGCATATGTTGGAGAATTTTAGTTTATTTCTCATGTTGTACAAGTTGTTTATAAGTTTGAATTACCATAACAGTTGATGGATATTCATAATTTTTTTTAATATCACAAATCATGAAGTACAACAATGGTATTCCCCAAATTCAATGATAGAAGGATATTGAGTAATAGTAATATTTTTTATAGTTTATAAAAATATTTGGTCAATGGTTCTCAGATTAATGTATTGTGTGGGAAATAGATTTTTGTTTCATAAAAGTGTAATGGTGGAACAGATTGTATTCTCATGAGACATGGGAGAATGAATCATTACTGATGGGATAGTAGCACCATATCTATCCAAGAACCCCTTCTTCCATGTTTATTTACGGTGATATAAATTCATTTGGTTGGTAGCATTTTAACATAAAATATATTGAAAATTATGTTTTTTTAGTTTTATATTTTTTTGGTTTGAGTACTTTTAGTGGTAATATGAGGGTTTTAAAAGGAATTAGGTTGATGGATGGATAGAGAAGATGGTTAACTTCATGAATTATCATTCATGACATGAATGAATTCTATGAAATAATTATGATTTTTGGTTCATTATGTTAAATTTATTACCGATGTAAAATTTTATCCACATCTAGAATGTGGTTTCATGATTTTAGGATGAGGATATGTATTTTTTTATAATATCACCCATTTAAATAGTATAAAAATTAATTTCTTATTAAAACCTTGAAATATGTATTTTATAGTGATTTATTTTTTTCCTCATGTTCATAACCTCTATCATTCTTATTCTAGCTTCTTCTCTAGACCATAGGTCCTCTTCAACCAATACTGGCTGAATAGAGTAATTTTGGGAATCTTCAATTGGCTCTTTTATTGTGATGTTAGTTGGTTTCTACTATGATTGTAAGAAATAACATTATATAACTGTTTTTTTATTTATCTTGGAATTAATAGTGGTTTTTGGATGAATTATTGCATCTATTATTCATGTTGTGTTTCTTATTCGGCCACAAAAAGATCTATTGTGTTCTTATTCTCTGATGGCTAGTTATTTGGATTGTAGTGGTGTTATCTGTGTTATTCCTAAGATGCGTGTTAATATACCATCTAATGTGACACAATTACTTATATAAATTTTTTTATATCATCTGATAATCAATTATATAGACACGGTTCATTGTTCTTTCATTTCATTTCTTCTAGTACATGTGGGTCCTATCAGAGTAGTTGTGAGACTCATGATAGAGGTAGGTGGTTTCATATCAACCTTATATTATATAAACCACAATTTCTCTTAATTTATTAAGTGGTTTTCTAAATGAATCATCATGATTATTAAATTTTTTTAATAAAGTTTTTTTTAGAAAGTCTGATTTTACCATTATTTATAAAAAATAAATGGATTTAGAAAGATTTATGAAAATTTATTATCAAAATTGTTTTCAAACAAAATTTAACATAGAAAGGTTTGTTTGGAATAGGTTTAAATATTATACTCCCTTTAAATTTGATTTTAAATTTTTCACACATGAGATCAATTTGTACATAGAAAAGAGTTTAGTATCATACCATTTTAATTGAAATTATAAGGGGTACACATTATTTGGATATTGCATAACCTATAATTTTATGAATATTACCTTTGAATTTTCCATTTTCAAGTTATATAATTCATTGGTTATATTTTGAGTGCTTCCAAAAATATTTGGATTGTTCTGGAATGTTTTATTATGGTACAGGGTTTGGGAATGCTTGCTAAAAACAATGAAAAAACCCCATTAAAAGATGAATTTTAATTTTTTGAGTCATAGAGAAATATCATTGTTGATGGGTGGTTTTTCTTCAAACTATTAACATTCCAAGAAAAATAATTTTTTTATTGATGGATTAAAAATCATATTTCATTAGTGGTTTTCAAAATTGTGTTTATCTAGCAATGTGAGGCTTTTTCCTTGGGATAATAACATTTTCTGATTGGTTCATGTTTTTCCACCCTAGGAGTCTCAATAGATCTTTCCCAAGGTCGACTATATGTTTGGAACATGGTTTGAAATCTCATATGACCTAACCACGAATGGTGTAGTTAATTATCTAAAAAATTATTAATTTAAATTTTATTAATAACCTAGTACTCTCATTACTCTTCTACTCATCATGATTTATTATTTCCTCTGATTTCAAATAATGCATTGGTTATTCCGTTGGATTTAATTTTTTTTTATAATCTATTTTATTTATCCATTTAAAATCATTATTAATTCATATGTGTTCTGTATTCCTAATAGAGATATTATTATCATCTCTCTCATTGACATACATATAATATGTTATTGATATATCTATTTTTTATGTATTGAATCATGGTGTGAACATTTTTGATTTATTTAATTGTATGTGTTATGATCCTATATCTAGAACTTCCATTTCCCATTCCTCAATTCCATTATCTATTATGTGGTATGTGAATTCTATTTCATCTCCACTTTTTAAGAACATGAATTAAGGGTTTTTAATATTTTATTTGAACTTATATGAAAACATAAAATAATTTCTTGATAGAAACCATTTTTATTTATGTTTTAGAGACACAAAATGTTTATGGATTTTGGGAAAACTTATTGAAAAAACATTAATGTCATATTTGTAAAATTATGCATTGTTTTAAGAAATAATATTTTTAATGGAAATGTTTTGAATGGATTTTTTATGTAAAATTGAACAACATGGGATTTTCAATTATTGGGATGTTTTGGGATAAAATCTATATGGTTTGTGGTCTTCAAGTACCTCCATAAATGTGTTATACCACACTTGAGTGTGTGTATGGGTATGTCTATTTGTCTATGAATCATTAACCATTTGAATGTTTATGCAATGGATTAATAAATTGTAATAACCTTGTTTGTGGTTTTTTAAACCTTGATATCACTTATTTATTTTTATAAAACATTTAAATATCTTTATCTATTATATACAAATTATCTAACTAGTTATGTCTCTACTAACACCAATTATGATGTCTATGTGGATAAAATATTTACTGTACTATACACCCACATCATGGGATCACACATTCATTTTTAGATATCATATTCTAAGTCACTAGAAAGGGACATAATCCATATATCACATGATTTTTATCTAGATACCATGGGTATGGAATGTGTTATTGGATCATGTAACTTGTTAGGGTGATGATTGAGATAATGCGACATTGTGTCTTTGGGACTTATTGTCATTTATTTTTTGTCACTTGGTATTTTTTGTTCCATTATAAAGATAATTTTTATGATTATATAGTTTATAAAATTATGTTTCATTTCTTATACTCATGCATATTATAAATGGTTTATATTGTCATATTTTTAAGGTTGATGTGTTTCTAAATGGAAAATCATTCCTAATGTTATTGTTAACCCTTGATATTTAGTGTCATCATTTTTTTCATTGGGTTCTCACCTACTATTAGTGGAAATCAATATATTATCATGATAATGAGATGGTGTGGGATGTTACAAATGGTAGCATTTATGGTTTGTACATTTAGATCATGGAATTGAATCATAGAGATTGGAATTGATGATTATTAAATTTATAACATAAAATTATGAATCTAACTTTTTTATGATAATCCCCAAGATACAATTGTAGTATAGTTTATAACAGTGTTATAAGATACTTTTATGGCTGTCTTTGGGTAATCATCATTAGTTTATCTGATGAGTGTTGTCTATTATGAAATTTTAATGAAGCTATCTACTAAGATTTCATTGTCAATTTTGTGTTTGATTATTTATGGAAAATGGTAGAAATTGTTGATTTTTGGAAGTGATGGTTATAATTACTTTCTCGTATAAATATGCATGTTTTCTAAGCCTTCATCATCTTATTGGTGATAAACAAATGAATTTTTATTTGGACATAATAATTGCAATATATTATAATCCATTAAAATCTTTAACAAAAATATACAAAATACATTATTTCTCCTGATCCATAGTTGAACCAAATGTTTTTCCAATGAACAGATTTGGATTTTTAATATTTTCAAAGAGGATATTGAAATAGTAAACCCTAGAATATTGATCACTCCATAATGTTTCAGAAATAGATTCCACCAATACTTCGATTGTATTATGAGAATGAATAGGTGATGGCGTGGATGAATAGAATTAATTTAATCTTAAATAATTTGTGGACACTAGATGATCTCGTCATAAAGTATGAAACCTATATGTTCGGGGGTCCAACACTCTAACGGTGGGATTTAGATATCTATTATTTGGTCAACTAAGATATTACATGGGAGTACATTGATTAATTTTTTTAAAATAATTCTACCCTCGCACATTTTAGATCACAAGTACTATTTATTTATTTAGATTTAATCTATTGAATCTATATGTAAATAATTATCCTTCTATGCTAATGACATTACACTAATTTTCAAATGATATTGTTTCTAGTTCATCATTTAATGAATGCATATTTTTTTAATGAGTACAATGATTCTCAATAAAATAGGTATTCTTTGTATTATGGATTAAGTGGGCATGGAATATAGTTAGATGGTGGTGGACATAGATTTATATATAAATATGGATAGGGGGACTATGATTAGCTATATGAAAAAAAAGTGTGGGATCTAAAATGTTGGGAAGAAGCTAAAAAGTGACGCTAACATTAAAGGTGGTGGAGACATATAGAATCAAACACGGGTCGAATAAATTTCCTACATGACCCAACAGTAATCCTGCTATTTTTAGTTTTTTTCACCATAGAATATCAAGAATAATTATATATGAGGGAGTATAATTGATGTCAGTTTTCATGGAAATTAAAAAAAATTCATTTTCATATCGACATAAATTTTTCATCTCTAGTGATCTTATCCACGATAAAGGTCAAAAGATATCACATAAATTTATTTAAGAAGAAAATCATAAATTAAGAGTTTCCTAGTTTGAATAAAAGGTGTGATTTGAAGATTCTCATCACACGTGACCATTTTTATAAGTATTCCTCCTTGAATCCCACACGATCGTCCAAAAATATTCAAGAGTATTCGTGAATGTAGTTATTCAAATTCCGGGTTCTGGGGTGGGGTGTTAATAATATATTGATATCCTGAGGATCACTATGACATTATTATTTTGATAAACATTGATTATTCAATAAATTTATTTTAACAAATGATGAAACCAACGTAATCTAACTCAATAATGAATATTTTTCATAATTTTTATCTACCATCAGTGTTCTAAATAAAATTGTACACATTGATAATAATCCCATGTAATGAGACTATAAAGGGTTTTTGTAGATAAGAAAACCCAATGACATCTAAAACATATGCTGTTTCTATTGTGGGGTAACTCATCATGATCTCGTCTACATGAGATCACAAAATGTAGATATTATGGGAATAAAAGGAATTTGGGAGCACATCAAAAGAATATGGGCTATGGATTTAAAAATTTACATCTCCATACAACATAACTATGTTTCCTCTAGTAATTCCTATCCTAGTAAAATTTATATTCTTTTAAATGAACAATTTAATGTAAAAAAATTAAATCATTTAATTAACATGATTTGATTGAAGACATCTTTGATGTAACACCCGAGACTTTAATGTTATATAAACCATCAAAGGAATCTTTTTCTACACAACACTTGCTTGGCTTGCTTTACACGCAATCGCGACCTTCCTCGATAGCTTGCGTCGTACGCAATACCAAGTTTCACTAAACAACATTATGCTATTAAAACTAGCCGTTATGAATAGTAATAACCACTTTTTGGAATTTTATAAATATTATTTTTCAAAATGGACTTCATTTTTGGACTCAGAATATCGAAATTAGCCTAGGGTGAAATTTTGGTATTTTTCTGAAAACTTTCAATTTTTGATGAATAGTGAAACCACTAAGTGGTATGTTAAAAACTGAATTTTGCATCAAACTTAATTTTACCGCATCTGTGATTGGAATTTCGAAAATCCGAGAGACACGGTTAATATCAAGGACTAAAATGTGGTTCAATGAGATGAAAATAATTTTTTGGTGAATAGTAACTTTTTACTTTTTTACCGCGGTTAATAGTAAATAGGGTAACTAAGGGTAAATATGATATTAATATTACCCTAACACATGTCCTAATTCTATTGGACAAGTGTAATTCGACCAAAAACAAACTTAGGAATAAAATATGACCAATTAGGCCCACTTGGATTAGATTAGGACATTTATTATTAATTTATTTAAAGAAGGGTTAAAATAGTTAAAATCAAAGTTTAATAAGTAAATCATTTTTAATATGGGTTTATACATAAGATAAATTCGATTGTAAATATTCATTAGAAAGATAAAAAGATTTCCTACATGATGGTATTTTATTTGTAATTTTTAGACATCAAATAATTTAATTTATTTATGACACAAAGATGATGCAGTAATTATATTATTAATAAAATATTGACATAATTGATGTTATAAACACCAAAATAAATGTAATTTGAGACTTTTTATGAATTACACTAATTTTATAAGTTACTATGATATATTAGTGTTGATTTAATCAACCTGGTTCGAACATATAATTCTGTTATGACTTTCACAAAAATCATATATCAAATAGTGTCAAAATTGACACAAAATAGTTTTTAAATCAAATATTATATTATTAATTGTTATTTTATTCCTAAAAAATCTAAGGTTCGGCTAAATGACTTAGATAAGGATATATATATTAATAATAAACAATTTGGGGTTCGTTTGGCATGTTATAGAAAGTTTATTAACCATATAGTGAAAGAAAACAAAAAGACACGGTAAAAGTTAAATTAATTAACTTAGAGTTAAATCTAATTGATAAGGTTAAAATAATACCCTAAACTTGTCTAAATCCTATTGGTCGATAAGATTTCGACCCATCCCCACTTTAGCTTCGAAATAAGACCCTTTGGAACCATTATAAACGGATTTTGACTTTAATATAAAATAATATTTTGAGATATTCCTAAGGTGCCCCTCTCCTCCCTTATAAAAGGGCACCTCCTCCCCCTCCTCCTCACACCAAATTGAGCACTCAAGCTCGGCCAAACCCTGCCATTTTCTCCTCTACACTTCCCTAGAATAATCCTAGAGGTCCTGGTCTTCTCCAAAGACCAATCTTAGTTCCTTAAGTGGAGGATTTAAAGAAGCGTTCCAAAGAAGAGGTAATATCCATTACCGATCTTTTCAATTTCTTTCTTATTCAACTTCTTCTTCTTTAGTTGTTTCATGATAAAGTACTAACATCAGTATTACTTACATACTGATATGTTATTATAAATATGAAACAACCCTAATCCACCTTCTATCCATCCTACGGAAAAATGAAATCACCGCGCGTGCGTACGTACGGAATACCATCTCCACGCCGTGGTGTAATCTATTTTCCACCATCACCTTACAAGGATGGGTATAATGGTGTAATGAGTAACTATATATGATTATTATGAAGTAATATTGATACTGAAATAATATATATATACTCCAATACAATTCCACGATCATAGGAACGATATCATCACTCGTGCGTACGTACGGAATACCGTCTCCACGATGTGATGCGACTCGTTCTACATGATCTTCATTTCATAATGATTATATAAATGAATTGAATGAATGAATATGGTATATACTACACTAATACCATTCTGGAAATGAATTATCTATAACCTAAAGATAAGAATAAGAATTTATTCAACAAAACACGCATAAGAACAAAAAGTTATAAAGACCCGAGTAACAAGTAACAATGAAATATTACTAACAAGAAGATAATAATATGACCATATATGATATAATATCAATATGTATGATTCTGGAAGAAGTCAATAACATTATTTAAACCATTATACAGGAGCTTCGGACACGAACAAAGCAAATCGGACCTAAGGTAAGGGAAATATCACAATCTCATTTTTATCCGAGATTGTTTATTTGTAAATATTTACTGGGGTGTATTTTATCATCCAAATCCATGTTTCATCAATATGTAATATTATTTCCATCCACCTACAATTTTTTAAATCCATTTTTACCCTTCGGTGAGTTTTTAGTAATATGTATGAAAGGAATCTTTTGTCGTTTTTCGTACGAGGTACTTTTTGACTTTTCCGACAAAAGTACGAAGAATGTTTTTTTTAAACTTATACGGCATGAATGGATTTTTAAAACATTATTTCCAAGAAGCTTCCTTTACAAGTTTTCAAGTTTATATTTAATCAACTTATTTTATTTTAAAGTTTTATGAAATGTTATGAAAGGAAAAATGTTTTTGAAGTAGAAAGGATATTTTCCTCAAGAATGGAGTTCAAGTATTTTATCAAAATTATTTTCCATCTAAGATAATAAAAGGGTTCTGTTTCTATCCATATTTTTACATTGATTTGACTATGTTGTGATGGAATTATGTTTATGAATTCCTTTATCTTATATGAATGGTTTTATGATGTCATGTTGTTTAAGAATCCCATTTTTATTACATGGGTTATGAAATGATGTAGGATTTATGATTTTGTGGCACACATAAGAATGGTATCATTATGAGATGGGTGGGACCTATATCTCCCTCCAATGCATTGGGTAAAGATTTTATATCTCATGAGATAGACATGGCTGGAACGGAAGGTTATTTCGGTTCAGTGATACAGGACTGAAACGAGGAGTGAACTCGGTTCAGAAAGGGACTTTGTCCACTAAGATAGTCTTGGCAATGAGTCATGACTAACAAGAAATGATTTTCCATGATTATGTGTGCATGCCACAAAGTTTCAAGTCTTATGTTATGATTATGGGGATCTCATTTTCACTTCTATGATTTATTCCATGATAAGATATTATGATCTCTTTTGCAAGTTTTGATTTTCAAAAAGATATGATATGATTTTTATTTCCTTTATTTGCCCTTGCTAAGAATTTGAGCTCACCCTTTTATGTTTTCTTTTCCCCAGGTCAGTAAGATGGATATTAAGTAGAATATGCTAAAAGGGACCCTAGATATGATGAAATAAATGGGAGACACTGTAGAAGATTTATGAACCAGTTGTTTATGTTTCCCAGTTTCTAAAGACACTATACCTATACGGTCCTTTGTGGTTTTGTCATATGTTGTAATAAGTGTGCTTCAATTTTGAAGTATTAACAATGTATGTAAAGTATGGGTCGTTATAGTTGGTATCAGAGGAAAGGTATAGTCAACCTTTGGAAACTAGGATGTGAAAGCCTTAGTAAGAACCCTAAGGATAAGTCTAAGCATAGAACACAATCTTAGAAATGGCCATGAATAACCTAGGATAAGACCATAAGCATGAAAATGTTTTTCTTGAATTATGTGGTTTCCTATTATAATTAGTGTTGCTCACACTATTCTTCTTGGTTTAAGTCAATGGCTGGAACCCGAAGGAACCGTGTTAATGCGGAATGCGATGGTCAATGCAATGATTGTCCCCCTGAGCAACCAAACGATATGGGAGCTGGAATGCAAAATCTTGTAGCCATGCTCACACAACTTTCTCAAGCTATGAATCATGCAGGATTTCCAAACGAGCAAAGGAGGGAGCAAAATTCTGTTGAATCCTTCATGAGGCAGCGTCCACCTTCTTTCAGTGGGTCTACTGATCCATTAGTTTCTGAACAATGGATTAGTACAACTGAAAAGATATTTTCAGTTCTTCAATGTTCTGAACATGATAAAGTCATCCTAGCAGTGTACCGTTTGGAAGGAGATGCTGATCAATGGTGGAATCTTGTTAAGAATACGAGGCAAAGGGATGAAATTGAGTCTATGGAATGGGACGAGTTCAAGAACTTATTTTTCAATAAGTACTTCCCTCGTATTCTCCGAACAAAGATGGAGAAAGAGTTTCTTGAACTGAAGCAAAGGGATGATGAATCTGTTGGTACCTATGAAGAAAATTTTACAAGACTTGCAAGGTACGCTTCTGGTATTATTATCCAGCCTGAGAGTAAGATCGATCGATTCTTTAGTGGCTTAAAACCAAGTCTTCGAAGGGCGTTAGCCATAAGGGACTTCAATAGCTACGAGGAAATCGTTCGATGTGCTCTCAAAGTCGAGATGGAGATTGGAGTAACCCATCAGTCACATGGGTTTGATAAGAAGGGGAAGATGGAATTCAAAGAAAAATCTAAAGAGCACACTGAAAAGAAGATGAACTTTCCCTTATGCTCAAAGTGTGGAAAGAAACATGGAGGGAGTTGTCTTAAAGGGAAAAGTAAATGTTTTAAATGTGGAAAAGAAGGTCATCGGGCATTTGAATGCCGTGATAATGGGAAGAAGATGTCTAATGATGCAAACAAAGGAAGGGATACACAGAATGAACCTACTACACTTCAATGTTTCAAGTGCAAGGAGATGGGGCATTATGCCAATCAATGCCCAAATCCAAGGGTTGATGATGATGGTCGACGTCAACAAAATCTTAAGGCTAAAGACAAAGGAAAGTCACATGCAATTTCTATCAGCGATGTGGAGTACGATAACGATGTGGTGAAAGGTACACTTACCATCCACTCTAAAGTAGCAAATGTTTTATTTGATTCTGGATCCACCCACTCTTTTATTTCTGAAGACTTTTCTAAGGGTATCACCGTATTACCTCAACAATTAGATGTTGAGTTAGCCGTGACAACACCTAATGGCACATCAATCGCATCAAAAGTTTATAATTCTTCTCCGATCGAAGTTTGTGGGAAAGTGCTTCCTGCAAATCTTGTGATCCTTCCTTTAGTGGAATTTGATGTGATTCTTGGCATGGATTGGCTTTCTCTACATGGAGCTCATATCAATTGCCAAAGAAGGGAAGTCACATTTCATATTCCAGATCAATCTACGATCGTCTATCAATGCAAGGATGAACATAACCTTCCAGTGGAAATTTCTTCCATCTTATGGGTATTGATTCCACTAAATGAAGGTTATTTATCTCAAATGGTTGGTGAGAAACTCACGATTAAGAATATGCCCATTTTACGGGAGTTTGATGATGTCTTTCCGGAAGAATTGTCGGGTCTTCCACCAAATCGTGAAGTTGAGTTTTCAATAGAACTCGTACCGGGTGCTTTGCCTATTTCAAAGACACCTTATAGAATGGCCTCAATTGAGTTGTAGGAATTGAAGAAGCAACTCCAAGAGAATCTTGATAAGGGATTCATACGCCCTAGTGCATCACCTTGGGGAGCACCTGTTCTATTTGTTAAGAAGAAAGATGGATCAATGAGACTCTGCATTGATTATCGAGAACTTAACAAGATCACTATCAAGAACAAATATCCTCTCCCACGCATTGATGACTTATTTGACCAACTACGTGGAGCTCAATACTTTTCCAACATTGATCTTCGTTCAGGGTATCATCAATTAAGGGTCAAAAGGGAGGATATACCAAAGACGGCTTTCCGTACAAGGTATGGACACTATGAATTTATAGTGATGCCATTTGGTCTTACTAATGCCCCTGCTATCTTCATGGATCTAATGAATAGAGTCTTTAGAGACTATCTTGATCAATTTGTGGTAGTCTTTATAGACGATATTCTTGTCTATTCAAAGAGCAAGGAAGAGCATGAAGATCACTTGAGAATTATATTGAAGACCCTGAGAAAGGAGAAGCTTTATGCCAAATTTACCAAGTGTGAATTTTGGCTTCAAAAAGTTGCATTTTTGGGTCATATAATCTCAAAAGAGGGGATATCTGTGGATCCAGCAAAAACAGAGGTTATCGAAAGATGGTCAAGACCAACAACAGTAACTGAGATCCGAAGTTTTCTTGGTTTGGCTGGATATTATCGACGTTTTGTAAAAGATTTTTCACGATTATCAAATCCACTCACCAAGTTGACTCGGAAAGGAGTTAAGTTTGTCTGGACAGAGGAATGTGAAGAGAATTTCAAGGAGTTGAAAAGAAGGATATCCAGTGCACCTGTGCTCACACTGCCTTGTAGTGGAGAAAGGTTTGTGATCTACAGTGATGCATCCAAGAATGGATTGGGGTGTGTTCTTATGCAAAATGGTATGGTGATAGCTTATGCCTCACGACAGTTGAAAATCCATGAGCAAAATTACCCAACACATGATTTGGAGTTGGCTGCGGTAATCTTTGCATTAAAGATTTGGAGGCATTACCTTTATGGTGAAAGGTGTGATATTTATACTGATCATAAAAGTTTAAAGTATATTTTCACACAAAAGGAGTTGAATATGCGTCAAAGAAGATGGTTGGAGCTGATTAAGGATTATGACTGCTCAATCCATTACCACCCTGGGAAAGCAAACAAGGTGGCAGATGCATTAAGTCGACAAGACCATGCTAGTTTATCTATGATGAGGATCACAAAAGATCCAATATTTATGGATTTACAAAGGATGGATCTTGGAATTATAATGGAAGGGGAAAAATCTTATCTTTCTCAAATGAATGTTCAACCATATATACATGTGAAGATTAAAGAGGCACAGAAAGAAGATGCCGAGTTACAAAAGAAGGTGAGAAATGTTCCTGAATTCAACCTTGATTGTGATGGGATAATAAAGTTCAAGAATCGGGTTTGTGTTCCTCCCATCCCCGAATTAAAGAATGAGCTGCTAGATGAGGCTCATAGTTCATCATTCTCTATTCATCCTGGAAGCACGAAGATGTATAGGGACCTGAAAGAGTACTTTTGGTGGGATGGCATGAAAAGAGATGTTGCTGAATATGTCTCTCGATGCTTGGTTTGTCAACAAGTTAAAGCTGAGAGACAGAAGTCTAAGGGGATGTTACAACCATTACCCATACCCGAATGGAAATGGGAAAACATCACTATGGACTTTGTCACAGGACTTCCTAAAACATCCAAAGGCAATAATGCTATCTGGGTCATAGTTGATCGTCTTACAAAGTCTGCACACTTCATTGCTATTAGAGAGGATTTCTCTCTAGATCAGCTTGCCAGGATATATGTAAAGGAAGTGGTAAGATTGCATGGAGTACCACTTTCTATTATATCTGATCGGGATCCGAGATTTACCTCGAAGTTCTGGCGAAGTCTTCATCATACTCTGGATACAGAGTTGAGTTTCAGCACTGCTTATCATCCCCAGACAGACGGTCAGTCTGAGAGGACAATTCAAACCCTAGAAGATATGTTGAGAGCTTGCTCTATGGATTTCAAAGGAGGTTGGGATCAACACCTACCTTTGGTGGAATTTTCTTATAATAATAGCTTTCACTCCAGCATTCAGATGGCTCCTTATGAAGCTCTCTATGGAAAGAAATGCAGGACTCCAACTTGCTGGGATGATGTTGGGGAAAGAAAGCTATTAGGACCTGATCTCGTTGATGAAATGGCAGAAAAGGTCAGATCTATTCAACAACACATAAGAGCAGCTCAGAGTCGACAGAAAAGCTATGCCGACAACCGAAGAAAAGACCTAGAGTTTGAAGTGGGTGATAAAGTGTTCTTACGAATATCTCCCTGGAAGAGGGTTATGAGATTTGGAAAGAAGGGGAAGTTGAGCCCTAGATATATCGGTCCTTTCGAAATACTGGATCGTGTTGGGAAGGTAGCTTACCGATTGGCGCTTCCACCGAATCTCTCTCAAGTTCACGATGTGTTCCATGTATCTCTCCTGAGAAAGTACATACCAGATCCTTCACATGTACTCAACTCAGAAGTTGTACCGCTGGAGCAAGATCTTTCTTATGAAGAACAGCCGATAGAGATTCTAGATCGTAGCGAAAAAGTCCTACGAAACAAGACCACTCGCTTGGTGAAAGTTTTATGGAGGAACCACCAACTTGAAGAAGCTACATGGGAGCTTGAGGATATGATGAGGGAGAAGTATCCTCATCTGTTTGTTACAAAGTGACGAATTTCGAGGGCGAAATTCTTTTTAAGGGGGGTAGAATGTAACACCCAAGACTTTTATGTTATATAAACCATCAAAGGAATCTTTTTCTACACAACACTTGCTTGGCTTGATTTACACGCAATCGCGGCCTTCCTCGATAGCTTGCGTCGTACGCAATACCGAGTTTCACTAAACAACATTATGCTATTAAAACTAGCCGTTATGAATAGTAATAACCACTTTTTGGAATTTTATAAATTTTATTTTTCAAAATGGACATCATTTTTGGACTCAGAATATCGAAATTAGCCTAGGGTGAAATTTTGGTATTTTTCTGAAAACTTTCAATTTTTGATGAATAGTGAAACCACTAAGTGGTAGGTTAAAAACTGAATTTTGCATAAAACTTAATTTTACCGCTTCTGTGATTGGAATTTCGAAAATCCGAGGGACACGGTTAATATCAAGGACTAAAATGTGGTTCAATGAGATGAAAATAATTTTTTGGTGAATAGTAACTTTTTACTTTTTTACCGCGGTTAATAGTAAATAGGGTAACTAAGGGTAAATATGATATTAATATTACCCTAACACATGTCCTAATTCTATTGGACAAGTGTAATTCGACCAAAAACAAACTTAGGAATAAAATATGACCATTTAGGCCCACTTGGATTAGATTAGGACATTTATTATTAATTTATTTAAAGAAGGGTTAAAATAGTTAAAATCAATGTTTAATAAGTAAATAATTTTTAATATGGGTTTATACATAAGATAAATTCGATTGTAAATATTCATTAGAAAGATAAAAAGATTTCCTACATGATGGTATTTTATTTGTAATTTTTAGACATCAAATAATTTAATTTATTTATGACACAAAGATGATGCAGTAATTATCTTATTAATGAAATATTGACATAATTGATGTTATAAACACCAAAATAAATGTAATTTGAGACTTTTTATGAATTCCACTAATTTTCTAGGTTACTATGATATATTAGTGTTGATTTAATCAACCTGGTTCGAACATATAATTCTGTTATGACTTTCAAAAAAATCATATATCAAATAGTGTCAAAATTGACACAAAATAGTTTTTAAATCAAATATTATATTATTAATTGTTATTTTATTCCTAAAAATCTAAGGTTCGGCCAAATGACTTAGATAAGGATATATATATTAATAATAAACAATTTGGGGTTCGTTTGGCATGTTATAGAATGTTTATTAACCATATAGTGAAAGAAAACAAAAAGACACGGTAAAAGTTAAATTAATTAACTTAGAGTTAAATCTAATTGATAAGGTTAAAATAATACCCTAAACTTGTCTAAATCCTATTGGTTGATAGGATTTTGACCCATCCCCACTTAAGCTTCGAAATAAGACCCTTTGGAACCATTATAAACCGATTTTGACTTTAATATAAAATAATATTTTGAGATATTCCTAAGGTGACCCTCTCCTCCCTTATAAAAGGGCACCTCCTCCCCCTCCTCCTCACACCAAATTGAGCACTCAAGCTCGGCCAACCCCTGCCATTTTCTCCTCTCCACTTCCCTAGAATAATCCTAGAGGTCCTGGTCTTCTCCAAAGACCAATCTTAGTTCCTTAAGTGGAGGATTCAAAGAAGCGTTCCAAAGAAGAGGTAATATCCATTACCGATCTTTTCAATTTCTTTCTTCTTCAACTTCTTCTTCTTTAGTTGTTTCATGATAAAGTAATAACATCAGTATTACTTACATACTGATATGTTATTATAAATATGAAACAACCCTAATCCACCTTCTATCCATCCTACGGAAAAATGAAATCACCGCGCGTGCGTACGTACGGAATACCGTCTCCACGCCGTGGTGTAATCTATTTTCCACCATCACCTTACAAGGATGGGTATAATGGTGTAATGAGTAACTATATATGATTATTATGAAGTAATATTGATACTGAAATAATATATATATACTCCAATACAATTCCACGATCATAGGAACGATATCATCACTCGTGCATACGTACGGAATACCGTCTCCACGATGTGATGCGACTCGTTCTACATGATCTTCATTTCATAATGATTATATAAATGAATTGAATGAATGAATATGGTATATACTACACTAATACCATTCTGGAAATGAATTATCTATAACCTAAAGATAAGAATAAGAATTTATTCAACAAAACACGCATAAGAACAAAAAGTTATAAAGACCCGAGTAACAAGTAACAATGAAATATTACTAACAAGAAGCTAATAATATGACCATATATGATATCATATCAATATGTATGATTCTGGAATAAGTCAATAACATTATTTAAACCATTATACAGGAGCTTCGGACACGAACAAAGCAAATCGGACCTAAGGTAAGGGAAATATCACAATCTCATTTTTATCCGAGATTGTTTATTTTTAAGTATTTACTGGGGTGTATTTTATCATCCAAATCCATGTTTCATCAATATGTAATATTATTTCCATCCACCTACAATTGTTTAAATCCATTTTTACCCTTCGGTGAGTTTTTAGTAATATGTATGAAAGGAATCTTTTGTCGTTTTTCGTACGAGGTACTTTTTGACTTTTCCGACAAAAGTACGAAGAATGTTTTTTTTAAACTTATACGGCATGAATGGATTTTTAAAACATTATTTCCAAGAAGCTTCCTTTACAAGTTTTCAAGTTTATTTTTAATCAACTTATTTTATTTTAAAGTTTTATGACATGTTATGAAAGGAAAAATGTTTTTGAAGTAGAAAGGATATTTTCCTCAAGAATGGAGTTCAAGTATTTTATCAAAATTATTTTCCATCTAAGATAATAAAAGGGTTCTGTTTCTATCCATATTTTTACATTGATTTGACTATGTTGTGATGGAATTATGTTTATGAATTCCTTTATCTTATATGAATGGTTTTATGATGTCATGTTGTTTAAGAATCCCATTTTTATTACATGGGTTATGAAATGATGTAGGATTTATGATTTTGTGGCACACATAAGAATGGTATCATTATGAGATGGGTGGGACCTATATCTCCCTCCAATGCATTGGGTAAAGATTTTATATCTCATGAGATAGACATGGCTGGAACGGAAGGTTATTTCGGTTCAGTGATACAGGACTGAAACGAGGAGTGAACTCGGTTCAGAAAGGGACTTTGTCCACTAAGATAGTCTTGGCAATGAGTCATGACTAACAAGAAATGATTTTCCATGATTATGTGTGCATGCCACAAAGTTTCAAGTCTTATGTTATGATTATGGGGATCTCATTTTCACTTCTATGATTTATTCCATGATAAGATATTATGATCTCTTTTGCAGGTTTTGATTTTCAAAAAGATATGATATGATTTTTATTTCCTTTATTTGCCCTTGCTGAGCATTTGAGCTCACCCTTTTATGTTTTCTTTTCCCCAGGTCAGGAAGATGGATATTAAGTAGAATATGCTAAAAGGGACCCTAGATATGATGAAATAAATGGGAGACACTGTAGAAGATTTATGAACCAGTTGTTTATGTTTCCCAGTTTCTAAAGACACTATACCTATACGGTCCTTTGTGGTTTTGTCATATGTTGTAATAAGTGTGCTTCAATTTTGAAGTATTAACAATGTATGTAAAGTATGGGTCGTTATATTTGACTTCCATTCATAATTGGAAATTGTTGGTCAAGAAAACTGTATATAGATCCCTCTAGATCACCCACATACAATTGAAATTTCAATGTATTTGGATGAAAAGTAGTTTTTTGGGATTATAAATGGAATAGAATATAATTTGTATACATGTAAATTACATGAAATTTATTTTTCTATGTGGGTAATTTTGGTTTCCCGACTAATTTTCTGACAAGTTTGATTAAATTCCACTAATTTAGGAAATAAAATTTTAAAAAAATGTCAAATTTTCTATGATTCTATAATTTCAATTAAAAAAGGGGAAAATTTGAAAATGGTCATCTAAATAAAAGTAAATTTTATTTAATAAATTTTCAAGAGGTGGATTCCAATGTAATATAGTTGAAAGATACAAAAAACAAAAGGTGTCGGACCCCCCCCCCCACCATAAAAAACAACCACCTTATCATGAACCCCTCTTTGCCGCTACTTAGCCGGTTCCACATAGACACCTGATGTTGAACCTCCTATGCACCCATTAAAGCTAAATATTATAGTTATCCGCTCCAGTGCTACCTCTCTTGGTCATCCCTCTACCATGTCCCCCATAAGTTCAACGGAACACAACCCCCATCTCATCAACTCTCTTTGTGGAATCCATCCATGGACATATGGTTTTGTCCACCTACATCGGCATCCTTACATAGTCATTTCCCTCTCTTGGTGACCTATCAGATGTTTCCCCACGTAGAAGACTCCATCTCATGAGGTCTCCTATGAATCATCTAACATGCATTCCCAATGGGCCAGATTGAAACATTATAGGGTGGGTCAAATTGTGAAATGCCTAGAATAGTCCAAGGTTGGTTGTAACTAACTCACAATGGGATAAGGTGGGTTCTACACGGCCCTTCTTCTCCAATTCAAAAATAGAAAATTAGTAATTAATTTTAATTGCCTTTAAATCATAGGGAAACATTGAAATATTTCCAAAAATAACTTAAAATTTTATACTTATAATTTCATAAAAATCATTTGGTCCAGAAGAATAAAATGATTTAATAAGAAAAATATATTATTTCTATTAAATTTCCATAAATAAATTTATCAGATTTGAATTTTTATTTACTGTTTACTTTTTTTATTTAATGGTCTTGAGCAATGAAAAATCATTTGTAGTCTATAGTTATATTAAAAGACATTATGATTAAAACTACGTGTGATGATTTTAATAGTTAATTTATTTATTTTTTTCACATTGTATTTCATAGATTAATATTATTAATGGTGTGTGAATCCACCTGTATAATATTTTATGTATTCGGAACTTCATAATACCCCCTGTAATATTTAATAGTATGTATATATTATAATGATAAATTTTTATGTTGTTTACCAACGCAAGATGTGGTTTCATATTAGATGGGATCTTGAAACAATGGATTTCACTATGAGCTAAGATGATAGTTGAGACCCAAATTAGGTATAACAACACTAAGGTCAGGGTTGTTCCATTGTGAAAAATGGGGAAACTAATCAAAAATTCTCATGATCAGTCAGGTATTTTATTTAATTTATCAATTATTTTTCATATTTTTAATTTTCATGTTTCCAAGGATATATTATTTAACAGACAAATAATTCTTTGTTTAAATAAATATGATGTGAAGGTTTTCTATTGACTTCATGTTCATTTTGAGAATGTAAATATTTCACAAAAATATCAAATATAAAATTAATTCAATCATCATGTAAATATAAAAACCTAAAAAGTAATATTAAGCTATAACACCACTCATCGCATAAATTTTTACAAATCCAAGTGTACGTGGTACACAACATCCCTACTTCAGTGTGCCTCCAACTACTAGAGTGTTCCTATGAATTTTATTTCTTGATATAACTGATTTTGGAAAAAGAATATCTATAGTGAGATTTCTACCACTTTAAAGGAAAAGTGTAATGGTATTCACTTTTTGGAATTTGAGAATATATGACTTCAATCAATAGTTCAAGGAGTTTTGAGTCCATGTGTTTGGCTAGATAGGTTTTTACCTTAGAACTCTCTGACGAGTGGTGTAGGCATAGATTGGAATATAGTGATAGGATTCATCAATCCTTTCCACTATAATACTCATGCGATACGGTTTTCTAAATCTAGTGGTGAGGGCTACTGGCGATCAATAAACTAGTGGGATACATTTAAAGAATTAATCTCTAATTTAGAAATGAAAATAATTATAATTTTCTTATAGTGAATTTTTTATGTTATAGAAAAAATTGAAATTGACAACATGAGATAATTTTCAATGTTAAAAATTCTAGATAATGAAAATATCATAACCATCCATATCTTCTAGTACGGGAACAGGTGCATTTGCCTTGTACTATTCCAATATATGAGGCATTATTAGTTAGATTTCTTAATTCTAACTGATCTCACTCCTAGAGAAAGTATAGAAAATAATGAATAATATAAGAAGAATGTAGATGATTGAAAATATTTATTTTCTATCATGATGTTTATAATTTCAATTCAATAGAAGAAAATTCATGAGGTAAAAGTTGATTTAAATATTTTAACTCATATATAATAGTTATATTAGGATAGGGAAATGAAATTATGGAATTAGAAATCAATTTTACATTATTGGAAAAATCTAAAATAAGGTGATCATGAATGACCTCAGGCACTGAATATCATTGTGTACATTAAGGGTCTTGAATTATTTGGGGTCAATCAGAACTAAGAACTAGATTATGATATCATTCTGGTTTCTCTCCTTCCATGAATCCCAACATTTACAATTAATTATGAAATTAATAACATGATATAGTCAATTCTATACTATTTGAATTTAATTCTCTGAGCTGATAATGATATCAAGAACAAAAATTCATCATTATTTATGGTGAACAAGAGGATAAAGGGTGTGGATTTGTGGTTTACCACTAAACCCAATCCAAGGTCACTGATTCACCATCATTCCATTAAAACAAATGTACAAGGAATAATCATAGTTATGTTTCTATCTATATTTATTGTGGAAGGAAATGTCATGGGAAGACCAATTTCAAGGCTATGAAATAACAAGTGATGGGATTCTCTTACCAGATGTATTTTTTCATTAAATGAAATTTGTTATTATATATGTGTATTTTTAGACATACCATGTGGCTCAGACATTTGTATTCGTAAATTAAAACCTAGTAGAATACAAATGATTTCAAATTGTGAGTTGGATCTCTAGGCCGCAAATGGTGAATGTCTAGTAGCCTTAGTCGTTGGATACTTTCAGATAATTTTTCATAGGTGTTTATTTATTGTGTTAATTAATTTTTGTTATGTTCATTTAGTTATAAGAAACATAGTTACATTTTTGATTTAGGATATTAGGGGATTTTACTAAAATATTTGAAATAATTGTTGAGTATTTTATAACCATAACATATGTTATTTTTTGGTGTACATTAATAATGGATTGTATATACCTCAACAAGAAAACCCAGTAATGGATATCAATAATAAAAACAATGAATATGATTAATATATAACCCTCAAATATAACATAATTTTTGGATATGAATATGGGGATAATTTTAAAAAATTACATTTAGAATGGGTTTGACAGTAAACTGAGTCAAAACATCAAGATGTTTTTCTTGCATTTTTAAAAGGCAAAAAAAACCAAACAATCCATTTTTGCTAAAGGATTAATAGACCCTAAATTGGAGTAATTTTTCATTCTATTTTATGTGTTCTATTTCTATTTGTGGTATGGGGTGGGGTTTTATACTTCATTACTTTTACAAATGAAAATTGTTTATATGGTAATATGTATTTAATGATGTTTAAGTTATATTTTTTTAAGCATTTCACTAATTAAAATATTTAAGTATAAACCATCTTGGAAAGAATATTATTTCCCTCCATTTATATTGAGGTGGGGTGTATCTAATCCTGGATTTCATTGATCTCTTAATGATGTGTCAGATAGTATCCCAAAACACTCCCCCCTATACACCTAGGTGGAATTGTGTTAGTGAAAGGAGGTATTAAACGTTGATTAGCATGGTCAGGTCAATGATGATTTATAAAACTCTTCAATTTTCCTTTTGGGAATATGAATAGTATATAACATGATATACCCTTAATCGAGTATCAACTAAAAAATATATGGGATTCCATATTAGTTTTGTTATAGAAATAAACCCAATCTACCAAAAATATTTATGTAGGGATGTGACGATTATTTCAAGACTATACCTTGTAAAAAAATTACCATCCATAAGAATAAAGGGAATCATTATATGTTATACTAATGAAACTAAATGATATTAATTATATAAAACTTTTCATAGAACTTCGATTGTAGAAAGACACGAAATTTTATGAGAGTAAAAACACATTTCCAATTCAAATATTTGGATAACGATTGAAATTAATGAAGTTGATTCCCCATAAGTACAAGAGTTGTTGTGAGAAAAATCTCAATAAGAAATAGTGTGAGATATATATATTATAAATACATAATTACTATTTAGGTCAACTATAGAAGTTATATAAGTATATTACTTCGGATTTCTTTTCAATGAGTATGGTGGAACATGTTATTAGATAAAGATTAACCAATAACCTATAAGGAATAATTATAGAGAATGAATTATTCTGAATAGATCAGAGCAATGAATTCTAAAATGGACCCCATTTATAAAAAAATAAATTTTTGTAAACCTTATGACTATTGTGGAAACAATTTTTTTTGAATGGGTATTAATGATAAATTTATAGATGGATAGTAAAGTAAATATCTTTAATGTATGAATGATTGAGAAGGGTTATAGGAATCATAAAGGTATAGACTAATATGAAGCCTTCTCACCAACAGAAAGGCTAAAATATACCAGAATAATTTTTCAAAAAGAATTCCTCCATGATTATGTTATTTAAAAAATGGTTGTCAAAATAAATTTTCTAAATTAGTATTTGGGTGAAGAAGTCTATATGACCATTCCCAATGTGTTTATTAATTAAAAGAGTTCAAATAATTTATTAAAGATAAAAATATAAATTTATTGCCTAAAGGATCAATCACAATTATAGAATGCTTATTTTGGTGACTTCATTAGGGAATTTTACATCATTGCAAAATAAATAAATACATGTGTATAGAAAATGGTAAGTTGGAATTAAATAAATTTACTCATATTTTTATTGATGAAATATTAATTATGTGATTTGAAGTGAAATTACTATAGTTAGATAAAACATTGTTAAAAGAATTATTCTCAATAAATATATTAGTTGATGAAGGATACAACCATTGAATCATGATACATCAGGGTAGATGACAAAGGATTCATTGGATGAGTCATTGCACATATATTTTTAAAGTACTTTTGAGGTAAAATATGAACCATTCTAGGTGAGGATTGATTCCATTGCCATATTATATCAACATCTTCACAAAAATGTGTCCTCAAAATCGCGAGGATATGGAATTAATGGAATGAATAACTTATACTTCAGAAGTGGTTTCTATCATTTATTCCATGCAATATAAATGATTTGATTCTTTGCTATCTTAATCATGGTGGGACGATATCTATCTTATCTATGAGATATTCATTATGAATATGTAAAAAAATACAAATAAGTACTTGAGACAAAGAAAGGGCTTATTACATGTGTTGGGATGAGATATGGAACATTATTTATGGGATATATTGTTGCTAGTTTCTAGAAATATAACATTGATCTAATATATTGTCATGTTATGAAATTTTCCTCAGTGTTATTATAGTGATTTAGAGAAGAAAAAATCAACTTATGATTGATGAATCTATAGTACATTCCAATTATATCAAAGATTATAATGTATCAGATGATTTTTTTTCAAATATGACTTTTTTAAATAAATTGGTATTATACCTAAAGTGTAGACCCTATTCCAGTTTATTTTCAAAATACCGTAGTAGTATTTACTTCAAAAGATATCAGGTCTCCCTTGAGGAAAAATAATATACTCTAGAAGTTTCATCTCTTGAAATATTTTACTTGGATACGTGATGTAAATAATATCAGAGTGACCATAGAGGATTATAAAGAAGAACCCCTAACTATATACATATCTTTGTAGAAACATTATTATTATGCGTGAGATTGATTGTTTAGTCTTGTCATCAATTGGATTTAGTGTAAGTGTGTGTGTTTTAAGTGGGTTCCCTATAACAAAATCATGTATGTTATTTAATTATAATTACATTTATATTTATTGAAATAAACATTTGTTTAACATCCATAATAGTGTTGATACTTTTTCATCCACTATATATTTGAAAATTTCCTTAGGTTACATGTCATGTCAAAAGGTTATGGATGCTCAAATGAAAAAAATAGAACCTAAAGATACCATGAGAGTAATCATTAGATCTTGTACTATGTTTTTGATACATCGTGTCTACAGGAAATAGAAGATCTATGACTACCGTGTGTTGTGGGATTAGAATCATTGATATTTATTCTCATGAATTTCAAACTTTGTGGCCTAATTTAGATGAGATCCTGAGGTATGAACTCCTAATTGGAACACCACATGTTTTTTTAATGATTCTATTTTTCTATCTATGACCATGTGTAATGGTCTCCTAGCATGGTATTATTATTACTATATACTATTTGAGTACATAATTTACAATAAGATGGAAACTCAGAATTTTTTTAAAATATATATTTCTTTTTGTGTGTCACTCATGGTATGGAATTTATTGATTAATCAATCGAAATTATTTTTCTCTAAAAAGAAGTGATATCTCAGGACTAGTTGATCATGATGGTTGTATGTTTACTTAATATATGATCATTTTATAAGTAGGTAGGTAAATCATATTTTATCAATATATAATAAATAAAAAAGGATGATTAAAAAAGTTTGATTCATGCTTTATGATGTATCATTAGACAAATAGATGACAGTACATGGTTTGGGTTAACATGAATTGTTTTTGTAGGTATGACTTTTTGGTATCTCTATAAAGTCCTTGATGGTGAAATATACTTAACACATAGTCTACAAATAGTATTCCTGTCTATTGAGATGAGTTCTAGAGGGTTACACATAATAGCGTACTAAAAAACATACAATATTATGATCTATATGATCATAAAATAATGTAGGACCCATCATGGGGTTCAAGAAATGTTCATGGCCTGGAAAATAGATATGACCAAGGCCTACGATAGAGTGGAATGGCACTTCCTCACAGTTGTGATACTGAAAATGGGTTTCTGGACTAAGTGGATAGATATGGTCAACATATGCATCTCGACCGTCTCTTTCAGAATCCCGGTCAATGGGGAGATCACTCGAGGATTAGTTACATCCCGAGGCCTTCGCCCAGGAGATCCCCTCTCCCATTTTCTCTTCATCTTGGTCGCTGATGTCTTTTATAACATTATTTCCTGGGCTATATCCACTAAATCTATTCATGGGGAAAATTTCAGCTATGTTAGTCCACTAGTGTCACATCTCTTTTTTGACAACGACTGCATCCTCTTCCTAGAGCAACTATTAATGAATATCGGGTGATCATCCAAGGGATCCCCCAGTACGAGAGGGCGTATGGCCAGTCAATCAATCACAGAAAATCAGAAATCTCCTTCAGTGCAGGGGTTCCTCGTACCAAGAGGGATGAACTCTGCAAAACAGTAGGCATACATATGGATGAAAATCACCAAAAGTATCTTGGGATACCCACGGTGATTGGCCGGTCCAAAAAACAAATATTCGGATCTTCAGTGGATAGGATTGAGAAGAAAATTCAAGGCTGGACCCCAAAAATAATCTCAAAAGCAGGAAAAGAGACCCTCCTTAATGCTGTCATCCAGTCTATCCCCATCTAGTTTATGTCCCTGTTTATGCTCCTGGTGTCCATCGTTAACTAGATCCGTACATGAACTGCCAACTTCTGGTGTTGGAAAAATGATGGATGGAATAGACCCCACTAGATGTCTGGGGAGAAACATCTCATACCCAAGTCAGAGGGAGGGATGGGATTCCAGAACCTTCTTCTCTTCAATGATGCACTATTTCCCAAACAAGGATGGTGATTTATTTACCATCCATCATCTCTATGTGCGCGGGTACTACGAGCTATGTACTTTCCCTATACAGTCTTCCATGTTTCATCTCTTGGACCTCATCATAGCTTCCTTTAGAGAAGCATTTGGGGGGCCAAAAATCTCCTAGAAAAAGGACTGGGCTGGAGGATAGGGGATGGCTCATCTGTCAACATCTTGACCGATCCCTGACTGATCGATAAGGAAGGTATCAGAGATACATCCCATGCCCAACCAGGCTTTGAAGACGCCACTATCGGATGCCTCCTTTCCGACCAAGGGATGGGGTGGTGTTTGGATAAGATTCATGAATTTTTTAACGAAAGACCCCATATAATTATCCTAAGCATCCACTGGGTCCCAGACGTAGGCCCCAACCATCTCTTCTTGAGAAATGACATGTTGGGTGAATACATTGTCAGATCCGGATACAGACTTACTCTTAGAAACCACCCAGTCGTCCGGAATGAGGGACCATGGAAATCTATTTGGAAGCTCAATGTCCCCCAAAATATACACCACTTTTGGTGTTAGGTTTGCACTGGCACACTCCCAACCATGAGCCTTCTTATTTACCGACATATTTCCAATGCTGTTTTATTCCCTTACTGCCAGAATATCCCAGAGACCCCTTTTGCAGGCCATAATTCGCTGCACAGGAGCTATGGAAATTTGGAATAAATGGGGCGCATCTCCACATGCATCACTGGCTATGGATTCTGACCTCCCTGCTCTCCTGATGTGCTGGTGATCCTCTCTCTCATTGGCTAATGTAGGTTCACTCTACACCCTGGCATGGATCATCAGGGTCTTGCATAACAATGGTGTATTCCATCACATGCATAATCCTCCTCAATTCTGGGCTGAATGGGCCACTTCATGGATTGAGGGATGGAAACACCACAATGGACATGGAATTCCAAAAATTCCCCACTCCAGTACCACTCATTGGAACCCCCCATCGGAAGGGATTCTTAAGATCAATGTGGAAGCGTATCTCCCCAAGGATTTACTTGTCTCCCTTGGTCTCTTGGCGTGAAATCATCAGGGGAAAATCATCGCTGCAATGTATGAATCACATCATGCCTTTTGGGAACCTTCTTTAGTTGAGGATAATGCCATCTTGGTAGGTATGATGCTGGCTTTGGATTGTGAATGTATCGATATCATCAATGAGTCTGACTTCCTCATCGTGATCAATTCCATTAACCCCAATGATAGAGGACTCCAGTCATTTGGCCTCATCATCAGGGAAATTATCTCACTCTGCCAATGCTTTTCATTCTGCACCTTCTCCTTTACCAAAAGGAATGGAAACAATGTGGCCCACCAGCTAGTGACATCAGGCCCCTACGATGCCAACCTGCTCTGGCTGGATAATTTCACGTTCGTGGCTTCGTATATGTACATCTTCTAATATTAATCATTAATTATATTTTTCTTTTCTCAAAAAAAATATAGAATAATTTTAATATAATTTATTTATTTAAAATTTTCTTAATGAATTAAGTGAAAATTGATAAATTTTACATGAACAATTTTTTTTAATAATAATGTTTCATTTAATAATTGAAAGAATTATGAGTAAATTTTATTACACTATTTTGCATCAACATATATGTATTATATGTTATATGTAGTTGATAAGAATATAAATTACAAGAAATCAAAGTTATTTGTTCCTAAAATGTAGATTACAGATTATTTAGTGGGTGTTATATATATCTAGTGGGGGAACCCATTCTGAGTATCTAATCCCCAAAATAGAATAATGGTATAGCTAATTTTGAAGGTAAATATCTTTCACTGGAATTTGATATATTCTCTCAAATCCTTCCAAAATTCAACAGGGAAAAGTATTCATTCCATGTTTTGAATACTAGAACTCGTTCATTAATCTAAGGATTGAAATGTTGGTGATCACTAGGATGTAGAAGGATTCTTCATCCTTCCACTCTTGAACCTATAATTTTTTTATTATCTTTCATGTATACTCTTGAACAATCTGTTAATTATCTAGAGGGGATGGACCTTTAATCTATCAAGTAATTGTTATTGGAAATTATCATCTATCGATAAAACCTTCTATTCAAACAATGTATTTATTCCTTTATTTTTTTTCTTAATTAAATTCACCTGAGACTATAATAACATTACTAAGGGTCAAATTTCCATATATTATAAAGTAACATATATTTTTTGATGAAATATTGTAATCCTCTATCCATCGGATTTAAATACAAGCACTGGTACAAAAATTAGACGACACCAACCAGATCATTCCATAACTATAATTATATATAAAATCTCTTGTGTTATTATTGAAATTACAACAAGTTAGAATCATGAAATTCCTATCATATTTCTCATAACTCTAATTCTTTGATGGTGAATTCTTGATAAAATAACTCTCATTTTCAAAATAGAGTGATCCATGGTGAATTGAGAAATAGTAAAACTCTTTTGTTTATGAAATCACATCATGGATTTAAGGATTAGGGAAGATCTAGTAAGTATCATTATGGTGCTAATAAGATGATCATAAATGATCATTCTAGACCTTTAATATTATGAGGTATGATTATTTGGAATTATACTATCATGAAAATAATTTTTTATTACTGGATTGTCCAACTATTTTATAGTTACTCTCATCGTGTATCGTATCCTCACAGATGTTGAAATGATACCTCTTATCATAAAACATCAATTAACTCTGGGAAAATAGGAATATAGAGTATTTAAGTGCGTAGTATTTTCTATAAAAATTTATGAGGATTAATTTATAGGATCCCAAGTATTTATAAAATAGTAATTATTTTATTAAATTTACGTTAAAGGTAAGCTTTGAACGATAGCGTACTCAAAATGCAACAATGGTTTTATTCAAAATCGTAACTTTCACAAAACATTGAGTTATATAGAAAAATAATGTAAAATTATTATCATTTTAAATGGTAGTTAAATCCTATCCGTTGTACTGGAGAGATTTAATAGAACTAACTAAATTATGATTACACGTTTTTTTTTTAATTTTTTTTTACATTTATCCAAAAAAATTAGAGGCTTAAATTATTAATGAATCCGATTTCAAGAAATAAATACTGTAAAATTTTTTAAAACCCTGTTTTACAGCCTTTTTCTAAAGAAACTTTTTTAAATCTTGTTTTTTATATTTTTATATGTTTTATTTGACATGATAAACTTCTTCTATAGAAAAAAATGTCATCAAAATTTACCTTGGTTGAAATATTTGTGTTGTTCTGATAAATTTATATTTTATTGAAGATTGAAAAATACTGAATTTTAATTCAAAATTATCTTTTCATAAAATTCATTTATACAGAAGGATTGTCAGTTTAATTATTTTTTAACTGTTAATGTATTAATTGTTTTATAATTTTATCCAATTTTTGTCATTGTATTAAATTTAACATTTTAATTGGACATAAACACATGTCAAAGTTTCAAAATATTTGGTTTCTTCAAAACATGTTTTCTAGTTTGACAAGGGGAATTAATTTTAAGTTAATTAATAAAATTTTTGTATTTTGAATTGGGAAAAATTAAATAATAAGGTCCATCTTGTGTAAATAGGTAGTCTTTATATTTTGGACATTATTAATAGGAACTTCAGTAATTATTTTTATTTACAACAGTTAAAAGGTAGATCAGGTAAATAAGGGTAAAAAATAATATTATAATTAAATAAAACTACCCTAAAAGGTTTAGTAATCATATTGTATGAGTTATTTATGACCATGAACATCTTTAGGCAGAACATTTGGCATTTTATAGGCACATGGGTGTGAAAATGACATTTTATAATTTTTAATTTAAAGAAACAAATAATATAACATAAACATGTATCTCTTACTAAAATAATTTATATAATGAGTTATATAAGTGATATATTTTAATATATATAGTCATTAAAAATATATAAATATTTACTATATCATGTTATTTTATTTAATTTATATTTAAATTTAATAAATAAAATTAATCATGACACAATAATGATTTAGTGATTGCTTCATTGACAAATGATCCAAGTAAATGACATTATAAATATTAAAATAAATGTAATTTGTTTCTTATAATTCCATAAAAAAATTTATGGATGAAATTGAAATATTATATTTGAGTTAAATATATTGGATTGAAGGAATAAAGTTATTGTTACATTCAAAAAATCAATTACTAAATAGTATCAAAATTGACATAAATGAGTGAATAAAATATACTTTTTTTTTAAATGATATAGTTTTCCTAAAAATATAATATTCTTACAAATGTCATATATTATTTTATAAATTTAATTAATGAACCACTTATATTTATTTTTCATTTTTTAGTAACAATAGTTACCATATATCAGCAAAATACAAGAAGACTTGGTAAGAGTTCATATTTTTAACTACGGGTTAATGCTAATTGATCAGGTTAATTTTTTTCCCTAAACATGACTAAAACCTATTGGTTGAGAGGATTTAAACCATTAGAAACTTATCCTAGAAATATATCACTTTTTAACTATTATAATTCAAAAATAATTTTACAATGAAATAATATTTCATGACTTCCCAAAAGTTCCCCTCTTGTTACTTATAAAAGGCCACCACATCTACCCATTTACACACACTTATTATGAACCATTTCTCATAGAACATGTAATCAAGAAATATCCCAACATACTCTACTTACTTCGATAAGACATACCTTGGGATGAAGGAGATTTATGATAGCCTTTTAGCTAAAATCAAAAGAAGTTTCCCGATTTAGATGTAACATCTTCTCTCAACTTCATTTCCTTTATTTTCCTTCTTCTCTCCCTATGTAATTCGTATTCATTGATTACATAACAAAAACAGTATCCTCAATATAATGGGATGTTGTTATGGGAATTATTCTAACTACTCTTACACACACCTCCATCGAATGGATACGAACATATTGTTTATATGCACGGTGAACTACAACCTCCTGAAACGATGATTGTTCAATTGTCCCCTACCAGCTCTCATGGTGGCTATTATAATGGAACTATATTTATATGTGATATATAGTATATTCATTCTGTCTCTGTGATTTTATATTTTTATTTACAATATACATTTATACTTTCCATAGTGTGTAAATACGATAATTTTATTTGAGGAAGTGTGAACTACCACCCCCAGAAGGAGATATGACTCATTCATTCCATATATAGATCTTATTAAGTATGTAGTTAATGAAATTATGTAATATATATAACATAAATACTATACTATAATTATAACATAACTATGTATTATTTATTTTTCATTCCTATAATATGAAAACAAAATGAAAGTGACGTTCATTCTTACGTACGACCTACAATCTCTATGAACAGTGCATTTTATTTATTATACCCAAATGTAATGGACTATTTTGAATACATATATACTGGATATATATGATATTTAAATAATGTAAAATATTTTTTTTATTATGGACTATTTACTACGTAGAAAATTTACATAAAAAAAGTTACATCTTCGACTCAAGTACCAAATATCGAAAAAACGACCAATATTATCTTAAATAATTACGTAATGTTTATAACATAGTGATAAGTAATATAAAATGAATAATAAACATGAAAATGGTTTTAATGAAAGTACAAATTAACCTATGTTTATTATTCGGGAATATAATGAACGAACAAGACAAGTCAGACTCAACATAAGACACTTCTTCCCAATCTCTTTTTATTGAGGCAATGTTTGGTTTATACATGAAATTATTTTATATGGTGTATAATAATACCATTTTTTAAATTTAATTCAGTGTTTTTCAAAAGGAATATTTTTTTACGAATCATTTTACTAAATGAGAAGATGAATGTGTCTTTTTAATGTATGTTGTGACAAAAACCTTTCCATAGTCTCGTGAATTATTTGATACTGGGTTCCTTAACAACCCTTGACATTTTTAAATGTAAAGTAAATACCATAATCCATTTTTACATATATTGTTTAAAATGTTTTTGATAAACAATTTATTATGTCAATATCTTGAACAGATATATATTGTGATTTCAAAGTAAAAATGTTATCTTTAATTTATGCTTGTCTTATGTGTAATTAATATTTTATGGTTCATGGGAAGTGTTTATGTATTTGGGTGGTTCCATGATAAACTGAAGGAAGGAGATCCAAAGATAGCTCTCGATGTTATTGGGTAACCTAAAGGGGGTTAATGATAATATTTCTCCTAAGATATTTTATGGATTATATACTGTGATGGGTATTCCATATGTAACTATGAAGGTTACTCCCAATGTAGTTGTGAAATCTAAAAAGTATGTATGTTATGGATTACACAAGTTACCTTTATGATTTGTGATTTTTATGGGTTATTCATAAATATTATGATTTCATGAGTTCTGTTAACTAGATTATGTTTTATAAGTAAAAAGAATGGTTTCATTTATTTATATGTATTCATGGACTGATATTTTCTTTTCTTATTTCATATACCTTACTGGTCTTTTTATGCTCATCTCATGTTTTGGAAAATTTTTCACACGGTATAGTGAAGGGTAAGATAAAGAATAATTCTAGAAGATTTTTATCAATAAAATATTTCTTTTTTTGGAGTTTTAATATTGTCAAAAATATTGGACATAGTATAAATGTAATCTTTGTAATATTTGGTATGTGATGTAATAGTCATAGCCTAATTCTCTAAAACTCTAATCCTAAAAATCTTCTCAATTTGAATTCAAGACTTATCTTGAGATTATATAATTTATAAGGTCGTGTCCTTATAGTTGGTATTAGAAGTCGGTTTAGACAACTTTAGGAGTTACGCTATTGTTAAATGAATATCCATAACTTATATTTAATTTATTGTAAGATTTAAATGACATAGAATTTGATGATTATCTTGTTCCTTTATCTCAAATATTTCTATCTTCAAAATATTTTTTCGTAGAGGAAATTCGGGCTTCTATGATGAGACGACATCAAGAAAAAAAAACCTACCAAATCAGTAACCTGAAATTGATGGAATCAAAAATTAATTGTTTGTTGTTGTAATGGAATAGTTGACTCTGATTAGAAATATTTATTGTATCCATGCACTAGATCAACCAGATCAACCAAAAAGGAAAATAGTAGTAGTGGAACATTTCATGGGGAAACATCAACATCATTTAGAGGATCCTCAGACCTTGTTCTATATTAATAGTGGATTAAAGCACTCGAAAATAATTTCATTGTTCTGGGTTGTTCAGAACATGAAAATGATAGTATTTTTGTTATCATTTTAAATTTGAAGCCGATCAGTGGTGGTATATGTTTAAAAATATAGGGGATAGTTAAAATATTGATTCTATTGATTGGGATGAATTCAAAGGTATGTTCATTGAGAAATATTTTCCTAAGGTAGTTTGACATAGTATGGAAAAACAATTCAAGGAATTGAGGTTGGAGGATTACTCAGTGGCTTCTTATGAAAAAAAATCACTCGACTATAATGGTATACCTAATATTTTATATGGGATATTTATAGTAAAATCAATCATTTTTTCTCAAGAATAAATCCAAATTATCTAAAGGAATCAGACTCTCGTGAGTTCAACAGTTATGAAAAACTTGTTCGATGTGCAAAGAATAATAAAATGGTGTTTGTAGATGATTAGGTGTTCTTTGATAAAACAACATAATATGTGGTTGAGTTGGTAGATGAAAGGGAATAGTTCATCAAAAATTCAGATCGTAACAAACTTACGTTTATAGTTTTTTAAAATTGTGGTAAAAAGTACACTAGAGAATGCCTTTTCAATTATAGTATGTACTTTTGACGTAGTAAAATGGGGCATGAAGTTCATAATTGCACTAAAAAAATCCTGTTAGTGGTATGAAAAATATTTATTTACATTCAGTAAATTGTTTTATGTGTAGTGAAATGGGTCATTATGAAAATGATTGTCTGACAAAGAACTCAAATGATGGAAAGAAGTCAGACTACCAATAGAAAGTAATTGTGAAATTAATTGGATCTTCTTTAGAAGATTTTGTACCATGAAATGAAGAAGTATCAAATAAAAAAAAAATTTATTCAGATTTTGCCAATTTTTTTTATTCTGGGTCTACATATTCATTCAATTCAGAGAAATTTTATAGTATATTGGGAATTCCATCCCAAGATAAAAATCATGAACTCATGATAAAAATAGCTAGAAAAAATGTTGTGAAAAAAATGAAATTATTAGAACATTCCTTTCATTGTGTGTAAAAAGAGTCTACCTTCAAAATTTATTGGTATTCCTCCAATAGAGTTTGATGTTATTTTCGGTATGGGTTATTTTTCTGTTTATCATGATATGATTCACTATAGAGCTAAATAGGTTTCTTTTCAGGAATAATTCCAGGTTGTTTACAACAATGATCCCTTACTTTTGATGACATATCAGGATTCTAAGACACTAGAAATAGATGGAATTTAATGTTACCATCTTCATATTTTGAGAACAATTATATTTTTCAAATTAATTATTTTTAGGGGTAAATGAGTATCTCAATGTATTTCCAAATGAGTTTTCTAGTATAATACATGATCTGAATGTTGAATTTACTTTTTAATTTTTTCTTTATGATAATATAATTTTAAAAACTTCTTATATAATGGATTAAATTGAACTTTTAGAGATAATGAATCAGTTGAAGGAGTTATTAGATAAAGGTTTTATTCATCCTATCACATCACCATAGGGTGCTCATCTCTTTTTTGTTAAAAATTGATGGTTCAATGTGAATTTTCATTTAATATAGAGAATTGGATAACATCAGAATTAATAAAAAGTATCATTTGCCTCATACCAAGGATTTGTTAGATCAGCTCTAGGAAGCTTAGTATTTTTCGCATATTGACATGAGGTCGGGGTACCATAAGTTGAAGGAAAAGTAAGATGAAATTTCGAACACCATGTGTTGTACTAAATATGAATATTATGAGTTTTTAGTATTTATTTTTGGGTTAACCAATGAACCTTATGTATTCTTGGATATCATGAATATAATTTTACATGAGATGTTGTATATGTTTTTTGATATATTTATTGATGATATTTTGGTATAATATAAATGTAAAAAGTATCATGAATGTCATTTAAGTGTTATCTTTCAAACCTTAATAGAAAATAAACTATATGGGAAATTCATAATGTGTGATTTTTACTAAGAAAAAGTTTCATTCCTTGGTCACGTTGTTTCTAAAGATGGAATAACTGTTGATCCTACTAAAACAAAAGGTGTTGAATAATGGAAAGGCCCACAAATATAACCATGATTCATTGTTTTCTTGGTTATGAAGGTTATTACTAGAGGTTTTTTGATCTTTTTTAATAGTTATATATCCCACAGACTACAATAAATTGAAAAGGTGTTATGTTAATCTCAACAAAAAAAGGTGGAGAATGTTTTACAGAATTGAAAAAAAGATTGGGGAATACACCTGTTTTGGAACTGACTTCCAAAAATGGTGAATTTGTTATATATAGTGATTATTCATTGAATGGACCTAGCGATGTCTTAAGGAAAAATGATCTGATAATTTTTTAGGCTTCAAATCTGTTGAAAACTCAAGAGTTAAATAACCCTACACATGATTTGGAATTAGCTGCAGTTGTTTTCTGCATAAAAAATTTGGAGGCATCATTTTTGTGGATTAAATTGAAAAATATATACTGATCAAAATAGAATGAAGTATATATTAACTCAAAAAGAATAAAACATGAGATAGAGGAGATGGATATAATTAATCAAGGATTATAATTTCTCAATTCATTACCATCTCTGAAAAGAAAACAAATTGGTTATGCATTGAGTCTGAAATGTAATTTTACATTAACCATGTTATGTATGGAATGTGAACCTTTGATTAATGTTTTGATAAAATTTTTCATGGAAGGTGATGGTGCAATGAATTCCTCTATTTTGTTTCAAGTGGTATTGAAATCATCTATAATAGACATAATTATCAAAAGCACAGAATGGAGATAGTGAGATACACAAAAAGTTAGTGTTGGTTTAGAAGGGTATGTTTCATGAATTTATCATTGATAAGGACTCTATTTTGAAATTTGGAACGATATTATGTGTTAATTTTTATTCACATATTATGAAATAGTTATTATGTGAAGAATATAATTCTCCTTTTTCATTTCATCCAGGATGTACTAATATGTACAAAGATCTTCAAAAGTATTAACGGTGGGGTGGAATTACAAGTAATATTACATACTTTACACTGATATGTTTGGCTTGTAAATTAGTTAAAGTAGAGTAGTATTTAAAAAATGGATGCATCATTATTTTCCAGCAGTAGAGATGGAATGGGAAAATGTGTCCATATATTTCTTAGGGGGATTACCAAACACTTCTCGAGGTAACCATGAAATATCAGTTATTGTTGATCGATTGACTAAATATGGTCATTTTTTTCTATTCGAGATACTCGTTCTCTAAATAACATTTCAAAATTTTATATTAAACTGATAGTCAAGATACATGGTGTTATCATCTCCATTGTATATAATCGTGATCCCATGTTTACTTCTAATTTTCAGAAGGGATTTCAGAAGTCGTTAAGAATTAAATTAAATTTCAGTACAACTTTTCCTCATCAATCAGATGGGCAGTTAGAATAAAATATTCATGCATTGGAAGTTAAGCTATGTGATTGTTCAATGGATTACCATGGATGTTCCGACTAATATATTTCTTTGGTTGGGTATTCTTATAATAACAGTTTTCATTCCAGTATAAAGATGGCACTATTTGATGCATTATATTAAAAGAGGTGTCAAACTCTAGATTTTTCAGTTGAAGTAGGTGAAAGGAAGTTTATGGTACCATAATTGGTATAAGAGAAATAAAAAAATCATTTTATTTAGAAGCACCTGAGAATAGATTATAGTAGGAAAGAAATTTTGGCAGACAATCAGAAGAAGGATCTTTCTTTCAATGTATATGATTATGTCATTCTCAAAGTATCTCTATTGAAAAGTGTGATGTGTTTTGGAAAAAAGAAAAAGATGAGTGTGAGATTTATTATACCCTATAAAATCATGGTGAAAGTTGGATCAGTTTCCCACAAAGTGTCTTTACCTCGATGTTCATCCCTTGTACACAGTTTTTTTCATGTTTCAATCAGTAGAAAGTATATGCCGGATCCATCTCATGTTTTGAGTCTAGAGGTAGTTCAGTTGGAAGAGAATATTTATTGTGAGGAACAACCAATCGAGATTCATGACCATATTGACAAATTGTTGCAGAATAAGTATATTCATCATGTAATGGTATTGTGGAAAAACAATATGGTTGAAGAGGAAATGTGGGAATCTGTAAATGCTATGTGGGATAAATACCCCTACTGAACTTATAGGTAAATAAAATTCTTGGAAAGAAATTTCGAAAAGGAGAGAATGATGTAGGATCTTAGGCATTTATAAAATAATATTTTTTTTATTAATTTTACCTTAATGGGATTCTTTTTCTGATAGTGCACTCGACACACAACAACAAGTTTCTCCACAATATTACGTTGCAAACAAGATTGACTTACACCGAAAAATAATAAAATAATAATATTATTTTAAATTGTAGTTAACGTCTAGCCATTTTATTTGAGGGAATGAATAGAACTAACTTCATTATGATTAAATTTATTTTTTAATTGTTTTTACATTTATATAATTAATTTTAGAGGCTAAAAATAATATCGAAACCAATTTTAACCTTTTAACACTCTAATATTTTTTAAATAATATTTTACTATCATTAGATGGAGAGCCCTTTTAAAATCTTTCTTTTGTCAGATTTATATGTACTATTTAGAAATATAAACTTCTTTTTTAGAATCGGGGCATCAAAATTTACTTTGGATGAATTTTTTGTTTTTTGATGAAATTCATATTTTAATAATAAGAAACAAATATTGCATTTTAATTCAAAAATTCCCTTTCATCTAATTTATTTATATAGATATATTGTCCTTTTAATTGGTTTTTATGTGTAATTGGATTATTATTTTATCATTTAATCTAGTTTAGGTCATCGAAAGTAATTTTACATTTTAATAGGACATAAACACATGCCAATCTTTTGATTGATTTTACTTTTTGAAAACTCGTTTATTGGTTTTGACAATGTGAATTTATTTCTAATTAATTAATACAATTCCAATGTTTTGAATTTAAAAAAATGAATTCAATTTTTTTAATCAGATGTTCAAATTTTTTAAAATAGGTAGCTATTATTTTTGGACATTATGAATAGTAACTTCAGTAATTATTTTTAATCCACATGGTTAAAGGGTAAATCGAATAAATAAGGGCAAGAAGATAATATTATAATAATATAAAACTACCATAAAACATTTACTTCTCTTATTATATGAGTTTTTTCCAACCACGAGAATCAATAATTAGAACATTTGGCATTTGGGAACCACTTGGTTGTGAAAATGATAGTTTTTAAATTTTACTTTAAAGAAAAAAGAAATATAGCATATAAAAAACTACTAAAAAATTTATATTGGGTTAATTAAGTGATATATTTGACCATAAATATTCATTAGAAATCGAAATTGATTTCTTATATCATGATTTTTAATTTTAATTTTTATACATTAAATAAGTAAATTTTATAATGACACAATGATGATGCATGGATTGCGTAGTTAATAACGAATGCAAATAAATGATTTTATAAATACTAAAATAAATGTAATTTGATTATTTGGATTCCATTCACAAATTTTATGGATGATATTGACATATTATCTTTCAGTTAATATCATTGGTTCGAGGGATTCATGTTTTTATAACTTTAACAAAAATCAATTACTAAATATTATCAAAATTTTCATAAATAATAATTAAAAGAAATATTATTTTACTAAATGATATAATAGTCCTAAATAAATAATATTAAAAAAAATGACTTATCTAATGTTAAAAAATTTAACAATGATCTACTTATGGTTATGTTGGAATTTTATAGTAACTATAGTCAACATATATTTTGAAAATACCAGAAGACAAGGTAAGAGTTATTTTTTTTAACTATGGGTTAAAGATAAATGATATGGTTAATATGTTAACCTAAAATTGACTAAAACCTATTTGTTGATATCATTTAGACCCATTAATATCTTATACATGAACTATATGACATTGAACTATTATAATTTGAAAATCATTTTATGATAAAATAATGTTTCAAGACTTTCCTAAAGTGACCATCCTCCCTCTTGTAAAAGGCCACCACTTGTACAAATTTACTCACAACTCTCAAGCCCCCTGGCTTGCCTAAATTCTGCTAAAATAATCTCCAAAAATCCCTACCTTACAAATATAATCCTTAACTTGGGTAAAAGGATATATTTTAAATCATTTTGGATCAAATCAAAAGAAGTTACCTGATTTAGAGATAACATCTTCTCTCAAGTTTCGTTCCTTTATTTTCCTTATCCACTACCTATGATCATGTTATTATTTTATTACATAACAACACTAGTATCCTCAATATTCAAGGAATTTATTATGAGAATGACTCTAATGACACTTACACACACCCTTATCAAATTGATACAGACATATTGTTTCTGTGTAATGCGAACTACTGCCTCACGAAACGATGATTGTTAAATTTTCCCCTAACACCTCTCCTGGTGTCCATTATGATGGAACTATTTTTTATATAATATATATTAAATTCATATTGTATCTATGCTTTTATATTTTTATTTACATCATACCTTTATGCTTTCCATAATTTTTAAATACGATAATTTCATTTGAGGGTGTGCGGACTTCCACCCCCTCAAAGTGGTATGACACATTAATTCCATATATGGAACATATAAACGATAGTGTTAATGATATTATGTAACATATAAAAAAAATATTATACTGGAATTCTAACATACCAAATTATCATTTACTTTTCATTCATTAAATATGACAATGAAATTATAGTAGCCTTCAAGCGTATGTATGGCCGGCTATCTCCTTGAACGGTGAATTCTATTTATTATCTACCAATGTTATAAGCTATTTTAAATGCATATATAATAGATATATATGATATTTAAATAATTAATAATATTCTGGTGATTATGAAATTTCGACAACATGGAAAATTTACATCAAAACATGATCATCTTCGACCCATGTACTGAATAATGAAAAAACAACAGATATTAACTGAAATAATTATTTAATGTTTATAACATCATTATATGTAATTTAAAATGAATAATAAACTTGAAATAGGTTCTGAAAAATGTATAAATTAGCCTATGATTATTATTCATTAATATAAACAATGAAAGAGACAAGTCTGACTCAAAGAAAGAGACTTCATCTCATTCTCCTTTCATTGAGGAAAATTTTTCATTATACATGACCTTATTTTATACGGTGTATAATTATATCATTTTATATTAATTTAATTCAAATGTTTTTAAAAGGAATCTTTTTCTAAGAATTATTTTACTAAATTACAAATGGAATATGACTTTTTGACATACACAGTGATAATGACCTTTCTACCACTGCAAGCATTGTTTGGTTTTTGGCTTCCATAACAAACAATAATGTTTTTAAAAGGAAATTAAATACCATATACCATTTTTACATATTTTGGTATTTAAAATGTTTTTTATAAATCATTTATTATGCCAATATTTTGAAGATATATATTGTGATTACAATGTGGAAATGTTATCTTTAATTTTACTTTATGTGTTAGGAATATGTTATTGTTCATGGGTATTATTTTTTTATACAAGTGGTTCTGTGGTAATCCAATAGTGGGTGAGTCTAAGATAGTTCTATAATTCACTGGGTAACAAGATGCAGGTAAAATATAACATTTCTCTTAAGATATTTATGGAATATATTTTGATTGGTATTCCGAATGTAACCATGAAGGTTTCTCTATATATAGATGTGAAAGCTAAAAGGTAATAATTTTATGGATTCCACAAGTTACATTTATAATTTATTACTTTTATCGATTATGTGTATGGCAGAATATCGCCTCACGAACTGATGTAATTTTTTTCCCGTCACTGCCTCTCATATATGGATATAATGATTTACATAATATTTATATATTATATATAATAAATATTAATACTTATGTATTTATAATATCATATCTACCTTATAACCTTCCAAATTGTTGAAAACAATAATGTCACTTGTGCGTATATGTGGACTACCACATCCTCGAAGCAAAGTTACTTGTTTTGAATTTTATTTTTATGTGGATGTTAATATGATAATATTAAATTAATATATATTGTACACATGATATAAAAATTATTATATAATGGTGAAATATTATTTAATTATCCTTTATTCCATCCCTCTAAAAAACTAAAACAACTTTCATGTGTTTGTACAGCCAACCGTCTCCATTGACGGTGTCATTCATTTTCTATATCAACCATTAATAAATGAATATAAAATTTATATAATGGATATTTATTATATCTATATATATATTTAAATTATTGAGTTTATGGAACAATAATAAAATTAAAAGGTCCAAAAAAACAAACCATACCATATATTAAAAACGAATGTTTTGTCACCAAGAATATTGACTATAATTAAACAATTGCTAATAAAAAGGTAATAAAAATTAAATATAACTTATATATTGAATTATAAATATATTTTTAGTTTATTATTATATTTATAAATGATATATACTAATTATAAAGGAGGATTGAAAACATGGGAAGGAAGTCAAACCAAAGGTAAGGGTTTCTCGTCTCACTTTTATTCTTATGATACATATATCATATTCACCAATAGAATAAATTTTGTGGCGTATATAATAACCATTACTTTATTATTATTGGATTCTCTTGTACATTATTTTTAATTAATAATCCATATGATTTTTTCTTCTTCATGAGGATTTTATTTAGATATTACTGAAGTTTTACGGTCATATCATCTAAAATCATCTTCTTTGGGAAATATGTTATGTTTCAACCTATTATTTTTTATGACCTGTATATAATTCCCCTTTAACAGGTAATATAATTTTTATTTTTATTTTTATTTATATTTTTATTTTATTTTTATATTAATATTTTATGGGGTATATAATTCATTAGTTAAAAAATTAAAATGTTTTTATTTTTCATTTTTATCACTATTCAGGAATTTTTTATTTTCTTATATCCATTAGGATATTTATTGGATATTTATAACATAAATTCAATTAATTTTAATATCCACTAGTTATTTCAAAAAATTAATGTTTTCCTTTCAATGTCATATATATATTTACTCAATGTAATGAAAGCATGTTTTTAAAAATAGCCAATTTTTATCTATTTTCAATCGAAAATGTTTTCCTTTACATATCCATGATTTATAAAAATAGTTTTTAATATTGTTTTAATAATTTCCATTAATTATATAGTTTTATTTTTTTTCATTATTTATTTTTTTTCAATAGTTTATATTAAATCAACGAGTGCTTTTATAAAATACAATCTTTTTAATTTTTAGCAAAAATACAAAAAAATAAATTTTTTAACTTATATGAGACATTAAAAAATAACCCATACCACATCCAACCATTGATTTAATTAATTCCTAGAAATTTCCAAGCGGTGCTTTTTTAAAAAATGTGATCCTTAATATTTTTTTAATTTTTAGTCTTTAAAAGTTATTTTCAAATTCAAAATTATATATTCATAAAGATTATTATGACTAACCATTTATTCATATTTCAACTAATAAACAACAATAACACAGTATTTTAATTGATAAGGGATTTTTATATTTTTAAAAAACTTTATTCTTTATTTGGATGGTTTAATAGATTTTTTACTAGGGAATGAGTTATAGTTCATTTTATATTTTTCTAATATCAATGCTAAACATTATTATGTATTGAATTATATTCACCCATTTTATCGGAATATTTCATTAGACCTAATATAAAATTAGAGGGATCTTTTATAGCAGTAAAATGCATTGTTATTTTGGATAAGACAAACTAGTTTTGGTATATTGTCAAAGAATATGCCATTTATGTATGATGGATTATCTTGAGGCATTAACAGTAAGTTTATGATATCTAGAATTAAGAATTACATCATTATGATAATACATATTGATGTACATGAAATTATTTTAATAGGGATGATATCCATGGATATGTTTCATGAACTTTTGATTATTTAAATGGAATTCTTTTATAATAACTTATTCTATCCATTTTACTGATCATGATCATGTTATTGATTTGAAGGATTTTTTTTAGTTATTCAATGTTCAACATTAATTATGACTTATATACTAATGATATCTTCCATTTTATATAAACCAAACTGATTATTTGAGATCTCTCTTGTTTTCATTCCATTACCCAGGATATGAAGATGGAATTACAGAATAATTTAATGGATATATTCTATTCAGTTTCACTATGTTGTATTTTTAGTTTTTTGAAATATAAAGTGAGATTAAATTAAGTATCAATTTTACCAATATTACCAGTCTATTATATCCTTTAGGATGTGATCTCGTGAATCTTACGCCAATGTAATAAATTATGAATTGGATACAAGATACTAGGTTTTGGGGTGATTACAGTTGGTATCAAATAATGTTATGTATAACCCTTGAAAATATATCTATGAAAACATATATGGGCGAAAAAAACATGTGAGTAAATTTGAGGATATGTCTACATAAAATATGACATCTTATTGTTTTGGAATAATAAATATTATATTGATTTCTTAGTAATATATCCATATATAAATATAACTAGTGTAACATCCAAAATTTAAATAATTAAAATATTTTATTCTATATAATGTGTGACATGTAACAGTGATCTTAAAAAACCCATGAAAGTATTTCATTAAAGTTTATATATTTGGTAGCTTGTAGTATAAGAAACTCCATGATTAAATTAATCATGAGAAAATATTCCAATATAAATATTTAAATAGTTTTCATCAATAAAAGAAATTGGTACACATGAATTGTAAAAACTAAATATAAAAATTATTTTTAACTATTTATTGGAACTAAAATTTGAATTCTTTAAAAATAGAAATGTTTTTTAGATAAAGTGTATTTTTTTCTAAAAAAATATTTCATCGCAAATTGGACACAGAATTTAAAATGAATTTTAACAATTTTTTGACATCAATATTATAATATATCATTCATTTTTTAAATCTTATTATCGATACTATCATTATGTAACTTTTTATATTTTTCCTAAAAGTGTCATTTTATTATGAACTTTTAAAATTATAGAATTCTAACTGAAAACATCCCTTATTTCAAAAATAATAATTTTAAATTTTATTTTCAATTGGTATTAAATTAATAGTAATTAAATTTTGTCCCAATTAATTCAATTTATGTTATTGAATTTTCTCTATAAAAATGTAAATTTTCCTCATGTCTCCAAGAATAATTTTAAATTAAAATTTTACAATTTTTGTGAATTTAATATAGATAAATGGATTTCATATTTCTAATAAGAATAAATTATATTTTCTAATAAGTTAAACATAATTTTTTACAGAAATGAATAGTGAAATCATTAAAAATTAATTACCACAATTATGGAAAACATGGATTTACCAGGTGTTATACTATAAAGATATGGATTTAAAATCACTTAAGGAGTAAATTTTAAATCATTATTTAGACCATATATTTTCTAGTATAGATAATTTACCACTATTTATGATATTTTGATGATAAAAATATGGTTATTGATAAATGTTTTAAAAATAATTATAAGTTGGCCACTTACCTTACTTTCAAAATCACACCAACTCTATTCTATTCTTGACACCCTTAGACTCATTTAGATTTACCAATAACTTCAAAAATAACTTCCTAATAACTCTCACCTAATGAAATAATTATTAATATATTCATAAAGACAACCTTTGATGGATTTGTTGCATACCAAATGAGGTTATCCAAGGAAGAGGTCATGTTATTTAACAAGAATTTTTTTTTATTTTTCATTCCCCTTCTTGAAATATTATTAAAAGATTATGATATAAGAACATATTTCAATTTCATATAAAAATATGTTTTTATTATAATTACATGAACTAATACCATCTCATATTCCTTCAAATGTTTTATGAAATCATTATTCATGTGTAAATCAGACTACAACCTCGTGAAACAATGTCATTCATTTTTACAATACCACAACTCACTATTCTGTATTATGATATAAATAAAGAATATATGTGATATTTATAATAGAATTATACCTATGTATTCATTATATTATATATAAATTTTTTATTTTTTATTTTATAGGGTCTACAATAAGGTTTATTCTGTGTATAGAGGACAAGAACCTCGCTAAGCGATATGATTTGTTTTTCACTAATGTTTTAAATAGAAGGTAATTAGGAAATATTTAATTAAAATATGTCATATAAATGAAATAATTATGATATTAATTACATATTTATCATTCAAAGAAGATAATATATCATTTTATTTAATATCTAGTCACTCACTAAAAGATAATAACATCATCAGTGTGCGTGTGGACTACCAGCTTCACGAAGAGATGTTGATATCTTTTTATCACCACAAAACATGGTTGATATATATAATAATATTCAAATAAATAATAATTAATTAATCATTTGATTATACTTATGGTAATATAATACAGTACTTTCTTTCTTTCCATAATGATCATTGAAAAATGGAATCATTATTCGTGCATACATATGGCCAACCGTCTCCATGGTCGCAAGCTATTTCCTTTTTCATAACCGTATTTCATGGATGGTAATGAAATTATAATTGATTTATAAATATGATGATTATTTGATGATTATTATTATTGAGATTATGTAACTATATAATATGAGAAATAACTGAATCTTTGAAGGAAAAATATGCATGAGAAAACAAGCCAACTAAAAACCATGTCAATTAAAATAATGAATGATTATTAACAAATAGGTGAAAATATGTTATAAAACAATATATCATATTATAAACATTAATATTATTATATTATATGTTAATAACTTGTTTAATATAACTATAAAATTTTTTAAGTCACGTTCAACCAAAAAGAAGCATGCGGTAAGTTATTTCGTAACTCAATATCCATTCATTTAGTTTAACTTCTAATTTATTGATTTTCTCATGCTATGATTATGTGTGTAATGACCCTTTTAATGTTGTATGTTTTATATCAAAGATTTTTTGTGTAATTAAATTTGATACATATAATAAATTCATTGATTAATTCTCAATTCAATGAAATGTTCTCTGTAATGGATTTTTTATAAATTACATTTCATTAAGGTGTATTGTAATGTTATGTACCTAATTTCTTTTATATTATGTATATACTAACCCTTTGAAAGGTTATAACATGTTTCACTAATACCTAATGAATATATAATTTACAATAGTAATTATTTCATTTTAATGTACTTAACAAGATAATTATGAAGTGGCAAAATAATTTTAATGCTAAAGTTCTTTTTATTGGACTATATTATTTATTTGATGTCATTAATAATCTATTATTCTTTGTATAATGAATTTTTATTATATTTTGTATTATTTAATTTTTTTTTGTTTATTTTTATTTGATACACACAATCTATTCATTTATTAATTCTCACATCAATGTTATGATCATTATAAGTGTTTATTTCACTACATCATTCTAATAAAGATTATTTAATCTTGGATTTATGTTCAATGATATTATTTGATCATTTTCTATATAAACCCATTTAATTTTAATATCATATATTTATCAATGACGTTTTTATGTGATAGAATCATTTTTTCACTATGTCATGCTTAAAATAATCAATAAAATGATTTCTGTAAAATCTGAATTCATTTCTATTTTCGGTTGGAAATCTGTTATCATCCAAAAGAATACTTTGAAAAGCTGTTTTCTAAAATAATTACTCCCTTTTAAATATTAATTATTATATACATTTTGAAAAAAAATCCTTTAATTCTTTTTTAATTAACCTTATTTTCTTTTTCTTAAAATGGAGTTGTTCTATCATTTTTAATTTGAAAAACGGTTGTTTGTTTTAACATGTATGAAATGTACAAAATTAACTTCTTTCATTATTTAATCCTTTTATAGTTTATATGGTTATTTTTAATGATTTTTTTCAAATATTTTTTTAATTTATAATTTTGAGAATTTAATTATACGAAAACATATTTTTAAATTTTCTTATGTTTTAAAAACATATTTTTAAAATGAAATTTCTATTTCAAAATATTTTTTTTAAATAGATTTTATAGTATTTATATTAATAAAATTGTAAAGACCATATTTTACATATACTTCAATGGGGATAGTTTGTTTTGATACCATTCTTATTCTCTATTCAAATGGTTTATGGGTATTTTGATCAATATATGGTATTTACATTCACTTCCTTGATTAATATTTATTATCAATAATATTCCCATAGAATGTTAAATTTCATATGATCAATGGAAATTAAATTTCCACTAAATCTCCATAATATTATTCATGGATAATATTATTCATTATAGAATATATCATAAATATATACGATGTATTATATTGAATATTATTTTTTAACTGGGTAATGTTGATAACTCGGTATTGTTTACAAAATACATATATTTCATGATACTGACCATTAATTATAAATTAAATCATTTGTTCGATTTATGGCTAATTATTTGATATGGATGCTGGTGGTGGGGAATGTTTATATGTTTCCTCTCGAGGAAATTATAGTCTAATGCGACAAAACTATTGTCCAACCTTATTTATATGGGTTTCTACCCATCGGTTTTAAACTATCTGTAGGAAACATCTTGCTGTTAGATATATCATGGTTATGAGACATCATGCCTAACTAATAAAATTTATGTTAATTAAAAATTATATTATTATTATCCATGATATTTTCATAATGATATTCTATCTTAATTTTTTTCATTGTTAGTTATTTATTGCATTTCTTGTGTGTTAATTTTTTTACATTGACATATATATTATTCGTTATCTTTAAGAGTTTACTTTTTTTGACTAAATGGAATTTTATTTATTTATTTAACATTCCCTATTAATTATAATCCATGATATTAAAAGAATTATATTATCTCATGATTATATTTATTCCTTATTTATTAATTACAAGGCATATGGTTTTAGTTATTTGGAATTCCATATTGTTTATTCTTATTAATTCATGTTATTTTCTACTATACATACCCCTTATTTAGAATTTTAGTTGACCCATATTTTTTTCCATTATAAGGAATCCATGGAATTCAGTATGAAAAATATGAAGGCATATTCCATAATGAATAATGATATTCTATAAAAAAATGTTTTATATATGTTTATTGAAATTCAATATGAGAGTTATGTATCTATCTGGTTTACCAAAACTAAAAACTATTCTGTCCATTAAGATTTGATTCATTGTATAATGTGTCAATTTTTTAAATTATGCTCTGTCTATGGACCACTATGATTTGGGTCACTGTAGTTGAAATTATAGGAAGTTATGTATAAATATTTGATACTATATTTATGAAAAAATATATTATAGAAAAGAATCATTTAATGAACTCAGAGGATACATATTCAATAACATCCTAAAATATTGGCAATGTAGTGATTATGTGTTATTTACAATTAATAAATTTTTATCAGGAAACTATAGGGGGGTATGTTTCAATCATAACTGTGTTTATGAGAAATAACATTGATAAGGGTGCGTTGGGTTGACCCTATAATTACTTACTATAGGAAAATGACCCTTACTGTGCAACTCGATTGAAACTCCTAGGTATGTTCATAGGAAAAGTAAAATTGTCCTTGTATATCACTATAAAGGATTATAATATATGATAAAAATGAATGACCTAGTTTAAACCCAAGTCATAATATATTAAAAAAAGTTGTTCCATGATTTAAACATCCTATAAATGATTATATAGTTTTTCCAATATGACTATTGTTGTTCAAACTATGTTTTTTGGTTTTGTACCTGGTTGTAACCTGAAAGAATCACTTAAAAATCTAATATAAAATAAAATGTGGTTATTATGTGAAATCAAATGGTATTATGAGTGGTTTGAAAGATGTTGTGATTATACCAATTTAGATTTCCAAAACAAATGATTAACATCATATATATTAACTAATCCCTTGACTCATAAAAGATGAGATTTATGGAGTTATCTATAAGATCAAGTGATGGATACTATAGAAGAAATAAGGCTCACTTTTCAAAATGTATGAAATTTGGAAAAAGACACCCAAGATAGTGTCTCCATGAAATGGAAAATTAACTTTTTTTGAAAGGAAGGTAAAACTGTAAATAATTACCATGGAATATTTTAATGATTAGTTTAAGGAAATAAATCTCATCCAAGGGATCCATTTATATATTGTTTTATTTAATATGGAGAATCTGAGAAATATCAGAGTCAATTCCCTCTTCTAAAGGATAAACACTTGACCATGGAAATAGATATTAGGAAATAAAATAGATAAAGTAATCAGGTGTTGGGGTTTAATAATTTATTTATAGAAGTAATTATTTTTTCTAATGGTATTTATGTGCAATGAATTATAAAATTTCCATGGATTTGGTAAATTTTTAGAATCATATGTGTATTCATTAATAAATTATTTATAGATACCATAATGGATTTCTATGTTTATGATTGATCATAAGTTTGATGACATAAACACCCCTTTTAGGATTTTTGTGATGGGAGTCTGTAAATTGATTTCGATATATTGGGATAAATTTATTACAAGAATATGTTTTAGTGTAATTTTAATTTGAATAATAATTCCTAGACATTCTATAGAACTAATATTAAAGGTATTGATGAGATTTTGGTTTAATATTGTCATTAATGAAATAGCAATAATAGGAAGATAATATTATTAGACATTGTAAATAAAATTTGTATTGAAAACTATAACAAATGATTAATTAATGATTAATTTTATTTCATGTAATCCCATTACATTTTGTTTGGAATTTTATAGGAGTTAAATTAATATAATTTAGAGAAAAACTGTGTGTATTGTGTGACATCCTATCACATCGGCAAAGGCTATAGGTCTTGAACAGCTGACCAATGGATGATAAGGGTTTTGTTCCTAACACTGGCCTATGTGATTTCATGGTGAATATATCATAGTTTTTAGACATAATACATGAGAAATTAATATAAATGTTGAACCAATGGTGTTAATTTTGAGTTTTAGATGTAAATTCCTTTTATTGGATATCTTGTACGAACCATATTGGTTTTGAAAAAGAGTTGCTGACACACCTAAACACATTGTAATGATTTATAGATCTAATGATCAATTAGAGGATAATTTTATTGATTTAGGCATAAAAAATCAAATTTTTTAATATTTATATTTCTATTAATGGATGAATTGGAAGGTGATTGAAGAATAACTAAGGGGTGAGATTGTTCTTTTGAAATTGAATTGAACCAATTTAGAATATTTCCTTATATTCTTACAGAGTGAATTAATTCATCAAATGATGGAAAAGGATCCAGTAATGAATTCTCTATTTAAATAATTTTATTTAATATTGATGAAACATTTCACACCACTGGTTTATGGATTTTAGGTCTTTCACTCCCAACTAACCATGATCTATATCACTCTCAATCATTATTTGGGTGTTATTTTTCTATATTATATCCATTTTTTCACTTCCCAACTATGTTCTCTTATTTGGAAATACAGTACATGTAATTCTCTCCAAACTTTTTTACATTCCCTTCTCTCTTATTAATTGGATGTTTTACTAACCGATTTTATTATGGGAGTTTTCTATATTGATATTTTCAAATTCAAATAACAAGATTAATGAAATGAAGTATAAATGGTGAAGATGACATTTATTTGTACTGGGAAAATGTTACACCCAATAATTAGAAAAATAATAAAAATTTATTTGATATTGAATGAGATAGGAAACCCTAATATTAAAAACCCCAGGAAATGTATTCCTTTAATTTTAATCTCTTCAGTAGATTATGGAATATTAAACCCTTATTTTACGTAAAATTTGATTTATTATTAAAATATAAATATATAAAAAATTATCACCTTGCCAAAAAATTTACATATTAATAGTAAAAAATAATTATGAAATTTATGGCTACCTATTTATCATAAATAAAATTAGAATCATTTAGAAAAATAATTTTTTTAGTGTTTTATTTTTTTAAGGACGGTTTATATATTCATTGCCCACATTATGTAAAAATAATTTTCAAAAAATTTAAAAATTATTAGAAAATAGACATACTTTTTTAAAAATTAACGTCAAAAATAGATTTGGGTTATTTTATATGTTTTTTTTAAGTTTCATTTTTTGGTGAATATTGAAAATGACAAAAAAAATTAATTAAGAACTACCATTTCATTTAAATAGTTTACAACGTTATATTATAATATAAATTTTCAGAATGTTAAAATTAGTATAATATTATTTAAATTAATACAATTATTTTTATTTTAATAACATTCATATTGATGTTTGAAATAAAAATTTATAAACATATGATCGTTTTATCTTTAAAAATAATAATTCTCATCGTGTCAGTAGGTTTAATTATAAATATACATTTTTTTCTACACATAATTAAATAGAATATTAAAAAATTCAATACATATTTTCTATAAAAATAATTTATATTTTATAATATGTTCATATTATTTTTTACCCAAATAAATAGTGAAACATTAAAAATTAATAACTATGGTTAATGTAAAAATGGATTTATAGATGGTTAAACATAAAAGATAAGGCTTATAAAGGACTAAACAACTTTTATAACACCCGTTGAATGGAACTATTATGACATTATATCATATATGTTTGGAATCAAACCATTTTTAATGATTTTTTCATGATTAAAGTGTGTGAATTAATGAATCTTTTTAAAACATTACAATTATTCCCCTCACTCACATATAAAAAGTCATCCCCTCTCCTATCTTATTCAAACATTCACACCATTTTGTATTTTCCAATATTCGAAATAATCACAAAACAATATCCCTACCATTATAATATAAGCCTTATTATTGGTACAAACCCATCCTTGGATGCTGTTGGTGCAAACATAAATAGGATACTTTAAGAATAGTTAACATTGTTCAACAAAAGTTTTTATTTTATTTAATCCCCCACCTCCATAAAATATTATTAAACCATGATGGTATAATAAAATAACTATAATAAATATACATATATGTTATTATATATATTTTAATTACCTATAACTATATACACTTCTATAAAATTTATTATGAAATCACCATTCATGTGTGTGGTGGAGAAACGGCTCATAAACTAATGTCATTTTATTTGTTTTTTCCACCACTTGCAGTTTAGTATGATGGTAGATGGAAATATATATATGATAATTCTAATATAATTATAAAAATAGATTCATTATTTTTTATTTACCTTTTTCTTATAATTTTATTGGTAATGTGAGAACGTCACTCGTGTGTACAGTGGACTGCCGCCACACGAAGCAATGTCATTTGTTTTTCAATAATGTTATATGGAGAAGGTAAAAAAATTAAATTTTAATGAATATAAGTGATATAAAATGAATAATTATTATATTGATGAAAATTATATTATTCATAAAAGATGATATATCATTTTAATTCATACCTTTTAACTCATAGAAAGATGATAACATCATTTGTGTACCAGTGAAATACCACATTCACGAAGAGATGTGACTCTATTTTCATCCCCACAACATAAGGATGAAATATATAATTATATTTTTTAAAAATAATTTGGTATTTATTTTATTATTATTATTATTTAAAGTAAAAAAAATAACTTATCATTTTCCAAAATGATCGTTGAATATTGAAAATGATACTCATGGGTAAATTCATCATACCATCTCTCAGATCACAATATATTTCATTTGTCAAAACAATATTTCATGAAAGCTACTAAAATTATTATTGATTTATAAATATGATAATTATTTCTTGATTATTATTTTTCTTATTACAAAAAAATATAATATGCACAATATTTGGATCATTATGACAAAACACAAATGAGAAAACAAGGCATTTAACACATAAAGCAGTAAAAATAAAGAATTATTTTTTACAAATTGGTGGTAAAAAGTTATTAAAGGATCATAGATGATTTTATAAGTTTTAATATGGTTAATTTATTAGTTAATAACATATTCAATACACCTATTTGTGATGTTAAGGTATGTGCAATAACAAGAAAGTGTATGGTAAGGGATTTTACAACTAGATTTCAATTCAATGCGGTAAACATATACTATATTAGATACAGAGTGATACTATTTAGTATAAAAACATTTTACTATTTTATGTTTTATAAAAATTTCATTTATTGGAATTATATTTTATAAAATAATAAATTCATTTATAAATACTTACTTCAATTAAATAATCTTGGTTACAGATTTCCCCTCAATTCCATTTCATTGAGGTAGATTGCAATGTTATGCACCTAATTTCATTTATATAGGTTATAGACATCCAATTGGAATGTTATATCATGGTTGATTAATTATTCATTGAATTTTATGTTTCAAATTGAATTATTTAATCTAATGGTATATGAGTTGAAGATTACCAATAAGTAAATAATTTAATAACTCAATTTCTTTTTATTCAGTTATATTACATCTTTTTTGTCATTGATATTATAAGATTATGTGTATAATGGATTTTTCTTATCTTATTTTGTTTTTACAAATTTTAATATGAGAATTTATAGTTGGTACACATATCCTATTAAGGTATTAATTCATACTTAAATGTTATGATAATTTTAAGGGTTTATTTCATAATCTCATTCAAATTGAGATTGTTTATTCTGAAATTTCAGTTGAAGGAAATTAAATTATCTTTATCTAAATAAAACCATTTATATTTAATTTATATTTTTTATTAATGAAGTTTTCAAGTAAAAAACCATTTTATCCATTCTTTGGTACTTAATGGAATTTTTAAAATGATTTTAAGAATACATTACTTTAATTCTCACATCGATTAGAAATCTATTTTCTTCAAAAACCATGTTTTCAAAAAAAAAATCTAAAATGATTTTGACATTTTAAATAAAATTAATTAATTAAATTTATAACAATTTTTTATCACAAAATAAATAAATGGAATGTTGTTTTCATTTTCTGAACAATTCAATATTTTATATTTTTCAAAATGGAAATCTATTTTCCATTTTTACATTTCAGGAATTTATGGAATTAACTACTAATTTAAAATTCATCTATTTAAATATTTATTTCAATTATTACATGTTTATTTTTAACTAAATAGTTTCCCTATTATTATAGAAACTCAATGTTTTAAATATTAATTTTCTAAATGTTTTATGTTTTGAAAAATTATTTTCAAAATGAAAATAATATTTTCCTCCAGAGTGTTTTAAAGATATTATTATTATATTTGAATTCATAAAGGAATAAAATACATTGTTTTAAAAAAAATTGGTATATGTTTTATTGACACCAAAATTATTATTCATTTGGATGGATTGTGATCATATTGAAAAATGATAGTATTGAAATTCACTTCATTTATCCATTTTTTAGTAAATAACATTCTCTATAAATTTTAACATTCTTTTGATCATTCCATATTGAATTTTACCTAAATATCAATATAATTTAACATTGATTTGTATATTTTTTAATCCATATTTTGTTTTTATATATTGTGTCCTAAATTTAATGTTAATTTTCTATATAGTAAAATATTGATAAATCCATATGTTTCGTCCATATAAATATTTTATGATAAGGAATATTTTTTATGAATTAAATTATTTATTTGAATTGTGAGGAATTATTTGGATATGAAAGAAATGTGTGGGTCCCGAACACAATTTTCCCCTTAATGAATCAGTATAATCATGAGACAAAATAGCTATCTATACATAGTTAAATGGGATTTTGACCATTATTTTCCAACAATATTGATGTTATATCGTTATTGTAGATTCTTCATGTGTCTGGTCCAAGACATATAATAGTTAATGATTATCAACTTTCAAAATTAATTTATTGTTATGCCCGATATTTTTTCAATGATACAATATGACAATGGATTCTATTCTCAATTATCTATTTCATGGTATGTGTCTTTAGTTATTTTATTTTCTATATTTATTATTCCTTAAAATGTCGTGATAGTCTACTTATTTATTAAATTTCATGTTTTTCAGTTATTTACCTTTCTATATTGATTATTATCCATGAGATTTTATCATTGATATTATCTTTAAATACACAGATTTCTAAATTTATTGATTATATAGAATATGTGTTCAATTATTTTTTTTCATGTTTTTTTATTGTTATTGATTCTAGATGGATTCTACTATACTTAAACCTTACTAATAATTTGATCTCCATATTATTTTTTCCCTTTCCTAGGAATCTATGAACTGTACTATGAAACAAATGAAATATTATAAAATAATGAATAATGATATTGTTGAAAAAAAATTATTTTTTAATCTAGGTATTAAAATTTACTATGGGAATCATGTATGTATTATGGTTACCATGAATACTAAATTTATTTGGTCATTCGAGATGTGATTCCTTGAATCCTAAGAAAATTTATTAAAGAGTGAATTTGATATAGGATACTAGGTTCAGGGTCACCACACTAAGTAGAAGTAGTAATAACATAGATATTTCAAGGGTAAAAAACAAATAATTAGTTGTTTGAGTATATCTTATCCATGATTTGTTTCGTTGTTAGTATTCACTTTTTGTGCACCTGATTTGACACTCCCATGAGACATGATTATGTTAAATCACATTTTCTCTATGTACCATCATGAGGAATTATAAAATAAAACAAATATAACCCCATGATATTATATGGTGATATGGTATCAATTAACATTTTCATGGGGCAATAAATCCATGTTTAATGATTTATTTAAAAACAATGATTTTTTTGGGTTTTTCGTTATGGTTGTTTGATATGATTGTAGATATTTTTGAAAATATAATCTGAATACAACCATTTGGTTTAGTATATGTTTTATTAGATATGTTATTCGACTAATTTTCATTACATAATTTTTGGGCATAAATTTAATGTTGTTAATAATCATTATGGTAAATATGATCCTTCATGTTAAAGAAATAATAGTTAATTATCATTATTTAATTTTGTGCAAAAAATAAGTTGTATAAAAAACACCGTGGTTAAAAATTTATTTTATGATTGATATTATTTTGGGTTTTTTCATCTAATTTTTAGGAATCATATAGAAATTACACATATTTTTTATAAAAACAAAAACCTCGGGGGATAGAAAAAACCTATGGAATTCAATAAGCCCATGAGGCTTTACCCACATCCAAAGGGTAATAAGGTTGTGATACTAACCACTACCCTACATGATTATATATTCAAGATAAAATATTTTAATTAAAATTATTGAATTTTAAATATTATTATTATTATTGGAAACATATGATTGGGTCAAATGTTATTTATTTCGAGGTGAATGAGGATTTTGTAGGAGGTGTTTCACTATCTTGGGGTATATTTTACCATTAGAAGTAACATAATGGCTTATTTTAGTAGAATGCTATTAAATTTTTCGAGGTTCACATAGAATGGTATGAAATAACCATTTAGGATTAAAAATTATTTAATATTTATATTTCTTTCTTATTTGGGATATAACTTTATTTATATAATGAATTATATATTTTAAAACCTGGGGCTTCTTGTTGAATTTTGGAGATTAATGTATGAAGGTTAATTAATTTTTATTATTATCCCACATTGTGACAAAATATTTTGGTTTCATTAAATATAGAATTAATATATTTTAATTCTTTTTTGGGTTTTTTGATTCATTATAAATTTAATTTATTTATTCTTACATGAAAAATTCGTCCTAAATACTAATCATTTGGTGAAAATTTTGAGATCATAGTGGAAATTGATTAAAGGATGAAATAATACATTTCAAATAAGAATATTACATTGTGTTATTATTATATAATGTAATGGAATTCCCCAAATCAATGAAAATGATCTTGAAAAAACATATTCTAGAACATTCATTTCTAATGAATTAATTGAATTTTTCACATCTCTAGGTTTATAAATTTTTTTATGATTAACCTTCTCATCAAGATAATTTTTATAATCAGTGATCTATATCTTTCCTAATAATTAATTTTACATTATTTTTTCTCCATGTTTTTATTTTAACTTGTTGGTAATTTTCTCTTATTTTGAAACCTTGTTTGGAAAATTCCTTTCCTGTTTCTATTTTCCTTTTCATAGCAGAAGTTTTATAAACACTTTTTATGATGTGGGTTTTCTATAAACGATTTTGTAATTGTAAAACCATTGAATATGACGAAATAGTTTAAATTATAAGGATATTATTTATAAAATGTAGGTCGAATACAACACCTTGATATTTTACATTAAATATATTTTAAAATAAATTTAATTTTATCACTACCTTGTGTAATACATAACGTCGAACCTTATCAAACCATAATACCGTAAAATATTATATCAAACCCATTAATTAATCAGTGGTAAGAGGAATTTATATATTATTAAGTGTAAAATTTTTTCTAATTTTATGAATCAAATTCATATGTCATCAATCAATTAGAAAATAACTAAATTTCTTTAGAACAAAGATAATATTTTTGTAAAAATTACTATTTTTATGTGCATAGGGTGTGTTTATTTTATTAAAATAATATTATTATTTATTGGGAATTATTTAAATGTTATTTATATATTATATATTCAATTATTTTTTATAACATTACATTAATATTTTTATATGAATTAGATAAGAGTAGAAAAATTAATCTTGAAACATTATTTTTCTAAAAAGCGGTTTCATCACATTTTCCATGATTAATTTAAAATTATTATATGAATTTTTTTTAAATATTATTTGAAAATATTAAATTAAATTTTGAATTAATCATGTAAAAATCATCTTATAGTGAATTTATTATAATTTTTTGAAAATATTATATTTTTGATGAATAGTGACATGTAATGATTTTTGTTAAAAAAACTCATTTAATTCACAACATATAAAAAGAACCATTTATTTTTAAAATGGATTTAAAAGTATAATTCATGAAATAATATTATTATTAATCCAATTTATGCCTTTATAATAAATTTTATAATATGTATTGATAAAATAACTTTTTATACTTAATGATGATTTTTTTTTGGAAAACCGCATTTCAACGTGTTTGATGATTTAATTTTAAATTATATTCTCACACATATATGACTATATTATTCTAAAATGGATTAAATATTTTTAATAATAAAAATAATAATTATTTAATAATTTCAAATTAATTTCATTCCAATTGAATTATAAAAACTGTTAAAATTAATTATAGTTGTTAGGGATAAAATGTATATATCGGGTGGTTAAACCAAAATAGAAAGGTATTTTTCCTATAAAACATTTTTTAACTACTATTTTATGGAAATATTTTATCTTTATAATATACCAAATTCTAATATATGACTATTTCAAATTATTTTTCTTGAAAATGACTATCATTTGGTATCATTTTTAAATTTTCCAATTCGGTCCCCTTCCAAACTTATAAAAGGACTCATCCTCTTTTATCCAATCCAAAAGTCCAGTTCCCTTTGGTTTGGATAAAATGTATCCATATCACATAATTAAATTCCACATTATGATCTAGTGTCGATATTTTTATCATAAATAAAATCCTATAATGGTATTTGGTGTATTCTAAAGGAGGTTTTCCAAAAAAATAGGGATTGTTAATAACCATGCATTTTCATTTTATTTTTTCCCATACACCATGAAATAAAAGAAATATATGAGTAAATTTTTATATAATTTTCATCCATGTTTTATTCATTAATTATTTTTATATAATAACATATATCAATCCCAAATTCTATTAAATGAGAAATGAAAATGTCGATTGTGTGTATGGTGGACTACCTCCTCTCGAAACGATGTAATTACTTTTCAATCCCTTCATAACACAAATGAATATAAAGATGAATTAAATATTTATATATATTTTGGTATATAATATTTTAGTTATAACTAAAATTTTAAAAAATATAATCTCATATATACCTATATCCTTCCAATAAGGTAGAAAATGATAATATCGCTCATATGTACATGTGGCCTCCTTCCTTCATGAAGCGATGTCATTTGTTTTTAGTTTTATTTTTATGGGGATGGTAATGATTAGATATTTAATATATATATGTATATATAAAATATCTACTATTTATGAATAATTTTTCATTGGTTAAATTTTATTTGACTTAATTTTGTTCCATCTATCAAAAAAAGAAAACAATGATCATGGATACGTATGGCCTACCGTCTCCATGAAATGTGTAATTAATTTTATATCTCTAACTCATATGGATGAAAATAAATATGTACATAATGAATATATATTATATTTATTTCATGATTACAATTCTATTTATGATGTAACCATGATCCAATTACAGGGACCAAAACTACCGAACCAAATGATACATGAAAAATGAATTCGTTATCAAATGGAATAGTGATTTTTAAAAATAATTGTTAGTAAATAATTAATAATATATTATATTTATATATATATTGGTATTATATATTTTATTATATAAATGAAATGTATTTATAATAAATATATATTTACTATATTAGAGGTTCAAACACGTACAAATGAAGTCGGACCTAAGGTACGTGTTTCTCTTCTAACTTTTGTTTCTATGAGACATATCTCATATTCACCATTTATTTATGTTTTTTATTTTATGTAAATTAAATGCATATATTCTTTGATTATATTAATAAAATTTATTTTAATTTAAATTCCAATTTTTCTACTTTTTTCATGTTGTTTTTATTCATTCATTACCAAAGTAGTATGGCTTCATCATCTTAGATCGCCTTCTTTGGTACAGATATTGTGGTATGAAATTATCTACTATTATTAAGTATATAAACTCACAATTTTTCATGTTATATCACAATATTCATTATTTGAATGAAATTTATGGTTTTTATTTTTGTTATCTTTAATGGAGATTTCAATTAAAAAGTTAACAAAGTTGTAAGCGTTTAATTTGTAATATTGACTTTATTCTGGACTTTTTCTGTTTTTGTAACTATTGGGGGAATTGTTTCAATTTTATACCATAAATAATAAATTATTATCCTCTCCTTGATTATAAAAATTAATAAATATCATTTCAATCCCAATATTTTAGTGCTAATGATACCGAAATCATGTTTCTATGAAAGTCCTAAATTATATATATGTTCAGTATAAAACTTATTCTCTTCCATATCCATGTTTTATAAAACTATTTTAAAACATGTTTTATTAGTATCCTTTGATTATTTAATTTTATTTTTACAAATTATTTAATTTTAAAAAAATTATTTAAATTTTATAATCTTATCATTTCCTAAAACTGATACTTTTTTCTTTTTATCAAAACTGTAATGGGTAAATATTGCAACCTAATAAATCTTGTTTGAAATTTCCTATTATAAATACCAAACAATTATTTTATTCTTCCATTAAAATTTTAAAAGGTTAATTTCGATGAAGTTTTTTTTCCTAATACTGATGAAATTTTTATTTCTTTATAAATGATTTTCAATGTGAAAGTTTACTTTTCTCATGATTGTTTAAAATGAAATTTAAATTGTATTTATATTAAAAAATTAATATAACCATTTAATTTAAATTATTGTGATATTTTTAAATGTTACAATCTTTATTGTTTCTTTAGATAGTTTTTGATGATTTTTTACTTGGAAATCTATTGACATTTGTTTGTATGTTATTTCATAAGATAGTATATATTAATTATGTATTGAATTTTTATTCATCCATTTCCAATGATTATTTAATTTGACTTAGTATGTTACGCTTGATTCATTATATAGACCCTAATTGTATTAATTGGTCTCATGTAAAAAACCAATTTCTATATTTGGCTGAGTCCTTACACATTTCTATTTGATCTCTTGGCACGAGTAATTGATGTTATGTTAATGATGGTCAGAATTATTAATTACATCATTATGAGATTATACATAGACATATTTGTTATTATTTGAATAATTATTATAACTATAGATATGTTTCAAGATCATTTTATTATTTACATTGATAAATTTTATCATAATTTATTTATACAATAGTTTTATTCATGATGAAGTTATTTATTAAATGAATTGTTAATTATATTTATCTTCATATCAAATTTTTTATTACTTATTAATTTATTATGGATTCCCATGTATGTTAACCTTACTATGAATTTGTGCTCCCCCTTATTTCATTTTTTCCTCCTATAATCTGATTAATAATTCCATTAATATGTTCAAAGATACAGAATATATAAATTATATTTGTTGAGTTTTTTATTTAAAAATATATGGTGTCATTCATGAATGTATCTAGTTTTCCAATACTACTAAAATATTCAGTCTTTTTTGATATGATATCTTATATATAATGAAAATTAAATAAAATAAAAATTTTCTCTAATAACTGGTGTGGATTTCTTTAATGTTTGTATTAGAGAATTGTTCATAGAAACCATGGGATGTAGATTTCAAAAAACATATATTTTAGAAAAAAACCCAATGAATGAATATGAGGATAAAACAATATATAATATATAAACCTACTAACTTGATAAGGTATAGATTATATGGGATTCCTATTAATACATCCATGTTTGTATTATATAGGAGGATGTATTCTTTAGAACAGATGCATCGATGGTTTATACCCAAAAAAAGTTGGTGGGTATATAATAGAATTTATTCCTGTTCGTGGTTAGTGTTCCATTATTGTGAACTAGTTTTTATACTCTCAAGGGATATCCTTGGGTTAAATAAAATTTTATTTATGATGTACTATGATCAATGAGGGAATAAAATTTATAGATATCAATGATATTCCATATTGGTATGGGATAAACCTAAACTATCTTGGGATTATAAGTTTAAAGTTAATCATACTCATAAAATAATATATACACCTTTTGAGGTATTGTGTTATTGTAGTTTGTCTTTATTATGGACATTTTCTGAACATTAATGGAAATAAATCACTTAAGTTTTTTTTTATTTCAGTGAAAATGTTATCTGAAGAAAAAAATTATATTTTGAGGACATACGATTAAATGTTTTTGATAATCTTTATGATTGATATTTTCATTTATGTACACATAATAATAGAACTATAATAGTATTTAATTTAATCAAAAAATAAAAAAATATAGAAAACATAGTGGTTTTGATGTAATTTGATGAAAAATTATATTTTTTCAGATGTTTGTTATATTTTTGGGAATGTTATATGAACTATATAAATATTTTTTTAAAAAATAAAACTTAAGTTTCTTGTAATTAACCATTGATTTTGGTAAACCTATGGGTCTTGAACCCATTTCTAAAGGGAGATAAGGGTATAACACCCACCACTGTACAACATTATGTCCTCATTTATATGAAATAGTTTTTACAAATATGGTTTTAGGGTTATTAGTTACATATATTTTTGGAAATATATTATAGGATAAAATATTTTTTATTTTTAGGTGATTAATTGTATTTTAGGATATGTTTGATAAGGATGTGGTATATATTTCCCATAGTTATGAAATAAATTTTTATTTTGGTAAATTTATATTACTTTTTCATTGGAGAAAGAAGAAGGTTATGAGATATTATTTGAGGTAAAAAATTAATTAATTATGTAGTTACTATTGTTATTTAGGATATGTGATCGTTTATTTATGTAATTTTCTTTCCTAATCCTTTTATTATTATTTTATTTTGGATATTAATATATTAAGGTTTGATAATTTTTGTCATTATCCAACATTATGATAACATTTTTTATTTTAGTGATGATAGTAGGGTTACGTTGTTATTCATTAATGGATTATTTTACTCATTATATGCTTATTTTGTTGCATCGTATAAGTAAAAACCATCGTGAGTATTCATCATTTAGAGAAAATTACGATATTTTTTTGTAATTGATTAATGGATGAAATTATAGTATTCTAGTATATAAATTTCCTACTTTTTAGCCTTTATAGTAAAGAAATTATTTATCTCTTGAAAAACAATCATGAAACAAATTTTTTGTCTTAGTACCTTCATTTTTTGTGAATATAGTTTATTGGTCACATCTCTTGGGTTTATGTTTTTGTAGTCATTAAATTTATTGAGATAATTGATATTTTGATAATATATATAAATATCACTCTCTATAATATTTTGGAAATTTTTTAATTAATATATTTATATATTTTCTCTTCTCACTAATGTTCTCCTATTTAAAAAAAATATTTTGGTGAATGAATTTTTTATTTCTATTTATCTGTACTTGAAAGAATGTTTTATTAATCCTTTTTATGTGTTTAGTTTTTCTTAAATGAATTTTTTATTTTTTAACCCATGATAAGAAAGAACATATTTAAATTTTTATAATTTAATTTATTAATCGAGGTAATGAATATATCATCCCATTATTTTAGAAGATATATCTTTGTTAGAAAATTTAATATCATCCTTTGACTGTGTAACATTTAAAATGATGCCTTCATGAATTATAATATTGTTTAGTATTATATCATTTCCATTTAATTTAAGAGAATGAATATGACTAAATAAATTATTCAATTAATATTGTTCTAAAAGTGTATAAAATAAATTCATTAGTTATCAATTGTCTAAAAAATCATTTGAATGTAAAATAAATATTTAAAAAAAATTTATTCCTAGAGTATTATTATCATTATAAAAAGAATTATACACCATTGGTGAATGATTTGAAACATATTTATATATAATATATTCAATTTTGTTTAATTAATTTAATATTTTTCTAGCCATGAAAAAAAAATAAATCAAGATTTATACATAAAATTTGAATTATTTAAACAAATTTGTTCCGTAGCTACTTCAAAACTATTTTTAAAATTAACTAATTCCACCTTTGAAAAAATATTTTAAAAAATAAACATAATTTTTCAATTAATCAAGTCAAAATTATCTTATATTGAATTTTATTTATTTGATGAAAACATTAATATTTCAACGAATAGTGAACAATACTTTTGTGATAACAATTGAATTTTCATTCATAGAATTAGAAAAGTTCTATTTTATCTTAGAATGATTTTAAAATTAAAATTAGTTCAATTATTTTATTATTAATTAAATTAATTTTATTTTCTTCAAATTAATTATGATCTTTGATCTAAAATTTTGTTATACTTGAGAATTTTTTGTATTGGAAAATCACTTTTCGATATATTTGCATGTTTAATAATAAATTATACTTTTCCACATATATTAATTTAATTTTACAAAATCAATTCCATATTTGGAATAATAAATATTATTAATACTAAATATGGTAATCTATTTTTTCCATATAAATAGTAAATATAGAACAAATTAATTATTGTGGTTATGTTTAAAATTGTATTACCATGGGTTATAGAAAAATATACGAGTAAATTTTCCCATTATATGTGTAAAAATGCAATTTTATAGACATATTCAGACCTCATACTACCCAAAATTATAATATATATTTGTTTTAAAGAATTTTTATTTGGAATAAATTTTTAATTTGGTATTTTTTTTTAAATTTCCATGCTGGTCCCCTCCCCCACTTATAATAGGACCCCCCCCCCCCTTCTGTACACTACAACATTTAGGAGGCCTTTGATTCATCCAATACATGAACACATAAATTACATAAATCCAAAAAAAATTACATATAAGCCATCCTTTAATAATAAACCCATACTAGGATGGTATTTGGTTTATACCAAAATAAGTTCTCTAAAGAAGTGGTATAGTTATTAATAATACATTTTTTGTTTTATTTCATCCCATACAACCCTAAAAGCTTGTCCAAAAATGATGAAACTGTAAAAAAAGTATCATATATAATGTAATATGTTGTTATATCAATTTAATAACATATATACATCATCTATTCAATAAAATTGTAAATTAAATTGTCGGCCATGTGTATGATGGACTACCACCCCACAAACCGAAATAATTTTTTTCAATCATTTCCTCCCACAGAAGGATATAATGATAAATATAATGTATATATATATATATGTGATATTTATGACATATTTATACATCATAATTTATATTATTGTATCTAAATTAATACCTTCCAATCCTCTGAAAAACTATAATGTTGCTTATGTTTACCTGTAGACTCCCACCTCTACAATGCATTATGATACGTATTTTATTTAACATCAACATGGATGCTAATAAGGATATATTAATGAATATATATTATATATATGACATAAAAAAATTTCTATAATATTTAAATATTATTTGACTTTGTTTTTTCTATCGTTAAAAAAAATAAAACTAGTTTTTAATCATAGGTGTGGCCAACCGTCTCCATGAACATGGTAATTCATTTTCTATCACTAAATTTAATGGATGTGTATAACTATATATATATATATATATATATATATATATATATATATAATTACAATCTAGTATATTTATATCATGAACAAAATTTTGTAGTAGTTGGATGTATGATAAAAATGAATGTACCAAGACTACTAAACCAAACCATAAATGAAAAATGAAGAACTTATTAACCAGAATAGTAATTTTAATAATGAATCATTAATAAACAGGTGATTAAACATTATAATAAAATATTATATGTTATTTTATAAATTATTAAAATTATTTAATATATTAATAATAAATACATAATTGTTATATATTATTTTCTAATATGTATGAATGAATTCAAATAAGAGATAAGGGTTCCCTGTCTCACTGTTATTTCTGTGAGTCATATGCCATATTTTCAAGTTTTTTTTATTGTGTGGGGTATATACAGACCATGAATTTATTTTATAATTATTTTTAAATTATTATTATTTGTATTGAAGAATATATATGATGTTCTCTCTATCATGATTTTCTTATTTGGATATTGCCCAAGAGATATGGCTTTATCATCTCTAATCGGCTTTTTCGGGACATATGTTATGTTATGAAACTATCTTCCACTATGTGGTTTATATAGTTACCTATTGGAAGGTTATATTATTATTCTATATATTTTAATGGTATTTAATGTTTCATTTTCTGTTAAATTCATGGTTCTTACAATTCCAAAATTTTGAAAACGGTAAGGGTTTATTTCTTAATCTAAACATTATTCAGGATTGTTGATGTTTAAGTCACTTTTAGGGAAATTATTAGTTACTAATACCTTAAAAATATATTTTATTAACCTCTGGTTATTTATAAAAATTATAATCTTTTATAACAGGTTTTACACATTATGTACTCAGTGTACTGAAATCACGTTTTTAATAAAATCTTACTTTGATTATTTTTTGGTTAAAAATTCATTATCGAAAATATCCATGATTTATAAAACAGTTTTCAATAATTACTTAACAATATTTAATGTCTATATAAATTCATTTTTAGACATAATTTTCCCTTTTCAAAATGTCTTGAAAGAAATACACTTTTCATTTTATTAAGGAGAGCCTTTTGACCTTTTACCAAAAATATAAAACGAATGTTTTTAAAACTCTATAGAAGATACAAAATTATATTCCTTCATTACCAAAAAATGATATAATTATTCATTAAAATGATTATATATTAATTTAAAAAGAATTTTTTATTCAAATATTCTTTAAAAAATTCTTTTAAATTATATTTGGTGAGTAAAAGGTCTATTTTTTCAAAGAATGTTTTTATTAATTTCTTATGGTATTTTTATTCACTATTAAAAATATTATTTTAATTTAATCAACTATGGATATGTTGTAATGATACCATTCTTATTAATAATCTTTATAGTTTATGAAAACATTAACTAAGGAAATAGTTTTTATACATATGCCAGATTACCAATATAAATTCTTATATAGATTGTGTATTGAATTAGTATTCACTTTATTCCTATGATTATTGAATTAGATATAGTATGTGATGGTGGTAACAATTATAAGCCATAAATGAATTAGTAGGCCTTACAAGGAAAACTAGTTTGGGTATTTGGTTGAGGCCTTACCTAATTAAGTATGATGTATTGGAAGGAAGCATGTATGGTATATTTATGATGTCTTACACTATTCATTCCATAATTATGAGATTATTTATTGACATCAATTTAATTATCTGAATAGTTATTATATTGAAGAATATGTTTTAAAGTCAACTAAATTTTTCTATATAATTAGTTAATCATCATTTATTTCTTCAATATTAATCATTATTCTCGATTTAATAATTTAATGGAATATGTTTTTAGATAATCACTCTACTGTATAAAAGGTTCCTTACTCATTCATTATTGATTCTATTCTATGAAACACATACTGATAATTTGAGATTGCCCTTATTTTCATACATTTCATTATTATATGAAATGCATCACCCAGACCCCAAAACCCCAGAGTCAGTGCTTTACCTTATTACATTGGAATGACTACATGGAAGAAAATCATGAAGGACTGACAAGGTTAGATGGTTTGGAAAAAAATTATTTAAAATATAACCATATTATTTTGGAAAATATACAAAGAAAATGGTAAAAAAATAAACTTCATCTTTGAAATATCAGTCACATAACCTGGGGAAAATAAAAAAAATAGGATGAGCTCAAATACACATTTACGGTTATGTATAGATGAATAAATAATGAATCAAAGAGAATAACCATCATGAAAAGGTAAATATTAGATCACATATTCCATATAAATATATTAATAAGGCATAATCAATATAGAATAGTAGAAAAACAAAACACATGCCATTTAATATATAAAATATGAATGAAATGCACCCATAGAAAATATAGAAGAAAAAATAACATTAATAATAATAATCATATCACAATTCTCAAAAACAATATTATTAATTGTTTGATTTTATGTTTCCTTGGAACCTGATAACCTTATTTTTATGATCTATACTTAGGAAATTTTGTTCATATTGGGCAATAATTCATCAGATTTGTCTACTTGATTTCATCTCATGAGATTATTGATGCATTGACAGGTTTGTATTAACCGGTCCTCAACCCATGTAGTTAATTTTTAAATGATTCATCATATATAGAGTAATTTATTTAATTAATAAATAATTTTCGTTACCATTAATTAACAGTATTGATTAACAAATATGGATTTATCAATGTTTAATTAATCAAATTATTATTAAAGTGAACAAAATATGTCAAAATGGTATACAGTTTTGCAAAAAAATATAAATTTTGTGATAATATGTATGTTAATGATTAATATAATGTATAATAAAAATTATCATAATGTATTTGTTGTTTAAGATAAATTTAACAATCCAAAAAGAAAGCGACATTGGAATGATAACTTTTACCACTTGGTAATTTTCATTTCAAACCCCCTTGCAAGAGTTTGTTCAATGTGGAACATAAAATAACATTAAGTACGGGTGAATCTTGATATTTCATGGAAAATGGAAGGTATATACACCACATTAAATGTAATTTTTTCATTTTATCAAATACGTCTCAAATGGAATGTAAATTGTGATGAAATCCCTTTCATTATGATTCATTTTAGTTATATGGTATTTATCATAAATTATAGTTGTTTACAACATGTTATTAACATGTCAAATAACCATACTCATATTTATAATATCATATATGATCCTCTTATAATATCTTATTAACCATTTGATAACAATCTTGCATTATTTTTATCCTTTCGTGTGTTAATTTTTGTTGTTTTTAGAGTATGTTTTGACTTTTTATCTTTTTTATTCTCATTTAGATAATTATTTAATCATATAATGGATTTAAAACATTATGTAAATAATATATATATTCATTATATATGTATTTATATTAATCTGTAAAATTTTGAGATAGGAAATGGAATACACCATTCCAAGAGAATACATGTTAAAAAATATGCATGTATTTGTTTCTATTTTCATGTCATATTAAAATAATGAATATTAAATGATATAAATTAAAATATAATTATATTATCATATTTATTTCATATATTTCACTTATTTCTATTAGAACCATCCTTAATACTTTTTATGTAACATTTTAACGAATCACTTCACATTGAGGAGCCGATAGTCCACATGTCCACAAACGATGTTATCGTATTTCCAATTTTTTTTTGAAAGAATGAAAGTATGTTTTATATAGTAATTAAATATACATTAATAAATTTTAAATATAATATATAAACAATATATCAATAATTATTCCAAACCATGAAATCTATAAACTTAAGAATGAACGACACGAGTTCATGAAACGATAGTCTATCGTATACATGAATGATGATTATATATCCCATCTGATTAATGTTTGTGAAAGTGTAAATATAAGTCTGAAAAATTGAAAATACAGTTATGATAAATATTTTATTATATAATTATTATATAAGAATAATTTACAATGTATATAATGATATAAAACAAAAGTGATCGTTGAAGAACATTACCTCTTTTTGGGTCACTCCTTTGGGTTTAATCCATGATACATCCTTGGATGGATTTTGTTATTTAGTGTGGATTCTAGGATGAGGAAAGGGGTTTTTTGTTGTTTTTTGGAATAGTTTTTATGATCTAAGTGGATTGATTTGTGTGAAGAAGAGAGGTGGGTGCGTTTTATTTTATTAATGAGGAGGAGTGGTATTCTTCTAAGTATTGAAAAGAAAGCACTTTTGGGAGGTCTCCCTTACATCATGTTCCTCCATTAATGGAATATTTTATATAAATAAAATTATATGGTCAAAATATAGCCTTAAAATAGTTTTTCTAAATGATTATCAGTCATTTCTCACTTTAAGATTATATTTTAACCACTAAATAAATCATTTCTATCGTAATCACCACAATTATTTATAATTTACTTCACTAATATTTTTGGTTAAAAAATTATTTTTCCTAAATATATATACAAATTATTATAATAAAAAATATGGAATCTATTTTATAAAATAAAAAAACATAAGTGGAAAATTTTAATTTAAAATTAATCTCATTAAAAAGATGAGAAATAGAGTTTTTAACATGAAAATTTTCAAATGTTCCTTAAATTATTATATGTAAATTTTATATAAAAAATACTATAATTAAATAAAATTTATTAATATATTTACAATTGTTCTGATAAGAGTTTAAAACATATTATAATATAATTTAAAAATATAAATTATTTTGATGAAATGTCATTTTTTAATTAGAAGGAATTATTTTCACTATTCTTCAAAAAATAAAACTTCACATAATAAACCAAAAAACAACCCTAAATTAATTTTGAAATTAATCTTTCAATAATGAAGTTCATTTTTACATATAAGTTTTATTAAATTTCCAATATTTACTTATAAAATAAGTTCACCATTAAATGGAGGTAAATCTATATTTTTAATAACATATATTTTTGTGCATCAAATAGTATTTATTCGCATCTTATGCCTATAATGCCTATTATATATGACGGTTAAAAATAATTAATTGTATTAAATATATTTATATATTTCAGTAATATCACAAAATAATAGAAATTAATTAAATTTATTAACAAGACATGGGTTTCAGTGCAAAAAATAGTTTTCTTGTATATCAGTCCATTATTTTCAATTGGTTTTGATATTCATTTCTAACACCAAACAATACTAAATTATTTATATAAAAACATTAACATTTTATTTAATCCATTTTATATAGGTAATTATAATGGAGTGTTGATAAATATCAAATTAAATAATAATATTAATATTACATTATAGTATGGATAAACTCAGTCTTGTATATACCATTAAATAATCACAGTGTTGTATATAAAGAAAGATTAATTTGGTGTTGAATATATAGAAATATATATATATATAATTTCTAAATGGAAAACATTTTAAAGTCTTAGGGAGTTACATTCTCCCCACATTAAATAAACTGCATCATATAAATTATAACTTGATCCTGGAAATCAAGGGATGGATATTTGAACATAATATTGTTGGAAAACCCATATAAGAAATGTGGTTAATAAAACATATAATTTATAAGAGGGATTGGTATATGGGAAGGTCACTAGAAAACTGGGATTTCGAATAAGAGAACCTTAATTAAATCATGAACATGGATGATAAAATTAACTTTCATGTTCTGATGGAGAGTGATAGAGAGAAAATTCATGAATTTTTTTACCCCAAACCCATAAACCATAGTTTTGGAAAAGGTAATTAATATAATCAAAATGATGACAATAAGTCAAAATTTTTATTTCAATAGAATTTTCAAAGATTTGAGGTATTCATTCATTTTATAAGAATGTAATGAAATATAATTACATGATATGTATAAATTTAATAAGAAAAATTTTATATTTTGGTTGTCCCTTGAACTATTTCTAATACATCTCTTAGAAAAAGTTCTATCATAGGGTGATGTAATACATAAATCTCTAAAACCACATTCAAATCCCAACTTATACCATTTAATAAGTTATAAATATTTCAAAAAGATCATTATCCTATAATTTAGAATAATTTCCATGGTAGATAGATGTTTTTAATTTACATTTTCCCTATCAATCATATCATTATCCAGCAACATTTTCTCAATATCCGAAACATATTAAGTATTATCATTCCATAAACCACATATTTTCGAAAAAAATTAACATTTTACCGAATCACTTTTCATGGTGCCACTAAACATATGATCTCAAATACATATTGAAATATTAATATAATATGATTCTTATATATTTCATTTATCATTTTATGATAACATGATCTGTAAATTAACTTTTATTAAATCCAAATAAAAAATACTATTAATTATTCCACTTCATTTGTTTCAATAACATATGCCTAACCTTGATCCCATGGCTTCTAACGAGGTATATTCCCTTGAACATGGGGAATTGATTTTCATATTTCGTCATATCCTTGAATTTGGAACTCAGAATATAATCATTCTCTTTCATCCAGTTTATTTTTTATCTTTTATCACTTCATTCAAAACTTATAACAATATATCAATCATTTCATTAATTTCCCATGCTGATTCGTTCCATTGTTCCAAATTTTTTGGAAATATATATTTCCCTTCTTCAGTTTTTCTATTACTTGATCCTCCACTATATTCTTTCCTTGAATCCATTTGAAGCCATAAGTCTTGGATAATAATATTTTCTTGATATGACATAAAAATATTTCATTTTATGAAGAAATGGATTGACACACTATCTCCTTTCTAAGACATTTCATAATCCCTTCAATAAAATGTTTAATATTTCTTTCTATGTTGTATAGTAAATCCATATCTTACCTTTCTAACCATTTATAGGTATTTTCATATATCAAAACCCTTTGTTCCTCATTATAATTTAATTTAAGGAATATTACCTTAATCTTTTTTTGTTTCTCATAAGTGAGATATTTTTAAAATATTGTATCCATTAAAATATTCCATTCCATAAATTCTATTTCATATACCTTTCTAGTATTATGGATCAATTACCATCATTGATCCAAAATTCGATTGAGGCAATGCACTATAAATATAACCTTTCCCCTTTCACCACATCACAATTCCACAAATATCATCTCCAAAGAGATAATTTTATCTTTTCATCCATTTGTTCAGTAGTCCTTATAAATTATGGGGGAATCTATTTCATAATTTGATCTACCATCATGGAATATCTCTTTAGAATAGGTTGACCCATTTGAGAATGGTTTTGTGTCAAAACTCAATTTAGCTACCCAAATATATCCATAACTTTTTCAGTTTCCATTAAATCTATATTGAAATTCTCACCAGGTAAACATCTACATTGGCGTCGATTATTTATAAACATCATACATTCATGTTTCATTTCTAAACAATGGAATATACAATATTATCTCATAAAAATATGAATTTTAAATCAAAATTTATAATTCCATATATGGTGTAATTTTTAACATTAAAATTTTCTACATAATAAATATTAGAATCCTAATCCTTGGTATCATTTATGGTATCTATAATTATAGATACATTAAAACTATTTTTAATGAAAAATGTGAATTATCCTATGAATATCCCTATGGACTGTCAAACTAGGTGTGCTATAAGGAATTTTTCATGTACCAGGTTACTCTCGAGTGAATACATACACAAACTTTCATTATTATTACCCTATGTACATGTTTTTGTAACCACATACCCTTGTAGTATCCGAACATGAATTTATTTCATGGAACACCCACATAATATCTACCTTACAAAAATTCAATTTTGTTCATTAAGGAATGTCCCCAAAGTCTACCTTATGGTTATGTTCATTAATCTATCATTTCCTAAATCTAGTTTCCATGGTTTCTACAAAACAACCTCTTATACCAACTATAACACCCTAACCCTAGAAGCCCGGTGTTAGTGTTGTAGTTTATTACATTAGCATGATTATAGGGAAACAATCCTAATAGACCGCTTAGTTTAGATGTTTTGGGAAAACATGTTACATATATATATATATATATATTACATTTTCCAATAGAACATAAAACATTATACATAATTAAATGAAACAATATTAATCCTTGAATTCTTATTCAAATATTTCTTCTTCGTATCATAGTGAATGGAATGAAAAAAATGGTTAACAAAATGCAGAGTAAGGACTATATACATCTGAATCAATAATGAATCCATAAGAAAAATTATAATTGAAATTGAAACTACTAAGAATATATAATATATAAATATATATATATGTCCCAATAAACCTAGAATGATAGATAAAAAAACAAATTCCATTTAACGAAAAAACTATGAATGAAATGAATCATTAGATAATGTCAATGAAAAAATATCATGAATAATAATAATAAATAAATTATAAATAAATAAAATTCTTAAATATTGGACATCATGTTTATCAAGAACGTGATATATTAACAATTAAGATATATCCTCAAGATAGTATAAAACATATTGGGTTGAAACCCATCTAATTTGTCTAATTTATTTTATCTTCTAAGACTACTGATGCATCAAGGGACTTGCATGAAATGGTATCTCACCCATGTAGTGAATGTCGAAATCATTCCTCATATATTTAATATTATATTTAATTATTAAAAAACATTACTGATCTATAGATGATCATATTGAGAAAAAGATACATATTTATAAATGTTTATTTAATCAAATAACTATCAAAGTGAACAATTTATATAAATATGGCATATGGTTTATGTAATGGCCCAATCATCTATGGTCGATTACTTTTAGAAAGTCAGGTGTATGAGGTGTTTCAGGAGGTCAAGGTAACTTATCCCAATCACTTATCCAATTTTCTGTTTCTGTAAACTATTCCCTCAGTGAACAGTTCCATTGGGAGATAGTTTGGAATAGTGCTACGGTGACCTTATTTGAATAGTGACATCGGTGACCTCCTGTAAATAGTTTCATTAGCAACCTTATGTGAATAGTGCAATGGTTACCTTCTGTGAACAGTGTCATCGGTGACCTTCTATGAATAGTGTAATCAATGACCTTATGTGAAGACTGTCATCTACGTCCTTATGTGAACAGTGAAATGGTGAACTTATGTGAACAGTGACATCGGTGACCTTATGTGAACAGTGTGCTCGGTGACCTTCTGTAAATAGTGCAATGGTGACGTTCCAACGGTGAGGTTCCAACAGTGACCTCTTTCCTTTTCCAAATTTTGACTTCATGAATAGTGTTTCCAAAATAGTGAGCTTCCAATGGTGACCTTTTTCCTTTGCCAACATTTGGTTTTATTAACAGTGTTTTCAGAACGGTGAGGTTCCAACAGTTACCTCTTTCCTTTGCCAAATTTTGGGTTAAAAACCAGTGTTTCTAGAATAGTTAGGTTCCAACGGTGAGGCTCCAATGGTGAGAATCATGAAAAATATTTCTAGAATGTTGAGGTTCCAATGGTGACCTCTTTCTTTTTACAAATTTTGTGTTCATGAAATGTGGTTCTATAATGGTGAGGTTTCAATAGTGAGGTTCGTGAACAATGTTTTTCCTTTTCCAAATTTTGTGTTTGTGAACATTGTTTCCAGCTTCCTACAGTTCTGCCCCTTTGATTTTATCCTTCTGACATCAAATGAATTTAAATCCTTATCTTAATGATTCAAATGATTATTCAAAGGCCTTAAATCATATATTATTTTCTCCTATGGAACTTGATGATTTTACTTGGACAAACTATGTAGTTTCATGTGGTCCTCTTTTAATGGAAAACCCAGTGTAATTTAAACTAGTGGTCCGTTAAATCTTCTATAAGTACGAGATATCTTCCTCCCTAGTTCTTCCTCATTGTTCTCTGGTGAGAGATTCTCGAACATCCCATTCCTTCTTGTAGGATTTATGAAATCAAACTTTCCTCCAAGGATTGGTTCTTCCCTTCTTTGATGCAAGCAGCAAGGGTTGATCCTTCATCGGCATATGTTGTCACAAGAAGAAGTGATCGTGATCAGTTTTGTAGATCATTATCGTTTAAAGAACATCAAGAACCATTTTTGGTAGGGAATTCATTGCTTCTAATTTAATTTATGTGAAACTGTACATTTATCATGTTGTATCCAACTGGATAACAATGGAATTGAGTTAATAAATATTTGAACTGGGTAAATATATTAATATCGATCACATGTTATTGCCTATTTTTTTGAGATAGTATGGAATCTATTCTTGAACATGATAGAAATTGGTACAGAATATAAAACCAGAATTAATTTTCAATCTCTTGGCTAATGATTAAGAGACATGTGAATAAAATTGGCTCATGATGTTGTAATTTGATGATAATAAAAGTGGTGCACTATGCATGTTTAATTATATTTGATATCTTACTAGTTTGTTTTCCCATATTTGGAACCTACGAATAATAAATTGGTTAATCCAAGATGGATTAAAGAAGTGATTTTTTATAAAATATCATTCTTACTAGAATTTTGAGTTACCCTTTTTCTTGTTTAAGGTCTAAAATCCCAATTTGACATAATGTTCTTTTTTCTGATGCTTGTTTTGTCATGTGAGCCTGGATGTCTATTGTGATATGTTAGGGATGAGAGGAATTTGGTTGTGGCAGAGATGAGGCCTAGAGTGGCGAGATGCATCAGTATATGTATGTGGATATCAGAGAGGACACTAGGGACAATGAAACAGGTTGGATGTGAATGTTTGGATATTGGATGTATCATTGATAGTTTATCTGCATTACTTTCCCCACTTCATAAGGTAGCTGGTCTTTATTACCATTCTTTTGAAAAGGTCTAAGACACGTGGGGTATTCCATGTGCTTTCTGTGTATAACTTCTAAAATTATGATGGGTCAACACTCTTGATATTGGCGAAAAAGACTCGACGGGTAGTTATATACTCACAATATTGATCCCCCTTGTGTTTAATAGCATATAATGTTTTCCTAGAATTTTTGGGAATATGGAAAAGTAATGCTGTAAATAAATAATTGAATAAATGATGTTAAACCATGGGGTTGGAGATTACTGGAATGAAATTTTGAGGTTACATTTTTAAAGGGACAGTGGACTTTGGGTATGATGATAATGACATTTAATGAGTAATTGTTAAGGGCTATTAAATTTTTGACGAATTAATTAATGTATGATAGAATAAAAAAAATGGAATGAGGTAATAATTCTCTTTAAATGGGTGTGTTCTTATAGGTTACCTAGTCAATGAAGTGGAAACCGGGAGTCAGATTGACATTAGCTGATGTTGAGTCTAAGTCTAGGTAATGCCCATAGTGTGGTTGTGAGATATAATCTATTCATTACATTTTGTGTTTCTATATGCTACTCTACCCCGTCAGTTGGGGAAACTGATACCCCGGGGATTCTAAGCCCGGGGGGTGTGTGTTTTCCCCAACATTATGGTGGGAAGATGGATGCATGACTACCACCTTTGGCCCCACTCTTTTCTCTTTGTAGTTACTTGTGTTTGTAGGAATTGCGATGAATTTTCCCCATATATGTGTGTAGAGGGTTTTAATGGCTTTTTGTTATTCACATATATATATTCTGTATATAGTTCTCTATGGAAAACTATATGCGTAACATGTATAGGTTGTGACGGCTTGAGCATTCATACTCGGTTTATGGGTTATAATGGCTTGAGGTTTAATACTCGATGTATGATACACGTTATGTGATCTATGGTGGCTCCCATAAATTACCTGGTTAAATCTTGTGTGGACAAGGTGGTGTGGTTGCATAAGGTACATATTGTGTTGATTCACCCTAGTGTCTACAGGGAATCCTTTTTTTGGAGAGATATTCTTATGACGTGAGATGTTGGGGAAAAGTGGAAATATAATGGTGATGAAGTACTGTGGTACTGGTGAGGTTTCATGGGTTGGTAGGGAAAGAGTGTCAGCCATGTTTAGAAAGTGATGTAAACACTAGAGACAAGCTATGATATAGGTGTTTAGGGCCCCATGTGATCTAATGTATGAACGTTTAGGTTTACAATGGCTACTAAATGAGGTGATACTACTTATAGGGTAGAGATCTGGGAAATGATCATGAATAATTCTTCTTTTTTCCCGTATTTAAATGGTAGACCTTAGGATATGTTAACCTAAATTGAATAAAAGAAAAAGGCTAATTAATTAACGTCGAGTCTCCCATATTACAGGTTTAGGAATTCTAGATTTTTTTTTATTTTATAGGTATAGATCTAGGTAGACGTCCTCGTCAGGATCCCATAGAAGATGTCCAGCGAGCTGTGCCAGCAGATCACCGCAGGGTAGAGGTTGACGACGATGACACTTGGAGGAGGACATTCCGAGAGTTTCAGCTCCAGATTCTTCCAAAGTACAAGGGATCTGTTTCAGATACAGTCACACAAGATCGGTTGGAGGAGGTCGAGAGAGGCTTCAGTTCAATCTGTGCTCAGAAGTAGCTCTAGGTGTCCTTTGTTTTGACAATGATACATGGAGTTTCGAGACAGCGACAATTCTTGTTCTTTAGTGATCGTGAGGAGTCAACGATCTCATGGGAGGAGTTCTGATATAATTTTAGTGTTGAGTTTCATTCATTGACTGTAAATTAGTCCAGTCGCCAGGAGCTTCATACCCTTCGACAGGGGAGCTCCAGTGTGCAATAGTTTCGAATCCACTTCAGGAACCTTTTGTAATATTCTTCGGACCATTTGATAGACGAGCAGGCTAGGGTGAGGCATTTCTGGGAGGCTTTGCATCCAGAGATCCAGCAACTGGTCACCCCATTTATGATGATGATATATCATGAGGTGTTATCAAGGGCATAGGTCATCGAGAGTACTTTTTCTAGAATCGGATCGTCAAGAGATGAGAGTCGTCATTATTACTGACGATGATGAGCTATGGTCCAAGGTAACCGTGTTTTAGGGAATACGAGTTTCTGTTCGGCCGGGGGTAGGTCCCAGCCCTCATCATCATGTTTCTCTAGGGGCAGCAACTCTCAGGCCTATTCCATGGGTTCAGGCGCTGTTGTTTCTTGTGTTCGGTGAGGTCATCAGTTGTGAGGGTGATCGACCATTCAGAGCAGTCCTCATGCACTAGGATTTCCACCCCAGGTTCCTTCGTTGAGGTAGTTCCAGCGGAGGCTGTAGCAGCAGGCTTCACCAGTTCAAGATCAGTAGAGGGTCAATGGGTCAGGCATAAGATAGCCCCGTGATGCTCTCCATCCCTAGAAATAAGATAGCAGTCGTGTTGGGGGTTGTGATCAAGGTCATAGAGGCTGTGGAGGTGGTCTTGGTTAGCATCATGCTTTAGTATTGCCAGCACCAGGTGAGCCAGACTGTAACGCCCCGACCCCAGCTACCCGGAGTCGGTGCATTACTTCGTAACATTGGCATGATCACAAAAGATCAAGTCTCGAAAGACCGATTAGTTTAGTAGCCTTGGAAACTGTAGATACAATCATAATTCTTACATTACATCATAAAGTGAAAAACTAATAACAAAGTCTTCATAGTCCACACTCATATCCTCTTCTGAATATCCCTGCAGGTCATTCCTAAAATACTTCTTCACATCCTGGAAAATATTAAAACATTGAAAGGGGTGAGCTCAAATACTCCGTAATGATATCAATATAGCGGAAACATTCATAAGAAAACATAAGCATTTAAGGCAATGTATAACTAAAACAAAAGCCTTATTGAACTTGAACTTCAACATAATATGGCAAAAGTAAAATAAAATAATCCCATTACATACTCACATGGATATTCTACTAAATGAATAATCACATGAAATATCAATAACCACTTTCATAATGAGAGAATGTATAATGCCAGACATTCTGAAAAATTTTATCAAGGCCTCGGCCAAGGCGTCTAAAATGATTAAGGCCTCGACCAAAACCATAAATCAAATTGGGAAAGGGCCTCGACCAATTCCACATCTAGTTGTCTCATGAGACCTATCGATGCATCGATGAGCTATAGCGGGCTCCACCCTTCACTTATTAAGTCCAATACATTCCTCATATGAATAGGTTTAAAAATAACATAAATATTTGTATTAAAACTAGCATACGAAATGTCAAAAATTTCTCCATAAACTATGGATGGTATAAAAATAACACATCCAAAGTCAAATATTTCAAAAAAAATTCAATGGAAGTTTTGTATCCTAAATCAATTTCAATTAAACATAAAACCCATCAAAGGATGTTGACATGGATGAAATCAAAGCTATTTTAGAGAAATATCTCTCTTTTTTGAAATCATTTAAAAGTCTCATAATTATAAAATAATACATTTACTTTGAAAATATTCTTATAATCTTGTAAGGGAAGCTTCGACAAAGTTATAATGGCGGAAAATAGCCGCACCCGCCGTATAAGTTAAAAAAACATTCTTACCTTAAATTTGTCAAAAAGGTCAAAAAGTACATTGTTTGGAAAATGACGGTAAGATTCCTTTCAAAAACATATAAGGTTATAAATGACTTTAACCCATTTTCCATATAATATTAAAAAAAATTGAAAGACATTTTTATGAAACATGGATGTGGATGATAACGAGGTCCCAATAGATAATTATGTATAAACAACCTTTGATAATTAAGAGGTTGTGAAGTAAACCCTTACCTTGTACTTTTCCTTGGTTGGGGTAGGTTAACCTCTTGTATAATGGTGAAATAATGGTTATTAAATTATACAAGAATCATATACATTCATATGATATCATATATGATCTTTTAACATTACTTTGTTAACAATATCTTAGATTTATCGTTGTTTCGGGTGTTAACTTACTCGTTTTCTTTTATATGTTTTGTTACGTAAGTCATGTTTTTCATGAATAGGTTGTATATTATTCACATCCATAATGATATCATGTCCTTAAACATTATTTTTAAATCATCAAATGATAATTATACTTGAATGGATACGACGGAGAATAAATCTCATCGCGTTCGTGGAGACGGTAGTCCGTACGTACGCACGAGAGACAATATCATTATTTTGATATTAAAATAATATATAATTGGATAGTATATCATATATAAAGAATAATTATCATGTTATATTTATTATTTACATGAATTACATATCATTATTATACACATCTAAATAATAATATATTGAATAACAATTACACCACGACGTGGAGACGGTAAGCCGTACGTACGCACGTATGGTGACATGTCATTCAAATGATGGGTAGAATACTGAATATGGTTGTTTCATATTTATAATAACATCACAGTATATAGAAGATACTGGAGTTATAATTTTAGAATTGAAATAATAAACAAAGAGGGGGTGGAAGAAGAAAGAAACTTGAAAGAGGGTGATGAAAACGTTACCTCTTCTTCGGGTTCTTCCTTTTGATTTGATCAAAAGGACTCCTTAGGATGGATTTCTGACTAAAGTAAAGCTTCTAGGATGAAGGGAGAGAAGTTGGGAGAGTATTGTGGAATAGTTTGTCTGAACCAAAAGGCTTGAAAGTGTGAATAAGGTGGTAGAGGTGGGGGCCTTTTATAAGAGGAGAGGAGGGGCTCTTTTGGAAAGATTGAAATGTTACATTATTATACAATGCTTTTCGGATTCTAAAGGTCCCACACTTATATAATTCGTGGATAAGGTGATAAAGGTTCGAAATATACCCATCCAATAGTCTTTGTACAAGTTTAAGCCTTGTATTTTACATTATCTTTTCATTTTATTAAAATAGTTAAATAATGAGGTCATCGCTGCATCATAATGATGTCATAAATAATTTAATTTATTTATTGTCTAAAAAGTATAAAAAAAATACTATGATGTAGTAAATATTTTTACCTTTCCAATGAATATTTATAGTCAAATATATGACTTGTATAACCCCATGTAAAAATTGTTTTAGTAAAACATTTCATGTTTGTGTCATTTTTTTTACTTTAACATTAAATAAAACATATTTATGTCATTTTCCAACTAAGGTTGCTCCATGGGGTCCCCAAGTTGACCCATGGATTTTATTGGTCGTCCATTACTAATCCAATAGGGGTAGGACAAGTTTAAGGGTATTTTCATATTTTTATAATATCATTTTTACCTTAAATTTCACTAATTACCTTTAATCGCGATTAATTAAACTTAAAAGTTACTATTCACCAAAAAATTATTTTAATCCCATTTAACCTCATTTTACATCCAAATGACAACCATGTATTTAGGATTTTTGAAATTCAATACACAGAAGTGGTAATATTTTGTTTAAACAAAAAATCAGTTGTTTAACTACCACTTAGTGGTTTCACTATTCATCAAATATTGAAGTTTTTCAGAACAATGCCAAAATTTCACCCTAAGCAATAATTGATATTCCGAATTCAAAAATGATGTCTATTTTAAAAAATTCCAAACATATAAGTTGAATTAATTAATTTTATAATTAATTCCCGATGTCACAACAAATAGCATGTTTTTAAGAAACAATATATATCAAAAGATTGACAATTGTTTATGTCCAATTTCAAAGTGAAATTAATTATAATGAACACCATTGGATAAAATGGTAAAAATATATTCTAATTATACTTTAAAACCACTCAATAGTATAACTTATCACTATAAATTATTTTGATTAAAAAAGTTGTTTTAAGTATTTTTCACTATTCATAAAAATTTGGAAGTTCTCAGAAAATTACAAAAAATTCAACATAGGATAATGTCAATATTAGGAATACAAAAATGAAGTCCATTTTTAAATATAAAATTTCTATAAATTTAAAAAGTGGTTATTACTATTCATAACGGCTACTTTGATTAGTTGCGGTGTGTTAGAACTCGAAGTTGCGTACAATGCAAGCTATTGCATTATTGAATGAGAAGCGTATCATGGAAGCTCGGGGTGTTACATTCTCCCCTCCTTCAATAAATTGCATCCTCGCAATTTGAAATTTTTCTTGGAAAATAAAAGGTTGAAAATAGAAAATACCTTTGTGGAAAACCCACATCGGAAATAAGGTTAATAAAATTTAGTCTTAATAAGAGGGAAATGGAAATAAGAAAGTCACCACCAAATTATGATCTCGATAAGGAGAACATTGGTGGCAATTAGAGACATATAATTTGAGGAAAAACTTAAATATTTGTAGGGAGTTATTGAGGTCATCAATCACAATCAACTGTCAAATTGATGGCCTTAAAGCCTTCAATCTATGTTGATTTAAAATATCATCAGTTCAAAAAGACATAAGGTATTAGGATAACACATTTTTTTGTTTTAATATCCCTTTACTAAAGTTTATGAATTAATTTATTCATTGAATAAGAGATAGGTATATATATATTTATGCTTGACAATTAGAGTTTCAACCTTTAACTCATCTTTCCCTCAAAAATATAATAGAACTCAAAAATATTATACTTATCCTAATTTTATAAGGTTCCAAATTTTAACACATACCATTTAGATTAGAAAAACTATTTTGTAAAAACCAGGGACTTCACGTAGTCCAGTGGTAGGCGATTAATCCCAATCGCACTATGGTTGTGGGTTCGATTCCCACAGCTTTGTCCGACGCGATGGGTTGTCACTCGGTCTGCGTGTTGTAAAATATAATCCATTCCAACCTTTATAGTAATCCAAAATACTTCTGTCCAACTCACAATCCAGATTTTATGAGGAAGGTAAACATAATGAAGCTCCTTTTTTTTCTGCATAACAACATGTGACCACCTTCATCATGTATTCTTTTAAAACACCACAACATACTGTATTACCATAAATCCTTATTGATTAAATTCATGATCCCTTATTCCTTATAGAAAACTAGATATACTCCTTCTATCCAAAAATGTATACAAATCATTAATCAGTTTCAAGGATGTTAAAAATATCCAACATAATTTATCCGAATCAATCATGTCTTATTCCAAAATCACTATCTCGGTATCAGAACCATATTATGGTTTATCTTTCTCTCAACCATATATTTTCCAAAAATTTAACCTACTGTGGAGTCACTTTTCTTGGTTCCAGACAATCTCATGTCCTAGATGAAATAGTACTGCAGTACAATCCTTATATACTCCATAATTATAATAACTAGTACATCATTGATGCAACACTCAAATTACAAAATTCTTTAATAACAACATAAGAACTCTAATCATTTCTCCTCATCTATGGTAGTATCATAACTTGATTATTATCCAATAACATCATTTGGTGCATACTCTGATGATTTGATCATTGGTTTGCGTAGTGTCCCCACTCCTTGCAGATGAAGCATTGTACAATTGAAACCTTTTTCTTACCCTTGCAGTCACGCACTTGGTGTCCCTTTTCTCCATACTTATAACAAACTCACATTCCCTTCAGGAAAATTCCAAGGTGGTTCTTCCCACAGTTATCACATATTGGAAAATTCTTCTTTTCCCTCGTCCCTTTATCCATCATTCTCTCTTTCATCCTTTTCTTCTCTTTCATCCCTTCAAATCCATAAGACTCAGAGAATTCTCTACTTATCTTATTAACACATGATACTATTTCTTCATATGTTGATAACACATGGGAGAATATTTGCATTCTAAATTTTATCTTAATAACATGAAAGATATGATCCTTCTTACTCTTTGGATCATACGTATTGATGGAGTTCACATTCCTTCTACTGGGCGCCATTTCTATACAATGCCATAAACTAGATTAGTTTATGAATCAAAATACATAATTCCATACTTATAAAATACTTAACATAAATTGAACTATTTATGGATATAATCCATAATCATAAAAAGGTTTTCTTTGAGGAAGTATATACTCATAACCGTTCATAGTGGTTTGTAAAGAAAACGAGAATTATCCTAAGCATATCCCCCGGGAGTGTCGTAACCAAGAGTGCAGCAAGACCCGTTGTCGTGCACCAGTTCCCGTTTGAGTCTAGCTCAAAGAGGTGTTTTCGGGTTTTACCCCTAGGTACATCTCTGCCAGAGCCACCTCTACCTGCTCATATCCAGACAGGGATGTATTATTCGGAAAACTCACAAAATCTCTATAATACCAAAATTCTAGGAAGTTCTTCTACACTAATCCTTAAAGTCTATCGTCGGGCTATGTGCTCTAATCAGAGTTTATCTAAATCTAGCTTCCAAGGTTAGTACTAAACTGCCTCTGATACCCTCTGTAACTCCCCGACCCCAGCTACCCGGAGTTGGTGCATTACTTCGTAACATTGGCATGATCACAAAAGATCAAGTCTCGAAATACCGATTAGTTTAGTAGTCTTGGAAACACTATATACATTCATAAGTCTTACATTACATCATAAAGTGAAAAACTAATAACAAAGTTTTCATAGTCCACACTCATATCCTCTTCTGACTATCCCTGCAGTTCATTCCTAAAATACTTCTTCACATCCTGGAAAATATTAAAACATTGAAAGGGGTGAGCTCAAATGCTTCGTAAGGATAACAATATAGTAGAAACTTTCATAAGAAAACATAAGCATTTAAGGAAATGTATAACTAAAACAAAAGCCTTGTTGAACGTGAATTTCAGCATAATATGGAAAAAGTAAAATAAAATAATGCCATTACTTACTCACATGGATATTCTACTAGACGAATAATCACATGAAATATCAATAACCACTTTCATAATGAGGGAATGTATAATTCCAGACATTCTGAAACATTTTGTCAAGGCCTCGGCCAAGACGTCTAAAATGATTAAGGCCTCGGCCAAAACCATAAATCAAATTGGGAAAGGGCCTCAGCCAATTCCACGCCTAGTTGTCTCATGAGACCTACCGATGCATCGAGGAGCTATAGCAGGCTCCACCCGTCACTTATTAAGTCCAATACATTCCTCATATGAATAGGTTTAAACATAACATAAATATTCATATTAAAACTAGCATATGAAATGTCAACAATTTCTCCATAAACTATGGATGGTATAATAATAACACATCCAAAGTCAAATATTTCACAAAATGTTCAATGGAAGTCTTGTATCATAAATCAATTTTAATTAAACTTAAGAAGGTGGAATAACTAGGGAGGAAGATATATTGTCCCTTTAGATGATTTAACAAAGCACTGGTTTAAGATACGGTGAGTTTTCCATTAAAAGTCGATCACATTAAAACACGTGGTTTGACCATGTAAAAACATCCCGAGCCTTAGGATAAATTAATACAAGAGTTATGGAATTTGAATCAGCCTTAGAGTCCATAAAATAGGGATTTAAATGGATTTTATATTAAAGGAATTGTCAAAGGGGTGAAACTATAGGAAGCTGGAAACATTGTTCACAATCTTGAAATTTGGCAAAGGAAAAACACTATTAATGAACCTCACCGTTGGAACCTCAACATTATAGAAACATTGTTCATGATCCTCACCGTTGGAACTTCACTGTTGGAACCTCACAATTCTGGAAACACAGTGCATGAACCCAAAATTTTCTGAAGGAAAGAGGTAATCGTTGGAACCACACCATTCTAGAAACACTATTCATGAACCTCACCGTTGGAACATCACTATTCTATAAACACTATTCATGAACCCAAAATTTGGCAATGGAAATAGGTCACCTTTTGAACCACACTATTATGGAAACACTATTCATAAAACCAAATTTTTTAAATGGAATGAGGTCATCGTTGGAACCTCACCATTCTGGAAGCACTGTTCATGAACTCAAAATTTGGCATAGGAAAGAGGTCAACGTTGGAACCTCACCATTGGAACCTCACCATTGCACTATTCACAGAAGTTCACTGATGAAACTGTTCACATAAGGTCACCAATGTCACTGTTAACATAAGGTCACCGTTGCCCTATTCACTTAAGGTCACTAATGACACTGTTCATATACAGTCACCGATGTCACTATTCATAGAAGGTCACTGATGACACTATTCACATACGGTTATCATTGCACTGTTCACTTATGGTTACTGATGATACTGTTCATAGAAGGTCACTGATGAAACTATTCATATAAGGTTAGCATTGTATTTTACACATAAGGTTACTAATAACACAGTTCGCCGAAGGTCACCGATGACACTATTTAAAAAAGGTCATTGTTCCACTGTTCACAACTGTCTACAGTTGGAACTGTTCACCCATGGAACTATTCACAAAAATTGAAAATTGGTAAAGTGTTAGGGAAATGTCACCCTGACCTACCGAAACACCTCATACACCTGATTTTCACAAAGGAATGGAACTGAGAAGTCTGGGACATTACATTAGATGCCTCTGAAAATATTATCATCCTCGAGAATTCAAAAATAACCTAAAGGGAAACGAAACGGGTTCGAACAACCACCCATCGAGATTCCTCTCAAAAGAGGGGAAGCTACAAGAAGCAAAAAAATAAATCCATATTATAATCATGAATGGTCTATAACCACAAAGGCTACATCGATACATGAGATGATTTAAAAATAAAACAACTCTAGCTACTAAGCACATATATGTGACTCACATTCCCAAGTACTCTCTTCCATGACACTCTGTCACCACATGATACGAACCAAGGGGATCAGAACGCCCGCGAAACACCTTCTCATTGTCGTCCTAAATATCCATAGGCCACTTTTCCGAGGTATCATCACCATCAACATAGATCTCCCTGCAATTGATGACGTGCGAGTCATTTTGAATATAATGACAGAGCTGTGATACATGGAATACATCATGTATCCAGCTCATATGCAGGGGAAGTGCAACATGATATGCCATAGCTCCAAGATGAACTAACACCTCAAAAGGCCCATCAAATCAGGTAGAAAGGTTAATCCCACGCCAAAACTTCAGTTCCCATGATGGGGAGTCACCTTCAGAAACATATGATCACCAAAATCAAACTCTAAGAGTCTCTTCCTTTGATAGGGATATGATTTCGACGATAGTGCACTATCTTTATCCTCTCTTGAATAACCTAAACCATCTCTATTGTATCCTATATTATATCTTTTTTGAGAATTACTGACTCTCTGACCCCGTCTAGAACAATAGAGAATGAAAAGATTTGCCATACAAGTCTTCAAATTGCACTATATCAATGGTGTAGTGAAAACTATTACTGTAAGCGAACTCCACCAAGGGTAAGTGCCTCATCCACGAACCTCCAAAATCAAGAACACAAAATTGTAACATGTCTTCAAGGGTATGGATGGTTCACTCAGTCTGGCCATCCGTTTAAGGATGAAAAGCAGTGCTAAGGCATAGATGAGAGCCAAAATCATAGTAGAGACCTCTCCACACCCTATAAGTAAAATGAGGATCTCGATCAGAAATTATCATCCGTGGGACACCATGAAGTCTCACCACCACCTCCAGATACTGCCTCAAAAAAACTTCCACTGATCTTGACTCCTTGATTTCTATGAAGTGGAAAATTTTTGTTAAATGATCCACTACCACCCAAATAGAATCATGTAATCCATGATATCAAGGTAAACCAGAAACAAAGTCCATTGAGATGTCCTCCCACTTCCACTAAGGAACATATAATGGTTAGAGTAGACAACAAGGAACACAGTGTTTGGCCTTCACCTTATGGCAGACAAAACATCAAGACACAAACTCCACAACTGCACACTTAATCCTAGGACACCAAAACTATGTCCTCAAGCCTTGGTTCATCATTGTGACACCGGGATGCACTGCTAATGGAGAACTATGAAACTCTCTCAGAACCATCTCACACATTTCCAAAGGAACTAAAATACTTCCATGATAAAATACTCAATGTTGTTCATCCTCATACCAACCATCAGGGCCCCCAACACAATCAACTCAGTCTCTCCAGACCTCTAACTATATATCAACCAACTAAGAATATTGCACCTTCATCAACAGAGATGGTTGAACCATTATCTGAAAAGGAAAACTTCTTCCCCAAAAATCTCCCATATCAACATGTAATGCTGAATGTTCTTCCATTACTATCCAGGAGTCACAAGATTCACGCACTTCATCAATAAGTGACTTCCGACTCAACACATCAGCTGAAACATTCCCCTTTCTAGGTGTATATGATATTTCAAAGTCACATTCTTGTATGAACTACATCCTCTGACATTGTTGCAAGTTCAAGTCACGATTAGGGAAAACATACCTCAGGCTCTTATGATTGGTGAAAACCAAAAAGTGCTCACACATGAGGTAATGTCTTTAAAACATCAGAGAAAACAACACAACTACCAACTGAAGATCTTGGGTGGCATAGTTATATTCATGAGGATGTAATTGCAGAGAAACATAAGAAATAACTGATCTTTTCTTCATAAAAACACAACCCATCCCCCAATGTGATGCATCATAGAAAACATCAAACTGAACTCCCTCAGCTGGAAGGGAAAGGATTAGAGAACTTACTAACACCTCCTTTATATAGTCAAATGCTTTTGGACACAGATTAGTCCATATGAATTCCTGATCCTTCTTGGTCAAAGCTATCTGAGGAGTCGCAACTCGAGAGAAATCGGCTACGGACCTCATGTAGTATCCTATGAGGCCAAGGAAACTTCTCACCTCTAACACTATCTTAGGGACTTCCCAAGACAAAACTACTTCTATCTTCAATGGATCCACAACTAGTCATTTCTAGGACACAACATTCTCCACTAAATGGACTTCTCGAGCCCAAAAATCACACTTCGACAACTTCACAAATATATGGTATTGATGAAGAACTCCAAAAACGGATTGTAGATACTCTGCATTCTCCTCTTCAGATGTAGAGGACACAATGATGTCGTCGATTAAAACCAAAACAAACATGTCCAAGAACTCATGGGACATAGCATTCATCAATCCCATGAACATAGCTAGATCATTATTCATGCTGAACGACATTACAATGAACTCATAATGACCATGACGATGATGGAAAGTATCCATTGGGATATCCTCATCCATCACATGCATTTAATGATATACTGACTGCATGTCTATATATGAGAACCAACATTAACACTTTATTTTATTGAATAAATCATCAATCCGCGGAAGAGGATAGTGATTCTTTATTGTCAGTTTGTTTAAGAATCGATAATCTACACACAACCGCAAACTACCGTCACCCTTCATCATGAAAAAAACTGGTGTACCCCATGGTGACACGCTCAGGCGAACAAAACTACACTATAATAGACCATCAGGATGTATACATAGCTCTCGTAACTCAAAAGTGTTCATCCTATAAGGAGACATGGATATAGGAGATTCATTATATTGTAGCTCGATCCCAAACTCAATTTCTTGTCGAGGAGGTAATGCTACAAAGTCTTCTGGAAAAACATCATGGTACTTCTCTAAAACCCTAGGAAATGACAACTGTTGAACCTCTAAGGAACTTAGCATCATGTCATCCATCATGGATGATAAGAATGTAACACACCTCTAAACCATCCTTGGGTATTTCTCGCCAACAAACACCACTGGCTCTCCATCAGTATCGATGAACACAACCGGCATCCTAAATCAATCCATTATAGCCAGCACTGAATAAAAACAATACATGCCAATGATGAAATCATATGGTTGTATTCATAAACATTGGAAATCTCCCCAATATTAGGGCTTCCCCAACAATAGGTCATAGTCTCTACATACTTCAAACATATCAGCTCAACCTCTAACTGGCCTAGTCAACACCAAGGGCACTGGAAGCCTCTCTACCTCAAGTCCCAAAGCATGGACAAGGTTCCTTTATATGAAGTAGTGTGTCAGTTCTGAATCAAACAAGGTATACACTATGGTACAAAAAATGAATAGTGTACCTCGAACAACGTCTGTGTAACACCCCGAGCTTCCACGATACGCTTCTCATTCAATAATGCAATAGCTTTCATTGTACGCAACTTCGAGTTCTATCACACCGCATCTAATCAAAGTAGCCGTTATGAATAGTAATAACCACTTTTTAAATATATAGAAATTTTATATTTCAAAATGGACTTCATTTTTGTATTCCTAATATTTAAATTAGCCTATGTTGAATTTTTTGTAATTTTCTGAGAACTTCCAATTTTTTATGAATAGTGAAAAATACTTAAAACAACTTTTTTAATCAAAATAATTTATAGTGATAAGTTATACTATTGAGTGGTTTTAAAGTATAATTAGAATATATTTTTACCATTTTATCCAATGGTGTTCATTATAATTAATTTCACTTTGAAATTGGACATAAACAATTGTCAATCTTTTAATATATATTGTTTCTTAAAAACACGCTATTTGTTGTGACTGCGAGAATTAATTATAAAATTAATTAATGCAACTTATATGCTTGGAATTTTTTAAAATAGACATCATTTTTGAATTCGGAATATCAATTATAGCTTAGGGTTAAATTTTGGCAATGTTCTGAAAAACTTCAATTTTTGATGAATAGTGAAACCACTAAGTGGTAGTTAAATAACTGATTTTTCGTTTAAATGAAATATTACAACTTCTGTGTTTTTAATTTAAAAAATCCGACATAAATGGTTTTCATTAAGATGTAAAATGTGGTTCAATGGGATTAAAATAATTTTTTGGTGAATAGTAACTTTTATGTTTAATTAATCGCGATTAAAGGTATTTAGTGAAATTTAAGGTAAAAATGATATTATAAAAATATGAAAATACCCTTACACTTGTCCTACTCCTATTGTATGAGTAATGGACGACCAAGAAAATCCATGGATCAACTTGGGAACCCCATGGAGCCACTTTAGTTGGAAAATTACATAAATACCTTTTATTTAATGTTAAAGTAAAAAAATGACACAAACATGAAATGTTTTACTAAAACAATTTTTACATGGGGTTATACAAGTCATATTTTTTTATTATAATCATTCATTGGAAAGATAAAACGGTTTCCTACATCATAGTATTTTTTTTATAATTTTTAAACATTAAATAAATTAAATTATTTGTGACATCATTATGATGCAGCGATGACCTCATTATTTAACGATTTTAATAAAATGAAAAGATAGGGTAAAATAAAAGGCTTACACATGTCCAAAGACTATTGGATGGGTAGAGTTAGAACCCATATCACCTTATCCACGAATGATATAGGTTTGGGACCTTTATAATCCGAAAATCATTGTATAATAATGTAACATTTCAATCTTTCCAAAAGAGCCCCTCCTCTCCTCTTATAAAAGGCCCCCACCTCTACCACCTTATTCACACATTCAAGCCTTTTGGTTCGGCCTAACTCTGCCCAAATACTCTCCCAACTTCTCTCCCTTGATCTTAGAAGCTTTACATTAGTCATGGATCCATCCTAAAGAGTCCTTTTTATCAAATCAAAAGGAAGAACCTGAAGAAGAGGTAACGTTTTCATCGCCCTCTTTCAAGTTTCATTCTTCTTCCACTCTTTCTTTGTTTATTATTTCAATTCTAAAATTATAACTCCAGTATCTTCTATATACTGTTATGTTATTATAAATATGGAACAACCATATTCAGTATTCTACCCATCATTTGAATGACATGTCACCATACGTGCGTACGTACGGCTTACCGTTTCCACGTCGTGGTGTAATTGTTATTAAATATATTATTATTTAGATGGGTATAATAATGATATGTAATTAATGTAAATAATAAATATAACATGATAATGATTCTGTATATATGATATACTATCCAATTATATATTATTTTAATATCAAAATAATGATATTGTCGCTCGTGCATACGTACGGACTACCGTCTCCACGAACGCGATGAGATTCATTCTCCGTCGTATCCATTCAAGTATAATTATCATTTTATGATTTAAAAATAATGTTTAAGGACATGATATCATTCTGTATATGAATAAGATACAACCTATCCCTGAAAAACATGACTTACGTAACAAAACATATAAAAGAAAACGAGTAAGTTAACAACCGAAACAACGATAAATCTAAGATATTGTTAACAAAGCAATGTTAAAAGATCATATATGATATCATATGAATGTATATGATTCTTGTATAATTTAATAAGAATTATTTCACCATTATACAGGAGGTTAACCTACCCCAACAAAGGAAAAGTACAAGGTAAGGGTTTACTTCACAACCTCTTCATTATCCAAGGTTGTTTATACATAATTATCTACTGGGACCTCGTTATCATCCACATCCATGTTTCTTAAAAATGTCTTTCAAAATTTTTTTAATATTAAATGGAAAATGGGTTAAAGGAATTTATACCCTTATACGTTTTTGAAAAGAATCTTACCATCGTTTTCCAAACAATGTACTTTTTGACCTTTTTGACAAATTTAAGGTAAGAATGTTTTTTTAACTTATACGGCGGGTGTAGCTATTTTCCGCCATTATAACTTCCTCGAAGCTTCCCTTACAAGCTTATAATAATATTTTCAAAGTAAATGTATTATTTTATAATTATGGGACTTTTAAATGATTTCAAAAAAGAGAGATATTTCCCTCAAATAGCTTTGATTTCATCCATGTCAACATCCTTTGATGGGTTTTAAGTTTAATTAAAATTGATTTATGATACAAAACTTCCATTGAACATTTTTTGAAATATTTGACTTTGGATGTGTTATTTTTATACCATCCATAGTTTATGGAGAAATTGTTGACATTTCGTATGCTAGTTTTAATATGAATATTTATGTTATGTTTAAACCTATTCATATGAGGAATGTATTGGACTTAATAATACTTTTAAATTTACTGAAACTCAATGAAAAGATAAAAAATAAATAAATTCTAAATTTAAAGGCGAGTGCAATGGGAGACCTACCTCAGCTTGAAATCCAAACGCACGGTGTGTCTCACCTCCGACAAACACACAAACACATGCACGTTGACGACCACAGTATCGTGAGGTTATCTCGCCAACGCGCTGCATCGAACGCACAACAATTAAAATCACATAACCACCGACTAATAATAATTCATATAAAAACTAATATATATATATATACACACACACAAAAATATATAAACGTTGATATAAAATAATTCGGTTAAGAAACGAGGCAAACCTCACCTAAAAACGCAAACCGAACACGACGACGTAGAACACCCCGCGCAGGCGCATACGCGCTCGTAAGCCGAAGACCTCCACGTTGCGGAATTAATCCGCCAACGCGCTGCAAAAACCAACAATTAATCAACCAACCATAAGATATAAATATATATATAATCACAAGACACATAACTCACCTCGGCGCAGAGATGCGCTCGACCCACGGGGTCGCGCGACAGATAAAGGAGCGGCCCGCACCGGCAGGGAGACCGTCAGAGGTCGCGCGCTGATTATTGGGCGCGCCGCTGCCCAACGCAAGACGGTGGCAGCTTTCCAGGCCACGGGAAGGCAGTGCGCGCCCTCCCAACGGTGTTGCGGAGCCGGTCGGTTCACCGGAAAGGACCGGGGGAACACCGGCAGGCGGTGCCGGAGCGAAGAATAGGTGCCGACGAAGATGGGGAACACCGACAGGGTCGCTGGAACAGGGCAGGGGCGCCGGAACGACGCCAGACAGCAAAAGCGGGATGCCGGAAGGAGAGTCGGAGGGTGCGACGGGATGCCAGAACGGCGGCGGATGGCGCTGGCCTGAGCGGGGCTCACCGGAAGGGTTAGGAGGGGCGTCGGAAGGGGGCCGAGGGCTGCTGGACGGTAGGGGGCTCGCCGGAGGTGCGGCAGCCGGAACGGGAGCCGGACAGGGTGTCGCTGCCGGAGGGAGGGAAGGCCGGCAGTCGAGCTGGATGGTGAGGCGACGGCCGACGAGGAAGAGCGGGGACGAGGAAACCGGAGGACTCACCGGAAAGAGGGAGGGCCGTCAGGACTGGTCACTGGACAGGGGGAGTCCGTTGAATGGGAGGTCACCGCCGGACGGGAGGGTCGGCCGGCGGTCGAGGTGGCCGAAACAGGCTGGCCGGAGCGGGAGGGTGTGCCGGTGATGGGGTCGGAGGGAAGTGGCGCGGGCCAGCCGAAGCGGGGGTGAGGCCGAGGGCAGGGGCGGCCGGTTCCGGCGAGGGCGAGGCCAGGGCGCGCAGAGGTGCAAGGTCAGGCGGTGCGTGCGATGGGAGGCCGACAGGCGATGCGGGATGCGGAGAGTGGCAGCTGGCCAGGCGTGGGAGCGAAGTAGGGCGGCATGCGGGCCGCCAGTCGCTGGAGCAGGGGAGAGCAGGGCTGTGAGCTGGGGTGGAGGCCGTTGCAGGTGCGGCGAGGTGGAGCGCTGGAGGGGGGGTCGGTGCTGGTGCGCAGAGGAGAGGGGAGGGGGAGCCGCACGGGAGAGAGAGAGAGAAGGGGGGTGGCTGCGGGAGAGAGGGAGGGATTAGGGTTAGGATTATATATATATATATATATATTTGATAATAAAAATAAAAATAATAATAATAATAATAATTAGGGTAATAATAATAATAATAACAATAAAATAAATAAATAAATAGTCAAATCTTAATAACAAAAATAAAACATCATTGGAATAAAACTTTATAAAAAATAATAATAATAACAGTAATAATTAGAAAATTTATAATAATAATTATTTTTAATCAAAAATTTAAAATATTAAAACCATTTGAAAATAAATGTGTGCGCGCGTGCGCGCACGCACACACGCATATATATAGATATATATACATATGAAAACATATATATACACACATATAAACATGTACGCTTCTATATAAATGCATACAAACATATATATATAAACATATATATACACACATACATATATACACACATATATATATATATATGCATATATATATACATGTATGTAGACATATATACAATAAACAAAAATAACACCAAAAATAACAACAACAATTTAAAAAGTAATAATAATAATATATCTACATAAAAGTTTAATATTTAAAATGTCGGGCTGAACGCACGGTCACCTCTAACGATGTGGTAACCGCGCACTGATACGAAACCGCCAACACAACTAAACCTCGAAAATTTTAAATCGGGACCAAGAAAGAAGTAGAAAAATGACATCTGCTGTCGGGGTGTGACAATTCTCCCCACCACAGACACTTTATGCCCCCAGAAAATCACCAAGACAAAGGTTGGTCAAGATTCAGGTCTATGACCAAACAAAACTAAAAGAACCGAGAATCTTGGTATGACCTTACTCTACACAGGTCACACCCGATCGATTCAAGAGAAAACTGAGGTATGAGGTTGAGGGGAGAACACGAAGGGGTTCTCCCCACCACAAGAACTTAACTGGTTCGGAAATTTAACAGCCAAAACAAACTACCACAAGGAGGCAGGTCCAGTGCGGGGACTCATAACTGATCCAAAATGAATCCTATAACACGATCAAAACAACATCTCCGTTGAACGTTGAACCCTCGACCAGAGTAAACAACTTCAACACCAGGGAGAACCCATAGAAGAATATTTAACCAACATCCAATTGGAGACATGATCCATTGAGGTCCACAAAACATGACCACATCCACAACATAACTAAAACAAGGTCAACCCACATGAGGGTCAAACACACTTTTAAGAAGGACACATGATTCACAAGATCACATCCACACAGACAAGATTGCTTGGACTATAATTGAACAAGTTCATTATTACTTCATAGAAAAACAACGTACTTACAACGATTTTGAAACTTTAATAGCAGATAGACAAACATGAAAAGATTTCTAATTGTTCCACTGCCAACACAGAACACAAAACCTGAACCAATGCTTCACAACCCTGGGAACTCCTGACTGTGCGCGAGCTTCACCCCAAGACCTGTGGTTGGGGGCTCTGATGGCTTAAGAATCTTCTGGCTCATAGTCAGGTACTGACATTCTCCCATCACAGCGTCCTCTTCAAGCGACGCTTCCTGCAAAACTTCTCTAGATGTCCCAGACAACCGCATCGATGACACGTCTTCGGAGGGTTGTGACAAGATGGCTTTAAATGCCCGAAATTACCACACTGATAGCATACCATTGAACGATCTGAAGAACTGGAAGTTGCGACCAAAAGGGATAACCACTTAGGAACAGGTATCTCTGGCGACTTTTCCTCACCGGAGGGGGAACTCGTACGAACAATAGGGGATGCTGAAGTATTATCCACCCGCACACCGGAAACCAACTCAGCCAAGAATGCTTCCTCTACCAGCTTCTCGAAACAACGTCTTTAGAAGGGAGGTCTCGCTCCTTGATCTCTTGATGAAGACCCCCGGTGAAAAGAGAGGCCTTCATTAGCTCATGCGACGCTACCTCTGGAGAAAAGGAAATCAGTTCCTTGAAATGGTCAACATATGCCTTCACCGTCTGTTGGCCTTGCTGAATATGCACAAGCTCTCTCTTTTTCTCCAGGTTCACTTCCTCAGGTACAAACCATTGGATGAAAACTGTTTTAAAGACATCCCACGTCATTTCACCTTGCGTTGATGGTGGGGTAACCATCTTCCACTGGTCTAAAGCTGGACCCCCAAACAACCCCATAATTGCACGAACCATAACATTATTGGGAGTTCCCAATGTTCTAAAGACACACTCCACTCCCTCGAGCCATTTCACTGCCTTTAATGGACCTTGATCACCCTGGAGAATATGTAAAGTCTGAGAAAGACCAAAAACTGGGCATGACTTATCTGAATCCATAGAGACCTTTCTGGGCGGCATTTCCTGAGCGACATAAAAAACACAAAGCCAAAACCAATATCAAACTGAAGCAACTTCAATAAAAGCGCCTTCATCAAAAACAGTCAGCACAAAGACCAAACAAACACAAACAAAACCCAAAATAAAATCTCCTTTTTTTAATTCCCTTTTTATTTTTGACTTTAAAACCACCCTCATTCAAGACTACTTTCCAAAACCAATCCATTTTCAAACCAAAAAAATTTCCAAAACCGTTTCACCTTTAAAACCAATTTAGAAAACAAGGTCAAGCCTTAAATTTCAAATACACACCCAGGTAATCTCATGACCCATTGCACATGTCTTTATCAACTTTCCATTCATACTCGCACCAACACACATTTTCCACGCATTCTCATACATGTGCAAACGTTCCTAAAGAGGACCTGAGGTTTCATCCCGAACCATTCTCGACCAACTCCAAGAAAACAACAGATTTCTAAATCAAGAGATTTCTATTTTAAAACCCATTTCATACATTTAAAGTCTTTTAAAAGAAAACAGTCCAATTTTTTTCAAAAACCTTTTTCATTTCCAACAACGCACTTACACCGACCAAAACGAAAGCAGCATCCAAAATTGCATTAACCACAGGAGTGAGGGAGTAGTAGTCACGCTCAACCTAGCAACATGGTAGTGGGCCATGTCCCAAGTCATCGTCGACCACTAGGAGGAATTCAAACCGTGTACTCAGACTCCACATGGGTCACTACTCAAGGTGAAATCACGAAGTAACGTCGGCTTGCCTCCATTGTCATCTCTCAATCCAAGACAAACCAGTAACGACAAGCACACAATTCCCGGACTACCCCTGGAGACTCGAGGTGCGGAATGGGAAAGGGTTCATGACGTCCTCATCGTACCTACCTCTCGAGTCCCGACAGTCCTAATCTCCACCTACCAGACAACCCAAATAACAAGAACCGCCACTTATACCATTTTGTCATGAACGAGCCTGGGTCGACCCTGAACCGGTCACCCGAGCCGGTCCGCGACAAGTCCCGAGGGGAATTCCCAATCCCCCCGGGATGGCAACGAGTGTCGGGCATTAAAAATTTCAATCGTGTGGAACGATTTCAGCCCAAACTAAAAACATGATCGAAAGAACGAATATAAACTAAACAAACATACAAACACTAAATACATAAACACAACTACTCCACGACATACCTCTACGTGACCTCGCGGTTCACCACCTAACTACAACCAACGTCGCTCCCACAATGAGCGACTCAAGCCAGGAAAACCTGAACCCAAGGAACCTGCAACTGAAATGGTAAAAGATAGGTGTGAGTACAAAAGTACTCAGTAGGTGAGCCACACAACAAATCCCATAGACCTGCCAGTAAATAAAGAATCTACATAATCCAGGTTTGAACTACAATGTATAAAAGTAAGTTTTCATAATGCTTTCCTTGAAAATCAAATCCAATACATTTCCCTTATTCTTTTTCGAAAGTTGGTTCCCTTTCATTAGTTTTTAACTCATTCTAAAAAGCAAAGTGTTACATTTTCAAATCTTATACAAAGAAAATAAATTATTTTCATTTGAAAACCATTTTCCCAAAGTCTAACAGTATAGGCTGTGAAGGATGGCTGAAAGTAAACAAATAGGGAAAAAAGTTCAAGTAATGGTAAACAAGCAAGGAAAACCAAGTGCAAGTAAAAATAAACCAGAAGTTATCATCAATAACCATGGGAGATCCTAAACATCCCTAGAAAACCCCTGGACATACTCGGGTTTAGACTACCTACCGAAATGGTACTCCATAGTCAATAACCAACTGGCCGCCCCAAAAGCCAACCAGTGGCACGCCCCACAAGGCCTTACCTACCAAGGGGGGAATAACCCATCTAATAGGGGTTAGCCAGCAACCGTCAATCGATTCTCTAAAGGATGCCCAGGAACCCACGGTAGTTTTAATAATACTGTGTATGTGGGAGGCCCTCGCACGCATGACTCATCTCACCGCACTTGCCAACCCCTTACACGGACACCGCTACATGACAACCCTCAAAAGGAAGTCCCTCTGTAGAGATACCCCATAAGTACGTATATATATATATATGTGTGTGTGTATAATCACTTCACATTTAATAAAGTGCCAACTGGGCTGTCATATCACTTACATTTTGACCATTTTATATTAAAGCATTTCTAAAGGAATATGACACATGCAATTTCGTTGAAAACCAGAAACACACTTAGAACTTTATTTAAGAAGCTCAAATCAGCATATTAAACCTGGAACACCTTTGTTTCAAAAGTAGAGTCACTTTACAACAACCAAACATACCCCACTTTTATCAAGAGCCAAACGGGCCTTTAATCACTTTTTAAAGGAATAACATTTCTCCATAGAAATCCAAACTTTTAATCACGTGTCAAAAGAAAACATTTTTCAACAACCAAGAACCACACATAAAGTATCTAAAAACATGTTTAAAGGTTATACGGCATTTCCTCTAATCAGGGTTCTAAGAAAAACACCATTTTCCCTAAACAGTACACCTACTAATTTATACACAACAAAAACATTTCAAAACAAAATTTCACATTTCATAAAGAACCATTTAGCAATATTACCATGGAATCACACAATTGAAACCAAGAAAGAACTTCCAATGAAACAACAGAATTTAAACAAATTTTATCAGTAGATCACCACAATATAAATAACTTCTTAATAATACTTTTAAATTTACTGAAACTCAATGAGAAGACAAGGAATAAATAAATTCTGAATTTAACAGTGAGTGCAATGGGAGACCTACCTCAGCTTGAAATCCAAACGCACGGTGTGTCACACCTTGCACAAACACACAAACACATGCACATTGACTACCACAATATCGCGAGGTTATCTCGCCAACGCGCTGCATCGAACGCACAACAATTAAAATCACATAACCACCGACTAATAATAATTCATATAAAAACTAATATATATATATATATACACACACAAAAATATATAAATGTTGATATAAAATAATTCGGGTAAGAAACGAGGCAAACCTCACCTAAAAACGCAAACCGAACACGACGATGTAGAACTCCCCGCGCAGGCGCATACGTGCTCGTAAGCCGAAGACCTCCACGTTGTGGAATTAATCTACCAACGTGCTGCACAAACCAACAATTAATCAACCAACCATAAGATATAAATATATATATAATCACACGACACAAAACTCACCTCGGCGTAGAGATGCGCTCGACCCACGGGGTCGCGCGACAGATAAAGGGGCGGCGCGCACCGGCAGGGATACCGTCAGAGGTCGCGCGCTGATTATTGGGCGCGCCACTGCTCGGTGCAAGATGGTGGTAGCTGGCCGGGCCATGGAAAGGCGGTGCGCGTCCTCCCAACGATGTGGCAGAGCTAGTCGGAGCGCCGGAAAGGACCGGGGAATGTTGGCAGGTGGTGCCGGAGCGAAGCAAGGGTGCCGGCGGAGAGGGGGAACACCGGCGGGGTCACCGGAATAGGGCAGGGGTGCCGGAACAATGCCAGACAACAAAAGCCGGTCGCTGGAATGAGAGTCGGAGGGTGCGTTGGGATGCCGGAACGGCGGCGGATGGCGCTGGCCCGAGTGTGGCTCGCCAGAAGGGTTAGGAGGGGCGTCGGAAGGGGGCCGATGGCTGCTGGCCGGTAAGGGGGGCTCGCCGGAGGTGCGGCAGCCGGAACGGGAGCCGGACAGGGTGTCGCCGTCGGAGGGAGGGAAGGCTGGCGGTCGGGCTGGATGGTGAGCCGGCAGCCGGCGAGGCAGAGCAGGGACGAGGAAACCAGAAGACTCGCCGGAAAGAGGGAGGCCCGCCGGGACTGGTCGCCAGACAGGGGGAGTCCGCAGAACGGAAGGTCGTCGCTGGATGGGAGGGTCTGCCTACGGTCGGGGTGGCCGAAATAGGCTGGCCGGAGCGGGAGGGTGTGTCAGCGATGGGGTCGGAGGGAGGTGGCGCGGGCCGGCCGATGCGGGGGTGAGGTCAAGGGCAGGGGCATCCAGTTCCGGCGAGGGTGAGGTCGGGGCGCGCAATGGTTCAAGGTCAGGCGGGGTGTGCGATGGGAGGCCGACAGGTGGTGCGGGATGCGGAGAGCGGCAGCTGGCCAGGTGCGAGAGCGGAGCAGGGCGGCATGCGGTCCGCCGGTCGCTAGAGCAGGGGAGAGCGGGGCTGTGAGCTGGGGTGGAGGCCGGTGCAGGTGCAGCGAGGCAGAGCGCCGGAGGGGGGCCGGTGCTGGTGCGCAGAGGAGAGGGGAGGGGGAGCCGCGCGGGGGAGAGAGAGAGAAGGGGGGCTGCGGGAGAGAGGGAGGGATTAGGGTTAGGATTATATATATATATATTTGATAATAACAATAATAATAATAATAATAATAATAATAATTAGAGTAATAATAATAATAACAATAAAATAATTAAATAAATAGTCAAATCTTAATAATAAAAATAAAACATCATTGGAATAAAACTTTATAAATATTAATAATAATAATAGTAATAATTCGAAAATTTATAATAATAATTATTTTTAATCTAAAATTTAAAATATTAAAACCATTTGAAAATAAATGGGCGCGCGCGTGCGTGCGAGCACCCACGCATATATATATATACATATATTTATACATATACAAACATATATATATATATATATAAACATATAAACATGTACGCTTCTATATAAACGCATATAAACATATATATTTTTACATATATATACACACATACATATATACACCCATATATATATATACATATATATATACATGTATGTAGACATATATACAATAAAAAAAATTAACATAAAAAATAACAACAACAATTTAAAAATTAATAATAATAACAATATATCTACATAAAAGTTTAATATTTAAAATGCTGGGCTGAACGCACGGTCACCGCTAACGATGCGGTAACCGCGCACCGATGTGAAACCGCCAACACAACTAAACCTCGAAAATTTTAAATTGGGACCAAGAAAGAAGTAGAATAATGACATCTGCGGTCGGGGTGTGACATGATATCTCCTATGACGAGAATCTTGTAAAGATTTTGAATTGGAGAGACAAGGTTCTACTCAACAAGACAACCCACCTTTTTAAATTGTTGTTGAGGAACCATAAGTTTGAAGAAGCTACTTGGGAACTGGAGGAGGCGATGATTGAGAAGTAACCTCACCAGTTTATGTAGAATGAAATTTAGAGGGTAAAATTTCATAAGGGGGGAAGAATGTAACAACCCAAATTGTTATATATGGAATTACCTTCTTATAATTATGCCTTAAAGTATAATTATATTAGTAAACACAATGAAATTTCAAGATTCTAAATACTATGTGATCATTAAACATAATTTTTCCAATTTTGTGTTTTGAATTTCCAAAATATGACATACACGGTTGCAATCAGTAATATGTTTGGTGTCTGATAAGGAAAACAAATTTTTTGGTGAATAGTAACCTACCCTTATGAATAGTAACCTAACCATATGAATAGTAACCTACCCTTATTAATAGTAATACGACCCTTATGAATAGTGAATCCTCTAAAGTATTATTAACCTTACCCATGAATGATTAAATAAAATTTAGGCTTCTTAGAAGTGATAATTTGACCACAGTAAAAGTATTGATATTTTTGTAAGTCATAAATAATTATTAAATTTATTTAAAAGATTTTTTTTCTTTCTAAAATATGTTCATAAATTAAAAATTCTATTTCTTATGGTTATATGATAATTTTATAAGACCTTAGGAAATTTTTGAAATCATTATAAAATCATTTTTCATTTTAAATATTATATTTTTTCACGTAAATTATAATTTTAATTAAAAATTAAATTAATCATTTTAAGAAAATCTTTTTTGATAAGTGGACTTTATTTTTGGATTCAAAAAGCTTAAAAATGGTTAGGATAAATTTTATTAAATTTTCTAAGATACTTGAATTTTTGAAAAATAGTAAAATACGATAATTTACAAAATAAGTTAAATTCATGAATTATATGGTCATGGGTGATTTTCTGCTGATGTAAGCACATATGATTCCGATTCACATGATAAAATTACTGTAATTATTCATGGATGAATAAATATTACATTACTTGTGGATAAATAATAATATAATGAATATCGTATTGATATAATCCCTCTCCCCTCCACTGTAAATACCACCCTTCGCACCATTATTTTCTCACCCCTCTCAAGCTTCAAGACTTCTCTAAACTCTACGCAAACATCTTTTTTATCCCCTACCACACGTTCTAGAGATTTTTTTTTCATCAAATGTTCGAAACTAGGGTTTTAATGGGGATCTCAATAAGAGGATTCAAGAGGTAACTCCCCTATCTCTTTTCCATTAATATCCTTTCAATTTCATTTTCTTTTCTTAATATATTCCCACCTATCCTCATACAAAAGGTATGGTAACTCTAATATATCACATAAAATGTAATCTTATGATACTAATTGGATAATATATCATCCAACCCCCTTATCCTCTTCTTTTTATTTTAGAAAAGAAAACGTTTTTCATTAAGTGTTAATTTATCACCTTCAAGAACAACATGTTTTTTTCATTTACCGCCATCAGATCTGGGAATGATACCATTTTTAGATCTAAAAAAGATTATATTTTATGTACTATATACTATATAATGTTCTAGAACCAAAATATTTACATAATACTAAATGATTTAACAAAATTGGTTCGTTGTGGTTGAAAAACAGCCCGAATTAACCCAGACGATCATCATTAAATTCTTATATAATGATTAATAGACATGGTATATAATATAAATAATAATAAGGTGATTTAAACTCCTATAATATCATTAATAACATTAAATATCAGTTATTTATGTCTATCCATGTTTTAAATGAACATCCATTTATGAATACATGCGAAATAATCATGAAAACCATAAAAAGAACACTCCCGAACAAAGTATTTAAACACTCTAACTCATCCCAAGGCACATAAAATTACTTAATGAAACCATAATTACCCATTTTTATGTAAAAAGGTTCTATAATTGTTTGTTTATGAATATAATGTGGTTTTTTAGGAAATTAAAGCGAATGATGTGTTTGGATACAAGGTTAGTAGAAATTCTAAAACCCAACATTCATTCTTAGGGTTCTCCCCCTTTCACTTCGTGTTCGGTACGAGATCTACTTAAAAATAATTTATTCATCATTATATTACATTTTCTAGGATATAAACATATATAATTGATTTTATGAAAAACCCAATGATTTCCAAAAGAACTCTCCTTTCAAATAAACACACCCTTTTTTACTTATTGATTATTGTTTCACTCTTGTCATATGGTTAATGGTTCTATGTCATGAATGATATTCAATCATTATTATGGGGGAAAATAGTTAATTAAATCATGATTTATTATATGAAATCCATTTATTTCCATTTTTTATGTTATGTTCATGTTTTATATCATTTTAATGTGCCATGCATGATAATGTAAATATTATGATGTGACGGGTGTGCCCATAATTATATAGCACAATATGAATGTTTGAAAGTGACAGGTGCACCCGAAATTAAACAGTTCTCCAATGAATTGGTTAATGTGATGAAATATTGTGATTAAAAGTGCAATAATGTGTGACCCAGATACTAGAATTGTTCACAACTATGTGTGGTAGTTGACCAGTTATACATGTTGATTCATTTTTTATACATTTCCACATTTCATGTTTTTATTAATGTTTCCTCTCATGATTTTTACAGGGATGTTCTGTTTATTCTCACCCCATAATATATTTTTCTAATCTAACCTCTTATAAGGATTTTATCTGACCCCTTTTTGATTTATATACTTTAGTGACTACATGTACTAATTAGAGTTTAAGTGGCAATAAGAATTTAGATAGGAAGGAATTAAATAAACGTTTATTCTTGATGTCATAACTTTTATGTTTGGTGCTACATTTCCCGAGACACTAAACCTCCATATCCTTGTGGTGTAATAATATTAGAAAGTTTATCTTTATAATAATGTGCTGGAAATATATAAAAAGGTTTGATAGCAATATAGAATCCAATGAAAGTGGGAGATTATATGTTTAGTAAGAGTATACATTAGTGATAACAATCACTGATCATAATTGAGAATAATAATAACATATGGTAATAATCCAGAAACTTAATAAAATCATACCCAATAATGAATAGATCATAAATCATGATCCATGACATAAGTCATGGCATAACATTAGGCATCAATCAAAAGTGTTTGGAAACAATAGTAAATAAATATGATATATGTGAGTATTACATAAGAATATAAATATGTATAATACTAAGCCATAAACATTAAAATAAGATAATATATCATTTTTATCGTATTGTAACAACTATTATGTCAACACATGGACATGATATCAAATATTATCCATAATTATAGTCATGAAAATCCTTATCAATATAGATTAATTGAAACAATACCCATTAGAATCATTTTGATCGTATATGAACCACAATGATTCTAAAGAAGAAACTTATTATTATATCTAAAACTCAATTATACCCATTAACAACCTTTTCATTATAGTTATACTATAATCATAAAATCACACAACCATGTGAGCATAGCTAAACCGGAATTATACCCATGCACATAATAATTATCTCACGAAATATAAAACATTAATGAATTAATCGGTGGTTAATATTGGACCCAACTATTAATCCTCCAAAGGTATGATTTCCTCTTACAACCCATTTATTCAACTTATCATAGAAAACCATTTGAAGAAAATGGGTTTCATAACTTTTAAAAATAGTATCACATAAAAAACATGATCATTGGATACCAAAAACATAATCTCCCAATAAGATATAATATATAGGTATTTATGAACCATTACTCACTTATATAAGAATCCATTTAAAATAGAATAAAAAACACCAAAGGAATTTTTCAAAAAAAATTATTTCTTAATATCACCTTAAAAAAGATTTTATTTTCAAGTCACAATTAAAACCCAATTTTTTTAGCGTCAAGAAAAATCTTTTCAAAACATTAAATCAAAAAAATTACAATAAAGACAAATTGAGGGGATATAAAACATATATCAACATAAATATATTTAGGTAATAATAAAATATCTTGTAATGGAAATAAATTTTAAATATCTTAAAATACCTTCATTGAAAACCTAGATTTTGAAAATTATAAATTCCCCACTTCATAAAATCAATAAAAATGATTATAAGGGTAATTATATATAAAAATATTACACTTCACTTGTTTAAGGAGAACATTGAATTGAACTAATAACATACATAATTATACTTAAAAATTAATTTTTTTATGGAATAATATATTATTCTTGGAAGGATGATTTAATTTGAAACACGGTTACCCCATAAAAGAATATGGAAATATAACATAACATCATTATTTTGTTGGATAATTTAATATTTAATGTATATAACTGAATATGTGTGATTATAACTGAAGAAAATGGTTTTTGTCAGGAAAATACTTTACATTTATTCTTTCTTGAATATTCTCTAATGTTGTTGAGAACACTTGGATTATCATGGATGTTTCCATGGAACAGAAGTTCATAGGATAATATTTTAGGAATAATAGCATTTGAGAATGAAATGATATTTTTTGGGGAAAATTTTATGGAGATGTTTTAGGATGAAGATGATTTTTAGATTGGTATTAAATGAATTATGATAGGCCCATTCTATAAGTGGTGTGAACAATGTTTTTGTAAATATTTCAACTTATTTTAATGAAAGAACATATTAATCATTTTAATTGTCTCAAAAAATATGAAAAATGATAGTTGTGTGAGATATGGTTGAGAATACCTCAATTACACAATTAAAAGCACGTTTTTAACATGTGTTAATCCCATTACCCCATAAATGATTACTTTTTCTTTTTAATAATTTAACTCAGTAACTAGATTTTACCTAAGACAAAATAATTATTATTCTTCAAAATATTGTTGTCCTTATTATATATGTTGAACTTAATGATTTAAATTTTTAAATACATTTATTTTTATTATTTTTATAAATTTCTTATAAATTATTTTAAATATTATAATGGTATAGTGTATTAATTTTTTTGGAGAAATACATTACAAGAGTTTTTAAATGTAAAATATAGTTTTTTAAAATATAATAAAAATATAAAATAAATAATATAAATTATAATATAAATAATTTCTCAATAATGTTTTTTAAATATTTCTATGTCAAACTTATATACTAATTCAGGAATAACAATCACAATATTTGTATATTGAACTATTCACCAAAGATCAATTTTTTTAGAAAAAAATTATTCGAAGATAAGTTTATAATTTTAAATTAACAATATGAATTTAATTTTAACTAATCCAATTTCTAGAATATATAAATATAGTATTGAAATAAAAATAGAAAATAAAAATAATACTAGTTTTATTGAAAAATGATGTTTTTAAAAATAAAGTGTCCCTAATATTTTTCATATCGATTTATAATCCATAATATTTCAATGTATTAGTTCATATATTATAACATTTTAAAAGTACTATATTACATATACAAGGATAAAATATAAAATAAATCACAATTTTTCTTTTGAAAAAAAATTACATTTCCACAAAATCTCTTTAACCAAAAAAAATACAAGTAAATATTTGTATTATAAAATTTTATTTTTCTACCCAATTAGTATTAATATATTTACATCATATAGTATTTTTATAATATTTTTATTATTTATATTTAACAAAATAATAAATATAAATAATATTTTAAAATAATATTAAAATTTCATTTGTAGTTGTTTTATTTTAAATTTACCACTTATCCAATTCATGGTTTTAATATAACTATTGGATATATATCACAATACTGTATTTTCCATGTATACATTTTTAAATACCATATTTTAAACGTATGCATTGTATTCATATTATAACCTCACTAAACACATTCTATTCACACTCCCCATCTCCGTAGTTTCCGTTTTATATCTCACACCATGAATTCTCCTCTCAATGATTTTTTTCTCATTGTTTATTTTGTTATAAAAATTGTGATTATTAAATGTAATGGTCATACAAGGGAGGTGATAGTTTTAATGATAGTATTGCATTCAATTAATTTTCCCAATTCAATGTTTTCAATTTTAATTCATGTAATCATATGTGATATGAAATACATAGAATGGTGTGCATATGTTGTAATTCTTTACTATAAAATAATGAAGTATTGTTGCTTTAATATGTATATTTCATGACTTTTAACCATATATATTTCAACTCCATTAAAAAAATAGAAAAAATAACATATAACTAAAAACATAGAGATTACGAAAAGAATATTACTTCTAAAATATTAGGTATTAACAAGAATCATGTTAGGTTTTACATTCAATCATCAAAATCACATTCCCAGTTTGTATTATATAGTCCATTAATATTCAAGTGTTCTACAGATTTTACAGTAGTCCCTAAATCAATGTCCTATTGATTTATTTGATGAATATCTTAGCTTCCATGTGAATTGATTCCCTAAGATCACTCTGAAATATATCACAGAGACTCCCAAAATAGACAATATCTACATTATATATATTGTCGAAAATAATGATTTCAACCGATATTATTAGTTTTTTATTTACCCATTTAAATTCATTATACTTTATTTTTTATGAAACTTATATATATATGTATACTGACATTTTTTCTCTATCTAAATTCCTTAGCAATTTATTTCAATACATGTCTCTAGATTGAAAAATAAAATTTTATTCATAAAGAACATTTAATAATATGAGGTATCTATACTCCATAAATATTATCGTCTCGAAATGGTTTTTAATATATATACAATACTGATTACTATCAATCACATTATCACCTAAAAAAATTTAATCATAAAAAAAGTAACAAAAATAGTACAAGTATTAATTTATTTTTTGTGTAGACTAATTTTCACTTTTATATTATATAATTAAATATTGGAAAAGTAGTTTTCAAGATTTTAGTACTTATAACTTGGGGTTTTAATTAACCCATTTAAGGGATTCTTCAATTTTCAAACCATTGGTTCATATTTATCACGAAATAATCCCACATGTTTGAAAATATATATAGATTTTTTTTCAATGTCATCATTTAATAATGTAGTTTTTATATCCATATAGTAATTTATCTATTTTCATTAAGCTTTATATTATGGGAAAATTTTCATATCCTCTAACCTTGAAATATGATAAATGGACTCTTCTTAATCATAACCTTCAACTTGATATTATACCTCCAAAACATGTTGGGATATGATTCTTGATACTTCCTCCTTTTTCATTTAAATTATTTCAATATTCCCACTTAGTTCCAATAATATTTTTTTTAAATTTTATTTTTAATAGGTTCACAAATGTAATTATTCTTTATTTTCTATAAATCCTCATTTTTTTCCCTAAACCACTGTTTATGATCTATTTATTCAATCACTAATAATAGTTCTATTATATATATTATTATGATATTAATTATCAAATATTAGATTTCTTTTAGTATATATATCATTCGTATGAATCCCAAGGATATTTTAATCTTAAGCATGATTCTTTGGCTTCGGTTAATTCTATATTACATTAATTGTATCATTCTAATCACCAATAGCTTCATTTATTTCAATTTATCATGGTTTAATTTCATTCCAAAGCTATTTAATTTTATATATATATGAAATATTATCTAAATATTCATTATAAAACACAAAATATACTTTATATATAACATAATTGTGGTTTTATTTAAAATTATTTTTATATAAAAATAATTGAACACTTTGTGAAGTCTTTTGTTCATGCATCTGAATACCTTTAGACCTGATAGATATCCCCAAAAGATACCCTCTTATATTTTCTAGAAAAAATTACCCATCTTTTAATTATTAATATTTATGAACTGAAGACTACAAAAAAATGAATAATTTACTATGTGAATTATTTTAAAAAAACTCATAGGAATTCATGTTGTATTTATATTTCATTATAACTCTATTTTGAATGTAGATGGTTCTAAAAATATATACCCTCTAATAAAATTTTGATTGAATTTGTTATAAAAAAACAACCCTCTACACTTCTAACAAACTAAATTCTAACAAAAAGATAAAATATATTGTTAGGGTGTTTAACATATAATATATCTTCTATATCATATTTATGTTTTATGAAAATAAAATTAATCATTGTGGTATATAAATCTATAAATGCGAAGAATTATATATCCCCTTGAGTAGAATTCAATCTCATGAGTCTATTATAATAAAAATGTATCTACTTATGTGGATTAATGGTTTGAATTTACATCCTTTTATGAAATAATTTATTGATTTTCCACTTTTCTAATTTCTCAGATATTTATTTCCATTTTATTTTAAGATGACGAATGTCTCTCACCACATATCCCTTATAAATTGTACTCAATGTTATCAAAAAAAATATGACCAAGCTTTTTATTCTTTAATGTTCTCTCTACATTTGAAATTATGTAGCATGAATTCCTCATGTATTGAATAGGAAATAATATACCACTGATTTTTTTGGAATTGGGTAATTAACATTCCATATTTTATTCTCTTGATGAGGAATCAATTAATTCTAATTATATTCTCATTACCATCATCACATATTTACATATCTCCCAACAAGTTAGGATTAATCCCATCAAAAAATAATATATCATTTGATTTTAGTTTCTTGGATACAATCTTAGATATTCCATTTGCATTAATTTCTATATATATTTCATTCCAAATAAATTGTACCACTATCATGTTGTTAATATTCTTCATCAGTTTAATATATCATATCACGTGTGATGAGAATCCATTGATAAAAATTCATGTACTTCCCTGTATTCATACCATAATATCTATCTCAATAATGAAGGATATCTCAACACTGGTTTACATTTAACATTATTTCCAATATAAGTTGATTTTTGTAAACATGGGTCTATATTCATGAATTTTTTTTCACAGTTATCATTCAAGCCACATCTTTTACATATCTTTCTTTGGAAAAAAGACAATGTTTTTAGATATGAATCACATGTGAGTCTACATTAACTTCATGTCCTCTCACAAGAATGTACAATACATTTTCTGAATATCTACATTAATATTCCTAAAATATCTAATTACAACAAAGAGAAATATTATACCATAATATATATATATATATATATATATATGTCCCATATCATCCATAACACCAACAATATCCATTGAAGCTATTTCATTTATGTAACTATTTGGTTTGTTTCTAAAATTAAAATATTTTTCTCTAAATATTTTCAAACATATTACACTTGGGTTTTGAAGAATTTCTATTCTTATAACATTTTATACATCCGTATTTATATATCTCATCTTATAAGAAATTCTATCAACACTGGGTTTCCCATTATATACATTAGAGCCAAAAATATTTTCAAGAACATATTTTGAATATTTAGATATAGGATGTGTAAATTTTACTTGAATATTAATACAATAATTATCATCTAATTGGTGAAGTTTTCATTCAATTAAAAAAACATATCCTAATTATCAACCATTTTATAAAGTTTCTATTCTACCTTTAGACATCCTGACATAGTCAAATTTTGTTCTTATTTTTTTGAAGAAATATTTTTTCTATAACTCTGTTATAATTCATTCCTACAAAACCATATTAAATTTCTCAATATTGATCTCTTCGATGTGATAATATTAACTTCCATGAACTTTATCCCAAATATTCTTCGGATTTTATACTTATTTCATAAGTGTTTTTCATTTTTTAGTTAAATGATTCTATCCAATCACACCACACGCTCACATTTCAGAAAATGTTCTATACAATTTTACTCTCCTACTTATTTATAAATTGGAAAATAACCTCTCTCTTAAACATGTGACATGAAATTGGTATCTATTCTAGTAAAACTATCCTATGATTCACTTCATGAGGATGAATAGTCAACTCCATGTTTCTAAACATGATTTATTTACAACTCCTTTATAATATAATTCAACCATCATGAAACCTCTTGTACTCATTAAATGTATTTTTGGTCAATATTCATTGATAATTATCTTCAATTTCTACCAAATCATACTCAGTAATTTAATTTTCCCTTGGGTTGTTTCATAAAATGTTTTATAATCCTCCACAATTAAACCATTTGAGTAGAAGTTTTCCACTCTAGATTCCCTTAACTCTCTTAATATTTTTAATTACAAAATACATAACCGTTCATTAAATTTCATGGAACACATAATATTCATATAAATCAACATAGGAATCAAATTATTATTCTTTAATCATGAATTTATTCATATATTTAAATTATATATCTTCTTAAAAAATTTAACCATTATCACTTCATAATTGAGAAGAGTATTATTATGTTATTTAAGTGAATGATCATTAAAATATTCAATTTTTTAATAATTAAATTAATATATATCTTGAAAATCTCGCATTTTCATTTTTATAGTTGTAGATTCTTCCATATTATCACAAAATTATATCACATGAAAAACAACTTCACTTATAATACTGAAATAGTCAACTACAATTTCATATTCATCCATTTTGATATCTTCAAATTTAGACTTTTAATATATAGTTTATCTTATTTGATATTGACATTATTATTATGAATATTTTTCTAGTTTTTTCATCATTTCAATTGTTATTTGTAACCTCATCACTTTAGTGTTTTCATTATCAATCAAGAATGATTAAATATTTTTATTATCCTTACAATTTTACTCAAAATTTTCTTTTTGAAAAATTTCATCTAATAATTTATCTCAATATATCAGAAACTAATATTTTTAGCATAGATCACCTCCATATGCTTGTATTATAAGATAGGTTATCATTATGTTCCTCAATAAATTAATGTTTATACCAATAAAAAAGAAAACACCTCTAGTATCCACCAAACTAAAATTCACTATGATTCATTTTTGGAAGAGTTCAACCATAGTAGGACTTGGTTTACTCTAGTACCAAATTAAAAAACATGATAAATGTGGCTACCACTAATTGGGTTGAATCATTTCTTCTAGTTTATATAAATACATTCCCTTTTAATTAATCCCATTTTACTAGTTAAATACATGATCCACTTTAATAAACACTTTTTAATATTATATGAAAAAGTTATAATGAATTATCTATATGTATGTCTTTAAATGGTATGATGAAAATATGAGATCATATACCCATCTAATTTCATGTCATGTTCTGTGACCTATATAATCATGAATTAAATAATTTTTTTAAGAAATGGGAAGGATACATAATTTTGTCTTGTTAAGCTACCTATGGCTTATAAAAAGTACTATTAGAGAAAATATATAAAATTTCACAGTGAACGATACAATTTTTTTTCTTTTTATGAGGATCCACTTGAATTAAGGATATATTCTCACTCATTCTTAAAAATAAAAAATAGTTACTATTATATAGGACATCAACAAATAGAATTTATTTCAACTTATATCATTCAACTGTAAATCTATTCTTGGGTTTTTGGATAATATTATCATTCATGAGAGAATTAATGCCTATGAAATGATATATGTCCTTATCATTACCCAGTTATTATATTATTAGAAAAAACAACTACCTTATTCAAATTATTTATAATTATTAGATTGATTTGAGGTCTTATTCTTTAATTATTCACACTCATTATTATTAATGTTCTTTAATATAGAAAACTATCAAATTATAAATTCTAAAAAACATTTATTTTGTTCATATATACACTATTAAATCATCTAAAAATAAGAAAAATGTATCCATAATTGTAATGGAAATTCTAATAAATTCTAACATTACATAAACTACTAGAACAATAGTAATTATATTTGGGAATAAATTGATTCTAATTTTTAATTCAAGTTATCTAATAATTCCTTATAAAGATATTCTCTTATTTTATGCATTTAAATATAGATATATTATGTATTTAATCACAAATATTGAGATTGTTATTGATAACAATATATTATTAATTTCTACATAAGCATCATCTGAATTAATTTTAGTTTCCAAATATTCAAATTATTGGATTGTTATATTTCCTTGCTAGATCATTACACTGATGATCCTTTCAAATTTGATCATTACAATCTTGAAGACATCCTTAATGTTTTTTCAATTAATCCATTCAATAATTAGACTTCAACCTTTTGAAATTCATTAATCATACATTTACCCCAAAAACATTCTATTTCACATTAATCTATATGAGGCTGTAGATTAATCATGAAATTTTTCTTACCTAGAGTAAAATGAATCATTTTTAGATAAAAACGAACTGATACATTGAGTTTACTGATTCATACATAGTTCTCAATTATTCTTATAGTGACCTATAACTTTTACACTAAATTTAATCAATCCTACATGGTTTATAATGACTCATAAACTCCCTATGCCTTTTCTAATTTTCATTATGTCGGAGTAAATGTCTCTTATATTTATTACGATGACTTATTAATTATGTGGTAAAATAATTCATTCCCAAATTTCAAAAAAATCATTCCTAGGATGGGACTCCATAACATTCTTTATTTTAAATGTACTGAAATGATTCAAATTCCCTAATACATAAAAATCAACTTAAATTTTTTATAAATTATATTAACTAAACTCATAATAAATCCAATAAAATAGAAAACACATTAAATACAATACAAAACATAAAATCTCATTGTTAAAGAACAATTTAACCTCTTCATCAATTCTATGGTAAGTTAAATATTCAATAATTTCAATATAAAAGACACGATCTTCTAACGTAGTACATTATATATTTAAATAATAATGGAAATACTCTAAATTCTATAATTGAGACATATTCATGGTTTAAAATAATGTTTTAGAGGTTCTTTAGGGATTAGGGGAGGAAGGATAGTGAGGGTATGTAATAGACTACTGTAAAGGATATGTTTTAGTGTCATTATATTTCTAGTGGAATCCACTAACTATTATGTGGAATGGTGGTAACTTGGTAAAGTTTTGGGAACTCATCAAATTGTTGGTGATACCCTTTGTCCTTTTGGAAGAAACATGATATAATGGGTTTTATAAAATATTCTTCTAGTCTATCGATGGGGTTCCCAAAGGTACTATAATGCTTCCTATAACCACTGAATAGTTGGTGGAAGCCATCAGCTATAGGGTGGCACCGATCTGGACTATGATAGTAAGTGAAAGAATCATATTTCTTTGCCCCTAAACACGTCGTTTTATTATATGAACCTCCACCTTCAAAACAAAATTTGGATTAACATGATGGAAGGTATCTGTAAGAATTTCATGCCTTTTTCCAACATCTTCACTTGATTCATTGATCATTATCTCAATTTGAACATATAGAATTACTAATTAATTCTTGGAATTGGTGAAATTATATTATATTATTCTTGATTATTCTTTATCCAACAATTTTATGGTAGATCTATCACTGTTTTTATTTATTCGTGGTGTTTCTCATTGATTCAGATGCTCGATCAATGATTTCATCTTCATTTGTATTGAGGTAGGTGGTCTAAAATATATCTCTATTGTATATTTTTTTCTTGTATATGAATCATGTGTGAACACAACGACCATAAATGTGTCAAATATATTATATGAATACTTTATAATTTTGTGATTAATTGTTCATTGACCTCCCAAATAATCTATTGGGTCTATTTGCGAATGGTATTTGGAGATGTGGCCACCAATTAGATGATCCCACCATTGACCATGGATTCAAAAATTGGAATCAGTAATCCATGAATCATATAAGTATAAGAAGATATTGTTTTATGAATACATTTACATCTAAATTCCTAATTCAACATGGATCTAATCTCTTGGTATGTGAAATAACAATTTGGAATAATTGGAATGTGACTCATAATTAAAAAAATGATATCAGAATTGGTAACCTAACATTAATCTAATAATTACATTAAAGTAATAATTTCATGTTATTTATTAGCATGGAAAATCTCTTTATAAATATATAAATGACATTAGCATGGGAATTTAGAGTAATTCAATTAACACGTCAAAAATGAAACTCACTATTGGAATTTTAATTTTCTGTGGGTATGTTGTAAATTTTTGATTAGTGTATAGGATAGGAAACCACCTAGACTTGATACTTCGCATGAACAGAGACATCAGAAATCATTATAATGTAGGTTTGGATGACTTCATGTGTTAACATAGATCTTGAGGGGCAGTGGGTTTATATTGATGTTCACCATTTAATGTGTGTAATAATGTATATTAATACCAAATTTTTTCTTTCACTATTACACAAGAATAGTCGTGTTTAGACACTATTTTTGCTATCCTATTTAGTTTCAATCTCACCAAATTCAGGGAAACATTTTATACAAAATAATACATTATGGAAATATTTATTGGAAATTGAAAGGGTACATGCTCATCACTAATCAACTATACTTTCTATGATCAGATCATGGAGGGATGAGCATGGGATTATGTACTTGTGTGAGGATCCCTTGTTTTACATTGTTATTTAGATATTTATATGTAATACGTTTACCATTAAATTTTGATAGGAATACAATATTCCATTCCCTGTTTTATTATATTTTTTTTGAATTTTTTTTCATGTTTATGTGCTTGAATTTTCCCTATTTATTTTTTATCAAATGTTTTCTAAGATTTACAATATATACTATAGGGTAGAGTATCCTCAATATATCAAATTTACCCTCACTTCTAAAGAAAAGACTCTAATATATGGGGAGGTTCACATGAGGTCTTATAATGACACTAATTGGTCATCTGAGAGAGTACTGATCTTAGGATGCAAATAACATAACCACAATAAAATAAATTAAAATCATGAAGAAGGTTCTTCTTTGGTTTTGAAAAAATTGAAACCACCATAAAATATTTCTATATGGTGTGGTGGTTTTAAATAATACATCAGTTCACTAACATGTTCCAACACATAAAATGTCTTAAAAATCGAAGAAATGTTTATTCAGCACCCTAAATCCAATATTGTCCATGATGAGGTAAAACATTTAAAAAAACATGATAACTAAAATCAAACTCCAACAGAATCCTCCTATAAGTAGATTGATATTTTTGATGAAATTATGTTTCATTTATTCACTTGTTAATATTTTATAATTCTACTATCTTATTTTTCTCAAACCAGGTGAAGTAAACATTATTTCTCTAACACTTTCCTACTATAAGGGATATATAAATGTTCTTATATATAAAACATTAAATGGGTCCCTCCAAATGGATTAGAAATTAAAATTAATATTAGAAACCAAGTCTGCAGAAAAATCTCCCACACAATATCCCCAAAAATCAATAATTACTTCCCTCGTTATTTCCCCCCATGTTTGAATAATTCTCTATATTTGACTACTAGTATGTGGGGGAAATATAATGATATGGAAAAACTCGTAACTAAATAAACTAGGAAATACCCTCTATACCCTTGTTGTAAAATGGGGGTCATGTTCTAAAATTATCATCCTTGAAACCCTGTAATGATTCCCTTCTTTCCCCAAGTAGCCTTTATAAGCAATTTTCAAATATTTTTTCTTTTATTGTATGGAAATAATATAAATTGAAAAATCTATGAATAATAATTCTAATGAAATTTCTTCATCACCATTATTGAGTAAATACTTTCAAAAAATCTTTATTAATGGTTTCCCACTTTCATTTTTGTATATTTAGTCACTAAAACAATTCTTCAATTACCTAATGTTCATCAATGATCAACTAACATGTAAGGAATACGACTCAAAACATCTCCATCATCATATTCATCCTAATAAATGCACACTTATTCTTTAAAGCATGATATTTTTTTAGATTACCCAAATTTAAAAATAATAGTGGGCTATCGAATTTGAAAAGGGATTATTAAATCATATCCTATGGAATATTTAATTTTTTAATGATATATTGTTCAATGATTATCATCCTCGATATATACATTTAGTGTAACATTTTTTATTACTCAATCCATTCATACCTCTATTTTAGAGTCATAAAACTGTGACACCTTCGCCAATTGAAATTTGGGAGAATATAATTTTAACTAATATAAGAAACCCCCTCCACAAGTATTATACATGTAAAAATGAAATGTTATGTTTTTGTCCATTAGATTACTAAAAACAATCACTATAAATTATTTTTATTTAACGTATAATATTATTTATTCATAATGAAATAAAAAACATATTATTGAAAAAAAAATATCCACAAACCTATATTCAAGTCAATCAATAATAATATAAAAAATAAACTTATGTTATCGGGGGAGACCACAAAGTGTTCAACTATGAAATAATATGTCTAATAATTTAAAGAAATATCCTAGAGACATTAACTAAATATCAAGGATTATGTATTAAAATCCCTGATGTTATAACTATCTATTCACATAAGATATAACTTCCCCATTCTATATAAACATTTTCCTTATCTATGATTTCAAATTACATTACAAATCATTAAATATAACCCCTTTTGGGTAAATAATGATTTTTGTGCTAGTAAACTTATTCTTAAAGCATTCAAATTATTAAAAACATTACAATTTATAATATAATGAATCATTATTCATAGAAAATGAATATAAATGTTATTAAATATATGATATTTTAAATAGAAAACCCCTATAATATCGATTTTACTCAAGAAAGATACCCAAACATGAGATATTCTTTGAAAATTACAAAGAAATAATTTATTCAATATTTCAATGATCTAAAAATAATTTTCACTACAGAACATCACTCCAAAAGGAGTGATCCATTGATTCTAAAAAAATATACTTCTTCATATTCTAATAAAATTGAAAACAATCCAGAAGTCCATAAAATTTCAATATAAATTTAGTGTGCACCCCACCAATCCTAAATTCAACTAAAATTTCAGTAATACACCCCATTTGAAATGGTTATGATAATTCATTAACACCTAGTGCATAAATCGCTTCAATTTTTTATTGAATTAGAAACTTTAATCCTAATAACCATTAAAATAAAATTCCTATAATGAAACTGATATGTAATAATATAAATTAACCCCTTTTAAACTCTCATATTATGATATTTGAAACAAAACACTTTATTTGAGAAATAAAAATCTTCTTTAGGATAATCAAACAAATAATAATTCCAAATTAAGGGATATTAAAACATTATCATTACCAAATTAAACCATCAATAATCAACACTATCTTAAACATCATCTTATCTTCTAAATTAACAATACCAATGCACCATATATGTATATACTAGAAAAATTAAACCCTTATAAATACTCATAAATATATATATTAAATAGATAAAACCTAGTATACATGATCAAATAGATATCCATCAACAAAATAATGGTACCCAGATTTTAATATATACAAAAATAAATCATCCACCATAGTGGTAAAATTTAAATATACATAGGGGTCACATTAGAAAAATTTCTTATCTCTCTCATTTATCTTTAATATCCATTATAGAAGACGAAATAATTAAACTCATAAATTGACATGTAATTCATTATAAGTGACAATATACATATTTGATTTTATACAATTTTGAATACAAAATGATATTCATAAAAAATATAATTTTCCATTGAACACCTATACAAAAATGAATTCATTAATTGAATACAAAAAATATAAATTATGTTTTACATCATAAGTCAACATATGCAATAATATTATTTTTATTTTCATACAATCACTCATATTTAACAATTTTCACCCATTAATCACATCAACTGGCCAAAATTAATCTCCATTTGATTTAAATAACATGATAGGTCAACTAATCCACCCAATGGAATGATTAAATATATTTATAGACTCTAAATAATAATAGAATATAATGTAACATAATCGACTAAAATATCTATAAGGATCAAAAAGATATATGGTGTGCCTCACACCACCTATGATACTCTGAACATGCTATCATCCACTATAAGGGGGTTCCTATAAAAAACCTTTTACCATTTCTCATCACTATCATTCATGACCTCACATGTACCTATTAATTCATCTCTAGGTCGGATGAATATTTCAATTATTCCCTCTTCCAAATTCACCCTTCCTTAGTGGTCCAATGATTTCTTAATAGTATTCTTGTGGAAATGTTATAAGTGGATACTAGAGTTTATAATATGATTTTTTTTCATTATCAGACCATGCAAGGGCTCACACTAGATACTCTAATATCTTAAAAAATTACAAATTTTTTCTAAAACATTTTAAATAGTAAATACAATCACATTTCATAGACAAGGAATGTGAACTACCATATATGAAGAATCGTAAATAAATTATTCCATCTCAATGCATGAACTACCCTTTGAATACTGGGATTATCCTCTTAAATCCGCATAGATTTGCATCATTTTCCATTATCTAATACACAACACTATACCACACCAATGATTAATCAGTGACCACTACCTCTTAATGTGCCAATATATATGTTCTCATAATAAATATATTTAGTGACTGTTGATTCTTTTCTCATAATTATCCCTAAAAATGGTGGTATATCCACTCCTCATTAACATGATAAATGTGTGGATATCATTATAATTCCATAATTTTACCCCATGCATCTAAACAGTACAATTCAATCACAATATATCCTATATCTCTTATGGAAGAATAGTCTAAAAGGGAATCCATAAAATCCACATGAAACTAATCCTGAAACAATATCTACATGATCATAAAAACATTGAAATCTCATACAAAAATGTCTGGACCTACAATGATTACCCATGAAGTTATCTCACAACCCTGGAAAAATATTCCTCTATGGATTTTTGAATATTAAATCATATTATCTACACTTTATCTAATATATGGTTCATTAAATTTCTAGAAATAGAATCCTTGAACATTATAATGTTTTGATACTAATGGTTTTGTAAGGTAACTCTTCATAACTTCATATCCATTAGATATAACATAAAATGTTCAATAATGATTTCCTCATATAACCTTTATTCCTCTAATATATTATTTTGACACATAATACATTTAATTATGTTATAAAATATAACATCCTAGAGAAAAATTGTAACTGTCTATTTACTCCACCTCATGATCGATGAATAAATAATTTGATTCATAACATGTTAAATAATAAGGATATGAAAATATATGATATATATATCCACATACCAATAACATGAATATTCAAACTATAAGTTACCACACATATAATGTTCCATAGGGAATCAAAGATCACTAATAGAATCCTAGAGTCCATTAATGTCCTTATCTAGTTTCCAGGGATTAAATTTATCTTGGGTTAATGATATTCAACATCTTTTAAATAATATGGAATTATTTTTCATTAATTCATAAAAATTAGTTATATAAATACTATTTTAATAGAATAATATCATGTAAGGAAAAATTCATGACTGCTTATGAGAAATAATGGATAAAAATTGTAACTGATGAATCTCATATCTAATATACCATGAGGTGATTACTATCCCCATTGTAATGATATCACAATCATGGGAAGAATTACACATTTTATATTAATAAAAAATCCCAATATAAAATAAACAAATTAATTATATACATCAATAATTAAAAATAACATAGAATACAATTTCAAATAATACTACATATAATCCACCCCTAAAAATGGAAAACAAAATCAGGGTAAACCTACTCCTAACAAAGATCACCTTGTGTCTAAAATTGCTTCACAAAACAAAAACATCCTCATGATCCTTTATATATATAAAAATAGATAATTTCTGGGAGATTATACAATTATACGATATAGGTTTATTAAATATACATGAGCCTCAAAAAACATATATTTCATTATTTTTAATAGAAAAATCAATAAAACACTATACATTATTCAAGAGGTTATGTGACTTTGGGAGATTAGACCCATATTACATCAACTTAAACATAATTAGAATAGTCATTATTTTTATCCCCATAAAGTTCAATAAATTTCCTTTGATATGTTATTATTGAAAATGAGAACCCATAGGGATATATAAAAAATAGGGTGAGCTATAAATATTTGTAATGCAATAATAAATTTTAATCATGAGGATGAAGTAATACATTTTAGAAAAGTGGTATATCATGATTTCATAATTGAAAGTGATATATAATCTCATTTAATCATAAAAGAAGAAGAAGAAATCATAGCATAATGGAATTATTGGGATGTGGAAACCACATAGAAAATTATATCATTCAATAAAGTGATGCATTACTCCCAATATAATAAAACATAATGTTCCCTTATATACATGTCATATCATGAGATAAAAAATTCTCAATTTATTTGGGGGATATATTATTTTATCCCCATATATTATATTCATAAAATTCACATGCGCATCTGTTCCACATTAGAGAGTCGTACAAAAATATTAGGCATAATAAAAACTCATGAAAATGAAATGGCTTGCATAATCATGTCTTAACGCATGACCACATTCCATCTCATTAACATTTTCCTTAAAAGAGTAATAAATAATATTTAGAACATAATAAAATATTAAATAATCTAATATCATGAATATTAAATTCATGTGAAAAAAATAAGAAATAAATTCTATACTAGGAAAAATTGATTATTAATGTTATATATAATCTTATTTTCATTAGGATAATGATTGATAAGGAAACATAAAAAACATATATGACTCTCGAAAATAAAGGGGTAATATGATAGGTGTATATTTAAGGAAATATATAAATATTAATTATTAATTTAATTAATTTATTAATGGAAGAAAATTCTTTGAATGTGAAATCATAACCCATAAAAACGATTGTGGTTCAAAAATTCCCTTACCTTATGTCCCAATATGCTTGGTATGTGCATCTCAGTTCATAGATAATAAAATTATATATATTAAATAATTTCTTCAAAAACATTTAAAATTATATTTAATTTTTAATATTATATTGTTTTTATATAACCTCATTTTAAAATGTATTATTTTTCCACCATCAACCACTTTTGGTTGTCTGGTTAATTTATTGAATATAGTTTTGGTATTTTGATCATGGTCAATGGTATGGTGAAAAAATTCTATAGTATCCATTTTTGTGTAATATATTTAACTAAATTGTCCATTTCAATTTGGAGGGTCAAATGAATTCATGTTCTTTTTTTCAAAAGAAAGAGGCTACCGACTAATAGTGATGGATTATGAAGAAATGTGGGGATACTATTACCTGAAAAAATATAAATAGTCATAAGTATATATGAAGAAGAGATAAATAATCTTATCAATGATATCAATTATAATAAATAACAAGTAACAAGGTAAGTCGACATCCATGCAATAAAAATATGGTATAGAAGAGCCATATATCAAGTCAACAACAATACCACATGCAGTGGATAAAAGTTCCAGAATAAGGAAAACCATAAAATAAATGAAAAATGACAGAAAAATATCTCAAAGTATTTCTTGATATCGCCCTGGTACAACTTTCTCCTCCATTTAAACTTATTAGAATATTCCTCTTATCAATCACTATATCATTAATCATAATGTATGTATTTGAACTATGATTACCATTAAGGGATTGAAAATAAACCTAGTAGTACACAATCAACACATCCTTAACATAAGTTATTCATTTTTGAATAGAGGTGAATGAAATGATTGGAAAAAAAATTTGTATGTACACATATAACTCAATGGATGATCAATAGTTAATAAAATTACAATTAACCACTTTTTTAACTTCATAGACTCTGTACTATAAGTAATTTTTATCAATTGAGTCTCACCATCTATTAAATAATTACTTGAATTCTCACCAACACAGTAACATCTTCCAAATTATCTCACTGAATAAACTATCTCATGATGAATAGATGAATAATTTGATTATTTTTTCGTAACTCATTCCATGACTCAACCATCTCACAATGGTTATCCACATAACATTTAGACTAACACTTTTATACGAAGAGGAGAGTACTCATAGGGATCCACATTCACCCAATTTCATATCAAATAAAATAACATAGTCCTCATATGGATACACATGTAGAAGCATTTTTATCAAATCCAATAGCAATGTTCTAATAGGGTTACACATGCACCCACATTAAATTATAGATATACATATTTATATAAAAGTTGTAACATGATAAAAGCATTCATCATTAAGTGTAACAGAATACAATTTCCATGAATCACTACCCAATACACCGAAGTACTAATTTATGTCCAATATTAATTACATTAATGTTCTAGGGAAAATATTAATAATAGACATAGATATATATAACTATTATTGGGCTAGACTCAGCAAGAGATAACCACCATAATAGGAGGATCTATGATTAGTCAATAAATGAAAAGAAGTTAACCAAAATTATCTTTGGGAAAACACTAATATTGGCTAGGTCATGTATGGATCTAGGATAAAGAAGGGTAATATATAAACTTGTATCTAAGGGTAGTAACTAGTACATTTAAATTTAATTGTTTGTGTTGGGAAGGCTGATAGTGTAAACAGAGTGTTCATTGTGTGAATTACCTTGCATAAAAGGATATGTTCTTCAATATATAACCATTAAACTTGTGGCCTAGTGGGTTATTCATTTAATTTTCAAGAAGAATTGTATTAACACATTCTTGACATAAAACAAGGATTCTTGACATGAACAGTAATCTATTATAAATTGATTTTGTAGGAACAACATTTTTTCCAGAAACGTGAAAACAACTGACTCCCAAAAACCCAAAATTAAAAAATAACATCAACATGAACAAAAATAATAAAAATGTTTTAAATAGTGAACATGTTAAAATCTAAAGGGTTTTACAAGCACCAAATATAGTTTCTTTTCATTCTTGAGGAGTACTAAAAAATACCCCTTTAAGGGACTCTCATCCCTAAGAAGCATCAGGATGGTCCTTCATTAGAAACTTTGGCTACATCAACCATACATATGACTCTCCCACCCATGTACCTTCTTGGATACGCGCATGTTGTTACAAAACATGAAAATGTGGTACGAACCTTTCTCATAGTACGTTTTCACTGTTTTAAATAATATTTACTAGATTCTCATGAAATGAAGCATCTATATCCAACTCTAGATCTTCAATATCAATCAAAAGTGTATGATATTTTTCATAAAATAATTGTAACATCCAATCTTCCACAATACACTTCCCTTTGAATAATACAATGGCTTGTGATGTACGCAACACTGAGTTGAAGCACAACACGTCCAATAAAACTAGGTGTTAAGAAAGCTGTTATATATAGTCATAGCCAAATTTTAAATTATATATATCCCATATAATTTTAAAATTCATATATTATATTTCTTTGAGATAATATAAGGACAAATTTAATTATTCAGATAAAAAAGTAATTTTTGAAAAATGCAGTTTTTCTGCCTTTTAATGGAGAACCCTTTCTAAATCCAATATTTGATAATTTTATATATTTAATTGGATGAAATTAAATTCTTATTTAGATTTATGACAAAAAAATTTAGTTTGGTTAAATTTTTAGTGTTTTTCTAATAACAATCATAATTTGTTGGATACTGAAAGATACTAAATTTTAATTGAAAAAAAAAATTTATAATAAAAAAAATACAGTGATAAATAATATATTTGTATGGTTTTGAACTATAATTATATTATATTTTTATCATTTAATCCAATTTTTTACATTTCATGTCATTTCACTTTTAAACTGGTTATAAACACATTTCAATCATTAGATAGTTTTTATTTCTCAAAAACCTGCTTTCTGTTTTTGACAATAATAATTAATTTTAAATTAATTAATGAAACTCTTATGTTTTAAATATGGTAAATAGACATCATTTTTGGATTTGTAATATCAAAATTATCTTAAGGTTAATTTTTGGTATTTTTCTAAAAACTTTCAATTATTGATGAATAGTGACAAACACTATGTTATTGTTTAAAAATCAACTTTTTATTTAAATATTTATTTATTTTATTTAAATTTATTATAAGTAAAAATAGATACAAAATACTTATGTTGGTTAAATATAATTCATGGGAGTTATTTTAAAATAAAATTATATGTAAGTTATTTTATTAAACATTATAACGTCTTTTACCCACCTTCTAATCACGTTAGCAAATTTGCATTAAATGTAATTGTACCACTTCTATGAATTGAATTTCTAAAATATGAGACACAAGATGGAAATCAGAAGGTAAAATTTGGTTCAATAAGATGAATATAATTTTTGGTGAATATTATCTTATATATTTTATTTACCCTAATTAAAAGTAAATAGGGTAATGAAATGTAAAAATGATATTATATTTACTCTAACACATGTCATATTTCTATTGGATAATTGTATTTCAACCAAAATATACCTAAGAATAAAATATGATCATTTTGGTCACCTTGGTTTAGATTATGACATTTATTATTATTTTATTTAAATAATAGTTAAAAGTGTTAAATTCTAATTTTAATATCTAAAAATTTTTAATATAGGGATATACATAAACTAATTTCGGTTATAAGTTTCTATTTTAATGAAAACAAATTCTACATCATGCTATTTAATTTATAATTTTGAGACATTAAATAATTAAATTTACTTATGACACATTGATGATATAGTAATTAACTTATTAATGAATGATTAAAATAATTGATATTATAAATATTAATATAAATTTAAATTGAGACTTTAGATGATTTAAAATAAAATTCTTGGTTAATATTACATGTTATGGTTGATTAATTTTTTTATGAAGAATTAATATTGTTATAAATTTCAAAAAAAACCAAATACTAAATAAGTTCAAAGTTGGAAAAAATGAGTTTTAAAAAAAACACATTATTATTAAATTATATAATAGTTTTAAAAATCAAGGGTTCGGTCAAAGGACTTATTTAATAATAGATATGTCATTAATGAACAACTTGGGGTTCTCTGGGCATTTTATAGTATGTTTTTAACTATAAAATATAAAAATACAAGGAGACATGGTATATGTTAAACTATTTAACCATGAGTTATATATAAAAGATAAGGTTAATATGGGGACCTAAACCTATCTAAAACACATTGGTTGAGAGGTTTTTGACCCAAAACCACCTTATCCATAAAATAAATCCTTTTGAAGAAATTATAAACCATATATGATTGTATAATTAAATAATACTTCAAGGCTTTCCTAATGTGACCCTCACCTCTTTTATAAAAGGGCACTTCCACTTCTATCAATTTCACACATACAAATCCATTTGGATTGGACATCCCCTGCTCAAATATCATCCCAAAATCCCTACCTTCATCATAAAGGAATTAATTTGATCAGAAATCCAACCTAAAGATCACTTTTGATCAAATAAAAAGGAAGCACATGGAAAGAGGTAATACTTTACTCACTTATTTCAAAGTAATCTTATTCATACACTTCCTACTTTTTATTGTTTCCATATCAAGATAATATCTCCATTAACTTCTATATACTATGATTTTATTTTAAATATTGTACAACCATATTCATTATTCTACCCATCCTAGGAATGAAAAAAACCATATATGTGTACGTACGGCTTACCGTCTCCATGTCGTGGTGTAGTTGTTATTCAAAAATTCATTATTTGGATGGGTATAATAATTATGTAAAATTTATGGAAATAATAAATATAACATCTTAATGATTATTTATTTATGATATATCATCCAATTAAAAAATATTTCACCTTCAATTAAATGATATTGTCGCTAATGCATACGTATGGATTACTGTCTCCACGAACGTGATGAGATTCATTCCTCATCGTAACCATTCAATAATAATTTTCATTATGTAATTATAAATAATTATTATAAACTTAATTTTATTCTGGTTATGAATCAAATAAATCCTATCCATAACAAACATGACTTACGTAACAAAACATATAAAGGAAAATGACTTAGTTAACACCCGAAACAATGATACTACTAAAATATTATTAAGAAAGAATTATTATTAGATCATATATGATATCATATTTAGGTATTTGGTTCTTGAATAATTTAAAATAAGTTTTTCAACTATTATAAAGAATGTTAACATACCCTATAATAAGTAAAGGTACAATATAAGTGGTTTTCATCTCAATTTTTATTCCCATTAGATTCATGCTATATTGGCCACTATTTACTTTTGTGTGGTGTATGTACTGAAAATTATTTTATTAATGGTCTAATATAATATAATTTATTTGTATTTAAATCTTCATTTTATGATAATTTTTCATGGGTTGTATGTTTCTTAAGTTATCAAATCGGTATGGGAATTTCAAATTTCAATTTCCACTCATTGGGCTTTACGCATAATTCATTGATTATTTTACTCAAATATTATGTGTGGAATCACTATTTATTTACTTATGTAGTAATTTTCACAGCCCTGTGTTTGGATATAATTTTTATAAAATAATCACTCCATTGATAACTTCTCAAGTCCTCGATATGAACATGATAACAGTGATTTTAACTAAAAGTCAATTCGTTGAGTAAAATATCCAAGTCGTTGGTGTAGTTTTTACAAGAATATGTGTGAATGTCATCTTATTTATTTGAACTGAATATCCAATCATATTGAGTGTATTTATATTTTTCACAGATAATTATGTCATAGATTTATCCTTAACCTAAGGATACAATCTTTATAATAGATGTCATCTTAACCTATATTTCATTGAGACTTATTTGTTGTTATGTGCCAATTCACTTTTATATGGTGTATATATTGTAATTTGACATAGTATAGAATGAATCCCATTATTCTCATGATATTATAATATTTTTATGACATTAATTATTTGTATTCAAGCTTCTCTAATTTGGATAATAACTCTAACTAAAATATCAATTTAAATGTTTTAAAGATTTATTTTTCTAAATCATTCTCATTATTGTCCATGATTTAAAAATGGGTTTAAGGATTTATTTAAATGGACGTGAATGTTTTAAAATTAAAATTCCTTTTAAATAATTCAATGTTTTCTGGGACACATTTATTCAAACATAATATATTTTTAACAGATTCTAGATAAATAGTGAGACTTATAAATGTTTTCAAGAAAAAGGGGTTATTTCTCTCAAATAGTTTTAATGATTATTTTCATCTATGTCAATATCCTTAATTATTATTTATTGAGGATTATTTATTATAATAAAATATTTCATATTGTATTTAATGAGTTTTGTTTTACTGTGGAAGTTCTATTTTTATACCATTCATGGTTTTTTGTTAAAATATTGTCATTTTGTATGATAGTTTTAATACGAATGTTTCGATTATGATTAAGCCATTTCATATTATGAATAAATTGGACTTAGTAGGTGACCGGTGAAGCTAGATATAGATACATGATGCATCGTTAGGTACCATGAGAAAAACTAGTGTCATGGAACAAGGTCTTGACAAAATATTATTGTTAGTCTTGGCACGAGGACTTGTCTATGTGGTTATGATGTCTGGCATTATGCATTCCATCCTTACGAAATGAGCACTTCATATTACCTATGATTATTAGAAGAGTAAAATATACATGTGAATAAGAAAATGGAATTATTTGATTTATATTTTCCATAATATGCTAAAGTTTATGTTTAAAAGGCCTGTGTTTTAGTCTTATACATTGCCTTAAAGGTATATGATTATTTATGATAGTTTTCGCTAAATTGATGTCCTTACTGAGCATCTGAGCTCACCTCTTTCATATTTTTTATTATTCCTAGGATGTGAGGATGTATATATTGATAGACCTATAGGAATAGGATACGGGATATAAGAGTGTTCAAATAAGACAAAATATTGTTGTTTTTAATTTGATAATGTAATGTTAAACTTATGTATGTATCTAGTACATCCAATGCTACTGAACTAATTAGTATTTAGAGAATTGATCTATTGTCATCATTCCAATGTTATGTTATAATGTACCAACTCTATATAACTAGGGTCCTGGAGTTATAGCTGGTATTAGAAAAAGTTTAGTACAAACTTTGGAAGCTAGATTTAGAAAAACTCTGGTTATAAAACACTAACCTAAGATAGAATTTGACCATTAGTATAGAAGAACATCCAAAAATTCTGGTAATGTAAATATTATGTGTATTTTCCAAGAAATACATCTCTTTCTTGATACAAGTAGGTAGAGGAAGCTTAGTCACAGTTGTACTTAAGAGTGAAAACTCCAACAATGAGTTTTGTTCTTGACCCGAGTATCCTGGTACACGAAAATCGGCCTTTCTACACACTTGGATACGACACTCCTGGGGGATATGCTTAGGATAATTCACATTTTCTTTAAAAACTGATTTGAAGGATTTTAAAATATTATGATAATAAATAACATTGGTTAATCCTAAGGTGTATTAGATTGAAAACAATGTGTCATGATATTCTATAAGATATTTTATGACTATTGTTACTCACACAATGCTTTCTGGTTTTAGTAAATGGATAGGTTCTATAAAATTCAAAGTAACATTGAACATAATGTACAATGTGGGAACGGTGATGGAAAATGAGAAAAAAATGAATTTTGATAGGCATAAAAGATAACGTGTTCATGCCGAATCATTTTTTCCAAAATATGATCAATAACATATATATTAACAAACATACAAAATCAATAATGATGAGAAATGAAGTGAATGTTAATAGCTCCAGCAGTAGAGACCATGGAGAAATGAAAGCTCAATTTTCATCATGTAGAAACTATAGATGGAGACATCCAATAAAGTGTCTCAATGGATCAAAGAAATAATTTTTGTGTGGGAAAGAATGACATAAAGTAAATAATTTCACAGAAAAAATGATGTGTACTATGGAAGAAAATAAAAATGATCCTGAGAATCCAATTACAGTCATTTACCTTAAATTTAAGGGACCTTGGCATTACCTGAGTAAATTCCCTATTATATAGGATAACCTCAAGGTCAATGAAGAAACTATGTGGAAATAAATAGATTGAGAAATGTTTAAAAGTATTAATGATCTTGGTTTATGGTATTACATTTGAAGACTATTATCTTATATGTGTAACCATGTAGTTTGTTATGTGAAAACGAAATTTGATGAGGAATTACCTTATATTTGGTGGATGTAGTTATAAAGAACCATTTTGGTTTATATGAACCTTCAATTTGAGGAAATTACAGGTTACTAATTTTTGGGAAGAAAATGAGAGGTATGAGATAACATTTTTGGTTAAATTATGTTATGGTTATTTTGATAAATTTATCTCATTTTCTGAATGTTAAAAAAATACTTTTTGAAAAGGGAAAAAACATAGACAGTGTGACAACCCATTACGTTGGACCACACTATGGGAATTGAACCCACAACCAAAGTTCAATTAGGATTTATTTATTACCACTAGAATACGTGAAGTCCCTGGTTAGTGTGTCTAATTATTTTTAGATAAATGATTTTATTGATCAATAATAAGTTGATTTGAGATCTTATGTTTATCAAATGGATGACCATAATATAGGAAAATGCTTTGATGATTAAGTGATAAATGTTATTTTGAAAGACATTCTTTCTGTTTGGAAAACTATATGCCGAAGAAAAATAAAATACTACGGGACATAATTTGAGAAGCAATGGTGGATTTTTATCTATGTTTTTATTATGGATTTATAGTAATTTAGGATATTTATGGAAATTATTAACCTATCATAAATAATATGTGATTAGGTTCATTAATTTTAAGTATGTGACTTTAATAGAAGTTGATGTTATTTAGATATACAATTTAATGTGGGATACTATATAAAAAAATTCTTCTGAGTTTTGGGTTTCAATCTTAGTTTGAATTATATTGAAGGATTTTAATGACAATTGTTTATTGAATGGTATTTATTGACCTTTGGGTAATGTTGGTTTAATTTTAAAAATTAATATTAGTATTTCTCTCTATAAAGGATTATCATTTATGGGGATCATCTGATCTTGTACTATCCATTTTGGTTTTGGTTAAACTCTAAAGACAAGAGAAATATATAGTACATGCTTAGTGGATTATGTCATTCACTGTAGGTTGATTATAGTGCTTCAGGTGTGACCAAGTCATCTTGAATACTCATCATTTGGAGTGAAAGATGAATTTTTGGTTAAAATTAGTTAAATGATGGAACTCTGCATATCATGTATTTCTTCCTCTCTTATTCTATGAAAAATTTAATTCTAAAATCGTAGGGAAATGATCTTAAATTCAAAAATGTATTATACTAATACTTTATGTTATTTATCATAGATTTATTGTTTTGAGGCCACAAATAATCAATTCACTTGTTTTCTATTGAAGACCACAATCACACCCTATAAATATTTATATTTTTCCTCCAATTATAATTTCCAACAATGTTCTCCTATTAGAAATTCTAATTTGGTGGTGACTTATTCATTTTACATTCCCACTTATTAAAACTACATTTTAATAACCCTATTTCAGATATGAGTTTTCCATAAAGGTATTTTATTTTTTTTAACCCTTTATTTCTGAAGAACAATTTTAAATTGAGAGGACACAATATATTTAAGGTGGGATGAGTGTAACACCCCAATCTTCCACTGTATGATTCTCTTTTAATAATATAGTAGCTTGCGATGTATGAAACACCGAGTTCAAGCGCACCACGACCTATCAAACTAGCCATTTAGGAAGCGGTTATGAATAGTAATAACAAAAATTTGATTTATATATATACCATATAATTTTAACATTCATATTTTGTGTTTATTAGAAATAATATAAGGAAAAATTCAATTTTCCATATAAAAGAAGTATTTTAAAAAAAATTCAATTATTCCACCATTTAATGGAGAACCCTTTCTAAATCCAATATTTTACACGTTTATATATTCAATTTGATGAAATTAATTTCTTCTTTTGATGTAGGACATAAAAATAAATTTTGGATTAATTTTGGGTGTTTTTATGATAACTATCATATTTTGTTGAATAGTGAATGTTACTAAATTTTAATTGAAAACAACATTTTTAATCAAAATAATTAATATTGTTAAATTATAAATTTGAATGGTTATGAAGTATATTTAGATTATATTTCTATCATTTAATCCAAAATTGGTCATTGGAATATATTTCACATTTAAACCGGAAAAAAACCCATATCATTCTTTTGATAGTTTTTACTTCTCAAAAACATGCTTTCTGTTATTGACAATGAGAATTATTTTAAAATTAATTAATGAAACATATATGTTTAATTTTTTTTAAAATATGCATCATTTTTGGATTCAGAATATCAAAATTTTCTTATGGTGGATTTTTTTATTTGTCAAAAAACAGTCAATTTTTTATGAATGGTGACAAATACTGCGTCATTGTTTAAATACCGACATTTTATTTAAATAATTATTTATTTTATTTAAATTTATTTTAAGTTAAAATCTATAGATCATTCCTATATCTGTTCAATATAATTCATTTGAGTAATTTTATAATAAAATTAGTGGTATAAAATGTTATTGAATATTTTAACGCCTTTAACCCACCTTTTAGAGAAGTTTTCAAATTTTCATAAAACATAATTTTACTTCTTCTATTAATTGAATTTAAAAAATCCAATATACGTGGTTGAAATTAGTAAGTAAAATGATTTTCAATAAAATGAAAATAATATTTGTTGAATTGTACCTTTTGAATTTTATTTACCATGGTTAAAAGTAAATATGGTAATTAAAGGTAAATATTATATTATAATTACCCTAACACATTTCATAATTCTATTGGATAAGTTTATTTTGACCTAAATCAACTTTATGAATAAAATGTGATCCTTTTGGTCAACTTGGGTTTGATAAGGACATTTATTATTATTTTATTTAACGAAGAGTTAAAAGTGTTAAATTCAAATTTTAATAACTAAAACATTTTAATATAGGGTTATACATAAGTTCAATTCAAAAATAAATATTTATTTGAAATATAAAACTATTTTCTAAATCGTGGTATGTTATTTATAATTATTATGCATTAAATAATTAAATTTATGTATGGCACAATGATGATGCAGTAATTACCTTATTAATGAAATATTAAAATAATTTATTCTATAAATATTAAAACAAATGTAAATTGAGAAGTGTGGCGAATTTAAAAAAAAATTGGTTAATATTACATGTTATTATTGATTAATTTTTTTTTAATGAAATAATATTTTTATGACTTTTACAAAAACCAAATACTAAATACTGTCAAAATTGGAATAAATGAGTTTTTAAATCAAATACTATATTAGTAATTGATTTAATCATCCTAGAGATAGAAGTATATTCGAAAGTACTTATATAATAATAGATATGTCATTGGGTATCTCTTGGTATATTATAGTAAGTTTGTTAACTATATAATATAAAAATACAAGGAGACGTGGTAAATGTTAAACTGTTTAACCAAGAGTTAAATCTGAAGGATAAGGTTAATATGGTGACCTGAACCTTTCTAAAACCTATTGGTTGAGAGTTTTTATACCCCACCCCACCGTAGCCTCAAAAACATCTTTTTGGATCCACTATATACTGAATATGATTGTATAATAAAATAATATTTCAAGGTTTTCCTAAAGTGACCCTCACCTCTATTATAAATGGGAACTTACCCTTCTCTTAATTTCACATCTCCAAAGCCATTTGGCATGGACAAACCCTACAAAAATATCTTCCAAAATTACCTCACTTCATCCTAATGTCCATACATTGATCATAAATCCAACATAAAGAACCCTTTTGAGCAATGGAAGCACCTAAAAAGAGTTAATAATTTCATCACCTCTTTTAATGTTATCTTCTTCTTCAACTTCCTATTTATTTTTTGTTTCCATACCAAAATAATAACTCCAGTAGAATATATATACTTTGATGGTATTATAAATATGTTACAATCATATTCATTATTCTATCCATCCTATGACTGAAAAAGTCACCATACGTGCGTACGTACGGCTTACCATCTCCAGGTCGTGGTGTAGTTGTTATTCAACACTTCATTATTTTCAGGGGTATAATAACGATGTATAATTGATTTATATAATAAAGATAACATGTTAATTTTTATGTATATATGATATAACATCCAATTATATATGATTTCAACATCAATTAATTGGTATTGTCACTCGGGCGTACATGCAGATTACCTTCTCCACGAAGGCGATGAGATTCATTCCTCATCATCACCATTCAAGAATAATTTTCATTTTTTAATTACAAATAATGATTTATAACTTATTATTATTGTTGTTATGAATATAATACATTGAAGTGCCCAGATCAGTGTGAATCACTGAGAGGGGGAGGGGGTGAATCAGTGATCCCTTAAAACTTTTTACTAATTGATTCCTTATCAATTAAACCTCTATGGCTGGTTAAAACCTCGATCCACTCTTCTTGTATCTCTCACCTTTCCACGAATGATGCAGTAAATGTAAAGGCACTGGACACAAGGATTTACAAGGTTCGGCACCAAAGGCCTATGTCCTTGCCATGTTGGTTATACGCCCCAACATGGTTTCTCCCATTATAATCTGTTAGTATTACAATGGTCGATACAGAGTCCCACTGTATCTCTCCTGAGTCCCACAGGAGGGTCTTTATACTGCGTCCCACAGTGTTACCAGAGTCTCACTGGCCTGCTCCAGAATCCCACTAAAGACTTCTTCCGCCCTGAGTCTCACAGGGGGCTTCTCCTGGCTCCTCGAGTCACACGAGTAGCTCTTCTTCACTTTAAGTTCTTCAAGTATCCTCAACAGTCTGGGATAAAGACTCCTGGCCTTGCTTTGTACCTCTGATCACTTGTGATGATCAGGTCTTCTCGTCTAGCTCAGGATTTATCTCCTTCTTCTCAGGATAACCTGGATTCTCTCCAACTACTAAATACTCAGACAACTGATATCTTTAACTTCAGTCTGGTCCAGTCTCACTTCACTTCGACTTCATGCACTGAGTGCATGGCAACTCTGCATCTTCATGCACTGATTGCATGGCCTTCTCAATTATCTTCAAGATCTTCAAGTCTTGGACAACTAGAATGCACACAAGCAGATTTAGCTTTGTTCACGTGCGCACGTGCATGCATGTAAGCATGCACTCCCCTTTCTTTCTTCATGGTGCAATAAACCCACAAAGGGTGTAATCACTTCAAGAACATACCTTGTCACTTGAACTTCACACTTTTGTTCAATGTGTTTACACACTTAAAAGTGTGTTGTACTTTGTGTGGGTCTTCTCCTCTTCTTCTAAGTGAGCACACACTTCTTGTGCACACACATAGCCTTCGGCCACTTCTTTAATTTGCACACACAATTTGTTCTTTTAATTTGTTCTTCAAAGTGTGCACACACAAGGCCTCGGGTCTTCCTCTTGTTTTGCACGCACACAAATGTGGTGGTCTTCCTCCTTATGCACACACACGGCCAAGTCTTGGGTTCTCCTTGCACACACACACAAGGTGTGTTATACACTTCACAACACGAACTCCCTTCTTCTCCTCACAGCCGCACAAGGTGCACTGGAAAGGGCCGCGCAAGATGCAACACCCCACTGCCTTCTTCAAACGCACAAGCACAAGGTGAAAGGTGCGCAGGATCTCGCTGCAAGGGGCAGCCACGGGTCGCACAAGCACCACTGCCGCGCAGGGGGCGTGGTGCACAGAGGGAGCGCGCAAGGTCGCGCTGCCCAACCTCTCCTTCCTGTCGCGCAAGGGGTAGCGCGCAGGGGACTTCTCATCTTCTTATTTCGCGCAAGGAGTGCGCAAAAGGAACCTTACGGAGCAAGGGGTGCTCCGGGCTTCACTGCCGCGCAGGGTGCTGCGCGGGGCTTCGACTTCGCGAGGCACAAAGTGCTTCTCACGGGACTTCTCTCTTCAGAGGATCAGCAAACTCTCCTAGAGGGCTAGGCCTCATTTTTATAGGCAAAGGAATGCCCAATCTTCCGCGGGATAAATCTCAAATCACCGAGATTTTCGGTTCTTTAAAAATCTTTGAACACAAGCCGCAAATCACGTTTTTCTTTTCTGTTCTCTGCGGGATTCCTTCTTCTTCGGTTTCCTTCATGTGCAAGAGCATGCATACGCATGCATGGCCTCTGTTCTTCCAATCCATGCAAATCACGAACACACCGAAGCCTCGGCAACTTCGTTTTGCCTCGGCCTTGTTCGAAATCTCCCAAACATTGCATGCATGCCTATTTTCTTGCATGATCGTGTTCGGTAGGTCAAGACGAGCTCAATGGAGCCTTCGGCTTTGGAAATGGTGGCCGGGATCTCGAAAACTGTCGTCGGGATGCCTCTGGTTCGAACGGAGCTCATGGGGAGCCTTCGGCTGAGCTCGGGGAAGGAGATGCCTCGGAGCCGTCGGATCATCTCTTTAGACGGCTGTGATCAGAATGGGAGCGGCGTGATGAGATGTGCAGCGTAGATCGGGCGCGCGATGAGACGGACGGCCATGATTCGCTCCGGGAGATTTTTCCACGTCCCACATCGAAACGGCGAGCGGTTTTTCCGCGGCTTATCAACCTAGCGCTCCCTCTCAACGCTCAGTTGTACTTCCCCCTCCACAGTGCCGCCCCGCACCGTGTTCTCTCTGCGGGCGCGCTCTTGCGCCCACCTCTGTTCCTCGCGGGCGTGCTATGCGCCCACTATGCATGTCACGGGCGCGCTCCTCTCGCGCTCACGCTGCGCGGGCTTCATCACCGCGTGGCCTCGGGGCTTATACACGGCCCCGACCTTCCTGCCTCAGGGATATGCTGCCTTGGCCTGAGGGTTCCCCATGGGCGTGGTAACGTCGAGTCCCACATGAGCCATGGGTGATGACCCTCGGCTGGCCTTCCTTGGTGGCTATTTTTTTTTCCATGTAAAACACTTAGGACTTTGTATAAAAACAAAGTAACCAAGTGAATATGCCAAATGCCACTACTCTTCTTCTTCATTTCTTCCCTTCTCTTCTTCATTAGAATTCCTCAAATCTCCTCAACATATACTCATTACTTAGGAGTGAATTCTTGAAGGTTCTTCTTCATCAACCGAACTCCTGAATCACTTAAATTCTTCAAAGTGCTTCATTGATCAAATCAGAGATCAGTTGGATCTTCTTCACATTCACATGCACTAAGTGTTAGTGCATGGACTTCTTCAGCTCACTTCATCCACTTAGTACTTGTGGATGGATCTTCTTCAACTCCTTCATTGATCAAATCAGAGATCAGTTGGATCTTCTTCACATTCACATGCACTAAGTGTTAGTGCATGGACTTCTTCAGCTCACTTCATCCACTTAGTACTTGTGGATGGATCTTCTTCAACTCCTCATGCATTGTCACTACAATTCATGGTCTTCAAACATTGTTGTGACTTTGTATCCAGCTGATACAAGTTCTTAGAACTTAAAGATCAGCTCAACAATCGTCTGATTTTCATAGAGAATGTTTCAACCATCATCTCCTATGTTACTTAGTGAATCTCCTAAGTGACATGCATCTTAGTACCATGGCCATTCTCCATTCATCACCATCACCATCACAACTTTGTCATTCACATATTGAAACTCCTTGACATCCATCAATTCATTCCTTGACAACAACATACCTTATTGACAACAAATGCAACACAGTGCACTTCAATCTCCCCCTTTGTATTTGTTGTCAATACACTTCTTCAGCACATATGAATGGGTCAATATGTGTGCCAATATTTCTCCCCCTTATTGGCAACCAAATGCAAAGATTTGGTGTGGTTCACTTTGAAAATAATCACTTTCTCCCTTTGAAAAGCATTGTCTTGAAAATCACAAGAGAGGGATGATGTCACATGTTCACTTGAGCAATGAACCTTTAGTAAATCAGCTCTAAGTCTACTTGGGCTAACCTGATGTAGAAAACAAGAGTGATATGACCAAGGAATTCAAAGCTGTCCATAATTCTCTACACATGTGAGATCATGCTTAGGGGTTTGAAATTTTTCAGATATAACAATGAATTTGCTAAATCCTTCACAACTTCACAAAACTCATTAGAAAGTTCAGGTGAAAAGATAAAGCTTACCCTTTCATCCATTTGACTTCAATCAATACTCCCCCTTAATTGTCATGATGAATAAAATTAAGAAACAAGGGATGAAAGTATGATTGGAATACCTTCACTTTTCTCAAGATGATATTAAATCATAGAATACCATCTTCTCCAGATTGGCTCCCCCTCAAGGGGTGCACTCCATTCTTTCCAAACCATCCTCCAATTGAGAATGATCATCATCTTCAATTCCCTGGAATGTTAGCACATGTAAATACAAGTGATTAGGGAATAAGATGGAACCTCCTTGGTTCATCAATGTGAACAACAAGGTTGAGAAGATTCTCTCAACCGAGATGTCCCATTTTCACCATTCTTCACACTTGCACATTTGATCTTCAATGATGTTTGTGCTGGTGTGGATCTCAATACATCTTCATGTGAAATATTCTTCTTCCCTTTTGCCTTAGCAATTTCCAGAACTTCATCTTCAGCTCTTTGCAGATCTTTGGCAAGTTGCAACTGATTTGGCCATATGACTAGTTAGTCACTTGGAAGTGTGACCTCAGTTCTGGATATTCCACATGGTTCTTTTGATGCTGTCAAGCTACCTTTCTTAGGCAACTTGTTTTCAATCAATCCCTTCTGCTTCTTCTGGATTGATTGTCTATTTGAGTCCAGTCTGCCTCTATTGAATTTCATGGCTTGTTTACAAAGATCCATGATATGTCCTTTCTTTCCACAGTAGAAGAATGTTTTCTTGGTGGTCCTTCTGGATGCATCACCCTTCTTGGATTTAGACTCCAAGGACTTCTTTTCATTTTTCATAATCTTCTTGGGAGCATCTTCCACTTTCTTATGCTTGCTTCCCAAGGATTCCATTTTAGCCAGGTTCAGTGATCTTCTCTTCTTTTTAGCTCTGGATACAGTTGGAGATTTACATGTATCTTTTTGACCACTTTTGCAATCATCCCAGATGTTGTCAAGTAATCCAAATCTATTTGCATTAAACAGATGTCTCTGGACCTGTGGATGCTGCTTCTTTTCTTCTGGCTTGCTCCCCCTAGGCATGGGCTTCCTTTGTGCTTTGACATTTAGTGGATTGTACCAACAATCCATTGCACAGTGCCCATACTTATTACAACACCAACATTGACCCACAAATCTTGACTTCTTCAGTCCTTCTGATTTTAGGGTACTTTTCTGGAGCTGCTGTGTTGTTTCAGGAGAGCTCTGCTTCTTCATTTTCTTCATCCATACTTGTTTGGAATTATTTTTCCATCCTGCACTTTTTGTGGAAACACAATTAGAAGAATTAGTACAAGATGGTATGGATGGTACCTTCTTTTTAGAAGATGTTGCCCTTTCATTAGAGGATGTCTTTATTTTAGAATCATCCTTCTCAAAGCATACTTGAGTAGCAACATTTCTCCTTTTAGCTGACTGGGAGGCTTCAGCTTTGGGTGATTGCAGATTATTCAATATCACCTCCAGTTCTAAGCATTTCATGTTAAGGGAGTTCTTCTCATCCTCAACAGTTCTTAGCCTTCCTTCCCAATTATCTTCCAGCTGCTTCATTTGGTCTTCATGCACCTTATTCATTTCTAGCAATGAATTTTCAAGCTTCTTCATCCTGTTTACTTTGTCTTCAAGTTGAGCATCTTTGACATTCATTGAAACTTTGTGAAACTTCTCCAGTGCATGGAAAACTCCTTTGATCATTATCATAAAGATTTCTTTCTCAGAAAGGCTTCTTTGCAATTCTTCAGCAGTGTCTTCATATCTTTCATTACAAAGAGAAACGGTTTCATCTTTATCCTTCACCAGCTTTCTGAGAGTGTTGGTTATGCCAACCCTTTTTTCCAATTGATCTTCCATTGCATTGGCTTCTTCTTCTAACTGTGATTTTTCTTCTTGAAGATCAAGGATGCCTGTAGCTATACACATTGCCACTTCCTTGGGGACTGTCTTCTGAAGATATTCGATTGCACTTTGAAGATCTTTCATTGTTCTAACTTCATCACAGCTAGGACAGGCTTTCTTCATCTTCTTGGCATGTTTCTTCATTCTGTTTTTCAGAGTCTTGGCAGATATCCCCATCTGAGGCTGTTCTTTCATTTCCTCAAATCTGAACTTTATAAACACTCCCTTGGATCTTTTAGAAGTAACCTCGCTCTGATACCAATTGAAGTGCCCAGATCAGTGTGAATCACTGAGAGGGGGAGGGGGTGAATCAGTGATCCCTTAAAACTTTTTACTAATTGATTCCTTATAAATTGAACCTCTATGGCTGGTTAAAACCACGATCCACTCTTCTTGTATCTCTCACCTTTCCATGAATGATGCCGTAAATGTAAAGGCACTGCACACAAGGATTTACAAGGTTCGGAACCAAAGGCCTACGTCCTTGCCATGTTGGTTATACGCCCCAACATGGTTTCTCCCATTATAATCTGTTAGTATTACAATGGTCGATACAGAGTCCCACTGTATCTCTCCTGAGTCCCACAGGAGGGTCTTTATACTTCGTCCCACAGTGTTACCAGAGTCTCATTGGCCTGCTCCAGAATCCCACTGAAGACTTATTCTGCCCTGAGTCTCACAGGGGGCTTCTCCTGGCTCCTCGAGTCACACGAGTAGCTCTTCTTCACTTTAAGTTCTTCAAGTATCCTCAGCAGTCTGGGATAAAGACTGCTGGCCTTGCTCTGTACCTCTGATCACTTGTGATGATCAGTTCTTCTCGTCTAGCTCAGGATTTATCTCCTTCTTCTCAGGATAACCTGGCTTCTCTCCAACTACTGAATACTCAGACAACTGATATCTTTAACTTCAGTCTGGTCCAGTCTCACTTCACTTCTACTTCATGCACTGAGTGCATGGCAACTCTACATCTTCATGAACTGATTGCATGGCCTTCTCAATTCTCTTTAATATCTTCAAGTCTTGGACAACTCGAATGCACACAAGCAGATTTAGCTTTGTTCACGTGCGCACGTGCATGCATGTAAGCATGCACTCCCCTTTCTTTCTTCTTGGTGCAATAAACCCACAAAGGGTGTAATCACTTCAAGCACATACCTTCTCACTTGAACTTCACACTTTTGTTCAATGTGTTTACACACTTAAAAGTGTGTTGTACTTTGTGTGGGTCTTCTCCTCTTCTTCTAAGTGAGCACACACTTCTTGTGCACACACATAGCCTTCGGCCACTTCTTTAATTTTCACACACAATTTGTTCTTTTAATTTGTTCTTCAAAGTGTGCACACACAAGGCCTCGGGTCTTCCTCTTGTTTTGCACACACACAAATGTGGTGGTCTTCCTCCTTATGCACACACACGGCCAAGTCTTGGGTTCTCCTTGCACACACACACAAGGTGTGTTATACACTTCACAACCCGAACTCCCTTCTTCTCCTCACAGCCGCACAAGGTGCACTGGCAAGGGCCGCGCAAGATGCAACACCCCACTGCCTTCTTCAAACGCACAAGCACAAGGTGCAAGGTGCGCAGGATCTCGCTGCAAGGGGCAGCCGCGGGTCGCACAAGCACCACTGCCGCGCAGGGGGCGTGGTGCATAGAGGGAGCGCGCAAGGTCGCGCTGCCCAACCTCTCCTTCCTATCGCGCAAGGGGTAGCGCGCAGGGGACTTCTCCTCTTCTTCTTTCATGCAAGGAGTGCGCAAAAGTAACCTTAAAGAGCAAGGGGTGCTCCGGGCTTCACTGCCGCGCAGGGTGCTACGCGGGGCTTCGACTTCGCGAGGCACAAAGTGCTTCTCACGGGACTTCTCTCTTCAGAGGATCAGCAAACTCTCCTCGAGGGCTAGGCCTCATTTTTATAGGCAAAGGAATGCCCAATCTTCCGCGGGATAAATCTCAAATCACCGAGATTTTCGGTTCTTTAAAAATCTTTGAACACAAGCCGCAAATCACATTTTTCTTTTCTGTTCTCCGCGGGATTCCTTCTTCTTCGGTTTCCTTCACATGCAAGAGAATGCATACGCATGCATGACCTCTGTTCTTCCAATCCATGCAAATCACGAACACACCGAAGCCTCGGCAACTTCGTTTTGCCTCGGCCTTGCTCGAAATCTCCCAAACATTGCATGCATGCATATTTTCTTGCATGATCGTGTTCGGTAGGTCAAGATGAGCTCAATGGAGCCTTCGGCTTTGGAAATGGTGGTCGGGATCTCGAAAACTGTCGTCGGGATGCCTCTGGTTCGAACGGAGCTCACGGGGAGCCTTCGGCTTAGCTCGAGGAAGGAGATGCCTCGGAGCCGTCGGATCATCTCTTTGGACAGCTGCGATCAGAATGGGAGCGGTGCGATGAGATGTGCGGCGTAGATCGGGCGCGCGATGAGACGGACGGCCAGGATTCGCTCTGGTAGATTTTTCCGCGTCCCACATCGAAACGGTGAGCAGTTTTTCCGCGGCTTATCAACCTAGCGCTCCCTCTCAACGCTCAGTTGTACTTCCCCCTCCACGGTGCCGCCCCGCACCGTGTTCTCTCTGCGGGCGTGCTCTTGCGCCCACTTCTGCTCCTCGCGGGCGTGCTATGCGCCCACTATGCATGTCACGGGTGCGCTCCTATCGCGCTCACGCTGCGCGGGCTTCATCACCGCGTGGCCTCGGGGCTTATACACGGCCCCGACCTTCCTGCCTCAGGGATATGTTGCCTTGGCCTGAGGGTTCCCCATGGGCGTGGTGACGTTGAGTCCCACATGAGCCTTGGGTGATGACCCTCGGCTGGCCTTCCTTGGTGGCTATTTTTTTTGCTAAGTAAAACACTTAGGACTTTGTATAAAAAAAAAGTAACCAAGTGAATATGCCAAATGCCACTACTCTTCTTCTTCATTTCATCTCTTCTCTTCTTCATTAGAATTCCTCAAATCTCCTCAACATATACTCATTACTTAGGAGTGAATTCTTGAAGGTTCTTCTTCTTCAACCGAACTCCTGAATCACTTAAATTATTCAAAGTGCTTCATTGATCAAATCAGAGATCAGTTGGATCTTCTTCACATTCACATGCACTAAGTGTTAGTGCATGGACTTTTTTAGCTCACTTCATCCACTTAGTACTTGTGGATGGATCTTCTTCAACTCCTTCATTGGTCAAATCAGAGATCAGTTGGATCTTCTTCACATTCACATGCACTAAGTGTTAGTGCATGGACTTCTTCAGCTCACATCATCCACTTAGTACTTGTGGATGGATCTTCTTCAACTCCTCATGCATTGTCACTACAATGCATGGTCTTCAAACATTGTTGTGACTTTGTATCCAGCTGATACAAGTTCTTAGAACTTAAAGACCAGCTCAACAATCGTATGATTTTCATAGAGAATGTTTCAACCATCATCTCCTATGTTACTTAGTGAATCTCCTAAGTGACATGCATCTTAGTACCATGGCCATTCTCCATTCATCACCATCACCATCACAACTTTGTCATTCACATATTGAAACTCCTTGACATCCATCCATTCATTCCTTGACAACAACATACCTTATTGACAACAAATTCAACACAGTGCACTTCATACATCATATCCATAATAAACATGACTTATGTAACAAAACATATAAAGGAAAATGAAACAATTAACAGCAGAAACAATGATACTACTAAAATACTACCAACAAAGAAATATTAGAAGATCATATATGATATCATATTTATGTTTTTGGTTATTTAATTATTTAATAAAAATTGTTTATCTATTATAATTGAGGTTAACATACCCTCGACTAAATAAAAGTTCAAGGTAAAGGGTTTCCATATCACTTTTTATTCTTGTGAGATTTATTCTATATTGGCCACTATTTCTTTTGTGTGGTGTATGTACTGCCCATGATTATATTCTTGGTGTAATATAATTTAATTTATTGGCATTTAAATCTTAATTTTATTATCCTTCATTCATGGGGTGTATTTTTTGTAAGTTACCAAATGTGTAAGGGAATTTCAAATTTTAATTTCCACTCATTGGGCCTTATGAATACATCATTTATTATTTTACTCCATGATTATGTGTGAAATTACTATTTATTTACTTATATAGTAATTTCATCTCCAATATGTGTGGATATAATTTTGATACACATAATTACTCCATTTATAACTTCTCAATTCATCGATATGAACTTGATAAGATTAATTTTAACTCAATTTCCATTCATTGAGTTAAACATCCATGTCATTGGTGTTGTTTTTCTAAGAATATTTCTGAATGTCCTCTGATTTATTTACACTTAACATCCAATCATATTGAGTTTATTTATATTTATCACACATAATTATGTCATTGATTTATCCTTAACCTAATGATATAGTCTTTATAAAGAATTTCATCTCAATTTCTATTCTATTGAGATTTCTTTATTGTTATGCGGCAATTCACTTTTATATGGTGTATGTACATTACTGGGACATTGTAAATCATGAATCCCATTTTTCTCAGAATATTATAATGTTTTTATTACCTCAGTTATTTGTATTCAAGGGTCTCTTATTTGGTTTGGAACTCTAACTAAATATAATTTTAAATGTTTTAAACATTTATCCTTCTAAATCATTCTCATTAATGTCCATGTTTTAAAAATGGTTTTAAGGATTTATTTAAATAGAAAATAATGTTTTAAATATAAAGTTACTTTTAAATGTTTAAAAGTGTTATGGGACACTTTGATTCAAAAAATATATTTTTAACAACTTCATGATAAATAGTGAGACTTATAAATGTTTTAATAAAATTTGATATTTCTCTCAAATAATATTAATGATTGTTTTCATCTATGTCAATATACTTCATTATTTTTTATTGGGGTTGATTTATTATAATACAATCTTCCATATTGTATTTAATGAGTTATGATTGACTTTATATGTGATATTTTTATAACATTATAGATTTATGGTAAACATATTGACATTTTGTATTCTAACTTTAATACGAATGTTTAGATTATGTTTCAACAATTTCATACGAGGAATGCATTGGACTTAGTAAGTGATATGTGGAGCCTACTATAGCTCATCAATGCATTAGTAAGTCTCATGAAAAAACCTAGTGTCTTAGAACAAGGCCATGACAAAGTCTTTTTTGTAGTCTTGGCACGAGGCATTGACTGTGTGATTAGGATGTCTAGAATTATTCATTCAACCATTTTTAAATTAGCTATTGATATTAAATGTGATTATTCAACTAGTAGAATATACATGTGAATAATTAAATGGAATTGTTTGATTTATATTTTCCATGTTATGCTGACGTTTGTGTGTAAAATGCTTGTGTTTTTGTATTATACATTTCCTTAAACGTTTATGATTATTTATGATAGTATCTGCTATATTGTTGTCCTTACTAGGCATCAGATCTCACCTGATTCATATGTTTTATTTTTCTCAGGATGTGAAGAAGTATATTATGACTCACCTGCAGGAATAGGTTAAGGGGAATAAGAGTGTTCAAAGGTGTCACAATGTTGTTGTTTTTCATTTGATAATGTAATGTAAAACATATATATGTATCTAATACATCCTAGGGTACTAAACTAATCGGTCTTTAGATACTTGATCTATTGTTATCATGAGAATGTTTTGTAACAATGCACCAAATCTAGGTAACTAGGGTCAGGGTATTACAATAATAGATATGATACATGAAAAAAATAACACCTACCATAATTTTGTGAAGTAAGAACCCACTGATAGACCACTATCATGATTTGTTCCATGTTATAAAATGGTCCCAAAAACAAAACTGTTAGCATTTAGCATCTCATAAACTATAATTTCCCAATTGGGGTAACACCGGTAAGTATACTATGTCACCAGTATAAGACTCTCAGGTTAATCAAATTCAATATGAAAGTGAACAGTGCCTACATTGACCAGTAATCAAGCATTCATGAATAAATTGAAGTCACTCAAATGTTTCAATCATGTAACTTGGAATAATCACCATTGACTCACCCACTTCTAGACAATATAGCAGTGAATAACATGGAAAACCATAAAGATTACCAAAATTAGAAATCTAAATGAATGAATAAAATATATTATTATACAAAAACTCTTCCAAGGATATGTTGTCATTTTATACTTAAATGAAATAATGGTCACATGTTGTAATAATATCATGCATTATCAATATCATCCTCTCATACTACCCATCAGTAAGAGGAATATATATCATACTCATCCCCAACTAATATATCAACACCTTCTGAAAGTATTTCTAAAATCATGATGTCATGAACATATTCCAATACAAAATAATTCTCATAATCATGCCGTGAAACCATATAAAATCTCAAATATTATATTTATCTATTTCATCGACTGATTCGGCCTCTCAAAAAGTATATAAGTGTTTACCCTTTTTAAACCAATAAAAAACAACCCAAACTACTTATTGACCCCTTATGGTTCTATGTGAGCTTATTAAGAACCATATTCAACTCATACAATTTTCATACTAGAACTAGAAGTGGTTTAATTAACCCATAGAGTCAATCATATTTTTCATTTATAATTTTATATGTAAGGAATGAGAAACAAAATTCATTATATCATTCCTCATACCCAGTCATCCAAAATATTGTTCAATGTCATCATACATCTTGATTAATCCAAGTTGAACTTAAAACAATGAGGCATGGGAGTCCCTCATCATTTCATCACTAAAATAAGTGGGAACTACCAACCTATAATTCACATGAATCGTTTTTTCCCATCCAAGGACCATACTAGAATAGATTCACACCCCCATTAAATTTTCTCGTATCATGAGATATTTTGAATTGGATATGCAATTTTCTTTCACTTTATCCATCGATGAGGAATTGAGGTACAAGGGTGAATAGACCACTATCCCTTCGTCCTTAGAAATGATATTTTCACAAACCACTAATAATATCATTATATTCTACTCATCTTAAATTTCTTGTGTCCCCAACCCATGAATTTTATTATTGAGATAATCAATCATAACATTTTGTTTTCCATTAAAATTCTCCATCTCAAATAATAATATTTTCAAATAATTGACCAAACTACCTATTAATATATTCAAGTATCACTAAGATAAAGTATGTCACGTTTTTTCTGGTTCATTTAGAAAAAAAAACTATCTCGTCGAAGATATAGTGAAATCTTTACTTCAAGGATTGATCCAAAAAAATCAATTATAGATCACAAGAATGGTAGATCAGTTAACATGGTCATAGTTTATGTGACCAAAAGGTTATAGCCCAATCACCCTACATCATGAAATTCCCCAAAACAAATACTAATGAATCAAAATGTATTGTAAACCCAATCCTCAGTATTATAAGAATCATAATAGAATAGGATTATATACTTCTGTTCAACTCTGGGAATGCCTATCCACATCGATTTATCCATTAAAATAATACACCATCATTTTTAATCTGGTTCGATGGAACTTATGAATGATATAATTCATGAATTAACTTCCTATAACAAATTTACAATTCCGAAAATCTATGAATCCAAAACTATTCTTAGGTCACACCAGTGACATCACTACGTCCCCCTTATTTGGATTAGATAATATCCAAGCATTATATATCACATTCTTGAGAAGATGTATATGTTGAGTCCAAAAAATAGAACATTCAGAAAATGTCATAATGATAATTCACCCAAAATGTATTTAACACATTATATAGATGACAATTATGTTAGTCCTACATACCCATGTATACCAAGATACCATCGATAATGAATAATAACTAAGGAGTCTAGGTAAGCATGAACAATTTGATTCATGAGATAATTGAAAACTGTAAGGGAATTCATCAGAAAGAATATAATTTGGATATTTTCATAATATCTATACATATTCCTAAACATTGTATTCAATAATTTCATACCCCTAATCTAATGTTTATGGTATCCATACCACAATTAAATCATGAAGAATAATCAAAATCCCTTCAAATTAACCAACATTTTATATATCCTTGGTAGTGGATATCGATTTTTTCTCATGTATAGATTATACTTCTAGTAATTCTCACATAATAGTAGAATTATTCCATCCATAATGTAAAATAAACATAGGGAACCCTATTTAACAGTTCATAGGAAAATAAATCAATATTTCTTTAAAACATTTACATTCAATTTCAACCCCTTCAACTTGGTTGGTTAAATGTGATATGGAGGAATTGATATATTTTTTTCACCAATAATATGTTAAATAACATACTAAAATCATATATCAATGTAATTTCCAATAAATAGAATAGAAACAAGTCTTGATAATGGTTAATCGCAGGGGGAAGATAGTGTGGAATGGTTACCGGTTCAAGTACAATAACTGTGCCAAAAATGTTAGCCATAGTGGTCTTGATTAGTCTAATACCATGTACCATTATGAAATATATTATATATCAAAATATAGTAAAAATGTAATCCCATATCTCATGGGATGTAAGAGAGAGTCACCTATGATAGAAGTCGATGTGAGCTCAAAAACTCATTATCAAATCGAGGTAGAAGTTGGAATCAAACCATTCCATTCCAGGAATTAAAAATTTTCATTGATTTTTCCATCTTGCGGTCACTATATTAAATTATAGGAATCACAAGAATTCCAAAAAAATGTGAAAATGACTTTAGCTTCATAAATCATCAAGATAAATTTTTCAATCAAAAACCACTTTCTAATCCTCGGACACACACACTAAGAGTCTAACCACTGTCACGAGGACTACCATTCCTTAACAACCAAAGGTGTAAACCCATCATGGTGCCTTAAAATTATTCATATATATATATATATACATATTAGTTTATAACACTGTTATTTTATATGAATCATAGTAAACAAGTATGTATCATGTAAACCCACTTGTCTATCAATGATGAAAGAACTCACCCACTCATTCAATACAGGACATTAGAATATCCCATAAAATATAACAACAAATTATTAATAACATAAAAAAATGACACATGAATCACACTATTGGTAAAATTAATCTCACTTACATGGTAACATGGGGGTCCAGTATATGAGTGCTTGCCATTCACTAGTATAAATCTCTCATGTAACACAATGATATTTTGTGAATTAATTTATTTTGAATTAATTAAATATTTTTTATATTTCTCATTTCTTATAACATTGAAAATAATTTATTTTATATTAAATCACTATTTTTGGCTTACATGAACTACCAAAACATAAATTTTAGCTTTCTAAATATGTAACATTATGTTTATCTTGCATTACACTCAACAAAGTCTTTCCTTGATGACTTTCATAACATGCATGACCGAGGATTAGCGAACCATAATATATTATTAATATAATATGTAACCTAGATATTAAATTAGATTTTATGAATATTATTAACCAATATATATAAATATTTGGGTTTTATAAAATATAAAATGAATTAGTTAGTTACAAATTATTTCATAGTGAATATAAGAACAAAATAAATATAATTGTATTTTTTTATTAAACTATTTTTATGATCACATTTTGTTATAATCCTAATAATATAAATTTATTATATATGACACAATATTTTATTAAGGTAGATTTTCAACCTTCTAAGGGAGAAACCTTTTTAAATCCTATTTTTGAAAGATTTATAAATTTTATATGTATAAATATATTTCATATTTTAATTATAAATAGTAATATTATTTTATGATATTTTTTTTGTATTTTTCTGTAAGGATTCATTTTTAATCAGTAGTTAAAAACACTGGATTTTAATTCAAATCAAAATTTTAATATAATTTATCTATAAGGAGTAATTATATTTTTAAATGGCTTAAAATATTAAGTAGAAAATAATTTTCTTAATAAAACCAATGTAGTTCATTGTAATAACTATGAAATTGAAATTACATATAAAAACATTTCAATTTTTGAATGTTTCACTTTAAAAACCCACTTATTAGTTTTGTCTGTGGAATTAATTTTAAATATAATTTTCCCAATTATGTAAATTAAATTATGTAAAATGGATTAACTATTTGGAATCGTAATTTCAAAATTTTTATGTATGGTAAATTTCAATTTTATTTGTAAAAAAATTTACTATGGTAAATAAATAATTTAATGTTGTGTAAGTAAATTTTTACAAGGGTTAAAATTAAAAATGAAAAGATTAAAATACCTCAAAAAGAAAACATTTAAAGTTTTATTGAGGTGTTTGTAGACACTAAACATTATATAAAACACTAATTACAATAAAATTTTGTGAAATTTAATGCCACCTCTATATTGTTAGCTTTAAATATAAAATAATCAATAAATTAATCACTTGATCCCACCTCTCCTAAAGTATAAATAACAACCCTCACCTCCTAATTTCATTCCTAAAAGGCCTTATAACTCTTCAAATATATTACCAAAAATCTAGTCCTAACACTACCAATTTCCATGTGCTTTTCATCTCACCAAAAGTCCAAATTCAATTTCCTCGTGGGTCTTTCAAATAGGGGATACTAAAGAGGTGATTTTCTCAATGTACCTCTCTTAATTTATTTTATTTTTATACTTCTCCTCAAGTAATTCTTACATCTATTAATGATAACTCCAAAATAATTTATATACCACAATTTTTTGTTTATAATGTAATATCTCATATCTATGTCGTTTCTCACCACCTCTTATTTAATGAAACAAAATTGTTGTCCATCTTTTGTTGGTTAATCGACACCATGAATATTGTTTTTGTTATTTTATTCATTACCACCTTAATGAATGGTATTGAAATTTTTGTCCTGATTAAATAATAGATTAATATTTAACTTATAACCTATTTTATATTCTTTATGATTTATATTAAATGTACATTCATGCCTTCCATATTGTGGATATACAATAACAACATTTCTAAAAGTGTGGACTATAGCCACATCAGAGTGATGTGATTCATTCACGCTATACATGGATTGTATTAATAATAATATTAATAAACTTATGTAAAATATATGACATAGATATGATAATGGAATTATAATATACATATTATCATACACTTCTAAATATTTTAATATCACAATGAAAACAGAAACAATATTTTTGCATACATACAGACTTCTTTCTATATGATCGGTGTATTCCTTTTCATTTATATATCTATTAAATATGGTTATATAATGAATATATAAGATATATAAATCATATTTAATATTATTTCAGTATGTAAATCCTTATATAATTAATATAATCATCAATAACAAGTCAAAACACATTCAATAAACAATGTATATATTTATTAAAATGATACATTATCTTGGACATAAAAATAAAATAATAATATAATGTCCTAAACTAATCATATATGATTTAATAACTAATATTATTTTTCTATTATAATTTAATAATATTTTTAAAAAATTTATACAATATTTTTGTACATGTATGGATAGTATCATAATTAAGGTAAGGGAATTCCATCTCCCTTTTAATTTTTGTGAGATATAATCATTGTTCCTCACCTATTTCTTGTTTGTGTTGTACGTAATACCCATAAAATATTTCATATCATGGATATATTTCACTTCATGGTATTTAAATAATCATTTTAATATATTTGGTTTATGATTTAATATTTCAATGTGGCATGGGACACTTTGAATTTTTAAATAATTAATCCTTTCTCTATCTCAATATTCAATATATTATTTTACATAACTATTTATATGGATATAATGGTATTTTAATGGAAATTTTATGTCTAATTGTATGTTCATTCAAATTTTTTCAAAAAGAAATATTTTAAAGGTTTTATGTAAGGTATAATTTCACATTACCATTATTATCCTAGATTGTATATACATAATTATTTACTGGGTTATAATTAATCAATCATTTCCATGTTTTATAAAAATGTTTTTATAAAATTATTTACTATTATCCTATTGATGTTTAAAGTCATTTTTACCGATTTTTGACTTTTTCTTACATTGTTTGAAATGAATCATTGTTTCATCTTAATAATTAGGTAATTTATGACTTTTTTGAAAAATTATGATAAGAATTTTAAATTTTAAATTATATCGCATGAATAGAATATTACACATTCTAGATGCATTATTTCCATGAATATTTCATTACATGTTTTCATGGTAATATTCAATGAAATTATTTTCATTTAATATTACATGTTGTTTTAAGAAAAGAAATAATTTTTGAAGAATAAAGGATACATTCCTCAAAAATCAATTAATAGTGTTTTATCAAAACTATATTCCATATAAGATTACATTCCTTATTTATATGCCTATAATTACTATGTTTTGATTATTTTTATGATATACATAAATTTTTTTTACCCTATATTATGTAATGATGTAATTATGTTTGAGAAACATATTTTAACCATTGGGTTATGCTATGATGAAATGATTATGAGTTTTTATCTATTTACACAAGTTATGATATGATTACATGTTTATGATTCCCATTTCATTTCATGGGATATGATATGATTGTTTGTGATTTTGTGTCACATGTATGTATGATTTTATTATGAGATGTTTGGGACATATATCTCCTTTCAATGCATTGGGTAAACAATTATATCCCCTGAGGTATACTGAGATGTTCTGTGGAGTGAACCATGACTACCAAGATTGTGCGATGAGTAAACTTATGCTACTAAGATGGCCATGGGAGTGAACCTCGACTACCAAGATGGTATGAGGAGTGTAATCATCCTACTAAGATAGCCTTGGAGGCAACCATGACTACCTAGATGGTATGGGGAGTGAACCCATAATACTAATATTGTCTTGAAAAAATGTCTTGTCTACTATAGAAATCATATTATATGCTTATGTCTTCTCCATAATTTTAGGTTTTATTCCAACGTTCTGGTTACATAGATTTTGCCCTTTATTTACTTATTCTTAATGTATCATAATCTTCTGGTATTTTTTACATGATTAATTATTGTGTTCTTTGACATTCATGGAATGATATATTATTTTCATGATCATGTAATTATACCTTATGCTCATGTTTATGCTTACATGTCTCCCTTGTTTAGCCATTCTAAGAATTTGAGCGCACCCTTTTTATGTTTCTTTTCCCCATGATTTGAATATAGATATTAAGTAAGATATATATAAAATGGGTTCTAGTTATGAAGAATATATAATGAGATGATTTATGTGTTTTGTGAACTAGTTGTTTTTTATTCCCAGTTTCCCATTATACTAAAACAATATGGCCTTCGAGAATTTCATTGTTTAGTGTATTAAGTATTCCAAAAAATTAGTGTATTGTCCATGTACGCCGTGTTTAGTGTCATTATACCCCACCAATGTATTTACCATGGTATCTTCATTCAACTAACCCCAAAATAATAAAAAAAGAATAAAATGTTCTTTGATGTGATTTTGTAACACCCCGACCAGAATCACCCGATCTATGATGAAAGGTCACATAACCACATGTACATCTCCCTATACTCAAGAAATTATTGACTAGCATTGAGTTCATCAGGGGTAGTTTAGGTAGACTATACCCTTCATCAAAGATAAATAGTGATCAATAGTATAGAAGAACCAATGATAAGAAAACATTATATATAATATCAACATCAATGTAGTATAAGTAACAAAGGAAAAAAGTCATATAATAATAATATGGAATAATAGAACCATATATCATGTAAATAGGATCCCCGTAAGGGGTGGACCAATGATTCAAAATAAATAATGGAAAAATGGGGCATTAAATCAAATGACCCTATATTATTTCTTGTTATCGTCTTGATGCACAATTCATCTCCTACTCAACTACATGATATATGACCCTTTTCCAATTATTTGATCCCTATTCATAAAGCCTTCACAAGCCCGAAGCTATTAATTCATGGTTTTAGTATATACCCAGTAGGACACCACAAAAAATTCCTTAACATACGTGCTTTATATATAGATATGGGTGTATGTAATAATCTAAATAAAAATGTTTCAATATTTATAAAATGTTTTGGGTTATCATGAATAAATCAGAATTCCATGAACCCTAGTCATATTTGTTTTCAATCTATGTGATAAAGAATATCTATCTGTCCAATAAATCTACCTAAAAATTATTGTATAGTCTTATCGATGAATAATCCATCTCATTGATGGATAGTCACATAAGAGAAAAAAAATTCATAATTATCTCACTGAATTAACTATATCCGGATGGATATCCACATGAATTGAACACAGATTCATAAAAAATTACAAGAATCAACTATTTAATTTTTGATAGACACATAAAAATTAAATTCTCACATAGATACAAGAATAATTATTCTCATAAGGTTACAAAAGCACCTACATACTTGTAAAATTACACATTTGAGTTCTCACAAGGGTATACAAGAACTCATATGATTATCAAATAACATAATAGAGATATCACAGGGCCACACATGAACCCATGTGATTGTAAAAACATATATCAATTTACAAAAAAATTCACATGGTAAGGACATGAAACCTCCAGTGTAACCGAGTAAAATTTCCTTGAATCACCACATAAATCAAGTCTCATGCAACAAAATCATATGGTCAATCCAAATATAATCACATTAGGGTAATAAAAAAATAATCAATAATAAAGGTTTATTTCGAAACGAAATTGACTTAGACGCACTAATAGAGAACCACACAATGAAAGGACATTTGATCAGTCATGAAATGAGAATAAGACACCCAAAAACATCAAAAGGAGGCCAATCTCATTTCCAAAGTCACATATGGGTTGAGATGATGGAAAGGTAATGTCAAACAATATTTTCAAGGGATGTTACTGATTAATTTACATTTATTTATTTATGTAGGGTCTGCTCACATTGTAAACATAGTGTTTACAATGCGAGAACCCTTTTTTAAAAGGATACATTATTTTATCTACTACCATTCATGCAGTGACTGTATGGGGTTTCCCATGAATGTTTTGGTATCATCCAATAGTGTTGCCTCATCAAATTCATAGTGTGTCACCATCTTTCATATTGTGGACACAAATCTATTATACCATATTTCTTCAAGACTGGCCACTTTTCTTGAAATGTTATAACTAAAGACTCAAGACCATCCTAAATGACTGAATCTTTTCAATAAGAACATAAATAAGATAAAAAATATAAACTGTAACAAAATATAAAATATAATTCTGGTAAGAATTTGAAGAGTTATATATTATATATTATTAAATTAATATGACTGTTTTCATTTTAATGTGTTGTACAAATATTTTTCAAACAGATAAAGGTATCATAATTATCTTATTTTAGATGGTTAATATTTCAGGGGTCATTTTTAGTTATTATCATTAATATTAAATCTAATTATTGTTTTTAAAATATTAATAATTAAAAATAAATCATAGGTTACATTTTCAAAAACATACATGTAAAAAAGTTATGAAAAATAAAACACCCCATCAATGGTTATGGGGAACATACCATAACATGGGAGATGATTTCATTTTATAATTAAAGATAGATATATAGATAGGGATATAGAGTTGGAAAACTGATATTTCATTTATATTGTAAAATTTTTGTAACTATATGATACGTATTTGGTTATATAATTATGATTTGAAGATTTTTATAGGGGGTATGACAAGATATAAATTTAATGAACTAAGTTAACATAATTAAATCTTCCTTAGATATACTTCTTTAGACCACACATTAATCCTTCATTGATTTTTTGGGTTACCAAAACAAAGAGTGACTACAAAAGAGTGTTTTTTGAGAGATTTGGGTAGAATTTGGTTATTCTAATAATCATAAAATGTTCATATAAATTGTAGAGTAAAGTGAGGTATTTATTAAAGGATAAAATGAGTGATTCAAAATAAAATATTATATATTCAAATAGAGAAGCGACCCATGAATCAATAAAAATATTACTGTTAATAAATAGTAAATTTTATAAAAAATAATTAAATATTTTCATGAAACATAAAATAAATTCATACTTACTTTCACAAAATATTCTAAAAATATAGTCCATGATAATTCACCAAAAAATATCATTTTCAGAAAAATGACAAAAGTTCACCTAAATATAATTTTAATATTATGATTAAAAAAGTTTCATCCATTTTATAAATAGTAAATTTTCCAGACATTTATTTTAACATATTTAACACCTTAATTTAAAATAAGTTTATTTTCAATTAAAATAACTAAATCTTATTTTATTATTGTAACCCAAAAATAAAAAATATCAACTTTAGCTAATGTCGACATCTTTATCTCCAATACCAAACCAAATTCATCTACACATTAAAAATTATGGTTTTAGAGTAAACACCACTTCATGTCTAAAAGAAATTTCAGTTTAATAGTACATATAACTAAGATACATAACCACTTACCAGACTAGAAAAATCAATTAGAAAAAAATGTGTAATGGGGACACATTAATGTGGTGGTTCACCAAAGGTAGATCTGGTGGTGATTTACACTAACATGATCATCTCTTATAAACAATTTTTCATGATCATGAGTTATTAATATTATACATGATCTTTATCAAGGGAAACCCTGAGTGATGTAAACTCCCTCATAATCTTTGATTAAAAGGATTCATAATGGTTACTCATATCAGTTGATTCTAGAATTTCTCCATTATGCATCATTTATCTTTTATTATTAATCTTAATATACATTAATTCTAACAATCTATTTATAATGGATACAATTCCAACAATCATAATTATCAATTTTCATAATGACCCATGATCATATTATTACTATATTTGTTCTCTAAATGTAACATTCCAATTTATTATTAATATGTTGTTCTTATATTACATGTATTATATACTATTCTATATCAAAATATATGAACAAAACGTATCTATTTAGAATGATATTTCCATATATAAAATTATAGTTCCTTTAATTCTTTATGCATTTAGAAAGTTCACCCCTAAAATATAATTTCATACAATAAAATTAATGTTGATTAGGTTACCTCTATTTCGTTTAATCATCTGGTTACCTTATTTCCCCTTAATACTCCTGGTTTTACCAGGATCATTAACCTTTTGATTTGTCTTATTTTGTATATATTTTTCTCTATATTCCAATATTTTCTTCAGATCCTCCTCTTATTAGAGACTATTATATAACTATTAATACTCATGATTTTCTTCACCTGAAGGATTTGGTTTGTACTTTGTTAATATGTATACATGGAACATGTCATGATCTTGAGATGGGTTTGATGGGATTTCTAATTGATTTTCCACAATACAAATGAGATAAATAATCTCAAAGATGATGATATATATGGGACCTATTTTTCCATTCTTATGAAACCTTGGGACTTTATCCCTTAACGATATATAAATAAAAAATTTATAATCAACCTCAAACTTCATATATCATTGATGATTTTCAAGATAATAATTTTTTCTACTATATGGTGATCTAATGTGTTTCCAAATAACCCTCACATTTTCTATCATTTCTTCAACCAATTAATGTCCCAACTACTTGTGTTTACTAAATTCATCCTATTATTTGGGTGTTTTGTAATTTTCCATTAGATATATTTGTAATGATTTATCTAAATTATCATGTAGATGTTGTTGGAGTATGAGAACTAAGCTGAAAGAAGATTTTTATCATAGCATTTTATGAAGTCCCTAAAGTAAGCCTTCAAAATATCCTCATGTTTTTTAGAGTCAAATAATATTATCAATTAATATTTGGGTGATATCATATACTGAAGTGAAACTCATTAATTAAGGCATTTAGAATTATTTTCGTAGATGTTGATGTGAAATATAGATCTCAATTAGATATAATTTATAGTCTAATTTCATATAACCCCATTACAAATAAAAAATATATCATTGAAGGAAGATCAAGTGAGAAGTGATCATGAATGTATATGAATTGAGTAACATTTTTAGATGGTCCATAATAAGCCATATAGAATTATTTCCTTTCAATTCATTTAAAAGACATATGTCATGTCCCGGCCCATTGGGGCCCCACCAGGGACAATGGAAAGATGGGGGTGAAAAAACAATCCTGCATCAATAGGCCAAGGGATAAAGACATGTTCTAAGTGGTCATATGAATGAAATGTGAGTCCTTATCATTTTGTACCTATACAAAAACACACACACACAACCATCAATATGAAATAGAGGATTGATATAATAAAATATTGCAACATTTATAGTGTAATCGTTGCATGAAATAACCTCTTGGAAAGTAAATCAATGTGAAATAAGGGAACACAAAATATAAAAAATGGGAAAAAACACACCCAACATGAAAATATTTCCCAACCTGAAAAAAAACTAGAAATTATATTACTCAAGACAGTCTAGCTCAAAATATTTGAAATTAACCATCAAACATAACCATCACCTCTATGTACCACTACTCTCCACTATTATAAGGTCTATGAATATTTCCACGAATTTGTATGTCATCTGTATAAGAAACAATACATATGGGAATAACTAAAATTGGGCTGAGTATATACATTCAAATTAAGACACACTAAAAATGAATAGGAATGAAATGTAATAAAAAATTTCATATCATCTCATGAGTAAATAGGGTAAACAATCTCCATATTAGATATGTTCATAACGAAAAAACCAAAAAAGTGATAATATTGAAGTAAAAAACTCAAATCCTTCTGAGAATGATGTGTCTTCTTATGATCCAATGGTACCATATCCTACTGAAGCACCATCTGTAACCTATTGGGAATAAATATGGAGGGCCCACACCTCACCACTATATGCTATATTTTAGGAATCACTAACTCCAATATAGGGCCAATAAACAACCAAAAATTGATGATTTAGAGTAAAACTCCTTGAATAGTGGAATATTTTCCTCTATAATGTGGAGGATTTTTGTATCCACTTATATTAAAGATCTTGGGAACCCAAAAAATAGAGGCATATGTGAGTACCAACCTCAGTAACACTCCAATGATAACACATGGTCACTGTTATAGGCTAAGAATCACTATAAGAAGTATCACACTTACATCACCTCGTGTCATATATCTAATACAATAATAAAAGACACAATCACAAACTACATGTAAAACAACTCAGGATAGGCTACTCACATATATATATCTATGTATCAAATATGGAGAAGTCTAAATTTGACATTTTTTTGACAAGTACACATCATATACATTTTGGTCACACAACATATGTCTTTTCATAGAAACATGGTTGTGTCCTCCCCTATAAAATGATTTTTATATCATTTGGATCCAATCGGTGTGTAAATAGAAGTACATGATGAGTATATTATCCTAGGGCCATGTAGGTGTGGTTTTGGCACACTACTCAGCATTATATATATATATATAATGAATTTCCTTAATGTAACATGGGTTTTCATCTAACTCAGGCTCTTGGGTGTGACCCATCAACACAAATCATGGATACAGTAGATGATTCACATGGGGTGTGGCCCTGGAAACATGGATTCATGTTTTTAACAAAGGAATAAACCCTTGACGATATGAAAACTCATGATATATATTGTTTTTCCCTCCATGATAAATGTTGCATAGTATTTTTTTCATATAACACAACATGTCTTCACATGAAATCCAAATTCCATAATTGTGCTACTTCCTCAGTTATTTGAATCACCTAAAATAGCTTAATACAAAGGGTTTAATTTATCATTATCATCTTCTAGTATCTAGTGGATATAAAATATGATTTTGGTTTCCCTGATAGTAATTGTAGAACCTCCCATCACCGTTTAGGGTTCTAATACATGAAATCAAAAATGAATCTATAAAACCATCTACATCTCTCCAAAAAAACATTTATATCTATCTCATATATATAAATTTCATTAATATAGGTGTTTGAAAATGCTCTAATCTATCCTAATAATGTTGATTCGTGACCATGTGGTCTATCTATGAAGAATGTGAAGAATAATGGAGAGAAAAAAACATAATAACCAAGTGAAAATAATCTTCATATGATGTGATATTAACAAACAATTACATATCATGGAACCAAACCGATATTCATGGGTGCAATTAGATTTATGAATTAAGGATAAAAAATTAAAATTAAGACTAGGATTATGTGAATAACATAAATTAAAGTGGATAAGTATATATGTAATCCATAATTGAAGAAAATTAGAAAAAATCCAAAAAATAATGTTTCTTATTTAATAAATGGTTCTATGCATTGTAAATAATGAATCTAATAGTATGTAAGGTGAAAATCACATATTTTCCTTCATTCATCTGATGATTCTCCTTGATTTTTTTCATCAATCAATATTCATGAGTCATCAATTCCATCAAATTTTACTTCCACCTCCTATTTAATTTCCCTCATTGATTTGGATAACCAATTATAGTTTCCATAATGGAATATATATAGAGGATAATTGGGTCTTAGAGCAATCTGAAAAATAAATAAATTTATTTATTTATTTAAATAATGTACCCTATAACATTCTTATTCAACATAACATATGATGTTGATCAACCATTTTTCAAACAAATTGTTAAACATTCATTAAAAAATAACATCAATATAAGATTTCCCATCAGAGTTCCTGATCAATTGGAAACCCATTTATTTAAATAATATTCACATGGGAGAAACAATATATATTAATATTTATAATTTTGTAATTTTTGGGTGTTTTGACAACTAAACATAGTTCCATATTTAAGGGATAATCTTGAGATATATATCTAAATATTTTAGGTATCAAACCACTAATGTCATAGTTCTTACATTTTCCCATTCATCGTGACATTTCACCTATAACAACACAAGCTACACAAAATTGTGGGAGTAATAATACCACATCTGACTCTTACATAACTAGGATCTCTTCCTAAATGTTCTTATGCTACCAATGTACAATAACCAGAGGAATGGTTCATCCAAAAAGGATCCCCTCATGTATATCATCAATCACAACTATGTACTCCTAGAAGTTGGCTCCATCCTTAATTTTCATCCCATCCATGTAAATAACATGTCTTAGGTTATGAACATATATTCATTTCTGTGACCGATTTAGAGAATCATGCAATCTTCCTAAAAATAGGGATAAGTCCAAGTGGTAGGTATCCTCACTAAATTTCCATAAGATCTAGAATGGCCCAATGAACCTCTTGGATTGATTGCATATCTAGTGAAATATCAACAAACCACATTTTTGGGAGAGTACAAGGAAACATATTCTCCCTTCTCTGACTATAATGGTCTATGATGTTATTCCATGTATAATTTATACCGAATCTAGGATGTCCTCACATGTGCATGGATCACTTGATCCTTCTCTATTTTTTCATGAAACTATTTGTTCCCAACATGTGATGTCTATCCAATCTCAGTCCATAACTAGGGTGACCTGTACGATCTCCCAGTAATTTCCTTGAAAGGTTATATAAGAATAGTGGAGTTATATTTTTTATTATAAGAATACTTGAACAATGAATTTTTACCCCACCTCTAGACAAATTTCAACACACTACCTCTCATTATATCCTCTGTAATTGGATGGAACGCTCATTTTGGAATCCATATGTGTTAAATCCAGGAGCTCATCCTTAATTGGGTCCCAAATTCCTTTTAAAAACCTCTTTGTAAACACATTATTATTGATTATTATGGTTATATATGACCATTGTGGGTACAACGTGACACCAGATAAGCTCGTGCATGTACAAACACATCAAACATTGAACCACACTATATTACATGAATGAATGAAAGAGCGTGTTGTTGTATGTCAGTCAATAGTCACCCAGATAGCATTGTGACGTCTCAATATCTTTAGAATCCCCCAAAAATTTCCATCAATATGTTGATTCACTTCTATTCTAGGATCTCAAGTGGTTCAGTCAATCCCATAAAAAACTAAAGTCTATTTATTACCTGTTGACACATGATGCATTAAAAACAAACATGGTAACACTTCTTCATATTTCATACAAATAAAAATAATATCATATGCCCATATAAATATTTCAAAAAACCCATATTTTCAAATATTTCTGAGTTATGAAACATCCTCAACACATACTTATGTTATCAAAACTAAATTTGACCCCTAAAAATGATGATCTCCTCGCCACCTTTACAAAAAATTCAAGTTCATATTTTACTGATATATATAAAATACAACATATTCAAGATTTACCAAAAAAATACATTGTCACACACAAATGAATTTGTGGAGTCACCACTATCTACTAATGTTATGATTCACACATCTCCTATCACAAGGTGGGAAACAATGAGGCCCGCTTCTCTAAGGCCTCCTCCAGTAAGGGATTATGGAATTTCATGGTATAATAATATGTCAACACATTTCTATTCCCTCAACTATATATTATCTCATGTCTATATTCCTACAAGAACTCAAACCAACCAATATGTATGAGCTTGAGATCTCACTAGGTAAATATGTACCTGAGTATTTGGTGTTCTGAGTAAACAATGAAATTATTACCTAAAAGAAAATGTCTCTACAACATTTGGTTGAAGTCTAACACTAAAATATCTAAGTCATAGATCATTTGGTTAATATCATGGGGACTGAACTTTATTTCCAATTAAATGATCACTTCCTACTTTAACATCAATACTCATTGGAGCCCTGTTCCAAAGGAATTGATCACCATGAACTCGATTCCCTCCACTGGAAGTCTCAACAGAAGAGCTCTATTCAACCTTTTCTATGGCACATTGAAAACCATATGACACTACTCAGTCTAGATAAATGGATTCCCCTTCGAAATGCGGGTATTTGACATGGATAAATTACTAGAAACATCAACCATGATACAAGAATAACTCCCTTACCAACTGAGAAATCTCTACAACTCAAACATACTCTTGGAGTGTCTACAAAAATAATTGCATCCATATTCACTAGATCCAATTCTACTCCATACTGAATGATTATATTCCCCATAAATAAAACCTTGTATATCCAAAACTAACACTTCTAAATCATTATATATAACAATTTCTCATGGAGTAATTCTAGGAAACTGGTATGTAACTCCTTAGGTACAACGTATATGAGGATTTCATTGATAAAAAATAATACAAACTAGTATACGCGTGTATAAAATAGTTAGTTCAAAAGTTCCATGAACCCAATGGGTGATATAGCCACACAAAAATTCATCACCATGAATTCATAATGTCCATAGTTACATAAAAATTCCGTGTTTGGAATATCATCATGGTAAACCATCATCTAATGGTAGATAGAACTAAGATAAATCCTTTGAAACCAACTTTTACTTTTTAACTAGCTGTAATGGTCATCAATCCTCGATATGGGATACCTATTATTGAATTTCAACTATTTTAGGGGATGCTAATCCAAAAAAACATCAAAATTATATATTTATATTTATATAAAAACACCCTAGATTCCTAGGGTGACACACTGGGTATGGTAAATACATTATCCAAATGTTGTCCCAACAACACCCGCATCTCTCGAAGCCCAGTGGGGGCGATTTTATATTCCATGGAAGATATCGCTGTGTTCATTGTGTGAAAGTCAATGTAGAAGTTAATCCTTCATCTTATAGGTACTCCAATAAAATACATGGGAATGAAGTATATAAAATCATCCACTAAAGCTAAAATCCAAATTATCAAGGATCATGCTACACTATGAACTAAATTTCATAACATAAAGGTGATAGGTTATATCTTCTTTCTCACAAGTCCCACTAGATCACCCATAAGATCTTTCTCATGCATGAAAGAAAAATCTCATCCCCTTAATATATAAGACACTTATTCTAAGGCGATGATGATTTATCTAAGAAAAAACTAAATAAATCCAGCCAATATATAGAATAATTTTATAACGTTTCATCATCGTGAGCAATAGGTCCCATGAAAAACTCACCCCACTAAGTTCCAACATGCACTATCAGAAGATGTTAAATAAAAAAGAATCACTCCTTGTAGGAACCTCATGCCACATCTAATGTGACAATAAAAATACATGAATGTATATCTATCAGACAAGGGATAATGAATTGAATGAGTGGATCACTACTATGTCTATATGTATTGAGGATACTATAGAGAAGACTCAAATAAAATCATGAATAATCACATGTGCAACAAGATCGTATCCCTCCACAGCCATCAAATTTCAATGCACAATGCCGCCAGTTCCTAGTTCATGTCATAGGCCAGCTAGTTGTGGTGCAGGGAGTATATCATAGTGTTCTCTTCAATCAATAGCTCCTCTCTATGGAGGTATCAATCTCTATCAACAACCCCGTATTGGGGAAAACCTAGACCACTCATGGGAGATCCCAAATCATGATGTTTCCTCTATCATTGGGTTCCATACATGGATTTTCCACCATCTGTAATATTTTATTGTTGGAAAACATTTCCCAAATGGCCTCACTTATCACAAGCATAGAATTTTCCCTCATTAGGATTACTGGATCTTATAATCCAACACTTTCCTCCACATCCATGTGTATGAGTTTAATAATGAGTGTGTCACTAGCATCGAGAACCTATTGAATGTAATTTATTAGCATTATTAGATGACTTAGCCCCATGATTTCCATTTCCAAATACATCTTCCCCCAATCCCTCTATAGTAAATTTTTCTATAACTAGGTCTTGTTCCATCACTCCACTATAAGTGGGAATACACAAAAATACCACACTGGATGATATTTCTCATTTAGTTTAATACTCAAAATTCCCCACTCGAAAGTATCCAACTCAAAATATATAGATAGACTAGCATGTCAGCTTGGAAAACCATGTGGGTTACTCAAATACAAGATTATCACTCTGTTGTAGCTAAAAAAATATCTTATTTTTACATAGATTGAAATATTGAAAGGTAATACTCATCATCAAATAATTTATAAAACCCAATACAAGAGAGTTTTGTCTTATCATTGTACTAATTGATTAAACCCCACTAGTTTTCTACGTCTCCATTAAATTATTAGTTTCACCTGTATCTAATTGATTGGGTAGTGTCCAAACATGTGAGAATAATCATACCACTACCTTCATCCAATGGTCTACTACCTGAGGGCCAGGATAACTATGAATCCTCAATAGTATCTATCCCTTTAACTTACATAATGCACTAAACTAGAATTAATCATCATTTGAAATTACTGTAACTGTCAAATACCCATGATTTATCTGATATACATATGGGGACACTATAGTTGGATCCACAAGTTACCTGTCATGTGTATGTGCTTCTCTATGATCTCTTATAGGGAAAACATCATGAATATGTTCAAGAACCGAGGCCTCATTACTCAACGTCTCATCATAATGTCCCCATATTGGTATCATAGATGTATTTCATCATGGATGAATCCTAAATGTTTACAAGAGTTACCATGGTAAGAAGATCATATCATTGTATCTTACTCAATAATGAAAATAAGGTCAAAAGACTCGACATAATGTGATGAATTTTCAATTTTTTTACCTAAAACTATTGTCTCATAACGTGGAGTTAAAAAACATATATCTAGATTCCATTTGTACAGATATTTCAGATTTCACAACGTCACAATGTTCAGTTTCCTAAGATCCTAACTTGAGACACTCTGAAATCATTTACCTATGTTCTGAAACCAATCCTCGTCACATGGAAAACACCCAACACAATCCAAAGGACAAACTACCTTTGATACCAATCTCTCATTAACATACCAACCAGGTCCCCTCTTCAGTCTACTGTAAGATAGGGATCACACCCCAATGATTCCTAGAATAGTCTAAGGGATGGAAACAAGTTCATACATGGAATATGAAGTAAATGGCAGGAATTATCTTAAAGAACATGTATAAATTAACAAAACTAGATCCATGAAACAATAATGATATATAATAAATGATTGAAACATATAAATTTTAATAATTTCATGAAATAATGTTTAAAAAAATACATCAACTTGAATTAAGGTAACACAGAAAATAATAAATCTCTTTAATATACACCCATATAGAAAGGATGCCACCACCTAAAAACTAATGTAAAAGTGAAAAAATAAACGAGGACATATCACAATCTCAAAAGATAACCAATGAACATGTCTACCACCTCCATGTACTATTATGCTCCACCAGTAATATGTCAACCAAATAACAACCAATCTGTCTATTATCAATATAATACATGAAACTGGTGGGAATATACCATCCAAAGGTGAGTATATGAAAACATAGTATGATTCCATAGAAAATAATAGAGATTAAATATAATATAAAAAACTATCATATCAACCCATAACAGATTATGGTAAATAATCCAAACCTTGGATATACTCATAAAGAAAATAAAAGGAAGAGAAAAACATGGTCTCCATCATTACAGATTGATAAGATTAAATATTATTCCCACATATCTAATGGTCTTGTATCCTATCCAAGTATCTAGCATGAAATTATAATATTGATTAAAGAGTATGTGCACCTCACCACTCTGTGGAGCAGTAGAGGGAGAAATAATTTATATGGTGGAACACTCACAATCAAAGCTCAATGATGGGGAGTAAGACTCCACAAATATTGGACATGTACCCTCAATAATTTTTTGGTGTTCTATATCTACCTATATGAATGATATAGGGGATCCTCTATTGGTAAAAATAGGGGATTACATACCATGGAAACACTTTTATTATCACACTCAATCACAGTTATAGGAAAATAGACTCTATAAGAAGATTAAAACTTTTATCCCAATGATTTTTACATAGTATATCATAAAAAAGGGCATCATCATGTCCAAAATGAAATCCACTGAGTATTGTCTACTATTGGGATAAAATATGAGTCCTTAATAATGATATATAGAAGTAAAAAATTTCTTGGGAATGTAAACAATGTTTGCATCGGGTTACATGGAATTTAACCTTACTGGACCACTAGGTTGTTTCATACCATATACATATCTTCTCTAAACATATTTCTCCACATGGTGTGTACATATAGAGGCATGGTGTTAATGTTCACCTAGGGTCTAGGGAATATTCTATCAGAATATAGCTCAAATTTTCATGTATGTTTACACAGATTGTTACTAGGGGACATAAAATGTCATCTAACCTTTTGTATAGGGTGTTTTCAATTACTATATAGAAGGGTTTTCTTGGTATGGTCACATGATGTGTGTGACTAGACACATGGAATTTTTATTAAGATCAGGCTATAACACTATCTTCCATGAAAACACTAGGTACAAGAATTATGTTCCTTCAGATTCACAATGTGCAGTATAGTTTTTCAGAGACAATGTATCATACCTCCAAGTGGATTCCAGATCTACAGTTTATGTCACGTCGTCTACCATTTAACTTATCTAAAATTTTCGAATCTAAAGGATGTTATATCTAACCATATTTCCATAGCTGTCAATGTAAAGAATATGTGATTTATTTTACATATGCAATAACTGTTGTGACTACCATTATTAATCAAGTTGTTCATCGATGAATCCATCACTTATGTATCGAAAACAATCTTCATATATACAAAGAATACCAATGTCAATTTAATTAAAGAAAACCATCATAAATCTCAAGGTTTTATCGTGCTCGGATATGGTGTTATATTGTGGAATCATGGTGCCATGGGCCAACAAAAAAACCTAAAGAATAATACTATAAAAAGCACAAGAATGAGGTGAAAATTATCATTGGAAGATGTACATTTAATGAAAAATTAAATATTTTTGGATAAAATGGTAAAATAAGGGTGAAGTTAGATATAATCATTTAGGTTAAAGAACACTAATTAAAACTTTTCTCATTAAAAAATTATAGAGGATATGATGATACAATCCATGTTTATAAAATATATAAATTGGTGAAAACAAAAAAAGTGAGTCATGCCTCATGAAAAGAAAAATTGTTTTTGAAAAAAATATTTAATAATGGTGATTATGATGATACTTCTATGTTCACTATTAACCCCTCAACTCTGCTCGATCATTATCATTGATCCACATTCCTGAGTCTTCAACACCAATGAAGATCATTGTCTCTCTCTCTCTAATATTATATGGTTATTAATTTAACCCTACATATTATTATAATGGAATATTTATATATGATAATTAGGTTTTGGCCATTATTTAAAATTAATAAACCAATTATTTAATTTAATTAACATGTTATCCAATGCATACCTTCTAAAAACATATTATTACAATCAACCTTATATTGTTCCAAGGGAAAAACAAGAGTTTCTAGAAAAATCAATGGTCTATGATTTCCTAACTAAGGTCTCAATCAATGGGAAATAAATTTATTTCAAAAATATACATGTGAAATATTTAATATATATTAATTTTTCTAATATATTAATTTTAGGGTCCTATGAAACCCAAAAATAGTCCTAACTCCCTAGAAAAATCTAGAGATATAATTAATGTGGTTACTGCCCATTACAGAATCAATGGTGATGTTCTCCCATTTTAATGATGGTATGGGTTTTGGATAAATCATCACATTTGAATTTTCCTCCAATCCATTACTTTTTTACATATCATGATCATTGATGCATTTCCATAAAAAATATTCCTCATATTTTCCATCCTATAATACCCTCATATATTTCAATACATCTTTCTGATTATTGAGTGGATAAATAATGTTAGGATATGGGAATTAGTTATTAGATCCTAACTTTCCTCAACATATGATGATAGGAATAATGATGTCCCAAATTTTACAACTCAATAATTCTCACTGTTGAAATATGAGTCATTACCCTTTGTTATTTAAAAATTATTCTTCTATGTCTACATATCACACATTTGAGATTCTATATTCTTCCCCAAAATTGATATTTAAGAAATGATCTATTGATGGTTTAATTTTTTTCATTCCATTATGATTTATGTAATAATACTTTTAAAGTCAAGAAATTTTTTATTTTTCTCAGTCCTCATCATGGACAATATTTCATAATCATATTTACATATACCATCAATTACTTTTTTTACCTTACCGTGATAGAGGCTGGTTAATTTTATATTTTCCCTGATCAGTTCTACCCATATTCATTAGTTTATATTCTGCTCCATATATGTGAATATGTACTTCATGTTGTTATGATATATATATATGTCACACTTCACTACATAAATATAATTCCTCCAAATATTCAATGAAATATTTCTACATCCAACTTCGGATCATGAATCAGATAATTCGTCAAATTACCCTACAACTATTTCAGTGATGGGATAAAACATTATAATTATCCACAATTCAAAATCCAATCCCTTATTTGAATCATAATTATAGATCAAAAATCATACCCAACATATTGGAAGTGTGATTATAAGTTTAGTCATTGACCTCTTCATTAGCTATATTTTTCTCTCCTCACACTCCCTATTCTATATAAACTTTATTCTCTTCAATGATAGCTGGTTAGTGTGTTGTAAAATATTGACATGTTTATCTAAAATCAAAAGTAATACCTAAAAAATCTGATAATATTATGAATCTATGTTACATATATTATTCTAGGCTATTCTTAAATCACTATTTACAGAGATAGAAAAATAGTTATCCCCTTACTTGTGATTATATTTCCCATTCAAAAATACCATTAACTATAAATTTCATATAACTTATCATTTTTCAATTTCATTATCAAATAAATAAATTGTTCATTATGTTACTCTTATTTATAATATTATATGATAATATCATATATTATTGATTAAAAACACCATGGTAATCTATGATGACCTTATTCATCAATTACATGAATATTACTAGAGTAGTTCTCAATCAGAAGGGAATTACATTGAACTCATAGTGTCTGTACCTTGTATGAAATGCAGTGTTGATAATATCCTCATTATTTATGATTAATTTATGATATCATGTCCAATTTTCATCATCTGAGAATTATCTATCACTACATTGTTGATTAAATAAGTCATTAATATGAGGCTATAGATACTTATTCATTATCATGACCATGAAGAGTTCCCAATAATTAATTATGAGATTTATTGACCCACCCTTCATCATGTTAAATTGGACTTGTACAATACATGTTGAATAACTTTGGTGTATGAATATATTTTCAGGATAATATTTTCGTTTTTCTTTATAGAAACCATTTTATATGGAGTCTTGTATATGGACAGAGATCTAGGTATATGTTCAACTGAGAACTAAACCTCTTTTTATTGGGAAGACGATTCAAATATTTTTGGAATATATCGGTATATTACCTCGTAGTTGACATGTATTCATGGATGAAACACTTTTGTATCTAAATAATTTTTGTTGGATATGATTCCTCAAAAGATAAAAAACCATTCTTGAGAAGAATTTTTTAAATGAGATTTATCCTCCCCCTACACCTATGTATAATCAAAGGATGATTTCGGATACTGTAATTTTTTTCTTTCTACCCAAAGTCTATTTTATGTCTATATAAATATATCCAATTCATTAATATTGTAAAATTTAATTCCCTTGATGAATGAATTATATGGTATGTTGGAAGATTCATCCCATAAATATTTACTATCGGATAGTTATATAATTTAGAATAAATGATTTCACCACATGTTGTTTTCATTGAAAATTATTCTGCAATGTCCTACGGTGGTGTTTCAATAGTCATATTGGACTCTTATAATATGAAATAAGGTGTAAAACCAAAATCTATTATTAAATTTCATATTATTTTATAAATAAAAATTGTATCTTTTTCATATTCATTTCCATGATCCACCTTCTCAGTAGTGACAGAACATGTCAAACCTTTATCACATGGCCAAAGAGGTAGTTTTTTTCCATTATCCTTGATGAACCATGGATTTGAGAGTTGATATAAATAGTTCCAATGTCCCTTGATGTTGAAGCATTTTACCATTGGTTATAGATTCATCAAAACCATATAATCATCCATTATATTATGGGCCATTTTCATATTACTTGGATGTTAATTAGCTTCATTCCCCTCCATTCACACATGAAACATCTCTATTTTCACTTGTGGTAGTTTCAGTTTTTCTTGTTCCAAAACTTATGAAAAATGAGTATTTGTATTTTCTTCACATCATGAGATTTATTTATTGGTACTCTAGAATTAAACTCTATTTTATTAATGTAATCTCTATACCCATAAGAACAATTAGAAACACCAATAATTATCTCAACATTAAAGTGTCATTATATGATTTTCACATTGTTTTTGCAATCTCAAATCACTATTGTTTTTCTTAAATAATATTTATTCCACTAATGAAGAATTAAAAAATAATTTTATGGTAAATAAAAATTTTATGGGTGTACCAGGCAATCCTTGTGGTGTTTTATTCACAAAACCCAATTGATTCAGCATTAATTTTATTAATTCTATGACACTCTCTCCCTATTTAATGATGGATAGTGTAAGGAAAATATCATTTGGAAAATATTTTATTAAATCCTTCCCATTCTACTAATTCGATGTCAACCACGGGTTTTATATTCTTAATTATTTCCCAATAATAATTAGATTCTCCCTTAATGTGATAGACAACCAGTATGACTTTCTCCTACTAAGATATTTCAAAGATATAGAATAGGTGCATGAGGTAATTAATCCATTGTTACAATATTAGAGGATCATATGATACATTAAGTATAATAGGCCTCTATAACAAAGATGATTCAACCACAACTTGATATCTCTTTGAACAATGAGTGAGTTAAAAAAGATTCATGTTTTTATTCATAATTTTATCGGTTGTTCATGTACCTCTATGAAGTTCTTCGCTCTCTCTCCCAAAATGTGATGCATTTTGTTACGGAAATAATTAAATATCTCATCACATATGTTTTTTAATTCCTATTATTTATAACTAATTAAATAATATATATCAATGTTAACGATGATAATACATTAATTAATTATCATATAAGAGGAATACTATGAACATTGAAGGAATAACAATTAACTGACATGTATAAACTAATATATTAATCACCATGTTCTAGTTTTGGTTGTACATGGTCATTTATTAAAATTTTCTCTAACCTACCTAATTATATATTTCATCATAAAATTGTACTATACTATAACATCATATATTAAAATTCTTCCCAAATTTTAATAAATGCCATGTGAATCATCTAAATAATATACCCTTGGACTATCAACCTATATTTGATGTAAGTACCACTTTTTGTACATCAAGTGAACATCAAGTCAATACCCAACCGGTATTTTTCAAGGTTACTAGCATTACTTGAATCTATGCATGATAATGAAAAAAGAAACAGTATATAGACATTGACGACACTACTAGAAAATCACACATTTTTACTTTACCCAACTTTTGAGTCATTTTACGATATATAGAATTATCCCTTGGGTTTTCAAAATTTATTTCTCATCTTAATCCCCCCGAAATAATAAGACCATTCTCTTATAACAACATTAGAAACCAAATCCTCATTCAATTTTTATTTCATTAATTATAATAATATAAAACATATCCCAGAAATCTAGAACCCTAGTTCTTTTTGGATAATTGTAATCATGTTATATCAAACTAAACAGAAGCTACATTATAATTATTTTGATCTTGATAAAATGATCATATGTTCTTTCATTCTCTTATTACTAAAATGGATAACCTATGGGGCATACCTTAAAATAGGGTGAACTATAAATCCTATTAAGGGAATAATCATATTTAAGATTAATGCTGAAGTATTACATATTAGATAATAGTTATATAATGATTCTGTAAAAGTGAATGATCATATATAATCATATGGAATAATTGAACAAAAAATATGATATCAAAATATATTTTCATCAAATAAATGTGGAAACAGTATACAATAAGACCTGGTAAAAATATATCAAGGCTCACTAACAATATAATATAACATAATAAACTAAGCTAACTTCCCTTACACTATAAATGGTATCACATGGGATGCAAATGATACCTAAATCAATTTCAGAATGTATAGTTATGGGAAACCCCATAAAATTCAAAAAATATATGCGAATATTTGTTCCATAAAATTAATTAATACATGAAGAATAATTATAAGAAAACCAAATGAAAATGAATTGGGTTACATAATACTATTTTGAGGCATAAACAAATAACATATCATAATGTTTACCATGAAAATTGGGGATTTAATAATCAATAAACAATCATGATTGATTAAATAGGAATATATATTAAAAAATAATTTCCAAAGAAGAAATTTTATAATACAGATGCAGTGTGATGTGAATCTCTAAAGAAAAGTTTTAAGAAAAGGGCAATGAATCTTTGAAGAAGTTAAGTGAATAATGTTTTCTATAAAACCCAAACTAAACTATAATGGCTTCCCATTTAATATTTAATATTAATGTAAATCAAGGGAAAAAATTAAAATAAAATATTGGCATTTGAAATTGAATAATCATTAGTAAACTTATATTTAATTGGGTTTTCATTATAGAGAAAATTTAATGGGGCATTAAAAAACATACCTAACCCTATTAAAAAAATGTAGATTAAAGTTGGTATATATTTAGGGGTCAAATATATAGATTATAGAATAATTTATCTAGAATAATAAAGAGATAAATAGAGTTCTACAGAATAATCATAACCTAAAAATGAATATGGTGTTCAGATGTTCCCTTACAATAGCTCCTAACTCACAACGTATTTTTTTATAACATCTAGGATAATTAAGATTATTATATACATGTTATAAATAATTTTTCAAGTATAGTTAATTTCATATTTTTCAATATTTTCTATATATTAGTCATTTATTATGTAGTATTTTCCCCACATCTACCTCTAGATATTTCTTGTGTTATTTCTTCAAAACTATTTATGTATTTTTATTACAGTCAATGGTGTGGTAAAATATTTCCATAGTATCTATTAGTATATTGTTATTGTTCATTTATTATTATATTTAAACTAATCATATAAGGTTGAATGGTAATATATAAATTATTCTAACTAAGATAGGTATCATGGTATGCTTATTTTATATTGTTATAATTATAATGGCCAATTATATTTATTACCATTAATATTATACCAAATTATTCCTTCCACAATCATAATCATGTTATAAATTCATTCATTGAATACATTTTTAAAACCATCCTTGTAAGGAAGTGATGTGAAATGATACACATCATCCAAATATATAGTGAATAGACTATAATAACGGTAATTATTTCACTATTGAAATAAAGAAACATAAGAGGGATGGGTGTGTTCATGCCTATCAACTATCCACCCAACAATGGAGACATCTGATGTGGGATATATTGGATCCCTACTAGTGACTATCATTTATTGAGACTAGTAAAAAAATGTTTTCAAATTGGTAGGTGATGCAATGGGGCATCACATAATGAACCATTGGGTGAGAGGCTAAAAAGTGAGATGGGTGTGTCATCAGCTATCATTCAGCCACATTCCCTTATTTTTGATAGGTTTATCATATCACCATGGGATATAGAAATATATTTTTCTTTAATTAAACATTATATCGACATATTTTTTCACACGAAACACCGAATTAAAAGAATAAATGAAATATTAAATGACTAATACGAGGAGATTTTTGTAGTGATACAACAAAAAATAAGTAAAAGTATTTAAATAAATTATGAATGAATACAAAAAAAGATTAATAACATATAATGTTTTGAAAGGTAATTTTTCAAAAAAAGTGGTTCTTCATTATATTTTATATTTTCTTTTAAAAAAATTTATAAATATAGAAATATTAAATTTGTAAAATAAACATCATTTTTTAATTAATATTTTCAAAATTAGCTTAGGGTTTTGATATTTTTCCAAAATATTTTATTTTTAGATTAATAATAAATAATTTTAATTTTGTTAATTTCATCACTTTTATGACATTAGCATAGTAGTACATGAAGAAATTATAAATTTTTAAAAGATTTTGGTATTAAGATATATATTTATAAGTAAAATAAATCATTTAAGGATACTATATTAAATTTATAAAACCGATTTTCAACATTTTGGACTATCTAGTAATATGTTTATATAAAAACAATATTTTTATTTTTCTAAAAATGAGTTTTCATTTGTTGATGAAATTGAATATAAAAAAATAGATTTCTATTTTTGATACACATTTTAATATTATAAAATATGGTAAAATTATTATTTACGCATAAAATTATGATTGCTAATATTAAAAGAAATGACCATCATAATGGTAAAATGGTTATTTTCAAAGAAATTATTTTTTAATGTTTTCAAATTTTTATATAACAAGATAATTTTTTTTAATATATATATAATTAAATTAGTATGATATATACACAAATAAAATTATTCATTTTCATACATTTAATTTTTAATTAATGTTAGTATGATTAATAAATTGTAATAGTGAAAACTACATTTTTATGTATAAAAACTATCTATATATAAATTATATAAAATTAATATCTATTTAAATAATATTTAGAAATCAAATTGGATTATATGGTTAATATATTTATTTTTGTAAAACAAAAATATTCTTAAAAGGAATGGCATATAATTCTAATAATATATAATTTACCAGGGTAAAACTAGTTATACGTGAAAAACCCAAAATGGGAAAATTTAAAAACATACTGGTAAAGGAAAAAAACATGTTTGAAATTTTTTTAAATGTTAATTATATGATTTATCATAATTATCTAACCACATAATTCCTTATTTCCCACAGTTAAACCATTGAACCTTGAATATTTTTCTGGCATCATTGAAACCGTAATGGGTATTTTCAAATCTTTCATCTTCATCACTTATAAAATGGTATAACATACACCTATTTTACCCTCAATTTAGAATAACATATCTCTATAAAAATCTACAATATTCAATAATAAACCCCCAAACCATGTTTTATAATCCTTGTACTCTCCAAAAAGATCATGATAAGTGATGATAATATGTTACCAATGGGAGAACATCAAAAAGAAGAGGTCAGGATCTCAACTAATCTATCTTTTTTCTTTTATTCTTCTACCACCTCAAACTTACTCTATCCATAAAATAATGATACAATTAGTATTATTAACTTAATAACTCATTATTATAACAATGTAATATCTCATTTATACATTCTACCAAAATAATTTAGAAAATAACGTTGTGTTCATGCATATATGTGGACAACGTCCTCCATGAACTGTGTGTTCTACTTTTGGTAAGTTCCTAACATCATTGTATTTATAAATATATATATGTTTTAAAAATTATATATATGATACTATTAATATTATGTAATGATAATATAGGAAATAAATTAGTGATATTAATAACAAACATTTAAAGTAAACATAACAGCTTAACCCAACCGGAAAAAAGGATTTTGGCGGCGGTCATTTTACAACGGGTACATCGACGATCCTAAAAATTCCCTCTATGAAAACAATTTGTGATGGGTTTGTTTCCCACCACAAATAGATTTTAATAAAATATTATTAGCGATGAGAATTTTTTTCATGTCACAAATTCCTTTGAAATGAACTGTGCACGAAACCTTGAGGAAAATATTTGGTACGACAACAAACCCATATTGGAAATACCTACTGGTTATATTTATTATTTTTGATGGGAGTAAACTATTGTCACGATGGAGGAAAGTATTTGGGTCATGACCTGTCAAAAATTACATTCCTTCAATGTCTCTTATTTGTGACAAATGTATCTCTCATCACATATAATGTGTCAACATTGGGTATTTGTGACGGGCCCCATTAAAAATAATATTTTTTACTACCATCCTAATTAATACAGGTTATTCAACCTTTGATGGGACCAACCACAAATAATAGTAGTTTTAAATGAAATCCATTTATAAATAGTTTCATCGCAAATTATCTAAGCTATATATACCCCATACACCAAGAATTTTTTATATTCCATTCATCTCTGAACTCCTCTATCCTTCTCTTCTCTCATATTATCATGCTTAATGTTTTAAAAGTTTAAAATATTATTGGTGAGAAAATTTTGGGATTTTCAACCATTTAAATATTCATTTTAAAGGTAATTTTTTGACGTATTTGATTTTTATCTTAGTTTATATTTGTAATAATTATTATTAATTTGAAGTGAATTGATTTAATTATAATTAATTAGTTTTATTTTTCACTAATCAGTTTTATGTAAAAATAAATATTTTTATTTACAAGTATTTATTTTAATTATTAATAATTATATTTTATCAGAACTATTTAGTAGTAATTTCTCATAATTATTAGTAATTCGTAATAATTATTAATAAATTGTAATAATTAGTATAAATTAATTAATATTTAGAGTAAATTGTTAATAATTTGTGCCACTTATTGATAATTTTTTAGAAATTAAAAAATTGTAATAATAAGTTGTAATTTGTAGTAAATAATTATAAATAATGGTAATTAGTTTTAATTAGTGTTAATTTGTAATAATTAGATGTAATTTGTAATATTTAGTAAAATATAATAATATATTTTTATAAAATAAAAAATTAACTTACAGATATAATTTACAATAAATTAATATAAAATAGTATAAATTATTATTATTTATTATAAATCAATAACATTATTTTTAAATTCATTAAAAAATAAACATATAATATTTTTATGAATTAATAATAATATTTTATAATTTTATAATTTTTTATAAATTACTATAAAATAATATATATCATTATAAATTACTAGAAAACTTAAAATAAAATAGGTAGTCAATTTTTAGCTGATGAGAAATTAAAATTTCATACCGAGTTGGAATAAATGGGCTTTATCACCCGAAAATTGTAAAATCTATGGGAAATTTGTGCCAATCATGTCCAAATTTTTCATTAGGATAGAAAAACTAGGGCAGGCAGGATGTGACGCATCGATAACTATAGTAGGAGGATGAGATTCATTGATGGCCAGAGCAGTAACACCGGTAGATAGTAGAGTACATGTGATAGTTATTGTAAATTAAAAATATTTAGTTTTAATGAGAAGTAATATTTTTAGTTAAAAGTAAACAATTTTAATTTTGAATAATTTGTTCTAATTATCATAAGTGGGTGTTATTAATATTAATTACATATAATTGATAAGTAAACAGTATTAATTAATTTGACATAGTAATATTGTATTGATCTTGATAATAATTGTTGGTAATTTTGAATAATTAATGGTAATTAGTAGTAATTAGTAAAAACTAGTCGTAATTAGTATTAATTAGTTTTAATTAGTAATAATTAATGGTAATTATTAAAAATTAGCAATAATTTGTATCAATTTGTAATAATTTAGTAAAAATTAGTAATAAATTGTTATAAAATATAGAAAATAAGTAAATTGCCGTAATTTATAATAAATAGATATAAAATAGTAAAAATTAATATAAATTTAAAAAATTATCAAAAATTATAAAAATTTATAAAAAAACAAAACATATATAATTTTCATAAATTAATAAAAATGTTTTACATTAGTATAATTTATTATAAATTATTATTAAATAATATAAATTATAATAAATTAAAATAGAACAGAAAATAAAATAGGTCATCAATTTTCAAATGATGATAAAAGATGATTTGAGACATGTTTGACATAAATTTTTTTCATCACCTGATGATTTAAAAATCAATGATTTTTACATTTTTAGTAATTTATAATACATTCTCTTATATTATATATAATTATAAAAACATTAACAGTAATTATTTATAATTACTATTAATTACAACTAATTATTAGAATAATATTATATAAAGTAATAAAATATTTTAGAAATTAATAAAAATGTGCGAATAATATAATTTCCAATATTCAGGTGATGTGAAATGACCAATTTGTGCCACTGATATCCAAAAATGTCATTAGGTCGGCAGAAACGTGGCAGACAGTATGTGACTTGTAAAGGAAGAATCAGTATGAGGATGATGAGATGCATTGATGATGTGAGTATCAGCATAAAGAGATGGTGGATTACCTGAAATAGTTATTATAAATTATAAATATATACTTTTATTTATCAGTAATGTATTTAATTAAACGTAAATAGAATTAATTTTCAATAATATGGTTTAATAATTAGTATGTGGTGTTATTAACATTAATTACATATAACTTATATATAAATATTATAAGCTAATAGAAGACATAAATAGTGTATATATATTAGTAATAAGTAATAATATGTTATAATATTTTTTTGATAAATAACATTAATTACTAAAAATGAGTGTGAAAACCCTATAATTATTAAAAATTAGTAGCAATTAGTAATAATAAATGGTAAATGGGTGACATTTTTAATAATTAGAGTTATTAATATAAATTAGTGTTAATTAGGATGATTTCACGGTAGATCAGTAGATTTTTTAAAATTAGTGTCATTAGTAAAAATTAATTTAATTTTTTATAATTTAACAACAATTAAATAAAATGACTAAAAATTAGTGAAAATAAGTTGTAATGACTAAATATATTAGAAATTAGTAGTGATTGGAAAAAACAAGTAGGAATTAGCAGTAAACCATTATAATCAATAAAATTTAGTAGTAATTAGTAAAAATTAATTATAAATCTCTATAATTAGTAAAAATTACCTTAATGTAGAATTAAATAGTAAAACATAATCGTAAATTGCTAAATTTATTAAAATTTGAGGTAATTTGAAATAATTAATAATAAATAATGTTAATTAGTAAGATTAGTAAATAAAAAATCAGGTCACTATGATTTTTAAAAATTAATTATAATTAGTAAAAATTAGCAGTACTTAGTAAAAATTAGTAGTAATTATTATAAAATATGTGATAAATCACAATAAGTCTTAAATATTAGATATAATTAATAAATATTAGTAAAAATTAACTATAAATCAATATAATTAATGACATTTTTCTATAATTAGATAAAATTATTAATAATTATCTGTAAATTTGTAAATATTAATGATTCATCTCTATAATTAGTTAAAATTTGTAGAAATTATGATAAATTAATGGAAAATAAACATAATTGTTATAATTTTAGTTTTAATTGTAAAAATTAACAAAAAATATCACTAATTAGTAATGATTAGTAAAAATGAACATTAAATTAATATAATAAAAAAAATCCAATGTAGTTAAAATTTGAGGTAATTAGTAATAAATAGCGATAGATCACTTCAATTATTAAATATTACAAGTTAAGTAAAATTAATTAGAAAAAATAATTTAATTCACTATTATTATTAAAAACTGGTTGTATTTAATAAAAGCAATAAAAATTATTGATAATTAGTAATGATTAGTAAAAATGGACATCAAATCACTAAAATTAATAACAAAATGTATATAATTAGTAGATATCACTTGTAATTAGTAAAAATATATGGTAAATGGATAAAATAAATAATATTTACAACTAAATTATAATTTTTTTCTTATTATTTATTATGGTTTGGATTGAATTTTTCTTATATAAAATAAATCATTAACAATTTATTTATTTAATATTTTTTGATAAATATGGATCAATGAAGTTGATAATAATAATAAGAGGTATATTGATGATACTAGTAATATTTCAAAATAAATTATATTTTTTATACAGGTTTTTTATTTCATTTTTCTTATATGAAAATATTCATTAAATTTTGATAGATAAATATTAAATAAGGATGATGACAACAATATTAATTAAATGATCATGATTGGATAAATAAGTGTACGAATCCAAACATTTCTTTTATAATTTTAATATATATTGAGGTTGTTGAATCATCTTTATAACCTTCGTCATTAAAAGTAGATTTTATTTAAAAGGGAAAATTATATTTCCATGTAAAAAATATGATCTTCGGAGGTTTGGCACGTTTTATATAATTTGGTGTCATTGATTATATTTTTCTTTTCAAAAATTTTATGCTTTTTGTTATCAATATGGTTAATTATGTAACAAGGAAGATACTAATAATTTGGTTCCACATACATCACAATTTCATATTTTATTACATGATGTTGATAGGATATCTTTTCAAAAAATAAAATTCATGATGATATTACATTAACTCTATAGTTGGAACCATCTCAATTTTTTGAGTTATTGAAATCTGTTATGAATTACTTATATCCTAGTTACAAGATAAAAAAATTAAGCAGATAAAAAATTTATGTCTATTGAGTAAGATAATGTAATTTCAACTACCAATTTGGATCACATTTTCACTTTGGTTAATGCATTGTTACCTGAAGTAAATATGTTGACAACAAATTTCTATGAGATCAAGTGGTTGGATTGTAATTTGGGTCTTGGTTATCAAAAGACTCACGGATGTTAAAATGATTGAATCATATATTATAATGAAAATGAGTTGTGTGTTAGTTTCCAAATATGTTAAAATTTTAGGAATGAAGGGGCTCAACTATGGATGTCTGGTTTGATTCCAATAAAACAGGTAAGGCATTTCATACTTACACCAATATTTCATCATTTATTTTTGTCTCAAAACATAGTGCCATTGATTTTTTGTACCACAAACAATATTTTAACTGATTAAAGCTTAAATAATCCATATGATACTGAATCATGGTAATATTTTGACTAAGTAGGTTTTCTTTTTTTTCTTAGGAATCACAAAATCTGTGATGGGGTCTTTCTACTATCAGTTTTTTTTCATTTTGTTCATATGGTAGTCAATATTATTGTTTGAACAACATTATAACTCCATTAAATTTACCTCGTTGGATGTTAATAAATGAGACATAAATATTTTTGACCTTATTAATTTATGGAAAAAAATATTGATGTATATTTACATCCATTGTTTAAAGAGTTAAGTATTTTTGCAGAATAATTGTGTCAATACATATGACGTTGCTGCAAAATAAAATTTCTTAATGAAAGATGAATATATGTGGACATTTAGATACTTCCTAGGAGATGGCATGTTATCTAGATATATTAGACAGGGATTAAAATCATGTTCTCATTGTATGAGTGCTAGAAAATAATTTATGCTCATCAATAGAATGAAATTGTGTTTTCAACATTCATCAAATATTTCTTCCAACTAAACATCCTTTTAATTAGAACAAATATCATTTCAAAAAATGTATAGTTGAAAGAGGTGTAACTCCAATAATGATCTAGGGTATTGAGTTAAAATATATTATTTCAACATTACCTCTCATTACCTTTTGACTAAATTTAAACCAATAAAAAATAGATGGATTTTAGAAAGAACACAATTAGATAAAAATAATAATTTTTTGAGATATTTTGTATCTTTCTATTTTGTTAGTCTATAACATTATTTATTTCATGGATATTGATAAAAATATTTTGGTATTATATTTTATAATTTTTTGGAAACCCATGTAAGACCAATGATAATATAAAGGCATTATTTGATCATTCCCATTTTTATAGGAGACCAAACCATAAATAGTTTCAAAATGTTAAATATTATAACTTAATCAATAAAAAAATTTCATGTATAGTTTCCAAATAAATTAATTTATTTTTTAGTGGGATTCATATTTGAGGCTTCCGGATGATTATGTTTCCAATTTTTTTATAGATGTGTCAAAAATTGTTATATTACAAGATTAAAAAGAAATGATTATCATGTAATAAATGAAAGGATTATTCCAATTGGATTTATTAGTTTTTTGAATACTATGATTTGGTATTCTTTAAAAAATATCATATTTCTTCCAAGATATTTTTTTGGCGACAATAGACCATGGTGTGCTAAGTAGACTGCATGAATATGTTTTATTTTATTTTATATAAATTGGGAAAAATATACAAAAAATCATTGATTTAATGGAATATTTGATATTACATTTTTAGAATGAATAAAAATTTTGGTGTGTTGATACAATTCCAATTGATGTACCCATATGATATATTCATGAATAAATTAAAAAACAAACATCTATCTGACAAAGAATCGATTGAAGGATCAATTACAGAAGAATATTTCCAGGAGGAAATTTCTTTTTTTTCTTCTCTCATTATTGTCAATATGAATATCCCTCAAAAACAAAACCACATTGTAAAATCAGGTTGATGTTGATGATGATATAAATAATTAGTTAACAGTTTTTAATCATCCTAAACATGGATTTGATTAAGTTCATGAAAAATGTATTTTAGATGATAAAAAGCCTATGGCTCAAACAAATGTTCTTATAAAATATAAAGAAATGAAACCATTTGTTCTGTCAGTACTCTTATCACTCATTCTAAATATTTTTTAATTTAAATTACAATTATATTATTTTTTATATTTTCGGATAATCATATCAAGGAATGGTTTCCAAAAATTTTGACACCTTCTTTTGAAGAACATCAAAAAAATACCTTATTATTATAAAAAATGCTAATGTAAATTTTTTATGGTTTAACATATTAAATAAATTTATTAATTCTTATATAGATAATTGTATTCAAATATTCAGGTGTCTCAATTTCCTGAAAAAATTGTTAATTGATTTTTTGTATTGAGTAACCAAACATCTAAAATGGTAAAATTTTGTAATTCATATGTGGTGAATGATTTTTGACATCATACGCATGAATATGGGGAATCAAAAAAGAAATTAATAATGGTGATTTTTTAAGAGGGTCTCATCATAGAGAAAGTGATGTTGGATTTTATAGCATACTAGAATAAGTAATTGAAATATGTTAACTGGGATAAAATTATGTAACAATATTTAACTTTAATTTTTTGTATAGTAATATAGGATTTTGTGTTCAAGCACGCCACATAATTTGTTGATATTAAATTTAAAATACTTCTTGCAGTAAATGAACCATTTTTAATAGATCATTATGCACATCAAATTTATTATGGAAATTATTGTGATTTTTTAAAGAGAATTAAGTGATTTGTGGACAATATTAAAAATGAAATCACATGAAAATTATTTTTCCCTAGTGAATGTAGTTTTACTAAAGTGCATGGAATTTATATTTTTCAAGAGACCACTCCAAAACCACCATTTTGATGAAGATATTCAAATATCGATGATGACTCCTAAGAGTTATGGGTCGATAGTGAGGATATTGTTATTGATGTAACAAATAAATTTAAAATAGAAATAGATGAAGAAGATGAAACTCCTATAAAAATATATGATACTAAGGAGGAATATAAAGATATTGAAACCATCGTATACTAATATGAGGATGAAGATAAATATTTACCGAAAAAATTGTTGTTATAATGATATATAATTTATATCTATATATAATACTTCATTCCATTTATTTTTTACCACACTCATTTCATGTTTCATATGCATGATGATCATTTCATTGATCTATTTCACGAGTTGGCTGAGGATACAGTACATAGTGACAAGCCTGAGGCTACATCATCTCACACAAAGACTATAGGTAGTTCTTGAAAAAATCAAAAGAATCGTGCTCTTATGACATTGAGGATTCTAGACCCTATCCCCAATCAATTTCCCAATCATGAGTTTGATCTACACATGTAGAAGTATTTTTAGTTTTGTATTTTATCTCATTTTCATTAATTCTCATTAATATATTTATATAGTAATTGTTTGATTATTTTTTCTATTTTTCCCACATATAGATGTTGTATAAGGGAGTTATAAATTATGGAATTATATTTCTGTAGCATGGGTGAAATGGGATCTGATTCCCATTGATGTTAGATACCGCATGTCTGGTCATTGGATAATATATAAATAAATAACCGTTATTTTGAATTTTAAATAAATAATATCTTGATAAAATTTATTACTTTTGGTATTTATGGTATCTTGTTGATGAATGTATTCATGAATATTTATCGGAGTCATGTGATGTTTGTATGAATGAGCATTGCCCTCAATTTTTTTTTTCAGAATCAGAGCATGACATCCATGAGGAAATACGGAGTCAATGATTTTGATAATTCTTGTAGATCCCATCATCCATATAACATATCGTATTAGGTTTGGGATGGATTATGTTAATACTGGATGGGGTCTAGTTTTCAAGGGAGATCTTCATTAGGCCAATAAAATTGGGGGAGCTAAGAGGTGACACATCGAGCTGGAAGTCGTACATTTAGTAAGCATCGATGAATTGTGGAATGTAGTTTTTTTAATAATATAAAAAACATAAATGTGATATGCTAATGTTATTCTCATATAGGCACTTGCGCAACCTAATATTATGGATTTTGAAATTTATAATATGATGTACAGTGATCCTATCAGTGGAGAGATTACAAGTATTCTTCATAATAATATTGTGGTCATTTTAATTTTTTTCAAAAAATTAACTACAATTAATATTATTTCTATTTATTTTGAATTTGTAATTGATGGAGTCAAATAAGGCAGCTTCTTCTTAGGAATGGGATAACAGTCAGGCCCAGACCGATTATCAGAAAAACAGTGCAATAGAATTTTATGACACAAGATGGATGGAGGTGACTCAGTATGTCTATGAGAAAGGCCGAGTTGTTGGTATCATCTTGTGATTGAAGCCTGGGAGTTATTATGGTACTATTGTGATGTTGTTATCCAGATCAAGGGGAACTCATATAGATTTATCATAATATGATTCATAGTATGAGGAGTATCTGTGAGATTAGTGTGATATTATAGATACCATGAATATGGACCTTCAAGAAATCCATCAGCAACAGAATATGCAGGAGGATATGCATCAATGGTAGGTGTAGAATCACAATAATTCAATAGAGTACATAAAACATCTGACTCATGGATTAGGGATGGAGTTCCCTCCATGTAACACCTGAACCCTAGTTTCATAGAGTTAGTGAATTATTTTATTACCTTTTAATGGTCAAAATAAATGAAATCCTTAATGACTGATCGATTTAGTATCCTTGGAAAAACTATACAGAGAAATAAGTTTTAAATTAAATCATCAAATGAATTAAAACATTGAAAATAATTTCAAAAAATTACTAATACCGTTACCCATCCCAATAAGACATTAATAATGTACATATTTACATCCTATGGAAAATGATGCATCAGAAAGTAGGGATCTCAGAAGCTTAGTAATGGTAAATAATTCAATTTAATCTATTATAAACAAGTATAATCTTTTAAGGCATGATGTATACAAAAAACACAATCTTATTAAACAAAATATCAGTATTAAAATTACATGAGTAATGTAAATATTACTATATAAACATGAACATGGATATTATACTATCCAAATAATCACATTTAAGAACTAATCTCATAAAGAAGGAATACATAACGCATGACATCTTAAACATACCGTCAAATCTTTGGCCAGTACACCATACATAATTTTCTAATAAATTATCTAAAACTGAAACATAATTTTATCATGAGACCTACTGATGCATTAATGGGATATAGAATTTCCATACTAATACTTACAATTTCCAATGAATTCAAATTAAGAAATGGATAAAACATAACCATAATAAAAATTCTTATTAAAATTAGAATACTAAATGACAACACTTAAACCATACGCTAAAAATGGTATCAAAATAAAACAACTATAATCAAACATATCATAAACCATTAAATACAATATGGTAGACTGTATCATAATAAAATAACCATAAATAAACGAAAGATCAAATAATTTATGTTGATATAGATGAAAATAATTGATTAAAATCATTAATACTCTTTTGGAGAAAATCCATTTTTATTTTGAAATCATTTAAAATCATCATAATTATAAAAGAAAACATTTCTTTTAGAAATAAAATTGTATGATTTAAAAGGAATATTTGACACATTAACATTTCATGGTGGAGGAATGAGTCACTCACGCTGTATATGTTAAAAAAAATTCTTTCATCAATTTTTCAAAAAGGCCAAAAGTACCTCATTTGGAAAACGATGGATTGATTCCTTTCAAAAAAAATTATTAAAAAGTAAAACATTGGAAAAATAAAATTTTAAGAATTGTTTATAAGGTTTTTATATACAGTTTTATGAATCATTAATGTTGATGATAATTGTGTCCCAGTAAATACTTACATATAAACAATCCCGAATAATAATGAGATTTTGAAATTATCGTTTACCTTGTACGTTCCTTTAGTTGAGGGTGAGTTAACCTAGTGTATAATGATTAATGTATGTTATTAAATTAAACCAGGACCATATCCATTTTTAGGATATCAGAAATGATCATCTTTTATTGTTTTGTTAATAAAATTTTACTATCACCATTGTTTTAGTTGTTCACAGCTTTCTTTTCCGATTCTTATTTTGTCATGTAAGCCATGTTTGTTATGAATAAGATGTATTTTGTTCTCATAAATTAATGATATTAAGTTCATAATTATTATTTTTACACATCATATAATTTTTATAATAATTTTTGAATTATTAACAAGAAGAATGAATCTTATCGCATCGTGGAGACTGTAGGTCGTATGTATGCATGAGTGACAATATCATTCTCTTGGTGGTAAAATGGTATGGAGTTGGATGGTATAATAATTCTACAAAATAAATACCATGTAATATTTATTATTAATATCTATTTTACTCATAATTATACCAATCCAAATAATTTAGTGTTGAATAAAAAATAACACCTTAGTGTATAGATGGTAAGTCGTATGTGTGCACACATGATGATAATGTTATTCAAAGGATGGATAGAAGGATGAATATGGTAGTAAAATAGATATAATATCATATAATCATGTATATAATATTATATTTATTACTTTAGTATGGAAAAAACATAGGATGTGGAATTATAAAAAGAAAATAAATTTAACTCAATTAGTAAAACAATTGCCTCTTCTTTGAATGCCTCCTTTTTATTTTCACAAAGGAACACTTTAGGATGGATTTTGTCCAAACGTATGGAATATGGGGTGAAGGGAGGCTATTTTGAAAGATAATTGGATATTTTTTCTAAATAAAAGGGATTTAGATGTGTGAATAAAATAGAAGGAGGATTACCTTTTATAAGACAAGGGAGAGGCACTTTAGAAAACTCATAATATATTAATTTATTATAAATTGATTTTTGGTTTCAAATAGCTCCATAGTGAGTTATTTCAAGAATAATATGAGGTTGGTTCTAAATCCTCTCAAACAATAATATGTATACATGTTTTGTTTTTATTTTAAAACTTATCATTTTGATTTATCCTTATTTAATCTAGTTAATTTTAATTGTGGTAAAAATATTATAAATATTATGTGGCCATAAATTTTTAATTATATAGTGTAAATTGACAATAAATGGGAACTTTATGACATTTAATACCTTATAATTATAACTTTATAATTTGAAATTGTTTTTATGAATCTTAAATAATTTAATAAATGGTTGTTTTATAAAATATCAACACTACCAATTTTTACAATAGTCAATATTTTGACTATAAATAAAATCAAAACATACCAATAAATTCAAAACAAACCATTTAATAAACTTTTAAAACGTCATAGTAACCTATAATAGTATTGAATAACCTCAATTATTCCATTTTATATTTATTTTATTATATTTAAAATCCATTATTTGATATTTCGATTAATAAATTTATTACATCCTCATTATTGTGTTATTATTTATCATAATTATTTGTCTATAAAAATTATAAATAAATTATTGTGAAGTATATAGAAGTTTTTACATAAATATAAGTTTTATTATATAAGTTATCTTTTGTTAACATGTTCATTTAAACTAGTGTACTTATAAGAAATGATAATGTGACATTTTGACACATTCAATGATTTCAATAATATTCAAGCCATATTCATGGAAAAGTGTCCAATAAATGATTTGATTTCCAAAAAATTGATTATAGGGGTCGAATTTTGTGATCCAATGGGATTTTTACAGTAATTATGGTAATCATATAATATTATTTTTACCATCAATTACCTGATTTACCCTTAACATAGGTAATAAAACAATAGATTTATTATTCATAATGTCAACAAAATAAAATAAATCTATTTACTTTTTTTGGAAAAAATAATTTTAAATATGGAGCCTATTTTTTAATATTATAAACATAGAAGTTTCATTAGTTAAATTAAAACTAATCTCATTTGGGGAATGAGAAAATGGGTTTTTAAGAAGAAAAAACTCTCAAAATACTATCATGTGTTTATATTAAATATCAATGTGATATGAATTCCATTAAACAAATTTATATTCAATATTAATAACATAATTTAAGTATACATTTAAAATATTTCATGGATAATATAATAATATAAATAAATTAGTTGAAAAAGCAGTTTTGAATTAAAATATAGTATTTTTCACTATTCCTGAAAATATTAAATTCATCAGGAAAAAAAAAAAAAATTATCCAGTTTAAATTTTGATGTCATGTTTCTAAATAAGAACTTTATTTTGTAAAATTAAATATTTAAATGTTTAAATATTGGATTTAAAATAGTTTCCTCCTTAAAATGCATTAAAAAGTGCAGTTTTTTTAAAAAATATATCTTTTTTTGAAAAATTGCATTTATTATTATATATTGTATAAGAAATAAATAAGATGAATGGTAAAATAAAATGGAATATATAAATATAAAATTGTGGCCAATTCTATTCAAAAACACTTTTCAAACAACTAGTCATAGTGTGCTTGAACTCGGTGTCGCATGCAATGTAAGCTATTGAATTATTTAAAAGGAAGTATGTCATGGAAGATTTGGGTGTTGCATTCCTAACTCCTTCCAATAATTATATCCTTAATATTTATAGAATATCACTTCATAAAATGATTTATTTTGTTCTTAATTATTAATTCTTCAGGTTCCCACCTTGCCTCTTCAATTTTATAGTTTCTCCAATGAAATTTTAGTAGAAGCGTCGTCTAATTTCTGACAGTTGTTCTCTAGTACCATGAGTCTTGATAGGTTATTCAAAATAAGATAGATCAAGTTATAGTTCTTTTTAATCATTGTTGAGTACATGAATTGGGTCTGGAATGTATTTCATTAGCAATGATACATGGAACACATCATGAACATTGGATACACTTGGCATAATTTCCAATTGGTAAGTTATAGATCCAATTAAATCAAGAATTTCAAAAGGTCTGAAAATCATGGGACCTAATTTATCCCTCTTATTGAATCATATAACACCCTTCAATGGAGATACATTCATGCAAACATGATCTCCTACCTGAAATTATAAATCCTTCTTTTGGTTATCAGCATAGCTCATTTACATATTTTGAGCTGCATTTATATGGGTTTAGATAATTTTCACCTTCTTTATTGTTTCCTCATCATGTTCTAAACATACGAGTTTTTTTCACTAAAAAAATCACAAAAAGTTAGTGTACGACATCTATTTCCATATAAAACTTCATATGGTTCCATCTTAATACATGAATGGAAGCTATTATTAAGGGAAAATTATACTTAAGAAAAATACTGATCCCGCATACCTTGGATGTGAATTGAGAAAGATCTCAAAATATCTTCTAACTCTTTAATAGTTCATTATGATTGTCCATCAGTTTGAGGGTGGTAGGCAGTGCTCAAACGAAGCTTATCATCTAGGTATGTCTAAATACTTTTCTAGAATTGTGATCTAAAATAGGGATCACGATTAGAAATGATTGATAGGGATATACCATGAAGTCTTACAACTTCATTAATATACAATATTACTAAATGTACATGTGTTAAATCATCCCTTATAGTAATAAAATGTGATTATTTGGTAATATGATCAATAGTACCCCATATCGCATCATTTATCCTGGGAGACATTGGTATCCCCATGAAAAAAACCATTGTAATATCATCTCATTTACACATAGGAATAAGAAGAGTTTGAATGAATCCTCTAGGTTATTTTCTTCCAGCATTCCCATATTGACAAAAAAACATCTAGACACATAATCTAAAATCTCTCTCTTAATTTTTTCCCACTAAAAATGATTCATCAAATCTCTAAACATCATAGTGCTACCAGGGTGTATAGAGAAATTGGATTTATGAGGATCATACAACAATTCCATTTTTATCTAAGGAATATCGGGAACACAAATCATATTCCTAAATTTAAAATTTCCATCCCCAAATAAAAATTCAATAAATCTCCCATCACTACATCATTAATTATTCTTTGAAACACCTCATCATTAGGCTAAGAAATGTTTATCCTTTCTTGTAAATATGTCTTGAAAACATTTAAAAAATTAGTTATGTTTAACCTTCCATGATAAATCCCATGTCTATATTTACCAGATCAATGAACATAGGATTCCATTCGACGCTCATCCTATTTATAAATCCACAGTCCTTCCATCTCAAATATTATGTCACCTTATTTTCCATCCTTATGTGGTAGTGTAATGTGAAATGATAATATCTAAGTACCCCAATCCATCTAATTTGTCTCATCTTGAGTTATATATAAGATACAATTTTTTTAAACACTTTTGATCATTATAAAAATCATATCTTTCACTATATAGATAGTGTCTCCATATATTTAGAGTAAGTATTACTCCATCATACTCAAGATCGGGATTTGGGTAGTTTTTTTCACGAGTTTTCAATTAACTTGATGCAAATGAAAAAATCCTATCATTTTTTTTAATGAAACAATTGAGTCAATTACATGATGCATCATAATAAATCCCAAACCCATCATTCCCATATGCTAATGTCAAGATATGTGAATTGACTAATCTTCTCTTCAATTTTTCAAACATTCTTCACAACATTTTTTCCAAATGAATTCATCTTCATTAAGTGTGGTCTTGGTTAATGGGTTAGTAAATCAGGAAAAATATTGAAGGAAATGCCAATAGTAACCTTATAAACTAATAAAAATTCAAAAATCAGTTATGTTAGTTAGTGTTATCCATTCTTGGATTACCTTTTTATTTTCACAATCAATAGAGATTCCATCCTTGGAGACCAGATGTCCATGAAAATAAATTTCATCAAACCATAATTCAATCTTGATAATGTTTCCATATAATTCATCCATTCTATGATTTTAAAGAATGATTCTCATGCGATTCTCATGGTCTTCATAGTTTTTATAATTTATCAAAATATTATCAATGAATACCACAACAAAATCATTAAGATATTTCTTTAACACACTATTCATGAGATCAAAAAAACTAAGGGTGCATTATTCAATCCAAATAGCATTACCATAAATTCGTAATGACCATACCTTATCTACAAAAAAGTAATCACAATGTCTTCATTTTCACTTGTAAATAATGATATACAAAATCAAGTTCAATCTTAGAAAATAATTGATCTCATTAAGTTGATCAAATAGATCAAAGATTTGAGGTATATGATACTTGTTCTTTATTGTAAAATAATTCATTTCCAACTAATAAATGCATAGTCTCATGGATCCATCCTTCTTATTGAAGAAGAGAACTGGGGCACACATGGGTGAAACACTAGGGAGAATAAATAAATTTTGATATTGTTTTTTATCAAGGATTTTATGAATTAAAAAATCAACTTCACGCTCTATGGGATTTCAAGGTAAATACTCAGGAGAAAAATTAATATATTCCTTTTCAATATGTATATATTAAATTTTCAAATTTCCAACTTCATACATAGATGTTATTCTCTCTTATTATACAATAATATCATTCATTAAAGCTATTGGGGTGGATTTTGATAAGAATCCGGTGATAAAAATTTTTCTTTAAATATAATGGATTTTCCTTCTTCCTTACAGATCATAACATCCTTCTTTTTAAAATAAATTTTCCATCATATTTTGGAAGCCAATTCTTACCAAGGATTATATCAAAATCGACCATAGATATGATAAAAAAACCAATAATTAGATCATGTTTATATTCTATAATATGAACTAATTGATATATATTTGTTGTTATAAGGTTTCAACTAAGATTTTTATCTGAAAACTCCCATTTAATGGTGAATTTGTAATATCTATTTTAGGAAGAAAACTGGGAAGATATAAAAGAAGATGATGATCCCAAATCAAATAAATCATTGGATAAGTTTGATAAGATTATTAAAGTACCTTCCACCACATCATTAGGAACATAAAAATCATTAGTTTTGATCACATAAGAATATTCATAATCTCTAATACTTTTCTGGGGCATGTTTTATTGATGCTTAGGACATTCATTTGCATAGTGTCCCATCTCCTTATAGCTGAATCACTTAATATTACCAAAATATTTCATTCCCTTAAAATCATGGACCAAGCAACCTTTATCTCTACACTGTCAACTGGCTCATGTCCCTAATAAGCATGTTCTAGGATATTTCATTGAAATTTTTTTGCTGGATAGAAAATCAACCTTTCCATTATTCCACATTATGATGTTTCCTTTCTTATAATTCTCAGCATCCCTCTTCTTCTCCAAATTCCCTTTAATGTAATAAGTCATAATGAATCCCTCCTCTTTCTTGATTGTACGTGAGGCTATATGTTCATATAATGAGAATGTTTGGGAGGCCATCCCATGTTGGAAGAATTATTTTAAACCAAAAAATAATAAATCTATCTCAATTTATGGGTTAGGTATATATTATTAACCTTTCCTTTATAACATTGTAATGTTAGCTTCATACATTGTAGCACTATTATCCTCATTTTTCTTTAGACTTAGAAATTTCATTTCTATATCTGCTCATTGTTCATGAGAAAAGTTTTTTCCTAGGAAGAGTTATTTAAATTCCTTCAATTCCATATTTTATACTTATTCTTCCTCGTTTTTATTTTTAATTAATGACCACCATTAATCCACATATCCTAAGAGATGATAAACTGAAATGAAAATGATCTCTCTTTTGTTACTTCGCAATGAAATAAATATCTTATCTATGGAACTTATCCATTTATCAGCTAAAATGGATTTCTAATCCCATTTAATGTTGGTGTTTTTTGTCTCATGAAGTGGTCGAACATTGATCCCTTATACTGTGGGTAAGGATGCTCTATAAAGTTACGGTTAATATTAATAAGTTGATTCAACATTTTAATATAGTTATAAGTTGTTAGGAATCAGTTGTATCTCCTTCTCCAATGTCAATATCATGCATAGGTAGGAAATTCCTAGAAGGATTAAGTGCATTAATAAAATTTCTATTTCATACAATAGGATCCAAAAAAATTAAATTCAGTAGATTTGGTTATGATAAATAATGAATAAATATAAAAAAGTTAAATACTTAACATAAATTATAAAATTTAGCCATATCCAATCACATTATCATAAAATGAATTATTTGGGAATAAATTTAATAATAAATCATTTATAATGGTTTTAAAGGAAATGTGAATTATCTTAAGAATATTTCCTGAGTGTATCAAACGAGGTTTTTAAAAAATAATGATTTTGTGTACTTGGTTTCCCTGAGTCAAGCCCAGAACTCCTTGTCGAAGTAGTTACTCCTAGGTAAATATGTGACAGAACAATGACACTTGTAATATATAGATATTTATGCATTTTTTGTAAGACCCACATAATAAATATTTTATAAAAGTACTATTATTTTCTTTTGTACTTATCCTCAAATCCTATCTAAGGGTAATGCTCCCTAGTTAATGTTTTTCTAAATCCATTTTCAAATGTTTGTACTAAACATCCTCTAATACAAACTGTATCACCCCGACCCTTGTTTCCTAGAGTTATTGCATTTTTTTGTTACATTGGAATGTTTAGAAGAAATCAAATAATGATGGACTGGTTAGTTTAGTAGCCTTGGGAAAACAATATACAAATATAATTTTTACAATACATCTTAAAATGAAAGACAAAATAGAAAAACCTTTGAAAACATTATTATCTCATTACCTTATCCCAAAAAGTCAGTCATAATGTACATATTTTCATCATAGTTAAAATGAAACATAATAAATGGCTGAGCTCAAATGTTCACTAAGGGTAAATAATTCAATATAGGCTATTGTAAATAAGAATTAAATTTTCATGCAAGATGATTAATAAAAAAAGGCCTCTTAAAAAAACATTGATAGTAATATGGAAATAAATTACTATATATACATTCACATGTATATTCTACTAGTAGAATAATCCCATATAAGAAGAAATGTCATAAAGAGGGAATAAATAATGTGAGACTTCTTAAACATACCATCAAGTCTTTAGCAAAGACCCCATACATAATTGGGAAAGAAAGTAGACAAAACCAAAACATAATTGTCTCTAGAGACCTACCAATGCATCATGGGGACATAGAAGACCCATTCAAACACTTAAAAATCCAATTCATTCCTCTTAAGAAAGGGGTGAAACATAACCTACATAAACATTCTAATTAAAACTGGCATATAAAATGTCAACACATAAACAATAAGATATAAATGGTATCAAAATTGAACATACAAAGTCAAAAATATCATAAACCATTTAATAAAATATTTTATACTATATCATAATAAAACAACATCAATTAAACATAATATCTACTAAATATGTTGATATAGATGAAATGAATAAAATAAAATCATTAAAACTCTTTGAGATAAAATCCCTTTATATTATGAAATCAATTGAAAGAAACACAATTTAAAAAGATTTTTTTTGAATGTCACATTATATTTTTGAAAGGATGCTTCAAAATGTTAAGACATCGTAATTGAGTATATAGTCACTGGTGTCGTATATGTTTAAAAGTCATTCTTTCTTTAATTTTTCAAAAAGATTATAAGCTGACTTAGGAAACAAAAGAATGATTCCTTTCAAATAATTTAACAAAAAATGAATCATGGTTGAAAAATGAATTTAATCATCTTATGATAATATTTTGAAATACATTTTCATAAAACTCTAACATGAATGATAAATTTATTCCAATAGATACTTATATATAAACAATATTGAATAATAATGATAATTTGCAATTAACCCTTACATTGTAATTTACATTAGATGAGGGCATGTTATCAACCTATATAATGGATAATTCATGTTTTTTAATTATAAACAGACCATATACATATTTTATTTCATTTATTTCCTCTTCTATTGTTTTGTTAACAATATTTCAGTATTACCATTGTTTCGGGTGTTAACTACTTCGTTTTCCCATTCATGTTTTGTCCTGTAAGTTATTTTTGTTATTAATTGGCTGTATTTTATTCATATACATGATGATATTGAGTTCATAATTATTGTTTTTACTAGTTATATAAATTTTATTATAATTTTTTAATGGTTAACAAGGACAATGAATCTCACCGCGTTGTGGAGACGTAGGTTGTACATACGCACAAGCGACATTATCATTCCATTGGTGGTTAAATGAAATGGAATTGGATGGTATATTAAATCTAAATAATAATAAACATGTTATATTCCTTATTTATATCCATTATAGTAATCATTATACCCATCCAAATATATTCGTCTTGAATAACAAATTGCACAATAGTGTGGAGATGGTATGTCGTACATACACACGCAAGGTGATATTATTATTCGTAGGATGGATAAAATGTTGAATACGGTTGTACCATAATTATAATAACATATAAAAATTTATATAATTCCTTAGTTATTAAATTTTTCATGGATACAACATAGGATGACTGATTATAAGATAAAATGAAATTGAATTGAATTTGTAAAACAATGACCACTTCTTTGAGTGTCTACTATTTATTTTCACAAAAGGAATCCATATGATGGATTTATGCCCAAATTATGGCTTCCAAGATGAATTTTGGGAAGTTGGGATGTGATTTGGGCGTGGTCTGGCCAAGCCAAATGGCTTTAGAAGTGAAAATAAAAGATAAAGAGGGGTTCCCTTTACTAAGAGAGGGGAGGGGTACTTTTGGAAACTCCAAAACTTTTAATTTATTATGAATTAATTTTCAATATCTAATTGATAGAAAGTGAGTTATTTATAATATAATATTATAATGGGTCTAAATAATTTCAAAAAATAAAATTTATACAAGTTTTTATTTTATTTTAAACCTCATCATGTTGATTTATCCTTGATTAATCTATTTAATTTTAATTGTGGAAATAATATTCTAAATATATTATTGTTATAAATATTTAATTACATTGTTTAAATTTACCATAAATGGAAACTTTATTAATTTTAAGGCATCATTATTTTCACTTCATAAATTTTAAATATTTTTATCATTTTTAAATAATTTAAGAAATAGTTTTTTATAAAATAACAATCTTGTCAATTTTCACACTATTTATTACTTTGACATTAAATAACATCCAAAAAGAAATATAAATCCAAATAACCTATTTAATACAATCCTGCCATTCCAAATTCCCCTATAAAATTCTTATATCACCTCAATTATGTCAATTTAAATTTATTTTAAAATTTTCAAAATCCATTATTTGATATTTCTAATAAGAAAATTATTTCTTCTTCACTATTGTGTTATCATTTATACTAATTATTTATTTTGAAATAATTATAAATAAATTTAAAATTGGTAAAAAATTTATTTATATTTCTAGTGACTATTTATGATCAAATTTTAATCCTTTGAATCTCTATATTAAAATTGTTATACTTAAAAGAAAAGAGAGTGTGACATTTGGTCACATTCATAGATTTTAATAGTATTAATTTTTATTCATTGAAAAGAATCCATTAAATGATTCCATTATTAAACATATATGATAAGTGTGAAATTGAGTCATTAAATTTTTTTTTGATGTGTTAGGATAAATTTATAATATTATTTTTACCTTTAATTACCTGATTTACTGTTACCTCTGGTAAAAAAAAGTAATGATGTTACTGTTCATAATGTGAATAAAATAAGTTAACATATTTACATAATTTAGACCCACTAATTAAAAATATAGAATCCATTCTTTAAATTTCAATACATTGAATTTGTTGTAATTAAATTAAAATTAATCTCATTGAGGGAATGAGAAAACATGGTTTTAAAAATTAAAAACCATCAAAATATTGTCATGTGATTATATGAAATATTAATATAATATAACATCCATGAGAAAAATTGGTTTATATTATAAAAAATAATCTAACTATACATTAAAACCAATTTTACGGATAATCTAATAATATAAATAAATTAAATGAAAAGGCATTGTTTAATTTATATGTATTATTTTCACTATTTATTTAAAGTTGAAAGTAATTTTAAAAAACACCAGAAATTTATTCAAAGTAAATTTTTATGTAACACATCCAAATAAGAAGATTGTTTTATCATATTTAATATATAAAAGTGTCAACAATCTTATTTAAAATAGCTTCTTCATTAAAAGGTGGAAAAACTACATTTTTTTAAAAAATAATTCTTTTTTTTAAATGTTAATTTTTATTATATCTTGTCTTAAGAAATTGATAGTATGATTTTTTAAATTATATGTAATATATAAATTTAGAATTTTTATCTAGAAATGTAAATATATGAATTTTTTAGACTACAACACCTCCTCCAGATGCACCCACCATTGATTTCTTTATTTTTTAATAAAAAATTGAATTTAAATATTTTTTTAATAGTCTAATTAATTAATATATTTAGATTTCTAGATAGAGTGTTTTTATTTTATTAAAAAAATTATTATTTTATTATTTTATAATTTTAATAATTTTATTATTTTTATTATTTTTTTATATTTTTTATTTAATTGTAAATTGATTATTTTTTTTTACTTCATTATGATGGGGGGATTTATCCAACATAAATAATAATTTAAAAAGGGTGGATCATCCCGTCGGAAACGTCTTGTTTTCTGTAATGGAAAATATTACTTTTGATGGGATACCGACCCATCGAAAATAGAATTTTTTACATCCCATTACAAAAACACTATTTTTCATTCCATTTTCTATAATGTTTCATTTATGATGGGGTCTCGCCAGAAAAACATCAATTTTAAATTTGTAAATTGAACACATCAAGAACAATTTCTTAATATCAATCTAATTTTAAAAATATAACAAATTGTATAATATTTTTTCTAATGAAATAATAAATGTAATAAACTATTGATTGTAATAATTATAATGCAATTTTACAGCACATTTGACCACATTCATTATGTTGGGGATGTTTTAATGAAATTGGTCGAACAACATCAGGTAACCGACATAAGAAACTATTATTTAACAAATTTATAACATAAGATAATAAATTATACATATAAAATTAAATATAGATGGAAATGGTTCCTTATAATTTTCTTATTAAGATTAATATAATTATTTTGTATTTTTAGGGCATGCACAGGATGAATGTGGACCCTAGGTAAGGGTTATTTATCTCTATATTTTCATGAGACATGTTTGATATTAAGAACCATATTTATTTTATTTAGTGTATTCACAAATTTATTGAATTAGATTACAATTAATAAATATAATTTCATCGAATTTTATTTTCCAATTCCCGGTAAACATCTTATATTATTTTTAGTCTTACGTTACCTTTAATATTACTGGTTTATATTTAATCAAATCCATTAATTTAGTTAAGATGATTATTCAATAAAATATTTATTTCAGGATTATTTTATTCAGTGGTAAGACTTTATATCATGGTAACTTATCTTACTATATAGGGTAAAACTTCATTTTAGTGAAATTATTTTACATTGAAAATCTTATTTCTCAAAAATATTGTCATATATGATAATAAATTTAATAAAATTTAAATATGGTTTACCCTAATTTTTAATTTTTCTCCTTCCTTATAATGTTATCTATTATATTGGGATATAGATATTTTTCTCTCAACTTAACATCCAATTTTCCTTCTCTTATTTTGAAAAGTATGTTTTTTCTACCAATTTATAATGTGGGTTCAACAAAGGTGTTTTAAAATGTTAAAATAGTTTTACATCATTGATCACTTGATTTATTTGACAATACATATTTCATTGGTATAAAAATTATTAATTTTTTCTAGAATATATTACTATTTATTATTTTTAAAAAGTAATCCTTTTCAAATAAAATTTTGAAACGAACTATTCAAAAAATATCTTTTTAAAGTGTCCAAAAAATTATTTGTTTATGAAAATGTTTAACAAAATTTCTAAAAACAATTTTCTGGTTTTTAACAACAATTTTACTCTTTACCACAACATATATGTTATTTCTTTAAAACTAATTTCCATAAACTTCCCTCAAAATTCTCTTATATTATTTTAGGGGATTAAACTCATGTAAATCCATTTCGTTACTTAACGTACCCAATCAGCCACTTTGTATAAAATTGTTTATTCTCTCGATTAAATTCCTCTATGAAAAATTTATTTATAATTTCTCTGGTTAAAGGGAAAAAATATAATTCCATTCATTGAGTGATTTTTGAACTTGAGGAAAAAAATTTATAAAATTTATCCATGTAGTGAAAATATATTTTACCTTATCATCATAATTGAAGGCTATTTACCTATAAATTTTATTAATATATTGGGATTCCCATTTTTTCCATGGGTGATTATAGTTATGATTATTGATGAAATTTTGAATGATTTACTTGTTCCATTCCAATTGAAAATGTCCAATAAACCAATTTTCATAAAATGGGTTATTTATGATATAAGGAATTATTTATTTAAGGTAGTGAAAATATGGATGGATGAATGATGGGTGGGGTACAATATCTTCATTAAATTATTTTTTTAATGTTTAAATTTAATGATACATTTATAAGTTAAAAAATTATGACATTGTTAGTGAGGGTGAAAGTGTGTGACTCATGATGGTGATGTATCCATAGGTAAAACCATGTTCAATTTCAATAATTTTTGAATGTCAGTGACCAAAAATTTTTATATTTATCTACTCTAATGTTTTTTTTCAATATTTCAAATCCATCCATATGTTATTCTCTCAGGGATAATGATTATTGGATAAAGTCTCCACAATCTCTCAATTTACGTAATATGATATTCAAAGACCTATATCACGAAAAATGATTTCTGATATATCATTTCATGAATATGATTATCTTATTTTATTTCTATATAATATGATTGTACCAATATAAACATAATATTACCATTTATGATAATTAATTATTATCTCTTATGTGTACCCTTACTTAGCATTTAATCTCAAACTATGTCATAATTTTCCATTTCACTAGGTTATGATAATGATTTAAAGTATAGAAGGGAGTCTACTATTGATCAATTATGAAGAAATGTTCCCAAGTACCATAATTTGTTTTTAAATTTAATTTATCTGACAATATATTAAACCTTATTTTCTTTGGATTATGTGATTATATGTGATTTATAATTTTTAACAAAATGAATTTATGTATAGAAATATATGGCTAGCATGGATCATTCCACATAATATCAAATCCAGTATTTAAAGAAAGATTTTATAGCATCAGACCTAAGAGTGTAGTTCTGCATAGTTAATGTTTTTTTCATAGTGAGGTTTGGTTGTTTTTTTTGATCATTCTATTCGTATTGTGGGGAATAAAATAAGAGATATTTTGTAAAAATGTTAATGATAAATAATAATATATAATAACATTTATTTTTTTTAATTATGTTTTGGGTATATGGATTTCATAGTGATTGCATTCTTTTATTGATACTAAATAGTTCATTTGGTTGTGGCATAAATTCACCATGGGGAAATCACCCTGAAAATGGTTGGATGAGTATTAACTCAATCTTAGCTCAGTTCATGATGAGTTGTCCTAGGAAAGAACATTATCTAGACACTCTTGTGGGATATGATTTAGAAATTAATACTCTCTTTGATCCATTTTACGGAATTTGAGTATTCGTTTAATGAACCTAAATGAAAAATTACCATGGATTACAAATATTAAAATAGATACAAATATAATTTATTTTATATATTAATTGATATGTGTTTCTGGATAAAGGGTAAATTTTATTTTGAGAGTATGTATTTTGATAATTTTTTGTTTAATAAAATTTTAAGAACGTTAATAATGATTTTGGGATTATTGTCAATGAAATAAGGTTATGTGGTATGACAAAACCTGAAGTAAAAAAACCTAGATTGAAAAAATAGTGATTTTGTTTGAATTTAAATCTAATGTGATGGTTTTAAAGGTTACAATGTTTCATAGATGGTTTTTCCCTAATACTTTTTTTGATAGTAATCTTATGATTCCAATTATTCTCTACACAGATTGACCCATTTTTTTAATCATAGTCTTATACCAAAGCAATTAGGTTAATAATGGGTTCCAAAGAAAATATAGGGATTTCAAATTAGAAACCGAATGTGATAATATCATCATTGAGAAATTTTAGGATTATTACAAACCATGTATCAAGAATTAGGAATGAAAATTTCAACATAGTTGAGTTTAAAAACACTAAAAAGAAGATAATGGTGGTGTCTTGTGGATGTTGGGATGATGAATATGTAAAAGTAAGTAACATTAAAATTACATTATGTCATAAATGTTGGAAGGGGAACTCATTGAATTTTCTAAAATGAACAAGAACATATTTTATCTAATGTAATGTAGGGAATTTAAAAAAAAGGTAAAGATGGGAAAAGGAAATTTTTTGTTAACAAAATTGTGAAAAATAAGATAATTCCTAGTAATCCACTATAAATTCAATGTTTTATTTATTAGGAATATTGTCACTATAGAAACTAATTCACTAATCGAACGTAATAAGATAACAATCAACACCAAAATCAATCTAAACTATGCAAAAAATGATTATTATAAAAAATGAATAATAATTAAGTGGATGAAGACAATTGGGTGGTTTTTGGTGTTCTTCAGATATATTTTATGGATTTCATTTAACTTGTATGTATTTATAAACTAGTAGATACTAAATTATATATAAAAACTAATGGTGGTATCATTATTGTATTCAGGTTTTAGAAATATCATTCATGTTGTATGGGTTTATTATTAACACATGTCTTTTTTAGTCTTTATTTAAATTAATTTTATGTTATTATGGAATTTTTTTTAATATTCAAGTATAAAATATATTAATTAGAAAGCAGATTAATCACATTTCTAACCAAAAAATGATCATCTATCTGTGCAATGATAAACATGATCTCTCTTTGAAATCTAATTCTATTAAATGATTTATGATACCAAATAATGAGGGTTGTTTAGTTCAAATTACTAGAGAATTCCAAAATATTATGATATCCCTTTACTAATGAAAAGAAGATATATTTTATATTTATATAAAGTTAATATATATCCATAGATTATATCATGGGTCATTTCTATATTTTCTAAATCCTTTACTCAATAATAAATTTCATAATTTCCTAAACATCCAATTATATTCTCAAACTCTATCTTTATAAAAACAATATATCCTCCGTTCGTAAAATTATTATACAATTATTTTATAATTTTTTATATGACTATCACCCTTTATAATTTTATTTAACACTTATTCTAGACTCTATATAAATAAGGAAAATTATATCATTTTCATAAAATATATCTCCTCACATTGATTATGACAATTATACAATTTCTTAAATTTTCTCCCCTTTTGGATTAAAATAAACCAATGAAAATAAAATAACATTAGAAGTAATTGAAATTTTAAGAATATTTTAATATAAAATCCTCTTCAAAAATAAATTCCAATAGTATTAGAGAAAAATTACCTTCTTAGAAATATAATGATGTTTAAAATTCCCCCCATTAGGATTTATATATATGATCTTAAAAAACCACATTCTTTCCTTTTAGAGGATTAATCGTTCAAACGAAAATTATTCATTTACCAGATAATTTGAAGGTATTCATGTAATATTATATTAAAAACCCTAGAAATAGAATAATAATCATATGATTAAAGTTAATTTAGAAAAACAAAAATAATATAAAATTAAATTTTTGGGAAACAAAAATTATAACATTCATCAGAAATGATCATGGGACATAAAATAGTTTTGTTCAACATTCAATGTTATGTTTACAGGATTTTCAATATTTTAATATAGAATTATTTTATAAATATTTTCTTGCGACGACACATCCCCTGGGTCCCGTTCGATGACTACCACAAACCCGAATTCTAAAGGTTAGGGGATAGAGACTAGCACCATAAAGGAGTATCCCTTAATGGAATTCTTGCCTTTCAACCTGTACAAACACACAATCCTAGAACACTACAAGAAGCAACCACAATGTAAACTACGGTAGAAAAAAGTGTGCTGAAGCTAAAGGGGCCAGAATACAATCCCAACTAGAAATTACAAGTACAAGTGGAAAAGTAAAAACAGTTCCTAGAACGTCCACTGAGAATCCTACTTGAAGTGTAGGTTCACCTCACAATAAGTAGTCATGTGTCATGTCAGGCCAAATGATCCTCCTCTGGGAACTGTCTAGTTTTGACTCCCTCGGCCACAATAAACATTGTATGTTGTTTACACAAGCCACAACCTGATGCAGGTGAAGCTCGTGACGTTGTGAGTATAACAATACTCAGTAGGGACCCTAAGAACCATGACAGTCACCCAGAGTTCCACCTTGGATAAAACCACAAAGCAAGACCTCCATCACAATGCACGAAGAAATTATCTACTATAATTACGTTTTTCCCATACATATACCTAGGTTATCAAAATATATGCATCTCATATGTAACAAAATAATATCACAAAGTTATCGCCACGAAGGTAACACCACAAAGGTAAAAGTACAACACATGTAACATCATGAAGATAACATCACAATGGTAAAAGTACCACACATGTAACACCATGAATATATCACCACGAAGGTAAAAGTACCATAGAGTTATCACCATGAAAATATCACCACAAAAGTAAAATTATCACACAGGTCTCACCATGAAGGTAAAAGAATCATCCCACACCAGGTATTAGTGAAGCATAGAAGTACAGACGGTCAGTCATGAAGCAAGATCATCCTATTCTATTAAGAGGCACTACTACTAACCATATAGAGTCTGAGCCACACAAGATCGATAGGTACTAACCTTCGCAATAATCCACACAGTATCTGAACTAACCGGATTCGATAGGTACTAACCCACGCAATGACCCACACAGGATCTGACCCACACATGACCGCAATGCGCTGACCCACACAGGATCGTTGAGTGATGACCCAAATAAGACCTAACCCCTAGAGGATCAGTATGTGATAACCCACAATGGATTTCTGAGTGCTGACCCACACAAGATCTGACCCACATAATATCGGTTCTGACCCACACAGGCTCGCTTGGTACTACCCTCCATATGATCTATCTCCATCTTCCGCCTCACTACCAGCCACAAGATTCCTACTCATAGCATGCTTGATTCAAGGAGAACTGCTCCTCAAGGAATTGTTCATACATCAACCACCATGGAGTCCCACAAAGAAGTATCCCAATGGACAAACTGGTCATAAATATTCCAACGTGACAGACGGTGCATCAATCGGATGCTCGATTTGTGACTTAAAAGCATTTTAGTTCCGAGTGCCTTGTTGGATTCAGGTTCGATCCAACCCAGCCTCTCTTTAACTATCCAAAAAACTCAAGTGGATTATACCAGAAGAACTTCCCCATCCTAAGGGTTCCATCACCATAGACGGTTCGTTAAACGGACACTCGGTCTACGAGTTGCACCCCTTTTCGTGAAACAGGGGGGGTCATATCTCGTTCCGGCTCGACTCCGTTGGGCCCACTGGAATACTTCAAAGAGACCACGTTATAAAATGAATTCCAACGCCACATACGATATCTCTAACGAACATCCAATTATTTAGTTAGGGTCTTTTCTCATTTCGTGGACCGATTGGGTCTAGGTACGGTCAGACTTGGTCAGGCCATCCCGATGCAACGGGTCCCAGGGGTCCACCTGACCCCACATCGGTCCGGACCACTATGGTTTTTCCCGGTTTACTAGGTCTGGCCTATCGAGGTTATCCCAGTTCAGTTTGCGGGTCCGGGCCGCGGTTGGCTCGGGCCGTCGGGTGGGGCTCGGCCCACCCGTGCTGGGCTGGCGGGTTGCGGGTCCTGCCAGACCCACTGGCAGGTCAGGGCCGCTCGGCCGGCCCACACCGGCTCACTCTGTCCGGAAGCGGACTATTTCGCCCCACTTGACTTGTGCTTGTGGGGTTATTTTCTAGCCGGTGGGGTGCTGCCCCACCGCATTTAACTGTTCAGTCGTTTGGCTGACCGGGTGTCGCCAATGAGGCACAGAACATTCCACCAACCGCGTCCAGTTTTCGTGGGTCTCGTCCATCCACCGCCGACATGGAACAACGGAGGTTTCTTCTATGAGTCATTGTACGTGCTCTGATGTCCGTTCATGGTGTCGTTTGCACCTATATCTCTTCTGCGCTGCCGCTATCATAGCGTGACACGCCATTTCGTGTTGCTTTCAAATTGGAAATTGGTCCCTGAGGATCACATCAAGAAAAAAGAAGCGTAGGGTTTATGCCTTGTTCGTTTGGCACATGCCCTCCATGATAAGGTAATAGAAAGAAAAAGATGAATTAATTTATCAAAATAAAATTTCAAAATAGACCCCCTACCCCAATATCATTGGAGAATGTCCACGCTTGAAGGAGAGTCAGCGTTCGTCGTTCCCACAACAACCTGCCAACATTGTTGTTAAAATGTCATCCTACGGTTCGTGATTCTGTGTCACTCGTCATAGCCTACTGGAACCTGCTCCATCCACCAAGTGATTGGCATCCAGAAACTTTATTAGGACTACATCGTTTGGTGATTCCATTCCAATACCTCTCCCCAAGCACCATATAAATAGGGGAGGGGGAGAGTGAGTAACAACCATGAAATTTTTGGGGGTTCAATTAATAGGAACCTTCCAAATTCCAACAGAGCTGTTGAAAAGGATTTTTAAGATTCATGACATTTAATGCCTCGAAACATCGTTAGTCCCACCACTAATGCTAGTCCGTTGGAGAAATATAAATGAGAGAAATAAAATAACTAAGTTATTTAATTATTCTTTTAAAATGTCCCAAAATACAACTTTTTCTCCAAACCTACTGTAGTCAAAGTGAAGAATCCATTATTAAAATCCTGATGCTACGGATTCAATGGTGCCATCAGATTTTTAATCTGAGCACCAGATCCAAATTTATAAAATGTTGGCCACACGTTTACTGAACGTACCCAATTGTTTTTCATAAAATCATCTATAGTCACCCTCGACTTGCGCCGGTCGAGGTTAGGCTCCACCTAAGGACAACACGACCTCACGAGCTGAACAATTCTCTCATATTTTCAATCAAAGATATCATTAAGAAATTATGGATTTCAAAATAAAATAATTGTCACATAATTATTTTTTAACAGCCAAAAACTAACTATCACTGGTAGCCCGCCCCAGCCAATGTTAGTATCAGCCTAAGGAAATTATACCCCTAAGAGTTCAGTGGTGCCTTTGGATTTCAATCTAAGTTACCATTTGTGAGTTAAAATCATTTGAAAAATAAAATATATTTATTTAATTATTTTATTTACAGTTATCCCATTATTGGGTTTTCCCACTAGAGGGCTATGCCGACTAAACTTATGTTGTGCCAAGGGTAAACCTACCATCCTGATCTCAGTGGTTCCCTCATATTTATGATCTAGGAACTCATTTAAGAGTTATTCTTCCTTTTCAAGTAAACCAATCACACTCAATATTTTTAAAAATAACGTTTTTCGATGGATAATTCCAGGCACTCCGGGCCTCAAAATTATGCACCGTCATATATTGCGGTCTTGAAATAATTCCATATAGAAATAATATATAAAAATTTCGGGATATTACATTCTCCCCACCATAGGAATTTATGTTCTTGAAAACCAGAACAAGGAAAAACAAACAAAATAGGGTACTGGTCATGAATCTGAACCTCCCTCTCCCATGTGCTCTCTTGGAGGTTCTTGTGTTGGCACCGAACTCTCACTAGAGGGATCCACCATCCACAAAGGAATCTCTCCTGTTGATCCTCTATCTCCATCGAGAACTATGTAAAAGTCGCCACATAATCAAGTCCAACTCACCCCAATCGATAGCATGTGATGAATTATGCATGTATCTCCCCAGATATGGCACATGGGAAACATTATACACCAGGTGTATCTATGGGGGAATACTTCGACGATACGCAACCTAGCCAACTCTATTGAAAATATGGAAAAGTCGAACCTTGAGGAAAGTTTTCCACCCCGGCCCATGCTTCGTAATCCTCATTATGGTGAGACCCATAAGAAGACATGGCCTCCATCCTCAGACTCCAAGGGTCTCCATCTATGGTTGATATAAGACTTCTGTTGGCTCTGTGAAGTCTTCACTTAATGACAAGTGAGGTATTGTGATACAAACTGTGCCACTACTTCCTTCATCCCGGGCCACCAGTACTGACGATGGAGGTCTTCGTACACATTTTCCACTCCAGGATGTACCATTAAAGGGGATGTATGGAACTTTATCAACACCCCTCCCGAAGAGTCACTGGCACCATGGTGCGTCCCTGGGAAAGAACGATGTGCTCCCCATCTTCAGAAAATCTTTCAAGAGACCATCCTTAGGATATCTGAGCACATCGAGCCTTACTGTCAACATCTCAAGATATGCCTCCTAAACTCACTGAAACATTGGGGGAGTGACAGTCACAGACTAGAGGTAAGCTACTCCATCGGTATCCACGAAGGATATCCACAGTGATACTAGGTTCTCTGATGCCTCACTCCACAGTTGTAGAGCAGACCTCCCAGTGAGTGTGTTTGCTACCACATCACCCTTCCTAAGAGTATATACTTTCACAAAGTCATAGTACTTGAGGAACTCTATCTATCGTCACTATCTTAGGTTCAGGTCCTTCTGTGGAAAAAAATACTTGAGACTCTTGTGATCAGAGTAAATATTAAACAGTTCACCCATCAAGTAGTGACACCACGTCTTTGGCGCCAAGACCACTGCTGCTAACTCTAGGTCATGGGTATCATAGTTCTTCTCATGTTGTCTCAACTTCCATGAGCCGTATAAGATCACTTCCCGCTTCTGTATTTGGAAACAACCTAGTATGTTTCCTGATGTGTTGTTGTAGACGACACACCCAACTTCCTCTTCTGGTAGCCTCCAAATGGTGGCACTCGTCAGTCTTTGTCCTAGTTCCTAAAAGCTCTGGTGAAACTTCCCCATTCAAAGGAAAGGTTCCCCTTCCTTCATCAAAGCTGAAAAGGGTGACACTACCCCAGAGATGTCAGGTACAAATCTCTGGTGGTACCCTATCAAAGCAGAAGTCCCTCACCCCTCGGGATGGTAGTCCTGGAAAAATCTTTTTTAAATATATCCCCAAACTCTTCCCCTAATGTTGGGAACTGAAAACTCAAAACTCCAACACCCACAAGGGTAATGATGGATGAATCAAGAGTGATCGGTTTGACCCTTTTATGAATGAGTTTATTCAGTGCTTCTTCGGTTTCCTTTTTCACTGACTAAGTAAAACCCCATTCCAACACTGTAGATATAATTCATCCTTAATTCCTAAAATTGTCAATCTATGTATGAACTATGCATGCCCAGTCCCTTCACAAAATAACTTCATAAGGCCTCCATGCTACCACCAGGAGGTTCCAACCAAAACTATCACATCAATGGTCAGATCACACCATCAGAATAAGTGTGATTATCGAGTCTCCACCCAATGGTATCTCTATATGTAAGGGTCAAGTCATTAGTTTCACCAGAAACTCTAGGTCTTGAACAAGATTCATTTCCAGATGGAATGATCGGTAACTGTGTCTATTAATATGGCATCTAGTAGTAGACATAGACCATCCCTCGAATCATTCATGGAGCCCCTGGGTCACACTCTTTTACCGCATGAAGATACACTCTTCCCATGTCCTATAGCTCTCTAATCCTGGTGGGGACCACATTTGTGTGGTGGTTGTAACATGTTAAAATATATTAAAACTCATTCTTTTCTCATAGCTCCACTTCCATGTCTTCTGAGTGGTGTCAGTTTCCTACTTTACCACTACTAACAATCAAGGGTTGTATCCACTCATCCAATGAAAATTCAACCACAATGGTTCTCTCTAGCACACTAACATACGTGGGAATGAATATAGGAATAGTGTTAGCTCGGCTATCCCTAAACGCACCTCTCTCGGAGGTCCGAGCCCTGAAGCACTAACTGTACTATATTCATCGAGTAGCTGGGATTTTCGGTATGCCTTAATGAGTACTCAGCAACCGACATGTCATCCTACTGAAGATGTAGATGCTCTTGGGAACACTAAAACCTTAGATTTTTATGGCATGATACCCCCTTATCTGAGCAAGGTTCTCAAACTTGTCCACAGAAAAGTCCCCTCTTCACAAGATCAGGGTAATCTAAACCCTATCATCATCCTACTAAGCCATGTAAAAGGCTCTCTAATAGGACCACCATCTAATCAAATTGTGCTCTGGCTAGATGGAAACTCAGCTAGCAACTAAACCCGGTCCTTAGCTGCCTATGATTTAGTATTTCCTCAGAACTTGAGGGGTATCTAATGCTGAAACATGTGTAAGGAACTAAGCCTACACGTGTCCTCTACTGGTACCGCCAGCTGTAACTACTGACTAATAGGTAGTGATACAGCTGGTACACTACCTGAAGGTACTATCTCAAGCAACAGTCCATGTACTGAAGCCTCATCACCATGCAGAAAATCCTCATGATCATGAACTGATAAGGACTAGTATCTAGGATCACCATATGATCTGCTAGTGTCCCAACTAGGAGGAAAACTCTAGTCACAGCCTCCAGCCAGTTCTCACCAGCCTGGGGATCAATCTCACCTTAAAACCTTAGGGGCCTCTACCATAGAAACATGTGAAACACACACAATTAGCGTGCACGTTCCACTGGTTTCATCTATTTCCCAATAGGTGGTGGTGCTGCTAGTGCTCCACCCGAAGGTGATAACATGGTAAGAGTGTCATGCACCGAAGCCTCATCGCTTTGTGGACCGTTATCATGTACTCTCTCGAGAATCCTAACTGGATGTCTATAGGGCATCATCCTGATATGTAATAAATGTGTTATATGGCCATCAAGTTATACCTGGTGAGATGACTCAATGAAATTACAAGAAAAACACTTCAAAAACACACACAATTAGTGTTTTTGTGCGTTGATTCAAAAATAATAATTCATGGTTCTGGTGTATGGATACCCAAGCCACTGCACCAACACTGGACTCCTTAAACTGAAAACCACATTCATGACACTTAACACTATTGCTATGTTGAAAAGATAAGAATCATAGTTCTTCAGTAGAACCGACTCCTCTGAGACCACTTTGTCACGACCCATCCCCTAGGACCTGTTCCATGACTACCCCAAGCCCACCATCCACATGCTATGGTCTAGCGACTATCACCGGAAAGGTGTATCCCTTAATGGAAATCATTGGCTCAAAACCTATAAAAAATTCTAAGAATACAAAAAGAAGAAACCATTATGTAAACAACTACAGTAAAAAGTGTGCAGAAAGTTAAGGGTTCAGAATACAAGCCCAACTGGAATGTACAAGTACTAGTGGAAAAGGAAAAATAGCTCCTGTAAAATCCACCATGAATCCTACATGATGGGTAGTTATAACTCATGATTAGTAGTCATGTGTCACGTCACGTCAAATGGTCCACATTTGAGCACCGTTCAGTCCTGACTCCCTCATCCTCAATCAACATTGTTTGTTATGTGCACAAGACACAAAAAGATGTGGGAAAATAGAATGAAGGGCTGAGTATAAATATACTCAGCAGGGACCCCAATAACCCTGACGATCTCCCAGAGTTCCACCAAGGAAAAAACCACAAAGAAAGACCTCAATCACAAAGAAATAAGCAGTAATCAACTCAACTTAGGTATATGCCCATACATATACCTATGTTATCAATATATATTCATCCATACATGAAGGGAAGAATATCACAAAGGTAAAACCATGATATTTACACCACGAAGGTAAAAATACCACACAGGTAATATCATGAAGAAAACAACACGTAGGTAAATGTACCACACAGGTAACACCACGAAGATATCACCACAAAGGTAAATGTACCACACCAGTATCAACATGAATATATCCCCACGATGGTAAAATTACCACACAGTTATCACCATGAATGTAAAATACTCATCTCACACCAGGTATTAGTGAAGAATAGAAGTACAGAGTATTAGTCGTGAAGCTAGATCATCTTCTACTGTTAAGAGGCACTACTACTAATCATATAGAGTCTGACCCACACATGATCAATAGGTAATAAACCCACAATAATTCACACAGGATCTGACCCTCCCTGAGTTGATATGTATTAACCACTGCAATGACCTACACAGGATATGACCGACAGAGGATCGATATGCACTGGCCCATACAGGATCACTGATGGATGACCCACACAGGATCTGACCCACACTGGATCAATATGCACTAACCCACATGGGATCGTTGAGCGCTAACCCACATAGGATCTGACCCACACAAGATCGGTGCTGACCCACATAGGATCGCTTGGTACTAACCTAGGTATGATCTATTTCCAACCTCCGCCACACTGCCAGCCATTGTATTCCCACTCATAGTATTCGGGATTCTCAGAGAATTGTTCCTCAGGACTTTGTTCATACATCATCTTCCAATAATTTCCATGAGTAAATATCCCAATGTACTGCCATGTCATAAGGGATCCAACACGACAGATGATGCGTGAATCGGGCACCCGGTCTGTGACTTAGAAGCATTTTAGTTCCGAGGGGACAGTTGGATTCTGGTTCAATCCAACCAGTTTCACTAAAACATTCCCCCAATCTCAAGTAGAGTATACCAAAATGGCCAAATCGTCTTAAGGGTTTTGGTGCTGCAGACGGTTCATCAAACGGACACCCGGTCTGCTAGCCATACCACTTTCTGTGATACGGGGGTGGTCGCACCTTACTCTAGCCCGGCTCGGTCAGGCCCGCCAAAATATGTAAAAGGGACCACATCTCAAAATGTATCTGAATTCCACTAACGGTATGTCGAACGGACGCCCAGTTTCTTAGTTATGGGCGTTTCTTTATTTGGGGACCTGTTGGATCTGGGCCCGGTCCGACTCCGTCAGGCCGGCCTGAAGCAACGGGTCCCGGGGTCTACCTGACTCCACTCTGGTCCGACCCCCTAAGGGTCAGCCCGGTTTATTGGGGACGGCCAATGGGGGTCATCCCGGTTCGGTTTGCGGGTCTGGGCCATTGTTGGCCCGACCCGCCGGGTGGGGATCGGCCCACCCGTGCTGGCCCACTGGGTCGCGGGGCCGACCTATCCCACTAGTAGATTTGGCTTGCTCATCTGGCCCGCACCGGTTCAGTCCACCTTGAGGTGGACAATATCTCCCCACTAGCCCCACGCTTGCAGGGTCGTTCGCTAGACGGTGGTGCACTATCCCATCGTAATTAACTGGGTTGTCGTTGGGTTGGCCGGGATTCGCCAACGTGGCACGGTGCAGGCCACACCACACCATCCTGTTGCGGCCTGCTGGATGTGGCCACTTCGGCTGGTGGCGCATGCGGGTTCCCCACTTGTCCTGCATGGCCGGCTGGGGCCGACCGTCACGCGGTGTGTTCCACCACTCGGGACCATTTTCCGCGGGTCTCCTCTGGCCACTATCGCCCTCCACTTTCATGTCTTACATGTGGTTTCTTCCACAAGTCATCAGGCATGATTTAGTGTCTGCTCTTTGTGCTGTCTATGCCAATGGCTTTTCCGCGCTTCCACCGTCATAGCGTGACCATCCATTTCGCGTTTCCATCAAGTTTAATATTGTTCTCTGAGTTTCACATCATGAACGAAGAGGTTGAGGGTTGGGGCCTTATTTGTTTGGCCCGCGCCCTCCACATTAAGGTAATAGAAATCTAAAAAAGATTTAATTTATCAAAGACAAATTTCAAAATATATCCCCTACCACAAGATTGTTGGAGAATGTCCACTCTTGAGGGAGAGTCGGTGTTCGTAGTTCCCGCAACAAGCCACCAACATTGTCATTCAAATGATGTCCTTTGGTTAATGATTCGGTGTCGTTCGTCATCGCCAGCTGGAACCAGCTCCGTCCTCCATGTGATTGGCGTGGAATCACTTTATCGTAAGTTCATCATTTGGTGAAGTTGTGCCAATACGTCTCCCCAAACTCTATATAAATACGATTGGGGGGGGGAGTGAGTAACACACGTGGAATTAATCAGAGTTCATTTAATGGGAACCTATATCTTTACAATAGCATTGTCACAAAGGATTTGCGGAGTCAACCAATTTAAGGTCTAGACACATCGTTGGTCCTGCCACGGCTGCCTGTCCATTTGAGGAATATAATTGAGAGAATTAAAATAACTATGTTATTTTGTTATTCTTTTAAATGTCCAAAAATAAAATTTTTCTCAAGACCTACTACGGTAAATGTGAATCCTACCTTAAGAGTCTCTCGAAACTATGGATTCAATGATACCCTCAAATGTTTAATCCGAGCACCAGTTTAAAAGTTATATAACGATGCTCGTGCGTTTACTAAATGTACCTGAAAAAAAGTTCATAAAATTATTTGTAGCCACCCTTGACTCACAACGGTCATGGTTAGGCTCCACATGGGGAGAAAACATCTTCTGAGCTCAACGGTACTCTCATATTTTTAATCTGAGTTACCGTTTAGATGTTATGGATTTTACAATAAAATAATTGTCACTTAATTATTTTTTTATGGCCAAAAACTAACTTTCACAGGTGGCACGTTCCAGCCAAAGTTAGTATCAGCCAAAAGAAGCCATAAAATCACCATATTAGGGGTGGTCTCAGAATTTCAATCTGAGATACCATTCATGAGATATATGCATTTGAAAAATAGAATAATTTTATTCAATTATTTTATTTACAGTTATTCCATTTTTGGGTTTTCCCACTTGAGGCCTAGCCGACTAAACATATGCCGCTCCTAGGGTAAACCTACCATCCTGAATGCAACAGTGCCATTAGATTTTTGATCCAAGAACCCATTTACGATTTATTTAACTTTTTTTGTAAAACCAATCACACACGCTATTTTTAAACTGAAATTTTTTCGACGGATCATTCTGGGCCATCTGGGCCTCGAAATTACGCCCCAACAGATTTCATGGTCTCGGAATAATTCTATATAAATAAGAAAAATAATACAGAAATTTTGGGACATTATATTTTTAATTATATTTTCAAGGTTATCATGCCTCCTTTTACTATTATATTTTGTTGATCTCAAGATTCTAATATTTAAATTATTCTTTTCATCAGCTTTTTTAAATGAGGAAATCTCTGCTCTTGGTATTTCTACATACTAATAAATTAATCTTAATTTATGTTCAATATCATTAAATATATTATTTTTATTATTATTTAAAAGATAGAATTCATCAAACTCAATTATCTTATGCTCATTTCTTATCCACATTATAGTAAATTTCCAGAGGATTAATTTTATCATGTATGAAAATTTTTATAAATATTATAAATTAATTTTACAAACAACCATGAAAATAACCTTTTAAGATTTGAAATTTTCATTTTAATTATGAAAATTCAATAATTTTTTCGAATTATTGTTTCTTTTTGATAATATCATTAATCTAATTCAAATTTATATAATTATTTAGAAGAATAAAGATAAAATTTGACATATATTTCAACTAATTAATGATTACTCATTGATTATTTTCATTGCATTTACAGTTTATGTTAATATCTGAATAAATTTTCCATTTTGATTATTTCCCCTATTCTACCACTATGTTTTTGGTGAAATTTCTTTTGGAACAAGAAACAGTCATTGACATGATTATTTTGGAGGTTTTACATTCTTTAATTAATTTATCTTTGAAATGACATTGGTAAAATGCATTGGATGACTTCTACTTTTCTATATTTGACCAACTATCTTTAGTTGATTTCAATGATTTATCATAATTTTTGTTTTTATATTTCAAAGAAATACTTGTCATTGAAATCTTAAACTAATATTATATTGAATTTTCTTAATGTGTAGGTTATAAGCTTCATGAGATTGAGAAATTTGTGATGAATATTAGTTATTACTTCAATATCTCTATTGAATAATGTTTTTAATCTATTTTAGATTGAACTCCATCTTTTAAAGGTAGAATAAAATATTATGGTTTTACTTTTCCCTTTTAGTGGTTGTTTTTAGGAAATCCATCCTTTTCATCAATGGTAATCGGATATGGGATTTCTAATCCATCAATTTTACCTTAAACCCCAACAAATTTCATCAAAAATAATCTAATTTTTATATTGTGATTTATATATAACATACATTGGATTCTTTAGTATTCCTTTATCAGTATTCTTTTATTATTTTACAACTTTTTTCATTTGATGAAACTTCTCAACCTCTTTACAAAATCAATATATATATATACGAAAATAAATACTATCATTATTCCTGATATAGTATCCAAGTTTATAGGTTATTATTTAACCCTCTCATCATTTCTAAAATCAGAAACTCCATACATTTTTATAAAAAAATTAATAACATTACTCAAAATTATATATTAGGGTCAATTTTTTAACTTTACCATATGAGAACAAAAGGATTTAATGTAAACCTATATGAACATAACCATATAAATCATTTTTATTATAAAAAAATGAAATACATATACATCATCAATATTTATTTTATAATTTTGACAATTTATCATTTGAAGAAAAATATAGACCCACTAAACTATTATACTTCTTTCAAGGTAAAAATTATTCAATTTTTCAACATTTTCTATGAATATAAAATTCTTATCTTCTTTTTTATAATTTGTTAATATTCATTAGTCCTCAATAAGTTATCAAAAAATAATAAAAATAATCTCACTCTAATGGTAACTCTATTGAAACAACGAAATTTGTAATAGAATTAATAAACTCAATTCCATAGAATAATATCATCATTTTCGTAAATTCACCAGCTCTAAAAAATCATTATTTGATAAAAATCTATGATAAAACATTCATAAAAATTTTCATTATATTTTATAGTTAACAAAAGCACCTCCCACAATTTAATAAAAGGAAAAATTATTAAAAAAATTCATACTCATTGAACAAAAAATGATCATCCTGCCTTTCTCCAAATATTTCCCTAGTTTTGAATTCTTTTAAATATTCCATATACGAAACTAAAAGGCAATATTAATATAGAATTTCACTAAATAGAATATTAATTGATTCACAACGAATAAAAACAAATAAATTTGAGGCCATATGGGTATATATAGGTTTATCGACTACCACTAATCTCAAGAAAAAAAGACTCATCCAATGGTCAATAAAAAATCTTGAAAAAAAGATATCTCCAAAATATAAAAAATATATTAATTCTTAGCATTAAAATTAAAATTTAGAATTTCTAAATTCTCATTGATTTTCTAAATAGAACATTATTATGAAATGAATGAAAATGTAAGATAATCAATAAAATAAAAAAATTATGTTTTGGGGAGTTAATATGATAAAAAATACTTAAAATGATATGATGAAAATGTAAATATTCATTCTATAGTATATTTACTATATTAATTTATTAATCTTGTTTTTTCAAATGTAGTTATAAAAAAATTATTTTCGAAATTTCATATCATATACTAAATGTAAATGAAAATTTAATAAAAATAATGTAATAAAAGGCTAACGAGATAAAAATTAAAATCCCCCATAATATGTGAGTTTAATAGATAAATAATAATTTTTATAAATCAGAACACACAAACAAGTCAATTATTATAATATATATATTCTAATACACTTTAAAAAATATTTCTGAGTTCCATTGATATGTATCTAGATGCTATTATTCAATGAGATCATATAATTGAAACTATTTCTTTGAAATATAGTACATCTTAGGTCTAGAACTGTCTGTAAAAGGACCTTTGGAAACCACTAGTTTTGGGTATTCTGGTGCTCATAATTATCCAGCTCCTTTGACATGAAATCTTATGTCCTTCTGAATGATTAAATTTTGTTTAGAGATAATTTTCTCCAATATTAAATAAAACACAGACACATTGAATAAAATCTTTCTCAAATAAGATAAAATTAGCTATATTGATATGCTAACTTTTGGTTGATTTATTTCCATTTTTGGAAATTTCCTTTTGGGGCCTCAACAACATATATGTGTTATTAAAAGAACGTTTCCCTATTAAAATGATACATAATAAAATACTTAGAAATTAAGTTTCTAATTTCATCTTTATAACCTAATTTTTATCACCATTAGACTTAAAAATCTTCTTGAACTTTTTATATTCCATTCATATTGATTTGTATTATCGTTCAGTTATTTATTAACACAATTTCTCTCTAATTTATAATTCGTCTTTTAAATTTTCTCTTTAGTCTTATCCACCTCCAAAAATAGTTCAGAATTACCATTTTCCAATCATAATAAACTATATTCCAATAATTTTCTTAATCATATTCACACTAATTCATCCTTATTTCCAATACAGGTTTTGTATATATGTTATTTATATTCCTCAACTTCATTTATAAAATCTTTTAATTCCTCCTAAAATTTAACATTGTTACCATCATCAAAATTAGTTTATAATTCATCATAACTTTCTTCCTTGACTAATAAATAATCTAGACTATTGGATAATATTATTTAGATAATATTTTATAATTATTTACCATACCCATAGAAAATTTCACATTTTCCTACATTCTTATTTATTTATAAAAACAAATATTATTTTTACTCTTACCATTTCGTCTAATGAGTTACCAAAATAAGTATCACTTGAAACTAGTCTCCTCATATCCATATAGTTTAATAATTTATTTTCGATCATATTAAACTATTTCTTAAAATACATTCTTTCCCTTCACTTTAACTTTGGATACTCATGAATAATGTGTTTATGTTTTCTAGATTAATTGAAAATGGATTGTAATGAATTTTTATTATCACTATTCTATATCATATATTTTCTAAAATATTTATTTAAATTGAATCGTATAAAAATATATCTTTTCATACATAAAACATAATTTTCATTTTTTTCAGAAAATATTCATATTTATATCATTTAGAATTATTATTAATAGTATTTCCTATGTAATTTGGATCAACAAAAGTTGATTCAAAGGTCACTCTATTTTTCTTTTTTTATCATTATGTATCACTCTTTAGTAAAATGTCATATTTCAAGAATTTTCAAATAAATTCATCTAAAAATAACATGTTAAAATTATTTTTATCATCAATGGATCATTTTTTAGATTCTAATTGTTTACATAGAGTATAGATAACTTTCTCAGAATTTTTGTCATTTGTTAACTTCTTTTATCCTAGATATTGTAAACTATTTATGATTTTCATCATTCTATGATGTATTTTAGAAACACTCTCCCACGATATATGACTCCCCCATACATGATTTGTGGAAAATTGAAATGTTTTTATATCTTCTAAACTAACTAACTGGGTAGCTAGCGCCTGTTGGGGTTGATCCCATAGGGAAAATAGATATGAAATAATCATCATAGGTCTATGAATCTCAGTCAATTATCCAGAAATTCATGATTAAATGGGGAAATTTGAAAACATTGAACCAGTTGTTAAAATTAAATCAAAATAGAATAAATTACCGAACAATAAAGAAAAAATTTATAAGGTTTCCATTCAATTAGGTCTATTGAAACAATTATTATTTAGTGATAAATTTTATAATAATAATTTGATACCATGGAGAATAAATTAAAATTTTATTTCTTGGACTGATGATAGACAATTATTTAAATAAAATAGAAATCCCTCGGTCTGGAGAGTAACTTCTTAAAATACATTAAGTTAATTTCCCCTAAAACACTGGAAAGAATCTCTCACAATTGTCATGGGTTCGCACATTGCAACTCATTTAGTATGCATCATTATTGTTGTTCCTGGTCTAATATGACTCCAATAGGCATTTTGGTATTAATTTTATTAATTGAACTACAATAAAAAAACCTAATAAAAACAATAGAGTAGAATTGTAACTAAAACAAACCCATAATTTTTACTACAACACCAACATAAGAAACATAGAAACTTTTGACTATAGTCACGGTGTCTAGGTTCAGAAGAAACTCAACCCCTGCCACTGATACGATAGGATTATATGGTGGAAGGTGAATTACACTAAAATAGAAATGAAAAATAAACCATAAGGAAAACTCCAATTTGGATTCAACGGAGATCGATCAGCAGAGCAATAACACCTCCCCCATCGATGTCCCACTTGAAATCCAAAGGTATGCTTCTATATTTTTTTAATAATAAACTACATGGTGTATACCCAAAAATTCATGGCGTGTACTTGGGTAAACTATCTTTGTCCTTATGATATCCATCAGTAGGTTATCCGCTACAAAGAACTTTGATTTCAATACATTGGAGACTAGTTTATGGGGTACACATCATTTTTTACTACCACACATGGTGTGTAGAGATTTTATTTTCCACCAAACACTTTTGGAACTGAATACATGGAATGAGAATAGTTAATATACAACATGTTATCCATGGTCGGCTACATGGGCATGTACTTGGGAAATCTGAACCGTGTTGAGTAAAGGGTAGACAATGTTTGTTTATAATGTACACACACTGTATAATTAATTTTTTCATTTTTATCACTCCCAATTGTTGTCATCCGATGTAATCACCGTAAAAACACAAAGAACGCTGAAATAAATAATTTTATCCCCAAAAAATGTGTATATGGTAAAAACATGATTTTATTTTCTATTAAATTTATGAAAACTTAAGCACAAATTGGGAACATCATATTTCTCCACACATAGTCATTTTATATCGTTTATGAAATATATCAACATCAATAGAACCTAAACACTAAAAAGCGATTTATTCAGTTAATTATACATAAAAATAATATAGTCATATCAAAGAATTATAAAAGGTAAAAAACAGATTTCAACTCCAATGATATTCTAGTCATTCCATGTTTATAGTTTATTTAAATACCATCATCCACTTTTAGTTACATTTTTCAACATTTTAAAAATATGCAAGCCACTTGATGATTTAACTCATAATAAAATAACGAACTCAACACTCAAGATTATTTAATTAGAGTTATACTCAATCTCATGTATAATTACTCTATAAATTGTATTCGAAATATTCTCATTCTCCAATACGAAGTGAAATAAAAAAAATCACAAGGACATTAAAAAATGTTAAGATGTTTCTGAGGATAATGGTAGGTCGGTAATGATTTGAAAAATAATATTAGAGGATTATAAAAGGAGTCTGAATTACTAAATACTAAAAAAGGATATTCATAAACAAATCTCAAGGAAAATGCATCCCCCAAATGATCTCTTATAAGTAATAATTTCCTTGATATTCCCTTTCTAAAAGGGGTTTGTAAACATCAATAATTTTAATGAATGAATTTTGTCCTCTATTGAAATTATTTTTAATGGAGGGACCACTAGAATATAATGAATAGTTTTTTTGCAACCCTTCTTCCCAAATGAAAAGGATACAGTCTGCTCCATTCTTAATTTCATTATTTTGGACCAAAAGAAACCTTGAATAGCCAAACACCCTCTTTAAATATAAAATAAATAATCATGCAATATTATTAAATTATTAAGGTTGGAATGATAAATATTATTATAATATTGCTTCTTATTATGTAAGTTTATGGTTTTATGGGTTTCATGGGGTTCTGATGTAGGGTAGATTTCAAGGTCAAGGGGGTGAAAATATTAATCAAATGCCTTATTAATTTTAATGTTTTTTGAAATATTCATCTTTTTAGGTGAAAAACTCCCATGTTCTAGTAGTCTTGCATATCCCAATAATCTCTCAAGATATAGGGTATAATAAAGAATATGAAAATGGGTTTAGAATACCACTCATGAATGTGGATAAAAATGTGGCAATCCAGTCATTTAGTGAATTAAATAATCAATCTGAATAATACCAATGGTCATGAAATTGATTCAAAATTAAACTTTATCAACAATCATTTTAAAACCCCATAAAATTAAAATAAGCATATAAATTTTAAAATTCATGTCTGTATCTTTATTATTTATATTTATAAATAATGAAAAAAAAATCATTTTGAAATATTTGATCTATTAATTATGTATCCTAGATTTGTTTAAGGGAAGACAATAGTTTATATAGGAGATTATTCCCCACACTTAATATCACACATTTACCTCCAAGTGTAACACTAATGAATTTAAGAATATGTGGAAAAACACAAGTAATCAAGGAAGATGGATAGTAGTTAAAGATGGAATCCAAAGAAAAGTAATGAAAATAAATACCAAAATAATTTTCCCCTTGGGGTGCACTCTAAAAGGTGGAAATATAATGAAAATGAGATCCTCATTTTGTGTCTGAGTACTAGTTAATGTCAATGAAATATAAAAAAAGTATAAATGCATATAAACCATCTCATCGAATGAATTTCAAATATATAAATATATATATAAAGAAATAAATGTGTACAAATAGTCAACGTGTCACCTTCGAAGAGGAACAGTTGGAATTAGGGGGTCTATTTGAGGAGGGGTAGAAGCAACATAAGCTCGAGTTCATCAGTCCTCACTTTATGTGGTAGAATTAGCTGGTACATCTTGGCCTATATTAGTATAATAATTGTCTGGTCTTGAAGTAGATAGGAGCACTGAATCTGTCTCAAGAGAAGTAAATGCGTCTTGTTATAGGTCCCTAGCATTAAACATTACATATTCTTGAGTTCAGTAAATAATTTGACTCTTATTTACATTGAATATCTTTTTAGCTTTAGAGACATAGACAATTAGGACATAACTAATACATAACAACATAAATATTACAATGTACACACTTTTTCTAACTACCAATTTTTTTTCATAAAACAAAATCTTTTAAAAATAAACATGGTTTTGTTTCATGTTTAATCATCATAACTTTTCCTCGATTCCACCCTTGATGTTATTCTCATTTATATCATGTGAAAAAAATTCAAAATGTTGGATGATCATAAAAACTCAGTAAGGGAGATAAAAACATGTAAAACTATTATCCCTGTGAAAACATGTAAACCTTGAAACATTTATCATTAAGTGATACATTTAAACATTAGGAAGTTGAAAATTTACTTCAATTAATATAATTTCATTTCATGAACTTTCTGTCACCATAATATTACAATAAATCCCATATAAAAAACATATAACATATAAAGGTAACATGGGACATAAAAATACTTAATTGGAATAACCAAACGGTCGACTTCCACATATATCACTAAATGTAATTTACATATGCCTGAATTCCATACTCAATGCATTGATTGTTATAACGTAACCACCCATCCATGAATGATCACAGAACCAACCATCTATGGTTTATCACATAACGTCCCATCTTTGGTTTACCATGTAACCACCTTTCATTATTTTAACATGTAACCACCTATCAAATGTCCAAGTATAATTATACAATCATAACACATAAAAGATTGTATTTAGGAACATTTCACTCTTAAAATTTCATTAGAAATCACATTAAATAATTTAAGATATTTAAATAGTCATGAAAAATTGAAAACCATTTTCAATACCAAAAATACTCAAAATAGAGAATAATTGATTTATTTAGCAAATTAAAAATATTAAGGCTTTTTGAGGAATCAAAATAAAAAATATCGGTAACCGTGGAAGATAAGTAATTGTCACCACATATGTTAAAAACGTTCCTATTTCATTTAGTAAAATTATTCATAGAAAATTATTCCCTTTGAATTATATCAAAATTGTAATTGTTTTATTATACATTGTATGAAAAAAGGTTTTATATATTATCAAAATATTCCTCAATGAAAGGACATTGATACGAAGTCCATTACCTCGAGTACAACTCATCATGTACAATCATTATGTTAATTAATAATAAATGTAGGTTAATTTTTACACTCTATAGAACCCATAAATAATTATTATTTCTTTTATATCACTTATTATAAAAATTTCATAATTATTTATGTTCATATCATATGTTTTGTCGATATTCGATACCTGAGTCGAAATTTAACCCTGTTTTGATGTAAATTGTCCATGTGTTAAAAAATCTATCATCTATAGAATAATATTCATGATTTAAATATAATATATATCTAGTATATATGAATTTATAATATCCACAATTATTGGATATATGATTTAAATGCACCTTTCTTATAGAAGGTTGGTCATACGTACACATGAATGCTACTTTAATTTCATTGTCATATTAAATAAATAATAATTAAATGAAATACATATATATTATCATACCAGAATTATATTAATGTCATGTATGTCACATAGTTTTAATAAACCCTACTTTTATATATTCCATGTATAGAAGGAATGTGTCACATCACTTAGGGTGGGCTGTAGTCCACATATCATTAAATGAAATTATCATATTTACACAACATTGAAACCATAAAGTTATGTTATAAATTTAAATTATAGAATCATATAGACTATAAATATATAATATATATCATATGTCAAATATATTTCATTATAATTTTCACCATGGCGTTGGAAGAGAAAATTGAATTGTCATCATATTGTGAGGTAGTAGTTCGACGTACATAGAAAAAATATGTTTATTACCCATTAAATGGAGGTGGGGGTATGTTTAGGTTAAAAAAATATTATAACAACATCCTAGTATGTTAAGGATAATTATATTATTATGTAATCATAAAATAATAATTCTATTAGGAGTGGATATTGGAAATGATACTAAAATCATGAGAGAATGTGTTACCTCTTAATCTGGTAACTTCATTTGGCTTTTACCAAAAGGCTTCCTTGGGAGTATTTCTTCCCTAAGGGAGGCTTGTAAGATGAGGGGAGGGATTCTAGGAATACTTTTTTTGTAGATTATGACTACTATAAATAGTTATTTAAGTGTGTGTATTATTGAAGATAGGGTACCTTTTTATAGTAGTGGTGAGGGGCACCCTTAGAAAATCATAAATTATTAAATTAATAGAAATTATTTTTTTTAATAAAAAGTGTTCCATATTTAGATAACTATAATATAATATTATTGTAGGTATAAATCATATCATCCAAAAAAAATTACACATGTATTTACATTATTTTAAACATTATATTTTTTTATCTGTACTTTTTTCCTTTTAATTTTAATTATGGTAATAACATTTTAATTATTAAGAGGATATTAATTTAACTTTATGGGTTAAATTTCAAATAATTTTACACTTTATTAACCTTTGGACCTTATCATATACACTTTTTCATTTCTAAAATATTATTATTATTTTTAAATAATTTAATAATTTTATATTTTTAGCAAACATCATTTTTTTAAATTTTACACTATTCATTTTATTGAATTTAACTAAAATTCAAACATAAAGATCACATCAAACAAAAGAATTAAATAATATTATAAGATTTCAAATTTACCAAAAAAAATTCATGTATAACATAAAATTTGTCAAATAATGTTTTTTAATATTTATATTACTATTTATTTGATTCGTTATTTTATTGGGAAATCACTCCATCATCATTATGTAATAATTAAATTTAATTATTTAATGTCTAAAAATTATATATAAAATACCAAGATGTCTGAAATATTTTTAAGTTTCTAATTATAATTTATAGTATAAGATATCATGTATATATACCCATATTAAAATTATTTTAGTAAGAAGATATTTGTTTATAACATTTTTTCCTTAACATTTAACTAAAAGATATTAATGTCATAATCACACCGTAGTGGATTCCAAAAACCCAAATTTTTGTCCCAATTTTATTATTTGTTGTAAATATCACATATTATATTATTATTACAGTTTTATTGTAGTTTTACATTAATATAACAATATTTTGACCCTTATTTACTAGACTTACCAATTTATAATGGTAAATAAGAATAATTAGTAATTAAACTATACATAATGTCCAAAAAAGGACCTATTTACATAATTTGGAACATAAATTCAAAATATTTAATCCATTTTTCAATCTAAAAACACATAATTGATAGTAATTAATTTAAAATTAATTCCCTGTTGTGAAATGAGAAAATTGGGTTTTGAAAGTAAAAACCATCAAAATATTGACATGTGTTTATATCTAATTTCAAAAAAAATAATTCCAATGACTAAAATTGGATTAAATAATAATTATATAATCTAAATACACTTTAAAAACAATTAAAAGGACAATATATCTATATAGAAAATGAGTTGAAAATGCAGTTTTGAATTATAATGAAATATTTTTCAATATTCATTAAAAATGAATTTTATCATAATAATAAATTAAGTCAACAAAGGTGAAATTTTATGTCCAACTTCGAATGAAGATGTTTTTTTAAATAGGACACATAAAATTGAAACAAAATAGAATCAATATGGGTTCTCCATCAAAAGGCGATAAAACTGTTTTTTATACTTCTTTTATCTAAAAAAATAAATTTGTTCTTATATCATATCTAGAAAACATATAAGATGAATTTTAAAATTTATATTAAAAATAATAAATTAATATAATCCAAATTTATTGATATGATTTCAGTAAAACAATTATTCTTATAAGGAACCAGCCTTAATATATTACTTAATTCTGAATTAAATGAATAATTCACATTGAGGGTCTTCTCATGTATAGAGTTTTAGGGAATTAGGCCATAACTGTTACATCTCACAAGTACAATGTAGACACTTCTACTCAGTTTCCATTTTTTCATAAAATAAAAACCGTTGACAAAAAGATTCATGTCTAGTTCCATGTTTTAGACAGCCTGACACCATGATCCAATCCTTGACCCTATTCCTCTTTATGTCCTATGAAAAACATTTCAAAAACTGGGGATGAACAGAAAAAGCTCAATAAGGGATACACAAAGAAGGAAACTGTTAGTTTTTCAAAACAACAAGTAAACCATGAATACCAAATCATAAGTAATACTTTTCAACTATATGAAGTTTTAAATACTCTTCACTGAATTGAATATCATTTATTACCCTTTTGTAACCCAAATATCACTATAAAACCCATCTAAAAAACACATAACATATAAAGGTAACATGGAACATAAACATACTTAAATGGAATAACCATACGGTCGAATTCCACACATGTCACTAAATAGAGTAGCCATATGGCCGAATTCCATACCCAATGCATTGGAGGTTATAACGTAACCACCAATCCTGGTTTATCATGGCACCACCCTTTATTTGGTTTATCACGTAACCACCCGTCAAATGTCCGAGTACCATTATAAAATCATAACACATACACCAAATATAAATGAATGAAAAAATTTCCACATTTCAATCACAATATATCACTTAAATATATTGAAATAACAAATCCATTATCAAAACCATTTGCAATAACAAAATAAATAATAGATTATATGGTCTTTAATTTTCCTTTTAAAAACATTACGGCTTGTTAAGGAAGCCAAAGATCAAGTAACATTCGCGGTGGCGGAAAAGTTGTTGTCCCCACGTAAATTAAAAGAAACATTCCTTTTTGATGTTTAGTAAAATGATTCATAGAAAAATATTCCATTTTAATTAAATGAAAATTAAAAAGTTTTTATACAGCTTATAAAATAAAGTCTTTTATTAAAACAAAATTTTCCTCAATGAAAGGAGATTGAGACGAAGTCTCTTACCTCGTGTCTGACTTGACTCGGTCATTCTTTAATCTCCTGAATAACAAACTAAAGTTAATTTCTAATTTCTAAAAAACCTTTTTCAATTTCATTATCCCTTTTATATCACTCATTACCATGTTAAGAACATTATGTAGTCATTTAAGTTAATAACGGTTATTTTGACGATATTTGGTACTTGAGTCAAAAATAAACGACTTATAAATACAAGTTGTTCATTTGGTAAATTATACATTATCTCCAGAATGATATTAATGATTTAGATATCATATATGTCATATATATCCTGTATAATATGTTTTTATAATAGTACATTACATTTGATGGTATGAAATGAAATGCATTGTTCGTGGAGAAGGTAATCAATACGTACGCATGAACGCTGCATTCATTTCTATTTCACATTTTATGGAATGATAACATTATGATATCAAAATACATTAGAATTCCAGTATAATATCTTATATAATTTTATTAACTCCATCCTTTATACATCCCACATATGGCATTAACGATTCAAATCACTTTGAGGGGGCGGTAGTCTGCACTTCCTAAAATGAAATTATCATGTTTACCCATTATGGAAACCATAAAGGAATGACATAAATGATAAATAAATAATAATAAGGAAAAAATAAACATAATATATATCATATATAAATATAGTGACATCTTAATGGCTACAATTATAGGTTGTAGAAGATAATTAAACAATCATCATTTCGTGAGGCAGTAGTTCGCCGTCCACAGAAACAATATGTTCTCCACCCATTAGATAGAGGTGTGGGTAAGTGTAGCTCGAATCCTTCTCATAAAAACATACTAATATATTTAATATACAGTTTTTGTTACAAAATAAATTATTAAAAAGAGTTTAAGGGGTTGGAGAAGAAAAATAAAACAAAAGAACATAAGAGAATATGTTACCTTTAAATCGGGTAACTCCCCTTAGTTTGAACCAAAAGGGTTTGTTGAAGTGATTTATTCATATGTTAATGCTTCTATGATGAATAGTGGGATATTCGGATCTTAATTTAGTAGTGTTTTGATGAGACAAAGGGCTTGAGAAGTGTGTAAAATGGGTAGAAAGTGGGGTCTTTTTATAAGATAGAGGAGGGACTCTTTTAGAAATCTTGAATATATTATTTTATTGTATAATGATTTTAGGATTATAAAGGATAAAATATAATTAAAGTAGAAGATAAGGTGGCTCATGTTTGAAATAAAATCATACAATAAGAATTGGTCATGTTTTGGATATTTTTGTAAACATCATCTTCTTATTTATTTAAATTATTCAATAATGACGTAAACACTACATCATCATTGCGTCATAAATAATTTTATTTATTTGATGCCTAACAATTATAAAAAAATTAACCTGATGTAGGAAATTATTTAATATTTATAATTAATATTTATATTCAAATATATCAATTATATAACTCCATGTAAAATTTGTTTTTGGAAAACAATACATGTTTGTGACATTTATATTTTTACTTTAAAAAAAAAGAAATTAATGTCATTATATTAACCAAGTAGCTCCATGGGGTCCCAAAATGGACCCATGGATTGTATTGTTCGTCCAAGACTCATCCAATAAGTTTAAGAAATGTGTAAATATAATTTCATATTATAATAACATTATTTTTATCTCAAATTACCCTAATTACATTTAATCGCAGTTAATAAAAGAAAAAAGTTACTATTCACCAATAATTATTTTCATCGCATTGAACCACATTTTACATACTAATGAAAACCATGTATATCGGGTTTTTGAAATTCAATTCACAGAAGTTGTAAAATTTCATTTAAACGAAAAATCAGTTTTTTTAACTACCACTTAGTGGTTTCACTATTCATAAAAAATTAACGTTTTTCATAAAAATACCAAAAATTCACCCTAAGTAATATTTGATATTCTGAATTCAAAAATTATGTCTATTTTAAAAAATTAAAAACATGTAAGTTTCATCAATAAATTTAATAATTTATTCCCTTTGTCAAAACAAATAGCATGTTTTTAAGAAACAATATCTATCAAAAGATTGACACTTGTTTATGTTCAATTTCAAAGTGAAATTAATTCCAATTACCACCATTAGATTAAATTGTAAGAATTTATTATAACTATACATTAAACTAATTAAAATGATAATCTAACCACATAAATAAATTAGATTAAAAAATGAGGTTTTGAATTAAAATTCAACAATTTTCACTATTCATTTAAAAAATAAAATTTATCGGAAAAATAACAAAAACATAAACAACGTAAAATTTGATGTCCCGATTCTAAAGAAGAATTTTATCTGGTCCAATTTAACGTATAAGAGTGACCAAAACTATATTTAGTGAGGTTTCTCCATCAAAAGGTGATAAATTGACCTTTTAGTGAATATTAGAGTATTTATGCTTAAAATTGGATTCATTCGCATTTTAAGCCTCTAACATTTATTGGATAAATGTAAAAACATTTAACAAATATAATCATATTTTGGTTATATTTATTCATTCCTGCCAGTACAAAGACTACGTGTTAACTACCATTTAAAATAATATTATTATATTATTAGTGTGTAACATAAGATTTCAAAGAAATGTGATGATGCATATTGGGTAAGCCATGGAACATAGCAACCACATTAAAGTAAAATTAATATTTAATTCACAAATATTAATGAATTTGAAAATGTATTATTGTTTATTTACCTCGGATGTTAAATCCTTCCCCCCTTTTGGGTATTGCGTCCTCGCAATTTTATTCACTTATAAAATAAATGGGGGTATTTATCCCTCATAGTATTTTCAAATTCCCACATTGCCTCTTCAACCATATGGTTTTTCCACAAAACCTTCACCAGATGAATTACCTTATTCTGCAACACTTTCGGTCTACAGTCATCATTCTGGACCGGTTGTTCCTCATAAAAGAGAATATCTTCCAACTGAACTACGTTTGGGCTCAAAACGTGAGATGGATCTGGCATATACATTCCCAACATTGAAACATTAAAAATATTGTGTACCTAAGACAAACATGGAGGTAATTCCACTAAGTATGCAACTGATCTAACTTTCTCCAGGATTTCATAAGGTCCAATGAACCTCAGACTTAGCTTTACATTCATGCCGAAATGCATCACACTTTTCCACAGAGAAACTTTCAGAAAAACATGATCACCTTCCTAAAAAGAAAGATCCTTCCTCCAGTTATCTGCATAAGATTTCTGCCGACTCTGAGCTGTTCTAATGTGCTTCTGAATCAACCGAACTTTTTCTGCCATCTCATCTACCAATTCTCATCCCATCAGCTTCCTTTACATGATTTTATCCCAAAAATATGGAGTTTGACATTGTTTACCATATAATTCCTTAAACAAAGCCATTTGTATACTTCAATGAAAACTGTTATTATATGAAAATTCAACCAACGAAAGATGTTGGTCATAACTTCCCTATTAATCTATCGTGCAAGCACGTGACATGTCCTCTATAGTCTGAATTGTTCGTTCTAACTGCCCATCTGATTACGGATGAAAAGTTTTACTAAAATTTAATTCAGTTCCCAACAACATCTGAAGGCCTTTCCAAAAGTTAGAAGTAAACCTGGGATCACAATACGATACAATGGAGTGGAAAACATCATGTAACATGACTATCTCTGTAATATACAAATGAGAAAGTTTATCTAGAAAATGTATCTCGAATAGGAAAGAAATGATCAAATTTAGTCAATCGATCAACAACAACCTATAATGCATTATTACCTCAATATGTCTTTGGTAATCCCACAATGAAGTCCATGGATATATTTTCCCATTTCCACTTTGGCATCGGTAAAGACTGAAGCATCCCTTTCGGTAACTGTCTCTCTGCTTTAACCTACTGACATGTCAAAAACTTCACAGTAAAATCGGTAGTATCTCTTTTCATTCCATCCCACCGGTAATACTCCCACAAATTTCTCTACATCTTAGTACTGCCATGATGAACTGAAAACGGGGAACAATGAGCCTCACATAACCACTCATTCATCAACTGTGAATCACAAGGAACACATAATATCTTCCCACACCTCATAACACAATCATTATCAATGTTAAATTCATGAAACATGTCCTTCTGAACTAGCTCTACCTTTTTATGCAACTCACTGTCATTCTTCTATGCTTGCTTAATTCAGTCTGACAGAGATGATCTCACTAACACCTGAAACAAAACAGAAGAACTTCCTGCTCCAAAACATCTATTCCAATGTTCATCAAATCAAAAACCAAAGGATCTTGTTCCAAACATATCATGGTTAATATATCATTACTTTTTCGACTCAAAGTATCAGCCAAATTATTTACTATTCCCAGATCGTAATGAATTGTAAAATCGTAATAATTGATTAATTCCATCGATCTCCTTCATCTCATGTACAATTATTTATATGTGAATATATACTTTAAACTTTTGTGATTGATATATATTTCTCACTTTACTCCATACAAATGATTCCTCCCAATTTTTAAAGCAAAAACAATAGCAACTAATTCCAAATCATGTGTAGGGTAATTTAACTCATGAGTTTTCAACTGACATGAAGCATGAGAAATTACCTGATCATTCTGCATAAGGACACAACCAAGTCCTTTCAACAAAGCATCACTATAGATAGCAAACTCACCATTTCTGGAAGGCGGTTCCAAAACTAGTGCATTCACCAATCTTTGTTTCAATTCCTGAAAACAGTCATCACATTCTATTTTCCAAATAATCTTAACACCTTTTCGAGTTAACGTAGTCAATGGAATAGATAACTGTGAAAACTTTTCAACAAAGCTCTGCTAATAACCTTCCAAACCAAGGAAACTACAGATCTCAGTTATCTTTTTAGGTCTTTGCCATTCTTCAATAGCATTTGTTTTAGCAGGATCAATAGTTATGCCATTTTTTGAAACAATGTGACCAAGAAAAGAAAATTTTTTTAACCAAAACTCACACTTTCTGAATTTCCCATACAGTTTCTTGTCATTTGAGGTTTGAAAGATCACCCTTAAATGACATTCATGTTCCTATTTTCTTTTTGAAAAAACCAAAATATCATCAATGAACACAACCACAAACTTATCCCAGAACTCATGAAAAATTCAATTCATTAGATCCATGAATACAGTAGGTGCATTGGTTAACCCATAAGGCATAACTAAAAATTCATAATGGCCATATCTAGTATGAAACACAGTCTTCAGAATGTCTGCTTATTTTATTTTCAATTGATGGTACCATGACATCAAGTCAATCTTTGAAAAATAATGAGCTCACTAAAGCTTATCAAAAAAATCATCGATATGAGGCAAAGGATACTTTTTCTTAACAGTGATGTTATTCAATGCTATATAATGAATGAAAAGTCTCATTAAACCATATTTCTTTTTAACAAAAATGACACGAGAACCCCAAGGTGATGTTCTAGGTCAAATGAAACCTTTGTCTAATAAATCCTGTAATTTCTTCTTTAACTCTAAAAGTTCAACTTGAGCCATTTGATAAGGGGGTCTTAAAATTGTCTTATAATAAGGAACAAAGTCAATAGTAAATTCAACTTTTCGATCATGTATAATATCAGGAAACTCATTAGAAAAGACATCAAGATACTCATTTACCACTGGAGCATCATTAATATGAATAGTTCTTTGATTTCAACAATATGTGAAAGGTAAAATTCATTTCCATCATTTAGTAGTTTCTCAGCTTCCGGATATGTTATCAAAAGTAAGGGTTCATTCTTATACAGAAACAAAAAATATTTCTGAAAAGAAACCTCTTTAGCTCTACAGTCAATCTTAGCATGAAAAATATAAATTCAATCCATTCCCAAAATAACATCAAACTCTACCCAAGGAAAAACCATAAGGTTTGCTGATAGATTCTTTCCACACACAAGGATAGAAAGGATCTTATAATTTCTTTTTGTCTCAACGTTTCCCCCATGAGTGTTTACCATAAGTTCAGGATTCATATCTGGAGATGCAAATCTAAATTTACTAGAAAACATCTTAGAAATGAAAGATTGTGTAGACCCTGAATCAAACAACACATTAGAATAATCTAAACAAACAAACAGTATACCTGATACTACTTCATTCGATGGCCCAACATCTGATAATGTAGTTTCAAAGGATTTCACCACCCCTTTCTGCTTGTATTCTGGATGCTTTCCCTCAATTGAGTTCTTTATTAGACACTAATTTGTATAATGACCCATTTAATTACACTTAAAACATCTTACCAATGGATTTTCATTTCCTAATTTACCATCATCCTTACAGTTACGAAAAATATGACCAGACTTACCACACCAAAAGAACTTTCTAGACTTGGATAAACATTCTCCAGGATGAATTGTACCAGACTTCTCATAGGATAGATATTTGGTTTTCTTACCTCCAGGCTTGTTTGATGAATTATTTCCCTTTTTCTACCAACTGGACCTCTTATTCTATTGTTTTTCAAAGAACACATGATCATCAGAAAAATCCATTTCCACCTTCTCCGCAAATTGAACAAGTTTTTCATAACATTTTAACTCGCGAAAATCTAAAGCCCTTCGATACTTTGTCTTTAACTCTGATTAAAACGATTGATTTTACAATCAAGATCTTGTATGAAATTTGGAGAATACCGTGCCAGTCGAGTGAACTTTTCTTCAAAAGAAGCCACTGATTCATTCTCCTGCCTTAATTCTTGGAATTTTTTTTCCATCCTAAGACAAACAAACTTGGGAAAATATTTCTCAATAAACATACCTTTGAATTCATCCCAGTCATGATCATCAATCTCCTCACTATCTTTGATATTTTTCACCATCGACCACCACTGATCAGCTTCACCATCAGAACGGTAAACAGTGAGACTAACCGTTTGATGTTCGGAACACCCCATGACATCAAAAATCTTCTCCAGTTCATTAATCCATCCTTCTACAAGCACATGGTTAGATGATCCTCTTAATGATGGAGGATATTTCCTCATAAAATTCCCCACTACTGACATTTTCCCCTATGGTTGATCTGGCTGATCTCGTGTATGGATACCACCACCATTTATATCCTGATTCAACTATTCCATCACTGTAACAAACTGTTCAGTTCCGATCTCGACTGTCTCAGGTAGCTGATTTGGAAGGTCGTTTTCCTCCTGATGTCCTCTCAACATAGCTGCCCTGTTTCCTCTACGGAAAACCAATCTAAACATATAAAAATCTTAGACGAAGAAACATGGTAATCTATAAATGCTACATCATTTCAATCATACCATAAATTAATTTATGGACATGAATTTAACAATATTTTAACTCTTAAAGTTGTCTAAACCTCCCTTTGATACCAACTATAAGGACCCATCTATAAAAAATTACTTAATCTTGAATTAAATGAATATTTCACATTGAGGTTCTTTTCAGGTTTAGAGTTCTAGAGAATTAGGCCACAACTATTACATCTCAAAAGTTAAAAAGTATACACTTCTACTCAGTTTCCATTTTTTCAATAAATAAAAACTTTTTAAAAAAAGGGTCATGTCCAATTCCATGTTTTAGACAGCCTGACAATCCATGATCCCATCCTTGACCCTATTCCAATTTATTTCTTGTGAAAAAATTTCAAAAACTAGGGATGAGCATAAAAATCTCAGTAAGGGATACACAAAGAAGAAAGATCTTAGTTTTTTAAAACAACATGTAATCCATGAATACCTAATCATAATTAATACTTTTCACCTATATGAAGTTGTAAATACTCTTCACTAAATAAAATGTCATTTATTTCCTTTTTGTAACCAAAATATCACCATAAAACCTATACAAAGAACACATAACATATAAAGGTAACTTGGAACATAAACATACTTAAATGGAATAACCATACGGTCGAATTCCACACATGTCACTAAATGAAATAGGCGTATGGATGACTTCCATACCCAATGCATTGGAGGCTATAACGTACCCACCCATCTTGGATTATCACGGCACCACCATTCATTTGGTTTATCATGTAACCACCCGTCAAATTTCCATGTACCATTATAAAATCATGACACATACACCAAATATAAATGTAATAAAACATTTCCACATTTTAATAAAAATATATCACTTAAATATATTGACATAACAAATCCATTATCCAAACTATATACAATACCAAAATACGTAATAGAGTATATGGTATTTATTTTTCTTCATAAAAACCTTACGGCTTGTTAAGGAAGCCAAAGATCAAGTAATTCTCGCGGCGGCGGAAAGGTCATTGACACCGCGTACGTTAAAAGAAACATTCCTTTTTGTTGTTTAGTAAAACTCTTCGTAGAAAAAAATTCCATTTGAATGAAATGAAATGTAAAAGGGTTTTATACAGCATATAAAAGAATTTCTTGTACTAAAACAAAATATGCCTCAATGAAAGGAGATTGAGACGAAGTCTCTTACCTCGTGTCAGACTTGACTCAGTCATTCAATAATCTCCTAAATAACAAACTAAATTTAAATTATAATTACATAAGAACCTTTTTAATGTACATTAACCCTTTTATATCACTTATTACTATGTTATGAACATTATGTAATCATTTATGTTAATAACGATCGTTTTGATGATATTTGGTACTTGAGTGAAAAATAAACTTCTTATAATTACAAGCTATTCAGGTGGTAAAATATCCATTACCTCCAGAATGATATTAATGATGTAGATATCATATATATAATATATATCCCTTATAATATTTAATTATAACAGTACATAACATTTGAAAGAATGAAATGAAATGCACTGTTCATGGAGACGGTAAACCGTATGTACGCATTAACGCTACTTTCATTTATATTTCAAATTTAAGGGAATGATAAAATTTTGATATATAGGTAAATTATAATTCCAGTATAATATCATATTTAATATTATTAACTCCATCCTTTATACATCCTACATATTGCTTTAACAATTCAAATCACTTTGAGGGGGTTGTAGTCTGCACTTCCTAAAATGAAATTATCGTGTTTACCCGTTAATGAAACCATAATGTTATGCCATAAATAAAAAATAAAAAAGAATAAGTAAAAAATAAACATAATATATATAATATATAAATACAGTGACATCTTAATGGCCACCATGATAGCCAGTATGAGATAATTGAACAATCATCGTTTCATGAGACAGTAGTTTGTCGTCTACAGAAATAGTATGTTCTTCATCCACTAGATGGAGATGTGTGTAAGTGTATCTATAATAATTCTCATAAAAATATCCTAGTATATTGAAGAAACTGGTGTTATTACAAAATAATGTAATAAAAAGAGTTTACGGGGTTGGAGAAGCAAAATAAAACAAAAGAACATAAGAGAATATGTTACCTTTAAATCAGGTAACTTCCTTTGGATTGAACCAAAAGGGTTTCATGATGTGCTTTCTGCCTGTAGTAAGTCTTCTATGATGAATAGAGGAATATTGGTAGATTATTTGAGCAGAGGTTGGGCGATCCAAAGGGCTTGAGATGTTTGTGAAATGGGTAGGAAATGGGGTCTTTTATAAGGGAGAGGAGGGGCTCTTTTGGAAGGCTTTAAAATATTATTTTATTATATAATGCTTTTCTGTTTCTAAAGGTAAAAAAATCATTAAATACAATGATAAGGTGGAACATGTTCGAAATAAAGTCATTAAATAATAATTGGACAAGTTTTGGATATTTTTTTAAACATTATCTTTTTATTTACTAAAATTATTCAATAATGACGTAAACACTACATCATCATTGTGTCATAAATAATATTATTTATTTGATGTCTAAAAATTATAAAAAAATTACCATGATGTAGGTAATGTTTTAATATTTCTAATTAATATTTATAGTCAAATATAAAAATTATATATCCCCATGTAACAATTGTTTCGGGAAAACAATACATGTTTATAACATTTTTATTCTTACTTTAAATAAAAAGGTATTAATGTCATTATCTTACCCAAGTGGCTCCATGGGGTCCCAAAATTGACCGATGGGTTTTCCTGGTCGACCAAGACTCATTAAATATGGGTAGGACATGTGTTAAGGTAATTTCATATTATTATAACATTATTTTTACCTTAAATTACAGTAATTACCTTTAATGGCGGTTAATAAAAGTCAAATGTTACTATTCACCAAAAAAATCATCGCATTGAACCACATTTTAAATACTAATGACTACAATGTATGTCGTATTTTTGAAATTCAATTCACAGAAGTGGTAAATTTTCATTTTAATTAAAAATCAGTTTTTTTAACTACCACTTAGTGGTTTCACTATTCATAAAAAATTGATGTTTTTCAGAAAAATACCAAAAAATCACCCTAAGCTATATTTGATATTCCAAATTCAAAAATTATATCTATTTTAAAAAATTCAAAACATATAAATTGAATTAATTAATTTTATAATTTATTCCCATTGTCAAATCAAATGACGTGTCTTTATGAAACAATATCTATCAAAAGATTGACACTTGTTTAAGTCCAATTTCAAAGTGAAATTAATTGCAATGACCTCCATTGGATTAAATGGTAAAAATATATTATAATTATACTTTAAACCAATTTAACAGATAATATAACCATATAAATAAATTATATTAAAAAAATGAGGTTTTGAATTAAAATAAAACAGTTTTCACTATTCATTTAAAAAAATGAACTTTATCGGAAAAATAATGAAAAAATACACAAAGTAAAATTTGATGTCCTGATTCTAAGGAAGAATTTTATTTGGTCCAATATAACGTATATGATTGACCAAAACTATATTTAAATAGGGCTCTCCATCAAAAGGCGATAAATCGACCTTTTAGTGAATATTAGAGTATTTATTCTTAAAATTGGATTCATTCGCATTTTAAGCCCCTAACATTTATTAGATTAATTTAAAAACATTTAAAAAATATACAATAATATTTTAGTTATTTCTATTCATTTCCACCATTACAATGGCTACGTGTTATCTACGATTTAAAATAATATTATTATATTATTATTGTGCATCGTATGATTTCAAAGAAATATGTTGTTGTGTATCGGGTATGCCATCAAACATAGAAACCCCATTAAAGTAAAATTAATATTTTATTCAAAAATATTAATAAATCCAAAAATACCTTATTCATTAGATACCTAGGATTTTACAATTCTCATTTTAATAGGTTTTCATAAAAGCATATCCTTTATATCCAATTGGTTATTATTTCCATTTCTAATAAATTTGGTGTCCAATGATTCATTATATAAACATGTGTCATCCATATTTTCATAATTTAGTTAATACTATTAATTCCTTAAATTTTAATGTCTTGTTTATAATGGAGATATTTAAATAAAAATATTTAGTTATTCTTTTAAGTTCAATCTAGCGTATTATGTATGCTATGGAACATAGTGTTTCTTTTATAAAACTCAGGATGTTACATCCTCACCCATTTAATAAATTACATCCTCAAAATTTCAATTTAGGTTTAGTAAGATGGGTTATACTTTTCAAAATACATTTATTGCACTCCCATGTCCAAAAAGGGATATTAAAACTACCAAATTTAAATAAGAGGAGAGAAAAGGTCACCCGAGATAACACATACTAGGATTAAATGTAGAAAAACATAGATATGGATGAAAAAATAAGTCTCAATTTATGACAGAGAGTGATAGAAAACATGATTATGAGATAGTTAAAAATCAAAAAACCAAAAACTTGTGATGGGTCAGACAGTCTATGATTTCACTATAGGAAATGTAGATGGAATATTTTTAGATCTTTTTCATATAGTTGGGGAATTTATTTTTTATCTTATCTAAGAACATAAGGAAACATACATTCTTGTAAATTATATTTTAATCCTTTAATAATTTTCTACCAAAACTTATCTTTTCTCCAAATGATGAGTATTCAAGATGACTTGGTCACACCTCAAGCACTAGAATCAACTTATAGAGAGTCACATAATCGACAAAATATTGACTATCATTCCATCATGTCTTAAAATATTAACAAAATCCATAATGGTTAGGATAAAATCACACAATTACACCAATAGAGATAACCATTGAAGGAATAAAAACCACTTTTAAAATTCAAAATTTAACAACAATATCCATGGTTCAACAAAAACCATTTGATAAATAATTTTCATTAAAATTCCTCAAAATATTTCAAATTATGATTAAAACCAAAAAATTAAAAGGATTTAATAACATTGTATTCTTAGATAAATTGTATCATTTATCTAAAAATATCATCAAACACACTTAATGTATCATATCAAAATATAATTATCCTAATAACATTTTTTCTAGGAAAGGATAATCACATCAATAAATAAAATGAATTTTCAAAAGTACTCTATAAAAACACAAGTTTTCCAAAATAAAATTCACACATTACTCCTCCAGTAAAATAACTTAGTGTTCTATTTTACTTAGGCATATATGGTTCCCAAAATATTTAATGTCTTCCAAAATAACATGTATTACTTAATCCTCATATCATTTAACAATTTGAAGATTATTCATTTTATAAAATTTATATTCCCAAAATCAAATTCTTCTGATTCTACAAAATTGACTAACTCAAAATAAAAATTCTTACTAAGGAGGGACATCACATATGTCAGTGGTAGGCTACACACCCTTGCCGCCCTTCGGTTGTGAGTTCAATTCCCATAGCCTTATCGGACTTGACGGGTTTCCATCTATCTTATAGGTTATCCTATTTCAAAAAAAAATATAATTCTAATAATATTTCCAAAATAATATAAAGTCAAAAAATAACCATAAAATGTTTTACCCTCAAGGGTTATTTCATAACTCTCATGTTGTATCCTAAAAACTAATAACCCGTAATTTTCTTAACAGAGAATGTCTCCAAAAAAACCATTAGTGATCTTAATATTTCAGATCATAAAGCCTCAAAATGGGGTTTTAAAACATTGAATTTTTTTTGAACCTTATAATTATAAACCCATGATGATATCCCTAACCCTTAAGAAAACATACTAATTTCCATAGTTGTCTAAACCATCCTTTAATACAAACTACAAGGCCTTAGACATAAACATTACTTATTCTTGATTTATGTCTATAATGTGACTTTCATTTACATTTGGAATATTTTTAGGTTTGTAGATTTAGATAATGAGGCCATAACTCACGCATAACAACTTATATATTACAAATTACACACTTCTACTAAATATCAAATTTTTATAATAAAACAAAAACATTTAAAAAGATACAATGTTTCATATCATGATTAAACATCATACCTTTTTCATTATCCCATTTTTTATTCTATTCTGCTATAAATATTTTTAAATTTTTTTAAAAATTCAGATTTGCATAAAAATTAGTAGGGGATAAAAAAAGATTGAAAACTATTAGCATTGCGAAAACATGTAAACCATGAATAATTTATCATAATTTTATAATTTTCACCTGTTAGATGTATTGATTTTACTTCACCGAATATAAACTCATTGATTGCACTTTTTTAACCAAAATATTACCATATAGCCTATAGAAAGAAATATATAACATATATAGGTAACATGGAACATAAAAATACATAAATGGAATAAAAATACTATCAAATTCCACACATATCACTAAATTGAATATCCATATGATGGACATTCACAACCAATGCATTGGAGGATATAATGTAACCACCAATCTTTGGTTTATCACGTAACCACCGATCAAATTTTCATGTACCATTATATAATCAGAGCACATAAAATGTAGAATTATAATCATTTAACTCATGAAATTTCATTTGAAATCACAATAAATAATTTAAAGATATAGAAATATTAAATGCACTTTGAAAACTATGTTCAATAATAAAATACCAAAAAATTGAATAAGGGATTTATGTTTCATTTTAAAAATATTAAGGCTTTTAAATGAAGAAAAATATCAAATAATGGTTATGGTATCGGAGAATTCATTTACACCACATATGTTAAGAAAATTCATTTTTTTCATTTTGTAAAATTATTCTTATAAAAATATTACCTTTGAATGAAATTATATGTTAATTTGTTTTATTATACACTTTATAAAACAAGGTGGTCTATATTATCAAAATATGCCTCAATGAAAGGATATTAAGATGAAGTCTCTTGCCTTAGTTTGATTCGCCATGTACAATCGTTATGTTCCTAAATAATAAACATATGATAATTTCTACTTTCATGAGAAACTCTATCTTGTTTATTATTACTTCTATATGACCTATTATAAAAATTACAAAATTATTTATGTTCTTATCATAAGTTTTGTTGATATTTGCTACTAGAGTCGAAAATGTACTTGTTTTAATGAAAATTTTCCATGTGGTCCACAGTCCATCATGTCTAGAATATTATTCATGATTTAAAAAACATAGATATCTAGTATACATATATATTTATTTATTTATTTATAACTTCCATAATATTTTGATATAATAATGAAATGCATATTTCATGGTGATAGTAGGTCGTACGTACGCATGAACACTACTTTCATTTGTTTTGAATATTAAAAGAATTATAATTAAATGGTATAAATTTTTATTATAATAATTGTATTATATTAATGTAAATTATTTGTCATATGTAATAAAACCATTTTTTATATGTTCAATGTATAATGGTAACGAGTCACATCACTTTAACGGGGCGGCAGTCCACACAACATCAAGAAAAATTGTCAAATTTAAACAATATGGAAAGTATAAATTTATGTTATAAATTAAAATTAAAGAATCATAAATACAATATAAATATAATATTATCATATGAAAAATAATTTCTATTAAAATGGCCACCATAAGATGTGTTTGGGGAAAATTGGACAATTCTCATTTCGTGAGGCAGTAGTTCATCGTACACAGAAACAATATGTTCGTTACCCATTTAATGAGGTGTGTGTAAGTGTATATTAAAACATTATGGTATCAAAAATATTAGTTCATATATTATATTATTTTTTTGTGAAATTAAAAAATAATATGAATATAGGGAATGTAGAATGGATATGAAATTAAAAAGCCTGAGAAAAGGTGTTACCTCTTAATTGGGGGACTTCATTTTGTTTATACCAAAAGGATCTTATGGGAGTCTTTCAACCCTAAGGTAGGATTATAGAATTAGGGGAGGGACTTTGTAAATATATTTGGGCAGATCTTATCCAAACCAAATACTTCATGAAGTGTGAGTATTAGAGAAGAGAGGGTACCATTTATAGGAGAGGGAAGGGGTAACCTTTGAAACTCTTAAATTACTAAATTAATATAAATTAATTATTTAAATTAAATAGGATAAAACATGATTTATATAATATATAATATAATTATAGGTAGAAATAATTTCATCCAAAAAAATTTAGATATGTACTATCATTATTTTAATCCTTATCGTTTCAGTTTACCCTTAATTATTTTCTTTTAATTTAAATTGTTGTAATAACATTTTTATTATTAGGAGGCTATTAATTTCACTTATATGGGGTTAATTTCCCATAATTCGACACATAATGAACCTTTGGACCTTATCACATACACTGTGATTTTTAAATAATTTTAGTATTTTTAATAATTTAATAAATTCATATTTTTATAAAACGTCAATTATGTAAATTTTACAGTACTCATTTTATTAAATTTAAATAAAGTCGAAAAACAGAGATAACATCAAACCAAATAATTGAGTAGTATTATATAATTTAATATCCAGCTATATAAATTTTGGTTGTCATAAATTAAGTAAATAATATTTATTAAAATATTTTTAATTTCATTTTTTTGATTTCTTAAATAATTAGGAATTCATCGCATCATCATTGTATCATAATTAAATTTAATTATATAATTAATGAAAATTATAAATAAATTAACATGATGTATGAAGTAATTTTATATTTCTAATTACTATTTATAGTTGAGTATATCACTTATATAATACAAAAAAAATTAGTATGAAGATATATGTTTATAACATATTTTCCTTTACATGAAATTAAAGGTGATATCTGTCCTAATAACACCCAAGTGGATTCTAATAGAAATATTTCATTCCAAGGGTTTTAGTGGTCATCCATATCTCACACAATAATATTATGACATGTGTTAGGGTATTTTTATATTATTATAATATTATTTTTAGCCATATTTACCAAGTTAATTCTTTAACACGATAAATAAAAAAATTATTAATGATACTATTCGTAATGTCCAAAAATAAAAGAGACATATTTACATAATTTAGACCTTATGATTCCATATATGGAATCTACCTTTCCAAATTCAAAACTCAGCATCTGAAGTAATTAATTTAATATTAATTCCCTTTTTCAAAATGAGAAAACTGGTTTTTAAAAGTAAACCCCATCAAAATATTTAAATGTGTTTATATCTAATTTCAAAGTGTAAATTCATTTAATGACCAAAAATGAATTAAATGATAAAAAATAAATCTAATTTAATGTTAAAACTAATTAAAATTAAAATCATACTATATAAAAAAATAGACGAAAATGCTGTTTTGAATTAAAATGGAGTATTTTTTCACTATTATTAATTAATTAATTTTTTCATAAAAATAGTAAAATTCAATGAATGTAAAATTTGAGGTCCTTCTTCTAAATAAGAAGTTTATTTTTTCATATATAACAGATAGAAAATTTAAAACTATATTTAAAATTTTTTTACCATCAAAATGCGGTAAAACATTTAAAAAAATAAATAAATCTTTTTTCAGAAAAATTGAATTTTTTCTTATATAATGTCTATAAAAAAAAATTAGATTAATTTTTAAAATTAAATTAAATATTTTAAATTAATATAATTCAATAAGGGTGATATGATTTTTTAAACATAATTAATCTCATTTAAATAGATTTTCATAAAAACACATCATTAATATTAAATTATGTCTTATTTTAATTACCAAAAAATTTGGTAACCAATGAATCATTATATAAAAACATGTAAAAAATATTTTCATAATTCAATATATTATATAAATTTTTTCCAATCCAATGGCATGGTTACAGTGGTAACATTAAAATAAAAAAATAGAAGTTCGTTTAGGCTCGATGTTGTGTATCATGTACGCCATTGAGCACAGTGTTTATTTCATAAAACTCATGATGATACACTTGTTCTACGGAGGTTGGTGGATCTGAACTAGGGGATGGAGCTGGTGGAAGATGAATTGACATATGTTGAGTAATAAGTCCCAACATCCGCTGAATTTGGTTGAGTCTCTAATCCATGAATTCCTGGAAGCGCTCCATGATGTCCTTGTGGATGTTCATGTTGGGTAGGAAGATGTATAACGACCCATACTTTACATACATTGTTATTACTTCAAAATTGAAGCATACTTATTACAACATATAACAAAACCATGAAATGACCGTATAGGTATAGTGTCTTTAGAAACTGGGAAACATAAACAACTGGTTCATAAAGCGTCTACACTGTCTCCCATTTATTTCATCATATCTACAGTCCCTTTTGGCATATCTTACTTAATAAGCTTCTTCCTGACCTGGGGAAAGAAAACATACAAAAGGGTGAGCTCAAATGCTCCGTAAGGGTAAAAAAAAGAAATATCAATCACATCATATTCATAAGAACATAACATTTTGAAATCTTAACCTGCAAAACAGAGAATAATTTCATAACATGGGATAAATCATAGTAGTGAAATGAAATCCAAATAATCATAACATAAAACATTAAACTTTGTGGCATACACACATAATCATATAGAATCATTTCTTATTAGTCAAGACTCATTTCCAAGACTATCTTAGTGGACAAAGTCCATTTTTGAACAGAGTTCACTCCTCATTTCAGTCCTGTTTCACTGAACCGGTTTAACCTGTCGTTCCAGCCATGTCTATCTCATGAGATATAAAATCTTTTCCCAATTCATTGGAAGGAGATGTAGGTCTCACCCATCTCATAATGATACCATTCTTATGTGTGCCAAAAAATCATAAATCATACATTATTGCATAACCCATGTAGTAAAAATGGGATTTTTAAACAACATGACATCATAAAACAATTAATATAAGATAAAGTAATTCATAAAAATAATTCCATCACAACATAATGAAATAAATGTAATAATAGGGATAGAAACCGAACCCTATAATATCTTATATAGAAAATAATTTTGATAAATCACTTGAACTCCATTCTTGAGGAAAATATCTTTTCTACTTCAAAAAAAATTTCCTTTCTTTAACATGTCATACAATTTTAATCTAAAAGAAGTTGATTAAAAATAAACATGAAAAATTGTAAAGGAAGATTCTTGGAAATAATGTTTTAAAAATCCATTCATGCCGTATAAGTTAAAGAAACATTCATCTCGTACTTTTGTCGGAAATGTCAAAAAGTACCTCGTACGAAAAATGAAAAAAGATTCCTTTCATATATTTTACTAAAAACTCACTGAAGGGTAAAATTAGATTTACTCAATTGTAGGTGGATGGAACAATATTACATATTGAGGAAACATGGTTGTGGATGAAAAAATACAACCTAGTAAATTCTGATGTATAAACAATCTCGGATAAAAATTGAGATTTCGAGATTTTCCCTTACCTTAGGTCTGATTTCCTTTGTAAGTGTCTGAACCTCCTGTATAATGATTTAAATAATGTTATTGAATTATTCTAGAATCGTACTTATTGTTATGATATCATATATGGTCATATTCTTAGCTTCTTATTAGCAATATTTCATTACTACTTGTTATTCGGGTGTTTATTACTTTTTGTTCTTATGTGTGTTTGTCGAATAAATTATTATTCTTCTCTTTAGTTTATAGATATCTCATTTCCAGAATGGTATTAGTGTAATATATTTCATATTCATTCATTCAATTCATTTATATAATCATTATTTAATGAAGATCATGTAGAACGAATCACATCACATCGTGGAGACGGTATTCCGTACGTACGCACGAGTGATGATATCATTCCCATGATCATGGAATTATATTGGAGTGTATGTATACTATTTAAGAATCAATAACACTTTAAAATAATCATATATGCATTACTTTAACCCATATACCCATCCAAGTAAGGTGGTGGTGGAAAATAGATTACACCACGGCGTGGAGACGGTATTCCGTATGTACGCATGTGCGGTGATTTAGTTTTCCGTAGGATGGATAAGAGGTTAAATAGGGTTGTTTCATATTTATAATAACATATCAGTATATGAGATATACTTATGTTATTACCTCATAATTAATCCACTAATGAAGAGGGAGTAGAAGAAGAATGGAACTTGAAGAAAACGGTAGAAGGTATTACCTCTTTCTCGAAGTGCCTCCTTTAAGCTTTCTCTTAAGGCACTAGAGTTGGTCTTTTGATAAGACCAGTACCTCTAATAGGTTTATAAGGAAGTTTGTATGTGAAATGGACATGGTTTGGTCGAGCTTGAAGGCTCAAATTGGTGTGAGGAAGAGAGGGAGGAGGTGCCCTTTTATAAGGGAGGAGAGGGGCACCTTTGGAAATATAAGAAATATTAGTTTATATTAAATCCCAACACCACATAAAAACTTCCGAAATGACTCATATCCGAAGCTTAGATGAGAGAGGGTTGTAATGACATCATCCAATAAAATTTAAACATGTTAGGAATTTATTTTAAACATTATCAACCTGATTTATCCTTATTTATCAATTTAATTTTATTTCTGGTAATAATATTCTAAATTTTAAATTATTATAAATAATTACATATGTGTTGTTAATTTTCCATAATTGGACACTTTTTGAAATTTTAGACCATATAAATTTTAATTTATAATTTTTAAATACTTTTGTGATTTTTAAACAATTTTATAATAATTTATTTTTATAAAATAACAATAGTGTCAATTTTGACACTATTCATTTATTTGAATTTAAATAAAATATATACAGAAGATATGTTCGAACTAAAAGCTTTAAAAGATTAATAATATGTCATATGTATTTAGAAAATTAGTTTAGCACATTAAATAGTCCATATAATATTTATTTTAATAGTTTTAATACAATTTATTTGATATTTTAATTAATAAAATAATTTCAACATCACTATTGTGTCATAATTAATAATAATTATGTAATCCCTAAAAATTATAAATAAATTCCTATGATGTATATAATTGTATTATATTTCTGGAGACTATTCTTGTTTGAAGTTTCATTAAGTTTATCAACAAATTAAAATTATTATACTTATATGATTTAAGAAAGTGACATGTTGTCACATTCTTTGGTTTAAATAATAATTACATTATTTTCATGGAAAAAAGTGCATTAAATGAATCTAATATGACCCTTAGGTGAAATGGGTGTACTTTTATTCATCCAATATGATTTTGGCTGGTGTTGGTGTAATTTTATAATCTTATATTTACCCTTAATTACCCGATTTATCTTTAACTATTGTAAATAAAATTTATCGTAGTTACTATTCATAATGCCCAAAAATAAAAAGTTATCTATTAACATAATTTGGACCCTCTTATTCTGAATATGGAATCCATTTTTCAAAATTCAAAACATATAAGTTGCAGTAATTAATTTAAAATAAATCTCATTGTTAAGAAAACGGGTTTTAGAAGTTAAATCCTTGCCAAAGATTAAAATGTTTTTACCAATGAATTAAATGTGAAATTAATGATAATGACATTCATTATATTAAATTGTAAAAAAATATTCTATTTATACTTTAAAACCATTCAGTATTTTAATTTATCCATATAAGTTATATCAATGAAAAAAGTTGTTTTTAATTAAAAATTAGCGTATTTTTACTATTAATCAAAATATGAAAGTTATCAGAAAAATATCAAAAATTCATGAAAAGTAAATTTTTATACCTTGATTCAAAATAAGAATTTTATTTTGTCAAATTTTACTTATAAGAATGTCAAAAACTAGATTTAATGTGGGTGCACCATCAAAAGGCTGCAAAACTGTATTTTTTGAAAAATATTTCTTTTATCCAAAAAACTGATTTTGCTTTCATACCGCATTATAGAAAATTTATAAGTTGAATTAAAATGTTATAAAATTCAAAATTCAGTTAGTACTATTCATAACGGCTAGTTTTAAAAATATTTTAATAGCATATCGTTGTTTAGTGAAACTCGTTATTGCGTACGACACAAGCTATCGAGGAAGGTCGCGGTTGCGTGTAAAGCAAGCCAAGCTAGTGTTGTGTGTAGTGAAAGATACCTTTAATGATTTATAAAACATAAAAACAAAATATTTCTCATAAAAGTCTCAGGTGTTACATTCTACCCCCCTTAAAATGAATTTCTCCCTCAAAATTCGTCACTTTGTAACAAACCGATGGGGATACCTCTCCATCATCATATCCTCATGCTCCCATGTAGCTTCTTCTAATTGGTGGTTCCTCCATAAAACTTCCACCAAGCGAGTGGTCTTGTTTCGTAGGACTTTTTCGCTACGATCCAGAATCTCTATCGGATGTTCTTCATAAGAAAGATCTTTCTCCAGCGGTACAACTTCTGAGCTGATTACATGTGAAGGGTCAGGTATGTACTTTCTCAGGAGAGATACATGGAACACATCGTGTACTTGAGAGAGATTCGGTGGAAGCACCCATCGGTAAGCCACCTTCCCAACACGATCCAGTATTTCGAAAGGACTGATATATCTAGGTCTCAACTTCCCCTTCTTTCCAAATCTCATGACCCTCTACTAGGGAGATATTCGTAAGAACACATTATCACCCACTTCAAACTCTAGGTATTTTCTTCGGTTGTCGGAATAACTTTTCTGTCGACTCTGAGCTGCTCTTATGTGTTGTTGAATAGATCTGACCTTTTCTACCATTTCATTAACTAGATCATGTCCTAATAGCTTTAATTCCCAAACTTCATCCCAACAAGTTGGAGTCCTGCATTTCATTCCATGGAGAGCTTCATAAGGAGCCATCTGAATACTGGAGTTAAAGCTATTATTATAAGAAAATTCCACCAAAGGTAGGTGTTGATCCTAACCACCTTTGAAATCCATCGATCAAGCTCTCAACATATCTTCTAGAGTTTGAATTGTTCTCTCAAACTGACCATCTGTGTGAGGATGATAAGCAGTGTTGAAACTCAACACTGTATCCAGAGTATGCTGAAGTATTCGCCAGAACTTCGAGGTAAATCTCGGATCCCGATCTGATATATTAGAAAGTGGTACTCCATGAAATCTTACCACTTCCTTTAAATATATCATGTAAAGCTGATCCAGAGAGAAATCCTCTCTAATATCAATGAAGTGTGCAGACTTTGTAAGGCAGTCAACTATGACCCAGATAGCATTTTTGCCTTTGGATGTTTTAGGAAGTCCTGTGACAATGTCCATAGTGATGTTTTCCCATTTCCATTCGGGGTATGGGTAATGTTTGTAACATCCCATTAGACTTTTGTCTCTCAGTATTAACTTGCTGACAAACCAAGCATCGATAAACATATTCAGCAACATCTCTTTTCATTCCATCCCACCAGAAGTAATCTTTCAGGTCCCTATACATCTTTGTGCTTCTAGGATGAATAGACAATGAAGAACTATGAGCCTCATCCAATAGCTCCTTCTTTAATTTGGTAATGGGAGGAACACAAACCCTATTCCGGAACTTTATCTTCCCATCACAATCATGGTTGAATTCAGGAACATTTCTCACCTTATTTTGTAACTCTACATCTTCTTTTAGTGCCTCTTTAATATTTACATGTATAGATGGTTGAACATTCATTTGAGAAAGATATAATTTCCCCCCTTCCATTATAATTCCAAGATACATCCTTTGTAAATCCATAAATATTGGATCTTTTGTGATCCTCATCATGGATAAATTGGCATGGTCTTGTTGACTTAATGCATCTTCCACCTTGTTTGCTTTCCCAGGGTGGTAATGAATTGAGCAGTCGTAATCCTTAATCAGCTCGAACCATCTTCTTTGATGCATATTCAGCTCCTTTTGTGTGAACATATACTTTAAACTTTTATGATCAGTATAAATATCACACCTTTCACTATAATGGTAATGCCTCTATATATTTAATGCAAAGATTACCGCAGCTAACTCCAAATCATGAGTTGGGTAATTTTTCTCATGGATTTTCAACTGTTGTGAGGCATAAGCTATAACCATATCATTTTTCATGAGAACACATCCTAGTACCTTCTTAGATGCATCAATTTAGATCACAAAACTTTCTCCAATACAAGGAAGTGTGAGTACAAGTGCACTAGATAACCTTCTTTTCATCTTCTTGAAATTCTCTTCACATTCGTCCGTCCACACAAACTTAATTCTTTTTCAAGTTAACCTAGTGAGTTTATTATATAATCGTGAAAAATCTTTCACAAAACGTCGATAATATCCAGCCAAACCAAGAAAGCTTCGGATCTTAGTTACTGTTGTTGGTCTCAACCATCTTTTGATAACCTCTGTTTTTGATGGATCCACAGATATCTTATCTTTTGAGATTATGTGACCCAAAAATGAAACTTTATGAAGTCAAAATTCACACTCGGTAAATTTGGCATAAATCTTATCCTTTCTCAGGGTCTTAAATATAATTCTCAAGTGATCTTAATGTTCTTCCTTGCTCTTTGAATAGAAAAGAATATCGTCTATAATGACTACCATAAATTGATCAAGGTAGTCTCTAAAGACACTATCCATCAGATCCATGAAGATAGCAGGGGAATTAGTAAGACCAAATGGCATCACTATAAATTCATAGTGTCCATACCTTGTACGGAAAGTCGTCTTTGGTATTTCCTCCATTTTGACCCTTAATTGATGATACCCTGAACGAAGGTCAATGATGAAAAAGTATTGAGCTCCGCGTAGTTGGTGAAATAGGTCATCAATGCATGGGAGAGGATATTTATTCTTGATAGTGATCTTGTTAAGTTCTCGATAATCAATGCAGAGTCTCATTGATCCATATTTCTTCTTAACAAACAAAACAGGTGCTCCCCAAGGTGACGCACTAGGGCGTATGAATCCCTTATCAAGATTCTCTTGGAGTTGCTTCTTCAATTCCTACAACTCAATTGGGGCCATTCTATAAGGTGTATTTGAAATAGGCAAAGCACCCGGTACAAGTTCTATTGAAAACTCAACTTCATGATTTGGTGGAAGACCCGGAAATTCCTCCGAAAAGACATCATCAGACTCCCGTACAATGGGAATATTCTTAATTGTGAGTTTCTCACCAACCATTTGAGATAAATAACCTTCATTAAGTGTAATCAAGACCCAAAAGATGGAAGAAATTTCCACTGGAAGGTTATGTTCATCCTTGCATCGATAGACGACCATAGATTGATCTGGAATATGAAATGTGACATCCCTTCTTTAGAAATTGATATGAGATCCATATAAAGAATGTCAATCCATGTCAAGAATCACATCAAATTTCACTATAGGAAGGATCACACGATTTTCAGGAAGCACTTTCCCAAAAAATTTAATCAGAGAAGAATTATAAAATTTTGATGCGATTTTTGTGCCATTAGGTATTGTCACAGCTAACTCAACATCTAATTGTTAAGGTAATACGATGATACCCTTAGAAAAATTTTCAGAAATAAAAGAGTGGGTGGATCCAAAATCAAATAAAAAATTTGATACTTTAGAGTGGATGGTATGTGTACCTTTCACAACATCGTTATCGTACTCCACGTCACTGATAAAAATTGCATGTGACTTTCTTTTGCCTTTAGCCTTAAGATTTTGTTGATGTCGATCATCATCAACAAACCTTGGATTAGGGAATTTATTGGCATAATGCCCCATCTCGTTGTACTTGAAACATTGAAGTTTAGTAGGTTCATTCTCTGTGTCCCTTCCTTTGTTTGCATCATTAGACATCTTCTACCCATCATTATGGCATTCAAATTCCCTATGACCTTCCTTTCAACATTTGAAACATTTACTTGTCCCTTTAAGAAAACTCCCTCCATGTTTCTTTCCACACTTTGAGCATAAGCGAAAGCTCATATTCTTTTCAGTTTGCTCTTTAGATTTTCCTTTGAATTTCATTTTCCTCTTCTTATCAAACCCATATGACTGATGGGTTACTCCAATCTCCATCTCGACTTTGAGAGCACATCGAACGCTTTCCTCGTAGATATTGAAGTCCCTTATGACTAACGCCCTTCAAAGACTTGGTTTTAAGCCACTAATGAATCGATCGATCTTACTCTCAGGTTGGATAATAATACCAGAAGCGTACCTTGCAAGTATTGTAAAATTTGCTTCATATGTACCAACAGATTCATCATCCTTTTTCTTCAGTTCAAGAAACTCTTTCTCCATCTTTGTTCGGAGAATACGAGGGAAGTACTTATTGAAAAATAAGTTCTTGAACTCGTCCCATTCCATGGACTCAATTTCATCCCTTTGCCTCGTATTCTTAATAATATTCCACCATTAATCAGCATCTCCTTCCAAACAATACACTGTTAGGAAGACTTTATCGTGTTCAGAACATTGATGAACTGAAAATATCTTTTCAGTAGTACTAATCCATTGTTCAGAAACTAATGGATCAGTTGACTCACTGAAAGAAGGTGGACGCTGCCTCATGAAGGATTCAACAGAATGTTGCTCCTTCCTTTGCTCGTTTGGAAGTCCTACATGATTCATAGCTTGAGAAAGTTGTGTGATCATGGCAACAAGATTTTTCATTCCAGCTCCCATAACGTTTGGTTGCTCAGGGGGACAATCATTGCATTGTCCGTCGCATTCTGCATTAACACAGTTCCTTCAGGTTCCAGCCATTGACTAAAACCAAGAAGAATAGTGTGAGAAACACTAAATGTAATAGGAAAACCACATAATCAAGAATAAAATTTCACACTTAAGGTCTTATCCTAGGTTATTCATGGTCATTTCTAAAACACTAAGATTGTGTTCTATGCTTAGACTTTTCCTTAGGGTTCTTACTAAGGATTTCACATCCTAGTTTCCAAAGGTTGACTATACCTTTCCTCTGATACCAACTATAACGGTCGGGAATTACTTCTAGTGGACTATAATTGATACCAATCAGGGCACTCCATGGGCGGGTACACCCCCTGTGCGGGACACACCACCATCCCCAGTGGCAGCCATTTCCCCATGAAGCCCTTGGGCGGAGAGCCATGCTTCGTCCAACGCTCCCATGTGAGAGTTCCCAAGGATCGGATACATTCCTACCTCCTTTGCCTCAGATACCAACTATAACGACCCATACTTTACATACATTGTGATTACTTCAAAATTGAAGCATACTTATTACAACATATAACAAAAGCATGAAAGGGCCGTATAGGTATATTGTTTTTAGAAACTGGGAAACATAAACAACTGGTTCATAAAGTGTCTACACTGTCTCCCATTTATTTCCTCATATCTATAGTTCCTTTTGGCATATCTTACTTAATAAGATTCTTCCTGGCCTGGGGAAAGAAAACCTACAAAAGGGTGAGCTCAAATGCTCAGTAATGGTAAACAAAAGAAATATCAATCACATCATATTTATAAGAACATAACATTTTGGAAATCATAACCAGTAAAAGAGAGCATAATTTCATAACATGGGATAAATCGTAGTAGTGAAATGAAATCCCAATAATCATAACATAAAACATGAAACATTGTGGCATACACACATAATCATAGATAATCATTTCTTATTAGTCAAGAATCATTTACAATACTATCTTAGTGGAAAAATTCCATTTCTGAATCGAGTTCACTCCTTGTTTCAGTCCTGTTTCACTGAACCGGGTTAACCTGTCATTCCAGCCATGTCTATCTCATGAGATATAAAATCTTTAACCAATGCATTGGAGGTAGATATAGGTCTCACCCATCTCATAATGATACCATTTTTATGTGTGCCACAAAATCATAAATCATACATCATTGCATAACCCATGTAGTAAAAATGGGATTCTTAAACAATATGACATCATAAAACAATTCATATAAGATAAAAGAATTCATAAAAATAATTCCATCACAACATAATCAAATCAATGTAATAATATGGATAGAAACAGAACCCTATATTATCTTAGATGCAAAATAATTTTGATAAAGAACTTGAACTCCATTCTTGAGGAAAATATCCTTTCTACTTCAAAAACATTTTCCTTTCTTTAACATGTCATACAATTTTAAACTAAAAGAAGTTGATTAAAAATAAACATGAAAACTTATAAAAGAAGATTCTTGGAAATAATGTTTTAAAAATCCATTCATGCCATATAAGTTAAAAAAACATTTTTCTCGTACTTTTGTCGGAAAAGTCAAAAAGTACCTCGTACGAAAAACGACAAATGATTCCTTTCATATCTTTTACTAATAACTCACCGAAGGGTAAAATTGGATTTAAACAATTGTAGGTGGATGGAACAATATTACATATTGAGGAAACATGTATGTGGATGATAAAATACACCCCAATAAATTCTGAAGTATAAACAATCTCGGATAAAAATTGAGATTGGGAGATTTTCCCTTACCTTAGGTCTGATTTCCTTCGTAAGTGTCCGAACCTACGGTATAATGATTTAAATAATGTTATTGACTTATTCCAGAATCATACTTATTTTTATGATATCATATATGGTCATATTCTTATCTTCTTATTAGTAATATTTCATTACTACTAGTTATTCGAGAGTTTATTACTTTTTGTTCTTATGCGTGTTTGTCGAATAAATTCTTATTCTTCTCTTTAGGTTATAGATACCTCATTTCCAGAATGGTATTAGTGTAATATATATCATATTCATTCATTCAATTCATTTATATAATAATTATTCAATGAAGATCATGTAGAATGAATCGCATCACATCGTGGAGACAGTATTCCGTACGTACGCACGAGTGATGATTTCATTCCCATGATCTGGAATTGTATTGGAGTGTATGTATACTATTTAAGAATCAATACCACTTTACAATAATCATATATATTCATTACGTTCACCCTTATACCCATCCATTTAAGGTGGTGGTGGAAAATAGATTACACCACGGCGTGGAGACGATATTCTGTATGTACGCACGCGCGGTGATTTCATTTTCCGTAGGATGGATAAGAGGTGAAATAGGGTTTTTTCATATTTATAATAACATATCAGTATATTTGATATACTCAGGTTATTACCTCATAATTAATCCACTAATGAAGAGGGAGTATAAGAAGAATGGAACTTAAAGAAAACGGTAGAAGGTATTACCTCTTTCTCGAAGTGCCTCCTTTAAGCTTTCTCTTAAGCCACTTGAGTTGGTCTTTTGATAAGACCAGTACCTCTAGTAGGTTTCTAAGGATGTGGGTATGTGAAATGGACAGGGGTTGGTCGAGCTTGAAGGCTCAAATTAGTGTGAGGAAGAGAGGGAGGAGGTGCTCTTTTATAAGGGAGGATAGGGGAACCATTGGAAATATAAGAAATATTAGTTTATATTAAATCTCAACCCCACTTAAAAACTTCAAAAATGACTCATATACGAAGCCTATATGATATAGGGTTGTAATATTATCAAAAAATAAAATTTAGATATGTTAGGAATTTATTTTAAATATTTTCAACTTGATTTATCCTTATTTATCAATTTAATTTTATTTATGGTAATAATATTCTAAATTTTAAATTATTATAAATAATTACATATGTGTTGTGAATTTTCCATAATTTGACACTTTATGGCATTTTATACAATATAAATTTTAATTTATAATTTTTAAATATTTTTGTGATTTTTAAACAATTTTATAATGTGTTATTTTTATAAAATAACAATAGTGTCAATTTTGACACTATTCATTTATTTGAATTTAAATAAAATATATACAAAAGATATGTTTGAAATAAAAGCATTAATAGATTCATAAATTGTCATATGTATTTAAAAAATTAGTGTAGAACATTAAATAGTTTATATAATATTTATTTTAATATTTTTAAAAGAATTTATTTTATATTTTAATGAATAAAATAATTTCAACATCACTATTGTGTCATAATTAATGATAATTATATAAACCATAAAAATTCTAAATAAATTCCTATGATGTAGACAATTGTAGTAGTTTTCTGGAGACTATTAATTTTCAAAGTTTCATTACGTTTATCACCAAATTAAAACTATTATACTTATAAGATTTAAGAAAGTGACATGTTGTCACATTCGTTGGTTTTAATAATAATTAAATTATTTTCATAGAAAAAAGTCCATTAAATGAATCTAATCCGACCCTTAGGTGATATGGGTCTACTTTTAGTCATCCCATAGGATTTTGGCAGCTGTTAGGGTAATTTTATAATCTAATATTTACCCTTAGTTACCTGATTTACCTTTAACTATGGTAAATAAAATTTACCGTAGTTACTATTCATAATGCCCAAAAATAAAAAGTAGTCTATTAACATAATTTGGACCCTCTGATACTGAATATGGAATCAATTTTTAAAAATTCAAAACATATAAGTTGCAGTAATTAATTTAAAATAAATCCCGTTGTTAAGAAAACGGGTTTTAGACGTTAAAACCTTGCCAAAGATTGAAATGTTTTTACCTATGAATTCATTGTGAAATTAATGCTAATGACATAAATTATATTAAATGGTAAAAATATATTCTATTTATACTTTAAAACCACTCAATATTATAATTTATCCATATAAAGTATCTCAATGAAAAATGTTGTTTTTAATTAAAAATTAGCGTATTTTTTCTATTCATCAAAATATGAAAGTTATCAGAAAAATATCACAAATTTATCCAAAGTAAATTTTTATACCCTGATTCAAAAGAAGAATTTTATTTTGTCAAATTTAACTTATAAACATGTCAAAAACTAGATTTAATGTGGGTGCTCCATCAAAAGGTGGAAAAACTATATTTTTTTAAAAATATTTCTTTTATCCAAAAAACTGATTATTCATTCATACCACATTATAGAAAATGTATAAGTTGAATAAAAATGTTATAAAATTCAAAATTCATTTACTACTATTCATAAAGACTAGTTTTAATAATATTTTAATATCATATCATTGTTTAGTGAAACTCGGTATTGCGTATGACGCAAGCTATCGAGGAAGGTCGTGGTTGCGTGTAAAGCAACCCAAGCTAGTGTTCTGTGTAGTGAAAGATTCCTTTGATGATTTATATAACATAAAAACAAAATATTTCTCATAAAAGTCTCAGATGTTATAAGATGGATATGGGGAAATCATCTGAGGTTTTTGGTGGGGGTGGGGCTATAGAATTGTGTAATATGAGGGTATAGAAAAATATGTGGGGAGGGTGGAGGAGGAATGACAATCGGTTGATGGGGTTGGACCAGGTCTACAGCACCATTAGGGTAGGTGGATAATATATTTCCCTAGCTAGTGTTGGGGCATCTGGAAAAATAAAAAAAGTTTATCTCCTCCTCAAGAGCATCTTCAAGAGAATAAGAATGATAATGTACATCCACTAGAGAGAGCCGAATAGATCATGTGAGAGAGGATACTAAAACACCCCCTGATAGTGTGGCAATCGGGTAGCATAGAATTTGTTGTTCGTGTTTTCCTAATTGACATTTATCATTTAATGGATGTTGGAGGAAATTAAACATGGTAGGTTCAGGTAATTTTGATGGATAATATAAGTTAGAATCTTTATATCACATCTGGATATGGCCCCCATGTCTTCATTGTGGGGGAAAATAATAGAACTAATGAAATGGTGGATGAAACTGTGGGGAGGGGAAATAGTGAGGGTACTCTTCAGTGATGCGAGAGAATAATTTTGGTAAGGATCAATATGATCCTTCCATATAGAGAAATGGTCATATAATTCAGGGTCGGTGAGTGATGTAACAAATTTAGGGGTGGATGTGTGGTGGTAGAAATCACACCCTTAGCTAAACTCTACCATGTTGACAGAAAAAAAATCCTCTTAGATAGAATCTTACAGGAGTCATTGTGCCACTTGGAATCATTTAGTATATGGGACTCTCGAACTCAAAAGTAGTAGAAAAGTCCTAAAATATTTCATTGAAAGTGGGAAAACTGACTTGGAGTAGTTCAATGAGATGTGTATGTCCGAGGAACTCCTCGAGATCGTCCTAGATTCATAGGATTTAATGTATTACGATGTCAAGGAAGAGGTTTCTCAACTTTATCATGCCCTGTGAAAATATATGAAGCCAGTTTTCCCTCAGATCAGGGTTTTTGAAGATCAGGAAAGGGTGCAGCTAGGGTTAGGATGTTTTTTGTACTAACTCTAGAGGATCATCAATCATTTATATAAAATTACTAGCTATCATGGAAGTGGGTGGATCAACTGATGATGTAGATGGATTCTAATTATAAATAGTTATAGGTGGTGTTGTAGTCCAACCTGATAGAGTCACATTGGTAGAAGGATCATCTATGGAAGGGTTCATTTTTCCACTATTCTAGAGGATAATATTAAGGATGTAGGTGCTGGTGGGATCAAAGGTGACATATACAATGGTAGCAGTTGAGAAATTGGGAGATCTATCGCAAAAGGAACCATTAGCATCCAAATCCTGATCTAACGGGGTGGGGGTTTCTTAATACTAGTAAATGGTATGACCCATAGTGCACTGGCGTCGTCATTATCTTCCTTGATCAAAAATGGAAGGAACATCACAGAACAAAAGAAAATAAAATGAAACTGAAAGAGGAAAAGTGATGATACCTTAAAATCAATATACACACCATGTGGATCCAGAGCACATAGTGTGTAGCATGATCAGGTTTTGAACCCGTGTACATTGGATAAACACACCATGAGTGAATGTCTTGGGAAAAAGGATAGTACATAGCATTTATAACGGACACACATCATGTGTTTGAAAATTGGAACCTCGTTGTGTATGTGTCCGGACATTGCATCTACCAAGAGTGGAAAAACAAAGTACATGACACGTGGAGTGCATGTACGTTATGTATTGGAACATGGGTAACCAAACTATATATGACCTGACATAGTTAAGTCATCAGGGAGAAATTACATGACATGGTCTTAACTCATATTCCATGTGTAGGTACATTGGGTACTAGTCATGTGGTCTTGTGCACAAGGGTTCATTTGATGTCAGGCATATGAACTATACAAGGCGTGTGTCTAATACACACGCCATGTTCTTTCACATTTATAATAGTGCATGTGTGGTTGTGTACATAATTTACGCAGTGTGGGGTAGTCATTTTTTCCATGTATTGTGGGTTTTTCGAAAAACACCTACCCAACGAAAAAATTCTGATAAAAACGCATGTAAATCAATCAAATAATGAGCCTAGAATGGCCTTCCTAGATCAAGAATGAAAACAAAGAAAGATAAATTGGACTGAATATCTCCCAAATTGGAGATTGTATCAATGGAGTCTAATAGGTGTCTGAAAAAGGAAATGGGGAGAGTGGGTTCATGTGACTTGTGGTGTTCCCGTTTAGGGTCCCCAAGCATTTATTACCGACCCACATGACATGTAGTATGACATATATATTGTGTGTGATTTTATAATATATATAATATTATTATTATAAAATTAAAAATTAATTATTTTTTAATTTAAAAATAAATTAAAATTTTTATTTATTTACAAAAATAATCATGTACATGCATTATATTAGATAAATACAAGTCCTGTTTACAAAAATATGAAAAAGGGAACTACATCCTTCAGTTGGGTGATACTGCGAAAATTCAAACTGGTGAAATTGACATTCAAAACAAATGCCCTCAAACATTGGAGTGATGTTTTTAGTACTAATTATTGTATTATCTTTTAATATTATTTTATATATGCAATAAAAAAAGGTGAAAAAATGGATGCACAACATTGGGTTCTAATTCTTGAAGATTGGAATGATATTGGGATAATAGTTCAGTTAAATCCCAACTCTTTAAATCTAAGGGTTACGAATCTTCCAATCAACCAACATCACCATCAGGATAATTCTTATAATTGAAAATGTTTTAAATTATTAAGGAAACCATGAAACAGATTATGGTTTTTGAAATAGTCGTTGTGTTCTTTTATTTTTGTGAAAAAAATGATGGAACTAAACCAACTGTAAGGACTCTAACCCTATTGTTGTGAATTATGGGCTATGAACCTATCATACAATTAATCACCAACATCAATTTACTTTGATTTTGAAATTATTTTATTTTATTTTGAAAACATCACCTACTATGTAATTGAAACCCGTTATGAAAAAGTAAAGAATCTTATAAAAAAGGTAGGTGTGGAGGGATTCAAACCGGTGATGAATCTGATACACTCAACTGAACTTACCACCATAACAAGATTTATTCCTTTTTATGAACATCACTAATATTTATATATACAAATATTTCTATTATATTATACACTAATCAGAAAATTACATGTCCTATATATAGGTACGCATGACATGTAACATAAATTTATTCACATTTTTACTATGGATGATAGAATGGTTCATAGATAGAATGTGAGAAGCAATTACACATCATGTAGTAATTAAAAGCTTAAAATTAAGAGGGAGGAGAGAACTAAGTTGATGGGTTACATCCCACAAAGCACATTTTTTTATGTTGTTGGATTAACATGAGTTAGCGTACTTACATTATCTGGTAGTAGACATGGTTTCCGCTAATTGAAGCAACTCATATATCATTATCCCTTTTTTCAATAGTATATCTTGACATTCAGTTGCCTTGGGTGGTGGCCTATAGTATTATTACTCCATTTATTATAGATACTAAAGGTGGACTTGTGGATTTTTGTGATCTTGTGCATCCTCTTCCTCCTAATTCTCCTTTGATGATATTATGAAAAAAATGAAAATAATTCCAACCATCATTTAGAAACTAGTAAGTTATCAACTAATTGTCTAGAAAGAAATAAATGTTCAAATTAAATATTTTTATGACATTAAATGTTCCCATATTCAAAAAAAATTCTTTGGAAATCATTTTTGGAAATTAAAAGTGAATTACACATGGGGACCACATCATAACATGCATCCTTAGTTGAAATAGGCCTTGAAAACCACGAATTAAACTGACTCAGATTAATCAAATTCGAAATTATCTAAGAAAGCTACTTTACCATATTTTTAAGTCATCCGAACATTTTTATTTAGTCTAACTGGTGTATGGTAAAATATTCTATCATTGATAATAATGTTTTGGTATTACCCAAAGACGTCTCTTTAATAGAATAATGAATGGGTGTGGTGGTGAATGGACATGGTTATTCTTTATATTGAAACCCATCATCCATGTATGGATAATATTATTATAAAAATTGGAAAAATAGCACTACATCATTAAGATAAAAGTCATCTTAAAGTGGATCATATCAATCACCAGTTGAACAATAATCCTTATGAATATGGGGTCCAAGATTATAGGAAAATAATCCAGAAAAGAAAAAAACATTGGTAAACCAACCTCAACATAGAACCACACTTCTGAATTGTATTTCTCAGACAAAGGGGCTCAAATTTTGATCACTCCCATCATGGGGTTTGGGAAAAAGGAAAGTACTTCTCCCTTCTGAACTGACTAACTATGTATCTAGAGATAGTTAGAGTCAATCCCATAGGGAAAATGGAGAATCAATAATAATCATGAATAACTGAATATGAATCAATAATCCTAACAAAAATGAATAAAGGGAACAATATGAAAAGGTGAAACTATTTTCAAGAAATAAATTAATACAAATTAAATGACAGAACAATCAGGAGTGGGGATGAAACTCAATTATGATTATTGCAATAATCATTCTTAGTTCTAAAATTATTATTGAAAAAATTTCCTTTGGGGATTAAATTATATTATTCTTTCATGATTCAATAAAAGAAAATTAATTAATTAAAAGGTTAATTCCAGAGTCAAATGATTAACTACTAAAAACATGTTTAATTTCACTACCCTTAAAACAGTAGCAACAAGCTCTCCCAATGATAAGGGGTTATCTGGTGGAAACTCCTTTTTTTTCTCTACTGCTGTCATTATTGGAATGATATAACTCTAATAGTGATTTTGAAATTCAGTTAAATAATTTAATTATAATACAAAAATCATAACAAAAACAACCCACAAGAAATGTAATTACAACAAACCATAATTTTTATTACAACCCCAACACAAAGAACCTAGCCTCTTATAACCATGGTCACAGCGTGGGAGTTGAGATAAAACTCAACCCCTACATAGGGTACAAGGTGAAAGAAGGAGGAAAGGTAAATTAAACTAAAAAATAAATGAACATAAAGAAGAAATAAAACTCAAATCTGGATTTAGGGGAGATCGATCAGAAGAGTGGCACACCTCCCCTTGGGATGTCCCACATGGAACTCAACGACCCACCTCTCTATTTATAGAATAATACACTATACATTTTTTTACCCAAAATTAATCAACATATACTTGGGCTAACTCCCTTTAACCCTATTTTCTTCACTAGTAGGTTATTTGTTGTGCCGCCCTTTGATATCAATATTTTGGTGGTTGGTTTGTGGGGTACACTGAATGTTACGTCACAACACTTGGAGTGTAGAGTAGGTTTCTTCCACCAAACAAATCTAGAAGGGAGTACATGGAATGTGGATAGTTAATACACTGTGTGTTATCTATGGTTAGCTACATGGGAATGTACTCGAGCTGGTCAAACCATATTAAGGGAAGGGTACACATTTTGATTATAAAGTACATGTCATGTATATTTATATTTTCAGTCTAATCACTTATGATTTGTTACTTTTTTTGTAATCTCTTGAGAAGTTACCAACAACACTAAAATTAATATTTTTATCCACAACACAACATCTATCTAGTGAAAATATTTTATATACTCAATAATATATATGAAAATTTAAACACAAATCTGGAACATTAGAAAAAAAATTTCCTAATAATATTAAATTAACATGGATCTAATTGTCTAAAGAAAATTTTATGATCAGATGTGTTTTCATTCTAAATCCTTACCAATTTCAATATTATTAAAAAAACATGAATATATATGTCTCATTTTTTTAGAAAAATTTATTTTTTTCCTTTGAAATTTATTTCTCTCCGCTATTTAAAACTAAGTAATTTCATTCTATAAAATCTTATAGATTCTATTAAGCCTATACACTTTTTTAGACCAATATTGATATTCTATTAATCCATTATCTATATACAATAGATATAATAATTACAGTCTAAAATTGTATGACTATTTAGATTAATATTTTCCTTAATAGAAAATCCATTGAAACATCCATTATAAAAAAGAAGTTATTTTTCTCAATGGCACATTAGCTCAAGGAAATTAAGAGTAAACAAAAAAAATATCAAAAAAATATTAATACAAGACTATACATATAAAAAGTAATAAACAACCACAATATATAACTAAAACCAACATCATGAATGAACCTATAGAGAAAAGGTAAAAATATTTTTCATCATTCTATAAATGAATGCACTAGTTTTTATTTGAGAAACAAACCCGCAATTAAATAACATACTTGATCCATCTATAATAATTCAACAAAGCATTTATCCAACTAAAAAAATAACACTATCATTGTGCCTCTACTTAAGAAATAACATACTCTTGAACTTATGAAAATTAATTTTCAGCCATTCTACGATGAACCAATGGTTTCAACGATGGCCAAGTTCCAAAAATCACCATCATATATCTTAACTATGAAATAGAACCCTGATCAAATCAAAAGTAAATCATTTTTACCATTGGATGAGTATCAGTTTTCAATGCCTCAATTCATTCATAGAATGAGAAAAACCAAGTCTTTCATACAAAAATATTACATATTATTGGAAGAATATTCCAAAAATGTCATATTTATCCATACCAGAACTATAATAGGTAAGATCATATGCTTAGTAATGTTAAACATGAGATATACCTATGATAGTTTAAGAATATTCTATTTGTAGTGGTGTGATAATGTGAGCTTGAAATTTGAAAACCATGTAGTGAAATTCATAGATCATCACCATGAGTAATGAAAAAAATCTATGTATTTTATTAGACTTTAAGGATAAATAAATCAAGGATCGTGATCCATGAGAACATAAAATTAGAATGAAATCATGTTGTAAAATATTTTAATAAAGTGTTTCGTAAATATAATCAAATAAAATTTATATTTAGGTTATCTAGAAGGGCCTTCATCACATGTAAGTCTCGATATTTCCACCTATATACCATCAGGGGGATTGATATAACCTTTGGTTTTCTGTCTTTTGGCATTGGTATGACCTCCCATGAACCCTATTACGGGATTCGTATAACCTCGTTTGTACCTTTTTATATCATAAAATAATAATATTTACATAATTAATTTTAGGGAAATAAACTACCCAGCCATCATATAATCATATAATCTATACATATGTTTTCTGAAAAATCCTGAAAATTTTTATCATTTAATAATTTCTTAATACCAATGAAAATAAAGTCATTTTCATCAATATTTCCTCATCAAAATCATAAACCCACCATAGAAAGAATAAGGATGGTATTATTGGTTTATATCCCTAGTTGTAATTTCTTGAAATTATTTTTCTCAATATATGTCTTGTGTCATATATTATTTTAGTTTTAACCATGTTTTGGATGTGACTAGGTGATAAAATGAGTAAATACAAGAAAAAAATGTGTATTTTGGATATATTTATATCAAAATAAAAGGTACCACTCCATAGACTATTTGCCGACACAATAGTATAGAATCCCATACCCTTGGGGATCTCACTGCACCATAAGGGTGCATAATTTTTCAGACCATACTGCCCATGGGATGACTGGACCACAAAAGGGGTATGCATGTGAAATTGAACCTTATCCTAGTTCATGGGAAATTTTTTCATAAGATGATTTTCTATAACAACTCATTCCATATTGTAGTGATAATTAAACACTAGTTACAAATAAATGGATAGCCTATGGTCTCCTTGCATTTAATCTACTTAATGGTTCTATTGTGGTCACTATTCAGTCTTTATCATAGGGGACAATTAAAGAGGCTTAATAGGGTACATTAACTCCAATATAATGAATCTACCTAAGGCTACAAATATATCCTCATGCATCATTCATAAAGATAGTTTTAGGAACTACTAAAGGGATTCAAATGCTCCTCCACACCATAGAAAATATCATTACACATAATTTTGAATTCCCCAGTCTTTCCTATATGAGAGGACCACTCTATTGTGCCATGGTGTTGTCTCAATCACAACTCCACACTGATACCTTTCAATATTCACCATAATGATCCTAGTATTTTAAAATACCCATTCTTGATTTCCACCAGTAGCCTACCATGGGAGTCATTGGTGTGTGATCGTACTCTAGTTTTGTGTGGATGTGATATGGTGATGAAACTTTGGAAAAAAATGACATTGGTGTCAGAAACCTTTAGTTAGTATATTATTTACTTCATGGGATCCCATTGGAAATATTTTCATTATATTATTATTGTTTTGGAATTTTTATATCCTTGACTGGCTTGTGATCACGTGTGGGTGTGTCTATAGTCATGATATTGGAATAAATTCCATGATATTGATGTGATAACAATATTCCATGATTATTTTTTATTCAAATGTTGATATATGATGTTTCTATATTAATTTCTCCTGATTTTTCTATGTTATTTATCATTAGATGAATATTCATGTTTTTTTATGATTGTTGTGTGTATCCATGATAGTATACTATCGAGGTATGATTACTCCATGCGTGGAACATGAACAGATGTGTGGAAATGGTGATCGTGTTGAATGATATACTTGTAACCTTTTATCTACTTTATACCTTTTGGATTTTGAGTGGATCATTGAGATATGATTCCTTCTAGATTCCAAATATTACCAGATGCCTTGTCGATTTTGGGTAGGTTACAGATACTAGATACCATGTGGATTAAGATCATTACCCAATGCATTATGGAATCTAGTCAGGTTGGTGACTTGATTCCATATAGAGTCAATGTTAAACACCAGTAGCCATGTGGGTGGGGCCTTGAGGCCAAAAATTTTCTATTACCAAGACATTATACATATTCCAACATAGATATGATGTAAGTGTGGATGGGGGTTAGTGGGGGGCTTGGTTAGTGCATGACCACTCAGTTTCAGAATATTTTAGAATAATTTTCACACATTTATTATTATTATCTCATATAATGTTATTGTTGATAACAACATGTAATTAATAATTTGTGGTTTCCTCATGAGACTTATATTCACACCCTACTCAAGAATTCAGGTTAACTTATAGATTTCATCAGGGATTCAGTGATGGGAAGGAGCCCTATGGTAGACTATAGAGCTAAGTTGTAGTGAGATATTGATGAACTTTTATCAACACCAATAAGACCACATTTTAACTTTTTTTATCTCTTTTCTTTATCTACTCTAGAACGGAATACCACTATTGGGAGAGAATTTATTTATATGACATGTATGTTATCTAATCAGTTACTCCACATGTTTTCCATGGTTATTTATTTATTGATATTATTATCATTTATCTATTGATCATTTGACTTGATCCAATGTGTATAGTATCTATATTGAAAGACACATACCCTCATTGTTAGTCACTCTTCTATTCCATTTAGGGAGGTGCACTCGATCCCATGTTCCATTCAGGCTTAGAGCTGGTGATATGGGATGGGATATTACAAAATGGTATCAAATCATCAAGATCATACTAAATTTTATTTTCAATTGCCTTGATTTGGGATAGTATATACATGAGTAGGGATGATTAGGACATGGGTAGGAGAACTATGCTACTGTCTGGCCATCACTGTATAGTGGACCTCCAAGTTACCATATAAACTATGAATTTATGTTTTACTATTACTATTGATTAAGTTCACCTTGGGTGATATACATGATGTTGATATGATATTTATGATATTATATATATGTTTACGAATCATGACTTCCCATGTGGGTTTACATTCAACATATATACATGTTTTTTTATTGTAAAATAGTTCTATAATGAAATTCCGAGATTTATTCTATCTATTCGAGATAGTTTCCATGATTTAGTGACATATTTTTGTTCACATTCTATTTTGATAAATATATATTGGCATTATTTAGTGGAACCAACCTTATTTTTTTGTTATTATATTTATGGATATGAGATGTTAGATAAAAAACATTCATATGATTACTTATACAAAGGTTATTTGAAATGATCTGATGATATAGAAGGGTGTGGAAGAAGACCAAGCTATTGGTTTCCTCACACCCACATAGACTAGGGGACCCCAACCGTCCATCATGAGTACATTTTCCTGATGAATGAAGTGGATTATAAGGGATGTTCCTAAAGGAAAATACATGACAATTGATCAATTCTCTACTTCATTGGTTTCTTCAAGAGGAGTAAAATAATTATTTAACTGTGGAATTGAGGTACATTATTTTATGTTCTATATTACAACATAGAATTTTTTTGCAGTGTAGTAAGATAGGGATCCTTAGATAGTTTTTTCCTCAAGAATTTTAGTACCCAGAGAGGTGGTGGAAAATCTAGATAATCTACTAACGGATCTAGATAGGGTTCTTATTTTCATCCAAGATTCATTCATACACCATAGGGATAGAGAAACATAGCTATTAGATGTCGGGTATATACTATTGATCAAATTTCAACAGTTGGTGGAGAGGGTCCATCAACATTTATAGGTACAATTATGATTATGTCAATCTTATCTACTACCATTTTTTATACATGTGCTTCCAGTTATTTTATATCATCATCATTAGTTGATTTACATGACCTACCAGTCAAAAGATCCTTTGAGTTTGTCTCCATTGATATATCATTGGGCATAAAGTGGACCATCTCTAGTGATTCCTTGAGTGCACTATTTATTTTTCTATCTATAAAACATTTGTAAATTTATTATACTATAGTTAAAAGAAATTGATTTTATTCTAGAAATGATATAATTGACCATATTCTAATATCACATTGACTACTATTTGAGATGTGTGACATTCACATCTCAAAAGGCGAATAACTCCAGGATAACTATTGATTTGTAGTTGTAAGAAATCATTGTTTGATTAAACATTTCTTAGCTCAGGATGATCACAACATACATGAATGGATTGGCTCTTTCTCCAATATCATTGATATAATCCTAGATATTTTTCAATTTTCCATGGATATCATTCAGTATGTCCATCTAGAAGAATTATTTGGACTCCTTTCTAATGGGGGCATTGAATTTGAGTAGAATCGTCTACCAAATTTACAAACAATTTTGATAACCATTAATCTAATGGAAATAACTAATTTAAAGGATCTCAAGGAAAAATTAGTCGAATTAAACTAGAATGTCATTATCAGACTAAGTAAATATACAATAGAGTGAACCTGATTTGGTATTTAAATTTATTTCATTAACATTTGCAGTTCCTTTTGTCAAAAAAACCATTGTATCCCATTTTTTAAAAGCAGTATATAAAACATAAATTCTCTTGAATTCATCCTCAATTGAAGTATAATACATTTAACTAATATATTTATAGTAATAATATTAGGAATTCTTAACAGAAATACTCCAAAATTTTCTATAATCCTTAGTTATCTTGTATTGATCCTCAATAAAAGTCAAAATATAAACCTCATTCCTTTTATATGACTTCTCATTTTATTCTTCCATTGAGTATAGTTTGTTCCATTAAAAAATGGGTCATATAAAATATAGTTCCTTCATGTACTATATCATACATAATGATATTATTTTAGATATAATAAAAATTTAAGATCATTAGGTAAAACTAAATCACAATAATAATAGACTTTTGATATTATATAATACCAAATATTAGTTCTAGTGGATAACTCAATAGGGGTGAATCATACTGAGTACATCATTGTGGGGTTCACCTATGAAGATTAACCTCTTTTTCAATAAGTTAATAATGTAATATAATTATGTTTTTTGGTAAGTAACTCATTGAAAAACTCATGATGTATTAATTTTAATTTAATGTGAAAAGGGAAGAATATGATGAACAAAAAAAAATACATCAGCCTTCAAGACATATGATTCAAAACTAAAAGATAATATCAAAGTTGATAGTTAATGAGGTGATTAATTCACCTCTGTAGGTGATGAATAAAGGGATCACAATCCCAGATGATTTATGATGTTGTATAGGAAGAATAAATTACTCATGAAATATAATTAAATTAGTAAGTATAACAATAAAGAAAATTGTAGATAATAGTTGGAAAATATGATTCCATAAATAAAATAACATGACATGAGTATAAAATAAAAGGACACATCAAAACATACAATACCATGATGAAATATAAGATAATGTAAAATTTAATAGTAAAAAGGATATAAAAAGGTTATTAAAGCAATATGAAGTGCCTCATAGTGCTGTTCAACTGATTATGTTTCATTAAGTGAAGAAAAAAAAAATTATAGATTCAATATGTGTTTCATGAAAAGGGAATTTGAGGAAAAAATATATTTCACGTATCAAAAAAAACATATTTCTAACATTTCTTATAATGAAAATAGTGTACAAAATATGACCACTGAGGATCAATTAAAATATTAAAATATGTTGAATGATACATTTAATGAACTAGATGATATATATAAGAGGATAAAGAAGTTGAATGTTTTTCATGATCATATTAAGAATATTCTCAATAGTAGAACAAGATAATATTTCTCAACTGTAAATGAAAAATATTGGGATAATAATTTTTAATGATAAACGAAAGAATGATTTGGAGAAATTTTCTAATGAATGAAAAACCATAACTCAGATTCTTGGAAAACAATGTATACTTATATATATGACTAGAATTTGTTACTGACTTGTACAAATGAAAAATTAAAAGTATAGGATTTGACCATGATCTTTTTCTTCATGTTTTTTTATTAATTTGTATTCTATAAGAACTAATAAAAATTTTCTTTATTAAATTATTATAAATTATTATTAGAAACGAGTTAAATATTTAAGGATTTATAAATCTATTAAAACTAACATCTATGGAGCCATGAAAATATGGGTACTGAAATAATTTCTATATTAAATATATCATTTAAGAAAACTTCTTGAAAATTTCAATTAATCACTTCTAACATCTATAGAGTATATCTTCCAGACACATGAATTGGAACTAATTTATCTATAAGAACCTTATCAATGTGGATGGTGGATATGTCACTTTTGGTGACAACATTAAAGGAAAAATAATTGGACACAAACAAATCAATAACTCTAGTACATATTTACTTTTTAATGTTTTATTTGTAAACAGATTAAAATATAATATTTTTAGAATCTCAAAAATGAATGATGATGGTTAATATGTTATGATTGAAAAATATTCTTCCAATTTATTTTAATCAAAACTTGATTTAGTCTTTACTATTATGAGAAATGATAATGTTTGTGATCTTGATTTAAATTCCCTATTTTCTCAAAATATTTCTTATTTATTTTCCTTTAAAAAATAATCGTAGATTTGGTATATGAGAATAGTCTTTTATAATATAAAATCTCTTATATAGAAAAATAATAATGAATTATTCAAGGATTTTCCTAAAATATAATTCCTAATTGACAATGTATATAATCCCTATGAAAAGGAAAAGGAGAGAAAAATATCATCCAAACAAACAAAATAAGTACAAATATCTTATCCTTTACATTTGTTTCACACGTATTTTTTTTATAACTTCAAGTGTTTCTAGTCAAGAAGGAAAAATATTTCACTTCAACTCCAATTTTTATTTTCTGAATAAACCAATTTTTAGGTTAGTGGGAACCTCACAAATTTCTGGATATCAAATCAAATAATTTAGAATCAATTTACAGATTTTTGGAATACTCTAATTATTTATAAAATCATTATGGTCATAGAATAAATACATTAATAATTAATAAATTCAATGAGTTTTAAGCTCTTGAGTTAAATTAATATTCTTACAACATGGATATTGTCACATATTTCCTTCTCATAGGAACCCATAACATAATTTTCAAGTATAAAGAATAAATACAACCCATTAAGAGACTTCATGGACCACGCTAAAATTATGATTTCATATTTATTTTTTATAGAAGATATGAATACATGTTTCAATATAATGAATATAATTTTTATTAATATGAATTTAGTGAAAACCCCTTATGAATTATAGAATGGTAGAAAACCAATGTTAATTGCTAATTTTTTTTTTGGTTATAATGTATTTATACCCGATAAAAAAATAATTAATACAATATTTAATCCAAAAGATATGATGTAATTTTCTTTGTATTTCTTACATCCATTAATCATAAAATGTATTTAATAAAAGGAATATGATTGATAAGAAAATCAGGAAATAATAATTTTAATGATATAAATCCACATGATTCAAAAAACCCATTGAAAAATACAGAGAATGATCATAATAATGTGGATATCTGTACAAAATCTAGTTATAATTTTGAGAAGCCTATAGAAAAATCTCCCAATTATTATGGATAGTTTCAACCTAAACCTATAGATGGAAGTGAAGAGAAAAACCATTATATCCACAAATTTGTTTGGAATCATAAATATCATCCATTAGAATAATTTTTTTGAGACGTAGATAAAGGAAATCAGATGTGATATTCTATTAGAAACCAAGTTGAACATGAAGATTTCTTGTCCCAACATGATCCTTATAACATCATATAAATTTTTATGCTTAATTTTGATTAATTAAAAATTAAGTAGTGCTAAACTAGTTTAAATGAAATATAGTCTAATAACTAGTTAAAAGACCCATGGACTACAAAACCATTAGATCTAAATGGGTTTTCAAAAAAAATGAGGATGATTTAGACACAATAATTAGAAATAAATAAATACTTCTCTCACAAGGTTATAGTCAAGAAGATGATATTTACTGTGAGTGAAAATATGTAACTATAGATATAATTGATTCCCTCAGAATGATTCATGACAATGAAGAACATTTATATTTTAAATTATATCAAATGGATGTTAAGGTTGAATTCATAAATGGTTATATATTAAAGGAATGTTTTTGTTTAATAACCCTTTGAATTTCAAAACAATAACTTTCTAAATATAATATTAAAATAAAAAAATATTTGTATTCTTTAAAACATGCACCAAGAGCATGGAATGATAGGATCATCTGATTTTTTATTTTACAATTTTTTTAAAAGGAATTGCCGAACCTTATTTATTTATTAAAATAAATTGAAAAGATGATATGGTTAGGAAAATGTATATTGATGGTAATATTTTAGGATCATCTAGAAATTATTTTTACACTGAATCTTCCAAATTGTAAAATGTGAATATGAATTGAGATTGATTGGTGATGATAATCTATTTCATTGATTTCATATTTATCCAAATAAATTGTGAATTATTTTTAATCAAATAAATCAAATAAATCACAGTAATTATATTTTAAAATTTTTTATTATGGAGAGTAGTAGAGGTAGTGATATTCCCATGTATAAAAGCTATCAATTAGATCTTGATGAAACTGGAAAATAGATTGATCAAACCACTTATTGAGTTATGATTAGAAGCATACAGAACATAATTTCTATCTAGGTGGATAACATGTTTAGTGTGTGTCTATGTGTCATTTTTCAGGAAAATCCAAAAGTCACATTTACATGTGGTCAAATTAATTTTTAAGGGTATAAAATATATAACAGAATTAGTATTTTCCTATTCAAAAGGATAAGTATCTAACATAATGAGTTATGTAGATGAAAAATATGGTGGTATAAAGTTATATTGAAAAAAACCTATATAAAATGTAACTTTTTGTTACATTATCATGTTTATTGGTGTAGTAAGAAACCAAAAATGATTTCATTATCTATTGTTGAAGTTGAGTGCATAGCTGCAGGAAAATGTTTCATAGATTACCTGGAGGAAAAAAATGTACATGACTATGGATATCAATTTCAAAATGTCCCTATAAATCATTATAATAAAAATTATATTAAAATTTCTTATATTCCTTTAACTCATTTGAGAACCAAAAAAATTGATATAAAACATCACTTTTTGATATATAATTTTAAAAAGAGTGATATAACTCTTAATTTCAATGGTACAAAGCATAATCTTGCTGATATATTCATAGAAACATTGTATTTGTAGAGAATGAGATATATAAAACATGAACTCGGAATGTTAAATTTTTTTAATCTTTTAATCTTATATTTCCATTATTTTTGTTAGATAAAACTCACTTCATTGAATCTTCCAGTAGAATCTACCATTAAGAGTTCTATTATGGATAATATACCATTATATGATCGTTTTTTACCTCCCACCATCATTATAACACCATGATATATTATCATTACATGGTACCGTGACTTGGAATCGTAACTTCCTATAGATCTAATGCTACCATGACATAGAGTCATTGAATGCTACCATGATAATCTACTATAAGACTATCCATTCTGAGTGCTAACAGTCCTATTAATTTACAATTAAAATTACTATATGTTTTAATTATTTTTTCATTATATTATAATTATGTAATATTTAATTTTAAAATCACTAAATGATAAATCTACATAAAATTTGAGTCTACGTTGGAATTCATTTTTAACGATCTTAATTGAACCCCATTTACTTCTCTTGACTCATGACCATATACATTAATCCCTCAAACCAGATTGAGAATGGTGAAATTAAAGAATCATTTTATTCCATCAATGACTCACATCCATCCAAGAAAGAAATAGAAGAATCATATAGGCCAACTGAACTGATGAATCCAAATCTCACATCTCTTTCAGTTATCATTGATTATTCGTAAACATTCTATTGTTGAGTTGAATGTTGAATGTGTATTACTATATAAATTCATTTACCACATGTTGTATCATATGAAGGGGGTTTAAATATAATGAGGTATCATAGAATTTTATTCATATTTCTTATTGAAATAAGATACAGGTTTAAATTGGGTAGATATTTAATGGTGTATGTAATAGAATTATAAAATCCCTCTTCAAGATCCAATTCTCTAGCCTATAAAAATGATTTTAAATATTTTATGAAAAATAATCAATGTTACAATTATATATGGAAATTTAGTAAAATTTAATGGTTTCATATTGAGTCATGTGACATTAAAAAGGTTGTAAGTGATCTAGAATCCATGGTTGAAAGAAAGGGTGTTGGGTAATGGAAATCTCTATGAAATTTTTAATCTAGTAATGAATCCTTCTAGAAACAAATATTTGGAAGAACCTATATTGGGGTCAGATGATGTTTTAGAGTACTCCTTGGATGAATTATTTAAGTATAAGGCTAAAGTGGAAGAAGATATAAATGAGGAAGAAGAGTTTTTTTGATTTTAGTGGAAGAGGGGATTGCACCTGGTGTTTATAGGAGACCCAATATATCTTATGGTTATCATAGTCCACCTATTGAAATTCCTATCAAATAAATTTTCCTACAGTATAATGAAAAAATCAAAGATAATTATGTCTCTAATGGTGATAAGTTTTATAAATATTCTTTAGAGACTCATGGGGATGTCATTGTGCTTTGTGATGAATTATATATTGATGTTGTTGATAGAGATAAGGATAAAAAACCAGTCCCATTTCAGACTGTCACTAAGTCTTATAGGTCTGAAATTGGAGAGTGCTAGGAAGTATATCCATATTATTTGGCTAGATAGGAATCTGGTAATAAATATGAACTATATACATTAGAAGGTTGGGCTTCTGGAAGCCTAGTGACCTCTGATATATATAAGGATGGAGCACCATCTAAGGGGGATAAATCCAAATTAAGATATAATATTGGGATTAAGTATCTAGAATCAAATTATTATAATGATGATCAGAGAAGTCTTCTAGATAATAATGGTACATATATATTGTTTAAAAAAATATATTCTAAGGGTTCACTAGTAAGGTGGATTTATCTGGAATATCGATTAGAAATGTTTTCTTCTTAGTTATGTTTTGTGGAATATGGAAATGAGGATATTGTTTTGCCCATCCATAAGAGGACTCCTACACCTCCTAAATCTCCTCCTATTTCCATTTATATAAAATAGGTGGTCTATATACCCTTATGGTAGGTTTTCCAATAGATATAAGTTGTTTTATTTGGTCCTCATCAGTAAAGGAATGTAATACCAGTGAAGATGACACAAGGTTGATTGTTTCCTTGGTTATTTATCATCATCAACCTAATATTTTCAAAAATATGTGTAATATAGAAAATTGATAATAAATGTTTGGTAGAATATTTGGATTCAATTCATTCAAATATGGATTATAACAATTCTAACTTTACAGGGAGATATCTCTCCCTTTTATGGAGGTTATAATATTTGTCTACTCATGAAGCTACATCTTCCAAATACCACTACTAGAAAAGGGGGCATTGGAGCCCCCCAGACTCGGGCGACCGCCATTGGCGGTCGCTATAGCTAACCATTAGCGACCGCCAATGGCGGTCGCTAACCTACATAAAAAAACGGGGGGCTTCTGCCCCCCCCCCCCCCCCCGTGCCCTCGATCTCCCTCCGCCCAAACCCCCTCTCTCCCTCGCCGCCCTCCCCCGCCGCCCTCCCCTCCCCCGCCGCCCGGCCTCCCCCGCCGCCCGGCCTCCCCCGCCGCCCGCCCTCCCCCGCCGCCCGCCCTCCCCCGCCGCCAGCCATCCGGCCTCCGGCTGCCGCCCTCCGGCCTCTCGGCCCTCCCCCCCACCCCAGATGGCACCCGCACCCCGGACAGCCCCCGGTGCGCACTCTGGACCGCCCCCCGCACCCCGGACACCTCCCCGCACCCCGGACAGCACCCCCCCGCGCACTCCGGACCGCCCCCCACCCCCCACCCCCCACCCCCCCCCACCCCCCCACCCCCCCCCCCCCCCCCCCCCGCGCACTCCGGACCGCCCCCGCACCCCGGACGCCTCCCCACACCCCGGACAGCCCCCCCCCCCCCCCTGCACTCGGACACCCCCCTCCGAACCCGGACAGCCCCCCTGCACCCCGGACAGCCCCCCCCCCCCCCCCCCGCACTCGGACACCCCCCCTTCGAACCCGAACAGCCCCCCCGCACCCCGGACAGGCCCCCCGCACCCCGGACACCCCACCCCGCACCCCCGACAGCCCCCCCTTCCCCGCACCCCGGACACCCCCGCACCCCGAACACCCCTGCCCGTACCCCTGACAGGCCCCCGACACCCCGGACACCCCTCCCCGCACCTCGGACAGCCTCCCCCCCCCCCCCCCCGACCCCGGACACCCCCCCCCCCCCGCTGCCCGTCCCCCGTCCCCTCACCGCCTCCTCTCCTCCAGCTCCCCGCCGCTGCCGCCGCCTGTCCCCTACCTTGCCGCACCGCCTTTGGCTCCGGCTCCCCTTCGCAGCCTCCTCTCCCTCGCAGCGCCGCCTTCGGCTCCCCTCCCTTTTAGGTTTGTAGCTCAATCAGGTAACATGAGCTTTCAGTTATTACTGATATTTTGTATGACTGCAGACATGTCCGGGGAAGAGGCAGAAAATCCACATCATCCATCTGAGGCATCTACGTCTCAGGGTCGAGGTATGTTTGAATGTCATTGTATATATTTTTTATGTAATTGACATATATATATATATATAACATTTGTCAATTTATATATAAAATTGTTTTCAAAAGGATCAGACTCGGCTGCTTCTTCCTCTCGCAGGAGAGGCCCTGGTCGTGGCATATTATCATGGAATTCTGACACGACGATAGATGTTTCATTTGATGAGGTATTTCATCCCGTGGGACCGAATGTCTCGGCATTTATTCGTCAGCTGGGTCATATCATACGTGACCCACATCGATTTCCATTGACCACGCGTGATTGGGCTTCTATCCCTCAGGACACATTAGATCGTCTATGGAGGGAGGTTCAGGTAAGAAAATAATTTTACTTTATTTTCTATTTATAAATAATACTAATATGTTTGATTATTTTCATTATAGCAAAATTTGAAAGTATTCCCTGAAGAGTTTCGACCCGTGTGTATGAGAAAATGCCGTAAGCTGTGGAAAGATTATAAAGGCAAAGTGAAGAGGGACCACTGGGTACCAAATGTGGGTGCCCTTGACATTTTGGAAAAAGTCCCGAGAGGTGTCCTCCCGGCTCAGTGGCGTGACTTGGTTGCATATTGGTCTACTGAGGGTGTTGCGGTTTGTATATTAATTATTTTTCTGTATATATATTTTCAAGAATATGTGATTTGTTTGAAATTTGAATGAATTGAATGTAGGAGGTGTCAACACGCCATTCGGAGAATCGAGCGTTGCAGGGACCAGCTCACAGGCTCAGGACTCGTCACGTCTCTCAGATCCGACATGAGGTATATATTATTCATTTTTTAATTTATTAATTAATATGGTTTTGTGTTTATATTCTTTTAATATATAGTTGCGAGGGCAAGGTGCAGCAACTGATAAAATGTCGGTGTGGATAAGGACTCGTGATCGCAATGATCCAGAGGTTGCAGCATTGATAGTAAGTGTCTGTACTTACCAATAATTACATAAATATATATATTAACATATATATATTTATATATATTTATATATATTTAAATATTTCACAGGATCAATTTGATGCTGAGTTAGAACATCTGCCAGTGGACCAGCGACAGCTTCCCATGCGACGGGATGAGATCTTTCATCGCATTATTGGTCGGGACGGGCATGGCTATAGTTTGACCTATGGAGCAGGGATTCCTCGTTCTGTAGTGTCACGCACTGTGGTTTTCGGTCCTGCTGTTGCTCATATGACACAGCAGATGTCAGATTTTGAGGCATGGATGCGCGCTTCCGAGGAGACAAATGCGCAATTGACAGCTGAGGTTAGAGCACTGCGGGAATATGTGCGTCGAGCGGATGGTACAGGGGATCATACGACGCAGGTATATACTGTATTTATTTATTTTATTTAAATTATTTTTGTTATTAAAATATTTATAATGTTTATTTGTTGTAGGCACCTGGCCCACCAGAAGGAGGTAGCAATGATGGCAACGCGTGACGCACCATATATTCACGAGATATGTTTTTTGTTTTTACTGGTAGGGTTGACATTGATGTACTGTATTTATTCATTTAAGTAATGCATTATTACCATCCATGGTGGTCTTTTAAATATTTTATACACATATTGAGTTTTTGATCAGATAATCTTGAATGATTCTACATTTGAAAAAGTCGAACTAATTCCAACAGATCAATAAATCTGATATTATAGATTATGTATTATCCAATATATTTTTTATAAATTTCTGTATGGTATCGATAAAAGAAATATGTATTAATTAGAGGTTATCACTTTTATTTTTCACTTTTGTAATCAATGGGATGGCCTTTGCACCCCCGGAGAGCCCCCCGCACCCCCGTATAGCCCCTCGTACCCCCGTACAGCCCCCCCCCCCCCCCCCCCCCCCGCACCCCCGTACAGCCCCCCCGCACCCCCGTACAGCCCCCCCGCACCCCCGTACAACCCCCCGCACCCCCGTACAGCCCCCCCCCCCCCCTTAAAGGCCCCCGCCACCCCCGTATAGCCCCCTGCCAACCCCGTACAGCCCCCCCCCCCCCCACCCCCGTACAGCCCCCCACACCCCCGTACAGCCCCCCCCCCCCCCCCCCCCCCCCGCACCCCCGTACAACCCCCCGCACCCCCGTACTGCCCCCCGCCACCCCCGTACAGCCCCCCGCCACCCCCGTACAGCCCCTGCACCCCCGTACAGCCCCCCGCACCCCTGTACACCCCCCCCCCCCCCCCGCAACCTCGTACAGCCCCACGCACCCCCGTACAGCCCCCCTCACCCCCGTACAACCCCCCGCACCCCCGTACTGCCCCCCGCCACCCCCGTACAGGCCCCCACCACCCCCGTACATCCCCCCGCACCCCCGTACACCCCCCCCCCCCCCCCCGCACCCCCGTACAACCCCCCGCACCCCCGTACTGCCCCCCGCCACCCCCGTACAGGCCCCGGCCACCCCCGTACAGCCCCCCGCACCCCCGAACAGCCCTCCGCCACCCCCCTACAGCCCCCCTCACCCACGTACATCCCCCTCGCACCCCCGTACAGCCCTCCGCCACCCCCGTACAGCCCCCCGACACCCCCGTACAGCCCCCGACACCCCCGTACAGCCCCCCGCACCCCCGTACAGCCCCCCGCCACCCCCGTACAGCCCCCCGCACCCCCCGTACAGCCCCCCGATTGTGTCCTTTTCAGCAGCGCGGCGCGCGCTGAAATGACGCGTTGGGGGGTCAAAACCAACCGAACGACCTCCGAATGCCACGAAACCGTACAAAAAAATCCGGAGAGTGAATTGTGAAATTGTCGCCAAGACGGCACCTCATTCAGAGGTGCCGTTTGACCGCGGAGGCCGGAAACGCGTTTCCGGCGCCACAAAACACTAAAACGGCGTGTCGTGGTCCCATTCGGAGCAAACGTGCTCCGAAAGACCTGAAACCGCACGGGAACGATAGAAATATTATTCCTGAGATGCAGGAGGAGGCCGCACATCCATCGGACGTGCGGTGCACGCGGCACGTCCGATTGTGTCGTTTTCAGCAGCGCGGCGCGCGCTGAAATGGCGCGTTGGGGGGTCAAAACCACCCGAACGACCTCCGAATGCCACGAAACCATAAGAACAACATCCGGGCCGTGAATTGTGAAATGTTCGGCCAGACGGAACCTCATTCGGAGGTGCCGTGTGACTGCGGCGGCCGGAAACGCGTTTCCGGCGCCACAAAACACCAAAACGGCGTGCGGCGGTCCCATTCGGAGCAAACGTGCTCCGAAAGACCTGAAACCGCACGGGAACGATAGAAATATTATTCCCGAGATGCAGGAGGAGGCCGCACGTCCATCGGACGTGCGGTGCGCATGGCACGTCCGATTGTGTCGTTTTCAGCAGTGCGGCGCACGCTGAAATGGCGCGTTGGGGGGTCAAAACCACCCGAACGACCTCCGAATGCCACAAAACCGTACGAAAACATCCGCGGCGTGAATTGTGAAATGGTCGGCCAGACGGCACCTCATTCGGAGGTTCCGTTTGACCGCGGCGGCCGAAAACGCGTTTCCGGCGCCACAAAACACCAAAACGGCGTGCGGCAGTCCCATTCATAGCAAACGTGCTCCGAAAGACCTAAAACCAAACGGTAACGATAGAAATATTATTCCTGAGATGCAGGAGGAGGCCGCACGTCCATCGGACGTGCGGTGCGCGCGGCACGTCCGATTGTGTCGTTTTCAGCAGCGCGGCGCGCGCTGAAATGGCGCGTTGGGGGGTCAAAACCACCCGAACGACCTCCGAATGCCACGAAACCGTACGAAAACATCCGAGGCGTGAATTGTAAAATGTTCGGCTAGAGGGAACCTCATTCAGAGGTGCCGTTTGACCGCGGCGGCCGGAAACGCGTTTCTGGCGCCATAAAACACAAAAACGGCGTGCGGCGGTCCTATTCGGAGAAAACGTGCTCCGAAAGACCTGAAACCGTACGGGAACGATAGAAATATTATTCCTGAGATGCAGAAGGAGGCCGCACGTCCATCGGACGTGCGGTGCGTGCGGCACGTCCGATTGTGTCGTTTTCAGTAGCGCGGCGCGCGCTGAAATGGCGCGTTGGGGGGTCAAAACCACCCGAACGACCTCCTAATGCCACGAAACCGTACGACAACATCCGGGGCGTGAATTGTGAAATGGTCGGCCAGACGGCACCTCATTCGGAGGTGCCGTGTGACCGCGGCGGCCAGAAACGCGTTTCTGGTGCCACAAAACACCAAAACGGCGTGCGGCGGTCCCATTCGGAGCAAACGTGCTCCGAAAGACCTGAAACCGCACGGGAACGATAGAAATATTATTCCCGAGATGCAGGAGGAGACCGAACGTCCATCGGACGTGCGGTGCGCGCGACACGTCCGATTGTGTCGTTTTTAGCAGCGCGGCGCGCGCTGAAGTGGCGCGTTGGGGGGTCAAAACCACCCGAACGACCTCCGAATTCCACGAAACCGTACGACAACATCCGGGGCGTGAATTGTGAAATGGTCGGCTAGACGGAACCTCATTCGGAGGTTCCGTTTGACCGCAGTGGCTGGAAACGCGTTTCCGGCGCCATAAAACACCAAAACGGCGTGCGGCGGTCCCATTCGGAGCAAACGTGCTCCGAAAGACCTGAAACCGCACGGGAACGATTGAAATATTATTCCTGAGATGAAGGAGGAGGCCGCACGTCCATCGGACGTGCGGTGCGCGTGGAACGTCCGATTGTGTCGTTTTCAGCAGCGCGGCGCGCGCTGAAATGGCGGGTTGGGGGGTCAAAACCATCCGAACGACCTCCGAATGCCACGAAACCGTACGACAACATCCGGGGCGTGAATTGTGAAATGGTCGGCCATACGGAACCTCATTCGGAGGTGCCGTGTGACCGCGGCGGCTGGAAACGTGTTTCCGGCGGCATAAAACACCAAAACGGCGTGCGGCGGTCCCATTCGGAGCAAACGTGCTCCGAAAGACCTGAAACCACACGGGAACGATAGAAATATTATTCCTGAGATGCAGGAGGAGGCGGAACGTCCATCGGATGTGCAGTGTGCGCGGAACGTCCGATTGTGTCGTTTTCAGCAGCGCGACGCGCGTTGAAATGGCGCGTTGGGGGGTCAAAACCACCCGAACGACCTCTGAATGCCACGAAACCGTACGAAAACATCTGGGGCGTGAATTGTGAAATGTTCGGCTAGACGGAACCTCATTCAAAGGTGCCGTTTGACCGCGGCGGTCGGTAACGCGTTTCCGGCGCCCTAAAACACCAAAACGGCGTGCGGCGGTCCAATTCGGAGCAAACGTGCTCCGAACGACCTGAAACCACACTTGAACGATAGAAATATTATTCTTGAGATGCAGGAGGAGGACGCACGTCCATCGGAAGTGCGGTGCACGCGGCACGTCCGATTGTGTCGTTTTCAGCAGCGCGGCGCGCGCTGAAATGGCGCGTTGGGGGTCAAAACCACCCGAACGACCTCCGAATGCCACGAAACCGTACGACAACATCCGGGGCGTGAATTTTAAAATGGTCGGCCAGACGGCACCTCATTCGGAGGTTCCGTTTGACCTCGGCGGCCGGAAACGCGTTTCCGGCGCCATAAAACACCAAAACGGCGTGCGGCGGTCCCATTCGGAGCAAACATGCTCCGAAAGACCTGAAACCGCACTAGAACGATAGAAATATTATTTCTGAGATGCAGGAGGATGTCGCACGTCAATCGGACGTGCGGTGCGCGCGGCACGTCCGATTGTGTCGTTTTCAGAAGCGCGGTGCGCGCTGAAAATGGGGCGTTGGGGGGTCCAAACCACCCGAACGACCTCTGAATGCCATGAAACCGTACGACAACATCCGGGGCGTGAATTGTGAAATGGTAGGCCAGACGACACCTCATTCGGAGGTGCCGTGTGACCGCGGCGGCCGGAAACGCGTTTCCGGCGCCATAAAACACCAAAACGGCGTGCAGCGGTCCCATTCGGAGCAAACGTGCTCCGAAAGACCTGAAACCGCACAGGAACGATAGAAATATTATTCTCGAGATGCAGGAGGAGGCCGCACGTCCATTGGACGTGCGGTGCACGCGGTACGTCCGATTGTGTTGTTTTGAGCAGCGCGGCGCGCGCTGAAATGACGCGTTGGGGGGTCAAAACCACCCAAACGACATCTGAATACCACGAAACCGTACGACAACATCCGGGGCATGATTTGTGAAATGGTCGGCCAGACAGAACCTCATTCGGAGGTGCCGTTTGACCTCGGCGGCCAGAAACGCGTTTCCGGCGCCACAAAACACCAAAACGGCGTGCGGCGGTCCCATTCGGAGCAAACGTGCTCCGAAAGACCTGAAACCCCACGGGAACGATAGAAATATTATTTCTGAGATGCAGGAGGAGGCCGCACGTCCATCAGACGTGCGGTGCGCGCGACACATCCGATTGTGTCGTTTTCAGCAGCGCGACGCACTCTGAAATGGCGCGTTGGGCGGTCAAAACCACCCGAACGACCTCCGAATGCCACGAAACCGTACGACAACATCTGGGGTGTGAATTGTGAAATGGTCAGCTAGACGACACCTCATTCGGAGGTGCCGTTTGACCGCGGTGGCCGGAAACGCGTTTCCGGCGCCATAAAACACCAAAACGGCGTGCGGCGGTCCCATTCGGAGAAACGTGCTCCGAAAGACCTGAAACCGCACGAGAATGATAGAAATATTATTTTTGAGATGTAGGAGGAGGCCGCATGTCCATCGGACGTGCGGTGCGCGAGGCACGTCCGATTGTGTCGTTTTCAGCAGCGCGGCGCGCGCTGAAATGGCGCGTTGGGGGGTCAAAACCACCTGAACGACCTCTGAATGCCACGAAACCGTACGAAAACATCCGGGGCGTGAATTTTGAAATGGTCGGCCAGACGGAACCTCATTCGGAGGTGTCGTGTGACCGCGGCGGCCGAAAACGCGTTTCCGGCGCCATAAAACACCAAAACGGCGTGCTGCTGTCCCATTCGGAGCAAACGTGCTCCGAGAGACCTGAAACCGCACGAGAACGATAGAAATATTATTCCCGAGATGCAGGAGGAGGATGCACGTCCATCGGACATGCGGTGCACGTGGCACGTCCGATTGTGTCGTTTTCAGCAGCGCGGCGCGCGCTGAAATTGCGCGTTGGGGGGTCAAAACCACCCGAACGATCTCCGAATGCCACAAAACCGTACGAAAACATCCGGGGCGTGAATTGTGAAATGGTCGGCCAGACGGAACCTCATTCGGAGGTGCGGTTTGACCGCGGAGGCCGGAAACGAGTTTCCGACGCCACAAAACACCAAAACGGCGTGCGATGGTCCCATTCGGAGCAAACGTGCTCCGAAAGTCCTGAAACCGCACGGGAACGATAGAAATATTATTCCTGAGGTGCAGGAGGAGGCCGCACATCCATCGGACGTGCGGTGTGCGCGGCACGTCCGATTGTGTCGTTTTCAGCAGCGCCGCGCGCGCTGAAATGGCGCGTTGGGGGGTCAAAACCACCCTAACGACCTCCTAATGCCACGAAACCGTACGACAACATCCGGGGCGTGAATTGTAAAATGGTCGGCCAGACGGCACCTCATTCGGAGGATCCGTGTGACCACGGCGGCCGGAAACGCGTTTCCGGCACCATAAAACACCAAAACGGCGTGCGGCGGTCCCATTCGGAGAAAACGTGCTCCGAAAGACCTGAAACCGCACGGCAACGATAGAAATATTATTCTTGAGATGTAGGAGGAGGCCGCACATCCATCGGACGTGAGGTGCGCGCGGCACGTCCGATTGTGTCGTTTTCAGCAGCGCGGCGCGAGCTGAAATGGCGCGTTGGGGGGTCAAAACCACCCGAACGACCTCCGAATGCCATGAAACCGTACGAAAACATCCAGGGCGTGAATTTTGAAATGGTCGGCCAGACGACACCTCATTCGGAGGTGCCGTTTGACCGCGGCGGCCGGAAACGCGTTTTCGGCGCCCTAAAACACCAAAACGGCGTGCGGCGGTCCAATTCGGAGCAAACGTGCTCCGAACGACTTGAAACCGCACAGGAACGATAGAAATATTATTCCTGAGATGAAGGAGGAGGCCGCACGTCCATCAGACGTGTGGTGCGCACGGAACATCCGATTGTGTCGTTTTCAGCAACGCGGCGCGCGCTGAAATGGCGCGTTGGGGGGTCAAAACCACCCGAACGACCTCCGAATGCCACGAAACTGTACGACAACATCCGGGGCGTGAATTGTGAAATGGTCAGCTAGACGAAACCTCATTCGGATGTGCCATGTGACCGCGGCGGCCGGAAACGCATTTCTGGCGGCATAAAACACCAAAATGGCGTGCGGCGGTCCCATTCGGAGCAAACGTGCTCCGAAAGACTTGAAATGAGATTATTTCTTGAATCGAAGTTTTTAAATTATTATAGCACAATGATTTGATATTATATATATATTAAATATATATTAAAAGATTTAAAATATATTATATATATATATATATATATATATATTTAAAATATTGTATTTAATAGTATATATATGAATATATATATATATATATATATTTATATTTATGTTCAATTCAATAAAAAAATTTAAATTTTCTTTTAGAATAGCGACCGCTATAGGCGGTCGCTAATGGCCTTATTTATCGTAGTGTACCCAACTATTTATCCTCCTCGTTCAATGTATAATAATTTGATCTTATCCTTTGTAATGGAATAAATAAAATCTATGATGCGTGACATGTATTATTTTTACAAGGATGAGATTTCCTAGATTAAATCCCATGGTGAGCACATTTATAAGTTGGATATGGAGTTCTTAAATGAAGATAAAAGTGTTATAGAAACCGACACAAAGGTTATTATGTATTATCTCTCTAGGATTTATAAAAAGAATAAACTTAATTATCACTGAAAATAATTGGATGAGATCATGATAATTCATTCTATGAAAATATCCTTTAAGGATAAACTGACACTGTTGTAGTCTTCGGCACCCCTAAACAAAAAATTTATTGAATAAAAGACAGACATCTTTATATATTTGGTTCAAGATGGTTGAATCATCACTTTTTTTGTGGAGTTGATGGAGCATTTTTTATAACTCCATGACTAGTTTCATGGAACCTCATATTATTGATTTGAGTGCATCACTTTCTTCTTCTTTATTACCACTACTTCATATCATCTCTAGTTTAGTTAGTCATTTTGGACATACTCGTGTTGATTTTGTGAGGCATCAGAGTTCGATTACATATAAGATGGTATTTCAGCATCTTTTACCACATTATCCCCATGTTCCTCCTATTTCTATAAAAAGAAAAATAAATTTTAGAAACTACCTCTATTCATGCTAATTATTTATCATCAAACCATTACATGGCTTTGAAAGGTATTTTTTTACCTGTATTCCCTAGGATGATGTATTTTTTCTAATTACTCTATAATGAAAATCCACTTTCTATTCATTCTTATATAATTTATTTTATTTATTATTCATTATATTTTTTTCAATAATACAAATAGCATCGTTAATTTTATTGAATATCACCTCAGTAAATCTATGAAATAAATGAATAGCTATGTGTTGAGTGTTAGGAAGAGTGTATTTTTTTATTCAGAAATAACTCATTTGTTAAATATTTTTGTATAATTATAAATTCCGTGATTTCTGATCATCAAAAATGAGGATAACATTGGATTATTCAAAGTATCAAATTATTTTAATGATAAAAAATAATGCTTCTAATATTTATATTTAATTTATTTTTTTAATAAAATAAGTTATTTTTTGGGTAAATTATAAAAAAATATATTATGTCTTGATATACCATCATCATCTTCCAATAGTTAAAGTAAAATACTATCAATTTAACAAGATTTTGGTAGTTTAACTATACGACTTCCATGATCAACCATTACTTTGTGCTACCATCGAGTAGAGATACCACCATATCCACGTATATCTATCATCAGTGAAAGAAGATCTACTCATATGTGTACCTATCAATTAGTAATTCTATCATCATAATGTACTTATTCTAAATTGATCTACCATCCGATGCATCTATATCTAGGTTATGAAATTATGACTATCAAATGAATAAACTATTAATATCTTCTACCCCCAACAGATTATATTGTTAGTTACATATACTGCTAAATATACCTTCCATTAAAATATATATGTTTTCACCAATTTTCATGGTGCCACCACTATATTAAGAAACCACAAGAACAATAAATAATCCATTAGAATAGCTACCTCTAGAGAGCTACCGTATCTATATAGAAATAATTTCAAAAGTAATTATCCATTATCTATATTATGGATTATAAGACAGTCAAATATATATGGATTTATGAATTATTTTTCCTAAAAAACTCCATGATTGTATTAAAGACAATGACAAAACTATGAGATTTTATAATCAATATGAGGATCCACATTATTCTATTATTATCCTAAAATGGATAATTAGAACAGATATAATTCTATAAATTATAATTATATCCATCTTATAAGGGTCACATACACATAAATATAGAAATATTGGAACTCGTCCCTTAGAAAAAAAAACAATAATTGATATACTGGTGTGTGAAAAAAAACAGTAAATTTTTAAACAGAAAAATTAAGGATTTTCTAAACTACCACAACACTCTATTTTTCTAAATATTATATGAAACCTATTTGACCATATTTAAAAGAAATATTGGATGACTAATAACCCATTAAATGTATTTCTATTAAGAGGAACTAAATTATCTTATCTCTCTCCTTATTATCTTTATGAGTTAGCATATATTTTGATTTTTCATTTCATTTTATTCTATTTATCTACAAAAAATAGTATCTTAAAAAAAATGGAGAGTGATTAACAATTTATATCAATTATTTTCATTTTTATTCCCATTAATAAATATTGATGATGCCTTGTGTGACCTGTAATTTTTTCATACCAAATACAGCATTGGTAGTGGTTTTTTTCACGGACAACCTTCTGTGTTGTTGTGTTAAAAAACCAATCTATGTTGGATGGTAGATTATTTTGTAATAAAATACTCGGAAGTGGGTGATTTTCAAGTGGATGATATTAATTATCAGCTAGATATGTACCCCCTTTTTTATATTAACATGTTATGTATGTTTTTTTGTTTTTTTCTTACAATAAAATAATAATCAATTCATTTTTTCCAAAATATTATAAAAATACTAAAATAATTATGTAAAATTAGTGTTATATATATATATTGTTTGATAGAAATAAATTATTTTCATAAGTAATATTATTTCCAATTTTCTTTTAACTTATCTTTGATCCAAATTTTGAGAAGATTTTTTAAAGATAAAATTATATATTTCTACTATTTTCATTAGCTAGGGTTTTTATCAAATTTGGGGTTAAAAGTATTAAAATTATTTTTAACAGAAAATTTACTAGAAAATCACCCTCTCCTATTGAGTTTTACACTGGGATCAACATAGTATTTATATATATCATTTTTATACCTATGGTTGACATCTATATAATCCTTGGTATTGATTGGCCTTAAAAATATGACGAAAGATTTTATTATCAAGAGAAGGAATTTATGATTCTTGAGAAATATGTGAAAATCATTGTCTTAGGAGGGGTGAATTCATCATATGGGTCGTGTATAGATGAACCAATTTTAGATCTTCTGAATAAGATTCTTGAGGAAGAAGAGAAGACAAAATATATAGATGGGAAGGGTAATTTCCAAATTATAGATGTTTCTATTGTATATGAATACATTTATTTTCCTCCTAACGAATTTTCCAAACATCCACCAAATCATGAGATATATTTTTCCATTAATTTAATATCTTTTCCATGACCAATATCAAATACTCCTTCGAGAATATTCAATATGGAATTAGTGAAGTTAAAGAAACAACTATAGGATTGGTGTGATAGGTGATTTATGTTCTTTACTGTTTCATATTTTGGAGACCCAATTCATTTCATTAAATATAAATATTGATATATAAGGTTGTGAATTGTTTATTTGGTATCCAATTTTATTAATCTGATGAAAAATTATTCCCATTCATATATTTATGAATTTTTGATCAACTTCATAGAACTCAATATTTTTAAAATATTTACCATTATTATAGTTACCATAAATTTCATGTAAAAAATGATGATATTATAAAGACAACATTATGTGTGATGTATGGATATTAACAATTTATAATAAAACAAATTGGGTTGACTAATGAAACTTTTATATTTATTTATATAATGAAAATAGTATTAAAATAATATCATACCAATTTTGATGTAGTATTTAGTGTTGATATCTTGGTGTACTCTAAAATAAATATGGACTTTCAGAATCACCTGTGGATCATTCTAGAGACACTTATAGAAAAATAATTATATAGTAAATTTATAATGTGTAAATTTAATATTTAGAAATATTCTTTTCAAGTCCATATCTTCATTAATAATAGAATAATAATTGATCCTTAATGTACCATGTTAGTGAAATAATGGGAAACATCAATAAGAATAACTATGGTGAATAGTATCCATGGATTGGAAGGTTATTATCAATGATTTGATAAAAAAATTCATTGTTGGATAACCCAATAACCAAGCATACCCATTAAGTATTTATGTTCATATGTAAAAAGTAATTTGAATGATGTTTCATATAATTGAAAAGGATATTGGTCAACACTCTGATATTGACTCTACCATTTGGGAATAATGGATTTTTGATAACTAGTTATGCAAAAATAAAGAAACATTATTCTTTCCTTATAGAGAATGAAAATTTTAACCCTATCCATAAAAAATTTGAAGACTCTTGGGAAGAACTATCAAATATATGATATTGATTTGGTAGCTCTAACATATTCTATGAGGATACGAAGAAATTTTCTCTAAGGAGAAATATGTGAGATATACACATATCATAAGAGTTTAAAATAAACATTTTATAGAAATAGATCTATAAAATGAAATGTTTTTGGATTGATCAACTAAGGGATTTTTATTTCTCAATACACTATAATAAAAGGAAGAAAAATAAGGTAGAGGATGCATTCAATAGAAAAGATCATTGATTTCTAAAAAAATGTGAATTTACAGTGATCCAATGTTCATAGAATTAGTGAAGTTGGATATGATAAATATTAATGAAACGGAAACAATATCACTTTTTCAAATTATTTCCAAATCATATTTATTAGAAAATATAAAAAGTTCTCAACCTGATGAGATGAATTTTAAAAATAAAACTAATTATGTGAATAAAGGGAAATTAGATGAATTATTTTATCAATATGGTGTTTTGGGATTTGGAAAGATGATATGTGTTTCATATATACCTGATATGAAAGGTGAATTATTAGATTATTCTCACAGAACTAATTTCTCTATACATCCTATTATAACTAAGATGCATAGGGACCTAAAGGAAATTTTTTTGTGGGTTAAGATGTAGTGAATTTTTTTAAATTTGAATCAAGATGTTTGGTTTATCCATAGGTGATGGTTTTTAGATGGAATCCAATAGAATACATGAAACCTATAACTATATTGATGTGTAAATGGGATGAAATTACATGGATTTTATCACTTTATTTCCAAAGATTCTGAAAAATATTGATTCCATATGATTTATTGTCTATCTCTTATCCAAATACACACATTTACTCAATATAATAATTTTTTTAACTTCTCAAATACTATTATGGATCTGTATTAACGAATTCATAAAACATAATGGTTCACCAAATTGAATTATGTCTAATAATGATCCATGATTTACAATAAATGTCCTACAAATTATTCATAATTCTCTTAATACCATGCTTTATTTGAGGGCTTCATATCACCATAAAATTGATAGATAGTCTTAAAGGACTATTTAAAATTTTATGACATGTTGATTCCATCTTTACTTGAATTTAAAAATATATTGGATAAATATTTACCTTTTTAAGATCTTTCCTGTAAAAATATCTTCCATGAAAGTATACATATGGTGTCTTCTGAATAATTATATGGAATGAGATATTATCATATATATTATTATGATAAACTCAATAAAATTAAATTATCATGCCCTGAACTAGTTGAGGATACAATGTTGAATGTAAATACTATTCAGACCCATATTTTATTAGCTCAAATTATGAAAAAAAATTTTTTTGATAATCAAAGGAAGGGTATGGAATTTTTTTTGGAGATCATGTTTTTAATAGTTAACTCTATGGAATAGTGTTATAAGGTTCAGTAAGAAAGGAAAACTAATCCCAATGTACATTTATGTTTTGAACATTAGATAATAATTAGGGATATTTCTTACAATTTAATAATTTAACTAATACATTCTAATGTCAATTTTGTGTTTATATCTCATTATTAAGAAAGTATATCTTAGACCCATTGCAAATTCTCGCCTTAGAATATATATAATTAGAACGTTTTTTATTATACATTGAAGAGATAATAAAATTTCAGGAAACTTGAAAAAAATTGTTATAGATTTGGAATACTTTATTGTTAAAGGTACTTTAGAGAAACAAAAATAAATATATGAATCAATAAGAAAACATGCGTATTTCATAAAGAAGAACAACCCTAATTTTTTATATGGAAATATCAATGAATATTTTGAGGAAGTAATTCATAGAGTGACAAATGTAACAATATGTATTCAATTATAGTAATTGAACATTTAATTTTTCTGGAAAACTATGCAATTCACATTTTAATATTTTTTTCAAAATGAATTTTAATTTACTAGGGAGAATTTTTATTTTTAACTTTTTATGTAAAAATAATACTAATTTTTTTTGAAATTTTTATTTTATAAATATACTCTTATGAATAACTAAAAATGTAATTTTGAATAATAATCAGTTTTTTTAATAAAATTGTGCTACAATATATATAATTAATCATATTTTGATTATCATTTTTATATAAACGAAAATAAAATCATTTGGAAGAAGAAATATATATTTTTTAGAAAACAATTTTTTAGTGCATAATGATTTTCTATTTTAATTAATTAAAATTACCCCCAAAAATGAATGATTTAAATAAAATATATAGATTATATATTTACTAATATTAACATAAAATAATAAAATTATTATTAGTATTCATATTTTTAATTTAATATCATCTTATGATTAAAATATTCATTTCTATGAATAACTATTTTTATCATGTTTTGCATGGTTTTTTTAATAAAATTTACCTCTTATAGGAATGGAATTTGATTAAACAATTTCCATATTATTATTATAAATTTTTAAATTTTCAAATTAGGTAAATTTAATTTTTGGTCATTATTTATTGTAAAAATGTAAAAAATTGCTTATTCTGATTATGGTTAAAACAAATTTACATGGGGTTAGACTAAAAAGATAATGGTTAAAATGGAGTTAAATTTTATAAATACTATTTTTTAAATAAATTTCAACCCTATATTATCTAAAAATATACATAGTCTCAATTTTTACCCACTTATCTAAAAAAATTAATTAATATTATTTCAAATCGTTGAAACAATATAAGTGTTTCTCCCACCTCACATATAAATGGGAACCCCCATTCCTCTCGTCTTCACACAACATGATCCATATAATATGATAAAGATACAAAAACTCTTCCATTCATAATTGAACATGTTTGAGAGGTTTTGGAATTTCCAAAACACCAAAACTAGGTTCCTTAAGAGGAAATATAAATGAGATATTTTAAAAGAAGTGGAAATCATCAGAACAAAACATATTTATTTTTATTGTACATCTACCACCTTCAGTTATATAAAAAATATTAAAATATATTAACCATAATATCTTTCATATACTTATAGTTTATTATGTTAATTTAATATTATTTATCCATCTTCCTCTCTATCAAATGGGAATAAAGACCGTCGCTACTATGTACGACAGGCTATCACCTCATGAACTGATATAATGTGTTTTCCACCAAAGCCTCAAATAGATGATGTGTATAAAATGATTTAAATACTAAATTACATTATTAATATAATATTAATTACTAAATTTTAAATTAATAGTTATGGAATTACAACATATTTGTTGAAAAATGATAATGCTACACATGCATACATGTGGACTATCTCCTGCACGAAGAAACATGAATCCTTTTTCTTAACCACATTAAATGGATGACATTAAAATGATATATAATGAAAATATAGGATATTAATAAAATTAATATCATTATAGATATGATTAAACCTTAACTTATTTCCATGAACATAACATATATAATGACACAAGAAGGAAAACAAATTAACACCTGATGATAGATTTTACCAAGAATTGGTAATAATTGGGTAATGAAAATATACATCAATTAAGATAAATATGAATATTATTCTGGTATGAATTAATAAAACATTAAGACTATTATATGTATGTTTAAATCATTTTTATCTAAGTGAAAGTCTCATGTAATAGTTTCACCTCAATTTCCACACTATTAAGAAAAATGTGGTATTATAAACCTAGTTTATTTAATCTAGTGTATATAGTAACCCTTTAATTTTTTACAAATGAATCTATAATTAATCATCTTGATTAATGTTTCAAGTTCAGTTTTACACTATAAAGGGTTTACAATTTTAATTTTACTAAAGTTGAATGAGTTTATTTTTTAATCTCATAATTTTGGAATTGCTTATATGTTTATTTAATAGATTATATAATCTTCCCTAAAAAACTCTATATATCCTTTGTATAATTAATTTTATTTCATGTTTTATTCCAACATTTACCCAATTTAGAACTAAAATCAATCAAGGAAGTTTTTAAAAGAAAATATTATTTTATTTCTCATTTTGATTCAGTACATTTTTCTTATATGTCATTATCTCTCAAAAAATATTGCAAAATTCATTTTTATTCAGTAAAATTATTTTTATATATGTTTTATGTTATCCTTTAAATTTTACATAGATTAAAAAGAAACATTCTAGTGGTTTCCAAAAGGGTAATTTTTTATTTTCATTACACCATGTAAAAAGGAATTTTTCTTTTTAATATATAAGATGTTAAAAGATTTTGTCATCATCAAAATTATTTTACTTTATATAGTGTCTTATATAAGTTTTAAATGGTTTAAAAAATAATTTTTTTATGAAATAATTTTATTAAAAAAATCCTTTCATTTTATTCTATTCTCTTAATTACTTGATCTTATTAAAAAATTATTATTTTCATTAACTTATGCTCATCTATCACCTATTGACTATTTTTTTGGTCATTAATAATCTCTTAAAACACTCACATTATTAAGATCATATTTCATCAGACATTTCAATATTTTCTATATCATTGGTTTCTTATTTTCTTAATGGTATATCATTTCTATGTATGTTGTTTTAATATGAATGTTATTTGATTATATGGGGAAAGATTAGTATTTTATATTTTTTACCCAATACAAATATCTATTGAAAAATAATAATTGTTTATGAATTAATTTTATTATTCATTATATGAGGAATACATTTGAAATTCCATTATTATTTAGCCTTAGAATTACATAACCCTCGATGCATCAATAGGCCCATTGAGAAAAATTAGTTGGCTAGTGTTGTTAAATGGATTCTTGGTGTATACCTACCCATATTTTAAAATATCATTGAACAAGGAAATGATATTGGCATGATTCAGTTATATCATTGATAATTTAGTTTTTTTATTCAAGATATTGTTACATTTATATTATTCCTAGATTTACTTCATTGTTAATTTATTGATTAAATTAAATATGTTTTCAGTTAATTAGCATTATGTGTTGATTATGCCTTATTTAATGATGATATATTCGATTATACACAACTCTTACTGAGCATTTTATCTCACCATTATTTTGTTTTATTTTCCAAAGTGTATAAATATTGAACCCTTGAATGAGTTTAAAGGATGAATATGTTTTATTTTTAATATTACATTATGTTTTATTCTCAATATGAAATTGGAATCTTTTATTTGTCTAGTTATCTAAGAATACTAAACTAATCGATCCATAGAGATGTGATCACTTATATCATATTACAATGTAATAAATTAGTCACCATCATTGTGTTACTTGAGTTGGGTTATTAAAATTATTTTACTATATAATATCAGAAAATATACATACTTGATTTCTTTGAATCCCTAAATATCATTTCATCATTTTGGTGTGTTTAAATCAATTTCCAATTCTATCTAATTTCATACTCAAGTAAATCAATATGGAAGATGAATTTTTCATTCCTAAGGAACTAAAAATAACTTTTAAGAGATCATTAAATCCATAAAATAATTATATTTCATTCCTTATAACTCTAAATATTTACCAAAAACGAAATGGTTAGCACAAGTTCTTCAATATGGATAAATATAACATCATAATATCTAAAACATCAATAATAACAACGAAATTTTAAAATGAACCATTAAATAAATGGTTAACATTATGACTCATTCAAAATATGTACAGCTAAATTGATAATTTTTTTTATATTTTATCGTACATTGTTTCCAAGATCAACATAACAATTTATCCATAAATGACATGAGGTTTTTCATGATGTCATTTACCAAATATTTGAATACATTTAACATATATTCTCCTAAAACATGCTAATATTTTCCCAAAATATTCTGATTCATCATAAAACCTTAATAAAAAATATATTCATCCAAAAAAAACTATTTAAAATACATTCGACAAATATAAAAATGAAACAATCATCACTATATATGACATAAATCAACTTTTCATCAAATCACTTAACAATTTTAATCATAAAAACAATGTAAAACTTACTTTATCAGTATCAACCAAGTAGTTGTCCAAAATAAAAAATATTTTCTCAACATCAGGAACAAATAAATTATTAAATATACCTCATTCATGTGTCTTCTTAAATATCAAAATTTCCCCACATGGTTTTTTAGGTATTTTATACCTTTCAATGTTTGATTTAAAATTCTTAATATAAAAAAACTATAAAAAATTCTTAGATTCTTCAAGATTTATATATCTAAAATACCCTTAATAAAACCGTTCGATAACATAAATCTTTATTCCCTATAATTAATCTCTTCAATCATTCAACTTTAATGATTTTTATAGAATATGACCATCTTTTTTCTAGGAGATACCTTTTAGATTACTGAATTTGTTGTCTTATTTATAAAGTTACCCACACATAATAAGTTGAACTATAAATAGTACAATATGATGCAATTTATTTCAATTCTTGGAACTCTATATTTTTTCATTTAAATTTCTTACTCTATGCCCTTATCTTACACACCAAAAAATATGTTCCCTTTCAATCGAGTCATTTCCCCATGTCTTTTTCCCACATTCTTGACATGTAGGAAGATGTATATTCTTGTCATTATGGTCTTTATGAAACTGAATTTTTAACTTATTTGAATTATTTTGAAACCCATGTATTTTTTAGTCATATATCAAGATATATGGTTTTTCATAATCACAATATTTTTTATTTCATATCCCGTTTCATTTAATCCTGGTAAGTAAATTCAATGAATAAACTATCATATTCAAATTTACCATAATTCCTTCAGGTAATATACTTAAACAAAAACAAAAAAACTATATATTTACGAACAGTAATCATAGTGAGTAATCATATACTCATAGAAAATAATTCATAGGATGTTAAAACAATGACACCTTATTTTTAATCTATGGAACCTGTGGTTTAATAGAGGTTATCTATAGTAAAAATATTTTTAAATCATTCATAATGGTTCATCAAATAAATGATAATTTATCAGAAATGCCCCTTTTGAGTTTCTATCCAATTTTGTAGTCATTGGCCCACTAACCATACATTAGTGACGACCTTGTCAATACAGAATATGAAATTATGTAGCTATTACACCTAGGTGAATATCAATCATATCCACAACTGGATGCTTGTATCTAGACAAGGATTCCCAACCAAAGAGCTAAATAAATCTATTTTTCATAAAAACATTCATTCTATATCTTGAGTAAATAAATCAAGGTAAATTAGAGGAAATAATTTTATCCCCATAAATAATCATTGGATAGGAAAAGGAATAATATTATTTAGAGATAGAAGATATAATTTCATACTAGAAAATTTAAGCATAAAAAATCAAAGAAATTCATATATTGTATTGAAAAAATATATTATAATAATTAAGAGGTATCAATGGTATGTAATTTTAAATGGTATTTATATTAACTCAATGAAAATAAATAGGATTATAACATAAAACATGCCTCAATGAAAAGATATTGATATGAAGAACTCATACCATATGTCTGTATTGATTTATAAGCACTCTAACCCCCTATATAATTAATTTAGATTTTATAAAATTCTATCAAAGAACTACTTAATCTAGTATAATATCATATATGATCCAATTATAAAATTTATACACCCATTTATTAATAATTCATTATTTATATTTTGTTTCTATGTTTTAACCGTTTGATTTTTTCTTAGATGTTTCAATTTCACGGTCCCAGCCCTTATAACGTTATCATTGTTCCATGAACTAGAAAATGTTAATAATGAAAAAAATATAATATTTTTAATAATTTTATACATATGTATAGTCATCTATAAATGGTATAAATTGAAAGATTAATTAAAACATTAAAGAAAGATGGTAGTTCGTATATACGGAAGAAAAATGTTTTAATTTTCTAATGAAAATAATGAAGGAAAGGTAAATATTGTTATATTCTTTAAAAATAAAAACTAAATTATAAAAATGATATTTATTTATTAAATCCCTCATTAAAAAATTCTATTTTTTTAGCTATGTAAAATGAATCACATCACTAAGTGGAGGTGCTAAACCACATGTACATAAGAGCGATAATTTCATTTCCCATTTAATAGAAAGGTGGTGGAATCTTTTTTTCCGTCATCAATATAAAATATATATATAATAATTATATTTTATTAATAATATAATTATTGATGCAGAATGTTTAGATAAGTTTTAATACGAAATAAAATAGAAATACTTCAATTAAGAATTATGCTGTTTCTTTCAGGTACCTTCTTTGGCTTGCGCCTTTAGCCTTCAAGGATTGGTATTATTAGAAGAACAAGATCCTTGGGATGAATTGAAATAAAGACATTAAGATAATAAATTAGTGTTTTTCTAATATATAAGGTTCAAATTTCTGGAATAACGGTAGATAAGTGGTGAAATTATATATGTGATTAGAGGACACACATTGAATTACTCAAAAGATCTAAATATAATTAATAGATTTATGAAGAATACTGATTTCAAAAGGTGAGGGATTTAAATAAAATATAATATAGTGCCTAAATATATTATAAAGGTAATAATTATACATGTTTAAATATCACTACGACCCTCATCTCTTACTTACCCCCCCCCCCCCTAGTAAAATCTTTTTAAGATTAACCGAGGAAAAAAAATTAAAAATATTATTATTAAATATTTATAAAAAAGGAAGTGGTTGTGCTAAAAAAATTATAATAATAAATAATAAATAAATTTTTTATAAATTAAATTTCTATAAGTGGAAAAAAAAATTAAAATAACCATGTTTTGTGAAATGATAACCATTTTTAATAAAAATTAATTTTTAAGCAAAAAACTAAATTTATTCTTCTTTCATAACTAGGAAAAATTAAAAAATAAATGATAAAACGTTTTATTGAATATATAATATATATCATTCATTTTAGACATTAATTAATGGTCATTTATTTAATTAATTTTGATAATGCCAAATTTCATACATGAAAACAGTTTTTAGAAATTTGTGTTATTATGAAAAAAATTGAACTCAGAACCAAATCTAGTATAATATTAATTCGAATGTAATTAATTATATAATCTTTAAATTAAGGGTGTACTTATTAGTTTATTATCAAACTCATAACATAATAGTATTTTTAGTTAACATGATTTAATTTGAATAAATGAAAGATTTATTAAAATACATATTTATCACTACTTAGTGAAAAATAAATCGTTTTTGAAATTTCAAAAAAATTAACCCTAAGATAATATATAAATTTTGTAATAAAAATTATATTCAATCCATAAATAAAATATGAAAATATTTATACATTAATTATAACTCATTAACACAAAATCAAATATAAACCACTTGTAAAGGAAATGTATTTGTAACAGCCCAAGATTTTATGAAAAATATTCTTTTTAATTTCACTAATGTCTTGTGTTGTACGCTACACCAAAAGGATCATTCACAACACGCATCCTTGACTTGCCTTGCATTACACGCAATCATGACCTTCCTCGAAAGCGTGTAGTACTCAATAACGAGTTTCACTAAACAACAATATGCTCTTAAAATATTATTAAAACTAGCCATTATGAATAGTAATAACCACTTTTTGAAATTTTGTAAATTTTATTTTTCAAAATGGAATTCATTTTTGGATTCGTAATATTGAAATTAGCTTAGGGTGAAATTTTGGTGATTTTCGGATAACGTTCATATTTTGATGAATAGTGAAAATTACTAAATTTTAATTAAAAACAAATTTTTCAATCGAAATAATTAATAGTGATACATTATTAATTTGAGTGGTTTTAAAGTATATTTAGAATATATTTTTAAAATTTAATAAAATGTTGGTCATTGGATGTAATTTCACATTTAAACTAGACATAAACAAGTGTCAATCTTTTGATAGTTATTATCTCTTAAAAACACGCTATTTGTTTTGACGACGAGAATTAATTTTTAAATTAATTAATGAAACTGATATGTTTTGAATTTGGTAAAATAGAAATCATTTTTGAGTTCATAATATCAAATATATCTTAGGCCTAATTTTTGGTATTTTTCTGAAAACTTACATTTTTTGATGAATAGTGAAACCACTAAGTGGTAGTTAAAAAAAACTGAATTGTTAATAAAACTTAATTTTACCGCTTCTGTGAGTGGAATTTCAAAAATCTGAGAGAAACGGTTGATGTCAGTAAGTAAAATGTGGTTCAATGAGATGAAAATAATTTTTTGGTGAATAGTAACTTTTTACTTTTTTTTACCGCGGTTAATAGTAAATAGGGTAACTAAGGGTAAATATGATATTACTATTACCCTAACACATGTCCTAATTCTATTGGATAAGTGTAATTCGACCAAAAAAAACCTTATTAATATAATATGACCATTTAGGCCCACTTGGATTAGATTAGGACATTTATTATTAATTTATTTAAAGAAGGGCTAAAAGAGTTAAAATCAATGATTATTTACTAAAACATTTTTAATATGGGGTTATACATAAGATAAAATAGACTATAAATATTAATTAGAAAGCTAAAAAGATTTCCTACATAATTGTATTTTATTTGTAATTTTTAGACATTAAATAACTTAATTTATTTATGACACAATGATGATGCAATAATTATCTTATTAATGAAATATTGACACAATTGATGTTATAAACACCAAAATAAATGAAATTTGAGACTTTTAATGAATTCCACTAATTTTCCAGGTTAATATGACATGTTAGTATTTATTTAATTAACTTCTTTAGAACTTATCATTCTGTTATAATTTTGACAAAAATCAATTACTAAATAGTGTCAAAATTGACATAAAATAGTTTTTAAAACAAATATTATATTATTAATTGTTATATTATTCCTAAAAATATAAGGTTCAGAAAAATGACTTAGATAAGGTTATATATATTAATAATAAACAAATTGGGGTTCTTTTGGCTTCTTATAGTAAGTTCATTAACCTTATAGTGTAAGAACACAAGAAGACACGGTAAAAGTAAAATTATTTAACTTAATGTTAAATCTAAATGATAAGGTTAAATAAGAACCTAATCTTGTCTAAATTCTACTGTATGAGAGGACTTCGACCCATCCCCACATTATCCACGAAATAAATCAATTTGTAGCTATTTAAAACCGAACTTTACTTTATAATAAAATAATATTTTTAGTTATTCCAAAGGTGCCCCTCTCCTCCCTTATAAAAGGGCACCTCCTTCCTCTCCTCCTCACACCAATTTGAGCATTCAAGCTCGGCCAAACCCTGACAAAATCTCTTCTCCACTTCCCTAGTATCATCCTACAGGTCCTGGTTTTCTTTAAAGACCAATTTTAGTTCCCTAAAAGGAGGACTCAAAGAAGCACTTCAAAGAAGAGGTAATATCCATTACTGATCCTTTCCAATTTCTTTCTTCTTTAACTTCTTCTTCTTTAGTTGTTTCATTATGAAGTAATAACATCAGTATCACTCATATAAAGATATGTTATTATAAGTATAAAAAAACCCTATTTAACCATCTATCCATCCTACGGAAAATGAAATCACCACGCGTGCGTACGTACGGAATATCGTCTCCACGCCGTGGTGTAATCTATTTTCCGCCACCACCTTAATAGGATGTGTATAATGGTGTAATCAGAAACTATATATGATTATTATAAAGTGATATTGATACTGAAATAGTATAAATACACTTCAACACAATTCCACGACCATGAGAACGATATCATCGCTCGCGCGTACGTACGGACTACCGTCTCCACGACGCGATGAGATTCATTATCCATGTTAACCATTCCAGAATGATTATAAAGTATATATAATGAATAATAATGGAATATATGACATGGTAAATCTACTGGATTTATGTATATATATATATATATGTCATCTACTTACTTCCATTCAAGACAATAAGGAAAGGAAAGCAGCGTTGATGCGTACGTACGGACTACCGTCTCCATGGACGGTGTGTTTCATTTCATTTATCTATCTATTATATATATATATATATATACTGAATATATATGATATATAAATCATACATTATATTCTGGAAGTAATTAAATCATGATATAAGTAATAATAATGTCAAGAACAGCAAGTCCAAACACCTACGATAAATGAAACGATTTTACCCAAAACGCTTCTTTAACATGAATTTACAAAAGAACGGGTAATATAAAGTCATAAGTGGACCATATATGATATAATAACAATGAATATGATTCTGGAATAAGTCAATAACATGATTTAAATCATTATATCGTAGGTTCGGACATGTACAAAGCAAGTCGGACCTAAGGTAAGGGAAATATCACAATCTCATTTTTATCCGATATTGTTTATACATTGGCATTTACTGGGGTTCATTATATCATCCACATTAATGTTTCCTTGATATGACATATTATTTACATCCACCTACAATTTTTTAAATCCAATTTACCCGTCAGTGTGTTTTTAGTATAGAATATGAAAGGAATCTTTTGTCATTTTTCGTACGAGGTACTTTTTGACTTTTCCGACAAAAGTACAAAGAATGTTTTTTTAACTTATATGACATGAATGGATTTTTAAAACATTATCTCCAAGAATCGTCCTTTAAAAGTTTTCATTTTTATTTTTATTCAACTTATTTTAGTTTAAAATTGTATTACATGTTAAGAAAAGAAAAGTGTTTTTGAAGTAGAAAGGATATTTTCCTCAAGAATAAAGTTCAAGTGTTTTATCAAAATTATTTTCCATCTAAGATAATAAAGGGTTATGTTTTTATGCCTATTATTACATTGATATTATTATGTTGTGATGGAATTATTTTCATGAATTCCTTTATCATATATGAATTGTTTTATGATGTCATGATGTTTAAGATTCCCATTTTTATTACATGGGTTATGTAATGATGTATGATTTATGATTTTGTGGCACACATAAGAATGGTATCATTATGAGATGGGTGGTACCTATATCTCCCTCCAATGCATTGGGTAAAGATTTTATATCTCATGAGATAGACATGGCTGGAATGGTAGGTTATACCGGTTCAGTGAAACTGGACTAAAACGAGGGTAACTCGGTTCAGAAAGGGACTTTGTCCACTAAGATAGTCTTGGAAATGAGTCTTGACTAACAAGAAATGATTCTATATGATTATGTGTGTATGCCACAAATTTTCATGTTTTATGTTATGATTATTGTGATTACATTTCACTACCATGATTTATCCCATGTTATGAAATTATGATCTCTTTTGCAGGTTAAGATTTCCAAAAGTTATGTGCTTAATGTGATTTATATTACTTTTGTTTACCCTTACTGAACATTTGAGCTCACCCTTTTATGTTTTCTTTTCCCCAGGATATAAAGAAAGGTTTTAGGTATAAAAAAAAGAAGATCTTTATGGGAGATGTTGAAGATCTTTCACCAGGATTAGAAGATTATATTCCGAGTTTCCAAAGACACTAAACTATTACGATCCTTGTGTGTGGTGTTTTGTTATGTACTAAGTATTCCGCAAAAGTAATGTAATGTCTATGTACGTCAAGATTCGGGTCTCTATAGTTGGTATCAGAGGAAAGGTTTAGTCAACCTTTGGAAACTAGGATACGAAAACGTTAGTGAGATCCCTAGAGATATTTCTTAAGTATGTCTAGGGATGTCCCTAAGGTTAAGTATACGTATAGGTTATTTTACTAGAATTATGCTAATGATCATAGAATTAAACCTAAGATGTTAGATATTGAAGGTACTCCCCCTTTATTATGTTGTTTTCCCTAGCATGATTTTTTCCTCTCACACTATTCTTTTTGGGTTTTTGACGATGGCTGGAACCCGAAGGAACCGTGTTGATCAATGCAATGGACAATGCAATGATTGTCCTCCTGAACAAACAAATGTTATGGGAGATGGAGTGAAAAATCTTATTGCTATACTTACACAAGCTATGAATCATTCTGGACTTCCAAATGAGCAGAGAAGGGAACAATATTCTATTGAGTCCTTCATGAGGAAACGTCCACCTTCTTTTAGTGGGTCTTCTCATCCACTTGTTGCTGAACAATGGATCAGTACCACTGAAAAGATATTTTCATTTCTTCAATGTTCTGAACATGATAAAGTCATCTTAGCAGTATATCATTTGGAAGGTGAAGCTGATCAATGGTGGAATCTTATCAAGAATACGAGGCAAAGAGATGAAATTGAGTCCATGGAATGGGATGAGTTCAAGAACTTATTTTTCAATAAGTACTTACCTCGTATTCTTCGAACAAAGATGGAGAAGGTGTTCCTTGAACTAAAGCAAAAGGATGATGAATCTGTTGGTATATACGAAGCGAATTTTACAAGACTTGCAAGGTATGCATCTCGCATTATCATCAAACCTGAAAGAAAAGTTGATCGATTTTTCAGTGGCTTAAAACCAAGTCTTCAAAGGGCATTAGCTATAAAAGAATTCAGTAGCTATGATGAAATTGTGCGTTGTGATATCAAGGTAGAAATGGAAGTTGGTGTTACATATCCATCTCATGGTTTTGACAAGAAACAAAAGATGGAGTTCAAGGAGAAATCTCAGAATAATGGTGAAAAGAAGATGAATGTTTCCTTATGCACAAAGTGTGGAAAGAAGCATGGTGGAGATTGTCTTAAAGGGACTAGAAAATGTTTTAAGTGTGGAAAAGAAGGTCATCGGGCAGCTGAGTGTCGAAGTAATGGAAAAAGGGATTCTAATGATGTGAATAAAGCAAACACTGCAGAGAACGCACCACCAACACTTCAATGCTTCAAGTGCAAGGAAATGGGGCATTATGCAAATAAATGCCCTAATCCAAGGGTTAGTGATGATCAACATGAGAAACCACTGAAGGAAAAGGACAAAGGGAAGTCACATGCGATCACTATTGGCGATGTTGAATATGAAAACGATGTGGTGGAATGATTAAGTGTTTATGTAATGGGATTCCAAAATAATGTGGTATCATAAAGTATTGGAATATTTATGTGTTGGTCTAATGTGGTATTCAAAGTGATTGAGATATTTTTTTGGAAATAAGATGATATGCACATAATGAAGGGAAAATGAGAAAATGAAATGTTTAACAGTATTCATGAGCTCATGATTGATATAAGGACTAAGTGATATCACGGTTTGAGTATATAGAATTTTGACTGCATTCATGTTTTCACTAAGGTATTCAAGAGAATACATGATTAGGACATTGAATGTTTGGAATGTGACCAACAAAACATATCTTATGATATATGGGGATCAACGACGGTATTAAATCTCTGGTAATCATTTTCACTATGTTATGAGAGTGGACTGCAGTATTATGGATAAGCCTAAAGATTGAAATGGATTATGTTGGACATAAGTTAGTATTGTTTAAGGATAGAAGTTTTTTCGATATTTTTGAAGGGATGTTATAGTAATATAGTTTTAGAAAAAGGACAACCTGCAGGATGGGCGACAGCCCATCGCTTCGGACAAGGCTATGGGAATCGAACCCACAACCGAAGTGCGACTGTCCTTTATCGCCTACCACTGGCCTACAAGAAGTCCCTGGTTAGTATAAAATAGTTTTATTTTATTAAGCGGTATGATATATGAAGTATAAGTTCATTTTTGGAACCATATACGATTAACCATAAGATGGACTTATAACTTTTGCTAACCTTTTAGAGATGGAATGACCCATCATTCAATCACATGATCTGCTAACACATCACGAATGACAAATTCAACTTCATTTTGTTAAGAGATGAAGTGAAAATTGTCCAAAGAACGACAAACGGTGAGACTATACCAAAATCATGAATGTATTTCTTCTAATTCCAATTTCATCAACATTAGGGAAATGATCTTGAAAACCAAAAATGTTGTCCTAGTGCTCTTATATCTGATAAATCAGATGGTACCTTAGATCATCACAAACTTATGGCTTTGTGATTGCGGGCTTTTCCATAGCCATGTTCTCTACCACTCTCCATCAGAACATGATGGTTAGATTTCTCTTCCATATCCATATTTTCACCTATGTGGAAACCCAGTGATTAGTTTATTTGGGTAACCGTTACGTTTCATAATTTTGTTTTTAAATATTGGTTTTGGTATTCCTTTTTATGATGTGGGTTTCTATTAAAGAAACTTTCGAATAGTAAACCATTTATAACCCCGATGAATTTCGAGGGCGAAATTCATTTTATGGGGGGTAGAATGTAACAGCCCAAGATTTTATGAAAAATATTCTTTTTAATTTCACTAGTATCTTGTTTTGTACGCTAAACCAAAAGGAGCTTGCACAACATGCATCCTTGACTTTCCTTGCATTACACACAATCAAGACCTTCCTCGATAGCGTGTAGTACACAATAACGAGTTTCACTAAACAACAATATGCTATTAAAATATTATTAAAACTAGCCGTTATGAATAGTAATAACCACTTTTGGAAATTATGTAAATTTTATTTTTCAAAATGGAATTCATTTTTGGATTCGTAATATCGAAATTATCTTAGGGCGAAATTTTGGTGATTTTCGGATAACTTTCATATTTTGATGAATAGTGAAAATTACTAAATTTTAATTAAAATCAATTTTTCAATCGAAATAATTAATAGTGATAAATTATTAATTTGAGTGATTTTAAAGTATATTTAGAATATATTTTTACAATTTAATACAATGGTGGTCATTGGATGTAATTTCACATTTAAACCAGACATAAACAAGTGTCAATCTTTTGATAGTTATTATCTCTTAAGAACACGCTATTTGTTTTGACAATGGGAATTAATTTTTAAATTAAGTAATGCAACTAATATGTTTTGAATTTGGTAAAATAGAAATCATTTTTGAGTTCATAATATCAAATATAGCTTAGGCCTAATTTTTTGTATTTTTCTGAAAACTTTCAATTTTTGATGAATAGTGAAACCACTAAGTGGTAGTTAAAAAACTGAATTGTTCATAAAACATAATTTTACCACTTCTGTGAGTGGAATTTCAAAAATTCGAGAGACACGGTTAATGTCGGTAAGTAAAATGTGGTTCAATGAGAGGAAAATAATTTTTTGGTGAACAGTAACTTTTTACTTTTTTTTTCCGCGGTTAATAGTAAATAGGGTAACTAAGGGTAAATATGATATTACTATTACCCTAAAACATCTCCTAATTCTATTGGATAAGTGTAATTCGACCAAAAACAACCTTATGAATATAATATGACCATTTAGGCCCACTTGGATTACATTAGGACATTTATTATTAATTTATTTAAAGAAGGGTTAAAAGAATTAAAATCAAAGTTTATTTACTAAAACATTTTTAATATGGGGTTATACATAAGATAAATTCGACTATAAATATTAATTAGAAAGCTAAAAATATTTCCTACATAATGGTATTTTATTTGTAATTTTAGACATTAAATAACGTAATTTATTTATGACACAATGATGATGTAGTTATTATCTTATTAATGAAATATTGACATAATTGATGTTATAAACACCAAAATAAATGTAATTTGAGACTTTTTTGGAATTCCACTTATTTTATAGGTTAATATGACATGTTAGTATTGATTTAATTAACTTTGTTCGAACTTATAATTCTGTTATAATTTTCACAAAAATCAATTACTAAGTGTCAAAATTGACATAAAATAGTTTTTAAAACAAATATTATATTATTAATTGTTATTTTATTCATAAAAATCTAAGGTTCGGCCAAATGACTTAGATAAGGTTATATATATTAATAATAAACAAATTGGGGTTCTTTTGGCTTCTTATAGTAAGTTCATTAACCTTATAGTGTAAGAACACAAGAAGACACGGTAAAAGTAAAATTATTTAACTTAATGTTAAATCTAAATGATAAGGTTAAAATAGGAACATAAACTTGTATAAATTCTATTTTATGAGAGGATTTCGACCCATCCCCACCATATCCATGAAAATAATAAATTTGGAGCTATTTAAAACCGAACATGACTTTATAATAAAATAATATTTTTAGTTATTCCAAAGGTGTCCCTCTCCTCCCTTATAAAAGAGAACCTCCTCCATCTCCTCCTCACACCAATTTGAGCATTCATGCTCGGCCAAACCCTGCCAAAATCTCTTCTCCACTTCCCTAGTTTCATCCTTGAGGTCCTGGTCTTCTTTAAAGACCAATTTTAGTGCCCTAAAAGGAGGTCTCAAAGAAGCACTTCAAAGAAGAGGTAATAGTCATTACCGATCCTTTCCAATTTCTTTCTTCTTCAACTTCTTCTTCTTTAGTTGTTTCATTATGAAGTAATAACATCAGTATCACTCATATACTGATATGTTATGAGAAGTATAAGACAACCCTATTTAACCATCTATCCATCCAACGGAAAATGTAATCACCGCGCGTGTGTACGTACGGAATACCGTCTCCATGACGTGGTGTAATCTATTTTCCGCCACCACCTTAATAGGATGGGTATAATGGTGTAATGAGTAACTATATATGATTATTATAAATTGATATTGATAATGAAATAGTATACATACACTTGAACACAATTCCACGACCATGAGAACGATATCATCGCTCGTGCGTACGTACGGACAACCGTCTCCACGACGCGATGAGATTCATTATCCATGTTAACCATTCCAGAATGATTATAAATTATATATAATGAATAATAATGGAATATATGACATGGTAAATCTACTGGATTTATGTATATATATATATATATTTCATCTACTTACTTCCATTCAAGACAATAATGAAAGGAAAGCAGCGTTCATGCGTACGTACGGACTACCGTCTCCATGAACGGTGTGTTTCATTTCATTTATCTATCTATTATATATATATATATACTGAATATATATGATATATAAATCATACTTTATATTTTGGAAGTAAATAAATCCTGATATAAGTAATAATAATGTCAAGAACAACAAGTCCAAACACCAACGATAAATGAAACGATTTTACCCAAAACGCTTCTTTAACATGAATTTACAAAAGAACGGGTAATATAAAGTCATAAGTGGACCATATATGATATAATAACAATGAATATTATTCTGGAATAAGTCAATAACATGATTTAAATCATTATACAGGAGGTTCGGACACGTACAAAGCAAGTCGGACCTAAGGTAAGGGAAATATCACAATCTCATTTTTATCCGAGATTGTTTATTCATTGGCATTTACTGGGGTGCATTTTATCATAAAAATTCATGTTTCCTTGATATGACATATTATTTACATCCACCTACAATGGTTTAAATCCAATTTACCCTTCGGTATGTTTATAGTAAAGAATATGAAAGGATTTTTTTGTCTTTTTTCGTACGAGGTACTTTTTGACTTTTCCGACAAAAGTACAAAGAATGTTTTTTTTAACTTATACGACATGAATGGATTTTTCAAACATTATTTCCAAGAATCTTCCTTTAAAAGTTTTCAAGTTTATTTTTAATCAGCTTCTTTTAGTTTAAAATTGTATGACATGTTAAGAAAGGAAAAGTGTTTTTGAAGTAGAAAGGATATTTTCCTCAAGAATGAAGTTCAAGTGTTTTATCAAAATTATTTTCCATCTAAGATAATAAAGGGTTCTGTTTTTATCCCTATTATTACATTGATTTGATTATGTTGTGATGGAATTATTTTTATGAATTCCTTTATCTTATATGAATTGTTTTATGATGTCATGATGTTTAAGATTCCCATTTTTATTACATGGGTTATGTAATGATGTACGATTTATGATTTTGTGGCACACATAAGAATGGTATCATTATGAGATGGTTGGGACCTATATCTCCCTCCAATGCATTGGGTAAAGATTTTATATCTCATGAGATAGACATGGCTGGAATGGTAGGTTATACCGGTTCAATGAAACAGAACTGAAACGAGGGTAACTCGGTTCAGAAAGGGACTTTGTACACTAAGATAGTCTTGGCAATGAGTCTTGACTAACAAGAAATGATTCTCTATGATTATGTGTGTATGCCACAAAGTTTCATGTTTTAAGTTATGATTATTGGGATTAAATTTCACTGCCATGATTTATCCCATGTTATGAAATTATGATCTCTTTTGCAGGTTATGATTTCCAAAAGTTACGTGCTTGATGTGATTTATATTACTTTTTTTACCCTTACTGAGCGTTTGAGCTCACCCTTTTATTTTTTCTTTTCCCCAGGATATAATTAAAGGTTTTAGGTATAAAAAAAGAAGATCTTTATGGGAGATGTTGAAGATCATTCACCAGGATTAGAAGATCATATTCCGAGATTCCAAAGACACTAAACTATTACAATCCTTGTGTGTGTGTTTTTGTTATGTACTAAGTATTCCGCAAAAGTAATGTAATGTCTATGTACGTCAAGCTTCGGGTCTCTACAGTATTTGTGAAGAAAAATTAATTTCAATGAAAATTGATTACAAATTTTTTATGAGTGAAACAATAAATATGAATTATCTAAAATAATAATACATTTTTTTGGAAATTTGTTTATTACTAAGCATATATACTAATTTAAGAATCAGGTTATAACAGTCATATTTAAATGTTATTTTTTTCATAGTATATCACATTTCGCATAAATCTTTGGGTTTAGTGATAAGAAATATATCAATTATAGTATTATTTTAAACTATATTTCAGGGTATTACATAGTAGAACATGGTGGGTTTAAATCTTTTCAATGAATCAATTCGAGTAGATAAATTAAATTTTCTAAAGAGAATTATCGAGACGGTCACACCATGATATGCCAAACCACCGTTATGGTGAAAATAAATACTACCCAAAGGAGGAACATTGGTCATTGGAACACTGAAAAATCACCCCAATCCAAACAACCATATGACAATGTTATCTATTATATAATCCTAAACTATTTTACGGACTATCCACCATCATTAATGAAAACATCCTTGGTTAAAACTACTTATCATCTACCTATAAGTATGTAAAATGCAGGGAGAAGTACATGATGTGCTACATATGTTGGGAGCCTTACCATAATGCCAAGATAATAGGTCAACTAAAATAGTTAATAAAAATGGGAAGAGGGAATCCTGAAACTAGAAGAGAACCCACCAACACACCAAATGTGTATTCAATACCAATGTGGGTCACACACACTAGATCCATTGTAGAAAACATCCATGGATTCATTCCCACACCACTATGAAAAATGACAAGTATTCAATGTCTAAAACCCAAAAATCCCACTATAAGATCATAGTGGTCAGAGAAATACCACCTAAATACAAATAAATAAAACGAAAAGCATTATTCTCTGAATTTCCACCTATCAAACACAATGTGATATCCAGAAATGATCGAGGTAGGATGTGAGTGATTCCATCGACTATGGGAAATAACCACAAAATAATCAACATCCACCAAAAGAGTGTTTTTGATATATGAAAAATATGTAACCCCCGTAATAGAAATAAAATCCTTTAAAAAAGTGAATTAGGACAAAAAATGATTCAATCCAACAGTTGTGAAAACAAGAGTGGAAATATTCTAAACAAGTGGGTATTGAAGAAAAATAATGTAATGGATTGCGGAACTCATGAAGGGAGAACCACAATGGTGAAGATATATTCCCTAAAAATATTTGTACATGAGAAAAAAGAGCCAATATCTTATATCTTCTAGTTTAATGAAACCAAAATTAGTCACATTTATTTCAATCTACATTTAATTCATAAATAACCACTAAAGTAGTTATAGGGACTTCTTCTGGAATCGATAACTATCCATAAATAAACCCCAAGATTAACCAATCACTTGGTAGCTATCTAACTAATCAAGCATGAAAAAATTCCTATATTGAGTTTATTTGGTCTTATGTGATAACATATAATTTTCCAGGTTATTTTAATTTAAAACCCATCACATGGAAAATAATTTTAGATAAATGATTATGTTAACCTATTAATTATATAAAATATATTCATAGTTATTTGAAGAGCATAATATATCTCTACATATAACCTCAATAAGTTACTCAAGTCATGTATCAACTGAAATTCCCCCCTTTGGTTTAGTTCTCAACTCTAGTAAAGTAATATGATCTCAATGGAATCAAACATTTGATCTATGATTTAGGGAGCATGTACATAACCTATGTCAGATACCTAATTAGTCGCTCATGTCCTCTCTCCCTCTCTATCAAATACAAAACCATAAGGTTCTATTTTGGGGATCTCAATCCTAGTACTCATTCACAGATATCACAATACATATTCATAAAATAATTAGTAAGATTGAAAATAATAGAGTATACATTCCTTTTGACATCACATAATTTTCCATGCTCTTTCCATCCATCATCTCTGGATGTAATCCCTTATCTAATTCAGAAAATAAATTATTATTTCCCAACTAATGTTTTAAAATAGATAAGTTGTATTTTTTCAATAAAACCATAGATTTTGAAGGTCAAATTGTATTTTTAAATATGAGTATGTTCGTGTTCATATATTGATGAACAAATAAATATAAATAAGTTAATAAATTTAATTCCATGGATGATTCTTGATAATAAATGTATTATGGAAAATAAATAAGTGGTTCGTGACCAAGGTTCATAAATACCTCGCTTGATTGATTCAAGTAGAAGCATTAATATATGATTTTGGTTATCAAATTATTCATGGATATAATGAAATGTATTGATAATTGAGAATAAATATTGTCAAAAATATTTTATAATGTTATTTGGAAAAACTATCTATGGGATAAATTGAAGGATTAATACCATCATACATAAAATTCCTTGTAAACAATATTTGAAGTCACAAATATTTTATCTTGTGATAAAAACTCTTTGATGGTGTTTTGTGGTGAGTTAATGTGATTAAATATGTATCAGTATTTGTCATTGCTTTTTGGAAAAATTTGGATGATTTCAACATAATTTATAAGACCTTTATGAAGATTCATCTATGTATTTAATTGGATATAAAATTTTATAATGATTTAATCCTTAATCTTTTAATATATTTTATATAATATTTTCCAATAAAAATCCTTTGAGAGAGTAATACGTTTAGTAAGAGTGTAAGAAGAATAAATCTATTGTGTATTGATATTTTGGAGTATAATTTATTTCTAAATATATAACTCTAAGAACTTTTTAATACTTTATACTAGAATATGACTTTGAGAAGTTCATGTGTAAGACATTAAATTGGGATTCTGAATTTTATGTATATAACTTCATAAATTAACAAAATAAATGAATATTTAACACATAATAAGTGTTATGAGAATTTATGATATTTTCAAAATTTATATTCTGAATAATGTTGAAGAAACCCGATGATAAATAAGAATTAGTACTGAAGGAATTAAACATCACAAATCATTTTAATTTTTTTACCAGCAGAAGAAGAGATGACTTCCTTTCCAAAAATATGTAGTTTCAAGTCACAATGCCTTGCACAAATCAAAAAATCAAATGATGTACCTGTTAAGAATTTTATGGAAAAGATGATGAAGTGTTTTTATATCATATGGAGAAGAAATTCCGAGTGTTAAAGATATTTAAAATAAATATGTTTACTAAATTTTAATCAAATTGAATAATTTTAAAGGGGGGAATTTCCTTACATAATTAATGGGAATTTACATATGAAATATATAAATATTATTTAAATAATTTTTACTAAAAACATTTTGTGGATATTGAATAAGAAATAAATGAAGGATAAGGATATTTAATACATAATAATATGATACTTTTGTTATCCATGTAACATATGTGTATTGAAGGGAAGAGCCCAATGCATCCAGTTGAATCTATAAATTTAAGAATAAGAAGTATCAAATGATATTTTTCTGTCATAGAATGATTTTGAGTTGAGTATATACTAACATAGTTTTTGTTGGTCATCATTGTGTCAAGACCCTTAAAGGGATAAGACAGTGTGACACACATATATATTAATATTTGGTGACCACTCTGATCTTGAGTGGAATATAAAGGATGATGTGACACAACATCAAGAAGATATAGTACATAAAATCCATTCTCATGGGTTTGAGGAAGGTCCCTTGAAGAAACGGTGATACCAATATAAGAAAACACCATCATCAAATAGGATATGAAGACTACGCGATGTAGTATAAAGAACATTTCAGGAGATAAATTTGGGGTTTGGATGATGCGTACCCTAAAGAACTTTGATGATACCTGAATAACACTTTTGTACTTAATATTTATGCACTTATATTCACTAAAATATAATAGTAATATTTTGTGTTTTGTAGGGAGTCAATCATGTAATATAGTAGTTTTTATTGATTCCAATCCTTGGAAAAACAATGTGAACTTCTCGCTACAATAATTATATAAAATTGTGGGTATTTGTTAGTGGTGGTTTTTAAATAATCTAATAAACCCCTAAATTAGTTTTTCACTTACATTTCAATGGATTCTTTTATGATGTGTTGTAAATTGTTAAATTCTATAACAGTTTTATGTAGACCACTACTAAATTCATAAAAGGTGGTGGTTTTATTAAAACTACTAGAAACTATAAAAAATAAACATCCTACCCTCAAACTCCTATCACTATTTAAATCACTTTCTTTCATTATTTTAGACCCCCTGACTGGTACCATCTCCCCCTTTATGTTGCCTACCATACTGGCCCCAACAACAAGCCCCCCATCTAATATTCTATCTCACTTGATGTCGACCACCCAACCCCAACTCTAATTTCCAATAGTACACCACATTAGAACCTCTCTATGATTTCTGGTGATCTCATACCTGATATGGGAGTCCCCCTCACCCTGGTTCATTTCTGTACATCCATAGATCCATTTCATCAAAAATTTAAGGGTTTGGATCCCTTCCGGGGTATGTTTTTTTATTATTACTTCATATATGTAGGTTCAATCCCTTATTTCTCAAAAAATAGGGCTTATGTAATCAATAAAATCATTTGGTTCCATACTAATATAATTGTTACAAAATCTTATCATAAGTGATTCAAAATTAACATGGTCGATTTACATTTTATACTCCTCCTTCATTTGTATCAATGATATAAGCTTAATTCTCTCCTTGATCATGGATTTTCAAATCATTAAAGTGGTAAAATATCCACTTCTATAGGTCCTCAAATGATTGTCCTGAAAGTATCACTGTAGAGAAACCCTTTCTTCTCCTATATTCATAAAATGTCATGTCTGCAACGTCATAGGTCTGAGTAAATAAAATTAGTAAAAATATTTTTCTTTAGATTAATAATTCATAAAATTGATTTAATGAAAATATCGTAAGAATTTTTTGATTTAACATATTTTTACTGGTTGGCATATCATTATTTATATATTTCTTCTATGGTAATTGTTCAATAATTTGAAAATCATGCCTCTTAATATATTGGAAAATATTTATTTCACTTGGTTATAAATTTAACACAATATTGTGTAAATTTTGGAGCTGAAAAATAAAATTCCGTTAAAAATATATAAATAATTAAAAATAAAAAACCTATAAAAATTTCATTGAAATAATTTTTTTATAATAAATATAAATTTCATCATCCAAAGTAAAACATATTTTTAAATTTTTTTTTCATTTAAATGTAAATGCTTATTATTGAACAGAATAACACAACACCTTTATTATTCAATTTTAACCATCCTCAAAAGAAATGAATAACTAAATAAAAACAATTCTTATCTTAAATTTTTTGTAAATGAATTTTATTTTAATATATAATTGAATAATTATATTTTATATTTGAAATTATAGGAAATAAATTTTTTATTGACATATTTTAGATTGGCTTTCCTAATAATGCATCTCAATATAATATACGTTTGAACATTCGTTTAGACATTATAATTGAAAATCGACTTGTGGATGGAAGAATCAAATGTGAATGTCCTAAATGAAAATTTAGACGATGAATAGAAATATCATAAGTACTTGGTCACTTGATATTGAAAAAAATGAATCCTCGTTGTTTTCTTGGGATTTTCCAGGAAGAATAAAATACTATAGAAAATTAATACAGTTATGTCTCAAATTGTAAGGAGTAAGTTAATGATCTGATAGTGGAAAATGAAATTCAAAACATGATAAATAATTCTTTTTTGAATGGTTAGGAAAACCCATAATAAAAGTACCACATTTATTGATCTATTTATTAATGTTTTAGATAGTAATGATTCTTTGAAAACAGTGGGACATCATAATTTAATTGATAACATATTAATGGATGGTGTTGTAGAGACTTATACAATGGAAAAATAATCAATATAAATATTTTTGTTTTCAAAATTAGTTACATGTGGAAATAATAAATTTATGAAATATGTGTGAATTGTTCAAAAGATTAATTTCAATTAATGTTTTACCACATAAAGTGATCATTTATAATTAAAAATAACTTAATTTTATATTATATAGTAATTTTGTGATTCAATTGTTGAATCTAATATCCTAATATCATTTTATGAGACGAATAATATAATTATAAATATTAGAATCGAATATAATAATATGCATGAACTGCACAATGATTGCATGCTTTATTAAAAGAAATATTTAAACAAAAGAAAGTTAAATATATATAATGTACTTCTAATTAGAAATCAAAAAATTATTATATCAGTTTGAATCCACCCAATATCACAATGAACTAGAAAATTAAAATTTCATTAAAGTATTTACATGACTTTCAAATAATACCATGAATGAAAATATTATTAATGTCATCTATAATCATTAAAAATACGAAGTGGAATGTTTTCCAAAATAATAATGACGACATCATGTGGAATTTATGAGATTCAAAAGTATAATTACCCAACCTTATACATTACATATTATTTAGTTAATAAAATAATTTTACATTCATTCAAATTTTGGATCTTTTCACGTTCATAGTATTAGAGAATTGGAAAATAACTCATATATATCAACTTTAAAATTAAAAGTCGACACTTCTAATCACTATACATTTTTTCACAAAGGAAAAAACATTTCAAAATAGTTCCTTATTTCTTTTTTATATTTAAAGCATCGTGAACACATCCTTTCTATTTCCAAACCTTACACACTGTGGAAAACATTTCAAAAACATGGTATGAGAACATAATGTTCTGTAAGGGATATAAATTAAGGAATGATACTATTAGTCTATGAATATTTTATAACCAATAAAACATTTTCATAAAATCATAATTTCCACCCATAATGAATAATATCATTAACATACCTCATGAAATCATACGATTCATTAAAAAAATTCTTAGCAATCATAAATTATAAAGGTATCTTGTGGAATCCATATCATACTTAAATTGTAGCTTTCACTGCTATATAGGGATTACCCTTCATGGTTATATTTGTAATACCCATAAAATTATATTCTCTAAATATATTAGGAGAAACTGTATCATTTAACTATGTCTCATTAACAAATTCATTTTTGATCGATCATGATCTCACCCTCCCTTGGTTTATCATAGAACCACCTGTATTCAAAATCAATTCCCACGAACCAGGACATAAACATAACACATAAAAAATCATAAAAGAAAAATTACTTTCCCACATTGATATCACATTTCATCATTATAAGACGAGAACACATAATTGGAAACAAATTATTTTAAAATAAAATGGTAAACTTTTAAAGTATGCCTCAATACATAATAGAGATATTAAATCGATAAATTCCATTAATAATGAATATGTAAAAGAACATTCCATGTTATTGGAATAATCAATCCATTTTTAAAACACAATTAACAAATCAAAAAGAATATTTTTGAATCAAATTCTCCCATAACACTTTGATACTTTAGAAACAGAATTAAAATTTTATAAATTCTTGTCCATTTAAATAAATTCTTAAAACTATGTAGAAAACATGCACATTAATTAGAAAGAATAATAAATCTTTAGAACATTTAAAATGTTGTTTTAGTTAATGAGTCCCTTACTACTTGAGAAATACTTGAATAAAAATAAGTAAAGAATAAAACAATAAAAACATGTAATATCATGAAAATAATGATATTAATGATATAATATGTCAATGTTCAGTATATACTCTATATAAAAGTAATTTAGCAAATAATAACAAATACGTCTCAATAGAATGTCAATTGAGCCGAAATCCATTATATCAATTTGTTAATCAAATATATTGATTAAGTGTATTATATATAAATCCACAAAATGAATTTATAAATAAAATTTATGATATCAAAAATATATTTCTCCTATAATAATAGCATGAAATAATCAATAAGTATAAGTTTAACCCAAATAATGTAAATTGGGGTAAGAAATTCCCTTACAAAGATCGTATCAATGTCATAAAACTTTTTGTAATGGGGTGATTATGTGTAGAAAAAGTATATCCCAAAAATTGAAGTTTAAATTAAAAAGAAATAAATAAATATTTATTCCACACATAATCCTATAATAATATATTCAATAAAGTTTGCGTAAAACTCAATGAGTGGAAATTATGTTCAGAAATTCCCTTACCTCAAGTCTGGCTTATCCCGTATATTCTTTATAATCCTGAATACTTAAAATAGTTTAATTTATAATTTCATGTTAACCTTATTCATTTTTACTGTTAATTTTATATAACTTTTAACCATGTTTTAACAATTACAAAATCATGAATGTTTTTGTCAGACGTTTTGTTGATATTCAGAACATGCGTCAAAATGAACTTGGTATGGTGTCAATAGTCCATGTGTACATAAGTCCATCATATCCAAAATATAAAAAATTATATAAATATCATATATATTATTTATATATTTATTTATAATAATATTTTACGAAAAACTAATAACACCATTCATGGAGGAGGTAGGTCGTACATATGAATGAACACTTTTTTTTGTTTTTCTTTTCGTATTGAAAGAACTTGAAATAAATAAAATGCATGTATATATATATATATAATATAATGAAAGTAGAATTTATATTCAATTTATATCATATATTTTTACAAAAATATATCTTTAATAAATTCATTGTGATTTGTGAACGATTCACATTATGTTGAGGAGCCGGTAGTCCACATGTTTCCAAACAAATGTATAAACACAATCTGGAATCCATGAAGGTATGTTTAATATAAAATAACCAAAATATAATATATGTTATAATATAAATAAAAAAATATTATTTTACAAAAATAATGGTTTTAATAGTCTCCATAATGACATTAAAATAAATAATAACCAAAAAACATTATTCACGGAGGTGATTAACCAGTATAAAATGAACAACAATTTTGTTTCGTTGAATAAGAGGAGGTGATAAATGAAAATGATATGAGATATTAAATAATAAACATATAACTGTAGTATTTACTTGATTCTGTAGTTATCATTCATTAATTGATGAAGGAGGTGAGGAGAAAATAGAAAAATAAAATAAATTAAGTGAGGTACTTTGGGGAAATTACCTTTTGAATAACACCATCATGTGAGACCCTAATAGACCTTGGATTTGGTATTTCTCTTATAAATAAACTACCTAATCTTGGGTAGAGTGAGGAGGATATTATTGGGAAGATAATTCAGGATCTAAAAGGATTTTTTGGTTGAAATAGGTTGGTGGAGAGGTGTTAAAATTACTTGACGATAGGTGGGTTCAAGTGATTAATTTATTTATCTTTTATATTAAAAACCAACCATATAAAGGTTGAATTAAATTGAAATAATTTGGTGAGTAATTAATGTTTTATATTATGTTTAATTTCTATCCACACCTCAAACATAATTTATATTTTGTATTTTTTAGGTATGATAAACTTTTAACATTAAATTTTACCATTATCAGAATTTTAAATATACTATACTAAATATTTTTTTACCAAGGAAACTTTTTTATACCTAAAAATGTAATTGATCATAAAAAAATTTAGGCCTTATTATTCTCAATATTGAGTCCATTTTTGCAAATGCAATTCATATAATTGGGAAAATTATATATAATTTAAAACCAATTAATAGGATTCAATAATAAACACATAATAAAAATATAATTTAAAACCAATTAATAGGATAATATATCAATTTAAATAACTTATATGAAAAAATAGATTTGAATTAAAATACATTATTTTTAACTATTCATTAAAGTATGAAACTTATGAGAAAAACACTAAAAAATTTATACAAACTAAATTTTGATGTCCCTATTTAAAATAGTAATTTTATTCAAGAAAATAAAACTTATAAAAGTTTCAAAAAATATATATTTAAAATTGTTTCTCCATCAAAATGTATTAAATTTTTTTTTTGAAAAACACTTCTTTTAAGCATAAATTTAATTTTGTTCTTATATCACATATAGAAAAAATATATAATGAATTTTAAAAATAATTTTTGAGTTTATATTTCATTAATATAGTCTAATACGGGTGATATGATTATTCTATAAATATAATTATTATCATTTAAATAGTTTTTCATAAAAACCCATCCTTTATATTCAATTGGATTTTCTTCTAATTTTTAATTAATTTTCTTACTAATAAATCCTTATATAAACATCTATAAACATTATTTTCGTAATTTAGTTAATATTATTCATTCCCTATATTTTAACTGCTAGGATATAATGGTAACATTTCAGTAATAATATTTAGTTGTTCATTGAAGCTCGATATAGTGTATCATGTGTTCTATCGAACATCGTGTTTATTTCTTAAAACTCAGGATGTTATATACTCCCACATTTAATAAATTGTATCCTAGAAATTTCAATATGGGGCCAGAAACGAAGGTATGACATTTCAAAATAACTTTATTGAAATCCCACATCAGAAAAAGGGTTAATAAAATGTCTACTTAAAAAAGATAGACAGATAAGTACCAAGATCTCCTGATATAACATATACTAGGGTTATATATATGAAAACATGGATATTGAAGTGAAAACTAACCATAATGTTCTGATAAAGTGTGATAGAAATAATTTTACGGAGAAATTTAAAAATCACAATGCTATAAACTAATGATGATCTTAGGGATCATTTGATTCATTGGAAGAGAAGGTACTTTGATAAAAAAAATTATTTATCGATCTTTTACCTAGAGTTGTATAGTTAATTTAAATCATTTACTAAGAACATAACTACTCATACTTACATGAAAACTAATTTTTCATCCATTGGTAAAATTCCACCAAAAACACATCTTTTTCTCCAAATGATGAGTATTCAAGATGAATCAACTTCTATAGAATCATCGAATCCACAAAAAAATTAACTATCTTTTTATCCCCTATTGAATCATTAAACAAATAAGATATGGTTAGGATAAGATAAGTAATTTCTCCAAAAATATTAAACCATTGGATAAAGGAAAACAACATTTAATATCCAAAATTCAACTATCATACCAAAAGTTCAATGTATACTATTCAATAATTAACCTTCATTAAAATCTCTAAAAAAATTACAAACTATGTTTGAAACCCAAAACTCAAAATAACTTTATTACATAGTTTTCCAAGTCAAACCTCATTAGTTATCTCAAAAAAACATTGTTCACTCTTCATGCATAAAAGTAATTACCCTAATCACATATTCTTCATGATAGGTTACTCATTTTCATAAATAGCATTAATCTCCATATGTATAAAGTAAATACATAGATTCTTACCAAATAAAATTCAACCATGTCTTATAAAATGAAATCTCATATTATTCTACTTACTGTACTCATATAGGGCTCCCAAAATAGTAAAAATCATCCAAAATTCATTTATCAATTATTCCCCAAATCATTTTCTAATATCGAGGATATTTATTGGATAAAATATATGTTCCAAAAATAAACTTATTCATATATCATAAACACTTTTAACAAAAAAAATAAAAAATATTACTAACCAATGACTTCACATTGGATAGTGGTAGGTGATGCACCCTTGTCTCCCTTCGGTTCTGGGTTCAATTCTCGTAGACTTTCTAGATGTGATGGTTTTTTACCCATCTTGTAAGAGGTCCTTGTTTAAAAAACTCAGAAATAACGATAACATTTTTAAACCTAGAAGGTTGAATTATACCTCTCATTTTCATCTCAACTCATAATTACCTAAATATATTAATTCATGAAGTCTTATATATATTGACATTTTTTTTCACCTCCAATATAATTTAACAAAACTATTCCAAATATAATGAACATCATACCTTTTATATAGTGCCTTCCAGGTTTAATCATCATTTTGATCATGTAGGTTGAAGGTCCATTCATTAGAAAAATGATTTTGATATTCTTCAAAATCACATTTTTTTTCCAAATAGACCTTGTACAACTTGAGCCATATAGGTGTTTGCAGATAAATAGTATTGGAAATTAATATCATATGACATATAATTTCAATACATTATAGAAGATTTTATTTTTATAAACCATTCAGACCGAGTTATACTTTAAACATTTAATCAATGGTCATTTAAAAATTCCATAAGTGTATTCTAAGTGAATATATTTTTTAATAAAGAATAAACAGGTTGTGTCATGGTCTCTTTCTTTATTAACTTTTTCAGAATCATAATATTCTTCATAATCATGTGAAAAGGTAAAATATATATAAATATTCCTTAAAAATAGTTACTTTTTTTAAAATATGAAAATATAGAAAAACCCATATTTTATTAAAAACAAAACATGATCTATTGTGGTATAAAGGTTTAAATGAGGTATTTTATATCTCATACAACAATTGGTAATATAGTTTTATTTTTCAAAAAGTACCAGAATCATCAAAACCTGACTTTTCAATAATTATTGAAAGCATGTCATTAAGAAGAGATGAAAATGGTGTTTTAGATCATCCTCCTTCAATTGAAACAAAATTTTGCAATATAAAAATGTTATAGAATAATGATCTAACAAAAAATAATAGACAATGTAACTTATCATATGATTAAAAAAACTCATAATCCCTAGAGTTGTCTAAACATTTCCCCTAATACAAACTATAAGAACAATACCTTAAACATTACATACTCTTGATTTGAGTCAATAATTTTACTTTCATTCACATTGTGGATATTTTTAGGTCTCTATTTTTAGAGAATTCAGCTATAAATCACACATTAAAAATGTAAAAATTACATTGTAGACACTTATACTCACTATCAATTATTTTCACAAAACAAAAACTTTTAAAAATATGTTATTTATTTTCTAGATAAAAATATTATTAACCTATTAATTTCTCTTATTCAAACAAAAACCCTATGGAAAAAATATAAAAAAAATTGGGATGAGAACAGAAATCACATTAATGGATGTAAAATATAGAATCAAACCATTAGACTCTGAATAATTTAAACTCAATAAGACATTTTCACAAAATCATAATTCTCATCCATAAAACCAAATATCTTTAACATACATCATGAAATAATAAGATTATTGAAAATAAATCAATGCAATCCTAAATCATAAAGGTATCTTGTGGAATCCATTTCATACAAACACTGTAGCTTTCATAGCTACATAGGGAGTAAACATCACGGTTACATTTGGAATACCCTTAACAGTATATTCCAAAAATATCGTTGGAGAAAACTTATCATTTAACATTATCTCATTACCCAATATTTTATAATAAAATGGTAAAACAGTAAACTAAACATCAATACAAAATAGTGATATAAATGCGAGAAATTTGAATCTATTTTTATAAGTTAAAAAAAACTATCCATGTTATTGGAATAATCAATCCTTTTTTAAAACACAATTAAAACAATAAAAAAACAATATTTATGAATCAATGTATCTCATACAAATTTGAAAACATTGAATGGAATTAAAATTTTAAAACAATAATTTCCAAATAAATAAATTCATAAAACCATTTTGAAAACATGGACATAAACGAGAATGAATAATAAATCAATTTAACATTTATAATTTTATTTTAGTCAGAGAGACCCGATAAAATGAGAAATAAAGGAAAAATAATTATAAAAAAATAAAATTAAAAAGAAATTATAACATCATAAAAATAAATATATTCATAATATAAAATGTCAATGAGATGTATATACATAAAAAATTTGAATTGATGGATAACAATAAATATGTCTTAATGGAATGTAAATTGAGTCGAAATACCATACCATGATCATTTTTAAATAAAAAAGTTCGATTATGTGTATTTATTATAAATCCTCATAAATCATGTATAAACACAAGATAATATATCCAAAATTTATTTCTCACATAATCATAGCACGACTTAATCATGAATTATATGTTTAATCCAAAGAATGGAAATTGGGTTAAGAAATTCCATTTCAATTTTCATATCAAAGAGGTAGAAATTTATCAATGATGTAATTATATGCAGAAAAATTATATCCACAAAAATGGATGTTTTAATTAAAAATTAAATAAATAAATAGTTATTCCACACATAATCTTGGAATAATATTGTCAACAAAGAATGCATAAAACATAATGAGTTAAAAATGAGTTTAGAAATTCACCAACTTTGAGTCTATATCATCTCATACATTTATTATCTTCCAGAATAAAAAACTATGTTAATTTTTACTTTATTTAAAATATTATTAAATTTTATTATTCATTTTATATCACTTATTACAATGTTATAAGAATTAAATTATTATTTAGGTTCATGTCAGACGATTTGTGGATATTTGGTACTTGAGTTGAAAATGAACTCGGTATTGTGTTAATTGTCTATGGGGTCATAAGTATATAATATATTGAATGTTAAAAATTATATAAATGTCTTATATATTTATTATATTATTATTTATAATAATCATTGAATAGGAACTAAAAATTTTTCATGGAGATGGTGGGTTGTACATACGAATGAATGCTATTTATTTTTTTATTAACGTATTCAATGAACGAACATTAAATAAAATGTATTTAAATATATATACATATATAATATCATTAATGTACCATTAATAATTCATCTATATCAAATATTTTTAATAAAATATTCTTTAATAAATTCCCTATGATGTGTGAATGAATCACATCAGTTGGAGGAGGCAGTAGTCCACACGTCTCCAAATGAATTTATTGTACAAGGACCATTTTGAAATCATGAAAGTTTGTTTAATATAAAATTTCCATGATATTAAATATAATATAATATAAATATTAACATATTATTTTACCTGAATATGTTTTTAAGACTATCCATGATGGTGGTAAATGAAAAGGAACAAAAACAATATTCTTAGAGGTGATTAACCAGCACAACATGGACAACACGTTAGTTTTTTTTGAAAAAGGGGAAGTGAGAAATGAAATGGATATGAGATATTCCATTAAAAACATAAAACAGCAGTATTTAAATGATTTTGTTATTTGTCACTAATTTATGGATGATGTATTTTAGGATAAAGTATAAAAATTAAATAAATTACAAGAGGTGCTTTGGGAAAATTTCCTCATGTATAACACCTTATTGAGAGACCCTTGTGGACTTTGGATTTAGTGTTTTGTTGAGACCAGATCCAATTTTACATGGGTAGAGTGAGGATTATATGTGTTTTCAGATATTTGAAGAGATACCAGGAATGTTTTGGTGAAATAGGGTCGTAGAGAGGCAATATTTAAATTTGAGGAGAGGTGGCTTCATGTAATTAATTTATTGATTATTTTATATTAAAAGCGAACCATATATACATGTAAATAAATTACATGAGTTTTCATTTAAATTAATGTTTTATATTATGTTTAGGTTATATCCACACCTTAAACACCCATTAAAAGTTGTATTTATTAGATATATTAAGTCTTAACATTTAATTTTAAACATTTTCAAAATTTTACTTTTACTATAGTAAATAATTTTTCTACCATGGTATCTTCTGTATACCTAAAAATAAAAATGACCTTAAAACCTAATTTGAAACTTAATATTCCATATATTTAATCCATTATACCAAATTCAATTCACATAATTAGGATAATTCTATTTAAAATTATTTCCCAAGAAAAAACTAAAAAATGGGTTTATAAAGTGAAACATTAAAAAATTGAAATGTTTCTATATATAACTTATATTTCAAATCGATTAAAATTTAAAAATTTGATTAAATTACAAAACAATATAAATATAATTCAAACACAATTAAAATGATAATATAAAAATTTAAATAAATTAGATGAAAATTTACTTTTGGATTAAAATGCAGTATTTATTCACTATTCATTAAAATTTGAATGTTATCATAAAAATAACAAAACATTATCCAAAATAAATTTTTATGTCCCCTTATCAAATATGAAGTTTATATTTTCATATTATACTTATAAAAGCTTCAAAAACTATATTTAAAATGGGTTCTCCATCAAAACGCTGTAAAATTCCTGTTTTGAAAAATACTTCTTATATGCATGAAGTTTATTTTGTTCTCATATTATGTATAAAAAACATATAAGATTCATTCTAAACATAAGTTTTAGTTTATATTTTTTTTATATAATCTAAAATGGTGATATAATTATATTATAAATACAATTATTCTCATTTAATTGTTTTTAATAAAAACAGATCATTTATATTAAATTTTTTTATTTCCATTTATATTTAATTTGGTGACTAATGAATGATTATATAAACATGTGTAAACCATATTTTCATAATTCAGTTAGTAATATTCATTATTTCAATTCCTATATCTAGATAATAATTATGACATTTAAATAATAATATTTAGTTGTTCGTTAAAGCTCTCTGAAGCGTATCATTTACATTATCGATCATTGTGTTTATTTAATAAAACATAGGATGATACCAAAAATGTAAATGTTAATAAATTCATTACCTTAAAACATCTCTAATGATAATCGAAATTTTCACTTGTGATTGGAATCTGAAGGATTCAATCCTTTTAAGAGTTTAAGTAACAATTAAAGAAAATGTAATATTATTTTTATAACTTATAATCTACATCCATTGATGTATATGAAATAAACATCATTCACTATATTGAAGATCATTACTGTAAACAAAATTACTAGAAATGGAATTTATGTCTACATTCACCCTATAATTAAATAACTATGGGAGTTGTGAATTGATTGTATAGAAATATAAGATTAATATATTATACAAATGTTCAAATTGGATGATTCCCTTATATGTACCGTTAGTGAATTTCATAGACTAAGAAACATTTCAAGTTGGAATACAAAAACTTATTTTATTTTATAATTTATAAACTCTATTTTTTGTCTTCAGTGAAAATGTTATATTAAATAGTGTTTTTTAATGTGTTTTCATTTCTTTCTTGATAAATCTAATATATTTCCACTTTATAGGTTACATTTCATATAAAAATAAAATAGGGGTTCCACAAAAATTATTATCTAGATGAAATGTATTAGAATAAATATCAAATTTTCATATAGAGTTTGGAAACAATTATCTTAATTAATGTAGTAAAATAGATCAAACACCATATAATAAAATATGATCACAAAAATTGATGAAATATAGATTATTTTTCAAACATAAATACAATAAATTTAACTAATTATATCATAAACATTATTTTATGAACATTGTGAATAATATGTGTGGTAATGTTATTTATTCATTTATTAATGAGTATATAAAATAGAATAATCCCTTAAATACTTTTAATTACTTTTAAAAAATAAATATCAAACAAAATCAATGAAAAATATGAATTGGGAGTATCTGGTAGAAATTTCTCCAATCAAAAGTCATAAAAAATATGGTTTCCTTTAAATATTAAAATATCTGAAACTTGCTTATAGATATTTTAGTAATATTTTATGATGTGTAGATCTGAATAACCATAGGATACATTGATTGAAAATTAATGAGTCATAAGTATTAACGTAGCAATTTCTACCTTTATAAATGAATACTTTTTTTCCGAAAAAAATAACCTATATTCTATACCACTTTTACAAATTATTAACACACTTTTTTGAGAAGACATTAAACCCAGATGAGTTGGATAAATTTAATGTATTTTATAGATGTTATGTTATATTGAAATATTATTTCCCCTGTCATTTCTCACTGTGATGATTTATCTAATGGCATATTTTTTTTGAAGATGTCTTAATTGGAGATCTCATACATTATTTATGGATGTATCACATAGAGAAGTATTTTATTTTAATATTCATTTCGATAAGGAATTATAATTTTACTAGTAAATACATATAAATATTATTTACTTATTTATTACATTTTATCAAAGGTTATTGTGGTTATTTTATGTATTATGTGAACAATAAATCTCCTCCAAAAAGTTTTATTATAGAAAGGTATCTTTCTGAAGTGATTCTAACTTTCTGTTCAAGTTATTTATATTCTATTGAAACAATATTCAACCAATTGGGATTTTTTGATGATAATATAAGTAATAATTTGGCTAATAATGGGTCATAAATGTTTCCAAATTTAGGTTAAGAAATTATAATTGTATCTTCCTTAACCTTGGTAGATATGAATTAAAGATAAGAACTTATTTCCATAATCCATAATAGTGATACTTTTACTTTATATATTGAATAATTAAGGGCACAAATAAAGATATTCTTTAGAAGTTGAACTCTGAATGAGATAGATATAATATAATGATACCATGGAAATTCTTGAATGGTTTTAATATCATATATGTTCTTAATCAAATACATTGTTTGAATATGTTGACAGTTATCTAAATTATTTAACAAGTTTTTATATCAACTTATATAGGTAATGTATGTTGATAACCAAGATAAAATATACAATTATTTTATTCATTTAATTCAAGATACTTTGAATAAATCCATAAGATTAAATTATTATAATATTGGTGGTTTGAAGTTTCAGACTATTGATTGTGAGGAAGGTTTTAAAATAAAAAATAAAAAATTATTCATTGTTTAATATCATGTTTATAATGTAAATTTGGATTTTATTATAGAGTTAAATTATCATGTAAAATTAATTATTTTGTTATTTAAGTGTAACAAGGTCTATATTAATAGGTATATAAAAAACAATTCATTGTAATTTTATTATGTCAATTTATATTATTTGATCCATACCGGTGAGATGGAAGAAAGCAATCCATATATTTTTGTATTCTTGGGAAAATGGTATATTAAATCCATAATATAGTAGATGATATTTAGTTTGTTTCCATCCACATAAAACGAGGAGACAATTGTGATATGGATGATAATGGTTAAGTAATGTGTGATATTAATTTCTATAAAAATATATAACTGATTTTTTATAATTTTCTTATGTCAATTTATATTATTTGATCAATGTACATTAAAATATTTTGGCGAAAAATAATGTTATTTTAAGATTAAATGTGATCATGAATTCAACGACATATCCCTATCAGTGTTATGAATGTTTGAGAAGGACCTTAAAGGTGTGCCTAAGGACCAATGGAAATAATTCATTGGCCATCATCATTTAGAATCACATAATTTTTTTCTTAATTTAATAATATTAATATGAATGTTTTAAAAAAAGGTCATGTTTTATTAGTATATAATTTATTTAGGTGATTTGTACAAGAAATTATTCTTATTGAGAGAAGAAACTGATTCCCAACACTTCTTGGTCAATGAGTGTTACTAGGAATGACATGGAAGGTTCCATTTAAATTATTACAATATATATATATATATATAAATTTCATATTAATTCTGTATTTGAAAATATTTGTGATGTAGTTATTTGAAACTAGAAAAGGAGGTAGGTAATTCAATTAGAAGGGATCATTTGTGTTGTGATGTCCACACAAAAATTATAGCCATTATATCAATGAACATCAAATAAAACATTGTGTAAAAAAATTTAATTATTAGATGGTATTAATAAATTTTATTATAATTTAATATTGTTCTACATATAGTGTAATCTCAAATATGAGTTATATGTAAACACTACCTTTTAAAATACATTATCCTTGAAGGTTGTTATAACTCTTGTTCTATGAAAAGTGAATTATGGCCATGTGTGGAGTATCAGTTATAGACTATCTTCATCACGAGTCTCAGTAAGTAACATAAATATTCATTGATGATATAAATAGGATGGAGGATACATTTTTTTTTTATCCCAATCAAAAAAATGAGATTCATACACTAAAAAATATTGTTAATGAATAATAATAACTTATTAAAAAACATAATGATCGGGTATCAACGTTTGAGATTGGACTATGTATTGAGTTTCACTAGATGATGCGTATTATTCCAATAGAAATTTTAATGATCATAGGGGGTTTAAATTAGTAAATTTTATAACATTAAACTTTTATTCTATATTTTCTTAGTAGTTTTTCCGTTAGTAAATGTTGAAAATTATTCTTATTGAACAACAATAATTTCCACAACAACATCTTATTAAATGTTTAATCACATAATTTTTTATATACCATTACATATTATATTTTTTGATCTAAATGGAAATATATAAATTAAATTTCATTAAATTTATTCATGTATGTAAATATAGCTCATTATTTTAATTCTTAATATTATGGATGTTCACCATTGGATAGTGAAATTCTTGCATTTTGGAATGAATCCAGGATCTGAAAATGTGTTAAAGTGGATTCATTGTTTCATTACATGATAGGATATCATAGAAAGGATGGTCCTAGTTATTGTTGGGTTATTTGTTTGATTAAATTTCGAGTATCAGATAACTGAAATAAAGATCCAAAATTTAGTGCTTCTGTTCGGTTAAATAGAGTAGTGAGTAAGATGTGTCATATAGTGGATCATCATATTTTCTTGAAATTCGAACGTGGACCTATGATTCATTATAGTACCATAATATTATGTGATTTTATATCAAATAAAATAACATTAGAATTTCAATTCAATTATAATTCAATGAATATGATCTCTACTAATGTTTGTATAACTACAATAAAAACAGACACTAGATGAGGAAAGTGGGTATTGAGATTGTGAGAAATAATATACCCTAGTAATGGGGAGATAGGGGCATGCATCACTGATGGGTACATAAGGGATGAATAATGCAATTATTGATATTTTTTACATTATAATGTAATATAACATTCTATAAAAAGTTTTTTTAATTTTTTATATAGATAAATTATTAATTTTTTATATTTTATTGGATAAATGGTATTTTAATATAAATTTTGTGTACATGTTTTGGTGGATTGGACTGCCAAGTAAACTGGATTCTTATTCTGAGAATGTGTCCCTCTTTTTGATCCCTCTTATTAATCCTTCCCATAATTATATTCTTCCTCCTATTGATTTTTGTCTATTTTGTATGTATTATTTTTCTTCGGTGAAAGGTTTTATGTTTCTAGATGAGTTGTGTTTCTATGGATGAAAAACTCATTCAACACCATCAATACTCTTTTCACCTCCCCCATCATGGTAGACCCCATTATTAGTTTAGCATGATTGTTTGTTTGGCATAGTAGTATTTTGAGTTATATTTGTTTATATGATTTGTTTAATTATGTTAACATATTACTCATATAGTTAAATTATTAATTTTATAACACTATATATTTTTCTCATTCTTCCTCTAATTTGTTCTCCATATTTAGCACACCTTACCCTATATGGTTTGGTGCAATGACCCTTAGTGGTTGTTTCTGATTATGGTGGATAAATTTCTATGTTTGTGATTTCATAACCTATTATTATAGATTAAGCTTCTATAATTGTTGTAATATATCAAGGTTAATGCTAGGTTTTTGAGTTAGAGATATATCGAAGACTGGTGGCACAACATTGGTTGTATCACTTTTATCTTCATATTTTATAGGGAAACATGTTGGCATTTTTTAGATCCTCTAATATTTTGAATCATTCACATGTTATGATCATAAAATGTATAGTTTATTTTTCAGTGGATTTTGTGTAATAGGGTATATTTTTTGATGATGATGATGATGGTTTGTTGATTTATTTTTCTATGGTGTTAATCACATTGGATTTTTTCTTCAATGTTGTAATGAAAATCAAATTTTAGCTGACAGTAAACTTAACCAATCTAGGTGATATCATAGGGAATAGTAATTAAACTGATCTCAAGTTGTCCCATATATGTGTGTCCATGTTATTTAATGTCATAATTTTAAAATATGATTTTTTGTTGGATTTGGTTTGAATTTTCAAAAAAATCTTTATGATGAATTTGGTATTTGGTAGTCTTTACGGGTTAACGCATCACCACCTAAAATTGGATTCTTGAAAAAACCTAAAAATAGTTTGTATGATTTTAACCATTTCTAGTTTTTTATCATCAGTTTCAACAACTGTAAAAACAATTGACATCATATTAACTTCCATTAAATATATTCTATAGAAAAAGAAAAATAACATTAACACCACTGTATATTATTAATTCACATAAATTTTTCGTATTTCAAATAAACCACCACAAAATATTAATATTCTTCATTATAAAAATAATTAATCATGAAAATATATTTTTTAAAAATATGAAATGAAATATAGTTCATCTAGGTTTTAAAAAATCATCATTAAAACAATTATAGGTGTAACAACATCTTATTAACCCAATTAAAACTTCGACCATATGGTAATTTTGTTGGAGGGAGTTTTCTAATTTATTTTAGTATTTCATATCAAGAGGATGACTCAATGAACATCAAAATAGTCCAATATCATAACCAAGACGAATTTATGTGTAAAATAGAATCCAATTTAATAGAAATATAAAACTATTTAAAATTTGGGTTCAAATATTCACCCCTACCCCACTCCACCACCCATATTAGATTTCAGGAATAATCCAATGGCCTCAACACATGTTATTAATGAAAACCAGGTATACCTCTAGTTAGATATATTTTAGTTCACTAGTTATTTTAATATCTTATGTGATTTTTTATAATTCATGAAACTTTTACACTAACATAGATGGAGAAAATGTAAGATTATTCTATTGATAATAGTATATAATTTTTATCCAAATATCTAAAAAATAGTTTCAAAATTAGAAATGTATCCAAGTTCTTCCAATTTTTCCAGCACTCTCACCTTCCCCCTTTACCCAACCAAGGTTTTACTAGTTTCCAATTATTGGTAAAGGAATTAATTCATGTTTCTCATAACTTATGTATTATTACCTATTGCCTCCTTCAAAACATGAGAACTATTTCATTATTCTCTATTTCACCTACCCTTTCTTCTTAACTCATCACACCATACCCCATCATTGGTAGGACACATTTGTGTTTTTGGATAGCTTGGGACTGTGATGGAGATTGTTTTTAGTGTTATCTCTCCCCTCCCCTGATCTGGTCTTCTCATCCTTGTATCTATAGTTTTTGGGTGTCACATTTCTAATAGTTTCATTCCTACTACTACTTTTACATCTTTTCCCACCACATGAGACTCCATATATAGTAATACTAAATGAAATTTCATTATTTTGATATTAATTTAGATGAATATTGAAGTGGTTGTTCTTTTCATACATCATGGTGTGTTATCCACCTTCTTCACTCCCCATTACTCTCTATTTGTTCCCACTATCTATAAACTCATCAGAATTAGGCATGATAAAGAATGTGGGGGTTTATGTTTGTGTTGGTTACAGTGATAAGTTGTGGCACTTCCTTCATCGCATATTTCATGGTGGTGCGTATCTATTCCCTTATTATTTGGGGATGCTGATATGTCATTGTTCATGGGTTTTTTGGTGGTTTTATTTAAATATATTTGTGTTGATTGTTTTCTTTAGAGAAGGTTCTAGAATAATATTTAGAAGTATTTGGGGATTTCATTGGTGAGTAGTTCGAGGATAGTGGGTGACTTGTTTTGATGGGTTTCACAGTGCGGTAGTTTTTTCATTACTTTGGTGATGTTTTTGTTTATTGTTGGATGTTTTCTAAGAGTTTTTCTCTAGTGGTTTTTACGGTCAATTGTCCTTAATTGTGGTTTATATATGGCTATAATGTATATTATTCCCGTGTAATTATTTGAAATATATCTAGTAAAATATTTGGATCTAGGTGCTAAGGCGACATAAGTTTATGAGGCCCAATGAGCCCATAATTAATAATTCAAAAATATTAATTATATTCATATCTGACACATTTTTTTCAAAATAAGTGTAATAACTATTAAATTGAGTCTTAGATCTGGAATATGAGACCTCTATTAAGTCCAAAATGCAGTCTTTACCCTAGTGAAACATAATTTTTGTCTACATGGTGTGTTTATGAAAAAATCATCACGGGTGAAAATAATATATATATATATATATATATAAATGATATAGAGACCAAATTACTCCTCAATAAATACTAAGTTATTGGTAAATATTAGGGTCAGTCTCCAAACCTAAGAGAACTAGAGTGGATCCTTTGGGGAGGAATTGGAGGATGACAATATATCATTGGATCAGATCGATACCATATGGATCATCTATACCAAAATATTTCAAAAAACTCACAAATGAAAATGAATTTGGATCATTCTTCATCTACAACTGATCCAAACAAGAATTTTCTTTTTAATTTTATTTTGATTTTTCTTGTCTGGTTATCTCAAGTAAAATATAATCAAATTCACTTAACTAAAATTGGTTCATAAATCATTTGTATGTTATGGGGGATATTATTTCTTTATTTTATGCATTTTTACTTCATCAACCCAATAGAAATATATTGAGTCCATCCCAAACACAATCGATCAACATTCCTCATTTGTGGTTAGTGTAGTTTTCTCACCCTTTTCAAAGTGTTTTCATCATAGGCATCCCATTTGGAAGAAAGGTCATAAAATACCTATTGTAAAATCATTGTGTGTTCAATTCATGGTATAATGGATCTTCAATATGGGTTTGGGACTGATATAAATTGTACGATTATGATGTGTAGCAACTACAGTGGATCAAGATTATATTTTGGGACATTTGATTGCAGTTTTTGATGTCCAGTGATGAAAAATATTGATGAAGAATTGTTTTCTGTGTGACTCAGTTGGCCTTAATTTGATCGTTGGTGATTTTGATCCTTGTATAGATTAGATCTATGTTCCCTGGTGATATTGGTGGTGAAAATCATGGGGAACAATGGAGAATGAGTAAGAGTTATGAATTTTCATGGGTTCTGAAAAGCTCATAATATGTGTCATGTAATACAAAGACACACAATATGCGGGGCACCAGATATGGTTTTAGGGGTTCTAAAAAGAATAAAGGATCACACATGAAGTGTCACATGTTACACACTATGATACCTAATCTAGAACTCATAATATGACATCGGGTTCATGGGAACAAGCAGAGTACATGGGAAAATATGTGTACTCGAACCGAACCAGTGCACATGAGATAAACTATGTACCTATACATGGCATATCAAGTGGGAATGTAATAGAGTACACTATCACAGCTAGTTGTACATGGGCATGTCCTGGAGTACACATGCATGGGATATAGAACATGGGAAAACTCAGGATTGGAAAGACAAACCATGTACTACTACAATACAACAATTAGCTTTCCTATAGAGGTATGAGCCAACTATTCTATGTAGGATTGACCAGTTTCCTAAGGGTGTTTTCCCTAAATCTATCCCTATGATGATATAGTTTTTTATTACAACATGGAAAATGTATTGCAATCCTCCCTAATTTAGTTGTATTTTATAGAGTTCACTATTTCCCCACATGTTATTGGGTGGGATCCTCAATCATCTTCTACCCTGATTGGGGTTCTCAGTATTGGTGTGACCGAATTTAATCTAGAATTAATTCCCAACATAACATTTTAATCTAGATTGGGATTTTGGTATACATAAAAGCATTTGTTTTGATACCCATATGTGTATTGATAAATTCCTTATTCCGTCATGTACTTATAGAAATATCCGATGATCAGGACATCTGGTTTTAAACCATCAATGCTTCTATACTATCAGAATGATTTATCCTTTTTGAGTGTTTCTATGGACTCTCGAGTAGAATATATGGATGGAAATGAAAATGTGACCTTACCTTCACACTAAATGTCTTCCATGAACATTTATTTATGTTTTACTGTATGTATTATGTTATGATTTTTATATTATTGTGATGATATGAAAACTCTTGATTCATTATGCTTAGTGATTTATGGGTCCCATATTGTGTATAGTCATACTCAACACAACAAGGGATTTTCCCAAAAGTGGAGTATCTTATGAAAATTAATGATCAATTGATGATTTTCTTAGTGGACCTAGAGGAAACAAATCCCATATTTGTTTAGAAATACTATATTTTTAACTGGGAGACAATCTAACTATTATCCCATCTGTCTAGAATTTTTATCATATTTACTACTTTAGGGTCTTGTATTTGGCCCTTTATGTTTTCTACTCTTATCATTGTACTATAATTTTGGGATTTAAATGTATTATTGAATTTGTATGAATTATTTTACGTTTTATCATTGTATGGTCTTGGGTATGTGGGTGTGTGTGTGTGTGGGTGTGCATGCGTAAATGTAAGTTGCGATAAGGCCTCCCATGTGACTGTTACGCCTACTCAGCACTAGTCGATAGCCCCTAACATATTGGAGGTGGGATTATGGTTTTCACAGTCACTCTAATGTTGGCTACGTTTTCCTCGGTGGTTCGAGTCATGATAGAGTATTACTATAGATATTTACATCTAAGGACATGATTTTTTCTAACCTGTGAGATTGGTTTGAGTTTTATGGAAATAAATTTAAGTGTTTGATTTATTCTTTCATGCCAGTGAAACTATTGTAGTTATATTAGCTGATTTATCCATACACCAAGACTTATCATACCTTCCTTTCAACTCAATAAATATAAACATTGGTTATAGGGAAAATATTTTTGTATGCATCATACAGTAATGGACTCGGTTCCATGTACTTATTGAGTCAGTTCTCCAAATATACTCAAAAACTATGGTACATATTGTCCTTTTCATGATGCCTCCATAATTATTTCCATCTAGTATATAGTAACAGGATATTTTTGATTATCCCAATTGTGATGAGGCTTTGATACAAGGAATTGTTTTGGATGTAGTTTGTCTTGGTTTTTTTCATCCATACCTCCACCATTCGAGTAATAGATAATGTCGGAAATGCAAATTGATGAGGTTCATAGGTTGAGAATTATTCATGAGTTTAAATTTCCATGCCCTCTCTGGTTTATGAATTATTTTGAGACATAGGTAGTGGAGGATTTATTTGAGGTGGTCACACATGTCTTCTATCTCATTAGGGAACCTACATACCTGGTGGAGAACTTGGTTGTGATCTTTTTTATGGTATCACAGGGAATAGGTGGAGCCTTATGGTTTTATCATACAATGAGAAGACACATTCATTGATATAGTTTTAGAACCTCTTTAGATAGGATAACTCTCCATCCATGAAGCAATCATTATTAATCTGGAATCTTTTACAACCACATTTGGAAACCATGACTATTGACCAGTATACACTATGGGTTACCAACCGTCCATAATACACTAAAGATATGATTCAGGGTCCATTATTGAGGGAATAAAACATTGAGTGTGATATATATAGGGAAATTTGGGATTCTTTAATACCACTATGTATTTTTACTTCTGTGGGGGTACTAAATATTTGCTTGCTGATAAAGAAAATCATGTTCATGTAAACACCAGCTGTGGGTCACAGTGGTGGAATCATCAGGGCTGAGACATTGGTAGTGGGTAGTTCATGGAAGATGCAGGGATCCAAATGTGTGAGATATTTTAGTAGCTGGTCCCAAGATATATGTTATGTGGTTTCGATATCTTAGTATGGAACTAGTCAACCTAGGTAATGGTTGTTCTACTCTTCTGATTGTCATGGATATCTCACACAAGATTTTCTAACCCAGCATACACCAGACCGAGGGATAGTGGATGTGCTACCTAGGTAGAGGTAAATATAGTAGACTAGAATTAACTAGGGTGGGGAAATAAAATAGTCATAGGGAGAGAATATAGTTTTCACAAATAGTTTTAATTGTTTCCACCACCACTTCGAGCTGGAACCCCCCCCCCCAAAGAAACTCTAAGAGTTGGTGGATTTGGATGAGGGTAGTTGTGGATGTAGGGCCTTAAGATAGAGAGTCCATGTGGATGATTATAGGTATAATATATGTATTTTATTCCTCAGTATTCGTTTTGATAATCAGTGTAATGTGAAACACATTTCATTCAATATCCCTAGTTTGAGACCTAGAGGTTCTAGTGGATCCCTTGAACCAATCCATAAGCATAGAGACTAATATTGGAGATTAATACATGATTAAAAACTAGTTCCCAAAAGTGTGAGATGAATATTAGAGGATATAGTTTCTCATGGGATCCCTTTATGGTAGTGATGAGTCCTTTTGACATTATCTTAGGTATAGACATAAAGTACATATTTCAGACATAGATTGAATGATTTAGGTGGAAGATGCAGTATGTCCATGCTGATGGGTTGTTGTTTTCCATTATATAAGATAAGAATAGTGAGGTGGAGAAGGATAGACTCAGAAATTGGAGGGTGAAATAACGTACTCACAATTCAAATAGATTGAATCTTGGAGAAGTTGATGCTATGGGATATCAGTTTATTTCATTGGAGACTGAGTACATGGACATCTATCTTGAGGATGTGACAGTCTGACCTCCGCAACGATACATAGATTTAAGTATTGAATTAAAAATATATATATATCTAATATATACACTATCATATCATATTTATCTTTGTAATACTCATTATTGGAGAGTGTAGTCGTTGAAAATATAGAGGAAGGACTTTGTTAGACCCATTATTTTACCCTAGTAAGCCACAACGTTGATCGTTAAGAAGGCAGATTGGAGTTTGATGTTATGCATGTATTATTAGAACCTCAACCAGGTTTCCATGAAGTATATGTATCTATGTTCATGTTTAGATGAAATATTCAATTAATTAAGAGGTAAATGGTGGTTCTTAAAGATTTCCCTCAGATTAGGATATATCGATCTGAGACAACAGGATGAGGATACAAAAAAGACAACATTCAAATGTCGTTATGGTCACTATGAGTACATAGTGATCTCTTTGGACTTGAATAATTCTCTATATGTTTTTATGGGACTCATAAACTAGATTCTTCAACATTTCTTGAAACATTTTTATCCATCATTGAAGATATCTTAGTATGTATAAAATCTGAGGAGAAGGATGTGAGACACTTGATGATAGTTTAGACATACATCGAGAGCACTATATTGATGTGATTCTCTCAAACTGTCAGTTCTAGATTTTAGAGGTCCACTTTATATGAAATATCATCATAGAAAAGGGAGTAGTGGTAGACTAAGTGAAGGATGATGCAGAACTATCTTGGGATCCTCCCAAGAGCATGATAGAGGTTCATATCTTCCTTCGGTTGGAAACCAAATACACTAGATTCGCATCCGATTTCTATAACATATCAACACCATTTAATGGTTTTAACAATAAAAACAATAATATTGTGTTGACATAACGGTTTTACTAGGATTTTTTGGGGTTTTGGTAGAGGTTGAGGAGTTCACACTTCTTGATATTTTTATAGCAGGGTCTCAAGTTCATAGTATTCTTCTATTATTCAGGAACCTGAATTGTATGTTTTATGATGTAATGGTGGGAAATGATTTCCTATGGGTTTAGGTAGTTGATCTGTCATGAGAATAACTATGTGAAACATTGTATTGATATGGAAGTGGTGGACATTGCAACGAATATACTGTCTAAGAATCGTATGGGTGAGTGGTATATCATCTAGTCTGACAAGAAGAGTCCTAATTATATCTTCTCTTATAAGGATCGTAAAAGTAAATATAGGTAAATCCTAGAATAATTCATGGATTATGGCTTCAAGATAGTCTATATTCCTTATAAAGAGAACATAATAGAATATGATCTTAGTAGAATATTTTTTTCTCAATTGTTGGTCAAGACATCAGAGAAGTTAGCTTCATTGTTGTTTTCTAGGGTGGACAATGGTGGTTCTTCATATCTATAGTTGATGGTTGTTACCCCACTTGTTTTATATTGTATTAGAGAATATCATCAAGGGGATGATGACTCTATGACCATATGTACTCAAATATCCACTATAAGAGGTTTTCATGGAGTTTATGAAGATGGAGAACATGTTATTGTTTTCATATGATGAATTATGGTACTACAAAAATTGTAGTAGGAGGTGATAAGGGATATTCATACATCCTTATTGGTGGTACATATAATAGTGTAAATGATGAACTAATACCTACAATGTTAGTTTCGGTGGCCAGAAATAAATAATTTAGTATCAGATCATGTCTCATGGTGCCTCACATATCAATAGGTTAATACTAAAAACCAGGTTCCATTGGGTTTATCTCAACCCCTTTATGTACCATAGTTGAAGTAGGATAGCTTGCTTATGGACTTCATGTTGGGGTTACCACATATCTCTAGAGGAAATAATTCCATCAAGGTGATTTAATACTAACTCTCCAAGTCAACTCAATTCCTAGTAATATGAAAGACGAGTTAATTATAGGTATTGGGATTACATTACCAACAAAACATAGTTTGGATTTAGGGAGTTTCCTAGGTGATAATTCTAGACTGTGATGCCCGATTAAAATAATGATTATGGAGAATATTTGAAGAATAATTTGGAAATTAGCTTCACATTAGTATGGTGTTTCATCCCCCTACTAATAGACATGTAGAGTGTAACATTCAAAGGTTCATTGACACTTTTCAAATACTACACAAAGTCAGAGAGGTGGAAATTTCATTTATATTCTATCTTATTTAGGTTTTTTGTATGACGTATTCAACATGTTATATTTGAATAGGTATATTCATGAACCATATAATCTTATTGACTAAGGAGAGGTGGAAATTGACAATGGAGATATCTTAATGGAGTACCCCATGGAGATCAATGATCAGAAGTAGAAGATCCTCCTTATGTGAGTGATTCCTTTGGTCTGTGTACAATGGCAGCGTAGGTATCTTCCCATGAATACATAACAGTTGGAGGCCCATATACAATCTCAGAACACAAATCTTTTTGAGTAAAACATTTCCATTTTCAAGACGAAAATAACTAGTGTTGTGAAGTTAATGTCTCAATTTTTTATATCTAAATAATTGAAATATATATTGTAATATTATTAGATCCATGAGTTTTGATGCTATAATATTACAAGGCCTGATGAGCATGAAATTGATCTTTTGAAAATATTTGAAATTAAAATATCACACATTCATATATTTCTATAGAAAATTGGAATAACACATAATTGGGATCTCAAACTAGAATGTTGTGGCACCCATTGAGTCTAAAATGCAATTTTTACCCAAGGCGTGACATAATTTTTATCGGTGTTCAGAGTTTTTGAAAATGTTACCTAGGAAAAATAAAAAAAATTAATTTTATTTATTATATTTTAATGATTTAGTGACCTAATTCATCCCCTATAAATACCCATTTCTGATTATATATCAGGTTTAGCCTATTAAACCTATATATCTAGAGAGGATACATTAGGGGGTTATTTATGAATGAAAACATATAAGGGTTTGATCGATATTGTAGTGATCATTTATGTCATGACCCGACCCGTACCAGGGCTCGACCCGTAACTACCCCTAGCCCGCCTCCATAGGTCAGGGGCTGGCGACTTGCGCTGAAGGCACAACAAACCTGGGGAGGCCTTTTCCTAAGAACCTATACACACACACGCAACTAAATTAATGCAAAAGTGAAAAGAAAAAAACTACTGGAAGTGTCTCACTCTTGAATCCCAAACTATGACCATCGCACGCGGTCCAAGCACCCTGTATCCCAAAGCTCCTTTGATGTCAATATCAACCTGTCTGTAGTCTACAAGGGCACACCAAATGCGGGAAAAGACCAAGCAGGGGTGAGTATAAAAATACTCAGTAGGATGCCCCGAAGGCTCTAGGGAGCAGTAATAGAGAGAAGGTACAACAAGAGTGAACAAAAAGAGTACAGTTCCACCCAAAAATAGATATTATTTCATAAAGAAACGCAAACGATAGAGTATGGGGATCTTCATCTCACAACTCACACCAGGTATATGCCCATACATATACCCAGGGAAACCAGATATACTCGTAACTCAGACCCGTAGTCTAGAGTCACGTTACACAACTACCTACCCATGCTAGGGATCTAGTTCGAAGATTTCCACGAAGTAAATGTTCTGGGAGAACACACACCATGAGACTAATAGCTCTGATGACGTCCATCCAAGAAGTATTGTTCATCGGTAAACGTCACGAGAGGTATTTACACTCATTACGGGATACACAATTCTAAGTGAGAAGATCATGATACATAGAAGCACTCATTATGGGAGACACACTCCTGAGTGGGAAGGATCATGATACACAGATTAGGATCACTGCCAAGGCCATGGAAGATACCGCGACTCATCCGGATTCACTAGCTTGGTAATTCAACAGCTAGGTAGAGGATCAACACCTGATCATGTTGTTCACATCGATGCCGGACTCTACCTTGTGTCATGGATAGATAGAGGATCTCGCTCCGGGCCTCTCAGAGGGATGCCGACTCTATCACAGAATGTCCTGCTGAAGGGATCATACTCTTGTAGAATGAAACAATGTCTGAACCTCAGGGGAATGAGAAGAAGGGACACTAACCCAAATGAAATATTTCTATGATTTGGTGGGCAAGAAGATCAAGCCATGTACTGAAAAGTACACGACGTGTAGAAAGGTTACACGTTGTGTCCTCTCACCATGGGTACTACCCATGTACAACGACCCATGTCGCAAGGTTGGTCGTGTAAAACACAACTATACAACATGTATAAAGAATCACCCGTCGTGTCAATGTATCTGCGGTCTCCTCCATGTATTATATCCATGTGCTCATATATGACCTCAACCCATGCATTTCAACCCGTGAAAATCGGTACATGGGGTGACCCACATTACTGGCCTCGTGTGGCCATGTGGTGCAATACCGACTCCCAAGATAAGAAAAACATCTCACAGGAAAACGAACATGTACTCATGAGTTGGGGGTCTCGTCTCTACTGAATCAGATGAGTAAGGAATACTCGCTCCTTGAATCATCAAGGGAATAGTCATCGTAGATCTCACTAAAAGAAACACCATGGTTCTGCTACCCAGGTTATCAGTCATACCTCAACTGCCATGGAGTTCCACAAGGGAGAAACTCGAAGGACCGCAATGTCATTGGGGTTCCAACACGATAGACGGTGCATTAATCGGATGTATAATCTGTAACTTATATGCATTTTAGTGTCGAGGCCCCGGTTAGATTCATGTTCGATCCAACCGAGTCATACATCAAACGACACCTGTTAACAAAATCGGTCACACCGTTGCGACCCATACGGAAAAGCACACGATATGGACTATCAATTTTTTCCAAAACGGATAGCCGGTGAAAATGTTTCATTTCACGGAAACATGGGCGAACCGGGACTCGTGGGGCCTGCACCATGACCTCGACTTAAATATCCATAATTGGTCATGAAACATCCGTCTTAATTTCTGGGTCGCAACATCACAGATGGTTCGTCATTCTGACACCGTGTGAGGGAGATATGTTGGATACGAGATCCCGTAATAATAATATTATTATTATCATAGGGTGTTTTGTGGACCCAAGCCACGAACCAGAATTTAGTATCCAACATTAGACTTGAATCAACCATATTAATGACGGGGTCACATCGTTGTTGACGGCAAGTCAATTGGACATTGCTCGTAAGAGTTATACGAGGTCGAAGATTTAATAATAAAATTAAATCTATTATTTTCTGAGCGCTTCGGGTTCCCGATCCAAAAAACCTGAAAAAGACATCCAATATTGGACATAGAATGTCCGACTTGGAATCTAGGTCGCACTGCAGCAGATGGTCCATGAAACCGAGGACGCACGATGGAGTTGTGGACAAAAATGTGTTTTATCATCCAAAGTAATAATAACAATATTTTATTATTATTATTAATCATTTATTTTTTTAATTTTCACAAATCCAAAACCAATCACGATTTGGAGTTTTCTTACACGCTGGAAATCAAACACTCCCCCCTTTTTCATTTATTTCTATTTTAATTTTATTCCCATTAATATCTTATAATCATTATTATAATATATAATAATAATGACTTCCAAAAGATCCTCCTCAATCCCACACCACCACCAAAAGTGGTGCCTCTTGATCCATGATTGATTGCTTTTTTTTCCTTTTATTATTTCTCAATTTTAATTTTTTATTCCATTCTCTCTCCGATCTAATTACTCCCCCAAAAATCTCACATTTCATTCTCCTCCAAATTTCACATGGCCCTCACGAACTGGGAACCACTGCGCATCTGCCTCGCACACGGCCTGCTTCCGTCGCGCCGCCTACTTGATCTTCACTAGCCGCCACGGTCGCCCACTCGCCCAGCTGAACTCTCACCTTGGACCGCCAGAACCCCCATTGGACCCGAACCATGGGATCCTTCCACGTGCCATAACGGCTTCAATTTAAATCAGAAAAAAGGGATGAATGTGTATCGGTGATTCTCGGGTCGAGATCTCTGCGTCTGTATGTCGCGCTCAATGAAGCATTGAGGTATTAGCACACTTAATAATTTTTTGGTGAAGAACATTCGAAGAATGCACAGAAAATGAATAATGAAATATCACGGTCTAAGTGCAGATCCATAGCCTTATTATTTTGTCCATCATTTTTGAGAATCAAGAAAATGGGGAATTGGAAATTAAATATTTATCATGCTTCAAGAATCTCAAATCCAAGATAAACAAGAAGAAAATGAATTCAATAAATTTTTTATCGATTCGCGAATTAATTTATTTATTTCGTGATAATCAAGACAAAATTAAACCGAGGTAAGGAATCCACAAAGATAAATCCTACCTCAAGATTGGATCAACCTTTGGTGAATATCGTATTCATCAAGATCCACTCGGTGTTGACGAGGATTTCCCTTGCACAACTATGAGATGAAGATGTTGTGTTCATCTCTCTTCGATTGGCATGGATCTGAGGCTTTGTTGTTCTTCGTCTGTCATTCATCAATGAGGAGAGGAGGAGAGGAGAGGAAGGGAGGGTTTATCATTGTTTTCCAAAATGAATTATGAGGCCAACCACCTCTAAAAAAAGAATTTATAACCTCTCGCTAGGTTAAAAGAAATAAAATAAACAACTAAATAAACAATTATTTAATTATTTAATTATTCTCTCGTGATGGCGTATATGCCAAACACCCGATGCGGAAAAATTTTATACCTTTCATAGGGTAAAACCTACGTTCTGAGCTCATCGGTGGCCTCCAATTTTTCATATGATTCCCTGTTCTTGAGATATTAGGGTTTGAGCTATTAAATGAATAAATTAATTATTTAATTTATCCATTTAATACACTGCCAACGAGCGAGGGGTCCGAACATCCCATGCCAACTTATTTTATGTCGCTCCTAGGGGAAAAATTGTGTTCCAGACCCAACCATGGTCTCGGATTTCTGATCCACTGAACTATATAAGAGATATCCCGTTTTCATTAGTTAACTGCGCATACGTAATATAAAAACACTTAACATTTTTATAATATTAATTCCGGGCACACAGGGCCTCGGAATTGCACATCGTCTCAGCCCCCAGCTCTGGAAATATTTGTAGAAATATTTCAATGTATTATTAGGCCCAAAACCGGGTCTCTACATTATTACCTCCTTCAAGATTTTCGTCCTTGAAAAGGAAAAAAAGGGAAACCACTTGGGATTCTTAGCGCACACTTAGCTCTCCCGCTCCTAGGGAAGCATGTACGTTTCTATGCTACCAAAGAAAAGGGACCAAAGGGTTGTTCCACCCTCATAAGGCTTTATTGATTTTATGATGTGTGTAGGAACACACACGCATCTTCTCTATTATGACACATGTAAGACGTCCTATACCCACTCGTACTATTTGGGATAAGGTAAGGTAGTATGCAACCTGGCCATCTCCTTCCACATTCTCAAATGACCTGATAGAACTCGGGGGAAAGTTTGTCTCCTCAACCGAACCTCTACATCACATGTGACAACCGGAATAAATGTTTTTCACTAGGACTGTGTATTGTGATTCCCTCCATCAGAATATTCATATGGTTAAACACCTAAGGATATCTGGTCACATAGGATTTCACACTCGATGAATCGCAACCAAGACTCTCTTACATGCTTGAGAAGTGAAGGAGTCAACACTGTCGACTGAAGAAAATATGTACCCTCGTGTTCCACTAGGGTCAGATGTAGGGATGTTAACTGCTCTAAATCGTCCTGCACCAGGTTAGTCTGGCACTTCCTGCACTTCTCACAAAGGGAGTCTGCTACATAACCACACCTTGATTGCACAAGTCTGCAAGATTATTCAATTGTGATTTCGCTGTGTTGTAAGGGACCCATATGACCATGTGCATGAGACTGGACATGATAAGATCTCCTACATTGAGATCTCATCATCTCGTGTATTCTAGCTGCAGTAGGCGTCTCATCTCTATTACGCTCACTATCACAACCAGTTGTATGACGTGATAGGAATCTCTATACCATCAGTGCTTACTCCAGCACCTCAACATAGGTGGGGATGAACAATAGCACTATGATAACATAGATATCTCTACAGAGTCCCTGCTCGAACACCTGTTCCCAGAAACTACCATTATAGACTAGTCGACTACCAACTCTAGCCAAACCTCTACTGTATGAGGGACTGGCCTACTGTGGAACCTCACTGGTATCTGGTTTTGGAACTCATGAATTGTGCTCAACCTACACACATCCTCAGCCTGCTTACCTGGGGTTGTCTTCTTCTCAATAGGTAGGGGTGATGTTACCTACCCGCTTAGAGAATGGAGCTCGCATTATGGGTCCCGAACATATCTCTCTTCACTCACGAAATCGTTGCCACGAACCATAGATAGTATCCTGGATGGCTTTCATCACGAAGACATCATGAATGTTATCAAGGAGTACCGCAGTTGGGTGAGAATATCTATATATATCAACAATGATGGAGAGATAACTTGAGAAGGACAATCAAAGACTCAATTCTATATGATGCATGTACCATTATTCCCTGCAACATGTGTCTTAGGGTTCCGAGTCGAAAAGTAGGTAATCAGGGTCCTAGTGAATGGATATGCTACCTGCCCGCACCATCACTGGACTCCCTGGCCTGAGAGCTGCTCTCGAGACACATCGAAACTTTTTCCCTATTCCCAACCAAGGTTGTTTTAGGGAAACATCCTAACAACATCCCAAAGGTCGAACCAGCTCTGATACCAATATTTCACGACCCGACCCATACCAGGGCTTGAGCCACAACTACCCCAAGCCCGCCTCCATTGGTGAGGGGATGTCGACTAGTGTCGAAGGCATAAAAAACTCGAGGAGGCATTTTCCTAAGAACCTGTACCCACACACACAACTAACTCAATGAAAAAGTGCAGAGAAAAAAACAGATGGAAAAGTCTCACTCCTGAATCCCAACTACGACCACTGCTCGTGGTCCAAGCACCCCATATTCCGAAGCTCCTCTGATGTCACGATCAACATGTATGTCATCTGCAAGGCCACTCCAAATGCGGTCAAATCCCAAAAAGGGTTGAGTATAAAAATACTCAGTAGGATGCCCCGAAGGCTCAAGGGAGAAGAAATAGAGGCACTGAAGAAGCGGGTAGTAAGAGAAAACAAGGTATAACAAGAGTGAACAAAAAGAGTACAACTCCACCCAAAAATAGATATGATCGCTCAAAGAAACCCAAATGATAGACTAAGGGGATCTTCATCTCACAGCTCACACCAGGTATATGCCCATACATATACCCAGGACAACCATATATACTCGTAACTCAGACTCGTATTCTAGAGGCACGTTACACAACTACATACCAACGCAAGGGATCCAAATTGAATATTTCCATGAATTACTCGTTGTGAGAGAACACACACCACGAATATGATAGCTCTGATGACATCCGTCCAAGAATTATTGTTCTTCGGGAAACATCACGAGAGTTAGTTACACTCATTAAGGGAGACACACATCTGAGTGGAAAGATCAGGATAGATAGAAGCACTCATTATGGGAGACACAATCCTGAGTGGGAAAGACCACAATATACATATGAGGATCACTATCTGGGCCATAGAGGATATCACAACTCATCTAAATTCACCAGCTAGGTGATTCACCAGGTAGGTAGAGGATCAAAACCTGGTACAAATGGTCATGCCAATGCCTGACTCTACCTAGGGTCAAGAATGGATAGAGGATCTCGCTCTGGGCCTCTCAGAGGCAGGTCGACTCTATCACAGAAAGTCATGCTGAAGGGATCATAATCCTGTAGAAGGAAACGACGTCTGACCTTCAGGGGAACAAGTAGAAGGGGAACTAACCCAAAAAAGGATTTCCATGATATGGTGGGAAAGAAGATCAATCCATGTACTAAAAAGTACACGACATGTAGAGAGGTTACACGTCGTGTCCTCTGACCCCAGGTACTACCCGTGTACAACGGTCCATGTCGCAAGGTTGGTCTTGTAAAACGCTACTATACAGCATGTAGAAAGGATCACCCATTGTGTCATAGTATATGGGGTCCGCTCCATGTATGCTGGTCGTGTGCCCGTATATGACCTCAACCCATGTATGTAAACTCGTAAAAATCGTTATACGGGGTGACCCGCGTTACTGGCCTCGCCTGGCCATGTGGTAGAATACCAACTCCAAAGATAGGAAAAACATCTCAGAGGAAAACAAACCTACACTCATGAGTTGGGGGTCCCGTCTCTACTGGATAAGAGGATTAAGGAATACTCGCACCTTGAGTCATCAAGGGAATAGTCATGCTAGCTCTCACTAAAAGAAACACCATGGTTCTGATCTTCAGGTTATCAGTCATACCTCAGCTACCATGAAATTCCAGAAGGGAGCAACCCATAGGACCACCATGTCATAGGGGTTCCCACACGACAGACGGTGCGTCAATTGGATGCATAGTCTGTAAGTTATATGCATTTTAGTGACGAGGCCCTAGTTAGATTCATTTTTGATCCAACCTGGTCGTACTTCAATTGACACCGGTTAACCAAACCGGTCACACCGTTACGATTCATATGGAAAATAACACGAGATGCACTACCAATTTGTCCAAAACTGATAGCCAGTGAAAAAGTTGCATTTCACTGCAACAAGTGTGAATCGGGCCTCGTAGGGCTTGCGCCTCGACCTCTACATAAATATCCATAATTGGTCTTTAAAAATCCATCTTAATTTTAGGGTCACAACGTCAGAGACGATTCATCATTCCGACACTGTATGAGGGAGATATGTTGGATACAAGATCCCGTAATGATAGTATTATTATTATCATTGGGTGTTTTGTGGACCCAAGCCACGAACCAAAATTTAGTATCCAACATTAGACTTGAATCGACCGTATTAATGATGGGGTCACATCACTGCTGACAGAAAGTCAATTGGATGTCGCACGCAAGATTTATAGCAGGTCGAAGATTTAATAATAATATTAAATCTATTATTTTCTGACCGCTTCGGGTACCCGATCCAAAAACCCGAAAAAGACATCCAATATTGGACTTAGAATGTCTGTCTTGGAATCTAGGTCACACTGCAACATACAGTTTGTGAAAATGAGGTTACATGAAGGATTTGTGGACAAAAAATGTCTTTTATCATCAAAATTAATAATTACAATATTTTTTTTATTATTAATCAATTTTTTATTTATTTTTTAGGACTCCAAAATCAATCATGATTTGGAGTTTTCTTGTGTTCTGGAAATCAAACACTCCCTCCTTTTTCATTTATTTATATTTTAATTTTATTCCCATTAATATCTTATAATAATTATTATAATATATAATAATAATGACTTCCAAAAGATCCTCCTCAATCCCACGCCACCACCAAAAGTGGCTCCTCCTTGCTCCATGATTGATTTATTTTTTCCCTTTTATTATTTCTCCATTTTTGTTATTACATTCTCTCTCCAATAAAATTACTCCCCCTAAAATCTCACATTTAATTCTCCTCCAAATTTTACTCAGCCTTCATGAACCGCGAACCACTGTTCCTCTCCGTTGCATATGGCATGCTTCCGTCACGCCGCCTACTCGTGCTTCAACGGCCACCACGGTCGCCTGCTCACCTAGCCGAACTGTCTCCTTGGACCGCTAGAACCCTTGTCGGACCCACACCACGGGATCCTTCCACGCGCCATACCGGCATCCTTTTAAATCAGAAAGAAAGAGATGAATGTGGTTCGGTGATTCTCAGGTCGAGATCTCTGCGTCCGTAAGTCGCGCTCAACGACGCATTGACTTCTTGGCGCGCTTAATAATTTTGTGATGAAGAACATTCGAAGAATGCGCGGACAACGAATAATGAAATATCATGGTCTAAGTGCAGATCCATAACTGTGTTTGTTTGGACATCATTTTTGAGAATCAAGAAAATGGGGAATTGGAAATTTAATATTTATCATGCGTCAAGAATCTAAAATCCAAGATAAACAAGAACAAAATGAATTAAATCAGTTTTTTATCGATCTGTGAATTAATTTATTTAATTCTCATTCATCAGGACAAGAATAAACGGATGTAATGAATCCAAAATAATAAATCTTACCTCATGTTTGGATCGATCATTGGTAAAGATCACGTTCATCAAGATCCGCTCATTGTTGACGAGGATCGCACTAGCACAACTATTAGAAGAAGATGTTGCATTCGTCGCTCTTCAATTCACTTGGATCTGAGGCTTCGTTGTTCTTCGTCCATCGTTCATCAACGAGGAGAAGAGGATAGGAGAGGAAGGGATGGTTTACCGTCGTTGGACAAAATGAATTATGAGGCCAACCCCCTCTAAACAAAGAATTTATAACCTCTCTCTAGGTTAAAAGAAATAAATTAAATAACTAAATAAATAATTATTTAATTATTTAATTATTCTCTCATGATGGCGCATATGCCAAACACCTAATACAGACAAAGGATATACCTTTCTTAGGGTAAAACCTATGTTCTGAGATCATAGGTGGCCTCATATTTCTCATCTGATTCCATGTTCTAGATATATTCGGGTTTGAGCTATTACATGATTAAATTAATTATTTAATTTATCCATTTAATACACCACCAACGAGTAAGGGGTCTGAACATCCTGCGCCGATTTATTTTATGTCACTCTTAGGGGAAACACTACGTTCCAGACCCAACCATGGTCTTAGATTTCTGATCCGATCAACTGTTTAAGGGATATTTCATTTTCTTTAGTTAAGTGCACGTGTGTAATATAAAAACACTTAACATTTTTATAAAACTAATTCCGGGCACACTGGGCCTCGGAATTGCACGTAGTCTTAGCCCCCAGCTCTGTAAGTATTCTTAGAAATATTTCAAAGTCTTATTAGGCCAAAAAACAGGTCTCTACAATTTATACTAATGTAGTTCAAGGATCTCGATAATTCCCATGAAACAATTTCATCATTTATTAGATAATGATCCAATCTCAAGGTAGGGAATCTATTTTATTATTCTTTATCCCATTTGAATATCACTTGATAAATGTGAACTGATTCATATAACATAAATTGCTTCAAGGATTTATGGTAGATTATGGCGGGTATTCTCGGTTTATTTGCTGTTTTTTTTCATTTGGAATCCTAATGGAAAAGGATCGAGTTCACCCCAAATATGGAAAAGGTCCAATCCTCATTTATGGTTTTTGCATTTTCCCTCTCTTTTGATAATAATTTCATCATTTGTACCCCATTTTGATGGATGTTCAAAAAACACTTAGTGGTCAATCATTGCACATTCAATTCTTCACACAACAGATTGACACAGAAAGTTCAGTATCAAAATCGATAATGTGATTGTGATACTTAGATGATAATACATAATGTTCTTATTTTGAGAAATATGACTATGTTTTTATGTGTAAAAATGTTAAAAATTTGATAATGGTTGTTTTTATGTTCTTATAAGACAGATCAAATAGGATATACATATATTGTGATGCTCATATAGATGAGATTTGTGATCCCTGGTGAGATTAGTGGTGGAAATAACGGTCTATAGTGGTAGATGAGGAATGAATTTGAAGATCCATGGGTTTTGGAAAACCCCACAATACAAAATGAGCATTCTAGAGATATATGTTATGTGGGGACCAGGATAGACCACTAAGGTTTTCATACATATGAAAAGATTACTTGTTGTGTGACCTATTTTACACATTGTGTGACATGATCTTGAGACTCTTTATGTCCCCCTTGTTACATCAGCATGGCTAGAGTCCGTGTACTAACCCATGAACCAAAAACCAACTAGTGTATAGGGTCTTATCCATGTACTTGGACATGATTAAGTATATGATCATGGATCATGATACACAAATAGGGCTAGGTGTACGCAAGTATTACCCAAATTACACATGCGTTGGTCGAAGAACACGAGCGAACCCATGACCGTCAAGATAGGTCATATACTACAAGTCCACATTGTGAACTTTTAATAGATAGGTATAAGGCCTTGTTCTCTTTATTATGGATCAGTTTCCTTGGGGTGTGTTCTGTCTAACCATATCTATGAGGGTATTGATTTCTTTTACATTCTAGGAAATAGATTATAATCCACTCTAATTTAATTTTCATGGATGGAGGTCTCAGTGTCCCCCCATGGCCTTAATAGGGACCCCATATCATAATATTCCTTATGTGGGGTTATCAGAATCGACATGACCAAATTTACCTAGGCGTTTATTCCCTATATGGCTAGTTAATCCATATTCTGTTATTGGTATACCCCATGGACCGTGGTGTGATCACCATTACTATCTTGATCTCTTAATAAATATAGAATTTACATCCTTATCTAAAGGCCTAACGATCACAAAATATCTAATAGATTCCATTAGTTTTATCATATTTATGGTGTGAGTTCTCCTGAGTGAGTTTTAATATAGACTCTCTAGTAGAAGCATACAGTGGAAATGTGATTGTAACCGTAACTTATGAGTTAGTTTCTACCATGAGTATATTTGGATGTTTTTTATGGCTCGTATTATGATTTAAATATCCATGTGGTGTTATGAATAACCTTGATTCTTTATAAATAGAATTTTTCGTGGAGTCCAACTATGTACTTTTACACTCATCCTTCTATGGGATTTACCTGCATATGTCATGTCTTATGTAGATGACTGACCATTCGACATGGTTTTCGGTAGTCCAAGAGAATAAAGATGTTAGATTGGGATAGAAAGACCATGGTTCATACTAGTAATAACATTTTAAAGTAGTACCATCTTTCTTATAGGTTTTATTTCTTTTCAAATTTTCATGGGATTTTATTTTTCCAGTTATGTTCTCTAATATTAGTTGGGAACTATGATTGAGGAATTTAGATATATTCATGCATTGGAATCAGTTATTTTATAATTTAGATTTTTTATGTGATTGGAGATATGTGTGTTCATATAGGTACCTTAGTATAAGGTATCCCACGTGATTTTCATGCATATTCAGTGCTGATTTTTTTACCCTAGCATAATGGAGGAAGGCTTTATAATGAACCAATATTTTCTAACAAAAATATTACACCTATTTAGTTGAATATTAAATATGTAATAATAATAACCATTCCATAACCAAATTTTTTGAGATTATTTGAAGTTTATATATATAATCTTTTATTTTATGAATGATCTTCAACGGAACCCTCAAAACATTCTCACACAGTACTCCTCTTAAGAATACCCTTCCTAAACCTTTCTTCGTCACTTGGGTAAGGAAACATTAAAAAGTTTGAGTTAGATGATCAGTATGGGTAAACATAAGAAATATAAATAAATGATTATATAGAAGCTTATGATATGTATATGGTAATGTTATCATAAACATTACAAATGAAGCTCATACCCAACCATTCATAGATTATAAATATTATTTATGGCACCAAATTTTTTATATCAGAAAACATGAACAATAAAAGTGGTAAATCATCATAAATCAATAAATATATGTGATATAATTTCATAAAAGTGTGTAAACATGATAAATATAGAAAACCATTTCATATTTCAAGGTTAACTCCAAATACTATCAACATATTGGATCAGGACACCGTTTTTCTATAATGGATCAAGATGCATTTAATTCTCGTAGTGAAAAGAGCCAAATGAACTGTTTAATATATTTATCTCATGAGATATAAAGCATTACCCAGTGAATTTTATGGATATATTTTTCCTACCCATCAGATAATGAGAACCTTATATATTTTTTCCGTGTGAATATAAATCATTAATCATATTAAAATCCATGAATATAAATGGGTTTCATAAACATTTCATCATAGCATAGCCCATGGAAACGAAATCAGTTTCATAAATATTCTATCATAATAAAATTAAACCAACCATAAAAAAAATATAGATAGTATACTTGAATTATATCACCAATAAAACATATGTAGCATTAATTTTTTTTATCTTAGATAGAGAATAATCTTGACTGACCAATTGAATTAATTCTTGAAAAACAATAACATTTATATTTTCAAATAATTTATTTTTAAAGAGCATTACAATTATATTGGAAAACATTTTCATTGTAAATAAAATTATAATATTATAAATGAAACATCAAGTCATTACAGAATTATTAAGGTTGGTAAATCTTCTCATGCGTTATATGTTAAAAAAACATTCCTTCCAATCTTTTGTTGGATAATTTACAAAGAACATCGTCTAAAAAGGGACAAAAAGAATCATTTCAAATAATTTTATAAAAATTGAAATATGGGTAAAAATTAATTTAAAAATTAATAGAATGATATTAAAAAACAGCTTTGGAAAAGAACTGAGAATATAGACCTTAAATAATAATAGTGTTTTATGGGAAATTTATAAAAATTATTTTTAAAACAATGACCCTTGTAAATTTTATATAAGTGAAGTGATCATTAATAAAATTAATTTTCTATACGTAACAGCTATAAATAAACATAAAAAATTTTAAATACAATATAAGATAATCAAAATACATCACACCCGTAATCTTAGAATATCATAATCGGTGAATTAAAATTTTAAACCACTAAATGGAAATTGTGTTAAGAAAACCCTTACCAGTTTATAATCTGTTAAATATTATTCCCCATAAAAGTAATAATTATAAAACAAAACATTTAATATCATGAAATTAATAAAAATAACGATAATATATATAAAAGGGAAGTATATGCATCATAGAAAATAAATAACTGGTTAATTTGGAATATATATCTTAAAAGTAAATGTTGGATGAGATACTCTTACTTCAAACATCCCTTTAGATTTATGTACTTTAATCACCTTTATAAGGTTCAAAAAATGTTATTAATTCATTATAAAACTTTAATATTATTTATAATACCTTATATGATTCTTTAATAACATCTTACATCATGTTTGTTAAAAATATTTCATAGTTTTCATTGTTTCGAGTGCATTCATTTCATAGTTTTCATGGATGGTTAATTTGGGTATAATTATGGATTATCATTTAATATAGAAATAAATATCCATAAGTGAAATTAAGTGGTGTTCATGAAATTGTATATGTTTAAATGGTCTCATATTCATTTTTCCTTTTATTATTAGGTTTCTTAATTTGAAAATACATTAACGAAAATTTTTTATTTTATTTTAGTAGTTTTTCTAAACATAACAAACTTTGTTCATTTTATTTAATATTATATTTATATATATAAATTATTTCCATAACATTAAGTAAGTTATAATATTCATATTAAATTTTTTTAAGCTGAATAGTATTTTATTACCATCCATTAATGTTGTAATGGAAAACAAAAAATCATTATCCATAGAGACTGTTAAGTACCCTAATTATAGTGGTTAAATTTCTAAGAATAATAGGGTATGAGAAAAGATGTGTATAGATTATATTAAATTTTAAATAACAAAAATAAGTTATATAAATGATATTTTATTTATTAATATTTATGGATTAAGAAGGTGGTTATAAGGTAGAAAAGGAAAAGAAATTAATATAGGTTGTTTGAAAAATTTACCTCTTGAATATCACCTCCTTGAAGGCCCCATTAATAAACAAGGAATTTTTCTTTGGGTGATACCATCAGAACATTGAAGTGGGGATAGTGGGTAGGATTGGGATTTTATGGTATTTAAAAATCTTCAATAATTTTTTAAATAAATGGGGTGGTGTGGGGTGGTATTTATACTTTAGGAGGGATTGTTATTTGTGAATAAAAAATTATTAATTTATATTTAGATCTAACTATTTTTTGTTGGACTTAATTAAAATAAATTGAGATGATAATATATTTTTTAAAGGTAGGATAAGGTTGAGAACCACATTAAACACATGTTTAATTAATTAGTTTTTATGAAATTTATGATTATACATTTTAACTCTAAACCGCTATATAATTTTTCCTACACTACAGTAAATATTTTTTTACCCTGATAAATGTTTTATGCCTAAAAATGATATTTACCTTATTAAAAAAAACAGAACACATAATTCCAAATATGGAATAAAATTTAAAAAAATTCATGAAATCATTAGCTTCAAAATTATATTTAAAATTAATCCTTCATAATAGAATGAAAATTAGTTTTTTTTTGGAAAAAATGAGTTTTTAAGAAAAAACGTATATCAAAATAAGGTATAAATATTGTTTAAATGTGTTTTATTAAATTATATCTGACTAAAAAATAATTTCATTACGTTTAGATCAATTTAAAATCATAAAGTGACATTTAAATACAAAAAAATGATCCTTTTATAAAAGTCGGTATTTTTTATTATTCACTAAAAACTAAACTTTTTAAAATAACAAAAAAATAAGCCCTAAGATAATTTTTAAATAAATAATAAATAAATTGATATTCACATTATAAAATAAATTTTATATAATTATCACAAATTAATTATAAATAAATTATCATCAAAGGCTACAAAAACAATTTTTGAAGAAAAAAAATTTTAAGAATAAAAGTACACTACTAAAAATTATATGAGTATTAAGAAATAATTAATTAATAAATTAATATTGAGTTTGAAAATAATATATTTTATAATTTTTTTAGTAATATTAATTCAATCCAATTTAAATGCTAGGTTTTAACTTTGGTGTTTAAATAATAATAGTTTTCAGTTTATTTAAGCTTGGTGTACTTTTCAAGGCAAGATATCAAAGAGATTTAATACATTAAAAAAGTTGCATACCATAAAAAATTTATTGCAAAATTATAACCCTCATAATTGAACTTATATCATAAAATTCATAACATGGATACAAGAATATGATAATACCTCTTCCTCATTACTTCCACATGTTCCCACATAGCTCCCTATAAATTGGTGGTTTAACCATGAAATATTAATAATGTGAATGGTCTCACATCATAGAACGTTATATCTATGATGTATAATCTCTAAAATTTATCATTCATAAAAAATTCCGTCCTTTAATAGCATGACCTCTCTGTTTAATACTTTTAAACATTTTGGTATTTACTTCTTCATCATAGATACATGGAACACATCATAAACATTAGAGGGATTTAGTGGAAGCCCCAGACGATAATCTAGTTCCATGATATGATCATGTATTTCAAATTGAAAAATATACCTTGGGTTTAGTTTTAATTTTTTTCCTCTAATGATAAATTCCAAGATATGCCTTCTCAGCACCATAAAATTCTAGATCATATTGACGACCATTAGCAAAAAATTTCCTTAAAACCATTGTTTTCCTTATGGGTTGATGAATGAATCTGACCATCAATGCAATCTAATTATTCTGATGAGGTCCCAAAAACATTCTTTATACTAATTATTTCTAGTATTTTGAAGTTCTACACTTCATTCCAGCAATTTTTTCTAAGCTATTCGTATAAATTATTGAGTGTAATATATTATTGCCGGAAAAATTAACTAGAGGAAATTTTTCATCCTATTCACCTTTCAAATTCATAGAAATGGATTTTAAGTATATCATTTAGAGTTTAATGTATTCTATCAAACTAACCATCTTAATGAGGATGAAATTTATTGATGGAAATCAACTCTATATCATGAGATTATAGAGGAAATCTCCAAAAAAATCATGGTAAACCATGGATCCCAATCAGATACAATTGAATATGGTAATACATATAACTTTACAACTTCTTTAATATATATATATATATATTCGTCAATTATGATTCATAAATAACTATTCTATAAATGAATTATGTGGAGTTCATAAGGTGATTAACTAAACCCCATTATTACCTAGACATAAAAAATAAAATAAATTCTAAATGATACAAACACATTTATAAATATGTACACAAATTGTAAAAGTATCCCCCTTGATTATATTTGTAACAAATAAAAAACAAAAGGGTTTTATATCCATCAATATCTCTTAATCATGATAAACAACAATCATGTAAATACCAAAAAGGGTGTTTCGATACATAAACCAAAGATAGTATGCCGAACTATTAATTTAATATTACATGGATACATAAATAATAATAAATTAATTCACCCTTTATTCCTTATAAAATATCTAATATTATACAAAATTAGTTTCATTGGAAGCATAGGTTCATCCTTTTTCAAATAAAATGTAAAATGTAATTTAATTATTTTATAATCCATATAAAAGAAGATAATCATATAAAATTTCTCTAAAGGAGGAACATTAATATATTGATACAAAATAAAACATGAAACACCCAACTAGGTAGGGGACAATAAGGGTTCCCCAATTACCATGATTTACTTCATCCATTGCGATGGCATAAGATTTCATTTTTTTCCTTTGTCTTTAAAGGCTGTTGAGGCTTACCAGCCACATTACTCTAGATTGGGGTGTTCATTTTCATAATTTTAAAACTCCATTAACTGAAACATTAGAGTGTGGGAGGTAAATTAGTTGGAATACTCTCCTCCTTCAATGTACCAAAGGTCACATTAATAACATTTTGATATTCAAGGGATTTATAACCCACCATTGCACATTTAATGAACCCCGAAATAATATTCAAAAATTGTCTTTTATTTTATTCCCATATATCTTACATGTAGATGACCATAATTTCTTTTCACCATGTGAATTATTTGTGTTTTCATGAGACTCGATCATTATTTTATTATAAAGACTATGGTAATAGTGGGAATATCCAATTTTCATTTCTAATTGGTTTTCACATATAAATATTACTTCATATCTATATAAGTATCTTACAGTTAATTCCCATTAGATACTTCCTTTTAGGCCACTGAATAATCAATCAATTATACTATTCAGGATAATAATTACACATGAAGAATACCATTAAATTCGGTTAAAATTTTAATTATAACTACCAATGGATTTATCAGCCTTTTTATTAAACTCATGAAATTACTTCTCTAAATTTTTATTTATTTTAAGAGGAAATTACATAATAAATAATATCCCCTTAAACTCATCTAATTACTTGTATTAAATATCTTAAACATGATTTATATTCCTGATAAGATTCCACCATTGATCTATTATTTTTTTCTAGATGATAAATTGTTCAGGAAACCTCTTCATGTCTTGATTGAAGAACATAAAATATTTTATCAATGGTGTAAATCCATATATTATCCACTAGTGGATTCGAATACAGACTAAAATAAGGTGGAGGTTTCCTCATGAAATAGTCAACAGCTTTTTGTTCCCTCTATTGATGATTTGGAAACTTATCAGAATTTATATACTAAGAATATTATGTCAGTATTCTCTAAGATTCTCTATTCAAGCTCCCAAAACATTTATATTCTCAATAAGAAAATCTTTTCATTTTTTATAGAACTCATCTTTAACATGACTCTTTTAGGTTCTAATTATTTACTAAAATCAAAAAACACATATTGTGACAAACTCTATCCATAGTGGATAACAACATAATTTTAAAAAAATCATATATTGAATGATTAACTCATGAAAACTTATTCTATTAAATCCTAGGCTTAAAAAAGGACATTCATGATAATTATCAAAACATTTTTATTTTATCCCATACATATTACTATCCCTTGGGTTTTTATAAAATCTTTTTAATCCTAATGTCCAATGATAGTGTGTGTCTTGCTCTGATAGCAACTATAACAGACCACTCTTGTCATACAAAAATGATAAATTTATTTAGATAAATATTCAATACATAATAATAATAATACCCATGTAATTTCCATATATAATTAGTGCCTTTGAATATTGGTTATATAGTCTAATTAGTTTATGAATGATCTTCAACATCTCCCACAAATATCTTCTCAAATAGTTCTAATCTTAGGAATACCCTACCTAAACATTTCATCACCCCATGAGGAAGGCAAAATAATAAAGAGGGAAATTAAATTCATAATAAGGATAATAAAGAGATATAAATCCATGATCATATGAAATCATAATACTAGAATAACGTTATGTGATCATGGCAGTAAATTATGAAGTTAATACACAACCTATCAAAGACTATAAAAATGATTTCTGGCAAAAACATTATCATTTTAGAAAAAATGGAACATAAGAGTGGGAAATCATCATAAATCAATCATGATCCACATGATAATCTAAAAAAAGAGCAGCACCATCATATATATATATAATCCATATTTCATGGTTAACTACCAAAACAAACAATACAGTCGATCATGACATACCTGTTAACCTAAATAGATCAGGATGAACCTATTTTCCATAGTAAATCTTGCTCATAGACTTGTTTTTAATTGTTGTCTCATGTGATATAAATAATTATCTCATTAATTAGAGCTAGATATAGATCCCATCCATCCCATAATGAATACCATACATATTTGTTCTATAAGAATATAAATCATTCTTCATATCAGAACCCATGAAAATAAGTGGGTTTTAGAAATATTTCATTATTGAATAACACATAGGGAATAAATGGGTTACAAATATATTATTCTATCATAAACATTAAGAAAACATAAAAAATAATAAAAATATCAACCTTGAATAATATGCATATTAATGTATGAGTAGCATAAAAAAATTATCTTAGATGGATAATAATTTGAGAGATCACTTGAAATAATTATTGAAAAAAACATCTACATTTTCACATCTATACTTTTTTAAAGAGACATATTATTATATAAGAAAATATATTCATTTAAAATAACCCTTTAATGTTATAAATTAATCATCATGTCATTAAAATGTCATGATGGTGGTAAAATACTCTCATGTAGTATATGTTTAAAAACATTACTTTCATACTTTTGTTGGATAAGTCACACAGATCATTATAAAGAAAATGACAACTAGGATCCTTTTAGGTCATTTTTTTAAAATTAAAAAAAATATTAAATATGATTTTAAAAAGGCATAAGAAAATACTTAAAAAATAAAACAATTAAAGAAAATATGTACATGAAATAAAAATAGGTTTAATGATAAATTTTAATAAAATTATTTTTGAATGAATTTCCATTATAAATTTAATATCGTTAAAGTCTGTGGTAATAAAATGAATAGAATATGTTTATTAGCTATAAATAGAAAGAAAACAAGGTTAAAAAAACGTTATATAATTAGAATTAATATCATACATTTGTAACTTAGCATATTCAATGAAGTGGAAGCTTGAACTAATGAAGGGAAATTGAGTTAACAAATCCATTAGCACTTTGTAATCAACTGAATCATATTCCCTATTAAGTAATAACTATAAAATAAAATAGTTAATAACATGAATATTATTAGATTCATGATATTATTTATAAAATGGTAGTTTATACACCACAAAAAATAAATAAGTGGTGAATAAGTCATATATCTCAATTAAATAAAAGAGAGATGAGAAATGTGTACCTCACGCTTCCCTTCATTTTTTCATACTTTAAACATCTTTATAATTGTTTAAATATTGTTATTAATTCATCCAAAAAAATATACTCAAATTTATAATACCTTATATTATACTTTTATAACATCTTAGCACCCTTCTGTTAATAATATTCAATTATTTTCTTTGTATTAGGTGCATTTGATTGATGGTTTTCATGTGTTTTTTATTTTAGTATAATTATATATTTTAAAGTAAAAAGTAAATAAAACAATATATGTGAAATTAAATTATATTTATGAACTTATAAAATATTTAATGGTATAATATATCTTTTTCAATTTTAGTATTAGAGTAATTAATTTTATTAATCGTTAATGACAAATTTTTAGTTTTTTTAGGTTTTTCTGATAATCATGATCTCTTTTAACTTTATATAATAATTCATATATATATTAGTTACAAAAACATATAATAAGTTCTAATGCACCTATTTAAATATTATTTAACCATAATAGTGCTTTTATTACCATCCTTGAAGGTGGTAAAGAGAAATGACATATCTTTATCCATGAAGATAGTCCACTACCATAATCATAACAATGGTTTCATTTTATTGAAAAAGAGGATATGAGAAAAAGGGTGGAAAGAATATTGCATTAAAAATAAAAAAAATATTATGTATATTATAGTAATATTTGTTTTCGGTATCAAGGATTTTAATAGAATTTAGAAAACTAAAATAAATTAGGAGAGGAAGTTTGACATAGTTACATCTTGAACATCACCTTCATAATGGACCACTTAAGTAAATTAGAATTTGTATTTAGGTGAGACCATTAGAACATGGATGTGGTTAGAGAAGGAAGTTGAGGTTTTTAAAAATATTTTAATTGATTCATGTCTTTTGGGGATAAATGGATGGTCAGGGGTGTTGTTTATACATGAGTAGGGGTGGATCTATGTGATTATATAATAATTATTTTATATTTAAATCCTATTACATTTTGGTGAAATTAATTCAAATGAATTTATAAGATAATTACTGTTTGAATGAATGTTTAAGGTACCGAAACACATCAAAACCAAATTTAATGATTTAGTTTTTAGTTTTTTATGCTTTTACCATTTACCATTAACAGACAATATTACTTTACCTATAATGTGGTAAATCAAATTTTTAACCACAATAAATTTTTTATGCATAAAAATTAAAATCACATTATAACATAATTTTTACATACTTTTTCAAAATATAAATCCATTTTCTAAAATTCAAAACAAGGAATTTTCAAAATAACATTTAAAAATAAACAATCAAAACATAATAAAAAACCTTTTTTTAAGAAATATGTGTTTTTAAACCAAAAAAATAGTCTTATTCCAAAATAATTTATAAAAAATGTTTTCATGTTATTAATTTGATTATATATAATGAAAAATTAATTATTTTACTTTGATATCAATTTAAAATCATAAAATGGATTTTCAATACAACTAAAATGAGTCTCTTAAAAAATTGGTATTTTTACTATTCAATTGAAAAATTTAACATTTTAGAAAATTATCATAAATTCATTCTAAGAAAATTTTGACAATATGAATAAAAAATTATTTTAATATTATTAATAATTTTTCTAAATGTTACAGAATTAAATAGTAATTATTTTCTCATGGAATTAAATGAATTTTTTTTAATAAAAATATATTAGAAAAATAATTTAACTTTAATAAATATTATGCACATATTTAATAAGAAATAATTAAAAAAATAACTCTGATTTGTAAATTTATATATTCCATAATTTGGTTAATATTATTAATTATAGATAATTTAATGCATTGGTTATAATGGTCATGTTAAAATAATAATATTGTAGAGACTCTTTAAGGTCGGTGTTCAATAAAAAGTATGCAATAAAATAAATTTATTTTATTTAAAAAATACACAAATCATATAATATTTTGTTGTTATAGGATTGGGGTTATCACATTAGTTTTATCACTAGCTATTTGGGCCCTGATGGTTTTGGTTATGATAATGATGGTGTTCATGTGTATAGAGATTATAGATTTTTTGTCGATTGGGGTTTTGATATCTCATCAGTGATCTTACCAATGATGGATAAGTAGAACATGGTCTAGAAATGGTGAGGCGATGATGAATAATGTGAAAATGGTTTGTCTCTTCCACACTATCCATGCTTTTTTCTTATCTGTGACACATATTAGGGATAATTCACAAATTAAGTGGCAATTATGGATTCTTTTCTTTGAAATTTGAATTATACGGTTTTTAATTTTTTAAATATCTATTTATTGTTTAAAAAATTTATATGGGGATTGAAATTAGGTATGTTGGTTTATATCTGGTCATGGGATACCATTTCTTTCAGGTCTCACACTTACCTTGAAAAATATTTCCATAAAATACAAAAAATATATATTTCAAAATTGAAAATAGATGTAAAGCAGTAAAGAATGATTGCAAAGGTAAAAATAGATAAACCACTATATGAATATGATCATAGTGTTGAGATCATGTATATATTTCTTTTTGGAACAGATCCTTTTGGAGAAACTTGTTCAAACTATGTAGAAAATTAAGAGGAAGTGTCTATCAAAATAATAGAATGAGTTTCCTATAAAATTAACAATATATTAACAATTTCCCTATAGAAATTTTTACATATATGATTAGTTTTTTGAAAGGATAATATAGATTTAAATTATAAATAGAATAATAAATTTAATAAATAAATTTTACACTTGGAATGAAACTCAAAAATAATAATTCCCTCACATACCTTGTTTAAGAAAATTAACAACCAATATTATGTTTCATATGAAAATATTCTATTTATTAAAAAATAATTACAATGAAATTATTTTGAGAATATCATAACATAAATTATTCTAGAATATTTAATCTAATCATTGTTAATATAATACAAAATGTTCAAAAATAATTAATGTTATAAATTATAACTTAAAAAAATATTTTGAAAAATATTTATAAGAATCCGGAAACATTAATTAAGAATAAATAAAAATATTAAATGATCAATGGAATGAAATATTGAGATCCATTAAGGATGATAATAATTTCCTCAACATGAAGTAACTCTAGTTTGAGGATAAATTTAAAAATATGTGACCAATATAAGATGGAAATTCCAAATTATTTTTAGTAAGTAAGCTACCACAAAATATTTATATGAAAATCTTGTCTAAATATTTACTTCTTCTAGTGGAATGATAAAAATAAAAACATATTCCGTTTAGTAAAAAAAGATTTTGGAAAATGATATCCCATAATTATAGTATTTTTTATTTCAATGATGATATATCTTCTGAAATTTCAAGTTCTAAAATAAAAAATTTTAAAAAATGGATTTATAAAAATTAAAAATAATCCACCAATAAATAAAGGGTTGTTTCTATAATGTTCATGAAAATTTTTATCCCATGATAAGCCTAAAATGGTGGTGTTACCACCCAAAAAATGAAAGATTTATAAGGATTAATTTCATGTCAAATTATAGTTTAGAAAAAAAGAAGAAGGTTTTTTGGTGATTTCTAGTTCTTTTATAAGCTGGGGAATATGTTCCAAAAATATTGTTCAAATATGTCAGATAATAAAAATAGTATGAGTCCATAGTTAAGGGGGAGAACTAATTAAAGAAAAAACGAGATGTTCAAAAAAACTCTCATTGAAAAGGATAAGAATATCTATAATGAAAATTTTCAAATAAATTGATAACATTAATAAATATTGAAACCTATGTTTTCATGATTGTTAATAGTTCTAGTATATATCATCAAAAAAAATTATACTTATAAGATGAGTGATCAAATATATCTTAATAAGATAATCGAAGTTGAATGCAGGTCTAACTTATGGAGTAATTAAAATAATAAAGCTGATACTAATACTCCCAAGATAATAGTAATGAAATATAAATGGGGTATCAAATCTATTGAAAATAGATTCTTCTATTTTGGAATAATGTTTCACACAGAAACTAATGTCAATAATTATTAAGGGAATCCATCATGATTCAATAAGAGAATCAATCAAAGAGAGGGTAAAAGGATTGGATTAGTGGTTAGCATCCAAAAAGAGAAGTCAGAGGACATTCTCAATATATAGAACAAAAAATATATAAAAAACATATGAAAAATATATGAAATCCTAATATATTAGAAAAGATGTCTTTATTGTTTGGTTATAGCATTTTTTAATGGAAAAAAACAAATGATGAACAACCAAGATAGTACATTATTACAAAACAATTACTTCACATGAAGAATAAATGAAATTTAATGAGATGTTATATAACATTAAGGTCATGTAGTTTTTGAATATTTTAGTGTAAGTAGAAAGAAATATTTTAATAACACTAAAAAGTTTTATGAAGACCTTTCCATCATAATAATAAATATTAAAATTGATTGATGAAAAATGAAAAGTACCATTGTATGAATGTTCTTTATTAATAGGCTTAACAAACCTATTCCACTTAATAATAAATGCAAAATAAAATGAATTTAATTCTTCTAATATAATCTTTTAAGTTTATTTTAAAATTAGAGTAAACTCATGAATTTATTTTGACACTTTAGAGCGATAAGGAAAATAGTATCTTGGCTGATTGAAAATTATCATCCTTATTTAACTTTTTTAATATATGATTCAAATCATTCATGATACAATTTTATTAATTTTTATACTACCATACATGGAATTTATTGAGTTAACCAAGGATGTGGGGTTGTATGAGTTGCTAGAGAAGTTACACAGTAAAATGAATAAATAACCAACATGGAACTTGTTTACTTCTATTATGGAGGATTGAGATTACTCCTCGGGGATGATCTGACATGATAATAATGATGTAAAAATTTTACTCTTTAATAAATCTTTAATTTTCGAAATCTCTATAAAAATTCAATATTTAGGTATTCTAATCACATTTTCTACTCTTTTATTATGAAAATATGTTTATAATGGGTACTGTTAGTTTATTTGTTTAACTGGAGAAAAGGGGAGTAATTTTCATTCACATGAAATATTATAACACAATTTTTATTTTATTTTTTGATATATATATAATAAAAAATATGCTGAAAATATAGTAAATTGAGAAGTTTTAAATTTGTATCATTTGATGTAATAGAAAATATATATCATATATTAGTTGATAAAAATCTCTTTTTTGTACATTGAGTTAGCCCATATGGACTTGGATTTAACAAACTAAAGTCTCTTCGATAATATTTTTATAGTGTTATCCTTCTCTATAAAAGTGAGTCAAGATTGAATCCTAAAAAATAAAAGAGCATGAGATGTCCCTTTATAAGTATCAAAACCCTTTCGTTAATAAGATTAATGAAAAAAGTGAGACATAAAACCTGTATTACATTTTCACATATTATCATTAAAAAGGTAAAATAATGTTGAATTTGGAATTAAAAAAAGGTGAAAATGATTCTTAAAAACAAATCCATGGTGGATGTTGGCGTTCCCAAAATTGATATGTTGTATTTTTTTCTTTAATAAGGTTACGAATATAGAAACTCAAAGGGTGTTTCAAAAAATTAGTGTGGTGTTTTCCAAGTATTTATGGAGAAATTAATATTAATATGTTAGAGGAGAAGTCTATATGGATGATTATTGATTATAAAAGTTTTTTTGTGAAAGGAAGTAGATGATTTTGACTCTAATTATTGAAAACATGGCTCTACATATTCATGTATAATCCCTAATGTGTGATTAGAAATATTACATTATTCGTAGAATCTAATAAAAGTTTCAACGATGGAGTAGAGATATTGTCTCTGTAATATTAGAAGAAGAATTAAAATAATATGAATAGTGGTGAAATTAAAAGAATAATGGATGAATATATGGAGGATGAACAAAATTATATTACAATCTGAAAATTTTTAATCTATTGATATACCCATTGGATAATTTTTTGTGATGATATTTAGTCATTAACATTCCTCATAATCATACATAATTATTTCAATATAATTTGTAGATATTTTTGAAATTTCATAAGTATTTTATGAAGACTCATATAATACTTATGTTTGATAGCAACTTTTAACGTTAAAAAGACTAAGAGTTTCAATAGGACTTAACCATATATATTTTCGTCATAATACATTAAGGGATTAATAATCTGAGTGTCAGTGTAATAATTTCAATACCAGTGCATATAATGTTTCATGATTGTAAGAATTTTTTAATCAATGCATGTGACATAGATGACTTATTAATATTTTTTAGTTGTATGTATCTGAAAAGTTCCTATTTAATACTTTCATAGTGGTCAAAAGACATTCCATATATATATCTAAACACATTACCAAAATTAGATATTCTATAATACATATTATGTCTTATGAAATGTGAGGATATTTAAACAATTTATATTCTAAAGCATGCATAAAATATATAATGAATCTCAAGAAATGATCATCATTAAATTAAAAAATATAAATTAGTCTAAAATATATTTGAACCATAGTAAAGTATAGAAGATTACTCTGTTACAGAGTTGAATTACCAAATCACATTATCATGAACACTAGAGAAAATTAAGATTATTTAAGTGGTGTAAATTTCATGGATAATATTTTGGGATATTATAATATTGCATAGAGAAGTAAATTTGAGTCTTAAATAGATTTTAAAGGATTAACTTGACACGATTTGAATTATATTTAATGAGCTTAAGGAGGAGAATATTCAAATAGAATTAAATGGAATTTATATATAATATATGGGATATTATTTGAATATTATTCAGATGATACATTATAAGAATATAAAAAAGGATGATAAGAACTTAAGAATTTGATATTGCTACTATCAAAACATATGGGTATATAAGGGAATAACCTATATTATCTGAGAGAATATATGAATTTAAGAAGAAGAAGAAAATGGATCCAATAATATCTTCATATCATATAAGTATTTAGAGAGGTCTAGAGATGAACACTACTAATATTTCTCTTCATTTAATCGAGACTCTTTAACTAAGAAGATAGTGAGACGCACTATTATATTCTTTTGTTCTTATAATTTTCATATTATGATAAATTACAAAGCCAAAATGTTGTAACATTAATAATACTCAAGAAATGGGACACAAACTCACTATTTTGAGGAAGAACTATTGAGAAGTCGGTGGTGTAAGTATAACAAATGAAATCAATCCACAATAGCCCAATACTACGAGGTTCATTACAAAGAACCAATTATGTGGTAGATTAGGGAAATGGATGATATCTTCTTTAGGGAATGTGGATTATACATACACTACCATCATTTTGCACCAGATTTGGTCTATTTAATAAGTGGAATATATTTGTGAGAATACAAGTCTTGAAAAGAGTCAAACACGGTAAGGAGTAGGTTCCCTTACTGGTGAAGAACCTTAAAAATACTTATTTTACGTTATTCATGTTTACATATAAATTTCATGTCAGTTATATTTTTGAGTGAACATAAAAAAAATCCATATATATTAACTAAGAATGATGTTTGAGTATAATAGAATATAATTAAATATAAATGATACACTCTATTAAATATGGGTTCACTAATCAATTGCTTCATAATAACCTTTCATGCTCTAGAATGGTATAAACTATAATATTTCCTATTAAAATATATAATCATAAAAATAAGAAACTCATCAAATGGTTCCATAACTATAGAATTATAAGTATTGACAAGTGTATGGCTCATAGATTATTCTTAGTCTCCCCATGAGAAAAATCCCATATTCCATATTCTAAATTTATAGTTAATTTAACCCCCCAAAATAGAATATATTAAATAATTAACAATATAAATTTCCATCACTAAAATTTAGTGGAAGGACATATATCCCCCCTCTCTAAATCTTTTATTCCCACCGTATAAAATATAACCATCATTAAAGAAGGATTTCAATATATTTTAATGAAATTGTACATAAAAACTTGAAGATTAATCCAGAATAAATTATAGGAGTAATAATGATAAGAATAAAGATAAAATGATGGAATGAGATTACCAAAATCCAATGAACCAACAACAGTCTAACCACAACATATCAAAATTTTTATTTCAACCCTCTAAATGTAATGAATTGTTATTTATAATTTCAAAGTACATTGTTGAGTTACTTATAAAATATTCTATATAACTGAAGCAGTGTTATAGGTTGATATTTGAATATTAATATCTAAACTAATTGAACAATAAATAAAATTCATAACATTATAAATCCGAATTTATTTATTTGTGTCATTACTAACTAAATTTATAAGATTAAATTTTGGAAACATATATGTTTTCAAAAATATATTCATATACTCATTAGATATTCACATTCATTTGATTCTAAAATATTTATAATTAAGATGAATGTTTCCCTTATACTTTTTATAAAATATATCATATAAAGTAATGAAAAACACATAAAATGATACCAATTAATCCATAATATGATACAAAATATTAGGTCCCAATAGGAATATAATAGGAGGTGATATAGGGTTTGGTTGTTAATATTTAAAACAATATACAATATGTACTATTGAAAGTAAAATAATAATAAACTGTATAATATAATGGACATAAATTTAAAAAAAATAGTAAAAATATTAGCGTTTTTTGTTATGAATGAAGGATGAAATAATAACGCAAATGAATTGATAGTGGCATGGGTAAATATTAACTCCACTATCCATACACCCAATTATAGATAGATAAGTATATATAGTACAATAATCACTATTGAATAGAGTTTGAATATTATATAAACCCATTTTTCAACACCTGGTTGCACAAACCCAAAATACATTATTTAAATTGAAAATATAAATTATTATCACTTTATTTTTTATTTCATAACCATAAATCATAAAAACATAAAATTTTATTGAATGGTTAAATCACAAAATTATGGATCCAAGAGATCTAATATAATAAATTCCAATATCATCCCCTTGAACAATACTTCTGTAATTGGAAGAATTATAATTATAATTATTAAACACTTAAATAGAATTAATTGAATTTACTTTTAGAAGAAAGGTTATCTAATGTTGTGATACCATCTCGCAATGTTTGGATAGACTCAAAATATCAATCATTAAATCATTTTTATCACCTAATAAAGTAAATAATACACCAATGGGTCAAATCAGATCTCGACAATAACTTTATGAGAATGGTTGAATCAATTTCCATATTCAAAAGATCCACATTATAAAGCTTTAAAAAAGAAGGTTGAAGTTCATATCTTGTGCGTCCACAATGACAGAATCACCTTATCTAATGAAATCACTAAATAACGTCATCATAGACCCTTGATAATCTCAAACGTGTTCTTCTACATACATGTTAGGGTTAGTGTAGGATCCATCATTTTTGAGCCTGAGGCTCTCTATTGGCTTCCTCTATGTCAAAAAATGGCCATGAAATTATACAGTGAATCCTAGATTTGGTGGAAATTAATTTATTGATGGTTTTAAAGATGAGTTAAACACATAATATTACTTCATCAATGTATTAATCAATATAATAACATTATATTTTAGACGATTCCTGATATCCCAAATACATAGATTCCTTGCTTCATTCTAATATTCCCATAAGTTCTAATGACCTTCACTAAAAAATATTATGTTCCCAAACTTATATAAATATATAGTTCACACTAGGAAACCATATAGTGATTAATTGATCAATTGATAACACAAACATAGAAATAAAAAAGTAGTTACCTAAGAGGTTATATAAGAATCACACCCTATCACCTCAAATTATGAGTTAATTTCATGATTCCATGCTACATTGATAGAAGTAAGATTATTACAATAGTATAAGAATAAAGGTAATCTAGACATTATTTTTAGTGGTAACATAATTATGTCTAATCCAACACATAATATTTTTTAACTCAGGATATAATAAAACTATGTATACATTTTTTCTATTTAAGTATGAAAAACAAGTTATTTGAGGTGAAAAAAATATATGTTAGTGTATTAAAACTTGCTATATATATTAATTCACTTAAATAATAATCACACGAAAATAATGAAATACAAAAACATGTGTAATGGATGTTGGGGTTGGTGTTTGATCAACATGGTGATGTTTCATCCGCCAATTAATCTATCAAACCAGTATGTTCAATCGTAAAAATAGTGTATAAATTGAAATTTTAGTAATCATATATGAATATTGTATTTTATTATATTCATATGTTGTGCCTTAGATTAGATACTTATAGGAAATTCCCAATTTCCATCTTCATTTCAATGGTTACATGTAATGTTTAACCGCTACAAATTTTCCATCTTCTGTTAACAGTGATCAACATCAAGGATCATATTTTTCAGCTTCACATTTGTATCCTATAAAATATAAATAGTTTTTTGTACAGTATGAATATTTATCATTTGAACAATATTGTATGGGGTTATATTTTTTTTATGTAATTCACAAAATTATTTAGAGTATTAAAATAATGATTACACCTTTTATATTGTTCCTTAATATAGATAACCCATAAAAAATAGTTATACACTATCACATCATATATATATATATATATATCTAATGAATTCCTTTTTCATCATTACAACTTTTGGATATATCCTACTTGGTGTAGTCTATTTCATCTCATCATATACTGAATTATTATGTTATTATACGTTTAAACATGATTATATAACATTAATTCAACCTGTTTTGTGTTAACTATTTAGAGAGAGATGTTTAACTTTATATTATTATATAATCAAATTAATACAATGTAAAATATCAATTTAGTTCATCAAAAATGGTTCATATTCTACAATAATAATCTATAGCCCATTCTCTTAAAAAATCATATAAACCTTATGGAACACCCTTAAATGTTAGAAATAATGTAATTATAATTTGATTAAAGTGATAAAATAATCAGAAAAGAGAATAAATATTAATTATAAACAAAATATAGTACTATAAAAAATGTGATGTTGTTTTCAAAATCCACTAATGATACATTGTCTCCAACACTCTCTATCAATATTCAATTTATCTAAAAAAATTGTTGAAGAAGTTTAATAGATTAGTGAAAATTATTTAGTTTTAGGATTATAGACTCTTCTTTTTTAATGTTGAGTATAATTTAGAAAATAAATTAATTTCAAATGCATAAAATAACTCATAAATGTGACTTTATCGTATATATATCATTTAAATTAGTAGAAAATGAAAACTAAAAAACTATATAAATATTGAAAAAAATATATTTAAAAACATTGTTATGATTTTTAAATATAAATAAATTATATTCATATATCCTCATAATATAATATTATCTATATATACATACATATATAATCAATATCAAATGTAATAATAATCCCCAAATTTATAGGTATGTTTATTGAGATATTTTCAAAATACAATACATTTAGAAATATAAAATTAGAAAAATAATGGATGGAATATTTTTTATTCTTCCTATATTATGAAAAGGAAAAACACATATATAAGTGATATAAAAACTATAAAAAATAATATATTTTACCAGATCAGGTTAATATATAATAAAGGATGCGATAGTTCCAAGTATCATGTTGATTTTCATGTTAAATCAGAAATGTAACTAAATATAATTTCTAATATAAATACTATTATATAAAAACAATAACTAAACATATTAAATTTGTAATTGTAAAATATAAAAATATAGTAATTTCCTTTACAATTACTAAAACAATAATCATAATGGTATATGGATCCACTATACATATCCTTTTTTATAATTAAAAAAACCAAAACACATATCCCCATTTTTAGAATTCATTCAAACAAGTTAAAAGTGTAATCCTCCTTACAATATAATCATGAATACTTGTGGAAGGGTTCTGAATAAAACTCTTTTATATGAAAAAGTTTGTAAAAATTTTTACTGACAGAAACATGATAGACCTGAAATATGATACCCACAAAACTTGTAATCTCCCCCTTTAAATAAGGATCCAGTAATAATTAAAATATTTTTTGTGTATTTAAAATTATTTAATATTAATTAAAAATAAAAAAAGTGATTCTTATATACAATAAAGACAAATATGAAAAACTACATACATACCATACAAGTCAAACATGTTTATATAGCATTCTAATAGAGAGAAACACCAATATAATGCATACTAGCCATAAGTAAATGCATCCCATGGGTAAGTAAACATTCTTGTGGATAACGGTAATTTGTATAAAATATTTGTAAAACCCACTAAGGAATTGTTATACATATTAAAATTGACTGCATATTTTGGGATAAAATCTATTTCAATGATAAAGTGACTGTGTAAATCTTATATTTTAATCAATATCAAAATATACGAATGTCAATGGAACATTAAATTGAATATCATTTCAAAGGATGTGATCTCAAAATTATTCTTAAAATTATTATATTCAATATTATTTATCCAAGTTATTTCATGAGATTTAATGTCTTAATGAACTAGTGGTACATCTCATTAACACTTTTATTCTCCAACATTCTAAGATAAAAAACATTAGTCTTGTTCATTTCATACATTGTTATTTATAATTTTTAGCACCATGATGAATGAATTATAAATTCATCATTATATTTAATGTAGTATTATACGAATATATGAAACTATAAACATTATCATTAATTTAAAAAAAATCACATAAATTTATAATTGACACTGTTTTTCTCATCATAATTACCAAATGAGGTGTCAAGATCACATTATAATAACTTATATGGTTTAAAATAATTTATTTTGGAACTAAACACCTCTATTTTTAATGAATACATGAATACTAACATTAAATTTCGTGTGATAACATTTATTAAATATTGTTTGTCTTATTTGATTACTTCTTTAGATGATTTTCAAGATCTTGTGTCTATGTTGGTTAAAACTTTCATATGTAATTTTAATTTTTTATGTTAGTGGAAAGGATTTATTACAAACAGATTATTAGAATGGAATTATAAAGGATGGAATGTCTCGAAAGAGGATTTTGGTCTACAGGGTCTTGGGATTAGTAGTATTTCCTTTAAGGATGTTTTGGTGGTTGAGAATATAACCTACAGAGACTAGTAATCCAGGGGCCATTTCAGTGGAACTGCTTGGCCTAAAGGGTCCACTAGATAGTATATAAACCAGTCTCAACTAAAAAGTGGAGTTTATAAATTGTATGGTCCATTCCTCAAATTAATTACCTAGTTGTTGGCCTCCACTGGACAGTTTTCATTGTTTCTATGTTGGGAAATTAAAATTCTTCCCCCTTATATTTTTAGTATTGGGATTCTTCATCCCCTATTGAATTTGGTTGTGTTACCCAGGGGGCTGACAACCAACTTTCTTCTTGTTCCCCTTTGTTTTTGGGTGGATTTCATTGTGTTTTTGTTAATTCATGGTATTTTCTCCATGGTGGTTCCTTCTTTTTTCTCCTCCCTCTTTAACACTAATTTTTTTTTCTATAGGGCTACAGTTTATGGTTGATTCCACCGAAGAATTGTGGAATCATATTGAGATGATGGGGATTTCATGATTCCTTGATAGAGGACATACAATTATGTCTTCTTCATGAGGATGATTATCATTTTGATGAATTTGTTTTTCACCATGTATTTTTCAATGGTTTTCACTAAAATTATATTAATTTAGTTATGTTAATAGAGGTGTGTGTATGAAATATTCCTTGATGTGTTTTTAAGGTGTGTTGGGGATAGTTTGAAACATATTTCTTAACAAATTTGTAATCTTTTCATTCCCTCTTTTTTTTTTGTGAATCTTAATTATTTATATTAAATAATTATATAATTATATAATTACTTTTTTGGGGTATTTTTTGTTAGAGGAAGAAGCTCAAGTGATGTGGTGGGCTTAGGTTGGAGCGTGGATGTGGCTTCAAGAGATCATGAGATTCTTAAAACTTGAATAATTAAATTTGAAAGGCATAAAATTAGGTAGGTGGCCCTTGGTACTCTCACAATGGTTTAATTCATGTTTTCATGATGTATGTGAAGCACACCCATACCACAATAGGCATTGTAAATTTTAATTAATTGATTGAATCAATTAATTTAGATTAAATGTTTAATTTATTTTTATTATCATAAATTAAATACAAAAGTGACAAGGATATACTGGACTCTGTTTATTGACTTGTTCAACTCAACCACGGATGGTTGATCCTATGATTCAAATGGGATATATTCATTCTCGGACCCCACTAGGGGTATTCCTAAGATTATTTGATATTTTTATGACCTAGTGTCCCTTTCTAAGTAATATTTTTATTCCTCTAGTATGGGTAGCGTGTTGACCTAAGGTGGACTTACCAAGTATTCCTTATGAGGACCCTTGAGTATTGTTTATCCTAAGTGGACTGGATATAGGTAAGATGGGTTGGTGTATGTTAGAATATTAACCAAGGTATTCCTTTGGCTTTTATGTGGGATATGAGCCACATACTTTAAAATTTTTCAACGTGGTATGTTCTATGTGACCATTGAGGATGTGTTCTATTTATGAAAACTCTAAGGGGTGTGATGTGCCCCATTAGACATGTTATGGATAATGCCTTTCATTAAAAAGAGGACACCCAAAATGGTACTTACACATATATATTGATATAGGGGACCTACTTGTGTACCACGAAATTCATTTTTCTGTGATACATGGGTATAAATGGTTATAAGTGTTAGAATACAACCCATTACTTGTATGTAATATGATGGGATATAGATAGTGATGAAATGTTTATTAATTCATTCAAACCTTATTCCGTTATCTAAGTGTGCACATATCACATACTTTGTGTGAGGGGAAAAATGTTGTGGATTTTCTGGCCTCATGGGTTGCTAATGGATATCAGTGTTCTATTCTTTATAGCATCGGTTCTCTTCCTTCTTTATGTAATATCATTTTAATGGCCAATTCTCTTATCCTACATTATTTTATGCCCCCTTGAACTAATTCTATTTGGGAATTTCATGATTTAGAATAAAAATTGTTTCTTTATAGTTAGAAAAAACAAATATGTGGTATTTTATTATAAATGGGAAACACCCATAGATTTTATCATGAATTATTCCAATTGGGAGATCATGAATACTCTCCATGTGGAGGTCATGAAAACTCCCAAATGGGATGTAATTAATACTATTTTTGGGGATTCCACAGATATAGATCTAGGATTATTAGCATCAAAAAATGGATGTTGTTACTTCCATGTTCAATCTATCAGGGGAGTGTGGGTTATTCAGTGGATTGTGCATTCCTTCTAAATGATCAATGAATAATATCTATGAAACACTGTATAGTGGGATGGAGTATTCCCAACATCATGATAGTAGGTTGGAGCATTCCTCTAGTTTGTACACTATCTACTATGGTGGATGACGCCTCGCATTTATTAACTATATACCATGGTAAAAGACCCTTCAGTCATTATGAGGTTGACATGATCCTCATGAAACACTAAAATACACCCCATCACTGCATGAATCGGGTATTATTTATTAGGAGAATGAATATGAGGATAAATGGTGTTTAGTTTTCTTTTTATTTATATTTCGAAATTATTTCTTATTTATATGTTATCTCACTCACATATCATTATATTTACTGGCTGTGTATGAGACCATGTTGGTGGTTCCCTATTGTGTTTTTTACTCCTACCCTATATGGGCTATCCATGAACTTGGGTATCCAATTATATTCTCACATTGTTATATCCAAAAGTTGTGCAAGGGGGCCTAGGTTTTTCTCAATTGAGATGGATTATCTTGTATGGGATTTGGAGAATAATATACTGTATGTCGCTATGATTTAGTAGGGCCCCATATTTATATTATCACTTTGTTTATTTTTTATACGTGATTAACCCTGTGGGAGATCTATCCTGTAGTGTTATTGTATGTTGTTCCATTACATTTTATATTTATGGATATGTTTTTTTCTACATAAACTTATTATTTAATGTAGTGGATTATGATTAGTTATTTATTTGTTATGGAGAACTCTGATATAGCGGTAGAGTCTCCCCATGATATTACTGGAGACCCATGTTGCTAGTTGGTGGCCTCTAGTTTATAGTCAGTCACACCTGAGGTAAAGTATAAAATTTTGGTATAGGTACTATTTAGTGGTATGATGTTGCAAGAAATTACATGATGCATTACTAGTGATCAAAATAATATAACCTCAAGGACATATTAAATCATACTTAATAGTTAATAAGAAATGTTATGAACTGATTATAATAACTTAAAAAGAAACCAATAGAGAAAATCAATGATATAAAATGTTATGTAAAAAAACAAGATCTAAAGAGACAAGAAGTGGTGAAATATTAATGTTAAAATTAATGTATATTACATAAAAATTATAATAAATGTATCTATTGTGATATGGTGGATATAAAGAAAAAATGATTCAATAAATATAATATATTAGTGGGAGTAATAATGAAAGAATAAAATAATAAAGATATAAAGTATTTGGTAGTTGTTCGTAAGTCCCTCATTCACTCTTTACACCATAAATCATATATATATGGGGATGTAAACTATAATCATCACATTTTAAATGAGTGTAAACCCTTTACAAAACCTACATTTTTTTACAGAGTAAAAAACTCAATATTTATTTATTTAAATGATATGTATAAACCACTTCTGAATACTATGTTATGTGGTAAGAATAAATCCCACAATGACTTTTAATTTATATTTGGTAGGAATATGTGTACATTCCTTGTTTTAGGTATGTATTAACAATCCCTAACTTTCATTTGATGGATAATAAATATTGCTTCGTGTATTACTACTTGATAAAGATATTATAACACTTGATATGTAAGCATAGAGAATGAATGGAACAACAGAACCAATTGAAAAGATGTTTATATAGGAGATAGATCAAGACAATGAAGATTCAGTCATCATGTAATCCTTTAAACCTATATATAAAAAGGACAAAAAGAAAATAACCCTTATAAATTTTATAATGTCAGAATAAATAATTTATTCTATGTTATTTATAAGGTAAATATTTATTATAATAATTATATGAAACTATAAAAGACCATATTTATTATAATTATTATAATAAAATGTTTTTTCTCAATATCTTTTACCTATTTTTTACAATGTTAATATTTGAAGATTATAGTTTCCATATACTTTTTGATATCCAATAAAAATAAAAATAAAAATGTATAAGTAATATGAAATGGTTCCATTTTTAAAATATCACATAGCATGTTAAATTTTCTATATTGTCTATTTTATTATCTGGATTAGTGAATCCATGTTCAGGTTTCTTTATTTGTTCCTTTATATAGTGAAACCATATTAAAATTTTTCCATACTCTCAAAATATAAAATGGATTCTTATTAACACATTTTGAATCATTATCAAATGTAGTGGTATTTATCAGGATGTAGTCGATATCATTTCTTCATATAGTTAAGTATAATGACGTTTTATGTGTCAACTTTATCATACAACATTCCCTCTATGTTTTTTGTGTTAAATAAACTATACAACAAATTAAAATTGATATTATTGTATATTCCCATGTACACATCATTATGTCTCAATTGTTTTCCTTAGCAATTTTTTATCTTCTACTTGAATAATCCTTAACGCATCACACGTAATAAAATAATTCATATAGACATGGTATTTGACCACAAATGATTAAACAATTGATGCATGACTTTTTCGAAGTGGAAGAATAATTCATCCATATGAAACCCACAACCTATAATAAAAATATGGTATTTTTAAAATGATAATGATATATATTAATATTTTTTCAGTCATCTATGCATTTTTCATTGTCCCAATTTCTAGCTTTCATCATTCAATTTTTTAAAAAAAATATTATCGTAAAAATATTATAGTGTATTAAAGTAAAATTTTTATCCTATAATTGAAATAATCAAATTTCTATCTGGTTGAATAATTTATAGAAAATTGTATATGATTTATAATTAATTAATGAAAACTAAAATAAAAAATATTTACCTAATTATATCATAAAATATGATACAAAATCAAATCTTAAAATTGTAGAGCTATTGTAATAATCATAGAATAAATTTGTGAGAATTTTCGAATATGAAAAAAAATTAATAATTATTTATAATTGAATCAATTATATATATTTATTTTTTATTTTTTATTTTAATAATAATAACTCCATTTAAAGGTTTGTAGATCGAGATATGAACTAAATTCATTATCTTTTGAAATTTATAATTTTATAAATTTTGGATTATGAAATTTTAATGGATATTGTATTAAAAATTGGAGGATAGATTACTCATAGTACTTCAAATGATGGTAAATTCCAAAAATCCTATTACAAATATATATTAATTTCCCAAAATAGAATATTAGAACTTATTTTCTTCATATATGATTTTTTCAATGATAGAGTTAATGAGAAAATATATTTTCATTATAAAACATCCTAAACAACTCAAAAATAATTCCCAGCATAATGAATATTAAATAAACTATAATCACAAAGGGTAAGAAGATACAAAACACTGAATTAACCTATATATCATTGAAAAATAAACAGGTCTTATATTTCATGATATCCAAACATTATATACCAAATTTAATTTAAGAATCCAACTAGAACAATTACTATAATCTACTTTAGTTAGCCATACATTTTGTCCCCACTGTTTACTATACAATTCACAGAACAAGTTTTGTACCCTCAAAAAATTGATAAGTTTCTCCCCACTATTATAATTATCATATCATCATTATATAAGAAATGATAGTAAGAAATTATATCATCACTATACCACCATTTATCATGATAAATTATCATAATAACCATACTAACCCAATATGTGATCCTTGTTCTAGGGTTTAAAGATATTATGGCGCTCTATAATACAGTTCTTCAATAGTATAATTGATTCATCATTTCAAAATATGAGCATCATGCACATTCCGTAATATTGGTGACCTCAAATCATTGACATATAATACTCATGTTTTTATCTTTTATAGAATCTATGCAATCCCATGAGAAGTCTAAAAATTTTATAGATGTCCATACTCACTATAGTTAATACATTCTTTGGATTCACCTACTGAAAATAATCATCTAAAATCCCCCAATACATTTTTAGATATTACCAGGATATACTCTCACCATTTTATGACAATAAAGTTGTTGTAAATCACCCAAATTTCATAATAATAAAACTTATTCAGTCTAACTACCATCCAAGTGAACATTTGGTCATCTCATAATAAAAAACTATAGTTAGTCAACATAATGGTGATTCTACTATCATTGTGACATCCTGACCTGGGTTCCACACACTAATGCCCCGATCCGAGGAGTAAAATATCCTCAGGTGTGCCTCCCTGTATACTAGAGGTAGTCAAATAGAATCAAATTTCTAATATTGATCATGAGGTGACTGTACCGTATTATTCAAAGTATCTAAAAATTAAAATTAAAAAATTATAAACCAAATTATAAAACTAATAAAGAAAAAAAACCGGTATCACATGAAATCCAAAATACGAAATATAATATCCAAAACTAAACAGTAGAAATTTCAAGAAAAAATCTATTCAAATGAAAATATAAAAACCAATAAATAAATTGACACCATCAACTCCCAAGTGGGACTAGATACCACATCGAGTTTCCTCGTTAATGATTTATCCAGATCTTCCATTTAATATTGGGAATTTTCACATATCTCTTCCTATATACATAATGTAAATTAAGATACTAATCGGGCATCCTAAGTAGGCTATGAGTACAACTTCGTAGGCCACCACTAATGAAATATAAAATAATATATGGTCAATAAATGTGTATGCAGTTATATAATGAATAAATTACAATTGATAAAGTAAATAGTTATAACATTTCATTTTCTTTAATTAATAAAATAAACCCTTGGGTTCCCAAGGAAACATGAACCATCGATATATTATTTTTCATTTTCCGGAGTATAAATTACCCCATGGTGTATTGCATATCAAAACAACATGGTTATAATTTATCATTTCATTTCAATCATATCATTGGAAATTGGATCCACATACTTTTCCAACTCATGGGTGTATAATGTAGTGTCTAAAACCCTTTGAGTATTTGGAGCCTTAGTCCTTGTCCAACATCTAAATTTCACATAGATATTTGTATCATGTGTCCTGATCCAACACTTGCAATGTCATGTGGGTATATCAAGCCTCACTCCCTGTCTTAAACCTCATTATAAATTATTACACTACTGGAAAGGGGGTCTTTCCCCACGTATCTATCCCCACAGTTTATGAAAACTAAGGAGATATGTGTCTTTTATTATCTATTCCCACGGTTTTATTAAAACTGTGGGTAATCAATCCCCAATTCTCTTATTCAATTTTTCTCCCCCTCCCTCTTCGATCAGGCTCCTCCTTCACTCTTCCATCGCGGTCCCTCTTCTATCACGCACCCCGCTTGAACTCTCGGTTCCCGAGAATCCGACCTCCTCTTCTCGGCCCTCCCCTCCCATAACTGACCTCTACCTCCCGGAAATCTGACCACTACGACTCAGCTGTCTCCTCCCCTCCCTGACATCTACCTCCCAGATCCTCCTCTACTCTCGACCTCACCCTCTGAGCCTTCGGCTCAGATTCAATATTTTGGCCTCCGCCTCCCTACCATTAGCTCCAGGGATACCCCCCCCCCTATCATCTCCCTCTCTTCTAGAAAAATCCCCTCCCATCTCCATCCCCTCCAAATCTTTGCCTCCAACTCAAATTCCCCCATCATCCTCAATGTGCCATCCTCCGCCTCCCTGACCCGAGCTCTGACATCTCAGTATGGAATTTATTCTCCTTGCGTTTTTATTCTTTTTAAACTAATCACTTATTCTTATATCAAAAACCTCATCAATTTGACTATAAAATTTCTCTTTTGATTTTTTTATTTAATCAATAATCATTCATCTTAGTGGTAAATTCTACTACATTTTATTTTTACTACAACATCATTTTTCATTTAAAATGTTTTATACCACTTCATTTTGTTCTTTGGATATAACAAAAAACACTACTGATTTAGGATCTAATTAACAGACTCAACCAGTTGACTACACAATTTCAATTTTTTATTTTATATTTAATATATAAGAATTTATGTTATAGGTAAATTATAATTCCTCAAATTTTGATTACGACATATTTTCTCATTTAGAATGTTTTATACCACTACGTTTTGTTCCTTGGATATAATCGAAAACACTAGTAATTTCGGATCATGTTGTTGAGGTATTTTATAATATGCCCTTCCTACATTAACATTCCAAAAATGCTCCCATAGTTTCCTACATATTTGATGATACATAAGTTATTTCATTGTGGACGATTATTCACATTAGTGGAAATAAAAAAATTCATGGATTTCATAGATTCTTGAGCCCCTATCATTGAATACATGTAATTAAGAGACATATTTTTATTTCACATTGGTATCAATAATCTCTATCTTGGTCTCCTTCAATTCATTATATAAACTGGCCTTCACATAATGTAGACCACATTCACTGCCAATTTAGAATTTAACTCTAGCATCTCATAATCATCAACTGCACCCGATCACACGTGAGACTGCTCTATAATCAATTATGGTCCTTTATTGTCGAGTTGCATATTATTCTCTAGTAACCGAGAAACTCCTGGGGAATACCTATAAAATTATACCATCTCTTTCACATATTTTTTCTTGGGCTAGTTTTGATGCATGAAGTTCTCCACCACCAAGGACATCTTCTTTCCTGAGACATTCAATTCTTCTAGAATTGTGACAATATAGTCTAAGAACTACTCCAATCCCCCCAAGATAGAAATCATAACTCATATATATATTTTATAGAGTTTCCCCCATTTAATGGATCACTAAAACTCCCTTGTGGTTCTTTTCATTTCACTATATTGGATATAATATACTATGAAGAAAAATATTTGGTTACATACCTTCCAAAATTCCAATAAAACCTAAGAAATCATTAACTTTCAGGTTGATTCAAGATCAACCTCGCTCCATGTTCTAGTTTTCATGATGTATTTTAAGCCTACTCCACAATTGAAATAATATATAGTATCTCCAAAAATGGGTCGCTCGAAGATTGCATCAAAACTCAGCAACTACATGCTCATGCACAAACTTATCGTGAAGACTATATCCAAGATCCAATGTCCCACATTTAATCTATACTATACCCAAACGTCCAAACAACTATATATTTCTATTCTATATTCTAATATCACCATGAATAGATCACCCTTATTGTTTCACGAAACTATAGGCATCTCACCATGGCAAACCATGAAAATGAAAACTCATAATTATATCATTATTTTATAATTCAACTAGAGTTCATTCATAGTATCACCACTATTATAAAATCTAATACTGATTTTATAGGGCCATCCGCATAATCACTATTCCATTGAAAACTATAAACTCTGTCGAAACACTAAATCACAGAGTGTATTCATCTCAAGATCACTAGGTATCTCCATATTCCTCAACCCAAACTCCCCGAAGAGTGTTATTACCCATGGGAACCAGGAATTCTATCCACAGTGAATGTAGTTTTTGTTCTTGACATGTACCAATGCTACCTAGTCTAGGAATCTGAATGAGACTTCCCTTCCCAAAACCATCAAATATGATGAAATAACTTGCACATAAGTACTTATATTAGAGAACCAAAGTAACCTAACACACCTATTATAAATACATTTTCAAATTTGTGTGAATTGATATCATAAAATGATGTATTTACAAATCCCTCAGACACCTAAATGTTCCTAAAAAATATCCGAACAATTTGATGGGTTACTCTCAAATGTCAGAATGTACAATGTTCTAAACATGTAGTCATGCTAAATAAGGTAACCACTCTCTCAAACCTACACCACACATTATGTCGAACAATGGTCATAACTATGGGTTTCACGTATCCAAAAAATCAAGGTAAAAGTGAATTTAAAATTCCAAATACGTACTTTTATGTTTCAACCACCCATTGAAATTAATTTTGACCTACCCACTCCCAGGTCCATTATAAACCAATAATTTCACAACTAATCACTACACATCTCAAAACAAGATCACTCACACTGTGACCTACATAGAAATTAACTACAATTTTATAGCCTCCTCATCATAGGGATACCACATAACTCTGTAACTCTCTATATCCCCAACCACCCAAAAATAGGGTCCACATCTACTTCCCAACTTGTCACCAATATGTATATATATATAATTCAAAATTATTTTCATTACACTTTTAAAATATTATATTAACCCACAAAATTCCACAATAAGGGCATAGTTAAATGAAAATTTCAATTAAATTACATCAATTATATAATCGAATAGAATAAATACAAATTTATTCCTAGATAACATGGACTTTTCTCATACATGGGTTGGCTAGTCCCAGGGAAAAACTTCATACCATGTCTGGACACATTCTTATTCTATTTTTTACCTTTTCAAAATAGTAAGACTAAAAAACCACTAATAACCTTTTACTAGTTCATACCAACAATCGATGCTTTCACCATTAGTAGATATAATATCCTAGAAATGCCGCCCTATATAATGAAGGATACTGACTAACAGTGAGGCTATCAAGTAGTATGGTGGGAGGCAATTCCCGCATATTTGATTAAAAATAATTAGAAATGAACAAACTAATATAAACATATGTAAATAATACATTTTTGACACAATGAAATGTTTCAATAATAATTAAAATAATCGACACAATAAAAAATTAATTTTTAGAAATAAATTCATCTTTATATTCAACTTGCAGCATGTGTGGTAGAATTTATAAGGGAGGTGGTGGTTCCAGAACATATTATTAGAGGTCAGTCAAAGCTATTTCAAAATTTTAAGGGATTCTCATTGAATAAATGTTTATTGTGTGATTCTGAAATTATTTTTTGTTGGGGGTGGGGGTGTTCTTGTTGAAATATTAGTTCTTTTGGGTCAAGGCTTCTAGTGTGGCTGGTACTTCAGTTTGTTCGTCCAGTAATTTCATTGGCACAGATTAGATTTAGTGATGATGTTGTGATAGGTACTACTTGGATGTTGGAAGGTTGGGAATTTTTATAAAGACCCGTAAAAATTCAAGGAATTGTTTTCCTTAATTTTATTTGGAATTTTACAAGAACGTAGTTTCTAACGGCACCCGATTCTGAGGCCCGGTGTACCCAGAATCTTTTTCTAAAGTTTGGCTCAGGTATATTCAGTGAACGAACAAGTGGGTTTTTATAACTTTTGAACCGGTGCTCAGAATCGAATTCTGAGGGCACCAATGGAATCACAGTGCCGGTATTTTCTTAGAAACGCTATTTCTGGAGTTGATTTTTCTTGGGTGTGGTTTTTAACATTTGGGGTTATGTTATGAAATAAAATAAAGTGGTGCGACAACTTTATTTTAATTCACTTAAAGCCACTTAAAGCCACTTAAGCTATGTTAAGCGGATAGGGTGGAACCCAAAATATCCTACCCACTTGGTAGGATATTTGTGACGTGGGGCCCGCATGAACCCCACCATTTCTTCCCTTCTAAGTAACGCACCCGCAACCCCCCTCTTAAATGAAAGTCAACAGTGCATTATTTTTTTGATAAGAAACGCCCCATTTAATTGGGCAGTTAAGTCATGCCAATTTATTTATCGAATTAATGGTTTGTTACATAACATTCAATTTCAAATCATTGGCATGGGAATAATATAAGACCAACACTTTTGTTGAGGGGTTTCTTATTGAGAGGATTTGGGGAAAGCTCCAAAGCATAAAGATCATCATCCTCCTTTGTGAAGAACGTGAAGAACGCGAAAAATGCGAAGAACGCCGGCCTCTGACGAAGGGCAATGAAGAACGCCGAACCCTCGGAGATCGATGGTGCGATGCCATGTACCGCGACGCCAACGATCCTCCTTCACGACGCTTCTTCCGCGACCTTCCTTCCCCGAGACAATCTTCGATCAACAACTGATTGAGGTAGGGGGTTGTGGTTCTTTTAATTTTTTTTGAATTATATCCTTAGCATGGGTTTTAATGGTGCAATTAAATCTATGTGATTTTAAATCCTCAGAGTTTGACTATGCAACGCCGTGTACCGTGACAACAGCGGCGCCCTTCCGCGACGCGACGATCATCTTCTTCCGCAACGGTTAATTTCGCGACGAACTCACGTTCAACGACAACATTGAAGTAGGTGTTCTTGTTCATTTTAATCTATGTGATTATATCCGCGGTTGTGTAAATATTTGTTGTGAGACTTTTTAAAAACCACTAACGCGGTGGGTGCGGACCAACAAACAATTCTGAACCCACCATCTGTTCATTCTTGGTGTGCGGATTGGCGGGAGATGACAAAGAAAGCCGCACGGGCGATGTGAGCTCCTCGCAGTGGAGGACGAACCCCAAGAGGGCCATTGGCGAAGACGGCATGAAATTCTGACCACCAAAACTCGTCCTTTGGTCCGCGGAGTAGCCAGCCGGCGCGCCTCGCCGGCACGACGGCAGGTGGCGGCGGTGCCTGGCAGGCCGCCGGAAGAAGCCGTTGTGGGGGCAGGGCGCGGTCCCGCGACCACGTGCGACCATAGGGTGATGAGACGCGGCGTCCGGCTGCGTCCGCTGGCAAGGGCGGCCCCACGCGGGGCCGCGACTCCTACACGCGGGGGCAGAGCGCCCCCCGCTCCGCTCGGCTGTAACCGGCCGAGCCGACCCGCTGGCCACTCGGCCAGCGCCAGCCGGGACGCGCCCAGGCCAGGTCGGGACGGGCCGCGCCTGCCGGGCTGGGTCGCACCCAGCTTGGTTGGACCCGGACCCGGACCTGGGTCGGGTCGACCCAGGGGGGTTGGGCCGGGTCGGTCCGGGCCCAGACCCCCCGTTTTCGGACCCCTTTCGGACTTTTGCCCGTATCTTGGGCTACGGACCTCCGATTGACGCACCGTCAGCGGCGATGTGATCCTTGGATTGAGGATGTAATTTTTTAATAGTACACTCATGGTTTCGGATAATTTTGGGTTCGACCGGGTTGGTTCGTAGACGAAACCAACCGGGCCCTCGGAGCGGAAACGCTTATAACCCGAGCTCCGGACGTCCGAATGACGTGTCGTCGACTTTTTTGGATTCCTCGAAGTGAGAAGGATCATATGGCTTAATCCACCCGAGTTTTGAATGCAGGTGGAGTATAGTTTTGTTGGTTTTGACTTAAAAAACAACCGGGCCCCTGGGACGAAAAAGCCTATAACTCTCAGACTGGGCGTCCGATTGACGAGCTGTCTGCGACGTTGAGTTCCGGTTGATGATACCGAACTTTCAGATACATCAACTCTAGATTATGTGTCTGTTTATGTATCATCCCCTAACCTCGTGGAGCAGACCCTCCCAAACGAGCTTGTTGTGTGCGGGAACCCTAGAGCTGGATGCGTCTGTGACGACAATGAAGACAGTACGGGAATCCTCCATGGGATCAGTAGTGACCACTACGGTACTTTTTGGGATACATCAACTTCGTAATACATGTCAGTTGATGCATCCACCTCTTGTCTCGTGGATTGGACCCTCCCAGAATGAGCATGGTGTGTGTGGAAACCCTATAGCTGATTGAAACTTGATGACTGCTGATCGAATGACTCAGTGTGTTACGGATAGCCTACTGGGAAGCACTTGGTTGTAGGAACAGACCGATGGCAGAGGAGCACTTGGTTGTAGTGGCAGGCCAGCGGTACTCAACGGAAGAAGTACCTTTGGAGGCTTTGAGGGGGTGAGCATGGTTGTTTCGGCAGACCCATGACGGAGGACCGCTTGGTTGTAGCGGCAGACCTACGATGGAGGAGCGCTTGGTTGTAGCAGCACGGGGTAGTGCTTGGTTGTAGCACCAGGCCCATGGCAGAGGAGCGCTTGGTTGTAGCGGCAGACCCTTGGTACTCAACAGAAAGAGTACCTCTAGAGGCTATGAGGGGGATCACTTGGTTGTAGCAGCAGATCCATGGTGGGAAGCGGTTGGTTGTAGCAGCAGGCCCACAGTACTCGATAGGTGGAGTACTAGAACAGTCCAAGGTTAGAGGGAAGCGCTTGGTTGAAGCGGCATACCCACTGTACATGATGGCGAAGGAGTTTCCCAATAGCTATGGTTTCAACTTCATGATCGATCCTATGTGGGTCATTATGGGGGTTAGTACCTACCGATCCCTTGTGTGTCCGACGACATAGATGAATCAGTGGTTACATCTGATCATATCTATCATCTTAGGAGGAAGCATACATGTGTAAGCTGAAATCCGGGTTTTCTTTCCTATGTGGATTGTGTTGTTCTATCCTGTGTGGATTTACGTTTTTCTTTCCTATGTGGACTGGGTTGTACATGGGCTCGGATGTTGGAGCTGAATGAGAATTGATTACTTAGGTATATGTATGGGAATATACCTAAGCAATGTTGGATGTTACTTCGTGATTGTATCTTTCCATTGTGGTTTATCTTTTGTGGATTCTGGGAGACCTTCGGGGGTCTCAGGGTCCCTACTGAGTAGCTTATACTCACCCCTGCATGGTCTATGCCCTCACTACGTTGTGTTGGTTTCAAACAACGGACAGCGCTGACCGTGGTTGAGGCTTGCAGAGCAGGACAGTACCTGGAGGTGGACCACTGGGCGGGGCATACTCGGAGCGGACGGCTGGACCTGAGGAGCTGTGGAGGCTATTTGTACCCACCCTTCAGGTGGGACTTCCAGTGGATGGCTCGATGCTCCATCTTTACTTTCAGTTGTGGTTTTCCCTTTCCAGTTGAACTTTACATTCAGTGTGGGTTTGTATACTGGCCCACTTACTTTTCCCACAATTACTGTTGTACTCAATTTTGAAATAGTGTTTACTTCTACTTCATGCTTTCTCTGTGGTATTTGTTTCCTTTACAAAGGCAATGCCTTCCCTTTTTACTGAGATTTACACCTTGGTGCTAGTCCCCAGCCCTTGGCCTATGGATGGTGGGCTTGGGGTAGTCACGACACGGGCCCCGAGGTCGGGTCATGATAAATTGGTATCAGAGGAGTTCAGTTCTACCGCAGAACTTGGGACTCTGGTATTTTTCTATGTGAAGCAATAGTGTTAAGGGTATTGGGTGTGGTTATCAGTTCAGGGAGTCCAGTGTTGGTGTGGTGGCTGATGTATCTGTACACCAGGAACCTGACTTATGATTTCCGACTTAATGCGTGAAAACATTGATTGCATTTGTGTTTCAAGTTTTCTTTGTGATTACTTTATGTCAGCTCACCAGGTATACTGTTTGATTGTGGAAAACCTGTTTCATTTCAGGATGGCCCCACAATGGCAGCCAGCTAGGGTTCTGAGTGTTGTACGTGACGACAGCCCGCCGAGCGACGAGGCCTCGGTACAGGGCCCTTTGACAGCAGAGGTATTGGCAGTACCTCTACCCGCCGAGCCACCGATGCTACAAGCCCCAGCCGCTGATGATACACGTCGCCTTAGTGCACTGCACGAGTTTCATCTCCAGCGACCACTGAGGTTCCATACAGAGACGGACCCCCAGGCAGTCGAGGACTGGCTGGAGGCAGTTGTACGGGTTTTCAGGTTAGTGAGGACACCAACAGACCTCATGGTGATCCTCGCAGTGATCCTATTGCACACGGCAGCATGCAGATGGTGGAGCTTGATGCTCCAAGTGCACAATGAGGCTTCTCTTCTCTTTACAAACTTTGAGAGCCTCTTCCACTTGGAATTCGTCCCAGCTACCCTCCATGCAGTGCGCATCCATGAGCTTCTACAACTGCGGCAGAGCAGCATGACGGTAGCCCAGTACGCGGCAAGGTTTACCGATCTCTCGTGCTATTCCATGGACATGGTATGAGACCCATTATTCAGGGCCCGAACCTTCGAGCAGGGGCTCAGGAGAGAGATCAGAGCTTCAGTTGTTTCTCACCGCATTCCGACACAGACAGGGGTGTTGGAGCGAGCCCTCTTAGTGGAGAGTTTCCTTGCTGAGCAGTCTCCAGTAGCAGGACCCACCACTAGTCGGCAAGCGGAAGAGTTTTCTACAGTGGGCAGTAGACATATGACGTGGGGGTTCAAGAGGATTAGACCTACAGGTGGTCGACCGCGTGACACATGATCGTTTGTGTGAGGAACCCGGGGTGGACAACGACTTACCATGAGTGGACAGTGTTACTCATGTGGCGGGGTTGGTCACATGGCTTGTGACTGTCCGACCCGCCATACGGATGACCAGAAGATAAACGAAGGACCTCCTGGGCAGAGGCAATGGTTTGATCGAGGCGTATGGCAGGGAGTTGGTGGACATGGGAGAGCTTAGCTTCAGGCAGCTGAGGCCTATGATCAGGGAGCTGTGGGAGCAGATGGACAGGAGCGGGACTAGCTATAGACCTGGAGACTTTTGTTTTCGCTACTTCTAGCATTGTTGATGTTTTTTTGAAGATGTTTTGTGTCTTTGTACTTTGATCTGCAGTAATAAAAGACACCTTTCTTTTGGCATTTACCTTCATGTCCTCTCTTTGTGTTGTTACTAAGATGTTCCGGTTTAAAAACCGTTGACTTGACCCTCACTTTGAGATACCTACTAGAGGAGACCCAGCGACCACACACTGATGCCAATAGTGTGACTCAACCCTTGGAGGTGAGAGTAACGGTTGGATCTCTTGGTAGTAGCGTCGAGGCCTTACAACGTCATCCTTGCTATGGGTTAGTATCATCCATGACGAGATTGACTGTATTAGGTGAAGAATGTGGTTCATCCAGAGGATGAGACCGGATTTCTCTTCTTGGAAAAGAATAAATCTCAGCAGCTCTTGTTGGTCTAGAAAGGTCCAAATCATCTAAGAGGGGATGAGGATAGCTCAGAGCCAGCAAAAGTCTTGTGCTGACAGGAGGCAGAGACCACTAGAGTTCGAGGATGGAGACCACATTTCTTTACGGGTCACACCACGACGTGAGTTACGGGGATGTGGCTGAGGCGACAAGTTATCACTGAGGTTCAACGAGCCTTTTTAAGTCCTCGTCAGGGTAGGCAAGATGGATTACTGCTTGACCCACCCACCTCAGTTGCACCAGGTGCACGACGACTTCCATGTATCTCAACTAGGGAGATACGAGATCGACCCGACACATATCATTGACCATGGGGAGCTGGACGTTGATGATGGGGAGACTTTTGCGAAGGTCCCTGTGGAGATCGAGGATCGACAGGATCAGGTCCTACGTCGATAGTCGATTCCTCTAGTGCACATCAGATGACAGCACGGGAACCTCTAGGAGAGCACTTTGGAGCGGGAGGCTCAGATGCGTGCTTAGTACCCAGTTTTGGTTCCCTAGTTTATGATGTATCTTTACGGGGACGTAAAGCCCTGAGATGGGATTGATGTAAAGACCCTAAAAAATTCAAGGAAATTTTTTTCTTAATTTTATATGGAATTTTACAAGAACGCAGTATCTGACGGCAGCTGATTCCGAGGCCCGGTGTGCCTGGAATCTTTTTACGAAGTTTGGCTCGGGTACGTTCAGTTAATGAACGAGCGGGTTTTTCTAACTTTTGAACCGGTGCTCGAAATTGAATTATGAGGGCACCGATGGAATCGCAGCGCCGGTATTTGCTTAGAAACGCCATTTCTGGAGTTGCATTTTCTCGGGTGTGGTTTTTAACATTTGGGGTTAAGTTAAGAAATAAAATAAAGTGGTGCGACAACATTATTTTATTTCACTTAAAGCCACTTAAAGCCACTTAAGCTAAGTTAAGCGGATAGGGTGGAACCTAAAATATCCTACCCACTTGGTAAGATATTTGTGAGGTGGGGCCCACATGAACCCCACCGTTTCTTCCCTCCTAAGTAACGCACCTGCAACCCCCCTCTTAAATGAAAGTCAACCGTGCATTTGTTTTTGGTTAAGAAATGCCCCATTTAATTGGGTAGTTAAGTCGTGACAATTAATTCATCGAATTAATGGTTCATTACATAACTTTGAATTTCAAATCGTTGGCATGGGAATAAAATAAGACCAACACTTTTTTTGAGGCGTTGCTTGTTGAGAGGATTTGGGGAAATCTCTAAAGCTTGAAGATCTTCATCCTTTTTCGCGATGAACGTGGAGAACACGAAGAACGTGAAGTACGCCGGCCTCCAACGAAGGGCGACGGAGAATGCCGAACCCTCGGAGATCGATGTCGCGACGCCATGTACCACGACGCCGACGATCCTCCTTCACGACGCTTCTTTTGCGACATTCCTTCCCTGCGACAGTCTTCGATCAACAACAGATTGAGGTAAGAGGTTGTAGTTCTTTTAATTCTTTGTAAATTATATCCTCAGCATGGGTTTTAATTGTGAAATTAAATCTGTGTGATTTTAAATCCTCAGTGTTTTACTGTGCAATGCCGTGTACCGCGACGACTGCGGCGCCCCTTCCGCGACACGATGATCCTCTTCTTCCGCGATGGTTAATTTCGCGACGAACTCACATTCGACGACAACGTTGAAGTAGGGTTTTTTGTTCATTTTAATCTATGTGATTATATACGCAGTTGTTTAAATATTTTTTGTGAGACTTTTTAAAAACCACTAACGCGGTGGGTGCGGACCAACAAACAAGTCCGAACCCACCGTCCATTCGTTCTTGGTGTGCGGATTGGCGGGTGACGACAAAGTAAGACGCACAGGCGATGTGAGGTCCTCGCAGTGGAGGAAGGACCCCGGGAGGGCCATTGGCGAAGAAGGAATGAAATTCCAACCACCGGAACTCGTCCGGTGGTCCGCGGAGCAGCCCCCGGCGTGCCTCGCCGGCACGGCGGCGCCGTCGGCATGTGGCGGCGGCGCCCGGCGCACCGCCAGAAGGACCCGCCGCGGCTGAAGACGTGACGGAAAGGCGCAGTCCCGCGACCGCGCGGGACCGGAGGGGTACGGGACGCGGCAGCCGGCCACGTCCGGTGGCAAGTGCGGCCCCACGTGGGGTCGCATCTCCTTCACGCGGGGGCAGAGAGCCCCCTGCTCCACTCGGCCGTAATCGGCCGAGCTGACCCGCTGGCCATCCGGCCAGTGCCAGCCGGGTCGCGCCTAGGCCGGGTCGCGCCGGGTCGCACCTCGCTGGGTCAGTCCGGGCCCGGGTCGGGGTCGACCCAGTTCGGGCCGACCCAGGGGGGTTGGGCCTTGTCGGTCCGGGCCCAGACCCCCCGTTTTCAGACCCCTTTCGTTCTTTTGCTCGTATCATGGGATACAGACCTCCGATCGATGCACCGTCAGCGGCGATGTGATCCCTGGATCGAGAAGGTCGTTTTGACATATTACACGCATGGTTTTGGAGAACTTTGGGTTCAGCCGGGTTGGTTCGTACACGAAACCAATCGGGCCCTCGGAGCGGAAACGCTTATAACATGAGCTCTGGACGTCCGAATGATGTGCCGTCGACTTTGTTGGATTCCTCTAAGTGAGACAGACCATTTGGCTTACTCCACGAGAGGTTTGGATGTAGGTGGAGTATGGTCGAGTTGGTTTTGACTTAAAAACCAACCGGGCCCCTGGGACGAAAAAACCGATAACTCTCAGACTGGGCGTCCGATTGACGCGCCGTCTACGACGTTGAGTTCCTGTTGACGATACGGATCTTTTGGATACATGAACTAAGGATTATGTGTCAGTTGATGTATCAGCCCTCCATCTCGTGGAGCAGACCCTCCCCAATGAGCTTGTTGTGTGCGGGAACCTAGAGCTTGCTGCGTCTGCGACGATAATGAAGAAAGTACGAGAATTATCCGTGGGTTTGGTAGTGACCACTACGGTACTTTTTGGGATACATCAACTCCGGACTACATTTCAGTTGATGCATCGACCTCTTGGCTCGTGGACTGGACCCTCCCAGAACGAGCATGCTGTGTGCAGAAACACTAGTGCCGGTTGAGACTTGACGACGGCTGATCGAATGACTTGGTGTGTTACGGATAGCCCCGTGGGAAGTGCTTGGTTGTAGAAGCAGACCCACGGCGGAGGAGTGCTTGGTTGTAGCAGCAGACCCACGGTACTCAACAGAAGGAGTACCTCTGGAGGCTATGAGGGGGAGCGCTTAGTTGTAGCGGCAGACCCACGACGGAGGAGCGCTTGGTTGTAGCGGCAGACCTATGACGGAGGAGATCTTGGTTGTAGCAGCACGGGGGAGTGCTTGGTTGTAGCAGCAGCCCCACGGAAGAGGAGAGCTTCGTTGTAGCGGTAGACCCTTGGTACTCAACAGAAGGAGTACCTCTAGAGGCTATAAGGGGGAGCGGTTGGTTGTAGTGGCAGACCCATGGTGGGAAGCGCTTGGTTGTAGCAGCAGACCCACAGTACTCGATAGGTGGAGTAATACAGCAGTCCAAGGTTAGAGTTGAGCGCTTGGTTGTAGCGGTATACCCACTGTACTTGATGGAGAAGGAGTTTCCCAATAGTTATTGTTTCAACTTCATGATCGATCCTATGGGGGTCATTGCGGGGGTTAGTACCTACCGATCCCTTGTGGGTTCGACGGCTTAGATGAATTAGTGGCTACATCTGATCATCTTTATCGTCTTATGAAGAAGTATACCTCTGTGAGATGAAATCCTGTTTTTCTTTCCTATGTGGATTTTGTTGTGCTATCCTGTGTGGATTTATGTTTTTCTTTCCTGTGTGGACTGGGTTGTACGTGGGCTCGGATGTTGGAGACGAACGAGAATTGATGACTTAGGTATATGTATGGGCATATACCTAAGTAGTGTCGGATGTTACTTTGTGATTGTATCTTTCCTTTGAGGTTAATCCTTTGTGGATTCTGGGAGACCTTTGGGGGTCTCGGGGTCCCTACTGAGTAGCTTATACTCACCCCTGCACGGTCTATGCCCGCACTATGTTTTGTTAGTTGCAGACAACAGACAACGCTGACCGTGGTTGGGGCTTCCGGAGCAGGATGGTACCTGGAGGTGGACCACTAGGCGGGGTGTACTCGGAGCAGACGGCTGGACCTGAGGAGCTGTGGAGGCTATCTGTACCCACCCTTCAAGTGGGACATCCAGTGGACGGCTCGACGTGGAAGCTTTACATTCAGTTGTTGTTTTCCCTTTCCAGTTGTACTTTACATTCAGTGTGGGTTTGTATACTGGCCCACTTACTTTTCCCACACTTACTGTTGTACTCAGTTTTTACTTAGTGTTTACTTCTACTGCATGCTTGCTCTATGGTGTTTGTTTACTTTACAAAGGCAATGCCTTCCCTTTTTACTAGGATTTACGGCTTGGTGCCAGTCGCCAGCCCCTAGCCTATGGAAGGCGGGCTTGGGGTAGTCACAACATGGGCCCTGAGGTCGGGTCTTGACAATTTTGATGCATGTGTCACTTTGAAGGATGGTTTTAAGCAATAATAGTCTATGTTTGAGGGGGTTATAGGAGTCGGGTCTAAAAATGGATTGGTGTCCATGGATTTGGATCTCTAGTAAAATTTGTGTAAGGAAACAACTGGGTTATTTATAGCTTGAAAGAAGTTTCCTGCCTATGATACTTAATGTGTTGCATATTTTTTTTCTCACTATTAAATCTCACTTAATGGGCAATGGAGGCTACTATATCATTTTGTTATGGTTCAGAGCTTGAGTTTTCGGTGGTATTTGGATATTCATTAGCATATTTTTTATACATAAATGATCTAAATTGCTTGCAAAAGCCACGAAGGTTATGGGATAGGATGTTAAGCACATGTTAAGGTTTTTATTCATTTAATACTACAAAATATTTGGTGCATGCAGATACTTTTTGAGGGTTCCATGAAATTGACATGTAGAAGGATGAATTTCAAATATTTGTGCATATTAACACTTAATTCCATTGATTTATGTGGATTAGAATTTTACTTCTAAAATTGAAATTTGTTGGAATTAATCATTATTTAAGGGTAGGTTTGATGGATTTTCATTGCACTTATTTAATCATGGTTTATCTATTTTAAAGCATGAAAAATTTCTCTGTTTTAGGGGATTTTTGTTGAGGGACCAGATCTTTTTTGGAAGCTAGTTGGAGAATCAAAAACGAGTTTTAGGGTTTAAAGTAATTATCATCAGGATCCATAGTATTATAAACCATTTCATTCTTAATGAATTGAAAATATACACAAATGATTGGAACATTAATCCCCTAGATGAACATGGAGTGTTTTTTGTATTCATGTTTTAATCGGCTAGAATGCCTCGTGGGATTTGTTCAGGGGCTTAATAGTTGGATGTTTGGATTTGGGAGCTGCGGTTTATCCGAGCATTGGCAACTGGAGTTTCAAGGCCAAATAGTTGCAATTGCGGGTTTTGTTTTCTGGGGTTTTTTGTAAACTGGGCTTTGGTAACTGGAGTTTATTGTTTTTTTTACACCATCCTTTAATCCCAGCTATTATCACACTATAATTTTTCAAATCCATGAAAGTGAAATGAGAATTTTGCAAGTGTGGATCTAGTTGTACTAGTGATGATTTTTTTACAAATATTTTTTTGCAAGGCCTAAACTCTTTTTTTGGTTTCTTTTCAGAAAACCATTATGCTGGTCTAGGCTAGGCTGAGTTGTATAATGTATTTATTTGATTCTGTTTCTTGTTTTCTTCTCATTTTTTGGAATCATGTCATCTTTATTCCATGTATTGTTTCTTTAGTGAATAAAATATCACTTTTAATTAAAAATAATATAACCTTAATATCAAAAGATAAAACTATTAAAACTATGAAAAATGATCTTGACTATCAACCTGGACCCAACACCCATGATTTGTCTTACAAACCATGTAATCATAAACATCGTGTGCATTCCCAATTCTAAATATATAGTATAATATTGATAATGGGCATGGACATGGGGATGGAGATGTTGGTGATGGGGGGATATTAATCCCCTCCATTTTTGACTTAGTAGGGGGAATTATGTGTATACTTTAAGAATATGAATTTAATTATTTTATGGATGAGAATGGTAAATTTATTTTCTTCAAAAATGTTCTGCATAAATTTTCACATGCATTTACATAAAGCTAACTTTATAATCCATAGTCATGAGTGTTGGTAAGTGATTACTTTATTAAAATATAATACATAGCTCTAAATGATATACCATATAGTGAAATTGGATTCCATTTATTATGGATGAGTTTTTGATAGATTATGATGAATATGATCGTTAGATGGGGAGTGGTCCTTTTCTAATATCTTATACCCTCATCAATGTTTTATTTGATAATATAGCTTCCCATTTTCTATTTCTAATCAACAAGTGTCTCACTTGTGACGAAAAGTGGAATTAACTAAAAGTATCATGAGTATATATTCACTAGGGGTGGGACTGGGTGTAAGGGGGTAGGGATGGTTGCAATGGTAGGGGGCTGGGTGGAGGGGGCTGGGGCTCAGTGTAGGGTGGAAGGGAGATGGGTGCTGGGGGAGGGGCTGGGGGAGGGGCTGGGTGCAGGGGTTGGGATGGGAGAATGGGTGGTGTGAAGGGTTAGTGGTGGGGGAAGTGTGAAGGGCGTGGTGGGGGTGAAGGGGTCATAGAGGTGGGGTGGTGGGGCGGTGGGGTGTAGGTGGGGTGGGAGGGCAGTGGGGTGTAGGTGGGGGCAGTGGGGGTGGAGGTTGGGTAGGGGGATGTGGTGGGGGGGGGGGCAGTGTGGAGGGGGTAGTGGGGTGAAGGGGGAAGGGGTAGTGTATAGGGGCTATAGCTAGACCCAGTGCAGTTTGATTATTGGAATATTGAATTGTATTGAAGTTTTGCTGTCTATTTCTACATATATTGAATTATTATATTATGATGTATGATTGTTTATGTATTGTTAAATTTTATTATTGTTATATTGAATTGTATCCTCTTCTGATGCGACCATCGTACCTCTATGTTGATGCTGCTCTGAGGTGACCCCTCTATCTCCTCCGGCACATCTCTGATGATATGTAGTTCAATTTTCCATATTTTTCTGATTCTTTTCACTTTTTACTATTAGTTTCTCCCCCTCATATGTATATCATTTAAATTTCATCTATCGGTGAACCCATTATGGCGCACCTTCGATGGTATGTTTCTTTTAGCATGAAACGTCGATGTCATAGACTTATTTTAAAATATATAAGCATCCATAAATTAGTTTAACTACTGATTTAAAACTGCATTGTTTCCAATGATAATATTCTCTTTTATGTTCCAACCTAATTAAAATTGCGTGATAGCAATATCCAATCCAGAAAAAATGTGTGGTTGTACAAATGAGCTGAAGGGTTGTGGAAATAGGTTGTATGTATTAGGAATTATGTGATTTGGATTCAATTCACATAAATGTTATATAATCGATATTCATTTCTATAATAACAGAATCAGGCCTCATTTGTGATTTTTTTTTCTGGAATTTATTTTCTGTGTATTAGGGGTTGGGTATAAAAAATACAAGGAAAATAATACTTTAGTGAGGTTCAAAAGCACAAGAAGAAATTTCTGTGGGTCGACAATGAATATGGAAATGCAATTAAGAATTTATTCAACAACAAAAAATATAAAATTTATAAATAATTGGCTTCAGAAGTTTGAGGTTCAGAATTTATGTTAAAAGTTGATTTATAGGGTTATATGTAATGATATTTTTGTGCATATTAATCTTTAATTTGTGATCCCTGATGATGTCGGCTGTTGATTCCTAAGGTATAACAACAGCCAGTGACATGCTTGGAATTCCATACCACAAATAATGTCATTCTACTGTCTAGGGACAAGGGTGCATATTTAATTGTCATTTTGATTTATATATTCTGAGAAGTATGTATTCTATGTTTTTCATTTATAATTTTTTTGTTTCCTGGGTTCCTTTGAAAATAAAGGACAACATGGTGTTTGGGATTTCAATAAGTCTTATGAAAAGATGATGTACAGAAACATACACAACTGCATACTCAAAAATATGAGGTGAGTTATATGATAATTGGGCTACATGGTCAAGCTATATTTATTTTTATAAGATTCACATTTATTTTTCTACCTAGGAAGAATCATGCGTGTTCACACACACACACACATTAACACCATTGTCCATATAGAAGAACAAACCCCACTACTTTTTTTCAGACCATTTCAAAAGTGATCATTGGTAAGTGTTATAAGTAGTGTTTTCAAAAAGAGACTCAATGATATTCCCCCCACCACAACTGTGTATGTGCCACTTAAAAACTGGTTGTCGAATTTGTGATCAGTTTTATTATACATATGATGGATTAGTATATAGTGCATCCTCATATGGAACTATTTTTTTCACTAACATGGAAACTAGAATAGTGACATCTTTAATAGACCTTAACCGCAATCAATGGTATTGTTTTCCAATGCATCAAAAATTTTGTTCCATTGTATAACTTATTAATAACTTCCAATTAATTATATGGTTTGGGACAACCTCTTAACTATCCATCAAGAGTTACAGTCATATAAATTTTCAATTATGACTTATAGATGAATTTTTTGTAGGGAAAAAGCCGTTGGAAGCTGCTATATGGTTTGGATGTTAACAAGGATAAAGGTCATGTCTTGTTGCAGATAATTTTTTGTTTCATTACAAGTAAGTATTCATATTACAATCTTTTTAGTTTTACATTTGGTGATTTTTTTTAAAAAAACGATACAATCTACATTAGATGGTATTTTAATTTTTGAATTAGAATGCCTGAAATACAACCTTATAAGCATGGCTATGTTATTTATTTTGATGATTGGATTCCAAAAATTTGGGCTCATTTAATTTATATTGAATGAGGTTGATGTTTATACATGACTTGCATCTTTTTAAATAACTATTTGGAACATGTCTGCTTGGTTTTATTAGTGATTCAATGTTAGTTTTTGATATATGATTCAAATTTTCTTCCTCAAGGCTATTCCAAACGTGTGCTAGGTTTTATTACTCATTAAATGTTATTTTTTGGTATATGATTCAAATAATTTAGCTTAAGTTTAGCATTATAATTGAAATGATTCATTGATATAGACAAATCGAATTGTTGTAGAGAGAGTGGGGGGATTGAAGGTTAGTTTCCATTATAATTGAAATGATGTACTGATATAGATAACTATAATAAAATCTGAAGAGAGAGGGGCTATTGGGGGGATGGTGTTGGGGAAGATTTGGGGGGTGATGGTGCTGGGGAAGAGAGAGTGGGTGTGTGAAAGGGGGTGCAGGATGGGGGTGAGGGTGATGGGGTGTGCAGTGGGAAGGGGGTAGTGGGGGTGTGCAGGGTGAGGGGTGATTGTTTCTTCTAGTATTCATGGGAAGGGGGGATGCTGCTGGGGAAGAGGTAAGGGGGTGTGCATGGGAGGGGGCTAGTACAGGGGAAGAGAGTAGGGGTCTGTGCAGGGGAGGGGTTGTGCAGGGTGAGGGGGAAGGGGTGTGCAATGGGAAGGGGGCAGTGGGGGTGTTTTTAAAAGTATTATGTGGGAATGGTGTTAGGGAAGAGGGCATGAGATGTGCAGGGGAGGGTGCGGTGCTGGGGAAGAGGGCAGGGTGTGTGTGCAGGGGAGGGGGAGGGTGGAGGGGGTGTGCAGTGGGAAGGGGCAATGGGGGTGTGCAGGGTGAGGGTGGGGGACTACAAGTATTCAGGGGGGATGGTGTTGGAGAAGAGGGAAGGGGTTCTTGGGAAGAGGGAAGGGGTGTGTGAGGGGGGGTTCAGGGTGAGGGGCATGTACAAGAGGGGGTGTCTGGGGGTGTGTGAACGGGGAAGGGAGGGGCGGTTGGGGTGTAGGGGGTGTGAATATATAAAAGTGAAGGGGGTGAAGGGGGATGGGGGCTAGGGGGAGTGTGTAGGGGGTGTGGGGGTATAGGGGGAGGGGTAGGGGTGTAGGTGTGCTAGGGGAGTGGTTGTCCAAGAGAGTGCGGGTGGCAGGGAGGGAGATTATCCAGGAGTGTGCATGGTGCAGGGAGGTGGGTAGTCCAAGAGTGTGCAGGGAGGGGGCGAGGTGCAGGGGGTGTGGGGTGCAGTGGGAGGGGGGTTGTCTAAGAGGGGGGGGGGGAGGGGGTAGGGGTGTGCTATGAATATATGTAGACAAAATAGCTCTAAGGAGTGTTTGGATTCTTTTTTTTCTTCCTGAGGGGTTTTCCATTTTGATCATTTTTTTATTTTGATGACTTGTATTGGTATGCAGGATTGGGATGCATGCTATGCCGAGAACTAGCAACAAAACATAGGTGATGCAATTTATTTTCTTTAGAGTCTTTCATCTAGGATTAACGTGAATATAAATTTTTGGTTATAATGATTATTTTATACCATTTTTTGTGTTTTTAATCAAATTGACTTTCCATACACCATTCTTGGAGAATAGATGATTTAGAGTTTACTCCTGAGTGTGAAATATTCGTTCTTCTGGACATTGCTTTGTATCATGGTTGGATAGTTGATCCCCAATTATGCAATTCTGAATCATGTTCCTTTATATTTTATAAGAAAAAATATTTTATACATTCTCTCAGTTTAACGTTTTCCATTTTCCATTTTCATCTTGTATTTTTTTAATATGCATGTTTTTCACGTATATGCATGCATGGGGTGTCCAAGGGGAGTTTCCAGGGGGTGTCTAGGTGGAGGGGGTTTCTAGGGGGTTCTAGTGGGGGAGTGGTGTCTAGGGGCATGTCCCTGGGGTGTCTAGGGGGAGGGGGTGTCCAGGGGGTCTCGTGGGGGGGGGGGGGGGAGGGTCCATGGGGTGTCTATTGGGGGTGTCTAGGGGGGTCTCCAGGGGGGAGGGGCTTCTAGAGGGAGGGGTGTCTAGGGGTTGTCAAGGGGGTGTCCAGGGGGTCTAGGGGGGTGTCTAGGGGGGTGTCGATGTGGGGTGTCCAAGGGGGGGGGGTGTCCAGGGGGTGTCTAGGGGGTCCATTGGGGGTCCAGGCGGTGTACAAGGGGGGGTGTCCAGTGGGGGGGTGTCTAGTGTGGGTGTCCATGGGTGTTCAGGGGGGTGCAAGGTGGTTATGTCTAGGGGTGGTGTGAAAGGGGGGTCTGTCTAGGGGGAGAGTGGGGGTGTGGAAGAGGGAAGGGGGGTGATCTGGTGTCTTTCCAAGGGGAAAATAGGGGATACATGCGGTGTTCATGGGGAGAGTGGGGGTGTGCAAGGGGGTGGGGTATACTGGGGGGGTCTATCCAGGGGGAAGGGAGGGGCTACGGGGGGAGAGTGGGGTGTGCAAAGGGGAGGGGCTGTTCTGGGGGGTGGGGGTTGTCCAGGGGGAACATAAGTGCTATAGGGGGTGTCGATGGGGAGAGTGGGGGTGTGCAGGGGGGTGCACCGGGGTGGTCAATCTAGGGGGGGTAAAGGGCTGCAGAGGGTGTCTAGCTACTATTTTGGGGAAAATGATATATACCCAATGCTTGAAAAACTGTGGGTATATATACTGCTGGAAACTATCTGTATCCACAGTTTGTTGAACTGTGGGTATGTGCACTATGAAGAATCCTTTATATACCCATTATTTAATTAATCATGGGTATATAATTTCTTTGGTAAAAATGTATTCCCAGGGTTCTATAAACCGTGGGTATAAATGTATACCCACAGTTTACCAGAACTGTGGGTTAGATGAAATTTCAGTTGGCTATACCCACAGTTTCTTCAAACCGGTGGGTATAGAGAAATCCTAACACCTCTAGATCCCATGGTTCATTAAAGCTTGGGTATAGGCTATACCCATGTTTTGATGGGCTATACCCACAATTTCAAACAATGGGTATAGGGCAATTTCCCAGTAGTGTTATCAGATATGGGATTTTTAATCATCAGTCTATATGCTACACTCATTATCAATTATAATCACATTTGGCCTGTTGAAGAATCAGTACTTATCCCACACTTGATTTATCAATCCAACACATATATCCCATTTCACAAGGTTAATCTTCATTAAACTTATATTTATAATGATTAAAATCGTGATATACCAATAAAATTATAAAAACAATCATGGTTCAATACTCTAATCACAGGGAACAATATGAAATGTTAATCTTTGAACCTTTTTGAAATTTTTAAATCATATAACCCATTAATCCATTTAGGACAATTAAACTATCTCATAATACCCATTCCCAATTAATTCATTAAAATTTTAATTGAGAAATCACACACTCTCAATTTCCCATCAATTCCACAATCAAAACATTCAATTAATTAATTATCAAACTAATTAATCAAACATACAAATCAATGAATTATAATATCTATTAAATTAATTCACCAGCTACTTAATACAATTACATGTTCCCATAACTTAATAAATCATTTCATTTTTTCCATTCAAGATTAAATTTCTAAATGTTCCAATTGAAATCTAACAATGTATACATGCCTTTGGAATCATGACTATGGGAATTGAATTTAGTCCACCTACTGTGAGATGGATGATTGACACATTCCAATGGAAATCCCAAATTAAAGAGGGATAATAGAGAACATGATTAGGAATAATATATAGATTTAGAACCTATATTCATGATCAAAAGAATAAGATATCTGAAAACCAAGATCATGAACCACATAAAATAGAGGAAAACGTCAGTTAAAAAGATAAGATAATGATGGAATATAGCGAGGAAACATTTCAGGATACGAATTTGTTACTGGGAGTGGTGTAGATCTTCAATCATGGCTTTAATTAACAATGAATAGAGGTTTGGAGGCCTTGGAATCCATCTAAGAGCCTCCAAAAATATGGGACATCATTTAGGGTCGAGTTAGGTTGAATTATGGTGATGTATGTTGGGTTTGGTAATTTTCAATCTAATTTTTAGTGGTTTATTTGTTGTCATAATATTACTATTAATAGGTCAGAGGGTTTGAAAAACCATTTTCTATTCATGTGAATCCCCTTTTTCTAAATTTTCATGGTTTTCAAGGATGAGTTCGCTATTGGTAAATACCATGAACCAACCATGCACTACCCCCACTTCCTTTCAAAATTCTATAATTTCTCCCAAAAAACACCAATGTAAAATCCAAGAATGATGTACTCAAGAAACGTAAAAACTGTACCTATAAATGAGATCGAGACACCTCAAGATAGAGATGGGATCTTATAATCTCTCCCACCTCTAAATAGCTCTTCCTTTATTTTTACACACATGCATATATAAGATTTAGAGTCAAAATGAATGGGCCACTAAGCCCTCATGTTCCATTGTATTTCCCGTGTTTCAATCTGAACACACCCATGTTTTCACAATACAAGAACTATTAGCACAATCATTACCTACAAAACTTTTTTCACTATGTCCCAACACATGTATTAGATGCTCCTTAGAGGAAGTATCAACCTCATGCTTAACATCATCATCATCGATTACATGATAGGGGTTGGGTTCATGATGTTAATATTGTGACATGGGAAAAACATAATCTCTTTCACTATACCTCTATGGAAGATCCAATCAATGTTCTTGAAGCCTAATTCTCTCTACAAACATAAATCGTCCAATAGATATGGTCACCAGCTTTCATGCCTCCATATCTCATAGTAAAACAATCTAACGGACGCCTGATGCAATACATGATCACCAAATGTAAACTCAATGGTTCACCAATGTCTATCAGTATAAGACTTATGACTACTATAAGTTGTACCCATATGACTTAGAATCATCTAAACCTACTCTTATGTATCTTGAATAAGACATGGTCCCAACATCACTGACACAACTACCTCAATCCAACATTGAGGGGATTTTCATGGTCTACCATAAAGATCTTCATATTGTGCCACACATATATTTTCTTAATAAATGATGTTTTAGGATAAATCCACCAAAGCTTGGTAATTCTATCATGACCCAAAAAATTATACGATATGCTCACAAAGCATATCCTTAACCACATGTAGACGACGTTATTATTTCCCATATATACATAGGAGGAGATCCATACTTAGTGAAACCTGTATTCCAATACCCTTCTATAATCCCTTTCATAAGAGTGAAGTAAAGTGTGAGTCATGGTTTGAACAATACTTTTTAGCACCCTATGAAGACAGAATATTTTCCAAACATATAAGTCACTCAACTGATCAACTCTAAAGGTCTTCAGTATAGAAAATAAATGTGATACATTCTTTTTTTTTCACAACCATGCAAACATCATCATTATTCTGATTCATCCTTAGATGATCCACGAAAAATTACATGGTAACAACATCCAATATCTATTACTGAATAGGAAATTACTATAGTAAACCACAAGGTAAATTATGCATGGCCTTCACTTATTGACAAGTGTATAATTGTCTCACGAACCCTGTTATCTCCCTTTTTATGCTCATACATTAATACGTTCATCATATGTCGCAGTATATTATGGTCAAATTTGGATTTACCTCCATGTTTGAGGCATGAAATTCATGCATCCTCTCCTCTAGAAAACTCATATGCACAAAAACCTAATAATTAACATAGATTATATCATCCTCATCTATGGTATTATATGAAGGTGGATCTCCACCTTCAGGGCTTTCCCTCAAGTAAATACAATTCCTGATTCTCCAAATTTCTACCAAAATTTCATTTTAAAATAGTATACTCTAATGAAGATTATATGAGAGTCATAATCTATTGTCCCTCCTAAACCACAACATGCATCTCATCTATCAATGTAATCATTTTCTACTTAGAACTAGACTCTAGAACTACCTAAATCTTTGTTTTTCTTCTTAACACATTAAAATATTTATTTCCCTTTCCGAGCATATATCCTAAAACAAAATAAATATACAACATATACTCAACCCCCCTACACTGAAAGAGATTATAATCATGCTAAAAAGGATATACTTCATGATATTGTGATCAATATACACAGTAATATTTTCATCAAACAGATAATTCCACCAATACTTCAAATCATAAAACACTATAACTAACACAAGGTCATGTGTAGGATAATTTTGTCCTTGTAGCATCAACTTATGAGACCCACACTACAGAACCTAGTCTCCCTAAATCAAAAATTCTCTTTTATTAATCCCAGAAGCCTAAAAAACACCACACACTCTTCACATCGCCCGGGTTGGATAAATATTAGTGTTGTTGTCAAGTAATTCATTAAATCTGGAAAGCATTTTTTCATGTTTCAAACCATTCAAACATTATTCCTTTCTTTCTAATTATCGAAAGTTGTTCTTCCAATAATGAAATTTCTTTGATGAACCTCTAATAATATACCACTAATCCTAAGAAATAATTGACATTGAAAACATTCATGGAATTCTCCCAAGAAAATATGGCGTAAAATTTACCTAGGATCACCGAAACACATTCCTATGAGATTATGTCACTCAATAAATGTAGACAATCTATCCAAAACTGACACTTATAAATCTTAATATATTGATAATTCTCTCTCAGTATACTCAAGACTATGTCAAAATGGTGGGAATGATCCTCATGGGTCTTGGTGTACACCATGATTTCATCTAAAAACACTTCCAAAAACAAATCTAGTCACAGGTGAAATATTTGATTCATCATGTCCATCAACACTACTAGTTCATCTGTCATCCTTAATGGCATCATTAAAAACTCATACCATCCAAAAATGCTTCTGAATGCAGTCCTTTGTATATTCGAATGTGGAACACTCAACTAATGATACCCTGATCTCATGTCGATCGTGGAGATAACAGATGATCTTCCCAACTATTCCAATATATCATTGATATAAGGAATAGAATAAGAGTTCTACACAGTCATCTGGATCATCATATTATAATAAACACATGAGTACATAGTCATGTCATCCCTCTTAGAATAAAACATCTGACCCCCAAGGTGACATATTAAGATAGATAAACCCTATTATCCGTCAACTATTTTATTTGATTATTTAACTCCTCAATCAATGTTGGTGCAATTATGAATGGTGGAATAGAAACTACCACAAGCCCCAACATGAGCTCAATTATCAATTCCATGTCTCTCTGAAGTGGTATCCCTAATAAGTCCATAGTAAACTCATCCTAAAACCTATCCACTATTGGTGGAAATTAATTCAATTTCATAGCCCCATCATCCATTAATATACTATAAAACTAGGCAGTGAGCTCCCCCAGTTACTGATGAACTGGTCATGCATGGCCCGCCATGATATCCCACTCTCCTCATCGAACATAAGTGTTACCCCAAGGATACATAAAAGTCACTCTCCTTAAATAATAATAAATATGGTCTTAGGAATCCGCTAACCAGTTTGTACAAATAATTAGGTCTAATATTGACATGTCAAGAATATACAGATCCCAACTGAAATGATAATCCGCTTCTTCAAAAGAAAAAACCTTGCACAAATAGATGTCTCTCAAAAGTAATAACAATGGTGTATCGATCCTAATAAACCCAATCACATACTCAACTATAAGAGTCAAAATTTTCACATGTTTTTAATATATATTACGATGAGAGGCACTGTTATCAAATAATTCACTTGCTCGTGTAAAAGATACAATAATAAAACCTCTTACTATAGATGGTACAACCTCGCTACCCGCCATTATAGGGTGAACTACATGAAACTGTCATGAACCTATACCCTATGATGATATTTGAGTACCCAATGATGCACTAGACTATTGATATTAATGCTATTTCTATGAAGCACCACGTCCACTCCCTCAACTGCAACACCTAGTACTATCCAACTACCATCATGATATGGGGTTGAAGACCCCCTTGAAACACTCTAATTATTATTAACTCCTACATCACTACACATTTTTCATGGGATAATAAAGAAGCTATATAAATTTACCATCATTCCATAATCTCATCAATCTAACGGTGCTTGGGTAAAATATCTAAGAAGGTCACCTAGACTACCATAGTGGTGGAAAATCACTTAGTTATGATCCAGAGTAATTGATCATTCCACTTGGCCACTCTTCTTTCCAATTATTTGGTAGAAACTATCATAATGAGGCTTTCTACCCTTTGAATACATACCTCATGATCGCCCAAAAGAAACATAATTCCCTCCACTATAATCTTTTCTTAGGTTCCCCTTAGATATGAGAGCATGATCAACCACTTTAGAAAAAAATAACCCAACAGATATTAACTTTGGGCTTAATTTCACATTTATGACCATCATAGAAATTAAATTATATAAATGACTTATCCCTTACCAACTCTAGAGAAAAATGATCTTGCTCTGTCAAGTGAGTAGAAAATTCCATCATGGACATACTCTCTTAAGTCAACCACATGAACTGATCTACTCTCTTGTGTATCAGTGTATCTAGTTAAAAGTACTCTGGGAACATATCCAAAAATTTATTACATACCATAATTTCATCCTACCAAGAATGTGACTAGGAATCCCATTCTAAATTCATTGATCCTTGTAATATATAAGTATCTAACATTACCTTTGTCTTATAAGGAGTCTCCAAATGGTAATGTATAGTATGGATGGACTCAATCTAGAACACTACTACCATAGGCCCACCCTCTCTGGTGAAAGACATAGGGTGTTTTAACTTAAAGTCCCATACTAAGTTGGAGATACTATTAACTACCCTCTTTGAGTATATATCCACAAACAATATGATGTTTCAATGTTCTCACGGAAAGTATCTTTGAGTCCTACACCTGGAACTATAGGATACTTAAGTTCCACTTTTGGAGGATCATTTCCACCCATATCCTCCTATCTACCAATCAGAAAAACATCGCCATGGATGAATGTTTATACATTGAAAACAACACTTCCCAAGACACATACCATATTTTTATCACAACATTAACAAATTTAACAAGAGGTAATTATATAATTCCATGAAAATATGTACCCCTTCATGTACCACATAGTTGAAACTAATTCACTATCACCACCCTTAACCTTCCTATATCTAGGCCATGGTTAAAAACAGGTAAACTCATTATCATTATTGAAATTTCTCACTATAAACCATTTATTCACATATTTCATTATCTTACAACATTCAGTTCATATTATTCACCCTTTTCAGTTCAATTTTACAAACCTAGAAAATAATTCATTTTCAATAACTTACCCAAAATGAATTTTCCCATTCATGCCTAAAAATGATGCATGTCACAAAATTCATGAGTTCCTAGAATTATGCATGTATAGTAAACTCTCATTTCATTCTATTACATGGGTAAAATCTCAAAAAAACATATAAAAATTATAAAATCCCAAAACAAGTGCATCACGCAAGGTGAAATAACATCCCACTATAACAATTCAAATCAATAACAGAAATACCACTATGGGTAAATGGATTTTACATTCATAAATGGTTTTTCTACTCCGATGCATGATATCGTAACCATGGTTTGAATAATACTATTCTCCCCTCTTCCATTCCCAAATATAAATAAATAAATTAGGATATAAAAAACATTTGATACCATATTGTGACATCCCAACCCCGGTGCCACACATCGATGCCCTGTGTCATTTGGTTACATGTCATTAGGAGTGCCTTTCCATATGTCATTGGCTCCGGACTAGCAGCAAGGGTGTAATATCAGTAATGAGGATACTATACATTCTTTATCACAGTAGAAAAATAGTAGATACAAATAAGAGTAACCAAATGATATAACCAATAGCCGAACTAAACTAGTATCACATGATGACCAATAAAATACATGTACTATCCAAAACTAAAGAGTAGATATGTCATGCCAAAAACATGTCATGTTTCAAAATGAAAACCCCAAAATTAAATAATGTCATTGAAAACTCCCAAGAGTGTCCCAAAACCATGTTGGGATCCCTCATCCAGGCTTCATCCCAACTCATCAATCTAACATAGGTCAATTTCACTTTCCCTTTCGTTCATATATGATGTCTATTCGGGTACCGATCAAGAAACCCAAGTAGGGTGTCACTAAAACTCAATAGGATTCCACAAATGTAATCTAAAAAATATCCAATCAATAATATTGTATTTAGATGTTTAAAAAATAAGGGACAATGCATAAAGTAAACATTTATCACATTTCATTATTTTATGATTACCCACGTAAACCCACAGCTTCCTAAGGACAAATGAACCATCAATACCTGCTTCAACCCATGCTTGAGTCTGAACTACCCCCCAAGGGATATCACATATCAAAATACCATGTTTATCATTTATTATCTGATTCCAATCATATCCTATACAATTAGAACTGTAATCCAATTCAATATCATTAGTGTATAATTCCATGTCTAACACCATGTGGGTATTTGGAGTCTCTGTCACTATCCCACATCACACTGTCACTTGGGTATTTTGAGCCTTATTACCTTTCCCACAATTGTTATCCCATGATGGTATGTGAAGCCTTAGTCCATATTACACACCTCATTATTAATTATTATCACATATCGTATTTTGAATCATCTATATATGTCCCACAATCATTATCATTTATTATCACATATTGTATTTTGAAGCATTAGTTTGTGTCCCACACTCATTAAGAATTATTATCCCATATGGGATTTTGATACTTAAGTCTTTTTCCCATAATCAATTTATCAATCCAATACATATATAACATATATCACATTTCATAAGGTTAATCATCATTAAATCACTTTTTATTATAATTAAAATCCCATTATAGCATTTATATTTTCAAAATATATTGGTTCAATACTCTAATCAAATGGAAGAATATGAATAGTTCATCAATAAATCATTTTTAAAAATTTTAATCAAATTACCCATTAAGGACAAGTCAACGATATCATAATACCCATTTTTAATTTGTTCATTAAAAAATTAATTGACCTGCTACATGATCCAACATTCCATTAAATTAAATAGTTAAAGAATTCAAATATTAAATTAACCAATTAATTAATCCAGTTTTCCAAATTTAGAGTCACAACATTCCATTAATTAATTCCCTAATTATTTAATCCTAATAAATTTTTTATTATAATAATTATGTTGTTAATTTATCATATTCAATATTTAGTTTCCAAAAATGCCAATTGAAATATGAAAATTCATACAAACAATTGTAATCAAGAATCAGGATATTTAAATTAAACCACCTACCTCGATATTGTTGACAAACACCCACCAATGCAAATACCCAATTGAATCAGAATGATCAAGAACACTGAAAATAACAACTTTTAGATCTGAAAAATATATCCCAGATAAAATAGATTAGATATATAAAAACCTAGATCTAGATTTACTATAAATGGATGAAAACAACCCCTAAAAGATAAGTGAATGGTGGAAGAGATGGAGGAAAATATTCTGGATATGAATCTCTTGTCGAGAGGGGTGTAGATATTGAAATTGGGCTTTTATTCGTCAAGAATGGAGGTTGTAACGCCTTGGAATCCACCCAAGAGCCTATAAAAGAGGTACATAGTTTATGGTCGAGTTGGTTTGAATTAGTGTGAAATATAAGGGGTGAGAGAATTATTAATCAAATTTTCATGGGTTTAATTTTATGCGTGCAAGGTCCCACCATTTTCCCTATCTGAGTTCCCTAACTGTGTACCTCGCCCAAAGGTGTCTCACAGTTAATACCCAGAGGGTTCATAATTTATAAACCATGAACCATCAATGTGAATCCCCTCTGTCTTAGTCCAAATGGTTTACTAGTATGGGTGAATGTTTTGGGAAATCTATGCACCAAACGTTAACTACCCCACTTCCAAAACTCTCTAATTTCTCTAAAAAATCCACCAAGTTAAAACTCAAACAATTTGTACTAAAAAAGGGAAAATAGTACCTATAAATGACCTTGATAAACCTCTATAAAATTTCATGATCATATAATTAATTACTCTACGTATTAGATTTTATCATTCTCATACATGACATTTGGGAGTGATCATTCATTGTTATGTAGGAAATAAACTACATTACAAGATCAAGATCCAATATGATTTATCAATAATGTGGAGGGAATTTATCCACTGTTATTGTACTAACATATGTAATATCCAAGGATCTATATATACTCAATAATAACTTTCCACTATCACACTATATCTTAGGAAATATAAATATCGAACCATATCCCACCGCAATAATTGAGGTTTATGAATATACTCACTATCTAAGGACTATTGATAACAATTCTAGCTTCCCCAAGTATCTATATTTTCACTATTGTATGATCAAAAATATTATAGGCTAAATTGTTAAATCTCTCACTAATCACTAATTTAAGGAGAATAATCCAACCCCATTTATGAGTTCATCCATTACCATGGTCGCAAATCATGTATGATCTTCCTTTGGGATCTCAGTAGGACCCAATAACAAATCTTCAATATTTCATGAAAACTAAAGAGTCCTAGAATTAGTTTCAATATGATGGTCACGTATTGTGGCCTTAAAATTTATATAGTTCATGAGGGACCCAAAACATATCTCATCCAATCATATCTTAAGAACATAGGAAGGCTTCACATGTCATCTACAATAATTAGCAACTGCCATCATCAATTCTCTTCAAAATTTACATGATTTCAAATAACTAGAGGAATATTTGTTCACATTTTTGAATAAAAAATTTCATTCTACTTCCATAAAATGAAAAAATATATTAATTAATTTCACCATGATATGATAAAATCCAACATCAAATCCATATATCAATTATAAAAAATATATAAAGAATAAAGAGAGAATAATGAAGAATATTTCCTCAAATTTGTTTAGAAACATCTCCCAAGCCACCATTGATTAAAGAGGGATAATGGAGAGGAATAATCAGGGGATTTAGAAATACCCCAATTTATGTTGTGTTGAATAGAAAAAATATATCTTTCAGTGGGCCCCACATGAACTATAGTTTCCTTCTAGGTTCCAATAGGCAGGGAAGTGGTACTCCACAACTTCTCAAGGCCACTGAACTCTTCATCATTTTCCTTTCAGCTTCCAGTGGGTTCCTTCCATAGCCATAAAAACATATTTTTCCCCCTTAATTATGAAAACTCTCAATATTATTATTTTCCACTAATAATTCCCTATCCAAATCCATTATATTAATATTATAGAATGATCAATGATATCCATTCCATAATACCAAAAATAAAAACTAAAGTTAACCAGCATTATACTCCTATAAAATCGATTATATAGTTGTTTCATAAAAAATTAATACAATATTTCATTACATTATATCATAATATTCATATATAATAAACTTGGTCATAAGAAATTGAGACTACACATAACATCATTTTCAAAAACATTCACGATTGATGAAAATTTGTGTTTTTTGCAAGAATAACTGATATACAAAGAAGAAAATGTGTTAAATATAATTATAAAAATTCATCAGTGGTATAAAATGTTTTGATTAGTTGAGTAAAAAATATATAAATCTTATATATATTCAATGTAAATATAGTCCCTATAAAAATTCAACACATCACATATTGATTAAAAAATATAGATAGTCATCATACATTTAGGTGTATATAGAATATTTTAAGAATGGAAAGATAATTCTACTCTATCATATTAAATTTTTTATTATAAGAGTATTTTAAATGGTATCAAGGGTCATTTTATAAATGTTTTTAAAAAATATTTATTTTACCTTTCATAACATATTTTCTGTGAGAAAAATATTCTATCTGATATGAATATTGATAAAACATATGAATTACAATATAATATTTTTCAATCCAAATAAATTTTTTTGATTAATAATTCATCGCATACCAAGAATAAAATAAATAAATTAAATTAATAAGTCACTATAGAATATTTTTCATCAATTTTAAATTTGGAATAGGTATATAAGAAACATTTTCCTTTTAATTGAACACTCTTGGAATAGAACCTATAAACTAGAATAATGATATATAATAGATAAACAATTTTGAATTATTGGATGATAATAAATAATTGGATATAATGTGTATTATAATTCTTAAAATAATCTATAGTATTGATTGTATAAGAAAATATAAAAAAATTCCATATATTGAAGTGAGTTTGTATCCACACATTATTAGATATTTTTACACGAGATAATTTTATATTGTTGTATGAAAATAAATTAAATCACTATATAAAGCCATGTCACAAATTATGATATAAAAAAACATAGGTCATTATATATATAACAAATATGGAAAAATGGAGATATAGTTATTATCATATATAACATATGGTGAAAAATTTTTCATGGGGAAATGATAGATGAATGTAATGATATGAACCTTTTATTAAATATTCTTTTATTATCTTTGATCAGTCTTAATAGAGATAAATTATTTATATATCTATGACAATGAGGCATCTTGTTTCTTAGGAAATTTATAATTTATACATTGATAGATTTTAAATGAAATTTTACTAGGATCTTTATGAATTTGAATTATAAATAACAATGTTGCCATAATTATACTAAATAAAGATAAATGAAAATCTAGTTTTATAAGGAAATATATTAAATAAAATAAAATAATATATATATATATATATTAATAATTAATTTAAAGATAATGACAATTTTTTAAAGAAAAAACTAATTTTTTTTATAATTATAGACTTATAAGAAAATTCTACTAGAGAAATTTTTATCTATGAAACATTTGAGTACATACATTCTATTGTTACAATTCTCAACACTACTCAAAAAAAATATTATAGATATAGAGATATCTAGAATATTTTTGATGATATTTTTAATTATATTTGATACATTTCATTATAAATAGAATAGATTATTTTAATCTATTAAGAGGTATTCACTATTATATGACAATTATAACATCTCATATATATTTTTATTCATTTTTATGATATGAATAAATTATATTAATTACACGGATGTTACAACTCATCGAAAGGACATAGTCACCTACCTTGACAGTAAACATTGAAAAATTATGGTGTGTTTTCAATTCTTTGTTTATGTCATTTCATATGAGTGTGGGTTTAAATATGAAATATTTAGTGGAATCCTTACTAATAACTAATAAAAGAATTAAATTTTAAGCATTAGTTCAACTGAGCAATGATGATTCATCCCCCATATGAGTGATGTATCCAAATAACTTTGGGAAACACACACATATACATGCATGTATATATATATATTGTCAATTATATTATTTCTTATATTTTGGTAACATGACTTAAAATAAAATTTCATCATGTCGATTAAAATTCAACAAATAACATTAAATGATGATCTAGATAATTAATTTAATATAAAGTTATCTAAACTACATGATTCATAGTTTTTAGAGCTCTGTATGAGTCTTATGAATCAAATAATTAATGTTTTTTTCAAGAACTATGAATATATTTAAGACTTTTACTTAGAATTAATTTAAAAAATTTAAATGGATATGATTTTCTCTTAATAAATCTTATGATTGAATGGTTAAACTAGAGAGTATGTATATTTTTAGTAATAAAAATATTGGTATTTCATGCAATTTATAGATAAATTAACATGTAAATAAGCAATAAGAAATGAAATTTTGATATGAAAACTTATATAATGTGATTTGACTTGAGTAAGATACCTATATTGTAGGGACTGTGGAATTTTTTGTGATTATAATTCTTATTATTAGTGAATTTTAGATTTTGAGTGTGATATCAATGGGTTTTCCCTCTTGTTAGGGATTTAGTGGATCTGATATGATCTTTTCTAAGAAATTATTGATGTTATTATATGGTATTTTATAATATGGTATGATATATCATAAGGATTTTAATTTTTGTGAATACCTTTTAAAATTATTTATGAGTGGGTCTCACTTTTAGGGTATGACATATTATATAGTGGTCGGTTAAAAGAAACAATTTGAAATGGTTACGGTAGTAGTTATATATTATATAAGGATTGGGAATGCATTTATTGTTGATAATGTTAGGATTTGATAAAACTGTATATATATACTCATTATAAGTATTATTTTGAGGGATTCACAATTTATGGAATTATATTATATTAAAATTTAAAAAAACTTTGGATTTTTAATTATTATATACTATCTATAATGGGGTTTAAATTCATGGTTTATTTTTTATATAATTTATGTCTGGATCCAAGGGGCCTCATGGTAGTCGAATATGAGATAGTTTCATTGATTTTTTGTTTATCATATGGTATTTTTTATCTTCAAAAGTTTCATTAATTAAGTTATGTGATTAAGGGTATGAGAATTTAACACACAAAAGATGTGAAACAAAAATAACTGGAAATATGTAATGTTTTTTTGAGGTTATGATCCGTAATGTTTGGAAAGGATTTTAATTATTTACCAAGAGATGGATTAATATGAAAATGTTCCAATGGTTTCATACCCTTAAGAAATATTTTGAGTTGTTAATAATTTAGTGAAAATTTCAATGATCTATCAGGTATGTTATAATTATTCTAAAAAAGGTAAAAAAAATAGATTTCATGATTGAAATTAATGAGTATGTACCTGAAATTAGTATAGTTTTTTGGAAAATCAAAAAGAAATTGTTTTAAGTAATTAAAAAAATTATATTTTCAATAATATAACTACATTGGTTTTTATAGTTTTTAAAATATATTATTTTTTAAAAATTAATATAAATGATGAAATAAATAAGTGATACTTTTTATTTTAAAAAAATTCATCAAAAGATATAATATATGGTAATTAATTTTAAATTTTTTAATAAAAATATATTAGAAGAATATGAATAATAGAAAAAATAGATCATGGTGGAAAACTATAGAGGTCATCAAAAGTCTGGTCGGGCCTCTAAGAATTTTGTAGGGTGGAATATAACAAAGAGGGTTTTCATATTTTCTAGCCATATTTTTACTATAATCTCAAGGGGAACTCAGTTTACCCAAATATGGTGACACCCACTCACCTATATTCTTTCATTGGTGGTCTGGTCATGAATCCAGATATCACAACTTCATCATTTTGGATGGTTAATGGGAAAACATATATTTTTGATTTTAATCAGAGTTCATACTTCACCCATAATTTGTAAGGATATTTTTGATTTATAATAGGCATAATATATAGAAATATTTAGATCTTCAATGAAAATTTATTCTAGTTATGTATAAAATCTTTTTAAAATTGAAAGAGGAAATTTTTTATACAATTACTTTTTTTATTTTGAAATTTTTAAATTTTTTTAATGTTTTCTTAAGAAATATATTGGAACATTAAATTTTTTAATTATGATATAAAGTATTCTTTTGATTTATGAACTATATTTTTAATCCATCAATTCCCCGAAAGAATATATAATTTTATTTTTGAGATGAATAAATTTCAATATTATTATAGAAATTTTATGACTTATGAAGTTGGTAAACATATTATCAATTTTGTTTTAATATATATAATTGATATGGGTATGTTTTCAGGATTTTAAAAAAAATTAAATTATGGAAAATAAGTAGATATTTTGAAATATTAGAGAGTAATTTAGGTCATGTGAGAGTAGATGGAGTAATAGTTGGATTAAGAAATAATTTTATAAATTATTAATAATAAAAATTAAAATTTTTGGAATTTTTTTAATTATGATTTAATCTTACAAAGATATAGAAAATAACGTATGAGTGGAAATTTTGATTTGTAGGAGAGAAACATTGTCACAAACAAACCAACAACACCCCGGAATCAAGAACAAAAGTTATCTCATAAAAATACTCAAAAGGTGTTCTAGATACACACATGCTTGAAACTAGTTCCAAGGTTTCATGAACCACACTTTGGGAATGGTTTCTCCCAAAATAATCATCACACAAGTTCAAACCATGAACCCAAAATTACCTTCCACTGACATGTAATCTCATTATCTTAGAGTAGCATATCCCAACAACCATTTATAACCATCCCATTGCATAATGATAACTAAAAATATACCAGAGAAATAATGAACCATAACATAATCGTCATCCACAAGGCATCCAAAGATATATTGAAATGGAATATCCATATAAATCATTACGTATAAAAGAGATGATGTATATGATGAAAAGGTGATATAATATACATCGATGAACCCAATAAAAAAATTATACCGATATACATGTTACATGAGGGTTAAGTTCCCACTATATCACCATAATAAACACAATAGCTACTAGTAAGAGCACCCATTATTCTAATAAGGTGTCTTCCCATTACCTGGATAATTAAAAACGAGATGTAAAAGTACCCGTTGGGTTTATATAGGCTATGAGTGACACTATCCCAGTAGAAAACACCAATAATTTCATCATTGAATCTTTTTAGATAATAAAATCATGTTACGTTGAAATAAACATTATATAATCATTAATTTAAAATTTAGAGGAATAAAAGTAAAAAAATATTTAACGGCTTAGAAAAGTAAACCAATATCCTATGAATAAAAATTTCCATAAACAAAAACTATGGGAGCTCCACAATTCTACTAATTTTATAGGTACCCTGGTTCCTTATATCTTCTTGAAAACTAGAATTCAGTCAAATTATGTGAACAAACCACTATGGAGATCATGCCATGGCCTAGCGGTATATTGTTTCCTATCCCATGACACCACATCCAACCAACTAAAATGATGTACATGCCTTGGTCTAGTGGTGTGGTATCTCATGTGCACCACACTAAAACATTCATCAATGTATAATATAACTCGATAGTGTGGATTAATCCAAAAGGGATCTTTAACCCCAGTCTTTCCCTATTAGATACCCAGGTTCTTATATTCTAAACCCAACTTAAGCATTCACATTCAATTTTCAATGTGCCATATAAAAACCCTTATCATGTCATTTCTATTAAAATATTCAAAAGATGTATTTAAATAACATTTTTCTGTAAATCGAGGGAAAATAATTTAATTGATCATGGGACTTATCATCAACAATCCAAACTACCATAATATAGCTTCAAATTGTCTAAAATAACTTTAGAAGACAAAAAATATATTATATTTTAATAAAACAATAGTTTCAAGTGAAACCAAATACCTTTAACTAGTAAAAACTATTACTAACTAGTGTAAACAAATTTCCTATTGTGTAAATACACATATATGGTTAGGTGGGACCCTATCTAGGTAAGAAAAATCATAAAAGAAAAAACCTACACTATAAAATTAATCCCAAGTAAACTCTCGGTTTAAACTTCCTAGGGAAAATAGAAACTAAAGATAAATAGTATAAAAATAATGGGGATAGAAGAGGAGATACTTAGTGATATATTTGTGGAATAAAATAGGTGAAACCTCACCAAAATAGGACTATGGATGAAGGAGAGGTGTTTCAAGTGCGTCAAGGGGATTATAGTAAATTTGATTAAGAAATTAGGGGTCAGATTATTCAAATTGAGAATTAAAAAAATATAAGTTATCATTTTGTTGTATCTAGGTAGACCATATAGTTTTGATGCGTAGTTTTTTGAACCTATTCCTTTCCTTACAGATCAGAAAAGCCTCAGCTAGGAACATTCAAGATTTTCTACACTGTTTATAATACAATATTCCACACATGAAAAATTCCCCTTTAAATGTGGACAAAAAGTTTTATGGTTGATGAAGGGTTAATCCATACCATGTTATTCCATGGAAATAACCCATTTTTTTTAAAGAAGTCAATATTTAAATTGTAAACCACCTAGAAATTTTCTTTGTAAAATAAGACTAATAAATATAAAATATATACGTGAAAGTGACATCATTTGTGTGATAATTATCCACACCATATAAATTTATATCCATATAAATTCAACTAATGTATTTATCAATAAATAAATGATTCCATTAGATCCTCGTATGAGATTCTTCTCCCACCACTCATGTGAATCGGGTCAACCTTCCATAACACAAGAACAAAGAAAATTAATATTCATTGGTGTTTGTTATATTTGGATTTAAAAATTCAATTATGGTTTTCATTATTAAAACAATTCTATTCAAAATTGAGATCATACTGATTAATCATATAGAATAGGCTATTTTGTTATCTCTTCAATTGATGAGAATAGAAAGATTATAAATTTTCAACCTCTTGGATGGTAAATACAACCTAAAAGATACATTCCTGGTCTATCAAGTGATATTGAGGGGACACATACACCTCAAGGTGAATTTTACCTTATTCACCAATCCTTGGTGATCCAAATGTCGTGAGACTCTTAGAAACATATATTTACGTATAAGAATTCTAGGGGGGAGATTATAGTGGTGATCATAATATTTATGAATACTTAGATCTATCACAAAATTCTTTTTGAACGACCTAAATAATCTTGATCATTTCCTAAACTATGCTTGGTCTAACCAAATAGGACTTACATTCCTTTTTCCAGTGTATAAAAAAATGGAATGATTAATCATAAAGGGATTTGAATGGAACCATCCACATATGTGTGTAGTGACTATTATGTTTAGAAAACATGTCTAGTCCAAGATATGTATCCCATGAACCACTAAAGATTATAATGCATACCTGTAGAATATAATTCACAATATTATTGGGCCATTCTGTATATGTGATGTATGAGGGAACACAAAATATATACAAAATATATTTAATGAACAGCCTATACATATCCTCCGCCGTCATGATCTCCCAAATCTGTATGAAGGGATAGCATTCAAATAACCATCCAATCGTGACCCAAAATGAATTTTACCCCTAAGGGTTATGAAGTATTCTGATAATTAATTCCATTAACATATCATCCCAATTAAATGTTGGAATAGAAAGAGATGAAATATAAAGAATTTTTGGTATCTTCCATTTACCTATAGACTGTTATAAAACCAAGACACCAAGTCTTCTATATCTCTCCCCACACCCATCCACCATTATAATAATTTCATATCACGATACATAATTATGTCACTACTGTGGATATCTAATTAAGACAAATGGTATCTCCATATAACCTCATTTCTCATCGATGAAGTATCCATGAATCTACTACCAAAACAAAGAAACCCCTTTGGATATGGGGACCATTCGCTCGTCCTCTATCCTCTGCATAAATATCCTATGAGACATTGGGTATCACTATCTTATATCTTATATAATGAAATGAAATTAATTATAGGTGGATTAAATTTAATATAACTATGAAATTAAACATATTCCTCCCCTTTTCCACTAGGTGTAGCTCATCTAGGAGGTCCATTAGATTCAACTCCCCATTGGACACCTTCAGTACCTGAGGAATAAAAATTATGACTAAGAGTATCTAAAAACATTCCTTTTACCTTGTGTATAGATAGGATCAAAATAAAATCCTTTGATATATTCGATATAATTCCTCTATAATTCCATGATATTTTATTATTTATTTCTATTTAAATAAAATTTAATTATTTGAAATCATTCATGACATGCAAGACGCATCATAAAATAAACCATCATATATTACTTCCTAGAAGTAAAATTTAATGGTTTGAATATGATTAAAAACATTATAAAATATCTTGTTTAACATAAATAATAATTTTTGATTAATTCATTAATTTAATTACTCAATATTTAATAATGTTATTTTATCATTCCAAAAAATATTCTCTTCAAAAATTGATTAAATTTTATTATGTTCATGGAAAGTATAATTAATTTCTAATATATATAGAAAAAATTAGTTTTAACTATCAATTTTTAAATAACCATTTCAATATTATCATAGGGTGACATTTTAGGGTTTCTCTGAAAACAATTAATTTCAAATGAATAGTATGATTATGAAATTTTGTAAAAAAATTATTATTTTCATTAAATCAACAAATTTAAAATTATCAATATCTTTTAAATATGATTGTAAATTAGTATAATACCACTTTAATTAAAAATAATCAAATTTATTAAATAGTAATTGTAATTATATATTATTTTTCTATATGTTGATTTTTTTGTACTTAAAGAAACCTTTTTCAAAAAACTATTTTCCTTTGAATTTTATATAGTTATTTTAAAATTGATTTATTCCGCTTATAGAAAACTAATATTTAAAATTATATTCCATATTTATAATCATGAGATTCAAATTTCGTAAATATTTACCTTTAATTTTTTTATTATGAATATTTTTATTTTAAAAAAAGTTATCATCGTTGTAATAGTAAAACTTGTAAAATATAGTTAAGATTATGGGATAAGACTTCAAAATAACACTAATACAAGTATTTAATCTATTTAATGAGTGTATTTGTATAATATTAATCCATGATTATATTTTATGGAAATATTATACCATATTTTATTGATAATGACTTATATATTATTAACTACAAAATTTTACACTCTTTTCTTTTAAAAAACTCTAATATTTCTTCATGGGGATAAAAAATATTATGTTTAGTTATAAATGGTTATTTTTAATATTATTAAATTAGTTTAATTAGTTTAATTTATTTTTAATTTTTACTAGAGGTATAATTACCTTGAATTCTTACGCAACACCGGTATACTGTTTATCCATAAAGTAGAAATATTCACTAAATATTTTTAAAAACATTAAACTAAGAAAATTTGGATTAATTATGGTGTTCAATTAGTTTTTTGGACAAATTTTATTAATTGATTTTAAAAGGGTATTTAATCTCAATAAATTATTTTCCACTTCACTTTAATGTCAAATTATATAAATAGTGCCAAATATCACATTAAGGATATTTTATATTATATGAATATATATTAAATTATTTTAAAAACATTAAAATATTTAAAAACGATAAGGGCGATAATATATCATCTAAAATTTCCACCATTTACCATTTTCGATCCATTTGTAACTTTATACAAAAATTTATAACAATTTTTTTTAAAAATATTTTACCATGATTAAGGTTAAAACTAGTTAACGAATTGGTTAAACCCAATGATAAGAATTAAAATTCCACATAAAAATAAAAATTTATTTTATAATGTTATTTAAACGATTAAAAATATACTCTTTTCAATTTTTATCACTTCATTCCACTTTAACTGGAAAAATTATTTTTAATATTTAAATCGTGTAAATAATTCTAAGTGTGAACTTTCCTTCGTTATTAAAGTACTCCACCTATCCTTTATTCTTTAGACCACATTGATTAATTTATCATTACCAAAACCTACTAAAAAACTCTTATAAAAATCTTTATCCATGTTAGGGAGGTTTTTTTATTCATAAAATACCATCCCTAGGGTCCTTAAGTAGGGATCGAATGAATATTCATCAAAGATTAGGTAATTGTCTTAATTGAGAATTTTCAATCGACTTCTTATTATAACTCCTCAAATTATATCCTTCAAATTAAAATATAACAATATAATTATATACGATATAATTATATTTCAATATTTTATTAGCATAACATTATTCATATCCATTTCCCATTAAATGCGAAATTAAAGTGTCCCTCACACAAACATGTGGACTACCACCTCTACCTAGTGATATGAATCAATTTCCATAACCACCTCGCATGGATCATTATAAATATTTATTAAATATATATATATAATATTTATTATCATATTATATTTATGTAAATATTAATTATTATTTACATTTATTTTTTCCATCCAATGAAAAAATGGATACATCGCTTCTATATACGTACATATTAACATCTGTACAAAATGATATAATTAGTTTTTCATCACTAAATTAAATTAATAGTTATAAAAGTATATATAGTGATTAAATATGATACTCATGAAATTATTTTTATTTTGGAGGTTATGGAAACACAATCAAAGTAAAATTACTTAAACTGACCAAGAAAAAACATACATCAAAATGAAAGAATTAACACATGGAAATAAAAATTTGAAATTATTTACAAATAAATGTGTGTTAAAAGGTTTTAATTGGATAAAATATGATATAATAATTTTTATAATATAATTGAGATTATAGAAATTACGATTCTCTTCAAATCTGAGGTATGGAATTATCATATCACTTTGATTAATGTGTGACATATGTCATTATCACCACTTACATCCTTTTTGTGGTGTATATATTTTCCATGAATTAATTTTTTTATTCTTATAAACACAATTTTTATTCACAAATAAATATTATTATATCACTTTTAGGAGGTTTTAATTCAAAAATTAAATTTTTTTATGGGTTCATCTAAATATATTTTCTTTGAGACATGTTTGATGTTATATACCAATTTAAGTTTATGAGGTTTATATAATTCCCCTTTGACATGATATATCATAAATATACAAGATTTCATGGTATTTAATGTTTATTTTTTTTATTTCATCTTAATTAGGATTCAGAAGTTACTAAATATGTAAGGGTTTTGTACTACAATCTCATTGTTTATTGGGATTGTTTATGTTAAAGTTTTTGGTGTTGAAATTTTATGATATATATCAAACAAATAGCTTTAATTTTTTTATCATATTTTTTTATAGATATTACTTGTTATGCATTAATTTTCTAATCCTTAGATACTCAAAAAACTAAAATATCTTTTTAATGAAAATTAACTTTCATTTACAATTCTATGAGGAATATTTTTCTCAATTTTCATGTTTTCTTTAAAATGTTTTCAGTAGTATTTTTACTATTCTCCTATAATTTTTACAGAAATTTTTACCCACTTATGAAATTATATATAAATATTTTAAAATAGATTCATATTTTCATTTTCAAAATGAGGCACTATTTAAACTTTACTGAAAATGTAAAAGTAGTCTTTCATTTAACGTAAACGACATGAATAGAATTTAACACCATAATGACCCCTCAATTCATGGAATATTTCACTGATATTATTCATGGTTATTTCCAAGGAAAATATTTTACCTAATATTTTGGAAATTTAATAGATTTTAAATAAGTTATTTCAAAATGACATGGGTATTTTTCTCATGAAATACCTAGAAGATATTTAAAATACATTTCTCACCTATGATAACATCCTTTGATTTTTCTTATACTACACTTGTGACATGTTTATATGATAATATAATTATTAATTTTCTAGATGTTCTATTCTTATGATAATGAAATATCCATAAAACCTATTTCATTTTCCACAATATAAGTCAAGATGGAATGATAAATTTTTTTCATGATCTTATTGTATACATATGAATGTATTTATGAATATGTGATTGGTTGGATGAGATTTATATATACCTATAATTAGTTAGGTAGTTTTTTATGTTTTATAATCTCAAAGGTTATATGGGATGTTATCCAGACCTTGAAATAGACTACCTGATAGGTTATCCCAAGACAAAAATTAAGTAGACATGTTGTTATCCCAAGCCCAAACCATGTGCATGGGTGGTTATCCCAAGCACAACATTTGATGAATTTATTTACCATGTTGTTGAAATAATATTAGTAGGAATAGGAATATAAAATACGTTATTACACACTATTATTCAATGAACATATATTAATGTTATTCTTTTATGAGTCATGTTATTTTATTCTTTTATGATTCATGTGTTATGAACATAAATGTTTTATTTCATGGCTCAAGATTGTGATCTATATATTGTTCGATATGATTTTTTTAAATGTTAAGATAATGTTATCATACACTTATTTACATTGTTATAATTAAAAATGATCACTTATTTAAATATAACTTTTTAACAATTACTGAGAGTTTAAGATCACGTTTTATAATGTTTCATTATCCCAAAGTTGTGAAAATATTTTTTAATTATGATATTCCTATGAAGGGTTAAATTTGATAAGAATTTAGTGGGAGACGATGTCGTTCTTTTATGTAACATATATTTATATATTAACATTTCTAAAGAAACTAGAGCCTTGTAGTTATAGAATGAATCATAATTATATGTAATGAAAAATCATATAATAAGATGTAATATTTAAGTATATAAAGTTTGGGTCTCTTTATCCTATGTTTTTTGTTTAATCCCTATAATATAATATATATCCTAGGATTTCATGATTGGATAATAACATGAACTTTTCACTAAAATGGTAATACCTCAAAAATATGAACATAATCATGATAGTGGTTGTCTCTAGGAAATGTGTAGTATAGTTCCTCTCATAAATTATAATTTTTTCAGATTCGTAGGATACCACCTAAATCCCATGAATCAGGACACATCCCCATCCTATTCAACGAGATTCAGAATAAAACATATAATCTACTCATGCCTTTTTAAAGATCAATATATGGGATGTGGTAAAATGATAAATTATCTCATTGAATGAAGAAAGTCATTTTTAATTATAAAAAACTCATCCCCCTCTTGGTGAGTGTCATAAATGTAGAATCCAAATTGTATAAATTCCTAATAAATTTCCAGTAATAACTTGTTAATGCAAAAAATGAATTTCCAATGCATTCCATATCTCCTCCTACGACCTACTGACCTTAATATTTCCAGGATTCACCAATATGTCTTATATGGACAACAAATTCCACAGAAACATCATTTGTTGAATATAGAAACTAAATTTTACTTGTTTATTATAGTGTCAGTGGTATATAAGGGATCCCATAACAATACCTAGATGATGATCGTGGTCCTCCTCGGTTATATAATAGACTAATATAACATCCAGAAACACTAAAACAAATTAATCAATATATCTATTGAATATCTAGTTCATAAGTTCCATAAAATTCACTATAGAATAATAAAACCCAAATGGCATCCCTAAGAACAGGAAATGACCATACATACTCATAAATTCCATCTATGGAAAATTAGAATCCTTCTACCAGAATTGGAGATACCTTATGTGAAGATTAGTTTAATAAAACCAATTCCCTCTCCAAATCAAGTCAAATAGGTCTTCAATATGGGGAAAAGTGTTCACATTTTTAATGGTTTTATGAATAAACCATTAATAATCTATACACATGTGATGGGGCTCAAACAAATTATTAGAAATAAGAACTATAGCGGACCAATGGGACACTCTTGGGTAGAAAAAATCTATTATATTCTATATCATCATGAGAAATATTTAATTCTCTAATATATATATAAGTCTTATTCAGTAATAAGGTAATGAAATCATTTGAGTTAATAAAAAAATATAAATAACTTAACTTCTTATTTTGAGGCTAAGCTTAATTTGTCTTAAAAGAACACCTCTTGAAACTCTCCAGCGATTAGGGGAATTTTTTGAGAATAATTTCCCTTAGAAACCACATCCAATATAGATTATATTTGAAATTCTAGCACAACCACTTTAAAAATGGGTCGTCCAACATGACTCAATCCTAGTTCCCAACCCCCATGAAACACATGGGTATTCCCATTAGTTGTGATGATGTTAATACTCCAATGGTAAAAATCAACATGGTTCCTAAAGGAAATCGTCCATTAAATCTTGATAATGAGATCAAAATAGTTCAACTAATGGATGAGGAAGTCCCACACTATCACCACATATGAGATGGAGAAGACATAAGATGGTCATTAGAAGCCTTGGTCCTTCTTGTTCACTTGGTATTTTGAGATCTCTATAATGTATGGAATGTGTTCTGATGGAAATTTCAAAAAACCCACAATAGTAATAAAAATAAATGAGGGATAAGAATCATGTATATAAAAACATGATATTTATTTCAAATTAATAATTTATTTATTACATAAGACTATAATTAATACAACACAGTTGATCATTATGTCTTGTTTCTATGGGAAATAGGTACATTACATCACAACATAAAATTGCCAATACATCATCTTTATTGAAAAATTCTTTAACATGCTCAAAATACACCTTTGAATATAAAACTATATAGGATAACCTAGGGACATACATTGGAAATGAGTGATATATAAATCCTAGTAATGGAATAAACATATAGTAAATGATACATGTTAGATAATTGGAATATCAATGAGGATTATAAGAAACAAGAATAATAAGACTTTATATGTCATGATAATATTAACATGGGAAATGTGGAGACAAACTAAAACATTGAATCATAAACATAGGTCATGGATAAACCTACCAATAAATCATGGTAAGAAAAATACCCTAAAGGAATTAGGTTCACTCCCTATCTCAATGTGATGTATCGTGATACTAAACATTACCCAATACATTAGAGTGCAATCTGTGAACAACAATCATATTAATTTCATTCTTATGCTTAAGAGTGCCACATAGATCACTCAACATGCATTAATTCATCATCATAATTTATTACATGATCAATGATTATGGAATTCATACATTTATGTCACTAATCAATAAATATATACTAATAAAGGTGAATTCCCTTGTATGAAAATTGGGTATGGTATTCACGAAAAAATTGTTTGGGCATGGAAAATTGCGGTGATATTTTGGCATCACAACAACGTTACATAAAAATTAAAAAATGAGTTTGATAAGCGATAAAGGGGTATCTCATCATTTGAACATAAATTGGGAAGAAATATGGACATTTAATGTCATATAGCTATTTTAAGAAATGGAAATATAATGTACATGCTCATAAAGAAGAGAATGTGAGGATCCCTTATGGAATTTCGACATAGTAACAGCTTAGGTAAGGATCCAAATGAGGAAGCATTAATGATCCCTCGTTAAGAACCATAAATTTTATAGAAAGGTAATGATTATGAATGAATTAAAATATTATAAATCGAAATTAAAAACAATAATTTTATATAAGGAGCTTAAATTTGAAAGGAGGAGAGGCAGGTCCCTTACTTGAGTGTGTGACTCCAAAAGCTTATGAGTGGATTACTGATGTCTTAGGGCACCTTGGGAGGACTACAAAGAGTTGATATGATATTATTTCACTCTACAATGAGTTTAAGTGAAGATTAATTAGATCATGTGTCGGTATATATATAATAAAAGAGTGATATTTCTTTATTATTTATCTTTTGGATTCTACATAATAAAATATCCAAAAGCAAAAAAAACCCCATAGTTTTATATAAAAGGGAGTTTTTCTCATTATTTTGTAACTATAATGGAAAAAATATATAAAAATAATTCCCTTTGTTATGTCTCGGTGATTCATACTCTTAAAGAAATCATTTTAAAACATTAATATATATTATAAATATTAGAGGATTCATAATAGCATTAACAAATCCAATAAACATAAAATTATATTATATTAGATGGAAAACATATATTTTCCCATGGATCCTACATAAAGTAATTGTTAAACCACATTTGGGTCATTATGATTTCCTAAAACATGTTGTATATTTATATGATATTTAATTTTTACCAAACAATCGAGTGTCTCTAAAAATTATGAAACATTCACTACTGGAAAATTTTAACATTATAATTCGAAAATTAATAATAATTTTATCTAAATAATTTTCTCAATATGTTAATTTTTACTTTAAAAATAAAATTTTTATTTTTTAATAATTTTTTTATTTTTTACAGTATCATTTTTCGAGCCCTTAGAAAAAATAAATTTTAATTAATAAAAATTATATGATCATTTATATATGATAAATATTATTTAATAATATTAAAAAATTATTTATTTCCAAATCCATTAATTCATTATTTGACTTTGAATAGTTACTAAAAATAGATTTTTTTTCTTTATTTTATCAAATAATTATTTAGAAAGTAACAATAATTAGACGTATATATATTCATTATTATATACAAAAAAGTACATATTCATATTTCTAGGTTTTTAATAAATATCCTATTAATAAACTAGAAAATACCTTAAGAGTATGGTGCATGATTGTGGAACTTTCATGGGACGGTTTGGTGAACATGGTTTGTGTCATGATCTTGATGAGCTTCAATTTCCCTTATAAACAATTTAAATCATGTTTAAGAGGTTGGATATTAGAAAGGTATTGGACAAGTGAAGATCCTAGAAATTATACGTCCCTTAGAAGATCCAAAAATGGGCTTAAAAGGGTGTGATCCTACTAGTTGAGGCCATAACATTCTTTGTTTATGTCAATTGGAGTTCGAAAAACCAAATATTTATAATAATAAAATTATCATTGTTAAATATCTATATTATCAATGATAATGTTACATAATGGTATTGTAAATAAAATTTTATATAAATAAACAAAATAATATCATTTGTTTTCTATAAACATAATACATAATAAGACATTTAATCAAAAGAATAATTTTATTGATAAAAGATTGGGTTTTTTCAATCACCCCCCTTATGAAATTTATCCCTCAAAAAATTTATTTCCCCTAATGAAACAAATAAGGGTAACTCTGCTTCATCACATCTTCTGAATCCCACATTTCTTATTCAGTATTTTTTTCTCCACAACACTATGACAAGGTGTGTTTCTTATTTCATAAAAAAATTTCGCTATGATCAATGATAGTAACCAGTTTCTACTCATAGTTAAGGTAATTATCCTAAGGTACCACCTCTATATTGAGTACATGTTAGGGGTCTGGTATGTACTTCTTCAAGAGAAAGATATGGAATTAATCTTCTATATGATATAGGTTAGGTTGTAATTCTAGTCGATATTCCATTGCTCTGATGCTATCAAGTCTCTCAATAGGGTTGATGTATCTTGGACTAATATTTCCCTTCTTCCGAAATCTCATCACTTTCTCCCATAAAGATATGTAGAGGAATACCATATCACCAACATCAAAATCTATGTGTATTTGATGATTTTCAGCATAGCACTTTTTTCCACTCTGAGTAGTCTTGAGGTCTTGTGGAATGGTCTTAACGGTTTCCACCATTTTTTAACAATTTTAGGACCTATAAGTCTTCGGTCTATAACTTAATCCCAACATATAGGTTTCAAGCACCTCTTCCCATAAATGGATTCATAGCGAGCCTTTGGGATTTTTGATCGGAAAATATTTTTTTATTTTAAGTTGACATGCAGAAGATATTGGACCCATCCTTCTTTAAAGTCCATAGAACATGCTCCAACATGTCTTCTAGTGTCGGAATAGTCTGCTAATACTGGATGTCAGTTTGAGGAACATAAGTCGTGCTGAAGTTAAGATCAGTTTTTAGATCATGTTAGAGAATTTTTTGGAACATGGATATGCATCTCAAATATATTTCGAATGCAATCGATTGTGGTACTCTATGCATCCTTACCACTTCTCTTATGTATATTAGTGAAAATTGATCCAATGAGAATTGATCATTAATTGAAATAAAATGATCTATTTTTGTAAGAAGATCTACAATAAACTATATATAATTACCTCCCCTGGATTTCCTTATTATTCCATTCACAAAATCCATAGTGGTGTTACCCCATTTCTATGTGGGTATGGCTAATAGTTGTTTCATACCCTTTGACTTCTTTATTTTAGGCTCTACTTATTATCATACTAGGCAATTTTATGTATATTCAAGGATCTCCTTCTTTATATTTTCCCACCAATACATCGCTTATAGATATGGATACATATTTGTTCTTCCTTGATGAATTGAAAATGTTAAACAATGTGCATCATCCAATAGTTCTTTCTTTAACTCAAGATTTTATGAAACACGTAGTCTTGAAAAAAATCTCATAATTTTTTCTTCATTACTTTGAAACTCTGAGGACCTATATTTTTTCCTGGCTTCCACCTTCTTCTAAATTTTCACATCATTTCATTTAGTATCACATAACATTTCTAAAAGATATGGTTGTGCAATAATTTGTGATATGATTGATGATGTTCCTTCAATTATGATTCATATGCCCATATTTTGCAGGACTAAGAATATTGGATTCTTCTCAATTCTCATCATTGATAAGGTTGTAGGATCCTTTCTACCTAGAGCATCATTCACTTTATTCACTTCATCAGTATGGCAGTGGATTGAGTATTTATCATCCTTGATCAGCTCTAACCTTATTCTTTGGTGTATATTCAACTCTTTATTTGTGAATATATACATGAGTATTTTGCGATCCTTATATATCTCACACTTCTCCCCATAATGATAATGTTGTCATATTTTAAATACAAATATCATAGTTTCTAACCCTTGATCATATGTGGGATTTTTTTTTCTCAAGAACAATAAACTTCCAAGATATATAGGCTGTGACTTTTTCATTCCGCATTATCACATAACCCAATCCCTTCTTTGAATAATCGTTGAATACTCTGATGATTTTCCCACTTTTAGGTTGTGTAAGAATGGACATAATGACGAGACTCCTTTTAAACTCCATGAATCCCTATTTGAATTAGTCATTCTAAGAAAACATGCCTTCCTTCTGAGTTATCATGGTAACATGGTTTGACAATCACAAGAAATTTCTCAAAAATCATAAAAAAATACGAAGATAACACAAGGAAACTATAGATATCAGTCATAGATGTTGGCCTCAACCCTACAACAATCATATACATCATTAAAGGGTCTACATATATACAATTGCTTATGTATATATTAAATAATTATGATACATTCTTCAACCAAAACTCAAATTTTTTTACTTGGATTAAATATTCTCTAGTCGTTGGTTATTTAGAACACAGATCAGATTATCCCCATTATCCTCCTTTTGTTTTAGAGTATATTAGAATATGATCTATAAAAATACCAAAAACTTTCTAGGTGGTCTCTAAATACATTTTTAATCATTTATATGATTGTTTCTAGAGAATTAGTCAGTCCAAATGGCATCACTATTAACTAATAGTGTTTGTACCTTGTACAAAAAGTGGTCTTGGAGATATCTTCTGTCTTCAACCATAGTTAATAATATCCCGACCAAAGATCTACATTAGATAAGTATTATTCTCCACATAGATAAAAAACAGGTCATCAACATGAGACATAGTGCACTTTTTATTTATCATGGTCTTATTGAGCTCACGATAGTCAATGAAAAGTCTCATTGACCCATATTTCTTCTAAATGGAGTGGAATGGTGCACCCCATGGTGAAAGCATTTGGTCATATGAACCATTTTTCCAAATTCTCTGATATTTTTTTCTTCAGCTCTTCATGTTCCACGACAGCCATTCTATATGTAGTATTGAATATTGGGAACACCCAAGGTATAATATCGATTGGGAATTCAGCCTCTCATGTAGGAGGAAGACCATACAATTCCTCAAAAAAACACATCAGTTTATTCCTTCAAAATTGGCATGTAATCAAGGATGGTTCTTTACACAGACTCAACCATTTGAGATACATGCTCTTGATCATAGGGAAATAATATCCACGAATGAGATGATGGTTCTAAATAAGATTTACCCTCCTCCATTAAATTGTACTTAATAATGGTTTGATTTACAATAAAGATAAATATTTATTTCTTTCTAAAAGTTATGTTTTCTCTATATAAGTAAATTGAATAATTTCCCTGTATTGCATTAAATTCCACCAAAATAATTATGAAATGTTTTTCTGTGAAATGTTTTCCCAAAATTTTCATATGGGAAGATTTATATACTTTGGAAGCAACAATTTCACCATTTTCCATTTTCACTAAAATCCCAACTTCTATGATTTATGGTGGTGTTTGAATTAGTCTAGTAAACATTTGTGGTATGAAGTAATGAGTAGAACCATAATCAAAAATTACATTTGGTATTACATTATGAATAACTAGCATAATTGTCACCACTTCATTTTCAGGATCAAACTCAGTGGTATTGATGTAAAAAAGCTTTCACTTGATGCCTTGGAGGTTTTTTGTTGTCTCTGAAAACCCTTTTCTTAGGGAATTACATTGAAAAATACCCAGGATTCTTATAGTTGATAGGATGGTGAATTTAATGAGGGTTGATAGGATCATTACTTTCCTTCATCGCATTAACAGGTTTCTCCAGTTGGAAATTTCAAGCTTAGTGTCCCTCATTCCTACACCTAAATCATTTATTCATTCACTATAAGAAATTTCAGTTGTGCTTCTTCCTGCACCTTTAAAATGTGGGATGTTTAAATTTCGCAACATCTCTCATTTTCTGTATCAGACCACTTGAATTAAATTAAACTTTACCCTTATTATCCTCATGATACCCTTGATATTATATAATCTCCATTTCAAATTTTTTGGATCATTGAATAATTTTCTCACAGCTATCAATGTCATCGATATTCATATATTTTAATTGATTTGTATTTATCCTTACATAGAAGCAATAAAACATGCATTTGGGGGTAATAGTAATGTCGGAGGCATATCGTCCATGCCTTTTAAAGTTTTACTCATACCCCCTAACAGATTCATATTCTTTTTTTCTTGATGGAAATGAAATCCCTTTCAATTTTATGTCCTAGAGTGGGAGGAGAATATTTATCAAAAAACATTTCCTAGAATTACATCCACTCCAACACTTCAATATCTTTCTTAGGCATTTTATTTTTGATCAAGATCCAACACTGATCATATTCACTCTTTATAAAATAAACATCTAATATAACATTCTCTTGTTCATATCAATGATAGATGGAAAATAACTTTTTAATAGAGTTGATCCATTGATTGGAAATTAAGGGATCAAATAATCCATTGAAATTTCGAGTATTTTATCACATGAAACTCTCAGTTGCATCATTTTCTCTATTATGGAGTTTTGGGTGCTCACCTTGATCCTTCTGTCTATTAGGAACATGAGTAATCAGAGAGATTATCATTATGATGTTTTTTGTTCATGTTCCCATCATGTTGGGAATCCTATTGGGGAAGTCACCACATTTCCTGTCACATCGATTATTTACCTGATTCATCTATTATTTTTCCATTGGCTAGAATAAATGTGAAATTAGTGAAGACTATTGTTAAAATATTAAAATCATCAAGAGGTATCTAATGGCATTAAAGGGAAAACAAATAAATTATATTTATTTCCTTAACTTATGAATCTCTTGGTTTTAATCTATGTTATCCAAGATATATTTCATAACATATATTCTTACAGAAAACTTTTTTATTCCATTAATAATGGTTCATAACAGTCTTATGAATTCACCAAAGAATATCCCTTAGGATTGTCAAACTAGGTTCTTAGTAAGGTTCACTGTTGTATACCAAGTTACACTGAGTCATGGCTGAAACACCTTGTCAGTATTGTTACTCCTAGGTACATCTATGCGAGAACTACATCAACTAGTAATATTCATATAGAGATGTATTTTTTGGGAAAAAACATACTCTATACTAACCAAAATTTAGGTATGATTTCATATACTTAGTCTTATCCCTAAATTATTCACTATAGATTTCAAATCCAAATCCAAAAAATAACTAAACTTTCCTCCAATACAAACTATAAAAAACTTGATCTTTATATCACATTAATACTTGATTTATTGCAGAAGTATACTCGTAGTAAACCCTATATGATTAATAAGTCTATTATATTTGTAAATTAAGTACATTACATAAGAACAAAAAACATGTAATCCAATATTTTTATAGAAAATTTATTTAATATGTTAAAACTACTCCTTTTAACATAAAAATTCAGGGCATAATAAGGGGAAATACATAAGAGAATAATGATATATAAATTCCAGTAAGGGAATAAACAGAGAATATGTGATAATTATTTTACAGTAGTAACATCAATAAGGAATAAAATGAATGTGAATAATAAGAAAATATATAGCATGATAATCCTAACATGGTAAATGTAGAAATAACCTAAAACCCTAAATCAAAAACAAAGGTTAAGGCTAAACCCACCAAGACATCATGGTGGTCAAATTCCCATAAAGTAGCCTGGTTCAATCCATACCATAACATGATGTTCCATGATAATAAACCTTACCAAATATATTGGAGTTCTATTTGGGTGAACCCATTATATTCATTTCATTCTTATGCCTAAGTGTGCCACATAGATTATAAAAGATGGATTCATTCATGATTATAATTTATTCCAAAATCATGTAATGTAGAATAAATACATGTGAGTCCCAAATAAATAATTAAATGTCTACAAAGTTGAATACTGTTGATTGAAAAATGGGTATGGTATTCACTACACAATTGTTTTATCATAGAAAATTTTGGTGATATTTTGGTAGCATAATGACTTTACTTATAAAATCATAAAAATGGTTTATTAGAGAGAAACAATTATCTAATCATTTTTAAATCAAATTTCCATAAATAGGGACACTGAAAAATATTTACCAACATTATTATATGGAAATAAAATGCATAAGTTCATAAATAAATATGAATAAAGACGAGAATGTGAGCAGACATTACAGAATTTTGGCATAGTAATGGCTTAGAAAAGGGTCCAAATGAGGTTGGATAAATGATAACACATTAAAATAACCTTAATTGGATAGTAAAGTAATGATTATAAATGAATTAAAATATTACTAATTGAAATTAAATGATCTTATTTCAATGAAGATGCTTAAATTTGAAAGGAGTAGATGAAGGTCCCTTACATGAGTGTTTGACTCCAAAAGATTAAGAGGTGATTCTTGGGGGCCGGGGGAAACTTGGGAGGACAATAGAAAGTGGAGAAAATAGTATGGTATTTATATAAGGAGTTTTACATAAGATAAATGGAATCTTGGGTTTTTTATATAGGAAAATGTGGTGGAATTCTTGATAATTTATGTTTTGGACTCTACAAAATAAAATATTCCAAGCCAAAAATCACCACTCGGTTTTATTCACATGGTTTCAATAAAAACGGGTTTGTTATAAATTTATTATAATGAATAGGTATTAAGTTATTAAAATAATTATATTTCTTGTGTGGCGATGAATTATACTCTTAAATATGATTTTAAAACCTTAAAATATCGTATATGTTTTGGAGGATTCATTATGGATGTACAAAATTAACTAAAGAAACTTAAAATACCATTATTTTAAATGTAAAACATACAAATGGTCATGGATTCTATTAATAGTACGTATTACACCACTTATGTGTTATTATGTTGTCGTCAAACACAAAGTATATTTGTACGACACTTAATTTTAACCATAAAATTCGACTATCACAAAAATTATGAACAAATCAATGTTGGATAATTTTGAAATTTTGATTCCAAAAATAGTAATCTTTTTATCTAAATAATTATTTAATTATGTGAATTTTTACTTTAAATTGTTTTATTCATAAATCTTGGGTTTTTTTATAATAACATTTTTCAAACCCTTTTGAAAATTAAATTTGTATTCATAAAAATTATATGATAATTTATATATAGTAAAAATTATTTAATAATATTGGAATATTATTTCATTCGAAAATATCTGAAATTGTTAATTGAATTTGATTATCAACCAAAAATACTATTTGTGATTTGTTGTAATAAAATTGAAATCATTTCCAAAGTAACAATAATATATAAAAATATATTCATTATTATATAAAAAAAAATATTAATATTGTTTTGGTTTTGATTAATATCTCTTTACTACTTAAGAAATTTCACTTAGATTAAGGTGTGTGATGGTGGGACATTCATGAGGTGGTTTGGCTATTATGGTTTAGGTTGTGATTTTGATGAGCTTGAACTTCTCCCATAAATGGTTTAAATCATGATTATGTTGTTGGATATAAACATAGAACTGGTCAAGGGGAAATACCATAAATGTTATCTCCCTCAAAATCTTCAATAAATTTGATTCTTATGGTATGATTTAACTGGTTGAGGACATCAATTCCTTTTTCGGTGTCAACTGGATTTGTTAAAACCCTGTATTTATACTAATCACCAGATCACTATTCAGTTGTTATATTATCAATGTTAATGATACATAATGTTATATTAAATCCAATTGTATATAATAAAACAAAAAAAATTATGAATTTTCTATAACCTTAATACACAATTTGACATTTATTCAAAAAGGGGACTTTTATATTCACGTGTCTGAGTCGTTACAGTGTAAAATAATTTAGTCACTATAGATGATGAAATAAGTATGATACCTCTCATGTTCATCAACCCCATATCAAATACTATGGGTGTGGGCTCCCATTCATGAAATTAGAAGGCCTTTTTTTATTCTGAGGTATAACAATTTTTTAGGATTATTATATTTGTTGAATTCATCCATGTGATGATTCGGTCATCCCATCATGTCCTTGATATTGGAGTCCCAAAACCACAGAGGTATCTGACTAAATAACAAACTCAATGTGTTTTTAAGAGTTTGTTCCACTTTAAGAAGAGATAATATTCATAGAAAACCTCTATCAATGTCTTATACTCCCTCAAGAAGAGAAATCCTTATGGGAATATTGGAATGAGTTCCTAAAATGATTAAACCTTCCAAATTAATATAAAACATGAGATCCTTGACCTAAATTCACTAATACTAAAAATAGAAATATTTTCTTGGAACAACTGTTATCCACCCTTCTTTTCTTGTCATGTTTCTCTTTCTTCTCAAAAAGTATATTGTTACTCCAACAAAAAAATAGAAACATACTAATCATCATTGACATACTTACCTAGACTATCACTTCAATAAATAACTAATCCACAACCTTATCATATATTTAGATCATTAATATAAATACTTATGATTATATGTAGGAAAAAAGACCCATTTAAAACCTACAGGACTTCAGTTTCACATTCCATGATAGCTCTAATGGAAAATGGAAAAGATCAATAAATAGGGTTTTATATTCGATAACTGTTATGTTACCTTATTGGAAGGAAAATTTCTTTGAGGATTTAATAGATCCATCATGTCTAGATAAAACTGACGAGTGAATATCACCATGAAATCCTTTATTTCAAGGTTCTCTGCAAATTTTCCAAAATGATTGAATCCCGCCATTTCTAATTTAGAGCTTCGAGAATAAATGAGGAACAATGCACCTTGATAGGATTTAGGGGATAAGGCAATGAACAAATTCTCTTATTATTTTCTACGAAATTATCAGCAGTCTAAGGATCACTTAGTTATATAGAGGGAAGGTTCTTCTTGAGTAACACTTACGCATGACCCTTCTCATGACTCTAATCTAATTACTAGACAATAGGATGAAAAAAACTATTCCTTCATCTATAATATGAGCAACGTAGACCATTTCTTCAATAGTATTCATATCAATGTGTGGTTTTTCTTATGAGAATTTTACTATAACATCCTTTATATGATTCAAGGGTTTCATTTGAGGGGAAAATGTTGTATGAAATTAATAATTTAAAAAAACACACGAAAATAAATAATAAGTCGTCAATACAACACATATATATTTGTAAAATTTTAATGTTGTAAGAAAATATATCTCCATTTTAGGTATAGATGTTTATTATTGGTTGTGTTTGAGGAAAAGGAAGAAATAAGAAAATTTTTTAAGTACACGACATTTACCTAGTTGTCATGTGTATTCTTGTACTGGCTGTGTAACGACCGAGTACATTGTTGTGTAGGTGGTTGAGCAAACTGCCTAAATCGGGGGCCGGTTGAGGCTAGTACACAACATGTACAGTAAATGAACATGCAATGTACTTTTAATTTTAATTGACGACTTTGAGTGGGGTTGTGTCTCATCTCTATAAAACACTTCTTCTCCCCTCGGTTCGTACATGAGATTGATGAACGGACGAAGAGCATCAAGCTCCTCCTATTTCTCCATATGAACATCAATTGAGACATCGTCGGGTGTGTTGGATTCCCATCGATCAGTTATCTATTTCCCACGAGCCTTTATTCATTATTCCTCCTCTCTCATGAGTTATCGTGGGTTGATTTATTTTAAAAAATTTATATATCTACATCGTTCATGTACAATTCAAGTGTTGACATTCAAGACTGTTCCTCGTACAACATTGAGGTAGGTGGTTTGTGAATTTCTCTAGTTGTATTTGGATTATATATGTTTAAAGTGTCGAATACCATTGTTTAAGGTATTCTTTGTTTTTGAATATAACCTCGGTTAATTCTTGCTATGGTTTGTTTGATTGATAAAGGGTTATTGACTATGCATAAGGCTTATTACCTTGATTATGGGAGAGTTTCCCATGATTGATTGATTACAGAAAATAGGTCTAGGAAGCAATTTAGGATGCTTTTTTTCATGCCTAGTGTAGTTACTATGGAGTTTTTGTTTATATGAGATGCATGTGTTTCGCATTATAAATTAATGACCAAAGGAAACTGACTATGAAAGCTTCCTGATGTAGGATATTTTAATTATGACTTGTTTTTATGGTTGATTAGAGGTATTGAATGTGAGATTTGTCAAGTGGTCATTGACTAGAGGGGTTAGACCGTGAGAGCTACCCAAAAGATCGTTATTAAATGAATGCTAGACCATGGGGAATTGACTGGGAGAGATTTCATAGGGTCATTATATATTATTATTTCTATGCAGACCAAGGGGGTATTGACTACGAGAGAAACCCAAGAGGTCGTTTGTAAATTCTTAGTTCCATGTGAGAACAAAGGGGATAGAATTTATGAGATTTCCCAAAGAGTCCTTATTTATTTAATTGATGATATGTTAAACCAGAGGGGTTTGACTGTGATAACATTTCAAGAGGGTTTCTTTTGAATGATTGAATGATTGTGATGAGTCTACCCGACCAAAGCACAAGTTTGGACTCTATCAAACATGGTTGTTTAGATGTTCTGTTGAGACGTCTATTTTGGTGCTATTAAACGGCAGAATATAGAACTTATGATGTATCCCAAGTTTACCTATTGTTAATTTTTAATAATGAAAATAAATTAATGTAATTGAAAACATTAGGATTGATTACTTTTGAGTACTTCCCATTTTGTTGCTTGATTTCTGCATATTGCCTGGTATATATATTCACTAATGGATTGGCACATAACTTTTGGTGGTTGCCTACTAGGATTCATCTCACAAATTTCTTGGGTCATGCTTTTGGACCCAAATATATTATACGTTTGCAGATATAGATAAGGGAAAGCACCCTTCTTCATAAGGTAATTGAGTTCTTTTGGAGTGGGACAACATGTGACCATACTGAGGCTTGCAATGATTTTGGAGTTTACTAATTTATGTGCATTGGTTTTAGTATTGTATTTCTAGAATTGTGACATGTTTGGCGGCTTTCCACGAAACATGTGACATGGATCATTTATATATGCTCAAGTTGTTAAATTATTATCATTCTTCCATTTTTCTTTTCTTTTTTTGTGTGGTAATAGTTGTTTTTCTATTTATTATTTGTTATTAAATTGTGCATATTCTTTTGATAAGGGCATAGTTTCCCCACTATCATACCATGTCCCCCACTGCTAGTTTCCGGCCTATGGCATTTAGGGAAATTTTCATGAGGTTATGTGACCAACTGGGTTTGGGGCACCCCGGGTGGCACCTGGAATCGAGACGATAGAAAGTGGTTTCAGAGAATTTTTTTATCGTATTTGACATCCTATTTGGATCTCATAGATAGGGATTGGAAGGAATACATATTTGGTAATAATTTTTTCTTGGTTGTAGATAACTCATGCATAGGGAAAATCCATGTTACATCAAATATTGCGATTTTTCAGGTTTTTCAATTGTTACAGTTGAATTAATTTCACCATTGGGTGATACACTTGTTTTATGTTGTTACTATTGATATCATAGTGGTTATATTTATGTTTCAACCTGATGTGATGAGGGTATACCATTTCATACATCATATAGGAACTTGCTAAAGATCACATGTCAGAAATTATTTTCATTCCATTTAGGATGCATGAAAAATTGCATGTTGTTGTGATAGATATTGTTCTAGATATTCATGATGTTGTGATAGGTTTCATGATATAATACCTGACATTTTGATAGGGTATTAGAATATGTAATTTTTCATTTGTGTGGATTCCAAACTTTCGTCCCTGAGGTGCTATGAGCCCCCTTGGATCGGAATTTGGTCAATCATGTTTGAGCATTAATTGATTTTTATTACGATGTGACATGAACAAGGATGCCAAACATTGATTTGCATGTAGTATGGGCTCTCGTAGGTCATAAATTTTCATTGCATGGAAAATTTAAATTTTTAACAGTTACTGAGATGTTTTGGAGGTTTTCTATCCAAAAACCCAGACAAAACAATTTTTGATGTTAGAAACACATTCCATGTGTTCTTCGGTTCTTGAAGAAACAATGTTTCTTAAGATCACACTGTGTTCCATATGTACACGCCATGTAGTCTTTGACCATGTGACTGACTATGTGAGCAGAGACACGGGGTTGGGAAACTATTGGTAGAACTTTTCATGTCTAGTTTGTACATGTATTGTAGTAATCAACCATGTATCTGTCCGTGTGACAAATGAAATGGGTAGATGGGACTTAAAAAGTGCATGCTGTTTCTAGGAGGAACATGCCATGTAGTGTTACCCAGGAGAGAACCATGCAGTTCTATCCATGTAGTAGAACTTTGGAAGAAGAGAAAAATCAAGTACACGCCATGTCATTAATGGAATATTCCATGTGTATGGTTGTTAAACATCTAGGTTTTTAAGAGGTACATGCAATGTTAAAAGGTTAATGGAACACGCCATGTAGAAGTTATACATGTCATGTAACACTATTTTGAAAAACATGATTGTTTTCATCTCATGTTCCTTTCTTACCCTTCTATGTTATTTACCTTGATAATATTGAACTAAGGTGTGCAGTTTAACTTGTAGAGTCATGCTCGTAAGATGTCCTCTAGTTGTACGCCAGATAGAGGGCAATGATCTGACACGAGAAATAGTAGATCATGGATTAACAGTTGATCCTACGATCGTGACCGTTATGGCACCAGTTGTTATAATTGATGCTGGTGTAGATGGACTATTCCATGATGTCTTTTTGAGGATGTTACAGACTTTTCAGGGTGAACTTCATCCTTCCCTATATATGGAAGAGCTGATGTGAACATTCTAATAGCATAATCCTACCACTTTTTTTAGAATGGAGGACTACAGGCTGCAGATTCATGGTTTAAGTCCATGCCTTCCATATTTGAGCATCTGGAGATGCCTCCTGATAAGAGGGCAAGGCTCATGACGTACATGTTACATGATTCTTCTAAGAGATTGTGGGATGTTGTCTTAGAGGTGGGAATTCATTGGTGTTTGGAATGGGAAGAGTTCAAGAGTAGATTCTTTGATCACTACTTCTCTGAGATGTTAAAGGCCGATTGGGCACGATAGTTCATGCATTTGGAGTAGGTTTCCCTTTCTACGATAGACTACTCATCTCATTTTATAGAGCTTCAGTGCTTCACACATATTGTCAGAGGTGAGAATTTATCTTCAGCTTGGCGATTTGAGGATGGTCTCAGGTATGACATACAATCGTAGGTGTATGTCTTCAGGCTGACTGTGGTGATGGCTATAGTGAACCAGGTACTGATTACTGAGTGAATTCTAAGGGAGTTTGGAGAAGTGATCTAGGGCAATTCAGCATCAAGTGCTGGTACTCCTTCGACTGATAACAAGAAGCACCTTAGTGATATTTCATGTGATGTTTCTTTAGGTAGCCAGGCGGTATGCTACCAATGCAAGAATAGTGGCCATACAAGACTACATTGCTCGAGAGACCCAATTGAGTGCATTATTGCGGAAATATGGGATATCTTCAGTATTTTTTCTGGATGTCCTCCCCAAAAGTGGGTGATAGGGTTTTTGTTATGACTCCACGTTCTTGAGCTTGAGCACCATTTTCTCCTTAGTAAGAGAACTGGTGTTCGTCAGGCCATTCAGGCTGACGATGTGCTCATGGTCGTGTTAACTAAATAGTTGGTTTTCAATGACAATAGGATGGATCATCTCAGGGTAGTCATGTTAGATCATAGGGACAAGGTATAGGTTAGACTTTTGAAGTAGAGTCGACCCAGCAGTAGTAGGATCCTGGACCCTCTATGATTAGTGGTATGATTCTAGTTGACTCAGTTCTAGCTTCTACTCTTTTTGATTTAGGGTTTCCCATAGATTTATATTTATTACTATTTTGGAGAGCCTTGGGATCTGTATCATTACCTCTATGGATGTTATGACGCTAGACACATTGATGGGGATTAAGAAGACTATTGTACGTCAGTGTAAGGAGTTCCCTCTTGAGGTTGGTGGGTGTCCCTTCTTGTGGGACCTTTATGTCTTACAGATGATATGCTTCCATGTCATTCTCAGAATAGACTTGTTAGTCTTTTTCCAGGCCTTTGTTGACTACTATCACTGTAGGGTGAGTTTCACATCACTAGAGTGTGGGTATTTTCTATAAAATGGTCAATGGGATATCTAGAAAAGCAGAGTTGGACCCGAGCATCATGGGTTGAGAGGAATTATAGACCAGATTTCTAGTTTATATCTAGATGACATGGGGACTTCGCAGATGTACATTCCGCCAATGGTGGATCATTTCCGAGATGTGTTTCCAGATGAACTTTTAGGTTTACCTTCGGAGCGAGAGGTATATTTTTCTATTGATCTTGTGCCAGGAGCAGCACTATTGCTTATTCCTCTATATAAGATGGCTACACTTGAGTTACATGATCTTATGAAATAGTTATAGGAGTTATAGGAAAATGGTTTTATCTAAACCAGTACTTCTCCTTGGGGTTCAGCAATCCTATTTTCAAAGAAGAAAGATGGTACCCTTAGACATTGTGTGGATTATTGGAAGCTAAACCAGTTTACAATGAAGAACTAATATCCCTTTTCAAGGATTGATGATCTATTTTATCTGATTCGAGGAGCCCAGGTGTTCTCCAATATTGAATTGAGAGATAGTTATCATCTGTTTCATGTTAATCCATCAAACATACCTCTTACAGCCTTTCGGAGAAGGTAGGGTCTATATAAGTATTTGGTTATGCTGTCTGGTCTCACGATTGCATAGGCAGTTTTCATAGAACAGATGAATCAGGTGTTGTATACTAACATGGATTCTTTTGTGTTAGTCTTCATCGATGTTATCTCAATGTAATCTTGCAAAAAACATGACCATGATTCCCATATTGATATCATTTTTAGTACACTGAGTGATCATCAGTTATATTCCAAGATCTCAAAGTGCCACTTCAGGATAGACCAAATTCACTTCTTGGGTCATGTTATCATAGAGATAGGAGTATCAGTAGACCCAGAGAAAGTGATAGTAGCAGTTTCATGGGAGTATCTGATGAGAATATTTGAGGTATATAGTTTTTTGGGGCTTTCTAGTTACTACAAGTATTTCATTTCCGACTTCTCATGCTTATCAGTGCCACTAATGGGCATGAGTAAGAAATGTGTGAAGTACTTGGGGACATAATCCTGTTATTTTGCCTTTCAGGAGATAAAAGGGAGATACAATTTAGCACCAATACAGATTTTGTCGGAGACGAGAATGATTTACACCATTTACTTCAATAAATCAGGTATTGGTATGGGAGAAGTGCTTATATAGGGGGAAGGAGTCCTTGTGTATGGGTCTCGGTAGTTGGGGCCACAAGAATGGAATTACCCGATGAATGATCTCGAGTTTGTTATAGTTGTTCATGAATTACGTTATTAGAGTCATTACCTTTTGGATTTAATTTTTTATTATACACTAATCACAAAATCCTCATGTATATATTTACTCATCATGATCTGAATTTGAGACAGGAAAGGTGGGTTGAGTACCTTTAGTCTATTGGCATTTATTTTTCTTACATGCCTAGGAAAGGAAACATACTAGCTGATACATTGAGCAAGAGGACTCAGATACAAGTAGTTTAGGGGGATAGCAGTGAGTGGTATCTCATGTCTCTGTTCTCTGAGATTCATTTTTAGGTGCACGATAGATATGAAAAGATGTTTCATTTTTCTATAGCTGTTACCTCTACTCCACTAGATTGATTATGAATGAAAAATCTATCAGATTTCGAAGCCCTAGTCCTACAGGAGAGTGTGTCAAGAAGTGACCCAAATCCTTGGTCGACCTTAGGCAAGGATTAGATTTTTGTGTTTTCATTGATGCGTATGGGTGTCATCCGACATACATGAGGAGTTGATGTGGGATTTTCATTCCTTAGTTTGGGTAGTTTATCCTAGTATGACCAATATGTATCGATATTTACACCGTCAGTATTGGTGGCTAGGTATGAAGAATAATGTTACTGGTTCTTTTATGAGATGCTCCACCTATCAGTAGGTGAAGGCAATGATTCAACGACTGGCATGTATTTTACAGTGGTTACCTATCCTTGATTGGATGCAGAATGATGTCGTGATGGATTTTGTGATGGGTTTACAAATGCTGAATAAAGGGAATGATGCAGTTTGGGTTATTATTGATAGGCTCACAAAGGTTTCACACATCCTTACAATTTTGGATACCTTCAGCATTCTTTATATTTAGAGGTTTTACATCCAAGATATTGTAATTTTGAATGGGGTTCCGGAGTTTATCATTTTAGACAGGGATGCTCAGTTAAATTCTCGTTTCTGGAAAGGATTATAGAGGGATTTGGGTACAAAGGTACTTCCGAGTATAACTTACCATCCCTAGATAGATTTAAATCAATGTGAACGATTCATGTTTTGTAGGACAAGCTTCGAGAATGCGTCCAGTAATTCAGTGGGTCTTGGGAGAGACCCATACACCTAGTGTAGTTTTCCGATAATAACAGTTTTTAGGAAATGAATCAGATGGAACCTTACGAGGCTTTGTATGTTAGGCCATGCCGATCACCCCTATGTTTTCTAGAATAAAGAGAGGCAGCTATTTTGGGACCTCATCATTTCCAAGAGACCATGGATAAGGTGGAGTTGATTTAGAAGAGGATGACTACTATATAGTCTCACTAAAAATCTTATGTTGATTGATGGAGATGACCTCTAGAGTTTGAGGCCGTGGATCATGTTTTCTTACGTGTCACACAAAGGTTGGGATACCTGATGATTAGTAGATAGGGGAACCATTCACCAAGATATGTCATGCCATTTTAGGTTTCGGATAGAGTCAGGCCAGTGGCCTGTCAATTGTAGTTACTTCAGAAGTACCTAGTTATGTATGACGTACATCACGTTTCTCAACTATAGTGTTACTTTTCAGACTTTTCTCATGTTTTAAAACCCAAGGAGGTTGATTTGGATGTGGATGTAACTGTTTAGGATCACCCTATTCATACTGTGGATCATAGAATGAAGGTTCTCTATGGATGGTTTGTTCCTCTGGAACGAGTTCTATGGCAGCATGAGAAAGTATAGGATGAGACATGAGGGAGGGAGACTAATGTACGATCACAGGGGCCAAAGCTTTTTTAAGTATCTTCTTCGCCACCGCAGGAAGGGAAATTCAAGGAAGAATTAATTTAAGTGGGGATGTTTATAAGAGCATGGATCTTTATTCCAAGTATAGATATTTATTTCAGGTTTTTTTTAGGAAAAGGAAGAAAGGATAAATTTCTAAGTAAACATCATGTACGTATGTTTACACACCAAGTACCCAGTTGTTATGAGTAGCCTAGTACTGGCCGTGTAACGGCCGAGTACGTGGCCATGTAGGTGACCTAGCAGACCACCTTAATTGGGGGCCGGATGAGGCTAGTACAAAATGTGTACATTGAATGAACATGCCATGTAGTTTTTTTTAATTGTTGAGTCGGAGTGGGGTCATGTCTCATATTCAGAAAACACTTATTATCTCCTCAACACATACAGGATAGTGAAAAATATAAGAAGAACTTTGAGCCCCCCCTGGTTCTCTATTCGAGCTCCGATTGAGACAATGCCGGGTGCATTGGATTCCCGCCTGTGAGTACTCTATTTCCCTTGATCATTAATTTATGATTCCTCTTATCTCATCAATTATCGAGGGTTGATCTTTTTTACTATTTTCATAGATCTACGTTGTTCAAGGATGATTCAAGGGGCGACATTCATAATATTTCTTCATAAAACAATGAGGTAGGTAGTTTCATCCTTTTTTTGGTTTTATTTGGATTATATATCATAAAAGTAAAAAATACCCATGTTTACAGAAATGTGTGTTTTAGAATTTAACCATGTTTAATTCATGTTATTGTTTTTTTAATTGATAAAAAGTCATTTATTTTCCTATGGTTTATTACAGTGATTATGGGTTTGTTTCCAATGTTTGATTGATTATGTCCTTTGGGTCTTAGAATAGAGTTATGCTGATTTTTTTACATTCCTAGTGTTTTCAGGATAGAGTTGTTATTTATATGAGATTCATGTGTTCCACATTATGAATGTATGCCCAATTGTAATTGACTGTCATTGCTTCCTGAGGTAGGGTATTTAAATTATGAATTTGTTTTATTGTTGACCAGAGGTATTGACTATAATAGATGTCATGTCCTCATTGACTAGAGGGGTTAGACCGTGAGAGCTACCAAGAGGTTCGTTATTAAATGAATGTTGCAACATATGGTATTGACTATGAGAGCTATCATGGGGTCATTATATTTTATTGTTTCTATGTAGACCAAGGGGTATTGACCATGAGAACTACCCAGGAGGTGGTTTTTAAAATATTTGTGCCATGCGAGACAAAAGCGGTTAGACTGTGTGAGTTTTCCAAAGAGGGTCATTATTTATTGAATTTATGACATGTTAAACCAAATAGGTCAGATTATGAGAACATTCCAATATGGTTTATTTTGAATGATTGGATGATTGTGACGAGTCTGACAAGCCAAAGAACAAGCTTAGACTCAGTCTAACTTGGTTATTTAGATAGTCTACTGAGATGTCTATTTTTGTGTTATTACTTGGGGGTGTATATCTTAAGATAGATCCTGAGTTGACCTGTTGTGAAGGTTGAATAATGAATATAAATGAATGTAATTGAAAACAATATTATTTTGTACTTTTGAGTACGTCCTTGTTTATTTCTTCAGTTCTGCATATTACCTGCAATATATATTCACTAACAGTTTGGCATAGATCTTTTGGTGGTTTCCTACTAGGATTTGTCTCACAATCTATTTTTGTCACGATTTTGGACCCAAATAGATTATATGGTTGCAGTTATAGATAAGGGAAATCTCCCTCCATCATCGGGTACTTGAGTGTTGTTAAAGTTGGAGAGCATGGGACCATGCTGAGGCATGTGTTGCTGTTGGAGTTTACTATTTTTGTAATTTGGTTTCAATGTTGTATTTCCAGCATTGTAGATTGTTTGATAGATTTCTAGATACCTATGACTTAAATCATTTATATATTCTCATGTTGATAAATTATTATCAGCCTTCCGCAATTTACTTTGGGTGTACGGTATTATTGTTTCCGCTATTTTTTATTACATGTTATTACATTGTGCTTACTCTATCAATGAGGTCATAGTTTCCCCACTATCATACCATGGCCCTTTCTGATATTCGACAACCTCTGTAATTTGGGGAAATTCACTTGAAGTCATGTGACCAATCGGGTTTGGTGCACCCTGGGCAGCACCTGGAACTAGGATGTTACAAATGAAAATCACAAACAAGATAAATATAATGATCAAAACACCTCAATGAAACTATGAATGTATGCATGATCCATAACCCATGCACCCTACCTAACCATGAAGAGTAAAACAAATCCAAAATTATGACCACATTTATCACAACCATTAGAAACTCAAGGGAGAGCACTATAAATGTTGTCTAGACACACATTCACACCACTTAAATGAGCCTAAAAAATATTCTCTCTATTCAATCGTAAACATCAAATTAAAATAGAACTAAAAACGTGGCTCTGATGAAATTTTTTTATTAACCAATGGAAGCCACCCCCAAAACAGGGTCACATGATTTAGTTCATGGAAATTCATGAATGGAATTACATATCCCCCGGGCTATAATTCCATTCCATGGAATCAAGAAACATACCATTGGAATGATTTATCCCAAAATAATCATCTCATGGTGTTGATCCATGAATCTGACATAACTGTTGTATATCCAACCAAACATTAATAGACATACCAACCCATATTGATAACACAAAATATATATTTTAAATAACAAACCATAACATTTCCATTATCCAAATGGTATACTAAAAATTGAATCAAAATTTGGAGGCATATATATATATATATAATCATAAGAGAGATGAGACATATGTTGATTATGTGATATATTATACATCAATGAACTCAACCAAAATGCATAGAAGGTCTACCAATATCAATTTGATATGAGGGGAATGTTCCCACTATGTCACCGTCAACATCCTAAGCTACACTAATAATAGTTCATTTTTCCTATATATGGTTACATTATCCTGATATTCCAAAAAATATCTATATACACTCATTAATTTTTTATAGGACATGGGAAACACTATAAAAGTAATATCAAACCAATAGTATCATGTTTAACCCTTGTTAGAGGAAAACAATAAGTATAGAATAAAATGAACCACACTAAAGTGATCATTTAACATTTATAGGATGTAATACGAGTAATGTAGTTAAAAATGTTATAAAACGAATAAAATATCATGAAAAAAATTCTTAAACATGCATCATGGGAGATAAATCAGTCACTTAAGGTTAATTGACCTATATTTCGTCATATATACTTATAAAATAATGTAAAAAAATAAGTATGTGTGTAACACACAAAGGAGGTTATACCTTGTCCCAGATGTATTGTGACCCCCCATCCCACAATAAAACTTCCAAATAATCACTAGGATTTACATTACTTTTCTATGTGGTTTGGTTTCACCCATACATGGCACGAAGACCTTCATCATAGTCTAATAATGGTAGTTACAGTGGTGTAATTCAAAAGGGATACATAACACTAGTCTTCCCTCATTAGATAAACTAGTTTACATATTTTAAAATAACAATAGACATGTCAGATTACACTTTAAAAATCCTTACAATAATCTATAAAATTCCATTAACATTATAAAACAAAAAAATTCATTTAAAGACCATTTTATTTCTCAAACTAATGATTTTTTTTGAAAAAAACATAACATATATCTTTAACTATAAATACTATCATAATATATCATAAATTCATAGAAACACCCTTTAGAAACATATCAATCATGGTTGTTTCATGAAAAATGATCTCTTTATGAAACCACCTATAATTAACTAGGAAAATCTATTGAGAATATTTCGTAACAATGATAAAATAGAGCTAATAAATTATGAATGTCAAGAGAGATCCTATATAAAGTAGAAAAATCCTTAAATAATAAAACAAAACCCATAAAATTCATATAACAAAAATCCTAGGGCTCTAAGACATTATTTAATATATAAGTGAAATTTGACGGGGATAAAACATCTAGATAATGAAAGAGGACACTCTTACTTGGGTAATTCTTGGAGAAAACTTGGTGAAACCTCACTAAGATCACACCATGGATGAGGAGGAGAAATTTCTTGTTTGGAAATGTGATGAGTTTTTAGTGGGTTAATAAATTTTTGGTTAAAGATATTTATTTTAGATTTGAAAACTATACATTATAATTTTTATATTTTTTAGAAGACCACAATATCTAGATACATTATTTTATAATCTATGCACCAAAAATGCACATCATCCCTACCTCAACTACTAACTTTCAGTTGGTCCATGTAGTTTGTAAAACATGTTCCAACCATGTTGACTTCCTCTTATAATGCTATATCGAATGTTTCAAATTGTTTCTCATTTTTACTCATTATTATTTACCAAATGTGTAACAAACCAATTTTTATAAAAATATTATATTTAAATGGAAAACCTCAATAAAAACAATGAATGAAAATTAATTATAATAAATAGAGGGTCCTACCTAGAATTGATATCATTGGTGTGAATATAACTCTCTAAGTGGTAGACAAAATTATTACTTTTTGTTGGGTTATAATTAAAAAGTGGGGAATATAGATAGAGATTAATTTGTTATAATTAAAAATTGGGTTATCCAAAGATATTATCCAAAGGTTATTTGGGTTGAGAGAAATATTTGGATAAATTTTCAAATAAGTTGTAGATTGAAAAATAAAACAGAGTAATTTTTAAATGGGAGAATTTGATCATAAAAGTGTTTTTTTATAAATATATGTTGTAATATTATTTTTAAGAATATTTTTGGGTAAATGTGTAATTATTCCAAGGGTTTATGGAGATTTTTGACCTGAATCTGGACTTGGAAAGTGTATTAATTGATAATATAGTATGATTATTATTTTTTAATGATATTTCAATATTTTCAAAATTATCATATGATCTTTGTATATCGATAATAGGGTAATTTTTTTCTTTTTAGCGGAAATTTTATATATGAAATAAAATCCTAGAATGGGAAGAAAAATTAAAAATGTTTGAGTACCTATGGTTTGTTTTTAAGCGACTCACATTGAGTTCCATTTAATTCAGAAAGTGGTTTTGATAGATAATGAGATAAATTAATGGATGAAATTGGATTTTATTACTTATAAAAAAATATTCTTTTTTTCTAGAAATATTGTAATGAACCATCGTGGGATACCATATCTCAACAAAGGATTTGGGGTTTAATAATACCAAAATAAAGTTCCTCATCACCTTGGGATAGCAACAAGTTCATTAGGAAATAGCTTTATTCGTTGGGAATTATTTCACCCAAATATTTGAAAACCTAAAAAATTAGAACTACTAAATAATAAATCAGTTGAATACACATAATATAAATATACATGATAAATAATAATTTCCAAATATAGACATAATGTGTATTTAACTAATACGAATTTTAATAAACACACAATTAATTCCCCATTACTTGTGAACATAGTAGTATTCCCCCACCTCCATTTATTTACAATTGATATAATGATCTCATCCCTAAAAATAAGTGCGATTAAATCTAAAAATATAAAAAAAAAATCGTAGAATAAAATCTAAATATTCCTAGTGTATGTTAAAATTCCAAATAGGGATAACCCTTATGATCTATGTATGAAATTTATAAAATAAATCATAGCCCACTAGTTTTTAATAAAAATAGGTAAGTATACCTTTATATTTTTAATTAAATCAATTTAAAGGGTTTATCACATTTAAATCCTATTAATAAAAAAATAGATCATATATGTTTAATGAAATTCATAAAAGGACATGAAAATATGGTTTTATCAAAAATATTTTCCTCAATAATTTTTTTTCAAAAGCATCATGGAAGAGTACATATTGGACAAATGTAAGGGAATCATAGGATCCTCATATAAAACATAATCATAACCAACTACACATTGAATTATCAAGGAATAGAATCAAACTAATCTAGAATGAGTCCTATAATAGGGCTAATCAAAGTGACATTCATAATCCATGTTTATCCTGCTATATCATGGTCCCTTGATTCGTTAATAAAAGTAACATAGACTATGCGTAGTATTCTCAAAATCCTCTTATGTGACTTGTCTAAGATACCCACCTAAGTACCGATGTAATTACCCTGAAAAATTCCCAAACATTATAGAAAAACATGATCAAAACATCACATATTAAACGATTCCTTTATAAAAATACATATTGTTTTATAAAAATAAGTTCATATAAGTATATTCCATAATTAAAAATGGGGATATTGATATTAAAAATTCACACTTGTAAAAATACATTATGTTAGGACAAACACACCCTTTTTTCTTTTGAAACCATAGAAAAGAACAATTATATAGTTCATTATAAACTATAGAAAACATTTCATTTATCAACTTTTTCATAATTTATTGAAATATGAGCAGTAAATTTAAACAAACACCATACAAACAATATTTATAGAAGAATAATTAATTCTGTTAAAAACTAATCCCTTGTGAAATATATTTTCCAAATAAAACATAACAATTATTTTAACTCCATGTGATCAAAGAAACCATTGATATATTTTATATATCTAAAAATAGTTTTTAAAATAAGTATAAAAATAATGGTTCCATATATAATGGAAAATATGTATAGTCACCTACCACTTTGGGTTTCGTAGAAAATTTACTAGGTAGTATTAATACGATACCTAATTTATTAAAGAATATACTCATTAAAAATTAATTATAACTCCAAAAAAATTAGAATTTGACAATATTTCATAGATGTGGGAGTGAAAAAAAAATCCATCTATCTATTGGTTGAATGAGAAATCCACTAAGTATGTACGATTTACATGAAATGTGCTTCTTTGATACCAAATAGTAAAATACTAGTGATTTTTGGGTGTTTTTCCTTCACATTAAGTAATTGAATCTTCTATGAACCTTAATATTATAAAATCCCATAAGAAAGAAGAAGATATGATAGAATGGAAAAGTGGATAAGAAGAAAAGAAGAGGACAATAAAGTGGATTATACCTTGAATCTGTTCATGGAAGGGGAATGGTGGTGCAATATTTATGAAATATCTTCCCCATTCCCAATTTGGGATTCATACAAGTGGGATGTTAATGAGTCTTTCCCTAATTTTTCTCCCAAATCACATAATAATTCCAATATTAATAGAGTGAACACTTATATATTTATCTATAAACATCTAAAATACATGACACCAACTTCAATTCATTTCCCTAAATCACCCAACCAATAAAATAAATATTTTTGTTCAAATCTAGATAAAATTTCAACATTTATAGTTATATTCTAAAATTATTAATTTAATATGTACATGACACTCAATAACAGAATTTATTTTACAAGGTATATAATTTTAATATTTAAAACAATTGTAATTAATTTCATGGTCTTGTCAAACACTTATAAAAAATATCAATGTAAATAAATAGTTAATTATATCACATATCTATAATTAAAAACAAAAAATAAAATGTTTTTGGTCATATCAACGAAATTAATTACGACATTTCCCGGTAATTGCGACATAGAAGCACCTTTTGCCTTAACCATGACACTAAATTATCATTAGTCCCCTTCATCCACCATAAATTAAATAAAATTGTTTAAACATGAAAAAAACATCACCTATATTAATCAAAACTAATAATTAATATTACAATTTATAACAAAAATAAACATGGTTAGGTGTTACAAATAGGATCTAAGTAGAGATCACTCTAGGTCGAGGTCCCCAGTAGGGTATGATGTCGAGAGATGGTATTAGACGATCTGATAAGAACACATTTGATTCATTTGTTTGTTTTATTGGTAAATGATCATAATAAATGACACCAACTTCTTATCTGAAAACATTCTATGGGATAGGATAATATTCCTTATACATTAATTAGTTAACTTATACACCATGATGTTATATAATTTCTTTTCCATCTAATATGTAATGTGATATTTCTAATATTCTATCCATTTGAATCATCCATGAATATTAAAAAATAATTATTTCTCATTAAGTTGATTTTACAATTTTATTTATTTTATTTCCCATATATTTTGTCTTATGTCATTAAATAAGATTCATTCATGTTAGCATTGAATTTAAATTTTCCCAATGTTCATTATAGTAATGTCAAACATGAAATATTATAGATGATTTTTTTTCTAATGGAACCATTCGATATTTTATATTTTTCTTTCTTAAAAACTCAATCATGTGATATTCCTAGTGTTTTTTCTTTCTATATAGGTCAGGAGATGTTATATATGTTTTCTATTAATACTGGGGTAACTATGGACATTCTATGAGTATAGATACACTTGTTATATCGATTGTTAATGCACCACTATCTTATTATAAAAGTGTAATTTCCATTTCAATATATATATAACCAATCTATTTAAGGATTGAAATGATTGGATAAATAGTTATTTATAATTAATTATGAATAAATAATTTTGGGATGAAAATATTATCTTTAAACAATATCACATGAATACATATTTATTTTATTAATGAATTAGAGTTATCGTATTTAGGAAACCCTACTCAATTATTTTACTCACCATGTAACTGTATGTGCTTATGGTTGTTAGAGGTATAAGTTTTCATTTCTTTTCACTTTATTTTACAAGAATAGATTTCAGCTACAATATAATGATGTTGGATCTTGGACTAGATGAAGGATCGCGACTCAATCAAGGTTAGTGTTACCGTGTGGATTTTTTTTACCTTAGGTCATTTTTATTTATTTATATATTTGAATATGTATGGTTTCATGAAGAGTTATTATATTTGGGGGAACATTTACTATATTTAGTGATGGTTTTTAATTCTTATAGTCCAAATGATCTTTATTTATTTTATCAAAACAATTAATTAGGAAAAATTGTGAAATGTGATTTAAATATATCAACATTTATTTTAAATAGGACATTTGGATCTAATTTATTTCATTGATTTATTTATAATTTTATACTATACTTATATACTCCCAAAGGGGAACATAAATTTTCATCTATTCATATTGGTAGACATATATAGTTTATGGATGGGTTATAATCAATTTTTTAAAATAATATAGTTTGTTCTCCAAATAAGTTTTAAAGGGAAAAATTATTCCCACAATATTTATTTCATCACACGATTCTCATTGTTAGCCTTCATTAAATTAGGGAATGTGACATAGGATGGTTTTAATCTAGTTTGAAAAGAGGGTATCCTGAGTTAGTTCACTACGTTGACCATCTCAATCAATAACATAAAATATTTGTTCCTAAATTGAAAATTGATTTAAATATTAATATAATATCATATAAGTGATGAATATATATCAAGGAGGGATTGGGGAGGAGTTACAATGAATTTGGGTTGAATCGATGATGATATTTGTATATTTGAGAAACAATTGTAAATTTATAAGGATAAAAAGTTTTGTTTGGAGATGGTTGTGTAGTTATGGAACATAAATAGTGAAAATATAAATAGTAAAAAATTAGATAATGAGTATATATATTATAATAATTATTAAGAACACAAATAAAAAAATTAATTAAATTAAATAACAATGCATTTTTAGTGGGATACAAAATTTAAAGTCACGCTAAGAAAGAATTAAATATATGAACATAAAAATATAAATAGTAAATATGAAATATATTTTATAGATATTCAAAAAGTTTTTCTTTTAAAACATATTAAGGAATTTTGAAAATATTTTCAAAATCTTTTTCCATAAAAATTTATAAAATATTATTGAAACCATTTTGAAAACCACTTTCCATTAGAACTTATAAAATATTATTGAAAAACTTTTTGATATTTTTTTAATATAGTTTGAAAACATAAAAAATAATATTTTAGATCATTGAAATAATTTTCACGTAATAAAAAATTTTCAAAACCTATAAAGGGATCTTTGAAAATAATTTAAAATGCTTTTAAAAAATAAATATACAAATTAGAAATGATTTTTTTTTTCAAAACCATTTTAAAATAAAAATATTTCCCTAATATTAGGAAACAATTCATTAAAAAATTAACCTAGGAACCTTACAATGAAAACATCAAATAAATTTTTGTCTTTATGGTGGGTTTGTCCGTATATGATGAACATTCCTTTATCATGTCGAATGTTTCGAAAGGAGCCTTAATCAGAAAAAGACAGGAATATTAATTTATAATTAGTTTTCTTAAAAGGTCAAACAAGGGTTAAAATTTCCATTTAACATTATTGAATAATATTAAATAATTTTTAAAACATTTTTAGAAAAAGTGATTTTGAGATAACCATGTTTTCGGATCTAAATGAAAAATAATGTCAAATTTTCACAAAAACATTATCTTAAATATCTTAAATTCAAAAAATTGGAAAAAAATGTAGCATTACTTTGATATAACATGAATAATCATAGGGTATGAGAATTTATGAATTTTTTTTGAGAGATTTTTTATAATATTTTACCAGGGGAAGCATAATCATAAAAAATCTAAATAAATGATGAGGTTGTATCTATAAAATGATACAACTTTGGTAAATATGAATTATAATAAAATGGATGGAATAATGTTTAATGAAGCTTAAAATATTATGAAAATAATTATTATCATGATATAACATTTCAAATGTAGTATGTACACCTCATAGAGAAATGTAGGTGTATAACATGGAATCTGTCTCAAAGTATAAAATTGAGAAACAATTACATTAACTATTTTGTAACTTTTGAAACATACACCCCATGAAATAAAGATCATATAATGGATGTTTAAATATCCATAAATATAATCACAATAATAATTTAATATATCTATAGTCATTATATACACCACAAAAAATAAATTTGTAGTGAATAATTCTTGTGTCTCGCGAATATAAGAATTGAGATGGGAAAACTCTTACCTTAATGCTTTACTTTCTTTATAAATGTTCAAAAATATGATATAATAAATATATATTTATTATAAATATACTAAAAAAATATATTGTTATACATCATAGTATATATGGATTTATATTACATTATTATTAACAATTCCATGTTAATGTTACACTTTGGGTAATATCTTCTTTGTTTTTCACACAAGTTTTGAATTATTATTCTTGATCCTCTTAATTAGATCATAATTTACTTATTTTATAAATTTATAAAATGATATAAATATCATATATATTAATTATTAAAATATTAATCATAAAAAATAAATTATTTAAATATAAAATTAAATAAACCCTTAATAAAGATGGTAGGTCATACGTACGCATGAATATTGTTTCTATTTAATTACTGTTTTGAAAGAAAATATGTAAATGAAATATATATATATATATATATATTATCATTAAATATGATTTATTATTACATATATATCATCTATTATAACTAAACCCATCCTTAATACCTTACATGTAATGTGTCAATGAATCGCATCGCTTTGTGGAGGGTGTAGTTCACAAGTTCACAAACAAAGATATCATTTTTACCAAAATTGAAAGGATGAAAGTATGTTTTATAAAATGATTATAGAATCTTATATAAATCTTAATAATATATATATATATATTTATATAAAATATAAAAATATAATTTCAATAATAATTTCCAACCATGGGAGGTGGTAAAGGAAAAAATGAACGATATCGTTTCGTGAGGTGGTAGTTTACCATAGAAGAATAGTAAGTTCATTACCCATTATGTTGACATGTGTATATGTTTAGGTATAAATAATGTAGAAAAAAACATAAGTATATTTAGCATACTGAATTTATTATATAATCATTGAATAATAATATTTTATGGGGTGGGAATAAAAATATAACAAAGGAGCTCGAGGAAGGATGTTACCTCTTCATCGGGTAACTCCTCTTGATTTTTGCCAAAGGGATTTCTGGAATGGATTTATACCCAAAAGGAGGATTGTAGAATGAATTTTTAAATGTTAAGAAATTATTTTTGAATATTTTTTTCTAAAAAAATTTCTTTATAGATGTGAAAAAATTGTATGTGTGACATTTATTTTATAGTGGTGGAGTGGAATTCTTATATATTTTTGAATAGGTAATTCCACCCACGTTTTTCCCAAGTAAAGTGGATCCAATAATGGTAAAAATTATAAAAAATTTATTTTATGTTCTAAAAAATAACATAAATATAATTTTGGAAACGTTTATTGGTTATTTTGTCCCTTAAGATCATGTTTTAGTCCTTGGTGAACCTAATTTTTCTATTATTTCCTTAATTAATTTTAATCACTTTCACTGGTATTTTTTGTAAAAAAGAAATTTTACATTATTATAAATTATAAATTATTATGATTCCAAATATTTAATCCAATTTTCCAAATTCCAATAATATAAGTGGTGGAAATCTATTTAAAATAAATCCCGCTAATGGGATGAAAATGCAGGTTTTTAAAACGAAAAGGTCTAAAAGTTTGAAATGTTTTTTATCCAATTTCATTGAGAAATTAGTTAAAAAGACCGAAATTGGATTAATTTATCTATAATTGATTTAATTATACATTAATATAATATTTAATCATAATTTAAATCTATAAATAAATTAAATAAAAAGTAATTTTTGAATTAAAATTCAATGTTTTAACTATTCATCAACAAATGCAACTTCTCAGAAAAATACCAAAGATTCATGCAATAATAATTTTGATATGACAATTTCGAAAATGAGGTTTATTTGGTCAAATAAAAATTATGAATGGTTTAAAATCTGACTTAAAATTTATTCCCCGTTAAAAGACGGTTAAATTGGCGTTTAGAAAAATAGATCATTTTATTTATAAAATTGGATTAATTCTATATTATACTAACAAAATGTGTTGTATTAGTATAAAAAACTTTGATAGAATGTATAAGTTTTTAAAAAAATCTTAATTGAATTCTTTTTATTTAATTTTTTGACAAAAAAAATATGATTATACACCAAAAACTAGTTTTCTTAGAAATGCAATTCCTTTATTTTCAAATAGTTCTATTATTTACCTATAGTAATTAATAACCAAAGGATTAATTTAAATATATGTATAAATAAATTTTTTTAAAATTTTTTTATTCTAATTTGTTATATCCATTCCAAAGGCTAGGTGGTACATATAATAATATTTTAATAACAATAATAACTGTATATTTTAGATGGTAAAACTCACCTGTGCATGTTATGAAATCCATAAAAGGGACTTGTATAATGTAAAATAAAAGCCAAACATAGTGTTTCATGTTGGGAAATCTAATATATGTGTCTTGTGTGGTGCAATATTTTCTTGGGGTTGTGTGTAATGAAATCTAAAAATTGTGATTTTGTATATAAAAAATAGAGATTCATTGTTTTCTGAAATAAAAATTTTAAAAGATTAAATAAATTTTGAAAATAATTCACAAAATCTTAGGGTGTTGTAATGATAGGGATACCAAATATTTCTTGAGTAAATTATTCCATCTTGGTGATCATAGATCGACTCAACAAGTCAGCCCACAACATAGCTATTCAAGAGAACAGATTAGTACAGAGCTTGGAAAGCTTGAATGTGAAGGATATAGTCAAGATCCAAGGAGTGACCTTGAAAATTGTTTTAGAATGTGATTATCTATTCACATTTCAGTTACGGAAGGTATTGCAGCGGGGCATTTAGAACTCATTTTCATTTATCATGTAATTTCACACCCAAACTAATGGCTTGACAGAGTAGATTATACAGATTTGGGTGGAAATTATGTGGGCTTCTATTTTAGACATTATTTGTAGTCGGGAGGATCACCTACCATTGGTGGAGTTTTTATACATTTATAACTACCATCCCTCTACTGATATGGAACCATTTGAGGCCTTTTACGGGTTCCCCTGTTGGTCACCAATATTCTAGACCAACCTTGGAGTGTCAACAATTATGGTCCTATAGATGGTGAGAGTCATGAAAAAGAATGTTCAAATCATCCTGGAGTAGATGAGGATTGCACATAGCCATCAAAAGACCTATGTGGACCGAGGATAGAGACCTTTGTATTTTCAAGAGCGAGACAATGTTTTCCAAAGGGACACCCATCGACATGGATTGTGTATATTTTTATATGGTGGAAATTTATCACTAAGACTAATTAAACCATCTTACTATTGTATAGAGTTGTTTAGGTGTCATACCTCCTAGCTACACTGCCTAAGTTAGATTCAGTACACGATGTCTTTAATGTGTTATAGTTGAGGAAGAATGTTCATGATCCATCACAAGTTATCAATTGGGGAAAGATCAAAATGAAGGATGGAGATACAATTATAGAGTAAATCATATAGATTTACGATCCAAATTATAAGATCCTATAGTAGTGATAAAAAATCCTTTAGTATGTTTCTCGTGGAATCATAGGAATGATCAGCAGTGGACCAGGGAGAGGGATACTCAGATGCATGCTCAATACCAACATCACTTTATGTGCTCTTTTGTTTTTCTTTTCAGGAAGTAAATCTCCAAGGTGGTGATGATGTAAAAGCTATGAATTTTCAATATATTCTTTCTGAATATTAGACGAATTAATATCTGAATTAGGTGTTGAGACATCTTTAGATTTTGAGGCCCGATGAGCCTAGAATTAATTATTGAAATGTTTATTAAATATCACACATGTTTTACTTTCCTGAAATATTGGTAAAACTATTAAAAGGGGTAAATATTAGATATATGACTCTACCATTGTGCTTGGAGTGTGATATTTACTCAAGTTCGATAAAAATAGTGTTATCGCTTGGTGTTTTTATAAAGTGCAATTGCATGATAGATAATAAAATACATAAATAAATTATTTGTTTCAATTATATTGACTCAACGACCTAGAATATTTTATATGAATACAGTTATGATGAGATCATTGGGTTGGTATCTTGACCATGGATACATATAGAAATGTTGGATGAGATCTGTTTGGGCATATGGAATTGGATTAGATCACGATAAAGGATCATTACACCACTTGAGATTAAAAATCCCACTAATGACAATGTCATGGAATCATTCATTGTCATTGTTTGATCTATCCTGATGTATGATTTTTTATGTCTATATATACTCATTATCTTATCCTATGAAGACTTTGAATCAATCAACTAATGGATTGATTCGTTGATCAAACTTATTGTATGTATGAGATTATTTTCGTGGAATTTGAGGGAAATGGTTTTTTTGTTATATATTTTTTTCATTATAATTGAAATAGATCAAGGAAAATTCCAACATGTTCAAGATTAAATACCCTATTGTGTTTCTTTAATTTCACCCATTTTCATCATTCATTCATAGTTTGCATTTGTTTTGTATGGTGGTATGAAAAATACTAGATAATCAACCCATGCTCACCCTTTTCACGGTGAATTCGATTTATATCATTGATCTAGGTTCAAACCCACATTGAGATTAATTTTAAACAATGGTGATCATGGTTCAACATCATATGAAGGAATTCTGTGCATGTGGTTAGGTATTGTGATGACGGTGGAGCTATAGGATGCTTTCAATAAAAATAGTTAGCTAGAAAATGGATATCTTTTGAAGATCAAGCTTATTCGACCTATATCTACATTCCATGGGAGGTATTTATGACATATTTGGAGATAGAGGTGATGTATTTGGAATCCGCATAATGTCCATGTCGGTTCTATGAAATTACAAACTGCACAGTGTGTAAAAAATAAACACACGCTATTGATGGGGCCATGGTTGCATCACTAGGGTTTCATGTAAAGCTATGTATCAAATAGCATGTTACCCCTATCACATGGAATGTGCCTCGACTTGAAGATACAGTGTGTATCACAGAGGGTACAAATAATTCATACAAAAGCATGTCTTTTTTGATAGGTACACGGAAAGTGAGACACGGACATGGTCAGAAGTATATAAGAACAAACAAATCTTGTACATAGAAATGTACATGGTCACGAGCCCTGATATAGAGGTAGGACCCAATGATGGATGTAAATTCCATGTACTACTAATACACATTGTGTACTTCTTCAAAGAAGTCTTAGGGCCCTTATCATCTTTATCATGGATATGTTTCATTAGGGTACGTTCCCTTCATCTATTCCCTTGGGGTTTAGTGTGGAGTCACATCCTATGCATAGGATCGTGATCCACTATGAAGAAATTTAGTCTTGGATAGAGTGGTTGGGATCCTTCCATGATACCCAATGTTAAATCATCTATCATCATTATTTCCCTAGGTGGGGTTCTTGGTATCATTGTGGCCAACACTACCCATGTTTTGGACCCCTTTTTATTCAGTTATTCCATATTTGGTTGTTGGTATACTTTATCACCTTAGTATTGATCCAAATATGAGTATTGATCTCTTTAGACCCCTAGTGTGTACTTCATATGGTGAGTCCCAATGACCATGACATCTCAGATGGACTCCATTAGTGTTATCAGACTCATGGAGTGTATTACATTGAATGATTATTATATGGAACCATTGAGTAGGAATCCTAATATGGCAGCTCATTTATGATATTACATGATATTTTGTATCTATTATGAGTATATCTAGATTTTATTGTTATATATGGTATTTACATTTCCCTATTATGAGTTGACTACTATTTTTGATGATATATGCTTAGTGATTTCAGGATATCTAATTATAAATTCTTACACTAACCCATTCATGGGATTTTCCTACACTTGTCTTGTCATATGAAAACAAACAAACTTTTAATGGAATCATAGAGGGACCAAGACCATGGGAGATTAGTGATCCAAACAGGCCAAGATGTATTCTGGTAGTTACATTGATAGCAATCCTCACCCACTTTACATGTTTTCCTTATTTTCAGTTTCATTTAGTGGGCTTGTATTTGGACACATAATTTCTAATACTATGTTTTTTTACACCAATGGATGTATTTTGAATGTATTCATGCATGGTTATAAATTTTTTTAAATTTCAATATTTTATGATATTATACATTTTTGTGTGTGTAGGTACATTAGTTTGAGGCCACCCATTTTTCTGATATTCCTACTTAGTGTTGATCTTCATCCCCTATCAAATTGGAGGCAGGCTTGGGGTAATCTTTGTTAGAGCCTTGTTTGGTCAGGTCCTAAAACATAGATAATTTTTTAACCCTTAAATAAAATTAATTTACCCTTACATGACATGTAAAATTTCTTTTTACAATTAGATAACTTTTTACCCATAAATAATTTATGTTTCTAATTAAATAAATGTAGCTTACCCTTAAATTACTTTTTAACCATTATATTACTTTTTTTACCCTTAATTAACATTAATTTATGCTTACATGACTTTTTTTACAATTAATTAACTTTTTTACCAATACATAACTTCATTTTACCCTCAAAAAACATTATTTTACCATTATATAACTTATTTATACCGTTAAATTGTATTTATTTATGATTACATTAAATTTTAATCCCTTAATTAATATATGTTTAAACTTAAATAACTTTATTTTTTCTATAAAATCATTTTTTACCCATAAATAACATTATTTAATCCTTATATAACCAGTACATTTTTTTGTTTTCCCATACATAACATTTTTCCTTACTTAACTTATGTTTACCCTTAAATAACTTTATTTTAACCTTGCATAATTTTTCTACCCATACATAACTATTTTAACCCTTAAATAACATTAGTGTACCCTTACATAATAGTTTTTACCCTTACATTATTTTAGATTACCCTTAATTAAACTGTACAAGTTTCGGATTAAAATCACCTAAAAAAAATTTAACCATTCATACCTTTTTTTAATTGTTTCATAAAATTATATTACACTTATGTAACATGTATTAACCTTACATAAAATCTATTCATCATTATATAAGATTAATTTACCCTTAGATAAATATTTACCCCTATATAACTTATTTTTACACTTATAAATTTTTAGTTAACCCTGAAATAACTTTTTTCCCTTATATAACATTATTCTACAATTAAATTACCTATAAAATTTTATGTTTACCCATATATAACTATTTTATACCCTAACATAACATCTATTTATGCTTACTTAAAATTATATTGTCATTAAATACCTTTGTTTTTCCCTTACTAATTTTTTTTATACATACATAGGTTTAGATTACACTTAACATTTTTAACCCTTACATAATTCTAGTTTTCCTTTATTGAACCTATGTAGGTTTATACTTACCCTTATATAACTTTCTCCAAACATAATTATCTTCTTTTTACCCTTATATAACATTATTTTACCCTATATATTTTTTTCACCCTTACATATCTTTTGTTAACTGTTACTAAACTTCAGTTTACCATTACAAAACTCGTTTAACCCGTACATAACTTTTTACAACACTTAAATAATGCAAAATTACACTTGTATAAATTTTAATTACCCTTAAATAAATTTTTTTACCCTTAGTTTACCCTTACATAATTGTTTACCCATACATAAATAATGTTTACTCATACATTATTTTAGTTTACTCATACTAAACATATTTTATCCTTACTTGTATTTATTTTAACCTTACTTAATTGTAACATGTTTCGATTTAACCCTTACATAAAATTTTTTCCCAAAAAAACTTGTTTATACCCTTGTATAATTTTTTACACTTACATAGATTCTTTACCCTCATATAGCTTTATTTTACCCTTAAATAACTTTTATTCCCATATATAAATTTAGTTTACCCTTAAATAACCTCTAAAGGTTTCTATTTACCTTTAACATAACTTTTTCCCCTTAATTATCTAGTTTATACCCTTACATGAATTTATATTAACCTTTCATAACTTTTTTAACCTTACATAACATCTATTTACACTCACATAATACATTTTACCCTTACATACCTATGGTGTACCCTTCCATTACTTTTGATTACCCATACATAAAATTATTTAAATCTAATTATCTTTTTTACCCTTAAATAACTTTTGTTTACCCTTACACAATTTTTTTTTACCTTAATTAACATTTTTACCCTTATATTACTTTAGATTACAATTACATAAATTTTTATATAATTTGATGACTTCCATTTACCCTAAATAACATTATCTTAACCTTACATAACATTTTTACACTTAGTCAACTTGTAAAAGATTCATTTTACCCTTACATAACATTTCATACCATGAATTAACTTTGGTGTACCCTTACATAACATTACATTACCAATATATAACTTTTTCTACACTTACTTATCTTCTTTTCACCAATATATAAATTTTTTCACCCTTACATAACAATTTTTGGCATTATATAAATTTATTTTATCCTTATATAACATATATAAGTTTTTTTTACCTTTAAAAAAATTATATTTACCATTAATTAGCTCCTTTTTATGCTTACATTAATTTAGTTTACCATTACATGACTTTTTCCCATACATAAATCTATTTTTCACTTAAATATCATTATTTTTCCCTTTTCATAAATGTTTTTACCCCTATATGACATTAGTTTACCCATAAATAACTTTGTTACCCTTACAAAGCTTTATATTATACTTACATAACCTATATAAGTATCGTTTTACCCTTACCGAACTTTTGTTTACCCTTATATATCTTTTTTTACCATTACATTACTTTTTTACCATAATTATCTTTTTTACCAATTAAAAAATTTATTTTACACTTACATAGATTTTTTTACACATATATAACTTCATTCCATCTCTCTATAACCTATAAAAGTTTCATTTTACCATTACATTACTTATTTATACCCTTTCTAAAATTCATTTTAACCTTACATAATTATATTTTACCTTTATATAACTTTCTTCCCTTAATATAACAACCCTGGACATGTATTCCCAAGTACATTGGCTGTATTATTATAATTGTACTAGAGACAAAAAATCACATCCCAAATGGATAAATAGTTTTTGTAGTCTTGGTAAAGTAGACACATACTTGAAACTCAACACTACATTTGAGAAAATAAAATGAAACAAAAAAATATACTTTATAACCTCATTATTCTCTCTATCATATCATTTCATATCATACATTATACATATCCTATGATCCTTAAAAAACGAAACATAATAATCATGTGATATCTGATGCTCAATAATGGAATATGTATAGTAAAAGATGTCATATAATAAATGTGGAATGAATAAAATATACGAAATCAATGATGATAAAATAATTTAATATAAATAATTACATGAGCTTCAAATATTTCAATGGATGAAATATTTTTTTTAATAATCACATATGCATCAATAACTAATTGCAAATAATATAATCCATACTATTGAACATCTTAAACATACCATCATTTCATCTCCCCATGACATTTTACATAAATGGGTAAGGCATCATCCAAATACCCAACCAATTTTTTCTCATGATACATAAGGATACATCATGGTTCTATACAATAATGGGCCCCACCCGTCACTGAATATGTCCAGTTTATTTAATATATAAATAAAAAATACATCTTCATCAACCTTTCCTAATTATAATGAATTGTATGTATATGAAGAACTAGTATACAATATGTCAATAATTTCTTAAGAAATCTATTAATATACCATCTTGATAAATAACAATTATGGTATCATTATAGTATATACGTAGTTTTTAATAAGTAAAATAATTGGGTATTATTGTTGATGAATATAAATAGCAAAAAAGTGTTAAAACATTCTTTTGGAAAGTACTCTTTTTACATTGAAATTAAATTTAAAAAACTCATAAAATTAAGAAAAAAATCATTAATAATAATCATGTAAACATGTAAATAAATTTCTAAATATTTTGTAGTTTATGATGGTGATAAATGTTTCTCATGTTAAGTTTGTTAAAATCACTATTCCTTTCACATTTTTGATGAAAAGAAAAATGTACCTTGTTTAGAAAACAACAAGAAGATTACTATTAAATAATTTCATAAACATTAAAAAATGTATAAAAATAACATTAAAAAACCATTAGATAGTATTTAAACATTATTGAAAAAAATATAAGAAACTAAGGATGTATATGAAAAATTATCTTCAACCAAATGAGATAAAAAAGAAAGTATTCATTTGATCTATTTAGTACATAATGTGTGGAAAATGAAATAAAAACACATTATTCATAGAAATAAACATAGGAAAAATAATATATTTTGTTTATGAAAGAAATATTAAATAAGCCTCACAATGGTGTCTAGAACATAAAAAATCCAAAATAATTATAAGATTGTGAGATAAACCCTTACAAATATCATATCATTAAAGCGATCATTATTCAATAAAGGGATTTTTTGTGAGTAAATTAAATAAAAAATTGAAAAACATCATAATAAAATCATATATAATTTCAAACAAAATCCTGACATAATGTTGTCAATGAGGTATAATTATATCCTAATTATTGGAAAATGAGTTTTGAACTTTCTTACCTCAATTCTAATATGCATCATATGTTCTTTTAATCTCTTATTTAAAACTATCAAATTTATTATACTACTACAAAATAACCATATACATAATTATAATATCATATATTATCCATTTATTATATTTCAAATCTCATTTGTTAAAAAATACGTATTAAAATCATCATTTTTAGCATTAAATATATTGTTTCTCAGGTAATATCCGTTTGAGCAGTTATAGTTTTTTACATTGATCATGGTATCATAATCTCCAAAATGTTAATGTTTATATAAATATAATATATATTTTTATATATATATTTCAATTCATCCAAAAAATTTATAGGTATAAAAATGAATTACACTATTCATGGAGACGGTAACTCATATGTACACATGAACGCGGTTTTCACATTTCGACAGATGGAAGGAAAAAAGGTAAAACAAAATTCACCTTTAAAAAAATTATTATGTAATATATATCATATATTTTTATTTAATATATCCTTATTAGAATACCGATAAAGTGGAAATAAAAAACTAAATGCATCCCTTCATAGAGGTGGTAGTCCCCAAATACTCATGAGTGATGTTATCGTTTACCCACTGATTCCAAGGTAAGATTGAATAAATCACATTATCATTATATAAGAATAATTATATCATATATATCATATATATTCATTATTTATATCATCGTAACCATAAAATTAAAATGGTGGTGAAAAATAAATTACAATGTTGTGTGGAGATAGTAAGTCATACATAAAGAGGAGTAATGTTTTTACTATTTTTAGGATCAAAAAGAGGCATAAAATGTTTTTATTATAATCATAATAAAATTTCATTATATATATTATACTATATATTTTATATTAGTATTAATATGATAGATTTATATAATGTATAATAAGAATGATATTTGAAAGAGTCTGTAAATATTATTACATCTTATTCTGTAGACTTCCTTTAAATTCATTCCTAATGACCATTAGAATGGTATTTTATGAACAGAGACAATAATAAATCATGGAAAGGTAAATATTTAATAACGTTTTTTTGGGTTTTTAGCTATATGGATCAAAATTAGTTAGGTAGAGAGCAGAATATGCACCCTTTTATAAGTGATGGGAGGCGCACTTTGGAAAATACATAAATTATTAAATTATTATAAATTAGTTTTATAAATAAATTGAATAAAAATGGAAATATTTAAAATATATAATTTTTATAAGTCTAAATACTCTCATTCAATAGAATTGAGACAATTTTATGTCATTTTTAACTATTATCTATATTTTTTTACCCTTGTTAGCTCTTTTGAAAATTACCACAATATTAATGTTTTCTACAACATAAGGGACAATAATAATATAAGAAAAGAGTTATTGACCCCTAAATAGACCATGGATGATATATTAAGCCATATGTCATTCACATATCCAGATATAGTATTTTTAGGAATTTTACATCATTTAATAAAATATATTTTTATTATAATATATCATTATTGTCAATTTTGGAACTATTCCATTACTTTGAGTTTAGAGTCATCAAAATAGTTACATAATTATAATATAAAACATGTAAATGGTGTTGTAGAAGACTAGAAAACATACCCCCATAATCTTAAATCATGTCATGGATCAAAATTGGGAAACCCTGTGTTTAGAGATTTATGGTCTTCTATGGATAGAGAGCTGGTTGGACATGGTATGCATCCGGGGACCGTAAAGGCACACTAATGGAGAGTGATGGCTAGTTTTCCATTTGAGAGATGATGTGATGGAAAATTCATAAGTTGTGAGTTTTAAGACTGATGATAGTGGAATCAATAGGCTTTGGATTTGTGATAAAGTGATGTTAGGTGACAACATAAGGTTCCTAACCGAGTTAGGGGGTCAATGTGTCACAGGGATGCCACTGTAATGGCTCTATGATGGAAAAACTGTTATGTATGTGAGTCCAACAATAGTGGAACTGATGGTCCATAGAGCGGTGCTAGTGCGCTGTCTTGGGATGATGGAGGGTGTTTAATTGAGTCAGGACATCGGGTTATCGTAGGGACAACGCATTCTGGGATCTATGATGGCGAACTAGGATGGTGCACAAGACCAACAGGTTTTGTCCATTGAGTCAAGAATTAGTGATTCCATGGACACTGGGCCTATAGGCCATGTAATGAGATACCTCTAAACATAAAAATTAGAACGGTTTGTTTAGTTAAATAAAAATGGGGGGGGGGGGGGCTTTCACCTGACCAATTTAAATATAAATATAAATATATATATATATATATATATCTTCAAAACATCAATAATATGTTATATTTACCTAAAAAATCTTGTAAAAAATAATTCATAAAAATTATGTTGCATTTAATATGTTTAATATAATTTATATTACTTTTCTATTAACTGAATAAGTAACGTGTTAATGTCATGCTGAAATTTAAAGCGATTATTTAATCACTAAAATATATAAAACAACTATTAAAAACTAAATAATATTTTAAATAAAATATTTTAATACAAACTACTCTCTTTTTATCCTTATAAAATGATAATTGAGATATTAGTTTCATGAGTGTGATATTGTTTTATTCTATTCATACATAAATATAGAGCACAGAATTAATGAAAAATGGAATCATGTGGAAATATTCTCAAGACATGTATAATAATAGTAAAAATAAACATATTGAATAAGATAAAGGCATGTTTTATAAGAATTGTATATCCTTATTCTAATGTTTTAACCTTTTTAAATATTTTATCAATACCAAGGTGACAAATATTTACCAAGATTACTATTAAAAATGTCCAAAATTAAAAGGGAGATATTTTCCAAATTTGATACTCTAGATTCCAAATATGGAATCAAATATGTAAAATTAAATTCTCATAAATGTTATAATTTATATTAAAATTAACACTGTGGAAGGGAAAGAAAATATATCTTCCACAAAAATTCCTTTTATGTTTAAAATTTCTTAAACCAAATTCAACTATATTTTGTATTACATTAAATTTTACTAGATTATTTTTTAGACAAAATGATAGAGTTACATTTTAAAACTAATCAAGAATAGAATTTTACATTGTAAGTACTTGAAAAGAATGTTAAGTTTTCAATAAAATTTCTTTCTTCGCTATTCAGCAATAAATCAATATTTTGAGAAAATAAAAAAAATCATAGATAATTATGACATGATGACTTCAAAAATGATGTTCATTTATCAAAATAAATTTTCTAAAATTTAAAAAAAATTATTATATTATTTTTTCACATAAATCGATGAAAACGATTTTTAATAAAAATTTTGTTTTTAAAGAATAAAATGACATTAATTGAAATATACTTACTTATTATATATGCCATATACATCATAAAAATGATTATTCAAATTCATTGAATCAATTTAAATGTTAGGATATAATTGTATACTATATTAGAGTTCATTTAGATTAAAGGTATCATGTACCACAATTTATTGAAGAAATTGCATTTATTTGAAGAGAAATGGAAATCGTAAAATCTTTAGGTGATTCATTCTACCCCCTTAAATAAATATATACCTATAAATTTCATCATGGTAGTCAAATTTTTAACCATTTTTTAAAACCGAAAATGTACATTGTGATAGTAAAACTTTTTTTGAAAAGAGAAAGTGGGAAAAATATAGGTAACCTAAAATCTCACATATTTAGGTTCCCAAATATAGAGAACATTAGTGGGAAGTTAATATATATAAATGGAGGAGAATAAAAATTTTAAAATAATAATAGAGTGTGATATAAAAAATGGTACTGATAAATATAATGACCACAAAATCATTATTCAGATAGGTTTGAAGAAGACCATTGCTTCATCATAAATGAATTTTATAGGATAAAATTTTTACTTAATGATCATTTTTCTATATATGTTGAATTAAGTTTCCAACTGAACTAAAAAAATAAAAAAACAATATACTAGTTTCACAATTATAATTTCATCATTTAATTAATTTTCACTACATTATCGTATTTTTCTCCAAATTATGTCGACTTAAGAATATTTTTTGATTACTAAACAACTAACATAATCTTCTAATGGATCACATAATTCACAAAGGAATACCAGGTTATTCCTCCATTCTTTACTAAAACCAAAAATGGTTAAAAAATGTAGAATAACCCTCAAAATGTATAACACAACATGTGATAAAACAATACAAAATTCTCCAATGTTCAATAATAAAACCATGGTTTAACCTAGATTATTCTATAAATAAATAAACATATTTCAAAAATAACCTCACTAACCTCAACATTAAACAATTTTTTACCCTCAAAGTATATCTCACATCATTAAACTCACACCTCCAAAAATGTAATATTATTTTTCCAAAATAATATTTTATGTTAAACAAAAAGGATATATATACCTCAACCTAATAAAACTTCTCCCAAACTAACATTAATCCTATCAAAATAAAAAAATTATTTCATCCTATAATATTCCTCCCAAAATCCACATAATCATTATACATCTCATAATTTTAATAAAAAATTTCATACTATCTTGGAAGTAATAATCAAATTGTAGGCATTTCACCTTTTTCACCCTATGGTTGTGAGGTCAAGCCTCATGGTCTTGCAGGACGTTGTGGATTATCACTTAGTCTGCGGGTTTCCTATTTTCAAAAAAGAAAATTTACATAAATACTATAAAATTACAAAAATTATGATGAACATCTTAAAAAATTACATTAATCATTAAATTACTTTTTAACATCTATGGTTTTCTAAATAAATTATTTTTCACAAAAAATAAAATAATCTAAATTTAATATTATTACCTTAACCTAAATGATCATATTAATCCTAAAGGTTATGAAAAAAATAAACATATATCCAAAAAATATAAAATCACTATTCCTCAAATAATGTTTTCACTATAAAATATACTTCAACAAAGGGATATATTCTTATAAATATCTCCCAAATTATAATTAATCATGTTAGAATCCCCTAACATAAAACCCTAAAAAGGGTATGCAGGCCTCTAAAATTATGATTAACCATAAAATTATCAATGCAATAAACATTAGGTTTGTCCAATATCAAAATAGAATATCATAGGTTTTTATCTATTCTATTCACTCATTCATTATAATGGTTCGTAAAAAATGTGAATTAATCTAGTAATGTCCCATGTGAGTGTAAAATCAGGTGTGTTGTAAGGGAACACTCACTGTGAATTGAAATAAAGGAAAAGGTATTTTAGAACAACCATTTTTTGGTGAATTAACCCTAGATTAGTCTATATTTAAACAACATCCACTTGTATTATTCTGATAAGAATGTAATTCTAGGAAGACCATATAATATCTACCATACTAAAACATTTATAATAATTTCCTAAAATTATAAATATCCACCAATTATGTAATTGGGTTATACTTCCTAATCTATGTTTAACTAAATATATTTCCAAAGGTTTTTTCTAAACATTCCCGGATAAAATCTACAAATACCCCAATTCCAGAATCCTAGAGCATATGGATACTTTATTACATTAGTACTATATACAAGATATTTCCTCCCAAAAGACTAAACAGTTTAGTAGACTTGGTAAAATGAAACATAAGGGAATCTAATAATATATTTTAAAACATAAAATTCAATATATTATTTTATTTGATCACATCATTGTTCTCTATGGAATATCCCTATATACCATACATAGTAATCATCGTGGGATCCTGGTAAAAATGAAATATAATAAAGGGGTGATCTTATATTCCTAGTGTTGGATTTTTTATAGAAAGATCTATCATATAATAAATAGGCAATGATTTTTTTAATTATAATTGATGATAAAATGATGTCATGTAAATAACCAAATGATATTTGAACTTATCCATGGATGACATAATAGTTCAAATAATCACATTAATAGTAATAAATAATTTCATAATAATGGGGTTCATAATGCCGGACATATTTAACTTCTCATCATAGACTTGTGCTAAGATATCTTACATAATATATTATTGCCTTTGTAACATCCCAACCTGATTTATACACACCGGGGTCTGAAGTTGGTTAGTTATATAACCAAATGCATGCCCCCATATGCTAGAGGCTTCTTACCAGTAGCAAGGGTCCAATATCGATCATGGGGATACTATACACTCTTTTTCAGAGTAATATGATAAAGGAAATAAAAAAATAATAACAAAAAACATGACCAATAACCTGGAAATCCAGTATCACATGATGATTGAAAAAGAAATATAGTATCAAAACAAAAAAATATTTATATTTCATGTCAAGTTTGTTTTAGGTGTCAAACGAAGAATCAATAGAAAGACAAGCTAACACTACCAAAAAGGTATCGACGCCATGTTTACCTCTCTCAAACATTATTCATCATAATTTTTCCATCTAACATAAGGTTATTTGCCTTATCATATCCTACAACCATAAATTATATCCAGGTATCGATCAGGTAGTCCAATTTGGGTGTGAGAAAAAAATAGGCCACCACCAATGGTGTCTAAAAGAATATCCAGTCCATATCTTTGTATTATGGTGAATATAGAATAATGTATAAGAAAAAAAATAAATTGAATACATATTTTATTATTCATTATTTAACCACACAAACCCTCAGGTTCCCAAGGACACTTGAGGGTTTAGGTTTTTAAATAACGAATAATAAAATATTTAAAGTGTTTATATTATTACTTATAAATTATTATTTATAGATGTTCATACACTGTTATTGAATGGGTATTATTTTATACTCCATTGGTGGTGGCCGAATAATTTCTACTAACACCCTAATCAGGATTTATAAGAGGTACCCTAACAGATTTCATGGTTACATGATAGTATAAGGGTCGACGAACTATGATAGATGGTTGAGTCAGGATGGAGCACAGATGAGGGAACTGAACATGGTGTCTGGACACTCTTTGGAGTTTCAGTGATTATTTTATTTTATTTTAACACTTGAGACATACCTGAAAAGACATATCTATTTTTTTGGTTATGATATTTTCTTAATGTTTCATTCATCATGTGATACTGATTTTTCTAGTTATTGATTTTTTCATTTTTTTATTCTTATTTTGCATCCACTATTTTATTACTCTAAAAAGGAGGTTATAGTCTCCCCATTATCGATATTAGGCCCTCACTAATAGTTTAAATCCTCTTGTGTATGGGGATGTGTTCCAGATGTTAGGTTACCAAATTTCTCTGAACACCGATGTGTGGCACATGGGATGGGATGTTACAAATTTCTATCAGATGACTATTATTCTTTTTTATAACTATTTTGAAATGTAGATATGAAAATAAGATTAGTCGATCCTTATTTAAGAGATTGTGAATTGGAGTAGGTGATAGAGAAAATACCTTCAATTAAATTATATTGAATATTATTGTTTTAAACCCACAAAAGTGTTCCTCTAAGATGAATTGTTTCATTTTATGATATTGGTGTTATTTTGAGCTGAATAGTAAAAATGGGCCATTTCGTATTTTTTACAGTTTTAAATTATTTCTGTATTTTGGAAATAAAATTATCTAACCTAATCCAAATTGAAAAAATCATTCCTTTAAAGATTTTAAACGACTAGGGATTCATTTACTATTTTTGGAGCAATAGCTAAATCGACCATATGGAAGCTACAAAAAACTCACATGTTAGATCAAGAAAACTGTATGTAGTTCTTCCTAGTTTTGGTGTGGGCTCCATAAATCATTCATAGTGGGCCCAATTGTTGTAAAATTTCGTGGGGGACACAAAAGGAGTTTTGGATAATCTTTAATGAATGCAAGGCGACATGAATTGGTCGTTTAAGGGGTCATTAAATCACCCTAATCTGAAGATTTGAGATTTGGAGTGTCTTACTGGACAGAATAAATGCTAAGAGTAAAACGGCCAAAACTCATGGCATACATGTCCGAATCCGTTGGGATATTTAAGTGAAACACCCAAGATAATTATGAACTACATTCCATAAGGGATCAACTCGTTAAGATGTCATTTATTATGGATACAACGCGTCAACAATCAGGGGGAAAATTCTCGCTATAAAAGGAGGAGAGCTCCACCCTCTGAAAGCATCTCTAATTCCATCCCATTCCTTCTGGGACACCAAGGAGGAGTACTTTTCGGCTTTCTCTTTTATTTTTTTTCTTTTTCATAGTTTTTTAATGCCTTATTTTTCCCCATTCATCTCAATTACCCTTACCATGGTGGGGTAAACATTTGGGGTGATTGGGGAAGGGTTGGTTTTCTATGATGTAATTCTTGAGTTCTTGAATGTAATTGAATGAAATTTCTTTCTTCTTCAAAGTTGTTTTCAATTTCATATAGAGAATTTTATTATAAATGGCGATCGTTCTTGAATTTTAATTCTCTATTTTATTTTTTTTCTTTGTAAATTAATCATTTTCTCCCTCCACTAATTTATGGATTATATATGATGGAATGGACTAGGGATTAGTGGTGAAGTACATGACGATCATCAGTACGTGTAAAAGGTGTAGTGAATGTTTTTGATTGTTTGGGGTAAAAAAACCTAATTGGGTATTTCCCATATCAATTAAGGATATTCAATACAACTATTTTACACATTGAAGGAGAGTTGACCAAACTGAGATCTTGGTAAGGTTTTCTCTCACCATCGTAATTTCACCAAGGATGTGAGAGGGAACAATTTTGGAAACTCACATTAATAAATAAATAATAAGAGGATTGAATTAAATTGAACAAGGATAGCATTACAATTAGGGAACTGACCCCGACCTAATCATCTTTTTAATATCAAAGTTTTTCAATCATTTGAATTTAAAATTTCCTTTCAAAAGCACAACATCTTTACCCTCATTTTAAAGTGACAAAATATTTTTTGTGCACTCCTCTTCGAGAGAGTTTGACGCCCGCCTATCGTAGGGCGTGGAAAATTTTTTTTCCCTAAGTTAAAATACAGTAATGTGGTTGACCAAGGATGTCTCCCGAAGAGGAGTGCACACAAAACGGTTTGTCACATTAAAAAAAAGTAAATTTGAAATTCAAATGATTGAAAAACTATGATATTAAAAAAGTGATTAGGTCCGGGTCGGTGTCCTAATTGTAATGATATCCATGTTAAATTTAATTCAATCTTATTCTTCTTTGGTGATTAAAGTGAGTTTCTGCAGTCGTTTCCTCTCACTTCCTTGGGGAAATTATGATGGTGGGAGAAAACCTTACTAAGATCTCGGTTTGGTCAAATCTCTTTCCATGTGTAAAATAGTTGTATTAAATATCCTTAATTGAAATGGGAAATACCCGATCAGGTTTTTTTTATCCCAAACAATCAAGAACATTCACTACAACTTTTACACGTACTAACGATTGTCTAGTACTTCACCACTAATCCATGGTCTATTCCATCGTATATAAACCAGAAATTAGTGGAGGGAGATAGTGATTATTTTACCAAGGAAAAATCCATAACAAATTTAAAATTCAAGAATGATCGCAATTGATAATGAAATATTCTATATAGAATTGAAAAAAACATTGAAGAAGAAAGAAATTTCATTCAATTACGTTCAAGAACTCAAGAATTACAATATAGAAAACCAACCCTTCCCCAATCAATCCAAATGTTTACCCCACCATGGTAAGGGTAATCGAGATTAATGGGGAAGAATAATTCATTACAAAACTATGAAAAAAAAGAGAAAGATGAAATTTTCTCCTCCTTGGTGTCCCAGAAAGAATGGGATGGAATTAGAGATGCTTTGAGAGGGTGGAGTTTTCCTCCTTTTTAGACAGAATTTTTCCCACGAATATTGATGCGTTGTATCCCCATTAAATGAGATCTTCATTCGTTGAGCCTTTCTTAAATATTTTTCATAATTAATTTGGGGCGTTTCCCCTCAAAATCACAGTGGACTGGGAAATGTATTCTGAGAGTTATGGTCATTTTACTCGGAGTATTTATTCTGTCTAGTCAGACTCTCCAAAACGAAAACCTCTACATTAGGGTGATTTAATGACCCCTTAAACGACCAATTCATGTGGCCTTTCATTCATTAAAGATGCTCCAAAACGCCTTTCTCATCCCCCCACCATATTTCACAATAATTGGGCCGACCATGAATGATTTATGGAGCCCACACCAAAACTAGGCAGAACTGCAAACAGTTTTTTTGATCCAACTTGTTAGCTTCTTTGCAGCTTCCATATGGTTGATTCAGCAATTGGTAAAAAAATAATAAATGAATCCATGGATGTTTAGAATATATAAAAGAAATAAATTTTTAATTTGGATTAGTGTAGATAATGTTATGGCCAAACTACATAAATATTTTTAAAAATCTAAAAAACCGAAATTGCCCATTTTTACTATTCAGCTAAAAATAACACCAATATCCTAAAAATGAAACAATTAATCTTAGATGAACACTTTTGTGGGTTTAAAACAATTATATTCAGTATAAACTAATTGAAAATATTTTATTTATCAATTCCCTCACACTTAGCACTTGGACTCCTAGACAAGAAAACATCAAAACCAAATCAAATCAAATTCAAAACACATAACAATGAGATCTACCCAATCCATACAATTAAACAAAAAGATATCATGCCTCATAAAAAAATTATTTCAAGTTCTCCATTTTATATTTTAATATATTTTCACTTCATTTCTTATCCCAAGCACACAAAACACCTACCTCTCATTAATTTTCCCTCATCTCACAAATGTAAATGCTCAACAGGGCTTTTCTCATCCAAACTCACACAAGAGTAACCATAGGCTTGATAAATTCATACTTCTTCACCCGAAGTGAGTCAAGAATATGTGTTTCTCATGAGGACTTTTTAGTGTTGTTCTCTGGCTTTTGGTGGGTAGATTTAGATGTAAAAAATTTTGAGGCCGAAAAAGGAGGGCTTTCCACTTTTTTAAGACAAATTGAAAGATTCTAATTTTCACTCCAATATGGTCTCCTTATATTCCCCTTTGTATAAAATAGGCTCCATCATCATTCAATCATCTCAACAGAAAAAAAAATTAATCTTTTCAAACTCGATTTTTCTTGAAATATCCAAATAGGCACAACTTTCTTTTTACATCGGAAGCTCTAAAAAGGCACAACTTCTCTTATAATGAAAGCTCCAGAAAAGGCATAGCTTTTAAGAAAATGAAATATTCATATGCTCTTAAAAATTTTATATTCCATCAAATGTATCACCAAATGAGGTATTACATCACAAGTCATCTTCCCCCACACTTAAGTTCAATATGATCATGCAATTTCACTTCAAGTGCAGGTTGGATAGTTAAAATTGGCTTCTAATGTGGCTAACCTATCAGGCTATTCATAGAATATAAGGGCTTATGAAGGATAAATGTAAGGGTGGGCCACAATAAAAAAAGTATTATTTTGAAAAGGGAGATTAAAACCAAATAAATTCCTCAATCATTTAAAAAACATGTACCCCAAACCCTCAAGTTTTTAAAAGAATAAATCAAATTCGGGTTTAAGAAAGCATGGACTAGTTCTCTCAAGAAACGAGGAGAATGAAAAGAATATAGAAAAAATGGTTTAGAAGCCTCACAGGAAAGTTATTTCAATTGTATAGATAGTGAAATATGGCATGGGATTCAAAAATCAGTGTACTTTTCATGAAATTCCAAAAGCATTGAACTCGAAACAAATTCATTTCAACATCATTTAAGATCAGTTTCATGGAATAGATTGGTTTACACATTGAAATGAGTTCCAAAATGGAAATAATAATCATTTCAGATCAAAATTTTCAAAAACACACCAAAAACTGAAAAATAAACTCAAAAAATTTGAAAACACACAATTTTTATAATTTATTAATTTTTTTTGAAAAAGAAACACAAAATGAAAATCCTAAACTACCAAGGTTGCCTCCCCCACACCTAAATGATACAGTGTCATAAATGAATTAAAGTGGATTTAACATGTAAGAAAATATCCAAATGAATCAAAACATCAAACAAGTGTGAAGGAGAGGTACAACCTAATGCCTCTTATTGATAGACAGGTTGGAGGAGCGGGATCTCCTCCACTGGTTCTGATGGCAGGGTCCCAAGGAATTTCTTCAACCTATGCCCATTCAGAGTGAATGGATTCTACTCTCCATCCTTCGCAATCAGTACAACATCGAAAGGATATACATGAGTAACCATAAATTGACCCTCCCATTTGGAACAAAGTTTACCTGGCATCATCTTGAGTATGGAATTGAATAGTAACACTTTATCTCTAAGATGAAATTCTTTCGGTTGGATGATCTTGTCATGAGCCACTCTTGTTCTCTCTTTGTAAATCATGGAATTTTCAAATGATTCACTTATAATTTCATCCAACTCCTATAACTACAACCTTATCTCTTTCCCAGGACATCCATGATCCAGATTCATCTTCCTCATAGCCCAATACGCATTATGCTCTTGTTCCACAGGTAGGTGAGAACTTTTCCCAGAAATCAGCCTATATAGACTCATTCCAATCGGGGTCTTGTAGGCTGTCCTATAAGACCATAAGGTATATTCCAACAATTATGGTATCATTATAGTATATATGTAGTTTTTAATAAGTAAAATAATTGGGTATTATTGTTGATGAATATAAATAGCAAAAAAGTGTTAAAACATTCTTTTGGAAAGTACTCTTTTCACATTGAAATTCAATTTAAAAAACTCATAAAATTAAGAAAAAAATCATTAATAATAATCATGTAAACATGTAAATAAATTTCTAAATCTTTGGTAGTTTATGATGGTGATAAATGTTTCTCATGTTAAGTTTGTTAAAATCACTATTCCTTTCACATTTTCGATGAAAAGAAAAATGTACCTTGTTTAATTGGGGAGTGATGGTCCTAAAGCATAAAACTTTTGAGGAAAAATGAAGGGATCAGTTAACATGATGGAAATTATTTGAGTTATTTATAAGGTACCAATATTATTAAATGAATTATGTGTGGAAAATATAGGATCTATTGAAGTCAATTTAGAACTCCATGTAACAACCAAGAAGATGATCATCACCAACCTCTATTTATAGAAGGAAAATGAAATACATATGGAAGTACCACTACCAATTACAATCCTAATATTTAAGGTTCATGTAACCACAAATTCTGAGTCATAGATGTGTTGTTATAATTCTATTCATATAACTGTAATATATCTAAAAAGATATCTAAGGTAATTAAATCATAACCCTAATGATATAATTATGAATGAAATAATATATTGGTATGATTATTGTATTCCAATTTAAAGTATACAGGAATATACATTTTTTTAAATATTATTATCGTTCCTTTATGATGAGAACCATGTCGAAGACACCAAGTCGATTGCGCGGGAGGAAGAGTTTGATTTGAAAGGCCCAATGACACGAGGGAGATTAAAGAGGCTCAATGCTACAATGGGCGCACATATTACTTCATTAGAGGCCCAATGTATCTTGTCTTGCATGGATGGAGAGAATGGGCCTATAATATCACTTATTCAATCCCAAAATTGATGTTTAAAGCTTGGCCCACATGGTTGCACGAATTTGGAGGCCTTGCCCACATGGAGGATTCTAGAAATGGCATCTTTGGACACCAAAGTCAAATCTGGTGGGCTATGTTGGAAAGTTGTGTGTCATTTTGTAATATTTACATAAAATGGTTAAATAAAATTAAATAGGATATAATAAATATAATATAATATATTTTAACCCTAAAAATTCTTTCATGACCAGATCTGAAGGCGTTAAAGGATATAATAAAAAATGTCGTTTTTGAAGGTGATAAATTAACACATCACGAAGAACATTTTCTATTCTAAAATAAAACCTAGATGAGTAGGGGTTGGATGATACTTTATCTGATTAGTGTCATAAAATTATATTATATTTGAGATACTTTAGTTACCATTCAATTTTGATAAGGATAAGTGGGGATAGATTAAGAAAAGAACTTGAAATTGAAAGGAAATTAAAGGAAATGTGAGGGGGGAATTTCCTCTTGAATCCTTATTTTGAGATCCTTTATAAGTAACAATGTCATGGTATTTTAATGATTCCAGATGCTATTAAACCTGGGGTATGGGATATGAAAGATGTTTTTTTAGAGTCTAGACATGTCTTGATGTTTATAGGTGTGAGTAATTAGGGTGTGAAGGGTTGTATTTATAGTTGATGAGAGATGGGTTTTCTCAATACAATCTTTATTAATTTTTTATTTCTAGAAATAGAAAGTAATATTGAGTCTTATATGACTAATTAATGAAATTTTATCTTGTGAATCCAAAAAATATGTGCTCACATAAACAGAAAATCACCCATGAATCTATAATTCATGAATTTAACTTATTTTGTAAATTCTCATATTTTAATATTTATAAAAAATTCATGTATCTGAGTAAAATCCAAAGAATTGAACCTAACCGTTTTTAACCCGTAGAATCAAAAAATGAATTCAATTTTCCAAAAATATTTTTCTAATTATTTTATATTTAATTTTTAATTAAAATAATAATTTACTTGAAAAATATTGTTTTTAAAATTAAATCTAATTTGATAATGTTGTCAAAAACTACATAAGGTCTTATAAATTTTTCTAAAACTGGAATAAATAAAATTTTATATTTATAAAAATATTTTATGAAAATATATTTTCATTTAAAATAAATAATTTTTTATTTTTTACTTATAAAAATACCAATACTTTTATTATGGTCAAATTGTCACTTCTAAGATGCCTAAATTTTATTTATTCACTCATTGGTAAGTTTACTATTATTTTCGATGAATAGAAATTCATAAGGGTTATATTATGATTCCTAATGGTAGGTTACTGTTAATATGGGTGGGTTACATTTCATAAGGGTATGTTACAATTCACCAGAAATTCTGTTTTTTCTGTCGAACTCCAAACCTCTTACTAATCGCAACCATGTATGTCAGATTTTTGAATTTCATAACACAAAAGTTTAAAAATTATGTTTAATTATCACATAGTATTTAGTACCATGATATTTAATTGTGTTTCCTAATGATATTATACTTTAAGTCATAATTATAAGAAGGGGATTCTATTGATAAAAATTTGGGTCGTTACATTCAACTAGGAAGTTATGAAGATAAGTGAAACTTATGAGATTTCTAACAGGGATCTAGTGTGGTTTGATTATAGAAAAATATCAATAACTAATGTAAAATAATACAGTTTTTAAGATAGTATCCAAGATACAAAAACCAAACGACCTGGTCTATTTTACTTTTTTGAGTAGTATTAACTAAACCATGGTATTAAGATATTATTTATGTATTGTTATCTTGGGTTATTATAGTTTGTATCACAGTAGTATTTAGTTATTTATATATACTAACTTCATTATCATTGGTTTTATGATTATATAATCATATTAAACACCCTATAGATGAGTCTTTTTAAAAACAATATGTCACTAAATATTGGTAAAGTATTGAGGAAGTGGTTTTCCAATAAATACATCCATATTTTGAGAATAGAAAGTAGATAAATCTGTGACACATATGCTCATGGGGGTAATCAATTCAAAAATTTAGTTAAATTATTGAATCAATCGTAACCCTAAGGAAAAATGAGTGGGCAAAAGGATATAAACACAGACAGACACTCCAAGGAGTTATGGTTTGGTTTATCACATTCCCTTTTCAAACTCATATGAAGGATTTATTTTTGAGTTAATTTGATGGATTTGATTGAGGAGTATGAGATTAACCACCTTAATTTATCCCCGGTTAAGATGTTCTTGATATATATTTAACTAAATAATTATAGGTGAATGTTATGATAGGGTATAATGTTTTTATGAAGAATCCGTTTGTTGTTTTTATTAGGGTAATCCCCAATTGTGATAAATTATTTTAACTCATTTTAACCACATTTGGATGTAGAAATATATGGATACTGATGGTACTAATTAATTTATGGGTATGAGGGATAATATATTAACTGTATTAATGATAAACCTAATGGAATAAGAGATATAATAATAAATATGGTTCCAATTCCATACCAACTACCAAATAATATGATAACAGATGTATCCATATATAAAATGATGAGTTCACTGAATAGAATAATAATGGGGTATCATGAATGATCAAGTGACAAATATGTGGAAGGAGATAATGTTAAATTTATTTATTTTAATAAATTTGAAAACATAAACCAATAGGGTTATTTATGCTTTAGGACCATCACTCCCCAAAGGTTTTCCAGGTTTAATATGCTGATTTGAGCTTCTTAAATAAAGTTCTAAGTGTGTTTATGGTTTTCAACGAAATGGCATGTGCCATATTCCTTTAGAAATGCTTTAGTATTAAATGGTCAAAATGTAAGTGATATGACAGCCCGGTTGGCACTTTATTAAATGTGATGTGATTATACACACACACACACATATATATATATATATATACGTACTTATGGGACATATCTACAGAGGGACATCATTTAGAGGGTTGTCATGTAGCGGTGTCCGTGTAAGCAGTTGGAAAGTGCGGTGAGATGAGTCACGCGTGCGAGGGCCTCCCACTTACACAGTATTTTTAAAACTACCGTGGGTTCCTGGGAGTACTTTAGAGAATCGAGTGATGGTTACTGGATAACCCCGATTAGACGGGTTAGTCCCCCCTTCGTAGGTACGGTCTTGTGGGGCATGCCACTGGTTGGCTGTTAGGGCGGCCAGTTGGTTATTGACTGTGGAGTACCATGTCAGCAGGTAGTCTGAACCCGAGTACGTCTATGGGTTTTCTAGGGATGTTTAGGATCGCCCATGGTTATTGCTAATAACTTCTGGTTTATTTTTACTTGCACTTGGTTTTCCTTGCTTGTTTACCTTTACTTGCACTTGTTTTCCCTGTTTGTTTACTTTCAGCCATCCTTCACAGCCTATACTATTAGACTTTGGGAAAATGGTTTTCAAATGAAAATACTTTATTCTCTTTGTGTAAGATTTGAAAATGTAACACTTTGCTTTTTCGAATTAGTTTAAAACTAATTAAAGGGAACCAACTTTCAAAAAAGAATAAGGGAAATGTATTGGTTTTGATTTTCAAGGAAAACATTATGAAAGATTACTTTTATACATTGTAGTTCAAACCTGGAATATGTAGATTCTTTATTTACTGGCAGGGCTTTGGGATTTGTTGTGGGGCTCACCTACTGAGTACTTTTGTACTCACGCCTATCCTTTACCATTTCAGTTGCAGGTTCCTGGTGTTCAGGTTTTCCTGGCTTGAGTCGCTCAGTGTGGGAGCGATGTTGGTTGTAGTTGGGTGGTGACCCGCGAGGTCACGCGGAGGTATGTCGTGGAGTAGTTTTGTTTATGTCTTTAGTGTTTGTTTGTTTGTTTAGTTTATATTCGTTCTTTCGATCCTGTTTTTAGTTTGGTCTGAAATCGTTCCCAATGATTGAAATTTTTAATGCCCGACACTTGTTTCCATCCCAGGGGGATCGGGAACACCCCTCGGGACATGCCGCGGACCGGTTCGGGTGACTGGTTCAGGGTCGACCCAGGCTGGTTCGTGACATATCATCTTCTAGTTGTACCACCTTCAGGTTCAGTATAGGTGAGGGATCTGGTAGGTACTTTTTTAGGAGTGATACATGGAACACATCATGAACATGAGCCATATTCTGTAGAAGTGCAATTCTATAGGCCACGACTACTATGCGGTGAAGGATCTCAAAGGGACCAATGTTCCTTGGCCTTATGATACCTTTCTTTCTAAATCGCGTGACTCTCTTCCATGGCGATATTCAAAATAATTATTTATCTCCAAAGTCAAACTCCAAGTCCCTTCAACGATTGTCAGCATTGCACTTTTTCCGACTCTAATGAGATTCGATATGTTTCTCGATGAATTGACCCTTCTCTGTCATGTCTTGCATAAGATCGGGTCAAAGTAGTTTTATTTCTCCATCTTCATCCAAACAGGTTGGAGTTCTATATGACTTTCAATATGAATATTCTTATATATCCATCTGAATACTTTAGTGGAATCTTTTGGATTACGAGAACTCGACGAATGGGAGACGCTGATCCCATAAACCTTTGAATTCAAGAGATCAGGATCTTATCATATCTTCAAGAGTCTGAATACTCCTTTTATATTGGCCATCAGTTTGGGGGTCATAGACCATGCTGATATTTAATTCATTACTCAAATAATGTTAATGAATTCTCTAGAATATAGATGGGAACCTTGAGTCACTATCAGAGACAATCAATATTGGAACACCATGAAATCTCACCACTTCCATCACATATATCTATGCATGTTTTGAATTGAGAGATCTTCTTGAATAGTTGTAAAATGGGAAGTATTGGTGAGTTAGTAAACCACAACCATGAGACCTGTGACATGGTCTATAGTGTCATTCTCCCATTTCCACATAGGTATTAGCAATGGTTTCATTATCCCTTTGGAAATTTGTTGATCTGCTTTAACTTACTAACATAATAAGAACCCAGATATATATTGCACAATCTCATTCTTCATGTTGTCCCACTTGAAGTGTTATCAGTGATCATAGTACATCTTGGTGCTACCAGGATGGATAGAGAAAGTTGAGCTATTTTTATTTTCAAATAGATATTTCGTTATCCCAGGTGATGAGGGAAAAAATTCCATGTTCCAAACCAAATCACAACATCATCAACAATATTGATCTCATGCAGCCTCTCTACCTCTACTACATTCCCCTTCTTTTGTAACAATAAAGCATCCCTTTGTGCCTCCATAATCATCTTTTAGATTGATGGTTGCACAATAATTTGGGAAGGTAGGATGTATCCCATACCCTTATTATTTCCAAATCCATCCTTTATATATCCAAGAAGAGAGGGTCTCTCTCAATCCGTAACCTAGATAAAGAAGTAGGTTCATTTCAACATAGAGAATCAACTACCTTAATAACCTTTACAGGATGATAATGAATATAGAAATTGTAATCCTTGATTATATCTAACCATATTCTTTGATCCATGTTGGGATCCTTTTTTGTGAATATATAATCTAAGCTCCTAGAGTCGGTGTATATGTCACACTTCTCCCCATAAGAGATGTACAACCAGTTTTCCAATGCAAAAAACATGGTATCTAGCTCTAGATCAGGTGTTGGGTTGTTCATCTCATGTATTTTCAACTGCCACGAGGGTTAGACTGTCACATTATCATTTTTCACTAGTACACAGCCCAATACTTTTTTGATTCATCTCTATATATCACAAAAATTTGAACACTTTTCGATAATGTGAGTACATGTTCAGTGATCATCCATCTCCTTAGCTCCTTGAATATTCTATTACATTATTCGGTCCAGACACACTTTTCCCCTTTCCTTGTTATCTTAGTTAGCGGTTTTGACAATCGTGAGATATTTCTCACAAAATGTCTGTTGTACCTAGATAATCTAAGAAAATTTATTATTTATGTGACACTACAGGTCATGGTCCATTCCTCAATTTCCCTTGTTTTTGAAGGGTCCATAGAAATTCCCTATCTTGTGATCACATGTCCCAACAATGTGGCTTGATTCATCCAAAAGTCACACTTTCTAAACATAGCATACAACTTCTCCTTTCTCAATGTCGCCAACACAAGTCTTAGATGTTCTTAATGTTCCACCCTTCCCTTTGAGTATATGAGAATATAATTAATTAACACTACAAAAAATTTGATGAGGTAATGTCAAAATACCCTATTCATAATATCCATGATGATTGTAGGGGCATTAGTATAGTTGAAGGGAATCACCAGAAACACATAGTGCCTATACTTTATATGGAGGGAAGTCTTCTAAATACCTTCCTTCTTCACCTTTAGCTGATGATATCCAGAACAAAGATCCACCTTTGTGATGTATTGAGATCCTCTTAAATGATCAAAAAAGTAATTAATCCTTGGAAGAAGGTACTTTTACATTATGGTGATCTTGTTGAATTCTTGATAATTGATACAAAATGGCATTGTTCCATCCATCTTCTTCACAAATAGAACTAGCCCACCCCAAGGTGATGCACTAGGGTGTATGAACCCTTCGTCCAAATTTTCTTGTAGCTTCTTCTTTAACATCTCAAGTTCGATATGATCCATCCTTCAGAGACACATTGAGATAGTAGTATCCCTAGGTATGAGTTCTATGGATAACTCTACCTCCCAATCCGAGGGAAGTCCGAGTAACTCTATAGGAAATATGTCATGGTATTCCCCAATAATAGGAATTTACACACGGTTTTTAAATTCCATTGATTCAACCATTTAGGAGAGGTATGATTCTTCATTGGGTATCAACACCCACACCATTGAAGGATTTTTCAAAAGATATTAATGATCTTGTTTTCATTTTTAGAGGAGAATGGGATGGTTCATAATGTGAAAATATATTTTCTTTTCTATATAGTTGATATGTGATCTACATAACAAGAGACAATCCATTCCAATTATAGCAACTAATTCTACTGAGGGAAGTATTACGAGATTTGTTGAAAGAATATTCCCACATAAGCCAATAGGAGAAAAGTCAAACACATTGGTTGCAATTATTTCACCACTTGGTTTTTTTACAGATATCTATACATCAAGGTTCCAGGGATTCAATTCTATAGTTCTAACAAACTTTCAAGATATAACGGAATGCATAGGACTAGAATAAAATAATATTTTTTCCATTCTTAAGTGAATAATAAGTGTACCTTATACGACTTCATTATCTTCCTCCACTTCTACAGTAGTGATGGGATAATCCTTCCATTGATCCTTTGGATTTGGTGGTTGCTGACGATGTTTACCCTCGAGGAGTCAAGGTTTAGTCCACTGGGATGCATAGTTACCTTACTCCCTACAATTGTAGCATTGAACTATGGGTGGGGCTCCCCATTCTCCTAATACATTATACTTTTTAATGTATTTAAGACACTCTTGAGAATGGTATCCATATTTCCCAAACTTGTTGAATTTCCAATCCCCTTAGAGGGAGTTCCCATGATGCAACTTCCCACATTTTTTGGCATGTGGGTCATTGAGTTTTCTACCCACCTTTATCATTAGATACCTTGGCATGAAAATCCTTATTTTGTTTCATATCATAATATCCATGGGACCACTCAAAAAATTCCATCTCCACTTGGAGGGTAGATCCAACAAGTTTTTCATAACTCCAATGCTCCCTAATTTAAAAAAACCTTTTGAATGTGTGGTTTTAATCCACTAACGAATCTATCAATTCTTCTATCATTGTTGATAACAAAACCCAAAGATAACCTTGAAATCCCATTGAAATTTTTTCCATAGGTTATGAGAGATTATCCTTAGTTTTTCTTGACCTCTATGAATTACCCTTTTATCTTACTAAGAAGAGTTTGTTTGAAATTATTGTTTTGAAACACGATCTTAAATCCTTCCCATTTCATCTCTTCAATTTTGTCTCTTAGCGTGGTGTCCTTAATGTAATACCACCATTGAACAGCCCATCCATCTTGATGATAAATATATAATGTCACCTTCTCTATCTCTTAACATCAAATAAATGAAGGTATATTCTATATGGAGTTGACCCACTATTCCAAAACTAGTGGACTAGAAGATCCACCAAACATTGGTGGTCGTTGCTGTATAAAATACTTGATAGATAGTTTCTCTCTCTTTTTTGAAGGGGGATGTTCCCCATTATTCTATTTATGGTTCATAAACTATGCTATTCTTTTAACGGTCACCATGAAGTTTTGAAATCCACCCCCAAAAAATGGGGTTGTTATTCTGGAAGTCATTTTATTTTCCCCCGCAAGAGTTATTGTCCTGGTTTTTTTGGCTCTTACAATTATCTAAAATAGAAAATGTTAGAACAAAAACATTAGTCAACATGTCATGAAAAACATATTCATTTGAATGATTAACATTGAAATCCTAACTTATTGGATCCCTATATAAATATTCTTGTGTGAATATTTGTACTTAGTCTCATTCTAGAGGTTTTCTCTTGGGTTCACTATTCCTAATTCACAAATTAACTAAACCTTACCTTTGATACCAACTATCGAAACCCATCATTTTCCTAAATTACTATTATATTGTTATAAAGATAAAAAAACATAATAGTATTACACCAAGAGGATCTAGAGGTTTATTGTCTTGGTAAAAATAGGACCAAACATAACATTTACAACATCATGCATAAACATTTATTTAATTTCTTCTTCTCTAGCTTCTTATTGGAACTTATCGTAACCTTAGTATATGTAGTCACCTGAGGATATACATACAAAAGGGGTGAGGTAAAAGCCCAGTAAGAGGGTAGATAAGTATAATATAGCATGGGGTGATCAAAAAGATAACATCATCATAAAAATCATGAGAGGAAACATTAATAAAAAACTCTTAAATGTGGAAATCTATAAAAAATAAAACATCATTTCATAGTGGTCAGCTACCACACATACTTGTGAACAATTTAACCATCATGTTCATGCATAATTTCACTTTTAATCATGATAAATCATCACTTTAGCCAATTCATTAGAGAACTGTCTCATTCTGGGTGCACTCATCACAATCAAAGTTTCATATTGCACTATATAAATCCGGGTGCACCCATCACATCATAATATTTACATTATCAGGAAAGCCACATTAAAAATATGCAAAACATGAACATAACATAACCCATGGTATGAAATGGGATTAAAATAATAAATCCTACTTTAATTAACATTTGGTCCCAAAATTAAATGGGGAATATCATTTATTACATAGAACAATTGATCATGAGTGAAGAGTGAAATAATAATTAAGAAGAAAAAATGGTGTGTTTATTTGAAAGAAGAGTTTTTGTGGAAATCATTTGATTTTCCATAATATAAATTAGAGCACAATTATTTCCCCTAAAATTTAATATAATGATTAATAAATTATTTTTAGGTATAACTCACACCGAGCATGGAGTGAAATACGGAGAACCTGAAGTAAGAAAGCTGGGTTAGAGAATTTACCCTTACCTTGTATCTAAACACTTTATTCACATTAATGTCCTTTATAACCACATTATATTTAGTAATTAACAATTAAAAAACATTTTGAACCTGAAAATGGTTCTTTATGGTTTCATTAAGTAATTTTATAGGCCTTTGGATGAGTTATAGAGTTTCAATACTATTTTTTGGAATGATAGTTTTTATTGTTTTCTTGAACGGATAAAGTGTATTCACAAATAGATGTTCCTAAAGAACATGGATAAAAATATAGGACTGATATTTCATTTCATTAATGATATTAATTGATTTTAAATGATATTATAACGAATTATATTATATACCATGTGGATGAATCTTTAGATACGAATTTAATGATGGCTGTTTCGTTTAATTCGGGCGGTTTTTCAACAAAAACCTTTTTGGATTAACAGTCTTTTCCAAAATTCCTTTGCTTTCTCTGTTGGAAACTTTATCTTTCCCATTAGTCTGTGGATGATAGGGAGTTGATGTTTTACGATGCACCCCATACTTCTTCACCAATGTCTCTATTCAACAATTTCAGAAGTTATTCCCCTGATCGCTGATGATTTCTTTGGGCACTCCAAACCTACATAATATGTTAGACCTGACAAAATCACAAACAATATTATCATCGTCAATCCTTATGGCTTTTGCTTCGACCTATTTGGAAACAAAATCAATTACAAGAAAGTTATAAGAATTTCCAAAAGAAATCGAGAAAGGTCCCATAAAATCTATCCCCCAAACTTCAAAAATGTCACAAAAAATTCAATGGATTTTGGGGCATTTCATGTCTCTTTGAAATATTTCCTTAAAACTAAGATTTTTCACATAATTTTAAAAATTCATGAGCATTTTTAAAAATGTTGGGCTAATAAATTCAAGATTCTAAAACCATCCTTGCTGTCCTTTGAGGTCCAAAGAGGCCTCCATAAGCTAAAGTGTGACAAAAAATCAAAGACAGATTTAACTTCACTTTTAGGTAAACATATTATTATTACATGATCATTGTAAATCTTCCAAAGGAATGGTTCATCCCAAATGTAATACCTAGATTCGGTTTTCAATTTTTGAATTTGGTGAGAATTAAAATGATATGGGACCTGAGATGTTACTATAAAATTTACAACATCAGCATAACAAGGAACTTCTCCTTCAAACAAGTACAAATTCTCTCCTAGAATTTGATCATTCAGTGGGTCTCTTTCTGGTACTTCAATTTCAGTAGTGTTTGGTAATCTACTTAAGTGATCAGCCACTTGGTTCTCAGATCCCTTATTATCCTTGATTTATATATTGAACTCCTACAGTAGTATCATCCATCTCACTAACCTTGGTTTAGAATTAGCTTTCTTCATCAAGTACCTCAAAGCTGCATGATCAGAAAACACAATGATTTTAGTTCCAAGAAGATATGATCTAAATCTTTCTAAAGAAAAAACAACTCGTAAGAACTATTTTTCTGTGGTTGTGTAATTGAATTGGGCTGCATCTAAAGTTATCGAGTCATATGAAATCACTTGTGGTCTGCCCTCAATTCTCCATGAAAGGACTTCTCCAACTTCTTGGTTGGAAGCATCACAATGTAGGTCAAATGGTTCTTCCCAATTTGGAGGTTGCATCATGGTTGGTGAAATCAATCTCTTCTTCAACTCATCAAAGGATTCCCTACATGAACCATTGAAATCAAAATCATCATATTTCAAAACTAATCTAGAGCGAGGGAGATAAATCTTACTGAAATCTTTGATAAAAGTCCTGTTGAATCATGCATGTCCTAAAAATGATCTAACATGTTTCACAAAAGTAGGGTAAGGAAATGAATTTTTCACTTCAATATTTGATTTATCCACTTCAATTCCATTTTGGGAAATGACATGACCAATTAAAATTCCTCTTTGAACCATAAAATTAAAAATATCTAAATTTTAAACAAGATTATTTACAATGAAAGTTTTCAAAACTTTTTCCATATTTTTCAAACAATGATCAAAATAATCTTCCAAAAACAGTGAAATAATCTAAGAAAACATCAAAGAAATTTTCAATGTGATCAATAAATATACTCATCATGCACTACTGAAATGTACCTGGAACATTACATAATTCAAATGGCATTATTTTATATGAAAAAATACCAAAAGGGAATGTAAATGCCATCTTTTCTTGATCCTCGGGAGCAATGGGTACCTAAAAGTAACCTAAAAATCCATCCAAAAAGAAATACTGAGTTCTCCATGCCAATTTATCTAACATCTAGACAATGAAGGGGATGGGGAAATGATGTTTTCTAGTGACCTGGTTCAATTTCCTAAAATCAATGCACACTCTCCAGCTATTTTAAATTCTCATAGAGATTAACTCATTCTTTTCATTCCTCAGAGTAGTCAGGCCAGTTGTTTTTGAAACAACATGAATAGGGCTGACCCACTGCAAATCTGAAATGGTATATGTGATCCCATCTTCCAAGATCTTCTCTATCATTTTCTTCTCAACCTTCATCAAGGTGGGATTCAGTATCCTTTGGCACTATCTAATAGGTTTGGAATCTCACTCAAGAAAAATTCTATGTAATCATATTTTTGGGTTTATTCTTGGGATATCACCTAAGATCCATCCTATTACTTAGAAATTCTCTCTCAAAAGCTCAATCAATGATTTTTCTTGGGTTTTAGATAGATTATTAACAATTATCTCTCGTAGTTTCTATCCCTCCCTAAGTTATACATATTTCAAATTTGTTGGGAGTGGATTGAGTTCCAGATCAGGGGGGGTGCTCAAGGGATGAGACTAAATTGATGTTTTCTACTTATAAATTTCGTACTTCCTACACATAATAAACCATATCATCATCCTCATCATTTAAAAAATCATCAATTAAATCATATTTTACCTCTTCCTCCCACATGAAGTTATAATCTTCAACATCTTCAGCATCCACATGTTCAAGGATATTTCCAAGGGAAGAAGTCTCTCCTAATTCTAAGAATTAATAAAACATACCTGATTCTTCAATTGGTTCTTCACCAACATATTGGGAAATTGAAAAGAGGGAGTGATCATCCGTTGGGTGCCTCATGGATTCAAAAATATTGTAGAGAACCATGCTCTCTCTAAACTCCCTGGTGAGTGTTCCTTCATGCATGTTGATGACCATCCTTGCTGTTTTCAGGAATGGTCTCCCTAGTATGATGGGATATTGGGCAGGTTATCAGTCTTCCTCCATGGGAAGGACATAAAAATATCTTGAAAATATCAATCTGTTCACTCCTACAAGTACATCTTCAATGGCTCCAGTTGGGAAAACGGTGGATCTATTTGCTAATTGAACCACCACCCGATTTGGTTTTATTTCTCTGATCTACAAAGATAAAAACACTGAGTGAGGGATCATATTTATCGATGCTCCAAGATCACATAATGAATCAGTAAAATTTAAAGAACCGATAGTGTAGGGAATAGAGAATGTCCCTGGATCTTGACATTTTTCAGTATCGGTGGTGTGATCAATACTGAGATGCTTTTTCCTAAGTTCATTGTTTCATTTCCATCCATCATCCTTTTAGTACAAATCTCCTTTAGAAATTTATCATATTTAGGGATTTTTTTGATTCCATCCAATAGTGGGATGTTAATCTCAACTTTTCGGAATGTTTCTTCAATTTCCTATTGAAGTTGTTATTCTTCACCCTTCTTTGACTCAACCAATGCTAATGGGAATGGTACTGGGATATCTTTTTTCTCCCATTGTTGTTTTTGAAAAGGTGTTTTTGTTCATTCTATATGAAACCTTGTTCTTTATCCTTTTTTTTCGACACTATCTTTTGGATGGACATGACGAGATTCAGAAGATTTCCTAGAATAATCCTCCACATTTTTTTCTAGTGGTGTGATCTCCTTCCCGCTTCGGGTGGTAATTGTACTAACATTCTTCTTTGGATTAGGAATTGTTTGTGAGGGAAGTTTACCTTGGTTCTTAGGGAGAGCATCCATAATTCTTGTAAATTGATCAGCTACCTTGTCCATTTTATCTTTTAATCCGACAACCCTTTTCTTCAGCTGTTGATCTTCAGTTGTCAGTGCACTTGTGGATGGTTTCTCATAACTCTTCCACCGGAAAGGTAGCGGTTGGAAAGTTTGTTGTTGTTGGAAGGAGTGCTTATAATGTTGTTGGAATGCTATCATGTTCCGATATTATCGCTGAAATGGTGCTCTATCTTGGTTCTGTTGAAACCCATAGCCTGGCTTGGTTTTTGGTTAGTATTTCCTTTGTTGATATGGTGCATCACAACTTTCTTTCCCCAGTACTTTTTGACATTGATCACTGTATTTAGAATTAGAAGAGCATAAAACACATAACTGATTCAGTCCTTGTTGTTCCTTCACATGGTCCACAACATTTTGTCGCACTAACCTGGTGAGTTCACCCATTTCATTTCTAATTAAATATTCTGAATCAAATGTTCTTACCTCATGGATTCCTCTGGTGATTGAACCTCTTATGCCAAACTGCTATGAATTTTGTGAAATATTTTCAATCAAAACTCAGATATCTGTAGGTGATTTGTCAATGAGGGCTCCCCTCGATGATTTATCTAGTAGATTCTTATCCTTATCAAGAAATCCTTGGTAGAATCAAACAAGGAATTGGTCCTCCTCAATTTCTTGGTGTGGGAAACTTGCACAAGGCTTCTTGAATGATTCTTATTATTCGTAGAGTGTTTCTCCAATTGATTAATGGATGACATAAATCTCCTTTTTCATTGCACTAATCTTGGGTATTAGGATGAATCATTGTAAGAAGCATTTTTTAGATCTTCCCATTCACTTCTCTCCCCTGGTTGCAGATTTTACAACAATTCATTCGCTGCTCCCTCTAGTGAGAAGGGAAATTATTTCCAATTCACATTCTCTTACGTTACTGCTCGAGGTTTGAAGCTGGAGCAGACATAGTTGAATTTATGAATATGTTGATTCGGGTCTTCACCTACAAGACCATGAAATTTAGGAATCACTTGGATCATGTTAATTAGTAATACAAAATCATTTTCTAAGGCAGGAATTGCATGTTGATAATTTTTATTGACAAATTGAGGTGCACAGATGTCGTGCAGGGTTCGGTTGGGATTTATAGCCATTATTATTAGTTCAAAGTCTTCACTCAAGGTATCACTTGAATCGGTGAGATTGATTTCTTAGAAATCTTTTGGAAGATTTTTATTTCTCAATTTGGTTATTGTGTGCTCAATTTCTGGATCGAATTCCAATTAGTTGTTATTTGAACTACGGGTCATTCAAAAGAGATTTTTTTTTGAGAAACTTCCTTCCCGGCAACAGCGCTACGTTTGACGCACGCCTATCGTAGTGAATGAAAAATAATTTTTTTCCTAAGTTAAAATGTAGTAATGTGGTTGACCTAGGATGTCTCTCTAAGATGAGTATACACAAATCGGTTTGTCACTTTAAAAAAAAGGAAACTTGAAATTCAAATGATTGAAAAACTATGATATTAAAAAAGTGATTAGGTCGGGTCAGTTTCCAAATTGTAATTCTATCATTGTTCAATTTAATTCAAACATCTTATTCATTGTTTATTAATGTGGGTTTCCACAATCATTTCCTCTCACTTCCTTGGTGAAATTATGATGGTGAGAGAAAACCTTACCAATATCTCGGTTTGGTCAACTCTCCTTCCATGTGTAAAATAGTTGTATTGAATATCCTTAATTTAAATGGGAAATACCCAATAGAGTTTTATTTATCCCAAACACCCAGGAACATTCACTACACCTTTTACACGTACTGACGATCGTCGAGTACTTCACCACTAATTCCTGGTTTATTCCATTGTATATAAACCAGAAATTAGTGGATGGAGATTATGATTATTTTACCAAGGAAAAAATAAATAATGAAATTAATATTCAAGTGTGATCGCACTTGATAATAAAATACTCTATAAGAAATTGAAAACAACTTTGAAGAAGAATGAAATTTATTCAATTACGTCCAAGAACCCAAGCATTACAATGTAGAAAACCAACCCTTCCCCAATCACTCAAAATGTTTACCCCATCATGGTAAGGGTAATAGAGATGAATGGGGAAGAATAAGTCATTAAAAACTATAAAAAATAAATGAAATAAAATATAATGCTGAAAATTTATATTCCTTGGTGTCCTAGAAGGAATTGGATGGAATTAGAGATGCTCTGAGAGGGTGGAGCTCTCCACCTTTTATAGACAAAATTTTTCCACCAAATTCAGACGTGTTATATCCCGATTAAATTACATTTTCATGCACTGAACGCTTCTTATATGTTGTTCATAATTTCATGGTCTTTTCCCCTCCAAATATCAGTGTATTTGGACATTTATTCTGAGAGTTATGGTCATTTTACTCTGAGCATTTATTCTGTCTAGTCAGCCTCTCCAAATCGCAAACCTCTCGATTAGGGTGATTTAATGACCCCTTAAACAGCCAATTCATGCGGTGTTTCCTTAATTAAAGATTCTACAAAAATACACTCGTATCTCCCCACCTAAGTTCACAAAAATTGGGCCCACCATGAATTAGTTATCGAGCCCACACCAAAACTAGGCAGAACTACAAACAGTTTTTTTGATCCAACTTGTGAGCTTCTTTGGAGCTTCCTTATGGTCAATTCAGCTATTGGTCAAAAAATAGTAAATGAATACATGGATGTGTTAAATCTATAAAAGAATGAATTTTTCAATTTTGATTAGTTTATATTATTTTATGGCCAATATAATGAAATAAATTGAAACTGTTGAAAATCTGAAATGGCCCATTTTTACTATTCAGCTCAAAATAACATCAATATTATAAAAATGAAACAATTAATCTTAGAGGAACACTTTTGTTTGTTTAAAACAATGATATTCAATATAAATTAATTGAAAATATTTTCTCTATTAGTATTTCACACCTGATTGAAGGTAAGATCAATGTACCAATGGTGGGATTGTTGTTATTGATGTGTCTCATTATAGTTGGATGTTATTGCACCACAAGAAATGCACATTTTATGTGATTTGATTATTGATTCTAGGTTTTTATAAGATTTTAATCATGGCATGGTATGACATGATATCTGAGTATGCATGCATCATTATATGAATTCTAGTTTTATTGTGACATGCATCATTTAAGGCATTCTTGGGAAAAGAAGGTTTTGGGTAATTTTTTAAATGAAGGATATCTTATTTTCTTGAGTGAATTAATTGGAAAGTTTCCTAATATGAAATTGTAAATTGTAAATGATAAAAGATGTGAATAAATGGGTTTCAAATGAATGAAATAATATGATAATGATATAACACATCGTGAACCATGTCATAGTTGTAGGATGGTTACAGGTTGTGACATTGCCTCCATTTTGACTATGTGGTGGGAAAAATGTGGGGGGATTGTTATGACCTTATGTGAATTACCTTATCTTTGTTAATGTTTTTAAATGTATCCAAAGACATGTGTTTTTTTTGTGAAATGAAACCACGATGAAATATTTTTATATGATGAAAGATGATTATGGCTATAAATGAACCTCTATTAGTGGGACTTGAGGCACAGATAGTTCCAGGTGAAGGAGATAAAGAGTCATTCACTGAGAAGTTTTCTCAGTTCATACAGTTTTTGGAGAGATACCCATATCATGTTTTCAAGAATATTTCTTAATTCACATAAGAGTTTCAGTTATATCACCCTTTGAAATTCACTATAGGGGTGGACCTGGCGCATTTGAATTTAGGATTGAGTCCATATATACTATATATGACCATTTAGATTCCCCTTATGAGAAGATGGTCACATTGGCTGCATATATGTTTTGGGGATCAGTGAAGTTCTAGTGAAATGTTCGGAATCATACCAAATAGGAAAATGGTATGGTATGGAGTAAATTTTTTGTAGAAATTTATATGGCACATTTATACAAAGGAACTGAGAAATGTGAGGTCAACTAAGTTCATGTGGTTGACCTTGGAGAGTATGTTTGTGATGGATGATGTGGGTCTCTTTAGTAACATGTAGCACATTTCTACAGTGTTTTAAGGGAGGATAAATCTATAGAAAGGTGTTTCTAAGATGGTATTAATGATATATTAAGACCCATGTGAATATCATTCGGCAGAAAAAGTTTTCTGAAGTGCCAGATCGGGCTCTTATATCTGAGGGGAAACTGACATAAGACTTTAGTGGAGGACAATTGGTTTTGATTAGGTGATCTATAGGTTCATCATTCGAGGGTAGGAAGTGTTGTTATGATATATTTTACTATATATTTGTAAATTATAGTGTCCATGGGGAATGATCAATTACTCAGGATCTTACCTAAGTTGTTTTTCACTAGTGCAGTATGCTGGACCATTTTTTGTAAAAATATTCCCCATCCACCAATAGAGATCCAAGCTTGTCAAAATATGGTATATCTATAGTGGTTCTGAAAAAACCCATGTAAAATGGTTAGTGATTGGGAAGCTGTAAAAACACATATTAAGGGAAGGGGAACTTATACACTATTTCAGTCTTGAAATTAGAGTTCTACTAGTTGTGGTGGTAAATTATGTGGATGTGGTTCTTCTTGGAATGAGTTCCCATAACAAAAAAGTGGTGCAACACAGGGGGGGGTCTGATTTCATCATAGGTAAGAGTGAAATGAATGTTTCATGTCATTCATCCTATACTAGTGGATATTGAGGCTGGAAAATAGATAGTTAAAGGTATTATTTTTATGTCTTCTACACTAGTTATGGCTTATTTTATAATGGTTCTTCTCATTATTTTATATATGTTTTACTTGTGAATGGGTTGATTTTGGAAGTGGAGTTTGTGAGAGGGGTAATTATGATAGATACACCATTGTGATTATAGTCAAGATAAATCAGTTTCTGCAGGGGGTTTTCTCTCGACGTTGGGTATTATCATTTCAATTGGGATCTTTGCATCATTAACATGATAGGATTAAACATATTTATGGATATGGACTTGTTATTAGCATACTAATCCCACATTTATTATTATCAAAGGATATTGACTTTTACATCTCTTATGGGTGACAAGTATACTTATTATGGAGAGGGGGATTTCCAGGCATTTCTTGTAAGGCTAGTTCATTAGCAACTGGGGTGCCCCCTGTCATGTTTCTAGTATATTGTTGGATGATGGAGGTGAGATACATGTGTATTTCCACCAACAGTGGATAGGTTTCAAAACATGTTTCCTAATTAATTCCCATTGATTCCACCTTACAGAGATGTGTAATTTACAATTGAGCTCATGCAGGGGGTGGAGTGAGATTCTATTCCACCGTACAGAAGGGAACCAAAAGAGATTCAATAGATTAAATCTCAACTCGATGACTTTATGGATAAGTGCTTTATTCATGTGATTATGTCACCTTGGGGTTCTCCACTTTTTTTCTAAGAACGCCGATGAGACTCTTTACTTATTTGTTAATTATAGGTAGTTTATCCTGATGAAAGTAAAGAACCAGTATCATCTTCCATGTATCAGAGATCTGTTTGACCAGTTTGGAGTATCTTATTTTTCTTCCATGATTGGCTTGATATCTCGGTATCTACAGTTGAGATTTTGACCTTCTTATATACTGAGGATTTATTCTATAATCAAGTATGGCTTATACAAGTTCTTTTTTGTTTTCTGGGAAATAAAAAACTCTAGATGTGTTTAAGGGATTGATGTATAAAATCTTCTACCCATATCTATATTGGTTTTTGGCGGTGTTTGTGTATTACATCTTGGTGTACACCGTGACTCAAGATGATCATGTCCAACATCTTGACATCATCTTGAGTACACTGAGAGATCATTATCTATTTTCCAAGCTACCTAAGTGTCAGTTTGGGATTGATCATATAAGTTTATTGGGTCACATCATATGAGATGATGTTGTGGATATGGACCCAGATAATGTTCATCCAGTTGTATCTTGGGAGTAGAACAAGATTGTTTGTGATATTCACTATTTTCTAGGATTAGAGGGTTCTTTTCAATGGTACATCTATGAATTTTCCCAGTTAGAAACCCCAATTTATGATGTTACCTAGAATGAGATAATGTTTTAATGTTTAGGATAAAATGGGAATTCATTCTAAGAGTTGAACAAGAAGTTGAAACCCACACCAATACTCATCCTACCTGATCCATAGGAGTACTGTATATTTTTTTCCAATGCTTATACGAGTGGGATTGGAGGAGTGTTGATGTTGAGAGATCAAGATGTGGCATATTATTCTTGATAGTTAAGTCCACACGAACAGAACTACCCTACACATGACCTAGATTTGGTATTAGTTGTGTATGCTTTTAATTTTCGGCAAAAAAAAATTTAGGGGAAAATTTTATCATGTATACTAATCAGAAGAATTTAAATTATATATTTTCACAATGAAATTTGAATCTCCATAAATATATATGAGTTGAGAATATTTATTCATTTTACATTGAGCTATCATATATGATTTTGAGGGGAAACATTGAGGCTAATGCTCTCTGTTGGTAAACAAAAACACACACAGTTTAGTAATCTTTCTATGAGTGGAAGATTATGAATTTTCGATTGAGATGCATGTTTTAGTTTAGGATATCTAGGAGAATATGGCTATCAAATCAATTTTAATGGAGTCTACACATTTATATGGATTAGGTAGAGGTAGTATGAGGATCTAGAGTGTTTATCCTTGAGGAAAATTCTTAAAGGTGAGGAGTGACCTTCCGAATGAACTATAGGTTAGGGAGTGATAATCTATATTAGAAATAGTGTTTTTGTGTCCATGAGTATGTGGGGGGATATGATGCATTAATTTCATGCCTCAAATTTTTTGCTGTATTTAGATTTGAAAAAAATATAATGTGAGTTATGATGGTAGTATCGGAAGGTATGCATGAAAAAGGAGAATGTAAGGTTCATGACATGATGGTACACCTATCAGTAGGTCAAGGATTAGTATCATCAACCTGGTTGTTTAATACATCCATTTTCCATTCAAGAATGGATGTGGTATGATATTAACATGTAATATTTTCTGGGTCTCCCAAGGATGCCTCGAAAGAAAGATTCTATTTAGGTGGTTGTAGAATGACTAAAGAAAGAAGTGCTCTTCTTGCCTATATAAGAGACATTATAGTTAATCAGTTGGGAGACTTGTATGATAGGGAACTAGTCTTTATAAATGGGGTTACCTGAATTATTGTTTCAGAATGTGACTCACATTATCCATCACACCTCTGTAAGGACTTTTAAATGGCGCTGGGTTTGCAGTTTTTACTAAGTGTGGATTTCCACCCACATACAGATAGTAAGTCGGCATATACAAACAGGTTCTGGAGGATATGCTAAGAGCATGAGTTCTTAACATTGGTGGGAATATTTAGAATCAGTTAACTCTCGTTGATTTCACCTATAAAAAGTTTTATTAGGAAACTATACATATAGAACCATTTGAGGCACTTTATGGTAGGCCCTACAGATCACCTCTATGTTGGATGGATGTGGGTGAGTCAGAGATGTTGGGACTCAGTCTCATATAGTAGATTTCAATATAGGTTCAGCTAATTCAGAATCATATGGCTATGGTTTATAGAAAGAAGAAGTGATTTGTTAATAGATGTTGACTACCCCTTGAGTTTAAATTAGGTGATCATGTGATTATTTGGGTGCCTTCGAGGTTGGTTCAACAATGGATTCGGAAACATGGAATATTGCCCCCAGGTTTGTTGAACTGTTTCAGGTTGGGTATGTAATTAGACTAGTGGAATACCAATCGACTCTTTAAAATAGGTATAGTTCCATGAGATATGTATTTTATGTTTTAAATATTCAGTGGTACTTCCCTGAAACTTCTTATTTTATTAATGTGGATGATGTTGATGTTAAGATGGTTTCAACCTTTGAGGAGCATATGATGCGTCTGTTGGATCACAATGAGGACATTTTGTGGAGAAATACCGTGTTTATAGTTCATGTATTGTATAAACATGTTCATTTTCAAGAGGATACTTAGGAGGGAGATGAAAATATGTGGGCACAATGTGCCGGTCTTTTTTACTCAGAATTTTAGTGATTATTTGGAGTATAGCTTGAAGATGAGCTATTATAAGGTGGGGAAATTGCATGATCCCATCCATTTATATAGATGTATCAAGATCATTTTCACGAACTCTTTTTCTTTGTTTTGGTTATATTTTTGTAGGTTTTTTGGGTGTGTTTTGGGTAAATTTAGAATATTTTTGAGGGATTTTGGGTAGTGCACAGCTAATGTGCGGTTTTTCAAAAATGTGCACCCTATTCCATCAAACTGTGAAACCCCAAACAACAAGGGATTTCACAATAAGAGACCGGTTTTTAAAAAATTTCATCCTTTATGAAGTATCTATGAACCCCCATCTTCATAGAAGAGACAAGTGGTTTTGGAATAAGAATTGGAAAATCATGTACCCCAACCCAAGAAACCATGTTCATGGATTCAATTATTTTGAAAATAAGTTTTAAAAATTCTTGAATTGCCAATACTTCAACCAATGTCAACTCAAATCAATTCCAACTCATTCCTCTTATTTTAAGAGTCCTCCTAATGAATTCTTATGGATCTTGAACACCATTATTAATGAATCTAGGGTTGTATTTTCTAATATGCAGCACTCCGATATTTTCTTCCAAATCTTCTTATTCATCTTGATCTTGGGGTTCCTCCAAAATTTGGGGATTTTTATTTGTGAAAATTCATCAATGATCATGAATTATGAGAAATAAATTCAATTTTCATAGTCTTGAATTATAATTGTTTGTATTTTATGTGAAATTTCAATTTGTACATTTGGAAATTGAATCTTGAATTGAATATATTAATTTATTAATTAATTTATAGAATTTTGGAATTGATTAACTATTTGACATGTCATTAGGGAATGAGTTGAATATGTGAAAATTGAATTTTTTTAATTCTGATTATGTAGTTGGTGGGATTGGATTAATTAATTAGGTAATTGATTAATGGAATGTTTTCATTGTCAAACTGAATGAACATTAAGATTATCTAATTGGACATTTAATGTGATTATGAGTTAATTTATCATGAGAATTATGAGATGATCTACTTTACCTTCATGGGTTAATGGGATATATGGTCTAAATTTTGAAAATCAGTTTAATGATGAATTATTCATATTGTTGAATTTTATTGAAGCATTGAATCATGATATTTTTTCAGAGTTTAAATGGTATATCATAATCTAAAATATGATAATAAGTTTAATGTTGATTAACTATGAATGTAGTGATACATGTGATATATGTGTGATTGGTTTATATTTTTTTGGTTGACTAGGACTTAGTCACCAAATACCCATATGTGTTAGAGAGTGTGGGTTGGGGAATGAGGCTTCAAATACCCACATATGATAAATTTGGTGTGGGGTAGGGAATGAGGCTCCAAATACCTATATGGGATACTGAGTCTGGGATAGAGACAGAGGATCCAAATACCCATGTGACATTGAGGTGTGGAATAGGGATAGAGGCTCCAAATACCCCTATGATGTAGTGAGTATGAGATAACACATGAGGCATTAATTACCCATCTGACATTGAGGTGCAGGACAGGTTTAGAGGATCCGAATACCTATGTGGAACTAGACATAGTGTTCTAGGATCAAGAGATTTGCATTGTATTATGGTTCCAAATGATCATGACGTGAAATGGAATGAAATGGATATTGAAATCCAATGTGTTATAATTAATTGTAGATTTCTTATTTGATATGGTTTAGAATCTATCTTGTGATGAAGTAGGTATAGAGGGTTGGGTGTCCTCGGGAACCCATGGGTTTATGAGGTTAAATAAGAAATAATCAAATATTTAAAATGTTTTCATTATTATTGGATATTATTCTTTATACAATTTCATACATCGTTACCAACTAGATATTTTTTTAGACGTTGTTGGTGGTGGCCTACTTGTTGAGCCAAAAGTTTCTTTATGAATTTTCATTTCATTATGTTTTGGAAATCACAAACATGTTTTCTTTTAAAAAGTTTCCTTATATAAGTAAATGCATATTCATAAATGATTTAAATTATAATCATGATATTAAACTTTTACATGATATTTTCTAGGTAAGTATAATTTTTTTTCCTAAAACTGAATAGATACTGGGGTAAATAATAATTGGAGTTCTATACTTTCTAAATTCTGAATCACTAAATGTTTTGAATCTGATTCTCATTTTTCCTCAATTCTGATTCACATAAAATGTTGAATATAATTCATTCATTTTCTCAAATCTGTTTCTCTCAAAAACCTAAATTTTATTCTTAAAGATTCCTAAATCGGAATCTTTCACAATTATGGATGTGTTTTTACATTATTCCTCAAATTCAATTCTCCAAATTTTTTGAATTTTATTCACATACGTTCTTATAATCTGATTTCCAATATTTTTATAATCTGATTCTCAACTTTTATAGAATCTGATTATTAGTAATTCAAGAATATTATTTTCATTAACTTTAGAATCCAATTACATAGGTTTCTTAATGCTGATTAGTAATTTTATTTACTTAATAAATTCATATATAAAATAATATTCACATATATCTTTCTTGATAAATTTTCTCATGAATAGTTTCCTTATACTAAAATGATTTTCTCCAATCTATTATTATATGACCGTTTTAAGTTCCAATTGTACAGGTCCTTCTAATTTCTATAAAAAATTTAACACTTTGAGATCAATATGACCATTGGAATCCTTACCAATAAATACCCTATCATTAGGACGAGCTCATAACTTTTTGAATTTGAGACACATGATATCTCTGCCAACATTTATTTTTTCAAAAACCCTTGAAGTAATTAATTTGTGAATAGATTGTTCAAAATACTTGCAATCATTAATGATTTGTTTTCTCATGTATGAAACTGAATGATAGTGATTACGATTGAGGGATTCCAAGCAAAAGAAAGATATAGGTTTAGATTACCTGCTTAATCGAGGACATCCAATTGAATGAAGACAGAGGTGCTGATTACCTACTTAATCAAGGGCCTATGTATGTAGAATGATAGAAGATACATCAGATCTTTCATGGATGAAGGGATTACCCTTGTGGTGGTAAGATAGATTTTATTGAAAGTATAAATAATAAGAACTTTATCCAATGTGGTTGGATACCCTAATCATTGGGTTGAATGAATTTTACTCTATTACATGTACTTTAAATGTTTCATACAACATTTTATAAATATAAATTATTTATTATACTCTCACATTAGTATTTAATCATATAAAATATTCTATAAGAATTAAGGTAAAATCTTGTTTAATTATACCCATGTGATTATTTCATATCAATAATCATCTTTATCGAAACTAATGTGTTTTTCATTTACATTACAAAATAGTGTTTAGTGAATCCGATTTGTTTAAAATTGTTAAACAATGATTTACATAATGTTACAAAATGTTAAGGTTATAATTCACCCCCTTGTAACTGAGCATATTCATATATATTTCGAACCTACAATTTGTTTCAGAGAATATCTCTATAATATTGATACTGGAACTTTGTATCAAAGGAAAATTTTCACTACTTTGTTTACATACACATTCATTACATATTTAAGTAGTTTATGATTTATTTTATAAACTTTTTGTTAATGTATATTTTATCCAGTAACCTTTGTTATGGAAAAAATAATTTTTGTATCATTCTAAAATGGAAGGAATGAATGTTGGATCTATATATAATATAAACCATAAAGGACCACCTATCTTTGATGGGAATTATTATGAATACTGGACCAATAGAATGAAGACTTTGGTATTAAATACCGGTGTGGATAACTTTATCATGCTAATTGGTGATTAAAAAATCCCTGACAATGATGTTATTACTTATTAAAGAGAATAGAGGAAAGAATATCCACTAAACTGTAAGGTAACTAATACTTTACTTTATTCTATGAGTAGGAATATATATATCTAGATTTCTTCTTATCAATCATCTAATAGAATTTGGAAGAAACTGGAAGTTACACAGTATGGGACTTCCAATTTTATTGAGACTATAAAGACCATACTACATGTAGATTATCATGGTTTTCATTTTTCCTATAGACGACCTATAGTTAAAGTTCAACATAGATTCATGACAATACTAAATAGTCTACAATCAATTGGATAAAAAAGGTTATATATTGAGATTCGTATAGATAAGATTATAGACATCATGCATAATGAATTGGAATCAAAGAGAACACCTATTTATGAGTCACGAAATGTCACAACTATAACTCTTGATGAAGTATTTAGAACTCTCTTTCTAAATGAGTATAGATTAAATGGGGATTCTGAGAATATAAAGAAGAAGTATGGGAGTTTTTCCTTTTCTACTACTTCAAATAATATTAAATACAAAACTCCTAACAATGTTCTTATATCAACAAACACTAAGAAAGTTTTATTTTAGTCAAATTAAAGTGATACTGATCAATCATAGAATGACTTATCCAATTTTTCATGAAGGATGGAAAATATTACAAGCGGGAAGGTTTCCAAAAAAAATCTAATAAAAAGTATTACAATGACATGTAATACTATGGTGTCAAACGATATGAGTATAAGAAATCAAGACACGTCAGACTCGATTTTCCAAAGATTAAAAGAAATGATAGAAAAGATAGACATTCTAAAAGGAATTGGGTAACATATTAAAAATATATTATAAATAAATTTTTTAATGTAAATGACTTGTGGAGTGAATGTGGTGGAGATTCACCAGATGAATCCTCATAATTTGAAACATCTGGAAGTGATAATATTGGTCTTATTTCCATAATTCCAACTAAGAAAAAATTTCTTATGCCAAATGTACAAATTACAGAATCCATAACCAACAAATCATTATGTGATAATTATCCTATTAAAGTATTCTAAATCCACAAATGAAGAATATTCTTTAATATATGATAATTATTTATCTTTTTTGAATAATTTTCTAAATTTTCCATGTATCTTGAATATGAGAATTGAAATATCAACAAGAAACATGAAAAAAGAAAATTAAAGAAACACTATTTTAGCAAAACAAATATCATATCATTCTAAATATCATGATCTAAACTATTTCAAATTTGTTTCTTTTTCTAAAACATAGATGAAGTTAATTCTGAAAATTATAAACATTCTAAGGATTTTGAAAATTTTGTTTCTAAAATAAATGTTTTTGAGACTGAACTCAATTCTAAAAATAATGACTATGAGTATAAGAATTTAGAAATTATACTAAAATATGAAAGATTTTCCTTAAGGAAACTTTAATAAAAATTTCGTTCTAGTAAGGAGGGTTTTGAGAAAATGTACAAACAATATTTTCCTCTCAGGAATAGTTCTATAATTAGTTATTCTGACTCAAAACAAGGTTTTATTCACAACTATTATGTTTATAAAAGTTCCCCATTCTATACTAAGTATCAATGTTGTGGAAAATAGTAGAAAATTGTTATTTAAATAAAATTTAATCCTCAGGATTTCATAAAGCCCATTTCTTTAAACAAATATGGAGTCTTACTCTTTTACATTATAACATTTTCAGATTGCAGAATGTTTATATTTTAAAAATTAAATCTCTTTATTTTCATAAAATCAAAGTAAGTACCAATAACAATACATGATACATGGATAGTGGATGTTTCCAGCACATGATTGGTAACAAATTATTTTTTGAAAATATTATTAAGATGAAAGGTGGAAGAGACACTTTCGAAGATAATGCTCAAGGAGATATTCTTGGTATAGGTAATATCATTCTTCTTGGAAATTTATTAATTTATAATGATTTTTTGACAAAGATCACAAGAACAACCTTATAAGAATAAGTCAATTATGTGATGAAGGCTACCTTATTATTTTTAGGAATGATAAATTCTATGTACACAATTCTAAGGATTAGTTCATTAGTTCTTCCCATTTACACGAGAATGTTTATAAACAAAAATTAAAAGGTCATATGAAGCAAGAATTACCTTTCCTTAGTGAAATGGAATAAAAATATTTGTTATGGCATAGACTAGTAGGATATTTTATCCTTAGGAACTTATGAAAGATGACTAAGAAAGTACATATCAGGGATCTACTATATCATAGACTTTATTATTCAAAAGTATATAAATATTTTCATTAAGGAATGAAAAATTAGACTATATTTATATATATAAGTGTAGTCTCAACTTATAATTCATTAATGCTGGTGCAAATGGACTTGTCCAGTCCTATAAAAAACAAGAGGTATTAGTGGAAAATAATACATATTTGTTTTAGTTGATATTTACAAGAGATTAATATGGGTCTATTTTCTAGAAAAGAAATTGGAAGCCTTTTCTTATTTCAAATATTTTTCAGACAAAGTTAAAAATAAGAAAAACCATCCATGGATTAATATTCATAGTGATCACAGAGAAGAATTTGAAAATCCAGATTTTGAAACATTTTTTAGTAATAAAGTAATTACTCGTAACTTCTTAGCTCCAAGAACTCCTTAGAAAAATTGTGTTTTTGATAGAAGAAATAAAATTCTTTGAGAGATGACAAGAACCATGTTGAGTGTATACTCAATTGCTAAACATTTTTGTGATAATGTTATTAGTACTCCTTCTTATACTACAAATAGAGTTTTAATCTGTCTCATTCTTAATAAAACTCCTTATGAGTTATGAATTGTCCGAAAACCAAAAATTTTATACTTTAGAGTATTTGGATGCAATGTATTCTTTTTGAATAAACAAATAACTTACCCAAATCTAATGAAGTAATATTCTAAAGTTATTCCACTACATCTATGGCTTATAGAGTTTTTAATATCAAATCATGTACTATTGAAGAAGTATTACATGTAAAATTTGATGAAACTGATCATTTTGTTTTTAAAAAACCCCAACCTATATCTTTAAACATGTTTTCCAAAACTGATTTTCAACCTTTGATAGAATATTCTCGTAATCCATAGAATTGTCAAGGAACATTTTCTAATTTATTCAATCTAGAAGACTTTCTATCCCATGTTGATGAACATGTCCTAAGAAACCCAAGTTAGTTGTTTCTTAAGAATCATCCTAGTAATAATATCGTTGGTGATGTAAACCAACCCGTAAGGACTAGAAGTTACTTTATAAATGAAGTAGAACATCTAGAATTTCTTTCTGAATTTTAACCAAAAACTTTCGATGAAGCTTTTTGTGACGAATGTTGGATTAAATCTATTCAAGATGAGTAAAATCTATTCAAAAGTAACAAAGTCTGGACCTTAGTTGAATGACCTAAAAATATATCTATAATTGGAGTAAAATGGGTCTTCAGAAACAAATATGATAAACGTGGAGTTATTGTTAGAAATAAAGAAAGATTAGTTGATAATTCATATAATCAATAATAATTAATAGAATATTAAAAACATATTCTATTGTATCATGACTTGAATCTACTCAAATTGTACTTGTTTATTTTGAATTATTTAACTTCAATATTTTTCAAATTGATGTGATTCGTGCTTTAGTTAATATATATGACCAATAGGAAGTTAATGTGGAGAAACCTCCTTGTTTTGAAGATAAAAAACTTCCTGAATGTGTATTTAAACATACCAATTATTTATATGGCCTTAAATAGGCCTCAAGATCCTACTATGATAGACTAATAGTATATTTGTCAAAAAAATTAAGGGAACTGCTAATCCAACACTTTTTAAAAAGAAAGAAATAAAAATGTTCTTGTGGTTCAAAGTCATGTTGTTAACATTATATTTGGATCAAATAAACAATTGATAACTGATTCCTTTTTGAATATTATTAATATTTAATTGTAAATCAGTATGATGGGTAAGTTAACATTTTCCATGGTTTTCAAATTTCTCAAAAAATACAAGAATCCTATATAACTCAATATAATTATATTAAATACATTCTTAAAAAGTATGGATATGACTATAATAAAATTTTGTGTACTCCAATCAATACCTCTAATACCCTTGATCTTGTTGAAGCAGGACAACCAGTGGATCAAACAAAATTTATAGGTATGATAATAAGTTTACAATATATAACATCTACTCATCCAAACATAATGTTTTAAGTATTCTTATGTGAAATATATCAACAAAATAAAACATAATCCCATTTAAAATCACAAAAAATAATGTTTTTTCTATTTAAAGGGAACTATGTATTTGGGAATTTTCAACTCTTATGGAAATGAGTTTTCTTTAAAAAAAATTGGATACTGACTTTGGTGGTTACAAAATGGATATGAAAAGTACATCCATAAATTACCATTTCGTAGGTCATTATTTAGTTTCATCTACATGTAATAAATAACATTGAATAGAACTTTCCACTACTAAAGTAGAATATATGGAAGCTGGAATTTTTTGTGCTCAAGTGTTGTGGATGAAACACACACTCACTGATTATGGCATGAGTTTTACTAAAACTCAAATACTATGACATAATACTAGCTTCATGTCCTTAAGAAAAATCCATGAACATCACTCTTGTGAAAATCACATAGATATTGGTCATCACTTCCTTATGGATCACACACTAAAAGGAGATATTATTTTACAATTCATCGGAAAAAAATAACGATTTTCTGATATTTTTACAAAACCATTACCTTCTGAAAGATTTTAATAGATTAATCAATATTTAGGATTGATAATTATAAGTTAATTATTCCTATACAATTTTTTAACAATCTGTTATGTTAAGATACTCCTCTTCATGGGGAGACTATACTTGATTTCCTTAATATTTTTTTTTCAGAACCTATAAATTTTTTTTGGAAACTAATAAATTTTTTTGGAATCTAATATATGTAAGGAAAATGTTTTCAAATAATAAAGAAACTTTAGAGAAATCTTAAAGGTAAATAATCATACATATTACCTCTTAATTAAATTTATGTATGATGGTATTTCAATTTTTTTTTAAATGTGTTATCAAATTATCATTCCTTAAATCCATTTTGTTTCAATAAAACCACGAAAGATCGGAACCTATAAAACCTTCTTCAGCTTAATATAACCTATTAGATTAGATCTATCAGTTTTCAACCATTCGATTAACATTAGAAGATAAACTCACACATTTATGTCTATATAATGGAGGGGACCCCCCCTAGTCTGCCACGTCGATTTCCAATGAATATTTCCCAAGCTGTTGCCTCCCTAAAAAGCCTTTGTTCCAATTTCGTCATCCTTCCTTATTTTTGAATGTCTCTGTCAATATCTTCTCAAATATCAATTACTATGCATAAGGAATTAAAATATTGGATCATTTTTAGAGAAAGAATAGTTGATTAGGTTTTCTTCCTTAATTATGTTACTTTTTTAAGCAATATACTAAAGATCCATGGATGGGAAAACATTTGTACTGTAAATAAATGTAGTATGGGATCTATTATATCCATATCTAGTAATTGAATTTCTTGAATCAGTCGAATTAATCATTTAATGAGGAAAGTATAAGTTCCAGTTCAACATCTATTTTCATATAAGAAATCTCTTGACGTACTTATAATTCTATTTGATAGAGAATAATTTTACACTTCTAATAATTTTCTAGAATCATAAGGTTCTTTCTATAAGGAAAAAGCAATATAATGTCTATTCCTTTAGGAAGAAAATAATTCAAGACTTTCCCATCTATCTTCCAACTACCATATCTTATCATTATAGATGAAAGGACATTTGATATCGGGAAAAAAATACAAGGGTACCCTCAAGATTTCAGATAACTTCATGACAGATTTCCATTTAAATATAATGAAAATAAATCTAATGAGATATATCATCATGAAAATCATTATTATAAAGGAGGGGTCAACAAATTCATGTATCATCATGCTTCTAAGAAAATTTTCCATGTTAACTATAAATTTTTTGAACTCGTGTAATGACTCATACAATTCAAAGCCGAATAAGTTAATTATCCTTCTCTTAAGTGATTACACATTTAGAATAATAAAATATTATTTTGATAAAAATTATAATGATTTTTTAGACTTATCAGGAAAGGCAGACTAGGTTAGAGATCGCTCCATGAAATAAGTAGATGATTCGGTGAAAATAAAATCTCAAGATTTTGAACCACTGAAATCAAAGAATCAGAAGTCTTATCCTAAAGATTTTATTTCCAAGTGGTGAAAAGATAAAGAGATTTTGAATAAAGGATATGTAGTGTTTGTGATAGGTCGAGCTAAAGAAAAAGCCTTAAAATTTCAAGAAGATAATAACCTTTGAAAACAATCTAAGGAGAATAAGGCTAATAAAAAGCTATATGAAGCAGCGATAATTTAGTCTGTGTAAAAATACACAGAAAGAGAATAAAAAAACATTTATGTTCTAGAATCCATTCTTTAAGAATATGAACATCCCCCTCAATAGTTGGGTACTTCTATAGTTGATGATACCCTAACAGAAAAATAAAAACACATTATTTCAGATTCAACTTTGAGTTTATAAGATCAATCTGAAGATGGAGATGAAGCTAGTAGAGGAAAATAAAGCGAATAATTTATACAAGAAATTGGAGAAAATCCACGGGAGGGTCAATTTGAGAAGATATTTATAATAAACCCTTAACCCTCTTCATCTAACTTTGACTAAAATGGAAAATCAGTTAAAAAATTTAACAGCCAGATGTAAAATTCTTACGCACCTCAAAAGAAAAAGTTGCTGATAGTGACTTTCAGAAAATACCTTCTAATGATATGTTGATAATGATGTTGATGGTAGTAGAAATTGGGAATATTATAATGTTGATGAAGAAAATATTGTTTATATTTTTCTAATGAATGGTAAATGGTTCAAAATATATTGAATTCCATCTCCATGAAAGGAAAGTGGAAGAGGGTAGATGTTAGAATATATATGAATAATGAATCGAAATCAGAAATTTCTAATGAATGGTATCTGGGAGCTGAGTTTTTTAGAGAGGTTAGGGAACATCTACATGCATGAGATAGTTTGGCTTCATGGTGTTACATATATTATTGTTTCGTATCATGATGATAATTTCACATCCCGGTTTTTTAAGAGATTTCCAGAGGCATTTAGGATAAAGCAATGCTTGAGCATGGTGCTTCATACCTAGATGGACGACCAGATAGAGACGACCATCCATGATCTGGAGGACATGTTTTGGCCCTTCATGTTGGACATAATTTGTAATTAGGAGGATCACCAACCACTGATTTATTTTTCCTACAATAACAACTACCACTCCACCATTGGTATGGAACCATTCGAGGCTCTATATGAGGGACGATGTAGGTCATCGCTTTGCTGGACTAGCCTAGGAGGGTCAGTACTCATTGTCCAAGATTTGGAGTGAGCTAATAATGAGAATGTTTAGATCACCCAGGAGAGGCTGGAGATTGGGTAGAGTAGGATAAATTCATATTCTAATAGTATATTGAGACCCTTGAATTCTGAGTAGGGAGACCATGTGTGCCTCCATGTCTCACATCGACATGGGTTGTGGAGATTTGGTCAGGGTAGCAAGTTATATTGGATATTCAATATGAATTTTCACATATTTATTAGAGTTGGAGAGGTGGTGTGATACCTAGATCTACCCCCATAGTTGCAATGTGTACATGATTTCTTCCATGTGTTGTAGATGAGGAGGTACGTTAATGACCCATCACACGTTATCAACTAGGGCGAGCTGTATATCAGGGATGGAGTGACTTTTTTGGAGTACCCAGTTGAGATTGAGGATAAATATGAGATGATCCTTAATGGGAAATAAATTTCTATAGTGCGTGTCTCGTAGTAGTAGGGGAATCATTATTACATCACATGGGAGTCGTAGGGTCGTATTTTAGAATAATACCCACATCTTTTTTTTGTAGCCTTGTTTTTTTGTTTTCGAGTACATAAATAACTAATGTGGGTGGAATGTAATGTCTCATATTTTTTGATGTATTATTTTAAATTTTATATGAAAATATTTCAAGACCATTTTATGATAAAACATGTGATTCTTTAGGCCTATTTTTCTCAGAATAAATGTTCTAAAATATTAATCATTAAGTATCACGTGCAAGTTGTTTTTATAAAAAAGTGGAATAACATAAAAATGGGTGCCTGGATCCGAAATTAACGGGAACTGTTGTGTTTATAGAAGTGGATTTACTATAGGCGGGTCCTAACATCAGCTATTATAGGACGTATGGGAAATTTAGTTTTTAGACGATTAATGAATAAAATAAATTTTTAATTTATTTTCTTTGATGTTACATCACCGCATTGACGTTTATTTTTAATTAAGACTTTTCAATAAATTCAGGATTATCACCATAACTCTGGAATTCCTTTGAGATGTGGTGAGGAACCCTCTTGGTAAATGGAATGGATGGATTTAGTTGATTTTGAATCATCACGTGGAAGAAGTTTTGGGATATCATCAACTATAATAACACAAACTTTCTTCATCAACTGTCGGTCCAAGTTCTAGTTTGCGTGGTTTTTCATTGATTATATTCCCTAATATTGAATTTTATGAAATATTTGAGATAATCCATGAACATAGTAGCCTATGTATCAGTCGTATGTTGATGTTTATAATTTATTGTGGGTTAATGGGAGTTTTTCCTTAGTTTTCTATCTTGAATTCTCTAATCATGATAATTGGCCAAGAATTATTGGCCAATAATGCTAAAACCTTAACTAGTGTTTTTTATTCATCCTTTATTTGTGTTAATCACCATTGGGCCCTTGTGGCTATGGATTGAAATTGATGGGAGATTCTGAGCGTGACTATACTCCCAGATTAGAGGCGAATCAAGATCATGGTCCGGATCTATGAATATTGGGACCCAAGAATCACAGATATTCATTTGTTTTGAAAACCGGGCATAAGAGGTGTCCTGGTGGTCCACTGCGGGGACCAAAGATGTAGTGATTTAGTGAGGTAAGGCAGCAGTGGTGCGGTTTCATGAAGAAAAAGTAGTTAAAAGTGACTGGAGGTGTCTGGATGTGGAAATGTTGGCAGCTGGTGGTGGTAGCGGCGACAAATGCAGCAGTCAGTGTGCGAAGTGGCTAAGATGTGTGGGATCCACAGTGGATGTAAAGTCCAGAGAGGAAATGGCTAGTGAATTCATGTGCTGAGGTGGCCGTGGGACATGGAGAAGCCAAGGGATGTTGTGGGGTGACAGCGTGGAACACATGCCAGCGGTGTAGGTCGAATGTGGTGGGCTGGAGCGAGCCATCAGGGTGCGACCATGTAGCCAGTCAGGCTGGAGCGGCCCGGAGTGGGCTACAGTAGGCCATACCAGGTAGTATTGTGCTAGGAAAGGTTGGTTGGGATGATTGGGTTGGACCTGGGATGGGCCCACTAGTCAAGTAACCCCCCATCAGAATCTTCAATACCCTGTATCCTTCAATGACTACATCTAAATGATGAGATGTCTATAGCATTGGGACCCTGATGGAGAGACAGTCCTTTTAATACCTATGGTGTGTTTTGACATATACTTATTTATAGTTACATGGCCTATTTAAATAGAGATTACCTGGGTCAAGGGACATGATGGGTGTGACCACTACTCATTCTTCACCCTCCATTATAATGCGGATTGATTCTCTCATCCACCATATCTTAGGCGAGTTTCATTAGGGTTTATTTCCATTATCATATCCCAAAATGTTTTTTAGTATCAGTTCCTACTAAAAATAGTATGATCCTCTAAAAAGAAACTCCATTATAGAGTTGTTGGAATCCCTTGAGGGTCCCAGAGTGGATCCTCTATTCCTTCTTTGTGCCCTTGGTAAATTCTTTTGTACTGACGTGACCAACTTCGCTGAGCTTCGATAATCTACTTTGTAGGTTAATCTATTTAGACTTTTTTGGTATCACCCCATCACATTTGCTCTGATTTTCCTATGATGTATTGTATATATCCTTAGATCATTCAGTGTATCTCTCTCTCGTGATGATTAAAAATAATGGTACTACTCAGACAGATGTCATCTGTTCTATGTGACTCAGAATTGTGTTCTCTAGGATGCTCACTTCTTGGAATCCTGGAAATGAATCCATAGTAGTGGTATACAGTGGTTTTGTCTTATCTATAAAATATGTTTCGTCATTTGGGTATATCTGGATATTCTTGTTATATGTTCTATAGAAATATAATTGTGTAGAGATAACAATATATATCCATTTTGTATTAATTTTTGGTTTTAGGGTATCTTATAGAGTATTTTTATACTCACCCCCGCACAGGCTTTTCCTGCACATGTCGTGTCTTGTGAAGATGAGTGACCTTTAGCAGAGTCTAGGGCAGACCAATACCGAATGGAGTCCTATTAGATCATATAGACTATGGTGCTCCTACGAAATTATATAGTATCCCTAGTACCTTTCATTCAGGTTGGATCACATAAGGTTTTCTATGGTTGAGTTTCTGGAACTTTTTCACCGAATTTTGTTTTGGTGGGATTTATTCTAGCCATGTTTACTTTCCATAACCTTCACTATTTTCCTCTGGTTGTGGGATATAGTGGTATTGATGGATTGTTTACATAGTGGTTCTACATTTCAAAATTTGTGGATAGGATATGTGTTCATGCATACATGTACTTTAGGGAAATGCCTCCAATTTATGTGATTTACCTACTTAGTGCTATTCACCATCCCATGGCCTATTAGAGGATAGATTGGATTAGTCACGATGCGGGACCCTCTGGGAAAAGTCTTGTTTATTAGTTTCAATTGATTTATTTAATAATTATATAATATTTAGTACTAAAATTACATAATTCATTAAAATATATATATTTAATGAACATTCTGTATTTTTATAAATATGTAATCAACTAGAAATTCATGATTTCTAAACTATTGATGCATGAAAAATAAAATGATGCTTTTATTTTATGTTGGTTTAATTTAAATTAGTTTTGAAATTTTAATTTATTATGGAAATTTATTTGTGTTTTTTACAATTGAAAACATGTTTTTTTCAAATGGAATTTGTTTCATTTCAATTTATGTTGGTTTTAGAAATGAAACTCTGTAGTTATTAATGTTTTTAGGAAACTGGGTTTTCATGTGTTTGGAAATCATGATATAAAATTTTTGAGAGATGATATATATGAAAATTATGTTAAATTTATGGTAAATAAATATTAATGTCATTACTCTAAAAATGAGTTTTTTTAATAAAATGTGATACTAGGGATTATCTCGTGGTGTGTTTTCATCTGTAAAAATTATTTTTGTCAGGCCCTATTTTTAAAACCTCAATGTTCCACCCATGAGTAGGGGTGCCTTATGGGGATTTCCTTATAGAAAACTATGGTTGATAAAATTGTGTCAAAATACCACTCCCCACCCATTATTAGTGTAAAGCTGTTATTTTTTGGTTATATGTTCAAATGAGGACTTGGTTTAAGTACATGCTCAATTCAGGGATAACTCAACGTCAACTTGTGAGTGATGATTCAATCCATACATATATTTATGGGTAAATTAATATAAAATGAGATTTTTTCTTTTGATTATGCTTAGATAGGCATAACATGGAAATATTGTATGGAAAAAGAGTATTTTCTTTAGATTTTAAAAAACTGGGATTTTTTTAGATTTGTGAAATGGTGGTTTATGAATGGATAAATAAAATTTTAAATTTCAATTAGTTTGTGAAAATGTGATTTTTTCCTAATTTTTTTTAAAAAAATAACTATTTGTGAATAATTATATTTTGGGGAGAAAACATGATTTTATAGATTATTTTAAATTTTTCATTGATTTTTTTGTTTTAAAAAAATTATGGAACTCTTTTACAAATATATTTTTGGTTATAGATAAGTTTGGAGAAAATAATATTTTTTGGTTTTAAAACAATTTTAAATTTATCATGTAGGATTTTCATTTCATATTTAAATTACTCATCTATGGAAATATATTAGAGTCGTGGTGAAATACACCATATTTTCTAATCAATAAATACATATTCACTTCGGTGGAAATATAAACCTAGTTAAATATAATATTGGTAAAGATAAAACAATCATTCTTCATTAGTAGTGAGTCATTGTTCCATGTTCAAGTTACGATGGAGGGAAGGTTTGTTCGTGTTTCATGAATATTATTATTAATTTCCACATGTGTCTCATCTATTTTATAACATATACTATATTTTAAGGGTTTTATAAAAAATCCAATTTTGGATATTTATGTTTTATTTATTTGTATTTTAATTCAAATAATATTTATATGATCATATATGTTTTATGCTTTTATTCTTAGTGGAAAATGTATCTCGAGGGATTATTTTTTCCATCATCACTTTTTGAAAGCATATGGTGATAATTGAACATGCATGAAGACAAGTAGTATCTCATCATGAGTCTTAGGATTTGGGTCGAGGTGTTAAAAATGTTATCAAAATGATGGTTTTGAGTTCACTCTAGGGATATTATGTAGGATTATAGAGTAGGGTGGTTGGGAATTGTAATATACTCACAAAAAGTTAAATCTATCGTTTTTGGATAAATTTGAGATACTAGGATATTTGGGTAAATGGGAGGTTGGTAATATCCTTATAAAAATGTTATTTTTTTCATTTTAACCCATAAATGGTTAAAACAAACCATATTTCATATATCATGGTAGTAATGGTATTAACTACATCACATGTCATAATTTTAAATAAAAATTTAATTTCTTACAAGAAATGAAATTTCATTGACTCGAAGAATTTTGGTCCTTAAAAGTGATTTATGAAATTAATGATATTTTTGAAATCTTATTGATTTTTTTTATTAATTACTTATAAATAAAATTAACCAATAAAATAGTGATCCATCTAGTCATAGTGTGGGATAAAACATTTTTTATTTTGGTGAAATATTTTCAAATTATATATTATCGTGATATTCCAAGTGTGTTATAGAATATGTTTCCTAGGATATCTCTAGTTAGAAAAGGATAAAGGTGTGGAGTGGAAAAGTATGATCCTATAGATCCACTGTTATTTGGATTAATTTTGTAGGCTATATAATGGGTTGGTAGGGTTATGATCAAGATAGGACTAGGGATTTTGTAAAAAACTAATACTTTCAAAATCATAGTCCCAGATCATTCATATGTGTATGATCTTCTACACTAGCTAGGGGAGCCAATAGATGATTGAATATAACTTTCTGCATAGGTGAGTCAAGTACATTACTAGAAAAGAAAGATGATTTTATCATTTTCTAATCAATATGAGATATAATTTATATAATTTTTTAGAAATATGGATGTCTTCAAATATTGGATAATTAATAGATACTTCATGTTATAGGTTTCACATGTGATATATGCATGATCATGTGATGTGTATTGGAATATGGAAAATATAGTGTATATATAATGGATTTAATAAATAGTTCTTCATATGAGATATACCTTTAATATGTTTATGAAGAATGATTAGATTATTAGATATATTAGTTGACCTAATTAATTTTCTAATACTACAATATAAACCTTCTTAGAAAATTTATTTGACAGAATTTAGTGGTAGTCATACATATGGGTGATTGTGGTTCTTATGAACTCTTTTTTAGGAGGATAAGAGAGTGGGTTTTATGTTACTATGGGAGGTATCAATGATAGAATAACATAAAAATTAAACTTCTGATGAAATTTTCTTCCATGATCTTCCTTGTATATAATGAGAGACATGTTGATTGGAGAATGACGATGAAACTCTTGGAAAATAAGACCATTCAAGATTCAATGACTATTTAGTTTTTTTAAATACATATAACTATGTCGTGGGGTTATGATTACATCCAATAAATGATCACTCTTATGCAATGATAATGTTTTGGAATAATCTATGTAAATCTATGATAAAAATTTTATTGATTTAGATTTAGATAATAGAAAAAAATATTACGATTTTATATCAAATGAGAATTCAACTAGAATTTTCTCCATGAATAATTTGACATAGATTGATCTATAGAGATTAGTGAAATGAGGTAAAACTAGTGTAAGATATGTGATAATTTTGTAATATTGGGATAAATTAAAAAAGGGCCATGAGTATCATGGTTAATCTAGAATAGTTAGAGTGTGTGAGTGATGATGATTACATTATGGGTACCTATAGTATGTAGTTTTATGACTGATGAATTCTTTGGAACATCGATTAGCTAAGTGTTGTGTCGTAAGCACTGAGGAATCAAAAGATTATATTTAATATAGTGTGTAAGGAACTAATAGGATTTATGGTGTTTACATAGGATGAATTACTGTGTATTACTTTTATTATATCATGTGTGTTTACTTATTACAAATAATATCAGTTGAGATTTTGGTGTTGTTATAGGGGAACTATACTATTGATGAACAACAAAGAAAGGCTCATTGGATGGGTATATCATGTTTTAATAACCATTAATTTTTATGGATGAAATCTTAGTGGTGATAGAATCTAGATAGGATGAAACTTATTGGATAATTTCGAGAGAAATATTATAGTGGGGAGTACATAAATTAATCTTGATGTGTATATCCTTTTTTTGGGATGTATTTTTAGATAAAATAATTATTTATTTGAAGTAATAAGTGGAAAATGGAAGGCATCTGTATATTTTTTTTATTGAATCTATGTGAGTATAATATCTATGCTATGTTTTATAAATTCCATCTCTAAATTGAATATGGAAATTTACTTCTTCATGAGGCGTCATAAAAAGGAATCACTATTATTCAGAAGAAGGTTAAGGCGATAATGTCTAGGAAAAGACTAATGAATGTAATTGATAATTATTGTTCCTTTGGTGGGTTATATATTACCAGATGTTCATCCATGTTTTATAAATATTATATCATACTCTAGTAGTTTTATCTTGGGAGGGATGAAAATCTTAGTGGAATTTTAATTCATAGAAGATTTTTATGAATTAAAAATGATGTTATCTTTAGCACAAATTTTGATTATTTCCAAATCATAAGTTGAGTATAAAGTGAATTATGACATGTTAGAATTTATCTAGAGATGTTTATTTACACAAGGAAATAAAGTTATATTATATTATTCCAAGAATATAAATCATCGTGATAATAATTACCCTACTCATGACTTAGAATTGGATATTATCATGTTTTTTATAGTTTGATTGATTTCGTTTTTGGTGAGAAATATTTTAGTATATTCGATAAAAAAATTGAAGTATATTTTCTAATAGTAGGATCTCAACCTTCTATAATGTGGGTAGGAGGAATGTCTTCAAACCATAATTTTGAACTCTTTCATACTCTAATAAAAGGGAATAGCTTGTAAAATTATTTTAGAAGAAAAAAACTAACTCATGTAGAAATGAAAGCTAACTAATAATGGAAGAAGATGGGATTATTTGGAGACTTTAATATAAGGTAAAAGATACTATAGGTGGGTTTTTTATCACTATATTTAATTTAAAATTCTTATTTGTGGAGTCATAGAAGGAATAAATGTTTTAAAATTAGGACTATAGAAGATTTGGTGATTCCCTAAATGGTGGAGAGACAATTGAGGAACATTTAGTTCTATCGATTTTTTCCCTTTTTCCTAGCATGATAGGGTGTTATTATTGAACTCGAGATGAATATTTTAGAATACATTATCTATTTGGGATATAAAATGTATTATAGGGATAACAAGATGTATTATGATATTACATGTGAGTTTTAGTGGGTATGAATAAAAAATAATGTTAGTGGGTTAGTGTTTAGTTCTCTGGATTTTCAGGTGGTGAAGGCACAACATAACTTAATGGTATGTTTTTTTCAAACTCTACCAATTACAACATAAAAATGTGTGTAAATTTATATGGACAACATTATTTAGTCTCCATAATTAATATGAAGCATTATGGTGTTTTGTGAATAGTCTATTAATTCAACAAGTCAATTATTTTTTTTTCTTATCTAAGAAACACATTTTATTGATTAATTTGGGGAGGTTTATGTGAATAAGATTGTTAGAAATCATTATGTTCTAAAATTTATCATCTACGATAGAAATCCATATTTTAAATTGAGATTATAGTAGGTAATAAAAAACATATTGGGAACTTACATGAAGATGAACATGACATATCAACATTTGGATAATTGTAAAACAAAACATTTTATTCATGTTTTAGAGGATATTCTCTAACATTTTGTGCTTGTTTTTCGTAAGTCATGAGTGTATTATCTTACATTAGATTATGTTTTTTATAATAACAATTATCTATAATAAATTCAGATGGAAAATGTTTTGTATTGTATGGTTGGTTATCTGGAGGGATGGCAAGTCGTCCCCTCTGCGCAATGCGGTCACATGCCGTCGCGCCTTCACCAGCGGCCTGCTCAGCTATCCATCCTCCCTTCTCCGTCGCGATACAAGTCACGATTCTCTTCTGTCGAGCTGTGTGGTTGCGTTGACACCTTCTTCGCTGCCGACTGATGTGTCAGCCACTATTCTTGTGTCCCACCGGTGTTGGTTCACATCCTCCACCATCGTGAAGAACACAAAAATTAATCACAAGAATTGCGAAGAATTTGGGCCATGTTTTTTTGTCCCACATACTCTACAGTGGAGCGGTAGCAAGAGACTATAATTTCTTATTGATTTATGAAGAATTCCCAAGGACGGGTAATGGGAAAAATTCAAACAACCACAATACCTAGAAGGTTCGTTGATGTTGGTGCAAGAAATAATTTGAAGATGTAGATGTTCATCATGCTTTCCACGCATCTCTGATCCTGGGCTTGTTCGTCAGTTCTTCGGATAATATTTCTCTGATGGAGGTTGTTCTTTGTTGGAGAGAAGTTCTCCAATCTCTCCCCTTCTCCTTCTCCAACCAAATCCTCTCGTAGGAGAGAGGTTCCACTATGACATAAATTGGGAAGATTAATTATGTTGGCACGTTGGCATAATTAATTGGCTCAATTGATTGACTCAATTTAATGCAAATTGTTGGCATAATTAAAGTTGTAGGGAGTCCATTGGTTAACTCTTCACTAATGAGGGAGTTCAAGGGGTTCCTCCCATTAAGAGGTTTCGGGTGGTCCCCACCACTAGAAATTCAAAATGGGGGTTTTAGGATCGGTGTTCCCCACCTCCATAACATACATGTGGGAGGTTTCAAAAAATAAAAATGTTAAATATTTTTATTTTATTTTATTTTTTCATGAAAAAACCAAAAAAAATAACTTCCACCCTTGACCAACTGTCGTCGAGGTGAAAATATCGTTAAGAAAATACCGGTACTACGAGTTCAAAAATATCCTCATATTTTAATTCTTAGAACCGGTTGAAAATTTACAAAAACCCACTCATAGGTTTACTGAACATACCTGAAAAAAAGTTCATAAATTCATTTCGGCACACCGGGCCTCAGAATCACTCGCTGTCAATTTTCATAGAGCCGTAAAATTCCCATATAATTAACAAAAAATATATGAAAATTATGTGTATTTACATTCTAATATTTTGGATGCATCAATTTAATATTTTTTTAATAAGTAATTAGGCTCATAAGATGTGTTGGGGGCTCATGAAGCTCCAATATTGGACACATTGGTTTTTGAAGTCCAAACTAAAACTAACCAATATTTCGATAGAGTCCATACAATGGTTGGTTTATGGGGTATTTTGAGGGGGAAAATTACCATTCTTCCCCCATTATATGTTTAGAAAAACAGCCCCCATCACTCCCTTATTTTATAGCTCTTGTGAAAAGGGGTGAGCTCTCTATGTTTCTTCCATGGTTCTCCTCCAATTATGGGTGTTTTAGACTTGGTTTTCTCAGGTTTTTAGGTAATTATATCTATCTAGTGATCTATAATCTAACCATCCTCCTCTCATTCTGATTTTTAATTTTCTCCAATAATGGATTTGACATCAATTCCACAAGGGAAAAGTGGAATTTAATGAACATTAAAGTGTTTTTAATTCTTCCTAGGAAATGGACATAATCACATATCGTATTCTTTTAGTTATTTTTGTTTTGGAGAGTTATGTCCCCTTGGAAAATTTTCTAAGGTTTTAACAGAAAGTTAAATTTAATTTTATTCTGGGATTAGAGGATTGTCTTAGATATTTGTCTCGGTATAGGTTCTAGAGTGTGTTGAGGGTGATCAACACACTATTTCATGAATAAATAATGATCATTAGATGCTTGATCAGTATTTTAGTACTATTAAATTTTATAATAAATTGAATAATTTATTATAATTTATTATTTATAGTGTTTTATGTGAGTTCGATGCCCATGAATATTGGTAGTGGAAAATGATTCTAGAATGTCCTTGGAGGAGCTATGTGACCCTAGTAAAGAGTTGACGTGATATCAAATAAGTATAAAATATTTTAAAAATATAGGTGGCCGAAGTACTTACCCTTTAGTATTTATGAATTTATTTACAAGAATTTGGGGTGTGGTCTCACCACCTTTAGGTGATTATATTTAAATTAATTAACGGTTTATGTGAGTTAATTGACTTGTTGACTTGGTCTAATAATTCAAAAATGGAATTAACTGAAATGGGATGCCATGAAGTGAGTTGGACAAGGTTTTTGGGGACATTATGGGTCCCAAAAAACTATATGGTTTCCCCTACCAATAAAGATTAGGGGTTTGGAAAGAATTGTAGTTTTTTATGACATTTGGATACATTGAAATCTAATACTAGACCTGATTTGATCTAATGTCTCTTATATAGGACACATTGGTTTCCGCCTAGTAGATATGTGGTGTGTCTTATTTGGAACAGCCCATATAGGCCATATAAGGTGCCTCAAGATACCTAACGGCTGGTTAGATAATCGATATGTGATGGGTGAGTGGACCACCATATTATTACCTTGTGTGTGTGATGGACCATGATCGATCTCACGACATTAAATCATATGAGGATTAACCATGAGGATCATTAGTCTACGTTATACTTTTGACTCTATCCCTGAGTCAGATGCCCAGCATGAGGTAGGTGATGACCAAGGACTTGACCAAGACTATAGACCATAAGTGGGTGCCCTTGTTGTTATGATGTAACCTAAGGGACCATGGTGAGTTCATCTTTGACCAACCTATATTGAGAAAGTTCTCCATAAGGCAGTTAAAGTTGGTATTGAATGTCACCTTAAAACCAATACTGAATTTGTGATCTCGGGGGCTGTGGATAGTGATAATGGGATTAAGAATTTGGATAACCCTTTTTGATTATTCTATTTATGTTAGGGTTTTTTATATTCCCTGAGGGTGGTTTTTCTATGAAATGTCATAAGGATTGCAGTTTTAGTCATTTATTTATATATAGAAAACACCTTGGTGATGGTTTTGTTTACGGTCAAAGAAAACTATTATAGGGGAGGTTTTTGATACATGTGACATTATACCCTTGGATAAGAAAACTCACATATGATAGGACTATGGTATCTATCAAAGAAAAATCTCATAAGGAATGTTTTTATTACTCTAGGTGGGGTTCTATAGATATATTCATGGATGATTGTCTATATTTATATGTAGCTTACTAGAAGCATTTACAATATTTTTTAGCACTGGATGAGAAAAATCATGTTGGAGCGGTATATGGTACTTATGGGATTATACCTCATATAATAAAACTTCCATAGAAGTGGTTTGGGATAGTTAATATGTTTATTGGGGTCACTCATTTCTATTATATTAGGACCCACAGTCATCAAGAGTGACCAGAGAAAACCTATCACTAGTTGACGTAGGTATGGTCATTCGGGTTTACATACTTAAGGATAAAAAATTATATGGTATAGTGTAAGTGGTTTGGCACGGTCCACATAATATGTGTAGTGACATTATATAATTATGTTTACTCGGGTATTATTTGTAGTTTTCTATATTTATTTTTTGTATTTTAATTATTTTTTGATCATGTCACATGTCAAAGAATTGTTGGTATAGTAAAAGGCTATATTTTTGGTTCCCAACTGAGTTATTTGATCACACCCCCACTCAGGCTTCCAATACACATGGGTAAAAAATAATCCCTCACTTGTTGTCGGTTGAGTTTGGGTCGAGGATCTGGATTTCATGATTGATCTATATTTTCTCCGATGGGATTTGGAGGTTAGCATGATGTGAGATTAGGGGATTTTTATGAAACATCCATTACATTTTTTTCATTATTCACACTTTTATTGTTCATTCAATATATGTGATCCTCAAAGTTCGGGATTAGTATTGTATTCCATTTTATATAACCAATTTCATTTTTTCAAATCATGTTCAAACTACATACTATTTATAAGTACTTCTTTGTTGATGATAATTAGATGATGTATTTTTTGTTATTCACTATGATATATAATTTCTATTCTACATATGGTAACATAATAGACCTATGATTCCAGTCAATATACTATACCGTATTGGGAGGCCCTACTGAGTTACATTTGTGATGGTTGGTTCGGGGGTGAAAGAGAGACACCCCTCTCTTTATCGTTATGAAGTGTATAGTTTTGGGTTGTATAAATGGGTGATGACTTGGTCCCTACATATGACTAGGAAAGTGAAAAATCAATTTCTATGGATGATTTATGGTTTATACTAGATATCTAGCTAGATATTGAATTTCAGGAAATGGGTATTTTCTATTTGATTATATTATGGTAGCCTTAGAAAAGGAATGTTTTATTTTGAGGGAATAAATATATACTTGGGACTTGGGAAAATGATTATTTTCTATAGGATTTGGGAAAATAGCGATTTTGCTTTAGATATATATAATGTAATTTTTTTATTTATTAAATCATGACGATTTTTTTAATTTTATAAAAATTGGTATTTATAAAATTAGAGTGTTTGGGGAGAAACTAGATTTTTTTTATTTTTTGGAATAGTTCTTTAGTTTACGTTTTTTTAGAAAATTTTATAATTATTTGATAAAGAATATTTTTCAATAGATAAATTCTTTTGGATAAATCAATTTTCTTTTTTAAAAATACCTTTAATTATTCATTATTGATTATTTTTACATAGTGAAATTGATTGTGCATATAAGTGTATTATAGAATTGGGAAAATCCTATCAATTTTATACTCACCCCATACATGTTCACCATAGGAAACATGACATCATTGTTTTTAATGATGACATTAAATGTAAAACATCATTATTTATCCTCATTAATCTATATTTTCACATTATTGTTTTTGTAGAAAAATGGTGTATAATGTTTTCAGTGTTTTATTATTGATTTCAACATGTGTATCATCTATTTTACATTATATTTTGGATTTTTTTTTATTTTTTAACCTTTTTTTCTAATATATTTTGGGTTATTATAAATGGTTTTATGTCAAGGATTATTTTATTAAAAATTAAGATTTTATGGTTTTACACTTGAGGGGAAATAATTCACTCTGGTTTCTTTTATCTAAAATCACATATTAGTAGCCTCTAGAGATCAGGTAATGTTATTCATCCGATATAGTATCATATATACAGTTTTGGTATTTAGGCTCCTAACTCATTATTTTATAGATGTGTATATCATGAGCAATGTATAGTGTAGGTTTAACTAAACATTCCTTCTTTTTCTATAAGTTTTGTTAATTTTTTTGTTTTAGATATGTATAAGAAAATGTGTAAGGTATTTTTTGCACCCAGAAAATTATGACATGATATTAATTTTATATAATAACTATAATGGAAATTCTAAATTGGTTGTTCTGACTTTAGGATGAAAAATTTTCTGGTATCCTATTATTCCAAGTTATTGATTTCATAGAAAAATAAATAAATGGACATACTTACATAATTAAATATAATAATATTATTACTATTTACAAAACCATTTAAAATTGATTATGTAATTATATATAAAATAAATTCATTCTTTTGTGTAAACAGTAAGTATTTCTTGATATATAAACATAAAATTAATTTAATAATTTTTATCTCAACTATTTTCTCACTCCATTGATTAATTATTTTTTATTTAAGTAATAAATTTTTTATTCAACATTACTGATTGACATCATAATGCTTCATTGTTAAAATCATGTATGATGATTTTTAAGTATGTTATACACTTATTACCCATGTTTTTTATTGAAATAAACATTATCATGTTTAATTGATTTCATTGTGTTGTTATTTATTTTATTTGTGTTCTAAATGAGTTTGGACTATGACCAAAATAGAATACTTTACTATAACAAATGGGTCCACATAGAAATATGTTTTCATCTATTATTTGTTTTCTTGGGGACCCCTGTATTTTATATTTTTTATTTAGATTAATAAGTTGAGAATTTGGTCACTATTTTGTTGGCTATGTCTTAATTATTATTTTTGTTTTTTTTATTTATGGGAATCATAGAAACGGATGGAGTTATTAGAATAATTGATACCATTGAAGTGATATTTTTTCATGATCATCGTGTCTATTTATTTAGTCTTCTTTAGTGAATGTTCTATTAGAAATTTATTATATATTTTTTAATGTGGAAGGAAAAATAATTTGATTACTTTTTTATTATTAAAAAGGATCATATGTATTGATATAACATGTATATTTTCTATAAAAAATTATTCTGCATAACTTACGGTTTTATATAATGATAATGGTTGTATGTTGATTTATCTTTGATTGAGAGATATAGACAGTTAATTATTAATTATATATTAGATAGTATTTTTTAATATATTACATACCCTCTTTTCTTATGAGTAAGTGTTGGTTACCCACAAGATATCATTTAGAAAAGTACCTTCATTGTGTTAATATCCCATGGGGAATATGAGTGATCAGAGGACAGACTATACATTATTTATTACATAGCGACGGTGGCCATATATTAATACACCTAGATTATGTACATGTAATTTTATCTAACATAGTCACACTATTCCCTTGAGACTTATAGGATATAAAAGTTTAATTAATAATAGTTTTTGATCTATAAGATTATTCCACTTTAAGAAAAATAAATCATAGATAAGGTTAGTTATAGATTGGTAAGCACATAAGAAACATATATTGATTCTTAAGTTTTTATAATGAAATATTAAAAAATGAATTTAATATTAGATTTTTTTCAATGTATATCAGATGTATTAGGTTAATTATTGAAATTGGTCTGATAAAATAAGAACATATATACACATTGACATCAAGAGAATTGTTTAGGTCCTTTTAGTAGCAGAAACCAATTACACCCACTCATGCCATACTTGTGCACCTAAATACGCCAATATCCCATATTATGACATTACAAGGACGGAGAAGAAACTCAATGATAAGTGAGACAACCGCATATCCCTATGGAATTATATATTTTAGGATTTTTGGATAATTTAAATTTAAGAATTTCTTGATTGAAAATGTGATTTTTAAATATTCTTATTCAATTATCTAGTAACTACATTGTAATAGGAAACCATAAAAGGTACCCATGTATAGTGATACTATTTTTTGAACTATGTTTTCCATTCTTTGATCGTGCTTTACCAAGTGAATCATACAGGTACCTTATAGTGGATCTTAGACGGTTGGCGCATGGTTTGGTAAATCTTATGGCCTAACCATACGGTCTAACAAGATTCATATAATTAATTTTTATAAAAATACCCCTTTATAATGTATAGTATTTATTCCATCCCTTACTCACTATTGGATTTTTCCAAGCCGTGGGCACTAACAAGAGAGATCCACATACCTCCTCCTTTGGTTTCGAGACTCATCTCTTAGGATTTCAACTACATTCTTGACGTATCCCTCTATTTTGTATTTTTATCTATTTTATAATTTCCCATGCATTCTTTCTTCATTTTTTTTAACTTACCCAACATAACTTTTGGAATGTTTATGAAATTAAGGTTTTTGGGTGCTTCTAATTTGGGGGTTTGGGTGTATTGGATTTTAGAGGGTGTGTCCTTGCTATATTGATCTTCTACCATTGAAGTTAACTTATGTGACTTGACATATTCCTGATTAAAGAAATTTTTTATTTATTTCCATTAATTGATGTTTCATTGAGTTTTTTTATGCTTTATGAGACCTTTATTTTTAAAATTTAGTCTACATTTGGTATCCAAAGTCAATTTTAAAAATGTTTTAAACTTTTTCTTACTTGGCATGAATGTAGATTAACATTTTCATCATTCCTCAATTGATGTTGAATTATATGTGTTTTGGAAATTATACTCTATGGATTTTTTAAATATGATTTTTATTATTAACGGAATTTTACCTCATTTCATTCATATAATGGGTAAAAGTGTCATTCAAAAAAATGATTTATATATGATGTAGTGTTGTGGAAATTTAAAATATTGGACTAAAATGGTGAATTTACCCTTTAAATAGTTTTATGTATTGATTTATTTTATTTTTAATTAAAAAAAATTTAATTTAAGATTTTAATTTGGTGTACAATGGATTGGAACCTAGATCCTATTTTGAAATAATGGCTTGTTTGAAAAATTTAAAAAGTTTTGTTCTCAAGATGTAGAGGATATTCAAATGATCCCCCTTTCTTTTTTAATGATTTATAAAAATATATATATTGAGTTTCATGAGGATATTGTTATATATCATTATTAAATGATTTAATTGTAAATGGGTTTTTTACTTGAAAGGGAGTTGAAGGTGAGATGATGATTACATAAAATTATTTTCAAATTTAATTGTGTAATGATGGTGTGACTCACTTGTTTTCTCACATGCCTTTAGTTTTCTCATTGGTAATGTTGGTAACCAATTAGACTATTTTTGGCATGTTTTCTCTTAGAATTGATTTCATTCTATCTAGGGATTGTGTCTTCGTTGGATCGGGTGTCCTAATGTGATGGTTTTTTTAATTTTTGAGACCTTATATGCTTTAAAAATAGTTATTTTCATACATTCCAGCTAGTGTTCCTTATTCCAAGTATATTATAGTTTAGTTTTTTACCGATAGATATTACGTTGATGATTAGATTACATTTAGGATTACTTTTGGAATCTCTATATAAGATTTTTTTTGTATTCACTAGCTCTTGATTTGATTATATAAAGACATTAATTTAGTTTTATCCTGTCTTATTTTTTCACTTTGGATATCATGGTGATTGTGTGTTTATATTCCATTTTATTTATAGTTTTTTCATATTTCCAAATTTATAAAAAACATTTTCAATGTTGTTTTTTTAATTTTATGTTTATTTTATATAAATGAGTTTGTGAAATGATTTTTGAAATAGGAATGGAATTTTGGATTGTTTCCAGAAACATAACAAAGGCCCCTCTTTCCTTAATTTAAAAATGTTCCATAAAAATACCTTGGATTCTTCCTTATTAATTAAAATAAGGGATAAATTTTATAAAACTGGTTCTATAATGGTATTTGGCTTCTCTATATCTTCAGGTGAAAATAGGTTTTCTATTTATATTTCAAATTGGTATTAATGAAATTTCTATTAAAAGGAATTGGCCAAATTTTATAGTGGGATCCTAGTGGCCATGTTAATATCATACACTATATATACCCCTTGGTGTATATTTATCTCATGTTTTAATTTAGTATCCTTGGTTAAGACATATTTTAGTGTTTATGTCCTTGTTAATTCGATGGTGGGTGGTTTGGAATTTATTGAGAGGTTGTGGGTCACAAGGAGGGGATAAGTAGTCATTCCGATTTGGTATTATTTTTGAATGTAATGTATCAATAATGGTATTCAACATATTTCATGTGGTTTTTTTTATTTAATTTATGTTCTCATTAAATTCATTTTATGTATCGTTGCATTTTATGAGTTATTTTTTTCATTTTCTATGTGAATCGTTTAGTTAAATTTTAGTATTTTTATTACTAATATTAATTGTATTTTCATGGAGGTCCAATGAATTAATGTACCATGTTATATTCATGGTAAGTTTACACTAATTATTTTATTATTATTATGATGGTTAAATAATTCCCAAGTGTGCATCTTTGATACCTGACTGATATTTTCTAGACCATAGGGGTTGGTAACTCACTTTTGGCCTACTAGAGGGTTTTTTTTGAGAGATATGTCGGGTCTTCCCAATCCAGTTTGATAAAAATGGTATTAAATACAATGTTTTTAAATGTCTTGGGTTATTGATGATAGCTCCTCTTATTCGGAGTGTTTTATTTCATGGAGATATAAATGTTGAGACTTGGGAGGCAAGTGTGGGGAGAGAGAATATATATCATTCTCATTTAGATCCCGAGGTTTCTATGTGTAGTTCGGATTTTGGAATCATGAATTTGAGTTCAGTTTTTATTACTCATAATGTATTTTGATTTTATATGATTCTATTTTTATCCATAATGATCATAATAAAGTAAAATGTGGTCTCTTAGTGATTTTAAGGTAAAATATTGGATGATCCAAAGTTGAATAGTCTTTTCACATGTTTCAAAAACTGTATAGATCTAATGTAGTATATTCTAAAATATATTATAGAGGTTTTTTCATTTTTGGCACATGGTTTTCTAGCCCCAGTAGCTTGACAATGCACAGTTCTGTTTTTCATCTGGATTATCATGTCTCACATGCTTCCAAAATAGACCCTAATTTTGATTACCATTAATGTGAGTTTAATTAATGGGTTTTTTATTTTCAATTGATTGTATTGGGTAATGTTTTGGTTAATTAAATTTTTATTGTTTTTTTACCAAGATTTTTAGATGTTTGATTTTGTGTTTTTTAAAACTGAGTTTTTTAGGGAAAGAGTATATCCTATGGGGTTAATTTCTTCCAAAAGAAATTTTTGTGATGGAATAAAAAAACAATGTTCATATGAAATATTTTTTATGTAATTATTCTTCCTATTTATTTTTGATTTATATTGTTTTTTAACATTAAAAAGGAAAATTTTATGAAGAGTTTTGTTTTTTTCATTCTAGATGTTATGATTTATTTGTAGAAATTATTAACTATTATGGAATTTTTTTAAAGTGGATTATTTCGTTATGGAATTTATGAAATTGTTTTCGAATGGATAATATAATTGGTGGAAATTATTTCATATGAAATTCCTTTTAAATTGAAAAATTTTTATAAGAAGGTGAAATTTATAGAATTTTTTAGTTTAATAATGAATCGTCAGAATTATTTTGGAATTAAAATTTAAATTTATAAAGTTATAGAGGGTTTCTATTTTAAATTGAATGATTTTCATAGAATGTGTTTACTTTTGAGAAATTGGTTTTCCTAATCTATTTGAAATATGGATTTTTTATAATAATGATGGTTTCATTAGATTTATAATCACAGTGAAACATTCTCAAATGCGGTTTATTTTTTTCCAAACAATACCTACCTTCGATAAAAAAATAAGTTTTAAAATAATTATTAAAAAGAATAATGGTTTAATTAAAATAGAATATCTTAAATATATCATATTGTATATTTTCCCATGGTGAATTATTGTATTTAAGTTATCCATTAAAGGATATGTGAACTATTTAATTTGGTCTATAAATATTGAATTACTTGGATCCATACCTCATACTACACGGTTGTGGCCCCAAAAAAGGTCTTGAGATAATATATAAAGACAGTCTCTGAGGATGATTTGTATGGTGAATATTTATGACATTCAAGTGTAACTCTTCATGATGTTGACTCTACCCATAATTTGAATATTGTGGTGTAGTTGTAACATTATTTTATTTAGGAATTATTTAGTCATCTTCCTCCCTTTCTAGGTTATCAATGTCTTTTTTATGTAATGAAGTGGTTAGTTTGTTTTCATAAATCCTTTAGTTGATTTATCATGAGTAATATTGGGTGTAACCTTGATAAAATTGATTTTTTATTTTGGTATTTGTTTTCTCAATATTTTTAGATAATATTGTGGTTATTAATGTGACTTCCTCCATATTTATTTTTTGATTATTTATAGCCCATCATTTTTGAGGTGTTGATTAAGGTTCTTGTTCTTTTACCTCAATGTTTGATCTTACTACTTATATATTATCTGTGACACTTTATATGGTTGGGGTTTGATGGATTTTACATGGTTTATCCTTAGGTATATATTTCAAGTGACTCGGATAGGCACAGGACTAGTTGATATTATGCCCTAAATGGGGTTAGTCTGGAACTTATTGGGTTCACTATGAGATGATGATCTGGGTATAATGTCCTAGATCATCCCATCCAATAGTTTTGTTAACCATGGTAAGATCCATTGTTTTTTATCATTGAGTATTGTTTTCTTTTCAAGTATATCTTCACTTTTTAGTTATATGGTATATAGTGGATTAGATGAGGTTTCCTTTTGATTGTTTAGTGGTTCTTTAAATTGTGATTATTTTTGTAATATGAAGTACATTCTTGTGTGATTATTATTGTTTATGGTAGATTATTTATTCAATTTTATGCCTACTGGATGAATGTTTTCCTTAGTACAATTTGTATATTATGAGCTTTTTATCATGTCCCTCCAATTTATTGAGATTCAAAATAGAAGGGATTCCTATAATAGTTCTCGATATTCTTAAAGCTTTTTGACTAGTGGTTATGAGTTGGACTATAGATGGGTATGTTTTATGATGTTACGGATTGGATCTATATATTTGATTAGTTCGATAATGTTTTAGTTCTATAATCTTTTTGGACCCAATTAAATGTTCTTTATCCCTTCCACCACATATATATGTATTGAAGATTTTTTTACTTTTATAAAACATTTATAAAATATTTTATATTGATGAAAGCGGTAACATAATGAGAATTTTTACATCCTCCTGGTATTATTGAGTTTTATTTTATAATATTTTAGAGTAATTTTAATTTTAGAAATTTTGAGATTGAAATTTTAAATTTTTTAATTTTTTCCTCAGTCTATTATTTCCTACAATGTTATAAGATCCCATTTTAGTTGCATGTTCATAGTGTTATAGTATTTAGTGGTGGATTTTTCATGGTTGTAACACAGTTTGGAAAAAAATGTGGACCAACCATGTGAATCATCATGTGTTTTCTAGTAGCTCCCACGCTGTTAATGTTTGGTTTGGAAAACTATTCATCCTCCTCAAATTATTAAATAAATAATTTTTGGGAATATATATATATATATATATTATTTTAATTATTTTTTCCACACCTTTTCCATATTTCATTCTTTTGATCCTTAAGTGCATACAAGGGAGACCCGGCTCCCTTCTCTATTGAATTCATACCTCTTCACTTCCTATTTTATGAGGATTATTTTAGTAACCCTATATTTTCTCCTTGATCCACTATCCTCCTTTTCCATACACCAATTTCTATTTAATAGTTCTTATACCACAAAATTTAGTGATTGGTTTTCCAAATATATGGTTTTTGGTTAGTTCGAATTTTGTGTTTCATTTCTTTAGGGGTTAAAGAGGTGGTTTCCATGATTTTTTGAGCATCCAACATTGAAGGTGACTTGTAATGACATTAGATATACCTTATTTAGGTATGTGTTTCATTTATTTAATAAAAGTGACACTTCATTTAGTATATGGTGTTTTATAATTTATTTTTTGTTAAATTAAATGCATATTTGGTAGTTCTAGTGAATTTAAAAAAATTAGGTACTTTATTACTTAGAATAAAGGCTGTTTATGTTTTACTCATTTTTAAGGTGATTATGAATGTAAATTTTTTTTAAAAATATCCCTATATGTCTTGTTTAAATTTTATTTTAATTAGTGTGGAAATTTTACCGTGTTTGGGTCTGGCAATGGTTGAAATTAGGGCTTTTAAGAAATTTTTTAATATGAGATTATGTTGTAGACATTAAAAATATTTAAATGAAAAGGAATCATTCAATGGTTTTGTATATGGATTTCTATTATGTTTGAAAATAATTTTTTAAATAAATATATCAACGTGGTTGAAAATAGCTAGTCACACTAAGCCAATTTTGGAAGCATATTCTTTTTGGAACTTTTATGAATGTTTTTCTAAAAATGTGTATAACCCTCAGTTAATCCCATTTACAATTTTACTACCTCATACACACCCATATATATATATATATATGGTTTACATGGGGATTTTTTATCGATTTTTATGTTAATTTATTGTAAAATGGGGTTGTTTCTTATGAGGGAACTAGACATGAGATGGTGATTAATGTTTTTTAAAATTGATTTCTGTGATGATCATGTGCCTTTATTGTTTTCTCATCACCATTTCTTTTTTTAATATGGACCATATGTAGCTATGTGGAAGATCTATATGATTTCACCTCTATTGAATATTTTGTGTGGGATAGTGATTGTGGCGGATTTAGATCGACTGTGTTAATGGGATGGATTTGTGACCCGATGAAACTAGGAGATCTCATAAAATTATTAATCTCATGTACGGAGACTTTTTTTACACTATTTTTAGTACTATTAATGTTATAATCAAGGTAATTTCATATTATTCTTATATTATGTTGTATATTTCATAGTAGATCCCTATCTTGTCTTTTTTTATGTCCACTGACTATTGATTTGGATATACATCACCATTTCATCGGTTTCCTCTTGTCTTATTTCAACACATTTGATATCATGGTTCCTATCTGTATTTATATTCCCCTTAAATAATTTCATTATATTACATTAAAATTTATTTACACAATTTTATTCAAAGTGTGTTCTTAAATTAAAGTTATATATACTTCATAAAAAAGAGTTTTTGAAAAAAAAATTGAAATGAAAAATGGATTTAGGGTTTTTTCATAAACATAATAAAGCATAATGTTTCTTTGATTTATTATATTTTCATAAAAATACATTATATATGACCTTCATTTTTAAAATAATGTGCTATTATATAAACTTTATTACAATATATTGTTTGGTTTCATCAGACACACATACTAAAACCTTATTTTCTATTTATTTTTAAAATTAGCATTAATAAAATTCCTTTTGAAAGGAATTTCACAACACTATGGTGGAATCATATTTCTCATGTTTATCTCACACTATATATCATTATATGTTTATATCCATCATGTTTTCTTTTAGATGTTAAGGCTATGATCTCGTTTAATTTTTATGTATTGGTAGGTCCGATGATGGGAACTATGAGATACGGGGATTGACCATGTTTCATAAGGTGGAATTCTATATTGGTTTGAATATGGATTTGTTTTTGAATTTTATGCATCGGCTTTATCAGTACAAATCTGTATTTTGGTCTTTTTTACATATATGGTTTTTTCTTTATGTTCATTTTAGGCATTAATTTTCCATATGAGTTTTTTTATCATTACTATTGTATATTACTCTATTTCATTATTTCATTCACATTGAGACTGTTGATTAAATAACAATATCGGTCCAATGTATGGAATCCCTGTGATGGATTCATGATAATTTTTTAATTGTGATATTAATTATTATTATGAGGGTGAAACCAATTCCATGTGTTCATCCTTGGGGCTCAAGAATTAATTTTTTTCTTATAGAAATGATGAATATCCTTCATGCCTAGAGGAAGGGCCAAGCTAAAAGTCGTTTCAGTTTAGCTAGGTCGATTTCATTATAATAAGTATATATATATATACTATAGTATTGTATATGGTTTATGTTGGAGTGAAAATCAAGTATTATAGGGGTGGTTATATTCAAAATATCACCAAATTCCATTATTTATTTATTATGTATTGGGATTTACCTAAGGGATATGATATTAATATATATATTATATGAATATTCCGGATAATTTTTTTCATTTATGTAATTAATATATTGATTAATATCAGACTAGGTAATAGTTGTTTAGGATAGAGTTATCAAATAGATATCCTCTTCTAAAATATATTTGTTTTACACAATTAATTATTTATTATTGATTAATTTTTATTGATTAAATTTTTTTACGAGTTAAATCATCCTAAAAATTACCATAAATTCTGGACACTTATAATTAACCTCAAATTATCCTGAACACACTTGAGGCAATATGGTTTTATGGTATGGGTCATATAGTCATATTAGAGGAAGATGTTAAAAAATAAAATCTAATAAATTTTAGGATTTATGGTACTATATAAAAGTGGAAATAAAAATGGCTTAAAAATTTAGAAGTAACAAATAAATAATATTGAGAAAAATATTTATAACAGATGCTCTGGATTTTTGGGAATGTCTAAGAAAGTTAGATTATTGTGAATGTTCCCACCTGTTGTGGGTTGTATGTAATTGTACCCATCAAACATGGATGAAGAGGGTGTTATTGGTCTCATGAATCATATATGGATACGTATACATCATGAAATATTTTTTATTATATTCTTGTTCTAATGGAATGAAATGATTTATTTTTATATAAATCAATAAATGGAAAATTTTTATGTTAGATATAAATAAATAATTAATTTTTAATGAATTATTATATATTTATTTGTCGTGTCTCAATTAACGAGTATAGATTATCATTTCACTATATATGTGTTCATTTCAAATCAATGCAATGTATGTCAATGCTAATTAATGATGTTCATGATGCTATTTTCTATGATTTAACATATATTTTTGGATTTTGGGATCTTATAAAAATGTTTATAACATTTTTATTGCTCGATAGGTGTGAAATTTTATTTTATATATATATATATATATATAATATTTTGATATAAATGACGAAATTTTACTTCATGTTCATAATGAATTTTTAGCATGACAATATTAAATTAATTTCATGCCTATATTGATTTGTCTAGGTATTTTTCTAAAAAATTATATTGATTTTATATTATTTTATAATAATTTAATATGATATTATTCAATTCAATGAGTGGTTTATTTTGATTTAAATCATATTGATTGAGAAGCATTAAATTAGGATTATTTTTTTATTAAATTAAAAATAAAATGTGATAGATTTGATATAAATATTATGAAAATCATGATTATATTGATATGAACAATTTTGGAAATAATGATTATAATAATATTATTAGTGAGTTGTATTTTATGTTTTTCAACATGAGTTGATTAAATTGAAAAGAAATTTGATATAAAAATTCAAATGATGATAAACTTCAATACATATTGTGAAGAATGTTTATATTGATTTTTTTAGTGTTATTTTATTAAATTAGAAATTATTGGGACTAAATAAATTTATAAATGATTATAGAGATGTTTATTACTATTTAAAAACAAAAGGAATATGTGTTATTCAAATAGTTTATTATGTTGGTAACCGTTATAATTTTTATATATAATCAAAGTAAAATGATTTTTTGTATCATGTTGTATTTCTAGCATTATTTTATAAGAACGAAGTTGGTGAACACAATATTAACTAAGATTCACTATTTTTGGTATATTAATATCTATAAATTTATTATACTGTAATGCCTTGTTGGAAAATAAAAACATATATTATAATGTCTATATAGATGACATTATCGTGAATTTGAGTATTAAATCTATTTTAAATCATTTTTTGAGCTATTTTCATAGGTAATATATAAATAATATGGTGATATGGGTAGTCATTAAGATATTACTTGTGATGAGTTGACTGTAAATAAATTTAAATATATATTGATGTATCCCCAAACTGAAATTACGTTCTTATGATTCTGGATAACATATTGGTACATTATTATTTTGATTTCATGATATATGTGAATATTAATTTTATTAATTTTATGAATAATGTTGATTGTAGGTTAAATATAATTTACAAAATAATATTCATTGTAAAAAAATTAATTATCAATGTGTTGATTAGTAATGATTACGATGATTTCAAAAATTTGAAAAGTTGTATTCTAATTTAAATCCAACACTATAAACATATTAATGAATTAAAAATATAAATACATGTGATTTAATTGGTTAGGGAATAATAATATACATTATTAAAATTATATATATTATTTTTCACTATTGAATGAGTTATTTTAGTGAAATCATCTTGAATAGATAGAAATTACAGGTTTAATCTATATGTAATGTTATCATGTGCTCTGTTTTAATTTACTGATTTGGAATATAAGGTAAATAGGTAGATTATAAGTAGAATTTAATCCATATACCAAACTACATGGTGGATATATTGGTTTTTGTGTTGTTATCATCGAAGATCAATGATATGAGAGTAATATATAAATTGGTATAATTATGCGAGGAATATCTACTTCTACTTAATGGTATGTGTATAGAACATTAATTGTAAATTAGCTGATTTTGAATTCATTTTATATATCATGAAGTGGGATTTTTAATTGAGTGTGTAGAATGATTTAATCACTATAATAATGAATATGGATTGAGAGGATGTAATGTGTATTTATCTATTTCGGTGTATTTGAAATAAATTTATAGTTAATTTAAAGTATAATGGAAGTTTATTATATCATGAGGTGATCCATGTAGAGAAAATATATAATTAGATCAAATATATATTTTTTAGAATTAAATTTTTTTACATAAAAAAATAATATCGTTTTTATAAGGAATATGAGTTGTATTATTTCGTGGATTTCCTAGGTGTTAGTATACACACTATGATTCCTATGTAAGACCAATGAAATTTAGTATGGATGAGTTACCCCCAATATAAGGTATTCTTAAGATGAATTTGTAAGGAAATTTAAGTTAAGTGTTCTATAAAATGGGCATGGTCTTATTAATAAGGAAAACTGGTGAGTTTTTTGAGACACTTCTATTGGTAATTAGAAAATTACTGATGTGTCTAAACATTAATGAAATATATAATAATTAATCTAAAAATTCTATATAAATTAAATGAGTACATATAATTTAAACCCAATAATGAGAAGTTTTATCTCTTGGGTGAATGTTTATCGATCCACTCTTTAGGTTTTAATGGATATGTGGGGAGTAAATATAAATAAATAAATGTCATGTTAAAAAATTCGTCAATTTTTTATTCTTTCATTCCTTTTTTGAACATGTGTAAATTATAAATAGATTGAAATTTTTAATAGTGGGTATCATTTAGGGATGACCATGAGTTTTATCAAGAGGAGAGGGTTATTTAATATGTTTCTTTGAATACTATGTATGGTTTCAATCATTGGATAATTTAGTAATTTTATATATGTTAGGGAGCTCTAATAGCTCTTCTATGTGATTTATGTAAATGATCAAGAATATATTTGATAATTGTTTACTTAATTATTGAATTAGAAACAAAATTTTAATCATATTATGGAAAACTAATCAAATGTATATTTTATAAATATATTAATGGATTCATTAATATCATTTAATTAGAGTGTAGAATTTTGATAATGTGGTATTTTCATGTTCATTAAAGAGGTATCATTCATATAGTTAGTTTGTGTGCCTCACATTTAATGGTATAGTCACCCTGAGGATCAACATTGGTAAGTGATTCACAATTAAAAAATATGAAATAAGTAGTATAAAAAATAGTTGTGTTCTACACAATAAATTGATTAAGATTATATGTGTGGACTACTACTAAAAGTAAATTAGTTTTGTAATCTAGTTATAGATAAAAAAACCATTGGGGGGAATGTGTTATATTTGAACTGTAAATAGTGTGGGGTTTGGATATATTCCATTATGTTTTTCAAGGATTAAAATATTAATTACATGGAGAGTATAAAATCCCCCATTTTGGGTTTTGGGAAATTTATTTTTTATAACAATAATGGATATTTTTATGATAAATAATAACATAGAATAATTTGAGATAATTTGAGTTAGATTTGTAATAAATATACGATTAGTGGTTGTAGTAAAAGGATATTGGAATACCATTGGGAGCTCACTATAATTATGATGAGTTGAGGCTATAACGGATCCACTATCCACTATTAATATAAGCCTGATAGAAGGCCCATTGGACTTTATTATTCAATACAAACTAGTAATTTTCATAGAGGAAATTTTATAATTTTTGGTAAATTAGAATTTTTTATCAAAATCCCATGATGGGTCAGTCTAATTATTATAAATAAAGGGATGGAACTTGTTTTTCGTCCCTCTTTTTCACTATTCTCTCTTTGAGTGTTCCTCTATTGGGTGTTGAAAAGAAGATCCAAAAGGGGTAGTGAGTTTATATTATTAATAAAGAGGTAAGGTGTTTTATTTTAATGGGATCCTCAAATCCTTTTATAGTTTTGTTATTAAATGTCCATATTTTGAGGTTTTTCCTAAATACTTCTAATTTTTCTTTTTCTAGGTGATTTAACCTATGATTTTTAGTGTTCATGAAATGATTGATTTATATGGTGTGTGTTCAAAACCAATTAATTATCGATTGCATTTTTTTTAATTATTTATATGAAACACATGGGGAAAAAGGTATAGGGAATCTAAGAAGAAATACTGGGTACCCAAAAAACAATTACCAAGATAATAGTATCATGTTGTGACTATAAAAAACATTGCACACTCAGTCCGATGAGCAATTTCCAAGAACGTTGAGTAATTTATTTCGTAAAAAATTAAAAAATGGGTTCTTCTTATAGAATTTAATGTAATTATAATCATATTTTTCATCAAACCCTTTAAATTAATTATGTTATAATAAATCATCTAATTCCATGATTGTGAATAAACAATTAGTATTTCTTGATGCATGTGTCTGTGTGTTTTTCATAATATTTATGCTTAGTTTTTTATCATTCCATTGATTAATTGATTGTTTTTTATATAATAAAAAATTTAATCGATCATTATTTATAAATATTTTTATGTTTCAATGTTTATATGAGGTTTTGTGAGTATGTTATATATATATATATATATATATTAATTATTTATTGATATCGTAATTATATTATTAAATTGATTACATTGTTGTGTTATTTTATTCCATTTATATAATAATGGATTTTTGAGTGCGATTATGGAAGAATAATTTCCTTAGATAGGAATTGTAACACCCTGTTACCTTTCTGATAGTTATGATATAATCTTTTCTTTTGGTTTCATTTTTCATTTGATGAATAATGATGAAATAGAAATTTGGAGGATACCTTTAATGGTGAATTCATGGATTTATTAGTGTATTTCAACTTCAACCTATAATTTTGGTTTCTTGGTGGGTGATTAAAAACCATCTAATGGGAGTAAATGACATGTAATGGATTTTAGGAAGAAGTCGTGAACTAGATACACAACACTGTTGGTTCACAGTCCATGTAAATGGTTCATGTTTTATAATGTAAAATATCAGTATTCTAATAAAAAGGCAAAGTGTTTTTCTTTGTATATGAGCTTCGTGGATTACACGATATGTAAGGGTATTACATTCCATGTAATAGTCATGAATTGGGATTTTAGGGTGCTTCATGAGTGGTTCCTTATTTTATTCATTATAGGACAACATGATCATGGCCTAGAGGCTCTCCCAATGATGTTTTGTGTGATTCCCCCCTATGTCATTACTTTGTTCTGTGATTGAACACCTTTGAAATTGGATGGATTCTCTCCGGGCATGTAATCATTTTGGTTCTTCTTTCTCTTTAGTCCTAGTTGTGGTTTTGGCACTATATATGATTATATAGTGTTTTCTGTCGATCCTTTCCAATTTCATGGTGTGATATTTATTTCGAACATTTTTTTCTTGGATTCTGGTCGCTATTTTCAAAGGCGGCTAGGTTCCTACCATGTTTATATAGGTTATTCTATAAAATGGGTCATTTTAATGAATTTAATGTCTTTTTTAAAAAATCCATTTGGGTTGTTCATTGATTTCAAGTGATATGTGGTTTTAAATGATTTCTTGTAACGGAAAATATTTCTAAAAAGGGGTTTTTCATTGAAAATAGATTTCATTTGTTTGGACATCTATTTTTAAAAACCAAAGAGGATTAGCTATGAATTGAAAGGCATTGTAAAATTGTGGGCATAGTTTTGAAATTAATTGGGAACATTTCACATTGGGAACCTTGGGTGCATCAGGAAAGAGTCACAAGTGGCCTTAATGTGTCTATGTATCAGCACTACGATGTAAAATTTTGTGATATCGACTAGAAGGACTCAGTATCATTTGGATTCACATTATTCATGTTTATAATTTTTAGTGTATTGTATGTACTGTTCCATTGGCTAGAACCCAATGGTGATGTTCTTTTTGAGTTACGATTTTTTGTCACCTGATTACATTAAGCAAGGATTGTTTCTCATATGTTTTTATAAGAGGTTGTATCGCATAGCTTTACATGATAGGTTATTTCATATATTAGTGTTTTCTAGTTTACCTATTAATTTGGATATACTTTCCTAATATATCACTTCTACATATCATATCCTTGGTTAATAATTTGAATATATTTCATGAAAAAAAATGGAAAATGATTTATAATTTGGTTTAATTTATGAAAATAATTTGTAAAACCATTTTTATTTAAAGTGTAGAATTGTTGAATTATTGATATTAGACCGTAAATAGAAACTACGGTGGTAACCTACTGGTATTTTCTAACAACCTATTTGTGCCATTGAGAGTTTTTCGGTGTTTTATTGCAATATTCCGGTAATGGTATGGGAATCTTGTAGTATTATAGATCTTCTTATTATCTCTACCTTTAGTTTTGGTTAATCTAGAGGTGACCTACTAGTCACATGGGGATTTGAAAAACTTTTAATATTAGCCTTGTTTGTATTGATTGTATCTATTTGTGGTATATTGTATTCTTATACTTCATAATCTAGTTATATTTAATGTTTTGATTGTATTCAAGACTTCTTTATATTATCTTGTTTTCCTGTATTACATGATGGTCTAGTTCGGGTGGCTTGTCTAGTTGACCAAGGTTGGTTCATTACAATTTGGTATCACAGGTACACACACCATAAAGTGGGTCAAAACTATTTGAGTTTGGTATTGTTTCTTATGTAGAAATGAGTTAGTACTATTAAAATTCAGATAGTAAGTGCAGAAAAGGGGATTTTCTGCCTCACTTCCATGACTATAATTGAGTTACCATGGATGGTTAGGTACTTTTTACTAGGTTTAAGACTTGTATTGGGAGGTCATTTGAATGAACTATATTTTAATTTATTTGAAATTGACAATTACTTTTTAAGAAAATTATTTCAAGGTTACTTTAAATTATTAATTTTATAAATTTATTCTATCTATAACAAAATTTTGTCCTATGATTTTGGAAATTTCTCGGGAATAATTAGTTTTTTTTGTTAGACAATGTATATAAGAATAATTTTCCAAATCTGAGAGAGGAAGATGTGAGATCAGATCCATTGGTGAATCCTCCAATGGAACCTTTTATTGTTGAAGTTGTTTCCCATACCATTCAGACTCTAGTTCATGTGGGTGTCGGGAACCCAGGATGCATGGTGGATCATGGCTCAGAATAGACAAAGTATAATCCACCTGTCTTTTGTGGTGATATTGGACCACATGATTATTAGTTGTGGATTATGCAGATAGATAGGATCTTAATCATCTTAAAGACTCTTGAATAATATAAGGTTGGATTTTTCTTTTATATGCTTCAGGGGCTTGGAAGGACATTCTGGGACTCTATTTTGCAAGCTAGATTTTAAAAGGATCTTACCTATTCTTCCATAAAGAAAATATTTAACTAGAAGTTTTACCCTAATACATTTTGTGAGGTGAAGAATCAGAAGATTCTAACATTAGAGCTCGGGTAGAATACCTTTATGGAGTACTCAACCTATTTTTATGAGTTGGTCCATCAGGATTTAGAGCTTTTCACTAAGGACTACCTAAAGTAACAAAGGATTGATTTTGGAAAAAGGATTTATATTCAGTTGATGTTGATACTTTTGTTTCCTAAAACCTTTGTGGAATTTGTGGAAATTGAATCCTTGGATATGGTATAAATATCTACAAATATTGGTTTTGGTGGATCTTAAGTTGGATCATTGGTTATCCATGGTGTATTTTATGGCTATAATAAGAAGTGTATGAGTAGTCTTTTTTCATTGGGACAAGTTTCATAGGATTTGACTGAGTAATAGAAGGTTTTCTTCTAAATGTGTGGAATGAAATTTCATACCAATCTTATCTTGGCAGAGTCTCCCAATTCATTTGATTTTTTAGTTGATCTATCCATCTACATTGTTTTTTTTAAAAGATATCTGAGACAAATATAGAAAGATCTACTCTTACCAAGGGTTTTTAGGTTCATGGAGATTATTATAAGGGTGGTGGGTATAATCCTCAGGCCAAGGTAGATGTTCCTATGGAAATTATTGGATGGATTTATGTAGTGGAGTATGTTCTGAAGGATTCTAAGGTAGGGCCATTTACATTTTCATGTATAGTGATTATCTCATATGTTATGATGATATATTAGTTCGATATAGTTGATATAAATTCTTTTATATGATCAATGTAATTTTACACATATTTTTTGTGTTCAGAACATATTCCAATCTTGTTGGATATTTTTAGGCTGTTGAAAAAGTGGTTTGAAAAAGGTCTTATATGTCTCAGTTTTTCAGGTTAAGATTGCCTACTTTTAGGTGGATTGGGAATCTTTAGTGATTCATCTTGATATCTTTTACTTGATTATCTACATGGATTGGATGATTAGTGTTAAGGATCAGATATGGTGTTATCACCATCGAGTTCATTTATTATTAACCGATGGGGTAACTCATGTTTTCCAAGGTGAGTGAGACTCTATATTGAGAGGGTAATTGAATGTTTTTCCTCATGCTTGAGTAATATAGTTCTACTTGTCTGAGATGTCTCTTGATGCTTTTAACCCTTCTTTGAGTGGTAAAATTCTTGAAATGATGTGTAAATACCCTAAGGTTGTTTCAGATTATTACTATGGTTTATAGACAATAATGGAGGTCAATTTTAATCTTGAATTTATCCCTAGTATGATTCCCATTTATATAGAATCTTATCATATGTAACCTACTTAGTTGGTGGAACCTAATATCTGTCTTGATGGTCTATACACTAAAATATTTCTTCTTCCAAGTGTTTCATTATGGTATTCACCTATCCTATTTTCTATGAAGGAAAATGGGAGCCTCATCCTATGTATTGATTATAAAAAGATAAATCAGGTAACCATTAAGAACAAATATCCTTTTCCAAGGAATGATGATATATTTTATCATCTTAGAGAGGAACATTGGTTTTATAAGATTGAACTTCCGTCAAGGTACCACCAGTTGAGTGTCCAAGAAAAAGATATACAAAATTTAGTGTTTTAAAGTCATTATGGGAATTTAGACTTTATGGTTATGCTATTTTATCTCACTAATTCTTTTATGTTGTCTATGGATTTGATGAACGGGTTATTTCATCTATTCTTGGAATCATTTATTGTTCTGTTCATTGATGATATTCTAGTTTAATTCAAGTCAGAGTAGAAGAATATAGAACATTTTCATATCATTCTTTGATCATTAAAGGAACACCTTATATATTTTAATCCTTCTAAATGAGTGTTTTGGAATGGGTAAGGTAAGGTTCTAGAGCATGTGATATTCAAGAGGGGCATCTAAGTTGTTCCTAAAAAACTGCAAGAAGTTATATATAGGTATCATTCTAGAAATGGTTTTGAGATCCCTAGATTCTTCGGTTTGGATGGTTACTAAAGATGATTTTTTCAAGACATCTCTAAGATTTCATCTCTAATGTTAGATTTAACCTATAAGGGTGTAAATTTTGATTATAATGAGAATTGTCAGATATATTTTGAGGATTGTAAGGTGAGGTTAACTTTAGAACTAGTTGTGATTATTCTTGAACCAGGATCTGATTATGATGTTTCCTGCATTACTTATGGAATGTGTTTTGGATATGTCTTAATGTAGGAGAAATAGGTGGTGGGTTATGGATCTTTCTAGTTATTCCATCATGACAAAATTTCCCTACCCAGATTCGTATTTTGAAGAAGTTACGAATGCACTCAAAACATGGTTTCAATAACTCTTAGGGGAGAGGTTTACATTTCAGTCAAATCATAAGAGCCTTAAATATATTTTTACTCATATGTACCTGAATATGTGATAGATACACTAGAAAGAGTATCTTAAATCTTTTTATTTTCATATTTCTTGTACCTTTGGGAAAGGTAATGTGGTTGTTGATGTGTTGAGCATAAAATTATTTCCACAAGACATTATCAAATAATTTTAAGAGTGGTCGCGGATGAGTTTGCTTTCTAATTTTAGAAAAGAATTGGGAGAGGCTGGGGAATAGTTCTATCTAGCTTCAAATGTGTCTGACTCTTCATTTCATGATCATGTTTAGACAAAGAATATATTTGACACCGATTCCCATAGTTTAACTAAAATTTTTAAAGTTGGGAGACCCCATGTGAGTGGTCATGGTCCCCTAGTGGATCCCTGTTCTTCTATAGTTGGTTGTATGTTCCATTTTCCATGATGTGGGAATTTTTTACAGTGGGTAGAAATAATGTTGGACCATACACCCTGGATCTACCGAGATGTATCATGAATTGAAATAATGGTATTGGTTTCTAATAATGAGGTGGTCTATTGTATATTTTGTTTTGTGGTGTCTTACTTTTCATAGAATTAAAGTGAAAAACCAGAGACCTGTGGGGTTTTTGTATCCCTTACCTATTCTGGTATGGAAGTGGCATACGGTTTCCATGGATTCATCATCAGTTTTCTACATAATCCTAGTATAAAGGGTGTGGTTTGCATTATCATTTATCGAATAATTAATTCCATGAATTTCGTACCTATCTATTAGATGATTATAGTGTAACATCATAGGTTCGTGTAAATTCAAGATATTTCTAGACATCATGGGGTTCCTATGACAGTTTTTTCTGGGAGGGACCTATGTTTGACATCTAAGTTATGGAAATATTTGAAAAAGGTGTTGTGTTTCTAGGTTAGATTTAGCATGGATGATTATCCACGGATAGATTTAAGGGTGAAGAGATCTATCCAGGTGACTGAGAATGTGATCTGGGCTGCTATGATTGATTTTGCTGGTTCCTGGGATGGGAAATTGCCTTAGGTTGAATTTTACTATAACAAGATTTATGAGTCTTTAATAAGGATGGTTCCCTAAAAGGCTTTGTATGGGAGGACATGCTGATATCACTTGTGTTAGAAAGCATTGTTATAGTGGTCCTTGGTTTAGATGAGTGTTGTATATGATACAACAGAGATGGTTTAATTGATCCAAAATAGATTGATAATGAAACAGAATCATTAGAAATCGTATAAGGACAATAGTCATCAACTGCTGAAGTTTGAGGTCGGTGATTGAGTATTTCTTATATTTTAACCTCTATTCAGACATCATTGGTTTGGTAACAATTTTTTGGAATGATACCTATAATGGTGAAGTCATGTATTTTTTAGTGTTTTTGAGGGTAAACGTGTAGTTTTATCTTTTAAATGAGCGATTACACACCGTGTAATGAAAGTATATGAAGTATGATGGTCATTGGGAAGAATTTTTGGACTAGATGCACATTAGGAGATGTTTACTTTCCATTTAAATGGATTATATAGTGTAATGGAAAATATCTGGTTTTTATAAAAAGACAATTATTTTTTTAAGAATATATCAGCTTTATGAATTACATGAAATATAATGGGATTTCAAACTATATAACAGTCTAAAATGGGATTTTAAGGTTTTGTATGAGTGGTTTAGGATTTAATTCATTACAGGATTTCTTTCTCTTGACCTAGAGGCTCTCTGTGGGTGATTTTGGGTGATCCCTCCCTTCTTGTTCTCTTTATTCATCAATTGAGCACCTTTTTGTTTGGATTGCTTCTCTCTAGGTATGTAATACTTTTTGATTCTATATATTTAGGTTTGGTTGTGGTTTTGGATATTTATTTCATCAGATAGTGTTTTCTATAAATCCTTCTTATTTTCTAGGAGTTCCATGTCTTTTAAAGGATATTCCCTTGGTTGTTTGTCACTTTTGTTGATGGAAGCTTGGTTTATGTAATGTTGAGGTAGGTGTTTCTATAAAATGGATTAATTTGATGAATTTAATGTCATTATCGAAAAATTCCATTGGTTTGATCATTGATTATCACAGTATGTGGTTTTAAATGAATTATTATAAAGGAAAAGATTTTAAAAGGGGGGGGGGTTCTGGATAAATGGATTTTATTAATTTGGAAATCGGTTTTCAAACTATGAAGTGGATTTTATTGGATTTGAAATTGTTTTATAAAATTATGAGACTGGTTTTGAAATGAATTTGGTAAATTTCATGTTTGGAGCATTGGGTAAATATGGAAAGGTTCATGGGTAGCCTTAGTATGTGTTTTCACCACTATGAGTTCACCTTTTGTGATATCAACTTACAGGACTCAATATCAGTTGGATCCAATGTTATAATTGTTAAAACAATTAGTGACTAGTATATACAGTCCTACAGGCTAGATCCAAAATGTGAGGTTCTTCTTCATTTATGGTTGTTTATCACATGATTATTTTCACCATGGATTGTTTCTCATAGGTTTTTTTATGTGGTTGTATCACATTTCTTCACATGATAGTTTGTTTCACAGATATATGTTTTTTATTTTACCACATGTTGTATGGGTATGATTTTTTCATTTTTCACTTCTACTTTTTATCTATCTGGTTGCTAATAAGAAAGGATTTTATGAAAAAAAATTGAAAATGATTTACAACTAGGTTTAATGAATGAAAACGCATTGTGAAACTGTTTTGATTTAAAGGATTGAATTTTTTCATTCTTGATATCAGACCCTGTGTAGAAACTATGGGGGCATCCTGCTAAGATTTATCTCAAACCCTACTTGTTCTCTTGGGAATTTTTTAATGTTTTAATAATGATTTAGGTAAATGGAAGGTCATTAGTAGCATACTCGATTCTATTGTTTCCACTACCTTTGGTTTGGTTGGGTATAGAGGTGACCTGCTAATCGCATGGGGATTTTACATACATTATAGATTAGCTTATTTTGGCTCTGATTTTCAGTTTTTTATATCATCTATTTCCACTTTTAAGTATGGTTTTATTTCTTTTTCTAATTATATTAAAGATGGATTTCTGTTATCATGTTTTACCTATATTTCATGATAGTCTCATTTGGGTGGCTTTTCTAGTTGACACAAGATGGTTCGTTACAGGAAGGAATAATATTTAATATTATTTTCATAGAATATTTATTGTAAAATGACCTTTTTATTACTCATTTTTTCATATTTAAGAGATGTCTTTTTTAAATGGTAATGATATTAATGGATGATGTTTCCAGGAGAATTAATATAAGTTTTGGAATAGTAAAAGTAAAGGTAAATAGAGGTTGTCTTATTGAAAAAATTTTAATTTATTAATTCTACCGAATCAAATAGATCAATAAAAATTATTTATTTTTTAGTCACCCTATTAAATGGGTCAACGATACTTGATTATTTATTATATATTCAAAAAAATTTAAGGTAATCGAATGAATTTATTTTTTATAAAAAAGTTATATTCTATGAGACGTATTGGTTTACATGACGACAATGGATGTGTATTGATCCCTATTGTATTATTATCAAGGTGAGGTCAATCACTAAATATCTTATCTATCAATGTTGTGATTAGTTACCCTACTCACTTATCATATAAACAATATAATTTTAAAAATTCTCTCTCATAGCTAGGATTTGTACTTGTATTTCATACTATTTTGGCTTATATGTAAGGGTATTTTACTCATGTAATATTGTTTAACATTGTTATGGGGTTATTATGCCTTCCCTTATGGCTTATATGTGAGAAGAGAATACTCTATGCATTATTTAATTTCCATAGGAATCAAATATATATTAAAACCCCAATATTATAAATAATTGATATTATATTACATGGTCATGCAGCATTATAAATTATTAAAGGAAAGGGCTGGTAAATTAATAATTTTTTTCTATCAAACTATTCTTAATTGTTCAAAAACGTCCATGGTTTGAGGCAATGGAGGTTTTGGTATGAAAATGATAAACTAACATTGTTTTCTTATTTTTCTAAAAAATTATGAAATAGTTATTATTTAATATAGTATCACTATATATGGGATGTGTTGTATTAAGTACTATATCTGGTCTCATGGCACAAACACATACAGGCACGTTGACATCATGTTATGTATTTAGGTTCTTATGGTTGTTACTACTGAGTCATTGTACACCCACCTTACATGTGAACCCTATATTATATGCAACGTATAATATGGAATTGAATATTTTGGGATGATACCTAAGGATGATATTTTGGATACTTTAATTCTCTACATAATCATCATTAAGAGTACATGATAGATTTTATATAAATAATAAATTTTGGAGGATCACTAAGGATCTCTATTTATATATATATTTACGTTCGGGTTTAATGCCTTGGGTGATGATATTGATTTATATTTCTTATACATGTCCATGATAGTTATTTTTTTTATTCTTTTATTAATGTTGGTTTGAGTATTTAGGGTTCAGGATACAGTTATTAAAGATATTTTTTTGGGGGGAAATTTATTTATTTTATTATATTATTATTTATCCTCAATTAATTATGATTTTTGTATTTTTTATCCATAGTGGGAATATAATTTTATAAGGATTAAAATTTACCCTAAGTATTTGTCACCATAATTTAGGGAACATAAGATTCACATTATACCATGTTATAGTAAAGGTCAATTCATACGTTCAAATCTTGGAAGTATAATACAAGGTAAATAATGTTTAAAATAATTTTCCAACAAAAAATTAATTCTTAAATTATTGGGAATGACTCAAAAAAAATTTAAATTTTTTTATGATGATATAAAAATATAATGATAGAAAATTAACTTATTGAATATCTTAAAAATGGTTGAAATTTTTTAAGAATTTTTTTTGAGTAAAAATATTATTCTAAAAAATATTCACAAATGAAAGAATAGACTTAAAATAGATGAATGAATAAAAAACAAAAAGAATCAAGAAAAAGGGAGATAGAGAGAGTGGGAGAGAGAGGGTTATATTAGATATATATAGAGAGGGTAGTGGGATCTGTTGGATTTATAGAGAATGAATCTGAAGTTCATCCGGATTTAGAGTGTGTAAATTGTCACCCACTTCTGAGGGTTGTGTTACTTTTAGGATCACTAGATTTGACATATTTTTAAATGGTTCCCATATTAGATAGCCTTTTATGGGGAAACTTTTGTTTGTTTTCTATTCTATGTGAATTGATTTGATTTATAGTGTTATTTTAGTTTCACTCCACCTTTTGGATATAATTGATTCATAATAAAAATACCCTTCCTATTATATTTAACTATACCTAGGTTTAGTCAAAAATCAGAATTTATTATTATTACTATTTTACTTCAATGAAATGTTTTTTGTGAGGTTTGATTTTCTTTAAGTAACTTGTAATTGTCCTTATATTTTTTTATATTTTCATTACATTAATTTCAAGATCCACTAAATCGAGGAATTAAAAAAACATTTCCTCTCATATCATCTCATAATAAAAATAATTTTTATATCCCAACCTTATTTATTTTGGAATATATTTTTTAATGAAATTTATTAACTAAACAAACAAAACTAGATTTATCCCAATGTGGATTGTATAGATTATATAACATGCCCAAAATATTCAATTAACATTTCATGTTGATCATTCTTTCATTGAGTAATAATTCTTTCTATAATTATTTTGATTTTATTATATGAAATCCTAGAAAGTTCATTTTTGGGAGTTGATAATCCCATGTTTTTTACCAAAACAAATAAATGGTTTGGTTAAAAATTGGTTCCTAAATACATCACCATATCCCTTGGATTCCAAGACCTATGTAATATATGTGTTTTTCAGAGCTTATTCAAGGAATTTTCATCATCATTCTTAATGGACTTCACATAATCCCATATAAATAAATATTCCAAAATTTAAATATCACACAAAAAAATTAGTTTCATTATGGAATATTGTTTCATTATTATATTGTAAAAATAAAGAGGGAAAATATTCACAAAACTAATACAATTTATTTAAGAGTTAGTGTTAAAAACCTGATTATAGAACCTTACAAGTCATAGTTGATGCTCCAAAGTGGCCACCACCTAGTAAATAATTAAAAAACTAATCTAGACTCATACTCCCCTATATTAATGCATCTTATACTTATAATGTTTATCCTTATTTTTCAAAATGATTTATTTATATGAAAAAATTGGAACACTTTTTAATTTTATTTTTTTTATTTATAAAAATTTGAAATAATAAATTTAATAAATAATTTATAATTGGGGTATACTGTGGTAATTTTATTTATAGATTTGATATGTTTTTTATAGGTATATTTGTTTCAGTAATTTTAGATGCAGCAAAACTAGAAACCATAGTCAAGTGATCAGATATTATAATTTAATTAGTATAATTATCTCTAATATTTAGCTTAAAATTTTTATTATTAAGATTATTCCTATTATCCACAATTTAGAGTCACTTTATTATGTAATAAATTCTAATTTCTAGTTCCATTTATAGGTGATCACTTTGGAACAAAAAAAACAGCGAATTATTTCTTCCAACACTAATAACAACAACCAAAAAAAATTATTTGATATTATAGTGTGATTGAGTACCATATAATTTTTTTAAGAAATAAAATAAGACTCATGTGATCTTATATTTTATTTGACCAATGATATCCCTAATGTAACTATTTTTTGAGTTATGTACTAATTCAATGGGTAAGAACCAATCATGTGACAATATTATTCGAGAATATATGAGTACAATTTTGAGTTCAATGAATACATTTTTATATGCCTCAAAAAAATTGAATTTTATATATTTCTATAGTTATTTTGTGAGATTTCATGTTGTCAAGCTAAAATTTATGATGAAACACCAATAAAAACTACAATTTCAATGAAATGAGAGGAAAATAATTTAAAAGGTTCATCTTTAAAGTGATTAAATCCCCTAAAACTAATAAATATAAACTCTAACACCCTCGTTAGAGATTATATTTCCCAATATGTTTTTTATAGTAACTATAAAAGGATAATTTTTATAATTAAATCCATCCTTATATTCAAAACAATTATGCCATAAGAGAGAGAATTATATAAATATTTAAAAGAATCTTCATAATTTATAAAATAATTCATGAAAACCTCATCGAATTGCTTTATAAACTCCTTCAATATTCTTATAATTCATGTTTTTATTATCATAAAAAAATTAGAAATCAAAAAATTCATTATATATTATGTATATATTCAAAATTGGTGTGTGATTGTTTGTTTTTATTGGCATTTATGTGAAATTTAGATATCAAATTTTATATATTAATCCATATAGAAATCAGTAATATTAATTTCAAGCTAATCATTAATACATTTATTTCATATAGAGGAGTTGGTAGTGTTATTCTTTTGTATGAATAAATAGTAAATATACAATCAATTCCAACTTTTGACTAGTTTTTTACTTAATGTAGGTCCATTTTTCCTTGTTCATTTGAGAAACAAATTATGCCACACAATTTAGAGAATAATTTAACTGGATTAACCCACCTGTTATTAAAAAATGTTTAGATAATAACCTATTTTCGAATATTTTTTTTCTTTTTTAGTGTTTCTTAATGGTCCTGGAATATTTATTTATATATATTTGATCTAATAAAAGAAAATTGCTAATACACATTAGAACATTTAGGGTCTAACCGAAGGTATTTTTATTCATTACTATCAATTAAAATAAGTTTTGTTTTTTATATCATAAATTTCATTAGATATAATGAGAGGGTAGTATTTATTGTTGAAAAGTAATACATGATTTAAATATTAGATAAGGGTGTTGTATTTAAGTATGGGTCAAAAATATTGAGGTCAAAAGATGAACATATATTTATTTTCAAATTATTGTTACTATTACTATCAATTATGGAAAAGAAAAATATCATAGGTGATAATTTTAAAAATGTGTAATCTCAAACAATGAAAATTTGTTTAGAAAACAACATTTAAGAAGAACAAACATTTCAAAAAAAAAAGGTGTGAATGAAATCAAAGGAAAATATTTATGTGGTTTGGGATGGAACCCCACATCCATATAGAGGAAGTTGTTTTCACAATATCTAATTGGAAAATTATTGATATGAGAATACATTATAAAGAACCTATCTTAAAATGATTTTGGTAATTAATAATGACTTTCTATTATGTTGTGGTACTACTATAGGCATGTATATACAATGGTTCACATTAGTATTGTACCATGTGCTAGTATTGTTTGTTAACTCTGTTATAATGTACAAAATTTCTATAGTGGCATGAAATTTAGATCTAGAACATTGTTCCTTTAACCCTTATCTAGTGAGTATTACACCTAAAGACCCCTAGTGAGAATTATTATCTTTGATCCTAAAAATAAATCAACCCAATTATTATAGGTCCCTAAAAATTTTCTTAACAAAATTTAACTAATAAATCACTATAATTCTAAAAACATGTGGCAGTTAAGAGACTCATTGAGATCCATTAACTCACTGAGATTTGAATAAACTAAGTCAAATTTAACTTTTCAACTTCTAATATTGTTTAGAAGGGTTCATATCTAAAAAATTCTTCTATATTCATAACAATATAGGCCCATTGTTTTATTTTTCATCTTACATGAATGGAAAGTTTTAGAAATATTGATGGTAAGAACATGGTGTCTCTCTAGATGATATAAAATTTCTTGGAAAAATTTTACATTTACCATCTACTAACCAAATTTCGTGCAAAATATTCCAAAAAAATAGTTTTTTTTGTTCGTGTAGTCATGAATAAATTCATTTATATAATCAATGGATATCTGGTATGAAGTCCCTCCCCTACAATGTCCAATTCATAATAATCAGTTGAAAAAATAATCCTATAAAACATGCATGATATCTCTATAGAATATATGAATGGGATGTTGACTTTAAAACTTATAATAATATTTAATGTTTTTTTATATTAAAACATTTTATTAGGATAAGTGATGGATTCATGATAAGGAACTAATTAAGATGAAATGAGGGGGATGATTTCAAAAGGTTTTGTGGTTCCCAAAATATATTATTTAAATTTTTATTACTTAGATTATAAATTCATGTCTACTATATTAAATTTGAAAATATGTAAAACAAATTTATTTCCAGATATAAGTTTGATTACACTAAAATTACCCTTATGATTGGGCATTGGTTAATTTGGGAGTTATGAAATATTTTTTTTTTGTTGGAACTCGTATGGTATAAGAAATTAAATTTTCTTCTCAATATTTTTTATACAAAAAAATTGAATGAGTTACGGTATTCCACAATACAATCCCTTGATTACTAATATGTCCAAAGTTATGATTTTCATGATTTATTTTTATACAATGTATTATGTCTGTTCAATAATTAGGAATTCCTATGAGGTGGGTGAAAGTTCTAATGTGGAGACACATTTTTTATGAATTCATAAAGGGATATTATTATGGGAATTGGATCTAATGTTTTATATGTTGGATTTAATTTTAGATTGTGATAAGGGAGTTGATATCCTGGATTTCAATTCTTATGTATGGATTTTAATTCCATATTTTATTATATGTATGAGAGAAAGGATTATATTTGGGTGGATTGGGATTTATTCTCATTGATTTTTAGTCTGGGGTTGGTGATTTACTATGAATATGTTTCATTTAGCTCCAATAGAATAATAGATTCAAATGGATTATCCTAAAATATTGGGAAAACATTAGTACGATGGGTGAATAAAGTAAAAAATGCCATAAATTTTGATGGGTTTAAGGGCATGGGTTTTAGGGGATTCATGGATTGGGAAATTAGTATCCATTTCAAAATTATTTTAAAATTTTCATAAAATCATTCTTATTATTTATTTAATACACCTACATTAATGAAATTATTTAACTGGAGAAAAAATTATAGTTTTAAATTATTATGTATTTGTATCTATTTTTCTTTTTAGTTCCCATGAAACAATAAGAGTCTCCTATACTATACATACATTGTTTTTAACATCAATGAGTGTTCATTCAATCATTGATCACCAATCATAAAAATAAGGGTAAATAAAACTATTATTTGATTTGTTGGGGTGTACAATTAGTTATAGGTTTCATAGAACGTTTCCAAAATTTATTTTGTGAATATTTTTAGAATATTTGAAAACCACTTATTTCATTTCTAAAAATATTATATCAAGAAGCGGGTATGAGTTTGTATGGGAATATGTGATAAATAAAAATACATAAAAGTTATGGCACCTAGATGGATGTAGTAGATCCAAGATATTATAGATTCACCTTGGGTGAAAGGGACTACTATATGTCTGATATATTCATTAGAAACACCTTGATGTCACAAACCAACCTATTCCACCCTTACAATAGGATCCCAAGTCGACCTGTGAAATACCTGAGGTGAATTCCCAATCACTTGAGCAAGAAACTGGTTCCATGGTCTCAAATAAATACCAGTAAGAATGATTTCACCCTAGATGAATAATAAAAGAGGACATAATTAAAAAAATACATTCATTGTATACATTATAAATAAAGAGGTATTCCAACAAAATGTAGGAAATAAGTATGAAACATCATAAAAAATTGAATAATAAATAAATAAACTGAATAAGAGATGGTTCATCCATGTCAATACCCATAAACATATCAAAAATAAAGAAAATAACAAACCCAAACCATAACTTTTTCTTTGTGAAATTCTGCCACACTTTACATACACAACCAACCAAGACCATCTATCCTAAACATCTCATCCCAGAAGACCAATATCAAGAAACCAAGAATAAAACTGTACTAGCTGGATACACTAAGCGGCCTATTAATGGACTAAGAAAAACTATTATTAGTAGGATCCCACCAAGGATTTCATGAAATTTCCAAAAAATGAACATCTATTTATTTTAATTTAAAATAAAATCTATAAAATATGTTTTTTCTACACATATATATGAAATAAATCATCCAATTATTTTTAATTTACAAAACTTATTTCATTTTTCTTTTAAATGAAAATATTTATGTAGAAAAAATTTACCTAGCCCAATACTATTTTATAAAAATACAAATTTTAAATCAACTTTTAAAAGAAACAATTTAGAAATATACATTCACGATCAGATTTGAAAACATGTAAATATGAAAAAAAATCAAATGGTAGATTCAAAAACTAAAATAATATATAACCATAACATATGGTAAGGAATGTAAACAAGTAGGTTTCTTGGTATCATGTTTGCCAATCGAATAGGGGAAAAAAGGAAAGTAACCTAAGGAGAATCATCCAGTATCATGGGGAATTATTAATCATATAATCATTTTATTCTAGATATACTTGGGTTGGAACAATTTATAGGAATATTGATGCATTCCAATGTCTATAACCAATTGGATCCTCTAAACAAGCCACACTAGTGGCACTCTCTTATTGCCTCAACTACCATATTGGATCTAGTCTATCTCATTCAAACAAGATAGAAATTTCTACCTTCCCTCACTATGATTCCTTTGATCTCAATTTAATTCAATCAATATGAAATGATAAATTATATAAAACAATATTTCATAAGAAATAAATCTTATCTAACCTCCAACACTCTCACTAAAAATATCTCAAATCACAATTTACATATCACATAAAAAAAAGGCATACCCCTTGGTACCCAATCCTTATCACATCAACAATAATATCCCCCTTATGGGTCATATATAAATATGGTTATCAAGAGGGTATCACACACCCACACCATTTGAAAACTCCGTTTAATGGGCCAACTGCTTTGTTTTTAAATGGACTAAGAGTTAAAACTCATTTATAGTCATTTAAAATGTGATTAAAATTTAAAATTTAAAATTAAAACATTAAAATTAATTTAATACCATCTTTTAAACTAATCCATATAAAATAATTCTCAAAACTCACTTAACAAACTTTACTTTTTAAAATGATTTATTTGGAAATAAGATTAAAACCATTTTAAGATATAAACCACTTTTATTTATAAAATCAATGAAACCAAACCTAATTTCATCAATACATAGATTAAATATGTTTAAATTCCCTTAATATCCGAGTTATATTTTAAAATAATTCATTTTATCCTTTTGATAACACGGATTCTATAAAACATATTAGGAACCAAAACCACTTAAAATAACCCATTATGAAAAAAGGAAAACTAATACAAGCCATTAATAAAATCCATTAGACTATAATATTTTGGAATGATTAAAAAAATTACACATTTATAAATTTAAATATTAAATTAACATTCTAATTTAAGGAAACACCCAAAAACACCTACCTTAGTTCAATGGAAAACATTCCAAATGTTCTCTCTATTGATGAAAAATGTTCAAAAAGCCTCAGGGGTTCCTATTCCTTACCTAGAGACCAATAACCGAGTGATTAAGCTACCTCAAACACCAAATGAAATTAAGGAATCCCCTAGGGTTTGGGGGGAGGAAATTGAATTGGAATGAAAGTGGAAGGAGGAAGAATAAGAAATGTGAAGGAAAACTGGATTTACATTTATAAATCTCTTGAAAATGATGTCAGAGAGCTTGGATATCAATGAAGAATGGAGTATGGTTCTCCATACCAAGTTACTCGGTTCGTCAAATGAAGAGTGGGAGAGAAATTGGTGTAAATCCATTTTAATTCAAATGGGGTATTCATAGAATTTCAAAATTTTAGACACTCAGTAAAATCCCAAAGTTATGCCACATGATTTGGTAAACCATTAGGTAAAAATGTTATTTCCAATAGAAAATCATACCCTAAATATATGGTTCGGTGAAATGGTTAGGGGTATCATTTTTTCAACAATGAATGGCTTTGGGAAGTCTTGTGACACTACTCATGGGCTACCCACACAATATGACTAACCATGCACTACAACTGTGTGACAGGGAGAACCCTTAAAAAATCCATATTCTTATACCAAAAATCTAAAAAAAAGGCCGCAATCCAATGAATAAAAATAAATAAAATAATAATGAAAATTAAATATTTGGTTGTCATGATTATCCTCTCCATTACACTTTTATCCCCTCCATATTAAATGGTACAAGTAAAAGGAAATGATTGGTATGCCACATTGGCACCCCATGATAAGTAAAGGGTGAGTGTAGAAACAACTATATAATTCCTAAGGATAAATGGTAAAAAAAATAACTAAATCCCCAAACCCATTGTGTTAAATCCATCAACAAAAACAAGTATCTCCAAAGAACGAAGAATCTATGATCTTTAAGAAAAAACCTATGAGGGATGAAGACTGAAGATATATCACCCCACAATTTTTAAATAATTTAAATTGTGTGACAATAATATAATAAACCATAAGAGAAAACATAAACTATGAGAATACATCTCTTGTAATTACCCACAAAAATGAACCAACTTCGTCAATCACAAACAACTACAAAATTAACAAATCTAACCCCCAATGACATAATCACCCAAAGAGAACTCAACATCCACAAAAAACCAATTAATATTCTCAACATGTATATCAACTAATAAACTCAAAATGAACAACTAATAAGTACCACACAATAAGAAATAACCTATAATCTAGACCGCAGGTCACAATACTGATGAGGTAAACTAGGACATCTATACAGAACACCACCAATGGTGAACCTAACAACATCAAAACCATCACTATCAAGTGAGTAACATGTTGAATGAAACACCTACACTATTAACCCAAGAACTAACACAATGGTCACACATGCTAAACAAATTATGAAACTAACCTCAAAAGGGCCAAAAAATAATGAAACACTTGAATACCTAAGAAAAGTAAATGAGAATATGAAAACATGGAAAAAATACAAAAACACTACCATCCAAAAAATCTGGATGCCTACACACTTATGTATAATTCCTCACAATCCAAAAAATAATGAGAAAGAAACCATTGATCCAAACCAAAATAAAATCCCCCTTGGAAAAATACACAATACATTCTACATATTCTCTAAACCAAACGGAATCCATGTACATGAGTTATAAATCCTTCCTAACCAACCCACTAAAAACTGGAAAAGGAAAATAATCCAAGTACTCTTAGAGTATAAAGGATGTTCTGGATCCTCCATTCCACATTTTGTTTAGGATGTTCTAGAAAAATGTAAAGTTTATGTTTTGGCAAATCAATTGACCATAAAAGGATTTATATAAGGTTAAACACCATGTATTTCAATAAGAAATTTCTTCGAGGCATATATAAAACAGTAGAAAGAATAAACTAATCTTCCCCTGTTTCTAAATAAAATGAGATATTTTCATAACCAAATTGATAGGCCAAAATCACTCATTTACCCCAATTATAAAATTCAAAAAATATCATTCTCCATAACCTACATATCTTAAATCAATCCATCACTTTTAGACACCTCGCCTCATTTTAAATTGTTCAAAAGTCCCCATTTTCGATACCAACATAATTTTATGAACATTCATCATAAAACCAAAAAAAATTAATATATCCCCCTCTATTCAAAACACTTCCGAAATATTATTTTCAAAATTAAAATCTCCTAAAATATTTCATGGGAATCAAAATAAACAAAAAATACATTATGTATCAAACCCTTTTCACCCCCAAAAACAGTCCAAATTCTATTTCCAATTTTATTTCTTTTGATAGGAATCAAAATAATAAATTTCAAAACATACCATTTTTAAATTTTATCTTTAGAAAATTATTCTTCTAAAACTAAAACACATTTTTAACCAAAAAAATTGATCCTTTACACCCATTCCAAAAAAAATTAAACTCAAATTATTCAACCCAATATCAAATCATTTAACACAACTAAAATTAAGCACAAACATCTAAAAGATAAAACCTATAACAAGGAGTGGAACAAAGTCTCCAACTATGTTTTTATAATCAAGTCAAATTCAATCACATCATTTCACCATAAAAACACCTTTATTTACATAAATCCAATGGTAAGCAACATTAGGATCATTATATAATGAAGAGGAGTGAAAAACTCATAGAGAAGAAACAACATTGTGCACAGTTTGGCTGTATGATCACGTAAATCATGTGAAACCCTGGTAATAGGATTTAGTATGGTTGTACTCCCAATATTCATAGGATTTTCATGGTTTTATATACCATTTATGCTGACATAGAATCCCTAGTTCATTGAACACTTTCACATCTGAAACTCAAATGACCCTCGAAATCATTGATGCACTCGTCAAGTACCAATGTACCATCACAACATATCAAATTACTTCAATATTTACATAAATTAATTTAAAATCAATACTCCTGTATTGAATAACCATGGAAACTCAAGGATTAAGGTGAAAAAGAACTCATGAAATGCTCCCTGTACCTATCTCTTGATATTTGATGACAAATTGTGACACCATAATTCCCCAACACACCCTAAATTGAAAGTGACCAGGCTCTAATCTCATTTTCCCTGAACAAAATCAGAACACCACTAGATATAACACCTAAGATCAACCATGACATATACAAGGTATGTTCTTGATGTATCAAGCTATAAAATAATTCTAGGGTCTCAATGTAAAACCATTGGGAGAAATTTAACCCTTGATAAAAAAATAAATAGAACCATACTAAATATATAATAAAATAATAAAAAATAGAAATGGAATACATGGAATCAAAAAATATTAAATAATTAATATGAATCACACATAGCTTAATAATAAACAAATAGACAAAATAATAATCTGTCCATCTAGGCTGATTCACATATACATCTAAAATAGAAAACATAACAAATTACCCAAAAAAACATCTAATATATATGTCTAACACATATCCATGCTCCACATTACAACTCAATATTCACCATACTACGCAATCATCCAAAAATATAAGATCAATTTTAGGGAACCTAAAATAAATCAATAAGATTGTTATACTCGAAATGGTGTATACTGGGTGTAAGTGAAACCGATCTCAATAGGATCCCTCCATGGAGTTCAAGAAATTTTTTTAGAAATAAAAATTCATCAATATTATTTTGAAATAAAATGTTTTAATTTTTTTTTCATATATACCTAAATTAAAACTATTATCATATTCATTTCCTTTTATAATCATCCGTTCTTACTCATCAATGAAAATAATCTATTAAAAACATTTACTCATGACAAGAAAATATTATCAAAATCTCTACTTTGAATATAATTTAAATATAACCACTTTATAAAAAAAATGTTTCAATTAATATTTTAACATTATAAAAAACACCATACATCATAGCACATTGAAATGAACATATAGAAATATGGGTCATAATATAATGTGTGTCGATAGAACAAGGGAACAAGAAAGAAGGAAATTTACTTTAAGTATTATCATATAGAAAAAGGGTAAATTCATAAACATTTTAGGCAGTAACCCAAAACATTCTCAAATTGGAACCATCTATAGGCTTTTCGATGTGTTATTAATATTATAACCAACTGATTTCTCTAAACTAGAATCACTAATGGGACTCCCATATCACCTCCAATACTATAAAATATCTATTCCATATCCCTAGGTATAGAAAGAAACATATCTCATTCCTCACTAATATTCCTTGGATCCCCATGTTAGTAAATTAATAGTAGGTGAAAAAATACATACAATTATAAATCATAACAATTAAATATCTTCTCACCTCTAACACCCTTAGAAGAAACAGCCCCAATAATGATGTGAATATTTAACTATAATTAAAATAATTCCCCTAGGTCCACAATAAATATCATACCAACAATAATATCCCCCTCGAGGGTCAAAGATAAACAAGGGGATTAAGAGGTTCTCACACACACACACCATTTGAAAACTAATTAAAGGGTCCAAACATGACCTCGGTAAATGGAATCATTTTGTCAAGTAATTCCAAGTAATTTGACATTTAATTTAAAATGACTCTATAAAACCAATCCATTGAAATTAATTTCATCCCAAATTTCATACCAATCCAAAAAAAAATCAAAACACATTTCTAAATTATTAATTTTTAAAACACTTTATTGAAAATTTATCTTAAATCTATTTCATGACATACACATATTACCTCTAAAAATATGGATTAAACCAAACACAATTTGATCCTTTCATATGAAAAATAGGTTCAAATACACTTAAAATAAAAATTCCATTTTAAAATAGGTAGTTAGAACAATTTACAACCAATTAGATACAAAAAAAAATATTTTAGAAACTAAAACCACATAAAATAAACCATTAGACTAAGTTGAAAACCAATCCAAAATATTCAAAAAATTATATTTGATTATCATATATAGGAATAATTGAACAAAATAAACGTTTGAAAATATTAAGAAGCCAATGACCTTCAAATTTAATAACATTCACAAAAACCCCTACCTCATTTCAAGTGCAAACATGCCATTAGTCCTCGACTTCTATGGTGAATGCTAAAATGGGCCTCAATGCGTCCCCTACATGCACTAGAAAACCAAACCCATGTTATTAATGTACTTTTTACCCTAAATGTGACTATTATATCTATTATGGTTAATTCTAGATGAACAAATCTGAGGATAATAAAATTGAAAGTTGGAATATATATAAAAACAAAGAAAAGAGGGATTTATCTTACGAAATTATATTAAAATATGGTATGAGATCTTGGAGATCAATGAGGAAAGGGGGGAGAATCTCCCTACAATTATCCCTTGATAGTGAAATGAATAATTTGAGAGAAATATTGAGAAATTTTTTTAATTTTTCAAGGGAATTCTTGTTATTTCAAAATTATATACATTTGGGAAGCACATATGGTTAGGAAACATGTTTTGGTAAACCATGCAGCCACCATGTGGTTTCTAATATATTAGCACACCCAACCTAGATGGTTAGGATAATCTTTGTTCCAATCATTCAAGGATCCAATAATCATTATATATTATACACATTCTACTATTATGGTTTGACTAATCATGAGGTAAAATTATGTAACACCCAAAACACTTCAAAAATTCATTATTTTGATCTCAAATCTCTAGAACAAGGTTGAACCCCAATGAACAGATAATAAAATAATGTAGTAAATTTAATATTTGGGTTTCATACATGAATAATTATGTTATAATTTGTTAACTAAAATAGTTTAAGTTGATGGTGATGATTCTCATGACCTACCCCCACTAAAACCGTCTTGGGATAGCATTGAAGGAATGTTAAAACCCCAAATCCTATATCTGATAGGACACTGGTCGGAGACTAGAACTCTGGCTATGTGAAGGCACGTATCAGAGGTATTACTCTCACAAATCCATGGAATATAACATGTAAAGAACTAATAAATAGTGTAGAATTAATAAATCAATCCCAAAATTATTGTAATGTAATACATAAAAAATTTACAAATTAATTCCTTAAGGAAACTCTTAGTATAGTAACTTCAGGGACACTAGCTAAAAACAAACACTAAAAGATAGTATTGTCTTTTACATTCAAAAACATCATCCTATAGGCCTAAAAAACATCTATATATATATATATATGTCTGTGGGGCGGGGGGGTAATCATACAAGTATACTTAAAATGATCATCCACAAAATATATAATGGTAAATTTGGGAAAATATACTTATTAAATTGGGATTAAGAAGTGAAACCAACTATTTATCTATACCAGGTAATCTAAAATTTCAAACCTCACCAAGGTTTAATCACCCAATAATTCAAGAATTTAGGGTAAGAACTTATCAATATTAATATATATAATATGGTAATCAATATTTACATATCCACTGAACTAGTTTCCCTTAAACCTGAACATCATATATTTTGATGCTCCCATCCCTTTAAAATTCATATAACTGTATAACCACATGTCTATATATCTTCATAACAATTACCATAACAGTATAGCCACACAACCACATATCACATTCACGTCACCACTAAATCCATATATTTGATCATGGTAAGGTATGTAATCATGAAGGGCCTCGACCTTTTGTTGTTCTCCATCCATGTACACACCCACCTTACACGCACACATCATGATAATATCCTTAAACTATTAAAAACTATACATATACATATATGATAACCTTATGTAATTAATTAATTTATATCCATAGATACCATACAACATTAAGAATATATACTTGGGGATGATCATTACTCATCCATATGTATCCTCTAAAATCAAGATACTATGTAAAACACATAAAACCTGATACATCGTATAGGTGTTGGTAGCATTACCTAACTTGGGTGGTGGTGTGTAATAAATAATTAGTATTATAATGAATCTATAATAGAAAACATGAAAATCCTATGTTGTTAATACCTAATACCATGACACTAAGTAATGACATAATTTTCACACATCAATACTCTCGTTACCTCTATCCATTTCAAGAAATAACTCCACCATAACAAACTATATCAATGACTATTTATGGTCTTTGATATATCAAAATTAATTCCTAATATTCAATTTTTAGAAATATATAATTCTTAATTTATTGACTTTATTATTAATCATAATAACAATTATCATCTATGTTTCATTCGTTGTAAAAAAATCATCCTTTACAACACATATATGTATTCTCATATCAAAATTATTATTAAATTACCACATATCATCTAAACAACCCTTTATTATCCTTCCATAGATAATTCCAGTTTTACATGATCACAATTTATTCAATAAAATTTATATTATAATATTCTTTAACAAATTATTACTTCATTAATTTAGCACCATTTAATTATTTTGGGCTACTAAGACACAACAAATATTACTTATAAACAACAACACACCAAAAATTGATCCCACCAACACAACATCTTCCCTATAATCACCAAAACCAAATATAACCTAATATAGGTCATTTACCTCAACAACAACCCATCACTACTCAATAATAATGAAAACATAATGGTTTTAATAAGATTAAATGACACTTAATCTAGGTATCATAAAAAAATGAAACCCAAATAAAAAAACAACAATAAATTGAAAACAAAAACATGGAAATAAGAATTAAAGAACTCATATACCTTTTACCTTTCAATGGATGGTGATCCTCTTTAATTCATCAATGTTTATGATAAATATCCCATAAAACTAGCCCAATAATCATTTCCCTCATATTTTATTCACATGTTAAATATATATAACCCATTTCATGGTCATGACCCTCACATATCCGGTGATATTATAGTATCCCACAAAGTCCAAATAATATTATCGAAGAAAGAATCAGGGATAACCACTCAAGGATTCATAAAGTTGTGATTCACACCATCTCATTGGAATTGGAATCTATTATATTTTCTCAATGATTCTCTTTACGTTCCATGCATTTACTCATGTGAAACAGTACATAAGTAAAATCTACTCATCCTTTCATACATCAATTTCATGAATAAATCAACCTCTAAAATGATTCATTTTATGAAATCATTATTTGTGATATCCATTTGTAGAAGATTTTTTTATATTAAAATTTAGTGTTTAGTTTCCTCATTAATCATCTAAATTGTAATGATATGATATAGTATCCCTTAATATAGGGGATGTAGTATTCCTAGGTTTTCATGAATGTCATACCCTAAAACTGAAATAACCAATTTGGGAAATACTCCACACAAATAGGGGTGAATCAATGTTGGGAACAATTTCACAAATTATAACATGTATCACTTTTAACTCTTAGAATAGTTACGGTCTTGATTTTGTTATTCTCTTTTCTTTATTTCATGAAATTTATATAAATGATGTAAAGGATTTCACATGATACTTTTAAAAGGTTACAACTCAACAATAGTAGCTTTTCCATTCCATGTATAGTGAGTGCATGGATTATCCACTATAATGAGTGACCAAGTAGAAGTGGTGTGTCTAGAGGACAATCATTATCTAGTGTGGGTCACTTCACTATAAGAGGGGAACAGGGAAAATAAATTTGTCCCTAGAATGGTGATGACATGGACCAACATACAGCTCCTCATTAGTTATTTATTCTGCCTTTGAATATATTATTTACCATATTTTTTATAAAAATTTGTAATGATAATAAATTCCTCAACTAGAATAGACCTATGTTTATTTTACAATGCTTTTTTGTTCTTCTACCAACTTCTTCTCCACTCTATTACTTGAATTGCAGTAGGAAATCTACTCTTTTTCTTATTCTTCTCTCTTTCTACTTCAGTGAAAAATATACTGAATTGGTTATTCTTATTTCTATATTGAATCAAAAAATTATTAATTTATTATAAAAAAATAATAGATCATCTTAATATCACCATAATTACATCCAATGGCCTGAATGATATTAATTTCTAGTAGACTGAATATATCAGAATTCTTCTTCAACCCAAATGATAATCAATAAATAATGATTTGGCACTCTATTATTCTTGGACACACAACAGTATGAATTATTTTAGTAATTTAATATTATCTTTTATGCATGATATAAACAATTTAGTTTAGAATCAATCTCCAATTAGAGAAATTTTTTTTAATACTTCTTACACTACACTAAACATATAAAATCATCTTATTTATGTATAACAATTTTCATGGGTCTTATAAAACGTGTAAAACGTAGAACACAATAATACTTGGTCAAGAGATTATGAATTTGTGTTCTCATGTACATATGGTTTCATGGATCATTCATGCATTATCAGACTCTTTACCATTTTTTCACACTTCATTGTTAAATTATTTCTTTGTATATTTATGCAGGAAAGTATATGCTGGCACTATCTTTTTCTGTTCACTACCTCATGTGAATAGAATAATAACACCTCATTTCAACTACATGACCAATTTTATTATTTAATATCCTTATCTATAATAGTAATATTCATGCATTTTCTTTCTAAAAACACTAATGTGTGTGTATCAATTTTATTCTTCCTTGCGCACAATATAACAAGTATTTAGTATCTCGTCTTCATGAAAATAAGTGTGTGAACCATATTATTCACTCAAGTGAAGATAATAACGTTGAATTACTTCTTCCACTATATATAGATACGGAATATATGTAAAATTATAGAATTTCCTATGTGTATGCATAGAGCTTATCACATGTAGAGAGGTTTATGGAACAATTTCTTCACGAAGCTCTTTGAGAGTGACAAAAACAAGTCAAAGGGCCATGAATTTGTCTTATTATTCCCATAATTGTATTTTGGGTGGTATTCCTCTTTACATAAGAATTTAACTACAAGTTTATTCTTCATTAAAAATAGTATGTGGAAATCACCTATTCTCATAGAATAGGAGAATCATGGAACAATATTTTCCATTGTATAAAAGGAATCTCCAAAGATTCTTTGTTTTTTTTAAATAGAACTCAGTTATATCATAACTATAAGTATATTTCACTAAATTAGGAATTAAATATTTATAGGTAGGGTCACCACCATTTCTTCATTCAATCATCAACACAAATCCTTGTAAAATAATCTAGTAGATACCCAAAAAAAATAGTAACTAGGATCATGGTAAATTAAATATATGATTGTGAGTTTATCTTGAAATGTTTGTTAATAAAGGTGTAATATATTGGTATATAAATATTCCTCACATTCATTATATGATCTTATTATAGTTATATTGAAGTTATCAAAAAAGATGAATTCATGATCAGAGTTCTCCAACTTAATTTTCATTCTGCCAAATCCAATTTAATTTTATACATCATTCGATTTTCACGCTTTCAAGTGTAACTGCATGAATTTATCATTTCATTCATAGTATTGATTTCATTCAGTATTCATCATCATAGAATTACTCAATCTGATTTATCCATCATTTTAGTGTAAATTTTTGGGTGAGAAGGTATCCTCTAATAATTCATATGGTAAAAGACAATCACTGGTATGATTAGAAAGCTCGAATCTAGGGGATTGGATGGGATATGTTATGTCTATATCATTTAAGTGGATGAAAAATATCCTCTAATCTTCTTCCATCCCATATCGATTTTTAACTCATGTCGGAACTCCTTGATAATTTTATTTATGTTATTATAGGTTCATACCAAGGTAGTGGGGTATCGACACATGCATGCACTCACACACACCCTACACATGGCATGCTCACCTCTAATGCCCCACCTAGGAACACCATATGAATTATTTATTCCTCCAGCACACCCACATATGACCTTAATGGAGGGGGATGTATTCCCACTTCATCCTACCACCATGTCTAGGAAACATTGTCGACTTCCTCCCATGTGTCCAAACCAAATGCCCCATATGAGTGGACATATTTTTTGTAAACAGAATCCAAGACATATTCTCTACAACAATTCATCATCCTTATTCATAAAATAATCCAAGATATATTCTCTACACCAATTCATCAATCATCTTCATAAAATAATAACACATGAAATAACAAAAATATTGCATTTATTTCATTTTAATTCCATTATTTAAAGTATTCTTCATGAAAATAAATATTTTCTTAGTCTTAAATGTTGTTCATGGACCTTATGAAGTCATATTTAAATTCCATTTACTTTTAATTTACAATTATTATTCATTTGGAATATCAAATCCAAATATCTATTCAACATCCAATCATCCATATTCAAATCATCTTCATTTTTGTATAAAATTTTTCAAGTCAAAGTACTTGTTGACACATATCTTCTAAGCTTAATAATAGTTCTAGAATCGTAATAATTATACAATAAAAGTCTTTAAATGTAATTCTTTCAGTTATTAATAAATTATGACCATCTTCTTTAACATTCCACCAAGCTACATTTCTCTTTTTTATGAAGCTTGAATGTCATGGATATTTCAACTAAACATCCACCAACTTATTTCTAAATTCTTTTTCATATTGAAATCAATGAAAAAGATTTCTATTTCATTTACTATAAGATAAAACAAATAATAATCATTGAAAAAATAAAACTGGTATAAAAAGTGTTATCAACAATCTCCCCTATAAATTTGTTAGTAATACCTCCAATTTTATTTCCAAATGAATATGTCAATATATGAACCTCTCCATTTTACTGTTATGATATTTAATTTCACATTCACTACCCCTTATTGATAAAAAATAAAAGTTAGTGGGAAAAGGTAATCATCCCATACTTATGAAATGTTTCATCCACCATTTGACTCTATGTTTACATGATCTATATTCTGTGTAGAAAATAAAAGGATTTGATTAAGATAAAATAATTGTTTTACCAACTCATATTGATACCTAATGAAATGATAATTATTTTTCTTTTATTCATGGGTTATAAACTTTTTCTTCTATTATGAAGAGACTAACTTAGATATGAAACTTTTAAACCATTGGCTAACCTGAAACACCAAGATTACTTCAATAAACAAATAAAAAACATTGAAGTGAAACATGGAAGATAAAAGGCCCTGGAGCACTTACAAAATTTTACTTTTTCTTATTTCATAGATTATTTTAACTACTCTCCCTTCATGTAATGTTTTTTATTTTAGACATCCAAGGATGGGATATTAAGAAAACATAACCTTTTGAGTGAAATGATCTTCGAGAACATTCCAAAATGATTTATTATGATACTAATTAAAATAATGATTATAGAAACTACATAAACTTTATTGAATTGTATCCCCCTCAAGGGAAATGTAACACCCCAAAATTTCATAGTACATTATCTCATTAAATTAATTCAATAGCTTGCGCTACACACAACACCGTGTTCGAGTGCACCACAACTTACCAAACTAGCTTTTAAAAAAGAGGTTATGAATAGTACTAACTGAATTTTGAATATGATATAACATATAGAATTTTGAAATCCATATTATGTGTTTATTGGACATAATATAAGAACAAATTAAATTTTCTCGATAAAGGATGTAATTTTAAAAAAATGAAATTATACCACCTATTAACAGTGAACCTTTTTTTAAATGTAATATTAGAAAATTTTATATTAAATATGACAAAATAAACTTATTATTTAAAATTGGGACATAAATATTTAGTTTGGATAATTTTTTGGTGTTTTTTTGAGAACTTTTATATTTTGATGAATAGTGAAAGATACTAAATTTTAATTGAATAAAAAATTAATAAAAATAATATATAGTGTTAAATTACACATTTGAATAGTTTTTAAGTATAATAAGATTACATTTTTATCATTTAATAAAATTTAGGTCGTTATATGTAATTTCACATTTAAATTTTATATAAACACATATCAATCTTTTGATAGTTTTTACTTTTTTTAACCCACTTTTTTGTTTTGGAAACAGTAATTAATTTTAAATTATTTAATTAAACTTATATGTTTTTAATTTGTTAAAAGGGAGATAATTTTTGGACTTGTAATATCAAAATTATCTTATTGTGATTTTTTGGTATTTTTCTGAAAACTTTTATTTTTTTGATGAATAGTGAATAACAATACGTTATTATTTAAAACCGAATTTTTAAATAATTATTTATGTTATTTTAATTTATTTTAAGTCAAAATAGATATATAATACCAATATAATTTAAATTTAATTCACTATATTCATTTTATAATAAAATTGGATGTATAAAAGTTTATTGAACTTTTTACCTTCTTTTACCCGCCTTCTAAGAGAATTTGAAAATTATCATAAAATTTAATTTTACTACTTCTGTGAGTTGAATTTCAAAAATATTAGATACACAAATGACATTATTAATTAAAAATTGGATCAAAAAGATAAATATAATCTTTGGTGAATAGTAACTTTTGACTTTTATTTACCACAGTCTAATGTAAATAGTGTAATTAAAGGTAAAAATGATATTATAATTACCCTAACACATGTCGTAATTCAATTATATAAGTTTAATTAGACCAATAATAACCTTTCTAAAAATATATGATCCATTTTTCCACTTGGAATAGATTTGGACATTTATTATTATTTTATTTAAAGAAGTGTTAAAAGTGTTAAATTCAATGTTTAATAAGAGATCCATTTTTATTATAGGGTTACACATAAGATAAATTCATCTATAAATATTCATTAGAAATATAAATATATTTCCTATATAATTTTAGTTTATTTATAATTTTTAAACCTTAAATAATTAACTTTATTTATGAGACAATGATGTTGCAGTAATAACCTTTTTAAATAAATATTAAAATAATTGATATTATAAGTATTAAAATAAATAGAATATGAATTTTTTGATGCAATACAAGGATTTTTTAGAAGAATATGAAATTTTAGGGTTGATTAAATGTATTTTTTTAGAATTAATAAAGTTGTGATGACTTTAAAAAAACCAAATACTAAATAGTGTCAAAATTGAAATAAATTAGTTTTTAAAACAAATATTATATTATTAAATGATATAATATTCATAAAAATCTAAGATTCAGCCAAAAGACTAATATAATTATTAATATGTCATTAATGAAAAACTTTGTGTTTTATTGTCATTTTATAGAAATTTTATTCACCATTTATCATAATAATAGAAGAGGACATTGTAAAAGATAAACTTTTTAACTTAGAGTTAAATCTAATATATAAGGATAGCATGGTGACATAAAATAGTATAAAACCAATTTTCTGAGAGGATATCAACCCTTAACAACCTTATCCAGGATATAAATAAATTTGGAGCCATTATAAACCGATAATAAGTTTATAATAAAATAATATTTCTAATGTTTCCTAAAGTGACCCTCACCTCTCTTATAAAAGGGTACTTCCCCTTCTCTCAAAATCACAACTCCAAAGACATTTGGATCGGTCAAACTGTGCCTACATCTCCTCCCAACTTCCCTCACATCAGTCTAGAGGCCTTACATTTAGAGAAAAGCAAATCTAATGATCCTTTTTGTTCAAATGAAAAGAAAACACCCAAAGAAGAGGTAATTATTTTATCACCTCTTTCCAAGTTATTTTTTTCTTACACTTTCTTTTTCATTGTTTTTTTTTTCATACCAAAATAATAACTCTAGTAACTTCTACATATTGTGATGTCATTATAAATATGGTAAATCTATATTCATTGTTCTATCTATCCTATGAAAAATAATTTCACTATACGTGCGTACGTATGGTTTACCGTCTCCACGTTGTGGTGTAATTTTTTATTCAACACTATATTATTTTGATCGATATAATGATGATTAAAATGTGCATAAATAATGAAAATGACATTCTAATTTCTCCGTAAAATTAATATACCATCCAATTAAACACCTTTTAATTATTAATGAAATGATATCATCGCTCGTGCGTACATACGGATTACCTTCTCCACGAACGTGATGAGATTCATTACCCATCAAAACCATTCAAGAATAATTTTCTTCTTATGATTAAAAAAAAGTTTAATAATAGAATCTAAATCTGTATATTAATCAAATACATCCTATAAATAACAAACATGGCTTATGTATCCAAGAAAATAACGGAAAACAAATCTGTTAGCACCCAAAACGATGATACTACTGAAATATTATTAGCAATGCAATATTGGAGGATCATATATGATATAATATTTATGTATATAGTTCTTTTATAATTTAATAACAATGATTTAACTATTATACTGGAGTTTAACATACCATCGACTAAAGAAAATTACAAGTTAAGGGTTAATTTTAAAATCTCTTTACTAATCTGAGGTTGTTAATATATAAGTATCTACTGTGAGCTCTTTATCATCCATATATGTGTTTCGTAAAAATGCATTTAAAAACATTTTTACTATTTACTAGACTATGGAATAACGTAATTTATACCCTTATTTGACATTTAATAAAAGTTTTTGAAATGAATCATTCTGTTGTTTTCCAAAAAAAGATACTTTATGACCTTTTCAACAATTTAAGGTAAGAATGTTTTTTAACTTATACAGCAAATGCGTCTATTTTCTTCCATTATAAAATCTTCAAAGATTTCCTCAAAATCACATAATTATATATTCAAAAATAAATGTTTTCTTTTATAATTACATGACTTTTAAATTATTTCAAAATAGAAAGAGGTATTTCTCTCAAATAGTTTGGATTTCATCTATTTCAAAATCCTTTAAGGGATGTTATACTTTTTTGAAGTTGATTTATTATTATACAAATCATCCATATTGTATTGAAGGTTTTGTGATATGATTGATTATGGATGTGTGTTTTTTTATACCACTCATGGTTTATCGATAATGTACTGACATTTCGTATGCTATTTTTAATACGAATTTTAATGTTTTGATTAAAAATTTTCATATGAGGAATGCATTGACCATAGTTAGTGATGGGTGGAGACTGCTATAGCTCCTCGATGCATTTATAGGTCTCATGAGACAAAGTAGTTTCTTGGCACAAGGCCTTGACAAAATATTATTTTTAATCGTGGCATAATGGCTTGACAATGTGGTTATGATGTCTGGCATTATGCATTGAATCTTTAAGAAATTGTTTATTGATGTTGCATGTGATTATTTGACTAGTAGAATATCCATGTGAATTAGTAAATGGAATTATATGATTTATTTTTTCCATATTATGCTAATGCTTAAGTTTAATATGCTTATTTTTTAGTCCTATACTTTTCTTAAATGTTTATGATTATTTATGAATGTTTTTCCTATATTGTTATCCTTACTGAGAATCTGAGCTCACCCCTTTCTATGTTTTATTTATCCCAGGACGTGAAGAAGAATATTATGACTGACCTGTAGGGATAGTCTAAGGGATATCAATGTGTTCAATATAGATAATGTTTTTTTTGTTTTTCATTTTATATTGTAATGTAAAACTTATGAATGTATCTAATACTTCCAAGGCTACTAAACTAATTGGTCTTTCGGGACATGATCTTTTTTGGATCAATCCAATGTTATGTAATAATTCACTGACTCTGGGTAACTGGGGTCAGGGAATTACAATTGGTATCAAAGGATGTTTAGTATATTCTTTTGAAACCAGATTTATATAAACTCTAATTAGTGAACATTACCCTAAGATAGGCTTTGAGGATTAGTATATAAGAAATTCCTAGAATTTCGCTAATGAAGATATTTTTTGTATTTTCAAATAAATAAATCCCTGTCTGGATACGAGCAGGTAGAGGAGGCTCTGGTACAACTATACATAGGATTGAAAACTCTGACATGGACTTTTAGGCTTTACCCGCGGTATCCGGGTACATGACAACGGGTCTTGCTTCACTCTTGGTTACGACACTCCAGGGGGAATATTCTTAGTATAATTCCCATTTTCTTTATAAATGACTAAGAATGATTTATGATTATATAATTCCTCAAAGAAAATATTTTTATAATTATGTATTATATCCATAAATTGTTCAATTTATGTTAATTGTTTTACAAGTTTAGTATTATTTATTACCATTCATAAACTAATTTACTGTATTCTATTGTTTAGAAATGGTGCCTAGTAGAAGGAATGAGAACTTTGTCAATACGTATGATCCAAAGATTAAGAAGGATCATATCTTTCATGGTATTAAGCCAACATTTAGAAGGAAAATAGTTTCCCACGTATTATCACCTTATAAAGAAATAGTATCATATGTTAATAAGATATGTAAAGAATTCTCTGAGTCCTATGGATTTTAAGGGAAGCAAGATAAAAAAGTATTTTAGAGAGAAATATGGATAAATGGAAGAGGGGAAATAAGGATTTTTCCCATATGTGATAACTTCGGAAAGAATCTGTTTGGTAAATGATTGAAGGGAATGTGAATTTTTTATAAGTGTGGAGAAAAAGGACAGAAAGTACATGATTTCAAGGATAAAAAAGTTTCAAATGTACAATGCTTTATCAGCAAGGAGTTGGGAAACTATTAAAATCAATGTCAAAATCATCAGAGTTTTCCCCAAAAGATGCTATTGGATAATAATCAAGTTAGGATACTACCACAGATGAAGAGTAATGACTAGTGTTCTTAGATTTTTATTAATTAATTATTTAATTTGAGTGTTGTATCAATGATGTATTGGTTATAAGAATTATGGAGTTTATAAGAATTTTATTGCAGTGCTATTTTATTAATGATTTGAGATTGTGTAGTACCAAGAAAAGTGACTCAATAGAAAGATAAATATTTTGGAAAATACATGGATGAAGTAAATTTATACTTTAATATGGTCCTCATACGAAGGTATTGATTTTGGAATAAGAGATTATTGATTTGGATAAATTCTATTGGATATTATTTATATCCCTGAAACTGATTGATGGTTTGTTTATTCTATCGTTGTTGGAGTATTCAAAATTTTTGGATTTAAGGGGTATATCCATTATTCTATAAGGAAAAAGGGGTATAATTTATTCAATAAGGTTTTATGGTAATTTAGTATGTTACAATGTTTTAACATAATACATGATGAAGGTATTCACATGTAATTATGTGAAAAAAAAACTTCATTGTGCTTAACTTTACTAAAATATTTGGGATGTGAGATTGGATAGAGGTATTTTGGATAAGTCTAAAGGTTGGAATGGATTATGTTTGACATTGGATTCAATTTTTATGGTTAAATCATTTCTTAAAATTATTTTTGGATTGTTATAAAAAGATCCAACCAGAGGTCAGGAGATAACCTGTCGCGTCCGGCAAGTTAGTGAGACTTGAACCCGCAACCAAAGGGCGACAAGGGTAATCACCTACCACTGGATAACATGATGTCCTAGTTTTTATAATGTATTTTTTTTTAAATATTTTTACAAATGATTCATAAATTAATTATTTTTGGATCCTTGTACGATTAAAAAAAATAGAATATTTTTAAGTTCTATTATCTTTTAGAGTGAAAGATGAGTTTGTGGTAGAAATTAGTAAAAGGTTGGAACTCTACCTGTTAAGTATATTTTTTTCCTCTTATTATATGAATAAATTAATTCTTCACCTTTATGGAAGGGATCCTAAAACCCAAAATGTGTTATCCTAATACCTTATGTTGTGTTGAACATATGATATTTTAAATCATCATAGATTGATGGCTTTAAGGCCCCCAATTTTACAGTTGTTTGTGATTTATGACCTCAATCAATCCCCATAAATATTTACGTTTTTCCTCCAATTATGTTTTTATAATTTCCAAAAATGTTCTCTTAATTGAGATCATAATTTCGTAGTGACTTTTTCATTTCACTTTCCCTCTCATTGAGACTAAATTTTATTATCCCAATTTTCAGTTTTGGTTTTCCACAAGGGTATTTTTCTATTTTAAACCTTTTATTTTTGAATAAAAATTTCAAATTGCGAGGATGCAATTTATTGAATTTGGGGAGAATATAATACCCAAAAATATCATAATATGTTATCTAATTAAAATAACCCAATCGCTTTCACTACACGCAACACCGAGTTCGAGCGCACCACAACTTACCAAACTAGCTGTTCAAAAAGGGGTTATGAATAGTATTGACTAAATTTTGTATCTTATATACTCTAAATAATTTTAATATCCCTATTATGTGTTTATTAGATAAAATATAATATCAAATTCAATTTTTCAGATAAAAGATGTATTTATCAAAATATGCAATTTTACCGCCAATTAACGGTGAACCTTTTTTTAAATGCAATATTTGACACTTTTATATTAAATCTGAAAAAATAAAATTCTTATTTCTAAGTGGTACATAAAGATTTATTTTGGATAATTTTTTGGTTTTTTCTGATAAATTTAATATTTTGATGAATAATGAAAGATACTAAATTTTAATTGAAAATAAATTTTTTAATCAAAATAATTTATAGTGTTAAATTATAAATTTGAATGGTTTTGAAGTATAATTAGATTTTATTATTCATTTAATACAATGTAGGTCTTATAAGTAATTTCACATTTAAATTTGACATAAACAAATGTCAATATTTTGATAGTTTTTACATTTTTTTAAAACAGCTTTTTGGTTTTGACAAATGGAATAAATTTTAAATTATTTAATTCAACTTCTATTATTTTAATTTGGTAAAATATACATCATTTTTGTTTTTTTAATATCAAAATTATCATAGGGTAATTTCGTGGTATTTTTTTGAAAACAATCAATTTTTGATGAATAGTGAAAAACACTAGGTTATAGTTTAAAACGGACTTTTTTAAATAATTATTTATTTTATTTAAATTTAATTTAAATAAATATAAATATATATAATACATATATAAGTTAAATTTAATTCATTGGTATCATTTTATAATAAAGTTAGATATATAAAATATTATTGAAATTTTTAACCTCTTTTACCCACATTCTAGGAGCATTTGCAAATTTGCATAAAACATAATTTTAGCACTAATCTAAGTTGAATTTCAAAAATTTGAGGGACATGGTTGAAATCAGTATGTAAAATGTGGTTCAATAAGATGAAAATAATTTTTTTTGAATACTAACTTTTTGACTTTTATTTACCACGGTTAAAAGTAAATGCGGTAACTAAAGGTAAAAATAATATTGTAATTACCATAAAACATGTCCTAATTCTATTTGATAAATGTAATTGGACCAAAAAAAACTTAGGAATTAAATATTATCCATTTGGTCCACTTGGATTAGATTAGGACATTTAATAATATTTTATTTAAAGAAGAGTTTAAAGTGTTAAATTCAATGTTTAATAACAAAACCATTTTTAATATTGGGTTATACGTAAGATAAATTCAACTCTAAATATTCATTAGAAATATAAAAATATTTCATACATAATGGTATTTTATTCATAATTTTTAGAGATTAAATAATTTACTTTATTTATGACACAATGATGATGCAGTAATTACCTTCTTAATGAAATATTAAAATAAGTGATATTATAAATATTAAAATATATCGAATTTGAATGTTTTGATTCAATCCACGAATTTTCTAGGTTCTTATGACATGTTAGGGTTGATTAAATATATTTGGTTCGAAGTAATAAAGTATTTATGACTTTTACAAAATCCAAATACATAATAGTTTCAAAATTGACATAAATTAGTTTTTAGAACAAATATTATATTGTTAAATGGTATAATATTCCTAAAAAACTAAGGATGGGAAAAGGAATTATATAATGATTAATATGTCATAAATTATCCTATTGGTGTTTTGTTGTCATTTTATAGAATTTTTATTAACCATTTATTATAATAATAAAAGAGTACATTGTAAAAGTTAAACATTTGAACAAAGAGTTAAATTTGAAAGATACGGTTAATATGGTGACCTAAACTTGTCTAAAAAATATTGGTCGAGATTATTTCTACCCATACCTAACTTATCCTCCAAATAAATCAATTTTGATCCATTAGAAACCAAAAATAATTTTATAATAAAATAATACTTCAATGTTTTCCTAAAGTGACCCTCACCTATCTTATAAAAAGTTACTTCCCCTTCTCTGAAAATCAGACCTCCAAAGCCATTTGACTGGGCCAAACTCAGCCCAAATATCCTCCCAAATTTCCTCACTTTAACTTAAAATCCTTCCTTTTAGAAGAATTCTAACCTAAAGAGCCTTTTTGTTCAAAATAACAGGAAACACCCATGGAATATGTAATTATTTTATCACCTCTTTCCAAGTTCTTTTATTCTTCCAATTTATTTTTCATTGTTTTTTTCCATACCAAAATAATAACTCTAGTACCTTCAACATAATTTTATATTATTATAAATATGGTACACTATATTCATTATTCTATCCATCCTATGAACATTAATGTCACCATGTGGGAATACGTATGGCTTACTGTCTCCACGTCGTGTAGTAATTTTTTATTCAACACTATGTTATTTTGATAGATATAATGATGAGTAATATGTATGTAAATAATGAAAATAACATTATAATTTCTCTGTAAAATTAATATATCATCCAATTCCACACATTTTAATCCTTCAAAATAATATCATCGCTCGTGCGTACGTACGAATTACCTTCTCCACGAACGTGATGAGATTCATTCCCTATCGTAATCATTAAAGAATAATATTCATTTTAGGATTAAAAAATGTTTATGAACATAATATCTATATGGATATAAATCAAATACATCCTATACATATCAATCATGGCTTACGTAACCAAGCATATAAAGGAAAACAAATCAGTTAACACCTGAAATGATGATACTACTGAAATATTATTAACAAATGAATATTAGAGGATTATATGATATCATATTTATGAATATATTTATTGTATAATTTAATAACATTGTTTTAACTATTATAAAATAGGTTAACATACCATCGACTAAGTAAGTGTATAGGTAAGGGTTAATTTTAAAATCCCTTTACTCATCTGAGGTTGTTAATACGTAAGTATCTACTAGGACCTCTTTATCATACACATCTGTGTTTCTTACAAATGTATTTCAAAAAAAACGTTAATATTTACTAGACTATGGTTTAAATTCATTTATATATTTGTTTTACTTTTTATAAAATGTTTTTAAAGGAATCGTTCTGTCGTTTTCCAAATATGGTAATTTATGTCCTTTTCGACAAATTAAGGTAAGAATGTTTTGTTAACTTATACGGAGAGTGAGGATAGTTTCTACCATTATAAAATCTTAAAATCTTCCCTTACAATATAATAAGAATAATTTTAAAAAAATGTTTTCTTATATAATTACATGACTTTTAAATGATTTCAAAATAAAATGAATTTTTTCTCTCAAATAGTTTTGATTTCATCTCTGTCAATATCCTTTAATGGATTTTTTTACTTGTTTGATGGTGATTTATTATGATACAAATAATAATTATGGTATTATAGATTTTTTGATATGTTTGAGTGTGGATGAGTTATTTTTATACCATTAATGGTTTATAGATAAAGTATTGACATTTAATATGAAAGTTTTAATACAAATTTTTATGACATGTTTAAACCTTTTAATATGAAGAATGAATTCGACTTATTAAGTTACGGGAGGAGCCCGCTATAGCTCTTCGATGAATCCGTAGGTCTATTTAGACAAACTAGTGTATTGTCAGAAGGCCTTGACAAAATATTATTTGTAGTCTTGGTACGAGGACTTGAGTATGTGGTTATGAGGTTTGGTATTATGAATTTCATCATTATGAAATTGGATATAAATGTTGCATGTGATTATTCGACTAGTAGAATATCCATGTGAATAAGTAAATGGAATTATTTGATTTATTTTTTCTATATTATGCTGATGTTTAAGTTTAAAAGGCTTATGTTTTAGTCTTATATATTGCCTTAAATGTTTATGCTTATTTATGAATGATTCAAATATATTGTTATCCATACTGTGTATCTGAGCTCACCCCTTTCTATGTCTTATTTTTTCTAAGATGTGAAGAAGTATATTATAAATGTCCTGTAGGGATAGTCTAAGTGACATGAATGTGGTAAATGGAGACAATGTTGTTATTGTTTTTCATTTTATAAAGTAATTTAAAACATATGAATGTATCTATTACTTCCAAGGCTACTAAACTATTCAGTCATTCGAGACTATATATTTTGTGATCATACCAATGTTATGTAATAATGCACCGAATTTGGGTAACTGGGTTCAGGGAATAATTGGAAATACTCCTAAATATATTCATAGTGGAGAATATCTTTAATAATGGATTTTAATATGCTCCAATTTTAACAATACACCCATATAGATCTTCAACTTGTGACATTCCAGATTTAAGAACATCTACAACTTCACCAAGGTTGATATTAATCACAAGTTGTTATTTAGGTTACCGATATGACCTCAAAAAAAGTTGTTATATTCTTTATCATTCTTTTCTAGGATAAAACCTAAATGTATAAAAATTTATCAAATATGATCCTCTATTATATTTCTATTTGAATTATAATTTAAGAATCATTGAATGGTGATGAATTCATTTCCATTTCTACCATTAATTGAAAAAAATCACTACTTCTCAAGTTCTCCCCCTAAGAACGTGTTTCACATTTAATTCAATGTATTATAATTAATAATAAAATACAAATAGACTAAGGGAATATGGTGGTTCTTCCTTGCTTCATCAATGTGAACATCAAGGATGAGTTGGTTTTCTCAACCAAGTATCCTTATTTCCTTCAATCTTTAGACTTTCAAATCTAGTCATCAATTATGATTGAGGATGTGTAGATCCTATTACTCTGTAAATTTATTTGTGAGTAAACATTTTTTCTTCAATAGATTTTAAATCACATTTACCACCTGGTCAAACTTTTATCTTACTAAATAATTATTCTTATTGTAGTGTTCTTTCAGAATAATTTCTCACAGTATGAATATCCAGGTTATACCTCACACACAAAGCTTCACCTTCATGTGTAATATTTTCATTTATTTTTTCACTATCCATGGATTTTTATTCTTCCATTTTTCTCATTCTCTAAAAATATTATAGCTATATAACTAACATGTCATTAAATATATTTTTAAGTCCGGGTAGATGTTCCACAAGGCTTCTTCTGAGTATCATCTATGATAGTAGTTCTCTTGGAATAAGCACTTTTCTTCAACCTACTGGATTTAGAATTCAATATCTTCTCACTTTTCTTTCATGAAATCATATTTGGATAATCATTTTTATTAATTCATCCCAGGGTTTATTCTTCTTTCAGGGACAAATTTCGTGGTCTTATTTTCTCATTATCATTGGATTCATGTTTAGTTAATAATGATCCATTATTGTGACCACTTCCATTGTATACCCCAAATATGTTTTCAATAATTCTAAATATATTTTAATTATTCATATTTTTCTGAACCTATAGATTTCTATTCTACATTTACATATTTATCCATCTTCACATGAGATTCCTTTAGGTGTTTTCATTTAGGGAATTAGGTAATCTATTGACACAAGTTCCACATACTAGTTCCCTGATCCAGTTCACTAAACGACCTCAAGAATGTCTCAACATATATCAACATCTGTTGACTAGCATAGATGGTCTAACATGAATATTAGGAAGATTGTACACTCTTTCTCAAATAGAGACAAGAGTAGAAATAAATATATCAATAGTAAAGATAAAAATAAAAAATAACAAAAAATGACCATGAATCACATAATAAAATCCTAAAACTAAGAAAGTGGTCATAAACCAAAAACGTAAATATTTCAGGACATGTAAGTTTCTACTGTTGACTGAAAATCCAAAATTAGGACACACTAAAAACTCCCAAATAGATCCCAACATCATGTATGGTCCCTTCAACAATGTTCCATCTTGAATCCCAACTCATCCATCTAAAATAAGACATTTACCCTTATCCTATTCTTCCAACATGAATTCTACTTGACTACCAATTGGAGTCCCAAGTAGGGTGTGAGTACGACTCAATAGGCCACCAACAATAGTTTCTAAAGAAATATCTAGTAATTAATAGTGTTTTTACTAGTATATGTAATAATCAATATTTCATGAATAGTTGAACATGTTTCAGATTATTATTCTTCATTATTATTTAAATAATTGTATTTCCCTTTCAGGTTCCGGGTGACACCCAATTCAATCATAACCTCTTCATCCCATGTCAGATTAGGAACCTTATATCCAATGATCAACATTATAATTAAAAATGAATGTCATTATCGTTATATTGAAATTTATTTCAGTACCATGGAGTTTTGGTCCAGGTACCATATCAGGGATTCTTTGAGCTTCAATCCAGCATCATTGTCACAAGGTCATATGGAATCATTATAACACCCAACAAATTGGTACATGGAGCATCAATCCATCCCCAAAACATGGGTACTTTTAGAATTAGGATAGAACCAAAATTTTTGCTACATAGAGAGTTATTTTAGAACCAATTCAATTCCATTATTCATTCATATACAAGATCAACATCATTAATATTTTATCAAATATATTACACCATAACATTTCATTTAAAACATACCCATTTAATATAATTACATCCCTTTATACACATGAACAAATAGTATTTTACCACTTAATCTAATTACCAATAATATTTTCACATATCATTAACACTTCCATGTTAAGAAAAATAATAATTTATAACAAGGTAACAATCTAAACCCATTAAAATGGTTTAAATTCATGAACACTCTAATTTCTTTTTTTTTAGTCGACAATTATTATTTCAAGGAAATTGGTACAACCCTTAAGAATCCATTAAACTTATTCTCATAATCTCTAATGTATCCAACAAGATCTATAAAGGATCTCATAAATTCATAGGGATTGAATTCATTTTTTTAATTTTAAATATAATTTCACAACATGGTTAGGAAAAGATACAACTATGACATAGGATCATCATCAATATTATGGGAATTAGAATATAGATCCCCTAACTAAGGGTTTTTATGAATATCTGCCAATCTGTGGCCCTTGATTCGAGGTAGAATGATTTAAAATTGAATAGTAAAGATGATATAGGGTCACAACATAGAATCAAGATCCAAAAAGATATAAGATCAATTAAAACCTATATATATACCATAAAAATGGTAGGATTCATCCCTTTACAAATGGAGAGAAAAATGGGAGATATAAAACCAAAATCAAGGAAGAAATCACACACTATAGAGCTTTCGATTTCTTCCATCAGATATTTGATTCATAAGAAAAGATATTCAAGAAGAATAAGAATACTCTAGGTATCCTACAAAATCATAAGAATTCAATTTATGCCTTAAAATAAAAAACGAGGCTCTGGGAATTTTTAATTAAAATTTCGTGGGTTTAAAAGTCTGTGTGTTGAGTTTAATGGATGGGTCGTAGGGTTAAAAAAAATTATGTTCCCTAACCATGCACCCAGACTATCTGGGGTGCATCATTTTTAATAGTTAGGGACAAGGTTTTTTAAACTATGTGCCAACCATGAAAACCCCTACTTTCCTAGGGTGCAGATTTTTGTAAGGGAGGCCACACAGTTTGGTAAAACAATACATCCATTGTGCACAGCCCAACCCCCCAACATTGAAACTCACCTGAATTCACATGAGACAAGCCCCCACCAACAGAATATTAAAATAGTGGTAAAAGGTGCTTAAAATGTTTAACGTTAGGTACAATCTATGTTTTTCATCTTATAATATCCCCACCATATAATGCTCATCATCCAGCTAGACTCCTAAGAAAAACTAAAATTATAGGTGAAAAGGATGGTCCATTGGGCCTGAATATCTACTTCGATTTCTTGTGTTTCCTATGAACATGACCATGCTGTCAAAGCACTCTAATGAATGGCATTTTCTTCCCCCCCACAAAAATTAATCATTGTGATCCAAAACATTAATAATGTTCTCCTCAATGGATATGTCACCCTCAAGCTCAACATAATAAACATATATTACATGAGAAGGGTCAGGGTGATACTGCCAAAGCTAGGATAGATTGAATGAATCGTTCATATCATTATACAGACATGGAAGATCAAATCAATATGCCACTGGTCTAATACTCTCTTCGATCTCAAATTGTCCAGAAAACATGGGTGTCAATTTTCCCTGATTTTGAATTTGATAATAACCAAATATCAGTGACACTAGAAGGAATACACAGTCACCCACATTAAACTCAAGAGTTCGAAAAATCAATTAGAATAAGACTTCTATCTACTCTATATTGTCTTTATTTTTTTCTGAATCAACTAATCCTCTTCTCACAACTCCTTCATGACACTCGCTCCAAAAAACTCTAACTTTTCTACCTCAATCCAATATAAAGGTGATCTATATAGCCAATCATAGAGCACCTCATATGGTTATGTATGAATACTCTCATTATAACTATTTTTATAGGTGAACTCGGATAGTTCTAAGTGCTTTTATCAAGATCCATAAATGTTTTAGATTCATTCCCATAGCATTTCCTCCAACACATGAATTGTATGCATTTATTGACCATCTTTCTATGGGTGAAAATCATTACATAGAAACACCTAAGTATCAATATCGTTCTTCAACACTTTCCAAAAGAAGAATGTAAAACACGGATCATGATAAGAAACTATACATCATGTTACCTCATGCAAAATTACTTTCTCTTGATAATATAAGTAACCTAACTAATCAACCCTGAAATATGCCTAGATTAGTAATAAATGGGATACTTTTTTCGACTAGTTCACAATCACCCATATCACGTCATTCATTTTAGGGGTCCTTGGAATACCTACCACAATGTCCATTGTGAAATAATGTTTTTTCCACTATGAAATAGGAAAAAATTATAGAAGAATGGTAGGTCTCTGATTCTATGCCTTCACTTTCTCAAAAGTATAGCACCATGTCACAAAACATGCAATTTCATTTTTCATTCCAATCTACCAATACTATCGTCGAAGATCACGGTATATCTTGGTCAAACTAGGGTTCACTTCCCACATTGATTCCTTTAACGCATGCATCAACTCTTCTTGAATACATGTAGACACAAAAATATATCCCCAAACCGAGATGATCTCAACCTGATCTATAGTCCAATCGATAGGTTTCTCCCAACATTCAAAATTGTACCTCAACACCAAATCTCTACATCCTTAATCATATTTTCCTTGATCTAGTTCAAGAGTGTACGATGAACAGATAAGGACTTAAAGTTCATCTATTTCTACTTTTATTGGACATCAATATCCATCTCAACCAATAAATCCATCATCTTTCACTCGTAAGTAGTCTCCCAAACTACCTAAGTCTATGTTTTTTGGATTAAGGTTTTTGAAATACAAATTCATTTCCATGAAATATAGGCTAACTCAAAATCTAATGATTTCAGGTAATCAACCCACATTTACAGCCAGAGATTTAAATCCCACTGATAAAAAATTTACTTAGGGATTATTTGGTAAGTATATGAAATAAATTATTCAAACTAATATATATATCACCTAAACTTTAAGGAAAAAACAACCTCTACCAACTCAATATCATGAATAGGATAATTTCATTATGTGGTCACAACAATCATAATCCATACACCATGAATCAATCAATGTTCATAAACACTACCCCAATTCCAATCCTAGATGCATCACAAAACAAGTTATATTCCTCACCTGGATTGGGTAGGATGAAAATTATTGTAGTGTTCAAGTTCTTATTTAACTCCCGGTTGGCATTCTCACATTTCCCAGACCATTCAAACATGATACCCATTTGGTTATTCCTGAAAGTGGTGCTTCCAAATATGAAAATTACTTAACAAACCTTTCGTAATATTCCACTCATCCCAAAAATATTCAGATATCAAAAACATTCTTGGGATTCTCCTAAGAAAAAACATCCTATCCTTTTATGGGTCCACCAACACACCATTTTCTAAGATGATGTAACCCAAAAAATGACCTCTATCAATCGAGAAACTACACATTGTTAGCATGGAATATATTATATTATCTCTTATTATACTCAAGAAAATGTCAAGATGTTTGGAATAGTAATCATGGGTCTAGGAGTAAACCAAGATTTCACTAATGAAAACAAGCACAAACTGATCCAAATATAGGTGGGGGATTCCGTTCATTAAGGCCAAAAACATAGCGAGATAATTTTCCAATCTGAAAATCATTTCAAAATACCCATACAGTTTAAACCTTCTTCTAAATGAATTCAATGGTCTACCAGAAGGTCTTGCTCTCAGCTGATGATACCGTGGCCTAAGATTGATCTGGGAGAATACACAAGCGCCCCTCAGTGGGTCAAACAAATTGTCGATACATAGAATTGGATGTTTTTTATTAAATATCATTCTATTAATCATAATTTATTAAATACACAAGTGAAAAATTATATATTCCTTCTTATAATACAAGAATCTAGACCCCCATGATGATGTACTCGGATGGATAAATACCATATCCATCAATTCATCCAACCGAATCTTTGAATCTTCAATATATGCAGGTGACATTTTGTAATGTGAAATGGTTAGTATTACAGTTTTGAGAATTATATCAACTATAAACTTAAAATATTTCTTATGTGTTATCACTGATAATTCCTTAATAAACACATCCTAAAATTGAATCACTATGGGTTAAAAGACAGTATGATCCACACCCCTTACATATATAGCTTTCCATTGATTTTACACCCAACAGGGTGTCAATTTTCATATCCCCACACAAAAAACTCCAACATAAAACCCAAACCATCTACAATTACAGAATATATAAAAGCATTTAATGCTTGGATATCAAATAAATCGCCAACAATTGTATAATCTATAAGAATTGTTCCTCTAAATGATGATGACCCTGCCTTAGTATCACAAATTATAGGTTGATCTTCTTGTAATTTACCTATACCTATTACATGTATTCCAGTTTGAGTTCCCTATAATGAACTGATGTATGGATATGAGTGATCTTTCCATTAAGAACCACATACCATTCCCAATTTGTAATTACTTGTAGAACCCCAAATGCCTGACTGGTACATGGTATAAGACCCCCTTTCAGTTCTCTAGGTCAACCTAGGTCATCCATAACATCATAACTATTGTGGTTTCCTACAATACCATTATAAGTGTTCCATCCTACCACATTATATGCACTCCATCGGTGGTTTGAGACACTAACTATGAATGTGGCCCAACCTATAGAATAGATGGAAAAACACTCATTCACAATACTGAGTAATTGATCCTCTCACCAGGATACTCTGTCCATCACATCCTTAAATAATGTTATCATAATGATGTGGTTTTCCCTCATAATACGTACCACATAGTATCTATCTAATCCAATGGGTCATATATTGGAATCCTTATTCAGCTTACTCTTAGAAATGATAACTTGATTCACTACCTCAGTAACCATCTTAAATAGAAATATATTTTCATGGGACTTAATCTCAAAATTATGTCTACCATAGAAATGTATCAACACAGTTTCTTTATCTCATACCAATTCTAATACAAAGTTCTCCAAGTCAATGAAGAATCGTTAATAGTAAATCATGGAAATGATTCCCTAGGTTAGCTGCATAAACTATATTTCCATATCTTTTCTTAGTGTCTCTCGGTAAAGGTGTTCTAAGAATCTTTGGGAAGTCATTTCATACCATTCCCACCAAATTCTCCTCTCAAGTATTAATATCCCACAAGCATTTCAGTGGTCCTCATAACATATAGGCTTCTAATTTGACTCTTTTCTATGGAGTAGTCTCTATATGATCCATGATTGTTTTGATAGACTCATTCAAAAACTCAGCTACCTCAGTTCCACCCTCTTTGGTGAACATCATAGGGTGATGTAGTTGGAACTCACTGGTCATATCAGACATATTGTGTATATCCTGACCTAGGTCTCTTTCCATGAATTACACAAAGTGAGTGAAGTTCTCATAGGACTACACTTTCTCACTATGACCTAAAACTATCACGGCCCCTTGTCTCACTATTAGGGGTGCATTTCATGTAATTTCTTCCAATGTACCCCCAACAGATGTTGCCTAAGAGGCAATAATCGAAAATTTAATGCACATGTCTTTGGATACATAAAAAATAATTAATAGAATTCCATAAGATATATTCATGTAAAACCATAAACAATCATCCTGTATACATTACCACAATCTCTAAAATGAGGAACTATCTCTTACTTAAACCAACCATAACCTGGGTCATGGTTAATAAAGGATAATAATCATTTCTCAATTATTATTTTTCCATTAGATGTATTTTTTTTTAACTTTCAATTACACCATGTTTCAAAATATTTTAAATATTATAAATTGATTATTAGGAACCATTTATTTTAAATTAAACAAGTAAAGAAGGGAATTTTTTGTCCAACAACTCACTTATAACCTTCTTTTCCATCCATTCCTAAGATGATGAAGGACACATATATCATAGATTTCCTAGAATGATTCATACATTCTCAACTCTCAGGCCATAATAGCACTGTGTAAAATCTCATAAAACAATAACACCACACAATAACTGAATCAACCAAGGTAAAATGACATTTTACTATAACTGTAAACATTAATAACAATATCCCGCCTTGGGAACATGGGTTTTCTCTCATACATGGGTTAGATACACCCATGAGCAAGCTTATTACCATGATATGAAACATATTATTCTACTGCTAACTATCCCAAATAGTAAATTGAAGGAAAATAAAATATGAAATCCCTAATTTCTAATAAATTAATTTTCTTTAAATTTAAAAAATAGAGGATCTATTAATTTTTAGTATCACGTAAACAAGGTACATAATATGTGAAAACATAAAAAATATAATCCACCAGAATGGTTTATCCATTTTTTTATCCCAAGTATTATTAATTAATCTCATAACATAAGTACATACATAAAAGGAAAGGGTGTGCATAAGGCCCGGTAAGGGAATAAGTAAGGGAATCACTATACATGTTAACTTTAGGAATATCAATAAGAACATGGGGAATTTAATTATGTCATGAGAAAGATAACATCATAAATATAATAATAAAAATAATATGAATCATAAAATGTAAATGTGGGTAAAAAATTGAACTCATATATTCCTAAGCATATTGTATGGGTCAATCACCAAGGTATCATAAATTAAATTTACAAAGGTTATTCACCAAGGTATCGTAAAACATTTCTTCTCTAGGGATTAAATTATTTACCTAATTAATTTGAGTGATATCTAGGTGAAAATTTTATATGTATTAATTAATTATATTCACATAGATAATAATAAATCATTTTCCTAATAACAAATGGATAATAAAGAACGTGTTTCATATCAAAACCTTGGAATAAAAAGAGCTTAAAGACTTGATCAGTACATCATATTTAACCCATAAAGGGAAATGTTAGTTTCTTATGTGTACAAAGAAAAATAAAATAAATCATTCTTAAATCTAGGTGAATACCCATGTAAAATAAAATGGTTTTAGTATCCAAAAAATTAAAATAAATTATAATTTATTGGGGAGAAAAGAGAAATTTTGAGAAGAAATTTTGGCAACATAACGGGTATAAAACGTGGTTTTAAAAATGTAAAGTGAGTGGGGGAAAGCATAAAACACTTCTAAAACAAAACTATCGTATAAAATTTGGATATATAAGGTAATAGAATATAGTAATCATAGCACTATGTTGATATTTACACAAAATAGTTCTTGACTAGAAGGGAAAGGAAGGATAATTCCCTTACCTTGAAAAGTAACTAATAAAACATGGGAATTGGGACCTTTGGGCATTTAGTACCCCTTGGGACGGCACCATGGGGGGAAATATCCATATAATCTAAGATAATTGATTTTTAATGAAATTAAATGGATAAATGTGTGGGTATTTAATGAAAAAGTGTAGGATTTGTTCAATAATTCCAAATATAGGCCTTGGAAATCTAGGTTATGGAAATGAAACCACATCGGTTGACCATGAATTTTTACCAGGGTTTTGGAAATTTGGGAAATATTTTATGTTATTTTAACCCAAAAAATATATAATATAATTATATTACTTCTTTTTAAAAGGAAAATTAATGTATCCAGAAAATAATGTTTTTGGGACAATGTTTCCATTTTATAATTTGGAAAGTAAATCATTGTTTTTGTAATTGATTAAAATATATTAAACTAATTTATATTAATAAATAACATATTTTAAGTATTTTATTATGATTAATTAATTATTACATCATTATTAAATATTTATTAATTAATTTAACATACAGAAAAGCTCAAACTATATTTTTATTATTCATGAAAATAAGTATTTTAGACAATTATCATAAATTCACCCTAAAACAATTTTGATGTGTTTATTCTAAATATTGTGTTTATTTTATCATAATAATTTTATATGTATGAAAATTTTAACATATAAATATCAATATTTATATTTATTGAAAAAATTGAATGTGGATAATGAATAGTCAAATTTCACGCACTTAAAAATTTCCATGGATGTAATAAAATTATTATTTTTCATTTATTTTAGAATTTGATTTTTATTAACATAATATTTAATTAAAATAACTATTATTCATAATACTTAGTTTATTATACACATATAAATCTTTTATAAAAATCAAAATTTGTGCCTAAAAATATATTTATCAAATTTGTCATATATTTTATTAAAAAATATTCTTAAAATGGAATTCATGGAATAACAATTTTATTTATAAAAAATAGTTACAAATTATGTAACTAAGTCCTAGAAACATAAACCTTTATTAAACACTCTTATACCCTGAGATTAAGGTGTGAGATGGTGGTAGTTTTATGGGGTGCCTCAGCAAACATTGACTGAGTGCTAAGCTCCCCTAACATGAACTTCTCATGTCAAAAATTTCATTCAATCTTCACTTGTTGAAGCTCTACTTGGGATTGTTGTAGGGTGTACCTTATTTATAACACCTCCCTCCCATGTTACAAAAGAAGGGATTCAAATATAAAGACTCTACTGGTGGAGTTCATGTATTAATATTTCTTCATAAATTATCCTTTTTCATTATTACTTATAAAAACATAATTAAAATTGAAAAATTATTACCAAGAGTACAATTTCCTATTTTCATATTGACAAACGTTCATATTGACAAACGTTCATATTGACCAACAAAAATATTTGACCAATGGTCATATTGTGGTTAAATACTAATGCTCATATTTATCTTTATACTCTATAAATACCACTTCATTATTAAAAAGATATGTTTTTGTTGTTTATAATATAATTTAACACACATTTTCAATAAGAAAATATAATTTAAAAATTATGGGCCATTGCATTCTTCCCCCCTTAAGAAATTTTTCCCTATAATTTCAATTGTTTTATCAGTTTAGAAAATGTGTTGTTAATTCTGTCTCATTTTCTCATCTAGTTCCCACATCGCTTCTTCGTATTTATGGTTCCTCCACAACACTTTGACGAGGTGGGTGGTCCTATTTTTTAGAACCTTCTCTCTACGGTCCAATACATCCATTGGTTTCACCTAATAAGATAGGCCATGTTCTATTTGTACCACCTCCTGAATTAGTACATGTGAAGGGCCAAGTATATACTTTATCCAGAGAGATACATGGAATACATCAGTAACTTGTGCTGGACTTGGTGGAAGTTCAAGTTGATAAGCCACCTCTCCTATAAAATCATATATTTCATAGGGTCCAATGTACCTAGGTATAACCTTCCATTTCTTACCAAATTGCATGACTCTCTTACATGGTGATATTCAAAGGAAAAATTTATCACTGACATCAAACTCCAAGTCCCTTTAATGGTTTCAGCATAGCTATTATACTAACTCTAATAAGCCTTTATGTGTTGTTGGATATCATGTACCTTTTCTATGATCTCTTTCATGATATCAGACCCAAGAAACATTCCCTCACCAACTTCATCCTAGCATATAAGAGTTCTACATCACTTCCCATATAAAGCATTATAGGGTTCGATTTTAATAATTGAGTGGATGATTTTGTTTTTTGAGAACTCAACTAATGGTAGGTTTTGATACCAACCAACATTAAATTCCATTGAACATGTTCTTAGCATGTTTTAGTGTGCTTGAATAGTCCCTTCAGATTGGCCATTAGTTTGTAGGTGATAGCCCATACTAAAATTCAATTCATTATTCATATCATGTTTGAGACTTATCTAGAATTTAGATGTGATCCTTTGGATCATCATCATAAATTTTATAAATTGTAACCCCATGAATCCTCACCACCTCTTGTACGTATATCTTGTCAAGCTAATTGAGAGTGATTTTTTCACAAATAGCGATGAAATGTGTTGTCTTGGTGAATCGGTCCCCTGTAACCCATATCGCATTATTTACATTGGATGGTCTTGGGATACTATTTAAAAAGTCAATAGTGATATTATACCACTTCTGTGTTGGTATGGTTAGTGTTTTCAATACACCTTAAGGAATTTGTCACTCCGCCTTCTCCAACTGACATTCCATGAAAATTGTAGTGTAGTTGGGAATCTCTCGTTTCATATTATTTCACCAATAATGATCACAATGTTCCTTTTAAATTTTACTTCATGCCAGATTTATAGATAATGTAGAGTTATTAGAGTCATCCATAATATCATTTTTTATTTATGGAATAGATGGAAAATATAAAAATATATTAAACTTTATTACACCTTCTTGAAAAATAATGAACTCAAGAAGCTTCCCATTATTTGCAGACTCTGTCTTATTTTTTAAAAGGGGATCCTATCTTTGATATTTATAGATATTTTTTAGTAACGATGTTTTAGAAATTATTTAAGATGGGGTTCATGATTTCCCTTAACTTATGATTCGCAGTTCTAGTTTTACTAGGTCTTTGTTCAATAGATCTCCTTGAATCCTTATCATTTCCAGAACAATATGGTCTACTCTATTTAATGAATCCACAGCTTTGATTACTCTTCTAGGGTGATAATTAATTTAATAGACATAGTTTATAATAAGTTTCAACCATATCCTTTATATCATGTTCAACTCCTTTTTTGTGAAAATATAGTTCAAACTTTATTGGTCAATGTATATATCACATTTATCCCCATACATATTTGTTTCCAAATCTTCAAGGAAAAAATAATTGCAAACATCTCTAGTTCATGGGCATGATAATTGTGATCCTGAAAATTTAACTATCATGACACATAAGAAATCGCCTTTTCATTTTTCATGAGTACACCCCCAATTCCTTTTTGATATGCATCACTAAAAATAACAAATCCTTATCTGATAGAGTGTAGAGTAAAAAAATGTTTCCTAAGAAATATCTTTTTCTACTCTTTGAAACATTGTTCACACTCAATTTTTCATATGAACATAGACCCTTTTCATGTTAACATGGTTAGTGGGTTATAAATATGTGATAATATTTTCTAAAACCTCCTATAATATTTTATTAAACCAATGTATCTCAGAATCTCAGTTACTATTATAGGATGAGACTACTCCTCCACAGCCTTTCTCTTGGAAGGGTTAACTGAGATTAACTCACTAGATAAAATTTTCCCCAAGAAAGAAACTTTTTTTAACCAAAATTCACATTTTATGAATTTTCCATATATACTCTCATTCATAAGTGTTTAAAAAATACAACTTATATAGTCCTTATTATCCAAATGAATTTTAGAATATATCAGAATATCATAAATAAAAACTAACAAAAATTTATCAATGTATTACATATAGAATCTATTCATCAAATGCATTAATATATAATGAGAATTATTCAACCATATGGTCATAACAAAAAACTCATAATTCCCATATATTGATCGAAAATTGTACCTTATAATATCATCTTTCTTCACCCTCAATTGATGATAATAAGCTCAAAGATCAATCATGGAGAATAATTGATCCCCACAAATATAGTCAAATAAATTTTCCATCCTTGGGATAGGGTACTTGTTCTTCATTGTGATCCCAATAAGTTCTCTATAATCAATGCATAGCTGCAATGATCTATCATTCTTTTTCAAAAAGATAACATGTTCTTTCCTTGGAGACTCACTTGGGGGGATTAACCCCTTCATCATAAGATCATGAAGTTGTTTTATTAATACCTCTAGCTCCACATTTTCCATTTTATATGGGGTATTCTATATAGTATTGGATCTAGGTATGAGTTTAATGGAGATATCAACCCCTATTTTGAGGGATCTCAAAGTAACTCTTCCATAAATACATTTGTGTATTCTGGAATGATGGAAATATTTTCTATTCTTAATCATTCAATTACATCTTCCTCCACAGTGATCATTTCCATTAAGAATTATATGTGAGGTGCTTCTAAAAGATAAGGTCTTAATATCTCTCCTTTGAAAATAATTGTTGTATTTTCATTCAAGTGTACTAATATTTCCTTTCTTCTTCAAATTAAATTATCATTATACTTTGAGATATGGTCCATCTGTAGTATAAGATTGAATTACACTATGAAAATTATTAGTAGTTTTTGATGAGATTATGATCACCAAAGTAATTAATTGAGTATCTATTTAGGATTACATAATCCCTCAAGGATTCTTTAATAATAAATCTACTTCTAGTATTTCGAAAATTTATAATATATTATTTGAAAACAGGGATGAAATAAAGGAATTTGTATAAATATAATAAAACAATGTACTTTCTATCTTTGAGAGAATAATGAGAGTACCTACCATCACATCATTTGGATCTTCTACTTCAGTCGTCCTGATATCAAAAACCTATGATTTAAACCTTGGATTATACTAAGGTTGATGGTGATTTTCATCCATTATCTTCATATTTGGATAGTGATTCAAAAAGTTCCCACCATTTCTACAATTTATGCATTGGAAATCAGGTTGGCCCTCCTAATATTAAATTTTTTTCATTAGTGTTGATAAGTTTAGGCTTCACCTAACTATGAAATTTTTAATATATATAGCCATATCTTCCTCACTTTTACCATTTTCCACTCATGAGAAAGAAGTTCCCCGAATGAATCATCCCTCATGTGTTGCATTTGGGAAGTTTCACATTATTTCCTCCTATTCTATGATAAAATTTCATCCCTAATTTTGGCTTAAATATGTCTTTTTTTCATTCAATTTTTTTCGACCAATGAGTCTCTCCCAAGTCTGGTTCAACATTCATGACACTCTTTACTATTTCCTCATAGATTTCATAGTATCAATTTTTTATATTCTTAAATATATGGGGTCTTCTTCCACCAAATATTATATCAAATTTTCCATTAGGATCCATTAAAATGCTAGATTTTCAATGAGAAATTCTTTTAATGTTCATCTCATAGTTTCCCAAAGATTCATTTTCCATCAACTTCAGCTCTAGTAATTCCTTCACTATTTTCGTTCACATTGAATGAGGAAACTTTTTATTGAAAAAGGATCCCAAAAAATCTTCCCACACCATATATTTATATCCTTTATTGGAATCATGTTTTTAATTGGCTTTCACCATTGAAAAGTTTCTCCCTCTAAGTGGTACACAACTGGGGTGTCTTTTTCATATTTAAAAAATAGACAGTAGAAAATTCCCTTTCTATTGATATTATCCATTATTAAAAAATCAGTGGGTTGGAAGACCAAATAAAATAAGGTGGTCTTTGATTAACAAATGGCTGAATTGAACGTTGTTCCCTTCAAGGTGAATCTAGTCTCCTGGAACGATTCATATTATTGTCCATAACTCGAGTTAGTTGATTCATAACTCTTAGGAATTTTTCCATTCAGGCTTCCTTTGGAGGGTGTTCAACACAGGGTCTGTTGCGCTCATCATTTACATGGTTCCACATATTTCCTTCCATTTTAAAAAATAAGAAAAACAAATAGTGAAAAACATGTTTATTTTTAATAATCTTGTAATTATGAATGAATTATATTTATCAAAACATAATACATAAATAGGTTATTATTAACGACTAATACCTTTTCAATAAATCATTTGTAATGGTTCATAAACAACTTTTGATTAACCAAACATATCCCCTCGAAGTGTCAAACCAGGAGTGCAGTAAGGCCCATTTTTTGGTGCACCAGTTCCAGTTTCATTCGAGCTCAATGTAGTGTTTTTTAGTGTTACCCATAGATATATCAATTCTAGAGCCACATCCACTTGTTTGTATCCCGAAAATGAGTTATTTTCTAGGAAACCTCTTACTAAATACTACACCAAATTACTAGTATGTTTTTCTATATTTAAACATTTATCTATGGTTATTCCTAATGTTTTCAAATACTAATTTTACCAAGTAAATAAAATATAATTTGATACCAACAATGGAAATATTCCTTTATATTTCATAAAATATCATTACAATATACAAATAGATGATCATTTAAATTTTGGTTTCTTTGAAATAAGGTACATATTACCTGAAAACATAAAAAATGATTAGATCAATGTAAAAAGAGTATTTATTGGTTAATATTTTTTAAATTTACTACATCTAATTACATATGTACATACCTCAATGTAAAGGGTAAGCCTAAGGCCTAGAGATAGAATAATAAAGGGAAAGAATTTAAATGTGATCTTGAAGAATATCAGTAAGAACATAAGAAATATAATTATGGAATGAGTAAGATAACATGATGATTTTCATTATTAAAAGAACATGAATCATAACATGTAAATACTTCTACAACATTTAACTTATAAATATATATATATATATATCACTAAGTTAAATCACCATGGTGTCATAAATGAAAATTACAAAATTTATTCACCAAGGTATTGTAAAACATGTCATCTCTAAAGATTTAATTCATTACCAATTCATTAGAGTGATATCATAGTGTACACTTAATATATATTAATTAATTTTGTCTACATGAAAAATAATAAATAATTTAATTAATAACCCATATAGAATAAATAACAGGTTTCTTATCAAAAACTTGGTATAAAAAGTGATTAAAGACATGACCATTATATAATTTTTGACCCTCAAAAGAAAATGTGAGTTTCTTATTTATAAATACCAGAAAAAATAATTATGAACATTAGGAGAATACCCATGGAAAATGAAAATTGGTTGGTTATCCACACAATGAAAATAAAAGATAATTTCTTGAGAAGAGAGAAATGTTTTGAAATTAATTTTCCAGCATAATGGGAATAAAATGTGGTATTAAAAAGCGGTAAAATGAGTGGGGAAAAGAGTATATCATTGATAAAAAATAATTTTTATATAATTTTAGGATAAAAAGGGTAATAAAATATAGTAATAATAACAATTATAATACACGTAAAAAAATTTCTTGAATTGAAATGAAAGGAAGGATAATTCCTTTACCTTGAAAAGAAACTCATAAAACGTGGGGATTGGGACCTTAGGGTTTGAGGACACCCTGAGAGGAATAATTGGGAGGAAATCCTACAATATATTCATGTATGATGGATTATGTGAGAAATTAAATGGTTTAATGGTTGGTTATTTAATGAAAAATTGGAGGATTATTTTAATAATTTCTTTATATAGGCTGTGGAATTCAAGGATGTGGAAAATGAAAAACCATGGGCTTGCCTAAGGTAATTTTCCCATTATTTTGGATATTTCAGAAATATTTTATGTTATTTAAACCAACAACACTGAGAATAATATTATATTACTACTTTTGGCAAGGAAAATAAATTTTCCCCAAAATAATGTTTTTTAAGACAATGTTTCCATTTTAGAATTTGGTAATTAAAATATCGATTTGAAAATTGAATAAAATATATTAAAATACTTAATATTAATATATAACCTATTTTAAGTAATATATTATGCTTAATTAATTATTAAATCATCATGACATAATTATTTAGTCATTAATAATACCGAAAACCTAAATCATTATTTAAATTATTCATGGGCAAATACATTATTTTTTAAAATTCTCATAAATTCACCCTATCCTAATTTTGAAATTCAAATTTCAAAAATGATATTTATTTTTTAATAATCATTCTATAAGTAACATAATTTTAACTTTTAAATATAAAAATCCTTATTTATTGAACAAAATTATAGTATGATAATGCATAGTCAAATTTCCGACACTTCAAAATTTTCAATCACATAATAAAATTATTTTATCATTTATATTTAAATAATATTTTTTTAACATAATATTTCATTAAAACAAATATTATTCATAATACTGTAGTTTATTATAAAAATTTATATCTTTTAGGAAAATTATAATTTGTGTTTGAAAAGTAAATTTGTTAAATTTGTCATATATTTTATTAAATGAAAATATTCAAAAAATGGAATTGATCGACTAAAAATTTTATTTATACAATAGAATTTAACTTTAAGTAACTAAGGCTTGGACATGTAACCCCATATTACACCTTCATACACCATTAGAGTAAGGTTTTTGATAGTCATAGTTTCATGGGGTGCCTCAGCTAACATCGACCGAGTTTTAATATCCGCTAACTTGAACTTATCTTGTAGGTGATTTTGTTCAATCTTCACTTCTTGGAGCTTTTCTTAGGCTTGGTCAAGGGTGATCCCCAGTGATGATACCTCCTATAATAAATCTTCTCTTTATTTCACATTAATACATAATTTATGACATCAAATTAATACAACCCATAGGATCAATAAGTATAGTTTATTTGGGAATTAGATACGTTAAATAGGAATTTCAAACATGAAAACATTATCTTTATTAAAAAAATTCTTAACATGCCCACACATAAAACTGCTTGAAATAACATGGGAACATGCATAATAAAAATGTGATCTATAAATCCCTTTAAGTGATTAAACATGGCATAATTTGATACATTTTAGACAATATGCATATCAAGGGGCAATAAAATGAGTAGGAATCAGAAACATGAACAATGATACATGATATAGAATGGTAATCTTATCATGGGAAATATGGAAAAAAACATATAACATTGAATCATAAATATATCTCAATGATAAATCACTAATACTTCATGGTGGATAATGTACCATAAAGGATTTGGGTTCAATCATGTTCCCAAAATAACATATTTTGATACTAAACATTACGCAATGCATTGGAGCACTATACAATTCTTGGCGGACCCATCGCTTTCATTTCATTCGCATACTTATGTGTGCCACATATATCATACAACATGTGATCATTCATCATCATCATTTATTCCATGATAAAGGAGTGTGGAACAAATACATTTAAGCCCATAATAAATAAGTGTATGGGAATAAAGGTGAACACCCTCAATGGGAAATAGATATGGCATTCACTAAAAAATTGTTTCAGCATGGAAAATCGCTGTGAAATTTTTTGTAGCATAACAACGTCACTTAGAGATTCATAAAAATATGTTGATGAGAGAGAAGGTGGTATCTCACCAAATACACATAAAATATTTAGTAATAGGGACATTGAAAATCATATCCTAACATCTAAAATCTGGAAAAATAATGCATAAGGTAATGAAAAAACATGAATAATGAAAATAATCCTAACTATATTTTGGCTAGGTAATGGGTAAACATAAAGGATAATTAAAGTCTTAATGATATTGAAAGTGGGATATCATAAATTATACCCCAAATGGATAGTAATGGTAATGCGTAATAACATTTCCCAAAATAGGAAAATGTAATTTAATGTACCTAACATAAAATAAGATCATGAATGGAAACGAGAACAGAAAATCCATTACTAAATTTCATCATAGTAACAACTTATATAAGGGTCAAAATAAGAGGGGATAAATGGTAACTCATTAAAAAATTATATTATTGAAATTTTTTTAATTAATAAAATTATAACCGATTTAAATTAAAAATACAAATTTTAAAGAAAATTCTTGAATAAAAAGGAATAGAGGAAGGTCCCTTACTTCAGGGTGCAGCTCCAAATGCTTGGTAGGGTATTCTTGAGAGAATTATGGCACCTTTACAGGACTCTAAATATTGTACATAAGAGTATGGACCTATACAAATACTTTTAGTTAAATGTGAGATTTGGTGGGTTTATATAGGAAATGTGAGGGATTTCATTATAATTTAGGTTTTGGAATTTACATTAGAAAATAACAAAAACCACAATCCATACCATCGATTTCCCCATGTTTTATTCTAAATGGGATTGTTTTTAATTATTTTATAAGGATAATTTCTGAAATTAATAAAATAATTCCCTTTCTTATGTGGAGGTGAGTCATACTCTTAAAGAAATGATTTTAAAAAATTAAAATATATTAATCGTTTTTGAGGATTCATAGTAGATTTATAAATTAATACAATAAAATTAAAATCTAAATATCTTAAAAATAAAATATATATATTTGGTTGATTATACATTTTATTTTATTTTTTAAATGAATTTTGGTTCATTATGATGTCATAAAACCCAAGGTATATTTATATGTTATTTAATTTTTACCCAAAAATTAGACTGCCTTAGAAAATTTTGAAAACATCACCATTGGATAATCTATATGTCTTAATTACAAAAATAGTATTAATTTTATCTACAAAAAGTATAAAAAAATATGATTCCAGGTTTTTAAATAAAATCTATATTTCTTATGGAATGTGGGGTTTTTCTACAAAAACATATTTTAAATCCTTATAAAAATTATATTTGACTTCATAAAAACTACATGATCATTTATATTTAATAAATATTATTATATTAAAATATTTTTTATTTAAAAAATACATTTATTCATCAAAATTAATTAATTAATTGAATTTTAATATTACCCAAAAAAATCTATTTGTGTTCTATTATTTTAAAATAAAAATCATTTCTAAAGTAACCATAATAGGATGAAAATATATTCATAATTCTGTAAAAAATAATTTACATACATATAATACTATGATCATTCTACATATCCATTTAATACACCATCCAAATCCATTGTATTAAGGTCTACGATGGTGGGAATTTCATTGGGTGGTTCGGTGAACATGGTATTTTTCGTGATCTTGATGAACTTGAACTTCTCGCATTAAACATTTTTATCATGCTTAAGCTGTTGGATCTCAGATTTTTCATAGTAAAAGGAAAATCCCAGTGATTATATATCCCTTAGAAGATCTCATCAATGGTCTTCATAGGGTATGATCCTACTAGTTGAGGACATCATTTCATATATCTGTGTCAATTGGATTTGTCAAAACCCAATATTTGTACTAATCATATGATCGTTGTTCAATAGAAATATTATCAATGGTAATGATACTTAACGGTATTTTAAGTCTAGTTGGAATAATAAAACAACATAATTTAATGTTTTTTCTATAACCATATTATGTAATTATACATTTAATTAAATAAAAAGGGGAATTCTATTTATAATACCTAGGTTTATTACAATCTTCCCACCATAAAAAATTTCACGCTCAGAATTTTCATTTACCACACAAAAACTGAATATGGTAGTTATTTTTTCATCACCTACTCTAGTTCCCACATTTCTTCTTCAATGTTTTGGTTTCTCCACAACTCTTTAATAAAGTGTGTTATCTTATTTTTTAGAGAATTATATCTATAGTCTAATATTCTCACGGATTTCTCCTCATACGAGAGATCATCATTCATGGTACCACCTCAGGATTCTGTACTTGTAATGGGTCAAGTATGTTCTCTCTCAAGATAGATACATGGAATACATCATGCACTTTAGATAGGTTAGGTGGAATTTATAGTTGATAGGTCACTGAACAGATGTGATCAAGGATCTCAAAGAGGTCAATGTTTCTTAGACTAATATTTCCCTTAATCCAAAATCTAAATACTTTCTTCCATGGAGATATTTGGAGGAATACCATGTCTCCAATTTCAAACAATAGTTCTCGTTGAAGATTGGCAGCAAAGATCTTTTGTAAACTTTGAGAATCCATGATGTTATACTCAATGGTATTATCCTTTTGCTACATTTCCTAAACCATTTTAGGACCTAGCTGTTTTCATTCTCCAACTTCATCCCAAAATATAGGTGTTATTCACCTATTTCCATAAAGGTCCTCATAGGGATCCATATGGATGCTCAAATGGAAACTATTGTTGTAAGAGAAATAGACCATAGTGAGATGTTGTTCTTAGCCACCTTTCAAGTCAGTTGATCATGATCTCAAAATTTCTTCATGTGTTAGGATAGTCTACTCAGATTGGCCATTAGTTTGAGGGTGATTAGTTGTGATGAAGTTCAAATTAGTATTCAAAGCATATTAGAGACTCTTTCATAACATAGAGATGATTCTTGGATATCATTCAGATATAATCAGCAGTGTTACTCCATGAATACTCTCCACTTATCTGATGTATATCCTTGAAAGTTGATCAAGGTATAAATCCTCTTGAATAGTAATAAAGTGTGTCTTTTTTGTACGACAATCCACCATAACCTGTGTAGAATTATTCCCTCTTGATTTCTTTGTATGACTAGTGAAAAATTCCATCTTTATATTTTCTCATTTCCATTTAGGTATGGGTAATGGTTGCATCATCTCCTTTGATTTTTACCTCTCCACCTTCACTTGAAACCATACAATACATCTCAATGTATATTCTAACATATCCATATTCATATTGTATTGCCAATAGTTCTCTCAGATAAATTGATACATCTTTGTTCTTCCTTGGTGAATAGATAAATATGAACTTTTTTCATCATTCAATAGTTACTTCCTAAACTAGAGATTTTATGGAACATATAGTCTTAACCCAATTCACACACCTCCTTCTTCATTGACATTGAATTCCAAGGATTTCTATTTTCTTTATATTTTCTACTTTCTTCTAAATTCCCAAAACATCTCTTTGAGAATCTTTTAACCTTCCCAAATGATACGGTTGAGAAAACATTTGTGAATGGATTGATGTTTTTTCTTTATTTATGATTCTCATGTCCATCCATTTCAAATCTAATAAGATCAGATCCCACTTAATTCTCATTAATGATAGAATTATTGGATCCTTTCTACATATAGAAGCTTCCACATTATTTTATTTATCAGTATTGTAGTGGATTGATCTGTCATAGACATTTACCATATCTAACCACCTTTGTTGGAACAAATTTATCTCTTTATATGTGAATATATACAGGTGTCTTTCATAATATTTTTTTATTTCACTCTTCTCCCCAAAGAGATATCGACGCCATATTTTCGAAGAGAATATCACAACATCTAGCTCTAGATCATGATTTCTGTAGTTATATTTTTGAACAGTAATCTTTTTTAAAGCATAGGCAATCACTTTATCATTCTGCATTAACACACAACCCAATCCCTTCTTTAAAGCATCACTGAATACAATGATATGTTCTCCACATGTGGGTAGAGTGAGAATAGGGGAAGTCATAATCCATCTATTTAGATCCTTAATGTTATCTTAAAATTCATAATTCCAATAAACTTTAACTCTGTTCCAAGTTATCTTGGTAATAGGGTTTGAAAATTGATATAAATTTCTCACAAATTGGAAATAATATGTAGCTAATCAAAGGAAACTAGAGATATCTATCATAGAATTTGGCCTCAACCATCATTCAATTACATCTGTTTTTGAAGGGTCCAAAAATATCGCATTTCTTGTAACAATATTCCCCAATAATGAGTCTTTATTCAACCAAAACTCCCATTTTTATACGTATAAAGGAGTATATCTATTTATAAATCCTTTAGCATAATGCTCATAAGCTCCCCAGGATACTCTATATTATTGTAGTATATTATAGTTTAATTTATAAAGACCACAAAAAAATTGTTTAGGTGATATCTAAAGACTCTATTAATATATTCCATGAATACATCAAGAGATTTAGTTATTTACAATGTAATTACAAGGAACTCATAGTTACTATACCTTGTACTAAAATTAGTATTTCAGATATCCTCCTTCTTCCCCATAACTTGGTAGTATCCCAATAAGAGATCATCCTTAGAGAAATATTGTGATCCATGTAGATAATCGAATAAGTCATCAATCCATGAAAAGGGATACTTTTTCATTATCGTGATCTTATTGAGATCACGATAATCAATTCAAATTCAAATTGACACATCCTCCTTCTTGATGTAGAGGACTGGTTCACCCCATAGTAAATAAAATGAAAATATAAACCCATTATCTGGATTCTCTTATATTTGAACTGTCAGTACCACATGTTCTACAAAAAATCATTCTACACAAATTTAGGGATAATGTATATTCCCCAGGAAAAGGATCTATTGAAAATTTAACCTCTCACATTAGAGGGAGACTATGAAATTCCTTGATAAACACATTACTGTATTACCTCACAATAAGAATTTATTTGAGGATGGTTTTTTCCTTGGACTCAATCATTTGAGCAATATATGATCCCTCATAGGGAAACAATATCCATTCTTGACACATTAGTGATAAAGAAGATTAATCCTCCTCTTATCCCTTGTATAGAATCGAAGAAAGATTCATGATATGGATATTTCTTTCCCTCTCGCAGAAATTTATGTTAGCTCTATATAAGGAAAGACAATCCATGCTCATAATTTCATGAAATCCCACCAAAGGAAGCATAATAAGGTTTTATGGTAATTTCATTCAAAAAATCTTGATAAAGGATTAGTTATATACATGGGATGAAATGATTGTTCCATTTTATATTTTTACTAACATCTTTACTTCCATGCTTTATGGTGGTGTTTTAATAGTTCTACTAAATATTAATGGTATAATCAAATTCATAGAACTATAATAAATAAATATGTAAAATATTATTAAATGAATAACTAGAATACATGTTACCACTTCATTTTCAAGATCTACCTTGGTGGTTGTTATGGAAAAATATAAACATTTCTTCCCTGGGGGAAGTTGGTTGTCTCTAAAAAACCTTGGCATAATGAATTTGTTTGAATGGTTCCCCGGATCCCAGAAATTGATGTAATGAACAATGAACTGAGTGTGTACAGACGAATTTGTTTCCTTTTCCTCATTATTTGGTTTCTTCTATTGGAAAATGGTAGGTAAGAGTCCTTCCATCCCAAACCCAAATCATTTCTTCTTTCCCTTTAAGAAATTTTTTGTGGGCTTCCTCCCACACATTTGAAAAGTGGGATGTCAAAATTACATAGTACTATTTGATTTCTCCATTAGACCACCAAAATTAAACTTCAATTTTTGCATCTTATTTCCATGATAACCTTGAGATTCTAAAATATCCATTTCAACATTGAGGGAACACAAGATAATTTCATCATAACTATCAAAGTCATATATCCCTAAGGATTATTGTAGACTAGTTTTGATCCCATCAAAGAGGCTTTCAACCATGAATTCATGGGTAACGAAAATGATAGACGCATATCATGAAATTCATGTAATGTTTTAATCATATTCTAGGATATATTCATCTTATTTTTTCTTGAGGGTGAGTAAATATCTTTCCATTTTAATTTGGAATGTGTGAGGATAATATTTATCAAAAAATATAATTACTTCCACTCTATCAATTTTGATATATTCCTCATGATTCATATTTTTTTTTAAATTCCCACCATTGATCATATTCTCCCTCCATATGATAAATATCTAGTAGAACCTTATCTTGTTTAGAACATTGAATAATGTAGAGTCTATTTTCAATGTTGTTGATCCATTGTTCTATGATTAAAGGATCAGCTGATACAATGAAGGTCAGGGGTCATTGTTTTATAAAAGAATCAATCGTAGCATGTTCTCTCTTAGGGGGATTTGGATGCTCCTCTTGATTTAGGATTCTATTCAAAACCTGATTCATCTGAGAGAGTATCATCATAATGATCATTCCTCTATATACTATTGGGTTGGGAAACTCAATGGGTAAATCATCATATTTCCCAATGCATTGATTGTTTACCCAATTCCTCCACTTTTTTGACACTAACTAGAATAAAGGGAAAATAAGGGATGATTATTTTTAAATTATTAAACGCATAAAGGGGAAATCCAATGACATTAACGGGAAAACTTATAAATTACATTTATTTCTCAACTTATTAATTTCTAGGCTTAAATATATATTATCCATGATATATTTCATAACACATAAACATATGAGAATTATTGTGTTACATTAATAATGATTCATAATAATATTTTAAATTTACCAAAGAATATCCCCTGGGAGTGTCAAAGAAGGTGTGAAGTAAGGCCCATTATTGTGTATCAGGATACACAGAGTCAGGTCTAGCACACATTTTTAGAGTTGTTACACCTAGTTATATCTATTCCAAAACCACGTCCACTTATAGTATATATAAATTGGATTTATTTTCTTTATAAAATACTTACTCTATACTGACCAAAATTTTGGGATGTTTTCTTATACTTATTCTTATCTCTAAATATTTTTCTAGATTTTTGTTAATCTTAATCCCAAAAATAACTAAACCTCCTCTGATACCAACTATAAAAACTCGGCTCTTTATTTCACATTAATAAATGATTTATTACATAAATTATACATAATAAAACCTGTATGACTAAGAAGTTTAGTGTATTTTGGAATTAGGTACATTAAGAACAATTTAAAATATATAAACATCATCTTTATAAAGAACTTCTTTAACATGCCCGCACATGAAATTGCAAGGGACAACCTACAGACATACATAAGAAACAGATGAGCTATAATGACTTGTAAGGAAATAAACATGGTATAAGTTCAAACATGTTATATAATTGGAATATGAATGGGAAACAAAAATATTAGGAATCATAAACATCAATAATGATACATGATATAACATGATAATCATAACATGGAAAATGTGGAAACAACTTAAAGAATTGCATCATAAATATAGATCAAGCCTAAACTTCCACAACATCATGGTGAAAAATTTACTATAAAGTAATAAGGTTCACTAACTATCCCAAACTGACATATTATGATAATGAACATTTCCCAATGCATTGGATCTCTATATAATTCTGGGTTCACCCGTCACTTTTATTTTATTCTCATGATTAAGTGTTCCACATTGATTAAACAATGTGGGTTCATTCATCATTATAATTTATTCCAAGATTATTGAGTGTAAAATATATACATGTAAGTCATAAATAAAAAATTAAATGTACAAAAAGGTGAACCTCATTGGTAGGAAATGGGTATGGTATTTCCTACATAATTGTTTTGGCATGGAAAATCATGGTTAAATTTCAACATCATAATGGTGTCAATTAAAAATTCTGAATAATGGGTCAATGAGAGATAAATGGGCCGCTGATGAAATATATATCAAACAGACATTAATAGTGAAATTTAAATCATGTCCCAACATTATAAATTTTTAAATAGAAGGAATAAGGTAATGATGAAACTTGAATAAAGAAAAGAATCCTAACTATTTTTTGGCATGGTAACGGGTTAACATAAAGGATCAATGGAGGCTTAAATAGAGTGAAAGGGGTATCATTATTTATAAATTAAATGTATAGTAATGGGAATATTGAATAACAAATCCCTTTAAATGAAAATTTTATGTAATAGACATAACATAAAACATGTCTTTAAATGGAAATGAGAACAGAGATATCCCTTACTAAATTTATTCCTAGTAACAACTTATGTAAGGGTAAAAATGAGAGAGGAGAAACGGTATCTCATTAAAATATTATCAACTAGATATTAATGAAATATTTACAAATGAATGAAAATATAACTTGTTGAAATTAAAAAGTCTAATTTCAAAGAAGGTTCTTAAATTGAAATGAGAGGAATGTCCCTTACTTGAGTGTGTGAATCTAAATTGTTGGGAGGGGATTATTAAGAGATTTTAGGTGACATTAAAGGACTATAGAGAGTGGACGGATGATTATGGGCGTACTTAAATAATTTTGAGTGAAGGGAAATGAGATATTTGGAGGGAATATATCGAAAAATAAGGGTATTTCATAATTATTTTTTTTCGACTCTATATAATAAAATAACCAAAACCAAAAACCATAAAATGGTTACCTCCAACTTTTTATTACAAATGGAAGTGTTTTTAATTATTTTATCTATACAAGGGACAATCTTCATAAAATAGTTCCCTTATTTCTATGATAGTGAGTCATACTCTTAAAGAAATGATTTTAAAACCTTAAAATATATTAATTGTTTTGGAGGATTCATAATAGATTTATACAATTAATCAAATAAAATTAAAAATCTCATTATTTTAAATATAAAACATATATTTGGTTCAGAGTACCTTTTATGGTATTTGTTACATCACTTTTGGGTCATTATGATGTCATAAAACACAAGGTATATTTATATGGTATTTAATTTTTACACAAAAATTTGACTGTCATAGAAAATTATAAAAATTCACCTTTTCATAATTTCAATGTCATATTTCCAAAAATAATATTCATTTAATCTATAATTTTTCTAATTATTTGAATTTCCAATATTAAAATAAAATCAATATTTATTAAGAAATGTTGGGTTTTTTTTGAAAATAACAGTTTTTTAACCCTTAGAAAAAGTACATTTGACTTTACAAAAATAATATGATTATTTTAATTTAATAAATATTATTTAATAATATTGTTATTTCAAAATATTTTTTATTTAAAAAATATTTAATTCATCAAAATAATATCCTCATTTGAACTCTAATATTGCCCTAAAATACACTTTTTTCTTTATTATATTGAAATACAAGTCATTTATAAAGTAACCATTAAAAGATGGAAATATTTTAATCATTATATAAAAAAATTTACATAATAATAATGATATGTTATTTTTACATATCCAATTAATACACTAGAAAAACAACCTAAGAGTAAGGTTCTTGATGGTGGGACAGTCATGGGGCAGTTCAAAGAACATGATTTGGGTCATGATCTCGATGAGCTTGAACTCCTCACATAAACAGTTTCACTCATGATTAAGTTGTTGGATCTCCACTTAAGTTCATCCAAGGTAAAATCCTAGTGATTATATCCCCCTTATAATCTCTTATAAATGGGTTTAATAGGGTATGATCTTACAGGGTGAGCCCATCACTTCCTTTTTCTGTGACAATTTTATTTTTTTAAATCCTATACTTAAAATAATCATGTGATCACTACTCAATAACGGTATTATCAATGTTAAAGATAAATAATATTCTTTTAAATATACTTGTATATATTAAAACAAAATAATTTTATGTTTTTTCTATAACCATGTTATATAATATGATATTTAATTAAATAAAAAAGGGTAATTTTATTCACAACAGCTCAGTTTTTTACACCTGCCTCCCATGTTTTGAAAGATGATATTCAAATGGGATGACTCTACTGGTTGAGGCAATCAATTCATCTTTATGTATTGTTTATCCTTTTTCATTATTACATATAAAAACATAATTATAATGATTAATTTTTAACTAATATTGTAGTCTCCAACGGTCATATTGACCAATGGTCATATAACGGAGGAATCTTGATGGTCACATTTCCCTTTATACTCTATAAATACCATTTCATTATTAAAGTGATATGGTTTGGTTGTGTATAATATAATTTAACACAAATTTTCATGAAACAAATATCATTCAGAAAGTATGGTTCATAACATAAAACCCCCTCTGATACCACTTCGTAATGTCCTCACCCTGGATCCACATACGGGTGCCCCGAACTGGTTCCCCACATGACATCACATGAATCTCCCCATAATCTAAAGGCCCTAGAATAGTAGTTAAAGCCTAAAATGAATCATGGAAATACTATACCTCATTATTAAACAAATAAAACAACAAAAATTAAGATATCAATAGTTGAAATAAAAATAACAATAAACATTAAGTACCTAGAATCACATAATGAAATCCTAAAATACGAAAACTAACCATAAAAAATTAGTTAATATGTCATTCCATATAAGTTTCAAGTGTTGATTGAAAACCTGATATAAAGACACATAAAAACATTCAAATGGGTTCTAACATCATATTAGGTTCCCTCATTAATTATCCTTCTTGAATCCCAACCCATCAATCTAATGAAGATCCCTCTCCCTTATCCTCACTAGAAAACATTAAGTCTACTTGAGTACCAATCGATTTCTTGGGTAGGGTGTGAGTACAACATAGTTTTATATCACCAATATATTCTAAGGAAATATATATATTCTATAATAGTGTATTCATTAAAATAATGAATAATAAAAAGGTTAATAAGAAATCAACAGGTTCGACATTGTTTCTTGTAATTATTTTTAATTAACCACATTAGCCCTAGGGTTCTCAGGGATACTCAAGTCACTCATATCATCATCGGACCATGTCGGATTCTGAACCATATATCATAATATCAACACTTTAATTCACAAGGTATTTCAATATCATTCTGTTGAAATTTTATTTCGGTACCTTGGAGTATCAGTCCTAGTATCATATCATGCTTTCTTGGATAATAAATCCAGCATCATCATCATGGGTACTTATAGCATTAGTCTAGCACTAAAACCATAGGTAAATAGAGAATCACTTCAACATCAAAATGACTAGTACATAGAGAATCAGTCCAGAACCAAAATCAAGGGTACGTGGAGCATCAGTCCAGCACCAATTCCATTCCATTATTAACACATATATAAGCACTACATCAATGACATTTTCTCAAGTACATAACCCAGTTCCATTTCATTTAAATGATAGACATTTAATATCACTCCAATACATTATCAACATGAATAAGTATACTTTAACCATTTAGCCCAATTACCATAATCATCTCATATCTCACTAAAACATCCATGTTAAGATAAATAATAATTTATAAAATGTAAACTAGATAAAAAACATTCTCAAATAGTTTAATTGAGTAAACTATATAATTCCCCATTTTCATTCAATAATTATAATTTTATAGAAATTGGAACACCCCTTTGGTATCCATTAAACCATGTCTCATTAAGTCTAATGGTTTCAATGGGACCCTTAAAGGGTCTTACGAATTCATAGGGATTCCATTATATTTTCTAACTTGAAACATAATTATGAAATGTAGAAAACCAATGATATAACTACAACACTATATCATCATCAAGACTATGATAATTAGAATTTTGAACACCTACCTTAGGGTTATTGATGAACATCTGCAAAACCTTATCCCATTATTTGAGGTAAAATAGAGAATAACATAATGGTGAAGATAATCTAGGATCAAAACCAATGATCAAAATCCAAAAAAAACAAGATACTTTAAAATTTATATTTATACCATCAATATTGGGATTATTCAACCCTATATAAATGGAGTTTAAAACAGTATAGAGAATACCTAAATTGAGGATGAGATCAAATATTGGAGAGGGTTCTATTTCTTCTACAGTATCTTTGATCCACAATAAAATAGGATCAAAGATATTATGAATATTCATTGGATCATCAAAAAGAAAAAGATTTATATTTAGGGCAAGTGGTCATGTTTTGGTTATAAAATTGGTGGTCTACATATTTTTAATTAAAATATCATGGGATTAAAATTATGTGCATATAGAATCCAAGATGAGCTGAACGGTTAGAAAATTGTGCACCTTAACCAAACACCCATACTATTTGGGGTCCACATTTTCTCCTAGGTAGGTGTGTGGTGTGTTAAACCATGTACCAACCATGTAAACCCACACTTCATGAGCATTCATATTTCTCTAGGGGAGGCTGCACGATATGGTAAAACTGTTTTCCAACCTTGAACTACCCAACCCCCCCCCCTAAAAACATCCAAACTCATCTAAACCCACCTGTGACAACCCCCAACCAAAAAGTTATAAAAATGGATTAAAATTAAATGAAAATTAGTAATGTAAAATCCCAATAAAGGTTAGTATCTTACATATTTTACAAACAATATAATTCAAAATGTCTAAATCTATTGTAGCTCCAAAATTAAACACAAACCTTAATCTAACTATTTCTTCATTGTGTAGTTGTTGGGTCTTTGTCACAGCATGTAGGGATCTTCATGGGGAACCATCTTCCACATTATTTTTCTTTTCAACCATAGTTATGGTGGTGGGATTATCATCAGCTTTTTTCACCCACACTTGTACATATTTTTTTAATCTTGAATTATTCATTAAATCATATTTAGAAACATTATTATAAAGTGGTAATGTCACTACCTCTTTATTCAGATATTCTTGGGATAGATCATGGAATGAATTCATGATCTTATTATCATATGTTAGAGGTCTTTTAACCATATAATCCTCTAATGAGAATTGAGTATATGTAGTAACTATCTCCTTCTTTTTTGAATACTCAATATGTGTCTTCTCATGTTTTTTCATGTGAACTTCAAATTATATACATTTCTTATTAAAGATGTTATTCAGATATTCAATCGTAATAATCTTCTCTTCACAATCCTTATTCATTATTTCAACTTCCTATTCCTAAAACTTAACTTTTTAGTAACAAATATTCAAATTATTTAATATTATGGAATTATTAATATAATTTTAAATCCTTGATATCAATTTTGTTTTTTAATTTTTCTTCATGTTCATAGATATTTTCTTTCAAATCCTTCCCAAATCCCTCTTCATCATTAACATATTTGATCTATTTTTAGGAACTAAATTCAATATACCCCTTTGTTTATTCAAAGGTACCAACCTATCAGGAGATCATTAAATATTCTATAATTTTTTCATGTAAATATCTCTCCATGATATATAATTCATTTAGATAGGTGATTTATTCCTCCAATATTTGAAAGACTCCTCAAACAAGATAAAAATATTTATGGTAAAATCATTTTATAATATATATTAATCTATAATGTAATATTTATTCAGATATTTTGGATAGATCCTCATCGCCACTTGTGAAAGGATCTTCTTCTTGAGGACAATTCATACCATAATGTTTACAAACGTCATGATCACTTACCATTCTTGATTAACTTGAGGTTTGAATGTTGTTCTTCTAAATAGATTAAAAATGATTCATCACCTCTTAAAATTTCAATATTTATGTGTCTTATTTAGTAGAAAGGCATGATGAAACTGATACTTTATCTTCTCTAGATAAGATCAACTTCTTCTTCAGATTTCTTTTCTCTTTATTTCTCATGGTCATCAGCATCTTGGTATATATATAATTCTTCAATGAGTTAACTAAATCTTCACCAAAAACATAACTTCACTTCTAACATAGTAAAAAAACTCAAATATTTGAATTTAAATAGATTAAATAGTCCGGAGTCTAGTAGAGTTGAACTTGGAACTGGTACCAATTGAATGTACCACTTCATGAAATACTCAACAGAAATTAGGGTTGAATCGGTGTGGGGAATTTTTTAACAATTTTAACTTTTAACCCTTTTCCATTCAAAATAGTTAGGATCATGATTATCTTATTCTCTTATCACATGATATTTATATAAATGCTATAAAGGATAGGACATAATGTTTTTAAAAGGTTTACTAATCAAGAAGAGTATATAGTACTTTCCTCATATGGTGAAAACTTATACCCATATTCCATACTATAATGATTTTCCAAGTTACTGTGGTGTGTATTGAAGAAAATAATTATCCAATGTAATCTCTAACATTATGGATGGGCGAAAGGAAAAAATTATTCTTCCCTAGACTGGTGATGACATGGTCCAACTTGTAACTCCTCACTAGTGCTTTATAGTACATTTGAAGACAGTATTCAACTTCTTTATTAAGGTACTTTGAAATTCCAATATATCTTTATATCAAATGTGACTTCTGTTGGATTTCATAGTGTTTTGTATTATTATAAAAAATTATTATTCACTTTTTTACATGAATAGTAGCAAGAATGAAGCTATTTTTCTTATATATTTATAATTCATTAAAAAACAAAATGCACTGATTCTTATTTTTTCTAGCTAGACTCACAAAATTACATTGTGATTATTGAAAAAATAAAAAAACATTTTAGAATAGTAATAATTGGCTCCTTCAATCTGAATGATGTGAATGTTTATGAGACTGACTACCTAAAAATTCTTCTTCTACCCATATGATTGTCACTGAATAATGATTGGTAACTAACTTCTTCTTGGACACACTAAAGTATGTAGTAGTGTAGAAGTGTCATATTATTTTTTCATTGAAACTCAATATGATGAGGGGAGTGTAGTATTGATCTCCTCCTAGAGAAATTAATTATTTGTAAATACTTATTACATTGTACTAAACATATCACATCATCTTATGCATGTACAAAAATTTCCATGTGTCTTCTGAAACATGTAAATCCTAGCACTCAATAATCCTTTCTAAAATAGATATTAATTTTTTTTATTAAGTGCATATAGTTTCATGGTTCAAACACAAATTATTATACTAATTACCCTAAATATACACTTCATTATCCACTTATTCCTATGTATCTTCGTGCACACAAGTATATGCACACACTATCTTTTTAGGTTAACTGTCTCATGTGAACAGATACATAGAACCTCATGTCCACTACAATCCCATTATGCTCAATTAATATCCATGCGTGAAATATAAATATGCACACACCATATTCATACAAACTCAAATGGGTGTATACCACTATTCTTTTTCATTGTGCACACTAGAATAGGATCAAGTATATCTTCTTCATGAAAACAGTTATGTGAACCAACTTCATCATGAAATTGAATATCGTAATTCCAAATTAGTTCTTCAACTCCATGTAGATATAAAAAATATGTGATATGAAATAATTCCCTATGAATATCCATATATCTTTGTGCCATTAGAGAGATTCATGAAATAATTTCTTCATAAATCTCTTTGAGAATCATAAATGCATGTTGAAGGCTTGATGATTCCTATTCTCATTCACACAAGTGTATCACAAGAGGTATTATTACTTAAATAAGTAAAGTGTTACATGGTTCTATCTCTTTGTAAAAATATTGTATGTAACTCCAATGTTCGCATATCCTATGAGTCTCATGGAACATTATTATACTTTGATTTACCAGAATCCCCATATTAGCTCTCTTTTTCAAAAAATGATAACAATTGGTAATATAATGAGAGGTATAAGCTTTATTTGGCATAGAGGGTTCGATATTAATAACTATGGTCACCGCCTCTTTAGAATTCAATCACTAACTCAAATCCCTGAAAAATATGTTATGTAGATACCAAATCATAATAGTACTAAATATCTGAGTAAATAAAATATACGATTGTGGGTTTCTATTGCGATGTACAGTAATAAAGTTGACATCTTTTCTTATGGAAATATTACTCACATTTAATAAATAATCCAATTTTTATAAGCTCAAACTTATCTATGAATATGAATGCATGATTGTGATTTTGTGATTTTTTTAAAATGTGGTCGAATATCGTTTAATTTTATCCTTCATTTGATTTTAATGTATGAAAGTGTAATCACATGGATTTATCATTTCATTCATACTAGTGTGTTAATCCAGGATTCATCATTAGATAAATCCATGGTATAATTTATCAATTGTTTTTACATGTAGATTCTGGTGAGTAGGTATCCTCCAATGATTCTAGAGGTAGAAGATAATTGATGGTATGATTAGACAGCTCAGATCAAGCGGATTGGGAAACCTATGTTATACCTGTATCAGTTAAGCATAAGAAAAATACATTGTACCTTTATTCATCACACATAATTGTTTCAATTGGGTTGTCACTCCTTAATAAGTGTTTCATTGTCGCTATTTATTCATATCAGGGTATTGGTGGATCTCCATCCGTATACACTCATACATTCCCTAAAAAGGATACGCTCACCAGTATTATCCCACATAGAAACATTGTGAACGGTATGTGCACCCATGACTGTGAAACAAGTGGGGGATATTCTCCCTCTTACTCTTACCATCATGGCTAGCTATCTAGGATGACTACATCCCATTTGATTAACCCAAAGGTCCCACATAGGTCATTGAGGTGGTCCTTGATTTTTTGGATAATGGTTGGCCTTATTTTTTGTAAACAAAATCCAATCCATATTCTCCCAAATAATTCTAGAACCTTCATCATACAATAATAACATATGAAATAATAATATATTTCATGGTCTTCTTTTAATTCGCTTATTTAAAGTATTATTCATGAAAATAAAAAATTTCAATGTATTGAATGTTATGGATAGTCCTCATGAAATCATATTTAAATTACATGTAATTAATCAATTCCTCTTCTTCACCTTTGGAATATCAATTTCAAAGAACACTTCATCATCAAATCATGTTGCATCACATGTTCTTCATTATTATAAAAAATGTTTCATGTCAAATTAATTGTTGAAACATGTCTTTTTAACTTAATGTCATTTCAACAATCTTCATACTTATAAATGAAAAGTCTTCAAATGTAATTCCTTAATATATTAATACTTTATTACCATCTTCTTCATAAGTTCATCCATACTAAATTTCTCATTGTTATGTCACTTTAATATCTTATATACTTCAACTAAACTTCAAAAAACTTATTTCGTACTTCTAGACCGTATTGAATTCAATGAAATTTATTGTAATTGCATTTATAAACATAGAAAAATAATAACATTAATTGAAAAAATACAAATTATCCACAATTTGGTCCAAAAAATGACATGAACATATCATATAATATGTTATATCCCAATTCACATCAAATAATAATGAGATTTATAGAATATCTCCATCCATACACCGCTTTAACTAAAGAATAATGGACTTTGGGGTGTTTCACTTGATTACTATATCATATAAAATAATATATGAAATCATTTCAAAAAGTTAATTTAGATAACATACGAAGCACTTTTGAAAAGTATCACCACCACCACCTTATATCACTTCATATATGATGACTTGTGAATAACCATCAAAAACACTTATTGAATTAACTATAAAACCCATTTAGAAAGACACTATAAGTAAAACTAAATCCTCATTCAGTCAAACACTAGGTTTGACCCCATGAACATTTATATAATTAAAAAACTATGAATTCATGATTTCATAACTGTAGGAAAAATTTTCTTATAGAAAAGAATCAATTCTACTCAAGCTGCAAATGGATCTCGCATGATATCTATCAAACACATATATTTTATACATGTATCCAGTAGTTGAATCATATGTAAGAATGATTTTTTTTATTATCCATTTTTTTAAAACATTATGTGACCGTAGGAAATGGAGTATGTTAATACAATTTATCTAACTCAGACATTGATGATTATCTATGTATAGACCAACCAAGTCAATAAATAAATCATGTGATGTTCACCATTATGTATGAGTACATCACATTCCCATCACCTGATCGATGATCATGTAATATGTGTTATATTGGTGTGTTCATACACTTATTTAATCTATCGCAATCATGGGACCCGATTTTATACTTTTCATGTGAGAGGTAAAATCTCATATAAGTTAATCTTTAAACGATGACATGATCAACAACAAACCCAACCACCCCCTAATTAGCTAAGCCTAAAATCGTGATAAGAATGGTATCAAAGTATGAAGGTTATATTGTTATGTATCTCACTAACCTCAGGTTTTGGGGACTCAAAATAAGAACAATGAATCCCTATTATATGAAATACATAGTACATGGTGCTCCATGTGGTTTGATAATTAGGTTATCAAGTGAATAAAACTCTCTTTGTGCCCCATGAGCCTATTTTTTATCTTGATTAAATAATGATACTCACATTAACCATATTATTTCATCATAATATATAATACTCCATAATGAAAATTGTTTTGGGATAACACAAATTTTAACTTTGTAGAGGATAATTATCACTTCACTTCATAAAATATTTACATATATATATATATATATATCAAACCTAAAAAAATTATAAAGTGGAGATTTTATTTTTAGTATAGCATGATACATTTACGTTCTAAAACTCCATTAATAATTTTAACAAAACCATACATAAGTTATTTTCTAACATATCATATATGATTGATTATAATATTCACATTACATTTTCTACACTTTTATAGGCATTTTTTAAACTCCTTACGTAAATTTTTAATTACTATAACATCATTAGGTGAATTCTTAATAAAAACATGATACAAATCACTTTTTTTAGTAAAATATTTTAATAAATATTGTATAAATAATGGTGAAACTTATGAATCCAAATTATAATACTCAACTCCTTAAACATGGTGTACAAACTCCTTAACATCACAAAACCAATGTTATTATATCAATCACTTTTGTTTTATACTTAAATCTTTTAAAATTCATCATCTTAATAATTCATGGATGCCTTTCCATCAAAATTCTTCCTTGAAATTGATATTCCCTTTATAATTTCACTAGAATAATCCCTTATCATATAATATTAAACTTCATGAAGACTAAGAAACTCTTTCTATCATCTTAGACATTATATTAAATTTATAAATTTAGGAAAAGATACACAAAATCTGTTTTTAAAAAAACAACACTTATTTCCCTGAGTGTAAATATTTAAAAAACTATTATTTCCATCTCATATATGGTATTATAGACGTTTTAAATAATTTTCTTGAAAAGATATATTATTCTTTAAAATATTACACTAATGGTTTTTTGAACATATATCTTATATTTTAATAATAATATATATATTCTCATTTATCATATATATCTTCTTCTCAAGACATGTTATATAATTCTACAAATTATAAATCATGTTAATTAAAACCATCATGTGATATTTTTCAAAATAATACTTTTTTTAATAAAAACATATGTTATCATATAAGATATATACTATAAAAAACATCCTTTATTTATATTCATCTAATGTTGATAAATTCATTTATATTAAATTATTTTATTCTGTAACACTTTTCGTCATCATTTGAATAAAAACAAAATTCATTATTAATTCTTACGATGATTTTAAACCCATTTATATTTACAACTGTTGTAAATCATAATTATGGTATCATATATTATTCACAATCCAAGAAATGTATTTTTTAAACTAATTCCTGACAAATAAATTACATGGAGTTTCTAAAAATTTCTTTAGATATTTTTAAAAAATATTCTTGTGGAATTACTACTCCTTTATTCATAATATAACCTTCTGGTTTTGATGAACCTTTTTGATTATTATGAATAAAAATTATTTTTATTTCCAACTAAATTTTATTCTTCTATCTGTAACATTTACCCACATTTATTACCCCTAAATCACTTTAACCTTGACACCACATGACCTAGTTGAACTATTTTTAAGACCTTGTGAAAATTACGTGAAATGTTCTTGAATTCATTCAAATTGTAAAAACATTTCCAATGATGATTATAGAATGAATTATGCAACAATAACCTATAAACCTAGAATGAATCATTTTTTGATTCTCATAAGAGTCTAGATTTTAGTGTTGAATAACTCCAAAAATTAGTTAACCAGGAAAGTGTTACTCTAAAACATTTAATTCTTCCATTTCTTAATAACAATTCCTCTGTATTTTTAATAAAAAAATAATACATTAAAATTATATTCTCTATAAAAATTATTTCAATTTTATGTTTTTTGATCATGTTTTTATTATTTTATAAAAATATTTTATCATATGAGTATCATGTTTTATATTCATTTAATACGGACTTTTGTTAAAGTTTCTCCCATTAAAATGATATCCCATTTTAAAACCCATCATACCCATTATTGGGTTAAGAAGTATATTTCATCGTGAATTATACAAAATAATCACGTAAACATGTTGTTATTATATCTTGTAGGAAATCATATCTATCCTATTAAATATGAATTTTGGATAGTTATGTGGCCATGAATTTTCCAAATCAATCAAATATATTACTTTAACTAGATTAATTTAATATCCAAATGATTAGTGTCTGATAACTAAGTACGACACAAAATATACACTAATAATAAGGAAACTATTGGTAATTCTAACCCCATTAATTTCATTCCTGGTAGAAGATAATACAGGGGAGCCCATATTTTCCATAGTCTACATAGTTGGATGGTTGAGGACTTGATGACTATCACATTAGATGGAATATAACTCTTTGTATTTTAAAGAGGATTTAATATCACCATGTTATCTCAAGTATTCTCATTAAAATTATGTATATTTTTTTAAGAAAAGTGAGATATCTGGCGCAATATAATTGAAATTAACTATTTACACAAGTCTGAATGATGATATTTTACATTTATCCTATTAAAAGCAGGAAGCATGTCATAAGAAAGAACATTAGAATATATGAAAACCTCTTATGAAACTATTTTATTTTCAAGACAGCTGTCAAAGCGTTTGGATTTAAGATATATGTGGGTGATGATGTAGTTCATTGAAGAAATATAGTTAAGAGGCCCATCCAAGTGTTAGTTTCCAAGAAATATGGATCTATCCAAACCGAAAAATCAGAACAATTGTAGTGGAATCTAATTCAAAACATACGGAATTATATTTTTTTGACTTAAAACTTAAACATATTAAATAAAACCATCATTTCTACCTCTATGATAGGGACATGACCGCATGGTCCATGGATACATTCCAGAATATCTCCCTCATTGTCCTTGAAGATGATGTTGAAACATGATAGCCCCAAATTTCCCTTTGAATTCTCCATCAGAATTACATTTTTCTGGTGAAATTAAATAAGATTGGTTTTCTAAGCTACATTTATCAATTTCAAACTATTTTAAAGCATTTGAATGATCTTGATAAAGTTCTAGGAACCATAAATGGAGGTAAAATAATTTTTTATAAGAAAATAATTAAAAAACAATCCTTATATGTCAAATGAATGTTTTTTAATATGAATATATATTAAATAGGTATTATAATTATTGAAGATACACTATTTTTAACATATAGGATGCAATATAGCTAACAGAGAAAATAAATATGTTTTTTGTTATTTATAGTTGGTCCAAGATGTTTTTGAAGTGTTTGAGGTGGCCTGAGATGGATTTAGAAGTGTCTCTACATTATATTAGGAATTCTAGAACTTCAGTGCCAAATGTTAATAATTTTTATATGTATAGAAATCTGTGTATAAGTAATTTAGAACAAAAACCATAAAAATGAAAAATATTGAATTTTGTATAATTCATTTGCCAATAATATATATGATTTATTTATTCTCTATAAATGTTTCATAATAGTGGAATATTAAAATACAAAATATTCATTGGAATTAGTACATGTTTCATTTAGAGAATTTTATGAGTAAATGGAATCTATATATGAGTCATTTGGACCTGCATATGAGTCATATGTCTCTATATATGAGTTTTTTCTACTTTTTATAGAACCAAGATGAGTTATGTATAGGATTTCATATCAGTCTATCATCACACAAGATAAGTTCTACAATAAAAACTTGAATTGATATGTAATTTTTATACAACATTTGAAGAAGAAGGAAGTGAATTTTTTTTTGAGGAAGAATAATGCTCGATCCTAGTTTAGAATAAAATAAAAATATAGTTTATTATGTTTCAAAAATAATTATCATTAAATGAGGGTATTTTTAGAATATAATTTAAGTTGAAAAATAGTATACAAAATATGAAGAAGATAAAAATTAGTTGTTCTATAATAATACTTCTCAACTATAAAACAAAAGGTCTCTAAGATTTCTATTTTGGATATTTGAAATTATAGAAAAATTTAATATTGTTTCAAACATATTCATGTTTGGTAATATCAAGGAATAAAATAATAAAATAATAAAGGATAATCTGTTGGTGTGTATTGGTTAAGAAACCTAGAGAATAATTTTGACACTCAAAGAAAGGAAGTGGAGAAAGAAGGAGGAACTATAATTTGTTGTAGTGAAGAAAAATAGATTTTTCTAAGCCTATGAAGAATATTTCAAATTAATGGGTTCCAAAGAAGAAGAAGAGGAATAAAATTGGGATTCTTTTTATTATTCGTAAGTAATAATTGGGGTAGGAGAAAGAAAAAATACAAGTGCATGAAGATGAGGTTGACTGAGATGAGATATATTTTCATACAAAATATTATAGCGCTATGTTTTAGAGAAGAATATTTTAGTTGAGTAAAGCCTGTAAAGAGATTATTCATACATTACAAGGAGTGCTATGTATAGAGATTAAGTTTAATGGTTCAGTTTTGAAGATATTCAGGTAGTTTAAGCATATCTATATTGAAGAATAAGATCATATTTGTGATGTAGTAACATCCTAGATACTAGTGTTTACTTCAAGAGGATGCTTAAATCCAATAAAAACAGCATGTAAGATTCTATCATGAAGAAAAAAGTTTTGGAATATAACTTATGTTTGTATGTGTAATATTTTGAATATATCTCATATTTGTAATATGTTGTGAATGATTTAGGTTAAAAACAACTCACAATGTACTTGTATTGATAATAATATTTTTGTAGAGAATCTATAATAAAGAAAATCTAGGCACAATAAGGAGTAGGATTCTCATAATGGTTCAATCCTTGTAAAAAACCTTTGTTATTTACTAATTAATCAGTATTTTATATAGGTGTATACTTGGATAAACAACACATGTTTTAAAAGTCTTAACTAACATCAGGGGTTCAAATCCAAAACTCTTGTGAAGGATTAATGAAGAAATTATAATTTGGTAATTCAATTTGATATAACATGGTTCACCCTGGATCATAGGTGTTTCTAGAAAACTCCAATTTGACTCTCATTTAGGAATCATATTCAATCCACTAAGTAAATATGTTCAATCCATGTTGATTTTTAATTATTTACACAACTCATATCTTTTGTTACTTGGCCAAATTAAAATCCAATTATATTCATAAACATCTAAATGCATCTTGTGTATATGGTTCATGAAACCCATTTATATTAATTCTTAAAAACATATAATATCAGAAATACCCATAAGGGTAATCATGGAGTGACAGATATCTAACCCCCACGTATCTTGACACAACATAAGCCTTTAGGATAGTGAGTATTCTGACCCAATGTCCTTCTACCCAAGTATACATTACTCAATAGAGACCACAATTTTATTATATTTCAAAAACCGAAAATGTATAAATTATAATTAACAACTTAATTCAAGAATATAACCAAGTGTAAGAAAAATTAAAGGTAAAATAAAACTATATCAATTAGAATACCAATAATGTAACTTTTTATATTCATGTTTGATAAATTATAGAATCATTTTAACTTTTAATCTAAATAATAATTAAAAAACGTAATATAATAGTTTTAATTATGAAAATATCAAGGAATAAATTAAATAATTCATGAATTCATGAAATTAAACATTATATAAATAATTTATGAATAATGCATAAATAAGTAAATTATAAACATATAATAATTTAACCCTACAATATGGAGATTTCATTAATTAAATAAACATAAACATTTTAAATTTATTTTTTCATATGAAATCCTTTATACTATTCATTATATGTCATTTACTCTAAATATGTGATACTATATGAAATATACCAAAATTATATTTCAATTTGATTATTTAAAAAAATGCATGATCTAAATATCACATTTTTACTGTTATTTGGAAATTTGTTAAATTAATTATAAAAACCCAGTTTGACATGGTTTATGTAATTCATTATACAAAGAAATTTTAATTTTAATAAGTCATAATTTTAAATATAAATTCCTTTAAAAATATTCCTAGTATTTTAATTTATAAACATTTTATATAATACACTTTTAATTTTCTTATAAAACATTTATATCTAAAGTATACGTTACTTAATATAATTATAAAGATATATTAATATTAACTTTTAATATCATGGGATATTAATTTATTAAAAGAAACAACATTTTACCAAATTTTAGGAAATTTTTATCATATTTTTTTATCATATGTTCCTTAGATCTTCTTTTAGGGTTTTTTGAAACTTCTGGAAAATTTTGGATATTTTTGTCCTACCAATGGTTGGAAAATGTTTAGGGAATACCATATCAGTTAGAATAAAAACCCATGTTCCTTGTTGTGGAGTTTTGGATGGGGTACATGATTAGTAAAAATAGTGAAGACTCCCCTTAAAATTGTGTGACATGGGATAGTGTGGAGTTCATGTTTGTTGCATGGTTTATCAAATATTATAGCCAATCTATGAACCTTATTATAGTATCATTGGTAAGAGCACACAATTTGTTCTCATTTTTTCAAACCATTCATCCAGACCATATACCTCTCTCTAGTATCCTAGTAAGAGGAACATGGTTGGCTTGCAGTTCTTTGAACTGTGCGGTCAAACCATCTAACAGAAATTTAATTATCCGAATTACTTAATTAATATATTGAGTCCCCCATTTTAAATAATAACCTCAATCCATTTGAGATACATTCAATCCTTTTGTCCTTAGAGGCTCTCTAGAGGTCATTTTAGATCCTCTAGCATTTTTATTCATGGATCAAAGTATTGGTGGATATGTCGTATATCTTCCAATAAGTGTTATCTATTTTAATTAAGAATTATCAATTCTTCTTCTCTCAAATTTTTGAGAGCAGTGGACCATCATGTAGTTGATGGATCATGATATTTCTTAATTATATTTTGTAAAAATAATTATTCCTTGATCATTAAAGCCTTAGAATATCTATTGGGGGATCTCATGTTGGTTGAATGTTTATAATAATTTTTACTAATTATTACAAAATTTTAATAATTTTTATTAATTTTTATTAATTTTTACTAGCTTTTAGTAATTATAGCCAATTATTTATAATTATAGCTAATTATAACAATATTTTGTTAATTATAACCAATTATTTCTAATTATTTCTAATTTTTACTTATTTTTACTTATTATTATTTTTCATAATTATTTATAATTTTTATTAATTATTGGTAATTATTTGTAAATACAACCAATTATTACTAATTATAGATATTTATAACAATGTTTTACTAATTATTTCTAATTATAAATAATAATTTCTAATTATTAATAATTTTTACTAATTATTACTAATTTTAACTAATTATTAATATTTATTAATAATTTTTAATAATTATTACTAATTATTACTAATTATAGGTAATTAAAGCTAAATATTACAAATTACAGCTAATTATAATAACTTTTTACAAATTATTACTAATTATAACTATTTTTACTATTTGTTTCCAATTTTTACAAATTATTACTAATTTAAACTAATTGTTATTAATTGTTTCTATTTTTTACTAATTTTTTCTAATTATTACTAATTGTTACTAATATTTTCTTATTTTATAAAAAAATTACTAATTATTACAAATCATTACAAATTATAACAAATATTTATTAATCATTGCAATTTTCTAATCATTGTTACTACTTTTAATTAATTATTACAAATTTTTACAAACTTTTACAAATTATAACTAATTATTACAAATTATTACAAATATTTTCAAATTATTACAAATTCTTACTAATTATTACGAATTATTACTAATTTTCTCTAATTACCACTAATTTTTACTAATTTTTACAAGTTTGTAACAATTTTTTACAAATATTTATAATTTATTGATAATTTATAATATTAGACACAAATTATTAATAATTACCACTAATTATTGTTAATTTTTATAAGTTTATAAAAAATTATTACTATTTTTACTATTTACAACAAAATATATATTACTAATTAACACTAATTATTACTAATTACACCAAATTTTTTATTATTATAGATAATTATTAGTAATTTCTAATAATTAAAATAAATTATTACAAATAAAAACTATTTAATTTTATTTAAAAACAATACTGGAAATAAAAATAAATTATTTCTCAAACATATTAATGCAAAATAAAAATAAATAATTCTAAATAAATTTAATTACTCTTAATAAACAAAAATTATTACCAATATAAAATAAATTAAATTTAAAAAAATAAAAATATTAAAAAAATACCCTACAGTTGAATCTTTCAGCTAATGCAATGCTTCAATGTTTCTCCCTTATAAACATTAAAACTTTGAAAAGTTTAAACTAGAGAAAATGAGGCTAAATAAAGAGAGGAGAGTTTAGAAATGTATGAATTGAAAAACAATTAGAGGGTATATATAGGTTAGATCATTTGCGAAGGCAGTATTTGTGATAGGTCTCATCACAAATAGTATCACTGACCTTAATTACAACAGTGATTAAAAAAATATGTGTGACGGGTCCCATTACAAATACCCTTTTTCGATTGTTTATTTATGATGAGACATGATCACGTCGTAAATAACATAATATGTTGACAAGTATTTTTGATGGGTACCATCGTATATACTTTCTTGCTGACACAACATTTTTGACGGGAGTAAACACTCGTCACAAATATCAAAAACAATGAAAGACTATTTGCAATAGGGGTACCTTCCTATTACAAATAGTCTTTCCACATTTTGTCACACTCCACGCACCAATGTCATTTGTGACTTTATATGAATTTCATCACAACTACTCTCTTTCAAAGAACTATATGCGATGGGTGGCTAACCCATCGTAGAAGGATCTTCTTTCCGTAGTGAATGAAATTAAATTGAGATGAGATATATTTCCTCGAGTCTGATCTTCCCATGTATGTCCTTAAACTCTTGTATAATAAACTTATATTAATTTTTTTACTTCTTAGTACATTTTTTCATGTTTAATCCCTTCTCTTTAACCCATTTATTTCATTTAATGTAATTATATATTTAAATAAAAATCAATAAATTCCAAAACTTTTATTTTGAGGATGCTTAGCCCATAGGTCCAAAATGAATACGGTGGGTTGATTAAAATTAAATATTTAAGTTTTCCTTCATGTCTTGAATAATAATCAGGACATAATTTTCATTTTTTATATCAATTATACTTTAAAAAACAATAATAAAATATGGGGTTGAATAATGATCCACATTTCGATCATGGAGAGGGTAGGTCGTACACACGAATGAGTAACATTTCCAATTTTTAACTATCCTTGTGGAAGGAAGGTAAGTATATTTCAATATATACATAAAGATAATAATATTATAAATACAGTATTTTTCTTCTTTGAATACACTTACATATCTCATTCATGTGATGGGGTGGTTAAAACGAATTGCATCCCTTCGTGGAGGTGGTAGTTCGCTCGTACACATGAACGACTTTATCATTTCCAAGTGTATAGAATGGATAGAAAATAGGTCATATATTATACTTTAATAATGATAAATACTTAATGAATATATTAAGTAAACATTAAATATATTATTATAACCATCTATGAGAGGTGGTGATGTAAAACGAATTACATCGGTCTATGAGGCAGTAGTCCACCGTACACACGAACAATGAATTCCATTCCCATTTGATGGAGGTTGGAGATGGATAAAGGTTATGAAAATAAAAAATTAAAGACCACTATATTTAAATACTGTTATTTTTCTATTTCAGTGTGGTTAGAGAAGATTTAAAGGATGCGGAAGAAGGAATAAAATGAAAACACTCACTGAAGAATGATCGCTCTTCTTCAGAAAACCACATTTTCTTTACACCTTAATAAATATAATTATCATTTTATTCCCAAGATAATACCTCTATAACGTGGTAATTTATATTAGTATCTTATTTAAATAGATAATGGTCGAACTAAATGGTTATTTAAGTGTAATGAAAATAGGACAAGAGGTCCTCATTTTAAAGAGGGGAGGGACCCTCTAGTAATTTACTAAAATATTAATTTAATATAAATTAACATTCATATTAAAACGGTTAAAAATTAACAATTTTTTAATATAATATCATTATATTTTTAAATAATCAATAAAATTTTGGTATGTTTGGATCACATTATTGTCCTTATCAATTTGTTTTAACCCACTTCAACACATTTTTATAATTACTGTGATACCATTTTTTTACACTATAGGGGTCAATATAGTTACTATGAAAAGAAAACAAGGATATTAATGGATTATGTCTTATATTTTAAACCATATCCTCTTCTCTTGTCAAAAATAGGATTTTTTGTAGTTTTAAATCATTTAATAAAATAATATTTATTATAAAATAACATTATTGTCAATTTTGGAACTGTTAAATTCATTTGATTGTTAATACTATAAAAAAATGTATTTAAATAAATTTCATAAAAACAACTCTAATATATAATTATAATATAAAAAAATATTGGGACACAAAAACTTACTCAAATAATACAATTTTCAATGTTTTTAAACTCATTTTATTTATTTATTTACTTTTTGTGAATGCATTGTGTCATTGTTGCATACGCATTTAAGGAAACTATTTAGTCATTAAAATTTAGAAATAAATTACCATGATTAAAATTAATAATATATATTTCAAATTAATATATATAATTGAACATATCCACTTTTTTCTTCAATGTAAAAATTTTAAAGACAATAAAACAAATAGAATGGCATTTTTTTACTTTTATTAATATAAAATAATATAAACGGTCCTAATCATGGTTAAACAGAAAAAAACATATATTAAATTTTTGGAAGATTATGTATGAGAAATAATCAAATAATAAAATTAATAATTGTTTTAGGGTCATTTTTTAGTTCATAACATTTTATTTTTAACCTTATTACCCGATTTTACACTATATCGTGTTAATAATAATTACTAAGGTTGCTATTTATAATATCAAAAAAGGGACCTAAATAAAAAATTAAGACCCACTAATTGCAAATACGGAATCCAATTTTTAAATTTTAAATCACATAAGTTTTAGAATTAAATTTGAGATTAAACCTGCAAGTCATGATGAGAAATGGGTTTTCATAAAAATAATTATATAAAAAATGTTTTTGTACCAAATTAATGTTCAAAATTAATTCCAAAACCTTTATTAGATTATTAATAATCAAAATGGACTAATTATATTGTAATAAAATCTAATATATAATTTTACTGATAAAATATATTAATAAATACATTTTTTAATAAAAATAAATTTTTTCACTATTTAGTGAAAAATAAAACTTTACATAAAATTATAACAATTTAACATTAAGATAATTTTCATAGATTAATTTATAAAATTAAGATAATCTTATTAAATATATTTTATAAAATTTTTATAAATTAATTATAATATTTTCTCACAAAATGCAATAAAAATATTTTTGAAGAAAATTTGTTTTTGAAACATAAAATGGTATTACAGAAAAATTGACATCTTATTTATTAATAATTAATCAATAAATTTGTATTACCTTTATATATATTTTATTATTTTATCACTCTTATTCATACTCACCAATTAAACATCTAGGTTATCATGTAAATATTTAAATGATAATATTTAGTGGTTTGTTTCAACTCAATGTTCTGTATCGTATATGCTTTCAAACATAGTATTTCTTTTTTAAAATCTGGTTATTAAATCCTTCCTCACCACCACCCACCTAATAAATTTTATCCTCACAATTTTAGCATGGTCTCGGTAAATAGGGGTTTAACTTTTCAAAATACCTTGGTTAAAATCCCACATCATGAAAATGATTAATAGAAATTTCTCCTGAAATGAGGGAAAGAGAAATATTGTGGTCGTCTAAAATAACACATATTATGTTACCACGTAGGAGAAAATTAGTGGGAATTTAAAATATGGATATTGATTAAAAATTTAATATCAAAATAATGATGATGAATGATAGAGATCAATGATCCCAGGAAATTGAATGATTATGAGAAAGTTAATGACCATAGAACAGTAATTCGAAGATGTGTTAAAGTGACCACAAATTCATCAGAAAATAATATAATAGGATTTCATTTTTGAAATATCCTTTTCCTATATTTTAGGAATCAATTTACCATATATACTCAAAAAATAATAAATTATACATACTTGGAAAGTAAAATTTCATCCTATCACCAATTTCCACCAAAATCTAATCCTTTTCATCAAATGATCAGTATTCAATATGATTTGTTCATGCTTGAAAAACTAAAATGAAATACTAATGGATCACATAATCCTAAAAAGAATAGTTATATATTCTTTCTAAATTTATATAATAACTAAAACCAAAATTTTTATCATAAGATAAGATAATTCCCAAATTGAATAAACCTTCATATGAGAAAATAATACCTTAATATTCAAAACTCGATATTAATACCCATAGTTCAAAATAATTCCTTCCATAAATAACTATCTGTAAAATAATTCAAATTATTTCTGACCAAGCTCCAAAATAAACAAAATAATAATCATTCTATAATACCATAATTTTTTGTGAATTATTTTTTTCCAATTAGTTTAAGATTTTTGATATTTTCCTTTTAACACAACACTGAAGATGACTTATTTTATATTAAAACACTAAGTTTGGTTTTCAGTATATGCAACACCAATTTTTCATTAAATAAAAACAACGTAAAATTTATATTGCTCTACATGGAACACTGATCTATTCATGTATTATATGAAATAATGACTTTCCTTGATGGTATGCGTAACATGAAACACCGAGGATTACAGAATAATTATATATTTAAAAATATGATTATTTAATATAATAACATTTTACCTATATATTAATTTAGTGGTTATGAATATTATTAACTAATTTATTAAAATATATGGTTTTCACAATATAATATTAATTCATTGGTTACCAATTAATTACAAATTAATATGAAAGTTGATTGAAAGTAAAAGGAAATATATTTTTTATTTTGGTCGCAAAGCTATTTTACCCTAATATATAAAATTAAATACAATTATTGTGAGATATTAATGTAATATATATATATATTTATTTATTTATATTCAATAAAATATTTTTGATATTAATTAAATATATTTTATAGACATAAGATAAGAACAACAACAATTTTATGCTTAAAAACATATATTGTTATAAGTATTATATTACCGCATTTTAATGGTGAACCAATTTTAAATCCCACTTTTGGAAATTTTATAGATATAATATGTCAAAATAAACTTCTATTTTTATATAAAAACATAAAAATGAGTTAAGGAAATTTTTTTGGTATTTTTCTATAAGGTTTAAATTTTTTATGAATAGTTAAAATTATGGAATTTCAGTTCAAAATTGATTTTTCATCTAATTTATTTATAAGGTTAAATTATATTTTAAATTGGATTCAATGTATAATTAGACAATATTTTAACAATAAATCAATTTATTTCATTTAAATAAATTTCACATTGAAATTGGATATAAAAACATAGAAAATTGTTTACTTTTGTCACTTTAAAAACCCGCATTACCGACCTGACTATGGGGTTGATTTTAAATTAATTTCTACCAATTGGATGATTATAATTTATAAAAGTGGCCTATATATTTGTATTAATAAAAAATTTTAATTTATAATATGGTCAATTTAGTTTTTTACCAAAAACATTAGTGAAAGTGGTTAAAGTTAATTACATCGATTAAGGTTAAATTAAGCATAATAAGGGACTAAACTATAACATTAAGGCCCAAAAACACCTATAAACATGTCCAAAATCCATTTTATGTCCACATTTATACCCTAAACTCTTTTTTATCTCATTTTGATCATTATTGTATCCACATGAAACTGGAAAAATGTGGGTGGAATTCTCACTTCCAATATTTACAAGAGTGTTACTCCACCTTCCCTATAAAGGGCCACCACCTACCTCTCTTCTTAAAACTGATAAAAACAATTTGGTTTAGTAAATATATTCCCAATAAACTTCCCAAAATCACTCCATTTTTCCTTGAATCCTTTATTTGGGAGTAAAGTCTTTTAAAGAATCCCTTTGATACAAACCAAAAGGAGTTACCCGATTAATAGGTAACACCTTTTCTCAATATTATTTATTTTATTTTACTTATCCACCCCCACTATATTTATTAAATTATTTTATAAAAACATAATTATCCTAAATATACTATGATTTTTTTATTCTATGGTTTCAACCTACACTTACACACACCTCCAACCAACAGGTACCAAACAAACTATTTATGTGTACGGCAATCTACTGCATCACCAAATGATGATTGTTCATTTTTTCCTATACCACCTCTCATGGTGGATATTATGTTGGAAAACATATTTATATATGTTATATGTTATATTTATTATTTACTTAGTCTTATTTATTACTTTTAAAGCACATATCTTTTCACTTTACATTTGGTGTAAATGTGATAGTTTCGTTTGAGGAAGTGTGGACTACCGCCCCCTCAAAGTAATGTGATTCCTTCACACACTACATGAATGTATTAAAGGTAGTTTTAGTGAAAATAGTATATATAAATATATATAATTTTAATTTTAATTTACTTATATTATATAAATATATATATAGTTCATTTTTCCATTCTATCAGTTCAACAATAAAAACACAAACAACATTCATGCGTACGTACGACTTACCATCTTCATAAGTGGTGTATTTCATGTTGTACTTATATATTATATACAATATCATAATAAAAATATAATTAACAAAAATAATATTTATATAATGTTTTACATACTTTAATCATGATATAATTATAAGGATGAAAGATATAAAAAATTAAGACACATGCGAAAACAAAGTGAATATTACCCGAAGTGAAACCTTAACATTTGATTGTTGAAAATAGTTTAATATAAGGTCATGATAAAACCATATATTCTATTAAATATAATAATATGGTTCTTTATAATATTTATATTAAATTTAAATTTATTATATTTGTGGTTTTGATGAGCAAGATGAGAGTTAAGATAAAAGGTAAGTGGATTTCATCGTACTTTTTATTTCATTGAGATATAAGATTTATTCACAACTCATTCATTTTGTTTGGAGTGTATACTTCCCAAGGATGTATTATATGATTATTATACTTATATATGTGGGTATTTACTTATCCTTTTTATAATATTTTTTTCATGTGGACTATGTTTCAAAAGATACAAAATCGGTAAATTGATTTTCTCTCAATTTGCATTCTTTGAGAGACATGTCATGTTATGCACCTATATTTCCCCATTAATTTTTTATAATGGATTTGAAAATTTATATTATGAATTAATTTATATTAATTATATTTTAAGATTCATTTTCATAAATTGGTAGTATGGTTGTAGGTTACCAAGTGGTAAGAGTTTATTGACATAATCTCATCACTTTTTGAGATTATTTACGATTTTGTTTCCTTTAATTAAATCCTATTATCTATCTCTCACGAAAACTCTTAAAAAAATTTCTCCATTGTTAATTCATGATATATTCATATATTGGTTTTGTTTTTCTATTATTTGGTAAATAATATAGTTAAAATGTGTTTTAAGTATGTCTGAATTTACCTCTCTCTTTAGTCGAAAATCTGAGTTCCTTCAAAATCATATTTTCTAAAAAGTGTTTTGATGAATATTATAATAATATCCTATTATAATTAAAAGAAATTTTTAACATTTTTTTCTTTTATGAATGTTTTTAAGGAAAATTCTTATCGTATTCTGAATGACTCATTTCTCAAACCATTCTACCGTGAAAAAGTAGTGCTCTTTTTACCTCGTATGACATGTACGAATTTATCAGATGTCAATTATTTGAGGCCTTCTTTTCATGTTTAAAAAGGTAATTTTTAAGAAAATAGTTTTAAACATAATTTTTAGTGATAATTGTTTTAAAAACATTTTCACACATCGTTCATATGTTTTCAAGTAAAATGTTTTTTCAAAACATTTTCATGCGTTATTTTAAAGTTTTAATGGTGTTTTCCAAGATAAATGTTTTTAAAATGTTTTGAAGATTATATTATAGGTTTTCAAGAAAATTTTTTATCAAAATGATTTAATGTATTCTTTTTATTTTTTCAAGTGATTTTCTATGAAAATTATTTTCAAATCATTGTATACATTAAATATTCTTTTTCAAAGAACAAAGGATATTTTATTCTAGAATGATTTTGAAAGATATTTTGAATTTATTTTATATCTATGATGATATATTTTGATGTTTCTCATTAACTTGTAAGAAATTATCTAATGTTTTCATTAATATTATTTCAATGTATTGGTAATGCATAATTCTATGGTCTTTATGAAACTCCATTCTCTTTCACAGGTTATATGTTTATGAAATCTCTTTCTCTTTCATGTGTTCTATGTTTATGAAATATACCTCTCTTACAAGGGTTATATGCTTATGAATCCCACATATTTTCTCGAGTTATTCTATAATGAAATTATTATGAAATCAATTTATTTTATATAGATTATAATGTAAAGAAATATTAATGATACCTATTTCATTTCATGGGTTATGATTGTTGTTTATGAAACCCATCTCATTTTATGGGTCGTCATATGATGAAAGTTTCATTTAACTATAGAACATTTATGTATTCTTATTTTATGTAATTTGTGGGACTTATATCTCCCTAATATTCATTGGGTAATGATAAATGTTTTATGATCTCAAAGTTTATATGGGAGGACATACCATGCCTGAAATAAGAGGGTATATGGGAGGACATACCATGCCCGAAACAAGAGGGTACATGGTAGGAAATCCCAAGCTCAAAAAAAGAGGGTATACGGGAGGAAATCCCAATCCCATAATAAGTGGGTACATGGGAGTACATCCCAAACCCAAAATAAGAGGTTAGATGGGAGGTCATCCCTAGCCCGAATCAGGTACACAGGTGATAACCCAAGCATAACATGTTACAAAGGCCTTGGTAGGCCTCCTTGATATAGGGTTGTTATATTCTTATGTGTTTTCCACAATTCTATGTTTTATTCAAATGTTATTATTAAATGGATTATCTTCTCTATTTTCTTATTACTCATATATTATGAATTTCCAATAATTATTTTCATCTATAAAGTGTAGGGTATGATCTTCAAATGTTATACTCAATTTCCAAACCCTTTTTCATGTTATGCTTATGCATTTCCTTTATTTACCCTTATAAATCATCTTAGCTCGCCCCTTTCTTATGTTTCCTTTTACCATGTTATAAAGAATTGTTTTAGGTATAAGTACTAAAGGGGAAGATATTTATGGGAGATACTGAAGATCTTTCACCAGGATAAAATATATTTTCCATGTTTCCAAAGACACTAATCTTTTACAGTCATCGAGCATATAATTTTTGAAATGTAATAAATATTCATCTAAAATGTTGTAAGATACATGTTTATTAAGCATGGGTAGCTATATTTGGTATCAAAGGATATGTTTATTCAACATTTGGAAACTAGGATGATAAAAATTTAGTGATGTCCTTATTTATATTTATAAGTATTTCTCTTGATATGTCTCTACGGATAAGTATAGGATGATTTAACATTTAGAAAAATATCTTAAAATTTTGGTAAAGGGTATAGTAAGTGGATTCATAGAAATGCATCCTTGTTAGGATACAAAAAGTATATGTGGATGTGGAATAGATATACCTAGGGGTGAAAATTTTGACAAGATTTATCAGGCCTAACTCAGTGTAATCCGATGCACAACAATAGGGGTTACTGCATACCTGGTTTGACACTCTTGGGGGATATTCTTTGGAAATTCACAAACTCTTCATGAACAATCATGATGTATTTAAAAATAATTTTTCTATGAATAAATTAAGATAAAATTAATGTTTCATAGTTTAATAAATGTGTCATAATTTGGATATCATATATTTGGTTTTCATGATCATGTGGTTCCTTACTCTGAAAACTATTTTTTACTCTATAGTTTTGGTTTTAGTCAATAGATGGTACCAGAAGGAACCATGTTAATAATGATTGAAATATGAAAAATTTTTGATTATACTCCTGAGAAAATAAAGTCTATGGGATAAGTAATTCAAAGTTTTTATTCTATACTCACCCAATTTTCTCAAGCTATAAACCATGCTTGATTCCCAAATGAAAAACGAAGTGAAAAACAATCTGTTAAGTTCATCATGGGGAAACGTCATCCTTATTCTAGTGGGTCTTCTGATCTACTTGTTTCAAAAAAATGGATCGGTACCACTGGAAAATATTTTTAGTTCTCCAATGTTCTTAACATGATAAATTCATTTTGGTGGTTTATCCATTATAAGATGAAGTGTATTAGTGGTGGAATCTAATCAAGAATACGAGGAAGAAGGATGAAATTGACTCAATGGATTAAGATGAGTTCAAAAACATATTTTATTCAATATATAATTTCCACAAATTCTTCATACGAAGATGGAAAATGAATACAAAGATCTTAATAACAAGGATGATGAATATATTTGTGGTTATGAATAAAATTTTACAAGGCTTGTGAGGTTCTTTTCAAGTATTATAATTCAACCAAAAAGAAAAATTGATTGATTCTTTGGCTGTTTGAAATATTCAAAAGGAATTGGCTATAAGACACATTAGAAGCTATGAAGAGGAATTTAGATGGGATATAAATGTGTAAATGGATGTTGGAGTTGTGTATCAATCTCATGGGTTTGACAAGAAATGAAAGATATTATTCAAAGGAAAATATAACAACCATGGGGAAAATTAAATGAGCCCTATGTCTCGCACAAATTTAAGGAATAAACATGGTGGGAATTATATTACAGGGATAGTATATTTTTTAATTATAGAAGGTAAGTTCATCGTGTGGCTGAATGTTGAATCGATTGGACAAAGATATATAATGATTCAAATAACGAAAAATCCCCATATAATTCACCTCACACACATTTGTGTTTCAATTTAACGGATATTATACACTATGATAACAAGTTACCAAATACAAGGACTAATGTAAATAATAATCTACGAAAACTTCTGAAGAAAAAGGACAAAGGGAAATCTTATGCAGTTATAATGGATGATGTGAACAAAGATAATTAAGAATTACTTATCATCCCCTCCTTAAATGGGAGTTTTATGTTTTATTTTTTATGATTAATCCTTATGAAATTATTATTTCTCATCCTTTTACGAGATTTAATTTGATTATATTTCCCTAACAAGTATTATGGAATAATAAAATTACATTTGATATTATTTTAGTACTAGGTTATACCCATGTCTCTAATAAACAAAATTTTCAGTTTAATATAAGATCTTACTTTGGAATAAAGTGTGGATTATATTTTATAAGGATTACAATGTTAAACATTTATGTCTTTTTTAAGTTAAACTTCATATAAATTTAGTATGATTAAAGTGTTATCCTTCCATATAAGGTTTATGCATATCAGATAGCCTGTTCAAACTACTTTTTGGTGATGATAACTGATGGGATAACGTATCATGGGTCTCATGATCTATAAGTACTTTAGGAATGAAAAAAGTCACCTTCATTTTTTGAGAAATATGTGAAGTGGATAAAAAAATACCATGGTGTGATGATTTCCTAAAATAATGTATGTATATATTTTCATGAAAATTCATTAACTTTATGAAATAGGATCTCCAAGAAAAAAATGTTTTCTTAATACTTTAGTTTCTCATGAATCATAAGATCACATAGGTCATCATAGATTTATAGATTTTGGATTGTTATCTTTCTCCTCACCATGTTCTATATCACTCTCCATCAGAACATTATGGTAATATTTCTCTTCAATGTCCATGTTTTGACTCCCAACCTATGTTTTCCTATGTGTAAACCTAGTTATATGTTACTCCAAGAAACCATTATGCTTCTAACTTTCCATTGTTAAGGGAAGTTTTAGTATCCAATTTTGGTACTTTAATATAATTAACATATCCAAATAAAATTCATCTTCTAAAGATAAACAGAAAAATTATTTATGGATATTTTTTTGATATTTTTCTGTAGGGTTTCATTTTTTAATGAAAGGATAAAAATACAAAATTTTAGTTCAAATTTTCTTTTTCATATATTTTATTTTTAATGATTTATATAAATTTTTATCAATTAATATAATTTAGGTCTTTGAGATTAATATCACATTGAGATTGGCTATAAAAACTTAGCAAGCCTTTTAATATTGTTACCTAAAAAACCTGCATTATCGACCAGATTGAGGGAATAATTTTAAATTAAATTATACCAATTATTTGATTAGAATTTTGAAAAATGGATTCCATATTTTAAGTCATGATAATTTCTAATTTATAATAAGGTAAAATTAGTTTTTCAACAAAAATATTAGTAAAAGTGATTAAAATTATTTACATCGATTAAGGATAAATTAAGCTTAATAAGGGACTAAATCATAACCATAAGGACCAAAAATACCTATAAACATTTAAAAAAACCATATTAGGGCCATATATTGACTCAATACTCCATTTTCTCATCATTGAATTATTATTGGGTCCACTGAAACTTGAAAAATGTGGGTGGAATTCTCACTTCAAATATTTATAGAATTGACTCTCCTCCTTCCCTATAAAAGCACACCACCTCTCCCTCTTCTTCACACGTCTCAAAAAACATAATATCATCCAATATCTACCCAATAAACTTCCCAAAACCCCTCTATTTCTCCTTGAATATTCCATTTAGTCAAAAATTCTTCCATGTAATCCTTTTGGCACAAACTAAAAGGAGTTACCTTATTAAGAGGTCACGCCTTCTCTCAATCTCCTTTCTTTAATTTTCTTTCTCCACCACATACACTCTATTTATTCCCTTAATGAATAAAAAAAGTATCCTCAATATACTAGGATGTTTTTATGATATTTTTTCGATATACACTTGCACACACCTCCATCTAATGCACAACGAACATACAGTTTACGTGTATAGAAAAATATTGTCTTACAAAACGATGATTGTTCATTTTTCCGTTACCACCTATCATGGAGGAAATTATGACAGACACTATATTTATATATGTCATATTTTAAAATTATTACGAATTTAATGTTCTGTATTCCTTTTTTAACACATATATTTTTACTTTCCATTTTCTATAAATATGATAATTTTGTTTGAGGAAGTGTGGACTACAGCCCCCTCACAGCGACGTGATTCATTCAAACACTAAATTGAATTTATAAAGGTTGAGTTTACTAAAAAATATGATATATATAAGATTATAATTCAACTTTAATGATATTATCTACATGTAGTTTATTTTATTTCTTTCTTTAAATACGATAATAAAAACGGAAATAATGTTTAGGTGTACGTACGGCTTACCATCTCCATGAACAATATATTCCATTTCATACTTATATATTATATAGATTATTATATTAAAATATAATAAATATAAATGATATATATATATATATCATTTTTTACATTATGTAATGATTATATAAGTACAAGGACTAAAGATATAATAAATTAAGGCACATGTGAAGAACAAATTGAATATTACCAGAAGAGAAACCTTAACATAGGATTGATAAAAAGAGGGTAATATAAGGTCATGATAAAACCATATATGGTATTAGAAATAATAATCTGGTTTTCAAAAAGATTTATAAATAATTTATATTTATTATATTTTTGTTTTTAATGAGTATGATGAGAGTCGATTTGCAAGGTAAGGGGATTTCCTATAACTTTTTATTTCCATGAGATACATGCTTTATTTACCACCCAATCCTATTGTGTGGTGTGTATACTTCCCACGGATGTATTATTTGATTATTATACTTAAATTTATGGGTATTTAAATATCTATTTTTTATATTTCTTTAATGGGGACTATGTTTCAAAAGCTACCAAATCGGTAAATTGATTTTGTCTCAATTTTTCTTCTTTGAGACACATGCCATGTAATGAAAATATATTTTTCCCAGAGGTGTATATACTATCATTGAACTATTATATCATGAATAAATTTATATTTATGAAATTTTATGATTCATGTAATTTCATTTTCATAAATGGTGAGTGAATTTCCAAGGATCGAATAACAACTAAGAGGGGGGGCTGAATTAGTTGTTCACTTTTTATATATTTTAAAAATTTAAGAAACATTAACCCTGAAACCAATTAATATTTCTTTCTATATCAACCATTAACAAATACATAAGAATAAAAGAATAGTAATGAAAGTATGGACCACATGATTAATAAGGTTTAGCCTCAATGTGATAACCTAATTCCTTGCCACAGACACTTATATGGGTCTATATAAATCCACTATAATGAAAAAGTGAATAAAACGTGTCCTAAATCCCATTAGACAACTTCTATATCCTGATAGAAAATGTTATAATAGATCGTGTCGGTTTATAATGTTTTCTTAAAGAAAAATTGAGCCAAAAAATGAATGAAAACTTTTTTGAATCTAATCCATAAATTCTCAGTTAGAATCCCCTGTCCGATTTGGAGAATTCAGATCTTCTAAGCACGGTAAGGATGGCTCCAATTTTTCATTTCCTTAAAAACTCAATGAAAACATCTTCAATCTGGTGGGAACCTTTCACTTTTAATTATCTAGTTCTCCAACATTTCTATATGTGTGAAAAGTTAAAAATAAGAGAATGATCAGAGCACATATTTATAGGCAACTCAAAAAACAAAGGGGGGAATCTTGAAAATATTTCCCGATTACTCAAATATAAAAAACATCACAAATATCTCGCTTTTAATCTTCAATATTTGAATTCTTCAAACCTCTTTAAATTTATTCTAGATTTAAAAAAAGTTGAAATTTTTTTCCCTTCTTTAACTTTTCATATTTTTTCACAATGATAAATATTGGTCTTGGTTCTACTTTTCTCATAAACATGCTCAGAAATGTTGTTTAGTTTTTTATAGAAATATGTTCAGAAAAGTGGTTCAGTTTTTCTTGGAAACATGCTCAGAAATAATGTTCCTATTTTTGAAGAAATAAGGTTCTGAATTATATTGAAATCAGGTAATGAATTGTTCATAAATCAGGTTTTGTATTTCTCAGAAATCATGTTCCGAGTTTTTTAAAAATCAGGTTCTGAATTTCATAGAAATCTGGTTATGAATTTTACATAAATCAGGTTTGAATTGGTCAAAAATCTGGTTTCAAATAAAACAGATATCATGTTCTGGATTTCTTATAAATCGGGTTTTGAATTTCTCAGATATCTAGTTCTGAATTGTTCAGAAATCAGGTTCTGAATAGCTCATAATTCAGGTTCTGAATTATGTAGAAATTTGGTTCTGAAGTGTTCAAATATCATGTTCGAAGTTATCCATAAATTAGGTTCCAAATTATGTGGAAATCTGGTTTCTAATTATTCAAAAATCAAGTTCCAAATTTCTTTGAAATTAGGCTCCAAATTGTTCCGAAATCAGGTTCTAAATTACAATGAAATCGGGTTCTTAATTGTTTAGAAATTAGGATCCAAATTTCACAAAAAACAGGTTCTCAATTATATAGAAATTAGGTTCCTAATTGTTTAGAAATCAGTTTCTGAATTAGAAAGAAATCAGGTTTTGAGTTTTATATAAATAAGATTCCAAATTGTGCAGAATTCAAGTTCTGAATTTTCCCAGAATGTTTCTCAAAATTCTGGATCTGATTTTCCTCGAAATATTGTTTAGAATTCTGCATCTGATTTATATCAAAAATTTTCCCATTGAATGTCTTCAAACCACGTCACCATCTCTTCAACAACTTTTATCATGAATCTTTTCATGATTTGTGACAAATTTAAGATAAGAAAAGTATTGTCTGATTTTATTTAGAATATTTGAGATATTTTCTAACTTCTAACTCTTCCACAACATTCTCTTTTAAGAATATTCACCAACAAAAAGAACTTCATAAAAATCTATCAAACTAATAATATTATTTCTTTCTCGGTATAAAAGTCTAGCTTCCATAGCCAACAACTTCATATTTCAATATAACAAATACATTCTTCAACAAAAAAATTTGTTGTCAACAAAAAAACTTTTTAAAAACAAAACACCACAAATGTTCTTCAATCTTCCCCTTTGGATTTATTGACAACCATTGTTAATAACATTTTTGAATCTCTGAAATTTTCCACAACTCAAGTTTTTTACTTTTATCAAAACATAGTATTTTTCAAAAGAGACTGTCTTGACACCACACTACAGGATAAAGTAATGTTTTTGAAAGATATCCATCTCTCGCTGGAAAAAAAATTATGCGGAAATGTAATGAAAAAAACCCCCTTAGTTTTATCTTCCACTTTCTCACTTTTCATTTTCACTCGCATTTTTTATGTTATATCCCCATTACATGATAACCACAACATTAGATTCATAAAATACAGAAAAATACATCTTACAAAGTAAAAAAAAACTTCTTAAAAAGTCAAGACGTTGTTTGTTACTCTCCCACATTGTCAACATAATCCAAATCATGGTGGGGGATACTTCTTTATGAGGTTTAGGAACACACGAGAAGAGGTTGAACATTACGTTGCAACCACAATTCAAAAAACATTCCTTTGACATCTATTTTGTAAAGATATCAGTACTCTGATACTTTTTTATGTGCATTCCATCAAAACAACTCCAGCAGAAACTTCCTCTTTTTTGAAGTAAATTTTCTTATCAATGGGTTTTGATCATGAGTGTTGGATAGGATTATTATAAAGATAAATTGAACTCCAATTATCATAAAGTATCTTCAATGGGTTAGAAACTTTTACTTTAAAATCTTCCAGTTGAACATTCAGCCACATCATTTGAGTACAAGACTGAGTAGATGCAACATATTCAGATTAACATGTTCTCAATGTTACAAACATTGTTTCATATTATGCCAACTCATGCAACAATCACCCAATAAAAATGTTCCTCTAGAGGTTGATTTTATATCATTAAAATCACCAGCCAAATCAGAATAAGTGTAACCATAAAACATTATCTGACTGTTTATTTTGTATAACAACCCATATGACATTGTTCCATTGAAAAATATTAGAATCCTCTTTTTCACCAACATATGTGATTCTCTCATATTACATTGATACTTGGAAAATAAAGTGATAGCATAAACTAAATCAGGTTGTGAATCTGTAAGGTAAAGAAGACTTCCTATTAGCTTTCAAAAATATTTTTGGTTCATACTAATTCTAGATTCATATTTGATCAACTATGTGGTCACTGAAATTCTAGTTGAAACTTCTTTTGATTATGCCATTAGAAACTTCTTTAACAATTACCTGGCATACTTTTCTTCAGATAAGAAAATGTATCTTTCTTTTTTTTAACTATTAATCCAAGGAAGAAAATTAATCCCCCTAACATTAACATTTCAAAATTCTTATTCATTTCTTCATCAAACTATTCACAATCCTTTTCTTCATCCCCAACCAAAATTATATCATTCACATAAACAATTACAATTTAAGTTCTAGAGTCAACATTTTTCACATACAAGTTGATATCAAATTTTCCATTAGAAAAGATCAACTTTCTTAAACAAGTGCCAAGCATTGAATACAAGGCATGCAGAGCTTATTTTCCCACATACAAATCATTATTCAATTTACAAAACATTGTTCTCATCCTCATTATGTATAACCCCACAAGGTTGTTCAATGTAAACTTCTTCCTCAATATCACTATTTATGAAAGTTAACTTTGCATCTATCTGATTGAATTTGTAATTACAATGAGAAGCCACTGCAAGAAGCATTTGAATAGTTTCTATCCTTGAAATGGGGGAAAATGTTTCATCAAAATCCACACATTCCATTTGTGCAGATCTTTTAAAGAAAATTCTTTCTTTGTTTCTTGAAACATCTCCACGATCATTCAATTTTTTTGTAAAACCACTTGATTTTGATAAGATTTTTATTTTTTGTCCTTTGAATAAGTTCTCATGTTTCATTCTTCTCAATTTGATCTAACTCTTCATTCATATCATCCACCCATTATTTATGTTGAATACCCTCTGAAACTAATTCTGGATCATCTTTTGAGATAAGTGAAGTCTAATTTCTTAATCTCAATTTACTTATTGTCTGAACTAGAGCATTATAATTTCAAATAATGTTTTCATATTCAACATGTTTTCTTAATTTAGGAAATATCACAGTGTTTTCCTCAGCATCACTTTATTCACCACATGACTCATCTAAATCATGATGAGGTTGTTTTGGATATAAATCACTATAATTGGATTTATCAAATGTTTTATCCGCAGCATTCTCAACAACTTTTTTTAAGTAACATTGATCTTAAATTACCTTCGCATCATCTGATTTAACCAGAATTTTGTAAATGTTTTTTCCAACATTTGTAACTTCTTCAATTTGGAGAATAACCCATGAATGTTCCTTTCTCAAATATCTCATCAAACATTCCTATATTTGGATTTTCTAGTTTAACCAAACATGGATTTTTAAAGTCATTGAATTATTTCAATGAGTGTTTTTTGTTATACCAAATTTCATAAGGATTCATCTTGGATTTCGTTCTCAATAAGCATCTATTGTGGACATGTACCGTAGTAATAACATATTATCTCCAAAAGAATTTTTAATGGTTGTATTCTGCTAACATACATCTTTCCATTTCCACCAAACTCCTCTTATTCCTTTTTGTTGCTTCATTTTGTTGTGGAGTATAGGGATAACTCTTTTGATTTTTGATAACATGATTTCTTAGAAAGGATTCAAACCATTTTTTGTGAATTTAGTACCATTATCTATTCTCATCTTCTTTATAGAAACCTCTAATTCTTTATTAATATCTTTTCTGATGAATTTTAACATTTCAATATCCTATGACATATTCTTCTTGAACATGATGTTTTTCATGTGAGTAAAATCATCAATAAAAGTGATAATGTACAAATCCCCTTTTATTTATTTATGTCTCATCGGCCCATAGAGATCGGAATGAATAAGCTCAAGTGGTTTTATAGATTGAATCTCATCTCTTTTATGACTTTCTTTTAGTCATCTTGACTTTCTAGAAAGTAATATAGACATCTTTATCTCTTCATTTCAATTACAGAAAATTTTTAATAGTATCGACATTAGAAATATTATTCATGTTCTTCTACCCATGATGGAAAAGTCTTCGATGACACATATTGTTTTCATCTTCAGCACTCAAATAACAAGGGTTATTAGATTCTCCAATTTAAAAGATATTCTCACTGGTTCATTCTCCTTTTGTAATGACTTTTCTTTTTTTCACACTTTTGATGATACAAGAATCTTTTCAGAAGATTACTTCTTTATCATCGTCACAAAGTTGACTTACACTAGGTATGTTATGTTTTAGCCCAACAAAAATAAAAAATTCGTTAGATTTTAGTTTGTCTAATTCAATCTCTATCGTTCTGATTCCTTTAATTTTTAAGGAACTATCATTTCCAAATGTAAATACCCATCTATCATGAATTTCAATATGTTCTATGATTTTTAAACCACCTATCATGTGTAAAGAACAACCACTATCAAGAATCAATAGTTTGATCCTCTTTCTTGCATTCCAAGCTGTCTCAATAATAAAATAACTCTCACCACCCTTCTTATTTTCAGCTTTCTTTTCTCTCTTATTGAAAGAAACCTGTTCTAGAAGGATTTTCATATATCTTTAGGAATGATGAACAGACTGATCACATCTCCCAAAAACTTCTTTCTGACATTCATGTTGATTCTTTATTGGGATGTTTCTTACATCTTACGAATTCACCTTTTCAACGTTCTCTGAGTGAAGAGAGATACTCATTATTCTTTCACTATTTCTTATAAATTTCTCAAACCATCTTCTGGGTAGGGATAAATTGATCCCAAAATTAAAATCTCTATGCCCATAGATTCCGCAGCATCATCAATAGCCCTTAAATCTTGATTTTCTATTAAATAATGATCTTTCCCTATAGGAACATTGTTGAGGATGGTTACTTCTTTCAGCCCTGTAAATCCCAATATATGGACAATACTTTCCTTTAAGTGAGGTTTCAAATTCATTAGATTTGATCAGTATCTAAAAACCATTCTCCACCGAATATTTCCCAACACTTCTTCTAGAACATGAAATGCTAGACAAATCTGATGAAACATTTTTTTGTTAGATAAGATTTCAACTAATTCTCAAAATGATCCTTCTAATAAATTTTTGTGGTCCCAACTTTTACTTTTGTATATTTTTTGAATTTTTCATTCATCTTTCTCAGGGTATTTTTGGACTCAAGATGTTTTGATTGAAACTTTTTAACTTCTTCTTCCTTAAATTCTAGCATCATGTTAAGATCTTAAATTACCTTTTCTTGTTCAACATTTCTATGTTTGTGGCTTAGAATCTCCTGAATTTATTTTTCCTCCTGCATCATGAAATCGTTTCTTCTATCAGAAGCTTCTTCATAATATTTCTTCATTACTCTGTTTTAATTTTTCATATATTTGTTTTTGCTCAAGATATGCAAGAAGTTCGGTTCTGAGTAGATACTCTCTAAAAGAATATTCACTGCCTTCTTCACTCTTGGATGAGTCTTTTATTTTTTCAAATTTTTCAATGAAGGTTCTGAATTTTTGTAAAATTTCATATTTAGAAGAATCATTTTCAGTTTAGTATGATTTAACCTTCTTTTTCAACATGCTTCTCTTAATTCTGAAAGATTTATTCTTTAATTTATTATAAGTCTTACCTTATTTATCATTTTTGTTCCACTTCTTCCATCGAGGTTTTTCATCAGAATCTTCTCAATATTATCCAACATTCTTTTTGGGGAAATTAATTTCAAAGTGCATGATTCCCCCACACTTGAAACATTTGAGATGAAGTTTTCTGCCATACATCCCTCTTATTTTTTGATAGTTTTTAGATATAAGAGACATGATTTTTTCAATTATCTCATCATCTTCCAGGTGATTGGATTCACAAGGATCATCTTTATAAAATTCATTGATTTTCATCATTCTCAAGGCTTTAGAAGAAATTTCATATTTTATTTTCTTCTTAGTTTCTCTAATTTCATATGAAATAAGATATTTATGAAATTGGTCAAGAGTTAAAACATCCTTATCTTATAAGGTAGAAATTTTATAATCGAACCTATCTAAAAAATTTCTCATAAGTTTCTTCACAATTATAGAATCTTCCAAGACATCAATGAATCCCTTGATATTACAAACAATTTCATTAACTCTAGTGAGGTATTCATCAATTGTTTCATCATCTCTCATTCTGATATCTTCACACTTAGTACGCCAGATTCGTATCATAGACTCCTTGACTTTTGTATTTCATTCGAAAACACTTTCCAGCTTATCCCACATGCTTTTTGATGTTTAGAGACCCATCATTTTCTAATAAAAATTTTCTAATAAGGACATGAGAATAGAATTTCTATCCTTTCTGTCAACTTTTATATTTGTTTTATCATCAAATGTTATAGGATAATATTTCTCAATAGGTGGAAAACCAATTGTAGCATCATCAACAACTTCAATGACAAGAGATAAAATATAAGGAATCATCTTATTTTTCTATCCATAATAATTTTGTCCATCTAATGTAGGAATTCCTCTACTGTTGATAGAATTAATATTCTCTATGATAAGGATTAAACAAGGGAACCTTCCCTCTGATACCACTTAATGTTCCAAGGATCGAATAACAACTGGGAAGGGGGGGTTGAATCAGTTGTTCACTTTTTATAAGTTTCAACACATTAAGAAACCTAACCCCTACAACCTATTAAGATTTCATTCCTTATAAACCATTAAAAAAATACTTAAGCATGTAAGAAAAGTAAATCAAGTAAGGCACATATGATTTAAAAGTTTCGGCCTAATGTGAGAACCTATCTCCTTTCCATAGCCACTCTCATGGGTCTATGGAAATCCACTATAATGAAAAGGTGAATACAACTTGTGTCAAATCCCATTAGACAACTTATATCTCCCAATAGGAAATATTCTACTGACTCTCATTTGTTTAAAATGTTTTATTAATGAAAAATTGAGATAAAAACAAGAATAAAAACTTTTTTGAATCTGCAACACAAATGCTCAGTTCGAATCATCATTCTGATTTGGCTATTTCTAATATTCTCAGTACAGAAAGGATGGTTTCGATTTTTCCATTCCTTAAACACTCAAAGAAAACTAATTCAATCAAGTGGGAACCTTTCACCTTGAATTATAGATAACTAAGCCTTTTCTTTGAGTGTGAAAAGTTATAAATGAGTGAATGATATAAGAACGTATTTGTAGGAAACTTAGAAAACAAAGGTGGGAATCTTGAAAATATTTCCAGCTTCCTCAAATCTCAAAAACTCTACAGGTCTCTCACATTTAATCATTGATCTTTTACTTATTCAAACATCATTAAAATTCACTGAGATTTACGTAATGTTTAAATTCAGGTTTTCCTTCTTGAACTCTTCATATCTTTCTCAGAATGATAATGTTGGGTCTTGGTTCTATTTTTATTATAATAATTCTTGGAAATGTCGTTAATTTTTTATTAGAAACATGTTCAGATAAGCGGTTAATTTTTTCATAGAATCATTCTCAAAAATCAGGTTCTGAATTATGTAGAAATCATGTTTTGAATTATGTAGATATTAGGATCGGAATTGTTCAAAAATCACTTTCCAAATTTCTCAGAAATGAGAGTCTGAATTATTTTAAAATCATGTTTGGATATTCTTAGAAAACAGGTTCCAAATATTTGAAAAATGAGGTTCCAAATTGCTCAGAAATATGATTCCAAATTTTTGAGAAATCAAGTATCAAATTGTTCAGAAATCGTGTTATGAATTATGTAAAAATTAGGTTCTAAATTTTTCAAAAATCGGGTTCCGAATTATGAAAAAATCGGGTTCTGAATTTCTCAAAAATCAGGTTCTAAATTTCTCAAAAATCAGGTTCTGAATTATTCAAAAATCATGTTCCAAATTGATCAAAAATTAGGTTCGGAATTATGCAGAAATTATGTTTTGAATTGCTCATAAATTAGGTTCTGAATTATATAGATATAAGGATCTAAATTATGCTGAAATTAGGTTTTGAATTTTTTGGAAATTAGGTTCCGAATTTTACAGAAAATAAGTTCCAAATTGTGTAGATATAAGGTTCCAAATTATTCAAAAATCAGGTTCTAAATTATAAAAAAATAAATTTTTGAATATTTTAGAAATCAGGTTCCGAATTGTGTAGAATTCTGGTTCCTTATTTTCCCAAAATGTTTCTCCAAATTCTATATTTGATTTCTCTTAGATTGTTGTTCAGAATTCTAGATCTAGTTTTTGGGAGAATGTTTCCCATTGAAAGTCCCCAATCCCCTTCGCCATTTCTTCAAAAGATTTTATAATGAAACTTTTCAGGATTTATGAAAACATTATGATTAGTATGGTATTGTCTAATTTTTTTTAGAACTTTTGAGAAACTTTCTAACTTTTTACTCCTCAACTTCATCATTTTTCAAGAATCTTTAGAAAAAAAAAAATAATTCAGCAGCATCTCTAAAACTTAGAAACTTCTTTCATTCTTACTAACAAAGACAAACTTCCACAACCAACAACTTCATATTTGTGTATATCAAAAAAATTATTCAACAAAAAGGTTAGTTATCAAAAAATACAAAACATTATTAAAAAACACCACAATGGTTCTTTAGTGACTACAGTTCATGTTTACCAATTGGTAAGAGTTTATTGAGATAATCTCATCACTTTTTGAGATTTTTTATGATTATGTTTCCATTGATTAAATCTTATAATCCATCTATCAAGAACACTAATGAAATTTATTTTCCTCTAGTTTACCATGATAACTTTATATATTGGTACCATTTTCCTCTATTTGGTACATAAGATAGTTATGAATATGTTTTTAAGTATGTATGAGTTTACCTTTATCTTCAAGAAGAAATATAAGTTCCTTCAAAACCGTGTTTTCTAAAAAGGGTTTCAAAGAATATTATACTAATCTATTATGATCATTACAAGGAATTTTTACCTATTTTCTATTTTGCTAATGTTTGCAAATTAATATTCTTGTCTCTTTCCAAACAAAGCCTCCTTCTATCATTTTTACCATGAAAAAGGAGTTTTATTTTAATCCCATAAGATATGTATTAATTTATCTGTTTTCAATTCTATGAATCTTTGTTTTCATGTTTCAAAAGTATAATATTAAATGAAATGTTTTTAAATGTAATTTTTAATGAAAATTGTTTCAAAATTTAATCATTCTTCTTAAATAAGTTTTCAAGTAAAATGGTTTTCAAAATGTTTTCATGTTTTCTTTATATGTTTTCAAATAATTTTTAATGAAATGGTTTTCAAAATAATTTCAAGATTTATTTTAATGTTATCAAATTTTGTTAAATTAAAAATATTTTTAAAATATTTTGAAGCATATTTTATAAGTTTTCATGGAAAAAGTTTTTTCAAAATTATTTCAAGACTTATTTATAAGTTATCAATATATTTTAAAATAAAAAAAATTTCAAATGGTTTTATGCATTAAAAATCCTTTTTCAAAGAAAAAATAATATTTTCCTCAAGAATGTTTTTTTCAATATAATTCAAAATTATTTTACATCTAATATGACATCTTTTTATGTCACTCTTTCCCTTATATGAAATTATATAATGTTTTAATTCATATTATTTCGATGAATGGGTTATTATTAATGTCATGGTCTTTATGAAACCTTTTTCTCTTTCAACAAATATATATTTATGAAAATTGTTTCTCTTTCGGGGTTTATATGTTTATGAAATCAATGTCTCATCCATGAGTTGTATGATTTTTAATCCCACTTCTTTTCATAGGTTATTATTTAATGAAAAGATTAGGAAACCGACTTATTTTCCATTGGTTATTGTGTGATGAAATGTTAATGATACCCATTTCATTTCATTGGTTATTATTTTTGTTTATGAAACACATGTAATTTTATGGGTCATGATATTATGAATGTTTTTTTTTCAAATGGCATATGTATGTTCGATTTTCTTATATGATGTGTGGGACCTATATCTACCTCCAATACATTGGGTAATGATATAAATTTTATGAGATCAAAGGGTGCATGGGAGGGAATACAAAGACTAAAATAAAATGGTGTACTGGAGGACATCCCATGCCTGAAATAAGATGGTGCAAAAGTTGATTACCCAAGCCTGAAACAAGAGGTTATCCGGGTGGACATCCCCAGACCAAAACATGAGGGTACATGGAAGGACATCCAGATCACAAAATAAGAGGGTAAATGGGAAGAAATCCTAATCCCGAATTAAGAGGGTACATGAGTGGGAATCCAAGTCCGAAAGTAGATACATGGGTGATTAACCCTATCATAATATGTTACAAAGGATTTTTTAAGCTACCTTGACATAGGGTTATTATATTCTTTGGTGATTTACACAATTCCATGAATTATTCCTACGACATACTTTCATGGATTATGTTCTCTATTTTCTTATGAATCATGTCTCACTATTTGAAATTGGACCTATACTAATGGTTTTGGCCAAAATGTTGGTATAGGTCACTTATATGGACTTATACCAGTGGTTTGGCAAAACATGTTGGTATACAGTCACTAATTTAGTCTTATACCAACGGTTAGGCCAAAACCGTTGGTATAGGTAACTTATATACACCCATACCAACAGTTTTGGACAAACCATTGGTATAGGTCACAATTAGTGACCCTATACCAATGTTTTTGGCCAAACCAAATTTATAGGTCCACCCTATGCCAATGATTTCACAAAAACCATTGGTATAGCTCAAAAAACAAAGAACACATACCAACGGTTCTCAAAACTGTTGGTATAGGTCTATTCCAATTTTTTGAGAACTGTTTGTATAGGTACACATATTTTTTATAGAATATTTTTTCCATTAACATTAAAGTAATCAAAAGATAAAATAATTATGAATATACATATATATATTTTTGAAATTATGTTCAAAAAAATAATTTTAGGTAAGTTGTTAGGTTGTTGGATTATAAATGAGAGATGATGGGATCAAAACAAAGTCAGGATTTTTTTGAATTAGGTATACCAATGGTTTTATGAAACTATTGTTATAGGTTTTTCATATTACCTATAACAATAGTTTGTCTAACCATTGGAATAGGTCTACAGCAACAGTTTTCCCAGAACCGTTGGTATATACCTATCTCAATGCCAAACCAACCAATGGTCCTCCAAACCATTGGTATAGGCTATACCAACAGTCTGGAGACCAATACCAATAGTTTCATACTATTGGTATAGGTTATATTTATATTAGTGTCTTGTGAGCTACCAATATTTATTTTAATCTCTAACATACATGGTATCCTCTTCAAATCAAATGTTGATGATCTATACTCATTGTTTCATGTTATGATTACACATTTACATTATATACCCTTAGTGAACATCTGAGCTCTCCCGTTTCTTATGTTTCCTTTACACATGTTAGGAAGAAAACATTTTAGGTAGAAGTACTAAATGTGGAGATATATATTGTCGATGTTTAATATCTTTCACCAGGATAGAATATTTTGTTTTGAATATTCCAATGATTCTAAACTATTACAATCCAAAGGCATGTATTTTTGTAATGTACTGAACATTCTTCTAAAATGATGTAATATCCATATATGTTAATCCAGGTTCATTATATATTTAATAACATATTTTTAAAAGATAAATTAAACATCAATCTCTAAATAACATCAATCACTCTTAATGTCTCATACCAAAAATGTGTATTTTCTAATCATATATTCTCCAAGATGTTATAATAATTTCTATAAATAACCTGAATTTCCAAAAAGATACATAAAAATTATTCCAAAATCTAATTTAAACTTTATTCCTCAAATAAAATATCATAATATTATTTTTATCTTGAGCACATAATAGTCTCCAAAATAATGAACATCCTCATTAATGAAAGTTTTAACAAATCAATTTTCAGTCCAATGGCTAGCAATATCATATGTTACCAAATATTAATAATAATAAATTTCCTCAATGAAAATTATCATATTATCCCTAAAGGTTATAGATAATTTTAAAACATATGTTCATAAAATATTAATTCATTCTCACTCTTATAAAACATCATGTTAATCATAAGGATTACATATACCTCAACCTAGTAAATCATTTCCCAAAAATTTAATTAATCACCACAAAATTCCATTACCTAATACCAAAAAATTGGTGTATAAGACATTAAACATAGGATCAACCTTAAACTTGTAATCCCAATATGGTATCTATAACACTTATCATAAAATCACATGAATGAATATTAATCTCTAATGTTATATAAACTCTACTCTGATACCAACCATAACGACCTTGAACCCACACTCCCAGATCAAATGCTAAAAATATAAACATTACATTTCTAGATTTGATACCAATGAATATGACCCATTTTTTCATCCAAAAAATAAAACATAAAAAAGAAATATTTCATCACTTACATACTAAAGGACCATTTAGGTTATGTTCTTTTTGATAATTTGGATAAATATTAAATAAACAACACATGTGACTTCAATAGGGTATATTTCCCACTATACCCATATTTTCATATTCCACATTAAGTCTTTATCATATCCCAAAAAATTCTTCACATATGAGGACGTTATAAACACAAAACAATTAACATCATTATTTATAAACTTTTGAAAAAGAATAAAAAATAAGTGTGAGATCAACTACTCAATAATGGTAAATATGAGAATTAACAATTCAATTTCCACAATGATAATACGATTAATATAAGGGTATGATTTTATAATAAAATATCATGAGCATAACATAAGACAATTAATACCCACCAATACTTGGGTTATCAATCATAAAACGTGGAATAAGGATTTAGAAAATACAAGATTCATAGGACGCAATAATGATGAGTTGAGTGATTTCAATCCTGATCAATAGAATCATTAAAACCCCATTTAAATAATGAAAAAAACTATTAATATCATAGAAATTTATTTTATAAAACCCATTACAGAAACCTTACAGAACCCTTACAAATTAGAATAATAACACGGTCGACTTTTAGAACAATTATTGCCCAAAGCATTGGAGGTATATCACAGACCCACCAATATTTAGTTTATAACAAAACAACCAATCAGCATAAAAAATATCCAATAATTAGTACATGAAAAATTACAAAGATATTTTATTTCATTATAAAATTAATAGAAACAACCATTATTCCTTTAATAACTTGATTAACCTATGAAGGAGAAATGAGTTCCATTAAAATATATTTTAAATAGTCATTAATAAACTAGAAAACTAATGATGATTGTATCATTAAAAAATATCCCATATGGATCATAAGTAACATCATTGGTTTTGATTTTGATAAATGGAAATAAAATAAAAAAATATTAAAAAAACATTTTTGAATAAAATAATATTTTCTGTTTGAAAAAAAAATTTAAAAAATAAAAATTCACAAAATATTATGAATATTTTTTAAATTTAAAATAATATTTCAAAATTATAAAGTAATCTTCAAAAAAAATAACAGTCATGCTGGTGGGAAAATCTATTCATGCCGAAAACATTAAAAATAAAACTTTTTTTCAAAATATTATCTAAAGGGATTCAAAAGTGTCCCATTTTTAAAACATTAAAAAATCATTTAAATAATTTTAAAATAATATCAAATATCATATAAAATATATTTAAAAAATAATTTATTTTTTAAAAATATTATTTTTTAAAACATTTTAGAAAATAAGGACATGTTAGAGGATGATTTCCAAACTAAAAGATGGTACAAAATAAGTATCACTTAAAAAACATTCTTGATGTTTCTTTAATAAAAAATGGGTAAACTAGAAATGAAATATTTAAAGAAGATAAATAAAAAAATTTAGAATAAAATATATTTGATTTGATAAAGTAATATTGTATGATGTACCCCAAGGAATAAAAAACATAAACAATCCTGAAAAGAACGATGATTATAATATAAATCCTTTTCCACTTTGGTAACTTTTAAATCATAAGACCCTTGAAAAATAACATCAAATGAAATATAAAATATCATAAATAGAGGGATATTCATGATAGAAAATATTAAAGGTACATTATATACCTTATAAAATAATATAGATTCATTTCATAAAAATATGTCCTATAGAAAGTAAATTAATGAGGAATAACTATTAAAATGTTTATTACATTTAATTAAGAATAAATCAATATATATATTATGTTTCCCAAATTAAATTCTACAAAAATAAAGTGTAAACACATAATAAAAAAATTTAGATATCAATTCACACATAATGATGGCATAAAATGATTCAATGATGAAATTTTATAACCCAATAAAAGGAAATTGAGTTTAAACCCCTTTGCAACATCATAAATTTCATATCAAATCCCCTTTGATAAAACTATTCATAATTTCAAATTAAAATCCCATGAGATAAATATTAATCATGATATAACATGAAAATACATAATTATATACACCATATATAAAATAGTAAGTGCATAATAAAAATATTCCTCAATGAAAGTAAACTGAGCCCAAATCACTTACATCGATTCCAAACATCCCATGTATATCCTCTAAATACTATATAATATACTTTTATTAATTTTTTAATTTCCTAAAAAATTAGCTTTAATCCCAAATAAATAATCCAATTATTTCATTTATTTTAATTACATATTTGACTTTATATTCAATTATGTTCACAATGAGTATTCTGAAAAAATTCAGTTTCTAATTCCAAAATTACTTCAGTGGGTTAAATGAGGTCAAGGAAGTAATTATAAAAAATTATCATGAATAATAATGATTAAATAATTATAATTTTTATTAATAAAATTTAATTTTACAAAAAAATGACTTAATATTTCTATGAAAAATGAACTACATTACAATCATGGAGACAGTAGGTCGTATGCACTAATGGGCAACGTTTCAATTTTTCAATAATCATTATGTAAAAAGGTAATTATAATTTTATATTTAAAAATGATATTAATATAAAAAAATATTATTTCTTTATATGAACTTATATATTTCATTCATGTGAGGTGGTGATGAAAAATGAGTCATGTAGATTTGTAGAGGTTATAGTCCACACAAATGCACAAATGATGTTATCGTATTTATGTGTATGGAAAGTTAAGAAAATAGATGATATATTTTCCTATGATACTGAAAAATATGTCATTAATATCATATATAAACATTCATTCTATCATTATAATCATCAATGAGAGTTAGAGACGGAAAATTTATTACATCAGTATGTGAGGCGGTAGTCCTCCATACACACTAACGATGAATTAATTTTCCATTTGATAGAGGTTGGAAATTGACATTTTTTATTATACTAACATAACGACATCATAATATATTTTATGTGCTAATTTTATTTTTCATCATGTTTGCCTAATATTTTAAGGACTTTGAAGAAGTAATTTAACAAATATTCATAGCGAAGAACTACAACACTTCATGGGACAACCTCCTTTGTTTTACAACATAAGCCCTATAAAGTTGGTATTATGTCTGAAATAGGACCTCTATATTTTAATTATGGACATTTGGAAGTTATTTCGGATGATATTGTATAAAATTAATGGTTCTTTAAGTTTAAAGAAAAATGAGAGGATGAACCCATTTAAAAGAGAGGGGAGGGGCACTCTTGGAATTTCATAAAATATTAAATTAATATATATTAATTTTCATATTAAAATGGACAAAACATTATAATATTTAAATATTAGATGATTATACATTTAAATATTCCAATACAATAAAATTTGGACAAGATTGAATCACATTTTTACACTTGACAATTACCGTGATAATAATGTTTTTAGTCTAGAGGGATATATATAGTTACTATAAAAATAATATTGATACAGAAATGTACCTTGGTTGACATTTTAAACCATATACCAATCACTTGGACTAACATAGGTTTTTTATAATTTTCAATAATTTAATAAAATAATATTTATTATAAAATTACATTAATGACAAATTTTGAACTATTCATTTCATTTGAATATTAAAACTAAAAGAAAAAATGGGATTAAAATTAAATTCATGAAAAAACACTTTAATATTTAATTATAATATAAAAAAATTTGTACACAAAAATTTACTCAAATAATATTATTTTTAGAGCTTTTAGAATCATTTTATTATTTTAGCTACTCCTTGAACAAGCATTGTGTTAGTGTACCATAATCACTCAAGAAATTTTTTTCTTCACTATAAAAACATGATGAAAAAATAATATATCTTTAATGTTAATTTTTATAACTGAACATGTCTTCAATTTCAATCTATGTAAAAATTAAATATAATAAAATAAAAAGAATGACATTTTTAAGTTTCGTTAATAAAAAATAATATAAAGGGAAAAAATAAAGGAGAAATGTTAGAAAATCTACATATTAGAGTTTTTTATGATTTAATATGAGGAATAAACATCCAATAAAATTTTTTTAAGTGTGTGGGTCATTTTTTTATTCCATATCATTTAAGTTTAAACATTAATTGCCCAATTTTACTATTTACTATGGTAATAAAAATTACTATAGTTAATATTGATAACATCCAAAAATAAAGAGAAATATTTATGAAATTTGGAAATAAGGATTCAAAATATGTGATCCATTTTTCAAAAATCAAATCACCGAAGTGGAAGAATTAAATTTGAAATTAAACCCATAATACACGATAAAAACATTTTTTCATAAATTTTTTTTATAAAAATGTTTTTATAAAATATTAAAGTATAAAATTTATTCTAAATACAATAATTTAATTATTATTAATTAAAAAGTAGCTATTAATATTTTAAAACTAATCCCAAATATAATTTTACCTTTAAAATACTTTAAAATAAAATACAGTTTTCAAAAAAATTAGTTATTTTTCAATATTCAATAAAAAAATTTAGAAAAGTATCAAACTTTTACCTTCAGATACTTTTTATATGAAATGTTTAATAATTATTTTTAGTTCATAACAAAAATTTCAAAAAATTCTTGAAATTAATTATAATATTTTCCCACAAAAAGCAATTAAAATCATTTTTGAAGAAAATGTATTTTTTAATCCTAAAAAATTTTACTAAAAAATTTAGTTCTTATTTATTAATATTTAATCATTAATTTAGTATTGGTTAGAACCATTATACATATTTCATAATTTTTTAATTCTACTCATATCCTATAATTCAATGGAAAGGTAATAATTGTAATATTTAAATAATAATATTTGGTTGTTCATTTAAACTTGGTGTTTTGTATCATGTATGTTATTGAACGTATACATTATTTCAAAATATAGGGATATTACATACTCTAGATAGATCACATATTCTATATTTTGGGATTTATTATATATATTTTTTATTTTTAACTTGAGTATCATTCTTCATGTGGTGATCTCCCTCCTATAGTGGATGAATTTTTGGGTGACTTTCTGTCGAAATTTTCTATTAGTCCACTGGTGAGAGGGGTGGAGTTCTCTATTGAGTTGGTATGAGGTACTCAAAATGTACATATTCCATCTTAAGGAATAGAAGTAGCTTAACAGAATGTGTTGTAGACTTTTTTGGATGACTTGATGTCCAAAGGATTCATGAGACCTACTGTCTCACCTGGGTCATCGACTATTCTTTTAATAAGAAATATGATGGAAACCTTATACCTTATGATGAAAATTGAAATCCCAATCTGGTTACAGTCAAAAAAACACATTAACCAGAATTTACTATTATTTTTATTTTTATAAATTGATTGGGGGAAAGTTGTTATCAAAAATTGATATTTGGTCTGGTTAGTACAATCTTAGGATAATGGATTCTCATATTCCTAATACCATTTCCAAGAGAAATTATGACCATTATGAGTACATTGTTATTCTTTTTGGTCTATAAAAATCACATATTATTTTTATAGATATTATGAAAAATATTTTCCATTAATACCTCTATTCCTTTTTAAGGTTTTTTGGATGAAATATTCGTTTACTCTATACCCATAGAGTAACATGTTCATCACTTAGGAATATTTTTTGGTCATCTTGAGAGATTATTGAATTTACGAAAATCTATAAAAATGTACTTTTTATATTTGGGTGGTAAATTTCATAGGGAATTTGTATTCTAATCCAAAAATATAATTTGATATCGAGAAGGTGAAAGCTATTATGTCTTGGGAGGATTCATGAAACATCATTGAAATTCGTTGCTTTTTCATATTGGTGTGGTGTTTTCATCATTTTTTGAAGGATTTATCGAAGCTCATTTCTCTTTTGACCACTCTTACACATAATTAAGTGCAATTTTTTTGTATTAGAAATTTTAGTATTATTTTCAGGAAATGAAGTGTAGTTTGACTTCCACTCTTATTCTGAAATTTCTATAGGATGGGCGGGGCTATGTGCTATCTTGTGTTGAATTAGGTTTATATTTGGGTTATTTTCTCATGTATTTTGATCATATGGTGGATTTTATTTTTCATTAGCTTTATTGTCAAGGAATTAAATGTCCAATGCATGAACTTGAGCATGTATATACGATACACACTATAAATAGTTGGTAGAATTGACTTTTTGGGGAAAGATTAACCATATAAAATGATTATAAAATATTTAGTTATATCTTCATGAGAAAATTATTTTAATCTTAGATAATGTTGATCAATAGAGTACTAGAAATACATTGATGTTGATATTTCATTATCCATGATAAGTAAGATGATGTTATTGATGAGTTATATAGGAAACTTCTATCCATAATCATGAAATAATCATAAGTTTATTAGAAACTCATGGATCTATTTTCTCACATGCATTTGGGAGAATAATTGGACGATAATAAGGTTGTATTGGAATGTTTTTAGTTTACATTATATCTTCTTGAGGTGATTTTTCATAAACAACATCTTAATGTTGATTTTTAGTGAATTAGGGATTCTTTTCTTAGTAGGGAGACCATCAGAAGATAGTTAACTCTTTCTTATAAGGATGTCCTTTTATTCTTGAGTGGGTATATTGTTAATTTTCCTATAAGGAAGTCTATAATGTTGTATTTCAATATTTCTCATTGGATGGTATGCCCATTTACAAAAAATATGTTTTATGATATATATTAATGATTTTGGTGTCCATGTCTGAAATAGGAAATTACTAACTTGGGTTTTCACTATTATACATGTCAACATGTCAATATAGATAATTAAAAGCCTTCAGGTTTTCTTAACCCTCTTCCAGTTCCAACTATGAAATAGGAAGAGACATTGATGCAATTTTTAGTTTGTTGTTTCATACAACTCTAAGAAATAATTGGATATAGATATTGATTGATCTATTGAAAAAATTGGATCGCTTTATTACTATTTATAATATGGACAAATTTAAGTAATTTTGAAATCTATTAATACAATATATCATTAGATTTCATCGATTTATGTCTTTCATTATTTCTAAGAGGGATCCCTATTTCACTTCTTAATTACGAAAAAATCCTCTAAATGGTGTTGTGATCTTAAGTAAATATGATTTGAGTGTACCATCCTCAAATAGATGTTCATATGTAATATTCTATATAGATTCAATAATACATGCTTTGGGATGGTTTCCATGAATTTTGAGGAGCTTAGGATATCCATTTAGGTCTAGTTGAGTCTTCCCATTATAATAGTTACTAGTTTTATATTAAGATAGAACCATTTAGGACTTGTACGTATAGATATATAGATCTATGCTATGTTAGTTGGAGATTGGTGATTCATACCTGGGTGGACATAGTTTGTTCCATGAGATGATGAAAAAAATTTAGTTGATTCATCATACAATGGTAATGGAACAAAGTCATTATAAATCTTTTGATGATCGCCAGCAAAGCCTGTTAGAATTATTGGTTGGAGACCAGGTGTTTTTGAGGGCATTAACTCAACTTTTTCAAGGTGGTTTCTAAAACAAAGAACATTAGTGAAAACATATCTGGGACATTTTGATATTCTCAAGTATATTGGGAATGAGGCTTTCTATTTTTCTTTTCCACCATAGATGACATATATCCATATCATGTTTCACGTATCACTACATAAAAAGTATCTCTTTAACCAATATCCTTTCTTGAGCTTGCAGGACCTTGATCTGGAACATGACACATCTATAACCATGTAGTTTGTGTGGGTTATTCATTCTCATATAATGGTTCATTTTTGAAATTTCATAACCTTTTTTGGGTGTTATGGTAGCATGGTTCTGATTCAAATGATACTTGGTATTGTGATGAAATGATAATATAGAAGTGGAACTATATCTTTAATATGAATCATTCCTAATAGGATTTATTTGGGAAGTAATCAATTATATTGGGGAGATTATAACAACCCATTACCATATTTTAGATACTTTTATCCCATTGTTCTTATCATCCTTTTTTGGGATCTTATTTATGATTTTGTAGATAATTTTGGAAAATTTTGAAATTTTCTAGGCTTGTGCATAGTTAGAACACATTTATGTAAACCATGTGTTTCTACCTAGAAAATAGTGTTTCTTTTTTTATAGTTCTGAAGGAGGTGCATGGCTAGTGCAAACCCTCCAGTCTCCCCCCAAACCGTGCGGTATATGATGGAAAGAGTGTATGTTTATAGTATGGTATGTAAAACTATGTGGGAAAATTGTGAAATATATTCTAGTATCATATGTTCCAGGACAAGGTTGGTTCATGGTTTTCCAGTGCTGCGAAAACATGCTTCTTTCTCCATTAACCAGTTAAATGATCCATATTTTTTCAAACTATGTGACAGGAATTTTATTCTATTAATTATGTAATTTCTATTTTGATACCTCCATTTTAATTTCTAAACCCTTTCTATTTGAAGTTAATATGATCTTTATAACCTTGGATACTCTTTAGATGTTATTTTAGCTCCTCTAACGCCTTGTATTTTCAAATAAAAGTGTTTGTGGATATGTTGTATCTCTTCTGGTAAGTGTAGTCTCTTCTTGATTGGGAATTTTACTTTATTCCTATATATCCTTATTTACGAGTGGGGTATCCACATTTATTTTATGAATCTAGATATTTCCTTGTTTATTTTTTGAATAAGGATTATTCCTTGAACATTCAATCTTTCTATACTTCATTCATGTATCTCATGTTGGGATTTTGTTTGTCCTCATTGAGTTATGTGGTTTCGTAAGTCAATCTATATCAATTGAAACCCATAATGATTGTCTATTTGGAATTTTATTTAGAACTAAATCCTAATAATTTGTTTTTATTCCATTAATAAATTATTTTTAAATTTCATCATGTGTGAAAAAATACCTTGAAAATGGATTTTCAAATAATGTATTGAATTATAGAAAATAATCTTGAAATGAAATGAAATATTAAATAATGATTTTAATGTGATGATAACCCATGAAATGTTATATGATTTGAAATGAAATGATTTTATTTGAATGTAATAATAAATGGTAGAAAAATTTGATGTGGATTTTGAAATGAGATGGAATAATTTTAATAGTGAACGTGGACTGATTTAAACAATTATTCGAAATGATTTGAGATTGACTGAAATGAATAATAACCCAATATATTTTTGATTTAGATTGAAGAACATGTGAGAATATTTTGTTAGGAGTATAATATGGGCACTATTAAAAACTGATTACATGGGAATTATTTGATGATGAAGATGATACCAAACTACTGGAAGACTGAGGTTTCATTCTTTGGGGTCAGTTTTTATTCCTCATCGGCCTAATCCCTATGGATTTGTGCAAACTAAGAGCTGTATTTAATAAATATTTTTTGGAACCACATGATCAACATAACTAATCCCAAGGTCTAATAAAAATAATGAAATGATTGGAGGTGATAATTATATGCCAATGTTTATGAAATGGTTTATTTATTCATTTTTTGATATAATAGTTTACTAATTCCCATTTGGGAAAATATCCTTATATATACATGATTGATGGAAATTAATTTTTATAATTATTTGATACTAACCATTGAAATGTTTTAAAAATAAATCCTAGATATAAATTATGAAAATACTATAATTCCATGTTTTATCTAAAATTGAATATTTGTGGTTTACTAGATATGGATTTATTATGACTTTATTGGTGATATCTAACTAGGAATATTTACTCAAAGCCTACATTTTCATTTGGGTGTTTGGAGATTTTATTATTCTAGGTCTAGGAAAATGATAATCACCACATGTAGGTGATGGATATTCTAGATTAGTAGGACCTTGGGAGTTGATGGTGACCAGTGTAGTGTGTGATCCACTTTTTACATAGAGACTTGTATTGATGTCTTTTTTAGTTTTATTATAAGACTTGGTTGACATATTATTTTTGGAATATTATATTTATGTTTTTGTTTCTTCTCTCTTGGAAATTGTTTTTTATAATGAAATTTATTTACTCTTATCCACTATTTTATTTCTATTGTGTATTTCGTGTGGAAAATTATTCCCTCTTGATAGTTCTTGAATCATAGGCACTCGTCGCTGGCTCGTTGGGATCAGGAATTCCCTTCTAATCATGTTAGAATTGATTATATTACAATTTAGGATTTTTTATGAAGTTCATTGTGTAATATTAAATGATTAAAAATATTTTATAATTTATTAATTTATAAACATTTTAAAAATTGTTGAGTTCATTATATAAATGAAATACATATAATGTAATTTTTCCCACCATATATTTTATAATTTTATCCCAATATTAATTTTTATAATAGGTGGAGATAGTGCTATATATTGTAAATTATGATGGATGGATTGTGGATTACCTAAGGAAAAACAGAGCATGTGTAGTCTATTTTGTAATAACTCACACAGATAGAAATCATGTCTTATGATATAAGGCCTTAAAAATATTACATAACATGTGATAGGACTTATATAGGACTAATTAGTACTAGAAAGTCATGACCTATGATAATCTCCTATATAAGAGAAACTAAGCTTATCCCACATAAGAATAAACTAAATTTCATAGATTATGATATGAACATGTGTCGGATTAACCCATATAGTGTGGTACTTATGTAAGTGTAATAGCATGGTTCATAGCTATTTCTCCCTAAGATATGTCACAAAATAATATTAACTCCTCACTTTAAATCATTTCATGATATCATGTATATTGTATTAAAATTTTGATACACTTTTTTATGCCACTTCATTAGTTTTATTACCTCATATGATATAACATAATTGAAGACATGACTCAAACATTGTGTATGATATCCAATATCATATATCCATATGAAAAGAAAAATATCAATCATATTTTAGTATAAAAAATTGAACCTAAAAAATTTATATCCATAAATAATATTTTAATCAAGATTTTCAGAACTAAAAGTCATGGTAATGCTTTTATAAAATTTATGGGTTTTGTGGGATCAATTAACACTAAATATAGGTAGTAGAAAAAATATGAAACCAATACAAAATATCTAACACAAATTGAAACTAAAACCATGAAAATATAAAATGAATAACTACTGTTCCTTTGACTAGTTTATGGTTTCTGATCCTTTATTTATCCATGTATATGATGAATTTCCCTCAAAATTGGCCTAATGAATCCTTAATCTATGTTGTATCCATTTCTAAAATCCAAATCACCAACCACAAGAGTAGAAACCTCACATATCCCTTGGAATCATAGTATCTCATGAAGGATAATAGAGAATAAGGATGTGAGTGGCATAGAGAATAAACCATGAATTGGGTGATTACAAATACCCACTATCTCGATGGTAGTGGTCCCTTTCATATGTTCTCAAGGATGATCTTAGAGTTGCATTAATTTATTAATGTGTTAAAATAAACGAGTTAATGTCAAAAAAAATCATGAATTCATCACTTGATTACATAAACCTCCATAACATTATATCAAAATAATTTTTTATTATTGATATAAATATTTGTATGCTTCTCACATGTTATCCTTTAATGTTCATAAGCCTTGTTAATCATAATTGGTGGAATGATACCATGCCTTAAGATATCCAATAATAAAGGTAATAGTATATAACAAGGTTTTAATGCATGTTAGACAATGTTACATGCACATATCATATAATACAATATGGAAAAATGCACATAAAACATACATGGGAATTATGGAATATATTCTTCAAAACAAATACTACCACCACCACAATCATCCCAATTATTTTATCCAAAAACCAACCACAATAAAACCATTACAATTGCAACAACGGTATAACAAATCGTAATAACTACAATAGAAATAAGAATCAATAAAATACATTTATAGTAGTATATGAAAATAATCTAACATAATCAATCATTCTACAACCATATTTAAAAACTTCAATCATAAACAACCACAGTCATTGATTCATAATTTTAGAATCTCCTCTTTAACTTTATATATTTATATTATTTTCAAATTATGGCCATGAACAGAAATCAACCAAGAAATATAATATCATAGTAATAATAACACTAAACAATATAATTAATAATATAAAAACCACAAGTGAATCAAATCCACTATTCTAAATTATTATATCTATTTAACTATATTTTTAGGGTACATTTCAAATTATTATCCAATGAAAATAAGAGCATGATAATTCATTATTAACAAATAATAATTAGAAGATTTTTTTATCCCTAAAGTAAAACAAATCCTATATCGTAGTTATGCAAGAATGAGGAGAATAATTGTGACCCAAAACCACTATGATTCTAAGAATAAAACAATAAATAGCATTCCAACAAAACAAATCGTGATTAATAACTAAAAAATGAACCATAGACCCTTATTAATCTAACAATAAGTATGAATGGAGAAATAATTGAAGAAAGGATAAGATAATAGAAGGAATGGAGGAAGAGTTAACTATGAATCAAAAGGGATTTGATCACATGAATAAATATCCTTTAATCCCTATGAAATTGACCAAGTAATATCTAAATTAATCTATGAGTTGTTAGCGGTTTGAGATAGGTCTAGAAAACCAAATTTCTGAGATAGAGAACCTTGATTTTATAGGAAAATGTGAGTGACCATTTTTATAAAGTTTTGAATGCCAAACCTAGCATAGTTAACCTCATCCAACTAAGATCTGGATTCTATATCCATTAAAATATCCTTCAAAAGGTGATCCAAGAATTATTTACCTAAATAAAACATCATTTTATATGAATATTCGATATATCTCATAATAATACATTCCTCATAAACATAATTGTATAGTGCCTTTAGATACTAGATATATAATCAAGATATTTCATAAATGATCTTAAACATATCCTAAAAATTTATTTCATAAAGAACCCATATTAAACATAACCTAATTAATACATTCTGACATAACCCTGGGAATGGAATACATAAGAAATGGTGAGATCAAATGATAATCAACGGTAAATATGGGAGATGTCAATAAATTATCATAAATGAACATAAGATAATAACAATTGTATAAGAACATCACCTAACTTATGAAATATTATAGACCATAATCCATTATTCATAGAATAAGTACTTTTTAATATAAGACACATGAGTTATAAGAGTGTTGAATCACCAATAATCAATTATGAGAAATGAAATCATATAATAAGCCTAAGACATTTGTTTTTGGTAGACACGTAATCATAAATTATAATTTCCTTCGTCATGGACCACAAAGACAACAATCATAGTAGAAAAAGTCCCATAGAAGATTGTATTCACTCTACATTTTAATAATTTCCTTAGTCAATGTATACTGTTGATACTATCATAGTAGACATGGTTCCGTACCAGAATGGGTTTAGTCCTCATTATAGTTTATATTATCCCTTGAGACAAAAATATTTACCCAATTTATTGGAGGGATATATAAATATTGGACCACCCATCACATAATTAAAACCATTCATTAGTGTTCCACAAGATCATAAAATCATTTATCATTTCATCATAGTATAATTTTTTGATCCCAAGTGGAAATAAGAAGGTTGTTGTGATTAAATATTTTAAATAATTGGTGAAGAGGATATCACTGAGTGTGTTAGATTATTTTCAATAAATAAATCATATTATATATTAAATTATATAATTCCATGTGAAATGATATTCAATATTATAAAAATCAACTTCGGATCATCATGATTTATGCATTTCATAAAGAATTGATGGATCTTTTAAGATTTGAGAAGGATGGAGAACGAATGGGAAACCTAGGTAATCCCGTGAAAATAATAGATGGAATTTTATGAAGGAATTTTTCTTCATGGGAAATCACACACCCTGGTAGAGGACATGGTGTGGATTGAGTTGAAGGTGGGGTTAACCAAGCCTATATTTGAGGGTGTTTTGACGGTTTTGGTTCCTTTGATGTTTTCTTGTTCAAAACAACATTGGTAAAAATAGCCACGGTAGTCCCTATGGTAATATTTTTGCGTGTTTATGTGAAATGGAGAAGTCCAAAAATGGATATGGTCTTCCTATGGTGATTATTGAGACTTAAATTATAATATGGGATGAGGAAGAGGTCCATGATCATGTCCTTTCAAGACATGGTGGAAAAGTTTAAGAGAATACTGAAACAGGCAGGAGAATGAGAAATATGTCATGGTTGTATCCATTTTGAAAGAAAAATGGATTAAAATTTGGAACCACACCATTGTTTAAGCCGTCTTGGGGGTTTTAGTGCATTTATGAGTGGTTTTTCTAATGTAGACAATTGGGTGATCTTGTGGCTCTCTAACTCAATATATAAAGTTGTTTTTTTAAAATAAACAGTATATAAGAGATCCAAATAAGATCAAATGGCTCAAATTGAATGAGTAGTTGAGTTAGTTTAAGGAGGTTATTGGTTTGAATTAGAATATATGGAATTTGAATTGGATTTTACTCTTTGAAATTAATACTACAAAAATTATAGAATATCTGTAAAGAGAATTTGAAAATAACGAGGAAGAATTAATGAAGATATAATAATAGGTTTTAGAAGGGGAAGAAGATTAAGGGGATTTTCAAATTTGTAGTGTATGAAGAGTTCATACATGAGTTTCATCGTGTTGAAGAATGATTGGAAAGAATCACTCTTTTAATAAATGGATGATATTTTTGGAAGGTTTTCATAATATTAATATCAATTTATTTATTTTTTTCAGTTTAGGATACACTATCGCAATTGATGGAGTTTTTGTAAAAACAATACATGTATATACTCTTCTGGTAGTTCCTACATTATAAAATTAGTAGGTTGTATGATCTCAGTAGGAACTAGATTATACTAAGAATTATCCTTACCATTTTCAGATATGAACCTTATAAATCAAAATTCTTGTCGTGTTTTTATGTCTGTAATGGGGAGAGATTTATATTCACTCTAACCGATAATCTAGGTTGTTTCACCAAGTAAACTTAAAAAGAAATTAAATCACTGATTCACCCCCTCCCATAGTGCTCATCATTGATCATCATGGTGTATTTTTTGCATTGTATCAAATTGGTAAGTTCACCTTGTTGTTGATTTTATATTTAGAGTTGGAATAATGAGTTTTTCCTAAATTTATAGTTCATGTAATTGAATTTTATTGAATTTTATAAATGTTCATAATTTAGTGAATATCTAGGGGATTAATACGTATTATAAGAAATTCTATGAATTATTAAAATATATGAAGATTTCAAGCCTGTAATATATGAGGTATGAACTGATGGAAGTCAAAACTGGTGAGTTTGTTCCCCAAAAAGATGGTGTTACAATGACAGTTGTAGGTGAAAAGAATTTTCAAAATTATGGTCATGTAAAGAATGCTATTTTTTCATACCTATAAAAAAGTGAGTTGTTAAAATTAAAATTATTCTAGGATAATAAAAATATATTTGATAAAATTTAGAATATTTATCAAGGAAATACTAAATTGAAGTGAGTAAAATTATATTTTTAAATAATTATATTTGAATACATCTAAAATGATAAAGATGACATGACTGAAAGTTTATTCACAAGGGTGAATGAAGTTATGATCACAGTCAGAGGCTATGATGATAATTTGGGAGATGCTCATATTTTTTAAAAATAAAAATGAATATCTTACTAGATATTTCTTATTTTAATATCAATATTTTATATGAAAAAGATCATAATGATATTTATCTTGATTATTTTATTAGTGTACCAATATCTTATGAAATACATAATTCATTAAGGGGAAGTTATATGCTTGGTCGTCCATGCCCAAGAAATCGATGACCTACGTTCCAGTCCCCTCCCCCACCCCCCAGTGGGGAAGGGTCCTTTGGTGTATTTCAAAGATGTTCGACCCAATCCATTTACCCCATTCTGAAACCCTGATTTTATCACCTCATTCCCAAAGATAGATCTCAGATCGAACGTCCCAGACGTCTTCAATAGAGCTCTCTAAGTGCCGAATTCAATTTAGGAGTTCCTCGAAACTTATTCCTTACTAAATCTAACATTCATTGCACGTTTCAACATTTTATGGCCATTGGGGGACGTCTTTGATAGCTTTTTCATTGATTCATGGGGTCTTCAAAAGCATGTAAATTCCAACCTTATTGATTCTAGAATCTTCATGATCAGGTTTCCTTTAGATGATGATTTTATCATGGATTGTTCAAGTGCTCCTTTTTCCTATAATGGGTTTCCCATTCTCCTCTTCAAGTGGTCATATGAATATCATATGAAATGAGATTATCATTCTATTGAGGTTTCATTAAGGCTTCATAAACATCCCCTACCCTTCCAAAACCCTTCAATTATTAGTATGGTAGGGAATTTAGTAGGTTGTTACCTTTTCTTAGATAAGATAACTTGATCTGCATGCCACCCAATTTCACCTAGAATCATCATTGAGGTCGACTTTTCAAATCCACCTATTGAATTCCTTTAGATCATTGATGGTGAAGAGTTTTTTCATAAATAACCCATTATTTTTGAACCTTGTTTGGATTTTTATACATTGTGTGTGAAACTGGGACAATAAGAGATGGTATGCAGGTGTGCATTGGGGAAAGATCCTGAGTTTCCTACTTCTCAGACCATGATGGTCTCTCATGGGGTGCCTGCTACATGAGACAATACGTTGGATGTGAATTGTTCTAATGTGGGTTGTGAGATGGCTGAGTCTGAGCAACTCCCTCTAATGACTAATGATTATGAATTGGTGTTGAATGCTGAGTGTAATGTTTCTTTTGCAAAGAAGTATGGAAGTGAAGTAAATTAGGTAAGTTCGAAGCAATCGAAACCTCTTCCTTTTGATCCGAAGGTTAAGAATGTATTCAACAAGTTTCTAGGTTATCGTAAGGAACTGAACACTCCAGTGGTAGTGGATCCTCAATGTAATATAGTGGTATTGGATGTTCTCATTGATACTAATTATGCTTCTCATCCTATGGTGAAAAGTGGGGCCGATCCAGTGGAGTTTTAGGGATAACAAAACATTTATTATCAGCTAATGTAGGTCCAGGAATAGACATCAAATTATTCAAGAAGAATTTTGGATATAGAGGTGATGGATCTGAAGACATCGGACGGTAAAAAGGGTACCCGTACAGAAATTGTAGTAGATTTGGTCATAGGAATATGTGAGAGACGGATAATATTTAAATACGAAACTGTTTTCCATGTCTAGAGGGCTTATACCAAGATCAAGAGAAGGTCATTGAGGCTCAAATAATAGGAGGGACAGATATGGATGATGTTCTCCAAGGTAAGGATTTGAGAGATAGCATATTGTCTTTAGGGAAGAAATATAAAGGGTATAAGGATTAATCATACCTTCCAAATCCAATGGATACCAGGTCAGTCAGAAAAACTGAATGAAAAGAGTTTGAATGTAAGATTGTGTCTAATAATCATAGGATTCTTATAGATGAATCTTGTGAGGTTGGTTCAATCAAATATGGTGAATAAAAAGGAGTTAGCAAGAAACCCATGTGATTGCTTGTACATTCAAAAGAACAAATGGTGGAGCGGTTTCTTTATATCAATTCTACATAATGAGAGGAAAACAAATGATGGGTAGAGAACTTAGAGAGGAATTAAATAGTGAGAAGGATGCATGAGATAATAAGAAATACCTTATTTTGATTAGGGGTTTCAATTAAGGGAAGATAAGTAAATAAGAGTACTCCCAAACATGGGAAAAGTTGGAGAATCTCCTTGAAGACTTAATCCTCATCAAATTATATGCACAGGTGCACTTTATTACCTAGAATTTGTTTAGGGATGAATATTAAAATAGTCTTATGTTTTGTTTCAATAATTTTGTGATTTTTTATTAGGTATGTCCTCCTAGTTGAACTTGTGGTTTCTCACTTTTCCTTAAAAGTTTTTTATAATAAAATTTTAATTTTTAATTAGAAATGATGAAAGATAGTGTTTTCAATAAAATGAAAATACTAAAAAAGATATCATTTTTTAAGACACAAGGAATGAAAAGATAAAGAATAAGGTTGTAGTTTTATTGGAATTTTATTGTTATGAATCCTACTATTATTCAGATCAAAATTATGGTAATATTTTGTATCAAAAATCTATGAATGTGAGAAGTGTACATGAATGGTTTAAAGTTATTCATTCACTAAAATGTTTTTGGTGTGGAGAAGTTGGACATTTTATAGTAAATTGCACTATGATAAAAGAACATAGAGTAAAGAATAATAAGTAGAGCCAAGATGAATCTTTAAGAAGAATTTATCCAATTTTACAAGAATATGGGTTTCTTCTAAGGGTAAGAGAATAAATTTTTCATAATTATATAAGGTAAAATAATAATAAAAGTGTTAAATAAGTGATAGTAGAAATTAATAAGAGGAAATAGGGATATCAAGATATGATAATGAAAAATTTCTCATTACTAAGGTGAATAGAGAAAAAATCACTTGTTAAATTATAAGTTAAGGTGAGAAAAATTAATCAACTAATATGGAATACATGGTAAAGAGACAATTAAAATAATTTCTATCAAATATTTCTAAATAGGAGAAAGAGATAAAAAAATATAGATAGATGATGAATTTGTCTTTTTAAATTAAAAAACGAAGAAATTAATGAAGTTAAAGGATTGAAGAAGTGTCTTGATGATGATAATACTCTTAAAGTCAAGTTTAAAGATACATTTAAGGAAACTGAAAAATCGGTAGGTCATTTACAACAAAACATCTAAAGAACTACAGATATAATGTTCAGATTTATGTTTCAAAAAAAATTTAATGTCAAATAAGTGTAAAAATCAAGAAGACCAATAGAATTTATCTCTTAAATATGATAAAAATGAAAAAAATGTTGGTAATAACTTATAAAAGAATAATCAAATAAATAAGACCATGTTTTGTTCAAAAATTATTTGTTTTTCTAGATTCTGAAAATCCATAGTGCATATAATCTATTGAAAGAAAACTTATAAAAATAAAAGAATAAAGTGGGAAAAAAATAATTGGTATTTAAAGAAAAAAAATTAAGATACCAATAAAATTTTTCTTCATAGAAATTGTGCAACATTAATAGGGGGAGAGGGTTGTGATTCAAGTTAAAAATCAGGATAGAAAGTTGGTTTTAATGGAAAATATGATTTATATGGTAATTATTGGAACTTTGGAGGTCTTAAAACATATAATTAATGCTTTGGTTTAATTACCAATACCATGATGATGTAATATGTTTTAAAATATATAAACTAAGGGGTAATCACCCAATTCAAATAAGAATAATTTTGAAATAGCTTGAGATGTCTAGATTGAAATATGAAAATACATTTAAACCATTGGATGATTATGGTGAATGATGTGATCAGATAGGTCATCATGAGAAAGGGTGAATTTTTATACCACCATACCAAAATGTCTCATGAGATAGTTCTGATAAGTCTTCATAAAGGAAGTAAAATGGGGAATCAAATGTTATAGTTTGGGAATTTTCCTAATAAGTATCTATATAATAATGTATATGGATATTTTATAGTTGTTTAATCTCACATATGACATGGGATTTAAATCTCCTCAAGGATTCTAAAAAAATTATACATGTATTAGTGATCATCGAAAATGATGGTTTACTTAAAATAAAATGTATTGGATCAATATTTATTGTGACATATTAACTAAAATATAAGAATACATTGTATGTTGAAGGACTAAAACACAATAATCATAGTGTGTCTTAGTTATCTTATTTATAAAATAAAGTTAATTTTAAGAAATATTATTTTATTATCCAAAACTGTAAATAAGTATTTATATTGAAAAGATGATAGAAAACAATAGAAAAAAAATTAAAATAGTGATGCTGAAAATTCTAGTTAATTTATCATGAAAGAATAAATGAATATTTTAGATTCAAAGGCTTGGTTATCATAGAAAAATGAATATGTTCCATATCATTAGTGGAGATAATGTTTTTAATGTTCTTAAGTTGAAAATAGAAATTAATTGATGTGTTCTAATTGTAAAAAGGGAATGATTGGGAATAATCCACATTAAAATATAAAAATACAATCTACACATCCTTTAGAGATACTTGTCTCTGACATTCATGGGACAATGAGAAAGTAACAAAAAATGGAGATAAGTATCTTATTTCATTTATTAATGAATTTAATTGAATTTCATGTACTATTTTTATGGAATACAAATCCAAGGATCTTAATCGATTTAAAATTTTCAGGATAAGTATAGAAAATGAGTTTGGTTACTCATTGAAAAAGATTCATACAGATAATGTTGATGAGTATATACGTGGAAGACTTGAAGCCTACTTTTATAAACATATAATCATTCATGAACTCATGGAACCATACACACCACAAAAAAATTATGTGGCTAAATGAAAGAATAGAATTTTTGTGGAGATGTATCAAGTTATGTTGTTATATCTGGACCCATCACATTATTTCTACAGAAAACTAATTAGAGTAGTAGTTCATATTCAATATCATTGTCATTATATGAAAAATTATAATATGATATCATTTGAGATGTATTATAAGAAATATTCAATTTTTAAGTATCTAATAGTGTTTGGAAACTCTTATATTGTCAAATTTAAAGGTGAAAATTTCAGAAAAATTTAACGAAGAGGAGTTGATATTATCTTTCTATGATATCCACTAAATAGAAGAGAGTATCATTGTTACAAAAAAAGTGTTAGCAAAAATTTTCATTGATGTTAATGTGAAAATTATGGAACATAAAAATAATGTGAACTCAAATTAGGAAGAAAGATCCAGAAGTGATGATAATGAAATTATTTTTATAAAATAGTATGGTGAAGTTTCAAAAATGGTTAGTGTTCTAAAAAATATCATGTTAAATATGTTCATTAAATGAATTCATGTGATGAATAACAATATTTTTCATATTTTCCTAGGATAATAAGGTAAGTTCAGGCCCAATAAATCAATGTAAATCACGGTGAATAGATTAAAACTAGAAGAACTTTGAGTATAGCCACTCGAGAATCATTGATCTCTCAAATTGTATCAAGATATGTTCAAGAAGTGATGAAACATCATGATTGTATTTATTTATTGAATGAAGTTCTAGATTAGATAGATAAAAATAATAAATGGGAGTTGGCACCCATGCCCATAGAGAATAACATCCTCGATGAAAGGTGAGTGTTTTTGAAACAAGATGAATAGAAATTGTTATGTTGTGAGAAATATTGAAATATTTATGTGTAATGGTTATTAGAAAGTTGAAGTCATTGACCTCCATGAGACCTTTTAACTAGTTTCAAGACTTGAAACCATACTATATTTTATTTCTATTATAGTACAAAGGTAATTAAAAATATTTCAAATAGATGTCAAGTCATCCTACCTAAATGGGGAATTGGATAAAGATATGTATTTTTTGAAACCATGAAGTTTATTACTTGATGCAGATGAGAATTTTGTTTTTTGGTTAAAAAAGGATTTATTTATGTTAAATAAATCCATAATATCTTCATATTATAAGCTAGATAAATTCTTCAAGAAGATAAAATCCATGAAAGGAATAGTTTACATTAATCTCTATATTAAAGATGATAAAAAGGTATTTCTCATTGTTTTTGTTTATATAGAAGATATTATTAATTTTGTAAATGAAGAATAATATTTTATGGAGTTTTTTGAAGACATGAAGGATATTTCTGAAATGTCTATGCTATATGAGATGATGTACTTTCTTGGATGACTAATACCTCGAGAAAATGATTATTTTTTTATCAAGAGAAGTATGATAATGAAATGTAGAAGAAGTTTGAGTTGGAGGAACCAAAGTCAGTTTATAAACCAATTTAAATAGTAACTAATATTTCCAAATATAAACAGGTAAATGATATGGATCGAAGGGAATTATAGAATATAGATAGTAGTCTACTTTACCTTTAAGATTCAAGACTAGATATTATGTATGTTGTTACATTATTTTCTTGATATCAAAGTTCGTCAAAACAAATCCCATTTTATGGATGGAAAGATAATACATTGATACATCTAAGGAACATCAAAATATGGATTAAAATATGACAGCAAAGGGAAGCTTTTCCTATCTAGTTTTTTAAATTCATATTAGGTACGAAGTGTAGATTATAGGAAGTATATATCGAGTGGACATATTCTCATAAAGAAATGTGTGTTTTTTGGAATTCAAGGAAGTAAAATTCATTTAACTTGACCATTTAGAGAATGAATATATGGATTCAACACAATCCTTCAAAAAAATGTGGAAAAATAATTAGTTTTATGATTAACATATTAGAGTGATGTTGACACTACTTTTGGGATGTGATAATCAAAGAGCTGTTAATATTTAAAGTAATTAATTTAAGCATTCAAGATCCAAGAACAAGTATATAATATATCACTTCATTAATTAACTAGTAGATAATAATGAGTTAAATTTTTTATTGATTATTAAAAAAGTGTATATTATTGATGTATTCAATAACCGACTATCAATAGACGCATTTTCAAATATGATATTGAAGTTCGTTTTTTGACCTTTATCTTTATAAGGATAAGTTTCTGTTTAGGAATTCACATTACCATTTTTTATTTTGATATTATTTTCAAATGGGGATAGAAAATGACAAATCAAGTCAATCCTTTATTTTAATCTTCATGTTTTTTTCAAACGGGGTATATATGTAGAGGAGTTTGTTTTTATATGTGTGATCATTAGGGAAATTATATCTTGAAATGAAGTATATATTATTTGAGGGTTATTTAAGGGGTAATCTATGATTTAATCATCTATGAACTATTTTAACAGTTTATTATGAGTGGTTTCCCAAATATTGTGAGTATTTATATGAATAATTCCAGTTTTAATGAATTGGTGGTGTGATGATTATGTTTTGTTTGAAAATTTTGGAGTTCTTATTGATGAAGCTCCCTATAGATCACCATCACACAGAAAGCATGGTATTATTTATTCAATTCTCTTGTTTCATACATATAGTCTTCTCATGTATGATTATAACTATTGCATGGTGATCAATTACTATGTTTTTAGAGTTTTATAGTGATTTGGGTTCCTTGTATGATAAAAAATTATGGATAATATTAATCATAATAGGTGTGAGGAAGTTTTTTATTATTATAGTTACTGTAGAATTGGTTAAGAGGATATGGTTTAGTGTGTTCGATTTTATTTTCAATACATAAATTATATTCACTGATAAATTTGATGATTCCTTAGGAAATGTTCTACAAGATTATAAACATCATGATTGGATAATCTAGATTCTTACATTTCATGAAGTTTCAAAAAGTCATGGTAGACTAAATAAGGTTGTAGAATTAAGGAAAAACCCGGGAAAGGCTATACCCATAATGGAGGGTGATTTGAGAAGGAATTTCGAAGCATGGTAAATTTCATGACCTATTGGTAGTCATGGTGAATATTGAGTAAAATTACAAGCAAACCAGGCCCATGGTTTAGGTTGTTTTAATGGCCATGGTGCATGTGGTGTTATCTTGTAAAATGGACAATGTCAAATTGGCCATGTTGGTCTGCATGGTGATCTTATAGAATCATTTTGTGAAACAAGAAAAGATAAAAAAATTTGTGGTGTTCCTACTATTATTAAAGATCATTTTGGTAAAAATGTGTCAAGGTATAGGTTGAAACACATAGTCTAACAGTCATAGGAGAATAGGTTGAAGAGAAGAGCATAACAACTAAGTGAATAAGTAACACGACATGGTCATTTTTATTTTTAATCTAATACAGCTTATAATTTGGCACGATACTATGGTGCAATATATCTCAGCGGTTTCAGTGTGGTTAAGATTTTTTTCTAATGTTTCTTCGTGTGCATTTTTTGGATATCTAACTTAATCTATAAGGTCATTTTTTGAATATTAAATTGTATCTAAGAGATCCAAAATTATCTAATCTCTCATATTTATGTGGAATTAAATGAGTTTTTGGAAGGAGGTTATTAGTTTGAATACAAATTTTCAAAAAAAAGGATTTAATTCTTTGCAATTATTTTTACGAAAATTATGGAATATGTGTAATAAGGTGAATAAAATACAAAGGAAGAAGTGAATTTGAATGAATAAAAGGTTTTATAATAGGAATAAAATTATGGGGATGTGAAAATTGGTATATTCTGATAATTCCATACGTGAGTTTCTTTAGGATGAAAAATAAGTGAGAAATCAGAAATGTATCAACAAACAAAGGATATGTTTTAAAGGTTTTATTCTTATTGATATCAATTTATTTTTCTTTATATCAGTGCATTATGCACTATCACAATTTGGAGACTTTTTTTAACCTGATTTCAATTATAAACCTTTCTCTTGGTAATTACATGTTAAAATTAGTGGGTTGTATTATCAAGATAGAATCTAGATCATGCCAAGGACTAGTTGTCTTATTTTGAAAGGGGGACCTTGTAAGTCTTATTTCCATTCGTGTGTATGTGGTTTTTTAATAGTGATCGAGATTCACTCTAATTTGTGAAGATGGTTGTTTCACCTAGGGAACATAAAAAGTAATTGAATAATTAATTCACCCTCAGTGATTCTTCACTGGTCCTTGTGTCCTTTTCATAATTAACATCTGTGAAAGAAATGTGTTTCATGAAATCACCCTTAAAAATCATCATCATTAGTCATACATACCAATATATTGGATGATATCATAAGATTATAACTATAGTTAATCTTAACAAACCATACAGGATGTTGACATAGATGAAAAATATCTTTTATAAAATCATTTAAAATGGGCTTTTCAAAATCAAGATAAAAAATCCCTTTAATTTTGATAAATTTTAAAAACTAAAATTTCTATAAAATATGAATATTATTTTATTCTTAAGACAATTGAAACTTTTTATGTAAGGTTAATGAAAAATTATGGACATGATGTCATAAAAATCCATTCATGTGGTATATATTAAAAGAGAATATTATTTCCACACTTTATAAAATATAACAATTAAGTCATTTGAAAAAAAATTATAAAGATTATTTTAATTCATTTTTAAACTAATTAAAAGTTATTTAAAATGAAAATTTTAAAAAAAAATTATTTATACGGAATAAAATTTAAAAACAATTAAGAGAACGGATATGGAAGAGAAAGATTCTCAACAAAAATGAAGAAATAAGGTCGTTTTTTCATTAATCCATTTTATTAATCATTTTAAGTATAAAGAAGAGATGATGATGAAATAAAAACAATAAATCATAAGACTAACTATATTATAAGAAACTATATTGGGGTCTAAAAGATAAATATCATATAACTTACTTATTTTAAATTTAACATTGATTATCACAAAAATAAATGAAATTATAACAGAACCCCATACCGCACGACCTAACTTTATTAATATATTATCTTAAACTCCTAGATATTAAATATTAATTTATTAGAAATCTATTCCAAAACCATATTCATACTTATGTTATAATATATTATTCTATTATAATTTCGAATTACCCATTCATTAACAATTCTTCATTAAAATCCAAATTTGGGTGTTAACTATTCTGTTTCCCATGCAAGTTTAAGTTTAATGGTTCAGGTCCATTCACCTTGTTCATTGGTAAATAATAATTATAATCTTAATATTTTCATAATTATTATATTTCGTCATTATAAAAATAATTATTACCATTAATAGAATTTTTTTATGAAATTAATTGCATCACTTTGTGGATACGGTAGTTCGTACGTACACACTAGTGATGTTTTCATTTTACAACAAATGGAAATAAATAAAATAGAATAATAATATATCATTACATATTAATAATAATATAATAGACTTCATATATATTTATTAAATATATCCTTATTACCATTCATGTTAAGCATAAATGAAAAATGAATCGCATAGCTTCATGATAGTGGTAGTCCACACATACATATGAGAAACGTAATTATTTTGTAATGGATCAGAGAGTAATATAGAATCATAATTATGTAATTAAATTCACATATATCCATTTAATATATCTACATAACCATGCATGATGAATGGTGATGAAAAATAAAATTCTTCACTTCATGGAGACGGTACACTGTATGTATTCATGAACAATTGTATATTTTCCATTAGATATAAAGAGAGATAAAATGGTTATATAATTAAAATAAAATTATTTATATATATTAAAAAAACTAATTTCATAATTTTTATATTTTTATTGAATATTTTTATGAGGTTTAGTAAGAAAGAAACTCAAAATAGATCAGTAAAGACAATTACCTCTTCTTTGGGAATCTTGTTTTAGATTACACCTTAAGCCATATTAAAGAGACATTTTTGTGATACTTTATCCAATAGTATATTAGTAGTAAAGTTTTTAATGTATTCGGGTAGGTATTTGATGGACTATATTACTCAAGTGGTGTGGATAAGTGAGAAGAGGAGGTTCCCTTTTATTAGTGAGGTGGGTGCAAATATCCAAAATACGTAAATCATTATTACATGATATATGTATTACTTAAGTCATGTGGCTAAAAATTGACATGTTTTTAATATAATTATGTTAATTTCATAATATAACCAATAAATAAGATTTAATCATTTTTTTGTAATTTTAAAACTTATATCTTAGGTTCACCCCATTTTTAACTCTTTTAACCATTACCATTGTAACAAGATTTCTACCTGGTAACTAATTATTGTCACTAAATAATAAGTTGCCCTTATTACCTAATATTAATTACTATGATTAAAAATATTTAATCTATTATACATGTTAAAATTATTATAATTAGGAAAAAAATAATTTTAATATCCATGCTTAAAATGCGTAAAAACCATTTTTAGAGAGAATGTATTTTTAAGAATAAAAAAGCATTTAATGCTAATTCATTACAAATAAAAAACCATTAGATAAATTTAATTATTTTTTATTTCTTATATTATTCACAAATTTCAATAAAATGATTCATAAATTGGGACTTATAAAATTTACTAAGACAAAATTCATTGTGCATAATAAAAACATTTTTTTTAAAATAATATCTCCTTTTATCTTCAAAATATTTTATATTAATTTATAAAAAATTAACAATAAAAGTTTAAATTATTATTCTTTTGTTTATATATATTATGAATATTTTTAATAATTTATCATTAGTGTTCAATAAATTTTATTTAGATAAAAATACATAATATTTGTAGAATTAGTTCTTGAAAAATTAGGTCTTATATAATTTTATTCATATCATTACAATTTGAGAACTCATTTCCTTGTAATAAATAAAAAATTATCATTATGGAAAACTTTTGTACAGATTTTTCATAATTTAGTTATTCATATGCATACCCTAAAAAACGACTATACTGTAACAGTCACATTTAATAATAATATTTCAATAGTATAATGTGGTTCGTCTAATATTGATGTTGTGTGTAAAGAAACCAATAAAACACTTTGAATTTTTTAAATATAAATATATATATTCTAAAATATTTGGGTATTACATTCTACCCCACTTATAACAATTTCACCCTTTAAATATCATTACTCTAATAAAATCAAACGATGACACTTTTACCTCATCACATTCTCAAGTTCCCATGTAGCTTCCTCAAAAATATAGTTCTTTCATATAAATTTGACCAAATGAGTAGTATTTTTATATAACATTATCAATTTAATAAATAATCTTTATAGATTTATCCTCTTAAAAATATCCTTCTCTAGTGTTATAAATATTTATTTCAGAACATATGAAGGATCGGGTATGTATGTCCTAAATAATGATTTATGGAACACATCGTGAACATTGGAGAGGTTTGGTGGAGGAATCATGTGATAATATACAGTCCTCATACGATCAAGAATCTCAAAGGAACTGATATATCTTAGTATCGAATTTTCATTATTTTTAAATACTTGAACTTTCTTCCGATTATATATTCAAACAAATTTCTAATCACTAACTATAAAATCTAGATATCACCCATTATTATTAGCATCAATTTTTTTACTTCTCTATAATTCCCAGATATGATGATTAATGGGTCTAACTTTCTCTTCCATGTCATTATCTAGCGTGATTTTTTGTGGCTTTCATTCTGTGTCTGTATCTTATCATGTTGGAGTTATGCACTTCTTTCTATAGAGGGCATCATAAGAATCTATCTGAATTCTCAAGTGAAATCTATTTCTATAATAAAATTTTTCAAGAGGAAGGTATTGATCCAAAACACCATTAAAATCCATATAGTATGATTTTTGCATATATTTTAGGGTTTTAATATGATGAGTTAGTTTTAATGTATAAATTTTAAAATATTAATTACATAATGTCTTTTATTTTTAATTGATATTACCCATGGTTTAATTATTAGTAATCATTTTTGTATACTATATTTATTTTAATGATATTTTCTAAAAGAAAATAAAGTGGGGAAAATAATTATTTTAATTTAATTAATTATTATGATTATTTTTTATGTATGTGGTGTATATGGAAATATAATATGAGATAATGAATTAGAGAGAACTTTGTAAAAAACATGTATGGATAGTCCTCAACCAGTAGGATAAAGAGACACATGGAAACCCGATTGAAGGGGATGCTATCCAAGCCATCCCAAATGGAGATTGAGACACATAGTATAAGAGGAAAAGATCTCCCATATGGCGTGTAGGATAAGAGCATGAAAGTAAGAGTGTGTATCAATTCATGGTGTTAGGGTACATGCGGTTATGGGAGGATAACATCATTGGTGTGGGGTAGTGTATAGAGATATTAGGGGTCATAAGACCCTACTCTAGGTTCATTGTCAATAATCTACCATGGGTTTACTTAAATAGAAAAAGAAAATCATGTACAATTTCATTGTGGGATGGATTCCTTTATAAGCATTATTCATCATTTAATTGAAGGATTTCATCCTGTCTCAGCTTTTAATATCCACCACTCATGCATTCCCTTGATTCACCTTTACTACCTACTAAGCTCTGTATCACATAACACATTGAAATTCACAAGGAACCACCATGTTCAATACTTTGAAATATTGAACCTGAGAAAATGAGAGATTTTGAGACCTGATATCAATATACATGAACATTGGAACCCCATGTGTCCTCGGTGACAACAATTTTTAAGAAAAAAGATTCTATACATGATAACAAGATGTCTATACAACAACTTGAAAGGCTGAATATCTTGGGTAGAGACCATATGTGTTGTTTCCACCACCATTGTGCCATGGTCTCTCTGTGAAAGACGACTTTTCCAAGTATATGATGCTACAATGTATCCATTGTTGGCTAGAATGGGAAGAAATTAGTTTATGGAATAGTCCACCACCGATAGACAAATGTTTTCTTGAATAATAGAATTCATAAAAGGATTCACCATAGGAAAATAAGTAATCATGTATAGGGTTTGAAAGTTTCATAATTGAGTCTTTAAGTGGATGAATATGTTGAAAAGTAAGGTATCCATTGCTATGTAGAGATTTTAAAAAAGGAATTGGTAAGGTTTAAAGAAAAAAAGAGGTTTTTGTCATCTTCTTTGGTCTACTCCATATTTTGTTCACGTTCACATGTGAATAAAAGGGATGCGCTTCTAAGGGACCCCTCCATGTAGTTAGTTTCTTCTACCTATAAATTTTAAATTTGTGATCTCTTAGGGATTTTAATATATTTATTGTGAGATTTGGTGGATTTTTATAACAAACATGTGCATTGGCCTCACCTACATTGAAGAGATAGAAATACTCCACAGTATAATATTTAGACTAATAAATATACAAGGAAGACTCAAATAAATCAAACCTCTCTGATTAATATAATATAATAATTATTCAAATAAAGTGAAGTTTCACTTTTATAGGATAAAATTAATGAAATTTTCCAAGAGAAGAAAATATAAAAGTTCATAGAAGTGAAAGGATAAGAATAATTCAAATTTCAAAGATAGAGGATATGAGCCCTATAAATGGAAGAGTAAATCTATTGTGCTGGGAATACAAACCCAAAAAACCCAAATCCATAATTTTTTTAGAACCAAGTGAGTACCACTATTGGTATAGAATACTAACATATGCGGAAATTGGGAAAACACTATCCATCATCTGAAGTGATAATGGAGGAGAACAATCATCTTCAACCATGATGTTGTATAACTATGTATCCATTTTCAGTTATTATTTTCATTGTGAGACTCTAAATTCATACATAGGAAGAAAAATTCAAACAAATACTTTTCCATTGTTCCATTAAATATTTTTAATCTAACTTTTTTATTCCCTCTTCCTTAAATTCTAATTAAGTTTTGTTTATGATAGAAAATATTAATGACTTCGATTTAAGGGAATGGGTTAGTTGATAGAATATGATGATCACTTTTCTTGATTATTTCATTCTTCTAAATTATTTTAAATTAAATTTGACCACATTAAGAACAAACATTATCAAACCCCTAATTAGCTAGTGGAAGTGATTGTGATTTTTTTAGAAACCCCAATTTATTTGAGGGTAGTGGAAAGTGAGAGTGTAATTAACTTCCCTTTTTTAATGAAGAATAAAAAAACTCCTAAGTTGGTTATAGAAATACCTTGAGTGAGGGGTCAATTATCTTAGGTAGTTCTAGCTAATACTGAGAGGATAGTCTAGATACTCCAAGAAATCTAGCAAGTTTTGATTTTATCTAATTTCCCTATTAATTATTGAATCATTTTAATTCATCAAAAAAACATTGACATCAACTCTCTTCTTTTTATCCTTATTTTAATTTTTTGAATCATATTATCACGTCCCTCAATATAATTATGTAATTTTAACATTAGTATAATAAATTTTTACAAACACAACTGATATTCAATTATATTATATCACATTTTTCTCATTATATAGACCATATCTTACCAATATTCTATGTTATAGTAATCAATGTAGTTGGGTGACTAAAAATTTGTCTTTTGATTTCGTAGATATATTTAACAAAAAATTTAAGAAACATAAAAGAACACTATTCCCATAGAATAAGACTTTTATAAATTCAATATTTTTATTTATCTTTTCTCTTCAAATTTTCTATTTTTTAAATCTATATATGGTATTTTTTACACATTGGGTGTTTTTTATTTATTTTATACTAAATAAGAATGGTGAAGGCACGCATATTCATGGAAATACACTTGTAAAACCTTTAAAAATTAATAACTAATAATAAAAATCAAATAATAAGGATGGGAGTATCAAGACAACCCACAGGAACCATAATCACAACCAAGTGTAAAAAAATTCATCCAAGGTATTTAATAAAAATTCAATAAAGGGTTGTTTCACCAAAAAATAATGGATAAATAATTTGAATAATTGGAGGATATAACTAAGGTGGAATCCCACTTTCAATATTCATTATCAAGTGCAACTAATCTTGAGGTCAAATCTAAGGTAAGATAATTTTCGAATGCTTTTTTAGAATTTTCCTTTAAATAAAACAACCTAAGTACTGAGGAGGATGAAAAATAAAAACCCTAAACTACTAAATAATAAGACCAAAAGGATGAATAAGAGATAAAGGTTTCAGAAATTTTGAATGAGACATTCCATATTATTTAAGATAAGCCCTATGGAGAAGGAGGAGTGGAAACTTAAATTGAAGATCATGGTGCATACTTTTAAGAAAAGAAACCACCAACGGAAGAAAATGGGGAGTGGTACCTTTTTTGGATAGACCATGATATTTTATTTCAATCATTGGGGTTGTTCACTACATGGTACCCTCTTCGATAGTAATAGGAAGAGATTTCAAGGAGGAAGGAAAGAAGAATAGCTACACCATATTTTGAAAAAATAAATAATTGGTTCAATATAAGATAGGTATATCTATACCCTACAAGAATTATGTGACTAAATATGTAATTACAAGATTAAATAACTTGACTAAAAAAAGTATTAGTTGGAAACCTGGGTTTTGATGTCGTTTAATTTGTAGTTTAGGAATTTTAGTTTATAATATAATGAAACCTCCCCCTCCCAATATTTTTTAACTTTAAATTTGGGATCTTTGTGCTCCCTCTGTTTTTATTTCTATTGTAGGTATATAATGTAAAATATGTAAAAAGGAAATAATATAATTGAATTAGAAAAATGGGGGTAATATTCAATTTCTATCAATCACTTTTACTCCACATTTTTTCAGAGAATATTTTAGATCATTCCTGATAAAAATGAATGCTCACACTTTGATTAGTGGAATAATTTTTTATCAATTACACAAAGAGTATTTAGAAACCCCTCATTCCATTTTTTAATTTTTCGTGATGATATAATTTAATAAGTAATATCGGTAGATTTTATTATTAGATTTAATTATAGGTATTTGAAATTCAATGAGTCGTGTTGTTTATTTTTAGTCATATATAGTAGGATTTCCACCTTCCATCTTCATGTTTTAAATTTCATAAATTCATGTCAATTATTTTTTTGACCTTAAAAATTCGATGAGTGATTGACATAAATTACATGATTTTATTCTTAAGATATTTCTAGACCAAATATTATAATCTTTCATATTAATTTTCTTTATAAAACATGGTACATGCCACCTACTATTATTTGGATTTGAAATTTTTAAAGGGATGATTGGGAACAATTATCTTAAAATATAATAAAGGCATTAAATTAATGTAGCCATTATCTTTGATATATATACTAATATTTATCCTACTTGTATCCCTTAGTGAATATAAATATCATTTGATGGGAATAATCCATATTTCAATTAAAATTATCTATTCGTACCTTTTGCCTAATTTTCATCATGATTTTCAATGTTCAAGTGTGTGTGAATAGAATTATTGGGGAAAGGTATGTTTTGTTATGAAAGGGGAATTTTTTGGGTGTTTCATTGGTTATTTCCATTATATTTATTGTTTTACACAATTTAAAAATGAAAAGGAAGAAATAAAAAATATGTTGAGTTATGGAAGGTCAAAAATCACCCCCATTTGACCAATGTTTATTAATTATTTTTGGTTTGTTTTTGGATGTGATATTTTCCCTATCTTGGTTTATGAAGAAAATTGAGAAAAAAAATAAGAGAAAAAAATAGGGGTAAATTATTCATTACTATATCATTATAAATGAGCTTACATTGAGATTGGGGATGTGGGGAAATTATATTTTATAAAAGGATAATTTTAGTGACATTACTTTGATTATCCTGATTAATACTTAAGGATTAACAACAATTTTTAGAATAATTTTTTATTATTAAATTTTATTCTATCCTTAAAGCTTATAATAATTTGATCATATATAGAAAATCCCTCATTATTTTTAGAGTTTTTTCATCTACAAGGTAGACAGAGTATATCTCAATCAATTTCATATGTTTGGAACTTGTTCTAATGGTATAACAAATACAATACATTTATTTTTTACATTGAGTTATGAGAGAAGAAAAAAATGGTAAGGTACATCATCACATAACATGCTAATAATGACAAGTTAAAAGGATGTAATAAAAGATATTTGTAGCTCCATTAGTATTCTTGGGAAATTTCAAATACATTATGTGTAATGAGGAGTTGAATTTATTTTTCATAAAAGACCCTTGAAATTTATCTCACTTCCATTGAAAATTGTTTTGGTTTATAGATTTTGATTTCTAAATATTTTTTGGAATGGTGATTTCCTTTTCAATTAATAGTATAGATGGTTACTTTGGGAGAAACATGGTTTAATATTTTATGATTTTGAAGGGTTATTTTTTATGCATTAATTTTAAAATTTAATTGATAAATATATATATTTTCCCTCACAACACCAATGTTTAATTTTTTTAATAATTATTTTTAGATATTATGTTTATTTAAATGAAATTTATAAAAAAGAAATAATAAATTAAAAAATTATTGTTTTAATTTGTTTTATTATTTTGGATATTTTTTGTTTTTATTTTTTTGAGTAAAATTGTATAGGATATATTGAATAAGGTCGGACTTGTTAAAAAAAATTCTAATATGGATAACCTTCTATTAGTGGGATATAAATTCACTTAGCATCTCGAATGAAGGGGTCTTAATCCATACCCCCTGAAGGGAGAGTCAGCCTCATTGAATTGGAGAATAAAATATCATACAAGGTTAACATGGGTAGGAGGGTTCTTCAATTTATGGGGTGAGGGCTCATATAGTGGTGGGATGATAGACTCATTGGTGTGGGGTGGGACACAAAGGCGGTAAGGGTCCTCCAACCAAATCTAACTTTATTTTCGATAATCATCCATGGGTTTACATTAATAGTGGAGCTAGTCTATGCAAAAATTAAATAAGGGGAGGATTATTTTGTGGTTATTTTTCATAATTTATCTAAATGATGCAATCCTATCTTAGCTTCTTATACCTATTTCATAGACATTTCATAGGTGCACCTCCACTGCCTACTACCCTCTGCATCTCTAGATCATCATACAACTCACTAGGAACCACCATGGTTGAAGCCTGGAAATCTCAAATACAAAAAAAAACATACTGATTTCAAGGCATGGGATCATCTTTAATGAACATTGGATCCAAGAGAGACCTTGGTGAGTCGCATTTCAAACAAAAAAATCTATTCCTGATAAAAAAAATTATTCAGAAATTTTGAAGGCCAAATGGGTTAAGGATAATCCCTCGTCATCATTTCCAACACCGATATGTAATATTTCCAAAAAAATAATAATACACCATGTCCTCAATGCTAAACAGTATCCACTATTTTTTGAAAAGGGAATAAATGATCCTCTAGCATAGTCCACACCGTTGCACCGCGTTTTTCTTAAAAAATAGAGTTTATGAATTGATACACAGTAGTGAAAAGGTGATTCCATAGATTATTCTAAAAAAGAAATACCGAGACTTTAAGAGGAAAAAAAAATCATCTTAGACTATCAACTTCAATGTCAAGATTCCAAAATAGCTAATAGTGAGGTCCATAGTAAAAAAGATGTTGTGATTTGGTCACTAATCTATATTGTAAGATATTCATGTCCATACAAAAATAAAATTTCTTTTCTGTAGAAGAACCACTCCATGTCATAAGGTTTTTTCATCGTCAAAATCCATATTCCTAATCTCTTTGGGATTTAAATATATTTCATGAAATCCTAGGGTATTTTTATAGGAAACGTAGTAATGGGACATCCCTTATTTGAGTATTTTTAAATGCTCCAAAATAATGAATTTGTCCAAGAAACAGACGACGAAGAATCAAATAACTCAAAAAAATCTCATTAAAATATATTGAGAATTACGCAAATGAAGAAAAGTGTAAATTTTACTAGATGGAAATCATGATATTGTTAGATAGAAGAAAAAACAAAAATAATATAAGTTGAAGGATAAAATGATATAAAATTTCAAAGATGGGGGAGATTGTGCATATAAATGTAAGAGTACATCTACTGTGTAAGTAATCTAGATCCAATGGAACTATGATTCAGAATTTTTGAAGAACTGGGGAAGAACAACAACTAGTTTTTGATGATAACAAAGGAGGAATGTGTGAGAACACTATCCCAAAACGATATCAAGAGTATAGGAGAACGATCATATATAACCATGAAACTGTGTAACTAGGAATGTATTTTCTATTTATCTTTTTGACTTGTAACATTGAATTGGTATTGTTGTTTTGAAAGTAATACAAATAATTTTTTTTGTGCAATGTTTTTATAAACCTAACTTTTTTATTCATTATTCCTAAAATTTTTATTAATTCATGTTCGTGATATTAGATATGAGTGACTAAAAGATGAGGCAGGGGTGAGTTAATAGAATAGGGTGAGTAATATAGTTTGGTTATTTCAATCTTGGGAATTATACTAAATTAAATTAAATCACATAGATAAAAAAATATATGCATAGCCCCAATATCCTTTTGAAATTAATTGTAATTATGGGATGATATTCAATATAATTCAGGGAACTGGAATGGGAGAGAAAATATTGAACTCAATTCAACTAATCTGGTCATCGACATACCATGAGAGAGGAGTCAAATAAATTAGTTAATTTTAGCTAAACTGAGAGGCTAGGAAAGATACTCCTAGATTTCTTGGGAGTTTTTAATTGATGTAATTTCAAAATTAATTATTGAATCATTTTAATTGATCAAAAACCATCCTTGACATAAACTATATTATTTTCATCCTTCTTTCTATTTTTGAATCAATCAATCACATATCTAAAAGATAATTACGTAATTTTAGTTTTATTTCAACAAAATGTGACAAATTTTGAAGCTATTGAATCATATTATAACCCTTTTCTCATGGAATCAACTCTATATTGCCCCTATTCAATGTTATAGTAGTTTGAGTAGTCGAGTGACTATAAATTTTCATTTTGATTTCACTAAGAGAATTAATGATGCTTTGGGTGATATCACAAAGGTCATATCAGATAGAAAATCTATCTAAGGATGATATGTAGTGATAAATCTCCACTCTATATTCAAATATTTCTAAAGGCTTCTCAAATGGATTCATGTCATTTATAAGTCTTGGGGAGTCCAGTGACAAAATCCATGGTAATTTGTTCACTTACATTCTAGTATGGGTAGTGGATGTAAAGTCACATTTGATAGATGATGTTTTTCCTTGACTTACTATTATACTAATAACTGATATTCACGCTTCACTATATCCATCTTAATGTTATCCCACCAGAATTACTCTTCAATATCATTGTAAATATTCCAGCTTCCATTATGAATAGAGAATGATGAGTTCTGTGATTTATATTATAGCTCCTTATTTAATTTTGGAATATCTAGGCCACATAACCAGTTCCTAAAACTGATAAATCCATCATATTCAAGGTTGGACTTTAGATAAATTCAAACATTATTTTTCAAATCCACTTCTCTATTATTCACCTCTCAAATTCTCACATGGACGGATGGTTTAACATTCATCTCAGAAAGATTGGATCTTTCTCATTTCTATATGATTACATTGTCTATCCTATAAAAATATATATGTTTTTAATCTCTTTCAATCCACATCATTGAAAAATATTCATCATCCTTCCTATATAGAGTATTGGACACCTTGTTCACCTTCTTAGGGTGTAATGTATTGAGCTATCATAATCTTAAATCAACTCTAACCATCTCCTTTGATAAAAATTCAAATATTTATATGTGAATTTATACTTTATTAGTTTATAATCATCATAGATATCACACCATTCACTATATATATAATTCCTCTACATTTTTAATGTAAACATTACGACTATCAACTCTAAATCATGATTTGGGTAACTTTTCTCATGAATATTCAGTTTCCATGTGATGTATCCTATCACCATGTAATTATATATAAGAATACATCCCAATAAATTCCATGATATATCATTATATATCTAAACATATTCTCCATGATAGGGTAGTGTAATAATATGTTTACTAAATAACTTTTTCTTAAAGTCCTTTAAATTTTATTTACATTAATCTATCTAAAGTAACTTGGATCCCTTCCATGTCAGCTTAGTTATTAGATTGGAAATCTATGAAAAATTTCTAACAATGTTTCAGTAGCATCCATCCAACCAAAGAAAACTATCAATTTTTGTCTCTTGGTTGGTTTAGTACATTTTTCAATAACATTTATCTTATAAGTATTAATGGATATTCCTTCTCTTATAATCACATAACCCGATAATGATACATTCTATATCTAAAATTTATACTTTCTAAATTTTCAATATAGTTTATTTTTCCTTGGGGTTATAAATAAAATCCTTAGTCTTCTTCATTTTATTCCTTGCTCATTGATTATATAATAATATCACCTATGAAGACTACCACAAACTAATCAAAGTAATCTCTAAATATTTTATTCATTAGATCCATGTAGATAGGGGAATTGGTAACTCAAAATGGAATCACTTTATATTCATTATAACCATACCTCTTAATGAATTATGTCTTGGTTATGTTCTCCTAATGGACCATAAATTGATGATTTCAAGAATGAAGGTCAATCTTTGAAACGTATTAATCTCCACACAGTTGATCAAAAAATCATCAATAAAGGGTAGAGGATATTTTTTATTGATAGTTATCTTGTTATGTTCTCTATAATAAATGAAAAGTTGCATTGACCCATATTTATTATTAATAAAAATAATCGGTTTACCCCATGGTTATTCACTCAGACACATGAATCCATTTTCTAGATACTTATAGTGTTTATTATTCTATTTATATAACTCAGTTGAGGATATTCTATAAGTATTGTTTGAAATTGGTATGGACCTAGGTATGAGTCCCATTGAAAGGTCAACTCATAATTTGGGGGAGAACTGGTAAACTCTTTTGAAAATACATTGATATATTCCTAAAAAAATATGCATGTATTCGATTTTGAGTTTCTCCCAAACCACTTGAGATAAATACCCTCATGAATAGTTAGTGCGACCCATATAATGGAAGTGATTTCCATTGGGAGTTAATTTTCATACTTTAACCTATAGATACTCATAGGTTGACTAGGAATATAAAAAGTGACTTCTATTACATGTAAATTTATATGGGATCTATATAAAGAGATCCAATTCATAACCAATATCACATAAAATTCATCAAGATAGAGAATAATAAGGTTTTTAGTAAACACATTCCTACAATCTTCTATAGAAAATGAGATATAAACTTGATATGTGATCATCACACCATTATAAATTTCCACTGATAATTCAACATATAATTGTTGAAGTGGTGATGTGATTCAATTTAAAAATTAGATATAAAATAGTGAGCATAATATTAATCGAATAATGCATTTTCAACACTATAGTGGATGATAAGTGTACCTTTCACCGCATCATTATCTTAACCTTTTTTGGAACTTTTTATTGTAGGGACTTTCCATTTATCCATTGTATTAATAGGTTTTTGACATAAATTATCATTATTAACCCTTTGATTCATGATCTAATTTGAATAATTCCCATACTCCTTGCAATTGTGTATTTTGAGAGTGGGGGTGTATTCAATTGATAGTTCTATTCATTCATTTCATTTTTGGACCTCTTCGTAATACTCAATTTTATTGGTGTCCTTTTTCCACAATTAAAACATTTACCATTTCCCTTAATGTAATTTCTCCCATGCTTCTTTCCAAATATTTAGTATCAAGAAAGATTAATTTTATTTACTCCATGGGTTTTATTATTTTAATCTCTTCAAATATCCATAGTTCTTTTCTAATATTGAAAACCATAATAATAATTTGAGTCTCCACTCTAAATTTCAACCTTCAGATCACATAAAATTATTTTATCATAGCTAATAAAGTCCCTTATGGATAATTCATTTTAGAGACATAGGTTTTTTCCAATAAAGACTCTATCGTATTTTAATTCATGGTCAATGATAAAACAATAATTGTATCTTTCACGTCCAATGAAATTATCCTAATAAGTATTCATGGATTCATAAAAATTATACTTAATATCATGGAATTTTATTTCCAATATTTATTGAAGAGTTAGGGGAATGTAACTGTTGAAAAATATATTCTTAAATTCTTTTCTAGCCATGGTGTCTGTATCTTCCTCTTTATTTTTATTATAAATATTATGACCGATTTGGGAATATGATAATAGAAAATATTAATTTACTAGGTTTGATCCATTACTCAAAAATATAGGATCTTGAAACCCATTGAAGGAAGGTTCTTATTTATTCATAAAAGATTCCATAGTTCATTACTCATTACTTTGGTCATTTTAAATATTATAATGATTCATATATTAAGATAAACTCATCAGTATAACAACAATATTTTTTATTCTAGATTCCATTCCATTCAGTTTATCATGAAGATGTCATTTTCATATATTGTAACTTAATTTTTAATATGATTAATCGTTGCTCCATCAGTTGACTAAACCCAAAAATCCTAGTGTGTCCATAAATCATTGTTAATAATATTTATAATTCATTTAATAATAAAAATTCATTCCAAATATGCTACAAATTATGAAATCTTCTTATCAATCTATAACACTTTAGATAGATCCAGCCTCATGTTCAATCCATAATACGTTATCATAGGGTTTATCTTAATTATGTTCAAAACATAAAATATAAAAATATCTAAACCCTTCTATGTTACAAATTATGGTTACCTAATAATTACATACATAAACATTAAATCATATTATATTAATTTTAAATACACCTCACAGTAACACAAACCCCATAATCATAAAGGTATAGTGTATTTAGAGACTAGATACATAATAAACATATTTCATATAAGATATTAAACATCACTCATAAAATTATTTTAAAAAATTTCCGTTAACATACATACCGTACTTTATGCCTTTCTTCATAACCTATGGAAAAGAAAACATAAGAAAGGGTGTTCTCATAGGCTTAGTAAGGTTAGACATGGGAGATACCAATTAATGATCATAAATGAGCATACGAAGATAAGAATAAAAGTGTGAGAAAAATATCATAACATATAAAAACATAACCAATATTTATTATACCATAAATCAAGATTCATGGTAAAATTATTTACTATAACAAAATACATGAGTCATAAGAGTACAAAATCATTAATAATCAATATTGATACATGAGAGTATACCAGAATAAAAAGACATAATTATATGGAATACACATAATAATAGAAAATAATTTCCTTAATAAAGGATCAATTTAAATACTATCACTATTGATGTAGTCCCATAGTGGATTGGGTTCACTCCTCATTCCCATTATTTCCATAGCCAAGGCATACTGCCAAGACTATCATGGTGGACTGTGTCGATTACTGAACTTGGTTCACTCCTCATTCCAATTCATATTATCTCATGATATATAAATATTTATCCAATTAATTATTGATATATGTAATTATAGGCCCACCCATCACATAATTAAAATCATACATAAGCGTGTCACGAGATCATAAAAACTTTTATTATATCATCATATAATAATTAACCCATGGGAAATAAATGGGTTTAAGAAAATAATCCTTAAAACATAATTATAATAAGGAATAAAAATAAATAAATTGGATATTATCACAATATAATTTCACTAGTGAATCATATTAATCCTTAATGGATGCTGACATAGATAAACAAATCACTTTTATAAAATCTTTTAAAATATGATTTCAAAATCATGAAAAAACATCCATGTTATTTTGATAACATTTTAAAAAAATATAAAATAATTGTAATATGGTATTATATTTAAAATATTTGTAACTTTAAAATTAATCTTCATTATAAATTAAATACATAACTTTAGATAAATATATTCATGTGGTATACGTTAAATGAGAACACTCTTTTCTCACATTGGTAAAAAGTAAAAGATAATTCGTATAAAAACATTTAAAAAGATTAATTTTAATAATTTTTAATGGAACTAAAATTCTCTGAAAATTAAAATTTAATAAAGTATAATTATAGGTAAAAATCCCACAAAACAATTTTAGTAACATGTTTATGGAAGAGAAAGATTCCTAACTAAAAATATGAAATAAGTTCAGCTTTTCTTAAAAACGTTTTCTATATCATTTTAATTACCAAAGAGAGGATAATGAAATTAAATCATTAAAAACATAAAAATTAAAATATTATAACAAACTATAAATAATATAAAATTTAAATATCATATAATCCACTTATTTTAAATTTAACAAGCACAGTCCTGAAAAAAAATGAGATTATAACAAAACCCAAACAAAAATTTCGGTCTTTTTTTATACTTTCTCTTCATATATTATATAATAAATTTATTTTTTATTATAAATTTATAATAGAACCATATTCAAACTTATCATACAATTTATCATATAATTATAATTTCCAATTACACATTTATTAAAATTATTCATTACAATTTACATTTGGGTGTCAACTGTTATGTTTCCCATGAATGATTCTATTTGAAGGTTCTGGTAACATCCCAAGTAAGTAATTAATAATATATATTTTTATCTATGTCTATTAATTAATTAGATAGTGTTTTAGAGGCTTAAAATGAGAATAAATCCAATCTTAATCATGAAATACACTAATATTTTTAAAAGATTGTTATACTGCCTTTTGATGGAAAACCATTTTTAAATCAATCTTTTGACAATTTTAAAAGCTATATCTATCGAAATTAACTTATTCTTTATGGATTGGACATTGAAATTTACTTTGGGTAAATTTTTGGTATTTTTCCAATAAAGTTCATTTTTTTAATGAATAGTGAAAAATGCTGTATTTTAATTCAAAGCCTCTTTTTAATATAATTTATTTATATGATTAGATTATCTTTTGAATTGGTTTTAAAGTTCAATTAGAATATATTTTTACCATTTAATCCAATATTGGTCGTTGGAATTAATTTCACTTTGAAATTGGACTTAAACTAGTGTCAATCTTTTGATACTTATTGTTTCATAAAAACACGATATTTGTCATGACAGCGGGAATTAATTATTAAATTAATTAATGTAACTTATATTATTTTAATTTTGTAAAATAGACATCATTTTTGAATTTGGAATATCAAATATAGCTTAGGGTGTAGTTTTGGTATTTTTCTGAAAAACTTCAATTTTTGATGAATAGTGAAACCAATAAGTGGTACTTAAAAAACAGATTTTTCATTTAAATGAAATTTTACCACCTCTGTATTTTGAATTTAAAAAATCCGACATACATGGTTGTCATTAGGATGTAAAATGTTGTTGAATGGGATTAAAATATTTTTTTGGTGAATAGTAACTTTTAATTTTTTAATCGCGATTAGAGGTAATTATTGTAATTTAAGGTAAGAATAATGTTTTAATAATATAAAATGAACTTGAAACATGTACTACCCTTATTGGATGTGTCATGGCCGACCATGACAACCCATGGCTCGATTTTTGTGACCCCATGGAGGCACTTGGGTAATATATGGACATTAATGCCTTTTATTTAAAGTAAAAGTAAAAATGTCACAAACATGAGTAATTTTACTAAAACAATTTTTAAATGGGGTTATACAGGTCATATTTTTTACTATAAATATTCATTAGAAATTTAAAAAGATTTCATACATCATTATAGTTTTTTTATAATTTTTAGACACTAAATAAATTAAATTATTTATGACACCATGATGATGCAGCGATTACCTCATTATTTAACGATTTAAATAAAATGAAAATATAATGTAAAATATAAGACCTACACATGTCAAAAACTTATTTGATGGGTGTATTTAGAACTCTTAGAACCTTATCCTAGAAATATATAATATTGGGATCTTTTAAATCTGAAAAGAATTTTATAATAAAGTTACCTTTTATAACTTTCCAAGAGTGCCCCTCCTCTCCTTTTATAAAAGGCCCCCACCTCTACCACCTGACCCACACATCCAAAGCCTTTGGCTCGGTCAACCCGTGCCCATTTTGTCTCTCCACATCCCTCTCTAACTCTTAGAAGCCTCACTTTGGGCATAAGTCTTCCCAAGGAAGCCTTTGAGCTCAAATCAAAAAGAGTTTCCCAATTTAAAGGTATTGTCTTCTCTTGTGTTCTTATGTTTTATTTTTCTTCTCCAACCCCCTAAACTTTATTTATTAATTTCTTTTGTAACAACACCAGTATATTCCATATACTATTATGTTTTTATAAGATTTATTATAGCTACACTTACACACACCTACGTCTAATGGTTAAAAAATATATTGTTTTCGTGGATGGTGAATTTCTGCCTCCCGAAACGATGATTGTTCAATATTCTTTTAACACCTTCAAAGGTGGAAATTAAGATGTCACTATATTTATATATGATATATAATATGTTTATGTTTTCATTTAGCTTATTTATTTTTCATTTATGGCATACCTTTATTGATTCCATTATGGGTATACATGATATCTTCATTTTAGGAAGTGTGGACTACCACCACCTCAAAGTGATTTGATTCGTTAATACCATATGTGGTACGTATAAAGGGTAGATTTAATTATATTATATACGATACTATACTAGAATTATAATACTATTATTTATCATTATGTTTTAATTCCATTAATACGACATAGAAATGAAAGTAGCGTTTATGCGTACGTATGGCTTACCGTCTCCATGAACGGTGCATTTCATTTCTTACCTCTAAATGATTATGTAATATTATAAATGCAAGTATATACTGGATATATATGATATATATGGCATCTACATCATGAATATCATTCTTGAGATAATGGATATTTGACTACTTGAACAACTTGTAAATATAAGAAGTTCATTTTTGACTCAAGTACCAATGATCGTTAACACTACCGTTATAAACTTAAATAATATCATAGTATTCATGACATTGTAATAAATGATATAAAAGGAATAATTATCTTGAAAAAGGTTCTTAATCAAGTAGAAATTATCTCATGTTTATTATTCAGGAGATTAAAGAACGATCAAGTCATGTCGGATACGAGGTAAGGGAACTTCTTAACCCAATTTCCATTCTTTGGGTTAATCTCCTACTTTAAAATTATGTCATGATATTATTATGTCTTATCTTGTATTTGTACTTTATTTATGTGTACTTATATTTAATGCACATAATATATCTACTTTATTTTAAAAAATGATCTTCGTAAGGGACTTCGTCTCAATCTCCATTCGTTGAGGCATATTTTGTTTTATACACAACTTTCTTTTATACGGTGTATAAACCCCTTTGACTTTTACGTTTATTCAAAAGGAATATTTTTTATATGAAGTGTTTACTAAACGAAAAAAGGGAATGTTTTTTTTGTACGTATGCGGCGACAATGACTTCTCCGCCGCTTTGACCATTATTTGAGTTTTGGCTTCCTCTACAAGCCATACCTTTTTTTAAAAGAAAAATAAATACCATGTTTTACTTTTCTTTTATTTTGGTATTGAAAATGGTTTTCATAATGTTTCTATTATATCAATGTGTTGTATTGATATCTTGTGATTGAAATGTGGAAATGTTATGTTTCCTTTATGTGTGTTTTATGTGATACGATTATGTTATGGTTTTTGGGCATTATTATGAAGACGGGTGGTTCCGTGATAAACTAAAGGCGGGTGAGCCCGATATAGCTCTCCAATGCATTGGGTAATGTAAAGGGGTTAAACGTTGAGGTTTCTCAGAAGATATTTAGGGAATATACTGTGATGGGTATTCCAAACGTAACCAAGAGGGTTACTCCATACGTAAGAATGTTATGAATGCCTCAAGTTACCTTTATGTCTTATGATTTCTATGATTTATTCATGATTTGATGAGGTATGTTAAAGTGCTTATGTTTTATGAGTAGAGTATGATTTCATTGATTCTTGTGTATACATGTACTCATGTTTCCTTTCCATATTTTTATATCCCTTACTGAGCTTTTTATGCTCATCCCAATTTTTTGAAATGTGTTTCATAGGTCAAGGGAATGGTACATGAAATGATGATAGTGTCAAGGAAGTGTCAAGAAAGAATCCATGTTTTATTTTAAATATGTTTCCGTTGATGGGAAAAATGAATACTATCTTTTATGTAACCACTTTGTTTAAATGTGGAATGTAATGCATGTTTTATGATCTAATTCTCTAAAACTCTAATCCTGAAAAGATCCTCAATGTGTAATCTTGTAATAACTCATGATTAAGTATGGTTTAAGGCAGGGGATTTATAGTTGGTATCAGATGTCGGATTAGATAACTTTAGGAGTTAGAATTTTATTAAATTATTATCCAAAAATATTTTTTTATGGTCAAATTGAAATGATATAGAAATTATAGATTACCATGTTGCTTCACCTAAGGTATTTCAGTGTTAAGAATGGTTTTTCGTAGAGGAAACAGAGAAGTTTTTTTTGGAAGGCATACTGAGGGAAATGACCTTCCAAATCAATGTCCTGAGATGGTCTGAATCAGAACTAAACAGTTTGTTGTAGTGATGGCTCAGTTTACTCAAGAGTTGAAAACAAGATTGGTGAATGGTCCAGTTTTGGAACTCCCCTCTAGGAATGGTGAGTTTGTTATATACAGTGATGCTTCGTTGAAGGGACTTGGTTCTGTGTTATGCAGAATGATCAGGTAATTGCATATGCTTCACATCAGTTGAAAACTCATGAGATAAATTACCCTACACATGATTTGGAATTAGCTACTGTTGTTTTTGCTCTAAAAATTTGGAGGCATAATTTGTATGGAGTAAAGTGTGAAATATATACTGATCACAAATGTTTATAGTATATATTCACTCAGAAATAATTGAACATGAGACAGAGGAGATGGCTAGAATTAATCAAGGATTATGATTCTACAATTCATTACCATCCGGGAAAAGAAAATAAAGTGGTTGATGCTTTGAGTCGAAAAAGTAATGCTTCATTAACCATGATACATTTAGAATGAGATCCTTTGGTTTTTTATTTGATGAAATTTGGAACAGAAGTTGTTGGTGAATGAAGTTCTTCTGTTTTGTTTTAGGTATCATTGAATCCATCTCTATCAGATAGAATTAAGCAAGCGCAGAAGAAAGACAGTGAGTTGCAGAAAAAGGTAGAGATGGTTCAGAAGGGTAAGTTTCCTGAATTAAATATTTATAATGATTGTATTTTGAGATTTGGGAAGAGATTGTGTGTGTCGTGTGGTTCACAGTTGAAGAGAGATTTGTTATGTGAGGCTCATAGTTCTCTGTTTTCAGTTCATCCTGGCAGTACTGAAATGTATAGATATCTTCGGGAGTATTACTGGTGGGATGGAATGAAAAGGGATATTGCTGATTATACTGTGAAGTGTTTGACTTGTTAGCAGGTTAAAGCTGAGCGGCAGTTACCGAAAGGGATGCTTCAGCCTTTACCAGTGCCAGAGTGGAAATGGGAAAATATATCCATGTACTTCGTTGTGGGATTGCCGAAGACACCTCTAGGTAATAATGAAATTTGGGTTATTGTTGATCGCTTGACTAAATCTTCTCATTTCCTTGCTATACGAGATACTTTTTCCCTAGATCAACTTTCCCGTTTGTATTTCAAAGAGATAGTCAGGTTACATTTAGTTCCTCTCTCCATTGTATCTGATCGTGATCTCAGGTTTACTTATAACTTTTGGAAAAGCCTTCAGAAGTCGTTGGGTACTGAATTAAATTTTAGTACAGCTTTTCATCCTCAATCAGATGGGCAGTAAGAACGAACAATTCAGACTTTGGAATATATGCTACGTTCTTGTTCGATGGATTATCAGAGAAGTTGGGACCAACATCTTTCTTTGGATGAGTTTTCTTATAATAACAGTTTTCATTCCAGTATACAGATGGCACCATTTGAGGCGTTATATGGGAAGCGGTGTCGAACTCCAGATTTATGGGATGAATTGGGTGAAAGGAAGATGATGGGACCATAATTGGTAGAAGAGTTGGTAGAAAAAGTTCAGCTGATACAGAAACACATGAGAACAGCTCAGAGCAGGCAGAAGAGTTATGCGGACAACAGGAGGAAGGATCTATCTTTCGAGGTAGGTGATCTTGTTTTTCTCATGGTTTCTCCATGGAAATGTTTGATGTGATTTGGTAAGAAAGGAAAGCTGAGTCCAAGGTTCATTAGACCATATGAAATTCAGGAGAGATTTGGATCAGTTGCTTACTAAGTGGCTTTACCTCCGAGTTTATCTCATGTACCTAATGTTTTTCACGTTTTGGGGTTGAGAAAGTATATGCCAGATCCATCTCATGTTTTCAGTCTAGAGGTAGTTCAGTTGGAAGAGAACCTATCTTATGAGGAACAACCGGTCTAGATTCTTGACCACATGGAGCAAGTGTTACGGAATAAGGTGATTCATCAGGTAAAGGTTTTGTGGAAAAACCACATGATTGAAGAGGCAACATGGGAATCTGAAAATGCAATGAGAGATAAATACCCCCACTTATTCGATAAGTAAATAAATTGCAGGGACGCAATTTTCTAAAGGGGGGAAGGATGTAACATCCCAAGTAAGTAATGAATAATAGATATTTTTATCTATGTCTATTAATGAATTAGATAGTGTTTTAGAGGCTTAAAATGAGAATAAATCAAATCTTAAGCATGAAATACACTAATATTTTTAAAAGATTGTTTACTGCCTTTTGATGGCAAACCATTTTTAAATCAAACGTCTGACAATTTTATAAGCTCTATTTATCGAAATAAACTTATTCTTTATTATTGGGACATTGAAATTTACTTTGGGTAAATTTTTGGTATTTTTCAAATAAAGTTCATTTTTTTAATGAATAGTGAAAAATGTTGTATTTTAATTCAAAACCTCTTTTTAATCAAATTTATTTATATGTCTAGATTATCTTTTGAATTGGTTTTAAAGTCCAATTACAATATATTTTTACCATTTAATTAAATAGTGTTCATTGGAATTAATTTCACTTTGATATTAGACATAAACTAGTGTCAATCTTTTGATATTTATTATTTCATAAAAATACGCTATTTGTCATGACAGCGGGAATTAATTATTAAATTAATTAATGTAACTTATATGATTTGAATTTTCTAAAATAGACATCATTTTTGAATTCAGAATATCAAATATAGCTTAGGGTGAAGTTTTGGTATTTTTCTGAAAAATTTGAATTTTTGATGAATAGTGAAACCACTAAGTGGTACTTTAAAAACTGATTTTTCGTTGAAATGAAATTTTACCACCTCTGTGTTTAGAATTTCTAAAATCTGACATACATGTTTGTCATTAGGAAGTTAAATGTTGTTCAATGGGATTAAAATATTTTTTTGGTGAATAGTAACTTTTAAGTTTTTAATCGCTATTAGAGGTAATTAGTGTAATTTAAGGTAAGAATAATGTTTTAATAATATGATTTGAACTTGAAACATGTCCTAACCTTATTTCATGTGTCATGGCAGACCAAGACAACCCATGGTTTTATTTTTGGGACCCCATGGAGGCACTTGGGTAAGATATGGACATTAATGCCTTTTATTTAAAGTAAAAGTAAAAATGTCACAAACATGAGTTATTTTACTAAAACAATTTTTAAATGGGGATATAGAAGTCATATTTTTTACTATAAATATTCATTAGAAATATAATAATATTTCCTACATCATGATATTTTTTATATAATTTTTAGACACTAAATAAATTAAATTATTTATGACACCATGATGATGCAGTGATTACCTCATTATTTAACGATTTAAATAAAATGAAACGATAATGTAAAATATAGGACCTACAAATATGAAAAACCTATTGTATGGGTTTATTTCGAACTCTTAGCACCTTATCCTATAAATATATAATTTTGGGACCTTTTAAATCTGAAAAGAATTTTATAATAAAGTAACCTTTTATAACTTTCCAAGAGTGCCCCTCCTCTCCTCTTATAAAAGGCCCCCACCTCTACCACCTTACCCACACTTCCAAAGCCTTTGTATCGGACAAAACCTGCCCATTTTATCTCTCCACATCCCTCTCTAACTCTTAGAAGCCTCACTTTGGGCATAAGTCTTCCCAAGGAAGCCTATGAGCTCAAATCAAAAAGAGTTACCCGATTTAAAGGTAGTGTCTTCTCTTGTGTTCTTATGTTTTATTTTTCTTCTCCAACCCCCTAAACTCTTTTTATTCATTTCTTTTGTAACAACACCAGTATCTTCCATATACTATTATTTTTTTATAAGAAGGATTCGAGCTACACTTACACACACCTACGTCTAATGGTTAAAGAACATATTGTTTCTGTGGATGGCGAATTTCTACATCACGAAATGATGATTGTTTAATATTCTTTTAACACCTTAAAAGGTGGCCATTAAGATGTCACTATATTTATATATGATATATAATATGTTTATGTTTTCATTAAGCTTCTGTATTTACCATTTGTGGCATACCTTTATGGCTTCCAATATGGTTATACGTGATATCTTCATTTTAGGAAGTGCGGACTACCGTCCCCTCAAAGTGATTTGATTCGTTAATAACATATGTGGTATGTATAAAGGATAGATTTAATGATATTATATATGATACCATACTGTAATTATAATACTATTATGTATCATTATGTTTTAATTCCATTAATATGACATAGAAATGAAAGTAGTGTTCATGCGTACGTACGGTTTACCGTCTCCATGAACAGTGCATTTCATTTCTTACCTCTAAATGATTATGTAATATTATAAATGCATGTATATACTGGATATATATGATATATATGGCATCTAAATCATGAATATCATTCTTGAGATAATTGATATTTGACTACATGAACAACTTGTAAATATAAGAAGTTTATTTTTGACTCAAGTACCAATGATCGTTAAAACGACCTTTATAAACTTAAATAATAACATAGTGTTCATGACATGGTCATAAATGATATAAAATGAATAATGAACTTGAAAAAGGTTCTTAAGAATGTAGAAATTAACTAAAGTTTATTATTCAGGAGATTAAAGAACGATCAAGTCAATTCGGATACGAGGTAAGGGAACTTCTTAACCCAATTTCTATTCTTTGAGTTAATCTCCTACTTTCAAATTATGTCATGATATTTTTATGTCCTATATTTTATTTGTACTTTATTTATGTGTACTTATAGTGAATACACATAATATATCTACTTTATTTAAAAAAATGATCTTCGTAAGGGACTTCTTCTCAATCTCTATTCATTGAGGCATATTTTGTTTTATACACAACTTTCTTTTATACAGTGTATAAACCCCTTTGACTTTTACGTTTATTCAAAAGGAATCTTTTTTATACGAATCATTTACTAAACGTCAAAAGGGAATGTTTTTGTCATACATATTCAGCGACAACGACTTCTCTGTCGCCGTGACAATTATTTGAGTTTCGGCTTCCTCTACAAGCCATACCATTTTTAAAAGAAAAATAAATACCATGTTTTACTTTTCTTTTATTTTGGTATTGAAAATGATTTTAATAATGTTTCTATTATATCAATGTGTTGTATTGATATATTGTGATTGGAATGTGGATATTTTATGTTTCCTTTATGTATGTTTTATGTGATACGATTATGTTATGGTTCTTTGGCATTATTATAAAGATGGGTGGTTCTGTGAAAAACTAAGGTTGGGTGAGCCCGATATAGCTCTCCAATGCATTGGGTAACGTGAAGGGGTTACACATTGAGGTTTCTCTGAAGAGATTTAGGGAATATACTGTGATGGGTATTCCCAACGTAACCAAGAGGGTTACTCCCTACGTAAGAATGTTATGAATGCCTCAAGTTACCTTTATGTCTTATGATTTCTATGATTTATTCATGATTTGATGAGGTATGTTAAAGTGCATATGTTTTATGAGTAGAGTATGATTTCATTGATTCTTGTGTATACATGTAATCATGTTTCATTTCCATATTTTTATATCAATTACTGAGATTTTTATGATCATCCCAAGTTTTTGAAATGTTTTTCACAGGTCAAGGGAAGGGTACATGATATGATGATAGTGTCAAGAAAGTGTCAAGAATGAATCCATGTATTATTTTAAATATGATTTCATTGATGGGAAAAATGACTACTATCTTTTATGTAACCACTTTGTTTAAATGTGGAATGTAATGCAAGTTTTATGATCTAATTCTCTAAAACTCTAAACCTGAAAATATCCTCAATGTGTAATCTTGTAATAACTCAACATTAAGTATGGTTTAAGGTTGGGGCCTTATATTTAACCATGGTCATTAATTCATATTATTCATAATATTATTTATTTAATAATTTTAATATTTATTCATTAAGTAAACTTGTATAATCATTCATATAAATTAGTTATGAAATATTAATTACATCACTTCATGGAGATGGTAGTCTGTACATATTCACGAGTAGTGTTTTGAGTTTCAAAAAAAAATATAAAGAAATAAATTTAAATAATAATGTATATTTTATAAATCATAATTATTTCACAAATATCATATATATTCACTAAATATTACCTTATTAATATACATGTTAATATAAAATTAAAAACAAATCGCATCGCTTCGTGGAGATGGTAGTACACATGTATGCACAAGTGATGTCATCATTTTCCTACGAATGAGAGCGTAAGATGGTAGATGGTGTATAATCTTAAAAAAATAATTATGTTATATAAAATATATATATTCATTAAACCTATATATATAACCATCCATGAGATATGGTGATGAAAAATGATATACATCGTTTCATAGAGACTCCAGTTTGGTCATACTCATGAGTAATGATTTAATATTTCATTAGATATAAAGGAGATAGAAAATGATTGAAACATTAACATAAAAAATTAAGGTTATAAGAATATTTTTAGTGGGTTAAGGAAGATAGAAACTCAAAATATATTGGTAAATACAATTACCTCTTCTTTGGGTATATTCCATTATCGTACACTTTAAACTATCATTAGATGGAATTATGGTGATACAAAAACCAGTAGAATGTGGTTAAAAAAATTGGATTGTAATTGGGTATGTATTATTAGAACTAGATTTCTCAAGTGGTGTGTATAAGTTATTAGAGTATGTGCCCTTTGAAAAGTGAGGTGGGTGGAAAATTTGTAAATACTTGAACATTTATTATATAATATATGTCTTACTTGAGTCATGTAGCTTAAAATTATCATAGTTAAAAATATAATAATGTTAAAATAAAAAATAAATCAACTAATGAGATTTAAGAAAGTATTTTTTTTATTTTAAATTTTATCTCTTAGGTTATCCCCCTTTTAACTCATATCGTGGTAATAAGATTTTAACCATGGTAACTATTCATTGTGGTTAAAAATTAACTTAAACTAATTAATTTATATTGATAATAATGATTATAAATATAAAATCATTTCTATAAAATTTAAATTCCTTGATGTTTTAGAAGTTAATATTAATATCCGAACACAAAACAAGTAAAAATCATTTTTCATAAAAAAAATTATTTTTAAGCATTAAATTGATTTCGTTATAATTCCTTTACTAGAAACAAAAATTATATTAATTTTAATATATTTGATTGAATATATTATTTAAATATTTCATTATAATCATTCATAAATAATTATTTTTTAAATTTATTAAGGTAAAATAAGTTGTTCACAATAAAAATAGTTTTCTGAACAAATATCTATTTTCACCTCCAAATTGTTTTATGTTCAATTATAACTAATTAATAATCAATGTATAAATTATTAGTATATTGATTATATTAATCATCAAAATATTTCATCATTTATTAGTAGTGACCAATATATTTTATTTAGAAAAAAATATTTATTATATCGAATATACAATACTTGATAACTATACCTTATATGATTGTTTTCTAATTATAAAAATTTGAGTTCTTATTTTCTAATAATTAATTAATAAATTTTCCTTATGAAAACTTTTATACATATTTTTCATAAATTAGTAAGTCCAATTCAAACCCTTCAATCCAATTACTAAATGATAACAGTCAAACTTAATTATAATATTTAAATTATATAATTGGTACAACTATGATCGATGTCCAGTATAATGAAATATGTTGAACCCTTTTAAAGTTATTAAAGATAAATAAATATATATATATATATATATATTATAAAACATTTGTGTGTAAAATTAACTACTTGAATATCCTTTCTATTTTTCTCATTTTTAAAAAATGATGATGTCCACCGTGGCATGGTGGACTCAGGAATATGCATTTTGGCCTCGAAACCAACTTCCAACTAAGAATGTCCATGGAATATCTCACTTATTTTAAATTATTTCAACCCTAGATCCCTTGAATTAACATGGAACCTAAGTCCTATAATAACATAAAATAGGCTCAACAACCTCTAAAGTGGTTTCCTTTCCCCACACCTTTTCTCATAAGACCTCCACCGAGAACCACCCAAGGAAAAATATTCCAAAATTCCCACTAAAATTCATAGACCACAACCACACCTTAGACGCCATGAAAATGGTCATATCGTGTTCCAAATTCCACAAAACACTAAAATAGACAACCCCCATGGAATGAATCTTCTCTAAAATGGGTGTTTTAAACCTCAAAATTCATAAAAACATCATTTTACCACTAAACTCAAATCAAGTTCCAATATAACACCTTTGACACCTTCAAAATAAAAAGTAGGTCTAAGGATAGTATGAGCCACTATATTTGATAACTGTCAAATGATCCACATCCTCGATAATAAAAACCAAACCTGAGAAAGGGAGTAAAAAACCATTTAACCAACATATCCAATGATATACCTCTCAAATAAGAATCACACCATAAAAAACATATCACAAAAAAAGGAGGAAAATAAATTTAATCATAGTAGTAAATAAATGATTTCAATACCAAAATAACTTCAATATAAGGTCAAATGAAAAATATTAACAGGAATCCATAATAAAAAGACACATGATACTAAGAACATGTATACAAATTTTGTTCCCATGTATACCCTAGCAAGAGACAATGCCTCCATAAGACACAAAAAAATAGAATAAACCACTAACAGAGTACCATTCCCCATTTATCTTGAATCTCAACAGGACACTCCACAAACACCACATCATTATCAAAATCAAAATCACCCCAATGAATGACATGAGAGTCATTATAAAGATACTAAGGAATATATGTCATAAGAAAAACATGATGGATCTTGTCTATATATAATTAAAGAACCAACTGATATTTTACCTCAATAATTATCTACAACACCTCTAATGGTCCAAAAGATCAAGGGGAAGGTTGACTACTATGACCAAACCTCTATTTCCCATAAAGAGAAGAATCTTTTAGGAACCCATTATCTCTAACCTAAAACACCAAAGGCCTCCCCATGTGATCCTCATTAGCCTTATAAAGGTCTTGAGTGCCCTTTATCCACTCATGAATCTCCTGAACCTTCTCTATTGTACTCTACACTAAATTTGGTCCAATAATATATAACACTCTAACCTTATTATTATAAAATAAAGTTATAAAATTCTACCAACATATTTATTTGAATATATCAATACCAGTGTATGATTGGTGAGTATTATGATATGAAAACTTAAAAAACAATATATTCTTTACCCATAAACATTTAGATCAACATGAAATTCTATAAAATCCCCCATCACTCTCCACACATCTCAAGATTCATAGATATAATCACCAAGATTATTCCTACTCTATGTGTTAGATTTCACATTTATTATCTCTGGTTAATGGGGGATCTCTAGGTATTAATCCCACAAGTGCTTCCCCCATCATCACATATATATATTCAAATAGTGCTTACATAAATTATATATGGATATCATATGTTCTTTGATGACTATAATGTTATCTCTAAGAAGATAGTGTTATCGCGTATTCAAGGAAAAAATTATAAAAATGATCAAGGTCAGAGGTGGTGTAGTTATATTCCTGAGTTTATAACTTTCAAGACACATAGTAGATAAATTCCCTCTACAGCATTAAAATATATCCTAACACAATATGGGAAGAATAAAATATAAATAAAATATAAATCCCTCTTCTATAAAATAAATTAAGGGACTACTGATGAACTATTACTTCTAACACTAAAATAAAACACGACAATAATCTATCTATAAAAGGCATATTCATTCCCAGTAAATGTTATCAAAGGGGACATTATTTAAGAGAAATCAGGCATATGAGTCCAATAATAATTTGAATGGCCAAGGAAACTATGAATCTATTAATCATTCATAGAAACCTTGCAGGAAATGACCAACTCAATCTTTAAAGGATCCATAACTTATCCCCACTACGAAATAACTTTCTTATGGAAATTAACCTATAATGTTCAAAATATACAGTTGTAATGTTTCTCATATATATGATATTCTCAAAGAATATCCAAAATAACTTGCATACTCTTAGTATGATCCTCCTATGGAAATGAATACATAAGGATGTAAACAATGAAGACAACCAAAAACTAATTAGGGAACACATTAAACAAATATTTTATCAATCCCATAGAAAATGGTTTATTCAAGACACTAAAAGGAATTTACATGAACTAAAAGTGTATATATTGGAATCTAAAGGTAGTATTCAAGTTATATTCATATTTTATCATCGAATAATGATACTATGAATGTAAATTAATCTTAATGAAATAGCTAAGTCCTTACAAAAGTTTAAATGAATCATCAATACTCATGTGGGAATATTGGTTATTCGTCATCCAATGATTTAACAAATGATAATCAATTTACAACCATTCAATACCTATACTTTTTTATGAAAAACACTGAGGAAAACTAATATGATACATTGGGTTCGATAAAAAACTTATCCAGAAATTCATAGATCTAAATACATTACTCCCATAAATTACAATGTTTTATTCTATAATAATACATCTAGATTTTGGAGACTCTAGGTTATAACTCTATCTTGAACTTGATGTTATATTGGGGGTATTATTACAACCTCTTTGGAAATACATTAGAAACTTATTCGAAAACCTTTAGAAAAACCATTTCATGAACATACATTAATCCTATTATAAACTCAAATAACGAGGAAGAAAGGTGATATAAGTGTTGATAACCCATTTGATACTCCTACTCACGATCAATCACAATATTCACACCTTCCACATGAAATAAAACAACTTTTTTATTGAATAAATCAATGATAAAATGTATTGGGTATAACTAATCCATACCATGAATGAAATTTTATGGTTTTATCTAAAAATATAATATTTTTCACAATGACAGATATTACTCCATACCTAGCTCATAGCCTCAAATTACCTCAAATAAGCTCCAAAAAACCTTCAACTATATTAGTAAATATAAAGGGAACTAGAAATCTCTCTATCTTCAATCTCTGAGCTTAGACCACTCTAGGAGGAATGAAGGACTATGAATGTTATAAATCAAAAAATATATAAATTAGGGTTCAAAACAAAACATATAGTACCTCAAATGATGTCTATTCTTTTGGGTGAAAAAAATTATGACATTCATCAGACCATGCCTTTCTTATATACCTTGCTAACATTGATAATAGTAAATAATATGAACACACTCACCCCTATGTCTTTGGGTATGTAGAATAAAATAGGGTTATCCTTGTCCTATTATATCTTCTCTTTGATAACCAAAAACATGTTGGGACAACTAATGTTAATAAGGCCTTGATAGAAACTACTGTAAAGGGTACTGCTGAAGTGATCAACCAGATCTATATTGACCACTAAGGAAGATTAGACTCTAAATCTTCCAATTTCCAAGATCATTTCCATGTTAATGATTAATTAATGAGAATTGGTTATTCCATATAAATGAGAATAGGTCGAACGAGTCCAAATCCTCATTGGTTGAAAATTAAACAACCCAGAGATATGAGGAACTCCATATATAGATTTGATTCATGGGGTGTATCAATTATTCCCTTCTTGAGAATAATTAATTTTTACCAAAATCATCTTTATTAACTCCTCCATTACTAACGCCTCAAAATACATTATAAATGTTAATGGGATAACATAGAATTGGATCTATGAACACAATGACTCCTTGAAATATTACATCCTTTCCTATTCAATAGGAAGTGGTTTATTTGCATAATTAATAAGGTACTTGAAATAATTTCAAAAACTCTCACATGCTAGGTCTCCCCTAGAAGAGAAAACGAAAATATTACCATTACACAATCTTAAATATAAATGAAATAAACTTATCTTGAAAAATATCATATTACACCTCTTATGATACCTCTCTCTCCACATGATTGACCAGAAACAAGGTACACCATTAATGAGTATCTCCTCACAATAAAATAATGACTAATGGAAAAAAAATTCACATTATTATAATGGATAATAATGAAATATATCACCAACTATTCTAACCACCTCTGAATCTCTTGATCAAAAATGTATACCTTGTACTTTGGAAAGCTCTGAAATTAGAATTCATGTAGTGTATTCCTCTCTGAATCATCCATGTAAACATCAATTCTCAAATTAAATGTTGGAGCATCCTATGGAACTTCATCAGCTTGAACCTCCTGAGGATGATAACCATAAGATATTTCTATATGGAAAATAAAGACTCATAATCTCAAAAAATAAATTCCTATTAAAATAATTCAATTTAATTTCATTCACATTAACCACCTCATTATCCATGCCAATTCAATCACAGAATAAAACAAGAATAATTCATGGACCACAAATTGGTCTCTAACCTACAAATACCATAACCTCACTCAATATATTTAGTAATATTGTATTTTCTGCATTGAAACACAAGGGTTATTAATCATGTGTTACCTATTCAGTCTCCTTTATCTTCATTACATATAATGTTGACTAATATTATATCCCTTCCAAATAATTTAAATCTTATTGAGTTTTTAATTCAAAATTACATTATTCGTATCAACTAAAAGATACGGTACCACTCTATCATTACTCACCCCACATAAACCCATAATGTTTTGATAGTGAAGATAAGTATAACCCCTGAATCCAACTGTCAATTGTCCATAGGTTAGATACAAGCATCAAGGGTAATACAATACGCATATAAAAGGAATTACCCACATAAAATCTTTTAATATAAATAGAAAACCACCACTAAGATCCATGAAATAAATAACCCAATCCCATAATTAATATACTTTTTTAGAGAAACTAATGCTCTGAAATAATACCACAAGGAATCACCAATAATAATAATTCAACTAACACTAGATAACACCAACAACCATCACATGTTAATAACTCACATCCCAGTCACCATCCCCATCCTAAATAAATAAATAAAAACACAAACACACACACATATATATCTATCTAACAACCACCAAAATAATGTAATCCCATACCATTCACCAAACTCATCCTTTAGACCTAAAAACATTTCTATATTTACATACACACATAGACACACATGAGTGATCATACAAATATAATTATTAGGATCCTTCCAAAAACCTCTCATGAAAAATGTGGTAAAATCACACTAAAGTTCCCATTGGAATTGATAATTTATGATTTATTTTTTTAACCATTTTATTGATATTGAAAATAAAGTTTTAGATCAAGTTTAATGTGTTTTGAGGTGTCTGGGAATGGTCTGAAGTTCATGGAAGAAGTTAGGTACATAATTGAGTGAAATCAAGAATTGTAGAAAATGGATAACTATTGTACTTCATAATATTGAATTTTGAGTCTTTAAGAGTCATTTTAACTCTTTCATGAAAATATGGAAGAGGAATAAGACTTCAAAAGAGTCATTTTGGACTTAAGAAAGGTAAATTATAGAGTTTATGAGAGCCTTTTTGAGTTTGGATAAGTAATTGAGGACTTCCTAAAGTCTAGGAAGAGTTAATAAGAGTAACACACATGTTTTTAAGAGTGTTCTAAACTTAAAAAAATTATAGTGCATGTTTAAAATAATAACTCATGGACATCATAAGATTCTCCACTTAAATTTTGGAAACATAGAGAAAAAATTTATTTGATTCGTTATTTTTAGTTTCATTGAAAAATATCATTATCTTAGTCATGATTGGTGATGAGAATGTAGATTAAAAGAATATTTAATGATATTTAATTAAAGGATAAATGAGGATAATACCATGAGTAGTTATTTGAAGATTTCATAATCACTATTCCTGAAAATTCTTGAAATTGTGAAATTAATTTTCATTCCATTATCTTTTATTAATCTAAGAACATTTCTAGAACAAATATTTAAAACAATTCAATAAAATAATTGTGAAAATATTTCTCATAGATTTTGAGTAAGTATAGATGAAAAATATGTATATAAATTTTGAGTTTGATAATTGATAAAATTGCTGATACTCTACAACATTGAAGACTTATTATATTGAAGAGAGAGGTTATTTAAGAAAATGAAATTCACTCTATATCAGAAATATAAATATATTAGTATAAGTGTTATATATTTTTATTAATCTTGGTTCTTGCTTTTGCGGAGAAACAACGACATCCCATGAATGCTTTCTATGAGGCATCAGATGATTATTAGGAAGAAATGATAAAGAGATTCTTCCTTTTTTTTACTCATTGATATTTGTATAGATGTCAAATTCATTTCAGAAGAATATATTAGTATTACGGTTAAAGAATATAGAGGTTATCTGATAATCTTGTTCATAATAAAGAGTGAACATATAATCTAAAGGCTGGTGGTGCGTGGATAAAAAACATCCAATATTGTTGTTATCATTTAAAAATTAAATGATGATTTCTTCCCTTCCATTGTAAAAGATATAGACTTCGTAGAAAGAGTTAAGGATCTAAAATACTACTCTCTCGAAATCACTGTTATATTAGTTTTAATCCCAGTCTCATAACTTGACCTAAACCTTGTAAGGAGTAGGCTCTCATATTGTGGTCCAACCATGTCAAATCCTGGTGTGATGTGTATTTTCATTAAATTTATATATCACCAAAGGCTAGGGAGAGTTTATACTAAGAGGAGAAATACATTAATATATCATAATAGTTCAATTTAAATTATTTTATAAAGAGGATATATCACTAATTAACCCCCCCCCCCCCCCCGGTGGTATTACAATTGACATGGTCATTTCACATATTAATTAATAAGTGAATAAATAGTGAAACCAACTCATTTCCTATAGCAGATCATCTAACATCTCAAAACATACTAAGAATCACTCACCCAATAACATATTCAATTTGGGTAATCTGTTATAAAAATAAATTTATATATGAAGGTAACATTCATCTACCTTCCCACTAAACTAATCACCCTCGCACCCCAACATATTATGTCTTGATTCTATCATCCCATCAATACCCAAATAACTATAGTTATATCTGTATATCAATAGTCGTATCTACATGTCCACAAAGCTGTATATCTATATAACCATAACTATATCTGCATATCCACATAACCATATATCACATACACATCACCATCACATCCATATATCACCTCATGGTAAGGTGCATAATCATGAATAACATCATCCCCATCCCCTCAACATTCCATGTACACCCACACTCTGAACCTACACATCATAACCATATCCTTAATCCTTTAAAAAACTTATATATAAATATACCCCAAAATTAATCCTTCACAACCCATATATGTATACATACCACACTACATTTATAAAAGAGAGCAGGGTAGGTGGATTAGTTATCCATTTATGACCTCTATATCTTGAATATTGGGAAAACACTCAAAACCCAATACCTAATATAATTTTTTGTCACGTTATCTGACTTGGGTGCTAGTGGGTAATAAATTTAAACAAATATAATAAATATATAATATCACACATACCAAACCTATGGGTATAAAACCCAATTCTATTACACTAGTAGATTATTAGTATCGCCTCGCATCAACATCACTTCCACCTCTAGAAATATCAATAAATGACTCCACCACCACAACACTATAGAAAGGAATATTTATCCCATTTTTATTGCATAATTAAATTATCATATTTAATTATAAACCACATAAAATTCATCATTTATTCAGTTAATTATTAATCAAATTAAAATTTATCATCTATGTTACATTCATTGTACCACATATATAATTAAATCACTTCCCCTAATATTATAATTTCTATTTCAATATTATAATTCAATTACAATATATCATATCCCCATTTCTAAATCATCTAATCAAAAAAATTAACTTTTACTTAAATAGTCAATATGTTTAATCCCCATTTATTCAATTCCATTTATATTATAACATCCCTTACCCTTTTAATACTTCATTAATTCATCACTATTCTATATTTTTTGTAATCTAATACACAACTAGTCTTACTTATAAAAACATAATAACCAATACCATCACCAAAATAGCATCAACACAAAATCAACCACCCAAGTACTAACTATGTTCTTCAACATCAACCCCATCATTTATTAACATCAACCACAACAACCACCACTACCACAACAATGAAGCATCATCCTATCCTCCTCCACCATAGTCCAACCTCATTAAAACCATTATAATAACAATAATAGTATAACAATGGTAACAACTTTATGAGAAATAATCATAAATAAAAAACAATTATAGCACCAAGTAACATAAATATAACATATTAAGTCATGTTAGAATCATATTTAATAAATTTGAGCATAAAAAACAAAAAGCATAAATTAATTTTTTTTAACATACCTTTTTTCTCCTAATGATCCATAGACTATTATCCAATTATTGTCATGAAAATCATACAACCAAGAGTTATGATGTCACAAAAATAGATATAACAAACTATATAAGAAATAAAATATAATTAATATCATGAATAATATAACAAAAATCTGATGAAAAAAACCCATTCTAATTTATTATAGTTATTTCATTAAATTTCTAGGGTCGGTTCCAACTCTTTACTTAATATAAATAAGAGAATGATAATTATATATTCATAAATAATAATTAGTGGATATGTTTTGAATATCCAATATCAAATGAATCTTTAATTGTCATTTCAAAATAATGATAAGATGAAAAATGACTAAATGCCACCAAGATTCTTTGGAAAATCCTGTAAACATCATCTCCACAGTAGCACCTCAATCATGAAATATTAAACTAAACCATATCTCAAGAGTCCTGTGTTTTTTAAATGTCCTTAAATGAGGACGTTTTTGAAATTTTTGTTTACTACATGAGTCTATTTAAAAACCAATCTTCGGAAAGATGTTTCACAGGTTGGGATTTCTTAACGTGTTGATATGAAGCATGGGTAAAGGATTGAGAAGTTTCCCAAGATGCTCAATGGGTTTGGGGAGAACTAGACCAGGAAATGATGTTCACAGAGGCTGTACCCAGTTTTGTAAACCGTGTGGGTCATTCGTGCATGATAAACCAATTAACCAATAGTGGATGCATGTTCTCTAGATGGTCTACCAGATTGTGCGAGTTAAACCAAGTAGTTTACCCAGTTTTAATTTTGGGGTTAAATTATTTTATTAAATTCCATGTTAAAAAGAGACTTAGTATGATATCATATTACCTAGTATTTTTATACTATAATGAAAACTCTGATATGAGGTTATAGTGTCCCCACTCACTATCCTTACACCCTTACTGCTAGTCGGAAGCCTCTCATATATGGTGAGGAATGATTGATGTCATATGGAGACCAATCTGGCTACCGATTCAATGGTATGCATGGTCGGGACGTTATAATATCTTCTTCAAGGGTATTATGATAATGAATAATAGGGAAAAAAGGTAAGGTAAAATATAATATGAGAAAGTTAGGAAGAAGGAACCTTAGATTGAAAGGGGTCAAATAACATGATGTAATATCCTTTAATCCTCAACGAATATTCTAAGAAACAACTAAAGTGAGGAAAGAAAAACCTAAAGTGATCCTTTGCAGACTTTAATTCAATGTGGCACCCTATATTGAATATTAAATCATTTTTAACCAAGATTAATATTATACGGTAACTAAAAATTCCAAAACTCCCCAATTATCATGGTTCTTTCACCCATTTTAAAAACTACATTAACGTCTAACATGGTATGGTAGACTTTAAAATTAGAGTTTTGTACTCAAATGTAACCCAAAACCATGATTAGGCATTACATATCCCACTTGAATTCACTGTTTCCATCATATAACTCTTAATTGACCAGAAAATAGAACTCATCAACCACGGAATAGAGGAAAACAAACTCTTAAATGGTTGTTTTTCATACCACTTTACTACAAAACCATTAACAAGAACCACCCAAGGATAAATCCTCTAAAATTACCACTAAAACTCCTAGAACATCTCTATTCCATAAACACCACAAAATTGAATTTCAATGCCTAACATTAATTAGCTATAAACATATCCAACCACTAATGTATGAACCTCCTCCAAAATTGGAGTTTTGGACCTCAAAATTCCAAAACACTTCTTTTAACCATAAATATTATTTTAGGACCCACCTATGCAACCCCAACACCCTAAAATAAAAACATTGAGATCCAAGGAGGGTTTGTATCTATATAAAAATATTCCCTTAAGAGACCATAAATATGAGGCCAAAGATATATCCAAAACGATTTGAACTCAAAATCATCCTCTATATTGGGATGTAAACTACTAAGAGATTGGTAAATAATTTGTGGTATAATTAGCTATTTTAATGTTTCTAGGTCGAAAATATGGGAAAGAATATTTGGTCTACTTGGGGAAATTCCCAGAAAAACTAAAACCCATAAAATGTTTTTAAAGAAATGTATTATATTGGTTGAGTTTTTTATAGTGTTTTCTAATATTTATTTTTAAAAAAAATTATTAGAAAAATAAATAACAACCATTTCTCAAGAAATCATCATAAAAAATGATGAAAATATTTATGTTTTCCCCACTTTTTTCTATCAATAATTGAAAATTATAACTCTTTGTTATAATTTTTATAGAGACACTTGGTCAAATCCATAATAATGGTATTAGATTTGAGGAGAAATTTTATTTTTTTTAAAAAAATGGTGGGATGAGTAAAAATTAAATGATAAAGATATGTTTCAAAATGAGTATGAAAAAAATGAAATAAAATTGATGGAAATAATAATATATAGTTATAGTAGTGAAAATTTGAAATATAAACTCAGAAAAAGATGACATGGATACACATCAAAATTTAAAATAGATAGGGGAATATAATTTTAAAAATTAGAAAATAATTTGATGATTAAAATTTGATACTAATGAATAATATTGATAGTATTAAAAAATATACAATAATATCAAAATTTTCCACAAAACTGCAATAAAAATATGTAAAACAATTATGACATTACTCAAAATTTCATAATATGTCAGTAATGAAAAAAAGTGAGGGGAAGTGGTCACAATAAAAAAACAAACCATTATATATATGCATAATTATTTTATTAGTTTCAATTAATTCATTATCTCTATTTATCTTTGGAAAGGCCAACCTACTTGAATGAGTTTAAGGACACATATTTATAGATAAAGGGGTGAGTAAATTTTCCTCTAAAATTTTCCTCCATGTCATAACAAATGTTTTACTATTAATATTTAATTACACAAAAAATTAGGCCCTATGAATTTTTTTATAATTAATTTAAATATATCCCACTAAATTTCCTAGATATTTGAATTTTATAGCTAAATATATTCTAAAAATAAATTATTTATCAATATTATGTTGACCATAAATGTAACAACATAAACTCCAATAGCCCATACATGGTGTTTCTTATTATAAAATAGTACAAGATAAAATAGACCTCATCCAATGGTACGAAATAGTTTATTAGTATTGGGAGTCCATATATATAAAATATTTCCATAAAAATTTAAAATATAATTAATAGATTGTTAAAATCAAAAAAAATATATTCTTTTTTCCATTAGTGCATCCTTGAAACAATTCAAAGTTCCCTACTTGGTTCCCTGGGAGAAGGAAAAAATAATAAAGGGTGATCTCAAATTCTTAATAAGTGAAAAATTTTAACAGAAATTATCATGAACACATAAGGAATAAATAATATGGTAGAGTAAATAATCAAAAAAATTTCCATGTAATTAATAACATGATAATGAAAAATATCAACGGATAAAAACTTAGTAATCACATGGAAAATAATAATAGATCTCTTAATAATGGAATCCATAATATCAAACATATTAATCATTCTATCAAGTCCTATCATCTAATATATCTTACATGAAATCAAATACTATAAAAATATATATATTATATTCCATCAAGGCATATCAACCAAGATACAAAAAAGAAATATGTAAGGAAGATAATACATAAAAAATCTAGATTGTCTCAAGAGATCTGTTGAAGAATCAAGGGTCTATAACAGGCCCCTCCCATCGTTTATACATGTCAAATGAATTCCTAAAATATTTAATGATCCAATAAATAAATAATCAATATTCCTTAATAGTCAATAATTTTTTTTATTGAACCGAGTTTGCTGACGGTCAATATTTCCTCAATCAATGGAATATATTTCTTAGTAACATTCCTTCAGTTCACATTATATATAATAATGAGTGTATTGTTTAGTCAACATTTTGATTAATAGTGAGATAAAAAATATATTAAAATCCTTCAATATAGTTTTTAAATAATCTTTTTAAATATACTAAGCATATCGTCTAAGTGGTTCAAACCAAGTGTGCAGTTAGTCACATTAGTTATGCACTGAGTGAAGATTGATTTAATACCAAACCAACCATTTCTATGGTTATTTCCCATAGCTGAATCCATACAAGAGACTTTATAAAATAGTTTCTATAAAATAAGGGACATTATTTATAGGACACCGCTACTCTTTAATTTACTAATGTTTTAGGAAATGAAAAACACCATTATAGAGACATTAGGAAGTATCTTTGATAGCAAGAAGAAATATCTTTTTCTTTTGGAATGTTTTTAAAAGAACTAGATATTTCTAAAATAATGATAAAAGGATTATTTTTTAAAAACCATTGAAATTATAATGTAATATTGATAAATAATAACTTTTATAATCTCAGAAAAATTTAGTTGATCTGTAAATGGTAAAAGAAAACATTCTTTTCACACTTTCATTGAAAAGTCAAATATGACATGTTTGAAAATTTTTAAAAATATTATTTTTTGAATATTTTTGAAAATATAAAATATATTGTTAAACATCTTTTAAATAAAATTATAATTTATATAATAACAATATCAAAACAATTTAAAGAACATCAACGTGGAAGAAAAAGATTTCTGAAAAAACACGAAATATAAGGTTAGCTTGTCTTGTAAAACATATTTCCATTGATTTATGAAATAATGGGGAAGAAAATAATAGGAATACATATAAACCATAATAATAACAATTTTAGAATAAAATATATTTTTCTAACAGAGAAATAGAATTTAATTTCCTCAATGGAAGTTAAACAAAAAAATCCTAAATAAAAATGAGATTGTAAAATGAACTTATACAAGTTTGGTATCTTTTGAATCAAAATAATTTGAAGGATATAACTTGAAAGAGAACATAATTTACCTTGAATATATATATAATCATGAAAAAAATATTCCAAATATAAATAAAATACACCATATATAAAAAAAGTTGCATAATATGAAACAAGTCTCAATAAATGAATTTTGAGATGATAAACTCTTATATTGGATTCCTGTTTAGTCGAATGCATTCCAACATCAAGTATAATAAATTTATATATATTTTTCATATAAATAATTTCAATATTTACATATATATTTCTTTATATATTTTATTCATAACTTATTTTTAACTATTTATTCATAATTCTAGATTAAAATCAATTTTTTAGTTTTAATTGTTCAGTTTATCATGCATATTTTGATTTGACTTTTCAATACCTTGCACCATAATCATGGTTTAATCATATATATAATTGTAATAATGTAACATATATAATATTTATACATATAATACAATTTTATTACTATCCATGTAATGAGTTTATGAAAAAGTAATGACATCACATTGTTGAGGTGGTAGTCTGGACATACAAATGAGTGATGTTTCCATTTTCCATTGGATGGGGGGAAATAAAATAGAAAATAGTTTTACTTTAAAGAATCATAATTTTTTAATAAATTTCATATATATTCATCATATTTATCTAAATCGCTATTCTTGAGAGTTGGTGATGAAAAAATGAATTACATCACTTCATGGAGGTGATAGTCTGCATGTATGCATGAGCGATGTTTTAATTTTCCATTAGATGGAACAAAAAAAGAAAATGGTTTTACCATTAAAAAAAATTAATTTATTAAATATACTCATTTAATTATTTTTATATGGTTATAGAATATTTTTTGGAGTCTTAAGAAGAATAGAACTTGAAAAGTCTTGGTAAAAACATTTACATCTTCCTTGAATTATATCCATTGAAAAACACCTTAAGGCTTCTTTGATGGGTATTTTGGGAAATACAAAAACTATAGGTAATGTATAAGGGTTTTTTGAAGGTATCGTTGTATATATCGTTTAGGTTATGGTCATCATTTGGAGTGGAAAAGTGAAAAAACTGAGGTTCACTTTTATAAATGAGGGGAGTGGAACCCTTGTAAATACCCCTAAATTTAAAATAATATTGTCATTCCCCAAGAAATGTGAAACCAAATGACCAATGTTTAAAATATAGGATGAGATAAGTCCAAAATCCACACAAATAATCAAATTTATAAAAGTTTTAGATATAATTTTTACCTTATCCCTTAAATTAACCCCCCCCCCCCTCCCTCTTTTAACCCTTTTTATCCTTTACTGTTATGACAGACTTTAAACATGGTAATTTATTTCTATGCAAAAAAATTAAGTTTACCATATTAACTAGTTATTATTATTATTATTCCAAATATATAATCCATTTTAAAAGATCTAATATCTTTTTGTGTTAAAAAAATAATTTTAATATAAGTTTGAAAAATGTAAAAAAACATTCCTTAAAATATCTTTGTAAGCATAAAATGATTTCACAAAAAAATAATAAATAAATTTTAATAAAAAATATATGAATAAATAAATTAGATTACCTATCATTATAACCAATACAAAACTAAATGTAACCTTATAATTATGTAACTAATGAAAATTATCAAATATAGTATTTTTAGAATAAAATACCACTTATGCTCCAAAGTATTACAATACAATATTTGAATTTGTTGAATACAAATTTTTTAAATACTATGTTTTTATAGACATTTATTTTATTATAATTTTGTAATGATTAGTTAAAATTCATGGTGTTTGAAAAAATGATATTTTCTCTATTCACCTAAAAATTAACATTTTCATAAAAATACTAAAAAAACACCCTAAGATAAGTTTGAAATGATGAATTCAAAAATGAAATTCATTTTATCAAATTAAAATCATAAAATTTGGGAGTTTAACTTCTAAATAAAAATATTAATGATAAATAAAAAACAATTATAGAAAAATAAACTTTTTAAACTTTAAGTATTATTAATATTATTTAATATCAATTTATATTATATTGGATGTTAATTTAATAGTTCATATATTGAAGTATTTTAAAAGCGATCACAACACTTAAAAATAATACATTAAAAAATAATCTTTTTTAACATTGCAAGATTTAAATCATATCACATTAATAATTTTTTCTATTCATTGAATTTCATTAGTTAAAATAAAATAATACAATGTAATTATCATAATTTATTGTTATCTTTCAATTTATTTAATAATTATTGTAATATGTCACAACTCATTTTAGTCTAGGTTTTCATGTTATGTAATCTATCAACATAGTATTTATTTAAAAGAAAACATATAATAAAATATTGGGGTGTTATATGATCCCCCCTTGTGTCTTCACAGTATTATTTCATTTTTACCATAATAAATGTTTCATGAAATATGTATAATATCATATGTAGATTTTATATTCATAAGTATTTCCTAAATTACTACTAGGAATATTAGTATTAAATATTTATAAAACAATTTCTATACCATTTTAAGACTCATGATTATGAATGAGTTTTAAAGGAATATCTTGATAGTTGGAAGATTGTCTACATATAATAATTGATAAATTTACCTTATTCTTATTAGAGATTGAGGTTTTTTTTACCATTGAGATACAGAATGTAAGACCATGTGCTTATATTAAAGTATGGGCCATTTAATTTTTATTGAAATAACCTTATTTTAACTTATTAGAGTGTAAAAGGGAGTGCAGGAAGGTATCAGGAGCTCCCCAGGGTTTGAGGCTTGGAATTTCAGGTTTTGGGGATGTAGAATACGACACATGGTGAGTCCTCAGTTTGTGTTAATTGTGCACCCCAACCATAATATTTGAATAAATATGATCACAGTTTGTTAAATCGGGAAAATGTTGTTAGGAATCTATGAAAAAGCCTTTAATTTATTATAGATCTATTTCACATGGTTTGTTCACGGTTTTTCTAAGCATTTTTCAAACCATGTGAAGTGAGTTTTTTCTAGATAATAGGACTTTCATAGTTGGTTTATGGTTTGGTTGACCGTACAGCCAAACTGTGCGCCCTCATAAAAAGTGAAAAAAAAAATATCTTATGACCCTAGACCCTAATTAAATAATTTTTTCCCCAATTTAGTCCATTTTATAATGTTTAAAACCCTATCCTCCTCATTTGGGTTCTTAAATGAACCTTCTTTGATCCTCTATTATTTTTAGTGTTTTCAATTACATTGGAAGGATTATGGTATTTCTAATTATTCTCTTGATTCTAAACTTGATCATTATTTCCATTGAGATCTGTTCCACCAATTAATAACAAAAGTACCCTATTTTCAAGGATTTTGTCTGTTTTATCACTATCTTCTATTTTACCTCAAATCAAAGTCCAATGTCAAGTTAGTGCAACCCATATAACCTAAAGTAGTTAGTCTCAAGATTTTCCCTAAAAGTACTATTATAGTACTTTATTATCTCCATATGCAGTCATAATGTCCCTTTAGATGCTTTACCTAATGTTCATCTAAATCATTTAAATTTATTTTTTTATGCCTTTTATACACATTTGGTTTTAGAAAATTTGGTTGGGTTTATTAAACCATTGTTAAATTTATTAAATATGTGGGTTATGCCTTTTTCATGCTTCTGGGTGAAAGAATAGGGTGGTTTAGGGATACCTGAGTGAACTATTGATTTAATGTGAAATTTCTAAATGTAATTGTGATTTGAATTTAAATAATAACTAAGGATTGATTTACAAAATTTTTTATTATGTGAATTTTGTAATAATTACATGATTATTATTCTTGGATGTGGATATTATTATGGAATGACTTGGTGTACCACCTAGGATTACTTATGATTGATATTATCATGGAATACCATAGAAGATCCTGGGATTCTATTTTTTTTATTGAATTACATGAGGAGGAAAGATAATTATTCACAAATTAAATATTTTTAATGTTACTTGGTGGCTCCCCCTTTGATTAAAGTAACATGTATATGTATTTAATCAATCATATTAATGTCAGTGATTATTGAGGTATGTATTTTTTGAGTTTTTGGGATGATCTCCCATATTTGGATGGATTAATTTTGTTATGGAATACATCGGGTGAGAGACATAGTGTAGAGACCCGAAGCTTGACGTACAAGGACATTACATTACTTTTTCGGAATACTTATTACATAACAAAAATGCACACACAAGGACCGTAATAGTTTAGTGTCTTTGGAAACTCGGAACGTAATCTTCTAATCATGGTGAAAGATCTTCAACATCTCCCATAAAGATCTTCCCTTTTTTTCTTACCTAAAACCTTTCTTTATATCCTGGGGAAAAGAAAACATAAAAAGGGTGAGCTCAAATGCTCAGTAAGGTTAAACAAAAGAAAAATCAAACACATCATATTCATAAGAACATAACATTTTGGAAATCTTAACCTGCAAAAGAGATCATAATATCATAACATGGGATAAATCATAGTAGTGAAATGAAATCCCAATAATCATAACATAAAACATGAATCTTTTTGGCATGCACACATAATCATAAATAATCATTTCTTATTAGTCAAGACTCATTTCCAAGACTATCTTAGTGGACAAAGTCCATTTCTGAACCGAGTCACCCTCGTTTCAGTCCTGTTTCACTGAACCGGTATAACCTACCGTTCCAGCCATGTCTATCTCATGAGATATAATATCTTTACCCAATGCATTTGAGGGAGATATAGGTACCACCCATCTCATAATGATACCATTCTTATGTGTTCCACAAAATCATAAACCATACATCATAGCATAACCCATGTAATAAAAATGGGAATCTCTAAACATCGTGACATCATAAAACAATTCATATAAGATAAAAGAATTCATAAAAATATAATTCCATCACAACATAATCAAATAAATTTAATAATAGGGATAAAAACAGAACCCTTTATTATCTTAGATGGAAAATAATTGTGATAAAACACTTGAACTCCATTCTTGAGGAAAATATCATTTCTGCTTCAAAAACACTTTTCCTTTCTTAACATGTCGTACACTTATAAACTAAAAGAATTTGATTAAAAATAAACTTTAAAACTTGTAAAGGAAGCTTCTTGGAAATAATGTTTTAAAAATCCATTCATTCCATATAAGTTAAAAAAACATTCTTCGTACTTTTGTCGGAAAAGTCAAAAAGTACCTCGTACGAAAAACGACAAAAGATTCCTTTAATATCCATTACTAAAAATTCACTGAAGGGTAAAATTGGATTTAAACAATTATAGGTGGATGGAAATAATATTACATATTGAGGAAACATGGATGTGGATGATAAAATACACCCCAGTAAATGCCAAAGTATAAACAATCTCGGATAAAAATGAGATTCTGATATTTCCCTTACCTTATGTCTGATATGCTTTGTACATATCCGAACCTCCTGTATAATGATTTAAATAATGTCATTAACTTATTACAGAATCATATTCCTTGTTATGATATCATATATGGTTCACTTATGACTTTATATTACCCTTTCTTTTGTAAATTCCATGTTAAAGAAGCGTTTTGGGTAAAATCGTTTCATTTATCATAGGTGTTTGGACTTATTGTTATTGACATTATTATTACTTATATCATGATTTACGTACTTCCAGAATATAAAACATGATTTATATATCATATACATTCAGTATATATATATATATAATAGATAGATACATGAAATGAAACACACCGTTCATGGAGACGGTAGTCCGTACGTACGCATGAACGATGTTTTCCTTTCCTTATTGTCTTGAATGGAAGTAAGTGGATGACATACATATATATATATATATAAATAAATCTATTAGATTTAACATGTCATATATTTCATTATTATTCATTATATATACTTTATAATCATTCATGAATGGTTAATGTGGAGAATCAATCTCATCGCGTCGTGGAGACGGTAGTCCGTACGTACGCACGAGCGATGATATCATTCTCATGTTTGTGAACTTGTGTTGAAGTGTATGTATACTATTTCAGTATTAATATAACTTTATAATAATCATATATAGTTACTCATTACACCATTATACCCATCCAATTAAGGTGGTGGTGGAAAATAGATTACACCACAGCGTGGAGACGGTATTCCTTATGTACGCACACGCGGTGATTTCCATTTTCCGTAGGATGGATAGAAGGTTAATTAGAGTTGTTTCATATTTATAATAATATATCAGTATATAATAAATACTGATGTTATTACTTTACCATGAAACAACTAAAGAAGAAGAAGTTGAAGAAGAAAGAAATTGAAAAAGATTGATAATGGATATTACCTCTTTTTGACGCGCCTTCACTTAACATCCACTTAAAGAACTAAGGATGGTCTTTGAAGAAGCCCAGGACCTCTAGGATGATACTAGGGAAGTGTAGAATAGATTTTGGCAGGTTTTTACCGAGCTTGAATGCTCAAATTGGTGTGAGGAGGAGAGGGAGGAGGTGCCCTTTTATAAGGGAGGAGAGGGGCACCTTTGGAATAACTAAAACTATTATTTTATTATAAAGTCAAATTCGGTTTTAAATAGCTCGAAATTGATTCATTTCGAAGATAAGGTGGGTATGGGTCGAAATACTCTCATCCAATATAATTTAGACAAGTTTAGGTTCCTATTTTAACCTTATCATTTTGATTTAACATTAAGTAAAATAATTTTACTTTTACCATGTCGTCTTGTGTTGTTATACTATAAGGTTAATAAACTTACTATAAGAATCCAAAAGAACCCCAAGTTGTTTATTATTAATATATATAACATTATCTAAGTCATGTTTCCGAACCATAGGTGTTTAGGAATAAAATAACAATTAATAATATAATATTTGTTTTAAAAACTATTTTATGTCAATTTTCACACTATTTTGTAATTTATTTTTGTGAAACTCCTAACAAAATTATTAGTTCGAAAAAAGTTAATTAAATAAATAATAACATGTCATATTAACCTAGAAAATTATTTTATTTCATATATATTCTGAAATTACATTTATTTTGGTATTTATAACATCTATTATGTCAATAATTCATTAATCAGATAATTACTGCATCATCTTTGTGTCATAAATAAATTAAATTATTTAAGGTCTAAAAATTAAAAATAAAATACCATCCTGTAGGAAATCTTTTTATCTTTCAAATGAATATTTATAGTCGAATTTATCCTATTTATAACCCTATATTAAAAATGATATTCTTATTAAACTTTGATTTTAACTATTTTAACACTTCTTTAAATAAATTAATAATAAATGTCCTAATCTAATCCAAGTGGGCCTAAATGGTCATATTTTATTCCTAAGGTTGTTTTTGGTCGAATTACACTTGTTCAATAGAATTAGGACATGTGTTGGGGTAATAATAATATTATTTTTACCCTTAATTACCCTATTTACTTTTAACCGTGGTAAAAAAAAAGTAAAAAGTTACTATTCACCAAAAAATTATTTTCATCTTATTGAACCACATTTTTTTACTGACATCAACCGTGTCTCTCTTATTTTCAAAATTCCACTCACAGAAGCGGTAAAATTAAGTTTTATGAAAAATTCAGTTTTTTTAACTACCACTTAGTGGTTTCACTATTCATCAAAAAATGAAAGTTTCAAGAAAAATACCAAAAATTAGGCCTAAGCTATATTTGATATTATGAATTCAAAAATGATGTCTATTTTACCAAATTCAAAACATATCAGTTGCATTAATTAATTTAAAAATTAATTCCCGTCGTCAAAACAAATAGTGTGTTCTTAAGAGATAATAACTATCAAAAGATTGACAGTTGTTTATGTCTGGTTTAAATATGAAATTACATCCAATAACCAACATTGTATTAAATTGTGGAAATATATTCTATATATAATTTAAAACCAATCAAATTAATAATTTATCACTATTAATTATTTCTATTAAAATGGTTGTTTTTAATTAAAATTTAGTAATTTTCACTATTCATCAGAAAATGAAAGTTATCCGAAAAGTACCAAAATTTCACCCCAAGATAATTTCGATATTCCAAATCCAGAAATGAATTCCATTTTGAAAAATAAAATTTACAAAATTTTAAAAAGTGGTTATTACTATTCATAACGGCTAGTTTTAATAATATTTTAATAGCATATCGTTGTTTAGTGAAACTCGGTATTGCGTACTACACACGCTATCGAGGAAGGTCATGATTGCGTGTAATGCAAGGCAAGTCAATGATGCGTGTTGTGCAAGCTCCTTTTGGTGTAGCATACAACACAAGACATTAATGAAATTAAAAAGATTATTTTTTATAAAATATTGGGCTCTTACACATAGATTCCAATAGAGTATTGATTCTGAGCATCAAGGGTGGTCCCTTGAGTTTAGACCTCATTAGTGGTTTCCCTAAGGAATTATTAAAAAGAAATAATCAGGTGATCCATGTAGATTACATTGTGTTATATGATCATATTTACCTCATTTACACACCTTGTAAACATATTAGGCAATGAAACATCTTTTTTGTTAAAGGACAGGCATAGATCGAAGAAGGTAGCATTGTCTCGTGTTGTCCACTTAAGACCTATGTCCTGAATTTAATCATTTTCTATATATATTTCACTATTTATACTTGAAACTTCACTTAAAAATTACTCATGTTTATGATTTACGCATTATACTAGATTGGATTTGACATGGGTTGTTGTGGCATAACCATTCATTCTCATGTCATATTTAGCTCATTTTTTGGTACCTAGAAAAACATCAAGGATGTATTTCAGGATAAGGAAAAGTTCCATGAAAGTGATGCATGATGTTATTCTATATACTTGAGTACAAATTTTGGATTTGTTCTAGGACTCAAGAATTAAATGGTTTTGTTTTGTTTTTTTTTAATTTTTTTACATTAGGGGGTTGATATACTAGACTTGACATTTGTGTGTGATTGTATATTTTTATCTCTAGTTAGTGGGTTATTACAGGGGTCATCATTTGGTATTTAAAACCCACTTATTTTATTTTTACGAGATGTCTATGATTTTTCCTTTATTTCTATTTATGTTTATATATTGATAAGTTAGTATAGTCTCCCCATTATACCACTATATATCTGTTATGCTAGTCATAAACCTTTTTCATATGGGGAGGCACACCAAATCCTATGTGGTGTATCAATTTAGGGTACTGGTTTAGTGGCTTCCAGACTGGTGAATTAAAAAACTGTATGAAATACATCTTTATTTTACTATATGGGTTTAGTTAGTGGAAGATTAATATATGTTTACACTTTGTAATGATCTTGTTCATTTTCGTATCTAACCCATGTATGCGATTTGTGATTTTATAGTTGGTTTATATTCAACTTCAGCAGGCTATTTTTTTATGAGGTTATAGTTAATGGTATTTTCACTTTTGGATCATATATAAAAAGTGCTTATATATATGTACCATATTAGGAATTTAGGTATTTACATTCCATTTACATTCATTTTTTATTTCATACTTTGATTGTTTACATAGATTTATTTTTTAAGATATGGGTTTGTTATTTAAAATTTTTTCATTAACCTAAATAGTGTTCTCTTTCAGATATTAATTGTGTAATTCTACCTAACCAATCCTTATAAGACTAATGGTTTTAAATTTTGACCTCTTATTTTGAAGTGAAATTGGTGCCAGTTAAAAGGGGTGTCAAACAAAACTTAAAGGGTATTTTCACCTGTAACTTTGGTTTGAAATGTCATATAATGTCACCAAGGTTGTGGCCATTAAAAATCTAAACAAATTAAAAAATGATAATAATTTAAAGGTATAATGATATGTGATACGTGGTTTAATTTAAATTATGGTTTAGTTTAAATAAAAAGTTAGTAAGAAACCTATAACGTGATTTCCCACATATATTGTTAATGGAGTCTTATTTAACAAATATCAGTGACAGGAAGATTCTTGTTATGTGTCGATAGACCCAATAGTGGGTAGTCGGGGCTAGTGTGAGTACCTGTGTTGTGAGTTTAGGAGCCTATATATTTAATAGTTTCCTTATATGTGATATAAAGTACTATATTAGTATATGTTTTTATTTTTTCCTTTAGAATTTTAGATATATGTGTCATCTTAGACCACAAGCTGAGCACTATGTAGGAACTAGAAAGTATGCCCCTAAGGTTTATATGTCTGATCCACCTATGGAATAGGGTCTGGTTATGGATGCTCAACCTAGATAAATTATCATTCAAGTGATACAGTCTATAGAGAGATATTCACGTTGATATATATAGACAATGTCTAAGGTCACTCAAGAGTTTCAATTACAACATTCACCTACCATATCTAGGGTGTATGGCCCTACAGTAATTTATACTTTGTTTTAGGTGATTCACACTATTTTTTAAAATTTGTACACACCTACTAGGGTGATGTTGAATCTTTCCACATATATGCTTCAAGGGCAGGATATGTGATGTTGGATGTTTTGATCTGGGCGAATCAGTACGTGGGTTTGGTCTATAAGGATTTCTAGACTTACTTATTTGTCCACTTCTAACCCAAGACCCAATGGTCTGATCGGGATAGGGATTTCATAAACCTAGAATAGGTAAGTTTATCTTTTTTGGAGTATTCCATTTATTTTACTATGTTATATAGTTTTACTCCATCAATGGACAATGATGAGTTAGCTAGATAGAAACACGTTGTATAGGAGATAAAGGCACATGTGAACATCTTTTGTCTGACCATACTCTCTGGGATGGTAAATAAATCCTTTATTTATTAGAGGAATCTACGAGAAAGTTGTTGACTAGGGTGATAAACACCAATAGGAAATGTATTGATTTGTTGAAATATGAACCTATTTGAGGGTTCCAATTAATAAAGTGGAAGAAAGGCCATTTAGGGATATAGTATGATCTTCTATCATTAGTGTCGTAGAGTATGACACTAAAATTATCATTGTAAAAACTGCCATTTTAGTTTATATACATAGGGAGTAATGGATATCTTTTATGGTTTTTTAGGATGTCACATCCACCTAGTGATAGAGCCTCTAGGCCTATTTTGGGATTTGAGGATGGATTCTAGACTCTGTGGAAGGTGGGTTGTTAGAGTCTTATTGTTCTTAGTAATTGAGGAGGTGAAAGAGGTGTGTAGAGTTAAACACATATAAAAAAATAGGGTTGTAAAGGATTGGGGAGTCAAGATGGAATATAGGTTCAAGGTTTATGGATGGTACATGTAGTGAAGACTATTATAATAGGTCAAGATGTTGGACCTTCTACCATGATAGGTTTGATTCTAGAGGCGTTAAATACCAGTTCTACTCTTTTTGAAATTGGGGCCTTTCACTCTTTCATGTTAACTCAGTTCATGGAAGGTTTGGGATTGGATATAGGTTATTTTTATGGGGTGATGTTTATTGACACCTTATTGGTAGTATAATTAGAAATATTTTATCACTCTAGGAATTGTAACCTTGAGATTGAATACTACAAGTTTCTATGGGACCTTTCATGCTAGATATAAATGGGTTTTCCCTAATTTTAGGAATGGATGGGATGGTTCCCTTTTGAGATCACATAGACTACTCTTAGGAATTGGTGAATATTGTGTCACCTAGAGGCATCAGTTATGATCATAAGGGAAAGTCACACTTGGAGGTGGGATGATTAGGTATCAGTTAGTAAAATCATTATGACAACCCAAGATTTTATGAGAAATATGATTTTTAATTAATTTCATGTCTTATGTTATACGCTACACCAAGATTAGCTTGTGCTATATGCAACACCGTATTAGCTTGAAGTATACGTAACACTATTCTTGGATGTTGTTACACACAATTTCAAGTTTTTTTGGTAGAAATTATTATACAAATCATTGAGTATACATTTTGTTCAATGTATAAATGATAAACGTTTGGATTATGTTATATGCAACACCAAAGGAATATTTCACTACATGCAACACTTACTTGGCTTGCGATACATGCAAAAGCGACCTACCTCGACAGCTTACATAGTATGCAGTATCGAGTTTCGCTACACAATGATATATTATTATTATGAACTAGCCGTTATGAATAGTATTATCCAAAATTATAATTTTATAACATTATCATTTCTCTTACAGATTTTCTAGATCATGGTTTGATAACACAGTCTATTTTTCGGATAAAAGAGTTCTTTTTCAAAATATGTAGTTTTTCCAACTTCTAATGGTGCACCCATTTTAAATCTAATTTTTGACAATTTTATAAGTTCAATTTGACAAAATAAACTAATTATTTTGAATTAGGAGATAAATATTTACTTTTGATAAATTTTTCATATTTTTCTGATAACTTTCATATTTTGATGAATAGTAAAAATACGCTAAATATTAGTTAAAAACAACTTTTTTCATCCAGATGCTTTATATAGTTAAATTATAATATTGAATGGTTTTAAACTATAAATAGAATAATTTTTTTCCATTTATTATAATATATTACATTATCATTAATTTTACATTGAATTCATAGGTAAAAATATTATAATCTTTTACAATGTTTTAAACAAAACCGTTTTTTTCGACAATGGGGTTAATTTTAAAATAATTACTGCAACTTCTATTTCCTGAATTTGGAAAACTTGATTCCATATTTGAATCAGTATGTCCAAATTATTTAAATAGGCTACATTTATTTTGAGACATTAGGAATAGTAACTACGGTAAATTTTGTTTACCATAGTTAAAGGTAAATCTGTTAATTAAAGGTAAAAATAATATTATAAAATTACCCTAACACTTTTCATAATATAATTGGATGATTATATTTCATTGTAAAATATATTTGGGTCGAAATGGTATCTATTGGAACCCACTTGGATAAGATCGAGACATTTATTTTATTTTATTTAAAGAAAAATGAAATATGTCTCACTCAAACCTTATATAATTAAAGTGTTTTTAATATAAGGGTATACAGAATATAAATTTGATTATAAATAATAATTTTAAAGATAATTTTTTTCCATTATCAGGGTGATTTATTTTTAATTTTTAAGAAATATATAATTACCTTAATAGCTTATACATTAATGATGCAGAAATTATTTATTTAGGGAAAAATCAATAATATAGTTTTTATTAAAATAATAATATCCATGAAAAGACCAGAAACTTGACCAAACCTTATTGGTCGAGTATATATAACCCATATTCATAAAATTGTCGACTTGTGGACCATTTTTATCCTTATAAAAGAGATTATGACATTTATATTATTTTATTTTAAATGAGGTCAAAGTTGTCACCTTCATAATTTAATAAAGATAACATTTTAAAAGTTAGTTGTTTTAGAAGATAAATTCGGCTAAAAGTACTATTAAGAAAGACATTATATTTATCTTCATCATAGTATTTTATCATTAATTTTTATGCAACAAATATGTATATCAAATAATTAAACAAAAATGTTGTAGAAATTATTTTATTAAGAGAAATATCAATTAAAATGATTTTAAAAATATTAAAATAATAATTATATGAACTAATTAATGTTTTCCACGAATTTTCTAGATTAATATAACATTTTATAAATCTATTAAATATTTTTATTGAATATATCTTCTGTGTGGATTTTATTTAAATTCAAATAAATGAATATTGTCAAAATTGACACTATTAATATTTTATTAAAACAACATATTATTAAATTGTTTAAAAATCACAAAAAATATTTAAAAATTAAAAATTGAAAATTATATGTTCTAAAATTTAATAATGTATCTAATTATGTTCAATTCACAACAAATATGTAAGTATTTATAACAATTTAAAATTTAGAATATTATTACCACAAATAAAATTAAATATATTAAGTAAGGGTAAATCAAAATGATAAGGTTTAAAATAAATTACAAACATGTATAAATTTTATTGGTTGATGATATTACAACCTTATATCATCTCATATTTGAATTTGTGTCTTTTTTGGTGGTTTTATGTGGGGTTTGAGTTTATTATAAATTAATATTTTGGAGGATTCCAAAAGTGACCATAACCTCTCTTATAAAAGGGCACCTCATCCCTCTTCTCTTCACTCCATTTTGAACATTCAAAATCTTCAAAACCCTATACATTTTCCTTATCCACTTCCCTAGAAACATTCTATGGGTCCTTGTCTTCTTCAAAGCTCAACATTAGGGTCCTAAGAGGGGGTTTAGAAGATGCACGTCGAAGAAGAGATAATATCCTTTACCGATTCTTTCGAACATCTTTCTTCTTCAACTTCATCTATATGAGTTATTTCATTATTAAGTAATAAATTCAGTATAACTTGTATACTGATATGTTATTATTAATATGAAAATACCATATTCCATCTTTTATCCATCCTATGAAAAATAAAATCATCACGCGTGCGTACGTACGGCTTACCATCTCCCCGTCGTGGTGTAACCTCTTTTTCATCACCAACATACATGGATGTGTATAATAATGTATGAAATAACTATATGTGATTATTTTAAAATTATACTGATTCTGAAATATTATACACCATACACTTCAATACAATTCCACAATCATGGGAATGATATCGTCGCTCGTGTGTACGTATGGTCTACCGTCTCCATGATGTGATGTGATTTATTCTACATGACATTCATTGAATAATGATAATATAAATGAATTAAATTAATTAATATGATATATATTCAACTAATAAAATTCTTTAAATGATATAACAATAACCTAAATAGATGAATAATTATTTATTCGACAAAACATGTATAATATCATAAAGTAGTTAACACCTGAATAACGAGTTACATTGAAATGTTACTAATAAACCGATAATAATATGACCATATATGATATAATAAAAATGAAATTGATTCTGTAATAAGTCAGTGAGATTATATAAAACATTATACATGAGGCTCAGATACGTACAAAGCAATCGGATCTATGTTAAGGGATAATTATTCCAATCTCGTTCTTATCTGAGATTGTTTATTCGTAAGAATTTATTGGGGTTATATTTATCATCCATGTCCAAGATTTATAAAAACTTTGTTCATAATGTTTTTACTAATATTCCATGTATGTTTAAATTTGTGTTTACATTTTTTTGTCTTTTACTATGTGGTATGGAAGGAGTGTTTATTTTCTATACCATACGAGGTACTTTTTCATTTTTCCATAAAAAGTACGAGGAGAATGTTTTTTAACTTATACGGTGTGAAGGGATTTTTACAATTTCATAACACTTTATTTACATAATGCATTCTCTACAAGATTTCATTATTATTTTCAAAAAAAAATCTTTTCTTTTAAAATTGCACGTCTTTTTGAGAAAAGAATATGATTTGAAAGAAAAAGAAATGATATTTTCTTCAAGAATTAATTTCAAGTGTTTTATCACAACTTTTTTCCATATATGATGACATTCCTTAATATGGTTATGTTTCATGTATATTGTCTTTATTATTTACATGGTTTGATTTTTTTTATGATGAAATTATAACCATTTTTTATATGGATTATGTTATGAGGGGATGATGTTTATGAAACCCATTTTATTAATTGGGTTATGATGAATAATTTATGTTTATTTTGTAGCACAAGAAAGAATGATTTCATTATGAGATGGGTGGGACCTATATCTTCCTATAATACATTGGGTAATGATTTATATCTAATGATATAGACATGGCTGGAATGGAAAGTAAATCTGGTTCAGTAATACATGGCTGGAACGGTAGGTAAACCTAGTTCAGTATTAGACTTTTTCCATTATTATGGTCTTGGAAGCAATGTCTTGGCTACTATGGAAATCATATTATGTGGTTTTCCACAATTACATGTTTTATCTCCATGCTATTTTATCATGATTAATGTTCCTTTATGATTGATTCCTTATGTACTTCCCAGATTTATTTCATGACTCAAGATTTTGATGTTTAAACATTATGTTCATGTTTTTTGTTCAAATGTGTATGGTTTGTTTTATTTTCTCTATTCTAACTCTTACTCAGCATTTGGGATCACCATTTATATGTTATCTTTTCCACGTGATTAAAATAAGAGTTTTAGGTAATAAAACAAAAGGGGAAAATCCTTATGGGAGATGAGGAAGATCTTTCACCATGATTAGAAGATTATGTTTCGAGTTTCCAATGACACTAAACTAAAATGGTCATTGGGAATCTGTTTTTTTATGTATTAATTATTCTGAGAAAGTAATGTAATATCCATGTATGTCAAGCTTGGGTCTCTACAGTTGGTATCCGAGTGAAGGTTTAGTTACCCTTTAGAAACTCGGATGCGAAAACCTTTGTGAGATCCCTAGAGATATTTTAAAGGTATGTCTAGGGATGTCTCTAAGGTTATGTTTAAGAATAGGTTACAATACTAGAATTATAATAACGATCATGAATAACCTAGTATTAAACCTAATATGTTAGATATTGAATGTACTCCACCTTGATTATGATGTTTTCCTAGTATGATTTTTGCCTCTCACGGAATTATTTTTGGGTTTTAGAGAATGGCTGGAAACAGGAAGATTCATGTTAATGGAGAATATAATGGACAATGGAATGATATTCTTCATGAGCTACAAAATGAAATGGGTTTTGGAAGGTGAAACATCGTTATTATGCCTAATTAGCAATCTCATAATATGACCAATAATCTCAACATTGGTTAGTTTCATGAATCATCTAATAAGAGAAAGATGGATTTTCATTATGATCATAGAGGAAAGAAAGTTCAATTTCCCTCATGTAAATCATGTGGGAAGAGGCATGAGGGAGATTGTTTGAAAAGAACTGTAAGATGCTTTGGGTGTGGAAAAGAATGACAGAAAGCCAGTAATTGCAAAGGAAAAGGTTCAGTTAACACAATGGAAAAGGATAATGGTATTTCTAAGACATCAAGAATGGTTAAATGTTTTAAATGTGGAATGTATGGGCATTATGCAAACCAATGCCCGAAGGGAAAATATAATGAAGAGAATTAGCATGGTCATATGGGTAGTATTTATGTTGATGATGATGAAGAGACTATAAATGATATATGAGATGAAAGAAGTGCTGAGGTATAAAATGATGAAGCTCGATCAATGGTTTAAGAAGGTAGTGGAATGATTTCATGTTTATAAAGTGTAATTTCATATAAGTAATTTCATGGTACTATGGAATAATGAAACATCTAAGGATTGATACTCTGTTGTTTTTCCTTGGGTTTTTGAAAGTATATTTGGAATGGTACTGGTAACCATGAAAAGTTATTCAGATATTTTTGGAAATCACCTAATATGCGCATAATGAAAGGATAAAGAGATAATGAAATGTTTGATAGTATTAATGAGCTCATGACTGATATAAGGAAAAAGTGAAATCATTGTTTGAGTATATAGAAATTTTGGTATTTTGGTATGTAGAAAGAGTTAACTTTTGACGGCATTCATGTTTTCACTAAGATTCTATGGTAGTTCATGTTTCAACAGAATACATGTTTAAGGAATTCGTGTGCTTGGAATGTGACCAGCAATATATATCTTATGATATACGGGGGATAAATGATGGTATTCAATGCTTGGTAGATGACCTTTCTATTAATAGTTTTCTTTATAGTATGAGATTGGACATAAGTATTTTGGATAAGCCTAAATATTGGAATGGATTAAGTTAGACATCAGAGAGTATTGTTTAAGGCTACAACTTTTTTTCGATATTATTTCGGGAATGTTATAATAGTGTAGTTTTCGAAAAAGGAAAAAATGCAGGATGGGCGACAAACTGTCATGTCAGACAAGGATATGAGAATCAAACCCACAACCAAACTACAATAGGAATTTATCACCTACCACTAGCCTACAAGAAGTCCCCAGTTATAAGTCCATTTTTGGAACCATATATGATTAATCTCACCATAGATGGACTTATGCATTTTTGAATACCTCTGCTAAATTTTTTTTGAGACCGATGGAATGACATATCATTCTATCGCATGATCTTCTAACACTTCAAGATTTAAAAATTCAACTTCATTTCATTAACTATGAGATGGAGTGGAAATGTTCAAGGTTTGAACAAAAATGAGATTGTACAAAAATCAAGTAAGTATTTATTCTCATGAAAAATTATTCAACTATAAAGAACAAATCAGGAAAACCAAAATTTTATCCTAGTACCTTATTATACGATGAATCAGATGGTACCTTAGATCATCACAAATTTATGGCTTTGTGATTGTGGGATTTTTCATGTCCATGTTCTCTACCACTCTCCAACAGAACATAATGGTTAGATTTCTCTTCCATATCCAGGTTTTTACCAATGTGGAAACCCAGTGATGAGTTGCATTGGGTAACCGTTATATTTTTATCATTCATTTTAATATTATGTTTTAGTATTCCTTTTTATGATGGGGGTTTCTATGAAAGAATCTTTCTAGTAGTAAAACATTTATAACCCTGACGAATATTGAGGGATAAATACATTTTAATGGGGGTAAAATGTGACACCCCAAGATTTTATGTGAAAGATAATTTTTAATTTATTTGATGTATTTTGTTGTATGTTACACCAATATTACCTTGCTATATACACAACATTGTTTTAGCTTGAAGTATACACAACACTATTCTTGGCTCGTGTTACACACAATTTCAAGTTTGTTTGGTAGAAATTATTCTACGCAGCATTGAGTATAGATTCTGTTAAATGTATAAATGAACTACATTTGGATTATGTTATATGAAACACCAAAGGAATCTTTCATTACACGCAACACTGGCTTGGCTTGCGATACACGCAAGAGGGACCTTCCTTGATAGCTTACATGGTACGCAATACCGAGTTTCACTAAACAATGATATATTATTATTATGAAGTATTTGTTATGAATAGTATTAACCATATTTTTAATTTATAACATTATCATTCATCTTAAACATTTTCTAGATTTGTTATGAGAACAAAATCAATTTTTCAGATAGAAGAGTTATTTTTCAAAAAATGTAGTTTTTCTACCTTCTAATGGCGCTCCCATTTTAAATCTAATTTTTGAAAATTTTATGAGTTCAATTTGGAAAAATAAACTAATTATTTTTAATCAGGATATAAAAATTTACTTTGGATAAAATTTTCATATTTTTCTGATAACTTTCATATTTTGATGAATAGTAAAAATACTCTAACTTTTACTTAAAACCCAGTTTTTTCATCCAAATAATTTATATGGTTAAATTATAATACTGAATGGTTTTAAATGATAAATAGAATATATTTTTACCATTTAATACAATTTATTTCATTATCATTAATTTTACATTAAATTCATAGGTAAAAACATTTCAAACTTTTGCAATGTTTTAAACAAAACCCCATTTTTTCGACAGCCGGATTAATTTTAAATTAATTACTGCAACTTCTATGTCTTGAATTTGGAAAAATGGATTCCATATTTGGAATCAGTAGGTCCAAATTATGTTAATAGTCTACTTCTATTTTTAGACAATATGAATAGTAAATACGATAAATTTTATTGACCACAGTTAAAGGTAAATCAAGTAATTAAGGGTAAAAATAATATTATAAAACTTCCCGAACACTTTTCATAATATAATTGGATTATTATATTTCATCCTAAAATATACTTGGGTCGAAATGGTATCTATTGTAACCCACTTGGATGAGATTGAGACATTTAATTTATTTTCATTAAAGGAAAGTGAAATATGTCTCACTCAAACATTAAATAAATAAAGTATTTTTAATATAAGATTATACAAAATACATATTCGATTATAAATAATCATTGAAAGCTATTTTTTTATAATCATGGTAATTTATTTTTAATTTTTAAGTAATATATAATTAGATTAATAGATTATACATTAATGACGCAGAAATTATTTATTTAGTGAAAAATCAATAATATAGTTTTTATTAAAATTATAATATCCATAAAAAGACCAAATTGAAGGTCTTGGGCACAGCGGATGCTCGTGGGTGGATGTCCCCGCTTGGATTTTTGTCATTAGAAATGATCAATATGGGATCAATACGAAGATAAACACCAGAATCCATGGATCGAATCATAGAAATTGACAAAGAAGAAGAATAGTCCCATATCCACAAAAGAGGATCATCACAGGTTGATAATAATTAATTTAATTAATTGACATGAAGTACCTTTTATGGTATTCTTTCATCATTGATATTTTTTATCACATTCCAATGTGATTTGTCATTGCATCGCATAAGTTAAGTGTAAACTTCTTCTAGTGGTGATCCACACATTCACCACTTATCTCTGGACGTTGCCAAAGGAATCTCTAGGTGCTAGCGTGGAGAATCATTTGCTTGCGTTGTCTTCCTTAGATCTCCTTGACCCGATGGAGGAGGATCTCTCTTGGTATTGAGAGAATTCTTGGAGAAATGTGTTCTTTTGGCCTTGAGAGAATTCCCCAAAATTGTTGTGCACAACGATTAGGGAAAAGTGTTGGGGTTGTGGGGATATTTACAATCGGGTTTGCGGTTATAGAGTTATGACAATAAATAAACATGTTAGGAATTTTATTTATTTCATTACCTCTTATTGAAAACCCCCATGTAGAATCATTAATTCCTTGACATGAACCCACACTGATTATAATAAATATCTTTTAATAAAATGATATTATTTCATTAAAATCCTGACCAGAAAAACTAGATGGCGTGTAATCATTAATACACGGTGTGTACTCATTTTTCATTTCCTTTCCAAAACGAAAACTACACGGCGTGTAAATTCAATGTACATGGTGTGCATATCTTGTTTTCATTTTATTATTCCTCTAACATTAAAATGATTTAGGCTTCCTTGAATAATTGTTGAACCACATACGGTAAGAATCTTTATTCTACTTGAGATACTAGGATACACTTAGTGTATGGCCCTCTAGGCCTCTTTCACGTTGAAATTAGGAGGGCCTGCCTAAAGTCCATGATTACTGTCTAACAATGAGTCAAGGAATCCCAGAGAGAGATGTTGACACCTCATTGATGTGTCACCTCATATGAACGCTTACCGTGTTATTTAATCCCTTTGTCTCAATATCTCATCAAACAGTTTTCATGGAAGTATCATAAAACTATATGCTTGAACCGTCATTCTTTTACTTCCAGAAATAAACTCTTCGTGACAGCATGGCCATGAAATTTCGGAGACATCTCTATTTCAATCAAAGGTCCTGATATATCTTCTTCCATAAATATGGAAGGGAAAAATCCTTCCTCGACATATACATTAACAACATGTCATTAGTGATGCACCCAACGTACCCGACTTCCCACCAACTGTATTTCTGACTGTTTTTATCAGAAAATCTAAGTGTGTGAGTCATGAGATGAGTTAATGATAATCTTCCAATCTAAGGACCATTATAGATGCTTGTAGAAAGAAATTTCCAATGAAACCAATACAAGTGGAATTAATACTGGCGGGTCTCTTCTCATATTCTCCCATCTTGGAGATTACCAAGTGTGAACTCCATGAGAGAGAGTCTGATCTCTTTATGAGTACTCACACATGATGGTTTGTATACTATTTGTCCTATAATATTATATAGTCATGCAGAATAATGAACAATGTATAATAAGTGTACATTCATGTAATAAAAGTATAAACAGTTGGTTCCCAGGACCCCAAATCTGACAAACTCCCACTTGTACTAGATCCAACAGCCTATGACTTTTAGTTTTCTAGAACTCACATGATGATCATGTTTCTACGGATTAAAATTGTAACACCCCGACCCCAGCTACCCAGAGTCAGTGCATTACTTCGTAACATTGGCATGATCACAAAAGATCAAGTCTCGAAAGACCGATTGGTTTAGTAGCCTTGGAAACACTAGATACATTCATAAGTCTTACATTACATCATAAAGTAAAACAAAACTACAACATCTTCTTTTCATATCCCCTTATATTATCCCTGCAGGTCATTCATAATATACTTCTTCAAATCCTGGAAAAATTAAATCATTGAAAGGGGTGATCTCAGATGCTCAGTAAGGATAACAATATAGCGGAAGCTTTCATAAATAAACATTAACATTTAAGGCAATGTATAACTAAAACAAAATCCTTTTAAACATGAACTTTAGCATAATATGGCAAAAGTAAAATGAAATAATTCCATTTACTTACTCACATGGATATTCTACTAGTCGAATAATCACATGAAATATCAATAACCACTTTCATAATGATAGAATGCATAATGCCAGACTATCATAACCACGTAGCCAAGGCCTCATGCCAAGACTACAAATAAGATTTTGTCAAGGCCTCGTTCCAAGACACTAGTTTGTCTCATGAGACCTACAGATGCATTTTTTTAGAAGATAATTTCTTTTAAAATTGCTCAAATATACTCCGGTGCTTTTCTGAAAACATTATGCAAGCTTCTGAAAACAAAATAACTAATTCTGAGACTGCACGACTAATTACAGGCCATGATGGGTCCAAGCCCAATCCCTTCCTATCTACCACACTCGAGAGTCGGGTTTTTTAAAAACATTTTTAAGCTTGTGTTAAATACGTATACATTTTCACTGGATTTTTATATATTTGAGGGAAATATATCTCTCTTTTTTGAAATCGTTTAAAAAGTTATGGATTGTAGAGGAAGATGAAACTCAAATAATGGTCATGACGGCGGAGAAGTCGTTGTCACCACATACGTACGAGAGAAACATTCCCTTTTATCATTTAGTAAAACGCTTCGTATAAAAAAGATTCCTTTTGGATAAACGTAAAATTCAAAGGGGTTTATACACCGTATAAAAGAAGGTTGTGTATAAAACAAAATATGCCTCAATGAAAGGAGATTGAGACGAAGTCCCATACAAAAATCATTTTTTTAAATAAATTAGATCTATTATGTGTATTCACTATAAGTACACATAAATAAATTACAAATACAAGATAGGATATAACAATATCATGATGTAATTTAAATGTAAGAGATTAACCCAAAGAATAGAAATTGGGTTAAGAAGTTCCCTTACAAAGATCATTTTTTTAAAATAAAATAAATATATTATATGTATTTAATATAAGTACACATAAATAAAGTAAAAATACAAGATAGGACATAATAATATCATGACATAATTTGAAAGTAGGAGATTAACCCAAAGAATAGAAATTGGGTTAAGAAATTCCCTTACCTTGCATCATGTCTTGACTCCACCATTCTTTAACCTCCTGAATAATGAACTAGAGTTAATTTATAATTTCATAAGAACCTTTTTCAAGTTTTTTATTCCTTTTATATCACTTATTACCATGTTATGAATATTATGTAATTATTTAAGTTAATAACGGTCGTTTTGTCGATCGTTGGTACTTGAGTCAAAAATAAACTACTTATAATTACAAGTTGTTCATGTGGTGAAATATCCATTATATCCAGAATTATATTCATGATATAGATATCATATATCTCATATATATACAGTATATACATACATTTATAATATTCCATAACGTTTAGAGGTAAGAAATGAAATGCACCGTTCATGGAGACGGTAAGTCGTACGTACAAATGAATGCTACTTCCATTTCTATTTCGTATTTAATGAGATCATAATGATATAAAGTTATATTATAATTCTAGTATAATATCATATATAATATCATTTACTCCATCCTTTATACATCCCACATATGGAATTAACGATTCAAATCACTTTGAGGGGGCAGTAGTCCGCACTTCCGAAAATGAAATTATCGCATTTACCCATAATGGAAATCGTAAAGGTATGCCATAAATGAAAAATACAGAAGCATAAGGAAAACATAAACATAATATATATCATGTATGAAAATAGTTTCATCATAATGGCCACCATTATAGGTGTTAAAAGAAGATTGAACAATCATCGTTTCGTTAGGCAGTAATTCACCACCAACAGAAACAGTGTGTTCTTTAACCATTTGAAGAAGGTGTGTGTAAGTGTAAATCAAATAATTCTTCTAACCACATCCTAGTATATTGAATATACTGGTTTTTTTACAAAATAAAAGAATAAAAAGAGTTTAATGGTAAGGATAAGTAAAATAAAACAAAATAACATAAGAGAAGACATTACCTTAAAATCGGGTAACTCTTTTGATTTTAGCCAAAGGCTTCCTTGGGAAGAATTATTCACAAATTTAGGCTTCTAGGAGTAAGATAGGTAAGTTCTAAGAGTATTTGGGCAGAGTTTGGCCGAGCCAAATGGATTGAAAGTGTGAATAAGGTGGTAGAGGTGGGGGCCTTTTATAAGAGGAGAGGAGGGGCACTCTTGGAAAGATTGAAATGTTACTTTATTATATAATGATTTTCGGATTTTAAAGGTCCGAAACTTATATAATTCGAGGATAAGGTGATAAGGGTTATAAATATACTCATCCAATAGGTTTTTGACAAGTGTATGCCTTAGATTCTACATTATCTTTTCATTTTATTTAAATCATTAATTAATGAGGTAATCGCTGCATCATCATGGTGTCATAAAAAATTTAAATTTTTTAATGTCTAAAAATTATAAAACAAATATAATGATGTAGGATATCATTTTAGGTATCTAATTAATATTTTTAGTAAAAAATATGACTTGTATAACCCCATTAAAAAATTGTTTTAGTAAAACAACTTATGTTTGTGACATTTTTATTTTAACATTAAATAAAAATTATTTATGTCATTTTCCTACCAAAGTGGCTCCATGGGGTCCCCAAGTTTACCCATGGATATTATTGGTCGGCCATGACACATACAATAGGGTTAGGACAAGTGTAAAGGTATTTTCATATTTTTATAACATCATTTTTACCTTAAATTTCACTAATTACCTTTAATCGCGATTAATTAAACTTAAAAGATATTATTCAAAAAAAAATTATTTTAATCGCATTGAACCACATTTTACTTCCTAATGACAACCATGTATGTCAGATTTTTTAAAATCAAATCACAGAAGTGGTAATGTTTCATTTAAATGAAAAATCAGTTATTTTAACTACCACTTAGTGGTTTGACTATTCATCAAAAACTGAAGTTTTTCAGAACAATTCCAAAATTTCACCCTAAGCTATAATTGATATTCCGAATTCAAAAATGATGTCTATTTTATGAAATTCCAAACATATAAGTTGCATTAATTAATTTCATAATTAATTCTCGATGTCACAACAAATAGCGTGTTTTTTAGAAACAATATATATCAAAATATTGACAATTGTTTATGTCCAATTTCAAAGTGAAATTAGTTCTAATGACCACTATTGGATATAATGGTAAAAATATATTCCAATTATACCTTAAAACCTCTCAATAGTACAATTTATCACTATAAATTATTTTGATTAAAAAAGTTGTTTTTAATTATTTTTCAATATTCATAAATAAATTGGAAGTTCTTAGAAAAATACCAAAAATTCAACATAGGCTAATTTCGATATTCCGAATCCAAAAACGAAGTCCATTTGGAAAGATAAAATTTATAAAATTTCAAAAATTAGGTATTACTATTCATAACGGCTACTTTGATTGGTCGCGGTGTGTTAGAATCTCGAACTTGCATACAATGCAAGCTATTAAATTATTTAAAGAGAAGCGTATCGTGAAAGCTCGGGGTGTTAAATTCTCCCCTCCGTCAATAAATTGTGTCCTCGCAATTTGACATTTTTCTTTGAAAATAAAACGTTGAAAATAGAAAATACCTTTGTGGAAAACCCACATCAGAAATAAGGTTAATAAAAATATAACTTTAAAAGATAGAAAGATAAGTACAAAGGTCACCCGAGATAGCCCATACTAGGATTCTATGAAAATGTGGATATGGAAGAAAAAAAACCATCAAGGTCTGATGGAGAGTCGTAGAAAACTGGATTAGGAGAAAGTTAACCATAATAAAATCACAAACTTTTGATTGGTTAAATATTCATTGAATCCCCAGTTGGACAAGTTAACCAGCAATGTTTTTGTTTTAAGTTACCTTTTATAAAGTTGAGGTATTTATTTAGGAGATTTACTAAGAACGTAAGGGAATATACATACTTGTTATGTAGACTTTCATTCTTTAATAAATTTTTACCATAAACCCATCTTTCACTCTAAAAGGTAATAGAACTCAAAAATATTCTATTTATCCTAATTGTATAAGGTTCTAAATATGAAAACATACAATTTAGAATAGTAAAAATATTTTGTAATAACCAGGGACTTCCTATAGGCTTGTGGTAGGTAATAAAGTCTTGTCTCACTATGGTTGTGGGTTCGATTCCTGCAGCTTTGTCCGACGTGACGGGTTATCCCCCACCCTGCAGGTTGTCCTTTTCCTAAAACTATAGTATTATAATATTCCAAAAATAATCTTCAGAAATGTATTAACCTTAAACAATACTATCCAAAGATCAACTTAATCCATTAATACCTTTATAGTTATCCAAAATACTTCTTTCCAACTCACAGTCCAAATTTTATAAGGAGGGTAAACATAATGAAGATCATTTTTTCCACATAACAACATGTGAACACCTTCATCGTGTATTCTTTTAAAACACTGCAACATACTGAATTACTATAAATCCTTATTGATTACATTCATGATCCTTTATTCCTTATAGAATACTAGATATACTCCTTCTATCAAAAAATGTATACAAATTATTAATCAGTTTCAAGGAAGTTAATAATATCCAATATAATTTATCCAAATCAATCATGAATTATTTCAAAATCACTATCTCGGTATCAGAACCATATTATGGTTTATCATTCTCTCAACCATATATTTTCCAAAAATTTAACCTACTGTGGAGTCACTTTTCTTGGTTCCACACAATCTCAAGTCCTTGATGAAATAGTACATCAGTACAATCCTTATATACTCCATAATTATTATAACCAGTACATCATTGATACAACACTCAAATGAAAAAATTATTTAATAACAACATAAGAACTCTAATCATTCCTCCTCATCTGTGGTAGTATCATAACTTGATTATTATCCAATAACATCATTTGGGGCATACTCTGATGATTTGGACATTGGTTTGCATAGTGTCCCCAATCCTTGCAGATGAAACATTGTACATTTGAAACCTTTTTCTTACCCTTGCAGTCACGCACTTGGTGTCCTTTTTCGCCACACTTATAACAAACTCACATTCCCTTTAGGCAAGTTTCAAGGTGTTATTTCCCATAGTTATCACATATTGGAAAATTCTTCTTTTCCCTCGTCCCTTTATCCATCATTCTCTCTACCATCCTTTTCTTCCCTTTCATCCCTTCAAATCCATAAGACTTAGAGAATTCTCTACTTATCTTATTAACACATGATACTATTTCTTCATATGTTGAGAACACATGGGAGACTATTTCCCTTCTAAATGTTGGCTTAATACCATGAAAGATATGGTCCTTCTTACTCTTTGGATCATATGTATTGATGGAGTTCACATTCCTTCTAATGGGCGCCATTTCTATACAATGGCATAAACTAGGTTAGTTTATGAATCAAAATACATAATTCCATACTTGTAAAATACATAACATAAATTGAACTATTTATGGATATAATCCATAATAATTTTTCTTTGAGGAAGTATATACTCATAACCCTTAATAGTGGTTTGTAAAGAAAATGAGAATTATCCTAAGCATATCCCCCGAGAGTGTCGTAACCAAGAGTGCAGCAAGGCCCGTTGTCATGCACCAGTTCCCGTTCGAGTCTAGCTCAAATCGGTGTTTTCGGGGTTTACCCCTAGGTACATCTGTGCCAGAGCCGCCTCTACCTGATCATATCCAGACAGGGATTTATTTCTCGGAAAACTCACAACATCTCTATAATAACAAAATTCGAGAAAGTTCTTCTATACTAATCATCAAAGTCAATCATTGGGCTATGTTCTCTAAACAAAGTTTATCTAAATCTAGCTTCCAATGTTAGTACTAAACTGCCTCTGATACCAACTGTAACGCCCTGACCACAGCTACCCAGATTCGGTGCATTACTTCGTAACATTGGCATGATCACAAAAGATAAAGTCTCAAAAGACCGATTGGTTTAGTAGCCTTGGAAACACTAGATACATTCATAAATCTTACATTACATCATAAAGTAAAACAAAACTACAACATCTTCTCTTCATATCCCCTTATATTATCCCTGAAGGTTATTCATAATATACATCTTCACATCTTAGAAATATTAAAACATTGAAAGGGGTGAGCTCAGATGCTCAGTAAGGATAACAATATAGCAGAAGCTTTCATAAATAAACATTAACATTTAAGGAAATGTATAACTAAAACAAAAGCCTTTTAAACTTGAACTTAGCATAATATGGAAAAAGTAAAATGAAATAATGCCATTTACTTACTCACATGGATATTCTACTAGTCAAATAATCACGTGAAATATCAATAACAACTTTCCTAATGATGGAATGCATAATGCCAGACTATCATAACCACGTAGCCAAGGCCTCGTGCCAAGACTACAAATAAGATTTTGTCAAGGCCTCGTGCCAAGACACAAGTTTGTCTCATGAGACCTACCGATGCAATTTTTTTAGAAGATACTTACTTTTAAAATTGCTCAAATATACTCCAGTGTTTTTCTGAAAACACTATGAAGGCTTCTGAAAACAAAATAACTAATTCTGAGACTGCTCGACAAATTACAGGCCATGATGGGTCCAAGCCCAATCCCTTCAGGTCTACCACACTCAAGAGTCGGGTTTTCTAAAAACATTTTAAAGCTTGCGTTAAATACGTATACATTTTCACTGGATTTTCATATATTTGAGGGAAATATCTCTCTCTTTTATGAAATCATTTAAAAAATGTATGGCTTGTAGAGGAAGCTGAAACTCAAATAATGGTCACGGCGGCGGAAAAGTCGTTGTCGCCGCATACGTACGACAAAAACATTCCCTTTTGTTGTTTAGTAAAATTTTTTGTATAAAAAATAATTTTTTTGGATAAACGTAAAATTCAAAGGGGTTTATACACCGTATAAAAGAAGGTTGTGTATAAGACAAAATATGCCTCAATGAAAGGATATTGAGACGAAGTCCCATAAAAATATCATTTTTTTAAATAAATTAGATCTATTATGAGTATTCACTATATGTACACATAAATAAATTACAAATACAAGATAGGACATAATAATATCATAACATAATTTGAAAGTAGGAGATTAACCCAAAGAATAGAAATTGGGTTAAGAAGTTCCCTTACAAAGATCATTTTTTTAAAATAAAATAAATATATTATGTGTATTCAGTATAAGTACACATTAATAAAGTAAAAAATACAAGATAGGACATAATAATATCATGACATAATTTGAAAGTAGGATATTAATCCAAAGAATAGAAATTGGGTTAAGATGTTCCCTTACCTTGCGTCCTGTCTTGACTCGACCGTTCTTTAACCTCCTGAATAATGAACTAGAGTTAATTTATATTTGATTAATAAATTTTTTCAAGTTTTTTATTCCTTTTATATCACTTATTACCATGTTATGAACATTATGTAATTATTTAAGTTACTAACGGTCGTTTTGTCGATCGTTGGTACTTGAGTCAAAAATACACTTCTTATAATTACATGTTGTTCATGTGGTGAAATATCCATTATATCCAGAATTATATTCATGATATAGATATCATATATCTCATATATATCCAGTATATACATGCATTTATAATATTCCATAACGTTTAGAGGTAAGAAATGAAATGCACCGTTCATAGAGACGGTAAGCCGTACGTACGCATGAACGCTACTTTCATTTCTATTTAGTATTTAATGAAATCATAATGATATAAAGTTATATTATAATTCTAGTATAATATCATATATAATATCATTTACTCCATCCTTTATACATCCCACATATGGCATTAACGATTCAAATCACTTTGAGGGGGCGGTAGTCCGCACTTCCTAAAATGAAATTATCGCGTTTCCCCATAATGGAAATCATAAAGTTATGACATAAATGAAAAATACAGAAGAATAAGGAAAACATAAACATAATATATATCATTTATGAAAATAGTTTCATCATTATTTCCACCATTAGAGGTGTTAAAAGAATATTTAACAATCATCGTTTCGTGAGGCAGTAATTCGCCACCCACAAGAACAGTATGTTCTTTAAACATTTGACAAAGGTGTGTGTAAGTGTAAATAAAATAATTCTTATAACAACATCCTAGTATATTTAAGATACTATTTTTTTACAAAATAAAATAATAAAAAGATTTTAATGGGTTGGAGAAGTAAAATTAAACAAAATAACATAAGAGAAGACATTACCTTAAAATTGGGTAACTTATTTGATTTGAGCCAAATGCTTCTTTGGTAAGAATTGTGCCCAAAGTGAGGCTTCTAGGAGTAATACAGGGAAGTTGGTAGAGTATTTGCGCAGTGGTTGGCTGAGCCAAATGGCTTGAAAGTGCGAATAAGGTGGTAGAGGTGGGGGCCTTTTATAAGAGGAGAGGAGGGGCACTCTTGGAAAGATTGAAATGTTACTTTATTATATAATGATTTTAGAATTTTAAAGGTCCCAAACTTATATAATTCTAGTCTAAGGTGATAATGGTTCGAAATATACTCATCCAATAGGTTTTTGACAAGTTTAAGCCTTGGATGTTACATTATCTTTTCTTTTTATTTAAATTGTTAATTAATGTGGTAATCGCTGCATCATCATGGTGTCATAAATAATTTAAGTTATTTAATGTCTAAAAATTATAAAACAAATATCATGATGTAGGAAATATTTTTATCTCTCTAATGAATATTTATAGTCAAAAATATTACTTGTATAACCCCATTTAAAAATTGTTTCAGTAAAACAACTTATGTTTGTGACATTTTTATTTTAAAATTAAATAAGAATTATTTATGTCATTTTCCTACCAAAGTGGCTCCATGGGGTCCCCAAGTTGACTCATGGATTTTATTGGTCGGCCATGACACATCCAATAGGGGTAGGACAAGTTTAAAGGTATTTTCATATTTTTATAACATCATTTATACCTTAAATTTCACTAATTACCTTTAATCGCGATTAATTAAACTTAAAAGTTACTATTCAACAAAAAATTATTTTAATCTCATTGAACCAGATTTTACTTCCTAATGACAACCATATATGTAGGATTTTTGAAAATCAAATCACAGAAGTGTTAATGTTTAATTTAAACGAAAAATCAGTTTTTTTAACTACCACTTAGTGGTTTCACTATTCATCAAAAATTGAAGTTTTTCAGAACAATGCCAAATTTTCACCCTAAGCTATAATTGATATTCCGAATTCAAAAATGATATCTATTTTACACAATTCCAAACATATAAGTTTCATTAATTAATTTCATAATTAATTCCCGCTGTCACAACAAATAGCGTGTTTTTTAGAAACAATATATATCAAAAGATTGACAATTGTTTATGTCCAATTTCAGAGTGAAATTAATTCTAATGACCAACATTGAATATAATGGTAAAAATATATTCCAATTATACATTAAAACCACTCAATAGTATAATTTATCACTATAAATTATTTTTTATTAAAAATGTTGTTTTTATGTATTTTTCACTGTTCATAAATAAATTGGAAGTTCTTAGAAAAATACCAAAAATTCAACATAGGATAATTTCGATATTCCAAATCCATAAACGAAGCCTATTTGGCAAGATAAAATTTATAAAATTTCAAAAATTAGGTATTACTATTCATAACGGCTACTTTAATTGGTCGCGGTGTGTTAGAATCTCGAACTTGCATACAATGCAAGCTATTAAATTATTGAAAGAGAAGCGTATCATGAAATCTCAGGGTGTTACATTCTCCCCTCCTTCAATAAATTTCGTCCTCGCAATTTAATATTTTTATTTGAAAATAAAAGGTTGAAAATAGAAAATACCTTTGTGGAAAACCCACATCAAAAATAAGGTTAATAAAAATATAACTTTAAAAGATAGAAAGATAAGTACAAAGCTCACTCGAGATAGCCCATACTAGGATTCTATGAAAATATTGATATGGAAGAAAAACAAACCATCAAGGTCGGATGGAGAGTCGTAGAAAACTGGATTAGGAGAAAGTTAACCATAAGAAAATCACAAACTTGTGATTGGTTAAATAGTCATTGAATCCCCAGTTGGAAAAGTTAATCGGCAACGTTTTTGTTTTAAGTTACCTTTTATAAAGATGAGGAATTTATTTAGGAGATTTACTAAGACTGTAAGGGAATATACATACTTATCATGTAGACATTCATTCTTTAATAAATTTTTACCACAAACCCGTCTTTCACTCTAAAATGTAATAGAACTCAAAAATATTCTATTTATCCTAATTGTATAAGGTTCCAAATATTAACACATAACATTTAGATTAGTAAAACTATTTTGTAATAACCAGGGACTTCATGTAGGCTAGTGGTAGGTAATAATGGCATGCCGCACTATGGTTGTGGGTTCGATTCCTGCAGCTTTGTCTGACGCGACGGGTTATCCCCCACCCTGCAGGTTGTCCTTTTCCTAAAACTATAGTATTATAATATTCCAAAAATAATCTTCAGAAATGTTTTAACCTTAAACAATACTATACAAAGATCAACTTAATCCATTCTAACCATTATAGTTATCTAAAATACTTCTTTCCAACTCATAGTCCAAATTTTATAAGGATGGTAAACATAATGAAGATCCTTTTTTTCCACGTAACAATATGTGAACACCTTCATCATGTATTCTTTTAAAACACTGCAACATACTGAATTACCATAAATCCTTATTGATTACATTCATGGTCCCTTATTCCTTATAGAATACTAGATATACTCCTTCTATCCAAAAATGTATACAAATTATTAATCAGTTTCAAGGAAGTTAAGAATATCCAATATAATTTATCCAAATAGATCATATATTATTCCAAAATCACTATCTCGGTATCAAAACCATATTATGGTTTATCATTCTCTCAACCATATATTTTCCAAAAATTTAACCTACTATAGAGTCACTTTTCTTGGTTCCACAAAATCTCAAGTCCTTGATGAAATAGTACTTCATTACAATCCTTATATACTCCATAATTATTATAACCAGTACATCATTGATACAACACTCAAATGACAAAATTATTTAATAACAAAATAAGAACTCTAATCATTCCTCCTCATCTGTGGTAGTATCATAAATTGATTATTATCCAATAACATGATTTGGGGCATACTCTGATGATTTGGACATTGGTTTGCGTAGTGTCCCCAATCCTTGCAGATGAAGCATTGTACATTTGAAACCTTTTTCTTACCCAGGCAGTCACGCACTTGGTGTCCTTTTTCTCCACACTTATAACAAACTCCCATTCCCTTCAGGAAAGTTTCAAGGTGTTTCTTCCCACAGTTATCACATATTGGAAAATTCTTCTTTTCCCTCGTCCCTTTATCCATCATTCTCTCTTCTATCGTTTTCTTCTCTTTCATCCCTTCAAATCCATAAGACTCAGAGAATTATCTACTTATCTTATTAACACATGATACTATTTCTTCATATGTTGAGAACACATTGGAGACTATTTCCCTTCTAAATGTTGGCTTAATACCGTGAAAGATATGATCCTTCTTACTCTTTGGATCATACGTATTGATGGAGTTCACATTCCTTCTACTGGGCACCATTTATATACAATGGCATAAACTAGGTTAGTTTATGAATCAAAATACATAATTACATACTTGTAAAATACTTAACATAAATTGAACTATTTATGGATATAATCCATAAAAATGTTTTCTTTGAGGAAGTATATACTCATAACCCTTCATAGTGGTTTGTAAAGAAAATGAGAATTATCCTAAGCATATCCTCCGAGAGTGTCATAACCAAGAGTGCAGCAAGGCCCGTTGTCGTGCACCAGTTCCCGTTCGAGTATAGCTCAAAGCGGTGATTTTGGGGTTTACCCCTAAGTACATTTGTGCTAGAGCTGCCTCTACCTGCTCGTATCCAGACAGGTATGTATTGCTCGGAAAACTCACAACATCTCTATAATACCAAAATTCTAGGAAGATCTTCTATACTAATCCTCAAAGTCAATCTTTAGGATATGTTCTCTAATCAGAATTTATCTAAATCTAGCTTCTAGGGTTAGTACAAAACTTCCTCTGATACCAACTATAACGCCCCGACCCCATGTACCCAGAGTCGGTGCATTGCTTTGTAACATTGGCATGACCACAAAAGATCAAGTCTCGAAATACCGATTGGTTTATTAGCCTTGGAAACACTAGATACATTTATAAGTCTTACATTACATCATAAATTAAAACAAAACTACAACATCTTCTCTTCATATCCACTTATATTATCCCTGAAGTTCATTCATAATATACTTCTTCACATCCTAGAAAAATTAAAACATTGAAAGGGGTGAGCTCAGATGCTCAGTAAGGATAACAATATAGCAGAAGCTTTCATAAATAAACATTAACATTTAAGGAAATGTATAACTAAAACAAAAGCCTTTTAAACTTGAACTTTAGAATAATATGGAAAAAGTAAAATGAAATAATTCCATTTACTTACTCACATGGATATTCTACTAGTCGAATAATCACATTAAATATCAATAACCACTTTCATAATGATGGAATGAATAATGCCAAACTATCATAACCACGTATCCAAGGCCTCGTGCTAAGACAACAAAAAAGATTTTGTCAAGGCCTTGTGCCAAGACACTAGTTTGTCTCATGAGACCTATTGATGCAATTTTTTTAGAAGATACTTACTTTTAAAATTGCTCAAATATACTCCAGTGTTTTTCTGAAAACATTATGCAAGCTTCTGAAAACAAAATAACTAATTCTGAGGCTGCTCGACTAATTACAGGCCAAGAAGGGTCCACGCCCAATACCTTCCTGTCTACCACACTCAAGAGTTGGGTTTCTTAAAACATTTTTAAGCTTGCATTAAATACGTATACATTTTCACTAGATTTTCATATATTTGAGGGAAATATCTCTCGCTTTTTGAAATCATTTAAAAAAGTTATGGCTTGGAGAGGAAGCTGAAACTCAAATAATGGTCATGGAGGTAGAGGAGTCGTCGTCGCCACATACGTACGACAAAAACATTCCCTTTTATCATTTAGTAAAATGCTTCGTATAAAAAATATTCCTTTTGGATAAACGTAAAAGTCAAAGGGGTTTATACACCGTATAAAAGATGGTTGTGTATAAAACAAAATATGCCTCAATGAAAGGAGATTGAGACGAAGTCCCATAAAAAGATAATTTTTTTAAAAAAATTAGATCTATTTGGTGTATTCACTAAAAGTACACATAAATAAATTACAAATACAAGATAAGACATAATAATATCATGACATAATTTGAAAGTTGGAGATTAACCCAAAGAATAGAAATTGGGTTAAGAAGTTCCCTTACAAAGATCATTTCTTTAAATAAAATAAATATATTATGTGTATTCAATATAAGTACACATAAATAAAGTACAAATAGAATATAGGACATAATAATATCATGAAATAATTTGAAAGTTGGAGATTAACCCAAAGAATAGAAATTGGGTTAAGAAGTTCCCTTACCTTGCGTCCTGTCATGACTCGACCATTCTTTAACCTCCTGAATAATGAACTAGAGTTAATTTATAATTTCTTAAGAACCTTTTTCAAGTTTTTTATTCCTTATATATCAGTTATTACCATGTTATGAACGTTATGTAATTATTTAAGTTAATAACAGTCGTTTTGTCGATCGTTGGTACTTGAGCCAAAAGTAAACTTCTTATAATTACAAGTTGTTCATGTGGGGAAATATCCATTATATCCAGAATTATATTCAGGATATAGATATCATATATCACATATATATCCATTATATACATGCATTTATAATATTCCATAACGTTTAGAGGTAAGAAATGAAATGCACCATTCATGGAGACGGTAAGTCGTACGTACGCATGAACGCTACTTTCATTTCTATTTCGTATTTAATGAAATAATAATGATATAAAGGTATATTATAATTCCAGTATAATATCATATATGATATCATTTACTCCATCCTTTATAAATCCCACACATGGTATTAAGGATTCAAATCACTTTGATGGGGTAGTAGTCCGCACTTCCTAAATTGAAATTATCGTGTTTACCCATAATGGAAATCGTAAAGTTATGCCATAAATGAAAACTAAAGAAGCATAAGGAAAACATAAAAATAATATATATCATGTATGAAAATAGTTTCATCATTATGTCCACCATTAGAGGTGTTAAATGAAGATTGAACAATCATCGTTTTGTGAGGCAGTAATTCGCCACTCACAGAAACAGTATGTTCTTTAACCATTTGATGAAGGTGTGTGTAAGTGTAAATAAAATAATTCTTATAACAACATCCTATTATATTTAAGATACTGTTTTTGTTACAAAATAAAATAATAAAAATAGTTTAAGGGGTTGGAGAAGTAAAATAAAACAAAATAACATAAGAGAAGACATTACCTTAAAATCGGGTAACTCTTTTGATTTGAGCCAAAGGCTTCCTTGGGAAGACTTTTGCCCGAATTGAGGCTTCTAGGAGTAACAGAGGGATGTTGGTAGAGTATTTTGCAGATTTTGGCTGAGCCAAATGGCTTGAAAGTCTGAATAAGGTGGTAGAGGTGGGGGCCTTTTATAAGAGGAGAGGAGGGGCACTCTTGGAAAGATTGAAATGTTACTTTATTATATAATGATTTTCGGATTTTAAAGGTCCCACACTTATATAATTTGAGACTAAGGTGATAACGGTTCGAAATCTACTCATCCAATAGGTTTTTGACAAGTTTAAGCCTTGTATTTTACATTATCGTTTCATTTTATTTAAATCGTTAATTAATGAGGTAATCGCTACATCATCATGGCGTCATAAATAATTTAATTTATTTAATGTCTAAAAATTATAGAAAAAATATCATGATTTAGGAAATCTTTTTAGCTTTCTAATTAATATTTATAGTCAAAAATATGACTTGTATAACCCCATTTAAATTTTTTTTAGTAAAACAACTTATGTTTGTGATATTTTTATATTAACATTAAATAAAAATTATTTATGTCATTTTCCTACCAAAGTGGCTCCATGGGGTCCCCAAGTTGACCCATGGATTTTCTTGGTCTGCCATGACACATAAAATAGGGGTAGGACAAGTGTAAAGGTATTTTCATATTTTTATTACATCATTTATACCTTAAATTTCACTAATTACCTTTAATCGCAATTAATTAAACTTAAAAGTTACTATTCAACAAAAAATAATTTTAATCCCATTGAACCAAATTTTACTTCCTAATGAAAACCATGTATGTCGGATTTTTTAAAATCAAATCCCATAAGTGGTAATGTTTCATTTAAACGAAAAATCATTTTTTTAACTACCACTTATTGGTTTCACTATTCATCAAAAATTGATGTTTTTCAGAACAATGCCAAAATTTCACCCTAATCTATAATTGATATTCCGAATTCAAAAATGATGTCTATTTTACAAAATTCCAAACAGATAATTTTTATTAATTAATTTCATAATTAATTCCCGCTGTCACAACAAATAGCGTGTTTTTTAGAAACAATATATATCAAAAGATTGACAATTGTTTATGTCCAATTTCAGAGTGAAATTAATTCTATTGACCACCATTGGATATAATGGTAAAAATATATTCCAATTATACGTTAAAACCACTCAATAGTATAATTTATCACTATAAATTATTTTGATTAAAAAGTTTGTTTTTAAGTATTTTTCACTATTCATAAATAAATTGGAAGTTCTTAGAAAAATACCAAAAATTCAAGATAGGCTAATTTCGATATTCAAAATCCAAAAACGAAGCCTATTTGGAAAAATAAAATTTATAAAATTTCAAAAATTAGGTATTACTATTCAAAACGGCTACTTTGATTGGTCGCGATGTGTTAGAATCTCGAAATTGCGTACAATGAAAGCTATTAAATTATTGAAAGAGAATCGTATCGTGAAATCTCGGGGTGTTACATTCTCCCCTCCTTCAATAAATTGCATCCTCCCAATTTGATATTTTTCTTTGAAAATAAAAGGTTGAAAATAGAAAATACCTTTGTGGAAAACCCACATCAGAAATAAGGTTAATAAAAATATAACTTTAAAAGATAGAAAGATAAGTACAAAGGTCACCTGAGATATCCCATAATTGGATTCTATGAAAATATGGATATGGAAGAAAAACAAACCATCAAGGTCTGATGGAGAGTCGTAGAAAACTAGATTAGGAGAAAGTTAACCATAAGAAAATTACAAACTTGTGATTGGTTGCAGGTCTGTAGCAATATTCCTATGTGGCACATAGAGAGAGAATATTTCCTTATGCCTAGGAATATCAGGACTCTTTGAAACTCGATCTGCATTTTTACAAAGCATATCTTCACTATGCACATAGTTTTCTTCCCCACAGTGAAGCCCCACGTGCTCCGCCATCTTTCTATATATATATCCAATATACGCATGGTTTTTAGGCCCAAGGGGTAACACGGTGTAGGTGGGATGTCACCAACCACCGAGCACCTTTATGTACTCCCCCAGCTGTTGTCCCAGGTGTAACAGCACCCAGGAATTTAGTCCAGTTCCACATGGGATAGAGGGGCCCACAAGAGGTGATGAATTCATATAGTGTGTGTTTCCTTGAGAGGACTCAAACTCAGAACCTCGGGGTCAGGAAGCCACCACCACACACCGTCTCACCCATGCCCCGTGGGCCAAAGTACACTGGGTTTTTAGGCCCAAGGGGTTACACCGTATAGGTGGGCCATCACCCACCACCGAGCGCCTTTATATACCCCCCAGCAGAAGTCCTAGCTGTAACGACACCCGAGCTTTCAGGCCAGTTACACATGGGCTAGAGGGGCCCATTAGATATGATAAATGCATATAGTGCACATTTCCTTGCGAGGACTCAAACTCGGAACCTCGAGGTCTGGACGCCACCGCTGCTCACTGACTCACCCAGGCCCCATTGGCAAAAAGTACACTCGGGTTTTAGGCCCAAGGGGTTACACGGTATAGGTTGTCCATAACCCACTAATGAGCACCTTTATGTACTCCCTCGATAGTAGTCCTAGATGTAACATCACCCTGGCCTTCAGGCCAGTTCCACACAGGGTAGAGGGGAGCATGAGAGGTGATAAATGTATATAGTGTGCATTACCTTGCAAGGACTCGAACCCAGAACCTCGTGGTCAGGATTCCACCATCGCTCACAAACTCTCTCATGTAACAACATGTGAACACCTTCATCATGTATTATTTTAAAACACTCCAACATACAGAATTACCATAAATCCTTATTGATTACATTCATGATCCCTTATTCCTTATAGAATACTAGATATACTCCTTCTATCCAAAAATGTATACAAATTATTAATCAGTTTCAAGGAAGTTAAGAATATCCAATATAATTTATCCAAATAAATCATGTATTATTCAAAATCATTATCTCGGTATCAGAACCATATTATGGTTTATCATTCTCTCAACCATATATTTTCCAAAAATTTAACTAGCTGTGGAGTCACTTTTCTTGGGTCAACACAATCTCATGTCCTTGATGAAATAGTACTGCAGTACAATCCTTATATACTCCATAATTATTATAACCAGTACATCATTGATACAACACTCAAATGACAAAATTATTTAATAACAACATAAGAACTCTAATCATTCCTCCTCATCTGTGGTAGTATCATAACTTGATTATTATCCAATAACATCATTTGGGGCATACTCTGATGATTTGGACATTTGTTTGCATAGTGTCCCCAATCCTTGCTGATGAAGCATTGTACATTTGAAACATTTTTCTTACCCTTGTAGTCACGCACTTGGTGTCCTTTTTCTCCGCACTTATAACAAACTACCATTCCCTTCAGGAAAGTTTCAAGGTGTTTCTTCCCACAGTTATCACATATTGGAAAATTCTTCTTTTCCCTCGTCCCTTTATCCATCATTCTCTCTTCCATCCTTTTCTTCTCTTTCATCCCTTCAAATCCATAAGACTCGGAGAATTATCTACTTATCTTATTAACACATGATACTGTTTCTTCATATGTTGAGAACACATGGGAGACGATTTCCCTTCTAAATGTTGGCTTAATACCGTGAAAGATATGATCCTTCTTACTCTTTGGATCATACGTATTGATGGAGTTCACATTCCTTCTACTGGGCGCCATTTCTATACAATTGCATAAACTAGGTTAGTTTATGAATCAAAATACATAATTCTATACTTGTAAAATACTTAACATAAATTGAACTATTTAGGGATATAATCCATAAAAATGTTTTCTTTGAGGAAGTATATACTCATAACCCTTCATAGTGGTTTGTAATGAAAATGAGAATTATCCTAAGCATATCCCCCGAGAGTGTCGTAACTAAGAGTGCAGCAAGGCCCGTTGTCGTGCACCAGTTCCCGTTCAAGTCTAGCTCAAAGTGGTGTTTTCGGGTTTTACCCCTAGGTATATCTGTGCCAGAGCCTCCTCTACCTGCTCGTATCCAGACAGGGATGTATTGATCGAAAAACTCACAACATCTCTATAATACCAAAATTCTAGGAAGTTCTTCTGTACTAATCCTGAAAGTCAATCTTTGGGCTATGTTCTCTAATCAGAGTTTATCTAAATATAGCTTCCAAGGTTAGTACTAAACTACCTCTGATACCAACTGTAACGCCCCGACCCCAGCTACCCAGAGTCAGTGCATTACTTCGTAACATTGGCATTATCACAAAAGATCAAGTCTCGAAAGACCGATTGGTTTAGTAGCCTTGGAAACACTAGATACATTCATAAGTCTTACATTACATCATAATGTAAAAAAACTAAAACATCTTCTCTTCATATCCCCTTATATTATCCCTGCAGGTCATTCATAATATACTTCTTCACATCCTAGAAAAATTAAAACATTTAAAGGGGTGAGCTCAGATGCTCAAAAAGGACAACAAAATAGCAGAAGCTTTCATAAATAAACATTAACATTTAAGGCAATGTATAACTAAAAAATGCCTTTTAAACTTGAACTTTAGCATAATATGGCAAAAGTAAAATGAAATAATGCAATTTACCTACTCACATGGATATTCTACTAGTAGAATAATCACATGAAATATCAATAACCACTTTCATAATGATGGAATGCATAATGCCAGACTATCATAACCACGTAGCCAAGGCCTCATGTCAAGACTACAAATAAGATTTTGTCAAGGCCTTGTGCCAAGACACTAGTTTGTCTCATGAGACCTACTGATCCAATTTTTTTAGAAGGTACTTACTTTTAAAATTGCTCAAATATACTCCAGTGTTTTTCTGAAAACATTATGCAAGCTTCTGAAAACAAAATAACTAATTTTGAGACTGCTCGACTAATTATAGGCCATGATGGGTCCACGCCCAATCCCTTCATGTCTACCACACTCGAGAGTCATGTTTTCTAAAAACATTTTTAAGCTTGCATTAAATATGTATACATTTTCACTGGATTTTCATATATTTGAGGGAAATATCTCACTCTTTTCTGAAATCATTTAAAAAAGTTATGGCCTGTAGAGGAAGCTGAAACTCAAATAATGGTCACAGCGGCGGAGAAGTTGTTGTCACCGCATACGTACGACAAAAACATTACCTTTTGTCATTTAGTAAAACGCTTTGTATAAAAAATATTCCTTTTGGATAAACGTAAAAGTAATATGGGTTTATACACCGTATAAAAGAAGGTTGTGTATAAAACAAAATATGCCTTAATGAAAAGAGATTGAGACGAAGTCCCATACAAAGATCATTTTTTTAAATAAAGTAGATCTATTTTGTGTATTCACTATAAGAACACATAAATAAATTACAAATACAAGATAGGACATAATAATATCATGACATAATTTGAAAGTAGGAGATTAACCCAAAGAATAGAAATTGGGTTAAGAAGTTCCATTACAAAGATCATTTTTTTTAAATAAAATAAATATATTATGTGTATTCAATAGAATTACACATAAATAAAGTACAAATACAAGATAGGACATAATAATATCATGACAAAATTGGAAAGTAGAATATTAACCCAAAGAATAGAAATTGGATTAAGAAGTTCCCTTACCTTGCGTCCTGTCTTGACTCGACCATTCTTTAACATCCTGAATAATGAACTAGAGTTAATTTATAATTTCATAAGAACATTTTTCAAGTTTTTTATTCCTTTTATATCACTTATTACCATGTTATGAACATTATGTAATTATTTAAGTTATTAACTGTCGTTTTGTCGATCGTTGGTACTTAAGTCAAAAATAAACTTCTTATAATTAAAAGTTGTTCATGTGGTGAAATATCCATTATATCCAGAATTATATTCAGGATATAGATATAATATATCTCATATATATCCAGTATATACATGCACTTATAATATTCCATAACGTTTAGAGGTAAGAAATGAAATGCACCGTTCATGGAGACGGTAAGCCGTACGTACGCATGAACGCTACTTTCATTTCTATTTCGTATTTAATGAAATCATAATGATATAAAGGTATATTATAATTCAAGTATAATATCATATATAATATCATTTACTCCATCCTTTATACATACAACATATGGAATTAACGATTCAAATCCCTTTGAGGGGGCGGTAGCCCGCACTTCCTAAAATGAAATTATCGCATTTACCCATAATGGAAATCGTAAAGGTATGCCATAAATTAAAAATAAATAAGTATAAGGAAAACATAAACATAATATATATCATGTATGAAAGTAGTTTCATCATAATATCCACCATTAGAGGTGTTAAAAGAAGATTGAACAATCATCATTTCGTGAGGCAGTAATTCGCCACCCACAGAAACAGTATGTTCTTTAACCATTTAACGAAGGTGTGTGCAAGTGTAAATAAAATAATTCTTATAACAACATCCTAGTATATTGAAGATACTTGTTTTGTTACAAAATAAATGAATAAAAAGAGTTTAAGGGGTTGGAGAAGTAAAAAAACAAAATAACATAAGAGAAGACATTACCTTAAAATCGGGTAACTCTTTTGATTTGAGCCAAAGGCTTCCTTGGGAAGAATTATGCCCAAAGTGAGGCTTCTAGGAGTAAGAGATGGGATTTGGTACAGTATTTGGGCAGAGTTTTTCCGATCCAAATGGCTTGAAAGTGTGAATAAGGTGGTAGAGGTGGGGGCCTTTTATAAGAGGAGAGGAGGGGCACTCTTGGAAAGATTGAAATGTTGACTTATTATATAATGATTTTCGGATTTTAAAGGTCCCACAATTATATAAATCGAGGATAAGGTGATAAGGGTTAGAAATATACTCATCCAATAGGTTTTTGACAGGTGTAAGCCTTGTATTTTACATTATCCTTTCATTTTATTTAAATCGTTAATTAATGAGGTAATCGATGCATCATCATAGTGTCAAAAATAATTTAATTCATTTAATGTATGAAAATTATAAAAAAATTAACATGATGTAGGAAATATTTTTATCTTTCTAATGAATATTTATAGTCAAAAATATTACTTGTATAACCCCATTTAAAAATTGTTTTAGTAAAACAACTTATGTTTGTGACATTTTTTTAACATTAAATAATATTATTTATGTCATTTTCCTACCAAATTGGCTCCATGGGGTCCCCAAGTTGACCCATGGATAGTATTGGTCGGCCATGACACATCCAATATGGGTATGACAAGTGTAAAGGTATTTTCATATTTTTATAACATCATTTTTACGTTAAATTTCACTAATTACCTTTAATCGTGATTAATTAAACATAAAAGTTACTATTCAACAAAAAATTATTTTAATCCCATTGAACCACATTTTAATTCCTAATTACAACCATGTATGTCGGATTTTTGAAAATCAAATCATAGAAGGGGTAATGATTCATTTAAACGAAAAATCAGTTTTTTTAACTAACACTTAGTGGTTTCACTATTCATCAAAAATTGATGTTTTTCAGAACAGTGCCAAAATTCCTCCCTAATCTATAATAGATATTCTGAATTAAAAAATGATTTATATTTTAAAAAATTCCAAACATATAAGTTTCATTAATTAATTTCATAATTAATTCCCGCTGTCACAACAAATAGCGTGTTTTTTAGAAACAATATATATCAAAAGATTGACAATTGTTTATGTCCAATTTCAGAGTGAAATTAATTCTAATGACCAACATTGGATATAATGGTAAAAATATATTCCAATTATACTTTAAAACCACTCAATAGTATAATTTATCACTATAAATTATTTTGATTAAAAAATTGGTTTTTAAGTATTTTTCACTATTCATAAATAAATTGGAAGTTCTTAGAAAAATACCAAAAATTCAATATAAGCTAATTTTGATATTCCGAATCCAAAAACGAAGTCCATTTGGCAAGATAAAATTTATAAAATTTCCAAAATTAGGTATTACTATTCATAACGTCTACTTTGATTGGTCGTGGTGTGTTAGAATCTCGAACTTGCATACAATGCAAGCTATTAAATTATTGAAAGAGAATCGTATCATGAAAGCTCGGGCTGTTAGAAAAAGATTTAGTCCAGGGGTACACCACGTTGTCTTTCGTGGAAATACTGCTCACTGCAACTTCACCACTCTGAGAAAAATCATTCAGGAGATGATACTTCCGAAGTATGTGCTTTGTTCACTGATGTGACCTTGGCTCTTTTGCAAGTGCAACCACTGCAGTATTGTCACAATAGAGTGTGAGAGGATCTTTAATGCTAGGTATTACATCCAACTCTTAAGTGACGCTTCACATCCATACTGCTTCTTTAGTTTCCTCAGAAGTTGCAATATAGTCGGACTATACTGTAGAATCTGCGACCATACCTTGCTTTGAGCTCTTCCAGCTCACTAAACCTCTATTCAAACTGAATATGTATCTAGTCTATGACTTCATGTCATCTTGATCAGTCTAGAAACTAGAATCTACATGTCCTTTAATGACTAGTTCCTCATCTCCTCCATAAACCAGTAACATATCCTTAGTATGCCTGAGATGCTTAAGGATATTCTTGATTGCCATCCAATGGTGGTCTCCTGGATCAGCTTGACATATTCTTACCACACAAAATGTATAAGAAACATCTAGCCATGTACATATCATATCATACATTAATGACCCAATCGTGGATGTGTAAGGGATCCTTTCCATTTTATTTCTTTCCTAATGTGACGGAGGACACATTTTCTTGGAAAGATGAATTCCATGGGACACTGGAAACAATCCCCTCTTGGACTGTTTCATACTGATTCTCTTCAGTATCTTGTCAATGTATGTACATTGACTCAAGACTAGCATTCTCTTAGATCTATCACGATGGATCTTGATCCCAATAATATATGATGCCTCGCCCAAGTCTTTCATAGAGAATAATTTATCCAACCATGCCTTAACTGGCTATAAAGTAGGTACTTTGTTTCCAATTTGTAATATGTCATCAATATATACTATTAGGAAAATGACTGCACTTTATCTTTACCTTTTTTAGAAACAAGCCTCACATTCGTTCTTAACAAAACCAAATTCTTTTATGCCTTCATCAAAACAAATGTTTCATGAACGTGATGCTTTCATTAATCCATAAATGGATTTCTACAACTTGAATACCTTGTTGGAATCCATTAGAGTCACAAACCCTTCAGGTTGTGTCATGTAGACATCTACCTGGAGGTTCCCGTTAAGGAATTTTTTTTAACATCCATTTTCCAAATTTCAAAGTCATGGTAAGTAGTAATGGCCAATAGGATTCTGATGGATTTCAGCATCGTAACTGGTGAAAAGGTTTCATCATAGTCAATTACCTGGCACTGTCTAAAACATTTTGTAACTAGTAGTGCCTTATAGGTGCTGACTTGTACATCCATGTACAGTTTCTTCTTGAATACCCATTTATTACTAATAGGATTTACATTGACTGGAGGATCTACCAAAATCCAGACTTGGTTTTGGAACATGGAATCCATTTCAGAATTCATGGCTTATTTCCACTTGGCAATGTTTGTGCCTTCAACTACTTCCTTGTAAGTAAGAGGATCATCATTTTCAACCAATAATGAGTCACCATCCTCGGTGACAAGAAAATCATATCGTTCTGTTTCTCTCACCTCTCTCGTGCTCCTATGCAGTTCTTGTGTCTCTTGAATAGATTTTTCTTCCACAAGGCTTTGTGGAATCAGTTCATGTACCAACTCCTTTGTATCTTGAACCTCGACTTTATCGAAGTCTATCTCTCTCCCACTATCTCTTTTGGAGATGTTCTCCCTCTCAAGGAATATGGTGTGTCTTGCCACTGTATCCTTTTTATCTGATGGTTTGTACAGGTAATATCTCCTTGTTTCCTTGGGATATCCTATAAAGGTACACTTTGTTCCTCGGGGTTCCAGTTTGTTACCTGAAGAGGCCTTAACAAAAGCTTCGCTACCCCACACATGTAAATTTGATAACATGGAGTTGCATCCACTCCGTAACTCATATGGAATACCATTTATCGATTTAGTTAGTTCTTGGTTTCTTATGTGTGATGTTGTTTATAATGCATATCCTCAAAAGGATAATGGAAGACTTGCATGACTCATCATTGATCTCACCATTTCCAATGTGGTGTGGTTCCTCCTTTCACATACACCATTCTACTGAGGTGTGTACGGAAGAGTGAGTTGAGATAGAATCACAAACTACCGTAAGAAATCAATGAAGTCCTAATTAAGATATCTTCCTCCTCTATCTGAGCATGGATTCTTAATTTTCATACCAATCTAGTTCTCAACTTAATTCTTGTATTCTTTGAACTGATCAAAAGAATCCGACTTATACCTCATTAAGTAAATATATCCATATCTACTAAAATCATCAGTAAAAGTTATAAAGTACAAGAACTCATCGCTTGCTTCAACTGGGAATAGTCCATACACATCTGTGTGAACTAATTCTAGAAGCTCTTTAGCCCTTTCACCTTTCCCACTAAATGGGGATTTGGTCATTTTGCCTTATAGACACGCATGACATACACCAAGTGGTTTTAGTCCAAAAGAATCTAAATACCCATCTTGATGTAATTTTGTCAAATGTACTCATTGACATGACCGAGCTGGTGATGCCAGTGGTGGGTGTGGTATGAGTCATGTGAATTTACTTTGTCATCGATTTCCATTACTTGGTTTGTGTAGTCTAACACATAAAGGTCGTTATATAAATGTTCCCTAATAAAACAAATGCTATCTTTATAAAAGTATCAACATTCTTTTCCAAAAATGAAGATGAATCCATCAGTATCTAATCTGGAAACTGAAATAATGTTTTTGGTTATAGAGGGTACATAATAACATTATTATAATACGAAGACCATCCCAGTAGGCAATGTGAGGTGGTAGTCTCCGACAGTTAAAAGAGTGAGTCTGGCTCTGTTGGCTGCTCGCAAATCAAGCTCACATCGGTCAATCTTTCTGAATCTACTTGGTTCCTATATTTGGATACAGATGTGAGCACCACAAGCAGTATCTAATACCCAATTGGTAGAAATAGATAGATTTCATTAGATTTAAAACACAACTGAATCTTCCCCTTGCTTCCTTGGTTGGGTGCAGTTTTTCATCCAGCATCCCTTCTTGCCACATGCAAAACAAACAGCAACATATTATCTTACCTCCCCTTTGATATTCCTTTTCTTGGAAGGCCTTAAAGAAGATTTGGGTGTAATTATCTTCACCTTCCCTTTCTTTTTATTCTCCATAAGGACAGAAGGTTTTCCACGCTTCATATCATTGTCCACTTAGAGAATGAGGGTAAGAAGATCAGATAGAGACTTCTCAATGTTGTTCTTGTTGAAATTTACCACAAAGTTAGAGAATCTTTGGGGGACTGATGAAAGAATGAGATCGGTACCCAGTTCTTTAGGGATTTTAAACCCTATAACCTCTAATCACTCAATGTAGAAAATGATCTTGACTACATGAGGCCCAGCTGGGGAACCCCCTCCAAGATTTCCCTGAAATAGGGCCTTGGAGATCTTAAAACATTAATGTCTTACACTCTCCAAGTATAGACCACGGAGGTGCTCGATCATGCTATAGGTATGCATGTCTTCATGAGACTTCCTGAGCTCACTAGACATTAATGACATCATTAAACATTGAACATTGATTGATCATTCAAATGTTGATCATAGACCATGAAATCTTCATCACTCGCCCCTTGGGTAGGTGAATCAGGAAGTGAGGACTCCAGCACGTAAAACATTCATTCATGGAATAGGATAACCCGAAGGCACCTAAACCATTCTTGAAAGTTACTGCCAGTGAGGATATTGTCTTTATCCAAAATTAATCGCAAAGAAAATGTGGTTGACGAGTTTTTCATATTGATTCTACAAATTAAAAGAGAATATTTTTCAGTACCTTTTGATTACATTTTATGAAAAATAAGAAATATATTTATTTGTTTATTCTCCTACTATTTTATCATGTCCCAATAGCCCCCACTGTTGAACTTGGAATTCCTTGTTTCTATGACATTCTGGTGGCAAGGATCCATATTCCCCATCGCATAACCCCAACAATGATTGGTCAAGCTATTTTAAGGTATTTAGGTAGGCAAGTCTTTGTCAACTGTGATCTTACAGTTCCTTGATCTGTTGAATGGACTCCCTAATCCTGAAATCCTGACATGGATTTCCACAACACTTGCCTCCATTTTACAACAAGTCTAGAAAAGGCTACTCCTCTTGATGTAAAATGTTTAAGTCAACCCAAAACATGCATAATATCTTCCTTTATGAAAGTAATTGTCCCAAAAATGGTTGGTCAAACACATGGTTTTATTGAGTCTTGCCCTTAATCAAGTAATAGAAGGCTTGGTTTGACTTAATATGTTTTTTGAGGGATCTCAATTCTGTATACTTAGTTTCACATTATCACATGATTTTTAATTTTAAGTGATGCTAGATTAAGTGATTAACCATGTTCTAATAATGTTTACGCATAGTCCAGTTTTTATTTTATTCCATATTTGCATGCTTGTTTATTTCATTAACTATGTGATAGTGATAAAACATACATAATAAATAAACCATGAAATCAGACCAAAATAAAATAAGATTTAATGATCATGAGATTCTATTGGTTAGCTTATCTAATGGTTTTGATAAGCTGACCCTGACATAGGGAAAAACACCTTGAACCTGATGGTCCGTGTTTTGCAGCTCCCACCTGTCCATATTTGTATATTTTTGGGTTGGTTTCACCTCAACTTTGGATTTTGAACCATCCACTCTGTCTTGGGAGATCCTTTAATACATGGCATTTACATTAAAGAAACCATGGGCACACAGGCCCTACATTTTATTGGAAGAAGGCTCGTTGTCCAACGAATTTAAATTAAATAAATTTTAATGAAACCATACACACACAAAGGGTCTTTGGTCTAGTTCATGATCATCCATAGCATGTAATGACATTTACACATATTTAGTATTCAAATTCATTTAATAATTCTATTATTTAAGATAATTCGTACTTAAATTCAATTAATTATGATCATAAAATTAATAAATTCTCTATCGTAAATTCCTTTCTGAATTTCCTTGAGATTCTTCTCAACCATATTCCTTGTATGGGTCTTTTTACTTTGGAGAAAACCTAATGAAATTACATATGTGTAAAGTACATGGCATATAGGCTATATTACACGGCCTGTATTTGTTTTCACCCTTTATCCAATGTACACTCCGGGGGATTTGGCGTGTTTTATGTACTTTGGAAATTTTTGATTACACGAAGTGTAGATTAATCTAACACGGTTTATACTTCCTTGTTACGTGGTTACCGGCCTGGAAATCCCATGTATGCGGTTACATGGATGCTCCTTATACACGATTTCACTTGGGTTGGATCGGACTGCATGATGTGTTGATTCAACATACATGTCGTGTATTCCGGTTTCCATGCGATGTTCAGTTCTGGTCAATATGGTGTATTAAAAAAATTTGGTATGCTCAATTCACACAGTGTGGTTTGGTGGACCAATACCGGTTTGTTGAACCTAAGTACACGGCATGTATATTTCACTACACACTGTGTATTATTGTGTTGTACAGACAGAATGAGAGACTCCTTCGAATGAGTTCCTCATTTTTATTTTAATAAAAATTAAATTTAAAAGGTAGTTTACATGATGTGAATCGATAAATGAAAAAGGAATAATATATCTCGTTCATTCAGTTTTATAGAACAATTTATCTTGAATTGAATAAAATATAAATTCAAAAATTATCAATGAATATTAAATAACTATAATCAACATCCTGACCCCTATGATACCACTTGAAGGTCCCAAGCACAGCGGAAGCTCATGGGTGGATGTGCCCACTTGGCTTTTTGTCATTAGAAATGATCAATCTAGGTTCAATATGATGATAAATGCCAGACTCCACCGATAGAATCATAGAAATAGACAAAGAAGAAGAATAGTCCTGGAACAACAAATTAGAATCATCAAAGGTTGATTATAATTAATTTAACTAATTTACAAGAAGTACCTTTTTGGTGTTCATTCTTCGTTGATATTTCTGATCGCGTTTCAATGTGATTTGTCATTGCGTCGCAGAATCAAAGTGTAGGATTCTTCTAGTGGTGATCCACATGTACACCATGTTTCTTTGGATGTCGCCAAAAGAATCTCTAGGTGCTAGCATGGAGAATACTTTTCTTGTGTTTTCCGCCTTAGATAACCTTGATCCAATGGAGGAGGATCTCTCTCAGTATTGAGAGCGTTCTGGGAGAAAACAGTTCTTTTGGCCTTGAGATAATTCTCCAGAATTTATTTTCACAACGATTAGAGAAAGGTGTTGGGGTTTTGAGGATATTTATAATTAGTTTTGAGGTTATAGAGTTATGATAATAAATAAATGTGTTACGAGTTTTATTTATTTCATTAACTCTTATTGAAAACCTCCATGTTAAATCATTAATTCCTTCACATGCACCCACACTGATTATAATAAATATCATTTAATAACACAATATTATTTCCTCAAAATCTCGACTGGAAAAAATAAACTGCGTGTAATTATTAATACACTGAGTGTACTCATTTTTTATTTCCTTTCCAAAATGAAAACTACACGACGTGTATATTCAATGTACACCATGTTTATATATTGTTTTCATTTTATTCTTACTCAAACATTAAATAAATTTAGGCTTCCTTGAATAATTATTAAACCATATATGGTAATAATTGTTAGTCTACTTGATGTTCTTGGATACACTTAGTGTGTAACCCTCTAGGCCTCTTTCTCATTGGCATTAGGCGGGTTTTCCTAAAGTACAAGATTACTGTCTAGCAATGGGTCGAGGCACCCAAGAGAAATATGTTGACACCGCATTGACGTGTCACCTCATACAAATGCTTAGCATGTAATTTAATCCCTTTGTCTCAATATCTCATCAAGTAGGTTTCATGGTAGTGTCATAAACCTATATGTTTGATCCGTCATTCTTTGACTTTCAGAAATAAACTCATTGTGACAGCATGGCCTGGGAATTTGGGTGACAATTCTATTTAAATCAAAGGGCCCGAGATATCTACTTCCATAAATATGAAAGGGAAAAAATCTTACCTTTACTTATCCATTAACAACTTATCATTTGTGATGCACCCAACATACCCTACTTCCCCCCAACTATCTTCGTGAAGGTTTTCGTCAGCAAATCTAAGTGTGTGAGTCATGACATGAGTTAATGATAATATTATAGTCTAAGGACCATTACACATGCTTGTAGATAGCAATGTATGATGACACCAAGTCATGTGGAATGACTACTGGTGGGTTTGTTCTCATAATCTCCCATCTTGGAGATTACCATGTGCGAACTCCATGAGAGAGAGTCCCGTCTTCTTTACGATTACTCACACATGATGGTTTGTATACTATATGTCCTATAATGTTATGCCATCCAACCATAGAAATTTATTTAACAATATTGTTATAGCATTTCAAGGTTCTCATCATAGTGGGGATCTTCCATGACCTTATTAATGCAAAAAATATTACAGTACATTATTATATTATAGTCATGCAGAACAATGAACAATATATAATAAGTGTACAATCATGTAATCAAAGTATAAACAGTTTGTTCTTAGGACACCAACTCTAACACAAAAACTTAACCAAACCTTATTGGTTGAGTATATATATCCCATAAAAATCCAAGTTTCAACTTGTGGACCATTTGGATCCTTATAAAAGATATTATGACCTTTATATTATTTTATTTTTAATGATGTCAAAGTTTTCACCTTCATAATTTAATAAATATAACCTTTTAAAAGTTGGTTGTTTTAGAAGATAAATTTGACTAAAAGTATTCTTATGAAATCTATTAGATTGATATTCATTATAGTATTTTTTTAATTTTTTTTTCAAAAAATATGTATATTAAATAATTATACAAAAAATTTGTAGTAATTATTTTATTAAGAGAAATATCAAATAAATGATTTTAAAAATATTAAAATAAATATTATATAAACTAATTAATGTTCTACATTAATTTTCTACATGAATATAATATTTTAGGAATCTATTAAATATTTTGGTTCGAATATATCTTCTATGGGAATTTTATTTAAATTCAAATAAATGAATAGTGTCAAAATTGACACTATTGATATTTTATTAAAATAACATATTATTAAATTGTTTAAAAATCAAAAAAAATATTTAAAAATTACAAATTTAAAATTATATGTTCGAAAATTTAATAATGTATATAATTATGTACAATTCACAACACATATGTAAGTATTTATAACAATTTAAAATTTAGAATATTATTACCAAAAATAAAATTAAATAGATTAAATAAGGGTAAATCATAATTATATGGTTTAAAATAAATTTGAAACATGTTTAAATTTTATTGGTTAATGATATTACAACCCTATATCATCTCATCTTCTAAATTGAGTAACTTTTTGAGGTTTATAAGTGGTTTTTGAGTTTATTATAAATTAATATTTTGGAAGTTTACAAAAGTTCTCCTCTCCACTCTTATAAAAGGGCACCTCCTCCCTATTCTCTTCACTCCATTTTGAGCTTTAAAACTCGGCCAAACCCTATCCATTTCCCTTCTCCACTTCCCTAGAAACATACTAGAGGTCTTGGTCTTCTTCAAAAACCAACATTAGTGTCCTAAGGGGAGGTTTATAAGAGGTACGTCGAAGAAGAGCTAATATCCTTTACCGATTTATTCAAACGTATTTCTTCTTCTACTTCCTCTATATGAGTTGTTTCATTATAAATAATTACTCCAGAATCACCTTTATACTGATATGTTATTATTAATATGAAACTACCATATTCTATCTTTTACCCATCCTTTGAAAAATAGAATCACCACGTGTGTGTACGTTCGGCTTACCATCTCCACGTCGTGGTGTAATTTGTTTTTCATCACCAACATACATGGATGTGTATAATGATGGAATAAATAACTATATGTGATTATTGTAAAATTATATTGATTCTAAAATATTATACACCAAACAATTCAATACAATTTCATAATAATGGGAATGATATCATTGCTTGTGCGTACGTATGGTCTACTGTCTCCACGATGTGATGTGATTTGTTCTACATGATATTCATTGAATAATGATAATATAAATGAATTTAATGAATTAATATGATATAAATTATTCTACTATGATTCTTCAAATGATATAACTATAACCTAAAAATAGGAAAAAGAATTTATTCGACAAAACATGCATCATAACATAAAGTAGTTTACACCCGAATTATGAGTAACAATGAAATGTTACTAGTAAACCAATAAGAATATGTCCATATATGATATCATAAAAATGAAAATGATTCTGGATTATGTCAATGAAATTATTTAAATCATTATACTGGAGGTTTGGATACGTACAAATCAATCAGACCTATGGTAAGGGATAACTAATTTAATCTTGTTCTTATTTGAGATTGTTTATTCGTATGTATTTTTTGGGGTTATATTTATCATCCATGCCCATGTTTTATAAAAAATGTCTTCATAAAGTTTTTAATATTCTTACATGTATGTGTAAAATCGTTTTTGATTCTTTTTTACTTTTACTACATGGTATGGAAGGAATCATTCTTTTGTTTACCATACGAGGTACTTTTTGACTTTTCTGGGAAAAGTAAGAGGATAATGTTTTTTTAACTTATATGGTGTGAACGTATTTTTAGGATTTCATAACACCTTATTTAAATAGAACTTCCTATAAAATATTTCATGATTATTTTCAATAAATTTATTTTCTTTTAAAATTGAACATCATTTTGAGAAAATAATATGATTTGAAAGAAGAAGAAAATATATTTTCCTCAAGAATTCATTTCAAGTGTCTTATCAAAAAAATATTCCATCTATGATGAAATTATTTAATATGGTTATGTTTCAAGTATAATGTCTCTATTATTTACATGGTTTTATTTTGTTTTTGATGAAATTATATCCATTGTTTTATATGGATTATGTTATGATGGGATGATATTTATGAAACCAATTTTATTCGTTTGGTTATGATGAATGATTTATGTTTATTTTGTGCCATGTGAAAGAATGGTTTCATTATGAGATGGGTGGGACCTATACCTCCCTCCAATGCATTGGTAAATTATTTATATCTAATGAGATAGACATGGCTAGAATGGAAAGTAAATCTAGTTCAATAATACATGGCTGTAACAACAGGTAAACCCGGATCAATAATGGACTTTGTCCACTATGATGGTCTTGGAAGCAATACCTTGGCTACTATATAAATAATATCATGTGCTTAATGGTTTACCATAATTACATGTTTTATCTCCAGGCTATTTTATCATGATTAATTTTTTTTTATGATCTATGCCTTACGTACTGCCAATATTTATTTGATGACTCAATACTTTGATGTGTAAACTTTATGTTCATGTTTTTTTGTTCAAATACGTATGGTTTGTTTTATTTTCTCCATTCTTACCATTACTAAGAATTTGATCTCACCCTTTATATGTTTTATTTTCCCTATAATTTATAGAATGGTTTTAGGTAAGAAAACAAAAGGGGGAGATCATTATGGGAGATTTTGAAGATCTTTCACCATGATTAGAAGATTATGTTCTGTGTTTCCAAAGACACTAAACTAATATGGTCTTTGAGAATTTATTTTTGTTATGTATTAAGTATTCCACAAAAGTAATGTAATATTCATTTATGTCAATTTGGGTCTCTACAAGCATAGTAGGTTGTCATATCATTTTTTGAGCCTTATATTGGATGATGGAGGGGAGTATCTGGTATTTTACTCTCCAATGTTAGATTATTTTGAATATGTTTTACCTGAACACTTATAAGGATTACCAACCAAGAGAGAGGTGGAATTCACTATTGATATCATGTCAATAATAGATCCTATTTCTATTACCCCATATCAAATAGCTCTATAATAGCTCCTTGGGTTAAAGAACCAGCTAGAGTACTTAGAGACTAAAGGGTTTATCCACCTTAGTACATCCCTTGGGTCTCTCTTGTAATATTTTCCTTTAAGGTTGATGGTACCTTATGATTTCTGTATGAATTATTGGTGTTTTAATTTAGTTAATAATTGACATCCACTTCCATGTGTCGATAATCTCATGGATTAGCGGAGGGGTATTTGATTCTTTATAAAGATCAATTTTATATTGGGTTACTACTATGTTATTATGAGAACCTATGACAAACCAATGAAATCTTTTTGAATTATTTATGGACTCTATGAGTATCTAGTGATATTTTTTTCCTAGATGAATACACGAAAAGTGTTTATGGCCTTTATTAATATTTTCTTCCATCCGTAATTGGATGTTTTGATGGTTTCTTTTGGGAACTATATCCTCATGTATTCTCATATGAGGGAGGATCATTCATAGAACCATGAGATTATTTTGGGAACACTATGGTAGAAAAATATATATTAAAATCTATTGAAGTGTTGTTTTTTTATTGATTAGGTACACTTCTTAGGGCATACCGTATAGAAAGTGATCAAATGTTTTGACCCCAAGAAGGTGGGAGCATTGGTATCATGGGTGAAAACTAATATTTTCTTGGATGTTCCGAGTTTCAAAGGATTCTTAGGCTATTATCAATGTTATATATATAAAATTTTAGTATTTGAAACACCTATGATAGGGATGACCAATACTGGGGTGAAGATCAAATTGTTTAGAAGCATGCGAGAATTCCTTCTAAGAGTTAAAGGGGAGGTTGAAATCAGCATTGATCTTCATTTTTTTCAGCTCTAGGTAATGGTTTTTTCATATGATATGATGAATCGTGTGTCGGGATAGCTGAAGATATATTATAGGGGGTTGATTCGTGGCATATGGGTCCTGAAATTTCAGGCCACATTAATGGAATTACAATGTAAATGATCTCGAGTTAGCAGTTGTTACATACACCATGAAGATTTAGTAGAATTATCTCATGGGGGAATGGTTTTTGGCCTATATAGACCATAATAGTTTGAGGTACATTTTTACTTAGTGATACCTCATCATTCGCCAGTCAAGGTGGGTCGAGTAACTCAATATTTTGAATTTGAGTTATCCTATACCCCAAGGAATCGAAACATAGTGGCAAAAGCTATGATCCGGGATATCAAACTAGTATTTTCATGGATTTTAGTAGTATGTAGAAACTGGTATAGCTTTTTATAAAATGAATATTGATGTTCAAGCGGACCAAGATTGAGATGTTCTGAAATCATTATCATATTAAATTTACTTATGTATCAGATCAAGTGAATGAAACTTTTAGATCCAAGATTCCTAAACCGAGGATGGATTTGAGGGTGTGGAGTTTCCACCACTGAAGACTATGTATGAGGATGAGTCCATCCATGTTCATGGGTGTGTCTTGGTTTCTACTAACATGTGACATGAGTTGATGAGAGCCTCTCATACTTCATGGTGAGAAGTACACCTAGGATCAATGAAGTTTTAATGTGATGTCCATTTTCAATATTTATGGACTAGTATGAAGAATGATAGAGAAGGGTTAATTACACAATGCTCTACCTATCATTAGGTGAAGTTTGATCATCAATATTCTTCTGGTCCCATGAAATCTTTTCCCATCTCAAAGTGGAAATAGTATGATGTCACCATGGAATTTCTTGTGGTCTTACTAAAGAAATCCCAATAGAAGCATGTAGTGTGGGTAATCATGGATGGGATGACAAAGTTTACCCATTTCCTACTAATATAAGAGACCTTTGAGGTGGAATATCTATGATGTTTATAAGCCTAAGAGATAATATGGATACATGGGACCCCTTAGTGAAAATTTATTGATAGGGAAATGTGGTTTACATCATGATTTCATTAGGGTTTGTAGAAATTATTGGGCACTTAGGTTCTTTTGAGTATAGAATAACACCCAAAGACCAATTGATATTCTAAGAAGGGTATTTTTATTATGGAGGACTTGAACTGGGTGTGTGTCCTTTATTTCTTTGTTCTTGGGATAACTATCCAAAACTCATGGAATTCACCTATAACAATAGTTATCAAGGGACAATTAATATGGTTTATTACATGGATTTTTATGGGTGGAGATTTCATTCACCATTATATTGGATAAAGGCTGGTGAGGCGGTGATGGTGGGACCAAGTCTCATTCCGGAGATGACAGAGTATGTCTAGTTGATTTATAATAGAATGGTTATGGTACAGAGTTGGAATAAATATTATTTTGATGAGTGTAATTGACCCCTAGATTTTAATATAGGTCGTAGATTGTTTTTCCTTTTATCTACTAGATTGGGAAATCATTGTATACTAATGCAGGGAATGATAGTGCCCAGGTACATAGGGTAGTTCAATATTGTGGATAGGGTCATCCTAGTGGCATAATAACTAGGTCATTCGTAGATATTTAGTTCCCTACATGATTTGGTTCATATATATCATCTTTAATGGTAATTCCCCTTCCATCACATATTTTTTATATTTATGATATCTATCACAACGCTAATTCGTCCTTTGTGGAGTATCCTATTTATATCATGGACCATGGAAAGAAGACGCTTAGTATACAATTTTCCATCTTGTTTAGGTGTTATGGAAATATAGGCATGTCTAAGAAGAAACATGGGGGCAAGACTCGGACATGTGGGCCTATTGGATGATAATTTGTTTGATGTGGTAGAGAAAAATTTGGGGTAATATCTTGAGGTTGAATTATCTCGATCCAGATAGGTTTAAGATCCCTCTATTCTTTTGAGGTATGGAACCATTAATTTTTTGTGAAATTTAATTAATTTTACCTTAGTGGAGTTTCTAAGGGTGCATTGGAAGGTCTCAGGAATTTCCTAGGGGTTTAAGTTTTTTAATTTCATGTTTTGGGGAAGTATAACAAGATACAAGGTTAGTGTATTATTTTTTTAATCATGCACCCTTACCATGTTGTTTGAATAAAGAGGAGATTATTTTTAAATCATGTAAATGGGGATAGAAAACCATGAAAACCCTAAAATGTATTTTAAATCCATTTATCATAGTTTACACCATGTTTTTCTAACTATACGTCTAACCATGTGATGTGACATGTTTCTTATGGTATAGTTGTCATGGTTGGTGTATGGTTTTACCAAACATTTGGCTAAACCATCAACCCTTTCAAAAAGTGAAAAAAGTACCAAAATTATGTTATGACCCTGTCCTCTTTCTATTAATTTTTTTCCCCATGTTAGACCATTTTCTACATCATGAATCTCTCTTCTCTTCCTTCAGGATTTTGATTGCATCCCCTTCGATCCTACACCGTTTTTTCCACTACCTGTCACCTTAAAAGGAATGTGGAAAGGCTAACACTCTATTACCTATATTCAAACACATATTTTAGATCTAAATTTATTCCTCCATATTTAACATAAATTCCCTATTTTTATGATTTTTTATTGTTTATCAATATCTTAAATTTTATCTCGAATCAGAGGCCAATATCTAGAAAGTGGAATACATCTAACATAAATTATGTGGTCTCAATATTTCCCTTAAATTATTGTCATAGTATTATGTTATCAGAATGTGTGATCATCAAGAACCACCAAAAAAATTGATCTAAAGGTAATCTAAATTTTTTAAATTCCCTATTTATGTCTTAGAATCTTCATTGGGTTAAGAAAATATGTTTGATTTAGTAGACCTTGGTAGAATTTATTAAAGAGGTGGGTTATGCCTTATGCCATTATTAAAGGTGGGTAAAGAGGGTAGTTTATGGATTAAATAGTTACATTGTGATTTAATGTAAAAATTTTAAATGGAATTGTTATTTTAAATTAAATTATAACCTTGGATTGAGTTATAGATTTGTTTATTGTGTGATTTTTGGAATAATGACATGACTAGAATTCATGGATGTGAAAATTAGTATGAAATTCCTTGGTAGACCACCCTGGATTTTTTATATTTTATATTTACATGTAATTACATGGGTGTGCCTTTGATTAAATTTGGATTTGGAATTCAATGAGAAAGATAGTGTATTCTACACATATTTTTTACTGTTATTTCCAGGGGGAGACTCCTCTATAGATTCACATAACTTTTATACTTGTTAAATTACATGGATTAATTTTGTGGATTCTTAAGGGATATATTTTTTGAATATAGAATGATGATATTTGTGTATTTATCTCAGAGTATATATTTATATAATTCCTTAGGTGATATCATTGGATTCTAATCGAGTTGTGACTTTAAATGTCAGGGGTGATCCCCTGAGTTCAGACCTAAATCGTGTTTTATCATGGGAATTATTGGAATGGAATAACTATATGAGACACATGGATTAATTTGGGTTATATGATCATATTTTCATTTGTGATGTACCTTAGAACCATATTAGGCCATGAATCATCTTCTATGTACAAAGAAAAGCATAAGCCAAATTAGGTAGCATTGGCTTGGGTTGTCCCATTAATACTTTAGTCTTGACTTGGTTATTTTATTTATATATTTCCCTATTTTTATTTATATTTTCACTTATATATTAAACACAATTATGTTTTACACATCATACTGTATTGTATTATACATCATTGGTGGTGGCCTACTGAGCCATACTCACACCCTATTTAGGTCGTCATTTGTTACCTTGACTAACATCATGGGTGCTGGTCAGGATAAGGGAAAGTACTATTTAGTTGATGCTTGATGTTATTCTTAGGACTGGATGTTGGAGTAGGAAACCAAGATAGGGCTCATTGATTCTAGGGTTTTCTTATCTTTTTTGTTTTTTCCTATTGTTTACTTTGTGGGATTTATGTACTAGACTTGACTTATGTGTACAATTTCCAGTTTTTATGTGACATGAGTAGGTTACTTCATTGGTCATGATTGGGTATCCAGAACTAACCTATTATATCTATATGTAATTTTTAGGATGTTTCACTTACTTCCTCTAATTTTTCTACTCTAATAAGGGGGTATAGTCTCCCCACTATACTATTACAGAACCAAACTTCTAGTCTTCAGCCAATGACATACATCAAGGTGTGCCTGAGTCCATATTGTACAGAATCTCAGGGAACTAGTTTAGAGTATTTAGATTCAATGCGTTACAAAAAATTGTATAAAATATACTTATTTGATTTCTCTCAATTTATTAACTATATTTTTTCCTATTGTTTAATAATTTAAATTAGTTTCTACTTTTGATTCTAAATATAGATTACTAAGATAATTTTTCATGTATAAAGTGAAAAAATTAGTTATTAATGGATTACAAGATCTATAAAAAATTGAAAATGTATTTCACCGATATAAAAAATTGTTAACACAAGATATGATAATGTTAAATATGAATAAACGTTCATGCGGTGAATTAATTCATTAATTCCTAAAACATCAATAATGAAACTAATAAAATTTCACCTTTAAATTATTCATAGTAAATAATAGCACCAGTTCTAAATAAGTATAAAAACTATGTTTTCATCTAATGATTAACTATTTATCTTTCCTAACATATTCTGATTGAAACTATATTCTCATTAGGTTTCTTGATTAGAAACATATTTCTCAATGTTTTAAGGGATAACTAAACATCAATGAAAAATATAAAAAAATTTATAGATATAAAATAAAATAAATCATGATTTTATAATCAAAATACATGTTATCACAACATAATTTATTTTAACTATAGCTTTAGTAAAACCATAATCTTGGCCTTTATCTCTTGGGATCATGAAAGATAAATTACCTTCATTATTGAGGAATTGGATTAAATATTGTCCCATATTCTTATGTTTGGAAAACTATACGTTGTGGATTCTTAATTTAAATATTATTTCTAAGCCTTATGAACTTTATTAATACACTTGAAATAAAATCTTTTTCCCTTTTAGAAAGTATCATTGTGTTCATTTTGATAATTATCACATGTTTGGAGTTCTATCCTTCCCTTATTCTCCTTTGCCTCATTTTTTCCATGGATCTTAAACATCCTCTTCTTCACGTAATTTAATTTGAAAATCTATAACATGGGTAATTATTCCTATATCTTGATGATAATTTATACCATATCAACATGTGAAGAAAATGATTGAGAGACTATTTACCTTTGAAGGCATTGACTAATCCCATTAAATAAATAATCAATCTTACATTATGAATTATATACATAGTTCATAGTATCCCTTGAATCTCTTGTTAAATTTTCATCATACTCAGTAATATATTCCACTTTCTTATATCATATATTAGGGAATACCCTTTATATATCATCTCATTTCTCTGAAGGAAAACATTTGTCAAAAAAATATCTTAAAGGCATTACATTCAACTATATCACTATATCCTCCTCCTCATTTATATTTTGAATAAATTACTACCATTTATCAACATCTACCTTTAAACAATACACTTCAAAAATTACCTTCTTTATTTAATGGCATCTCAGATAAATAAATATCTTTTCAGGAGACATTATCCATTATTCAAATAACGATGGATTTGTAGTTCCATTAATTAATTGAGGTTTCTGCGACATGATGGAGTCCAAAATCATTTAATCATACTTTTATGAAATAAGTTGTTTCATATGGGAAATATTATCAGACATAAAATGTGTCAATTTCTCTAATACAGTCTTAATCTACTCAAATTGAATGACATCCATTAAGAATTCCTTGAGAAGGAAATTTCTACATTGATTACAGGTGTAGATAAATTTTTCATTACTTCCATGATGAACCATCTCTAAATAATTCCATACCCTTGATTACATAAAATATTTATAAATATTTATCCATTATATAAAAATCACTAAAAAGTTATTGAAAATTATTGGGATTTTTATAATTCCTATTCTACAATTGTTCTTCTAAAATATAATTTCCAAGGGTCTTAATAAATTTGATTTGATAACAACTATAAAAAAACATAAATCTAATATCCCAATTTTGGTATTTATTATAATAAATTTTTGTAATATATAATTTATCTAATCCCACAGGGCTTAATAGTTTAGTAGTCAGGAGATACTAGATATATATGGGATAGACATGATAAATTGGAAGCATAATGTATCACTTGTAATCTTTATAAAAACATTCTAATTTCCAATAGTAAATTAGTAAAATAATAAAAATATACCTTCTTAATAACCTATGAAAATAAAAATATAATAAAGGGGTAACACCCTAGTATTTTATGAAATATTGTTTTGAGGTAATTTTACCTTCTTTGGCAGCTTGTGTTACACGTAGCATCATGTTTAACTGAAACATGATATATTATTATTTAATATTATCACCTTGACATTGGATTGGGGGGTATGAATATAGATAACTAAATTATTAAAATATAATGTTATATATGAATAAAATAAATTCATTTATTATCAATTTATTTTAAATTAAAATAAAAACATTGGAAAATATAGGGGAGGTTTTTCAAAAAAACTATTTCTTGTGCATAAAATGCATTTTCATCCTGATAATTTAATTGATCACTATTTTTGAATGATTTTAATAAAACATATATATTATATATTCAATAAAAAATTTAACATTAATTTAATATTTTTCTATTCACAGAATAAGAATAGATTCATTTTTATGCTTAAAACTATATTTTTCTAAAAAGTGATTTTCATCATGTTTTACACACTTATTTTAAAATTAACTTCTTCCACTTATAATAAGTGAGTATTAAAAAATATTTAATATTTTCGATCATGTAGTTCCAATTTTTGTAAATATTCCCCTCTTTTTTGTTAGTATGAATAGTAACTGCGGTAAAATTTATCACCTTGGTGAAGGGTAAATTAGGTTAATCTAGGTTAAAATTAAGTGATAAAGCCATAATTTTAAATATTAATTATTATTGTATGAATTTAATTAGACCCTTATAACCTTAGTCTCAAAATATATTTTCTGATTGGGAACTATTCCATAAAAATAAACTATATAATATTTAAAGTAAATAATGTTACAAAATACTGCTCTCTTATATTTAAATATCTTTTATGTGTTCACATAGTGACAAAATAAATTTATGAATGAATATAAATGTTTATTTTTAGTTTAATGAAATTATATTCATGATGTAAATATATTTATAATTTTCAGTAATTATATAATTACATTAAATCTTTATGAAACACTAACAAAGTATTTAATTAATTAATATAAAAATTAAAACATCATTTTAAAAAAATAAAATGTGGTATTATTTGAGTGTGTTATAGTGTTCCATGAATTTTTTAGAAAAACATAACATATTATTGATGTCTAAAATGATTATATTCAAATTTTAAATTTTCATTTATGTCTTTTAAGTCAAATTAAAATAATAGTGTCAAAATTGACCTTCAAGATATTTTACCAAAATAATATTTTATTAAATTATTTATAAATTATAAAAATATTTAAATAAACAAATAAAATAATATGTGTTATAAAATATAATACTTTATTCATTTATGAGTTAATATTTACCTTATATGTAAAATTATAACCCTTTAAGAGTGAGAATTTTTTTTTTGGGGTTAAGGTTAAAATTGTTTAACCATGTGTTTAATCAAAAAGATAAGTTTTAAGAAGACACAAAAACCTAAATAAAATTATTTTTTTATGTTATTTCAACCAAATATTATCATATATTTTTATATATTTGAATTATGAATCATTTATATTTATAATTAATTTATTATAAATAATATTTTAAGAAATTCCAAGTGTGTCCCATACCTCCCATATAAAAGAGCACCCATACTTTTTCTTTTTCATACCAAATTGAGCCTTATACCTAGACCAAACCCACTAAAGACAAATTATAAACATAAATATACACATTTTAGAGGTTTTTTATTCCCAAAATACTAATACAAAGATCCTTCAAGGGATATCTAAGAACTTATTTCAAAGAAGTGGTAATTGCTTTAACCGATCACTTTCATTATAATTATAATTTAAACTCCTATAAATCAATGTTATTTACCAAAAAAAAATTAAGTATCATAAATATACTTAAATGTTATTATTATCATTTAACCACCATTATCCACTCTCTTTACCATAAATTGAGATGTTAAATTATTGCTCGTGCATACATATGGATTACCTTATCCACATAGTGGAAAAATTCATTTTTAATCACAATAATTTTTTATAGGTATTATTATGGTAAAAATGTTTATATTTTTTATTTATAATATAATTATACTTATTTAATTATTATATCATATCCACTTACTTACCTTCCAATATTATGGGAAACAATAAAGTCGCTCGTGTGTTTGTGTGGACTAACACATCTGCAAAGTGTTGTGATTCATTTTATTCATTTCTATTTTTGTTTGATGGTAATAAGGATAGTGGTAATAAGGATGGATTTAATGAATATATATGATTTTTATTATTTAATAATAGTTATATAAACGCGAATTATTATTTACCTTCCTTTCTTTTCATCCTTTGAAAAGTGAGAATGGTGTTCATGCCTAAATACGGCCTACCGTCTCCAAGAATGGTATAATTCATTTTTCTATCTCTACATAAATAGATGAATATATATATATATATAGTGAATATATAGTATATAATATGAATATAAATTATTATTATTATTAAAAATTAAATTAAATATAAATTTATTATACATGTGGTTAAAGAAATTTTGATGCAAGTAGAACTCGAGGTAAGTTATTTTTGGCTCACTTTTATTTCAGTGGCACACATTCTGTATTCACCACTTCTTTCATTTATGTGGTGTATATACTACCCCTGAATGTATTTTATGACCCTTATAATCAAAATTATGAGGATTTTTTTTGTAGAAAAATTCAATGAACAATTAATATAAAAAGAAAGTTTACAAGAGTCTAAAATATGGGATCATATTAAAATATATTTCATGTAAGGAAATAAGATCAATGAGGAGGTATTCGAACCACAAGATCTCTTGATTCACTCCCATGTATGCCAATCCATCTGTGACCATATTAGATTCTTGATAAACATTATTGATGATATAGTTGATATCGATAAACGAACAGGTGCATTCCATCCAACAACTAGTAATCGGCTAAGCAAGATGAATAATTTCATTCCAAATCACTTGCACGATGGTCATCAAATCACTTTCAATCCAGAGGTTGTTCAAACCAAAGAACATGGCGAAAGTAATAGCTTTAATTAGTCTCAACATCTCAGCTTTGAGGGATGTGGAAATACCACAAATACCCATGAAGAAACTGAGGATCTGACTAAGAAGATTCCTAAAGATAACAACGCATCCCATAAGGCCTGGATTGCATTTGGAGGTGCCATCAATATTAATTTTGATCCGTCCAGGAAGAGGAGATCTACATACCACCTCCAGAGTGCAGCGAGGTTGACATTAATTCCTATTAATATGAAGACATCGCAGGATTCCAAATTCATGCATAGTGTTGTGGCAATTTCCCTTTTGCATCATAGAAGCTTCATATATGGAAATAAAGATCCACATATGACCTGTATTTATATTGTAACAGTAATTGTTATGAATAATAGAATTCCGATAATACCAGATCACATGGGGGATCTCAGAAACGGCAGCTAGGAAAAGGTTCTTGATTTGCTGCGAGCCATCTATTTCTGCACATTTCTTTATCTGAGTTTTAATGGAGTCAAAAATTACCCATATACAGTCAAAAATGTCATGAATATATTTCCAAATATCAGAAGAAGTAGCATAAGAAAGAAATATGTTGTTATCATCTTATTTATTTTGATTACAGAATTTACACTTAGAGTAGAGCTGAATTCCAAAATATTGAAGGAAAATCTTTGTGGGAACTCTGTTTTGGGAAAGACGCTAGATGAGATTAAATATAAAAGGCTTTATCCAAGGTTTTTTGAAACGAATTAACCAAATGCAATCATTATTTGAGTTACAGAAAAATGATTTTAGAAAAATTTGGAGTTTAGCATCCCATTGCGAGCATGTTCCCAAATTAATAAATCATTAGTGTAAGTGAAACAGTAATTTTCAATGACATTAATAATAGTTTGAGAGATTTGTTCATGTTAAGAGTTTTGGGTATCTCTAAAAGAGATGTTGACATTCTTAGGGGTCTAATCAAGAGATATCATAGAAATTAAAGGCACGCCTACCCAATTATCTAACTATAATTTCATGGAGGATTCCCTAGAGACCATCCATCTAAAATTATTCATGATGATGGAGAATGAATGTTTGATAGATGTCAAAATGGAAGAGTTAATGAAATTTTAATTACCCTTCTTAAGTTTGTCAAGATATCTATTTTTGAGGAAGGTAATTGCCACTAAAGTGTTGTGAAAATGGTTCTAAGTGAGCCTATCTTGAAGGGCTTCATTAAAGTACTTTATGTTTTTAATGCTTATACCACCTTTATCAATGGGAATTAAATAAGTTGACAAGGAGACAGTCACAATATTTCTTTTCAAAATATTTCCAGTCCAGATGAAATTCTTAATAGTGGTGTTTATTTTTTCATCAGATCAAAAGGCCATTTATATACCATCATGAAGTAGACCATCTTGGAGACAATAATGTATTTTACAAGGCAGGTCCTACCTTCCATAGAGATAGATTTTCCTCTCTAAAAATATAGATGGTTTAGAACTTGGTCAACTATAGTCACAAAGTGGTAATCCTTGGGTCTTACCCAAAAGATGGGTACACCGAGATATATGAAAGGGATCGTACCTTCTTTCATACCTAGGTCACTGATAATTTTACATTTTCTAATTCTATGAATGTTTTTTCCAAAGAATATGCAGGATCTGTTCCAACTAATAATTTGATAAGAGACCTCTTCATAGTGTGAGAGTATTTTTTTTAGTTTGAGAATGTTTCTTTTGTCACCTTGAAAGAAAAGGATGATTTCATCATCATACAAAAGGTGGGTAGAAGCCTTTATATTCCCAAATACATGGATGGGTTTCAGCTTGTTTTGTTCTACTAGATAGGTAATCAGAAGACTAAGATAGTCCCCTGCTATATATAATAGAATGGAAGTGAGGGTGTCACCTTGTGTAAAACCTTTAGTGAATTTAATATAGCCTTTAGGATATTCGTTGACCAAAACTGAGATAGATGCCGAGTTGAACAATGTTTTGATTGAAGTGATAAAAGTTTCACTAAAACCAAAATTTTGAATAACTTTGAAGATAAAGCTCCAATACATGGTGTTGAAATCTTTTCTAATTTCATGTTTAATAGAATTATTCCCTCATCTATTAGCCTTGTTCAAATTTTTGACACACTCATAAGCAAGATAGATACAGTGCTGAATGGATCTGCCCTTAATAAAACCAAATTGGTTCCAAGAGACAAGTTTTTTGATGACAATTGATATTCTAATTTCAATTATTTTTGTGATGATTTGGTAAAGATCTTGGATAAGATCAATTGGTCAAAACAGATGAATCTTAGAGGCATTTTCGACTTTTGGAATCAAGGTGAGAAACTATGCATTAAGAGCATGAGGAAGGACACCGTTGGAGAAACAGGATTTGAAAAGGTTATAAGCATCGATATTAATCATATCCCAATAATGTTGCAAGAAACCATTTTTGAAACCATCAAGACCTAGAGAACTATTAGGATTAAGACTAAAGATGGTGTCTTTGATTTCATGATCCAATGGAATGTTGAGAAGGAATGTGTTGTCTCTATCAGTGACCAACATCAGAATGATCTCAGGTAGGAGGCCTTTATTGATATCAGGACCATTATATATAGATTCATATTGGGAGACTATATGATGGGTGATTTCATCTTCAATGTCAAGAATATTGCGTACGAATTCATTAGTTCCTCTCTTTCATGATGTTTTCATTCAAATGTTACCAAATTGGGAAGGGTTTTTTGTTACAATCTCATTATATATTAGGATTATTTATGATTAAGTTTCCAATGATGAAAGATTATGATATAACTATAATGAATATATTGATTTTTTTATCCTATATTTATTTATTTAAAATACATTTCTTCCTTTCATTTTACTCACTTAAATTACATAATAGATAGAAAATATTTTCTTAAGGAAAATCGGCTTTATTTCTCTCTTCAGTGGAAAAAAGAATCTTCTATATCCATGTTTGATAAAAATGTTTTAAAGAATTTTTTCAATATTATACAATAACTTTTTATAGGGACTTTTATCCTTTTATGAAATTTTAAAAAATAATTTAAAATGAATCTTCTTGTCATTTTCTAAATGAGTTTTTTTTTAAATTTTATAAAAATTTGAAAGTAAGGTTTTATTTTAATTTATACGACATGAAGGGAATTTCTCATCATATTGAATTCTCAATGATTTTAAGATTCATTTGAAATTTTCCATTGATCCATAGATTTTAAAAAGTAATTTCATAATGGAAATGTTATTTTCATCAAGATTTTTTTCAATGATCTCTAAATTTTAATTTAGCAATGAAAAAAACTACTGTTGTTATATATTATTTACTGGGGATATAGTCCAATGGTACCATATTTATTTTAAATTTAGATGTATTAGGATTATTATGATGATGTTTTTATGAAACCCATTTAATTTTTATTTTTTATGAAATGATGTTTTGATGAAATATTTATGTAACTCATTTACTTTGTTTGGGTAATGATATAATGATATGATGAATGTTTCTTATCTTATGGCATGCATTTTTATGGTTTTCATTATGTAACGGGTCGGAACAGAATTATATATTTCTCTAATTAGTTTATTACGGTTTTATATTTCATAATATATCTATGGGAAACAATTTTTTATGGTTGATACACTATGGGAAAAAGTTATTCATTTTTATTTGTTATGAAAAAGAAGTCGTTGTTTTTGTTCTACAATAGTAAATATGTATTGATTCCTAGTTTTTTGTTATTTGATGGTATTGGTAGTCAAAATTGATATATGATATGGTTTCAATACTTATAATGGTTCCAAAATTTTATGACATCAAGTTACGGTTCAGAATTTACCTATGATGAATTCTCACTTTTATGATTTATGTCATTTGAAATGGTAGTGCTTTATTCCCTGAATATTGTTTATGGTATTTTAAAAATTGGGTATGAATGATGTAAGTTAATTTTATGATCTCATACCCTTATTCTTATCTTATTATTTCATTTGATCATCTATTGATATCTCCCACATTTACCCTTATTGATCATCGGAGATCACTCTTTCTTATGTTTCTTTTCCTCAGGTTATGAAGAAAGGTTTCATTAGAGTATGCATATAAATATTAATAAATGGGATGATATTTGTCAGATATGATGAAGATCATTCATAAAATAAGAATATTTTATATATAGTATCAAAACAAACTAATAATTTATAGTCCTTGAGTGTGTGTTTATGAAATTTATTGAATATTCATCTAAAAAGAAGAAATATTTATGTACGAAAATCTTGGGTCATTATAAAAGGGTGAGATCAATTGCTCAGTAATGAAAATAATATGGTGGAATTTATCATGAAAAAATAAGGCATAAACAATATGTAAGAGTAAATAAGTAATAAATGCTCTATGTAATCAACATATTTAGAACTAAACACATTCATGGCTAAAAGATTAGTAATCACACAGAAAATAATAACTAATTTCATAATGATGGAATGCATAATGTCGAAGATATTAATATTATCATAAATACATATAAACCAAAAAAAATTATATATCATAAAGGTAAATCAATAAATAAATCTTACATACTATCAGGGAATATCAACAAAGACATCATAAATAAATATGGAAGGTGTATCCAAATACCCATGTTAGTTTTTCTCATGATATCTACTGATTCATTGAGTGGATATAACAAGATCTCTTAGTCACTTACACATGTCCAGTGAATTCCTAATTCATTGGATGATCATTAAAATATAAACTAATTATGTCTTAATAATCAATATATATATATATATATTGACGCAATTATAAGGAATGTCAATATTTCCCTAGTCAATGGAGTAACTTTAGTAGAAATATTCATTTCGTTCACATCATATATAGTAATGAATATATGGTTTAGTAAACAATTAGATAAATATTGGTATATAACATATATTCAAATCCTTTATTATAGTTTTTAAATAATCATGTGAATTAACTTAAGCATATCCCTCGAGAGTATCAAACCAGGTGTGTAGTTGGGTTGACAAGTTTATCACTGAGTGAAGATTGAGTTAATACCTAACCTACTTTTTTAGGGTTATTAATCATAGATACATTTTTTCCAGATCCTAAAACCACTTATATGTATCTAAGAAAGGTTTTAAATACTATACAACTAGAAATATTTACTTTACCAAATTTTTTGGACATAAAAATCACCACTATATAGATATTGGCAAGTAACATTGAGAATTTAAAAAAAATATCTTTTTCTTATGAATTTTTTTTAAAACACATACAATTCCTAAAAAATGGGAAAAGGATTTTCTTTTAAAACCACTAAAAACTTTTAAATAAGTATTTATAATTAATACTTTTCATTATGGTTGTAAAATTTGGTCAATCCATAAATATTAAAAGAAAACATTTTTCCACATTTTTTGTAAAAAAATTAATTATGAAACGCATAGAAAAAATTAAAATATTACATTTTAAAACATAGTCAAAAAAATAAATTATAGTTTAAAATGACCTTGAAACCCCATTTTCATTTATCTAATAACATTAATGAAATAATTTAAAAATATATATATGGAAGAAAAACATTTCTGACGAAATCAGGAATATTAGGTTACTTTTTCTTTTAAACATTATTTCAATTAATTTTTTATCCAAGTGGGAAAGAAATAGAAATAATATATTTAATGACCAATAATAAACAATTTATAATAAAATATATGGTTTCCAATATAGAAATATCATATAATTCCCCCATTGTAAATTTACCCACAAATAATCCAAAATAAAAATGTGATTAACAACTAAACTCTTATGACTTAAGTCACATTCTAATAAAGATAATTTTTTGGAATAGAACGTGAAATTAATAAATAAATACCTAAAATAAAAATATATTTATGATAAAATATTCCAAATATTCATCACATGAACCATATACAAATAAATATGTGCATAAAACAAGTCTCTAAGAAGGAAATTTGAGACGATAAACCCTTACCTTGGATTCCCGCTTAGTCTGATGTGTTCCATACTCTTATTTAATAAATTTATATCAATTATTAATTAAAATAATATAAATATTTATATATATGTTTTTGGATATCATTTATACGTATTTTAGTTTTACCTATTAAATCATAATTCATTAATAAAATCAATTATTAATGTGTAAATTGTTCTGTTTATGATGCATATTTTGATTTAAGGGATCTATTCCTTGAACCTTGGTCATGGTTTATAATATATATAATTTTAATAATGTAATATATGTCATATTTCTGCATAAAATTCAATTTTATAACCATCCATGTCGGTATTTTATGGAAAAATTTGAATTACATCGATTCATGAAGGCGGAAGTCTGCACGTACACATGAGCATAGTTTCTATTTTACAATAGATGGGAGGGAAATAAATTTGAAAATATATTATTTTTATGGAATAATATTTTTTTATAAATATAATATATATTCATTAAATTTATCTATATGACCATCTTTGTGAATCGGTGATGAAAAATGAATTATTCACTTCATGGAGGTGGAGGTCTACACGTACACATGAGTGATATTTTCATTTTCCATTAGATGGAAAAGAAATAAAAAATGGTTGTACCATTAAAATAAATACATTTAAATATAAAAAATATATATATTTTATTTTCTTAAGATGTTCATATAATATTTTTATGAGGTTTAAGAAGAATGAATCTTGAAAGATCTTTGTAAGAATATATACCTCTTCCTTGGATAATATCTTTTGAGAAAAACCATAAAGATTCAAGGATGGTTATTTTGGGAATAGAAAAAAATTTAGGTCATGTATAATACTTTTTTACAAAATATAGTAAGATATTGTATGTTTTAAGTTTCTCATGTTTTCTGAATATGTGAAAAGAGGATGAGCCCATTATAAGTGAGGGGAGTGGCACCCTAATAAATGCCCTTAAAATTAAAATAATATAAAGGTATTTTCAAGGTCATGTGGAATAAAATGGAAATTTTTTAAAATATAGGATGATATATGGTTTAAATACACTTAAATAATCATACTTAAACAATATTTAGTGATAATTTGGTCTTTGTCACTTAGGTTAAGCCTCCCCCTAACCCTTTTTATCCTTCACCATGGTGACAAAATTTTACCATGGTAACTTATTTCTTTACCAAAAAATTAAGTTCAAATTCATATGTAATATTAATTATTTTTATTCAAACAATTAAATCCATTTAACAATATAAAATTTCTATTCTGGGAAAAAATAATTTTAATATAAGTATAAAAAATGTAATGAAAATCCTTTTTTAATGTATTTTTAATCATAAAAAAATTTCCCAACAAAATCATGTATTGATTCTAATGAAAAATTTATTAATAAATAAATGATATATATATTTATTTTAAACCAATCTAAAACTAAATTCAACCATTTAATTACATAATTAAATAAAGTGATCGAAATTAGTAATTTTATTAGAATAAAATAAAATATCTGCTCCAGTGTTTTAAACATAGATTTATCAATACAAAGTAATATTTTAAAATAATTTATTTTACTCATTTGAATATGTTTTTAATAAAAATGTTTTATAAACATTTATTTCATTCTCATGTCGCAATGTTGTCTTAAAAGTGATTGTATTTATAAAAAATGATGTTTCCATTATTCACCTAAAATTTAACCTTTTGAGGAAATATACTAAAAATAAAAATTAAGATAATTTTGAAAATTTGAATTCAAATATTAATTTTATTTTATAAAATTTAAATCATAAAATTAAACAATTAATATTTTAAATGAAAATATTAAATAGAAATAAAAATTTCTTTAATGGAAAAATGACCTTTCAAAAAATTATGTCTTCTGAATCATATTTCCTATAAAATTATAATTAATTGAGAGTTAATTTATTCCTTCATTTATTGTTGTATATTAAAATTGACCACATTACTTAAAAAATAATTCTTTGATAGATAATTCATTTTGAAATTGAATGATTTTAATTATACCACATTAATAATTTTTTTGTTTTCCTTAAATTCCATCATTTGGAAAAAATACAGTGTAGGTATCATAATTAATTACTATATTTCTATTTAGTAAAAATTTATTATAATATTTCATGTCTTGTTTCAGTTCATTGTTTCGTGTAATATAATATATTAAACAAGTTATTTATTTAATATAAAAGACATACTAAAATCATGGGGTGTTATAGACAAATTATTATCTTCTTTCGTAACCTATTTGATTGAAATTTCATGACCCCCTCCCTCCAAAGATACCCCTCCTAGGATGGCAATGATTAATGGGAGATAATTACCCTTGAGTCCAACCTAAAGTAGGACATGGGTTGGAAACTATCACCAAGGGTGTACAAATATCCCAATATAAGAGGCATTACCCTTCATACGAAACAAGATCAGGAGATAAGATGTATCAACCCAAAACCAACTCCATAACATATATATATCTGCATGTGTGTGTGTAAAAACTAAAAAAAAACCATCCCACAATGCTTGTGTAAATAGAACTGATAAAAATAAAATTCTCCAAATTAAATAGCCAAAAAAAACTAGAGAAGAAATGCAGCAATTGTCCCATGTTATAAGCTATTAACATCCAGCACAGTCCACATAATCCTCTTAGAAACCAGAAAATAGAATTTATATATGTTGGGTGAAAATACAGTTATACTCAGTAGAAACAATAGTTTTTCATGAATAATTAAAAGGATCATATTAATGCACCTATGAGAAAATAGAATAACCAAACAACACCTAAAAGGTAGACTAACCATAACCCCAACCTCACAAAGTCTCTCTCACTAAATAACACATCCAATAAAAATATATAATATAAAGCACATCAATAATAGGGTACCCCGCACCACTTTCCAACTAATTATCCACTCTCACACCCTAATAGAAAATGTCCTGGTACTCCCACATCTTTTGAATATATCACATCACATCCCACACACACACACCTAGGCCACATCTCACAACACATCTCACCTGCACACACCTGGACTATCACAACACATCACATCCAACCCAAACACACTTGGTCCATCAAAACACATTCCATCCCAAAGACACCTATGAAAACACAAAAAATGTCATCCAGAAAACACATGGGAAACAATATCACAAATCACCTAAAAAACATGGGCCACTATCTCCTATAATATGGAATAGGGGAGAGTAGGTGGCCAACCATCCATCCTCCCATGAGGATGTTGGGAAAGACACCCCCCCCCCACTTGACTATGTGGGTGTTGACACATAGTGATTGACAAGGGTGGGGTTCTTAGGGAAATCACAAGAACATAAATTATTTATACATATATATATGCACAAAAAAGGAACACAATACCAACCTATGGGTTTACAAAAAAGCACCAACCTACTCATGAATTCCCTACTTTTCTTCCACCTTTAAATTCATAACACTATTCATGAAAAAAACAAGTCACTGTTTATTTTCAGTTTTTAATTAATATTAAACCGTTTTCCAGAATCTCTGTTACCAACCCATTCTATTAAATGATTAGTTTAAATCATTATCATGTAATAATTCCAGTTCATGATAATTATTCACATCACCAACCATTTTATCCAGACAACTATCACAGGACAACACATATCAATCACCAAATTAAAAGAAACAACCCAACTGCCAAAACAAATTCCAACTTCTACAACAGCCCTGGTACACAAAAATATCATAACTTCTATCCTTGTAGCCACACTTCATAAAACGTCTCATCCACTTTCCCCACATATTAAAAACTACCCATATATCATCCATCATATCACCAAATTCAACCCACATCTCACAACTATGTCAACAAAATTGTTATATCACATACCAAATCAAACCATATTTTCCGATTTAGTAAGTCGTACCTTTTTTAATTTCACAATATTGATTAAGGTTGTTATCACACAAGACATATGTTCCTGGGGAATCTATTTTATTAACCAATTTTACATGGTTGACCAATTTTATAACAAGTAACTTCGACAGCCACACAACATGCATTCCATTGTTCACATCATTATAAGCACAACTAGGGACCCCAAAAGGCCAAAATTTTCAATTGGTAACTTAGCCCATTCAATTAATAAAATCAATACAAAACAAATCAAATCAAATAAGAGTGGTAAGAAAATGTTTCACATTCCCCTACCCCTTTATATTGATTTTAAACCAATTCAGTTATCTTTATTAGTTTATAATATATAATATACATAAATTTGAACTTTTATATACCCATCTCACATGATAAAAAAATAATAAAGGCAAATGAAATCCTACCTAGAATAAAGAAAATTTAAACTTCCTTGTTGGACCCAAAAAAATAGGTTCGCGTATATAAGTAAGCTCTCTAGGGAAACATGATCCAACTATAGCAAAACACTTTGATGGAGAAGGTCTTAGATATATATAGTCTCAAGAGATATCCAGACTGAAAGAAAAAAAGGGCAGGATATCTCAGCATTAAAAAGTACATATCTATGACACAGGTATTGGATATAGTTTGAATTGTCTTTAAAGACATATCTGACAAAAACCATGCATTTTATCTTTTTAAAATCCCCCAAAATTTCACAAAATTAACAATATGATTTATATGATTTAAAACGTCTTCTAAACCTTTTAATTATGTCATTAAACTCATTTTAAGTCAATGAAATACATTAAAAGGGAAAAAATGGAAAAACTAGAAAATTCTAGAATTTTGGGAAAGAGTTGAAATGAGTAACTACCACCATCAGGATGAGTCACTGCCAGAAAATCCATTTCCAATGAGTCACCGCTAGTAGTTCAATATCAAACTAGTCACCATTAGTGAGTAACCAACATATGATTCACTTACAGACGAGTCACCTCCAGTGAGTCACCACCAGACGTGTCCCCTCCCATGATTCAATACAAGAAAAAACACCACTAGCAAGCTACTTCCAGGATGAGGTACTTATAGGATGAGTTACTGCCAAAATGTGTTACCTATAGAATAAGATACAGTTATAATGATCTAATATTGTAATATTGAAAATTTGGAAATTTATTGAAGTGAGTCACCATCGGAATGACTCATATGTCCCAAAAACAAATCGTACTACCCCTGGACACTTCAAAAATTATATTTTTCGAAAGGTAATAGGATTGAAGGTTCATAATATTACATAAGATACCCATAAAACTATTCTCTCCCTTTATAATTTAAAACTAAACTAGAAGAAAAGAGAGGAAGGGTATGAATAACCATCCCTTGTGATACATCTCAAGGATCTCATTACACCTAAAACAATGCAAAACCAAACAACCACACGCATCTTGAACAACCCAATCACCACAAAACCACAAATTAAAACTGTCACCTCTCACACAATCATTGCACAACCAACAAGATGCATCATCCTGAAAACATGAATCAAGTAATTCCATCCTTCATGTCAAGATAATATCTACTTTGGGCGGCACTAACTCACCCGCACAAGTTTAATCGCATCGTAGTTAATTAATCTAGATTAGTATTCTGGTATTAATTTTTTCTCATGTAGGGAAATTATCACAAATCCCATAGCACACACCACATTAAAGGTGAAAAAACAAATTTCATAAAACACCATGTTCTAAAAAGTACATCACAAGGAAAAAAGGGAAGAGAAGGGAAAAATTAAAACAACTCTAGGAAATTGTCTTGCATCTATGTCTCATGCTCTCAAGTATTCTCCTCTAAGACATCGTGCCTTCATAGAACCCGATCCAGGGGAATGGTTTGTCCTCACAACACCTTCTCTCGATGGTCTTGGATCTCCATTAGATAATTCAGGAAGGTTGTGTCATCCTCAATATCCAACTCACCCCAGTCAATGACATGGGATTCATAGTGAATATATCGACAGAGTTGAGAGATGTGAAAGACATTATAGACTTGGTCTAGTCAAGGTCTAAAATCCAACTGGTAAGCTACCTCGCTAACACACCCCAACACCTCTAAGGGCCCAACAAAATGGGGTGAGATATTGCTTCATTTTCCGAACATCTATTTCCCACATTGAGGCTAAAACTTCATGAACACATTTTTTCCAACCTTGAACTCTAGGGGTATCCTCTTGTGATCATCATGATAGTTCTTCTAGTTTTCTATTGCTTTCATCCTCTCTCAAAATAACTAATCCTTTTTTTTGTGTTCTACACTACCATAGGACCAAGAATTGCTGCCTCCCAAACCTAATTCCAATACAATGGATAACCACATGGTCATCCCTAAAAATCCTCAAATAGGTCCATACTAATAGAATATTGATAGTTATTATTATAAGAATACTCGACCAAGGGTATGAATTGTGCCAATGATCTGTTGAAGTATAATACACATGCCTGCAACATATCCTCCAGTGTCTTCATAGTACTCTCTATCATCCCACCCATATGAGGGTGGAAGGTAGTATAGAGGCATAACTAGGTGCAGAAATCATGATTCAATCCCATCCATACTTGTGAGATAAAATAGACATCTCGATCTGAGAAAATGGGCCTCAGAACATTATGAAACCATACCCCCTCATCCACATTCCTCTTAGACAAAGAATCCATTGTAACTGACTCCTTAATTCCTAATAAGTGAGTCAATTTCATCAACTAATCCATTGTCACCCAGATATGATCAAAACCCCCCTATACTCTGGGTATCCTTCTGGAAAAATCAATCGATATTTCATCCCGTTCCCACTCAGGAACATCCAAGGGCTACAAAAAAACCTCCCAGAACATGATGCTCTGCCTTTACCTACAATAAAACCACATACATTTCCACAAACTCCACTATTTTACGCTTCATCTTGGGGCACCAAAACTACATCCTCAAGTCATGGTACATTTTGGAAACTCTTGGGTGTATCACAAAGGTTATCTACAGAACTCAAAAAGAAATTCCCTATGAATTGATAATGGAAAAAACATCCTTCTTTGTAACAACATTCTGTTCTAACTATCCTTCAACCATCTCTCCTAAAAAACCGTGGCCAACATGATTATGCATCACTTATACCTCTGAGTCTCCCCACTAATACTCCTCCAAACACTGCACTAGTGAAGAAGGAACTTCATCTGAAACAAACATCATCTACCACCATCCACCCTTGAATCTATTTGCAAGGCTTCCAAATACACCACAACTCTTCAATAAACTGTAGAATCTCAAACAACATCATTATGAGAATTTCTTCTCAAGGAATCAACCAAAAAATTCCCCTTTACAAGGGTGTATACGATCTCAAAATCATAGTCTTGAAAAAACTCCATTCATATTCACTTTTTTATATTTAGATCATGCTAAGAAAATACATACCTCAAACTCTTGGGATCCTTTATGACCAAAAAGTGCTCCCAATAAGGTAATATTTCCACAAATTTAGTGCAAACCCAATTGTTTCTAGATCTAGATCAAGGGTGGTATAGTTATGATTGAGAGAGAATATCTACCTAGACCCATAAGTGATCACCACATTCTGATGCATCAAGGAACAACACATGAAAATACAGGAAGTGTCAAAAAACACCTCAAACATTACACCCTCCTCCCATTTCTAAAGGACTATGGTGTTGAACAACTTCCCAATCAAGTAACCAAATTTTGTAAGGCATGGATTAATCTACACAAAAGCCTTATCTTTCCTGTTCAATTATATCAATGGGGAAGAAAATCAAGAGAAATGGGGCACAAACTTCCGATAATGGCATGTGATACCATGAAATCTGTGAACTTATTCAAATTATTGGATGCCTCCCACAAAACTACCTTCTCAGCCTTTGACTGGTCCATATCCACACCTTTTTGAGAAAACATATTCCCTAGGAAATGAACCTATCAGGTAAAAATATTTCACTTGGAGAACTTTTCATAGAGTTGGGGGTAAAAATGAACCCCCAAACTAGTTATCAGATCTTTGGCATACTCCCCCTATGACCTTGAGTCTATCTGTATTTCATCACTGAAGACAACAATAAATCAGTCTAAGAACTCACAATACATTGAGTTTAAAATCACTATGAACATGGATGGTCCATTCATAACACTGAAGGACATGACTATAATCTTTAAGTGTCCATACCTGTATTTGATTGTAGACATTAGGATATCACCCTCCTTAACCCTTAATTAGTGACATTCAGACCACATTTGGATCTTAGAAAACCAAACCACCCCTCTCAACTGGTCGAAAACATCATCGATCCTCAAAAGTGGGTAATGGTTCTTGATTTCCACATGATTAAATCTTCAGTAGTCTATTCATAACCTCATATTACGATCCTTTTTATTGGAAAAAAACACTAAAGCATCCCATAGTGACACACTCAGACAGATGAAGCCTTTCTGCATCAGATCATCAATCTGAATCTGCAACTCCTATAACTTATATGATTCTATTTGATAAGGATTCATTTAAATTGGGGAATAATAGGGTTCCAAGTCTATCACAAACTCAACATTGCATTAATGGGGTATTATCACTAACTCCTTGTATAAAATGTCTATGAAATCCCTGATGAACCTAGGACCCTCTACCATCCCATAAGCCATTGATTCCATTGAAAAATCATCTAATAAAGAAATAAGGGGCTCCACACACTGACAACACACCTGATAACTCTGTTCACCAATGAAAACCATGCGATGGCCATACATATCCAAAACCATGATTCTATTTCGAAGGAATTCAATAATAGCTTTTGTAGAATATAACCAGTCGATTCCATGTATGTCATGTTATGGCTGCATCTTAAGAAATATATGGTCTAAACATGACTAATGTTTCCCCGTCATTAGTGCACATCCCTAACAAACACCAAGCAAGGTGGTCGGTCCTCTGATTGGTGTAGTCAGCACCAAGGGCACAGAAAGCCTCTCTATGGCTAGTCCTAGAGCATGGACTATAGAGGGTGAAACAAATAGTGTGAAGAACCTAAATCAAACAAGGAACAAATAAGTATATATGATAAACTCATCTTACCTCTAATGATTTCCATCCCATCAAGCACTGCTACCTCTTCTTCATGCAACTGACCACACCCATATCCCCTACCTCTCTACTGATGGATATCTCCATGACCATGCTTGGGTTGAGGTCCCTAAGCTAGAGGAACATCCTGAGGTTAGCCTCTACCTACTCTATTCTCCCAGTGGGGCCATAAAACTACTACCCCAATAGTTGGAACAGATTTTCTGTTGACTGCTGCTGAGACTGATGGTGAACATGTCTGCCTCATCCAAACTAAGCTCGAGTAGCCACTAGGCACTATTTCTGAAGATGGCTATGTACCCCATAGAATAAACACATTGGCCCCAATCTAATAAAAATGAATATAAACCAGAGGGTCAAAAGTGAATCTACTAAGGTCAACCCCCGACTAGTATAATCCTTAAAGGCTCAACCACCAAACTCTTTCCACCAAAAACTATGCTCCTTATGGAACCCCGGTAGTTCCCCTCTCATGAAAAACCTTCTCTTGATTTTGTCCACTTGATCACCTATTCCTTATTCTGAAATTCTAGGTACGTTGGCAACATAAGAGGTGTAACTGTATACTGGATCGAAGGATGGAGTGCCTCTCCAAGATGCCTTAGTCGGTACTCCTTATCTGAAAAAAGATCAGGGGAAAATTGTAAAAGGTCCTTGAACTTGATCTCAAGCTCCCTCATATAAATACATCCCTACTAAGGGGAGAGTAGTTCTTTCCTCTTCTGAGCCTTCATTTTTAATGAAAGGAAATTCGCATAGAACTTCTTCAGGAATTAGAACCATGAAACATCTACCTACCTATGATCACTAAGGTATAACATCCACCACTAACGCAAAGATCCTCTAATCTAACTAACTGCCAAAAAAACCTATACCCCATCAGGACTCGGGTCAAATTGAATGTGATCTCCAGATCCTCTAGAAAACTCTCTATCTCTATATCATAAATTATCCCCTCATACTTTTTCAAATCTTTCCTCTAAAAACCATGAATTATCCTCTTCCACTAATCATCATTCTCAACCTGATCAACCCTCTTTTAATCAAATGGGTCAGCCTACAAAACCACCACTTCTCGAGCCACACATGTTTGATGACCCAGAGCCATAGCTAAAAGAGAAATAATGATTTCATAATCCTTGTAGTATAGATTTTAATTATTATATATTTTAATTAACTATAATCCATTTAATTCATTTAATCCATTTTAACTTTCCCCAAACAACACAATTCAAACAATAACACAATTTATCATGATGCATGTACATCTCCTATGTTTTTACCATTAAAGAAGTCTCATCACACTTGTTCATTAAATAAGCTCAGTTTTCAGGCACTGGATCATGGAGGGCCCTAAAATCCAATTTCATAGCTTGTCTCCCTACACTATGTCATACACCAAGGTCAACTGACATTGTTTCCATACCAATCCTTGAAAAGATCACAGTGCCTAACTTAAAACTCATACTATCACTCAACCATTACCTATGATACAACTCTACCATGAACCCCTTCCTCCAAAGATACCCCTCCTAGGCTAGGAATGATGAATGTTAGATAATGACCCATGAGTCCTACCTCCAGTAGACCCTAGGTAAGAGAATAGTACCAAGGGTGTAAAAATGTCACAATTTTGTGAGGCATTGCCCTTTATAAGGAAACAGGATCAGGAGATATGATGTATTTACCCCAAACCAACTACATGACACATATATATATAAGAAAAACAAACAAAACATCCCACAATGCATGTGTAAATAGAACTGATACAAATAAAATTATATAAAGTAAATACCCAAAAAAAATAGAGCATCAACATAGAGTGAGAGAATAGGTATACTCATTAGAATAATCAATGTCTCTTGTAAAAAAGTGGAAGGATCATATTAATGATCATGTGGAAAAATATAAAAACCAAATAGCACCTAATCAGTAGACTAACCATAACCCCAACCTCACCAAGGCTCTCTCACCTAATAATGTATCCAAGAACTATAATATAATATAATATAATATCGATAATAGGTTACCCCACACCAATTTCCCACTGATTAGCCACTCTCACACCATAATGAAAAATGTCTTAGCACTGCCACGTCTTCCAAATATATCACATCACATCCCGCACATGCACACACCTGGGCCGCATCTCACAGAACATCCATCCCACACACACATGGGCCATTATAACACATCACATCCCACCTTCACACACATGGACCATCACAACACATCTCATCCCGAAGAAACCCGGGACAACTCAACACATCTCATCTAGAAAACACCTCAGAAACCATATCGAAAGTTTCCTAAAGACACCTGGGAAACTATCTCTTGGAAGAGGGAGAAGGGAAGAGTGGGTGGCTATCCATCCATCCTCTCATTTTGATGTTGGGAAAGACACCCTTCCACATGACTATGTGGGTGTCATCAAATAGTTCTTGACAAGGTTGGGGTGTTTATATAAATAACAGAAATATTTAGTGTTCATATATAAATATATATATATATATATATATATAAATGAACAAAGGACCAACCTATAGGTTTTAAAACAAAACACAAACCAACTCATGACTTTCCCACATTTCTACCACCTCAAAATTCATAACACTATATAATAAATACACAGTCCACAATTAGTTTTTGGTATTTAATTAACATTAAAGAATTTTCCATATTCTCTAATACCAACCTCTTCTATTGAACATGTATTTTAAGTCATTATCTTGTAATAATTCCAGTTCCTAATCATCATTCATTTTTACATCCATACCAACTAGGAAACTATCAAAAAAACACATATTTAGATGAATAGTAAAATAAAAAACCCAATAGCCAAAACCAATTCCACCTTATACCACATCCCCTTTACACAAAAACATCACAACTTCCATCATTATAACCTGATAAATAAAACGTCTCATACACTTCCCCCACACAACCCAACATAGTCATATCACATCCATCATATCACCAAATCTAACCCATAGCTCACAATTGTGTCTTCAAACACATTACAACACATATCATATCAAAACATATTTTCAAATTTTGCAAGGAATCCCTTGTTTAATTTCACTTTATTGATTAAAGGTGTTATCACACAAGCCATATGATCTTGGGGAATCCATTTTATTAACTAAATGTACATGGTTAACCAATTTCATAATAAGTGACTTCAACAGCCACACAAAATTCATTCCACAGTTCAAATATTCATAATTATAACCAGGGACCCCTAATGGAAATAATTTTTAATGGTTAATTTAGCCCAAACAATTCATAACATCAAAATAGAACAAATCAAATCATATAAAAGCTGTAAGATCATACGTCACTTTCCCCATACCTGTTATATTGATTTTAAATTGATTTTATTATCTTTATTAATCCATAATCAAAAAACTCAACAAATATTAAAATTTATATACCCATCCCACATGATACACAAATAAGAAAGATAATGTAAAACTGACTTGGTAGAAAGATGATTAACATTTCTTTGTTGCAAAAAAAATAGAGGTGCGCATACAGTATGAAGATCTCTAGGGAAACATGAACCAACTGTAGGGAAACTCTCCAAGGAATAAGGACTTCGGGAAGCCCAATATCAAGAGAAAGAAAGACCAAAATAACACAGGGAATTATATTTCAGTTTTAGAAAAATCATATTTGAGACACGAGGATTGGATATTGTTTGGTATTTCATTAAAGGTGTATCTCACCAAGACCATGTGTTTTGAAAATTTAAAAGCCCCTATACTTTTAAAAAATTAAATTAAAGATAAAATGGTATTAAAAGGCATCCAAAACTCTTAATTATGGAATTAAACTCATTTTATATCAAAGAAAGGCATCAAAAGGGAAAAACTGGAAAATCTAAAAAAAATGGAAATTTGAAAAACTGTTAAAATGAGTCACTACCACCACAAGGATGAGCCACCGCCAAATGAGACAAAACCAATGAGTCTCCTCCAGTGAATCACTACAAGACGAGTCACATTAAGATGAGTCACTTCCAAATGAGTCATTGTTAGATGAGTCGTCTCTAGAAAGTCACCTCCAGATGATTCACCTCTAGACAAGTCACCACCAGCTAGTCACTACTAGACGAGTCGCCTCCAGCAAGTCACTACAAGATGAGTCACCACCAACGAGTCACTTCTAGATGAGTCACCTCTAGTAAGATATTGCTAGGATGAGCTACCACCAGGATAATCTAATGCCAACTTGTTCTATAATCCGAATGAGCTTCCACTAGAATGAGGTACCATTGGAATATTATAAATTTGAAAAACTATTGAAATGGGTCACTGTGGGAATGAATCACATGTCCTGAAATCACCTAGGACTACCCCCTAACACCTAAAACATCAGATTTTTGTCAATGTAATGGTTCTAAAGGTTTGATTCGTTATAGAAAATATCTACAAAATTCAAACTATGATATGGTGGTGTAAACCATGTTATGGTTTGTGTTGGTGTAAACCAAATCATAGTGAAGTGAATTAGATGCATAGTTTAGTGTATGGAAATGCCTACATTATAATATAATTCTCTATTTTTCTAGTTTTATTACACGTAATATATCATGACTAGTTTATAATATCATTTGATGATATTCAATAGTGTTTTTATGATGAAATATTAAACATTAAAAGTGTTAAATGTTTCATTAATGCTGTTAAAATGTTATAAAAGATCTGTAATGGATTTCGTAGTTCGAAAATTTCTTAAAATTTTGAATAATAAAATAATAAATGTTTATAAAATATTCAACCATTCAGAGGTATCTTAGAGGACTATATAAGGATACTGAGACATCTAAATTGAAAAAAATAATTCCTTTCATAGAAACTAAAAATATTAATCTATATTTATCTATCATTTTTCAAGGATTTATCCCAAAATTCTAGAAACCCATGGATTAAAGGATATTCTTACAAAAAAATATGTTATTCATATAGCCTGCAGATATACTTGGTGGAAGGATTCTGATGGACACATCTCAATGATCGATATCAGGATAATGTAGATCATATCATCATGGAAAAAGGTATGTGTTTTATTTGTTTCATTAAGACCAAAGTAAATTAATAAATATTTGGAAAAACATGTTTTTTCTTAAATTCACTTCAGTTAGAAAAGTCATCCCCTACCAATCCCATTTAATGGTATAAAAGTTACTTTTATTATATTTGGATTTATTTTTCAATAGATAAAAAAATTTGTAATATATGATTTTTCATAACCATAAGATGTGTTTTTAAGAATAGTCATGATTTATGATTATTTTTAAACAAGGGCATGGTACATAAGAAAAACAGCCTCATGTTGAGTAATTATGTCATTTTTTACTGAAAAAATGAGTGTGATTTATAAATTTTATAAATGAAAGTCATGGTTTTATTAAAAAGCGAATGGAAAACTATTTCTAAAAGAGAGTGTTATAAATGATAACATCACAACATGGTTTACTAGTAAAATACTCATGGTTAGTTTAAAAATGATATTTCATTTATAAAACCATGAAATGGGTAGGTGAATAAAAATCATGGTTTTAGAATAAATTCTTGTGAAGGATTTTTTGAAAATGGATTAACCCAAAGAAAGTGTATATATTTTTCCATTAGTAAGGGCTGTCAGCAGGGATAATCTAAGGGGGGCTTTGAAACATTCAATAAAAATTTGGCATATATGATCTAGATTTAACTTGGATTTTCATGGTTATATAACTTATAAAAAGTTTAAAAACTATAAAATAATGGAAAATATATAGGTGTTTATATTAATTTATGAAATATTCACAAATTAGAATATAAAATTCTTATATTAAAAGGCATTATTTTAGAAAATTATTTAAATAATTATAAAATAGTAATTATAGTATTTTATATAAAATGAAATATTTTTTTTTTCTAAGATTTACTTAAAATATGAAATATTTATATGATTATAAAATTATTCATAAAAAATATTTTTAAATAGGAAGGAGGTCAAATTAAATATCATGTAAAATGAGAATATGAATGTGTTTTTATTAAAAAAATTATATAATTTTTTTGTTTATTTATTTATGGAATGTATATAATAAATGTTTAACTAAAAAAAATTTATAATTAGTTTATTTATGAAATGTTTATAAATATTTATCTCATATCAAAATTTATGAAATGAATATTTATTTTTTTATTCCCTTCTTCATTATTAAAGAATATAATTTATTTATATTATAAAGGGATGTATTATTTAGTTTGAAGTGCTTAAATATTATTTTATATTTAATACCATTAATATAAGGTGTTATACTCTAGGTACAACATATGATTTAGTTAAATTAAATAATCACTATGATTTTCTTTGGATTATTCCTTGAAATCATTTTTTCTATATTTTCAGAAAACCACTTTAAGGGATAAAGTGGAACTTCACATCATCCAAAACACACAAAAACAGTAGGGAAATATAAAATTCTAAATCCATCACCATAAATTAAAAATCTGAGTCTTATGAACATTACGTCAATGACCCCCGCAAATCTCATTAGATGCTCAAGTAACCCTGTATCGAGGTTTCCATCATGACATCATTGTCGCCATTATTGCATCACTAGTGCCATCATCACATTGCTGTCGAAAAACTATTGGAGAATCAGACCACATCATCCATCATAGAAAACACCTCACCATCGAAACTTCAGCCTCATTTTCACCACTAAAGTGGATTCCCATCACCACACCATAAACAAAAAACACGAAAATCTACCAATGATTAGCAGAACACGACTAAACATTTGAGTACCTCCCGTTGATGAAGCACCACAACCAAAAGGAACACCAACCCCATAGACCATCCTGTGGATTATGAACCTAAAATTATAGGTTGGTTTTGATTTATATATATTATGTGTAAGGATTGAATTATAATTTTTGTGCATATTGAGTTGTGATCTAAGGATATAGTAAATTTGGGTCGAAATTCTTAGTGGCCTAGTGGCTTATGAACTATATAAAAATGTAGGGGTTGGTTTCTTATCGCACCATGCTTACTCTTTTGGAGATTTTCATTTCATATGAATCTAGGGATTTATATGAAAAGGTTTCCAAAAACATATTCATAGGATGCCTTTGGATATATGTGAATATAATAAAATTTTATTTTTGGGTAAGTAACACAAATATTGAGTGTTATAACGTTTTATACATTAACATGTTTTAAATATACTAATTTGGTTAAATATATAGGATGATAAAAACTAAATATATATATACATTCCTGTATGGAGGGAATATATGATTTTTGGCACCCAAATATTTGGGGTAAACATTTCCTTGAGTATTATAATGTACTACCTAAAGAGATGACCTGAAGCTGAAAGAATGAATTTATTTATAAAGAAAATTCATAAAGTGTCTTAATGTATACCATGATTTTTAACTCATTGAGTTTGGATCCCTTAAAAATACTTATCGGTATTAGGATATGGCAATGAGAACACCTACCAAGAGTAGGCCATGGATTCTATCAATTTTTAAATAAAGGGTTATCAAAACCATAAAGTTGCTTTTTTCTCTTATTAACTATTTTAGAGTTTAGAACACATGATATGGGAAAACCCTATATAAAGGGGTGTAGATCATTTCAAAATCATTGATTTGATATCTTACAGAGCTAAGTATACATGAATTAAAATTTATGGTCATTTTAAATTTGGAGGATTTTTTCTAAATAATTTTGGAGGAAAAGGAGGTGATCTATGGTATTTTAGTTGTATCTAATGTCCCTAGATGCTAAATTACTTTTAGGAACAATAAAATCCACTTTTCCCAAAAATTCTTGCATACATGCTCAAAATGAGCACCACTAAGTCCATTCAATTCCAATTTCAAACCAAAATCCACCATCATACACCAATGTCATAATGAACTGGAAATGAGGCCCCATTAACCTATGTGCTAACAAAAATATCACCCAACTAGTGTAACTAGAGTAGCATGCACTATTATTCCAAAACCCATGCATCCACCTCAGTGCACCTAGACAAGTTTCCAATAAATACCCCTAGAGGACTTATAGTTAGGGGGTGATGATTTTGAGAAACCTGAAAACCCCATATTTTTAATTATTATTTTGATATAAAATAAATTTTTTACTGACATTAAATGATTACATTTAATGTTATCTAATTATTTTATTGTATTTTTGTTTAATATTATTTTTGATTGAAAATAATCTAAAAGTGATGAATTCAATATAAAAAATATTTTCCACATCCAAGGATAAGTCAAAGCTTGAGCCAAGAGCTCAAAACTGAGGAACCAAGAGGAAATGGTAAAATCAACTAGAAAAAACCAATTCATGTTGTTAATATCATTCAATACATAAAATATGGATGATAACAAGATGTGAATCCATAAATTTAATAAAAATGTATTTTTGATGATGATGGCATGTGTCATGGCATGACACATATTGTCATCTCATGACACATGTGGGTTATACCCCGAAAGAGTTCAAAACATAAAAACTAGTCATGATAAGTTTAGACCATAATGTTACATGTTTTGGATTGTATTCCTCATTTGAAATGACCTATGTGACTCAATATCAGAAGATTTGAAAATAATTAATACAGAACACCATGTGTTTTACCCCAGGACCATCGATCAACCACAAGATTGACCCCGAATAATTTAATGGCCAAGTATGATTCCCCATGGAGACTTTTCTTCTATATAAATAGAGGGACTACATGGATTAAAATAGGATCGACTGAAGAAGGGGAAGAACTATATGAAGAATCCTTGATGTTGCACTGCTTTGTTACTTTTTTCCCTTCTTTTATTTTCTTCCAATTATTGCACTATCTTCCCTCTCTCAAATAAACAAAAATTACCCATCCATGGAGAGGTAATTAATATGAATAATTTAGAAAGGTGGAGTCTAGACATATGGGATTATTTGAGTTTTTATTCCTAAATAAATAAAATACATTATTTCCTCTCCATTATCATTTCAATTCTAATTTCAAATTTCCATACCAAATGAGATTTTTTTTGTGTTAGAATCTATTTATTTTAATTTCCTTGGTTAATGATCCATTTATACCTCCTCCTAATTTTCATCTTTATGGGAAGGAATAGGTTAGGGTTGGGTGGTGAGTTCTCAGCAATTGCTAACATGTTCATGGAATTTCGGTAGGAACTATTAGTTGTTAGGGAATAACAATACTCGGATAGGTATTTCCCTAATTAATCAAAAGTACCTAATCCCTTGACATGAACATATGAAGGAAAGTATAAAAATATGAGATTTTAGTTTGATTTATTCTTGAATTCACCATTTCGATAAGTTTTAGAGATGAAACAATAGAGGAATCTCTATCTTACCAGATAGCAAGAGAAGAATTGGTAATAATTTAAAACCATGATCACATTGAACTAGTTCTAGAAAACCCACATTTTTAGACTATATAGGTTAAATAATATACTATTCTAGGTAATGAATTTGTTTCCCATGACCCAAGATAGTCATTCATTAAAATGTGTATCATTCCTGAGAAGAAAATGTCTCAAAAGAAAAAAAATTAATTTTTTTAAATTTGAGCCTAACATAATGGATGAATTCCAACCAGTCCCTAAGAGACATATGCACTTTTTAATTAACTAGTAAAAATAACAAACTAGTTTTTCTTGACTTGGAAAATTATTTCAAATTTCATGTTAATATTATAACTATGCTCCCAAAATTTTATATCCTTTCATTAAATGACCCCAACCAAAACATTTCGAAATTTAGGTATGTATTCTTAAGCTTCAGGCCGAGAGGAAAACCTGATGACTGATTCCAATGGAGGGAGTTCCCCTTATTGCTGAATTGAGTAGCTAGGTAATAGTTTTATATTATGAAATCAGGGGATATTAGTGATTGGGAAGATCTCAATAGGTGATTCATATTGAAATACTTCCCCACATCTAGGATCATGATAATCAAAAATAAGATTTCTACCACACATCAATCAACCATGGAGACTCTTTTCAAGTATTAAGAATTATTAAAGAAACTCTATGAAATCTTCCCACATCAATCTATGAAGAAACAACACTTCATTATTTTATTTTACTAAGGGATTCTTCATAATGACCAAAATATTCTAGAAGGCTCATCTATTGTATACCTAATAGAAAAATAACTAGAATAAGAAATAGTATTAACAAAAAATATTGCACAAAACTCATAGAAATTTTGTACTAGAGGTATCGTCATAAGAGTAATACCAGAGGTATAAACATATGACACCTCGACTTACTTAAAACTTCAGTTGAATAAATTAAAAGTTTATTGAGACAAATTTTTATGAATAAAGTAAATGTGACACATATACCGAATCAAGTATGTGGTTTATTCTCTTCTACTTATCATTACACTAACCAATGTATATAAATTTAGGGGGGAATTTGTGCAGCTATATTACAATAGAGAAAATTCCAACAAAACCATGATAGAACCCTATTTCAAAATTGTAACCCATAATAGCCTCTATTATAAAATCTGTAATACCAGAACCCATATACATTTAAACAATCCTATAAAAAACCTTTCAACCACCACCATTCCATCATAAGAATTATTAGAATCTATCAAACAGTGCACCATAAACTTATAACCAACAAATATAACTCAAGGTAAAGGAGTTGAAAGAACCATAAAATATTTATCTAATGTTCTTAGAACACTTATGGACTTCTAAACCAAGAATCTTGGAAAACTACTAGGATATAAAATCTTAACCCAAAAAGATAATTTTAGGAAGATTACATTGTGAAGTGAAAAAGTTATTCATCTACCAGAATATATCTAGACAGATTATTCTGAGTCGAATTCAAACGATTCACCCAGCAAACCAAGGAAACCAGAAAAGAAACATGGACATGTAAGGAACAAATTATCTAAAGAGATAACAAATACACCCATGTAAAAGAATAATAGGATAAGAATAAAATTACATCATTTTTCCCTTATGGGTTAATTCCTTCAATGAATTATGAAGAAGATAAACTTCAAAAATAGATTCAGGAGACCTTCAAAAATATTCTCAATCAACATTTTGTTGCTATAGAAAATCCGATATATCCAAAATAATATGTTAATTTTATGAAAGATATATGTAATAAAATAAGGTTACTATATATAAATGAGTACATCATCCTAGAAAGAAGTGGCGCAACACTAATTACACCATTGATAACACAAAAATGTCAAGATCCATTGAAATTCTATATTCTCTACACTATTAGATCTCCGAATTTTAATGACGATTTATGTTATATAGGGACTTTGAAAAACATCTTTCCTCGCCCTGTATTTATATCTTTCCATATTTTAAAATTTAATCCCACCAAAGTAGTGGCCCATATTGAAAATAGATCCATTATTTTTTTGGAAGGAGTTCTTTAAAATGCTCTTGTGAAAGTTTGTGATCGACTTTATTTAGTTAACTTCTACATACTGAACATGGAAGAAGATTGGATTTCACCACAAACACCCATATTTATGTGGATGCAATTATTAAATATACTAAAGACCATCATCAACGTGCATGAAGAATCACATTCAATAGATCTTGGAGATGGTCAAGTGCATCTCAACACACTTGATTCCATGAGGATTCCATCAAGTGGTCATTCAATAAATGCAATCTCCCTCAAAGTATGTATAGAACTAACTTAATAATTTGGAATTATTAAAAAACTATTAGACATATAAGATCATTCTTTAATTAAAAATACCAAAAAATAGGTAAGTTCCCTAAAGTATAGAAATTTTTATTTCAATTTTTAATAATAGATAACATTATATTTCTTTAATAGTTTATTAGAAGAAGTTGAAGAATATAAATATGGATAATATATTGTGATTTATAAGTAAAAAATCAAATATTATGAACATAGAATATCATCATAGATCTCTAAAAGGAACCTTATATTAATGAATAAGAACTAGACAATATGTATTTCATATGTCTCATTGTGCAACATGAGTTTAACATAGTCATAGTAAAATTTATTAAACCTATAGAGGTACGTATACAATCTTCTCACATTTATGATAATACATGATCATGATAACAAGTTAAATCTATAATCAAACAATTTCATTAAAAAATATGGTTAATTTAAATGTTTAGATACAAAAAATAGGGTTATGTATGTCAATAAAACTAATGGTAAATCTTCTACAACAATGAGAGGGATTAATAATCCAAGGAGGCCCCAACCCCATAAGAAAATTGAGGTTCTGATTTTAACAAGATAGTAGAAAATATTTTAATATATTAAGAACTGGCCTAGAGGAGAAAATTTTCAATGGTTTTGTTGGGTTTTTGGAAAAAAAAGGACATGAATCTTATTCTTACTAGTTTAACATGTCTTTACTTGAAAATATATAAGAAATAAGTGGGAGATTTGGTGTGGTTTTTATGAAAATGATGTAATGAAAGGTTCTATATGATCTAAAAGAGAAGAAGTTTCAACAAAAATGATGTGGTAATAATATCCACAAAGAGTGTCCAGTTGTTTGGAAAAATAAATTGATATTAGCTAAATAATTTAAGTAAAATAAATAAATTTATAGAACCAAAGGAAAGAGTCAATAACCAATAGCTGATATTGCACTTATGAAATGTTATTATCAATTAAGACTCGCTAGTTTTTGTTTCATTTATAATTTATTAAATTATATAATTCTACTTTATATATGTTATCCCCAACAAATAAATTTGAATTTATTGTGGAAACAACATCAATTTTGTGTGGGGGGGGGGAATCTTGTAGTCTATGATTTCATTTAAAATTCTCGTTAAAAATTTTCATTTTTTGAGTCAATCCAATGAAGTAAATTATAAGCTCTTTGAGAGAGAAACCCAGGTTTTTTTCCTCAGTCCACTCCTCCCTTGAGTCCTATTTTATCACGATTAAATAGGCATGTGTTGCCATTTTTTTATTCTTATTTTATAGGTCCGTAATTAAGTCGATGAAATAATGGAGAAACGTTAAATAATTCATGTTGTGAAACAATAATTCATATCATGAAAATAGAACTCAGGCTACGTAAATTAGAATTTATAATGTGAAATAATTATTAATAGAGTCATGAAATGAAAATTCAGACCACAAAAATGTTACATGTTGTAAAAATACCATATAATATAACTAAAGGAAAATGAAATATGAACCACAGTTGAAGCATCATTTATAAAGGGTTTTTCCTTTTACATTAATTATCCTTTAAATTCTCTCTATTTTTGTTTAAAAATCTATTTTTGAGAATTAGAATAAAATTTCAGGACCATAATTATCTTTCTTTCTTTACTTGACTGATCTAAGAGACATGAATATCTTAAGAATCCAATTATTAAATGTATTATATTATTTAGTCAATAAAATTTAATGATTAAAATGGGGAATTTCATAATTTTATTGAATCATGGATATTGAATTAATGACTCATTATTTGATGAAATTAACTAATTGTGGTGAATGAAATTTCACTACCGTATTCATAATTTTAATTTCTAAAATTAACATTGAATGATTTTTTTGTTATTCTTTCATTCCACGAGTGATTTTACAAAATTCATATGTTATATTCCCAATATTATTTATTAACCGTATTTGTTTTATATTATCTTGATTATATTTCTTGGGTGATCATGGGGCATTCCACCTAACATAACCTACATTAGAACTTATCAAAACTATAACATTGTGAAAGCACATTTAACATGATAGAGAAAATTTTTAATGATAATCCCATATCCTTGAGACAACATTTTATATAAATAATTTTGTAACCCGTATAATCCATGGATGACCTCTATAGAATTGATTCAACTTACAAGACATTTATATCCATTCATACCCGACTCAATTTATATTTCATATTATGTAAAAGTTAAATTTTGGGGTGTGTTAATATTTAGAATAAGGGATTTATTACATTGTATAGAAATGACAATTACGGGGTACTATTTTGGGTATTGGTAATAGATCATGTTACATTCTTTTTACTCTTCTTTTTTCCCTTATTGAATTTTTTTAAAAAAAATATTACAAATTAAATTAAAATATGGGTTATGTTTTGGGAAAATAAAAAATCCCTATTGATAGACTGATGAAATATTTATTGTATATGGTTAGGCGATGGATGTTAGATTTTTTCCAATAATAAATTCCAAAAAAATAAAAAAATATGAAATACATAAAAATCCAATAAGGTCAAGTTATTTCATTATACATACATTGATTATGGCCTTTTTTTAGTTCTATGAGTGGGAGTTTTTATTTTAATATAGGATATTTTCAATGCAATTTAATTTTTATATCGTGTATTATTCTTTAGATACAAACCTCTTTTTGATCCATAATTGTTTTACCATTAATCCCTAACAAAATTAATGGTCCTAAACATATGAACCTTATTTAAAAATCCCACACAATTTTATGTGAATATTTTATTTATGTGGAGGACAAATTAGTTTCTTTTCAATCATATGGAAAAGAATAATGTACTCGTAATAAGGGAAGAACAATACTTGAAATTGTATCATGAGTGATAATAAAAAACAATCCATTGTAAGGTAAATGATGACTTCGAATATTTGATTATAATGAATTGTGATATATGAATGAATGATAGGAAAAGACCCACCAATTCTTAATGAGAAATAAAGTAAAATGCTTCGGTTGATTAGTATCATTGAAGCGAATGAAGTTGAATTGATGTTTGTTGTGGAACTTAAAAGGTTATTTACCCATTGATAATCATTTGATTTTAATTTCTTTTTAACTTGAATTTTGGTAATGTGTTGTTCTTTTTTAGCTTATATTGAGATAACATGTTTATGTAAAAGAATGTTCAAGCTATGGGGGAATTTACAATACCATATTTTATATTGCTATTTTGATATGAAATTAATTTTTTATGAATATAAAATTATTAAAGTTATCATAATTTAATTATTTTATTATTTTATGGAAGTATACCAGGTTTTTTCAAAAAAGATATAAATTAATGAATTTATCATATAAAATATGTTCCATTTTAAATAATAATTCGAGGCCGAAGCCCAAAGCTAAACACTGAATAACTAGGATCAACTAGGAAAATCAACTGAAAGCCACATATTCGCATCATGAATACCATTCACGACATGAACCCTGTAGGATTACAGGACATGAATCCAAGACATGAAGAAAAAGAAGTAGTCTGGAATATGATGTCATGTGTCATGGCATGACACATATGGTCACACCATGAAACATGTGGGATGCACTGATAAAGCTTTCATGATATGAAAACATATCATGAGAAGTTTAGACTCACACATTACATGTCGTTAATAGCATTCATGATTATAAATGTCGTGATAAACTCAAATTTAGTATATTTGATGAGAATTAAAGTGGAAGACACTATTTTTGACCATGGGTACACATATCGACCCTGGTATTGACCAAAAATAATTTATTGGATAATTATGATGCCTCTGGGATAATTTTATATCAATAAATTGAGGGGTAATCGGATTAAAAAAAGATCGAGTGAAGAAGGGGAAGAATTGGATAAGGAAACTTTACTATTGTGCTACTTTGCTAAATTCTTTTCTTAATTTTATTTTCATTATTTTTCTATAATTTCTCACTTATTTGAAATAAGATCAACTTTACCGTCTATGGAGGGGTATTTTACATTATTGATTATAAAAGGTAGAGGATGTGCCTATGTGTTTTGTTTGTGTTTTTGTGCCTAAATAAATAAAATTCCCTCTTTCCACATCTTTTTGGTTTCAATTATAATTTTGTATTTCAATAAAAAATTAATTTTTTTAGGTTTTGAATATAATTATTTTAATTTCCTTGATCTATGATCCATTTCTCCCTCCACCTGATTATCATCTATATATTATAGAACCGATTCGGATTGGGTGGTGAGTACCTTGTGATTGCCATCACATGCATTGAATTGTTGTAGAAACTATTGTTTGTTAGGGTACAATAATATCAGGTTAGGTATTACCCTAATTAATCAAAAGGCCCCACTAAATTTACATTAAACTAGGAATGAGAGTAGACCAAAATATGATTTTAGTTAGGGTTATTATCACATTAACAATCTTACCAAGAGAGATATATGTTTCAATAGAGAAATCTCTCTCATACCGGAAAGTCAAAGAAAAATTGTTAATAATTGAAAATCATGATTTCATTTCACTATGTATAGAAAAACATGCCTCAGTCAACATCTTTCTTAACTTTTTTTATTAATCAATCCATTAAAATGTCTTTCTATTTCTAATTTTAAAAAATAAATCAAATTAATTTTATCAAATAGTTTAAAATGTCAAAAATGATTTGGTGTGTACTTCTCCTTGGGAGGATATCTATGTTTAATACTATAATATACTATGTAATAAAAAACTTTCACATGCCCAATGATAGGGGTGTTTTACCACCTAACTAAAGGGGAAACTCTATCTCTATGATAGAATCAACACATCATCTTTCCTCACACTTCAATGCACCCTACTATTCAACGCACCCTACACTTCAGTACGTAACCCAACATGCCCATCACATTATCATGCCCAGAACTTCATTGAACTCATCACTTTAGTGATAGTACCTATCATGATAACCTTGTCAATAAGGAAACACTCTATTTTTTAGGGCATAAATATTTTCAGAGTGTTCTAGTCACACCATGAGACTGGTTTTCCAAACCAATTTTTTCATCAATTAATGCATATTTGATCGAGGTATCATGGAGACACCTCACCACAACATATAAATGTGTGGTCCCTAAATATGGTAATTCTTAATCATGATTTTGTTGTAACATTCCAAAGACCAAATTATTTAGAATAACTCTAACACATGCACAAAGTATCTATCATCCATGTATACTGACTAGAACTGACCTAGAACCAACACTCGAGAGATTATGTCACTACTCTCTCATCAATACCTCATACTCCCAAGACTCAGTTGAAATAGAAAAATGCTACCAATGAACTCATACTAGGTTTATATACATTTCAAAAAAACCTTCATCTAAGAATCCACAATTCGAAATGGCTTCTAGGCCATATAAAATTTAGGTTCCACATCAAGTACATCCAATCTCAATACATGATATGGGTTATAGGGATACTTTATGAGATATGACATGTGAAACATGATATTAATTCTAGTATCATCCCTCTCAAACCTAATTTTACCCATTGGATTTTGGAGGCTCTCTGAAGAGTATTTTGGATTCCACTATCTCTTTTCTTCTTGGATGGAAGTTATGGGGGATATTATTGATCCCTCTCTGGTAAATTTAACCTCTTTGGTCGGTACCTCTTCTTTATTATACTCTAAACATATTTAATAGTTGTGATACCCCATGTATTTGATGGGATTAAAACATTTATTTGATGGATAGTGGTTATATGGATTCTTCTTTTATCTTCTTCACTTTTGACTCTCCATCAGCTGTTCCTATTTTGGGTGATTGATTGATAATGTGACTAATGGTAGCTTGGTTTATATGTATTTTAACTACACTTGAAACCTTGATTTCCTACTTGATTTAAAATCAATTTTCAATTTATTTTTAGACGCTGATTTTTGAATATTTGATGTTGAATTATAAAAAGGTATGGAATTGTGAAGTAAATATATTTTCAAAGGATATAAAAATATTGGGTGGATTTGATAAAATATGGATTTATATGAAAAGTGGTATGATGGAATGATATGAAGTTTATTCTTGAGAAAAAATTATTTAGATGAATGATTATTTTAAAAAGATGTGACCTTGATAAAAACCCTAGGATTTGGTTTTGGAATTGAAATGTCATGTTGAAACATGAAATTGGGCATTTGAACTGTGAATTATGAATTGAACTGAAAATAATGAGTTTCCCATGTTTGATTGATTGTAAGAATGTATGAGACCATGTAGTCTATGTGTGATTATTATATGCACATTAAGAATATGACCCCTTAGTAATGGATTAATGATTCCAACCCTAACTAAACCAAGTTCGACATTTTTTCCACATTGAGGTGTTTAATAATTCTATATTGAGGGACTAAGACTTCGGGACATGTGAAAACCCTTTGATAAATGGATTACTGACTAGATAGTGTAAGGATCCTGGATCCATTAACTAACAAACCTCAATACATATGACCATGATTCTTTTATTTATTTTATAATTACATTCCAATGTTTATTGGATTGATTATATCATTCCAATTTTTGTTTAAAGTGTTTATTTAACATAATTTTTAATTCACTTTCCATATACTTGATTTAAAATCCGGTTAAACTGAAAATTTAAAATAATTTTCCATGCATTTTATATTTTAATAAAATAAGAAATGGTTTATTTTCTACAGGATTTCTTATAGAACAATTGGTGGAATCCTATTGGGTTATTTTTCTCACACCCTACATTTTCCTTTCTGTTATTTTATATTATATTATTCTCACTCTATGATAAGGGAAAGAACCACTTAAATGTGGAGTTTTTTCTTGACTTGTGGGAAATTGGGTTATGGTGGACTAGTAGAGCTATGATCCACTTATTTTATGTGATTTTGGGATTTTTTCCCCCTTTATGGATGTTGTTTCATTTATTGCATGATGTGACATTTTGATATTAATCTATCTAACCATGTTTTACATTCCTTATTGATGAGAATTTAGAATACCAGATATTCACACTTCATCTTCCAATGTCCATTATTGATCATTGATATTGTGGAAAAATAATTCCTTTATACGCTTTATTTATACCCAAAAACGAGTTTCTAGCATATGGGGATCCAGAATTACCATCAGGTCGTGGAAACACTAACTCAGGTTCCAGTGTACCAAGGTATCCAGGTTGTCGCATGACACAAACCATGTGAATTTGTATTAAATATGAAGGGATGACCATGAGCAAATGTTTCTAATTTAACACAATGAAGAAAAACCTTCCTAAATTCACATATTCCCCTTTCCAAAAGGGATGTCAACCCTCCATATAATGGGGCTAAATTTTTTACATTCATAGATTCCATTTTACAAAAGGGATGAAAACCCTCCATAAAATAGGGACAAACCTTTAAACATTCATGTATTCCCCTATTCTAAATGGATATAAACCTTAAATTAAATACATTAATCCCTTGGAAAACACATATAGACTAAGGAGTATTCCATATTACTTTTGGGTAGTTCATCAACCACTCCCCAAGTTCATATATAGGCCTCTATATCTATGTTTAATTATAGTGAATGTTTCATTCATATTATGTCCATCCCTCAAGAAGTTATTTATCTAACATTCAAATTTTCCCAGGTGTTTATGCCCCAAGAGACCGGTTACCAACCATACAAAATTTCTTGTGTACATATGCCTAGACTGGTCAATTAAAAACTACCTAAAGTCCCTCGAGTTTCAATGTAAACAGAGGTAGCTTATACATAACTCCCACACTAAACCATTTTCATCACTAGTAAAAATGTATTTTACTAAGTTATTATATAAATGTTAGTTATTAAATACCCATATTCAAAAAAAATCATATCAGTTTTTAAAATATATATATGTGTGTAAAATGTAGTTTATAACATCAATTTTAAAAAAACAATGTCAAAAATTAGACATGAAATTTGATAAGACATGCATTGGTGGTTTTCATTTTTTCCACATCGCCTACTTGAAAAAATTTTCATCTCAACAAAATATATATATATCACTATCCACTTTTATTAATTTTTATTATTATTCTAATTTATATAACTTTTTACTTTCTCAATCGACTTCGTTTTAGCCTTTATATTTCTTTGAATTGTAAATCATTCGCTATTTTATTCATTTTGATGATTTTTTCACATCTTATTTTTTTTTTTGATGTTTCTGAGTGTTTTGATAAAGGTGAATCATTAAAATATAGTAGAAATTATTCAGATTACACATGAGATCTACCATCCAATGTTCAAATAGGATCATGAGGTTTTTAGTGAAAATAAAATAAAGGTCAAAAAATTCATGGGTTTTTTATCATGAAACAAATGAATGTAAAGAAATAATCTACAAATATGGAGGACATGACCTTAACTAAGTAGGTGAAATAATAAATATCATATTTTTATTTGGTTGCTGTAATTTTCTTATTGTTATATCTTGTTTTTCAATCAAAGTTATTTTATGTCAATTGACATATTATTTTCAAAAAATATATACAATACCACATAAGTAAATTTAATAACCATTTTGGAAAGGTACCTATAACAATTTTTATATATATAAAAAAATTTATAAGTAACTTTATGAGTTAGTTATATATATATACAGTGATATAAGTACCATTCCATATTGGTTATATATATAACTAATGTTTAATGGTACTTATAACATCAGTAATTAAAATAACTAAGGTGGTATTAATACTATATATGTTTTACATATGTGAAATTAAAAGGTATTTACAACCTTTGTGGTATTATCATCAGCTTAAAACCAACATTAAAATACAAAAAACAATGATATAAGAGTTTTTCCTACTAGAGTATCTACCTTTCTCCTAGTAGTCCATTCATTATGACATTAAAATTATTAAAAATGGCCCTATTCATATTCCCTTAAACTATAAACAAGTTGGTTCTGGGTGTACAACCTTAAAAGTCACACCTTTATAAATGATTTCATAACCCAAAAGGCACTACCAAAGACCATGTCACATGAACTCAAAATGTATGGAAAGCCTCATTATATGGCTTCAAACTATTTGGGTTTTGATTCCTATCATAGGGATAAGTTGGGATCCCCTATCATTGGACTAATCTCAACATCACTACACATATCACCTCTTATGTAACCTTTATGTTATTATAATAGATCTTAAATTATAGTGTAAACAACTTTAGACTTCTTAAATGGACTAAAACACTAGATTTACCTTTAAGTCCTCCTAAGAGACCTTAAATCCTTTTGTATCCTCTTCCAGATCTCTTGGGATTCCTTAAATACAATTTTAAACCATTTTAGCATTCATAGATGATATAAACATTATATTTACTTCTAATATGGATTTATACAATAGAGAACCACCCATTAAAACCTCATAGAATGAGAATGGGATTCACTATTCCCCAATCGCATGATTATTTAAATTCAATTCAATATTATTCCAAATAAACAAAATGTTTTTTAATCACTTTTATCATTATTATTCGCCCCACTAAAGCAGTATGTGGTGGAAAAAATTTGCCTTGTTACTAGAAAGGATTTCAAGAATACAACTTAAATCAATAAGAGAGTCCTGAACTAGATAATAAGATCCATTGTGAGATGATTCAACATGTCATCCACTTAGTTTTTATAGATAATATATTAAAAATCAATAATAGATGAATACAAAAACCAAAATTTAGAAATCATGATTGTGATGGAAGTGGAAGTGAAAATTTTACAAACAATGAAATAAAATGATGATAATTTAAAACCCTTTAAAATAATATGTGTTCAAATCAATTTAAAGTAAAATTAAATAATAAATTGATCATTTTGTATGATTGAGTCTAAAGGTTTGGTTCACATGGATTATCATATGTAATTTAAGAAGGCCATAGGTTACCTAAAATCCTATGTGACTATTCTTCGCTTGTACTTTAGGTTTCACTAAGCTGGGAAACCCTATCACTTGGGATACCAAAGTAATGAAGTTAGTATATTTTATATAATGGATATGGGAAAGAATATTTGTAGAAAACTATATAAGAGTTATTTGTGATATTATTTTCTTCTATAACATGGGGAAATATAGATCTTTTCCCATGAAAGTCTATGATGTAATGAAAAGGAGTAATTAATTAACTAGGAACATGTTTAGTAAAATTCTTTATTAATTGATTTTAAAACATGATACTGATATAATAAAATCATATTTTGTTGATAAATTTCATCATCGTAATCTAAATTTAATTTGAGATAAATATTATAGAAATACTAATGGAAGAAAAATTTTATACTGGTATAAAACCTTAAGAATTATTCTAATGAAAGACGAAAAATTTTATATGCTATAGAAATCCCCCCTCAATAAATCGCATACTAATGAAGTTATTAATGAAAATAAATATTATTATAGCTATAATATTAATGTTTTTATTTAAACATCGACAATGATTCTTGTCTTTATGGATCCCAATATTCAAAATCAACATGAGAATATGGGTGATTTTGGGATGATTGGAAACCTGAAAAATATTTATCAAGAACAATTTGTGCATTAGGGGTGTGAGGTTTAAAGGGAATTATTTAGATAAAAGATTACAAAAGAAACATAAATATATGATCATGTAATTAATATTATTTGAAATTTTAATGTATTTAATAGGTTGGGGTATCGTTTAATTCATTATCTAGAAACAAACATTATTCTATAATCATTACCAAAAAAGTTCCAACAATTTATTAAAAACTATAATATGAATGAGTTCAATAAAATTTTACACTATATCCTCAGTATATTGACGGTAGATGAGAAGTATATGGGAGGTTTAGAATATAGTGCTATAATGATATTATGAAATGTTAGAGGTTTCAATTGTTAGAAGAATACTGGATGTTCCAGTATTGAGCCATTAATGAAACATAAATGATATGCTGAGAAAGATAGATTATGATTCCATTAAGGGAAATCAATTCAATGGGGAGGAATTTTAGGTAATACCTTAAGGGTTACGGGAATCACTAAAGAGATTATACAACAATTATAAATTTTACATAATTCAATTTTGTTATTTTAAAGGGTATATGATACTAAATTTACATTATAAAAATATTATAAATATGTATGAGAGTTAAAAACTAAAGAGGAGTTGATAGAGATTGATGTTTTAATTATAATGATAAAGTAATGGGTTACTATATTAAGTGGTAGTATATAATTTATTACTTCAATGCATAAATGAAAATCAAATAAAGGATGTGTATTATTATTTCATTTTCTTTCTCTTGTATGGTAAAATTATGACAGTAAGTGAGGAGGTTTTTTAATGAAATGAGATAATTTATTGATAGGCATGGTATTTTATTTAATCTATTTCTACAACATATTTGAATGGAAGATAATGAAATAAATATTTTTTCTAATATAAAATTGTTTTATCTAAGATTTTTTATAAAATATGAATAATGAAAACCCGCACATTTAGTAACATTTTTTAAAGAATAAAATATTTTTTTCATACTATTTCTCTAAACACAAAGAATAAAATAAAAGATATGGTTTTTAATATTTTATTTTATCAATATTCCAATGAAATTAAATAAGTGTTATACCCAAAAAAAATATGTTTTTCTATAGAAATAATTTTTTTGAGAAAATATAGATTCTAAGAGTTTAGTGGGAGTGTGTTTGGATTTACTTGAGTTCAAAGTGTAACCAATAAATTATTAAACTAATTAAATTCGAAGAGAAAGTCAATTTATATCCTAAAAGAGTTTAGGATATACTGTTAAATAAATATATTTATATAAAGAGTTAAAATTAAATTAGTTTCCAAATGATTATAAAAATTGATAAAGGTGGAAATGTTCCCAATATGATTATGATAAACTTAAAATGCTTATAAGTATTTAGATAATATAGCTATTACAATTATAACACAAGATGTTGTAAAGTTAATATTTGTGAATTTTATGTTCAAGGAGTTGAAAATGTGGATTGTGAATCTTAATATCACAATTATTCAAACAATCCTTCTTCATAGAATATAACACTTAAAGGAGTTTAGTGGTAGAGTTTATAAGACTGTCACATAGAGATTTGTTAGTACTCGAACTGATATATACTGATTTTAACAAAACCTAAAATTCACGAAAACAAAAGGGATCTCTAGTGGTCCATCATATGGGATATTATTATATTGGATCTAATATATGTTTTTGTTAAATTTCTTACAAGATTTCATTAATATTAAAAATTTATAATGTTTTACAAAAGATATTCACAACATTATTATTCCTTCATATTTGATACACATATTATATGAAGTGAAATGATATCTAACCTTTAAAATTATAACTTTGATTTATCCCTAACTTATGGTTTTCATGAAGTATTATATATTGTAATAACAAGTAATTATTAGTGTAGATTCGGTTTCATATATAATATTAGGATTCTCTTATGTTTCACAAAATAATATTTTTGTAAAATATGAACCAATATATATACCACAAGGAGCGTCATAAACTATTTTATTTTGTATTCCAGGGGTGTATATTTTTTATTTAATCCCATCACATGAATTTGAAAATATCTCTAGAAAGATAACACTAATACTTCAATACTTTTATTACGTTATCAATAAGGATGAGATAATCATGGGATAATGTGTATATTTTTATTAGGTCATTGTTTGAGGTTTATCCAAATAGAATTTTTCTTAATCAATGATGTGTTTATAGTTGGTTCCCAGATTGAGATAGATAGAGGATTTAACACCCCAAAATTTGATGAAATATTTTTTTCAAATATATTTAATATTTTAGATGCTTTATGTTACACACAAAATTGATTTTTTCTTACGTTACATGAAACACATAGTTTGTATTGTGTTACGCATAATTCTGAGTTTAGCTTATGTGACACCCCATATTTTTGAACTAGATGAAAAACTAAAGAAATTTGAATTTTTTAATTTACTGGATGGGCCACTTCATAAATCAGGCTTCAGATCTTAATATCCAGAGCTGGAACACTGCGATGTTTTTTTAAAATAAATTGATTAAATTAAATTAAAATTTAATAAAAATAAATAGGGAGTAAAAAAATAAATAATTGTTTTAATAATAATATTATTATTAATTTTATATTAGGTTTTATTAAAAGGGTTTTCCCCTCCTTACCTCCCCCATTACGTGAGTAGCCCCCCTTTATGTGATCCTCCTTGGCCTTGCACAATGCCTCCATCGGCTCCTCTCTGGTGTGCCAATTCAACCTGGTCTCTCATTTTCTATTTGAATATTAAAGGTACGTCCTACAGTACCCTTATACTCCCTCGATTTGGTTGATTCATCCTCTCTTACAACTCAGTTTGAATTGATCGAACCCTAGGGTTAGATATAACTGATTTTTTTTTTGTTTTCCGTTCTTTTTTGGGTAGTATAGTTCCTCTTTCAGGACCCCTGTGTGAGTTTCAGCATCTTTTACCAAATGAAGTGTAGAAGGATTTGATTTTGATCACCACTAATGGTTTAAGGTAGGGTTTTCATCTGAAATTTTTTGTTTCTCAATTAATAATTTTGAATTTCTAATTTATGTGTTCCTGCTAATTTTTCATAATTGTGTTGGCCTTGCAACAATGGTTTTTAGTTTTCATCATTAATGTATTAAAATTTCATGTGTTCGGCATGGTTCATTCTTGAGGTAGTGTCTCAATCCATTACCCTTAAATATAGTTATACATTAATTAATTTCCTTCACACCATTAATTAATGCTTTTCAATTTATATTAGTTTTTATAAAATTATTTCCTTTAGTAAATTGGATATGATTCTTAATTGAACAAATAAATTGTTTTATATACATTGTCATGATTTAATAATAAAACCCCTCTAATGGAGGTGCATTGTATTCAAGATAAAAAGTAATTTTTAGATATTATTTATTTCTTATCCAATTACATTGGTGTTTTTTATGCTTGAGGTTATGTTTAGAATATGACATGTTTTTTGTACAACCATATTTTTTATTAATAAATGGTGTTTTCCACCCTTGGGAAGATGTTAAATAACAAAACCATCTTTACTATTTGGCCTATCTCATAAACTAAATAACATGATTTATAAATGGGGATTACCATTTTAGGAAATCAAAATTTTTCCAAAGGAACATTTTACCTATTGAGCCTTGTAATTTTAGTTTCCATGTTTTGTTAAATTGAATGAGTTATTTTAAAAGAAATGGATATTATATGATAGTGTTTCCTCTCTTAAAATCAATCAAATTTTATTAAAGGGATTGACCCTAAGGGGTGGTAATTCCATGCACTTTTTCTTAGGCATAATTACATTATTATAATGAAATGTAATGTTTTAATGGATTTTCCTTACCTAATGATATTAATGAGAGGAATTTTCCTCATGTATTAAATTATTAATATGAACATTTGTCTTATACCCTATGACACACTTATTACTTACTGCTTGGTTCCACAAGTGGGTGGTATAAACTAGATACCTTTTTATCAGATACAATTATTTATAGTAATTGTGATATGTATGATCAGGCCGTATAATGACCCTAGTCTTTGATAAAATATATTACATGATTTTAATCATAATATACATCAGAGTACAATCCAAGGATCATGAAGTTGAGTGTCTTTTAATAAAAGGTACATAAAACTTAAAACATGGGACTAAAAGAAACACTAATTAGATTAATATTCATAACGTGCTCCCAACCTCATTTGAGTCCTTAAATCTTTATAGGATAACCTAGGTATAACATGAACAAAGGGATGAGCTAAAATCCCAGTAAGGGAATAACTATAATAACAAAGCATTAGCACATGTGATAGAAGGCATAACATGATGACATAAAAGGGCATTTAACTTATGGAATCGTAACATAGATACAAGGAATCATATAAAAATGGATTCATATTAATGTGGAAGAAACATAAAACATTAATTTAGTATGAGTCAAAGATAATTTTCAAGACTATTTCCCATAGTAGCCCAAGCTAAGGCTAACTACCAAGACTATTTCACATAGTAGCACAAGCCAAGGCTAACTACCAAGACTGTCGCACGTAACATCTCAGGAGACTCAACTTTACCCAATGAATTGTATTATCATCTGGGAGTACCCATATTAACATTTCATCAATATATTTTCCATGTAATTAATCATACATAATCAATCATATATAAACATACGGTTTATCGATGTAAATGATTTGGTACTATAATCATTACCTAAAGCATAACAAAGGGGAATATCATAAATGTTTCAATGAAAGAAAGTTACTATAATATACATGAAAATTCATAAGGTAAAATATTAATATACCATGGGAAGTTATGTCAAGTATAATTGAAAACATATATGAAATGTATTTAATAACTTTTAGCATTAAAACATTTTTGAGGGGTTTTAAGAAAAATTCTATAGAGCCTTTAAAATAGAAAAGGGGACAATACTTTATACAAAACCAAAAGATAACCCAGAAGGCTTTAATAATAGAAATGAATTATTTTTTAAAGACAATGGTGGTATAAGATAGAAGATATAGGTCACTTTGAATTCATTATGAATTTGGGAAGTTCCCTTAAAATAGGTTTTCTTATCTGGGAGTATTGAGGAGGGGATCACTTAAAAACATGTATATCCTGAAAAGAGAATGATGGAATGTTATTGATAAATGAATTTTGTACATGTACAAAGAATTTAGTAGATTGAAATAAATAGATAAGATAGCTTCATTTTTGTAGAATGAAATATAAGGCAACCCAAAGGAATAAAAGAGATTCAGGTAGAATTCTTTATGGATTATCGGCATCGTATCGGTTGTACTTAGGAGGGATGAATGAGATATAAAGGGGTTTATCATTACTTATAATCATGAGGGAAGTATTTTGGAGGTTCAAAATCATACCCCATCATTAGGGATTACACACAAAATGTCATATCATAGAGGACATTTTTGAATAAAACTGAAATGGAGAGGATCCCTTACCTTAAATATGATGGTGATATTTTCTTGAACTTAATGACCTGAATAATAAAAATTAGTTCATTAATTAATAATTAAATAACCTATTATATATGTTAAATCTTTAATATAACCATTTTAAGTATATTTATAACCATTTTTATTGGTTGTGAGGTTCAATTTCATCGTTCGGGTCTGTTTACTTTCTTTGTTTTAATGATCAGTTCATGTTCAGATAAACATGTATGATGAAGGTGGTTGTCCATAATTTAATTTATATTTTATTATTAAAAATACTAAATCTTACATGTTTGAAATTTTAATTTGGTTACTTAGAGTGAAGTTTAATCATTATATAAAACTTTAGTGACAACCTTTTGAGTTAATTGGTGGTTTTTGACCACAAAGAACACATTTTGTTTCATAAACCAAAACTATGTGTACAAAAGGATTTAAGAACCATAGATTATTCATAATACATATATTATGGTAGGTTTTAACCATTAAAGGGGTTTCATTACCATTATTAAAGATATTAATGGAAATTTAAAACACATCATCCTTGAATGTGGTAAAATAACACATCTCATATGGTGTCTTTATGACTAAAATTAAAGAAGAATAATGGAGAGATGATAATAAATTATTCCATTATCATAACAAAATTCTAGTAGATGTAATGTACTAGATTCTTCATAACATTTTTATTAGGATAGGTAAGTATTGAAAAGAAAACAAATGACCATGAAAGTAAAAAAGAAAGAAAAGAAAAGAGGAATTTACCTCTTGATTCAATCTCCCTTGAGAGCCTCTTAAGGGGAGGGGATTTGGTCATTTTAGGAGACCAAGGGATTTTGGACGTGGTGGAAGAGATTTAAGAGAGATTTGGGTAGAATATAGGCAAGGAATAAGGGTTGGAGGAGTGAAGATAAGAGGTAAATATGGGTGGTATTTATAGTAGACGAGAGGAGGGTTTTCATAATATTATAATCATTAGTTTATTATTTTTACATAAGACAAGAAATAGTGATGATTCCTAGGCCAATAATATTAATAAATGCATGTGATTTCGAGATGTCGGTGCTTACATCACTTATTATTTCAGGGATAGTGGATTTCAATTATAATGTATTAATACTGTAAATTAATGTATTTAACTATTCACTAAAAATTTAACTATTTCAGAAAAATCCAAAAAATTCACCCTAACCATTTTTCAATGTGTAAAATCCAAAAGTGAAATCCTTTTTTTGAAAATAATTTTCTAGAAGTGATTAATTTAATTTTTAATTAAAATCATAATTTACTCAAAAAACAACAAATTTAATACATTTATTTTCTTATTCCCAGATAAAGGTATATCATAGTTCCACTTGAATTTTATTTACATACTATCATAAGTAAGTTTACTATTCATTAGTGTATTTCACTATTCATAAGGGTAATAATACTATTCATAATAGTATTTTACTATTCACCAATAATTAAGTTGGTCATATTAGACTCCAGAAAACTTACTGATCGCAATAGTGTATGTCATATTTTCGAAATTCAAATCACATAAGTAAAAAAAATATGGTTAATGGTCACATAGTACTTATTAGTTCATTGTGTTGTGATTTCATGTGATTATATGACATATTTAAAAAAAGGAATTTCTATTGATAAAACATTGTGTCATTACATTCGTCCCCCCTTATGAAAATTTGACCTCAAATTTTTTTTTTGCATTATACTTTAAAAACATGTGCGGGTACTTTTCCTTCATTGTCTCCTCTAGTTCCCATGTTTCCTATTTGTATTTATGGTTTCACTATAGTACATTCAACAGGTGAGTAGTCATGTTTCGTAGAACCTTATCTCTACGATCCAAGAACTTCGTTGGCTTATCCTCATATGAAAGGTCATTCTCTAACTATGACACCTCTGAAGAGAGTACACATGAAGGATCTGATGTATACTTCCTTAATAGGGTTATATGTTAGACATAGTATACTTTTGACATGGTAGGAGAAAGTGCTAGTCGATAGGCAACAGCCCTGATACGATCAAGAATCTCTAAGGGGTCGATGTACCTGGGACATAACTTCCCTTTCTTCCCAAATCTCATTACCTTATTCCATGGAGATATGTGGAGAAATACCATGTCTCAAACCTTGAACTCAATGTCTCGTCGACAATTGTCTGCATAACTCTTCTTTTGACTTTGGGCTGCCTTGATATGCTTCTAAATGGTTTTCGCCTTCTCCACCATTTCTTTAACCATTTCATGTCTTATCATCTTATGCTCACCGACATCATCCAAACATGATGGTGTTTTTCACCTTTTCCCATAAAGGGATTTATATGGTTCCATTTGGATGCTCGAGTGGAAACTATTGTTGTAGTATAATTAAAATAGTGGAATATGTTGGTCACATCCTACTTTGAAGTCCATGGAACATGCTCTCAACATATCTTCCAATTTATAATAGTTCTCTCAAATTTTCCATCAGTTTGAGGATGATAGGCTATATTGAAGTTCAGTTCTGTTCTTAGAGCATGTAGGAGACTTTTCCTAAACATCGAGATGAATCTTTGATCACAATCGGAAATAATATATAGTGGTACTCCATGAATCATTACAACTTCTTTGATGTAAATCCATGAAATTATACCAATGAAAAGTCCTCTCGAGTTGAGATAAAGTGAGTTGTCTTTTTAAGACGATCTACAACGAACCATGTAGCATTATTTCCTATGGATGTCCTTGGAAGTCCTGTGAAAAAGTCCATGGTGATGCTCTCCCACTTCCATGTTGGTATGGGTAGTGGTTTCATCATCCACTTATAATTTTGTCTTTCATCCTTCACTTTCTAACAAACCAGGCACTTTGATGTATATTCAACAATCTCTTTCTTCATATTGTCCAACCAAAAGTTGTCTTGGAGATCTTTATACATCTTTATGCTCCTTGGGTGAATAGAGAAGGTTGAGCTTTGTGTATCATTTATAATCTCCTTATTTATCATTAGATCGGATGGTCCACATAATCCTGACCCATATCCTAAAAAACATTCCTCGTCAATCATGAACTCAAAATAATTACCATTCTTAACAGCTTCCACCATTTTTAGAATTTCCACATCTGTTCTTCGATCATCCTTTATTTTATCCATGATGGATGGTTGAGAAATCATTTGAGAAAGGATTGATGATATTCCTCCATTAATTATTCCCATGTCTATCATATGGAATCTATGAAGATCGAATCATTTTCAATTCCCATCGCTGATAATGATGCAAGATCCATTGTACATAGAGAATCTTCCACCTTATTTTCCTTACTAGAATGGTAGTGGATTGAGAAGTAACAATCCTTGATGATATTTATCCATATTCATCGGCACATATTATGCACGTTTTGTGTGTATATATATACGATACTCTTATGGTCAGTATATATCTCACACTTCTCCCCATAGAGATAATATTGCCATATTTTTAACACAAATATCACGACTTCCAACTCCAGATCATGCATATGATAGTTTTTATCATGTATTTTAAGATACATTGAGGAATAGGCTATCACTTTATCACTTTTCATCATCACACGGACTAATCCCTTCTTTGAAGCATCACATTACACCACAAATAGTTCTCCACTTGATGGGAGTGTGAGTACTGGCGTAGTGATAAGCCTCTTTTTTAACTCCTTGAAACATTCTTCACATTCCTATGTATAGAAAAACATTACTCCCTTCTATGTCAGCTTGTTCATTGGGTTTGAAAATCGTGAAAAGTTATTCACAAATCATCAATAATATGCAGATATACCCAAAAAGTAGAGGATCTTCGTTACAGATGTTGGCATGGGCCACTCTTCAATAAACTTTTTCTTGGAAGGGTCCACATATATCCACTTTCTGGTGATAAAATCCCCCAATAATGATACTTCATCCATCCAAACCTCACATTTATTGTACTTTGCATACTGTTTCTCCCTTCGCAATGTCTTTAACATAGTATTCAAATTCTCTTCATGTTTTTTATCATGGAGTATATCAGAATATCATCAGTAAAGAAGACCAAAATTTTTTCAAGGTAATCCCAAAAGAATATATTCATTAAATCCATTAATATTTATAGATCATTAATGAGTCTGAATGGAATCACAATGAACTCATAGTGTCCATAAATCATTTTAAAGGCAGTCTTGGGAATATCTTCTTTCCTCACCTTTAATTGGTGATATCCTAACCGAAGGTCCACCATAGAGAAATAACTAGCCCCACAAAGATCATACAACAATACATCTATCCTTGGAAGGGGATACTTGTTCTTTATTGTGATTTTATTGAGCTCACAATAATCAATGCATAGGCACATTGAATCATCCTTCATCTTGACAAATAGGACCGGAACAGCCCATGGTGAAGCACTCGAGTATATGAAACCCTTCTTCAGATTCTCCTATAATTGATTATTCATCACTTCCATATCTATAGTGTCCATTCCATAAGGTGTCATTTATATAGGTATATATCCAGGAATAAGTTCAATTGCGAACTCAACCTCTCAGTTAGTAGGAAGACCAGGTAAATTTTAGGGAAATACATCAGTGTAATCCCTCACGATGGTCATGTCATCAAGCATGATTCTCTCCTTTGTCTCAATCATTTGGGATAGATATGCTTACTCATAAAGAAGAAATATACACACTTGAGACAATGATTATAAAAGGGATTCATCTTTCTCCTTACTCTTTTAAAGAATTGGAGGATGCTTCAAAATGTGAAGAGTGATCTCCCTTTTCCGATATTTGATGTTAGCTTTCTATAAAGATAGAAAATAAATGCCCAAAATATCATCAAACTCTACTGAAAGAATTATGTCGAGATTTTTTGGGAGGTTCAGTTCACAAACTTTAACTATGGAGGAGTTATAAACCATGGACACAATAATTTCTACATTCTTTGTTCTCATAGATAACTTATCCTCCAAATTTTGAGTTGGTGTTTGAATAGTTCTACTAAACATGCAAGATATGAAAGAATGCAAAGAACCAGAATCGAATAGTGTGTTATTTATTCTTGAATGGATTACTAGAATACATTTCAGCACATCATTGTCTGGATCCACCTCAGCAGTAGTGATATAATAAGCCCTTCTTTATTGCTTTGGATTTTTTTGTTGATTTTATCCACCAACCCTTAGCTTAGGGAAACTATTTTCATAATGCCCATGGTCCTTGTAGTTGTAACAATGCACTACAGGTTGAGTGTTGATATGAACCTTCCTTTCTTCTTCCACATTAGAGGGATTCTTCATGTCCCTTCGGTAGTTCTTGGCCAAATTTCATATCTTTCCACATTTGAAAAAATTCTCGGTTCCCTTTAGACATTTATCATTATTATTCTTCCAACAACTTTTACAAGTGATATATTCAGGACTCTTTCCATCATGGGATTTGTTTGTTTAACCACTCATGTTGTTCTCAATTTTTTTCTTCTTGTCACCGGGCCCACGAGACCACTGAGAATATCCAATCTTCATTTCAACCTTGAGGGCACAATGTAAAATACCCTCATAACATTTGATGTCTTGAATCAGCAACACATTTCGTAAGCTTATCTTTGGTCTAATAAAGAAGTGATCCACCTTACTTTTGGTGTTCATGACAAAGCCAAAGGCGTACCTTGAAATCCTTGTAATTCTTGCTTCATACACCCCAATGGACTGATATTCCTTCTACATGAGGCCGAGGAACTCCCTTTCCATCTTGAAATGGAGGGTTCAAGGAAAATATTTACTGAAAAACATCCTCTTGAATTCATCCCAATCCATAGAATCAATTTCTTCTTAGGGATTCATATTCTTGATCAACATCCACCACTGATCATCTTCCCCATCAAAATTATAGACCACCAGTATGATTTTCAGGTCTTCAAAGAACTGGAGAACGAATGATATCTTTTTAATAGAGCAAATCAACTATTCCAAGAAGAGGGGATCAGAAGACCTCCTAATCATGGGAGGCATTTTCCGCATGAAGGATTCTATGGAAACATGCTCTTTCCTTGGAGGAGGATGAAATTCCAAATGATTCAAGTTAATATTCATAAATTGAGATAGTTGAGAAAGTACTATCAAGATGTTTTGAGAACCCATTCCCCTCATATCAGATATATAATTAGGGTAATATACAAATTTCCTATCACATTGGTTGTTGGAATGGTTTTTTCTATTTCCCTCCATTAACTAAGAGGGCTTTAATACTTAGCTATTGAGCATAAAAAATGAATCTTTGAATATAAGAGGATAAACTTATAAATGATAAGTATATCCTAAATTGTAATTCCATAGGTTTCATTCTAGGTTACCCTTGATATATTTCATAACATAAATTATTATGGTATTTTTTTATTCCCTTAATATTGTTTTGTGCTATGCTCATGAATTTACCAAATCATATCCCCGGGAGTGTCAAACCAAGAGTGAAAAAAGGCCCATTGTTTTGTATCAGGATACCTCAGGTCAGGCCTAAAACTCCTTGTTGGAGTTTTCACTCTTAAGTATATTTGTGCCAGATCCACCTCTACCTGTTTTTATCTAGACAGGGATGTATTTTCTTGATAAACTATTTACTCTTTACTTACCAAAATTTAGGGGTGTTTTCCTATACTTAGTCTCATACATAAGGTTCTTACTAAAGTTCTCTATTCCTAATCTCAAAAAATAACTAGATCCTCATATGATACCAACTATAGTGACCCTAGACTTTACATAATACATTACATGATTTTAATCATAATATATATCAGAGTACATGCCAAGGATCGTGAAGTCTAGTGTCTTTGTAAAATAGGAACATAAAAATTAAAACATGGGACTAAAAGAAACACTCATTTATCTAATATTCCTAAATATATCTTTACTTAATTTGAGACCATATATATTAATAGGAAAACCTGGGGATAACTAGAACAAAGGGATTATCTAAAATCCACGTGAGGGAATAACAATAATCACAAAGCATTAGCACATGGGATAGAAGGCATGACATGATGATATAATAAGGAATTTAACATATGGAATCATAACATATAAACGAGGAATCATATAAATAGGGATTCATAGTAATGTGGAAGAAACATAATAAATGAATTTAGTAAGAGTCGAGGTAAACCACCAATATTGTATCCCATAGTAGCACAGGTCAAGGCTAACCTCCAAGACCGTTGCACATAGTAGCACAAGCCAAGGCTAACCACCAAGACAGTCACACAAAATATCTCATGAGACTCAACTTTACCCAATGCATTAGAGCGCTATCTGGGTGGACCCATCTTAACCTTCCATGAATATGTTTTACACATAATTAATCTTATATAACCAATCATATATAAACATAAGGGTTATACATGTAAAGGATTGGGTACCATAATCATGACATAAATAATAACAAATGGGTGTATCATAAAAGTGTCCAAAAAAGAAGGGGACTAAAATATACAAGTAAATTCATAAGGTAAAATTGGACTAAATTAGGGGAAGTGGTGTCAAGTATAAGTGAAAACATGTAAGAAAAGTATTTAATAAATATTAGTATTAAAACATTTTTGAGAGGTTCTAAGAAAATACTATAGAGCCTTTAAAATCGAATAGGGAACAATACTTTAAAAAAAACCAGAAGTGAACCCAGAATAATTTCATAATACAAGGGACTTATTTTATAAAGGAAATTTTTTATTAAAATAAAATATAGAGTTCACTTGAAAGTGGGTAAGAATATTGGAATATTTCTTAAAACAGGTTTTCTTATCAGGAACTATTGAGGAGGGAATCACTTAAAAAGATGTATATCCCAAAAAGAGAATGATGGAAGGCTCTTGGTAAATGAATTTTGGACATGTAAACATCATTTACATGATTCACATAAATATATATTACAAAATAGTTTTGGTAGAATGAAATATAATGCAACCCGAAGGAATAAAGGAGATTCAGGTATAATTCCTTACAGATTATCGGCATGGTATCGAGTGTACTTAAGAGGGATAAATGAGATAGAAAGAGGTTTATCATTACTTATAAATCTTTAGAGATTTTTGGGCGAGGTGATAAGTCACACCCCATAATTAGTGATTACACATAAAATGACATAGCATAGTGGACATTCTAGAGTAAAAGTGAAATAGAGAAGATCCCTTACCTTAAATCCAATGCTGATCCTTTCATGAACTTAATGAACGAAATAATAAGATTATCTTAATTAATTGATATTTATAAAACCTTTTTATATGTAAAATATTTATTATATCATTTTTTAAGTTCATTTATAACAATTTTAATTGGTTGTGAGGTTCAATTTCAGTATTCGAGTCCATTTTCTTTCTTGGTTTTAATGATCATTTCATGATCAGATAAACATGTATGATGAAGGTGGTTGTATAGAATTGAAGTTATATTTTATTATTAAAAATATAGAAGGATACATGTTTGAAAATTTAACTTGGTTTCTTAGAGTGAAGTTGAATCATTGTATAAAACTTTAGTGACAACCTTTTGGGTTAATTGGCAGATTTTTTCCTCAAAGAACATGTTTTGTTTCATAAACCCAAAATATGTGTACAAAAGGATTACAGAACCATAAGATGAGGAATAATATATATATATTTGTCAGGTTCAACCCTAAAAATGGTTTCATGACTATAATTGAAGATGGTAACAGAAATTGAAAACTCATCGTCCTTGAATGTGGTAAACTAACACATCTTGGATGGTGTCTTTACTACTAAAATAAAAGTAGAGTAAAGGAGAGATGATAATAAATTATTCCATTATCAAAAAAAGATTCCAATACATGTATAGTACTGGGGTTGTAATAATATTTGGATGAGGATAGGTAGGGATAGAAAATAAAACAAATGAACTTGAAAAGAAAAAGAAAGAAAAGAAAAGAGGAATTTACCTCTTGATTTAATCTTTCTTAAGAGCCCCTTAAGGGGAGGGGATTTGGTCTTTTGAAGAGTCCAAGAGATATTTAACATGGGGTAGGATCTTGAGGAGATATTTATGTAGAATATAGTCAAGAAACAATGATTTAGATAAGTGAATATAAGAGGTAAGGATGGGTGGAATTTATAGTGGAGGAGAGGAGAGTTTTCATAATATTATAATCATTATTTTATTATTTTTCTATAAGATAAGAAATAGTGATGATTCCATGACAAATAATAGTAATAAATAAATTTTATTTATATATTTTGGTTCTTACATCACATATGATGTCAATAAAGGTGTATTTAAATTATAATGTATTAATACGGTAAATTAAGGTATTTTATTATTCACTAAAAATCAACTATTTCAGAAAAATCCAAAAAAATCACTATAAGTTTTTTTCAACGTGTAGAATCCAAAAATAAAATCCATTTTTAAAAATTAATTTTCTAAATATTATTAATTTAAATTTTAATTAAAATCATAATTTACTCAAAAACCAACAATTTTAAAACATTTATTTTCTTATTCCCATATATTGGTATATCATACTTCCACTTGAATATTATTTATATAATATCATAGGTAATGTTACTATTCATTAGGTTATGTCACTATTCATAAGGTTCAAATTAATATTCATAAGGGTATGTTACTATTTACTTAAAATTATGTTGGTCATATTATACTCCAAATAACTTACTGATCACAACAGTGTATGTCATATTTTTGAAATTAAAATCACAGAAGGGACAAACTTATGTTCTAAGGTCACATAGTACTTTTTAGTTCATTTTGTTGTGATTCCATGTTATTATATGACATATTTGTAAGAATGGAATTTCCATTGATAAAACATTGGGTGGTTACACATCGGCACATCATGGGCTTGGCCAAATAAATTAGAAAACCTCTATTAAAATATAATTGTTAATTTAAAACCAACCTTATATCTATTTGGGTCTATAGGTGGAGAGATTCTAACCTGAGACCACCCGATTTTTGTGCTATCCTTGGACATTATTAATAATTGGTCTATGTAACTTTAAATCCCTAAAATAAATTCGATAAATTATCGATTACTGGCTTAGACTTTTTAAATTGGAATAAAAATAAATTTTGTGGTTTCTTATGGTAGAAACACCTTGGATAAACTACATAATTAATATATTAGTGACTTTTGGTCGAATGATTAATTAAACAGGTTTGATGTAATTATGATGATAAGTAGGAATGTGGATTAATGAAATGAATTGGTTTGACTGTTGGTAATTTTTATAAATTGATCATTGTTTCTTATGATGATAAATCTGGTATTTTTGATACTAGAATCATGATTTTTCTTTCTTACCATTTTACCATATGTGATATCAGTGTGATTGATAGCTGAGGGTTTGATATTGTTTAGAATGTTGAGTTTTTCTAGATATGATTCATTTTTAATGTGGACACTTGAGGGCTTGGTGTATGTTTTCATACCACCTGAAAGCTATGCGCACTACTACTGAATTCCTAAGGGCTGATTATATGTTATTTCCGATGATTGTGGGAAATATGCACAGTCAAATGACATTTTTAGGATATATTCTAGTGATTCCTAAAGGGAATGGTGTATATTTTTATACCGCCTGAGGGATAGGATCAATGGTACTAAATACCTGAGGCTAGATTATATGATTATATCATATGCATAAGGGCTAGATGCACAGTCACGTGATTCCTAAGGGTGATATTTTAGTCATTCCTGAGGGTGATATTTTGGTTACCTAAGGGTTGATGTAGTATGTTTATGGTATATTTTGAGTGATTTATACTCACTGGGAGAATTTTCCTCTGATTTGGGTGACCCATCCTCATGCGGCAGGATCTACCAAATACACAAATACCTGAAAGGGTGCTGAAGTACATATTCAGGTGTCCCTTAGGAACCTAGGATGATTGTGGTTTATTTATTCAACACAGATTCATTATTTTTCTACATATAAAATTTCACTACATTACATTATATATAAATTAATTGATTAGGGTTGACTTTGTGGGTGTCGAGCTATTGAGATTATTATCCCACACCCTGTTCAGGCGTCGTTAGAACAACCAAGTATATCATCTTACTCACAAGTATTTGGATTCATTGCCTGTGTTGTTATGTGTACATGGGAGCTCGGGATAACATAACTAGAACTTTACTCAGGATTCTCAAGGAGTTGACCATTGTGTTTTTCATTTATTTTTTTATTATATTATTATTGTAACTTTATTAACACCTAACATTACAATCATCGTTATATGGTATTTTTGTTATCCATTTTACTTTTATTAAATTATATTATTCTTCTGATACTATTTGTCTTCCATTTTTTATACTGCTTCCAGTATTGCTTCATATTTATTTTCCTATAAACTGTTATGTTACTCTAACCTGAGGGTATAGTCTCCCTCATATCATCTCTTTAGACCCTCACTTCTAGCTGGCAGCCTTTGGCATACATGGAGGCGCACCTAAGTCTCTGTGACCCACTGATCCGGCCACCGTATTAGTGGTGAGTCGGGTTGGGATTTTAGAAAGTGGTATCAGATCTTTTTTACCATTTTGTCTTGCTATTTTGGGATGGTAGACAAGAGAATCTGAATGTGTCGGCGCTTGGTAAATATTCATGCTTATGACGGATCAACCCACGTATGGGGAAATGACCAAGTGTTCTAGGATGGGATTGTTGTTATATTGTTCGATGTTACAACTGATATAATTGCACCTTGAGTGAATGGTGTACTTTTTGCTAAGTATTGATTTATGAATATTTGAAATTTTACCCTTTGCCTAGTATGGAAAGTACAAGTAATTAAATACATCACATTAGGAACATAGATAATTCCCAAGACATTCATATGTTATCCATGTAGTTGCATATGTAGGATTCTTACTGTTTTGATTGTGTGCCTTGATTGTTATGTCATACTTCATTGCATATCATGATTAGATGTTTATATTCCATGTTGAAAGATTTATAATCATTCCTTCCCTATTTACAATGCCATTATTCTATGATTTTTTTATATTACTCTACGTTAGCTGGTTATAGAGACATGGTTCGCCTTGTTTTAAATATGTAATTGATGTAATGGGATAAATGTAATTGGTTGTGATTAAAATGGGATCCAAATTCCAAACATTAAAGCATATGGTTGCTTTATAGATTGGTAGATGGTCTCCCATGTGACTAGACTATTGAACATGATCTTGTTTTGTTATGAAATGGTCTTAAATGTCAATGTTGTTCAAATTTAATTTGATCAAAAATGGGTAGACAACTAAATTCTCAACTGGAATTATGTAGGTTAGTTGGGGCATGGTTCTTATAGAATATCACCTTTTTATTACCTAACATTTCATTACATTTTTCAAACATAGGTTCTATTAAAGTTTAGTGTCCTGGAGAAAAGATACATAATACAAGAAAACATATAAAATTATTCAAATCCTCTTTAAAGGGTTAATAAAATATTTATCCTATGTTCAATTAATTCATATCATATCATGGGGACATATATCAAAGTAATGTGTGACCATAAGTCCCAGTAAGGGAAAATAGGGAAAACAGTTTACATGTGAACTTGAGAGAATACAATAAGAAGATGAGGAAATATCATAAAGGCCTGAGAAAGAGGGATATCATGATAATAAAAACTTGAATAATATCTTGAAAATGTGGAAACAACATTTAATTTATACATTAATTATCATATCACAAAGGTCCACCCCTAAGGTGTCATAAAAATTACCAAGGTTATTCACCAAGTTATAGTAAAAGTTATTATCTCTAGAGATTAATTTCTTTACCCGATTCATTGGAGTGATATCAAGTCACACCCTTAATATGTATTTATTTTTATGTGATCCACATTTATCATAATCAAACATTTGAAATATAATCCAATTAGAATAAAATAAATTGGTTTCATATCAAAATCGTGTCTTTTAAAAAAATGCTTAAAGACATGATCATTATGTCATTAATGAACCAAAAAATGGATTGAGGGTTTCTTGTAAATTAATTCCCAAATTAAAAAAATCAATTTTTTGTTATGATGAATACCTTTTTAAATTAAATAGGTTTGTGTATTCATATAAAATAATATAAAATAATTTCTTTAGAAAAAGAGACACATTTTGAGATGAAAATTATATCGCAAAACAACTATAAAACATGGTTTTAGAAAACATTAAAAATAATGGGGATAAGGGTATACCATTAATAAATAAATTATAATATATTATATGGATATAATAAAATGTAAATAAGAACATGTTATATAAATTTTAAATACATACAACATAATAGAGAACTTGAAAGGAAAAGAGAAGTGGAGAATTCCTTTACCTTGAAGAGTAACTTATAAAACTCTAGGATCGGGGCCTTGAGGGGTTGAGGACATGTTAGGAGGACTCCTTGGTCGGTAATACTATCATAGATTCTAGGGGGGTGATTTTGGAATGAAATAAAATGAAAGAATTTCTTGGTATTTACAGTAAAAGAGAGGGAGTTTTTATTCATTTTCCAGGACAGCTCATCGGTGGTATTTGCAAAACCATGGGCTTTACCATGGTATTTTCTCATGGTTTTGGAAACATGTGACACTTCATATAATATTTTAATACAAATGCATCAAAAATAATTTTAAATTACATATTAAATTATTATCATGCCCTAAAACACACTGAAAACTCAAAGACTATATTTTTACTAATCAACGAAAAAACCAAACATTTTAAAAAAATCTCATATATTCACCCTAACCTAATAACGATATTCTGAATTCAAAAATGAACTCCATTTTTTGAAAATAATTTTCTAAATATGAAGAATTTAATTTTTAAGTAAAATCACTATTTTCCTGAAAAAATACTAATACTTAACTAATAATTTCTAAAACAGTTATTTACTTGTACTATTATATCACATTACCATTCAAGATTTCTAAATTACATTTATAATTACCTAGGTGAGGTTAATATTCCAATGTTCATATTACTATTCATAAGGGTAATATTATGATTAACAAGTTACTATTCAACAAAAATAAGTCGTTCTTATCAGACTCAAAATTTTGTGCTGATAGAAACCGTATATATCTGTTTTTCAAAAATCATTTCACAGTATCAATTATTTAAAGTATAAAAATTATTTTAAACTACTTTTTTTCAATATTCACCAATAATTGGAAACATCTTATAAAAATACTAAAAATTAATCCTATATTAATTTTGACATTTTAAATTGAAAATTGTTGTTTATTTTACCATTAAAATGATATTTATAAAAATGGATTACAAAAATTAACTAAGGCCTCCTTACATATTCCCTAATAACACCTGCATAGCACCTAAGAGTAAGGTGCGCAATGGTGATGAATTCTTGTGGTCTCTCAGACAACATTTCCTAAGTAGTGATTTTTGTCAGCTTGAACTTCTCTCATAGTAACTTTATTCAAAGCATAACATGTTGAAGCTTTACTTGGGCTTGGTCTGGAGCACAGCCCTATGATGCTACCTCTTTCCCAAGCTCTGAAAAATGGGGTTCGTATGGCTTGATTCTATAGGGTAAGTTCATCAACTCTTCTTTATATATTAATTAACCCTTATCATTTCTATTTATAGACATTAATCATAACATTAAGAGTATAGTTTCTAATGATCATATGGACCAATGGTCATAATTAACCAATGGGTATATAACTGTAGAAACCAAAAGGTCTCATTTCAATTATACACACTTAATTAATGAAAGGATATAGTTTTGTTGATTACAAAATATAATAACACCTAAATTTAAGAAACAAATATTATTCAAAATTTTGGGTCATTACATTCTCCCCCCCCCAAGGAATTTCAGCACAGAAATGTCAACTCGTACCCTCATAATATAAAAGGTGTGGATACTTTTGTCTCATAGTCACCTCTAGTTCCCACATGGCTTGTTAGTATTTTTTGTTCCGCTACAACACTTTAACAAGGTTGTTAGTCTTGTTGTGTAGAACCTTGTCTCTATGATCCAAGATGCCCATCAGTTTCTCCTCATAAGAGTAGTCATGTTCTAGTTGTAGCACCTCTTAATTTAGTACATGTGAAGAGTTAGGTATTTACTTCCTCTAGAGGGATACGTAGAATACATCATGAACTTGATTTAGGTTTGGAGGAAGTTGTAGACAATAGTCCACTACTCTTACGTGGTCAAGGATTTCATAGGGGAAAATATACCTAGGGATAACTTTCCCTTTCTTCCCAAACCTCATGACTCTTCCATGGAGAAATTTGAAGGAATAACTTTTCGCCAATGTCAAAATAGAAGTCCTTTCAATAGTTTTTAGGATAACTCTTATTCTGACTCTGAGAAACCTTAATGTGTTGTTGGATGGCATGAACCTTTTCTTTCATCTCTTGCACAAGATCGGGCCCAAGAAGATTTCCCTCTCCAGCTTCTTCCCAAATAGTCGGAGTTATACATCTCTTCCCATATAGAGATTCATAGGGTGCCATTTGAATGCTCGAGTGGATGTTTTTATTTTAATAAAAAACTCAACAAATGGAAGATATTGATCCCATTCACCTTTAAATTCCATTGATCATGATCTCAGCATGTCCTTGAGTGTTTGAATAGTCCTTTCAGATTGGCCATCGGTTTGGGGGTGTTAGTTCGTACTGAAATTCAATTTCATACTCAAATCATGTTGAGTTATTATCTGGAATTTTCATGTGAAACGTGGATCATGATCGTATAAGATAGAAAGTGGAACTTCATGTAGCCTTATGACTTCATTCATGTAAATCCTGGTAATTTGATCAAGAGACAAATCTTTCCAAATAGAGATAAAATGGGTTGTCTTGGTGAGAAGTTCCACTATAACCTATATTTAATTGTTTCATTTGGAAGTTATATAGAGACCAATGATAGAGTACATAGTGATATTGGCCCACTTTCATGTTGGTATTGGTAGTTGTTGTAATACCCCTTAAAGAATTTTTCGATCTTCCTTCACTTGCTGACATACCAGGCACCTTGTAGTGTTGTCAGCAATCCCCTTTTTCATGTTATACCACCAATAATGATCATGAATGTGCCTATAAATTTTTGTGCTTCCATGATTTATAGAGAATGTAGAGCTATGAGATTCAACTATCAACCCCTTCTTTATTTCCAGTGTATATGGAACACATAGTCTTGTATGAAATTTCAGTACACCTTCTTGATCAATATTGAACTCAAGAAACTTATCATCCTTCATGGCCTCAAACTTCTTATTTAACAATGGATCTTATTTTTTAGCATTCTTTATCATCTCTAGTAATGATTTTTGAGAAATCATTTTGGATAGGTTTGATGATTTCCCTTACCTTACAATTCCCATGTACAGTTTCACTAGGTCTTCGATCAACGGATCTCTTTGAATCCTCATCATGGACAAAACTAGAGGGTCTTTCCTACTTAATGCATTAAAGAGTATGTTTTCACTTCAGAGTTGATAATTAATAGAACAATAATATTCTTTAAAAATTTCCAACCATATCCTCTATCTCATGTTCAATTCCTTTTGTATGACAATATACTTCAATATTTTATGGTCTCTGTATATATCACACTTCTCCCCATAATGATTGTGCCTCTATATCTTCAGATAAAAAACAACTGTATCCAACTCCAAATGATGCATAGGATCGTTCTGCTCATGATTCTTCAACTGTCGAGATGCATAAGCAATCGCCTTGTCATTTTCCATGAGTACTCACCCAAGACCTTTCAGATATGCATCGCTAAAAATAACAAATCATTCTCCGCTTAAGAGAAGAGTTAACAAATGTTCAGTAACCAATCTCTTCTTCAGCTTTTTGAAACATTCCTCTCACTCCTTTTCCCAAATGAAATTGACCCATTTTCGAGAAAAATTGGTTAATGGATTAGAAAGTCATGAAAGGTTTTTCACAAACCTACAATAATATCTCGCTAATCCAAGGAAACTACAAATCTTAGTTATTATTGTAGACTAAGGCCACTCCTCTACAACCTTTGACTTTGTAGGGTCAATTGTGATTCCTTGATGGGCTATAATGATCCCCAAGAAAGAAACCTATTGTAACCAAAATTCCCATTTTCAAAACCTTCCCAAAATCCTCTCCTTCTATAGAGTTTGTAAAATAACCATTAGATGATCCTCAGGCTCCTTGAGAATTTCAGAATATATTAGAATATCATCAATAAAATTACCACAAATTTATCAAGTTTGTCCTTAAAGAGTCTATTCATAAAATCCATAATAATAGCATGAACATTATACAATCTTAAAGTAAAAACAACAAACTCATAATTTTCATATCTCGATCAGAAGGCGGTTTTTTAAATATCTTGTTTATTCACCCTCAATCGATGATAACTATATCAAAGATCAATATTAGAGAGGAATTGAGTCCCACAAAGTTGGTAAAATAAGTCATCAATTCTTAGATAATGGTATTTGTTCTTTACTGTGATCCCATTCAGTTCTCTATAATTATTACATATCCACATTGATCCATCATTCTTCTTCACAAAGAGAAAAGGGACTCCCTAAGGAGAAACACTTGGTTGGAAAAACCCTTTCTCCAAAAGATCTTGTACTTGTTTCTTTAATTCTTCTAGCTCCAAATTTTCCATCCTATAATGGGTCTTTTATATCGGATGAGATCATGGTATGAGTTCAATAGATAAGTCTACCTCCCTTTCTAGGGTAGTTCTAGGTAACACATTAAGAAATACATCAATGTATTATTGGACGATGGGGACATTTTTTATCCTTATAATTTCATTTAATTTTTCATCCTCATTGATCAACTCCATAAATAAGGCTATAGTAGGAACTTATTGACAAATATCAGGTGGAGAAATCTCTCCATGAAAGATAACTATAGGTTTCCCATTCTAGACTATGGATATTTCCTTGATTCTACATTTGATCTTAACATTATACATTGAGAGCTAGTCCACCCCAAGTATAATGTTGAATTCCATAATGGTAATGACTACTAGATTTGAGATAATATTGTGCCCACTAATGTAAATACTAGTTTTATAAATACAGATGATGCTTGGATAATCCCACCATGAGTATTTACTAATAACTCTACTTTTATAAATTTTGTGGTTGATTCTAAATTCATTGCAAACTTGGTGGAAATAATGAAATGTATAGAACCAGAATCAAACAAAGTACTTTCTTGGATTTGATAGAAAATTCTACCACATCATTTAGAGCTTCAACATCTGCTGACGTGAAATAAAAAGCACAACCTTTATCCCTTGGCCTTTACGGATGCTCATGGTGATTCCCCTCTACTACCCCCGGATTTGAACAGTGATTGGAAAAGTGCCCAAGAAATCCACACATGAATCATTATACTTGAGGTATGACATACACCATATTTTCCTTGTCATTAGTGTTGGGAATTTCAGGCTTTACATTTCTATGTCAATTCCTTGTGATATAGCCATCTCTTCCACACATGTAACACTTACTACTCTCGAGTAGGAAGTTCCCTTAATTCTTATTCCCACATTTTTTACATGTGGGAAGTTGCACATTCTTTCCTCATATTCCTAATAAAATCTCCTCCCCAATATTTCCTCTACTGATATCTTATTTTCATTGAATTTTTTGGACCACTTTGTCTCACCGAACACTAGTTTGAATTTCATAGCACTCTGTACGATCTTCTCACAACTATCATAGTCTTAATTGGTTATATTCTTCTGCACATGTGATCTTAGTCCACCAAAGAATCTATCAACCATCCCATTAAGATCCATGAAAACTCTTGAGTTGTAACGGGAATGTCTTTTAAAGTTCATCTCATAGCTTTCAACAGATTCATTCTCCTTTTGCTTTATCTAAAGAAACTCCTTCTCTATTTTTTGTTCACAACGAATGGGGGAAATATTTATTGAAGAAGATCCCTCAAAACTATTCCCACTCCAAAGCCTCAACCTCTAATTATGGCCTCATGTTTTTAATTAGTTTCCACCACTGATCAACTTCTCCCTCTAATAGGTAAACTGGTAGGGTAAACTTCTCTTGTTCTGAATAGTGGAGCACAAAAAATATCTTTTCGATAGAGTTGATCCACTATTCAGTAATGAGTGGGTTGGTAGATCCATTGAACCTTGGTGGTCATTGGCACATAAAGGACTCAACATAAATTTGTTCCCTTCATGGTGAAATTGGTCTCTCATCTTGATTTAAGTTATTTCCAATACCAAGAGTCAATTGCTTCATCATTCTCATGAAATTTTACATTCTGGCTACCATCGGAGGGCCATCAACACATGGTCCATTGTGGTCACCATTTGCATGGTTCCTCATATTTCCCAACAATTTATAAATGAATAAAACCTTAGTGAGAATCTTATTTCTTTTACAAATAATTTAACTATAAAGGATTTTTATTTCTTGAAACATCAGGCTTAAAAATATTATTCTTTAACAACAATTACATTTCTCTATAAATCCTTCATAATAATTCATAAAAATATTGTGATTAACCAAACATATCCCCCATGAGTATAAAACCAGGAGTACAGCATGGCCTACTGTCATGCACTGGTTCTTGTTCGAGTCTATCTCAAAGTGGTGTTTTCATTTTTTTACCCCAAGATACATCTATTCCAGATCCACATTCATTTGTTCGTATCCAAATAGGGATCTATTTGTTCAGAAACCACTTACTTAATATTTCACTAAAATAACAAGAAGTTTTCATATATTTAAACTTTTCTATAGGGTTCTTCCTAAATATTTCATATCCGAATTTTCGAAAATAACTAAATTGTCATTTGATACCAACTATGGCATCTTGCCTTTTTATTACATAACTTTTCATTGCATTATACAAATAGAGGATCTTTTAAAGTTTAGTGTCTTGGAAAAAAGGTATATAATACATGAAAATATATAAAATTATTTTAATACTCTTGAAAGGATTATTTAAATGTTCATCATAAGTTCAATTACTTCATCTCATAACCTGGGGATATACAACAAAGGAAAGGGTGAGCATAAGGCCCAGTAAGGGAAAACCGGGAAAACAGTTTACATGTTAACTCAATTGAATATAATAAGAACATGAGAAAATATCATAAAGGCATCAGAAATAGGCATATATTGATAATAATAACTTGAATAATATATTTAAAATGTGGCTAAAACAATTAATTTAGACCTTCATAAGCATATCACTAAGTTCCATCCCCATGGTGTTATAACAATTACCAAGGTTAATGACCAAGCTATCGTAAAACATGTCATCTCAAGAGATTAATTTCTTTACCCAATGCATTGGAGTGATATCAGGGTGAACCCTAAATATGTATTTATTTTCATGTGATCCACATATATCATTATCAAAAATTTCATGAATAACCCTAATAGAATAAAATAAATGGGTTTCATATCAAAATCATGGCATTTTAAAAAATGCTTAAAACAAGATCCTTATGTCATTTATAAACCATGAAAATGGAATGAGTATTTTATATATGAAAATTATAGAATAAAATAAATAATTTTTATGTCCTAATGAATACCCCTATAAATGAAATAGTTTTGTGTATTTATATAAAACAAAATAAAATAATTTCATCAGAAAAAGAGAGAGATTTTGAGATGAAAATTCTGCAACATAACGGCTATGAAACATGGTTTTAGGAAACCTTAAAAAGTGGTGAGACAATGTTATTACATTAATAAATGACTCATAATAAATTATAGGGATATAATAAAATGTGAATAAGAACATGGTATAGAAATTTGAAATACATACCACATAAAAGAGAACATGAAAGGAAAAGAGAAGTTGAGAATTACCTTACCTTGAAGAGTAACATATAAACCCTCGAGGATTGGGACCTTGAGGGCTGGAGGACACATTGGGAGGAATCCTTGGTAGGTAATACTATCATAGCTTCTAGGTGGATGATTTTGAAATTAAATAAAACGAATTAATGGCTTGGTATTTATAGTAAAAGAGTTGGAATTTTTAATTAATTTTCAAGGACACCTCATCAGTGGTATTTGAAAAACAATGGGCTTTCCCATAGTATTTTCCCATGGTTTTGGTCACTTAGTAATCCTCATATAATATTTTAATCCAAATAATTTTCACTATCATTTTAAATTACCTATTTCATTGTTATGATGTCATAAAACACAATGAAAACTCAAAAACTATATTTTTTCTATTCAATGAAAAATAAAACATCTTATAAAGATCTCATAAATTCAAAATAACCTAATATCGATGTTCTAAATACAAAAATGGACTCTATTTTAATAAAACAAAAATGTGATAAATAAAATTTTTAATAAAATTAATATTTACCCCAAAAATTTCTAATACTTAACTAATAATTTCTAAACAAGTTATTTACTTATACAATTTTATCATATTATTATTCAAGATGCCTAAATTGGATTTATACTTCCCTGGGTGAGTTTACTATTTCATTGGTCATATTACTATCCATAAGGATAATATTACTATTCAGAAGTTACTATTCACCAAAAAATATTTTGTCCTTATCAGACTCTAAACTTCTTACTGATCACAATCATATATGTTTGTTTTTTGAAAATCATTTTACAGTATCAATTATTTAAAGTATAAAAAATCCTTTAAAAAATATTTTTCCAATATTCATCAATAATATGAAACTTCTTAGAAAAATGCTAAAAATTCATCCTAGATTAATTTTGACATTTGAAATTCAAAAATGATATTTATTTTACCCTACAAAAATTTTATTTATACAAATAGATTACACAAAGTAACTAAGACAGCATTACATATCCCATTATAACAACTGCATAGGACCTAAGAGTAAGGTGTGAAATAGTGATAGAATCGTGGGGTCACAGGGACAAGATTTCTTGAGTGGTGATTTCTATCAGCTTTAACTACTCTCGTAGAATATTTCATTCAATATTAACATGTTAAATCTTAGCTTGGTCATGAGAATTGTGGAATGTTTGGTTTCAGCTGGGTAGACATTCATCAGGCATAGTGAGCCACTTTTTAGGTCACTTGTCACTTTCTTTTCCTCAGTGATGGATGACTTGATATGGCATCGTCTGGGTAAATGGTCATACGAGGCAATATGAATATTGTTTAAAAATATTATGTTAAACATATAATTCTTGAATTAATATGGAGGATATCCTATGTATGGTGTTCATGATTTTTTATTTCTTATAAAATCTAGGTGTATTATGTGTCTTTATACATTGTACCCATCGGCTATTTAATGACGTAACAAACTAGTTGAGTTCCGTAGGATTATTGAACCTTGTGTTGTTGGGTATGGCCTCAATTCGTCTCTTAGGAAGAGTGACATGGGTGAAAATAAATCAATTTTTCCCCAAGGATTGGGATGACTTTCATATACTCATGTGTTTTTATATGTCGGTCGGTTTGGTTTTGATTTTCAAGCAAATTATGTAAACGTTTTCATTTATGGTGGTTCTAATATATCACACTTTTGATCAGCTAGTCTTTCTATTCCTTTTTATGATTAGGACACTCCAAAATTCAGTAGTTTCATGTCAGTTCTATTAAGTATTTTTCTTTCTAGGTAGAATTAACACAACTAAAGAGGACCATTGGAGAATGGTTGGGCTTACTTAAATTCATGCGAGGCTTGTGAACATTAAATCATGTCGGTTCTAGCTCGGTATCATGATGTTGGTGTGTTTTGTGGTGTATGAAACCTCTGAGAAATTTAATTGGTTGTGGGTGGACAACAGTGGTTAATCTTGAATGATCATGGGATAACTCGGGTGGTAAAGGCTCCGTGATCGGTTAATGATGGTGCTTTGGCAGGTGAATCTGACTTTCATCTATGGTATCGACAAGTAGTGGTTCATCTGTTTTCCTTCATGTAATCCTTAAAATTCTCTTAATTTACTCTTCCTTGAGAGATGAAAATGTCCCCTAACTTCATTTTATCATTGATACACTAATAGAGATTTGGTCTTACGCCACATTGTAGTTGAAAATTTTTTGGGTTGTTTAAGTGGTATCCCAGTGTTACACACTAAATTTGTAGTTATTATAGAATCTTGGTTAGTCTTGATTGACCCTTGTATTCATGTGTAGGAATGACTTGGAAGAACTCTTATACACCAGCCATTTCATCTAACTTGGCCACCAGGATGATGCTTCTCTAGGCTCGGTCAATGTTTTGATGAGGACGTCTTGGATTTGTACCAACATCTCCCTCGTCAACATTGAGTATACATTACCCAGAGTTTGTTACTTACACTCCATTAATTCCAATATAATGTTATCCTAGACTTTTTGTTAGGATTAGTGATGCTTAAATCATGGAACGTTACTGGAATTCAGGTATGGATTTTGTTTGTGGTGAATGTGAGATATCTTGGAAGAAGTAATTGTAGTTCATTTGGTAAAATATCATCCATATAAGTAGATAATCTTATTGAAGTTTCGTCCAGAGGGGCTCGACTACTTATCTCTCTTATTCAATAGAACGGTATGTGAAGGACTATTTCTGGAATGTCATCAAGTGAGACGAGTGCAGTTTGTGTTGGTTAGGGATTTTTATGAGGGGATGTCTCAACCTGGCTAAATAACGTCGGTACAAAATCAATCATCTGACCGTTTATTAAATCACGCGAGAAGTGTCTCTATAACACTTAAGAGTGTGTCTTGTAGGAAATTTTGATACTGAGAAGTGTCGTGGTTAGAAATTGGACCTCTTTAATGTAATATCCTAAGGAGTGAAGTACCATTGGATATATGTTTAACGATGGGATGATGTGATCGTGTCTCTAGATAAACGAGATCGGGTAAGAGTCATCTCCATGTTTTTTTGGAGAACAAGTGTTGGCTCATGATTTGATGGCTTAAGTATCACTGTGCTCAAATGGTGTTCGGACATGCATTGGGTGTTTAAAAACAATACATGACCAATTGAATGAATCTTTATAACCCTTTTAGGTCGGGTGATGTTTATGTTGTTCTTGAAGGCTTCTTGAGGACAAGAATTTCTATAGTGGGAAAGCTGGGACATCTCATGATTTTCAATAGGACAAAAAACTAAAAAAAATACATTTTTTTTGTTTACTGGATGAGTTATTTTACAAACCAGGCTTTGGATCCTAATTTAAAGAGCTGGAACACAGTGATGTGTATTTTTTAACGCAATTAATTTAATTAAATTAAAATTTAATTAATCTAAATGGGGATTAAAAAATAAAGAATTTTTTTAATAATAATAATAATATTGTAATTATTATGTTAGGTTTTCTAAAAAGAAGTTTCTCCCCCCATACATCCCCCATCGCATGAGGAACCCCCCTCCCTAGGCTCCTCCTTGAACGTGTGTTACACCACCCACCAAATCCTCTCTGGTGTGCCAATTTAACCAACTTTCTTCTCATTTTCCCTTTGAATCTTCTAGGTAAGGCATCTAGTAGCCTTATCCTCTCTTGATTTGGCTGATTCATCCTCTCTCATCACTCGGTTTGAATCATCCAAACCCTAGGGTTAGTTCTAACCAACTTTTATGGTATTCCCTTTAATATAAGGGTGTATGATGCCTCTCCTGGGACTCCTTCATGTGATTTTTAGAATCCACCACTGAAGGCGAGGTGGATGGGTTTGGTTTGGTTATCCGCTAATGGTTTTAGAATGGGTTTTCATCCATTATTTTTTTTTCTCAATTTCGAATTGGGTATTTTGTAATTATTTTCTTACTAGTAATTTCCTTATGTACGATATCCTCATCGTGATGGTTTCGAGTTTTCATCATCAAAGTTGTCAGTTGATGAGAGTTCGGCTTGGTTCCTTCTTTAGGTAGTGTCCCATTCCATTTCCCTTAAATTTAATTATGCATTAACTAATTTCCTCTAACCATTAATTAATTCCATTCTGTGTATGAAAGTTATTATAAAATGATTTTCTTTGGTAAATTGGATTTGATGCTTAATTGAAAACATAAATTATTTTATAAACAATGTCATGATTTAATAATAAAACCCCTCCAGTGGTGGTGCGCTATCTTCAAGAGAAAACGTTAGTTTAGATATTTTTTTCTTGCTTAGCCCATTACATTAATGTTTCTTTATTCATGAGGTTGTGTTTGGAATATGGAATGTTTTGTGTATGACTATCTATGATATTAATAAATGGATTTGTCCACCATTGGGGAGATGTTTAATAATCCAAAGAACCTTTAGTGTTTTGACTACCCTTTAAACTCAATGGATTGATTTATAAATGGGTATTACCAAGGTAGGTAATCGCCCTTTTTCCAATGGTGCTTTTTACTCATTGGTCCTTAAAATTCGAAATTTCCATGTTTTGGTATTTTAATTGAGCTATTTGAAAAGAAACTTATAATTCTTGATAGGGTTTCCTCTCTTAAAATGAATAGAATAGTATTAAATGGATTAAGCCCAAGAGATGGTAAGGCCATGCCATTTTTCTTACGCATATGTAAATGCTTATAATGAAATATAATGCCATAACGGATTTGAACTTGGATAATTATATGCATTATAGGACTTTGCCTCATGTATTAAATCATGAATATGAATATTTGTCTTGTACCCTCTGCCACACTTATTGATTACTGCTTGGTTCCATGAGTGGTTGGTATAAACTAAATCCCTTTTTATCTGATATAATTATTTATTGTAATTGCGATATGTGCGATCACATTGGCACATCGTGGGATTGACTAAATAAATTGGATAATACCTATTATATTATAATTGTTCATTTAAAATCATCCCTTGTATTTCTTTGGTTTTATAGGCATAGATATTCATACCTACGGCCACCCGATTGGTGTGCCATCCTAAGACATTATTAAGACTTTATATGTTTGTATTTAAATACCTATAATAAATTGGATAAATTTTTTATTTATGTCTTAGCCTTCTGAATTGGAATAATAATAAATTCTGTGATTTCTTGTGGTAGAATCACTTTGGAAAAATTGGTTAGTTAAAATATTAATGACTTAAGGGTCAATTTATTAATTAAACGGGTTTGATATAATTATGATGATGATTAGGAACCTGAATTAAAGAAAATAATTGGTTTAAAAGATGGGAATTTTTATAAATTTATTCTTGTGTCTTGTGATAATAAATCTGGTATGTTTCATACAATAATTTTCATTTTTCTTGCTAAGCTTTTTAGCTTATGTGATATTGATGTGATTAATACCTAAGGGTTTGATACTATTTGGCATGATGAGATTGTTTGTATATGACTCATGTTTAATGTGGACACCCAAGGGCATGGTGCATGTTTTTGTAACACCTAATGGATAGACGCACTGGTACAGAATTCATGATTCAAGATTATATGTCATGTCAGATGCATGATTGAAAGATTCATAGTCACATAATGCCTAAGGGAGAGAATACAGTGATTTCTGAGAGATTGGTGCATGATTGCATACCGCGTGAGGGATAGGCACATTGGTACAGAATTTATAAGGGTAGAGTATATGATTTTTTCAGATGCTTGATGGATAGATGCATAATCACATGATTCCTGAGGGTAAGATTTTAGTTATGCCTGAGGGTGAGATTTTGGTTAGCCTAAGGGTAATGCCATATGTTTGTGGTATATTTTGAGTGATTAATCCTCAGTAAGAGAATATTACACCTATTTGGGTTACCCATACTGATGTAAGAGGATCAACCCACATAAATAGATAATCGGTAGGGTTACAAAGTAGGTGTAGCTGCCAGGTGTCCCTTAGGAACTAGGGTGGATTTTTGTTTATTTATTCAACACTTCTTATTCATTTTTCTACATATACCAACTAACAAATATACATTGAATATCGAGTAATGGATTGGGTCAGATACTGTGGGTGTTGGCCTACGGATATTATTATCTCACACCCTAATCGATCACCATTTGGAGCCCTAGTAGATCTTCTTGCTTACATGTATCTATATTCATTACTTATGTTGGGTTATCAACCTAGGAGCTAGGGAGCACAGGATTGGTCTCTTAATCAAGATGCTCATGGAGTTGACCATTGGGTTTTTCTTTTATTTTTTTATTTTTTTTACTTCTTGTATCATATAGTAACACCCCACATTACATGAATCATTATATAGAATTTACATTGGCCATTTTTACTTTTATTCAATTATATTTTTCATCCACTTCTATCTGTCTTCCATTTGTTATATTGCTTCCACTGTTGCTTCCTATTTATTATATTATAAACCATTGTTCTACTCTGACATAAGGTTATAGTATCCCCATTATCACCTCCTTAGACAATCACATCTAGTTGGTAGCTTATATAATATGGGTATTTAACACCCCATTACTGTTTTCAGGTATTTATAAACCCTATTGTGTTAAATTATTAATATCTTAAGTAAAAACAAATGTTTTATCAGTGATATTTCTTTAAATGTGTTAAGGGCCTTAAATTTCAGTTAACATCTTGGAATGTTCAATTAATATTTTTGTAGTTATACACTGAGTTAGTGTAATATTCCAAGGCCCACAAATCCTCAATGAATATTGAATAAAAATATTAATTATATCCTATTAAGAACATATTTTTTATTCAAAATAATTGAATAACTCTAAAACAGTGCATTTTTTAGAAATATGATACCACTTTTATGTCCAAAATACGGTGTTTACCCTATGAGGGGTATAATATTCAAAGGATCTAGACATTTGGATGTCTCGCACACGATATAATGTTATATAATAATATTTAATATATTATTTATTAAAAATAATTAAATATATCCCAATAAGTGCATCGTATGGGAAATCTAAGACCATCGATGGGTCTGAAATGAGGGTTTTACCCTAGACGGTGTATAACATTTGTAAGCATCAGGCGTTTGGATGCCTCACTCGCAAAAATAACCCTTTTTATTTTAATTAATTATTTATTCAATTTTTAAATTAATAAATAATTAATATCTCTTAAATGGTGTGTTGTATGAAAAATATGAGACCACTGTTGGGTTTTAATTAGGTATTTACCCTAGGTGGGGCATAGCATTAATTAGCAATGGGAGTTTGTTCACGTCGCTAATTAATTGAAATTTTTAATAATTATGTTAAATAATTAATTATATTAACTTATTTTAATTATTATAAAATGCATGTTATTGTTCAATCATCTTCCCTAAAACCTCAACCACATTTTTTGATGCTTCAAGGTTTTAGAAACTCCATTTTTGAACTGTTTTCACTGGATTAATTCAGTAAACATCATAAATTGTTGAATTAATGAATCCTTATTCAATTTTAGATTGAATCATACATTTAAAATAGATATTGAATCACAGGTTCATATTTAATCATAAGGGTATTGTTTTAATGTTGCAAAACCATCACAAGTTCATATTTTACCATAATTGGATTTTGGACTGATCAATAATTTTGAGTATGTGTGATGTCGGTTCTTCTTACTCATGACCAACAGTGCATGATCTGTGTTCTTCTTGCCACAAAAGGACTTGCACCGGCCAAACCTCAATGGCACCCAGGGTTTTATTTTTATTTTTATTAAATTTATTTTCATTTTATTTAAATTCCTCTTCTATAATTATAGAAAATAAAGTGTTTGAATTGAAATTAAAATGATTAACGTATATTTATCAAAAATAATATTGAAGTAAATTTTCAAGGGTTAAATACGCAAAAGTTATTTATGATAATTAGACTGGAAATTTTTTTACCAAAATTATCATTATCTAATTACATGGATTAACAAGTGATAATTATTAATATCATATAATGATAATTACTTGAAATTATCAAAGGTTATTTATTGAAGAATTTTACACATGATAAAAGCAAGGTTTTATAATACGATAAATACATCAATAATTTATTTTGAGAATATAATCTTATTAAAAGAAAGGATAATCGCAAAGAATTATCAAGTAATGAATAATTGTGTGAAAATTCCATTCAATAACAAGGTTGATTTGACAAATGATAATTTTATAAAATTATTGAATGGATAATTGTTTAAAATTATCAAATGATAATTATTTGATTTATCAAAAAATTATGAGTTATCAAAAGATATATATATATATATATATATTGATAAACACACTTGGGATAATTTGGTAATATTATATAATGTTAATTACTTTGATTATCAAAAGATATCTGTGTGTGTAGTTAGATATATATTTTTGATAATTACTTTGGATGTTAAGAATAATTTTATTAAATATAAAATTATCAACATGTAATTGCATGAACTATTAAAGGATAATTTTGAATCCATGCATTTCAATAAAACAATAATCTAAAATTATCGAGTAGAGAGAAAGTATCATCACATGTGAAATTTTATTTATTTTTTAAATATAATAACTACTTTTGGTTATAGTAACCCTTGGTGAACATAAAAAATTGGTGCATCAACAGTTAAGATAATTAGGTTGTGAGAAGGTGTATTGAACCACACATGGTGATTTTTCCTTGTTGATGAAATTGATGACCTTGAGGAAGGTGATTCTATCACGTTGCATAATTTATATTAACACTAACTTCATTGTTTAAGTTTCAATTGTTTGAATTCAAATGAAATTGTTTAAATCTGAATCTTATAGCTTTTAATTAACTTGTTCTAAAACCCCAATTTCGGTAAATTGGTGGCTTTCATACAAATGGGTTTTTAGCATGAGAATTTGGTTAATTAAAATTGTTTAATTTAAATTATGGATTGATGGAAGTGATTTCAATTAAATTGTTGAATTTAATTGTGGATTTTTTTTAAATTTATAGAATTGGTTTTGAATGGATTTTAAACTTGTAAAAATGACATAAAATGATTTGATAGAAACTCAGTGGTTTTATCTATTAAAGTGGAATGTTTTTTTATTAAGACGTATTTTCGTTTTAAATATAAAATTAGAATTTAAATGGAATAATGGTATTAAATATCTGATAAGTAGTCTTAATGTAAATAGTTCATCATTGATTTTTTAAGTGCACATGCAAGACTTAGGTAGTTGGTGAGTTATTTGGACACACTCTAAAATTAATACAATGTTCTAAAACATAAGTGCAATAGGTCACATACCTTAGGTGATGGTGAAAAGTCATCTATGACCAGTGTCCAAAGGACGTATGTGGACACATATTTTCATGATCACTTAGAGAGTGTGCGGTCCTAAAGCTGAAAATACCATCATACTTATTTGGCCGGTGGCCATGTTTCTCGCTTTTTTGTTTTTATGTGAGATATAAATATATTCCAATGTTATAAAACTGTTTTTCATGCCTCAGTTGAATATACATAAATAGTTTTATGTAACTATTTTATTTAACCCATTGTTTTAGAAATATTCCACCATTTGTAAAGCCTTTATTTAAAGTATTTTTCCATCATTTTGAAAATGTAGAGAATGTTTTGTTTAAATATTATTTTGAATTTAAAAACCTGTGTATCTTTTAAAATTTAAAGAGCTTCTTTGAATAATCGATATTTGGAATATGTTATGGAATATTTGGTGGTATCCTATTGTACGTAGGCTTACACCATACTTTTTCTTTTCGGTGTTTTTAGATTTATTCTTCCAGGTTCGAGCAAAGGGAAGGGATATCTTGGAGGTGGATCCAGCTGTTGAGATTTATTCTTGGTGAGTTGTGTCCATAGGGACCTTGGTGATGTTTTCCCATTTTAATACTTTGGTTATAGTGCTTTCAGCTGGACTATGCCTTGTTGACTTCTGGTACATTACTCCTAGTGGAGTTTCTTTGGTTATTCATACTATCTTGATTCTTTAATTCAGTATTTTATGTGGTAAAATCATTCAAACTTGCATGTTGTGTTATTATAGGTTCTAGTCTCCAACCTGTGGGGATTGGGAACGCACTTCGGGCTATATCAGGGTCATCTCGGTTATCAGGTTACCAGGTTACCTAGGTGGGTTCGTGACAAAATGGTATCAAAGGGAGGCTAAGGCTATGTCTTGAAGATGATATGTTTTTGTGAAATCTTTTTGGAACATAGGTGGTAGTGATGATTGAGTGATTTTCCATCTATCACTACAATGAACCTTAAATTTCTATGAGTGGTTAGAGAAATACATCTTATGGATTAGTTCTACTCTTTCCATGTCTTGATTTGGATATAGTGGGATCCAAATCTTGTTTATTCCTTCTATTGGAAATAGTTTTCCCTGTTACTCAGTATGAGTGTTGTTCTAATGTATTTCTTTATCTTTTGATGTTGTGTTCTATAATTCCTCCAAGAAGACGTGTGAATAAGATCCAGGAAGGGGTTGATGTGAAACTTCAGCAAGGTAATCCTACTATGGATCCAAGTCTAGTTGATGTGATTTCATGTATTGTCCATGCTCTGGGACAAGAACCATCACTAATTCCCGCTCAGGCTCTAGTTGTGGATCCTTAGGGGGGACTTCCTTTGAATTCGTTCTCAAGAGTTCCTTCACCATAAGCCACCACCTTTCTAAGGTTCCACTAACCATCAACATATTGAGTAATTGTTGACCAACATAGACCATCTATTTGGGTTGTTGGAAACATAATACATGATCAAGGTGACGTGTGACACCTTGTGCTGAAAGGATTGAGTAGGAGATGGTGGGACATGATGGTGATGTCAGGGAAACATGAGGGATTAGATTGGAATGAATTCAATGTTCTTTCCACCAACCAATTTTATCCAGAATAAATGGTTTTAACGAAGGATATTGAATTTTTCAAACTTGAGTAGGCTGATAGAACTGTGAAAGAGTATTAAATCTCATTGTTGAGTTGTTGCTGTTTTCTCCTAAGATAGTACACAATGGGAGGATGAAGGCTCAGTGGTTCAAGTTGGGACATTGATTAGATATTTATTCTCAGTTTTTCTTATTGAAGCTGCCCACTTATTCTAATGTGCTAGATAGGGGGATGATGGTTGACATGGACCTGGCTGGAAAGTCCAGGTTATCAAGAGTTTCTTTTTCTCCCAGTGGCGGTGTTGGTTCCTCCAATGGTAAATAGAAGTGTGGCGATTATCGCGATAGTAATCTATGGTTGAGTAATTTTAAAACTACTACAGTTCCAGGTGGAAGTTCTTTTATTTTCTATCAGTGTGGAAAACTAGGACATTCCAAGGGGGTTTGCATTGAGGCACACAAGAACTATATGTCCTTTGGGAATTTAGGGAACTTGAAGAATTTCTTCCAAAACATTTCCACTATGTGTAGTGGAACAGAATCATATCCTCTACCTAAAACTATGGGGAAATCAAATGCTTCACGTATAAAAGGGTTTCATCCACATGCATCTAGAACGAAGCTCCTTTATGCAATGGAAGAGTCTCTAGAGTAATGTGATATGGATCCAGTGATCGTGAGAGGTTCAATTACTACAGCTTCATCTTTAGTAACTACTTTATTTGATATTTGTGTATCTAATTATTTTATTTCTACTCGTGTATTTAATCTTCTTTATCATCCTATGGTGAAACTATCTTGTGCAATGGATATTACTATACCCTTTAGTATAAAGAGAGAGCAGGGTATTTGTAATCTTGTTTGTGTCTTCTCTCTATCAGATGTTGATTTTTATTGAAGTTTTATAGTACTCGACATAAAACCTCTTGATGTCAAATTCGGTGTGGATTGACTCATTTCCAATAAAGCATGGATTTTTTGTTATATTTGATGGGTATAACTTAATACACCCAGTGGTGCGCCTCTTTTATTTCTCAGATAATGGGACCCAATGTCGAGTAGAGCCGAAACTTCTTATCTGAAGATGGGGAAAGTTATATCAATGTTTACTATTAATCTGGTATGAGATTTAAGGGATAGTGATCTCTCTCTAGTGTCTTTGATTTTCTTTTTGTGTTTCCTTCTGGTTATTTTGGTTTACTTTCGGTAAGTGATGTTGATTTTTCCATTGAATTAATGCCCAGTACTCAACCAGTTTCAATTCCCTCTTACCGCATGGAACTATTTGAACTGAAAGAGATGAAGTCTTTATTGGACGGTATTCTTTTGGATATTCTTCATTCATATTTTCTCACCATTTGTGGGGCTTGCGATGAACATTTGGTGTTGGTTGAGTTTTCTTTTAAAAATAGTTACTAGTGTACAATGAGAATGGATCCTATTGAGGCCTTTTATGGTTGTCCATGTAAATTTCTATTCTGTTGGTTGTAGATTGGTAAAAGTTCCTTAGTTAGACCGAGTTTTTTCCAAGAGACGATAGCTAAGATTCAGTTGAATTGTCTGTGAATGTTAATGGCCCAGAGCCGATATAAGTTCTATGTTGATGGTCGCTATACACCTTTGGAGTTATAAGTTGGTGACTATGTGTTCATGAAAGTTTCACCCGGTTGGGTCATCGAAGGGTTGGGAAGTAAGGGAAGTTAACTTCTCATTTTGTGAGACCTTTTGAGATTGTTGATCGGGTGGGTAAATTTTCTTACCATTAAAAAGTACCACCGCAGCTACTGTTGGTACATAATGTGTTCCATGTATCACAGTTGTGAATGTATCTCTGATCCATCTCACATTTTGAGTTGGAGTGATTCTGATATTGAACCTAATTTATCTATGACTAAACTAACAGTCTAGGTTGTTGATTCTAAGACGAAGGTACTTCATGGGAAGATGATATCTCTAGTCTATGTTCCATAATAGCATGGTTCTAATTATCCTGAGATGTGGGAGAGGGAGGCACTGATGAGAGAGCAGTGGTCTCATATTTTTGATATGGAGGTTTCTTCGTAGGCTTCATAGGGACAAAAAGTTCCTATGGTGGGGAGGTTGTAACATCCTATGACTGTTTTCAGGTATTGAGAAACCCTCTAGGGTTAAAATATTAATTTCTTAAGTGAAAAAATGTTTTATCATTTATATTTCTATAATTATGTTGAGGCCTTAAATGCCAGTTAACATTCTGGAATGTCCAATTAATATTTTTTAGTTCTACATTGAGTTTGTTTGATATTATGAGTCTCGTAATTCCTCGATGAATACTGAATAAAAATATTAATTATATTATATTAAGCATTCGCTTTTTATCCAAAATTTTTGAATAACTCCAAAATGTTGCATCGTTTGAGAAATCTTAGACCACTATTTTGTATGAAATATGGTTCTCACCCTAGGAGGGGTATAACATTCAAAGGCATAGGGAATTTGGATATATAAATCATGGGATAAAGTTATTAAATAATATTTAATATATTATTTATTAAAAATAATTAAACATATCCCAAACAGTGCATCTTATGGGAAATCTGAGACCAATGATGGGTCTAAAATGATGGTTTTACCCTAGATGGGGTATAACATTTTGTAAGCATTGGGTGTTTGGACTCCTCGATCACAAAAATAACCCTTCTATTTAAATTAATTATTTATTCCATTTTTTTATTAATAAATAATTGATATCTCTTAAACGGTGCATCTAATGAAAAATCTGATACCACTATTTGGTCTAGAATGGGGTGTTTACCCAAGACAACTCATAACATTAATTAGAAACTGGAATTTTATCACGTTGCAAATTAATTGAAGTTTTTAATAATTATAATATTATTTAATTATATTAAAATAATTTAATTATTAAAAAATGCAGGTTACTGTTCAATAATCTTTCCTAAAATTTTAACCCCATTTTTTGACACTTCAAGGCTTTCAAAACACTATTTTTTAACTATTTTCAATGGATTAATTCATCAAACATCATAAATTTGTGAATTAATGAATCCTCGTTCAATTTTTGATTTAATCAGGCATTTAAAACAGATATTGAATCACTAGTTCATATTTTATCATAAGGGGATTATTTTAAAGTGGTAAAACCATCATATCTTTCAAATTGATTAATAATTTTGAGTCTCGGTGATCTAAGTTTTTCTTACTCATGGTCAAGAGTGCAAGATTAATGTTTTTCTTACCACAAGAGGACTTTCACCAACCAAACCTCTATAGATCCAAGGTTTCATTTTTTTAATTAAATTTATTTTCTTTTTTTAAATTCCTCTTCTATAATCATGTAAAATAATGTGTTTTAATTTAAATTAAAATGATAAACCTAGATTTATTAAAAATAATATTGATTTAAATTTTCCAGGGTTAAATACGCAAAAAGAATTTATTATAATTAGACCGGAAAATATTTTTTCAAAATTATCATTCTCTAATTGCATAGCTTAAAAATGATAATTATTAATAACATCAAATGATAATTACATAAAATTATCAACAGTTAGTTATTTATGAATTTTACACTAGATAAATGCAGGGTTTTATTAGATGATAATTGTATAAATAATTTATTTTGAGAATATAGACTTGTTAAATGAAAGGATAATCGGAAAGAATAGTCAAATAATTAATAATTACGTGAAATTTTCCTTCAATAACTATGATGATTTAACAAATGATAATTTCATCATATTATTGAATGGATAAATATTTAAATTTATCGAATGATAATTATGTGAATTATCAAAAGACAATGAATTATCAATATATATATATATATATATCGATTAACACGCATGGGATAATTTGTTAATATTATCTAATGTTATTTATTTTCATTATCAATATATATATAAATATATATCTTTTTGTGTGTAGTTAGATATATATTTTTGATAATTACTTTGGAAGTAAAGGATAATTTTAATAAATATAAAATTATCAACAAGTAATTGCATGAAAAATTGAACGATAATTTCAAACACTGGCGTTGACAAAAAAACGATAATCTAAAATTATTCAGCATATAGAAAGTATCATCATATGTGAAATTTTGTTTCTTTTTGAAATAAAATAACTAGTTTTGGTTCTAGGAACCCTTGATGAACTTCGACCATTGGTGTGTTAATGATTAAGATAATAAGGCCATGAGGAGGTGTATTTTACTATACATGGTGGTTTATCTTTACTACTAATATTGACGACCTTGAGGTAGGTGGTTCTATCACGATGCCTAATTTATCTTAACCCTAATTGATTTGTTTAAGTTTCAATTGTTTGAATTCAAATTCAATTCTTTAAATCTGAATCTTATAGATTTCAATTAATTTATTGGAAAAACCCCAATTCTGATGAATTGGGGATTTTCATAAAAATGGGTTTTTGGCATGATAATTTGGTTACTTAAAATTGTTTTATTTAAATTGGGGTTTAATGGAAGTGATTTCAATTAAATTTTTTAATTTAATTGTGGAAAAGAATTTTGAAATTGATGCAATAGGATTTGAATGGATTTGAAACTTCTGAAAATGGCTTAAAATGTTTTGACAGAAACCCAATAGTTTTATCTATTAATAAGGCATTTATTTATTAATAAATGTTTTGGTTTTAAAGGGAAACTTAGAATTTAAATGGAAGAATGAGATTAATTGTATCTTAAGAAGTTTTAAAATAAATTGTTCATCATTGATGGTGTAAGAGCACATGAAAGCCTCAGGTAGTTGGTAAGTTTTTTGGACACACTCTATGATTACTACAACATTCTAAAACATAAATCCAGTAGGTCACATACCTTAGGCGATGGTAAAAATTTCCCTCTAACCAATTTCTAGAGGACGTATGTGTACACATATTATTGTGATCACTTAGAGCGTACGAAGTCCTATAGCTGTAAATATTATCGTACCTATTTGGAAGATGACCATATTGCTCGCTTGTTTATTTATAGGTTAGATATAAATGTATGACAATGTTGTAAAACTATTTTACCTTCCTGTTATGAATATACATAAACTCTTTAATGTAAATATTTTATTTAGCCCATTTTTTTATAAATATTCCATCATTTGTAAAGCCTTTTATTAAAGTATTTTATATCATTTTAAAAATATATAGCATGTTTTGCTTAAATATTCTTTTGAATTTAAAATCCTGTTTATCTTTAAAAATTGAATTCTTTTCTTTAGATAATATATATTTGGAATTTGTTATTGAATATTAGGTGGTATCCTACTTGTATTAGGCTCACACCCTACTTTTTCCATTGGGTGTTTGTAGAATTTCTTCTTCTAAGTTAGAGCTAAGGGAAGGGATCTCTTAGAGGTGGATCCTGTTATTGAGTTTTGGTCTTGGTGAGTTGAGTCCTTAGGGACCTTGGGGATGTTTTCCCATTTTAGTAATTTTTTGTTCTGATTTGGGTTGGTTAATTCCTTGTCAAATTCTGTTACATTACTCCCAGTGGAGTTTCTTTTTCTATGCATATTGTCTTGTTTCTTTTCTTCCACATTTTTTGGGGAAAATAATTCCCACTTTCATGTTGTCTGATGTCAGATGCTAGTCACCGACCCGTGGAAATTGGGAACGCCCTTCATGCTATGTCAGTGCTAACTCGGTTATCGGGTTAATAGGGTACCCGAGTTTGTTCTTGATAGGAGAGGTGTTCCTAAGGCCATGTGACCCACTAATCTGGCCACTGTCTTAGTTATTTACTACTTCAGGATGTTATTTCTTGTGATACTTGCAACACCAAGTTCAAACGGAATGTAACATACAATTAAACTATCATTATTTAATATGATATTTATAACCTATCCATTGGATTGGTGGGTCTAAATAGGATTAACTAAATTATGAAAATATTATTTACACATGTTTATATTATGAAGTATTTGGCTTCCAATTAATTAGAATTGAAAATAAAAACTATTTAAAAATAAAGGAAATCTTTTTTCTGAAAACTATTTTTTGAAGAAAACAAATGTGTTCTACCTCAGTAAAATAGAAAAACCACTTTAGATGAATTATTTTAATGAAATATATATTTTATATATTCAATAAACTATTTAAATTTCATCTTAGGTGATTTCTATTCAAGAGATAAAAATGAATCTAATTTTATGTTTAAAATAGTATTTTTCTAAAAAGAAATTTAGTCACATTTTTATGAATTTTTTTTAAACCTTCTTTTTTGAAATATTATAAAAAAATTGAAAAATAAAATTTATTTTTGAAATCAAAATATCAAAATTATCTTAGGGTAAATTTTTGGGGGTTTTCTAAGAGGTTTTATCTTTTAATGAATAGTGAAACATACAAAATTTTACATGAGAACTCTCTTTTTATTTAAATAATTAAAATACATAAATTATATATTTACATGGGTTTAATGTAAAATTTTTTCAGTTTTAGTTAAATTAATTCAATTTAGGTAATTGGAATTATTTTCATATTGTATTTAGATATAAATATTTTGTAAACTTTTAACCATTTTCTCTTTAAAACCGCCTTTCTTGTCACGTTTGTTGGATTAATAATAAATTTTGTTTTCCCACTTATATGAATGTAATTTGAGAAAATGGATTGAATATTTTAAATCAGACTAATTTATATTATCAAATATGTTTAACATAAATTTTGACCAAAATGAATAGTGAATGCAATAAAAATTAATTACCGTTGTTATGGTCAAAATGGGTTTACTAGGTGGTAAACTTAAATAATAAGTGTTAAAATAACCTATAAACTTGTCAAAAATAATTTTTATATACATATTTAGATTATTAAGCCTATAAGGTTATATAATGATCCATTTTGGACCCTTGTTACAAATTAAAAATGTGGGATCACTCAATTCGTTTAAAAAATACCAAGTGTTCCCTCTCCCTCGCTTATAAAAGGCTACTACCTATCCTCTCTTCTTCACACCTTCAAACCCTTTTGGATAGTCCAAAACCTATCCAAATAAAGTAACAACTTCCATCCCTTCATTATATAATCCTTATTTGGGTCATAAGTCCATCCTAGGAAGTCTTTTAGTTCATACCTAAAGAGGATACCTAAAGAAGAGGTAACGTTAATCAATAAGAATTTTTGTATTATTTATTATTCCAACCCATGAAATTATTATTATAAAATTGTTATAAAATAACCGTAGTATCCTACATATACTTAGATATTTTTCTATTAAATTAATGACCTACAACCATCTCCACTTCCATCAAATGGGCTAAAAAATCATCTTTCTTGTGTATGGTGGACTAATGTCTTACGAACCGAAGTCATTTATTTTCCAATTACCACCTATAGATGATAGAAATAATGATATATTTATTGTTTATATATGATATATATAATATTTATGATTTCATTATGATTATTTCATTATTATATCACATTTAACTTCATATTTTCCATTTTATGGAATATAATAACATCATTTATGTGTGTTGAGGACTACCACCTCGCAAAGAAATGTGATTCATTCACGTATTACATGGAAGGTATTAAGGATTGTTTTAATGAAAATATGTGATATATATGACAAAAAATGATTCTAAAACTATAATATATAATTTTATTTTATTTCTTCCAATATGAAAAGAATATGAAAACAACATTTATGTGTACGTACAACCTACTATCTTCATAAATGTTATATTTCATTTTCTATCACTAAATTTCATGAATTACCATAAATAAATATATATGATATTTATGTCATGTTTAAAATTATATAGATGACAAAACCATTATCAAAGTAGTATGACCAATAAATAATACGTTAAAACATACATGAAATTCAAAGTATTTATTGCTTGAAACGTAACTTTAACATGTAATTGTTAATGAACAAGTAAAAAAAGTACATAAACAAACCATATATGATATGATATATGTGATTATTTTTATTTATTAGATATATAATAAACTTATTTTTATTAGACTTGATTTTTTAATGTGTATGAAGCAATTCAATAATTAAGTTAAGGGATTTTTGTCTCACTTTTTACTTTCGTGAGACACATGTCATATTCATCGTTTATCTCTCGTTCAGGGGGTTTGTGGTTCAAAAGTTAAGAAGTTGTTAAGATATTTTTGTTTCAATTTTTCATCTTTGAGACGTATGTTATGTTATAAACCTATATTATTTTATTATGTGTATATACATTCCCTTTGACATGTAATATCATGAATTTACCATCATGATATTTTAAGTTTCATTTTATTTTATTCCTTTATGAGGAATATTTTTCAAAGTTGCCTAAGTGATAATATTTTTATGTTATAATCTCATAATTTATTCGGATTGTTTATGATTATGCTTCCAATGATGAAATCCTTTGATATATATCTCAAAAATCTTATGAATATTTTTCTCCTTTGTTTATTTCTTGATAATAAACAATTTCTATTTATTTTTCTATCTTTATATACTCAATAATTCCAAAATAATGTTTCTAGTAAAAAACATATTTTCACTCAAAAACCTATTTTTCTTATAAACCCATGTTTTATAAAAATGTTTTAAACAGTATTTGTAGTGTTTCTTAAAATGATATATTAAAGGAATATTTACCCGTGTTTTAATTCTTACCAAATTTTTAAAAATAAATATTCTTGTCATTTTCAAAATCAATTCCCATTGGGTTTTACTAAAAAAATGAAAGGAATATGTGATTTTGAAATGCGTGGAATAAATAGTATTTCTCACTATCATGGGCATTCAATGATTTCATGTTTTCTTTATAAGTTTTAAAAGTTCATTTAAAAGGAAATTTTTTCTTTTATATTTGGTAATTTTTTTATTTTTAATAAATTATTTCAAAATTAAATTGATTTTCAAAATGTTTTATGTCTTAAAAATTGTTTTTCAAAATAGAAAGGATATTTTCCTCAAAAAATGTTTTAAATGACTGATAAAAAATCATTATCAAACTAATATTTCATCCATTAATGTTTCCTATGACTTATTGGGGAAATGATCCAATGATATCATTCTTATTATTTCTCGGAATGGTTTATGTTTATGATAAAAAGTTTTGTATGAAACATATTTATCTTCCATGGGATATACCATGATAAAATGATCATGAAACCCACTACTTTTCATGGGTTATTCAATCATGAAATGATTATAAAACCTGTCACTTTTCTATAGGTTATGATATTATGAATTTGTTTATGATACCCAATTCATTTCATTGTTTATGATTAGATGAATGTTTATGATCTTATGGAACACATAAATATAGTTTTCATTATGTGACAGGTGGGACCTATATGTCCCTCCAATTCATTGGGTAATGATTTATATATCATGATATAGAAAATAATGGAATGGGGGGTAAACTCAGTTCAGTAAGGGAAATTTTCAACTATGACGGTCTTGGGAGTGAACCTTTACTAAGAATATGGTTTGGGGAGTGAACACATTAAACTATGAGGAAAGTAATGTCATTGGGTATGGTGGTGTGTCCCACCCAGGAGGAGTATCCACCGAAAATTTGGTTACACAGTTGGTTAGCCCAATCATAAAGAATGTACATGGGTGGATAGCTCAAGCCTAACATGTTATGAATTTCTTAGTAGGTATCCATTACATAATATTTTATATGCTTATATGTATAACAAAATTATATGTCTTATTATAATGTTATGATCTCAACGATCATGTTATTAATTTCTTTATGATTCATGTCTTATGAAATTTTAACATTTATTCTATAACTCTTATTTATGATCTATGATAGTTTGGGTATGAATTTTTTATGTTATGTCCATTATCATGTACCCTTATGCTTATCTTATACTTTTATATAATCATATATTGATATCTATTATGTTTACCCTTACTGATTATGTATGATGTAAAATTTTCTAGAGATGGATCATAATCTTTTTTAGGTATTATTTTTCCATGGTTTTTATTAAACTTTTTTTAAGGCTTAAATTTTGTGTGTTTAGGTGAATATGGATGTTTTTAACGGATTTGGGGATGTGGATGGTTGGTGCACATTTTTCCCAAACTGTGTGACCATCCCAGGAAACCATGTAGCCTAAAACAGTTTGGTTTTCCCAATGGTCACAAGTTTTGGAATACTGTGCACCCACCAAGGAGTAACTATGTAGCCCCAACAGTGGGGGTGCACGATTTTGAAAACCATGCAATCAAGTTTTTAATCCTATAGAAAATTATTAAAAATTACTTAACTCTCAATATTTAACCCATATTCTCCCTCACTCAACACCAGACATATTCTTATGAATTTTGAAGCTCTTAAGAGGATTACAAGGCTCATATAACCACTTTCTTGAAAAATAAAATATTTGTTCGAAGGATTGTCTCTCCATTGGCAAGTAATTTGGTCCCAAATTGGTATTATCTATCTCTCTCGTCACTCTCTCCCTCTTTCTCGATGAAGAGGGATAAGTTTTCTTCTATTATAGAGTGTTTAGATCTAGGTTTTGATGGATTCTAATTTTTTTATATTGATATTAGGTTTGTTCTCAGATATAATTCATTGTTGTGAGATTGATCATTCCATATCGATTTTAGGGATTTTTGGTTTGGATAATGTTTATCAATGACCTTGAGGTATGTGTTCTAAATGTCAATTCCAAAATTCATGGTTATAATTGTGTGTATGTAATTGTGAAATTTTAATTTCCATATTCAGTAATCACATATTTAATTAGATTAATTAATTTTTAAATTAATTAATTAATGGAATAATTGAATTTATAGAATAATGTGAATATGGAATTGGTGAATAATGTGAATACATATATAATTGATTGATTAATGTGTTATGAATTTGATAGTGACCCATGGGGTGTGTCTATATGAATGAAATTTTGATAATTGAAATTATTAAATTGGTTTATTAATGGAATCGTGATATTGGTATCCACCATTGGGGTGTTCCTATGATATGAAAATAATGATTTTTAATATTTTCTTGATTGGTAAATATTTTGAAATTATAGACCCATGTGATGTGATATATGTGAATGATTTGTGAGAAAAGAATTGCTACTCAAAATTACCACATGGTGAAATACATCTGCTCTAGGACCCCATTATATTTATTTATACATGTGATCATTGTGTTATGGGATAGGAATTGCTGATCAAAATACCCACTGGGTTCCATAATACTAATCTATGACCCCATTGTTTGATTATAAAATTTATATTATTTGATTAATAAAAACCCATTATGTAATAAAATGTGATATACCTTTAGGTTTGTTTTAGATTATGGCATAGGCTATAGAAGGTATTGATGGTTCGGGTGTCATCGTAAACCTGAGGAATTATGTCGTTAATTAAAGAATATTGTAATGTTAAAGTTGTTTACTTATTTTTTTTTATTTTTTTTTATACAACTACATACACAATTATATAATGGATATTGTTTTAGATGCTATTGGTGGTGGATTATTTAATTGTACTCAAACCCTACCCAGGCTTCTAGGTCAGTACATGAATAAACTTTGTGTTTTCAGGATAATATAATGGTAAAATCCCTATGTTAGATAGATGAGTTTAGGATGGAACATGGATGAGGAAACCAGGCATGATATCAGTACCCACTTTGGACTTGTTAGTGTGTCTTTATTATGGTTTTGAAAATGATACTTGACACATATATGGAATTTCATATCTACTACTTTGGTTTGGTTATTGTTTCGTATTTTGGTTTATCATGTTATACTAATCTATTTTGGTTAGGGAAATATTCTGGTTATTTTTCATTATCAATTGGATATCTGTTATTTATTTTGTTGTTGTGTTGCTTTGATAAAGAGGGTATAGTCTCCCCATTATATATATATATATATATATATATATATATATTATACTCCAGGTACTATTTGGTAACCTCTGGAATACGGGTAGTCACGGCTGAGGTCATGTGACCAATTGGCTCAGGGCAGCAGTATGTGGCACTTGGTTTGGGATGGTACGAAGTGGTATTAGAGGAGTTTTATTTTCTTTTATTTTTCCTTACTATTTTGGAAAGTTATACAAGAATTTTGGATGATTTAGGCCTTGGTTATGAGATTTTTCAAGGGTGTATCTAACCCATGTATGGGGGAACCCAAGTACCTATGGTGATGTTGTTTTTATTTATGCTTCTTGTTATAGTTGGGTGTTATTTTACCTTGGGTGATGAACTTGTTCTGTGATGTTGATGTTTTCTAAGATTTTATTCATGGAATAATATGGACACAGATTTGGGTATACATGAATCATTTTAGGTACACAGGATTTATGGTGGCATGCATTATTTTAGGAACACATGGAAAAGAAGGATTTGGGGTAAGTTGTTTAAATGAAAATTCTTTTCTTTCATGTGTAATTTAAATAAAAAAGGTGCCTAATATGATATTGAAACGTTTTAATAATGATAAATGTAGTGAATTAACAGAGATAATGATTGTATAAAGATAAACATGATTTATGAGAATATTTTACCCTATGTTACTCATGACCTAGATGAGGGATGGTTGAGGGTAGTGGTACTGCCTCATTTTTTACCATGTGGAGAGGTATGAGGGATGACATATTTTGAATTTATATGAATCCATATTATTAAAATGGGTTAAATATTTGTTTTGTGTCCTATGACATGTGTTTGGAATTCTAGAGATATTCCTCAATAGGATGATATGAGGACATGGATGAAAATGATCCTCCTACAGTGGGGCATGAGGATTTAATAGTACTGGGGGAAGGAGCCATAGGGAAGTTCCGTGAGAACTTTTCTCACTTTATGTAGTTTGTGGAAAGAAACCCAAAGCGATTTACGTGGATCATTTCTAACATGATATGGGAGTTCCAATTGCAAAACCCTCTTATATTCAACAAAGAGAGTGGTCCTAAGGTGGTTGAGTTCTAGATTGAGTATATCCAGACGATCCTTAACCATTTATAGACTCCTGCTAAGATTATAGTCAAGATGGTGGCTTATATGTTACGTGATCAAGTGAATCATTGGTGGTACATCCTAACATGGGATGGATGGATAGAGAATATAGAGTGGAAATACCTCCAAGATATATTCTTAGAGAACATTTATCCTGAGACACTTAGGTAGAAGGGTGATGCTAAGTTTATGAGGTTGGCCCAGGGGTGTTTGTCTGTAATGGATTATGTTTTTCTCTTTACTAATTTACAATTCTTTGATCCCACATTGGTATGGGGTGATGCTACTATGGAGAATCATTTTCAATATGGAAATAAATATTACATTAATTATAGGTATAATATTTTGGTTAAAGATGTTTTTAGAAGTGGTGAATCAGGCTCTCATTTTTTAGAGGAACTTAGAGGAGGCTTCTAATAGAACGCATGTGGTTATTTATGGATGACCAGAAAGTATGTATTTCAAGGGTAGGAAGCATTTCTTTGAGAACACCAATTAGGGAAATAGAAACCAAATTTTCCAAGGAGAATAGTCAGTTACTCATATAATTAAATTCATATACTTCCACCAGTGTGGTAGGTCCGGACACATTCATACCCAATGTCCATGACTACTAGTGGGGTGTTGATCATGCAATAGGATGGGTCACATATAGAGGAATTATATAAATCATCAATCTATGGGTAGTGAAGGAGGATATAGGACGATCCAGAACACTGGGGGGGTCTTTTACAAATATTAGTCTAGAAGTTTGATTTCTATTGGTCATCGTGGTTGAGGTAGTAGATGTGGTACTTCAAGGAAAGAGCACACATATCAGCAGAGTAGTACAGTTTAAGGTACTCAGAATTCAGCATAGAAAATTGGGGCATAATAGTTTCATACAGTCCATCCTACACTGTGGATAGCGAGGCTAGACCATTAATAGTTTGAGATACTATTTTTGTATCTTCTACACTTTCTAGATTCTTATTTTAGACATGAGCCTCCAGTTATTTTATATTTTCACTACCTGTGAACGGGATGTGTAACGCCCCGACCCTAGTTACCCAGAGTCGGTGCATTATTACATAACATTGGCATGATCATGAGAAAGATCAAGTCTCGAAAGACTGATTAGTTTAGTAGACTTGGAATAACTAGATACATCCATAAATTTTTACATTACATCATAAAAAAACATCTTGTCTTCATATCCCCTCATACTATCCCTGCAGGTCATTCATAAATTACTTCTTCATAATCCTGGAAAAAAAACATTGAAAGGGGTGAGATCGGATGCTCAGTAAGGATAACAATATAGCAGAAGCTTTCATAAATAAGCATAAACACTTAAGGCAATTTATAACTAAAACAAAAGCCTTTGAAACTTGAACTTCATCATAAAATGGCAAAGGTAAAATGAAATAATTCCATTTACTTACTCACATGGATATTCAACTAGTCGAATGATCACATGCAATATCAATAACCACTTTCATAATGATGGAATGCATAATGCCAGACTATCATAACCACATAGCCAAGTACTTGTGCCAAGACTACAAATAAGATTTTGCCAAGGCCTTGTGCCAAGACACTAGTTTGTCTCATGAGACCTACCGATGCATCGAGGAGCTATAGCGGGCTCCACCCGTCACTTATTAAGTCCAATGCATTCCTCATATGAATAGGTTTAAGCATAAAATAAACATTCGTATTAAAACTAGCATACGAAATGTCAATACTTTAACCACAAACCATGAATGGTATAAAAATAGAACATCCACAGTCAAATATAACTCATTTGATACAATATGGAAGATTGTATTGTATCACATTAACCTCAATCATGAATAATGAAGGATGTTGACATAGATTAAAATAATCATCAAAACTATTTGAGAGAAATATACCCCTTTTCTTGAAAACATTTAAAAGTCACACTATTTGTCAAGAAGCCATTTAAAAATAGATTTTTGAATCAAAGTGTCCCATACCACTTTGAAACCTTTTAAAATGATTTTTAATTTCTAAACTTTAATTTCCATATAAATAAATCCTTAAAACCATTTTTAAAACATGGACATTAATGAGAAAGATTTAGATGAATAAGTCTTTAAAACATTTAAAAATGGTATTTTAGTTAGAGATTCTAACCAAAAGAGAGACACTTGAATGAAAATAATTGAGGTAATCAAAACTTTGTAATATCATGAGAATAAAGGGAATTCATGATATACTATGTCAAAGTACATTATATACACCAAATAAAAGTGATTTGGTGTATATCAACAAAGAAGTCTCAATGGAATGTAAGTTGAGATGAAATCTCTCATAAAGGCCATATCCTTAGGTTAAGGATAAATCAACAACATAATTATGTGTGAAAAATATAAATACACTAAATATGATTTGATATTCAGTGTAAAACAATCAAAGTATATTCACACATATTCCTGTAAAAACAACACCAACGAATTGGATGTTTAACTCAACAAATGGTGAAAGAGTTAAAATTACTCTTATCAAATTCATATCAATGACTTGAGAATTTTCAATGGAGTGATTATGTGTATCAAAAGTATATCCACATGAAGGGGAGTGGAAATTATGACATAATCAAATGAATAGTGATTCCACACATAATCTTGGGGTAATATAATCAATGAAATATGCGTAAAGCCAAATGAGTGGAAATTGAAATCTCAAATTCCCTTATTGATTAGGTAACTTAAGAAACAAACACCCATGAAAGAAAGATCATACCATGATGATGTAAATACCCATAAAATAAAGTATATTACACAATGAATACAATCATGGGTAGTACACATACACCACATGCAATAATTAAGTGGTGATCAATGGAATTCTCACGGAATTAAAAGTGAGACAAGAAACCCCTTACCACGTTAATCAACTGAGTCGCATGGCCAAAAGTTAATAACAACCAAATGATTTACAGAATAACATGAATATAAAGTGAATCATGATAATACATATCAAATGGAAGTACACAATACACCACTTTCAATAATTTAGTAGCGAACAATGGAAATCTCACGGAATTGAAAGTGAGATAAGAGAATCCCTTACTTTGTACTTTTTCCTTGGTCGATGGTAGGTTTACCTCCTGTATAATGGTGAAATAATTGTTATTGAATAATACAAGAATCAGTTACTTCAATATGATATCATATATGATCTTTTAACATTGATTTGTTAATAATATCTTAGAATTATCGTCATTTCAGGTGTTAACGGTTTCATTTTACTTTACATTCTTTGTTATGTGAGCCATATTCGTTATTAATGGGATGTATATTATTCATATCCAGAATGGTATCAATTCCTTAAACATCATTTTTAAATCATCAAATGATAATTATACTTGAATGGATACGATGGAGAATGAATCTCATCGCGTTCGTGGAGACGGTAGTCCGTACGTACGCACGAATACTACTTCCATTTAATTTTTTTTTAAAAGAATCGAATCCAAATGATACATAGGTATATTACTATTCCAGTAAAATATAATATTTTATATATGTTACTTAAGTTCATTAACACCATCCTTTATACGTTCCATGTGTGGTATGAACGAGTCATATCATTTTAAGGGGGCGGTAGTCCGCAATTCCTCAAATGAAATTATCGTATGTATATACAACATGAAACGAATAATTGTATGAAATAAAATGGAATTACAGAAGCTTATATATAAAATATATATAATTAATATCATATTTAATTACAGTTCCATCCTAATGGCCACCATGAGAGGCGGTAAGATGTATTTGAACAATCATCGTTTCGTGAGGCGTTAGTTTTCCATCCACAGAAACATTATGTTCATCATCCATTAGATGGAGTTGTGTGAATGTGTAGTTTGAATCCTTCTTATAACAACATCCTAGTATATTGTGGATACTGGTGTTGTTACAAAAGAAAGGAAATAAAAAGAGTTTGGGGGTTGGAGAAGCAAAATAATTGAAAATAATTTAAGAGAAAATGTTACCTTTAATTTAGGTAACTCACTTTGGTTGGAACCAAAGGACTTCTTGAAATGCTTTCTGCCTAAGGGGAAGCTTCAAGGAGGAGTAGAGGGATGTGGGGAGCTTAGTTGGGCAGAGTTTGGACGAGCCAAGTGGCTTGAGAGGTGTGAGGAATGAGTATAAGTGGTCTCCTTTTATAAGGGAGAGGAGGGGCTTCTTAGGAAAGAGTGAAAGTATTACTTTATAATATAATTATATTCGGTTTATAATGGTCCAAAAATCATTGAGGTCGAAGATAAGATGACTCATATTCTAAATAACATCAACCAATAAGAATTGGACAGGTTTTAGATAATATTTTAATCATTATAATCTTATTTATTTAAATGATTTATTAATGAGGTAAACATTGCATCATTATTGTGTCATTAATAAATTAAATTATTTGATGTCTAAAAATTATAAATAAAATATCATTATGTAGGAAATCTTTTTAGGTTTCTAATGAATATTTATAATCGAAAATCCAACATGTATAACCCTATGTAAAAATTGTTCTTTTAAAAGATGTAAGCTTATGCCATTTTTGTATTCATTTTAACTTAATTAAAATAAAGTGTCATTATCACTTTCAAGTGGATCAATGGGGTCCCAAAATTGACCCAATGATGCCCATGGTCGACCATGTATCAACCAATAGGGTTAAGACACGTTTTAGGGTAATTTAGTATTATTATAATATTATTTTTTAACCCTTATTTACCGGATTTACCCTTAACCATGGTAAATAAAATATTTACCGCAGTAATTATTCAAAATGTCTAAAAATAAAAGTTACCTATTTACACAATTTGAACATCCTGATTCCAAATATGGAATCCATTTTTCTAAATTCAAAACACAGAAGTGGCAGAAATTAATTTAAAATTAATTCCCGCTGTCAAAACAAAAAGCGTGTTTTTAAGAGATAATAACTATCAAAAGATTGACACTTGTTTATGTTCGGTTTAATTGTGAAATTATGTCCAATGACCAAAATTATATTAAATGGTAAAAATATATTCTAAATATACTTTAAAACCACTCAAATTCATAATTTATCACTATTAATTATTTTGATTAAAAAAGTTGTTTTTAATTAAAATTTAGTAATTTTTACTATTCATCAAAATATGAAAGTTATCCGAAAAGTACCAAAATTTCACCTTAGGCTAAATTTGATATTCAGAATCCAAAAATGAAGTCCATTTTGAAATATAAAATATATATAATTTCAAAAAATTAAGTATTACTATTCATAACGGCTAGTTTGATTGGTTGTGGTGTGTGTTAAAACTCGAAGTTGCGTACAACACACGCTACTGTTTTATTCAAAGGAAAGCGTACCGTGGAAGCTTGGGATGTTTTATTTTAAATTTTTTGATGTCCACATTTAGTCAAAAAGTTTAAAATATTTTATTTAAAAAGGGTTCACTATTAAAAGTTGGTAAAACTACAATACTAAAGATGAATTTGTTCTTACATTATGTCTAAGAAACTCATAATATGGATTCTAAAATTATAAGGATTATATAAAGTTTAAAATTTAGTTAATACTATTCATAACCTTTTTTGAACGGTTTGTTTGGTAATTCATGGTGCGCTTGAACTCGGTGTTGCGTGTAGTGCAAGTTATTGAATTATTTTGAAGAAATAACACACTATGAAATCTTGGGGTGTTACATTCTCCCCTCCTTCAATAAATTGCGTCCTCGCAATTTGAAATTGTTCTTCGAAATTAAAAGGTTGAAAATATAAAATATATTTGTGGGAAAACCCACATCGGAAATTGGTTTACTAAAATTTAGTCTTAATATGAGGAAAAGAGAAATGAAAGGGTCACCACCAAATTATGATCTCGATTAGGAGAACATTGGTGGCAATTAGAGACATATAATTGGAGGAAAAACGTAAATATTTATAGGTAGTGGTTGAGGTCATCAATCACAAACAAGTATAAAATTGAGGTCCTTAAACTCATCAATCTATGATGATTTGAAGTACCATCGGTTCAACAAAATATAGGGTATTGGGATCACACATTTTTGACATTTCAAAATATCTTAGTTGAAATCCCACATCGAAAAATGAATTAATGAGGCCTCTATTTAAAATAAAGAGTGGAAAGTATGAAGATTACCAAAAATAACACATACTAGGGTTCCATTTAGGAAAATATAAATATGGAGGAGATATCTAACCATCAATTATCTGATAGAGAGTGGTAGAGAACATGGCTATGAAAAGGCCAACAATCCCAAAGCCATAAATTAGTGATGATTTAAGGTACCATCTAGGACAACATTTTTTTTTAAAGTTACATTACATAAGGAAGAGGAATTCATTTATGATATTGACTAAGAACATTATGAGATATACTTAAATTTTAAGTAGATTTTCAATCTTTAATAAATTTCCACCACTAACTCAATTTTTTTAAACGATGAGTATTCAAGAAGACTTGGTCACACTGGAAGAGCTAGAATAAACCTCTATAGAATCACATGATCCATGCAGGATAAACCATATATTTACATTGTCTTTGAAGATTAATCAAAACCAAAATGGTTAGTGAATGATCTAATGATCCCCCAAAAGGATATTCATTGAGATAAATATGCACTAATCTTAATTTCTAAAATTAAACCAACAATACCCCAAAGTTAAATAGATACCATTCAATAACCAATTGTCCTTAAAATCCTTTAATATAATCCAAACTAATATTGAAACCCAAAACATAGAAGAATTTGATTATGTAGTCTCCCATGTTACATTGTATCTCCAAATGACATCAAATACTCTTAAAGTCACATACTTAAAAGTAATTAACATCATCACATATTCTCTGTTATAGGTTAATCATTTCCATAAATAACCCAAAACACTATAAATCAACAATAAAAATGTAGATAAAAATCCACCATTACTCTACAAATGAAACCTCATTGTATTCTATTTTCCTTGGGCTTATAGTGTTCCTAACAAAACGAACATCTTCCAAAATAACATTTATCACTTAATCACCAAATCATTTTCCTATACCAAGGGTATTCATTTGATAAGACATAAGAACCCAAATCATCTTATTATTGATCAATAAAATAATTTAACAAAAAAAATAGTCATACTAACCAGGGACTTCACGTAGTCCAGTGGTAGGCGATAAATCCCAATCGCACTTTGGTTGTGGGTTCGATTCCCACAGCTTTTGTCCGACGCGACGGGTTGTCACACGGTCTACGTGTTGTCCTTTTTCAAAAACTATATTCTATAATATTTCCAAAATGAGATAAATTTTTCAAAATAACATAATTTAACCACAAATGTTATATCATACTTTGCATTTTCATCCCAAATTATAACAACTTATCATTTTCTCAAACCCCAATGATCATATAAAACCAAATGGTTATTTATACCTATATCCACATAAGAAGAGACAATTATTCCTCAAATATCATTCTCACATGGCAAACTGAGGGGTTACAAATACAAGAGAAAATTATTCCAAAGTAAACCCATCAACAAGGAGTGCTAATACTTTTTAAATTTTTCTCCAACCATTTATTTCCGCATAGCTTCTTCTTTGAGCAAGAAAATATCCTATAAAATAGGACATTCACTCGCGTAATGGCCAGGTCCCCTACATTTACGGCAAATGACTGTAAATGGACTCTTGGGACCATTTTTATCTTCTTCCATATTACTCTTCATTTTTCTTCGGCAATTCTTCACTTTATGTCCTTCCTTCCCGCACGTAAAACATTTCGTTGTCCCATTGAGACACATTCCTAGGTGTCTCTTTCCACAATTCCTACATGATGAAAATTGAGGTTAATTTTCTCCATGGTCTCCATTGCTGGAGATCTTATCATTTATCACCTTTCTCTTCCTTGTTGAGTCTGAAAGTTGGTTAATATATATGTTGTTGATCATATTTTTGGAAAACTGATTTGGCATAAAGACGATATCTTTTACGCCTATCAACATTCCATTTTGTTTCTCATTTCCACCACCGTTCCCACCTTGTACATCATTCTCAAAGTCACTATGACTTCCTTGGAATCCATCCATTGACTAAAACCAGAAAGCATTGTGTGAGTAATAGTAGTCGTAAAATCATTTAGAGATTAAAATGTCACCATATTCTCAATTTGAAACATATTAGGATTAACCAAGGTCATTTACTCTCATCTTATGTATATATTACTTAAATCGGTTTGTAAAGAAAATGTAAATTATCCTAAGCATATCCCCTGGGAGTGTCGTAACCAAGAGTGCAGGAAGGCCCGTTGTCGTGCACCAGTTCCCGTTCGAGTCTAGCTCAAAGCGGTGTTTTCGGGTTTTACCCCTAGGTACATCTGTGCCAGAGCCGCCTCTACCTGCTCGTATCCAGATAGGGATGTATTGCTCGGAAAACTCACAAAATTTCTACAATACCAAAATTCTAGGAAGTTCTTTTATACTAATCCTCAAAGTTCATCTTAGGTCTACTTGCTCTAGTCAGAGTTTATCTAAATCTAGCTACCAAGGTTTGTACTAAACTTCCTCTGATACCAACTGTAACGCCCCGACCCTAGTTACCCAGAGTCGGTGCATTATTACATAACATTGGCATGATCATGAGAAAGATCAAGTCTCGAAAGACCGATTAGTTTAGTAGCCTTGGAATAACTAGATACATCCATAAATTTTTACATTACATCATAAAAAAAACATCTTGTCTTCATATCCCCTCATACTATCCCTGCAGGTCATTCATAAATTACTTCTTCATAATCCTGGAAAAAAAACATTGAAAGGGGTGAGCTCGGATGCTCAGTAAGGATAACATTATAGCAGAAGCTTTCATAAATAAGCATAAACACTTAAGGCAATTTATAACTAAAACAAAAGCCTTTGAAACTTGAACTTCAGCATAAAATGGCAAAGGTAAAATGAAATAATGCCATTTACTTACTCACATGGATATTCTACTAGTCGAATGATCACATGCAATATCAATAACCACTTTCATAATGATGGAATGCATAATGCCAGACTATCATAACCACATAGCCAAGGCCTCGTGCCAAGACTACAAATAAGATTTTGCCAAGGCCTTGTGCCAAGACACTAGTTTGTCTCATGAGACCTACCGATGCATCGAGGAGCTATAGCGGGCTCCACCCGTCACTTATTAAGTCCAATGCATTCCTCATATGAATAGGTTTAAGCATAAAATAAACATTCGTATTAAAACTAGCATACGAAATGTCAATACTTTAACCACAAACCATGAATGGTATAAAAATAGAACATCCACAGTCAAATATAACTCATTTGATACAATATGGAAGATTTTATTGTATCACATTAACCTCAATCATGAATAATGAAGGATGTTGACATAGATGAAAATAATCATCAAAACTATTTGAGAGAAATATCCCCCTTTTCTTGAAAACATTTAAAAGTCACACTATTTGTCAAGAAGCCATTTAAAAATAGATTTTTGAATCAAAGTGTCCCATACCACTTTGAAACCTTTTAAAAGGATTTTTAATTTCTAAACTTTAATGTCCATATAAATAAATCCTTAAAACCATTTTTAAAACATGGACATTAATGAGAAATATTTAGATGAATAAGTCTTTAAAACATTTAAAAATGGTATTTTAGTTAGAGATTCTAACCAAAAGAGAGACACTTGAATGAAAATAATTGAGGTAATCAAAACTTTGTAATATCATGAGAATAAAGGGAATTCATGATATACTATGTCAATGTACATTATATACACCACATAAAAGTGATTTGGTGTATATCAACAAAGAAGTCTCAATGGAATGTAAGTTGAGATGAAATCTCTCATAAAGGACATATCCTTAGGATAAGGATAAATCAACAACATAATTATGTGTGAAAAATATAAATACACTAAATATGATTGGATATTCAGTGTAAAACAATCAAAGTATATTCACACATATTCCTGTAAAAACAACACCAACGAATTGGATGTTTAACTCAACAAATGGTGAAAGAGTTAAAATTACTCTTATCAAATTCATATCAATGACTTGAGAATTTTCAATGGAGTGATTATGTGTATCAAAAGTATATCCACAGGAAGGGGAGTGGAAATTATGACATAATCAAATGAATAGTGATTCCACACATAATCTTGGGGTAATATAATCAATGAAATATGCGTAAAGCCAAATGAGTGGAAATTGAAATCTCAAATTCCCTTATAGATTAGGTAACTTAAGAAACAAACACCCATTAAAGAAAGATCATACCATGATGATGTAAATACCCATAAAATAAAGTATATTACACAATGAATACAATCATGGGTAGTACACATACACCACATTCAATAATTAAGTGGTGATCAATGGAATTCTCACGGAATTAAAAGTGAGACAAGAAACCCCTTACCACGTTAATCAACTGAGTCGCATGGCCAAAAGTTAATAACCACAAAATTATTTACAGAATAACATGAATATAAATTGAATCATGATAATATATATCAAATGGAAGTACACAATACACCACTTTCAATAATTTAGTAGCGAACAATGGAAATCTCACGGAATTGAAAGTGAGATAAGAGAATCCCTTACTTTGTACTTTTTCCTTGGTCGATGGTAGGTTTACCTCCTGTATAATGGTGAAATAATTGTTATTGAATAATACAAGAATCAGTTACTTTAATATGATATCATATATGATCTTTTAACATTGATTTGTTAATAATATCTTAGAATTATCGTCATTTCAGGTGTTAACGGGTTCATTTTACTTTACATTCTTTGTTATGTGAGCCATATTCTTTATTAATGGGATGTATATTATTCATATCCAGAATGGTATCAAGTCCTTAAACATCATTTTTAAATCATCAAATGATAATTATACTTGAATGAATAAGATGGATAATGAATCTCATCGCGTTCGTGGAGACGGTAGTCCGTACGTACGCACGAATACTACTTCCATTTAATTTTTATTTTAAAAGAATCGAATCCAAATGATACATAGGTATATTACTATTCCAGTAAAATATAATATTTTATATATGTTACTTAAGTTCATTAACACCATCCTTTATACGTTCCATGTGTGGTATGAACGAGTCATATCATTTTAAGGGGGCGGTAGTCCGCACTTCCTAAAATGAAATTATTGTATGTATATACAACATGAAACGAATAATTGTATGAAATAAAATGGAATTACAGAAGCTTATATATAAAATATATATCATTAATATCATATTTAATTATAGTGCCATCCTAATGGCCACCATGAGAGGCGGTAAGATGTATTTGAACAATCATCGTTTCGTGAGGCGTTAGTTTGCCATCCACAGAAACATTATGTTCATCATCCATTAGATGGAGTTGTGTGAATGTGTAGTTTGAATCCTTCTTATAACAACATCCTAGTATATTGTGGATACTGGTGTTGTTACAAAAGAAAGGAAATAAAAAGAGTTTGGGGGTTGGAGAAGCAAAATAATTGAAAATAATTTAAGAGAAAATGTTACCTTTATTTTAGGTAACTAACTTTGGTTGGAACCAAAGGACTTCTTGAAATGCTTTCTGCCTAAGGGGAAGCTTCAAGGAGGAGGAGAGGGATGTGCGGAGCTTATTTGTGCAGAGTTTGGACGAGCCAAGTGGCTTGAGAGGTGTGAGGAATGAGTAGAAGTGGTCTCCTTTTATAAGGGAGAGGAGGGGCTCTTTAGGAAAGAGTGAAAGTATTACTTTATAATATAATTATATTCGGTTTATAATGGTCCAAAAATCATTTAGGTCGAATATAAGATGACTCATATTCTAAATAACATCAACCAATAAGAATTGGACAGGTTTTAGATAATATTTTAATCATTATAATCTTATTTATTTAAATGATTTATTAATGAGGTAAACATTGCATCATTATTGTGTCATTAATAATTTAAATTATTTGATGTCTAAAAATTATAAATAAAATATCATTATGTAGGAAATCCTTTTATATTTCTAATGAATATTTATAATCGAAAATCCAACATGTATAACCCTATGTAAAAATTGTTCTTTTAAAAGATGTAAGCTTATGCCATTTTTGTATTCATTTTAACTTAATTAAAATAAAGTGTCATTATCACTTTCAAGTGGATCAATGGGGTCCCAAAATTGACCCAAAGATGCCCATGGTCGACCATGTATCAACCAATAGGGTTAAGACACGTTTTAGGGTAATTTAGAATTATTATAATATTATTTTTTAACCCTTATTTACCGGATTTACCCTTAACCATGGTAAATAAAATATTTACCGCAGTAATTATTCAAAATGTCTAAAAATAAAAGTTACCTATTTACAAAATTTGAACATCCTGATTCCAAATATGGAATCCATTTTTCTAAATTCAAAACACAGAAGTGGCAGAAATTAATTTAAAATTAATTCCCGCTGTCAAAACAAAAAGCGTGTTTTTAAGAGATAATAACTATCAAAAGATTGACACTTGTTTATGTTCGGTTTAATTGTAAAATTATGTCCAATGACCAAAATTATATTAAATGGTAAAAATATATTCTAAATATACTTTAAAACCACTCAAATTCATAATTTATCACTATTAATTATTTTGATTAAAAAAGTTGTTTTTAATTAAAATTTAGTAATTTTTACTATTCATCAAAATATGAAAGTTATCCGAAAAGTACCAAAATTTCACCTTAGGCTAAATTTGATATTCCGAATCCAAAAATGAAGTCCATTTTGAAGTATAAAATATATATAATTTCAAAAAATTAAGTATTACTATTCATAACGGCTAGTTTGATCGGTTGTGGTGTGTGTTAAAACTCGAAGTTGCGTACAACACACGCTACTGTTTTATTCAAAGGAAAGCGTACCGTGGAAGCTTGGGATGTTTTATTTTAAATTTTTTGATGTCCCCATTTAGTCAAAAAGTTTAAAATATTTTATTTAAAAAGGGTTCACTATTAAAAGTTGGTAAAACTACAATACTGAAGATGAATTTGTTCTTACATTATGTCTAAGAAACTCATAATATGGATTCTAAAATTATAAGGATTATATAAAGTTTAAAATTTAGTTAATACTATTCATAACCTTTTTTGAACGGCTTGTTTGGTAATTCATGGTGCGCTTGAACTCGGTGTTGCGTGTAGTGCAAGTTATTGAATTATTTTGAAGAAATAACACACTATGAAATCTTGGGGTGTTACAGGATGAGTCTAGAGGAGGATTTTGTGAGTGGGGTTATAAAGATTGATACACCTTTGGGAGTGTGTTTGAGAGACATATGTTTATGCAAGGGGTGTTCTCTTGAGGTTGGGGAGTGCCATTTTCCTTGGGATCTATACATACTTGATATGTTAGGTTTTGACTGTATTTTGGGAATGGATTGGTTGGTAGTATATAGATGCCTTATTGATTTTTACCACATGAGAGTGACCTTTATGTATTTGTAGGGGGATATTTATGTACATCGTGGAGAGTGGGATATCCCAGTTGGCCATGCAAGGCCAATTCACCATCAACTATGGGAGATTACTTCCCATGTTTGAAGTATTTTTCTAGATGATGGGGGTGTGAAACCTTTCTCCTTTCCACCCATAGTGGACTAGTTCTAGGGTTTTTTTCTAAGGATTTATCAGGATTCCCACCTGAGAGTGATTTGGAATTTATAATTTAACTCATACCATGGGCCAAGAATGTTTCTTTTCAACCTTATAGAATAAAACCAACATAGCCTAAAGAACTTAAGACTTAGCTATAAGTGTTTATGGATAAGGTATTTATCCATCTGAGTACATCACCTTGGTGTTCTCCAATTTTTTTCCCTAAAAGGGCTAATGGGACTTTGCATTTATGTGTCGATTACCGTATGTTGAACCAGATGATAGTGAATAACTGATATCTTCTGTCATATATCAACAATCACTTTGATCAATTTAGAGGATATTGTGTGTTCTCCACAATTGAATTGAGATTAGGGTATCATTAGTGTAGAGTTTGACCTTCTGATATACCACATAAAACTTTTAGAAGTAATTATAGTCTTTATGAGTTCTCTATGATTCCGTTTGGGCTGAAAAACACAGTAGATGTGTTTATGGACTTGATGGACCTAATCTTCCACCCATACCTAGATCATTTTTGGTTGTTTTTTCAAATGATATCTTGGTGTACTCCAAGACTCATAAAAATAATTCCCAACATATTAACATCCTCCTAAGTGCGTTGAGAGAGCATTGGATATATTCTAATCTATATTAGTTTCAATTATGGATTTAATGGGTAAATTTCTTGAGTCACATCTTCTCTTAGGAACATGTGTCATTGGACCCATAGAAGGTGTAGGCAGTTTTTTATTGGGAGAATCCCAAGAATGATTTTGATATTCATAGCTTTTTGGGTTTAGTAGGATATTATCTTAGGGTAATATAAGACTCTTCCCACTTAATAGCACATCATTTTGTCTTTCCCAAGAAGGGGATTTAGTTTGAATGGTCTAGGGAAAGTTAGAATGATTTCCATGAGTATAAGAATCATTTTACTATCGCACTGATCTTGATCCTACCCATGCTAGGTGAGGAGTATATGGTGTTTTTTAAGGTATCTATTATAGGAATTGCAGAAGTGTTGATGTAGGGGGATTGAGTTATGGTGTATTGGTCACATTAGTTAAGGATTCATGAATGTTATTATCCTAATAATGATCTCAAGTTAGTTGTATTAGTTTATTCCTTTAAGTGTTGGTGGCATTATCTATTGGTAGAAATGTTTACTATGTATACCGATAAAAAAATTATATCTTTCATAATGATATTTGAATCTTTTAAAGTGAATTTGGGTTATATATATATATATATATATATATTTGATTTTTACTTGGAATATACAATCGAGAAGGGAGAAAATGTTGTCAACACTTTGAGTAGGAAGACACAGACTCAGGTTTTTCAGGAGTCAAGTTCTGAGTAGAAGATGATGACCTTGAAACCTAAGATGCCTATTGTGGTTTGAGAGGGCCAATATAATATGAACCTCATATCAGTATTAGTTGAGTCCAAACTTACAAAATGGATCTGAGAGAGCCATTATGAGGATATGAAGTGTTTTTCCATGAGTGAAAGCGTTGAAGGTGGAGATTCACCTTTTGATTGGACCATAAATGATAATGAGATCATCTATATCAGGAATCATTTTTTTCCTATGTGTATATTAGAGGATTTGATGCATGAGTTTCATTCTATAAAGTGGGTGGTAAATCAAGGCTTGACCAAAAAATTACCATGACCTATATCGACAGTATTACTGCTCGTGCATGAAAAACGAGATTTTTGGGTTTGTAAAATGATTATACACCTGTAAACAAGTGAATATTGATCTTAAAAAACATGATGGTTTAATAAAATTGTTTCCCAATCCACAATGGAAGTGGGATGACGTTACCATGGATTTCATGGTGTGTTCCCCATGGATACCTTAGAATAATGATGTTATTTGGGTGATTTTAGACTGACTGATGAAACTTTACAAATTCTTGTCTGTTTGGGAGACTTTCTCAATGGATAAGCTGGGGGACTTGTATGTCTATGAGATAGTTCATCTGCATGGGGTTCCATGGAGAATAGTTTCATACCATGACTCACATTTCAATTTTTTCTTCCCAAAATACATACTAAAGGTGCTTGTATGTAGTTATTTTTGAGTATGACTTTCCAGCTTCAGAAAGATGGGTATTCGGATCATACTATATAGGTTTCGGAGGATTTTATATGGGTATGCATCCTAGACTTTGGTGGGTCTTGCGATAAGTTTCTATAACTCATTGAGTTTTCTTATAATAATAGTTATTAGAATACTATTTATACTGAACAATATGAATCAATTTTATTGTAGGCCATGCATATCACCTCTATGCTAGATGGAGGTTGGTGAGTCAGAGTTGTTGGGACCGAGTCTCGTGCATGTGACATCAGAGAAGGTTCAGTTGATTTAAAAAGATATGGCTATGTCTCAGAGTAGGAACAATTCATATGATGATCGATATAGACGACCCCATGAATTTTCAATGGGTGATGGTGTGTTCCTTTGGGTATCTCATAGATTAGGTCACTATAGGTTTTAAAGATAGGGAAAGTTAAAAACACCAGGTTTTTCAGACATTTTGAGTTTATGGAGATAATCAAGCTACTGATATACCGATTGGTTCTTCTATAGAGGTTTAATGTTATGAAAGATGATTTTCATGTTTTACATATATGGAATTATCACCCTTACTTTTTTCATATGATCTATTTTAATGATGTTGAGCTTGTGACCGCTGCATCATTTGAGGAGCAAACAATATGTGTTATGTACCACAATGATAAAGTGTTAAAGGTAAATACTATACTGATAGTTCAAGTATCTTTTCAACATAGAATTGTTCAAGAGGAATCATTATAGAGAGAATCAGATATGAAGGCTTAGGGGGCGATCTTTTTACTATATAATCTTAGTGAAGCTTGGTAGTACAGCTCAAGGATGATTTATTATAATGTGCAGTGATTGTAAGATAACAACCTTTCTATAGATTCATCATACTCATTTTTAGGTATTCTTTCACCCAAGTTTTTATAATAATTTTTTTGAGGCTTATCTTGGGTGAATTCAAGTGAATTTTGGACATTTTTTAGGTATTTTGGGATGTGCATGGTTGGCGAATGGTTTTTGCTAAACTATGCAACCACATCCAGAAAACCATGAACCCTCAAAAAGAGGGTGTTTTCAGGATTGGCACACATTATTCCAAAACGTGTGACCACCTAAGAGAAATTGTGACCCCAACAGTAGGGGCACACATCTAGGGTGTACGGTTTTCAAAACCGTGCATGTGAGTTTTTTATCCAACGAAAAAAATATAAAAAATTACCAATCCCTCCGATATTAACCCTTATTTACACCCACTCAACACAAAACTTATTCCAACAATTTTTAAAGTAACCAAGAGGATTCTATGGATCCTAAAACCCATTTATTGATGAATCAAATATTCTTTAAAATTATTATCTCTCCATTGGTAAGTAATTTCTTTCCTAGTTCCTTTTCTCTCTCTCCCATATTTCATTCCTGGTGAAGAGGGATAATTTTTTATCCATTGATGAGGTTTTAGATCAATATTTTTATTTATTTTAATCTTATTGTTCTTGATTTTAGGTTTTGTTCTTTGATCTACCACGTAGATGGGAGATTAATTATTTCACATCAAATTTGGGAACTTTTGATTTGAATAACGTTCATCAAAAACCATGAAATATGTGGTATAAATGTCAATTCCCAAAGTCTTGATTATAATTTCATGTATGTAATTGTGAAATTTCAATTTCCACATTTGTAAATCACATCTTGAATTAGATTAATTGATTGGATAATTAATTAATTAATGAAATCATGTAATTTTATTGAATAATGTTAATATGGAATTGTTGATTAATGTGATTATGGAATTGATTGATTAATGAGTTATGAATTCGATATATATCCATGGCGTGTTCCAGTATGATTGATATTTTGTTAATTGAAATTCTAAAATTGGTTTATTAATGGAATTTTGATACTGGTATCCACCCTTGGGGTCTTCCAATAATATAAAAATGATGATTTATAATATATAGTTGATTGATAAATGGTTGGAAATTATGGAACCATTTGATGTGGAATCTGTGAATGAGTTGTGTGATAGGGACTTCTACTCCAAATAACCATGGGGTTTCAAACTTCCACTCTATGCCCCCATTATATTTATGTATACATGTGATAATTGAGTTTTTGGATATGTAATGCATCACCAAATACCCAAGGGGTACCAAACTGCTGCTCTAGGCCCCCATTGTTTTATTGTGAAATTAAAATTTTTTGATTAATGAATAACCATGATGTAATTAACTTTTATATCACTTTGGGGATGATTTAAACTCTAGCATGGTATGAAGAAGGTATTAATGGTTCAGGTTTCATCATGAAATTGGGTAATTATGTGGTTAATTAAAGAATATTGTAATGTTAAAACTATTTACTTATTTATTGTACTTTCTTCTTTATATACATGCATATATTATTAGGGACGGGATATTATTTTAGATTACATTGGTGGTGGCCTACTGATTTGTACGCATACCCTGCTCAAGTTTCTTGATCGGTTCCAAAATAGACTTCATGTTATCAAGATAAGATAAGGGTAAATCCCTATGTTTGATGGATAAGTTTGGGTTAGATTATAGATTAGGGAACCAAAAAAGGATATCACGACCCAATTGGGGGTTGTCAGTGTGTCTTTATTTTGGTTTTGAAAGTGAAAATTGACACATATATGGCATGAAATATCTATTGATTCGGTTTGGGTATTGTTTCCTATTTTAGTTTATCATGAGATATCAGTCTGTTTTGATTGTGGTAATATTCTGTTTATTATTCATTATCATTTAACTATCAATTATTTATTTTTCTATTATGATTATTTGATAGAGAGGTTATAGTGTCGCCATTATATCCATATTATACCCTCACTGGTAGTTGATAGCCTCTGGCGTATGGGGAGGTGCACCTGAGGCCAGGTGACCAACTGGCTTGAGGAGCCGGTATGTGTCACTCGACTCTGGACATTACAGGGTATCTGAACTCACCCTTTCTTATTTTTCCTTTCCCCTTGTTCTGAATAAAGGTTTTATGTCGGGTATGACTATGGAGCGCAATAAATGCGAGGATATTTTGGGGTAAAACATTGAATATCATTCACCATATTAGGATATTGGGTTCTAAGTTTCCAGAGGCACTAAACTATTATATTCCATAGGCATGTGTTTGTGTAATGTAATGAATATTCATCAAAAACGATGTAGTATCCATGTATGAGAATCATGGTTCCCTATAGAGGAAGAGTATTGATCTACTTATGTGATATTATTATCTATCTGGGTGAGGGGTATGTTATATGATCATTCATCTGGGTGAATGGTATGTTATGTTTTTATCCATCTGGCTAGTCTATACTCAAAGAATAGAGAATATGTGAGTAGGTTATATGAGATTGACATTGTCTATGTCTCATGGTCAACCAATATTATAGAAAAATGGATAATATGATTATATATACTTATATATTATAGAGTGGGAAGACATAGGTATGATGATACATGTTTTTGATGGAGAACACGTCAAATCCAATTATAAATTGAGTAGCATTGATTCTTTTCTAGAGGATACTATTTTCTTATAATTATGGATTAGATAATTCATAATTATTTTCAATTCTATAAAGTCCCATGGAATCATTTTTTTTATTAATGAGGATTAGGTTTTTTTAGAAAATGTTTATACAAAAACTTTTAGAGTTACCTTAAAACTTTTGTAGAAGGTATCCAAAAGTAATTCATGATATGATTTCATAATTTATTACATAAGATGTTACATTAGGTGAAACTTCACTAAGTCTATATGGATTTAGTTTAATTGAAACATTGGTATAAATATGTACTAAATTCAAACCATGGTGTGGTGGTGTAATATATTTTTTTGGTTTTTTGGGGTGAAAACAGTGATGTTGTAAAGGTCACTATAGTGTGGTGTAATGCATAGTAATGTATATGTTATGTGATAACACTTGACTTTACTATTTTTATTCCATTTAATCTACCATTACCACTCTGTAATATAATTTGATGATATTAAATTTTTTTTAAAGGTATAATACAAAACACCTAAAGAGTAAAATGCTTCATTAATGTTAGCTAAATATTACAAAAGGTATATAAAGTGTTCCATAGTTAAAATATTTATTAATCTTTATAATGATGAAATAATGAATGTTTATGAAACATTATATCTTCAAGTATAATCATTTAAGCCTATATAATAAGATCAAGACCATGAGATGGTGTTACACCATTATTTTAATAGAAACTTCATAGTTGAAGCTCCCTTTAACCCTCTTTTTTCCTGAATCCATTAACCATATGTTTTTTAGACTATGTCTTAAAGGAATTTATTCCCATGAAATGGGATATTCAAAAATCCTATTGATTCCCTATAATTAATAATTTGGTTAGTTGGTTCATGTAAATTGTCATGACCCTACCCATTCCAGGGCTTGAGCCACAACTACCTCAAGCCTGCCTTTATAGGATAGGTGGTGGAAACAAGCACTAAAGGCACATCAAACTCAAGGATGATTTTTTCCTATGAACATGTACTCACACACATAGCTAACTCAATGTAAAAGTGCCGAAGAAAAGGAACAAAATATGCAACACTACTATAAATAAACCAAATATGAAAGAACCACTATATAGTACAATTATGGAATATAAACTAAACGAGAAAAGGGGAAAAATTCACACCCAAACAAAAAAGTGCAACAACCTAGAAGAAACTATTAATTAACATAGCTAAGTGATACCCTCTCTTGGAGCCCAAGCTACAATCACCATACATGGTCAAAGCACCCATATCCCAATGCTCCTCCAAAGTCACGATCAACCTGTATGTTGTCTGCATAATTCAAGACACATGCAAGAAAATACCATGTAGGGGTGAGTATAAAAATACTCAATAGGATGTCCCGAAAATGAGAAGGGGAGCCATAAGAGATACTCTAAAAAATAAGGCAGTATATAGGACTGGTACAATAAATGGAGTGCAACTCAACCCAAAAAAGGAGTGAAGTAAGATCATCTAATCATAAGGAGATAGAAACGATGAGAAGTTGAACTTATGGTCGAGTCTTCGCTACCTATACAAGGAGAGTAGAATCATCACACCATGATAATCTAAAAATGAGAAAGCAAGTGGAATACCCAACACATATTCGTCTCTTTTGGAAGGAGAGAAACCAAAACCCAAGGATTGGGTACTAAAAATAGAATATATGTGTGTGTGTGTGTGTGTGTGTTTGTGTGTGTGTGTGTGTTCTCAGTCAAAGAAACCCAAACAAGAGAGATTAAGGGGATCATTTTCTCATAACTCAGCCTAAGAAAGTGAGTAGATAATAGACCCAGAGGTAACCACCATCGATGCCCAGTATCCCACATGTGTTCCCTAAACTACAAGTCAAAGGGACTTAATCACCACACCTTGAAACTATCCTCTTTGGGTGGAAATATCTTTCTCTCGTGGTTTTAGGTCATGTCACATGGACACATCTTGGTGGGAAAAGAGTCCATATTTCTCGTGAGTCTAAAGGTACATCAAATAACACCTCATCATTGTGCAACATAGTCAAGAGATCATCTCAAAGTCAAGGATCCATGCCCAGCCTAGTTGGAGGATGTCATTCATCATAGGGTATCTATGACCTAGTACGTTTGGGGGGTCATCACCCAGAAGTCGATGGGAACCCACTGCCTAACCCCACTAGACGGTACTGCACGACAATCATCGTCAATGGGACCCACTACCCTTCCCTACTGGAGAGAATCCAAAAACCGCCATCGGGGACCACTGGCCAGCCTAGTTGGAGGTAAGTCTCGAATAGTCATCGGGGACCACTACCCATCCCATCATGAGGTAAACCTTGAACTGTCATCAGGGACCACTATTCATCCCAACTCGATGTAAGCCTAGATCTGATCCTACCATCCCTAGTGGATGGTACTTCTAAAAATGCATCGAGGAACCACACTAGTCATCCTTGTTTGATGGTACCTCTCGGAAAGCATCGAGGAACCACACTGGCCATCCCTGCTGGCTGGTAACCTCTTGAAAAGCACCAAGGAACCACACTGGTCATCCTTTCTAGATGGTAACCTCTTAGAAATCACCAAGGAACCACATTTTCCATCCCTACTAGATAGTTTCTCTTGGAAGAATTATGTTCCATTCCTCGGGTTCCACCTCGGGTAAGCCTCACACCCAAAACATCTCATGTCATATTGTAAAGTGGTACGTAGCACGTGTGGTGCCCACACAACGTGTGACCCCACCTCATTGCCTACCAGGGTACCTAACCATTCCAGTGTACTAAATTGTGAACAAGTACCCCTAAGAAAGAAAATACATTCCTAGTGTACATGGAATATCTCCGAAAAAGTCCAATGAGAACACGACGATCGTCATTGATCAAGAGGGACAAAAAGGTAATTCGCCGACAAACCTCCTCAAGCATCCCTAGAACATTTGACCAAATCTCTTCATACATATTATCCACTCTCAAAATATTGGATACTGATTGAAGTTTAGGGTTATCTTCAAACATAGTAGAATGTTCTTCCACTGATAATCCATTCATTTTTCCACAATTAATGAGATCATGAAAAAGGATCTGTATATTCAAATGAATCACACCATTTTGAACCTTTCAGAAAAATGAACAAGATCGACTATTCCTTTTCCCCAATTAGACATTTGATGGAAAACTCACATTTCACTATAAGATGATGAAATCAAGCATCATGGGTCCCACACCTAGATCTTGATTTAAAATACAGATATTGGACTCAAAAGGGTTTCCTCGATGTTAGGATCACAACAGCCCTGACGGCTCGTAGATCCGATGTCGTATGGAAGAGATATGAGAGATGCAAGATTAAGTAGAAATAATAATTTTTTTATTATTGGGTGTTTCATGGACCCGAACTATGAGCTGAATTAAATATCCATAATTACCTCCAAACCAAACGTTCTAAAGATAGGGTCACAATACCATTGATGGCAGGTCAATAGGACATCACACGCAGGAGTTATGGAAAGTCAAAGATTTAATAGTATTATTAAATCTAATGCTTCACTATATTTTCCTATTCCCATGCTACAAGTCATAGGGAATTATCATGAATGGTCCTGAAATTACTGTATCATCGATGTGGTCATTTTTTCGCTGACGGCGCGTCAATTGGACACCGCATGGGGGAGTTATGGGGGTTTAAATAATTATTATTATTATTATTATTAATTTTATTTAATGTTTTCATTTTCTCTTTTCTATTAGGGTTTCCCCCTTCCCCACATGGTGTCCACATGGTGCACCGCACCCCCCCCCCCCTACAACCCGCTCTACCACCGGCCGCCTGCTGGAGCATGTTGCTCACCTCGTGCCACTGCCCCTTCTAGGTGCCATGTTGTCCTGCTCGCCGACCCACAGCCCTACCTCAACTACCCTTGCCCTGCTAGCCTCAACTTAGTCAAATTGGTCGACTGTCTCCCTGTGAAACCTGACACTTGATCCCCACCTTGGTCCCCCGCTTGACAACATCAGTTCTGTTGTCACCCCCGGTTCCACCACGTGGCACATCACCCCACCGCCCTACTATGTCACCTCCTCCAAGTCATGCCTTGTGCTCCACCTCAGCTGCTCCCACCAACTCCCAACCAACCGGCCACTGCTAGTCCACCCAACATTTCCACACCACAATGTCGCCTTATGTGGTCATCGTCGGCTCACTGATGTTCCCTTCCACGGACCACTGGACCTCCTATGATTGTCCAAACATGAATCTGTGAATAGATCTGGGACCCCCATGACGTGAGCTTCAAAACACCAACCTTCACTCAAATATTTGACGGTGGGTTGTTGTGCTGAAAAGTTAAAAGGAAAAAAATCATGAAGAATGGAAAAAGAACACAAATTTAGATACGGTTCAAGCACGGATTGGTGGTCTTGTTAGTTTGGTCATCAAAGATTGATATTCAAGGTGAAGAAACAAATGAAAAAGATTTTATTTCTCAATTAAAAGCTTCCAAAGTATCTAAATTTGAAGGATCTTACCTCGTTTCGATCGCTCTCCATTGACAATGTGTCTGCTGCACTGCTACTTCAATCCACTAAGGTTCTAATGAAAAAATCATCTTGATTCGATGAAGAATGGAGGATGAACTGTTGGGAGAGAGAGATATATATTGAGAGAGAATTAGGGGATAACCCAAATTATAATTACCTAAGTTACAATTTATATAAAAACACTGAAACCTCTTCCAATGGTCATAAAAATATGAAACTCTTGTGACCTCTCATTTTATGTCACACTTATATAAAGTTCCCCATTACGAACCCAACAGTGGTCTCATATTTTCGATCTAAGTCTACGATCAAAAGTAATTTGATTTGTCATTTGAGATAAAATAATTAAGTTTAATTATATATTTATTTTTTCCCCTATGAGACTTTTCTCGTAGAAGTCCCTCCTTGATAAAAGTTATGCACTGCCTAAGATAAACTTTACATTATCGACACAACTATGGCCTCGAATTTCTGATCTGAGATAACGTTTAGGAGATATCCCAATTCTTTTGCATGCAAAGTATAAAATATACATAATATTTTTACAAAATTTATTCTGGGAACACCGGGCCTCAGAATTACAAGTCATCTCAGTGCCTTGCTTTGGAAATATATTTAAAAATATTTCAAAGTCTTACAAAGAACAAACCACGTCTCTACATCATTCCCTCCTTCAATATTTTCATCCTTGAAAATCAAAATTAGGGATACAACTCAGGATACTGATCCCACACTTGGCCCTCCCACTCCAAGGGAAACTCCTGGATGTTTTTGTACTATCACAACATGCGAAAAAAGGGTATGGTATATCCTTGAAAGGTCCTCCCCCATCGATGACATGCAATGGAATATGCATGTATCTCCTCAGTTGTGACATGTGGGAGACTTTTTCTTCCAACTCCAGCTATTGGGGGTAGGTCAAGGTTGTAAGAAACCTCTCCATCTCATTTCACAGTACCGAATTGACTTATGAAACTTGGGGGATAGTTTTCCTCCTTGGAAGAATATCTACATACCATGTCCTGACTGGATTCACTGTTTTTTCCTGGAACAAGGTCTCGTTATTCCCTCCTTCAGAATATCCATCAGGTCAAAAAACTAAGGATATATGGTCACACTATATTTCATAGTCAATGTCTCATAACCAAGACTCTCTTACATGACCAAGAAGTAAAGGGGTCAACACCATCGACTGAACAAAACTGTAACCTCCTACTCCATTAGGGTCAACTGTAGGGAAGTTAACTACTCTGAAATTTCCTGCACTAGGCGAGCCTAAGACTTCTAGCTAAGTGAATCTGCTACAATGTCACCCAGAATTCACAAGTTTGAGGGAATCATCCACCACACCTCGATACTATCCACTTTGGGAAGTACTGACTCACCCTCATAGTTTTTCTCACTTCACAAAAACGCATCTAGATGGGGGAAGGACTCGTCTTCCTCGTGCATTCAAAGCTACATCGAACAAAACTGAAAAAGGGTTACACTGACGCCCCAAGTCATTCCGGTAAAACCTCAAGCAAGGATTGGGGAGAAAAGATTACTTCACACAATGTTTAAAAATTTCTACTAAAAAAGTTGAAAAGACATAAGGCATACCTCTTATCGTCTCATGCTCTATAGGATCGTAGACATCCAAAGCTTATGGATGTTTGTTGCCCTATTTCCCCGCCTCTTGAGACTGATGTGGGCTGCATGGAATTGGTGGAAAGAACTAAAAACATCATCCCACACCTCCAGCTCCTCCTAGTCATCTTCCAGTACTACCTCCCTAGGGACCACCCTGTCCCTGATTATGGTACAGTCTCTACCGTGGTGGTCCACCTATTGTCTGCCTAGTGTTCTCTACATGTCTAGTTAGGTAGTATCATGCCATGTGACCTTCCCCGTCACGAGCATAACAGAATCCCTCCCAAGTCTGTCCTTAGTTCTACACTATATCATCCCCTTATGACTACATGCCTAAGACTTATTATAAAGAGGCCTCATGTGTCGGTATCTTATCCTTTGACGCGTGCTAGCAGTGGAAAATGTCTCAACTCTATTGCACCCACTGCCACAATCAGCTGCATAGCATCCCTCTGATAGAAATCTTTCTATCACCAGTGCCTACTCCAACACCTAAACATAGGTGGGAATGCACAAGGGTACTATAATAGCATGGATATCTCTGTATATTCCCTACTCAAACTTCCATGCTTAGAAGTATCCATCATGGATCATGTCCAAAGAGTAGCGTGTAAGGTTTTTGAACCTATTCATGTACTCATCCATCGCAATCCCTCCCATATGAAGCTCTAGGAGATTCTGAACCTGAATGGAGCATAATAAATATGGGTAGTAATACTCACAAAACATCTCATAGAAGTCATCACATAAGAGTGCCAACTCATTGAGAATATGGGTAACCAAACTCCCCCAATGTCCAGCTACTCCATGGAAAAAGGCAGGCTACCAAATCCACCATCTGATCTGTTGGTGTCTGTACAAGCCTGAATAAGTGCACCACTAACTCCAGCCAAACCTCTGTTGCCAAGGGGTCTGGCTCACCATGGAACCTCAGTGGTATCTGGCACTAGAACTCACGGAGTGCGCTCAGCCTGTGAACGTCCTCATCCTATCCTGTTAGGGCTGTCTTTTTCTCAATTGGTGGAGGTGCCACTACCTACCCACCTAGAGTAAGGGGATTGTATTATGGATTTTGAACTGAGGCCTTCTCACTTGCAAGGTATTCATTATGAACCAGAGATGGTATCTTGTTTATATGTCATCTCAGAGATATCCTGAATGTTATCAAGGAGTACCATGATCAGATGAACACGCACACACACACATAGAGAGAGATATATATATCAACAACCATGGGGAGGTGACTCAAGAAGGAAATTTAATGACTCAATCCTATATAAGGAATATACCATTATTCCCTGCAACAAGTGTCTCAGGGTTTCGAGTTGACAAGTGGGTAATCAGGGTCCTAGTGAATGGATAAGTCAATCACTTGTACCATCACTGGACTCCCTATCCTGAGAGATGCTCTCAAGACACTTCGACATGGTTACCCTAAACCCAACCAATACCTTTTTAGGAAAACATCCAAACAAAATCCCAATGTTCAAACCACTTTTTCATGACCCTACCCAAACTGAGGCTGAAGCCACAACTACCCCTTGCCCACCTCTATAGGCCATGGGTTGGAGACATGTGTTGAAGGCACAAAAAAATCATGGAGGCCTTTTCCTAAGAACATGTACTCACACATGAATCTAACTCAATGAAAAAGTGAATAGGGAAAGGAACAAAAGATGTAAAACTTCTATAAATAAACCAAACATGCATGAACCATTAAACAGTACATGTATGGTATAGTAAAATGAAAGGGAAAATGAAAAAAATACATGCCCAACCAAAAAGGTTCCACAACCTGGAATCAAATGAAAAGTAAAATAGAAAAGGGATTCCGGCTCCTAGAACCTAATCTATGACCACCATACGCAGTCCTAGCACTCGTGTCCCTATGAACCTCGGATGTCATGATCAAACTATATGTCATCTTCATAAGGCACGACACGTTGGGGAAAATCCCATGTAGGGGTGAGTATAGAAATACTCATTAGGATGCCATGAAAAGGAGAAGGGGAGCCATAAGAGATACTATGAAAAGGAAAGTAGTAGATAAGAAAAGTTATTGTAAAAGGAGTAAAACTCAATCCAACAAAGGAGTGAAGTAAGCTCGCCCAAGACCAAGGAGATAAAATGGTGAGAATTTGAACTTCTCATTGAGTCTTCTCTACCTATAGTAGGAGACTAGACTCGTCCAACCATGAGAATATAGACATATAAATCAAGTGGCATACCCTTCGTGTCTTCACCACTCCTTGAAGGAGAGTAACCAAACCCCAAGGAGTGGGTACTAGGGATAGAATATATATATATATATGTGTGTGTATATGTATATATTCATAGTCAAAGAAACCCAAACTAGAGAGAGTAAGGGGATATCTATATCACAACTCATCTTAAGAAAGTGAGTCTCTAACAATCCCAAAAGTAATCACCATCGATTCTGAGTATCCCACACATCTTCCTTGAACTACATGTAAAAGGGACTCAATCAACACACCTTGATACTATCTACTTTGGTCAGCACTATCTCTCCCTCATGGTTTTAGTTCGTGTTACATGGACACGTCCTGGTTGGAAAAGTGTCCCTCTTCCTTGTGAGTCCAAAGTCACATCAAATCACGCCACATCACTATGCACACAGTAAAGAGTTTATCTCAGAGTCAAGGATACATTCCCAACACACCTAGAGGATGCCACTCATCATCAGGTATTCGTGCCCTAGTACGTTAGGGGGATCATCACCTGGAAGTCGATGGGGACTCATTGCCCATACATGCTATAGGTTACTTCTTGTAAAGCATAATCGATGGGACCCACTATCAAACCCACTGTAGGGAAGCTCAAAACTACCATTAGGGTCCACTTCCCAACCTAGCTGGAGGTTATATGGGAATTGTCATCGGGGACCACTGCCCAGAATTAAGCCTGGAACTATCATATGGGACCACTACTCAACCTTACTGGGGGTAATCCCAAGACTGCTCTGTCCATCCCTGTTAGATAGAATCTCTCAGAAAGAATCATGGAACCACACTGTCCATCCCTACTAGGTGGTACCTCTAAGAAATCATCACGCAACCACATTATCCATCCCTGCTGGTTTGTAACCTCTCACAAAGCACTGAGGAACAACATTTTCCATCTCTATTGGATGGTAAACCTCTCAGAAATCAGCGAGGAACTACACTATCCATCCCTACAATATGGTACCTCTCAGAAGAATGCCAATGTAGTCATTGGGTGCTGCCCTGGATATGCGTCACACCCGGAACATCTTAGGTCGTATTGTAAAGTGGTACACAACACATATGGGCCCCACACAACATGTGACCCCGCCTCATCACCTAGATATTTACCTAATCATTATCTGGTACTAAATTGAGAACAAGTACCCCTGGGTGTTCCAATATACTCCTAGAGTACATGGCGTATCTAGTCATATGGCTAATGAGTGCATGACACTCATTGTTGTTCCAGTGAACCAAAACATAATTCACTAGAACGCCTCCTTTGGCATCCCTAGAGAATTTGACCACATCTTTTTATACATCTTCCCCACTCTCATCAGGGTGGATAATGATCTAAGCTAAGGGTTTTCTTCAAACCCAGAAGAAGGATCTTCCATTGATATTCCTTTCAGGTATCCATAGTTAATGAGATAAAGAAAATGGATTTTCATGTTCAAATGGATCACACCATTATGATACAAGTGTAAAAACACACAAGAAAAACTATACATTCCCCCAATTGTACATCTGATTGAAAAGTCGCATTTCACCACAAGATGCCCAAACTGGGATTCGTGGGGACTGCACTACAATCTCAATTTAAAATTCCAATATTGGTCTCAAAAAGGCCGCCTCAATGTCAGAATCACAATGCCACTGACAACTCCCAGATCTGATGTCGTCTATTAGAGTTATGATAGATTCAAGATATCAAAAGAATAATATTATTATTATTATCCAACATTAGTCCCAAATCGACCGTCTTAAAGATAGGGTCACATTTCCACTGACGACACGTCAATCAGACAATGCACGTAGAAGTTATGAAGGGTCAAATATTTAATAATATTGTTAAATCTAATGTTTCATGATCATTTCATGGGAAATATCTAAAAGTAAAAGATAATTATCTGGAATGGTCTTAATGTGTTTGTATCATCAATGGGGTCACATCTCCACTGGCATCACATCAATCGAACACTACACGGGGAGTTGTAATGGTTTAAATAAATAATATTATTATTATTATCAATATTATTTAAATTTTTATATTTTCTATTTTCTATTTGGGTTCCCCCTTCCTCACTTGGTCTCCATGTGGTGTTCCATACCACCCCCTGCAACCCGCTTCACCGCCAACCACCCACCGGAGCTGCTTGCTCACCTTGTACCATTGCCCGTGGCAAGATCCCCATTATCCTAATCGCCGACTTACGGACCCACCATGGCTCCCCTCACCCTACTAGACTCGAATTGATCAATATGGTTGACCGTCCCCCCATGAATTCGGGCACCTATTCCCCGCCTTATTCCCCTGCCTGACCACCTCGGTTCTGACTTTGCCCCGGGTTCCTCCACCCGACCCAAGACCACATTGCCCCTACTATGGCACCATCTCCAGGTCATGCAACGCACTCCACCTCAGCCACTCATGTTGGATTTTTAACAACCGTCCACTATCGGTCCATCCATCATAGCCACATCATAGTGTTTCTGCTTATGGTTGCTGTTGTATGCCACCACTAGCTACCGTCAGTGAGGGATCTATGATGGTCCCTTCTGTGGACCATCAGAACTCCTCCAATAGTCCAAACATGAATCCGAGAACTGATCTATGATCCCCACAACGTGAGATTCACAAACCCAACATTTTCTCGACGATCCGAGGGTGGTTTATTGTGTTGAAAACTAAATAAGGCAACAATCATGAAGAATGGATGAATAATGTGAATTTATATAGGGTTCAATCAAGGATCAGTGGATGTGTTAGTTTGGCCATAAATGATTGATATTTAAGGTGAAAATGAACGAAAAAGAGTTGATATCTCTAGTGAAAAACTTAAAATAGAGATAAATTTTTTGGATCCTGCTTCGATTCAATCGCTCGTCATTGACGACATGTCTATTGAACTCATGATTAAATCCGACTAGGTTCTGTTGAATAAATCTCCTTGATTTTATGAAGAAAAAAGGATGAATGATTGATAGAGTGAGATACATAGAGAGAAAGAATTGGGGGCTAACCCTAATTCTAATTCTTTATGTTCTTATTTAAATAAAAACACTAAAACTTCTGCTAATGGTATTGTAAATCAAAAAATTGTGTGCCCCCTCATTTAATGTAATTATTAGGTAAGACATCCCATTAAGAACCCTACAATGGTATAAGATTTCCAATACATGTCTAGAATAAAAAGTTATTTGATTCGGAGTTTGAGATAAAGTAATTAAGTTTAATTATTTTATTTATGTTTTCCCCTACGTATCGTTTCTCGCAGAAGTCTTGTGTTGACAAAAGTTATGCCCTGACTAGGGTAAAAGCCACATTACAAACTCATCCATGGCCTCAGAGATATTATCTGAGTTACTGTTTGAGAGATATCTTTTTTTCTTTGCATGAATTCTGTAAAATATAATTAATATTTTTATAAAACGTATTCCGGGAACACCGAGACCCGTAATTTCACGTCGTCTCAGTGCCAAACTCTAGGAATATATGTAGAATTATTCCAAAGTCTTACAAGAAAAGAAAAGGGTCCATATAGTAATCCCTACCAAGTTCATGTATATCTAATATTCAAAGAAAAGGGTATTTTTTCTTCATTTATTTTATTCAATACAAAATTAATGGTTGGATCATGGGTAAAATGGGCTTTAGAAAAAAAATTCATGATGTTTAGACAAGCATTTCCCAATACAAAATCCTTTACTATTAATCATGTATTTATGTCTAACAAAATGACTAAATTTCATTCTATAGTATCTTGGAAAGTTTTTCACTATGATCTTGCATATCAAGTCACAAATTTATAACTTATTTGATTGTGTATTTTGAGAGATGTCAAATTAAATACACATATTCTAAACTATGAATAAATTTATAGATTTATAGTAAATGTATTGAGTGGTCTTCTTAACATTTCCCAAGAGCATCGTTAATTCTATCTGTGTTGTAAAAATTCAAATATACAGTCACCTGAATACACTAGCTATTATAATGTGGAATAGTGGTAAGATGGCGTCGATCCCACATGGAAAGGGTTAAATATTTTCAATAGTTTCACCGTTTTACATGGTTTTTCTAAAATAAATGAACTAAATATATGAGAGATGTGTTTTTACATACTCCAAATGATAAAAATAAGTATTAAGGTAAGTGAGTTGTTATTGAGGTTGGTTTTCTATAAATTTAATTCATTATACATGAGATTTCTTAGGGTAACTATTATTGCTTTTTAGCCTCAACTAGAACTATCTATATTATCTGACTCCTCTCTCAATATTAACTATAACAAATTTTGGTGAATAGGGAATAATATCTAAATAGAAGGAGAAATTATGTTTATATATCACTCTCCCACTTTCCTTTACCACATTGAGGTTCATTGTCTAAATGAAATCACTCTCGCTAGACAGTCTGAGGATATTATTTGATTTTATTCAAAGTGATAATAATTTCATTACATATTAATACTTTTCATGAACTCACATTTTCATTGAATACTTATTCATTTTATTATAATATCTAAATTATCATTAATAATAAACATTCTAAGGAAGGGAGTATAAGGGTAGTTTTAAAATAAAGGTGTTGTGAAAAAATAAAAATATTTGTTGTTAACCATTTCACTAAAAAAGAATTTCACATTTAATAGAGAAAATAAAAATAGAAACAAAATTAAAAAAACCCTAATTAAGAATAATGTTGGTTGATTATGGGACCTTATCCCCCACTATCACTTTTGATGTCAGGTTGAGATCTGCCACTAGACACCTATGTCAGCCTCATAAGTTAGTAGTGGAACTGTAACACCTGAGACTTTTATGTGAACTATTTTGATTTTATGTTATATAAATCATTAAAGGAATCTTTCACTACACACAACACTAGCTTGGCTTGATTTACACGCAATCGCGGCCTTCCTCGATAGCTTATGTCGTACGCAATACCGAGTTTCACTAAACAATGATATGCTATTAAAATAATATTAAAACTAGCCGTTATAAATTGTAATAACCACTTTTTGAAATTTTATAAATTTTATTTTTCAAAATGGACTTCATTTTTGGATTCGGAATATCGAAATTAGCCTAGGGTGAAATTTTGGTATTTTTCTAAAAACTTTCAATTTTTGATGAATAGTGAAACCACTAAGTGGTAGTTTAAAAACCTGAATTTTTCATAAAACATAATTTTACCGCTTTTGTGAGTGGAATTTCGAAAATCCAAGAGACATGGTTGATGTCAGTAAGTAAAATGTGGTTCAATGAGATTAAAATAATTTTTGGTGAATAGTAACTTTTTACTTTTTTTACCACGGTTAAAAGTAAATAAGGTAATTAAGGGTAAAAATGATATTATTATTATCCTAACACATGTTCTAATTCTATTGGACAAGTGTAATTCGACCAAAAACAACCTTAGGAATAAAATATGACCATTTAGGCCCACTTGGATTAGATTAGGACATTTATTATTAATTTATTTAAAGAAGGGTTAAAATAGTTAAAATCAAAGTTTAATAAGAAAATCATTTTTAATATAGGGTTATAAATAAGATAAAATCGACTATAACTATTCATTAGAAAGCTAAAAAGATTTCCTACATAATGATATTTTGTTTGTAATTTTTAGACATTATATAATTTAATTTATTTATGACACAAATATGATACAATAATTATCTTATTAATGAAATATTTACATAATTGATGTTATAAATACCCAAATTAATGTAATTTGAGACTTTTTTTGAATTACAATAATTTTCTAAGTTAATATGACATTTTATTATTTATTTAATTAACTTTTTTCGAATTAATCATTCTGTTATGAATTTCAAAAAAATCAATTACTAAATAGTGTCAAAATTGACATAAAATAGTTTTTAAAACAAATATTATATTAGTAATTGTTATTTTATTCCAAAAAATATAAGGTTCGGTAAAATGACTTAGATAAGATTATATATATTAATAATAAACAACTTGGGGTTCGTTTGGCTGCTTATAGTATGTTTATTAACCTTATAGTATAAGAACACAAGAAGACACGGTAAAAGTAAAATTATTTAATTTAATGTTAAATCTAAATGATAAGGTTAAAATAGGAACCTAAACTTGTCTAAATTCTATTGGATGAGAGTATTTCGACCCATCCCTACCTTATCTTCGAAATAAATCAATTTGGAACTATTTAAAACCGAAATTTACTTTATAATAAAATAATAGTTTTAGTTATTCCAAAGGTACTTCTCTCCTCCCTAATAAAAGGGCACCTCCTCCCCCTCTTCCTCACACCACTTTGAGCCTTCAATCTCGGCCAACCCCTACCAATTTCTCCTCTCCACTTCCCTAGAAACATCCTAGAGGTTCTGGTCATCTTCAAAGACCTATTTTAGTGCCCTAAAAGGAGGTCTCAAAGAAGCACTTCAAAGAAGAGGAGGTTCGGACACTTACGAAGGAAACCGGACCTAAGGTAAGGGAAAATATCACAATCTCATTTTTGTCTGAGATTTTTTATACTTTGGTATTTACTGGGGTGTATTTTATCATCCACATCCATGTTCACTCAATATTTAATATTATTTCCATCCACCTACAATTGTTTAAAACCTATTTTACCCTTTGGTGAGTTTTTAGTAAAAGATGTGAAAGGAAGCTTTTGTCGTTTTTCGTACGAGGTACTTTTTGACTTTTCTGAAAAAAGTATGAGAAGAATGTTTTTTTAACTTATACTGCATGAATGGATTTTTAAAAGATTATTTCCAAGAAGCTTCCTTTACAAGTTTTCATGTTTATTTTTAATCAACTTCTTTTAGTTTAAAATTGTATGACATGTTAAGAAAGGAAAAATGTTTTTGAAGTAGAAAGGATATTTTCCTCAAGAATGGAGTTCAAGTGTTTTATAAAAATTATTTTCCATATAAGATATTAAAGGGTTATGTTTTTATCCCAATTATTACATTGATTTGATTATGTTGTGATGGAATTATTTTTATGAATTCCTTTATATTATATGAATTGTTTTATGATGTCACGATATTTAAGATTCCCATTTTTATTACATGGGTTATGCTATGATGTATGGTTTATGATTTTGTGGAACACATAAGAATGGTATCATTATGAGATGGGTGGGACCTATATCTCCCTCCAATGCATTGGGTAAAGATTTTATATCTCATGAGATAGACATGGTTGGAACGACAGGTTAAATCGGTTCAGTGAAACAGGACTGAAACGAGGAGTGAACTCGGTTTAGAAATGGACTTTTTCCACTAAGATAGTCTTGGAAATGAGTCTTGAATAATAAGAAATGATTCTCTATGATTATGTGTGTATGACACAATGTTTCATGCTTTAAGTTATGATTATTGGGATTACATTTCACTACTATGATTTATCCCATGTTATGAAATTCCGATCTATTTTTCAGGTTATGATTTCCAAAATTTATGTTCTTAAGTATATGATGTGATTGATATTTCTTTTGTTTACCCTTACTGAGCATTTGAGCTCACCCTTTTGTATGTTTTATTTCCCCATGTTAGTAAGAAGGTTATTAAGTAGGATATGCCAAAAAGGGACTCTAGATATGATGAAATAAGTGGGAGGAAAAGTTGATGCTTTATGAACCAGTTGTTTATGTTTCCTAGTTTCTAAAGACTATATACCTATACAGTCCTTTCCTGGTTTTTTTATATGTTGTAATAAGTGTGCTTCAATTTTTGAAGTACTCGCAATGTATTTAAAGTATGGGTCGTTATAGTTTTTATCAAAGGCAAAGGAGGTAGGAATGTATTCGATCCTTGGGAACTCTCACATGTGAGCGTTGGACGAAGCATGGCTCTCTGCCCAAGGGCTTAATGAGGAAATGGCTTCCACTGGGGATGGTGGTGTGTCCCACCCAGTGGGTGTAGCCACCCATGGAGTGCACTGATAGGTATCAATTATAGTCCACTTTAAGTAATTCCAGACAGTTATAGTTGGTATCAGAGGAAAGGTATAGTCAAACATTGGAAACTAGGATGTAAAAGCCTTAGTAAGAACCCTAAGGATAAGTCTAAGCATAGAACACAATCTTAGTGTTTTAGAAATGGCCATGAATAACCTAAGATAAGACCTTAAGTGTGAAATTTTATTCTTGATTATGTGGTTTTCCTATTATAATTCGTGTTGCTCACACTATTCTTCTTGGTTTTAGTCAATGGTTGGAACATGAAGGAACCGTCTTAATGCGAAATGCGACGGGCAATGCAATGATTGTCCCCCTGAGCAAACAAACTTTATGGGAGCTGGAATGCAAAATCTTTTATCCATGCTCACACAACTTTCTCAAGATGTGAATCATGAAGGACTTCCAAATGAGCAAAGGAAGGAGCAACATTCTGTTGAATCCTTCATGAGACAGCGTCCACCTTCATTCAGCGGGTCTACTGATCCATTAGTTGCTGAACAATGGATTAGTACTACTGAAAAGATATTTTCAGTTCTTCAATGTTCTGAGCATGATAAGGTCATCTTAGCAGTGTATCGTTTGGAAGGTGATGTTGATCAATGGTGGAATCTTATTAAGAATACGAGGCAAAGGAATGAAATTGAGTCCATGGAATGGGACAAGTTCAAGAACTTATTTTTCAATAAGTACTTCCCTCATATTCTCCAAACAAAGATGGAGAAAGAGTTTCTTGAACTGAAGCAAAAGGATGATGAATCTTTTGGTACCTATGAAGAAAATTTTACAAGACTTGCAGGGTACGCTTCTGGTATTATTATCCAACCTGAGAGTAAGATCGATCGATTCTTTAGTGGATTAAAATCAAGTCTTCGAAGGGCGTTATCCATAAGGGACTTTAATAGCTATGAGGAAATCGTTCGATGTGCTCTCAAAGTCGAGATGAAGATTGGAGTAACCCATCAGTCATATGGGTTTGATAAGAAGAGGAAAATGGAATTCAAAGGAAAATCTAAATAGCACACTGAAAAGAAGATGAGCTTTCCCTTATGCTCACAGTGTGGAAAGAAACATGGCGGGAGTTGTCTTAAAGGGACAAGTAAATGTTTCAAATGTGGAAAGGAAGGTCATCGGGAATTTGAATGCCACAATGATGGGAAGAAGATGTCTAATGATGCAAAAAAAGGAAGGGATACACAGAATGAACCTACTACACTTCAATGTTTCAAGTGCAAGGAAATGGGGCATTATGCCAATCAATTCCCAAATCCAAGGGTTGATGATGATGGTCGATTTCAACAAACTCTTAAGGCTAAAGATAAAGAAAGTCACATGCAATTTCTATCAGCGATGTGGAGTATGATAACGATGTGGTGAAAGGTACACTTACCATCTACTCTAGAGTAGAAAATGTTTTATTTGATTCTGGATCCACCCACTCTTTTATTTCTAAAGAATTTTCTAAGGATATCACCGTATTACCTCAAAAATTAGATGTTGAGTTAGCTGTGACAAACCCTAATGGCACAACAGTCGCATCAAAAGTTTATAATTCTTCTCCGATCTAAGTTTGTAGGAATGTGATTCCTGCAAATCTTGTGATCCTTCCTATAGTGGAATTTGATGAGATTCTTGGCATGGATTGGCTTTATTTATATGGAGCTCATATCTATTGCCAAATAAGGGAAATCACATTTCATATTCCAGATCAATCTATGATCGTCTATCAATGCAAGGATGAACATAACCTTCCATTGGAAATTCCTTCCATCTTATGGGTATTGATTCCACTAAATGAAGGTTATTTATCTCAAATGGTTGGTGAGAAACTCACGATTAATAATATGCCCATTGTATGGGAGTTTGATGATGTCTTTCCGGAGGAATTACCGGGTCTTCCACCAAATCGTGAACTTGAGTTTTCAATAGAACTCGTACCGGGTGCTTTGCCTATTTCAAATACACCTTATAGAATGGCCCCAATTGAGTTGTAGGAATTGAAAAAGCAACTCCAAGAGAATCTTGATAAGGGGTTCATACGCCCTAGTGCATCACCATGGGAAGCACCTGTTCTGTTTGTTAATAAGAAATATGGATCAATGAGACTCTGTATTGATTATCGAGAAATTAACAAGATCACTATTAAGAACAAATATCCTCTCCCATGAATTGATGACTTATTTGACCAACTACGAGGATCTCAATACTTTTCCAAGATTGATCTTCGTTCAGGGTATCATCTATTAAGGGTCAAAAGGGAGGATATACCAAAGATGGCTTTCCGTACATGGTATGGACACTATGAATTTATAGTGATGCTGTTTGGTCTTACTAATTCCCCTACTATCTTCATGGATCTGATGAATAGAGTCTTTAGAGACTATCTTGATCAGTTTGTGGTATTATTTATAGATGATATTCTGTTATATTCAAAGAGAAAGGAATAACATGAAGATCACTTGAGAATTATATTGAAGACCCTAAGAAAGGAGAACCTTTATGCCAAATTTACCAAGTGTGAGTTTTGGCTTCAAAAAGTTTCATTTTTGGGTCACATAATCTCAAAAGAGGGGATATCTGTGGATCCAGCAAAAATAAAGGTTATCGAAAGATGGTTGAGACCAACAACAGTAACTGAGATCCTAAGTTTTCTTGGTTTGGCTGGATATTATCGGCGTTTTGTGAAAGATTTTTCACGATTATCTAATCCACTCACCAAGTTGACTCAGAAAGGAGTTAAGTTTGTCTGGACGGAGGAATGTGAAGAGAATTTCATGGAGTTGAAAAGAAGGTTATCTAGTGCACCTGTACTCACACTACCTTGTAGTGGATAAAGGTTTGTGATCTACAGTGATGCATCCAAGAAGGGATTGGGGTGTGTTTTATGAAAAATGATATGGTGATACCTTATGCTTCACGACAGTTGAAAATCCATGAGCAAAATTACCCAACTCATGATTTGGAGTTAGCTGCGGTAATCTTTGCATTAAAGATTTGGAGGCATTATCTTTATGGTGAAAGGTGTGATATTTATACTGATCATAAAAGTTTAAAGTATATTTTCACACAATAGTAGCTGAATATGCGCCAAAGAAGATGGTTGGAGATGATTAAGGATTATGACTGCTCAATCCATTCCACCCTAGGAAAGCAAACAAGGTGGCAACTGCATTAAGTCGACAAGACCATGCCAGTTTATCCATGATGAGGATCACAAAAGATCCAATACTTATGGATTTACAAAGGATGGATCTTGGAATTATAATGGAAGGGGAAAATCTTATCTTTCTCAAATGAATGTTCAACCATCTATACATGTGAAGATTAAAGAGGCATAGAAAGAAGATGTCTAGTTACAAAAGAAGGTGAGAAATTTTCCTGAATTCAACCTTGATTGTGATAGGATAATAAAGTTCAGGAATCGGGTTTGTGTTCCTCCCATCCCGGAATTAAATAAGGAGCTGCTGGATGAGGCTCATAGTTCTTCATTCTATATTCATCCTGGAAGCACGAAGATGTATAGGGACCTGAAAGAGTACTTCTGGTGGGATGGCATGAAAAGAGATGTTGCTGAATATGTATCTCGATGCTTGGTTTGTCAGCAAGTTAAAGCTGAGAGACAGAAGTCTAAGGGGATGTTACAATGATTACCCATACCTGAATCGAAATGGGAAAACATCACTATGGACTTTTTCACAGGACTTCCTAAAACATCCAAAGGCAATAATTCTATCTGGGTCATAGTTGATCGTCTTATAAAGTCTACACACTTCATCGTTATTAGAGAGGATTTCTCTCTGAATCAGCTTGCCAGGATATATGTGAAGGAAGTGGTAAGATTGCATGGAGTACCACTTTATATTATATCTGATCAGGATCTGAGGTTTACCTCAAAGTTCTGGCGAAGTCTTTAGCATACTCTGGATACAGACTTGAGTTTCAGCACTGCTTATCATCCTCAAACAGACGGTCAGTATGAAAGAACAATTCAAACTCTAGAAGATATGTTGAGATCCTACTCTATGGATTTGAAAGGTGGTTGGGATCAACACCTACCTTTGGTGGAATTTTCTTTTAATAATATCTTTCACTCCAGTATTCAGATGGCTCCTTATGAAGCTCTCTATGGAAAGAAATGCCGGACTCTAACTTGCTGGGATGAAGTTGGGGAAAGAAAGTTATTAGGGCCTGATCTCGTTGATGAAATGGCAGAAAAGGTTAGATCTATTCAACAACACATAAGAGCAGCTCAGAGTCGATAGAAAAGTTATGCCGACAACCGAAGAAAAGACCTAGATTTTGAAGTGGGTGATAAAGTGTTCTTATGAATATCTCCTTGGAAGAGGGTCATGAGATTTGGAAAGAAGGGGAAGTTGATCCCTAGATATATCGGTCCTTTTGAAATATTGGATCATGTTGGGAAGGTAGCTTACCGATTGGCACTTCCACCGAATCTCTCTCAAGTTCACGATGTGTTCCATGTATCTCTCCTGAGAAAGTACATACCTGATCCTTCACATGTACTTAGCTCAGAAGTTGTACCGCTGGAGAAAGATCTTTCTTATGAAGAACTGCCAATAGAGATTCTGGATCGTAGTAAAAAAGTCCTACGAAGCAGGACCACTCGATTGGTGAAAGTTTTATGCAGGAACCACCAATTAGAAGAAGCTACATGGGAGCTTGGGGATATGATGAGGGACAGGTATCCTCATCTGTTTGTTACAAAATGACGAATTTCGATGGAAAAATTCATTTTAAGAGGGGTAGAATGTAACACCCGAGACTTTTATGTGAACTATTTTGTTTTTATGTTATATAAATCATCAAAGGAATCTTTTACTACACAAAACAATAGCTTGGCTTGCTTTACACGCAACCGCGGCCTTCCTCGATAGCTTGCGTCGTACGCAATACCGAGTTTCACTAAACAATGATATGCTATTAAAATAATATTAAAACTAGCCGTTATAAATAGTAATAACCACTTTCTGAAATTTTATAAATTTTATTTTTCAAAATGGACTTCATTTTTGGATTCGGAATATCGAAATTAGCCTAGGGTAAAATTTTGGTATTTTTCTAAAAACTTTCAATTTTTGATGAATAGTGAAACCACTAAGTGGTAGTTTAAAAAACTGAATTTTTCATAAAACATAATTTTACTGCTTCTGTGAGTGGAATTTCAAAAATCCGAGAGACACGGTTTATGTCAGTAAGTAAAATGTGGTTCAATGAGATTAAAATAATTTTTGGTGAATAGTAACTTTTTACTTTTTTTACCACGGTTAAAAGTAAATAGGATAATTAAGGGTAAAAATGATATTATTATTACCCTAACACATGTTCTAAATCTATTGAAAAAGTGTAATTCGATCAAAAACAACCTTAGGAATAAAATATGACCATTTAGGCCCACTTGGATTAGATTAGGACATTTATTATTAATTTATTTAAAGAAGGATTAAAATAGTTAAAATCAAAGTTTAATAAGAAAATCATTTTTAATATAGGGTTATACATAAGATAAAATCGACTATAAATATTCATTAGAAAGATAAAAAGATTTCCTACATAATTGTATTTTATTTGTAATTTTTAGACGTTATATAATTTAATTTATTTATGACACAATTATGATACAATAATTATCTTATTAATGAAATATTTACATAATTGATGTTATAAATACCCAAATTAATGTAATTTGAGACTTTTTTTGAATTCCAATAATTTTATAGATTAATATGACATTTCATTATTGATTTAATTAACTTTTTTCGAATTAATCATTCTATTATGAATTTCAAAAAAAATCAATTACTAAATAGTGTCAAAATTGACATAAAATAGTTTTTAAAACAAATATTATATTAGTAATTGTTATTTTATTCCAAAAAATATAAGGTTCGGTAAAATGACTTAGATAAGATTATATATATTAATAATAAACAACTTGGGGTTCGTTTGGCTGCTTATAGTATGTTTATTAACCTTATAGTATAAGAACACAAGAAGACACGGTAAAAGTAAAATTATTTAATTTAATGTTAAATCTAAATGATAAGGTTAAAATAGGAACCTAAACTTGTCTAAATTCTATTGGATGAGATGATTTCGACCCATACCCACATTATCTTTGAAGTAAATCAATTTGGAACTATTTAAAACCGAAATTGACTTTATAATAAAATAATAGTTTTAGTTATTCCAAAGGTACTCCACTCCTCCCTTATAAAAGGGCACCTCCTCCCCCTCTTCCTCACACCACATTGAGCCTTCAAGCTCGGCCAACCCCTGCCAATTTCTCATCTCCACTTCCCTAGAAACATCCTAGAGGTTCTGGTCATCTTCAAAGACCTATTTTAGTGCCCTAAAAGGAGGTCTCAAAGAAGCACTTCAAAGAAGAGGAGGTTCGGACACTTACGAAGGAAACCGGACCTAAGGTAAGGGAAAATATCACAATCTCATTTTTATCTGAGATTTTTTGTACTTTGGTATTTACTAGGGTGTATTTTATCATCCACATCCATGTTCCCTCAATATTTAATATTATTTCCATCCACCTACAATTGTTTAAAACCTATTTTACCCTTTGGTGAGTTTTTAGTAAAAGGTGTGAAAGGAATCTTTTGTCATTTTTCGTAGGAGGTACTTTTTGACTTTTTTGACAAAAGTACGAGAAGAATGTTTTTTTAACTTATACTGCATGAATGGATTTTTAAAAGATTATTTCCAAGAAGCTTCCTTTACAAGTTTTCAATTTTATTTTTAATCAACTTCTTTTAGTTTAAAATTGTATGACATGTTAAGAAAGGGAAAATGTTTTTGAAGTAGAAAGGATATTTTCCTCAAGAATGGAGTTCAAGTGTTTTATAAAAATTATTTTCCATCTAATATATTAAAGGGTTATGTTTTTATCCCAATTATTACATTGATTTTATTATGTTGTGATGGAATTATTTTTATGAATTCCTTTATATTATATGAATTGTTTTATGATGTCACGATGTTTAAGATTCCCATTTTTATTACATGGGTTATGCTATGATGTATGGTTTATGATTTTGTGGCACACATAAGAATGGTATCATTATGATATGGGTGGGATCTATATCTCCCTCCAATGCATTGGGTAAAGATGTTATATCTCATGAGATAGACGTGGTTGGAACGGTAGGTTAAATCGGTTCAGTGAAACAGGACTGAAACGAGGAGTGAACTCGGTTTAGAAATGGACTTTTGTCCACTAAGATAGTCTTGGAAATGAGTCTTGACTAATAAGAAATGATTCTCTATGATTATGTGTGTATGCCACAATGTTTCATGCTTTAAGTTATGATTATTGGGATTACATTTCACTACTATGATTTATCCCATGTTATGAAATTACGATCTCTTTTGCAGGTTAGGATTTCCAAAATTTATGTTCTTAAGTATATGATGTGATTGATATTTCTTTTGTTTACCCTTACTAAGAATTTTATCTCACCCTTTTGTATGTTTTATTTCCCCATGTCAGTAAGAAGGTTATTAAGTAGGATATGCCAAAAAGGGACTCTAGATATGATGAAATAAGTGGGAGGAAAAGTTGATTCTTTATGAACCAGTTGTTTATGTTTCGCAGTTTCTAAAGACTATATACCTATACAGTCCTTTCCTGGTTTTGTTATATGTTGTAATAAGTGTGCTTCAATTTTTGAAGTACTCACAATGTATGTAAATTATGGGTCGTTATAGTTGGTATCAAAGGCAAAGGAGGTAGGAATGTATTCGATCCTTGGGAACTCTCACATGTGAGCGTTGGACGAAGCATGGCTCTCTGCCCAAGGGATTCATGAGGAAATGGCTTCCACTGGGGATGGTGGTGTGTCCCACCCAGTGGGTGTAGCCACCCATGGAGTGCACTGATAGTTATCAATTATAGTCCACTATAAGTAATTCCAGACCGTTATAGTTGGTATCAGAGGAAAGGTATAGTCAACCATTGGAAACTAGGATGTAAAAGCCTTAGTAAGAACCCTAAGGATAAGTCTAAGCATAGAACACAATCTTAGTGTTTTATAAATGGCCATTAATAACCTAGGATAAGACATTAAGTGTGAAATTTTATTCTTGATTATGTGGTTTTCCTATTATAATTAGTGTTTCTCACACTATTCTTCTTGGTTTTAGTCAATGGCTGGAACACGAAGGAACCGTGTTAATGAGAAATGCGACGGGCAATGCAATGATTGTCCCCCTGAGCAACCAAACTTTATGGGAGCTGGAATGCAAAATCTTTTAGTCATGATCACACAACTTTCTCAAGCTGTGAATCATGAAGGACTTCCAAACGAGCAAAGGAAGGAGCAACATTCTGTTGAATCCTTCATGAGACAGCGTCCACCTTCATTCAGCGGGTCTACTGATCCATTAGTTGTTCAACAACGGATTAGTACTACTGAAAATATATTTTCAGTTCTTCAATTTTCTGAGCATGATAAAGTCATCTTAGCAGTGTATCGTTTGGAAGGTGATGCTGATCAATGGTGGAATCTTATTAAGAATACGAGGCAAAGGAATGAAATTGAGTCCATGGAATGGGACAAGTTCAAGAACTTATTTTTCAATAAGTACTTCCCTCATATTCTCCGAACAATGATGGAGAAAGAGTTTGTTGAACTGATGCAAAAGGATGATGAATCTATTGGTACCTATGAAGCAAATTTTACAAGACTTGCAGGGTACGCTTCTGGTATTATTATCCAACCTAAGAGTAAGATCGATCGATTCTTTAGTGGCTTAAAATCAAGTCTTCGAAGGGCGTTAGCCATAAGGAACTTTAATAGCTATGAGGAAATCATTCCATGTGCTCTGAAAGTCGATATGAAGATTAGAGTAACCCATCAGTCATATGGGTTTGATAAGAAGAGGAAAATATAATTCAAAGGAAAATCTAAATAGCACACTGAAAAGAAGATGAGCTTTCCCTTATGCTCACAGTGTGGAAAGAAACATGGAGGGAGTTGTCTTAAAGGGACAAGTAAATGTTTCAAATGTGGAAAGGAATGTCATTGGGAATTTCAATGCCACAATGATGGGAAGAAGATGTCTAATGATGCAAACAAAGGAAGGGATACACAAAATGAACCTACTACACTTCAATGTGTCAAGTGAAAGGAGATGGGGCATTATGCCAATCAATTCCCAAATCCAAGGGTTGATGATGATGGTCAATGTCAACAAACTCTTAAGGCTAAAGATAAAGGAAAGTCACATGCAATTTCTATCAGCGATGTGGAGTATGATAACGATGTGGTGAAAGGTACACTTACCATCCACTCTAAAGTAGAAAATTTTTTATTTGATTCTGGATCCACCCACTCTTTTATTTCTGAAGAATTTTCTAAGGATATCACTGTATTACCTCAACAATTAGATGTTGAGTTAGCTGTGACAACCCCTAATAGCACAACAGTCGCATCAAAAGTTTATAATTCTTCTCTGATCTAAGTTTGTAGGAATGTGATTCCTGCAAATATTGTGATCCTTCCTATAGTGGAATTTCATGAGATTCTTGGCATGGATTGGCTTTCTTTATATGGAGCTCATATCTATTGCCAAATAAGGGAAGTCACATTTCATATTCTAGATCAATCTATGATCGTCTATCAATGCAAGGATGAACATAACCTTCCAGTGGAAATTCCTTCCATCTTATGGGTCTTGATTCCACTAAATGAAGGTTATTTATCTCAAATGGTTGGTGAGAAACTCATGATTAAGAATATTCCCATTGTACGGGAGTTTGATGATGTCTTTCCGGAGGAATTACCGGGTCTTCCACCAAATCGTGAACTTGAGTTTTCAATAGAACTCGTATCGGGTGCTTTGCCTATTTCAAAGACACCTTATAGAATGGCCCGAACTGAGTTGAAGGAATTGAAAAAGCAACTCCAAGAGAATCTTGATAAGGGGTTCATACGCCCTAGTGCGTCACCTTGGGGAGCACCTGTTCTGTTTGTTAAGAAGAAATATGGATCAATGAGACTCTGTATTGATTATCGAGAACTTAACAAGATCACTATCAAGAACAAATATCCTCTCGCACGAATTGATGACTTATTTGACCAACTACAAGGATCTCAATACTTTTCCAAGATTGATCTTCGTTCAGGGTATCATCTATTAAGGGTCAAAAGGGAGGATATTCCAAAGATGGCTTTCCGTACATGGTATGGACACTATGAATTTATAGTGATGCCATTTGGTCTTACTAATTCCCCTACTATCTTCATGGATCTGATGAATAGAGTCTTTAGAGACTATCTTGATCAGTTTGTGGTATTATTTATAGATGATATTATGGTATATTCAAAGAGTAAGGAATAACATGAAGATCACTTGAGAATTATATTGAAGACCCTAAGAAAGGATAACCTTTATGCCAAATTTACCAAGTGTGAGTTTTGGCTTCAAAAAGTTTCATTTTTGGGTCACATAATCTCAAAAGAGGGGATATCTGTGGATCCAGCAAAATAGAGGTTATCGAAAGATGGTCGAGACCAACAACAGTAACTGAGATCCTAAGTTTTCTTGGTTTGGCTGGATATTATTGGCATTTTGTGAAAGATTTTTCACGATTATCTAATCCACTCACCAAGTTGACTGAGAAAGGAGTTAAGTTTGTCTGGACTGAGGAATGTGAAGAGAATTTCATGGAGTTGAAAAGAAGGTTATCTAGTGCACCTGTACTCACACTACCTTGTAGTGGATAAAGGTTTGTGATCTACAGTGATGCATCCAAGAAGGTATTGGGGTGTGTTTTTATGAAAAATGATATGGTGATAGCTTATTGTTCATGGTAGTTGAAAATCCATGAGCAAAATTACCCAAATCATGATTTGGAGTTAGCTGCAGCAATCTTTGCATTAAAGATTTGGAGGCATTATCTTTATGGTGAAAGGTGTGATATTTATACTAATCATAAAATTTTAAAGTATATTTTCACACAAAAGAAGCTGAATATGCGCCAAAGAAGATGGTTGGATATGATTAAGGATTATGACTGCTCAATCCATTACCACCCTGGGAAAGCAAACAAGGTGGCAACTTCATTAAGTCGACAAGACCATGCTAGTTTATCCATGATGAGGATCACAAAAGATCCAATACTTATGGATTTACAAAGGATGGATCTTGGAATTATAATGGAAGGGGAAAAATCTTATCTTTCTCAAATGAATGTTCAACCATCTATACATGTGAAGATTAAAGAGGCATAGAAAGAATATGTCGAGTTACAAAAGAAGGTGAGAAATGTTCCTGAATTCAACCTTGATTGTGATGGGATAATAATGTTCAGGAATCGGGTTTGTGTTCCTCCCATCCCGGAATTAAATAAGGAGCTGCTGGATGAGGCTCATAGTACTTCATTCTATATTCATCCTGGAAGCACGGAGATGTATAGGGACCTGAAAGACTACTTCTGGTGGGATGGAATGAAAAGAGATGTTGCTGAATATTTATCTTGATGCTTGGTTTGTCAGCAAGTTAAAGCTAAGAGACAGAAGTCTAAGGGGATGTTACAACGATTACCCATACCCGAATGGAAATGGGAAAACATCACTATGGACTTTTTCACAGGACTTCCTAAAACATCCAAAGGCAATAATTCTATCTGGGTCATAGTTGATCGTCTTACAAAGTCTACACATTTCATCGCTATTAGAGAGGATTTGTCTCTGAATCATCTTTCTAGGATATATGTGAAGGAACTGGTAATATTGAATGGAGTACCACTTTATATTATATCTAATCAGGATCTGAGGTTTACCTCAAAGTTCTGGCGAAGTCTTCAGCATACTATGGATACAGAGTTGAGTTTCAGCATTTCTTATCATCCTCAAACAGACGGTCAGTATGAGAGAACAATTCAAACTCTAGAGGATATGTTGAGAGCCTACTCTATGGATTTGAAAGGTGGTTGGGATCAACACCTACCTTTGGTGGAATTTTCTTATAATAATATCTTTCACTCCAGTATTCAGATGGCTCCTTATGAAGCTCTCTATGGAAAGAAATGCAGGTCACTAAATTGCTGGGATGAAGTTGGGGAAAGAAAGTTATTAGGGCCTGATCTCGTTGATGAAATGGCAGAAAAGGTCAGATCTATTCAACAACACATAAGAGCAGCTCAGAGTCGACAGAAAAGTTATGCCGACAACCGAAGAAAAGACCTAGATTTTGAAGTGGGTGATAAAGTGTTCTTACGAATATCTCCCTGGAAGAGGGTCATGAGATTTGGAAAGAAGGGGAAGTTGAACCCTAGATATATCGGTCCTTTTGAAATATTGGATCATGTTGGGAAGGTAGCTTACCGATTGGCGCTTCCACCGAATCTCTCTCAAGTTCAATATGTGTTTCATGTATCTCTCTTGAGAAATTACATACCTGATCCTTCACATGTACTTAGCTCAGAAGTTGTACCGCTGGAGCAAGATCTTTCTTATGAAAAACAGCCAATAGAGATTCTGGATCGTAGCAAAAAAGTCCTACGAAACAAGACCACTCAATTGGTGAAAGTTTTATGGAGGAACCACCAATTAGAAGAAGCTACATGGGAGCTTGGGGATATGATGAGGGAGAGGTATCCTCAATTTTTGTTACAAAATGACGAATTTCGATGGCGAAATTCATTTTAAGGGGGGTAGAATGTAACACCCTAGACTTTTATGTGAAATATTTTGTTTTTATGTTATATAAATCATCAATGTAATCTTTCACTACACACAACACTAGCTTGGCTTGCTTTAAACGCAACTGCGGCCTTCCTCGATAGCTTGCGTCGTACACAATACCGAGTTTCACTAAACAATAATATGCTATTAAAATAATATTAAAACTAGCTATTATAAATAGTAATAACCACTTTTTGAAATTTTATAAATTTTATTTTTCAAAATGGACTTCATTTTTGGATTTGTAATATTGAAATTATCCTAGGGTGAAATTTTGGTATTTTTCTGAAAACTTTAAATTTTTGATGAATAGTGAAACCCCTAAGTGGTAGTTAAAAAACTGAATTTTTCATAAAACATAATTTTACCGCTTCTGTGAGTGGAATTTCGATGAATTCGAGAGACACAGTTGATGTCAGTAAGTAAAATGTGGTTCAATGAGATGAAAATAATTTTTTGTGAATAGTAACTTTTTACTTTTTTTTACCACGGTTAAAAGTAAATAGGGTAATTAAGGGTAAAAATGATATTATTATTACTGTAACACATGTCCTAATTCTATTGGACAAGTGTAATTCGACCAAAAACAACATTAGGAATAAAATATGACAATTTAGGCCCACTTGTATTAGATTATGACATTTATTATTAATTTATTTAATGAAAGGTTAATATAGTTAAAATCAAAGTTTAATAAGAAAATAATTTTTAATATAGGATTATACATAAGATAAAATCAACTATAAATATTCATTAGAAAGATAAGAATATTTCCTACATAATTATATTTTATTTGTAATTTTTAGACGTTATATAATTTAAGTTATTTATGACACAAATATGATACAGTAATTATCTTATTAATGAAATATTTACATAATTGATGTTATAAATACCCAAATAAATGTAATTTGAGACTTTTTATGAATTCCAATAATTTTTTAGGTTAATATGTCATGTTAGTATTGATTTAATTAACTTTTTTAGAATTAATCGTTCTGTTATGATTTTCACAAAAATCAATTACTAAATAGTGTCAAAGTTGAAATAAAATAGTTTTTAAAACAAATATTATATTAGTAATTGTTATTTTATTCCTAAAAATTTGAGGTTCGGCCAAATGACTTAGATAAGATTATATATATTTATAATAAACAACTTGGGGTTTGTTTGTCTGCTTATAGTAATTTTATTAACCTTATAGTATAAGAACACAAGAAGACACGATAAAAGTAAAATTATTTAACTTAATGTTAAATCTAAATGATAAGGTTAAAATAGGAAACTAAACTTGTCTAAATTCTATTGGATTAGAGGATTTCGACCCATACCCACCTTATCTTCGAAATAAATCAATTTGGATCTATTTAAAACCGAATTTGACTTTATAATAAAATAATAGTTTTAGTTATTTTAATGGTACTCCTCTCCTCCCTTATAAAAGGGCACCTCCTCCCCCTCTTCCTCACACCACTTTGAGCCTTCAAGCTCGGCCAACCCCTTCCAATTTCTCCTCTCCACTTCCCTAGAAACATCCTAGAGGTTCTGGTCTTCTTCAAATACCTATTTTAATGCCCTAAAAGGAGGTCTCAAAGAAGCACTTAAAAGAAGAGGAGGTTCGGACACTTACGAAGCAAATTGGACCTAAGGTAAGGGAAAATATCACAATCTTATTTTTGTCTGAGATTGTTTATACTTTGGTATTTTCTAGGGTGTATTTTATCATCCACATCCATGTTCCCCCAATATTTAATATTATTTCCATCCACCTACAATTGTTCAAAACCAATTTTACCCTTTGGTGAGTTTTTAGTAAAAGATATGAAAGGAATCTTTTGACGTTTTTCGTACGAGGTACTTTTTGACTTTTTCGACAAAAGTACGAGAATAATGTTTTTTTAACTTATACAGCATGAATGGATTTTTAAAACATTATTTCCAAGAAGCTTCCTTTACATGTTTTCAAGTTTTTTTTAATCAGCTTGTTTTTGTTTAAAATTGAATGACATGTTAAGAAAGGAATAATGTTTTTGAAGTAGAAAGGATATTTTACTAAAGAATGGAGTTCAAGTGTTTTATCAAAATTATTTTCCATCTAAGATAATAAAGGGTTATGTTTTTATCCCTATTATTACATTGATTTGATTATGTTGTGATGGAATTATTTTTATAATTTCCTTTAAATTATATGAATTGTTTTATGATGTCATGAGGTTTAAGAATCCCATTTTTATTACATGGGTTATGCTATGATGTATGGTTTATGATTTTGTGGCACACATAGAAATGGTATCATTATGAAATGGGTGGGACCTATTTCTCCCTCCAATGCATTGGGTAGAGATTTTATATCTCATGAGATAGACATGGCTGGAACGGCAGGTTAAACCGGTTCAGTGAAACAGCACTGAAACGAGGAGTGATCTCGGTTCAGAAATGGACTTTGTCCACTAAGATAGTCTTGCCAATGAATCGTGACTAATAAGAAATGATTCTCTATGATTATGTGTGTATGCCACAAAGTTTCATGTTTTAAGTTATGATTATTGGGATTACATTTCACTACTATGATTTATCCCATGTTATGAAATTACGATCTCTTTTGCAGGTTAAGATTTCCAAAAGTTATGTTCTTAAGTATATGATGTGATTGATATTTCTTTTGTTTACCCATACTGAGCATTTGAGCTCACCCTTCTGTATGTTTTATTTCCCCAGGTCTGGAAGAAGGTTATTAAGTAGGATATGCCAAAAAGGGACTCTAGATATGATGAAATAAGTGGGAGGCAAATTTGATGTTTTATGAACTAGTTGTTTATGTTTCCCAGTTTCTAAAGACTTTATACCTATACGGTCCTTTCCTGGTTTTGTTATATGTTGTAATATGTGTGCTTCAATTTTTGAATTACTGACAATGTATGTAAAGTATGGGTCGTTATAGTTGGTATCAAAGGAAAAGGAGGTAAGAATGTATCCAATCCTTGGGAACTCTCACATGTGAGCATTGGACGAAGCATGGATCTTCGCCCAAGGGCATCATGAGGAAATGGATTCCACTGGGGATGGTGGTGTTTCCCGCCCAGGGGGTGTAGCCACCCATGGAGTGCCCTGATAGGTATCAATTATAGTCCACTGGAAGTAATTCCAGACCATTATAGGAACCTCCGCTATTTCTTATGGTAGTCTTTTTTGGGTCCTCTTAATGTTTGGATCTCCTATTTCTCCAAGTAGATTGTCCCTCTGTATTTATAGATATAATTATCTCTATTTTAAATTTTAAAATCACTTTATCCAACTGGTATTTTCCTATTTTTCTTTTTTTCCCTTCCTTTCAGTGCTTCACCCAGTCAATTATCCAATCTTCATGAGTGTTTTCATCAAACCATTTAAAGTTTGGTTTTGTATTCTATATTTCATGGAGTTCTAAAACTACTTAGAGTTAGGTGATAGAATTGAACAATATTTTCATTAAATCTTCTCCGAGGATAGCCTGAAACATGTGTGTTAGCCCAATGATGTCGGGTATTTAAATTTAAAAAAACCACACCCAATGAAATGTGTTCTATGTCTATAAAATATAATTTATATGGGATGCATGAACTATGGTGTATCTTATTTTCTACGGCTGTAGATCCTTATATTTATCAAACCTCATTTTATCCATTTGAGTAACCTTTATGTCATAGGACAAACCCTACCATTTTGTAGCTTCTTCTTCATAAAACTCAGTCCTTTCATTTTCAAACCTCCCATGGCATAGACTTTAGATGATGTCTTATCCAATTTCATGCATTTATGACCATAAAACAATCACCTCTATGATAGTGTAGTGTTTTAATTAATTTTCTAACTACAGGGATTTATTGTATAATAGAAGTCCATAGCTTACTGCCTCCTCTGTGGTTTGGGCTTCCATATCGACTACTCTATAATAGAAATTTTTTTAGTGTAGTGGTCATCAAAAATACCATGACAGTGATCTCCAACCTCGCTATAAATGGATATTCTGTTGTTCAAGAAGTGTCTTGTAGTGTATCTCGGGTGAAGGTTGTGTCCAAGGAAGTCGACACATGGCTATCCAAAATGAAATCCTCCCATTTAAGTGAATAGTACTCAGGATTTCTCTACATCCTACATCTAAATAGAAGGCTTCTAGGATCTATTATTTATGTTTTTGTGTCTCATTATTAGTTCATTAAGTCATATATGGGTTGGAGGACCTGTGACACCACTGGTGCTTCCACACATTGACAAGACTCATCCCACCGCTAAGTGGACCTGACCACCACATGTCGATGTTCCCCCGAGTGTCGACCCATTATAGCCATGCTTCTCATATAGTGTGGGGTGGGATCTCTCTATGGGATGGATTTTTTGGTGGTCCCTTATAGGGACTTCTATGTGTCATATTACCTCATGGGTTGAGGGCTATCCCACTAGCTAATTTTTTCCCTAACTCCCATTATTATGGATTTACCAAGTCCTCTTACAACAACAAAAAAATACAAAAATACTAAATCAAGATTAAACATGTATTTTTATAATTTTATTTAATTTTAAATAAAATATAAAAAAACTAAATACGCAAAAATGAATTTTATAAATTTAATCATCAGTTTTATCAATTAAAAATATATTAAATTTTACTTTTAAAAATTTAAAATTTTATGAAAAATATGAACTCATAAAATCCCTCACACTTAGACAATGATTCTACTCAAGTATGGACCTACACTATGAATTGAAAGAAAACCCCATTATACTAATATATATAATTCAAAATTAGTGAAATAAACTATTTTTAGTGGGGGAGAAATAATATTCTAATCTCCCATATAAAAAATGATTTCAAATCCACATTAGACAAAATGAATTTGATTTTACCAATGAAAAAATTGATGGATTTTTTCCTCTATTCCATTAAAGTATTTTAATTTATCTTTATTAACATGCCAAATTGTTATCTGACTCTCTAATTTTTTTATTAACTCTTTACACATGGTAAAATTAATATGTAAATTTTCCTCATACATTGAGTGCATGCACCAAACATATGAATTTTAAAATGATCTACTTTCTCCACATAGTAGAGAAATATGTCAATAAAAATAAAGATGAAATTGAAATATAGATCAATGGGTTCTGAAGTTAAGGGATGGTAGTAAATTTATGAATAAAATTTAAGATAAAAAAGGATGTTTAACTCTAATTTTTAATCATGATAAAAAATGTAAACACAATGACAGTCCCCTTTTCAAAATCTTACATCTTCCCCACACTTCCCAAGATAATTAAGTTCATGATCACTGAAATAAAAATGAATATGTGTCCCTTTTAATTTTTATTTCTTATAAAATATTTTCAATTTTTTAAAATTGATATAGTAAAAGTCTCACATCAATCTTGGAACTCAAAATTATAAAAAAAATGGTCAAGTAAGGGTGATTTTTAACACTCGGTAACAAAAACCAAATTTTATATTTAATTTAATTTTTTCTTTATTTTTTTCTAGAGGTTTAAACAATAAATATAATAATTATGACATGAATGTTCATCCCAAAATATAGTGGTACACCAACAACATATTCTCTCAAAGAATAATATCACTTTTCCATGAAATATCTCCTCCTCCCCCACACACTTGAACTTTGAACATCATGAAAAACATTGTGGTAAGCGTGGGAATGTATAAATAATCTTAAAATGTGACTTATTCCTATAAAATTACTTTAATAATATCTAAGGGATAAAAGGAGGATTATTGTTAGGTAGGTATGAAGGGTAATAGAAAAATAAAAAAAATACCTCAATAATTTTTAAATGGAATTTACACAACTATCATTTTCAAAATGTAAAATTCAAATTATGGTAGGTGACATGTCCCATGTTTTCAAAATATCTTTCCTAAGCCATATTGGAAATATTTGTCTAGAAACCTCTAAGTAATAAGAGCTTGTAGTCAAAGATAATAACTCATGTAAAGTGTTATGACAACAAATCCATCAACCAAAACTTCTGAAATTATACGTATAAAATATAGAAGGTAATTTTTAGAAACATGTGACTATAAATAAGTTTCATTATTTGTTGAATTAAATTCCATATACTTCTGTCTAACCATCCAATATGTACATTTTACTCATTTAATTCTATCAGTTTAAAAATTAAAGAATGGTATCATGGGGTTTCTAATAATTATAAGCATGATTAATCAAAATTAAAACACTCATCTAAGTGTGGACATGCATTTCTTCTTATTGAATCTCAAAAAACAAATTCTAGAAAAATGGGGAGCAGAAGTGAATTCTTAAATTTAAAGTTTACTACCCTTGTTATTTTAATATTTTCTCCCCCTGTAACTTTATACATTAGATCCTTGTTCCTATGATATCTATACACCTAGAAAGCTAAGAAAAAAGGGAATGTGAAGGATCATTTCCTTGGATGTTTACAAATTTATGGGTGGGGGAGGTTTTACTACATCCTAAAATAAAATACTAAACTAATAAATAAAATAAGTAAAAATTAGGTTGCCCACACAATGAACTTTAATTAAGGTAATTAAGATCCAACATACCTATTCTATCACATGATAGTCGTATGGTATATATCCAACCATCTCCTATTAAACCAATTGTGAATTTCTTTAATTTACATTTTTGAAATTCTACCTTTACTCCTCTTGTAAATCACTTCTTATTGTTGTTTTTAGGGAGGGTTCCCTATAATGGATACTCGCAATGCATGTAACATAATCTCATGGGCTATCCAAATCATTCACCACTCCTACGATTATTTTGTGGGTAGTGATTTTTCATCATATTCAGCACTCATCTCTTCATTTTCATAACCAACTCTCTATTACTATTATTTATTGTGATTACCTTACATAGGATCTGATATAAAACTCAAAATTTCATAATTTCCAAGACTTCCCTCCTTCTTGTGGTCTTATTCTTCTAAATTAGAGGGTTCCTTTTCATCATTCTCAATATAAATCAGGTAGGCTTCCTCCATTGAAAATTTAGAATAAGAATAAAAAAAGTTAGTTACCATGGATTCAACCTCATGATATGTTTTTCTTAAAAATATATATTAACAACGTGCTTCATCCCTAGATCTATCATCTAATTATTCATATTATTTATCCATAATTTAAATGATTTTAAATCCCTATTTAAACTAAAATTCAATGCTGAGGAGTTTATTTTCTAGATTTGGTTATGGTATTGGTTTTAATGGTTTCTCTTGAAGCTCCCATCCTTGGTAGTGGATTTACCACTTCAGTGCTTCAATTTTTTGTCAAAGGGATTAAAATTGGATCACTACATGAATGTGTTTCTTCAAGTTGATTTTTCCTATGACCAAAAACCAAACACACCATGTGTGAAAGAATAAAAAAATGAAACCTAAACTAAAATTAGAAAATAGAATATAATGGGTGAAAATACTTGGAAAATATTGAATTTAAAAATTCATATTCCCTATAAATGGTGGTAGTTTTGACATCACCTGAGAACATCAGTAATTATCTTGTTGATTTCAAAATAAAAATTACTAAAAACTATCTATATTAGTCAAATACTCTATCAAGGTTTCTTATAAACAATTTATATTTATAGGTAATAATCCCAAAATTTAAGGCAATGTTAATGTTAGATCTAGATCTCTCACTTTCTTTTTACCGCATTAAGGTTCATCCTTTAAATTTCATCACTATAACTAGACAATTTGAGGATATTGTTTGATTTAAATCAAATTTATACTAATTAAATTACATAATCAACCTATTTATCAACTCCCCTTTCCCTTTAATACTTATTTATCCATGTCTAATATCTCAATTAGCGTGAATAATAAATGATTAAGGGAAAGTAGTAGAAGGTTAGTTCCAAAAGAAAGGTGATTCTCAAAAATGAAAAAAATTATTTTTTACGTTCACAATGACATATGAATTTAAAATTATACAGTGAAAATAAAAATAAAAATAAAAATAAAAATACTAACTAATAATCATTGTAATTTATTATGTATTATTCTAATCCACGATCACTTTGGATATTGGGATGAGATCTCCCACAATCATCCTATGTCAGCCTCCTAAGTTAGAAATAAAACCTCCTCTAGTTCTTATAGTAGTATGTTCTAGGTCTCCATTGGGTCTACATCTCTTGTCTAACACAAAAACTTCTCCCTCTATATTTATATATAGACTTATATATATTTTTAATTTTGAAATATCTTTCTCCAACTTGAATTTTCCTATTATTAATTTTCTTATTTTTATTCCTATCAGCACTTGACCTAGTCAATTATCCTCTCTCTGTGATGTAATTATTCAAATTACTTATATCCTGGATATGTCTTCCTAATTTCATATATTTAAATATATCCTTGAAGTTAAGAACCATCCATGAACAATAGTTTTTTAATCTTCTTCTAGGGAAGCCTTCATCACTTGTGTCATCCTGATGATATAGGGTATTTAAATTTAAATAATACCCACCCTACAGCATGGGTTGTGGGGATATAACATAACCTATGAAAGGGTTTCATGTCCTATATAATATCTAGTTATCCACATTAATAGATATTATTCTCTTTTGAACCTCACTTCTTCCATTTGAGGCACCACCACATCACAGGAGAAACCCTATTGTGCAGCAGCTTCTTCTTCAAACTCGGTTCTACCATTTTCAAACCTTTCATAGAATAGAATTTGGATAACACCATAACCTATTTAATTCATATCCAACCATAGAATAATGATATATATGATATTATAGTGGTTTAATTCATTTTTCAACAATATGGCTTCATTAAATAGATGAAGTTTTTGGCACATCGCTTACTCTTTGGTTCGGTATCCCCTATCAACTATCACTCAAGGGAAAAGACTAAAACATAGCGTTCTAAAAAAATATAGTGTACTAAATCTTCTACCACACTAGACATATTTATAATTTAGTACAATAAAGTGTATTGGAGTGTATATTTGATGATGTTTGTGTCTGAGGAAGATAGTGCATGGCTGGCCCAGGATGACATCATCCTATTTAAGTAAGCAATACCTAGGATTACTTAGTATCCCAAATCAAAATTTAAGGTGTATACATTCTTTTATTTATGTTAGTGTGTCATGTTCTATCTCATTAATTTGGATATATACTGGAGGACCCCTGACACTACTAGTACCACCCCGCACTGACGAGACTTATAACGACCCATACTTTACATACATTGTTAATACTTCAAAATTGAAGCACACTTATTACAACATATGACAAAACCACAAAGGACCGTATAGGTATAGTGTCTTTAGAAACTGGGAAACATAAACAAGTGGTTCATAAATCTTCTACAGTGTCTCCCATTTATTTCATCATATCTAGGGTCCCTTTTAGCATATTCTACTTAATATCCATCTTCCTGGCCTGGGGAAAAGAAAACATAAAAGGGTGAGCTCAAATGCTCAGCAAGGGAAAATAAAGGAAATAAAAATCATATCATATCTTTTTGAAAATCAAAACCTGCAAAAGAGATCATAATATCTTAACATGGAATAAATCATAGAAGTGAAAATGAGATCCCCATAATCATAACATAAAACTTGAAACTTTGTGGCATGCACACATAATCATGGAAAATCATTTCTTGTTAGTCATGACTCATTGCCAAGACTATCTTAGTGGACAAAGTCCCTTTCTGAACCGAGTCACCCTCGTTCCAGTCCTGTTTCACTGAACCGGTATAACCTACCGTTCCAGCCATGTCTATCTCATGAGATATAAAATCTTTACCCAATGCATTGGAGGGAGATATAGGTCCCACCCATCTTATAATGAATCCTTTCTTATGTGTGCCACATAATCATAAATCATACATCATTGCATAACCCATGTAATACAAATTAGAATCTTAAACATCATGACATCATAAAACAATTCATACAAGATAAAGGAATTCATAAAAAATAATTCAATCACAACATGATCAAATCAATGTAATAATAGGGATAAAAACAGAACCCTTTATTATCTTAGATGGAAAATAATTTTGATAAAACACTTGAACTCCATTCTTGAGGAAAATATCCTTTCTTCTTCAAAAATTTTTTTTCCTTTCATAAGATGTCATACGACATTAAAATAAAAGAAGTTGATTAAAAATAAACTTGAAAAATTTTAAAGTAATCTTCTTCGAAATAATGTTTTAAAAATCCATACATGCCATATAAGTTAAAAAAAACATTCTTCGTACCTTTGTCGGAAAAGTCAAAAAGTACCTCGTACGAAAAAAACGACGAAAGATTCCTTTCATATTCTTTACTAAAAACTCACCGAAGGGTAAAATTGGATTTAAACTATTGTAAGTGGATGGAAACAATATTAAATATTGAGGGAACATGGATGTTGATGATAAAATACACCCCAGTAAATACTTACGAATAAACAATCTCAGATAAAAATGAGATTGTCGTATTTTCCCTTACCTTAGGTCCGATTTGCTTTGTACGTGTCTGAAGCTCCTTTATAATGGTTTAAATAATGTTATTGGCTTATTCCAGAGTCATACATATTGATATGATATCATATATGGTCATATTCTTAGCTTCTTGTTAGTAATATTTCATTGTTACTTGTTACTCGGGTCTTTATTGCCTTTTGTTCTTATGCGTGTTTTGCCGAATAAATTCTTATTCTTATTTTAAGGTTATAGATACCTTATATCCATAATGGTATTAGTGTAACATATATTATATTTATTCATTCAATTCATTTATATAATTACTATGTAATGATGATCATGTAGAACGAGTCACATCACATCATGGAGACGGTATTCCGTACGTACGCACGAGTGATGATATCGTTCCTATGATCGTGGAATTGTATTGGAGTGTATATATATTATTTCAGTATCAATATTACTTTATAATAATCATAAATAGTTACTCATTACACCATTATACCCATCCTTGTAAAGTGATGGTGGAAAATAGATTACACCACGGCGTGGAGACGGTATTCCGTACGTACGCACGCGCGGTGATTTCATTTTTCCGTAGGATGGATAGAAGGTGAATTAGGGTTGTTTCATAATTATAATAACATATCAGTATGTAAGTAATACTGATGTTATTACTTTATCATGAAACAACTAAAGAAGAATAAGTTGAAGAAGAAATAAATTGAAAAGATCGGTAATGGATATTACCTCTTCTTTGGAACGCTTCTTTGAATCCTTCACTTAGGGAACTAAGATTGGTCTTTGAAGAAGACCAGGACCTCTAGGATTATTCTAGGGAAGTGGAGAGGAGAAAATGTCAGGGGTTGGCCGAGCTTGAGTGCTCAAATTGGTGTGAGGAGGAGGGGGAGGAGGTGCCCTTTTATAAGGGAGGAGAGGGGCACCTTAGGAATATCTCAAAATATTATTTTATATTAAAGTCAAAATCGGTTTATAATGGTTCCAAAGGGTCTTATTTCGAAGCTAAAGTGGGGAAGGGTCGAAATCCTATCAACCAATAGTATTTAGACAAGTTTAGGGTATTATTGTAACCTTATCAATTAGATTTAACTCTAAGTTAAATAATTTAACTTTTACCATGTCTTTTTGTTTTCTTTCACTATATGGTTAATACACTTACTATAACATGCCAAACGAACCCCAAATTGTTTAATATTAATATATATATCCTTATCTACGTCATTTGGCCAAACCTTAGATTTTTAGGAATAAAATAACAATTAATAATATAATATTTGATTTAAAAACTATTTTGTGTCAATTTTGACACTATTTGATTTATGATTTTTTTGAAAGTCATAACAGAATTATATGTTCGAAACAAGTTGATTAAATCAATACTAATATATCATAGTAACCTAGAAAATTAGTGGAATTCATAAAAAGTCTCAAATTACATTTATTTTGGTGTTTATAACATCAATTATGTCAATATTTCATAAATAAGATAATTACTGCATCATCATTGTGTCATAAATAAATTAAATTATTTAATGTCTAAAAATTACAAATTAAATACCATTATGTAAGAAATCTTTTTATCTTTCTAATTAATATTTATAGTCGAATTTATCTTATGTATAACCCCATATTAAAAATGATTTACTTATTAAACTTTGATTTTAACTATTTTAACCCTTCTTTAAATAAATTAATAATAAATGTCCTAATCTAATCCAAGTGGGCCTAAATGGTCATATTTTATTTCTAAGTTTGTTTTTGGTCTAATTACACTTGTCCAATAGAATTAGGACATGTGTTAGGGTAATAGTAATATCATATTTACCCTTAGTTACCCTATTTACTATTAACCGCGGTAAAAAAAGTAAAAAGTTACTATTCACCAAAAAAATTATTTTTATCTCATTGAACCACATTTTACTTACTGATATCAACTGTGTCTGTCGGATTTTCGAAATTCCATTCATAGAAGCGGTAAAATTAAATTTTATGCAAAATTCAGTTTTTAACCTACCACTTAGTGGTTTCACTATTCATCAAAAAATTGAAAGTTTTCAGAAAAATACCAAAATTTCACCCTAGGCTAATTTCGATATTCTGAGTCCAAAAATGAAGTCCATTTTGAAAAATAAAATTTATAAAATTTCAAAAAGTGGTTATTACTATTCATAACGGCTAGTTTTAATAGCATATTGTTGTTTAGTGAAACTCGGTATTGCGTACGACGCAAGCTATCGAGGATGGTCGCGATTGCGTGTAAAGCAAGCCAAGCAAGTGTTGTGTAGAAAAAGATTCCTTTGATGATTTATATAACATAAAAGTCTCGGGTGTTACATTCTACCCCCCTTAAAAATAATTTCGCCCTCGAAATTCGTCACTTTGTAACAAACAGATGAGGATACTTCTCCCTCATCATATCCTCAAGCTCCCATGTAGCTTCTTCAAGTTGGTGGTTCCTCCATAAAACTTTCACCAATCGAGTGGTCTTGTTTCGTAGGACTTTTTTGCTACGATCCAGAATCTCTATCGGGTGTTCTTCATAAGAAAGATCTTACTCCAGCGGTACAACTTCTGAGCTGAGTACATGTGAAGGATCTGGTATGTACTTTTTCAGGAGAGATACATGGAACACATCGTGAACTTGAGAGAGATTCGGTGGAAGCGCCAATCGGTAAGCTACCTTCCCAACACGATCCAGTATTTCGAAAGGACCGATATATCTAGGGATCAACTTCCCCTTCTTTCCAAATCTCATAACCCTCTTCTAGGGAGATATTCGTAAGAACACTTTATCACCCACTTCAAACTCTAGGTCTTTTCTTCGGTTGCCGGCATAACTTTTCTGTCGACTCTGAGCTGCGCTTATGTGTTGTTGAATAGATCTGACCTTTTCTGCCATTTCATCAACGAGATCAGGTCCTAATAGCTTTCTTTCCCCAACTTCATCCCAGCAAGTTGGAGTCCTGCATTTCTTTCCATAGAGAGCTTCATAAGGAGCCATCTGAATACTGGAGTGAAATCTATTATTATAAGAAAATTCCACCAAAGGTAGGTGTTGATCCCAACCTCCTTTGAAATCCATAGAGCAAGCTCTAAACATATTTTCTAGGGTTTGAATTGTTCTCTCAGACTGACCGTCTGTCTGGGGATGATAAGCAGTGCTGAAACTCAACTCTGTATCCAGAGTGTGCTGAAGACTTCGCCAGAACTTCGAGGTAAATCTCGGATCCCGATCAGATATAATAGAAAGTGGTACTCCATGAAATCTAACCACTTCCTTTACATATATCCTGGCAAGCTGATCTAGGGAGAAATCCTATCTAATAGGAATGAAGTGTGCAGACTTTGTAAGACGATCAACTATGACCCAGATAACATTATTGCCTTTGGATGTTTTAGGAAGTCCTGTGACAAAGTCCATAGTGATGTTTTCCCATTTCCATTCGGGTATGGGTAATGGTTGTAACATCCCCTTAGACTTCTGTCTCTCAACTTTAACTTGTTGACAAACCAAGCATCGAGAGACATATTCAGCATCATCTCTTTTCATGCCATCCCACCAGAAGTACTCTTTCAGGTCCCTATACATCTTCGTGCTTCCATGATGAATAGAGAATGAAGAACTATGAGCCTCATCCAGCAGATCCTTCTTTAATTCGGGGATGGAAGGAACACAAACCCGATTCCGGAACTTTATTATCCCATCACAATCAAGGTTGAATTCAGGAACATTTCTCACCTTCTTTTGTAACTCGACATCTTCTTTCTGTGCCTCTTTAATCTTCACATGTATAGATGGTTGAACATTCATTTGAGAAAGATAAGATTTTTCTCCTTCCATTATAATTCCAAGATCCATCCTTTGTAAATCCATAAATATTGGATTTTTTGTGATCCTCATCATGGATAAACTAGCATGGTCTTGTCGACTTAATGCATCTGCCACCTTGTTTACTTTCCCAGGGTGGTAATGGATTGAGCAGTCATAATCCTTAATCAGATCCAACCATCTTCTTTGACGCATATTCAACTCCTTTTGTGTGAAAAATATACTTTAAACTATTATGATCAGTATAAATATCACACCTTTCACCATAAAGGTAATGCCTCCAAATCTTTAATGCAAAGATTACCGCAGCCAACTCCAAATCATGTGTTGGGTAATTTTGCTCATGGATTTTCAACTGTCGTGAGGCATAATCTATCACCATATCATTTTTCATAAGAACACACCCCAATCCTTTCTTGGATGCATCACTGTAGATCATAAACCTTTCTCCACTACAAGGCAGTGTGAGAACAGGTGCACTGGATAACCTTCTTTTCAATTCCTTGAAATTCTCTTCACATTCCTCTGTCCAGACAAACTTAACTCCTTTCCGAGTCAACATGGTGAGTGGATTAGATAATCATGAAAAATCTTTTACAAAACGTCGATAATATCCAGCCAAACCAAGAAAACTTCGGATCTCAGTTACTGTTGTTGGTCTCGACCATCTTTCGATAACCTCTGTTTTTGCTGGATCCACAGATATCCCCTCTTTTGAGATTATGTGACCCAAAAATGCAACTTTTTTAAGCCAAAATTCACACTTGGTAAATTTGCCATAAAGATTCTCCTTTCTCAGGGTCTTCAATATAATTCTCAAGTGATCTTCATGCTCTTCCTTGCTCTTTGAATAGACAAGAATATCGTCTATAAAGACTACCACAAATTTATCAAGATAGTCTCTAAAGACTCTATTCATTAGATCCATGAAGATAGCAGGGGCATTAGTAAGACCAAATGGAATCACTATAAATTCATAGTGTCCATACCTTGTACAGAAAGCCGTCTTTGGTATATCCTCCCTTTTGACCCTTAATTGATGATACCCTGAACGAAGATCAATCTTGGAAAAGTATTGAGCTCCACGTAGTTGGTCAAATAAGTCATCAATGCGTGGGAGAGGATATTTGTTCTTGATAGTGATCTTGTTAAGTTCTCGATAATCAATGCAGAGTCTCATTGATCCATCTTTCTTCTTAACAAATAGAACAGGTGCTCCCTAAGGTGACGCACTAGGGCGTATGAATCCCTTATCAAGATTCTCTTGGAGTTGCTTCTTCAATTCCTGCAACTCAATTGGGGCCATTCTATAAGGTTTCTTTGAAATAGGCAAAGCACCTGGTACGAGTTCTATTGAAAACTCAACTTCACGATTTGGTGGAAGACCCGGTAATTCCTCCGGAAAGACATCATCAAACTCCCGTACAATGGGAATATTCTTAATCGTGAGTTTCTCACCAACCATTTGAGATAAATAACCTTAATTTAGTGGAATCAATACCAATAAGATGGAAGAAATTTCCACTGGAAGGTTATGTTCATCCTTGCATTGATATACGATCGTAGATTTATCTGGAATATGAAATGTGACTTCCCTTCTTTGGAAATTGATGTGAGCTCCATGTAGAGAAAGACAATCCATTCCAAGAATCACATCAAATTCCACTAAAGGAAGGATCACAAGATTTGCAGGAAGCACTTTCCTACAAACTTCGATCGGAGAAGAATTATAAACTTTTGATGCGACTGTTGTGCCATTAGGTGTTGTCACAGCTAACTCAACATCTAATTGTTGAGGTAATACGGTGATACCCTTAGAAAATTCTTTAGAAATAAAAGAGTGGGTGGATCCATAATCAAATAAAACATTTGCTACTTTAGAGTGGATGGTAAGTGTACCTTTCACCACTTTGTTATCGTACTCCACATCGCTGATAGAAATTGCATGTGACTTTCCTTTGTCTTTAGCCTTAAGATTTTGTTGACGTCGACCATCATCATCAACCCTTGGATTTGGGCATTGATTGGCATAATGCCCCATCTCCTTGCACTTGAAACATTGAAGTGTAGTAGGTTCATTCTGTGTATCCCTTCCCTTTTTTGCGTCATTAGACATCTTCTTCCCATTATCACGGAATTCAAATGCCCGATGACCTTCCTCTCCACATTTAAAACATTTACTTGTCCCTTTAAGACAACTCCCTCCATGTTTCTTTCCACACTTTGAGAATAAGTAAAAGCTCATCTTCTTTTCCATGTGCTCTTTAGATTTTTCTTTGAATTCCATCTTCCTCTTCTTATCAAACCCATGTGACTGATGGGTTACTCCAATCTCCATCTCGACTTTGAGAGCACATCGAACGATTTCCTCGTAGCTATTGAAGTCCCTTATGGCTAAAGCCCTTCGAAGACTTGGTTTTAAGCCACTAAATAATCGATCGATCTTACTCTCAGGTTGGATAATAATACCAGAAGCGTACCTTGCAAGTCTTGTAAAATTTGCTTCATAGGTACCAACAGATTCATCATCCCTTTGCTTCAGTTCAAGGAACTCTTTCTCCATCTTTGTTCGGAGAATACGAGGGAAGTACTTATTGAAAAATAAGTTCTTGAACTCGTCCCATTCCATAGACTCAATTTCATCCCTTTGCCTCGTATTCTTAATAAGATTCCACCATTGATCAGCATCTCCTTCCAAACGATACACTGCTAGGATGACTTTATCATGTTCAGAACATTGAAGAACTGAAAATATCTTTTCAGTAGTACTAATCCATTGTTCAGCAACTAATGGATCAGTAGACCCACTAAAAGAAGGTGGACGCTGCCTCATGAAGGATTCAACAGAATGTTGCTCCTTCCTTTGCTCGTTTGGAAGTCCTGCATGATTCATAGCTTGAGAAAGTTGTGTGAGCATGGCTACAAGATTTTTCATTCCAGCTCCCATATCGTTTGGTTGCTCAGGGGGACAATCATTGCATTGCCCATCGCATTCCGCATTAACACGGTTCCTTCGGGTTCCATCCATTGACTAAAACCAAGAAGAATAGTGTGAGGAACACTAATTATAATAGGAAAACTACATAATAAAGGATAAAATTTCACACTTAAGGTTTTATCCTAGGGTATTCATGGCCATTTCTAAAACAGTAAGATTATGTTCTATGCTTAGACTTATCCTTAGGGTTCTTACTAAGGCTTTTACATCCTAGTTTCCAAAGGATGACTATACATTTCCTCTTATACCAACTATAACGACCCATACTTTACATACATTGTTAATACTTCAAAATTGAAGCACACTTATTACAACATATGACAAAACCACAAAGGACCGTATAGGTATAGTGTCTTTAGAAACTGGGAAACATAAAAAACTGGTTCATAAATCTTCTACAGTGTCTCCCATTTATTTCATCATATCTAGGGTCCCTTTTAGCATATTCTACTTAATATCCATCTTCCTGACCTGGGGAAAAGAAAACATAAAAGGGTGAGCTCAAATGCTCAGCAAGGGCAAATAAAGGAAATAAAAATCATATTATATCTTTTTGAAAATCAAAACTTGCAAAAGAGATCATAATATCTTAACATGGAATAAATCATAGAAGTGAAAATGAGATCCCCATAATCATAACATAAAACTTGAAACTTTGTGGCATGCACACATAATCATGGAAAATCATTTCTTGTTAGTCATGACTCATTTCCAAGACTATCTTAGTGGACAAAGTACCTTTCTGAACCGAGTCACCCTCGTTCCAGTCCTGTTTCACTGAACCGGTATAACCTACCGTTCCAGCCATGTCTATCTCATGAGATATAAAATCTTTACCCAATGCATTGGAGGGAGATATAGGTCCCACCCATCTTATAATGAATCCTTTCTTATGTGTGCCACATAATCATAAATCATACATCATTGCATAACCCATGTAATACAAATTAGAATCTTAAACATCATGACATCATAAAACAATTCATACAAGATATAGGAATTCATAAAAATAATTCAATCACAACATGATCAAAATCAATGTAATAATAGGGATAAAAACAGAAACCTTAATTATCTTAGATGGAAAATAATTTTGATAAAACACTTGAACTCCATTCTTGAGGAAAATATCCTTTCTTCTTCAAAAAAACATTTTTCCTTTCATAAGATGTCATACGACTTTAAAATAAAAGAAGTTGATTAAAAATAAACTTGAAAACTTGTAAAGGAATCTTCTTGGAAATAATGTTTTAAAAATACATGCATGCCGTATAAGTTAAAAAAACATTCTTCGTACCTTTGTCGGAAAAGTCAAAAAGTACCTCGTACGAAAAAAACGACAAAAGATTCCTTTCATATTCTTTACTAAAAACTCACCGAAGGGTAAAATTGGATTTAAACTATTGTAAGTGGATGGAAACAATATTACTTATTGAGGGAACATGGATGTGGATGATAAAATACACCCCAGTAAATACTTACGAATAAACAATCTCGGATAAAAATGAGATTGTGGTATTTTCCCTTACCTTAGGTCCGATTTTCTTTGTACATGTCCGAAGCTCCTGTATAATGGTTTAAATAATGTTATTGGCTTATTCCAGAGTCATACATATTGATATGATATCATATATGGTCATATTCTTAGCTTCTTGTAAGTAATATTTCATTGTTACTTGTTACTCGGGTCTTTATTGCCTTTTGTTCTTATGCGTGTTTTGCCGAATAAATTCTTATTCTTATTTTAAGGTTATAGATACCTTATATCCAGAATGGTATTAGTGTAACATATATCATATTTATTCAATCAATTCATTTATATAATTACTATGTAATGATGATCATGTAGAACGAGTCACATCACATCGTGGAGACGGTATTCCGTACGTACGCACGAGTGATGATATCGTTCCTATGATCGTGGAATTGTATTGGAGTGTATATATATTATTTCAGTATCAATATTAATTTATAATAATCATAAATAGTTACTCATTACACCATTATACCCATCCTTGTAAAGTGATGGTGGAAAATAGATTACACCACGGCGTGGAGACGGTATTCCGTACGTACGCACGCGCGATGATTTCATTTTTCCGTAGGATGGATAGAAGGTGAATTAGGGTTATTTCATAATTATAATAACATATCAGTATGTAAGTAATACTGATGTTATTACTTTATCATGAAACAAATAAAGAAGAAGAAGTTGAAGAAGAAAGAAATTGAAAAGATCGGTAATGGATATTACCTCTTCTTTGGAACGCTTCTTTGAATCCTTCACTTAGGGAACTAAGATTGGTCTTTGAAGAAGACCAGGACCTCTAGTATTATTATAGGGAAGTGGAGAGGAGAAAATGGCAGGGGTTGACCGAGATTGAGTGCTCAAATTGGTGTGAGGAGGAGGGGGAGGAGGTGCCCTTTTATAAGGGAGGAGAGGGGCACCTTAGGAATATCTCAAAATATTATTTTATATTAAAGTCAAAATCGGTTTATAATGGTTCCAAAGGGTCTTATTTCGAAGCTAAAGTGGGTAAGGGTCGAAATCCTATCAACTAATTGGATTTAGACAAGTTTAGGGTATTATTTTAACCTTACCAATTAGATTTAACTCTAAGTTAAATAATTGAACTTTTACCATGTCTTTTTGTTTTCTTTCACTATATGGTTAATACACTTACTATAACATGCCAAACAAACCCCAAATTGTTTATTATTAATATATATATCCTTATATAAGTCATTTGGCAGAACCTTAGATATTTAGGAATAAAATAACAATTAATAATATAATATTTGATTTAAAAACCATTTTGTGTCAATTTTGACACTATTTGATTTATGATTTTTGTGAAAGTCGTAACAGAATTATATGTTCGAACCAAGTTGATTAAATCAATACTAATATATCATAGTAACCTAGAAAATTAGTGGAATTCATAAAAAGTCTCAAATTACATTTATTTTGGTGGTTATAACATCAATTATGTCAATATTTCATAAATAAGATAATTACTGCATCATCATTGTGTCATAAATAAATTAAATTATTTAATGTCTAAAAATTACAAATAAAATACCATTATGTAAGAAATCTTTTTAGATTTCTAATGAATATTTATAGTCTAATTTATCTTATGTATAACCCCATATTAAAAATTATTTACTTATTAAACTTTGATTTTAACTATTTTAACCCTTCTTTAAATAAATTAATAATAAATGTCCTAATCTAATCCAAGTGGGCCTAAATTGTCATATTTTATTCCTAAGTTTGTTTTTGGTCGAATTAAACTTTTCCAATAGAATTAGGACATGTGTTAGGGTAATAGTAATATCATATTTACCCTTAGTTACCCTATTTACTATTAACCGCGGTAAAAAAAAGTAAAAAGTTACTATTCACCAAAAAAATTATTTTTATCTCATTGAACCACATTTTATTTACTGATATCAACCGTGTCTGTCGGATTTTCAAAATTCCATTCACAGAAGCGGTAAAATTAAGTTTTATGCAAAATTCAGTTTTTAACCTACCACTTAGTGGTTTCACTATTCATCAAAAAATTGAAAGTTTTCAGAAAAATACCAAAATTTCACCCTAGGCTAATTTCGATATTCTGAGTCGAAAAATGAAGTCCATTTTGAAAAATAAAATTTATAATATTTCAAAAAGTGGTTATTACTATTCATAACGGCTAGTTTTAATAGCATATTGTTGTTTAGTGAAACTCGGTATTGCGTATGACGCAAGCTATCGAGGAAGGTCGCGATTGCGTGTAAAGCAAGCCAAGAAAGTGTTGTGTAGAAAAAGATTCCTTTGATGATTTATATAACATAAAAGTCTCGGGTGATACAAGACTCTCCTCCCACCGTCGTGTGGACCTAACCCCCACATGCTGGTGTGCTCCCATGCACAGAGCCGCACTAAATACTATACTCATATTATATGTGGTAGGATCTCTCTATGGTATGGGGTGGCTAGTGTTCCCTTCTATAGTCTTCTATGTGTTTTTCTAAACTTTTGTTTGAGGGCTATCCCGCTGACCCATTTTTTCCATTTCCTCCCACAACACAAAAAATACACAGATTAACAAAACAAGATAAAACATGTATTTTATATATCTTTATTTAATTTTCACAAATTTTATCCAAAAAAATTTAAAGAAACAACAATTAATTTTTTTGATTAATCATGGGTATTTTCAATTAATAACATGTTCCCATTAGAATATTAAAATTGTATGTAAAATATTAACCCATCGCTACTTAAGAGATGAATTAAGACAATGTTTTTTTATACGAATTGGGATGATATATAAGTGCAACACAAATTAATTATCCTGATATAAGGGATTATATGTTGTATCAAACATTATAAAAAAAAATTTTTATTTTTTTTTAAAAATCATTATATATTGTTTCATGGTTTATATAAAAATCCAATTTGACAAATTAATCAATAATTTTGTCATAAAATATATAAACAAAACTATTATAAATATTAAAAAACATAAATTTCACACTTTGAATTTCAATAAATAAATTTATAAACATAATATCCAACTATTAAAAAATATTAATTTAAACAATACTATAAAACTATGTTTGATCTCACATGATTGATTATGAACCACATAAAATTTTAGATTAATAAATATAAATTTATGTTGTGGTTTATGAAAAATGATAAGGTAAAGTGTTTTAAAAAATACCATTATAAAATATGATGTTATGTAATTTTTTTCTATAAATAGTACTAGTTTTAATTAGAATGATATTTCAAGTATAATATCAAGATTTAGCTATGAAAACCCATGTCATGGTTTCAAAAGTATTAATTTTGAAGGATTTTCATAAAACAAATTTACCAAATAAATAATGCCATGATTCTTATCTAAATGGTTTCATATTGGATGAACTAATCCATGGTTTATTGTAAATGAAATCGTGATTTTATATTTTAAAACGAAAATTTCTTTGTTTTAAATTACCTAAAACCTTCATTGATGCGGGCCCAAGGGGCCCATGCCAAATCTAAAGAGAGATTATGGTCGTAGGAAAAAAATATTGGTGTATATGATCATGGTTGAAAATGGATTTATATGTTTGATTAATTTATATAGTGATTATAAATTATTAAGTAAGTTGAAATATAAAAGAGTTTAAATTATTTTATTAAATTTCATAAATAATAATATGAATTATTCATATTAAAAATACTCATTTTTAAATGTATTTAAACTATTCCAAAAGGTGTTTTGATGGATTTGATTATGGTTTAAGTAAAATAAAATATATAATATTTTGATTATGTAAAATGTTTACATAAAATATATGAAATATTCATATTGAATATAAAAGTTTTTATATTTTCATAAATATCATATATCTTTCATATGAAAGAGTTCATGTGAATTCCATGTATATTAAGAAATATTAAGTGTTTATATTTGGTACATAAATATAATCTTTTTATCTTTATATGCAATAAAATTTCCATAAATTTTGTTTAAATTAATAATTGCTTTCTTTTTTTGATATTTAAAATATTTTAAAATTTCTATTTCATGTCTAAATTTATAAAATGTTCATTTATTAATATATTCCTCAATGATTTTTAATATAAAGATAAAAAAATTATATTTTAAATGAATATAAACGTAAATTTAAAGTGTTAAAATAGTTTTTTATAAATTTCATATCTTTCATATATAGAGTTACATTCTAGGTACAATATAAGATTTAGTTTTGTTCAAAAATAAATATTATTTTTTATGGGTTATGAATTTAAAAGTGAAGGTAGATTAGGATTAACAAAAATTTGGTGATAGGGTTACATAGGAATTAAGATCCCTTTTGAGTAATAATCTATGGATAGTTAGTCTTTGGGTTTTACTTCACATTGGCTTGAGGTTTTAAGATTTTTTAAGAAAATTGAGGGTCATAGGATACTTTCTCTCATAGGAATTTTGTTTTTTATGATTATAAACCTTTACATGAAAGGGTTTTATGAACTATATGAATATGATGTATTTGGATATGTTTAGATATATTTATCTTTGATTTTTAGGTAAGTAACATAAATCATGAGTTGTATAAGGTGTTATATATTAATATGTTATGAATAAATTAACTTGGTTGAAGGTATATAATAAAAAACTAATCCATTAGTATAATATATTCATGAATAAAATACATTAGATAATATGGTAAAAATCCATTAAAATATTTATTTTTAGATTACTTATAAAGTGAAAACATTTCACAATTTCAAGCATACGAATGAGTGGGTCATGTAAAATAAGGGTATATATGGATTATTTTATATAAACCTAAAAAATAGAATACTAGAAGAATAGAAAAGGATAATTTATATGGTGGATTTTGACAATGAGTTATCCTCTCAACAATTCAAGATTCCATTATGAAAAGATTAATATAATGGTTTATATAAATATATAAGGGATAGGGGACATGATAATGTAACCCAAATATTAGTGAAATATGGATCTTGGACAACTAATTAATATTATGGAAAAGTTAATAGGAGTCTCTATTTTAATTGAATAACATTGAATAAAATTCATTATTAGATGATTATAAAACATGATATTTGTATTTAAATACATCTATTGTGGATAAAAATTGAATCAGTATAAAATTTGACTTTCAGATAAACTATGAAAAATTTAAAATCTTAATGGAGGAAATATAATTGATTGGTATAAAAAATTAGAATAGTTGTTAAGCAAAAATTGAAATTATATGAGTTAGAGAAAACAATTCCTAATAAATTACTTATTAGTGAGTGTTGTCTATAAAAGAAAGTTCTTATAGTAATTATAGGATATATTCTATTAATTTCACTACATTGATGTTTGTTTTTATATATCACAAACATAAAAAAGAAACATGTTGATATGGAATATTTTGGGATGATGGATAACATGAAAATTAACTGTTAAGAAAAATCTAGGCATGAGAGATATAAAGTATCTAAATCACTATTTGGGTGTAAAATAGTTGGGACTAATTATTATCAACTCATGTTATTAATATAATTTGGTACATAATTGAATTATAGAGACTGAGTTCACCACTCCAAATTGATTCATCCACATACTTCATTGTATATTAACTATATGAAATGTTCTGATAATTTATAGGATATTATAACATGAATGAGTTCAAAAATAAATTTCCTGATCTTCTATATACATTGCAGATTATTTTTCTAGATAAAGGAGGTCTTGGAATAAGTTCCTTGGTAATAGTATAGATAGGAAAGGGTGAATTTTTATTTCTAAAAATAAAATAATAGATCTCATGGAATCTCTACACCATCTTTTTTAAATCTAAAATAATATTTTATGGATGGAAAATGTTTTCACATTAAAAAAACTAGACATTAGAGATGAAATTGTCCAAAATACCTAAAAGGGTTGTAAGAAACTCTATAGAGAGTTCTTTTCAGGTATTAATGTCATATAAATTAATTAATATAATTTAAAGTGTATATATTACCAATTATACATTAAAAACTGTTTTAAAAATGTATATGATTTTAAAATTGTAGAAACATTGATAGATATAGCTTAAATTTTTCAAACATGTGAGGAAGAAAAGTGTTTAAACATCAAGTAAGTATATTAAATAGATTACCTAACATATTTAATTATAAAGGATTTGTATTTTATCTCATTTAATTTCTTGTTTATGATTAGAGATTGACTATAAAAAAGAATTATTTTAAATAAAATATTATTACTTTTTTATACACATGGCATATGATTCATCCAATTATATTACATGTTTAAAGATAATATAAGGATAAAAATGTTGTATTTAGGATAAAAAAAATTATCTTTGTTTTCTGATAAAATATATTAAAAGTAATTACCTTTATCCAACAATGGAATATTTTTTAATAATGTAATATTTTTTCAAAATATTATTCAATGTACATATAATACCATATGTGAAATGGTTATTAGTAGTTTATTTATTAAATATTAACACAAAGAAGAATTATTTTTATTTCACAACCTAAAATATTTTTTAAAAAAAATTAATAAAAAAAATATAACTTCGAAGAAGATAGTGGGAGTATGTTTGATCTTTTTAAAAATAAAAATGCAATAAATAAATGATTATAATAGTCAATTAAAATTGAATTTCACTTTATATCTTAAAATATTTTTGGATATGTTGGTAAAAAATGGTCTTAATGTAAATAGTTGCACTAAATTTATTACCAAATGATCTTAAAAAAGTTTAATATATATTGAAAATTCCTATATGATAGTGGTGGTATTATAAATAGTTTTAATTATTAAAATAGTATGAGTAATTATTAACATAACATTAGTTATTGTGAGGTAAATAATTTTGAATATTATGTCTAAAGTGCTAAGCTTGAGAATTATGAATCCAAATAGAACTATTATTTAAAAATTATTTCTTTATAGATTTTATATATTTAAAGGTGTTTCGGTGGAGGATATATCATATGTTCACATAGAGGAAGGAAAATAATTAAATCATAATGTAATGAGATAAAGCATCCTTAAAAATGCCTCAAACATAAGGCCTCTCTAGTTAACCTTCTCATGAGATATGATAACACCAGTGATTATATATATTTTTGTTATTATTCTTAAATAATTTTAAGGATATATAAATAAATCATGTTATACAAAATACAAAAACAGATTTATGATTCTTTATATTTTATATTTATATATTTCCTTATATTAAATAATGATTATACTCTCCATGTATGACATTGGTTTTATCCCTAATTTATGGTCATCGTAGATTATTTTAGGTTATGATGATATTTAAAATTTATCATAGGTTGGGTTCTATATAGAGATATAAAATTTTATCATGATACATAAAAGGATTTTTGTGTGATGAATGAACCAATGTGTATACCACATGGAGTTACATACACTATTCATTTAGTATTCTAGTGGCTCATGTTTCATATTGAATTGTATAGGGCCTAATTTTCCTAGTCCATTACATTGTGTTTTTGATGTTTTGGGGTGTTGGGAGTGATTTTGAAGAAGAAAGGTTGGCCAGAAGTTCTATTTGAGATTAAATTTAAGTAGTAAGAGACATTATGCCTTAAAAGAATGTAATTTCCCTATGATTTGTTGACAAGGGTTTTGGTTAAATAATCTTTTCCTCTATATATAATTATCATATTTTTTATTTCAATTTATGTAATTATGACACGGTGAGTCATATTATGTCCAAATTATTCTGTATATGATGTTTTTGGGTTTCTTATTGAGGTTTTCCATATTCTAGTTCTTTATTATTTCTTAATGATATATTTTTAGGAGATTTTGGAATTAAGTGGGTGACTGATTATTACATTTAAGAAGGTTATGGATTTCACCATAAAAATATGGAGTCCAATCATTTTGGGTTTAACAATGAGAATTACATTGTAATGTTATTAATCTTATCTAAATTGAATGGTCATTAACTGAGTTATAGGGAAGATATAATTTGACATTTTTGTATGCGTTTTTAGACGATTTACTAACCATCACTCAATACACTATCACACATTTCATTACACCATAATATTTTAAGTCCCTATAATAATAATAAATTAAGAGTGGTATCTAAAAATTATTTTGTTTTATTTTTTTTCCTCTCAATCGTTGAAAATTCTATAGGTTTTTTTGACACCCAAGAATATTGTCTATTCATTTTTTTTCCCATTCCTCTCCAAGATACTATATTCACATCATTGAGGTACTTTTTTCTGGTTATTTATGTTATTATTTTTCGTATTCTTATTTTATATCATATTAAGGAGCCTAGTATATGATTAGGGTGTTAAATTAAAGTAGTCTTGATGTTTTGGTGATGTTTTGTAGGGTTGGTAAGGGATTTTTATGAGTTTTGAAATTTTGATCTTGTTTTCCTTCACTTATGTGAATTTTGACTATTAAAGCTTCAATTTAAGGTTTTTTATTCCGATTTTATCTTTATTGTTTTCTATGTTAATGAGTAATTATCATGAATTAGTTTAATATTTGTGAAAAGATAAAATTTTAATAGTAAAATATAATAAATTAAATTTAATTGGATGGAATGTGAGTTAAATTATGTTTTACATGATTTCATTATTATTTATTATGATATTATTGATTGATTATTATATGAACATTCAAATATGATTTTTAGTTGTTTTTTTTGTTAATAGAAGTACATTTTAATTTGATTAATAATTAAACAATGGTAATTAATTAAAGAATAATAGAGAACTTGAATTTTTTTTGCATTATAAATGAACAAGTAATTTGAAATGAATGAAATGAGGAAATAATATTATTATTTGTTTTGTGTTATTACTGAATAATTTTGGTATAGGTGGAGGTTTTGAGGTGGTTGATTATTGTGATTCTAAAATATTTGTTGGTGGTATTTTTTGATGTGGTGGGTTGATGTGGTTGATAATGTTAGTGGGTTTTAGTTTCCTGTGATGTGAAGATAAATAAAATATTACATCAATCTATACAAGAATAGATTAATGAATTGATTATTACAGGAATGAGAATTTTTTTACAATGAATGAATAAAGAGATATATATGGTGATATAAATTGGTAGAATTATTATGTGGTAATTAAAATATAAATGATATTAAAGTGAAATTAAGGGCGCTAGAATTAATATGTATTATGAAATTAATATGTATTGAAATGATTAATGTGGGAGTTAGTAATGAAAGATAAAATGGGAAGAAGCATGCTCTTGATGTGTAGTTGTGGTGTTATCTTGTTTTAATTATAGTATATGTGGTTTTTTATACAGTGGTATATTATTACAAAGAATTTATCTCTGTTATATATATTGAAGGGGTATCGGTTTTAATATATTTAGGTGGAGGTGTGAAGATATCATTTCATTTATAGATATTCTCCTGATTGATTGGCATATGGTGATTAAGATCAGGTTTTGTTCTATTAGAGGCTCTTCATTTTTTTAGTGATGTATGAGGTTTTTTCTTGTGTTGTTTATAGATTAATCCTATAAGTAGATCATGATATATCTAAGATGTATCATGCTTTGAAATGATCATTGGTGGTAGGGGTGAAGAGTTTGGTGGTTGAGTTTTTGACTCTGTGTTTGGTTTGTCAGTGGGTGAAATATGAGCATAGAGTTCTATTTGGTCTATTATATCCATTATATATTCCTCATTGTAAATAGGATTACATATCTATGTATTTTTATGGGGACCAAACTACCTGAAAGAAACCTGAGAGTGGGGTGACTCATGGGGAACATCAATTCAAACTTCTTCTCCTTTTTTAGTTATTTTCATCATTAAACTATTCTCCTCCCATTGTAAGGAACCCATTCAATATCTTATTATCTTCCCTATAATCACCCAAAATCATAAGTAAAAATACATAAAATAATTACAAAAAAAATACAACCATGGTATTTTACATGGTTCAAAACTAAGGGATAATCTAAGGAGAATACACATGGAGATGTTTCAATATACTAACATCAATTACACTCACTTTCAGTGGATAAATGTTTTTAGGACACGGTCAATCATATCCTAGGTGTTTTGTTCTTATAAGGTTGTATAAATACACACTATAAATCCAAGGGACACTCCCAATTCTTCTCCTCCACACACTACTTCATTGTAGGAAATGGTTACTTTGTAAAAATGTGGGTCTCTTCAGTGGTTTATAGATATGATGGTCTTCCATGTCATCATGGGTTGTTGAGACACCTTGCTTCCTCATCTCCAAATAGATGATATGTTAAGATCACTTTCTATTCACTCACTATATTTTGTATAAGATGAGATAAAATCATCAATGTGAGGGTTTATTGTATGTCTTAAATAATATCAAAGCAGCTACATCTCTTCCTCTATATGAAGAATAATTCTGGCTGGGTTAATATTACTTGTCATATTCTTTAAAACTGTGTATATGAATTTAGATCTTGTACTCTATGAGACTTCTTACTTATAAAACATGATATTAAAATGAAAATAATATATGTATCTTCATTCTTCTAATTCACTAAATTGGATATATCAATATATTACTCTCTCTTTTCCATCAAAACAATTTCCAACGGTTTTAATAAAGACTTCCATGCACCTACATTTTGATCTGATGATTTGGATCAATCATTTTTATCGTAATTCTCTATGATAATACCAAGAGAAACACATGAATTAATGTGGTCAAAAACATGAATTCAATTCCAAATCAACCTTTTGAAATATTATTTCATCTATTCATTTTAAACTCCTAAAAAATCTATCAAATAAATGGTGTTATATTCTTCATGGTATGACATCTTCCACTATTGTGTGATATTCACTCTCTTCATCTTGATCATAGCATGATTCTATTCTATATAATGTGATGCTTATTCAAATTACAGATCCACACTATCAAACCAAATATCTTATTTAAATCTCTTAGATATCATGACGTGATCATCCTTTAGTCATGAAAATATCTTTTCTTTCATTGTGTGATAATCATCCATAAACGGATGCATTATAAATAATATCTTATGACATAAAAAATAACATAATCTGCATCTTTATAAATTATTTATCATATTTTATAATTGATAATGACCCTATTGTATCATAATTATCTACCACAGTTACTCTTATATATGATTCCATGTGTGATCTTTTCCAAATTTATCATCTATTTTACTTTTATGTATCATCTTGGGTTACATTTATGTATCACTATAAGTGCTTTTGAATTTTACATTTTCCTATCTTCTAAATATTGGATAGGTTTACGTATTAAATTGATATCTTTACATATAAATATGTTTACCTTCACATATTATGATTCATTTTGAAAATTTTTCATTTTTATAGAATGCACCATCAATCACCCTTTTGTATCATCTCTGTGACCATTATTCATTGAAATTTTCCATTTTTATACCCTCATATATTGTCTTGATTGCACTTATGTATCAATGTGCCTATATTTTCTTTACTTTATTTTCACACTTCATTAAATGTTACTCTTTGGTATATAATAAGTTTTCCATGAATTTCTCAAATTACCAAAACCAATTAACTTTATTTTCTATGTCTTTTATAACTTTACATATCATGACTTTTCAAAAAAATTATAACCCTAAAATTTGTTAAAATTAATGTTTCTAATTGACTATCTCTTCGTATATAGGGACCTTCATGAATTTTCCATATTTAAGGTCAATATTGTCTTCTATAAATAACTTTCATACATCCAAATACCTTCTCACAATATATAACTTCCAAAACATATAACCATCACAAATTTTTGAATCAACTTCCTTACTTCCATCGAATCAACATGGTTCTCAATGTCCATAACATCCAACTATTCAATAACTTCCTAACTTCTAATTATTCATCTTCTGATGTAACACATGATTTATGAAACTATCTTCAACTACACCATAAATTTCAGAACCACTTATAGAATAGAATCCATACTTCTAGTTTTAGTTCATTTTTTATAATATAAATTCATCTAGAACAACTCAAATGTTATGAATATCACTGTTATGAATCCTCAGAAAATACAACAACTATAATCAAGAAATTCAATACAAAAAAACCTTATTACAATAATTTTTTTTACTATTTCCCTTGATATTTGGGTGTATTTGAGACCATATGGGTTATTATAGTTTGGAAAATGAATTCATCTAATTTATTATCAATTAAGTAGTTGTGTGTGATGGGTGATTTAGTGAGGATTTATATGGTTAATGTAGGGAATATTCATGTGGTAATAAGGACTATAATCTATGATCGAAATCCTTATTTTTTTCTTAAGAATCATTAAGGTTTTGAATCATGATTTTGGCACTTATGTATTTTTTTGAATAGGTTTTCATCTTCTAATATACTTCCAGATGGAGTGGATGATCCATACAAGAAAGGATATGTTACGTGTATGTGTTCTTGATTTTTTAGGTTTTTGGGTGAATAAATTTCATTTGGTTGAATTTTATTATCATAGAAACTATCACTTATTTATTTTTATTACTTCATTCAAGATATTATAAGATTGGAATTTAAAATTTTTGTTTTCCTATACCAAGGTTGGGTAGTTATCGATTTATGGACCAAAATTTGTGTAGATCATGAAAGAAAAAATTTAGGTGATTCTGAGTAGACAAAATTTACTTGAGATGGATGGAAATTATATAAAGATCATGAAACAAGAAATCTATAGTTTGAGGTTCATGATCACGTGTCTTTAAGGTTTTTCATATTCATGGGTAGTGGATCTTTGATTTGGTAGTATGATTTCTCCTTGGTTTTTTAGATCTTTCACGGTGTTGGAGAGAGTTAGTGAGGTAGTGTATCAATTAGTACATCCCCCTTGGATAGATTGGATTAAGGACATCTCCCATGTTTCACTAATTTGGATATATCTTCATAGTGACTCTCATGTAATTTATTGGGATGATTTAGATATTTAGGATGATGTGACATTTGTGGTTAAACCTATTGAGATTTATGATTACCATGAGAATGTTCTACAAGGAAGCTTTATTCATTTGGTTCATGTCTTTTAGAAGAATGGTGGTTCGACAGAATGTATATGGGAGTGAGAGTAATAGACAGAATCCTGGTATCAATATTTGTTTTCAGTTATTATTTCTTATAGTGATGTTGGGATTTTTTTATAATGGTGTGGATCAAGTCATCCATCTTCTTCCTATATTTTGTTTGGGTTTTTTCAATGGATATATTCATGTTTGATGTGTATCTCAGTCTAGGGTCCTCTCGGCATCTCTCTTATTCCTCATACAGTGTTTCAACCCCTGGTTACTTTTTAGGGATTCATCCCCTTAGTGTTGCGATCTTCGGTTTCCACATTTATTTTTATATTTTTTTCCTGGTTTCGATTAGGGTTCAAACTTTGTTTCTTCTTCCTCGCTCTCAGTGGTTTTGGTTGTTTTCTGTTGGGGGTTTTCTTTGGTTCTGTTTTACATTTTCTAGTTTGATGATGGATTGATTCACAATGTAGAGATGGAATGAGTGGAGTTTGTGTTATGCTGAGGATGATAGGGGAGAAGGTGAAGCAATGATAGGATGGAATCTTGTCATGTTCTTCCTCGATCTGGCTTCTTCAATGGCTCTGTTTTGTGGAACGTGTTCTTTCCAGAGGAGTTTTGGTAGTTTGTCTCATAGTGTTGGAGGGATTCATTGGATTACAACTGGAGTATGCTGGCGGTTCTATGGCTTGGGGCTGGTGATAATGGTCACATCCACAAGTTTATTCAAGAAGGTCATTTTTGAGTTTGATTTGTTCAAGTTTCTTATTCTGGTGTTTGTGTATCCTTGGGTCATGGTTTCCTCAGTCAGTGATGGTGTTGTTTTTTCTCTGGAAATGACTATGGAATTGATGTTCTTTTTCAGTGATGCTATGATCATAGGTTGGACTATTTTGCGGCGACGGGATGACGATTTGGCGGTGGCATCGACGATTGTGTTCATGAGATGTGATATGATGAAGGTGCATGGATGGTAGTGATGGTGATGAGTCAATGTGAAGACAGTGTTGGGGACGAGTTGATAAGGTCGGAGAGGTGATGATGGCGGGTATGGTGACATGGTGTCTCTCTCTTTGGGATTCTCAGGTGGCTTGTTTTTCCCGCGTTTTTTTTTGTAATTTTTGAATTTTAATTTTCAATTTTGAATGTGGATTTTGATAATGTTGTATGATGGGTAATGTTGTTTAAGATGGGGGTTTTTGAATTTGGATTGGGGTTTTTAAGGTTCCCACTCACCCAAAAAGTGGTTTATTATGAAAATAAAAAAAGGATTTGGAGAGAATGAGTTATGGGGGAGAGATACAAGGATATTTTCATTGTGATTTTGGGAGGATCTATTGACCGAACCTCATCTAACTGTACGCTATTTTGTTACTCCATGATCTTTGGTCTCTTCCTTTTAATTATAAATACAAATGGTTTCCAAAATTTTATTCATTTTATTTTATTCCATTTTGGTTATTGATAACTCTAAGGTTTTTCATGACCCCCTAGCACATCCTTCCTTTAGTGTTTTATTATTTCCTCTCTAAGAGACCAGATATCTATCATTTCCCTTCTTTTTTTCCCATTATTCTTCTATTCTATCCTCTTGAGGATCCTATTTCATGCATGGGGTATTATATTAAAGGAGGGATAATGTGTGGGTGATAGATTATATGTTTTTCTAAGGATTTTTGTTATATTTTTGGGGTTTGATGTTTTTTCCTTCTCTTTATAGTATCATGATCATTCAAGGTTCGAGTTAAGGTTGGTGATTCATATTCCTTCTTTGTTATTTTTTCATTGGTTTGTAATTATCATGATTTTGTTTTCTATAGGTGAAGAGATTAAATTATAAAGAACAAAGATATGTAATTGAATTGAATTGGAAAGTAAGTGATTCAAATTTTCTTTTATATAAAGACTTTATTATTTCTAATGTTATTATCGATTGATTATAATATGATCATGTTGTTAGGATTATTAGATTTTTTGTTATTGAATAAATTATGTTTTAATATGAGGAATTATTAAATGTTGTTAATGAATTATTGAAGGATATAAATTTAAAAAATATATTTTATTATGGATAAACAGATAATTTTTCAAAAAGGATATGGGGTAATCGAATTGATAGTTATTTTATATTATTACTTTTTGTTGTAGTAGCACTATAGAAATTGAATTGGTGGTTTTTGGTTTTAGTAGAAGAGATGTTGGTGTGTTTATTGATGTACTGGATAGATATGGTTGATGTGGTTAGTGTGTTGTAGTTTCCTATGATATAGATGTTCGACTATGTTTTTGTGATCTATTTATAATCCAACATATCATGAGTTTTGATTCTCATAAAAACCAATGTTTTTTAACAATAATTTTATTTTAGTGAATCTTTTGTAATTAATTAATGATTTTTTCATGAGTATTTATTATTATATGTTATTTTATTTATGTTGAATAATGTTTTCTAGGTGTTGGATTGTAACACCCCAACCATTTCCTTTTTTATAGATGATTCTTTTGAATTAACCTAGTTGAAATTTTCAATTTTGGAACTTTTTCAAGATGTGTGGCTAGTGCATGGTCAGGATTAACCATGCCGACTAACTTTACATAAGTGGGTTCTATTTTAGTGACTAATTCATGGTAATCTCCTTGTAATAAGTAATCATGCATACTGAACTTATGTAGTGGGAATCCCATTTCAGTGGTTAAACATAGTTAACCCATGATTAGGAGTAACTCTGTAGACTAATATTATGTGAGGTGAAATATTCCTAGTTTGAGAATGATTAATAGTTAAAGTGTAAGGCAACTATGCACTATTTATAAGGTAAGATAGTGGGTTCCAAATAATTATAGAACGGTTTTGGTAGTCATGCATCCTATTTGGTTGACCCCAAACTACATTTTTTGTGTCTTGACTTATCATGAATAATCATAATTTGATTTTTGGAATATTATAATTATATTATTGAAGTTATTTATGGTCATATAATTTATAATAACTATTCTCCCAAATTATAATTATATTTTATAAACCATACTTGTGTATGAAACGCCATGTGTACTTTTTATTAGTAATATCATTGATATATATATACATAAATATATATATATATACATAAATATATATATATATATACACATAAATATAATAATCCTATTATCAGTGTAATTATAGTTATATTAATATTAATGGAAAATTGTATTTATGATTTATGTGTGATATAAATAATGGAAGAGGATTGGGTGTTTTATAACTTGCTTTCTTTTATGATTATTATAATTATCATATAATGATTATTAGAAAGGAGGGAAAGGATATAAAATGGGACCTCCCACCTTCCCCATATCATTAATTATTAATTCTCCCATGGTAGGTAAACTCTTCTTAATCTCCTCTTATCCATTAGTCCTCTGTGTAAGATACTTAATGATGGTTGAAGTAAGTCTCTCTCTCATTTTCTCACCTATTTCTCATCTTCTTCCTTTAATTTTCTCATTCTCACCCTTTCCCTAGTTAGGGTTCATGGAATATTGGGTTTTTTCTATGTAAATGTAAAACCCTTGTTTTATTTGGGGTTTTTGGCATGGAAAGGATGCTAGGTTCATTGTTAATCCTGACCCATAGTTTTTTCTTGAAGGTAGTGAGGTTCCTTCTTTTTTAGGTACGTGTATCTATATAATTTATTTTATTTTATATCCTCTTGATGTTTAATCTTTCCAACTTGATTTATAACCCATAAAAAGCATTTTATTTTTATTTATTGTGGATTTATATAAGTATTTTTTTCGTTTTTATTAAATACATGATTCTTTAAATGATTTTCATAAAATATTTATATATAAATTCTTCTTGTACAGTCTTTCACATATAAGGTGTTTGAAAAATTGATTTTGAGATTATTTACACTTCACATTAATTCATAAAGAATGTTTAAAAAAATACGCTTTCTATAAATAACACTGTAATATGTAATCAAGTATTATTCCTTAAAAGGTGTATTTTATGTATAAATAGTGTTTTATAAAATTTAATTTATATTTATTCTATTTTATTTAAATTTAAAATAGTTTTGAGATATATTTAGATCATATAAAAGGTATTTTTCATTGTTTTTACATGGTATTATGATTTTTTGAGGCATACTTTATGTTTTTACTTGTTATTTATTTTTAATTAAGTCCTTTTTTATTGTAACCCTTGTATTTTTTTATATATGATTAATATTGTTATATTATTCACTATGTTATGGAATTGATAATGGAGTTGTGATTTGGTACTTGGGTATGCTCACAAGGGATCCTTATGCATATCTATGGTTAATCATTATTATTTATCCTCTGCCATATATTATTGTATTTGTTAGAGTACCCTAGTTATGTTTATACCCTGCTTGGAAATTTTAACCTGATCATGACATGAAGGTCAGCAGAGGATAGGTTTCTATTAGGTTCATCATAAGTTAGAAGTTGTTTTTTATGTGAGGTCCCATTTTTTTCAATAGAATCATGGTTTAAATCCCACGTTGTTATTCATTCCATGAGGTTACTATATTATTTCATGTTTTACTACATGTTTTTTTTACATAATTGGGTTTAACACATTTCTATCTCTTCATATTATTACTTGTACTCTTATTTTATTTTGTAAATTCACTCATAGATAACATTATGATTCTATCAAAGTGAAGTGGTTTTTTAAATAAAATTTAATATTATTTGTTTTTCCTCATTTTATAAAATAAAAAATGATATTTTTGAAAATAAAATTTATACTAGTAATGCCAGTATGGCCTATAAAAGAAATTACATATATTCATTGTGGTGTCCCATTGGAAGTTAACTCACACCCTACATATACACCCCAAAGTGATTTTGTTATTTGGTTTGAAATTTTTGTTCCATCAATTTAAGAGAGCTCCACTAACCCAGTTAATGGCTATGGTGGTGGTGGAAAAAAAGTTGTCTACATGACACATAAATATTAGGCTATATTTTATTTTTTATTGGTGTTTTATTGGTATTATTAACCTTATTAATTTGTAATTGAGATAATAAATTCTTTATTTGTAGTGTTTTTGGTTTTTCACTTAATTTATTCGTTATATTTTATAAAGGGTAAATAATCCCCATCATGTGTGTGATACCCATTAGAACTATTTTTCATCCCATGGATATTGGAAAAACACATCGGGCCTTAAGGAGTACTAACTCAGGTGCCCAGGCTAGGAATCTTAGTAGGTTTATTACATGGATTTTATGTATTCTCTGAGGATTTCAAAGGAAATCTTACATTTTTAATTTTTTCAAAGTAATAAACTTTACATATATAGTTAAAGTTGGTATTAATCCTTATATATTGAATATTTTTCATGGGAAATAAATGTTTTATAATGGAATTGGCTAAGTACGAAATATGACATATTTAGTTGAAGTTATAAGAAAACGTTAATTTTAAATAATTTTTATAAATCATAAGTCTTATATGAGAAAAGATTGATCTTATGTTTTTAGTTCAAAAGAAAATTTATTCTTATGTGGGTATTTTTTCAAAGTTAAAACCCTTTTATAATTATAATTTATTCTTACATGAGATGTAGAGTTTATATATTGTTCTTATATTGTGGAGATTTGGAAAATTATATTTTCTTGTGTAGAGATTAATTAATTCTTATATAGTATCTTTTATTAAAATTTTATTCTTATTTAAGTCAAGAATTATTATTATGTAATATCATAAGTGTATTTATTCCTATGTAACAACATAAAACCAAATTTATTCATATATAATGGAGAGGAATGAGTTTATTCTCATGAATCAAATATATTTTTAAAAAATATTTTATATAGAAGATTAAAAACAATATATTTTTTCAAAATTCATACCAAGATATATTTTCATGGTATTTTTTAAATTATTGAAATATAGGAGAAGATTTATTAACTTTGAAAATTGGTTAGCTAGTTGTGATCTTTTTAATAGGGTGTGGTTCTATTCTGTGAAAGATAAATCGAGAACTCTGTATAATGGAAGTGATGTTGTTTGGTGGTGATGTTGTGTGGCGGAGATGATATGATGTTGGGTTTGGGCTATAAATGTTTTTTGGTATGAAGTGGACCTTGGGTTAGGATTTTATTCTTTTATTATATATCAATTGAAATTTTTATTATTTCATTTGAACCACCACCTAATTTTAGTAACCTAAATGGAAACATATGTGGTTTTGTTTCTAAGTGTACCACTAATATCTTGGTTTTGGGTTATATGGATGGCTGGATATTATCCCTCTCCCACTCGAAATTCTGAAAATAGTATGATAGTGATGTGTTTATGTTGTGATTATGTGGTCATATGGTGATATTGTGGTTATATGGTGATGATGTTGTTATATGATGAAGTGGAAGTGATGTAGTTATGTATTGGTAGTGTAGTATATTTTTGTAGTTGGTAGTTTGTGGTTGTGATTGTTATTTTTTGGTTGTGATGTCATATGAGGCTATAAAATGTTGATATAGAAGTGATTAGAGTTCCAGGACATATGTTGTTGGGACATGAGGGCAGATGGACTAGTGGGGAAGTGAGTGCGGAGGACCTTTACTGTTATATTTTAATGATTACTACATTCCTACACTAATATGTATAATCTATGAGTGATCCTTGGTGAGTTAGGATAATATTTGGTATCTTATAGGTAGTGAGTTTGTTATTTTGTTTATTCACTAAGTATTCAGTATGCTTTATCCATATTTATATGAGCGTTTCTAGTGAGTAACATACAGAGTATACTTGTATTTGACCCCTATCTTCTATAACAAAATTTTACATGTTTGAGGTATGGATTTGGTGATTGATCTAGAAATTATTATCTCTTAACTTGGTGATTATGTTTGGATTTGGAGTTACTATCTTAGGAGTTTAATTTTGGTATTCATTTTGAATTCATCATCTTTAATTTTCTTGTAAGAAATTTAATTCATTATGTTTAGATGGTGGGTTTATTTTATTTATTAAGTTGGTGTTCATTTATGTATTATTATTTGTGTTCTTGGGATTATGATGTTAATGCCTCCCATTATGTGTGACTTATAACTTCGGTGATAGTCTCCAACACATTCCCTATTAGGGGAAGGTTTTTTGGATAACTCTTGTATTGAATACTAGGCCAGGAGGTGTTCTAATGGAGGTGGGTCATGATAGAATCTCCATTACTTGAGGTTGAAAAGATATCTATAATAATAACCTTTATACATTAACATATTTATTATTCCAGCCTTGAGGCATATCTAATCAGGGGGTGGTTAGGTATTTTTCTAATCATATCATCAATTAAGGTTTAACTAAGATGGTATTTTTCCTCTAATATGGTGTGTATAGAACTTAGTCCCATAACTGAGATATATTGAGATGTGTGTGATCAAACCTAGATAAGAAACATATGTTTTATTATCTATTTAGATGAGGTAAATGAGATTTCCTCATCCATATGGGTGAATGAAATGTGTTGTGTTCATCCATATGGTCAATTTATACTCATATAATTGAGAATTTATGATTTGGATATATAATATTAACATAATCCATGTCTTGTTGTCACTTAATGACAGGTACAAAGGAATTAAAAGATTATGTATGTTATAAATGATGTAATTTGAGGACATAGTTATGGAGATACATGTGACTGATAGAGATCATATCAGGTCTCTTTATATATTTAGTATCGCTAATTTTTTTAGATTTCATTATTTCATTAAGATTAAGGATTAAACAATTCTTAATTTTTATACACACTATAAACCTTTATGGGGTATATTTTGGTTATGTGAATGAAAATATTCATAAAAAATTTTGAGAGATACTCCAAGAGTGTTTTTAAAAATATCTAAAAATATTTTTGGATAAAGTTTCGCAAATTCATATATATAATGTAACATAAGAGTAAAATAAATGATATCTTCTCCCAAAGTGGTTTTGAAGTATATCTAAAAGGTGTTTTGGGTATGTTTTCACAATAGGTTACATGTAATGTGATAAAAGTTTAATTTTTTAAAGTCTATAAGGTTTTTGTGAAAATCATAGATTGATATATTTACTAAGGTAAAACCATGGCATGGTGGTATTAACCATGTCATTGTTTTGGATATAAGAAACTATTTAATAGGGAAGGTCATCATGTCAAAGTTTTATACCTAATAGTGCATGTGTTATATGATACCACATTACTCGTCTTCTTTCTTACATATTAGTTATCATGATCGATTGTGGATACCATATAATGATATAAAAAAAATAAAAAATCAAATAAAAAATTTACATATAAAACTAAAAAAACAAAAATGATGAGTAAAATGTTATAAAGAGTTGTAATGTTATGAAACTTTTCATTCATAGCTGATTGTTTGAGAAATTTTTTTGATCCAAGGTGTAAAATTCAAGGTATACATAAATTAGTTCAAGATAAATGGAATGGATGCACATGTGTGCGTGGAAATATTTTTGGGCAGTGTGTGAAACGCTGTGAATGACCACATACTCTCTTTACCTTTAATTAGGTTCTAGTTGACCATAAGGAAGATAAAATCCTTCCGAATAATTGAAAGACTTACAAAATCCAATGGATTTCACTAGGATGATGGATAATTTTTCCTCTTGGTGGTATTCATCAAAGTTGTGTGAATAATGAGGAAAATATTCATAAAAGAAAAGGTAGTTTCATCATTTATGTTATATTCAATTCAAATGAATGGATGAATATTTTAGAAAATATTCTTTATTGGTTTTTTTATAATACTTTTTAAAAATGGTTTACCCTGCTAAAACCTAATAGTTAGTAATCGAAAAATATTTTTGATCCCTGATGAGGTTGTAAACTCTATATTTTTAACATTCCTTGGATATAAACTCTTGTACTTGGATACTCTATATGTAATTTTCTGAAATTTATTTGTTTAAATTCTCCTTAAATGAAAATTTTTACCTTTAATGTTTTAAATGATCAAGATTTCAATTTTGATAAACCGTGTTTAGATACATAGAATAAATAAATGCTTTTCTAAGGATTTAAATTAGGTTTTATATAATAATTTAATGTTCTTTCAAAATAAGTAACTTTCGATCATGGTTTAAATTAATTTAAAAGTGATGGTAAATTGATATTTAATTACTAAATAAATTTTTATAATTTTTAAATGATTAAATGATCTTTTATTTATTTTAAAGTGTTTATTAATGGTGAATAGAATTTATATTTTATAAAATAGATGTAATATTGGTTTGTAAGGTGTTAAGTTTTGGATGATCTTACTCAGGTTCTCACCCTTGATAGATTTTGATGAATGATGGTGTTAAAAATGATTATTTAGGATATCATGGGGTTGTTTTTATTAAGGTATTTTGGGTTGTGATTTATTTCTATTTTGTACAATGAATATTTTTACTCCTTAGTTTGAAAATTCTTGGGAATATATAGGATTCTGGTAGAGATTTTTATATACATGATCCACCAGTTTGACCTTAATCAAGAACTCTTTTTAGGTACACCCGATCATTCCTAGAACATTTGAGTTGGGTGAGTGGTTATAATCACATTTTTGTTATCAAATTTTATCCTTTGAGCCAAATTTTATAAGTTCCCCCCATGGATCATAGTGGTTTTATCCCATTATTATGACACTCTTAACTTGGATTGGATTTTTGTGAAATGGTGAGGGTATTTGATTAAATCATTTACTTATAAATTTAACAAATGTTTTATATATAATTTCTCATTAAAAATGAGAAAAAAATGTGTTTATTTTATTTATGACCCTTATTTGACACACATATGGTTATAAGATAAGAATTACTAGTGTAATTGTTTTATTTAAAATGATCACCATTAACTAAAATAGATATTTTATAATATTATTTTCAAAATAGCATGTGGGATTTATTCTTAGAATAGAATTATATATAAAATTAAAGGCATCCTACTAAGTTATATAATCACTCCATGCATGTATTCCTTTGGTTTAATTATAGACTCTATTTTGAACTATCTTAATGGAATGGGAATGTGGTTCCCATTTAGTGGGGTTTAGACCATGGTCTTGGATACGAAGTTATGAGGGTGGTGGAATATGTAAATAGTCATGTGTCACATGTAAATAGATATTTATTTTATTTTATTTATGTTAATTTATGTATATTAGACACATAGGATTGTCTTTATAATTATTTATTATTTCATTATGGTATATCATGACCTTTTGTATCTATATTATATGGTTGGATGTATAGTTTAACAGTTATACCATTTTTATTTTGTATGTTTTCATAACATGTATGTTTTATATGGTATGATAAGTTCAATATGGGGATGAGTTGTTTTAGATTTTCAAATGAAATCCATATTTATTTTTGTTATTTAAAAATCATTTGTGCATGAGACCCTTTGAACTTATTCCAACTTATAATAATCAAGACTGCATACTAGGATTATTAAATTCTAGTTTTTCTATTTAGAAATATATTCAGGCTACTATGTTATAAAACGACATCTTTTAATGTTTATTCCATGATATTTTTAATCTATTACTTCACATATAGGGTAGGTAAATGCTCAAGTATGTTTTGATTATACCCAGATTTCATCTTAAGTCAATAAATGTTGAACTAAATTTTTGGTTCAAAGAAGGGAAATAATATTTACAAGTATATGGGGTATTCACAATCACTCTAAAAATCATAAAATTTTATTAAGTAAATGTATTACTATGGTTTAGTTCGGTAGTGTTTTTATAAATATTAATTTTTATCAGTTAATTTTAGTATAATAAAAAAAATTCAAATAATCAACCACCAAAGTGATGAAGAATTTAATGAGTGCCTAATTTTATACTTCCATTGTTCAAAATATTATAACTATCTCTTATAATATTTATAATGACATTTAGGTTAATCATCAGTAATAGAACCATATTTGAGGATATAATTAATTTTTTTTATTTAATAAATAAGGTGGGTGAGTATATAAAAAATGAATAGATGAAGTATAGTGAGTATGAATAAAAACATTAATAAAATAATGTTCCAATGTTATAGAAATGAAAAATAAAAACACAAACTAATAGGAAATGACATAAACACACCTACAATTTTAAAAGTAAAATGAGAAGGATGTTTTATTCATATTAATATAATTTAATGAGTAAATGTTGAGACTACTAAATTTTATTCATAGTATATAAGTATATATTATAATATTAAAATTTTCAACAATAATATAATAAAATTTTAACAATATATTGTGAAATTATTTGAAATTTTTGAATATGAAAACAATGTAATAAGAGATGGGTAGTTGTTACTTTAAAAAGAAAAAATAATTTTATGTTCTTCTATCCATTTTATAGGGTTGGATCAATCATCTCCCTTAACCTTTTGAGATGTCAACCTCCTTAAATTAGTTATCATACATGTATTTATATATAAATGGGTAAATACATTTTCCTTTAAAATATTTATCTAAGTTGGAATGAATTTTGGGATAATAATATTTCATTGTATCAAAAACTAATATCATATATAGTTATTGAGCCATCTTTTTTCTATCAACCCACCAAATTTTATGTTCATTTGACTTTTCTTTTCAAACATATAATTAAATCACTAAATTATATCATCTGTATCTTGAAATTACCATACATTCATATGAATTAATTATCATGTGTTTATTCCTATTAAAATGACAAAATCTCATTCTTGGATATCCTGGAAAGTTTTTTATAATGTTATTGAGTACCTAGTCACAAAGTAGTAACTCTTTTTATTATAAATTTTGTGTGAATATAAATTAATTACATGTTGTAAAAACTATGATCATTGGTCCACTAAAGAGTAAAATTGAGCATTAATGTTTTTACATGACTTAGGATCACAAGTTAGTGAAAATCACATAAAGTATCATGAAATTTAGCCTTAAGTATTATGACTAATATTATAAAAATTATTGTTCATATAATTCAATTTATCAAACAACTATGTATTATTTCATGATCCAAATAACCATACAATAAACTAGTCAAATAAAGACTAAACTTATGAGATATTTATATGATCTCTTAATAAACTTAAAAAACATAAAATATATAATTTGAAATTGAATAAATATATATATAAGTAAATATCCAACTATTTAAAAGTAATAATAATTTGAATAGTACTATCAAATTATGTTTAATCACAAATCATTCATATTTTTTAGAAAAAATAATTTTTGAAAATTGATATATTTTTATCTTTCTAATTGTGTATTATATAGCTTAAAGGTTGACTATAATCCTAATTAATGTTATAATTATTCAATTTGAAGGATGATATGGTGAAAATATTCTTTCTACTATATCTATCATTTCTTATTTACATTATTCCTTATCTCTATATATCAAAATCTAAATGTATAAATTGCATTTCCCGTAAAAAAATTTAATAGATATGTTAATTTTTTTCTAACAAATTCTTTTTAGAAAACATGAAATGCACAGGTGTAATTAGTTTATTTTTACCTCCATTTTTTTAACTTATCATGTGTCGTAAAGAAATGAAAAACAAACATGTAATTTATTTTACTTTGAAAACCAAACATGAATGTGTCTCATTAAAAGGATCCTCTATAATATGGGGATAATATTTAACCCCATTAATAGTGAGTTGTAGGATGATAAAAACAATTTGGGTGGGAATTATGTACTCTCTTGCATGTATGGAGTTGTTGACTATCATGAAGAAAACTACACTGGTTGATATATTAGAGTGGGATAAAAGAATAGTAATTCTTGACAATACCTCTCTTCAAAGACTTCAGGAGTTTAGAGTCCTTCAAGTGAGCATTTCTTACATTAGATTATTTATTGAGAATCTCATTGTTAAGTTCCTTTCCTTTAAAAACATAATGAATAAAGGTGTAAAATACCAAAGGGATGAGTACTGCCAAAATGAATTTGACTACTTAAAAATACCTCACACAACCTCTAGTTTTAATGCTTCCCATGGAAAAAAACTACAAAATTATCTATGTGGTAACTCTGGAGTGATCTCTTGGTGCCCTCCTTGCTCAAAAAAATATTAATAGATGGAGAAAAATAGATATTACCTCAGCTATATAATTATGGAAGTTGAGATTTGATATAGTATGATTGAGAAGGAATTTCACACATTGATCATTATGGTGACGAATATTAACTACTTCTTATACTACCATGAAGTCCATTTCATCTCCTACATCAATCCATTGAATTTTATTCTCAACCGACCAATGTTTACTACACATATAGCAATATGGGCCTTCATACGGTAAAAAAATTGACATAACATTCATCTCTAAAAATGAATCCAAAGTCCAAAAACACAAAAATTTATTATCCACCCATCCAAAATCTATTGAAGTAAATTTGGATATGAAGTTACCTAATAAGAATGTGTTCTCCATTAATGAATCCTCACGATCATGGGAAATTCACTTTGATGGATCTTCCTAAATCCAAATAGTAGAAATATAGAAGACCCCAAATTCAAAAATTCTAGTTTATGGATAATTTTTATTTCCCCTATAAAGGATATACTTCCATATTCTGCCCTCCTCTAGGTGGGTTTCACCAATAATGATGCATAATATCATACTTTAAGAACAAGTTCTGAATTGGCCTTTCGAATCATAATCACTTATCTCAAATTCAATGGTAACTCAAAGTTGTTCCTAAATAAAATTAATGGAAAATATTCCATTAAAAATAAGATTTTATGGAACTAATCGATCATAAATGAGATGCAATGTACCGGTATGGGATTCCATTGAACCGGTACTCTGGTTGATCAACCACTAGCCCCAAAAGATATTCTCGATCACCATGGGATATAAACTAGTTTCAAGTTATCCAATATACTTATTTGGGAATGATTTTTCACTATAAATAAAAAATAATGGAAACTTCTAACCATGAATTTCCATATGACCAATTTTTAAGTAAGAATGTAGCACAAATTAAATAACTAAACTCATTATTAAGTATAAAAAATGTGTATAATAAAGAAACCATAACTCATAATAAATAAATAATCCATAGTAAAATCCATAATATTCTAATATAGACATTAAAAAAATAAAAAATACAGCTACGACAGAAATCGAAGAGAAGCCTATATTAGAAATGAAAACATGGTATGATACATTAGAAAATCAAAATAAAATAAATGAAAATAAACAGTTATGAACTATATTTGTGCATTAAGTGAATCACCCTAACTTATCCCCACAAACATACCCAAACAAATACTTGAAAGGCAACAAAATCCCCAACCGGATATTATAAAAAACCTATAAGATGACAATAAAAATAATAAATTCCTAGTAGGTATCCTATCCATACCCTATGCTTGACCGTTAAACATAAATCCATTTTCATGCTAGTTTGAATTACATATATAAGTATAAGAACTTTTCTTTACTCATAACCTAATAACAAGTATTTTTTTCAAAAACTCTTGAATTTAAAATAATGGGAATCACCATTTAAAAATTCTCATTTTAAAACGGGGTGAAATCCATCCTTTAAAGAATACAAAAAAATGTAAAACATTAATTTCTATGATCTTACATGTTTCTAAAATGAAACCAATAAATTTCCCCTTTTTATAACATTTCACAAAACTAATTCTTAAACCAAACTAAAAGGTAAACCGAGCCACAAAAACTAAAACATGTAAAGTGAGAACCCATACATCTAGATGAATAATATGAAAAAATGAAAATGGTTTTATTGATCCAAATAATGATAAGAGGTTTAAATCGGAGTATAGAGTCGATATATTCTAATAGAATCATCAGTAAGAAACAAAAGTTATGGGTAACACATTGGGATCTAATGTGAAATGATATTAGACCTGTAAAATGGACACCTAATACAAAATTTGGTGACCCTAGGGGAACTTAACTGCACTCAACCCCATATTACCCCATGGTCTCACCTATATATAACCCCTAATTAAAAAAACTCATTCCTATAACACTAGAAAGTGTGTAATATCTATTAATGAAGAAATAATATAGAACATTCACTTATTACCTAGGGTTTTTATGACATGTCTCAATGGAGGTGAGTAAAAATAAGCAATATTCATCAGATGCATCAACCAAGAACAATAATAAATCTCACCTCACCTACAACACCCTACGATGAAATAAAACCTTTCATGTAATATATGTATAAAATAATATAAAATATCCCATAATGTTAAATTCTCTAACCAATGAGTAAAAAATTGGTACAAGAGAGGTACTTTCACATTCCAAGTATCCCATTCTTTAAAGTTCCAACCAAGCATATGAAAAAATAACCTGGAATTTCAATCCATCGAACCACTATTTGGAAACCAACCATTGAGGAATCCTTTGAAAATAACTTTAAAAACAACAATTCTTTTTCATTAAAACCTTGAAGTCTTAAAATAATTTAGAACAATTCCGAGTGACTTATTTTTATAAATCATTCTTTTAAAATACCAAAAAAATCATCTTTAAAATCAAATCATCTCTCTAATCAAATTTTTTAAGAAACCCTCTTACGAATTTAAACACTCATTATAATTATGTACTTATATGAAAACATGTTTTGAGAATGGAAACAAGTGTAATACCTCTCATGAAAAATTAAAAATCAATTAATAAAAAAACTTACTCACACAAGATTCATTATAAAATTTTGTATCAATTTACGTGAACTCTAATTGTGGTTGAAAACAATCAATCGGTCAATGGGTTTAAATTAAAAGGCTCAAGTATGGAGAAACCTAACATAAACATGTCACTTTTATAAACATTGATATCAATATATCCACCTCAGAATGTCAAAATATGCCTTATAAGACTAAAAGAAACTTTATACATGCAAAAATCCTAATTAAAATCCAAACCACAAGGAACCCTAAGTCACTGAGACTGGTCTATGGAATGAGAAAGTGGTAAAGAAAAGTATAATATGAGAAGAGAGGTTTTGTAGAATACTACCATAAACAAACAACATCAAATCATAGAGAGAACCCATTAAATTTCTATTGAATGGGGAATTGAGTTTTCCACTGGATGAATCGAGTCTTCCACCTATATCTGGATTCCTTTTTATTGGTCATGGTAGATGAGATATTAGTGTATTCTCTCACCAGAAAAGAACATTCCAACCATCCTGAGATCATACTAAATACACTAATATAGAACTATCTATATGCAAAGATCATAAAATTTCACTTTTGGATCAAGAAGGTTCACTTATTGGGTCATATCATATTTGAGGCAGGCGTATTAGTAGACCCAAATAAGGTGAATTCCCTGATATCATGGGAGAAGTCCAATAATGTGTTTTATATATACAGTTTCTTAGGGATGGGTGGCTGTTACAGTTGACTCATCTGGGACTTCTCATTCATGGTAGCACATTTTATGGGCTTGACCAAGAAGGGTGTAAAATTTGACTAGACTGAACATTATGATACATCCTATTAGGAGTCAATGGGAAGACTGACTTCAGCTCTAATCTTGATTCTACCTAATCCAAGAAGAAGCTACACTATTTATTATGATTCTTCATGAATCGATCTAAGGATAGTGTTGATGTAGGGTGATCGTGGTGTAGTATATAGGTCCTGACATCTTAGGCCTCTTGAGCAGAATAACCATACACATGACCTTGATCTAGAAACGGTGGTTCATACTCAATGATGTTGGATACATTACTTATTAGGTGAGTGGTTCATTTTTTACATAGATCATAAAAGTAAAAAATTCGTCACCACTTAGTGAGACTTGAAAATAAGGTAGCTTAGGTGGGTGGAATACTTACAATCTTTCAACTTTGAGCTTTCCTATTCACCAGATAAGGGTAATGTATTAGATGATTCCAAGAGATGGAAAACATAGATTAAAGAAATCAAGGAGGCTATAAGTGACTATAAGATGATCACAATGTTTTCTGAGTTTCACCTAGAGTTTCAGGAATAGCACGACAATAGAATTATAGCAGCTCTAGAAGTGATCTCTTTTCTTCTATAGTAGGTCTTAATGTGAAAATTGTCTAATTATGGGGTCCTTGTTTATGAGGAGATCATCATAGGAGAGAACCCAACACTTGGTTGGGTTGTTGATGAGAATGAGATCTTACTCTACTATTGGTGTGTTTTGGTGCCTTTAGATATACGAGGAGAGCATATTATGGAATTTAATTCCTCTGTTTGGACAGTTCACCCTAGTTTTACCATGATGTACCCAAACACGAATCATCAGTATCGGTGGAAAAGAAAGAAGAGGCAGATAGTAGGCTTTATCACTTGGTTTTTCAATTATCTGTACGTGAAGGCATAGCACCAGCAATCTTCTGGACTACTACATCATGTCTTTATTATAGAGTGGAAATGGAAAGACATCACCATGGATTTTGTTATGGTTTTGTTGAGATCCCCTCGAGGTAGCGATACCGTATGTGTGATCTTAGATAGGTTGAATAAGGTTTTACACTTCCTACTAATTTAGGAGACTTTATCTATTGATAAGATTGTGAGGATTTGCATCCGGGTGATAGTGATACTTTATGGTGTTCCCCATTATATCATTTCGGCCTAAAATGCTTGGTTTAATTTACGGTTCTGGAAAGGGTTGAAGAAGGAACAAAATTCATAGGTTCTCTTGAGTACAGTATATCAACCTCAGACCAATGGGTAGTCTGGTTGGATTATGTGGGTCTAATATGATATTCATTGGTTCTGCATCCATAATTTTAGAGGTTCATGGGAAAATAATATACCACTTGTTGAGTTTTCCAATAAAAAACGCTTTCAAAAAAATTAAAAGGGATATATATGAGTCCCTTTATGGTAGTTCATTTCTTACCTATTTGTTAGCTAGAGGAAGTTGAGGCAACTCTATTGGGTCCTCATCTTATTTAGGATACTTCAAATAAATTCCATCTAATTTAGAAGCACATGGCTACAGCTTAGTCTAGGTATAAGTCTTATACTAACCATCACCACAAATCTCTAGAGTTCGAGGTAGGACGTTGGGTTTTTATATAGTTTTTACCTAGGTTAGGTCACTTACGAATCCATAGATAGGTTAAGTTATCACCTCTATATGTCATTCCATTTGATATGGTGGAGAGAGTTGACTTAATAGCCTATCGGTTGCATATACCTCAGAGGTATTATGCCAGGCACGGCATCTTTCAGATATCACAACTTCAATAGTACCATCATGACATGTCGCATTTGTTTAACCCCAAGGATATTTAGTTGGAGGTGGATGTGTCCTTTAATGAGAATCTGAAACGTATTGTTGATTAGAGAATGAAGGCACTCTTAGGAAGGTTAGTTCCTCTTGTCTGAGTTCTATGGTAGCACAAATGTGTTTAGGATGAGACCTTGGGGAGAGAAGATGATGTCCATGTGTAGTGGTTGTAACTTTTCCCAAAATATGTTTTACCACCCTTGAAAGGGAAACTCATGGACAAGTTGTCTTAAGGAGTGTAGGTTGTAACATCCTATGTTTTATGAAAAGGTATGGACTATTTTATTTGTTTAAAGTGATATTTGGCCCTAATAATGTTGTATAAGGGATTCATTGCAATCTAGGGGTGTTTGGGGCTTGTTTAGACTGTTATTCCACAAACTTTGAAGAGGCGGACTAGGATACATGGTTAGTAGAAATTTTACATCCCAATCTGCACATTTTCTTTAACCGTCCAACTTAATATAGTGGGGAGAAGGGATCCAGACAGTTTCTCAAAAACTATGTGAGAGAGATAGCATGCTCATGCAACTTGTCTTAGAAAAGTTGTGGAGATGTTTTTTATGGGTTGTGCATCATTATCCAAACTGTATACCTAGATCGTGCAGGGTTCCCCTTAGAGAAGAACCTGGTGCATTTTTATTGCACGTTTTGTCCAACCATGTAGCCAAGATGTGCACCCCTACATGTGTGGGAGAATTTTTATTTTTTCCCCTCACTAATCTTTTTTCCCATTTCTCCATTCTCCATTACATCTCCAGCAGCCTCCTCCTCCTCCCTCGCGCACAAATCCCACCTCTCCTCTCCCAATAGGTAAGTTTATAACTCCTCCATCCAATATCCCAATATATCATCATCAGATCCATTGTAAATCTCTTAGTAAGAACTATTATCATCTCCCTTCTATTTCAAGTTACCCTTACTATCTTTTATTCTATCATGGTGCTAGCTCATTTTCCCAATTTTTAGGGAAGTTTATGGTTGTTTTGATATCTTATCTTCTATATTAAATAAAAGTTTGACATTACATGAGGGAATCGGTATAAGAATAAGGTAGGTGGTCCAGGTTCTTTACCCTTATTTCATTTCACTGTATAATATGCATCATCCTGCCCCAAGCTAGACCATTTTAGCAGCGAATTTAATTTTATAATTGAATTAAATGTAAAACCTTACCCTTAAAATTTCAACCTCAGCTAGTGGCGAACCAAACCTTTGGATTGATCACCTGAACTTGTGCCACCCAATGTGTGTGCTTCAAATTAGGTGTCTAATTTTCCCTTTGATCTAAATTTCCTAACACTCTTTGAGGAAATTTTTCATCGTAAATGTCACAACCAAACTTTTTTAATGATAACTATTTCTTAAAATGTGTGTTATATTATAATATACACAACAAAAACATATCTCTTTGATAATGAAGTGAATATAAATTGAAATGTGACCATATTGTATCAACCTCTATATGACCATTGGTCAAATAGGACCATTGGTCAATATGACCATCAAAAACTATACTCTTGGTAAAAAAATGACTATTATAATTAAGTGTTTATAAGTAATAATGAAAAGGTATAGTTGATACAGAAATAAGAATCAATGGCCTCAACCAGTAGAGTTGTGTATTTTAAAGACCATTTGTTAGAACTTCTAAGGGACGTATCATCACGAGGGGTTCACCATTAACTAAGACAATGTTAAGATTCAATAAGTGAAGCTTGATTTAAATATCCAATGAGATAATTTCAAGTTAGTGGAAATGACCACTCGATTGATGTTAGCTGAGTCGCCCCATTAATTTATCACCATCACACAACTTACCCTTAGGTTGTGCATGGATATTATAACGGGTTAAATTAACTATACATAATTACATAAATTATAATTCATTTTCATAGATAAACTTTTTATTCCATCAATTTCATTTTAAGAATAGTTTTTCTTAAATATAATGAATTTTATAAATTTATTTTTCAGACACAAATTATTCTTTTTAGAAAATATATAATTTTTAATTATTAAATAAGTTATTATAAATAATACATATTTTTATGCAATAAAATCATATAAAACTCTTTTTTAAATATAAATGATAAAATAACTTTATTAAGTCCTCAAAAAAATTAAGTGTCAGAAATTTGATTATGTATTGTTAACCTGCTATTTATTTCAGTAAATAATAATTTTCATCTTTAAAAGTTAAACTTATAATAAATATAGAATTATTATGATAAAAGAAACATAATTTTTGAAATAATTACATTGAAATTAGGATTGGGTGAATTTATAATAATTTTTTAAAATACATTATTTTTACGGGAATGGTAAAAATATAGTTTTGAGGTTTTAGGTATGTTTTATGACTTCATAATTACATAATGATTATATAATAATTATTTAACCATAATAAATGACTTATAATATGTTATTTTATTAATATCCAATATTTTAATGGTTTTTAATCAATTTCCAAACCTATAATTTACTTTCCAAAGTCTAAAATGTAAGGTTTGTATTAGAAAAAAAACATTTCGTATAAAATTTAATTTTCCATACCAAAAAAAGTAATATATTATCATTCCTATTTAGTTTGGGTCAAAATAACATAAAATATGTCCCAAATTTCCAAAACCATGTTTGAAAACCATGGGTCAATCCATGTTTTTTATTATCCACAACCAAGATTTCTAAGGCCTATATTTTGAAATTATTAAACAAATACTCTAATTTTGCTATAAATACCCACCCATTTCTCCATTTCCTTTCACTTAAAATCCATAATTCACAAATATTTAGTTGTTTTTCCTCCCAATGATACCTCCCAAGGTGTCCTCAATCCCCCAAGGTCCCCATCTTCATGTTTTAGGAGTTACTTTTCAAGGTAAGGGAATTCTCCTTCCTTTCTCTTCAATTGAAGCACCATTTTTTGTATGTGTATTCTAATTGTTATGATTAATATATTTTATTATGATTTTGATCCTACCCTTACTACCAAATTATGTTTTATCTATGGGGTTACCTTTTTCCCACTCATTTTACCCTTTTCTAAAACCATGTTTAATACCCATTATGTTATCGAATTTACTTCTAAAAATTATCTCTTATCCTTAATAAATTCTATTTTATTTTCATTTTGTGGATACCCAACCCATTTTTTCCCATGTTTGTAAAACTAAATTTAATAATGATTTACTTTATTTTGCTATTTACATATAATAAACTCACATTATCTTTTGTGGGTTAAAAATTACATAATGATCATGACTTTAAACTCTTTTTATGCCAAGATTTTGATAAGAAACTCATCCTTTATTCACCATAGGTTATTAATGAATTGATTTATTATGATATATGTGGATAAAATTAATTGATACATATGAATAGTTTTCCATGATGGCGTTATAATTCATTATGTAAAGAATTTAATTTCAATAAATGACATGTTTTACAATACCTTGGTGAAAAACCTTGGTATTTTTCATTTATGAAACCTTGGTGATTAACCTTCATGTTAGACTTATGAATGTCTAAGTAAAATGTTGTATCCAAATTTACAGGTAATAATTCATGTTCTTTTTATTATGGCATTCCTCATGTTATCTTTCTCATTCCATAATGATAATCCTCATGACCTTATTTATATTCATCAAGATCACATAAAAACTATTTCCCTTGCTTATTCCCTTACTGGGTATTTTGTTCACCCTTTCCTTTAATGTATGTACCCAGGTTATGAGATGGAGTAAATATAACTAGTATGATCCATTTAATAATCTTTTCATGTGTATTAGAATAATGTTTTATGTTTTAATGTATTATATACCTTATTACCAAGAAAATAATATTCAAAAGATTATCTCTTTATAAAATGTAATGAAAAGTTATGTAATAAAAAAGGTGGAAAGATATATTTGGCATCAAAGGATATATTAGTTATTTGGTGAAATTAAGATTTAAAAAATTTAGGAAGAACCCTAGGTAAAAGTATAAATATAGAAAAATATGCTAGTATTTGGCGGAAGTATTAACTAAGTGGTTTCGGAGAAGAGAAATCCATATCTATATACGAACTAGTGGATATATCTCTAGCACAGATTTATCTAAGGGTAATAGCCGAAAACACTACATTAATCTAGACTCAAATAGTAACTAGTGAACAAAAATGGGCCTTACTACACTCCTTGTTTGAAACTCCTGGTGGATACTTTTTCTTAATCATAAGGTTTTTTTGAACCATTATGAAAGATTTATATTTAAATTTATTTTTGGTTAAGAATAAAATATTTAAGAATGATTTTTCATGAAATAAAATTTCGTTTGAATTTTAAGATTCTTAAAAAACACATTTCTCGTAAAGGAATTATTATTTTATAAAATGATAGAAAATAGAAGGAACTTCATAAACGACGAGAACAATGGACCATGAGATGATGATCCTGTAATGGTATCAAGAATGGAAAAGTTCATGTTAATGATGAACCCACTAACTTGAGTTATGACGAATAACTTGAATCAAGCCAAGAGACCATATTCATCTCGAAGGTAAAAACATTCCATTAATTCATTTATGCATCAACGACCACCTTATTTTATTGGATCTACCAAACCATTTATTAATGTATAATGGATAAGATCTATAGAAAATATCTTTTATGTACTCCTCTGTTCAATGTAAGATAAGGTCACCCTAGTTTTTTATCGCTAAGAGGGAGTAGTTGATCAGTGGTGGACACTGATTAAAAACTAGAATCAAAGAAGGGATATTGATTCTATGGATTTGGAAGAGCTCATAGGATCATTTTTTAATAAATATTTCCCTCGTTAGATGTGAATGAAAATGGGTAATGAATTACTAGAGATGAAGCAAAACGAAAATGAATCTATGGGAATCTATTAGATGAAATTTGTAGGACTTTCTCATTACACCTCTATCTTTTTTATGGATACTAATGGAAAGTTTGATAGATTCATAGTTGGACTAAGACCCCATCTATAGTGAAATATTTCCAATCCAGACTAAAAAATATTTAAGGAGACACTACGAAGTGCTATGAAGGTTAAAATGAAGTTTTAAGAGATAAAGTGGTTCTATAAATCGAATGAAAAGAAGATATATTTAGAGACAAACATGGGGAGAACATTAATAATGGAATATGAGTAAAGAAAGTGCAAATTCCCACATGAAACAAATTTAGGAAGAAGCATTCAGGTAAATACATAATCAGGAGTTGAAAATGTTACAAGTATGGAAAAGATGGATATATATATCAGAACTATCATAGTGAGGTGAAGCCTCAAGTTCTTAGCACTGACAATAAAGGAAAGATGGTGCAGGGCCATCCTGAAGTCCAATACTATAAGTATGGATAGATTGGGTAATTTTCCAATAACTATTTTAATTAGAAGGTAATGGAGGGGAATCATTGTCAACGGTGTCTTAGGAAAAGGTAGAAAGGTTGATCATTTTCTATCATGACGCCTGAATTAGAATCTCTGAATTATGTGGTGGAAGGTACTCTAGTTTTTCTCTCAATTCTAGAAAGTAATTTTTTTGATTATGGTTCTATTCATTCCTTTATTTTCTCAATGTTTTCAAATAATATAGAATCAATCCATGAGCTTCTAGAAGTAGATTATATCAATCAATACTCATGGGTGGATTATCCAAGCATCAGCAGTGTATTGAAACTCTGGTATTTACTTTGGTGATCACAATATCATCGAAAATATAATAGTCATTTCTATGGTGGATTTGGAAATTAAAAAGGGATAGAATGTCTCTCAAAGTATAATGCTAAGATCAAATTTAGAAGAAAGGAAATATCAGAATCCTAGAATAGAAAACCTATAGTTATTTTCAAAGGAGAGATATCACGACAAAAGTTTTATCTAGAAGAAACTCCCAAATCTTTATTTATAGAGATGATTGGTGAAGAGTAAGAAGGAAATGAAAATATAAGAATAGAAATATTTATCATCCTTTAAGAATATACTGAAGTATTTCATAAAAATTTACTTGGACCTCCCCAGGAAAGAAAGGTAGAGTTATCTATTGACCACATACCTAGATCCAAGCCTATATTAAATACCTCGTATAGAATAGAAAATGGGGGGTTAAAGGAATTAAAGAAACAACTTCAATATATTTTGTTGAAGGGATTTGTATAACTAAGTGTGTATCCTTGGAGAGCACATATTCTCTTTATGAATTATAAGGATGGATCAATGTGGTTATTCATTGATTATATAGAACTTAATGATATCATAGTGAAGAACAAGTACCCTCTCCCAAGCATTGATGATTTATATGAACAGATTCCTGGGGCTCAATTCTTATCCAAGATTGATCTTTGGTCTAGTTATCATAAATTGATGGTAAATAAATAAGATATTACAAATACCATATTCCAATCAAGATATGGTCATTATGATCTTGTTGTTATTCCCTTAGAATTTACTAATTATTCTTCTATATTTATGTATTTTATTAATAGTGTCTTTAAGGACTACGTTGATAAATTTGTGGTAGTTTTTATTCATTATATTATGATATCTTACAAAATTTGTGAGGAGTATGATGATCAGATAAAGGTTATAATGAAAACAATATGGAAGGGTAGGCTATTTGTAAAGTTAAGAAAATAAAAATTTTGGTTAAAATTTGTTGATTTATTAGGTTACATTGTAACCGATGAAGAAATATCAGTTGACCCTATCAAGCCAAAGGTTGTGGACGAGTGGCCACATCCTACAATAGTAACTATGATTCATAGTTTCCTTCGTTTAGTAGGATATTATAGCAGGTTTGTGAAAAAAAATTAATGACTTAATAAAACACTAACCAAGTTAACTCAAAAATTGGAGACGTTTATCTGGACATGGGAGTGTAAAGAAATTTTCCAGGAGTTGAAGAATATATTGGTTACTACACCTGTGTTAAATCTACCTGCTATCGAATAATGATTTGTTATTTTTAGATATGAATATATGAAATAGATAGGGTGAATCCTCCTAAAAATGAAAAGGTGATGGATTATGCATCTCGACAGTTAAGTCCTCATGAGTAGAATTATCCAATGCATGATCTAGAGAAAGATGTGGTTATTTTCACTCTAAACATATGGAGGCACTATCTTTATGGTGATAAATTTTATATATACACATACCACCAAAGTTTTAATTATATATTCACACAAAAGGAATTGAACATTATATAAAGAAGATGGTTAAAACTTCTTAAAGACTATGATTGTTTAATTTACTATCACCTCCGAAGATAAAAGAAATTAATTGATGCATAAAGTAGGAAATAAAATGGTGTGATAGAAATGATGAGGATTCAAGGAGATCCTTTGATCAAATACCTAGTAAATATAGATATAGGTATTGTAAGATAAGGGACATCATCAACATTATCCCAATTTATTTATGAACCATAATTACTAGAGAAGATCGAGAAAGATCAAATAAAATTTCATTTGTTAAAAAATAAGATTGAGGCTATGAATAATGGTATGTTTCCTGAGTTCAATATTGATCAATAAGGTGTAGTAAAATTTTGTACAAGTATATGTGTCCCATATATTCCAAAAATAAAGGAGTTGATGGATTAATCCCCTAGATCTACATTATCTATACATCCTAAAATTATGAAAATTTATTGGGACATTCAAGATTAATATTGGTGGGATAAAATGAAAAGGAAGATTGTAAACTATACTGCAGGATGCTTGGTAGGTCAGTAGGTGATGGAAGAGAAACAAATTCCTAAATGGGTATTGCAACCACAACCCATACCAACATGGAAGTGGGACAATATCACTATGGACTTTTTCACTAGTCACCCGAGAACATTCAAAGGAAATAATACAATATGGGTTATAGTGGATTGACTCACCAAGACTACCCATTTTATCGCTATTCAAGAATATTTCCCTCTTGACTAACTTGAAAAGATTTAGATAAAAGAAGTAGTTAGTTTTCATGGAGTGCCACTTTGTATCATCTCTAATCATGATCTAAGGTTCGTGTCAAAATTATAGAGAAGTCTTCAACATGATCTAAGTACCAAATTGAATTTTGGTACAAAATATTACCCCAAAACTGATGGAAAATCAGAAAGTACTATTAAAACACACAAGGACATGCTGAGAACATGATCAATGGAATTTAAAGGTGTATGGGATCAACATTTCCCATTGGTTGAGTTCTCATACAAAAATAGATTCCATTAGATTATTCAAATGGAAACCAATAAATCTCTACATGGGAAGTTATGTAGAACTCCTACTAGATGGGATTAAGTGAGGGAAAGTTGTTTGGGCCTGATCTTGTGAAATAGATGACAAAAAAGTTTCATACTATCCAACATTATATAAAAGCTGCTCAGATTCAACAGAAGATCAATGTTGAAAACTATCGAAGGATCATGGAGTTTTATATTGGTGATAAAGTGTTGCCTCAAATATCACCATGGAAGAGATTCTTGCGGTTTGGGTAGAAATGGAATGTTGGACTCAAATACATTGGACCCTATAAAATCCTTGATCTCATAGGATTGGTGGTTTGTTGTCTTACACTTCTACCAAATCAAGCACAAGTTCGTGATGTATTACACATATCTCTCTTGTGGAAGTACATACCTGAAACCTCACATGTTCTAAATCTAGAGGATGTATAACAGGAACAAGACCTCTCTTATGAGGAGTGTTCGGTTGAGATCTTGGGCTGTAGATACAAGGTTCTACACAAAAGACTACCCACTTTGTCGAAGTGTTGTGGAGGAACTATAAATATGAAGAAGTGATGTGGGAACCAGAGGAGATAATGAGACAAAAGTACCAACAACTTTTCAGAACTAAGAGAACAAGCTAAAATTGTGGGGATGAAATTTATTAAGGGGGGAGAATGTAAAAACCCTATATTTTTAAAAGTTATTTTTTTCTTGAAAATATGTGTTATATTATATTATACGAAACATAACCATATTTTTTTAATAATGAAGTGAATATAAAGGGAAATGTGACCATCTTGTTTAGACTGTTATATGACTGTTGGTTAAATATGACTGTTGGTCAATATATACATTGGAAATTATACTCTTGGTATTAATTTCACCATTATAATTAATTGATTACAAGTAATAATGATAAAGGATAATTGATAAAGAAATAAGAATCGATGGACTCAACTAGTAGAGTCATGTCATTTGAATCCCATCTATCAGAACATGGGAGGGAGGGATCAATATTGTGGTTCTCCCTTGACCAATCCCAATCTAAGGTTCATCAAGTTAAGAATAAATTAAATCACATATGGGATAAGTTCAATATAGCGTAAATTACCACTCGGGAAATGTTAGTTGATCTGCCACATGAATTTATCACCATCGCACACCCTACCCTTCTGTTGTAAATGGGTGATATAATGGTTTACATGTCCCAACCTTAGTTACTTATAGTGAAATTTATTTGTATAAATAAAATTTTTATTCCATAAATTTCATTTTAAGAATTGTTTTTCTTAAATATGATGAATTTGATAATAGATTTTCAGACAAAAAATTTACTTTTCAGAAAAGATATAAATTTTCATAATTAAATTTAGTATTGTGAATAATACTTATTTTAAAAAAATAGTATCATAAAAACACTTTTATTTAAATATAAATAATAAAATAATTTTATTATGTCTTTAAGAATTAAGTGTCAAAATTTGACTATACAATATCAACCAGCTATTTTTCAATAAATAAGGATTTTTATATTTAAAAGTTAAAATTATCATACTTAGATAATTATTATGATAAAATGAAAAAATTAAATTGGCACATCTAAATTTTTTTAGGGTTGATTTATGATAATTTTATAAAATAAATTATTTTTTCATGAATAAAAAAATATATTTTGAGGTTTTCAGTATGTTAAATGACTTCATAATTAAGTCATAATTATATAATAATTAATTAACCAAAATAAATAACTTTAAATATGTTATTTTATTAATATAAGGTATTTTAATATATTTTAATCAATTTCCAAACCTATAATTTACTTTACAAAGTCTAAAATGAAAACTTTGTATTATAAAACATTATTTTGTGTAAAATTTACTTTTCCTATCCAAAAGAAGTAAAATAGTATGATGATCGGTTCTTGTGGATTAAAATAACGTAAAATATGTCTTAAATGTCAAAAACCATGGGAAATATCTTTGGTCAAGCTCATGGTTTTTCATTTTCCACAACCTAGATTTCCAAGGCCAATATTTAGAAATTATTAAACAAATCATCCACTTTTTCTATAAATACCCACCCATTTCCCCATTTAAATTCACTAAAAATCAATCCTCCATGAAGATATCATATTTTTTCCTCCCAAGAGGTCCTCACAAGGTTTTATCAAGGCCCTAAGGTCACGATACTCATGTTTTAGTAGTTACTATTCAAGGTAACGGAATTCTCCTTCCATTATTTTCAATTCAAGAACAATTTTTTTGCATATGATTTATAATTGTTATGATTACTCTCTTTTATTAACATTTTTATCCTAAACTTAATAATAAATTATGTTTTATCTATGAGAGAACATTTTACCAACTCATTTTACGCTTTTCTAAAACCACATTTTCTACCTGTTATACTTCTGAATTTACTTCTCAAAATTTTCCTATTATCCTCAATAAATTATCTTTTATTTTAATTATGTGGATACCAAACCCATTTTCTCTTCCATGTATATTAACCTAGATTTAAGAATTATTTATTTGATTCTGATATTTACACATAAGAAACTCACATTTCCTTTCATGCGTTAAAAATGACATAAGGATCATGTCTTTAATCTCTTTTTATGCCAACTTTTTTATAAGAAACTCACCCTTTGTTCTCCATGGGTTATTAATGAAATGATTTTTTATGAACTATGTGTATCACATTAATTAATACATATTAATTGTGCAACATGATATCGCTCTAGTTAAATAGGTAAAGAAGTTAATCTCTTGATATGACATGTTTTATGATACCTTAGTGAATATCCTTGGAAAGAAGATATGTGCATGAATCATTGAACAATGTCAACCTAGGTAAGCTAGACATTGAGGGTGAACTTAAATTTTCGAGGGGCCCAATGAAATTTGAGAACTGGTAGAAGTAGTCCCTTTATGGTAAATTGTTTTCCTTAGGTGTCCATTTTTTGGAATTATGGGAACCTCTATGAGAACATGTGGGGAGTGTGACATCCAAATGTTAAACCATCACCCTCCTATATGAGTAGGTTTTTTATTTTAGGGATGAAAATCCATGAAGGTGGGGAGAATTTAACAACTTTAAATTTTATTTTTTACACTTTAGAATATTTCAATAAATATTTTTGGAGTATGGAACTGAGTCAGTGTGATATTACAGGGCCCAAAGATCCTCAGTTTAGATATATTAATATATAGTAAATAGAATATATCATAATAATTTAGATTTTTAGAAATAATTTTATATATCTAGGATGGAGTCTTAGATATGAAATCTAAGGTTGGAATTAAATTTGAAATGTGTGTTTTATCTTAGGTGTGACATAACCTTTGTGTGTTTCAGGTGTTTCGTTTAAGAGCGCTCATGGGAGGATTATTAAATTTATTTATTTAATATTTATTTATAATTTATTAAATGTTTGAAACCCTAATAACCTCTATATAATCCTTGTTTTGGACAATTCTATAGGGTTAGCCTCATAACCCAATAGGGAATGAGAGGATGGATAGCTCTGTTGGTGAGCATAGTGGAGGATGATCACATGGTCATGGATCAAGGAATGAACTACTACAAGGATCATTGTAATTGATTGAGTAATTAGATCTAACTAACAAAAAAACACAAAACCATTTTTCATCATTGATTAATCCAAACTCAAGGTAGGGAATTTATTATGTTGATTTAATCCCCATTTTATTATTTTGTGTCGAACACAAATTAATATTATTAATGAATTTATTTAAGGTATGGTCATTGAATAGTGGGTATGGGTTAATATTTATAGAATTAAGAATTGATATTTTTTATCATAATTGATTATTTCTTCTTTATTTTTCATTCTCACATAAATATATTGAGTCCAACCTAAAGAATGGTTGAGGTTCCTTCCTCATGTTTTTGTTTTATGCTTTTTGGTGATGTGGTGCCTTGTAGGATAGTATGTTTGTAGATTTAGTGGCTGAAATATGGCCCCCAATGATAATGGTGAGCTAGTGTTACTGTAGAGAGTGGGGTTCCCACAAGCTGGGTCATGTGGCACATTGATATGGTGATGATGATGGTTTTTCTAGGTGAAGAATGACAAGAACCCGACTTCTGGATGGTTTTGGAGGGTGTTCAACAAAGATCTGAGTATTGTGGGGTGATTCCCAAATAAATCAAGGGAAAAAGTGTAGGCGCATTTGAATCTTCATGATTAATTGGAATTTCTATAAAATTATGAACTACAATCCATGTAGTTAAGAAGAACACATGTTATATAGTCCCCTCTGAGTGGTAGCTTGGGTTTACGCAATGAGTTAAATATCGCATGTTTTGTAATATACTCATATTTCATTTAAACCTTTGTGAATGGATCATATTGTATAGCTATTATACACCCATGAGGAAGATTATAGAAAATAGCTATTAAAAATAATAAACAACATCATTTAGTGGTTGTTTTGAGAACTGTCGTAAAATGTCATTTTTCTTGTACTGATACCTTGAATCAATTTTACAGATTCCCCTTGTGATTTGGTTTAAAGTATAGTTTTAATGATATCATTAAAATGGTAATTTATTGGTAAATCAGTTCTCTATGTTTTTTATTTCCTCTCTTTTAATTATTTCATCAGTAATTGATAAAATTATGGTATATATTATTCTACTATTTTAATTACCTTTATCGGTAGTTTTGAAATATTTATTATTTATTATTTATGTTTTGATTACTTTGATTTTACTCTGATTATATTTTGTGTGTATTTGATCTTTCTGTTTCCAATAGATTTCAATACTCTATGAGGGAAAATATTATTAGTTGCTGCAATCCCCCCCCCCTCTTATAGTATGATTATCAACCATATATTGGATCAATAAGGGGGGAGCTAGATGATAGATATTATATTAACATAATAACATTTAACTATACTAATGATACTGATATCATTATATTAGTATGGGTATAACAAACTTGGAGGTGGTATAAGAATAAAATTAAAAATAATAAAAATGAGAAAGTGATGAGGTGTTCTTACCTTACTTCTTTGGATGACTCCTTTTTAAATTAGATTATTCCTTTGAAGGGTGGTCATTTTATGAGACCAGAACCTCCAAGACATAGATAAGAGTTTTGGGAAAGGGTTTTATCATATCTTGGTTGAGCTATGAAACTTTATGTGTGAGTAAAAGTGGGGTGGTGAAGGTGTCCTTTTATAAGTAAGTGAGGTGGGATTTATGTAAATATGAATTTCATAACATAAAAAAGAATGTCATATTCGTGTAATGTGGATTCAAAATTGATATTTAGTAATCATAATATAATTTGAGATTATGAAATCCCATATTCACCCATTTAGAGATGATTTTTTATGATATAATTTGTGTATTGATTTAACAATTTTACCACATTTTCGTCTTTACTACGGTGAATGATTTTTACCTGGGACACTTATTCTCATGCCCTAAAATTAAAGTAACCTTATTAAATAATATTTATTATGATAATTCCAAAAATGAAATCAATTTTATTGAATTCAATTTCTAATGGTGATAAAAATTATCTTTGATATAAGTACGCATAGCACATTAAAAACACTTTTTTGAAAATAAAAATTAGAATAAAATAATTTTTCGGCCAAATATTATGAATAGTATAACACCTTGATATATTAAAATAAAACTATTCTTGATTTCATATACAGCATGCAACACTGAGCTTAAAAAACCATGAAATATTATTATTTAAATATGAGCATTATAACCAAATCATTAAATTGTCGGGTATGAATATGATTAATTTCTTTATAAAATATATATAAATTTCCTACTCAATATAAATTTATTATTACAAAAAACAATCACTCAAATTTTAGTAAAGTTGTTTTATTCTTCAAAAATATGTTTTTTTAAATGGCATGTACTTGTTTTTGGGGTGAAATATTATAACAAATGTTTTGAACTTTTAAAAGATTTATTTTATAAAAAGTATATTATTTTTGAAATCATCATATCAAAATTAGATTATGGTGAAATTTTTAGATCTATATGAAAAGTTTGATTTTTCAATGGATAGTGAAATATACTAAATTTTAATGAAAATTGTATTTTATTTTAAAGTATTTAAAATTTTAATTTTTTTTAGTTTTAAAATTTAATTAGTTCCTTTTGATTAAACATAATACATTTATATTCGATGAAATTAATTTTATACTTAAATTTGGTATATAAACATATTCATACATAAAAAAGGCATTTTTTCTGAAAAGTTGTTTTTCATCTCATTTTTGGTGTTTAAATTTAAATTAAAATATGAAACTTATATAAATTATATCCTAAAAAATAAATTCCTCATTTGGAATCATATGTTATAGATTTTTTAAATGTATATGTTTAATTTTTAGTCGTTATGAATATTAATTATAGTAAATTTTGTGATCACGGTAAATGTAAAATGGGTTAATTAAGGGTAAAAATAATGTTATAAGGATTAAAATTAACAATAATACTTTTCTTAATTATATTGGATGAGTAAATTTAATCCATAATCATAAAAACTTTTAATATAATACCTTCTTTCATTTAGAAATTATTGTCACCTTTATAATATTTTTTATAAAGAAAATTGAAAAATATAATTCTCTTTGTTTTATTATATTTTGCTTTTTATATGGGGATAAAAAGAATGAATGTTCACTTATAAATGTTTATATTAAATATAATTTTTTTTCATGGTAATTTATTTCTAATATTTACTTTTGAAATAATTACCTTAAATTCTTACATAATGGTGACAAAGTATTTATTCAATTAATAGAATAAGAAAAAATATTTTTAAAACTCAAAAAATGATATTTTTTTAGTGAGTACAGTGAACCAAAAATTTTATAGATATATAAAAAATATTAGAGTTTTTATAAAATTAAAGATTCTAATTACCTATTTTTTGATGTATTTAAAGTCAAATTAAATGAATAGTATAAAAATTTACATTAATGATATTTAATAATAAATAATATTTCATTAATTGATATAAAATTAATAAAAAATAATAATAATCATCCAAATGAATTGTATATGGTTTAGAAAAATAACCCTGGTCCATTTATTGGTTGGTTTTCCTCATATGGTAACATTCCTCTCCCTTAAAGGGTATAAAACCTTATTATTGTGGTAATTTTCAAAAGGGTTAGTGGGGGTTAAAACTAAAAGATATGGGTGAAAACACAACTAAAATTGTCTAAATTTTATCGTATGGTATTATTTAAACTTATCCTCATATTATATTTTACTTATATCAACTTGGACCCATTTTGAAATTAAATATAATTATATTAATTTAATACTATAAAAAATTCCATGAATACCCCTCCTCTCACTTATAAATGGACACCCATTCTCTATTTTCTTTACACCACATTGGGAAACCTATCTCAAAAAAACCCCAACCAATTACCTTCTCAAAATAATTATCTATGTTTTATAGGTTCTGTTTATTCCATAAGACCAGTCCTAGGTCCCTTAAGAGGATATCCAAAGTAATTTTGTCGAAGAATAGGTAATCGTCTTTATCGAGCCTTTCAAGTTTATTTCTTCTTCTACTTCCTATTAATATGTTGTGACGATACTAAAACAATAAATAAATTATAATAAATATTCTTATATGTTATTATTATTATGGTACATCCATTTTCTACCTCCTTTCCATCATTTGATAAACGAAAACATCGCTCAAGTGTACATACGGCTTACCGTCTCCCCATAGCGTTGTGATTCTTTTTACATCACCATTTCACTTGGATGGTTATAAAGATGGTGAATATATTTATTAATTATTTTTATGAAATTATTATGCTTCTATAATTATAATATCATATATACATTCTTACCTTATAATATGTTGGAAAACTATGATGATGCTCATGCATACATGTAGAATACCACCTCCACGAAGCGTTGTGAACCATTTTTCATTTACAGTTTACATGGATGGTAATAAATATTCATTTAATGTATATATATGATATTTATATAATTATTAATTTTCTTGATATTATGAAACCATAATTAATGTTTTACAGATTGGAACAACCAAACCAAAATTCTAATGAAAAACAAAGCATCTAACACCTGAAACATTAATAATGATATAATATTGTTTACAAAAAGGTGATATGATGTTATAAATGGATCATATATGATATTATAGATACATAAATATGTGGTTATTATATGTAATTATAATTAATTTAAATTAACTATACCAGAGATGAAATCACTTATGAGTAAAGTTGAACTTGAGGTAAGGGTTCTATCTGAGTTTCATTTCATTGAGGAATGTTTTTATATTATGCACCAAGTTATTTTATGCGGAATATATACTGCCAATTTTTGGTATTTAACAGGAATATAAATTTATTCATGATTCAATTAAAGTTACTCTTTTATAATAAATGTTTAAAAGAAAATTCAATCTTCTTTCTCTTTTTGATAAGTTGTATTTTTCTTCTATATCCTTTTTTTCAAAATTATTTTGGAAAAGTCCATCATATTAATCAAATGATTTATTAAATAAATTTTATGTTATACTTTAATTTTTATAATTTTTATAAGGAATATTTATAATTTTTTACTAAAAAGATCATTTTTAACTTTTATTACAAAATTCAAATAGAATTTTTTTTAACATATACAGATTTAACAGACTTTTTCACTGCCATAATCATTTTACGCCCTTTAGATTCTTCTATAAGATTTTTTTTATTTTAAAAAGGAAAATATTTACAAAAAAATTATTTTAAATGTTTTTTTTCATTATCTTATATTCTTTAAAGTAATTTATTTCACTAAAAAACTAATTTATTGATGATTATTTCTCAACTCTTGATTAATTTTGTGGATATTAACTTTATCTTGAAACATTCACATTCTCGTGATCATTGGGACAATATATTTCTCTTAAATATCCATATTATTAGTATCATGGATAGGATTATTTACTAAACCATATACCATTTCTACATATAGTTTTTTACTTTGAGAGTTATTTTATTGGTTGGGGAAAACCTTGATAAATCTATATTCTTTACTCAATATAGATATTTTTTTTATAAGAAATATTATATATAAATTGAATTGATCATTAAATTTATGAAGAATTCATAGGACATGAATTGAAAGGTGGGTACCAGAATAATATAGACTCTTGATGCATCAGCGGGTCTCGTGAGACAAATCTATAAGCTGGAATTAAGTGGTTTGTTACTGTACGATTTCCCATTGTTTTAAACTATCTTGGCATAAGGCCTTGATGTTATAGATTTCATGATGTTTGAGATAATGATTTCCAATATTAATAATTTCACTCATTGAGAATTTATTTATTTTTATCTATAATATTAGTGAATTGATATTATCCATGGATGCATTTTGTGCTCGAGTTGTAGATCAAATGGCATGTGTTTTCTATTATTTAGCTTAACATATTGATTTTGCCTACTTTTCTCATGATAAATTCCACTATACATAACCCTTAATGAGAATTTTAGATCACCCTTATTCATTTCCATTCCCTTGGATATAAAGAAGGAATCATAGAATGAATATGAGGATGAAAAATATTTATCTTCACTATGTTTTATATTTTTTTCCAAAGTAAAATGTGAATCAAGTATGTATCTAGTTCTTTAATAATGTTAAACCATTTGGTCCTTTAGGATGTGATCACTTTTATCTTATTCCAATGTTATAAAATTAACCATTAACCCTAGGATACTGGGTTTGATGTCTTTAAAATTGAAATAAGATAAAGGTTAGTAGAAACCCAAGGAATAATATTTTAAATGATCATAGCTAACATGATAATTATAATAAATACTCTGTAGCATTTGAGAACATTTACCACTATGAGGATTTTATTTCATGGAAAAATATTCATAAAAATCGTGATCTAACTCAGTGTGTTCCATTATTTAGTGATGGTTCCTAACAGAATAAAGGGAATCAACACTTGTAGACAATGCAAGGATTTCCCTACTGAGAAAACTAATACAACTAATATTGGAACTAAGACGATCATGGCTATATTAATGTACTATACATAGATTATTAAAAATAACCCTAATCATATAGCAAAACCTTTTGTTCTGTATCATGATTCTCTTATGTTTGATCCCTTTATGCAATATAAGACTCCATATTTTAGTGAAACTATTAATCCATTGGTAGCTAATCAAGGGATTAAATCTCATAGAAAATATATTCCTAGCTTTGGGATATAATGAACGTGAAATGGTTATTTAAGTAGTTTATTATTTAAAATGATATTTTGATCTAATTTGGCCATTGATTTATAACACTAAAGATACTGAATAAATATAAATCATGGAATGGAAAAATTTTAAAGTGGTTTTTTTAGAAATGATTACCTCACGAACAATGCGATTAAATATAAAGGATATTACTAACCTTAAATCAAAAGGTATAATAAATTGTGGAAAAGTATTGGTCTAACTTTACAAGATTATGTAGGAATGACTCAGACAACATGTGTAATCAAAAATTCAATATTTATCATTCATTTAATGGGCATAATATGAGTCTCTGAAGGGAACTAGTTTATCAAATGTTTTCATCATATGATGACATATTATCTAGTGCCATTTATATAGATAAGTAATTTTTCATATCTTATGAATTCAAAAAAATAAATATAATAATACATTGGATGAGGACTATAAAAAAGGTAATATATCAAAGAAGGATAATAGAACAAATCAATTTACATCATATAAAAATTATAGAAAGAAATATACTGGAAAATGTATAATGGCCCAAGCAGTTTTTACAAGTTTGTAGATAAGGTTCATATGCCTAATGAATGTAAGCAAGAGAAATAAGCCACTACTATCCAGGGATTCGAATATGAAGAGAGGGATAATTTTTCAAACCAGTTCCCCAAGCGCTATGGGAACTTGCCACTAAATAATCCAAGGGGGAAGGACAATATTATGTGGTTATTATTATAGCCTAAGTGGAATGATTTAAGTTATTATATATTTGTATTCAATAATTATGTTGAAGTATTTTATCAATGAAATTTTTGTTATAATAATCATGAAATAGATAAGGATTTTGATACATTAGTTTTCTTTAAGGATTTGAAATCATGTTTTGAATGGTACTAATAACAAAGAAAAGTGATTGAGTGGTAAAGTGTTATTTTTAGAGAATACATGAAGAAGGTAAATATAACACTTAATATATTCCTGGTGTTGAGATAATAATTTTTTATTGGGATAAATTGAAGATTTACACTGGTGAAGTAAATGAGATAGTATTGGTTACCTTAAAATGATTAGTGGTTTGATGAATAAATAATGGAGTTTATTGTATTTTTGGATTTATGAAATATATTTGAGAATATGGAATTTTATATAATTAATAAGGATAAAGTTATTTTTTGGAAACAGTTATGTTTAAATATATGTTTTATGGTGATTTAGGTTATTAGTATGTGATCATGTATTTCACATGTTTGGTGTTTGACATTATCAGATACATTATGTGCTTTGGGATAAATTTTTGATCAAATACTTTAAATTTTTTGTTTTTTAATTTTGTTAGAAATATTATATAGGAGTCTTAAGGTGAAATATTTATGAAATGGATTATTTTGAACTTTTAAGTTTTTTGTTGAATGTAATATTAGATAACTTGTGCTAACCATTTTTTATTTTGTTAAATACTTATAAATAAGGAATTACTTGTCATTCTTTCATGCATATTATAATCTTTTAAAATTTAATTTTAGAGATTCATGCAAGAAAAAATCATGTTGAATACATATAATTTGGAGAAAGGATTAGATTTTTGTGAAAATTGATTAAATGGTGAATGTATACTTGTCAAGTGAGTATATTTCTTTATATTATTAGTCTATATGGTAAAGTAATTCCTAAAATTTATGATAAGGATCTTGAAATGAAAATTTTATTATATTATGATTATTTTTAATGAATTGACAGACTTTTCACCCATCATAGATTTATGGTTTTGTGGTCATTAACTTTCTCCTGACTAAGTTTTCTATCCCTCTATATCGGTACATAGAAAGAAAAAGTCTCCTTCATTTCCATATTTTCACTTCTCATTAGTGTTATTCTATTCAGAAAACTATTTTTATGATGAACTTCATATTTCTTGTTCCCTCTTCTTAAGTGGGATTTTTATTAACCCATTTTACGATGTAGGTTCTCCATAAAATTTTTTGAAATTTCAAACCCTTTATTACTAAATACAATTAAAAGTGTGAATATTCAAGTTATTTAGAAAAATTAACACCTTAAGATTTAAAAAACACTATTTTCAATGGACTATACAACACACCACACTGAGATAAAACAAACCATGAAATATTATTATTTAAATTTGACAATTGTAACATAGTTGTTAAATTGGAAGGTATGGATATGATTAAATTCTATATGAAACATATATAAATTTAATACTCAATATAAATTTATCCTTATTTAATAATCACTCACTTTTTAGTGAATTAATTTTATAATTCAAAACTATGTTTTCTTCAAAAATGGTTTTTATTAATTTTCTTGAGAAAATAATTATAATTAATTTTCGGAAATTTATAAATTTCATTTGATAAAAATTATATCATTTTTTAAATAATTATATCAAAATTAACTTATGGTTAAATTTTGATAATTTTATGAAAATATTGATTTTTCAATGTATATGAAAAAATACATAATTTTGTTGAAATTCATATTTTATTTTAAATTATTTACTAATTAAAATTCTATTTTGTATTAATTTTAAAATTTAATTAGCTCAATATAATTATAAATAATACAAATATAGTATTTTGAATTTATTTTATACTTTAATTTGGTAATAAAACATTTTCATACTTAAATGGAATTTTATGAAAAAAACTATTTTTCATTGAATTTTGTGAGTTTAATATTAAATTAAATTCTACCAATTATATTAATTGAATAATAAAAAATAGATTCTATATTTAGAATTATTACATATGAATTTCATAAATATTTCTATTTTATTTTTATTCATTATTAATAGCAATCATAGTAAATTTCTTCAACATGGTAAAGGTAAAATGGGTTAATTAAGGTTAAAAATATTGTGATAAGGACTAAAAAGTATCTTTGAAACTTGAATTAATTTTATTTTATGAGTATATTTCATCCATAATTATCCAAGATTCCAATATATAACCTTTTTTCAGTTGTCCATGATTTTTGCTCATGTAATATTTTTGGTAAATAAAAGTCAAAAATTCAATTCTCTTGGTTTTATTATCTTTAAATTTTTGACATAGGGATAAAAATAAGATATGTTTAGTTAAAAATGGTTATTTTAAATATAATTTTTTTATCATGGTAATTAATTTCTAATTTTTATTGTTGAAATAATTAAATTAAATATTTACAAAATGTTGATATCATATTTATTCAATTAACTTAAAAATAAAATAAATTATTTCAAAAACTCTACAAATTCTATTTTTGAGTGATTTACACTGACCCACGAATTTTATATATAAATCTGACATATTGTATATGTTATAAAATTATATATTTTAATTACCTCTTTATCTTTATGTATTTACAGTCAACATAAAAGAATAGTATAAAAATGACATTAATGATATTTTATGATATTTAATATTTAATTTAATTATTTAAAATTAATAAAAAAACATATCAATGACCAAATTAATGTTTTTTGTTTAAAACAACAATAATGGTTACTTTATTGGTCGTTGTTTCCTCGTATGGTGACATTATTTTCCCTTAAAGGTTAGAAAAAATTTATATTTTGGTAATTGTCAAGAAGGTTAATAGGGGTTAAAACTAAAAGATAAGGGTAAAATACAACTAAAATTGTCCAAAATTTATTTTATGATATTATTTAGGCCCATAATCATATTTTATTCTAATTATATTAATTTGAATCCATTTTTACATGAAATATAATAAATATTAATTTAATACTTTAAAAAATTCCAAGAATATCCCTCCCCTTACTTATAAAAGGACACCTCTTCTCTCTTTTCTTATGTAAGGACCCAACCTTAAACATTACATGACCATTAATTAAGTTAATAATTCACATTAATGACCTTTTCAGGTTTATCGATTTAGAGAATTAGGTCATAACATATACATAACAGCTTGAATATTACATGTAGACACATCTACTAAGTATCCATTTTTTCATAAAATTAAAACTCTTAAAAGAAAAAATATTTCTTTTATTTGTATAAAACTTATTTAATTCCTCTTTTCTATTAACTTTCCTTATAAACTGTAAAAAAACACTTAAAAACATGGTATGAGAATAAAAATCTCAGTAAGGGTTATAAAATAAAGAAAGAAAATATTATTCCATCAATACATACAAAACATAATCTCTTTAACATACCTCATGAAATCATAAGATTTATGAATAACACATAAAATCATAAATCATAAAAGTAACTTGTAGTATCCATAACATACATACATTTTATCTTTCACATCTATATAGGTAGTTATGTTTGGAATACCCATCACAATATATTCCTTAAATCACTTAGGAGAAACATTAACATTTACCTCTGTCACGTTACCCAATGCATTGGAGAGATATTTGGGGGTGACCCACCCTAGTTTTATCACGGAACCACCATTACATAATCATAACACATAAAATATTGAAATTATCCACATTTCACTTATCAATCACAAAAAATAAATTCAAGATATTGAAATATTTAATCTACTTCCAAAACCATTTAAAACATTTAAAAATAATATTTTTGAATCAAACTGCCCCATACCACTTTGAAACATTCAATGGAATTAACATTTTAAGTCATTAATGTCCATATAAATAAATACTTAAAACCATTTAGAAAACATTGACATTAATAAAAAATATTTTGAAGAATAAATCCTTAAATTTTTTAAAATGATTTTTTAGTTAAAGAATCTCGTAACACTTGAGAAACACTTTACTAAAAATAATTACATAATAACATCAAAAGAACTTATAATATCATGAGAATAAAGAGATTCATGATATAATATGTCAAAGGGAAGTATATACACTAGATAAAACTGAAGTGTTTCATAACAACATATAAGTCTCAATGGAATGCAAATTGAGACTAAATCCCTTACAAAGACTGTATCCTTAGATTAATGATAAATAAATGAAATAATTATGTGTGAAAAATATAAAATCACCGAATATAAGTGGATATTAAGTTTAAATAAATCAGAGTTCATTCACACATATTCTTGTAAAAATAAAACAAATGACATGGGTATTTAACTCATTGAAGGGAGGTTGAGCTAAGGTTTCCATACAAAGTTCGTATAAATGTCGTATGAATTTATCAAAGGGGTGATTATGTGTTTCAAAATTATATCCACACAAAGGGAAGTAGAATTTACAATATAAATATCTAAAAAATGATTCCTCACATATTCTGGGCATAATATAATCAATGAAGTATGCGTAAAACCCAATGAGTGGAAACTGAGTTTAAAAATTCCCTTATGAAAATTTAGCTGCCTAACAGCTTCACTTAAGAATTTATAAAAGGAATTGATGAGAGAGAAAAGGGTATCTCATCACTTAGACATAAAATGTACAAAAATAAGGATATATAATAACATATTCGAACATAAGAAAATGGAAATTAAAATACATAACATAAAGAAGTATTTGACTAAAATAGGAGGGTGAAAGGTTCCCTAACAAAAATCATTTTGTAAATAAAACAGATTGATTATGTGTATTCACTATAATTACACATCAAAAAATATTAAATGCAATATATTATATCAAAATTTATTTCTCACATAATCATATCACATCAAAATCAAGAGGTATAATTTTAGCCCAAAGAATGAAAATTGAGTTTAGAAGTTCCCTTACGAAAAATTCAGAAAATGAATTGATGAGAGTGAAAAGGGTCTCTCATAACATGGACATAAAATTTAAAATAATAAGAATATATAAAAACATATCCCAACATATGAAAATTTAAATTAAAATAAATAACAAAAATAAGTCTTTGACTAAAAGAGGCGGGTGAAAGGTTCCATTAAAAGATCATTTTGTAAGTAAAATAGATCAATTATGGGTTTTCAGTATAGGAAAACATAATTAATGTATAAATAAAAGATAGGGTATCAAAATTTATTTCTTAAATAATCAAATCAAGATATAATTAAAAGTATAAGATTAACCCAAATAATCGAAATTGGGTTAAGAAGTTGCCTTACGAAAATTGGACAGCCTAACGGCGTCACTTAAAAATTCAGGAAATGGTTTGATGAGAGAGAAAAGGTTTTATCATCACATGTAAATAAAATTTAAATCAATGAGAATATAGAATAAGATATCCCAACATTAGAAAATTTAAATTTAAAGGCATCACATAAAATAAGTTGTTGACTAAAAGATGAGGGTGAAAGGTTCCCTTATAAAGATAATTTTGTAAGTAAAATAGATAGATTATGGGTATTCACTATAAGTACACATAATTAATTTATAAATTCAAGTTATTATATAAAAATTTAATTCCTAGAAAATTATATCCATACATAATTAAATTATAATATTAGCCCAAAGAATGGAAATTGGGTTAAGAAGTTCCCTTATGAAAATTGGGCAACCAAACAGCGTCTCTTAAAAATTCAAGAAATGGGTTGATGAGAGAGAAAAGAATGTCTCATAACATGGAAATAAAATTTAAATAAATAAGTATATAGAAAAAAATATCCCAACATAATAAAATGGAAATTAAAATACATAACATAACCAGAATTCTTTGATTAAAATATGAGGGTGAAAGGTTCCCTTACCTTGAGTCTGAATCGTCACGTATGTTCCTTGTTCTTCAAGAATAATGAACATAAGTTAATTTTTACTTTCTTAAAACCCCTTTTCAATTTTATTATTCATTTTATATCACTTATTACCTTTTTATAACAATTATATAATTATTCAAGTTCATATTGGTCGTTTTTTCGATGTTCGGTACATGAGTCCAAAAAGAACTTGTTATAATTATGTATATTCCATTTGGTCAAAATTTTATTTTCTTTTGTATGATATCCATGATTTAAATATCATATATATCCATTGTATATGTATTTATAATAGTACCTATCATTTGGAGATAAGAAATGAAATGCATCGTTCATGGAGACGGTAAGTTTTATGTACGCATGAACGCTACTTTCATTTCTATTTTATATTTAAAAGAATGAAAACTTAATGATACATAAATATATTACAATTAAATTATAATATAATATTTTATATACGTTAAATAATTTCATAAACTCTATCCTTTATGTGTTCCATGTATAGCATTAATGATTCATATAACTTAGAGGGGGTGGTAGTCCACACTTTCTCAAATGAAATTATCGTATATATACAACATGAAAAGCATAAAGGTATGTTATAAATGATAATTACAGAAGTATAGAGATAAAATAAATATCATAAATATCATAAATAATTATAGTTCCATCACAATGTCCACCATGAGAGGTGGTATGGAAAAATCGAACAATCATCATTTCGTGAGGCAGTAGTTCACCGTCCACAGAAACAGTATGTTATAAATTTATTAGATGGAGGTGTGTGTAAGTGTAGTTTGAATAATTCTAATAAAAACCCATTATATTGAGGATAATAATTTTGTTGTTTAAAAAAATAAAAATAAAATAATAGGGAGTGAAGAAGTAGAATAATAGAACGGAATTTTAGAGAATACACTACCTCTTAAAACTTGTAACTCTATTTGATTTGAGGCAAAACGATTTCTTGTATTAACTTCTGCCTAGGGGAAAGAATATAGGGGGAATAGGGTTATGATGGGAGCTTATTGGAGAATAGTTTGGACTATAAAATATGCCTGAGATGTGTGTGTAATTGGTTAAAGTTGGTGGCCTTTCATAAGAGGGAAGAGGGGCTCTTTAGGAAAGTTTGAAAGTATTATTTTATAATAAAATTATTTTAGTTTTGAAAATTTTCAAAACTCATTAAATTATAATATATGATTAATATAAGTCTAAATAAGATCATACAATAATAATTGTATATGTTTTGGATTTTTTTTAATCCTTATCATTTTTATTTAACCCTTTTTTACTCTTACCATTTTATTAAGCATCTAACACTTCGAGAATTAAAATAGTTACCAAAACATGAAAAAGAACCGAATAAAGAGCCATTAATAAAATTTGAGACATATGATAACTATTTGGATAAATCTTAAATTTTTTAAAATTTTATTATATTTAATAAAATGTTTTTTATTTTAACATATGAATTATGTCAATTTTTACACTATTCATATCATAACTTTTTAGAAATCCCTAAAAACTAGATTTATTCGAAAAAACATAATTAATACAAATATAACATGTATCCATCATCCTAAAAATTCGTGGATGACATAAAAATAATAAAATTACATTTATTTTAACATTTATAATATCATTTATTTGAATCCTTTATTAATTAAGCAATCAATGCATCACTATTATGTCATAATTAAATTTATTTATTTAATATCTAAAAATTATAAATAAAATACCATGATGTAGAAAATAATTTTATATTTATAATGACTTTTTATAGTCTAAACTATAAGTTATATAGCCCCATATAAAAATTGTTTTACTAAAATATATATGTTTATGTAACATTTGCATTAACTTTAAATTAATTTTTATAAAATATCATTTTTACTTACAAGTGGCTCCATAGGGTCCCGAATAAACCAAAGGATGACCATGATCGGAAATGTATCATATAATAGGGCTAGGACATGTGTTAGGGTAATTTAATATTATTATAATATTATTTTTACCCTTATTTACCAGATTTACCCTTTAACCATGTTCAATAAAATATTTACCGAAGTTTCTATTCATAATGACTAAAAATAAAATTACCTATTTACACAATTTGTAATTCCTGATTCCAAATATGGAATCCATTTTTCCAAATTCAAATTAGATAAGTTTCAGAAATTAATTTAAAATAAATTCCCTTTGTTAAAACCAAAAAGCGTGTTTTTAAGAAGTAAAAACTATCAAAAGATTGGCATGTGTTTATGTCCAATTTCAAAGTAAAATTACATTAAATTACCAAAATTGGATTAAATGATAAAAATAAAATCCAATTACACTTTAAAACCAATTAAAATGATAGTATAATCATATAAATAAATTTTATTAAAAGGCGGTTTTGAATTAAAATGCAGTATTTTTCACTATTCATCAAAAAATGAACTTTATCAAAAAAATACCGAAATTTTACCCAAAGTAAATTTTGATGTCCCTATTCTAAATAAGAAGTTTATTTTGTCAAATGTAACATATAAAAGTGACATAAACTATATTTAAAAAGGGTTCACCATCAAAAGGCACTAAATCGACCTTTTAAAGAATATTAGAGTATTTCATGCTTAAAATTGAATTCATTCTTATTTTAATCATCTAAAATTTATTTGATAAAATTAAAAACATTTAAAAACATGTTTAATAATATTTTCATTAATTATGTTCATTCCCACCGATACAATGGATAGGTTTTAACTACCATTTAAAATAATAATATAATTATATTATTTTTCGGTAAAACTAAAAGTTATGTGCAATGTAACATTTAAAGAAAATCATTGTTGTGTGTTGAGTACATGGTCAAACATAGAATCACCTTGAAAGTAAAATTAATATTTATTTCAAAAATATTAATAAATATGAAAATGTCATATTCTTTATTTACCTGGGATGTTACATCCTTCCCCCCTTTTGGGAATTGCATCCTTAAAATTTTAAAATTGGGCTCAGAAACTTCATTAAAAGTACCACATCAGAAAAAGAGTTAATAAAACTATCACTTTATAATAAATAAGGATAAGTACAGTGGTCACCCGAGATAATCCATATAAGGATTCCATGTAAGAAAACATGGATATATAAGATAAACTAAGTGTCATGTTCTGATTGAGAGTAAGAGAAAACATGATCAGGAGAAAGTTAACAACAAGAACACCACAAACTTGTGATAAGTTAAATGGTCCTTGGTTTCTCATTATGAGAAGTAAATGGAAAACAATTTTGTTTTATGTTCCGTTTCATAAAGTTGGAGAAATTATTTATGAGATTGACTAAACACATAATGAAATGTACTTACTTTTCAAGTAGAGTCTCATCCTTCAATAAGTTCATATAAAAAACTCATATTTTTTCTAAATGATGTGTATTCAAGATGACTTGGTCACACCTAAAGCGCTAGAATCAACTTCTAGAGAATAACATTATCCAAAAAAGATGAACCATATGTTTCCCCGGTCTTTAGGCATTAACCAAAACAAAAAAGGATAGTGTGATTATTTCAATAAAATCATCACATAATATCTTATGAGGAGGTTAAAGACTAAGATATAATTATTCATGTTACCTTAAACTCATTTGATTTATCTAAAATAACTATGACTCTTTCTAATATTCTAACCATTATGGTTATTTCAATTATTCTTAAATAACACCTCAACCTCTAAAGTTATCTTAACCGACCTCTAATACCAACTGTAAGGCCCCAGCCTTAAACATTACATGACCTTGAATTAAGTTAATAATTCATATTGAGGACATTTTTAGGTGTATATCATTAGATAATTACATCATAACTTATACATAACAACTTGAATATTAAACGTAGACACTTTTACTCAGTATCCATTTTTTCTTAAAATTAAAAACACTTAAAAGAAAACAAGAATTATTTTCTTGATATAAATATTCTTGAATTCTTCCTTTATCTAACCCTTCCTTATAACCTACAAAAAACATTTCAAAAACATGGCATTATCATAAAAATATCAGTAAGGGTTATAAAATAACAAAAGAAAACATTTGTCCATCAATACATATAATATATAAGCTCTTTAACAAACCTCATAAAATCATAAGATTTATGAATAACACATAGATATAATAAATATTAAAGATGACTTGTGGAATCCATAACATACATACAATGTATCATTCACGGTTACATAGTGATTTACGTTTAGAATACCCATCACAGTATATTCCCTAAATCTCTTTGGAGAAAAATTAACGTTTACCTTTGTCCTGATACCCAATGCATTGGAGAGAAATATTGGGCTCACCCGCACTAGGTTTATCATGGAACCACCATTATATAATCATAACACATAAAATATTGAAATTATCACCATTTCACTTATCAATCACAAGAAATAAATTCAATATATTGAAATATTAAATCCATTTCCAAAACCATTTAAAACGTTTAAAAAGAAGATTTTTTTAATCAGAGTGTCCCATAACACATTAAAAAATTTAAATGAATTTACATTTTAAGAAAGGAATATTCATTATAAATAAATCGTTAAAACCATTTAGAAAACATGTACATTAATGATAAATATTTAGAAGAATAAATCATTAAAGCTTTTAAAATGATTTTTTAGTTAAAGAGTCTCGTAACACTTGAGAAACACTTGATGAAAACTAATTACAGAATAACATCAAACAAAACTTATAATATCATGAAAATAATGATATTCATGATATAATATGTCAAATGGAATTATATACACTAGATAAGAGTGAACATTCACATAACAACAAATAAGTCTCAATGGAATGTAAATTGAGACAAAATCCCTTGCAAAGATTGTATCCTTATATTAAGGATAAATAAGTGAAATAATTATTTGCGAAAAATATAAATACACCCAATATAAGTGGATATTAAGTGTAAAACAATCATAGGTCATTCACGCATATTCTTGGAGAAGCAAATCAATTGACATTGATATTTAACTCATTTAATGGATATTGAGCTAAGATTTTGCTTATAAAGTTCATATAAATGACGTAAGAATTTATAAATGGGGTGATAATGTTTTTAAAAATCATATCCACACAAAGGGAAGTAGAAATTAAAACATAAATAAATAAACAGTTATTTCACACATAATATTTTCATAATATAATCAACAAATTATGTGTAAACCCCAAGGAGTGTAAATTGAGTTTAAAAATTCCCTTACAAAAATTCGGCAGCCTAATGGAGTCACTTAAAAATTTAGAAAATGAGTTGATGAGATAAAAAAGGGTATCTCATAACATGGAAATAAAATGTACAGATTTTAGGATATATAAGAACATTTTCCAACATAAGAAAATGGAAATTAAAAGACATAACATAAAGAAGTCTTTAACTAAAAGGGGAGGGTGAAAGGTTCCCTTACAAAGATCATTTTTTAAATAAAATAGAATGATTATGTGTATTCACTATAAGTACCCATAAAGAAAGTATAAATACAAGATGAGATATCAAAATTTCTTTCTCATGTAATCATATCACGACATAATCAAGAGGTAGAGGATTAACCCAATGAATGAAAATTGAGTTTATAAGTTCCCTTATGAAAATTCGGCAGCCTAACAGCATCACTTAAAAATTTAGAAAATGAGTTGATGCGAGTGAAAAGGGTATATCCTAAATTGGACATAAAATTTATAGTACTAATGATATATAAGAACATATCACAACATAAGAAAATGGAAATTAAAAGTCATAACATAAAAGAAGCCTTCGACTAAAAGAGGAGGGTGAAAGGTTCCCTTACAAAGATCATTTTGTAAGTAAAATAGATTGATTATTGGTATTCACTATAAGTACAAAAAATTAATTTATAAATAAAATATATGATATCATATTTTATTTCTTACATAATCATAGAAATACATAATTAAAAGTAGAATATTAACCCAAATAATGGAAATCGGGTTAAGAAGTTCCCTTACGAAAATTAGACAGCCTAACGGTGTCACTTAAAAATTCAGGAAATCGGTTGATGGGAGAAAAAAGGGTCTCTCATCACTTGGAAAAAAATTACAGAAATAAGGATATATAAGAACATATCCAAATATAATTTAACTTAAATTAGAAGATATAACATAAAGGAAGTCTTTTAGTAAAATTTGAGGGAGAAATGTTACCTCACAAAGATCATTTTGTAAATAAAATAAATCGATTATGGGTATTCACTATAAGTACACATAATTATTTTTTAAATACAAGATAGGGTATAAAAATTTATTTCTTACATAATCATATCAATACATAATTAAGAGTATAATATTAACCCAAATAATGTAAATTGGGTTAAGAAGTTCCCTTACGAAAATTGGATAGCCTAACGGCGTCACTTAAAAATTTAGGAAATGGGTTGATGAGAGAAAAAGGGTGTCTCATAACATGGAAATAAAATGTATATAAATAGGTATATATAATAACATATCCCAATGTAACAAAATGGAAATTAAAAAACATGACATAAAAGTAGTCTTTGACTAAATGATGAGGGTGAAAGGATCCCTTTCCTTAAGTCTGAATCATCACTTATGTTCCTTGTTCTTCCTGAATAATAAAATTAAGTTAATTTCAACTTGATTCAGAACCTTTTTCAAATTTTTTATTATATTTATATAACTTATTACCTTTCTATAACAATCATATAATTATTCAAGTTCATATCGGTCATTTTGTCAATGTTCGGTACATGAGTCAAAAATTAACTTGTTATAATTACAAATTGTCCATGTGGTCAAAAGTACATTATCTCCAATATTATATTCTTGATTTAAATATCATATATATCAATTTTATATATATTTATAATATTCCATATCATTTGGAAATAATAAATGAAACGCATCGTTCATGGAGACGGTAAGTTGTACGTACGCATGAACGCTACTTTCATTTATATTTCGTATTTAAAAGAATGAAAACATAATTATATATAGGTATATTATAATTCCAATATATTATAATATTTTATTTATGTTACATATGGTCATTAACTCTATCCTTTATACGTTCCATGTATATCATGAATGAGTCATATCACTTTGAGGGGCGGTAGTCCGCACTTCCTCAAATGAAATTATCGTATATATACAACATGATAAGCATAAAGGAATGTCATAAATGAGAATTAAAGAATTATTTACATAAAATAAATATTATAAATATCATATATAATTTAATAGCCATTATAATGGCCACCACGATAGGTGGTATGAAAAATCAAACAATCGTCGTTTCGGGAGGTAGTAGTTCACCATCAACAGAAATAGTATGTTCTAAATCCATTAGATGGAGGTGTGTGTAAGCATAGTTTGAATAATTATAAAAAAAATAGTATATTGAGGATATTGGTGTTGTTATGTAATCAAATAAAAATAATAGAATAGGGATTGAAGAAGTAGAATAATGGAAAGGAATTTTAGAGAAGATGCTGCCTCTTAAAACGTGTAACTCTCTTTGATTTGATCCAAAATGCTTTCTTGAATTGCCTTCTACCTAGGGTATATCTTCTAGGAGGAATAGGGGGATGTTTGGAGCTTCTTGGATGAGATTTTTGACAATCCAATGGGCTTGAGAGGTGTTTTTAATGGGTTAGAGGTGGAAGCCTTTTATAAGAGGGAGGAGGGGCTCTTTAAGAAAGTTTGAATGTATTATTTTATTATAAAATGATGTTTGGTTTCAAAATGTCCAAAACTCATTAAATTATAATATAAGATTAATAGAAGTCTAAATAAAATCATCCAATAAAAATTGTTTAAAAACACTACGTTATTGTTTAGAATCGACTTTTTATTTCAATAAATATTATTTTTATTTAAATTTATTTTAAGGAAAAAATTGATACATAATACCAATATTAGTCTAATGTAATTCATTGGAATAATTTTATAATAAGATTAGATATATGATATTTTATTGAACTTTTTACCATATTTTACCCACCTTCTAGGCACATTTTCAAATTTTCATAAAATATAATTTTAACACTTTTGTGAATTGAATTTCAAAAATCTGAGAGACACGGTTGACATAAGAAAGTAAAATGTCGTTCAATATGATGAATTTTTCTTAAATAGTAACTTTTGAATTTTATTTACCACAGTTAAAAGTAAATTGGGTAATTAAAGGTAAAAATGATATTATAATTACCCCAACACATTGCCTAATTCTATTATGTAAGTGTATTTCGACCAAAATCAATCTTGGTACAAAATTAGGATTCTTTTTTATCCACTTGGATTAGATTAAGACATTTATTATATTTTATTTAAAGAATAGTTAAAGGTGTTAAATTTAAATTTTAATAACTAAACCATTTTTAATATAGTGTTATAAATAAGATAAATTCATATATAAATATTCATTATAAATTTAAAAATATTTCCTAAATCGTAGTATTTTATTTATAATTTTCAGACATTAAATAATTAAATTTACTTATGACACAATGATGATGCAGTAATTACCATATTAATGAAAGATTGAAATAATTGATATTATAATAATTAAAATAAATGTAAATTGACACTTTTTATGAATTACATAAATTTTGATTGGTTAATATAACATGTTAAGGTTTATACAATGCATTTTTTTCTAAGCAATCATGTTGTTATGACTTTCACAAAAACCAAATACTAAATAGTGCCAAAATTGACAGAAAAGAGTTTTTAAAACAAATACTATTTAATTAAATGATATAATATTAATAAAAATATAAGGTTCATCAAAAGGACTTAAATAATGTATGATATTTCATTAACTAACCACTTGAGTTTCCCTTGACATTTTATAATACGTTTATTAACCATATAGTGTGAGAATACAAGAAGACATTGTAAAAGTTAAACTATTTAACTAAAAGTTAAATCTTAAAGATAAGGTTAATATGGTGACCTAAACTTGTCTAAAACCTATTGTTTGAAAGTATTTTGACCCATACCCAATTTAGACTCGAAATAAATCCATTTTGAGACATTATAAACCGAAAATGATTTTATAATAAAATAATATTTCAAGCTCTTTCTAAAGTGCCCCTCACCTCTCTTAAAAAATGTTACATCCCCTTCTCTCAAATTCACATCTCCAAAGCCATCTAGATCAGAAAATCCCAACTCAAATATCCTACCAACTACCCTAAATTCAACTTAAAGGCCTTACATTTAATAGAAATGCAACTTAAGGATCCCTTTTTTCAAATCAAAAGGAAACACCCGAAGAAGATGAAATTACTTCATCACCTCTTTCAAAGTTCTTTTCTTCTTCCACTTCCTCTTTCTTTGTTGTTTCAAAACTAAAATAATAACTCCAGTACCTTATAAATACTGAGATGTTATTATAAATATGGTACAACTATATTCATGATTCTATCCATCTTATGAATGACAAAGTCACCATAGGAGTGTACGTACGGTTTATCGTCTCCACGTCGTGGTGTAGTTTGTTATTCAACACTTCATTATTTGGATGGGTACAATAATGAGTATAATTGATTTAAATGATAAATATAAAATGTTAATTATTCTTTTATTATAATATACCATCCAATTACATACTATTTCACCACTAATAGAATGATATTGTCGCTCGTGCGTACGTACGACTTACCGACTCCAAGACACGTTGAGATTTGGTTCCCCGTCATAACCAATATAGAATAATTTTCATTTGATGATTAAAAATAATGTTTAAGAACATAATATAATACTTGATATGAATCAAATACATCATATCCATAACAAACATGACTTACGTAACAAAACATATAAAGGAAATTGAATCAGCTAACACCTGAAACAATGATACTATTAAAATATTATTAACAAAGAAATATTAAAGGCTCATATATGTTATCATATTTATATATGTGGTTATTTTATAATTTAATAAAAATTATTTAACCATTATATAGGAGGTTAAAATACCCTCAACTAAGGAAAAAGTAAAAGGTAAGTGGTTTTCCTCTCAATTTTTATTCACGTGAGATTCATGTTGTATTTTCCACTATTTCCATTTGTGTGGTGTATGTACTACCTATGATTGTATTAATTGGGTAATATACTTTAATTAATGGGTATTTATGTCTTAAATTTATAAACCTTCTTTCATAGGGTGTATATTTCATATGTTACCAAATCGAAAATGGAATTTCTAATTTCAATTTCCACTCATTGGATTTATGCGTACTTTATTGATTATTTTTACTTCATGATTACGTGTGAAATGACTATTTATTTATTTATATAGTAATTTCCACTTCCCTTTGTGTTTATATACTTTTGATATGCATAATCACTCAATTGATAAATTCTCAATTCATTGATATGAACTTGATAAGGGTAATCTTAACACAATTTCCATTCATTGACTTAAACATCCAAGTCATTGGTTTTGTTTTTACAAGAATATGTGTGAATTTCATCTGATTGATTTACACTGAATATCCAATCATATTTAGTGTATTTATATTTTTTACACATAATTATTTCATTTATTAATCTTTAATATTAGTATATGATCTTTATAAGGGATTTTGTCTCAATTTACATTCCATTGAGACTTCTTTGTCGTTATGCGCCAATTCACTTTTACATTGTGAATAAACTTTCATTTCACATGTTATATCATGAATAACTTTACTCTCATGATATTATAATGTTTTTATTAATGTTATTATTCAATTATTTTCATTCTATCATCTCTCATTTGGTGAGAAACTCTTTAACTAAAATATTGTTTTAAATGTTTTAAAGATTTATTCTTCTAAATCATTCTCATTAATGTCCATGTTTTAAAAATGTTTCTAAGGATTTATTTACATGGAAATGAATGTTTTTAAAATTATAATTCCATTCAAAAGTTTTAAAGTGTTATGGGACACTTTGATCCAAAAATAACTTTTAAATGGCCTCTTTGATAAATAGTTCAACTATTAATTGTTTTCAAGAAAATGGGGATATTTCTCTAAAATATGTTTATTGATTATTTTCAAATATGTCAATATCCTTCATTGTAGATTATTCTTTATTGAGGTTTATTTATTATAATACAATCATCTATATTGTATTGAATGATTTATGTTTGATATTGGATGTTCTATTTTTGATACCATTCATGGTTTGTGGTTAAAGTATTGAAATTGTTTATGCTAGTTTTAATATGAATGTTTAGATTATGTTTCACTCTTTTCATATAAAAAATGCATTGGACTTAGTAAGTGACGGGTGGATCCCACTATAGCTCCTCGATGCATCGGTAGGTCTCATTATACAAACTAGTGTCTTTGTAGAAGGTCTTGACAAAATTTATATTTTTAGTCATGGCACGAGGCCTTAACTATGTGGTTATGATGTCCGGCATTATACATTCCATCATTATGAAATTAGCTATTGATATTACATGTGATTATTTGACTAGTAGAATATCCATGTGAGTAAGTAAATGGAATTTTTTGATTTATCTTTTCCATATTATTCTGATGTTTATGTTTAAATGGTTTTTGTTTTAGTCTTATACATTGCCTTAAATATTTAGGTTTTTTTATGATAGTTTCCTCTATATTGGTATCCTTACTAAGCATTTGAGCTCACCATTTTCTTATGTTTTATTTTTTAGAATATGTGAATAAGTATATTATGATGGACCTACAAGGATAGGCTATGGAATATGAGTGTGTTCAAAGGAGACACAATGTTTTTTTACTTCATAATGTAATGTAAAACTTATGTGTGTATCTAGTACTTATAAGGCTATTAAACTGATCAGTATTTTGGGACTTTATACCTTGTTATCATGCCAATGTTCTGTAATAATGCACCGACTCTAGGTAACTGGGTCGGGGCATTACAATTGGTATCAGAGGAAGTTTAGTACAAGCCTTGGAAACTAGATTTAGAAAAACTCTAATTAGAAAATTTTACCCTAAAATAGACTTTGAAGATTAGTATAGAAGAACATCTAACAATTTTGGTAATGTAAATATTATGTGGGTTTTCCAAGAAAAACATCTATATCTGAATACTACAAATAGTCATGGTTCTGAAATAGATATACCTAATAGTGAAAACTCTGACAAGGAGTTTTGTGCATGACCTAGGGTATCGTGGTACACGACAACGAGTCTTACTGTGCACCTGTTTTGACACTCCCTGGGGATATGATTAAGATAATTCACATTTTCATTACAAACTGATTTGAAGGATTTTAATATAAGATGATAATAAATAACCTTGCTTAATCCTAAGGTGTTTTAGATTGAAAATAATATGTCATAATATTCTCTAAATTATTTTTTGACTATTGTTACTCACACTATGATTTCTGGTTTTATTTAATGGCGGGATTCCAAGGAAGTGATAGTAACATTGAACATGATGTACAAGGTGGGAACAATGGTGGAAATGAGCAAAAAAATGGAATTTAGATAAGTGTAAAAGATATCATGTTCATGTCGAATTAGTTTTCCAAAAATATAATCAACAACATCTACATTAACTAACTTCTAAACTCAACAAAGAAGAGAAAGGCGAAGAATGATAAGAGCTGCAGCATTGGATACCATGGAGAAAAGAAAGCTCAATTTCAATCTTGAAAGATATGTGGAAGGAGAATCCCTGGAAAATGTCTCAATGGAACAATAAAATGCTTTATGCATGGTAAAGAAGGAAATAATGTAAAGAATTGTTGAGGAAAAATGAAGAGTACTATTGAAGAAAATAAAAAAGATCCTAAGAATCAATTTACAATCATTTTTTGTAAATGTAGGGGAGCTGGGCATTTCCCAAGTCAATGCCATATTCTATTTGAAAACCTCTATGACAAGGAAGAACCTATCAGGAAATAAATGGATAATGAAATGTTTAAAAGTATTAATTCTCTTTATTGATGGGATTACATTCGAAGACTTTTCTCTTGTATGGGTAACCCTGAAGTTTATTATGTGAAAATATTATTTTAGGAAGAATTATCTTCACTTTTGTGGATATAGTTATAAATAATCATTTGGGTTTATATGATCCTTGAATTTGAGGTAATTATATGTTATTACTTTTTGGATGAAAATGCGAGGTATGAGATAGAATTTGTGGTTAAAATATGTTATGGTAATTTTTGAGGAATTTATCTCATTTTTTTGGAATGCTATAAAATTATATTTTTTTTAAGGACAACACATAGACCGTGTGAAAACCCGTCACATCGGACAAAGCTGTGGGAATCAAACCCACAACCAAAGTGCGATTGGGATTTATCACCTACCACTAGACAACGTAAAGTCCCTGGATAGTATGACTAATTCTTTAAAGTTAAATGATTTTATGAATCAAGAATATATTGATTTTGGAAACTTATGATTTATCAAATGGATATCCTTAGTACAGGAAAATAATTTGGTGATTAAGAGATAAATTTTATTTTGGAAGACGTTCTCTCTTTTGGGAACACTATATTCCTAAGGAAAATAGAATACTATGGGATATAATTTGAGTAGTAATGGTGGATTTTTTATTTTTTAAGAATCTATTTTTTTATTGTTGACTTAGAGTGATTTAGGTTGTTTATGGAAATTATTAACATATCTTAGAGAATGTGTGATTGGGTTAATTACATTTAAGTATGTGACTTTAAGAGCAGTCGAAGTTATTTGGAGATAAATTTTAAGATTTGTCATGGAAGACTATGTGATAAAATCCTCTTTACTATTGGGTTTCAAACATAGTTTGGATTATTTTGAATAATTTTAAGAAAAATTGTTTATTGAAGGGTATTTTCTAAAATTTGGGTATTTTTTGTTTCATTTTTGGAAATTAAGATTAGTATTTCTTTCTATAAAAGATTATCCATTTGGGGGATCATCTGATATTTTACTAACCATTTAGGTTTTTTTAATCTCTAAAGACAAGGGAAATATATAGTTTATATTTTATGGTTTATGTGATTCTTTAGAAGTTGATTCTAGAGATTCAGGTGTGACCAAGTCATCTTGAATACTCATTGTTTGGAGAAAAAATGAGTTAGTGTTATAAATTTATTAAAGGATAAAAGTCTACTTGAAAAGTTAGTATATATATTTATGCTCTTAGTCAATCTCAGAAATAAATTCCTCAACTTTATGAAATAGAACTTATAGTAAAAAATGTTGTCTGTTTACTTTTCTTACTAGGAAACCAATTATCGTTTAACCCATCACAAGTTTTTTATTTTCTTTTTGTTAACTTTATCCAAATCATGTTTTCTATCACTCTCTATCCAAACATGATACATAGTTTATCTTCCATATCCATGTTTTTCTAAATGGAATCCTTGTATGGGTTATCTCGGGTGACCTTTGTACTTCTCTTTCATTCTTTTAAAGTGATAGTTTTAATGACTCTTTTTCTGATGTGGGACTTTCAATAAAGTTCCCAAGTCGAATTTTAAAATTAAAATGACTAAATTTCCAAAAGGGGGGAATAATTTAACACCCCCAGATTTCATAGTAAGTTATTTTCTTTACAGTAATTCAATAGCTTGCACTACACGCAACACCGAGTTCCAGCACACCACGACGTATCAAACTAACAGTTCAAAAAGTGGTTATGAATAGTATTAACTGCATTTTGAATTTTATATACTCCATATAATTTTAATATTCATATTATGTGTTTCTTAGACATAATATAATAACAAATTCAATTTTTCAGATAAAAGAATTATTTTTCTAAAAATGAAATTTTACCGTCTTTTAATGGAGAACCCTTTTTAAATAAAATATTTGACACTTTTATATATTCAATTTGAAAAAATAAACTTTTTATTTATAATTGGGGAATAATAATTTATTTTGGATAAATTTTCTGTGCTTTTCTGATAACTTTCATGTTTTGATTAATAGTGAAAAATACTAAATTTTAATTGAAAATAAATTTTTTAATCAAATTATTTTTTAGTGATAAATTATACATTTAAATGGTTTTAAAATATAATTATATTATATTTTTTTCATTTTATCCAATTTTGGTCATTGGAAGTAATTTTACATTTAAATTGGACATAAACACATATCAATGATTTGACAGTTTTTACTTCTCAAAAACCCTCTTTCTGGTTTTGATAGCGGGAATTATTTTTAAATTGATTAATACAACATATATATTATGAATTTGGTAAAATAGACATCATTTTAATATTTAGATTATGAAAATTATCTTTGGGTGAATTTTTTGTATTTTTCTAAAAACATTCAATTTTTGATTAATAGTGAAAAACACTACGTTATTGTTTAAAACTGACAATTTATTTAAATAATTATTATTTTTATTTAAATTTTTTTAAAGTAAAAATATATACATAATTACTATATTATCCCAATGTAATTTATTGAAGTCGTTTTATAATAAGATTAGATATATAATATTTTATTGAACTTTTTAACGCCTTTTACCCACCTTCTAGACACATTTGAAAATTTGCATATAACATAATTTTACTGCTTCTATGAATTGAATTTTAAAAATCTGAGACACACGATTGAAATGAGTATGTAAAATTTGGTTCAATATGGTGAAAATCTTTTTTGGTGAATAGTAACTTTTGAATTTTATTTACCAGAGTTAAAAGTAAATAGGGTAATTAAAGGTAAAACTGATATTATAATTACCCCGACACATGGCCTAATTTTATTAGATAAGTGTATTTCTACCAAAATAAACCTTAGGACTAAAATATTATTCTTTTTTATCCGCTTAGATTAGATTATGACATTTATTATATTTTATTTAAATTAGAGACAAAAGTGTTAAATTCAAATTTTAATAACTAAACCATTTTTAATATAGTGTTATAAATAAGATAAATTCAACTATAAATATTCATTTGAAAGATAAAAAATTACTACATCATGGTATTTTATTTATAATTTTTATTAAATAATTAAATTTATTTATGAGACATTGATTATGCAATAATTACCTTATTAATGAAAGATTAAAATAATTGATATTAAAAATAATAAAATAAATGTAAATTGAGTCTTTTGATGCATTAAATGAATTTTATAGGTTAATATGACATGTTAGGGTTTATTCAATTAATTTTTTTCTAATTAATCATGTTTTTATGACTTTCAAAAAAACTAAATACTAACTAGTGCCAAAATTGACATAAATGAGTTTTTAAAAAAAAATACTATTTTATTAAATTTTATAATATTCCTAAAAATATAATGTTTGTCAAAAGGACATAAATAATGTTATATATGTAATTAATGAGCCACTTTAGGTTCTCTTGACATTTTATAGTAAGTTTATTAACCATATAATGTAAGAATACAGGAAGACATGGTAAAAGTTAAACTATTTAACTAAGAGTTAAATCTAAAAGATAAGTTTAATATGGTAACCTAAACTTGTCTAAAACCTATTGGTTGAGAGTTTTTCAACCCATCTCCACAATATCCTAGAAATTAATTCAGTTGGAGCAATTAGAAATCTAAAATGATTCTATAATAAATTAATATTTCAAGCTCTTCCTAAAGTGCCCCTCACCTCTCTTATAAAAGGGTATTTTCCCTTTTCTAAAATTCACACCTCCAAAGCCATTTGTCTCAGCAAAACCCTGCTCAAATCTCCTCCCAACTACCTTAAATTCAACCTATAGGCCTTAAATGTATCATAAATTCAACATATGGATCCCTTTTGATCAAATAAAAAGGAAACGCCCAAAGAAGTGGAAATTACTTCATTAACTCTTTCAAAGTTCTTTTCTTCTTCCACATACACTTTATTTTTTGTTTCCATAAAATAAAACACCCACACCTTCTACATACTAAGATGTTATTATAAATATGGTACAACAATATTCATTATTCTATCCATCCTATGAATGATAAAGTCACCATACGTGTGTACGTATGGATTACCGTCTCCACGTCGTGGTGTAGTTTGTTATTCAACACTTAATTATTTGGATGGGTATAATAATGAGTATAATTGATGTAAATAATGAATATAACATTTTAATGATTCTTTTTATATAATATAACATCCAATTATATACGATTTCACCACTAATAGAGTGATATTGTCGCTCGTGCGTAAGTACGGCTTACCGTCTCCACGGTGCGATGATATTTCGTTCCCCGTCGTAACCATTGAAGAATAATTTTCATTTGATGATTAAAAATAATTTTTAATAACTTAATATCATGCTGGATATGAATCAAATACATCCAATTCATAAAAAACATGACTTAAGTAACAAAACATATAAAGGAGAATGGATCAGTTAACACCTGAAACAATGATACTACTAAAATATTATTAATAAAGCAATATTAAAGGATCATATACGATATCATATTTATGTATGTGGTTATTGTATAATTTAATAAAAATTATTTAATCATTATAAATAAGTTTAATCTACCCTCAACTAAGGAAATTTACAAGGTAAGGGGTTTTCATCTTTCTTTTTATTCACGTGAGATTCATGCTATATTGTCCACTATTTCCTTTTGTATGGTGTATTTAATACCCATGATTGTATTCATTGTGTAATATACTCTAATGTATGGGTATTTTCATATTCTTTGTATGATCCTTCTTTCATAGGGTGTATGTGTTTTATGTTACCAAATCAGTAATGGAATTTATAATTTCAATTTCCACTCATTGGATTTACGCATAATTTATTAATTATTTGTACTCCAAGATTATGTGTAAAGTAACTATTTATTTATTTATATAGTAATTTTCACTTCCCTTTGCGTGGATATATTTTTGATACGCATAATGTAGAGACCCAAAGCTTGACGTACAAGGACATTACATTACTTTTGTGGAATACTTATTACATAACAAAAACGCACACACAAGGACCGTAATAGTTTAGTGTCTTTGGAAACTCAGAACGTAATCTTCTAATCATGGTCAAAAATCTTCAATATCTCCCATAAAGATCTTCCATTTTTTTTCTTACCTAAAACCTTTATTTATATCCTGGGGAAAAGAAAACATAAAAAGGGTGATCTCAAATGCTCAATAAGGGTAAACAAAAGAAAAATCAATCACATCATATTCATAAGAACATAACATTTTGGAAATCTTAACCTGCAAAAGAGATCATAATATCATAACATGGGATAAATCATAGTAGTGAAATGAAATACCAATAATCATAACTTAAAACATGAAACTTTGTGGAATACACACATAATCATAGAGAATCATTTCTTATTAGTCAAGACTCATTTCCAAGACTATCTTACTGGACAAAGTCCATTTCTGAACCGAGTCACCCTCGTTTCAGTCCTGTTTCACTGAACCGGTATAACCTACCGTTCCATCCATGTCTATCTCATGAGATATAAAATCTTTACCCAATTCATTGGAGGGAGATATAGGTCCCACCCATCTCATAATGATACCATTCTTATGTGTGCCACAAAATCATAAACCATACACATAGCATAACCCATATAATAAAAATGGGAATCTTTAAACATCGTGACATCATAAAACAATTCATATAAGATAAAATAATTCATAAAAATATAATTCCATCACAACATAATCAAATCAAAGTAATAATAGGTATAAAAACAGAACCCTTTATTATCTTAGATGGAATATAATTTTGATAAAACACTTGAACTCCATTCTTAAGGAAAATATCCTTTCTGCTTCAAAAACACTTTTCCTTTATTAACATGTCGTACACTTATAAACTAAAAGAAGTTGACTAAAAATAAACTTTAAAACTTGAAAAGGAAGCTTCTTGTAAATAATGTTTTAAAAATCCATTCATGCCGTATAATTTAAAAAAACATTCTTCATACTTTTGTCGGAAAAGTCAAAAAGTACCTCGTACGAAAAACGACAAAAGATTCCTTTCATATCCTTTACTAAAAAGTCACCAAAGGGTAAAATTGGATTTAAAAAATTTTCGGTGGATGGAAATATTATTACATATTGAGGAAACATGGATGTGGATGATAAAATAAACCCTAGTAAATTCCAAAGTATAAGCAATCTCGGATAAAAATGAGATTGTGATATTTCCCTTACCTTATGTCCGATATGCTTTGTACGTATCCGAACCTCCTGTATAATGATTTAAATAATGTCATTAACTAATTACAAAATCATATTAATTGTTATGATATAATATATGGTTCACTTATGACTTTATATTACCCGTTCTTTGGTAAATTCCATGTTAAAGAAGCGTTTTGGGTAAAATCGTTTCATTTATCGTAGGTGTTTGGACTTGTTGTTATTGACATTATTATTAATTATATCATAATTTACTTACTTCCAGAATATAAAACATGATTTATATATCATATACATTCAGTATATATATATATATATAATAGATAGATAAATGAAATGAAACACACCGTTCATGGAGACGGTAGTCCGTACGTATGCATGAACGTTGTTTTCCTTTCCTTATTTTCTTGAATGGAAGTAAGTAGATGACATACATATATATATATATAAACAAATCCAGTAGATTTAACATGTCATATATTTCATTATTATGCATTATATATACTTTATAATCATTCATGAATGTTTAATGTGGAGAATGAATCTCATCGCGTCGTGGAGACGGTAGTCCGTACGTACGCACGAGCGATGATATCATTCTCATGATCGTGAACTTGTGTTGAAGTGTATGTATACTATTTCAGTATCAATATAACTTTATAATAATCATATATAGTTACTCATTACACCATTATACCCATACAATTAATGTGGTGGTGGAAAATAGATTACACCACAACGTAGAGATGGTATTCCGTACGTAGGCACGCGCGGTGATTTCCTTTTTCCGTAGGATGGATAGAAGGTTAATTAGAGTTGTTTCATATTTATAATAATATATAATTATATAATAAATACTGATGTTTTTACTTTACCAAGAAACAACTAAAGAAGAAGAAGTTGAAGAAGAAAGAAATTGAAAAAGATCGGTAATGGATATTACCTCTTTTTGATGCGCCTTCACTTAACCTCCACTTAAAGAACTAAGGATGGTCTTTGAAGTGGACCAGGACCTCTAGGATGATACTAGGGAAGTGGAGAAGAGATTTTTTCAGGGTTTGTCCAAGATTTAATGATCAAATTGGTGTGAGGAGGAGAGGGAGGAGGTGCCCTTTTATAAGGGAGGAGAGGGGCACCTTAGGAAAATCTCAAAATATTATTTTATATTAAGGTCAAATTCGGTTTATAATGGTTCAAAAGGGTCTTATTTCGAAGCTAAAGTGGGGATGGGTCAAAATAATATAATCCAATAGGATTTAGACAAGTTTAGGTTATTATTTTAACCTTATCAATTAGATTTACCTCTAAGTTAAATAATTTAACCTTTATTGTGTCTTTTTGTTTTCTTACACTATATGGTTAATAAACTTACTATATCAAGAAAAACGAACCCCAAGTTGTTTATTATTAATATATATAACCGTATCTAAGTCATTTGGCCGAACCTTAGATTTTTAGTAATAAAATAACAATTAATAATATAATATTTGTTTTAAAAACTAATTTATGTCAATTTTGACACTATTTGGTACATGATTTTTATGAAATTCATAACAGAATTATAAGTTCGAACCAAGTTACTTAAATCAACAATAACATGTCATAGTAACCTATAAAATTAATTTGAGTCATAAAAAGTCTCAAATTACTTATATTTGGGCATTTATAACATCAATTATGTCAATAATTCATTAATAAGACAATTATTGCATCATCTTTGTGTCATAATAAATGATACTTATTTAATCCCTAAAAATTCTAAATAAATTCCTATGATGTAGATAATTGTATTAGATTTCTGTAGGATATTCATATTCTAATTTTTGATGAATTTTATCACTAAATTAAAATTATTATACTTATAAGATTTAAGAAAGTGACATGTTGTCACATTGTTTGGTTTTTAATAATAATTAAATTATTTTCATGGAAAAAAGTCCATAAAATGAATCTAATAAGACCCTTAGATTATATGGTTCTACTTTTAGCCATCCAATAGGAGTTTTCAAAGTGTTAGGGTAATTTTATAATCTTACATTTACCCCTAATTACCTGATTTACCTTTAACTATAGTAAATAAAATTTACCGTAGTTACTATTCACAATGCCCAAAAATAAAAAGTAGCTTATTAAAATAATTTGGACCCACTGATTCCAAATATGGAATCTATTTTTCCAAATTCAATACACAAAAGATGCAGAAATTAAATTAAAATTAATCTCGTTGTCGAAAGAAAATGGGTTTTTCTTTAAAATATTGCAAAAGATTGAATTGATTTAACCTACAAATTCAAGGTAAAATCGATGCTAATGACATACATTATATTAAATGGTAAAAATATATTCTATTTATACTTTAAAACCATTAAATATTATAATTTAACCACATAAGATATTATGATGAAAAAATTTGTTTTTAATTAAAATATAGCGTGTTTTTACTATTCATTAAAATATGAAAGTTATCGGAAAAATATCAAAACTTTATCTAATGTAAATTTTTATATCCTGATTCAAAATAAGAATTTTATTTTGTCAAATTGAACTTATAAACATGTCAAAAACTAGATTTAAAGTGTGTGCGCCATCAAAAGGCGGCAAAACTGCATTTTTTGAAAAATACTTATTTTACCCGAAAAATTTATTTTGTTCTTATACCATGTTCTAGAAAATGTGTAAGATGAATAATAATGTTATAAAATTCAAAATTTAGTTAACACTATTCATAACGGCTAGTTCATAAAAATATTATAATAATATATCGTTGTTTAGTAAATCCTGGTATTGCGTATAACACACGCTATCGAGGAAGGTCGTGATTGTGTGTAATGCAAGCCAAGTCAGGGTTACGTGTAGTGCACGACTCCTTTGTTGTTGCATATAATAGAATCCAACCATATTTTATTTATACATTGAATATATATATATAGACACTCAATGTTGCGTAGAATAACTTCTATCAAACGAACTCGAAAATAGTGTGTAACAAGAGCCAAGAAAATTGTTGCGTATACTTCAAGCTAATACGGTGTTGCATATAGCACAAGATAATCTTGTTGTGTCATACAATAGAAGATATGAATGAAATTAAAAAGAATTTATCTTATAAAATCTTGGGTTGTTACATTCTACCCCCCTTACAATGAATTTCGCCCTCAAAATTCGTCGGGGTTATAAATGGTTTACTATTAAAAAGTTTCTTTAATAGAAAGCCACATTGTAAAAAGGAATACCAAAACCAACCTTTAAAAACAAAAGTATGAAACGTAACGGTTACCCAAATAAACTAATCATTGGGTTTCCACATAGGTGAAAATATAGATATGGAAGAGAAATATAACCATCATGTTCTGATGGAGAGTGGTAGAGAACATGGATATGAAGAAGCCAACAATCACAAATCCATAGATTTGTGATTATCTAAGGTACCATCTGATTCATCGGATATAAGGGCAGTAGGACAACATTTTTGGTTTTTCAAGATCATTTCCCTAAAGTTGGTGAAATTGGAATTAGAAGAAATACTTTCGTGATTTTGGTATAGTCTCACCGTTTGTCATTCTTTGGACAATTTCCACTTCATCTATTAAAGAAATGAAGTTGAATTTGTCATTCGTGATGTGTTAGCAGATCATGTGATATAATGATGGGTCATTCCATCTGTCTCAAACAAAAGGTTAGAAAAGTTATCAAAAAAATACATAAGTCCATATATAGTGAGATTAATCTTATCTAGTTCCTAAAATGGACTTATACTTCATATATCATACTCCTTAATATAATAAAACTAGTTTCTACTAAACAGGGACTTCCTGTAGGCCAGTGGTAGGCGATAAAGGCCAGTCGTACTTCGGTTGTGGGTTTGATTCCCACAGCCTTGTCCGACGCGATGGGTTGTCACCCATCCTACAGGTTGTCCTTTTTCTAAAACTATATTACTATAACATCCCATCAATAATATCAAAAAAACTTCTACCCTTAAACAATACTAACTTATGTCCAACATAATCCATTCTGATCTTTAGGCTTATCCATAATACTTCAGTCCACTCTCATAATATAGTGAAAATGATTACCATAGATTTAATACCATCGTTGATCCCCATATAAGATATGTCTTGTTGGTCACATTATAAACATTCAAAGGCCTTAATCATGTATTCTCTTGAATACCCATTGAACCTTAGTGAAAAAAATGAATGAAGTTAAATGTTAACACTTTCCACATACCAAAATCCTCATAATTATATATACTCAAACCATGATATAACTTTCTCCTTATATCATTCTTGATCTCATTAATACTATAAAACATTTAATTTTCTCCTTATCCCTTCATTATGCGCATATCATCTACATTCCAAAAATATCTGAATAACCTTTCATGGATACTAGTACCATTAATCATACAATTTCAAAACTCAAGGAAAGACAACAGTGTAACAATACTTAGATGTATCTTTATTCCATAGTACCATGAGATTACTCATACAACATTACACATGATAAACATATAATCATTCCACTACATTCTTAAACCATTGACCGAGCTTCAACAATTCTTTCATCTCACATATCATTTGTAGTCTCTTCATCATCATCCACATAAATACTACCCATACGACCATGCTTATTCTCTTCATGATACTTTCCCTTAGGGAATTGGTTTGCATAATGCCCGTACATTCCATATTTAAAACATTTAACCATTGTTGATGTCGTAGAAATACCATTATCCTCATCCCTGGTGTTAACTGAACCTTTTCCTTTGGACTTACTGGCTTTGTGTCCTTTTTTTCCACACCCAAAGCATCTTCCAGTTCCTTTGAAACATTATCCTTGATGCCTCTTCCCACATGATTTACATAGGGGAAATTGAACTTTCTTTCCTCTATGATCATCATGAAACTCCATCTTTCTCTTATTAGACGAGTCAGGAAACTTACCAAATTTTACATTATTGATCATATTATGAGATTGCTGATTCGGAATAATAATGATGTTTGGACTTCCAAATCCCATTTCATTTGGTTTCTCATGAAGAATATCATTCCATTGTCCATCATATCCTCCATTATCGTGAATCATCTTGTTTCCAGCCATTTCCTAAAACCCAAAAAGAATAGTGTGAGAGGCAAAAATCATAATAAAGGGAGATTAACTTCAATATCTAACATCTTTGGTTTAATTTAATATCGTTACCATAGTTCTAGGACTATATCCTATACGTATACTTATCCTTAGGGACATCCCTAGACATACCTTAGAAATATCTCTAGGGATCTCACTAACGTTTTCGCATCCTAGTTTCCAAAAGTTGACTAAACTTTTCCTTTGATACCAACTGTAGAGACCCAAAGCTTGGCGTACCAGGACATTACATTACTTTTGCGGAATACTTATTACATAACAAAAACGCACACACAAGGACCGTAATAGTTTAGTGTCTTTGGAAACTCGGAACGTAATCTTCTAATCATGGTGAAAGATCTTCAACATCTCCCATAAAGATCTTCCCTTTTTTTCTTACCTAAAACCTTTCTTTATATCCTGGGGAAAAGAAAACATAAAAAGGGTGAGCTCAAATTCTCAGTAAGGGTAAACAAAATAAAAATCAATCACATCAAATTCATTAGAATATAACATTTTGGAAATCTTAACCTGCAAAAGAGATCATAATATCATAACATGGGATAAATCATAGTCGTGAAATGAAATCCAAATAATCATAACATAAAACATGAAACTTTTTGGCATACACACATAATCATAGAGAATCATTTCTTATTAGTCAAGACTCATGGACAAGACTATCTTAGTGGACAAAGTCCATTTCTGAACTGAGTCACCCTCGTTTGAGTCCTGTTTCACTGAACCGGTATAACCTACCGTTCCAGCCATGTCTATCTCATGAGATATAAAATCTTTACCCAATTAATTGGAGGGAGATATAGGTCCCACCCATATCATAATGATACCATTCTTATGTGTGCCACAAAATCATAAACCATACATCATAGCATAACCCATGTAATAAAAATGGGAATCTTTAAACATCGTGACATCATAAAACAATTCATATAAGATAAAATAATTCATAAAAATATAATTCCATCATAACATAATAAAATCAATGTAATAATAGGGATAAAAACAGAGCCCTTTATTATCTTAGATGGAAAATAATTGTGATAAAACACTTGAACTCCATTCTTGAGGAAAATATCATTTCTGCTTCAAAAACACTTTTCCTTTCTTAACATGTCGTACACTTATAAACTAAAAGAAGTTGATTAAAAATAAACTTTAAAACTAGTAAAGGAATATTCTTGGAAATAATGTTTTAAAAATTCATTCATGCCGTATAAGTTAAAAAACACATTCTTCGTACTTTTGTCGGAAAAGTCAAAAAGTACCTCGTACGAAAAACAACAAAAGATTCCTTTCATATCCTTTACTAAAAAGTCACCTAAGGGTAAAATTGGATTTAAACAATTGTAGGTGGATGGAAATAATATTACATATTGAGGAAACATGGATTTGGATGATAAAATACACCCCAGTAAATGCCAATGTATAAACAATCTTGGATAAAAATGAGATTGTGATATTTCCCTTACCTTATGTCTGATATGCTTTGTACGTATCTGAACCTCCTGTATAATGATTTAAATAATGTCATTAACTTATTACAGAATCATATTCATTGTTATGATATCATATATGGTTCACTTAGGACTTTATATTACCCTTTCTTTTGTAAATTCCATGTTAAAGAAGCGTTTTGGTTAAAATCGTTTCATTTATCGTAGGTGTTTAGACTTGTTGTTCTTGACATTATTATTACTTATATCATGATTTACTTACTTCCAGAATATAAAACATGATTTATATATCATATACTTTCAGTATATATATATATATAATATATAGATAAATGAAATGAAACACACTGTTCATGGAGACGATAGTCCGTACGTACGCATGAACGTTGTTTTCCTTTCTTTATTGTCTTGAATGGAAGTAAGTAGATGAAATACATATATATATATATATAAATAAATACAGTAGATTTAACATGTCATATATTTCATTATTATTCATTATATATACTTTATAATCATTCATGAATGGTTAATGTGGAGAATGAATCTCATCGCGTTGTGGAGACGGTAGTCCGTACGTATGCACGAGCGATGATATCGTTCTCATGATCGTGAACTTGTGTTTAAGTGTATGTATACTATTTTAGTATCAATATAAATTTATAATAATCATATATAGTTACTCATTACACCATTATACCCATCCAATTAAGGTGGTGGTAGAAAATAGATTACACCACAGCGTGGAGACGGTATTCCGTACGTACGCACGCGCGGTGATTTTTTTTTTCCGTAGGATGGATATAAGGTTAATTAGAGTTGTTTAATATTTATAATAATATATCATTATATAATAAATACTTATGTTATTACTTTACCATGAAAAAAGTAAAGAAGAAGATGTTGAAGAATAAAGAAATTGAAAAGGATCGGTAATGGATATTACCTCTTTTTGACGCGCCTTCACTTAACCTCCACTTAATGAACTAAGGATGGTCTTTGAAGAAGACCAGGACCTCTAGTATGATACTAGGGAAATGGAGAACAGATTTTTTCAGGGTTTGTCCGAGCTTGAATGCTCAAATTGGTGTGAGGAGGAGAGGGAGGAGGTGCCCTTTTATAAGGGAGGAGAGGGGCACCTTAGGAAAATCTCAAAATATTATTTTATATTAAGGTAAAATTCGGTTTATAATGGTTCCAAAGGGTCTTATTTCGAAGATAAAGTGGGGATGGGTCGAAATACTCTCATCCAATAGGATTTAGACAAGTTTAGGTTATTATTTTAACCTTATCAATTAGATTTAACTCTAAGTTAACTAATTTAACTTTTACCGTGTCTTTTTGTTTTCTTACACTATATGGTTAATAAAATTACTATATCAAGAAAAACGAACCCCAAGTTGTTTATTATTAATATATATAACCGTATCTAAGTCATTTGGCCGAACCTTAGATTTTTAGGAATAAAATAACAATTAATAATATAATATTTGTTTTAAAAACTAATTTATGTCAATTTTGACACTATTTGGTACATGATATTTATGAAATTCATAACAGAATTATAAGTTCGAACCAAGTTACTTAAATCAACAATAACATGTCATATTAACCTATAAAATTAATTTAAGTCCTAAAAAGTCTCAAATTACATTTATTTGGACATTTATAACATCAATTATGTTAATAATTCATTAATAAGACAATTACTGCATCATCTTTGTGTCATAATAAATGATAATTATTTAATCCCTAAAAATTATAAATAAATTCCTATGATGTAGATAATTGTATTATATTTACAGATGATATTCATGTTCTAAGTTTCATGAAGTGTATCACTAAATTAAAATTATTATACTTATAAGATTTAAGAAAGTGACATGTTGTCACATTCTTTGGTTTTTAATAATAATTAAATTCTTTTCATGGAAAAAAGTCCATAAAATGAATCTAATCCGACCCTTAGATTATATGGTTCTACTTTTAGCCATCCAATAGTATTTTTAAAAGTGTTATGGTAATTTTATAATCTTACATTTACCCTTAATTACCCGATTTACCTTTAACTATAGTAAATAAAATTTACCGTAGTTACTATTCACAATGCCCAAAAATAAAAAGTAGCTTATTAACATAATTTGGACCCACTGATTCCAAATATGGAATCTATTGTTCTAAATTCAATACAAAAAATATGCAGAAATTAAATTAAAATTAATCTCGTTGTCGAAAGAAAACAGGTTTTTCTTTAAAACATTGCAAAAGATTGAATTGATTTAACTGACGAATTCAAGGTAAAATAAATGCTAATGACATACATTATATTAAATGGTAAAAATATATTCTATTTATACTTTAAAACCATTCAATATTATAATTTAACCACATAAGATATTACGATGAAAAAAGCTGTTTTTAATTAAAATATAGCGTGTTTTTACTATTCATTAAAATATGAAAGTTATCGGAAAAATATCAAAACTTTATCTAATGTAAATTTTTATATCCTGATTCAAAATAAGAATTTTATTTTGTCAAATTAAACTTATAAACATGTCAAAAACTAGATTTAAAGTGGGTGCACCATCAAAAGGTGGCAAAACTGCATTTTTTGAAAAATACTTATTCTACCCAAAAAAATTATTTTGTTCTTATACCATGTTCTAGAAAATGTGTAAGATGAATAATAATGTTATAAAATTCAAAATTTAGGTAACACTATTCATAATGGCTAGTTCATAACAATATTATAATAATATATCGTTGTTTAGTAAATCCCGGTATTGCGTATAACACACGCTATCGAGGAAGGTCGCGATTGTGTGTAATGCAAGCCAAGTCAGGGTTGCGTGTAGTGCACGACTCCTTTGTTGTTTCGTATAATAGAATCCAACCATATTTTATTTATACATTTAATATATATATATATATATACACTCAATGTTGCGTAGAATAACTTCTATCAAACGAACTTTAAAATTGTGTGTAATAAGAGCCAAGAAAAGTGTTGCATATACTGCAAGCTAATACGGTGTTGCGTATAGCACAAGATAATCTTGGTGTGTCATACAATAGAAGATATGAATGAAATTAGAAAGAATGTATATTATAAAATATCGGGTTGTTACACATAATCACTCCATTGATAAATTCTCAGGTCATTGATATGAACATGGAAAGGGTAATCTTAACTCAATTTCCAATCATTGACTTAAACATCCAAGTCATTGGTTTTGTTTTTCCAAGAATATGTGTCAAAGTACTCTGATTGATTTACACTTAATATATAATAATATTGAGTGTATTTATATTTTTCACACATAATTATGTCATTGATTAATCCTTAATATAAGAATACAGTCATTATAAGGGTTTTGTCTCAATTTACATTCTCTTGAGTCTTCTTTGTTGTTATGTGCCAATTCACTTTTATATGGTGTATAAAATATCCTTTGACATTTTATATCATGAATACCTTTAATTTTATGATATTATAATGTTTTGATTAATGTTATTCATCAATTATTTACATTCCTGCATCACTCATTTTGTGAGGAACTCTTTAACTAAAATATCATTTTACAGGTTTTAAAGATTTATTCTTATAAATATTTATCATTAATTTCCATGTTTAAAAAATGGTTTTAAGGACTTATTTACTTGGAAATTAATTTTTTAAAAATTAAAATTCCTTTCAAAAGTTTCAAAGTGGTATGGTAAAATTTTATTCAAAAATCTATTTTAAATGACTTCTTTGATAAATAGTGTGCCTTTTAAATGTTTTTAATAAAATGTGGATATTTCTCTCAAATAATTTTACTGATTATTTCCATCTATGTCAGTATCCTTGATATTTGATTATTCTTGATTGAGGTTGATTTATTATAATACAATCATCCATATTGTGTTGAATGAGTTATGTTTGATTGTGGATGTGCTATTTTTTATACCATTCATGGTTTGTGGTTAAAGTATTGACATTTTGTATGCTAGTTTTAATACGAATGTTTAGATTATGTTTCACACTTTTAATATGAGGAACACTTTGGACTTAGTAAGTGATGGTTGGGGCCCTCTATAGCTCCTAGATGCATCGATAGGTCTCATGAGACAAACTAGTATCTTGGCACAAGGCCTTGACCAAATTTATATTTGTAGTCTTGGCATGAGGCCTTGACTATGTGGTTATGATGTCAGACAATATGAATTCCATAATTATGAAATTAGATATTAATATTACATGTGATTATTCTACTATTAGAATATCCATGTGAGTAAGTAAATAGAATTATTTGATTTATCTTCCCCATATTATGCTCAAGTTTAAGTTTAAAAGGCTTGTGTTTTAGTCTTATACACTGCCTTAAATGTTTAGGTTTTATTATGATAGTTTCCACTATATTGTTATCCTTATTGAGCATTTTATCTCTTCCCTTTCTTATGTTTTATTTTTCCCAGGATATGAAGAAGTATATTTTGATTGAGCTATACAGATAGGCTATGGGATATGAGTGTGTCCAAAGGATACAGAATATTTTTTTACTTCATAATGTAATGTAAAACTTATGTATGTATCTAGTACTTCCAATGATACTAAACCGATCGGTCTTTTGGGACTTGATCCCTTGTGATCATGACAATGTAATGTAATAATGCACCGACTCGGGGTAACTGAGGTTAGGGAGTTACATGATTGATTCAAACAAGCTTCGTTAATACAAAGATAACATGTAACTATCATCCAAAAAATTCATGGATGACAACAAAATAACAAAATTACATTTATTTTAACATTTATAATATCATTTATTTGAATCCTTTATTAATGAAGCAATCACTACATCACCATTTTGTCTAAATTAAATTTATTTATGTAATGCCTAAAAATTATAAATAAAATATCATGATGTAGGAAATGTATTATGATTTCTAATAACAATTTATAGTTTAAAATATCACTTATATAACCCCATATAATTTTTTTTTACTAAAATATATATGTTTATGTTACATTTTCCTTAACTTTTAATTAATTTTTATAAAATGTATTTTTCACGTACAAGTGGCTCCATCGGGTCACAAAATTGATCCAAGTATTCTAATGGTCGGACATATATCATCCAGTAGGGTTAGGACATGTGTTAGGGTAATTTAATATTATTATAATATTATTTTTTACCCTTATTTACCATATTTTCTCTTTAACCATGGTAAATAAAATATTTACCGAAATTTATATTCATAATGTCTTAAAATAAAATTAATATATTTATAAAATTTTAACTGCAGAGATGTATAATTTCCATATAATTGTTTTTCATCTATTTTGGATTATTACGAGTCTGTGAAAATTGACAGCACGTGATTCTGAGGCCCGGAGAGCCTAAAATGGAATTTTGAACTTGTTTTAAGGTACGTTCTGTAAACGTGTGAGTGGTGATCTCTATATTTTGAACTAGTGCTTGGATTAAAAATATGGGGGTACCGTTGAATTCGTAGCGCTGAGATTCTCTTAGGTGAAGCTTAACTTCGACTGTCAAGGTTCAGAAGAAAAAGTTAATTTTTGGACTTTACAAAAAAATTATAAAATAATTCCATGAGTTATTTTATTTCTTTCTTTGTAATCGATGAGCAATGGTGACGGGACCGTAGGGTTGTCAGATCATTTAATGTCCGGTTACACTTGGTTGTGTAACCGTATCTTTGGGAGATTAATGGGTTCATTAATTAAACTCATTAATGAACCACATTAATTGTGCGACAAGTTAAACTCCCCTTTATTTTATTTAAACATGAGGTTGGTGTCGGTTTTGGGAACCCATGGGAGAAATACTGACCAAGTGATGGTGAAATATTCCACTAGCGTATAACGGAGCTTCAATGCCTTTGAGGATTCAATCTAGAGATCAAAGAACGACAATGAACACGCTACAAATGCAGACCTGTCTTCCTCATCCGCACCATCCACAAACGTATTCGACATAGGGGGTTTTGTTGTTTAACTAAGAGTTGTTCATTATTTAATTGATTCCGATGTTATATTGCTAACGTGGAGGGTGTGGTCCGAACAAACAATGCACGGACCCTCTGCTGATCTCCGAATTGGTTGCGTTCTTCGTGACCAACCAAAGATTTTGGTTGGAAGGTGAAACTGAGGGCCGCGTAGTGTAGGCGTCATCCTAGGAGGGTCGTAGGCATAGACGGGAAGAAAATCGTACCATTGAAGCTTCATCGGTGGCCCATGGAATCTCCGCCAGTGCAGTGGTGTCAAAGACCAGAGGAGGTGGTAGCTGGCTTCTACCGACCACGAAGGGATGGCTGCGCCTGAAGGCATCGCAGCGGATAAGCACGGCCAACCTTTTCCAGTCACGTTGAATCTCGGCGATGTGCCGCGGAGGAGGGTTGTGGCTCTGAGCTACGGTGGAAGGCGAATTCGCGCCCACGGGTTCGCAGATGACCGGTCCATGTGAACCGTCCATGTGGAGCGGCACCAACTGGCTCTACTAATTGAAGGACCTGAAAGGCCGAGTTGTTCAGGAGGGGAGCGGACCCCCGCACCAGCCAGCATGTCGGGCAGTTCCACGGCCCGGCAGGCCATGCCCATAGCCCAGTGGGCCTAGTCTATGGGCAGGAGGCCAAACTGGGTTGATCTCAGCCCCCTTTGGTCCATACCCAATGGGCCAGGTTGGGTCGGTCTGACCGGGTCGGATAGGACCCGGACCCACTTACAGCCTAGTTTCGCTTAAATGGGAATATCTTCTAAACCAGAAGTATGTTTGAAGAACTGTCTAGGACGCTGGAATCCTTTGGAAAAGAAGGTCCTTTTGAGATAATTTACATGGGTTTTGGAGAAAGTTGGATTAAAACTGGGCTGGATCAATCCTGATTCCAATCGGGCCCTCGACACTACAATGCCTATAACTTTTAGACAGGGAGTCTTATTTACTTGCCGCTTGTTGCTTTAGAAAACTTATGACATGGCAGTTGATCAGGTTTCTTCTCAATGGGACTTCATTGTATTTGAAATATGACCAATGGATTGAGGAGAGGATCATCCCGGAATCAAGCGTGCTAAGTGCGGGAATCCAGTGGTTGGCTGTGACATAGAAAATGAAGGGTGATCATGTTTGGGTTAGTACCTATCGATCCTGTGTGGGTCAGATCCTACGTGGGACAGTGCTCAGCGATCCTGTGTGGGTCAACACATACCAATATTATGTGGTTCAGCGCTCAGTGATCTTTTGTGGGTCAGCGCATATCGATCCTGTGTGGTTTAGATCCAATGTAAGTTAGTGTTTAGCGATCATGTGTGGGTCAGCGCCTATCAATCCTATGTGGGTCTGTGCCTAGTGATACTGTGTGGGTCAGTGCATACCGATCCAATATGGGTCAGTATCAAATCCTCTTGATAGATTAAGATGATCTAGATTTACGACTAATTATCTGTACTTTTTTACATAAGTTATACCAGGTGTGAGTATTATTTTACTTTGTGCTTTGTGATTTATATCATGATTTGTGGTTATTCCTTTCTGGAATTCTGTGAGTCCTTTGGAGGTCTCACAGTTCATACTAAGTATTTTTATACTCACCCCTACATGGGATTCTCCCACACCTTATTGTTCCATGTGCAGATGACGGGAAGCTTTGACTGAGACTTGGGGAGCCAGGACTTGACGGTGTACGGAGGTGACCGGTTAACGTGGAGAGCCACAGTGATGAGTTTTACCTACCCTTTTGGTAGGATCCTTGGGAGATGACCTCGGGAGCTGTTTTCCCTTTTACATGTACTTCCATTTCAGTTGTGCTTGTATTCTGGCCCCTTTTTCTCTCAGTACTTACTTTTACACTCAGTTGAGGTTTTTAGTTGTGGTTGAACCTTTCTTATTCCGTTGTGTTATACTTTTGCGCAGTGTTCCATCTCTGTGTCTATATATGTTATGTGGTAATGCCTTCCCTTTTTAGGGATATACTTTTCTGGTAATATTTCCCAACCCCTAGCCTATGAAAGGCTGGATTGGGGTGGTCACAGAACGGGCCCCGGGGGACGGGTCATGACAAAGTGATATCAGGGGAGTCAGTTCAACCAAAAGAACTAAGAGTCTATGTTTTCAATGGAGAAATAGTGTTAAGTGTCTTGAGTTTGGGTTTTAGTTTGGGGTGTCCAGTGTTGGTATGGCGGCCGATGTATCCATACACCAGGACACTAAATTCTGATTTCCAACTCGATACACAAAAACACTAGTTGTGTGTGTTTTGAAAATGTTGTTTTCTTCTTATCTCTTTAACTCGGCTCACCAGGTATAAATTATTGACTGGGGCACACCTATTTTTTTATAATTTCTCCATGTAGACAGCCATCCTGGATTCTAGAGAGATATCACGATGACGGTCTACCGAGTGATGACGCATCGGTGTAGGTCCCTCTTACGGTGATAGTACCTTCGAGTAGTGTACCAACACCACCACCTCCCATAGCACAGAAGTTACCACTATCCCCACTAGTAGACCGTGCATGCCGACACAGCGCATTGCATGAGTTCCAGAGATAGAGACCTCTAAGGTTTCAAGGAAAGATAGACCTGCAAGCGACTGAGGAATGGTTGGAGGCTATAGCACGGGTTTTTCACTTGGTTGAGACACCAGCAGACCAGATGGTGATCCTAGCTACAAGCCTCTTTCATGGAACATCAGGTAGATGGTGGAGCCTGATGCTCCAGACACATGAGGAGGTGACACTCTCGTGGTTGGACTTAGAGACCCTTTTTAGGGCAGATTTTGTACCAAAAACTCTACGCTTTGTACTTATTTAAGAGCTACTACACTTAGAGCAGGGCATCCTGACAGTGGGCCAGTACTCGGTGAGATTCACTGACCTCTCTCACTACTCCACTAACATGATATGAGACCCTTTCTTCTATTCTTGGGCCTTTTAGAGGGATCTATGATGATGGATCAAAGCATCGATGATATCACTCAATATCCCGACATAGGCTGGAGTTCTTGATTGAGCACTGTTGGTGGAGAGAATTCTAGATGATTAGGCACCGACAATGAGATCCACCACCAGAAAATAGGTAGTTGAGTCATCTACAGCAGGAAGTATGAAGATGACACAGAGTTCCATGCAGGCCATACCTTCTGTAGGGAGACCTCAAGATGTAGGGTTTGAGGTGCAGAGCTCACATGACAGATGGGGTCAGCAGAGGAGCATATTGTGCTTCACATGCAGCAGGCAGGGTCTCATGGCTCATGACTGCCTGACCCACCATATGGAAGATCAGAAGACAGTCAAGGTACCACTGAGGCAGTGGCTGAGGTTCTAGTGAGGAGATCCATAGGGTGGAGGATGTGGTTGAGTAGAAGGCCATGCAGCAGGCGGTGGATGATAGTTTGAGGTTCTACTGCCACCACCCCCAGGTGGCGCATCCCGACCTTAGGGAGTAGGTGGACAGGGGCGAGCTCAGCTTCAAGCCGTAGAGGCCTCTGACCATGGTGCTTCGGAGTTGATTTATTGTATGATCTATGTCTATTACACCCTATTTGTAGTTCTTATAGACATAGGTTCCAGTCACTATTTCATTTCCACGACACTCATTCAGAGCTTGGAGATTCTAATGGATTTGTTGGCTCGATCCTTGTATTTAGAGACTCAAACGAGAGAGGATTAAATTGTTACACATTGGTGTAGGTAGTGTGATCTTACTATAGGAGGCAATATCTTCAGATGGGATCTCCTAGTAGGAATTTCTAGGCCTTATGACGTCATCTTGGGTATACACTAGTTATCCACAGTCCATGCTCAGATCGACTATTTTAGGCACAAAGTGCGGTGTGTCTGTGAGGATGGGATCGTGATTCCATCACTAGTGACAAGGAAACTTTTGTAGCATAGGATGGAAGTTCTCGGAGGTGGGTGAAACCGATCACTCATCAACTGGATAGCCTCACCCTGGAAGTAGTGGATGAGAGGAGTCCAAGCTATCCTGCTATGGTGGACCAGTATGATGATGTCTTCCCTAATTATGTTTCAAGACTACCTCCTCGTAGAGAGGTAGAATTTTACATCGACCTATACCCCGGTATGGCAACAATATCTACACCAGAATATCAGATGGCTCCCGTGGAGCTTAGTGATTTGAGAGTACAGTTGGAAGACTTTTATAAGAAGGGGTTCATATGGCTCATGTGTTTCTCCTTAGGTAGACTTGATTTTGTTCGCCAAGAAGGAAGTTGGGAGTCTGAGGGTATGAGTGAAATATTGATTCCTGAACCAAGTGACCGTAAAGAACAAGTATCCTCTACCAAGGATTGATGACCTCTTTGATCAGATGAATATAGCTTGATTTTTTTTAAATATAGACATCAGATCAGGTTATCATCAACTCAGGGTACTGGATTAGGACGTACGGAATACAGCCTTCGGATGTCGGTATGGTCATTAATTGTTCTTGGTGATGCCATTCAGCATGACCAACACTTTGTAAGTGTTCATGGGACTCATGAACATGATCTTCCAGCCTTACCTTGATTGCTTTGTGGTAGTATTCATTGATGATATCCTAGTATACTCTAAGACAGACGAGGAGCATGCCACGCATATACAGATAGTTCTTGATACACTCTGAGAGAACCAGCTTTATGGAAAGCTCTCGAAGTGCCCATTCTAGATATGGGAAGTCCACTTCCTGGGAAATGTTATCTCAGAGGCTAGAGTTGTAGGGGATCCGAAAAAGATAGAGGCAGTACTTTCTTGGGAGCCACCTTGGAGTGTCACCGAGGTGCGGAGTTTTCTGGGGTAAACTGGGAACTAATATATATTTGTACCTGATTTTTCCAGGGTATCAGCACCCTTTTCAGCTTTGATGGAGAAGAGACAGCCTTTATTGTGGATGGAGATGTGTCATCAGAGTTTCCAGGAGTAGAGGTGGAGACTAATGAGTGCCCCATGTTGAGGCTACCAGAAGAGGGTGTTGGGTATGTATTCTATTGCGATGCATCTAGGACCGGACTAGGGTGTGTCATGATGTAGGAGAAGAGGTGATTGCCTAAGTCTAACAAGAGATGAGGAAACATGAGAAGAACTACATGACCCATGACCTATATTTAACCATAGTGGACTTTGCACTGAAGATGTGGTGGCACTACTTGATGGCTGAATGGTTTACTATATAATCTGATCACAAGAGACTCAGGTATATCTTATCATAGAAGGAATTGAACCTGAGACAACGATGATGGATGGAGTTCCTCCAAGACTGTGACTTTGAGACTGTCTACACTACTGGTATGGGGAATGTAGTAGGAGATGCACTCAGCAAGTGGTCTGTTCTAAATTTTTTGAATGAGGCGATAGAGAAGTTAGCCGCATCGAATATATCCTTTGTGGATAGTGATGGATTCGTTTACCTCTAGTCTATGACTGTCACTCCCCCACTCCGCCAGTGAATTTGGGAGGCATAGATTGAGGACGTAGACTATGATACCTGACGTTCTCAGATATCCTTAGAATAGACTCCTGAAAGATTTTATGAAGGTGGTGAGCATGTCATCCTTTTTAGAGGACACACCATGGTACTAGTGACGCTACAATAGGAGGTGTTGAGGGAGTTCCACACATCCCCTTTGGCAGTATATCCTAGAGTGGTGAAGTTGTACCAGGAACTCCAGAATCAGTACTCGTGGCCATGGATGAAGAAATCAGTGGTAGAGTTTGTTTTACAATGCCTCACTTGTCGGTAAATAATGTTCTAGCATCAGGTTCTAGCAGGCTTAGCACAACAACTTGAGGTGCTGGAAGGGAAGTGAGATGGTATCTCCATGGAATTCATGACAAGAATACCACATACGTCTAGATTCCACGATTCCATCTGGGTGATCATTGACTTACTCACCATGTTGGCCCACTTTCTACCCATTCGAGAGTAGGGATCAATAGAGGACTTGGGATGCGACTACATACATGAGATTGTGCGGATTCATGGGGTTCCATCAAAAATCATCTCAAATCACGACACTCGTTTTACATCCCAATTGTGGAAGGGATTACAGGAGGAATTTTGGACTTAGATACGCTTTATCACCAACTTTCAACCTCCAATAGATGGTCAGACTGAGCGGACTATACAAACACTCAAGGATATGCTTCGTGCTTGAGTCTTTGATTTTGTCCGTAGTTGGGAATAACACCTACCACTGGTGGAGTTCTAATATAACAATAGTTATCACTCCATCATTGTTATGGCCCCATTCAAGGCTTTGTACGGGTGACCATGCAGATCACCTCTATGCTGAACAAACCCAGGGGAGTCAGCAGTTATGGGTCCAAAGTTGGTACGGACTACAACTGAGAAGGTACAGATCATCCAGGAATGGATGAAGACTGCAAAGATCTAGGAGAAGTCTTATGCCGACAGAAGATGGAGACCCTTGGAGTTCGAGGGGGGAGACCATGTCATCCTATGGGTCTCAACCTGACTATGATTGCAGAGATTTGGCTTGGGTGGCAAGCTATTTCTGAGGTACATCAGACCTTTTTAGATTCTTAGGAGAGTGGGATAGGTGACATACCATCTAGATCTTCCCCCATAAATGCATCGGGTGCATAATGTTTTCCATGTGTCGCAACTGAGGAGGTACGTGCATGATCTATTACACGTTATCGATTTGGGTGAGTTAGACATTGATGATGGGGTGGCGTTCGTAGAGTTCCTGGTGGAGATAGAGGATCGACATGAGTGGGTTCTTCATGGGTGGTTGATTCCTCTAGTGTGAGTTCAGTGGCAGCACGGGAACCTCTAGGAAAGAACATGGGAGTGAGAGGCTCAGATATATGCTCAATAGCCCCCCATTTGTTTCGCTAGTTTTTTGTGGCTTTTGGGGACATATAGCCCTAAGGTGGGGAGAATGTAAAGACCTGGAATTTCTATATATTTTTTTTAAATTATTTGGTATTATTACGAGTCTGAAAAAATTAACGTCACGTGATTCCAAGGCCCGAAGAGCCCAAAAAGAAATTTTGAACTTTTTTAAGGTATGTTCAATAAAAATGGGAGTGGCGATTTCAATATTTTGAACCGGTGCTTGGATTAAAAATATGAGGGCATCGTTTAATTCTAGTATTGAGATTCTCTTAGTCGAATCTTAACTTTGACCAGCAAGGGTCGGAAAAAAAGTTAATTTTTGGACTTTACAAATAAAAAATAAAATAACTCCATGAGTTATTTTATTTCTTTCTTTGTAACTGATGAGCGAAGTGTGAGGGACCACTAGGTTATCAAATCATTTAATGGACAGTTACACATCGTTATGTAACCGAACTCTCGAGAGATTAATGGTTTCATTAATTAAACTCATCAATGAACCACATTAACTGTGCAACAAGTTAAACTCCTCTTTATTTTATTTAAACAAGAGGTTGGTGTGGGTTTTTGGAAACCACGGGAGAATTCTTGGTGAAGTGCTGGCAACGTCTTCCACTATCATAGAACAAAACATCGATGCCTTCGCGGATTCTCTCTGGAGATCAATGAATGCTAATGAATATGCTTGGAACGTGGACATGTCTTCCTCATCTGCACCATCCAACAATGTATTTGAGGTAGGGGTTTCATTTTTTAACTAATAGATGTTCATTCTTGAATTGTGTCCCATGTTATAATGCTAACATATAGGGCGTGGGATGAATAAACAAGCCCTGGACCCTCGGCTGATCTCGGTATTGGTTGTGTTCTTCATGAGTGACCGAAAATTATGGCAGTATGGTGAAACTAAGGGCCGCGCAGTGTAGGCGTTGTCCCAAGAGGTCTGTAGGTGTAGATGAGAAGAAAATCGGACCACTGGAGCTTCATAGGTGGTCCGTGGAAGCTCCACTAGCACGGTGGCACTGGCAACCACGAAGTCACGGCAGCTCATGAAGGTGTCGCGGTGGACAGGCACGGCCAGCGCGCTGCGCCAGCACACTACGGAGGAGGCTCACATCTCTGAGCAGCAGTTGAAGGTGGACCCGCGCCTGCGGGTCTGCAGATGACCAGTCCACATGGACTGTCTAGGTGGAGTGGTGCCAACTGGCACCGCTAATTGAAGGACCTAAACAGCTGAGCCATTTGGGATGGGAGCAGACCCCCGTGCCAGCCAGCGAGCTGAGCGGTTATGCAGCCTGGTGGGCCGTGCCCAGCCGGGTAGGATGGGCTGAACCCGCGGGTCGGACTGGCCTTAGTTGAACTGGGTCGAGACCATCCCCCTTCGGTTTGGACCCTTCAGGTCGGGTCGGGTCGGTCTGACTGGGTCGGGTCGGACCAGACCATGACCCGGTTACGGCCCAGTTTTACTTAAATGGTAATATCTCTTAAACCAAATGTCTGTTTGACGAACCTTCTACGGAGCTAGAACCCTTAAGATGATATGATCCTTTTGAGATAATCCACTTGAGTTTTGGAGAAATTTGGAGTTCGTCTAGGTTGGATTGAACCCAAATCCTACCGGGCCATCGACACTAAAATGCCTATAACTTTTAGACTGGCCATCTGATTGACGTGCCATTTATTTCATTAGAAGCCTTATGACATGAAGGTTCATTGGGTTTCTTCTTCATAGGAATTTGTGCCTCTTGAAATATGATTTATGTCTTGAGGAGCGTATCCTCCCTGAATCAAGCGTGCTAAGTGCGGGAATCCAGTGGTTGGCTGTGACGTAGAGAATGAAGGGTGATCATGTGTGGGTTAGTACATATCGATCCTATGTGGGTCATATCATATATGGAATAGTGCTCAGTGATCCTCTCTAGTTCAACACATACTGATATTGTGTGGGTCAACACTCAACTATCATGTGTGGGTCAGCGCTTATCGATCTTGTGTGGGTCAAATCATGTGTGGGTCAGCGCATGACGATCCTCTATGGGTCATCTCCTGTTGATCCTGTGTGGGTTAGCGCTCAGTGATCCTATGTGGGTTTGTGCATACCGATCATGTGTGGGTCAGTAGTAGAGCCTCTTGACAGAATAAGATGAACTAGCTTTATGACTAATCATATGTACTTCTGTACTTAAGTTATACCCGGTGTGAGTTGTCTTTTTCTTTGTGCTTTGTGATTGAGATCATGCTTTGTGGTAATTCCTTGGTGGAATTCTGTGTGACCTTCGAGGGTCTTGGGGTCCCTACTGAGTATTTTTATACTCACTATTGCATGAACTTCACCTTCACCTTGTTGTGTCCTGTACAGACGACATGCAAATTTGACTAAGACTCAGGGAGCCAAGACTTGACGGTGTACGGAGGTGACCGGTTGATGTGGAGAGCCATAGTGATGAGTTGTACCTACCCTTCAGGTAGGATCCTTGGCGGGAAACCTTAGGAGTTGTTTTTCCTTTTACTTGTACTTCAATTTCAGTTACGCTTATATTCTGGACACTTTTTCTTTCACTACTTTCTTATACACTTATTTTAGGTTTTTAGTTGTGGTTGTACCTTTCTTCTTCCATTTTGTTATACTTGTGCGCAGTGTTCCCTATCTATATGTATATAGTCTTTGAGGAAATTTCTTCTCTTTTGAGGGATATTCCTTTCCAGTGATAGTCGTCAACCCCTAGCCGATGGAAGGCGGGCTTGGGGTAGTCATGACACAGGCCCTGGGGGATGGCTCATGACATGGACCTCCTAATTCCAAATATGAAATCCATTTTTCTAAATTCAAAACACAAAAGTTTCAGAAATTAATTTAAAATTAATTCATGTTGTTAAAACCAAAAGGCGTGTTTTTAAGAAGTAAAAACTACCAAAAGATTGACATGTGTTTATGTCCAATTTCAAAGTGAAATTACTTTCAATGACCAACATTGGATTAAATGATAAAAATATAATCTAATTAAACTTTAAAACCAATTAAAATGATAGTATAATCAAATAAAAATTTAGATGAAAGGGCTATTTTGAATTAAAATGCTGTATTTTTCACTATTCATCAAAAAATGAACTTTATTAGAAAAATATCAAAATTTTACCCAAAGTAAATTTTGATGTCCCACTTCTAAATAAGAAGTTTATTTTGTCAAATGTAACATATGAAATTAACAAAAACTAGATTTAAAAATGGTTCTCCATTAAAAGGTAGTAAATCGACTTTTAAAAGAATATTAGAGTATTTCATGCTTAAAATCGGATTCATTCTTATTTTAAGCTTATAAAATTTATTTGATAGAAGTAAAAACATTTAACAATCATGTGTAATCATATTGTAGTTAGTTCTCCTCATTCCTGCAAATACAATGGCTAATCGTTAACTACCATTTAAAATAATAATATTATTATATTATTTTTCAGTATAACTCAAAGTTGTGTGCAACATAATATTTCAAAGAAACCTGTTGTTGCATTTTGATTATGCTATCAGACATATCATCCCCTTGAAAGTAAAATTAGTATTTATTTCACAAATATTAATAAATATAAAAATTTCATATTCTTTATTTACATGGGATGTTACATCATGACACCAATTTGAGAAACCTATATTTACCAAACCTACTCAATTACATTACAAACATACCTATCCAAGTTCTAGATGTTATGGTTTTTTCAAAATAAAAACCCTAAGTAAATTATAATAGGATCCAAAGGAAGTATGTTGAGGAAGTGATAATCATCTTTATCAAGTATTTCAAATTTATTTCATCTTATACTTCCTCTTAATATATTGAAACCATCCTAAAATAATTAATAAAATATCATAAATAATTTTACATGCCATTATGATTATGGTACAACCATTTTCCATCTATTTTCCATCCTATGAAAAGTGAAAACATTGCACGTATGAACGTACGACTTACCATCTCCACATAGTGGTGTAATTAATTTTTCATCACCATTTAACTTAGATGGTTATAAAAATAGAACTGATATTTATATATGATATTTATGACATAATTATACTTCTAGAATGATAATATCATATCAACCTTCTTACCTTCTAATCTTTTGGAAAACTGTAACGTCGTTCATGTGTATGAGTGAAATACCACCTCTACAAAGCAATGTGAACCATTTTTCAATTACATGTTACATGGATGGTAATAAGGATAGATTTAATGGATATATATTATATTTATATCATGATTAATATTCTGGATATTTTTTAACCATAATCAAAGTACATGGACCGGAACTACTATCACCACTAAAAACTCGAGTTTTAACAGCACTAGTAAAGGGTCTTCAACAACGCTTATAAATTATTGTCTACACAAGCACTGTTAAAGAGTAGGATTTAACGGTTCTCATAAAAGGCACTATTTAATGGGTATATTTATACCATTTTTTAATTTTGTTAAAGGGGTAAAATTATATTTTTCAGACATCTATGAGCTCGACCACTTTATCAGCGCTTCTTTGACACCTTTAATAGCGCTTTCCACCCCACCACCCCTTTTATCAATACTTTTTGAATTTCTATCCTCATGCATCCACTTGGATTTGAACCCTACACCTACCCTTTGAAAATTAAATGCATTTACCCCTACACCATGTAGTTTTGTTGTATGTTTAATGATATTTTTGTTTATTTATATAATATTTACATATAGATTTTTTATTTATATATTTATATAATTATTTTTAAATACATTTATAAAATATGTGTGTGTTATATATATATATATATATATACACTTATATTTATTTAAATATTTTATATATTATATTCATTTACATATACTAGAGTATAATATAAATATATATCCATTTATTAATACACAAATATATGTATATATAAACATTATAAATATATTTTTATGATGTAAACAACGGTTAGATATTGTTTTAAATAAATTTTAGAATATTTATTTATTTAGATATATTTAAATATACATATACGTATATATTTGTTAATTATTGATAGACACATGTTTATATAAAAAAACTAATTTTATAGGTATATATATACATATTATTTCATTTTTATAAGGTAAATAAAGTGGATAATTTTTTAATTTAAATAAAATATATAATAAATATATATTTTATATATTTGAAAATACATTTTTACATAAATATGTTGATATATGTATTTATACAAGTGATTTATTATAAGTGAATACAAGAAAATATTCTTATATTTAATTATTGATAAAACTAAATTGTGAAAAATGATAAAATTTCAAAACCAAGATATCAATATGAATTTAGGAACTATGAATAAATTCATTCATCACTGAAAATGTGAAAAAATACCCCCCCTAAACGAGGATGAAATTTTATCGAATGTTAGAAATATTGTGGTACACCAACTAAAAAATCAGTTTTGGAGGCTTTCTGGCCGTTTTTTGGACTCGAAAAATATGATGAGGTTCTATGGGTCACCAAGGTGTATATTTTATTACAAGATTCAATTTGATATATGGTGGATCCAAAACAGACACCCGGATCAATATTTATGGTTGTTTGATGTTCGAGTTATGTTTTCAACTTATATTAGATATTTAATTGATTTTTTGATGTTTTTCTCCTTCAAATTTATATTAAATGACTATTAATCCCTAATAATTAGCAAATTATTAATTGAAAATATTTTTTTAATTATTTTATACACCATTTTTTTCTAAATATCTAATATATTTAGTGTATATGTCTATTTAGCCTTATCAAAAACATATTTAATATATATATATATATATATTATATTTCTATAAATATTATTATATTTATATATTAATATATTATTTTTAGTGAAAAATAATTTTTTTTGAAATATACCCTTTATCAGTTAATTTTTACTAGCACTGATAAAGGGGGGCCTCTATGTGCGCTTTTTTACAAGCTCTAATAAAGGGCCCCCTTTAAAAGTGCTAGAAAAAAAGTGATGTTAAAGACCCCATTGAACATTTCTTTTTCTAGCGGTGAAAAAGTGGGTCTTTAACAACACTTTTATATAGATTTATTAAAGCCCTATCCCTATATAAACCTAGTTTTGTAGTAGTTTATATTAAAATTCTCACGAAAAACAAAGCAATTAACACCTGAAACAATTATAATAATAAAAAAATTTTACAAAAGGATGACAATTTGTTATAAATGAATAATATATTATATTATAGATATGTATATGGTACTAATATTTAATTTAAATGAATTTAAATTAATTATACATGATATTAAAATCACTTACAATGAAAGTTAAACTTGAGGTGACGGATTCTATCTCAATTTCCTTTCATTGAGGCATATTTTAATATTATCCACCAAGTTCTTTTTTGTGGTACATATACTTCCCATTTTTGGTTTTTAACATGAATATATATTTATTCATTATTCAATTCATGATACTCTTTAAAAAGTAAAGTTTAAAAGTAAATTTTATATTATTTCTCTTTTTGATCAATTATATTTTCCTTCCATATTCATATCTTTCAATATTATTTTAAAAAATTCCATTATATTACTCAAATGATTTATTAAGGTCATTTTAAGTTATCCTTGAATTTTTATAATGTTTAAAAGAAAAGTTTCTAATGTTTTCCTAAAATTTTCATTTTAAAATTTCCATACAAAATTTAAAAAGAATACTTTTTTAACATATAATGTTTTAAAATACTTTTCCAATGGCATAACCATTTTATAACCTCTAGATTATTATATAAAATTTCAAGGATTTTTCAAAGTAAACTCTTTACAAAAACTTATTTTAAATTTTACATTCATTATATTATCTTCTTTAAAATAAAAATTTTTTTAAAAAAAAACTTTTCTAATGGCTATATCTCATATGTTGAATAAGTTTTTGGAAATTAAATTTTTATTAAAATATTCACCTTCATGTGATCATTGGGACACTATATTTATCTTAAATATTCATATTCTACGTATCATGGATAAGATTATTTACGAAACCATATACCATTTCTATATATGGTATATTACCTTTAAAGTAATTTTATTGCCTAGGGAAAACCTTGATAAATCTATATTCTTTATTCAATATAGACATCTTTTAATATGGAATATTGTTTATAAATTTAATTGATCCTTAAATTTACTAGTAATGCATTGGACATGCAGTGATTGGTGGGTCCTGGAATTATATAGCCCCTCAATGCATCAACAGGTCTCATGGTAAAAATTAGTAAGATAGCATTAAATGGGTTTTCGGTGTGTGTCTACTTATAATTTTAAAATATTTTTTAATAAGTACTTGATGGTATAGATAACATGATGTATGAGATCATGACGTCCAATATTAAGAAATTCATTCATTTAGAATTCAATTTTTATTTTCCATGAGATTAATGCATTGATATTATCCATGAATGAATTTTGTGCTCAGGTTATTGATTAAATGGATTGTTTTATTTAGTTACTTATCTTTACATATGGATTATACCTTATTTACTCATGATTAAATATATATATATTTTTCTATTTACAATGTATTAATTTTTTTGTACATTGAAAAATTCTATTAGAATGGACCTTTAAAATTTACCAATTTTATTTAACATAAAAATAAATAACACTTTAAAAATGGTTGTTATAAAAATATCCCTATAACATTGATTAATTTTAATCATGTATAATTAATTATTTAATCACATCTTATTATTATAACACATTAAATAATTTATAATAATAAAAATAATAATAATATATAAGGAATTATAACACTTGTTTTTATAATAAATATTTTTAATTAATTATTATCTTTTTAATTACTTGAGATTTTACTTTTCTTATAATTTATTGAATGATATGTCACATTTTATACCCCTAATGTATAATTTTGAATTTTCATTGTAATAATATATCACAATTTATTTTATTTTGGTGTTTTTTATGATACAATCTATTTAAAATAATATTTATTTAAGGTAAAAATTATTTACTAAAATATCAAGGTGTTATGTTCTAACCCCTTAAATGAGTTACGTCATTTAAATTTTAATTTCTCCTACCGATGAAAATATATGAGGGTGTTATTAATATATCCAAGACTCGTGTTATAATTTCAAATGAGAATTCAACCTTACCATCATAATAAACACTAACAAACTCATATTTCCTTCATAATAGGAATACATTTATATTTTTATTTGTCATGCCCATATGTTTCAAATATAATTTGTTATAAGACTTTAGATTTTCTAGAGACACAACTTTATCGACTTCATTTTCATGATCCTATACTCATCCAAATACTAAAACAAAAATGGTTATGAAAATAATAAATAAACATATTAATATGAAAAATCAATCATAAGTTTCTTATCCATTAACTCCTTTATTTCAACAAAATATATATTTTTCTCAACTATAAGTTCAAACTATATCTCTTTTAATCCACAAAATAATTAACACTCAATTATCAAGAACTTTCTTACTATATTTTAAACCCAAAAATCATGGAAACATGTGCTCCTAGGAATCAAAATACCCTTTATTCCCAAATATCATAAAATCACATATCAATAAATATACTTTAATAATATATACTATAAAAAATATATAAATTTTTTTATAAAAAAAATGGATTTACTTTACATCAAATTACTTTTCAATCCCAATGGTTATCTCATCTTATATTCCCAAAATAAATCAACCATATTTTCTAATTTTGTTTAGCTATCTCAACACCAAATCACATACTAACCATATGGTCTATCTATTCCTTAATCACTTATTCATTCTAAAATTCAATAAGCTTCTCATAAAATATTATTATTTACCCTAAAATTACATTCATATAAGAACATAGAAGGGGTATCAATACCTTTAAACATATGATCAACCCAAAAATTATTAACCCATGATGGTATCCATATATATTAAAATATCCTCATCTGACAACATCATAACCTTTAAAGTTATCTAAACCCTACTATAATACCATTTAATATGCCTCAGACCTGCACTTCTGGATCTAGTGCTAAAAACACATTCTATACATATTGTCTTTGATACCAAATAAAACAAACCAAAATTTAACATCTATAACTTAAATGTAAATAACTAATATTGAGTAACTTGCATACCCAAGACCTTTTAGCATTAGTGTTTTTAAAAAATAGTAAAAAAAATTAACTAACAAAACCCATTTCTTTCACATCAAATGAAAAAATTTCCTACTAAACCAAGGATTTATTATTTTACCATAACACTTCAAAATCTCCCATAAAATTATATATACAAGATATGAATTTAAACATTTCATTCATAATAATATTATTCCTAACATATGGAAATGGTAATATAACAAGGGTAAAACTAGTAGAATAAGATGATTTAGTTTCTTATTTTTAAAACTGGGTTTTTCATAAATGATGTTAAAAGTGACACGGGAAGCCTTCAACATTAGTTTTATAAAAAACCGACATCAAAAGTTATTTGGGGTGACTTTAAAAATCGGTTTTATATCAAACCAGTTTTAAAAGTAATTCAAAATAAATTTTCACATTGGTTTTTTATAGAATCGATGTTAAATTATTTTAAAAAAATCTAATTCCCATGAACAACTCCTCATTTTTTTAATGTTTTATTTTTTAAACCCTCGTCCTCTTAACATTATATGGGACCCAACCTACACTTGATCTTCCCTTCATTAGATGTTAAAATTATTTTTTCATTATTTATTCTAAATCTTTTCCTCCATCATCCTTCTTCCATAACCCTTGACATTATTTGGTCCATGGAATCCGTAATCCGATCGAATTCCAACCATTATCCAAGGTTTTTTCATTTTATTTTTTACTTATTTTTTGCAAATGTTTCTCTTCAATGTTTTATCAATCTTCTTGTTTCCACCACCCCTGAGTGAATTCATCATAATTCTGTATCTATTTTCCATTGTAGTCCTGCATATTTTGTACATTATTTTTTTATTGTTGTATTAATTAATTTTTGGTTATTTTTAAATTTCATTCATCCATTCATTGGTTTGTATTCATATTATTGTTAATTATAAATTTATATTGTTAAAATATGTTCAATGTTATAACTTTTTCATGATTATAAACTATTTTTTATTCTAATTTTTTTCTTGTTGAAACTGTTTTTATTTATAATTTTTTTATTGATAATTTTTCTTGTCATTATAACTTATTTTTTGTTAAAATTTATATTTTTATTAATTTTTTTCATCTATAAATTGGGTTTTTCATCATAATTAAATCTAATTAAAAAAATTTGTAATTTTTTTCCATTTTTACATTTTTCTTAAGATATAAATCACTTATTAAAAATATATACATGGTTAAATATTTATATACTTATATGTTTTAATTTCACTTTTTTACTTATATGTTTAAATATTTATATGTATTAATATATTCATATATTATATTGTGAATTTTTATGTAACTGGTGAATTATAATTGGATATATGAATGATGAACTGTTGATGAATATGAGAATGGGTAAACAATTTATAATAATTTTCTATAAAAATATTAAAAAATGAGATTTTATATCCATTCATGAAGTGTTTGAATATTAGTAAATTAGGGTATAAATAAATCAAAGATCATCTAATTTACTATGGATTTATACATAATTATACATGCTAGGTCTGGCATGGTGAAATAAAAAACGAGTCAATTTCTAATGATGATAAAGATTTCTAGCATAAGATATAGGATTGTCTTGAAGAATTAATTCATGATGTAGGTGTTGAATCCATTGAAAAAATAATTTTTTAATAACTGTATAAAGATGATAAAAACCCACTATTCTTAGGTTAAACTAAATTTACAGTGTTATCAATAGTTTTGAGATTAGTTAAATTGAAATAAATACATGGTTGGAGCGATAAAATTTTCATTGAATTAATTGAACTTTTAAAAGGTATACAATAACATTCCCAAATATGGAACTATATTACATGGCCAGAAAGGGTTTCTTATGAGACCTCAAGTGTGCCTCCCCATATGCAATAGGCTAATAACTAGCATCAGGGGTGTGAATTTAATTGTGGGGAGACTATACCACATATTATGAAGTGTCATAGCAGTAGAAAAATTCATAATAAAATAGAATTAATCAGAGTAAATACATTACATAATAAAATAATAAAAACCAAGTGAATAATCCAATAAATAAGATGGAATAATTCAATGACATGTTATAATGTTACTAATTTCATGATATAATAATACAAGAAAATACTAGCATACTCAAATAAAAGAATCACAGTCTTAGGTCTTAATCCTCAAGCTGGTTCCATCTCCAAACTCTATCTCAATAGTAAACAAGTAATTAACAGTAAGGTCCTTTACCATTGTACAAACTTGTATCCACATAATCTGCCCGAGTTCCAAACTGGAGCCCAAATATGCTGTGATTATAACTCGGTAGCTCGATACCACCATGTCTAGAAAAAATAAATCTGATAAGAAGTATGTTCAATAAGGTAATAAACATGTGTATTGATTAATTAAATAATTAAGAAAATACAACCATAACATGATTTTTCTCTGTGCCAAAATATCTTTGATCTTGTCTTATGCCCATGTTAACCACCACCATATAACCATGGTAAAATAGCCTACTTCAGTGTCATGCCAGAAAATCCTCGAGCATGTCTTACGAGCATTCCAACCACCACTATATAATCATGGTATAGTTACAACTATCAATATAGGTCATATCCCTATAAGTATTACATCATTTCCAAGTCAAATCCCTATAATCATTAAAGCATTCTGGGTTAAATCCCAATAATCATTACAACTTTGGATTGGGAATATCCTACCCTATATAAGCATTACAGCATGGTACTGAGCCGAGCCCACCCAATATCAACATTACATCATATAAGTCTGCAAGTTCCAGGGTCGAGCCTCATATATAATCATTACCACATGGAACACGATTCCCTTCATACAGCATGGATATCAAAATATCACAACATATATCTCAATGGTTAATTGTGATAATTACCATTATTCATTCATATTACACTTGCAATTCAATTCACAATTGATTAACAATTATATCAATAAGAAATAAGCCACAATTTAGGGATTATATAATAAGAAATCACCCTCGGTTACACGTCATGCTAAAAAAAATTAATCCATTAGCCAATTACAAATCTATTTGAAACCAAATTAATTTAGAGAATAATATCATTCAATTATTTAATTAATTTAGGTACATGAAAATATGGTGCATTCAAAATATTGCATAAACTTGGAAATTATCCAATCATAGGGTTAAGATTTAGATCCCCTACCTTTAACCAAAAATCTAACAGCACTTACAATGGCCAAATACATTGAGGAAGAAGCTTTAGATGATTGAAATGAGGTTCCTATATCAAAACTGATCAAGATAAAAACCAACAATGCAATCCTCCAAAGGATTTAACTGCAATGATTGGAGAAGAAGGAAGAACCTAACCAAAAGGACTTACCAGGGATTACTCCAACAAATGGGATGTCCGATAAGTAATTTGGAACCCCAAAATCTCATGGATAATTTACTAGGGTTTAGAGGAGAGAATTTTAAGTGGATTAGAATGAATATTATCTATACAGTATGTTTAAAACGACAGGTTGGTCATTTACATAGTGTGTAATGAGATTTCATGTTGTATAAATGTTTTTAATGGAATTCTAAAAAACATCACCTTAGATTTATTTTATAAAAACACCAGAAAACTTACATGATTTTTAATCCCATTACACAGTGTGTAAATGTTATATAGTAGTTTTTCCATCCCATTTTTCTTTTAAACTACTTGATCCCCCTTTAAATATTTTTAACTTACCAAGAACCCATTTTAACACTTATCCCCATTTATACTCAGAATATATTAAATTAAAAAATCATACATCCCCAAAAATGAGTTCATTTACTCATAAAAAGGCTCTTTTTCTCATAATAATACTCATACACCAAGGCTCAAACAAAAAACTCAGAGACAAACATACCTTGAAAAAGATGGGATCTTACAACCTCCCCACCTTATAGAGCTCATCCCCATGTTAATCCAAGAATCATTGTGAGGTCTTTGCAAACAATTCTAGATATTGGGTTCTCATATCATACTCCCTATCCCATGTCTCCTCCTAAAATAACCCATATTTTAACTGCACTCAATCCAACAGTATAGTCTGGCCCCGAAGATATTTCTTACTACGATCTACAACACATATCGAATTCTCCTCAAATAACACATCAACAAAAATCTCAATGTCTACTATATATATCACATGGGAAGGGTATAGATGATATATTTGTATTCGATACACAGGGAATACATCGTCCATGGAACTATAGTGTTATTTCAGGTCTAGACGGTATGCCACTAGACCAACCCTTTCCATAATTTCAAATAGCCCGACAAACCAAGGTGATATCTCTCTCTGTTTCTTGATATGGTGTTGACCCAACCTAGGTGACACCTAAAGGAAAACATGTTGACAAACCTATAATTCAATTTTTCATCTATGATGGTTAACATATGATTTATGCCTCTTATATGTGGTCACCAACCTCTATTCGATAAAATGAACCTGTTCAGGTGTCTTCTGCATGAGAATAGGCCCAAAAAGTGTTGACTCACCTATCTCCATCAAATAAAGAGGAGAAAAACATTTATTTCCATACAAATCCTCAAAATGTTCCATTGGGATTGATGGTTGGAAGTTATTATTATATGATAACTCCATGAGTGCCAAATGTTTCTCCCATGAACCACCAAAATCCAAAACACAAGCTCATAGAATATCCTTTAAAATCTAAATAGTCTGATCAGATTGCCCATTAGTCTTTGGATGATTGGATATTCTTAAAAGAACTCATGATCCTAATGCTTTTTAAATACTCTACCATAAATATGATGTGAAATAAGGATCTCTATCTGAAATGATACTATTTATAACACCATGCAACTGAATCACCTCACACGCATAAATATTTACCATATCATCTACTCTGAAGGTTTTCCTAATTGGTAAGAAGTGGTATATCTTAGTCATTAGATCCACAAAAACCCATATAGCATCATTATTATGGGTTGTCCTAGGTAGTCACATCAAAAAATTCATCGTGACATCATCTCATTTCCACTCAGTAATGCGTAAAGGCTACAAAAACCCAGTTTTCCTAGGATTCTCAACATTCACCTACAGACCACTGAAGTATCTAGACACAAATATGTCCACCTCCTTCTTCATTCCTAACCACCAGTACTATCTATGGATATCATGATACATATTTTTCAAACCAGGATGCACTACCCATTTAGAAGCATGAAACTCCCTCATCATCTCCTCACATAAGCCCGTATGAACCCATAATTTGCTACGGAAAAGAAGAAAATTTCCACTATCGAGAGACCATCCTGATGGTGTCTCCCCACCATATAATTTTTCTCTCAGAACTGAGACCTCCATATCATACAACCACTTAGTTTAAATCTTTCCCAAAATCCTAGGTATAACTGATGTTGAATTCAGAACTACTCACCCCAGAGTTTCTTGAACATCTAGATGCATGTAATAAAAAAGTTCCATTATCCACCACTCATCACAAGACTCTTGTACTACCTTTGGCAGCATCTTTTGGCACCAAGAGTCAGCAATAATGTTTCCCTTACCTAGTATATAGTCCAATTCAACGTTGAAAGACTATAGATACTCGACCCACCTCCTCTACTAAAGGTCCAGGTCTCACTGAGACAATATATAATTGAGGCACATGGGATCTATGTATACCAAAAACCTCTCACCCATGAGATAGTGTCTACAACATATCAGGTCCTATTCCATTGATGTTAACTCCAAATCATGAGTAGGCCAATTCCACACTTACGGTCTCAGCTTCTTAGAGCCATAATCTACCACCCAATCCACTTACATTATAAATAATCTGAGTCCAACTCTAGATGTTTCATAGTACACAATATATGCTTTATCTAGCATAGGTAAAGTGAGGATAGGTGTTCAAGTCATCCTGCCTTTCAAATCTTGAGAATATCTCTTGCAATAATCATACCAAACAAACTTCACCCCTTTCTTGGTCTACCTAGACATTGTTGCTACCAAATAGGGGAAATCATGGATAAAACATTGGTAATAACCTATTAATCCCACAAACCTCCCATTTTCAAAGTTGTTCTTAGACTTTTCCAAAGATATTGCAGTTGTGACTTTCTCTAGGCCCACTAACACTCCTACCTCTAAGATGACATGGCATAAAAAGTACACTTAATTTATCCAAAAACTGCATTTAGTTATCTTGGTTTAAAGTATATGATCTCTTAATGTACTCAGGACAATGTAAAGATGTTTGGCATGGCTGTCTGTTGACTAGTATTACCCTAAGATATAACCAACAAAAACCACAACAAACTGATCCAATAAATGAGGAAATATTCTTTTCATTAAGGCCATGAATACCATAAGTGCATTAGTTAACCCAAATGACAACACTACAAATTCATACAAGGCATACCTACTCCTAAAAGTATTATGTTGTATATATGATGGTCTCACCCTTAATTGATGATGTGATGATCTCAAATTAATCTTTGAGAAGATCTTGGTACCTCTCAACTGATAGAAAGGATAATCAATGCACGAAAGAGGATATCGGTTCTGGCCATCATCTAATTCAACCTCTAATAATCCACACATAAGCACTAAGATCCATCATCTTTTTCTATAAAGAAAATTAGAGAACCCCAAGGGTATATACTCATCTGTATGAAGCCTTTAGATTATAGATCTTCCAATTGAACAATCAAATCTAGAAGCTCTGTTGGTTCCATTCATTAATGTAGAAAAGAAACTATCTCTACTCCTAACACCAACTCAATCATGAACTCGATCTATCACTTGAGTGATAAGCCATAGAACTCATCAGGTAAAAATCCCAAAATCCATCTACCACTGGAGGAAAATAATCCTTCTACATTCCCCCATTATCAAGAGAAGACTGGCGATTTAATCCATGAGATAATCCAATCTACACCGAATGGGTCCCACATGACTATCCTGAAGATCCCACTCACCCTAGTGATAATAGATTCTTCCTTGTGAATATAAGAAGTTTACTCACATCCTATTATAGTTAATGTGAGACTAGTATAGAACTAATCAATACATACCTAAAATCAAGTCGAAGATTTTCATTTCCATCATTAACGGTTCCCAAATGAAACGGTAACCACCAATCTCTGGAGAACACATATTTCAATGTTTTATATTCTCTCACCACACTCTAAATGGTGTTTCAATAGTTAAAACACCATCTAATCTATCCATATCCAAGACCAAACCATTTTCAAATATATTAGATAGAAAATAATGTGATGCTCCTATATTAAACAAAACAAAAGCTAAGATAGATGACTAAATAATCATACCTTTAACGGTAGACGGTCATGCATCAACATTATCTATAGTAGTCTGAATAATGTTAAACTGAATATTCTATATACCCTGATCTATTATGACTACCTTGAGATATATCCCTTTATAGGAACTATTTCTCATCCAATAGGATACCACATCCCTTGTCTCGTCCTAAATGGCTTGTGGAAGTACAACTACCAACCTGTTGAATTGAAGTGGAGACCCTTCCTAACTCTGGGTCTTATCCTGATCCTCTTACACTGTTATAATATAAAAATTTCACACAGAACCTCTAAATATGGCCTTATATTCCACATATATTACACTCAACTATGGGGTAAGAACACTATAGGTTCTTGTGACCAAACTAGTCACATTGATAACACTGGAATGGAACACGGTTTTGAGATGATAGTCAACTTCCCTGACGACTCTATCCAATATTAATTTGGAATAAACTATCATAACATCACTTTATACCACTTGAATAAGAACTTCTAGATTTACTTACTGAAATAACAAGATCGCTGGTCATGGCCTCTTTCAAATTCCCTTCTGTGATGAGTACCTGATTCATTACATCTTAAAATCTTCTTAAATGGAAAAACATTATCTAAAACCTGATCTCATTAGGAATACCTTCCTAGAAACATCTCACCCTAGAGATATCATCATCTTCCAAGGGTAGAACAAAGCACTATAGGTTGGTAAAACATTAAAAATAGTATAGAATTAAAAAACCCTCCTACATTAGATTCATGAACTCACAAAATGTTTAATACCTCAAGGTTTTGTGATAGAAATAGATTAGAAACATCACCTTGAAGTCCTTCCAAGATATCTCATCCTACCGCCCAGTTTTCTCTAGAATATACTATCAATGCTTGGCATGTCCACGAATCATATATGCAGAAAGCTTCACCCTTCTATCTATGGGTGTCTCAATATGATTAAAGATTTTATAAACTGACTCGATCTAGAAATCAGCTTCCTAGTGTCCCCCCTAACCTATAAACACAAGAGGATACTAAAAATGAAACTCTCTTTTCATCTCATACATTAAAGGAATGGTACAAGAAATCTCTCTCTCTATGGATCGCAAGACCCTCTGAAAGTTGTCTTCATGATGAACATCCATCTATTCATAAATAACTGTAGGAATTTTTGGTTCCGCTAATTTATGAGAGTGTTGATTACCACTCTCATGAATATAAAGTTAAAGATGATGAGTAGGAATTTTATATACAAGAAAAACACACCCCTTAAAGAACTGTCTAGCAATAAGCTCAACCCAACAGGTGACTGCAATCAAGAACCACTAAATATTGGTCTCTCTAAACATGGATTATAATTATTTTAACATGACATGACAACTAATTTTAGTTTTTTAGTGAAATAGACATCTCATATTATAGTTCCGCATGCAAGTATATATCACATGAAAAAATATATATGTCCATATCATGAACAATGCATGTTAATATGTCACTATGTGCCTATTATGATGCATTTATTCTCAGTTTTCCCCATACCAGGCCATGAGTAAAAATTTTAAGAAAAAATAACATCATAAAATAATAACCTTACATAACATGTGAATCACCCAAGGTGAAATAACACCAATTCTAACAAGAACATAACACAAATAGTAATCTCATTAATGGGTACTCGAATTCTCCCCCATACAAGATCATTACCAAGTTCATTACCAAGCTCATTACCAAGTTCCAACACATCCTAGTATCCTTTATACCTTTACAAAAACTGTAAGGTAAAATAAAAAAGAAAATAAAATTTCCCTCTGATACAACTTTGTAAAGTTCCCTAATCTGGCACTCTCTCATGTGGCCTGAAAGGGTTGGTTACGAGGCCTCAAGCACACATCCCCATATTCCAGAGGCTAGAGACTAGCATCATGGTGTGAATTGTATAGTGGGGTGACTATACCCCTAGTATGAAGTTCCATAACAGTAAATAAATATATAATAAAATAGAATTAATCAGAGTAAATACATTGCCATAATGATTTCATAGTGGAGCTTTATTATTTTTGCTTTGTTTGTTCTTGATGCTTTCTAGATGGCCTATTGGTTGAATGTTATTTATTGGTTTCCCACTGCTTGATGTAGTAAGACTCTATGCATGACATGTGTAGTTAAGATGTGGTAGATTAGGAAGAGTCCTGTAGGACATGAATAATTTAATAATGATAAATTAATAAATAAATAAATCATGGGATGATGTTTTTTGATGGAAATGATGTTAAATTATTTATATCATATTAATAGAAACCATAAGATGGTTGAACAGGTGCACCAATGAGCACGGGCGTGAAATATGAGATTTATGATGTGGTTGAATGAATCCCATTGGATATAAAAAATGTTTAAACCATATTTAAAGATAATTTAATACTTGATAATATAATAAATAACATTATTAGTAATTTCAACACTTATCTCTAAAATGTTAAAATTTTAATCATGGATTAATGTTAATTAATTAATTAATAAGGAACTATTAACGCGTGTATAATTTTTTGATATCTAGTCTTTTTTTTCAACATTTTGGGGTCTTGTACGATGATATAGGTAGATGAGTCTAATGATAGGTATTTTCCCTTAGTGTGGTTTGTGCACAATATTATTTATACTTTCTGATTTCATTCACTACCCAACCCACATTGGTAAGGAAATCGATGCCCAAATGTTTTAAGGAAGTTTTTTTCCAACATATAAGATAGTGGGAAAAAATATTTTTAACTTCTTCCTTAAAACACTATACGGTTTTATGGAATATTTTTTTTAACAAATTAAGTTTCTTTAATAACTTGCATTACACACAACACTGAGTTTTTACGAACCGTGAAAAACTACTAATATTATTATTTAAACATGAAAATTATTACCTAGTTGTTAATATTGGTGTAATTAATTGGAATAAATTCATTTTAAATATTAATTATAATGGTTTTATATAAATAAAACATATTGAAAAAATGGTACTTAGTTTTTGGTAAAGTCAATATGTTTTGAAAATACTATTTTCTCAAAAAAATTGAGAACAATAATAAAATTAGTTTTTGAAGATTTTAAAATATTAATTTGATAAATTAAACTTTATTTTTGAAATAATAATTTCAAAATTATCTTATGTATAATTTTTGAAATTTTTCTGAAAAGATTAATTTTTTGATGAATAGTGGTAAATAATGGTTATTTTAACTTCCTTTTCGTTTAAAAATTTATAAGTTTTATTTTTGTTTTAAAATAGTTTTAAATTTAGAATTAGTTTAACTATATATTTATTAATCCAATTTATTTCACTTGATTCAGTTTAATATTAAATTTTGATATTAAAACGTTTAAAACTTTTGAACATTCTCTCTTGGGAAAACCGCTTTCTCATCGCATTTTTGGGTTTAATTTTAAATAAATTTTTTCCACTTCTTTAAATGGATTTTTTAAAAATTTATTACATATTTATAATAATAATAATTTATATTATATAATAATTTAAACGTAATTTTTGGTCAAAATGAATAGAAGAACTAGTAAAAATTAATTATAACAGTTAAGGTTAAAATGGGTTTATCAGGGGTTAAACTAAAAAGATAAGGGGTAAAATAACCTATAAACTTATCAAAACCTCATTTTATAGAAATTTATAAACCTTATAACCTATAATGTTTTATAATGGCTTATTTTGGATCTTTTTTCATGTAAATAATGTGGGTACACTTTATTCTTTTCAAAACTTCTATGTGTGTTCTCTCCCCTACTTATAAAAAGTCTCCCCCTCTTCTCTCCTATTAACACTTAAAAAACCATTTCTTTCATCCAATAACTACCAAAATACCTTAATTAAATTTGTAACCACAACATAGAGGCCTTAGTGAGATAATAAATCCAATCTATTAAGGCTTTAGTTTAAATCTAAAGTGGTTATCTGAAGAAGAGGTAAAACATTAAACTATGCATTTTTGTTTTACTTGTTCTTAAATCATATTAAAATATTATTTATTTATTATGATATAACAACAATATTATATCCCATATACTTATATTTTATTGTTTTAATTTAAAAACCTATATCCATCTCCACCTCCATCAAATGGGATACTAAATCATCATTCGCGTGTATGGAGGACTACCGCATCGCGAACCAATGTTATTCGTTTTCCATCACCACCTCTCACGGATGAATATAATGATGGATTAAGTGTTTATATATAATATTAATTATATTATTATAAATATTTAATTATATTATTACATATATCTTCTTACTTTTCATTCTATGGGAATACAATGACGTCACCCATGTGTATGGCCGACTACCACTGCGCAAAGCGTTGTGATTCATTCACGCTTTACATGGAAGGTAATAAGGATGGGTTTAATGAAAATATGTGATATATATTACATAAAAATTATTCTATAATTTTAATATACTATTTAACTTTATTTATTTCAATCCATCAGGAAAATTTAAACATCATTCATGCGTATATACGACCTACCATCTCCATAAACGGTGTATTTTAGTTTCTATCTTTAACTTTTATTGATTACTCTAAATACATGTATGATGAATATATATGATATTTATATAATTTTTAACATTATTTAGATTATATAACCATGATAAAATTAATAATACTGAAAATAAAAAATCAAAACATATACGGAAAAAAAATCACTTATTGCCCAAAACATGATTTTATCATAGAATTATTAAAAAATAGGTAAAAATGTCATAGTAAAATCATATAGGGGATGATAAATATGAGTATGTGTCTTTAATATATGTATAATAAAATAATATTTCTTATAAATTAGTTTATAATCTGTATGAAGTAATTATACACTTAAGGTAAGGTATTTTCGTCTCACTTTTTACTTCTATGAGATGCGTGCTATATTCACCACCTCTTTCTTTAATGTGGTGTATATACTTACCATGAATGTATTTTATGAGTATTATCCTTAAAATTATGTGGATTTATATATCCATTTCATGATCACTCTTTCTTGGGGTTTATGGTTCAAAAGATACCAATGTAGTAATGGATTTTTGATACAATTTGTCTTCATTGGGACATATGTTATATTATGCACCTATCTTATTTTATGATATGTATATGAATACCCTTTGAAATTTAATATTATTTATTTATTTATTATCATGTTATTATATGTTTTATTTAATTTTATTATTTCATGGTGCATATGATTCAATGTAACCAAAGTGGAAATGGTTTTATGATACAATCTCATCGTTTATTGGGATTGTTTATAATTATGATTATAATAATGAAATATTATGATCTATCAATCAATATACTCATTAATTTTATTATATTATGGTTATTTCATGATAATAAATTTTTTCCATTCAGTTTACTCTCTTTATATACACAATATTCAAAAATAATGTATTTAAAGTAAACCGGCTTTATTTATCTCTTTGATCAAAAATCCATTTTTGTTATGTATCCATGTTTTTTTAAAATGTTTTAAAAAAAATTAACATTATCCAAAGGATTTATTAAATAAATGTTTAACCATTTTATACTTTTTATAAAAAATAAAATCATTCTTCATGACATTTTCCAAAGAATGCATGTTTGGCATTTACTGAAAATGTGAAAGAAATCTTTGTTTTAAATGTGTACGGTATGAACGGAATTTTCTACCATAATGACCACTAAATTTTTTAAAGATTATTTTATAATTTTTCAATTCTATTTTAAAATAAAATAATTTTGAAAATGTTTTATGTTTTAAATAGTATTTTTTATTTGGAAAGGATGTTTTCATTGAGAAAGTTTTTAAATGATTTTTAAATATTCTTTTATAGTTTTCAAAGGTTATTTTCAAAGAAAATGATTTAGAAAATGTTTTATGTTTTAAAAAGTGTTTATTAATTTTGAAAGGATATTTTACTCCTTGAATGTTCCTAATAATATTTCGAAAACATTTTCTATCTAAGATGACATACTTTAAAGTTACTTATACTTTACTCGGGATATAATTCAAGGATATTATTCTTATAATTTCTATGAATGGTTTATGTTTATGATGATAATATGTTTATGAAATTTGATACTCTTATATGGGTTATACCATGCTAAAATTCTTATAAAACTCACCTCTTTTTCCACCTGTTATTTTATGATGAAATGATTATGAAACTTTTTTCTTTTTCATTGGTTGGGTGATGATAAAATGTTTATGAAACCAATTTATTTTCATGGGTTCTAATATGATTAATGTTTTGTGATCTTGTAGAACACATATTTATTATTTTCATTATGTGATGTGTGGTACCTATATATCCCTCCAATATATTAGGTAAATATTAATATCTCATGAGATAAATAGGACTGGAATAGGGACTGAACCCAGTTTAGTAAGAGAATTTGTCCACAATGATAGTATTGAGAGTGAACCTTGAATACTATGATGGTTTAGGGAGTGAATCCATTAAACTATAATAGTCTTGGAAAATAGCCTTGAACTACTAAGGAAATTATTTTCTATGCTTATGTGCAAGCTGAAAATATATTCCTTATTCCAATTTTATGTTCTCATGGTTCATGATCTTTGATTTTATTATTATTCATGTCTTATGAATTTCCAATATTTTTTCCATGACTCAATTTCATGATATATGATATGTATGGTATGGTTTTCAAATGTTATTATCGTTTTCTCATACCCATATGCTCATGATATATTTCTATTGACCTTGTTTACCCTTACGGGCATATGAGATCACGCTTTATTATGTTTCCTTTACTGAGGTTATAATGAATGGTCTTGTGTATGATATGTCTCATAAGGGTTTTAGTTATGAATAATATTGTGTAATATGACATAGCTCACTTATGGACCAATTTTTTATGTGTATAAGTTTCCAAAGGTACTATACCTAAATGATTCTAGCATGGATTGTTATGTTATGTATTAAATATTCATTTATTAAGATATAATATTTATGTATGAGAAGTTTGGATCTTTACAGTTGGTATTAGAGAAAGGTATAGTTAAACTTTTCAAACCATGATGAGAAACATTAGTGAGATACCTAAGGATATGTCTAAGGATAAGTCTAAGGATTTGACAAAGTATAGGAAAATGCCCTATAATTTTGGTAAAGGATATAGTGAGTGGTTTTCAAGAAATCACATCTCTATTTGGATATTACCAGTGGATGTGGATCTATAACAGAGGTACCTAATGGTTATAACTTTTAAAATGTTTCATTGATCAGGACTTTATTATCATACAGTGCATGATAATGGTCCTTGTTACACACCTAGTTAGACACTCATGAGGGATATGCTTTGAAAATTTAAAAACTCTTTCTAAACTATTAATAATGTATTTAAATAGATAATGACTATGAATGACCTAGGATAAACCAAATTTTTCATAGAATAAAATGAATGTGTTCTGATTTATTAATCCTAAAAGTTATTTTCATGATTATGTTGTTCCCCAGTGTGATTATTATTGATTACACTATGTGTTTTAGTTTTAGTTAATGGACAGAACCTGAAGGAATTGTGTCAATATTGGATGTGATGGAAAATTTAGTGATTATACTCTTTATCAGCCAAACATTATAGGATCTATAATGAAAAATCTCATTTCAATTCTCACATAACCTTCTCAAGACTTGAATAATGTTTAACTTCCAAATGAGAAAAGGAGGTAATAATTATATTTTGAATCCTTCATGTGGAAAATTACACCTTATTTCAGTGGCACAACTAGATAATGGACCTAATGCTATGGATCTATAGCCATGGTTTTAAAACCATGGCTATAGGTGGATATAGCCACAGTTCTGTGGCCTATAGCCACGGTTTTGGGGGCCATGGCCACGGTTTGCAAAACCGTGACTATGGGACAATTTTTGTCATTTTCCTATAGCCATGGTTCTCTAAAATCATGGCTATAGGGTTCCCGCGCTTCCACGGGGAAAAAATTTACCACCAAAAATTTGGTGGGAAGCCCTATTTACACGGTTTTGAGTCTATTCCCACAGTTTTTATTAATATATATATCATAATATATATATACCCAAATTGTTGAGCATTGTAGTGGTATGTCAGCTGGACTGCATAGTGGAGGTGCTAGGATCAAATCCCGCTGGGGACATTTATAATTTTGGATATTGCAACGGTTTTCTGAGGCTATTGTCTCTGTTTTAACCACGGAAATAGCCACTTATAGCCACATTTTAAATCGTGGCTATAGGTAAAGTGCCACAGTTTCAAATTTGGAGGCCTATTGCCACGGTTTTCAAAACTGTAGAAATATTTTGGGACCTACTTCCATGGAGATAGTGTCCACGACTGGCCAAAATCGTGGTCGTAGCCTTTGGCCACGGTTTTGGGGTCTATTGCCATGGTTTTGAACCGTGGCAATAGCCCTTTTTTCTAGATGTGTGGTTTCATTGATCTTCTAGTTGATGAGAAATATATCAGTATGGCTGAAAAGATATTTTCTGTTCTCTAATTCTATAAACATGAAAAAAAATTCGATATATATCATTTTGATGGTGAAGTGGTTCAATGGTGTACTCTCATCAAGAATACAAGGGAACATGATGAAATTGACTCCATAGAGTGGTATGAGTTTAAGAACTAATTATTCAATAAGAATTTACATTGTATTATTCATACCAAAATGGAGAAGTAGTTCTTTGAACTAAAGTAGATGGATGATGAATCTATTGGTACCTATGAGGAAAAATTTTACAAGACTTATGCAGTACACTTATAGCATTATCATCCAACATAAAAGCATGGTTGATAGATTCATCTGTGGATTAAAACCAATTGTCCTAAGGGATTTAACTATAAGTTACTTTAATATATATAAATAAATATTTTTATGTGATCTCTAGGTGGAAATGGAGATCAGAGTTACCCATTAATCTCATTGTTTTGACAATAAAATGAAGATGTGGTTCAAAGAAAACTCAAAAACCATGGAGAGAAGAAGATGATACTTCATTCATGCTTGGAGTGTAGAAGAAAACATAGAGGATATTGTCTTAAGGGGACTGGTAAATATTTTAAGTTTGTAAAGTAAGGTCATTGGGAATCAAATTCTAAAGTGATGGGAATAAGTTAAGTAGTGATGAAAATAGATATAATGCTCCATAGAATGTACCACCCACACTCTAGTGTTTCGAATGCAAGGATTATGGGAATTATTTTAACCAGTGACCAAATACTAAGGTTAATGATGACGATTGATGTTAGAAACCTCTTGAGATGAGAGATAAAGTTAAATCTCATGAAATCACTATTTTTTACATGGGGTGTGATAATGATGTGGTGAAAGGTACACTTATCATCTACTCTAGAACTAATAATATCTTATTTGAATCTAGATATATCCATTCTTTCATATCTGAATAATCTTATAAGGGTATCAAGATTCCACCAAAATTATTAGATATATAATTAGTAGTGAAACCCATTAATGGTACGATGATAAATTATTAGGTATATGATTTCTCTATTGTTGGATTTTGTGAGAATGTTCTCCCTGCAAATTTTATCATTCTTCCTCTAGTTAAATTAGATGATATCATAGGAAAGGATTGGATTTCTCTACATAAATCCCACATAAATTGTTGATAAAGTTAAATCATGTTTGATATTCAAAAAAATCCTTTGATCATTTATCAATGCGATGATAAATATAAACTTCCAATGGAAATAAAATACATTTTATGGGTTTTGATTCCTATTTAAGATAGGATTTTATCTCATATGTTTTGGGCGAATATCGGTATCGATGATGTTCCTATTGTTCTAGAGTTTTATGATGTCTTTATAGAATAGTTACCTAGACATCCACCAAAACCTGAAGTTGAGTTCTCAATAGAACTCATAATTAGTGCCACATCTGTTTTAAAGACATCCTATAGAATGGCCCCGATTGATTTATGTGAATTGAATAAGTAACTCTCGGAGAACCTTTAAAATGGATTCCTTCATCCAACTATTTCACCTTGGGGTGCACCTGTAATTTTTTATAAAATGAAATATGGATAAATGTGGCTTTGCATTGATTATCATGAGCTAAATAAGATCATGATCAAGAACAAGTACCCTCTTTCTCATATTAAAGGCTTATTTGATCAACTAAGTGGAGATCAATACTTTTATAAGATTGACCTTTGTTATAGACATAACCAATTGAGGGTCAAGAAGGAGGATATTCCCAAGATAGGTTTCCATACAAGGTATGGAAACTATGAATATATAATTATGCTATTTGTTCTTACTAATTCCCATGTTATCTTTTTTGTATTTAATGAATATAGTCTTTAGTGATTACCTTGATCAGTTTATGGTGGTCTTTATAGATGATATTCTTATCTATTCAAAGAGATATGAAGAGCATGAATATCACTTGATAATTGTACTAAATACCCTAAGGATAAAATATATGGGAAACATACAAACTAGGAATATTGGATTCCAATGGTTTAATTTTTGGTTTATTTAATCTTAATAGAGGGTATATCGGTATATCCATAAAAGACAAAGGCTATTAAATGTTGGACTAGAGTAAACATGGTGACGGAGATCCATATTTTTCATGTTTTATCTGGATATTATTGATGGTTTGTGTATAATTTCTCATGACAATCTAATCCACTCACCAAGTTAACTTACAAGGGATCCATGTTCCTATAGAAAAATGAATTTGAAAAAAATCAAGGAACTAAAGATAAGATTAGTCATCACACCTATGGTTACATTACCCTATAGTGGACAGGGGTTTTTAATGTATAGTGATGCATCTAAGAAGGGATTGGGATGTTTTATTATGAAAAATTACATGGTTATGGCTTATGCCTCGTGATAATTAAAGGTTCATGAGAAAATTACCCAACTCATGATTTAGAGTTAGAAACCTTAATTTTTTCATTAAAGGTATGGAGGAATTATCTTTATAGAGAAAAGTGTGATATATATTCCAATAAAAAAGTTTTAAAGTATATATTCACATAGAAGGAGTTTAATATATGCCTAATAATATAGTTAGAGCTTATTAAATATAATGACTACTCAATATATTACCATCTTGGGAAATAGAATAATGTGGGTGATTCTTTGTGCCAAAAGGATCATAAAAACTTTTCCATGATGAGGGTAAAAAATGATCCAATCTTTTTATATTTTCAAAGGATTGATCTAGAAATCTTGAAGGAAGTGGAGAAATATTACCTGGCTCAGTTGAATGTTTCACCATTTATCCAAGTGAATATTAAAGAGACATAAAAGGAATATTTAGAGTTTCAAAAGAAGGTTATAAATATTTCTGAGTTTAACCTTGATAATGATGGAATTATAAGTTTTAGGAACCATGAATGCGTTCCATCTATACAAGATTTGAAGAAGTATTTCATAGAGGAACCTCATAGTTCTTAATTATTTATTCATCCTGGAATCATGAAAATGTATAGATATTTGAAAGACTATTTTTGGTGGGATGGAATAAAGAGATATATCATAGAGTTTGTATCCGGGTACTTGGTATGACAGTAAGTTAAAGCTGAGATAAAAATGTCTAAAGGTATTTTACATCCATTACCTATACCATAATGGAAATTAGAAAACATCACCATGGATTTTGTCTTTAGACTCCAAAAAATGTCTAAATGGAATAACACTATATGGATTGTAGTCGATCACCTTACAAAGTCATCACCATTAAAGAATATTTCTCTCTAGATCAGATTTTCAGGATATACATTAAATAATTGGTAAGGTATCATGGATTACCATATTCAATTTTATTTGATCAGTATCTGAGGCTTACCTTGAAGTTCTGGATAAATATTTAGAAATCTCTTCATACATATTTGAGTTTCAACACTACATATCATCCTTAGACAAATGGTTAATCTGAGAGAATAATTAAAACCCTTTAGTATATGTTACAACCTTTTTCTCTGGACTCTAAATGTGGTTGGGATAAATACCTTCCTCTAGTTGAGTATTCATAAAAAAAATAGATTTTACTTGAGCATTTAGATGGATCATTATGAATCCCTATATGGAAATAAGTTTAGAGCTACAATATAATAGAATAGAGTTTGAGAAATAAAGTGATTGGGACCTAATATATCTAAAGAAATGGCATAGAAGGTTAAATCCATTTAGCAACACATAAGGATTCTACAAATTCAGTATAAAAGTTATGTTGACAATCACCATTGTGATTTGGGATTTGAAGTTAGTGACAAGGTGTTTCAAAAGTTCTTTCCATGGAATAAGGTAATGAGATTAAGAAAGAAGGTAAAACTAAGACCTCGTTATATCAATCCCTTTGATATTATTGATCATATTAGGATGGTGTCCTATCGATTAAGGCTTCCACCAAACCTCTCTCAAGTTTATGATGTGTTTTATGTATCTCACCTGAAGAAGTACATACCTAACCCTTAATATGTACTGAGCTCAAAGATCATACTGCAATAAAAAAGAAATTTATTATGAGGAAGAACCAGAAGTGATTTTGGATTAAATAGGGAAATTTATATGAAACAAGACCACTCACCTGGTAAATGTTTTGTGGTGAAACCACCAATTTGAGGAAGTTATGTGGGAAATTGGGGATGTGATAAGGTAGAAGTATCCTCATCTATTTGTATCAGAGTAACAGAATTTTGAGAGAAAATTTAATTTTAATGGGTTTAGAATTTAAGACCTCAATATTTTATGATTTTTTTTTAATAATTTTAATTTCTTTGATAGCATGTGTTACATGCAATACCGAGTTTTAAAGAACCACAACAAACTACTATTATTAATATTTAAATATGACTATTATTACATATATATTAAACTTGTTAGAATGAATAATAATAATAAAATAAATATTAATTAAAAAAATTATATAAATAAAAGATATTGAGAAAAAGTTACTTAATTTTCCATAAAGTCTTTATATGTTTCAAAAACTATTTTATCAAAGAAAAATGTTTTTTTATTTCTTTTTGTGAACAATAATAAAATTAATTTTCGAAAAATAGAAAAATTATTTGATAAAATATAATTATTTTTTGAAATAAAAATGTCAAAAATATCTTTGGGTGAATTTTTAAAATTTTTCTGAAAATATTAATTTTTTGATGAATAATGAAAAATAATGGTTTTTATTAAAAATTGTCTTTTCATATAAATAATTTATAAGGTTATTTTTATTTTTAAAATAGGATTAAAAATTAAATTTTTAAAATTATATATCTATTAATATTATTTATATCATTTTAATCATGTTCATATTTAATTTTGATATAAAAACATTTTAAACTTTTGAAAATTTTCTCATTGGAAAACTGTTTTCTCGTCACGTATGCAGGTTTAATTTTAAATTAAAATTTTCCACTTATATGAATGGAATTTAGAAACCAGATATATTCCATATTTTTAATAATAATAATTTATATTATATAATAAGTTCAATTTGATTTTTCATCAAAATTAGTAGTAAAAACAATACAAATTAATTATCACGGTTAAGGTTAAAATGGGTTTACAAGGTGTTAAACTAAAATGATAAGGGGTAAAATTACCTATAAACTTATACAAAATCCACTGGATGGTCATATTTAGATATTATAACCTTCAAGTTTCAATAATTTACCATTTTTAAGCTTTTTTTAATGTGAGAAATGTGGTTACACTTTATTATTCTCAAAAATTCAATGTGTGTCCTCTCCCCCACTTATAAAATGCCACCCCTACCCTCCCCTCTTCACTCTTCCAAAACCATTTTTTTCAAAAAATACCTATCCAAATATCTTCCTTACATATATATCAATATCCTATAGTAATTTTCGAGATCATAAATTCAATATATGAAGGCTTTAGTTTAAACCTAAATAGGTTTTTTGAAGGAAGAGATAAAGATTTAAACTATGCGCTTTTATTTTACTTATTCTTCTAAATCCTTAAAATATTATTCAATTATGATGATAAAATAACACCAATATATTTCATATACTATGATTTTATTATGTTAATTTTATAACCTATATCCATCTCTACCTTCATCAAATGGGATACAAAATCATCTTTCGTGTATATGGTGGACTACCACCTCACAAACCGATGTTATTCGTCTTCCATCACCACCTATCACATATGGATAAAATGATGTATTAAATGTTTATATATGATATTTATTATATTATTATACTTATTTAATTATTATATCATATATACCTTCTTAATTTTCATTATGTGGTAATATAATAATGTCGCTCATGTGTATGGCGGGTTGCCGCCTCGTGAAGCAATGTGATTCATTCACGCTTTACATAGAAGGTAATAAGGATGTTTTTAGTTAAAATATATGATATATATGAGGTGAAAATTATTATTTAATTGTAATATATTATTTACCTCTATTTCTTTCAATCCTTCTAAAAAATATAAACAACGTTAATGTGTACATATAGTTTGTCATCTCCATAAACGATGTATTTCATTTTCTATATCTAACTTTTATGGATTACGATAAATATATATATATATAATGAATATTGTAACATCCCAGGTAAATAAAGAATAAAGAATTTTCATATTTATTAATATTTACAAATTAAATATTAATTTTAATTAAAAGGGGTTTCTACGTTCGATAGCGTACTCGGTATGAAATGATGAGTTTCTTTGAAAACTTACGTTGCACACAAGTAATAAAATAATATTATTTTAAATGTTAGTTAACGAGTAGCCGTTGTACTGGCAGGAATGGATATAAATAACTAAAATATAATTATATGTGTTTTTAAATGTTTTTACATTTACCCAATAAAAGATAAAGGCTTAAAATATGGAAAGAGTTCAATTTTAGGCACTTATACCCTAATTTTCATGAAAGGTCCACTTACCACCTTTTGACGGAGAACCGTCATTAAATATAGTTTTGATCGATCTTATAAATTCTATTGTACCAAATATAACTCTTCTTTAGAATAGGGACATCAAAATTTACTTTGTGTAAATTTTGGGTACCTTTCTGATAAAGTTCATTTTTTTTAATGAATAGTGTAAAATGTTGTATTTTAATTCAAAACCTCTTTTTAATCTAATTTATTTATATGATTAGATTATCTTTTGAATTGGTTTTAAAGTGAATTTAGAAAATATTTTTACCATTAAATCCAATAGTGGTCGTTGGAATTAATTTCACTTTGAAATCGGACTTAAACTAGTGTCAATCTTTTGATACTTATTGTTTCATAAAAACACGCTATTTGCTCTGACAGCGGGAATTAATTATTAAATTAATTAATGTGACTTATAGGTTTTGATTTTTGTAAAATAGACTTCATTTTTGAATTCGTAATATCAAATATAGCTTAGGGTGAATTTTTGGTAATTTTCTAAAAAACTTCAATTTTTGATGAATAGTGAAACCACTAAGTGGTACTTATAAAGACTGATTTTCTGTTTAAATGAAATTTTGCCATCATTGTGTTTTGAATTTCAAAAATCCGACATACATGGTTGTCATTAAGAAGTAAAATGTGGTTCAATGAGATTATAATAATTTTTTGGTGAATAGTAACTTATTAAGTTCTTAATCGCGATTAGTGGTAATTAGTGTAGTTTAAGGTAGAAATAATGCTTTAATAATATGAAATGACCTAGACACATGTCCTACCCTCATTTTTTATGTCATGTCCGACCAAGACAAGCCATGGGTCAACTTGGGGACCCCATGGAGACACTTTGGTTGGGAAATGACATAAATAACTTTTTATTTAATGTAAAAGTAAAAATGACACAAACATGATATGTTTTACTAAAACAATTTTTAAATGGGGTTATAGAAGTCCGATTTTTGATTATAAATAGTAATTGGAAATATAAAAAGATTTCCTACATCATAGTATTTTTTTTATAATCTTTAGACTTTGAATAAATTAAATTATTTATGACATAATAATGATGCAGTGATGACATCATTATTTGACGATTTAAATAAAATGGAAAGATAATGTAACATCTATGAACTACACATGTCCAAAACTTATTGGATGGGTGGATTTAGAACCCTTATCACCTTATCAACGAATTATATCAATGTGGGACCTTTTAAAACCGAAACACATTTTCAAATAAAGTAATATTTCTTTACTTTCCAAAAGTGCCCCTCCTCTCCTCTTATAAAAGGCCCCCACCTCTACCTCATTTCACACACTCCTCAAGCCTTTGGCTCGGACAAACCCTACCCATTTAATCTCTCCATATCCCTCTCCTCATCCTAGAGGATTTCCTTTGGGTAGAATCCTTTCAAAGGAAGCCTTTAGGCTCAAATCAAAAGGAGTTACACTTTTAAAGGTAATTCATTCTCTCTTGTTCATTTGTTTTATTTTGATTCTCCAACCCTCTAAACTCTTTTTATTTACTTCTTTTGTAAAAACACCAGTATCTTAAATATACTAGGATGTTGTTATAAGATTTATTCGAGCTACACTCTCACACAACTACATCAAATGGTTAAAGAACATACGGTTTCCGTGGATGGAAAAATTCTGCCTCCCGAAACGATGATTGTTCAATACTCATTTAACACCTTCAAGGGTGGCCATTATGATGTCACTATTTTTATATATGATATATAATATGTTTATTTTTTCTTTAAGCTTCTGTATTTTTCATTTTGGGCATACCTTTATGGTTTCCATTATGGGTAAACACGATATCTTCATTTAAGGAAGTGTGGACTACCGCCCCCTCAAAGTGATGTGATTCGTTAATGCCATATGTGGGAAGTGTAAAGGATGGATTTAAAGTTATTATATATGATGTTATAATGGAATTATAATATACCTCTATATCATTATTATTTCTTTCCATTAAAGTATGAGACAGAAATGAAAGTAGCGTTCATGCGTACGTACGGCTTACCGTCTCCATGAACGGTGCATTTCATTTCTTATCCCCAAATGTAATGTACTATTAAAAGTACATGTATATAATGGATATATATAATTAATGATATATCTAAATGATGAATATAATTATGTAATTAAAATATACATACCTCTCATTTAGATTTAATTCCATTAATATGAAAAAGAAATGAAAGTAGCGGTCATGCGTACGTACGGCTTACCGTCTCCATGAACGGTGCATTTCATTTCTTACCTCTAAATGATTATGTAATATTATAAATACATGTATATGCTGGATATATATGATACATATTATATCCAAATTGGGAATTTCATTCTGGATATAAAGAACCTTTGACCACACGAACAACATGTAATTGTAAGAAGTCCACTTTCGACTTAAGAACCAAATATTGACAAAACAAACATTATTAACTTAAATGGTTACATAATGTTTATAACATGGAAATAAGTGATATAAAAGGAATAATGAACTTTAAAAAGGTTCTTAATCAAGTATAAATTAACTCAAGTTTATTATTCAGGACGTTAAAGAACGATCGAGTCAAGTCGGACACGAGGTAAGGGAACTTCTTAACCCAATTTCCATTCTTTGGGTTAATCTCCTACTTTAAAATTACGTCATTATATTATTATGTCCTATCTTGTATTTGTACTTTCATTATGTGTCATTATAGTGAATACAAATAATAGATCTATTTTATTTAAAAAAATGATCTTTGTATGGGACTTCATCTCAATCTCCTTTCATTGAGGCATATTTCGTTTTATACACAACTTTCTTTTATACGGTGTATAAACCCCTTTGAATTTTACTTTTATACAAAAGGAATCTTTTTCTACGAAGCGTTTTACTAAACGAAAAAAAGGAATGTTTTTTTAACGTACACGGTGACAATGACCTTTTCCGCCACCGCGAGTATTATTTGGTCTTTGGCTTCCTCAACAAGCAGTAATGTTTTTAAAATAAAATAAATATCATATACTCTTTTATGTATTTTGGTATTGAAAAAATGGTTTTGATAAAGGATTCTATTATGATATATTGTGATGTGTAAATGTTATCATTCCTTTATATTGGTTTTATGTTTTATGATTTTATATTGGTACTTGGACATTTTAACGGGTGGTTACGTTATAAACCATATGACGGGTGGTGCCGTGAATACCAGGACGGGTGGTTACGTTATAACCTCCAATGTATTGGGTATGGAAGTCGGCCGTATGGATATTCCATTAAGTATGTATGGAAATTGGCCGTATGGCTAATCCATTAAGTGATATGTGTGGAAGTCGACCGTATGGTTATTCCACTTAAGTATGTTTATGTCCCAAGTTACATTTATATATGTTATGTGTTCTTTTTATGGGTTTTATGGTAATCCTTTGGTTACAAAAAGGTAAGTAATGATACTTTATTCAGTGAAGAGTTTTTACTACTTCATGAAGGTGAAGGTATTACTTTGATAGAGTATATATGGTTTACTTGATGTTTGAAGAACTAACAGTTTTCATTCTTTCTGTATCCCTTACTGAGCTTTTTATGCTCACCCCAAGTTTTTCGAAATGTTTTTCACAGGACTTAAAGTGGAATAAGGTCAATGATGGGATCAAGGGAATGTCATGCTATCTAAAACATGGAATCTAAACATCTTTCTTTTTAGGAGTTTTTATTTTATGGAAACTTAGTAGAAGTGTCTACTTTGTAATCTTTTGAGATGTAATAGTTATGTTCTAATTCTCTAAAACTCTAAACCTGAAAAGATTCTCAACGTGAATTATTTGTTTAATTCAATATTAAGTCATGTTTAAGGTTGGGACCTTATATTTGGTATCAGAGGTCGGTTTAGACAACTTTAGGAGTTAGAAAAGTGTTAAATTATAATATAATTGAAATGATATAGCATTTAAAGATTACCATGTTGCTTCGCCTAAGATATTTCTATGTTCAGAATGGTTTTCCGCAGAGGAAACAAAGCAGCTATGTTGGGACGACATCAGGAGGAAGATAACCTTCCAAATCAGTAACCTGAGATGGTCGGAATCGGAACTGAACAGTTTGTTGCAGTGATGGCACAGTTGACTCAGGCTATAAATGGTGGTGGTATCCATGCACGAGATCAGCCAGATCAACTGCAAAGTAACATGTCAGTGGTGGAACATTTCATGAGGCAACATCCCCCATCATTCAGAGGATCATCGGACCCTGTGCAAGCTGAAGGGTGGATTAAAGCACTAGAGAAGAATTTTGATGTCATGGGGTGTTCAGAACATCAAAAGTTTAGTCTTGTTGTTTACCGTTTTGAAGGTGAAGCTGATCAGTGGTGGTCGATGGTGAAAAATATAAGGGATAGTGATGAGATTGAGGATCTTCACTGGGACGAATTCAAAGGTATGTTTCTTGAGAAATATTTTCCTAAGGTGGTTCGTCTTAGGATGGAAAAACAGTTCCTAGAATTGAGGCAGGAGGATGATTCAGTGGCTGATTATGAAGAAAAGTTCACTCGATTGGCAAGGTATGCTCCAAACTTCATACGAGATCTTGATAGTAAAATAAACCATTTTTACTCAAGGTTAAAGCCAAAGTATCGAAGGTCTTTAGCTTCTCGTGAGTTCAAAAGTTATGAAAAACTTGTTCGATGTGCGGATAAGGTGGAAATGGAGTTTTCCGATGATCATGTGTTCTATGACAAACAATAGAATAAGAGGTCTAGTTGGCAGGAAAAGGGGAAGAATTCATCAAAGAAGCAAGGAGGTAAGAAAACCAAATATCCATCCTGTGTGAAGTGTGGTAAAATGCATCCTGGAGAATGTTTATCCAAGTCTGGTAAGTGCTTTCGGTGTGGTAAGTCTGGTCATATGGCTCGTAACTGTAAGGAAGATGATCAAGCAGGAAATGAAAAGCCAACGGTAAGATGTTTTATGTGTAATGAAATGGGTCATTATGAAAACGAGTGTCCAACGAAGAACTCAACTAGGGGAATACAACCAGACTACAAGAAAAAAGGGGTGGTAAAATCCTTTGCAACAACTTCAGCAGATGTTGGGCCATCAAATGAAGTGGTATCATCTCCAGGGAGCTCAGTATTTTTCGAAGATTGACTTGAGGTCGGGGTACCATCAGTTGAAAGTAAAAGAAGCAGACGTTCCGAAGACTGCGTTCCGTACTAGATATGGCCATTATGAATTTTTAGTTATGCCTTTGGGGTTAACCAATGCACCTGCTGTATTCATGGACCTTATGAATAAAATTTTCCATGAGTTCTTGGATAAGTTTGTGTTTGTGTTTTGAGTTTTTGGAAGAGGTTATGTGTGCCTTGTGATTCACAGTTGAAGAATGAGTTGTTATGTGAGGCTCATAGTTCCCCGTTTTCAGTTCATCCTGGAAGTACTAAGATGTACAGAGATCTGCGGGAGTATTACTGGTGGGATGGAATGAAAAGAGATATTGCTGATTTTACTGTGAAGTGTTTGACATGTCAACAGGTTAAAGCAGAGCGACAGTTACCGAAAGGGATGCTTCAGCCTTTACCAGTTCCAGAGTGGAAATGGGAGAATATATCCATGGACTTTGTTGTTGGATTACCGAATACATCTCGAGGTAATAATGCAATCTGGGTTATTGTTGATCGCTTGACCAAGTCTGCTCATTTCCTTGCTATACGAGATACTTTCTCTCTTGATCAAATTTTCCGTTTGTATCTTAAAGAGATAGTCAGGTTACATGGAGTTCCTCTCTCCATTGTATCGGATCGTGATCCCAGGTTTACTTCTAACTTTTGGAAAGGCCTTCAGAAGTCGTTGGGTACGGAAATAAATTTTAGTACAGCTTTTCATCCTCAATCAAATGGGCAGTCAGAACGAACAATCCAGACATTGGAGGATATGCTACAAGCTTGTTCTATGGATTATCAGGGAAGTTGGGACCAACATCATTCTTTGGTTGAATTTTCATATAATAACAGTTTTCATTCCAGTATACAGATGGCACCATTTCAGGAATTATATGGGAAGAGGCGTCGAACTCCAGCTTTCTCGGATGAAGTGGGTGAAAGGAAGTTGATGGGACCATAATTGGTAGAAGAGATGGCAGAAAAAGTTCAGTTGATTCAGAAACACATGAGAACAGCTCAGAGTAGGCAGAAGAGTTATGCGGATAACCGAAGGAAGGATCTATCTTTCGAGGTAGGTGATCATGTTTTTCTCAAAGTTTCTCCTTGGAAAAGTGTGATGAGATTTGGTAAGAAAGGAAAGTTGAGTCCAAGGTTTATTGGACCATATGAAATTCTGGAGAGAGTTGGATCAGTTGCATACCAAGTGGCTTTACCTCCGATTTTATCTCAGGTACACAAAGTTTTTCACGTTTCAATGTTGAGAAAGTATATGCCAGATCCATCTCATGTTTTGAGTCCAGAGGTAGTTCAGCTGGAAGAGAACCTATCTTATGAGGAACAACCGGTCCAGATTCTTGACCACAGGGAGCAAGTGTTACGGAATAAGGTGATTCATCAGGTAAAGGTTTTGTGGAAAAACCATGTGATTGAAGAGGCAAAGTGGGTATCTGAAAATGCTATGAGGGATAAATACCCCCACTTATTTTGATAAGTGAATAAAATTGCGAGGACGCAATTTCCAAAAGGGGGGAAGGATGTAACATCCCAGGTAAATAAAGAATAAAGAATTTTCATATTTATTAATATTTACGAATTAAATATTAATTTTAATTAAAAGGGGTTTCTACGTTCGATAGCGTACTCGGTATGCAATGATGAGTTTCTTTGAAAACATACGTTGCACACAAGTAATAAAATAATATTATTTTAAATGTTAGTTAACGAGTAGCCGTTGTACTGGCGGGAATGGATAGAAATAACTAAAATATGATTATATATGTTTTTAAATGTTTTTAAATTTACCCAATAAAAGATAAAGGCTTAAAATACGGAAAGAGTTCAATTTTAGGCATTTATACCCTAATTTTCACGAAAGGTCCACTTATCACCTTTTAACGGAGAACCGTCATTAAATATAGTTTTGATTGATCTTATAAATTCTATTGGACCAAATATAACTCTTCTTTAGAATCGGGACATCAAAATTTACTTTGTGTAAATTTTTGGTACCTTTCTGATAAAGTTCATTTTTTAATGAATAGTGTAAAATGTTGTATTTTAATTCAAAACCTCTTTTTAATCTAATTTATTTATATGATTAGATTATCTTTTTAATTGGTTTTAAAGTGAAATTAGAAAATATTTTTACCATTAAATCCAATAGTGGTCATTGGAATTAATTTCACTTTGAAATCGGACTTAAACTAGTGTCAATCTTTTGATACTTATTGTTTCATAAAAACACGCTATTTTCTCTGACAGCGGGAATTAATTATTAAATTAATTAATGTTACTTATATGTTTTGAATTTTGTAAAATAGACTTCATTTTTGAATTCGTAATATCAAATATAGCTTAGGGTGAATTTTTGGTAATTTTCTGAAAAACTTCAATTTTTGATGAATAGTGAAACCACTGAGTGGTACTTATAAAGACTGATTTTCTGTTTAAATGAAATTTTGCCATCATTGTGTTTTGAATTTCAAAAATCCGACATACATGGTTGTCATTAAGAAGTAAAATGTGGTTCAATGAGATTATAATAATTTTTGGTGAATAGTAACTTATTAAGTTCTTAATCGCGATTAGTGGTAATTAGTGTAGTTTAAGGTATAAATAATGCTTTAATAATATGAAATGACCAAGACACATGTCATACCCTCATTGGTTGTGTCATGGCCGACCAAGACAAGCCATGGGTCAACTTGGGGACCCCATGGAGACACTTTGGTTGGGAAATGACATAAATAACTTTTTATTTAATGTAAAAGTAAAAATGACACAAACATGATATGTTTTACTAAAACAATTTTTAAATGGGGTTATACAAGTCCGAGTTTTGATTATTAATAGTAATTGGAAATCTAAAAAGATTTCCTACATCATAGTATTTTTTTTATAATTTTTAGACATTAAATAAATTAAATTATTTATGACATAATAATGATGCAGTGATGACATCATTATTTGACGATTTAAATAAAATGGAAAGATAATGTAAAATCTATGAACTAAACATGTCCAAAACTTATTGGATGGGTGGATTTAGAACCCTTATCAACGTATACACGAATTATATCAATGTGGGACCTTTTAAAACTGAAACACATTTTCAAATAAAGTAATATTTCTTTACTTTCCAAAAGTACCCATCCTCTCCTCTTATAAAAGGCCCCCACATCTACCTCATTTCACACACTCCACAAGCCTTTGTCTCGGCCAACCCCTGCCCATTTACTCTCTCCACATCCCTATACTAATCCTAGAGGATTTCCATTGGGAATAATCCTTTCAAAGGAAGTCTTTTGGCTCAAATCAAAAGGAGTTACACTTTTAAAGGTAATTCATTCTCTCTTGTTCATTTGTTTTATTTTGCTTCTCCAACCCTCTAAACTCTTTTTATTTACTTCTTTTGTAACAACACCAGTATCTTAAATATACTAGGATGTTTTTATAAGATTTATTCGAGCTACACTCTCACACAACTACATAAAATGGTTAAAGAACATACGGTTTCCGTGGATGGCGAAATTCTGCCTCCCGAAACGATGATTGTTCAATACTCATTTAACACCTTCAAGGGAGGCCATTATGATGTCACTATTTTTATATATGATATATAATATGTTTATGTTTTCTTTAAGCTTCTATATTTTTCATTTTGGGAATACCTTTATGGTTTCCATTATGGGTAAACACGATATCTTCATTTAAGGAAGTGCGGACTACTGCCCCCTCAAAGTGATGTGATTCGTTAATGCCATATGTGGGACGTGTAAAGGATGGATTTAAAGTTATTATATATGATTTTATACTGTAATTATAATATACCTCTATATCATTATTATTTCATTCCATTAAAGTATGATATAGAAATGAAAGTAGCGTTCATGCGTACGTACGTCTTACCGTCTCCATGAACGGTGCATTTCATTTCTTATCCCCAAATGTAATGTACTATTAAAAGTACATGTATATAATGGATATATATAATTAATGATATATCTAAATGATGAATATAATTCTGGAATTAAAATATGAATCCCTCTCATTTAGATTTAATTCCATTAATATGACAAAGAAATGAAAGTAGCGTTCATGCGTACGTACGGCTTACCGTCTCCATGAACGGTGCATTTCATTTATTACCTCTAAATGATTATGTAATATTATAAATACATGTATATGCTGGGTATATATGATACATATTATATCCAAATCGGGAATTTCATTCTGGATATAAAGAACCTTTGACCACACGAACAAAATGTAATTGTAAGAAGTCCACTTTCGACTTAAGAACCAAATATTGACAAAACAAACATTATTAACTTAAATGGTTACATAATGTTTATAACATGGCAATAAGTGATATAAAAGGAATAATGAACTTTAAAAGGTTCTTAATCAATTATAAATTAACTCAAGTTTATTATTCAGGACGTTAAAGAACGATCGAGTCACGTCGGACCCGAGGTAAGGGAACTTCTTAACCCAATTTCCATTCTTTGGGTTAATCTCCAACTTTAAAATTACGTCATGATATTATTATGTCCTATATTTTATTTGTACTTTCATTATGTGTGATTATAGTGAATACAAATAATAGATCTATTTTATTTTAAAAAATGATCTTTTTATGGGACTTCGTCTCAATCTCCTTTCATTGAGGCATATTTCGTTTTATACAAAACTTTATTTTATACGGTGTATAAACCCCTTTGAATTTTACTTTTATACAAAAGGAATCTTTTTCTACGAAGCGTTTTACTAAACGACAAAAAGGAATGTTTTTTTTAACGTACGCGGTGACAACGACCTTTTTCGCCACCGCGAGTATTATTTGGTCTTTGGCTTCCTCAACAAGCTGTAATGTTTTTAAAATAAAATAAATACCATATACTCTTTTATGTATTTTGGTATTGAAAAATGGTTTTGATAAAGGATTCTATTATGATATATTGTGATGTGTAAATGTTATCATTCCTTTATATTGGTTTTATGTTTTATGATTTTATATTGGTACTTGGACATTTTAACGGGTGGTTACGTTATAAACCATATGACAGGTGGTGCCGTGAATACCAGGACGGGTGGTTACATTATAACATCCAATGCATTGGGTATGGAAGTCGGCCGTATGGCTATTCCATTAAGTATGTATGGAAATTGGCCATATGGCTATTCCATTAAGTGATATGTGTGGAAGTCGACCGTATGGTTATTCCACTTAAGTATGTTTATGTCCCAAGTTACCTTTATATATGTTATGTGTTCTTTTTATGGGTTTTATGGTAATCCTTTGGTTACAAAAAGGTAAGTAATGATACTTTATTCAGTGAAGAGTTTTTACTAATTCATGAAGGTGAAGGTATTACTTTGATAGAGTATATATGGTTTACTTGATGTTTGAAAAACTAACAGTTTTCATTCTTTCTGTATCCCTTACTGAGCTTTTTATGCTCACCCCAAGTTTTTGGAAATGTTTTTCCCAGGACTTAAAGTGGAATAAGGTCAAGGATGAGATCAAGGGAATGTAATGCTATCTAAAACATGGAATCTAGACATCTTTCTTTTTAAGAGTTTTTATTTTATGGAAACTTAGTAGAAGTGTCTACTTTGTAATCTTTTGAGATGTAATAGTTATGTTCTAATTCTCTAAAACTCTAAACCTGAAAAGATCCTCAACGTGAATTATTCGTTTAATTCAATATTAAGTAAGGTTTAAGGCTGGGGCCTTATAAATATATAGGATATTTAAATCATTTTTAACATTATTTATATTATTTATCTATTATAAAATCAAAAGGACCAAAAATAAAAAATCAAAGCATGTAGAATAAAAAAAGCAGTTATTGCCAGAAATTTGATTTTAACATCAAATTGTTAATAAATGGGTAATTAAAGGTCACAATTAAATCATATATGGTATGATAAATAAGAGTGTCATTATATAATATATTTATAATATACTTAAATTTATTATATAGATGGTCTTAACGTGTACAAAGGAAGTCGAGGCTTAAGGTAGGGGATCTCTATTTCACTTTTTACTTCTATGAGACACTAGTCATATTCACCACCTATTTCTTTTATGTGGTGTGTATATTCCCATGAATTTATTTTATGATTATTAAATTTTAAAATTATGGATATTTACATATCCATTTTATGATCTATATTTCATGCGGTTTATGGTTCAAAATGTTTCAAAGTGATAAGGTATTTTTGTCTCAATTTGTCTTCTTAGGGACATACGTTCTGTTATGAACCTATCTGGTTTTATGAGGTATATATACAACCCATTTTACATTTAATTTCATGAATTTATTTATTTTCAGGATATTATATGTTTTTTTAATGTTATTCTTTCATTTTTATTGTGATTTAATGTTACATAAGTGGTAATGGTTTTAGGATACAATCTCATCGTTTATCAAGATTGTTTGTGATTGTGCTTCCAATGATAAAATATTATGATCTATCTCTCAAGAAACTCATTAATTTTATTCTCCTCTATTTATTTCATGATAATACATGTTTTAATTTTATTTTCATCTCTTTATTTTCTCAATATTCAAAAATAATATTTTCAAATTAAACTTACATTATTTAAATCTTTGGTAAAAACCCCTTTTTCATCCATATCCATGTTTTCTAAAAATGTTTTAACATTATAAAAAGGATTTATTAAATAAGTTTTTACCTATTTTTTACTTTTTACAAAAAATATTAAAAGTAATATTCATTTAATTTTCCAAACAATGCGTGTTTGGATTTATAACAACCCAGAACTCGCACTCCTATATCCTATACTGAAATATATAACTTTACATTTTCATATTTAATGTTAATAATTTTGACTCAATTTCTTTCATATAAACCTTAAAACATCAAAGGATAAATTGGATAACATACATTGTGGAGGACCTTTTACGTTTATAGTTTTATATAATTATGACACACTCTTACATAAACTACTCATATCAACTTGGAATCATAAACAACAAGTTTATAAAGTTGAACATCATCTCCCATTATACCCAGATTTTCCTATTTCACAATAGGTCATCAACATAATCCTTTTGAAATACTTTATAGACATAAATAGTGAAACGTAATTCTGTAAAACATATATAAAAGTAAACATAAGAATTTTGATCTCAAACTCTCAGTAAGGGTAAACATAAGAATTAATAATTGAATGTCATCAATGAGAATAAGTGTGAATAATGTATGATTACATAATCATAGTGCATGAGAGAATCATAATATACTACATACCCACAAATATTAGGATCATTAAATTTGAAAACATGTCAAAGTCAAGAGTCATCAGAATCAATAATCATGAGTCATGTGATATCATTCTTGCTCATTAGAAACTTTATAACGCCACATCAAACATAGATAACACATAAAGGTATCTTGGGATATAGTTATACTTTTCAATCTTATAATTTAATAACCATTTTATCAAATTCCATACATGTGACTATTATAAATGGAATAGACATATGGCTTACTTCTATACCCAATTCATTATAGGGATATCATACACCCACCCATCCTTGGTCTATCACAGAACCACCCATCATTGGTTTATCACGAACCCACCCATCAAATGAACAATCCAAAATAAAAAATAATCACACATAAAATATTGTAAAAAATCATTATAGGAACCAATAACCCATTTCATAACTTAATTAACCCATGGAAAAGAAATGTGTTTTATAACAATCTCTTTTAAACATGATTAACCCATGAAAAAACGGGTTAAATGACAATATCTTTGAAACATGATTAACCCATGGAAAAGTAATGGGTTCAATAACAATCTCTTTGAAACATGATTAACCCTTTGAAAATAAATGTGTTCAATAAAAATACCTTTTAAATTTGATTAACCCATGGAAATGAAATGGGTTTTATAATAATCTCTTTGAAATATTAATAACCCATGGAAGGGAAATGGATTCCATAACAATCTCTTCAAAATAGGAATAAACTAAGCAAAGGAAGTGGGTTCCATTAAAATATATTTGAAACATGATTAACCCATCTAAAATAAATTGGTTTCATAAAAATATTTTTATGAAATAACCAACCTGTGGAAAATAAATGGGTTTCATAAAAATATCTTTAGGCTATAATCAATTCATGTAAAAAAAGGTTTCATAACAATCTCTAATAAAAAATCATAATCCATAAAAATAATGAATGATTATGATATAAATGTAAAATATCCCTAGTATAAGATAATTAAAAATAGTTTTTCTTGATTCTAATGAATGGAAATGACCTTCAAAGGTCAATAAATACATTCATGAGGAAAATAATCTTTAAACATTCAAAGTGTCTCATACCACTTTGAAAAATTTGAATCATAAGCCCCATGAAAGAATAAACTTAAAGTAAAATTATAATATCATTAAAATAATTAGACTCATGATATATAATGTCAATGTAGAAGTATATAAACCTCATAAAAGAATATAGGTGTATATCATAACAAACATCTCAAAGATGGAAAATTGTGACAAAATTTCATTACCGCTTTAGTAATATAAAAGTTATAAACCCCATGAAATAGAGATCATAAAATGGATAAATAAAATCACATAAATTTAAGTATAATAATAATAAAATAAATTCATGGGCATTATATACACCACACAACAAAAATAAGTGGTGGATATGGAATAAGCCACACAAAAATAAAAGTGAGACTAGAAATCCTCTTACAAATGTGGTAACATCTAAACTGGAAACCCAAAAATTAATAATAATAAAATTAAACACTTAAATAACTTAATTATATAATAATTTAGGATATAATATATCAAAATATGTAATATATACACCACAAAAAATAAGTATGTGGTGAACATGGCATTTGTCACACAGATGTAAAAAAGTGAGATGAAAATTTCTTACAAAAGATTGTGTCACTGGGGTGAGAATAAATAAATGAAATAATTATGTATGAAAAACATAAATCCAAAAAATAAATGATTAAATATATAATAAAATAATCATGTTTAAATTCATAGATATTCTTGGAATTATATAACCAATGACATAAAATTTTAACTCGAGGAATGGAAATTGAGTTAAGAAATCCCACACCTTGAGTCTGATTTGTCTTGTGTTTCCTCTATATTCCTAAATAATAAACTTATTTTAATTATTTAATTACTTAATAAAATTTTAAAATTTTATTATTACTTTTATTTCACTTATAATATAGTTAAATATAATTACTTAATCAATAATGTTTAAGTCTGGTGTTTTGACTATATTCAGCTAATGTGTCAAAACTGACTTTGATAGATCAACTATGGCCAATGTGGTAATTATTTAAATATCTCCAAAATAATAACTATTAAATAATTATAAATTTTTGTAAATCAATTATAATTTTAAAATTATAAATTAATGATGGTTAGGAAAAATGAACCAATGTTAATATTACGGATACGGTAGGTCGTATGTATGCATGAGTAACATTCCCATTTTTCAATGATGATTATGGGAAGAAGGTAAGTAATGTTTATCTTTATATAATGACTATTATATCATAAATAACATATTATTTAATTATATACACTTATATTTATATAATTATTGTTATTTTGTGATGGAAATAGAAGAATCACATTTCTTTGAGGAGACAGTAGCCCACACGTCAACAAAAGATGTCTTCACTTTTTCAATGTGTTAAATGGAAATAATAAAATGATATATTATATATATATAGATAATTATGTAACTAGTATCATAAATATTTCATTTATGTCATATATTTTTACAAAAAAACATCCTCGATGCATTTCATGAAAGGGGTGAACATATCACATCTCTTTGAGGAGGCGGTAGTCCACACATCCACAAACGAGGTTATCATATTCCCACAAAATGGAAAGAAGGAAGGTATGTGTTATATAATAATTACATAATATTAAGACATTATAAATATAATATATATCATATAAAAACATTATGTACATCATAATACCCAACCATAAGAAGTGGTAAAGGAAAAAACGAGCAACATCGTTTTGCGAGGTAGTAGTTCATCATACACATGAACAGTGATTTTGTTACCAATTTGATAGAAGTGTGTGAATTTATAGGTAGAACACTTAATTTAAAAACATATAAGTATATTTAGGATAATTATTTTATTACATAATCATGTAATAATAATAATTTAAGTGGTTTGAGTAATAAATTAAATAAAAGTAATCATTAAAGAGTGTTACCTCTTTTTTAGATAACTCCATTTAGTTTACACAAAAGGACTTACTTGGTTTGATTTATTCCAAAAGTGATACTTATATTATTAGAGGATTGATTTTGGGAGATTATTTAGGCAGGTTTTGGATGAGCCAAAGTTCTTTATAGGATTTATTAAGTCAGAGGGGTGAGTGCCTTTTTATAGTGGAGGAGTGGCATTCTTGTAAATATAAAATGGTAAAAAATATTGAGGGGTATCCCTTATATTATGTAACTAAAATAATAATAAAAATTAAATAAAATATGGTATATGGTCGAAAAATTTTCATAAAATTGGTTTTTTACATGTGTCTAGGTCATGTGGACACTTAAGATTAAAGTTTAACCACTAAGTAAACTCATTTTTACCTTAATTAGTGTAATTAATTTTAAATTATTTCACTAATATTTTTTGTCAAAATCTATGTTAATCTTGTTTTAAATTATAAATTATTATTATTATTCCAAATATTGAATCAATTTTTTTAAATTAAAATCATATAAATGGAAGAAATTAATTTAAAATTAATCCCGCAGACGGGACAAGACAACGAGTTCTTAAAGAGAAAAGTTCAAAAGTTCTAAATTTTTTTATATTCAATTTCAATGTGAAATTGATTAAAATTACCTGAATTTGATTTATTTATGTTTAAATTAACTATTTATACCTTAAAATAAATTTCAAATATAATTTAACTATATAAATAAATCAGATGAAAATGCAGTATTTAATTAAAATTCAGTGTCATTCATTATTCATCATAAAAATGAAAATTCTCATAAAAATACGAAATATTAACCCAAATTAAATTTTTATGTTCATATTTAAACATATAATTTTATTTTTCCAAAATAAAAATTTTAAAGTGATAAAATTTATTTTTAAATTAGGTGCATCGTTACAAGGCGGTAAAACTACCTTTTAAAATTACACATATTTTTATGCTTAAAATTGACTTTATTATTAACATAAGCCCATAAAACTTTTTGAATGAATTAAAAAACATTTTATTAAATATAAAAAATATAATTTTAATTAATATCTTTCACTAATAGTTCCTAATTTAATTTATTAAGATAAAATTCCATTTTATTCATAAAAATATGTTTCCATAAAAACACAACCTTTATATTCATTTGGTATTTATTTTAATTTATAATTAATTGGAAACCAATGAAATCATTTTATTAAAAATTTTATTATATAATTTTAATAATTTTTTAAATATCATTTATTCCCTCCATTCCAACGTCTAGGTGAAAACAATCATTATAATATTAATGGTATATTATTGTCCGGTAAGACTTGGGTGTGTGTGTAATATAAGTCATCAAAGGAACTCAGTGTTTCATCAAACAAAAGATATACTTGGTTTTTCATGTGATTCAACATAAAATATGTATTTTATGTATCAAAATCTATCAAATAATTCAAATTAATTTTAAATATGATATTTTATAAAATATCGAGATGTTGTAGGCTTTTACTAAAAATGTGAAATGAATATTTATTTTAAATGTGTATAGAATGAACATAATTTTACACCATCATGAACACTAAATGTTTTAAATATTATTTTAAAGTTTCCAAGTTTATTTTCAATGAAAAATATTTTGAAAATTTTATGCTTCAAAAAGTTTTTTTCGAAGTGGAAAATCTATTTTCCTCTAAACATGTTCCAAATAAGATTTCAAAATCATTATCTATCTAAGATGACATATTTTAATGTTACTTATCCTTTACTAGGTATTTTATTAAAGTATACCATTATTATTATTTCTCTAAATGGTTTATGTTTTTTATGATAATATTTTTATGAAATTTTTTTCTCTTCAGTCAGTTATACCATTATAAAATTCTTATGTAACCCACTTATTTTTCCACAAGTTATGCTATTATGAAATGATGAAGTGATAATGAAACCTGTTTATTTTCCACATGTTATGTTATGATGAAATGTTTATAAAACCCATTTATTTTATTGGTTTCTGATATGATGAATGTTTTATAAACTTATTTCATATTTATTCTTGATTTCCATTATGTGATGGTTGAGACCTATATCTCCCTCTAATTCATTGGATAAAGATTGATATATTTTGAGATAAACAGGGTTAAAATGGGGAGTAACCCCATTTGGTTAAGGGACTCTATCCACTATGATAGTCTTGGGAGTGAACCATAACTACTATGATGGTTTGGGGATTGAACGCATTCCATAATTACAGTATTGGAAATGAGCCTTGAACTACTAAGGAAATGATTTTCTTAACTTATGTGTATGCCAAAAATCGATGCCTTATACTAATTTTATGCTCTCATGGTTTATGTTCTTTGATTCCATTATAATTATTGTATTATTAACTTCCAATATTTATTTCTTGACTCAAGTTTATGGTCTATGATATCCAGGGTATGGTTTTGAAATGCTATCCTTATGACAACCCTGCTTTTTATTACAACTTAAACATGCTTTATTACATAAAACTTCAATTGATACAACAAAGAAGATCGAGAGGTTTAGTGTCTTTGGGGCTTAGGATCATTACATAAAAACTTTAAACTTGAAATACAAAATCCTTATTGAAAACTTCCTTTACATGACCACTACATTCCTTCGTACTAAGCATTGCATGGGATAACCTGAGGACATGCATAAGAAAAGGGTGAGCTATAAAGCCCAGTAAGGGAGTACACAATGAATAACATGAGGAGTGCAATACATGTTAGGCAATAGGCATATCAATAGAGCATAAGAGAGACATGAACATAAAGGCATGATAAAGCATGATAATCATAACATGGAAATGTGGCAACAACACTTAACATTGAATTAGCATGAGCCAAGGCTCATTGCACATGGAGCATGAGTAAACCCTAATTGCACTTGAAGCACGAGTAAACCCTCTTTGCACTTGAATTAGCATGAGTAAACACTCATTGCACATGACGTATCATGATACTATACTTTACCCAATGCATTGGAGCGCTATCAGGGCGCACCCTTCTTAAACATTTCATTTCATGCATAAGTGTGTCACATGGATCATAAAACATGGATTCATAAAACATAATCATTTATTCCACGATAAAGGAATGTGGAATTCATACATGAAACTTTAAAATCAATAAGTAAATGTGCATAAAGGTGAATACCCTTGATGGAGAAATGGGCATGGTATTTACTACACAATGATATTGGCTTAGAAAATCGGTGTGATTTCGGCAGCGTAACGGCGTGACATAAGAATTCATAAAAAAGGCTGATGAGAGAGAAAGGGGTTCCTCATCATATTTAAATGTAATGGACAGTAATAATGTCATATAGATACATGTCCCAACAATTGAAAATGAATTTAGATTCATGATACAAAAGTATTGCTTGATTATAAAAGAGGAGAAAAAGGTTCCTTTCGGAATTTCGGCATAGTAACGGGTGTACATGGGAGGCATTTAATGAGAGAGAAAGGGGTCTCCCATCATTCAAACAATAAGAGGGCAGTATGGGAGAGGTGCAAAACCATACCCCAACATTCATAAATGAAATTAAAAGGGCAATACAACTTAAAGAAAATTGACAAAAATGAGAAAGGAAGAAAAACCCTTACTTGGAAGTGTGCTTCCAAAGACTAGAGAGAGGCTTGTGGGAGGCTTCTTGGGAGCTTGGGGAACCTTGAGAGGATTATAGAGAGAGTAGGGCAGAGGTTGGACGAACTTAAAGGGCTTTGAGTGAGGAGGAAGTGGGAGCTTGGGTGGGTTTATATAGGAAAGGTGAGAGAATTCTTTATTATTTAGGTTTGGGACCCCTTATATTAAAATAATCCAAACCACAAACCATCCCATGGTATTTGCCCATGGTTTCTAGAAAAGGAAAGAGGAAAACAATATTTTACAAGGCCAAGGTCCGAACTTATTAAAAAATTAGGGTTGCTTATGTGGAGGTGAGTCACACTCCCATGGAAATTAATTTAAAAAGGAAAAGTGTTGAATAAGTCTTGAGGGCTCCATTAATGCTTTGAAAAGTGAGTCAAACAAACCCAAAACCTCATTATTTTAATTATAAAACACATATTGGCCGAACATAAGGATTATGGTATTTTATTACATCACCATTGGGTCATAATGATGTCATAAAACACATTATATATTTAAATGGTATTTAATTTTTACCCAAAAATTTGACTGTCTCAGAAAATTATGAAAAATTCACCGTTGGATAATTTCGACGTCCTAATTTCAAAAATAATATTTATTTTATCTAAATAATTTTCTAAATATTTGAATTTTCACTTTTAAAATAAAAACCGACATTTATAAAAAATTCACGGGTTTTGACAGAAATGGCTTTCAAACCTTAATAAAAATTTTAATTGCATTCATAAAATTATAAGATCATTTATATTTAATAAAAATTAATTTAATATTAATAATAATATTTTATTAAAATATTATTTAATTCAAAAATCCTTTAATTTAATAAAATATAATTCTTAATTAAATAATAACTAAAAACACCATTTGTACTTTAAAAACTAACTACAATGTATCAAAAATGACTAGAAATTATATTCACTATTATATACAAAAAATAATGTACATGAACATGGTGCTACTTATTTGTTACATAACCCCTTCAAATAGCCGCATAAGACCTAAGGGTAAGGTGTGCGATGGTGACAGACTCTTGGGGTTGCTCGGATAACATCGCTCGGGTGGTAATCTCTATCAACTTCCATTTTTTCCGTAGACGATCACGTTCGAGCTTGACTTGATGAAGCTCAGCTTGGGCTTGGTCAAGGTCAAAGCCCAAAGACGCCACCTCCTTTCCGAGCTCCGACAAATGGGCTTCGTAAGGGTCAATTCTACTGGATGAGGCCATCGCTTCCTTTGTCTGAGTAGAAAATTGGTTCGTTAAAGCCTTATATTTAAACTACCCAGATGATCACTGTTCAACGACTATAAAAGTAACGGTCACAAATCTTAAAGTAAAACTAAAAAGTTGATATCTTATAAAAACATTTTTCATAAAGAAACATTTAACTGGATCAAGAGCGATTTTCCATTAATGAAATTTTGGGTCGTTACAACATTCCCCCCTTAAGAAATTTCGCCCTCGAAATTTTCCTTTTCCCACACTAAAACAAATGTGGGTAACTTAGCTTCATCATATCCTCTGACTCCCAAGTTGCTTCTTCAAACTTGTGGTTTCTCCACAACACCTTGACGAGGGGCATTGTCTTATTTCGTAGAACTTTTTCTCTATGATCTAAGATCTTCACTGGTTGCTCCTCATAAGAAAGATCGTCTTCTAATTGTACCACCTCGGAAGAGAGTACATGTGAAGGGTCTGGTATGTACTTCCTTAAGAGGGATACATGGAAGACATCATGCACCTTGGCCATAGTAGGTGGAAGTGCTAGTCGATAGGCCACAGCCCCAACACGATCAAGAATCTCGAATGGGCCGATGTACCTTGGACTTAACTTCCCTTTCTTTCCAAACCTCATGACCTTCTTCCACAGAGATATGCGTAAAAACACCATGTCTCCGACTTTAAACTCAAGGTCTCGTCGACGATTATCGGCATAACTCTTCTGTCGACTTTGGGCTACCTTGATATGCTGTTGAATGGTTTTCACCTTCTCCACCATTTCTTCGACCATTTCTGGTCCAAGCAGCTTACGTTCACCGACCTCATCCCAACATGCCGGTGTTCTACACCTTTTCCCATACAGGGCTTCATATGGTGCCATTTGGATGCTCGAGTGGAAACTATTATTATAAGAGAACTCAACTAGAGGAAGATTTTGATCCCATCCTCCTTTAAAGTCCATTGAGCACGCTCTCAACATATCCTCAAGTGTTTGGATAGTCCGCTCGGATTGGCCATCAGTTTGAGGATGATAGGCCGTACTGAAGTTCAGTTCAGTATTCAGAGCATGTTGAAGACTCTTCCAAAACTTAGAGGTAAATCTTGGATCTCGGTCAGACACAATAGATAGTGGTACTCCATGCAACCGTACCACTTCCCTGATATATATCTGTGCCAGTTGATCCAAAGAGAAATCCTCTCGAATAGCAATGAAGTGTGCAGTCTTTGTAAGACGATCCACAATAACCCAGATTGCATTGTTTCTTTTGGATGTCCTTGGAAGTCCAGTGACGAAGTCCATGGTGATGTTCTCCCATTTCCATTCTGGTATGGGCAATGGTTGCATCATCCCCTTAGACTTCTGCCTCTCTGCCTTCACTTGCTGACACACCAGGCACTTTGATGTATATTCAGCGATCTCCTTCTTCATATTATCCCACCAAAAGTTTTCTCGGAGATCTCGATACATCTTTGTGCTCCCTGGGTGAATAGAGAAATTTGAACTATGTTCATCATCCAAAAGTTCCTTCTTCATCTCCGAACTTGATGGAACACATAGTCTTTTCCCAAAACGTACAATTCCTTCTTCATTAACATTAAACTCTGAGGATTTTCCCTTTTTGATAGCTTCCACTTTTTCTTGGATTCCCGCATCATCCTTCTGAGCATCCTTTAACCTTTCCAAAAGAGATGGTTGAGCAATAATTTGTGAAAGGATTGATGATGTTCCCTTCTTTATGATTCCCACGTCCATCTTCATCAAGTCTAAGAAGATTGGATCCTTCTCAATTCTCATCATTGATAGAATTGCTGGATCCTTTCTACTTAGGGCATCCGCCACCTTGTTCACCTTCCCAAGGTGGTAATGTATTGAACAGTCATAATCCTTTATGAGCTCTATCCATCTTCTCTGGCGCATATTAAGATCTTTCTGTGTGAATATATATTTAAGACTCTTGTGGTCAGTATATATCTCACATTTCTCTCCATAGAGATAATGCCGCCAGATTTTCAAGGCAAAGATCACCGCCGCGAACTCCAGATCATGCGTTGGATAGTTTCGCTCATGGATTTTCAACTGTCGTGAGGCATAGGATATCACTTTATCATTCTACATCAGCACACATCCTAATCCCTTCTTCGAAGCATCACTGAATACCACAAAAAGCTCCCCACTTGTGGGTAAAGTGAGCACAGGTGCAGTGATAAGCCTCCTTTTCAACTCCTTGAAGCTTTCTTCGCATTCATCACTCCAAGCAAACTTTACTCCCTTTCGAGTTAGCTTGGTAAGAGGGTTGGAAAATCGTGAGAAGTTTCTCACAAATCGTCGATAATATCCAGCTAACCCCAAGAAGCTACGGATATCAGTTACCGATGTTGGCCTCGGCCATCCCTCAATTGCATCTGTTTTGGAGGGGTCCACAGATATCCCATTGCTTGTGATGATATGGCCCAAGAATGAGACCTCCTTCAACCAGAACTCACACTTTTTGTACTTGGCATAGAGCTTCTCCTTGTGCAAAGTCTCCAGTACAGTTCTTAAATGCTCCTCATGGTCCTCCTTGGTTTTGGAGTATATTAGAATATCATCTATAAAGACTACCACAAATTTATCTAGGTAATCTCTAAAGACTCTATTCATCAAGTCCATGAATATTGCTGGAGCATTGGTGAGTCCAAAAGGCATTACTATGAATTCATAGTGCCCGTACCTTGTACGAAAAGCAGTCTTGGGGATATCTTCCTTCTTCACCCTTACTTGAAAATATCCCGACCGCAAGTCGACCTTGGAGAAGTATTGTGCTCCACGCAGCTGATCAAACAAGTCATCGATTCTTGGGAGAGGATACTTGTTCTTTATCGTGATTTTGTTAAGTTCACGATAATCGATACAAAGCCGCATTGACCCATCCTTCTTCTTGACGAAAAGGACTGGTGCACCCCATGGTGATGCACTTGGGCGTATAAACCCTTTATCCAGATTCTCCTGTAGTTGTTTCTTCAGTTCTTCAAGCTCAACCACAGCCATTCTATATGGAGTCTTGGATATTGGTAGTGCCCCAGGTATAAGTTCAATTGAGAACTCAACATCTCTTCTTGGAGGAAGACCAGGAAGTTCCTCGGGAAATACTTCAGCGAATTCCCTCACAATAGGCATTTCTCCAAGGGTGGTTTCTTCCTTGGACTCAATCATCTGAGCCAGATATGCGTGCTCATAAGGCAGTAATATCCATGCTTGAGATGATGGGGCTAAAGGAGATTCATCTTCCTCCTGACACTTGTAATGAATCGGGGGTCGATTCTCCATATGGAGTGTGATTTCCCTCTCCCGACAATTTATGTTGGCTCTATATAAGGAAATCCAATCCATGCCAAGAATTGCATCAAATTCCACCAAAGGGAGTATGACGAGGTTCGCCGGGAAATTCAATCCACAGATTATAACATGGGAGGACTTATACTCATGGGATGCAATGATTGCCCCATTTGCCGTACTCACCGACATCTTTACTTCCAGGATTTGTGGTGTTGCATGGATTGTTCTACTAAACTTTTGAGATATAAAGGAATGCGTAGAACCTGAATCAAAAAGTACGTTCGCTATTCTTGAATGAATAACTAGCGTACCTGTCACCACTTCGTTGTCGGGGTTCACTTCGGCAGAAGTGATGGCAAAAGCTCTTCCTTGTTGTCTTGGAGGTTGTTGATTGCCTCCGATAACCCTTGGATTAGGGCACTGATTTGCAAAATGACCCGGTTCTTTTCATTTGAAGCATTGAACAACGCGTTGAGGTTCGAACGGAGCGTTCCTCCCCTCCGTCGCAGCCGCGGGTCCTTCTTGCTGACAGTTAACAGCTAGGTTCCCTTCTCTTCCACACTTGAAGCATTTTCTTGTCCCCCTAAGGCAATTTCCAGGGTGCTTCTTTCCACACTTTTGGCAAGTGGGGTGCTGGAATTTCTTAGCGCTGTTGGATTTATCCATCGGACCACCAGCATTGAAGTCCACCTTCCGCTTCTTGTCCCCATGATACCCCTGTGATTCTCCGATCTCCATTTCAACCTTGAGGGCACATCGGACAATTTCCTCATAGCTGTCGAAGTCACGGATCGCTAATGCTTTCTGCAAGCTAGGCTTAAGCCCACCAAAGAAGCGGTCAACCTTGCATTCGGGGGTAACGACAAAGCCGGAAGCGTATCGTGCAAGCCTTGTGAAGTTTTCCTCATACGCTCCCACAGATTCCTCATCTTTCTGCTTGAGGGAAAGGAAGTCCCTTTCCATCTTAAGACGGAGGGTGCGTTGAAAATATTTATCAAAAAACATCTTCCGGAATACCTTCCATTCCAAAGCCTCAATCTCCTCTTCAGGCTTCGTATTTTTGATCAACATCCACCATTGATCAGCTTCACCCTCCATACGATAAGCTTCCAGGAGAACCTTCTCTTTTTCAGAGCATTGGAGGATAGAGAATATCTTTTCAATGGAGTTGATCCATTGTTCAGCAATCGTGGGATCGGATGATCCACTAAAAGTAGGAGGCCTTTGTCTCGTGAAGCTTTCAATAGCGACTTGTTCTTTCTTAGGGGGGGTTGAACGTTCCTCTTGACCAGTGTTTCTATTCAAAACTTGAGTTAGCTGAGAGAGAAGCGTGACAAAGTTCGCGATTCCCGCTCCCATTGGATTGGGCATCTCATAAGTACAATCATCACACTGATCTTCACAACGGTTGTTAGCCCGAGTTATCCTATTACCGGCCATTGGCTGGAATAAAAGAAAGTTAGGGGTAACACATAATGGTTAATCCAAAGACAAAAGTTGATGACTTATAAATAAACTTTAATCTCTTTAACTCATGAGTCTATAGGATTCAATCCAGGATTTTCATGATCTTCCTTCTAACATATATCCTTAGGGGCATTTTTCCCTTAATAAGGGTTCATGCTAAGATTGTGAATTTATAAAAACATATCCCCCGGGAGTGTCGTAACCAAGAGTGCAGCAAGGCCCGTTGTCGTGCACCAGTTCCCGTTCGAGTCTAGCTCAAAGCGGTGTTTTCGGGTTTTACCCCTAGGATACATCTGTGCCAGAGCCGCCTCTACCTGCTCGTATCCAGACAGGGATGTATTTTTTTGATAAACCACTTACTTAGTATTTACCAAAACTTAGGGATGTTTTTTTTATGATTAGTCTTGTATCTAAGGCTTTACTAGGGTTTCCTAATCTGAAAAATAACTAAACCTATCCTCTGATACCAACTATGACAACCCTGCTTTTTATTACAACTTAAACATGCTTTATTACATAAAACTTCACTTGATACAACAAAGAAGACCGAGAGGTTTAGTGTTTTGGGGGCTTAGGATCATTACATAAAAACTTTAAACTTGAAATACAACATCCTTATTGAAAACTTCCTTTACATGACCACTACATTCCTTCGTACTTAGCATTGCATGGGATAACCTGAGGACATGCATAAGAAAAGGGTGAGCTATAAAGCCCAGTAAGGGAGTACACAATGAATAACATGAGGAGTAAAATACATGTTAGGCAATAGGCATATCAATAGAGAATAAGAGAGACATGAACATAAAGGCATGATAAAGCATGATAATCATAACATGGAAATGTGGCAACAACACTTAACATTGAATTAGCATGAGCCAAGGCTCATTGCACATGGAGCATGAGTAAACCCTCATTGCACATGAAGCACGAGTAAACCCTCGTTGCACTTGAATTAGCATGAGTCAACACTCATTTCACATGACGTATCATGATACTATACTTTACCCAATGCATTGGAGCGCTATCAGGGCACACCCTTCTTAAACATTTCATTTCATGCATAAGTGTGCCACATGGATCATAAAACATGGATTCATAAAACATAATCATTTATTCCACGATAAAGGAATGTGGAATTCATACATGAAACTTTACAATCAATAAGTAAATGTGCATAAAGGTTAATACCCTTGATGGAGAAATGGGCATGGTATTCACTACACAATGATATTGGCTTAGAAAATCGGTGTGATTTCGGCAGCGTAACGGCGTGACATAAGAATTCATAAAAAAGGATGATGAGAGAGAAAGGGGTTCCTCATCATATTTACATGTAATGGATAGTAAGAATTTCATATAGATACATGTCCCAACAATTGAAAAGGAATTTAGATTCTTGATACAAAAGTATTGCTTGAATATAAAAGAGGAGAAAAAGGTTCCTTTCGGAATTTCGGCATAGTAACGGGTGTACTTGGGAGGCATTTAATGAGAGAGAAAGGGGTCTCCCATCATTCAAACAATAAGAGGGCAGTATGGCATAGGTTATAAACCATACCCCAACATTCATAAATGAAATTAAAAGGGCAATACAACTTAAAGAAAATTGACAAAAATGAGAAAGGAAGAAAAACCCTTACTTGGAAGTGTGCTTCCAAAGACTAGAGAGAGGCTAGTGGGAGGCTTCTTGGGAGCTTGGGGAACCTTGAGAGGATTCTAGAGAGAGTAGGGCAGAGGTTGGACGAACTTCAAGGGCTTTTAGTGAGGAGGAAGTGGGAGCTTGGGTGGGTTTATATAGGAAAGGTGAGAGAATTCTTTATTATTTAGGTTTGGGACCCCTTATATTAAAATAATCCAAATCACAAACCATCCCATGGTATTTGCCCATGGTTTCTGGAAAAGGAAAGAGGAAAACAATATTTTACAAGGCCAAGGTCCGAACTTATTAAAAAATTAGGGTTACTTATGTGGAGGTGAGTCACACTCCCATGGAAATTAATTTAAAAAGGCAAAGTGTTGAATAAGTCTTGAGGGCTCCATTAATGCTTTGAAAAGTGAGTCAAACAAACCCAAAACCTCATTATTTTAATTATAAAACACATATTGGCCGAACATAAGGATTATGGTATTTTATTACATCACCATTGGGTCATAATGATGTCATAAAACACATTATATATTTAAATGGTATTTAATTTTTACCCAAAAATTTGACTGTCTCAGAAAATTATGAAAAATTCACCGTTGGATAATTTTGACGTCCTGATTCCAAAGATAATATTTATTTTATCTAAATAATTTTCTAAATATGTGAATTTTCACTTTTAAAATAAAAACCGACATTTATAAAAAATTCACGGGTTTTGACAGAAATGGCTTTCAAACCTTAATAAAAATTTTAATTGCATTCATAAAATTATAAGATCATTTATATTTAATAAAAATTAATTTAATATTAATAATAATATTTTATTAAAATATTATTTAATTCAAAAATCCTTTAATTTAATAAAATATAATTCTTAATTAAATAATAACTAAAAACACCATTTGTACTTTAAAAACTAACTACAATGTATCAAAAATGACTAGAAATTATATTCACTGTTATATACAAAAAATAATGTACATGAACATGGTGCTACTTATTTGTTACATAACCCCTTAAAATAGCCGCATAAGACCTAAGGGTAAGGTGTGCGATGGTGACAGACTCTTGGGGTTGCTCAGATAACATCGCTCAGGTGGTAATCTCTATCAACTTCCATTTTTCCCGTAGACGATCACGTTCGAGCTTGACTTGATGAATCTCAGATTGGGCTTGGTCAAGGGCAAAGCCCAAAGACGCCACCTCCTTTCCGAGCTCCGACAAATGGGCTTCGTAAGGGGCAATTCTACTGGATGAGGCCATCGCTTCCTTTGTCTGAGTAGAAAATTGGTTCGTTAAAGCCTCATATTTAAACTACCCAGATGATCACTGTTCAACAGCTATAAAAGTAACGGTCACAAATCTTAAAGTAAAACTAAAAAGTTGATATCTTATAAAAACATTTTTCATAAAGAAACATTTAACTGGATCAAGAGGGATTTTCCATTAATGAAATTTTGGGTCGTTACAATCCTCATGTTCTCATACCCTTATGCTCATAATATGTTGTCATCTCCCTTATTTACCCTAACTAAGAATCTAATATCACCATTTTTTATGTTTCCTTTGACCATGTTAGGATGAATGGTGTTATTTATAATATGTATAATAAGGGTTATAGTTATAAAGAACATAGTGGGATATGACATAGCTCACTTATGGACCAGCTCTTTATGTGTCCAAGATTCCAAAGGCACTAGACCTAAACAATTTGGGGGTGGATCATTATGTTATGTATTGAATATTAATTTATTATGATTTAATATTTATTTATTATAATTTTGAGTCTTTACATCCCCCCTAGATCTCTCTTTGGATGTAGAAATGAGTAGGCGTGTCTCAGGCTATAATGACTTACGATATAGGGTGTGTTCCTATCCTAGCTACGACGGCTCTTGGTTTACTATAAATTTATGTGTGGGTTGTAATGTCTTGAGTTATATCTTATACTTGTATTCGTTCATGGTAGACCTAGATTACCAAGAGTGTATATGTATGGGTTGTGATAGCTTGAGGAATAATGCATTTATATAGGTTGTAGTAGATTCTGAACATACACTAAGTTATAGATGGGATGGTGATGATAATGAGAGGGATATGTGAGTTGATATTAAAATGAGATGTTGGAAATTGTATGATATTGGGGTAGGTAAGGTCGAGGTTTGACTCACATTATGGATTACTACTTATGAAATACATGAGCATAGAATGTGTGACATTGAGGCATGAGAGCGACAAACTAGTTGAGATGTGGAAGCATGGTACGTATATTTATATATATTGTAACGACCCTAAATTTTGAATAAATCTTGTTTCCAAATTTTTTGTGTTATTTTATTTTTTTTATACTCAAAAAAAACTATTTCATTTGATAACATGAGTATAATTAAAATGATACCATTGGGTTTTTACTGTTATATGACAATTGGTCAATATGACCACTAGAAACTAAACGTTTCGATTATTGTCTCTAAATACAAGTGATCTTGGTTAATTAATATAGAAAGAAGATTCGATGGCCTCACCCAGTAGTCTTGGACCGATCGAAGCCCATCTAACAGAACTTGGGAAGGAGGTAGCACCACTGGGCTTTTCTCTAGACCAAAACTAAGATGAACTTCATTGGGTGAAGATAGAACAGTATTGCCTTTACGAGAAGTTCAAAATGATAAAAATTACTACTCGTGCGATGTTGGCCGAGCCTCCCTTGGATTCTCTCACCTTAGCACACCTTACACTTAGGTCCTATGCTGGTGTGATAAGGGGCTATGTAAGGAGACCATAACTGCCTTGTGTAATCCTTTGTTTTAAATAAAAATTTTGATTTCTTCTTATGATGAATTTTATGAATTTTCAAATGTCCGGATAAATATAGTATGCATATTTTTTGTGAATCTTAGAGAAAGGATATTTTAAAAAATGTTTATGTAATCCTTAAATAATTAAAAATGTGTAATGATTTTCAAAAAATGGTCTTCTATAATTATGTTCAGTACGAAATTAAGAGTCTAATAAGATCAACTTAATTTTTTGATGAATAGTAGATTATGAATAGTGATTTTATGCTTAGGATCAGAAATGTGACCAAATGGATTAGTAATCTCACTTAAAGAAAGTATTCATATAATCTAGGCACCTTGATTAAGTAATGTGATTCAATAAAATGGTTAAATAACGGTTTCATAAATTATTAGTCAAGTATTAGTTTTTTCGGGTGAATAGTGTTTTTTTAATAAAAAATTAAATTAAAAAAATTTAGAAAATTATTTTTATAAAATGGATTTCATTTTTGAACTCAGAGCATCGATATTATGTTAAGGTAATTTTTGGGGATTTTTCAGTAAAAAATGAATTTCGGTGAATAGTGTATTTATTTAAAAATTAAATTAAAAATATTTAGTAAATTATTTTTATAAAATGGAGTTCATTTTTGAATTCAGAACATCTATATTTGGTTAAGGTGAAATATTGGGATTTTTCTGAGAAAGTTGAATTTTCGATGAATAGTGAAAATACAGTTTTTAAGTTACGGGTGTTTAATGACATCATTAAATGATTTATTAAGTATGTAATCAATATGGTCGACTTATAAATAGTAATATAAGGTATTAGGTGTCCCAAGTGTCCAATACCATGGGAAAATACCATGGGCAAGCACATGGTTTTGCCAAAACCACCAATGAGGTGTCCCTTGGCCATTAATGCCTTGTCCCCTCACTTTCCCTATAAATACCAAGACATCCTCTCATCCATTCGACTCCCAACTCTCCCCCAACGAAACTCTAGTCTCATTACTTCCCAAGGAGTCCTCCCAAGGTACCCCCAAGACCTCAGGGTCCCAAACTTTGATTTTTAAGAGTTATGTTTTAACGTAAGGGATCAAAACTCCCTCTTTCTTTTCAAATACTCTCTTTTAAGTCATTTCATTTATGCTCCATGTTCTTATGTTGGAGGATGTTATTTTATATTCTTATTACTTCCCTTTTCATGTTCATGTGATGATAGATCCCCTCTTACTCTCATCAATTCGTTTTATGAATGTTTAAGTGGCGCCGTTAGGCTGCCGAAATTTTTGTAACGGATTTTTTCACCCTTCTCGTTTTCAAGATCGATTTTCATGTCAAGTCTTTCAAGTTACTTTTTATTATATTGGGGTATGATCCCTATATCTATAATACTGATCTTTTATGTTCATATGATTAAGGACCCTATTTTATCTCATCAATTCATTTTTTTCATGTTTAAGTGACGTCGTTAGGCTGTCGAATTTTTAAGGGATTCGTTCACCCTTCTCATTTTCAAGTTCTATTTTTTGGTCAAGTCTTTCAAGTTCCTTTTTATTATGTTGGGGTATGATCTCTATATCTATCATACTTATCATTTATGTTCATATGATGAGATACCCTATTTGATCTCGTCAATCCATTTTTGGAAGTTTTAAGTGACGTCGTTAGGCTGCCGAATTCTCATAAGAGAAATATTTTTTTGTCTTCCTTTCAAGTTCATCATTTCGTATGTTATATCATTAAAATTTCATTACCATGTTCTTAAATACATTATATTATGTTCCCCTAATGTTTTTTTATCATTTATGAGTGGGTTACCCATGTCCCCTCTCTTTTCAATGTTTTCTAAAACCATGTATCATAGTCGTTATGCTGCAGAATTTTCGTCTCAAAATGTCTTTCTCTTTTTTTCAAATTATTTTATTTTATTAAGTGAATACTCAAAGTTATTTATTCTATAGGGGTATTCGAATATATATCAAAATTTTCTATTTTAATTCTGGGATTTACATACATGTGACCCACTTTCCTTTTTCCGTGGGTTTAAAGTGACATAAGGATCACGTCTTTAAAGCAGTTTTTTTTAAAATGTGATGACTATGAAATGAAACCCATTTATTTAATGCTATATGGGTTGTTTATGAAATTTTTGATTATGATATATGTGTATCACATTATAATAAAGAAAAATTTAATGGTGCACCCTGATAGATCTCCAATCCATTGGGTAAAGACTTAATCTCTAGATATGACCATTTTTAACGACACCTTGGTGAATAACCTTGGTAATTTTTAATGACACCTTGGGGATGGACCTTAGTGAAACAGAAATGATTTTCAATATTAAATGTTGTAGCAACATCTTCAAGTTATGAAATACTTTATTTTTATTATGATATGCCTCATGATTTCTTTCTCATGACTTAAAGTTCTTTTTCATGACATTGTTGATGTATCTCAAGTTCACATGTTAAATGTTTCCCCTTGTTTCCCTTACTGGGCCTTCTACTCACCCTTTCTTTTGATGTATGTCCCCAGGTTATGAGATGCAGTAATGAACCTAGGATGAACATAAGGAGAATTCTTTCAAGTGTTTAAGAAGAATGTTTTATTTTTTCATGTTTTAAGTTCCTGGTTTCCAAGACACTAAACCTTAAAGATCCTCAGTTTTGTAAAATGTAATGAAAATTTATGTGATAAAAAGGAGGGATTCTATAGTTGGTATCAAAGGATGGTTTAGTTATTTATAGAAATTACGATATGAAAACTCTAGGAAGAACCCTATATAAAATTTTAAATATAGGAAATCTTCCTGGTATTTTGGTGAGTATTGAGTAAGGGATTGCCAAACAAATACATCTCTGTCTGGATACGAGCAGGTAGAGGTGGCTCTGGCACAGATGTACATAGGGGTAAAACCCAAAAACACAGCTTTGAGTGAGACTCGAATGGGAACTGGTACACGACAACATTCCTTTCTTCACTCTTGGTTATGACACTCCCGGGGGATATGCTTTAGTAAATTCATAAGCTTAGTGTGAACCATTATTAAAGGGACAAAGATAAAATAAAATAAAGATTCACATAAGAATATATGATCATGGATAACCTAGTTTGGAACCATGTGGATCACAAGTTAGGATATACTTTTCTTCTACAACTTTATCCTTCTATTGTTAAAGTTTCCTTTTAATGATTATTGGCTAATTATTTAAGCCCCTAATTATACTTTCATTTCTTAGTTAATGGCGGGAAATGGAAGAACATCTCCCAATAACCAATGTGATAGGAAATGTGAATATTTCCCTATTAATGTGACAGAGATGACGAGATATCAAGTTGAACATATTTTGATTATGCCAAACCAGCTATCAAAAATCACAATTTATAATTGGTACCTAGTTGAATTCCCAAATTCATCAAGGAAGAATAAGACAAAGTCTCAAGTATGTTCATCTGATAAAGTTGATAAGGGAATGAAGAACCAATTTCTTTTTTTCAAAAATTGTGAGAAGAGGAACCAAGGAGAATGTCACAAATGAACTGGGAGATGTTTTAATTGTGGGAAGATAGGGCATAAAGTATCCAATTGCTTTAAAAATAGATAATGTGATGAATGGAGATAAGGTTCGATCTAATGTACCTTATACATTTCGATGTCGTAAATGTGGAGAAGTTAGACATTATCCAAGGCAATGCTCTCTTGGAATGGGTGAGAAGCATGATGAGCATCAAAAATCTTCAAGGAAAATGGAACAATGCAAGTCCTATGCTGAGATGGATCATGATGATTGAAGTACATGTAACTTCTTCGCAATAATTGTCTATGTCATGTTGTATTTTAGTTCGTGCTCTATGAGCATATATTTTATGTTTTCTAAGATCATCGAGTCACTACCTAAGATGATTTTATATCATTAAGGAAAACATATATTGTTATGTACCACATGTTGATGTAGTGAAGCTGTTCTTATTAAAAAAAAGGTGATTAGGGGATTAAAAGATGATTATTATTTTGGAAGACATTCACTATTTTGGGAACCCTATTTGATTGAGGTAAATAGATTACTACGGTATTTTTTTTGAGGAGTAAAGGTTGACTTATATTTTTATGAATCGATAAATTTAAGGCAAACTTATAGTAATTTAGGTTACATATGGAAATTATTGACCTATCTTGGGTAAAATGTGATTAGGTTAGTTACTTTTGTTATAAGATGATAAGAGTGGTTGATGTTGTTTGGAGATGAACGATAAAGTCTATCTTGCAAGACTATGTTATGAGATAGTTCTTATAATTGGGTTTCAATCTCAGTTTGGTTTATTTTAATGATTTTTAAGGAAAGTTATTTATGGAATGGTCTATGATGAACTTTGGGTAGTACCATGGAACTTTGAATATTTAAAATTAGTTTCCCTTCCTATGGGATTCTTTCTTTTTGAAGAGTTGTTTTATCTTACCCTTTCTATTTTTGGGATAATTATTAAAGATAGAAGAAATTGATAGTTAATCTTTTGTGGATTACATGACTCTCAAGAAGATTATTCTTGTGTTTTGATGAGACCAAGTGTTTTTGAATGCTCATCATCTGGAGAAAAGATTAGTTTTGGTAGAAACTTATTAAAGGATGAAACTCTACTTGAAGGTAAGTATAATTCCTTATGTTTTTGTTCTATGTAGTAAATGAATTCCTCAAAATTATGAAAAGGAACGTAAAACAAAAACGTTGTTGGTTTATATTTCCTACTAGGAAATCAAAGACCGTTTACACACATCATAAGTTTGTGATTTTCTTGTGGTTAACTTTCTCCTAATCATGTTTTCTATCACTCTCCCTCAGAACTTGACCCTTTGTTTTCTCCTCCATGTCCATGTTTTTCTACATGGAATCCTAGTGTGGGTTAACTCGGGTGACCTTTGTACTTCCTTTTCTTTCTTTTAAAGTAATAGTATTACTGACTCCTTTTCTGATGTGGGACTTTCAATTAAATTTCAAAACCCGATTTTAAAAATTGCGAGAACGTAATTTCTTAAGGGGGAAGATTATAATGACCCAAAATTTTGAATAAATCTTGTTTCCTAATTTTATGTGTTATTTTATTATTTTATACTCAACAAAACTGTTTCATTTGATAACATGAGTATAATTAAAATGAGATCATTGGGTTTTGACTGTTATATGACCATTGGTCAATATGACTGCTGGAAACTAAACGTTTCGATTATTGTCTCTAAATACAAGTGATGTTGGTTAATTAATATAGAAAGAAGATTTTATGGCCGCACCCAGTAGTCATGGACCGATCGAAGCCCATCTAAAAGAACTTGAGAAGGAGGTAGCACCACTTCAATTTGCTCTGGACCAAACCCAAGCCAAACTTCATTGTGTGAAGCTAGAACGGAATCTCCTTCGCGAGAAGTTCAAACTGATAGAAATTACTACTCGAGCGATGTTGGTCGATCCTCCCTCATATTCTCTCACCTTAGCACACCTTACACTTAGGTCCTATGTTGGTGTGATAAGGGGCTATGTAAGGAGACTGTAACAGCCTTGTGTAATCCTTTGTTTTAAATAAAAATTTGGATTTCTTATTATGATGAAGTTTATGAATTTTCAAATGTCCTGATAAATATAGTATGCATATTTTTGGTGAATCTTATAGAATGGATAATTTAAAAAATGTTTATGTAAACCTTAAATAATTAAAAATTTGTAACGATTTTCAAAAAATGGTCTTCTACAATTATGTTCAGTACGAAATTTAGAGTCTAATAAGATCAACATAATTTTTGATGGATAGTAAATTATGAATAGTGATTTTTTGCTTAGGATTAGTAATGTGACCAAATGGATTAGTAATCTCACTTAAAGAAAGTATTAATATAATCTAGGCACCTTGATTAAGTAATGTGATTCAATGAAATGGTTAAATAACGGTTTCATAAATTATTAGTCAAGTATTATTTTTTTCGGGTGAATAGTGTTTTTTTAATTAAAAATTAAATTAAAAATATTTAGAAAATTATTTTTATAAAATGGATTTCATTTTGGAACTCAGAACATCGATATTATGTTAAGATAATTTTTGGGGATTTTTCTGAAAAAAATGAATTTTCGGTGAATAGTGTATTTATTTAAAAATTAAATTAAAAATATTTAGAAAATTATTTTTATAAAATGGAGTTCATTTTTGAATTCAGATCATCGATATTTGGTTAAGGTGAAATTTTGGGATTTTTCTGAGAAAGTTGAATTTTTGATGAATAGTGAAAATATAGTTTTTAAGTTACGGGTGTTTAATGACATCATTAAATGATGTATTAAGTATGTAATCAATATGGTCAACTTATGAATAGTAATATAAAGTATGAGGTGTCCCAAGTGGCCAATACCATGTGAAAATACCAGGGGCAAGCCGATGGTTTTTCCAAAACCACCAATGAGGTGTCCCTTGGCCATTAATGCATTGTCCCCTCACTTTCCCTATAAATACCAAGCCATCCTCTCATCCATTCGACTCCCAACTCTCCCCCAACGAAGATCTTGTCTCATTACCTGCCAAGGAGTCCTTCCATGTAACACCGTAAGATTTTATGAAAAATATTCTTTTAATTTCATTAATGTCTTGTGTTGTATGCTACACCAAGATTACCTTGCGCTATACGCAACACCGTATTAGCTTGCAGTATACGCAACACTATTCTTGGATCGTGTTACACACAATTTTGATAATAGTTATTCTACGCAACATTGAGTATATATATATATATATTCAGTTTATAAATGCAATATGGTTGGTTTATGTTATACGAAACAACGAAGGATTCTTGCACAGCACGCAACCCTGACTTGGCTTGCATTACACGCAATCGCGACCTTCCTCGATAGCGTGTGTTGTACGCAATACCGGGTTTTACTAAACAACGATATATTATTATAATATTATTATGAACTTGCCGTTATGAATAGTATTAACTAAATTTTGAATCTTATAACATTATTATTCGTCTTACACATTTTCTAAAACATGGTATAAGAATAAAATAAATTTTTCGGGCAAAATATGTATTTTTCAAAAAAATGCAGTTTTGCCACCTTTTGATGGCGCACCCACTTTAAATCTAGTTTTTGACATGTTTATAAGTTCCATTTGACAAAATAAAATTATTCTTTGGAATCAGGAAATAAAAATTTCCTTTGGATAAATTTTTCATTTTATTCTGATGACTTTCATATTTTGATGAATAGTAAAAACATGCTATATTTTAATTTAAAATAACTTTTTCAATAGAAATAATTAATAGTGATAAATTATTAATTTGAGTGGTTTTAAAGTATATTTAGAATATGTTTTTACAATTTAATACAATATTGTTCATTGAATATAATTTCACATTTAAACCAGACATAAACAAGTGTCAATCTTTTGATAGTTATAATCTCTTAAAAACACGCTATTTGTTCTGACGACGGGAAATAATTTTTAAATTAATTAATGCAACTGATATGTTTTGAATTTGGTAAAATAGACATCATTTTTGAGTTCATAATATCAAATATAGCTTAGGCCTAATTTTTGGTATTTTTCTAGAAACATTCATTTTTTTGATGAATAGTGAAACCACTAAGTGGTAGTTAAGAAAAATGAAGTTTTCATAAAACTTAATTTTACCGCTTCTGTGAGTGGAATTTCAAAAATCCGAGAGACACGGTTGATGTCAGTAAGTAAAATGTGGTTCAATGAGATGAAAATAATTTTTGGTGAATAGTAACTTTTTACTTTTTTTCCACGGTTAAAAGTAAATAGGGTAATTAAGGGTAAAAATGATATTATTATTACCCTAACACATGTCCTAATTCTATTGGACAAGTTTAATTCGACCAAAAACAAACTTAGGAATAAAATATGACCATTTAGGCCCACTTGGATTAGATTAGGACATTTATTATTAATTTATTTAAAGAGGGGTTAAAATAGTTAAAATCAATGTTTTATAAGTAAATAATTTTTAATATAGGGTTATACATAAGATAAATTAAACTATAAATATTAATTAGAAAGATAAAAATATTTCCTACATAATTATATTTTATTTGTAATTTTTAGACATTATGTAATTTAATTTATTTATGACACAACGATGATGCAGTAATTATCTTATTAATGAAATATTGACATAATTGATGTTATAAATACCCAAATAAATGTAATTTGAGACTTTTTATAAATTAAAATAATTTTATAGGTTAATATGACATGTTAGTATTGATTTAAGTAACTTGGTTCGAACTAATCATTCTTTTATGATTTTCAAAAAAATCAATTACTAAATAGTGTCAAAATTGACATAAAATAGTTTTTAAAACAAATATTATATTATTAATTGTTATTTTATTCCTAAAAATCTAAGGTTCGGCAGAATGACCTAGATAAGGTTATATATATTAATAATAAACAACTTGGGGTTCGTTTGTCTTGATATAGTAAGTTTATTAACCATATAGTGTAAGAAAACAAAAAGACACGGTAAAAGTTAAATTATTTAACTTAGAGTTAAATCTAATTGATAAGGTTAAAATAATAACCTAAACTTGTCTAAATCCTATTGTATGAGAGGATTTCGACCCATACCCACTTTATCATCGAAATAAGACCCTTTGGAACCATTATAAACCGAATTTGACCTTAATATAAAATAATATTTTGAGATTTTCTTAAGGTGCCCCTCTCCTCCCTTATAAAAGGGCACCCCCTCCCTCTCTTCCTCACACCACTTTGAGCTTTAAATCTTGTCCAAACCCTGCCAAATTCCCTTCTCCACTTCCCTAGAAACATCCTAGAGGTTCTGGTCTTCCTCAAAGACCAATTTTAGTGCCCTAAAAGGAGATCTCAAAGAGGCGCTTCAAAGAAGAGGTAATGTCCGTTACCGATTCTTTCATCTTTATTTCTTCTTCCACTTCTTCTTATTAGGTTGTTTCATTATGAAGTAATAACATCAGTATCACTTATATACTGATATGTTATTATAATTATGAAACAACCTTATTTTACCATCTATCCATCCTACGGAAAACGAAATCACCGCGTGTGTGTACGTACGGAATACCGTCTCCACGCCGTGGTGTAATCTATTTTCCACCACCACCTTACTTGGATGGGTATAATGGTGTACATAATAACTATATATGATTATTGTAAATTGATATTGATTCTGAAGTAGTATACATACACTTCAATACAATTCCACGATCATGAGAACGATATCATTGCTCGTGCGTATGTACGGACTACCGTCTCCACGACGCGATGAGATTCATTCTCCACGTTAACCATTCATGAATGATTATAAAGTATATATAATAATTAATAATGAAATATATGACATAATAATGATTCTGTATTTACGTGTATATATATGTATGTCATCTACTTAATTCCATTCAACTCAATATGGAAAAGAAAACAGCGTTCATGTGTACGTATGGTCTACCGTCTCCATGAACGGTGTATTTCTTTCCATTTACTGAATTATTATATATATGTATATTATGAATATATATTATATATAAATCATGTTTTATATTATGAAATTAATTAATCATGATCTAAGTAATCATATGAATAATTACAAGTCAAAACACGGACGACAAATGAAACAATTTTACCCAAAACGCTCATTAACATGGAATTTACAAAAGAACGGGTAATATAAAGTCATAAGTGAACCATATATGATATCACAATAATTAGTATGATTCTGGAATAAGTCGATGACATTATTTAAAACAATATACAGGAGGTTCGGACACTTATGAAGAAAATCGGACCTAAGGTAAGGGAAATATCACAATTTCATTTTTATCCGAGATTGTTTATACTTTGGTATTTACTGGGGTGTATTTTATCATCCACATCCATGTTTCCTCAATATGTAATATTATTTCCATCCACCTACAATTGTTTAAATCCAATTTTACCCTTCGGTGAGTTTTTAGTAAAGGATATGAAAGGAATCTTTTGTCGTTTTTCGTACGAGGTACTTTTTGACTTTTCCGAAAAAAGTACAAGAAGAATGTTTTCTTTTAACTTATACGGCATGAAAGGATTTTTAAAACATTATTTCCAATAATATTACTTTAGAAGTTTTCAAGATTATTTTTAATCAACTTCTTTTAGTTTATAATTGTACGACATGTTAAGAAAGGAAAAGTGTTTTTGAATCAGAAAGGATATTTTCTTCAAGAATAGAGTTCAAGTGTTTTATCAAAATTATTTTCCATCTAAGATAATAAAGGGTTCTGTTTTTATCCCTATTGATTTGATTATGTTGTGGTGTAATTATTTTTAGGAATTCCTTTATCTTATATGAATTGTTTTATGATGTCACGATGTTTAAGATTCCCATTTTTATTACATGGGTTATGCAATGATGTATGATTTATGATTTTGTGGCACACATAAGAATGGTATCATTATGAGATGGGTGGGACCTATATCTCCCTCCAATGCATTGGGTAAAGATTTTACATGCCATTAGATAGACATGGCTGGAACGGTAGGTTATACCGGTTTAGTGAAACAGGACTGAAACGAGAGTGACTCGGTTCAGAAATGGACTTTGTCCACTAAGATAGTCTTGGCAATGAGTCTTGACTAATAAGATATGATTCTCTATGATAATGTGTGTATGCCACAAAGCTTTATGTTTTAAGTTATGATTATTGGGATTTCATTTCACTGCTATGATTTATCCCATGTTATGAAATTATGATCTCTTTTGCAGGTTAAGATTTCCAAAAGTTATGTTCTTATGAATATGATGTGATTGATATTTATTTTGTTTACTCTTACTAAGAATTTGAGCTCACACTTTTATGTTTTATTTTCCCCAGGATATAAAGAAAGGTTTTAGGTAAAAAAAGGAAGATCTTTATGGGATATATTGAAGATCTTTTACCACGATTAGAAGATTATATTCTGAGTTTCAAAAGACACTAAACTATTTCGGTCCTTGTGTGTGTGTTTTTGTAATGTACTAAGTATTCCGCAAAAGTAATGTAATGTCCATGTACGTCAAGCTTCGGGTCTCTACAGTTGGTATCAGAGGAAAGGTTTAGTCAACCTTTGGAAACTAGGATGCGAAAACTTTAGTGAGATCCCTAGAGATATTTCTAAGGTATGTCTAGGGATGTCTCTAAGGTTAAGTATACGTATAGGTTATAGTACTAGAATTACGCTAACGATCATAGAATTAAACCTAAGATGTTAGATATTGAAGGTACTCCCCCTTTTTTATGTTGTTTTCCCTATCATGATTTTTTCCTCTCACACTATTATTTTTTGGGTTTTAGAAAATGGCTGGAAACAAGATGATTCACGATAATGGAGGATATGATGGACAATGGAATGATATTATTCATGAGCAACCAAATGAAATGGGATTTGGAAGTCTAAACATCATTATTATGCTGAATCAGCAATCTCATAATATGATTAATAAAGTAAAATTTGGTAAGTTTCCTAACCCGGCTAATAAGAGAAAGATGGAGTTTCATGATGATCATAGAGGAAAAAAAGTTCAATTTCCCCTATGTAAATCATGTGGGAAGAGGCATCAAGGAGAAGGTTTCAAAGGAACTAGAAGATGCTTTGGGTGTGGAAAAGAAGGAGACAAAGCCATTAAGTGAAAAGGAAAAGGTTCAGTTAACACCAGGGATGAGGATAATGTTATTGCTACGACATCAACAATGGTTAAATGTCTTAAATGTGGAATGTACGGGCATTATGCAAACCAATGCCCTAAGGGAAAGTCTCATGAAGAGAATCAATATCGTCGTATGGGTAGTATTTATGTTGATGATGATGAAGAGACTACAAATGATATGTGAGATGAAATAATTGTTGAAGCTCAGTCAATGGTTTAAGAATGTAGTGTAATGATTACATGTTTATCATGTGTAATGTTGTATAAGTAATCTCATGGTACTATGGAATAAAGAGACATCTAAGGATTGTTACACTGTTGTCTTTCCTTGAGTTTTGAAAGTGTATGATTAGTGGTACCAGTATCCATGAAAGGTTGTTCCGATATTTTTGGAATATAGATGATATGCGCATAATGAAGGGATAAGGAGAAAATTAAATGTTTGATAATATTCATGAGCTCATGACTGATATAAGGAGAAGGTTATATCATGGTTTGAGTATATAGAATTTTTGGATTTTGGTATGTGGAAAGATTTAACTTTTGACAACATTTATGTTTTCACTAAGGTTTAATGGGTATTTATTTTTCAAGAGAATACATGATTAAGGTATTCACATGATTGGAATGTGACCAACAAGATATATGGGGGATAAATGATGGTATTCACATTCTTGGTTGATGACATTTCAAGTAATAATTTTCTTTATATTATGAGCTTGGACTGAAGTATTTTAGATAAGCCTAAATATTGGAATGGATTATGTTGGACATAAGTTAGTATTGTTTAAGGATAGAACTTTTGATATTAGAAAAAGGACAACCTGCAGGACGGGCGACATAACATCGCGTCAGACAAGGCTGTGGGAATCGAACCCACAACCGAAGTGCGACTAGCCTTTATCGCCTACCACTGGCCTACAGGAAGTCCCTGTTTAGTAGAAACTAGTTATATTATATTAAGCAGTATGATATATGAAGTATAAGTCCATTTTAGGAACCATATATGATTAATCTCACTATATATGGACTTATGTATTTTTTGATAACTTTTCTAACCTTTTGTTTGAGACAGATGGAATGACCCATCATTCTATCACATGATCTACTAACACATCACGAATGACAAATTCAACTTCATTTCTTTAAGAGATGAAGTGGAAATTTTCCAAAGAACGGCAAACGGTGAGACTATACCAAAATCACGAAATTATTTCTTCTAATTTCATAAACTTTAGGGAAATGATCTTGAAAACCAAAAATTTTGTCCTAGTGCTCTTATATCTGATGAATCAGATGGTACCTTAGATCCTCACAAATTTATGGCTTTTTGATTGCTGGCTTTTCCATAGCCAAGTTCTCTACCACTCTCCATCAGAACATGATGGTTAGATTTCTCTTCTATATCCATATTTTCACCTATGTGGAAACCCAGTGATTAGTTTATTTGGGTAACTGTTACGTTTCATACTTTTGTTTTTAAAGATTGGTTTTGGTATTCATTTTTACGATGTGGGTTTTTATTAAAGAAACTTTCGAATAGTAAACCATTTATAACCTCGACGAATTTTGAGGGCGAAATTCATTTTAAGGGGGGTAGAATGTAACACCCCAAGATTTAATGAAAAATATTCTTTTAATTTCATTAATTTCTTGTGTTGTATGCTACACCAAGATTACCTTGCGCTATACGCAACACCGTATTAGCTTGCAGTATACGCAACACTATTCTTGGATCGTGTTACACACAATTTTGATAATAGTTGTTCTACACAACATTGAGTATATATATATATATATATATATTCAATGTATAAATGAAATATGGTTGGTTTATGTTATACAAAACAACGAAGGATTCTTGGACAGCACGCAACCCTGACTTGGCTTGCATTACACGCAATCGCGACCTTCCTCAATAGCGTGTGTTATACGCAATACCGGGGTTTACTAAACAACGATATATTATTATAATATTATTATGAACTAGTCGTTATGAATTGTATTAACTAAATTTTTAATCTTATAACATTATTATTCGTCTTACACATTTGCTAAAACATGGTATAAGAACAAAATAAATTTTTCGGGTAAAATAAGTATTTTTCAAAAAAATGATGTTTTGCCGCCTTTTGATGGTGCACCCACTTTAAATATAGTTTTTGACATGTTTATAAGTTACATTTTAAAAAATAAAATTATTCTTTGGAATCAAGAAATAAAAATTTACTTTGGATAAATTTTCATTTTATTCTGATGACTTACATATTTTGATGAATAGTCAAAACACGCTATATTTTAATTAAAAACAATTTTTTCAATAGAAATAATTAATAGTGATAAATTATTAATTTGAGTGGTTTTAAAGTATATTTATAATATATTTTTACAATTTAATACAATATTGGTCATTGAATATAATTTCACATTTAAACCAGACATAAACAAGTGTCAATCTTTTGATAGTTATTATCTCTTAAAAACACGTTATTTCTTTTGACGACGGGAAATAATTTTTAAATTAATTAATGCAACTAATATGTTTTGAATTTGGTAAAATAGACATCATTTTTGAGTTCATAATATCAAATATAGCTTAGGCCTAATTTTTGGTATTTTTCTGGAAACTTTCATTTTTTTGATGAATAGTGAAACCACTAAATGGTAGTTAAGAAAAATGAATTTTTCATAAAAATTAATTTTACCGCTTCTGTGAGTGGAATTTCAAAAATCCGAGAGACACGGTTGATGTCAGTAAGTAAAATGTGGTTCAATGAGATGAAAATAATTTTTGGTGAATAGTAACTTTTTACTTTTTTTTACCACGGTTAAAAGTAAATTGGGTAATTAAGGGTAAACATGATATTATTATTACCCTAACACATGTCCTAATTCTATTTTACAAGTTTAATTCGACCAAAAACAAACTTAGGAATAAAATATGACCATTTAGCCCCACTTGGATTAGATTAGGACATTTATTATTAATTTATTTAAAGAATGGTTAAAATAGTTAAAATCAAAGTTTAATAAGTAAATCATTTTTAATATAGGGTTATACATAAGATAAATTCGACTATAAATATTAATTAGAAAGATAAAAAGATTTCCTACATAATGGTATTTTATTTGTAATTTTATACATTAAATAATTTAATTTATTTATGACACAACGATGATGCAGTAATTATCTTATTAATGAAATATTGACATAATTGATGTTATAAATACCCAAATAAATGTAATTTGAGACTTTTTATGAATTACACTAATTTTATAGGTTAATATGACATGTTTGTATTGATTTAAGTAACTTTTTTTGAACTAATAATTCTGTTATTATTTTCAAAAAAATAAATTACTAAATAGTGTCAAAATTGACATAAAATAGTTTTTAAAACAAATATTATATTATTAATTGTTATTTTATTCCTAAAAATATAAGGTTCGGCAAAATGACTTAGATAAGGTTATATATATTAATAATAAACAACTTGGGGTTCGTTTGTCTTGATATAGTAAGTTTATTAACCATATAGTGTAAGAAAACAAAAAGACACGGTAAAAGTTAAATTATTTAATTTAGAGTTAAATCTAATTGATAAGGTTAAAATAATAACCTAAAATTGTCTAAATCCTATTTTATGAGAGGATTGCGACCCATACCCACTTTATATTTTAAATAATACCCTTTGTAACCATTATAAACCAAATTTGACCTTAATATAAAATAATATTTTGAGATTTTCCTAAGGTGCCCCTCTCCTCCCTTATAAAAGGGCACCCCCTCCCTCTCTTCGTCACACCACTTTGAACCTTAAAGCTCGGCCAACCCCTGCCAAATTCCCTTATCCACTTCCCTAGAAACATCCTGGAGTTTCTTGTCTTCCTCAAAGACCAATTTTAGTTCCCTAAAAGGATATCTCAAAGAGGCGCTTCAAAGAAGAGGCAATGTCCGTTACCGATTCTTTCATCTTTATTTCTTCTTCCACTTATTCTTCTTAGGTTGTTTCATTATGAAGTAATAACATCAGTATCAATTATATACTGATATGTTATTATAATTATGAAACAACCTTATTTTACCATCTATCCATCCTACGGAAAACGAAATCACCGCGCGTGCGTACGTACGGAATATCAACTCCACGTCGTGGTGTAATCTATTTTCCACCACCACCTTACATGGATGGGTATAATGGTGTACATAATAACTATATATGATTACTGTAAATTGATATTGATTCTGAAGTAGTATACATACACTCCAATACAATTCCACGATCATGAGAACGATATAATCGCTCGTGCGTACGTACGGACTACCGTCTCCACGACGCGATGAGATTCATTCTCCACGTTAACCATTCATGAATGATTATAAAGTATATATAATAATTAATAATGAAATATATGACATAATAATGATTCTGGATTTACGTGTATATATATGTATGTCATCTACTTAATTCCATTCAACTCATTAAGGAAAAGAAAACAGCGTTCATGCGTACGTACGGTCTACCGTCTCCATGAATGGTGTATTTCTTTCCATTTACTAATTTATTATATATATGTATATTATGAATATATATTATATATAAATCATGTTTTATATTCTGAAATTAATTAATCATTATCTAAGTAATCATATGAATAATTACAAGTCAAAACACGGACGACAAATGAAACAATTTTACCCAAAACGCTCATTAACATGGAATTTACAAAAGAATGGGTAATATAAAGTCATGAGTGAACCATATATGATATAATAACAATGAGTATGATTCTGGAATAAGTAAATGACATTATTTAAATCATTATACAGGAGGTTCGGACACTTACGAAGCAAATCGGACCTAAGGTAAGGGAAATATCACAATCTCATTTTTATCCGAGATTGTTTATACTTTGGTATTTACTGGGGTGTATTTTATCATCCACATACATTTTTCCTCAATATGTAATATTATTTCCATCCACCTACAATTGTTTAAATCCAATTTTACCCTTCGGTGAGTTTTTAGTAAAGGATATGAAAGGAATCTTTTGTCGTTTTTCGTACGAGGTACTTTTTGACTTTTCCGACAAAAGTATGAGAAGAATGTTTTCTTTTAACTTATACGGCATGAATGTATTTTTAAAACATTATTTCCAAGAAGATTCCTTTACAAGTTTTCAAGTTTATTTTTAATCAACTTCTTTTAGTTTATAATTGTACGACATGTTAAGAAAGGAAAAGTGTTTTTGAAGCAGAAATGATATTTTCCTCAAGAATGGAGTTCAAGTGTTTTATCAAAATTATTTTCCATCTAAGATAATAAAGGGTTCTATTTTTATCCCTATTGATTTGATTATGTTGTGATGGAATTATTTGTAGGAATTACTTTATCTTATATGAATTCTTTTATGATGTCACGATGTTTAAGATTCCCATTTTTATTACATGGGTTATGCAATGATGTATGATTTATGATTTTGTGGCACACATAAGAATGGTATCATTATGAGATGGGTGGGACCTATATATCCCTCCAATTCATTAGGTAAAGATTTTATATCTCATGAGATAGACATGGCTGGAACGGTAGGTTATACTGGTTCAGTGAAACAGGACTGAAACGAGGGTGAGTCGATTCAGAAATGGACTTTGTCCACTAAGATAGTCTTGGCAATGAGTCTTGACTAATAAGATATGATTCTATATGATTATATGTGTATGAAACAAAGCATTATGTTTCAAGTTATGATTATTGGGATTTCATTTCACTACTATGATTTATCCCATGTTATGAAATTATGATCTCTTTTGCAGGTTAAGATTTCCAAAAGTTATGTTCTTATGAATATGATGTGATTGATATTTGTTTTGTTTACCCTTACTGAGCATTTGAGCTCACCCTTTTATGTTTTCTTTTCCCCAGGATATAAAGAAAGGTTTTAGGTAAAAAAAAGGAAGATCTTTATGGGATATATTGAATATCTTTCACCACGATTAGAAGATTATATTCCGAGTTTCTAAAGACACTAAACTATTACGGTCCTTGTATGTGTATTTTTGTAATGTACTAAGTATTCTACAAAAGTAATGTAATTTCCATGTACGTCAAGCTTCGGGTCTCTACATTACAAGGTTCCCCCAATCCCTCAAGGTCCCAACCTTTGATTTTTAAGAGTTATGTTTTAAGGTAAGGGATCCAAACTCCCTCTTTCTTTTCAAATACTCTCTATTAAGTCATTTCCTTTATGCTCCATGTTCATATATTGGAGGATGTTCTTTTAAATTACTCTAACTTCCCTTTGCATGTTCATATGATGAGAGATCCCCTCTTACTCTCATCATTTCGTTTTATGAATGTTTAATTGGCTTCGTTAGGCTGCCGAAATTTTTGTAACGGATTCTTTCACACTTCTTGTTTTCAAGATCTATTTTCATGTCAAGTATTTCAAGTTCCTTTTTATTATATTGGGGTATGATCTCTATATATATCATACTTATCTTTTAAGTTCATATGATTATAGACCCTATTTGATCTCATCAATTCATTTTTTTTAAGTTTAAGTGACGTCGTTAAGCTACCGAATTTTTAAGGGATTCGTTCACCCTTCTCATTTTCAAGTTCTATTTTCTGGTCAAGTCTTTAAAGTTCCTTTTTATTATGTTGGTGTATGATCTCTATATATATAATACTTATCATTTATTTTCATATGATGAGAGACCCTATTTGATCTCGTCAATCCATTTTTGAAAGTTTTAAGTGATGTCGTTAGGCTGCCGAATTCTCATAAGAGAAATCTTATTATTATTTTTTGTCTTCCTTTCAAGTTCTTCGTTTCATATGGTATATCATTAAAATTTCAGTACCTTGTTCTTAAATCCTTTATATTCTGTTCCCCTACTGTTTTATGTATCATTTACGAGTGGGTGACCCATGTCCCCTCTCTTTTCAATGTTTTCTAAAACCATGTAGCATAGCCATTATGCTGCAAAATTTTCGTCTCAAAATGTCTTTCTCTTTTTTTTAAATTATTTTATTTTATTAAGTGAATACTCAAAGTTATTTATTCTAAAGGGGTATTCGTGTATATATAAAAATGTTCTATTTTAATTCTGGGATTTACATACATGATACCCACTTTACTTTTTCCGTGGTTTTAAAGTGACATAAGGATCACGTCTTTAAAGCAGTTTTTTTTAAAATGTGATGACTATGAAATGAAACCCATTTCTTTTATGATATATAAGTTGTTTATGAAATTTTTTATGATGATATATGTGGCTCACATGATAATAAATACAAATTTAAGGGTGCACCCTGATAGCGCTCCAATGCATTGGGTAAAGACTTAATCTTTAGAGAGAACCATTTTTATCGACGCCTTGGTGAATAACCTTGGTAATTTTTAATGACACCTTGGGGATGGACCTTGGTGAAATGGAAATTACTATCAATATTAAATGTTGTAGCCACATATTTAAGTTATTAAATACGTTATTTTTATTATGATATGCCTCATTATTTCTTTCTCATGCCTTAAAGTTATTTTTCATGATATTTTTGATGTATCTCAAGTTCACATGTTAAATGTTTCCCCTTGTTTCACTTACTGGGCCTTCTGCTCACCCTTTCTTTTGATATATGTCCCCAGGTTATGAGATGCAGTAATTAAACTAGGATGAACATAAGGAGAATCCTTTAAAGTGTTTAAGAAGAATTTTTTATGTTTTCATGTTTTAAGTTCCTGGTTTCCAAGACACTAAACCTTAAAGATCATCGGTTTTGTAAAATGTAATGAAAGTTTATGTGATAAAAAGGCGGGATGCTATATATATATTCTTTTGATTTATAATAGTTTACTTCTATGTGTTATTCGGTGAATTAGCCATAGTGAAGATGAAAAATTAGTATTATATGTTTATACTATGAGTTAATTTCATTTTTTTATTCACTAGGTTTCAGTATTTTGTTTTCACATTTTTCATGAGAGGTGGTATGCAATCCAAGACCTACTAGGAAGTGTCATAAAAACCTTGTTAAATGTTTTCATGTTGTGCACCCAGATATCTATAAGAAAACAAGTGAAATTTGGTGTATAGATAATGAAAATGATAAGGATAGGGGGAATAGTTAAGGTATATCCCAAAGAAAAAATCTCTCTAAGAATTATAGCTATAAGGAAAAACAAAGGATGATCAATCCTTTTATAAGTTTACAATTAAACAATAACACAAAGGTTGAAAAAACTCATCATAATACTAATAAATTTATTTATTAATGTCCGAAGAGTATAAGGGGGGTATTTATATCCAAATAGTGATAAAAAATTCTAACATCTAGTTACCATAAGTTAAAAATCCTAAATGATGCTTTTGACAATTTTGGCACATGCCCATGACTTTAGGAGACAACTAACACACCCTTTTAGAAAGTAATGAAAACTAGACTAACATTTTTGAAATTATATCCTTTAACTCTCAATTTGAATATTCCATAGTGGGTGGTCTTGAAATTTGTATCATACCATGATTTGGGTTTTTAAAATAATGTTTGGGCCTCCTCTTGGAATTTTTCGATTAACCCATTTAAGGCCTCCTTTATTCTCTTAGTTCACTCCATTATAATTGGGGTTCCAATTCCATGTAATAATTCTTGTCTATTTGTGTTTGTTCGGAACCCCTTTTCAATTCTACAATAAACCCCTCGATTCCCATGTGTTTCATAATCCTCATCATACTCTCCCTTCATAAAAGGATTCATCCTCGAATCTAAAAATTCAAAGGGAGAAACATTAACAACATTAAAAGTGGCCCTAACATTTCCATACATATTTAGTAACTCAATATTATAGGAATTATCATTGATATTATCTAATAATTGGAAAGTAATATCACTTTGTGATTGAAGTTTTAATTTTTATTTGCTCTATAAATCTTCCTCTTAGTAGGTATTTCCATACCAAACCACCTAGATCAAATGTAAATTGGTTCCAACAATTATTTTCTCAATAAAAAAATTCATCTAATAAGGACACAACACAAGAAGGCATTGATGGGTTAAGAAATTTAGTGGTAAAACATTCTCCCTTTCATATAATCACTAGAGTTTCTTCCCCTATAAATATCTCTCTATATCTCTTTTTCCTAAAAATAAACTTATTTTTTCCTCAATACTCTTGTTTTCACTCTTATTTTCACTCTAGTTTTCACCTCATTTTCACCTCATATATTTTGATGTAAATTATCACTCTATTTTAAATCTTGATTTTTCTACTCTTTTCATTCTCTATATTTTTATATCCCTTTTCTTTTTCTCTCTTTAAAATATATCTCAATCCTCACTGGGTCGTTATAAGCTTGTAAAGGACTCAAGTGTGTAAGTATATCCTTCCTCCCATTGTATTCATAAGAATAGTGGTAGGTGTATACATAATGTGTGTACCTCCTATAAAATTTTTAAGGCCTTCCCAAAAAGTTATTACAAGCATACATGGGAAAAACATCACATATAACCTTATATTCATACTTATCAATAGTAAATGGAACTTGTGATTTGTTAGACACTTTAACATACCCACTATTATTTAACCATTGCAATCCATAATTCCTAACATGATTATTCATAAATAAACCCAATTTATCAACAATCAAACCAATTTCTAAATTTGTAAAACTAAACCCATAAATAATCATACTACAAACCTTATCTTTAATAAGGAATCTAGTCTGATAAATGTTCTCCCTTTTCCCATAATCATGTTCTCCTTTGAGTTGAGCACTCAAAGCATTCCTTTCCTCAAGCATTTATCCATGTGTGGGGCCCTTTATTCCCACATATGAACACTCCTCAAGTTCTAGCATTTCATCTTTGATTGATTGAGCACTAATAACATGTACATTATCCAAAATAATCATGGTTCTATTTCTTGGGAATTATGAGGAAAATTTTCCAAATCCTTGATATTTAAAACATTTTATATCACATTATTTGTAAACAACCTTGCCCTTTATTTTACCTTTAGGCTCTGAAACGAATGGTTTTGGTTTGGGAACCTCATTTGAATTAGTTTTTCATTCCCTCTCATCCTTTTTCAGTTTAGTATCCCTGAACTTGAAAGAAGATACACAATCCTTACCATAAGATATAAATAGTGGTGTATCTCAAAGTGTCATAAATGTCATGGTTGAGGCCTTTCACAAACCTTTCCATGGTGGCCTCTCTCTCCTTGTAAATATTGTCTTGAATCATGATGATATCCATATCTTTTTGATACTCCTCAACACTCATGGATCATTTTTTCAAACCCTACAAATTGAGGAACAAATGATGATAATAATATCTAGAAATGAACCTCTAATTTATTACCACTTTCATATCCTCAAAATTGTGGATGTGTCTTTATCCACTTAATCATTTACACACTTATAGTTGGTCCCATAAAATACTAGAAAATTTAGTGAATTCTATGGTTTCCAACTTTACCTTGTATTACTATGAATAGTGGTGACAACCAACAACTTTCTATACCTTTTGTTCCTACTCCAAGTATGTTTTGGGATCATTCTTACCTTGGAATGAAGGTATCCTCAAATTTACACCTTAAAGATCATTGTTTTTCCTCATTTGTGGTTGATTTCTATAAATTTTTTACTTTTCAAAATCAGATAACTCATCATCTTCTTCAATGAACCACCTCTTTGGTGGTGAAATAGACTTTTAAGGGGATTTCCATTCATCCATTATCACATTCAACCTTTGAATTGTCCTTGAACAGTCCTTGTAGAGACCCAAAGCCTGACGTACATTGACATTACATTACATTTGTGGAATACTTAGTACATAACAAAAACACACACACAAGGACTGTAATAGTTTAGTGTCTTTGGAAACTCGGAATATAATCTTCTAATCGGGGTGAAAGATCTTCAAAATCTACCATAAAGATCTTCCTTTTTCTTTACCTAAAACCTTTCTTTATATCCTGGGGAAAAGAAAACATAAAAGGGTGAGCTCAAATGCTCAGTAAGGGTAAACAAAAGAAATATCAATCACATCATATACATAAGCACATAACTTTTGGAAATATTAACCTGCAAAAGAGATCATAATTTCATAACATGGGGTAAATCATGGCAGTGAAATGTAATCACAATAATCATAACTTAAAACATGAAACTTTGTGGCATTCACACATAATCATAGAGAATCATTTCTTGTTATTCAAGACTCATTGCCAAGACTATCTTAGTGGACAAAGTCCCTTTCTGAACCGAGTCACCCTCGTTTCATTCCTGTTTCACTGAACCGGTATAACCTACCGTTCCAGCCATGTCTATCTCATGAGATATAAAATCTTTACCCAATTCATTGGATGGAGATATAGGTCCCACCCATCTCATAATGATACCATTCTTATGTGTGCCACAAAATCATAAATCATACATCATTGCATAACCCATGTAATAAAATTGGATTCTTAAACATCATTCCATCATAATCCATAAACAATTGTAAGTGTATGGAAATAATATTACATATTGAGGGAACATGGATGTGGATGATAAAATACACCCCAGTGAATACTAAAGTATAAACAATCTCGGATAAAAATGTGATTGTGATATTTCCCTTACCTTAGGTATGATTTGCTTCGTAAGTGTCCTAACCTCCTGTATAATGATTTAAATAATGTCATTGACTTATTCCAGAATCATACTAATTGTTATGATATCATAGATGGTTCACTTATGACTTTATTTTACCCGTTCTTTTGTAAATTCCATGTTAAAGAGCGTTTTTGGTAAAATTGTTTCATTTATTGTAGGTGTTTGGACTTGTTGTTCTTAACATTATTATTACTTATATCATGATTTACTTACTTCCAGAATATAAAACATGATTTATATATCATATATATTCAGTATATATATATAATAGATAGATAAATGAAATGAAACACACCGTTCATGGAGACGGTAGTCCGTACGTACGCATGAACGTTGTTTTCCTTTCCTTATTGTCTTGAATGGAAGTAAGTAGATGACATACATATATACATAAATCTAGTAGCTTTATAATGTCATATATTTCATTATTATTGCTTATATATACTTTATAATCATTCTTAAATGGTTAACATGGAGAATGAATCTCATCGCGTCGTGGAGACGGTAGTCTGTACGTACGCACGAGCGATGATATCGTTCTCATGATCGTGAACTTGTGTTGAAGTGTATGTATACTATTTCAATATCAATATCACTTTATAATAATCATATATAGTTACTCATTACACCATTATACCCATCCAATTAAGGTGGTGGCAGAAAATAGATTACACCACGGCGTGGAGACGGTATTCCGTACGTACGCACGCGCGGTGATTTCCTTTTTCCGTAGGATGGATAGAAGGTTAATTAGAGTTGTTTCATATTTATAATAACATATCAGTATATAAGAAATACTTATGTTATTACTTTATCATGAAACAACGTAAGAAGAAGAAGTTGAAGAAGAAAGAAATTGAAAAATATCGGTAATGGATATTACCTCTTTTTTGACGCGCCTTCACTTAACCTCCACTTAAAGAACTAAGGATGGTCTTTGAAGAAGACCAGGACCTCTATGATGATACTAGGGAAGTGGAGAAGAGATTTTGGCAGGGGTTGGCCGAGCATGAATGCTCAAATTGGTGTGAGGAGGAGAGGGAGGAGGTGCCCTTTTATAAGGGCGGAGAGGGGTACCTTTGGAATAACTAAAAATATTATTTTATTATAAAGTCAATTTAGGTTTTAAATAGCTCCAAATTGATATATTTAGAAGCTAAGGTTGGTATGGGTCGAAATCCTCTCATCCAATATAATTTAGACAAGTTTAGGTTCCTATTTTAACCTTATCATTTAGATTTAACATTAAGTTAAATAATTGTACTTTTATAGTGTCTTCTTGTGTTCTTACACTATCAGGTTAATAAACTTACTATAAGAAGCCAAACGAACCCCAAGTTGTTTATTGTTAATATATATAACCTTATCTAAGTCATTTTTCCGAACCTTAGATTTTTAGGAATAAAATAACAATTAATAATATAATATTTGTTTTAAAAACTATTTTTTGTCAATTTTGACACTATTTAGTAATTGATTTTTTTGAAAATCATAACAGAATGATAAGTTAGAAAAAAGTTCATTAAATCAATACTAACATGTCATATTAACCTAGAAAATTAGCGTAATTCATAAAAAGTCTCAAATTATATTTATTTGGGTATTTATAACATCAATTATGTCAATATTTCATTAATAAGATAATTACTGCATCATCATTGTGTCATAAATAAATTAAATTATTTACTGTCTAAAAATTACAAATAAAATACCATTATTTAGGAAATTGTTTTATCTTTATAATGAATATTTATAGTCTAATTTATCTTACGTATAACCCCATATTAAAAATGTTTTAGTAAATAAACTTTGATTTTACCTCTTTTAACCCTTCTTTAAATAAATTAATAATAAATGTCCTAATCTAATCCAAGTGGGCCTAAATGGTCATATTTTATTCCTATATTTGTTTTTGGTCGAATTAAACTTGTCCAATAGAATTAGGACATGTGTTAGGGTAATAATAATATCATTTCTACCCTTAATTACACTATTTACTTTTTACAGTGGTAAAAAAAAGTAAAAAGTTACTATTCACCAAAAATTATTTTTATCTCATTGAACCACATTTTAGCCCTTGATATTAACCGTGTCTCTCGGATTTTTGAAATTCCACTCACAGAAGTTGTAAAATTAAGTTTTATGAAAAATTCAGTTTTTTAACTACCACTTAGTGGTTTCACTATTCATCAAAAATTGAAAGTTTTCTGAAAAATACCAAAATTTTACCCTAGGCTAATTTCGATATTCCGAATCCAAAAATGAATTCCATTTTGAAAAATAAAATTTACAAAATTTCAAAAAGTGGTTATTACTATTCATAATGGTTAGTTTTAATAATATTTTAATAGCATGTTGTTGTTTAGTGAAACCCGTTATTGCGTACTACACACGCTATCGAGGAAGGTCACGATTGCGTGTAATGAAAGGCAAGTCAAGGATGCATGTTGTGCAAGCTCCTTTTGGTGTAGCGTACAACACAAGACATTAATGAAATTAAAAAGAATATTTTTCATAAAATCTCGGGGTGTTACATTCTACCCCCCTTAAAATGAATTTCGCCCTCGAAATTCATCGGGGTTTTAAATGGTTTACTACTTGAAAGTTTCTTTAATAAAAACCCACATCGTAAAAAGTAATACCAAAACTAATCGTTAAAAATAAAAGTATGAAACGTAACCGTTACCCAAATAAACTAATCACTGGGTTTCCACATAGGTGAAAATATGGATATGGAAGAAAAATCTAACCATCATGTTCTGATGGAGAGTGGTAGAGAACATGGCTATGGAAAAGCCAACAATCACAAATCCATAAATTTGTGATGATCTAAGGTACCATCTGATTAATCAGATATAAGATCACTAGGACAACATTTTTGGTTTTCAAGATCATTTCCCTAAAGTTGAAGAATTTGAATTAGAATAAATACTTACATTATTTTGGTACAATCTCACTATTGTTCGTGCCTTAAACAATTTCCACTTCATCTCTTAAATAAATGAAGTTGAATTTGTTATTCGTGAAGTGTTAGCAGATCATGTGATAGAATGACGGGTCATTCCATCTCTTTCAAACAAAAGGTTAGAAAAAGTTATAAGTCCATCTTATGGTTAATCGTATATGGTTCCAAAAATGAACTTATACTTCATATATCATACCGCTTAATAAAATAAAACTAGTTTCTACTAACCAGGGACTTCCTGTAGGCCAGTGTTAGGCGATAAAGGCCAGTCGCACTTCAGTTGTGGGTTCGATTCCCACAGCCTTGTCCGACGCGATGGGTTGTCGCCCGTCCTGTAGGTTGTCCTTTTTTCTAAAGCTATATTACTATAACATCCCATAAATAATACCGAAAAAAACTTTTATCCTTAAAAAATACTAACTTATGTCCAACATAATCCATTCCAACCTTTAGGCTTATCCATAATATTGCAGTCCACTCTCATAACATAGTGAAAATGATTACCAGAGATTTAATACCATCGTTGATCCCCATATATCATAAGATATATCTTGTTGGTCACATTCCAAACATTCAAAGGCCTTAATCTTGTACTCTCTTGAATACCCATTGAACCTTATTGAAAACATGAGTGTTGTTAAAAGTTAACACTTTCCACATACCAAAATCCTCAAAATTCTATATACTCAAACCATGATATCACTTAGTCCTTATATAAATCATGAGCTCATGAATACTGTTAAATATCTCAATCACTTTGAATACCACATTAGACCAACACATAAATATTCCAATACATTATGATACAACATTATTTTGGAATCCCATTACATAAACACTTAATCATTCCACCACATCGTTGTCATATTCAACATCGCCAATAGTGATCGCATGTGACTTCCCTTTGTCCTTCGCCTTAAGTGGTTGCTCGTGTTGATCATCACTAACCCTTGGATTAGGGCATTTATTAGAATAATGCCCCATTTCCTTGCACTTGAAGCATTGAAGTGTTGGTGGTGCGTTCTCTGTAGTGTTTGCTTTATTCACATCATTAGAAACCTTTTTTCCATTATTTCGACACTCAGCTGCTCGATGACCTTCTTTTCCACACTTAAAACATTTTCTAGTCCCTTTAAGACAATTTCCACCATGCTTCTTTACACACTTTGTGAATAAGGAAACATTCATCTTCTTTTCACCATTATTTTGAGATTTCTCCTTGAACTCAATCTTTCATTTCTTGTCAAAACTATGAGATGGATAAGTAACACCAACTTCCATTTCTACCTTGATAGCACAACGCACAATTTCTTCATAGCTACTGAAGTCTCTTATAGCTAATTCCCTTCGAAGACTTGGTTTTAAGCCACTGAAAAATAGATCAACTTTACTTTCAGGTTGGATGATAATTCCAGATGCATACCTTGCAAGTCTTGTAAAATTTGCTTCGTATATACCAACAGATTCATCATCCTTCTGCTTCAGCTCAAGAAACTACTCTTCCATCTTTGTTCGAAGAATACGAGGGAAGTACTTACTGAAAAACAAGTTCTTGAACTCGTCCCATTCCATGGACTCAATTTCATCTCTTGGCCTCATATTCTTGATAAGATTCCACTATTGATCAGCTTAACCTTCCAAACGATATACTGCTAATATGGGTTTATCATGCTCAGAACATTGAAGAACTGAAAATATCTTTTTAGTGGTACTGATCCATTGTTCATCAACAAGTGGATCAGAAGACCCACTGAATGAAGGTGGACGTTGCCTCCTGAAGGACTCAATAGAATATTGTTCCCTTCTCTGCTCATTTGGAAGTCCAGAATGATTCATAGCTTGTGTAAGTATAGCAATAAGATTTTGCACTCCATCTCCCATAACATTTGTTTGTTCAGGAGGACAATCATTGCATTTTCCATTGCATTGATCAACATGGTTCCTTCAGGTTCCAGCCATCGTCTAAAACCCAAAAAGAATAGTGTGAGAGGAAAAAATCATGCTAGGGAAAACAACATAATAAAGGGGGAGTACCCTCAATATCTAACATCTTAGGTTAAATTCTAAGATCGTTAGCGCAATTCTAAGACTATAACCTATACGTATACATAACCTTAGAGACATCCCTAGACATACCTTAGAAATATCTCTAGGGATCTCACTAACGTTTTCGCATCATAGTTTCCAAAGGTTGACTAAACCTTTCCTCTGATACCAACTGTAGAGACCCGAAGCCTGACGTACATTGACATTACATTACATTTGTGGAATACTTAGTACATAACAAAAACACACATACAAGGACCGTAATAGTTTAGTGTCTTTGGAAACTCGGAATATAATCTTCTAATCGTGGTGAAAGATCTTAAAAATCTCCCATAAAGATCTTCCTTTTTTTTTACCTAAAACCTTTCTTTATATCCTGGGGAAAAGAAAACATAAAAGGGTGAGCTCAAATTCTCAGTAAGGGTAAACAAAAGAAATATCAATCACATCATATACATAAGCACATAACTTTTGGAAATCTTAACCTTCAAAAGAGATCATAATTTCATAACATGTGGTAAATCATGGCAGTGAAATGTAATCACAATAATCATAACTTAAAACATGAAACTTTGTGGCATTCACACATAATCATAGAGAATCATTTCTTGTTAGTCAAGACTCATTGCCAAGACTATCTTAGTGGATAAAGTCCCTTTCTGAACCGAGTCACCCTCGTTTCAGTCCTGTTTCACTGAACCGATATAACCTACCTTTCTAGCCATGTCTATCTCATGAGATATAAAATCTTTACCCAATGCATTGGAGGGAGATATAGGTCCCACCCATCTCATAATGATACCATTCTTATGTGTTCCACAAGATCATAAATCATACATCATTGCATAACCCATGTAATAAAATGGGATTCTTAAACATCATGCCATCATAATCCATAAACAATTGTAAGTGGATGGAAATAATATTACATATTGAGGGAACATGGATGTGGATGATAAAATACACCCCAGTAAATACTAAAGTATAAACATTCTCAGATAAAAATGAGATTGTGATATTTCCCTTACCTTAGGTCCGATTTGCTTCGTAAGTGTCTGAACCTCCTGTATAATGATTTAAATAATGTCATTGAATTATTCCAGAATCATACTAATTATTATGATATCATATATGGTTCACTTATGACTTTATTTTACCCGTTCTTTTGTAAATTCCATGTTAAAGAGCGTTTTGGGTAAAATTGTTTCATTTATCGTAGGTGTTTGGACTTGTTGTTCTTGACATTATTATTACTTATATCATGATTTAATTACTTCCAGAATATAAAACATGATTTATATATCATATATATTCAGTATATATATATAATAGATAGATAAATGAAATGAAACACACCGTTCATGGAGATGGTAGTCCGTACGTACGCATGAACGTTGTTTTCCTTTCCTTATTGTCTTGAATGGAAGTAAGTATATGACATACATATATACATAAATCCAGTATCTTTATAATGTCATATATTTCATTATTATTGCTTATATATACTTTATAATCATTCTTAAATGGTTAACATGGAGAATGAATCTCATCGCGTCGTGGAGACGGTAGTCCGTACGTACGCACGAGCGATGATATCGTTCTCATGATCGTGAACTTGTGTTGAAGTGTATGTATATACTATTTCAGTATCAATATCACTTTATAATAATCATATATAGTTACTCATTACACCATTATACCCATCCAATTAAGGTGGTGGCAGAAAATAGATTACACCACGGCGTGGAGACGGTATTCTGTACGTACGCACGCGCGGTGATTTCCTTTTTCCGTAGGATGGATAGAAAGTTAATTAAAGTTTTTTCATATTTATAATAACATATAAGTATATAATAAATACTGATGTTATTACTTTATCATGAGACAACTAAAGAATAAGAAGTTGAAGAAGAAAGAAATTGAAAAAGATCGGTAATGGATATTACCTCTATTTGACGCGCCTTCACTTAACCTCCACTTAAAGAACTAAGGATGGTCTTTGAAGAATACCAGGACCTCTAGGATGATAATAGGGAAGTGGAGAAGAGATTTTGGCAAGGTTTGGCTGAGCTTGAATGCTCAAATTGGTGTGAGGAGGAGAGGGAGGAGGTTCCCTTTTATAAGGGAGGAGAGGGGTGCCTTTGGAATAACTAAAAATATTATTTTATTATAAAGTCAAGTTCGGTTTTAAATAGCTCCAAATTGATATATTTCGAAGCTAAGGTGGGGATGGGTCAAAATACTCTCATCCAATAGAATTTAGACATGTTTAGGTTCCTATTTTAACCTTGACATTTAGATTTAACATTAAGTTAGATTATTGTACTTTTATCGTGTCTTCTTGTGTTCTTACACTATAAGGTTAATAAACTTACTATAAGAAGCCAAAAGAACCCCAAGTTGTTTATTATTAATATATATAACCTTATCTAAGTCATTTTTCTGAACCTTAGATTTTTAGGAATAAAATAACAATTAATAATATAATATTTGTTTTAAAAACTATTTTATGTCAATTTTGACACTATTTAGTAATTGTTTTTTGTGAAAATCATAACAGAATGATAAGTTCTAACACAGTTAATTAAATAAATAATAACATGTCATATTATCCTAGAAAATTAGTTTAATTCATAAAAAGTCTCAAATTATATTTATTTGCGTATTTATAACATCAATTATGTCAATACTTCATTAATAAGATAATTACTGCATCATTGTTGTGTCATAAATAAATTAAATTATTTAATGTCCAAAAATTACAAATAAAATAAAATTATGTAGGAAATTTTTTTAGCTTTATAATTCATATTTATAGTCGAATTTATCTTATGTATAACCCCATATTAAAAATGTTTTAGTAAATAAACTTTGATTTTACCTCTTTTAACCCATCTTTAAATAAATTAATAATAAATGTCCTAATCTAATCCAAGTGGGCCTAAATGGTCATATTTTATTCCTATGTTTGTTTTTGGTCGAATTACACTTGTTATATTGAATTAGAACATGTGTTAGGGTAATAATAATATCATTTCTACCCTTAATTACCCTATTTACTTGTTACCGTGGTAAAAAAAAGTAAAAAGTTACTATTCACCAAAAATTATTTTCATCTCATTGAACCACATTTCAGTCCTTGATATTAACCGTGTCTCTCGGATTTTCGAAATTCCACTCACAGAAGCGGTAAAATTCAGTTTTATGAAAAATTCAGTTTTTTAACTACCACTTAGTGGTTTCACTATTCATCAAAAATTGAAAGTTTTTAGAAAAATACCAAAATTTCACCCTAGGATAATTTCGATATTCCGAATCCAAAAATGAATTCCATTTTGAAAAATAAAATTTACAAAATTTCAAAAATTTGTTATTACTATTCATAACGGCTAGTTTTAATAATATTTTAATAGCATATTGTTGTTTAGTGAAACTCGTTATTGCGTACTACACACGCTATCGAGGAAGGTCGTGATTGCGTGTAATGAAAGGAAAGTCAAGGATGCGTGTTGTGCAAGCTCCTTTTGGTGTAGCATACAACACAAGACATTAATGAAATTAAAAAGAATATTTTTCATAAAATCTCGGGGTGTTACATTCTACCCCCCTTAAAATGAATTTCGCCCTCGAAATTCTTCGGGGCTATAAATGGTTTACTACTTGAAAGTTTCTTTAATAAAAACCAACATCGTAAAAAGGAATACCAAAACTAATCTTTAATAACCAAAGTATGAAACGTAACGGTTACCCAAATAAACTAATCACTGGGTTTCCACATAGGTGAAAATATGGATATAGAAGAAAAATCTAACCATCATGTTCTAATGGAGAGTGGTAGAGAACATGGCAATGGAAAAGCCAACAATCACAAATCCATAAATTTGTGACGATCTAAGGTACCATCTGATTAATCAGATATAAGACCACTAGGACAACATTTTTGGTTTTCAAGATCATTTCCCTAAAGTTGAAGAATTTGAATTAGAATAAATACTTACTTTATTTTCGTACAATCTCACTGTTGTTCGTGCCTTAAACAATTTCCACTTCATCTCTTAAATAAATGAAGTTGAATTTGTTATTTGTGAAGTGTTAGCAGATCATGTGATAGAATGACGGGTCATTCCATCTCTTTCAAACAAAAGGTTAGAAAAAGTTATAAGTCCATCTTATGGTTAATCGTATATGGTTCCAAAAATGAACTTATACTTCATATATCATACCGCTTAATAAAATAAAACTAGTTTTTACTAACCATGGACTTCCTGTAGGCCAGTGGTAGGCGATAAAGGTCAGTCGCACTTCAGTTGTGGGTTTGATTCCCACAGCCTTGTCCGACGCGATGGGCTGTCGCCCGTCCTGAAGGTTGTCCTTTTTTCTAAAGCTATATTACTATAACATCCCATAAATAATACCGAAAAAAACTTCTATCCTTAAACAATACTAACTTATGTCCAACATAATCCATTCCAACCTTTAGGCTTATCCATAATACTGCAGTCCACTCTCATAACATAGTGAAAATGATTACGAGAGATTTAATACCATCGTTGATCCCCATATATCATAAGATATATCTTGTTGGTCACATTCCAAACATTCAAAGGCCTTAATCTTGTACTCTCTTCAATACCCATTGAACCTTATTGAAAACATGAGTACTGTTAAAAGTTAACACTTTCCACATACCAAAATCCTCAAAATTCTATATACTCAAACCATGATATCACTTAGTCCTTATATCAATCATGAGATCATGAATACTGTTAAATATCTCAATCACTTTGAATACCACATTAGACCAACACATAAATATTACAATACATTATGATACAACATTATTTTGGAATCCCATTACATAAACACTTAATCATTCCACCACATCATTGTCATATTAAACATCGCCAATAGTGATCACATGTGACTTCACTTTGTCCTTTGCCTTAAGTGGTTGCTCATGTTGATCATCACTAACCCTTGGATTAGGGAATTTATTAGCATAATGCCCCATTTCCTTGCACTTGAAGCATTGAAGTTTTGGTGGTGCGTTCTCTGCAGTGTTTGCGTTATTCACATCATTAGAAACCCTTTTTCCATTATTTTGACACTCAGCTGCTCGATGACCTTCTTTTCCACACTTAAAACATTTTCTAGTCCCTTGAAGATAATCTCCACCATGCTTCTTTCCACACTTTGTGCATAAGGAAACATTCATCTTCTTTTCACCATTATTTTGAGATTTCTCCTTGAACCCCATCTTTCGTTTCTTGTCAAAACTATGAGATGGATAAGTAACACCAACTTCCATTTCTACCTTGATAGCACAACGCACAATTTCTTCATAGCTACTGAAGTCTCTTATAGCTAATTCCCTTCGAAGACTTGGTTTTAAGCCACTGAAAAATCGATCAACTTTACTTTCAGGTTGGATGATAATTCCAGATTCATACCTTTCAAGTCTTGTAAAATTCACTTCGTATATACCAACAGATTCATCATCCTTCTGCTTCAGCTCAAGAAACTCCTTTTCCGTCTTTGTTCGAAGAATACGAGGGAAGTACTTACTGAAAAACAAGTTCTTGAACTCGTCCCATTCCATGGACTCAATTTCATCTCTTGGCCTCGTATTCTTGATAAGATTCCACCATTGATCAGCTTCACCTTCCAAACGATATACTGCTAATATGAGTTTATCATGCTCAGAACATTGAAGAACTGAAAATATCTTTTCAGTGGTACTGATCCATTGTTCAACAACAAGTGGATCAGAAGACCCACTGAATGAAGGTGGACGTTGCCTCATGAAGGACTCAATAGAATATTTTTCCCTTCTATACTCATTTGGAAGTCCAGAATGATTCATAGCTTGTGTAAGTATAGCAATAAGATTTTTCACTCCATATCCCATAACATTTGTTTGTTCAGGAGGACAATCATTTCATTGTCCATTGCATTGATCAAAACGGTTCCTTCAGGTTCCAGCCATCATCTAAAACCCAAAAAGAATAGTGTGAGAGGCAAAAATCATGCTAGGGAAAACAACATAATAAAGGTGGAGTACCCTAAATATCTAACATCTTAGGTCAAATTCTAAGATCGTTAGCGCAATTCTAGGACTATAACCTATACGTATACATAACCTTAGATACATCCCTAGACATACCTTAGAAATATCTCTAGGGATCTCACTAACGTTTTCGCATCCTAGATTCCAAATTTTGACTAAACCTTTCCTCTGATACCAACTGTAGAGACCCGAAGCCTGACGTACATTGATATTACATTACATTTGTGTAATACTTAGTACATAACAAAAACACACACACAAGGACCGTAATAGTTTAGTGTCTTTGGAAACTCGAAATATAATCTTTTAATCGTGGTGAAAGATCTTCAAAATCTCCCATAAAGATATTCCTTTTTTTATCTAAAACCTTTCTTTATATCCTGGGGAAAAGAAATCATAAAAGGGTGAGCTCAAATGCTCAGTAAGGGTAAACAAAAGAAATATCAATCACATCATATACATAAGCACATAACTTTTGGAAATCTTAACCTGCAAAAGAGATCATAATTTCATAACATGGGGTAAATCATGGCAGTGAAATGTAATCACAATAATCATAACTTAAGACATGAAACTTTGTGGCATTCACACATAATCATAGAGAATCATTTATTGTTAGTCAAGACTCATTGCAAAGACTATCTTAGTGGACAAAGTCCCTTTATGAACAGAGTCACCCTCGTTTCAGTCCTGTTTCACTGAACCGGTATAACCTACCATTCCAGCCATGTCTATCTCATGAGATATAAAATCTTTACCCAATGCATTGGAGGAAGATATAGGTCCCACCCATCTCATAATGATACCATTCTTATGTGTGCCACAAAATCATAAATCATACATCATTGCATAACCCATGTAATAAAATGGGATTCTTAAACATCATGCCATCATAATCTATAAACAATTGTAAGTGGAAGGAAATAATATTACATATTGAGGGAACATGGATGTGGATGATAAAATACACCCCAGTAAATACTAAAGTATAAACAATCTCGGATAAAAATGAGATTGTAATATTTCCCTTACCTTAGGTCTGATTTGCTTCGTAAGTGTCCGAACCTCCTGTATAATGATTTAAATAATGTCATTGACTTATTCCAGAATCATACAAATTGTTATGATATCATATATGGTTCACTTATGACTTTATTTTACCCGTTCTTTTGTAAATTCCATGTTAAAGAGCGTTTTGGGTAAAATTGTTTCATTTATCGCAGGTGTTTGGACTTGTTGTTCTTGACATTATTATTACTTATATCATGATTTACTTACTTAAAGAATATAAAACATGATTTATATATCATATATATTCAGTATATATATATATATATAATAGATAGATAAATGAAATGAAACACACCGTTCATTGAGACGGTAGTCCGTACGTACGCATGAACGTTGTTTTCCTTTCCTTATTCTCTTCAATGGAAGTAAGTAGATGACATACATATATACATAAATCCAGTAGCTTTATAATGTCATATATTTCATTATTATTGCTTATATATACTTTATAATCATTCATAAATGGTTAACATGGAGAATGAATCTCATCGCGTCGTGGAGACGGTAGTCCGTACGTACGCACGAGCGATGATATCGTTCTCATGATCGTGAACTTGTGTTGAAGTGTATGTATACTATTTAAGTATCAATATCACTTTATAATAATCATATATAGTTACTCATTACACCATTATACCCATCCAATTAAGGTGGTGGAAAAAAATAGATTACACCACGGCGTGGAGATGGTATTCCGTACGTACGCACGCGCGGTGATTTCCTTTTTCCGTAGGATGGATACAAGGTTAATTAGAGTTGTTTCATATTTATAATAACATATCAGTATATAAGAAATGCTGATGTTATTACTTTATCATGAAACAACTAAAGAAGAAGAAGTTGAAGAAGAAAGAAATTGAAGAAGATCGGTAATGGATATTACCTCTTTTTGACGCGCCTTCACTTAACCTCCACTTAAAGAACTAAGGATGGTCTTTGAAGAAGACCAGGACCTATAGGATGATACTAGGTAAGTGAAGAAGAGATTTTGGCAGGGGTTGGACGAGCTTGAATTCTCAAATTGGTGTGAGGAGGAGAGGGAGGAGGTGCCCTTTTATAAGGGAGGAGAGGGGTACCTTTGGAATAACTAAAAATATTATTTTATTATAAAGTCAAGTTCGGTTTTAAATAGCTCCAAATTGATATATTTATAAGATAAGGTGGGGATGGGTCGCAATCCTCTCATCCAATATAATTTAGACAAGTTTAGGTTCCTATTTTAACCTTATCATTTAGATTTAACATTAAGTTAAATAATTGTACTTTTACCGTGTCTTCTTGTGTTCTTACACTATAAGGTTAATAAACTTACTATAAGAAGCCAAAAGAACCCCAAGTTGTTTATTATTAATATATATGACCTTATCTAAGTCATTTGTCCGAACCTTATATTTTTAGGAATAAAATAACAATTAATAATATAATATTTGTTTTAAAAACTATTTTATGTCAATTTTGACACTATTTAGTAATTGATTTTTGTGAAAATTATAACAGAATGATAAGTTCAAAAAATGTTTATTAAATCAATACTAACATGTCATATTAACCTTGAAAATTAGTGGAATTCATAAAAAGTCTCAAATTATATTTATTTGGGTATTTATAACATCAATTATGTCAATATTTCATTAATAAGATAATTACTGCATCATCGTTGTGTCATAAATAAATTAAATTATTTAATGTATAAAAATTACAAATAAAATACCATTATGTAGGAAATTTTTTTATATTTCTAATTAATATGTATAGTCGAATTTATCTTATGTATAACCCCATATTAAAAATGTTTTAGTAAATAAACTTTTATTTTACCTCTTTTAACCCTTCTTTAAATAAATTAATAATAAATGTCCTAATCTAATCCAAGTGGGCCTAAATGGTCATATTTTATTCTTATGTTTGTTTTTGGTCGAATTACACTTGTCCAATAGAATTATGACATTTGTTAGGGTAATAATAATATCATTTCTACCCTTAATTACCCTATTTACTTTTTACCGTGGTAAAAAAAAGTAAAAAGTTACTATTCACCAAAAATTATTTTCATCTCATTGAAACACATTTTAGTCCTTGATATTAACCGTGTCTCTCGGATTTTCGAAATTCCACTCACAGGAGCGGTAAAATTAAGTTTTATGAAAAATTCAGTTTTTTAACTACCACTTAGTGGTTTCACTATTCATCAAAAATTGAAAGTTTTCAGAAAAATACCAAAATTTCACCCTAGGCTAATTTCGATATTCCGAATCCAAAAATGAATTCCATTTTGAAAAATAAAATTTAAAAAATTTCAAAGAGTGGTTATTACTATTCATAACGGCTAGTTTTAATAATATTTTAATAGCATATTGTTGTTTAGTGAAACTCGTTATTGCGTACTACACACGCTATCGAGGAAGGTCGTGATTGCGTGTAATGAAAGGAAAGTCAAGGATGCATGTTGTGCAAGCTCCTTTTGGTGTAGCATACAACACAAGACATTAATGAAATTAAAAAGAATATTTTTCATAAAATCTCGGGGTGTTACAGTCCTCGTGAACATCTTTATATTCATGGAATTAGTGTTACTCTCTTCCACCATTTAGGAATCTTGGAAGAATATTTGAAGATCAATGAATAAGGAAAACACATACTCCGTCAGAAATAAAATTCTCATTTGTGTTTCACTCAATTTTGGCTTTTTTAGAAAAGTTTAGCACTCTTTCCTTTTACCAATCCACTTACATCCTATATTATTCAAACCCTATTCCAAAAAATATAATGTATTATTGGAATGTTTTGATCCCAAACTATAATTCAAAGATAAAATTCAAAAGGGAATCAAGATTAAAAATGTGGGAAGGGGAAGAAAACGGGTGAAGAATAATGATAATGAGACATCGAATTCAAAAAATTTCAGTTTGTTTAGCCTCTTTTTTTATTTTTTTTAAAAAAAGTTAAAACCTTTTTTAATAATAAGAGTAAGAAAAAAACTGAATTTTTAATATGTTGATATAGGATAATTAATAATTTGAATCATTAAATGGAATCAAAGTGAGAGATGCATGATTTTAAAATTGTAATATTCATCACAAAAATTGAATCCACTATATCTCATGATTTATATATTTGATTTTGATGATTCTAGATGGATAATAAATATGAGCTTATAAACTATAATAATGATATGTTATAAGTCAAAAATAATGGATAAAGTAATTCCTTAGGTGAAGAATAAAATGGAATAGAATTGAGGTTGACCTGATTCAAAGAGAAATAAAAATTGAAAGTGATAAGAAAGGATGAATATGATTTCTTTAAATTGGGATATGATACCAAATTATATATAATCCAAGACACTCTTATAAGCGTCATACGAACCTTTTTCAAAGTATTCATTTTTTCACCCAGATATCCACAAGAAAACAAGTGAAATGAGATGTATGGATAGTGAAAATGTAACACCTTGATATTTTATAACATATTTTTTTCAAATAAATGTAATATTTTTTATATTTTTCATTACCTGTAACACTGATTTTATCATTTTTTACACACAACACCGAATTTATCTTATGTTACATGCAACACTGAATTTTAACAAAACGTGACATACTATTAAAATATTATTATTTAATATGATAGTTATCACCTAGCCGTTGGAATAACGGATGAAAATAATATTAACTAAATTAGTAAAATATATAGATTACACATGATTATAAAATTAATTATTTAGTGACAAATTAATTATAAATGAAAATAAAAATTATTTCAAAATAAAGTCCTTTTCTAAAAAACAATTTTTATTTACACAGCTACATTTTACCACAAAAAACTAAAAAATTCACTTTTAGAGAATGATTTTAATGAAATTTATATATTATCTATTCAATAAAATTTTCATCATTAATATTATATTTTTACTAATCATAATATAAGAATAAATCCAATTTTACACTTAAAAACTATGTTTTTATAAAAAGGCACTTTTGTCGTATTATTGTGCACTTATTTTTAAATTAAATTTGAAGAATTTTAGAAAATTAATTTTAAAAAAATAAAATTCATTTTTTGAATCATCATCTCAAAATTTTCTCGGATTTAGTTTTTGATAATTTTCTGAGAAGATAAATTTTTCAATGAATAGTGAAAATTTCTACTTTTTATTTATCTTTTGTTTTAAAGATTATAAAATTTTAAAAATTATTTTAATATGGTATTAAAAGTAAAATTAGTAAAATTTTATATATATTAATTCAATTTATTTCATTATAATAAATTTAATTTTGAATTTTGATATAAAAACTTTTAAAACTTTTGAATATTTTCTCTTTGAAAAACCAATTTTTAATTATGTATATGGGATAATTTTAAATTAAAAAATTTCAATTATTTGTATTTAATTTGTAAAAATGGATTCCATAATTTTAATTATCATAATTTATATTATCTAATAAGTTAAAATTAATATTTTACTATAATGGATAGTAAAAAAAGTAAAAAATAATTATCACGTTTAAGGTTTAAATGGGTTTGTTGGTGATTACACTAAAACGATAAGGGGTAAAATGACCTATAAACTTCTAAAAAACCAATTTAATGGAAATATTTAAACCTTATAAACTCTTAGGTTCTATAATTTACCATTTTTGAGCCTTTTGGTATGTGAAAAACGTGGGCACACCTTTTTATTTTCAAACATTACAAGTGTGTCACTCACCTCACTTGTAAAAGACAAGCATCCCTCCTCTACTATTGACACATAAAAAACTCATTGATTTCTCCAAGAACTACCCAAATAACTTACTAAATTTACTCATATCAATATATATTCCTTATTTTGGTTTTAAATCCAATCTAATAATCCTTTTGGTGAAAACCAAAAGAAGTTGTCAAAAGAAGAGATAATGTCCCTAACAGAGAATTTTATTTTATTTATTCCTCCACCACCTTCAATTTTTAATAAAACATTATGATATAATAACATCATTATATTATATATATGTGTGTGTTATTATGTTAATTTAATATCCTAAATAATTCTCCCCCTCAATCAAATGGGTTACAAAATCATCATTCGTGTGTACAGCGAACTACCGCCTTGCGAACCGATGTTATTCATTTTCCATCACCCCCTATAATGAATGGATATAATGATTTATTTAATGTTTATATATGATATTTATGATATTATTATATCTTTTTAATTATAATACCACATATTCCTTCTTACCTACCAACCCATTGGAAAATAATTATGTCGCTCGTGTGTTCGGCGGACTACCGAAACACGGACTGATGTGATGTGTTCTTAAATTTTGTTTTACTTGTATGGTAACAAGGATAGATTAAATGAATAACTATGATATTTTTAATATAATTATACATATTTAATTATTATATCATATATAACTTCTTGCTTTTCATTTTTTAGGGTATACGATAACGTCGTTCGTGTGTATGGCGGACTACTTCCTCATGAAGTGATGTGATTTGTTTTTCACTAATGCTTTGCATGAAAGGTAATTATGGTAAATTTAATGAATATATGTGACATATATATGAAATAAAAATTATTCTGAAAATATAATATATTATTTCCCTTTCTTTCATTTCATCCATTGAGAAAATGTAAACAACATTCAAAGGTACGTACGACCTACCGTCTCTATGAACAGTGTATTTCATTTTCTATATCTTACTTTTATAGATTAATCTAAATAAATATATACTGGATATATTTGATATTAAAATCATTGTTAAAATTCATGATATTATTTAACTATGATCAAATTAATATGTCCAAAAATAACAAATCAAAATAAGCATAAAAAAGCAAAGCAATTATTGCCTAAAATGTGATTTTAACATGGAATTGTTAATAAATTGATAATAAAAGGTCATAAGTAAATACTATATGATATGATATATATAAATGATTATTTTTCTATAATATATGTATAATAATCTTATATTTATTATACATTATATTTTAATGTGTACTCAGGAAGTCGAGACTTAAGGTAAGGGATTTTTGTCTCACTTTTATTTTTTATAAGACACAAGTCATATTCAGCATGTGTTTCTTTTTTGTGCTAAATATACTACCCATGAATGTATTTTACGATTATTATCTTGAAACAAAATTGGATTTACATATCCATTTTTGGGTCTCTCTTTCATGGGGTTTACAGTTTCAAATATATCAATGTGATAAGGTATTTTTGTCTCTGCTTTCTTTCTTTGAGACATATGTTATATTATTCACCTATATTATTTTATGGGGTGTATATACATAACATTTGACATGTAGTGTCATGAATTTATTTATTCCCATGATATTTTATGTTTCATCTAATGTTATTATTTCATTTGTCTTATAATTCAATGTTACCAAAGTGTTAAGGGTTTTATGATACAATCTCATCGTTTATCAGGATTGTTTATGGTTATGATTATGATGATGAAATATTATGATCTATATCTCAATAAAACCATAAATTTTATACTAATATGGTTTTTTTATAATATATTTTTTACCTTCATTTTCCTCTCTTAAATGATTAAATATAACAATAGAATGTTTTTATGAAAAATCGTACTTATTTCTCTCTTTGATCGAAAACCCTTTTTCTTTTATATCCATGTTAATTAAAATGTTTTCAAAAATATCTTAATATTATCAAAATGATTTATTAAATAAATTTTTACCCATGCTTTACTTTTTAAAAAGTGTTTTAAAATGAATATTCATGTCATTTTTCAAACAAGGCCTATTTGGATTTTAAAAAATGTGAAAGGGATATTTATTTTAATGTGTGTGGAATGAAATAAATTTCACACTATAATTAACACTCAATGTTTTAAATAATAATTTATAATTTTCAATTTTTATTTTCAAAGAAAATTATTTTGAATTTTTTTATGAATTTATAGTTTAAAAAAGTGATTTTCAAAGTGAAAAGGTTATTTTCATCAAGAAATGTTCCAAGTGATATTTCAAAATCATTTTCTATCTAATATGATATCATTTTATGTTAATTATGTTTTAATAAGGATATTATCCAAGTACATAATTCTTATTATTTATTTATATGGTTTATGTTTATGATAACAAGATACTTTTGAAAACAATTTATCTTCTCCAGGTTATACCGTGATAAAATTATTATGAAATTCACTTCTTTTTTCTATAGGTAATGATATGATAAAATGACGAAATGATCATGAAACCTATTTATTTTCCACATGTTATGATATAATGAAATATGTATGAAACCCATTTATTTTCATTTTTTCTGATATGATGAATATTTTAGGATCTTGTGGCACACATTTTTATGATTTTCATTATGTGATAAGTGGGACCTATATCACCCTCCAATGAATTGGGTAAATATTGATATCTCATTAGATAAATATGACTGAAATGGGGAGCAAAAACAATTATGTAAGGGCCTTTTCCACTATGATATTCTTGGGAGTGAACCTTGTTTACTATTATTATTTGGGGCATGAACCCATTCCACTATGACATTTTTTGGAAATGATCCTTGACTACTAGGGGAATGATTTTATATGCTTATGTGTATAACACTAATTTATGTCTAATGAAAATTTTATATTCTCATGGATCATGTTATTTGATTCCATTATTATTTATGTATTATGAACTATCATGATTTATTCCATGACTCAAGTTTAGGATCTATGATATACAAGGTATGATTTTCAAATATTATTATCATGTTCTCATTCAACTATGCTCATGATTTGTTGCTATCTCCCCTTTTACCCTTACTGAGCATCTAATCTCACCCTTTATTATGTTTCCTTTCCCCGGATTATGAATAAAGTTTTTAACTAGGGTATTTATAGGAACAGTACTATGAGGGAAGATCTTTATAGTATATTTTGAAAATATTTTACTAACTTAAAATAGTGTGTACCTAGTATCCAAAGGTACTAAACCATTATGGTCCTCGAGTGAGTTTTTTTCACATGTATTGAATATTCATCTATTAAGATGTGATATCTATGTATGAGAACTTTGGGTCTCTATATTTGGTATCAATGGAAAGATCTAGTTATCCTTTGGAAACTAGGATGAGAAAAATTTAGTGAGATCCCTATGGATGTTTTTAGGGATATATCTAAGGAAATTTACAAAGATATGACTATGGGTATGTTTAAGGATAAGTATAAGGATAATTCTATGTATAGGAAATTGTCCGGGAATTTTGGTAAAGGATAGAGTGAGTGGTTTCCTAGAAATTACATTCTTGTTTGGATACTATAAGTGGTTATGGATATGAAACAGAGGTTACTAGGTGTAATAACTTAGAAAAGGGTATGTTGAGTTGGACTCTATCATCACCTGGTGGATGACAATGGGCCTTACTGCATATCTGTTTTGACACTCCCGGGGGATATGCTTTGTAAATTAATAAAATCTCTCTGAAACATCATGAAGGATTTAAATAATGTCCTTGAAAATGACCTAGGTTAATCCTAAGGTTTCATATATTGAAAAGTAGGTGTCATAGTTTTGACATCCTATTAGTGGTTTTCCATGATTATGTGGTTCCCTGCTATAAATATTATTCTTTGCACTATTATTTTTTGTTTTATTCAGTGGTGGGAATCAGAAGGAACTAGATTAATGTTGAATGTGATAGAAAATGAGTTGATGATAATCAAAATTGGATGATGACTATATTGAAGTATATTGTGATTATTCCTAATCAGTTATCATGATATATAATAAACAACTTGAACATTAACAAGCTCTTAGAATCACTAAAGTATATAATAATAGAGTTCATTGATAATTCGGGCGGTGGAAACCATAGAAGAAAGAAGATTAGGATTCCTATATCTTAATAATGTTGGAATAAGCACAAAGAGGAATATCCTAAATGAATGAGGAGATATTTTATGTGTGGAGAAGGAAAAAACGTAAGCGATTTCTGAGGAAAAATTAAAATTTCAGTTAACACAGTGGATGAGAATAATAGTTTACCTAAGGAATAATCAATGGTTGAATGTTATAAATTTGGAAAGTATGTACATTATACAAATTGATGTCATATGGGTAAATCTCAAGAAGAGGATCATCAAGGTTGTAAAAGTAAGGGTTTTTTTATGATGAAGGTACTTCAAATGACATATAAAAGGAAAGAGGTATTAAGGAATAAGATAAGAAATCCTAGTTAATAGTTTAAGAAATAAGTAGAATGATTTAAGTGTTTATGTATTGGAATTCAATAATTGTGAAATATATATGGATTGTTTAGTAAAAGTTTTTGATTAAGGATTTTCAAGAATATGTTGAATGGTTTTGATGACCTAGAATAGTGATTTAATGGAAAGGTTATATTTTATGGGAAAGACATGATTAATAAAAGATAACCATGTTCTTGATGTTGAGATAATGATTTTGGGATAAAGAGATGATGGATATGAATAAAGTAAATTGGATAGTATTCATGGCCTTGGAACTAATTAATGATTTTTGGACAATGTTTTTTAAGTTATTATTAATAGAGTTTACATCATTATTGAATTTATGGAATATATTTAGTAATATATGGATTTATTTTTTGAATGAGGAACTATATATGATTTCATTAATGGTTTATGGTAATTCTTCTATTTCCATATTTCAAGAAAATATATTATCAATGTATTCACATATTTAGTATGTGATATATAGCTACCTCATGTTGTTTGGAGGATTATTGATAATATGATTTTGGATATTTAGTGAACTTATATATAAATTTTTTGATTTCAATTTTGGCGATACATGGATGATACTTAAGGTTAACTATTCATAAAAAGTATTAATTTTATCTTTGCATATTATTGGATAACCTATGATAACAATTATGTTTTTTATAATAACAAGAGAAATAAGGGATGAATTATCATTATTTTATGGATCTTATGATCCAATAGTGCTTCATAATAAAAAAAAATCATCTTCATTTATTATAGTAAGATATGATGTAGAAATTGATCAAAGCATAACCAAAGGCTGATATTGTTCTTATAAAATGGTATAAAATCAGGTAAGTATAAAATCACGTAATTATATCTTCTCGGGAAAATTCCCCAACTTTAGGAAAAGGATATTGAAATAAAATATTATCCTATTACCTTAATTCTTGATGATATCAATGACCTTTTTTCCATCACTTTGGTTTATATTTTTATAGTTGTTTATTTTTAAATGATTATTCTCTTTCTTGTGATCAATGATCGTTATCACTCTCCATCATTATTTAGACATTATGCTTTTCTTCCATGTACAAATCTTCACTTCCAACCTATGTTATCCTATTTGGAAACCTTGTATGTGTTATTCTAGATGACATTTTCACATCCCATTCCCTATTTTTAAGAGGATGTTTTATTAACCTTATTTTTGATTTGGTTTTCCCATAAAGGTATTTTTAAATGTCTAACCCTTATTTATATAGAACAAGTTCAATTTGTGTGGATGTAATTTATTTAAGGGGCTAGAATGTAATCCCCATAGATTTTTTAAAATATTTTTTTCAAATAAATTTACTTGTTTCGATATTTTTTGTTACATGAAACACTAATTTTATCTTTTGTTACATGCAATACTGAATTTATCTTGAATTACATGTAATACAGAGTTTTAATGAAAAGTGACATACAATTAAAATATTATCATTTAATATGATATTTATCACCTATCCTTTGGAATAATAGGTATGAATAAGATTGACTAAATTTTGAAAATAAATGGTTTACACATGTATATAAAATTAATTATTTGTTGAATAATTAATTAGAAATGAAAATTAATACTATTTGAATATAAAGGAAATCTTTTTCTAAAAAATTATCTTAATACATAAAAATGTTTTTTTCCACACTAAATTAAAAAAATCACTTTTGTTGAATAATTTTAATTAAATTTATATATTATATATTCAATAAAAAATTTAAAATTCATCTTATTTGTTTTCTATTCATAAGATAAAAATAAATCCAATTTTATGCTTAAAAACTATGTTTTTATTAAAAGAAACTTTTGTCGCATTTTATGTGATTATTTTAAAATTAAATTTTGAAACTTTTATAAAATTTATTTTTTAAAAAATAAACTTAATTTTTTAAGTCAACATGTAAAAAATTTCATGGAGTAAATTTTTGATAATTTTCTGAGAAGATAAATTTTACGATGAATAGTGAAAACACTAATTTTTATTAAGAAGTGTCATTTATTTTAAAGGATTTAAAAAAATAAAAAGGTTTTAAGAGAGTTTTAAAAGAAAAATTAGATAATTATATATCTTTTAATCCAATTTATGTCATTGGAATCAATTTCATATTTAATTTTTATATCGAAACTTTTAAAACTTTTGAAATTTTTCTCTTTGGAAAAGTGTCTTTTCATCATGTCTACAGAATTAATTTTAAATTAAATTTTTCCAATTTTTTGAATGTAATTAGAAAAAAAATGGATTTCATATTTATAATTATAATAATTTATATTATATAATAAGTTTAACTTAATTTTTTATCATGATTAATAGTAAAAATAATAAAAATTAATTATCATAGTTAAGGTTAAGTGGGTTTACTAGGGGTTAAACTAAAAAGATAGGGCTAAAATGACATAACAACTTGTCCAATACCCATTTTATGGAAATAATTAGACCTTATCACCTATAAGGTTCTATAATGGACAATTTTTTATACTTTTGTCATGTGAAAAACATGGGCACACCTTTTTCTTTTCAAAAATTATAAGTGTGTCACTCACCTCACTTATAAAAGGCCAACCCCTATCCTCGTTTATTTATAATTTAAAAACCCTTTGTTTTGGAAAATAACTAACAAAAAAAGTTCATTAATTAACTCCCCTCATTATATAATCCTTATTTTAGTAATAAATCCATCCAAAGAAGCCTTTCGGTGAAAACAAAACGAAGTTGTCTAAAGAAGTGGTAACATCCCTAACTGAGCATTTTATTTTATTTCTTCATCATCCTCCTTTAATTGTTATTGAAATATGATTATATAATAACATTAGTATATTATATATAATTATATGTAATTATGTTAATTTAGTAACCTATATTGTTCACCTCCTCCATCAAATGGGATACGAAATCGTCATTCGTGTGTACGACAGAATATCGCATCGCGAGCCGATGTTATTCACTTTCCATCACCAACTATCATGGATGGATATAATAATGGATTTAATTATTATATATTATATTTATGATATTATTATAACTCTGTAATTATAATACCACATCTACTTATTGGTCATGTATTGTCTCTACAATACTTTATGAATCTTGTTGATTTTAATGCTCATAAATACCCTTATTTGTTTTACTAATGAAATTACTTTAAGTATTTTTAAATATTGTATTTAATTAGAAATTTATATTATTTGTGGGTTAGAGTTATTATCTAAATTTTTCTAGATATATTTTTTAAGTAGTCTAGAAACACTATTTACACCCTACGTTTTTAATCGTAACGTATGGTTTTCAAAACCTATGTTTGGAGTAAACATATGGATCACATACTATATATTATTTTAAAATTATTGATAAATAACCAAAAATTTGGTAAGAGGCACTAAATTTTTCAAATAATTCATGGTTAAACAACCCAATGCTTTGATTTTAATCTTATATTGTCAACCATACTTTCAAAGCTAACCCTTCATTTGACTTAGTCAACTATAGAGTTTAAAATAAGATATTTTCTAGGATATTTATAATGGCCTAACCAAAATTAAATTTATCTTTAATTTTTATTAAATAATGATACAAAAGATAATTTTCAATATATTAAATCATTCATAATTCCAATGGAAGTTATGAATTTCTTTGAACATTTTAAATTCAAATTCCCATGATTTTTCTGGCGATACTTTTGGATCTGTTTGACTAAAATCGAATCGAGTTTCTCTTATTAAATACTAGGAGTTGTATCATTAACAAAAAGAGAGAAATTTTAAAAAAATGAAAATATATGTTATTATGAATAGATACACTTTAGAGACATACATGTTATGATCTAGTGTTGTTTTACTGTTATTCTGTTTTTATTGCTGATATTGTTATTTTGTTGTATTTCTTGAAGATTGTTTGCAATCAAGATCTATTCAAAGCTATTATTTATTGAAGAATCTTATATTTAAATAAGATGATATTTTATCGATCATTTTTACTAAAACTATTAGCTAAATATTTTTCTCAGTCAAATCAATTGGTCTTGATTTCATAAGAGTATCAACTGCTCCCACTCAATCATGGTGGATTATCAACTTCTCATACTAAAATATGGATATCTCAGTTCCCTATAAAAGAACTAGTAGGCCTTGTGAAAGGCTTGTTATAAATGTGTAAACTATCTGCACTCAGTTTTGGAGGTCTTATGATAAGAGGGCCAATTTAATGAAAAACATTAATCTCACTGAGAGAGCATAAGTAGACTGGACTAAGGGATCTTTATGACCTGAAACACTATAAAAACTATTATGTTATTATTCATTGTTTTCCTACTATATAACTTAATTAAATAATATAATGTTTTATATATTTATATTATATGAAGAGGGATAAGATTTGAATCTCTCAAGATTTATAAAAGAACATAACTAACCCCCCCCCCCCCCCCCCCTTGTATCTTCGTATTATTCTGACCTAACAATTGGTATCAGAGGAGTGCTCTTTGAATAAGTATGATAAGTTCTATCAAGATCAATTAAAATGTCTATATAATGATAGATGTTGATGACTGAACTTAAGGAAGGATTTTCCATGATCTATGATCCTTATTTTAATGGTGATAAATATTATTATTGGAAATATCATATGATTATCTGTATGAAGAATCTTGGATTCAAGGTTTATATAAAGATTGTAAAATATTATGAAATCCTTGAAGAACAAGTGAAATGGGATGCCACTAAAGAAGCTGGGTATGATTTTAATTCAATATCCATGAATGATATTATATGTGGACTTTATACAGATGAATTAAATCATGTATATCAATGTATTATTTCCTATGAGATATGAAAAACAATTTTTTTCTTATGAAGGAACTTAAAATGTCACGAAATCAAGATACAACATTGCAAAGATGAAATTTAACACTTTTAGAATGTAGGATAGTGAAAGAATCACTCATGTGGATAAAATATTTACCAAAATAGTCGATGGTGTTGTTTCATTGGGATATCCAATTAAACAAGTATACCAATATTAAATAAAATTAAGATTTTTGCCCACTAAATAGAATGGTATATCCACTATAATAATAAAATCTACTCTAGTCTCAGAACATATAATGAAATAATTAAATGGAACACTACTGATGTATAAATCATAAATGAAAGTTGAAGAATAAGATCATTGGATGATAAAATGGGAGAATAATGCACTTAAAGCTGCTACTCAAAAATATAAAAAATAAAAAGAGTATTTATTACTCTAAAATGATTCAAAATATTCAAATTTTGGAATGGAACTATCTCATCTATCCATAAGATTAAGTAAATTTTATAAGTAGAAGAAAGTATTCAAAAATTACATCAAGAGTATGAAGAAAGATGGTCAATGACTTAAAGAAGTAAGATGTTACGAATTCAAGAAAATGGGATATATTAAACTTGATTTTCCACCACTAAAAAAGGGGGAAATAAAAATGTAAAAGAAAATAAGGAAGTTTCATATGAGAACTGATTATGAGAATAAAGATAAAAAATATATATGAAGGCTAATTAGAGTCTCTCTAAGGACTCTGATAGTACTTATAAAACTGATTCATAAAAAAGATCCAACCAATCTAAAATAAAATATGTGATTTACGGATAATGAAGAATAAGAGGTACATTTTTACTATTCTTCAGCTTCTGATTCTAAAATTTATTCTAGTATTAAATTAGTTGCTAACTATTTAATACTTAAAAAAATATTAAATTCAGTAAAAAATAATAAATCACTTAAAAATATTCATTATTTTTTTATAAATGAGAAATATTTAATGATAAAAAAAACACTTGCAATTAAAATAAAAAATAAGAAAAAATCTACCACAAGTCACATTGTTCATGATAATAGAATTAAAGATTCATAGGCTGAAGTAGATATCTTCAAAAGTGCTACCAATATATTAAATAGGGGAGAAGAATCTCTAAATCATATTCATGGTAAAAAATGGTTGTAAAAAGAAGAAATATGGAATATGAATAAATGGAAAAAAATAAAAAATAAATATAATTTTTTTTGTTCATAGTTCAAAGAATAACAACATATAGACAGTCATTTGTTTTATTATGAAATTAAAACTAATTATTCAAATAAATGTTGTTTAAGAAATCCCCATTTCAGTGGAATAGAAAAAGGATTTTGTTTCTAGAAATAATTTTAAATTCAATTCTATAAATTTTGAGGAAAAAAATAGGTAAATCTGGTTACCCAGTTCTTTTCTTACTGATACAAATGGACCTAAGAAAATTAGGGTACCAAAACAAGCTTTTGTTTAAATATTTTGTAGGAAGAAAGTCATAGGAACAAGATGTTTTATGGTATATGGATAGTGGCTAGTCAATAAACATGAGTGTAGAATCTTCTAATTTTCATACATTATCAAAATTAGATGGAGTCATGGTTACCTTAGGTGATAATAAAAAAAATAAAAATAGTTTATGTTGGATCAGTTGGAAATAAAAAATTATTGTTTATCAAAAAATTAATATATGTTCAAGGGTTTAAGTACAATATAATATTTATCTCTCAAATTTGTGATGATGGTTTTTATGTTGATTTCGCTAATAAAATCAACTCTATTTTTAAAGATAAATTGATTAAATTTAGAGCACCTATAAATTAAAATGTTTATACTTTGGATCTTAATTTCTTATAGAAACAAAAAATGAATTGTTTAAATAATAAGACAAATGATTCTTATATTTGGAAAAGGATACTTGGGCATTGTAATGTATTTAATTTTTATAATTTTTTTATGTAACATTTAGTTTCTAATTTTCCTAGTCTTAAATTTGAAAAAGACATATTTTGTGATGCATGCCACATAAGAAAGTCTCATAAGTCATACTTCAAATCTATTAACAAGGTTGATATTTCCAAACCCCTAAAAATTATCCACATCTATTTTTTTGGACCATCAAGAATATCAATATTAGATTTAGTATATTATATTTTTTAATTTAATTATATTTACATATTTTCATGGGTTCATTTTATAAAACATTAAATTTATGCTTTCTTTTTTTTAATCTTTTGTAAAATAATTCAAAATGAAAAAGTTTTTGAAATAATTTCATTGATAAGTGATCATGGTGGGGAATTTGAGAATAAATAATTTAATTATTTTTTCTCAGACTTGGTTATTAAACATACCTTCTATGATATAATAACACCTCAATAAAATGGAATTGTAGAAAGACTAAATATGAATCCTCAAAAAATGGAAAGAACTATGTTCAATGAAATTAGTCTTCCTATATATTTTTATAAAGAAATTGTTAACACGGACTTTTATATCATGAATAAAGATTTAATAAGACCCTTTCTTAAAAAGACACCCTATGAACTATGAAATAACAGAAAACCAATAGTATGATACTTTAAAGTATTTGGATATAAGGTGTATATGTTGAATACTAAGAAAAATATTTTTAAATTTGATTCAAAGGTTGATTAAGAAATATTTCTAAGATATTATGCTACTTCTAAATAAAAATTCAAAGATAGTTAGAGAATATGTTCATATGAAGTTTGATGAAAGTTATCCTTTTGATCACAATAAAAGTCAAACAGATGAATTTGAAAATTATTTAGACAATGTAAGACTTGAATCTCTTAAAAATGATTTTGAAAATAAACTAGAATATGATGAAATTCAGTTCAATCCCTAAGAAAATGAAACTACTAAACCCAAAAAAATTACCTAGACAACCTAGAACCTTAAAGGGTCATCCTTTGTAAAAAAATAATAGTAAATTTAGATATAGTAGCTAGGTTAAAAAGAACTATATTAAATATAGCTGAATTCTCTACCTTTATATCTCAATTGTAACTTAAAACTGTATAAGAAGCATTAGAATATGAAAATTGGATATTAACTATGTAAGAAGAGCTTAACTACTTTAGAAGAAAAAAAGTTTGGGAATTGATTGATAGTACATCCAATCATCTAGTAATAGGAACCAAATTGGTATTTAGAAATAAGAAAGATGACCAAGGGATAATTACAAGAAATTAATCTGGATTATTAGCTAATGGGTATAATCAGAAATAAAGAATATATTATGACGTAAACTTTGCACCTTTTTCTAGATTAAAATCTTTTAGAATCCTTCTAACTGTTTTAGCATATATGAATTTTAAACTATATTATATGGATGTAAAATAATACTTTATAAATATATATTTAATGGAGGAATTTTATATTAAACAACCACCAAGTTTTGAAAATCCTCATCTACCAAATTTAGTTTTCAAAATTACTAAATCTCTTTATGGTCTTAAATAATGACCAAGATATTGGTATGAAAGATTAAGTTATTCTCAACTAGAAAATAGATTTTCTATAATATTTCCACATCCTGTTCTCTTTATGAAATTTTTTTATTATTTTATTTTATTAGTATATATTTATGTATATGATTTTATTTTTGGTTCAACTAATAAAAACATTTTCAATGATTTTTAAAAACTTGTGAAAAGGTTATTTGAAATGATTATGATGGAAGAATTAAATTTTTTTCTTGGTTTTGAAATCTATAAAAAAGATTATGGAAATTTTTTAAGTCAAAGTAAATATATTATTTATTTATTAAAAAATGGATTAGAAAATAGTAAAACTTATACTACTCCCATGTGTACTGATATAAAAATTGATTTGGATAAAGCCAGAAAATAAGTTAAGAATAAATTATATTGAGCTATGATTGGAATTCTGTTATACCTTATTTCTAGTAAACCTAAAATTATGTTTTATGTCTATGTTTTTGATATATTTCAATAAAATATAATATAATACAATCTTACTACTATTAAAATGATATTTATATACATGAAAAGAATATATTTTTAAAACTTTTCTTTACAAAAAAACATATGACTTTAATTTAATATCATATTCTGATACTCATAGTGGAGGATATAGGTTAGATATAAAATTTACTTCAGGAACCTATCACTTTTTAGGTAAGTCCTTAGTTTCATGGTCAAGTGAGAAACAACATGCAGTTTCTTTTTTAGCAGTTGAGGCAAAATATATCTCTACTAGCAGTTGTTGTGCACAAGTGTTGTGGATAAAAAACTCACTACTGTATTTTAGATACTACTTCCATAATATTCTTATTTTATGTAACAATACTAGGGAAATTGATATTTCAAAAAAACCTGTAAGTCAATCAAGAAATAATAATATTAATATAAGGCATCATTTTCTAATAGATTATGTTGTAAAAAATGATATATCTTTGAAATTTGTTAATATTGAATATAAAATTGAAGATATTTTCACTAAACCACTTCCCACTACAAGTTTAAAATTTATTAAGGTGGGTTGGGTATATTTAACTTTATATAAATTTTTTATATATTTTTAATTTAATTATGTTTTGTTTATTTATTATACTTAATATTCGGCTATTAGTTATTTATTTATTATTTAATTAATTATGGATTTATTAATTTTTTTTAAATGCTTCTTCTCAAAATTTAAATCTATAAGAATTACCCTGAGTATTTTGGATTGAGAAATCGAACCAAAATCAACAAAAACCATAATAAACTCTCTCTCTCTCTCTCTCTCTCTTTTAGCCTCAATCTCAAACCCACTCAACTTCTAGAGCTATCAATTTCTATTCTAAACCTAAAAATATGAACCTTAGATTTTTATATTTTATATAATGGGAAATAAAATAAGGATATAAAAAGGTAGGTCAAGTGGATATAAGTGCCAATGTACTTCAGGAACCAATAGACGAGTCCGTTAAGGGAAGATTTTTTACATCGAGTGGTTATTTCAGATGAATATTTTATTAAAGAATGACTTAGATTTTCAAGGTTTGGAATTTATTTTCAATGGTGAAAATAAAGTGTATTTTTTCGACAATGAATACACAGATTTTTATGAACATGCCCAGTTTAGTTTTTGGAGAGATAGAGGATATTGTCTCTTTAAAGGTAAAAAATATAGGGTTTTCAATGTCTTATATCTAAATAGGCAAGATTTTTTAGTGTCCCCAAAAATTAATTTTTCATTTTAATCTTCAGTATATTGGAGAAGAGAAGCATAAATCTAAGGATATTATGTCTTTTCTTTTTGTATCTAACCTAATATGAAAGTTGTTTGTTAAATATCATGAAGTTAACCAGAAGATACTAGTCAAATTTATTCAGACTACAATGGTACTAAGGATTACTGAGTTAGATAAAATTATCTTTCTAGATATATATATAGTTTTTTTATGTTAAGTGACATCAAGTTGAACTTCAGTAGATATATGATGAGTTATATGCATCATTGCTATCAAAAAGAGGATAGAATGTCATTTTATCTATATGGAAGGCTTGTTTCTTTGATTTTCTATATGAAGAAGAATATTCATGATATTAGGTATGCTGTAAGAAGTGTTCATAATTCTTCTGAATAACCCTCAAAAGAAACAAATAGTGAGGCTCTTATAACAAGGTATGTGTAAACCCTATTTTCATAATTTAGTGAATATTTTCCATTTCTTCCATTAAAACTGATAGGATATAAGGACAACATTTAAATTATAAAATTAAGTTGTTTTTTAAGCTCAATGTAGCGTATCATGTTTGTTATGGTGTTTCCTTCTTAAAAACACATGATGTTGCATTATCCATCCTTAAAAAATTGAGTCCTCATAATTTTAACTCAGGATAGAAAACTAGGTGTTTGACTTTTCAAAATTCCATTGTTGAAATCCCACATCAGAAAAAGGATTAACAAAACATACACTTTAAATGAAAGAAATGGAAGTACGATGGCCAGCTAAGATAACACATATTAGAGTTCCATGTTGGAAAACTTGGACATTAAAGAGAAAAATAAATATAAATTTATGATGGAGAGTGATAGAGAACATGGTCATAAGAAATTTAACAATCACAAAACCATAAATCTACAATTGGTTAAAAGGTTATTGATTTCATAGTGAGAAATGTAAATGAATAATGTTTTTCATTCAATGTATTTTTCCTAGAGTTTAGGAAATAATTTACTATATATGAATATAAGGAAATATACTTACTTGATATATTTATATAATCACTTGTTCATCCTTATAAAATTATATAATTATGATATATATTTCCAAAAATAACCTTAATTATCAAAAATCACACAAACCCCAAAGGTTATCAATACCTTAAAACTAATATCGAAAAGTAAATGCATACTTTTCATTAAATAAAATCCTTACATAAACATAAAAAACAAACAACTCCATAAAAGGTTATTAATCACTTATGATCACATCACTTAAAACCACATAAGTTTTTTCTAAAACCTTGAACTTATAGTTAACCTTTGAAAAATATCAGGCTCCTTAGAGATTCCATATCTTAACCTGATGTCTCAATATCAACAAAAGTAGTAAAAAATTACTTTACTAAACCTTTTTGTATTCAATAATAATATTTTTCATCATGTGTAACTAACTTTAGGAACACATTAGCATAATGACCAAACTCATTGAAACTAAAACACCTTACCATTGGATGGCTATTGGTTTCCCCATTCTTTGGTTATTCAGGCCTCTTTTCCATATAGTCACGGATCATGTGATCAAACTAACCACACTGAAAACACCTTCCTGATCTAGTAAAACATTTCTTGAAATGTTGTTTTCCACACTTGGAACATTTTGGGGGCTTATCTCCATATTTCTTTATTGGATGCCTCTATATTTCCTACAACCTTGACTTTTTCTTACTCTTATCATCTTGTGGAACATAAGCTTTGACAAACTCTATCTCAGCTTTTTCAGCACAACAAACGAATTTATCATAATTTTTAAATTATCATGATCGCAAATATCTTCATAGACTTGGTTTCAATCCTGAGTAAAACATTTTAATTTTTTCTATCAATGTCCTGAATAGAAATTAAAACATACCTTGACAATCTTGTAATTTTTGCTTCATAGGCGTCCACTAAATCATCATTATTTTTCTTCAATTAAAAGAATTGTTTTTCTATCCTAAATCAAAAAAAAATCTTAAGGAAATATTTCTCAAGTAATATATTCTTAAATGTTTCCCATTCCATAGAATCAATATCATTTTTATCCCTAGTATTTTTAATGAAAGACCATCATCGATCAACATCACCTTAAAAATTATATATAGAAAGAGTTACCTTTTGATGTTCTGAACATCCCATGACATCAAATATATTCTCCAGGTCATTGATCCATCCTTCGGCTACAACTGGGTAAGATGATCTATTGAATGATAGTGGATGTTTCCTCATGAAATGATTCACTATTGACATGTCCATTCGTGGTAGATCAGATTCCTCTATAGCATGGATACCATCACCATTTATAGTATGTTTCAACTGATCTATCACTATAAAAAAATCTATTCCACTTCAAACAATATTAGGATGCTTATTTGGATGATTATTTTCTTCTCAGTGCCTTCTTATTACATATTCCTTGTGTCCTCTGCATAAAAACATTCGGAACAAACATAGTTTAGATGAAGAAACAAGGTAATATTAAAATTATATATCATTTCAAATTAATTATAAATTAAAATCATCTAAAGGCATGATATTAACACTTTCTTAACCTCTAAAGTTTTCTAAACCATCCTTTGATACCAACTGTAAGAACCCAGCCTTAAACACAACTTATTCTAGTGTTTTTGAACTATAATTCACATTGAGGATCTTTTCACTTTGGAGTTTTAGAGAATCAAGAATAACTCTTACAAAGCAACCCATACATTAAAAATGTACACTAATACTCTGTATACATTTTTTCCACCAAAATAAATCCTTTTAAATTAAAACATGATTCCTTTTCAAGACAAATCTTCAATGCTTCCATTGTGACATCTTCATTGTCTTTAACAATCTTAAGACTTTTGAAGAACATTTTTAAAAATGGGATAAGAAAAAAATCTTAGTAAGAGATATAAAAAGAATGGAAATTTTTAGATCATTAAAAATGAAATATTATATAACTTTTACCTTTATCTTCAAAGTGCTTTGAGTGTATGAAATAAAACATTTTCACATGAAAAACAGACACACATTTTTCTCAAAAAAATCATTAAAACCCATAGCATGAATTTAAAACTTATTTAGGTAGTGATATAAAAATAAAAAAAAATATAAATATATTTAGGATACTGTAGTTATTATCTCATCATGTTTGTAGAATAATTTAAGGAATTGGAAGAATAAATAAAACCGAAACACTTAATTAAAAATGATACCTATTCTTCAGATGATTACCTTTGATTGACACCGTAACACCTCTAAGTAGGGTTTTTTGCCTAAACTTAAACCTCTAGAATATAGGTATGATTTATAGTAACGTATTTGGGTAGATATTATCTGAATCAAATAGGTTTTTAGGAGTGAATATAAGATAAGAATGGATGCCCTTTATATGAGAGGGGAGGGACAGTCTTGGAATTATTTAAAATATTAAATTAATATAAAATACTTTTATATTCCAAATTGATCCAAAATGATTTATTTAGAATAAAGTATTATTATGGGTCTAAATATAATAATAAAATTAAAATTAGATAAGTTTTTAATGTTTTTTAAATCCTTATCTTTTTATTTTAACCCTTTTAACTCTTATCATATTATCAAGTAATTTACAATTTGAGGGTTAATATAATGACAACAACTTTTCAAACTACTAATAAAATAGTTATTTATGACATTATAATACTTATCCAAACTTTTTGGCTGAATATTATATTTTTAAAAATTATATATCATTTAATAAAATATTATTTATTTTAAAATATCAATAATGTCAATTTTGACACTATTCATTACTTGACTTTTAAAAATATCATAAAAAATAATAAATTAGAAAAAACTAATTTAATAAATCTATAATATGTAAAAGTTATATAAAAAATTAATTTATGACATTAATAATATCAATTTATATTTATTTTAGTATTTTTATTGTCATTTATTTGATTCTTCAATTAATTAAACAATTATGGCATCATCATTGTGTCCCCATTTAAGGTAATTATTTTAACTCTAAAAAAGATAAATAAATTAACATGATATAGGTAAATATTTTTTATTTCTAATTACTATTTATATTTAAACATATAATCTATATAATATCACACTAAAAAAATTTAACTTGTTAAAAACAAAAGTGTAACAAAATTGAATTTTCTTTAAATATAATATTATAAATATATTGAAGTCATCCAAGTGCCTCCAAGTGGTCCCAAAATTGAAAAAAAAGGATTATTTTGGTATTAAAAACTCATCCAATTAAATTAGCACATGTTTTAGGGTAATTTTATAATTCATATAATATTATTTTTATCCTTAATTGACTAATTTAAACTTAACCGTGGTAAAAAATACTAAAGTTGCTATTCACCAAAAATTAAGTTGTTCCTATTAAACCAAGAATTTAATATTAATTAAAACCATGTAGGTATATTTTTCTAAATTCAAAACATATAAGTGGGTAATTTTAAATAAAAATATTCTCGTTGATGGAAAGTGAAAATGGGTTTTTAAAGTAAAAACATTCAAAAGTTTACCATGTTTTTATATCTAGTTTCAATTTGAAATTGATTCCAATGTAATAAATTGTATTAAATGATAAAAAAATTATTTATAATTTCAAAACATTAAAAAATTTAATTTAACACAATAAATAAATTTTATAAAAAATTAGTTTTCAATTAAAATGCATTATTTTTTTATTATTCATCAAAAAATGAATCTTATCATAAAAATATAAAAAATTAAATAAAAGTAAGTTTTGTTACTTATATTTAAAATATGAAGTTTATCTTTTCAAATACAACTTGTAAAAGTTTCAAAAATAGATTTCAAATAGGTTTTCCATCAAAAGGAGGCAAAATTGCATTTTTAGAGAAATAGTCCATTTATCTGTAAAATTGAATTTGTTTTTATATCATGCATATAAAACATATAAGATGAATTTTAAAAATTATATTGAATTTAAATTCATTAATATATTACAAAAATATTGAATTTATTATTTTATAAACACAATTATTATTATTAAAATAATTTTTCAAAAAAACAAATCCTTTATATTCAATTGGTTTATATTTTCATTTATAATTAATTTAGTAACCAATAAATCAATATATAAATATGTGTAAAACCTATTTTTATAATTTAGTTATCAATTTTAATTTACCCCATTCAAATGGATAGGTTATAATAATAATATTTAAATAATAAAATTAAGTTGTTCGGTTAAGCTCAATGTGGTGTATCATCTTCGCTATGGTGTTTCCTTATTAAAAACTTAGGATGTTGTAATAATTCAAGGTTAATTAACCACAAAGTCAACATAACATTATGTTCTTATGATAACCTCTCGTTCACCTTACATTTCATCTCATGATACTAAAACATTACTCAATGCATTGGAGTGTTATCTAGGTGCACCTATCATAATCATATCACGTACATGCATAAGTGTGCCACGTAGATCACATAACATAGAACATATATCATCATATTTAATTAAATGATAAATGAGTATGGAATAAATAAATGGAATTCCAAAATAAAATAAGTATTTTTATGTCTATTTGAATTCCCTTGAGTGGAAATGGTGATGGTATTCACAATAAAAAGGTTCAGCATGGAAACATAACAGTAAAATTTTGGCAGCATAACAGTAGTACATAGAGGTTCGTAAAACGGTTTAATGATAGTAAAAGTATGTACAATCATTTATAAACAAAATATAAATTAATATGTATGTGTAAAAACATATCACAACATTATTAATTGGAAATAAAATTCAAAAAATAAATAATATTCTTGAATAAAGATGTGAATGAGGGGATCTCTTACTAAATTTCGGAATAGTAACGACCTTGGTAAATGCTATAATGAGAGGGAATAAATGAGCTTTCATTTTTTAGAAAATATATTGAACAGTATATTTATATTTATAAATTCATGAAAATAAAAACAATTCAGATTAAAATTGAAAAATCTAATAAATGTGCTTGTATTGAATAGAAGAGGGAGACGTCCCTCACTTTTGGTATGGAAAATCGAAGGATAATTTTGGCAGCATAAAAGGTTACATAAAGGTTCATGGGATAGATTAATGAGAGTTAAAGGGTTTTATCATCACATTTACTTAAAAATGGAATTAATAGGGATATAAGAAAAATACCCAAACAAGAACAAATGGAAATTGAGAGACAGAACATAAAAGAGGTGCTTGAATAAAAAGGAGGGAGATCCCCTACCTTAAGAGGGTGATTCAAAAATCTTTGGAGGAGATTATTGAGAGCTTGGGGGATCCTTAAGAGGACTATATATAGGTAAGGGTATATTAAGGACGTGATATAATGTTTTTTATTGAAGAGTAATTGGATCATGGGTGGTTTTATATAGGAAAAGATAGGGGAGTTCTTTATTTTTTCGCAAACATATGTTTTAGAGTCTATAAAATAAAATAATAAAAACCACAAAACTTTACATGGTTTTTTCCCATTGTTTCTTCTAAAGAGGATTTTTTTTCATTATTTTATAAATCCAAGGGCTTAAATAATTAAAATTTACCCTTAGCAATATGGAAGTTAGTCATGTACTTAAGAGAACTGATTTTAAAACCTTAAAATATAATATAGGTTTTGGAGGATTCATAGACATTATAAAATTAATAAAATAATCTTTAAAACATATTAATTTAAATGGTAAGGATAAATTTTTTTGTAAAAATATTTTATATTCTTTATTACATCACTTTTGGTTCATTATGATGTCATAATACACACCATATATTTATATTGTGTGTAATTTTTACCCGAAAATTTGACTATCATGGAAAATTATGAAAAATTCACCATTGATAAAATATTTATTTTATCAAAATGGTTTTATAAATATGTTAATTTTAAATTATAAAATATAACTGAAATTTATTGAGAAATGCTAGGTTTTTTTATAATAATAGTTTTCGAACCCTTAAAAAATTACATTTTTACTTCATAAAATAATATTATAAACTATATTTAATATAAATTATTTAGTAATAATATTTAATTAAGATATAATTTATTTAAAAAATTATTTAGTTAATCAAAATGATTTTCTTGATTAAAACTATATATTTTCCCTACTACAATTTATGTTTTAAAGCATCAAAAATCTAATTTTTAACAAAATTATTATTTTGTCATTTATAAGGTAACAAAAAAATATAATAATTACTATATTTAAATGAAAATATAAATATTCATATTCTTAGGCTTACTTTTTTCTAGTCCTTGTTAAATTATATTTACCCAGAATTAACCGATTTTCTTTTTATTATGGTAATAAATATTTATTATAGTTGCTATTCATATTGTCCAAAAATTACGCTTACCATTTAAACTATTATTAATTATAATGATTAAAAATATGGAATAAATTTTATCAAAAAAATTCACATATGTAGATGAATTTAATTTAATATAAAACCTGCAAGCGCAATGAGAAGCGGTTTTCTGAAAAATGAATTTTTCAATGAAAAGATGACTTTACTTTAACTATATATCTAGTAATCATCATTATATGAATTTCAATTCATAAATAAATATATATATATATATATATAATCAAAAAAATTATTTAAATCATTCCTAATAAGGTTTTATTTTAATTAATTATAATATATAAACATTATGCATTTTTAAATAGTTTTCAAAAAATGGATTTTTAATCCTAAAAATAAACTTATTCTAAAATATGATATAAAGAGGATTTAAAAATAATTAATTGGATGAAATATAACTAAATAATAATTATGTAATTTTTAAATAAAAGTAATGTAATAATGGTACTTTTAAATTACTTAATTTATCAAATGAAATGACAGTTTTACAAAAAAATGGGTATTTTTCCACAATTTACTGAAAAATCAATATTTTTCTGAAAAATCCCAAAAATATTATCCTAATTTAATTTTTATATAATTATATAAAAATTGGGTTTAATTTTATTAATTTTATATAAATTAATTATAATATGTTTTTACAAAAATAATTAAAAAATATTTTTGAAGAAAACATATTTTGATGAACAAAAAGACATTAGCAAAAATTGAGTGGTGATCTACTAAGAATTTATTAATAAATTTATGTTGAGTAGGTCCTATATATATATTTTATAAATTATTTAATCTTATTCATATCCTTAAATTTAATGTATAGGTTAAAATATTCATATTTAAATAATCTTTGTTTATTTGGGATTGGTGTGGCGTATTGCATATGCTATCGAACATAGTTTTGTCTTTTTAAAAACTCAGGGAAATACATTATCCCCACTTAATAAATTGTGTCCTATAAATTTGAACTTGATCTCGATAAGTAATTTTTGGAAACTTTAAAATATCTTTATTGAAAACCCATGTCATAAAAAAGCTTAATAAAACATCCACTTGAAAAGAGAGAAGGGGAAGTATGAAGGTCATCACATAACTAGGTTTCCAAGTTGGATAACATTAGTGGGAAGTGAAAACATAAACATGGAAGATAAGATGAACACCAAATAACTAATATATTGTGATATAGAATATGTTCAGTATGAATTCAATGACTATAAAACCATAAATCTATGATGGTCTAAAATACCATAAATTCATCAGAAATGATTGTGTTATGCCAACATGTTTATTTCCATATATTTTTCCTAGAATTAAGAAATTCTTTTACCATTTAGACTAGGAAAATAAGTAAATATACATTCATGACAAGTATAATTTTATCCTTTAATCAATTTTATTTTTATAATCATTTCTCCAGACCACGAATACTCAAGATAAAAAAAATATGCTTGAGCACTAAAATAGGCTTCTAACTAATTGCATAATCCACCGAAGAATAACAAACTATTATTCGAGATATTAATAAATTCAAAATGGTTATCATAAATTAATATGATACTAAAAATTTAATAAATCATAATATATTAATCTCCAAAATTCAATAAAAAAATCCTGATTGTTTATCATATATCATTCCTTAAATAAATACTCTTATATCCCAAATAGCACAAATAACCTCAAAATTGAAAAATGTTTTAACCTGAAAGGTTTTCTCATAAGCTTCATCCTAAAACATAGAATTATCCTAAAATAATCTTTTATATTAATCATAATTGGTATATATACCTCAACCTAATAAAACATCTTCTAAAATATCATTAATCATCTCAAAATAGTAATAAAAATATTTGATCATGTAATATGTTTTCCAAAAATTTCCATAATCATGCTAAACTTACATAATATAAATCATAAAACGTGGTATCAATGATTTTAAATATTTGACATAGACATATCATCCCAAGAATATTTAGGTTTTTTCCAACATCAACGTGTATTAAGGGTTATCAATTCCTCAGTCATGTGTTTTATAATATATCAATTTATCACTAAATCACTTTTATAGATTATCGAGACTGTTCAAAAAATGTTTCAAATAATTAAATAAAAAACAATGTGGAACAATCCTTAGATATTTCATGAATCTTATATTCATAATTTCTTTGATAAAATAATTCAAGATCATAATTCTCAAATACTAATATTTAAACACTTCAATCCTTACACTTCAATGATTTCTGTAGCATAAGTCCTTCCTTAGTCTAGGATTTAACCCTTGTATTTTCTAATTGAATTGAATATGGATCAAGTTCTCTATACATAAGACATTAAAAAATAAAGGGTTCCATAGTATGTAATTTATTAAATTTCATCATACTCTTCATTTTTTATAGCAACAAACTACTTTATTCCCTATTTAGACAGACTTAAAAAACCTTTGAGTTCCTTTATGTCATTTCCCTCAGTGCCAATTTCCACATTTTCTAAACACAGAAAATTGAATCTTCTTTCCATTATCACCTTTATCATATGAAATTTATAAATAATTAATCCTCTTGTTATTTGATTTATTTGGACATTCAACTATCTTCCAGCTATTAATTTCTATTTTTTAAAGAAAGTTTTTCATAATCACGATATGTCTTACTTGAGCTCATATCATGTTAGGAATCTCATTTGGGTAGTCATCACATTTTCCATCACATTGGTTGTTGACTCAGTTCTTCATATTTATAGCCATTGACTAGAATAAATTTAAAAATATGGATTAATAATTTTAATCTATTAAACACATAACCGGTAAGAAAGTAACATTAAATGGATAACCTATAAATAACTAGTTTTTCCTTAACTTATGAATTTATTGGATTCAGTCTAAGTTATCTATTATCTATTTCCTAACATATAATTGTATAGTCATTCTTGTTCCCTTAATAATGGTTCATAATGATCATGTGAATTTATTAAAGAATATCCCTTGGGAGTTTTAAACCATGTGTATAGTAAGTCCCATTATCATGCACCAGTTCCCAATAAAGTCTATCTTAATGAAGTGTTTTCGGGTGTTACTCCTAGGTACATTTTTTCCAAAGCCACATCCACTTGTAGCATTTAGATAGGGATGTATTTTCTTAGAAACAACTTACTCTATACTTCACCAAAATTTAGGGGTGTCTTCTTATGTTTGGTCTTATCCCTAAGGATTTATATAGAGATCTCTAATCCTAATACCAAAAATAACTAAACTTTTCTTTGATACCAACTATGAGGAACCGTGTTTTATTACACATTAATTCATGATTTATTACATAATAATACACATAATAAAACCCAAAAGATCAATAATTTTAGTGTCTTTGGGAATTAGGAACATAGAATAACATCTGGAACATGGGATATAACAACATTATAGAAAACTTATTTAACATGATCTTAGAAATCATTAGTCCTCTAAAACAACATGGGATAACCTAGGTATGTACATAAGAAAGGGTAGAGCTATAAACCTTAGTAAGGGGATATAAAATAAGAATAACATAAATAAATTATTACATGTTATACAATAAGAATTTAAATTATAAATAAAAGGGTTTAGGATCATAAACATGATCAATAAGGCAAGATAAAGTATGGAATACTTTCTCTCTTTTGGGAACACTATATGCCTAAGGAAAATAGAATACTATGGGATTTCATTTGAGGAGTAATGGTGGATTTTTTATTTTGGAAGAATCTATTTTTTTATTGTAGACTTAGAGTGATTTAGGTTGTTTATGGAAATTATTAACATATCATAGAGAATGTGTGATTGGGTTAATTACTTTTAAGTATGTGACTTTAAGAGTAGTCGAAGTTATTTGGAGATAAATTTTAAGATTTATCATGGAAGACTATGTGATCAAATCCTTTTGACTATTGGGTTTCAATCTTAGTTTGGATAATTTTGAAGTATTTTAAGAAAAATTGTTTATTGAATGGTATTTGTTAAACTTTGGGTATTTTTTGGTTAATTTTGGAAATTAAGATTATTATTTCTTTCTATAGAGGATTATAAATTTTGGGGATCATCGGATATTTTACTAAACATTTATGTTTCTTTTAATATGTAAATACAAGGAAAATATGTAGTTCATCTTGTGTGGTTTATGTGATTCCCTAGAAGTTGATTCTAGCTCTTTAGGTGTGACCAAGTCATCTTGAATACTCATTATTTGGAGAAAATATGAGTTACTGGTAGAAATTTATTAAAGGATGAAACTCTACTTGAAAAGTGAGTATATCTCTTTATGTTCTTACTCAATCTCACAAATAAATTCCTCAACTTTATGAAATGTAACTTAAAGTAAAAACTTTGTCTGTTTAATTTTCGTAATGGTAAACCAATGATCATTTAACCCATCACAAGTTTGTGATTTTATTGTTGTTAAATTTCTGCTGATCATGTTTTCTTTCACTCTCCATGAAAACATGACACTTATTTTATCTTCCATATCTATATTTTTCTACATGGAATCCTAGTAAGGGTTATCTCGGGTGACCTTTGTACTTCTCTTTCATTCTTTAAAGTGATAGTCTTATTGACTCTTTTTTGATGTGGGAGTTTCAATGAAGTTTCCAAGCCCAATTTTAAAATTGTGAGGACTCAATTTCCAAAAGGGGTAATAATTTAACACCCCAAGATTTCATAGTAAGTTATTTTCTTTATAGTAATTCAATAGTTTGCACTACACGCAACACCAAGTTCGAGCACACCATGACTTACCATACTAGCAGTTCAAAAAGTGGTTATGAATATTATTAACTGAATTTTGAATTTTATATACTCCATATAATTGTAACATCCATATTATGTATTTCTTAGACATAATATAATAAGAAATTCAATTTTTTAGATAAAAGAATTGTTTTTCAAAAAATAAAATTTTACAGCCTTTTAATGGTGAACCCTTTTTAAATTCAATATTTGGAACTTTTATATATTCAATTTGAAAAAAAAACTTCTTATTTATAAGCGGAGCATAAAAATTTATTTTGGATAAATTTTTGGGGCTTTTCTGATAACTTTCATATTTTGATAAATAGTGAATAATACTAAATTTCAATTGAACACAAATTTTTTAATCAAAATAATATTTGTGTTAAATTATACATTTGAATGGTTTTGAACTATAATTAGATTATATTTTTATAATTTTATTCAATGTTGGTAATTGGAAGTAATTTTACATTTAAATTGGACATAAACACATATCAATCATTTGATAGTTTTTACTTCTCAAAAACCCGCTTTCTGGTTTTGATAGAAGGAATTATTTTTAAATTAATTAATAAAACTTTTATATTTTGAAATTGGTAAAATATAAATCATTTTAGAATTTATAATATCATAATTATCTTTGGGTAAATTTTTGGTATTTTTCTGAAAACATTCAATTTTTGATGAATAGTGAAAAACACTACTTCATTGTTTAAAATCGACATTTTATTTAAATAATTATTATTTTTATTTAAATTTATTTTAAAGTAAAAATAGATACATAATCCTTATATTTTCCCAATTTAATTCATTGAAGTTATTTTATAATAAGATTAGATATATAATATTTTATTGAACTTTTTACCATCTTTTACCCACCTTCTAGGTACATTTGCAAATTTGCATAAAAAATAATTTTACCGCTTCTGTGAATTGAATTTCAAAAATTCGAGACACATGATTGACATCAGTAAGTAAAATTTGGTTCAATATGATGAAAATAGTTTTTTGTGAATAGTAACTTTAGAATTTTATTTACCACAATTAAAAGTAAATAGGGTAATTAAAGGTAAAAATGATATTATAATTACCCCAAAACATGGCCTAATTCTATTAGATAAGTGTATTTCGACCAAAATCAACCTTAGGACAAAATTATTATTCTTTTTTATCCACTTGGATTATATTAGGACATTTATTATGTTTTATTTAAAGAAGAGATAAAAGTGTTAAATTAAAATTTTAACAACCAAACCATTTTTGATATAGTGTCATAAATAAGATAAATTAAACTATAAATATTCATTTGAAATATAAAAATATTTATTTCCTCATGGTATTTTATTTATAATTTTTATAAATTAAATAATTAAATTTATTTATGACACAATATGATGCAATAATTACCTTATTAATGAAAGATTAAAATAATTGATATTATAAATAATAAAATAAATGTAAATTTATACTTTTGATTAATTCCATGAATTTTATAGGTTAATATGACATGTTATGGTTTATTCAATGAATTTTCTTCGAATTAATCATGCTTTTATGACTGCCACAAAAACTAAAAACTAAATAGTGGAAAAATTGACATAAATGAGTTTTTAAAACAAATACTATTTTATTAAATGATATAATATTCCTAAAAATATAAGGTTTGTCCAAAGGACTTAAATAATGTTATATATTTCATTAATGGACCAATTTAGGTTCTCTTGTCATTTCACAGTATGTTTATTTACCATATAATGTAAGAATACAAGAAGACATGGTAAAAGTTAAACTGTTTAACTAAGAGTTAAATCTAAAAGATAAGGTAAATATGGTGACCTGAACTTGTCTAAAACCTATTGGTTGAGAGTTTTTAGACCCACCACCACCTTATCCTAGAAATAAATTCATTTTGAGCCATTATAAACCGCAAATTATTTTATAATAAAATAATATTTCAAGCTCTTCCTAAAGTGCCCCTCACCTCTCTTATAAAAGGGTATTTACCCTTGTCTCAAATTCACACCTCCAAATCCATTTTTCTCGTCCAAAACCTACTCAAATCTTCTACAAACTACCCTAAATTAAACCTAGAGGCCTTACATTGATCATAAATCCAACCTAAATATCCCTTTTGTTCAAATCAAAAGGAAACACCCAAAGAAGTGGAAATTACTTCATCACCTCTTTCAAAGTTCTTTTCTTCTTCCACTTACACTTTCTTTGTTGTTTCCATACTAAAATAATAACTCCCATACCTTATACATACTGAGATGTTATTATAAATATAGTACAACCATATTCAATATTCTATCCAACCTATGAATGACAAAGTCACTATACGTGTGTATGTACGGCTTACCGTCTCTACGTCGTGGTGTAGTTTGTTATTCAACACTTCATTATTTATATGGGTATAATAATGAGTATAATTGATGTAAATAATAAATATAAAATTTTAATGATTATTTTTATATAATATACCATCCAATTACATATTATTTCACCACTAATAAAATTATATTGTTGCTCCTGCGTACGTACGGCTTACCGTGTCCACGATGCGATGAGATTTCATTCCCCATCGTAACAATTCAAGAATAATTTTCATTTAATGATTAAAATTTTTTAAGAACATAATATCATACTATATAAGAATCAAATACATCCTATCTATAAGAAATATAACTTACATAATAAAACTTATAAAGGAAAATGAATCAGTTAACACCTGAAACAATGATACTACTGAAATATTATTAACAAAGAAATATTAAAGGATCATATATGATAACATATTTATGTATGTGGTTATTGTATAATTTAATAAAAAAATTTTAACCATTATAAATTAGGTTAACGTACCCTCAACTAAGGAAAAGTACAAGGTAAGGGGTTTTCATCTCACTTTTTATTCACGTGAAATTCATGCTATATTTGCCACTATTTCCTTTTGTGTGGTGTATTTAATACCCATGATTGTATTAATTGTGTAATATACTCTAATTTATGGGTATTTACATTTTCATTGTATGATCCTTCTTTCATAGGGTGTATGTTTTGTAATTTACCAAATCCGTAATGGAATTTATAATTTCAATTTCCACTCATTAGATTTACGCATACTTTATTGATTATTTTTACTCCAAGATTATGTGTGAAGTCACTATTTATTTATTTATATAGTAATTTCCACTTCCCTTTGTCTCGATATACTTTTAATATGCACAATCACTCCATTGATAAATTCTAAAGTCATTGATATGAACTTGATAAGGGTAATCTTAACTCAATTTCCAATCATTGACTTAAACATCCAAGTCATTGGTTTTGTTTTTACAAGAATATCTGTGAAAGTCCTCTGATTGATTTACACTAAACATATAATAATATTGAGTGTATTTATATTTTTCACATGTAATTATGTCATTGATTAATCCTTAATATAAGGATACAGTCATTATAAGGGATTTCGTCTCAATTTATATTCTCTTGATACTTCTTTGTTGTTATACACCAATTCACTTTTATATGGTTTATAAACTATCCTTTGACATGTTATATCATGAATCCTTTAACTCTCAAGATATTATAATGTTTTGATTAATGTTATTCCTTAATTATTTACATTCCTGCAACTCTCATTTGGTGAGGAACTCTTTCACTAAAATATCGTTTTAAATGTTTTAAAGATTTATTCTTCAAAATATTTCTCATTAATGTCCATGTTTTAAAAATGGTTTTAAGGAATTATTTACATGGAAATGAATTTTTTTAATCTTAAAATTCCTTTCAAAAGTTTCAAAGTGGTATGGGAAACTTTTATTCAATAGTCTATTTTAAATGACTTCTTTGATAAATAGTGTGACTTTTAAATGTTTTCAAGAAAATGGGGATATTTCTCTCAAATAATTTTATTGATTATTTTCATTTACGTAAATATCCTTCATTGTAGTTTATTCTTGATTGAGATTGATTTATTATAATACAATCATCCATATTGTATTTAATGAGTTATGTTTGACTGTGGATGTTCTATTTTTTATACCATTCATGGTTTGTGGTTAAAGTATTGAAATTTCGTATGCTAGCTTTAATATGAATGTTTAGATTATGTTTTACCCTTTTCATATGAGGAACGCATTGGACATAGTAAGTGATGGGTGGAGCCCTCTATAGCTCCTCGATTCATCGGTGGGTCTCATGAGACAAACTAGTGTCTTGGAACAAGGCCTTGACAAAATTTATATTTGTAGTCTTGGCACGAGACCTTGACTATGTGGTTATGATGTCCGAAATTATGCATTCCATCATTATGAAATTAGATATTGATATTACATGTGATTATTCTACTATTAGAATATCTATGTGAGTAAGTAAATCGAATTATTTGATTTATCTTTTCTATATTATGCTCAACTTTAAGTTTAAAAGGCTTGTGTTTTAGTCTTATACATTGCCCTAAATGTTTAGTTTTTCTTATGATAGTTTCTGCTATATTGTTATCCTTACTAAGCATTTAATCTCACCCCTTTCTTATGATTTATTTTTCCTAGGATGTGATGAATTATATTATGATTGACCTATAGGGATTGGCTATGGGATATGAGTGTGTTCAAAGGAGGCACAATGTTTTTTTACTTTATAATGTAATGTAAAACTTATGTATGTATCTAGTACTTTTAAGGATACTAAACTGATTGGTCTTTCGAGACTTGATCTCTTTTGATCATGCCAATTTTATGTAATAATGCACCGACTCTGGGTAACTAGAGTTGGGGCATTACATGATTGATTCATACAAGCTTCCTTAATAAAAATATAACATGTAACTATCATCCAAAAAATTCATGGATGACAACAAAATAACAAAATTACATTTATTTAACATTTATAATATCATTTATTTGAATCCTTTATTATTGAAGCAATCACTCCATCACCATTGTGTCAAAATTAAATTTATTTATTTAATGTCTAAAAATTATAAATAAAATATCATGATGTAGGAAATTTTTTTAGATTTATAATAACTATTTATAATTAAAAATATCACTTATATAACCCCATATAATTTTTTTTTACTAAAAGATATATGTTTTTGTTATATTTTCCCTAACTTTTAATTAATTTTTATAAAATGTCATTTTCACTTACAAGTGGCTCCATGGGGTCCCAAAATTGATCCAAGGACTATAATGGTCAGACATTTATCATCCAGTAGGGTTAGTACATGTGTTAGGGTAATTTAATATTATTATAATATTATTGTTTACCCTTATTTACCATATTTTCCCTTTAACCATGGTAAATAAAATATTTACTGAAGTTTCTATTCATAATGTCTTAAAATAAAAGGTACATATTGACACAATTTTCACTGAAGAGACCCAAAATTTCCATATAATTGTTTTTAAACTATTTTTCATTATTACGAGTCTGTAAAAATTGACAGCACGTGATTCCGAGGCCCGGAGAGCCTAAAACGGAATTTTGAACTTTTTTTAAGGTATGTTCAGTAAACGTGTGAGCAGTGATTTCTATATTTTGTACCAGTTCTTGGATTAAAAATATTGGGGTACCATTGAATTATTAGCATTGATATTCTCTTAGGCGAAGATTATCTTCGACCGGCAAGGGTCAGACCAAAAAGTTAATTTTTGTACTTTACAAAAAAAAAATATAAAATAACTCCATGAGTTATTTTATTTCTTTTTTTGTAATCGATGAGAAATGATGACGGGACTACTGGGTATTCAGGTCATTTAAGGGCTGGTTACACTTGGTTGTGTAACCGCATCATTGGGAGATTAATGTGTTCATTAATTAAACTCATTAATGAACCACATTAATTGTGTGACAAGTTAAACTCCCATTTCTTTTATTTAAACAAGAGGTTGGCAAGGGTTTTGGGAACCCACGAAAGAATTCTTTATAAAGTGATGGTGATGTCTTCCACCATCGTATAATGGAGCTTCGATACCTTTGAGGATTCTATCTAGAGATCAATTAACATCAATGAACACGCTTCGAACGTGGACCTATCTTCCTCATCTGCACCATCCACAAACATATTCAACGTAGGGGGTTTAATTATTTAACTAATAGTTGTTCATTCTTTAATTGCTTCCCATGTTATATTGCTAATGCGGAGGGAACGGGCAGAACAAATGAGGCCCAGACCCTCTTCTGATCTCAGAATTGGTTGCATTCTTCGTGGTCGACTGAAGATTATGGTGGGAAGGTGAAACCGAGGGCCGCATAGTGTAGGTGTTTTCCTAGGAGGGTCGTAGGCACAGATGGGAAGAAAATAGGACCATTGAAGCTTCATCGGTGGCTAGTGGAAGCTCTGCCAGTGCGGCGGTGCTGGAGACCAGAGGAGGTGGCAGCTGTCTCCTACCGGCCATGAAGGGATGGTTGTGCCTGAAGGCGCCACGACGAATAAGCACAGCCAACCTTTTCCACCCGCGTTGAAGCTAGGCGGTGCGCCGTGGAGGAGGGTCATGGCTCTGAGATGGGGTGGAAGGTGAACCCACACCCACAGGTCTGCAGATGACCGGTCCATGTGAACCGTCTAGGTGGAGCAGCACCAATTGGCTCTGCTAATTGAAGGACCCGAAAGGCTGAGTGGTTCGGGAGGGCAGCGGACCCCCACGCCAGCCAGCAGGTCAGTCAGTTCCACGGCCTGGTATGCCATGCCCATGGCCCAGTGGGCCTAGTATATGGGTAGTGAGCCAAACTGGGCTGATCCCAACCCCCTTCAGGCCATACCCAATGGGCTGGGTCTGGTCGATCCGACCAGGTCGGACCGGACCAGGACCCACTTACGGCCCAGTTTTTCTTAAATGGGCATATCTTCTAAACCAGACATTTGTTTGACGAATCGTCTATGAATCTGGAATCCTTTGGAAAATAAGGTCCTTTTGAGATACTCCACATGAGTTTAGGAGAAAGTTGAAGTAAATCTGGGTTGGATCAAACCTGATTCCAATCGGGCCCTAGGCACTCAAATGCCTATAACTTTCAGATCGGGCGTCTGATTGACGCATCATCTGTTGCATTGGAACCCTTATGACATGGAAGTTCCTCAGGTTTCTTCTTCATGGGACTTCATTCCAGTTGAAACATGACTGATGTCTTGAGGAATTAATCCTACCGGAATCAAGCGTGCTAAGTGCGGGAATCTAGTCGCTGGCTGTGACATGGAGAATGAAGGGTGATCATGTGTGGGTTAGTACCTATCGATTCTATGTGGGTCAGATCCTGTGTGGGACAGTGCTCAGCTATCCTGTGCGGGTCAACACATACCAATCTTATGTGGGTCAGTGCTCAGCAATCTTGTGCAGGTCAGAGCATATCGATCATGTGTGGGTCATATCCTATGTGGGTCAGTGCTCAGCGATCTTGTGTGGGTCAGCGCCAATCAATCCTATGTGGGTCAGCGGGTAGTGATCCTGTGTGGTTCAGTGCATACCAATATTGTATGGGTCAGTAGTAGAGCCTCTTGACATAATAAGATGATCTAGCTTTACAACTAATTATTTGTACTTATGTACTTAAGTTATACCAGGTGTGAGCTACCTTTTACTTTGTGCTTTGTGATTGAGATCATGATTTGTGGTTATTCCTTTGTGGAATTATGTGATACCTTTAGAGGCCTCATGGTCCTTACTGAGTATTTTTATACTCACCCCTACATGGGCTTCTACCGCACCTTATTATTCCCTATGCAGATGATGGGAAACTTTGACTGAGACTTGGGGAGCCAGGACTTGACGGTGTATAGAGGTGACCGGTTGACATGGAGAGCCACAGTGATGAGTTGTACCTACACTTCAGGTGGGATCCTTGGCGGTGACCTTAGGATATTTTTTTCCTTTTACCTATACTTCCATTTCATTTTGGCTTGTATTATGACCCTTTTTTCTCTCAATAATTACTTTTACACTCGGTTGAGGTTTTTAGTTGTGATTGTACCTTTCTTCTTCCATTGTGTTATACTTGTGCTCAGTGTTCCATATCTATGTGTGTATAGGTTATAAGGCAATGCCTTCTCTTTTTAGGGATATACTTTTCCGTTACTAGTTTCCAAACCCTAGCCTATGGAAAGATGGCTTGGTGTAGTCACGGAACGGGCCCCGGGGTATGGGTCATGACAAAGTGATATCAGGGGAGTCGGTTCTACCAGAAGAACTAAGAGTCCATGTTTTCAATGGAGTAATAGTGTTAAATGTCTTGAGTTTAATTTTCAGTTTGGGGAGTCCAGTTTTGGTGCGGCGGCCGACGTATCCATACACCAAGACCCTGAATTCTAATTTTCAACTCGATACAGGAAAACACTAGTTGCGTGTGTTTTGAAAATTTTGTTTTCTTTTTGATCTCTTTAACTCAGCTCACCAGGTATAACTTATTGATCATGGAACACCTGTTTCTTTGATCATGTCGCTTCATAGACATCTATCCAGGATTCCAGAGATAGATCACGATGACAGCACAACGAGCGATGAGGCATCAGTGCAGGTCTCTCTTGCGGTGATAGCACCTTTGAGTGGTGTACTAGCAGCACCACCACCCATAGGGAAGAAGTCACCACCAGCCCCACTAGCAGACCGTCCACACTGACTGAGTGCATTGCATGAGTTCCAGAGATAGAGGCCTCCGAGGTTTCAAGGAAAGATAGACCTGCAGGCGGATGAGGACTGGTTGGAGGATATGGCACGGGTTTTTCACTTGGTTGAGACACCAGCATACCAGACGGTGATCCTAGCTTCTAGCCTCTTTTAGGGAACATCAGGTAGATGGTGGAGCCTAACGTTCCAAACACGTGAATAGGTGACACTCTCCTGGCTGTAGTTCGATACCCTTTTCAGGGTGAAGTTTGTGCGAGCGACTCTACACTCTATACATATTCAGGAGCTACTGCACTTACATCAGGGCATCTTGACAGTGGCCCAGTACTAGATGAGATTCATTGACCTCTATCACTACTCCACCAAAATGGTACGGTACCCTTTCTTTAGGTCTCGGACCTTTGAGAAGTGTCTCTGACGGGGGATCAAATCATCGATGATATCACTCAATATCCCTACATAGGCTGGAGTTCTTGTAAAACCCGAGACTTTTATGTGAAATATTTTGTTTTTATGTTATATAAATAATCAAAGGAATCTTTCACTACACACAACACTAGCTTGGCTTGCTTTACACGCAACTGCGGCCTTCCTCAATAGCTTGCGTCGTACGCAATACCGAGTTTCACTAAACAATGATATGCTATTAAAATATTATTAAAACTAGCCGTTATGAATAGTAATAACCACTTTTTGAAATTTTATAAATTTTATTTTTCAAAATGGACTTCATTTTTAGATTCGGAATATCGAAATTAGCCTAGGGTGAAATTTTGGTATTTTTCTGAAAACTTTCAATTTTTGATGAATAATGAAACCACTAAGTGGTAGTTAAAAAACTGAATTTTTCATAAAACATAATTTTACCGCTTCTGTGAGTGGAATTTCGAAAATCTGAGAGACACGGTTGATTTCAGTAAGTAAAATGTGGTTCAATGAGATGAAAATAATATTTTGGTGAATAGTAACTTTTTACTTTTTTTACCACGGTTAAAAGTAAATAGGGTAATTAAGGATAAAAATGATATTATTATTATCCTAACACATGTCCTAATTCTATTGAACAAGTGTAATTCGACCAAAAACAACCTTAGGAATAAAATATGACCATTTAGGCCCACTTGGATTAGATTAGGACATTTATTATTAATTTATTTAAAGAAGGGTTAAAATAGTTAAAATCAAAGTTTAATAAGTAAATAATTTTTAATATGGGGTTATACATAAGATAAATTCCACTATAAATATTCATTAGAAATATAAAAAGATTTCCTACATAATGTTATTTTATTTGTAATTTTTAGACATTAAATAATTTAATTTATTTATGACACAATGATGATGCAGTAATTATCTTATTAATGAAATATTGACATAATTGATGTTATAAATACCCAAATAAATGTAATTTGAGACTTTTTATGAATTAAACTACTTTTTTAGGTTAATATGACATGTTGGTATTGATTTAAGTGACTTTTCTTGAACTAATAATTCTGCTATGTTTTTCACAAAAATCAATTACTAAATAGTGTCAAAATTGACATAAAATAGTTTTTAAAACAAATATTATATTATTAATTGTTATTTTATTCCTAAAAATCTAAGGTTCGGAAAAATGACTTAGATAAGGTTATATATATTAATAATAAACAACTTGGGGTTCTTTTGGCTTGATATAGTATGTTTATTAACCTTATAGTGTAAGAAAACAAGAAGACACGGTAAAAGTTAAATTATCTAACTTAAAGTTAAATCTAAATGATAAGGTTAAAATTGATACCTAAACTTGTCTAAATTCTATTGGATGAGAGGATTACGACCCCTAACCACCTTATATTATAAAAATATCAATTTGGAGCTACTAAAAACTGAATTTAACTTTATAATAAAATAATATTTTTAGTTATTCCAAAGGTGCCCCTCTCCTCCCTTATAAAAGGGCACCTCCTCCCCCTCTTCCTCACACCACTTTGAGCCTTCAAGCTCGGCCAACCCCTGCCCATTTCTCCTCTCCACTTCCCTAGAAACATCCTAGAGGTTCTGGTCTTCTTCAAAGACCTATTTTAGTGCCCTAAAAGGAGGTCTCAAAGAAGCACTTCAAAGAAGAGGTAATGTCCGTTTCCGATTCTTTCATCTTTATTTCTTATTCCACTTATTCTTATTTAGTTGTTTCATTATGAAGTAATAACATCAGTATCACTCATATACTGATATTTTATTATAAGTATGAAACAACCTTATTTCACCATCTATCCATCCTACGGAAAAATAAATCACCGCGCGTGCGTACGTACGGAATACCGTCTCCACGCCGTGGTGTAATCTATTTTCCACCACCACCTTACTTGGATGGGTATAATGGTGTAAATAATGACTATATATGACTATTATAAAGTGATATTTATTATTAAATAGTATACATACACTCCAATACAATTCCACGATCATAGGAACGATATCATCACTCGTGCGTACGTACGGAATACCGTCTCCACAATGTGATGCGACTCGTTCTACATGATCTTCATTTCATAATGATTATATAAATGAATTGAATGAATGAATATGATATATATTACACTAATACCATTCTGGAAATGAGGTATCTATAACCTAAAGAGAAGAATAAGAATTTATTCGACAAAACAGGCATAATAACAAAAAGTAATAAACACCTGAATAACAAGTAGTAATGAAATATTACTAATAAGAAGCTAAGAATATGACCATATATGATATCATAACAATAATTATTATTCTGTAATAAGTCAATAACATTATTTAAATCATTATACAGGAGTTTTGGACACTTACGAAGCAAATTGGACCTAAGGTAAGGGAAAATATCACAATCTCATTTTATCCGAGATTGTTTATACTTTGGTATTTATTAGGGTGTATTTTATCATCCACATACATGTTTCCTCAATATGTAATATTATTTCCATCCACCTACAATTTTTTAAATCCAATTTTACCCTTCGGTGAGTTTTTAGTAAAGGATATGAAAGGAATCTTTTGTCGTTTTTCGTACGAGGTACTTTTTGACTTTTCCGACAGAAGTACGAAGAATGTTTTTTTAACTTATACGGCATGAATGGATTTTTAAAAAATTACTTCCAAGAATAATCCTTTAAAAGTTTTAAAGTTTATTTTTAATCAACTTATTTTATTTTCAAATTGTATGACATGTTAATAAAGGAAAATGTTTTTGAATTTGAAAGGATATTTTCCTCAAGAATGGAGTTCAAGTGTTTTATCAAAATTATTTTCCATCTAATATAATATAGGGTTCTGTTTATATCCCTATTATTACATTGATTTTATTATGTTGTGATGGAATTATTTTTATGAATTCCTTTATCTTATATGAATTGTTTGATGATGTCCCGATGTTTAAGATTCCCATTTTTATTACATGGGTTATGCAATGATGTATGATTTATGATTTTGTGGCACACATAAGAATGGTATCATTATGAGATGGGTGCGACCTATATATCCCTCTAATGCATTGGGTAAAGATTTTATATCTCATGAGATAGACATGGCTGGAACGGTAGGTTATACCGGTTCAGTGAAACAGGACTGAAACGAGGAGTGAACTCGGTTCCGAAATGGACTTTGTCCACTAAGATAGTATTGTCAATGAGTCTTGACTAATAAGAAATGATTCTCTATGATTATTTGTGTATTCCACAAAGTTTCATGTTTTATGTTATGATTATTTGGATTTCATTTCACTACTATGATTTATCCCATGTTATGAAATTATGCTCTCTTTTGCAGGTTAAGATTTCAAAAAGTTATGTTCTTATGAATATGATGTGATTGATATTTCTTTAGTTTACCCTTACTGAGCATTTGATCTCACCCTTTTGTATGTTTTCTTTCTCCAGGTCAGGAAGAAGTTTATTAAGTAAGATATTTCAAAAGGGACTATAGATATGATAAAATAAATGGGAGACAGTGTAGACGCTTTATGAACCAGTTGTTTATGTTTCCAAGTTTCTAAAGACACTATACCTATACGGTCCTTTCGTGGTTTTGTTATATGTTGTAATAAGTATGCTACAATTTTGAAGTATTAACAATGTATGTAAAGTATGGGTCGTTACAGTTGGTATCAGAGGAAAGGTATAGTCAACCTTTGGAAACTAGGGTGTGAAAGCCTTAGTAAGAACCCTAAGGATAAGTCTAAGCATAGAACACAATCTTAGTGTTTTAGAAATGGACATGAATAACCTAGGATAAGACCTTAAGTGTGAAATTTTATTCTTTATTATGTGGTTTTTCTATTATAATTAGTGTTTCTCACACTATTCTTCTTGGTTTTAGTCAATGGCTGAACCCGAAGGAATTGTGTTAATGCGGAATGCGACGGGAAATGAAATGATTGTCCCCCTGAGAAACCAAACGTTATGGGAGCTGGAATGAAAAATCTTGTATCCATGCTCACAAAACTTTCTCAAGCTATGAATCATGTAGGACTTCCAAACGAGCAAAAGAAGGAGCAACATTCTATTGAATCCTTTATGAGGCAACGTCCACCTTCTTTCAGCGGGTCTACTGATCCATTAGTTGCTGAACAGTGGATTAGTACTACTGAAAAGATATTTTCAGTTCTTCAATGTTCTAAGCATGATAAAGTTATCTTAGCAGTGTATCGTTTGGAAGGTGATGCTGATCAATAGTGGAATCTTATTAAGAATACGAGGCAAAGGGATGAAATTGAGTCCATGGAATGGGACAAGTTCAAGAACTTATTTTTCAATAATTACTTCCCTCGTATTCTTCGAACAAAGATGGAGAAAGAGTTTCTTGAACTGAAGCAAAAGGATGATAAATCTGTTGGTACCTATGAAGCAAATTTTACAAGACTTTCAAGGTACGCTTATGGTATTATTATCCAACCTGAGAGTAAGATTGATTGATTCTTTAGTGGCTTAAAACCAAGTCTTCTAAGGTCCTTAGCCATAAAGGACTTCAATAGCTACGAGGAAATCATTCAATGTGCTCTCAAAGTTGAGATGGAGATTGGAGTAACCGATTAGTCATATGGGTTTGATAAGAAGAGGAAAATGGAATTCAAAGGAAAATCTAAAGAGCACACTGAAAAGAAGATGAGCTTTCCATTATGCTCAAAGTGTGGAAAGAAACATGGAGGGAGTTGTCTTAAAGGGACAAGTAAATGTTTCAAATGTGGAAAGGAAGGTCATCGGGCATTTGAATGCCGCGATGATGGGAAGAAGATGTCTAATGATGCAAACAAAGGAAGGGATACACGGAATGAACCTACTACACTTCAATGTTTCAAGTGCAAGGAGATGGGAAATTATACCAATAAATGCCCTAATCCAAGGGTTGATGATGATGGTCGACGTCAAAAAACTCTTAAGGCTATAGACAAAGGAAAGTCACATGCAATTTCTATCAGCGACGTGGAGTACGATAACGATGTGGTGAAAGGTACACTTACCATCCACTCTAAAGTAGAAAATGTTTTATTTGATTCTGGATCCACCCACTCTTTTATTTATGAAGAATTTTCTAAGGGTATCAACGTATTACCTCAACAATTAGATGTTGAGTTATCTGTGACAACACCTAATGGCACAACAGTCGCAACAAAAGTTTATAATTCTTCTCCGATCGAAGTTTGTGGGAAAGTGCTTCCTGCAAATCTTGTGATCCTTTCTATAGTGGAATTTGATCTGATTCTTGGTATGGATTAGCTTTCTTTATATGGATCTCATATCAATTTCCAAAAAAGGGAAGTCACATTTCATATTCCAGATCAATCTATGATCATCTATCAATGCAAGGATGAACATAACCTTCCAGTGGAAATTCCTTCTACCATATGGGCCTTTATTCCACTAAATGAAGGTTATTTATCTCAAATGGTTGGTGAGAAACTCACGATTAAGAATATGCCCATTTTACGGGAGTTTGATGATGTCTTTCTGGAGGAATTACCGGGTCTTCCACCAAATCGTGAAGTTGAGTTTTCAATAGAACTCGTACCGGGTGCTTTGCCTATTTCAAAGACACCTTATAGAATAGCCCCAATTGAGTTGCAGGAATTGAAGAAGCAACTCCAAGAGAATCTTGATAAGGGATTCATATTCCCTAGTGCATCACCTTGGGGAGCACCTGTTCTATTTGTTAAGAAGAAAGATGGATCAATGAGACTCTGCATTGATTATCGAGAACTTAACAAGATCACTATCAAGAACAAATATCCTCTCCCACGCATTGATGACTTATTTGACCAACTATGCGGAGCTCAATACTTTTCCAAGATTGATCTTCGTTCAGGGTATCATCAATTAAGGGTCAAAAGGGAGGATATACCAAATACGGCTTTCCATACAAGGTATGAACACTATGAATTTATAGTGATGCCATTTGGTCTTACTAACGCCCCTGCTATCTTCATGGATCTGATGAATAGAGTCTTTAGAGACTATCTTGATCAATTTTTGGTAGTATTTATAGACGATATTCTTGTCTATTTAAAGATCAAGGAAGAACATGAAGATCACTTGATAATTATATTGAAGACCCTGAGAAAGGAGAAAATTTATGCCAAATTTACCAAGTGTGAATTTTGGCTTCAAAAAGTTTCATTTTTGGGTCACATAATCTCAAAAGAGGGGATATCTGTGGATCCAGCAAAAATAGAGGTAATCGAAAGATGGTCGAGACCAACAACAGTAACTGAGATCCGAAGTTCTCTTGGTTTGGCTGGATATTATTGAAGTTTTGTGAAATATTTCTCACGATTATCTAATCCACTCACCAAGTTGACTCGGAAAGGAGTTAAGTTTTTTTGTATGGAAGAATGTGAAGAGAATTTCAAGGAGTTGAAAAGAAGGTTATCCAGTGCACCTGTGCTCACACTGCCTTGTAGTGGAGAAAGGTTTGAGATCTATAGTGATCCATCCAAGAAGGGATTGGGGTGTGTTCTTATGAAAAATTATATGGTGATAGCTTATGCCTCACGACAGTTGAAAATCCATGACCAAATTTACCCAACACATGATTTAGAGTTAGCTGCGGTAATCTTTGCATTAAAGATTTGGAGGCATTATCTTTATGGAGAAAGGTGTGACATTTATACTGATCATAAAAGCTTAAAGTATATTTTCACACAAAAGGAGATGAATATGCGTCAAATAAGATGGTTGGAGATGATTAAAGATTATGAATGCTCAATCCATTACCACCCTGGGAAAGAAAACAAGGTGGAAGATGCATTAAGTCGACAAGACCATGCCAGTTTATCCATGATGAGGATTACAAAAGATCCAATATTTATGGATTTACAAAGGATGGATCTTGGAATTATAATGGAAGGGGAAAATCTTATCTTTCTCAAATGAATGTTCAACCATCTATCCATGTGAAGATTAAAGAGGCACAGAAAGAAGATGTCAAGTTACAAAAGAAGGTGAGAAATGTTCCTGAATTCAACCTTGATTGTGATGGGATAACAAAGTTAAGGAATCGGGTTTGTGTTCCTCCCATCCCAGAATTAAAGAAGGAGCTGCTGGATGAGGCTCATAGTTCTTCATTCTCCATTCATCCTGGAAGAACGAAGATGTATAGGGACCTGAAAGAGTACTTCCTGTGGGATGGCATGAAAAGAGATGTTGCTGAATATGTCTCTTGATGCTTGGTTTGTCAGAAAATTAAAGCTGAGAGACAGAAGTCTAAGGGGATGTTACCACCATTACCCATCCCTGAATGGAAATGGGAAAACATCACTATGGACTTTGTCACAAGACTTCCTAAAACATCCAAAGGCAATAATGCTATCTGGGTCATAGTTGATCGTCTTACCAAGTCTGCACACTTCATTTCTATTAGAGAGGATTTCTCTCTGGATCAGCTTGCCAGGATATATGTTAAGGAAGTGGTAAGATTACATGGAGTACCACTTTCTATTATATCTGGTCGGGATCCGAGATTTACCTCGATGTTATGGCGAAGTCTTCAGTATACTCTAGATACAGAGTTGAGTTTCAACACTACTTATCATCCTCAGACAGACGGTCAGTCTGAGAGAACAATTCAAACTCTAGAAGATATGTTGAGAGCTTGCTCTATGGATTTCAAAGGTGGTTGGGATCAACACCTACCTTTGGTGGAATTTTCTTATAATAATAGCTTTCACTCCAGTATTCAGACGGATCCTAATGAATCTCTCTATAGAAAGAAATGCAGGACTCCAACTTGCTGGGATGAAGTTGGGGAAAGAAAGCTATTAGGACCTGATCTCGTTGATGAAATGTCAGAAAAGGTCAGATCTATTCAATAACACATAAGAGCAGCTCAGAGTCGACAGAAAAGATATGCCGACAATCGAAGAAAAGACCTAGAGTTTGAAGTGGGTGATAAAGTGTTCTTATGAATATCTACCTGGAAGAGGGTCATGAGATTTGGAATGAAGGGGAAGTTGAGCCCTAGATATATCGGTCCTTTCGAAATACTGGATCGTGTTGGGAAGGTAGCTTACCGATTGGCGCTTCCACCGAATCTCTCTCAATTTCATGATGTGTTCCATGTATCTCTCCTGAGAAAGTACATACCTGATCCTTCACATGTACTTAGCTCAGAAGTTGTACCGCTGGAGAAAGATCTTTCTTATGAAGAACAGCCGATAGAGATTCTGGATCGTAGCGAAAAAGTCCTACGAAGCAAGACCACTCGTTTGGTGAAAGTTTTATGGAGGAACCACCAATTAGAAGAAGCTACATGGGAGCTTGAGGATATGATGAGGGAGAGGTATCCTCATCTGTTTGTTACAAAGTGACGAATTTCGAGGGCGAAATTCATTTTAAGGGGGGTAGAATGTAACACCCGAGACTTTTATGTGAAATATTTTGTTTTTAGGTTATATAAATCATCAAAGGAATCTTTCACTACACACAACACTAGCTTGGCTTGCTTTACACGCAACTGTGGCCTTCCTTGATAGCTTGCGTTGTACGCAATACCGAGTTTCACTAAACAATGATATGCTATTAAAATATTATTAAAACTAGCCGTTATGAATAGTAATAACCACTTTTTGAAATTTTATAAATTTTATTTTTCAAAATGGACTTCATTTTTGGATTCGGAATATCGAAATTTTCCTAGGGTGAAATTTTGGTATTTTTCTGAAAAATTTCAATTTTTGATGAATAGTGAAACCACTAAGTGGTAGTTAAAAAACTGAATTTTTCATAAAATTTCATTTTACCGCTTCTATGAGTGGAATTTAGAAAATCTTAGAGACATGGTTGATGTCAGTAAGTAAAATTTTGTTCAATGAGATGAAAATAATTTTTTGGTGAATAGTAACTTTTTACTTTTTTTACCACGGTTAAAAGTAAATAGGGTAATTAAGGGTAAAAATGATATTATTATTACCCTAACACATGTCATAATTCTATTGGACAAGTGTAATTAGACCAAAAACAACCTTAGGAATAAAATATGACCATTTAGGCCCACCTGGATTAGATTAGGACATTTATTATTAATTTATTTAAAGAAGGGTTAAAATAGTTAAAATCAAAGTTTAATAAGTAAATCATTTTTAATATGGGGTTATACATAAGATAAATTCGACTATAAATATTCATTAGAAATCTAAAAGTATTTCCTACATAATGGTATTTTATTTGTAATTTTTAGACATTAAATAGTTTAATTTATTTATGACACAATGATGATGCAGTAATTATCTTATTAATGAAATATTGACATAATTGATGTGATAAATACGCAAATAAATGTAATTTGAGACTTTTTATGAATTAGACTAATTTTATAGGTTAATATGACATGTTAGTATTGATTTAAATAACTTTGTTTGAACTAATAATTCTTTTATGATTTTCAGAAAAATCAATTACTAAATAGTATCAAAATTGACATAAAATAGTTTTTAAAACAAATATTATATTATTAATTGTTATTTTATTCCTAAAAAACTAAGGTTCGGCCAAATTACTTAGATAAGGTTATATATATTAATAATAAACAACTTGGTGTTCGTTTGGCTTGATATAGTAAGTTTATTAACCTTATAGTATAATAAAACAAGAAGACACGGTAAAAGTTAAATTATCTAACTTAAAGTTAAATCTAAATGATAAGGTTAAAATTGATACCTAAACTTGTATAAATTCTATTGGATGAGAGTATTTCGACCCCTACCCACCTTATCGTCTAAAAATATCAATTTGGAGCTATTAAAAACCGAATTTGACTTTATAATAAAATAATATTTTTAGTTATTCCAAATGTGCCCCTCTCCTCCCTTATAAAAGGGCACCTCCTCCCCCTCTTACTTACACGACTTTGAGCCTTCAAGCTCGGCCAAACCCTGAAAATTTCTCCTCTCCACTTCCCTAGAAACATCCTAGAGGTTCCGGTCTTCTTCAAAGACCTATTTTAGTGCCCTAAAAGGAGGTATCAAAGAAGCACTTCAAAGAAGAGGTAATGTCTGTTACCGATTCTTTTATCTTTATTTCTTCTTCCACTTCTTCTTATTTAGTTGTTTCATTATGAAGTAATAACATCAGTATCACTCATATACGGATATTTTATTATAAGTATGAAACAACCCTATTTCACCATCTATCCATCTTACGGAAAAATAAATCACAGCGCGGGCCTACGTACGGAATACCGTCTCCACGCCGTGGTGTAATCTATTTTCCACCACCACCTTACTTGGATGGGTATAATGGTGTAAATAATGACTATATATGACTAATATAAAGTGATATTTATTCTGAAATAGTATACATACACTCCAATACAATTCCACGATCATAGGAACGATATCATCACTCGTGCGTACGTACGGAATACCGTCTCCACGATGTGATGCGACTCGTTCTACATGATCTTCATTTCATAATGATTATATAAATGAATTTAATGAATTAATATGATATATATTACACTAATAAAATTCTGGAAATGATGTATCTATAACCTAAAGAGAATAATAAGAATTTATTTGACAAAACACGTATAAGAACAAAAATTAATAAACACCCGAATAACAAGTAGTAATGAAATATTACTAATAAGAAGCTAAGAATATGACCATATATGATATCATAACAATAATTATGATTCTTTAATAAGTCAATAACTTTATTTAAATCATTATACAGGAGGTTTGGACACTTACGAAGCAAATCGGACCTAAGGTAAGGGAAACTATCACAATCTCATTTTATCTGAGATTGTTTATACATTGGTATTTACTGGGGTGTATTTTATCATCCACATCCATGTTTCCTCAATATTTAATATTATTTCCATCCACATACAATTGTTTAAATCCAATTTTACCCTTCGGTGAGTTTTTAGTAAAGGATATGAAAGGAATCTTTTGTCATTTTTCATACGAGGTACTTTTTGACTTTTCCGACAAAAGTACGAAGACTGTTTTTTTAACTTATACGGCATGAATTGATTTTTAAAACATTATTTCCAAGAAGCTTCCTTTACAAGTTTTCAAGTTTATTTTTAATCAACTTCTTTTATTTTAAAATTGTATGACATGTTAAGAAAGAAAAATGTTTTTGAATTTGAAAGGATATTTTCCTCAAGAATGGAGATCAAGTGTTTTATCAAAATTATTTTCCATCTAAGATAATATATGGTTCTGTTTATATCCCTATTATTACATTTATTTGATTATGTTGTGATGGAATTATTTTTATGAATTCCTTTATCTTATATGAATTGTTTGATGATGTCACGATGTTTAAGATTCCCATTTTTATTACATGGGTTATGCAATGATGTATGATTTATGATTTTGTGGCACACATAAGAATGGTATCATTATGAGATGGGTGGGACCTATATCTCCCTCCAATAGATTGGGTAAAGATTTTATATCTCAGGAGATAGACATGGCTGGAATGGTAGGTTATACCAGTTCAGTGAAACAGGACTGAAACGAGGAGTGAACTCGATTCAGAAATGGACTTTGTCCACTAAGATAGTCTTGGAACTGAGTCTTGTCTAATAATAAATTATTCTCTATGATTATGTGTGTATGCCACAAAGTTTCATGTTTTATGTTATGATTATTGGGATTCCATTTCACTACTATGATTTATCCCATGTTATGAAATTATGCTCTCTTTTGCAGGTTAAGATTTCAAAAAGTTATGTTCTTATGAATATGATGTGATTGATATTTCTTTTGTTTACCCTTACTGAGCATTTGAGCTCACCCTTTTGTATGTTTTCTTTCCCCAGGTCAGGAAGAAGGTTATTAAGTAAGATATGCCAAAAGGGACTATAAATATGATGAAATAAATGGGAGACAGTGTAGACGCTTTATGAACCAGTTGTTTATGTTTCCCAGTTTCTAAAGACACTATACATATACGGTCCTTTCATGGTTTTGTTATATGTTGTAATAAGTATGCTACAATTTTGAAGTATTAACAATGTATGTAAAGTATGGGTCATTATAGTTCTTGAGATAGCACTGTTGGTGGGAAGATTTCTAGCTGATTAGGCACCGACAGTGAGAGCCACAACCAGACAACAGGTAGTTGTGTTATCTACAGCAGGCAGTAGGAAGATGACACCGAGGTCCGAGCGGGCCATACCTTCTGGAGGGTGACCTCAGGATGTAGGGTCGAAGGTTTGGAGCTCACAAGACATATGGGGTCATCAGAGGAGCAGAATGTGCTTCGCATGAAGCAGGCATGGTCTCATGGCTCACGACTGCCCGACCTGCCATATGGATGATCAGAAGACAGTCAAAAGACCATCAAGGCAGTAGCTGAGGTTCGTGTAAGGAGATTCGTAGGGCGGAGGATATGGTTGAGGAGAAGTTCATGCAGTAGGTGGTGGACAATGGTTTGAGGTTCTACTGCCACTACCCCCAGGTGGTCCACCCGACCACAGGGAGCAGGTGGACAGGGGAGAGCTCAGCTTCAGGTCGTATAGGCCTACGACCACAGTGCTCCGGAGTTTATTCAAGGTATTATCTATGTCTATTCCACCCTATTTGTTGTTCTTATAGACATAGTTTCCAGTCACTCTTTCATTTCAAGGACACTCGTTCCGAGCTCGGATATTTTGATGAATTTGTTGGCTCGATCCTTGTATTTAGAAACTCAAACGGGAGAGGATTCGATTGTTACACACTGGTGTAGGTAGTGTGAGCTTACTATAGGAGGCATGATCTTTGGATGGGATATCCTAGTAACAACTTTGACGAATTATGATGTCATCTTGGGTATAGACTGGTTATCCACAGTCCATGCTCAGATCGACAATTTTAGGCACAAAGTGTGGTGTGTCTGTGAGGATGGGATCGGGTTTCCTTCCCTGGTGACAAATAAACCTTTGCAGAATAGGATGGAATTTCTCAGAGGAGGGTGAAACCGATCACTCATCAATTGGCTAGCCTCACCCTTGAAGTAGTGGATGAGGGGAGTCCAAGCTATCATGTTATGGTGGACCAGTATGTTGATGTCTTCCCTAATGATGGTTTAGGACTACCTCCTCATAGAGAGGTAGAATTTTACATCGACTTATACCCTGGGATGGCACCGATATCTACACCAGAATATCGGATGTATCTCGTGGAGCTTCGTGAGTTGAGGGTACAGTTGAAAGAATTTCATAGGAAGGGGTTCTTAAGGCCCCAGTGTTTCTCCTTGGGTGGCCCCGATTTTGTTCTCCAAGAAGAAAGATGGGAGTCTGAGGCTATGCGTGGAATATTGATGCCTGAACCAGGTGACCGTGAAGAACAAGTATCCTCTAATGAGGATTGATGACCTCTTTGATCAGCTGAATAGAGCATGATGGTTTTCGAAGATATACCTCAGATAAAGCTATCATCAACTCAGGGTATGGGATTAGGATGTAACAAATACAGCCATCAGTTGTCGGTATGGCCATTACGAGTTCTTGGTGATGCCTTTCGGTGTCACCAACACTTCAGAAGTGTTCATGGGACTCATGAACATGATCTTCCATCCTTACCTTGATCGCTTCGTGGTAGTATTCATTGACGATATCCTAGTATACTCTAAGATGGACGAGGAGCATGCCACGCATATGTAGATAGTTATTGATACACTCTAAGAGAAATAGATTTATGGAAAGCTCTCGAAGTACCAAATCTGGATACGGGAAGTCCACTTCTAGGGAAACATTATCTCAGAGGCTAGAGTTTCAGTGGATCCGAAAAAGATAGAGGTTGTTCTTGCTTGGGAGCAACCCAGGAGTGTCACCATGGTGTGGAGTTTTATGGGGTTTGCTGGGTACTAGTAGATATTTGTACCTAAATTTTCTAGGGTAGCAGTACCCTTTTCTGCTTTTATGGAGAAGGTACAACCTTTCTTGTCGATAGAGAGGTGTTAGAAGAGTTTCCAGGAGCTGATGTGGAGACTGAAGAGTGCCCCCATCTTGAGGCTACCAGAAGAGGGTGTTGGGTATGTAGTCTATTGCGACACATATGGGACTGTACTAGGGTGTTTCCTAATGCAAGAGAAAGTGGTGATCGCCTACGGCTCACAAAATCTGAGGAAACATGAGAATAACTACATGACCCATGACCTAGAGTTAGCAGTAGTGGTCTTTGAACTGAAGATGTGGCGGCACTACTTGATGGGTAAATGGTTTACTGTTTACTCTGGTCACAAGAGTCTCAGGTATATCTTCTCATATAAGGACCTGAACTTGATACAGTGACAATGGATGGAGTTCTTCTAGGACTATGAATTTGAGATAGTCTACACTCCTAGGAAGGGGAATGTAGTAGCAGATTCACTTAGCCGGAGGTCTGTTCTACAGTTGTGGAATGAGGTGACATAGAAGTTAGCCGCATTGAAGATATCCTTTGTGGATAGTGATGGAGTAGTTTACCTCCAGTCTATGACTATCACTCCCCCACTCATTTAGAGAATTCGAGAGGTATAGCTTGAGGATGTGGACTGTGATACCCTACATGATCAGATATCCTTAGGATAGGATCCTAAAATATTTTATGAAGGTGGTGAGCATGTCATCCTTTTCAGAGGATGCACCATGGTACACATCCCCTTTAGCGGTACATCCAAGAGTGGTGAAGTTGTACCAGGACCTCTGGCATCAGTACTGGTGGCCAGGGATAAAGAAATCGGTGGCGGAGTTTGTTTCACGATGCCTCACTTATCAAAAAATGAAGTTCGAGCATCAGGTTCTAGTAGGCTTAGCACAGCCACTTGAGGTGCCGGAAGGGAAGTGAGATGTTATCTCCGTAGAATTCATGAAAGGACTACCATGTATGTCTAGAGTCCACGATTCCATCTAGGTGATCATTGAGTGACTCACCAAGTTGGCCCACTTTCTACCCATTCGAGGGTAGGGATCAATAGAGGGCTTGGGACGCCTCTACGTACATGAGATTGTGCGGCTTCATGGGTTCCATCGACAATCATCTTAGATAACAATGCACTTTTTACATCCCGGTTTTGGAAGGGATTACAGGAGGCATTCAGGACTCATCTACGCTTCAGCACTGAATTTCAACCTCAAACAGATGGTCAGACGGAGCAGACCATACATACACTCAAGGACATGCTTCGTTCTTGAGTCCTTGATTTTGGCCACAGTTGGGAAGACCACCTACCACTGGTGGAGTTCTCTTACAACAAAATATATCACTTTATCATTGACATGGACCCATTCGAGTCTTTGTATGGGTGACCAAAAAGTAATTCTGAGCTTTTTTTAAGGAACGTTCAGTAAACATGTGAGTGGTGATTTCTATCTTTTAAACTGGTGCTCGGATTAAATATCTGAGGGCACCGTTGAATTCTAGTATTGAGATTCGCTTAGGCGAATCATAACTTCGACCAGCAAGGGTCGAACAAAAAAGTTAATTTTTGGACTTTACAAAAAAAAATAACTCCATGAGTTATTTTATTTCTTTCTATGTAACTGATGAACGACGGGTGAGGGACATCTAGGTTCTCAAATAATTTAATGGCTAGTTACATATGGTTATGTAACCGAACTGTGGGGAGATTAATGGTTTCATTAATTAAACTCATCAATTAACCACATTAATTGTGCAACAAGTTAAACTCCTCTTTCATTTATTTAAACAAGAGGTTGGCGTGGATTTTGGGAACCCACAAGAGAATTCTTGGCGAAGTGCTTCCAACGTCTTCCACCGTCATAGAATAGAACATGTATGCCTTAGAGGATTCTATCTGGAGATCAACGAATGCCAACGAATACGCTTGAAATGTGGACATGTCTTCCTCATCCGCACCATCCACCAACATATTCGAGGTAGGGGTTTTATTTTTTAGCAAATATTTTTTCATTCTTGAAATGATTCTCATGTTATAATGCTAATGCAGAGGGAATGGGCCGAATGGTCAAGGCCTGGACCCTTTGCCGATCTCGGTATTGGTTTTGTTCTTCGTGGGTGACTGAAAATTATGGCGGTAAGGTGAAACCAAGGGCTGATCAGTGTAAGAATTGTCCCAAGAGGGTCGTAGGAATAGACGGGAAGAAAATCGGACAACCAGAGCTTTACGGGTGGTTCTCGGAAGCTCCGCTAGTGTGGCGGCGCTGGAAACCATGAAAGCACGGCAGCACTCGAAGGCATCGCGGTGGACAGGCGCGGCCAGCGCTGTGCTAGCGCGCCGTAGAGGAGGGTCGCAGCTTTTAGCCATAGCAGAAGGCAGACTCGCACCCGAGGGTCCAAAGATGACCGGTTCATATGGACCAGCCAGGTGGAGTGGCGCCAACTGGCACCGCTAATTGAAGGACCTAATCGGCTGAGCCATTTGGGAGGGGAGCGGACCCCCGCCCCAGCTAGTGGGTTGAGCGGTTCTACATCCCAGCGGGCCGTGCCCAACTGGGTAGGCCAGGACGAACCCATTGGCCAGACTGGCCCCAGCCGAACCGAGATGAGACCAACCCCCTTTAGGCCAGACCCATCGGGCCGGGTCGGGTCGGTCTGACCGGGTCAGGCCGAACCAGACCCTAACCCTGTTACGGCCCAGTTTCACTTAAATGGTCATATCTCTTAAACCAGACTTCCATTTGATGAACCTTCTATAGATCTAGAACCCTTAGGATGAGACGGTCCTTTTGAGATACTTCACTTGAGTTTTGGAGAAATTTGGAGTTCGTCTAGGTTGGATCGTACCCAAATCCAACCAGGCCATTGGCACTAAAATTCCTATAACATTCAGACTGGGAATCTTATTGGCGCGCCATATATTGCATTGGAACCCTTATGTCATGGAGGTTCATCGGGTTTCTTCTTCATGGGAATTAGTTTCGGTTGAAATATGATTGATGGCTTGAGGAGTGTATCCTCCCGGAATCAGGTGTGCTAAGTGCAGGAATCCAGTGGATGGCTATGACGTGGAGAATGAAGGGTGATCATGTGTGGGTTATTACCTATTGATCTTTTGTGGGTCAGATCCTATGTGGGACAGTGCTCAGTGATCCTGTGTAGGTCAGTGCATACCGATCTTTTGTGGGTCAGCACTCAGCTATCCTGTGTGGGTCAGTGCATATCAATCTTGTGTGGGTCAGATCATGTGTGGGTCAGTGCTCAACGATCCTTTGTGGGTCAGCGCCTATCGATCCTCTGTGGGTCAGTGCTTAGGGATTCTATGTGGGTTAGTTCATACCGATCCTGTGTGGGTCAGCAGCAGATCCTCTTGACCGAATAATATGAACTAGCCTTATGACTAATCATCTGTACTTCTGTACTTAAGTTATACCCGGTGTGAGTTGTCTTTTTCTTTGTGCTTTGTGATTGATATCATGATTTTTGTTTATTCCTTTGTGGAATTATGTGAGACCTTTGGGGGTCTTGGGGTACCTACTGATTATTTTTATACTCACCACTGCACGGGCTTCACCTGCACCTTGTTGTGTCTTGTACAGACGATAGACAGATTTGACTGAGACTCAAGGAGCCAAAACTTGATGGTGTACGGAGGTGACCGGTTGACGTGGAGAGTCATAGTGACGAGCTGTACCTACCATTCAGGTACGATCCTTGGCGGGCAACCTCAGGAGTTGTTTTTCCTTTTACCTATACTTCCATTTCAGCTGCGCTTATATTCTGGCCCCTTTTTCTTTCACTACTTACTTTTACACTTATTTGAGGATTTTAGTTTTGGTTGTACCTTTCTTATTTCATTGTGTTATAATTGTACACAATGTTCCCTATCTGTGTGCATATAGGATTCTAGGAAATGTCTTCCCTTTTTGGAGATATTCATTTTCGATGCTAGTTGCCAACCCCTGGCCTATGGAAGGCGGGCTTTGGGTAGTCATGACATGGGCCCTGGGGGATGGCTCATGACATTGACCTCCTAATTCCAAATATGGAATCCATTTTTCTAAATTCAAAACACAGAAGTTTTAGAAATTAATTTAAAATTAATTCCAATTGTTAAAACCAAAAATCGTTTTTTAAAAAGTAAAAACTACCAAAAGATTGACATGTGTTTATGTCCAATTTCAAAGTGAAATTACTTTCAATGGCAAAAATTGGATTAAAGGATAAAAATATAATCTAATTAAAATTTAAAACCAATTAAAATTACATTCTAATTATACAAATAAATTAGATTAAAAGTCTATTTTGAATTAAAATGCAGTATTTTTCACTATTCATCAAAAATGAACTTTATTAGAAAAGTATCAAAATTTTACCCAAAGTAAATTTTGATGTCCTGCTTCAAAATAGAAAGTTTTTCTATCAAATGGAACATATAAAACTAACAAAAACTAGATTTAAATAGGGTTCTCCATCAAAAGGTGGTAAATCAACCTTTAAAAGAATATTAGAGTATTTCATGCTTAAAATCAGATTCATTCTTATTTTAAGCCTCTAAAATTTATTGGATAAAAGTAAAAACATTTAAAAAACATGTGTAATAATATTGTAGTTAGTTCTCCTCATTCCCTCCAATACAATGACTAAGCATTAACTACCATTTAAAATAATAATAATATTATATTATTTTTCAGTATAACTCAAAGTTGTGAGCAACATAAGATTTCAAAGGAAACTGTTGTTGTGTTTTGATTACGCTATCGAACATAGCATCCCCTTGAAAGTAAAATTAATATTTATTTCACAAAAATTAATAAATATAAAAATTTTATATTCTTTATTTACACGGGATGTTACATATTGACACCAATTTTAGAAACCTAGATTTACCAAACCTACTCAATTACATTACAAACATACCTATCCAAGTTCTAGATGTTATGGTATTTTCAAAATACAAACCCTAAGTAAATTAATAGAAGATCTAAAGGAAGTATGTTGAGGAAGTGATAATCGTCTTTATTAAGTATTTAAAATTTATTTCCTCTTATACTTCCTCTTAATATATTGAAACCATACTAAAATAATAAATAAAATATCATAAATAATTTTACATGTCATTATGATTATGGTGTAATCATTTTCCATCTATTTTCGATCCTATGAAAAGTGAAAACATTGCACGTACGAACGTATGACTTACCATCTCCACATAGTGGTGTAATTCATTTTTCATCACCATTTAACTTAAATGGTTATAAATATGGAACTGATATTTATATATGATATTTATGACATAATTATACTTCTATAATGATATTATTATATCATCCTTCTTACCTTCTAATCTGTTGGAAAACTATAACGTCATTCATGTGTATGTGTGAAATACCACGTCCACAAAGTAATGTGAACCATTTTTCAATTACATGTTACATGGATGGTAATAAGGATAGATTTAATGGATATATATTATATTTATATCATGATTAATATTCTGGATATTGTATAACCATAATCAAAGTACATTGACTGGAACTACCGTCATCGCTACAAACCCGGGTTTTAACAGCACTAGTAAAGGGCCATCAACAACGCTTATAAAGTATTGTCTACACAAGCAATGTTAAAGAGTATGATTTAATGGTGCTCGTAAAAGGCACTATTAAAGAGGTATTTTAACACAATTTTTTAATGTTGTTAAAGGGGTAAATTTATATTTTTTACACATCTTTCAGCTCGACCACTTTATCAGCGCTTCTTTGACGCCTTTAACAGCACTTTTCACCCCACCACCCCTTTTATCAATACTTTGTGAATTTCCATCCTCATGCATCCACTTGGATTTAAACCCTACACCTCCCCTTTGAAGATGAAATGCATTTACCACTACACCATGTTGTTTTTTTGTATGTTTAATGATATTTCTGTTTATTTATATAATATTTACATATATATTTTTATATATATATTTATATAATTATTTTTAAATACATTTATAAAATATGTGTGTGTGTGATATATATATATATATACTTATATTTATTTAAATATATTATATATTATATTCATTTACAAATACTAGAATATAATATAAATATATATCCCTTTATTAATACACACATCTATGTATATATAAACATTATAATTATATTTTTATGATGTAAACAATGGTTAGTTATTGTTTTAAATAAATTATAGAATCTTTATTTATTTAGATATATTAAAATATACATATACTTATATATATATATATATTTTTAATTATTGATAGACACATGTTTATATAAAAAGTTAATTGTAAAAGTATATATATACATATTATTGAATTTTTATAAGGTAAATAAAATGGATAGTTTTTTAATTTAAATAAAATAAACAATAAATATATATTTTATATATTTGAAAATACATTTTTACATAAATATGTTGATATATGTATTTATACAAGTGATTTATTGTAAGTGAATGCAATAAAATATTATTATATTTAATTATAGATAAAACTACATTGTGAAAAATGATAAAATTTCCAAACCGTGATATCAATATGAATGTAGGAACTAAGAATAAATTCATTCCTCCCTAAAAATGTGAACAAAAACCCCCCTAAATGAGGCTATAATTTCATCGAATGTTAAAAACATTGTGTTACACCAACTAAAAAATCAGTTTCAGATGCCTTTTGGGAATTTTTTGGACTCAACAAATATGATGAGGTTCCTTGGGTCACCATGGTCTATATCTCATTACAATATTTGATTTGATATACGGTAGAGCCAAAACAGACACCCGGATCAAAAGTTATGGTCATTTAAAGTTTGAGTTACGTTTTCAACTTATATTAGATATTTTATTGATTTTTTGATGTTTTTTTCCGTCAAATTTATATTAAATGATTATTACTCCATAATAATTAGAAAATTGTTAATTAAAAATATTTTTTCAATTATTTTATACACTATTTTTCACTAAATATCTTATATATTAAGTGTAAATGTCTATTTAGCCTTATCAAAAACATATTTAAAATATATATATTATATTTCTATCAATATCAATATATTTATATATTAATATATTATTTTTAATGAAATATAATTTTTTTGAAATATACCCTTTATTTGTTCATTTTTACTAGTGCTGATAAAGAGGGGCCTTTATGTGCGCTTTTTTACAAGCTCTGATAAAGGGCCCCCTTTAATAGTTCTAGAAAAAAAGTGATGTTAAAGACCCCATTTAACATTTCTTTTTCTAGCGGTGAAAAAGGGTGTATTTAAAAACACTTTTATCTAGATTTATTAAAGCCATATCTCTAGATAAACCCAGTTTTGTAGTAGTGTATATTAAAATTCTCATGAAAAACAAATCAATTAACACCTGAATCAATTATAATAATAAAATATTTTTTACAAAAGGATGACAATATGTTATAAATGGATCATATATTATATTATTGATATGTATATGGTTCTAATATTTAATTTAAATGATTTTAAATTAATTATACATGATATTAAAATCACTTACGATGAAATTCAAACTTGAGGTGAGGGATTCTATCTCAATTTCCTTTCATTGAGGCATATTTTAATATTATGCACCAAGTTCTTTTTTGTGGTATATATGCTTCCCCTTTTTGGTATTTCACATGAATATATATTTATTCATGATTCAATTCATGCTAATCTTTAAAAAGTAAATTTGATCTTATTTCTCTTTTTGATCAATTATATTTTTCTTCCATATTCATATCTTTTATGATTATTTTAAAAAATTCCATTATATTACTCAAATGATTTATTAAGGTAATTTTAAGTTATCCTTGAATTTTTATAATCTTTAAAAGAAAGTTTATAATGTTTTCTTAAAAAAAATTCAAATTTATTAATGAAATTCAAAAGGAATATTTTTTTAACATATACGGTGTTAAAAGACTTTTCCAATGACATAACCATTTTATACCCTCTAGCTTATTATATAAAATTTCAATTATTTTTCAAAGTAAACTCTTTAAGATAACTTATTTTAAATTTTATTTTCATTATATTATCTTCTTTAAAATAATTATTTTTTTTAATATCTACTTTTCTAATGGTCATATCTCATATGTTGCATAATTTTGTGGAAATTAACTTTTTATTAAAATATTCACCTTTATGTGATCATTGCGACACTATATTTATGTTAAATATTAATATTCTTTGTATGATGGATAAGATTATTTACAAAATGATATACCATTTCTATATATGGTATATTACTTTGAAAGTAATTTTATTGACTAGGGAAAACCTTGATAAATCTATATTCTTTATTCAATATAGATATTTTTTTAATAAGGAATATTGTTTATAAATTTAATTGATCCTTAAATATACGAGAAATGCATTGGACATGCAGTGATGGGTGGGTCCTGGAATTATATAGCCCCTCAATGCATCGATGGGTCTCATGGTAAAAATTAGTAAGCAAGCATTAAATGAATTTTTGGTGTTTGTATACCCGTAATTTTAAAGTATTTTATCAAAAGGCCATGATGGTATAGATAACATGGTGTATGAGATCATGACTTCCAATATTAATATGTTCCTTCATTTAAAATTCAATTTCTATTTTCCATGAGATTAATGCATTGATATTATCCATGAATGAATTTTGTGCTCAGGTTATTGATTAAATGGATTGTGTTTTTAGTTATTTATCTTTACATATTTATTATACCTTATTTACTCATGATTAAATGGATTTTTTTTCTATTTCCAATGTATTAATTTTATTTTACATTGAAAAAATTTATTAGAATGGACCTTTAAAATTTACCAATTTTATTTAATATAAAAATAAATAAAACATTAAAAACGATTATTGTAAAAATATCCTTTTAACATTGATTATTTTTAATCATGTATAATTAATTATTTAATCACATCTCATTATTATAACACATCAAATAATTTATAATAATAAAAATAATAATAATGTGTAAGGAATTAGAACACTTGTTTTTATAATAAATATTTTTAATTAATTATTATCTTTTTAATTACTTGAGATTTTAATTTTCTTATAATTTTTTGAATGATATGTCACATTTTATTCCCCTTATGTATCATTTTTTAACTTGCATTGTAATAATAGATCACAGCTTATTTTATTTTGGTGTTTCGTATGATACAAGCTATTAAAAATAGTTTTTATTTAAAGTAAAAAATATTTACTAAGATATCAAGGTGTTATGTTTTAACACCTTAAATTAGTTGCGTCCTTTCAATTTTAATTTCTCCTACCAATGAAAATATATGAGGCTATTATTAATATATCCAATACTCATGTTATAATTTCAAATGAGAATTCAACCTTACCATCATAATAAATACTAATAAACTCATTTTTCCTTCATAATATGAATACATTGATATTTTCATTTGTCATGACCATTTGTTTCAAATATAATTTGTTATAAGGCTTTAGAGTTTCTAGAGACATAACTTCATCAACTTCATTTTCATGATCATATACTCAGCCAACTACTAAACCTAAAATGGTAATGAAAATAATCAATAAACATATTAATATGAAAAATCAATTATAAGTTTCTTATCCTTTAACACCTTTATTTCAACCCAATATACATTTGGCTCAACTATAATATCAAACTATAGCTCTTTAAATCCACAAAATAATTAACACTCAATTATCAAGAACTTTATTACTAGATTTTAAACCCAAAAATCATGGAAACCTATGCTCCTAGGAATAAAAATTCCCTTTCTTCCCAAATAGCATAAAATCACATATCAATAAATATAACTTAATAATATATACAATCAAAAATTTATAAATGTTTTTATAAAATAAAATGGATTTCCTTTACATCAAATTACTTTTCAATCCCAAGGGTTATCTCATCTTATATTCTCAAAATAAATCAACCATATTTTATAATTATGTATAGTTATCTCAACATAAAATCACATACTAACCATATGGTCTATATATTCCTTAATCACATATTCATTCTAAAATTCAATAATCATATCATAAAATATTATTATTCACCCTAAAAGTCTATTCATATAAGAACTTAGAAGGGGTGTCTATACCTTTAAACTTATGATCAACCCAAAACTTATTAACCCATGATGGTATCCATATATATTAAAATATCATCATCTCAAAACATCATAACCTTTAAAGTTATCTAAACCCTACTATAATACCAATTAATGTTCCTCAGACCTGCACTTATGGATCTAGTGCTAAAAACACATTCTATACATATTGTCTTTGATACCAAATAAAGTAACCCAAAATTTAACATTTATAACTTCAATGTCAATAACTAATATTGAGTAACTTTCATACCCAAGACCTTTTAGGATTAGTATTTTTAAAAAATAGTAAAAAAACTTTTAACTAACAAAACCCATATCTTTCACATCAAATGAAAAAAATTACTATTAAACTAAGGATTTTTTATTTTACCATAACTCATCAATATCTCCCATAAAATTATACATAAAAGATATGAATTTAAAAATTTCATGCATAATAATATTATTCCTAACATATAGAAATGGTAATATAACATGGGTAAAACTAGTAGAATAAGATGATTTAGTTTCTGATTTTTAAAATAGGTTTTTTTTCATAAATGATGTTAAAAGTGACACGGGAAGCCTTCAACATTATTTTTATAAAAAAATGACATAAAAAGTTTTTTGGGGTGACTTTAAAAATTGGTTTTATATTAATAAAGAGTTAAAAGTAATTCCAAATAAATTTTCACATTGGTTTTTTATACAATCGATGTTAAATTATTTTAAAAAAATCTAATTCATATGAACAAATCCCCATTTTTTTAATGTGTTATTTTTTAAACCCTGATCCTATTAACTTGATATGGGACCCAACCTACACTTGATCTTCCCTTCATTCGATGTTCAACTTATTTTTTCATTGTTTATTCTAAATCATTTCCTCCATCATCCTTCCTCTATAACCCTCAACATTATTTGGTCCATGAAATCTGTAATCTGATCGAATCCCAACCATTATCCAAGGTTTTTTTTATTTGATTTTCTACTTATTTTTTTCAAATGTTTCTCTTCAATCTTGCATCATTCTTCTTGTTTCCACCACCCCTGAGTCAATTCATTAGAATTCTGTATCTATTTTCCATTGCAGTCCTCCATATTTTTTACGTTATTTTTTTATTGGTGGATTAATTAATTTTTATTTAGTTTTAAATTTCATTCACCCATTCATTGGTTTGTATTCATATTATTTTTATTTATAAATTTTCATTGTCCAAATATGTTTAATGTTATAACTTTTTCTTGATTATAAACTGTTTTTTATTCTAATGTTTTTTTAGTTGAAACTGTTTTTATTTATACTTTTTTATTGATAAATTTTTTGTCATTATAACTTATGTTTGGTTAAAATTGGTATTTTTATTATTATTTTCATTTATAAATTGGTATTTTCATCATAATTAAATTTAATTAAAATGTGTTTTTTTTGTAATTTTTTTTCCATTTTTACATTTTTCTTAAGATATAAATCACTTATTAAAAATATATACATGTTGAAATATTTATATACTTATATGTTTTAATTTTATTTATTTACATATATGTTTAAATATTTATATCTATTAATATATTCATATATTATATTGTGAATTTTTATGTAACTGATGGATTTTAATTGGATATATAAATGAAGAACTGGTGAATAATATGAGAATGTGTAAACAATTTATAATAATTTTCTATAAAAATATTAAAAAATGAGATTTTTATATCCATTCATGAAGTGTTTGAATATCAGTAAATTAGGATACAAAGAAATCAAAGACCATATAATTTACTATAGATTTATTCATAATTATACATGCTAGATCTAGCATGGTGAATAACAAACAAGTCAATTTCTAATGATGATAAAGATTTCCAGCATGAGACATAGGATTGTCTTACAGAATTAATTCATGATGTGGGTGTTGAACCCATTGAAAAAATAATTTTCGAATAACTGTATGGAGGTGCTAAAAACCCATTATTCTTAGGTTTAACTAAATTTACAGTGTTATCAATAGTTTTGAGATTAGTTAAATTGAAAGAAATACATGGTTGGAGCGATAAAATTTTCACTGAATTACTTGAACTTTTAAAAGGTATACTATAATATTCCCCAATCTGGAACTCTCTTACATGGCCAAAAAGGGTTCCTTATGAGACCTCAAGTGTGCCTCCCCATACGCAATAGGATGATGACTAGCATCAGGGGTGTGAATTTCATTGTGGGGAGACTATACCCCCTATTATGAAGTGTCATGGCAGTAGAACAATTCATAATAAAATAGAATTAATCAGAGTAAATACATTACAAAAGACAATAATAAAAACCAAGTGAATAATCCAATAAATAATAAGGAATAATTCAAAGACATACTAGAATGTAACTAAATTTCATGATATAATAATAACAGAAAATACTATCATAATCAAATAAAATAATCATAGTCTTAGGTCTTAATCACCAAGTTGGTTCCATATCCAAACTCCATCCCAATAGTAAACAAGAAATTAACAGTAAGGTCCTTTACCCTTGTCCAAACTTGCATCCACATAATCTGTTCGACTTCCAAACTGAAGCCCAAATATGTTGTGAGTATAACTCGGTAGCTCGATACCACCATGTCTAAACAAAATAAATATTATAATAAGTGTGTTAAATAAGGTAATAAACATGTGTATTGATTAATTAAATAATTCATAAAATACAACCATAACCTACTTTGTCTCTGTGCCAAAATATATTTGATCTTGTCTTATTCCCATGCTAACCACCACCATATAACCATGGTAAAATAGCCTACTTCAGTTCCATGCCAGAATGTCTCTGATCATGTCTTACGACCATTCCAACCACCACTATATTATCATGGTATAGTTACAACTATCAATCCAAGTCATATCCCTATAAGCATTACATCATTTCCCAGTCAAATCCCTATAATCATTGTAGCATTTCGGGTTAAATCCCAATAATCATTATAACTTGGGATTGGGAATACCCTACCCTATATAATAATTATAGTATGGGACTCATCCAAGCCCACTCAATATCAACATTACATCATATAAGTGTGCAAGTTCCAGGGTTGAGCCTCATATATAATCATTACCATGTAGAACACGATTCCTTTCATACAGCATGGATATCAAAATATCACATCATATATCTCAATGGTTAATTGTGATAATTACCATTATTCATTCATATTCCACTTTCAATTCAATTCACAATTGATTAAAAATTATATCAATAAGCAATAAGCAACAATTTAGGGATTATATAATAAGAAATAACCCTAGGTCACACGTCATGCTAAACAAAATTTAATCCATTAGCCAATTAAAAATCTATTTGAAACCAAATGAATTTAGAGAATAATATCATTCAATTATTTAATTAATTTAGGCACATGAAAATATGATGTATTCAAAATATTGCATAAACATGGAAATTATCAAACCATAGGGTTAAGATTTATATCCCATGCCATTAAATTACAATCTAACAACACTTCCAATGGACAAATACCATGAGGAATAAGGTTTAGAGGATTTAAATGAGGTTCCTATATCAAAACTGATCAAGATAAAAACCAACAATGCAATCCTCCACAGGATTTTACTGCAATGATTGGAGAGGAAGGAAGAACCTAACCAAAAGGACTTACCAGGGATTACTCCAAAAAATGGGACGTCTGTTAAGGAATTTGGAACCCCAAAATCTCATGGATAATTTACTAGGGTTGAGAGGAGATAATTTTCAGTGGATTAGAATGAAAATTAGCTACATAGTATGTTTAAAACTACAGGTCATACATTTACATAATGTGCAATGTGATTACATGTTGTGTAAATTGTTTTAATGGAATTCTCCAAAAATAAACATCACCTTATATTTATTTTATTAAAACACCCAAAAAATTACATGATTTTTAATCCCTTTACACAATGTGTAAACATTATATAATCATTTTTTCATCCCATTGTCCTTTTAAACTACCTGATCCCCCTTTAAAGCTTCTTAACTTACCAAGACCCATTTAAACACTTATTCCCATTTATACTCAGACTCCATTAAATTAAAAAATTATACATACCCAAAAATTAGTTCATTTCCTCATAAAAAGTATCTTTGTCTCATAATAATACTCAGACACCAAGGCTCAAACAAAAAACTCTGAGACAAACATACCTCCAAAAATATGGGATCTTACAACCTCCCCACCTTATAGCAGCTCATCCCCAAGTTACTCCAAGATTCATTGTGAGGTCTTTGCAAACAATTCTACACATTGGTTTCTCATATCATACTCCCTATCCCATGTATCCTCCAAAAATAACCCATATTTCAACTGCACTCAATCTAACAGTATAGCCTGGCCCCGAAGATATTTCTCACTATGATCTACAACACATATCGGATTCTCCTTAAATGACACATCTTCAAAAATCTCAATGTATACTATATATATCACATGGGAAGGTTATAGATGATATATTTGTAGTTGATACACATGGAATACATAGTTAATGGAACTATAGTGCTATTTCAGGTCTAGACAGTTTGCCACTAGACTAACCCTTTCAATAATTTCAAATAGCCCGACAAACCTAGGAGATATCATTCTCAATTTCCTGATACGGTGTTTCCCCAACCTAGGTGACACCTAAAAGAAAACATGTTAACCAAACTATAATTCCATTTGTCATCTATGATGGTTAGTATATGATTTATGCCTTCTATATGTGGTCACCAACCTCTATCTGATCAAATGAATCTATTCAGATGTCTTCTTCATGAGACTAGGCCCAACAAGTGCTGACTCACCTACCTCCATCCAACAAAGAGGCGAACAACATTGATTTCCATACAAAGCCTCAAAATTTTCCATTGATATTGATGGTTGGAAGTTATTATTATATGCTAACTCCATGAGTGCCAAATGTTTCTCCCATGAACCACCAAAATCCAAAACACAAGCTCATAGCATATCCTCTAGAATCTAAATAGTCTGATCAGATTGACCATTAGTCTATGGATGATTGGATATGATTAAAAGAAGTCATGATCCTAAGGATTTTTAAAGAATCTACCATAAATATGATGTGAAATGAGGATCTCTATCTGAAATGATACACTTTATAACACCATGAAACTGAAACACCTCATGCACATAAAGATTTACCAGATCATCAACTATGAAGGTTTTTCTAATAGGTAAGAAGTGGTATATCTTAGTCATTAGATCCACAAAAACCCATACAACATCATTATTATGGGTTGTCCTGGGTAATCCCATCACAAAATCCATCGTGACATCATCTTATTTCCACTCAATAATGCGTAAAGGCTACAAAAACCCAGTTGTCCTAGGATTCTCAGCTTTCACCTATAGACAAGTGAAGTATCTAGACACAAATATTTCCACCTCCTTCTTCATTATTAAACACCAGTATTGTCTATGGATATCATGATACATATTTTTTAAACCAGGATACACTGCCCATTTAGAAGCATGAAACACCCTCAACAGCTCCTCACGTAAGCCCGTAGGACCCCATACTTGTCTATGAAAAAGAAGAAAATTTCCACCATTGAGAGACCATCCTGATGGTGTCTCCTCAGCATATAATTTTTCTATTAGAACTGAGACCTCCAGATCATACAACCGCTTAGTCTAAATCTGGTCCAAAATCCTAGGTATAATTGATGTTGAACTCAGAACTACTCACCCATGAGTTTCATGAACATCCATATGCATGTAATAAAAAAGTTCCATTATCCACCACTCATCACAAGACTCTCGTACCACCTTTTCCCGCATCTTCTGGCACCAAGAGTCAGCAATAATGTTTCCCTTACCTAGTATATAATCCAATTCAAAGTTGAAATACTATAGATACTCGACCCACCTCCTCTACTAAAGGTTTAGGTCTCATTGAGATAATATATACTTGAGGCACTTGTGATCTATGTATACCAAAAACCTCTCACCCATTAGAGAGTGTCTACAACATCTCGGGTCCTATTCCATTGATTCTAGATCATGAGTATGGTAATTCCACTCTTGTGGTCTCAGCTTCCTAGACCCATAAGCTACCAGAAAATACTCTTACATTATAAATAATCTGATTCCAACTCCAGATGTGTCATAGTACACAATATATTCTTTATCTAGCACAGGTAAAGTGAGGATAGGTGTTCAGGTCATCTTGCCTTTCAAATCTTGAGATGATCTATTGCAATAATCATATCAAACAAACTTTACCCCTTTCTTGGTCTACCCAGAAATTGTTGCTACCAAATATGAGAAATCATAGATAAAACATTGGTAATAACCTGTTAATCCCACAAACCTCCCAATTTCAAAGTTGATCTTAGACTTTTCCCAACATATCACCGTTGCGTCTTTCTATAGGTCCACTAACACTCCTACCTCTAAGATTACATGGCCTAAAAAGTACAAATAATTTATCCAAAAATTACATTTAGTTAGCTTTATTTAAATTCAATGCTCTCTCAATGTACTCAAGACAATGTCAAGATGTTTGGCATGATTGTTTTCTGACTTGGATTACCCTAAGATATAACCAATAAAAAACACCACAAACTGATCCAAAAATGATGAAAGATTCTTTTCATTAAAACAATGAATACCACAAGATCATTATTTAACCCAAATGACATCACTACAAATTCATACAAGTCATACCTACCCCTAAAAGTATTATGAGGTATGTATAATGGTCGCACCCTTAATTGATGATATCATGATCTCAAATTAATCTTTGAGAAGATCTTGGTACCTCTAAACAGATCTAAAAGATCATCAACGCACGAAAGAGTATATCGGTTCTTGACCATCATCTGGTTCAACTTTTAATAATCCACACATAAGCACAAAGATCCATCATCCTTTTCTACGAAGAGAATTGGAGAACCCCAAGGATATATACTCATTTGTATGAACCCTTTATATTCTAGATCTTCCAATTGAACAATCAACTGTAGAAGCTCTTTTGGTTCCATTCGGTAAGGTAGGAAAGAAAATAGCTCTACTCCCAGCACCAACTCAATCATGAACTTGATCTATCACATGAGCGATAAGCCATAGAAATCTTAAAGGAAAATCCCAAAAACCTTCTACCACTGGAGGAAAAGAATCCTTCTACATTAAACCATTATTTGGAGAAGACCGACAATTTAAGCCATGAGATAATCCAATCTAGACCGAATTGGTCCCACATGACTATCTTGAAGATCCCACTCATCCTGGTGATAATAGATTCTTCCTTAACTATATAAGAAGGTAACTCTCCTCCTATAATAGTTAATGTGAGACTAGTATAGAACTAACTAATACATACCAAGAATCAAGTCGAAGATTTTCATTTCAGCATGAATGATTCCCAAATGAAACGGTAACCACCAATCTCTGGAGAATAAATCTTGCAATGTTTGATATTCTATCACCACACTCCCAATGGTGTTTAGATAGTTAAAACACCATCTAATATATCCACATCCAAGACCAAACCATTTTCAAAAATATTAGATAGAAAAGAATGTGAGGCACTTATATTAAACAAAACACAAGCTAAGATAGATGATATAAGAATCATACCTCTGATGGTAGATGGACATGCATCAACATTATCCAAAGTAGTTTGAATAACATGAAACTAAATATTTCATCTACCCTGGGATCTAGTATGACTACCTTGAGCTACATGCCTTTTTAGGTACTTTTTCTCATGCAATAGGATACAACATCCCTTGTCTCATCCTAAATGGCTTGTGGAACTACAACTACCAACCTGTTGAAGTGTAGATGAGCCCCTTACTAACTTTAGGTCTTGTCCTGATCCTCTTCCACTGTTATACTATATAAATTTCACACAAAACCTGTAAATATGGCCTAGTATTCTACATATACGACACGCAACTATGGGTTAAGGACACTATAGGTTCCTGTGATCAAACTAGTCACATTGATAGCACTGGAATGGAACACAGTTTTGAGTTGATAGTCCCTTGCCCTGACTACTCTATAAACTATTAATTTGGAATTAACTATCATAACATCACTTCTTACCACTTGAATAAGAACTTATAGATTTCCCTACTAAAACAACAGGATCGATAGTCATGGCCTCTTTCAGATTCCCTTCGGTGATGAGTACCTAATTTATCACATCTTAAAATCAACATAAATGGAAAAAAATTACCTACAACATGATCTCATAAGGAAGACCTTCCTAGAAAAATCTCAACCTAAAGATCTCATTAGCTTTCAAGGATAGAACAAAGCACTATAGGTCGGAAAAACATCTAGAATAGTCTAGAATTAAAAAACCCTACTACGTTAGATGCATGAACTCACGAGATTTTTAATACCTCAAGGTTTTGTGATAGAAATAGATTAGAAACATCACATGAATTCCCTCCAAGATTTCTCATCCTACCGCCCAACATCCTCCAGAATATACAACCAACGCTTGTAAAGTGCACGAATCATATACGCAATAAGCTTCAACCTACTATCTGTGGGTGTCTCAAGATGATTAAAGATTGTATGGACTGACTCGATCTAGAACTCATCTTCCTAGTGTCCCCCTTACCCATTAAACACAAGAAGATGCTAAAAATGAAACTCTCTTTTCATATCATACATCAAAGGAATGGTACAAACAGTCTCTCTCTCCATGGATCACAAGACCCTCTTGAAGCTGTCTTGAAGCTGAACAATCATCTGTTCCTAAATAACTATAGGAAGTTTTGGTTCAACTACATTATGAGAGTGTTGATTTCAACTCTCATTATTCTCAAGTTAAAGATGATGAGCAGGAATTTTATATTCAATAAAAATGCACACCTTAGAGAACTGGCTAGCAATAAGCTCAACCCAACAGGTGATGGCAATCAAGAACCACTAACTATTGGTCTCTCTAAACATGGATTTTAAGTATTTTAACATGACATGACAACTAATTTTATTTTTTTTAGTGAAATAGATATCTCATATTACAATTCATCATGCAAGTATATATCACATGCAAAAATAGATATGTCCCTATCATGAACAATGCATGTCAGTATATCACCAGGTGCCTATTATGATGCATGTATTCTCAGTTTTCACCATACCAGGCCATGAGTACAAATTTTAAGAAAAAATAACATCATAAAATAATAACCTTACATAACATGTGAATCAACCAAGGTGAAATAACACCAACTGTAACAAGAACATAACACAAACAATAATCTCATCCCTGGGTACTCAGATTTTCCCCCATACAAGCTCATTACCAAGTTCATTACCAAGCTTATTACCAAGTTCCGACACATCCTAGTCTCCTTAATACCTTTACACAAACTATAAGGTAAAAAAACCGCCCTCTGATACGACTTTGTAAAGTTCCCCAATCTGGCACTCTCTCATGTGGCTAGAAAGGGTTGGTTACAAGGCCTCAAGCACACCTCCCCATATGCCAGAGGCTGGAGACTAGCAGCGGGGTGTGAATTGTATATTGGGGAGACTATACCCCTAGTATAAAGTGCCATAGCAGTATAAAAATACATAATAAAAAATAATTAATAAGAGTAAATACATAGCGGAAGAAAACAATAAAATCCAAATAAATAATCCAATAAATAATAAGGAAGAATGTAATGACATGCTGAAATATAACAAATTTTCATGCTAGAACAATATAAGAAAATACTAGCATACTCAAATAAAATAATCATGTCCCAGGTCTTGAGCCCCATGTCAGTCCCATCTCCAAACTCCATCTCAACAGAAAACAATAAATCAACAGCAATGTCTCTTTCCCTTTTTCAAGCCACCATCCAAGTAATATGCTTGGGTGCCAAACGGTGTTCTGAATATGGTGTGAGTATAATTTATTAAGTTGAAACCACTATTTATAAACAAAACTAGTCTGATAATAAGTGTATAAAATAAGGATATAAATAGGTGCATTAATTAATTCAAAAATTAATAAAATAAAACCATAACCTGCTTAAGCTCTATGCTAGAATATTTCAAAGCATCTCTTATGACCATTCCAACCACCACTATATAACCATGCTAAAATATCCATCTTGTACACCATGCTAGAATATCTCTGACCATGTCTTACGACCATGCCAACCACCACTATATAAGCATTTTATAGTCACAACAATTATTTCGGGTCAAATACCTATAATCATTACAACATTTTCGTGTCAAAGACCTATAAGTATTATAGTATTCCAAGTCAAATCCCTATATAAATTACAGCATGGGACTAAGAATATCCCACTCTCTATAAGAATTATAGCATGGGACTATGTCGATCCCACTCAATATTAAGATTACAACATATAAGTGTGTAAGTTCCAGGGATGATCTCAATATATAATCATTACAGGATGGAACACAATTCTGATCATACATCATGGATATCACAATATCGCATCATATATCTCAATGGTTAATTGTGATAATTACCATTATTCTTTCATATTACACTTTAAATTTAATTCAAAATTAATTAAATATTATGTTAGGACCACATTGATATGTATGGTAATCATATTTAGATGATGTCTTTTGTTGTCGTGAAAGTTTTTAAAGAAAGTAAAATCACCTCACTTTGTATTTGAAGAAAATTGGACTGACCATAATATTTGAGAAATTAGTCTCACAATGCTTCCAAAGTTTGATCATATTAAGGATGAATATTTATGGAATTAAAGGGTCATCAAATTAAACCCGGATCCAGTTTGGAAGAAGTGATCATAATTAAGAAAAATCAGAGTCTCCATGACTACGATATAAATGTGACAATGATTTATTGATCTTAGAGTTCTCATAAATCACAAGTATTTATAAAAATTGTGATGTGACCTTTATGAAAGAAAGTGGGACTTAAAGAGATGTTTTCAATCATATTCATATTGATCATATCTAGAAGGAAAGAGAAAATATACAGGAAATCATAATCGGCCTGATTGTAATCATGCTGATCATAATCATATCTATCATATTTAGGTCATTATTTTCTAGACAATTGTATTTAGGTATGATAAGTAAATAATGATTTTTCTAGAAGAGGAATAAGATTCTAGAAATATGGGAATTTACAATAATTTCCAATGTAAGTTATAAAATAATAAAGCTAGTCTTTAATGTATTCCAAGTCATGAAGGAAGTCATGATACAAGAACAAGTTTGTAATTGAAGGAATTTTTTAAAGTCGAATATACATAAATGGTTCCATCATATTCATTATTTCGTTATATTCACCAGACGTAGAATTTTTTGTTTGGGAGAAGTCAGTGGTATCATATTTAGAATAGAAAGAATAACTCTTATTTGTTTTAAAATGGTTTTTTCAATTAGGTAAAGAGCCATCATATCAGAATTGATGTCAATTCATATTTCTAAATATAAGAATAAGTATGTGTGAATGAATCACTTAATTCATGTGGATCAAGAGGAGAGGTGAAGGAAATAGTTGGATATTTTGTTGAGTGGAAGCTTGAAATTTGAAGAAGATGTTTGTTTTCAAAAGCTGGTACAGAGCTTCGTATTGAAGAAAATAGGTCAGAATGGAGTTTTTTAATAAGATGAAAGCTATCTATTTCAAAAAGAATATAATTTTTATAGAGGATTGTATTAAAGAAATTAGATTTATTAAAATAGAATAGAAAATTGGATTCAGGCTAGTGTTTGGAAAGAAAGTCTAAAGAAGAGTTGAAGTTGTGGAGTCAAGAAGAATCGATAATCATTGATGATGTCAAGATGCACCCAAAATTCAACAAATAATGAAAATTTGGGTAATTTTATAAAGTGGGAAATTATTTTAGATTCCCTCTAAAACCACTTACAGTTCACCTATAAAAGCTGATAAGTACATTGTACTTTTTGACTAATGTATTGTTCGTGGTAAAGAGGATAGAAGGTGGATCGCTGAATAATTTTAGAGAGAGAAGAAGAATATTTTCATATTTTTTGTGTTGAATAAGTCTTGATGGAGAGAATTGAATGGAGAAGAGATAATATTGCAACATATTCAGTTGATCATCATATTCAGTGATCATCATATTTTGTTGTTTATTACGTTATACCTATCATTGTATTTGGTTGGTCATCATATCAGGCTGGATAATCAGATTGGGGTTTCTGTATTGGGATTTCTAGACTGATAAAGGAGTTATGAATTATCTCAATTGTATTTTGATAGATATATATTTTCCATATTGGGAAATCATACTAGAAGAATCGAACTGAAAGGATCATATTGGGATAATCAGACTGAAAATTGGATTGGAGTTTTATATCAAAATTGCTTGAAGTTCTTACCATCTTATGGGTAAGAAAGTGAATAATTGTTTTGAAAGGAATACATTTGTATAAATTGAAAAATAATAACAGGTAACATGTATTGTTATAAAAACTTTTCATTACCCCATTTTTTCTAGAGGGAGAACACGCACTATTGGATTGTTTTTATAGTGATACATGAGTTAAATGGTATATCCTAATCATTGTATTCCACATCAAATGATTGTTTTCTAGTGGATTGTGTGGTATTGGGTTATTTTCAGACCATACCAAGGATGTATCGATTCTTATTAAATAGTGGACCTCATAAATACTTATGTTCCTGGGGATGTATGTTTGATTTTTTTCAGTAGTGAATGAAATATTTAATAGGGGGTGAAGGTTGTTTCATTTGTAAGGAAACATAAAAGAAAAAGTATCATGGATTCAACTCATCCCACACTCAGTGATACAATTATCATGAATGGCCACTTTCAATTGGTATCAGAGGAGAAATTTCCCTTCACTTATTCTTTGCTGATGGAGAATTTGAATTGTGTGAACAGTAAAGGTATTTAATTTCTCGATGGAAAGAATTATCATATCTGGAAAGATAGAATGTTTCCTTATCTTATGTATATTGAATATGATGTTCTTAAAGATGAAATAGATGGGTTTCATCCTTTTCATTATAAAGTTCCTCTTACATGTGTTGATAAGAAGAATCCTTATAATGATAGAAGGGCCAATAATTCTTTACTATCATCACTTTCTTAAAGTGAATTTATAATAGTAAAAGTTATTACCATAGCCAAAGGTATATGGGAAAATTTGAAAAACATATACGATGGCAATACAAAAGTGAAGAATGAAAAAATACAAATCTGGATATTGAAGTATGAAGATTTGAAGATGGGTGAATACAAATCTATTGGGGACTTCTTTACCAGGGTGAATGACATTTTTAGCACCATCATATGTCTTGGTGAAAATTTAGATGATTCTATAGTTGTTGAAAAGATTTTGAGAAACCTTCCTAGTAAGTTTGATAAAAAAAATTCTTCACTTGATGATAGAGATCCTGAAACATTATCTCTAGATGATTTGTATAGTACTCTCACTTCTTGTGAAATGATAAGGGATAAAGCTTTGAAAATCAAAACAAAAGTTGATAGAGAAATGACTTTCAAGGATTCTAAGAAATAGAAGTCGAAGAATATTATTTTTGAAGATGTAGCTAATGAATATGATTCTGAAAAGGAGGTATATAAAAATTTTGATGATATTTTATCCTAGTTTTCTAAAAATGGGAAAATAGGTATAGGTAAATTTCCCTTGAAATGTTTTAAATGTGGATCTGTTGTGAATTTTTTGGCTAATTGTACTCAAATAAAGAAAAAATATAATAGTGATAGAGAAGAAATAAGACCAAGAAGGTCAAGGAACAAATAGAGAGACAAAGTAAAATCATATTCCATAGTTAAAGATAAAAAATTCTTCAAATCCAAAAGAAGAAGTTTCTTATCTAGAGATGAAGAAGAATATGGAAGTGATCTTGAATCCAAAAAGTCTATTGAGTATTCTATTCAAAATACTCTTATAGAAATAGTGAATGATGAAGGGTTCTGAATTAGTAGTTATGAATAAAAATAAACTCAACTTGAATTTCATTTGAAAGAATAATTGAAATAATTTCTAAGAAAGATCAAAAGGATCTAAAAGAAAAATAAAAAAGTTAGAAGATTAATGTTACTCAAAAAAAATCCAGAATGATTTTATGATTAGAAGGTGAATATTTTGAAATAAATTGATTATATGAAAAGATATATTGAGGAAGAAAAGAATCTTAATGAGCATCTGGTGGTGAAGTTGAATGAAAGGGAATAAGAGTTTGAAATCATTCAATAAAAACTTTCTAAAGCTGAATAGAGAAATAAAAGTTTCAAAAAATCTATTTCTAAAAAAATTAAAAGTTATCAAAATGAGAAACCTAAGAAGGATCGACAATGGTTAACTTCAAAGGTTGAGAAGAAATCTGAAATTGTTTCTAAAAAGAAGAGTGTTGGGAAAGGAATTTATATGGTCTAAACCAAAAAAAATTAGGAATTCAAAAGTTGGTAAAATCCATGAATCCAAAAAAATTGAATACCAAAAAGTTTTTAATACTTCTGATTCTGATAAGGATAAAAAGAAAAAGAATATTCATATTGAAAATAGAAATTTTGGTGATTTACATAAGAAATAGATAAATGTTTCTAAACATATTTAAAATTATATTTAGTATGAAATTTTGAGAGGCAAATACTCCTCCTATGGATACTACTGGTATTGTGGTGGATTCAGAAATATGGAAAATATTTTTTGGTTAAACCAAAAATATTACTATTACTCAATAGGATATTAAAGGAAATGGTTAAGGGGGAGTCAATTCCTCAAAAGAAAAAATTTGAGAAGTATGTTTGAAAGAAAATTGAGAAGGTTGGTGTGAAAATTGAAAATAGGTTCCAACTTTTGGAAACTATTTGTGAAATATGTGAGAAACCTAGAAACCTTGAAAATGGATTTCTTATTTTGTTACCAGTACAACAAAATATTCTTAACAATTATCATAATCCAAAGGTGCATAAAGAAAAGTAAGAATAAAAAGCTATTATTGTTGAAACTACTCTGAAAACTACAAAAGGAGATGAACCTTGGATTATTGATAGTGGGTGTTCTTCTCATATAATAGGAGATTTGAATTTTTTGAAAAATGTCAAATATTTTAACGAAGGAATGGTGAAATTTGTAAATGATGAATCTTTGAGAATCAAATGTTTTTAGATCAACCATTGTTAGAAAATAAAAGTTGAAATTCAGGAACAATTTGTATATTGATGGGATGAAACAGAAATTTTAAAAGTGTTTCACAATTTTGTAATGAGCATAACAAGTTATCTTCAGAAAAGATGATTTTTTTGTGAAGATTTGGGAAGATGGAAATATTGTTACAAGAGTCCAATATACAAAAGGAAACATGTTTCATGTTGGTGAAATACAAAACTCTTGTTAATTGAGTATAGAGGAAGAGAATAAATTATGGCATAAAAGGATAGGACACATGTTGCAAAGAAAAATGATAAAATTTTCAAAGTAAGATAGTTTTCAAGACATTCCTGATTTTCCAAGAAGAAGATAATAGTGTTGCACTATTTTCCATAATAGAAATATTACAAAATCAGTGTATAACAAAGTTGAGATTTGTTCCAAACAACCAATGGAGCTGAGTCATTTCAATATGTATGGGCCAATTATTAAAAAATAAATAAATGAAGATAAGTACTTCATCACTTTCATTGATGATTTTACTCAAATTACATGTTTTATGTATATGAAACATAAATCAGATTCTTTAAAAATGTTTAAAAGTTTCAAAAGAAAAGCTGAAAAGGAATGTGAGTGTTCAGTGAAGAAGATGAGAATTGATCATGGAGGTGAATATAGAAGTGAAGAGTTTAAAATTTATCTGTATAATCATGGAATTTACCATGATTATAGTTCCCCATATAGTCCTCCAAAAAATGGTGTTGTTGAAATAAATAATTGAATCTTGGTTGAAATGAGAATAACTATGTTACTTGAACATGGTCTTTCTCATTTCTTTTAGAGGCAAGACATGATTGCAACTATTTATATTCAAAACCATTGTTTCTACAAGCCTAATATAGATAAGACTTCAGATGAATTGTTTTATTGGAAAACTATAAGTTTTAAACACTTAATAGTTTTTGGGAGTCCATGTATTATAAAAAATAAAGGTGTAAACTATGGAAAGTTTTATTAGAAAGGTGACACAGGAATATTTCATGGCTATGAACCGGAAGGAAGACGGTATAGATGTTTTAACAAAGAAATGGGAAGAATTATTGATTCTGATGATGTGAAAGTAATTGAAATGGTAGAATAAGATAACCATATCCATGCAGATAAGGAAGTTGATAAGTAATGTTTTGATAACAATTTTGATAAGGATACATACAATAGTAATCCTACTCAAAGAGAAGAATCAGACTCAGCTATTTCCATTGATGAGGAAAATAATAAAAAATATCATCTTATTCTGAGGAAGAGAGTAGAAGCTTAGAATATTATTGGTGGTCAACATCAAAAGGTTCAAACAATAATAACAACAAATTCTATTACATTTACTTCTTTGTATTCAAAAGTACAGTTTAATGATGTAAAAGAATCTTTTGAGTATCCAGAATGGGTTCAGGACATGAATTAAGAGCTAGATCATATTGAAAAGAATGATACATAGGAAATCATACCCAAAACAGAAAACAAAAAAATTATTGGTAAAAAATGGGTTTTCTAGAACAAGATGGATAAATAAGGTGAAGTAACAAGAAGAAAAACAATATTAGTGTGTAAATGGTATTCACAATATAAAGCTATTTATTTTGATGAAACCTTTTCTCTACTTTCAATATTAGAAACAACCTGAGTTTTTCTTTATATTGTTACACAATGAGATTAAAAGATCTTTCAAATGGATGTTAAATCTATATTATTGAATGCTAATCTTGATCAGTATGTTTACATTAAACAATATTGTGGATTTTTTGTTATAAAAAATGAAATATATGTATGAATATTGAAGAAGTACTCGTATGAGCTAAAATAAGATCTTAGGGCATGGTATTCCAAATTGGATACTTGCTTAAGGAATTTTAGTTTCAAGAAAGTAATATTTGATAGTAATCTTTACATTAGAGAAAGTATAAAATTATTCCCTCGTTATAATTATTTATATTTATGACATTATCTTTTCTAGGAATGAAGAAAATAGTTGTGATGTATTTGATAAAGAAATGAAAAATGTATTTGAGATGTCTATGCTGTGGGAAATGAAATACTTTTTTGGGTTAAAATTTTGAAAAGGGAGAAACACATTTTTATTTCTCAAGAAAAGTATTCTAGGTAACTTCTTAAGTGGTTTTGAATGAAAAACTAAAAACTTGTATCCACACCAATTTCAATGGGAAAAAAGTTGAAAAAATATATAGAAGTAAAAAAAGATGATCAGAAAGAATTTCAGAAGCGGATTGGAAGTTTGTCATGTTTGACTGCCTCAAAAACCAACATTGTTTATAATATTACTTTATATTCCATATTTCAGAACACTCCTAAAGAGTCACATTTAATTGCTATAAAAATAATTATTAGATACATAAAATGCACAAACAAATTTGAATCAGGTATGAAAGATCAAAAAGTATTGATTTTTTTGGGAATCTAGATGTGTATTGGGAAAGAAATGTTGATGATAGAAGATCCACATATGGTATAGTATTATTTTCAAGAAAGAATTGTGTTAGTTGGAATTGAAATAAATATAATTTATTAACTCTCAATATGGTTGAAGTTGAGTATGTTATTTCCACTCAATATGCTACTCAACTTATGTGGATGAAAACTCAATTAGAATATTTTATTATTTAAGTGAAGTTACTCTTACTCTTGGGTTGTAATAATCAAAGTACAATCAATCTCACCATGAATCCAGTTCAACATTATTATTAAAAACATATTGATATAAAATATAATTTTATCAAAGAGCATATGGAGAAGAATGAATTAAAGTTGTAGTATGTTCCTATATAGGAAAAAGTTATTGAAATTTTCACAAAACCATTACCAAAGGAATCCTATTCTAAATTGAGGTTGACCAGGGGTGTCCAACCACTTTCTCATCAAGTTTGAGGTACGTGTTTTTATCCCCTATATAATCCTACCTTTGGATAATGTTGTCAAGGGAGGGAATTTAATTGTTTCATAAATATATCCTTTTTAATGCTTGTAAAAAGGGGGAGTTGTGGGTAAGCTATAAATCTAGCATTGTATGTGCGTGTGAACTATACTAACTATTTTTTTAATTGGTTTTAGGAAAAACCTTTTGTATTCCAAGAATGGTGAAAATATGAGGAATAATGAATATATTTCATAATCACTTATTTTGGACAACATGGTTTTGTGGTTAATGATACTTTTTCCTCCGATGAGTTAGCTCACATAGGCTTAGAATTCTTTATAAGTAATCCATTTCTTGAGGATACAAAGTTTGGTGATTTATGAATCTTGGTTGACAACAAAACCCAAAGGAGGATATTTTTATGACCAAGATGATAATGAATGTAATTGTATTCATATGTTGGCTTTTTTTGTTAATAAAGTTTTTTAAGAAAGGAAAATACACTCACACTGCATTTGAAGAAAATTGGGTTGACCATCATATTTGAGAAAGGAAAATCCACTCACACTGCATTTTAAGATATACAACCAACGCTTGTAAAGTGCACGAATCATATACGCAACAAGCTTCAACCTACTATCTGTGGGTGTCTCAAGATGATTAAAGATTGTATGGACTGACTCGATCTAGAACTCATCTTCCTAGTGTCCCCCTTACCCATTAAACACAAGAAGATGCTAAAAATGAAACTCTCTTTTCATATCATACATCAAAGGAATGGTACAAACAGTCTCTCTCTCCATGGATCACAAGACCCTCTTGAAGCTGTCTTGAAGCTGAACAATCATCTGTTCCTAAATAACTATAGGAAGTTTTGGTTCAACTACATTATGAGAGTGTTGATTTCAACTCTCATTATTCTCAAGTTAAAGATGATGAGCAGGAATTTTATATTCAATAAAAATGCACACCTTAGAGAACTGGCTAGCAATAAGCTCAACCCAACAGGTGATGGCAATCAAGAACCACTAACTATTGGTCTCTCTAAACATGGATTTTAAGTATTTTAACATGACATGACAACTAATTTTATTTTTTTAGTGAAATAGATATCTCATATTACAATTCATCATGCAAGTATATATCACATGCAAAAATAGATATGTCCCTATCATGAACAATGCATGTCAGTATATCACCAGGTGCCTATTATGATGCGTGTATTCTCAGTTTTCACCATACCAGGCCATGAGTACAAATTTTAAGAAAAAATAACATCATAAAATAATAACCCTACATAACATGTGAATCACCCAAGGTGAAATAACACCAACTGTAACAAGCACATAACACAAACAATAATCCCATCCCTGGGTACTCAGATTTTCCCCCATACAAGCTCATTACCAAGTTCATTACCAAGCTTATTACCAAGTTCCGACACATCCTAGTCTTCTTAATACCTTTACACAAACTATAAGGTAAAAAAACCGCCCTCTGATACGACTTTGTAAAGTTCCCCAATCTGGCACTCTCTCATGTGGCTAGAAAGGGTTGGTTACAAGGCCTCAAGCACACCTCCCCATATGCCAGAGGCTGGAGACTAGCAACGGGGTGTGAATTGTATATTGGGGAGACTATACCCCTAGTATAAAGTGCCATAGCATTATAAAAATACATAATAAAAAATAATTATTAAGAGTAAATACATAGCGGAAGAAAACAATAAAATCCAAATAAATAATCCAATAAATAATAAGGAAGAATGTAATGACATGCTGAAATATAACAAATTTTCATGCTAGAACAATATAAGAAAATACTAGCATACTCAATTAAAAGAATCATGTCCCAGGTCTTGAGCCCCATGTCAGTCCCATCTCCAAACTCCATCTCAACAGAAAACAATAAATCAACAGCAATGTCTCTTTCCCTTTTTCAAGCCACCATCCAAGTAATATGCTTGGGTGCCAAACGGTGTTCTGAATATGGTGTGAGTATAATTTATTAAGTTGAAACCACTATTTATAAACAAAACTAGTCTGATAATAAGTGTATAAAATAAGGATATAAATAGGTGCATTAATTAATTCAAAAATTAATAAAATAAAACCATAACCTGCTTAAGCTCTATTCTAGAATATTTCAAAGCATCTCTTATGACCATTCCAACCACCACTATATAACCATGGTAAAATATCCATCTTGTACACCATGCTAGAATATCTCTGACCATGTCTTACGACCATGCCAACCACCACTATATAAGCATTTTATAGTCACAATAATTATTTCGGGTCAAATACCTATAATCATTACAACATTTTCGTGTCAAAGACCTATAAGTATTATAGTATTCCAAGTCAAATACCTATATAAATTACAGCATGGGACTAAGAATATCCCACTCTCTATAAGAATTATAGCATGGGACTATGTCGATCCCACTCAATATTAAGATTCCAACATATAAGTGTGTAAGTTCCAGGGATGATCTCAATATATAATCATTACAGGATGGAACACAATTCTGATCATACATCATGGATATCACAATATCGCATCATATATCTCAATGGTTAATTGTGATAATTACCATTATTCTTTCATATTACACTTTAAATTTAATTCAAAATTAATTAAATATTATGTTAGGACCACATTGATATGTATGGTAATCATATTTAGATGATGTCTTTTGTTGTCGTGAAAGTTTTTAAAGAAAGTAAAATCACCTCACTTTGTATTTGAAGAAAATTGGACTGACCATAATATTTGAGAAATTAGTATCACAATGCTTCCAAAGTTTGATCATATTAAGGATGAATATTTATGGAATTAAAGGGTCATCAAATTAAACCCGGATCCAGTTTGGAAGAAGTGATCATAATTAAGAAAAATCCGAGTCTCCATGACTACGATATAAATGTGACAATGATTTATTGATCTTAGAGTTCTCATAAATCACAAGTATTTATAAAAATTGTGATGTGACCTTTATGAAAGAAATTGGGACTTAAAGAGATGTTTTCAATCATATTCATATTGATCATATCTAGAAGGAAAGAGAAAATATACAGGAAATCATAATCGTCATGATTGTAATCATGCTGATCATAATCATGTCTATCATATTTATGTCATTATTTTCTAGACAATTGTATTTAGGTATGATAAGTAAATAATGATTTTTCTAGAAGAGGAATAAGATTCTAGAAATATGGGAAGTTACAATAATTTCCAATGTAAGTTATAAAATAATAAAGCTAGTCTTTAATGTATTCCAAGTCATGAAGGAAGTCATGATACAAGCACAAGTTTGTAATTGAAGGAATTTGTTAAAGTCTAATATACATAAATGGTTCCATCATATTCATTATTTCGTTATATTCACCAGACGTAGAATTTTTTGTTTGGGAGAAGTCAGTGGTATCATATTTAGAATAGAAATAATAACTCTTATTTGTTTTAAAATGGTTTTTTCAATTAGGTAAAGAGCCATCATATCAGAATTGATGTCAATTCATATTTCTAAATATAAGAATAAGTATGTGTGAATGAATCACTTAATTCATGTGGATCAAGAGGAGAGGTGAAGGAAATAGTTGGATATTTTGTTGAGTGGAAGCTTGAAATTTGAAGAAGATGTTTGTTTTCAAAAGCTGGTACAGAGCTTCGTATTGAAGAAAATAGGTCAGAATGGAGTTTTTAATAAGATGAAAGCTATCTATTTCAAAAAGAATATAATTTGTATAGAGTATTGTATTAAAGAAATTAGATTTATTAAAATAGAATAGAAAATTGGATTCAGGCTAGTGTTTGGAAAGAAAGTCTAAAGAAGAGTTGAAGTTGTGGAGTCAAGAAGAATCGATAATCATTGATGATGTCAAGATGCACCCAAAATTCAACAAATAATGAAAATTTGGGTAATTTTATAAAGTGGGAAATTATTTTAGATTCCCTCTAAAACCACTTACAGTTCACCTATAAAAGCTGATAAGTACATTGTACTTTTTGACTAATGTATTGTTCGTGGTAAAGAGGATAGAAGGTGGATCGCTGAATAATTTTAGAGAGAGAAGAAGAATATTTTCATATTTTTTGTGTTGAATAAGTCTTGATGGAGAGAATTGAATGGAGAAGAGATAATATTGCAACATATTCAGTTGATCATCATATTCAGTGATCATCATATTTTGTTGTTTATTACGTTATACCTATCATTGTATTTGGTTGGTCATCATATCAGGCTGGATAATCAGATTGGGGTTTCTGTATTGGGATTTCTAGACTGATAAAGGAGTTATGAATTATCTCAATTGTATTTTGATAGATATATATTTTCCATATTGGGAAATCATACTAGAAGAATCGAACTGAAAGGATCATATTGGGATAATCAGACTGAAAATTGGATTGGAGTTTTATATCAAAATTGCTTGAAGTTCTTACCATCTTATGGGTAAGAAAGTGAATAATTGTTTTGAAAGGAATACATTTGTATAAATTGAAAAATAATAACAGGTAACATGTATTGTTATAAAAACTTTTCATTACCCCATTTTTTCTAGAGGGAGAACACTCACTATTGGATTGTTTTTATAGTGATACATGAGTTAAATGGTATATCCTAATCATTGTATTCCCCATCAAATGATTGTTTTCTAGTGGATTGTGTGGTATTGGGTTATTTTCAGACCATACCAAGGATGTATCGATTCTTATTAAATAGTGAACCTCATAAATACTTATGTTCCTGGGGATGTATGTTTGATTTTTTTTCAGTAGTGAATGAAATATTTAATAGGGGGTGAAGGTTGTTTCATTTGTAAGGAAACATAAAAGAAAAAGTATCATGGATTCAACTCATCCCACACTCAGTGATAGAATTATCATGAATGGCCACTTTCAATTGGTATCAGAGGAGAAATTTCCCTTCACTTATTCTTTGCTGATGGAGAATTTGAATTGTGTGAACAGTAAAGGTATTTAATTTCTCGATGGAAAGAATTATCATATCTGGAAAGATAGAATGTTTCCTTATCTTATGTATATTGAATATGATGTTCTTAAAGATGAAATAGATGGGTTTCATCCTTTTCATTATAAAGTTCCTCTTACATGTGTTGATAAGAAGAATCCTTATAATGATACAAGGGACAATAATTCTTTACTATCATCACTTTCTTAAAGTGAATTTATAATAGTAAAAGTTATTACCATAGCCAAAGGTATATGGGAAAATTTGAAAAACATATACGATGGCAATACAAAAGTGAAGAATGAAAAAATACAAATCTGGATATTGAAGTATGAAGATTTGAAGATGGGTGAATACAAATCTATTGGGGATTTCTTTACCAGGGTGAATGACATTTTTAGCACCATCATATGTCTTGGTGAAAATTTAGATGATTCTATAGTTGTTGAAAAGATTTTGAGAAACCTTCCTAGTAAGTTTGATAAAAAAAATTCTTCACTTGATGATAGAGATCCCGAAACATTATCTCTAGATGATTTGTATAGTACTCTCACTTCTTGTGAAATGATAAGGGATAAAGCTTTGAAAATCAAAACAAAAGTTGATAGAGAAATGACTTTCTAGGATTCTAAGAAATAGAAGTCGAAGAATATTATTTTTGAAGATGTAGCTAATGAATATGATTCTGAAAAGGAGGTATATAAAAATTTTGATGATATTTTATCCTAGTTTTCTAAAAATGGGGAAATAGGTATAGGTAAATTTCCCTTGAAATGTTTTAAATGTGGATCTGTTGTGAATTTTTTGGCTAATTGTACTCAAATAAAGAAAAAATATAATAGTGATAGAGAAGAAATAAGACCAAGAAGGTCAAGGAACAAATAGAGAGACAAAGTAAAATCATATTCCATAGGTAAAGATAAAAAATTCTTCAAATCCAAAAGAAGAAGTTTCTTATCTAGAGATGAAGAAGAATATGGACGTGATCTTGAATCCAAAAAGTCTATTGAGTATTCTATTCAAAATACTCTTATAGAAATAGTGAATGATGAAGGGTTCTGAAGTAGTAGTTATGAATAAAAATAAACTCAACTTGAATTTCATTTGAAAGAATAATTGAAATAATTTCTGAGAAAGATCAAAAGGATCTAAAAGAAAAATAAAAAAGTTAGAAGATTAATGTTACTCAAAAAAAATCCAGAATGATTTTATGATTAGAAGGTGAATATTTTGAAATAAATTGATTATATGAAAAGATATATTGAGGAAGAAAAGAATCTTAATGAGCATCTGGTGGTGAAGTTGAAGGAAAGGGAATAAGAGTTTGAAATCATTCAATAAAAACTTTCTAAAGCTGAATAGAGAAATAAAAGTTTCAAAAAATCTATTTCTAAAAAAATTAAAAGTTATCAAAATGAGAAACCTAAGAAGGATCAACAATGGTTAACTTCAAAGGTTGGGAAGAAATCTGAAATTGCTTCTAAAAAGAAGAGTGTTGGGAAAGGAATTTATATGGTCTAAACCAAAAAAAAATTAGGAATTCAAAAGTTGGTAAAATCCATGAATCCAAAAAAATTGAATACCAAAAAGTTTTTAATACTTCTGATTCTGATAAGGATAAAAAGAAAAAGAATATTCATATTGAAAATAGAAATTTTGGTGATTTAGATAAGAAATAGATAAATGTTTCTAAACATATTTAAAATTATATTTAGTATGAAATTTTGAGAGGCAAATACTCCTCCTATGGATACTACTGGTATTGTGGTGGATTCAGAAATATGGAAAATATTTTTTGGTTAAACCAAAAATATTACTATTACTCAATAGGATATTAAAGGAAATGGTTAAGGGGGAGTCAATTCCCTCAAAAGAAAAAATTTGAGAAGTTTGTTTGAAAGAAAATTGAGAAGGTTGGTGTGAAAATTGAAAATAGGTTCCAACTTTTGGAAACTATTTGTGAAATATGTGATAAACCTAGAAACCTTGAAAATGGATTTCTTATTTTGTTACCAGTACAACAAAATATTCTTAACAATTATCATAATCCAAAGGTGCATAAAGAAAAGTAAGAATAAAAAGCTATTGTTGTTGAAACTACTCTGAAAACTACAAAAGGAGATGAACCTTGGATTATTGATAGTGGGTGTTCTTCTCATATAATAGGAGATTTGAATTTTTTGAAAAATGTCAAATATTTTAACGAAGGAATGGTGAAATTTTTAAATGATGAATCTTTGAGAATCAAATGTTTTTAGATCAACCATTGTTAGAAAATAAAAGTTGAAATTCAGGAACAATTTGTATATTGATGGGATGAAACATAAATTTTAAAAGTGTTTCACAATTTTGTAATGAGCATAACAAGTTATCTTCAGAAAAGATGATTTTTTTGTGAAGATTTGGGAAGATGGAAATATTGTTACAAGAGTCCAATATACAAAAGGAAACATGTTTCATGTTGGTGAAATACAAAACTCTTGTTAATTGAGTATAGAGGAAGAGAATAAATTATGGCATAAAAGGCTAGGACACATGTTGCAAAGAAAAATGATAAAATTTTCAAAGTAAGATAGTTTTCAAGACGTTCCTGATTTTCCAAGAAGAAGATAATAGTGTTGCACTATTTTCCATAATGGAAATATTACAAAATCAGTGTATAACAAAGTTGAGATTTGTTCCAAAAAACCAATGGAGCTGAGTCATTTCAATATGTATGGGCCAATGATTAAAAAATAAATAAATGAAGATAAGTACTTCATCACTTTAATTGATGATTTTACTCAAATTACATGTTTTATGTATATGAAACATAAATCAGATTCTTTAAAAATGTTTAAAAGTTTCAAAAGAAAAGCTGAAAAGGAATGTGAGTGTTCAGTGAAGAAGATGAGAATTGATCATGGAGGTGAATATAGAAGTGAAGAGTTTAAAATTTATCTGTATAATCATGGAATTTACCATGATTATAGTTCCCCATATAGTCCTCAAAAAAATGGTGTTGTTGAAATAAATAATTGAATCTTGGTTGAAATGAGAATAACTATGTTACTTGAACATGGTCTTTCTCATTACTTTTAGAGGCAAGACATGATTGAAACTATTTATATTCAAAACCATTGTTTCTATAAGCCTAATATAGATAAGACTTCAGATGAATTGTTTTATTGGAAAACTATAAGTTTTAAACACTTAATAGTTTTTGGGAGTCCATGTATTATAAAAAATAAAGGTGTAAACTATGGAAAGTTTTATTAGAAAGGTGACACAGGAATATTTCATGGCTATGAACCGGAAGGAAGACGGTATAGATGTTTTAACAAAGAAATGGGAAGAATTATTGATTTTGATGATGTGAAAGTAATTGAAATGGTAGAATAAGATAATCATATCCATACAGATAAGGAAGTTGATAAGTAATGTTTTGATAACAATTTTGATAAGGATACATACAATAGTAATCCTACTCAAAGAGAAGAATCAGACTCAGCTATTTCCATTGATGAGGAAAATACTAAAAAATATCATCTTATTCTAAGGAAGAAAGTAGAAGCTTAGAATATTATTGGTGGTCAACATCAAAAGGTTCAAACAATAATAACAACAAATTCTATTACATTTACTTCTTTGTATTCAAAAGTATAGTTTAATGATGTAAAAGAATCTTTTGAGTATCCAGAATGGGTTCAGGACATGAATTAAGAGCTAGATCATATTGAAAAGAATTATACATAGGAAATCATACCCAAAACAGAAAACAAAAAAAATTATTGGTAAAAAATGGGTTTTCTAGAACAAGATGGATAAATAAGGTGAAGTAACAAGAAGAAAAGCAATATTAGTGTGTAAATGGTATTCACAATATAAAGCTATTTATTTTGATGAAACCTTTTCTCTACTTTCAAGATTAGAAACAACCTGAGTTTTTCTTTATATTGTTGCACAATGAGATTAAAAGATCTTTCAAATGGATGTTAAATATATATTATTGAATGCTGATCTTGATCAGTATGTTTACATTAAACAATATTGTGGATTTTTTGTTATAAAAAATGAAATATATGTATGAATATTGAAGAAGTCCTCGTATGAGCTAAAATAAGATCTTAGGGCATGGTATTCCAAATTGGATACTTCCTTAAGGAATTTTAGTTTCAAGAAAGTAATATTTGATAGTAATCTTTACATTAGAGAAAGTATAAAATTATTCCCTCGTTATAATTATTTGTATTTATGACATTATCTTTTCTAGGAATGAAGAAAATAGTTGTGATGTATTTGATGAAGAAATGAAAAATGTATTTGAGATGTCTATGCTGTGGGAAATGAAATACTTTTTTGGGTTAAAATTTTGAAAAGGGAGAAACACATTTTTCTTTCTCAAGAAAATTATTCTAGGTAACTTCTTAAGTGGTTTTGAATGAAAAACTAAAAACTTGTATCCACACCAATTTCAATGGGAAAAAAGTTGAAAAAATATATAGAAGTAAAAAAAGATTATCAGAAAGAATTTCAGAAGCGGATTGGAAGTTTGTCATGTTTGACTGCCTCAAAAACCAACATTGTTTATAATATTACTTTATATTCCATATTTCAGAACACTCCTAAAGAGTCACATTTAATTTCTATAAAAATAATTATTAGATACATAAAATGCACAAACAAATTTTAATCAGGTATGAAAGATCAGAAAGTATTGATTTTTTTGGGAATCTAGATGTGTATTGGGAAAGAAATGTTGATGATAGAAGATCCACATATGGTATAGTATTATTTTCAGGAAAGAATTGTGTTAGTTGGAATTGAAATAAATATAATTTATTAACTCTCAATATGGTTGAAGTTGAGTATGTTATTTCCACTCAATATGCTACTCAACTTATGTGGATGAAAACTCAATTAGAATATTTTATTATTTAAGTGAAGTTACCCTTACTCTTGGGTTGTAATAATCAAAGTACAATCAATCTCACCATGAATCCAGTTCAACATTATTATTAAAAACATATTGATATCAAATATAATTTTATCAAAGAGCATATGGAGAAGAATGAATTAAAGTTGTAGTATGTTCCTATATAGGAAAAAGTTATTGAAATTTTCACAAAACCTTTACCAAAGGAATCCTATTCTAAATTGAGGTTGACCATGGGTGTCCAACCACTTTCTCATCAAGTTTGACGTACGTGTTTTTATCCCCTATATAATCCTACCTTTGGATAATGTTGTCAAGGGAGGGAATTTAATTGTTTCATAAATATATCCTTTTTAATGCTTGTAAAAAGGGGGAGTTGTGGGTAAGCTATAAATCTATCATTGTATGTGTGTGTGAACTATTCTAACTATTTTTTTAATTGGTTATAGGAAAAACCTTTTGTATTCCAAGAATGGTGAAAATATGAGGAATAATGAATATATTTCATAATCACTTATTTTGGACAACATGGTTTTGTGTTTAATGATACTTTTTCCTCCAATGAGTTAGCTCACATAGGCTTAGAATTCTTTATAAGTAATCCATTTCTTGAGGATACAAAGTTTGGTGATTTATGAATCTTGGTTGACAACAAAACCCAAAGGAGGATATTTTTATGACCAAGATGATAATGAATGTAATTGTATTCATATGTTGGCTTTTTTTGTTAATAAAGTTTTTTAAGAAAGGAAAATCCACTCACACTGCATTTGAAGAAAATTGGGTTGACCATCATATTTGAGAAATAAGTCTCTCAATGCTTAAAAAGGTCAATCATATTGAGGATGAATCTTGCGGGAAGTAAAGGGTCATCAGATTCACTTTGGATCTGGTTTGGGAGAAGTGATCATAATAGAGAATAATTGAAGTTTGCATCACTATGATATAAATGTAGTGATTCCTTCATAATCATGGAGTTCCCATAAATCACAAGTTTTTGGTAAACATGTGATGCAAGCTTGATGAAAGAAAGGGTGTGAAAGAGATGCATTCAATCGTATTCAGATTGATCGTATCTGGATGTAAAGATAAAAGTTTCTGGAAATCATATTCATCCTGATCATAATCATGCTGATTGTAATCATCTCTATCATATTCAAGTCATTTGTTTTCTCAAAAAATTTATTTATGGATGATAAGTAAAGAAGGATGTTGCTGGAAGAGGAAGAAGATGTTGGAAATATGGGAAGTTATAATACTTCCCAATATAAGTCAGATGATGCTAAATCTAGTCTTAAATATATTCAAATTCATGAAGGAATTCATGATACATGAACAAGATTGTGATTGAAGGAAGTTGATGAAGTTGAATCTGCTGAAACTGGTCTTTTGTATTCATTATTTTTTCATATTCACTAAAGGAATAATTATTTGTTCTGTATAATTCATTGGTATCATATTTCGAAGAGAAATATGAACTCTAATTTGTTTTCAAATGTTTTGGTTTTTAATTTGTTTAAGAACTATTGTATCATAATTGATTCCAATTCATATTTCTAAAAAGAATAATAAGTATATGTGATTAAATCGCTTCATTAAAGTGGATAAAAATAAGAGATGAATGAAATATTTGGATGTGTAGTCAAGGGGGGGCTTGAAATTCGAAGAATTTTTTTTTCAAAAGTTGGTACAAAGCTTCATAAGGAAGAAAACACATGAGAATAGAGTTTGTGAAGAAGATAAAAGTTGTCTATTTCTTAAAATATATAATTGGTACAGATAATTATATTAATGAAATCTTATTGAGAAAAATAGAATGGGAAATTAGATCTGGGATGGTCTTTGGAAAGAATGTCTGAATAAGAGTTGAAGTTGTGGAGAAGATTCGATACAAATTGAGAAACATTGAAGAAGTCAATATGCACCTAAAATTAAAGGAATCATGAAAATTTGGAGAATTTGGTTGATCAGGAAACAATTTTAGATTCCCACCAAAACCAATTTTGGGTCACCTATAAAAGGCAATAAGTACATTTTAGTTTTTGACTGAAGTATTGTTTATAGTGAAAATCAGAGAAGGCGGAGTACTGAAGATTTTTAAAGAGATAAGAAGATTTTTTTTATTATGCTGAGTTGAACAAGTCTTAATGGAGAGAAGTAAAAGTAGAAGATACAAGATTGAAACAAATTCATCTGATCATTATATTCAGTGATCATCGTATTTAATTGTTTATCACATTCTACTTGTCATTGTATTCGACTGGTCATCGTATCTGGCTAGATAATCGGATCAGGATTTTTGTATTGGGATTTTCGGGCTGAGGAAGAAAGAGTTGTGAATTGTCTCAATTATATTCTGGTAGAGGTATATTTTTTATATTGGGAAATTGGATGAGAAGAATCATACTTGGAGAATCATATTGGTAGAATCAGACTGAAAATAAGATTGGAGTTTTATATCAAAATTCATTGAAGTTCATACCAGCTTCTTGGTAATAAAGTGAAGGATTTTTTTGAAAGGAATACATTTTTGGAAATGGAATGGAAGCACAGGTAAGATGTTTTGTTACAAAAACTTTCTGTTACCCCATTTGTGCTAGAGGGAGAACACGCACTATTGGATTGTTTTCATAGTATTACATGAGTGAAAGGGTATATCCAACTCATTGTATTCTACATCAAAGAATTGTTCTCTAGTGGATTGTGTGGTATTGGATTATTTCAAAATCATAACAGGGACATAACTATTCTTATTGAATAGTGAACCTTTTAAATACTTGTGTTAAGGATTCTATTACCAGAAATCTCCCTTGTCCACACATCATGCAAAACAAAATTTAAGTTATTAGCCAATTAAAAATCCATTTTAAGCCAAAGGAATTCAGGGAATAATATCATTCAATTATTTAATTAATTTGGGAGTAAGTAATAATGGCGCAATCACAATATGTCATAAACATGGAAATTATCATGCCATAGGGTAAATATTTAGACCCCCTACCTTAACTGGCATTCCAAAAATGATTCCAAAGGCAAAAATCCATGAAGAGGATGGGGAAAAGGATTAAAAATAGGTTCCTAGATCAAAACTAATCAAGATCAAAAAAAAATGGCCAAAGAATTTAACCGCAATGGTTGGAAAAGAAGAAAGAACCTAACCCAAAGGACTTAGTAGGGATTGCTCACACAAATGGGTCAACCTAAAGGGAATTTAGCACCCCATAATCCCATGTAAAATGCCCTCAGGTTTATTGGAGAGAATATGTAGTTCATTAGAATGAAAATAAGTTGTACGGAATGTTTAAAATTATAGTTCGGCCATTTACCCAACGTGTAATTTGGTTATACATCATGTAAATATTTTTAATGGAATTCTTTGAAAAACCCATAGACTCATATTTATGTTATTAAACCCCAGGAAGAATTACCATATGTTTAATCTATTTACATGATGTGTAATCCATTTACAAGATGATTAAATGTTTTTTAGTTTATTTTTCATCCAATTTTGATTTTAAACAACCTGAACTCCCTTGAAAGCTTCTCAACTTACTAATAACCCATTTTAACACTTATTCCAATTTATACCAAAAATCTATTAACTTAAACAAGCATACATACCTGAACTTTATGTGATTTTCTTCAATAAATCCTCTTTATCTCCAATAAATACTTGGCCACCAAGGCTCAAATTAAAAACTCAGAGAGAAACATACATGGAAAAAAAGGAATCTTACAGATAATTAAAAAAGGAAATGATCTTCCATATTCCAATTGTGAGGGAAAAAAACATTATTTCCAATGGTATTTTAGTATAAAATGGTATATTATTTCCCAAATGAATGTGTTCTACATAAGAAGGAATATGAAAGTTTATCATAATTTCTTAAATTTGGGACATCATGGTACAAAATAGAATACATATCCAACCATGACTCATTCCAAATAATTGGCCCCAAACCTCCCACTAAATAAATCTATTATCTTACAATAATTCATAATTTGAATCATATATTTACAAATTAAAATAATGTAAATATACTAATATGGAATATAGATGAGCATATCTCAGATGGGAGACTATGTCAGCCAGTTAATTCACTATAATGAAAAATATTTGATCATATATTCTGTGATTTTTAGAAATAAAGTTAGAAATATTAAAATGGGTTTATGCACATATAGAATGAATCCATATCATAGTCTTAGAATCCAACAAATTCCATGTCCTATTATCTTGGTTTTCTATAACTTATCCCCATGGATATGTATGAAGAGGAAATATATGATGAAGAGCATTTTTATTTTTGGACCAAAAAATACTAGAAATGATATTTATATTAATCTATCACTATAGATCGATGATTTAAAATTTCTATGGGAGATAGGGGACCATCCCACATTGTTTTATTGATTACGCTTGGTAATTAATCAGATTAGAATATATATTTCCCAAACTACACTCAACATCAGAGGCGTAGAACAGTGACAGTGTGGGGTTGAACCCATAGGGAAAGCTGGTAGGCATGAAAACTAGAGGTAATAACCTTAAAGTAGGATTCCTCATGAACACTATTTGGTTTATTTTACTAAAAGTGCATAGCTTGGGTTTAAATTCAGATGAAAAAGAATGTACCGGGGTTAATTTAAGGGCTTAGGAAAAAGATTATCCTAAATATATCTTGTAATAGACCTATAGATTTTTTTGTTAAGAAGTAAAAAGGTCACCAATTAGTCTTTATCCAAACAATTGGATCTACCTAGGCTTCAACTATTCTTTGGTCTAGATATATTCAGTAACCTGGGTGTTGTAATATTGGCTTCAAGGTGAAAAGTATCACAAGCTATTGGTCCTATCTTAGTCAACTCCGACAAGGTCAGAGTCTTTTGATTACATATCTTATGATCAGGGTAGTGTAAAATAATGAAATTAATAGTTTTTAACCTAATTACCAGCCACAGGGTTACCAATTTTTTATTCATAGATTCATTATGTTTAAATCCACCTTTACTCTTTACCCCTAACCCTAAGCGGATTAGTTGGGCATGACGGTGTTAAACAAAAGTAGGGAAACAAAAAATATTCTTGACATAATAAATAAATAGTTAAAAATAAGGAAATAAAAAATTGAAACCACAAAAAAACCAATCAAATACGAACTTGAATTAAGAAACAATAAAGAATACATAACTGGAGGAAGTTGAACGACAATTAGGATTGAAACTTAACATTTGGAATAGAAAACAAGAAATCCACAATAGTAGAACATAAAGTAGTAGAAAGGGAATGAAAAATAGAGAAAAATAAAGTAAAAGAACTAAGTTTTAATGAAATTAAAATAGAAATTAAGAATAAATAGAAAATATTCTGGAAGCATACCACTATTTTTCACATTGGGAGTCACTGGAATATATATAGGCCCAAGAAGTTCATGGCATGTAGCTGATTCACATCGTGAACATGTTTTATGTGAATTCTTCATTGATAAATTAATTACATGTAACTAAGATTCAAATAATTTTCTTCATATCTGATGAGTTCTCTAAAGATCTTGGATCTCAGATATTTCATAGCTTGTAACTTTGGTGGGAACCAAGTTTTAAACTCTACACATCATGTAATTTGTTCACATCATGTATCCTCATTAGGTTCTGACTTCAGAGATTTCAGGATGTGTAACTTGGATTCACATCTTGTACTTGGTTCATTTCTTTTAATTTGGATTCACGGGCTACCCTTCAACTCGAAGGTGCTTTGCTCAAGGTATACACGTGTGTAATTAAGAGGTATATCCACACTTCCATAATCTCAGGGTCGGTCCATAGAGGTTTCATAAAAGCAATGAAAGTATCATGTTTCTTCATCTTTTTTTGAAAGTCGTGTCTAGGCCATATTTCAAATCCATCACTTAACAACATATAATCCATCATAAGATTCATCGGTCTGGTAAATGGTGACTTTTTACCTTCCTAATACAAAACCTATATATATATATATATTTATTTATTTATTTTATATGCATTTTTTAACAGGATAATCATGAATTTTACATCAAAAGAACCATGGACTACTTCCCATAGATCATGTGAAATAATCACCATAAATCTTCTCAGTAGAAAATATATTGCATCCATTAGTAGTGACCAGATCCCCTGTTCTTATTCAAATGAAAATGATGTAATTATATCAAGTGTCAGGGTATTAAGGGATAAAATGGGATTGTAACATAGCTCAATCCTAACAAGGTCATTTATGGCTTCTATGGGCCTAATAGGAAAATAAGTATAGGTTGGTTTCAGGACAAATGGCTCAAAAATTATTGCCACAATCATTTTAATATTGTGTTTATTTATTAATAGCCAGATAATATTCTAATTAAAGTTTCAATAGGTTTACATACCTCAACTATCTCTCAAAAAATATGCTCAGAAAATAATATGACAATGTAGGTCTAGAATTATCTCAGGAATGGGAGTATAAAATAGGGAAATCACTCCAGGATAGTATCCAGTAATAAGTTAATCAAAATAAATTGCAAGAATATATAATTAGAATTAAGTTACTCAACTCATTAATCATGATAAAATATAAACAAGTTTGAAAATTGATTTCAATAATATCCCACCAAACTTTGTATTTTATTAAAATGGTTTTAATGAGATTTCAAGTTTAAGAATGCTCTCAATGAGAAATGTCTCCCTGACTGATGAAAATAAGAAAAAATCTATGTTTACAGACAATAAATCTCAATAATGACTCCCCCGAACTTAAAATGATATAGTTTTTTTAATTTTCTAGAAAGTGATGTGGGAGAGATAGTAATAGAATCCTTGAAAGATTTGGAATGGAAATTAAGAATTTAAAATTGGTAATCAAGAGTTCTCTATAGTGAAATAATTCCATGGGGGAAATTTTTGTATGGTATTGAGAAATTGTGTTGCCTAAAAAAATTGTTTGTAACAAAATACCTACACTAGATAAACCATTAGTACATAGGTTTTAATCAATATGTAATAAAAAATGGGTATGTGAACACATTCAATGGTAGGAGAAAAAATCTCAGATAAATTCATGAATTTGCTACAAAGAAATTTTGGAAAACCGAAAATATAAAATGATAGAAAAGAAAAAACAAAGGTCCTAATAAACTCAATTAAAACATAGAAAACAAAAAATATGGGTTGCCTACCATAAATCTCTAATAATGAAGTCTTCATCCAGAAAAATAGAACAAATATGAGATAAATTTTAAATAAAGGAAACTCCCTTTGTGAAATGGTTCTTGATAAATTTTTAGCAGTTTCCATTGAACTCAAATAATGTTCATTCGCATTATTTAATTTCTATATTCCCATAGTAGAACATTTTTAAAACTTTAAAGGATATTTAATATCATGATTTCAGCTTCTCGGGTAACATTTTTAATCAGTAATTAAAAATTAGAACTTTATCCCCTAGTGAAAATATTTGTCACGCAATGCACTGGTCATTCCATTTATTCTTTTTTCCTTCATAAACATGGGAATCATCATAATAATCCCTTATGATCTCTTTCAAATCATTTATTTGTAGCATTATAACTACCCTAGATTTTTGAGAATCCATATTTAGTTTATTAATTTTCCATTAAGAGAAATGATCTAATTGAACTGAAAAGTGACATGGCTTTTAGTAAACAAGGTATAATGGAGTATTGTTGATGGGTGTTTTATACGTTGTGTGGTACACCCAAAGCGTGTCATCCAATTTTATAATCCAATCCTTTCTACTTATAGACACTATATTTTATAAAATTTTATTAATATCCTTGTTAGAAAATTCAACTTTCCCACTTATGTATGGGTGGTAGGGAGTTCTAGTGTTATAATGGGTTCCATATTTTTCAAGAAATACTTTCATGGAATTCTTTGAAAAGTGAGTTCTCTGATCACTAATGAGAAATTAAGAAAATCAAAATCTCAAGAAAATATTTTCCCTTAAGAATTTCATGACCACCATAGATCTTTCATGGGTGGTGGGCTTGGATTATACCCACTTCTAAAAATAGTTCACACCTAAAAGGATGTAAAATTTCCCATGATAATTTTGGAATATAACCATAATATTAATTCCCCACACGTCAATTATTTAAACTTCTAAAATGGGAATCTAGGGCATTTTGTTTCTTTTTTTAAAGGTTCTTGTTCACTGTAACCAATAACTTCTTTAAAGAAAACTCCTCACATCCCAATGGTGTGTGGTCTACAATAGTCCAATTTTTAGGATATTGGACACAATGCATTCAGGCCCATGATTTCCTCTAGTTGGGGACGTGTGACACATATTGACTACACATTGAACTCTATATTTTGGGATGAAATGTTGCATTAATCCATTAGCAAGGCACTTAAATAGTATCATCTCATCCTAGAAATATTGTGATACCTTGACCAAGAATTTTTTATTTTGTTGGTGGGAGAAGTGGGGGTAATGTTTTCACATGGAAAGATATTTTTCAATATAATAAACCCATGTTTAGGATTAGTTATTTATATTAAAACCCATTTCATCAAGAAATTCATCCTCAATTCCCAAATTGTATTCATCTTTAATACTTAGTATTTGAAGTCTAGATAAGTGAACACTGATGACATTTTCAGTTCATTTTGTGACCTTAATGACTATATCAAATTATTGGAGTAGCAGGATCCATAGTATTAATTGTGGTTTGGAATCCTTTTTTCTCATTAGGTATTTTAGTGGAGTTTGATATTTATAGACCACTACTTTATAAATCACAAGGTCTGGGCGAAACTTTTCAAAAGAATATATAATGACCAGAAACACCTTTTTTATGGTTGTGTAATTAACATGAGCTTACTTTAGTGTTTGAATAGTATAATAAATGGGATGGAAGATATGTCCAACCCATTTTCCTAAAATAGCACCCACAATAAAAATTTTGGAGTCACACTTTCATTCAAAATCATTATCCCAATCAGGTGATATTATAACAGGATTGACCACCTATATATTATTTAGAGTATTGAACACCAACTAACACTATTCATTAAAGTCGAAATAATGTTCTTCGATAAAAGTTGTGTTAGTGGGAGAGATATTTTATCAAAGTCCTGAAATAAGTGGTGATAAAATCTCATGTGGCTCAGAAAACTTCGGATACCTTTCATTGTCATGGGTTTAGGTAAGTATTTAATCACCTTGATATTTTCAGGATCTATATTTATGTCATGCTCTGATATCTTATTTCTAAGTACTATGCCTCCTTGGACTATAAAATGAAACTTTTCCCAGTTTATTAATAGGCACTTCTCTTCATAATGCTACAAAACTAGGTCCAAATTATTCATACAAACTTTAAAGGATCTTCTATTCACCAAGAAATAATACAAGGAAATACCTAAGAATTCTACCACCATATCATCAAATATGTGTTTCATAAACCTTTGAAATACCACCAGTGTGTTCATATTTCAAAGGACATCTGTCTATAGGAAAATATCCTAAGGGACATGTGCATGTGGATTTGGAGTAATCTACTAGGCTGACTTCAATTTGATTGTATCCTGAATATCCTTCTAGAGAAAAAATAGAATTTATTACCTATTATTCTTTTTAGAATTTAAACCATGAAAGGAATCATAAAATGATCCTTTCAATTTTTCATGTTCATATTTTGATAATCAGCATATACTCACCACCTGGTGATGGTTTGAGTAGAGATTAACTCATCTTCGTCATTTTTAACTACAGTAAAATTGCCTTTCTTTTGGACAACATACAGAAAACTCAACCATTCACTAATAGAGATTGAAAATATTATACCACTATCAAAAACCTTCAGAACTTCCTTTTTTACTACCTCTTTTATTGGTTGGGTAAGTTTCCTCTAGGGTTGAATTCAGGGTTTATCACATTCCTCCAATAAATCTTTTGGGTTCATATTGTAGGGTTGATCCCCTTAATGTCAAATAATCCCAATGAAATTGAATTTTTATAACTTTTGAGGAATTAAATGAGTTTTTATTCTTGTATTTTATTCAGTTCTAAACTGATAATGATTGGTAGTGTAGTTGTTAAGTGTTCTTAGTAGAGGTTTTAATTCCAGTGTCGGTGGCTTGATGACTGAGGGTATGAATGGTGGGTCGGTATCCCCTATCATTGGTTTAGGGTAATTTATATCCTCATGATCACTATATTCATTTTCATTAGGATAAAGGGTCTTTATATCATCCTCACTGGTCATATAATCATATTCTTTGTTAGTAATAAAGATTTCTTGACAATCAAATGACTTACCACTTTGTTTGGAAGCCTTCACTAAATTTAAAACAACTTGTTCTTCACCAAATGAATATCATCCTTCCTTGATTTACACCAATTAGTTCCATGGATCTTCCAAAATTTTATGCACCAATCCTTTAGAGAATAGAGAAACTTTCTGGGTCTCGCATCTTAGGTAGAAGATTCTACTAAATGATATCAGTCAATTATTTATTTAAGGACTTGACTCCTAGGTTTTCTATTTTCCTCTTATTAAAAATAAGTTATTTTAAGAACTTAGTATAGTTTGTAATCTAAGTGACCAATTCAGAAAGGGGGATGTTGATGTGTAATTGCTTAAACATATCTATTTTTTTGTGTTGTCCCTCTCTTTTTCTTTGTCTCATCTTTTATGGAAAGGTAAGAGTTGGTTTTTATGGTGGTGGTTCCATGTACACATCTTCCTTTCAGGCTTCTCTTGTAAAAGAACTTTTTTAGTTGGATATACTTCTATATTTTTCTCCGGACTAGCATAATTTGTACTATAATTTTCATCCCTGGTGATGAATAGATCATGTGTTTCATATTATTTTAATTTATTTTATTCACCCTTAAATGGATACTGAAATTCCATCATTTTTCACTCCTAATAACCACATAATTTTCCTCATATATCATGTGTATCTTGGTATTATTGGGAAATGTTCCTGGTAGTCAGTCAGATAGGGTCTTTCAGATTTATCCCACTTGGTGCTCAAGGTTGTGTAGGGCAGCCCTTTGGTTTTTCATTTTAGTATCTTGGGTTTTCATCCTCTGATCTACTTTTTAAAAAAATGTGGTGAGAAATTTTTCAATGTTAGACTATAGAGGTGGGGCTTATTGTGGTTATCTTATAGAATCTTTCTATAATTGATGCTGATCACTATAGGGAAAAGGTTTTTATTGATATTTTTGTTGTGGATAGGGAGCGACAATTTGAGTTGGGTACTTGGGTGTTCCCAAATCTTGTGGTGGTGCTTGACCACTCCTCTATTGATAAAAACCATGGTTGGTGTGTTGTAGCTACTAAGCCAGTATTTGTTGATAATATTGTTGATGGTATTGTTGATGTTGTTGAAATTAATGATTTTTTTTATTATAATTAACATAATTATAATATTGTATTTTTATTCTTTTATACCTATATTATAATCCTGATATGGGTGTGGACCTCCACACATTTCACATTCTTTTATTTCCATAACAGGGGTAGGGGTGGTGTTGGTGGAGCAAGTAGCTGGAAAGGCTCAATCTTCTTCATGAGACCTTCAACCTGGGATTCTAAATAGTTATTATATTCTACTATATGGATTCCAAATCGGGCTGTTAGTATCTCAATCCTCCACAAACTAGCATTGTGGTATATCTCATCTAAAAGTGATCTGTAGACTTCAGGCATCTTGATTATAAGTCTTCCATCATTGGAAGTGTCTATAATTGCACAAGCAGTTTGTTGGAGTCCTAGAAAAAATAATTGGAGGTTCTACACATTGATTCCATGATGTTGTAATTTTCGATTATTTTCTTTAATATAATCTTAGGATTCCCAGTCCGATTCTCCATCCACCTTGTTAAAGTTTTAGATCATATTTATGAGCTTACAGGTTCATATGGGTGTAAATTATTTGACTAATAACATCTTTTCTAAATCATCTCGAGTCGTGATAGACTTGAGAGATTGGATTTTGATCCAATCCTTAGCTCTTTTGCCCAAGGGGAAAGAAAATACTCAAGGTCTAGTGGATCGAATGATATGCTTTGGTTGAGAAAAGTGACATGGAATTATAGGGAATTAGAGATGTGATCATGGGGACCTTCTCTCTGAATTCCAATAAATTACCCCATGTTTTGGATCCCATAGATGATTCTTGGTTTTATTTTGAACGAATTCACTTGAATAGGAGGGAACATAATGTTGGGCATAACACCACTGATGGCAGGCAAGCCATGGTCCATGATGATGCACTCATAAAATACTACTCGCTCTCCATTCTTTTTAGGCAGCACATATAGGAGGTTTTGAGGGTGTGTCTGTGCAATGTTGTTGCGTTCAACCATGGTTAATAATTAGAGTGAAGATATGTATCTTTCAATATCTTGATCAAAAGAGAGTATTTTTGTATATTCAAGGATTCTTGAATGAGTCAAAGGAGACTAGAGCATGTACTATGATGAAGTAGAGTATGCACAGGTTCTAGTTTGTGTTAAAAAATGTAAAAAAAGGTGGGAAAAGAAAGGGAGGTGAGGTAATCCTAGGTTCAAACTGAAGGTCATTGTTCCAAAGAATATTTTTCCCTAACAACAGTGGAAATATTTGACCATCCCATATAGCGTCTTTGATTACGCATGGGAATTTATCATATTAAAACTTATTTTCTTAAACTACACTCAGCTACAAAGGTGTTGTATAGTGGAAGTGTGGAATTAAACCCACAGGGACAGATGGTAGATAGGATACCTAGCGGTAAGAACCTTGAAGTACAATTCCTCACAAACACTCTTTGGTTTGGTTTTACTAAAAATATGTAGATTGGGTTTTAATTTAGATGAAAAACAAGGGATCAAAGTCAATTTTAGGGCTTAAGAAAAAGATAATACTAAATCTAGATTGGAATATACCTATGGATTAAGCTACGAAGCGGTAAAAATGTCACTAATTGGTCTTGTTCCAAGTAATTGGATCTACCTAAGTTGTAACAATTCTATGGTTCAAATATATTCAACAAACTAGGTGTAGTAAGGTTGTATTCAAGGCATAAAGTATCATAAGATATTGTTCCTAGCTTGCACAACTCCAACTTGGTCAGGGTACTTTGATGACATCTCCCATGATTAGGGTAGTGAAAAAGAATAAAATTAATAGTTTTTTTAACCTAATTATTATCCATAGGGTTAACAAGTTTCGATTTACATATTCATTGCGTTTAAATCCACCCATACTCTCAACCCCTAACCCTAAGAATATTAGTCGAATATGATGGTGTTAAATTAAAGTAGATAAATATGAAATATGCTTGAAATAATAAATAAATAGTTCAGAATAAGGAAATATACAATTGAAACCCAAAAAAAACAATCAAATACTAACTTTAATCAAGAAACAATTAAGAACTCTAGAAAATATGAAGTTAAACAACAATCAGGATTGAAAATTGATGTTTAGAACATTAAGCGGGAAATCCATAATAGAAGAATTTAAATATGTAGCAAAGTAATGATAAAAAAGGAAAAATAAATCAAAATAACTAAGTTTTAATGAATGTGTAAATGAAATGAATAATAAATAGAAATGGTTCTAGCGGCATCTCACTCTTTTGAACAACGAGGCTCACCGGAATATTTAGTCTTAAGTGGTTCATAATGTGTAGCTGATTCACATAGTGAACATTTTTTAAGTGACTTCTTAATTGATACATTCATGATGTGTAAATGGGATTTATATTTTTTACTTCATATATACAAAGTTCTGTGAAGATCATGGATCTTTTAGATTTTGATGTCTTATAACTTCAATGGGATCCAGGTTTCTAACTTTACACATCGTGTAATTCATTCATGTCATTTATCTTCATCAGGATTGGACTTAAAATCTTTCATGATGTGTAACTTGGATTCACATCGTGTACTTGGTTCACATCTTTTAATTTGGATTTATGGGATGGCCTTTTCCTCATAGGTTCTTTACTCAAGGTATACACATCGTGTACTTCAGATTTATGATGTGTGATGCCCAAATTTTCTATTTTTACAGTATTTCCTCCTCTGAGTCATAAAATACTAATTTCTTTGAAAAAAAATCAAAATCTAGTGTATTATCCAAAAAACATGATTAAACCTTAAATAAATAAATCTAAAATATTTATATGAATTGGTATTATCGATAAGTTTTATAATATTTGATGCATAAAAGAAAGGGTATTTTCCTTCACATGCTATAATAATGTTCACTATAAACAACTTTCTTATTTATGGAAACTTATCCCAATATAGTGTTAAAGGATATAGATCTTATAAATTTTTCAAAAAGGGGACTTAATATCATCAATATGAAAATATTATAAAAACAGTTTACATGATACATCGGATATTTTGTGAATGGATCATCCTTATCAAAGATTTAAAAATGAATTTAATAGTTTACAAAAGTATGATTTTTCCACAAAACCACTATCGGGTAAATAATATTATGACAAGGTGAAAAACATCAATGGTACATTAGGAAATAAATAAATTTTTGGTTGTCAAAAAAATACATGGAATATTAATACATTTTATTCAAGAAACCTTATTGGATATTTTTTGATGTAAAACATAACATTGACATTATGAATGTTGATAAAAAAATTGTAATGGTCTAATAGGAACATTGTTAAACATAAAAGAAAATAAAAAAGATGTATTATAAGAATGACTAGACATTAACCCTGAGAATATTTTTTTATTTAGCTCCCACAATGAAAGAAAATAGAACATATATGCCTCTTTATTGTCACACATTAAGAAATAGTGAGAAGATATATTTTTCGATGTCTCCATAGTGTTAAAGTACCTAATGGGTTTTCTTAAAATGTAAAAAAATTGGAATCATTAAAGGATTTAAAGTTAATAGGTATAAAATATCATAACTTTCATGTATTAATGAAATATTTTTTTCCAGTTTCATTATATAGAATATTTTTTATACAAGTCATAAAGTTTATCATTAGTTTTTGTTAATTTTTCAATATGATTTATAGAAAATTCATAGATCCTGATTTGTTAGATGTATTGTAGAATGAAGTTGTTCTCTTAATTTTTCAACTAGATATTTATTTTCCACCATATTTTTTAAATATAATGGTTCTTCAATTGATTTATTTGGTCTGAGAAATAAGAATATGTTGGTCTATTTATTTATGTTGGGCATATCCTTTTGAAATATATATAAAAATTTTGAAGGGATATGTTAAGAACCTATATCAACCAAAGATATATATTGTTAAAAAATATATATCATAAGAGGAAATTGAGTTAAATACTGATTTTTTGTGTAAATTGAAGCATATTGGTCTCCCTATATCTCAACATCAAACATTTGATATTAAAGGTAAATGGATATGTGGCTTAAATGTAAAGATAATTCTATATTATGAAGTGATCTATTCACATTTATACATTTTAAAAAATATAGGTGAGGTTCAATAATATATATCATCACATAATGTTGGATTGAAGGTATGATATCTCAGAATAAATGAAAAATGGTTGATGAAATATTATAAAACCACTTGTTTTTCATGGTTTATGGAGAAAATCAACACTGATGTATTTTCATCAGAAACATTGAAATTCTTATCTAAGGGACCAATTTTTAATATAATCACGTGGTCTAGTTTTGATATTAATGGATACATTTTTTACATAAAAACTGGGATTATAATATTACCATTCAAAATAGTAAATTAATGGTTATTACTAAAACACTACATTTTTCAAGTGCCAAATATAAAAACCCAATTTCTATATCAACATCATATTTTGAATTTGTTAAGGATATATGGGATATTGATTATACTAAATTTCAAGTATTGGTATTTAAGTGTGATTGGGTTGATTGTAATAGTGGAATGAAACATGATGATTATGGATTTAGACTTATTGATTTGAAAATATTTAGCTGCAAGGACAAAAAAATTAATCATGGATATGCATGAAAAAGAATATTTTATATTATTGTCCCATAATATGATCAATGTTATGTTGTTTTGAAATGGAAAAAATCATTTTAGTAATGAGAATATTGAACATATTGAAAATTTATCTAAACTTTCTTCATCTATTGCATGATTACTTGATGATAATGATGATTGTTATGTGGAAATTATTCATGAAATCTAAAATGGTCACATAGAAAAGATATGGTAAAACACTCCATTACTCTTCTAATTAATCAGGTAATTTGTTTTTTGTGAAACTAATGCATTTAAAAACTTTATTTCTTAACTTTGATATTTAAATTTATAGATGTCCAATATTTGTACCATTTTTGTAATATTTTATATATTCATTAGATTTAGATATCCATTTTTTGGTTAAAAACTTTTCCTTCACTATTTTTTTGTGATTATTTTCTTTATATTCTTCATTTTAAGGTATACACTTTTATTCCATAAAATATTTATAATTTTATTCCTAGTATGAACAATTACATTTTTTTACTTATAACATTTATATATTTATAATCAAATACACATACAAAAAATTATATATTTGTATATGATAATCATTTCTATCATTTTTTGTCAATTTTTATATTCACTAGTTTAGTTACACATTTTTTGTTAAAAAATATAACATTAAACGTTTTTTTATTTATGAACAATCAATTTTTTATTTATTATAATTATTTAATTTTAATCAAATACAGATACACATAGATTTGATTAAGTATCAAACATCTTACTAAATGATAGACACAGAGGAAGTGGAACCAATGTATGTATGTTTTTTCATATAAATGTATATCTATGGTACTATTTAATGAAATTAAACTTATATTTATTTAAATCTTGAGTTGATATTATTATTCTACAGAGATAACGGTACATAAATATGGTAGGCTTGGGATTACATGTTTAGCAAAAAGTTTAGTCATGCATAGATATAAAAGAGGTTTATAATTAAATTTGATGAGAATGACCACCCAACTAGCTCTAATGCCACACAGTTTTGGACTTACCTGGAAATATAGATTCATTACAAGGTATGTATTTTATTCCATGATTATAGGAGTGTTGACTAATCAGTTAAAGATATTTTATGGGAATCCATAATGATAAAATTTATAAAATTATTTATTTATTTTTAAAATGGTTTAAATATTATACATTTATTAATATTTTTTAAATTTAATTATAGATGACATTTAAATTTCAAGAAATGAAAGTAATTTAGAAAAAGTGTCTATCCTTTGTGGCAATTAGATGGAGAGATTTTAATTGAAATTTGACTTTATTTTATATTTTTGGTGGTAAAGAGAAGGAATATTCATGTCTTAAGTATGAGTTTATAGGTATGGATACATGATGGATGTTTGTATTTAATCAGTGGGAGGAAGACTTTATGGTAGGTTTTTAAAAAAACTATTTGTTTAATTACTTTTAATTACATGATAACTTATTTATTTTTTATTATGTAACAAGACTCCAAAAAATATCACTAAGAGAAACAGTCTCATAATTTATACTCTCATACTTTTTCTTGCAGATGGTGTCCTTTATTAGAGGAGAAAATTATTGTTGGACAATTTAGTGAATTAAGATCCAATTCATGTTGCAACTACAAAGAGGTTCCACACAACCCTCTATCTCTTCCCCCTCATCCTGAAAAATGGAAATGGGTGAGAATAAAAAAAGGGTGAAATATATTTCATATCCAAAAATGGAAATAGTTTATATGATTATAAGTAATTATTTGTTGATTTTATACAATATTACTATTTTGTAAATTTATCTCAGTAATATAATAATTGAAATTATTATTCCAGTGCACATTTTAAGAGAAAATTACATTGGGGATCTTTATTCCTAAGGGTAGGAAGGATATTCATACCACTTATTTAGATATGTTAGAACACATGGGCCACATTAGAGGGTATAAGGAGGGTATCAGTTTAAAAAAACTATACACTCCCCTTGAATGGGAATGATGGGGGAAGAATATAAGGGATAAATAATTTCTTTGAAGGCTAGCTTATGAAAAATGAATGGGTTGATATATGATATAATTAAATCATTTGTATCAGATATTCTTGTAAAATTGATGAGAAAAGCATAGCCTATGTAGCTTTCCTACCCATATTTTCCACCTCCCCATTCATACCCATCCATCTATTGTGAGTTTCATATTGGGGATCCCCATATACGTATTGTATCATACATAATTTTATATCATCCATGGGATTACATAGATTATAATCTTATGTAGTCCGGTTAGTTAAGAGTACTGGTAAATGATATTATTGATCAAAATATTCTAATGTCATTTCTTAATGAGGAAGTGTCCATAGTTAGACATAGTATTGGTTGTTTTTTTACTTTTTTCTAACTAATATTTTTCAACAATTGACATGTAAGGTATGAATTGATTTTCATTTTTTATTTATCATTAAATTCAGAATGAATTATAATATTTTCTTACACTTACCTTATATAAAAGTATCTGAAATCAAAAGAATCGCTGAAAAGAAAAGGAAAATTCCATTTTCCATGTAACACCCTGAGATTTTCATGAGATAGATTTTTTTTAATTTCTTTGATTTCTTATGTTGTACGCTGCACCAAGATAATATTACACAATACACAAAACTAACTTAGCTTGCAGTATACACAACACTATGCTTGGATTGTGTTGCACACAATTTCAAGTTCTTTTGATAGAATTAATTTCATTCAAGAACAAGTTTATGTTAATAACTAAATGTTATTATGTTACCTCATAACCTAGTCATTATAATGGGGGGTATGAATAGTATTAACTTTCTTCAGAAAAACTATTTAAATGAAAATAAGTGAGTTTATAAAATAATAAAATCACTCTTGATGGATTTTATTAGTGTAATATATATGAAATATATTCAATATAATTTTTAAAATTAATCAAATATGTTTTATAGAAATTATATAAGAACAAATTCAATTTTTTGGATAAAAGAATTATTTTTCAAAAAATACAGTTTTGTCTCCTTTTGATTGCACACCCATTTTTAATATATTTTTTTAACACTTTTATATATTATATTTGATAAAATAAACATATTATTTGGAGTCATGATATAAAAATTTACTTTGGATTATTTTTTTGATATTTTTCTGATAAGTTTTAAGTTTTGATGAATAGTAAAAATATATTAAATTTTAATTGAAAACAACTTTTTTCATTGAAATAATTTATGTGGATAAATTATATTATTTAAGGGTTTGAAATTAAAAATAGATTACATTTTTAAATTTTAATATAATTTTGGTCATTGGTATTAATTTTACCATGAATTTTAATGTAAAAAATCTTTCAATATTTTACAGTGTTATAACTTTTAAAAACATGTTTTTCATTCTGACAATGGGATTAATTTTAAATTAATTATTGAAACTTCTTTGTTTTGAATTTTTTAAAATAGAATAAATATTTGGAATCAGTAGTTCCAAATTATTTAAATATCATTCCTTTATTTTTTTTGCATTATTAATAGTAACTTTAGTAATTTATATTAATACGATAAAACGGTAAATGAGGTAATTAAGGGAAAATATAATATTATAAAATAACCTTAACACTTGTCCTAATATTATTGGATGATTTATTTTCTTCTTAAATAATCCTTAGTTCTAAATTATACCCTTTGTAAGCCACTTGGATGAGATTAAAACTTTTAACATATTTTATTTTTAGAAAAGTTAATTATGTCTTTCTCGTATTTTAATAATTTTTTCATTTTTAAAATAAGGTTATACAAAAGATAAATTCAATTATAAATACTCATTTGAAATATAAATTTTTATTATCATGGTGATTTATTTTTAATTTTTAGGAAATAATTAATTACCTTAAAGATTTATATATTAATTATTCATAAATTATTGAATTGTTGAAAAATCAGTAAACTGGTTTTTATTAAAATGATAATAATCATTAAAAATAAAAACACTTAAAAAAATATTATTGGTCTAGTATATCTCCACCATAATAATCCAATGGACTATTTATTGACCATTTGGATCCATATAATAGTGATTATAACACTTATATTATTTTATTTAAAGTGATATTAAGCTTCTCACATTCATATTTTAATAAGTATAACATTTTTAATGTAGGATTTTCCAAGATATATATTCAAATATAAGAATTATTATGAAATATATTGGATTTATCTTCTTCATCATATTTTATTTTAAATTTTTACCCAAAAAATAAGTATTTTAAATAATTATAGAAAACTGATGTAGTGATTATTTTATTGATATAAATATCAAATTAATGTAACTAAAAATACTAAAATAAATATAATTTGGGATAATTAATATATCCAAAAACTTTTATATATTACCTTAACCCTATAAATATATAATAAAATATTTGGTTTTAGGATAAAATCTAAGCTTGACATTTTTAAAAATACATTAAATGAATAGTGTCAAAATGACACTATTGATATTTTATCAAAATAATGTTTTATTAAATTATTTAAAAATCATAAAATATTTTCAAAAATATAATTTTTTTTTACTCTAAAATGTTCTATAGTATTCATTTATGGTCTAATTGACATCAAATTAGTAAAAATTTCACTATTTTAATATTGAACAATTTGTTACCTTAATTAAAATTAAAAGAGAATAATTAAGGGTAAAATGAAATGATAATGTTTAACATGAAATAAAAACATGTATAAAAATTACTGGTTGATGATATGAATATATTATATCATCCCATCTTAGAAATAATTACCTTTTGGTGGTTTTTGGATGTGGTTAAAATTTATTATAAATTAATATTTTTTGGAATTTCCCAATGTGCCGCCAACATCAACTATAAAAGGTAAACTTCTACCTCATTTATTCATAACTCATTAAGCCAGAAAGTTCTTCCATACCCTACTAATTTCACTTCTAAACATCCCAAGTTAAATTATATAGGTTTTGGTCTTCTCAAAATACCAACTCTAGTGCCTTTAAGAGGAGATCTAAAGGGAGCACATCGAAGAAGAGATAATCTCCTCTACCGATTATTTCAAACTTGTTTCTTCTTATACTTCATATTTATGAGTTATTTTCCTTATAAAGTAATAAATCAAGTATCACTTATATAATTATATGTTATTATAATTATGGAACAACTATATTACACCTTCTATCCATCCTACAAAAAATGAAATTACCACACATGCATACGCACGACTTACCGTCTCCACGTCATGGTATAATCTATTTTTCACAACAACTTTAATTGGATGGTTATAATGATGGAAATAATAACTTTATATGATTATTATAAGATGAAATGGATTTTATAACAAAATATATATCATCCACTTCCATACCATTTCAAAATTATGGGAATGATATCGCCGCTTGTGCGTACATACGACCTACCATCTCCATGATGCGATGTGATTCATTGTACATGATATCTATTAAATCATGATTATATAAATTTATTAAAAGAAAACATATTATATATAATATATTAATATCATTCTGCAAATAATATAACTATAATCTATGAATAGAAACAAGAACTTATCTGATGAAACATGTGTAATAAAATAAAGCAGTTAATATCCAATGGATGAGTAAAAATGTTATTAACAAACGGATGATAATATGATCATATATAATATAATAAAAAAGATTATGATTCTGGGATAAATTAATGAAATTATTTAAATCATTATATAGTAGTTTTTAGATACACATAATTCATATCGAACATAAGGTAAGGGATTATTTTGTCTCACTTTTATTTCTGTGGGACATAAGCCTTATACACCACCTATTTATTTTGAGTTGTGTTTATTCTACCCATGAATGTTTTCATGATTATTATTATGAAGTTTATTGTACGAATATTATTTTCTTTATTTTATTAGAAATATGATTTTACTGATTATAAATTGGTAAGGGATAATTTTATAATATCATTATTATCCGAGATTGTTTATACGTAAGTATTTATTGGGGTATATTTATCATACATGTATGTGTTTTTTACATATATATTATAAAATATTTTTCACATCCTTCTACTATTTCTGAAAGTAAATTTTATCCATTGTTGAATTTTTACAAAATGGTATGAATGGAATCTTTTGTCCCTTTTGATACTAGGTGCTTTTTGACTTTCTTAGAAAAGTACAAAAAGAATATTTTATTTTAACTTATATGGCTTGTACGAATTTTTACGCATTCATAACACCTAATTTACTTGAATATTACTTTAAAATATTTAAATTTTACTTTCAAATGAATTATTTTCTTATAAAATTCCATTTCATTTTGAGAAAAGAAAATGTTTTTTAAGAAGAAAATATATTTTCCTCAAGAATTAATTTCAAGTGTTTTATCAAAATTATTTTCCATCTAATATGACATTATTTAAATAGGGTTATGTTTATATACCTATTATTACTATGGTTTTATTGTGTAATATTTAGGAAATACATTTGTTTTATTTTTATTATGATGTAATGATGTTTAAGAAACCCATTTTAACCCTTAGGTTATGCTATGATGAATGATTTATGTTTTTGTGAGACATGTAAGAATGATTTCATTATGATATGGGTGTGGGACATATATCTCCATCCAATGAATTGGGTAAATATTTATGTCTCAAGAAATAGATAGTACTAGAATAGAAATTAAATCAGATTTAGTAATACAGGGTTGGAACAGCAAGTAAATCTGGTTGACTAATACAGGGCTAAAACAAAGAGTGAACACGGTTCATTAAAGGACTTTGTCCACTATGATAGTCATGGAAATGAGCCTTGAATAATATGAAATGATTTTCTATACTTATGTTAATGACACAAATTCCATTTCTTATGTTATCCCCTTTGGTAATATGTTTATTTATTTTTTTATTATCTATTATTATTTATTTCGTGACATGATATCATGATCTATGATGTGTAGGAGATGATTTTCAATTGTTATGTTCTTATGTATTATTATTATTATATGATTGATATCTCCCTTGTTTACCCTTACTGAGCATCTAATATCATTATTTTTATGTTTCTTTTCTCCCAGGTTATGAAGAAGGGTACTAAGTAATATGTGAAAAAAGAGGTTCAGGTTATGAAGAAAAAAGCAGTAGATGATGTAGATGATTTATGAACCATTTTTTTAAGTTTACCAGTTTCCAAAGACACAAAACTGATATAATATTTTGGAATATTTTTTTTCCTTGTATTAATTATTCCAAAAAATTAATGTAATTTCTATTTATGTCAATCTTGGGTCGTTATAGTTGGTATCAGAGTGAAGGTTTAGTTAACCTTTGGATATTACGATGAGAAAATTTCAATGAGATCCCTAGAGATATTTCTAAGGATATGTATAATTATAGTTTACAATCCTATAATTTTGGTAACGATCATGAATAACCTAGGATTAAACCTAATATTTTAGAGATTAAAATTACTCCCCCTTGATTATGTTATTTTATTTGTATGATTTTTACCTCTCACACTTTTCTTTTTGGGTTTTAGAAAATGATTGTATATACGAGGATTCATGTTAATGTAGAATATTATGGACAATGAAATGATATTTCTCATGGGAAATCAAATGAAATGAAATTTTTAAGGAGAAACATCTTTATTATGTCTAATCATCAATCTCATAATATGATCAAAAATCTCAACTTTGGTGACTTTCCTGACCCACCTAATAAGAGAAAGATAGAGTTTCATGATGACCATAGAGGAAATAAAGTTCAATTTTCCTCCAATAAAACATGTGGGAACAGTCATCAAGGATAATGTTTTGAAGGAACTGGAAGATTATTTGGGTGTGGAAAAGAAGTTCACAAAGCCAGTAATTGAAAAATACAAGGTTTAGTTAACACAATGGACAAGGATAATGGTATTGTTAAGGAATTTATGATGGTTAAATGCTTTAAATGTAGAATTTATATTCATTATGCAAATCTATTTCCTATGGGAAATATTATAAATATAATCAGTATGGTCATATGAGTAGTATTTATTTTTCTCACGATGAAGAGACTACAAATGATATATGAGATGAATGAAGTGTTAAGGAATAAAAAGATGAAGCTTGGTTAATGGTTTAAGAATATAGTAGAATGATTACATGTTTATCAAGAATAATGTTGTACAAGTAATTTTATGGTATTATGGAATAAGGAAACATCTAAGGATTGTTACACTATTGTTTTTCCTTAATTATTTGAAAGTATATGTTGAATGGTATCGGTAACCATGAAAAGTTATTTAGATTTATTTTTGTAAAACACATTAAGGGAAGGATAATCCTTAGTATAAGCATGATGATGAGAAAATAATATTTTCATAAAGATATATTGTATATTAATAAGAAAATTGGATGGTAATGATTTCCTTATAACTAATTAAGGATTTTTTTTCAATAGGTTTATATTGTCATGGATGAAGTATTCAACTTTTTAGGACTTAAGGAATATATCCAATAAGTTTTGGAATAAGTAAACATGCATGTTTCTAACAAGGATATATGCTAATTCAGGTTATTACCATGACTCGAGAGAATTGAGGATGAATGTGATCACATGTTTTGAATTTGAACAATGAGACATAACTTATGATATATGAGGGATAAATGTTAAGCTGAGTTAGTGTACCTCTTTATAAAGTTTTGGATTTTTAGTTTTTGGAAGGATTATAAGGTTTTCCATTTATGGATAGTATAAGTTAAACTTTGGATGAAGTTTGTATTATATCATTATAGGTTGACTTATACATATTTGATAACTTATTATAACCTTTTTTTTTATAAATCTATCTAGAATGAACTATAATTCTATTTATGGATCACATGATCTATTAATGCTTCAAGAATGAATAATTTAACTTTATTTCTTTGAATAAGAACTAAAGGGGAAATTGTTCAAGGCACGACCAACGGTGAGATTGTATCGAAAAAAAGTAAGTATAAATTCTCATGAAAATTCTTCAACATTAGGAAAAAGGGATTGTTATGTAAAAGGGTGTATTATTATCATAATTTTTTATGATATCAATGACCACTTCCATGTTTCTTTAGTTTATGGTTTTTTGATTGTTAACCTTCATTAGATCACAAACTTTCTTTTGATTGGTGATCTTTATCAATATCTATGATTATTTATGCCTTTCTTCCATGCCCAATATTTACATATGTTCTTCTATGTAGATACCTATTTGTGATTTACTTTCGGTAGCTTTTATTTTCCAACTATTCCTTCTTAAAATGAAGTATTAGTCCTTGTTTTTATGATGTGGGTTTCTATGAAATAAACTTTCACGTATTAAATCCTTTAACAACACAAAAAACGTTTTATGGAGAAATTCATTTTTAGGGGGGAAGAATGTAACACCCTAAGATTTTTATAAGATAGATTTTTTTTAATTTCTTTGATGTCTTGTGTTGTACGCTACACCAAGATAAGATTGTGTTATATGCAACACCGACTTAACTTGAAATATACACAACACTATGCTTGGATTATGTTGAACACAATTTCATGTTATTTTGATACAATTCATTTCATGTAAGAAAAATTTTAAGTGAAAAAATAAATATTATTATGTTACCTTATAACCTAGTCATTATAATAGCGGGTATGAACAATATTAACTTTCTTCTGAAAAACTATTTAAATGAAAATAAGTGAGTTTATAAAATAATAAAATCACTCTTGATGGATTTTATTAATGTAATATATATGAAATATATTCAATATAATGTTTGAAATTAATCTTATATGTTTTATAGACATTATATAAGAACAAATTCCATTTTTTGATAAAAGAATTATTTTTCAAAAAATGTAGTTTTGTCACCTTTTGATGGAATGCCCATTTTAAATATAATTTTTAACAATTATATATTATATTTAACAAAATAAACTTCTTATTTGGAATTTTGATATAAAAATTCAATTTGGATTTATTTTTCTGATAATTTTTAAGTTTTGATGAATGGTAAATAATTTACTAAATTTTAATTAAAAATAAATTTTTTCATCAAAATAATTTTTTTGGAAAAATTATATTATTGAATTATTTAAAGTTAAAATATAATATGTTTTTATCAGTTAATATAATTTTTTTCATTGGCATTAATTTTACCATGATTTTTATGTAAAAATATTTCAATCTTTTGCAATGTTTTAACTTTTAAAAACATATTTTTCATTCCAACAACGGGGTAAATTTTAAATTAATTACTAAAAATTATTTTTTTTTTAATTTTTAAAAATTAATTCCATATTTGTAATCAGTAGGTTCAAATTATGTAAATATCATTATTTTATTTTTGGGAATTTTGAATAGTAACTTCAGTAATTTTTATTAATACGGTGAAAGGGTAAATCGGGTAATTAAGGGAAAATATAATATTATAAAATTATTTTACCACTTTTACTAATATAATTAGATGATTTATTTTCAAGATAAACCATTTTGGGTCAAAATTATACCCTTTTGAAGCCACTTTGACGAGATTATGACTTTTAAAATATTTTATTTAAAGAAAAGTTAAATATTCCTTACTCAAATTTTAATAAATTTATCATTTTTAAAATAAGGTGTATCGTCCCGACCTAGCTCACCCCTGAACCAGTGGCCGAACCAGTCACCACATGACCTCAAGTGCATCTCCTCGTACGCCAGAGGCTGCCAATTAGCAGTGAGGGTCTGTGGATAGTCAGTGGGGATACTATACCCTCATTTCAATGTTCAATAATAGACAAAGGCAAAAAATAGCGAAAGGATTCTAATAAATGATAAAGCAGTGGAAGACAGATTTTATAAATCTTTTACAAAACAAATAGCCAACCCCAATTATATAGAAGATGCATGCATGACATGCTGATGATACAAAAATAGAAAACAATAAACAAAATAATATGCTTTACATTCCAATACAGAAATAAATAAATAATGACTCAAAGCCCCAAGGGCGGTCTCCATGAGCATCCTGAGCTTCCGCTCGGTCCTCTACTCCTATCTCCCATGTAAATGCAAAAAGTATAGTCCTGCAACCAAATAGAATCTACTCAAGTACCCCAGTGCAATGACGGCCCGAGTAGGGTGTGAGATATAAATCTCAGTAGGCCGGGACCACCGGTGTCTACCCCAAATACAGACATTCAATAAATAATTTAAACCATGTGAAATCATTCAGAAGTAAAGTAAGCAGTACAAAGTAACTTTATACCCAAGTACATGCTTCATCCATCAGCTGGTGTCTGAACTTCCATTATATATTTGTCATGAATACTCAACAATACTTACACTATCATTTTCATTTATCAATTATTAAAACCTCATTAAATTATAAAAGTCTCGAGATTCTTCCTAAGCCCGACATCCCCTAGATAAGTCACTCACCACAGATGTCTCTAATGACCATCTAATTAATCAAAGTAAAGACCGAATTCAATCTTTTGCTTTGGATTGGATAAAATTTCATAAGATACTCAATTTAATCTTTCTTATATTGTAACTGAGCCCATCCACTAAAAATAGTGATTTACTCATGGGTCCTTCCACTAACAGCGATTCACCCAATTCATTAATAAGTCTGAACCCTTTCTCATATTAAATTCACAAATCATTATGTCATAACAGTTTTCATTAATCATTAATTCATTTCATGTACTACCAATTAGACCCACAATCCAATGTCAATTAATGGGTGTAGAACATCATGTCAAGCACCCTCATGAGTATTTGGAGCATCTGTCCTTATCTCACAACCCATGGGTATTTGGAGCATCATTCCATGCCCATAAAAGAATATTTTCATGCAAACTGGGTGTAGAATGCCATGTCTAGCACCCCGTGAGTATTTGGAGCATCAATCCCTATATCACCACCCATTTATCAATAATACATATATATCAATCATTAGTGTAGAAAGCCATGTCTAACACCCCAAAACCATCCATTAATTAATTCATAAATTAATTATTCAAGTCTGTTAATTAATTCAACAACTAACTAACAACATAAATCACTCTTCAAATAAGTAAATAATTAATTAACCATTCAACATATCATTAGTTAATAATTAATTAAAAATTAATTATTCTTGGTAAGATAACTAAATAATTAAATCAACATTTAATTATCCAAAATCTTTAACAAGTCTGAACCTGTCCACTCAAACAGTGATTCATCCCAGACTTTAAAAATTTACATGCATGTAATAATAATCTCAAAACATGATGAACAAATCCAGTATATTTAGCAACCATCTCACACAGCATATCATATTTTTAAACAACTCCATCTAAGACAACTTAAGGCATTGAAAAAAGCATCAAAAGGTATTCTTGGCCAATAGTCGTAACAAACAATCAATTCACAATCTTAATCTGATGCATACAAATTAATTAATTCAACAATTAATTAATTAATTAAATATTATCTCTTTAACCAATCATCAATTAATTAACCATTTACCATTTAACATGTAATAATTAATCCATCTATTAATTATTACCAGTTTCCAATTTAAATTCTGAACACGTCAAATATTCAATATTCTCAATAATCAGTAAAAGACACAATTTTATTCCAAATCATTACTTGATAATTAATTCTAAAATTAATTAACCTATTACCTATTCTTACCATCCAAATCAATTAACTGTTTAATCATATCACTTTAACCAAATTAGAAAAAAAAACATGCTTAAAATCAACTTATGTTCAAGTCCACATTTATCTCACGTGAGCGACATCATTTAATAAATTCAAAAGTCTTGTATCAACAAAATATATATCAAATTTAGATATATAATCAAACTCACTAAATTAAAATTTAGATGGCATAAAATATAAATACTTTACTGTATAAATTAAATATCCACAAAAGTGGAGCAAGAATTTTATTAATGCATTTATTAAAGTTTATCACATGGGAAGGGACCCTACCTCGGGGTGGCACCATTTTTAATATGAAGGGATTTAATATACTTGGCGGAAACTAGTCTACAACAAGTATGCAATCACACGCGCGCACACCTTATATATATATATATATATATATTCACATGGGTTCCCTTCAACAATATAAATAAAATTAAAAATATTAAAACAGGTACTCAGAATCAAAGCATTAAGGACCAATGCACCTCTAACTAGGAACTAGGGACTCATATAAATTATCAAACCCGTAATTGAAAGATGTGAAATAATACCAAAGTTAAATAAAGTTACCCGAAACATGATGAGAAAATGAAAAAAAACTCATATGCCTCACCTTTGTCGGCAGATACCGGAATACAAACCAAAGGGTCTAGAGGAGCCCCTTGCACATCCCTAGAACTGAAGAAACAAGGAAACCCAATAAAAGCCGAACCTTATGATTTTGGCTGAGAAAATAGGGCGAGGTCGGAGCCAAAAAACCGATGCAAATCACAAAATAAATTCAGATGGACTAAACTCACTGAGATGGACAAGATTTGAGAAGACGCCGAGAGGATTCGATCGCGCAAAGAGAAGCTGGTGAGGGAGGTGTAGCGCGCCTCAAAAGAGGGGCCTGGTGCATTTTTGTTGTTCCTCTCATATAGTGGTGCTCCACCCTCATGTTCTCTCCCCCAATTATCAATTACATCCAAGATAAACTAATTGTATTAATATAATAATAATAACTTTTATTATTCTCATTTAATATAATGTTACTTCATTAACTAACCTTTAAATAAATGTTTCACAATTAATTATGAAAACCCACATTAATCATACAATAAAACTAATACAATAATAATAATATCCTTATTATTATTATTATTAAATATTTATTTTATTTAAAATAAAATAAAAATAAATCATTTTAAAAACCGGGTAACCGCACAGCTCACTCGCACCATTTGACAAATCGTGCACAACTCGATATCTACATTTAAAATGGTTTAATTAAATTAAACTCAACTCCACATTTATTCTCATTTAATATTACCATTTAAAATTACCCTTCTTCGATAACACCCAACTCCTCATTTACACATTATTTAATTAAATTCATTCAAATAATTTAGTTAAATAATTTTCCCACCTCATGTTTTTGTAAATTAAATTATCTCAACACAATTTAATTTTAAAAACTTAAACTCATAATTATTTAATTAATTATCTCAAAAAATTAATTAAATAAAACCTCCGCTTCCTAGCGATTAATTAAATTCTTATTGACCTTTAATTTAATTAAATGAAACCCCAAAAAAATTCATTGTTATTATTATTCATTATGATAATAACAGCCACTCATAAAACCATAATAATAATAATCGCATTATTAATATTATTATTCAACCTTAGATAAAACTCAATAGATATTATTAAATAAAAAAAATTCTATATTAATTATAAAACTCATAATTTAATTAGACGTTTCTTTGAGATACCCAAAAACCTCATTAATTTCACAAAACTATTACACCTCATTAAACACCAAATTAAAATCTTTTAACCTAAATGTTACACCCCAATTAATTAAAAACGCTTCTTAATTCATTATTATCTTAATAAACATTTCATAATTAATTATGAAACTCCCAATTTATTACAATATAATTAATATGATAAAAACTCCAACCCATAACCCCTAATTTAATTATCATAAAAATAATAATTATTACATTCATAAAACTAAAATAATAATAATATCATTATTATTATTTTTCAAACTTTTGATAAACCTAACAGAACTATTTAATAAAAACACTTCATTAAATCTGAAAATCCTCATTTTTTTAATTGTTTCTTTGAGAAGCTCAAAAGCCACATTAAATTATCATAAATGATACACTCCTTTAACATGCAATTAAAATATCAAAGCATCAAAATAATTTATGACACCATAATAATAATAATAATAATAACATTATTATTATTAGAACAATATACTATTTAATAATAAATGTTCCTTTAATAATTCTGAAACTCATCATTTAACTAAAATGGTTATTAGATAAACTCATAATCCACATTAATTTCTTCAACCGTTTAATTAATTCTTTAGCATTCATTTAATTAAACAACCACAACAATAATAACAATAACTTCATTATTATTATTATTAAAACTTTCTTTTAATTAATCAAAAACTCTTATATAATCTTATTTAATTAAATTAAATTATTTATTAAATAGGGTAAACTGCAAGGGTTGGACTGCTACCGTGCGCTGCCCATGCAGATCCATTAAAGTGGAATTTTCTGAAATCAGTGTTCCCAAGACCCATTGAGACACCTGCGAAAATTATTGGGTAATTACACGTGTCCAGAAATGACAAATTTAGGTGTTTCACCGCTCAGAATAAAATTTCGGAACTCGGTTTAAAAAACGACCCGTTGATAAACTGGAAAAAAATCAAAAACATTTGTATTTTAACCTGGTTTAAAAACACGGGATATTACATAAGGTTCTACATAAGATAAATTATATTATAAATACTAATTTAAAATATAATTTTTTTTATTTATCATGGTAATTTATTTGTAATTTTTAGGGAATAATTAATTACCTTAAAGGTTTATATATTGATGATGGAGAAATTACTTAATTAATAAAAAAACAATAAACTAATTTTTATTAAAATGATAATAAAAATTAAAAGACACAAAAACTTGAAAAATTATTATTGGTCAATTATAAATCAACCATAATCATTAAATGGTTGATTTATTGACCATTTGGATCCTTATAGAAGATATTATGAAACTTATATTATTTTATTTAATGTGATGTTAAACTTGAAAGATTCATGTTTTAATAAGTATAACAATTTTAATGTAGGACTTTCTCAGAGATATATTCGACTATAAGTATTCTTATGTAATCTATATAATTTATATAAATCATAGTATTTTATTTTTTATTTTTACTCAATAAATAATTATATCAAATAATTACACAAAACCGATGTAGTAATTATGTTATTAATTGAAATATCAAATTAATGATACTAAAAATACTAAAATAAATATAATTTTGGATAATTAATATATCCAAAAAATTATAGATAACCTTGACCCCATATATATATAAAAAAATATTTGGTTCAAGATTAACATCTTATTTTGGTATTTTTAAAAATACATTAAATGTAAACTGTTCAAATGACACTATTGATATTTTTTCAAAATAATGTTTTATTAAATTATTTAAAAATCATCAAATATTTTCAAAAATATAAAATAATTATTTTTTACTCTAAAATGTTCTATATTGTTCATTTATAGTCTAATTGATATCAAATAAGTAAAAATTACACTATTTTTATATTGAAATTTTTTTACCTTCGTTAAAATTAAAAGAGAATAATTAAGGGTAAAACGAAATGATAAGGTTTAAAATGAAATGAAAACATGTCTAAAAATTATTGGTTGATTATATTACTGTAGTATCTCATATTATATTCTAAATAAGAACATTTTTTAGGTTTTTTCATGCATTTATTATTTAATATAAATTAATATTTTTCTAATTTCCAAAGGTACCCCCAACCTCAACTATAAAAGGGATCATCCTCCCTCATTTATTCATAACTCATTGAGCCTTCTAGTTCATCCATACTATATACATTTACCTCTAAACTTCCCTAGTTGCATTCTATATGTTCTGTTATTCTCAATAGACTAACTCTAGTGCCTTTAATAAGAGATATAAAGGGAGCACGTCGAAGAAGATGTAATCTCCTCTACCAATTCATTCAAACATATTTTTTCTTCTACTTCCTCTTCATGAGTTGTTTAAATTATAAAGTGATAACTCAATTATCAATTATATACAAAGATTTTATTATAATTATGGACCAACCATATTCCACCTTCTATCCATCCTAAGAAAAACAAAATCACTACATGTGCGTACGTACGGCTTTTCGTCTCCATGTTGTGGTGTAATCTGTTTTTCACCACCACTTTAATTGGATAGGTATATTGATGGAAATAATAACTAAATATTATTATTATAACATTATATGGATTCTAGAAACAAAATATATACCATCCACTTCCATACCATTTCACAATTATGGGAATGATATCATCGCTTCTGCATACGTACGACCTATCATCTCTATGATGTGTTGTGATTCATTATACATGATATCCATTAAATCGTGATTATATAAATTTTTAGAAAGAAAAAATATGATATATATTGTTTTAATATCATTATTTAAATTATATAACTATAATATAAGAATAGTAAAAAGAACTTATCTGATGAAACATGCGTAAGAAAATAATGCATTTAATATCCAATGGATAAATAATAATGTTATTAACAAATGGATGATAATATGATCATATATGATATCATAAAAATTAATATGATTCTATAATAAATAAAAGACATTATTTAAATCATTATACAAAAGTTTTGGATACATACAAAGGATATCATACCTAAGGTAAGGGATTATGTATCACTTTTATTTTTTGTGGGACATTTGCCTTATACACCACCTATTTCTTTTGAGTTATTTTTATGGTGCCCATGAATTATTTTATGATTATTATTATGAATTTTATGATATTAATATAATTTTCTTTATTTTATGGGGCATAAAATTTGGATGGTCATAAATTAGTAAGGGATAATATTTCAAACTCATTATCTTCCAAGATTGTTTATATTTAAGTATTTATTGGGGTATATTTATCATCCATGTCTATGTTTTCTACATATATATTATAAAATTTTCTTTATATCCTTCTACTATTTTTAAATTAAATTTTACTAATTGGTTAATTTTTATGAAATGTTGTGAAAGGAATCTTTTTTCACTTTTGATACGACGTACTTTTTGACTTTCTGATAGAAGTACGAGATGAATGTTTTCTTTTAACTTATAATGCATGAATAGATTTTTATTATTTCATAACACCTTATTTCCATGAAGTTTCCATTAAAATATATCACGTTTATTTTGAAATAAATTCTTTACTTTTAAAATTGAGTGGCATTTTGAGAAAATAAAATGTTTTTAAAGAAGAAATTATATTTTCCTCAAGAATTAATTTCAAGTGTTTTATCAAAATTATTTTTCATCTAAGATGACATTTTTTAAATAGGGTTATGTTTCTATACCTATTAGTACTATGGTTTAATTGTTTTATATTTATTAAATCCATTTGTTTTATTTTTATTATGATGGAATTATGTTTAAGAAACCCATTTTAATCCTTGGGTTATGCTATGATGAATAATTTATGTTTTTATAGAACACATAAGAGTGGTTTCATTTTGAGATGGGTGAGACCTGTATCTCCCTCAAATGAATTGGGTAGAGATTTATATCTCATGAGATATACAAGACTGGAATAGAAATTAAATCTGATTTAGTAATACAGGGATGGAACGACAAGTAAATCTAGTTCAGAAATATATGGTTGGAATGAAGAGTGAACTCAGTTTAGTAAAGGACTTTGTCCATTATAATGGTCTTGGAAATAGTCATTGACTAATATGAAATGATTTTCTATTCTTATGTGCATTCCAAAAATTCTATGTCTTATGTTATCCACTTTTTCAATATATTCATTGATTTTTCTATGATATATTATGATTGATTCCATGACAAGATATCTCGATCTATGATATGCAGGATAAGATTTTCAATTGTTATGTTCTTATGTATTATTATTATGATATGATTGATATATCCCTTTTTTACCCTTAATAAATATTTGATCTCAGCATTTTTATTTTTATTTTCCCCTAGGTTATGAAGAAGTATATTAAGTAATATGTGACAAAAGTGGTTCTAGTTATGAAGAAAAAAGGAGGAGGTGAGGTAGATGTTTTATAAACCAGTTGTTTATGTTTCCCAGTTTCCAAATACACTAAACTAATATGGTCTTTGGGCTTATGTTTGTTTCATATATTAAGTATTCTAAAAAATAATATAATTTCCATGTACGTAAATCTAGGTTTTTATATTCTATCACCCTCAAATACTCCTAATGATGTTGATGAGGTAACAAAGTTAACACATATTTTTATATAATATAATTATTATAGTATTATAATAAGTATAGATATATATGGAAAATACTCTATATTAATTATATTTATTACCTATATCATGGATATTTTAAAGGGTGATGATCTCACGGTACCCGTGTTGCATTTGTTTTCCATGTAAGTAAATTTCAATTACTAAATTCATTTATTTAATTAAACATATGTTATGTTGACTTAATTAATTACTTTTCTAATTATGTATCTCCACACTCTTTTCATAAAATAATATTTTACTTCTATTTATGGTTTTATAGATCCATAATAAATTTCAACAGCTATGAAATACTTGATCCAAAATTCCATAATTAAAAATATATCTAAAAGATTAAAAAACATGCAGATTATGTGTTGGTTTTTTCCATTCCTTTACTGGTATGAACAAATATATAATTATGAAACATTATTTATTATAATATTATTAATTCTGATTTTTTTATATTTTAGTGGAAATTTTATGTTATTTATGTTTTTTCTAAATGAATATAAATCATATTGGTTATTCTCTTTATTGGGTGGTATTCAAAGAAGATTTAGAAACTTGTTTAATAAGTCTTATTTTGTTCTTTTATTTCTCTAATATTAATATTTTCATTTTACATGAGTTTTTATAATTAATATTTTAAATTAAAATATGTCATATATTAGGTTAATTGTGGATATCTATTCAATAGTGTAACCAGAGAAAATTGAATATGTGAAAGTTTAGGTAGTTAACTTTTATATCTGTGAATACTTGTTTTTTTACATATCTAGTGTTTATATTTTTTGAAATATTATTTCATAAATTTAGTTTAATTATTAATTAGTGAATTTTTAATGTTTTAATTATATTTTATGATTCATTTATGAGATAATCATAACCAGAACAACACCAGAATTTGAAATACTTAGTTTCATTATAACACTTATAATTTAAAAAAATATGTTAGACTTTTAAATTCATAACAATTTATGTTGTACGTTTTTATAATGTTTCTAAATATACATAAAATGACTTGAAACACCTTCAAAACTTATTTTCAGGCTATTTTCTAAGTTTGACTAATTTAGAGATTTAGTTTTATTTAGCTATAAATTTTTAAAAAAAATTGTGAAATTTTTCAATGAGTTTTTTTGATCATTGCTCAGTTTGTTCAATTTTTTTGTTATTTTTTGGGGTTTTAATTTTTTATGGGCCTTAAGTTATTTATTTTACAATATATTTTTTAAAATAATTCATATTTCAATATCGATTTTAAAAAAACTGATATGAAAAATTGATTATAAAGGCTTTCCACATCGGTTTTAATAAAAACTGACATGGGAAGCCTTCTATATTTAACATTATAGAATGTATTTCAACATCTGTTTTTGGTAAAACTGATTTTGAAATAATTTTATATTTTTTCCTTTATAATGGTTTTCAACATGAGTATTAGAACATAATCAAGGTATAGGAACATATCATAAGAAAATCATACCTAATTAAACATGGATCATAAGTCATGAATCATAACATAAGGATTTTGGAATAAATAATTAGATAACATATGATCATGAAGTCATAATAATTTGGTAAAAACATAAAACATGACATTATAAGAATAATTCAATGATCATTTCAAAGATAACATAACATAGTGGACAGATTCCCCTAGTGGATTGGTTTTACTCTAGAATATCTTACATGTCATATCATGGGATATAAAACATTTCCCAATGCATTGGAGGGTTGTATAATTCAATGATCACCTGTCACATCATAATATGTATATGAATATGTTTTCTACATAATAAAAATTCATAATTTCATCAAATAATAATTAACTCAAGAAATAAATTGGTTTCATCAAAGAGATATTTGGATTAATAATATTGTCTATAACAATGAAGAAGTAAAGATGAACCATCATTCAGTGTTTTTGATTGGATAATTATATATTGTATGATGTTCAAGGATTTTATGGAGTATTTTTAGATAAAGACTATGCAAAACAATAAATGAATAAAATTATTTTCATGAAGACTTTGGATAAGATTATGTAATTTCATTGAATTTCACATAATTTATGTCTTATGTTCTTTTTTTTACTTTATATAAAAATTTATCCAATAATTACCAACTATAAAAAGACTTCAACATTATATAGGAAGACCATGAGAGAGCCTCAACCAGATATTTTAATCTATGGTATCTTTATAGTGCAAGATGTATAGTTGTGGAAAGTTGCACGCTTCATGGGTGAACGGGTGTGCATAGAGTCAAACAGGAAAGTAGAGGAGAGGAGCCACCAGTAATGGGATGGTTGGTGGTGATGCATGGGAAGGTGGATAATAGATAACCTCGTTACTTGAAAATAATTGAATACTTTATCATCTTTAACCTCCATCCACAGGGTTTATATGTCACAACCTCCAAACTCTAAACCAATATCTGGGCTATCATGAATAATCCTAGATACCATAGTAAACTTATACTCAAGACAATCTTAAAATATATTATAGGGTGTTCCTTATCCACATAGGTTAGTTAATATAATTTTGTGTTAATAAATAAGGAAATGGAATGGTTTCTCCATAAGAAAAAACAAGAGAAACATAACAATGAAAGATAAGACAATACATATTCCTTTGCCAAACACTCCTCTAAGATAAAGTACCATAAGTATATAGGTAAACATACAAAAGTAAAACATCATCCAAAATAAAATAATATGCATCAAGATATAGTCTCAAAACCCCCATATAACAAGTGGTTCATAGCTCTATTGGTCACCACCATCACTCTAGGGTCCCATGCATCAAGCATATCTACCACTTCCAAGTGGCTCTTTCCCTTTTCCTGGACATGGAATAATAAAAATCTATAAAAGCATGAAGTAAAATATAGGATGTGAGAAAAATACCCCAGTAGGATATCACCAAGTGTTACATAATAAATTACATAACAATTAAACCATTTATACTTTCAATTTAAATAAAACAATGCATGGAAATTCATTTACATATTTTAATATAAATCGTGATTTAAAATCAATAGATGGAAGATATATCAAAATATGATTAAATTAACATTTAATATAAAAACATTATATAAAATAGCTAAACTAAAAAATAGTTATAAAAATAATGGAATATATAATCAAATCAAAACCAAGAAAAATATTTCATAAACCCTGTGGTTAGTTATTTCCAGGATATATAATCTAGATGCATATCAATGAATTATCATAGATTAGTTTTTTTTTCACATGTACCTAAGATCAGAACATTGAGATATTCAATCAACACCCTATCTAGGTAAATTATTCTCAACTAGATTTAGTTATAGTTGGAATCATCAATCTATTTCTAGAGAGTTAGACCCCTAGCATGATTTTCCCGATCTCTCACTAATTACCCATGATCACATGTGCTTCAATAAATCATTCATTAATTCATGAGAAAATTAATTCATTTTAAATCAATTCATCATTCATAGTTCAATTTCATAATTTCAAGTTCAACATTCTATTTTCAATTTCAAAACTAAATCATAGGTTTTAATTCATTTCATGACATTTAAAATCATCTTTAATTTAAATCCAATTTTCTCAAGAATAAACCTCAAATAATATCATAACATTGTTTCTTATTTAAAGCCATCATTTTTCTCAAAATCCACCCAATAATTTCAATGCTGATGAAATTATAGGTTTTTCACAATTTTTAATCCCCTTTGAAACCAAATGTTAAATCATCTAAAATAAAGGTATATAAATCAATTGAATTTTTTTCAAATATGTCAATCGAATTATGGTTTCAATTATAGGGAAAGGTATTATGGAACTATATACCTTTAATAACCAGATCAATCGATCAACATCTACAATGGGAAACACCAATAGAGAATGAAGGTGAAGAAGATATTGGAATAATACTTAGAATCAATATCCATATAATCATATATCCAATCACCAATAACTTGGGTATTTCACCACTCTCAAAAGGGAGAGAAATAAATGAGAGTGAAAACCCTAAATCAAGACAGAAACCTCACACTAGAGAGGCATCAAGATCTTCCATTGGTACTTGTATTTGTAAGGGAGTAGGTTTAAGGATCCAAGGAATCCTCTAGAGAGCCTCAAAATTCCAAGGAAAATTATTAGGGTTAGATGGGGGTTGATTAGAGGTTAAATTGGTGGATTTGGTATTTTAAATAAAACAAGGTATGGAAATTCATTTTCATATTTTAATCCAAAATATGATTTTAAATCAACAGATGGTAGATGAATCAAAATATACTTAAATGAACATTTTATATAAAACATTTATTTAAAAAATCTAGAAAAAATAAAATAGTTCTATAAACAATTGTATGTATAATAAAATAAAAACCAATGAGATTTTTTCATAAGCCCTATGGTGAATTAGTTATAGGATATAGGATTCTCACACATCTCATTAAATCATCACGGCTTAGTGTGTGTGCACATCCCCAAGATCAATCCATCAGGATAATCATTCAACACCACATCCAAGGAAATCGTTTCAAAATAGGTTTATTTAGAGTTTTCAATTTCAATCCATTGTTAGGGAGTTAGAGTCCTAGTGTGCTTGTCCCAATTACCCACTAACCACCCAGTATCACATGTTATTCAATCAATTATTCATTCATTCATGGGAAAATAAATTCATTTCAAATTAATTCATCATTCAGAGTTCAAATTCCCAATTTCAAGTTCAATATTCCATTTTCAATTTCAAAACAAAACCATAGGTTTTCATTCATTTCATGTCTTTTAAAATAATCTTCCATTTAAATCCAATTTTATCAATAAATAACACTAAATCATTTTATCAAATCATTTCTCATTTCAATACATCATTTTTTCAAAATACACCCTATAATTTAAATACCATTAAAAGTGGGGGGTTTTAACAATTTCCATACTCCTTTGAAATCAAGTGTCATATCATCTCAAATAAATTTTTATAAATAAATTAAAAACTCTTTCTAAATTAATCAAGAAAAATATGGTTTTAATTTAAGGGAAATTCCTTATAAAACAACCTACCTTTAATCAAAAGATCATTCTATCAAAACCCACAACAGGAAACACTAATGTAGAATGGAGGTGAATAAGATCTAGGAAAAATCACTAGAATCAAGATCTATCAAATCAATGATCCAATCCATCGGTAACATGGGGATTTTATTACTCTCAAAGGGGAGAGAAATAAACTAGAGAGAAAATTCAAATCAAGATAGAAACCACACATCGGAGAGGGATCTAGATCTTCTAATGGAACTTTGATTCACAAGGTATGAGGTTTGAGGATCCAAGGAATCCTATAGAGATAATTAAAATTCTATGGAAAATTATTAGGGTCGAATGGTGGTTAATTAGAGGATAAAAAATTGTTTTAGGATTTTAATTAAAATTTTTAGGGGATTAAAAACGTATTTACATGGTTTTTTGGTTCAGGCCGCATGGTTACTAGTAATCATGCACCTCATAATATTACAATACAAGGCCTATGGAATGGGTGTATATTTATTTCACATAGTTATTTTACAAGTGTTCCAACAATGAAACACCTAATATCTATGGTCACAAGGTTTAGAGAAAGAACACACAGTTTGAAACTAACCATTCACCCCCTTCTGGAAGCTCAAAATAGGTGCATGGTTTTCTGGTCCAAAATTCATGATTTTTCTTAATCGCGTGCTACCCATGCACAGTCCAAAAAAGCCTCTAGAATTTTCCAAAAATCACTCGAAACAACCTTAGACAAGCCCTAAAATGGAAAAAAACAAGGGTCAAGAAGTATCTGAAATCAAGTAATGGTATGTTACATGGGCACCATCTATGATCAACCATTCACATTTTTATTGATCTAAACAAGTTTGATATACTAAAGATATCCATCATCTTAGATAAATATGAAATTTTCATGGACATTACCATGGTTATGGAGCTTGAGCCAAGACATTTCATGTCTACAGATGGCATAGGATATTCCAAAAAATGATGATTTTACAGGAAGAAGTTCTGGTTTTGTGAATCGTTTCACATATATGTATGTGATCCAAGAAAATATTGAGTAAAAATAATCACAATAAGTCATTTATAGAGACACCATAATTCTAGGAGTCATGTGAAGTTTGAATTACAAAAAAAATCATAGTTTTGAATGAGTCTTGACATGAAATTAAAAGTGGAGCTGAGATAGTGAAGAATGTGTCTATAAATATCGAGTGTTTACTATACATTATTTTGGATGATATTTTTGAGAGGCTCTCATTTTTCTCAAATAAAAATAGGGCACTTCACAGTTATACTTACGTAAAGAAGAGTATGTGGAAATCCTTCCTAGGCAACATAAAGAAGCCTCCGCAGCTTCTCTGTTATTAAAGGATGAGACCTTCATGAGCCTCCTAGACTGTGTGAAGGAGAATAGTCCATGTAGTTACAAGTCATTTGAATAAGTTAACATATGTAATTTTTTATATGTGAAGAATAGAATATAACTAGTGATCTATTTACTTGGATTTTTCAAGGAGGAAGAAATCATAAAGCCACAAAGCTTTCATGAAAAAGAACAACTGTAGAAAATATAACTTCTTTTGTAAATGGTTTTTGAGGAATCCATGATTACAGTGTGTTTTTTAAAGAATAAGAAAGAAGAAGACCATATGTTTTTTTCATGTGAAGGAGAATAAAAAACTGCCTATATTTCTTAGAATTGTGCAAAAAATAAAAAAAAACATATCATGTACTATATTAATAGGAGAAAAATAGTGAGATGTGAAATAATTTATACATGCTTGATCAAACTATTATGAGTGTGAAGCTTTGTGAAGATGAGTAAATTACACAAAAAAGAAAAATACTGATAGTGAGTGGCCGCATGGGAGAACAATGGAACTTTGTATTAGTTTTGGTTTGTGTGAAGAAAAAAGAGATTTTATGAATTATTGAGAATAGCTTGTGCATGAATGCATACATGAAGTAAATGGATGCATAAAAATAGGTTATTAATAAAAAATATTTGAGTTTGAGATATATTAATCATTTGAAAAGAAATATGAGTTTTATTCAAGGAAGTATGAAGTGAGAATAGTGAAGAAATATTAAAATCTTGAGTTGTTTCACAAGGATAGTATTGGTATTCTATAAGAAAAAGTGAGAATTGAAATGTGTTTAAGTTTTACAAACATTTCTTTCACCAATAAGAATAGAAGATAACTAGTATAATTTAAATATTTATTTGGGTGTTCAATAAATTCTAGAGTTCAAATAGACAAAGATCGTGTTTGGTGAAAAATATTAAATAACAATATGGTTAAATAATATTTGTTATTGTGCAAGTTGGTGCATACCAAAAAAATATTATTATTATTATTATTATTATTATTATTATTATTATGTGGCATGGGATTTATTAAAATTTATTATTTTATTTAAGGTCTAACATTTAATTAAATAATTATTTTAACCTAAACCTTAGCTCAATAAATAGACAATTATGTCTATTGTGTAGGGTGTGAAAAAATTGATCAGTGCTATCAAAATAGAGACTTTTTGTACACAAAAAATTCTATCTTGACTCCTCCTTCCCTCTACCTTCCAAAAATAAGAAATAAAAGAGAGATTCCATCAATATCGAAGGATGATCAATCAACACAAACAACGCAAGACAATCGATTCACCGCACTAGCACCCGGAGATCGATTGGTGTTACTTGAAGATCAAAGGATCATGTGTAGATCATTGATAGATAGATTCTATACTTGGATGCCCATATCACATTGAATGAAATATAAAAGGGTTTTTTGGATGATCAAAATTCACATAAAAGAAAGATACTAAGACTGTGTATTTGTTTCTTCTGATATTAAATAAAATAATTAAACATATTTTCATGCAAGATCATCGCTCATGGTTTTTAGAAACTCAAATAGTAAAATAAGTTTTAATATATTTCCCACCACCATACACTTATGCTATGCCCAAAACCAGTAAGTGGTATCAGATCGATCATATTTAAATCTATAATTATTTATTAGATTATTGATATATACACAATCATGGTTGAATTTTTATTTATTTTTATTTATTCTTTAATTTTATTTGAATAAAAATGATAGAATCATATTAATAATGTTTTTTTAGGGTTTCATTTTATTAAATTTTTTATAACATATAAAGAATGACCAAAGATCTCATTGGGAACTACCAATTTTTTGTTAGTAAGATAGGTTTATACGGTGTGTACTTGAAAGTACACATCGTATACCCCAGTACGATGCACTTGTCCATGTCATGGAATACACATCATTCCAATAAGTTATTCCTTTTGTTGTACACCACGTGTTGACTAAACAACATGGAACATGGTTTCATATTACATGGTGTGTATTGGCATACACGTCATGTAGTCTGCATAGGTTGGTGGCATAAATCACACAATATGTGTGGTCATAATACATATTCAAACCACATTATACAGAAAACCTAGAGCATTTATGATATACACAATGTGTATGCAGTGTACATAGTGTGTAGTTAATCAATTCCCAAATTCGAGATACATTATAAGTTATTTGAACAAACACCATTAAAGATACATGGAATGTAGCAGGAGTGCACACATTGTGTAGTCTCTCACCTGAGAACACGCTGAGTCTTTGTCCCGACCCGTCCTCGGGGCCCGTGTCGTGACTACCCCAAGCCCTCCTTCCTTAGTCCGGGGGCTGGCGACTAGCACCAAGGTGTAATTATCGGTAAAAAGGGAAGGAATTGCCTTTGTAAAGTAAACAAACACCACAGAGAAAGCAAGCAGTAATAAACACTAAGTAAAAACTGGGTACAATAGTAAGTGCGGAAAGTAAGTGGGCCAGAATATAAACCCAAACTGAAAGTAAAGTACAACTAAAAAAGGGAGTACAGCAACTGAAAAGTAAAGTCGCAGCCTCGAGCCGTCCACTGGAAGTCCCACCTGAAGGGTGGGTACAGATAGCCTCCACAGCTCCTCAGGTCCAGTCGTCCGCTTCGAGTACGTCCCGCCCAGTGGTCTACCTCCAGGTACCGACCTGCTCCACAAGCCTCAACCACGATCAGCGTTGTCCGTCGTCTGCAACCAACACAACGTAGTGCGGGCATAGCCTGTACAGGGGTGAGTATAAGCTACTTAGTAGGGACCCCGAGACCCCCGAAGGTCTCCCAGAATCCACAAAGGATAATCCACAAGGGAAAGATACAATCACGAAGTAACATCCGACACTACTTAGGTATATGCCCATACATATACCTAAGTTATCAATTCCATTTTGGCTCCAATATCCGAGCCCAAGTTCGATCACATCCACACAGGATAGAACAACACAATCCACATAGGAAATAAAAACAAGATTCAGCTCACACAGGTATACTTCTTCGTAAGACGATAGAGATGATCATATATAGCCACTGATTCATCTAAGCCATCGGACCCATAAAGGATCGATAGGTACAAACCCCCGCAATGACCCACAAAGGATCGATAGGTACTAACCCACGCAATGACCCACAAAGGATCGATAGGTACTAACCCTCGCAATGACCCACACAGGATCAGACCCACACAGGATCTGTAGGCGCTGGCCCACATAGGACCACTGAGCGCTGACCCACACAGGATCTGACCCACATAGTATCGGTAGCACTGATCCACGTAGGATAGCTGAGTGTTGTAGTCGTCGTCATCGAATCCACGGAGGATTTCTATACAGTCATCATCGTCGTCGTAGTCGCAGCCAGCTCTAGGGTTCCCACACACAGCAAGCTCATTCAGGAGGGTCTGCTCCATGATCCGAGGGGCTGATACATCAATTGACACATAGTCCGGAGTTGATGTATCCAAAAGTTTCGTATCGTCAACAGGAACTCAACGTCACAGACAGCGCGTCAATTGGACGCTCGGTCTGAGAGTTATTGGCTTTTTCATCCCAGGGGCCCGGTTGGTTTTCAAGTCAAAACCAACCCGACCGTACTCCAACTGTATCCAAACCTCGAGCGGAGTAAGCCAAAAGGTCCGTCTCACTTGGAGGAATCCATTAAAGTTGATGGCACGTCAATCGAACGTCCGGAGATCAAGTTATAAGTGTTTCCGCTCCGAGGGCCCGGTTGGTTTCGTTTACGAACCAACCAGGCTGAACCCAAAGTTCTCTGAAACCTTGAGTGTAGTATACCGAAACAACCGTCACGATCCAAGGATCTCATCGCAACTAACAGTGCATCGATCGGAGGTCCGCAACCCATGTTACGGGCAAAAGACCGTGAGAGGTCTGGAAATAGGGGATTCGGGCCCGGTCCGAACCGGCCCGATACCCCTTGGGTCGGCCCGAACCAGGTCGACCCGACCTGGGTCCGGGCCCGACCCATTAGGGTGCGGCCCGGCCTGGTGGGCGTGGCTCGGCCCATCCGGTGCGGCCCGGCCTGGCCATCTCGGCCAGGCGGCTCGGCCGTAACGGCCAGGCGGCTCGGCCATAACGGTTGAGCAGTGAAGGGGGGGCGCGGTACCCCCCGCATTGTGAAACTGCGGCCTCCATGAGGGGGGTCGCTCCTGCTAGATAGTCGGGGGTTACGACCCCCAGTGCTTCCCCCTGACCAGTCGGCCCACTCCGGCCGGCCGGCTGCTACCGCCACGGGATCGGGGCGGTCTCGTCCCCCTACTCTGACGCTGGCAGCCGGAAACCGGCCGCTGTTCCCTGCTCTGCTGCGGCCTATGGCCGCGACCTTGGTCCGTTCGGCACGGCGCGACGGCGCCGCGCCCCTCCTCCACAGCCCCACTCCGGCCGCGGTGCTTTTGTGGTTCTCTGGCGTGGCGCGATGATGCCGTGTCTTTGGTTCGTCTTCAACGGCGTGGCGCGACGGAGCTGCGCTTCTCCCCCTTTATTAATATTTCCAGCGCAGTGCTACGGCACCGCATTGCCTTGCTCGTGCTGCAAACAATATCAACAACCAAAGGGGATAGTAGGGTCGGCCTTGTTCGTGCGGTCCAACCTCCTCCCGTTATTGCAATAACAGGTGGCCCAAATATGACGATAAGTCAATGATGAAAGTAATCAGAAACAAAACAAATAATAATCCCCCTACCTCGAACGTAATTGAACGAAGGCTCGTCGCGGGATTGCACGTCGCGGAAGGAGGCATCATGGAAGGAGGATCGCCGCGTCGCGGAGAAAAGATTCGTCGGCGTCGCGTCGTCGATCTCCGAGGATCCGGTGTTCTTGTCGACCTTCGTCGGAGGTCGGCGTTCTTTGCATTCTTCGCGTTCTTTATCGAGGAAGAGGAACTTCAAGAACTTGAGAAAATTATTTTTAGCCCTCTCACAACCCAACAACCCAATAAAATAAGAGTTTGTCTTATTTTATTTCTCAAGCCATGCGTTTTTAAAATAAAAAATGAAAGAATCAATTAAATGAATTAATTGCAACGCTTAAACCGCCCAAATTTATTAGGGGCGTTTCATAAACAGAAAAACACAAGGGTTGACATCTACTTAATAGGGGTACGGGTGTGTTACCTTAATTAAATGGGGGTTGAGGAAGTTGAAAGAAACGGTGGGGGTCGTGTGGGCCCCACCTCACAAATATCCTGCCTAGTGGGTAGGATATTGTGGGTCCCACTCCTAACACTTAGCTTAGGTTGAACAATATGAAGTAAAATAAAAATTGTGCGTCCAATTTTAATTTTATTCCTTTACTTAACCCCAAAATTTAAAAACCACACCTGAGCAAACGCAACTCCGGAAAAGGTGTTTCTAAGCAATTACCGGTGCTGCGATTCTATCGGTGCCCTCGGAATTCGATTCCGAGAACCGGTTCAAAAGCTAGAAAAACCCGCTCATTCGTTGACTGAACATACCCGAGCTAAACTTCGTAGAATGATTCCTGGCACACCGGGCCTCGGAATCAGGTGCCGTCAGAAACTGCGTTCTTGTAAAATTCCCAAGAAAATTAAGAAAAACATTTACTTGAATATTACGGGTCTTTACAGTCTTTTGGTGTGTTGTGTAAGAATACAACATTCGAATCTCATGGCATGTAGTTGGTCTGTACATTCCATGAAATTAGCTGATATACACACTAAAGATCTAGGAGAGTATCTCAGGCACACATCAAGATGATACATGTTGGGTATCTTGCATGTACATGTCATGTATTTTGATCGAGTTAGCATGCTGAATCCCTGGGAATGTGACCTAGATAAAAGAAAAATGAGGTACATGATGTGTATATGGATAGTACATGTCTTGTATTATGCAAATTACTATAATAATTAATTTACATTAAATTGACAATTGTGACATTAAATCCTTATTGATTTGATTGTAAATTTAAGTGTTTAAAAAATTAATAAGGGTTTTAAAAAAATTTAAATGCTTGGTTAATTTATTGTAATAAATCTAAAACTATTGGTTATGCCATTTATTTTCGATTAATTCTTTAATGATGTATATCTAAAAATGAATTCGGATGGTCATTAAGATGAAAGGTAATTAATTAATTAATTAATAAAAGTGAATTTATCTTAATAATAAATAATGAATAAGAAACAAATGTTTTCCATTTTATTTTACGTATATGTTTCATTTATGACCTTTCATGAGCATGACCAAGACCAGTGTATGTGTTGGAATTTATTTAATTTAATTTATTTCATGGGTTTGCAATTATTTATTATTAAATTAAATTTTATGGTCTGTGAGTCATCCCTCCCTCCATTATTATGTAGGACCTATATGTTCAAGGATATTTATGTAATTCCTCTTTAACCAATCCTTTGGTTCCCCTAAACTATGTGTGATTTATAAATATTTGTAACTAATGGAGTTTCCCAAGGTGTGTGGTGATGGTTCAAGATGAAACCAAAATGATGTGAACCCAGGTGTTACATAGTTGTATAGGTGGAATATTATAACTCATGTCAAGACTAGCAACATGATTTATTTCCCCTAGGTCAAAGTTTTATTTAATTCCTCTCATTAAATCAATTATTAGATAAAGATCTTGAATAGTTCATTTAATTATTTATTAATTTCTATCTATTCAATTATTTATTTTATGCATGCAAGTTCGAGATCACATAAATAAATGAATTAATGTGAAATGATAGAAATTAAATAAATTCATTATGAATAAATGTTTTATCCAACATGGTCAATTAATTAATTAACATCCAATTAATATTAAAAATACATGTAAATTATAAAACAACATAAAATTTATGTATACCTCTCTAGAATAGATGTAACTTAGAGGTAAGTATTGAGGAAATACAAGTTCGGATTTCAGGATAGGGGAGTCCACTAAATGGATCAAGGAGTTCAAGACCAAAGTTAGCAAAGACCTTCCTACTTAAATACCTTCAAGTATCTTGATTAACCCTCATTGGGGTTATGTGAAGCGTCATATGGATCCTTTACACTAGAATTTTAAATCAACTAGAAATTCTGAGTTCAATGGTGAGGTCTTTTAGGACTTGATAAAATAGTGGGAGATTTAATAAACTTAATTATTTAATTATTTCTCACATAATTTATATTCAAGAAAATTTCTAATTGTATTCTCTTTTAATTATAGAATAAAATGGAAATATCATCATCCACACTATACCTACAGTCAATATTGGGAAAAAACTCTTATGTTTATATGACTTATAGGAGTGGTTTATATGCCTCCAAGTTGTGTTATTCTATTAATGAAAATCTTACATACTAGAATCATCAATTCCTGATCCTCTTACTAAAGAGGTGAGTTATGAACAATTCCTTATCTACAAAAAACTTTTGAGTGACATGGTTGATGTTCAATTTTTGATGCTTTCGTCTATGTCTAGTGAACTCATTAAGTCCCATGAAAACATGGATTTATATAGAATGTTTGAGAACAAATGTCATATTTATGAGGAGATAGATAGATAGAAACAACTTGAGATCTATAAGGCTCTCTTTCATAGTAATCTTGGAGAGTATTACCCATATGGGATTCACATAATCAATTTCATTGACTGCATTGAGTGCCTAGAGGTTCTAGGGTTTAAAATACATGAAGAATTGTCCATCGATATCATTCTTGCATGAATCCCTCATAGCATCTCCATCTTTGTTTTGAATTTTAATATGAAAAACATTGATAAGTCTATTCCAAATCCTCTCACACTTCATCACCAAGTAGATAAGGATACGAATCATGAAAATCCTTTTGTCCTTATGATAAAAAAATGGAAAGGACAAGTGAATATATTTAAGCCCAAATATTCTACATGCCCTTCAAATAAAAGGAAGATCAAGGGGAAAGAAATGGGATGGGATGTTGCCTATTTCACATTTGTAAAGAAGGTCCATTAGAAGAAAAACTATGCCCATACAAATAATTAAGGGGAAGCTTCATGTGTGTTTTCTATCGAGTGCAATTTATATGTTTATACAAATTGGGTATTAGATATATCTTTTGGTTCTCACATATGTATTAAAATATAGGAACCAAGTGGAATCAAAAATATTAACCATGGGGAGGTAGATCTTAGGGAAGCCAATGAATCTAAACCTTATATTGTGGATATCAAGGACCATTACTACAAAATAGGCCATTAACAACACTAAAAAGGGTCTTTATCAGTTCTAGAGAATCTGTAACTACTGGAGTGAGGTTAAATGCCCTAGTATTTTATCAGTTCTTTTTCAAGTTTTGATAAAGAACTATTTATCATCACTTCAATAAGCGCTGATAAAGGACTCATTTATCAGTGCTTATAAAAGAGATGATAATGGGGAATACTACAGTGTGTTGTTACAAAACACTGCCCCACCAATACAGAGTGTTGCAATAGAACATTGTATCACAGAAAACGCCACGAAATCAAAAAAATAAAGTATAAATATAGAATTTAAATTAGTAGAAGATAATCTAGGCTCGTTTGCTCAGTTATGTCAATATGTTGTATGTTTTAAACTAAAATGATACTTATATATTGAAAAAACACACTTGGAGTCACACCGATTACAACATGCATCTGATTGAAGTGTGGTTGATTCATACACATCTAAAGTGACTTATGGGTCACTTTTCTTAAAGAATCAAAACAATTCGAATGTGTTTTCCTGGTTTTGAGTACATCGCTTTTATTTTTTACTAAAATGTCATTTTAAATTGGAAACATGAAATTTGAATTATACCACTCATATCTTGTGTTGGATTGATGTGATACCAATTCCTACACATCAAAAATAACTTATGAATCACTGTCCAAAATTATAAATACAATCCGATTATTTTTTCTCAGTTTTCAGTGAGTGACACTTTTTGAAATAAAATGTTGATTTTAAACAAAAAACAGACACATTGAGTCATACTAGACATATCGTGTATCAGATTGAGGTGAGGCTAATTTCTATACATCATAAATGACTTATGTACTATTTTACTAAAGTATCAAAATAATATGAATGCATTTTCTTAGTTTTGAGTAGGTGAGTTTTTTTTTAGTAAAATTGATGTCAATTTTAAATAAAAAGATGCACTTTGAATCATATCGGTCACACTATGTGTCAGATTGAGTTGAGGATAATTCTTACACATCCCAAATGTCTTATGGATATTTTTAATAAATTATCAAAATAATATGAATTTTTTTACTTAGTTTTGAGTATGTCACATGTCTTTTTTACTAAAATGTCATTTTAAACTGGAAACATGCACTTTGACTCATATCGATCACATAATGTATCGTTTTGACATGAGACAGATTCCTACACATCAGAAATTAATTATGAATAATTTTTTTAAATTATTAATAAAATGTAAGCATGTTTTCTCTATTTTTAATTAGTGACATTTTTTTAACAAAACTGACGATTTTAAACTGATAACTTACACATTGAGTCATATCGAGAAAACTGTGCATCATATTGAGGTGTAGTTGATTCCAACATGTAAAAAATGACTTATTTATAATTTAACCAAAGTATAAAAATAATATGAATTTGTTTTCTTGGTTTTGATTAGTTCATTTGTCTTTTTTATTAAACTCGATTTCTTTTTTAAATAAAAAGACGCACTTGGAGTTATATCGGTCAGATCGTGCATCGGATTGTGGTACAAATATTTCAAACACATCTTAAATGAGTTATGGATTGTTTTCCTAAATTATAAAAATAATCTATCTAAATTTTCTTGGTTTTGAGTAGGTGATTTATCCTTTTTACTAAAATTGATGTCAATTTTAAATAAAAAGGTTCACTTTGAGTCATATCGGTCCCACCGTGCGTTGGATTGAGGTGTGGCTAATTATTACACATCCCAAATGGCTTATGGATCATTTTAATAAAGTATCAAAAAAAATTAATGTTTTTACTTGTTTTTGAGTGTGTCACGTGTCTTTTTTACTAAAATGTCATTTTAAACTAGAAACGTGCACTTTGACTCATACTGATCACATCATGTGTCATTTTTATGTGAGATTGATTCCTACATGACCAAAATTAATTATGAATCAATTTCCTAAATTATGAAGAAAATTTGATCGCATTTTTCTTGTTTTCAATGAGTGAAATGTTTTGAACAAAACTGTCGATTTTAAACTGATAATGGACACATTGAGTCATACTGAGCACACTATGCATCGGATTGTGGTGCAGCTAATTTCTACATGTCACAAATGACTTATGGATCATTTCCCTAAAGTATAAAAATAATCTGAATGTTTTTTCTTAGTTTTGAGTAGTTTATTTGTCATTTTTTTATAAAAAGATGCACTTGGAGTCATACTGGTTACACCATGCATCAGATTGAGGTATGACTGATTCCAACACATCTCAAATGACTTATGTATCATTTTTCTAAAGTATCAAAATAATACGAATACATTTTATTGGTTTTGAGTAAGTCAATTGTTTTTTTTACTAAAATGTCTTTTAAAATTGGAAACACACACTTTGACCTATACTGATCACATCGTGTATTAGTTTTATGTGAGACTGATTCCTACATATCACAAAGGACATATAAATCGATTTTCTAAATTATCAAGACAATCTGATTAGGATTTATTTACTTTTAGTGAGTGACATTTTTTGAACTAAATTGTCGATTTTAAACTCATAAAGGACACAATTACCCAAAATAATAATTATTTATAAATAATACAATTTAAATTTTATTGTTAATATTATTTTTTCTTTCATTAGAAAAAATAGTATTATATATATATATATATTGAATAATATATTGTATGTTTAAATAAATTTAAATATGATAAATAATATACATATATATATATATAATTATATTCAAATAAATTTATCAATATAATACATATATATATATAACATATATATATATAATATTTAGGAAGATTCATTTTATTTATCTACGTATCAAATGAGGACTGACCTTCATTTTATAGTTTTTGACATTGAAATGTGTGAACCCCATTCTGGTTTATTGCATATCGAGGTAAGTGTGAATGAAGTACACGCCTCCATCGACCTATTTTTTCCAATCATATAAAACCCTGTAATTTTTTTAATAAAATGAAACCTATTAAAAATGGCCAATTTTTATCAAAAAAACATTAAAAAATCCTCAACCAATTATTTTATTAAAGTTCTATTCGGATCCTTGTGGATAATTTTGAGGATAAAAATGAAAGTAATTCATCATTAACATTACCTCCATGTAAAATTAAATAAATTAATTCTAGTAACATACACTTGTCAGCTGAAATTACACTATAGAATCTCAAGACCCATGGTCCACGCAGCACTGTAGTTGCATATTTTTATTCTTTGGTCTCCACCCTCTCTATTTCTTTTCGGAACTTTAGTCTATCGTTTCTCAGATTGTGTGGAGCTTTTATCTGGAAGGAGGTGGTGGAAATAGAGGTTTTGAGTTAATAACTAGTTTCAATGGTGTAATACTAACAAATGGGAGGCATTTCCCCTTTTAAATAACACAATGAAGTATAATTTTCATCCTCATCATCTCATCTTCCGAACATTTATCATTACATTTTTTGTTTGACACATGTTATTCGTCTCTTGTGGACATGCACCTATGTTGCTTGAAATACACTAATAAGTAGTCATCCATGTGATGAATAATGCTTAGAGTAGTAAAATAAACATTGTTTCAATTCCAAAAGATATGTGGGATGAGTCTCAAGGAAAAAAATGAAATGATAACTATTCAGAAGATGCAACTGATGAGGATGAAAATTGTATTTCATTGTGTTCTCCCAAAGGGGAAATGTCTCCCATTTGTGAGAATTACACCATTGAAACTAGTTATTAACTTGATGCTTCCATTTACACCAACTCATTCTAGATCAAATATCCACACAACCAAAGAAATGATAGAGTGAAGGGCGGGAAAGAAATAGAGAGGGTGGAGACTGAATAATTAGAATACGCGACTCTAGTGTTGTGTAGGCTAGGCGTCTTGGGTTACTACAACATAATTTCAGCTGATGATTGTATGTTACTAAAATTAATTTATTTGATTTGATGTGGATTTAGAGTTAATGATGAATTACTTTCATTTTTATCCTCAAAATTATCTATAAGGATTCAGATAAAACATTAATAAAATAATTGGTTGAGGATTTTTTAAGGATTTTTTTATAAAACTTGGCCTCTTTTAATAGGTTTTATTTTATTAAAAATGATAGGGTTTTATATGATTGGAAAAAGAGGTCGATGGAGGTGTGTACTTTATTCACACTTACCTCGATAGGAAATAAACCTGAACAGGGTTCACACCTTCCACCGTTAAAAACTATAAAATGGATCTCACTCCTCATTCGATACATAGATAAATAAAGTGAATCTACCACAATATTTTATATATATTTTATATATATATATATATATGTATATGTATTATATTAGTAACTTTATTTGAATATAATTATATATATATATATTATTTATTTTATTTAAATTTATTTAAATATACAATGTATTATTCAATATATATATACATATATATAATAATATTTTTTATAATAAAACTAAAAAATACTATTAATAATTATTTTTAAATTATATCAATTATAAATAATTATTATTCTGGGTAATTTTGTATAAAATATAATTATTTAAATTTTTGAAAGTTTAATTGTTCCAAAAAATGTATATATAGTTACCTAATGTTATTATTTTGAAAGTAACATGAGTTTACAACATTTTATTAGTTATTTAAGTATAAATTATATTGTTGTTAATTAAATGTATATATAGAACTAAAATAATATATAGACCTAAAATGATGAATACCTAAAAATAATTTCTAATATATAGAATCTGATAACTTCCCTTCACTTAGGAAATACACCCCTTGAGACTCGCATTGAATAGACTTTTCATTGCATGGGTCAGTAGAAAAATCCAACTGAATCTGCCCCATCGGACCTTCACCAACACTAGTCTTAAAGCCCTTGCCATTATCTCCAGAAACTAAAACCTGTTGTTGTTCATGGTTCTTGGTCCCTTGCCTATAGGTAGATGTAGAATGATTCAATTTCTTACAAGAATCGTAGAAATTCACCCACGATGAAAACCACACAACCTACTTACATCAAAATTATTCCCCCATGGTAATCTAAATATAATCTGTACGCACTCTAGAGACATCAACTTCCATGAAAATATGAGGAGAAATATTGTGAGAAACTGACCGGGTTCTACTATCAGAACAAAAATATCTACCAACGAGATTCCCTAGCATGCGTATAATCACTGGATTTTGAAAAGGTAGAGGGAACTTGGAGGAATTAACCCAAATCATTGTTGTTGGTATGTCGTTCATCATATGAAAGTCATATGACCACAAGAAGAGATAGAACTGAAAGTCATTATAGCTATGGTGGGGGCATTGGACCAAGCCCTAACTAGATCTTCCTCAGAAGTAAACTGAATCGTGATGTTCCTTTTGACGAGCAAACCTACCATTTCTCGATCTTGAAACCCCCAAGACTCGATTATTAACCTATTGAACGTGTCCACCGAAGGGTGAATCTACTTAAAATGCACAATCAAGGTGAGATTAAGAAGATCAAATGTCGTGTTGTACTCCGAGGTCAAGATCAAAAGATTCAGAACACCATTGAACATATATGGGACCTTATAGTGAAGTAACTGAGGGAAAGGTGGGAGAAAATCAGGATTGGAGAAAGGGGAGAATGAATGAGAAGCACCCTCGAAGGGTTTGAAATAGATTAGATTTTTTTAATTAGATCAGGACACTTTTATCAGTGCTTATTATTTAAGCACTGATAAAATTCATATTTATTAGCACCAAAAAAAGTGCTAATAAAGATTTCTTTTATCATTGTTTATTACTTAAGCGCTGAAAAGGATTTATAATTATAATTATAAATAATAAAAATTTGTTAATATATATATATACTTAATAAATATATGTAATTATACATATATTAAATATATTCCATATTTAAATATATTTATTATAATTTTATAATTATTTAAATATATAATTATTTATTTATAATTATATAATTTTTTTTAAAAAAGAATATTTATAACATTATATATATATTTATATAATTATATATATATATATATAATAAATATATATAAATATAAATATAGTAAATATATTCATTATTTAAGTAAATTTATTATAAATTTAATAATTATTTATATATAATTATTTATTTATAATTATTTAAATATATATAATTATTTATTTATAATTATATAAATGATTTAAAAATATATTTATTTATTTATAATTATAAATATATAATTCTATAAATATAGTATGTACATTTTTAAATATATTTATTTATAAATATTTTTTTATAAATATTTTTTTATAAATATTTTTTTACAGATATATTTTTCACATTATTAATGAATATCTAATTTTAAGGGAATGTGTGTTAAAAATGAGTGAAATTGAATAAATTAAAAATAAGTACACTTTAATACTTTTGAAAAAATGGATAAGTTTTATGTGTGTACATTTTATATAAAAATTCATTAATTACACATTTGTGAAATCAATTTAACACACATTTGATCTATGTTAAATTGAAAAATCAAACGACATTCAATTATAAGTTGATTACTCTATGCAATTAGTCAGTATTTTAATTCATATTAATTTTTAATTATAAATCATTATTCACTAAATACAGCTCATAAATATTTGGTAATATATAAATCATATTTATATGCATTAATATATATCTATATATTTAATATATACTATTTTTAACATTAGAAATAATCATCTAATTAATAAAATGTTTAATATTTTTCTCAATTTACTTATTTTTTATTTTAATTTGTTTAATTTTAATTTTTCATATCTAAATATTTAATACATATTAATTATTAGTATTTATAATTTATATATATTATAATCAATTTATTCATTTTTATCAATAATCATTTAATTAGTAATATTTGTAATATTTTTTTAATAAAATCATTTTTTATTTTTATTTTATTTATTTAATTATTTCATTTTATTTATTCGGTCCTTTATTAGTGCTAAAAAACACTAATGAATGACTCCTTTATGAGTGCTAAAAATATAGCACTGATATAGGGTACCCTTTATCACTGCTAAAATTAAAGCACTAATAAATGGTATCCTTTATCATCACTAAAAATAAATCACTGATAAATGGTACCCTTTATCAGTGCTAAAAAAAGCGATGATAAATTTTAAAATTTATCATTACTTCATTTAGCATTGATAAAGATTCTATTTATCAGCGCTTTTTTCTAAAGCTGATAAATACCAGCATTGTTAAACATGGGTTTTGTAGTAGTGGACTACCACCTCAAGTTTTTTACTATAATGATCTTGGTTTTGAATGATTTTTATTATGTGTCGTCTATTACTAAAAAATTATTTATGTATCTATTTTGATACAGATGGATTTATTTTCAAGTTCAGAAATGAATGTTTCTTATTTTATAAAGACAAAAAAAAATTGGTATGGAGCATTTAAATAATATACTTTATGTGTTACATTACTCAAACTAGGTAAATGAAATCAATAACTAAGATGCTTCACAAGACTCATATCACACCCAACAATGGAATCACTATATATGTCACGTAAACAAAAAGTGATTGACTAAATTATACCAAGTTGGATATTTATATCCTATTGAAGTAAAACCAATTGGTTTATGTCACACATGTTTAAAAGGTAAAATAACCAAAACCCCATTCATTTGAAAAGGTGAAAGGGATAAAGAGATTCTTGAATTAGTTCATACAGATGTGTGTGGACCATTTCTTATTCAAAAACTGGGTGGGTACTCATACTTCATAACTTTTATTGATGATTTTAGTAAATATGGATATGTCTACTTGATGAGGTATAAGTCATATTCTTTTGATAAATTCAAGGAATACAAGAATAAAGTTGTGAACTAGCTTGGTAAGAAGATTAAGAATCTCTAGTGAGACCATAGTGGAGAATATCTTAATCAAGACTTCATTGATTACTTATGGGATTTTTGGATCTTATCTTAACTCAATCCTCTTTATACACCATAGTAAAATACTGTAAATAAAAGGAGGAACTGCACCTTTTTGGATATGGTGAGATCAATGATGAGTTATGTGAGTCTTCCACTATCCTTTTGGGGATACGCATTACAAAAAAAACACAAATACTAAACTAAGTGCCAACTAAAGTATAATATAGTATACCATACCATTTATAGAATGAAAAGAAACCCATATTTCTATACTTACATATGTGGGGTTGTAAATAATTTTTTTAAGTCACCTTTAGGTAACAAACTTGAAACCTAAGGAATAAAGTGTACATTTATAGGGTATCCTAATGAAATAAAGGGATATTACATATATCACCCTCAGATAAAATGATCATAGTGTCAAGACACGCCATATTCCTTGAGAGGGAGCACATATCTAAAATAAATAGTGTGAACAAGATAGACTGCGATGAACTTGGGGCTCAAAGTATACAAGAGTTGGCATGGTAATAGATTCCACAGAGCCCCATGGAAGAAGAAACTATTCCAGAGACACAAGTACTACATAAGAGTACAAGAGAGGTTAAATAAATAGAATAGTATATTTTTATAGTCATGAAGAATTATGACTCATTATTAGT